>OY987328.1:20961092-26370453 GCA_963920685.1 Polydrusus tereticollis
GGTAACCAAAAGCTTGCAACTGTTAATCAAATTAATTGCCTTCGTGTTATTTTTGATGCCAAGATGCTGTTCGATTAACATATTTACTATATTTCAAAATGAGTGAATAATTCTATTCACTATTAGGGTTTATATCACGTACCTATATGCTTTGATTTTAAAAACCCCTTTACGTTACGTTTATTATTTATGGCATATGTTATTAGTATATTAAGCTATTGCTCTGTTATTTGGAATCCCCAGTATAATATATATATATATAAATAAACTAGCTTCTATTCAAAATAAATTCGCTTGGGTTTGTCCCGCTTGTATTCAATTTTTCCTATAAATAAATCAATAAATAAATAAATAGGTAGATAAATAAACAGTTTTTTTAAACAATTTAAAATTCAAAATTTTTAAATATAAACCGGAAGATAATTAATTAAAAATCGTACCATAGGAAACTATTTTAAATGCTGTAGATGACACTCCATCATCAAGCAGTCGAAAATTATCAGCCCAGTTTAATACTGTCACGTTTATAATTGATATTAGTTAAAAGGGGGTTCTAAAAGTGTGACACGGATAAAAGGACACAGGTCTACAAAACAAAGCTCTTTATTCTTGTCACAATTATAACAACACTCAACTCTTACTTCTATCCTCTAACTTACATTATTCAGTCAGCGTGCCCTCGGGGTCGGGGGATGAAATGGCTTGGATTATTCGGTTAACGTGCCCTCGGGGTCGGGGGATGAAATGTCTTGGATTATTCGCGGAGCTACCGAGCTACTATCAGCTGATGGCTGTTTGATCGCTTCTTCAACGCTCTTTTTGAGAGCTTCTTAATAGCTGCCTTCCGTATCACCGAGGATGCTATTTATATCCATTATGGTTTGTCTAACAATCATGTATTATTTTATTATTATAACTGTTTGTATAACATCAATAAATAACAAACTCGGCGATGTGCTTCAAATAGTAAATAGTGAAATAATAAATAGTAACCTACTAAATTTGTAGGTCACCAGGCTGAGAGACGTGAATTAATGATCTAAATGTAAAATGAAATAATAATTTTGGAAAAGGCCTCTATTCATGACAATACGTCGAAAACAATATTACATAAAGTTCTTCAAGAATAGCTGTTATACCCAAATCATTTAAAAAAAGTACATGAACTGATTGCTGAAGATATTCCTCGTAGAATGCAGTTTGCAAACTGGGTATTGGATCAGCAACAAAATAATTTAAACTATATTAGCATTATTCTTTTCACGGATGAAGCAAAGTTTACCAAAAATGGTAGCACCAATTTACACAACAAACATGTATGGGCCGATGAAAATTCTCATGTCATTATTGTTTCGCATCATCAATATCAGTTTCAATCAATTAATATCTGGACAGAAATAATTGGTAATTTTTTGATTGGACCATTCGTATTACCGGAATGCTTGAATAGACCACTTAATTTGGAGTTCCTCCAGAACGCTTTTAAGGATTTAATAAAGCACTTAACATGCACATGCACGATGGGGCACCACCTCATTTCAGCGTTGGTGTGCGGGAGCACCTGAATAAGGTCTATCCAAACCACTGGATAGGTAGACGAGGACCGGCCTGACCTCCTCGAACTCCCGACCTAACGCCGTTGGATTTTTACCTGTGGGGGCAGCTGAAAGATTTGATGTATTCTACTCCGGTCGGCATTAGGGAGGAACTTCTACAGAGAATCACGTTTTACTGTGATGTGATAAAGACCAGGGCTGGATTATTGTGGCAGGTACAGCAGTCCTTAAGTTTTCCTGCCCACGAGTTTATCAGGCTTCACGGAACCCATGCTGAACCCTCTTATGAAGTTTTTCAATAATGTCCTTAAGGTGCCTCTTATTATATCAGTGCGTTTTTTTAAATTTTTGTGCATTAGACAACTTAAAATGAAACTTCTCTGTTGTTTGATTGACTTCCGTATCATACTTTCTTGCCGAGAAACAAAATAGAAATCACGGTCTTTTTATTAAAAATAAACTATTAATTCGTTTATTATTCTTTTTCTCGATAACGGTTTATTTTATTGACAATAAACAAGAGTACCTTTTTTCTAGTCTAAGGTGCAAGCTACACAGATTTATTTTTGTTAAGTCTTTATCATACAGGGTGTTAAAAATGTAAGCATTACGTTGTAAAGCTTAGTCCACCCCTTGTAAACTAAAGAAGCTGAATATATGTCGAAGACACTATTTTAAGAGGTTTTTACTAGTGTCCATCACATTAAACTTTTTTTAAATTATTTTAAGTACTTTGAGACTTATTAAACAAAAATCGATTTCCAGCGGCGTCCCTTAAGGGCACATATCTCAGTAGGGAGGGCCCGTAAGGAAAAACTTTATCGAAACTTGTCATTTAACTTTTTTTATTTTCTGTCTAAATCCGAGAGATTTCCCACATTTTCCCGGATTCTCTGTAGATTAAAAGTGGCAAAGGACCAAGAACTGAACCTTGAGGTACTCCGCAATAATTTTATGATTACTATTTAACAATACTACTTGAGATCTTTCAGATAAATATGATTTAGACCACTTTAATGATCTAAAGACACAAGGTTCAAGCTTTTTTAATAATATGTCAGGGTTAACTGTCAAAAAATATTTAAACCTACTCGTTTTCCCAAATGCCATTTCACATTTTTAAGAGTTCCATAATATCCCTAAAGAGTTGCGATATGTATTATTATATTCAACCATTTTCATGTTACCCTGTAGACATGAAGATTGTATTATCTTCTACTGTGTTTTTAGTTTTTGTATGAAGTTTGTATCAATCGACTTTTTTAGGCTCAAAACAATTTAATTATTTAACGGGTTTATGCTCGTAAAAAGAATTTTAATGAGTCCACTTCAAACTTTGTCCTTTCACCTCATTTTTTTAGGTCAACTTCACTTTAATATTTACGCATATTAATACATAATTAGGGAGATTTCGTGGTGTACAAAGTCATTCATAGGCTACTGGGGGTTACTCAAAGTATTTAAAAAGTTGGTTTTGTGCTGTAATTGCACTTTTAACCTTTACTTTGTTCTAGATGGTTCACAATAAGCTGAATTTTATTACTAGAATGAAAGCAGTTGTTGAGGAAACGTTTCTGAAAATTACACTGATTTCATTTTTTGTAAAAGCTACACACCTAGGCCACAACGGTCTAGGGATATTATGAATTTCACAACATATATACTAATATACAGGATGTGCGGAAAGGACGATGCCAAATTTTAAGATGGTTCTACCTGAGATAATATGAAAAAAATGCGTATTAATATAGGTCCGCAAATCCTTCCATGCGGTGGTGCTACAGGCCCTTAAAGATAGTGATGAATGATTTGCAGACTTAGGTTAACTTATTTTCAAATTTTGTTTATACAGGGTGTTAATGTGATCATGTTACAAACTTCTAGAGTAGATAGAGGACAGGAAAGAAATAAAGTTCATAAGAACATGGGTCCGGAAACGCTTCCTCGGGGAGTTCTTGTTTTGTAGCTCCGGAACTGATTCAGCTACCACAATCAATTTTGGATTATAAATTATTGTTAGTGAGTTCATCTATCTGAGCCTATTGGACAACGTTAACTTTAATCAAGGGCGTGCGAACCAGGGGGATACTAATGTAAATTTGACCTTATTCCCCTAAGCCTTCAATTTCATGCTCTTTTGATATCAAATTATAATCTTCCTATGCCTTTTACATAAAAAGGGTACTCTTTGTAAAGGTCACCGTTTCTTCGGAAATTGGCTTATAACAAATTAAGATACAGAAATGAATTATTGAAGTCTTAAAGAAATTAGGTCAAAAGAACAATGAGGTTCAGTACAGATATCAAGATGGTATGGATATGGTAGGTAGCACAAAAAGAAACTTAAAATAGTATTTGCAGAAAATGCCTGCCACCATACTTGATACATTTATTACGCATCATATTAAAGTTGACGTGGTTAGAAACTTCAGGCATGGTTTGGATTACTTGAGCCGCAGCGGAAATTCCAGCCACCAAATGTTCTTCTGACTCGATTGGAGTTTCATAAACGAGACTTTTCATATATCCCCAAAGAAAAGAATCTAAGGGTGATAGATCTGGGGAGCGCGCTGACCAGGTGATAGGGCCACCGCGGTCAATCCAATGTCTTCTAAAATTATATTATCGGTTAAACGAGGAGGCAACATGATCGGTCCAATTAATCGTTCTACCTATGTTGATACCCCTTTATGGGAACACAATAAGGGTTTTCCTTAGCCCACACATGACTATTTCGCGAATTAAAAATACCTTCTTTTGTAAACATAGCCTCGTCAGTAAAAAATACATATTTTGGAAATTGAGGCTCTTCTGTATATCGGTCAAGAAACAAACCACTGTCAAAATTCTACGCGGAGCATGAAACCACTTGGTCCCAATGCTTGCACTTTTTGAAGATGGTAGGGGCGAAGAAGCTGTGCATGAACAACCTCCCATACAGTGACATGATTTACATGCATGATATCTGCGATTGCTCGGGTACTTAGAAGGATTATTTTCAAATCATCGAAGCACCTCTTCCTCAAAATCCGGGGTTCGCATTGTTCAACCGTTTTATTTTGACGGAGCTAGTTTCCCATAGCAGTTAACAGTGTGTGAGCTGGGATTCGCGTTTTAGGAAACCGTTCTTCATATATTCGAGAAGCGGCCCTGCCATTACGTCGAACTTCCACATAAATTAATATCATGCCGGTGTATTCAGCGTTCTTCCATGACTTAATCGTGACACTAATTTAATGACAAATTCTTGACAACAGTGAGTTTACCTTATTAATAAAATAAAGTAAATTTACTGCAAATCAAGAATGGTTAACTTCCAATAAAATTGAATTTGATTATACAATGTTCAAACACGAACTTTTATAAATCGTTAATAGGTTGTGTTACGGTTCGAAAATTGCATTTTCATAGTTTGGTTATCTATGTTAAGTTTTCGGTTTTAAAATGTTAAAGTACATATGTAGTATGTAGACTTTCACCTTAAACATTAATTAGTCATTTAGTTACCTGATAATAGCTAATAGGTTCACTATGTTCAGTTTGAACCCTTTGTTGATGTTTATATTCCAGGAATGTTTTGTATCTTGTAAGACATAGCCAAGTGGATTGATTTCTTCTGTTCTTTATTTCATACTACCTGCAGACATGTCTTATTTCGAATCCTTGTTTTGATATATTAGTAATTAGTGAACTTTTTAGTTATCAAAAGAAATAACTTTTTAACCTTGTATATAATATGTAGGTGAAATGTTTTGACTGCTGATTCAGTGTCAGACTGACAGTTCTATGGATTTTCACGACCACGTCTGGTTAATTTAAGCATATTTTTGCGGGTGACGTAGGTTGCCTAATTTTGTTTATGGTTTTCATGGATTGCTATGATAGTTTGTCGACGATTATTTCGGTAACTATGTATGTTAAAGAGGGAAAGCTATCGGCCCTTTCGACAATAGACACTTAAAGTGAAAGCTCGTTTGTGAAAGTAGCTTCCGAGTTTTAGTTTTCTTGGGCAGGGAAGGCCATGTGGTGCCGATAAAAGGTCCATAAATGTATTAAAAAAGGATATGGCTTTGTAGTTTGCCTACTCATTGGGCGGAATGCCGATTAAAAATGCTTTTCGTCAACTTCAGCAAGCGGTCCTAGACGTAATTTTGTAGATTCGAACTCTCGTCAGTTATTTGAGGGTTTTTTTTTTGGTAGGGGCTAAAAGTCCGAGCTCAAACTAAAGTACTAGTTTGCTTTTATTGAAGCTGCCTGTACGCGGGACGTGCCAGTTGCCATGTACTATTTGAATTTTTGGAGACTAGTAGTGTAGCAGTATCCACATCACCTTTATTTTTCTGTGGTATCCACGTCTGCTGTTTGTGGGACCATGTGTGTGTCTGTTTTACTGAAGATCGAGTCTTAATGAACCATGGGTAGCACATAAAGTTTCAGCTAAGTAACATTTTCCTTAAGTAGTGCGAAACTTTGGAAGTACCCAGTAGGTGACAGAAAAGCGTGAAATCAACCTTTGCTATATTATCTCCCGTGGTGTGGATGCTATTTCTCAAGATAAGCCTTTCCTGTGAAGACCCGAGTACTGTGGTACAATCAGGGTAACGAACCTCACTCCAAAGTATTAAGTCATACACTGATATCATTCTTTCTTTAAGATCTTAGTCATATTAATATTTTGCATTTGCATATTGTTCTATCAACATTGGTTTGATAAAGTTTTGCGCTCATGATATGCACAGAACTTGTGCATTGTAAACGTGTAGCGTATGTCGACATAGCGTTAAGACGTCAAAAGAGCCTCTAGTAGTTTAAAATAGGGCTGCTAGATCAGACTAAACAGTGTAGGTCTGACAGTTGCCGTCTTGTGCAAGGCCCTGTCAAGCCACTTTGTTATTACATTTATTTATCATTTAACTTTCAGTACCTACCGTCCACCAAAGTAAGAGGAGCTTGCATTTATAAATCCAAGTAGCCAAGGGTCTAACACGACATAAGAAATAAACATTTTTATTGGCCTCTGCTAAAATTTGGCTTTTATTTGAAATACAGCGACTTTGAGGGACTTGAGTGAATGAGAGCTTATAAGAAGGTATTGTAAACCGACTATGACATTCTTGTTTTTTTTTCCTAGTTTGTGTTTCTCTGAGGCCAAACATTTAAAGGCTTTTAAGTAAAATTAACCTAAGGTGGCGCCTTCAGGATTTGACTTTAATTTACTTATATAAGAGTGCCAAACCTCTCAATCTAGACGCAAAAATAGCGAACCTACCCTGAGTTCAGCTGGCCAAGGGGTAAGTTTTCAATCAGCACAACATAGGTTATTTTTAGGGACTATTTTCTGAAGTACATTTTCCAGGGCGTTGGGTTGTCAGAGTAAAGGTGAATACTGGCACCCGAGAATTATGGTGATAATATAGCACCCCCAGATTTTATGGAAATATTACACTGGCGCCTATTTATTTTGAAAGTATATCAGTTGGTACAAGACATTTTGTATCCGATCGAACATATCTGGAGGATTACCAAAAATTGTTATAGGAGACATATTGGTCGAGATGGCAGTACAGAAACTGACATGTATATGTGGAAACAATTATTGCCTGCTGCTACTCCTGATGTTTGGTGAAATTTAATTCGGCACACAGAAAGCGAGATATTAGAATGGTATGAAAGAAAATATGTATCTAACACATGTTCTAGACTGAAAATTCAACCCATTATTGTCAAAGTAAATGAAACGAGTGATTCAAGTGATTTGGGGGATGATTGATGAACCATCTTTGCATTATCATTTTTATTATTCTTAATATTGAAACCCGAAAACTAAAAAATTAGAGTCTTTAAAATACGGAATAATAAAATAGATTAATAACCAAAGCTTATATAAAAAAAGTAACAATAAAAGTACCTACATGATTATTCCAATACAATCTAGGTATATTTTGTCGTCCTGGAAGATTTTACAAATAAAGTAAATAAATTTGTGTTTATTTTTGCAAAGTTGTTTTTATGAAAAAAGACAAAACCACTATAATTCCCTCACTCGGTTATTTTGGTTACAAGCTGGCAATACTGCCGATAACTAGCGTCACATGAAGGGTGTGACGTGCAACGGAAATTGTTTTGTAAAGAGTATATTGAATCTGCAGTCGAGGGAGTTCCCTGTATGTATAGATGAAAATAAATATTCATATTTAAATTCCGCTATTTATTTAGCTATTAACATTTTTCTTTGGCTTTTAAATAAATATCCAGTTTTAACAAAACAAAATTTAATTCCCCTAAACAAATCTACACGACAAGCATTTCTTTAAGCTTTTTCTACAATTTAGTATAACATTTTATTATTTTATTGTGCCAGAATATTTATTATAGCGTTGTGGCCCGCAAGAACCACATAAAAATAAATAATGACAACGTTGGGAATTCTCCTAGTCTCATAAATCTGATTAAAATAAATAGAGAGACAACGATCTTCGTGGCAAGGAACAAAGTATTTTTAAAAAGAATACAAAAAGGAAAAACAGGATGAAACCTCAGAAAAATGGAAACGAGATAACACACTGGCTAAATAAATCGACTGGGAAAACGTTCATATCGTAAATAAATTAAAAAAAAAACTTTGCTAAAAGTTTGACTTGCACAAAACATAATGATGTACTGTACAGTGTATTCGTTTATACTAGTAAGTAGTTAGTTAGTTTGTCTATAATCGCTTAATATATTTTTAAGATTTGATCATACAAATTTTTTAATCAGTGTCTTCATTCTCATCTAATACGTCTAGAATGTATTGGCAAACGAAAGTTTCGTAGTGATGATGCTTTTCATACCATTGGAATAAAGCATAGGAGGTGGTGCAAAATGGCTTCCACACGTTTCATGATTACATATTTTTTCTTCATATTAAACAGTGTTCTTTTCTCCTTTTCTTTATCGTTCTCTTTTCTTGGAATATTCTGAGATAGAGCTGTTATTCGGCTTTGCTAATTTCATGGTATGCTTTTTAGCTTGTAGAGTGGTTTTGAATTTTGATATTTTAAAGTTTGTCACGACATCTCAGGGTCGTTTATAAAATTTGGAGATATAATCAAAGCGTATGCGGTGGCATAGAATAAAATCGGCTAGCTCTCACTAATATGTATTTTTTAATTTAGCCTTGGGGTAGTAATAACTGAGGGTTTAAATAAGGTGAACCAAAGCCAAAAGCTAGTAAAATTTAAGGCGCCACTGGATTGTTAAATAATTTTCTTCAATAAGATTTTGGTTACCCTGTTGATGGTTACCTAATCCTGATATCCATTCAGTCACTACATGAACCAACCCAGAAGAAACATATTTCCTCAAAGCACTAATTAAAAGGAAACAATGACGTCATATTAATCAATTTAATCTCAGAATTAAGCAAGATTATAATAGGCATACTATTATCCATTTATGAATCAACTTTATAGGTTTTGAAATTTTATAAATGACGTAATAATTCTAACAAATGAGAGGGGGACGTTACCACCAATATGGATCCATATTTTACACCAACCCCTATTTTACATGCAACGAAGTGCTAGATCGTAACCTTAGGTACATTATTTAAATTAAGATTAATTATTATTATATTATATTATTATTCTTTTTGAATCATTACTGAAATCTATTCATAAGGGTTGCTTAGGTCTGCGCTATAAAGTTATTTGTAAATAGCATTAAATTGGTTTGGCCAATGGGGTAAAATCTAAAGACATTACAACATAGATCTTATCTTAAAGTCACAGCTGATTAACATCACTGGGGTAGCCACGATCCTGGGGAGCTGCCAAGTACTGCGAAATGCTGTTCAGCACCACAGCACCATCCAGGCTTGGTCGAATCCTGGATTCTCCGGAGCGGAAGTTACTCAATGTTAAAGGGAGAACAAGGGAGCCAAAAAAATAAGATAGTGGGAAGGAAAAAAGAAGAAAAACCCTCTTATGGAGGGTTTTCCTTCAAAATATCGCTGAGCGCTTCATGCGGTCCAGGAGATGTACTGCAGGCAGCCTGATATTTATAGCAGCTTACAATGCGGCCTAGGAAGGTGAATTTAATCCCTTTTCAGGAAGATTTCCTCGCTCAATCGCTAAACGATAAAATTTTGAGTGATAATCTTGAGTTTGTCGATGTTCGGGATAAATCCCTCACGGATAAATTTGGATTACACCACACCACACCACAATTCACTTTCCGAACACGACGTCACCTTCGAAGCCGAACTGAAATCCCAACATGGCAACTTCCTTCTGCTTAGCCGAGCATTTTCCCTACTCCTCGCTATTTTCAGCATGACAAAATAAATCAAAATTCCCAAGGTTCGAATGTGCAATTTTCAGACTCTAGCCCTTGGTACCAAAAGACAGAGGTAGTTCGTCATCCTAGGTTTAATTAACGCATTTCCGGGACCAAAAAATCCTTTTATGCCGAGTTAGCGGGAAGCGATAACAATAACAAAAGATACCACAATATTAGACGATAGGTTTGACAAAATTAGCTCCACTAAAACAACAGAACATATCCCGCAAGAATCAAGTAATGTCCAATAAATATATTTTGTAACGCCACTGGAGCTTCGATAGGAGTCGATGCGTGAGGTTCCATCTAACGCGCCGGTCTAGTTATATTCTGGTAATAAATGGATTCTGATATATTGGCGCCAAAAGGGAAATAATTAGATTTAACACCATATTTAAGACAATAATCATTACCAAATATTAAAATAATATATCGGATGTTGCGATTGGAATCACCGGAATATTATTTTGTCACAGCGCAACCTAAATTTCAAAATAATGTGGCTTATGAAATCCTGCCAAACTTCTTGACAATTTGACGAGTATTCCGCTAATTTAAATAAATTAAATAGCTGATTTTTGACACCACTAAAAATATGATATGGGTTCGATATACGGCTGATACTACCTGCTGAACTAAAATAAATTGAAGCTCATTATGCAAACCTAGTGTTTATCAAGCAAGGGGTTTATTATTTGATAAATTGAAAAATATATTATTAATAAAAAAAAAACGGAACGTTACAAGTGTTTGGGTGTCTTGGTGTCATCTTCTGGGTGGGAGCCTGTATGTTGCCTGGTGGAGTACGTGTGTGTGATGGCGTGTGTGTGTGTGTACATTGTGCGAAAGTTAACTATAGTGGTCGATATTGCCATCTTTTGTTTGACTTTGTTTTTCCTTGTTGTTTAGTTTGACTCTGCTCCCTGGTAATCTGACCCGTGATTTTGAGAAAAAGATGGCATGTGTTAGTAGAGAGATATAGAGAGAGCGAGATCAGGTGGTGCTGGTGGTGCTGGTGGTGCAACTAACCCAGGTGGTGCAGGTGGTGCGTTTTACGATCTAACCCGGGTGGTTCGGTGGTGCGTTTTATGATCTAACCCGGGTGGTTCGGTGGTGCGTTTTATGATCTAACCCGGGTGGTTCGGTGGTGCGTTTTATGACCTAACCCGGGTGGTTCGGTGGTGCTGTTTACAAAATAACCCGAAATTAAACCCGACTTTTTACGACCTAACCCGGATGCTTTCGTGAGGCGGCTTCTTATCTAACCCTAATTTGAACCTTAATATTTATGAACTGACCCGAGATAAAACCCGACTTTTTACGACCTAACCCGGATGCTTTCGCGAGGCGGCTTCTTATCTAACCCTAATTTGAACCTTAATATTTATGAACTGACCCGAGATAAAACCCGACTTTTTACGACCTAACCCGGATGCTTTCGCGAGGCGGCTTCTCATCTATCCCTAATTTGAACCTGAATATTTATGATCTGACCCGAGATAAAACCCGACTTTTTATGATTTAACCTTAGTGAAACGCCGCTGCTAAAGCGGGATAATTAAATCCCAATTTTTATAAGCCATCCTTAAACCCAACTTTTCACGATCCGACCTGAGCCATCCTTAAACCAGACTTTTTATTATTTTCCCTTAGTTGAAACGCCGATGTTAAAGTGGTATAGTAAAAAACATTATTTATATTTTCTAACTTAGTGAAACGCCGCTGGTGAATGGCAAAGCGAAATAAAACCCTAATTTATATGGTCTAACAAGATAAGTATATTAAGGCGGCACATTTGTCACCCCGCAATAATTATTTATACCTAAATAACCCTCTCAAACCCTCTGCCGACTCGATTTAAAAAGAAAGGGACATAAACCTTTATTCATTATTCCGAAGGACCCTCATTAAAATTCAGTAGCATATCTAATAATTGTCTCCAATTTTTGCACCACTTATAGAAATACAATAAAATAATTACTATCTAGAACCATTAACTAGCGATTTCTTTGTACTGGAAATGGATAAATTATAGGACTATCTTGTAATGAGAACAGAGTAATAAAAAGTAAATAAAACTTAAATACGTATAAAATACCAAGCAGGTATAGGTACTATACAACTTGTGTTCGCCATCAGGTAAAAGCCCTCATAATGCTTTTATAAAAATTTCGGATAATATCATAATATAAGTAAATAGGCTACAATTTCAGGAAAAAAGTAAAAAAAATTAATTCACAGTGTAAAATTGTAGTTAAATGGATTGTAAATACGAAATAATATAAAAAGCTACCTTTTGTTTGCGATGATGTATGCACAATAACTCTATATTATTCGGTCCTTAAACTGAAAATACCCACTAGATAGGTATCATAAGCTGTATTTGTCATCAGGTAGAACCCCCAATAAAATTATGAATATCAGGCGTAGGCAACAATAAGCAAATCACGTTGGTTTTTTAATTTATTATTAATCTGGCTAACTTAACAAACTCACAATATAACGACCATCCAAAAAAATCATAATACATTACTGGGTGTGAAAGCAATTGCGCTGCAAAATATAGTGTATACCGACTCTGAGGTAGTTAATTAAAATCCCAATTAGCGCTAAAAAAAATCAATTAGTTATTTACTTTAGATATTTTAATAAAAAAATTCAATATTCTCACCAACATTTAACTTTTGAAATTAGCATAATAACAAATCCTTTACAATGAATTAAACAAACGCATACAAAATTTTAAAATCACATAATAAGAATATAAGCTAAAATCTAACAAGTTCAGACTACTCGAATGACGTCAGTTTACATCTGTAGAGCGAATCATAAAAAATGGTCAAACTTTGTCGGCAAATACCCTTCTATGATGCAGGGGAAGGACAGGTAACTCGAGATGTTTATAAAGAAACGTTAAAGAACATTATTTGCTTATTTCTAGACTCTTAAAAATTAGATGCAATCGAACAATAAATGTTTTCATCATGTATATTTATGAGTAACACATTACCTTCGACATACATAAATTCAAATTGATAATTACTTGCCTTAGTACTTTTTTAGAAGCTTGAATCATTGCATATAACCGTCTGAGGATACCCAAACTTCCCCTAACATATTTCTCCGCAACCGGGGAAAAAGAGGTAGAAAAAGTAAAATAACAACTCCAAGTGTCTTTGCGAACAATCGGCAATAAAATAGAGTATTTCAGTTTTTAATTTTTCGTAAATAAAAGTTGGTTAGATTAATAGTCTCTGTGAATATAATAACATAAACAAAGTGATATGCCGTAAATTTAGGAGTACAGTATAAATTATGCCTCTATTAAAATATACCGCAATAACTAACTACCAAAGGATTTTTGATATTTTGAATATATTTGATGCTCATAGCATTATCACATTTCCAAAGGCTCTAAATTTTAGAAAAATGTTCTAATAGAATATGTCTATCAATATAAAGTAAAGGTATTGTTAGGTTTTTTTAAAAAATACGACCTACAACAGTCTCTGCTACAGCATGGCTGACTCTGTAGAAACTTCTGTGAAACCATAATAATTATATCAATAATCGAGTTGTCCTTATGATAATATTTTCTTCCAATATCCGACTCCACTATCCATAAAAGTTATGTTAGAAAATTCATAATTGAGCGCATTGTAATTTTTTAAAAAGAAATTCACTTCACACACAAAGATGTAGCCATTCAATCCATGAAAATAATGCAAGTCAGTATGCGTATGTTATGGCTAACTGTTTAAATGTCTATTCCTTCCACGTTTATCGGAAGAAATACTTTTTTTATACTAGTATTTTAGTTGAAAATAAGATCATAAATCATCTATACAAAACAAGCGCCCCTTATGGATTTGAACGAAAATCATAGATTCGACTATTTTCATGAAAAATAAATCTAAGTACGGAATAATGCAGGAAGATTATCTATTTTCTTGGTTTAGAAAGTGATGTAGTTAAGATTTATAACTTAGGAATAAATAAATTATTATTAATCTTTTCGACCTATTTCTCTTGCATATTTAATTTCTTTGATAGTAAGAACTAATCTCTTTATTTTACAAAGTAAAAAAAAGCTAAAGATCGGCGTTGTCAGTCAGGTATAAGAACTGATTTAACACGATGGTTTATGCACAAACGTTCAAATACAATTGTATGCTTTTTAACCGATTATGTCGGAAAAATGACGTTTTATAGATTAGATATTTAGACGAAGAGGTAGCCTTCTCAATAAAGTATTGATTATTGTCCTGATAGCTAGACAACACTTTTTATGTTAGTTAAAAAAAAATAATTTTTTTCGAACGCTATTACAGGTTTTATCGTTAACTAACAAACATTAAGAGTGAAAAATTACCGTGCAAGATAAAATGTATAGGTTTACTTCATTTTTACATTATTTTACATTCGACAAAGAATAAACATCAATTTATTGTTTATTTTTTGAGGGAGTACTGGATGGTACAACTCTTCTGGTGGGAGAATTGTGCATTTAATTAAACCATCTATATTATTTAGGTTTAATTTGTTACACGCATCTCCTACATACACTTCTGGATGTGATAGTGGAAATTTAGAACTCTTACAGATGTACGGATAGAGGGAACAAACATCGGCGTATTTAATTTTTTCCGTATCTTTTATTTCATAGTATTCGCATGTATTTCCTGTTCGTCCTCCATAAAAAGCATCTCTTGGATTTAGTTTTGTCAAAATTTTATTGTAATGGGTATTAGTATAGGATTTTATCTCTGGATTATTTTTTAATAAATTTCTAAAATCACACTCCCACATTTCATTAACTAAAAAACCGAAATCTTTTAGTCTCATAATTTTTGCCTTTGTGGTTTCATATCTTAAATTTAGCGTTTCTGAGGGGTCCTCGGAAAGAGGATCGTTCCTGCCGAACTTGTAGCATACAGTACATCCATGGAAATAACATCCTTGAAATTCAAATACCTCATTTGTTTCGGAGCAGTAACCATCAACTTTTACACCATTTAAAACAGCTTCTTTACCATTAGCAGCATGTAAGATGTTGATTTTTCTGTGATTCTCGGTCCAAAGTAACCAATCTATGGCAATTTTGCTCTGCCTGTTTCTCCATCGGTATCCATTTTTTGGTATGATTCCTATAGTATTAGGCTTCAAAAAATTTCTTCTAAAAATTGTATTGCATGCTGAAGCAATAGTTGTAGCTTCAGTAAATGGACATACATTGGTAGTTTGTATAAGTTGTTCTCTAAACTTTAAACATGATTGCGCAAGGATTTCGACATCCGATACGCAGTAGTCTACCAGATCTCTTTGCATATCGAAACCATCATTTTCATGTTCTACAAACCATTTAAGAAATTTGGCTCTGTATTCTTCTTTCATACTATCTGAGGAGTAATATTCAATTGATGGTAGAGGTCCTATATAGTTTTCATTTGCCTTTGTATTAAATAGGTGCGGGAAGTAGCCTTTTTTAAAAATATCCTCAAGTCCAAATGCCTTTGGTAGTTTGGCTTAAGACATAGGGAAATAGTTAAGTGAGTCGATAAATTTTACATTTTCAAGTTGCATCGTAATTATTTTGGTACCTCTCATGATTAACTCAGGTTTAAAATCTGTCTTTGTCATAATGTAGTTTAATATAAACTGGTGATCAAAAGCCTGACCATTATGGGCTATTACAATAATTTCTTTAAAGTTTTTCCTCATTTGTAACAAATGATTAGTAAATGTTCCCGCTGGGTCTATACCTCTGACTTTTTGTAACTTTAGACCACATTTTTTTTACAAGTATCTGCTTCAGAATCCATGCACTCATCGCAGTATTGTTTGAAAACACAGAGATTGACTTGATGTAAAAACGTTGAATTTTCCAATAGTTTGTCTTGGCTCGTCTCTAAATCGTAGAATACAAAAAAGATCATCTTTAATCTTAGGTTTTCCCTTATCAGGCCGAATATAACATAGATGATCCTCGGATGCATGTTTATTACAAATTTTACAATAAATTTCACCACATGCATGTGCTCTTTTGGCTTTAATGGTTTTTAATCAAATAGAACATAGTTTAATTTGTTCGCATACTGTAAATTTGCCTGACAAATAATCCTTTTTATGATTTTCGTAACAGTTTTGACTTCTAAAAAATCATAGACAGTCCTGGCATTTAATTTTTATTGCTATTTCACAAGCAGAGGCTTGCTGACATGCCTGACAGCTTCCACCACATCGGTGCTCATTTTTGTGATCATACGGGACGTAACACTTTTCACAAAAATAGTTAGAACAAAAAGCTGCTGTCAGCGATGTAATTACATTAAAATGGCTTTTGTAATGTAATAAGTTCAGCCGTTTATTGCTTTCAGTTGAACCTTCAAATATAATATTTCGTCCTTTTGATCCATAGCTATAAACAACTAATTTATATTCTTTTAGATGATTTTGAAATTGTATTAACTCGGGAATTCCACCTCCTGCCTCAGGAATGCTAATTTTAGCTCTCTCCAACAATGATCTTGTTCTTTCGGTTTGAATTTTACTAATATCTCTTCTAACCTTACTGAATTCGGGATCTCTTTTATTATGGGCAATGGCGACTACCAAAGCACGTGGTAAACACAGGTTATCGGTATTTTTAATACTTATAATACCTCGTCGCTTGTCGCATTCCTCGTGAAAGCTGTTATAATTTTTTCCTCTTCCCCCACCAACAGGTAATCTAACAGTTGTCACACTAAGACAAAATGATTCTGTATTAAGACCTGCTGAGTTTGACTGATAAATGCCACTTATAACACTCCAAACATCTTAAAAGGTTATGTCTTTAGCTGCTTTGAAGCGAATCCAACCTTCTCCTCGGTTGAAGTCTTTAGAGCAAAAACTAAAAGCCACACGATCTAAGGGTTGTAGGCCTTCTGTAGCGTTTTGAATAATTTGATTAATTCCTTTTTCCACCCAACCAACTGGTTCAACTCCCTGTGGAACAGGTTTTAACTTAAACTCTAGAGTGCGTCCTGTAAGGTTAAATTCTCGTAACTTTTTAACAACGTCTTTAACAATAATAAACTTCTCCATCTTTCTTTTTTTTTGTTGTTTTATAGTCTACTATCTACCTACATAAAAAAAAAAAAAAACAAGTATATTTTCATATTTTTATCGGTCTTAAGTTCGATTTCAAAAGCACACTCCCACTTTTTGATAATTTCACAGTCTAAGCACATAGATCTTATATTTTTTATTTACGATCAATTCATCTTTATTCGCCAATCGTCTCAAACGAGTCTGCTTTTGAAAGTAATATAGCCTTAGTATTCAGAAAATATTAATGATATCGGAGCCTAAAACATCCTTAACACTAAAAAATCATTGTGTTTCCTAACAAAACCCATCATCTTGTCTATTTAGCTTGCTTTCCTATTGTTTAGCAGGTTAAATAAAATTATTATTTCGCTCTTTTTGTCTGTACTGAATCGTTAGGGGAATACGATTCTAGTCCTATAAGAGAGACAGTTAAAATTTATGTAAGCAATCAGAAATCCTACACTATGAGCTACTTAGTTAAAATTTCATATTTCCTTCCTGGATCAGCTAAAATTTGTGTTGTGTCGGTCAAAATTTATAAAATACGAAAAAAATGCTAGATACATTTTTATCATGACTTTCTATCTAATACCATCTTATTTCAAGGTATAATTCGGTTATCAAAATGAGAATCTAAAAAATCCTCGTGTTTCCTCACAAAACCCATCATCTTGTCTATTTAGCTTGCTTTTCTATTGTTTAGCAGGTTAAATAAAATTATTATTTCGCTCTTTTTTGTCTGTACTGAATCGTTAGGGGGATACGTTTCTAGTTCTATAAGAGAGACAGTTAAAATTTATGTAAGCAATCAGAAATCCTACACTATGAGCTACTTATTTAAAATTTCATATTTCCTTCCTGGGTCAGACAAAATTTGTGATGTGTCGGTCAAAATTTATAAAAATACGAAAAAAATGCTGGATGCATTTTTAGCGTGACTTTCTATTTAATACCATCTTATTTCAAGGTATAATTCGGTTATCAAAATGAGAATAAAATAATTTTCCCATGGTTTATGTCATCTTAAAAAAGTCAAAAGGTTATATTCTGTAGAGGGTCAGATACATTCAAATTTAAAAATTTTCTCCAAGAAGAATTTTAAGATAGTATTATAGTAAATAAAAATTCTATACCTCCAATATTTCTTGGAAACATATCGTGTTCTAGCGACATAACCCAAAAGTACCTCTATTCAGAAACGCATCCTACTTTTCTTGTCAAACTTGACTTTGTTGTAATGTTGTATGCAGAGCACTTTGAAAACAAAAATTAGATTAGAAACCGCCGCCTCTTAAGGTATACTTTTTTAGGTCTTACATAGGGTACACTGGTATACAGAACAAATGTCATCTTTAATTGTCTCATTGTCCCATCCATTACATTATTATAATCTTAAAGCACCTGTTACCAGCATTATCTGTTTTTATGGTTTTCATAAAACATAGCGATTACCGATGAAAATTAAACGAAAACTTAATAAATAACTTTTTTTCAACTGAAATAGACTGATTTTCGATGGAAAAATGTTACTTATAACTAAAAATGAATATAAGACATATACGCAATGATATTTAGAATAAATCAATCTTTTCTAAAATTACTATGAAATATTCACAAAATCGTTTCGTTATAACCAAAGTAGCAAGACTTGCAGATTTCGTATAGAGTTCAAACGCGATACTGAGATGATCTTTTTTTTTATATTTTTGTAGGATAATTCACCACTACGTTGTAAGTACTTGAGAGAGGACTTTCTTGAAAAATCCTCAAATTTCTCTGCAATTTTGTTCCTTCTAGAGTTAAATTCACACAGAAAATCCCGTATTCTTATCTTTCAGGTTGGTATATTAAAAAGGGCTTATTAGTATGGTTTAGAAAACAAGCAATATTAATTAACGGATGTTTTTTCGTCGTATGAAGAGTTGAAAAATTTTCCACTCCAATGGTTGCGATGCAGAGAGTCGGGTTTCATCATAATCTTTCAGGGTAGCTCAGGTTTGATTGCATGTAGAGAGTCGGGTTTCATCATAATCTTTCAGGGTAGCTCAGGTTTGATTGCATGTACTAAGGTTAGTGCTCCTTGCAATCGGTTTCAGGTTTGACGCGCCCCCCTCAGGTTTGTTCAGGTTTCTCAAACACTTGAGAAACCTGAACAGACCTGAGGGGGGCGCGTCAAACCTGAAACCGATTGCAAGGAGCACTAACCTTAGTACATGCAATCAAACCTGAGCTACCCTGAAAGATTATGATGAAACCCGACTCTCTACATGCAATCAAACCTGAGCTACCCTGAAAGATTATGATGAAACCCGACTCTCTGCATCGCAACCATTGGAGTGGAAAATTTTTCAACTCTTCATACGACGAAAAAACATCCGTTAATTAATATTGCTTGTTTTCTAAACCATACTAATAAGCCCTTTTTAATATACCAACCTGAAAGATAAGAATACGGGATTTTCTGTGTGAATTTAACTCTAGAAGGAACAAAATTGCAGAGAAATTTGAGGATTTTTCAAGAAAGTCCTCTCTCAAGTACTTACAACGTAGTGGTGAATTATCCTACAAAAATATAAAAAAAAAGATCATCTCAGTATCGCGTTTGAACTCTATACGAAATCTGCAAGTCTTGCTACTTTGGTTATAACGAAACGATTTTGTGAATATTTCATAGTAATTTTAGAAAAGATTGATTTATTCTAAATATCATTGCGTATATGTCTTATATTCATTTTTAGTTATAAGTAACATTTTTCCATCGAAAATCAGTCTATTTCAGTTGAAAAAAAGTTATTTATTAAGTTTTCGTTTAATTTTCATCGGTAATCGCTATGTTTTATGAAAACCATAAAAACAGATAATGCTGGTAACAGGTGCTTTAAGATTATAATAATGTAATGGATGGGACAATGAGACAATTAAAGATGACATTTGTTCTGTATACCAGTGTACCCTATGTAAGACCTAAAAAAGTATACCTTAAGAGGCGGCGGTTTCTAATCTAATTTTTGTTTTCAAAGTGCTCTGCATACAACATTACAACAAAGTCAAGTTTGACAAGAAAAGTAGGATGCGTTTCTGAATAGAGGTACTTTTGGGTTATGTCGCTAGAACACGATATGTTTCCAAGAAATATTGGAGGTATAGAATTTTTATTTACTATAATACTATCTTAAAATTCTTCTTGGAGAAAATTTTTAAATTTGAATGTATCTGACCCTCTACAGAATATAACCTTTTGACTTTTTTAAGATGACATAAACCATGGGAAAATTATTTTATTCTCATT
This sequence comes from Polydrusus tereticollis, assembly GCA_963920685.1. Classification (NCBI taxonomy): domain Eukaryota; kingdom Metazoa; phylum Arthropoda; class Insecta; order Coleoptera; family Curculionidae; genus Polydrusus; species Polydrusus tereticollis. The sequence goes on from OY987328.1 coordinate 20,981,352, forward strand.
TTGATAACCGAATTATACCTTGAAATAAGATGGTATTAAATAGAAAGTCACGCTAAAAATGCATCCAGCATTTTTTTCGTATTTTTATAAATTTTGACCGACACATCACAAATTTTGTCTGACCCAGGAAGGAAATATGAAATTTTAAATAAGTAGCTCATAGTGTAGGATTTCTGATTGCTTACATAAATTTTAACTGTCTCTCTTATAGAACTAGAAACGTATCCCCCTAACGATTCAGTACAGACAAAAAAGAGCGAAATAATAATTTTATTTAACCTGCTAAACAATAGAAAAGCAAGCTAAATAGACAAGATGATGGGTTTTGTGAGGAAACACGAGGATTTTTTAGATTCTCATTTTGATAACCGAATTATACCTTGAAATAAGATGGTATTAGATAGAAAGTCATGATAAAAATGTATCTAGCATTTTTTTCGTATTTTATAAATTTTGACCGACACAACACAAATTTTAGCTGATCCAGGAAGGAAATATGAAATTTTAACTAAGTAGCTCATAGTGTAGGATTTCTGATTGCTTACATAAATTTTAACTGTCTCTCTTATAGGACTAGAATCGTATTCCCCTAACGATTCAGTACAGACAAAAAGAGCGAAATAATAATTTTATTTAACCTGCTAAACAATAGGAAAGCAAGCTAAATAGACAAGATGATGGGTTTTGTTAGGAAACACAATGATTTTTTAGTGTTAAGGATGTTTTAGGCTCCGATATCATTAATATTTTCTGAATACTAAGGCTATATTACTTTCAAAAGCAGACTCGTTTGAGACGATTGGCGAATAAAGATGAATTGATCGTAAATAAAAAATATAAGATCTATGTGCTTAGACTGTGAAATTATCAAAAAGTGGGAGTGTGCTTTTGAAATCGAACTTAAGACCGATAAAAATATGAAAATATACTTGTTTTTTTTTTTTTTTATGTAGGTAGATAGTAGACTATAAAACAACAAAAAAAAAGAAAGATGGAGAAGTTTATTATTGTTAAAGACGTTGTTAAAAAGTTACGAGAATTTAACCTTACAGGACGCACTCTAGAGTTTAAGTTAAAACCTGTTCCACAGGGAGTTGAACCAGTTGGTTGGGTGGAAAAAGGAATTAATCAAATTATTCAAAACGCTACAGAAGGCCTACAACCCTTAGATCGTGTGGCTTTTAGTTTTTGCTCTAAAGACTTCAACCGAGGAGAAGGTTGGATTCGCTTCAAAGCAGCTAAAGACATAACCTTTTAAGATGTTTGGAGTGTTATAAGTGGCATTTATCAGTCAAACTCAGCAGGTCTTAATACAGAATCATTTTGTCTTAGTGTGACAACTGTTAGATTACCTGTTGGTGGGGGAAGAGGAAAAAATTATAACAGCTTTCACGAGGAATGCGACAAGCGACGAGGTATTATAAGTATTAAAAATACCGATAACCTGTGTTTACCACGTGCTTTGGTAGTCGCCATTGCCCATAATAAAAGAGATCCCGAATTCAGTAAGGTTAGAAGAGATATTAGTAAAATTCAAACCGAAAGAACAAGATCATTGTTGGAGAGAGCTAAAATTAGCATTCCTGAGGCAGGAGGTGGAATTCCCGAGTTAATACAATTTCAAAATCATCTAAAAGAATATAAATTAGTTGTTTATAGCTATGGATCAAAAGGACGAAATATTATATTTGAAGGTTCAACTGAAAGCAATAAACGGCTGAACTTATTACATTACAAAAGCCATTTTAATGTAATTACATCGCTGACAGCAGCTTTTTGTTCTAACTATTTTTGTGAAAAGTGTTACGTCCCGTATGATCACAAAAATGAGCACCGATGTGGTGGAAGCTGTCAGGCATGTCAGCAAGCCTCTGCTTGTGAAATAGCAATAAAAATTAAATGCCAGGACTGTCTATGATTTTTTAGAAGTCAAAACTGTTACGAAAATCATAAAAAGGATTATTTGTCAGGCAAATTTACAGTATGCGAACAAATTAAACTATGTTCTATTTGATTAAAAACCATTAAAGCCAAAAGAGCACATGCATGTGGTGAAATTTATTGTAAAATTTGTAATAAACATGCATCCGAGGATCATCTATGTTATATTCGGCCTGATAAGGGAAAACCTAAGATTAAAGATGATCTTTTTTGTATTCTACGATTTAGAGACGAGCCAAGACAAACTATTGGAAAATTCAACGTTTTTACATCAAGTCAATCTCTGTGTTTTCAAACAATACTGCGATGAGTGCATGGATTCTGAAGCAGATACTTGTAAAAAAAATGTGGTCTAAAGTTACAAAAAGTCAGAGGTATAGACCCAGCGGGAACATTTACTAATCATTTGTTACAAATGAGGAAAAACTTTAAAGAAATTATTGTAATAGCCCATAATGGTCAGGCTTTTGATCACCAGTTTATATTAAACTACATTATGACAAAGACAGATTTTAAACCTGAGTTAATCATGAGAGGTACCAAAATAATTACGATGCAACTTGAAAATGTAAAATTTATCGACTCACTTAACTATTTCCCTATGTCTTAAGCCAAACTACCAAAGGCATTTGGACTTGAGGATATTTTTAAAAAAGGCTACTTCCCGCACCTATTTAATACAAAGGCAAATGAAAACTATATAGGACCTCTACCATCAATTGAATATTACTCCTCAGATAGTATGAAAGAAGAATACAGAGCCAAATTTCTTAAATGGTTTGTAGAACATGAAAATGATGGTTTCGATATGCAAAGAGATCTGGTAGACTACTGCGTATCGGATGTCGAAATCCTTGCGCAATCATGTTTAAAGTTTAGAGAACAACTTATACAAACTACCAATGTATGTCCATTTACTGAAGCTACAACTATTGCTTCAGCATGCAATACAATTTTTAGAAGAAATTTTTTGAAGCCTAATACTATAGGAATCATACCAAAAAATGGATACCGATGGAGAAACAGGCAGAGCAAAATTGCCATAGATTGGTTACTTTGGACCGAGAATCACAGAAAAATCAACATCTTACATGCTGCTAATGGTAAAGAAGCTGTTTTAAATGGTGTAAAAGTTGATGGTTACTGCTCCGAAACAAATGAGGTATTTGAATTTCAAGGATGTTATTTCCATGGATGTACTGTATGCTACAAGTTCGGCAGGAACGATCCTCTTTCCGAGGACCCCTCAGAAACGCTAAATTTAAGATATGAAACCACAAAGGCAAAAATTATGAGACTAAAAGATTTCGGTTTTTTAGTTAATGAAATGTGGGAGTGTGATTTTAGAAATTTATTAAAAAATAATCCAGAGATAAAATCCTATACTAATACCCATTACAATAAAATTTTGACAAAACTAAATCCAAGAGATGCTTTTTATGGAGGACGAACAGGAAATACATGCGAATACTATGAAATAAAAGATACGGAAAAAATTAAATACGCCGATGTTTGTTCCCTCTATCCGTACATCTGTAAGAGTTCTAAATTTCCACTATCACATCCAGAAGTGTATGTAGGAGATGCGTGTAACAAATTAAACCTAAATAATATAGATGGTTTAATTAAATGCACAATTCTCCCACCAGAAGAGTTGTACCATCCAGTACTCCCTCAAAAAATAAACAATAAATTGATGTTTATTCTTTGTCGAATGTAAAATAATGTAAAAATGAAGTAAACCTATACATTTTATCTTGCACGGTAATTTTTCACTCTTAATGTTTGTTAGTTAACGATAAAACCTGTAATAGCGTTCGAAAAAAATTATTTTTTTTTGACTAACATAAAAAGTGTTGTCTAGCTATCAGGACAATAATCAATACTTTATTGAGAAGGCTACCTCTTCGTCTAAATATCTAATCTATAAAACGTCATTTTTCCGACATAATCGGTTAAAAAGCATACAATTGTATTTGAACGTTTGTGCATAAACCATCGTGTTAAATCAGTTCTTATACCTGACTGACAACGCCGATCTTTAGCTTTTTTTACTTTGTAAAATAAAGAGATTAGTTCTTACTATCAAAGAAATTAAATATGCAAGAGAAATAGGTCGAAAAGATTAATAATAATTTATTTATTCCTAAGTTATAAATCTTAACTACATCACTTTCTAAACCAAGAAAATAGATAATCTTCCTGCATTATTCCGTACTTAGATTTATTTTTCATGAAAATAGTCGAATCTATGATTTTCGTTCAAATCCATAAGGGGCGCTTGTTTTGTATAGATGATTTATGATCTTATTTTCAACTAAAATACTAGTATAAAAAAAGTATTTCTTCCGATAAACGTGGAAGGAATAGACATTTAAACAGTTAGCCATAACATACGCATACTGACTTGCATTATTTTCATGGATTGAATGGCTACATCTTTGTGTGTGAAGTGAATTTCTTTTTAAAAAATTACAATGCGCTCAATTATGAATTTTCTAACATAACTTTTATGGATAGTGGAGTCGGATATTGGAAGAAAATATTATCATAAGGACAACTCGATTATTGATATAATTATTATGGTTTCACAGAAGTTTCTACAGAGTCAGCCATGCTGTAGCAGAGACTGTTGTAGGTCGTATTTTTTAAAAAAACCTAACAATACCTTTACTTTATATTGATAGACATATTCTATTAGAACATTTTTCTAAAATTTAGAGCCTTTGGAAATGTGATAATGCTATGAGCATCAAATATATTCAAAATATCAAAAATCCTTTGGTAGTTAGTTATTGCGGTATATTTTAATAGAGGCATAATTTATACTGTACTCCTAAATTTACGGCATATCACTTTGTTTATGTTATTATATTCACAGAGACTATTAATCTAACCAACTTTTATTTACGAAAAATTAAAAACTGAAATACTCTATTTTATTGCCGATTGTTCGCAAAGACACTTGGAGTTGTTATTTTACTTTTTCTACCTCTTTTTCCCCGGTTGCGGAGAAATATGTTAGGGGAAGTTTGGGTATCCTCAGACGGTTATATGCAATGATTCAAGCTTCTAAAAAAGTACTAAGGCAAGTAATTATCAATTTGAATTTATGTATGTCGAAGGTAATGTGTTACTCATAAATATACATGATGAAAACATTTATTGTTCGATTGCATCTAATTTTTAAGAGTCTAGAAATAAGCAAATAATGTTCTTTAACGTTTCTTTATAAACATCTCGAGTTACCTGTCCTTCCCTTGCATCATAGAAGGGTATTTGCCGACAAAGTTTGACCATTTTTTATGATTCGCTCTACAGATGTAAACTGACGTCATTCGAGTAGTCTGAACTTGTTAGATTTTAGCTTATATTCTTATTATGTGATTTTAAAATTTTGTATGCGTTTGTTTAATTCATTGTAAAGGATTTGTTATTATGCTAATTTCAAAAGTTAAATGTTGGTGAGAATATTGAATTTTTTTATTAAAATATCTAAAGTAAATAACTAATTGATTTTTTTTAGCGCTAATTGGGATTTTAATTAACTACCTCAGAGTCGGTATACACTATATTTTGCAGCGCAATTGCTTTCACACCCAGTAATGTATTATGATTTTTTTGGATGGTCGTTATATTGTGAGTTTCTTAAGTTAGCCAGATTAATAATAAATTAAAAAACCAACGTGATTTGCTTATTGTTGCCTACGCCTGATATTCATAATTTTATTGGGGGTTCTACCTGATGACAAATACAGCTTATGATACCTATCTAGTGGGTATTTTCAGTTTAAGGACCGAATAATATAGAGTTATTGTGCATACATCATCGCAAACAAAAGGTAGCTTTTTATATTATTTCGTATTTACAATCCATTTAACTACAATTTTACACTGTGAATTAATTTTTTTTACTTTTTTCCTGAAATTGTAGCCTATTTACTTATATTATGATATTATCCGAAATTTTTATAAAAGCATTATGAGGGCTTTTACCTGATGGCGAACACAAGTTGTATAGTACCTATACCTGCTTGGTATTTTATACGTATTTAAGTTTTATTTACTTTTTATTACTCTGTTCTCATTACAAGATAGTCCTATAATTTATCCATTTCCAGTACAAAGAAATCGCTAGTTAATGGTTCTAGATAGTAATTATTTTATTGTATTTCTATAAGTGGTGCAAAAATTGGAGACAATTATTAGATATGCTACTGAATTTTAATGAGGGTCCTTCGAAATAATGAATAAAGGTTTATGTCCCTTTCTTTTTAAATCGAGTCGGCAGAGGGTTTGAGAGGGTTATTTAGGTATAAATAATTATTGCGGGGTGACAAATGTGCCGCCTTAATATACTTATCTTGTTAGACCATATAAATTAGGGTTTTATTTCGCTTTGCCATTCACCAGCGGCGTTTCACTAAGTTAGAAAATATAAATAATGTTTTTTACTATACCACTTTAACATCGGCGTTTCAACTAAGGGAAAATAATAAAAAGTCTGGTTTAAGGATGGCTCAGGTCGGATCGTGAAAAGTTGGGTTTAAGGATGGCTTATAAAAATTGGGATTTAATTATCCCGCTTTAGCAGCGGCGTTTCACTAAGGTTAAATCATAAAAAATCGGGTTTTATCTCGGGTCAGATCATAAATATTCAGGTTCAAATTAGGGATAGATGAGAAGCCGCCTCGCGAAAGCATCCGGGTTAGGTCGTAAAAAGTCGGGTTTTATCTCGGGTCAGTTCATAAATATTAAGGTTCAAATTAGGGTTAGATAAGAAGCCGCCTCGCGAAAGCATCCGGGTTAGGTCGTAAAAAGTCGGGTTTTATCTCGGGTCAGTTCATAAATATTAAGGTTCAAATTAGGGTTAGATAAGAAGCCGCCTCACGAAAGCATCCGGGTTAGGTCGTAAAAAGTCGGGTTTAATTTCGGGTTATTTTGTAAACAGCACCACCGAACCACCCGGGTTAGGTCATAAAACGCACCACCGAACCACCCGGGTTAGATCATAAAACGCACCACCGAACCACCCGGGTTAGATCATAAAACGCACCACCGAACCACCCGGGTTAGATCGTAAAACGCACCACCTGCACCACCTGGGTTAGTTGCACCACCAGCACCACCAGCACCTCCTGATCTCGCTCTCTCTATATCTCTCTACTTGTGTTTTAAATTTTGATGGATCTTCCAAGTATCACACCATTTTGCAGAAGACTTGTGTCTTTTTAGGCGTGAGATTACTATTCGAACCTGTCTTGCGGTGGCGGTTATTGCCGTGTCATCAGCAAACAGATAAAGTTGTGTTTGTAGCTATTTGGGGATATCGCTACTGTATAATTATATTGTACAGGATCGCCGTGCGAGAACCCTGCCCTGACAACCCTGATATAGAATACTGTATTTTCTGATGATATCTCAAATGACCTGACCTGTCCTTGAAAAATGAAAGTACGATTTTGATCAAGTAATTTGCCGTACCGAATCTTATCAATTTTACTATAAGTCCATCGTCTCAGACCTTATCGAAAGCTTTCGAAACATCGAAAAGAACCGCACCCGTTGAATAGCGGTCATTAAAACCCTTTAAGATATTTGATGCTAGCCTTCTTGTTTGGCGCACCATGCAATGAGCAGAACGAAAACCGAACTGCCCCGGTGGTAGAATATTGTTGCTAAATGCGAAATCGTTAATCTGATAAAGTATTAACTACTCAACAATCTCGCATAAATTGCATAATAATGGCAATAAACATGCAAAGCATTAATCCAGTCTTTGCGGAATCATATTCAGGTGAGCTCCTACATATAGCTTAAACACAGTTCACATACACACAGAAATGTCCACGGGCTTCCAAACGCTTTTAAACACAGTCATACAAAGAAAGAGACATTCGATTAAGCACAGTATAAGTTATTTTATTTCTTAGATAATATTATTATCATACGGTTGTATATTTATTAGGAGTGTTGTGATGGCTCCTTGTTCAGATATTGTCGTCAAGAAGGCGCCACATAAGGGATATTCATTCGTAATAGTGATGAACGACACAGCACGTTGGTTGAAGTAGGCACTACACTGTAACGAGGAATATGGTAAGGGAGAGGCAGGGGAATAAAGAGAAGAAATGAGAGAGGGAATATAGTCGAACAGGTATTCCTTCACTAAAACATTTTACAGGGTGTTTCCTCAAATTTTGACAGCTTCTAGCGATTTTATTATTCCAGATAGAAAAAAAGTGTTCAGATAAAAATTGTATGGTATCATCCAAACCGTTCGAATTTACTACTTAAAGAAACAATTGCTTCACTGGTGAACTTTTTGACTTATTGTATACTAATGGAACACCCTATATATTATGTGTTTATCAGATAGCGCTTAAAATTCTCTTTTAAAAAATATATAAGTTGCCTTTAATTAATTCATCCATTGTTGAAATATCCGCTATTAAAAAATCAAAATATTACTAATTTACTTTATAAAATAAATCACAGTAACCATTGGAAAACAAAGTTAGTTATCAAATGACATTACTGGCGGAATGCGACATGGAACATTTAGTTGTCAATTCGTTTTTAAATTTTGATAATATTAAGTCGCAAAATGGGTTACACTGAAGAGGAGAAGAGGGAAATAATTTATTTCTCTTATAAGAATAATAAAAACGCCAGTGCAGCACAAGCCTATTATAGAGTTTTCCACCCAGGTATGCCGGTGCCATCAAGAGGCACTTTCTATAACATAGAAAGACATTTTAGGATTCACAAAAATTTGCAAAGGAAAAAAAGATCTGTAAAAATAAATGAGGACGAAGAATTAAAGATTTTATTATATTTTCAAGGTGAATAACTAATTAGGACTTTAAATTTTGTAAAATTAATTTAAATGTGTGTTTGTAGAAAATCCTACTTTTCCAACTGAAGATGCCAGTAAATATTTTAATAGGTCTAAAAAGAAAATTAGTACTACCCCTCGTAAATATGAATATCATCCATACAAGATTTTACCTGTTCAGAAGTTGACGGAGGAACAAAAAGTTAGTAGAAAAAATTTCTGCAGAGACATGCTTCAAAGAAAAGTAAGAGATAACGATTTTTTTAAAAAGATGTTATGGAGCGATAAAGCTACTTTTACCATGGCTGGGATGTGTAACAGGCGAAATAGTGATTTAAGGGTATTAGAAAACCCCCGCGGAATATGTGAAATTAATTTCCAAGGCCGAAGAGCAGTTCATGTCTGGTGCGGCATTCTCCACACACAAGTTATAGGTCCTATTTTTTACGAATTTAATTTAAATAGTGAAAGATCTTTAGAGTTCCTTGAGAACGAGATAGAAAATTATTTGGAAAATCTGCCTATCCGTCAGTATAATGATATAATCTGGCATCAAGATGGAGCGCCACCCCATAATGTCTTGGTTGTCCGCAATTTTCTCGACAATCGATATCCCTTATGGATCGGTAGAAATGGCAGCATTGGACGGCCACCCAATAGCCCTGATTTAACAATTTCAGATTATTTCTTTTGGGGTTACGTGAAAAACACAGTTTATAAAGAACGAAGCGCATCGTTGGAGGAGTTAAGAATTAAAATTATAAATTGCATAAATAATTTAGTCGAGGAAAAGCCGCATTTTATTATGAATGCTATTGATAAAATAGAAGACCATTACACAAAGTGCCCTAATAGTAATGGCGGGTATATAGAAAATTTGTAAAAACTTTATATTGTTAATGTTAAATCAAATTTTTTATTGTTTTTGGAATTAAAATTGTTGATTATTTCAATGGTTACTGTGGTTTATTTCATATAGTAAATTAGTAATATTTTGATTTTTTAATAGCGGATATTTCAACAATGGATGAAGCGATTATAGGCAACTTATATATTTTTGAAAAGAGAATCTTAAGCGCTATTCAATAAACAAATAATATATAGGGTGTTATATTAAAAAAAGTATACAATAAGTCAAAAAGTTCACCAGTGATGCTCAATTGTTTCCTTAAGTAGTAAATTCAGACTGTTTGGGTAATACCCTACAATTTTTATCGGAACAATTCTTTTCTATCTGGAATAATAAGGTCGCTAGAAGCTGTCAAAATTGAAGGAAACAGTAGGGGATTGCGAGTGAGAGATGGTAGAGGAAGAAGAAAGAACAGAAGTTGGTACAATATTTGTAGTTTTTGAATGCTTATTTGCTTCTTCTAAAATTCCTTAATTTGTTACCCACGTGCTCTCCATAAATGGTAAACTTTGTTTATGATGGAAACCCAAAAACATTTAAACTTTGTTTCGAAACAGTTTCGCACTTCTTCATCTTGATAAACTACTGAAACAAATTGTAAACATTTCCGAAATGTTTCAGAAACGTGTTTAATTCTAGGTGAGTACTAGGCATTACGAAAAATAGGAGAAGGAAAAAAGCTAAATAACCTATTTCTAAAATGATTTCTGCAATTTTTCATTAAAGGATTTTATCATGTTATTTTTCGAATTATTTAAAATCGCTTAACGCCTTACAGGAACGATATAAAAAAAATAATGGCAACATCGGGGATTCTCCTATAGTACCATAAATCTGATTAAAATATATACAGAGACAAAGATCTCGACAGCAAGGTACAAAGTTTTTGTAAAAGGAATAAAAAAAAATAAAAAGAAAACCCTTAAGAGAATGGAAGCACGATAATATGTTGCCCAAATAAATTTGGTTCGGAAACAATCATATCGGTTGTAGATTTTAAACGGAAAACATAAGAATGTTCGATTAAAAGAAACGAACAATGTGGAACTTAATAGAGCTGGTTAGATTGCAATGGCACAAGCGACTTGCTAGTATTTTTTTACTACATTTATTGATTATGCTATAATTGTTTATTTATTTTAATAATATATAATTAGTTAGTAATACTTTATAATTGTTCTATCCGTTGTTGTCCCCTTTGCAAAATAGTATATTAAAGTGCAACTTTTATAACACAGTATTTCAACGCACGCGTCGGAGAGCTTTTTATCGCGACAAGTCGACAAGTGCACTAATGGCTTTATGAAACATGCACTTTATACCGTTCTTGCAACATTTTTTTTTAAATCCATATTTAACAATGCCATACAAATTTTGTAAATTTAAAAATGTCTGGTCTTCTCCTGATGTCAACAAATAATTTTATTCTCCGTGTACCGTGTGATCCACTTATCGTGTCAACATTTTAATTTGATAATATAACGTTACCATCAGAGTTAAAGAAAAAAGTTAAATACATAAGGGAAAGGGGAAAGAAAGTCAAAAAGTCTTTCTCCACTAATATAAAGTGAGCTATCAAAGGCTCAATTTTAAAAATAAAACGTCTCTACATGTTTCGAAGGTAGTAACCTTCATCTTCAGTAGGCAAAGGTAGTGCTGCAGTTATTATTAGCAGTAGAGAGAAAACTGTTGGTGGAAAGTGACGCTGATGGAGCTTTTTAAAAAATATTTTGACAAGATATTAAACAATTGAATGTAAATGCAATCAGCATACTGAAATTGTAAATGAAATGTTATATTTAATTCAAAATTTATGTGAAGACTCTGTAAATTTGTGGTCGGATTTAAAAAAGGAAGATATTCGTCATTTGAAAGTCATAAGTTAGGATATATAAAAAGAATCTTTTGGACATTCTAGGTCATGTTATAAAAGTTTTTTTTTATTTTGTAGAAGAAAAGAGAAAAAATTTTGTTAGCGTTTTATGAGAAATTATAATGTTGAAATTTTCCACCAACAGTTTTCTCTCTACTGCTAATAATAACTGCAGCACTACTTTTGTCTCCTGAAGATGAAGGTTACTACCTTCGAAACATGTAGAGACGTTTTATTTTTAAAATTGAGCCTTTAATAGCTCACTATTAAATTAGTGGAGAAAGACTTTTTGACTTTCTTTCCCCTTTCCCCTATATTTCAACTCCACTTCAAGAATGGACTATTTCTTTAATTTAAATACATACATTTCTTGCATTGACGTAACATTTTTTTTGGTTCATCTTTATATATACAGGGTGTTTCGTTTTCCCCGTCCAGGCATCAACTTTCTAATTTTAAACGGAACACCCTGTATATTGATAGGTATTTAGATTCCCTTTAAAATTTTATGTGGATTTTGTATAACTTTTAATATGCCTATTTCCTATCGTTCAGCCAATATTTAATTTTTTTTAGGTAAAAGAATATGCACCCCAAATGCTATTTCATAAGTTTCTTAGGGTTAAATTTCCCAGTTACCTGTTACCGGGCTCAAAATATTCCTTCGTTGTCAAAATCAAAATGAACTTTATTGAAGAACAGAGGTTCCAAATGGTTGAGCTTTATATTGAAAACAATAAAAGTGCCACCGCAACTGTTAGAGCATATCAACGAAAGTCTCCCAATCAGAGAGTACTTTCTACAAAAACGATTAGAGGAAACTCTCTAAAATTAATTGAACATAAGTCCCCTGGAAATATAAAAAAAGTCAGGACCAGACTTGTGAGAACCGAGGAACAGGCGGAAATATGTTTGGCATATTTTAGCGCATATCCTAATACATCAATAAGAACTTCTATTGATAACATTGGATACTTTTATGGAGCTCATCACGATTTTGGGTATAAGCCGTTCAAAATAATGCCGGTTCAAAAATTGCAACAACGACATTTCCCAAAACGTCTTCAATTCTGTAGAGATTTGTTAGGTAAAATCGAAGAAAATCCCCAATTCCTTAATAATATTTTATGAACTGATGAGAGCTGCTTCTCAACGCGTCACATACACCATAGACAATATACTCGTCACTGGTCTATAGAAAATCCACATGTGATACGAGAAGTTAGACACCAAAGATGGCAGTCTATAAATGTCTGGTGTGGGTGTTTTGGTTCTAAAATAATTGGACCGTAATTTTATAGAGGCTCATTAAGTGGCCCTAGATACGTTAATTTTTTTCAAAGTGATATAGATAGTTTAATGGAAAATCTTCATTTAAACGAGGTAGCAGCTATTGTGTGGCAGCAGGATGGGGCTCCCCCGCATAATATTCGAGAAGTTAGCGATTATTTGAACCAAAATTATATCGAATGGATTGGAAGGAATGGCACAATCCTGTGGCCTCCAAACAGTTCTGATATTACCCCCATGAACTACTTTTTTTGGGGTCACATTAAAAACGAGGTTTATAAAACTCCATGCAGTGATTTAAATGAGATTATATTTAATGTTAGAAGAGTGGTAAACGATTTACGGGAAACACCTGAAGTATTCGTAAATGTAAAGAATTATTTCTTGAGAGCAATCCATCGTTGTATTGAAAATAATGGAGGTAATTTTTAACAAGTTATGTAAACATTTGTAGTTGTAATTGTAATATTTTTGTTCGAATAAATATCCATTAAATTATTAACAAATAAATATTGGCTAAAGAAATAGGCATATTAAGGGTTATACAAAATTCACATAATATTTTAAAGGGAATCTAAATACCTATTGTGGGGTCAAGTATTTTTAACACCCAACATTAAAAGTGAGGCTTTGAATTTCCCTCGGGTTTAGGCTATTTCACTTTTTGGTTTTATATATTTGTCTAAGTGAAGTAGACAGTTAGATCACATTTATTTTGGCGTTTGTTCATCCAATTCGGCACTTGTTTACAAGATAACTCTTTAATACATGATTAATTACTAACTTTAGTACAGTACAACTTTTATAACATTACTATATTTATTACATGCTGCTTTTTGTTAAGCGAAATGCAATTGTCATGTCCGAAGGACGATGACACACGTTAATTTTGACCTATATGTTTACCTTTTGATGGTTTAACCCGCAGTCCCTGCCGAGGAACCGAAAGTGTGCTCTGTCGCCAGAAAATCACGCCCCGCTGTCATATAGATCAATCACAAGGTAACATGTAGAATTCTTAACATGTAGAACTTAATGCTGCCCATAGTAATGGCGGGTATATAGAAAATTTGTAAAAACTTTATATTGTTAATGTTAAATCAAATTTTTTATTGTTTTTGGAATTAAAATTGTTGATTATTTCAATGGTTACTGTGGTTTATTTCATATAGTAAATTAGTAATATTTTGATTTTTTAATAGCGGATATTTCAACAATGGATGAAGCGATTATAGGCAACTTATATATTTTTGAAAAGAGAATCTTAAGCGCTATTCAATAAACAAATAATATATAGGGTGTTATATTAAAAAAAGTATACAATAAGTCAAAAAGTTCACCAGTGATGCTCAATTGTTTCCTTAAGTAGTAAATTCAGACTGTTTGGGTAATACCCTACAATTTTTATCGGAACAATTCTTTTCTATCTGGAATAATAAGGTCGCTAGAAGCTGTCAAAATTGAAGGAAACAGTAGGGGATTGCGAGTGAGAGATGGTAGAGGAAGAAGAAAGAACAGAAGTTGGTACAATATTTGTAGTTTTTGAATGCTTATTTGCTTCTTCTAAAATTCCTTAATTTGTTACCCACGTGCTCTCCATAAATGGTAAACTTTGTTTATGATGGAAACCCAAAAACATTTAAACTTTGTTTCGAAACAGTTTCGCACTTCTTCATCTTGATAAACTACTGAAACAAATTGTAAACATTTCCGAAATGTTTCAGAAACGTGTTTAATTCTAGGTGAGTACTAGGCATTACGAAAAATAGGAGAAGGAAAAAAGCTAAATAACCTATTTCTAAAATGATTTCTGCAATTTTTCATTAAAGGATTTTATCATGTTATTTTTCGAATTATTTAAAATCGCTTAACGCCTTACAGGAACGATATAAAAAAAAATAATGGCAACATCGGGGATTCTCCTATAGTACCATAAATCTGATTAAAATATATACAGAGACAAAGATCTCGACAGCAAGGTACAAAGTTTTTGTAAAAGGAATAAAAAAAATAAAAAGAAAACCCTTAAAAGAATGGAAGCACGATAATATGTTGCCCAAATAAATTTGGTTCGGAAACAATCATATCGGTTGTAGATTTCAAACGGAAAACATAAGAATGTTCGATTAAAAGAAACGAACAATGTGGAACTTAATAGAGCTGGTTAGATTGCAATGGCACAAGCGACTTGCTAGTATTTTTTTACTACATTTATTGATTATGCTATAATTGTTTATTTATTTTAATAATATATAATTAGTTAGTAATACTTTATAATTGTTCTATCCGTTGTTGTCCCCTTTGCAAAATAGTATATTAAAGTGCAACTTTTATAACACAGTATTTCAACGCACGCGTCGGAGAGCTTTTTATCGCGACAAGTCGACAAGTGCACTAATGGCTTTATGAAACATGCACTTTATACCGTTCTTGCAACATTTTTTTTTAAATCCATATTTAACAATGCCATACAAATTTTGTAAATTTAAAAATGTCTGGTCTTCTCCTGATGTCAACAAATAATTTTATTCTCCGTGTACCGTGTGATCCACTTATCGTGTCAACATTTTAATTTGATAATATAACGTTACCATCAGAGTTAAAGAAAAAAGTTAAATACATAAGGGAAAGGGGAAAGAAAGTCAAAAAGTCTTTCTCCACTAATATAAAGTGAGCTATCAAAGGCTCAATTTTAAAAATAAAACGTCTCTACATGTTTCGAAGGTAGTAACCTTCATCTTCAGTAGGCAAAGGTAGTGCTGCAGTTATTATTAGCAGTAGAGAGGAAACTGTTGGTGGAAAGTGACGCTGATGGAGCTTTTTAAAAAATATTTTGACAAGATATTAAACAATTGAATGTAAATGCAATCAGCATACTGAAATTGTAAATGAAATGTTATATTTAATTCAAAATTTATGTGAAGACTCTGTAAATTTGTGGTCGGATTTAAAAAAGGAAGATATTCGTCATTTGAAAGTCATAAGTTAGGATATATAAAAAGAATCTTTTGGACATTCTAGGTCATGTTATAAAAGTTTTTTTTTATTTTGTAGAAGAAAAGAGAAAAAATTTTGTTAGCGTTTTATGAGAAATTATAATGTTGAAATTTTCCACCAACAGTTTTCTCTCTACTGCTAATAATAACTGCAGCACTACTTTTGTCTCCTGAAGATGAAGGTTACTACCTTCGAAACATGTAGAGACGTTTTATTTTTAAAATTGAGCCTTTAATAGCTCACTATTAAATTAGTGGAGAAAGACTTTTTGACTTTCTTTCCCCTTTCCCCTATATTTCAACTCCACTTCAAGAATGGACTATTTCTTTAATTTAAATACATACATTTCTTGCATTGACGTAACATTTTTTTTGGTTCATCTTTATATATACAGGGTGTTTCGTTTTCCCCGTCCAGGCATCAACTTTCTAATTTTAAACGGAACACCCTGTATATTGATAGGTATTTAGATTCCCTTTAAAATTTTATGTGGATTTTGTATAACTTTTAATATGCCTATTTCCTATCGTTCAGCCAATATTTAATTTTTTTTAGGTAAAAGAATATGCACCCCAAATGCTATTTCATAAGTTTCTTAGGGTTAAATTTCCCAGTTACCTGTTACCGGGCTCAAAATATTCCTTCGTTGTCAAAATCAAAATGAACTTTATTGAAGAACAGAGGTTCCAAATGGTTGAGCTTTATATTGAAAACAATAAAAGTGCCACCGCAACTGTTAGAGCATATCGACGAAAGTCTCCCAATCAGAGAGTACTTTCTACAAAAACGATTAGAGGAAACTCTCTAAAATTAATTGAACATAAGTCCCCTGGAAATATAAAAAAAGTCAGGACCAGACTTGTGAGAACCGAGGAACAGGCGGAAATATGTTTGGCATATTTTAGCGCATATCCTAATACATCAATAAGAACTTCTATTGATAACATTGGATACTTTTATGGAGCTCATCACGATTTTGGGTATAAGCCGTTCAAAATAATGCCGGTTCAAAAATTGCAACAACGACATTTCCCAAAACGTCTTCAATTCTGTAGAGATTTGTTAGGTAAAATCGAAGAAAATCCCCAATTCCTTAATAATATTTTATGAACTGATGAGAGCTGCTTCTCAACGCGTCACATACACCATAGACAATATACTCGTCACTGGTCTATAGAAAATCCACATGTGATACGAGAAGTTAGACACCAAAGATGGCAGTCTATAAATGTCTGGTGTGGGTGTTTTGGTTCTAAAATAATTGGACCGTAATTTTATAGAGGCTCATTAAGTGGCCCTAGATACGTTAATTTTTTTCAAAGTGATATAGATAGTTTAATGGAAAATCTTCATTTAAACGAGGTAGCAGCTATTGTGTGGCAGCAGGATGGGGCTCCCCCGCATAATATTCGAGAAGTTAGCAATTATTTGAACCAAAATTATATCGAATGGATTGGAAGGAATGGCACAATCCTGTGGCCTCCAAACAGTTCTGATATTACCCCCATGAACTACTTTTTTTGGGGTCACATTAAAAACGAGGTTTATAAAACTCCATGCAGTGATTTAAATGAGATTATATTTAATGTTAGAAGAGTGGTAAACGATTTACGGGAAACACCTGAAGTATTCGTAAATGTAAAGAATTATTTCTTGAGAGCAATCCATCGTTGTATTGAAAATAATGGAGGTAATTTTTAACAAGTTATGTAAACATTTGTAGTTGTAATTGTAATATTTTTGTTCGAATAAATATCCATTAAATTATTAACAAATAAATATTGGCTAAAGAAATAGGCATATTAAGGGTTATACAAAATTCACATAATATTTTAAAGGGAATCTAAATACCTATTGTGGGAGTCAAGTATTTTTAACACCCAACATTAAAAGTGAGGCTTTGAATTTCCCTCGGGTTTAGGCTATTTCACTTTTTGGTTTTATATATTTGTCTAAGTGAAGTAGACAGTTAGATCACATTTATTTTGGCGTTTGTTCATCCAATTCGGCACTTGTTTACAAGATAACTCTTTAATACATGATTAATTACTAACTTTAGTACAGTACAACTTTTATAACATTACTATATTTATTACATGCTGCTTTTTGTTAAGCGAAATGCAATTGTCATGTCCGAAGGACGATGACACACGTTAATTTTGACCTACATGTTTACCTTTTGATGGTTTAACTCGCAGTCCCTGCCGAGGAACCGAAAGTGTGCTCTGTCGCCAGAAAATCACGCCCCGCTGTCATATAGATCAATCACAAGGTAACATGTAGAATTCTTAACATGTAGAACTTAATGCTGCCCACCTGGCGGCGACTCCTGCGATAATGACCGGCTCGTCTGGTCGTTGCAGAAGTTTCCTTCTCCGTTTCCGACTGATTCTTGTCGAACGGGCCAGGTGATGCATTTGATTGCCAAGAGGTGTCGCTCGAAAGCTACATCTGCCTTAATTCTACCAGGTAACAACGCCTTGTCTCTAATAGGCTATTTATTGTTCCGTCATGTTTTCTTTGGACCAGTTGTTACTTTTCCCGCTTTTTATACGGCGATGAGCTTAATTTCCTGGCGGAACAACGTATCAAAGGATATACGTTTTTACAAGTTCTAAAATAGACGTTTTAACATTGAATTGTATTGAGAACACTTTTTTGTTTAATTAACCGTAGCGACAGGCTGCTTATTTAGGAAAATAGTTTTTACAAACTGTGCGACTTACGTTTGTAACAATGAGGTACACAAAACTTTAACCTGTATCTCCACAAGTCGACTGGTTCAAACTTGTTAAAAAATTGGAAAATAAAATCCTTTTTGAATTTTACTGCATTATTTTTTTATTAAAAGACTAATAATATTCCTCCTCTCTTCACCCTAGCATGGGCTACAAAATTACTAACAAGACATGTTAGTTAAAACACTTTTGAAAACAATTAACAACTTTTTAACGTGATGGATTTTTTCCCTCACGGAGCGACAACTTATCTCTTTAAATTTCCACCTGTGACTGTTACTAACAAGACATGTTAGTTAAAACACTTTTGTAAACACTTAACAACTTTTTAAAGTAAAGGCTTTCTTCCCTCACGGAGCGGCGACTTGTCTCTTTAGATTTCCACCTGACACTGATTTGTTTATACTTCAGAATATAATAATAACCCTGTTCAAACACTTTGACCAATCAAATATTAACACGTCGAATCCAAGCGCAACGTCTGTACATCATCCCACTATTGATCGGCCAATCAAATAGCTTATGCTTGTTGCTACGCACGTGGAAGCTAATATTATTTAGATTTAGGATAGCAGACAGTCTTTGTTTACATTATAGGATTTAATTTAAACGTATATTTTATAGATTTGTACAACGATGCAACCACTTTGATATGCGGTCTTGCCATTTATATTGCATTTGAAATTAATGCATTTTTCTATTTATTAGCATTTAGTTGTTGAAGAAAAACTTAGTACTTTAGCACGAATGCGACGTTGCCGCTTGGCTTAGTATTACATTACATTACATTTTATCCTATAAGATTGATTTCAACATTTTTACTTTATTCTCCTACTGGGTCACGACAGAAATATGAAGTGTCCCAAACACAAACATTAGATGCATTTTGCTTCTCTGTTTCTCTGACCGTTGAGGGATTGTGTTGCTAATGGCATAATAGCTGTAGCAAGTTATAATATTTGAAAAGCAGCTATTTTATCTAGACCAAAAGTAGTATTGGTTCTGAAAATATTGGTTGCATTTAATTTTATTATTTTTATCGCATTTGAGCAATCGTTTCTCCAACACCTATCAATATACAGGGGGTTCCATTTAAAATAAGAAAGTTGATGGCTGGACGGGGAAAACGAAACACTCTGTATATATAAAAAATGAACAGAAAAAATTTTTACGTCAATGCAAGAAATGTATGTATTTAACTTTTTTCTTTAACTCTTAAGGCAACGTTATAATATCAAATTAAAATATGGACACGATAAGTGGATCACACGGTACAGCTTGCCATGTTACACCGTGCGAGCAAAAACTATTATCATCAAAGTTTGCTTTGCATCTAGGACCGTAGGTACTGCTTAGCGGTAGAGCCTAATACTTGGTGGGTGTCAGTAAATACCAGCATTATCAATCAATCAGTTATTTCGTCATCTTTAACAGTCGTTACAAGTAATTAGATTCATGGCTGATTCGTCCAATTTCGTGAATAATTCACGCAATGGGTTTCACGGAACAGCACAAAAAATTAATGGTTGTAGCGTATTTTCGAAACGGGGTTAGAGTAAATGGTAAGTGCCTATACAATCAGCGTTCGTGCATGAACGATTTTCGCGAAAATTTTCCTACCGTCGCATTTACCGTTGGGGATTTTTATCATTGCCTAAGAAGAACCGTGGCTCTGTTTAGGGAAACAGTTTCCATACAACATTAAAAAGGAGCTGGAAAATCATCTGTAAAAACAGAAGAACTTATTGCAAGCGTTGGTAAAATAATGCAAAATATTCTAACAAAATGTGTAAGATTTCTGGCACAAGAAGTGAGAAGATCATATTATGGAACATGCAGAACTATTCTTTAAAAACATACGTTGCCTTATAAAATGCCAGTATTCCAAGAAATACGAGCTGCAGATTTTAAAAGACGCAGGAATTACTGTCAGTGGCTTACCCATACTTTAATGGAAATAAATGATTTATTAGACCTGCCATGATGAAGCCTGGTTTGTCCACATTGCATCCCCAAGAAATTGGTGTCTGGTTGGCTGTTTCCCGAAGAATACTTGTTAGTCCTACTTTTTTCTATGACACTGTTATAGTATAGCGGTATAGGGACAATATTTTGAATCCAGGAGCAATTACTTGACGATGAACTACGTTTTGGTTATTTTCAACATTACGGTGCAACCGCCCATACATCTGCCAAAAATATTAACTGCTTACACAACCGATCCAGATCACATTGTTTGATGGTTATGGATTCCCTTATTTAGCCTGATTTGAAGAACAATATTTTTTAGAACACCAGTTAAAAATTTAAAACAGTACAAGAAAGGATTATCCAAGAATGTGGTAAAGTACTTCCCAACATATTTCGTTTGGCTTAATGACAGCAATAAAACCCCTTATAAAGTCGGCTTTCGCCTTTGCAGAGACGTATTAACCCACATTTATTTTTAATGCCAGTTTATAATTACAATAGATAGGTACAATTACTTGATTTGTTATCAAAATTAATAAACTGTCTAATTAAGGTATTCTGGGTACCTTTTTATACAGCTTATAAATAGTAACATATTAGTACCTATCTATTTTACTTTGAAACAGTGTGCAACAAGTTAATATTAAAAGTATGTAGAGATCTTGCGAATCTTTATTAAAGAACGGCCACTCTAAAGTAATTGCCATTAAAAATACCAGTGAAATGACGAAAGTTCCATTATCGACGGTAAAAGATATTATGCTAAAAGGACATTTTCAAAAAAAGTTTCGCAAAGATACCGGAAAAATGAAGTGCGTAAATGATTGTTTGCAAGAGATGGGATTTAAGTATAAGACAATAAACAAAAGACAAATTATTATGGAGTCCGAAAGATTAAGAAAAATGAGATATCTGTACCTTAGGGAAATAAAAAAGTTTAGATCCGAAAAACGTTCAATAGTTTATCTGCATGAAACGTGGTTTGACACTCATGAGCCCGTCAAAAACGGATGATCAACCCATCCGTTACTGAAAAATTCCAAAATAAAGCCCCTTCAAATAAAGGAAAACGAATAACAATAATTCATGCAGGTTGGGGGAATGGATGGATCACTAATTGTTTGTTACTGTCGGCAAGAAATATAAAGGATTCAAGTCGGGACTATCATGAAGATACTAACGCCGCTCTTTTTGAAAGCTGGTTTAAAGACAGCAATGCAAGCTACCACAGCCGGCAACTGGAAAAAGTACCGAATGCATCGAGCCCAAAATCCGCAATAAAGGAGTTCATGTTAAAAAATGACTTGTACTTCAAAGAAACGTATAGTAAAAAACAGCTGTTAGAAGTGTTAGAGGCATCTAGTATTAAAAAAGAGTATGTGTTTGATAAAATGGGTCTCAATCTTTCAAGATTCGCAGATTATTGCACAGTTAATCGGTTGAATTTGAATATTGATAAGTGCCAAACAATTGCTTTTTCCAAAAAACATGTTTTGCCCCCTAACATCACAGATCAGTATATAAATAATACTGTGGTAAAGTCTGTCGACTCCGTGAAAGATCTGGGGGTGATATTGGATTCCAAGCTTTTATTCGAGAAACATCTAGAGAACATTGTTCAGCGTGCTTTTCGCAATTTGGGTTTTATCCAGCGTATGTTTCAAGATTTTTAAAACAGTCAATCGTTCATTTCGCTATATCAAAGTCTTGTGAGGCCATTTTGAAGTACGCGACACCACCTGCTTGGAATCCAATGTAACAAAAATATATAATCCGCCTCGAAGCTGTGCAGAAAAAATGTGTCAGTACTTTAAACTATAAATTTAATAGACAGCGACATTCTTTCAATTACAGTTTAAATTTGCAATATTATAGAATGGAAAGTCTGAAGTCGCGAAGAAAATACTTTGATATGTTACTATATATATAACATTGTAAACAATATACTTGACTGCAAGTATTGCACTAATTTTCTAAGTAATGCAGGTTCTTATTTACTTTGTCATAGACTAGTATTTCATACGGATCGTTTTTACTCGAACTATTATTGTAATTCGCCACTAATTGGTTGTCAACGTACCTACAGCGCCTTGACATATTGACATGTTTGTGTGTAACTTTGCTAAATTTAAGAGACTGGTTAGGAATCGCTTTAATCAGTTCTTAATTGTAATTATTATATACATACTATGGGCTAACCTTTTATTGGACAGCTTACCTGTCTGTTGGTTGGCCAGTCTTTAAATAAATAAATAAATAGTTACCTAACCGGTAGGGAACAGAGACTATAATATAAGGAGCGGAAATCCCGTCTAAATTTTTAGCTACTAATAAGGGCGTTCCTCACGGAAGTGTCTTGGGACCTCCCCTGTTTTTCCTTTACACTGCGGACTTTTCGCATTATCTTAGACACTGTCTTTCGTACCAATATGCAGATGGCATGCAAATCCATTTCTTCTTTTTGTCTAATGATATTGTGGTGGCATGTCAACAAATTAATAGAGCTCTAAGTGGTATAGTCAAATTTCTGAAGCACATGGACTAATGATTTATAACAATGAAACGAAAATGCTTATTTTTGGAAGAAATAGGGGAAGTGTTACCATCAAAAGCAACCTAAATATTATACTCAACGGTTTACGTTGCAAAAACCTGGGTATCATATTGGATATCAATCTACGCTTCAATCAGCACACGATCTTTTTAATACAAAAATCCTATGCTAAGCTTAAACTCTTGTACAGGTACAGAGATATTTTGAGTGTTAATGCTAAACTGAGGCTGACTGACTCTCTTGTCCTTTCTCACTTGGCATATGGTGACGTCTTGTACTGGCCAGCCCTGACCGCCAAAAACAAGAATAGCTTGCAAGGGGTGCAAAACTCTTGTCTTATATACAGTCTTAGGCTGCGTAAGTTTTATCACATTACACCCGCTTTTCTGAACTCTACTTGATTGTACCGTCAGGAAAGAATCTTTATTCATTAAGCATTGTTGGTCTTCAAAATATCTAAAAATCTGAGACCCAAATATCTAGTATGATAATTTGATTAAGGGGAGTGCCGTTCATGAAAGAGCTATGACCAATCTGCCTGCATTATTCCTAACGATATTTTACGTATATTGCAGTCAAAACGTTTAACTGACTGCCCAGCGACATCACGTCTTTGGTATCTGTTGACGGGGTACGAAGGAAGCTAAAAAAGTATGTAACCGATGGAAAAAGCTAGCTAATTTTATAAACAATATTTATACCTCTTAAAGCGTGTCCAATAATTGCATGCTCGTAATATTGTGCGCCACTGCTATTTCATTTATATTCTTGTATGATGAGGTATAATTTTAGTGTATATTTATATTACAGAAGTATTAATAGCTTACTGGTCTTAAAGGGTGGTTAGGCAAAATATCACCAAGATATAATATTTGGTTATGTATATATTTTTTTCAACTAAATAAAGAACTGCGTATTAATTATATTTTTTTTTATATTCTTAACAATGCAATTGCTTCATGTTTTTCATATTAGACTTTTAAACTTTCAAAGTTCCAGAATTACCATCAACTTGACTTTGAGACACATCAAAACAAGCCCAAAATACACCTGGAGTGAAGTTCATCGCTGTCATTCCGTGGTCGACTGACCAATCGCATTATTTCATGGGCAGTCATGGGCCAGGTATTTTTCTTTTTTTTTCTTTTTTGGATCCCAGTCGCGGAGAAAACTTCTCTCGTCAAGATGTTGTTAGCGAGTCTTTCCCGAAATTCACTGATGCAGTAAAGGGGCCAACCTACTTTTCTCGGCGCTACCGTGGGGACCAATTAAAAGTGATTAATCATATAGGGCACCTGCCCAAATTTTTTTTTTATGATATGACACATCACTGCAGGATAAATCCTTTATGGCGCTCTGGGAGCGGTGCGTGTGCACAGGAAACAATTCACTTGGTCTTGAATCTTTGGAGATTACAGTCGTTGGGGAACACGATCTCAGGGAGGTCGTTCCAGAGTGATGACGTTCTCAAGATGAAAGAATTTTGAAACAGTGTCGTTCGAGGGACACTAAGCTAAACCACGTACTGGTGGGCTGAAGTGGCTCGTCGTGTATTTTTACCATGCACGGCTCTGGGTGGTATCAAGCCGGCAACCTCAGTTGAGCACTTGCCATGAAAATATTTGTGAAATAGGCTCAAGTCGACAACCCGCCTTCGATGTTCAAGGCTTTCCAGGTTGTTTGTCAGACTATGATCACCGATCAAGCGAATGGCTCTTCTTTGAATGGAATCTAGCAATCTCAGGGTATGTTTAGGAGCAGAGCCCCAAATATGCGAACAGTACTCCAGCGATGGTCGAATTTGGGCTTTACAGAGCATCATAAGTTGTTGGTGTGTATAGAGGTTCTTTGTTGGGAAAGTACTCCAAGCGTCTGCGAGGCTGCCCTAGCAATGGCCGCAACGTGACTATGCCAAGACATATGACTGTCCAAATTAACGCGCAATAAATGAATTGATGAAGCCAAGGAAACCGAGTGTCCCGCCATAACTATATCCGGTTCTTCAACATTAACTTTTTTAGAAAGAACTGCCGCCTGGGTTTTTAGCGTTAAATTCTACTTGGTTACTGTCACCCCAAGACAGAATTTCTTTCAGGTCTTTGTTGAGATATGAGACCTCTAGCCGCCTATAGAGATGTGCATTGGTAGCCGATGTCTGAGCATCCAAAGTAAAAGATGAAACATGTGTGCTGTCATCAGCGAAGCTATACATAGGATTTTTAGTTTTTTCCAAAAGATCGTTAATGTATAGTTGGAAGAAGGTGGGCGATAATATAGAACCTTGAGAAACTCCGGCGTTGATGTTAAATGTGTCTGAAGGAAATTCGTCCATCGCTACTGGCAGAGAACGGTCTCTAAGAAGGCTCGACAGCCATAAACAAAATTGAACCGGCATTCCGTATGCTCTCACTTTAGTTAGAAGCCCCTCATATCCGCTATATCCTAGGCGTCATGCTTATTTGGTTTTACTATAGATATTTAATTTCAGTATGGATTGGAATTTATTGTTCGTTCATAGTAACTGGACAATTATTTCCTACACTTACTTGTTAATGTTATGTGCGAAGATTTTGTTTATTTTAGTATTCCATTTATCGAACCAAAAATGCAGGTCGTTTTTTGTCGGTATAGGTATGAAGTAAATGTTAATTATTAAATGAGTTCATTTTACTCCAGATTTTGTTGATTGATATTTATATTAAAATATCCTTCCGAGATGTAAGACTGTAATAATAGGAAATAAGGAAGTGGAAATGTAGTTTTTATTTTACAAACTCAGGAATTGTGACTTTCAGATAAAATATGAACTAGTTCAAGACAGAAATATCGTTGGTCAATACAAATTTTGAAACTTTTAGGCCTAAAATTAACAAATAACATACAGGGTGGCCGTTTAGTGTGGCAAAGTAGAATAGTTTCGTTTGTATTTATAATACACAAAAAATGTTAATATAAAAGTTGAAGGGTAGTATGTGAGTTATCACGTAAAATTATTTTTGACTCTATAGGGTGACTCAACAAAGAGGACCAAGAATTGTATTTTTTTAATAGAACACCCTGTACATTTTTGCACTTTTAAATTTCCCACGATATTCCGCGTATCGTGGCAAAAATAGTTTTTAATTATTTTGCAATGTTGCCAAGTTATTTAAAAATATTCTTTTTTTTTAAGAAAAAACTTGCCACCTTAAAATTTGAAATATATAATTGAATTAACTCAAGACATTCTAAACATTCTCGAGGGTATCAAAGATAAAGACTAATTTAAGGCTTAAAGCCCTCAGAACATTCCATATTTTGTACAGGGTGTGCTCTACAAACGTGTCAACTTTCACATTTTAAAATTAATATACTATTTTCTTTCAAATGGAACACCCTGTATTTTAATATTTTATCTTGTAGAGTTTTTTGCCCTCTACACCTTTTGTTAAAAGGTTTATTAGTTATTTTTGCTCATTTTGGCGTAATAATTTTTTTTTAATAAAAAGTCTGAGAAGGATGTTTTTTGTTAATTTTACTTATTTAAGATGCTTTAATCAATTCACATAACTTGTTACATAAAATATCTAATCAAATGTTCAAAGTGTCCTCCATTAGCCTCTGGACACGATCTTCAAATTCTTCGCTTAAATTGCGACATATTTCGGGAATAATCACTTGGAAACAATTTCTTATGCGAATTCTCATGTCTTCTTTAGTTGTCGGAGACATTTTGTACACCTATTTAACAAATCCCCATATGGAAAAATCCATTTTTGTCATATCCTCCTCTTCCAATCCATTGCTGACCATAAGTCTCGTCTAAGAATTCCCTAATGAGCCTTGTGGAGTGCACAGGGGCTCCATCATGAAGAAACCACATCCGTTCTTGAACTGTGTTCGGTATATGGGCAATAAGCTGTGGTAAATCATTTTGGAGAAAGTTCAAATAGATCTGTCCCGTTAGAGTTCCCTCGAAAAAATGTGGACCAACTATGTAGTCTCCTACAATTCCTCCCCAAATGTTTAGGGACCACCTGTTTTGTAAGTGAGATCTAACAAAATAAGGATTTGTAGTGGCATAATAATGAAAATTATGTCTATTGACGTTGCCATTTTCATGAAACGTAGCTTCGTCGCAAAAGAAAACTAAATGCGCAAAATTATGCTGCTCCCTTATTTTATTTTGCGCCCACGCACAAAATTCAACCGTAGTCCTCATCATTAAGCTCGTGCAGCAACTGGACGTGGTTAACATGTAATTTGTTTGAGTTGATTATTTTTTGAACCGCCGTTCGTCCAATGTCCAGTTGTTGTGGAAAAGGACGCTGACTAATATGAGGATCCTCAGTAATACTTAACAGAACGTTAAATTCATATTCTTCGATGCATACCAGTTTTCTTCGGTCAATTTTTTTATAAGCCACACTTCCTGTAGTTTTGAATCTCTCCATTAGCTTTTCGAATGTCTTTTGATCAGGGTGTCTTCGCTCTGGGTATCGTTCTTCACAAATCCTTGTAGTCAATAAAGCACTTTTATCACTAGCACCTAAAACATAAATCATATCTTGATCATTTCTACATTTAAAGAATTCATTATTGCCACAATATAAAGTTAACTTGATAAAAAGTAAGAAATAAAATGACAATGACATCTTAATAAAATTTTACTTTTACTTTTGCTATTATTTGCTGTTGTCTGTCATGGCTAACTATAAAATAAAATTTAAAAAAGGCATTTTTCTCAGACTTTTTATTATAAAAAAATATTACGCCAAAATGAGCAAAAACAACTAATGAATCTTTTAACAAAAGTTGTAGAGGGCAAAACACTCTACAAGATAAAATATTAAAGTTCCACTTGACAAAAAGAGTAAATTAATTTTAAAATGTGAAAAGTTGACACGTTTGTAGAACACACCCTGTACAAAATATGGAATGTTCTGAGAGTCTTAAGTCTTGAATTAGTCTTTATCTTTGATACCCTCGAGAATGTTTCGAATGTCTTGAGTTAATTCAATTATATTTCAAATTTTAAGGTGCCAAATTTTTTCTTTCAAAAAAGAATATTTTTAAATAACTTGGCAAAATTGCAAAATAATTAAAAACTGTTGAACACGATACGCGGAGAATCGAGAAGAATTTAAAAGTGGAAGGATATACAGGGTGTTCTATTTAAAAACGTTATAACTCACTTATTGTCCTTCAACTTTTATATTAACATTCTTTGTGTATTATAATATTCTACTTTGCCACACTAAACGGTCACCCTGTAACACTGGGGAACAGCATTATTAGACCTTTTTTCTAAATTTTCTAGGGTATTTTTAATTCATTAGTTATAACGAAATTGGGACGTTCATGTTTTTTCCCAAGTTAATACAATTTATAATTTTTTAGTTCAAATGAAAGTTAACTAGGACTATTAAGGTAAATGCACTGTATTCTCGTACATGTTTGTATATCAGATGATGTTATATGTAGCGGTACGAAGAAATAATGTACGCGAGATAATAATTATATAATGTTTATACTGAATTACCTGGAGGGCTGAAATAATTCACATTTAACTCATGTTAGCAACGCTCGCATATATTACCCGGGTGGCTCCATCTCCTACATCGCATATCACGTGCTCAATGGGCTGTGTCCAATAGCAAAACTGTGAAACATTTTGGTTTTTATTATTATTTCACATTAATGCAACGGTTGAAAGGAATTAGACAAAAAATAGATAAACGAGTGATACAGTATGTCCGGCGATGTGGTAGACTAGAGGGCAAACGGACCAAGAATTTCAATTTCATTTTTCGAGGAAAAGTCATTCTTTATAAAAATTGTTGCTTGCTGAAAAAATTGTCAGTGAAAAAAAAAATTGTATACAAGGTGTCAAAAAAGTTAAAAATTTATCAAGCGTCAAGTACCCTTTTTCTAAAATTTTTAGCAAAATGCTATTTAAGAGAATTCTTCCAAATCATCATATCTTCTAAGATATTGGTTTTCATTAAGTTTGGATATCAATAATATTTTTGCTTTAAACTTGCATTTTACTAAAAAGTTTGGTAGGTGTACAGGGCTTTTTTTATATTTTGCACCCACCTAGACGTTTTATTTGTGAGAACTAGAAAAAACTTTAAATGCAAAAGTTGGAGGTATTTTCGTGTATTATCTTTTATAGTTATTATAAAAACAAGAGTGCATCGTAAAGTTGAGGAAAAGATGCACAGTGTGTCTTTTTAAATGGAATATCCTATACAGTGTGGTCCACTAAGTGTGCAACAAATGGGAAACTTCTTTATTATTGGTCTCTTAGAAAATTTTATTCTTGATAAAAGTTGGTGAATGTCCGATAATCATTTCAGGTGTACTTAAAATGGCTTCAAGTCACATAGGATACAGGGTAGGGCAAAAAATATGAAAATCGTTCAAGAATAAAGTACCCTTATTTTAAAAAATTGGGCAAAAGGGCATGAAGAAAAGTTGTTTAAAATAAAAAGTTATACTCAGATTTAAAATCATAGTCTCCTATCTCAAATATAAATTTTTTTAAGATAATTCGATGTAACCCCGTATTATTGGTATTGCTATTATTCAACTTAGGTCCATATTTACCTTAAGCAAAATAAATCAGATATGCCTAATTTTTTAAATATTTTTCAAATCACTATTAATTTAATTGAATGTCTTTGTTTTTTAAGCAACCCCAGACTTTACCACTGTTGCAAGTTGCAAGGATATTTAATCTTACTTCATATTTTAATATATGATATTTACTCGAACATAATTACTTCATTAATAAAACGCCCATCTCAAATATTTTTTAGCTAACGCCCAAAAAACTATATTTTATTTTTTTATTGAAATATCGAAGATAATTTATGTCAATTAATATCAATATCGGCCGTTAAAAAATAAAATACAGCCATAGAAATGTATGAGACTATAATAATTGTAACTAACTGTTACAATGATAAAATACAATATAAAGAATTAAGTAATGTATGTCCGCCTTCTCGCTCAACACATCTGTTCGTCCGCTCATAAAATTCCCTAAGAGTAGATCGCAATACCGTGGCAGGGATATTACGGCGATGGTGCCTTATAGACTTTTCCAATTCTTCAACGCTGTTGAAAGGTCGGTCCTTATACACTTTTTGTTTCAAGTGTCCCCCCCATAAGAGGAAATCTAGGGGTGTAAGATCAGGCGAACAAGGCGGCCACCGTGGATCGGTATTTCGTCCTAGCCATTTGTTTCCAAATGCCTCATTTAACCAATGCGTAACTGCCCTAGCACAATGTGCAGGGCACCCATCATGTTGAAACCATAGCTTGCGTTCTTCTTCTAACGGTAAGTTATCTATAAAGTTTCCCAATACATTCTGAAGAAAATTTAAATATCTATTGCCAGTCAAATTATCTCTAAAGAAGAATGGACCAATTAACTTGTCATTTAGTATCTCACACCAAACATTTGTTTCTTTGTAATACTGATTTCTATTGTCAATTACAAAATTAGGATTTTCTTCTGACCACCACCTACAATTTTGCGACGAGACAACACCGTTTGTAGTAAAAGTGGATTCGTCTGAAAAAAGTATGTGCCGATGAAAATCTCTCCTCTCTTCTATTTCTCCTTGAATCCATATCCAAAAATCAAAACGCAAATCATAGTCTCTTTCTAGAAATGTACATACAAATTTAGGCCTGTAGGCACTATTCTTTTTAAGTATGCGCTTTACAGATTTTTTTTCACTCCTGTATATTCAAAAACTTCTTGGGTGGATCTTGTAGGATCTTCGATTACTGCCTGAAGTACATCAAGCTGCCTACCTTCGGTGCACATGGTTTTTACACGTTCTTTTTTGTAATTATAATCCAATGATCCCGTATGTTTGAAAAAACTTAAAATCCTACTTACGGTTGAGTAGTGAATTATTTTGTCTGGATGGCGTTCATTAAAAATATCTGCATCCTAACGCATAGCTTTGTAATTTTCTCCACATATTAAGACTAACTCTGCTTTCTCAACTAATGTAAGATGAAACGCTGGGGGCATTTTAATACAATAAAAAGTTTAATTCAACTTACGATATCAATATTTCTTTGACATAAGAACAAACAGCTTGTCAAATAACTTTTTGTTTTAGTTAGAATTTTCATGGCCTGCTGCGCCAAAGGGTGTTTAGTACAGTACAATATTGTGTTACCTGGCTTATTCTTTGATATTCCAATAAAAAATTAAAATATAGTTTTTTGGGCGTTAGATAAAAAATATTTGATATAGGCCTTTTATTAATGAAGTAATTATGTTCGAGTAAATATCATATATTAAAATATAAAGTAAGATTAAATATGCTTGCAACAGTGGTAAAGTCTGGGGTTGCTTAAGAAACAAAGACATTCAATTAAATTAAAAGTGATTTGAAAAATATTTAAAAAATTAGGCATATTTGATTTATTTTGCTTAAGTTACATATGGACTTAAGTTGAATAATATAAATACCAATAATACGGGGGGGTACATCCAATTATCCTAAAGAATTTTATATTTGAGATAGGGGACTATGATTTTAAATCTGAGTATAACTTTTTATTATAAACAACTTTTCTTCATGCCCTTTTGCCCTATTTTTTTAAATAAGGGTACTTTACTCTTGAACTATTTTCATATTTTTTGCCCTACCCTGTATCCTATTTGACTTGATACCATTTTAAGTACACCTGAAATGGTTATCGGACATGCACCAACTTTTATCAAGAATAAAATTTTCTGAGAAACCAATAATACAGAAGTTTCCCATTTATTTTGTTGCACACTTAGTGGACCACACTGTATATTGTTCGCTAAAATGAAAGATTTTTGTGTCCTGATTTTAAAAATATATAATATGTTGATATTTTAAGAAGCCGTTTTTGACATATTTGACTATAAAACATCTATACATTAAAAGTTCAAAAATCAAGGCGGTCTGGAGAACAAATGCTTTAATTAGCATTGTGACGTTTCAATATGGTTTCAATTTACTAATGGTAATTAGAAGAATATTTGGACTACCACCACTTAATTCTATGCCTATTACGGAATATTTACAGAAGCGTTATAATTTTAGGAGAGAAAGGCTTGGCACGCTTAGATGACCGGCGAATAGTCCTGATCTAAGCCCGTTAGACCTTTTTCTGTAGGGCTATTTAAAAATCAGGATTTACTATACCTAATAGGCCTGAATATTAAGAATTGTGTAAATAATCACGGAGGATACATAGAAAATATGTAAATTAGTAATAGTAGTTATATTATAATAATAACAATAATAAAGCATTGTTCTTTAGACCGCCTTGATTTTTGAACTTTCATTGTGCAGATGTTTTATGGTCAAATATGTCAAAAACGGCTTCTCAAACTATCAACACATTATATATTTTTGAAATCAGGATCTTTCATTTTAGCGAACAATATACAGGGTCGTTGGTATGTATGGAAACGGTCGATTATTTCTTAAAGTACAATAATAGCTACCAAAAAAATATTTAACACAAAAGTTTTAGGGTTTTCCATAGTCTATTAGAATTATAAGAAGTTAAGTATACAGGATAAGTCAGAAAGCCGTAGAGAAATAAAGTTACTTTTTTTTTAATCGAATACCCTATATCTTAGAATATTTTTGGATTTTGCATAAGATTACATTTATTTTTTATTAAGAGTATTATAAGTCTAAACCCAATAGTTTCCGAGAAATTGAGTTTTGAAAAATGACACCTTTGAATTTTGACAGCTTCTAGGTTTCTAACGGTACGTCTTAGAGTAAAACGGCTTACATGTCCCTATCCTAGTTTTTAACTCTCTTTCTAAAAGTGGCAGCTTCCGGTTGTAGCTAAAAAATCCGGAAGTATCGTACTTCCGGTTTTACCGGAAGTTGGTATTTTTGGGAAGATAATAAAAAAGTAAGATAGGGACATGTAAGCCGTTGTGCTCTATAGCGTACCGTTAGGAAGCTAGAAGCTGTCAAATTTAAAAATGTAATTTTTCAAAACTCAATTTCTCGGAAACTATTGGGTTTAGACTTATAATACTCTTAATAAAAAATAAATGTAATCTTATGCAAAATCCAAAAATATTCTAAGATATAGGGTATTCGATTTAAAAAAAAGGTAACTTTATTCCTCTACGGCTTTCCGACTCATCCTGTATACTTATCCTTTTTTAATTCTGATAGGCTTTATAAAGTCATAAAACTTTTGTCTTAAATGTTTTTTGCTAGCTGTTTTACTTTAAGAAATAATCGACCGTTTCCATACATACCAACGACCCTGTATAGGGTGTTCCATTTAAAAAAACACAATGTGCATCTCTTTCTCAACAATTTCTCAACTTTACGATGCTCTTTTGTTTTTATAATAACCGCTAAAGATAATACACGAAAAATCTGCTAACTTTTTCATTTAAAGTTTTACTCTAGTTCTCAAAATAAAACGTCTAGGTAGGGTGCAAAATATAAAAAAAAAAACAACCCTGTACCTATATTTGAGCGTACAGTGCGCGTTTAAAGCTTCTCCCCCCGTGTGAGCTTTTTTTTCGGGAATTAGTTTTCAAAGATGACGGCAGGGCGCCATTTTGAATAAAATTTTTAAAAGGAAGATTTTGATTCACTTCACAATGGCGGCCACTTTTGCCAATGTGGGTTTAATTTGATTTTTAAGCAATAAAACTGGGAAGGAGTTGAGATTTTGCCGCGTTTTGATGAATATTAGCTGCAGCTATGAAACTTACTTCCCCATCCCTTGTTTTTGAGGGTGGGGAATACCGAGAAAACAGTCGAAACCTTTTTTACCCCCGGAACTACCCTTTTTCGCAATTTTTTCGTGGTAATGCGTATTTGGAGGGAATGATAGAGATTTTCATGAGAGTTTAGAGACAAGGAAAGGGCAATAATAGGGTCAGGGCTATAGCAACCCTTGGGCCAAGGGCTAAGGAAACTAACCTCTCATAACCCTTTCCATGATGATGACTCTTTTTTGTGTTCCACACCTTCGAAGACAGGAGAAGAAGTAGGTAGGTTTCGTAGCTGCCATTTCATTATAATAGATCAAATTTTTTTTATTTGGAATGCAAAGTAGACTTTGCTTCTTTACAAAAAACTGTTTTGTTTTGACCTGTCAAATAAGTATTTGTCAGTAATTGTGTAGCTTATACTAGTGTGGTCGTTAAAGTCATTTATTTAATTGAGTTTAAATGTTTCGTACAATGAAAGATCAAATAGAGGCAGTTTTGATTTTTGGGGAGGCGCAACATAGCTATCATGCTGCTGAGCGCATTTTTAATGAACGTTTTCCTGATCGCCCAATTTCAAGGAAATATTTGCGGAAATTAATTCAAAAGTTCCAACCAACTGGAAGTGTTGGAAATGCTAAAAGAAGTGGACGCCCCTCATTAGAAGAAGAAAAACAGATTCAGATAGTGGCTGAAATGATTGTTAATCCAATGCGATCGCTTGTAGCAGCTGAATGCGAAGTAAGTACTAAAAGTGTTCAGAGAGTATTGAAACGTTCTAAATTTCATCCCCACAAATTGAAAATGTTACACGAGCTAACAGAAGATGATTCAGACAATAATTGAAGTGTGCGCATCAATTAGTCAAGAAATTTTTCATAATGTTCGCGAATTATTTCACGATAGGCTATACAGGTGCCAAGAAGTGAAAGGTGAACATTTTGTGATCTTAAGTAGTGTTCGTAATTTTGATAGTATTTTTATTGTTATAAAATACTAAAAATGTCGCCTATCCGCCCTTAGGTTCCTTTACTATTTCCTACAAATCAAATTAACCCACATTAACGAAAGTGGCCGCCATATTAAAATTAATCGATAAAATCTTTTTAAACTTGGAGATCGCTTATAGACTGAAAATATCTTTCCAACGAGGTATCACTCGACCCCATCTGCCATTTAAAAATTTTATTCAAAATGGCGCCCTGCCGCCATCTTAAA
This sequence comes from Polydrusus tereticollis, assembly GCA_963920685.1. NCBI lineage: Eukaryota > Metazoa > Arthropoda > Insecta > Coleoptera > Curculionidae > Polydrusus > Polydrusus tereticollis. The sequence continues at coordinate 21,016,429 of OY987328.1, forward strand.
AAACTGAATCTAGAATTTATACTAAAATGGTGGTATTTTAGTTATTATTAAACGTACCAAAATTCCATTATTCTCACATTTGTTTTTCAAAAGTTAACAGGTAGGGGGGGGGGACTTTAGATGCGCACTGTACAGGGTGTTCTATTTTTGATAGTTTTATAGGGTATCTCGAAAATCATAAGGAATTTCATAAATCTGATATAGATGTTATGAGTTCTTTTTTTGAGGAAACAATTGCTGCGAAAACAGATCATGGCTACCTTGTTCCCCTGGACAGCTACAGGGTGATTTTCAAATTTTGACAGTTATTAAAATTCCATGTAACTTCTTTGTTATTATAGATACGAAAAAACTGTAAATTAATAAAATATGTAGTTTTTTCCGTAAAGTTCAGTGGCGTAGCCAGTTTTTTTTTATTTTGTTTAATTTTTAGGAAATTGACCCAACTTATATTTTTTCTTATGGGACACCCTGTATATTTTCAATTACGTTTATTCTGCTTACCATTAGCTTTTCAAATATAGATATTTGTAATCAGTTTTTTGATAAAATAATTCGATAATAAGCGATTTTCATAAATTTTCCTCATTTTTCGTAGCGGGCGATGGCAGGTAGGAGCAAAACAAAAGAGTAAGTCTTATTTCACCATTTCTAAAATGTCATATCTCAATTTTAGTACATGCAATACAAAATTCTAAAAACTATTAATTTTTTATTATCAACACTATGCCCAAGGCTCGACCAATTTTCTGTAATTTGTTAAAATAGCTTCCTTCCAAAATTATGTTTAAAAGAAATAAAAATAATAATTTTTTTAATTGTTCATATAATTATTTAATTCTTTTTATATTTTTTGTATTAAAAGTGAAATTTTCTATAAATGCATGATGACTTTTTATTTACTAATTTCTTTGCATTTGCAAATTTTACATTTTACCAGATAATAATTTAAAAATCTCTTAGTAAGCCATGGATAACAAAATCATTTTTTTAAATTATTTATAGGCATGTCAGTCTGTCTTTAATTTGTCATAAAGCAAAGTTAATATACGCGGTTAAGAATGGAAAAGTTCCAAAATTTTGAAAAATATAATATGCTATAGTGTTTTCTTGAGTGTCAAAAAAATAGTCGGGCAGCATCTGATTTGTATTTTGAAAGATATCCGGAGCGGCAGCAACCTGATTTAAGAATTTTTCAAAGGCTTGAAAATAACCTTATTAATTATGGATCGTTTTCAAAAGCAAGACCAAAGACCTATCAGAAGGAAAATAAAGCAAATGAAACCATTAATGTATTGGCATGCGTGGCTGCGGATCCCACCAATTCACTTAGAAATATTGAGAAAGATATTGGCGTGGTACCCTCAAAATCATCCCGTCTGTTAAAAACTAACAAATTTAAATGTTACAGACCTCGAAAAACTCATCATTTGCATCCTGGTGATTCAGAGAGGAGACTTCAGTTTTGCAATTTGTATTTAAATATGTTGCGTGAAGATGAATAATTTTTTACCAAAATAATCTGGACCGACGAAACACGAGTAACAAGCGACGGAATATTTAATCGCCACAACAATCATCTGTGGGCCGATCATAATCCTCATCAGCAAGTAAATAGAGTATATCAGGGTCGATTTGGATTTAATGTGTGGCTGGCTCTATTGGGAAATAGAGTTCTAGCCTATGAAATATTTGAAGGAAATCTAAATTCCGAGATTTACTTGAATATTTTGGAAAGACATATCATCAGTTATTTAGACAATATACCATTACAAGAGAGGGAAAAGCTTTTTTTTCAGCATGACAGTGCACCATCCCACAACGCAGCCATTGTGGTAAATTGCCTAAACACCAATTTTGGAGAAAAATGGCTTGCAAATAATGGACCTATTAGGTGGCCAGCCCGTTCACCTGATATCACCCCATTAGATTTTTATTTTTGGGGATTTTTAAAAAATAAAATTTACAGCATCAGAACTTTACGGAAAAAACTACATATTTTATCAATTTACAGTTTTTTCGTATCTATAATAACAAAGAAGTTACATGGAATTTTAATAACCGTCAAAATTTGAAAATCACTAGCTGTCCAGGGGAACAAGGTAGCCATGATCTGTTTTCGCAGCAATTGTTTCCTTAAAAAAAGAACTCATAACATCTATATCAGATTTATGAAATTCCTTATGATTTTCGAGATTCCCTATAAAACTATCAAAAATAGAACACCCTGTACAGGGTGTCCCAACGATAGAGTAAAGTAAGTTTTCGCTTAACTGATAATCTTTGTGACAAAATCGTATCCGCCATAAGGTAAGGTAGAAAAATGCGCACATTTTAAAAATATTGGAAATTATACAGGGTGTCCCACAAAAGTAGGACAGCAAAAAGTAAGATTTTTTTAAATAGAACACCCTATATTTGCTTGTATTTTTGGGTTCTATGTATTAATACAAACGTTTTTGGTCATATATGACATGAGCTGAAATTTGATAGTTTTTGAGAAATTTCGAAATAACGATGAAAATTAGAATTATCATGGTGTTGATAAATGGACAGTTTCTCCGTCAATTCATAATTGCAAACTTCAATATTTGGTAGGAGGAAGGACTGGTTACTATATTAATATTTAGTATGCGCAATATTTGCATTTGTTCTACAGGGTGTTTATTATAAGCGTCCAAATTCGCACATCTTAAATGGAACACCCCGTATATTTTAATTTCGTTTTATTCAGATTTAAACAGCCTTTCACTTTTGCTAAATATGTCCTATGCCTATCTTTAATAGTTATCGAGAAATTTCGATTTTTTCAAATTGCTACACGTTATATTCTATACCAGAGCATTGTTGGATCGCGATAGCCATGAAAAACAATTATTCATGTGCCAAAATAAAATGCTTATAGTCCAGAATTTTAAATTTTTATTCAACATTACGTCTCAATAAATGTTCAAAAATATGGCCTTCGTGTTGAATACACGTATTTAATCTTTTTTGTAGGTTGTGTCTCACTTCCGACAACATAGGAGGTGTCACTGTTCGACAAACTTCTCTAATTCTGTTCTTAATATCTTCCCTGGTGGTTGGTTTATTGACATATACCCGATCTTTTATGTAACCCCATAGGAAGAAGTCTAACGGTATTAAATCACATGACCGTGGTGGCCACGAAATAAAGCCTCCACGCCCAATCCATTTTTCTGGGTATTGTCTGTTCAAGAAATCCCGGACTTCACGATGGAAATGTGTAGGTGCACCATCATGTTGCACCCACATATTTTGCCGTACGCCTAAATTAACATCCTCAAGTAACTGAGGCAATTCTTCACGTAAGAAAAGTAAGTAGCTGCGGCCCGATAAAGGTTCATTAAAAAAATGGGGACCAATAATTTGGTTATGAAGGATACCACACCATACATTTATTGACCAGTGACCTTGATTTTGAACTTCCCGTAGCCAGAATGGATTTTCAGTGGCATAATAATGCATATTATGCCGATTTACAGCTCCATTACTTCTAAACGTCGCCTCATCAGAAAACAAAACATTGGTCAAAAAATTGTTATTTAACTGCAGTTGTTGAATAATATTACAAAATTGAATTCGTCTTTCAAAATCTCCTTCTCGCAATTCTTGATGAAGCTCTATGTGGTATGGATGATATTTATACTTGTTTGTTGTTCGGTTCACAGTTGATTTGGAGGAATCACATAATGTCGCTAACGTCCTACTACTCACCTGAGGAGTTTCTTGAATATTCAATAATATTTCTAATTCTTTTTCTACGTTGGCTGCGTTTTTGTTAACAACTACACGTTTAGAGTATTTAACACTACCGCTGGAATCAAATCTCTCCATCACATTTCGAAAACCGTTAGCAGTGGGCATCCGACGTTCAGGATATTTCACTCTGTAAATTCGCTGAGCCAACAAAGGGTTTCTCTCAGCTTCGCCTAACACATAGATCATATCAATCAACTCATTTACAGGATAATCCATGCTCAATAGAAAATTAACGAAATGAAGACGAAAAAAGCAAGACAAGGTTTTAATTCACGACAATTATTATTAAGCGTTTCATTTTGGCACATGAATTGTTTACCTTAGCTATTGTTTTTCATGGCTATCGCGATCCAACAATGCTCTGGTATAGAATATAACGTGTAGCAATTTGAAAAAATCGAAATTTCTCGATAACTATTAAAGATAGGCATAGGACATATTTAGCAAAAATAAAAGGCTGTTTAAATCTGAATAAAACGAAATTAAAATATACGGGGTGTTCCATTTAAAAAAAATTGAGATTTCCTAGTTTGAAGATGTGCGAATTTGGACGCTTATAATAAACACCCTGTAGAACAAATGCAAATATTGCGCATACTAAATATTAATATATTAACCAGTCCTTCCTCCTACCAAATATTGAAGTTTGCAATTATGAATTGACGGTTCTAATTTTCATCGTTATTTCGAAATTTCTCAAAAACTATCAAATTTCAGCTCATGTCATATATGACCAAAAACGTTTGTATTAATACATAGAACCCAAAAATACAAGCAAATATAGGGTGTTCCATTTAAAAAAATCTTACTTTTTGCTGTCCTACTTTTGTGGCACACCCTATATAATTTCCAATATTTTTAAAATGTGCGCATTTTTCTACCTTACCTTATGGCGGATACGATTTTGTCACAAAGATTATCAGTTAACCGAAAACTTACTTTACTCTATCGTTGGGACACCCTGTACAACCCAAGTACAAGTACAAGTGACTTCTACCGGGTTCTTATCTGGAATTCCTTTTCTACTCCGATTTACGTATTTTTGTCTTTTAATAATTCTTGGGCTTTTATGGATTCTTTCTTGCAACGTTTCTTTTTTTGCTTTTCTGCTTCGTTTCTTAAGCTGTTCCTGTTCACTTGCCTTAACTATTTGTCCTTCTGTAGGCTCCCGTATTTTTATTTCAGAATCAGATTCGTCATCTTCCTCGGATGGTTTATATAAATAAATGCGTTTTACAGAGCAACTAGATGATCCCGGCCTCTAAGCAACTCTTTTTTGATTGACCTGCATTAAGTGAATATGTTGTATGTAGTACATATTCCTCAGAAACTTTACAGCTTATTGTATCTAACAACGGAACTATACTCTTTACGGGTGGTTTTTATTAACACATTTAATATGTTCACTCTAGACCCATGCTCTTGCGAAATATCCAATCACTTTGTCTTTTATTAATCCCCAGAAGAAAAAGTCAAGAGAGCTCAAATCCAGGGACCTAGCGGGCCAATTGACCGAACCAGCTCGATCAATCCACGTGTTTTCAAACAATTCGTTCAATGCCTGTATTGCATAATGCAGTGGAGGTCCGTCCTGTTGAAACCACATCTCAGGATTTATGTTTTGGTTTAATAATTGGGGTAATTGGTTTTTTAAAAAATCTGTACACATTTTTCCATTTCAATGGCGTTTAAAGAAATGCGGAGCAATAACTCTACCTCCAATTATACCACCAGACATTAACTGACCAAGGATGTTGATTTGGCACAGTTCTCATCCAGTGGGGATTTTCCGATGCCCAGTAGTGCATATTATGTCTATTTACCTTTAAGAAACAACAACAACAACAAAAAAAAATATTTTTTACTGACAAGGGATAACTTAAAATCCTACCTGGCCACAATTATGGAAAGTAGCTTCATCAGAAAAAATAACATTCTTTAGGAACCTGTAATTTCCTTGCATTTGCCTTTGTACCCAATTGCAAAATGTAACGCGATTTTCAAAGTCATGCCCATAAAGCTTTTGGTGGAGTGTAATGTGATATGGATGAAATTTGTACATATGCAATATGGTCACAATCGATTTTTGGCTCATTCCAGCATCTGCAGCAAGCCGCCTGGAACCTACATGCGGGTTAATAACTACCATTCCTAAAACTTCAACTGCCCTATCTTCATCCGTTTTAGTTCGCTTCCGAAATCGTGGTTTACTTCAGGCTGCCAGTAGTACGACTTCTTGTTTCCAGCCTTTTTAATGCCATGTGAGATTTCGGGTTGTTAGGAAACCTCTCGGTCCACATTAGTAAAGCTTGTCTGTAATTTCTTCTGCACTCCCCCAACATTAACAAAATATCAACTTGCACATTAAAATTCACTTCCATGTTTAATTGACCAAACTGAGAAATAATCGTTGATAGGTAAAAATTCTCAACTGACAGAAGTCAAAACAACGCATTTCCATGTAAACGAATAATAATTTTGAAATAAGTGAACTTGATTATTGGTGAAATGTAGTTATTTTTAAATCCAATAGAAACTTAATACATATGTAGAAATCAAATGGTAAATAATATTTTTTAATTTTTATAACCTAATAAATCATAATTCCTTAACCAGTGGAGCAAGTCAAATTTTCTTTTGTACACATAGGTACATAGTTTTTTACGTAGATATGAAATTAATAAACAAAAGTGCATAATCCCATTTAAAATTTTAAAGTTACCCCCCACCCCTCAAAATGCGGACGGGGGTAGTATATGATAAAAATATGTGTAAATATGTCCCCCCATCTTACTACTGCCTCGTTAAAAATTCAAGAAAATATTTTAAACCGTTTGCGAGATATCGCCTTGTAACACTTTAAAAATCTCACCCTGTATACATATTTGTATGTCATAAAACGAAAACTAGTTTATGAAGGCCATCGTCAACGGGCTCTAGCTCCCGGAGGAAGAGTTTTCGGGTTCGTGTTCATATGAACTTTTTTTTTCCTCTGTTCTATCTACCCTAGAAGTTTGAAACATGATCACATTAACACCCTGTAGAAACATTAATTTTGTAAACGTAGATTCATAATTATTTCTCTTAAAATGCTGATGATTCGAAAATGGCTTTAAAAACGACTGTAAAATTACCATGTACAGTTAACGACATATAAATTCATACACTCCACCCATACATAACCCAATTACAACAAAATTGGGTAAAACGGGTTTCTCACCTTGCTGCTTATACCTGGATAGAACACCAGCTATATACAATATACATAGCTGTAAATAATTGTATGTACGATTTTTTACCATAACTAATAATGGATATTTCTAAATATTTTTGTCTCTAAATTACAGCCGCGAAATTATAAAATTATAGAACAACACCAGGAAAACTACAAAAGTATAAAGCTAAAAAGGGCAAATTTATTAACAAACAACAAACAAAATACTAATATTTAATTGCTGCGCCATTGGATTCTAACACTAATCGTAATCTTCTTGGCGTTGACAAAATAATACTTCTGGTGTAATCCGGAGTTAGCCCTTCCCAAATTTCTTCTATTTTATCAAATAACTCTATTTCATTCTGTGGTTTAAAATTTATGTTATACATTTCTTTTACAATCAATCCGCAAACATTTTAATTGGATTTAAATCAGGACTTCTTGAGCACCAAGGCAGACATATTACGTTGTTTTCTCTAAACCAGTTACCTACATTTCTTGCAGTATGCACTGGGCAGTTATTCTGCTGAAATATAAAGTTATTTCCTGCAAAAACTATCGCGGCAGAAGGAAAAAAAACATTTTCCAAAATCTAAAGATATTATACAGTGTCACAATTAAAGTCCGCACCATATGGAACTTTTTTTTATTAATGAGGTTAGTTAAAATTAAATTTCGGCAATTGTTTTTGCTTCAAATTAGACTAAAAATTATATAATCAAATGTCACCATCTGTCATTCGGTATCTGTCAAAAATTACATTTTAATCAAAAAATGCTGAAAAATGGCATTGTTTTACCGAATTTCAAAAAATTTTATTAGAAAAAGTTGTTTCTAGTACAATTCTTGGCCTAAATACAAAGTTTCAGTTTTCTAGCTTAAAGTTGATTTTTTTGCCATTTTTTCTAATTAACTTTTTTTTTATTTAATGTAAGTTCGCTTAATGGATATTAAACTATTTGCTTATACCATACTCAATATTTTATTTAGTTTGTATGAGCTTTTTTTTTTACTAGAATGCCATTTTTTTCGAAATTTAAAATTAGAGGCAAAAAAATTTGACACAGGTGGTGCAAAGTTATCCTAATTTAAAAATTTTAACAGATAGACGTCAGATATTCCATTTTTTTGATAGTACATACACCTAAGAAGTTTAAAAAACTTATAATAAAATTCCCAGATATCAGATTAGTTCAAAATTTAGACACATTTTCTTTTTATCCACAATAAAATATCAAGGCAATTTTGAATTTTATAAGTAGGCTATGGAAAAAAAAACGAATTAGAGTGCCGAATAAATAAAAGAAATGTCATAAATTTGAATATTTTCGCAAGTTATAGTTTTCAGTGTTATCACCAATGTTGTCCATTTAAGAAAAAATAGAAATTGTCTTAATTTGTGGAGAGAATATGAATCACCGGCAAGTATCTGCCATTTTTAATGAGAGGCATCCAGAAAAAAATTTGCAGCATAGCACTGTTTCAAGAATAATGTCAAAATTTAGAGAAACTGGATCTGTTCAAAATAATTTTAAGAAACCTCACGCGGCAAGTAAATACGATGAAGCAGCACAACTTGATGTTTGTTTAACTGTTATTGACCACGGTCAAACTAGTGTAACCAAGATAAGTGATTCAACAGGGTGCAAGAGGGAAAGCGTTAGAAAAATTCTTCAGAAAAATCGATTTCGGGCATATAAACCCGAGTTTATAAACGCGATTTTGATATCCGATTTGATTTTTCGTTTTGGTATCAGGGACAATATGAGGAGAATACTCTTTTTCCATACAAGATATTATGGACAGATGAAGCCACTTTCTCTTCGAATGGTACCGTGAGCTCACAAAAAAGCCGATGGTGGTCCCAAGAAAATCCTAACTTCACAATTGAATGTCGCGACCAGTATCATTTTAAAACCAATGTTTGGTGTGGAATTTTGAAAGATGAGCTTATTGGACCATAAGTTTAGAAATATCGAGCATTTGGAACAAACGATAAGACAGTGTTGTGCCGATATAAGACCAAGCTTTTTACAAAATGCTGTCAAAGACGTTTATAGACGGACGGGTGTTTGTATAGAGCGAGAAGGACATCACACTGAAATGTGAAATTTATATTGCTTTTGTGTTACCTATTTAAAATGATTAAAGTTCCTTTTTGTTCCTTTTAATAATAATGATAGTTTTAAGTATAAAATAAAATTTTTATCAAATATTTAGATGTATTTGTCATTTGAAAAACGAAACATCTGACGTATATCTGTTAAAATTTTTAAATTAGGATAACTTTGCACCACCTGTGTCAAATTTTTTTGCCTTTAATTATAAATTTCGAAAAAAAATGGCATTCTAGTAAAAAAAAGCTCATAAGCAAATAGTTTAATATCCATTAAGCGAACTTACATTAAATAAAGAAAAAGTTAATTAGAAAAAATGGCAAAAAATCAACTTTGAGCTAGAAAACTGAAACTTTGTATTTAGGCCAAGAATTGTACTAGAAACAACTTTTTCTAATAAAATTTTTTGAAATTGGGTAAAACAATGCAATTTTCAGCATTTTTTGATTAAAATGTAATTTTTGACAGATACCGAATGACAGATTATATAATTTTTAGTCTAATTTGAAGCAAAAACGATTGCCGAAATTTAATTTTAACTAACCTCATTAATAAAAAAAAGTTCCATATGGTGCGGACTTTAATGGTGACACTGTATATTACTGTTTAATGTTCCACCAATATTCCAGCATAGACCTGCACCATGAACACTTATCCATGCCCACACATTAACCGAGAAACGTCCACTGGTTTGCTTTTTTTGAGTATACTTCTCATCATATCGGGAATTTGGTGGTCTATATACTCGAATCCTTCCATTATATGTAGACTGAAAAGTTTTCTCATCGGAAAAGATAACATTTTGCAAAAAAAAATAATTTTCTGGAAAATATTGCATAGCAAAACCAATTCTTTGTTCCTTATCACTATTTTTTAAAAACAGTTTGGATGCACCTGCTCGATTTCTTAATTCGGAACATTGTCTTACTCGGCCGTGCGCAGTTCTAGATGAAGCCGTGAACCCTGTTCTGTGCATAGCGGATACTGCAGTTTCAAATGGATTGTGCCTTAAATACTCTACCAAATTTCGGTCTTCTTCATTTGATGATTTTCTATTATTTAAGCTGAATTTATAAACTCGAAAAGTTGGTGAGGTTGAAGTTATGATCAAGTTTATGAGGTTAGATATTCCGAATTCCGAGCATAAAAATTGGTTATCTCTAACTACGCGGGAAGTTTTCGAACCTTACATGAGCTTTACATAAACAACATGAACGAGTGTATAAATGGAACTGAGTGTTCCCTTTAGTTTAAATTGAACTACTATTTCCAACACCAACTGAACCTTAACCTCGCCAACTTTTCGAGTTTATAAATCCAGCCTAAAACCTGACCCAACAGACCTTTTAAGTGTTTGATGATAGCGCCATTTTTTTACAATTCCTTGAACAGTACTGTTAGGTACTCTAAAATGATCAGCTATTCTCGCATAAGACCACCCTATTTCTTCTAAACATATTATTCTTGCTTTTTCAATAATACTTAAATAAGGCATTTTTTCAATCAAATAAGATGATGACAATCCTTTGACAGATATCAAAGGTAATAAAGGTAAAAAAGTTGCATTTACAGTGTCACAGTTTAGTGTACGAAATTAAATGTCGTTAACTGTATCTTTCGCTGCTCAACACTGATACATATTAAAGCATATACAGGGACGTTATTTAAGTGTCTTGCCCGAACCAGAAACCCCATATGGTCGCTGTTATTTCATTTGAAGAGAGCGTCTCTAAAAACCCCCATTATCCAAATTTTCAAGATTCAAATCGCATTATTGCTTTCCGAAATATTCAAATGGACGATTACCGTGAGACACCCTGTATATTGTTAGTCATACACAGTATTGTGCCATCGGTCACGTTAGTTGATTTTTTATTGATTTCTCTTAAAAGCAAAGTAATAAAAAAGTCAGTGAGACTAGTATCCTAGTAATAAAATTTTCTATTTGTGTTTATAAAATGACATACTTACGAATCCACTTATATTGCCGTTTTCCATTAAACTGAAGGTGTAATAAGTTATAAACATAAAATCAGGAATGTGAAAAGCCAAAATCATGTAGTAAAATCGTTAACCTAATTGAAAATTTTATTACTCCTCGATGATCGTAAAATCGAGGACGGTTTTAAGGGTTTGTTATCTATTTTATTAGACCTTTTAGGATATAAGAACTTGATCATCACAAATATCAATCTTGTATAAAATTTTATATTACTTTAATTTGGGTTGATAATTAATTCATTAACAAAACCACTTAGTTGCAAATCTAGAGTTTCCTCCTTGGACCAATAATTAATAGTAGTAAAACCCTGCATATTTTAATCGATTTTGTTTCATCACAACATTTTACTAATAACACAGGTCTGCATAGGCAAATTTGTCTAAAATTCAACCAGTGTTTCATACAGAGTATGAGGTGCTAATTATTAAATAAATAATTTTTTCTACAAACATGTTAAAAATGGAACTTTTAACACTGTCTACTAGCCTTAAAAATGTTACTTTAAGGCACTAGTGCCTTAACATACCTACTTTAAGGCACTAGTGTTAAAAGTAAAATGTAAATTTTTTCAAAAAAACGTCAAAAAAACATTTTTATTTTATTTATTTACACTTAGGTATATTAATAGTACAATTTGAAACATTTTAAAAATGAATTCCTTCCTCAGTTCTGCTGTTCTTCGCGGTTGAGAAGGATTGAACAGAAACAGCAGCATGTCCAGTTGATGTTGAAGCATCATCGGCTGATGTCGTTTGTACTGTAAGCAATTTTCGAGCAATATAATTTTTATTTTCCAAGGAATCCACGATGTACCCTTCCGCAACGGTTGAGGATTTCCATCCCTCATGCCGCTTAATTGTCGTCAAATTTGCTCCAGCATCGGCAAGTAAGCTCGCAGAGGAACGGCGAAAGCAATGCCCCGTATAGAGCGTTGAATTTGGAAATTGCAGAAATCTTGCTATAGCCGCAGGAAATTTTCCGAACGTATTAATTCCGACCGGATTTCTGGTACATTTACCTGTTACATATTTTAAGAAAAGCCGCCGATGTACGACATCTGCTAGACGATGATCAGTATATTTTCGATAAAAATCCAAATAATATTTTTCAACGATAGTGAAGTTTCGTGGTACCTTGGTTTTGGTATCTGATGTTTTAATAACTAATGAAGTCTCCATATCTTCCACGTTGTCAAGAGTCAACTGACAAAGCTCCTCCCTGCGGCAGGCACCAAATACTCCTACGATCGTAGCTACTTTCATCAGAAGGTACTCATCATCTGGTGCGCACCTCAGAAACTGTTCAATTTGGTCTCTAGTAAAAATTTTTGATTTTTTGGCCTGGTAACTCTCTCATTGACGCTTCAAGTAGGCAATCAATTTAAAATGTTTGCTGATATCTACGTCGTTATTTACACGTATCATGGCTTTGCTCATTGAATAATGGGACCAAAGAGAAAATAACTTCCATACCTTTGCCTTTTCCTCAAAATAGGCCAGGAATATGTTTTCGGAATACTTTCCCGAAACGCCTTTGTTTTCACACCATTTTATAAATTTATTTTGAGCAATCTCATATTGAATTCTTGATTTTCGTGGCAGTAAATCCAAAGTAGCTCTGTTAGCAGCTTCTTTTATGTCTTTAGATGGATCGATTTATTGTATTTCTTGCATTTTTTTGGCAAATCACAACAGCCAGCGCTAGTGTTTTAAAAAAACTGACAGGACCTTTCAAATTTTCAATTTTTCTGTAAACAAATCAGCCAACAATGATGGTTGCTAGGTTCTATTGACAAATGTGAACTAATTTAATACAAACATACGATGCTATTAGGAACTACCTGGATGTAAGAGATTCTAAACATTTAATTTTCAATTATTGTATGCTTTTTATTGCCGTTTGTAGAAAAAATATTCTATGGTATTTCTGTTAAAAGTATTTTTTTCTACTAGCGTGCGGAAAAACGCATTTTCCGCACATGTTTTAGTGCGGAAAATCCACTTTTCCGCACCGTGCGGCAAAGATTTTTCCGCACTGTTATATTTTGAAATTAAATTTAATTAAATTAAATGCTGTACGATTTGAAGTCACTTTTCATCATATTACCTTTGAAATATCTTAGTTGCTATGGTGTATATAACCAGTTGTTGATTTGTATGTCACTGTCAACAGAATATTATAAATTTAAACTAGTTTATCAGTTTTTCTACTGGAGTTTTGCTGAATTCTTCGGCACGCAAAATGATTTCCGATGAAGAGATGAACGAATTAATATTGTAAAATTTTGTTCATTGTAATAAAAATTTAAAAAAAAACTCCGTTTTTTAAATTATTTTCAATTTTTTTCCTCACGCTAGTAGAAAAACTATTGTTCCTAACACGTGCAGAAACCTATTTTTCCGCACTTAAATGCTTGACACCACTCCGCTACGCGTCGTGCTGTCAACGGCATTTGCGTGCGGAAAAATCGATTTTCTGCACTTGTTAGGAAAATAGCTATTAATAATTAATTAATTATAAGGCACTCTTGTGGTTTGCAGAAATTGCTTCGCTCGTTCTTCAAATTTCGACATGCGTGCCTTAAAAATGTATTTTTAACACATATCATAAATAACTATAATCCATCAATTAAGGTTCCTTAAAAACCTCCATAAGTATTACCTAATCAATAGACTAGAAATTCTCACTATTACTTTTGATTTAATTACCTAACCTAGAAATCGAATATAGTAACAAGCATTGCCATATAAATATCATTCGATAGTGATAAGAGCACCATCATTTATGTTTTAGAGAGTAATTCGCATGTTTATTATTGTAAGTTGTAATAATTTGTACTCACATATATAATATATATACATTCATTTGAAAACTTCCCACCACGGATTTATCGAAATCCACTGGTTAAAAGAAAAAACGCCGAGACACGTCAAAAGATTTGCCAAAGGAGACAACTTTTTAATCAAAAAAAACTTCACCCTCTTTTACCCTCTGCCCCCCGGGGTCATCCCCTTAAAAATTTTAAATGCCAAGGGGTATCAAGTAATAGCTTGTTTGAGAGGTCTTTCAAAGTGCTTTATTTTGACGTTTGATTTTTTAAAATCGCTCTATTCGTTTTCGAGAAAAGTAGAAAAATCTTTATTTATCCTAATTTGTTCAGATAGAAAAAAAAACACTCGAAAATATCACTTTTTATTTCAATAAGTGTTCAAAATCCAACATAAACAGCAATTCGGAAGATTAGACGTGGCAGCAACCAAATAACAACCCGACTTTTTGTCAGCCATCTATTTATAAACACAGGTAACATGGGCGAACTGTATTTATTCTTATACCTGTTTAGTTTTTTATAGTTGCTAAGGAAAAGAAAGAATTTAATTTGCTGTCAGTTATTCCGATTGATTCAGATTTTACTTCCAAAATGGTTTACACACTAGCCGAAAGAGTGGAAATGATTCTAATTTATGGTGCCCAAAATCAATGTGCTCGGCAAACTGCCGTCACATTTAACGCCAGACATCCGGAAAAGATAACTTCGCATAGGTATGTTTTGGACCTTGTTACTAAATTTACTCAAACTGGATCTGTTGCAAATAAAAAACGTAATCATCGTAGAGTTTTGGATGAAGCCGCTCAAGTTGAAGTTTTGGGTCATTTTGGCATAAATCCTAATACTTCATTACGCAAAATTGTTGATGCGACTGGTATTTCATTAGGCTCTGTACACACAGTTACTAAATTACATAAATTTCATCCATTCAAAATGAAAATATTGCAAGAGTTAACCGAAGATGATTTCGATAGGCGAGTTGAGTTTTGTGAACAAATGACTGCAGCGATTAATGATAATACCATTCATGTAAAGAATATCTGCTTCAGTGATGAATGCACATTTTATCTAAATGGATTTGTTAATAAGCATAATTGCAGGTATTGGAGCAATGAAAATCCTCATGCTTTTGTAGAAGGGCATACTCAGTACCCCCAAAAAATTAATGTATGGGCAGGCATTTTAGGAAACAAAGTGATTGGGCCATTGTTTATTAATGGGAATTTAAATGGAGGCATTTATTTAGATATGTTAGAAAATACCATCAATCCGCTTATCACTGAAACCATTGAAAACCAAATCGAAGACGATGGAAACCCTATACTTGATGAGGCTGAAATATATTTCCAGCAAGACGGCGCTCCTCCTCACTATGTTCTTCCGGTTCGGCAATGGCTAGACGACGAATTTCCAGATAAATGGATAGGGCGAAGAGGGCCTATAGAATGGCCTGCTAGGTCTCCTGACTTGACGCCATTAGACTTTTTTCTATGAGGCCATTTGAAATCTATTGTGTTCACTCCCCAACCTGAAAGTTTGGATGAACTTCGTCAACGCATCATCGAAAGCTGCCATGATCTCCCACAACATGTTTTTGAAAATGTCCGTCAGGAATTTGAACATCGCCTATATCATTGTTTGGCCAATAACGGGCAACATTTTGAACACTTATTGAAATCAGTAGTTTTCGATAAATCCGTGGTGGGAAGTTTTGAAATGAACACCCTGTATATAAATATATAGGGAGGGTAGTTGTTGCTTTAATTGCAATTGACTTTGATTTTCAACACGTTTTCTTCTCACATGTCTCTTATTTTTCACGAAAATCTTTATGAACAATCTCAAGAAATTTGTAAGTAAACATTATGATTATTAATCACAATAATTTTCCCAATCTCAATTTATATAAATTTGTAGTCTCCCTGAGGATGGAAATGAAGTAAATGATTTCCGAAAGCTTGGAATAACTTTAAAGAATATTCTTTCATTTGCTGCAATCCCCAATATTCGCTAGTCTATATATATATAACTCGGTTCACAACGTTCTCCGACTCTTCCGATTTTCAGTCTCTATTGATCTCGATCTTGCCAGAGGTCTTCACCCAGCTCTCTCAACCTGATTTTCTTGTCTATCCCCTCTCTCCAACTATTCCTAGGTCAACCTCGTTTTCGTCTTCCTTGTGGGGTCCATTTCAGCATCTGTTTTGGAAGTCGTTCCTCGTTCATCCGTGGTACATGTCCATACCACTTCAGTTGATTGACCCTAATATCACCCATTATATCGTGCGTGACTCCCATAATCTCTCTAATCTTCTCGTTAGTAACTCTATCCATCTTTGATCTACCCGCTGCTCGTCTCCAGTAGTCCATCTCAGTAGCCCTTAGTTGTCCTTCGGCTCTTCCTTTGATCTGCCATACCCCACTATTATACAGGGTGAGTCAACAAGGTGTTCGCCTTCGATAGCGCCTAAACTGTAAGAGATATAGAAAAAAGTTTTATATAAGAGTTATAGGGTTTGCAATGGAGCATAATACTAAAATATCTTGCGTTGTGCAGGATGGCTAAAAAAACTGGTACTACATAAAAATTATTTTTTTTTAAATGAAAGACCTTACATATTTTTTTTCTTTCTGATTCCGCTAGAAAGAGTTTCTACAGTCATATTTACTCTTTTGAATTTGGTTGTGACGTTGTCAAGTAAATAATTATTTCCTGGTATATTATGATTTTTTTCTCCTCCCTATATTGCAAACAACGCATTTTGACACTGTTTGGAAGGACGTAAGTAACAATTACCAAAAAGGCATCGATTGCCCTTGACGACGGGTTGTAAGTCAACTTACCACCCTTGGGTGGTAATAATTTTTGATAATTGTCAGCTTGACGTTGTTGATAAAATAAAAATGCTTATGATGCTATAGAAACCGGTCAAAGCTGTCCATAATTTCATGCGAAAAGTATCGAATTAAATTAATAAAAATCCAAGAATAAATTCTGCCGGGAGGAGAAAAAATGTTATATTATTATACTTCATGGGATGTAATTATATTTACTAGTCTCGAACTTTATTACCAACCCTCGCTATCGCTTGGGCGCAAAATTGTTCTCGACTAGTAAATGTTACTTATATCCCTTGTAGTATAAATAACTATTATTTGACTTATTAAAAAAATCATAGTTGCTTATGGAATCAATAGAATTAAACAAAATTTTGACCATAAGTACCTTAAAGTACTTGGTACGTAACCATATCACTATTTGTTCGTGTTGACTCGGCAAATTTCGCTAATTTGAATATGTAATGCATTATGTCAATTTTTTTAAATTTAAATTCTTGATTAAAATAATAAAATTACTAATTTTCGGGTAGCTTTTCATAAAATATACAATATTTCAAAAACTAGAAGATTTAGGTAGATGACATATTTAACAAAAAATAAAGGCATTTGAAAAATACACCTTATCAGTTGAAGAAATACAGAGTGTTCCATTTAACAAAATTGACATAATGCATATTTAAATTAGCGAAATTTGCCAAGTCAACACGAACACCCCGTATAATAAATAGAAAAAATAGTGATATGGTTACGTACCAAGTACTTTAAGGTACTTATGGTAAAAATTTTGTTTAATTCTATTGATTCCATAGGCAACTATGATTTTTTTAATAAGTCAAATAGAAATCATAAAATACCAGGAAATAATTCTTTTAGGAGACATATGATAACTCCAAAATCAATATTTTGCAGTAGAGGGATTTTAAAATATGGATGGGTTTTTTAAATCGGATATAATAAGTAAAGAAACCAAACATCAGTTACTAAATGCTTTATTATAGCATGCTTTAGATGTAATAAACAAAATCTGTGTAGGTATTTCTGTATTTGAAAAAATGACACATATCATATTTATATCAAAAATATTTAAATGCAAAAATTTTCTAATGGAGTTAACATGACACATATCACATTTGTATCAAAAACTTTTAAACGCAAAAGTTTTCTAAAGGAGTTAACTGTCAATTCTTTAACCTTGAAAACATTGTTAACCAAATGGTTTAATTTTAAAACCAACACAACTTTTAAGAAATTAAAAAATACTAGCTATTCGTCAAAATTATCCTCACTACTGTCGCTCACATATTGCGGTGTTCTGGTCTGAGTGCTTCAATGTTTTGTAAAATCCATAATAAAGTGTGTCAATAAACGGAAGAAGGTCAAGAATATATTTATATTTTAAAATGTCTATAGCTATAGGCTCACTGTACGCTGGAGGTAATTCAATATTAGACATGGACAATGATCTGCCTCTTCTAAGCATAGAAAGACAACGAAATGGTTCATGTGAATTCAATGTATATTTGAAGCCTATGTCACTATCCTTTTTGTAATATAACCAAAATATTCTATTCCAACCAAAGGGTAATTTATCTTTAGCAATATTTTTTTTTTATAAAATGCGTTGCTAGAAGCTTGGAAAATCCAAAAAAGTCCGTTTGCCTCATAAATTTAACATGAAAACGAGGGCTGGACATTTTAACTACGGATACCCAGTCTTGCGAAACTGAGATTATGGGGTTTCTTTTTTTCACAAATCGTTCTATGGTGGCATGATCTGTATCACACTCCAAATGAGTATGTCCAGGAACTAGGAACTTGTGATGAATTTCTTTTAAAGTACTCTTTTCATCCAGTGCTTTTAAAAACATAATCGGTAGTATACTATTTCGATTCTGACCGGGGCATGTATCAGAATACAGGATTAGCTTCTCTGCATGGTCTGGTAAGTCCTTAATAAATTGAAATAAGCAGGACGCGATCTCATCAGCTCCCCGTTGGGCTACACCTTCGTGCCATATGTAACACGATGTTCGTCGTGTAGTGATATTGCGGATCGTCAAATTGAATGTCCATAACTTTCTTTTGTAGAAAGACACACTAGCAGTCAAATTCGGTGTAGCCAAACACTTTTGTAGGTCGAACGCAGCTACTATTCTTGCCTAAGCTTTTCTCACTTTCTTCTTTATCACCTGCTTTTGTTTCATAATGAAAGAAAGCCTTGTCCTGATGTTGTTTTTTCTTGATTTCTAATTGTTGTTTTTCTTCTTCACAGGTAGAGCATTTGATTTTCAAAGATAATGCGTCGCAGGTTTTGCAGGTATCATTACTTGGCTTCTTAAATTTTAAATTTAAGGTTTTAAAAACGTTTCGAAAAACACTAAAACTCAGGGGTTTTGCAGTTGGATCGGGTCTTGTACTCTTGAATTTTTCTTTGTAAAGCGTATACAACATCTGCAAGTTTAAGTCTTCTCCTAAATATCGCTTGGTAGTATGCTTTCTAGAGTAATGACTTTCATGGGCAGGAAACGAATTTATAAATTCTCTTGCAAATGAGATATCCGCTTCTGAACGCTTATTACCTGAAGGCAGCATTCCCCTTAAATCTGACCTTAGGATGATAGAAGTGGGGGATGTTTTCTTTTTTTTAATAACATCATCTAAGAAACCTCTTGTCTCGCCAAACACTTTCAAAAAGCAATTTTTGCAGATGTTCCCACCTTCGCCATCTAACTTATAAAGAACTGTGACTTGTCGATTTTTTGCTGGTGTACCACACCTTGTTCGTCCTTTCGGTTTTACTGTTAGTAAACTGGCTAAATACCGTTTCTGTATATCTCGACTTGGTAGATTTCTGTAATCAATAAAAACTTGCTGCAGGTCAATATTGGCAGTTTTTTCATTACATTTTGCTCGACAGCTTTGAGACACCGACTTTGACGTTTTAGCTAGAATCCTTTTACCTTTAGCTGTAATATATTCCTCGCCCTTTTTTCCACTTTCGGAACGATTTTTTCGCAAATTTCTTTGCATTGGACCTTCACCTCTTTTCCTTTTTCTTACTGTAAGTCGCGCCGGGCACTTCTATAAGCCATGGTTGAATAAAGTAGTCAAATTTAAACACGATATTATTATAAAACCACCAAAGTAACAGCGCATGTGCAGCCGCCAGAATTTAGAGAACTATACTAGCCTAGAATGCTCTAGAAACCTATCCGACCAATGGCGCGGTATTCAATACGTTCGTGTCTTTACGAAAATGAACGAACATTATACGAGTCAGTATGATAAGTACAGAAGGACTCGTAAAGTTTTGGTACATTTATGTTATATCCCACTTACATAAAAAAATGCATATTAAATTTTATTAAAAACCAGTTTATATTTGGTAGGAATATGTTAACTGGGACATAACACAAGATGACCAATATATTTTGTATAATATTTGGTTTAAACATGATAAATACCACTTATCACAAATGTATCAAATTGTTTTATCGTATTTTTTTTTTCGAGTATAATATGATATAATCCTTTAACAAGATTATACCAAACAAAAATTTAATAAAGGTGACTTATCGATATCATATCAAACTATTACAGGTTTCCTAGAAGTGCTGGACTTAACACGGTAATATCAAATGAAAATAGATAAAAATTAAAATATATTAGTACAGTTAACAAAAAAATGTATGTTTGGAGTTATCATATGTCTCCCAAAAGCCACAGAATTATTTACTTGACAACGTCGCAATCAAATTCAAAAAAGTGAATATGACTGTAGACATTTTTTCTAGCGGAATCAGAAAAAGAAAAAATATATAGGGCGTTTCAGTTAAAAAAAAAATAATTTTTATGTAGTACCAATATTTTGAGCCATCCTGTATAACGCAAAATATTTTTACGTTATGCTCCATTGCAAACCCAACAACTCTTATATAAAACTTTTTCTTATATCTCTTGCAGTATAGGCGCTATCGAAGGTGAACACCTTGTTGACACACCCTGTATGTGACAATACTTTTTATGATTGTATTAAATATTCTTTGTTTGTTTCGTTTTGATGCCTGCTGGTTCCACAGTATTCCATTCAACATAGCTGTAGCTCTTCTTCCCTGCATGTTCCTTTCCTTGATTGCTCTGTCCAGTGTACCATCGTTTATGATTTTTGTTCATAAGTACGAATAGTTTTAGCGTCTTTTTATACATTGTCCATCTTCTAGCATAGGGTCTTGTTGCACGCTCCAATTACACATGTACTCTGTTTTATTTATATTTACTTCTAAGTCCCACTTTTATATTCTTCTATTATCTTTCTTGTCATATACTCGTCTACTGTCATAGATCGTCGTACTATTGAGCCACCACTATCTGGTTGTCTGCGAAGCATAGGGTATACAATGTGTTCTCGTTTTTTTTCTTTCCAGGGTTTCAGAGCTTGTTCCAGGTGTATTTTGAATAATGTGGGTGAAATGCAACACCTTTGTTTAAGCCCTTTATCTGTTTTAAAACCTTTCGAAGTTTGTATTCCGATTTTAACCTCTGCCCTGTATTCCTCGTGAAGGATTTTTACGGCTTTTATAAGGGTTGCGCTAATATTTGTTTGTTCGAGGCCCCATAACTGGTCTTGGTACTGTCATAGGCTTTTTTAAGGTCCACGTTAAAAAGGTGCACTTCCTGGCAGGGCCGTCGCAAGGGCCCGGGCAAGGGGGCAGCCTCCCGGGGCGGCCGTTCTTGGAGGGCGGCCGTTGAACCAATTTCTGTATGGAGGTTGAGATGAGCCGATAAATGATCCATATCAAAGTTGGCATTTTGTTTGCTGTTATGGATACCAGTATCCAATCTCTAGAGGAAATATGTAACATTTTAAAAGTTCATTCCGTTTTCCATTTCTGTTTGCATATTATATACAGGGTGATCCCACTAAAAGTGGTCAATAGAATGCGTAAATAAAGAAACAATTGAACATCAAATAAGGATATAGCAAAAGTCATTAATTATTTTTTTTTTATTTTAAATAGAACATATATAATTTTATTCCATATTTGGAAAGCGCTAAAAAATATATATTTCACCGAACCTACATAATGTTCCATTTAAAATAAGCAAAAAATTGGTGATTTGCGTTTTCGTATCTCTATACTCTGTTACTTAATGCGAGAGAGTAATGAAATGTAAATTTGCAATGACAGGACCCATTAAGCAGGGTGGACAACTTAAAGGTTGCATTGTAAGTTTGAAGTAAATTGCAATGAGTTTTTAAAAATTCCTCATTTTAGACCTACACACCTCGAATCGGTTCGAAACTAGGGTCACCTTAATTTGCATACAAAAGAAAGACGAGTTTGGTCAATAAAAGTATTGTAACAGCGGCATTACTACAGGTAGTTTATTAGAATAAAAATATAATAATAATTTTACTTAAATATTTTTTTATTTATTAATGATATAGAGATATTAATTATTCTAATATTAAGTAGATAAAAACTTATATAGAAGTAAGAATAATATGAAAGTAGGTAAATTGGAATAAATATTAATATTTATAAAAAAAGCTACTATGTACAAAACAACAATTTAATTTTTAAATTTAACTCATCATGTACCGAGTACTCCGATGAACTATCGTCGCTGGGTTCCAGAGAAATAATAAGGGAGTTTTCTAGCATGTTATCAGCTTCCCACATTCTTTCTTCTATTTCAATCACATGTTCACCGTACTTACTCCATTTTTCAGAATCCACTGTCTTTATTCCCTCTTGCAAGAGGTTTCCAACGTCTCTCATTTTAAAAGTGGTGGTATGCCTTGCTACAAACGTTTTTACTTGCGCCCACTCCAATTCTATGGGGTTTAATTCACAGTGATAGAAAGAAAGGCGAAGAACTGTTATATTTCATTTGAATGATTTCGTCGACAACAAATTTCGTACAAAGAAGTTTATTTAAATTACAATCTCCAGTTGCTCCTTTTTCAGCATATCGTTATGAAATGGCCTCTTATTTTTAGTAAGCCAATGCATGATGTAATTTTTTTTCCAAGAAGACGTTGGTATTTTTTCGGATTTTCTTGAGTGGTAGCTGGCAATATTCATGACTATAACAGACCCAGGAGACATAAGATCTAGGATTTGCTGCAAGTATCCTTCAAAAACATCAGCATTAATGTCTTCATGATAGTCTCCAGCAACCAATGTGAGTAATTGTTAATCTTTTACCTTTTCCCGAGGGTGCTTCTCCAGTGGACCATCCTTCCATAAAAGCTTGCCTCGCGCTTTATATATATTTATCCTGCTATATTTTACCAACGGTATAACCTTCATTTAACTAAGCTTCATCCATATAATAGATATTCCTATTTTTCCTTTTAAATTGTCTAACTGCCCTCAAATATCGTCGTCGCCAGCAGATGATTTCGTCCTTCTCTATTAAAAGTGATTTTCTGTTTTGAATTTTTTCATAACAAAAATTCATTTCCTTCAAAGTTTTCAATAGCTTCTTCTTACCCATGGGTTAATTATGTTATAGGAATCTTCGACTTGGATCACGTGTCTCACAGAATTATTCCAACTTTCTACTGGGATATTATTTACACATATTTTAATTAATTCTATAACAGAACTACTTAGTGTAGGGGGTGTGTTTTCTCTTCTAATCATTGTCTTGAAATCATCCTTTTTCATTTCAGACATTATTTTGTCCAAGGTAGGTTTTCTTTTTCTAAGTATAACGAGTGTATGATTCTTCTGCTGGCAGTCTTTTCATCCTCATTTATTAGTTTCTTTTCTTCCTGTATTTCTCTTTGGAGCCGCGTTTATCCTCGTGCAGAAGTCGGTATATTGTTGACTGTCTGACTCCAGTCATATTCGAACACATTTCAACTATTTTTGCAACTCCGAATATTATATGAAATAATAATTGGACTACGCTGATGGAATACGGCGAAGATCACTGGGTTTTATAGTTTAGTAATGATTTATTACTCTCTCGCATTAAGCAACATACTATAATAATTAGCCAGATATTCGTGTTGGCCACTTTTAGTTGAATCACCTTGTACTTACCTACGTACTTTTAAAATGTGTAATAAAATGTTTTATATTAACTCTTATTTTGCTATCTATTTAAAAAGCCCGGAGTATAAAAAAAATTTTAAAAAATTGTTATGGTAACGCTATTTTTAGGACTTTGCGCGGGGCGGCTAAAAGTCTAGCGACGGCCCTGCTTTCTGGTTGAATGCGAGCGCCTTTTTTATCAGTTCGGTGACGCAAAATAGGCGGTCTGTGGTGGATCTTCCCGCTCGGAATCCTGCCTGTTCTTCGGCTTCCATGCCCTGAAATTCCAGTTTAATCTTTTCCTTTCTGATCTTCCCATAAACTTGACTTAGGGTACTAGTGGCGGCAATGCCTCTGTAGTTATCGCAGTCATTCCGCTTTCCCTTTTTGTGGATGGTTGATATTAATGATGTTCTCCATTCTTTGGGTACCGTCATTCCATTTATATTTCTTTGGAATAGATTTGTGAGGTAATGGTAAAGCTTATTTATTCCATTTTTGATTAGTTCTGCAGCTATGTTTCCAGGACCTGGTGCCTTTCTATTTTTTAGGGCTTTTCAAATTCTTGTTATTTCGTTTGTGGTTATTCTAATAGGTGATGCTAGTATTTGAACCTTTTAATATTGTTGTTCTTGAAATTCGGCCCTGTCTTCCTTTAGTAGTTTAGAGAAGTGTATGTCCCACTGTTCAAGCGAGATTGGCTCCATTATGTCTCTTTTCTTCTCTTGTCTTAAGGTTCTTATAATTCTCCTGAGCTCTTTCTGTGCTCTTCTGCCCTTCTAGAAAGGTATTGATTTTGGTACATTTTGCTCCCCATGCTTCGTTTTTCTTCTGGGTTACCTTCCTCTAACCTTTGCTTGAGCTTCTGAGTATTTTATTATTTCTTCATTTGGCTTTGAGTTCAAGAAGGTTCTGTATTTATCTCTTTCTTATTTAATATCTTTCTCGATATCTGCATCCCACCAGTAGGGGTTTCTTTGTATTTGGTATCCCAGTTCTTCCTTTGCTGCCTCATGGATGCATTCTTTAATGTGTGTGTGTTCCATATTTCCTATTTTCTGGTCTCCAAATTTAGAGTAATTTCTTATGTATGGTCTTTGTGCAGTCATGATCTAAGCTAGTTAGGTTGTATCTGATTTCCTTAATTTTTTCCCCAGACGTTTCCTCTGTTGTTTCTTGCTTTCATTGTATTGGGAAGGCTACTTTCATCTTTAGCAGGTAGTGGTCGCTTCCGCAGGATGCGCCTCTATCGACTCTGACGTCCTGTACTTTAATCTTTGTCTTGTGTCGTGCTATGGCATAGTCTATAATAGTTTTTGGATTTCGCATATTTTGGGTCCATGTATATTTATGTATCATTCGGTGTGCATAGAATCCATTTAGGATTCGTAGTTCATTTTGTTCGCATACGGTGATTAGTCGCAGCCCGTAATCATTTATTATATCTTCTCCGAACAAAATCTGTTGGAAATATCTACCGTGCCTACTTGGGGATTATAATTTTATATAAAAATGTCATACTGGTCAAAGGGAAAACAAATTTCATCGTTTTTCTCATAGGCTTTTGGAGATCTTGGAGTTTGCCTTTCCCTTGGTTGACTAAGGATATCATTCAGGAGGGTAGAATATTGCGTAATATGTTTTAACAAGTAATATCTCCTAATGGCAATGCTCAGAAAGAAAAATATAAACTGCTTCTTGAGAAACACAGACTTACAATTTCTAATGACAAGCGTAAATATAACGATTTAAACTACACAAATGCATCATCTAAAGTAAATGTGCATGCTCTAAAATACAGAACGAATACAATTTAAAGCTACTAGAATCTTACCCCTCCTCATTTGTTGACAAACCAGAACTGATTTAAATGTAGCGGCTACTGTATTTAATGATTTTCTTCTTGATCCCGTTGATGACAGTACCATATGATTAAATAGTAACAGAGAAATCGAAAGATTATATTGAGAAATGTAGGTCCATGTTTCTGAAAAGAACAACTAGTTATGAGATTATTAATATTATACATGATGGCTCAAAAAAAGATGCCGCAGGCATTAATGGAATTACCTGTTATTTGCTACTCACTGTGGCATATATGATTGCATCTGTTTTGGTTAGTGTGTAATTCTTTTTCATACGCTAATACTACGCCCTGAAGGATGTACTTCAGACAACAGTCCCTAAAAATGTCCTATGTTGTGCTGCCTGAGACTCACCCCTTAGCTAGCTCAACTCAGGGTAGGTTCGCTATTTTGTCTCTGGATTGAGAGGTTTAGCACTCTTATATAAGTAAGTTAAGTCAAATCCTGAAGGCGCCACCCTAGTTTTATTTTACTTAAAAGCCTTTAATTGTTCTAATGTTTGGCCTCATAAAAAAATAAACCAGAAAAAAAAACACTTATGTCACAATCGGTATACATAAGCTTCTTATAAGCTCTCATTCACTCAAGTCCCTCAAAGTCACTCTATTTAGAATAAAAGCCAAATTTTCGCAGATGCAAATACATATATTTATTCTTAAAGTCGTATTAGGCCCTTGGCCACTTGGATTTATAAATGCAAGCTCTTCTTACTTTGGTGGACAATAGATACTTAAAGTTAAAAGATAAATAAGTGAAATGGAATATTAAAGTGATAGTACTAGGTTTGACAATAAAAGTTCTGAAGGGTTAAATTACAAAGTTATCGATAAAAGAAAGCAAAAAGTCAAACCCTGTTTGACAGGGTCTTGCACAAGACGGCAACTGTCAGACCTACACCGTAAAAATGACTGTTCCGTCTGATTTGGCAGTCACATAGACCTACATCAAGGACATGATGAGATATGAATCAAAATACACCTGCCCAGACTTGGAATTTCCGCAAGGTGTGTGCAAGAACCTCTCACAACTGACTAAATCTACCATAAGAGCATTCTTAAAGTACAATACAAAATCTTACGAATACCTGTGGTTACTCGATAAGTATAGTATAGTAGGTAAGTTAAAATGTTAAAGTTACAAGTGTTGAATATAGAAGAAACAAATGGCCTTTAGCCGGGAAACAAAAAGTATTTACTTTATAATAATAAATTGTGACTATATTTACAACAAAATGATTTTAGCTCTAAAATATGCACATATCGCCCGTCGCTTTCATTATAAATTGGAATAAGTCGTAACAAAGTAGTAACTGTAACAGACCACCTACTAGATACTCATGATTGTGACGTCTTAACGTTATGTCGACTTACGCTACACGTTTACAAAGCACAAGCTCTGTACATAACATGGGCGCAAAACTTTACCAAAACACTGTATATCGAACAATAAACAATTGCAAAGTATTAAGACTTTAGGTTGACTACTTTTAAAAAAGAAATGGTCACAGGGTAATGATATTTAGCTGCAACTTTACGTGTTACCATATTTCCTGAAGACTCAATCTTCAGTAAAAGACCCATGGATACTGCTACATTGCTACCCTCCCAGAATTCCAATAGTACACGACAACTGGCACGTCCCGCGTTCAGGCAGTTCCAACAAAAGAAAACTAGTACTCTAGTTTGTATGCGGACTTTTATCCCCTACTAAAAAAAAACCCTAAAATCGAATTTTAGATATACGAGAAAAATAGGGGTTGCTGAGAATCCCACGACCTATCTCCACGCCATATCCTGCGAGCCCTTGGTGTTCAAAACCTTCACTTTTTAGATCCTTGAGGGAATAACACCAAAACAAATGAGATTTGTTTACAAAAAAGAGAAATCTTTCATAACACCCAACGAGGGTAATTAGACACTAAAGTTTAAACCTACCTCAAATAACTAACGAGGGTTCCAATCTACAGACCTTGCTATAGTTGATGGAAAAGCATTTTTAATCGGCATTCCGCCCAAAGAATAGGAACTACAAAGCCATATTCTTTTTTTAAACCATTTGTGGATATTTTATTGGCACCACATGGCCTTCCCTGTCCAAAAAAACTAAACTTAGAGAGCTATTTCCACAAACGTGCGTTCCTTCAAGCGTCTCTTGTTGAAAGGGCCGACAACATTCCCTCTTCAACGTACATAGATACCAAAAAAAAAAAAAATGACAAAAATTAGTCAACCCTATCTATGGAAACTAACCTCTTTTATTAGCATAGAAAACTAACGGCGACCGAAGTCAACCAATCACGACCGCAAAAATTATACACAATTAACCAGAGGTTATCGTAAAAATACACAGAACTATCAGTCTGACACTGACCTATTATCGATTTTCTTAAGAACAGCTAATTTACAACAACCGCGACATTTAACCTATATCGTAAATACAAGTTTTAGAAATTATTATCTACTATTGATAACTTCAAAAGTTTATGAATTTCTAATTAACTAAAACAAATATATGAACCTGCCTGCAAGTAGTATTAAACAAGGAACAGAAGAAATCAATCCACTTGTCTATGTTTTACAAGATACAAAACATTACTGGAATATAAACATCAACAGAAGTTTTAAACTGAACATAATGAAAATTTTGGCTATAACAGGTAACCTAATTAGTAATTAAGGTTTAAGGTGAGAGTCTACCTAGGTATTTTAACAAGTTAAAACCGAAAACCTAACATAGATAACCAAACTTTTTAAATGCAATTTTCGAACTGTAACAAGTGTGTCGTCTTTGTGAAGCATATTCTCCACTTAACTAAAAAATATCAGTAGTGAAGCAAATACATAAAAAGGAGCATGCAAAAGATCTTCGAAAGTATTGGCCTGTATATTCATTTGCCTTTGGAAGCCCCAAGAACTCAGCAATTTTCTTTGGTGTTGCTCCAGAGGTATTAATGTCCACTGGAAGTCTGGAGCATTTGGAGTTTCTGTACGTGATAAAAAATCTTTCACGGGTTATATGTGCTGAACGTAATTGAGCGTAAGTCCTTCCACCACTATGTAAAACAAATTTATTAATTCTAAACTTCCAATAAATTTAAAAGGGTTATTGGTATGGCAAGCAATTTATTCTCTGCAGTTTTTTAGTATACAATTTCAGCTTAAGGGGTAGTGAGTTATAATAGATAGCGAGGTTTACTAATTTTCTCCCTTGTCCTAAATATGTTTGTAGTTCTGTTATAGTTATTTGAACTCTAATTTTAGGTCTAACTTTTTTTTTAATGTTGATTCATTTTATTTTAACTTTAGCTTTGATTTTATTTAATTTCATAATTTAATAATAACTGGCAAAACAAATGTCTACGCATTGATCCATGTTGTGAATGAAATAAATAACTAAAAAAAAAGGAAAGCTTTTGATTTGATACTCCAATCATCTGGATGGAATCAAGAAACCATTATAATGACTACTATGCAGGATCTTGCGGGGGTTTTATGTCAGGTAAAACCTCACATTTGACATTTATTCTTTCTTCGCTAGCTTATTCGGCAATTTCTTTGGAATTTGGAATTTTTAACTCGGCAAAAGCTTTTGTTGGTCATGTGTCGTGTGTGTTTCTTTGGATTTTTTTTATGGGGCTGCTAGCTTTGGCGCCTTCAACCGTCTTTTAGACGATATTGGACAGTGCCTCTCCACTGTTTCCAGTGCCTCTCTACTGGTAATTGGGCTCTCACATATATTTATAATTGCATATACTGATACTTTT
This sequence comes from Polydrusus tereticollis, assembly GCA_963920685.1. NCBI lineage: Eukaryota > Metazoa > Arthropoda > Insecta > Coleoptera > Curculionidae > Polydrusus > Polydrusus tereticollis. The sequence continues at coordinate 21,045,896 of OY987328.1, forward strand.
GGTTCTATAACATAAAATGATTCAACCAGTAAAATAAATATAAAATTAAGTGATTGATTATACGGTTGGCGTACTTGTATTTGCGTGAAAATATTAATAATTAGAGTAACTTCTCGTTGCAGGCCAAAAATGAAGATTTTGCTCTGGACAGGTATGGGCCAGAGCTATTTACGCAAATAGAACTGAACGATTTAGTGAGATATTTAGATCTCCGGCACAGCTGGATATGGTTACAAGTTGAAAGTTGTGATTTAAAAAATAATGACAATGGAAGGCAAAAACACGAATATCATTGATGAGCACGTGCCTCCCTAAGATTCAGCCCCATATCGGCAAATATTCACTATAAATTACATATTTAGTTTACAATACATTACAAAGCAATTCTAACATGATTTTATAAGCTCCCTAACCAATTATCGTTTCGCTAACTAAATGTTTTGTAGCAGGTCTCTAATCCCGAATGCTTATCGCAGGACGAATGTGCGTCGTGGCTTTCGCTACTTGATATGGACGGTTCGCTTCCCGTAATAAATGCACCTTGTCGTCCCCATCTCTTTTTAGCGCACGACTCTAAATGGGCTTTCATTCCTTTCAAATGAGCACGCTTTTGCTGTGCTGCATGCCGCCGCCTTGTTTTCGGATGGTTTTTGAGAGATCGTTTTATATGTTTTGCTGATCCGTGTAGTGCGGTAAAGCCCTCCATAAGCGCGGCATAGCTTGTGTATGCCATGCAGTGTTGCCAGACCTTCTGTTTTAACAGGAGATCTCCTGCTTTTGACCTCAGTCCTGTTATTCTTTTACTTCTATTGTGCTAATGAAGCTACATAATGCATAAATGAATACAAAAATATCAGAACTAAGAATAAAAACATTTTTAAGGAGTACTATGAATCCAGAGAGACTTTCTGCCCTGGCAATGTTGTCGATAGAGAAAAAAATGTTGCAAGATATTCCTAACTTTAATGACTTAGTTACTGAGAAATTTGCTAAACTTAAAGACAGAAAATGCATTTTTTGTTTAGACACTGTGTTTAATCAGTTCTGTTTTTTAAAAATATTTTTAGTTTTTTTATGTTGTTGTTGTTGACTTTTCTAGTTACTGCTTCCCAAGTATGCTGTATATTGGTAAGTTTTTTTTTTTTATTAATTACCATGAACAGTTTTAAACATTGGTAAGTTTTCAATTTAAAGTTATATTTTGTTTTATTAAAATGTCTACGTACAAAAAGAACATAAAAGCTTTTTACTCGTAAATTTGACACTTAACCATGGCAGATTATTATATCTTCCGTGACTTAACTACACAATATCTTGTGGTTGGAACGGAGGGGTGAAATAAAAGAAAGGGGTAGTGGTGGGCGGAGATATGCGCAAATTTTTTTTTTTTTTGCCATGCTTGATCCTTGTGAACCTCCACAAACTTCCGTCACGAGCCGCCACTGTTGATGATACATCACTGTCTTTAACCTTCAAACTATTAAGATTTTAACGTACAGTGAGTACACATGAAGAAGAAGCTAATAAGTCTCGAATAGTATGCCCAATAATAACTAAGCTAGTAAATAAATCATAATAATTAAAAAGTGAACGTTTTCTTAACGTAAAAAGGAACTAGTGTTATTGTGCAGTTATAGTGCAAATCAAAAAAGGCTTGGTGCGCCAACAGAATAATTTAAAACTCAGCTTAGCCTCTACTATGCTAAAAATTATTATACTCATAGCGACTTATAGTAAACTGGGAAATAAACAAATAACAATATGTCTCATTACGCCCCTGACTTTCTTTAAATCTCCTTTTCATTCTCCCCACTCCCTCGCCCTGATCTGGCAAACTTTGAAAACTCTTCATATAGTTAGGTTCAGCATGAATAATGCATGGATGCAATTTTCGTCCGACAAACTTTAGCAATATTTTATCAATTTCAACTTTATTTACGTACAAACTGAAATTTATAACTTAGTCATAATTCTCAAAGGCCAAAACTGCGAATAAAATATTTAGGAGAGAATGTTCTTTTGTTGCAACTTTTCTAATTTATTATAACCCCTAAATTTTTTTTACTTTAAAATACTAACCCAATAATTTTTCTTTGTTTCAGGGGTTTAATAATTCGGTCATAATAATGCAAATACAAAGCACCATTGGAATTTTTGTATGACTTATAAGATTTTAAAAGTACAGGATTAACGCTAAACCCAAAAAATGCTTGTTTTCGAAATTAGCTGAATTCCTTCGTTGTGTTTTGATGATATACAGACTAATAAAACTATTAACGTAGAGATGGTAGATGTCGGCTCACCCGACATTGCCAGGTGAAATAGCATCGCATCGGCTTAGGTGACGTGAAATTGCCCTTTGAGCTAACGTTTCGTCGCTGTCCCGACGTCTCTGGTTTTAAGGGCGGGAAAATTATATGAAATAAGTAAAAAATGCTATGCTGACGGTTTCAAGATTCAAATGCTCATGATGTGATAACTGAAGTTGTTAAAAGACCCGAGATTAGCAGCTTTCAAACTGACTTCTGTAATAAAAGAGTACTGAACTCGAACATTAATGCAGTCCATCAACATCTACAATCTACCAAACCTCATGTACTCGCACTAACCGAAACAAAGTCAGATCATCGATTAGTACGGTCAGCTATTTATATCCTGAATACGACTTCCATCACCGATTTAAGCGCAATTTTTCCCTTTGTCTCTTTGTCTGAGCCTAATAACTTTGATGTAATGTGGGTTAAAATATCAACGCATAGAAATTCATCTGGTGCCTTTTTTGACCGCGAGCGATACAAATTATAGATACTTGTTCTCCTCACTTGCTAATACTGTCGACTTCTTGCAAACCCACCATCCCAAATCCGAAGCTGTCGTTAATGGCGACTTTAACGTTTATAATGTCAACTGTCTCAAATACTCAAATACAAACGACGAGTAAGGTCGCGAAGCCAAAATCTATGCCATCAGCTCTGGCCTCACCGAACTCGTTGGTGAACGAGCTCGGATTTCAAACTAAGATGATGATCTTGCTAGTTTGTTGAATATTTTCTTAACTTTAAACCACGACTTGTAAACTGTCACCGTGAAACCTGCGTTAGGAATGTCTGACCACAATCTTATTTCAGCAGTAAACAAACTACCTTCCACTTTGTGCCGAACTGCCTCCTAAACCACGCAAGATCGGGCGTTATACATCAGCTAAGTGGGATGACCTAAAGGACCATTTTCCAACCTTTCCTTGGCGGAACGTTCCTTTTACCTCTGACGGTCCATCCATCTGTGCTAAAGAAGTATCGGAGTTTATCCCGGCATAGAAGCCTTTATCTCTTTCTCAAACAGGTGCCTTTCTAGCGGCAAGCCTTGGTTTACTAAAAATTGTGAACGAGCTGTGAAATCAATAAATTATTTCTATCGACAATGGCGTCAAAACCTCACCGCCGAAGATCGTACCATGTTTGTTAACGCTCAAAACCAATGCACGCAAACGATAAACCAAAGCAAAGCAAACACAACACACAATCAGAGAATCAAAGCCAATCTTCTTGAATATTCTAATGGATCAAGATCAATTTGGTCGCTAGCTATGGCCGTCAGTCAGAACTTTACCAAGTCAACCATTCCATCTCTAAGACGCTCTGATGACACTATTGTGATCAAAGTACAGGAAAAGCAAACTTACTGCCGAAACCTCTCTTCACATTTTTTATCGGTTAATTTTCAGGAAAAAACTCCACCGAATATTCTCCCTCTGTAGAATTGAGAATGCCCCAGATTATTTTCCGGCACCGCTATGTTAAGCGAATCTTGATGACTTTTGACACCAAAAAAGCTGGTCCTGACGAAATTCCAGTCATCGTAATTAAGACATGCGCTGGTAAATTGACACCGGGATTTTGTAGTCTTATCTTTCAAAAAAGGAATGTTTCCTTCTTGATACACCGAAAAAAGGCAAAAAGACCTTGCCAAACAACTGTCGTCCAATTGCACTGCTTTCTATACAGGGTGTCTCTAAAAGGTCTGCACAAAATTTGAGCACATATTTCTGAGGCCAAAATAACGCAAATTACAGCAACTTACCTTAGTCCGAAATTGCCCCGTTTCCGGGATACAGGGTGGTAAGCTTAAAAAATAGAAATCGAATTTTTTAAAATTAATGAACATTTTTTAACGTATTACTTTAAAACTTGGTAACCGGGTTTTTTTTTGGGGATGCGAAACCTGAATACGGGCACCTTTTCACTGTAGCCATTAGAGGGCGCTTCACAATGCACTTCTTATGGTTTAGAATGGCCATAACTTTTTTATCAGTGTAGTTTTTTCCTTTTTTTGTTAAGGAACTAATTTATTTTTTAAACATTTTGAAACAAGAAAGGTACTCTTGTGAAAATACGCTAAAGTAAGCCGTTTTTAAGATATTTCGGTTTTTAGTGTTCGATGCCGCACCGGAATATTTAAATAATTTTGAATAAAAAATTCCGCTACAAAGAGTAGTGATACGACGTAAAAAGTTTAAATTTACTCTTTGCATCAATTCCTCATCGTTCTTTGATATTCGGTAAAATGACAGGACCAATAATGAAATTGCCCATGATTCCTGCCCACACATTAATTCTAAACTCATGTTGATAATAAGTTACTTTCGTGGCATGCGGGTTTTCAGCAGCATAAACATGTTCGTTATGTAAGTTGGTTACCACACTTCTTGTAAAATATGCTTCGTCAGTAAATAAATCGTGCTTAGCAAAATTCACATCCTGTTGTCTTTGTTCGGTAATGAATCGACAGAAGTCCAATCGTTGAACGAGATCCGGAGCCAAAAGGTCTTGTACCTTTTGGATATGGTATGGATGAAGCTACTGTTCTTTTAATGTTCCATAAACTACATCCTTGGACATTTCTACCTCTAAACCTAAGCGTCTGGTGCTTAATTTTGGATCTTCAGCAATTCTTTCAAAAATTTGTTCCTCAACCTCAGGAGTTCTTATTGCACGTTGCCGTCCATAATTGGCAGTTAAAAGAGTGACGCTACCGGTTTTACCGGGCAAATGTTTGATGGTTTGGTATGCGCCGATTTGGATATCTTTCCCTGTATACCCTAACACTTCACAATACCCAAAAACCAATAGCATATCCGTCATTTCTGCAGAACTGTATCCTTCAGCCATCTTTACAATCAATTTCAAATTTAACTAACACGTTTGAAACACCTTATTTTATTCTCGCATTGGCAAATTCTTACTGAAACACTTACTGTACACAACATAGCCTGATAGCGAGAATTCTTAAAATACGAAAAATGTTTACATTTAAATAGTCTGTTGCAAAAAAAATTTTAAAGGTGTTCATCAAACAGGTAAATAATCCGAGAATTTTTGGATGTGACACTCCAAAAAAGTATCTAAAAAAAATTCATTTTCCACTGCTAATTCACTGACCACATTTCATCCTCAAAGATAACAGCAAACATTTTTTATCCAGAATGATTTAAATATTCCGGTGCGGCATCGAACACTAAAAACCGAAATATCTCAAAAACGGCTTACTTTAGCGGATTTTCACAAGAGTACCTTTCTTGTTTCGAAATGTGCAGAAAATTAGATTCTTAACAAAAAAAAGGAGAAAACTATACTGATAAAAAAGTTATTATCATTCTAAACCATAAGAAGTGCATTGTAAAGCGCCCTTTAACGGCTACAGTGAAACCGTGTCCGTATTCGAGTTTCGCATCCCGAAAAAACCCCGGGTACCAAGTTTTAAAGTAATACGTTAAAAAATGTTCATTAATTTTAAAAAATTCGATTTTTATTTTTTAATTTTACCACCCTGTATCTCGGAAACGGAGCAATTTCGAACTAAGGTAAGTTATGGAGAAGGCTATCAACGAAGAATTATTACAGTACCTGGAAGGCTTCAATACTATAGTCGGATTCTTGAACCGTCTCGCAAGATGGTGGACGAGTCACGTGTCACTAATGGCACCCTGTCGACTTCTAGTCTATTTTGTTTTTGTAGGTTGGTAGGTTACTTGTACTAAATTGCAGATTTATCAGGATTGGACTAAGCTAAATTTGTTAAGCACGTAAACCACATTAAATGTGCAATTTTTTTTGGAGGATTGGAATATATAGTTTGGTGAAATCAGCGTAGGAGCAAAGGGAAAGAAAAAAGGTGTATGTAGTACTTTTTTATTTCTAATTATAAAAAATCTACAATCTACAAGTAAAAGATACTAGTACTACCAAGGCTATTTTGTAATTTTATAAATTAAATTAATATAGGCTGTAATGGCATAGAAATTGTTATATTTTAAGAGCTGATATATATTTTCATATTACTATTCATTTATATAAGAAAATAATATTAGTTCATTCTATATTGTTTTTCTTGGAACATAAAATCGATTTATACTTTTTGTCAGCATTTTTTGAAAAAGGCGAGAAAAGAACTTCAGTGAGTTTAAGCCCAATGCAAAAATGTTATGCAATGTTACTATACATTATTACTGTACTGTATTGATGAGTTGCCATAAAACCTGGACGGTATCGTACGGTGAAAATAAAATATTTTTCTCTTCTAACCGTCTTTGTAAATCCGCCTTTAACCATTTTTTTGTGGGCCACTTCGCCGTTTGCCTGCTATGATAACTAGCACTATCTAAAATTATCATAGAGGGCTCTTCCAAGTTTGGCAGGGTTTTGCACAGCCATTTTTCAAAATTGTCAGAGTTCATCTCTCCATGGTAGTCACCAGTTTTGCATTTGGATTTAAAAATAAGCCTGGCATTTTCGATAAATCCACATTAGCCTCCTGCATGCAAAACAATGTATCTAAAAGTATAAATTAAATGACGATTAATGTTCACTAAGAGAATTTATTTCCAGAAGGGGGGCCTTCATTTTGGTCTTGTAGATTAAAGACTATGGTTTTTTGTACCTTTACTTAGGTTAACTTATATTTATTAATTCGTATATTGACCTGTACCCTTCTCCAGATTCTTTCCTGACAGATTTAATGTTATCATCCTGCCAAGATTTTCTAAATGTTCCATTAGAAAAAATCCAATTCTCGTCCAGAAAAACACATGGTTTTCTATCGGGACCAAGCTCATCTTTTTCCATGTACGTAGACAGAAATCTTCGCCGTTTATCCGCAATACATGGCTTTTTCATAAGCGCACGGCGATTGTCTTCCTTCTTATAGAAAATGCCTAAGCTTTTTACCAACCTTAGGAGACTGCTTATGCTTCCAAGATACATTTCCTTGCGATGGAGTTGGTTTTGCAGTTTCTTTATTGTAACTGGTTTTCCTACGAACAATATGGCGTTATATTAAATATTAAAATTACGGAAAAATACACGTGTTTCATCCAGACACACAACACACTGGTAGAAATAGATACACCAATTTATGCTTAGTACTTAATGGTATGCGCAAATATATCATTTTTGCAAATAAATGGACTAAGAAATAAAATGTGGAAAAAAAAATTGGAAAAAATACTTACTTGAATGGGGCTTATTTGAGGATGTACGTCTTTAAAATAATTATAAACATTTTGCACACATTTTTGGGCCAACTCATTGCCATGTAAAACAGAAAACGCCCTTTTCTAAAAATTATAATAATAATTATACATCATTTTACGACTAGGTATTTAAAACTTTTTGACTTTGCCATGGCCATAGGGTAAGCATATTGGGTTTATATAGTTATATATACATAATATATGGTGGAGTAGCATGCAGCAAAATATATTCATTAATTGTTTACGGAAAACTCTCCTCCCTAATCCTATCAAGATAATGATTTTTTTTTTATTTTTATTTATTAATAAATAATGGGGTAAAAGATAACGCCCTTGGAAGAGTCAAAAAAGTTGCAGGGCATAAACGCTACCCTGTTTTCTTTAGAAATATTATCCATTGAGGTACTTGGAAGACAATAATTATGATCCATTATCATTTTACGCCTAAAAAAGATAAATACCGTATAAAAGTAGTTTGCGGTTATTGTATTTAACTTACCGTTCCGTAACAAATAAAAACCAAAACACGTAGGTGGTAGGTACGTCCAAAAGTACGTAAAAAAGTCTTTAATCAACTTATTTAAATACAAAACACAAGAGAACAATTAAAAACACAGCAAAACATTTAACGAGAAAAAAAGCACGTGGCGATGTCACTGATGTCAGTGTCAGTGGGCTTTGGGCTAAATACGGCTCTATGATGGGTTGGGGATATTTCAAAGTTACTGGTCCAGCCAGTTACTGTCATTTGTCTGTTGTCAAATGTCGAACGACGAGACGAGCCGTGAATCCGACTATATTAGTGACCGCCAGTGTGGATTCCGTATGTCTAGATCAACAGAGGACCTTCTAGCTTATGTTACTCACGTTTGGAACAACGCAATAGAACATTAAGGGGAGTCCCAAGCGGTAACGCGGGACATTTTCAAGGCCTTTGACCGATTATGACATGAGGGGCTTTTAAATAAAGTAAGAACATACGGAATACCGGTTCAATTTTGTTCATGGCTCTCAAGCTTCCTTAAAGACCGTTCTCTGAGAGTAGCCATGGATGGATTTCTCAAAAATATCAACAACTATATGTTTTTTGAAATTGGATCGCGAAATGCAATTCACTCGGGTGTTTGTTGAAGAGGGCTGCAATTTCAATTCATTCAAAATAGCGGCATATTTGTCAAGTTTGTATACATTTTTTGACGTTAAATTTGGCTTCCTAGCGGAAAATCATGGAGACATGTCTCATTTGTTTTTTATTATAATCAGCAGGAAAATCGCTAATCAAGTGCGACACTAAAAAAAAGTCCCTGGACTTAATCTGTACTCAAACTTGGAAAACCTAACATACATACTGTGTTTTTACTTGATCCAACCGCGCAACTCTTGCTATCAATGTCGTCATAAACAAAACCGACGTTTCACAGCATCTTATTTCTTTCGCCAATTAAAAAGCCGAAGGAACACGAGTAATACCCAATCGACAAAGAAAAATAAATCTTTCATATCTCTAATGCCCGGTCTTTGCTAAGGTCGATATAAATCATATTGTTGTTTAAGTCAGGATTATAAACTGTCTCACTTTTATTAAGAAAGAGATTACGGAGTCTAATAAAGTAATAAATGTCTCGTGTAACACATCTCCCCCTTCTGTTGATTTATTACCACCTATTTATTTAAGGGTGTAATTATAGTTAAAAAGATTAGGAGATATTCGGAGGGTAATTTAAAGAAGTCATTTATTATTCATATTCATTCTGCTGTGTAGCTACTACTTGTACTCTTATTATGATATTAATGTCAATGTGTATGTCGAAGTTAGGTGAACCACTTTTCTTTCTGCTTTTAAAAGAGATTTATGTGTGCAATTTGATAATTTTTATATTTCAGACTGAAAGAAATGTCCATGATTTTTAGATATCAATATGTTTTCACAAGGACAAAGTAGGACCAGAGTAACATTCAAATTCAAGTTATTTATTAGCGTCAACGGAATTAAACACAAGTAAAAAAAAATATACTGTAGGCATATATGTATAAGTACTATATGGCGCCTTGCCCATTTAACCAATGTTAACGTAGTGAAGCCGAGGTTCCATGTTCCGTCAGGGTCATTTAGCGCAGTGCGCATGCACGAGAAAAAGAAAATAGACGTTTGTTTTAACGGAAAAAAAATTAGGTTATCACATTTGACTTTGACAACTGGACCGAAATTTGTAAACAAACAATAAAGTTCTCGATTTGTTTAATATTTTGTATAATATTATTTCGATTGAGAAAAGAACAAGAACGCAGGTAAACATATTAATAAAACTTTTATTAGATATTTTACAATTATTCTTAGAATTTAACAAGTAAAATAATAGGTTTTTGTAGGATTCTTTGAAGTACATGCAATTTTCGGTAAAAATAGGTAGGTACCTAAGTATATCAACAGCAGCAAAAAAAATAATCTTTAGGAAATGGACTACTTACCTAGTTATTGTTCCCTCACCAAATTAACGTAGGTAAGTTAAAGGGAACAAACATCCGGTTTAGGTACATACCTGTGGAACGATAAATCTTTGTTTAAGTTTTTACGCCTGTTTACAATAATGTAAAATATTCTGTTTTGCCTCGGCATCGTCACAAAATTATCACACTTCACACACACAATCAAAATTTGCAGAAAAGTAAAGATAAACAGTACACAAAAGCCGTTAATAATACCAAATCAACTCGAGGAAGGGAACTGTCAAACAAATTAACATTTTTTGCTAAAGATTTCGAGGTTATGTCGAGTAAAAATGAGACGTTGTCATGTTGTCACCTTCCAGTTATATGAAATTGTTTTTTAACGCGTTTTAGTTTAGAAATGGAAACAAATTATTTAGAAGCACTTGAAAGTACAGACTTAATGCTTATTTTACAATTTTTTAGCAAGATTTTTGGTAATTTTATTATTGCTCTAATTTTCTAAGGCTCACTCTTCTGCCCTGTTCTAAAGAAATAAGAGTACATTTGACAATACCCTTACGGTGCATGCGCACAAGTCAAAATGACCCTGGATCTTCTATCTCTGTTGTTGCTTCAAAATATTCAGGGTAATCGCCATATAGTACTAATACATATATGACTGTAGGTATCTACATTATACAGAGTGTCCGAGAAAATGTGGGAAATCTATTGGATTAAGATAGAATATGAAAAAATAGGATGACAAGTTCCTATAAAAATTTTCTTACAGGCCCTCCCTATAGGATATGTGCCCCTGAAGGACGCCGCTTGAAATCGGTTCTTCTCGATAGCTTAGGGACGTAAATTTAGCTTCCTTAGTTTACCAGGGGCGGACTAAGCTTTACAGGTTAATGCTTAAATTTTCAACACTCTGTGTGATAAAAACTAAAAAAAAAAAAATAAATCTACGTAGCTTGCACCTTAGACTAAAGAAAGGTACTCTTATTTATTGTCGATAAAATGAACCGTTTTCGAGAAAAAGAATAATAAGCAAATAGTTGTAGAAGACCTAGGCCCGTTTTCTAACCTTACACTTAAGTGCTAAGTATTACTTTTGTAAAGTTAAGCGATTGCAGGTACTGTCAAAGTTGTACTTAAGTAGAAGTTTTTGACGTTTAACCTAAGAGGAAGAATTTCTTTCAGTTATGTGTTACTTAAAGTGTAAAGTTACAATTCTGGCAGTAATAAACAACATAAACAAGGATATTTTCCAGATTTTCGGTTTATTTTGTTATATACCCTTCAGTTTGTTCCAAGCTAGGAATTGAGGGTTCATCTATGCTAAAAGCACTTTAGAAATTCAAGTAAGTAAAGATTTTCATAGTAAAAAAACCAACAACTTGCAAGTGTATTTATTTATGTTTTATTAACATTTATGCTAGGTTTTGTTAGTAAAAAATAAATAGTGTTGTGTTGAAGCAGTTTAGAATTTGAGCTCAATTACCTACTTGGTAATTATTTAACTGTGTAGAAGAGTGGGTAACTACTACACAGGTAAATACTTACCAAGTAAATTAGTTAAATAAGAGTTTATTAGTAAAATCATATTAAAAATCTATTGCAATTAAACAAAGAAAAAAATCTTACATTCTTAAATCTTGAACTATCCATAAATGTTGATGTAGCACGAGATGTAGGATATAATTGATCGGTAGTAAAAGTGCATAGGTCCTCATCATCATCACAAGTGTTTTGTGAACCATACACTGTTTTTTTTGTTTACAATGTCAAACAACTGTTCATTTAACACATCACTGTCTACTTTCCTTTTCTGTAAGGGAGGCCCTCCCCCAGTGCCTCTAGAATAAACCTTTTCATTTGCTACATCAATTTTAACTGAATGTTTTATGTTCTCAAAACATTTTTTTAATGCCTCCTTTGTTCTGTGTATGCACACTGTACTTTGGGCATTGAATTTTTGAGCCACTTTGTCCCATGCATCGTCTTTGGCTCTCCAATTGGCCCCATCTTTTTTTTTGCATTCAATAATATGTTTGTATTCTACCACAACTGCAAGCAATCCTTCTTTTTCGTTAATATTAAAGTTTGGGGCTCTTTTTTTTTTCTACCTCTATCATATTTCTACTTTTATTATTTATTACTAATGTTACAAAATTTAAAAAATGTAAACAATAACCGATTTCCTTTTTGCGCTGACAGTAGTAATGAACAAACAAACGTCAAAAACGATATGGAAAAACGCCTTTTTGCAACGTTGCCAATGCTCTTCTGACACGTCATTATCCTAAGCTAAGTTTGTAGCTGTGCAAATCAATTTTCTTAAGTCTGCACTTAAGTTTTGGTTGTGAGCTAAGAATTTAAATTAAGTGGAAGGTCGGAAAACGGGCCCTAGGGTGCGTTTTAATTATTAAGTGGCACCAAAAAACGTACTGTTGTTGCAAATGTTACTATGGTACGAAATAAATAAAATATCCTGCATTTTAGAACCTAACCTTTATTGTTCTGTGTTTACAACTTGTCATCTTTCACATCGCTGACACATTGATCCTTTACTCCGATATTAATTTACGGATTTTTGGATTTCGTGGCGAATTTAATTGTGAATTAATTTGAACTACAGAATACACGTTTACTAAGTATGCAAATATGCATCTGATATATGGTCTTGGATTTTGCAATGCTTTAGAAGCCAAAAGGTTATATCACGAGAGATTTCCTAGTCGTACTATGCCAAACCAGAAGATATTTCAACGAGTTGACCAACGTCTAAGGGAGAATGGTGGGCAATTCCAGTTGATAAGGTAATACATATTATTGCCTTTCTTCATAATTTTAGGTAAGTTTGGAGGAAATAGTACTGATGCTGGTCTGAGAAGAACCGTACGTACGCCATAATCAAAGGAAAATATTTTAAATGCTGTAGATGACACTCCATTAACGAGCACCGAAAATCTTCAGCACAATTTAATTCATCAAAAACAATAGTATATGAAGTTCTTTAAGAGCAGCTGTTATATCCATATCATTTGCAAGAAGTACATGAACCGATCTCTGAAGATTTTCCTCGTAGAATGCAGTTTGCAAACTGGATATTGAATCAGCAACGAAATAATGTAAACTTCATTAACATTATTCTTTTACAGATAAAGCAAGATTGACAAGAAATGGTATCACCAATTTAAATAACACACATGTATGCGCTGATGAAAATCCCCATGCCACTGTTGTTTCGCATCATCAACATCAGTTCTAATCAATTAATGTCTTAGCAGGACCCATTGGCAATTTTTTAATTGGACAATTCGTATTGCCGGAACGCTTGAATGGACAACTTTATTTAGAGTTCCTTCAGAACGCAAATGATTGCCACTAGATGTCGCTTAAAGGCTACATCTGCCATTACTCATCCATCTTTCAGGGTCAAGTAGACTCTTTATAGTTGCTTTCCTTCGTCGGATTCTATAGCTCCACTGACGAGCTGATATACAGCGAAACGCGTCTGGAGATGAATCCGGTGAAGGAAAGCAACTAACCTTTAGAATTCTTACTAGACACTATCAAAATTTTGTAAAATACGCAATTTTCACCACCAGTCTATTTGATTCTTTCACCCACTTAATAAGCGAGGAGATAAAATAAAATAAAATTCTGCGTTCTGGATATTTATAAATTTACAGCCTTGTAAAATTCCGTGAAAACAACCAATCCACTCCAATAGCCATTCTGCTACATCTTGCACCCCCAGCTTTCGAGAGAACCTTTAGCGTTGATCGAAAGCTATAAAGCAGGAGTAAACCTCTTCAGATGACACACGTTAAAGGCTCCCCGCTCTTTGGATGTATTAGGATATATCCAGGGACGCGCCAAGTATTTTCGGCGCCGTCGTGCAAAATAATGATAGGTGCCTTTAACTAATATTATAATATTGAGCTAAATTTACCACCCTTCTCTCATAGTTGATCGTTGAAATTTTTGAAGAAAACTTTATACTTTTTAGTACTAATGTCTATATTTATTGGTGACAAACAGAAAGTAGACAAAAATTAATAATAGAATATGAAACAACAGTAACAAAACAAAAACATTGCCAAAGTTACAAAGCATTAACTCAAAATATTAAAAAAAAATAAAGAAATAATATAGCGATTGTTTTGAAACAGATAATACATGATCATGATACATGATGGAGAAGTCTTACAAAAATTGAACTTTTCTAGCTTTACTTTTTGCATATTTATTAACAAGATTTTCCATTTGAAGTTGCTTTAAAAAGTCAGACTCAGTAATTAAGTGTTTCTACTACAGACCTCGCGTTTTTGTCGCCATTTTGCAGAAATTGTAATTCGTGTAAAAGTTCTGTTTCTTCTATATCTTTTTCGTTTCGATCTTTGTCAGTAAAGGTTTCTTTCAGTTTTTTACAAAAATTAAATTGATCTTGGTCAGAATATTTGTCGAAATCCTCAACATTCCACAAAAAATTAAAAGCATCAGAATGACACGATTATAGTTTAAATCTTTCATGTACGGATGAAAGAGTAATGTCTAGCATTTCAAAAAAGCAATTTTGAAATTTCATTTCTTTTTTTAAATCAGCTAGTCGTCACCTTCGTAAGGAAATTGTTTTTTAATCTTTCGTCGCCTTAAAGTTTCTGCGGATATAAATTTTGCATTAACTTCTAAGCAAGAAGCTAGTTCTTCGGCATCTACTAATAAGTCATTGAAGCCTTTGTGAGATCGATATTGTTTTACAAATTCATTGAGGTTATTTAAAGTTTTGCAAGCCTGGGAATTATTAAATGTTCTTGATTGCAGAATATTAGTAACAAAATCCACTTTACTTAGAATCTTGTACCACAAGACTACCATACACACAAACTCATAATTTTTAAATTTTTTACGTAGGGAGGTAGCTAGATGTTTTGTAGTATTGTCAAAATTATTTCCGGATAAAATTTCATAAAGAGCATCGTTAATTTCGCCCAACTGAAATCTTAGAGGGGTTATTGCATCAATTCTGCTAGACCATCTAGTATCTGACAAAGGCTTTAATGTCAGACTTAAAATGTTACTTTTCAAAACAGACCACCGGTTGGTTGAGGCAGAAAAAAATTATATAATTCTTGAACAGTTCAAAAAAAATGTATACTAGAAATATTGGATTTCACAGCATTGTTTATGACAAGGTTTAAACTGTGGTTACAACAAGGTACAAACATTGCTCGTGGATTAATGTCTAAAATTCTTTTTTGTACATTTTGATGTTTACCCTTTATATTTGAACCATTATCATAACCTTGGTTGCGCATATTATAAATGTCTAAACCATAATTCTCCAAAGTTTTTAGTAAAAAGTTGGTTAAACCTTCACCTGTTGTATCACTAAGGTATAGAATGAAATGCTAAAAAACGTTCTTCGACACTAAATTTACTGTTTTTTAAATTAACTTATCTTAAGCAAACAGATATCTGCTTCTCACATCAAGAGTACAATCAAGTAATATAGAAAAATTCTTTGCTTCTTTAACTTCGTTTAAAATATTATTTCTTATATTGTCACCTATTAGTTTAATGGTTTCGTTTTGAATTTTTTCTCCAAGGTAAAGTGAAATATTTTTTTGAGATCTATTAATATGTGCAGACATGAGTGCATCAAATCTTGCTATCATTTCTATACATTCTAAAAAGTTTCCATTATTTCTTTCAAATAATAGGTTACTAGGACCACGAAAAGTCAAGTTTTTTTCGGCCAAAAATTTAATAGTATAAATTATTCTTTCAATGACACTGCGCCAATGTTTAGTTTTATTTTTTAATAAATTTTGCATTTCCGAATCAACGGTTCGATTAGAATTTAATCTCTCTACTAAATCTGACCAGACACGTAAATTTTGAAAATGAGATTTACTTTTTTCGTGGATTTTCAAATGTTCGCTTAAATGATGCTAATCATTCATCATCATTGAAACCGTCTTGGTTACTTAATTTAGTGTTTTTAAAAGTCAATTGATTGTTGGGGTTGGGGTCATTGAATATTTTACAGCGGAAGCAGAAAACAGCATTTTATTCAATAGAATGTAGCAACCAATGACGCTGAACCTTTTCACCATTTAACAAAATTCGAGAAAAATATATATCGCAAAACTTACGTCTACTTTTGTCTTTAGGATACATAGCTTTATTTTGATAATGCATTGGACCTTTTCCGACAAGTTCTTGTACCTGGATTGGAGACAATACACTCGGCCAAAGACCTGGATCGTTAGAAAGGGGCGCTTCTTCGGATAATTCGTCTTGTTTACTCAAATATGATGGTACCGACACTGACTAAAACTTATCAGGATCTAATTCTTTTCGATCTTCATCCTCATTAGCTTGCTTTTCTAATTCTGATGGCAAGTTTGATTTTGTTGAACGTAGAAAATCACCGTTATCAGAAGTAGTGTCTTGTGTGGTCTTTCGAAAATAGTTACTAATTTTGAAATTGGTTTTCTCCAAATCTCCCTCCCGTTTTCGCTTGTTAAGCAAGTTTTGGTAATCAGACAATTTCTTTTTTTCTTCTCTGGCTATCTAAATAAAATAAATAAAAAATATTAAACACTAAGCCTTATTTGTTCCATAAAATTTATTAAAAAGTCACGTATACGTCAAAGTGACAACATCGTGATTTTTTGCGCTAAGAAGTAAAAAAGAGTTTTTTCGACTAAAAGCGCTGTTGGGTATGAATCCCTCAAGAGAGAAGCCGGCCAAGCCGCCTATCCCGGCGGGGGACCCTATTGTCAATGACGATTTTTCTTCAGAAGAAGAGAGAATACAGGAGGAAGATCCTCCACTACCCTCAAGTTTAAGGGATAAAATGGAAAGAAGAGCCGAACTTCAGGAGAAGAAATGGGCTAACACGCTCCAGGAGCAGCACAAATCTTGGGAGAGAAAATTGGAGGAGGCAATTTTAAAAATACAAGGGGAAAAAGACGAGCAAATTTTGAGACTGTCAAAACTAAATAAGGACTTCAATCTAAACTGGACAGGTATGAGAGCCAATCTCACACAAACACTAATACACTTCTAAACATGGACACAATTACAGAGAAAACACAAACACAAACATATAAACCAACAACAGAACAAAATACCGGCATTCAAAGTAACAATAACGAACAAAATACCGACATAGACATGCAAAGCGAGAACACTACGGAGGACGAAAATGACGGACAAGAAGCATACAGAGTTATAAACAGGCAAAGAAAGAGGCAAGCGACAAAAATGACTAACAGTGACGCCAAGCGACAAAACTTACAGGATAAATTTCCGGCACTGAAGGAAGTAGAATCAGATAAACTGAAAGTGTTCAAGACAACAAGCCAACCTAGTACCTCAAGTGCCGGAAATTCAGCACAAAAAACATCGATTAACAAAACTACAGGGAAAGCAGAAAGTGAACAAAAACCAAATTTCACAAACATAGATGAAGACGAATTAAAACAGAGAGTTCGCGTCCCCCCCATTATAATAAAAAACAAGAGCCTTTATAGAAAGTTAACCAAATATTTTAAAAAACAAAAGTTTGATTTTGGCAATGGAATCACGGTAGCAGAGGGGGTGAAAATACATCCGCCCACCCCTGTGGACTACCGTCTAATCCGTAATTTCCTGATCGACCAAAAAATTGAACATTTTTCCTATAAATTCGCTGAGGAAAAGGAATTACATGTAGTTCTCAGGGGTGTCCTTGAGACCTGGAGTGAAGAGAAAATCAAGGAAGATCTTGAGGATCTAGGTCTCACCCCTTCAAAGGTGATACGGTGGAAAAGGGCCGATGGCACTGCCATGCCAATGGTCCTTGTTATGTTGCCGAAGGCAGAAAAAAGAATTTGCACTCTTAAGTACTTAGACCATATTAAAATAAGAGTTGAAGGCCAAAGAACCAGACCACAAGTCACGCAGTGCCACAGATGTCAGTTATTTGGACACTCTCAGCATAAATGCACATTTGAAATTAAATGCCTGAAGTGCGCAAAAAAGCATAGGCTAACAGAGTGCCCGAATCCTGACACCCCAACCTGCGCGAATTGTGGGGGAGAACATGCGGCTAACTCCAGGGAATGTAAAAAACATCCTGATACAAAAAAAGAAGAGCAACGAAATATTAACAACACAGAAAATAAAAATTCAAACAGAATAAGATCGAATTCAAATTTTACTTGGGGGCAACAAAATAACGCCAATCTCAGGGAAAATAGCAATAACAATGACAATAATGTAAGAGAAAACAGTCAGGCACCAGGGGCATGGCAAGCTATTCTTCAGAAGTCAATGCAGTCGCTTCTAACGGAGTTTCAA
The DNA here is from genome assembly GCA_963920685.1 of Polydrusus tereticollis. Taxonomy (NCBI): domain Eukaryota; kingdom Metazoa; phylum Arthropoda; class Insecta; order Coleoptera; family Curculionidae; genus Polydrusus; species Polydrusus tereticollis. The sequence continues at coordinate 21,064,215 of OY987328.1, forward strand.
GCTAAGTTGCAAATGGAAGTCCAAAATATGATGACGACTCTAACAAATGCGAATCGTTAATGACATTACAGGTAGAAGTGGCTTTTTTCAGCTTGGCGACAATCAATATAAACGGTATCAGGGGCAAGAAACTTGAAATTGTTGATTTTGTAGAGAGAAACGGCATTGACGTACTTCTTATACAAGAGACATGGCTGAAGGGTGAACGTTTTACGTTCCCTAATTACAATGTTTTTAGGAATGATCGAGAAATTAGACGGCTCGGGGGAACCATGATTCTTGTAAAGAAGAATGTGATTGCCCAAGTTGTGCCAGGTCCATCGAATTGTACCCATATCGAAGGTACTTTCATTAAGATAAAAACTAAAAATAAATGGCTAACACTGGGTTCTGTTTACACTGGCCCCAATGTTAAATTCAATGAAAACTGTCTGGCAAAAATTTTTGACTGCCGTGATTCGATAATTATAGGGGGAGACCTCAACGCGAAGCACAGAGTTTGGGGCTGCCGCACGCAGAATCCGAGAGGTCTCACCCTGTATAATAAATCATTAACAAATGATTATCATACATTGCCGCCGGAATAGCACACTCATTATCAAACAGGGTCGCTACCGGAAACCCTGGACATCTTTGTAATTAAAAACACTGGCAGAATATCTCAGCCAGTAGTTTTGTCAGAGCTAACATCAGATCATAGACCAGTTATGGTAGAATACGGCAATCCTGAGGAGAAGGGGCAAGGCTTCGTCTCAGTGACCAGGACAAACTGGAGTTTATTTAGGCGAAAGCTGGAAAACGACGAAGCATTGCCCCCAATTCAAACAAGGGAAGACATTGCAGTAGCAGTAGAAAATTTAACTACAAAAATTAATTCTGCCATAACTGGATCTTCGGAAACAAAGGTGTCCAGATTTTCAAAGCAGGGCGACTTAGGGCTCGAACTTTCTCAGAAAATTAAGAGTAAAAACAAAATTTTAAGATTAGCATATAGAACTGGCGACCCGCAGATCAAAGCTCAAGCGAATCGAGTGTCTCTCGAAGTAAAAAGGCTGCTAAGCGAAAAGTAATCGAGCCTTTGGCAAAACAAAATGGAAAATTTGAACACGGAATATAATTCCGTGTACAAGTTTACAAGGGCACTGTTAAAAGGGGAAAGAAAACCTGTTTCCTATCTGAAAGACACCAAAAACAACAATAAAATCGCCTCTGATCCAAGCGAAAAAATTAAACTGTTCACAGAAAGCCTCCGCGAACAGTTTAATGAAAATGAGACAGGAGACCCAGAGAGAGATCTGCGAGTCGCCAGAACAATTGAAATTTACAAAGCAATGCAACATCCGCCAGCGGATCTGCAAAGGGTAACATCTGAGGAAGTTCGGATCATAATGCAGAATATCAATGCAAAAAAAAGCGCCTGGCTTTGACGGCATACGGAACAAGGCAGTCAAAAACTTGCCAGAAAACACAGTAACCGAAATTGTAAACATAGCCCAGGCAATTCTTGAAAAGAGCTGCTTTTCGGATACTTGGAAGAACGCCAAGGTGGTATTAATACCTAAGACCGACAAGGATCTTACATTGGCTGTCAATTATCGGCCGATAAGCCTCTTATCGTGCCTAGGCAAGATTATTGAAAAATTAATACTGAATCGGGTAACCGATTTTGTACTTAACAATAGTGTTTTACCACTAGAGCAGTTCGGTTTCAGAGCTGCTCATTGCACAGTGCGCCAAACAGCAAGGTTGGCAACCAATGTGCTGAGAGGTTTTAATAGACGCATGTCCACGGGAGCAGTCTTTTTTGATGTCTCAAAGGCATTCGATAAAGTCTAGCACAACGGCTAGATACTAAAATTAATAAGATTAGGTTTGCCAAACGTTTTAGTCAATGTAATTATCTCTTACCTTGAAGATAGAACATTCGTGGTGTCATCAGAGAACACAATATCTGAAAAGACTCGGATCAGGGCTGGTGTCCCAAAGGGTTCACCATTGGCTGCTATTTTGTACAATATATACACAAGCGACATCCCTAATCTACGAAAGCAAGAATCAATTTGCCTGAAACCAGGGTAAGGGTTAACAATAAATTAATAGAATGGTCAAACAAGATAAAATATCTTGGATTGACTTTTGATAAAAAGATGGCATGGGGAGACAATGCAGATGAGCGAGTGGCAAAAGCCCAAAAACAGTTTCACGCTATATATCCCCTAATAAATAAAAATAGTAAATTAAATTTAAAAGTAAAAACAACGTTGTACAAAACACTAGTACGCCCGGTACTTACTTACGGTATACCGACGTGGTGTACCGTAAATAAGACCAAAATGTTAAAAGTACAAAAAGTACAAAATAAAATTCTAAAAGTAATGGTGGGGGCACCAATGTACATGATGAACAATGCATTGCATCTAGACCTAAAAATTGACACACTCAAACAATTTACAGACAAAATAATAACAAAATACTATAGCAGAACAGACAATTCACCAAATAGACTAATTGCAGAATCTCACATACACTCGCACGAAAACGATAAACATAAATACCCAAGAGATTGGCTCCCTCCTTAACAGATTTAAACACAACTCAATTTCTAAATTTATTCAATCAAAATCTTTTCAAAACTCATAAAAATACAAAAATCAAAAATCTTGAAGACAGCAATAAAATAAACACAAACAAATAAAAGAGTTCAAACAAAAAACTTCCAACCAAGTAATCGAAAAGAAATCCCTACAACTAAAAAGAAGTAAAGGAAAAGGATTCCAACTTAAGAAACTACCATTACTATATACAGTGCGTCCATAAAGTCTTGCACAAATTCATTTAAAGTTCAGGTATTTACTTTTTAAAAACGCTCGGACACGTCAATTAGTACTTTTGTTTGCGCATTTTTTAACGTAAAATGTTTTTATACAGGGTGTCGCACGTATGAGGTATGAGGTCATCAATAAATGTGTTTAAAATAAATTTTCAAACGTCAATATTTCGGAAACCGTGATTTCCAGAGGTGTTAAGTGTTCATCATAGAATTCAAAATTGATATAATATACATTAAAAAAAATCCTTGATGACCTCATACCTCATACGTGCGACACCCTGTATAAAAACATTTTACGTTAAAAAATGCGCAAACAAAAGTACTAATTGACGTGTCCGAGCGTTTTTAAAAAAAGTAAGCCCCTGAATTTTAAATGAATTTGTGCAAGACTTTATGGACGCAGTGTATATTAAAAAGAAAAACAATTATTTGCATATCTGTTAATTAATTTACTTAATCACTTACTTACCTTATTTGTAATTATTTTTCACAATTGCGGTAGATACGTAATGGCAAATAAGGCACTCTATACGTCTTATGCGCTTATTAAGACAAGAATGAAAAATTAACCTGCTACATCGATTACAAACACGCAAAATTTTGCAAGTTTAAACCAGCGCGCCGAACGCACGCCGAATTTCGCGCTCTCACAGGAAGAGGAGTAGTATAATTTTATCACTGGTACTGGTCGCCGACCGGCGGTCGATGTTGGTGCATAATGCATTTTCACCACCGGCATTTATAGATAATTTTTTTAGTTTTTTGTTAATTTGTGTTGAAGGCCAGGTGCCTTTAAGGCCTTGGCGCCGCACGACCTTACCCATATGGACGGCGCGTCCTTGACCTGGAGTGTTGTTCCTAACAATAAGTGCGACACAAACGTCGCATAACATGCTCACTCGGGTTCGCGGATGGATGGAGGTAAAAATAACTTTAATATTGATACGATAAAATGCTTTTAGGGATGTAGAAAATAGGAGTTAGTTAGGCAATTTAAAGTAGCAGTAGTAGTAGCACGTTTTAAAGGATATAGAGTGACGTATTTTGTAAAAACGTCAATTAGGACACAGATATAAACCACTCCTCCCCTACTCTTCAGCAACGGTGCATAAAAATCCAAAGCAACCAACTCGCCTTTACGCAGGATGCGGTAACGCGCAAGATTATACTTTTTGACCAATTTCACAAAAATCTAAGCACTTTGGAACGCAAAAACGATAGAACTCATTGTCACTCTGGCGCAGATACAATACACCTCGACATAGGATAAATCGCTTTGGTAACTCTTGATCAGTGTTTGGGAAACATGTTTTCTAATATTCAAAGTAATAAACATAAATTAATCTGTCAATGTCGCAACGACGTCTGCTAACAAATTAAAAGTGAGAATCAGCAACGCTGCACTAAAGGAAAAATGCCGCTCGTATTCAACAGTCCTTCAGTCTTCTAGCTTATTATTAGTGTTTTGTCCCGCAGTATTCTAATTCTAGGAAAACATCAAGTCTTCTGTAAATATAAAAACGTGCTATATTCTTAACTAAAAAACTGCTGTGATGTTTTAGTAATAATAAATCAAATAATCTCTGTGATATCTTACCCGACAAAGGGCAACCTCATGTTAATGCTTCGACGGTTTCTTCAATTTCCCTATTGGCAGTAAACACGTATGACCGCTAACGTGAGCGGACGCGACATCCGTTGGTTGGTCAAGAGGGTCCACGTCACCACATGAGATTGGTGGACCTCCCTGACCAGAGCGCTGTAACAACATAAACAAATCACTAATCAGTGTCCTGTTAAATTTGAAAGTAGGCAGATACTCCACGTGGCTGAAAAAATAATAGCACGTATTTTGATCTAACATGTGCGTCAAGCAAAGTGATTTTTTAATGTTAAGGTAATTCATAATTTGAGAACGCGTGCCCGGTAACAGATATTACTATTCTTTTAAACGTACAGTACAAGTACCGTGAATTTCGCAGTTAAATAGACTACATTCTTTGTTGTTGGTTGAGACGTGCACGAAGTTGCACCTCAGTGTTTTCAGTTCGCGTAAATACGTGAAATTTCCGTTCTATACAGAATATGTCTTTTTAACCCTCGTAATATTTAGAGAGCAATAAGGCCGTAATTAATTCAAGTTCTGATATATTCTCTACGGTAGAAACCAATAAAATCCTAACGGTATCTAGGTGCAGTGCTTTAGGGTTATATTATGATGATGTATTCGTATTTAACAATGTAAATAGTGTTATATTGTAATTACCTTTTTTTGATTTAATGACTTTAGCTTTTGTAATTTTGTAAGGGTGGTCAAAAGTGGAACAATAAGAAGACATGGCAAAATAAGTTGTGTTTAATTGGCTAGCAAAAATAAAACGAAACGACCTTATAATGTGGGTGATATAGTGTATATGTGAGGAAAGGGCGAACCCCTGTCTAAAACATATGGTCCTTCGAGCCGGATTGCTAAATTCAATTTAAAATTATACTGTAACCATAAAACATATGATCGCGGATTTCTAGAGATATTTTAAAGTTCTACCGATGTTTCTTCGATAATGTACCGGGTGTTCCACCTAAGGAGGTAATCAGCTATATCTCAGAAAGTAATAACACTAGGACTTTGGGAAAAAATTAGAGATAATAGTAATATTAATATGGAAAAATAGGCCATTTTTTAAAACATGAATTAATCAATTAAACCTCTGGTTTAACAAAAGACATCACGTTGCGGTTTTCAGTTCCTTATAGTAACTTTTCCTCCTCTACAAGCAGATGGGGTTAGTTTTTTAATCCGACGTTTCGGATTCGAGCGACCATCATCAACTTTCTTATTTTAAATACGGACCTGGATTTTTTATTCCACTATTTAATAGCCTTTATAAGCCTAAAATAAAATATGATGAAAAAGTCATATCATATAACATTTGATTTTTTTGAGAAAATCCTTATTCATTGAGGAATTACGGAAAACCGCCATCTAGTGGCCACCATCAAAATCAATATGGTATAGTTAATAGATCTACGTGTAGAGGAAAATAAGGGCTTTTTTTCAAGGCCAAGATGAATAAAATCGGTTTATCCAAAGCAGAGATATCAGCGTTTAAAGAAAAAAAGTTTGACCTTCTCCCACCACTTTATTATTGAAAATAGAAAAAAACGATTCCTAACATAAAGTTGCATAATTTTATGGATATTACAATGCTTATGTTTTTAACATATTTTTATAAAGAAAAATCAAGAGAAAATTGGCATTTCTATTTTGAAAGTTTTCTTACGCCCCCTAGCGGTCATTTTTCGAACTTGAAAATAATTTCCACCAATTTATCTTGACCGCTTTTATCGATATATATTTGTTCTCAAAGTCCTAGTGTTATTAGTTATTACTCTCTGAGATATAGCCGATTACCTTCTTAGGTGGAACACCCGGTACAGTTAAAACTCGTAGTGCAATGAAGCACTGTTCCTGACGGATTTATACAAAATGGCTATGGTGCTCTAGTGTTCCTGAACTTTCTCTAGAAGTGTTGTAGTGCTTCTGAACGTTCTCTAGTCCAGGTAAGTGTCCGAGTGTAACAAACTGTTTCCAGGCTCTTAATGATGTGTGATTGGTCCTGAACTGATACGAGACGAGTGTTCTAGAAGCTCCGCCGGAGAAAAGTGTAGTGTTGTGCGACAAGGTAGCTCAGTAGGGTATTAAAAACATCAAGCATAAGTTTTTAAAACAGATTTCGACGTTTTGCATGCATGTAGATTCTGTTTTTCATTTCTGCGGAAATATCTTACATTTGATAAGAATTTGAGACACATTTTATCACTGTATACTAATGTGGATTCTGTTTTTGTTGATATTTGACCAATGACTTGGATATAAAGAAACCAATTTGATTAATCTATGCTTATGTAAATTCTTTTCTTTTTTCAAATATCAAATATCCGACCAATGACTAGGTAAATTTCATACTGACAGTTTAAAGAACAACATTCGTTATTCACGTTTATGCAAATTACATATCTGGACAAGTTTAAAGTGGATCTCACCGTTCTACGATTATAAAAATTATCTTTGTATCTCAATTTATATAGTAGTTAAGCAAATTTGCTACTTGATAAACCTTTAAAAAATGTTTCAGAGTTCTACATTTAAGTAATTGAGGCGTTGATTTAAAAAACAACATAAGTCCAAAAATGTTGTTTTGAGAAAATCGATAAAAACCGTTTATCTTGGTAACCGTTATAGTTATTCTTTAAATAATCATATATAAAAATTTGAACATTGGCTGGTTGGGTTTAACCGGTAATTATTCAATTAACTCATTTCTTATTTAGCAGAAAAATGAAAAAAAAGTTGGACCTATGTTGTTTTTAACAGAATTAAAGTGACATATGTTGTTTTTCTTAGAAACAAAAGCCATAATATTAAAAACCTTTTTTATTACTTACTCACAAAAGATACGAAAATACAATGAAATAAGCATAGCATGCTTAATCTTCACAGCCGCTGCTGTTATCTTCGTTATCGAGGTCTATCGGTCTTTCTGTAGCATTACCGTTACTGCAAGAAAATATAGTTTCATAAAATATTTTGTTTCCTGGCTTCTCAAGAAATCCCATTAGGTTTTTAAGGTTCTGTATTTTGACCGGAGCTATTTCATTAGGTCTGTCGTATAGAATATTAAGCTCTAATCCTTCAGGAATGGGAACTTTGTTACGTACAATACTGGATCTCCATGGGCCGTGGTAACTATCTCTTAGGAAAATCAATGGTGATTTTTTTTCTATTTTTAACATTCGAATATCCTTTATTTTCACAGGAGGTTTAGCAGTTTTAAGAAAGAATGGTTCTGTCGCTGCTTTAATATTATACATGTGAGACACATTAACCTTTACCAAATTAAAAGGCGAAGGGTGTGCACGAGCATTTAGAATAAGTTTGTCCCATTCCTCCGGTACTTCAGCTTTCCCAACTTTTCTCTTTTTTTTTCTCTATCAGTGAAAAATCTTGGTCGTTTGGTAAGTATGAATGACCTCTCATTGGAAAAATGTATTCCACCTTATCAAATATTTTGAAACCATGTACAAGCATATAAAGGAAATGGAGCATTACATAATTCTTATTTTGACCTGGACATCCGTCGCTTAATAGTACCAAATTGCGGGAATGTAAGTTTCTGTTATTTAAGTAATGGAGAAGCATTGAAGTAACATCATTTGCACCCTTTTTACATTGACCTTCATGGTAGGTGTACATGATACCATCATTGTTTGCTAAATCGTGAATTCCGAATACATAATACCACAATTGCCGAGAAAAGAATACAGGGTTTGTAGGGATATGAGGTAACGGAATATTTTGCATATAATCAAAAGTAAAACAAAGTACTTCTCCAGCTTGAGCTTTACTTTTATAACCCTTTTTTATAGTTCTGAATGCTTCCGCTTTTCTTAGATGTACCTCTTTTTGGACTAAAAGCGTGCCCTTTTGTTCGATCGTTATATCTCTATCGTTAAGTTTATGCAATAGAGAGTCACACTCGGCACAAGTGTCGGATCTCGGAAACCCAAATTTAATATTAAATCTACTTTTAAAAATGTGCCAGTAAATTTTATAGGGAATATTCCAAAAATATTCTCTCAAAAACAGTTTATACATCTCTTTAACTGTCAGAGATTCACTTAAAAACATACGTTCTGGATTTTTGCGCCGGGTATAATGGGACTGTCGTGGTTGGAAACTGTTAATATGACATTCGATTGCATGGAGTACTTCCTCCGGATATGCATTGCGATTAGAATGACGCCCTCTTAAATCGCTTGGTGCTTTACCATGAGAAACTAAATGGTTTTGAATTCTTCGTAATCTACCTGGAGTAATACCATGTAAATGCATAAAAGCAGTTTTACATACCAAGAGCTCTTTTCCATCATATCTTATTTTGAACGAATAAGATGATGCATGTGGTTTTTGCCTTTCTTCTGGAGTGTTACGCCTTGTTCTGCGCCTACCAATAAGCTTCAACGTGATTAAACCAGTTAAATGAGAATCCTGTGCGTTTTTTGATTTCATATTTTTAAAATCCTGCAAAATTTTCGGTCGCCAATCTTTATGAATTTTCTCATAACACTTCAGAAGCTTGCATCTAAAAGAAAAAATAAACCTGTATTTAGTAATTTTATTTTAATACCTACTAAATAATAAATGTACACAAAACAGCAACTAAAGAGTAAACAATAAAAAAATTACATACCTGCAATTACCACCGGTAACACGCGCTGGAACTAGTTTGTTTTTATGGTTTATATGTTCTAAACCTTTTACTTTCACATCCCTTATTTCCAAAGTCTTTCTTAACTTTTTTGGCTTTCTCCTGGGCCACTTAGTTTATTCAATCACAGGTTCATTACCATTATTATTACCTACGTCCATATTTAAACTATTTTGAACAGCAGCACCCTTAGAACACGGTCAACGACAACGTATAGACTGAATTATTATTTGTAAACAAGCGATACGCTTAGAAATGTTGAATTCCAACGAAAACAGCACATGTATTGGACTTATGTTCTTTTTACTAGAAACGACGCGGACATATGTTGTTTTTGCCGAACTAGCCAGATTTTGAACGGCAATAACTCGGCACAGGTGTCGTTTTTAGCGAAACTATTTATGTCATCGGATAGCTTACATGAAACTCTACTAGATGCCGCTGATAACTCCATTTTGACAATTTTGGACTTATGTTGTTTTTGAAAACAACGCCTCAATTGTTCTGTGGGTAGTTAGTTGGAGTTCAGCAAATTGCGGATTTGATGAAATTTTAAAGTAAATTTCAACTTTGTATATGTATATAATATATTTCCTGTCACTGCTTAATTGAGTATTAGGGTAGTCCATCTCATATTTTAGTAGAGTCCAGTGGGTGTTTGGAGTCCTATTCTCGATTTCACAAATATCTGGATTATTTTTATTGAAAAATAAATCAATCTTTTATAAAATTAAGACACGTTGGATACTTTAAAAAATCAACGCAGTAGAGTAAAGACTTCGATTACTCGATGACAAACTTGGTTGGGTAAAAATAAAAATAATCATGAGTAAATACAACAACCTCCATTTCGTAAAGGGTCTTCAAAAAAGACCTTTCAAGAGTATTCGATTCGAATATTCAACACAAGATCGAGGAATTAAGTCCAGAGGATTTAGACATAGATGAGGTCGAGGATAAATATTTTACGTTGGCTAATTACAAAAAGTTAGTTCAACCTGTGAACCAAATCTGTGGTTATTTGCCAAAAGAGGATATGTCATTTTTAATAGTTTTAAAGGAAACCATTTTAAAGTTTTTGTGTTATTGACAAATCGATTTTTACATGAAAACTTTTTCTCCATAATGATATTGTTTTTGATTAAATTTCATTATTATTTAAAAATATCCAGTTTTTAGAGAAAAGTTAATGTTTTATTAAAAAATTGAGAGAAAATAGAGTTTGAATGACATACCCACTTTTGCCAAATATAGGGGTTGACATATCAATAATTGGGGAAGTGGCTTATGACTCAATATCTTTATTACAAAAGTAGGTATAAAAAAACAAGATTTACACAACATCTTCAGCAGCTCTTTCACTCACGCTCAAATTCTGATAAAATGCGTGATAAGCGCTGTCGACGTACTTTAGGAGATATAAGAGATTCTCTTTCTTCTTAGGGTTAATGGGTTTTGGACCATTATAAACAGGTTTTAGTTCAGGAACATTGTTTCCTCTTCTTTTTAGGTTTAAGCAACAAAATTGCTCATTTTCATTATGTGAATACTTTACTTCAATGATACCAGGTCCAAGTTCTTTAGAGAAGCGTAAAATTTTTATGTCATGCCAACGAATGTTCTGTCCTGATTCAGTATAATCGCGCTTAACAAAAACGCTTTTTAAGAGAGACGAGTATAACAGAAAGTCTTCTTTATGCATCTCAACAACTTTAAATGTTTTCTTTCCTAGAACGGTTCGCACAAACTGATACCAATCATGAGGAATTTTTATCTCAACTTCACATAAATCTTTCTTAGCTCGTTCAATTCGAGCATGATCAGCATCACATTCAAGTCTTGAATGGCCCACTTCCAAAAACTTGTGTTCTATAACTAAAAGATTTTCCGATTGATGCAAAAACCAGGAAATGGCTGCTGCCACAGTATTGTTTTTGTTTTGACCAGGACAAGAATCGGAATATAATACAACTTTAGTTACAGTACTGGGTAAATCTTTCAAGAACTTCATAATACAAGAGGCAATTTGATCTGCTCCGCGGTCGGATATACCCTCATGCCACATAAAACAAGTCGTACTTTCTGCACAGCAATCCCTTATAGTAAAGTTGTATGTCCATAATTGTCGCTTGTAATACTTCACTGGTGGTTAACATAGGCGTAGGAAGGTTCTGTTGTAAATCGAAAACAACGACCCGCTCATTTTCAGAATTTCTCGCTCTTTCCTTGTCGGCTTTCTTTTGACTATAAGCTTTTTCTGCTAATTCTAAATGGCTGTCTTTCTCTTCGAGTTTTTTTGTTCGTTCTTCGTCAGTAGATGCGCATTTAATATCATTTTGAAGTTGATCGCATGCTTTGCAGGTGTCAATGCTGGGATTTTTCATTTTGTAGCCTAGTTCGCTAAATATCTTAAAGTACATAGAATAACACAATGGCTTTTCCATTCCTTCCGCTCTTCTTTTATTGACATACATGTCATACATTTTAGCAACACTAAGCGTTGGTGACAAACTGACAAATAATACTTTGTTGTGTGGCTTCTTGAATAATGACTTTGATATTTTGGGAAACTGTTAATATGGTTTAACACTTCAGTTTTTTCTCCATCTCGTGCGTTTATCGGCTTCTGCTGTCCGCTTAAATTTTCATCTATGAATCCTGTTTGGGAAGCCCGTTTATTTTGAATTATAATATCGACTTTGCCCCGTGTAACTGCATGAACTCTTTGCAGCATAGTCTTACAGATATTCATTTCCTTTCCATTGAAAGTAACAAAATATGAGACCGTTATTTCTCTATCTTTTGTAGTGCCGGTTTTATTATTTCTTCCTTTTCTTCCTACCCTTTTCTCCGATAATTTCATTCTGTCGCCTAGAACTTGATCTTTATTACCTACTAACATTCTTTAAAAAGTCTTCGAAGATAATTTTGATTCTCTGGTAATATTTTAATCGCGCACTTCTTTCTGCAACAGTTGGTTATAGGTATAAACTCTTTAGCTGGTACTACAACTCCTTTTCTAGTTAAATATTCTTCACCTTTTAATTTTTTTTTTTCATTAATTTTCTATTAATTGGCTTGCGTTTCTGAACTTGAATGTTTGCTCCTTCGAGGTTATTTTCATCACTTGCTTGATTACCTTTTAATTTTCTTTATTAAGTAAAAAACAAGCCAAACTTTACTTTAAAATATAAACATCAACTGTCTGTAACGGCTTAATAAACAACATAACCTTTAATATTCTAAGGGTCAAAACTTGACATGTCTTTGTCTACCTTTCAATTAAAACTGACTGAACATGATATGTCAGACATAACAGGTTTTGGCAAAAACAGAAGTGGAGTTCAGAAACATATCATATTAAGACTCGATCCGGCGCATGCTCAGTTTAAAAGATTGAGATATCATGTTTTGTCATATAAAACTTTAAACTTTATGACATATCAAGGCGATGAAATCCTTATATTGAAAAAAACTGACATGTCAGCTTTTGGCAAATATCCACAGAAATAATATACAGGGTAAGTCGCAACAAAGTATTGTTCAAAATGTCGGTCAATCACACATAAGTTCGGGAGTAAATTAGCCAGATTTAAAAATTTCACCTTTTGATGGTAATATTTCGGAATGGAGATATTTTGCCGAAATCTTTAGGACATTGATTATCAACAATTCTAGTTTATCGGACGTACATTTACTTTATTTAAAGTCATTATTAAGAAAAGAGACATTAAAAATTATAGAACGCTTGGAAATTTTCGGATATAACTTTAATAAAGCGTTTAGTATTTTGTAAACGAGGTGTGAAAATTTAACATGTGCAGTAAATAATTATTAGAATAGTATTTTTGATGCGCATACATTGAATAAACCATCCTCTGTATTCTTGAGGGATTTCATCGTACATAACAAAAATACTATAGAGTGACGCAGAACGTAGGATAGTTTTTCGCAACTCGTACCTACAAATGTTGCTTAAAAACGCAAATTTTAAAAGAAGGGTGATATGGTCCGACAAGGCTTATTTTAAGAGTTTTGGTATCTTAAGCCTAAACAATTTAAGGTACTGGTTCCAAGAGAACCAACAAGTAATATTTCCAGGAGAACGTCAAGGTCGGTTTGGATTTAGCGTGTCATGCTTTACTTTTGGTACTAAACTTTAATCAGAAATAGACACCTAGATAATAATATAATGCGAGATGCACTAATGCAAATATTAGAGGATGTTCCTTCGCCCGATTTAAATAATATTAATTACCAGCAAGATGGCGCTCCGAGTCACAATTCTCATATAGTGAGAGAATATTTAGAAACCACATTTCCCGTTAAATGAATTGGTAGCAATGGACCTGTCAGGTGGCCTCCAAGATCACCTGATCCTTTTGTGTTGGATTTTCTTTATGGTTTATGGGGGTATATAGAAAATCGATTATATAAGAGACAGCTGCACAATATTGCTCAAGTTCGAGAAGCTACCAATCAAACCTTTAGGCTTTTGAGGAGAAAGCCAATTATTTTATTAAATGCATTGCAAAGAATCGAAACGGTGTGTCGAAAGTGTCGAAAGAACACAGCGGATCCCAATTCGAGCAATTTTTGTAACCTAATAAAATAATATACCTATTTGTTTTATTAATGGTCTGAAGCTATGTAATAATATAACGTTGTATAATAAAAATAATGTTGTTAATTTTTGTTTTTTATTCGCGGGCATAGCCTTGCATACGAAAAATGATTAATTTTAAAAGAAATAAAAATGAACTATCACCTATTTTTGAAAAGCACTTAAAAAGAGGGATAAGACAGAGAAATAATATATAGGGTGTCCTATTTAAAAAAACACAAGTTTGGGTAATAACTCAAAAACAAAACCTTTAAAAAAAAAAAGTAGCTACGCCACGGAATTCTACATAAATAACTCTATAATAACTCATTTTTACCTTACTGACAAGTTATCAAATAATCGAGATACAGGGGAGCGTCAAAAATGACAAAGGAGGGCTATGAAAATCTAGTTGGTGGTAATGAAAGTTTCATAAAATAATAGAACCGTAAGCCGCAAACCACATCTTTCTATATTTTATAGTAAGGGAGCTGATATATGAAGACACACGAAAACTGGACACCCTGTACAGGGACATTTTTTTAAGTGTCTCACCCGATTTATTACATATAGTTGTTGATATTTATTTTCAGCCGTTTCGAAAATACGGGGGTTCCTAATTTGCCTCCATCGATTTTGTCTTTTAAGTGTCTCACCCTTTTAATAAATAGACCTTCTAAGCTGAACACCCTAATTTTTTTTCACAGTGACATAATTTCCAGTGAGCAAGCGATCTACGCTATAGTCAAATCAGACAGATGTCAAAAAGTGACAGATACGACGCCATTATGAATTTTTTTAAATGGCAACCCTCATAAATAACCACACGGTTGAATTGCATTTGGCGATCCGATTCTAAAACTATATAGTTGTTGATATTTATTTTCAGCCGTTCGGAAATACGGGGGTTCCTAATTTGCCTCCATCGATTTTGTCTTTTAAGTGTCTTTCCTCTTTAATAAATAGACCTTCTAAGCTGAACACCTTAATTTTTTTCACAGTGACATAATTTCCCGTGAGCAAGCGATCTACGCTATGGTCAAATCCGACAGATGTCAAAAAGTGACAGATACGACGCCATTTTGAATTTTTTTAAATAGCAACCCTCATAAATAACCACACGGTTGAATTGCATTTGGCGATCCGATTCTAAAACTATATAGTTGTTGACACTTATTTTCAGCCGTTTCGGAAATACGGGCGTTCCTAATTTGCCTCCATCGATTTTGTCTTTTAAGTGTCTCACCCCTTTAATAAATAGACCTTCTAAGCTGAACACCTTAATTTTTTTCACAGTGACATGGCAACCCTCATAAATAACCACACGGTTGAATTGCATTTGGCGATCCGATTCTAAAACTATATAGTTGTTGATATTTATTTTCAGCCGTTTCGGAAATACGGGGGTTTCTAATTTGTCTCCATCGATTTTGTCTTTTAAGTGTCTCACCCCTTTAATAAATAGACCTTCTAAGCTGAACACCCTAATTTTTTTTATAGTGACATAATTTCCCGTGAGCAAGCGATATACGCTATAGTCAAATCAGACAAATACGACGCCATTTTGAATTTTTTTAAATGGCAACCCTCATAAATAACCACACGATTGAATTGCATTTGGCGATCCGATTCTAAAACTATATAAACTGCTGGACAATTCAAGCGGACCGAGCTAATTGTTAGGTGAACTTTGGAGTAAAATATTTTACGAACGAATAAAGCTATCGATGCGCGGTTTGCAAAATTTAAAAGAGAATTTAATTCTTAATATGCACATTTTTTCCGATTTTTTTTTACTTCTAACCTTTAACTGTCTACAGGGTTCAAAGAGAAGTATGTTTTTTTTACCAAAGTTTCTAAGTACCGAATTTCCACAAAAATAATTTTAAATTATTTTAGATGGCATTTTCTTGGTCTCCTATTTATAGAGAACAAAATAAATTCTCAAATTTTTGATATCCCTCTTTGTTCATGAAATTTCGATTTTTTTCTTAACCCCTGTAAATTTCAGGTATTTTTGTCATTAGGCCTTACAATGTTTTGTAAGAACGGGCTTTGGTAAGTGATTATAACTTCTTAGGACCACCTCTTTTGCAACGAGTACATTTTAATTTATTGCGTTTCGTCGTGACCAGTGGCGTACCCATAATCGGTTTTAATTATTTTTTTTTTCATTTTATATGCCTCCATTTCCACCATCGTGTGTTTCGTGCCAGGATAACGTTGCAGTAGGTACCATGGTAACACCATTGTTAATTCAGGAGATGTCATTAAGTCATATAATTATTTTTAAAAATGACACGATTGTCCCGAACCGAACGCGCAAATGTTTTAAGATTGCTCAATGAAGGCCCGGCAGTTGAGGCTGTAGCCAATATGTATAATGTTGGGAAGGCCACAATCATTCGGCTAAAAGAACGGTTTGCAACCACGGGCGACACGGCTTACAGACATGGAGGTGGCCGGAATAGAAAAATACCAGTGCGAGCAGAGAGGAACCTCCTACGAGAAACTCGACGTAGACGGACCCTGAACTCTAGGGTCCTCAATGAAAATATGCGGCGACATACTGGTATTGTGGTTTCCGATAGGACATTGAGGAGGAGGCTAAACGACAATAACTTAAGGTATACTAACAAAGAAAAAATACTGTAGAATGATTATTTTTACATCTTTCCTATTTGTAGAGCAAGAAGGCGCGCAAAATGTACGCGGCTTTTGCAGCAGCACCGTCATCAGAGGCAAGCGTGGGCAGCTACGCATATAAGGTGGGGTGCAGAATGGCAAAACTGTATGTTTTGCGATGAGACAAGATTTAATCTGATCCATTCAGACGGAAGGGTTCTTGTTTGGAGGCAACCTGGGGAAAGATACATTGAGGAAAATATGGCTCTTCAAGAAGCTTTTGGCGGAGGGGGTATTACCGTATGGGCAGGAGTAATGCACAATGGAAAAACGGATCTTTTTATTTTGCAAAGAACCGTAAATGCCGAAATTTATATGAATGAAATTTTAAGAAACATCGTGCTGGGGAAAACTTTGGGGCCCGGTTTTCTCTTTGTTGATGACAACGCAAGGCCACACAGGGCACGGATTGTTCAAGAACTTTTGGAGGAAAGCAATATTAATCAATTAAACTTGCCTTCAAAATCTCCCGATCTAAACATTATTGAGCATGTGTGGTCTTCTTTAAAGTTGCGTGTACGATCAAGGGAAAATGCACCTCAAACATTGGCAGAGCTTGCCGTAGCAATACGGGAGGAATGGGAAAACATACCACAACAACTTATCAATAACCTGGCCAGAAGTATGCCTCGGCGGTGCCAGGAGGTTCTCAACCTTCGGGGAAGAGCCACCCGGTATTAGTTTTCTCATTAGCCGTTTAATCAGTAGAGAGTTAAGGAAGACTAATCATGTAAGCATATCAGTACCTAATGAACATTATTTAAAATATCTTATTTGCTAATAATTAATTATTCCGTTAATAATAAAAAGATTCGTTTTATAACTGTGTATTTTTTGGAAAAGTGGATCGGATAAATCTTGTTTCATTTTGCCTCCGCGTATTACAATTTTGTTACTTTTATTATTTGTCCTAAATATGTGCGTCAAAAAAATATGTATTTTGTGTTATCGGTATTTTATAATGATGTTTATAAGGATATGTAAGAAAGGTTTATTAAAAAATTAATTAGGAACAGTTATACACTTATTTGTACATCCTGTATACGCGCTTTTGAAGTTTAAATCATTTCACGGATGATGTTCAAGGATGACGTTTCAACCCACTAGTGATTACTACCGATTATGGGTACGCCACTGGTCACGACGAAACGCAAGAAATTAAAATGCACTCGTTGCAAAAGAGGTGGTCCTAAGAAGTTATAATTACCAAAACCCGTTCTTACAAAACATTGTAAGGCCTAATGACAAAAATACCTGAAATTTACAGGGGTTGAGAAAAAAATCGAAATTTAATGAACAAAGAGAGATATCAAAAATTTGAGAATTTATTTTGTTCTCTATAAATAGGAGACCAAGAAAATGCCATCCAAAATAATTTAAAATTATTTTTGTGGAAATCCGGTACTTAGAAACTTTGGTAAAAAAAACATACTTCTCTTTGAACCCTGTAGACAGTTAAAGGTTAGAAGTAAAAAAAAATCGGAAAAAATGTGCATATTAAGAATTAAATTCTCTTTTAAATTTTGCAAACCGCGCATCGATAGCTTTATTCGTTCGTAAAATATTTTACACCAAAGTTCACCTAACAATTAGCTCGGTCCGCTTGAATTGCCCAGCAGTTTAGTTGTTGATATTTATTTTCAGCCGTTTCGGAAATACGGGGGTTCCTAATTTGTCTCCATCGATTTTGTCTTTTAAGTGTCTCACCCCTTTAATAAATAGACCTTCTAAGCTGAACACCCTAATTTTTTTCATAGTGACATAATTTCCCGCGAGCAAGCGATATACGCTATAGTCAAATCAGACAGATACGACGCCATTTTGAATTTTTTTAAATGGCAACCCTCATAAATAACCACACGGTTGAATTGCATTTGGCGATCCGATTCTAAAACTATATAGTTGTTGACACTTATTTTCAGCCGTTTCGGAAATACGGGCGTTCCTAATTTGCCTCCATCGATTTTGTCTTTTAAGTGTCTCACCCCTTTAATAAATAGACCTTCTAAGCTGAAGACCCTAATTTTTTCATAAGGACATAATTTCCCGTGAGCAAGCGATCTACGCTATAGTCAAATCCTGTGAAAAAATATTATATAGTTTTAGAATCGGATCGCCAAATGCAATCCAATCGTGTGGTTATTTATGGGGGTT
Source organism: Polydrusus tereticollis (assembly GCA_963920685.1). NCBI lineage: Eukaryota > Metazoa > Arthropoda > Insecta > Coleoptera > Curculionidae > Polydrusus > Polydrusus tereticollis. The sequence continues at coordinate 21,082,756 of OY987328.1, forward strand.
GCCATTTAAGAAAATTCAAAATGGCGTCGTATTTCTCACTTTTTGACATCTGTCGGATTTGACTATAGCGTAGATCGCTTGCTAACGGGAAATTATGTCACTGTGAAAAAAATAAAGGTTTTCAGCTTAGAAGGTCTATTTATTAAAGGGGTGAGACCCTTAAAAGACAAAATCGATGAGGGCAAATTAGGAACGCCCGTATTTCCGAAACGGCTGAAAATAAGTGTCAACAACTATATAGTTTTAGAATCGGATCGCCAAATGCAATTAAATCGTCTAGTTATTTATGAGGGTTGCCATTTAAAAAAATTCAAAATGGCGTCGTATCTGTCACTTTTTGACATCTGTCGGATTTGACTATAGTGTAGATCGCTTGCTCACGGGAAGTTATGTCACTGTGAAAAAAATGAAGGTGTTCAGCTTAGAAGGTCTATTTATTAAAGGGGTGAGACCCTTAAAAGACAAAATCGATGAGGGCAAATTAGGAACGCCCGTATTTCCGAAACGGCTGAAAATAAGTGTCAACAACTATATAGTTTTAGAATGGAATCGCCAAATGCAATTAAATCGTCTAGTTATTTATGAGGGTTGCCATTTAAAAAAATTCAAAATGGCGTCGTATCTGTCACTTTTTGACATCTGTCGGATTTGACTATAGTGTAGATCGCTTGCTCACGGGAAGTTATGTCGCTATGAAAAAAATTAGGGTGTTCAGCTTAGAAGGTCTATTTATTAAAGGGGTGAGACATTTAAAAGACAAAATCGATGGAGGCAAATTAGGAACCCCCGTATTTTCGAAACGGCTGAAAATAAGTATCAACAACTATATAGTTTTGGAATCGGATCGCCAAATGCAATTCAATCGTGTGGTTATTTATGGGGGTTGCCATTTAAGAAAATTCAAAATGGCGTCTCATCTGTCAAATTTGTAAATCTATGTATTTTTTGATATTACATTCGGCTTCCTTATCGAAAATCATTCAGAAATATGTAATTTGTCTTTTATGATAGTCAGCAGGAAAATCGCCAATCGGGTGAGACACTTAAAAAAATGTCCCTGTACATGGGAGAAGATATTTTGTGTACGATAATTAGAGTGGGGACACCGTAAATAATATTGTGTTTTATGTGTATGATGTTACCATATTTAATGTAATTTTGAGATATTTTGGAAATAATATTTACATTGTCTTTTATTAATTAAATGTATCTATCAACTATTTAGTTTGGTGAATAATCACTACTATAATACTCAGGAAGATTAAATAAATTGAAAAAGACATTTTTCTAAGTAGTCGGCCTAACGCCTGCTCAGCTAATTCCAATATTTGCCAATTGGACCTACTGGTGGCGCTATCTTTGATATTTAATTAGCACATCCATGTTTTGAGCCGATACCATGGCTGATTGTCTTCTTCCCGTATACCTACTCTTACATTGTCTTCTTTGGTAAAAATGCTGAATTTTAAACATTATACTGATTGTATTTTTATTGAAATCATTTTAGAAAATAAACATTTTATAACGTATATTAAAAGTCAATTTATTTTCCACATAAAATCCCAAATCTTGTTTACATTCCTTCGCATATTTCCCCAAAGAATCAAAGCTAATTTTGTATATTTCTTCTCCTCGTTTAGCGCTGAGCTAATATTACCAAAAGAGTTTCATTAAATACATTTCCATGGGCAAATATTGTACTTAAACTGTATTAAGCTAAAGCAAATATTGAGCTGGCTCTACTTACTAATTGAAAAGCTTTTCTTGCAGAACAATTTTCGAACCTCGAATAAGAATAGAGAAGGAAAAGGAAAAACAAAAATTAAAAACATGGTAAACAAGAGGGGATTATTAATATCAAATATTTATATTTTATTATTTTCTCATTGTTTAAAGCACATTAGTTGCACCAATTACAATATAAATTAATTTAAACAAGACATTTATTTGTGAACCAAAAATGGGAATGATATAAGAACATAAGGAGAGAGCTGGCTAGGGTGGGATTCTTACTATTAAACGATCTATTACGAGTCACGGTTCTAAAATTTAAAAATTAGATTAGTTTGTTAAAACATAAATTTGTAATATTTAATGGTAGCAGGCAGATATTTAGAATTATAAATCATCAAAAATTTAAGAATTTTAAGGCAAATTTGAAGACTATAAATTCCAGCACCAATGTCATTACACCCACTTCTTGACTTTCTGAACTTATCATTCCACCTATAATCGCAGCTATGATCTCTTACAAAGAGAAGTCGACAGACGCTGCATATCAAAAATAGTTACAACAGAAGACATGCAATTAAAAATTCAGATTCATGAGCAGGGTTGGTTCACTGGAAAACTTTAGGTACTCTAAATCAAAAAAAGTGTCCATAAGAGGACTTGAATATAATATTCAAGCAAAAGAACCAACACAAAGTCCCGGTCTCAATTAATTTAATATTTAAAAAAGAATCGGTAACATGTTTGCCTTTAAGACATCATCAGACCTAAAAAGATGTCAATTATTATCACGCACATAAGTGAGCAAAAAACCAAAAGTATAAGGTCCGTTAAATAAGTACTATGCATAGGGAGCGGTGGGAGATGCAGTCATCTAGAGAATAAACTCAGCCCAAAATATAACGGCCATCAACACAAAGCATGAGCGTACCAGAGTATCACCATCAAAGACGTCAATGTTGTCAATCGATAAAATTGGCGGGCCGGAGAAAATTTATAAGGTTAAATGTTGGTAACTAGCAGTTACAACCTACAGGCAGCAAGTACTTAACCTACAGGCTGACTTCCACAACGGTAATTCAAGGAGGTTCTTCAGGGAAGTGAAGGGACATAAAAAGGGATTCCGCCCAAGAAGCGCCACAATGCTAAAGCGTAGCGATGGCACACTCACTGCCTCCAAAGTAGAAGTACTAGACAGTTGGAAGTGCTACTTTGATGAACTATTAAACAGACCGTCGCAGGGAGAACCCGAAATTACTGCGTTCCCTACAGCTGAGCCTAATATCCCACCCGTATCCATGGAGGAGACAGCTAGAGCCATTAAGAAACTGAAAAATAACAAAGCAGCAGGCCGAGATAATATCTTGGCGGAAAGTCTGAAACATGGAGGGGACGACCTAATCATACAAATACATAACCTCGTGCAACAAATTTGGAATCAAGAAATCATTCCCGACGAATGGAAAGAAGGTGTTATCATCCCAGTCCACAAGAAAGGAGACCAAATGCAGTGTAAAAACTACCGAGGTATTGCTTTACTAAGTCACGCCTATAAAATCTTCTCCAACATTCTCCTTCAACGTCTTTACCCATATACCGAAGAGATTATCGGAGACTACCAATGCGGGTTTCGAAGCGGAAGATCAACAATTGACCAGCTTTTCACTATCCGTCAGATTCTGGAGAAATGTTGGGAGTTTAACAAAAACTTACATACCCTGTTCATAGACTTTGAACAAGCATATGACAGTGTCGTTAGGGTAAGGCTGTGGGAAGCTATGGAAGAACTTGGAATCCCACACAAGCTGATTCGACTGTGTAGAGCGTGCCTAGAGGGGGCAAAGAGCTGCGTCACGATCGAAGGTGAGTACAGCCAAGTATTCTGTATCAACAGAGGCCTAAAACAGGGAGATGCTTTGTCGCCAGTACTTTTTAACCTTGCACTAGAAAAAGCGATAAGAACAGCATCAGTGAACGCGGAGGTTTTTGGTCCGGGTGGCCCTAAACTTGTTCTGGCCTACGCGGATGATATTGGCGTAGTAGGGGAAAGCACGGTCAGTGTAAAGGAAAACTTTATAAAGATCGAAAGAGAAGCCCAGAAAATAGGCCTACGAATAAATGAAGGAAAGACCAAATACATGCATGTCTCCCGCAACCCTGCGCGAGACAGAGTCAGGCAGAACATCACCATGGACGACTATAATTTTGAGCATGTGCGAACCTTCAAGTACTTGGGCGCAGTGATAACGGCGGACAATAATATGCAGGAAGAGATCAAACAGCGTATCACACAAGCAAACAAATGTACATTTGCAGTACAAACCCTGCTAAAATCAAAATTTATCACAAGAAAGGCAAAAACCATAATCTATCAAACAATAATACGACCAGTAGCAACGTACGCCAGTGAAACATGGACACTGACACTCCGCGACACGGAACTCCTAAGAAGGTTTGAGAGAAAAATCCTACGCATGATATATGGCCCCGTCCGAGACTCTGAAACCGGCCGTTATTAAATGAGAAGCAACGTAGAGCTTGCCCAAATATATCAAAGCCCTGACATCATTCAGGAAATAAAGTCTGGCAGACTAAGATGGGCAGGGCAAAAAGAAGCCGTAACGATCGACTAATAAAACGGGTGTGGGAGGAAGCACCACAAGGAAAAAGACCACTGGGAAGACCTAAGCTTAGATGGAGAGATAACATAATCAAGGATCTAGCTACCCTTGGAGTAGACCATCAAGAATGGAGGGAGATGGCCCAGGACCGTTCCAGGTGGAGGCAGATAGTCAAGGCAGCCAAGACCCACCCTGGGTTGTAGTGCTACGGAGTAAGTAAGTAAGTAACTAGCAGTCAGCTGTTAGTAACTTAAGTTGTTTAAAATAAAATGAGGCTCACATTTTTATTCTTTTTTTTAATTGTTTTTTAATGTATCAGGTAGGTTTACTAGTGAGATTTGCTCACTTATATGCGTGATAATTGACATCTTTTTAGGTCTGATTATGTCTTAAAGGCAAAACATGTTACCGATTATTTTTTAAATATTAAATTAATTGAGACCGGGACCTTGTGTTGGTTCTTTTGCTTGAATATATAGGTACTCTACCTAGATAGAAAACAGGTTTTCGACATGTGTCAAAATCATAGGGGTTCCCACCTATAGGTAAACTACGTAAAAACGTCTAAAAAAACATAGCCCTATTTAGAATATAGAAGATAAATTATACTCTTCTGTCCTGTCGGCTTCTTAAGTTAGCCGTTCTTGGCTTTTACTTCTATTTGCTGCAGACTTTCTTTTCGAATACATTTTTGAAGTTTTTTTGTCGGTTCTTTTTTCATTGCTGTTTTCTTTATTTATTCTTCTTTGTCTTGAAAGTCGTTGCTCTTTTCCAGTTTTTTTATGTTATCTCTTTGATATTTTTCTTTTAATTCAGCATTCAAGCCAGTCTTTTGGCATTTTGTATTGTGCTGTGGCTGTTATCTTATGTATGAATTTGTTATTGGATTATTTGTCGATACGTCTGTGGTAGTTCTTATTAATTGTCTTTTTCATGTATTGTTCAATCATTTCAATTTTCATTTCGTCGTATAGTATTCTAACTGGTACATGTCTTTGTACGTTTAGTACGATTCTAATTGTCCTGTCTTGTAAGATTTGTAGTTTTTTTAGTTGTTTGCTGTACACCATGATGGAATTTCGTATGTTTGTACTGGTCTGATAATTGTCCTGTATATTGTAGTTTTCGTTTTGTTTGTGATTTTGCTGTTCTAACAAATTAACGGGTACACTGACCAAATTGTCTCTGTGCCTTTGCGACTCTTTCGTCAACGTTTTCGTTCTAGGTAAGTTACTTATTGAAGACAAGGCCAAGACACTTTACTTTGTTTAAGCATATAATTGGTTTATTATTTACTCTAACCCTTGTTTCAGGTAGGTAGTCTTAGCCTTACCTTCAGGAAGAATATTGCCTGCGTTTTCTCCTCATTGAGCCTTAGTCTCCAGGCTTCAAGCCATTTTTGCGCCACAAGTACATGCTGTTGCAAACTTTAGACCACTCTCCAGGGCACTCCTGAGGTGGCAGTGATTGCAGTATCGTCCGCAAACAGATATAGTTCTGTATGATTGCTGCGCGGAATGTCCGCTGTGTAAATATTATAAAGAATCGCCGCTAGGGTGACCATTATGGGGCCCCTGCTTTGATTTTTCTGATTGAAATTGTATTTTCAGACGATACTGCAAAGGTCCTATCCTCAAAGTATGATATAATTAATTATAATAATAATATTAATATTAATTAATTAATAATAATAATAATTAATTATAAGTATCATGAGGTAATCAGGCATGCCTGCCCTTATTAATTTTAGTACTAGTCCGTCGTGCCAGACTTTGTCAGAAGCTTTAGAAACGCCGAAAAGGACTGCTCCTGTTGACATGTGACGATTAAAGCCTCTTAAGATGTTGGAGACCAGTCGTGTTTTCTAGCACACCGTGCAATGGGCAGTTCGAAAACCGAACTGCTCTGGTGGTAATACGCCGTTGTTTGATACAAAATCGGTTATCCGATTTAGTATCAATTTTTCAACAACCTTGCCTAAACACAATAGCATACTTATTGGTCTGTAGCTGACAGTCAACGTCAGATCTTTCCCAGTTTTCGGAATTATTGCCACCTTGGCCCTCCTCCAATTGTCTGAAAAGCAAACTCTTTCGAGTGTAGCTTGGGCTATGTTTACCAGATCTATTGCTGTTTTCTCTGCCACATTTTTGAGCGTCTAGTTTTTTATGCCATTGAAGCCGGGTGCCTTTTTTGCACCAATATCGTGCAGTACGGAGAGAACTTCCTCAACGGATATACGTGGAAAATCCATCACTCAAACTGCGGGACTGACTTGGAAAAACCCAAATAATTGTCATCATTTCAAATCTCTTATATTTTTTCTGCCCTGACGATAACTAGAGACTTCGAAACCTGTCTGCATTATACTATTGGAAAACAAAATTCCTTCTTTTTCCAGTTTTCTGCGATCTGAGTTTGTGTTATCCGACTTTGTTAGATAAAATGAAACTACGGCAAATTAGAATTCAGTATTCTTTGGGTAAATAGCTCAGAGAATAGCTGTTTCGAATAGCTGTTTTACCATATTTGTTTTATTCTTGTAGCATAAGGCATCATCGAGTGGCTAGAGAATAAAGTTTTACAAATACCTATCCTATATATTAAATATTTCTCGTTATGTCTCTGTACTTCGTCAGTTATCGGCAGTGTGGTCAGCTTGTAACCAAAATAACCAAGTAAGGGTATTACATTTTTTTTTTTTACAAAAATAATATAAATTTATAAAAATAAACACAAATTTGTTTAATTTATTTTTAAAACCTTCCAGGATGACATTATACAGGGTGTTTCCTAAACTCTCTGGAAAAATAAAGGAGGTGAATCCTCACCTTATTTTAAGACAAAAATGTGGTATAAAAGTTTTTCGCATGACGCTTCTTTTTCGAAATACAGGGTGTTAAAAAAAATTAGTATTGCAATAATAATCATTTTAATAATTGATTTAAAAACTTTTAATAATGAACTCACATGAACAAAAGTCAAATAAATTGCTGAAAATGTCCTCCATGAGCCAGCAAACACCCATGTACACGACGTGCTAAATTGTCTCTTACGTGTTGGAAAATTTCGGGACTGGCGCGAATCGTATTAAAACCATCAATAATACGCAGTCAAAGGTCTTCTTCAGTTTCAATAGGAGTAGTATAAACGAGTTGTTTAAGGTGGCCCCAGAAATAAAAATCCAATGGATTCAGATCCGTCGAACGGGGTGGCCATGGGTGAGGTCCTCCTCTACCTATCCAACGAGCAGGCAGGGCCGACGAGAGGGGGGGGGGGGGCAGACGGGACAAATTCCCGGGGCCCGGGGCCTGGAGGGGCCCGGGCGTGAATCGCGAATTGATCCGCGTTAGAAATATACCTACTACAAGCACGGTAAAAAATATATTTAAATATATATTTTAAATTTAAATGAAAGGCAAAAAAAGTGGCATGCTATCTACTTGAAAAGCAAGCACTATCATCAAAATAGGGCGTGGCACCCAAAAACTTTTCGCCTGCGCCGCTATTTTTTTTGCGCCTATGGCGCATTTTTTTAGCGCCTTCGGCGCATACCTAGCAACACTGGAGGCTGTCCAGTCCCAGGGCCCGTGTCGGCTCTCGGCGGCCCTGCGAGCAGGATATTATTGATCGAAATAGTGTCTAACACGTACTGCAAGGTGAGGGGGAGCGCCGTCATGCATGAACCACATTAAAGTTCTCGTTCATAATGGCACTGCTTCCATCAATTCTGGCAATTCATCTCTAAAGAAGTTGAAATAGACATCACCAGTAAGTCAATTTGGAAAAAAATACGGTCCAACTAAGCTATCTTCAATAATATCTGTTCAAATATTAAGAGAAAATGTATACTGGTGATGTCCTTCGATGATAGCATGAGGATTATCTTCCGCCCAAATATGGTTGTTGTGAAAATTTATGATGCCTTGTCTGGAAAAATTCGCTTCATCTGTAAATAGTATTTTTGCCGAAAAATGTGAGACCCTTAAAGAATTTTCTTGAAACCAGTTACAAAAATTAACTCGAGCTGGAAAGTCTTAAGGCAACAAAGCTTGCACTCTTTGTACGTGATAAGGATAAATTAAATAGTCCTTTAAGATACTCCATACTGTTTTGTAACTGACATTCATTCGATTTTCCTCGTACTAGTGCCTGAAGATTCTTCCACCATGTTTAAGACCTCTTCCTCAAGTTGTACGGTTCTAACTGTAAGTGGTCGGCCGCCTATTTTGCTTTTAGCAAAGCTACCTGTTTCCTCTAACCCGAGGTGCAATCTTGTAAATGTTTCCGAACACGGTACTCGTCTATTAGGAAAACGTTCTGCATATAAACGTCTCGCCTCTAGCGAATTTCCATTTGTCAAACCGTGCATAAAATGAATTTGAGCCATTTCTTGATTGGTAGCCATTATGAAAAGTATGTAATGTAGTACAAATAAATTCAAAAACAATTCAAAAAGATATTATTTGAAAGATGTTAAACAGGAGATAAATGTTACGGAGAAACCAAGTGTGATTGTCATTGCCTTTAAAAAACATTAACTTTGACAGATTTCAGGCAGATCTTGAATCATGGCCTTGGGAAAATATTTTTTATATGCCTGCCATTGAAGAAAAAGTAAATTTTTTAAGCTCATCAATTTTACTGTTTTTCGATATGCATGCCCCACTTAAAATTTGTAAGAAAAGAAATAAAAAATATGCGCCTTGGATAACTGATAATGTTAAATTTCTTCAAAGACTTAGGAACCAAGCATTAAAAAGATTTAAGAATACAAGACAGGCAGAGCATTACTCATCTTACAAACAACTAAGGAACTACACCACAGCTGCAATAAGGGCGGAAAAGAAAGCATATCTACGGCAAAGATTTTCGAATTCTTCAATAAAAGAAAGATGGTCGGAATTAAAAAAACTAGATATTATCAAAAATAAAAATAACGTCATTCCAGGCCATCTCTCTAATCCTAATTTTTTATCAATTCTGCTGTGTCTTTTGGATAGACTCCTGACCCTAATTTATTAAATTTCTATCAACATAACATTAAACCAGGCATTCTTGATCAGCTGGAATTTCATCTGGTGACTGAAGATGATATACTAAAAATAATAATGAATTTAAAATCTAAAGCGTTTGGCAGTGACGCGTTGAATAGTACACTTATTCAATTATGTTGCCCCTATATTATTCCTTTTATAACTCATGTGATTAATAAATGCATAGAAACTTCTCACTATCCAGATTCTTGGAAGAATGCCCATGTTTTGCCTCTGCCAAAGATCAGTCAACCCACAGAGTTTTCACATTTAAGGTCAATAAGTATCCTCCCAACCTTTTCCAAAATATTAGAAAAAATTTTAGATGGTCAAATACGATCTTTTCTGGATAGGTTTAATATTTTACCCCTTAAGCAGTCTGGTTTTCGCCCTGGTTTTGGCTGTGACACTGCTATGTCAGATGTGGTAGATGATGTTCTTAAAGCTTGTGATGATGGAAAGATAAGTGCACTTATTCTTTTGGAGTTTACAAAGGCATTCGTTATGCTCAACCACTCCATATTGCTCTCGATTCTACATTACCCCGGATTTGGAGATGGGGCTATTAAACTAATTAAATCTTTTTTAACTCACAGGACTCAAAAGGTGGTAATAGCGGAATGCTTTTCGGATTCCCTTAGTTTGACTACTGGAGTTCCACAGGGTAGTATTTTAGGACCTCTATTGTATACAATTTATACGGGAAAATTTCACGAAACTTTAAATTATTGTAACTATCACTTACTTATATGCTGATGATACTCAAATATATTGCTCATTTGACACTTCTGATTTGAATTCTGTTAATACAAATATTAACTTAGATCTTAAGAATTTAATCGAAGCATCCAGGGACCATCAACTTAAAATCAACCCATCCAAATCATCCATCACCTTGTTTGGTAATGAAACATTAAGAAATATGGTACAGAATTCTTTGAACATCACCATTAACAATGTAGCAATACCATATAAAAGTGTCTCCAAAAGCTTGGGTTTATTGGTTGATTCTAATCTTCGTTTTAGAGAACACATCAAAGTTAAAGTCAGAAAGGCATATTGTACCTTAAAACTTACTTACAATCACAGGCATTCTCTTACCTCTGAAATAAAAAAATTGTTATGTGACACTTTAGTACTGTCCCATTTTAATCATTGTGATGTTGTGTATAGCCCCTGTATTGATAGTGCAGGCTCTCGCCGAATACAACGAATGCAAAACTCGTGTTTGCGGCTTATTTATGGCATCAGAAGAACGCAGAGAGTTTCTCAGTTTTTGTCAAATGCGGGATGGCTTAATATGCATAATCGACGAAAATTACATTTTGCTTCTTTTTGCCTCAAAGTTTTAAAATCCAGAGCCCCTTCATACTTATTCACTAAAATTGTTTTTAGAAATGATATTGATAGCCTGAATCTTCGTAGAAATAACATTATAAATATCCCTAGACATCGAAAAGAAATTTTCAAAAGATCATTTTCATACAACTTTGCCTATTGCGTCAATTCCTTGGATGCACGTGATGTTGAATGCTCGGCTATTGTCTTTAAAAGTAAATATAAAAACCTCTTGTTCTCGAGTTAGTAGAATTTTGTTTCCATTAATTATTCTTTGGTATACCTAATGTTTTTTGTACTGTAATATGCCCCTCCTTTCTCTTTTGTTCTTTTTTCATCTACCATTATATTATATTGTTTGCCACTATGATTTAAGTTTTTCTTTATAGTTTAGAATGTTTTGAAAACTAATATATTATATAAGTTTTGGCCTTAACAGTATCTGGTGTTGTTCGCGCAATACCAGTTGTCTGCGTAATAACAGGCCCTTATTAACCTATAAATGTAGTATAATTAATTTTAAATTTATTTTTTGTTATTAATACTTTGTACTTGGTATGCTTCAATTTATTTGGTTAATATAAATTGTTTATTATTATTATTATTATTATTAATGATAGAAATACGAAAAATAACTAAAAAATTAAAGTACTCTTTTACCCAGATCCCCGCCAATGAACTAATTCTAAAATTTAGAATTGACCCAAAGTAAAGTGCTCTAATCCCTTATGTTTAACAAATATCCTTAGAATATCGTTTGGCATTAATTAATAAAATGAAAAAAAAATCCAATTTTTTTTAACACCCTGTATTTCGAAAACGAAGCGACATGCGAAAAGCTTTTATACCACATTTTCGTCTTAAAATAAGGTGAGGATTCACCTCCTTCATTTTTTTCAGAGAGGTTAGGAAACACCCTGTATAAGTGTATACCCCAATTATTGTATTGGAATGGTCATGTAAATTTATTATTACCTTTTTTAAATATGCTTTGGCCATTAATCTATTTTATTGTTCCGTAATTCTATAAAAATAGGCGAGGCAAAAATATACCTAAAATTACACTAATTTAAAAACCCTATTTTTTTGGGTTTTTGGGTTTCAATATTAAGAATAATAAAACTAATAATGCAAAGATGGATCATCAATCGTAATCCAGGTCACTTGAATCACTCGCTTCATTTACTTCGATAATAATGAGTCGAATGTTCAGTCAAAGAGTAACATAACCAATAAGAGGCGAAAGAAAGCTAGTCCGGCGAAACCAAATTTGTATGCGCATGCGCGAAGTTAGTAGTATTTCAGTCAAATTTAATGTGTCATATTTTGTTATATCAATCACTGTCAATCGTGTTTTGACGTAAACAAAGTGATCATTTTTGTGGTTTTCTTGTTTTATTTTTTTCCATCGGTGTTTTTAGTGTATTAAGACGTATTTTTTAATAATTCCAAAACGTATTATTGTTTTGTGACTTGTCGGTGGTTAAAATCTATTTGTTTAAATGTCGGAAACGAAGCTTAAAGGTGGTACATCGTGTGCTTACCGTGGGTGTCTTAATAGAACCGGCAAATGAATTTCATTTTTCAGATTTCCAACGGATACAGGAAGGTATGTTAAGAAAGAGTTAATCTATTCATATTAAATGTAAGTAGTAAGCATTTACATAAACTGATCATTAAAAAAAATCCTCCTTTTAAATAGACAATGAATAGAAACAAGGTTACCAACCAAACCAACAATTTTGTATTGAAGGAAAGCTGGGTTTATGCAACATTAGTTCATCGTATTTAACTTTGTAGTAGTTTGTTTTCTTTAATGATCATAAAGTGAACTGGAAGTCAGCATGCCCATTTACGCACATAAGGACTAGGCATTTAGCTATATGAATAAGATGAAATAAGGTTACACAAAACAGGCCTAAGTTTGAATACTATTTGCATTAAGAATCAATTAATTTAATCATATTTTTAGATGTAAAGCCTGGCTTGTTGCCTGTAACAGGACCGATTTTTTTCCCGTGTAGAACGTATTCCGATATAAATTTTTATCCTATAAATGTATCCTATTTTTTACTGTGTAGCTGGTGGTATCAAGGGCACAGAATTTGGGTACATCAACATCAAAGGAGCCGACAAAGCTTCCGCCTCTTATTAGTTGGGTTACTCTTTGGTTCAGTCTATCTAATACATGTTCTTTTTCATACCATTTTAATATCTCCCTTTCTGTGTGCCGAATTGAATTTTTCCAAACATCAGCAATAGCAGTACGAAATAATTCTTTCCACATATTTATACAGTCAGTTTCTATACTGCCATCTCGACCAATATGTCTGTCATAATAGTTTTTGGTAATCCCCCAAATATGTTCAATCGGATTGAAAATAAAGTGGTATGGTGGAGGCCGTAAAACTTTAGGTCCAGATTGCTCAGCCAGGTCATCAACTAAATATTTCTTTGGTGGCTTATGTCTAAAATGAATTTAAGTTTAATATTTAAGAATATGTTTACGAAAAATAGCATACAAAATATCTTGTACCAACCTATTAACGATTTGTAAAAGTTCGGCTTTAAACTTGTATAATCAAATTCAGTTTTATTAGTAATTAACCATTCTTGAATTGCAGATTTATTCCATGACATGTTAGGCATCTTTATTGGCAACATGCTAACAGGCTTCGTAAAGGGTTAAGACAACCATCAAACAGTTGTCTGTATTTTAGTTTCAGCTATTAATATGCTTCGGCATTTTTCAGAACTAGTAAACTACGTAATCGACAGAGATATGTATGCGCACTTTTCCTGTTTTTAAAAGGACAATTTTTTAATGCTATTTATGAAAAGATCTGGAGTTCTGTTAAAAAATAGACACACAACAACAAGAAATCACAGAACAATAAAGGTTAGTTTTTCATGAAACGTAAACAAAACGTCAAAACAGGCCAACCAACGAGCTGGCGCCACCGCACCGTTGACGGTTCTGTTGCCAACTGTCGGCCATTAAAATTCAAATTATATTAATTTTTATAAGCTTAAATAAACAAAATATTTGTTATAAGTGGGTTCGTATCAAAGAAGAACAATTTAAGTTTGTTCTACATTCAATATCGCATGAAATTTTAAAATTTTTGTCCTAATTTAATTTTCTTATGTTTTCTTACGGATTTACATTTATCAGCTGACTAATGACGTGCGCCGGAAATTGTTTTGCAAGAACTATAGCTAGTTAGTTTATAATATTCAGGTTAGTTTGAAGTTTTAGGATATTTGTAACCTATAATTATTTTTAGTCAAAATTTGTATTTTCCACTATAAACTACCACTATGACCAGTCTGCATCACCTCGATGATAAATTAAACCAATTCTATACCATTCTACAATTTTGTAATGAGATGTTTCGTTAAGATTTCTATCCTTATTTAATCGGTAACCGTACCAGAATTTCCCAGTAATACGCTAATGGCGCCCTTTTAAAATGCCTGTTTATAAACATTCCAGATAAGAGTGCTATAGATCCTCGAGATCCACTAATAGCGTTAAGGCGATTCATGAATATTAACTCCACACAGTTTTAAAGGACCGATATCTTTAAAATGCAAAGATGTTACCCTAAAGAATACGTCATTTTAGCTTTACTTGGCAAACTTGATTTTATTTTAGCGTTATTTATGCCATCCTAATGTATTGCTCTATACCTCAATGTTTATTTTTATGAATAGTTTAATTATTTTTAACTCGGGTCATAAAATTTTGCGATTTTTATTTTCATTGAATTTGAGGTTTACTTTTAATTTTACTATAATTTCTTACAGTTTAGGGATTGATTTATTATCTTTTACTTTAATTTTATTAAGATTTTTAATTTGTAGATTAATAATTTTGGCTAGAGAGAAAGTTTTTAAATTAAATAATTCGTGTCGGTTATTTATGGGTATAATTTTATTTTTGCTAAATAGACTATTTCTAGTTTTTAGTTCAATAAATTTATTTATTTTTTATTTATTTTTTGAGATTAGCTTAGTACCTACTGTATCGATATAGCTGAAGCTTTAACAGATAAAGTTGAATGCACTTATAGCTACAGTAAAGGTAAAACAAAGTCACGTGGGTTAAAATATTCGCCAGGACCACATTCAGGTACAATGTTTTGTAACTATTCAAAAATATACCAGGAGAAATGAAAAATTCCTTTAAGCTTAAATGAAGATACCGCATAGTGTTTCTTAAATATAAAATAACAGGCCATCATGTTAAGATCGTGATGTCACATTGGAAGATGGAATTTATTATAGAAGCTATATGGCATGTAGGTAATAAAATTGATATTTATAAGTTTTTTTTTTTTTTTTATTTACTGTTTTTTACGGTCGTCGGCGTATCAGAGGCCATCTTGAACCGGTCATCGACCGTACGGTTTTTAATCGTGCGGTCTACCGACTGGGTAGTGTGAAACGGCACCTTCATCCTACGAGATATCCGATCTCATCCGGCCTGTCCGGCGTGAATAGGATGGTTTGGATGTCGATTCATTTTACACTCTTCCCTAAGACGAGAGCACGCGGTGTTTCCCAAGCGGTCACCCATCCAAGTACTAACCGCGCTCGACACTGCTTAACTTCGCTGATCTGACGGGAACCGGTGCTTCCATTCCATTTTAAAATTCTTTATTTCCTATAATTTTACATCACTAACTTACAACTAAAATATCCTAACTTAGCCTAATTACGTGAACTAAAACTAACTAGTCTATTTACAAGTGTCGCTAGGCCCTTGCCTATTTATAAGTTAAAGATGTCTTAAATTATATCAAATAAGATATAGAGTTGTATATTAAAAAGGTATTTCGATGATTAGTATAGTGACTGATTCAAGACTATAAACTAGCCTATGTTATCATCACTAAGTATTGTCTTCGATTTTCGATACTCCTTCGAGGTTACGAAATTAATCCCCAAATAAACCCTAATTAACAAACATTAGAAACAACTTCGTGGGTAGCTATTTTAAATGAAATTTTATATCAGTCATTTCGTAGGTATAGTCCTCGCCAACCATAAGTGAGTTTAAAAAAAACTCGATAAAAACTCGTGAATTCCAACAAAGACTCCGCCAGGGTCGATTTCAATAAGTAGCCAGGGTCGGATTCGTTTCGTTAGTTTTGCAATATTATTTTTAATTTTTAAATTATTGATGAGATTTTCAGAAATCGTAAATAACATATAATAAGAGATCACAAAATTATGAATTTAAGCAGAACTTTAGCTTAAGGTATAGAAAAGATATTTTTTCTGATTTTTAACTTAAACTAGATGTCTTAACTCGAGCTTTCATCTAAACATACGTCTAAAAAATCTTCTGTATCCTCTGCCATATTAATGACAAATCTATCGCCATCCATTGAGAAGAATTTTTCGCATTTTTCGATATTCTTCTTAAAATTTTTAATTGTGCCCACATAAGTGAAACATGGCTGTGTGAGACAGAAACTGCCTTCTACAATTTAAGTGGTTATAATGCATTACACTTTTGCCGTGATAAAAGGGGCGGCGTTACATCAATATTTATTAAAAAGTGTATAAAGTATCAAGAACTAAAAAAGTCGGCTCCTGAAAACAACTACAATTGGATGTGTGCCCAGATCGAAACCATAAAGGTTAGTGTAATATATAAGCCTCCATCATTTAATAATAACCAGTTCATTCAAATTTTGGAAAACATTTTAATACAATATCCCAAAAAACATATAATAATCGGGGATTTTAATATTAACCTATTGGGAGATGATACCAACTTACTTAGAGATTATAAAAACACAATAATACACAACAACTTTTATATTGTTAATAATGTAGACATAAAAAATGCAACAAGAGTGACAGCTAACTTTAGCAGTCTCATAGACCATGTGCTCTCGAGTGAAGAGTCTAGAAATGACTGTGTGGTAACACTGGACGAAAATCCTCTTTCGGATCATAGAGTATTAGCGGTCTCTATTGCAAGTAAAATGAAGCAATACAAACCAAAGACGACAATCATATTAAATAAAAGGTATCAATTATAATAAATTTAAAGAATTGTTCAGGAGGATTGTTAGTAGGATCAACATTGAGTCATTTCAACTATTAATAGAAACGGTTTTTATGTGCAGGGACCAATGTGAGTATGTCAACGTCATAAGATGCAGACAAAATAGCCAATGGATAACAATGAATTAATGAATAAGACGGATAAGTTGTATACTATACATTTGCAGATGATACTGCATTACTTTATAGCTCAGAGAGTGTCGATCAATTGGAGCTTATTGTTAATAGAGATTTAAAATTATATTCAGATTGGCTATTACATATCAAATTAAAGATAAATATTGACAAAACCAAATATATATTATTTAAGCAAAAAATAAAATCATCCGGACACCATCTATCAAGATAAATAATATAGATGTTGGACATGTTCATAAGATTAAGTATTTGGGGTTGATAATAGATTATTACCTTACCTGGAAGGATCATGTTAATTACGTAATAAGTAAAGTAACAGTAGTAACACACATAATCGGTTGCTTCTTTCGAATAAGAAATTATATTAACAAAAAAACTAAAATATGTGTTTATAACGCTTTTTCTTTGTCGCACTTTAGGTACTTGATTCCTATTTGGGGATCGTGTGGGTCAGTCTGTTTTAGTAGTATACAAATTATACAGAATAAAATATTAAAAATACTTTTTCAATATGACAGGCTGACACACACGGAGCACCTCTATAGAGAATTAGGACTATGTAATTTACGCACAATAAGGCAGTTAGAGCAATGCAAGTTAATATACAAAATTTTACATAAAAGGCATAAAACAAATGTAGATATTGTATTCTGTAATAATATCCATACCCATAGTACACGGACATGTGATAGTATTTATTTGACAAATGTAAGAACAAATAAAGGTTTGTGCAATACGATTAGTCTGGCATCGGACGTATTTAATGGGATACCTGTTGAGGTTAGAGACATTGAAAATAAGGTAAAATTCTATAGAGCGTTAAAGCTATATTTTACAAAATAATTATTGTATAATTAAGACTGCGGATATGATCAGCTCAGTATCTGTTCTTTGTTATAAGTGTTTTTTCTGTGTATCACGTAATGTAATTAAATGTATTTAAGAAATTATGTAACTATTATTATGACCAGTGCATCGGCACTGCTTAGAGGATATAAAATTATATTGTTAAGTTTGTGTTAATTTGGATAAAGAAATGTTTTCAAAAAAAAAAAAAAGTTCAGTGGTATTAAAAATGCAGTAATTAGGCGGTTGCCTTAAAACCGTATGGCCGTATTTTTTAGATATATTGTCAATAACATATTGTTTTTCCCATTTTTTAAGATGAAGTACTTCCAACAATTCTTTTTTGGTATACGATTCTTCGAAAAATAGGTCATGGTTAAGAAGAAATTCTTGAATTTCCTGTTTTTTGGAGGACAAATTGGGTAATTTATGGATTTGTCTAGAATGGTAATAATTATCTAATCCAATGACACTGTGAGATTTTAAGTTTGGAATCTTCAAAGAATCTTCAAAGCGCTCCTCAAAAATATTTGAGTCCATATTTTTATGGTAATCCAAATTATATTCTTCCAACTTTTTACCGCACAATTTAAGCCATTTATAACACAACTATTCGTAGATCCACAATGCAAAATGACAATACGAGATACTTTGATTGGACATATATCTTTTAATTGACATCTGCACACAACCTTTTTTTATATTTAATATATCTGTTTTCCCATTTTTCTATGTTCGTTTATTTTTTCTAAATATTATATTTGCCATCTTACGTTACTTTCCGCTACTTTTCATTATTGCAGCATGCTTATTAACAATTTTAAATTTGAATCTAAGTTTTTTAAGCCTAAAGTTCTTTCTGAACAAAGTTTCTCGAGCTCTTAAAGTTTTTTTACTATTATGGGAACTTCATTATTTATTTTCAATTAAGTAAACTTCTTAATAGTTTGGCTGTAGCCAAATTCAAATCTTTAGGTTAACCTAAATCGGATTGTTTTTCCTTTGTTTATAGACTTACATAAAGTACTGTAAGGAGCCTCTGTTAGCTCGGAATATTTTTTTACTACTTCAAATTTGCTATATCCTATGTGCATAGAGTCTTGTTTTAAATTTTCATACACATTTAAACAAATTTTCTTTGCCTTAAAGCACAGAAATACTTTACGCTTTTTTTGTGACGTTCCTTTGCCTAATTACTCGCCTAAATCTAAATCAACGGATTCAACCAAATTCACAGCAGGGTCGTTTAGAACATCCTCAGGTTCACAATAATTCTCCTTCCATAGCCTCCAAGACCTATGAGAATTTTCCTCCCACGGTCGAAACATTGTCCTCCAATAGAAAAATCAAATCTTTCAAAATCACGAAACACGAACACTGAACAAAAGTATTTTAACTTAAGGAATATAAATCCTAAATCAAACACTAAATTAATAATTGTAACTATTATATATATTTATAATTAACGCAAAAGAACACCAATTTGTACAACACCAAACTGTACAACAACATACTGAACATGAAAATGCCAAGTCAACGCAATGTTAAGATGCCAGACCACATAGCAAATTAAAACATACCCCCACACTTGTTAATACTACTCCGGCTCTGGGGCCGTTTCTTTTTACAAGGCACAAGACAATTAAAGTATAGCACAGAAAAAAATCGGGAACTGAATTTAATATTTTAGTGCGGGAGAATATGGTAAATTAAATAAATTTTTGACCCACTATATAGTTTTTGTTGAAAATTTAATAAGTCTTAAAATAACATATATACTGATTAAAATACATTTTTTGCAATCAATATAAACAATAATTTTGTACAAATAACGATTTTATTTTAATATTTATTTAAAATATTCAGAAAATTTATGCACCCGGTCTAAAAACTGACGGTAGGTTTTAGAGTATAAAAAAATATCACTTTTTATAGGAATCTCACTTATATCTGGCGACGACTATACAGGGTGATTCACGTTGAGTGTCCTATTAAAAGTTCTGGCGAACTAAAAAAGATAGCTTTTTCAAATTTGGTGTGCCGCCTTAATAGGACATAGTCTATCTTTTAAAAATATTTTCACAGTTGCTGCGTTGCCAGTTCTACCCGAAACCAATGGCAACATTGGAATTTCAAATGGAACACCCTATATATTATTGCATTTTTGAATTCTACGCAAAATTGTAAGAAACTTTTGTTAATATTTTCCTATACTTATCTCTTGCCGTTTTTGAAAAAAAAAAATAATTAATAATTTTTGATAGAAAACCACCGTTTCAATAAAGTTGAGTATTTTCGTGCGTAAACGAGCTAGCTATTTGAAATTGTCACACGGGTTAGATAATACATGTGTTTAAGAATTTCATATTGGCGATACTTTATACAGGGTATCTCAAAAATGTATATTTTTTAAAGCAATTAAGAAATAATAAAAAAAATGTTTTTTTAAATGCAACTCCCCTATGTATTTCATTGTAACATCAAATAGGCAAATAACTTACCTACAACATTGCCATACATCTTCCTATACCTATCTCCCTCCGTTTTTTAAATACAAGCGGAGAAAAATAAATCCCTATTTTCAAGAACTACCCATAAGAAATATACCCGCTTAACCAATGATTTACCTAGGTAGGCCATGGCAAGTTTTTTGTTTTAACTCGTCTTGACGACTATTTGACATGGCAAACAATTTTTAAATTAAGCATATGATAACAATGACGTAAAAAATGGCAAATGTAAATGAATATTCACATCTTGATATTTTAAATTTAAACAAAATAAAACAGGAATAGCGGACCACTGTATAATAAATAACCACTCAATATCCAACAAAATAAAACCGATATATACTCAACACAGGGGTAGAAAACTGAACCTATTAGAAACATTAGCAATCAAAAAAGCCTTAAAAAATCGATGTAATGTTGTTCATAATCAAATTGAAATACCTTCAAGTGCCAATCTAATACTTTATAGCCTAATAACTTAAGATAAATATGCAATAAACACTGTCTATAATTACGAGCGAGAAAACTCATAATTATATAGTACACAATATCATTTTCTTAATTTTATTACTTAGATGTAATTAGCTCTATAATCACACCTGTAATTTAGTTGTACCTTTGGCCAATACCTGTAAATTAAGGACCAAAATAACCCATCATTCGGTCAATTTTTATTTTAGTGACAGGTAGAATTTAGTATTGTCTTATAATATGCCTTTGATAATGATCCGCAAGGGTTGAAATGAAACACGTGTCAGGAGACTGAATTAAATTGAAGACACAAGTGGATGAAGGGCCTATGTAGCAAATTCACTTTTTCGAGATATTTCAGTTTAAAGTTTATTCTTTGGCCGTTTTTTGTGGAGCGACATAGAAAAACAAAAATTAGTTTGTGAATTTTTATTGAACTGAATATTATAATGGTTAAAACAAAAATCAGTACTAATCATTAGATTTTACAAAAATCAGAAAAAATAGTACATGGGTCTTTTATCCACTATTACAACTTACAAAAAATACATAATTTGTAATGGAAAAAGGTCATATGAGTAGGTATGTCCAATGTCTAATGGTTATTATATTCTTAAAGTTTATTACCTATTATTTTTTTCTTTAATTTTTTTTCCCCTTTATCGATTTGAAGTTGCTCTTCGGCCTTGGCAAGGAATATTTCATAGAAATATTTAAATTCGTCATCGATATAAGCAAGTTGTTCTCTTATATTAGCCTTTTTCTCCTCCGACACCTCATTTCTTTTATTTCTTATGACTTCCAACGTAAATTAATCTGGATGGACTTTTTTGGCACCAGTTTTTAAAATATATATTATTAAGTGTAATGATGTAATAATTTTATGCACATCTTTGAAGTTTCCATGTTTAGTACAATGGCAGATTTGCTACTTGACGATTTGATTATATCGCGGTATTGGTCGGGTATAAAAATTTTTCCTGTTTTGCGTAAGTAAAAAGCTTTAGAAATAGTTATTTTCAGTAAAGGTTGAGTCTGTTGTAAATCCATTGTGACATAGCATACATTTTCAGTAGAACGAGCGAATTCTCTATCTCTTTTTTGCTGTTCAAATGCAAATTTGTATTTTTCCTCGTGTTCTTTGGTGTTTAAACCAGCATCGCAGGTACTACAGGTATCACTCCTTGGGTTTCCAAATGACAAATTAAAATTTTTAGAAGTTATATTATTATAGGTGCATTGTTTAACCCTGTACCTCTCTGCAAGATCTTTTTTGAAACAATCTTCGATATACAACTTATACATTTTACTTATGTTTAGTTCTGGAGAAAGGTATTTTTTGTTAATATTTTTCTGTCGGGAATAATGGGATGACTCAGCAGGAAACTGATTGATATGGTTTTTTACAGCATCAACGACATCTGTGGCAATTTTGTGAGGCCTGTTGTCATGATGCCCTCTTTTATCAGGTGATGGAATAGATCCGCTTGATTCTGATAATTTTTTGCATACAACACGGAGCTTTTTTTCCGAAATTTGGTACAAGGAAAGTATTGCATTCTTACAAACTATTATAACTGATTTATTTAATGTTACTGTGTATTTATATGAAGCAGATTTGGGCCTTTCAATATTTTTTCTGTGTTGTTGAACTTTTCCCATTATAATGCTATTAAACAGAAGTACATTTTTTGCATTAACATCTAGTTTGTAAAACTTGTTAAATACATATTTTCTTGCTTTAGAATCAAATTTACCATCACACTTCAATTTACAATTTTCATTCTTGCATAAACTACTTGATATGTTAGCAGTCTTAGCCCGTATTTCCTTTCCAGTTTGAGAAATGTAGCTCTCCCCTCTCTCTCTAGCTTTTGCAGCCTTATTTTTGGTCCAAGTATCCGGGCGCCTTTGCCGTTTTCTAGAAATCTTTTCTTGCAAGAAAAAAAGCTTTTTTTTGGCAATTTCAACGTTGGTGTATTTTGTTATTTCCGGTACCAAATGCGAAACATCTACAACAGTTTCTGCAATGGAAGAGGGGCTTATGTACATGCGTTTTTAGTATATAGGTCCTTTATCCACGTCCCAGCTATATATTAAATAAAATTTTAATTGAATAAATGGCCTAATTTATTGTCCTGTACATAAGTCCTTTATCCGCGTAAGTAAAGTATTACTCCCCAGTACTTGGGTCCTTTATCCACTGGTAACTTCTTTATTTAATGAGATATCGTAACGGAAGGCCTTTTGAACGAATTCTGGGTACATAAGCCCTTCATTTATGGAAAAATGTCGTTATTGAAAAAAGTGTTACATAGGCTCTTCATCCACTTGTGTCTTCAATTGTGAAATATAACAAGTACGACTTTTTCCTCTACTAAATAGTCTCTTGGGATCTTTTTTTTTATCAACAAATAGAATTTTTTCAGTGAAAAAAGTTATAGTTTGGAGTTACACCTGAGAACACTTCGTAAATTTGGCATTTTTTGCTATTTCACAGCAACTTATCAAATAATTTATGGTTTTACATATTATAAAGGTCTAAACTACGTTGAATTAATGTTATGGATTTTCTAAAATAGTCACAATAAACTACTAGAAACAACTAAAAACTTAAAGGAAACACCGAAACAATGCACACATGTCAAAACGTGGCTCGACTAGAAATAGCTGAGGAGAAATTTTAGAATGTGGACGGGAGAATGACGGCCTGTTCATGGAGACATCAGTGGATTAATGCAGATAATGCCAATATTAAATTAAATAACCAATTTCTCCTAAATTATCATTTTAAATTAAAAAAATGGATTTTTTAAATATTGTTATTTAAGGTACCTACCTATATTAAGAAATATCGATTATACGCTAATTTAGCCAAAATATCGCACGCCCAGAAGAACAGTGACATAGCTCAAAATTTATGATTTTAAAATAAACGCGTTTAAAAATTAGTTATTTATTAAAAAGTGAATAATATGACAAATATGCCCATTTAAGCGGGTAGCTTTACTACAATTTTTTTAGTATTGTATACCTATGTATTGAACATTGTGAATTGCAAATATTGCTTATCGGTTTTTTTTTTTTTACATTTTTTTGTTAAAACTTTGAATTGTGTCACTATTCCAAAATATGGATTGTTTATTTGAAGCACTTTTGACACTATACCAAATTAATTTTAATGGTATTACATTGATACAAAAAAACTTTTTAATAATTATTAATATTTATTATTATTTAGGAAACAAACACTATCAAACGCTACAGACTGAATTATAAAAATCAGCGTAAAAAGGTTTAATATGCTTAGATTTAACAAGGGACATGAGATCAGATTTTTTATTTTCCTTTAATGGTATAGGACCCTGATACGCCTGGCAAAGTGGGTAGTTTAAAAAGTCGCAATTTTGAGCTAATCTTCGTTTTCTAAATGAAAGTTCTTTATAGACTGGTTCACTAAATGATTTTTTATAAAAAACAGTATAAAGATCTTCTTTTGTGACTTTAAGTGTTTTGACTTCCCCAATTTTAAAGTCACTATTACTCCGGTTGTTAAAAACGTTTCCACATTGGTCAGAGAGACTTTTTATGTCATAAAAGTCATTAAAGGACATTTCGTTTACGTGATATGGATTCCCCTTCTTTTTGGCGTTTTGTATTATTGTAATAAATTGTGAGGGGACATAGATCGGCCCTGACCTCAGCGCCTTTTTTGTCGCCTTCTCTATCACAGAATGAACGCTGTCCCCCTCGTTCTGTGTGTGACCTTGTATTAAAAACTTGTGAATTATAGTCTTTATTTTCAGATTTTGAACAGCGTACATATACAAAAGCATTATGAATCTAAAAATAAAAAAAAAGTAACAACCCAAATTTTGGAGAATAAAATAACTATGTACCTATTTTTTTGCTGTTCACAGCAATTATCGGAATACAGGAAAATATCTAAGTCATTGGAGTTAACAGAATTGGCGACATCTTCGAGATACTTATAAACACAAGTTGCTATTTCGTTAGCACCTCTATTTGCTAGCCCCTCATGCCATACAAAGCATTCAACCTTGTCGGAATTCAATTCACAAATTGTGAAGTTAAGTACATTTAGTTTTGACTTATAATAAAAGGTCGCTAAATCACCCTTTGGGCACTGAAATACAGCTGGAGATCGTAGCATACAACTCTAAATGTGGGCCTTACTTTTTGTTTGTCATTATTCTTTTCCAGTCTTGATAATTTTTTCTCTTCTTGATGTTTAGTGTACTGTTCTTCTAGTTCTTTCTTTTCTCCTCCTTCAGTGTTGTAGTAGGTACTACACAGACCACATTGATCCTTCTTGGGTATTAAAAATGAAAGGTTGAATTCGGTGTTAAATATATTTGAGTACATGGCTAACTTGGCATATGGCACATTTTGAATTATGCAGTCGTTTTTGTAATCAGAATATAGATCGGTCAATGTTCTACCCCCTTCAATATATTCGCGGGTGGTCTGATGACGAAGATAATGACTCTCTATTTTCGGTATTGACTGTATATGATTACGAATTCCATCTTTTATCTCTTCGTCAATACAATGGTGATGTTTATGTTTTCCACGAAAATCCTCATCTACAAATCCTGATTCCTTTTTACTGATTACCGTACGAATCGGACGATCATTAATACCAAGGGTATTTTTAAAAAAAGTTTTGCGTATTCGAATGGTATCATTGCCTAGTTCAAAGGTAAACGCATTATTATATCGACGCCCTTGTTGTGTGTTTGTGTATCTATACTTTGGCTTTATAATTTTGATACATTTAGATAAAAAATCTCGCTGTCTGGTTATATCGCCCAGCTGCCAATATTTTTCAAAAATAGTTATTCTTTGGTCATTGCTAATCTTACTTGAACATTTAAGGCGGCATCTGTCACCACACGGTTTCTTTATTTCACGTTTTTTAAATTGTTTTTTCGTTTTGTAATTGATGTAGTCTTCGCCGGAGTTTCTAAGGCGCTTTGCTTCATTTTTTAACCAGGTAGCCGACTTTTTAAGACGTTTCTTTCCCTTTTTCGGTAGCTCACTTGATGTTCCTGGCTCTATTACTGTAGAATCAACTGAATTATTGTCAGTTACATCTCTATCACTCTCTGAGGATTGGGAAGTATTTGAATAATCTGAATCCTTTACACTATCGTCATCATTTTCGGAAAATGACTCAGAATCATGCTCATATTTCTGTAGGCGAACTATCTTCATTGCCCTTTCTGTAGTAACTACTTTCCATCGATCTGTCTTTTCTACCTCTGGTTTATTTGACTCTATATTATCTTTGGTGTTTTGCTTCTGTTTAAATTCATTGATATTCTTGGTAAGATCCTGTGCTTCTAAATTACTATTTACCTACAGTAAATAATATATTATTTGTGTTGCCAAGTTTTGCCAGTAGTTAAAAAAATATATTTACCACAGTTTCTTTGAACCACGTATCACTTTTGTCTTCTGGATCAATCACGAAACCAGGTTCCTAAAAAAACAACATTAAATTAGATTAGAAAATTGCAGAGGTATTCGAAGACCAGCTTAATAGAACTGTCTTACCTGAAGGTCAGTGTTTGGCACTTCAGATCCTTCTTCTGACTGGACAGTATTGTTTGAAATAAGGAAAGTTTCTTCAGAAGATACATTTAAAATATCTACATTTTCCAAAATCAATATATTAAAAATGGTTATGAAATGAGTAGATTTTCTTTTTTTTTCATAAAAACCGAATTTTTAGAACTTACCTTATTTTGTATTTCTACTTCAACGGATTTAAAACTCTCGTCAAAATCTACTTCCTGCTGTCTTATGGGTTTTTGAAATACTTTGTTTGACTGTTCTATATTTTGTTTTAGTTCAGCCAACCACATTGCTCGGGAACCCATTTTCTAATTTAAAAAAATTGAATATTTAAAATAAACCACAAGCTATACTTCTAAATATCGTTTTTGAAATAATGACGTAATTAAAAATAAACGCCACAAGAAATTACGGAATAACGTCTTAACTCAAAATGTGACACTGGAAAGTTTCGGTACCAACGTCACAACACCAACTGAGATAAATAAAACAAGTTAAATAACGTCACAACTCAAAACATGACAGTATTCTAATTTAAAATATATTAAAAATTACTTACCGCATTCGAAGAATAACGTCTTTATCCGATATATGACTATATTCCCCTCAGTCACAGGTTAACTATAAATACACTGTTAGACTTGTGACACTATTCCTCAAGCCTGATAGCGACAAAAAACAATGTGTACGCGACGGAACGAGAAGTGACACTGTTGCCCATAGCAAAAGACAAAATCAATATAATGGAACAGTGACACTAGTGCCATCTCTATGCCATTAATAGAAGTACAAGTTGTGTCATTATTTCCCGATAAACTTTCATATTTTTGTAGCTGTATTCTGTATTTACTTTAAAAATCATAAATTTTGAGATATGTCACTGTTCTTCTGGGCGTGCGATATATGAAAATTCAAAGGGTTTTCCTCCGACCCAAATGTAACCACTAAACGCATTCCAAGAATAAAAAACGAAAATTATTTTCTTCCATTTGTGTGAAAAAGCTTAAAACAAGCTACACAAAGCCCTAATTTGTATTTATTACATATTGTACGACCTTTCAATCACGTAATGTGGTAGCACACAAGCATATTCTTTTCATTCCGTCTGGGACTGGTATAATCCAGCAATTACTACTGTCACAGCAAATACACTGGACCACAATATTAACCGGACGGAAAAAATTTTGCTTCAATTCAATCTTAAATAACTTTTAAGTTTTTTTATCAAGTTCAATAATTTTTCGACATGTTGCAGATGCTGTCATTTCCATCATGTTCTGATATCGTTTTTACGAACAGTGTAAATGGATATAATGACATACAGGGTAGCACAAAAAATTGCATTTCTGAACATCCTGTGGAAAAATTTAAGAACTGATTGATGTTTCTCTATGCGACATTTTTAAGTCCCATCTTTCTCAATAACTTGTTTTTTGATTATGATATGATGTCTGGATTATTAAAGGAAAAACACAGATTTAAAGGCAATAATGCAATAAACATTTATTAGCAAAAAAAAAATAATAAATAAATTTATAAAGTTGGCTTTGTCTTTCATTTGCCTTTCTGAATTCAGTTTCCAGGGCACCATGGCTTGTCAAGAAGATTTTTGTCAACAAATTACAGATTTATTAATTACTGTACTTCAGTATTTGTTAAGTAAGATGTTGGTTATTTTGTGTTTTGAAACTGTTCGGCAAACGACAAGTGTATTTATGTAAAATAAGGATGAGACCGGAAGAAGTGATACAAGCCGTTGCTTTACAAGATGATGATCGTCCGACTCTGTATATCGTACAAAGGCTTGGCCATCCATGGGGTACGATATCCGATGCAATACAAAGATTTAGACAAACTGATTCTTATTCGAAAAGACCCAGGCAGGGAAGACAAAGAGTCACAGATGCAGTTGAAGATCGATTTCTTCGTCTTCAGGTTCTTGGAGAGCAAACAGCCTCTGCTGCGGTTTTAGCTATAAGATTGGCAGATGTTCATAGTGTCTTAGTCTTATCTGAAACCGCACGCAGAAGGTCGAGAGAACAGAATTTAACACCTCATGTACCTGCATTAGGACCTCTATTAGATGCAGGTCATCTAAGGCAGCGCCTTGAATTTGCTCGAGCTCATGCAGATTGGGACGTGAACGACCGGCAAACCGTTTTTACCTAACGGATGTCAAAGAGTATGAAGAAGGCCCGGAGAATGATACTCTCAATGTTGTTTCTCTCCTAGAGTACAATTTTGTGGCGGAGGAGTGATGGTGTGGGGCGGCATTTCTATGGAAGCCCGTATAGATCTCATTACACTTCATTACATTAACGCCGATAAATACATTAGACAGTGCTTAGAAGAACATGTGGTATCATATTCGCATTTAGAGGAGAAAATTCCAATTTAATACACGACAATGTTCGAACGCACACAGCACAAATAACGAGGCAATATTTGAACGATGCTGGCGTTCAAGTATTGGACTGGCCCTCAAGAAGTCCAGATCTGAACCCTTTGAGCATATGTGGGATACACTTGGAAGGAGAGTTAGGCAAAACTACGGCGAGTTTCAAACTTCTGTTGCGTTAGCACAGGCACTGACATACGAGTGGCAGCAGATACCCCACGACGCGCTTTAATTGAATCTATGCCTGAAAGGATGAGTGGTGTTATTTAATGAATTTTCACGGACAGTCAGCCCTCGAACTGCTGACAACTTGCCGAGGCGTTTCTCGATCTCTTATTACATGATTTTGAACAGTCAATTCAGAACTAAACTTAAAGAAGTAGTCTATGCTTCCAGGGTAGTCGATATAACTACATAAAACACAGTCGGCCTACTTCGGTATAATGGTTTTGGAAAATTAGTCAACTATTTAATGGTTCCCAAGATGTTTCGGGCACAGAAATGTCCATCATCAGGGGATACTAAAAGAAAATTGTAACATACTAATACAAGTGACTATAAAAGTAAAGTGGACTAACCAACGATCGATCAGACTAGCTCTGTAAGTTCGCTTTACTTTTATACTCCCTTGAGCTTAGTATTGTACAATTTTCTTTTAGTATCCTCTAATAATGGACACTTCAGTGTCCGAAACATGTTAAGAACCATTAAATAATTGACTAACTTTCCAAATACACTATGTGGAGGTAGACCGACTGTTTTTTTATTTACTAAAGATCTTCTTTGTGAAGTTTAATTTGCCGCAGGAGTATCTGGTAATCTGGTGTTTTCTTGCTGCACGCATCCAATTTGCCGATTACGGTCTTGAATTATGTCATAGCGTCATAGCGATATGCGGGGCTTGTATGGTCTGATCTCATTTTTAGCTCAGGTCCCCTTATGGTATCGCATAGGAGTGCGTGTCCAGTTCTATGCCACCCAGAAAGTGACGTAGAACTCTGTATTTTGTAGGTAGTCCTATTCTTGCCTCTCCTTTAATCACCAAACGAAGTGGAGGAAGGTCTAGGGTGTTCTCTATTGCGAATAAAGGGGTCGATTTCATGACCCCTTTGATGCTCAAGCAAGCCAATCTTTATAGGCCTCCTAGTTTTGATAGTGTGGATTTCTGCTCTGTCTTTGGCCACCAGAGCAGTGCTGCATACGTAATTGCAGGTCTCACTACCCTGATGTACAGCCAATGCACCAGCTTAGAAGAGAGTCCCCATGATTTTCCGTACATTTGTCTAGTAACAACCAAGGTTACTTCCGGCTTCCGGATTATTTTTTTCCACGTGTTCTAGGTCAGTCTGGAGTCCAAAGTTACTCCCAGGTGGAATGTTTATTTCTTGTAGGGTTAGGGGTCCTAATGCCTCCCTTATTCTGCGTTTTGTTAAGCTGATTATGACAGTCCTTTTAGGACTGATGTTAAGTCCTTCCTGTCCTACCCATTTTTCGATATTGAAAGACCTTTGCATTCTCTCTCTTACTGTCGTGTTGTATTTGCCTTAGGTCAATATTGCCAGCTCATCCGCATAACCCACAATATGATACTTCTCTGCTGAGCGAGCGTGGCGGCTTATCCATGACAAAGTTCCAAAATAGAGGAGAGAGTACCCCCCTGCGGCCTCCCTCTGTCACCAAGCACATCCGTGTATATAATTCTGCCTTGAAGCATACCTTCTATCCACCTGCACCAAGATTCCTTCAGGCCGATGTCCCTGGTTGCCCTAGTGATTGGTGGTGAATAGTCTGTGTTCCAGGACGTCATCCCTTATATGCCTATCAACCAGTTTTTCAAGTGCTTTGAGTACGAACGACATCAGACTAATGGGTCTGAATGCCCTTGTCGCCGAATAGTCTGGTGGTCCAAGTCTAGTTATAAATACCGTGTCCTGTCGCCAAACTGGCTCTTAGTATGAGGCAAAGCTTATTAGTCATTGAGGTTATTATATGAATAGTATAAATTATAAATCGTGCATGAGACAGGGCAGAGCCCTGAGGCATTCCAGAGTAGATGCTTACACTGCTGGACTTAACAGCATTACGCAAAACCCTCTTAGAACGCTTTGAAAGGAAGGAGTTTACTGGTTTGGAGCATCGGGATCAAATCAATAATATTTTAACTTTGCACA
Organism: Polydrusus tereticollis; assembly: GCA_963920685.1. NCBI lineage: Eukaryota > Metazoa > Arthropoda > Insecta > Coleoptera > Curculionidae > Polydrusus > Polydrusus tereticollis. The sequence goes on from OY987328.1 coordinate 21,113,701, forward strand.
TAAAAGCCGATGGCGCAGAGTGTCAAATGCCTTGGAGTAATCCAGCAGTACAAGAATACTCACCATTGCCACGTCGACCGCTTTTATTGCAAAACTAACACTCAGAATTTTACATACATAACTGCACCTTTTCAACTTCAAAACTAAGCTAGACCTGTAATAACTAGCATTCTTTTTGTAATCGTCGTCTAGCTAATATCCAAATCGAATTTGAAAATAATGCAATAAATCAAACAAAATAAACCGTTTAATTGTTAAAACAATCCCCGAAATACAATAGCGGTTGGGATTTTCCTACAAATATTAATTTAGATTTTCGTTATATTCTGTTTTGTTTTTGCCACATTAGTCTAACTAAATTATGTTTGTAGGATTTGTGGGCTTTATTATATAACGCAAATTGGACCTGGGGTGCATGATAATAACTTCTCTATATCTCTTGAATTACTGGCGCACAATAAACTGATTTCAATTTTAGAAACAGATCGATATCGCTTCGTTTGTCTTTCAGGAAAGTGTGCTGAATTTGCTTATCGTTGTGAACGAATATTTGTAATTAATTATTGCACATATTGTTGTTTTTCTTCCTTAATTAATAGGTTAATATTATGCTACTGTTTGCTACAAATGTATTGCTTCAAAGTCGCATTGTACACTGTGGCTCAAATTAAAGGAGTACACTTTTTAATTGTGAATATTTTTTTTCATTTTGCACTGATTTAATTTAGTGGAGTGATGATGAACTGAAATCATCTCATTAATATGTGTAACTTTAATTATCCTTAATGGTCTGTAATTCTTGCAACAGTACCTATATTGTTCTTACTTGTAGACCATTAAGGACCCGTATAAAAGAACACCTTTCGAGATCCTCTTCTGCTTTTGGCCAACACCTCAAAATTTCTAATCATACTTTCAGTCCCTCCTCTAATTCAAAGATTATTCATAATATATCTTCCAAAAATTTCAACAGACTCGATTTTATAGAGGACATAGAGATTAATAAGGAATCACTAGACAATTCCCTTTGTTTTAATACACAAGTTATCCTAAATAGAAGTTACATTCTTTTACACAGACGCTTTTTGAATTAATTTTTAAAAATTTCAATATTCGGTAATCTTAACAATTTTCAAATTGCCAGCTTTTTACTCTCAACAACGTCAACAATGTCATTTCAACGACAAGACAAATTTAATTTTTCATTTTAAATAACCATCAAATTTCGACCGATGAACACGTTCCACGTGTAGTTAAAATTTAATAATAAAAAAGAAGAAAAATAAAAACGATGGTTAATTAACAAAATTAAAAAGTGGTTCGTCCCAATTGTTCGTCTTTTTACAAATTTACATGTTAATTGCTTTTTACATAATAAGATTTTACATTGTGCTGTTGATGGCCCACTCAAGAAAAGTAAATTTGTCAATGAAGTTTCCTGTTTCCTGACAAAGTGAGTAAAAACCAAAAAATACATTTAATATTATTTCTCAGAACAAATTTTCAACAAATAAAAAATAGTTAAATAACTCAACTGATTTCACACAAATTTACATCAACTTTCGAACAACGATATTTCAAATAAATTTTACAAATTGGATTTTCCACGCTTTTAGGAAGCACTGAAGATGACATAAGGCCGAAAGCGCTCTGCTAATTTAAATAAATTTCAAGATTATACACTTAATACAAAAAAACGACTGTTGTTCCCTCTTATTATGACCACCATGATTTTCTATCACCGATTGCAGTCGCCTTCGCCATAGGTCAATAGCTGCATCGATTATGTTCTGGTTAAAATTATTCCAACAGAACTGTAACCTTTCTTTAGCTCTTCGATGGTGTTAATCTTTGACCATTGTGAACATTTGCCTCTAAAATTACCCATATGGAATAGTCAACAGGGTTTAAGTCTGGACTATTGGGTGGCCACATCTCCGGTTCGATGTAATCGGGGCATTGCTCAAACAAAAACATTATTGTACTCCGAAAGGGAAGGAGCACCGTCTTGTTGGAACACATAATCGTCGCAGATTGCCTCAATTTCAAGAAGCAAGTGATGTAAAATTTGTTGTTGATACGCGTCCGAGTTGAGTTTTACTCCGGCATCTACAACAATTAACTTCCCCAATTTGGAAACTGCCACAGAGATCATTAAGCGAGGTGAAAAGTGACTTCTCTCAATTAAAAGATTTTCCAAAGGGATTTCCCTCTTTACTCGCACATTTGCGTATACACGATTATTTTGTGTATTATTTGGCGGCCTCAAGTGAAACATCTTCTTATTTGAAAATCACATATTTCCGATATTTTCCCGAGAACGGAATTTTCGTAGTAATAGATTACATCTTCCTAATCGTTTCTCCTTCACGTTGGCATTAGGTTTTTGACAGTGAACTTTTTTAAAGACTTTAAGTTGGCAATCATTTTTTATAATTCTTTGAACTGTAGAACCGTGAATTCTTGTTCTTTTCGCTATTTTTCTGGTACCTACAAATTCTTCAGGTCGTACATTTTCTATATTTCTTACCATAGTAATATTTCCTTGAGTTCTTAAAGCTTTCTTCCTTCCCCTTCCAACTTTTATTTTTATGGATCCATTATTTTCACTAAGATGTTTTAAAAACTTTACAAATTGTTCCAACATACCAATTTTTTTCAAGAAATTTTTTTGTCGAAAATATTTGATAAGAATTCGATCCTCTTCACTAAAGACTGCCATTGTGTACGGATTAGCTGTCACGAAGCGTACGAAACATCAAAAATAACATTGTTTATTATTTTAGTAACAGTCATGGATACTCTGATTTTTAATAAAGGTCATGGATGCTGCGATCATGGTTCAAACGATTTCAAATTTCCAAAATGATAACAGCATGTTTTAGTACATCTATGAACAAAATAATTTGTATTTCTTGAATTTTAAAATCTTTCACAATGAGACCTATACTGGAGAGTTTTCGATAGTTAAACTACCAAAAAAATGTATCATCTGAAATTTAAATAAATCAGTTTCCGTTTGCAACGAATATAAGCGCATGGTTGTTGGAAAAACCTGTCAATCCGTCCCTGATCAAAATATTTTGATAAAAATTACACATTTTACTGAGACGATTTCAGTTCATTATCACTCCAAAAATAAACTAAATCAGTGCAAAATGAAAAAAACTATTAACAATTAAAAAGTGTACTCCTTTAATTTGAACCACAGTGTATAGTAGTTCCTTAGCAAGTAAAATTCTGTTTATACTAACAGACTGACCAAGACATTTCAAACCCTACAGGCAAAAGTTGACCGAACGCTGCAAAGTCATATTTGAAATTGAAAATTGCTGGAAAAACAAGCTTCTTGTCTGTCAACTTGGGTGATTCACGACGAGCTTGCAGTTGAACTTCTGAGTTATTGGAAATTCTATATTGAAACTTTGTGAGTTCGTCGAAATGCGCTCAGAACTAAAATATCTACATATTTCTATCACTCTTACCGGACATAGCTACCAACATTAGTTTTTAAATACACCATGGCTGTTCTTATTATAGTTTTGAATTCCCGGTTAAATTCCACGTATAATTTATACAGGGTATCCGGTATGTATATGGAATACTCTCGGGAGCATATAAAGGAGGTTAAAATAACCCTAATTTGTCCTAAACTGCTGTAACGTTGTTACTATCAGGTTGTTCTGGTTGTTTTATCTTGCGTCGTAGAATCGCAATTTCGTGGATCTACCTCCGTGCGCAGAACGATTTTTGATTTTAAGGTTTTCTCGGTGACCTTTTGGTGGTGGCTTGGTTTTAACGGATGACTGTCATCAGAGTCATTTTAGTCAAACGACATTCTGGAAGCTGGCCGAACTTTCTTGCCTAGTGGAAAAATCTGGGAAATCGTTACCCATCTTTGTGTTTTTCACCCTAAATCTAAATCGGGGCACATATAGGGTAAGTTCGCAACATATGTTTTCCTGATTTATAGATGTTGTTGAGGGATTTTTGGCACATAACCTAAAACTCCATACTTCTCTTGTAGGGCCAGTTCTGATTCCACATGTCTGATTAAGCAACTCTGATTCCACATTTCTGATTCGACAGTTCTGATTCCACAGTTCTGATTCGACCATTCTGATTCAACAGTTCTGATTCAACAGTTCTGTTTTAACATCTTGACTTGGCCAATTTAACAGTCTGAACAGATAAAATATTGCATACGTTGTCCAACCCAACCAGAGACTTTCTGGTTAGACTGAGGTAGGAACATTAAAGGCATCCCTAAAGCCAATTTGGGGCCAACAGGATTGCTAATCAGAGCCAAGCGTAACTTCGTTCTGTTCAATCAGGAAAAAGCCATAAGCAGTTTTGCCATTCTAGCAGAATAAATTTTAATTAACTATATAAGTAATTTACCTCGTTAAAACTCAGATATTATTATAAGTTTATTCTGGTCCATTTCCAAATCAACATTTACCGCACCGAGGAACTTTTTAAGGAGTCGATCGTAGCTTAAGACAAACAGGTAAAAAGTTAAGTGAAATGAAAAAAATGCTAGAACTAGTTAATCTTTTGCTAATCCTTTTTAGGCAGTTTCTTGCCGCATAGTGCAGAAGAGCAAGGAAACCTCAGCTAGAGGAGAAAATTCTAGGTGAGATTGCTGAAAATCCCTGTAATAGGGTAAGAAAACTGTTCATGCGACAACGTGAGTTATTCATGAGACCCATTAAGTGCAACTGCTATATCCTTATCACATGCAGAAGGTACGATTTGGGGTACATGCCATGTCTCCTGCTGATTATCCTGCAAGAGGCAACTACGTAAATGGGTTTATGCAGCGAGTTAGGCAAAATCATAATTATTAAGAAGAAAACAACAATCGTTTTGTGTATTAAGTGTATAATCTTCAAATTTTAATAATTAGTAGAGCGCTTTTGGCCATAGGCTTCTTAGTCAGGAAACAGGAACACTCCATTGATAAATTATCTTTCTTCATTAAGTGGGTCATCAACATCATAATGTAAAAACTGATTACATAAAACAATTAACACGTAAAATTGTAAATGACGAACAACTGGGACGAACCACTTTTAAATTTCAATCAGTGACCATCATTTTTCCTTTTTCTCTTCCATTTTTTCGTTCCACGTGAGAACGTGGTTTCAAGTTCAAATTTGGTGGTTACTTATTAAAATCATAATTGTATTCGTATTCTTTGATTCACGGACGAAGCCGGTTTCACCCGACACGGAGTAATAAATTGTCATAATTTGCATATCTGGCATGAAGAAAGTCACCATACAACAGTACAGACAAAGTACCAACAAAAATGTATGGTTAACATATGGGCTGGGTTTATTGGGAATGATCTCATTGCACCGTTCTTTATTAAAGCCAAATTAAATGGTGCCAAGTATTTGCAATTATTGCAACAAATCTTAAACGGTCTATTAGTAAATGTGACCCTAATAATTAGCAATCAGATGCACTATGGTACACCGCTCATTATAGCAATTTAGTTCGTCAGTACTTATTAAATATTTACTTTATTTTACTTAGTTTTGGTAATCGATAGATAAGTCGAGGTGGGCCTATATTATGGCCACCGAAGTCGCCCGATATGACTCCGTTGGATTTCTTTTTATGGGGAAATTTAAAGAGGCTTATATATTCAACGCCAGTTCACACCATACACAGTGGACTTGAACAAGGCGACGCCTTGTCACCACAACTTTTTAACCTCGTCTTAGAGAAAGCCGTGAGATCAGCCGAAATAAAAACCGAACTGCTAACAACTAAAGGTCCCAACCTACTGCTAGCATACGCAGATGACATTGATCTCATCGGAAACTCCATCGTAACCGTACAAGACATTTTTAACAAGATCGAAAAAACAACAAGTGAAGTGGGATTGAAAATCAATGAAGAAAAAACGAAATACATGTGTATAAACAGAATGGGACGAAGATATAGAATAGGACAAAACGTCACAATCAACACCCTAAATTTCGAAAGAGTAGAGCGTTTCAAATACCTTGGAGCTACAATAACTGCTGATAACGACGTTACGGAAGAAATCAAAGGAATCCAATCTGCAAACCGCTGTCTATACGCACTTAACAATCTTATGAGGTCAAAAAACCTAACCAGAACATCAAAGATTCAAATTTATAGAAACATTGTCACGCCAGTAACATATGGATGTGAAACGTGGACAATGACCAAAGCAAACGAAGAAAAACTCAGACGCTTTGAACGAAAAATCCTCAGAGAATTCTTCGGAGCCCACCACGATCCGACAACAAACCGATATCGTGTTAGAACAAGTATTGAAACACAGGAGCTCTACAACGATAGCGATATCGTACAAGGTACAAGAGATTAAATCCCAACGATTAAGATGGGCAGGCCACGTACACAGGCTGCATGATAAAAGACTGGTAAGATTGGTGTGAGAGGAAGTCACAACAGGAAAAAGACCACTCGGACGTCCCAGAATGCGTTGGAGAGATAACATTAGATCAGATCTACAGAAAATGAGTATCCCCTTTGACCAAAGATTGATGGAAGACCGCATCAATTGGAAGAAAGTTGTGCAGTCAGCCAAGACCCACCCAGGGTTGTAGCGCTAGATGATGATGATGATGAGTTCACACCAGGAAAGACCTGGAGGCTAACACACCATTTCAATGAGACTGGAATATTGTTTCAAGTACAACGAGAAAATATCCGTCGGCTAAGAAGATGTATAGAGGTACAGGGCGCCCCCCTTTTACATTTTATACATTGTCGGGTTTAAGTGATTTCCGAAATGTCAACCCTTTCAATGGTTCCTTTATGCGGCACCCATGGATTTGGAAAAAAATTCTTCTTGCATTCACAGAATTGTCGAGTGCTTGTCCATTCATAAGTTAGATGCATTTGAGCATTAATGAGGTGTAATAATGACATATTTGGTTATTTTAATATGAATAATTAATTATGTTGTTATTTGATTGGTTACTGTGTTTAAATAACTTATGTTAATAAATTTGATCATTAAATAAATTTCAAACGTCAATGCTTAGGCGTGTTTTACAAAAGATTTATTTTCTTCAAAACGGCTATTCTTATTGAAACAAATGTAGAGTACCTTTTTTAAAGAGGAATGACCAGACTATTTAAAAAAACGGTTTTCAGCTCTGTAAAATGACATCTGTCAAAATCTTGGCCCAATGAGTGTGGTGGTAAGTCCGTTCTTAACTTCCCTGACGATGTAAAACATATCATATAGTATGGTTTTATGAGCCTGTATGGCCTACATAAAATATTAAAATATCATTAAATTATACATGTCGGTTCAAAGGTTGGAGCCGAAAAGGTAAGTCGATAGGTACCCCTTTCGGGCTCTGTATCTCCGTTAAGAGACACTTGACGAATTTTTTTTCTATGACAAATTAGGGGCATTTTGACCGCCCCTATACGGAAGTTTACCGTATACTTACCGGATACCCTGTATAACGCGTTTTCTGCCTAAGCCTACGAGTTCTTGAGATGATATCAGCATTTGTTACAAATGCATCATGATAAAATAATCCCCATCATTTTTTACCGTCGCTAAAACGTACAGGGTGGTCATAATTTACGCTTGGTCCATTCTTAATAAATTCAAGCAATAAATACTTTTTAATTTTATTTCACTTTAATTTTATTTAAAGACAATAAGGGTATTAAAAATAAATTAAATATATAACCGTTTGTACTAGGAATAATTGCAGCTAACACAATGACGTTTGATTTTTTTGACAATTGCACTTAAAACGGTGTCACAATAAATTTTTAAGGTTGATTCAAATTGGCCACATCCCCACTTGCCCTTACGTGCAATGCACCGGTTGATGACGTCACGTTTGATTGAACGAATACTATTTGTAAAAAAGTTCATTATACACCATCCGACACACTTTAGTTTTATTTTATTTACTCAATTATACCCTCGAAATAATAGTCGTAAGGTAAATATTAATAGAGACATATTATTATACAATCCTTACCTTAAATGAAAGGATACATTTTAGGTGGGTTCATGTGAAAAGTTTTAATTTTAGCAACAGTTTTAATAATAACCTTAATAATAAGAATGAGTTTAAAACATGTTCTCAACTGTAAACGTTCAACGCGATAATTTAGCTTTAACTCGTGTCTTAATTTTTATATTGTGACCTTAAAGTTTGTTTATTTTTATCTTTTAAAACTAAAATTAAATCCTTATATCACATATTTTGGTTATGTGGTACAAGAATAAGACCAGTCATGGACAAATAAAACAAAGTATTTTTGCAAGTAAGTATAGGCGAAAATTACCTGTACGTTTTAGTCAAAACACAGTAAAAGTAGAACATCTAAATAAAAAAAAAAACTGTTGTCATTCTTAATCTTAAAACTAACATAGAAGTCTAGCACGTCAAGTATCCTTAGGTTTGCACTAAAATTATTCCTAAATTTATAACTAAAACTAATGCTAAAATTAAAACTTTATACAAGAACCCACCCTCAGGTTTCAGGGCCTCTAAAAATTTGTACAAAAATAAAAGCTATCTATCGTTAATGCAAAACAATTTCCATTCCACGTTATCAATGATCTGATAATAATAATTGTAAATCTATAAGAAAACATGAGGAAATTAAATTCGGGCAAAAAAGACTCAAATTTCATGCGATATTAAATGTACCAAAAACTTAAGGTATTCTTCTTGGGTACCAGCCCACTTATGGTAAATATCTTTTGAATTTAATATTATGAGTCGACAATTAGCAACAGAACCATCAACGCTATGGTGGCGCCAGGTCGTTCGTTGGCCTGATTTGACCTTTTGTTTCCATTTGGTGTTGTTGTTGCTGTATTTTTCTTTAACAAAAACTTCAGATCTTTCCATAAATAACATTAAAAGGCTGTCCTTTAAAGAACAGCAAAGGTGTACATACATATCTCTGTCGACTAAGTTGTTTACCATTTGTGAAAAATGCCAAACCATTTAAATAGCCAGGGCATAGAGCTAACAGCTTCTCTAACAAGCGATTTTCAGAAAGAGCTTGACAATAAAGGCCCATTGTTAGCCTTGACTGCAGTTAGAGAAGTTTGTTAAGGTCTACATATTATATTTCTACTAACTTTTAGCGTATAGCAGCTGCCCTAAATTTAAGCTCAGTTTCAACGTTAGTTAAGGAAAATAAATAATTATAATCACCTAAAAAGAAACGTTCCCATAAAAAGAGAGTAGTAAATGTTGCAAGATTGGTAATTAGTTCTATTCGTGACGCTACTAATGGAATGTGTGAAACAAGTAAGTTGTACTATTTAAAAACCATGATTGATGGTTACCTTAACTCTTCAAGAAGTGTGTTAAAGGAAATAGGCCTTGGACTGAAAAAAAATGAACCGAGGCAAGGGCTTATGGAACTTTCTCATGTAACTTCAAACAACTGATACTTTTGAAAGAAAATATGAAATGAAAATAAAAACTTTATACCAGTTCGTTCTCTTAGAAAGAAAACAGAATGCCACTATTGGTCGATCTTGGCAAGATGAAAATAAAAGAAGTGTTAGATCTACTAAATTCATGATAAAATGTATTATACTACTATATGCCGTACAATTCTAATACAATTAGGTACATATATAATTATTATTGTCATCCTGGAAAATTTTTTAACTAAAATAAAAAAAATTTGTTTAATTATGTAAATTTTACTTATTTTCCTGAAAAAGAAACAGTATAATTCCCTCACTCGGTTATTCTGGTTACAATATGGCAACAGTTCTGATAACTGAGGTCACTTGAAGGGTATAACGAGCAATGGAAATTATTTTGTATTAACTATACCTGCTTCAAAGGTCACGATTTTAGAACTTTGACAGTTTGAATGTCGAACACGCACTCGATTTTAGCGCCCGATATGGAAAAGTAAGAGCGGGCCATATATAGACCAACTTTTAAAAATTATTGTGAAGCTGCTTTAAGTGCTAGACAAAACATACGACGGCATTATTTAGGTTATACCTAGCTCTTTCCAATAAATCGAGAAAAATCGTTTATTTTGGCTTATAATAGGAAAAAGAGCGTTGGAAGAGAGCTGAACTATGCATTGGAATACTGTACAATGTACATGGCCCGGGGCCATAATTGTCAATCATAAATATTGTAAATTTTTGTAAATTGTAGTATGATGATTATAATTATAGATACAACAAAAAGTTACATTGCAATTAGTTGTAGATTTTTGCGTAGAATCCAGTGACGTTACAATATTTTTGTATACTTACTTTCGTTATAAGACTAAGTTCGGTTATTTAAAATGAGATGCCTACCCTGTATCTTTGTTGACAGTTCGATCCAAAATTTATTTATCTTTTCATTAATACCATATACATACAACACTGTTTTATTTTCTATATTTCTACAATTCCCAAAAAATCTAAATATACATAAATCTACCTCCTTACTTCTTATTTGGATTTTTAAAAATTATTTTATTTACGATATAAAGTACGTCGTGTTAGTCTGTAGTTATGTGGTATCCGTAAGGGGGAAGCAAAGCCATAGGCTTTAAGCTTCTTTAACAAGGACAATCTACGGGCGTGCTATCTTTGTCTGCACACTCTATAAATAGTTTTGGTAGACGCAGACTAAAACGGCGACCTATAGCTTACGTTTATATAAATCAGTATTAGCACAGCATAAAGAGACCAGCAGCCGCTCTCTATCAGGAATCCCTTAGTTAAGTTAATAAGTAAGGTTTCGTCAACTTCGATCATGCATACGCACCGATATTGCAAACGAAAGAGCGGAAGCTGGGTAGTCAGCTCAGGAAGATTATAGGTACAGGGCGTTTCAGAAGTACGGTACGTTAGTGATTCCCTATGATACTCTAAGATAAAAAGTTTATATGAACATGTGTTCGGAGTTGTCCTATTTTTAATATACAGGGTTTGGTTTTTTAGAACTCTTTAAAATATTCTTTTCCGATTTTATTGAAATTTGCACCGTTATTCATAATGATAAGGGGCTTAATTAGACCTAACTAGATTAAATTCATTAAGTCCAGTGGCGTTCCGGGGAGCACCTTAACGAATCATATTGACAAGAAAATGTACGCCACTGACTTCTCTCTATTTTTTATATCCTTTTTCGGATTTAGGAAGTAATAATACAACTTTTTTGTTCCTTGAATTGTTTTCGTATTCTTACTTCGTTTTCGAGAGAAAAAATAAAAACTTCTTTATTGCATGTACAGGGTGAATTTTTTTCGTTGATATTATAGGGTATAGGCTAAACGGTAAGAGATACAAAAAAACTGTGTGTCCCGTTATCTTTTTTAGTGTTTAGTTTGATGGCGCAATCAGATCTACGCTAACTAGATTGGTTTAGAAGGTATAGGGTGATCCCAAAATCGGCGGTTTTTATTATCTCTTATGACTCGGTTATTTATGGAAATAAAAAGAAAGTTTCAATACGAAAGTTTTATGACTTTTTACGTAGAATCCAGTGGCGTATTTAGAGCAAATATAGATGTGTTATTTTTGAGATATTATCAAAACTAGCATTTTCTTAAATCACCCTGTATCTGGGTGTCTCAAAGAATTGAATTTTTTCTTGCGATTGCAACAATATATAACACTTAATATTTTGCTTTGTTCTAAATAGATAAAATACCAAAAAACAAAACTTTTTTTTAATTGGCCATGGATTGAATTTTTTAAGCGTTTGTTTTTGTTTGTTCACATATCATAAAATTCTTTAACAATTAAGTATTGGTTTTGACACTTGTTGTTAAAAAAATATTTACAATTATATTTTTTTAAAAAAGGAATTCAAGATAAATATTTTTCAAAACTATGAAAAATTAAACATGTTTGAGTGCTATAATGAGAGTAATAAAAATATAGACGCAGCATTATATATTTTGAGCGTCAAACGAAACGACGACAGCAAGAAAAACAAATATTTCAAAGATTATATCACAATTTAAGTGAGTATGGATCATTTGGAAAACCAAGAGGTAAGATTTACAATACATTAACTTGTGTTGCTGCTGATCCGCACTCAGGAGGGGGGGTGGGCAAGGGGGCCATTGAGCACATTTCGTGATTAAGCATTTATGCTAATTTTATTGTTATACAGGGTCGTTGGTATGTATGGAAACGGTCGATTATTTCTTAAAGTGAAACAGCTAGCAAAAAATATTTAAGACAAAAGTTTTATGGTTTTGTAAAGCCTATTAGAATTAAAAAAAGATTAGTATACAGGATGAGTCAGAAAGCCGTAGAGGAATAAAGTTACCTTTTTTTTTAATAGAACACCCTATAGCTTAGAATACTTTTGGATTTTACATAAAATTACAATTATTTTCTATTAAGTGCATTATAAGTCTAAACCTAATAGCATCCGAGATATCGACTTTTGAAAAATTACATTTTTGAACTTTGGCAGCTTTTAGCTTTCTAACGGCACGCTATAGAGAAAAACGGCTTACATGTCCCCATCTTACTTTTTTATTATCTTCCCGAAAATACCAACTTCTGGGTAAACCGGAAGTACTATATTTTCGGCTTTTGGGATACATCCGGTTTAACCGGAAGTTGACACTTTTGGAAAGAGAGTTAAAAACCATTCAAAAATTTGGCGATCCGACTTCAGAAACCTATAAAATGCAATTCACTCTGGTGGTTATTATAAGGGTTTCCATTAAAAAAATATCAAAATGGCGTCATATCTGTCACTGTTTGACATCTGTGGTATTTGATTATAGCGTAAATAGCTTGATCACGGGAAATTATGTTACTGTAAAAAAATTTGGGGTTTTTAGCTTAGAAGTTCTATTTATTAAACGGATGAGACACTTAAAAGACAAAATCGATGAAGGAAAATTAGGAACCCCCGTATTTCCGAAAAGGCTAAAAATGAATATTAACAACTATAGGTTTTTGACATCGGATCGCCTAATGCAATTCATTTGTATAGTTATTTATGAGGGTTGCGTCGTATCTGTCAAATTTGTGAACCTACATATATTTTTTGACATTAAATTTGGTTTCGCTGTCGAAAATCATTGAGAAATATGTAGTTTATTTTTTATTATAGTCAGCAGGAAAATCGCCAATCGGGTGAGACACTTAAAAGTATGTCCCTGTACAAAAGAAATACCTGTATATTTCGAAGTTAATTAAAACATTTAAATTAAAAATAAAATAATTTTTTTAAAATATGATTATGAATAATGGTACCAAATTCCGATAAAATCGGGAAAAGGATGTTTATAAAAACCGATTTTTTTAAAACTTTAACACCCTGTACCTATATCAAAAACGGGGTAGCTTCGGACACAGGTTTATATGCATTTTTTTTCTTAGAATATCGTAAGGAATCACACCCTTAAGTTACGTACCTTATTTCTAAAACACCCCGTATTATTAACAAGATTCTATAAAAATATTTCGGCGGAAATTGCCATTTAATTGTCAAATAGAAGATACAAAATATTAGTTATATTTCGTGTCTGGAGCACAGGGTGTCCATTTTTCGATAGAATTGCAGGGTATCTCGGTAACTAGTAAAGATAGAGACTTCCAGTTTTTACATTTGAAACAATAGATGCCGCAAGCAGATTTGTCATAGCTTTCTTAGTTTTTAAGCTACACAGGGTGTTTTCGAAAAAGTTTGCTTTTTGACCACCCCCAAGTATTTCGGTTATCCTTTAACTTATTAAAAAATTCAAAACTGTTACTAAGAGAGTTTTTTGAGACTTCAGTTGCGTGCTTAATTTTTTTTAACGTGTATCATTTCGTCGTTGAAACTCCATAAAATAATCAGTTTTTCCTTTAACGAATAAGGCACACCCCTGGAAAAAGTATTTCAAATGCCCTACTTGCTCATATTTTTTATTGTTACCTAGCATAAAATATAAATAGTTAAGAGAATGAATGATGAATCACCCTGTACGGTAACCAACAAGAATCCAAATTTTCTTATACGTTCATTAAGAACTTCATAATAAGACAGTACTTTGTAAAGGTGTGTTTCTTAATTACCGTCACTTTAGGCAAGATGACATCGCTAATCCTCATTTTATATTGCTGTTTACATTAATGAATTCCATTTGTCGTAAATTCATTTCCCAGTTTGAAAATAATTAAAAACTTTATCCACTTTTCAAAAGAAATGTCGTGCAGTGGTTGCAATTCAATTAAAGAGTTTCAAGGGAGTCGGGGGTAGTTTTAACCCTCTGACCCTCTTTTAAACCCTCGAAAATGTCAAAACTTCTCTTAGTTATTCGTCGACTTTTTCAACAAAACCAACTTTTATAGCGGAAGTTTTTTTGATTTTAAACAATAAATGGACCTTAGAAATAAATAGTCCTTTAGTTCGTTTTTGTAAAGAGTATTTTTACCGTAAACATAATATAAACTGCTATTTATAAATTATTGGCCTTTGCAAATCCGTCTTGGGTTTTGAAATCCAATTCATGATTTTAATGCTATGAGGCATTAAATATCATAGCACTCATAAACTCATAACTCTAGCATTGAGGTGCATCTAACGGTCTAAACCGCATTTTGATCAGACTTTTTCTTCTCAAGCTATTGTCACGAGGGGCACCGGGGCTTGATTAAAAGATAGTCATCATAATTATTGCAGCTTTTTATTTATGTTAAAATACTTAAAAATAATTAAACTAATAGATTAGCCCAGTCCTACCTTATTTGAGGTTCCCTTGCCGTCACGGGGGCAGTGTATCGAGGCGTCGGTCTTTGATTAGGGCGCTACTTCGCTGGCTGCTCTCAGTCTTCCATCTTTCTTGACGTTTAATGGCTAAGTCCCTCGCCGACTCGGTAGGCCGGTCAACACGCACGACCGCTGCACCCCACTTCCGCCGTGCCATGGGCTCTCTCTGGACTTACAGAGGCAGTGTCGTGCGTGTAGGAAAAAAGTACACCGTGTCACTTCCCCCCCCCCCCCCCCCCCGAAAAACAAAAACTTGAGGGGTTTTTGTCACAAAAAAAAAGTAATCATTGATCCCTAAGCCTACCTATTTACAAAATATATACATTAATCTATCTGGGTTAGCCATGACCAATGAAATAAATAATTACAATTTTTAAAGACGCTGCTTATAATCTTTTCTTCTTTCCTTTTCCTTCCCTTAGTCTGTTGTCTTCCCCGTGTTTGACCCTGGCATCGGTAGACCTCCATCGTCGGCTGTCGTCCGGCGTCGACTATCCCTCGGCGTCGGCTGTGGTCCGGCGTCGGTTTTCGTCCGGCGTCTGCTGCCCTCTGGCATCGGCAGTTCCTTGAGCCATGTTGCCAATTACATGAAAATAAAAAAACTCTTCATTAAACAAACAGAACATTATACGCATTATTTATACAAAAATAAAAGAACAAAATTCAGCTTCCTCCGCAATCGGCGGTCTCTCCCCTGATCCGGTATGAACCATGTCTCAGAACAATCGCGTTTTTTACTTTTTCGATTAATCCACTATTTTAACAAGTTCTCCCCCCCCCCCCCCACCCCTACTTGAAATTATTCATAAAAAAGAAATGAAATCCTCGAGTTTGAAGAGAAGAAAACGCACTGCATTTTTCTTAGACGATATTAGACGCACCAACAAATACCATGATCCACAAAACTGGATCTAATGGTCGTCATAATAATAGTAACCAAATAATAAACACGAAACTTGTTTCGGCGCAAATTAAACTTCAGTGGACATTGAGGGTAATTGCATGAAGTCGAACATCGGAACCCTGATATAATTTCGTAATTTAATTATTCTGCATTCCAGTTAAACACTTAATATGAAGTTACGGCTTTAGTAACTACACTTCGATGAAGTTATTATTGTACTGAGTGTTTTTCTGAGCCTCTAGCTAGTTTGATTACGGACGAAATATGATGCGTAACGTGCCTTAGGATTAAGTCTGATGCTCTGAAGCTGGATTAATTAATCAATCTTTTGAAAAAATGTAAAATTACTTATTTTAGCCAATTCCGCCTGTTATATTATTACAATGTCTATACACCGAGAATAATTGATCCATTAGAAAGTTTGTAAATCCATAGTTTGCAGCGAGAGCAAAATTTTCGCTTAGCACTATTAAAGTAATCATAATAATAATAAAAATATTCTCTATCAGTAACAATCTCGCTTATTTAAACATTTCCTATTGCCTGTATAAGAAAGGCTTAGACGTTTAGCAAATCAGTTTTCCGCATTTATAATACAGACATTTATAAAAGCTGGCATAATAGTCGCAGCGATTTGTCGACTGCGTGTTATTAGAAATCTTATGCTCCCAAATAAACCGATCGATATTCGTCACCCCAGCGCCACCTGGGCCCAGGTAATTTATTTTTTATTATGTTCTCGAATAATGCCCTCGTCGCGTCGTTGCACGCGCTTTTTGTGTTAAACAAACAAACAAATGTTTAAGAGTAAGTGATAAAGTGATAACTGATAAGACTGTGCACCATAGTAAGTAAGTACGCATATTCTATATACTACAATATATAATATTATGATATATTGTTTCAAAGCATTTTAGTCGAGAGGCCAACCACTCTCTGAAACACTATACAAATTGTCGTGAAATGGCTCGAAATCCCGAAATTAGTGTTAGAAATCATCGAAAGCACCACCCTAGTCGCATAAATCGTTCGAAATCATTCACACATCCCTAATCCCGAAACTTCGAAAAATATAATGAAGCTCGTAAGTTTTTTTTTGAGAAATGTTTTTTATTTCTATAAAAACTATAGTTTCTCGTTTAAGCGATAGTTTTTATTTAAACGCTTTTATAAGTGAGTTATATTTTTGAGTATTTAATATGTTTTATTTGTTGACATGTATAGCTTAAAATTCTATATACCTGTTATATCCTTTTTTTTAATTTTAACCAAGTATGTGCTGAAGTATTATAACTAATAACTACGTGTTTCTTTTTATTTTCGTTTTATTAAAGATATGTTCGTAATATATAATTATAGGTAGGTAGTTTTCTTATGTTATACAGAATTGTATATATAATATGTTATTTATTATATTTTGAATGGTTTTCATCTGTATAAGGTTATTTCTGCTAAAAAAGAATCAACTAGGATAGAGCCATATCAAAATCAGGAACATCTGGCGAATCATATCTCATGGAAAATATGCTTTCGTAAGTGGACCACCCAGTACCCAGTATATCAGATATTCTAATACACAGTATCAGAACCATCTTATAATAGGTATTAGAACCTTTCTTATTTGGGGTATAAGCTATCTTTTAAGTGGACAAAACAGTATGATATTCGATATTATCTTTTTATCTAGATTATCACTGATATTAGCGATTCTTATAAACGGTACACAAATATATATTGGTCACTAGTAACATTATTATAATACTTAAAACATATTCACCAGCCGTTAATAAAATACCTCTATATTGGGTATAAAACTGATAACCGCTACTAGTATAACCTAATTACTAAGAAAAACGATTTTAGGGTGTAACTACTATAAGAAGTAAATTATTACCACTATAACCACATTTTAGCAAAGCGAGATTAGTTACAGTAGCAAACTGTCGCGCTGACCAAATACGTATGCAGAATTCTAATAACTGATATAATATTTTTTATATCAGGTATTGGATAATTTTCTCAGTGTACCTGAACTAACCTGAACCGCGCAACCTATGAAGAAATACAGTAAACAATTTATGTTTAGCGCAAGCATAAAACGACGGCGTCAACACCTAGTATAATTAAAATTGCATTAAAAGTGCCTTTCAAGTAGACATAAAAAGGAGTAGGGGTTGTATTTAAAGTATTAGACTTTTAGGACTTTTTAAGTTTTTGAGATTGTTACATTTAGAAAGTCATTTCAGAAGACTCGGGTAAATATTTTTATTTTTTAATGTATGCTTTCGTCGCTACTTAACAATCATATTCTATAACCCAAATTTTATGTATTACGTTTCTCTGTACTACCGACAGGAGCATGTTTTTTAAGTGTTATAAAACAACAAATTTTCGAAAAATCATTTATAACTCAAAAACTATTCCATATAAGCATATTATGTTATACAAAATATTCTTAGAATTTATAAAGCAATTCAAAAATCCCATAATATACAGTGTGTCCCGCTTTTCATGAATACACCCTAATATCTCAGTTATTAATAATGAGATTTTCTTGGTGGTAATTGTATGTTTGAAAAATGAAGTATTTGGCATAGTAAACGTTTTCATTTAACGTTGGCGTGCGGTGTTGGAAAAGGATATTAGGGCTTATTTTAGATAACTGTTTCTATTAGATTTAGAATCAGCATCCCCAAAAAGCTGTAGAAATCCAAGAAATTAAAGGGGAAGATGGCGTAGTAATTAACAATGAAAAAAATATTGCTGAAACATTTCTAAATTTTTTCACAAGTATCGGAACCCAGCTAGCGAGCACTATTAAAAACTGTGATCAATATAATGGTATTTTTCCTAAGAAACAAGTGCAACAAACAATCTTTTTTAGTCCAACAAACGAAGATGAGGTAGGTAAACTGATAATTAATTTAAAAAACGGCACAGCTCCAGGGACTGATGGTCTCACGCCAGATATGTTGAAAACAATTTTGAAGTCTATTGTGAAACCATTAGTGTATATTATAAATAGGTCATTGGAAAGCGGTGTATTTGCAAGATCCTTTAAAATAGCAGAAATTACACCTATTCATAAAGGGGGTGAGAGACAGGATTTGTCAAATTATAGACCCATATCTTTGATGTCGAATCTTGCTAAGATATGTGAGAAAATATTAAAAATCCGCATTGCAAATTTTCTTGAAAAACATAATGTTTTGTCGCCAAAACAGTTTGGTTTCAGAGAGGGTCAATCGACTCAGGATGCAATGGTGTATCTGACAACTAATATCTATAAGGCCTTGGATAGCAGAACACCATCCATTGCACTCTTCGTTGATCTAAAAAAGGCCTTTGATACAGTCTCTCATGTAAAGCTTATCGAAACTCTTGAGTCAATTGGTTTTCGGGGTACTGCACTCTCGTTAATTCAGAGCTACCTCTCTGAAAGACCGCAAAGAGTAAAACTTAAAACTGCCTTCAGCAATTTTAAAGACATAGAATGTGGTGTTCCACAAGGAACCGTACTCGGCCCTTTATTATTCAATATTTACCTAAATGATCTCTTTGGTCTGGATATAAAAGGAGAAATCATAAGTTTTGCTGATGACACGGTCGTCTTCTTTAAGGAAAAAAATTGGGACTTATTAAAGGATACAATAAACACGGAAATGAATAAAATTGTGCATTTTTTCAAGAGTAAGTCTCTCACTATAAATTTCGATAAAACCAAGTACGTGCCATTCACATCTCTACCTATAAATCTACCAACTTTTAATGATATTCAAATACAAACCCCCTGTGAATGTGGAAATATAAGAATCGAAGGGGTGAGTAGCATTAAATATTTAGGAATAATTATAGACTCACACCTTCGATGGGATGCACATATCACATATCTTATCAAAAAAATTAGATCCCTACTTTACAAATTTAAGTATTTCAAGCAAATATTTCAAACAAAGCAACTGCGCATGCTGTATCATGCGTTAGTTGAAACACATCTTAGTTATGGAATTGTCACGTGGGGAGGAGCCCTTAAACATTATATAACTCCCTTGGAAAAAATACAGAAGTGGGTAATCAAAATTATATATAATAAAAGTATTCTTTACCCAAGGGACACCTTATTTAAAGAAACATCAATCTTTGATATAAGGCAACTTTTTTGTTTTGGGATATTAACCAGACAACACTTTAATAAGAGAGAAATTGCCAGCTTAGGTCATATTTACCAAACTCGAAATCGAGACTTAACGGCGCGCACCCCAAAAACTGACAAAATGATTACCCAGAGGAGCTATTACTTTCTGGGCCCGAAACTCTATAATTCTCTACCGCACGAATACAAAAATATACATTCAAAAAATCTATTTAAAAAAAAAGTAAGGACTTGGATAAATGGTCGAGCACGTTTAGAAATACATAGCTTTATAGATTTAAAAAATAATTACAACTTCTAACTAAACTTCTTCCTTTGATATTTAAAATAAATAACCACCAACATTAACTTAAACAAAATACCAAAGGACGATTATATACTCTTGCTAAATTATTATCCTTCTCTGCATTGCTGCCTACGGATATGCTCAGCCTCGCCTTTCTTCTGCCTGAGCAAAGTACAATAATTCCCTGAATGTGAATCAGCTGAGAAATTTTTTATTTTCTCGTTTTGGTTATCTTCCAGAGACGTCATCAGTATCTTCCTTTGTTAAATGATATAATATACAATGTATTTTAATAGTTGTTTATGTTTATGCTTATTTCCATTTAATTGAAATACTCTGTGTATGCATGTATAGATTTATTGATTATCTTCTTATAATACGCCAAAATGTATGCCAAGAGAAAAAATTTTCCTTTCCTTTTAAGCATTTTATTTATTTTTTCTTTGTTATTAATTGTTACAGCTGTAAATAACATCCCTTAAGTAAATTCCTCATATCCTTTTTTGATGCACAAGAAGGACAACATATCGCTCAAGAAATCCTACTGACTCACTTGTTATTATGTTAAAACCATTCATATTACGCGACTAAAATTAGCAAGATAAGCTAATCCGTCTTCTGCATCTAAACCCGCCGAGTAATCCTTTATTTTTGTGTTATTTGCTGCAAAAGCGCACATATATTTTTATTACATATTGCACACCTACTACTTGCTTATAAATAGGTTATATTCCTTTACGTACAGGTCTATAAGACCTAACGCCTAGGATTATTTATTTATTTATCTATTCTTATAGATTATTGTTTTTTGTATGTAACTATTGAATGTAAGAAGAAAATGTAAATAAATAAATATTTATTATTAAAAAAAAAAAAAAAAAAAAAAAAACCCCTTCATTCATATTTTCAAAATCTCAAGAGCTGAATTTAGCAGAAAAAAGTATTGTTTTAATAAATTCTTTATTTGTAACTGTGCTAACAAAATTACGTTATTTTAGATTCTAGTGTTTTCAACATAACTACCTTCTAGAACAATAAACTTTTCAACAATTCTTCTTAAACGTACATTCACTTTTCTAAAAGTGTGATGAGTAATTTCCTGAGACGCTTGCCTAATTCTAATGCAAAGTTCCTCTCTATTACGCGGCCGAGTTGCATACACTTTATTTTTCAAGTGCCCCCACAGAAAAAAGTCACAAGGGGTTATATCCGGCGCTCTGGGGGGCCATGGTTCTAAAGCAGACAAAGTTGCATTTAAAAAGTTCGTAACTATCATAGAATAATGTGCGGAGGCACCATCTAACTGAAAGATTAAGTTTTGTCTCTGTGCTAAAGGCAATTCCATAAGAAAATCATAAAAATAATTTAGTAGAATATGTAGAAAATTTTGTCCGGTCAAGTTATCCAGGAAAAGAGGGCCAACAATTCGTTCGTTAAATATGCCACACCACACGTTCACTTTTTCACTGTACTGGTTTTTTTAATTAATTACCCAATTCGGATTTTCGGCTGCCCAAAACCTACAATTTTGACTAGATACCACAACGTTTGTCGTAAACGTTGTCTCGTCAGTAAACATAGCGTTCTTTAGAAAAAGTATGTCGTTAAGATAGTTACCTTGCAACCATAAGCAAAATTCAAACCGCCGTTCAAAATCACCATTTAACAGAATATGTAGAAATTTTGGTTTAAATCTCCTAATCCTATTGCGTTTTAAACACCTTCATACTTTGTTTTTCGTTAAATTCAGTATCCTTGCAACTATCCTTATACTACCATTTGGGTTGTTTCGAAATTCTGCTAAGATACGTTCGTCTTCTGGATAATGTCTTTGATTTAAATTGTACCTCCTTGGTCTTGTCTTGAAAACCGCTCCAGTCCTTGCGAACAAACTGTTGATTTTGGCAACGGTATCGTGAGTAATTGGTGCTCGATCCTGATGCCTTTCATTGAATATTCCAGCAACCTGACGCGTAGATCTATCATTATTTCCAAATAAGCCGATAATTTCTACTTTTTCTCTAATTGTAAGAACTACTCTTCGGTTTTGTGCCATCTTATTAACAGTTAAGTAACACTGCTTCAATTATTGACAATTCGTACGAATTACTTAATGTCAAACAAAAACTTTTTGTTTTAAAACACTCTTTGCTCAATTCAGCATGCCAACGGTAACAGAGCGCGCGTATCTTAGCAAAATTTTGAAAAAACCTAAATCGTAATTAGGGTAATTGAGATTTTGAAAATATGAATTAAGGGGTTTTTGGGGATGCTGATTCTAAATCTGATAGAAACAGTTATCTAAAATAAGCCCTAATATCCCTTTCCAAAAAAAAAAACCTTTTTTACCTCACCAACACGCACGCCAATGGTAAATAAAAATGTTCGCTATGCCAAACACTTCATTTTTTCAACATACAATTATTATCACCAAAATTTCAAGAAAATCTCATTATTAATAACTGAGATATTAGGGTGTATTCATGAAAAGCGGGACACACTGTATATGGTTTTCCATTTAAAAAAAGTATGTTTAATATGCCCTGACTATTTGGGAAACCCTGTATACTTTAAAGTAATTTTAAATTGTAGGCCTAATGCCTCCCTATAACTCTGTTTTTGAAAAATATCAAAAAGTTGAGTTGTTTAGATGCTATGGAATACTGCGTTAGGAGTGGGTCACCCGGTATAACGTTAATATTTTTTGCATTGGGTCTAAATATAATTACACCACGCCAGCAAAGTTGTTGAATATTGCAGAGCGAGTATCGGATTGTTCAATTTCATTTTTCGTTACCCTTTTTGACCATAGAAATAAATTTAAATATATATATTTAAACTTATAGGGCTAAAATTAACATTTAAGCCTTTTTTTATAAGCATACATCGTAATGAAGATACCAAGGTTCTAGAACCTTCCCGAAATTTTTTATCCAGTTTAACTTAAACTTAAGAATTTCAACTCATCATAAAAAATGCATAAACCCTAATCTTTGAATCCTAAGATAAATATAATATATTGTGCCAAAAATTTTCTTAGTTCCATTTATTTTATGGTTTCCAATAAATACAGGTATTCGTATTTATTTTCTTGATATATTCTCATTAGATCAAGTCGTGTTCAAGGCAAGTTAAGGGCGAAGGGAAGGTATTAAGTATTTCTGTCTTCGAGCGACGACCTAGTGCTTTTGCATTGAAAGACACAGTTTGCACTGATTGACAATCCATGACACAATTAAAGGTTGCCATGGCAGTTGTTCATCTCCTGAAATATATTTGTAATTCTAGCCCGGCGTGAGATCACATTATAGGGTTAAATACGGAAGTTGCCCCATATCTCATCACTCCATGATAAAATCAACTGCCGCGGTAATTACAACTGCGTAATCTACTGTGTAGACACCGCTTACTTCTAAGTAACAAAGCGACAGTTGTGAAGCGTGTACGTCCATTTCATCACAATTTACACTACGTTGTGTTAATATAATCAGTACGAAAGTTTTTTCAACTTCGAACATTACGAAGAAACCTTGAGGCGAGATGATATTTTTTGATTTTCGTACGTGAAGTGCCTTTCAAATTTGTGCATTAAAGCATTATCTAACCTATTTTTCTAAAGAGCTTATAAAATCGAAGCGAGGCATCTATCCGTACCAAAAAGTATAGTTGCCCCAGTTTAGCGTACGGATAGATGCCCATAGAGGATACACACCGAAATAATTGCGGTGTGAGTACGGATAGATGCCTGTGCTCTTATTTGTTTGTAAGCGCAGTCATGTTCTTTAGTAGCTAATTGAATTTTCGTTACAAGATGCCGAGAC
This sequence comes from Polydrusus tereticollis, assembly GCA_963920685.1. Taxonomy (NCBI): domain Eukaryota; kingdom Metazoa; phylum Arthropoda; class Insecta; order Coleoptera; family Curculionidae; genus Polydrusus; species Polydrusus tereticollis. Next base: position 21,137,612 of record OY987328.1, read on the forward strand.
GTTACATACGGAAAGGGGGAGCTCCAGAACGAGCAACCTGGACAGAACAGGCGTTAAAAAGTGCTGCAGACGCCGTTAGTGCAGAGACAATGGGTTTGAATGAAGCGGTTCGGATATACGGTATTCCACCTCGTACACTTCGAAAAAAATGAGTTTACGAAACGTGGTCTTGGAAGGACTCTTATCTTAGGCTATGAAAATGAATAAAAACTGGTTTGCCACATATAAAAATTAGAAAAATCTGGGTTTCCTTGTACACGTGTGTATATCAGTAGAATGGCTTATCAACTCGCTGATAAATTCAATGTCAAGCATAACTTTGATACTACGAAAGAAATGGCGGGGAAGCAGCGGCTGCAGAGCTTTTTAGAACCACATACGAATCTCACGTCAGACAAGCGGAGGGAATGTCATATGCACGAGTACTAGGATTTAATGAGAAGAAATAGACAGTTTTTCCAACTTCTACAAAAAGTACTTGAAGAAAGTGACCTGTTTGGAAAACCAGGTCATTTATTTAATATGGACGAGAGTGGGGTGCAAATGAATAATAAGCCAGAGAAAGTTATTGCCACCAAAGGTAGGAAGTTGGTACAACAAGTAACATCTGGCGAGAAAGGGGAAACTATTTTCATAATTGCCTGTCACAATGCTGAGTGCGTTTTTATTCCTCCAGTTCTTATAATAAAAGGCGTCAATTAAAAGGCTGAATTTGTGGATGGGTTACCACCAGGTTCAAATGTATACACGAACAAGAAATCTGCATACATAAATTCAGAGTTGTTCCTAAAATGGCTAAGTAAACAATTTATTCCGCGAAAGCCTCAAGGAAAGGTGTTATTACTCTTGAATAGACATGGGTCTCACACCACATTGAAATGTTATGAACGGTGCAGCTGATAATGACGTGCTTCTCCTGGGCCTACCGAGTCATTCAACACATGGGCTTTAGCCACTTGATAAATTGTTCTTTAAACCTTTGAAGACTCATTTTTCTTGTGAACTGTGAAATATGTCCTTATAATCCCAACATTATTCTTGAACAGTAATGCACCTATAACAACCAATATACCATCCACTCCCTCTAATAGTCTACAACTGGAGTTATCTCCCTCTACTTGTCAGCAACGTATAGTAACCCCCTTCATCGGTGAACAACGAGAGCCAATGCCCTCAACTAGTTAGTAACGTGATACACCTACTTCCACTGAAGATATAACTCCTTCAAAATTATTATCAGACATATTACCTGTACCAGTTGTGACCAAGGCAGCATTTAAACGTTTGAAACAATCTGCTAAGCTTTTGAATTCGGCAACAGAAATAGAAAAAAGGCAAAATAAGACACTTGAAGCTTTGAAGTTGCAACAAGAAAAGGAAAATAGGAAGAAGAAAATGGCAGACAATAAAAGAACGAGGAAAAAATACTGTAAAAAGGAAGATAAGAAACTATGAAGATTGTACGTGTTGTGAGTGTAAAGAGGCATACGCTACGAGCAGATCAGCAGCTGATTGGATTCTGTGCGTCTCATTCAAGACATGGCTGCATGAAGACTGCACAGATTGTGGAGATTATTGCAACGAATGTGGTCGCAGCGACAGCTCGGAGGATAATTAGTTTGTTCATAATACATTATAACCAAAAAGTCCAAAGAAATTATTGTTTTTTTATTATGGAACAAAAATGCTTATTTTTTTCAATAAATAACGTTTCATAAAAGAATGTGAGTTTTAGCTTAGTTGTTAAGCGTTATTTCAAGTAATTGTCAACGACGAGGTGACAACCAGCACGGCAACCATTATGCCATTAGTGAGATTTAAGTATCGGCATCTATCCTTACTTCGTAAGGCATCTATCCCACCCCAATAGGATAGATGCCCAATTGAAACGTCATAAAGTCTTAGTTCTAGTGGTTTATCTATTAGCCGTATGAAAGGAAATGTTTGGTAGAATGAACATGAAAGGCAACGTAACCATATGCGTATAAAAGGACCTATCTATTTTATACAACAACAATTTAAATAGGATTTATTCAAAACTAGGGCATCTATCTGTACTTTACTCTGTACGATTAATGAATCGTTCTTTGAAAAATTCCATCAATAAATTAGTTACGTGACAGTAAAAGCATTTCTCCTTCGCTGCCAATAACAACACCTGCTTGAAAAAATATTCAAATCTTAACATGATAAGATGAGTAGGTAGTTAACTATCATGTTGTTAAACATTTGATGTAAAAAGGGTTTGACTACCAACTACTCCCAAATTTTAACTTACTTTATTGAAATCGCATTTTTAAATATTATTTTAAATTTAATTCTTTTTAAATTACATTTTATAACTTTGCCTTAATTACATAAAGCTTAATTCACTTAGTATTAAGGAAACTATAAAACATCGAAATAAAACTCTGAAACTACATTAAAGAAATGCATTTAAAACCCTTTTGAAAAGATATCTTGCAAAATTATAATTAGATTCATTTGTCTGTGAAACTTTAAAATAAATGAGATGTCTAACTTTTGGTTAAAGTTTTCGAAAGGAATATTAGGGAGTTTTGCGTTAAAATAAAAGAGACAAAGCGCTAACGCAAAAATACAACAACTACTGTAACAATGACGAATGATGAATATTAGAATGTTAAAATTGAGATTCATCTTATACATCTATAATGTATGGTATGAATCCGCAAAAAGTACTAGTGGGTGGCGAAAGTGATACCCTAAGAGTGTGTAAGTTTTAGGTTTAGTTTGTAGTTTAGGCAAAAGTCGTAGTTAAGAAAACCAAAGGTTTTTTTTTTTGGTGCGAGACTATAACAAAGGATTTTCTTTTTGGTGCGAGATTATTATTCAGTCAGTGAGTATTAAAAAAGGCGGTTCATTTGAATCGGAATCATTTGATACCAGCAAGGATAACAGCACCGAATATAAAATTATTAACAATGACAAATTGGATAAAAAAATGAAAAATGAGAGATGGGGTAGTGTTCTTGGGGAAAGAAACATAGAATTAAGTACAACTATATTCATAAATAAATTAAAGTGTATGGTTTTGGAAGCCACAGTAGATAAAAAGATATCAAATAAAAAAAAGAAAATTAAACCTTGGATCACGGGAGGCCTCCTAAAATCAATTAGAACAAGAAATAACTTAAAAAAATAATGCACATCAAACAATAATAATCATATAGTTGTAAATAGATATAAAGAGTACAGAAAAATGCTTAGTAAATTAATCAAAAATGCCAAATATAATTATTACATACATAAATCCCAATGTATAATGGACGGGCAATGTGATTGTGACAATAGTATAGAGCGAAAATCTAATATAAAATATTTGGGAGTGATAATTGATGAAAATTTAACGTGGAAAGAATATATAAAATATGTAACATTTAAAATTAGAAAATTAATCTATAAGTTTTATGAGCTGAGAAATATTTTAACACTAAAAGTACTTAAAACAGTGTATTATGCACTGGTTGAATCAATTATCAATTATGGAATAGTGATTTGGGGTGGTATACCCCACAGAACTTGTTTTTAAAGATAGTAAGTTACTAAATATTGAACAACTATACATTAAATCAATTATAAGATTTATGATTAAAAATAATTACTATAAAGAAAACCTTAAACATGGGCTAAACACAAGAAATGTAAAGCAAGGAAAGGTGGAACTGCAGAACCTCCGTCACAAAATATGCCAGAACCACATATGCAGTCTAGGTCCAAAAATTTATAGTGAACTACGTAGGCACTTAAAGGAAAATAAATATAATAAAGCTTAAAAAGGAATAACAGAATGGATAATGGATAGTGATTATATAATAAATTATATGATTCAGGAGGAAAAAAAAATAGTATATTACATAATAATATATAATATTTGTACAAAAACATTGATAATAAAAAAATATTATAGACCTTACACCTAAATCAACAGAAATAATATTGATAAGGGTGCACACAGGGTATTCTGAATACTATTATGCACCTAATGTATTTTAGCAGTACCAGTTAGGCGAAACTAGAATAAAATAATTATTTCCTCTATTGAACGGAATTATATATAACTAGTAATGAAGTTAGTTATTGTAAATTATTATTGTAAATTATTATTATTGTAATCTATTGCTGATAAATAAAAAGAAAATAAAAAAAAATAATAACCCTCATGAAAAATAACAAGTTTTCGACCTTGGTGGCATATCCCATATACTACACTCTATAGCTTTGCCGATGAGCTGTAATACGGCGAAACGCGTCCAAGGAATAGGTTTGACGGAAAGAAAATGGTCAAACTTTTTCAAGCCCCTTTCTAACAATAGGTTATTGCCTTCTCAAGACATAGTTTTTCTAAATCCAATAAGTTTCTTTATTTTTCTACTGATATTAGCACTGACGATAAAGCAAAGATAGACCATGCATCTCATTCATGTACGTAATTTCGCGCCGAGCCTACAACTCACTGTTTATAAGAGGACGATAGCATGGGCACGCTACTACGAGGTTGAATTAGCAGTGGCGTATCACTTTCAAAGCATTTTAAATGTTGTGTTAAAATTATCAATAATATCATTTCAATAACAATTATATAAAAATAGGTGACCATGATATAGGCCAAATCGTTTTCTAAAAACTGGCAAGAGCATTGCTGTATTTAGAATGAAAATAAAAAGTGATATTTTGATAGACGATGACGACATGCGAATGAATTCGTGGCTTCCAAAAATTTATTTATTAATTAACGGGCAATGCCCAATTTCACAAAAAATACAATAAAGTAAATTCATATTTCTAACACAGAGTTACATACCTACATACTAATAAGTAATTATTATTGAAAAAAAGAACAGGAATTGATCGTGTACGGAAGTGCAAAACAAAAAAGAACAAAAAAAGAAAAAAAAAATTTTTATTTATTTAAGATTTTCGAAAAATTGGAGATTCGAGATTTCAAATTGAGTCGCGAAGCTGCTTCATAAACACGGATTTGGTTGAGAAAAAATCGAGTGCAGGATGCTCGTTGGCTAGTCTACTCGACCTGGATATAAAGGTATTTTGGCCATAGTTTGTTCTGTGTGCAGGTATTGAGAAGGTATACCTTAATCTTGTTTCCCTTGAGGGAACATGAAAACCTATTTTATTCAGCAGAAGCGGGCAGTTATATTTATTGTTTAATATATTGTACAGAATTTTAAGGTCCTTAGAATTCCGACGCTCTTCAAGGGTTCTAAGTTGAATGTTAGATTCCAACTGAAAGTAAGTTAGTTCAGGCATGTTGAGTTTAAAAGCTATGTACCTTAGAAATTTATGCTGAACTCTTTCTATATTAAGAATGTGAGTATTATATCGGGGATTCTAGACACTAGAGGCATATTCGAGGTGACTTCTTATTAATGAGCAGTAAAGTTGTTTAATAGCATTTGTGTTGGTAAACTCGGAAGTAACTCGCTTTACAAAACCGAGAAGTTGTAGTGACTTTGATATTACGGATTGTATATGAGGGACAAAAGTAAATTTTGAATCGATAAGTACGCCTAGATCCTTAATTAGAGGGACACTGGAAAGTGGAGTATCTCCAATGAAGTAGGCCTGCCGAAGCGCTTCTCTGGATTTGTGGAAAATGACCAAATGGCACTTTGATACATTCAACTCCATACCATTGTTATCACACCAGGTTACTAAGTGGTTCAAGTCGGACTGAAGTTTTAGGCAGTCATTTGAAGAGGAGACCTCTATGTATAATTTTAAATCATCCGCAAAGAAGAGAAACTGACTATGCTCAAAGCAAGATCCCAAGTCGTTTATAAACAAGTTGAAGAGAAGGGGTCCCAAATGTGAGCCCTGGGGAACGCCGGATGGAACCGGAATACTTTTTGAGTGAAAGTTGTTAAATCGAACGGTCTGGGAACGACCTGTCAAGTAAAAAATACCTTCATGCACCGCTACTGTTGGTCGAATTATCAATGAAATATTTATCTCATAAATACTTACTTATTAAAAGAAAATCCAGGCACTGAATCGGTTATTTTGCAAACTTGACACTGTCTCCCCATATTGTAAAATTATAATTATCTCACAAAACTATAAATCACAATAATCTCACCACTAAATTAATTTATAAAGCCGAAAATGCTTTGAAATAATTATAGTGTCAAAATTGTGACATTTATTTTCTTATTTTCGCCTGCTACCGCTAGGAGGCAGACGTTGCCACATTTTGCGGACTCTACACCAGTGTCGAATAGTCCGAATTATATAGCTACCGTTCTAGCTGTAAAATTAATTTCTAATTGACTGCCACTACTGCCAGTCAACAGGTTTTCTTAAAACCCGCATTATGCGCGGCCATAGCACTAGTAAATACCAAATTGTTACAAATTGAGTCAATTTAAGCAGAAATAAAACCCAAAAGGGGTAAGTTTTGGACTCATCGGCAACAATGTACAAATATTTTTAGCGTGGAACTCGCATGGAACCTGCCGGTGTTTTGCATCTGACCTCTCGTCTGCTTGTTATGATAAAAGAGCATGCGGCGTCCATCTTTGCTTTATCGTCAGTGGATATTAGCTTCAACTCTCAAATGAGAGTAATCTTATTACTTAATGGAAAACATCTATTAGGGCAGCTTACTGGAAGAATGAAAATATAGTTAAAATAAATCTTGAACACTTGTCACTGTCAAATTGACAGCTGTCATAAAAGAGACCGCATATGTTTTGGCCGACTTGTATTATTTGAAATTAATACGCAGCGACTAGGTGAACGTAAATCCTTTTTCTGGGAAAGCAAGATAAGGGATTTCAATATAGACGACGGTAGCATTTACAAAATGATGAGTGTCCTGACGAAGGGCTCCAAGAAACCGGTGTTATTCGTCAGAACCCAGGACAAAGAAATAATAACGGATTGCAAGCAAACGGTTGAACTGTTCTCGGAAAAGCTCTCCGAACAGTTCAGTGAAAACTCATCCGCCGACCCAGAGAGAGAGGGTCTCCAGAATGATGCAAATTTATCATAGTATGAATCATCCTGGTCAAAACGTCTCAAACGTTATGATAGATAAGGTAGAAGGCATTAGTGCAAACTTAAATGTCAAGAAGGGTTTCGATGGTATTCAAATGGCTGCATTGCCCAATTTGTGAAACATCCTTTCGGGTATAGTAAACCTTTCAGAGGTTACAATTAAAGAAGGTCACTATCCGTGTGTATGAAAAGAAGCAAAAGTTATACTGATCCTAAAATAAAACGAAGACTCGACGGAGTTGGTAACGTATAGGTCAATAAGTCTGTTGTCGAGCCTAGCGAAAATTATTGAAAACATAATACTCAGTCATCTGGTTGACTGTGTCATTAAGCGTAATGTTCTCCCAATGAGCAATATAATATACGTTCATAATATCCCGAGGCATAGATTTAAGGAGCTGTTCTTATTTGCTGACGACACAATTACTTCAGTTTTAGATCAACCACGGCTGGTGAATGCTAGATTGCAGAGGCACATGAGTTTTGGAAAAGTGTCTTTCGAAGTGGAGGATCTTGGTTAACGGCATTCAAGTAAAGTGTGTCTAGGACGTCAAGTTTTGGGACTTGATTTTGATGAGATACTAAATTAGAGAAAGAACTCCCAATTGAAATTGAAAAAGCTGGCAATCAGCTTCATTCCATATACTGCCTGTTGAATAAAAGGAGTAAGATAGGTTATAGAACTGAAGTCAATTTATACAAAACTCTTATTATGGAGTGCCAACATGGTGCACCATAAGCAGGACAGCACATGACAAGTTCCAGGTGCTACAAAATAGGGCGTTAAAAATAATTGGGGATGCTCCAAAATGTAACAGAGACTTGAAGTACCGACACTGATGAAATATTATGACAAAATAATAATTAGGGACCACTACAAACGAACGAACGTATTCACCAACCTACTCATTACAATTTCACATATGCCCTCGTTACCGGATTCCACATACAGATTGCCTAAAAATTGGCTGCAGCCACCCATTGTGGAAGCCTTAATAAAATAATAATAATAATAAACACGGCTTTCTTGAACTTAAACACGCTCATACTCCCCTAAAAATGATCCAGAGCTTCGCTTAAATTAATTTCCTTATTTGAAGATTAGCCAAAAAAGGTTCCAATGACCAATAGAAACTAAAGGCAATGACTGACTGCAAAAGGAGAGAGAGAGAGAGAGAGAGAGAGAGAGAGATTCCGATTAAAAAGAGCAAAATTATTCTGGATCCAGTTCCACCATTATATCGGCTGGATCGTCGTGGTTGCTATTGAATAATACTCCTTTTCTGTTTTGCTATTTGAAGTCTGTCTTTAGTGATTCTCCAGACTTATCTCCTTAAATATCCTTCGCTTCCATAGTATCCATTGGTGCTATATCTCGTCCTTTCTTGATGTTCCGTAGGCATAAGTAAATATTATCTTAAAGGTTTTGTTGTAGATCTATAGAATTAAAAATATTGCCAAACCAGATATTTGGTAATAACTTTTACAACTCTTGCATCCAAATTTTCTTCTGTAAGTATAGGTATAAACTTTTTAGACAACTAATTTGATTAGCAAATGGTTTCAAGTGTTTTTCTCAGTGACAGCTTTTGATGTTTTTATTTCAAAGCCTACTTTGTAAAATGTAAGACCTTTGTTCAATTTTATTACTAAACTGCATTCCTATCATTTTGGTGCTGATCAGGGATTAGATGGGTAATATGTTGCCCGATCTAAGTAATTTTTGCAGCAAAATTCTTCCTAGCTGTAAATTTTGTTATGCATAATAATTATAATAATCGTTTTAAATCATATTTTTGTGTTTCTAGAGTCTACGATACGTATTTTGTAAAGTATCAGTTACCTGCCGCCGATTTCACAATACTTTAATTATTCTATATATAATCTATTTTTTATATAAATTATTATTTATATAAGGTTACATTTAAAATTTTTGAAAAAACTGGAAAATGTGTCGATTCTGTAAATAGCGCCCTCTAGATGCGACTGATGTAACAGACTTTAGTAATATACAATTTTAAATGTCACTTTAGGATAAGCTCTTTCAAACAAAATAAAATTTAGGGAAAGGAAAGAATGTCAAAAAGTCTTTCTCCACTGATTTAATAAAGATTTTATGTTTTAAAAAGTTTTAATTTTTTGATCAATCTTGATTATTTTCTCTACAAAATGGGACTAACTTAATTACGGGTTACGGGGCCTTAGGTCTCCAGTACTACCAAAAATTTTGATAAATATGTTTTAAACCTTTATGAATGAGTCTTCAACAAAAAAGAAATCGTACTTAAATTCTAACAAACTCTTTCTTCCATGCCTTTGAACAAATATTATGATATAAATTAGAATGCCCCACAATCCCATTTATATAAACAGGGTCGTTGGTATGTATGGAAACGGTCGATTATTTCTTAAGGTATAATAGTTAGCGAAAAATATTTTAGACAAAAGTTTTAGGGTTTTTTAAGGTCTATTAGAATATTTAACAAATAAGTATACAGGATGAGTCAGAAAACCGTAGAGAAGCAAAGTTTTTTTTTTAAATGGAACACCCTATATCTTAGAATATTTTTGGATTTTACATAAAATAGCAATTATTTTTCAAGAAGTACATTATAAGCCTAAACATAATAGTTCCCGAGATATCGACTTTTGAAAAATGACATTTTTGAACCTTGACAGCTTCTAGCTTTCTAACGGTACGTCTTAGAGTGAAACGGCTTACATGTCCCTATCTTACTTTTTTAATATCTTCCCATATCTTCAACATCAACTTCCGGTTAAATCGGAAGTACTGTATTTCCGGCTTTTGAGTTACATCCGGATTAACCAGAAGTTGACACTTTTAGGAAGATAATGAAAAACTAAGATAGGGACATGTAAGCCGTTTCACTCTAAGACGTACCGTTAGAAAGCTAGAAGCTGTCAAAGTTCAAAAATGTAATTTTTGAAAAGTCGATATCTCGGAAACTATTAGGTTTAGACTTATAATGTACTTATTGAAAAATAATTGCTGTTTTATGTAAAATCCAAAAATATTCTAAGATATAGAGTGTTCCGTTTAAAAAAAAGTAACTTTGTTTCTCTACGGTTTTCTGACTCATCCCGTATACTTATTTTTTTAAAATTCTAATAGAACTTTAGAAACCCTGAAACTTTTGTCTTAAATATTTTTTGCCAACTGTTTTATTTTAAGAAATAATCGACCGCTTCCATACATACCAACGACCCTGTATATATCCCTTCGTAAAACTTTCATAGGAAGAACATTATTTTTCTTTATAACCTACTAAATGTGACAAACCTTTCAGAAGTACTTTTAAATTTAAAAAAATTTATTTAAGATTTCAGTATGCTGATTACGTTCACTGCTTAATACATTTTCAAATTTTAAAGCTCCATCAACGTCACCTTCCACCAATAATTTCCCTCTACTGCTAATACTAACAGCAATACTTCTATTGTCTCCTGAGGATGAAGGTCACTACCTCGAAACATGTAAACTTTTTATTATGAAATTAAGCCTTTGATTGCTCTTTATTAAATCAGTGGAGAAAGACTTTTTAACTTTCTTCCTTTTCCCTATATTTCAACTCCACTTTGAGAATGGACTATTTCTTTAAATTGAAATAAAGTTTATTAAATTTGGTTAAGGCACACCGATGTTATGGGTAATTCTGTCAAAAGAGATTCCCTCTCCTCCGCTTAGTCTATTTTGCGAGATGGAACAAAATGTATGAAAGCAAAGTTATTCCAAATACTCCAAGGAATAAAACACTTAATTTTTGACATAACTTTATTTGGCATATTATCGATAAAAATCCGATTATCTTCCTTGTCATTGGTTTAGCGCCCACTAGCGGTCAATTTAGAAACTTGAAAATAATTTTCAACAATTTATTTTGGTCCATTTTAAAACAATTTTTTTTATTTGAACACTCTGTGATAGGCGATTCCTGAGATATGGCCGCCGTCCATTCTTATTTGGCCACCCGGTACATTTGAAACTGTCCACAAATTACTATTATCAGCTCTGATCCCTACTTTATAACTACGCTTTATAGGTTTTGTAGTGTTCATAATATTGTTTGTAGAATCTGGCTCTCCCAATTAATTGTTTAAATTACCAAGTGCAAAATTTTTAGAAAAAATTATTTATTTGGCGGGAACTGTTAAACTTCTCGATTTTAAATTGGTAGATTAGGCATATCAATGAGCTACTATTACCATAGATGGCACAACTCATTCATAAATGCTATATAAAATCACTTTTACCTTTGAATGTAATAATGCTAAACTTAACTTATATCCCAACTTTCTGTTTACTAGCCTATGAAAAGTAACTGCAAATTGGTCAAATTCTAAACACTTTAGACTTAATTCAATTAGTCTTCAAATAAAAATATCACAAAACACTAAAAACACAGTAATAGTTTCACAAAACCGATAAACAATCGAAACTCCAGAAAAACGCTGTCAAAGAAATAGTAACGAAAATGAATGAAACAACGTTATGCCGAGTCATGCGGACGGCCTTGAAAATAATGGACCTGGTGGATCCCTTACTGCTGCGATGCCATACTTTAGATTTTCTACAACGATTTAGATAATTTTATAAATTTCCCACATCATGTTATTCATGTTAATAACTTAAGCTCCAAATTATCAACGTCCTATTTACGATAACAGCCACATAGCTTCTATGACAAAAATTGTTCCAATAAAGGTATCCTTGGAAGTAATTTCGTAGTTAGTTTTACCAGGGCATTGATAATTTAAACCTAAGCAGCGTAAGTTTGACAAACCAAGTGGAGACGAGCAATTTGCATGTTGATTTACATTAGACTGGAATCTCACACACACATGAGGAGAGGTGAGCCCATCTCGCGGAAGTCCTTGTTGCCCTGAGCTTATTTGCATAGAGTCTCAATGACTCCTTCCAGACTTCTTTCCACGCTCCCCTGCGGTCCAGTTCCGCAGGGTCTCACCAAAAAGTACTTAAGGTACTTTTACTCTGGAATCTAAGAGAGGGGTGTAATATTGGTTTTGTGAGGTGTATCGGGGGAGGGCTTTGGTGGGTGGGTGGTGCTGCTTGGCGCACCTAGAGAAGTTGGTGACGGGGACGTTTATGACGATACGGGGCATCGATGTCATAATTGGAAGCTTGTCTGATGAGGGGGTTTGGGTGTTCGGGGGCCGAAGTTAGAATCTTCGTATTTCTCTCGTGGAGAAACTGGGAAATGGGTGTGTGTTTGATGTCGCGGTGTAGGTCTACTTTACGGATGAACCATGGGATGTCCATGGCGTTGCGAATGTAACGATTTTCAAGGGATTGGAGGCGGTTAATGTGGGTGGGGGCTGCGTGACCTCACGCCGCTGAATCGCATGTGAGGGCGGGTCTGATGATGGCTTTGATGAGGTGGATTTTGTTTTTGTGGGTTAGGGTGCTGTGGCGGTTAAGGAGTGAGTATAGAAGAGAGTATGTCATTCTGGCTTTATTGATGTTGCCTTGGATATGGGGCTGCCAGCGGAGGGTTTTGTCTAGGGTGATACCGAGATATTTCACTCAGTCTGACCAGGGAACATCGCGACCTAGACTGGAATAAGTTGATATCAATACCTTTATTTATTATTGTTGTACCTATGCTCCGCCCATATGTGGCGAGGCAGCTAAGCTAAGACACTAAGCGCATGAGTGAAAATTAAACTGTGCCTCTCCCAGATCCAGGACCACCAGGATACAAAAAATCGGTAGTATTTTAAAGTTCATACCTTATTATAAGTGATTATTAAAACAAACCTACATAAATAAACGACGCTTCTTGGCCGCTAAAGCGATTTAATCAATAATTGCTTGACCATTAAGTTGGTCTGGCATCATCTAAGATATGACAATTTGGGGTTTTCTGAACTTATATCAACAATTAAATTCAACGGTTTTTTTTTTTAATTTGAAAAACCTAATGGCCTAACTTTTTTGAGTAATCCTTTACGTAGTATAGTCAACCAAAAAAGTTTGAAACTAACTCTTATTGCGATCAGTAGTCTCAATTATTAATCACTTTAATTAATACAGTTGTTCTTTGAATATATAATAATAAACCGACAGTGAATTAAGGAAATAAAACGTAAACTTACTGAAAAGTTTCCAAATAATAAGTATTCGGAGAAGAAAACGATTAATTACGAAATTTATTTGTGATAAGTTTGGACAAGTCGACTTAATAGGATTTTCTAATCAAAATGGCTGCAACTTTAATGAAATCCATTGAACGGATACGGCGTTAATTATAAATAAACAAACACAACCAACTTAAATTAATTACAAGAACTTGAAGGAGACCAACAGGGCCGTAATGGCTTGATCATTGCAAAACAGTGAATTAATTATAATAAAGCGTATTTTATTATTTATTATTTATAATTATTGTAAATGCGGTGTGGTATAGCAAAACTATTTTTTCTAACCCCCTTACTTAAGATTCTATGAAATACGTACTCTTAATAATAATAACAATAATGATTTTATTTTATACTCAGAAATAAATGCAAGTATATAATATTAATAACGGTAGCGAGACTCAGAACAGTTGCTGCTGATACAACCACCGAATAAATAAAATCAAATAATTAATAAAGCAAGAAAACAAAAAATATAAACTGAAAAGTACTAGCATATCCAATACAATTCTAACTACCATAAGAAATTGAAGTTAGCAAAAAAAGCAGTATACCCAATATAAGGTTTTTAAAGTAATATATATATTTTAAAGATAATATTTATGTATACAAAGAGTCCGGGAAAATGTGAGAGATCTCTAGGACTCAGATAGAACATGAAAAAATAAGATGATAAGTTCTTATAAATTTTTTTCTTACGGGCCTTCCCTACGGAGATATGTACCCCTGAAGGACGCCGCTGGAAATCGGTTTTTCTTCAATAACTTTGAAAGTACATAATATATATTAATAGAAATTTAAAGGTATGGACACTCGTAAGGACCTTTTTTCTACGAGTGACCGCAAAGAAGCTACTTTGCGCACACTTTTGCATACGCAAAGTAGCACTTTCCCGCACACTGTGCGGGAAATTTTTTTTCCCGCACACTTATTTTAAAGCAAAATTACCATATTATAGACGCGTTTTTTTCTTATATTTTATAATTTTTTTAGATATTTATACAAAAATATTGTAACAAGACAAAGTTGACAGGTGGTTTTTGTGTTGCCTTATAAACTATACCGAAGTATTGTGCCGTGCGGCTCAAAATTTTTTTGAAATCTGCATTATTATATTTTCCTCTAATTTTGTTCAAGTTAAAAAAAATCAAGTATTTTTGTGTCAAATGCGGTTTGTTCCCTTAGCAACCAAAATACATTGTCATACAACGCTTTCATGTCAGTTTAGAGGTCTTCTTCAAAATTTTCACTAGCATTTTCACCTATTTAAAATAAAAAAAACTGTTTTAAAAATGGATATCACTGAAGAAGAACTTCCAGAAGATGTCCTAGAAGCCGCCAACATGGCTAGTTTGCAATTGCTGCCTGCCAAATCGCGAGAAAAATACGAGAAACAGTACGAGTTGTTTTCCAAATGGTGCGAACAAAGGGGGATAAAAACGTTAAAGGAAGAGGTACTTTTAGCCTACTTTCTTAAGTTAAGCAAAGAATTTAAACCTAACACAATGTGGTCAAAATATTCAATGCTCAAAAATGTAATAAAAATAAAAAGAGACATCGATATTGGTGAATTTTATAAGCTCACTGCATTTCTGAAAAAGCAGAATATTGGGTTTAAACCAAAAAAAGCAAAAATATTTACGAAGGAAGAAATATTCAGTTTTATTAATTCGGCACCAGATGAAATTTACCTTTTAATTAAAGTTGCCACTATTTTTGGACTTGCCGGCGCATGCCGAAGGGAAGAGCTAGCAAATTTAACCACTGCCGATATTGAAGATAAAGAAAACCTCATAATTGTCAAAATTAGGAATTCAAAAAATCATACAGCAAGAAACTTTATAATATCGGAAGAAATTCATAACGGAGCCTACCTGCAACTGTACAGAAAATACAAAAGCTTACGCCCGATAACGTCAAACAACCGTTTTTTCTTAGTCTACAAAAAAGATAAATGCGTTTCACAATGTGTTGGAGTAAATAGTTTCGGAAAGATGCCTTCTGAAATAGCTGCCTTTTTGAAACTGCCAAATCCGGAACTCTATACAGGGCACAGTTTCAGAAGGTCATCAGCAACGTTACTGGCCAATTCTGGAGAAGGAATCACTGACATAAAACGTTTGGGAGGTTGGAAATCTACTGCGGTAGCTGAGGGATACATCGATGAGTCCACAACTTATAAAAAAGGGCTAAGCAACAAAATTTTAAGCTGCAGCCCTAAAAAATGTGAAGCAGTTCCAAGTACTTCAAAGAATGGATCCATTTATTCCTTTTGCAACACGACAGTACTGATGAACCAGGAAATGACATCTACTACAACATTTTCACCTCTAGTTGCTAGATCTGCAATAAATGTAGAAAAAGCGACCAACTGCACATTCCATATTAATGTAATTAATAATAATAAATAGGCAATTTAGGTATAAGTAGTTATAAGTTGTTTTTGATGTCAATAAAAATTTAAAATTAAAAAAATAGTTGTTTTTGATGTCAATAAAAATATAAAATTAAAAAAATATATAGTTATTTCACTCGTAGAAAAAATATTGTTCCTAACACGTGCGCAAAGTAGTTTTCCCGCACTTAAAGCTTATCCGAACTCCGCTTCGCGTCGTTCGTCTAACTGCTTTCGCGTGCGGGAAAACATAACTTTGCGCACTGAATAGGAAAACTACTATTAAAACAGTGTCCTTGAAATATATTTACCTTTTTGGTTTACCATGGGCGGACTAAGCTTTACGACTTAATGTTAAAATCTTTAACACCCTGCATGATAAAGACTGAAAAATGAAATGGAAATAAAATAAACCGTTTTGAGAAAAAGAATAATAAGCGAATTCATGATTTATTTTCAATAGGAAGGGCCACGAGTTCTATTTTATTTATCGACCACAAAGTGTGATACGAAAGTCATTCAAACACCTTAACGAAATTATTGAAAAACTTCATAAGAGAGTTCAACATGAGTTCCGTGAAGTCTGAAACACTCGCAGGCACGACGAATTGAGGGCTGCTGTACCCGCCACAATAACCCAGTCTTGGTCCTTATCACATACAATGAAACGTGATTCTCTGTAGAAATTTCTCCCTAGTGTCGACCGGAGTGAAATACACCAAGTTTTTTAGGTATCCCCACAGGTAAAAATCCAACGGCGTTAGGTCGGGAGATCGAGGAGGTCAGGCAATAGGTCCTCCTCTACCTATCCAACGGTTTGGATAGAAGTTAATCAGGTGCTCCCGCCCACCAACGCTGAAATGAGGTGGTATCTCATCGTGCATGAAGTATATGTTTCGGCGTACGTACGGTTCTTCTTGGACCAGCATCAGTACTATTTTTTCCAAACTTTCCTAAACGTATGAAGAAAATCAATAATATATATTACCATATTAACTGGAATAGCCCACCATTCTCCCTTAGACGTTGGTTAACTCGTTGAAATGTCTTCTGGTTTGGCATAGTTCGATTAAGAAATCTTTCGTGATATAAAATTCTGGCTTTTGAAGCATTGCAAGACGCGAGACCTTACATCAGATGGATATCTGCATACTTAATAAACGTGTATTCCATAGTTCGAATTAATTCACAATTAAAATAACCACGTGCAGACTAACATATATATTATACAATGTACTGTATGTTTGTCTTGAAATTCTTATTTTTTAAAATAACCAAAAATTAATGATTGCCTCATATTTTTTTATTTTATTCTTATAAAATTCAGATTCACATAATAATATTAATATCAATTGAGAAATATTTGTAGACTTGTCAAAATTGTTAACATTATTAACAAAGTTTTCTGTCTCTCAAACTTGCGCAGGCTTCATATATGCTTGATATTTTCGATACTTGAACAAGTTCAGGTTCCTCTTCCTCTGTCACAGAGTTTGGAGTAGTTCCATCTGTTTCTTGAATCTCTTTAATGCACTCGATGATAGCAAATTCTGCACTTTCTGTTTACAAATCGTTATCAATAGAGGCAAATTGTTTCAAGTTCACAAATTTAATGTGTCCCTAATATTAGGAAACAGTTGTGCGAGCGGAATATTATCTTTTTCTTCGAAGTCGTCAATATTATCGGTATTACATAAATCCGGCTTTCATAAGGCATTTTTTTATTGTCACTGGGAACAAATTGCGCCTGCCCACCGAAACCCATATTAAGGCATTGGTTATGGTAATATTACTTTCGATTTCTTGAATAGGACAACCAAATTTGAGATTATGCAGTGTAATTTTGGGATGAGACGTAACATTACCCAGAAACAATACCACTCTTCATCTTGGTATTAAATCTGTCATATAGTCACTTGGATCTTACCCACCCTAAATTATTTATCCAGCTTCGTGGTACTTAAACCAGTTTTTTCGCTTAAAGAAAGACATTTCCTTTTTCCCGCCATCTTCAAATATTCACGTTAGTCCCAAAACACACAAAAACTGTTCAAGACAAAACTAATGTTAACAACCGACTTATCAGCCTTTAAAGCAAATTTAATGGATGGATCCGCCTGTCATAAAGTAATTACTGTATGTTCTTTTAATCCTTAAGAATTGTAGAGGCGGTCGGAAACAGAGGTTTTACTGTACTAACGAAAATTATTTTATTGTAAAAACATTTTTATTTCATAATTTCAAAGGTTTGTTGCTCTTGGGGTACTTACTGTGTGCTGTTAAGGCCCAGAAGCCCTTTCTCCTAATTTTAATATCATGGTGAGGATTTGGTGCTGTGTATTGAGGTCTTGTTGGAAACCGAACTGTTCGTCTGGGATGACTTCCTGTGTGTCGAATTCGGTTTTGAGCCTGGTTAGGATTATGCGCTTCATGATTCTTGCGGTCGAGTTTTAACCTTATTAGGTGGTAACAAAATATAAATGTTATTATTTGAATATAAAATTGCTCTAAGGTCACCACCCACCTCTTCTAGCTCAAACTCGTGGCAATTGTAAACTGGGGTGGTTCTTTTAAGTAGAATCCTTGCCAGTAAAACATCAATTTGTACGAGTATGGTCCCCAAAGGATGCTGCTGTGCAAGCGAACATATACGATTAGGGGCCACACACAGTGTCAAAACAAAACACAAATATTATTAAAATATATTTAACTAAGGAAACTGTTACTGTAAAAAGTAACCGATTTTAAAAGACAGATTTATAACACTTAATTGAACAGCTCATGTAGCTATGTAATTAGTTGATTTACCATCTCAGACAAAGATAGTAAAGGGATGAGTTTGGCTAGTTTAAGCACTCATTTTAATGGCACAACAGTTGCAACTCCTTTACATAACGCCTGGTATAGTTGTTCCAAGCCCAATTTGATGACCTAAAAGAGCATTAAACTCCTGACCATAAGCGTCGCTTTTACCAAATAATTAAAATACGGATTGTTGTAAATTTTCAATATGATTAAGTACTTTAAACTGCAGCTTGTTCATTGTAGTTTATATAGATAGAAAGCATCCATTTAATATTTTTAAAATGGTCTTTCGGGAACAAAAATTTTCATTTTGCCAGCAAGGACCGCGAGGAGGTATGAGTTTACATTGCCAGAAAAGGATAGGGTCAGGTATTATGTTAGTTGGAATATAGGGGAATTGTGCCTGAGATGGCATACTTTTTGTTTGAGCCCTTATTTTTTCGCGAAACAAATTATATTAAAGAACATGATCAGTCCAGTGCATTTTTTAATTCATCTTTTACACTTAACATCTACTGATTGGAATTTAACTTTCAAAATATATAACTTTGACAGTAACCAAAAAAAAAGTGTACCTATGCCATCTCACACTGATATATAAGGGTAAGATGACATACTATGTCATCTCACCCAAGCCAAACTAAAACTATGTACCTATGTAATGCAAAGTAACATTTTATTAATAAATATAGAAAGTTCCTACAAAAGAAAATAATTTACAAAATGAAATTATAAGAACACAACACAAATGCACACACATTTAGTAGGAAGTTAAAGGTTAAAGTTAAATATACAAAATTTTTAGAGAACTTTAAACAAATATAAATAAAAAAAAGTATGTATTAATAAAAAATTGTCCATCTTATTTGCAAACATCGCAAATGAACTGCTTTATTCTTCTGCTGAGCGAGAAAAGTAATAGAGCTCGTTGCAGTACAGGCAAGCAGCATCGTCGTCCTCGTGATCGTCTACTGGAACGCCTCCTATTTCTTCTTCAGTTTCTTCGACAATTACTAATTTCCTTTTTGTTGCCCTAGCAGATTTTCGTAAGATTGCTGCTTCTTTTTCTACAACAGCTGATTTGGTAATTTCCATTTCAGGTGTGCTGTTGAGTACACCACACTTTCCTCCCTTTCTCGGTTTTCGATTTTTTGTTACCGCAGAAGAAACAGGCAGCGGAGAAATAAACTCTATAGATATATTTGGACTTTGCAAACTAATATCATTTGATACAGACACTGACGGCTGAGAATCATCCACGTTCGCATTTGGACAACGATTTTTATTTTCTCTAGACACTAACGGCTGCAGTTTATCAAATTCCTTGATTTATGTTGGTATTAAATTTTCTTCTTGATCAGTAACTTCCGCCGGTTGAAACATCCATTCTGGAAAAATGTCTTTATTAAGTGGATATATGCCAGTCTTAGAAAAAGAGTTTACAGCATTTTCTATTGTTGAAAGCTTTATTGTAAGCTTCTTTCAGTATACCACCGACTTGAAAATGTGTCACCGTTCTTCCAGGATTAGACTTAAGCCAACGAAATAGTTCTTGATTATAATATGTCATGAGTGGGCCGAAAAAACAAACGTCTAAAGGTTGCACCCTGTGGGTGCAATGAGGAGGGAAACAAAATACGACAATGCCGTTGTCTTTTTCATATGTCAGAGCTTCATAATTTTTGTGGCTACTGTGTCCGTCTAAGAGAAGGAGTGCTTTATTTATTACAGATGGTTTGACATACTTGACAAAATGTTTTAGATATTTCAAAAAAGTTTCTCCTGTCATCCACCCAGTTTCTTGTGCTAAACCCAAAGCTCCTACTGGAGCGTGATCCATAAGCTCGTTTTTCATATTTTTCCTTGGAAATAATAAGACAGGTGGTACGTAAGTTCCAATGGCGTTAAAGCAGCATACAACTGTCAGATGTTGGCCTCTCTCCGCGCTTGTTAGAACACCAACTTGCTTTCGACCTTTAGTTGCCAAAATTTTAGAATTTCTTGATGGAACAGTTGAGAGCTCGGACTCATCCATGTTGTATATATTTTCAAGAGAGAATTTGTGTTCATCTATCACTTTCTCAAGACTATCAAAATACTTCCTAATCTGAACTTTGTTAAACCCACGAGCTCTTGCAGCTGATGTTGCCTCTGGTGTACGAAGCGAAATAGAAGGATTTCGTTTGCGGAATCCCTTCAGCCAATCCCAGCCTGCCATTTTATTTTCCTGTGAAAACCTATTTGGAATCTTCTTTACATCGGCAATTTCATAGGCAAGTTTCCGAATATCTAACGTTGTTAGTCCAAAAAAACGCACTTCTAATTCTTTTACATGGCGCACCAATTCATTTTCCAACTCGGCATTAAAAGTTGGAACATGCCCTCCTAAGTAACCCTTATTGGATCCACGATAATTTTTTGCACGTCTTCTTAACGTTGTCTGCGGTACATTAAAGGATTTCGATGCCAAAAGCCATCCCATTTGTTTATTTTTAATTGCGTTAAGTGCTTCTACCATACTTTCTTCACTCCAACTTTGTCGCTGTGACTTTCGGACGTATTTACCAACCATTTTTATAAAATCTGGAAAAAAATAGGAGAAACTAAGCGATATATTAATTGTGGGTGATATGACTTCAGGGTGAGACGGCATACCATGCCATCTTAACCTGATTAACTATATGCCATCTTGCCCTGAAATACATGAATCACTTTAGACGTATGTTGTTAGTTTACACTTACATTTTTATACTATCTTGTGCGGCTAATGTATACAGCTTGTACAAATAAATACTACTACATTAGCAAATTTTAGCAGAACTTTAAACACTCGAAGTAACAAACACTTATATGATACCCGACAGAAAACTTTCCACGAACCGACAGCATACAACAGACCGTACTAACTCCTTCGACACTTACAGACGAACTAAATTTACACAGCGACCGTTTTATGTCCAAGTGCATATAAGCCTATGCACATAGTTGCCAAATTTAAAGCGTTTTCGCTAAAAACGCCAATATGCCGTCTCACCCGGGTATGCCATCTCAGGCACAATTCCCCTACAGTTAGTAGTTAGAATTCACTATATACATTTTAACAACAAATTGATCGCAGCAGAGTCACAGTAAACGTTCTGTGATATAACAAGTTTTTAAGATAGTGTTAAGCGAAATTATGTTATGTTTAAAATTCATAAATAATTTAATGACTAAAATCGTCAGAACTATCAGAAGTAGAATCGTTTCCAGATTGGATTACTACTGGCGCTATAGGCGGTAAAACAGATTCGGTTTTTATAACATGAGCTACGAAATTTTCCCATACATCGCTACTCATTTCGCTAATTACCTGCCGAATGTTATCAAGGACAACTTCGCTTAAAGTTGGTGATTGATTATATTTTCGTAAACGTGTTTTTGTTGTACCCCAAATCATTTCGATAGGATTAAAGATACAATAGTATGGAGGTAATCGCAAAAGAGTATGGCCGCACCCGGTGCAAAGATTATCAATCACGTTCCATTTTTAAAGTTTCAACTTTTAATAATTTTAATTATAGGTACCCTTTTTTACTGGATTCCTTTCAGTAATATTCATATTTTTATTTCTCATAAATCTCAGAATATCTTCTTTTTTAGTATTGATATTAGGTATTTTATTTAATATTCGCGAATGATACGACGCATTGTCCTTAACAATAGACAGCCTAAGTGATGACGTCACAAGGGGCGTGTTTTAAAAAATCTTTCCAAACAAAAATAAATTGCATTGAAAATCCCATAAGAGATTTTTGCAAGCATTAGTACACATTTATAGGCGACAAATAAGCAATTCCTTCCAATTATTTATATTTTTGGTAATATGATTGACCCATTTACAGCCACAGGTAGAGGTAAGTGTTTCCTGAAAATATTTAATCGCCATCTGAAAAAGTTTGAGGTTATGTTATTGTTGTTTACATTATTGTTTATTAAGACATAATTGTTAGTTTTTTGTAAAATAAAGCTTGTGGTAGTGTTTATTTATTAATATGAAGTCGACCCAGTCTATAGCCTAAATAATTTATATTATAGATTCAATATTGGCTAAAGTGGTTACGTATTTTGTTACCCGAACAGAAAATTTTCAAGTTTGTTGTATTCCCTGCAAAGATAGAAGAGAGGAATGCCTGGTCATCACCTATAATCATCTTATAAGGTACATAATAGAACAATTATTATGTTAAAAAGGGATAAACGCCTTGGAGTTGAACCATTATTTGCTTTACAATGGTAAAAGTCAAGATAGAGCAGAGAACCTTCTCAACATTCTTTGGTTTGTACCTGCCATTTTGGGCACAATGACAGAAAGAATAGGGCTACAATATTTCAGTTCAGCGCTAAAAGGCAATTTAGCATTACATCTCCAGAAAAAGGTATGTTATAGCTTTTATTATACAAAATGTATTCACGTTCCTAAAAACTAAAGTAAAAAATGTGAACATTTAATAGTTTGATTTAACTTTTAATAGAAAAGCAAGGCCAACATTATATTAAATTATTTTTAGAAAAGAAGTGAGCAGACAGATGTTACCGAAGATATTGACTCATGCTTTAGGAGCATCGTTAGAAGCAGAAAAGTATTTTTTGATACAAAATTTGGAAGAAATTTCAAAAAAACCTTTAAAAACTTTTTGTACGCTTTAGTTACAACTATTCTCATATCCTTATGTATGCACAGGGATATCAATGCTATACCTAATACAATTAATTTGAAATATATATTATGTAGATTATAAAACAATGTAATACAAATAACAATAAATATTTGTTTAAATTTTTATAATTTCAGTACATCAAATGTTGTTAAGGTCTACAGTATTTCTAAAATTGCTGATCAATCTGATGATCCATAGCTGCATGAATAAGGCTTACTGGGATATAGCTCCTCAGCTGTTTTAACTTCGCTGGATTTAGTTTTTTGGGCATTTCGAAGGCACTCTTATCAGTGACTGATAGGTAGTAGTATCCAAATAATGCAGTTGATGATATTTTATTCCCGCTAGAACATAAACAGTTGGCAGATATTGTGTTGCATTTTTTGTTTAGTATAATCTACAATTAAAATATTATTTTGCATGTATATAAAAATAATATAATATACAGGGTGTTATGGAAATGACTTATTATTTTTTAACCCGTAAATCTATAGGTCGAGCCGAATTGGGGAAAAATTGCGTTAAATGGCGCTCGAAGCTAGAAATTCGAGAAAAATGCCTTCAAAAATTTAGCTCAAAACACCTACGCGCCAATGATCAAACAGCTGATTCGTACTACTTGTCAAAAAAAATATTGTTGACAAAAATCTGACAGTTACTGTCAGATATTGTCTTTAGATATCGTCAGCCCAAAACATGTGTTTTGAGCAGTGTTGCCACATTTACTACATCAGTTTCATCAGATAACCTTTTTTGAATATTTAATTTTTTCTACTTAACTTTAATATGCTTTAGTTTCTACCCTATTACACGAAAAATTGTCTACGTATTGCTCTAGTTTTATTTGTACATACCTTGAAATAAAAAACATATCGGCAAGAAATCCACGTTATACCGTTACCATTTCAAATGATTCTAGCGGGACATTTATTCACTTTAACAACACATTAACTGTTAGGGACATTATCAAGTTATTAGCTCTTTAATTCTGTGTTATTAATACAAGAAATTACTAGTTATAGACTTAATACTTTATAACAAAATCCGGATTGAAAACAACGCGTTTTGGCCAGACACACGTTTGATACGGTTATGTAAATCAGCCAATCAGATGCGGTCAAACGCTCGCTAAGCCGATTGGTCGTCATTTTCAATTGGCGCGCGATTTAAATGAGTTAATTTAAAAAATGTTATAAAATGATATCAATTTAGGAATTTCTAGGTGTTAGAATAGGATAGCAGCATACATATTTAATGTTACAGATGAGTCTTGAGTTTTAATACTTTAGAAAGGCAATATCCATAAAAAAATAAAACGACCATTTTTGAGAGGGCCCTCGGAAAAAAATGTTGACCCACTTTGTTGCACTCGCATTGTTTAAGAAGGCTTGTGCATTACTAGTAACTAATATTTACTGACCACAAACTATTCAAAAGAAGTTTTATATTGGCACTATTTGCTCTAAAAAAATGTATAAGTAGAATGCAGAGTTGTATACCTACCCACTCAAATAAAAGTATTTAAATGTATTGTAAATATCAAGGGCTTGGTATCTAAGTTATCCAATATTTTTATAATGTAATTGCCTTTTAAGTAGGGCCACCGAATCGTGTTTAGTGCAGGTATGGATAAAGTATTAGTTTATTTAAAATTAACGGTTTAGACTATCTAACTAAAATTTTACACCTTTCCTTTGGTATGTGTATCCACGTAGATTTTTCAGATGGGTAGTAGGGACCACTTTAGTTTAAAATAGCCTGAAACCCTTCAGGAACCTCGAAGCACTTGTAAGCCCTTTTTGCTAATAATTTTTAGAAAGTAATTGATTGAACAGCTCAATTTTTTGTTTTCAAAAAAAGGACCTCAAGGCAAATCACAGATAACAAGCCCTCAAGGTCTAATTTTGGCAGTGAATGCTTCAACCCGAGATGTGGGAAATGTTTAAAAATAATAAGCGAATTAACAATAGTTCTTTATTTTATGATTCACAAACTGTTAAGGAAAACAAGCAATAAAAAATGGTCCTAAACCAAGTTATTCCTGAACTCTAGTGGAAATTTTACGCCCGGATTGTCAGTTCAGTCAGTACTTCTGCTTTTGCCAACCATTTTCTTATGGTGCGTTTTCACGTTCATGCAATTTGCGCAAATAGGTTTGTACCTGCAAATTTGCACAAGTAAATTGTTGTGTGAAAACCAAAATCGTTAACTTGCACCAGCCAGAATTCAACAGAATTCAATAGGATTCAATAGGATTCAATGACTCAGTTCATTTGCGCAAATTGGCATGACAAGTCTACTTGCGCAAGTTGCACCGAGCGTGAAGACGCACCATTACAGTTAAACTTGATTGCAAAACACCTGGAAAAGTTCAAAAAACAATAGGGGCAAAAAACTTGACTAACTGGAGAAGCTAGAAATAGGACGAGCCATGGAGAGCCCCATTCTTACTTGTATGAACGATGTGTTTACATTCAAGTCCCATTTAGTCTTTAATTATCTTATTTAATTTTTCGTTTACAACAACCGGAAGGTCAGGGCTATCTGTCTATATTTTCATCTTCACTTCTATTCTTTTCTGTGTTATAAGTTAGGTGACCTTTGACCTACACCTACTGGAGCCTCATTTCTCTTCTTATTTTAGTCGTGGATTGCTCGTTACTTGTTAAGGTATGTTTTACACCCTTGCAGTTTATGTATTGCGTTTCTTTAGTTTTTTCATGTTCTTCTTTTAGGGTAGGAACGCTTTCTTTGTTTTAAATGAAAAATTGTTGTATCAGGCTTTTTCTGTATAACCTCTTCATGTCTTGTCGTTACTTGTAAGGCCTTAAACCTGTTGATTGTCCTAAAACAAAACGTTAAAAGGTTGTAAGAAACATATCATTTCACTTATCGCACATTAAAGAATAGTCTCCTAGTTGTAATGAATTATATTAACATTACCTATTTTCTGACTTTTACAATACGGGAGACATTTTGACAGCCATAAGCGATTGTGGTATTTACTCTTGCTTTGAAATGGGAATCCTCCAGATTGGAAGGACCTTTAGAACCCTTCTCTTATTAAGTCTCATCATAATCTGTACCTACAAGTAAAAAATACTAATTATCAAAAAATAAATACATTTTTGTAGTATTTTCTTTAAAGTATCAGTATGAGTAGACTGTTATTTAGTTAACAATAGTATTTCTACGCAGGACTTGAAGAAACAACACAAATGTTCTGCAATAGGTAGGAATGGATCTCTTCATGTCTGCTGTACGTCCAGTACAAA
This sequence comes from Polydrusus tereticollis, assembly GCA_963920685.1. Classification (NCBI taxonomy): domain Eukaryota; kingdom Metazoa; phylum Arthropoda; class Insecta; order Coleoptera; family Curculionidae; genus Polydrusus; species Polydrusus tereticollis. Next base: position 21,163,999 of record OY987328.1, read on the forward strand.
TGTTCTGACTTACCCCCGGGAAAATCAAAACTTTTTAGTTTACTGTCCGCGCGATTTATAAATTTTATTTATTTATTTTTCATAGTATAAATTTAGACCAAAGAAAGAATGTGAGAGTTTACTGATTTGTCTTGGGGCGATAAGTACCTACCTATCTATTTTTTTTGTTTTGTTTTTACATATGGATGTGTCTTGTTTTCCTTTATAAAATTTAAAAATATTGTTTTTTAAATTTTATTTATTGTACTTTACTTTGTCAATCAGAAAAGTACCCCTTTTGGTAATAAAGCATATTTAACATAAAGCACATTCATCCCGAGTGTAGGTTATAGTATATTAATATTAAGATTTAATCATTAATAAAATAATAAAATTAAAATACCTTCCAAGAATACACTCTCAGGATAATTTAATATTTCTGATATCATCTTGCTGCATCCAATATCTCTAGGATTGATACTGAGAAACGTAGAAGTGAAGACCCTAAAACAAAAAATAAGTACCAGCCATCTGTTTATGCCCCTACTTGTTAAATTATTGTTTATTTTTGAAATTCCATTCAGATGATATTGATTAGGATTTAATTTTGGAGCAAGTCGCAGGTTAATTATATTGAACGCTTTCCGGATCGCGATCCGCCTAGTGAACGAACATTGGTATCTGTGACTCAGCAACTTAGGGACCATGGAACCTTTCACGGCTTTGGTGCTGCATGCGACAGAGGACGACCCCGAGCTGCAAATACGTTACACTACAATCTTAAACGCAGTGGAAAATAATCCCAGTTTAAGTACCCGGCGTATAACAACGCAAGTCGGGCGAGCGTCGAATTATATTACTTGGTGTACTCTTAATGAAGAACAACTCCACCCTTACCATTTACAAAAAGTACAAGCTCTGCTTCCGCAGGACTATGCTTCCCGTCGGAAATACTGCAGGTGGTTCGCGCAGAAAAGTTAGGACGAGCTCGATTGGTTCCGAAATGTGCTGTTCACAGACGAAGCTGGCTTTACTCGAAACGGAATTTTCAATCAGCACAATACTCGTATGGAGCAGGGAAAATCCTCACGCGTACCGTGAAACGCACCATCAACGGCAGTTCACTTTAAATGTTTGGGCAGGGATAGTCGAAAATCACCTTATAGGGCCCTACATCTTGTCGGCACGATTAAACGATGAAGGATACTTGGACTTTTTACGTAACCATTTACCAGGTTTGTTGGAAGATGTTCCTCTTGCAGTAAGGGAAAATATGTGGCTTTTACATGATGGAGCTCCATGTCACAATGCGGGAATCGTTAATCAATATTTGAATGAAAAGTTTCAAAACAGATAGTACTGCTACATTTTTATACGACCAGTGGCGTAAAAACCGCCCCCGCAGGCGGGGGGGGGGGGGCGCAGCAAAGCCAGAGGCGCCCTCAAATCCCTTGTTTCATCATTGTCACAATATTAAAATTAAAAATAAACAATAATGAATGAGAAATAATGTAATATGTGAGTAGATATAAAATAAGGGTAACGTAGTAAATGATAATTAACAATTTCAATAATTTATTATTATACCCCAATAACAGTACCTACATTATTTTAAAATTTCATTATTTTTACAACAAAAAATTGTTTTCTACAATACTTTATATCTTTCTATATTAAACAACGCTTACAAATGACAATATTTTTTACTATGGTGTAAGTGTGAAGGATTCAGACAGGTGCCAAATAGCAGGGCGCTTTCAAAATTTTGCGGGGGAGCGCACATACCCTTAGTTACGCCACTGTATACGACTATCTAATTTATTGTAAACTAGAGAAATAATTCCTCCTTTTTTTGGTAGCTTCTTACAATTATTAGAATCTAGTATTTTACTATCTAACTGTGTTAGAATAAAATACAGCAAATTTTTCTATATAACTCAGTGCTCCTCGAGAGGCATATAGCCCGGACAGTACCTGTTTCTGGCAATATTTGTTTAATCCTTATTGTATAACGCATTTTGCGGTGGTTTGAGAATATTCTCATCCATTTATGTTTATATTCTAAACAAATTTGATCCCAGAGCCAGAAAAACCAGTACACGAAGTTTCACCTTACATCATTTATATTAAAGCCAATAATTGAAAAGTCTGAATTATTATAGAATCTCAGATTATTTCTTCCCAAACAACACTAGCAAGTTCTTGGATTCTACATCCCAGAAAGATACTTCAGAATACAACAAGAATCCCATTCAGACTTCATAGCAGGTATATCAAGTGTGTGTACTAGTGTACTGTAGGTGTACGTACTAGGCCCGGTACTGTACCTATTATACAATTGTGACATACCTACACTAGGAAACGATTCTATAGCTACTTTGCTGATGTTACTGTTATTTTAGCAGTTGCAACCAGATTAATGATGGGACAAAATTAAATGGGACCCAATTAGTACATAATATTATTGACCTTAAAGTTATCCAGCATAAATAATAACTTAATACTCAATTTAAACACATCTATGTACTTAGATGTCACCTTAGACTCTGAGCTATGATGGAGGGCAGATGTCAAGAAAAATAATTCCAAGAGGACATAAACTTCACCACCATGTGAATGTTAAGCCAATCCATTTCCTTAACAACACTGGGTTAAAAATAATGCTAAAGAGTAGAAAACCCTTCGAGCTAGTTTTAGCATAGTAGTACCTACCAAAAGCGAAGTTTGTACATAATAAAGTGTGTAGAATTTTAACCGTTAGAACACTAAGCGACACCGTTTGGTAAAAACTAGAATAAAATTTAGACTTTCGTAGATTAAGTTCAATAATCGCTCATTAGTATTGCGCTTAGTCATGTTTCTTATGAGAAACACTTAAGGATTTTGGGCTATTATTATGGAAGTCAAAAGAAAACGTGGCGATCTGATCGAGACAGAAGCTTCTCAATGGTCATTACTCCTGTGATATTAATGTCTTGGCTAGCATTTCGGCTAATGAATATTAATTTTTCTTTTTGACATTTTCGTGATAAAGAAGATCATGTATAATCTCCCTTCTTTAATTTTTTGATTTAAAGTGTGATAAAAATATGGGGTTGTATTTAAAACTAGCACTTAGAAGTATAATGCAACTTTAAAATTCAAAATGATTTGGATAAACCCTAGGTTATACTAGAAGTAACAATATACATTCCTAAAAGTTAGTTGAACCAATTATTAAAAGTTAAGAAATGTAAAATATTACATTTTTATTATTGTATCGGCAGTACTCAAAGGTTCGAACTTCGACGTAAAAAAAAAATTGCTAAAGATTGTAACAAAATAAATAAAAGTAAAGACTGCTTCAAGGAAGAAGATGATGACGACCCAACAGAACCATTACACGGAGAAAATAGTATTCAGTTTGATGGATAATCATCTTTACATTATTGACAACAACGTAAATAGCTATAGAGACAAAAAAGTGTTCTGTACAATACTGTAGAAAGGGAAAAAATAAACTGCATTTTATTGGTAGAGACAAAAACCACAGAATCCACCAACTGCAAGGACATGTGATAACTAATACTCGGGTTTGGAAGTATGGCACAAGTGCACCCTTCACTAAAAATGAAGAAAGCTAAAACACCCCAAATAAACAATTTTTTAAACGAATGCGTGCATGTTCCCATCCCTTTCCAAAATGATCAATTACACATATTTTTGGTTTATATGCATCCAACCTCTCGAATTGAGAAAACTATAATTGTAAAAGCATTACTAAACAAATATTCCATAATTATTGGTGATTTTAATGTAAACAAAGAAAATAAAAACAAATTAATGGTTATAGAATATGTACATCCTAATAATACAGTAATAACTTAATCGTCATAAGTTGGCTAAACAGATGTCAAGAAATGAACGAGGCAAAAGAAAAAAATTTCTACCATAAAGTGAAGAAACTAACAAGGTACAGGACAGCGCTAACTGTTCCAGCAATCACTGAAGATGGCGCCACGTTTGTAACGGATTCAAAGAAAACCAAAGTTTTCTAAAACATTACCAGAAACACTACAGCACTGAGCCAAGCCCAAACTTTGACAACGACAACTTCAGAACAGTTGAGGAATGGTTTCACGAGTATTTTAACAACTCAAACATCAACTCTCAAGAATTCAGTCAATGAGGGCGAATATTTTAAAATATTACACCATCAAAAGAATACTTAACCAGTATAAGACAAAATACCATGGATACTTTTGTAAAAAAAACTTGACTACCCAATTTATAAGAATATTATAAGACTATACATATAACTTCTGCCTATTAAGCAAAACGTTTCTAGAAAAATGGAAAAAAGAGGTTAGAATAAATCGAGGCATCAATATACCAAAACCAAATACTGACCATAATTGCACAAAAAATTACAGATCCATCACTATATTACTAGTGCTCGGTAAACTTCTTGATAAAATTGTCAAAAACTTACTACAAAATATAACATTCCAACAAATACCTTTGTACCAGTTTGGCTTTAAACCTAAGTGTTCCACCATTTACACACGGTTTATACTAATTTCCAACAGACAAAGCGAAAAACACAACAACAAAAAATCTGCAGCACTGTTTCTGGACATTAAAAGGCTTTTGATAATGTCTGGCACACGTGTCTATTATTAAAACTCAAACAACTTCAGATTCCAGACACTCTCATTTGGCTCCTAAAACTATCTTGAAAACCATAAATTATCTATTAGAATTAACACTTCACAGTCGGAAGAATTTGTACCCCAACAAGGATTGCCCCAGGGATCACCACTATCACCTCTTTTGTACAACCTGTATTGCTGCGACCTCACTCCAATTCAAAATCCAGACTTCTACCTGCGGCCGCTTGCCGATGATACAGAGCGGTTATAGCTCATGGAAGAAACATATACATAGACAATAGAGCCTACAAAACCAAGTCAACTAGGTATACACTAAAATGGTTCAAGAAAAGACTACTTGTGAATCCAATAAAATCGCATTTTATAATTTTCAGCCATAAAATATCTCCAACATCCCCAAGAATAACACAGATACCACTCAAGTTGATCCAGCACCCTCCGCAAAATACTTAGGTATTAATATTGATCTCAAAGTTAACTTTAATAGCCACTCTAGAATAACAAAGAGCAGGCCACGTCTAGAGCAAAACACTTCAGAATACTCAATTACAAAAACAGAGGAATTGCCACGTGTCCAGATTTATAAAACCATATGCCGACCAACTATCGAATATGGACACATCCTTCTCGCTAATAATCGACAACCAGTCTGGACAAACATCAGCAAAGCAGAGCCCATCTTGACTAACACATACCCAATAAACCTCAGAAAGTCAACGCACAAAAACTGTGGCTTACAAAGGAAGACTTTAAGGAAATTCAAAAGAACCGATGGAAATTATCTTAGTGGACACAGTAAGAAACTCTCGAAGGAAAAAACCTCAAAACTTGCGCGTAAAAACTTACTTACAAATCGAGTGGTCTATGCCTGGAACCAATTGGACGAGGTCACTGTCTCTTCAAGCTCCATAAACAGCTTCAAAAACAGGCTGGACCAGAACCTGAAGTCTATCAATACTACATTAGTCCATTATTATTATTATCTGTGATATCCTGGTTAAGATGTGCTACCAACCTGTGATATAGCCTGTGATAGCAAAGTCAAGTTTGATACGAGTCGTTTTTTAATACAAAGAGCAACCAGAGTAGTCCCATCGGCATGCGCCGTCTACTAAGTACTCTGTAATAATAATAATAATAAATTATCTTAGTGATCAATACCAAAATAACAGAACCAAAACATACTTAGTAATAGCCAGAAGAAACTATGAGCACAACTTGCTCAGTAACACCAAGCAATTCTATTCATACATAGGTCGTACCTTAAATTTCAAAGCATGAAATCTTTAGCATAGTAGGTCAGGTAACAAACGCACCACTTCAAACAGACCACGAGATCTCCTCACAACAATTTCACAGCGTTTCTACCAAGTCGAGTACAAATGATGTTATGCGAACATTGTCCTCTGAAAACCGTGCGAATACTTGTAAATCTTCACAACCAACATCAACGAACAACTAAGAGGTCACACGAAGAAGTAAAAAAAGGAGAGGAGCTTTTGCCTGATTAGAAAAAATTTCCTGTCGAATCGTGTTGTGTACAAATGGAACACACTAAATGCGGACACACTCTCTGCTTCAAACAAAACCCTTTTCAAGAATAGGCCGGATGTGAACATGACCACTCTAGTCCACTACCTCTGACAATATTGTCTGACGGGTGTTGTAACAATGCCTATACTTACATAAAAAGGAAACAAAGAACTGGCTGTAAACTACAGGCCAATATGTCTGATCAACGCAATATGCAAGTGCATGGAAAAGATTATCGCAAAATAATTAAGATTTCCTCCTAGTCAACACATATCATACCAGCTCAACAGCACGGCTTTCTTCTGAAAAATCTACATTGACCAACCTATTAACAAGACTTAATGAATGGACACTAGCTGATGATAACCATGAACCGATCAATATGAATTATCTTGCCTTCGAAAAGGCCTTTAACAAAATACCTACCAGACTATATAATTTACAAGATTGTCTACTTTGAAATCGGAGGAAGTAGTATATTAAAAGGGAAAAGGAAGTATATCAAAATCTATGAAACCACTCAAGATTAACCCTATTACGGAAGCTATAGCTGCTGAGAACACAAACCTAAATATAACCCAAAAAACTTATCAAATCAAGCTATAAAGAGCAGTAATAAAACTAGCTCCGGATTGGCAGCGGCCTAAGCAATCATGGTTATATGTGGGAAACTTGAGAGTAGATTCTACTATTGATGATCTCACAAATCACTTAAAGAACAATAATATATCTGTGATGACCTGTGAGAATTTAAATTCTAAAAATAAGCATCTTTTAAGATTTAACTATAAAATAAAACTGTATATTTATAATGTTGATTTTTTTTTGTTTACCTGTATAGTAATGAATGTTAAAAGTGGTTTTATAAATTTACAAAGAGTAGGACTTTTAAATGTGCCTATACATACCTAAACTTTAATTTTTTTAATAAAAAATGAAAATTTTAAATGTACTAACAGAGTATCTTAATAATAATAATATTATTATTATTAAGATTCTTTCCGTGAGCTTATTATTATTAATTTAACGCACCAGACCAGCGGCTTAGGTGGGGCTAAAATATTGCATATTTTTAACTTGGGTGTGTGACTGACTGTCCTGTACTTACCTCACTTCTTACTTTCAATTAAATCACAATTTTCTATGTCATATTCTGCCTTTGGTTGATTGAAGACATCTACGAGATCAATTATTGTCCTTGACATAGCTAGTTTCTGCTAAAGCTGAAAGTATATTGTATCTTTCATTTTTTTTAATTTACCATTACACGGAGGTCAAAAACTAGTTTCAGATATTGAAAATCGTATACATGGGGCAGATCTCCAATTATATAACTATCATTAACCGATAAAATAAAGATTTATTCACAATTTAAAACTGTATTTTTATGTTATACGACGTAAGGTGAATTATTTGCGGTATGGTTTTCTGTGAACTGGAAAAATAAAATTTAAAAATTGTTGCATACCTACCTTTATAAAATTGCATTGCATTTAAAATGGAGTGTAATAGAAGCATTTCGTTCCTTCTTCCGAGATCGTGTTCTACAGTAAAAAAACTCACGGAAAGAACAATTTAAATTCAACAAATAACGTTACGGTTATGTTCTTTCTCTTCTTCTGTGACTTCTGTTCTTCTTGGTAATGATAATAGCTGGTTGATTGTCGTCAAGACAGGTGGCCATTGCAATTAAGAATAATAATTACGGTATCCAATCCAGTCCTCTTAACTGGACACACAACATTTAAACACGATAGTCCAGGGGGCGGGAAATGTGATTTGTTGCTGTTCTGTGATTGGGTACTGAGCAGTTCAAAGTCAATGGCTTCATAAATTTGTTTTTAATATCATTTCTTATTATTCATTTACTTGCAACGGCATAAAATTTGTTTGCGTTTTGCTGCTGGAGTGTATAGTTGTTGAATAATGTGATACACATGTGATGGGAATGTTTTGTGATGTGATAGTTTATCTGTGTAAATTTCCAGACATAGGGCTTGTTGTTGGTATCTACGATTTTTACTCAGCGAAGTATTATGATAGCAATACAATTTCATGGGGTGAGTAAAAACTATACCTATTGAATAAGGCTTGTTTAATTGAAATCGCAGTATAGTTTTTGATTTAATCTTTTTTAAAAAACCTAAAAAAAAGATTTTCCCGAATACTTGGCAACGTCGCAAGGTAATCAGCTGTCTGTAGAAATTCCGCCAATTTGTCATGTCAAAAACACGTGTTTAGGGGTAATGAACTTTCATAGAGGCACAGATGGTCCGGTTTTAAGGTATTTTACAAAATTCAAAATACTTCCGATTTTAGAAAAAAAAACTATCAAGTGTAACTCTAGGCCGCCCCAGGAGTGGCCCCTTAAAATATAATAAGTCATTTCCATAACACCCTGTATATATGTATATAAAAAAATTTATGATAGTAATTTAAATTACCACAATATTATAACTTTTGTCTTTCATCATAGTGTGAACTTCTCCGATCTGAATCAAATTGCATCCATACGACATGGTTTGACTCCAAGGCATTTACCCCTTTTTAACATAATAATATTTGCTTTATTAGGTACCTTATAAGTGATGTCCGAGCTTTTCTTTCTTTTATCTTTGCAGGGAATACAACAAGCTTGAAAATTTTCTGTTCGGGTAACAAAATACGTAACCACTTTAGCCAATATTGAATCTATAATATAAATTATTTAGGCTATAGACTGGGTCTACTTCATATTAATAAATAAACACTACCACAAGCTTTATTTTACAAAAAACTAACAATTATGTCTTAATAAACAATAATGTAAACAACAATAACATAACCTCAAACTTTTTTAGATGGCGATTAAATATTTTCAGGAAACACTTACCTCTATCTGTGGCTGTAAATGGGTCAATCATATAACCAAAAATATAAATAATTTGAAGAAATTGCTTATTTGTCGCCTATAAACGTGTACCAATGCTTGCAAAAATCTCTTATGGGATTTTCAATGCAATTTATTTTTGTTTGGAAATATTTTTTAAAACACGCCCCTTGTGACGTCAGACTTAGGCTGTCCATTACCAAATTCGGAGGAATGTTGGGTAAAAGCTGTTCGGTAAATACATTTGCGGTCACATCTTCATGATAATCGGCGGAAGATTGGGTGATATTGTTCTATTGTCTGCACCACATAAATTTTGTATTGCAGTCTTAAAGTGTCTTGTGACCGACTCCGGCGAATGTTTCGCCCTTTAAATTGCCGGCCTACCTCACCATTCTGTCTCCACGGTGTTGCCTGTTCTACAAAGTTTTCGTAAGTGTAGGAGGAACATAAGGGTTTGTCAATATTTTATTTTATTTTGTTTTACACTGAAAATCCCTTTTATTTTAATTTCAATTATTTTTGTATAAATAATATTTCTTAAGTACTAAAAAATTGTAATATTCATAAATGTCTTGTTCTTTTTTTCTTTGACCTTGAAAATTTCTTGGTTCTTGCAAACTTGCTTTCAAAGATAGTTACTGACTATCAATTAAATACTGATATAAGAGAACATTTTAAATTATAAAAGCTTACAGAAATTTAGAAAGAAGATCTGACAACCCAGATTATGATGCCGGTCGCTTTGAAGTCCGTTCGAAGCTTTTTTATATCATCAAACTGACTTTGGAAAAACTATACATCTGAATTACTTAGGTTAACATGGTAAGTCACTTGAAATATTGAATAATATTTAAATATACTGTTAAAATTATTGAAAGTAGCTCAAGGGTCTGATTAGAATAAAAAAACAGAAACTACATAATTTTAGGTACAAGAAAAAACACATTTGGCCGTGTTCAATACCAAAATCACTAGAATATTTGCAAAAAATTAGAAGAAGGTTCTTATCGATAGGGTCCTCCTCACGGTCGTTGGTTATCTTAAAGGATTGCCCCTTGCTGCCAGCTAATACTGCCGATGGCCCTCAAATAGGCTTCACAAACGCCTCAGGAAAAATGGGCAGGAAACCCAAGAGTCAAGTCTGACATGGTTACTTGGAATACAGCAACGTCGAAAACGAAAACGGCAGTGTGGTACGAAGAGACCACAAGTGGTAGAGGAAGCATAATTCTGGTCTAAAAAAAAGTAGATATGGAATCTCAGGTTATGTGGCAAAAATCTCTCAAAAATATCGATAATTCATGAAAATATACGTTGGAAACTTACCAAATACAGGGTGTTAGTTTGAAAACTTTTAATGCAAATATCTCGAAAACTACAAAAGTTAGGACAACCCGATTTGGTATAAATGTTATTTGGGTAGAGGGAACTCGAACCACCATACTTTAGTCAAGGCGGCACACCACCTCTTTAAAATTTCAAATGGCATCACCCTCTTTGTTATATCTCAAATGAAAGGTCTCACTGAGTAATATGCATTTTGAGCATTAAATCAATTAAAATAATATTTCATTTTCACTTTTATTCAAATTGAAAATTTTCTTTTTTATCAATTTTTTTTGCAGCTCAAATCTACTCAGTGAGACCTTTCATTTAAGGTTTAACATTTGGTGGTGTCATTTGAAATTATTAAAAGGTGGTGTGAGGCGCCTAGGGGTTGAGTGACCCCTTAACTAAAGTATGGTGGTTCTAGTTCCTCCTACCTAAATAATATTTGTACCAAATCGCGTTGTTCTAACTGTTGTAGTCTTCGAGATACTCGCATTGAAAGTTTTCAAATTGACACCCTGTATGTGCCCTCAACAAGATTTGATGTGGAAAACACAGAGATGGAGAAGGATTTCCCGAACTTTCCTACAAGGGCTAAGGGTCTGACCAGACGTCAGAATTTCGTTTAACTGAATGACACCGATGACAGTTTCCCATCAAACTCAAGAACCCATCGAAAAGGTCACAGAGAATAAACCATATTTGAGAGAACATAACCTTAAAATAAAAAGCGGTTTTGCGCACGGAGGTAGATCTACGACAGAAAATAAAGCATAGCCAGAACAGCCTGAAAGTAACAACATTACAGAGATAAAGAGAGAGAAGGGGTGACTATTTTGGGCGTGTGCTGTAATAATAAGGACAAAAGGTAATTCGCCAACAGATTATTAAAAATATTAATTAATGCTTACTAACTTAAAATTATCCAGCACAGCGTTTAAAAGGAAATTATATTAAATAATTAGATAAGTTTTACCAACAATAGTTATACGCTAAGACAGCAGTTAATTAACTAGTAATTGAATTGATTTGCAATATTTATAGTTATGTAGAATCTACCTAGGTGTTTGATTATGTCTCTCCGTTTAAGCGAAGACTTGACTACACTCCGTTTATGCGAAGATCTTTCCCTGGATTGGGAATCATGATGATATTGGCACGGAGTTGGAAAGTGGGTGAGGAGTAGGATAGCGTTGGCGATGTTTGCGAGTGTAGCCATACCTTTAAGTGCGAGGAATTTGAGGATTTTGTTGGTGAGATTATCTGGGCCCAGGGCTTTTTGGGATTAGCGTGTTAGGATGACATCCGCTATTTACCAGGGGGAAGAGGAGCTGACTATTTCCTTGGTTTCTTGGGAGCGTCCGACTAGTCTGGAGGTATGCCTTGACCCTACATGGTAAATCCATTTATTCCTTTACGCTTTATTAAGGTATTTTCTTATTTCTCGCCTAAAGTGAGCTGGGACGCCATCATGCATATATTATATACCTCATATTCTGGCATGTTTCAATTGGAAGTTTTTCTAATAAAGATTATAGTTGGTAAAAAAATAATAATGCAGGTACAACAAAATATCATGCAGTGTTCGTTGGACTGTCACATGAGTCACGCTCTCCGTTCTTATAATTTTTTTGTAATGGATTTAGGATTGACATCGAAAACATAAAAGATTCGTTCCTCAGTCTTTACTGTTCTTACATTTTGAGGTCTTCTACTGGAGGTGCAAGGCCTTAATAAGCCAATTTCTCGTAAGGAAACGTGGATTTGTCTTCCAATTCGGAACGCATCGAGTTAGAAACCGTTCAGCATACTGACGCACAACTAGCACATATTATTTCCGTTTGCAAGGCCATAAGTAAAATGCTTATCTATTAATTATTCAACTGGATAATGAATTTTTAACATGTTTATGCCATAAATTAGCCAAATTTAAAACGTCTAAGGACAGTTAAATATCTTAATTGCCAATGAGGCTTTGTCAGAAAATATTGTGGCAAAGCATACTCAATTATGTTCTCGGTACCTTCATATTCCTGTGTAAGCGGAAAAACTGGTATTTACAAAAGGTTAAATCACAGGAAAGTTGCAAGAGATACAAAGAAAAGCAATAGGGACATTTTGTTTTAAACGAAAGGAAGATTTTAAAAAATATACAAAAAATATTTTTAACTGTGGCTTAAAACATTTATCTTTTCTTTAGAAAATCCTACAACAATACCCGTTTGAACGCTACTAAGTAACCTACAAACTCATTTTTTTCACTTGTACTAGAGCAATACTAAATTAAGCTATGCCTAAAATTTCATTTCCTTTAATAAATTTACCGAGAAACAACATTTTTTGAAAATTTTTAATACCCTGTAGTTAGGAAAATGAAATTATTATTTGTTACTAAGGAATCCACCGTTTGATTTATTCCCAACCTTTGTGCCATACCCTGAATTACCTTGAGGTTTTCCGATTCTTGCTAAAAATAATTTAAAAATTATTTGCCAACAAAAGCAAGATAACAGCAGAAAATTTGGTTTTTGACTTTTTCAATGCTTTTTTATTAAAATGATTATCTCCGTTTAGAATGTTAACTGTTTCTAAAAACTTTATTATTGAACTCACTAAAAGAGCCTATAATACATAATTGTCATAAGTCGTCTCACCTACACATTTACTACTCTTTACTTACAACTAGTATGTTTTAGTTGTCGCACCTAAAATTGGACACCGTTATGCAGAAAGCTCCCAATTCAATGTAGAACAAAGTGAAATAAAAAGCTTCAAAGTTTTTCCTTATTAAAAAGTTCTGCTTTATTTCAAACATCATTTTTATTCTGCATACTGATTGGAAAACATATTAGAAGTTTTGTTCAATATATATGGTTTAAAAACACACGTAGAGTAAATAGTATTTTTAATAATAAGGCATCAGAGGGGATAAGACGCATCATTCCCTCTAGCCATAGCGGTACTAAGTCATTAAAAATATTTTCACTGGGTCACAGTTAATATTTTCTTTGTTTTCCGTAATTTTTCGATTAGTGATTTTTTTCTCAATATTTAACTCCCAGGAAATCTTCTCGAAGCATTTCTGTAACTATGAACGGTTTTTGCTTCCTACAATGTCGCATTATTTCAGATTTTATATCGCTGAAATCAGTATCGTTCGGTAAAAAGCTGTGACCTGGACATAAAAAGTTTAAAGTTACACTTTCAAGATTTGTGTCATTACTACTCGAAGGTAAGTATAAGAACGAGCTTACTGTTGCGATTCTGCCACCGCAAGAATCGCTCCAGAGAGATAAATGTGTAACTTTGGATTATAGATATTTGGTGTGTTTTAGAACACAGGATCCTACCTCTTGAGCTCCTCTTCCAGCTGTTCTCTCTACCATACATAGCAATAACCTCGATCTTTTTTACCACTATAGATTCCTGTGTTATACACCCATAGTTGACATTTGTAGAACACTTTACTGGTGGGGATTCTAGGAAGAGGCAGAGTTATTTTTTAAGTGTGTCAATCATTGCCACTATGCACTTTCAAAATTTATAACGGTGAATAATGGGCGTATTCAGCGGAAGAAATAGTGACGGAACCGTGCTAAAAAGTGACCTGAATACACCGCTCCATTAACGTTAGGTTGGTAACGTGTTCCTGAGCGGCTGCCATTTGTGGTAACACTTTTGTTGTTCGCTACTTTATCGTTAAATGTTAATTTTGATGATTTTTAAATAGTAAAGATAGAGGATTCCTAAGAAGTGAAGTGTTTGGGAAACACGTTTTCTAATAATCAAAGTCTCCACTCGAGCAGCCTTTTTGTCCATCGTCCATCCGTCATGCGGGCCACATGTCCGGCCCAGTTCCACTTGAGTTTTGCCACCTGGTAGTCAACGTCCGTGACTCCTGTTCTCGCCAGTAGGTCCTCATTTCTAACGTGGTCCCGGAGTGACACCCCGAGCATCGATCTTTCCATCTTGCGTTGTACTATTCTAAGCTTCTTAGCGAATGTGACTGTCAGAGTTAAAGTTTCGGCGCCGTAGGTCATAACCGGTAGAATGCACTGATTAAAAACCTTTCGCTTCAGACAAATTGGAAGATTACTCTTAAACACGTCCCCAAGTTTGCCGTATGCAGCCCAAGAGAGCGTGATTCTTCTTTTTATTTCACATGTTTGATTGTCTCTCGAGATTCTTATTTCATGACCAAGATATGTGTACTTATCCACCAGCTCCGCCTCACAGTCACCAACAGCAATATTTCCACTAGGGACCAAATTCGTCATAAATTTAGTTTTTGATATATTAATTTTTAGCCCGACCTGAGCACATACTTCCTGAAGATTTTCCAGCATTTTCCTGATATCTTGCAGGTTGTCAGACATCAGGGCTATATCATCTGCGAAGCGCAGATCTGTTAGGTTTAAGCCATCTATATTCAAACCCTTTTCGGTCCATTCAAGCATTCCGAAGGCAGAACGGTAGTAAACAGTTTGGGTGACATAGTATCACCCTGTCGTACTCCTCTACCGATTCTTAAGTGTTTTCGTGCAGTTTTACCATCATGGTAGCATTTTTATATATGTTATATATTAATTTAGTGTAACGATAGTCGACACAACATCTTTGTAAGGAGTTTAAAACTGCACTCAACTCAACAGTGTCAAAAGCCTTGTGGAAGTCCACAAAGGCAATGACAAGTAGTCTATTGTATTCGATTGATTTTTCGATCACGGTTTTGATGCCTTGAAGATGGTCATTGGTTACAAATCCTCTGCGGAACTCGGCCTGTTCTATTGGTTGGTAAAAATCTAATTTGTTTTCCAATCGTGTAGTAATAATTCTCGTGAAGAGTTTATAAAGGTGACTGAGTAAGCTTATTGGTCGGTAGTTTTCTAGTTCGGCTGTATCTCCTTTCTTGTGAATCAGGATCACGATGGCGTTGTACCACCTATCTGGTATGGTGCCATCAAAAAGACAGAGGTTAAAAAGTTTTGCTATTTTCTTGAGTAGACAGTTACCACCCATCTTAACTGCATCGGCCACTACGCAGTCTTCTCCAGGGGCCTTGTTGTTTTTTGTTTTCCTCAGTGCCAGCTTTATTTCGTCCAGGGTAATATCAGGTAGTGATTCTGACCCTTGATTAACGATGCCTTTTTTTGTTGTCAATATCTCTGGTTCTGTTTCTGAGTCTAGATTTACTTCATTTTGGCTATTATATAATAGGCGGTAAAAGTCCTCAACTATTTTTAGGATTAAAAAACACAAAACAAAATAAGTTCGTGTATAGAGTTGTCCCTTATCTTTTCCGTCAGACTCAATCCTTGGACGCGTTTGGCCGTTTACGGCTCCTCAGCAAGGCTCCGGGTCTGACGGAAAGGTAAGGGACCTCAAAGTGCTTTAACACAGAAATGCAAGTTTACGAATGAGAATTGCAGCACGTTTCTACATCTCGTGGCAACCACACGTATCAACCCAACCAGGACAGCGAGAATCCATATAGGTTCAAATGCTGGCAAGGCGGCCCATTGCGGGCAAACCACGTTGGGTGTCGCTGGAAGCCAGTGTATCGGTTCAGCCTACCGAAAGCATGTAAATTAAAAAACACAAACTTAAAATTTTTAGGATGTCTTCCCGGTTTGTTGTAACATGCCCCTGTTTGTCCTTTACCTTCGCCATTTGCTTTTTTCCGCTTTCAAGTTTTCTACGTAAGACCTTCATGCTTTTATTGTTCTCTATTGTTTGTTCGATCTGATTTTGGTTGTGTGCTCTAATGTCGCGTCTTATAGCTTTTGATACTTCCTTATTAATTTGTCTTAGCTCTTCAGCAGTAGTCAGTTCTTCGCTTCTCATGTCTCTTCTTTGTTTCATTTTCCGCATAGTAGCTTCGCTTAATTTCTATTGTTTCTTGGTTGTTGGGCAGTATCCGTTCTGGCTATCTAGCAGGGCTATAGTGATGGTCTCGTTTAAGACATTGATGTTCTCTTCTGCTTCAGTGCCATTTAGCTTATTTGTGATGCATTGCTGGAAGCCAACCATGTCTGATGGGCTCTTCCACGGTCTGTTGCTGTCGGTCTTCTTAATCAGCTTATGCCGTTCTTTACCGACGTCAATCATTAATTTGGCTCGTACAATCCTGTGGTCACTTCCGGTGGTTACCTTGTTCAGTACCGACACGTCTTTAACTAAGTATCTTTTGTCGGTGATTATGAAGTCTATTTCATTTTTTGTTCGTCCATCCGGGCTTCTCCATGTCCAGCTCCTATTTGGTCTCTTAGGAAAGAAGCTATTCATCTGGAACAAGTTGTTTTGCAGCAGGAAACCAAGCAATGTTTCACCCCTATCATTTCTTCCTTCCAGTCCATGGTTTCCCAGTGAAAACTCAGCAGCGTCCGACCTTGCTCCCACCTTGGCATTGAAATCACCACATAGAATAGTATAATGTGCTTGTTAATCGCTAAGAGCATCTCTGATGTCGTCGTAAAACAAATCTACTTCTTCGTCGGTATGGTTTGAGGTAGGCGCTTAAACTTGTATAATTTTGATACTGTATCTGGTGTTAAGTTTGAGGACAAGGCATATTACTCTTGTGGTTCTTCAAAGACAAAATATTTGTTCTGTGGCGCTTATGTATCAGAAAGCCAGTTCCTCCCACTGAGCTATTGTCATCTCCTACGTAATAGAAACTATGCCCAGATTTTAAAGTAATGAGCTGTTCTCCACGTCTTCTAACTTCGCTAAGACCCACGATATCAAAGTAATAAACATAAATTAATCTGTCAACATCACAACGAGGTCTGCTAACAAATTCAAAGTGCGAGTCGGTAACGCTGCAATAAAGGAAAAACGCCTCTCGTGTTCAAGAGTCTTTCAGTCTTCTAGCGTAGCAACAAATTATTTTTATTCTATTTTACCGGCAAAACCGCCAAATGTTTAGCCTATCGGAGTGGGAGCTGGTACCTTCTCTGAGAGTATGAAAATACAGAAGTCATATAGACTTCTGTACTACTGCAGCACTTTTCAAGCAGAAGTGGTGGCAGTAGATAAAGCAGTAAAAATTCTGCAGGAATGTCCAGACTTGAGAGCAGCTGCGTCAATAGCTATCTATATAGATAGTCAAGCAGCGATGAAGGCAATTTGCTCCAACAACATTATATCGAAATTAGTAAGGTGATGTCGCAACAATCTATGTATACTTGGTGCCCAGCATTGAGTCACTCTGTGTTGGGTTTCTGGTCATTACAGCATAGATTGCAATGAGCCTGTCGATGCGCTCACCAAGGAGGCTGCAGGCATGTCCGCCGATCTAGCAAAGAATACCGTGGCTAGACCACTGGGATAGGTAAAAGAGGACATAGATAGCATAGCCAACCAACTTGCGATAAGCAAATGGGCCGAGCTAACAGCCTATAGGATCTTCAAGCAATTGTGGTCCCTACTTGACATCAGGAAAACAGCAGCATTTTTACAACACAGCCGGAAGGACCTAAGAAATATCACTGCCGTGGTTACCGGACACTGTCTTTTCGGTAGACATGCCAAACGCATACAAACAGCAGCCAACGATTTCTACCGAAGTTGCAGAGACGAAGGAGAGGAGGACAGTATTCAACATTTCTTGTGTAAATGCCCCTACCTTGCAAGAAAAAGGTTTAATTGCTTGGGCGAACCATTTTTCAATAATCTGAAGGAAGTAAGCAGCTTACAACTGGGTCAACTTGACCTACTAGGTTTATTAACAGTATTGGCTGGTTCGAGTGAGCTGCCAAGATTTTTTGCTCCATACCTTGCACTAGCCATCAGGACGCTGTTGCTGATAGGTTCCGCAGAATATGTGTGGTATCACAACGGTCTTTATAGGACTACGTGAGACTGTCTGGACAGACCAGAAGTCTGTCACTCTAAGCTAACCTAACCTATCGATAAAAAGCATTAGTGTTTTATCCCGCAGTATTCTAATTCTCGAAAAACATCAAGTCTTCTATAAACATTAAAACGTGCTATATTCTAAACTAAATAATATTAAATTCACTTTCACCGAAAGTTCAAGTCTCTTTCTAAACAAAACAAGTTAAAATTTAATATAAACCGTTAATCGGTAGCTTTACAATAGGTTTGCGGCTTCGAGAATATGTAAATTAGTTTCTGTGATGTTTTAACGGACACGTTAATATTTCAACGGTCGCTTCTCGTTAGTTGTTCTTCTCGAGCCAGAGCGCTGTAGCGACATAAACAAATCAGTGTCCTGTGAGATTTCAAAATAAGTAGATACTTCACGTGGCTTAAAGAATAATAGCACGTGTTTTGATCTGACACATGTGTCAGGCAATGTAATTTTCTAATTTTAAAGTAATTGATATTTGGGCACGCGTGCCCAATAACACAGGTTACTCTTCTTCTAAACGTACAGTAAGAATAGCGTAAATTTCGCAGTTAAATAGAATTTGCGTTTGGTTGAGATGTGCACGAATTTGCACCTCAGTGTTTTGCAGTTTGCGTAAAGACGTGAAATATCCGTTCTATACAGAACATGCATTTTTAACCCTCGTGATATTCAGACGGCAATGAGGCCGTAATTAATTCAAGTTCTGATTCATCCTTTAAAACCAATGAAATCCTAACGGTATATTGGTGCAGTGCTTTAGGGTTGTTATGTTGATGTATTTGTGTTTAACAATATAAATATTGTATTATTGTAAGGGTGGTCAAAAGTGGAAGAATAAAAAGACATATCAAAATAAGTTGTGTTTAATTAGTCTAGCCAAAATAAAACGAACCAACCTTATACTGTGGATGATACAGTGTCTATGTGAGGCCATGGCGATCCCCTTTCTACAACAGGTAATGTTTTAAAAATATGACATTCTTTTTGTTCCTTGAAACATTCTACCTTTCTCGAACTTCTTTAGGAGTTGGTTTAACTAAGTCTGTAGCCGTTCAAACTAGCAAATTGATATAATTATCATCCTCCAATTTCGGAAAAGATTGCCAAATTACGAAATTACCAAATTCAGCATAATGAAAAAAAAATACAAACAACGAGAGTTAGGGATATTAAATCGTTAAGAAACACCAAATTGTTAGCTGATCTGTCAAAAGGAGATAAACAAACAACTAAAACTGTGTTCAGGAGACGTATCGAACAATCGCGAACGCTACTCGGAACAGGGCCACAACTGTTACGTTCGCTGAATGCGCTCAATGCATGATATTTTTGACAACCTATAGCATCTACAATCACTGACACCTACCGGTTTTACAAATGTGACGAAGGGCGGTCTCGTACAATAGTACCTTTGCAGAAGGCAGCACCTCGTATAGATCTTAAGCTTCATAACTTTTGTGTGCCTCGGTGTAATAAATTTCTAAAAATAAACTCTAATTCCAAGGCAGCTTTTGTTCAAGAAAAGGTATACCTCGTAGTTTTCACTTCCCGGGACCGTTTCTGAGATAACTAAATTTAAATGTTTTATTGCGTACTGAAACTCATCGTTACCTTCCTTCACACTTTTTCCAGAACTGGTCTAAGCTCAATAATTTTTGTTCAAGAATTTAAACAAAAACTTCTCGGTATATATTTTTGGTTCGAGAAGACGCAAGATAGTCACATTATAGCCTTAGGAACTTGCGATATCAGTTTGCACAGATATTTTAGGGACACCCTGTATATATGAAGTTTACTATTAAATGTCAACCTTAAGATTACTATACATTGTTTTCCTAACCGAACCTTATTATTTCTCTATCAATATTATTTAGAATATTACAAGATCCACTTCTGACACAGATTGTGAGATAAGGCAAATCGTTTCAGTCTAAGTCTGACAATAACTTAACACCAAGATTTAAATACGTGCAAGGAAAGTTTGGTTTCTAGCTAGTTGCAAGTTTGAAGCATTAAAATCTTCTTAATTTACAATAGTCAGGAATAAAGTTACGAATTTATATTTTAATTAATTTTACAGCATGATGAATTGCAAGAAAGGCACAGCCACGGCGGTGGGTTCAGGATTAAAATTCACCTCCTCTACGTTCACAACGCTTAGTAATTTAGATATGTAAAGCTATTATTTCGCGAAGTTAGTACAAATATAAAACATTATTTGCTAATATAAATAATGCTTTTTCAGGTAATAGTTGCTGGACAAGATTTATTTTAGTTTTTCAGCCGGCTGCCGCTGTAGCGGATATGATCCATCTCGGACTACTTCGGTAAGATTGCCTTTTAATGTTCATATAGGGGTATAGGTAAGCCCAATAAACCTAAATAGAAAACATTCTGAGCAATACCGCATAAAGGTGTGTTTGGATTTGTTTAAACTAATAGAGGCATGTCGATGGGATCTTGAATATAAAAATGATATTACAGTAGATGACAAATTTCAAGTGTTTATGGGTATCCCAAAGGATGGATTCCTGCAATCATTTCCGGAGAAAACTTACAGAGTAAGATCTGAAAGACCAAATGGGGTTGAGTGGTTTGCTGACACATTGGGCTGAATGGGGGTGAGGGATAGACTGCATTTTGTGCGGGAAGCGTACAGGCTATATGACACTATTGGCAACCGGGAAGAGTAGAAATATGTAAAGAATACATACCACTAGGCAATTAATGATCATAAATGACAAGCAAGTGACAATATGATTCAGATTGCCAATAATCCAGCTACATTTATGTGGGGTATAATGTATGACGATACAGTGAAACAAAGAATACTGCAGGGGTGGGCTTAGAATATCTCTGCACTGGAAACATCGTAGTATTTCTCTAAGTACCGAAGAGCCGAGACCTTCAGTTCGCACTCTGCATCGGTGGGTTTAAAATAACTCTGCACTGGGAACATGGTAACGATAGCGGTAAAAGCCCGCTGATCGCCGAAGCGCTGAGACCATCAATCAGTGCAATAGCTTGAGGTTGCTTCTTGTTTTGTGGATTTCCTCTTTATTAATATCGGATTCTATTTTCGTCTTTCTTTTACTTATTACATTCGTCCCTGTCACTCGCTCAGTGCCATACCGGAACTCACCTTAGCACAAAATGTGGCGAGCACCAGTGGCGGCGAAGTTTGTTTCCGATTCACTATTTTAAGTTACCCCTCTGTAATCGCGAAATAGGAGTTCAACAGGGTGAGGTTAATGTGATTTCCATGATTAAATTGATTTCCTTGTTATAATTTCGTGGTAATATTATTTTTATTCATTTTCGTTCTTAACCTTGATTTTTTCTTCCTCCTAGGTGCCCTTAAAACAGAATGGATCCAAGGTCGAACAGCAAGAAAAGTTCAGAAAAAGAAACAAAGCAGATAAATCTCTAAAGCGAAAATCTTGATTACACTATACAAGCGGTGTAAGGTATTTGAAACAGAGGAATTTTCGGAAATCCGTACGTCCGCGGCCGACATCAGGAACTTTTATTCATACTGTATCACCAATCTAAGCAGGGGGAAAATTTCAGTTCGAGGTTCGTAACGTTTTCGTTGCTTGGAGTAGAAGATTCTGTTTTGCGGACATTTTTTTTGCAGAAATTAACTACCTAGTATTATCAGTGCTTCATATGGTAGGTTGTGGCTCCCCTCCAATGGCATCTTAGTCATCGTTGTCATTTGCACTTGGAATATTATTATCACTATGGCCACTATCCAAATGCTCTTTATAAGTATTGTTACTGTTCGAAAATTTCATTTTCATAGTTTGGTTATCTAGGTTAAGTTTTCGGTTTTAAATTGTTAAAGGACCTATGTAGACTCTTACCTTAGACATTAATTAATAATTTAGTTACCTGTTGATGGTTAATAGTTTCACTATGTTCAGTTTGAACGTTTTGTTGAGAATGTTTATATTCCATGAATGTTTTGTATCTTATAGGACATAGCCAAGTGGATTGATTTCTGTTCTTTTGTTTCATACTGCTTGTAGAGAGGTATTAATTGAAATCCTTGTTTTAGGTAATTAGTTATTAATCAGCTTTTCAAGTTATCAATATAAATAACTTTTTAACCTTTTATATAAGATGTAGGTCAAATGTTTTGACTGTTGTCAGTTAGTCAGTGTCAGACTGACAGTTCTGTGGATTTTCACGACCACGTCTGGTTAACTGAGGCCTTTTTTTGCGGTTGACGCTGGTTGCCTTACCTTTTTTTATTGTGTTAAAGGGGTTATAGTTTTCATGGATTTATATGACTAATTTGTAGACAATTTTTCATAACCATGGAGGAGAGGAAACAATATCCGGCCCTTTCGACAATAGACGCTTGAAATGAAAACACGTTTGTGGAAGTAGCTCCCGAATGTTAGTTTTCTTGGGCAGGGAAGGTCATGTGGTGCCGATAAAACTGTCACAAATTTATCAAAAAGAATATGGCATAGTAAATTGCCTATTCTTTGGGCGGAATGCAGATTTAAAACGCTTTTCCACCAACGTCCACAAGCGATCCTAGATGCCATTTTGTGGAATGGAACCCTCGTTAGTTATTTGAGGTAGGTTTAAACTTTAGCATCTAATTACCCTCAATGGGTATTATGAAAGATTTCTCTTTCATGTTACATGACATCTGAAATTCGATTTTAGGGTTTTCTTGGCAGGGGCTTAAAGTCCAAGTTCAAACTGGAGTATTAGTTTTCTTTGTATTGGAGCTGCCTGGACGCAGGACGTGCCAGTTGCCAAGTACTATTTGAATTTTTGGAGACTAACAGTGTAGCAGTATCCACGTTGACTGTTTGAAAGACCATGTATGTGTGTTTTACTGAAGATCAAGTCTTTATAAACCTTGGGTAGCACAAAGTTGAAGCTAAGTAACATTATTATTGAGTAGTACGGAACCTTCGGAGTATTCAGTAGGTGACGGGAAAGCGTAAGATCAACCTATGATACATTATTTCCCGTGGCGTGTATGCTATTGCTTAAGATAAGCCTTTTCTGTAAACACCTAAGTGCTGTGGTGCAATTAGGGAACGAACCTTACTCTAAATTATTAAATCATTCATCATTATTTCTCTTTAAGAACTTTGTCAACATAAAATCCTAATATTTTGCATTTGGGTATTGTTCTATATATACAGTGTTTTGATACAGTTTTGCGCCCATGTTATGTACAGAACTTTTGCATTATAAACGTGTAGCGTATGTCGACATAGCGTTAAGACGTCACAAGAGTCTCTAGTAGTTCAATGAGTTGTGGTGGTCTGTTACAGCTAATTTCGTTGTAAATATAATTACAACATGATTCAAGAAGTAGTCCATTTTCTGTGGCGAGATTATAAAAGAAAACAAGGTCTGTCTATACCACCAAAATATTTTGGTGGTATAGACAGACCTTGTTTTCTTTCTTTTAATTACAACATATTATTATAAAGTAAATATGTTTGTTTCCCGGCTTAAGGCCATTTGTTTCTTCAAACTTTAACGCTTGTAACTTTAATATTTTAACTTATCTATGCTCGAGTGGCTAGTATACTTATCGAGTAACCACAGGTACTCGTAAGATTTTGTATTGTACTTTAACAATGCTCTTATGGTAAATTTAGTTAGTTGTGAAAGGTTCTTGCACAGACTTTGCGGAAATTCCAAGTCTGAGGCAATGTCCTGGATGTAGGTCTATGTGGCTGCAAGATCAAAGTAAATAGTCGTTTGTACGGTGTAGGTCTGACAGTTGCCGTCTAGTGCAAGGACCCTGTCAAACAGGGTTTGACTTTTACTTCTTCTTTTAATGATAACTTTGTAATTTAAACCTTCAAAACTTTTAGGTCAAACCTAATACTACCACTTTGTTATTACATTTCACATATTTATCTTTTAACATTAAGTATCAAAGTAAGAGGAGCATACATTTATGAATCCAAGTAGCCAAGGGCCTAACACGACATAAAAATAAATATTTGTATTGGCCTTTGCTAAAATTTGGTTTTTATGTCAAATGGAGTGACTGTGAGGGACTTAAATGAATGACAGCTTAAAAGAAGCTATTGTAAACCGATTGTGACATAATTGATTTTTTTTTCTTAGTTTGTTTTTCTCCGAGACTAAACAATCTAGAAACAAAATAGCGAACCTACCCTGAGATGAGCCAGTTAAAGGGTGAGTTTTTAGGCAGCACAACATAGGTCATTTCTAGGGACTGTTATATGAAGTACATCCTCCAGGGCGTAGGGTTGTCAGAGTAGGGGTGGATAGGTTGCCTTGTTGCAGTATATATAAGGTTACCCTAAGGTGAATACTGGCACCTAAGAATTATGGTAATAATACAGCACCGCGGATTTTATTGGAAAACGTTACAGTATGAACCATTTCTTCGAGCTGTCCTTCGCTCTCAATATTTGCAATTTGCTCGCCAGGCAAAAATGACCATGCTATACCTCTTTGTAGTTTAACAGTATATTCCAGCATTTAAATGAGTTAGGTAATGCATTTTACTCTTTTTTGCTTGGTATGTGCTTTCGCTGACTGCCAAAGAGGGCTTCATATGGACTCTGTTGTATTCCATCGTGGTATGTTGTGTTCTTAACAAATTCCAAACCTAACTTATTTAAATCGTGATCCATCATCCATGCTGTTAACATATTTTGTATATAATCCGTTCGACTGAGCCTTGTGCTTGACTATGACGAGGCCTTCTGTGAACTATCTTAACATCTTTCCACATAGCGCATAGTTCGGATATAACTCGATTACTAAATTCTCTATCACTATCCGAATATAGCTAGGGCACTAAATATTTAGAAAACATGAAGAAGGTAGTATGACACTTCTTCCGCTGTATTGGTTTTTAAGGGTCGTAACTGGACAAACTTCGTTAAATAGTCTTAATATGCGATTATAAACTTGTAATTGCCAACCATGTGTCACTGCAAGTCTATCAGATCAAGTTGACATCTTGAATTTAACTTCGACCTGACCATTGGTTTTACAACGATACCTTTGTTAGACGCACTATGTTCGATTGTTGACACAAATTTAAATACAACATTACAACTTCATATGTTATATTTTTGTTTCGAACCTGTAATCCGTTAAGCAAACATATTCTTTCTCCATGGCCTATTCTAATGAGATATTTCCGAAAGTATATTGAACAATTCATCAATGATAGTATAGTATTTCATATTCGTTTCCTCTGACTTTATTGGCACAATTAACTTCTATTCATAATTTGTATGTTGTATTTTGCATGTAAAATATTCAAACGTTTTAAACGCCTGTAGTCCAAAGATGGTAATGCACATAGGTTTAGCAGAACTTACTTAAGAAAGTATTTTGGAGTATCTTGCTTGAAAAGAATAAACATAGTTATCTTCTCGTTTACTCCCAAGTATTGTATTCTAATTTTTCAAAGAAATTATCATGGCTTACTGCAGCAGTCAATAAACTTAAACTAGCGTACCCTATAAAACCTTTCGCAAGACTGGCGAACAACAGAATGCACTTCGTGGTGCTTTCCGACATTCACCAGTGCTCATCTTTGTTTGTCAATATATACAATACACATGCCTGGTTTTATGACCTTACCAAGGCTTTTGATTGTGTGTCAGATGACATCCTTATATCAAAGCTTGCCCATTACAACTTTGGCAGTAAAGGTCAATTATTAATCAGGTCATATCTCTCCGATAGATGCCAGTATGTCAGCTACAACAGGAATATTTCCTCGAGAATCAATGTAGTACACGGAATTTCCCGGGGATCTGTACTGGGGTCCGTGCTGCTCATAATTTACATAAACGATCTAAGTAATTCTCAGACCAATATGGCTCTTCCAACTGAGCTGGGCCATTTTGCCGATGACACATCAAGCTATTTTAAGTATCACCATTCCCAACCGGTGTCGGGATTTCCGGATGATGTGCAGGGTGGCTGTTGGGGAAACGATCAACCAAATGTATTAAAAATAATATAATTAAATGCAACAAATGTTTTTAGAATCAATACTACTGTTAAATATCTGATTTCAATATTATTTTAATAAAGGAGCAAAATGTATCAATGTTTGCTGTACGAATATAGTGTTATCGCCGGGATAGGCATAAAACTTGCAAATATCATCTTTTAAAATACATATAATATGTCCTAAATAATAAACGGCTAGTCGACCGTTATTCCAGGAAAAAGCAATGTTCCACGTTTAGATGTTAAAAGTATATTTTTATAATCTTGTATATTCGAAAACCCTTTGACGGCGTTTTGACGCTTTAGGAGGGTGACACGGCATGGTGCAGTTTGTTTATTGCCGTCCGATTGGTTGGGAGAAAACATGGCGGTTGTGTGGCCTATCATAATGCATTGTTGGTTAGTCGTCGTGACCACGGGGGCGTAACCTTGCTGTCAGATGATATAGTTTTCCTTCTTCAATCACAATACACTTTGGGCTAAGATAAAGCAAAGTCGTATGTCAACAAACGCACGTGGTTTTCTCTCCGTCGGAGTGAAACAAATAGCATTGCCTAAAAAAAGGCACCCAGCAAATGTATTAAACAAATAAAGTGATTAGTTTGATTGTAAAATCAGTAGTGAATAGTTATGTTATAGTACGTTATTGTAAAATCAGCAACTAAAGAAGTTTTGTGTGATTTAGAGAAATAAACGCCAAATTACCACAGTGAAAAGCTCGTTTAATTCCTTCACTCAGTAAATGAAATAATCAGTGAAATTAACCTACAATCGAGGAACATAAAAGCCTCATGAAATGTTGACGCAAGTTAAATAACAACACTTGGCTTGTAATAGTGGCCTTTGGGAATGGTTTCTGGCAAATAAATTAAGTTTAAATAACACCAAAACTCAAACTCTAAATTTTACCCTGCGAAGGGTGGTTGAAGACAACCATCAGGACGGTCTGGTGAAGTTCTTGGGAATAGTTCTAAATCCTAAACTCTCATGGGAGTGGCATGTAGCGCAGCTCAGCAAGAAGCTATCTAGAATGACTTTTCTCATTCGTAGCCTCTCGAGAAGTGTTGCGCGCTATGTCCCTCTCATGACTTATCATGGATATTTCAGTTCTACTATGTCCTATGCAGTCTTAAGCTGGGGGCACTCTGCACATGCATCAAGGATCTTTGGAATCCAACGCAGGTGTATAAGGGTTCTGATGGGTATCGGTTATAGGGACTGCTGCCGTCAATGTTTTGTGAGGCTGGGTGTCTCACTTTTCCGTGTGTTTACAACTATCAGTGCCTTGTTTACATTTACAAGCAGTGTGTATTAACTTTAGATGTAGAAATAAGTACCCTACTATAAAAATTCCTTTCATTCAAACTTCCGAAGCATAGAAATTTTTAGGATTGTATGTGTATAAATGTTTACTATTTACTAGTATATTGTCATTTAAATTATAACCTAATATTATAGGGACATGCAGTTGAGTCCAGCAAAATGTTTGTAGCTCAAAATCAACGCATGAAAACATCCATGGTTACTCCACTTGGAACAATAGAAATGTTGTTGCGCTCTTTCACATGCTCTCGAGAGCCAGAGACGGTACTGGGTACATGTGTGTAGCATTTTTTAATGTGCTTTCTATTGCCATTAGGGAGTTGGAATTAAAAAACTTTAAAATAATAATAAAAAAATATTGAATTTCAAGGACTTTCTACTCAACTGATAAATATTTGCATAATAATTTTAGTGATATGATTTTGTGATTTCTGTTAAATTTTAATGGAACTGTTATATTTTAATGTGTTATTTGTAAAATGTTAATTTATTTTTAGAGCTATTTTTAATGGTTTAAACCTGTAATTTGTAATGTACTGTTTATTGATTGATGTTCAGGATTTTTTTTCTTTGTATTTACCATTTTTTTGACGTGTAAAAGCACTTGTGTGATACTATTATGAATATTATCTATCTATCTATCTATCTACTGACGAAGGTTCGAATGTACAGTAATATTAACAAATATTCTTTCTTTCCGCAACATGTTTGATATGTGTCGACTATTATCCAGAAACGTTGACATTTACCTATTTCGGGATTTCACAGTAACATTGTTACACCCCTTATAAAAACCACTTATCTAAAATATAGTATTATAAATACGGTTAAGTAATCTGGTGCCTGTGTAATTCATTAGAGCTTTTCAGGGACCTAATTGACATCGAACTAAAAATGTTTCTTCAGATATAAATCATAAAATTTAATCTTTAAAGCAAACAGATTAACAAAATTTGCGAAATCGTAAATAACTGCTTGTAATTAGTCAACATTTTAGGAATAGAAATGTCATAATTTAATTTTGGGAATAATGCGACTGAGCGAGCCAGACAAGATTTAATTTTCAAGTACTAATTATTAGTTTTTTAAATAAAAATCTGATAAAAGCGTTATTAAAATATTGATTGACGACCTTTTCTTAGGTAAAAATTAAACTAGTATAGGGGAAATTTGTCCACTTATTTTGTTTAACCGTAATTTGATTTAAACAAAATAGTGTTAAGTGCAATATTTTATTGGCGAAATGGTTACTGTCTCAAAATAGTATTTTGCAATTTCTGACCAGTTTTAGGCAAGGAATTATTTTTGACACCGCACATACAAGAATGTGATCGAAAGAACTGACAAAAAATATGCTGTTGTCATATTTAGAATTTTTCAAATAGTTTTACGTGTGGTCAAGAAAGTGTATTCTTGAAGCTTTGCATTGGATTTTTTAAATCGATTTTAAAGAGCTAATAAGTTCTCTGGCGCATATTTTTTAATAGGCACATTCTGTATACTAATGAGCATTTTGATAGGGCGTAAGATTATCTCTTTAAAAACATCTCCTTACATGTTGTCTATAATCGCTTCAGTCCTTTTTCGGACATTTAATTAATACTAATTAATATTTTTTTAATCGAAACATGGACCAATATACACAGAGCCAATAGCGATAAAGGTCCAAAATATAAAAATAAATTCAAAAAATTAACCTAATAGAAAGTTGTTCCTTACAAAATCCAATAAAAATAGTATCAAAACACTATCGAGAATAATTAACAGCTCTCGTGCCATTTTCCAAAATCATTAGAAAAAAATGTGATTTCAAACCATGAAAATAATGAATGTGGCGAAATTGGTGATTCGTAACACCGTGTACTCATTTGCTCGGTAACTAAAATATTGTTGTTTATAAAGCTATGTTTGAGTTTGTACCTAAAGCCAAACGAAACTTGCAAAAAAATATAGATTACAATATTAATAAAAATTAACAATTAAATAGATTTATAAAAAAAAGAAGGCAAAAACGAAAAAAATGAGAAAAATTAAAAATCTGTAAAGTTATAAAAAAACAAATACCAGAATTAACGAAAAAAAAAAAAAAAAGAGAAAGGAAAAAAATGCGAATTAATTTAAGGTTAAGTTAATCAGAAATACTTACTTAAATATAATTTCCTGTATACAGTGAGAACGTAAAGGTCGGAACAAATTCATTTCAAATTCATGTGTTTTTTTTTCGAGAAACGCTCGGACCCGACAATTTTTTATTTTTGTTGTGCATTTTTTGAAGCTTATTTCATGTATACAGGTTGTCCCAAAAACAAGTTATGATAATTTATTTTATTTGTTTAAATTGATACCATTATTTTATAATATTTTAACATATACCTTAGATTTACTCAAACTCTAAATTTTACCCTGCGAAAGGTGGTTGAAGACAACCATCAGGACGGTCTGGTGAAGTTCTTGGGAATAGTTCTGAATCCTAAACTCTCATGGGAGTTGCATGTAGCGCAGCTCAGCAAGAAGCTATCTAGAATGACTTTTCTCGTTCGTAGCCTCTCGAGAAGTGTTGCGCGCCATGTCCTTCTCATGACTTATCATGGATATTTCAGTTCTACTATGTCCTATGCAGTCTTAAGCTGGGGGCACTCTGCACATGCATCAAGGATCTTTGGAATCCAACGCAGGTGTATAAGGGTTCTGATGGGTATCGGTTATAGGGACTGCTGCCGTCAATGTTTTGTGAGGCTAGGTGTCTCACTTTTCCGTGTGTTTACAACTATCAGTGCCTTGTTTACATTTACAAGCAGTGTGTTTTAACTTTAGATGTAGAAATAAGTCCCCTACTATAAAAATTCCTTTCATTCAAACTTCCGAAGCCTAGAAATTTTTAGGATTGTATGTGTATAAATGTTTACTATTTACTAGTATATTGTCATTTAAATTATAACGTAATATTATAGGGACATGCAGTTGAGTCCAGCAGAATGTTTGTAGCTCAAAATCAACGCATGAAAACATCCATGGTCACTCCACTTGGAACAATAGAAATGTTGTTGCGCTCTTTCACATGCTCTCGAGAGCCAGAGACGGTACTGGGTATATGTGTGTAGCATTTTTTAATGTGCTTTCTATTGCCATTAGGGAGTTGGAATTAAAAAACTCATTCTATCTTAACCTTAAAATTTAAACTAAACGTTTGTATCAAATCAATAATATTGTTGTTTATAAAGCTATGTTTGAGTTTGTACCTAAAGCCAAACGAAACTTGCAAAAAAATATAGATTACAATATTAATAAAAATTAACAATAAAATAGATTTATAAAAAAAAGAAAGCAAAAAACGAAAAAAATGAGAAAAATTAAAAATCTGTAAAGTTATAAAAAAACAAATACCAGAATTAACGAAAAAAAAAAATAAGAAGAGAAGGGAAAAAATGCGAATTAATTTAAGGTTAAGTTAATCAGAAATACTTACTTAAATATAATTTCCTGTATACAGTAAGAACATAAAGGTCGGAACAAATTCATTTCAAATTCGTGTGTTTTATTTTCGAGAAACGCTCGGACCCGACAATTTTTTATTTTTGTTGTGCATTTTTTGAAGCTTATTTCATGCATACAGGTTGTCCCAAAAACAAGTTATGATGATTTACTTTATTTGTTTAAATTGATACCATTATTTTATAATATTTTAACATATACCTACCTTAGATTTAAGCCCCTTAAAAAAAATTTAAAGTGGTTAATTCTGGATATTTGGATGGCTATTCAATTAATTGGACTTCGTCGGCCAACCCACTGTTCGGAAAAAACTGTATTAAGGTACTCACGCACACGGCGGGTGTACTGAGCCGGAGCTGCGTCTTGCTGATAACACAAAAAATTGTTCATCAGGATCTTCTGGATTAGGGTATATTATGGCAAGGCGCGGTACTAGATTATTTTCTAAAAATTCTAAATTTGTTTCACCTGCGAAATTTCCGTGAATAAAGAAGGGCCCAAAGTTCTACTTTCAACAATGCCCAAACATTAACTTTTTGGGGATATTGGTGTAAGATAATAATAATTATCATAATATAATTAATAATTATCATAATTCAGCGTGGATTTTCTGCAGCCCAATATTAACAGTTTTGCTTGTTGAGCCAAACCGCACACCAAAGATTCACGCCGCTAGGCGCCACACGCGCGATACAAATGTTTTGCGACAAAATTAATGCTATCGTATGTTTAAATATGACCATACAAACTGGCATAACGTTTGTGGAGCGATACTTTTGCAGCGCTTCTGCAGTAAAATCACAGGGTGCAAGAATAGAACGTGCTCTATTTTTGCAGTGCAATATAGTCGACGCGTAAACAAAATTAGAGACGATTTGGATTTAGGTATCGCTTTTGTTAAAGAAACTAAAATAAACCCTGCAATATATTAAAGAAAGATGTTTGTCCCTTTTCTTTCCGTCAGACCCAATCCTTGGACGCATTTCGCCGTATTACGGCTCTTCGGCAAGGCTATAGAGTCTGGCGAAAAGGGAAGGGACCTTACATATTATGTATTTATACATTATGTGTTGAAAACAGCCAATCCTAATGCAGACCGCCTCGGTGGCCG
This sequence comes from Polydrusus tereticollis, assembly GCA_963920685.1. NCBI lineage: Eukaryota > Metazoa > Arthropoda > Insecta > Coleoptera > Curculionidae > Polydrusus > Polydrusus tereticollis. The sequence goes on from OY987328.1 coordinate 21,196,161, forward strand.
AAGTGGGTAAAGCGCCGGAAACGGCGTGAGCCTGCTTTCGCGCTGCTCGAGTCGAGCGGGTTCGAATCCCGCTACAGTACGCTCAAATAAAAAAAGTACTGGGTTTGGTTGTTGTATGTGTGAGTGCAGGTACTTCTGACTAACGATTTATCGGAATCGAAACCGCAGGGTCATGCTCCTATAGCAGCGGATCTTTAACCCGAGACTTGCCTCGGTTACGGGCTGTGTGGGCAGGCTGCTGTAGGAGTGTGATTCTGTGGGGGGATCAGGATGATGGTTAGTTGGAAAGCGACTGCGCGTAGTTCGGATCCCACGATAAACAGTAGGTCCCGTCTGGCTGACATTACCCAGACGTAAAATTACCGTGGGCGGGCTAGTAACGAATAACTAGGGGATACAATAAGTCTGTAAAAGGCTGCGGTGTCAGGACGTAAGTGCCGACCTAGTTATTTAAGAGTAATCAATCAAAAAAAGTAATTGCAAAATCAGAAACCTAGAAACGTATTTGTTTAAATTGTGATAATTAAATTCCACAATAAAAAATCATCTTCGTCGGACGACGATGAAGATGCCATGATCACTGCCTTAGCTGCAATAATTGTTGCTAACAAAATGCCAGTTTGAATAAATTTTAATAAGCCAATCCTAACTTATTTAATTAATTATGATTGTAAAGTTTTAATAGTTTAGGTAATACAGCAAACGCTAGCAAATTATTAGCTGGCATTGACAAAACGAAAAGTAGTGTCAGTGCCAATATTATTATTGTAGCGCTTTGATTGTAGCTAAATATGAGCCATTCCATTAAGGAAAAAGTGACTACGATTAAGTAGTATTATACAGGAAACAGTTCAAGAGCAGTGTCTAAAATGTTTTCAGTTCAATTCCCTGATAAGCCTGTCCCTTCCATTTCATTCATCAAACTTATCTATTATTAGTAAATTTGAATCCATAGGCCCTCTAATAAATAACTGTAAATGCTCAACTCAGAATGTCAATAGAGCTGAAGAGGGGATAATAGAGATCTTAATATTTTACTGCACGTGGAGGAAAATAAAATAATTAGAACGAGGATTCTTGGGCAAACCGTAGGAAAGCATCAAACCAGTATTGCGCCTACTTTAGGAAAACATAAATATTTTCTTTACAAATATGAAAAACATCAGGAGCTACGGCAAGGTGATGAAGAACGGAGAATGGTATTCTGTTTTGAGGTAATGGAAAGAGCAAATAATAATAGGAATTTCTTCAAAAATATTTATTTTACCGATTAATGTGCATTTACCCTCAACAACGAACCAAACGTTCAAAATTGCCGGTATTGGAGCCAAGAAAATGAACATCGCCTTGTTGATACTCGAACCCAATATCCACAAAATATCAATATCAACTCAGTGATGTTAGAAATGAATTTTACGATCGGTTAGGATATTGTTTAGCTGGTAATGGAGGGTTGTTTGAATATTTAATTAATTAATGTTTTTGAGAAAATCTTTAGTCTTTATTGATATGTGATGGGCTACATGCTTGGTGAAATGGATATTCCATAGTAGAGGAAATTAAAGTCGTACTTGTTATATTTCACAATTTAATTCAGTTTCCTGGAACGTGTTTCAACCCTTACGGGTCATTATCGACGGCATAAGACAATAATAAACTATACATGTCATTAAAATAAAAATTACCAGATGATGCGTTATTTTGGTCCTTAATTTACAGGTATTAGCCAAAGGTACAACTAAATTACAGATGTGATAATAGAGGTATTTACATCTAAGTATTAAAATTTAAAAAATTATATTGTGTATATAATTATGGGTTTTTTCGTTTGTAATTATTGACAGTGTTTATTGCATATTTATCTTAAGTTATGAGGTTATTAAGTATTAGATTGGCACCTGAAGGTATTTCAATTTGATTGTTAACAATATTACATCGATTTTTTAAGGCTTTTTTGATTGCTAATGTTTCTAATAGGTTGAGTTTTCTACCCTTGTGTTAAGTATATATCGGTTCTATTTTGTTGGATAATGAGTGGTTATTTATTATACAGTGGTTCGCTACATCCATACATCCACATACAAGTCAATAGAAATAACCTAGGTGAATACATAGCTAATTCAAAAATTGGAAATAAAGACAAATTAACACATAGCGGGGTCTACCAAATATAATGTGATGACTGTGATGCAATATATATATAGGTCAAACAGGTAGAAACTTTAAAACTAGGCTTAAAGAACATAAAACATCCATGTAAAAAAAAACAAAATAAAACAGGAATAGCGGACCACTGTATAATAAATAACCACTCAATATCCAACAAAATAAAACCGATATACAGGGTGTTATGGAAATGACTTATTATTTTTTAACCCGTAAATATATAGGTCGAGACGAATTGGGAAAAAATTGCTATAAATGGCGCTCGAAGCTAGAAATTCGAGAAAAATGCCTTCAAAAATTTAGGTCCAAAACACCTACGCGCCAATGACCCAAACAGCTGATTTGGGTAATTGTTTACTTTAGTGCAAATGTTGAATTTTTCGCTAAAATTTCGTATATAGGCTAATTAAGGGTAGCTGATCACAATTTTCCTTTTGCGTTTAGGCGGCAAATGCACTGGTTTTGAGAAAAAAAATGTTAAAATTTTTCTAACTCACCGGTATGTTATTTTGCATGTAATCCTAAAATGTTGCTATTTACAATAAAATATTACTTGTCGGAGTCATAGTATACACTTCTGAACTGAAATAAACGAAATATGCCACAAGGAAACTCTGAAAAACGGGATAACTTGTAAGCGAACAGAAAACTCTAAGTTATCTGGAAAAAGACGGGAGACAGCTCACTGACAGCTGGCCAAAAAAGCAGAAGCAAACTGCACCCATGTTGTCAGATTGTTAGTGTATTATAAATTGCCTATACTTTTCAATTCATTTTTATTAATTGAATGAATCCTATTGGCTCGAGCTAGCATATCATTCTCCTGGATGGAAGCCATTAATAATTACAAGAAAAAGAAGAACAATCTGGCAACGTGAGTGCAATGAATCTGAAAAGAGACGCTTTTACTTTGTCGGCGTATTAACAACGAATTTAATTAAATTTGTGCCTTTTCCATTGTTTTTTTGCTAAAATGTTGTTCTTATTTTTTGAACAGATAGTTTGGTGAAAGTTTTATCACATATTTTGAAGGGAAAACCATAAAATCTAGGAAATTGAAGACATCCTTACAAAAGAATACGCTAACCTGTAAGTGAAAAACTTTAACATTTTTTTTTCTCAAAACCAGTGCATTTGCCGTAAAAACGCAAAAGGAAAATTGTGATCAGCTACCCTCAATTAGTCTATATACGAAATTTTAGCACAAAATTCAACATTAATTGCACTAAACTAAACAATTACCATTCCAGCAGTTTGTCTTGTCAAAAACACATGTGTTCAGGGGCATTGAACTATCATGGAAGGCGCACATAGTCCGGTTTTAAGGTATTTTACAAAATTCAAAATACTTCCGATTTTAGAAAAAAAAACTATCAAGTGTAACTCTAGACCACCTCAGGAGTGGCCCCTTAAAATATAATAAGTCATTTCCATAACACCCTGTATACTCAACACAAGGGTAAAAAACTCAACCTATTAGAAACATTAACAATCAAAAAAGGCTTAAAAAATCTATGTAATGTTGTTAACAATCAAATTGAAATACCTTCAGGTGCCAATCTAATACTTAATAGCCTAATAACTTAAGATAAATATGCAATAAACACTACCAATAATTACGAACGAAAAAACCCATAGTTATATACACAATATCATTTTCTTAATTTTATTACTTAGATGTTAATACCTCTATTATCACACCTGTAATTTAGTTGTACCTCTGGCCAATACCTGTAAACTAAGGACCAAAATAACCCATCATCTGTCAATTTTTATTTTAATGACATGTATAATTTATTATTGTCTTGTGCCGTAAAATTACCTTTACAAGGCAACTTTACGTACCATGGTGCAAACAGCAGCTCTTGTGTCGGAGGCTCGGAGTCCTTGCCTTAAGCAGTTGTACACTTTTTTGATGTCTTGGACGCCACCTATTTTAAGTAGAATGAGTAACAATAAAACAAAGATATAAAACAACAATGGGAATTAATTTATTTAGATTATCCAACTGGATTCCACCAAAGAGGTTAAATATTGAAATCAATAACTAAATTAAATATTAAAGTTAAAAAAAAATTATACACTCATGGGAAGACCTGAAGGGTTTTTACTCGCCTGGTAACGGGTTATCACCTATAGTTCATGAAAAGGGGAAAAGAGAATGTTCCAGAACCTTCATACTTGTATGGTCATAATACCTACATTATTTCTAAATGTTACCAAGGTGGTATTACAAATTAGAGTTAATTTTAGAGTGAAATTTATGGTGTTCAGGTTATAAAGATATTTAAAATTATCACAATACACTGGCCTTATTTCCCAGATGTTCCAAATCCCATGTCATTGTGGCTTTGTTTCAAATCAATAGGCACCCTGCCTCCAGTCTGGTGGACCCAAACAGTACAAGACAGCACATATTTACAGGTAACAGGCCATGTGGTCTTTCAATGACGATTCAATCCCAACACGTGGTCAGAAGGAATATGAATATATAACGTCTGTTACGTATTCAACAATAAACGCTTCGCTAGAAGCAAAAGTAAAATTTCAACTAAAATGTAAAAACCCTAAAATCGAAACAGCGAATTAGATACCTGGTTAAATTAAATCGAAAATATACCCAACCTCATTGGTTGTCCGATGCTACCATCTCAAAAAAAAAATACAAAGAAATAAGGCCTCATGTGCAAATCTAAAAATTAAATTGCACATGTTGTAGAAAATTGGAGGTTATCAAAAAAATTAAGAAGACACAAAAAAAAGAATTAAAGAAATCTTACCATCCAAGAGAGATGAGGAAGCTCTACTACCCCTGAGGTGCCAACTAGAGTTGGGGCGGCGGACCTGGTCAAATCACATAATAGTGGGCCCCTTTTAAAAACCGACGACTTTCACCTTCAAGGGTGATCTTAAATGAAGTGACCTAAATTCAAAATCTTCGAAAAAGGTAAAGATCAAATGACAGGTGTCCCTTAACTGTCATGCCAAAAAAATTGGTACGTTCGGACAATTGATAAAAGTGTTCTCAGTCCGATAAAATGACAAAACCAAACCAACTTGATATGTGGAAAACTACTAGCAGTTTACCCTGCATAATATGCAATTTAAAAACAAATAATGGCATACCAATTTATCGAATAGTGAAAAGTGCAATATCATCAATGTTCTAGAGTGAACTAATCAAGGTTCAAATGGAACAACTCAAGAAACATACTATAAGCCAAATGAACTACTGACCGATTATCATAAATGAACATAACCCCAAATTTTGACAATAAAAATATTTAAATATTCAGATATCTACTTCGTTCGAGTTAATTAAAAAGAAAAGGAATGAAGGATGTACCAAAAAAATATTCATAATAGGACCGTGGCCTGTAAAACATGAACATCTGCACCAAAGCATTAAACTTAAAATCCACAGAAAATATAGAAAGGTAATGTAACAAATATCTTACACAAAACCATGTAGCATCCTATAAATATACATCTATAGCAAAAATGAATGCTACAGTCCTATGCCTTTGATAATGATCCGCAAGGGTTGAAACACGTGTCAGGAAACTGAATTAAATTGTGAAATATAACAAGTACGACTTTAATTTCCTCTACTCTGTAGTCTTAGGTATGTTATGTTAAATTAAGTGCTTAGTAAGAAAAACTTAATGGTGTCTTTTATTTTGGATGTGTTATTGCCGGACTGGTGAAACAAAAATGTGCTTCTAAATATATACAGTCAGTCCAAAAGTCTCCATATACTACATATTTTTATACATATTTTTTATTAGTTTTAACCAACTAACTGGAACTATGAAAAATAAAAATTATATTATTATTTCATGCCTAACCAATAAAAAATTGAATAAAAAATAGCTGTGAAGTATTTTATTAAAATGTTACATCATAATTCAGAAATATTTAACAAATACTATATCAAAAAAGTCTTCATTAACTTAACAATAATTAATATTAATTTAACAGAAAATTACAATATCTTTTAACCTAATATTTAGTTGGACCTCCGTTGGCCTTGATAACCTCTTGTAATCTTTTTGACATGCTTGCAACCAGCTTTCTAGTAATTTCTGGAGGTATGGTCCTTCGAGCACATATTCTATATGTGCTCGAAGGTATGGTCTCCTATTCGTGTATTATTCTATTTTTAAACTGTTCCTTATTTAAAAAGTTGTGTTTACAAATAAGCCGTTTTAGATCATCCCATAAATGCTAAATGAGGTTAATATCGGGTGATTGTGAAGGGGTATGAAGCTGCTGTCGCACATTATGGATCATCCATTCGCGGACCATCTTTGCGGTATGTTTAGGATCATTGTCCTGTTGGAAACGGTACCTTCCTTCGAGTCCCAATTTCTGGATACTTTCTCGCAAATTGTTCCCTAAGATGTTTAGATAAACATGCTGATCCATTGTACCATCAATAAAGTTTAAATTTAGTACTCCCCCTGAAGACATGCATCCCCAAAGCAGAAAACTGCCACCACTTACTGTAGAGCAAATATTTTCGATTTTTAATGCTGTATTCTTCTTTCTCCAAACTTTAGTTCTGCTATCAGACCCAAAAGGTTGATCTTAGTTTCGTCACTAAAAAATATTGTTTCCCAAAACTCAGGAGGCTTTCAAACGTATTCCCTAACAAACTCTAACCGTTTTCTGCGATTAATTTCTGAAATAAACGGCTTTTTTTCTGGCTACACGTCCATTATAACCTACCCTGTGTTAACAATATCTTACAGTTTGCGGACAAACGTTTTTCGAAAATTCTTCTCTAATTTCTTCTGCAACTTTGGCTGCACTTTTCTTTGAATCTTTACTTATTTCTCTAACAATACTGGCCTCTTCACCTAGAGTTAGTTTTTTAGCTCGACCGGAGCAGGGTCGAATCTTATAGGAACCAGTTGATTTGTATTGGTTTACTATGTACTGAACCGTAGCGTGTGTTTTCCCTATAATTGTTCCTATATTTCTAAATGATTTTCCATCTTTCTATAAACCAATTACAATCTTTCGAACTGCATTGGGAATTTTACAATTTCTTTCGCTCATTTTTGTAACAATTAAATAAATCCACTGCAAAATCAATTTCGCTGGGTGACAGATTAAAAAATATGGCTGAAAATTATTTATTTGTTTTAAATTTAGCTAGCAACTTGATTAAGTGCAACTAAATATAATGTAGTTTTCCTTGCGTATATCTTACTGTATGGAGACTTTTTTTGACTTAGTTTTTGTTAAAATTTTTAAATTATGATGTAACATTTCAATAAAATATTTTGCACTTATTTTTTATTTCATTTTTTATTGGTTAGGCATGAAATAATAGTACAAAATTTGTTTTTTCATAGTTTCAGTTAGATGACTAAAACTAATAAAAAATATGTATAAAAATATGTAGTGTATGGGGACTTTTTGGACTGAGTGATATAATAGATATTTACGTTATAAGTCCGGTAAATCAACTTTTACAGTATGAGTGAAATGTTGAAATTTTGAAACGAATACTGTAAAGGATTTGCCGGACGAATGACGTACAATATTTTATTTCATACTGTTCTGTTGAAAATTATAATTATGTTTTGAAATTATAATGAAGTTTGATTCTGCGTCGTATATTTGAAAAGTGCTTATATTTACTGGTGGAAACATTGTGTGTTTGACATTGATTAAACTAAAACTTACAAATTTCAGCCCGGTAAAGAAATTTTACAGGACTAGTCCGGTAAAAAAAGTTTACCGGACTTATTGCTGTAAAACCTTATTTTCTGGACTAAATTCAAATATGTAAAGGTGTGTTTTACAATAAAGTATGAAATAAAATAATCTTTATTCGTTATTTTTTGACAATGGCAATATTTTGTCATGGACAACAGGTTGCCACTATCTGCTGACGGTAGCTCTTTATGTGGAGGCACTAGGTCTTGGTCCATATACTTACACCTTCCCTTCGTCATTGGTTTGCCTTGGGCGCCACCTGGTTTGATCGATGTCCAAACCAGGAAAATATACCGTATATCAGTTCTATTGAAAAATCTATGGAATAAATAAAAACAAAGTTTTCCCATACAAACAATATAGATTTTATTAAATAAAAAAAGTTGAGGTTAATTTTATATGGTAGAAAAAAAATCAAATTATATAAGCATGATAAAAAAACAGCCTTTCCGGGCGCAAGGATTTAAATTAAAATTTATTGTAACCTCAGGGAAGATTCTAGAACCTTGTAAATATTTTAATAGCTTGCGGTTAAAAGAGTGTTACCCCTTGCCAAGATAGCTTTACAATGTTTATTTACATAACAAAGGTTATGGGTTAAATTTTAGTTAATTAATTGAAATACAAAATGAATTGAAATGGCTTATGGTGGAAATAGGGTGACTGTAACTTTAATTAAAAATCATAAAAAAATGCGGCTATGCAACTTTTATACCACTCTGACTCTGTATAGCTGGATCTATCGATCAGGACGGCCCATGTGGTTTTCTCGAGTCGGCCAGGTGGAATTGATGTAGTAGCTCGTTATTTTTCTACTGGGAGCACATTAGGTAGGTGGTTTCCTAACCTTATATCCCCGTGAACGGCAAAACCAAAAATAACCCAAAACACAAAACCCCTAAAAATGATAGAAAGGAAAATTACCCACTGAATTCCCACGAACAACAAACCAAGAGCAAAAGAAATTAAAGCAGCTTACCTCTAAAAGGGGGGGTGAGACCTCGTGGTCTTTTAAAAAAAAATGGCCCAACGGCGACGGGCTCGACCTTCTTCTCTGAAGGTATTTTCAGAAAGTAAAACTAAAGGCCGCAAGAACTCTAAAGACACCCCTTCTCCGACAAAATCAGCTGACTTAGTGTTGCTAACTTAACACCAACAAAAAAGAAGAGAACAGAGACACACTACAAAAGATCAAACGATACGAGAGTCTGGGCTTTTACCAGAACCTAAATTAAATAACGAAATGTAGAAAGTAATTCTAAACAACCCCGTTTAAACATAAAATCAAAAGTAGAAATGGACGGTCTGCGACTTGACCGAGACGCAAAAACGGAATTACATGGTTCACCTATGTGCGGCGCCTGATGCCATCAGCCACAGAAAACAGAAGTAGTGCGTTCGCCCCATACTCTGACTAACGTTCGATAAACAAGGATGATACAACCTAATAAACAATTTTTCGAACAAAATAAATATAAAATATGCACTTTTGTGGAAATATTACTGTACGAATCAAGGTAAATCTACATTCCCCACAAAGTTAATAGTGGCAACTTTTAAAATTGCTACATTGTCCAGCTTTACGTCGACTCTTGACAATGGCGTCATACAAATTATTTGGTAGTGTTTGCTGTATTACCTAAACTATGAAAATTTTGTAATTTTGCCATCACATTTAATTGAATAAGTAAGGATTGGCTTATTAAAATTTATTCACTTGGCACATAGGTTTATTATAGCGGCCTCTTTGAAGAATAATAATACAATTTTGCTGGTGTTTGCTCTATTATCTAAACTATCAAAACTTCGTAAAGTTGCAACCATAATTAATTATAATAAAATTTATTCGAACTTGGCACATGGGTTTATGATATCGGCTTCTTCAAAAGATTTGTAATACAATTTTTCTCTGAAATGTACAGGGGAGGCAATATTTAGCCTCCTCAAAATTTACATGAGATTTCCTATGTTGAACTAAGGCATGCATCACCCGGTGTATACTTTCAAAATTTTAACACACATCTTTGCTACCTAACTCGCAAACAGATTACCTGATTTCACTCTCCTTGGCACGGTTGGATAAGCAATTTAATGCCTTTTGCAACGATGTATCAGTCGATAGGCAGTGCCATTTGACATTTCGAAGTCAGGTTGGCTGGAGGTGAAGAGTTCAATAGTAAAAATTGGATATCAAATGTGTAATTAAACTTCCCCCACGATATTAAGATTGATGTGTTTTTTGGGAAATTTAATTTCCCTCAAAATCAAAAGGTGTTTAGAATGGTTCGTTTTAAAATGAAGGCCCTGTATAGGTGAAATTAGTATTTTGTCATACTCCTGCTTCTGCTCCGTCTACGTATTTCTGGTGCAATCCCCATCATTAGAAATTTATTTTCTTTATTTCCGCGAATTAGTTTTTGGTTTCTTGTTTTTTTATAAGTCACACTTCTAGTTTATCGAAATGATTAGAGCAATTTTTCAATAGAATGCTTTTCCTGATGACTTCTGTTTGGATATTTTGGAGCATAAAGTATTGTTGATACTTAACAGTTTTTCTTATATACTTCAGTAACTGTAATATCATATCAATCTTTTTTGTACACTTTAAGTTCTTATTATGAATTTTAACGTGGTATTTTAAATAACCGTTGAACAAGGATAATTAATGATTTAACTTTTGAAAGGATTCTTAAAAAAGAATTACAGATTATATTGAAAAGTATGACCTAATATCGGAAAGACAGTATAGATTTCGGCAGGGTCGTTCAACACAGGATGCAATAGCTTACTTAAGTGAAAAAATTAATAAAGCCGTTGATACCAGCACTCCTGCCTTATGCATCTTCGTGGACCTGGCTAAAGCATTTGCCACGGTAAATCATGTCGAATTGCTCAGTGTCTTGGAGGGTATTGGTTTTAGGGGTGAAGCTTATGACCTGTTAAGAAGCTACCTCTCAGATCGAGAGCAGTGTGTTGAGATAGAAAATGTCTCATGTCAGAATAGAGTAGTCAAATGTGGTGTACCTCAGGGCACTGTTCTTGGTCCTCTACTTTTTACCCTGTATGTAAATGATCTTTTCGGCTTGGATTTGGCCGGTGATATCGTCAGCTTTGCTGACGATGCAGCAGTGTTTTACCAGGCTAAAGATTGGCTTGCGCTTAGGGAGGTTGTCGAGAGAGATTTTGTCCGTGTTGTGAAATTTTTTAGTGCAAGGAAATTGACAATAAATTGGAAGAATACTTGCTATTTGCCGTTTACGTCATATGGTCGATATCTATCCGGTTATTCTTCGTTAGATGTGCAAATTAAAGGTAAGACCAAAACAATAAGATCTGCTGAACATATTAAATATTTGGGTGTGGTTATTGATAGGCATCTTGGGTGGGACGAACATATAAAACATATTGTCAAAAAAGTAAGATTTCTTATTTGCAGGTTTAAGTTCTTTGGGGGTGTTTTTGATGTGAAACATCTTAGGATATTATATCACGCTCTTGTTCAGTCCCATCTGGTCTATGGTATCATAGCATGGGGTGAAGCAACGAATAATTCGCTCTTGCGCGAGTAAAGGGGTATACGTCGAGAATATCTGTTTTGAGCTATTAACTAAAAGAAGTTTATTATTTTTATTTTAATTTTATTTTTACTATAACTTAACTGTTATAAAGAAAACAAAAGTTGTTTTTTGTTTAAATAATTTAATTATAGGTAAAGCTAGAACACATGGAATAAAAAAATAAAAAAATATTATTTAACAAAAAAAAAAAAAGTTGTATCTCTTTACACAAAAAAATTAATAGTTGACTCCCTTTACTCAATTTGATCTTCATCTAGTTCCTCTATATCTGGCAGTATTTCTTAAAGATCTTTTTGTGTAGGGAGGTTTTTATAGAAATTGTGAAATACGTCGTCTATATAAGGCAGTAACTCCATTAGGTTTTTCTTTTTTTCCTCTGTGATAGGATTTGGAAAAGGGCACTTGGGAATTGCTGAAATCGGCACTATTTTAGTTTGACCACGTCTTGAAAAGTTAACTTCATGAAATGGCGCATCTTGACTTAGTGAAGTTTTATACAAAAATATTCCTTGCTGTTTCTGAAACCTTAGCCACTTCACATTTTTCCAAATAAAAGTATTTCCTTCTTCATCTTTTTTCTTTACTTGATATATTTTTTTCAACAAGTCTGAGAAGTTATAAAATTCTTCGTTCTTCATTTCTATAACTTTAAATTTATTATTGGCATTTCCACATAACCGCACCAACTGGAACCAATCTCTTGGATGACTTATTGGAATATCGTATTTCTTCTTATTCCTTTCGATTACGGAAGGATCTGAATCACATTCCATGTGTGTATGCCCTGGAACGAGAAATTTATGATCCACACATTCTAGATGTGATAGCTGCATCAATACCAGAAACATTGTCACGACATGCGAATTTTTATTTTGCCCCCCGCATGTATCCGAATAAAGAGTTACATGTTTTATTTCAGGAGACAAAGACATAAGTTCTTTAAATACGGAAGAGGCTACCTGGTTTGCACCTCGTCCAGAAACTGACTCGTACCACATGTAACAAATTGCTTGGTTTTTATCACATTTATGCATAGTCAAATTGTAGGTCCAGAGTTTCCTTTTGTAAAATGCAACAGATGCTGTTAAATCCGGCGTTGGGAGGCATTGCTGAAGATCAAAAACATACAAGAGTTTTGTTTCATCGATTTTCGCAATATGTTTGTCATCTCTTTTGGCGTTATATGCTTCCTCGGCTTTCTCCAAATGTGACTGGAGTTCAGTCTTTAGCTTGTTTAAGACTTCACTGTGCTTTTCGTTACGTATTAAAATGTGCAACTTTTCACACGTTGTGCATGTATATTTCTGAAATTTTTTTTTCTTAATTCCCATGTCATGAAAAATTCGTTCATATATTTTACGACTCACAGGCGGGTTTGGAACAATCCAAATTTTATATTCTTCATAAAGACGAGCTAAGGTGTAATATGAAGGTAAAAACCTTTTGTCACTTTTCTTTCTACAATAGTGACTTTCGTAGCTTGGAATGGAAGTTATGTGATCTTTTACCAACTGACGACTATGGACGCCAATTTTATTAGGAGGCTCTTTACGACCTCTCTGATCTTTTTCACATATACCTGTTGGGCTGGTCTTGGACAATACAGTTGTTATAAATTTATTAGAAATGTCAAAGCATTTCTCAAAACAACTTTTGCAAAGTTCAATTAATTCTCCATGAACCTTTAAATGATAAATATTCACACAATCCCGTTTCTTCTTTCTTTCTGATGTTATAGCTAATTTTTTCTTTTGTTTTGTTATAAGACTTGCTGCATAAGCAACTCTCTCGTTAAAATCGCCGAGAGACCAAAAGTCTTTAAACACCAAGTTCAGCGTTTCATCGTCCACCTTACTAGAACACCCTTTTCTGCAAGCCACTAAAGGCTTTATTTCTCTACTTCTTATATTTTTCCCTTTACTGGTGACATACTCCTTACCCAAATTTCTGTTAAGTTTTCTTATTCTTATTTTTTCTCTTGTTTCTCTCTTGATTGGCTTTCGGCCTCGCCTATTTTCCTGATGATTATCAACACCTATTTGACTAGTCAAAACCATTTGACTAGCCAAACTTTTTTTTTCTTTTTCATATTATATGCTAATTGCCTTAAATTTATATCAGAGTCTGAACTATCCGACTCTGGGCCATAGTCTCGGTCTGTATCGCTGTCATCAACATCATCAACATCACAGTTTTCGTAAGAGAGGCCTTCGTTATCCAGTTGTAGCAGCGGCTCTGAAATAAAAATGTAATATTTATGTAACTATGAGGTGCATAAAATAGTAACAAAATACCATAAGAAGTAGATGGCTCATCATTTATAAAATACGAAGTTGTAGCCATTGGACTATTCTGCAAAGTATAGAGCCCATTCTTCATGGAATGCATAGCTGTAGTAGCTAATGGAACATTTTGACACGCAAATACATTTGGGACATCCTGTAAGATAGGCTCACCTAAAAAATAAGGTGATAAACATTGAAACTTACAGTCATGAAAGAATTTAATTATTAATATTTGGCTCGATCATCTTTGGATTGTAAGTACTCGATTGCACCATTTTCATCCAGTTAGTGGCAACGCCGGCGCCGGCGCCCTGTAAATCTCCTTGTACACCAACTAAAAATTATAGTGATAAACTACAATACCGTAGTCAGTACTGGTACTATTACAGTATATCAAATATATTTAAAAAAAATATTTTTCAAAGGCTTACTTCTATAGATTTGATCAGAACATAAAAACGTAGTTTGAACATATCATTTTTCATGTTTTAAGTTTGTGTTTAAACCAAACTTGTGCATTGAACTCGGTCCCATTATCAGATGCTTTTAAAATATATGAATCACCTGAGCACTACAATTTTAGTCACAGTTATATATTTTTTAATATAATTATAAGATAATAAAGACCTACCTAGTTAATCAATTTTTACTAAATAAAATACGTGCGCGGGTAAACGGATACAAGTCCGAATTTTAGTGACTATATTTTGTTGCAACATCTTACCTATAGGTACCTATATTGATTTAACTTATAAATTAAACTTACCGTTCTGAGTACCATGAAGCATATCATTTTCGGCTTGCTTGCACATGTCAACCATTAACTTAGACCTCTTTGATGTCATAACCTCACTTTAAGCTAATAACTAATGAAACACTATAACAAGAGTTTGTTTTGACAACCACGTTGTACAATTTATTCCTACTACTTTATAGACACGATACTAAATGTTATTTGAAATATTCACTTGTTTTCTTGACTTATTTTCACCAAACCTCACTCAACATCAACTCACACGTGGACCATAACGAAAAACAATTCATTTCTTCTTCCTCCAAATAAGTATAAACCAATTTGTACCCCTTTACACCAAAGCTGCCGTCTAAGTAAAAATAGGTAAAACGATATACGTTGATGTGTATCCGTAAACCCAAAAAAAATATTTTTATAGTCTGTTTTACACAAAACGCGAGAGGGATTTCAAGGTCGATATGACTTATACCTCTTTACACAATTCAAGATCTTAATATATTGTGTCAAAATCAACACTAACCTCATTTTATCAAAATTCAGACTTATACCCGTTTACTCGCGCAAGAGCGAATTATTTAAGTCAATTGGAAAAAGCACAAAAATGGTTAATTAAAATTATGTATGGCAAGCCCTATCTATATCCTACAGAGAGTCTGTACGAGGAGAGCGGTTTATTTGACATTCGTCAGCTGTTTTGTAGGGAATTGGCACTGCAGCAGTCTAAGAAAAGAAAAAACAATAATAACAACGATCGCCCAAGACATGAGTATCAAATTAGGAACAATAAAAATAAAGTTGCGGTGCCGAGGTTCTGCAAGACCATAGGTCAGAGATGTCATGCTTTTCTTGGTCCTCGTTTCTATAATTGCTTACCAATGGAAATAAGAAATATAAATTCGTATTCATTATTTAAAAGGATTGTTATCCAGTTCATAAATAGCCAAACTAGGGATAGTATAGCGAGGTTCATTGACATAAAAAACGGTTAGTTATGGTAATTTTGTTGAACATTTTTTGGTCTGAAACTATTATTAGGGAACACTGCTGTTTTAGGTCGAATTCTAGATCTTAAATTTGAGAGTTTTAACCATTTAGGTATAAGCTGTTTTGTGATTCATTTTTATATAATATATGTTTGTAATTGAACTTATATCCTTCTTATTTATGATTTTGTATTTTTTTAAGATTGTTATCATTATTAATATTCTGCAATGTCCCACGAACAAGGTCTTCCTTTGTGGGCGTACTGTTTATTTGTGTTCTCAAATAATATTGTAAATTGTAATGAAATGTGTAATTCTTAGATAACAAATAAACATTATTATTATTATTATTATTATTATTATTATTAACTGACAAATCAGTGTACTTTATTCAACGGGAATTAAAATTACAATGATGTCAACGCCGCCCTAATTAAATAAAGTAAATCAAATTTATAGTAACTGTGGAATTGCCAACTAGATTTAAATGGGTATTTAGTTAGAAATATACAAATCAAATACAAAATGGAAATTTTCTAAGAAACTAAAAGCTTAGAGAAATTTAATACAGTTTAATAGGTACTTAAAAATCGAATCCAATAATGCCATTAAATGTATTTTAATTTAAAATAAAAATATATTTGGTTCTACTGATAACCCAAATCAAAAATAAGTTTTTATCTACCTTGTGTAAATCTAAAAAAATGTCTATACAGGGTTACAACTAATTAAAGGATCACTATGGGGATTTTCGAAACTATAAGAGATTCGTAGTTGCTTTAAAGAGAGAAAAGTTGCACTATTTTGTGCTCTTTCCGAATCTGTCTTTAAATTTCTACAAGGGATTACGAAATATCTTAGGAAAACTGAAAAATTGACATTTCATTTTATTCGCTCTAGTTTAAAAAGTAACAATTTTTGGCGAAAATGGCATAATTATTTTTTTTACTAGGATATGTTTTTTGTTACTTGCACTTAACTCTACTCGCGAATCTCTCGTCTTTTACGAGATAGGATGGCCAACTTTGTTTCTTTTTGTGGCAGCCATATTAAAAAGTTGTGTCATTAAAAATTCCCTAAAGTTATGGATATGATGATATCTAAAACTTCATCCAAATTTCAAAGAAAAGTACGATTTTTGACAATTACTAAATTTATAGGAACTCATCTTTGTGAAGATGGCCATGTTTTGCTCGCACAAAACACAGTATTTTTGAGAAATAAAATGTTTAGGTATGGCAATTACTATGTCTCTTAAGATGCCATGAATTTGGTTTTTTTGTTGACTTAACTGTAAATTATTTTCAATGGATTTCTCTTGGCAATTTCTATTATGATGACTTTTGTTCAAATCTGTGAGACGTATCGTTTCCGAAATATCGCCGCTCCGTATAGGAACAATCTTTTAAATCCTATATAAAGCTTTGCTAATGACAGTACACTTGTTTGATGTTTTACTTTGGATGTTCGGATAACGGCTAGCAATGCACGTGTCTATAGGCAGCAAGAGGTCTCACATCTCTACAAAGACCTGGACGAAATTCTGTCTTGGGTGACAGTAACCAAATAAAATTTAACGCTACAGAAACCGAGGCGGCAGTCTCTTCTCAAAAAGTTAATGTTGAAGAACCGGATATAGTCATGGTGGGCACTCAATTCTCTTGGATTTGTCGATTCATTTATTGGGCATCAATTTGGATAGTCCAATGTCTTGGCATAGTCACGTTGCGGCCATTGCTAAGGCAGCGGAATACTTTCTTTAACTAAGAACGTCTATGCACTCCAACAACTCTATAAAGCCCAAATTCGATCATCGCTGAAGTACTGTTCGCATGTTCGGGGCTCTGCTTCTAAACATACCCTGAGATTGCTATATTCTATGTGACAAGCAACCTGGAAAGCCTTGAACATCAAAGACAGGTTGGCGACTTGAGTCTATTTTACAAATATTTTCATGGCAAGTGCTCAACTGAGGTTGTCCGCTTAATTCCACCCAGAGCGGTGCATGGTAGAAATACACGAGGAGCCACTGCAGCCCACCCGTACGTGGTTCAGCTTAGTGTTCCTCGAACGACACTGCTTAATAATTCTTTTATCTGGGGAACGTCATCACTCTGGAATGACCTCCCTGAGACCGTGTTTCCCAACGAGTATAATCTCCAAAGATTTAGGACTAACGTAAATCGTTTCCTGCGCACACGCACCGCTCAAAGAGCGCCATAAATGATTAATCCTGCAGTGCTGTGCTATATCATAAAAAAAAAAAACAGAAAAATAGCTCGTAGCGATATTTTCTGTGGTAATAGTCGATATAGTATTTCTTGATTTCATCCAGGTCATTAGGGCGCCCAATCGAAAGTTTCTCGTATTTATCTTTTGTCCACTATAATCTGTTGCTCAATGCGAGAGAGTAATAAAACGTAAGTTTGCAATGACAGGACCCATTAAGCAAGGTGGATAACTTAAAGGTTGCATTGTTAATTTCGGGTAAATTGCAATGATGGTTTTAAAAAAATTGCATATTTTAAGTATTTAAGACCTACACACCCCGAATTGGTCCTAAGTTAGGGCCACCCTAAGTTGCATACAATAGCAAGACGAGTTTGGTGAATGAAAGTAAGGTGAAAGAGGCATTACTACAGGCAGTTTATTAGAATAATAAATACCTATAATAATAATTATACCTAATATAATTATAGAGATTGCAATTGCCTAGGCAAATAATTGAGATATTAATTATTTTAATATTAAGTAGATAAAAACCTATATACAAGTAAGAATAATTTGAAAATAGATAAATTGGAATAAATATTAATATATATAAAAAAATCTACTATGTACAATACGACAACTTAATTTTTAAATTTTAGTCTTCATGTTCCGAGTAGTCCGATGAACTATCGTCGTTGGGGTCCAGAGACTAAGGCGCTCTAGAGTGTTTTCTAGCATGTTATCAGCTTCACACATTCTTTCTTCTATTTCAATCACATGTCTGACGCAGTTACTCCATTTTTCACTATCCAGTGTCTTTAATCCCTCTTGTAAGAGGTTTCCGACGTCTCTCGTTTTAAAAGTGTTGTTATGCCTTGCTGCAAACCCTTTTACTTGCGCCCACACCACGTCTATGGGGTTTAGTTCACAGTGATATGTCGAACGGCGAAGTACCGTTATATTACGAAGCGATCTTGTCGACAACAAATTTCGTACAAAGCGGTTTATTCGACTTTATAATCTCGAGTAGCTTCTTTTTCAGCATATCTTTATGAAATTGCTTCTTATTTACAGTAAGCCAATGAATGATGTCATTTTTTTTTCAAAAAGACATTGGTATTTTTTCGTATTTTCTTGAGTAGTAGCTAGCATTATCCATGACTATAACAGACCCAGGAGGAATAAGATCTAGCATTTGCTGGAAGTATTCTTCAAAGGCATCAGCGTTCATGTCCTCATCATAGTCTCCAGTCAGTTTTGATTTTAATGCTAGTAAGCCGCTATCGACAAATTCATTTTTGCTACCAATGTAAGCAATTGTTAATCTTTTACCTTTTCTCGACGGTGTTTTTATTCCAGTGGACCATCTTTCCATGAACGCTTGCTTCGCGCTTTTTATAAGTTTATCCATTTAACACATTGAGAATAATAACTTTCTCACTTTTAGAGAGCGCAGTGTTACTTATTCGTTTCTCAGCAACAAATTCAGAGACACTAGCCATTTTCAAGAATGAAGCTTTCCAACAACTGCCGGAAAGTAAGTAAACATTTCAATTTTTTGAAATACTGAGGCACAACTAGGTAAACTACCTGTGCCTCTATCTACCCGATCTCAGGACCTGTCAGGGGTAACGGGTAAACGTAATTAAATAATTATAGTTGCACTACACCTATGGAATACGGCGAAGACCACAGGGTTTTATAGTGCAATAATAATTTATTACTCTCTGGCATTAAGCAACAGAGTATAACGCTAGTGTCAATATATCCACTGTAGAAATTTTCAACAATAAATTGTTAGTTTCCTTCATTGTTTTTTTACGATGAACTCTCCACAAATGTAATAAAAATTATCTTGGGAATTGTCACAACTTTTTGAACTTGAAGCCATTTTCCGATTCAAGAATCCGAATTAATCTTTCGTAAAATAGCTATTTTCCTAACAAGTGCAGAAAATCGATTTTTCCGCACGCAAATGCCGTTGACAGCACGACGCGTAGCGGAGTGGTGTCAAGCATTTAAGTGCGGAAAAATAGGTTTCTGCACGTGTTAGGAACAATAGTTTTTCTACTAGCGTGAGGAATCAACAACTGGTTATATACACCATAGCAACTAAGATATTTCAAAGGTAATATGATGAACAGTGACTTCAAATCGTACAGCATTTAATTTAATTAAATTTAATTTCAAAATATAACAGTGCGGAAAAATCTTTGCCGCACGGTGCGGAAAACTGGATTTTCCGCACTAAAACATTTAATTTCAAAATATAACAGTGCGGAAAAATCTTTGCCGCACGGTGCGGAAAAGTGGATTTTCCGCACTAAAACATGTGCGGAAAATGCGTTTTTCCGCACGCTAGTAGAAAAAAGAAATTACGATCATTCTATCAGGTTTAAATGTTAAAGGATATTTTCTATAATGCCAATGCCTTGACCTTATAGTAAATTTTATTTGTAGGTAAATAAGTTTTAATAGCTGATTGGGCATTATTTATTTGGATTTCTAAGAAGCTTTTGTGGGGGACTTTTTAAATTAGTTTTTTATTAATTGTCAATCAATCAATCAATATATGCTTTATTGTTAAAGAAAACTGAATTCCCATAAACAAAGCGAGTATAAAATGTCCTCAAAATATAAGTAAAAATAAAACAAAAACAAAAACATATATATGTATAAACAAACACATACACATACATACATGTAAGCACAAACACCCCTTCCAAACATAAAATGCATTGGTAATAACAATAGAATTAACACAAACCAACTATAAAATGTCACTGTAATATTCATCCATACTGTAGTAGGCTTTCTGCAATAAGATGTCTTTGACATTTTTCCGAAACTGGCCGAAGTTTAAAATTGATTTCAGCTTATTACTTAAATGATTAAAAATCTTTTCACTCTCATAGAAGACAGACTTTTCACAAGAGTGGTCTTAGAAATTTCTTAACATCTGATCTAGAACATCTTTTATGCAAAAGACAAACAGTTTCTAAAATGAATAAAGACGGTACACTTAATATTCTTTCTGCTCTAAATAAAGGCTAACAGTGTTCATGGTCATTTGCTCACCTCCATGGAAACTTTCAGATTTTATTTCACAGCTATCTAGATTTATTTTTTAAAACACATCATATTGTTAGAGTTACGCCTAAATGACACGTTTTCCATAATTGCCATTAATTCTAGAGTGGTTTCTGGGCCATTGGAATAATGAGAAACAAACCTACCTAACCATAAAGTTTAAAAATATTTTTTGTCATGGAATGCTTGATCACAAAACTATGAAAACAACCGCTTCTTCATTTAAAGTTTTAAAAATTATTCTATTGGCAATAACTCTGAAACGGATGGAGATATCGAACTGCGGTTTTGACATTTTTTGTAGCAAATTTCATCTACTTTTCAATTATGGTATCATAATTATACCGTATGATTTGAAATAAATGAATAAAGTTAAGAAATGTGTTATTATTGCAAATTGCGCCCTCTTGTATTTTTATTGAAAAGTATCATGAACCACTCAAGACGATAGTTAAAAGTACTTATATTTCTCTTCCAAACAAGTTTTAGTTTGCTAAAATCGGATAAGTGGTTTATAAGTTACAGCGATTTAAATGATTACACATTCAACAGCTTCCCCCACTCTTACTAAAGTCGGTACGCCAATAAGCATGGGACCAAAATTATGCAAAATTGACCAAGCTTTTTAATGGTGTTATCAAAAATATACCTTAACGTGCAATTTTCGGAGATATCTAATATTTAAAAATTTACTTTTCAATTGCGCCCCCTTGCGGCAAAATGCGGAACTTAAAAATTATTTCCAGGATTTTCTCATGGCCACTTTAGTCATTAATTTTTTTTTCCTGAATTTCTATGCCCAATAGTTTCCGAGATATGGCCGCTCTTCGACCTTAATGAAACACCCTGTATGAATAGTTTTGTTGATGTGAAGAAATAAAAAAAGAATTTTTTTTTGTTTTTTATTATTTTATTTAGTTACCAACCACATAAATAGTTTTCAAAAACATAATATGGCTGATATGGAGAATTCAAAAAGAAAAATTAGTTTTTTATGTTATTTTTTTTTTAATTTTTTAAAAATTAAATATTGGTTGAATTAACCTTGGTTGGATGGAGGCTCAGCCCCCTAAGGCTTAAATAGATGAACATTTTAGTGATCAAAAAACTTTTGTAGGAATGGAGATAATAGAATTTAGTGCTATCCACTACCACATGTAACGTGAAAATAATTAAGAAGAATTTTAAGCAAAAGTGTGGGTAATGCGCGAATATGACATGACAAGTTTCGGATTATAGAAATCTTAAAAGTTGAAGTGTCAGTACAATTTAGAGTAACTCGATATTAGGTTTACAATGTCTATAAAAGGTGGATTATCTGATGGTTAATAGTTGCAATTGTTAAACACACCCAGTACCTGAATACAGAAGAGATTGCGACATCTGTGAATGGAATGGCTAGAATAATGATTTTTAACAATCATAAATTTTTTTTTAAAAAGGAGGACAGTTATCGCTGCACTGAAACATGCACTTTGAGCAGAGGTTTACTGCAATAACACTAGATGGACGTTTAAGAATTTAAATCGAAAGTACTAATAATATTATAAGGAAAAGGCACTGTAATACATAATCAAAGAAATACAAACTGGAATAAGAATATGGGCAGACTGGCTTAAGTGTGGCATAATAAAGGTCTTTGAAGGTTGAGGTATGTAAAATGGGGATGGAAAGAGTAACGTTTTGTCAACAATGAAAAGCAAAGAAAGCGGTAGCCCACGTAGGAGGGAGCGCGGTCCCACCAAGACGCCAACAGAAAACACAAGGAATCGTCCATCGACCTCACAGCAGCAATAAGTGTCTGATGTAGAGGCCCAAAAACGCCCCAAATGTCCACCGCGAGCAGGTGATAGGCCCACGCAAACCCCCAAGAGGAGACATGCTCGTGATGCTATCTTAGATTTAGAGAGTTAAAGAAATTTGTGCTACTATGAATAATTTGATCATTGATGCAATTTTTGTCGGAGCTATTAAAGTTTTTATTTATTTCAACCATTTTGAGTAAGGCAAGCTTATTACCTTTATTGCAAAAGTGTAAGAGTTTAGTGTTTATTTCTGGGTTGAAAGAGTGGTTATTAGCTGATACGTGCCTCGAAAAGTTAGATTTAGTATTAGATGGTGATAAATTAAGCCTTGATGCTCTTTCCATCTTCTTACAATGTTCGTTTATACGAGTATTGAATACACTCGATTAAGGTAAGTCCCTTATGGTGTCTGTTGTTGTTGTACTTTCATACATTCCTTTTAGTTCCCCTGAGGATGACTATATATGTAGTCGAAACATGTAGGGAAAATCGCTAAATATATTGTTTAGAAAATATATCATTTGTGGAGAAAGACAGTGTTGTTTTAATTTACATGCATTTTGAAGTTTAATGAAATAAAAATGTTACGAAGTGACTGTATTGTCAATGATTCCGTTTCAGC
Source organism: Polydrusus tereticollis (assembly GCA_963920685.1). NCBI lineage: Eukaryota > Metazoa > Arthropoda > Insecta > Coleoptera > Curculionidae > Polydrusus > Polydrusus tereticollis. Next base: position 21,219,385 of record OY987328.1, read on the forward strand.
AAAATTTATATTAAAATCACCCGCAAGTATTACTTTTGAGCGAACTGGAAGTTTGGTTAAGAGTAATTCAAGTCGTTCCAAAAAAACACCAACATTACGGCTTGGAGGGCTGTAAATACAAACAATATACAATTTATATGTTTTTACGTATATCATTGAAAATTCAAACTCATTCTCTACCAAAAATTATCGTATTTATTTACGTTTTCAATTAAAAAATGTTTGCATATTCTTGTATGAACCAGTATTAACGTTCCTTTGATGCTACATTATAGTCTGCAATATAACAAGGTTCGTTCACTTTTAACCAATGCTCTATTAGCAGAACAAAACATGGTTTATTATTTAATTCTAATGTCACGTAAACTTCATCTATTTTATTTCTAACCGATTGTATATTTAAGAAAAACACAGTCAACATATCAGGTTTTAAATTTTTCCTGGAAGTCGTCTTGTAGATCGTTATCCAAAAAGTATTTGTGGGTCTCACAGCGTTGTCAGAAATAGCAACAGGCTGACAACCATTCAATTGACAACTGTCTGACTCGCCGACTAAGTGTTTTACATGAATTTAGTCGTGTAAAATATTCAGTCAGAGAGTCATAAGTAGGTTAGTTCAAATTAACAACTGTTTCTTATAAGATATGAGGACGACCTATGCTATTAAAGACAGTATTGTTAAGTAACAAAAAATCCCCGTGTAGATAGACCTGCATTATAATAATTATTATTAGCCTAATAAATCTTTAAAATCCTTAAAAAATTACTGCCGTTCCTTTTAAGACCTGTCCTAGTCTAATATTACAAGGGTAGCGCGGTGGCGCGTGCCCGCCGCCGCCGAGATGCAAAAAGTAATACGTTGAATATGTGATGTCGTTTCTGTCTGTTCGCGATAGACAAAGAAGGAAAAAACGTCAGACGGCCGTAGAACGACCGTAAGAGCGAGACGGGTTCGATCGATACGTCATTTGGGCTGTTTCCATGGCATCACGTGCCTCCTTCCCGTGGCCCTGTGCCCCACCCGACCCCCGGTCCCTTTATATTAAGAATCAGTGGTGGATCTATGAATTTTAAAATATGCACGTAAAAAATGATAAAAATAATATTGGCTCAAAGTAATTTGAGTTTATTGGGTACCATTACGTTTTTCCTTACGAAATAAGGGTGTGTTTTTTTATGAACTGCTCGAGGGAATGCTTGGGGTAGTTTTTCCCTAGTAAATATATTTTCTTACGTGAGAGGAAGCTGCGTAATTATTGTTTTTAGTTGTATGACCGTCTATCTTCCCCAGAAATACTATTAAACATTTTTATTGTTCTTTGGGTTAGAGTTAACTCTTTTATAAAAGAAGTAATCTTTTGCAGTGATTTCGCTAAACAATGGTAGGTACACAACAAAACCGCAGTATCCGTAATGTAAAATTATTAGTGTTTAACCAAACTTTTCTTTGTCCAAAACACAACAATAGCCCAGATACGAAAATTGAAAGTTGTTGGTTTAGAGAAATAAACGTTCTCGCACAATATTTGTTAATAATTTAAATTGCCTAAAATATTGATGTAGATTTTAGAGGGCGTTGTCTGTGACCTTACGCCTATACTTTCAAAAGGCTATAAGTTTAGTACTGTATTCTTTTTTTTTTATGATCAGGCATAGCACTGCAGGATTAATCCTTTATGGTGCTCTGCGGGCGGTGCAGGTGCACAGAAAATGATTCACATTGGTCTTGAATTTTTCGAGATTAAAGTCGTTGGGAAACACGGCATCAGAGAGGTCGTTCCAGAGGGATGACGTTCACCAGATGAAAGAGTTTTTAAACACTGTAGTTCGAGGGAAACTAAGCTGGTCCACGTTCAGGTGGGCTGTAATTAAGCGGGAAACCTCAGTTGAGCGCTTGCCATAAAAATATTTGTAAAATAGACTCAAGTCGCCAACCTGCCTTTGATGTTCAAGGCTTTCCAGGTTGCTTGTCAGATCATGGTCACCGATCCAGCGAATGGCTTTTCTTTCAATGGAATCTAGCAATCTCAGGGTATGTTTAGGAGCAGAGCCCCAGATATGCGAACAGTAATTCAGCGATGGTCAAATTTGGGCTTTATAGAGCATTAAAGTTGTTGGAGTATAAACAGGTTTTACTTACAGTTTTACTTACAGTTCTTACTCAGAGTTAGAGATATTTGAGTTTGAATAAAAGGTGCGCTGGTTAAAAAAATATTATTATATTATACAAATAAACAACAAAATGTTAGGATGGGATGTTATTAGAGATGATTGGAAATAAAACCTGCAAACAACTAACACGTTCTTTAATTTCTTTCATTTACTAACTAATTTTATGTCCGAAGAATTCAATTTCTAAGAAAAGAGAAAGCAGTTCTATGAACCAACTTTTTTTGACTGACATAGAGATTTTATGTTAATAACAGAAATTTTAGAGAACAACAAATAAAAAATATTGCTCTTTTCGTCACAATAAAGTGATCTCTGATTTTAAGGAAAATGTTATTAATCACATTTTAAAATGGCGAACTGGGTAGATAGTAAATACTACGCAAATTAGTTCTGGCAAGATCATAGTTTTACTAGTATTGTTTTGTTCACGGACGAAACCGGTTTTACCCGAGACTGAGTAATAAATTGGCATAATTTGCGTGCCCAGCATGAAGAAGGTCCTCATCCAACAGTACAGACAAAGCAGCAACAAAGGTTCATGGTTAACATGTGGACGGGGATTATTGGGAATAATCTCATTGGACCGTTCTTTATTGAAGGCAGACTAAATGGTGCCATGTATTGCACTTCTTGCAACAAAACGGTTTATTAGGAAATGTGTCTTCGAAATTAGAAATCAGATGTGGTATATGCATGATAGCCCCATTATAGCAATTTAGTTCGTCATCACTTATCAAATACTTTTGGTAATTGATGAATAGGTCAAGGTGGGCCTATTTTATGGCCACCGAGGTCGCCCGAAAGGACTCCATTGGATTTCTTTTTATGGGAAAATTTAAAGAGACTTGTATATTCGACGCTAGTTCACACCAGGAAATATCTGATAGAAAGAATCAGACACCATTTCAATGGAATTTGTTACAATCCTGGAATGTTGTTTCAAGTACAACTCGAAAGCTTCCGTCTAGTAGACACCGCATTACCTATTATTAAAGTTAGAGTGACAGGTTATGTCAATCTGACGAGTGTTAATAGCTATTAAATCGCTGTCATTGTCTACTGAGTCCAGAGGTTGGTCCCCATTTGTGAGGTGCTCAACTAGATTTCAGTTCGATAACGAGTGATTGGTCCTTGGATCTTTGCTATGTTTGATTTAAATAACCTGTTCCCAGTTCTTTTAAACTACAAATGATTTTTGTTATGCAGATGACACACTCTGTGGCCACAATAATATTTGAGATCTTAAGGAAACCCGTTTTCAACGGGCCTCGAGATCTGCGTAACACTGTCTCAGTTTAAATACCGATAAACTACAGGAAAAAAATGCAAAAAAGATCCACTCGCGTAAATGTTGAAGTTATTGGACGTTACCATTGCAAACCACACTCTACTAATCTAAAGGTGTTGAGGCTTCCATCATTGTTTATCTTGTACCAATTCCTTGAAATTCATTAAAACATAAATCGATTCCGGCATACCTAATTAAGATATACTAATACAATATTAGTCGTAAAAGGTCGCTCATTTAATACGAATAAATAGGAGTGGCTTAATACATCTAAAAATAATTAAGTTCACAAGATTGAACTGTATGTATAAAGAAAAAAAATTGACACTTGTAGTAAAAGAATTCTTGAAACGCGGGCATTCTATTGGACACTTTAATGTTATGAATCTTAATTGTACCTACCTACAATTTTTTTTTATGATTTGAATTTAATTTTTTTTTCTTATTCTTATTTTTGATTTATTTGTTGACTTTATTTATTTGACTTTTTACAATTTATGTTTGAGTAAGATATCTATTTGTAATCACTTATTTTTTTAGCTGCATAATATATTGATGTTAAAAATATTATGAATTGCTACAATTATTACAGTGAATAATTCATAGTTTTAGTCTAGTGAAATACTAATCATAGTTCATCTCATCATTGGACGATCGATATTGTGCATTAAGATTTGGTAGTGATAAACGAGCGACTACACTTTAACTGATAAGTTGCGGAAATATTGATGATTGTGGAATCTATGGTAAAAGATTCAAATTCAAAACGTCTTCATTATAATTATACAGGGTCGTTGGTATGTATGGAATCGGTCGATTATTTCTTAAAGTAAAACAGCTAACAAAAAATTATCCAGACAAAAGTTTTATGGTTTCATAAAATCTATTAGAATTAAAGAAAGATAAATAAACAGGATGAGTCAGAAAGCCGTAGAGAAATAAAGTTACTTTTTTTTAATGGAACACCCTATGTCTTAGAATATTTTTGGATTTTACATAATATTACAATTATTTTTTAACAAGTGCATTATAAGTCTAAATCTAACAACTTCCGAGATATCGACTTTTAAAAAATGACATTTTTAAATTTTGACAGCTTCTAGCTTTCCAACGGTACGCCATAGAGCAAAACGGCTTACACGTCCCTATCTTACTTTTTTATTATCTTCTCAAAAATACAAACTTCCGGTTAAACCCTAACATACGTGACGTAACTGTATATTGTCACAAGAATAAATCTTATATAAAAGTAGTTTTACAAGGAAATATTAAAAGTATTTATACTTATGAGTCAAACGTCGAAGAAAAGAGTTAGAAAAAATAGAAAAACTAGTGAAACGAAGTCATTGGAAGCAGAAAGTTCAATTTCTTTACTAACAGTGACAGAAAATATAAAAAATAATGACTTTGATGGAAAACCTGAAGTAAATATTGGTGTATCGGAACTTTACAATCGAATCATAGATACTAAAGATGAACTTTTCGATGCAAAGGATATTATCATAAGAGAACTGAATGAAAAAGTAATGTTACTAAAAGAAAAAATTGAATTTTTAACAAGGAATCAAGATGAAAATTATAAAAATTATGTTTCATATAGTGAAATTACTAAAAATGTTTCAAAACCTAAGGTACAAAGAATAGATGTAATTAAAGAAAATGAAAAAGTCAGTACATATAAAAATAATATTATAATAAAACCAACAAGTATACAAGAAAATAAAATAACTAGAAAAGAAATAGGAAAGTATATCAACCCAACAAAATTAAACGTTCAAATTATGAAGATAGAAGATATAAAAGATGGCGGTATTAAAATTGTATGTAACAGCAAAGAAGAAATACAAACCATTCAAAAAGAAGCAGAAAATAAATTAGGAAATAACTACTCTTTGGTAGTTTCAGAAAAAAGAAAACCTAGAATAAAAATAGTTGGGATTGAGGATGAGATGAGTGAAGAAGAGTTAGTTAAAAGTATTTTAGAAAAAAATAGTTTTATTAAAAATTTAAAACTAAAATTAATTACAATGAAGAAAATGAAAAAGAAATATTTAGCTATTATAGAAATAGACTGTATAAATTTTAAGAACATAATGGAAAAAGGATTTCTTTTTATAGATTTTTCAATATGTTCAGTATATGAACATGTCGATATTACAAGATGTTACAACTGTGGTGGATATTATCACTCAGCTAAAACTTGCACGAAGGAAAAAGTATGTATGAAGTGTGGTAATACAGGGCATACGGCTAATGAATGTATTACTAGTCAGGAAAATTTTAAGTGCCCAAATTGTATTGAGATAAACAAAAACTTTAATCAAGAATATTTTATCAATCATTCACCATTTAATTTTAAATGTGAAACATTTATTCAAAATATAGAAAAAATTAAATCAAAAATTCAATATGAAAATAAAGAATAGCAATTAAAAAATTTAGTAAAAGAAAATTTATTAAGAAACGATGAAGAATATAGGAAAATGTATCATTTAAATATAGGTACAAGGGTTTTTAAATTCAAAAGATGAAATTAAACATTTTATAACAAATAATAAACCATTAGTATTATGTTTATCAGAAACTCATGTAACAAGTGAAATAAATACCCAAGAATAGGATGTGGAAAATTATAATTTATATCGTCGCAATTCAAATTCAAAGTATACTGGTGGTCTTCTAGTTTATATTTACAACAAAATCTTAGTTACTAAATTTGAAGAAATTGCTGTGGACTATCAATATTGGTATATTTATATAAATCTAAAAATTAATATAAATTTGTACGAACTTTGTATCTATTATAGATCTCCAAGTGGAAATATAAATGACTTTTTAAATTTTTTTGAAGATAAATGTGAAATTATGTGGGAAAAAAATAATTCTGTAATACATATTGGTGACTTCAATATAAATTATGCAAATGAAGATTATTATGTCAAAAAATTTAAAAAATTGATAGATTTAAATGGATTGTATGAATTGATGGAAATATGAAACAATTAATAACAGATTATACAAGGATAACTCAAAAAACCAAAACAATTATAGATTTGATAATATCAAATGACCATTATTTAAAGACTGGAGTAACATCAGAACCAAAAATTAGTGACCATGACTGGATTTATATAGATACTGAAGATTATATTAAAATAAAAAGAGAAAGCAAAATAATGAAATACATTGATTACAAAAAATTGTCAAACGAACTTTCTTTATGTGAATGGATATTTGATAACTCAGATATAAATATTTTGTTTAAAAAAATTATGGACAATATAAAAAACTGTATAAACAAAGTGAAAATTGAAAAGAAAATCACCCATAGAAATCATATGATTCCATGGTTTAATAAACATATTTTGAAAGCGAGAAAAAATAGGGATCAAATGTATAAAAAATATATTTTAACCAAAAATATTGATGATTGGAATGAATATAGGATTTTAAGAAATCGTAATGTCAACATTTTAAGAAAAGAGAAGAAAAAATATTATGAAGAACAAATAGATGAAAACAAACATGACTCAAAAAAAATGTGGAAAACTTTAAAAAAAATTGTCAAACCAAAAGCAAAAAGTGAAATTAGAGAAATTATATTTGAAGATCGAAAAGAAACGAATCAGTTAAGAATCGCAGAAAAAATGAATATGTATTACATAAATAGTATTAAAGAAATAGTTGCAGATATAGAAAATGGAAATGAAAATATTTGTAAAAAAATCAGTAAATCAAATAATGTAATAGAACATTTTCATGAACTATCTATAAAAGAACTAAAAATAAAAATTTGGAATATAAAATCAAATAATAACTATGGTGAAATTTTAACAAAAAAAATAATGAAAGAGACATTTGGCAGCATTGGAAATATATTACTTAAATTAATTAATACAAGTTTGAAATATGGAGAAATACCTGATGATTTAAAATGTTCATGTATAACACCAGTACCAAAAGTAAAAAATACAAAAAAATGTACTGAAATGAGGCCGATAAATTTATTATGGGATATTGAAAAACTTTTACAGAAGACAGTTTATGAACAAATATTAAATTTTATAGAAGAAAACAACATTTTAGTAAATATTCAAGCAGGTTATAGAAAAATATATTCAACAGAAACAGCAGCACAATATATTATTGAAAATTGGAAGAGAAGTGTTGACAAAAATGAAATCATTCTGGCAGTATTTTTGGATTTTAAACGTGCTTTTGAGACTATTGACAGAAACAAATTATTAAATAAATTATATCAGTATGGTTTAAGGGGTACTGTATATAAATGGTTTGAAAATTATTTAAATTTTCGACAACAAATAACTAAAATAAATGAAACATTTTCAAAAGGGGAATTTAATAATATCGGTGTACCACAAGGAAGTATTTTAGGTCCTTTATTATTTATTTTATATATAAATGATATGCCAAATATTTTGTCAAATACTAATATTCAAATGTTTGCTGATGATACTTTAATATACGTAAAAGGTAAAAATATTTTAAGTTGCATAGATAGTCTAAATTCTGAATTAAAATTGGTATCAAACTGGCTGAAAGTAAATAAATTAAAATTAAATATTTCTAAAACGAAATTTATGGCAATAGGAAATAATATAAATTATGAAAATATAAATATTTTTATAGATGACCAAAAATTAGAAATAGTTAAGTCTTTTAAATATTTAGGGATAATAATGGATTCTAAATTAAAATTTGATGCTCATTTTGAAAACACTATATCTAAAATTGGGAAAAAAATTAATTATTTCAAAAGATTAAGTAAAAATTAAGTTTATTTTCAAAAAAAACAATATATAACACAATAATTTTACCTCATTATTTGTATTGCTCTACAATTTTATATACTGCAAATGAAGGAGTTTTTAGTAGACTTCAAATTTTACAAAATAAGGCGATGAGAATAATATTAAATGTTGATAAATACACAAAGATAAATTATATGTTAAATAAACTTAAATGGTTGAATATAAGAAATTTAATATTTTTCCTAGTTTGTATTTTTATTTATAAAATTCAAAATAATTTATTACCATCTCATTTAAAAGACTTTATAACGCAAAACTTTGAAAATCATAACTATCAAACCAGAAACAATCAAAATTTTTGTTTAGGGAAAGTGACAAAAAATTTGACATATAAATCAATCTTTTTTAAAGGACTTCATGAATATAACAATTTAGATTCTTTAATTAAGAAACAAAATTCCTTAAGTAAATTTAAAAAATCCTTAAAAATATCATTACTTAGAAAACAAAATATCTGATAAAATTTATTTAATAATATTTTTGGTGCATAAAATTGATTGTAATTTTAAATGTTTTATTATTGTTAAAAAAACTAGAATTTAAAATATTGTAGCAGTATTGCTAAAATAAATCTTGTTACTACTTACTACTACTAGTGCTATATTTCCTTTTTTTTTTAGCTACATCCGGTTTAGCCGGAAGTTGACACTTTTAGAAATATTGTTAAAAACTAAGATAGGGACATAAAAGCCGTTTTTCTCTAAGACATACCGTTGGAAAGCTAGAAGCTGTCCAAATTTTAAAATGTAATTTTTCAAAAGCCGATATCTCGGAAACTATTAGGTTTATACTTGTAATGCACTTAATAAAAAAATAAGTGTGGTTTTATGTAAAATCCAAAAATATTCTAAGATATAGGGTGTTCTATTAAAAAAAAAGTAACTTTATTTCTCTACGGCTTTCTGACTCATCCTGTATACTTAATTTTTTTAATTCCAATGGGCTACAATATACCCTAAAAATTTTCTTTGGAATATTTTTGGCTAGCTGTTGTGCTTTAAGAAATAATCGACCGTGTCCATACATACCAACGACCATGTATATAATATTTATTATATCGGTCGACCATACCTTTCTTTTAGCATCTGTAACCACCTTTCTTGATTGGCACAGTGTACCTTGGAAACATTCAACAGATGTTCCAAAGGTCTACCATACTACAGTGCTTCTTTGAATTAATATTGAGGTGTATTATATTGGAAGCGGAGCCATCTACTCTTCAGCTAGTTTAAATTGTAGCCACAAGTGGTTTTCTTTCTATTTGTAATCGCAGTTTTTAAACTTTTGTGCTTAAAAAATCGTCATAGATAAATTACAAACCCACGAAATTATCAAACACCTTGTATATTCCTAGTGGTCAGTTAATGTGACCACCACTTTTAAGACGATGTAAAAGCCGGAAAGAGAATATAATTATGAATGGTCTTCCTGAATATACAGTGACTCTCAGAAGTAATGTCTAAATTCATTTAAAATTCAGCGGCGTATTTTTTGGATAACGCTCGGACTCGTCGATTTGTACGTAATAATGTGGTTATTTTTATGCTAAGTTCATGTATACAGAATAGTCCAAAAATAAGTTACGACCATTCTCTTCATTTTTTCAAATGAAAACTCTATCGAATTCTAAGTATGTTTTATGTACCATGTCCTATACCTAAACTCAACAGTTATCGAAAAAATTAAATGTTGAAAATGTTCACCATTTATGACTTGACAATATCCAATGGGATCAATAAACTCTCTTTGTACGTTCACAACCATTTCCGGAATTATATCACGCACTTCTCTTCGGATCCTCTCCTTTAATTCCTGCAGATTGCTTGGCCTGTCAACAAATACTTTCCTTTTGAGGTAACCCAACAAAAAGAAGTCCAGCGGAGTTAAGTCAGGCGGCCTAGCAGGCCATTCGATAGATCTTCTCCTTCCTATCCACTGATTGGGATAGGTTTCATCCAAAAATATACGCACAGTGGCAGCATAGTGCGGAGGAACACTATCTTGCCGGAACATCAGTTCTTCGTCAGGGGAGTCTGTGTCCATTGGATTCGGAAATAAAGTCACTAATGCTGGAATTAATTTAAGTTGCAGAAATTCGAGATGTACTGGTTCATACTGTTAAAAAAAGTGGACAAATTACTCTTCCGCGCACTATTCCACACCACATATTGATTTTTTGAGGGTACTCGCTCTAAACCTCCATCAACCAATGCGAATTTTCTGTTGCCCACTAACGGCAGTTTTGTCTCGTCACTTTACCGTTCAAACAGAACGTAGTTTCATCGGAAAAAAATAATATCTTTTACTAAATTGCACATATTTTGCATGCCTTCACAAAACTCATTTCGCCTATCGAAATCATCTTCAAAAACATGATTGATGAGGCCTTTACTTGATGAAAATTCATGTTCAAAACACTTAAGGAAAACAATAATTTTCGATTTTCACTATATTTTAATAAATAAACACATAACAGCTGTTTCGGTACACTGTACCTTCTTCAGATATGAGTACTTTAATACTAAAATTACCAATATTAGGAGAAATAAAATTTATTCTCGTTGCCCTAATATTGGTAATTTTAGTATTAAAGTACTCACATCTGAAGAAGGTACAGTGTACCGAAACAGCTGTTATGTGTTTATTTATTAAAATATAGTGAAAATCGAAAATTATTGTTTTCCTTAAGTATTTTATCATCTTCAAATAACTCATGCACTGGAATAACTTTGTATGGGTGATATTTGTGCTTTGAAACCATTCGGTGAACAACAGATTTCCGCATGTGTAAATTGGGCAAAATGTGCGACAGAGAAGCACATGGATTTTCTTCCAAGGAAAGCAAAACGTCAAGTGGTTCACTTTCATCTCAAGCAGGACGACCAGATTTAGGCAAATCTCCAACATGACCGATTTCTCTAAATTTAGCTTTTATTCTACTCCCAGCTTTTGACATATAGGAGAACGATCAGGATGGATTTCATTGAATAATTGAGCTGTTTCTATTTGAGTAGGTATCCTAGCATCAAACCCAACCATGCATAGAATTTCATTTTTTGCTCGTTCTGTTAACTTCACCATTGTGGAAACCGCAATTTGCAACTACGCTTGACAATTACTTATTTGAACTAAAATTTTCATACAGTTTCTATGAGACTAAACGGTGACGAGTCAACATTCAGTAATACCAGACTTAAAAAGAGAAAAATAAACACACAATGCAATTGCTCGATATACAAATAAATCCTCAGAAATACGGTCTTACTTATTGATATTTTCTATCATAATTTTTTTGATAACTGTTGAGTTTGGGTTAGTTGAACATGGTACATAAAACATACTAGGAATTTGATGCAAAATTCAAAAAAGAAATAAAAAATAGATGTTTTTATTTGAAAAAATTCATTAATGGTCTTAACTTATTTTTGGGCTATCCTAAATACATGAATTAACCATGAAAAAAACACATGAAGAAATATAAATCGACGGGTCCTAGAGTTTTTCCAAAAAGCACACCACTGAATTTTAAATAAATTTAGACATTAATTTTGGGGCTCACTGTATAACCATGCAGTAACTAGTATATTACTTACAGGCCATTTTGAATATTCAGTGAATTTTTACACAATTACAAACAAATATCATAAGCAATACTTAAGTATACCTCTCAAAAACTGTCCAAGGAATGCAGGTTCCAATGAATAAAACTGCTATCTATAAATTAATTTTACTATAATGTGAAAAAATACCTATTGTTACAGCTAGTTTATTGATTGAAGCTGAGAGCTGCACGAAAATACTTAGTTTCTCATTTATTCGTATCTTTAAATTATTTTTAACTAATAACCCAAACTCAATAAAAAAACTTTTATAAAAATGGGAACTTATCGGCCCGGTTAAATAGTTTTTAATCAGGTCCAGTTTTTTTGAAAGATATTACAGATAATATGTATACAGTGAGGACATAAAGTCTGGAAAACTACCTTTTGCAAGTAAACGAAGCACCTGAATAAAAAACGCTCGGACACGTCGATTTTATTTAATTGTCTTCTATCTTCTAAGATTTCTGAGATATATACAGGGTGCTTCAAGAAAGCTGGGCAGCTGTTAATTTCTTTTTTTTAATGGAACACCCTGTATATTATTGCATTTTTGGATTCTGCGGACAATTCTAAGTATATTTCATATAGGATATCCTATACCTAAATTCAATTGTTTCTAAAATAAAACACACCTTACTAGTTTACTGAATTTTTAATGACAATAACTTGAATGACACAGTTTAACGTAACAAATGCTGAAACTGTTGTCCGTTAACTTCCTGGCAATATCCTAACGATCGATGAACTCTTGTTGCACGTTTCGAATGGAAAAAGGTGGGATTTGTCGAATTTCATCTCTTATACGATGTTTCAGCGCATCGATATTAGGAGTTCTGTTGAAATAAACTTTGGTTTTTAAATATCCCCACAGAAAACAATCTAGGGGAGTCAAATCCGGAGACCTGGCCGGCCATTCTACGGGGCCACGACGTCCTATCAACCTGTTAGGAAATATCTCATTAAGATACTGCCGAACAGTAAGCGCGTAGTGAGGTGGTGCTCCATCTTGTTGAAACCACATAGTTGGCGTTAGTATATCAGGCTCATTACCTGGATACAGTTGAACTAAGGCAGGAATCAACTCTAGTTGCAGAAAGTCAAGATAAATTTCGCCGTCTAAGTTAACGTCGAAAAAACACTTGAGCCCAATGAGTATTCTCTGTGGACCAGTATCTACAGTTTTGTCGGTTGGCAGTACCATTAAGAAAAAAGGTGGCTTCATCGGAAAATAAAATATTTCTACAAAAAAATGGATCTATATTGCACCGCTCTTGCATATTTTCGCAAAACTGAATTCGGCGGTCATAGTCGTCTTCATTTAATTCATGTATTACCCTTATTTTGTATGGATGATACTTTGCCTTTTTTTAAAATATTTTTTACCGATGTTTGACCAATGGACAAATCTGATGCTGCTTGACTTGTAGGTAAATGTGGATTTTCGATATAACTGAGTAAAACATCTAATTTCTTATTATCATCTAGTTTCGGCCTACCTGTCCTGGGAAGATCTTTTACACAACTATGTTCAAGGAATTTATTGACAATTTTGCTGACTGTAGATATCGTAATTTCTTGTCCGCGCTCTGGATATGTGTTATTAAAAAGTTCACAAACTTCGCCCAAATGTCTTTGGCGATCTCCCCAGCCAAACATCATCAGAATTTCCATTCTTTCTTGCTCTGAGAGCATTTTTAATAACTTGACAGTAACAGAACTGTCCTACAGTATGTTAAAAATTGGCACAGTTGTCATAAAGACAACGAGTCAAAGTGACATCAAGTTACTACATTTCTCCTAGATTTTACGTTGTATCATGGTTTTTCTCTTAATGAAAAAATGTATAATTTCAACTGGCAATATTTTAAAAACAATTGAATTTAGGTATAGGACATCCTATATGAAATATACTTAGAATTGTCCGTAGAATCCAAAAATGCAATAATATACAGGGTGTTTCATTAAAAAAAAAAGTTAACAGCTGCCCAGCTTTCTTGAAGCACCCTGTATATATCTCAGAAATCTTAGAAGATAGAAGACAATTAAATAAAATCGACGTGTCCGAGCGTTTTTTATTCAGGTGCTTCGTTTACTTGCAAAAGGTAGTTTTCCAGACTTTATGTCCTCACTGTATACAGGGTTATCTAAATTAAGTGTCCACCATTGGTAACTTTGTTATTATTATAGATACATAATAGTTTCAATTGGCAAACTATTAGTATTTTTAACGCTCATTGAGATGGAAGAATGAAAAAAACAAATAAACATAACGTTTCCGAGTTTGGACGAAAATTACGATTTTTTGAAATGGAAACCCCCGTATATTATATTTTTTTCTGTTAGAACTTTAAGCTTTAAACAAAAAAGCTTAGGTATAAGTAATTTTCTCCTAAAGTCAAAAATGACGTTGATATTACAATTTCTAAATATTAACAGTAAAAATAGTAAGAAGGCTATGAAAGCCACGTGATCTTTACGATTTGATGGTATTAAGATAAGTGATGAATCGCAGAAGGCAGAAATGCGGTTCCATATCAAGGAGGCTTTGGAAAACAATGGTGACGCTCTCTATCAAGTAATGTCAAACATTAGTATGCTTTAATTCGTTTTTCGCTTATAACTTTTGTTGTATCAATTATTAATTTAGAAAAAATGGTGATATGTTAGCTTCTTACTTAGTGTGCAGAAAAGTCTCTTTCAGAGCAAAAGAATATTACGCTGAATTATATCCACTTCGCATTCATTCACATGAGAGATATTTTCTGAGACTGTACCGAAAATTTAGAGGCAAGGAGAGTGTTTTTGCCAAAACAAGGACAAATAAAAATTTCATAATAAGCGAGGCCACGGAAATCGCAGTTATTGCATATTTTGAAGCCTACCGTAATAATTCAATACCAGATATTGTCAAGGACTCTAATTTGTCTTATGGCACTGTGCATAGGATTCTAAAAAAATACAAATTTATTCCCTATTAGTACCGACCAGTTCAAACGCTTTTGCAAGGGGATCCAGAAAGAAAAGAATTGTTTTTTGCAATTGGTATCTTAACTTCTGTCGCCAAAATGTAAATAACTTTCGTTATATTTTATGGTCAGATGAATCTAAGTTCTCAAATTGTGGAATGTACGGGGTTAGGCATTTGGTATCACCTATTTTCAAAAATCTGTTATAAGACCAAAAAACATTTTATTGAAACAAAATTATGAAAAATAACAATATTAATATGTGCAATTTATGTTTTAAAAATAACATCCTTTAAATGACTTCCTTGACTATCTATACATTTTTGTAATCGGGATCTAAAATTTTGCATAACTCGTTCCAACAATTCTGCTCCAATATTATTTATTTCTTCCAAAATACGTATTTTAAGTTCTTGGATGGTATTGGGACGCCTTTCATAAACCTTTTCCTTTAGATATCCCCAGAAGAAAAAATCAGGAGCCGTCAAATCGGGGGAATTAGCTGGCCACGTTATGTCACCAAATTTTGATATCAAGCGACCGGGGAACATTTCTGTCAACAAAATTCGAGTTTGTCGTGCTGTATGTGCGGTAGCCCCATCTTGTTGGAACCAAATATGATTTTGTCCTAGTCTTCGCAATTCGGGCCGTAAAAATACCCGTAACATGTTAACGTAACGTTCGGCATTTATTGTAACAGTTCTGTTGTTTTCTTCAAAAAAATATGGCCCTATGATACCAAAAATTGAAACACCACACCATACGGTGACTTTTTCATCATGGAGGGGTCGTTCATGAAGCTGTTGCGGATTTACGTCGGACCAATAACGATAATTTTGCTTATTCACATATCCGCTTAAATGGAAGTGCGCTTCGTCTGACATCATCAAGAAATTTAACAGGTTTTCATCATTTTCTAAAACTTGTAAAAATTGTCTACAGAAAGCAATACGAACTGGTTTGTCTGCTTCTTTTAACTTATGAGCAACTTGGATTTTGTATGGGTGGAAGTGCAAATCAGAATGCAGAATTCTTTGCAATGTCCTATTGGAAATGCGCAACGCAAGTGACTGCCTTGATGCAGATCGATTCGGACTTCTTATCACAGCTTGTCTTACCCGTTCAATATTTTCGGGTGTTCTGACTGTACGTATACCTCTACGAAAATTTGATGCAACATTCCCTCTAACTTCAAAATCTCTTACCCACCTCATTATGGTTTGGCGTGTTGGAATTCTTCCGTGTCTTTCCACATTATATTCGCGACGAAAATTTCTTTGCACTTGCACAACTGAATTAGTTAATATGAAATGTTTTACGACATAAATTCGTTGATTTATCGGAAATTTGTCCATGACAAATTAAATTGCAACTGTTGACATATAGGAATGTGTCACTAAAATTGTCAAAATCAAATTATTATTTCCACAGCGCACTATGATAAATAGATGAAACTAGATGCCTAACCCTGAATAATAGAAAAAATCATCATTACTGGTCAAGGGAAAATCTTTTGTTAGTACATCCAAGAGCTCCACAAGTCCGTTTGAGTTTTAACGTTTGGTGCGGCTTAATTGGTTCCAGAATTGTCGGTCCGTTTTTTTATGAGGGCACCCTTACTGGTGAAAGATACATTGAATTTATTACTGAAATTCTGAACAATTTCTTAGACGAACTGGACCTTATAACTAGACTGAATTTGCATTTTCAGCAGGATGGCGCACCTGCGCACAACTACAGAGATACTTATCAACTTTTGAGTACTATTCTTAATGATCAGTGGATAGGCACAAAGGGCCCTATTCAGTGGCCTCCCGATCACCGGACCTAACCCCGCTTGATTTCTTTTTATAGGGTTTTTTAAAGAACCAAATTTACAAGAAAAGGTACGAAAACGTCGACGCCTTAAAGACTGCAGTTAGGGAAAAGATAAACCAGATAGATGGTAGGACCATACTTAAAGTAGTTCGAGCTGTTCAGAAACGTGCACAAAAATGTATTAAAGAACGGGGGGGGGGGGGGGTGGTGTTTTTGAGCATCTTCTAACAAAAAAATTTGTGATTTTTTATTTTCATTTTCTTATAAATGTCTAAAATAAAGTTTGTAAAACTTACTTAGCTTGTTTTAGTTTGAGCTTCATAACCTCATTAATTTTCATCCCAGTAGAAAATTACTTAATTTATAAGCTTTTTTTGTTTAAAATTCAGAGTTCTAACAGAAAAAAATATTATATATTTCTATTAAAAAAAATCGTAATTTTCGTCCAAACTCGAAAACGTGATGTGCATTTGTTTTTTTTTATTCTTCCATCTTAATAAGCGTTAAAAATACTAATAATTTGCTAATTTAAACTATTCTGTATCTTTAATAATAACAAAGTTACCAATGGTGGACACTTAATTTAGATAACCCTGTATTTAAAGCAGTAGCTCGCGTAACAAAAAAAAATGTTTGGGCGCCAGGGACCCAGCTTAAATGTTTTATATCCGATTAATTTTTCTGTATGACATATTAGGGGATTTTTCCCACTAGGCCGCTTTACATTTGAAAAAAAAATATTTTTGGCTGTTCTCGGCCGGAATTGAGGGACGTCAAGTCAAATTAACAAGTAAAAAAAGAATCAATAAAATTGCAGTATTTTTCTACTCATGGCAAAATGCATAAAAGCAAACAAGCTGGACTCTAACTCATCGCGTTTTTCTTTTCTTGTAACCATTGTTTAGTTACACAATCTTATCGCGAAATCTACATATTTATTGTGCCATTAACGCAGCGAACATGCCATTGAATTTTAAATCATTTAAATCAGCTACTGCGGGCTATATTTATTTTAATATTCCATTAAATGGGATTAAGGCTGATTTTATTTCAGAGAAATGTATTCGTTTTTTATTTGCTATATTAGGTCGATTTATTTAAAAGCATTTTAAATACAATGTTAGCTAATATTTTGAGTAAATATGATATAGGGTGTCCCGAAAATACGTATAAAACGTTTGCTAAAAGACTTCAACCAAATAGATATATAGATTAAGCGAGGGGCCAACAAATGGCCAAACTATATTGTTTTTACAATTATTAAACTGTGGAGGAAGACTGAATTGTTTCATTTGCATTACTTTTACTCCACTGAAAGTATGGATTATTTCTTCAATTTTAAATCAGCTGGTTAGGCTACATTAGTCCGGGGATATAAGAGGAATTACATAAAGAGAAGACTGATTAAGCTAGACATATGGTTTAACCATAATGTTTGTGAAGAGGCCTTCGTCCACACTAAATAAAACTTAAAACTAACTACAACACTTTGTCAGCTAAAAGAGCCATAAATGCTGCAACAACCACTTAGATCAAAGAAGAGGTGAAGAAACACTTAATTCAATAAATTAATTTTAAACTTAACCTAGTTGATATTAAATTAAAGTTCTTATATTTTAAAATTAATTCTATTCTACACTCTGTAGAGTGGGATATTCTTAGTGATTTCCTGTTAAGTCAAGTTCAATATCAAAAATATACTAAATTCCAAAGACTAAAAAATAAAATCAATTCCCTATCATTACAACAAAAAGATCTTAATATTACGTACACTAATTCTAATAAACCAAATAAAAATAAATATTTAAATAATATAATAAAATTGGAATCAACCTAAACTAAAGAACCCAAACATTTTAAACTCAAAAACCAATTTCCAAACGACAAATGACTCACTTCAGGACTTTAGTTTCGACAATTCTCTGTTTAAATTTGAACTAAACATTTATGAGATAGACAACACTCATTCCAATGATTTAAAGTTTTATTATCGCACACTGAACCTCAATAAAACTGAGTTTGACCAAGATGAACTTTAGTTATTTAACTTGGGACTAAAATCCAATATTTCTATCAATACGAAAACTGAGGCCTTGGTAGTTATAGCTGTCGAATGCGAAAATAATATTTCATTCCGTAACGATGTGCCTCTCAGGGAGGCTGTGAGGTCTCAGTCTGCGACTTGTATAAACCTTTTTCATAAGAGCAGCCTTCGGTTGCACCCCACCCTATACACTAAAACCCTTAAATCCATTAAATTGAATCAAACTATTTGGTACTTTCAAGGGATGACAAGGGCAATTGATTGAAAATCTTGGATAGATCACAATATATTGACAAAGTTGAGCAATTTCTATCTACCCAAGACTTTATATTATTCCCGACCAATCCTACAGACATGATCAAATATGAAAATACGCTCAAAATAACACAAGATACACTCATTATTTAATACCAACAAATATAAATTAACTCCATTATACCCAGCCACACCACGCCTCTATGGTCTACCTAAAATCCATAAACTAAACATCTCTTTCAGACCCGTTGTCTCATATTGTGATTCTTCATGTTATAAACTGAGCAACTGGCTTAACCATACTACTCTCTCGTTAACTAATTTCCATAGTACATTTTCTGTTAATAACTATTCACAATTAGCTAATGAACTACAAAATCTTTATATACCGGACTCTGCCTTTTTGTGTCCCTTGTTGTCACCAACTTATTTCCCTATATACCTACTAACGAAAGATTATCTACCTGATATCCATATAGGTAATATTTGCCTTTTGGTCAATTTAGTACTTGAACAAAACTTTTGTCTCTTTAACAATAAATTCTTTAAACAAACCTCAGGTTTGGCTATGAAATCCTCCCCTCTTGGCTGATATCTTTATGTCAAATCTTGAATCTAAAATTAAAATGAACCCTTTGTTTTCTCACATTATAGTCACTAAAAGATATGTGGACGACATTTTTGCTATCTCCAATGGTACCCAGCAGGACCTTACTGATTTCACTATTTTTCTTAATTCCCTACACCAATTTAATACATGCACTACAGAACTGTAAGAAAACAATTTCATTCCCTTCCTAGTTTTGAAACTTATCAGATTTAATAATAAAATAGAATTTAGCATCTATCGTGAACCTACTAACACTGACTCTATAATCCCATATTCTTCTAACCATCCACACACTCAAAAGCTTGCAGCCTTTTACTTATTATTTTTGAATCTCTTTCCATACCACTCAACCAAACTAGCTTCAAATCAGAATTAAATTATTTCATGCCAATACAATAAATATTGTTTTCACAGGTTAGCTATACAAAAATTTCAAATATCAGTGCCTATAAATATATATATAAAATAAAATGTGTAACAGGTTAAAACAATGTTGACTAAAAGGGCACAATAAGAGAAACAAATCACAGTTTACATTTACATCGAGACAGATTACAGTTTAAAAATTCATCAACACTGAAAAATGCATTTGTAATTTTTTTTTTTTTTATTTTGGTCTTGAATTATTTTTGAGGTAGTTCTCTGATGTTGTTGGGTAACTTAATGAAAAATTTTATAGCCCAATATCTCAGACCATCTTAACACCTCTTTAGACGACAATATCTCGCAATCAAATCTCCCCTTCCCCTAGTTTAGTATGAATGAATCACTAGGCTCATTTATTTGTAATTCCAAGAATAGATAGGTCTGGTGTGTATGAGGTGAGTTGTTAGATCGAGGGTTGCTCTTCCTCCAATGTTGGACAAACAGGGAGAAAATTCAAAAAGCCGCATTAATGTAATAAATAATATAAATATTATTATAAATAAATAAATAATAAGTAAATAATAATAAATAAGGAGAGCTTCTAGCCTTAACTTGTCCCCTTCTAAAATCAAGTCCAGTTTTCCCGACATACATCTTTAAATAAACATAATAACCCAGATACAAACACTAAATTCTTACATTTTTGCAAAAAAAGCAATAAATTAAACCTTCATGGAATAATGGGAATAAATAAAATGATTAAAAATCCAAATGTAGATTGTGTTAACGACCAAATCATCATTAGCAGAGAGTTTTTTTTAATGCTTTGAATCTGGGTAAATTATAATTATAATTCAGTCTCTTTTGCACAATACTTACCTCTTCCTTTCTCTACTTAATACCGACTAGCTCCCCTAGATATTTCCAATGAATCCAACCACTGTTCGAAGTTTGAAAATATTTTCGTTATTTTTCAATAATTTTGTGAAAAATGTTCTATATTTATTGTGTCATCTACTGACAGTGTCGTGGCCATCTTTTTCAAGTATATTCATTAGTGCAGCTTTTTACCTTCCTTCGGTAGATATTTATAACCCCCCTTTTAACAAAACCACGTAATTCGGTCATTCGTTGACAGATGTCTGTGTTCTGTCGGTCCTTGAGTACTTTAAACGTCCAGTGATGACAAGTAAAGATAAATTGATTCTGTACCGAATTTATAATTCTAATATCGAGTTCCTTAAATATTCCCACTTGGTTTTAACAATAGTTTTGATTTTTAAAATTGATATTTGGTTATACGTCTCTAATGTCATTATTCTGCTTAAATTAACCTCACTTCGATAAGCACGTTGCAGTAGTTAACACGGTTGTGGTTAGCACGGCTGTGGTTAGCACAGGTTATATTCAATTCTTTTATAACCACCTGCTCTTTAATTGTGAAAAGAAACTTTTCCTAAAAATGAAAAAACTTTATTCTTTTTCAATAATATGGGGCATAGCCTACATGTTAGTCAATAAACACTAATAAAAAAATTTTTTTTCCAACAATTAAATAAATATTTTCTAATCTTCATATAAAAATTTAAAAAACTTTTATAAATAAAAAAAAAATCTTTCTCCTCCAATAATGTTATAACTCAATTTATTATCTTTTATCCATAATGTTTCTTCACTAATCAAAATTTCACATTTATAATTAAAACTTCACGTATATTCGAATCGTAATACAATTTAATATGTTAATATAGCTAGTTATTACACTAGGTCTTTAATTTTACATTCCTCGTCCTATTAAGTTGTAGTCATTAATTTGAGACAAAATACATTAACAGTTTTGCCCAACTCGATGTTAGGTAAGTCCCACTTAAACGTTTATTTTATATTTATTGGTCGTTCCTAACTTTGTAGGTACAATCCTTCTTAGTATCCCCTGAGGATGAACGCTTACGACTTTAAATAAGTAACTATAGTTAGTTGATTTACCAGATCAGACAAAACCAGTAATAGTATATGAGTTTAGCTAGATTAAACACTTATTATTATAGCGCAAAAGTTGCAACTTTTTTACATTCAGCTTTATATATCTGAATATCTAAGATTAATAAGGTAAATCAGTTAAAACGTTGAATATGTTGAATCATACTTTATTTATTTATTAAAACACATACATAACAGGCAGAGCTTTTTGTTTTTTTGTCAGAGAGTGGAAAATCCTTATAGATACCGGTCTTTTTGGTATGCCAGACTCTTACCGACTAAAAACCACTTTCTTCCGCCAGAGATACCCTGGAACTATCTTTAGACTTTGCGTCAGGGATACTCTAGTCAGATTTGCGTCTCTTTTTCTATATCTGCCGTAAATTTTCCTCCCTTTCTTTATTTTCGATTATTTCTTTGATGAGAAGGTGTATCGAAGTCCGTCTCTCTCGGGATTTTGTCATACTGGTAATCAGATTGTTTTCGTCCAAATCCGACCCGATTTGCAGAAATAATTGCGACCTAAAAAAAGGTCGCTGAAAAAACAGCCATCTCGGGCACTTAAGCAAGGAGTGTGTAGCAGAGTTTGCGTTTCGACAGTGTATACAGATATCATCCTCCTTTTTGCCGACTCTTTTCAAGTAGTTTTGAAAACAGCCGTGGCCAGTCAGTACCTACTTGGGTCAGGAGTATTCTGTTTGTCTATGGCCACATGCCACCCAGACCAAAATGTTGGGAATCAACATCTTTTTCCACTGAGCTACGTCTGTCATTAAGTCCCATTCTTCCTGCCAAGCTTGCATGGTCTTTTCTCTTTCTTCTTGCTTTCCCTTGCTCTGTCCTCGCCTCGCCTGTCGTATAGGCGAGCTCTCTCTTCTGCCAGAAGGCAAGTAGGGATTGCTCCCGTGATGACTTGGAGAGTCGAGTAGAAGCCGTTCTATAAGCGCATGCTACTCTAAGGAGACCACCTCTTTCGGCCCTTTCTATTTATTTCCTATACGTTATGACTCGTTAGTCGTTGTGCCAGATTGACGCGCCATACAGTAGGATAGACTGAATGACTCCATGAAGAACTGTTCTTTTGCCGCTCTTTGGCCACCCTATGTTTGACATCACTCTAGCCAATGCCATAGCCCGTACCTTGCCTCTTTTTACGGTGTTTCTGATATGGGGACCGAAGCTGCCATTATGGGTCAGTGTGATACCCAGATATTTTAATGACTTTGACGGTATGATGATGTCCGACCCGCAAGCGAAGTGAATGTTTTCCCTCTTCCTTTGACCTTTTAGGATAATGGCCTCCGTCTTATTGCTCTCACTTCTCTGATACAGGAGTCCACAGTTTTCATTAACTCTTTCATGTCGTCGGCGTTTACTGTACGCATTTTCTGGGTATTCTCATCTCAGCACGCCGTAATAGACCAAATTCCAGAGGGTGGTTCCAAGGACAGAGCCTTGGGGTACCCCAGCGCTCACCTCCACCACGACACCTTTCTCAATTTCCAGACTCCTGTTCTCCAGGTAACTACCCAGGAAATTTCTGAGAGGAATAACCTAGGTACACTTTGTCTAGGTGATGAAACCAATGTTTGGTTGATCCGACCAAAAGTTATCTAAGTGATTTTAATAAAAATAGGCAATATAAGGTAAGTAATAGGTAAGATACCATAGGTAAGATAAAGATAGATAAGACATAAAAGATAAGATAGACCAGATAAGATATATATAAGATAAACATAGATCAGATAATATACAGGGTCCTGCAACATTGCGTCGGGCTTTCGTGGCTCCAGAGAAACTTCTTTGATAGCTCCTAAACGAATTAAGTTAGAAATTTTATTCATATCATAGAGTGTATTTCAGGAAAATATTTTTGCATATAGAGGGTTGCCCAAAAAAGTGTGGTAACATAATGTTGAATTTTTTCAAATGGAACACCCTTTATTTTCTTGCATATTTTGATTTGTATTATTATCCTTTATAAATATCTATAAGTTTATGCAATTTTCTTTGTTAGTTTAAGAGCAATAAATTAAAAACTAAGAAAAAATAATTTAGCAGCTCTGAAGAAAAACCAAAAAAAAAATCTGAAAACATTTTTGGTAATCACGGCATTGTACAGAAATAATGACAAGGAGTCCAGAGATACGATGAATCGAAGAGTTTTTATCAATTTTATACAGGGTGTTCTAAATATGATTTCAAAAATGAGTCATTAAAAACTCATTTTTGTCAAATTTTTTAAATGAAACACCCTGAATATTTTTAACTCATGTAACGTAGAATTCATAAACAAATATTTTTTGCAACTTAAACATGTTGGTTATTTTCAGCCGTTTACGAAATAATTGCAAATTTCTTTAATTCTGTTGTGAAAAGTAAAAAGAACGTTTATTTTATCAATTAAACATATTATATGCATAAACTAATATTATAAACTACAGTAAATGTTCAAAATGTCTTCCATTTTGATCTGTGCATAAATTAGTACGCTCTTAAAAAGATCTATTTACTTCCCTTAACATTTCAGGTGGTATACTACCAAACACGTCTTTAATTCTTTGCAGCAATGGCAGTTGTCGGCGGATTATTATAAACAATTGGCTTTACATGTCCCTATAAAAAAAAGTCGAGCTTTGTTAGATCCGGCGATCTAGCAGGCCAGTGTGTAGGTCCGTTTCTACCGATCCATTGGTTGCGAAAGGTATCATCAAGGTAATTTCTTACATCCCGTGAAAAATGCGCCGGAGCTCCGTCTTGCTGAAACCACATCCTATTTCTAATATATGTAGCAACGTCTGCCTGTAAACCTGGTAAATTATTTCGTGAAAAGTTTAAATACATGGGCCCATTAAGATGACCATTAAAAAAATATGGACCTATCACAGTATCATCAATAATTCCGCCCCACATATTCAAAGACCACTGGTGCTGCTGATCGATTTGTCTGATATATCGCGGATTTTCTGTGGAATAATAGTGAAAGTTATGCCTATTTACACAACCGGTGTTATGAAATGTAGCCTCATCAGAGAATAAAACATAATTGAAAAACATAGGATCTTCTTGAAATTTCATTCTTGTCCAGGCACAGAATTCGAGTCGATTTTGAAAATCTCTATAAGCTTGATGGAATTAAATATGGTAGGCATGATAACGATGCTTTTTTAAAATTTGTTGTACATATCTTTCGCTAATATCTACTGCTTTCCCTGTTTTATTTTGGCTTATGTTTGGATCTTCAGTACCTGTTAATAATATTTCTAATTCTTTTTCCTCGTTGGTGACAGGTTTTGTTCTTTCTTCTTTTGTGTACACGACATTTCCAGTTTCAACAAATATTAATAATAATCTTTTAAAACTTTTTTCGTCAGGCTGCCTTCTCTCTGGATAACGTGACGCGTAAACTCTACTTGCTAACAAGCAATTTTTTTCGCTCTCGCCAAGTGCAAAAATCATATCAACTAACTGCTGTTTACTAAAATTCATTTTAATATCTTATACTTAAGCGCTAAGTACTATAAGCATTAAATGACAACTTTTTTGAATTAATTAAACTTGTCAAAAATTCTAATAAAAATGGAATCCCTATCGAATTTCAAAGTCTACCAAGATTTTTATGCGTAACCTTTACTAATACATTCTTTTGCTGTTATTTGAACAGAAATGTTAAGGGAAGTAAATAGATCTTCTCAAGAGCATGTTAGTTTACACCCAGATCAAAATGGAAGACATTTTGAACATTTATTGTAGTTTATAATATTAGTTTAGGCATATAATATGTTTAATTGATAAAATAAACGTTCTTTTTACATTTTTACACAACAGAATTTACGAAATTTGCAGTTATTTCGTAAACGGCTGGAAATAACCTACATATTTGTATTGTAAAAAATATTTGTTTATGAATTCTACGTTACATTAGTTAAAAATATACAGGGTGTTCCATTTGAAGAATTTGAGAAAAATGAGTTTTAATGACTTATTTTTGAAACCTTATTTAGAACACCCTATATAAAATTGATGAAAACTCTTTAATTTATAGTATCTCTGGACTCTTTGTCATTATTTCTGTACAGTGCCGTGATTACCAAAAATGTTTTCAGATTTTTTTTTTGGTTTTTCTTTAGAGCTGCTAAATTTTTTTTTTCTTAGTTTTTAATTTATTGCTCTTAAATTACCAAAGCAAATTGCATTAAATTATAATTAAAGGATATGCAAGAAAATACAGAGTGTCCCATTGAAAAAAATTCAACATTACGTGACCACACATTTTTGGGCAACCCTGTATATGTAAAAATATTTTTCTGAAGTACACTCTATGATATAGTATAAGCCTACATATGAATGAAATGTCTAACTTAATTTGCTTAGGAGCTATGAAAGCCCGACGCACTGTTGCAGGACCCAGTACATAAGATAATGATAGATAACACCTAACTATTGTGGTATAAATTATGATTTGAGAATTAATAAAATATGGACTTATCTGTAACAGTATTCATTACGAGCACAGGCGCTCAGAGCTCCTTAAACGCTGCACAGCCATGGTGGTACTTGCCATGAAGACTCTAACCATAAGATTTCCCCACCAAGCACATCGGCCTCTCCGAAAGGATTGAGTGCAAGGAAGGCTCGTAATCTTATACAAGTCTGAAAGAATTCACTCTATGAAGAAACTCCAAAACGATGACCACATGTTAGCACGACATGATTATCAATAAAACAAATCTTTACCTGATGTTGTTGGCTCCAATTATCACGTTGTTTAGACCATTCTCTCTAGAGACTTTATGCAACGGAATTGAATCAAATCCTGACTGGCCGCTTCTAGTTTATTTAATACAAAATACAAAATCACATTATTTTACTGCCTTCAGGATCGATCCATCACAATGATTGCCCAGGACAAGGTTTAAGTATCAAAAGGGACTCGAGCAACGTTTACACCTGCTTTAAGCAGTCACACCATTACAAAATTGGAAGCTATTTCAAACACACCTAGCCAGAACCACGAAAATCTTACCCATTTACTTATCAATTTAGTCTGCTGAAAACTGAATCCAAACAATAAAGTATCTCTGCGTAGGGATCTTTATAGATAAAAAATTAAAAATACGTTTTTAAATTAAAGATAAACGCAAATTATTACTTCGTAACGAGCATGCCCACATGCTTGTTACAAGGCCTGGCCAAGTTTGAGAGACTCAGGAAACTTTCTTTGATAATGTTAATAATTTTGGCAAGTCTTCAAATATTTCTTAATTGGTATTAAGATGTGAATCTGAATTTTATAAAAATAAAATAAAAAATATGAAGCAATCATTAATTTCTGATTATTTTAAAAAATAAGAATTTCAAAGCAAACATACAGTATATTGTATAAAATATATATGTTAGTATGTACGTGCAGTATATATATATTGGTAAATTGACTTCATATCATTTAATTTTAGTTCTGATAAATTTAAACATAAAATATTTAAAATTATTTACATATACAGTGTGTGTGTATCAGCAAAATGGAATAAATTCGATAATAAACACATGGAGGCGTGTCCGAAAAAACGCTCGGACACGTCGATTGGTACTTTTAGTGGCGCATTTTTTCAATAAAAACTTTTTATACAGGGTGTGTCATGTAACAGTGGCCAATACTAACTTTCTTATTTTAAATACAGTACCTTGTATATTATTCGATTTTTGGATTCTTCAGAGAATTTTAGACATATTCATGTATAATATCCTATACCTATCTTCAAGTATTTCGGAAATATTAAGTATCTTCAGATTTATTGCAACAATCAGTCACACTAAAAACTTAATAAGTAATACTGTTTATTTCTTGATAATGTAAAAAACAAAAAAAAAACATTAATGTAGGAGATGTTAACAATGCTCGCCGCGAACGTCTTGGCAACATCCTAATCTTAAATAGAAATTTCTTCTAACGCTACTGAACATCTCAGGCGTGACCGATCTAATCGCAAGCGTTATTCGTCTTCTTAAGTCAGCTAAGTCGAGGGGGTTTAGTTTTGTATACAATATTTTTGACATAACCCCATAAGAGGAAGTCTAATGGCGTCAGATCAGGGGATCGTGCTGACCATTCCATCGATCCACGACTCCCTATCCACTGATTTGGAAATACTCGTTTGAGGTACTGCCGGACATTGATTTGGTAATGGGCGGTACTCCATCTTGCTGAAACCATATAATATTCGCTGGAAGTTTTGGGTTTGCTGGATCAGGGTATAAGTTTGTCAAAGTTGGCAAGACATTATTTTGGAGCAGTGCTAAGTAATTATCGCCATTTAAATTGCCATGAATGAAAAAGGGACCTATGATATGATCTCCAACAATTCCTGCCCAAACATTAACCTATTCAGGATATTGCGTATGTTCTTCTCTCATCCAGTGAGGATTTTTCCCAGCCCAATAGCGGCAATTCTGACGATTAACATGACCGTGAAGTGTAAAGGTGCACTCATCAGAAAACAAAACATGTTCACTTATTGCATTGGCAGCTACTTTTTTTATCTGCTTTAAGTAGTGTTCAAATGAGAGTTCTGACTATCCCCCCACCCCTTTTTATGACCTTGACCTTGAGTAACCCGGCCTTGACCTTGACCTTGAATTTGACCTTGACCTTGAACCCGAGGTTGACCTTGAATTTGGCATTGACCTTGAATTTGACCTTGGATTTGACCTTGACCTTGAGTAACCCGGCCTTGACCTTGACCTTGAACCCGAAGTTGACCTTGAATTTGGCATTGACCTTGAATTTGACCTTGACCTTGACCTTGAACCCGAGGTTGACCTTGAATTTGGTATTCACCTTGAATTTGACCTTGACCTTGACCTTGACCTTGAAGTTTACATTGACCTTGAGCGTGTCTAACATTGAAGAAGTAAGTGGAATTATACCCCCTCCCCGAGAATTTGTCTTATAAATATGATTTCATTTGAAAAGAACCCCATAGTCACACAGATAGTTTAAGTCACTCCTTTTGGTAAATAAACTATTTACTAATCATGAATAATTACAAATGTGAAAAATGTGGTTCGTTATTTACCTATTCAATTAATATGTTGCGGCATCAAAGAGAATCTTGTAAGAAAAGATTTGATAGTGATAATGTTGGAGGGAAGCGTCGTAGAATTGATGGTGGTGCATCGACGTCAAGTATGCAGAATTGTGCTGTATGTGAAGTGAGTGTACCACAGGGGCGGATGTTAGCCCATTCGAGAACGTCGCTGCATAAAAGTAGATCATGTGTGCCGCTGTGCAATGGTGTTGAGCTTATAAATCATGCATTTAAAAATAGAATTGCATCATATCGCATTAACAGTGAAATTGAGCATGTTGACTATTCAGCATTTTTTGCTGAAATCGAAACAAAAGTGATGCAATTAATAAGTGACATACTTAGTAGAGAACATGCGTTGAAAATAAATATGGTTGCTGTTGGCAGATATTTTCTACAATCACAGGATATATTTAGTGAAAAATCTTTCAACACCTGCAATGAGATAGTTGCTGCAGGAAGTGATTTAAAGGATGTGTATGGATCTTTTGTGGAGGTAATGAAGGTGCAGGCAACAGAGTTTCAGGAAAAAGATTCAGGTACGGTAAAATAGAAAAAAAATGTTTGCGAAGTAATTTATTTAACAGGTTAAGATAAAATCTAACAATTTTTTTCTTTTTTTGCAGGGTGGGGCTTGGAAAAAATTTTATATTTGGAGGTGAATATTAACAAGTATTCACCCCTTGGTGGTTCATCCTATATAAAACTACCAAGATTCATTGAATATAAAAAAGCTGTGATCAATGTACTGAACCAGGATCAGTGTTGTTTTGCTTGGTCCATAATGGTAGCTTTATTTCCTACAGTCTCGGATCCATCACAACTTAGTTCCTACCCCCATTACAGCACTGTGTTGGACTTTACAGGTATGGATTTTCCAGTGAAATTGTGTGATATTAAAAAATTTGAGGTGTTAAATAATATTTCAGTTAATGTATACGGTTTAGAATCCTCTTTTAAAGATAATAAAATGCAATATGAGGTGGTCGGCCCATTAAGATATGCTACAAAAAAGCTACCAATGCACGTCAATTTGTTGTTAATAACTGAAGATTGTAATGCTGGTGATAAAGAAAGCAGTTCAAAAAGTCATTATTGCTGAATAAAAGATTTGTCTCGTTTAGTTTCCAGTCAAATTTCAAAGCATAATCAGAAATTATATTTTTGTGACGGTTGCCTAATCTATTTTAGATCACTTGAAGATTTAACATTACATCAAAAGCACGATTGTAAGCATATCTATGCGTTGACACCCTCAACGGATCTGAAAGTAGATAAATTTGGAAAGAGTGTACCGGAAAATATATTAAAATTTGATAGTATTGAGAAACAAATGCGCGTTCCCTTTGTTGTTTACGCGGATTTTGAATCAGTATTAAAACCCATTCAAACGGCGGAACCAAATAATGAAAATTCTTATACTGTTAAAAGTTTAAAACATGAACCATACTCTTTTGCATATTTAATTAAATGCTCTTTTGATGATTCTTTGTCCAAGTTTGAGCTATATCGGGGCACTGATGCCGCCAAAGTTTTTGTGGATCGTATTGAGACAGATTTGAGATTCCTTTATAATACATATTTAAAAGATATTAAACCAATGCATCGTTTAACAACCGCTGAACAACAAGAGTTTGAAAATGCTGAGATATGTGGCATATGTGAGCAAGCTTTTCAGATTGATGATGTAAAAGTAAAAGATCATTGCCACATAACTGGTAAAAAAAGACGTGGTGCTGCACATTCCATATGTAACTTAAATTATAAAATACCAAGTTTTGTCCCCATTATTTTCCATAATTTAAGTGGATATGATAGCCACATGTTTATAAAGGAACTCTGTCGATATGGAGACAAAATTGATGTGATAGCTCAAAGTAAGGAGAAGTATGTATCATTTACAAAGAGTATTTACATGCACGACTACGTTGATGGAAAAACCGGACAGATGAAACGGAAATATTTAAAGTTGCGATTTATAGACAGTTTTAAATTTTTATCAACATCTTTGGAAAATTTGGGTAATGGTTTAAATGTTAATGAATTTAGAGAAACGCGAAAATATTTTGTCACTGAGGGTAAATTTAATTTAATGCGTCGAAAAGGCGTTTTTCCATATAGTTTTATTGACTGCATCGATAAAATGAATAATGAAAATCTTCCAACAAAAAATGAGTTTTATGATCATTTACGAGAAGAACATATCAGCGATGAGTGTTATGAAAGAGCAAAAGAGGTGTGGCGCTTGTTTGCATGTAAGAATTTAGGTGATTATTCGGATTTATATTTAAAGTCTGACGTATTGTTATTAACTGATGTTTTTGAGCAATTTCGCGATACATGTTTAAAAGTTTACAAACTCGATCCTGCGCAGTATTTTACCCTTCCAAGTTTATCATTTGATTGTATGTTGCGCATGACCAAGGTATAGAACTAAAAATTTTTGGCCTGTCTTAAAGTACAAGTTCCTATTTTTTTAAATTTTATTTAGAGAATAAAAATTTTTCGTAGGATTCATATGGAAAATAAACCCTTATTTTTAGGGTGCATGGTACCGCCCCTATTAATAATTGCAATTTGTAGGAAAACTATAGATTTTAGCGAAAAAATGTATTTGGGAATTTTATAGAGAGAATTTTTGTGTTGATGAATCCAATTTTCAAATTTAAAAAATATTGAGCTTTAAAAACGGGGTTTTCAGCCAACCCTGTTTTTTGTAACTTTGACGTCTTATAGCGTCGAGACGGATAGAAATAGAAAAAAACGCGCGAACACGGGTCAAATATTTTTTAAAGCATGACTGGAAAAAAAAAGTTTTTTTGGGAAAAACGTGAAAATTTCGGAAAATTGCAAGAAAGTTTAGAATTTGTTTCGAGGAAAACCGTCCACTTTAGGGAAAATTGTGTTAGAGCAAAAATTTTAGAGTGCAACCGTTTCTACGGGAATCTTGTCATAAAATTATGAAAAAGGTGAGGAAAAAATTTTTACGGCCGATATAATTTCCCATTCTTTTTTTTAATGACAAATGTTGACTTTGTGCGTCATTTGCAAAAAAACGATAAACGGAAGGGTAATAGCCTGTTTGGAAAAGTTGTAGAGGCAAGCTTTGTGAATAAGAATCCAATTTTCAAAATTCAAAAAGTAAATTTAAAAAAAAATGTTTTTTAAAAATTTTGTTTTTTTGCAACTTTGACGCCTCGCAGCGTCGGAACGGATAGAAATAGAAAAAAACGCCGCGACACGGGTCAAATATTTTTGAAAATATAACGGGAAAAAATTAAAATTTACATATGATATGGGGAAAAATCTCAAAATTTTCAAGAAAATGAAGCAGATATCATATACAAGGAAGTAAAAAAGTGAAGTGGACTATCCGGAAAACGCTTGTTCGAACCTTTGGGGGAAGGGGTGGGAAGGAGGGATGTGGTGCTTGGGGACGGTTAGGTAGGGAGGCGGTGTGTCGGGCGGGAGCCCCATATATATATATATATAAGTCTCAAAGCCTGCGCAGTAGGGTTTAAAGCGCTAATTTTTTAAAAAATCGAAGAAATGAAATTGGAAATCGATTCTCCTGAATAAATGAAACAATTTTGCGCCATAAAATTTTTTTGTAAAATGTCTGTAAGTGCGAGAAAAAAATTATTTAAAGTTGAAAATCATGCGCAGACGCTATAATTCACAGTTTTGAAAATATTTACACAAAATAAAGGTGGGAATCGATTCTTCTCAATAAATGAAACAATTTTGCGCCATAAAATTTTTTTGTAAAATGTCTGTAAGTGCGAGAAAAAAATTATTTAAAGTTGAAAATCATGCGCAGACGCTATAATTCACAGTTTTGAAAATATTTACACAAAATAAAGGTGGGAATCGATTCTTCTCAATAAATGAAACAATTTTGCGCCATAAAATTTTTTTGTAAAATGTCTGTAAGTGCCCGAAA
This sequence comes from Polydrusus tereticollis, assembly GCA_963920685.1. NCBI lineage: Eukaryota > Metazoa > Arthropoda > Insecta > Coleoptera > Curculionidae > Polydrusus > Polydrusus tereticollis. Next base: position 21,252,349 of record OY987328.1, read on the forward strand.
AAAATTATTTAAAGTTGAAAATCATGTGCAGACGCTATAATTCACAGTTTTGAAAATATTTACACAAAATAAAGGTTGGAATCGATTCTTCTCAATAAATGAAATAATTTTGCGCCATAAAATTTTTTTGTAAAATGACTGTAAGTGCCCGAAAAAAATTATTTAAAGTTGAAAATCATGTGCAGACGCTATAATTCACAGTTTTGAAAATATTTACACAAAATAAAGGTTGGAATCGATTCTTCTCAATAAATGAAATAATTTTGCACTATAACATTTTTTTGTAAAATGTCTGTAAGTGCCCGAAAAAAATTATTTAAAGTTAAAATACAAAAACTTGTTCACTTTGCATTGAAATATTGTATTTGTATTAAACACAATATGACACACTAGGTCACAACTAAACTACGATAAGTCTTTCTGTGGCCCTGAAAAGGGCCGGGTAGTGCAGGGTAATGAATTATGTAGTAAAGAGAATCCCTTTTCTATGTGTGATGATAATAAATACCACTTGTTGGTATTATATCATCCCACGTATGGGACTTCTACCTAACTAACTACGCTCAAAGTATAAGTGTGGTCCTGAAAAGGACCGTTTTTTTGGTAGTTGAGGGAAACCAACTAATTCGGCTGTTCCCCTCTGGCGATCTGAACAGATCGCGGTGCAATTATGCGACGCCAACGCCGACGTGGTGCTGGTGGTTCCGGCACCCCGACATCGTCGTCTTCTATCACCACGACGACAGGTGGTGGTGGTGGTGGTGGTGCTTGTACTGTCGGCTTTACGACAGCGATCGGTTTCCCTTCAAATTTCTTCTTTGAGGCTGCCCAATACTCTTCGATTTTCCTCTTCCTGGTCGAGGTCAACATCAGTCTAGTAGCGTCCATGGCTGGATGAAGAGTGATACATTCTGCTATGCGCATACGTATTTATAGCCATATTTTAGGGGTGGGGTGTAAATTTTACTATATCCTTCAAAAATGTGTCTTGAATTAAAAAAATAATTTAGTTTGCTCCCAGCTTTGATGAGATGAAGTTTGTTGTAGTCGACATTCAAGGATTCTGCGTTCCACAATTTCAACCTAAAGAGTTGGCTATTTATGATGGAAAGGAGATGAAAAGTTACTTGTTTAAACCATCCATACCGTTTTATGAACTATCGTATCAATGCCAGAAGCAAGTGTTGTTTTTATATGGAAACCGACATGGTCTCTGCTATCCTTATGGTGAAATGGATCTCGACCAGCTTTTCCCGATTCTCTACGACGCTCTGCACGATGTCGATACTATTTATGTCAAGGGCCAAGTAAAGAAGGATTTTTTAATTAATACTTTTTCCGAAAAGAACCTTAAAACTCCTTCTATTATTAATTTAGAATTCACTACTGGTTCTATTAATGTACCAAAATTAACAATGGATACTACGTATTGCTCATATCATAGTTTAGATATTTGTTCTTGTAGCGTTAAAAATGCTACAATATTGTATGACTATGTATATAATTTTTTACCTAAATAAATAATACAAAATGTATAAAGTGTTTTATTAACTGACACCTTAAAATAATTAAATTTTAATCATGTTTAGGGTAGGCTTTGAATAATAATAATAATAATACCGTACCACAATAAATTGGTCCGGAATAACTAAACTACGCTCAAGTCTTTATGTGGCCCTCCGAAGAGGACCTGGGGAAGGGGGTTGGGGTGGGTCAGGGTTCGGGCGGTCGCATAGGAAAGAGAATAGGACTTGTCGTAGTCCTTCTACGGAGTGGTTGAGTCCGCAGGACCGGCGTCCATATCATCTTCAAAATCCCACCAAGACGTGGAATCGGCTGGACCCCTAAAGTCATCGCTGACTTCTACCGATCCTGCATCCGATGTGGAGTCCGCAGGTCCAGTGGTCTCAACATTTTCAACTCGCCTCGATGGTGGTGGTCTGTTGGGTCGAGGAACAATTTCAGTCTCATCGCTAAACAGCGACGAGCCACGGCTTGCAGGTCCTTCTTGGGGTCGAGGAACATATTCAGTCTCATCGCTAAACAGCGACGAGCCACGGCTTGCAGGTCTTTCTTGGGCCATGTCCAAGATGTATATGAATTAGTTGTGAAGCTCTACTCGTATTTATTGAAAAATTGTGGTAGGGATAACTTTTGAATGTACAATCCTAGATGTGGATAAAACCATATTTTCACATCAAAATACATTAGTTAGTTGCAAGCAACCATGGCAGAATATCGTTCAGACATTTTTGTTGATATCCAGGGCTACCATTGTTCTTTTGGATATTTTCCAAAATAAATAGCAATTTACGATGGGTTTCGTGCCGCCAATTATTTATTTAAACCTCCTTTTCATAAAAGTATGTTGTCTGTTAATGAGCTAAAGAGTGTTGAATGGGCCGAAAATTATCATGGATTGAAGTGGGAGTCTGGAAATATAGAATTGTGTGAACTTAATAACATATTTAATCATATATTGAGATTGTATCAATCACCCAAGGTTTACGTAAAAGGTAGTGAAAAGATGAAATTTCTAAAGAAGTTTATAAGCGAAGAAATTATGATCAATATTCCCTGTGAACGAGAACCGAAACTAAGTAAATTTAAGAGGCTTCCACCATGTTTTTTCCATCCGACAACGCAACCATGGCACTGTGCAACATCGAACGTAAAACTACTATACAATTATAAGAATTGTTATCAATAAAAATTGTATTCTTAATATTAATTCCATTGTATTATTTATTAGTCCTGAGTTAGGTGAACCATGGGTTCAACAGAAAAAAAAATTAGATTTGGTTAGGAATATTACATTTTTATTAAATAACATAATATCCTTATCCATAGTAACACAATCGAGAAATTATTTCTCGAAAGTGTCGTGTCACCCTGGATATGTGACATTAAACAACTAACTACGCTCAATTCTTTATGTGGCCCTTCGAGAAGGACCTGGGGATGGGTAAGAGGGGGTCAGGGTTCGGACGGTAGTCGATTCCGGTGGTAGCTGCTTTATTTGCAATACAATTTACATTCTATTGCAAATAAGGCATGAGTCCTGATGAAAGACCGTAAACAGTCTTGCACGACAAGCACTACACCCAGAGTGATCTTGCATAGCTCTATTCAATCCTATTGTAAAATGGGTCTGGATGAAACCAACATCATGTATACCCGCAAATCTCGTTGTGTAGCAATACATACACAAGTTGACATGAAGGCCCCATTTTACATAAGATTGCACTATGCAAAATCTTTCTCTTAACCTACCACCCCTACGATGTACTCGTCTATGCTGATGACATTGAACGCGTCGTTCTTCATCGCTCGAATAACCTGCATCCGAGCTTGATGACATTTTGGGTTAGAATGAATTTCCAAATCGAAATAGGTGCTTATATACATTATCTTGCCCCACCCTCTATCTTCCTCTCTCTCTCTTTCCCACACATTTCTGTATATTCTTATCTTTAACAGTTCATGTCTTGTCAAATATCAAAATATACCCTCGATCCACAGTTCAAAACTTAAAAGCAAAGTTGTAGCTTTTGGAATAATAAAACACTATATATAATATTAAAAAATATTTATTTCTAGACTAACTACAACCTACATTGCTAACAAATTGATTTACCTTATTTTCTAATTTTATCCATATTAGTAGGGGTAAAATCGGTATTGTAAATTAGAGTTGGATGCGATCGCGCGATGCTTCAGTAAGAAATTAAACAAAGATTAAAATACAGATTTGTTAGTAACTGAACCGTTTAAGATATTATAACTTAAGAATGAGTCGTGAATAACCAATGCATAAACTTTAGTGTCTTTGGGAAATTTACTGTTTCGTGTTTCAAACTCGATTTTGACATCAACTGTGGACGATTTGATAGCTTCTGGTTGATGACTGCAATCCACGATGAAAATGGGGTTGTCAGGATAGTCGACGTAATTTAACATTGGGTCGACCATTTCTCGTCCGTAGTAGCTACTCTGGAAGTTCTCATAGGTATAGTAAGCTGTAGCATATAATTTTTTCCCAAATTCTAAATTCCACCGTTCATATGGGTAAACAGTGGAATTAAGGTATACTCGTATGTCACTTATATTGGCTGCAGTAAACTGAGTGGCATCTTTGGCTTTATTATCGCAATAGGTACTATTCTGGAACCCAATAATCAAATATCTCGGCTTTTCGAGACTGGTGCTAGTCCTTAAAGCCCACACGTCTGATGATGTTTGTCGCAAGGCAGGTAATTCGTACAAATCCCATTTTCGATATGCCATTGGAATATTGGCACTATTTACACCTTTATTCATGCGAGACATTATCTTTAGCTTTTGACGATCGTCGGGAATAATATGACGAACTCTCCATTCGATTTTATCAATATTAATGTCTGCTTCTACTTCACCAACATAACAATTGCTAAAATTGCGAGCGATAATTAAAATAAGCTCTTGCTTAACATTAAAAATTCCTTTCGTATAGTCCTCTGCAAAACCCATTAGATACTTTAGGGGGAGCTTTCCGGAGAATACATGACTTGTGGCATCAACAAGAGCTTGATTATTTTCATTTAGACCCCATCCACAAACCATTAGAGAATTATTTTGTAAGGCGCCGAAGGATGCCATCGTTTTCAGTGTTGTAGTAATTCCTGGTTTTCGGACAATTGCGACTTGTTCACCACCACCCATTTCATAGCGAATTTCGTCGAAAAGGAAGGCTATAGCATTATTCGATAAGTAACATTTCTTTGTTGCATCTTTAGGTTTGAAAGTACCTTCGATGTATATGTACCTTTCGGAAACATCCAAGATTATGTCTTGAAAGTGTACGGGAATACGAATTTCATCAGAGTTCTTAAATGTTGGGGAACCATATGGTTTATAAGTATGTTCCTGTAAACTTATTATGGAGTTCTCGAAGATAGGTTCGGTGAAAACCTCGATCTTTTTACTAGTAGCCGTCATTTTCCAGATTTTCGTATTTTCAAACCAATTGATCGTAAAAAACTGTAATCTTCACGAGAAAGCTGCTGCTGCTGCTGCTGCTGCTGATGAGGTCTTTTCGATCTTATGACTGGATTACGAATGAGCCTGGTTTGCCTACTTTGTTTACTTTTATTATGTTTAACTGAATCTTTCACAGTATGCAACAAACGTAGTTGAGTGTTAAAGCAGAAACCCATCCTTATGCTATTTTCTTTAATTCCAATTTAATAATTATCTTCTCCCCTCGAAAGTCAATCAGATCTCCGTCGTCATCCAAGATTCGCAGACTGATGTTGTCTATGAACTGACGTCCTTCCGGTATAATCGGCATATAAATAATATTCTGCGGCTCTTTCGTAATTTTATACCCTGCTTCAACGTCAATATCAAATTCAAATAGGATGTGGCATTTCGACGAGTTCAGGAATGCACCAGAGATTATATTACAATCAACCCGTATAATGCGTACTTTCATAATATCCACATTGTACACTGACTGATGCTTTTCATTTTTTTTTAACACTTTAGCGTCAAACCCCAACATTTTGGCAATACTTTTGTCACCGCCCAAATCAATGTCATACTTCGATTTCATCTCACATTTTAATGTATTATTGTTGGCTGTTAACGAAAATATTTCATCACTATCGTTGCGGGTTGACTCTTTTAGAACTGTCAACATAGCTTGACCAATTTCATCAATTTCATATGCTCCTGGTGGAATGGTCAGTAGATGTGATATTTTTTCATCCTTCCTTATTTTACCAAATGAGCTGTTCTGTTCATCAATTATGTAACCAAATGAGTTGTTGTGTTCATCAATGTTAAAAATTGAATTATATGTGTAAAATCCGACAAGTGCAAGACCATATTTACTTGTTGTACTCAGTTCAATGGGTGGATAAAAGTCGGCGCTTAACACGCTCGAGGATCCTGTTAGCGTGAATGTATGCGACATGACTGACGTTAAGTAGCTATTTGTGATTGTTTTTATTATCATTTGCAACAGTTCAATGGGTTTAATACACTAGCGCTTTTTTTTTTCTTCTCATCTGATGTCGTGTTAATCGAATTTTCAGCTGTTATATTCACATCACTAATTTTGCAGTAACAACAAAATAATTTTCGAGGCAATGGCCCATCACCCACATCCTTGTTGGAATCGTCACTGTCGCTATTGTAATGTTCATAGCAAAACTGATATTTCATCATATCCTCGTCACTTTTCAGTTCATTTGACAGCTTATCCCAAACTAGAGCAATTTCATTTGGCGCCATCGAAATCATTAGTTCCTTCGGCACGTTTTCTAATTCTTCGGCAGTCATTCTCAATAATCCACCCACATGTTTAAACACTTTAAGTAAGTGCAAGATCTTTGTGTAGTTATAGCGTTCAACTTGTGACGTCAAAGACATAATTATTATTATTATTTTATATCGGAGAGAAACTTCAAACACAGATGGCCACACCAAACTGAATCGAATTCTTGCTGACGATCGTATGTATAGTAAATGTTTTTCGACGCGTTCGAACCTGTTTGCAGATATCTCACCAATTCGGTAGGTGGTGGCAAATCACCAAAGCTATCATAGTATGTTACTTCAAAGTTGACTTTTCGATATGCCACCCAATGCGTCCCTACACCCGATGCGCTATCCAAATTAATAATCGCTGCTTCATACCGTCGGGGACCACGTGCAGGTAATGAATCTCGCATATAAACTCCCCTAAAGTAAGGTATCTTTAGTTTTAACACATACTTTTCCAGATCGACATTTGATAGCGGTCTATTGGGTAGAGACACAATTAGTTTTTTGACATATTCCTATGGTTCATAAACAATCCCATACCTGAACGATATGGTTTCAGATATAATCCATTTCCACGTAGTTTTAAAGTAGCACCTGTCTTTTCTGCATTTGCCTTCTTCACGTCCTTGATGGCACGAACAATACCTGCAGCGCCACCAGCTAAGGAGCCTTAGGCTGACAGACCAGCAAATATTGGTATTAATGGTAATACTCCACCAGTTTTAGGAATCGGAATAATTCTAGGCGTGCGGACTTTTCGTTTACCACCTGCTGCTTTTACTGATTTACGGGCTGCTGCAACGGCTATTTTCGATGCATTTAGAATATTCATTTTCTTTCCACCACCTCTTAGCAATTCTGCTCGAATCGGACGTCGAACAGCAAAACCAAAAGCTACTTTCTGCACACGCACCCGCTTTCCAGCACGTTGCTTACCAGCTCGCCGCTTCCTCTTAGCAACTTTTGAGCGACTCTTCCTTTTGCTTGATGACACACCCATACCAAAACGCTGCTTCGTTTTCATAATATTTGTTACCAACCACGCAGCACTCTTTTCACCAACGCTAGCGTCTGCAGATTTCACTCGTTTCCAAGCACTTTGTTCCAACTCGTAATCTGCTCGGTGTCGCTCACTTATATCGTCTCTATTATTTAAATAAGCTAAATCGTGCTTCTTACACGCCACGTCCAAAGGATTAATTCCTTGATCACCTCTTTTCACACGTTTAATCACTTTTGTTCCGGGACCGCAATACTGATAACCGGGGATATGCAACTCGACTGGTAGGTTATTAATTAAGGAATTAACAAAGCCTCTTCCAGTCTTAGTCTGTAAACGAGACGATCTACTTCGTCCGGTGATCAGCATCTGAATGACCATTTAAGTGAAAAGTTTGCTATAAAGTATTGATTTTATCAATATGCGGATAGTACATTTGAAACAAAAATTTTCCATCGACAATCTCGACGAAAAAGTTGGATGTGGACATGGAGAGAGATTATTAAGGAAACACGGTCCCTTGCTTCCATCATCCATTCGTGGAATAATAATTGGACCGTCGAATTGTGGCAAAACCAATGTTATGATTTCACTACTTACTCACCCATTGGGTCTACGTTTTGAAAATGTTTATATCTACTCCAAGTCACTGTATCAACCAAAATATGAATATTTGAAGAAAATTCTTACACCCATTAAAGGTCTTGGTTATTATGCTTTCAGCGATGCCACGAATATCATGGAACCCTCAGATGCAAGACCCAATTCAATATTTATATTTGATGATGTTATGTGTGAAAAGCAGGATGTTATACGATCATATTTCTGTATGGGACGTCACAAAAATGTGGATGCATTTTATTTGGCTCAAACATATTCACGAGTTCCTAAACAGCTTGTGCGAGACAATGCCAACTTTATTATTATGTTTAAACAAGACGAAATGAATATGAGACACGTATTTTCAGATCATGTATCACCCGACCTGAATTTTACACAATTTCAGGAAATGTGCTCGAAATGTTGGGATAATAAATATGGATTCTTGGTTATCGATAAAGATAGTGATGTGAATTCGGGAAGATATCGCAAGGGACTTGATAGCTATATATTTGTTTAACAATGATGAATGCATTCATTTCATTGCTGTTCGGTAGTTTGTCAACACCATGAATGAAGAAATTTACTTAAAACGAAAACTAGTGGAAGCGACCAATGCTGTTCGAAAAAAATTTAAACAATTCAAGGCGGCGAAGACACAAAGTGCGCTCGACTTGGATAAATTTTACGAACCAATCACTAAACCACTAACATCTATATCTAATGTAGTAAAGCAACGCCAGCAGCAGCAGCAACCCAAAACCCAAGGAAAGCAATATAGTCGTAGTACTAGCACAATGGAGGAGCCTGAGGAAATATCCGATCACATATCATCATTTCAATCGTCTACACCGCGGATAAGCCGAAAAGCTCACATCGATACAACACCGAAACGTGATACCAACGTTACATTGTTTGAGACACCTTCCCCTTCAAGTTATACAAGTTCACCACCGCTCGACAAGATTCAAGCATACTTAAATGGATTAAAAAATAAACCATCCCAATACGATACCATTTATGGTGTACATTTCGGTAAAAAGCCGAATAACCTTAAAAGATATATTGGTAACCTAGAAGTGCGTTTTCCAAATGGCAAAATTACTTTATATAAAAACGGGAAAAATGTTGCTGTATTTGATGGAACGCCTCAACTTTACGATTTGCTTTTTTTAAGAAATCCACCATTCCTAACACAACACGATAAAACCGATGATGGTGTGCTACAGAAATACAAGGAAATTTTAGAATTAACTAGTGCAGCATATGAAAATTATGACAAAAATAAGGGTCTACGAGAAACCAGATTATTGAAATATTTGTATATTATAAAACCCATACTGATGCCGGCGGGCACTAAATCAGGCGGTGCTGTTGTAAAAAATAACATCGCTAAAAAAATAAAAAATACCCAACAAGAAACTACTTTCTTCCAAATCACCTCAATACATTTATTGGAATAAACCAAAGGAGTTGGTTGATCGCTTAAGATTGTTGTGGAGTTCAAAATTAGCTGGTAATACTGGGCATGAAAATGAGATTATGTCAATTGTTGAGGAACTTCGCGAAGAACAAATAATATATTAAATTAAGTACCTTGTTTCCTTTGCTCAGTGTCTAATGAGACGTGTTCGCTTCGCTACAAAATATGGAGGCAAGCAGGGGAAAAATTGAAATTGTTAATGAACTGCACCGGACTGCTAGAAAAAACTTTATTAGAAGGCGGACGATTATTAAAGGATATAAGGATTTATGGCAAATAGATTTAGCTGAAATGCAACAATATGCTGATGAAAACGATGGTTATCGCTACATCCTTGTATGTATCAATTGTTACTCCAAATTTGTGTACACCAGAGCAATCAAAAACAAGACCGGTGCTGAAGTGACCAATGCAATGAAGAGTATAATTGAAGAGGCATCGTATACACCAGACAATTTACAAAGTGATCAGGGAAAAGAATTCTATAATAGTCGTTTTGAAACACTTATGAAAAAATTTAATATAAATCATTATTCTACATTCAGCACGAAAAAGGCGGCAATTGTTGAACGTGTGATAAGAACTTTAAAAAATAATTTATATAAGCAATTTTCAATTAGAGGTTCCTACAGGTGGGTGGAAATTTTAGTATCAGTAACAAGTGTCTATAATAATACAATACATCGCACAATTGGCATGAAGCCCAGAAATGTGCTAGAAGATACACAAATTAGGGCATACGATTATTTAAAGGTTAGACCGAAGAAATATAAATTTCGTCTTGGCGATATAGTTCGAATCAGTAAATACAAAACCATATTTGAAAAGGGGTATACACCTTCATGGTCAACGGAACTGTTTAAAATTGTAAAAAGTAACATTACCAATCCACCCACCTACATACTGGAATCGTTAGAAGGTGAACCGATTAAAGGTTGTTTCTATGAAGCTGAACTGCAAAAGACAACCAGTCCAGGTGTTTATCTGGTTGAAAAAATTCTTAGAAAACGTCAGAAAAATCACATTGATCAATTGTTTGTAAAATGGTTGGGTTTCCCCAATCAATTTAATTCTTGGATAGACAAGTCTGATATTGTATAAACAGCTTTGTATTTCCTATTACAATTATTGTATCAGTTGATTGATAAAATAAACATGTAATTTAAAACACATGAATTTTATTTATCAGTATATATTGCTATCATTTTAAAAATTGTTTTCATTGAATTAATAACCATGAAAAGAGTAACATTTGATGAAGAGAAAAATATTGTCCATAAAACATTTGTTTGGGCGTTTGCATATCGAGAAGCTCGAAAGAGCGACTTTCAACAGCTAATGCTTGATAGGTACCGTTTCCAACGGCGAATAGAGAAAATCAAAACAACTTTGGATATGATTTTAGAAAGTAATTTTAGAAATAAAATTGTTCATGAACGATTTATTAATTTATAATATAATTATAAACATAATATGAAGTACTAAAAAATGTTTTATTCACATTTAAGCAATAATACATAATGACCAAAAACACTTAGGGACTATAACCAAATTGTCTAAGTTCACTTTCACTAATAAATATGGCACGGAAAAATACTTCTTCATCACTACTTTTTTAGCGCATATACTAATCACTTGAAGAATCGAGTAGTGCATTTGGTAGCGACGACGTTGGACTTGACGATGGCGACTGCGGTGATGGCGATTCTTCCATTATTTCATCTTCTTGACTCGAAGAGGTGGACGTATCAGTATGTTGTTGATGCCCACCACCTAAGATAATGGGACTTTGAGGTTGGTCAGCAGGTACAGATCCTCTATTGCTCTCGTTTTGACACCAATCACATAATCCCATTGTCCCACTTAAAAATTCCCAATGTTCACAATTTGAACACATTTGACGACCGTTGATTGAAAACGGATACACTAATGTTGTTTTACTTTCCATATTGTAAATGATTGTGAAAGCAATGCTACAAATGAACTAAGTCACCATAATTTGGATACGTGTATTTATATATAACAGATGACCTTCACGTGTGACCTCTCTCTCTTGAGTGACTTTTTATTTCAACTCAGATTTTACATCTTCAAATTTCGCTCGAATTTTATCAAGGTTAATTGTAATATGGTCAATAATTCGTTGTTCAAATTTCATTTGAACTTTGTCCAGGTTAATAATTTGTTGTTCGAGAGCCAATATCATCTTCCCAACTTTGTTTTCATACTCTTTTTTTTCTTTTTGAACTTCATTGAATCTTCGAGTAACTTCTGTATTCAATGCTATGAATCGGTGATCAGTAATATCATTAAATTGTATGCGCAGATCTGATAATTTCTTAACAAATACAGCAGTTAGTTGTATACGCAGAAGATCATGTTGAGTGAGAACATATTCTTGAGTAGCAGCATCATTTGGTTTTTTAGGTGATGCAACATTCTCTAGGGATTTTCCTTGCATATCATACTGATCATCGAGAGTAAGCCTGAATCCATTTCCAGGTGGTCCACGTACAAATCGAAAGTTTTCATTCGACTTCTTACGCCCAAATTTGTCAATTGTGTTGTTGTTAACACGACCCATCGTTACTTCTAACTAATCTGTTTTCATCTTATAAACGCTTATATAGGGTTATTGCGTTGGGGAAAATAAAACAATGCTTCTACTACAAATAATTTATTTCCTACCGGTACATTTATTTATAAACATTACCATTATTTAAAATAATACATATAATATATACTTTATGGAAATACAGTTCAGAAAGTGTTTTTACAAATAAATGTTGTTTCAATAAGTAATTTTACTTTTCTTGATCTTCTACTTTGTCCATTATTTCATAACCATTTGCACCATCGCTGCGGATGACTACACCATCTTTTACGATATAAGTAATATCGTCGGGATCCACGTAATCAAGCAAATTGAATTTTGTTACCAAATCACTTGGTAAATCTGGTATATTAGTAACAAACTTGATAAGATCATATTCAATCATTTCAGCACAAAATCCGCTCAGATTTATAGATCCATAGAGATATTTTTCACATAGATGCACACCAGCCATAAAATTGATTGCATCCTTCACATCGCGTACATATTGACTTTTAATTGAATCCAAATCGGAACCATCAAACGTTGCAAACTGTAGTTTATCTTGAGCCATGTGTCTTAATTTACATGCCAACCAAATCATATATATATCTTGCTTTTCAATAACATTGTCACACATCTGCAATGGGAAATAATGAGAATGCGGCTGTGTTTGCTGATATTCGTATTAAAATTGATTACACTTCAATTATAATTAAAAATATGATATACTATAATACATTAAAGTATTCTATTGAAAATAATGACTATATTTCAAATTAAAGACCCAAAACTTAATAACGCTCTAGTGTCACCCCCAGAAAATACATGTGAACCTTGTCCCAAATAGCTTAAGGTAAATTTATCACTCGATTTATTCATGATATCAACCGTCTCCTCTGATAATGTTTCAGTAACACGTTTGGGTAAAAATGTCTCAAATGTTAAATCATGTGTTTTATCATACAAAGTAACAACAATACTTTTACCAAAACGCGTTGCCACAAACTTTATATTTTTAATTATATACAATTCTCCCACAGTTAATGTAGAAAGTTTTCTTCGTTCAATGAATTCAACATCTTTGTTTATCATATTATTAATTTGATCCAAAGTCTGCTGTGAAATACTCATAATTGAAATGTGTAATAAATTTAAAATACCTTGACTAATACCTTTCACAAAACACACCACAAACACAATATTTCTAATTAGCTTTAAAGGTAGCAGTTATTAATGCAAACACTGCTTGTGTGACTATGAAGTTCTGTGGAAAGGGACCTTATTTATAAGACAAATTCTCGGGGAGGGGGTATAATTCCACTTACTTCTTCAAGGTTAGACACGCTCAAGGTCAATGTAAACTTCAAGGTCAAGGTCAAGGTCAAGGTCAAATTCAAGGTGAATACCAAATTCAAGGTCAACCTCGGGTTCAAGGTCAAGGTCAAATTCAAGGTCAATGCCAAATTCAAGGTCAACTTCGGGTTCAAGGTCAAGGTCAAGGTCAAGGCCGGGTTACTCAAGGTCAAGGTCAAATCCAAGGTCAAATTCAAGGTCAATGCCAAATTCAAGGTCAACCTCGGGTTCAAGGTCAAGGTCAAATTCAAGGTCAAGGTCAAGGCCGGGTTACTCAAGGTCAAGGTCATAAAAAGGGGTGGGGGGATAGTCAGAACTCTCATTTGAACACTACTGCTTTAACATGTCCAAGCTTGCGAAACTGCTTTTCTATTTTACTTATTGTCCCTTGAGTTATAGCCGGCAAATTTGGAAATTTTTCATGAAATAAGCGAGTAACTTCCATTTGCGTCCGTGATTTATCTCCATAACCAATCATCTGTAGAATTGTTATTTTGTGCATTTCTGTTCAATAAACCATTTTTCTGATATGCAGTTAACGAAATTCAAAGGACTCTAACACTGACAACTACTGTCACGCAGACAGACAACAATTTGCTAAGGTCAGGCGTTTTAAACAAAAGTAAACAAAGCTATTTATACCTTTTTTTTTATTTCATATCAGTACCGACATTTTAACATCAATTTTCAACATCTCCTATAATGTTTTTTTTTTGTTTTTTAAATTATCAAGAAATAAACAGTATTACTTATTAGTTTTTTAGTGTGCTGTTGATTTTTGCAATAAATCAGAAAACACTTAATATTTCCGAAACAGTTGAAGATAGGTATAGGATATTGTACTTAAAATATGTCTAAAATTTTCTGAAGAATCCAAAAATTGTTAGTAAGTTAGTATTGGCAACTGTTACATGACACATCCTGCAACACACGAAACGTGTTGTCCTTAATGCTTCTATCCTTATCAAATGAGTTCTCTTTATAAGCCTTATATAGACATTGGCCATTTGCTTTATTTTAAGTATATATCGGAAAAGCATAATTCCAAACATTGCCCCTTTTTTATTAAGTGGTAGTGGACATAGGCCCCTACCTATTCGGTCTAATTTAAAAACCCAAACACTTATGAACTTATGGCCTTTCAGCTAATTAAATTATGTTGCTGATTAGTCTGAATGTGTAGTTAACTCCAATATGCAAATTTGGGATATTGGCCCTTTGTCTACAAAGGTACAGTATATACCTGTTAGGTTTAAGAATATTGCCGTTTGTACGGGCTTGTACTAATGTATGGTAGTATATTTTTTTATTAATTAATTATTAGTTTTTGTAAATATTGTTAAAAATAAAGCAGGTAACACTGTCATCACTCTTTTATAAAGTATTCTTATTTTCAAAAATATTTTAATCATTTCATTAGTTAGAATCTCGAGAAAATAAAGGTCACATGTTAAATATCGACAGGTATCGTATTGCAAAGTCCGGTATGCGTTTTTAAATAGCCAGCATATTCTTAGATTTTATTAAGTTACGCCCCGTAACAATACGGTTTCTCAATAAATTTATAGGCCATTAATAATAGTATAATTAATGCGTATACGACCGGGGGAACATAAATCGTGATTTAGGATTTTTTCCTTAAGCACCACTTTCCACCGTTAATTCGTATACTTATAGTTATTAAGATTACAAGACGCGAAAAAGTGGAATGCCGCGATCTGGTAGGTACCAGTGCTGGAGATCTAAAATGCAGAGAAATGCAAAGAATTCAAAATGAATCAATTAGTGCCCATCTGGGCTATTTGACAAACGATAGAAATACCGACCAGTTTCTGTTGAAGCCTACTAGGTGACTAAAAAGACTAATAGTGCAGAACTCTCAAATCAAAAATGCAGACCACAAATTGGAACAACACAGTTCCGGTTTTAGCACTACCGGCGCCCTGGGCTACATTTCTACAATGCCCCATATCTGCTATCCAAACCCATGTGAAAAGAAGGAAGGAATTCTAAATCATGCAAGATCTGGCATTATACATCAGCTAAGTGGGATGACCAAAGGACCATTTTTGAAACTTTCCTTGTCGGAATCTGATGATCCATCCATCTATGCTAGAGAAGTATCGGAGGTTATCTTTACTGGCATGGAAGCCTGCATCCCTTCCACAAAAAGTGCCCTTCTAACGCAAGCCTTGGTTTATCAAAACATTGCGAACGAGCTTTTAAATCAAGAAATTATTTCTATCGACAATGGCGCCAAAATTCTACCGCCGAAAATCTGACCATCCTTGTTAACACCTGAAACTAATGCGAGCAAACGATAAACCAAAGCAAAAAAGCGAGGATGAAAGACAAACCTCTTGAATGTCCTAGCGGCTCAAGATCATTTTGGTGGGTAGCTGAGGTCGTCAGGCAGAACTTTACCAAGTCAACCATCCCACCTCTAACACGTTGGAACCATTGCGACCAGAGCACAGGAAAAAGCAAACTTACTGGCAGAACTATTCTCGTCACATTCAATTACTTAATTTTCAGGGAAAATATTGAGAACTCTTGACACCAGGAAAGTTTCTGGTCCTGACGAAATTCCAGTCATCGTAATTAAGACATGCGCTGATGACTTGACACCGGTATTTTGTAGGCTTTTTAACTTATCTTATAAAAAAGGAATATTTCCTTCTTACTGGAAAACTGCGCGAGTCCACCGCATACCCAAAAAAGGAAAGAAGACCTTGCCAAACAAGTATCGTCCTGGCGCATTGTTTTCGGTTATATCAAAAGTTATGGAGAAGGCTATCAACAAAAAATTATTAAAGTACCTGAAGGCTTCAACATTGTTAGTGACTGCCAGTATGAATTCCATTAGTCTATATCAACAGGAGAACTTCTCACTTATGTTATTTACGTTTGGAATAACGCAATAGAACATTATAGGGAGTCCCGGGTAGTGGCACTGTACATTTCCAAGGCCTATGACCGAGTATGGCATGAGAGGCTTCTAACTATAGTGAGAGCATACGGTTCAATTTTGTTCATTGCTGTCAAGCTTTCTTAAAGACCGTTCTCTGCGAGTGGCTATGGACGGGTTCCTTTTAGACATATTTAACATTAACGCCGGAGTCCCCCAAGGTTCTATATTGTCGCCCACCCTCTATTTACTAAACATTAACGATCTTTTGGAAAAAACTAAAAATCCTATATATAGCTTCGCTGATGACCGCACACTTGTTTCATCTTCACTTTGGATGCTCGGACATCGACTGCCAATGCACATCTCTATAGGCTGTTCGCATATTTGGGGCTCTCCTCCTAAACATGCTCTGAGATTGCTAAATTCCATTCAAAGAAGAGCCATTTGCTTGATCGGTGATCATGATCTGACAAACAACCTGGAAAGCCTTGAAGATCGAAGGCAGGTTGGCGACTTGAGTCTAATTTACAAATATATTTATGGCAAAGTGCTCAACTGAGGGTAGTTAGCTTGATTCCACCCAGAGCGGTACATGGTAGAAATACGCGATGAGCCACTGCATCCCACCCATACGTCGTTTAGCTTAGTATTCCTCGGACGACACTATTCAAAAAATTCTTTTATCTGGAGAACTTCATCACTGAAGGCCAAGTTTGCCAACGAGTATAATCTCCACAAATTCGAGACCAACTTAAATCGTTTCTTCCAATTTCTTTGATTTTTTATTGACAAAGTTGCCAAGTTTGTCAATCTAGATTGAGATATTGTCGAACGCAGATAGGTTTTTATCAGCTTATGCTTTTAAAAACTTCTTCACTTGCAAGCCTTACAGGTTAGTTTAGGTTAGTTCGGGCTTGCATATGTTGCGATCTTTTATAAGATACAAAATATGGACAGTTTTATGAAATATAGAATATAGACAGGAGTAACAACATCATCTTGATCAGGCAAAAACGATTTCAGGTTTCATCAAACAACATGCAACAATTTATATCTGATTTTGAGCCTACAATTAATTATATTTAGAGATTACCACAGAATTTGAGAAGGTTTGGTTTTTCTGAAATATTCTTTGAGTGTCCAATAGACAGTTGAAAAACTCAACTTCAAATTTATTTTCTGGAGAAGTTATAGGCCCATCGCGGGCAGTTTCACCACTTTGGCGTTTAACACGTCGAATTCTTGTTCTGACTTTAAATATAGAATGTTCAATTTCAAGTTCTTCAGCCAACTCCTTCGCTGTTAAAATAACGCTTTTAAAGCCTGTCTTTCTACAGGGTGTTAATTAATAATAGGCCGTAATTCCTAGGGTGCGCTCCTCAACCAAATTCAAGTCGAAAGTTCATATAAACATGTGTCCTAAAAAGTCTGGTTTTCAAAATACAGGGTTGTTTAAAAAAAATCGGCTTTTTATTAATATCTCAAAGATTCTTGTGCCGATTTTGCTAAAACTTGACAGCGTATCTTACTTGCAAGAAAAGAAAAGCGACTTCATTGCATGTCGAAAAATTAATAAAATAAAGTCAAGTTTACTTTCATCGCTGATACGAAAAAATGTAAAGAGACAAAAAAGTTGTACTTTTAGCTGCTTAATCCGAAAATAATATAAAATTTTTAAACAAGTCAGTGGCGTACACTATGTTGTCAATATTATTCGTAAGACTGCCCCCGGGGCGCCACTGGAACTTATAAATATCATCTGGTTAGTGCTAACTTAGCGTCTTATCACAACGAAAAGAACTTTAAATTTCACCAAGATCGGTAGAAGGATCATTAGGATATTAATAAAAAAACGATTTTTTCTTTAAACTTTGACACCCTGTATCTTAAAAACCAGACTTTTTAGGATACATGTTTATATGAACTTTTCTATTTGAATTTGGTTAAGAAATACGCCCTTAGAATTACGGCCTATCATTAAGTAACACTCTGTATATTAATTTTTTCAACATTTCTGTACATTTACCGAGATCCATGCCCATTGATTGCGGATAATTACTAACGACATTAATCTGAAAAAGTTTCTTATTCCAAACAACCAATAAAACTATGAAGCTGAAATCTTTTAACTGTTCGGCTAGAGTAGTGACCTCATGAGAGACTTGCACATCAGTTCTCTCAGTTCCAATAGCCAAAGTAGTTAAAGCATCATGAACGAAATCAGTAAATGAGCCCTCATTCATTAGGAGACTATAGAGAATTTAAGACTCGTGAGGTTGCCGCTGCCGAGAATGCAATAAGTCACACTATGCAACTGAACAGCGGGCAGTCGCCCAACCGCGCCCTACCCTAACCTGGACCAACAAAAATATACAAAAGCTAATAGGTTCGCAAAACATCTTGAAAATACATTTCAACAAGTTGCGTAGATACGGGGGGAGCCCAGGGGGTGGGATCTAGATCCACATATTAAATAATAGTGAAATTGAGGTTTCTATTAACTATTTCTATATATTTCGATAGCTCAAACTATATTCACTGTTCAAAAATGTATTTACTCAAAAAATATATTGACAATGACAATTAAAGTCTTAATCAAACGGTCCCATTACTGTATACAGAGTCCATCTCCAACATTTCTCTCCCGTGAAAAAATGTCAATGTTATTTATCACCTCCCTCGAGCAGTTAATATTTACAATTTCTTCGATTTTCTGACCTTATCCATCCAAGTACTGATATGGAATCACTCCACAAAAAGGTTTTATTTATATTTAAAGTGTGGATATTCTCTATTGTTGTAGCTAATCGACTTCCCATTACTGCGGCTTGAAGTTCTAGCCTCGGAATTGTAATTTTCTTCATCGGCGCTACTTTATTGCGAGACATTACTAAAGCAATACTTGCTATATATTAGCGTTAACTATGTTATGTCCCATCAAATCTAAAGGATCAAATATTGTCATAATAATTTTCAAAATTTGTCTTTTCTTGGTTAATTGTTTCATTAGTTTCTCGACTTTTATTGGGAAACTCAAAACGCCTTCTTTTGGATCCCACTTTAAACCAAGCATTCTCTCCGAATTATCAAATATTTTTTCAGGACTGCATAAATGTAAGGGAATACTTTCAAGAACCTCTTCTAAATTGCATATCCTTCCACGAAGTTCAAAATATCCTTCGCTACGAATCATAATAACATCGTTAATAAGTTTGATTGCCTCTTCAGAAGTAGGTACGTTATCCAAATAATCATCCATGTAATGTCTGTTTATAATAGCTTTAACGGCACGTGAATTATAATCCGAAAATTCTTCAGCGTTAATATTTTTTACATATTCTGTATACGGAGATAACACGGCTCCAAATATCATAACATGTATTACATACTTATCGATACTGTCTTCTTGTTGATTCTTTCAAAAAAATCGTTGAGAATTTTGATCTTCAGATCGTATTAACACTTGATAAAACATTTCCTTTATATCTGCGCAAAATGCTATTCTATGCTCTCTAAATTTATGTATTATTGATGTTAAAGAATTGTATAAATCAGGGCCTTTTAGAAGAAAATCATTAAGACATTTCCCTTCCATTTTTGCTGCACAATCAAAAACACATCTCAGTTTTCCTTGCTTGCTAGCATTTGTAACTCCTTCTTTAGCAATTTTCCTTGCATATCCTTTCTTTCCATATTCTTTTATTTTCTCTTTATAACTTTGTAGCAATTTTAAAATTGCCACTATTTATTTTGTGTCGATTTATACAGATATATTTCCACAAAGTGCATTCCTTTTTATTTACTGTTAAAAATTGTTTATTAGGTTGTATCATCTTTGGTTGCATAACGTTAAGCTAAGTTCATATAGATGCGAATCACGAATTACGAATTGCGAATAATGCTCCGATTGGTCAATTTCAAATATATATTTGGCGGCAAAAGTGTCGGAACGAAGTTTTAAGATTTTGCGAATTCGCAAAATTTCAAATCTGGGGGGCGGGAATCTTGAGATGATGCGATTGGTCAATTTTAAATATCTATTTGACGTAAAAGTGCCAGAACGAAATTTATAGGATTTTGGGATTTCGCAAAATTTAAAATCTGAGGAGCGGGAATCTTGAATGTCTTTCAATATTTTACGAATATTCGTGCGATTTTGGTTATGAGCATGCGCCCTTGTGTACGACCGCACAGCTGTTTCCTATAACCCGGTTATTTTTAAGTTTAACTCACAGTTCTTTGGTCTATGGTTTAACTATTTGTGGTGTATACTCGAAAATATCAATTATATTAAAAATGAGTGAAGAACAATTATTATTCTTTGTGCGACGACGCAGAGCAATCGCGGCCTATCTGCTATTAAAGAAGCGAAGGTCTACGCCAACAGCCCAGCGTCGATTCAAGACCTCAAAGATGGAATTCGTGAGGCTATCGAGGACAGCCACTTTGCGATTTGGATATGGAAAATTTTATGAAAAGGATATGGTCCTGTAGGCGTGGTCGTGGTGGTCATTTGCCTGATGTTATTTTCCATTATTAACGGCATACCTTCCTCTTTATAATGAAATAAACATCCGATCATTTATCTAAAAAAATGGCATTTTCCTTTGAATATCAAAATAACACCTCTTATTGGAAAACCCTTTATATAAATGAAAATGGCTTGGTCATGAACTTCTTCAGGTTATGTAGTCTCGTTCGTAACCAACCGTTCAAAACTAAAAACACTAAAATCTCCGAAATTCGCATCTATATGATATAGGACAAAAGATGGATGCGAAATTCGCATTTCGCAATTCGTGATTCGCATCTATATGAACTAAGCTTTAGCCAAAATATGGGGCGAACGCACTACTTTTGCTGTTCTGTGAGTTGATGGCGCTAGCCACCGCCGCGTAAAGTTGAGTCACATATCTGCGTTTCTGGTTCCCGTGAAAGCGCAGAACGCCCACTTGTACTTTTGGCAACTTTAAGCGCAATCAAAGTTGTTTGGAATTATTTGATTTATTTCCTTATGTAATTTAGGTTCTGGTAAAAGCCCAGACTCTTGTTCTTTCTGATCGTTTGAATCCTTCTTGTTGTGTCTCTGTTCTCTTTTTCTTCTTCTTTTCCTTTGTTGGGGTTTATGTTCAGTTGGCAACATTGAGTCAGCCGACTTTGCTAGAGAAGGGGGTTGTCTTACATCAGAGTTCTTGCGGTCTTCATTTTACTTTCTGAAAATACCTTCAGAGAAGAAGGTCGGGCCCGTCGCCGTTGGGTAATTTTTTTAAAAATACCACGAGGTCTCACCCCCCCTTTTAAAGGTAAGCTGTTTTAATTTCTTTTGTTCTTGGTTGTTTGTGGGAATTTAGTGGGTAATTTTCCTTTCTATCTTTTTTTAGGGTTTTGTGTTTTGCTGGTTTCGGCAAATTAGCCGTTTTTCCTGCCGTTCGGCAATTATGTAGGTTAAGGCACATAATTGATTAACACATCACATGGGATTTTAAGGCCCACATAACAACCTAGGGTTCTCCAACTAAGCCTACGAGCTACCTTCAACTTCCACCTGACCAACCAGAGAAAACCACATGGGGCCGTCCTGATCGATTGATCGAACACAGAGTGGTATAAAAGTGATCTAAATGCTATTTTTATAATTTAATTAATGTTCTCCGTCACCATAAGCCATTTCAGATTATTACTATTTTGTTTCAATTAACTAATTAAAATTTAATTTATAACTTTTTAATGTAAAGCCATCTTGACAAAGGTAACCCTTTTATAACCATACACCATCAAAAGATTTAAAAGGTTTTAGAATCTTCCCCGAGGTTATACATAAATTTTATCTTAAATCCTTGCGTCCGGAAAGGCTGTCTTTTCATTTTATAATTCAAACTTATCTAAATTTTAAACAATTTGACATCATAAAATTAACCCAGCACAAACCCCTTTTTTGGTTAAGTAACCTTTTATTCAATAAAAACTTTATTGTTTGTGTGGGAAAACTTTGGTTTTATTTATTGCATAGATTTCTCAATATAACTGATATACGGTATATTTTTCCTGGTTTGGACTTCGATCAAACCAGGTGGCGCCCAAGACAAACCAAAGACGAAGAAAGGTGTAAGTATATGGACCACGACCTAGTGCCTCCACATAAAGAGCTACCGTCAGCAGATAGTGACAACCTGTTGTCCAAGACAACAGATTCCCATTGTTATAACTTACAGCAAATCGTGTATCTTTTTCCTTTTTAAGATTTAAGAAGTAGTCCATGTTCTGTGGCGAGATTGTAAATAAAAATAAAGGTCTGTCTTTACCACCAAATAACTTTATTTGCCCCTCTAGGGTAGAAAACAAGGGTTATAGAAAATACATGAAATAATGAAGAATTAGAATAAATTTCTTAAAGTTGTACTAGTTTCGACTTTAGGGAAAGTCATCTTCAGCAACTATTCATTTAAGAAATTTTGTAATGAAAAGTAGTTAAAACAGTCGGGAGAACAATGGGTGATTCAACAATAAAATACAATGAAATGCAGTTTATGCAACCATTGGAATAGACAGCAGCTTATTATAAAGACGAAGTATCTCAACGGAAGGAGATGATTAAACGCAAGTGGAATAAAAGGCCTTAACCATAATACAGTGATTTAAGAATGTTGAAATTAGAACATGTTGTAAAAGAAGAAATTATTTATTAATTTAAAATGAGACTGACTTAGTGAGGGGACATGTATATTGTTGTGGTGGATTAGATTTTATGTAAATTAAATTAAATGAAATTGTTTCTCCTTAGAATTGTCAAAACAAAAATTATGTCCTTTCTGGTAAAAAATTTTTTTGGGAATACATCAAGTGGTCATTATTCACATGTTGTATTATAAAATAAAATAAAATAAAATAGAAATTTCTTTTAGTTAAATATACAAAACATTACATTAATGAAGGCAATTCATCATCTCCTTCCGTTGAGATACTTCGTCTTTATAATAAGCTGCTGTCTATTCCAATGGTTGCATAAACTGCATTTCATTGTATTTTATTGTTGAATCACCCATTGTTCTCCCGACTGTTTTAACTACTTTTCATTACAAAATTTCTTAAATGAATAGTTGCTGAAGATGACTTTCCCTAAAGTCGAAACTAGTACAACTTTAAGAAATTTATTCTAATTCTTCATTATTTCATGTATTTTCTATAACCCTTGTTTTCTACCCTAGAGGGGCAAATAAAGTTATTTGGTGGTAAAGACAGACCTTTATTTTTATTTTTCCTTTTTCTTTTCTATATATTCAACTCTTTGTAATGCCATAGGTTAACTGCCGCGCAATTTTTCATTTTCATGTTTACAAATTAGTCTAGTTTCCCATCTATCTTCATACCCAAAGATTCTGTACTAAGTAAATTCTTGACCAAAACCTGTAATTCTTCGTCAATTTTCTCTTGCGAACATGACGACTAATAGTTTCATCTAATCTTCCTCTGAACTTATCAAGATTTTCATAAATAATCCACCCAGCTTAGTATAAGATACGGCGGGAGAATTTTAAGGACCTTCTATAAGTTTTCTTGTCGTAATCAAGTCCCAATACTCCTGGCCTATAAGAAGTTTTGGCTGAATTTCCTGAATATTATTATATTACTATATTATTATATTATACCATTATATTATATCATTATATTATGTTATTAAATATATAATTGATTTGTGATGGGCTGCATGCTTGGTGAAATGGATATTCCATGGTAGAGGAAATTAAAGTCGTACTTGTTATATTTTACAATTTAATTCAGTAAAATTGATGTAATGTCGTTAATAATCAAATTGACATACCTTCAGGTGCCAATCTAATACTTAATAGCCTAATAACTTAAGATAAATATGCAAAAAACACTGTCAATAATTACGAACGAAAAAACCCATAATTATATACACAATATCATTTTCTTAATTTTATTACTTAGATGTAAATACCTCTATAATCACACCTGTAACTTAGTTGTACATTTGGCCAATACTTGTAAATTAAGGACCAAAATAACCCATCATCTGTCAATTTTTATTTTAATGACATGTACAATTTAGTATTGTCTTACATGCCTTTGATAATGATCCGCAAGGGTTGAAACACGTGTCAGGAAACTGAATTAAATTGTGAAATATAACAAATACGACTTTATATTATTACTATTACTGTTTCTCCTTAGGGCTGTTCTTTGTCTTGAATAGACCACTAAATTTGGTTTCTATCAACTATTTCTATATATTTCGATAGCTCAAATTATATTCACTGTTCAAAAAACTATTTATTCAAAAACTATATTGACAATGATAATCAAAATCCCAATCCAACCGCTCCCATGGCTGTCTACAGGGTCAATCTCCAACAGAAATTTAATGATGAAACAATTGGTGGTCTTTGTTAACGGCTTTTTTCTTTGAGGCCGTGGTGCCTCAAGCAGGTTTGACGAGGGCCTGGGTAGTTGAGTGCAAAAATCAAAAGTAGCCAATCGCCAGTACAATTTAATAGGAGAATAATAGGTGATGCAGGTATAATCACCTCAAGTTATTTCTTTAAAAAAGAGGAATTTTACATATTTATTTATGAGTTTCCTTGTTTTGACCAGGAGTATTATGTAATATCAATATGTCTAACCTGAACAAAATCCATGCATCCAAAATATCAAAAAATCCGAGATTTTAATAATTATTTCTTGTTGTATTTGATTTTTGTTTTAAAATACTTATTATTTACTTGCTTTAGTTTTGTAATCTAAAATACTGTTAGTTGTTTTTGTAAAAATGAATGAATTAATTAATTAAAAGTAAGTTAATTGCTTTGATTGTGTTCTTAAATTATTCATATCTTAATTTCACCAATATTTTGTCATCAGTTTATGATTTTAAGATCTGAAACAAACCCCCTTTTTTAAATTTTGCTTTAAATATTGCCATTCACTAAAGAAATATCTATCAGAATATCAACGAAAAAAGAAGAAATTATTTCAAAATCCTATTCGCGTTCTGTTGGTGAAGCATTTATAATGGAAATGCTTTTTAATATTAAAATAGGAAATTTGGCACGAGTTATAGTACAGGGTTATGCAATAGTGCGTCGGGCTTTCATAGCTCCTAAACGAATTAAGTTAGAAATTTCATTCATATTCGGGCTTAGTATATTGTATCATAGAGTCTATTTCAGGAAAATATTTTTGCATATACAGGGTTGCCCAAAAAAGTGTGCTAACATAATGTTGAATTTTTTTAAATGTGACACCCTGTATTTTCTTGCACATTTTGGTTTGTATTATTATCCCTTATAAATAACTATAATTTTATGCAATTTGCTTTGTTAGTTTAAGAGCAATAAATTAAAAACTAAGATAAAAAAGTTTAGCAGCTGTGTATATATTTAACTACACCGCGTCCATAAAGTCTTGCACAAATTCATTTAAAATTCAGGGGCTTACTTTTTTTAAAAACGCTCGGACACGTCAATTAGTACTTTTGTTTGCGCATTTTTTAACGTAAAATGTTTTTATACAGGGTGTCGCACGTATGAGGTATGAGGTCATCAAGGATTTTTTTTAATGGAACACCCTGTATATTATATCAATTTTGAATTCTATGATGAACACTTAACACCTCTGGAAATCACGGTTTCCGAAATATTGACGTTTGAAAATTTATTTTAAACACATTTATTGATGACCTCATACCTCATACGTGCGACACCCTGTATAAAAACATTTTACGTTAAAAAATGCGCAAACAAAAGTACTAATTGACGTGTCCGAGCGTTTTTAAAAAGTAAATACCTGAATTTTAAATGAATTTGTGCAAGACTTTATGGACGCACTGTATATATTTAACTAATGTAACGTAGAATTCATAAACAAATATTTTTTGCAATACAATCATGTAGGTTATTTTCAGCCGTTTACGAAATAATTGCAAATTGCAAATAAATTCTGTTGTGTAAAAATGTAAAAAGAATGTTTATTTTATCAATTAAACATATTATATGCCTAAACTAATATTATAAACTAAAATAAATGTTCAAAATGTCTTCCATTTTGATCTGTGCATAGATTAATACGCTCTTGAAAAGATCTATTTACTTCCCTTAACATTTCTGTTCAAATAACAACAAAATAATGTATTAGTAAAGATTACGCATAAAAACCTTGGTAGGCTTTGAAATACGATAGGATTATTTCAAAAAAGTTGTCATTTAAGGCTTATAGTACTTAGCGCTTAAGTATAAGATATTAAAATGATTCAAGAGGTGGTCCATTTTCTGTGGCGAGATTATGAAAGAAAACAAGGTCTGTCCATACCACCAAAGTAAATATATTTGTCCCTCTAGGGTGAAATCAGGGTTAAAGAATATACATAAGTTAAATTTGAAAGTTGGTTGTACTAGTTTCGACTTTAAAAAAAGTCATCTTTAGCAACCCAGTAATTAAGAAATATTTTTCAGGATATACCTAAATAAACTAACACAAATTGGAGGAGGGGGAAGAGTGGTTCAACAATATACGGTCATAAAATGTACTGTGTGCAGCCAATGGATTCGACAGTAGATAATTATGGGCATGACGCTACTTTAGGCAATTAAGGAATTAAATGTGAATAAGTGATGGAGGCCAATATTCTTAATGGGATAATTTATAGTTATGTTATGCTATATAGATGTCAACAACATGTTAAATGAAGAAAGTTCGATAAATAATTGTTTCACGGAAACAACTCAGTGAGGGGACATGATTTTATATTTTGGTGGGTCAGAATTTAAAAAGAAAAGGAGAGGGGAATTAAAATTGTTTTTTAAAACCAGTTACGTCATTAAAGTAAAAATTGGGAGTCATTAAATTGTCAATATTCCATAGCAAAATTCTTTAATAAATTAAATTTGGACGGTTTAAATAAAATAAAATGAAGCCTATGAAGGCGATTTTCTTGGGGATGGGACTATTCGCCGTCGCCGTTTCGCCGTCGCGACAATTCGCCGGCAGCCGATTCGCCGTGGGCCGTTTCGCCGTCAAATAGAATATAAGTCTATAATTATTACAATTTTTTTATATCTAGCATATACCGAATTGGACCCAAAAAGGTGGATTAGATGCCGTGTTAGCGCTGTTTAACCAATATAAGTCTATAATTATTACAATTTTTTTATATCTAGCATATACCGAATTGGACCCAAAAAGGTGGATTAGATTAGAAACGGCGACGGCTGAACGTCCTAGACCCGAATTCCAATAACCCTAATTATTATTATTGACTTGCCTATGTAGGTATATTTTTATCAAACAATTTTGTTAAAATTTAGCAATATATATTATAACCTTTTTTACGTATTTTATTAATTTCTATTTGACGGCGAAACGGCCCACGGCGAATCGGCTGCCGGCGAATTGTCGCGACGGCGAAACGGCGACGGCGAAACGGCGACGGCGAAACGGCGACGGCTAAATGTCCTAGACCCGATTTTCTTTTCTTCATTTTGGCAATTGGGATATACATTAGCAACATGAGTTAAAGTCGATGCCGTCTGAAGCAAATGTCGTAGTACGCCTTCATAGGCTTCATTTTATTTATTTAAACCGTCCAAATTTAATTTATTAAAGAATTTTGCTATGGAATATTGACAATTTGATGACTCCCAATTTTTACTTTAATGACGTAACTGGTTTTAAAAACAATTTTAATTCCCCTCTCCTTTCCTTATTAAATTCTGACCCACCAAAATATAAAATCATGTCCCCTCACGGAGTTGTTTCCGTGAAACAATTATTTATCGAACTTTCTTCATTTAACATGTTGTTGACAGCTATATAGCATAACATAACTATAAATTATCCCATTAAGAATATTGGCCTCCATCACTTATTCACATTTAATTCCTTAATTGCTTAAAGTAGCATCATGTCCATAATTATCTACTGTCGAATCCATTGGCTGCACACAGTGCATTTTATTACCGTATATTGTTGAACCACTCTTCCCCCTCCTCCAATTTGTGTTAGTTTATTTAGGTATATCCTAAAAAATATTTATTAATTACTGGGTTGCTGAAGATGACTTTTTCTAAAGTCGAAACTAGTACAACCAACTTTCAAATTTATCTTATGTATATTCTTTAACCCTGATTTCACCCTAGAGGGCAAATATATTTACTTTGGTGGTATAGACAGACCTTGTTTTCTTTTATATTAAAATGAATTTGTGTTTGTGAAAATGTGGTCTCCCTCTTTAGCAACGTTTATCTTGACGCTGCAAAGAAAGCGATTCACAATAATTGGCATCGCATCAGTAATTTCTGTAATATCAACAGAGAAACTTTTTTAGAAATAATATCCTTTCTATTCGAAAATACTTACTTTTCTTTTAACAATTCTTTCTACAAACAAACTTTTGGCACGCCTATGGGTGCATCAATATCACCCATTTTGGCTAACTACGTCATGGACGACCTGTTGGATGTTGTCTTACCAGTCCTTTCTTTCAAACCCTTCTTTTTAAAAAAATATGTTGATGATATCATCATTGCACTTCCTGCAGATGGCTTAACTGAAATAGTAGAGACTCTCAATGACTACGATCAATATATTCAGTTCACAATAGAAACGGAGGATGAATCACAGTCAGTTCCGTTCTTAGATACCAGATTTATACGCAATATAGACAACACAATTGCCATAGACTGGTACCAAAAACCTTGTAGTGCAGGTAGATATCTAAACTACCATTCCTACCATAAACATAGTATTAAAGTGAACCTAATAAAACAAATGAAAACGAGAGTTCCGAAAATTTCACACCCATCTTTCCTAAATAAGAATCTTAACATCCTCCTCAATCTGTTCATTAATAATTCATACCCTGCCACACTGGTAAAAAAGATACTATTCAGCACGTCCTCCACTCTAACACAAGCACCCAACGTGAACATTGTCAATAATACAAACAGAAATATAACTGAAGCGACTATAAACTATAAGTTCACTTCATTGCCTTACATAAGAGATATCACTCCAAAACTTTCTAGACTATTCAGAGAAATCAATGATATAAAGATTGCATACAAGCCTGTACTTACAATAAACTCTATTCACTCCAAACTTAAAGACAAAACACAGTCTAACCAACTATCAGATGTTGTCTACAAAATCCCTTGTGCAGACTGTAATAAAGTATACATAGGTCAAACTACTAGGCCCTTGTCTAGCAGAATCACTAACCACAAGAGTGACTGTAGACACCATCCAGAGAGATGTGCCCTTGCTGAACATGCAAATAATATGGACCATAACATTAATTTTAATTCAGCTGAGATTCTAACCTCACAAAATAATTATAAAAAAAGACTGTTTTTGGAAATGACATTTATTGCTCAAGAACCCAATAGTATGAACAAAAGAACAGATATCCAACATTTAAGTGTAATTTATTCATATCTGCTCCACTTAGATAAAAACTTACGTACAATCAATACTAATGATAATAGTTCGAACCTCGTATAAATGCATTTTAACGATTTTTCAGGTTTGCTGCACGATAACACTTAAATCCGTAATTCTCTCTATTTAATATTATTCTTATTGTAAACCGCATTAAAAATATTTTTGACAATTTTAATGACATGTTAAAATGACAGTATTTCCTAACCTACCAGTCACTTAAAATGGAGGCACGCAAGTCATGATTTCCCGCTAAATAATTCCATAATTTCAAATTAGTAACGAATTTTCAAAATGTGAACATCAAAATTTTGATTTTATTTTAAATTGTGTGTTTCTACGTCCATATACAATGTTTTTAGTATTGTCTCCAATTTTTGATTTTAATTGTAATTGACTTGGGTTTCAACACGTTTTCTTCTCGCATGTCCTATATTAATTCTATGAACATCCTTATGAACAATCTCAAAAAAGTTGTAAGTAAAATCATTTATTTATTGTTCTAATGAGGTTTCCTAATCTTAATTTATATAAATTGTAGTCTCCCTGAGGATGGAAATGAAATATATGATTTCCGAAAGCTTGGAATAACTTTAAAGAGTACTCTTTCATTTGCTGCACTCCCCAATATTCACTAGTTTATATGACATATATATATGACCAACATGGTGTTGGCAATATGGCCATCTATGCATTAAGGCGTTATTAGCATTTTGCAGGGTTAGATGAAAGTAATAAAAACCTGATAATTTTCGTAGTGTACTGAAAACTTTTAATAAAATTTTCAGAGACTGTGGACGTAACTAAACAATATAGAACTAAAGAAAAATAAAATACTTAATTTTAGTATTTTTTGTCGCAATCAGGACTTTGTGAATATAAACTTTGCAAGCAGTTCCTTTTATCTATTTTTGTCGTGGTTTTTTTTTTATTAAAACTGTTTTCTCCAAAGGAATCGTTCTCAGCAATACTTTTGTAACTGTCAGTAGTCTGTGTAGTGCTGTTTTCAAACAAATCTCTTATGACAACCTGTGCTCTACAGTTAATAGCAGGTTTTCTAGGTTCTTTAACTTTAAATACTGCTTCAGTTGGGGTATTAAGCATATCTGTGGAGCTTATTTTCAAAACGCAATTTATGAAAAAAAACATTTTTTGATGTTTTGATGGAATACGGACTTAAATGGTAGACTCGATCGATTTCAATATTAAATTATAATCAAACTGCTATTTTTGCCGCTTAAAATGGATAGTTCTTTTAAGGTTTTTTTTCAAAATGCAATATCTACAAAAATTTTTTTTTTCAAACCGTAATTTCTACATTTTTCCTGACCTTTTCCATGTCTAATGTAATTATGGTTAATTGTGGGCATAATAAGTATATACCAATAATGGGAAACTGGCCCGAGGGTACCGAGGATTTTGATAATCGGAGTATCGGTTATTTTTAATTCGAATTATCCCATCGCTAATTGTGGTTATAAAGGTAAATTTATAACTCCGGTTACCCGTACAAGAGACACGAACTATTTGTATGTATTTAGATTTGAAGTGTAGTTAAAGTGTTTTTTCTTATATCTAAGTACCGGCTTATAAGGAAAATGGAAACTGACATAGATAGCGTTGCTGTTGCGGAAAAAAATGAAGGTACAAGAAAGAGAAAAAGGGGCAGGAATAAAAGACAGAGGCAGAAAGAACTGAGGTAAATTAACCATAAACATAAAGTTGGGTTAGGTTTTTAGTTTTTGTGTTTATTACTTTTAGATATGGAGATCATTTGAAGGATGACTTTATCCAGAGTTTTGAAAGGCCTTGTAATCATAGTAAGAAGTCTTTAAGTTGTAATAATATTACTAACGAGGATATAGTTCGGGCAAGAAAAAAGTTTTTTCATGTGCCCGACAAAATAGTACAGAATAGAAAGTTATCACAGTTGCTTTTAGTTTCCACGCCTAAGCGAAGAGTTTCGAAATATAAACCAACAGCTCGGAATCAAAAACACTCTAAACAAATTAAATATAAAATGAGGAAACTTGATAGGAAAATAGTAAACGTTTGTCAAAAATTTTTTACGTCTTGTTTTGGTGTAACTGCTAGAAGGGTTCATACAATTGCCACCTATATTAAACAGGGCAAGGATATTGAAGAGGGAAGAGGTGGTGATCATAAATCGGCGAAAAATGAAAATAAAAAGATTAGAGTACAACAATTCATAGGAAGCCTTAGGGCTAGAGAAAGTCATTACAATCGACAAAAATCTAAACGTTTGTATCTAACGCCGGAATTAAGTGTTGCCAAATTATGTAAACTCTATAATGAAAAAAATCCTGTTATGACAGTAAACTATGGTTACTTTTACAAAATTTTTTGCACTAATTTTAACATTGGATTTGGTAGACCAGCTACCGATGTGTGCAGCCTATGTTTTAGGCTTAAAAATAAATTGCAAATGTTCAAAAAAGAAAATAAACCGATAGTTCCTATTTTAAGTGACCTTCGTATCCATAAGCTTAGAGCCAAACAATTTACTCTTTTTATGAACACAGAAGTCGAAAATTCACTTTCTTACTGTTTCGATATGCAACAAATACAGCCACTACCAAAATTGCCGATAGGTGAGGCATACTACTTACGTCAATTATCTTTTTACAACTTCTGCATTACAGATTTAAAATGTAAAACTCCTGTATTCTACACGTGGTCTGAAAACCAAGCCGGCAGAGGAGCAAATGAAGTTTCATCGGCTCTAGGGGATTTTTTAAGTGAATTGCAGATACCCGAATTTTGCACAAGCCTACGATTTTTTGCTGACGGGTGTGCGGGGCAAAATAAGAACTGTTACGTTATTCATGCTCTGTGTTTCTGGTTATATCACGACGCTCCTGAAAACCTTAACAATATTACTGTTATATTTCCAGTTAGAGGGCACTCTTTTATGCCAGCAGACCGCGTATTTGGTCTAGTAGAAAAAAAGTACAGAACACAGAGTGTAATACTGCACAAAGAAAGTTATGAAAAAATATTAGAAGAAGTGGGAACGGTTAGAAAGCTTGGAACCGAATGGGATCTTTACGATGTTAAGAAAATGAGTGATGATAATTGCAAAAAACTTACAGGAATTAGTCAGATGAAAAGAATTTTTATCAAAAAAGAAAGAAGTGCTAAGACTAAAAATAAAGTCATTACCGTTAAAATGGAGGAAAACTACCGGAACAACGACCCATCCAAAAACTTTACAACAATTTTAAAGAAGGGAGTTCAAATCAGCAACGTAGAACTTCAAGAGTTGCCTTTGGTAAATAATATCAAGGAACTGAAATTAAAAAATATCGACACCTTATTAAAACTGTATGACGAAGAATGGAAAAGCGATGAAAAATTTATTTTTTACAAAAACTTGTTAGACAAAGAAACTTCCGCCAGTGTAAACGACAGTATTGCAGCAGAAAACGAAGATTCAGAAGATGAAAAAAATAATTGTCAATGCATGGAGGAAGATTGCGGTGTCAAAATATAAAAAAAAAATTGTTAGTTTTGTATTTTTATTTCAAAACGAAATATATACCTACATTTATTTTCAAAATGCTCTAAAACCCATTTTTATTTTCAAAGTGCATTATCTTTTTTTCTTTTTATGTTTTTCTATAATATAAAAATAATTTTTAGCAAATTTTATCAATTAATTTGTTCTAAACGCTAACAAAAAACTCAATAATAGCACTTGCATAAAATAAATGCGCACATTTACTTTTTTGCAGAAAATAGGCAATAACTCAAAAAATGTTTTTTTTTAATAAATTGCGTTTTGAAAATAAGCTCCACACTGTAGAAGAAATATTAAGTTCTGGTAAACATCCCCGTCTTTTTGATGAGTTGGCTTTAAATTGTTCTCATCATTCGAATCGTCCAAACTGAAAGACGAATCTGAATCACTGGTATGGTTTATGTACGTTTTTGGGTACCCGACGTTGATGGAACTGAATCATATGGTACCATTTCTTCATCAATTAATAACCGTGGATTGGTGGTTTCGGATATTTTTACGTGTCCTTGGTTCTAATGCGTAATAGTGCTGGGAGCAAAAGCTACCTCTGGAATTGTTTCCTAGTTAAACGAATAAATTCCGGTCGATAAAAACCTGACTTTATCTTAGCAGAAGTCATGATTTTATATCATACTGTGGTAAATATTGTCCCAAAACTTTGTTTCGTTTCTTCCATGACTTCATCATCCCAGTAATACTCAAAGGTCCGAAATACTCATTTATCCATGGGCTGCAGCTCATGGGTTGTATTACTGGAAAGACAATATAAGGTAATTTCGTATTATTCCACAGTTACTACAATACTCTGATTGAAATGGCATTCCGCACCTTCAAACATAATGATATATGTATTTTGCAAATTGTTCAATCCAAGCCGAAAATGTATCGATATTCATGCTGCCTTTTATAGTCATCTGTGCGGTAGCTCCTGAAGGTAATACGTCTACCGATTTTGGTTTCATACATTTCCCCTTAAATAAAACCATTGGAGGTATAGCTGTTCCAAGTGCATTACCACAAGAAGCGATGGTAAGGCTTTTACCATGCTTATTTGCAACCATATGAACTCCTCTTGCATGCTCACTTTTTTACAAATACTTCTTGTTTGTGATGAAAGCTCAGTCGACAACCTTTTTCATCGACATTATAAATATTTCCTTTCAGGTTTATCAAAAATATCCATAGCTTTAAGTACCTGTAGCTTCCAATTTTAAAAAGTGGTGACTAACTACAAATTTATTAAGTCTCTGTACCCATGCTAAGTTTAAATTTTGAGCCTCTCTAGGCCGAATTTGGGGATTACTAAGCCAGTAGCGACCAGCCATTTCTCTCGCTTCTCGAAAAGGATTAGAAGTATTACTGGTATATCCGATATACGCATCTTCGAAATACCCTTGCTGTAAGTGGGTATCCAATTTTCGCAAGCCGAACGACCTTTTGGGCTAATTCTATTTCTTGAGCAGCAGTGAGGATAGTTTTACATCCTAGAGGTAACTTGTCCTGGTGTCCGGCCTCCACATATCTTCTTAGTGTTCGCCTTGGTATACGGTATCTAAGGCTTGCTCTGCTAACTGCCATACCATTTGTTATTGCCCTTAAAGCCAAGGACAAATTTTCCTTACTCCAATTTCCTCGTAGCCTTCTACAGTGACGTCGTGACATTTCAGAAATGCTGTAAAGAAACCCGATTTTAAAAATTTACTGGAGACATGCATATTTAAGGATATAAGAGAGGATATCCGTATCTTAAGGTAATAGATTTAAATAAATTGACCCTTGTCTGTGTAGATATCATTACAATGTCCAAAATAGTAAAACAATGGCTTTAAATAACGCTAAAATTCGTTACAAAAAATAAAAATATTTATATTGTATTGGGTAATATGGCCATTACCATGGCCATATTACTTTACTGAAAAATGGTCATATTCCTCGGCAATAACAAATTTCTTATATTATTGATTATTTATTAAAAACTAACCACAAATCTAAATATCAAGGTAGATATTACATTCCTAACAGTATGTAGTATCTGTACTTACGTTGGAAAGCTAAAAGTTTTACCGATATCAATTTTTCACTAACGTTTTTAATCGTGTCTCTTTACAGCGGTATTTCTCTATTGACACTTCAAACAGGACTGTGGCAATAATATCTTCCACGCGGCCAGTAGCGCCAATCAGTTTATGTTCCCAGAATGTAAACCTAATTATTAAACTATTCTAGCGCCATCTATTGAATATTCCAAGAACTAGCAGAAATACTCGTGCCTGGCCATATTGCTTTACGTGACCATATTTCCTGCAGTTACCTTACGTTTAACTGTTGAAAAGGCCATAATGTGTTTGAGATTTTGACGGAAGATTGATTCTTCATAAAATTTTGGTGCTAAATTCAGTTTCCAGCTAAGTGCCGCATATTTTTAAGTAGTTCGAAACTTTGGAAGTACTTAGATAGTGACAGGAAAGCGCACTAGCAATATTTGAATTATTTTCAGTCGCGTATTTATACTTTTGTATGATAAGTCTTTCGTATTGAAATAAAAGTCTGTTGGGGTGCATCAAGGGTCATGAACAACAGTTTAAATGGTTTCACCATAGCATAAACACTACATTTTTATGGAGCAGATCTCACTGTGGTTTAACTAGGTGTGCTTGACTATGAATTTTTTTGAGGCCTTACCTTGAAATTAGTTATCAATGTCAGATCCACTGTTATACCATCTTTCGAAATCTTATTTAACTATAGCAATATTCTGCACTTTCTTATTATCCTTTATAGAGCTTTTTGGTGAAATTTTGCGCCCATGTTATGTACTTGCGTGTAACTTGTGCATTGTAAACGTGTAGCGTACGTCAACATAGCAATAAGACGTCACAAGAGTCTCTATAGTATATAGCGTTTGATAAATAATTGGAAATAATTTGTCGATTACTTTAAATTAATTACTTTTATTTCCCGGCTAAAGGCCATTTCATTCTTCAACATTTAATGCTAGTAAGTTCGAAATGTTTTATGTATTTATGTTCTATGAGCGGTGCGTGTGCGCAGGAAACGATTCACGTTGGTCTTGAAACATTGAAGATTATACTCGTTGGGGAACACGGCTTCAGGGAGGTCGTTCCAGAGTGATGACGTTCTCCAGATGAAAGAATCTTTAAACAGTGTCGTTCGAGGGACACTAAGCTGAACCACACACGGGTGGGCTGCAGTGGCTCGCCGTGTATTTCTACCATGCACCGCATTGGGTGGAATCAAGCGGTCAACCTCAGTTGAGCACTTGCCATTAAAATATTTGTACAATAGACTTAAGTCGCCAACCTGCCTTCGATGTTCAAGGCTTTCCAGGTTGTTTATCAGATCATTGTCACCGATCAAGCGAGTGGCTCTTCTTTAAATGGAGTCTAGCAATCTCACGGTATGTTTAGGAGCTGAGCCCTAAAAATGCGAACAGTACTCAAGCGATGGTTAAATTTGGGCTTTACAGAGCATCAAAAGTTGTTGGAGTATATAGAGGGTTTTAGTTCGGAAAAGTATTTCACGCTTCTGCGAGGTTGCCTTAGCAATGACTGCAACGTGACTATGCCAAGACATATGCCCATCCAAATCGACGCACAATAAATAAATTGATTAAGCCAAGGGAATCGAGTATCCCGCCATGACTATAGCCGGTTCTTCAACATTTACTACTTTTCTGGAAAAAACTGCCGCCTGGGTTTTTTAGGATTAAATTTTACTTGGTTACTGTCACCCCAGGACAGAATTTCTTTCAGGTCTTTGTTGCGGTGTGAGACCTCTTGCTGATGTGC
Organism: Polydrusus tereticollis; assembly: GCA_963920685.1. Taxonomy (NCBI): domain Eukaryota; kingdom Metazoa; phylum Arthropoda; class Insecta; order Coleoptera; family Curculionidae; genus Polydrusus; species Polydrusus tereticollis. The sequence continues at coordinate 21,289,403 of OY987328.1, forward strand.
ATTGACAGCTGGTGTCCTAGCATAAAAAGTAAAAGATGAAACAATTGTGCTATCATCAGCGAAGCTGCATATAGGATTTTTAGTTTTTCCAAAAGGTCCTTAATGTATAGTAAAAAGAGGGTGGGCGACAATATAGGACCTTGAGGGACGCTGGCGTTGATGATAAATGTGTCTGAAAGAAATCCATCTATCGCCATCCGCAGAGTACGCTCTTTACGAAAGCTTGACAGCCATGAACAATACTGAACTGGCATTCCGTACGCTCTCGCTTTAGTTAGAAGCCCCTCATGCCATACTCAATGGAGGGCTTTGGAAATGTCCAGCTCTACCGCCCGGGACTCTCCATGATGTTCTATTGCGTTGCTCCAAACGTGAGTAACATAAGCGAGAAGGTCTGCTGTTGATCTAGACTTACGGAATTCATATTGGCGGTCACTAATAATATTGAAGCCTTCCAGGTACTTTAATAATTTTTCATTGATAGCCCTTTCCATAACTTTTGATAATATAACCGAAAGCATTGAGACTAGGCGATAGTTTTTTGGCAACGTCTTCTGGCCTTTTTTTGGGTATGGGCTGAACTCGCGCAGTTTTCCAGCAAGAGGGAAATATTCTTTTTTGTAAGATAAGTTAAAAAGCCTGTGTCAGTTTATCCGCGCATTACTTAGCTATGATGACTCGAATATCGTCAGGACCAGAAGCTTTCTTGGTGTAAAAACTCCTTACGATTCGCTTAAAATGGCAATGCCTGAAAACAATCTCGGACATCCTCGATCCTACAGGAGGAAAGTTTGGTAGAGTTTTTCCCTGAAAATTAACCGTTGCATGTGAAGAGAATAGTTCCGCCAGTAAGTTTGCTTTTTCCTGTGCTTTCATCGCAATAGTACCATCAGAACGTGTTAGAGGTGGAATGGTTGACTTTGTAAATTTCTGACTGACTTTATTAGCTTTAGGTTTTTTTATGGTCTCTTGCACATACCTTGTGGAAGTCTGGGGCATGTTTAAGCTTTTATCATATTTCCCAACGCGACTGTGAGACAAAACTGCATCTTAAACCATAATATAGTATTTTTTGGCAATTTTCAAACTGACCAAAAATGAAACAAATTTTTTAAAGCAATTTTGAACATGAAGTGTAAACGTAATGTGTGGACTTTAGAAACTAAACTAATGGATATTTTCATTTACATTATTTATAATCAGCGTGCTAAAATCAATCGAAAGCAGCTGAAAAATCTATGGTGGAAACAATAATAATTATTGTTCATTTGATCATTATTGTACAATTAATATGCAATTTTCTTTTGTATTTATACTACAAAGTTCACACATTATTTTTACACTTCATGTTTGAAACTACTCTTAAAAATTGTTTGAATTTTGGTCAGGATTTTGGATTTTTTCCCTTGCACGTCAGTTTGACAATCGCCACAAACGGCAGATGACAGAATGTGACGTCACATCTACACATTAACTCAACCAGGCTAGATGTTCGACCGCTTCGCCATAAAGCTCAATCCATGTACTATATGGTGTAAGGGTCCGTCTCACAAGGATCAACATAAAATAACATTTTCCCTCTATGTATCTCCGCCTCTGCCTAACAACCTACTACCACAGTACCATCGCGGTACTGTGTTCGGCATGTTTTCACGCATAAATTAACACAAACTTACTTTAAATAAATGCCATTAAAACTGATAGCGTGTTATTTTAGCGGTCGTAAATTACGCCGGTATAGGTAATTAATTCGCGTGGGATAGTATTGTTCGTTTTTTGGTTTATTTTGCCCGGCGAATCTGATTTAGATAATTGCAGTTTTAAGTTAAATGTCAATGTGCGCTATAGAATTACTAATTATACCCCGAGTCTTTGCTTGATAAACTGCCAGATATGGTTGTTACAAGATTTTCTCTGAAAATAAAAGGTCTTAACTGTGTTCATCATCATGTTTGGATAAAAATATATATAAAAACGGTAAAACCAACAAATCTTAATAATCTGTTTGCAAGTAGGCAGAATAAATGCAATTGCTTAATGTTTTGTTACAACTTTTGGTATATGGGTATCAAGAAATAAATTAGGATGAAGTTATAGGTAGCAGAAGTACACTGGGAAAATATTTAACTGGGATAACCTGAAACGAATTCGTTTCCACTTCATGCGTTGTGTGAGATCGCCGCCCACATTATTTCTTCTGATAACAGTGTTCCCCAGTTTTAAGAAATAGAACCCAGGTTCATAACTATCGAGCGTACGAGAACGGGAATGATCATATAAATTATATTTATCATTTACTTCCCCGGTTGGTTCCTTGCAGAAATATGTCTAATTAGTCCGTGATATTAATGGTCCCAGAGTGTATTCAAGAATATAATTTTTTTTTTATGATAAGGCACAGCACTGCAGGATGAATCCTTTATGGCGCTCTGGGAGCGGTGCGTGTGCGCAGGAAACGATTCACGTTGGTCTTGAATCTTTGAAGATTATACTCGTTGGGGAACACGATCTCAGGGAGGTCGTTCCAGAGTGATGACGTTCTCCAGATGAGAGAATTTTGAAACAGTGTCGTTCGAGGAACACTAAGCTGAACCACGTACTGGTGGACTGCAGTGGCTCGTCGTGTATTTCTACCATGCACCGCTCTGGGTGGTATCAAGCGGGCAACCTCAGTTGAACACTTGCCATGAAAATATTTATAAAATAGACTCAAGTCGCCAACCTGCCTTCGATGTTCAAGGCTTTCCAGGTTGTTTGTCAGACTATGGTCACCGATCAAGCGAATGGCTCTTCCTTGAATGAAATCTAGCAATCTCAGGGTATGTTTAGGAGCAGAGCCCCAAATATGCAAACAGTACTCCAGCAATGGTCGAATTTGGGCTTCATAGAGCATTAAAAGTTGTTGGGGTGTATAGAGGTTCTTAGTTCGGAAACGTACTCCAAGCTTCTGCGAGGCTGCCTTAGTAATGGCGGCAACGTGGCTATGCCAAGACATATAACTATCCAAGTTAACGCCCAATAAATGAATTGATGAAGCCAAGGGAATGGAGTGCCCCGCCATAACTATATCCGGTTCTTCAACATTAACTTTTTTAGAAAAAAGAGCCGCCTGGGTCTTTTTAGCGTTAAATTCTACTTGGTTACTGTCACCCCAAGACAGAATTTCTTCCAGGTCTTTGTTGAGATGTGAGACCTCTTGTTGCCTATAGAGATGTGCATTAGCAGCCGATGTCCGAGCATCCAAAGTAAAAGATGAAACAAGTGTGCTGTCATCAGCGAAGCTATATATAGGATTTTTAGTTTCATGCGTTGTGTAGAAATTCGGCCGACAGTTTTCTCTTGAGAACAATATCCCGCAGATTCGGGAATTAGGATGCAGAAGTAACCTAACCTAGCCGAATACCTAATTTATAGAGAAATAATGAAATTTCATGTAAACACTGAACATTTTTTTTACAATATCTTGCACACCAAGCATATAAGAAATATTTGGGAAAACACCCTCCTCAATACAGAAATTTATAACCTAAGTTGATGTAGTGTTGATAATATTTTTAACCTTCTTTAACAGTATAACACTCATGCCATAAATCTCGGCTAGCCTTGTTTTTTAGACCATCAATTGCATCTCTAATCTCGTCATCGGATTGAAAGCGAAACCAGCCTCAGGTGGTAGATATCGCAATATTTAATAAATATAATCGAAGACTACTTCACAAGGTTCTGTGCTGAGACCAATTCTGTAGAACTACGGCATCCTAAACCTTCATCTTGGAGAAGACGAGACAGCTAACTGTAATGCCGATGACCTCGCGATTCTTGTTAAAGCTGAAGATTCCCACATCAGAAAACTTAAGACAATTGAGGCCCTAACATAAGGGTGGTCGAATGGCTCAGATATTATGATTTAGAGTTGTCTCTAAAGAAAATGGAAGCAGTAATTTTAAAAGGGAGTAAAAATATGGAAAATGTACATTTTGAATTGATGAGAATACAAATAAGAACAAGCAAAGCAGTAAAATATTTGGAAATCACACTGGGTTGCCACAGCAGTTACGGAAAACATATTAATCGGTTACGAAAAAAGCGGAAGAGATAATATCACAATTGATGCCCAATCTAGATGGTCCAAAAAGCCAAAGAAGATCTGTATTAATGGAGTAATGCACTCAGTATTATTGTATGAAGACTGACTTGTATCTGACATAAAATATTGAAAGTAAATAAATATAAAACAGAATGGAATGAGTGCAAAGAAAAATATTGTTGAGGGTAGTGAGGAATCACACTAACCGAATTAAAGAAAGAAGTTAAGTATATTTATTTATTTATATATTTACGTCATAATAATACACTACGGAATAATAAGATTCCAAATGGTATATCTAGAACTAAAATAAAATAAAACAAAATAAAAATTGCCTTCATTAATACGATGTTTTTGTTTATTTAACTAAAAGAAAATTTTATTTTATTTTATAATATAACATGTGAATAATGACCACTTGATGTATTCCCAAAAATTCTTTACCAGAAAGGACATAATTTTGTTTTGACAATTCTAAGGAGAAGCAATTTCATTTAATTTAATTTACATAGAATCTAATCCACCACAACAATATACATGTCCCCTCACTAAGTCAGTCTCATTTTAAATTTAAATTAAATTTCTTCTTTTACAACATGTTCTAATTTCAACATTCTTAAATCACTGTATTATGATTAGGGTCTTTTATCCTACTTGCGTTTAATCATCTCCTACCATTACATAGAGATACTTCGTCCTTATAATAAGCTGCTGTCTATTCCAATGGTTGCATAATCTGCATTTCATTGTATTTTATTGTTGAATCACCCATTGTTCTCCCGACTGTTTTAACTACTTTTCATTACAAAATTTCTTAAATGATTAGCTGCTGAAGATGACTTTCCCTAAAGTCGAAACTAGTACAACAACTTTAAGAAATTTATTTTAATTCTTCATCGTTTCATGTATTTTCTATAACCCTTGTTTTCTACACTAGAGGGGCAAATAAAGTTATTTGGTGATAAAGACAGACCTTTATTTCTAAAATAAAAATTGGTTTTGAGAAATACAGCGTATACCAGGTGTCCCACTAAGAATGGCTCTCGGCCGTATCTCAGAAAGTGTTAGTCGTATGGCTTGCGAAAAAAAAATATATTAGGTAAAGTGGTCATGAGAAATTGCTGGAAATTATTTTCAAGTTTCTCGGACTGGCGCTAGAGGGCGCAACAGTAACGGCAAATATGAATCCCGAAGTTTCCTCAAAAGTCGCCTAGTTAAGGTATCCCGAAAATAACATTTTTGTATATTTCAAAGATTTATTAATAAAATTCACCTATATAAATGCTGATAACTCCGGTCTGGCTTAACATAATTTAGTAAACTCAGTTTTGTTAAAAAGGGCTTTTCTTACTCTATATATCATCTTATGACCTACGGCAATATGTGTTTTACACTAGGCGCTAGGGGGCGCTGTCTTACAACTTCACAAACATTGCGCGTTTTTTCCATAATTGTAAATATAATAGTCTATTCAATTTTACCTGATTACAAGGATGATTAAAGTCTAAGTAGTCAACAAAACCGCAAGTTAATATCTATTTTCAATCCGGAGATATCAACAACAATAATCATAATTTCGGAACATTATGATTTTATTTTTAAGTTGCCATTGTAAAGGTTTTTTTAAGAGTCAAATAGGCCTCGAAAAACCAAATATGAATTGAAACTGTGCATGCAAGTCACCTTTCATCATTACGCCAAAATTTTTGTCGTGCCAATAGTGTTGTGTCGTATTTGATTTTCAAAATGCCTCTGTTGCTTGAAGAAACGGTTAAAATCATTGCGGTGTATTTTGAATGTTTGGGAAATGCAACAATTGCTGAACGAGTTTAGCAGTACGATACCCACAAAGGCGCCGATACGACAGTAGAATGTTTAATCGTTTAGCTAGCCGTTTTCGTACTACTGGAAGTATTCGTCGCCCTGTATATCGCAGACGCCGCCGAGGCCGAACCGAGGAAAACATTTTAAATGTTTTGGCATATGTGGAATTTAATCCACAAATTAGTATTAGATTAATTGTTAGAGACTTGGGCGTTACTCGCTCCTGTGCATAGGATTATATTAGAAGAAAGGTAAGTAATTATATCTATATGTTATAACTCTGAAATAGTTAGGAATAATGCCAATATTTCTCTTAATAGTTTTCAAGTCAATGTAATAAGTATTTTGTTATTCTTTAGGCTACATTACTAGCATATTGTGGTCCACCAGGCTTTGACCCTGCAAGATTATGATAGAAGATTGGATCATTGCTATTGGTTGCTCAATATGATTTTGGAAGATAGGAATCTCCTCTCCAGAATTTTGTGGACTGATGAAGCTACTTTCCATAGTAATGGAGAAGTAAACCGCCATAATATGCATTATTGGTCGGGGGATAATCCTCATTGGATGCGGGAGGTGCAGCATCAAGGAAGATGGAGTGTCAATGTCTGGTGCGGCATTTTGGGCAGCAGAAAAATTGGGCCGTTTATATTTAATGAGTCGCTTACTGGGCAAAGATATTTACATTTTTTAAATTACGAACTCCCAATTCTTCTCGAAGATGTGCCCTTGGATATTCGCAGAACCATGGTTTTCCAACACGATGGATGTCCTGCACATTTTCAATCGTTCGTCAATTTCTTGACAACACATTTCCTGCAAGGTGGATAGGAGGAGGGAGTATATTTCCGTGGCCTGCCAGGTAATATTATAAGATATATTGAGATACTGTTAATGAAAGTGGTAATTTCTATTTTAGATCACCTGACTTAACATGCCTACATTTTTATCTATGGGGGAGATTGAAGGATCTTGTTTTCGTTACCAGACCCACCACAAGGGAAAACATGATAGAAAGGATAATGGACAGTAGCCGCCGTATCCCTATGGCAGAGGTGGAAACTGCAGTATTATCAACCAGGGAGAGATTGGAGTCGTGTATACAGAACGATGGGCGACAATTTGAACATTTAGGGCGCCACTGAGAATTATTGTCGTAACGATATATTTGCTTGAAACATACGTACCTTCATATTTTGTTTTTCCAAGGCCAAATTGACTCTTACAAAAACCTTTACAATGGCAACTTGAAAATAAAATCATAATGTTCCGTAATTATAATTATTGTTGTTGATATCTCCGGATTAAAAATAGATATTAAAATGCGGTTTTCGCTGACTTCTTAGACTTTTAATCATCCTTGTAATCAGGTAATATTGAATATACTATTATTTTTACAATTATGGAAAAAACGCGCAATGTTTGTGAAGTTGTAAGACAGCGCCCCCTAGCGCCTAGTGTAAAACACATATTGCCGTAGGTCATAAGATGATATATAGAGTAAGAAAAGCCCTTTTTAACAAAACTAAGTTTACTAAATTATGTTAAGCCAGACCGGAGTTATCAGTATTAATTACAAATAATGTTCAACCTTCCCCCACCACTTTATTTGAAAAGTGACGAACACGTTCTATAGGTGAATTTTATTACTAAGTCTTCGAAATATACAAAAATGTTATTTTCGGGATACCTTAACTAGACGACTTTTGAGGAAACTTCGTGATACATATTTACCGTTACTGTTGCGCCCTCTAGCGCCAGACTGAGAAATTCATTTCCAGCAATTTCTCATGACCACTTTACCTAATATATTTTTTTTTCGCAAGCCATACGACTAACACTTTCTGAGATACGGCCGACAGCCATTCTTAGTGGGACACCCGGTATATAAAACAAAATAAAGATTAAAATAATTTAAAATGAAGTGTGTTCGGCTTGTGTTATATATTTTTTATTGAACAAATGCTTAGCCTAAATATATCACAGTCTGAGAAGTAACTACTATAATTGCGTATCAATCTAGAGATAAAAGCATTCTGTCCGTAGTTAGTCCGATGAGTTCTCTCGAAAAACAGTTGTTCCTGCCTGGTGCGCCTCATCGGAACCAATAACAAGATAGACTTTAGCAAGGCATTACAGCAAATGGCACCACCAATTCATTTGTACAGGAAGACAAGCAAAGACTTTCTGCGACGGTGTTCTAGGCTCTTCATGCCACAAAGGAGTCTCATTTCATATGGAAGGCTCTGATAGGGAAACCTTAGTTTCAATAGTAGATATTTAGCAAATTTACTTTGGAGACGTTCGATTCTACTGATGTGGCATTGTGTGGGACTCCACATAATGGAACAATATTCAAGTATCGCTCGAACTAGTCCATCATATTGAGTCATAGGTGCCTTTGTGTCGTAAATTTGTCGGTTGTGTCGCTTTATGAAACCACGCAATCTAAAACTTTCCAAAATGATGTTGTCCACATGCATAATGAAGAGAAGATCCTTGTCGAAGATGACGCCGGGATCATTAAAGTGTGAGACAATATCCAAATTGCTGTTGTCTACCTCGTAGGTATAATTTATCGGAGAATTGTCCTTGTAAAACCGAAGCACCTTACACTAGCACATTTAGCTGTAGAAGGTTGAGTTTGCGCCAGACAAGCAACCTGTCCAAATCCTACTGCAGATAGTTATCATGGGAAACTCGGGAGAACAACTTTAGGTCATCAGCGTGCATCAGACACTCAGACCCATTAAAACAAGATATAATGTCATTTGTAAATAGTAGGAATAAGATAGGGCCGATATGTGAGCTTTGAGGTACACCGAAAGTTACCGGAAACTTTTTGGAGACTGATTCGCATACCGTAACGTGTTGGCGGCGATGAATTAGATATGAACTTATCCACTTGAGGTACCCACCAGCGATTGCAATATCAAACAGCTTTGCCACGAGGAGTACATCACAGACACTGTCAAAAGCCTTTGACACTTTGACAGGTCAGTATAAATGACGTCAACTTGATGATGTGCTTTAAGCGAGGAAACCAAGAAATTCTGATAAGCAGCCAGGTTTGTCGCAGTTAAGCGACCACTGAAGAAGCCACGTTGCTGAGCAATGATGTGATTTCCCTAAGTTAAAAAGATTTCGTCAGTAATAATGGATTCAAGAGCTTCGGGATGGCGAAAATTAAAGATATTCCACGATAAATCCCAACGTCGCTTCTGTCCCTTGATTTGAATACAGAAACAAGGTTGAAAAAATTCCAGGTATCAGGAAAAAATCCACTATCGAATGATTTTTGAAATAGAGTGCATAAGGGACCAATAACTGATAACTGACAGTTTTTTAATAACGCAGGAGGTATACCATCCGAAGCAACTGGTGCCAAGACCGAACCTAAATTGGAGACAAGATCGAGAGAGCTCGAAAAATAGCAAGAAATGTGGGATCGTAACATGACAAAAGAAGAGTGGACCAAAAGGATCATTCTAAACCTAGGACGATGGTTAAAATGTAGTCATAGGGACATTGATTACTATATAACATAGGTACTAACAGGACATCGTTCCTATAACATTTCCCTTAAGAGAATCGGGTCAGTCGAAGAGGATGAGTGCATGAGCTGGGAAAAATTTAGATAAGAAACGACCTCACTCTGGGGGATCATGTGAACGCTGAAAACTTTTTGTCAAAAATGATTAATAGTGAAAAAAACTGGAAAGATATTCATACTCTAATCAAGAATGTATGAAAAGTAAAGAAAACGAAAGAAAGGAGTGGCAGCGAGAAACTGGACGTTAGTAAAAGACAAAACTTTTATCCGAAGAAAACCAAATCACGGTAGTTCCGGATAGAGGCAGGAGTAAAAGGGAGGGGGTTGTAACGAGTAAGAATGTGAAGAAGCGGTGTCTTTAGAAGAATTCCCCCTACCCTCGTTAAGAAAAAATACTACTAGTACTAATACTTAAGCACAGATGTCGAAATAGTATATTAAAGTACAAGTTTTATAAAGCTCATTTAGCGCACGCGTCTATGTTAGAAAACGAGCCGCTTGCGTCGAGTTCTATAACCGACAAGTGTACTAATAGCTTTTAGCTTTATAAAACGTGTCCTTTATACTATTTTTTCTATTTTGGCATTTTTTTTCTATAAGTAAATCCATATTTAAAAAGAAAGTAAAACATATAAAGTTTCAAAATTTTTAGGCCTAATTTTTATGTTGGTAATACAATCAAATTATTTATCATAGTAGCCTTGAAATCAACAAATATCTTTATTACCGTGTCAGCCATTTTGTCACGAAGTTGTATAATTATTATTCTAAGACACCTACATAATTTTAAAATATGGAGCAAGCTGAGTTTAGTTTAACTGCCCCAAACTTAAGGGAAATTACGGTAAATTTTATAGTTCTATGTTTTATAATACAGTAGATTTGTAAGATTATTTGATATTTTTTTAACTCGTCTTCATTTCATAGAATTAATGCAACCCAATATACACGACAGACAATACACATCATCAATATTTCTTAAATAAACCAAGTCATTCCATATTTCAAATTTATAGCTATTATGAATAATTTAATTAATTCTGTGAGAATGAGAGTCCCTTTTTCTCCAATACCGAGCGCGACCATAATTGAAATTCGTTTCACAGAAACTAATTATTAAATGTCACAGTTTGTCACAAGAATTTTAATATAAATTAATTAATTTACAGTATATATGAAAAATTACATTATCCCGTTTGAAAAATTATTATCGAAGGTGCATCGTTCATTTTTTGCCCGAGCAGGAATTTGTATAATGTTTGTGTATATAACGACAGGAATCCGATGTTAAAACTTTTATGAAAATATTAGCAAATCTGATTAAAAATGACATCGAATTCCTTGAATTTCTAAAATGCACTGGCTATTTTATCAATATAATAATGAAATTTTTATAAATTAATTTGTTATTATTAAGTCCAACATTTACAGAGAAGGATTTTGTATTAGCAGTTTATTGTGTATATTGTTTTAGGGAATTTGGCGAACAACATATTTACATAAAAATATTGTCAGATATGTATAGATAACTGAATTATTATCTTTTTTTTTGTGGTAGGAAAGGGTGGGGCAAGACAGGGTAGCTAACGGTTAATTTACAATAAATTCCTAATTTTAATAGTGACAAAAACAAAATGCTCATTGAAGTAACCACTGCTAAAATACCTTTGAAACAATAGGAAAATGAAACATTTCTCCATTAAGTTTAGCAAAAGAAAAAAAACGAACGTTTCATCGTTAATTCGATTATTACGATAGGGTACAGCATAGGGAAATATGGCAATATTAAGAAAATATACCTTAAATGTAATACAATTAGGTTCTAAACTTATAAAAGTTCAACTAAATATAATAATATGCTTAAAAACTACATTTCAAAGCAAAAATAAATTTTGTAAAGGATTGAATCAAACACAGACGAAAATTACTTATGCAAGAAATTTGAAACGTGCCCCCTTAAGAAGTTAGAGCCATCTTAAACATTGTTTTCATTGTTTTCAACAAGGCTTTCTTCCAAATATCAAAATTTGTTTAGTAGGTAACTTAAATTAAGTGACGCCGGTAATGCCAATTTGAACCCGTAGCTAATTTTTCTGTTAAATACCTTGGATCCTTTGAACTAGTAACTTTCTAAATATGGTGCAAATTGAATTTCAAATCATTATTGCATACAGGGTGTTTTTTTTTTGTTAATATTATATGGTATAGAGGCTAAACGGTAAGAGATACAAAAAAAAAGAAGATATGAGCCCCGTTCTCTTTTTTAGTGTTTAGTTTAATGGCGCAATCAGGTCTGCGCTAACTAGATTGGTTTAGGAGATACAGAGTGATTCTTAAAATCTGTGGTTTTGATTATCTCTTACGATTCGGTTATTAATGGAGAGAAGAAGAAACTCTCAATATAGTTTTGTGACATTTTACGTAGAATCGTAGTGGCGTATTTAAACAAATATAGATGTGTTAATTTTTGAGGTATTATCAAAACTAGCATTCTCGTATATGGGTGTCTCAAAAAATTAAGTTTTTCTTGCGATTGCGACAATATATAACACTTAATATTTTGCTTTATTCTATTTAAAAAACAAAATTTTTTTTAGTTGGCAATGGATTGAATTTTTTAAGCGTTTGTTATTGTTTGTTTACATGTCATAAAATTCATTAACAGTTAAGTATTGGTTTTGACATTTGTTGTTAATGAAATATTTTCGATTACATTTTTTTAAAAAAGGAGTCTAAAATTAATATTTTTCAAAACTATGAAAATTAAACATGTTTAAGTGCTATATTGAAAGCAAGAAAAATAAAGACGCAGCTTTAGACCTATATTTTGAGCGTTATCCGGAACGACGACAGCAAGAAAAAAAATATTACAAAGATTATATCACAATTTAAGTGAGTATGGATCATTTGGAAAACCAAGAGGCAAGACTTAAAATAAGGAAAATAGAGAAGGAGATGAAATAAATACATTAGCTTGTGTTGCTGCTGATTCGACGGTATTTAATTGTAATATTGAGAAAAATATTGGCACAAATAAATTTAAAGCTTTAAAAACGCTAAGGAAGCATAAGGATAAATCGTATAGGTAAAATAAGAAAGGTTCCTAACTTACATCCTGGAAATGAAGAGCGGCGTTTAGAATTTTGTCATTGGTATTTGTAACAGATTAATCGGAATCCCAATTTTTTTCAAAATATAATATGGACTGACGAGACTTTTATATTTAGGGAAGGAATTTTTATTCGACACAACAATCGCTATTAGTCAAACATAAATCCTCATCAGACGGTAGCCAGGGTACAATAAAGACGGTTTGGGTTCCATGTATGGGTCGCGCTATATCCAAACAGTGTCCTTAACTTTAGAATTTTTAATGAAAATTTGAATTCTGAAGGATACATCCAAATTTTGGAAGAATGTGTAATAATCGAGTTGGATAACATACCATTAACTGAAAGAAATGATGTTTATCTAAAACAAGATGGTGCTCCGGCACATAATAGCCATATGGTAAGGCACTTACTAACTGCCAATTTTGGCAAACAATAGCTTGGTACATATGGACCAAACAGATGGCCTCCGCGTTCTCCCGACCTGACACCACTCGACTTTTATTTCTGGGGATTTATCAAAAATAAAATATATAAAACCCGAAGTAATACTATAGAAGAACTTAGAGCAAATTTTATTAATTGAGTTGGAAGAGTGCCAAATATTCACATCTATAACGCCACTCGTTCAGTTACAAGCCGAGTCCAAAAAAGCACCTATGCCAATTGTTATATATAAGTATATGAGATAATTGTGGAATTGTTATTATAAATTTTCGTTTGCTTTTTGTAGTTGTTGTTGGTGTTGTTTTAGTTTATCAATACTTTAATATTCCTGTTAACTGGATTTTTAATATATTATAAAATAAAAGAATAATGATTAAATCCATGGCCAACTAAAATAATGTTTGTTTTTGTATTTTAGCTATTTAGAACAAAGCAAAATATTAAGTTTTAAGAAGTAGTCCATGTTCTGTGGCGAGGTTGTAAATAGAAATAAAGGTCTGTCTTTACCACCAACTAACTTTATTTGCCCCTCTAGGGTAGAAAACAAGGGTTATAGAAAATACATAAAATGATGAAGAATTAAAATAAATTTCTTAAGGTTGTACTAGTTTCGACTTTAGGGAAAGTCATCATCAGCAACTAATCATTTAAGAAATTTTGTTATGAAAAGTAGTTAAAACAGTTGGGAGAACAATGGGTGATTCAACAATAAAATACAATGAAATGCAGATTATGCAACCATTGGAATAGACAGCAGCTTATTATAAGGACGATGTATCTCTATGCAATGGTAGGATATGATTTAAACGTAAATAGGATAAAAGACCCTAATCATAATACAGTGATTTAAGAATGTTGAAATTAGAACATGTTGTAAAAGAAAAAACTCATTCTCAAATTTAAAATGAAACTGACTTAGTGAGGGGACATGTATATTGTTGTGGTGGATTAGTTTATATGCAAATTTAATTAAATGAAATTGCTTCTCCTTAAAATTGTCAAAACGAAACTATGTCATTTCTGGTAAAAAATTTTGGGAATACATCAAGTGGTCATTATTCACGTGTAATATTATTAAAATAAAATAAAATAAAATTTCTTTTACTAAAATTGAAACATTGTATTAATGAATCTGCATTTCATTGTATTTTATTGTTGAATCACTCATTGTTCTCCCAACTGTTTTAACTACTTTTTATAACAAAATTTCTTAAATGATTAGTTGCTGATGATGACTTTCCCTAAAGTCAAAACTAGTACAACGTTAAGAAATTTATTTTCTATAACCCTTGTTTTCTACCCTAGAGGGGCAAATAAAGTTAGTTGGTGGTAAAGACAGACCTTTATTTCTATCCAAAATATTAAGTGTTACATATTGTTGCACTCGCAATAAAACATTCAATATTTTGAGACGCCCAGATACAGGGTGTCCCATTTAAGAAAATGCTAGTTTAGATAATACCTCAAAAATTAAGACATCTATATTTTTTTTTAAATAGGCCACTGGATTCTACGTAAAAGATCATAAAACTTTAGTATTGATAGTTTCTTCTTATCTCCATAAACAACCGAATAATAAGAGATAATCAAACCGCAGATTTTGAGAATTACCCTGTATCTTCTAAACCAATCTAGTTAGCGTAGATCTGATTGCGCCATTAAACTAAACACTAAAAAAGAGAACAGGACACATATCTTAGTTTTTTGTATCTTTTACCGTTTAGCCTATTAAGACTAAGCGATCAGATCATATTTAAGTACATTAAAAACAAATCTTAGACAATAGTTTTGGAGGTTTTGAAGACTCTCTTTATCTTTTACAACAGTGCATGCCAATACCGTGTGTTATTACAGTAAGATAAATGGGAAAGCACTAATGTATTAGATAATGTTAATTCAATATTAGGATCGAGAATATATATATTCTAATATGAAAGCTTTAATTTAAGCATAGGGGAAAGTCCTCCAGTACCGGCCGGCATCCAGTACCGGCCAATTGCATTTCCCTGAATTTCGGAACATAATTCCGCTGCGACGGTTATTCCCGTTCCAATGTTAGGCTCTCGCAACGATATGCCCCGAGTGGTGAGGACGTGGCGCGATCGTCTAACTTTCAGTTGAGAAAGTTTCGTTGTGCGTAGTGGACGTACGATACACGAATAAAGTTTGTGAGTGATTTCTGGAATTCTGAGGACGTGTTCAAAATAAATAAAACCTGGTATGTAACGACTATCTATATGGCTGTTATAAAATGCATTTTATTTGAATCTCTATGTGTACAATCTTGTCTGTGGTTTAAGATCCTGTTTAATTCCGTTTCCTACAGTATCGGCCACAATACTGTCCTCCATTACCGGTCATTGTTTCAATAGTTGTTTTAATATGTTTTTGTTATAGGTCTGCAAAGATGCCAGGCAATGAAAGTGATGGTAAGAAGAACAACAAGAGGTTGCTTTCAGGAAAAGATACCAGCAAGAACATTAAGAAAAAACAAAAAAATCATAGTCTTCCCCGCAACCCGATTGAGGAGAAGACAACTTGCCCTTTGTGCCTTGAATCTCATGAAGAAGATTGAATTCAATGTGGAAGCTGCAAGACCTGGGTCCACGAGGCTTGTGCAAATCTATCAGAGATGTCAAACCAATACATTTGTGATTACTGCATTATATAGATGCCAATATCTTTGCTGGCCGATACTGGAGGTCAATTTTTTTATGTTGATTTTTCTTTGTTTTGAAATTTTGTTAATAAATTAATTATTATTTCTAAATATATTAAGATTTTATTATTTTATTCATAACATAAGAGTCCCTATGCACATATTAGCAGGTTGTTACACATGTAACTTAAGAGATTTTTATTTTATTCTGAATAAACCTTAGGGTGACGGTACTGCCGGACTCTCCCCTATATTATTGTATTATATTGGAGACATGGTCATTAAATCTTAAACTAATATCCAGTATAATCCCAAGAATTTTATAAGTTGATTTGACTTCTAGTTTCACATCGTTCAATTTTTTATCTAAATCATAAACAAGTCCACTTTTGCCAAATAACGTTATCTGGTCTTGTCTTCATTTAAAATCAAACCATGAGAAAAGACATTTTTGAAATAACCTTGATATTCTTATGCAGGGTGACCCGAAAGTAAGGGGCAATACTTTACCACCATATACTCCGGCTAAAAATAATAGAATTTTTTCATAAGGACATAAGTGCAGAAATGCACGAATGGGGAACCCTGAAATAGTGTCTTTTTAATACTTTCGAACCCGTTCATAATTAAATTTTGAAATTTGGTATGGTTATAAATTTTTAACGATAAATCAGTTTCTGAGTTCAGAATTTTAAAAATTTAGTCATAGGCGTCTCATACCGAGGTGGTTAAGGGTTAAAATAATCCCATTTTTTTAACCAGTCGTTTTTCTATTATTTTCTTAATAATTATGAAATTTCAAGGTATTCTGCATAAAAAAGGTACCCTTAGTACACCTTGATAGAACTTACAGTTCTTGAGTAAAATCGTTTTAAAGAAAATCACGTCCATAAAGGAGATAATTAAAGAATAATAATCAAAGTGAAGTTTGTGAATAGAAGGCCATGGATTAAAATTGATGTTTGTTTCCTTTGCCATTTCTATGTCAGATATTGTCTGCTGTTATTACTGTTGTAAAATTAGACATAATAAATAAGCAAATGCAAAATTTTTCAAACCACGAGCTTATCGATATCCATTGTGTATATGGATATTCTAATGGACGTTTCTTTGCTGCGGTGCAGGAATATCGCAGACGTTTTCCGCAACGGAGACTTTCTGGATGCAAAGTATTTGAGAGGGTTCATAGAAATTTGATGGAGAATGGTTCTATTGAACGCCTTCGTGGACAATGACGACCTAGGGGGAACTATGATTTAGAAAATGCACTTCAACAAATAGTAGATAATTCTCAAAATGGACTCAGACCATTGGCTACAGAAGTCGACATTCCGAAATCAATTGTAATGCGTTTTACTTTACCATATTGCTATCTATAATTATAACGAATATTTATTTTAGATAGGAAGAATGACTCAGATGCAAGGTCTTCATCCATATTATTACTAGAGGGTTCAAGAGCTGTTGCCTAGAGATTTCCCACCCAGAATCGAGTTATGTCGGTGGATTTTAGGACATCAAAATTTTGTGGTCTCCAAGAGCAGTTCGAAGAACTAATTGTCAATATAGGTTCTCCGTCAATTTGTGGGCGGGAATAATTGAAAATCAGTTAATTGGTCCAATTGAAATGCCCAATAGTTTAACCAGCGAGAGATATTTGGCCTTTCTTCAAAATTGGTTAGCAGGACTGTTGGACAAAGTACCCTTAAGGTCCAGGTTGGGGATGTATTTCCAACACGACGGTACCCCTGCCCATTTTAGACGGCCTGTTCGTAGCTGGTTAGATCAGAATTATCCTGAAAGGTGGATAGGTAGAGGTGGACCAGAATCCTGGCCAGCGAGATCACCGGATTTAAATTCACTTCATTATAATGTTTGGGGTCATATGTGCAACATAGTTTATGCAACGGAGGTGGATACCCATGAGGATCTGCTTTAGCAAATTTAAGCTGGAAATGAAATAAGAAGAAATTCTTTTCAGATTCTTCGGGAATCTCACAACATTCACCGTAGAGCTGGACTTTGTATCAGAGAAAACGAGGGTATATTTGAACACCTTCTAAAGGGGTAGTTTTTGTTTAAATTTCAATTTTATTCTTCAAAAAATTTTAGTTAAATAACCCTATTTCATGTCGCATTACTACTCTCCAAATAAGTTGTCATATTTATTTCGTTATCAATTTATTTAGTTGCGTAAGAGGCGTAAGAGCTGACTGCGTATATTTTAAAAGCATTAACGTTCATTAATTTTATAGTTTTTAGCACATTTTTGATATAAAAGCTTCAGAAACTGATTTATCGTTAAAAGTTTATAACTATACCTAATTTCAAAATTTAATTATGAATGGATTCGAAAATATTAAAAAAAAAACGATATCAGGGTTCCTCATTCGAGGGCTCCCTTAACAAGCATTTCTGCACTTATGTCCATATGAAAAAAATTCTATTGTTTCTAGCGGGAGAATATGGTGGTAAAGTATTGCCCCTTAATTTCGGGACACCCTGTATATGCTAGTAACCGCAGCATCAGCGTGATCCTGGTAAAAAGAATAGAAACTCTGAGGATCGTTGTCATATTGATGAAATCTGCAGTTACTTAAAAATCTATAAAAATCAGAGGTATAAAGACAAAGAATAAGGGGACCCAGTATACTGCCCTACGCGATACCTCTAGGTAAAAATAAATTAGAAGTACAATTATTAATTACTGATGTCGACCTGAGAAATTATGGCAGCCTTTTTTGTGCCAAAGTGCGAGCGGTAGCTCTTAATTGTAGATGCACTAGGTCGTAGTCCGAATAAATACTTACTATACCTTCCTTTCCTCGTTGACTTGCTTTGGACGCCATCTGGTTTGATATGAGTTCAAGCAAGGACAGTATTCCGAATACCTGTATTTATTAGAAAACCATATAAGAATAAAACAAAAAGAAATCCCATACTCTATTCGCTGTTGTTCATGGCTGTCAAGCTTTCTTAAAGATTGTTCTCTGCGAATGGCGATGGACGGGTTCCTTTCAGACATATTTGACATCAACGCCGGAGTCCCTCAAGATTCTATATTGTCGCCCTATTTTTTACTATATATTAACGATCTTTTGAAAAAACTAGAAATCCTATACATAGCTTCGCTGATCACAGCACACTTGTTTCATCATTTACTTTAAATGCTCGGACATCGACTGCCAATGCACATCTATATAGCCAGCAGAGGTCTCACAACTCAACAAAGACCTGGAAGAAATTTTGCCTTGGGGTTACAGTAACCAAATAGAAATTAACGCCAAAAAAAACTCAGGCGGCAGTTTCTCCTAAAAAAGTTAATACTGAAGAACCTGATATAGTCATGGCGCGACACTTCATTCCCTTGGCTTCGTCAATTAATTTATTGGGCGTTCATTTGGATACTCATATATCTTGGCATAGTTACGTTGCGGTCATTGCTAAGGCAGCCTCGCAGAAGCTTGGAATACTTTTCCGAACTAAAAATCTGTATAGACCCTAACAACTTTTGATGCTTTATAAAGCCCAAGTTCGACCATCGCTTGAATATTCGGGGCTCTGCTGAGATTGCTAGATTCCATACAAAGAAGAGCCATGCGCTTGATCGGTGAACTTGATTCTAACAAACAACCTGAAAAACTTTGAACATCGAAGGCAGGTTGTCGATTTAAGTGAATTTTACAAATATTTTCATGGCATGCGCTCAACTGAGGTTGCCCGCTTGATTCCTCCCAGAGCATTGCACGGTAGAAATACACGATGAGCCTCTGCAGCCTACCCGTACGTGGTTCAGTTCAGTGTCCCTCGAACGACACTGTTTAAAATGTCTTTCAACTAGAAAACGTTATCACTCGGGAATGACCTCCCCGTGGCCGTGTTCCTCAACGAGTATAATCTCCAAAGATTCAAGACCAACGTGAATCGTTTCCTGTGTACACGCACCGCTTGCAGAGCGATATTAAGGATTAATCCTGCAGTGCTGTGTCTCATCATAAAAAAAGAACCGTAGGTTAAAAATGATGAAATTGACAACCAAAGTAAACATTACGAGTTTGAATTCCGAAAAAAGGCAAAAAGCAGTAATTCAGCTAATGATTAAACCAAAACCATTAGTGTCACCAGTGGAGGAGAATACCAGGTACCCTCCCACCAGAGT
Source organism: Polydrusus tereticollis (assembly GCA_963920685.1). NCBI lineage: Eukaryota > Metazoa > Arthropoda > Insecta > Coleoptera > Curculionidae > Polydrusus > Polydrusus tereticollis. The sequence continues at coordinate 21,309,245 of OY987328.1, forward strand.
CTGATGACGAGGTTAGAAAAGACATATCAGATCCAATACTAAATCATTATCGCAAAAAAATGGAAAGGTAATTAGAACTTTAAGAGGAAAAGCAGAGAGTGCAGCTATTGGATCCCGACGAGAAAAAGGACGTTAAATGGAAAGAAAAATTCAGAGAGATATTAGTAGAGAAGTGACATGTGATGCAGAAACCATAGAACAACTCGATGTAGAGAACAAACTTCTAGCAGCAAAACTAAACAGGTTGGAAAGCCAATCCCATACACATCACAAAAACATAAAACACAATTTACAAAACAGACACACATTGACATTAAAAACGCAGAAATGCGAGACGATTTAAGATATAAAAAATAGGATATAACCTCGGGGAAGATTCTAGAACCTTGTTATCTTCTATGATATAGGGTTATAAAAAGTGTTACCTCTTGCCAAGACAGCCTTACATTAAAAGAGTTATTGATTAAATTTTAATAAGAGTACTTAAATTGATTTGAATGATTTTGATTGATGAAATTAAAATGATGAGGTTATAATTATTGAAGTTAATTAAATTATCAAAAAAAATGTCCAGATGATTCTAGACTGTCCTGCGTGTCTACGATGGATCCTGCTATGCAGCTACATCAATTCATCAGGTGGTTTCTCCTGGGCTACTCCTGGTAGGTCAGAAGGAATTGATTTAGTTCAGGCCAACTAGAAACTGGTAGATATAATGTGGTTTTGGTTTAAGCTATATAAATGCCCAACGGCAGCTAAAACGGCAGAATCGGCCGAAAACCAAACAAACAAGTCAACAACAACCCAAGAAACCCTCTAAAAGGAGAGTGAAGACCTCGTGGTCTTTTGATTAAAAAATGGCCTACCGGCAACTGGCTTGACCTTTCTATCTAAAGGATGTTAACCAAAAGCGCCGAGAAATTTGAGCAACTTCTTCGCCCTACACAACCAGCAAACTCAAAAGTGTTGCCAACTTAACCTTATCCCAAAAACAAAAGAAGAGAACACTGCAAAATATTAGAATGATACGAGAGTCTGGGCTTTTACCAGAACATAAATTTAATAACGAAACAAAGAAAATAATTCCAGACAACTTTGTTATTACATAAAATTCCCAAGAGTGAAAAGTGGACCTTCTGTGACTTGACGGGAGATCGAAACGGAAATATGTGATCAATTCTACTTGCTGCACCTTGTGCAACTAACCAACAGGAAAACAAACGCAGTAGAACTAATCCCACATATTTCGACTGATTTGCTGTTAACAAAGACGACACAATTTAATAAACAAATTTTGAACCAAATTACTTGCACTTTGTGGAAATATGACCGCAAGAATCAAAGGTAAGTCTAACATTCCCCACAAAGTCAATAGTGGCATTTTTAAAATTGTTACACTGTGTATTTTTTAGTTTAAGACGTTGACTGTACAAGTTACAATTTTTATTATAGAGTATAGAAACCAGTGAAAACAATTTCAATAAGGTTCAATAAATATAATGTCGTATACTTAAAAAGTACATGAATGTTCATGTGAATATCGGGCAAATCAAACCTGGTCCTGTTATTACAGTTGTGTAAGCTGGGCCTCACTGATTCTATATTCTGTACACTCTAATGAAAGGCTCAAACTGCTGAAATGATATCCACACAAGATACGAAACGAAGAAACGAACAAGGTGGAAAGAAGGAAGGGAAAACTAATAATAAAAGAAGAAGGTCTGTTACAAAACTTAGTATCAGTATGAATGAAGTTATGGGCTAACGTAAGGTTGGAACACTCTAGGTTTAGTACAAGAATGACTAATGAACTTACCGAAGGTGGCATGTGGCCTTTTAAGTGTGACTGAAAAAAAACTGGAATGTAGGATCCACACTAATTAGCAGAAAATTAGCTCGGGCTTCACAGGCTCAGAAAGCTATGTGACAACCTTAGCGCTAATGAAGGGCTTAGGTATTATTAAAAATTAGCAAAAAAAAGTTTAAAAACTTTAATGAAACACTGCAAAAAGGACGGTTTCCAAAACAAAGAAACAAATGAAAGCGCGGCAAGTTCCCTACAGTCAACGGTGTCAGGATTTTGGATATTATACATGTATCATTCAGAGATGTTATGAGGACTGTGATTTATCAGAGCTAGAGAGCTGTAAATATAACTTTGCGGAGAAGTAAAGCGGTGAAGTTTATATACATTAGGATGAATATGAGCAAACCTTAAGTTTTGTTTACAAATAAAAATAAGCTACGGAGAAGAAAATTGATTGGTAAGTGTATCAAATTTAATACCTACTGTAACACTTAAGCAACGCAAATACGATGTACATGCAACTTGAGTCGCAGTTGCATTGTAACGGCGTACGAAGGGCCCTAACCCTCTGTTTGCAACGGCCCAAGCAATAAAACGTCGGACGCGATCAGTACCAGCAACGTTAAACTATAAATTCAGCTAAATCCCCAAACTACTTGGGCATTACTTATTAAACTAGACCAAACCTGTCACTATCGTCACAAACCTTTGTGACGCAAACCTATAGATATGTTTTTAATAGCATTGGCTCTCCGAAAATGATTTCCAGGAACTCGAAAAATTCCTCAATATATTGGCAATATTTAAATATAAGCCCCTGAATGGTCAATATCATCGTCAATATCGTAAATTGACAATATAAGTGATAGTGTGAGGGCCTCTTAAGATTTAGTGCAGTATCCTCCAGTAATATCTAATACGGTTAAATATTCCCACATATTTCTAATTTCGTCGTATTATAAATTCACCCGATGGGTTGAATAATTTCACGTTCACGTATATCAATCATATTAAATTTATAATTGAATTATTTTTACATCAACACCTGACAGATCCATGAATATTTATTAAGTTTTTTTAATTTCCTGCAGGCATTATATTCGTTTTATCTAAAAAGCATTTTTAAACACATTACATACGTGTCGACGAGACCGTGCACGTTATTTATTATGCATAATATTTATGTATATTTCGTGTATTTATATTTTGCTGAGGGTGGAAACACATTTACCAACAATGGAGAAATATGTATGAATCCTGAAGTAATATTGATGAAAAAATTTTGCTGCTGTAAAAAATACATACAAAGGAATTTTTAAGTGTTTACGAGCCGGACTTGTGAAGTGTGTTTAAAAAATTTATAATTTTCAATATTTCCTGGTTAAAGTTTTCACATGAGATCCCAGCAATTAGTTTCGTTCACTACCAGCCGTTTAATATCTTATGCCATCTCTCCGGACATCATCGATGAAATTAACCATCGGTTCCGCAACGCAATAAGCCGCGGGTACGTTTTATCTATTACATGGGTGGGCAGCAGTGGTTCAGCGTATATTATTACTATTTATCGCTTTGTAGCTCAAATCACAAATCGATATTCTAAGCTTTCAAAGTTGTTTGTCAGTTCGTGATCGCCGATCAAGCCAATGTCCCAACTTTGGATGGAGTCACAGGTATAGACATAATCGGATACATTATTTAATTTATTTTATAGATGGTACATGTTGTCTCACCCGACATCGCTCAGTGAAATACCATCGCATCGGCTTAGGTGGCGTGAAGTTGCTTTTTGAACTAACGTTTCGTCGCTGTGCCGATGTCTCCGGTTTCCAGGGTGGAAAATATAAAAAATAATATGACGATGGTTCCAAGATCAAAATGATCTGGAGTTATACTCGCCCCCCGATCGGATCTCCGGGTGAGGGCTGGCGGCTTATCAAGCGAAGTTATCCCAACATCCACCATTTCCAACAGCAAGGCGGGTCCTTCGAACAACATTCAAATGGTGTTACTACTGAAGTTGTATAGATACTTAACATTAGCAGCTTCCAAGTTAACTTCTGCAATATAAGAGGACCGAACTCGAACATTAATGCAGTCCATCATCATCCACAATCTACCAAACCTCATGTACTGGCACTAACTGAAATATAGGTCAGATCATCGATTAGTAAGGTCAGCTATTTACGTCCTGGGTACGACTTCCATCACCGACTTAGACGCAATTTTGGCCCTTGCGTCTTTGTCCGCAGTGATATTGCTTGCCAACGAGATAAGCCACTCCAGCCTAATGGCTTTGATGTAATGTGGTTTAAAATATCAACGCGGATAATTACTAAATTCATCTGCTGCCTTTACCGGCCGCCAAGCGATAACCAGTATAAAGACTTCTTTTCTTCTCCTCACTTGCTAATACTATCGGCTCTTTGCAAACCCACCATCCGAATTCCGAAGTTGGCATCGTTGGCGACTTTAACGTTCATAATGTCAACTGGCTCTAATACTTAAATACAACAGACAAGCAAGGTCGCGAAGCCGAATCCTTTGCCATCAGTGCCTCACCCAACTCGTGGGTGAACCAACTTGGATTCCAGACTGAAAAAGCGATTTTGCTAGTTCGTTGGATCTTTTCTTAATTTCTAAGCCCGACTTGTCCACTGTGACTGTGAATCCTCCATTAGGAACGTCTGACCTCAACCTTATTTTGGCACTAAACACATTACCAATTAGTGCTGAACAACCTCCTAAACCACGCAAGATCTGCCATTATACATCAGCTAAGTGAGATGATCTAAAAGACCATTTTCGAGCCTCTGCTTGGCGGAACGTTTCTTTTACCTCTAACGATCCATCCATCTGTGCTAGAGAAGTATCGGAGGTTACCCTTACTGGCATGGAGCCTTCATCCCTTTCTTAAAAAAGTGGCCTTCTAACGGCAAGCCTTGATTTATCAAAAATTGCGTATTAGCTGTACAATCAAGAAATTATTTCTATCGACAATGGCGTCAAAACGCCAACGCCGAAAATCATACCATCTTTGTAAACGCTCAAAAGCAATGCAAACAAATGATGAATCAAAGCAAAGAAGCACACAACCAGAGGATTAAAGACGAACTTCTTGAGTGTCCTAACGAATCAAGATCATTTTGATCAGTAGCTAAGGCCGTCAGTCAGAACTTTACCCAGTCAACGATTCTACTTCTAACACGTTCTGGTGACACTATTGAGATCAGAACACTGGAAAAGGCAAACTTGGTTAATTGGTTGGTTAAAGGCGAGGGCCAGGTTAACCTGACCTTCCTTGCACTGTAGGCTTATGGCTTATTGTGCTCTCCTGTCTTGACAGAAAAGTCCGCTTCCTTTGGTTACATCCAGTAGCTTTCTTCCAAGATTTTCATATGGGAGAGTAGCCCCATGTTGAATTACTCCAAATATGTCAACATATCACAGTTGTTAATTATGTGTGAGGTGGTTTCTTCCTCTTCACCACATAGTCGGCATTCTGTGCGTCCGGCGTGAAATTCTGCAAGTGTTTTCTCAAAGGACATTGGCCTGTTAGTAAGCCTGTGATTTGTTTTATCTGAGTATGTGTTAGACGCAGCACATCAGTTGTTAATTTCTTTGAGAGTTTTCCTCTGAACTTTAAATTTTTTGTATTTCAAATTTTTACCTATCGCAAGCGTTTCCGAGATAATGACAGCTCAAAAATGAAGCACTTCCTAATTATAATTATTCCTACATATTACCCACCAGTTGAGTACAGGTGTTTTCATGACAGCGACTTAAGAGGTGTCGATTTTGAGTTCCTGCTTAATTTTCTGTTTCTGATTTCTAATTTGTTTACACAATGATTCATTTGAATGAGAAACATGTTTGAGTTCGAGAAACAGGCAGTATTAGGGAAGCCGCTAGATCAGGTCGATCTAAAACAGCAGACAGGGGATACAAAGCTTTGGATATTATGCTCTCAATACATAAAAATCCAACACAATCATCCAGGCCAATGGCAATGGATTATAATGTGTCTCATCAGTCAGTGAAAAATTTGGTTAAGCAGGAGAAGTTGCATCCCTACAAGATAAAGTTGGTGAACGAGTTAAGCGAGGACGATTTTGATAGAAGAGCTGACTTTGGGAGCTGATGATGGAAAGATGCAATAACGATAACAACTTCGCAAGAAATATCATTTTCTCGGATAAAGCTAATTTCCATTTAAATGGCATTATTAATAGACACAATTATCGTTATTGGTCTGCTGAGAATACTCACCGGTTCTAGGAAGGTCACACTCAGAGGCCCTAAAAAGTTAATGATTGGGCGGGCATAGTTGGTAGACATATTGGGACCTTTTTTTATAGATGGTAATTTGAATGGCAAAAAGTATCTGGACCTCCTCAGAAATCACATAATTCCTTCTTGCAGGATGGTGCTACCGGGTGTAAATTAATAATGGATTAAACGAACAGGTATGGTTCCAGCAAGATGGAGCACCTGCGCATTATGTGGCAAATGTTACAGAAAATGTGGGGTTAGAAGTACTGCATTTGCTTTTCTGTTGGTTAGTTGCACAAGGTGCTGCAAGTAGGTTGACCATGTATTTCCGTTTCAGTCTTCGTCAGAGCGCTAATTTTTCACTTCTGGCAATTTTATGTAATAACAAAGTTGTTTGGAATTCTTTTGTTTATTTCATTATTTAATTTATGTTCTGGTAAAAGCCCAGACTCTCGTATCGCCATAATTTTTTGAAGTGTGTTTTTTGTTCTCTTCCTTTTTTTGGTTAGGTTAAGTTGGCAACACTTCAGTCAGCTGGTTGTTGGAGGAGAAGGGGGTTTCTTCGGAGTTCTTGGGGCCTTTAATTTGACTGTTTTAAAATCCTTCAGAAAAGAAGGTCAAGCTAGTCGCCGTTAGGCCATTTTTTTGTCAAAAGACAACGAGGTCTCATCTCCCTTTTAGAGGGGCTTGGTTTGTTATTGATTGATTTATTCAATTTAAAGTTTAACCTTAATGTAAAGCTTTCTTGGCAAGAGGTAACACTTTTAATAACCCAGCACATCATGAAAGATAAATAGGTTCCAGAATCTTAGTAGGTTATACCTAATTTTTTATCGTAAACCCTTGCGCCCGGAAAGGTTTTTTTAATCATTGATAATTTTAAATAATGTAAAGTCTCTATTATATTAGAACATTTCAATAATCATTAAAGTAACCTAAACCCCCTTTTCATTATACTTAATAAAAACTTTATTGTTTGTGTGGGAAAATTCTAGATTTATTTATTGTGTAGCTTTCCAATAAGTACTGATATTCGGTATATTTTTCCTGGTTTGAACTTCTGTCAAACCAGATGACGCCCGAGGCAAGCCAACGACGAAGGGAAGGTGTAAGTATAACGGACCACGACCTAGTGCCTCCACATCAAGAGCTACCGTCGGCAGAGAGTGACAACCCGTGGTCCATGACAAAAGGCTGCCACTGTCATAATGTGTTAACGTATATTAGAATGATTTGAGATGGGTCATGGCACTCTGGATGAAAAAATTAACTTCATTTTAAAAATCTTAAATTGACACAAAAATTAATAAAAATTGAGTTCTACGTACAACGATCTCTAGATTCAAAAATCTGAAAATATAGAGTGTCCTATTTAAAAATCCAAAGTTAAGGTTACTTCCGGCTAAACCGGAAGTCGCTAAAATTTGACAAGTTTCTTAAAAAGTGTATTTTTATTAGCCTAAGACTTATGCCAAGTTTCATCTTGTTCGACTAAAATCTAAAGAAATAGCAGCCGGAAAGTGATCTCATGGTCACACGGTATAGCATCTCATTTAAAATAACTAAGTTTAGCTTAACTTTCGGTATAACGGGAAGTGGTTAAAATACCCACGAGAAAAAAAGATCCACGTCCGTTATATCCATTATCCACAACAAAATTTTAGAAACATATAGTTCACTAGATATTCTAATAGGCCACTTACCGTGAATGACCCTGTATAGATTATTCATCAAAGAATGTAGAAATCAATTTCCACGTCTAGTTCCAATGTAATTTACAATTTTTTTTTAAATCTGCCGGCTAAAGGAAGCAACTTCGCATATAAATAATTTGCCTTAAGTCACCCTACATTGATGTCAGGAATCTGGCATTCAAACACCCTGTATAAACTTACATTTTGATGCAGTAGATATTTATTTAAATAAAAGTTTTATTACAATACTGAGGAAAAAAGTTACTTGCAATCCCCCTTTTTAAGAAGCACTTTATCTCAGTTTATATAAATCTTTTTTACCTTTGCCTCCAGCCCGTTCATAAAACGCAAGAATGTCACTGAATATTATGAGAAATATTTCCAGCATACATTTTATCTGAATTTTCCCCCATCGTATACAATAATCTATAGAAATAAAAAAGTACTTCTTCATTTTTAAATTGAAGTATCTATTTTAAATAAGCAAAACTTTTGGAGATTATATTCGTTGGGGAATATGAATTCAGGAAGGTCGATTCGGAATGATGACCTTCTCTAGAAGAAGGAATTTTTAAACAGTGTTGCTCGAGGAACACTAAGCAGAGCCCGGTTGTGCGGCAGGGATTCATCGTGCATTCTTATTATGAACCGCATGCCTGTGATTTATAAGCTCTTAATATTTGCCATCAGAATATCTGTTAAAGAGGCCCAGGTCACCTCTTTTCGATGTTCTAAGCTTTAAAGATTGTTTGTCCACCATGGTCGCTGATCAAGCAATTGGTTCTCATTTATATGATCAATTTTTGGGTTTATAGAGAGTCAAAAGTTATTTAGGTTCTGGGATTGAAAAAGTACCATGAGTTTTTGCAAGAGGGCCTTAGCTATGGCCACAAGGTAACTACGTCATGACATAAAATATGTCTATATTCAAATTACCGCCCAGTAAGTTAATATTGCGCGTCAGAAAATATTTTATTGGTTTTAATAATAAAGAATATTTGAGCCAGTTGACATTATAAACGTTAAAGTCGTCAAGGATGACAACTTTGGAATTGGGATGGTGGGTTTGCAAAAAATCGGTAGTATTAGCAAGTGAAGAGAACACGTCTCTATAATTGGTATCGCTTGGCGGCCGGTAAAGGCAGCAGATGAATTCAGTAATTCTCTGCGTTGATATTTTAAACCACATTACATCAAAGTCGTTAGGCTCGAGTGTCTCCTCTCGTTGACAAGAAATATCACTCCGGACAAAGACACAAAGGCCAAAATTCCGCCTAAATCGGTGATGGAAGTCGTACCCAGGATATAAATAGCTGACCGTACTAATCGATGATCTGACTTTGGTTTCGGCTAGTGCGAGTATATGAGGCTCGGTAGATTGTAGATGTTGATGGACTGTATTGATGTTCGAGTTCAGTCCTCTTATATTGCAGAACTCAATTTGAAAGCTGCTAATTTTTTAACTTTTAACAACTTCTGTTGTCACACCATTTCCATTTTGAATGTTGTTCGAAGAACCCGCCTGGTTGTTGGAAATGGTGGATGTTGGGATACTTTCGCTTGATGAGGCGCCAGGATCAGCCCCCACCCGGAGATCCGATCGGGGGGCGAGTATGACTCCGGAGCATTTTAATCTTGGAACCATCGTCATAGTATTTTTAACATATTTTCTATATTTCCCACCCTGGAAACCGGAGACATCTGCACAGCGACGAAACATTAGCTCAAAGAGCAACTTCACGCCACCTAAGCCGATGCGATGGTATTTCACCTGACGATGTCGGGTGAGCCAGCATCTACCATCTCTTTGCTATCGAGTAATAATTGTTGTGTTTGTAAGTTTCCTGTTATTCATTATGTTTTAGTTTATTATTTATTATTTTAATAATTACTGTTACATTTTAAACATCTAATAACGGTTAACTATGCAAGTGTGAAAACAGTAGGCATCCATTTTGTTCCTGGACTTAATGATGGAAGTTCTTTAGCAGCACAGCGGATTTACCCAAAAAAATGTCCCAACAGACAAATTCGAAATGTTGTCGTACATTCGTAAGAATTCATCAAAGCTTAGTAGGAACGGGTTAATTCTCAACGGCAGAAGATATTCCAGGGAGGTCTACCATAACAAGAATTCCTGCTTTGGAATGAGTCATTCTGAATGAAATTGAACGTTATCCAGAAACTAGAAGTTGAAAAATTTCCAACCAGCGGGGTGTGACTTTTAAATTAATATGGACAATTCTTAGAAAAAGCCAGTTGTATCCATATCATGTCGCACCCTTAATCATGAAGTGACACAACTCAAAATTTTGATAATTTAAATTTTCCTCACAAAATGACCCAATGGTGGCATCCATTGACCTAACATCGAGCACAGATTTGGTGACAAATTTTAGTGTTTAACTGACTTATTTTAGTTATATACCACCAGTGATTAGAGTAGGTATGCTTTGTCAATGCTTCCAAATTTATTACAAAAACGACCATTTTTACAATGCTGCTTAAGATATTTTTGACACACAGCATCTATCTCTAAATGGTTCTAAAATTATAATTCAAATTTTAGTCATTGATTGACACATTTCGTAATTACGCCTATGATTTGTAGTATTTTTAAAACTAATATGAGCTAACTATGAACACCAACATGAACTTTTTATAATTAATTAATAAAACTACATTCTCAATAGTGTTTCATAAATTAACACAAAGTAAATCATATCATTCTTCAAACAACCATTTACCTAAAACTAGAATGGTTGCAATTATAACACAGTTTTCTTCATATTCTAGAGAACTGTGTGTGTTTGTTTAGTTATGCCACTTTAAGATTAAGGCACTGCCATGCTTTATACAAATAGCCATACCCCAATGACTTTTAACTGACCGGCAGAAACCAAAAGCAGCACTGAAACCATGTATCTGAAAATTCAAAAACTCTTCACCATTCAATCAATGCTCACTCAGACAAAGAGAATGCAAATTATTCTTCCCAAGGATTACCTCAATTTCCGACAATTTATTATGTAGGCTTTGTATGTTAATATGTAATATATTTAAAAATTATTTATTTACAACCTCGACCGTTGCGTTATATCCTGAGGGATAGCCTCTTGTCTGTGTTCTGACGTTGGAGATTCCAAAAATGGTTGATTTTAATACCCTCTGGCCATAGCTTGACATCCATAATCTTATTTTAATTTCCTGTGGCATTCCCGATTTGAAAGATTTCACTTGTTTGAACTTGGTCTGCATTTCTTCGCAAGTCCAGTCGGCTTCCAAACGATTTTTCTTGATAAACTAAAAAATACAGCCTCGGTGTTTTTAACAAGTTCTAATACGAAGAACCAGCTAAGTTGTTTGGTGGCCTGTAAGATATCAGCTTCTTTGTTTCGCCCAATTATTGGTTTTAATCGATACTCACAAATCTTTTCGTTTTTCGTAATTTTACCTCGGTCCAAGGCGAGTTTGCCTCAGCTTCAGAGGTTCTTAAAGCAACTTATTGTCTTTTTCGGGTTTGTTCTGAGCTTTGTTTTTTATCTTCTGTCTCACTTAGCAGCCTTTTCAGATTTTAGCAATTTCCGTTAAATGCACGGCATTCTTTATGGCGGCTTCATCACGATTCACTTTGATAACACTGTACTTTTTAGATTGAGAGGAGGTGCTGACTGACCAAGCCAGTTGTGGCCTGCAGGATCCGCTGGTTTAAATCCATTGGATTTGTTTCTGTGAGGGTCACTTAAACACATTACTTTATATAAATCTGACTAATGCGACAAAATATAAAGAAGAGGGCTTGCAGCTTGTATTATGATTGAAGATGCTCAAATAAAACCAAATGTTAATAAAAGAAAACTCGTAAAGGGTTGTGTGCAGCAACAGAATACAACAGCTAGTTTTCGTAGAGAAAGCCACGAGGCTTTGTAAAAAAATAAATTCTGGATAGCATGCAGTGGCGTGCCATAACAACTTTTCTGGTATACCATGTGCACGCCGCCACTGGTAAAACGAGAGATGCTTAGTATCATGTAATTGGTGATTTTTAAGGTCCTATGTTGTTATAAAAAAAATCCAAACAATTAAGTGTTATAAAAAAAAAATTACGCCCTAAACAATAAGCGGGTGCCAGTATTCATCTTAGGATAACCTAAAATAAACTGCGACAAGGCAATCTATCCACCCTTACTCTGGCAACACTACGCCTAGAAGATGTTCTCCAGACACCCCTTAGCTAGCTCAACTCAGGGTAGGTTCGCTATTTTGTCTCTAGATTGAGAGGTTTATCACTCTTATATAAGTAAGTTAAAGTCAAATCCTGAAGGCGCCACCTTAGTTTTATTTTACTTAAAAGCCTTTAAAGGCTCTAGTGTTTGGCCTCAAAAAAAAACAAACTAGGAAAAAAAACACTTATGTCACCATCAGTATACACTAGCTTCTTATAAGCACTCATTCACTCAAGCCCTTAAAGTCACTCTATTTAGAATAAAAGCCAAATTTTCGCGGAGGCCAATACAAATATTTATTCTTAAAGTGGTGTTAAGCCCTTGGTTACTTGGTTTTATAAATGCAAGCTCCTCTTACTTTGGTGGACAATAGATACTTAAAGTTAAAAGATAAATAAGTGAAATGAAATATTAAAGTGATAGTACTAGGTTTGATAATAAAATTTCTAAAGGTTTAAATTTATAAAGTTATCGATAAAAGAAAGCAAAAAGTCAAACCCTGTTTGACAGGGTCTTGCACAAGGCGGCAACTGTCAGACCTACACTGTAAAAAAAAATTACTGTTCAATCTGATCTGGCAGCCACATAGACCTACACCCAGGACATTGTCTCAGACTAGGAACTTCCGCAATGTCTGTTCAACAACCTCTCACAACAAACTAAATTTACCATAAAATCTCGGTTAGCCTATAATACAATAACTTACGAGTACTTGTGGCTACTCAATAAGCATGCTAGCCACTCGGCCATAGATAAGTTAAAATGTCAAAGTTACAAGTGTTAAATTCAGAAGAAACAAATGGCCTTTAGCCGGGAAACAAAAATATTTACTTTATAATCATAAATTGTAACTATATTTACAACAAAAGTAGCTGTAACAGACTACCTAACGTTCTGAACTACTAGAGACTCTTGTGACGTCTTAACGCTATGTTGACATACGCTACACGTTTACATTGCACAAGCTCTGTACATAACATGGGCGCAAAACTTTATCAAACCACTGTATATCAAACAATACGCAAATGCAGAATATTAAGATTTTAAGTCGACTACTTTTTAAAAAAAAATAAACACAGGGTAATGATACTTAGCTGCAACTTTACGTGCTACCCATGGTCTCTCAAACAGCTAACGTGGATACTGCTACACAGCTAGTCTCCAAGAATTCAAATGGTACATGGCAACTGGCACGTCCCGCGTCCAGGCATTTCCAACAGTTTGTACTCGGACTTTTAGCCCCTACCAAAAAAAAAAACCCTAAAATCGAATTTTAGATATACAACATAAAAGAGAAATCTTTCATAACACTCATCGAGGGTAATTCAGATACTAAAGTTTAAACCTACCTCAAATAACTAACGAGGGTTCCAATTTACCAAATGGCGTCTATGACCGCTGTTGAAGTTCATTAAAGCATTTTAAATCGGCATTCCGCCCAAAGAAATAGGCCAACTAAAAAGCCATTCCCTTTTTAAAACATTTGTGGATGCTTTATCGGCACTACATTAGCCTGCCTGGCCCAAAAAAAAAAAACTAAACTTGGGGAGCTATTTCCACAAATGTGCTTTAACTTCCAGTGTCCGTGGTCGAAAGGGCCGATTATTATTTTTCTCCCATGTACATAGTTACCAAAACAAAACAATAACAAAAATTAGTCAACCCTATCTACGGAAGCTAACCTCTTTTAATAACATAGAAAACTAACGGCGACCGAAGTCAACCCACACGACCAAGCAAAAATTAACCAGACGTGGCTGTGAAAATGCACAAAAACACATGACATATTATCGATTTTTTTAAAAACAGCTGATTTACAACAGTCGAGACATTTAACCAACATCTCAAATACAAGAAGTTGTACTTGAAAAGTTTATCAATTACCAATCAATTAAAACAAAGATATGAAATCAAACCTGTCTGCAAGTAGTATTAAACAAGTGACAGAGAAATCAATCCACTTGGCTATATCTTGCAAGATACAAAACATTCCTGGAATATAAACATCAACAAAGGTTTGAAACTCAACATAATGAAAATGTTGGCTATTACAGGTAACTTAATTAGTAACTAATGTTTAAGGTGAGAGTCTACATATGTATTTTAACAATTTAAAAGCGAAAACTTAACATAGATAATCAATCTTATGAAATGCAATTTTTGAACTGTAACAATGTATGTATTCTAAATTTAAATCATTTATCTTTATGTATTTTGGTAGACTCTCGAATAAAGATGAAAACTTTCACACACTGGATATCGGAAACGAGGCATTTTAGAACACATGCACTTTTTTTCATAAAATTAAGTCAAGAGTATGCTCCTGAATTTTTTCTACTTACCTAAGTAAGAATATCTCTTGCGCCTTTAAGAAAGGGCTCCAACAAAACACTTCATTCATTAATACTTTCGAATGAGACTTCACCGATACATTTAATAATAAGTCGGTAGTATTTTCACTAATTAATTCTATGTATGGTGTTAAAATAATTTTCCAATCTAATATTTTTTTTAGTGTTTTTTTTTATAATAATAATAAAAAAATTAATATATTAAAAGATGCCTATCAAGTAAGAGCGTGCGGCTAAGAAAAAGTAACAAAAGCAATTAAAATTTTTTAGTAAAAGCATTTAAAATGTTTAATATTTTACCCAAAATTAAGTCCTCCCTACCTGGCCTAAATAAGAAAATATAATTAACTACCCTTTTTCGCCAGATCCCTTCCGCAGCCGTACTTAGCGACTTATTTACATTTATTTTCGTCATTAATCTGACTTCAGCAAAGTCTCATTTACGCAGCTTAATTTACAAAGTTGTGGATTTATAGTGGAAGTTTCAAAACTTGTTTTATCTTTATGGCTGCTTTATTTGGGACTTAGCGAGTTTTACTACATATTCATAAGTATTAAGTACACTGGGCAAACTGAAATCAAAAAGACTATTTGATATTAGTTCGCTCCAAGGTAAATATAATATTTTAATAACGAAAAAAATATATTAATGACCACTTTGTCCTTGTAGAGGGTGACGCCTTTTCGACCTCCATTGGGGGTTTCGGCGAAACTATAGTAGATACAAAAAATGTAACCAAGCACTCAAGTGCTCGGTTCTTATTACTAATTCAATGCCGTAAAGAAATCGTGGCTACCTTCATTTGTTTTTGACATATAGGGTGTTCTCAAAATTTTTGTAACTTGAGGCGCTCCTTGTATCTTAAGGTCAAATCGGGTAAAAACGAGACAAATTTTAAATCTTTTACGTTTTTTATAACAAGAAATTATTGTAGATTTTTCAAAAAGACGTATTTGTGATCTAGCCTTAATATTTTTAAAATTTAAAAAATTGTGTCTCATTTTTTATCTTTATTTTGGTAAAAAACGAGACGCATGAGGTGCAAAAACAAGACATGTGTTTTTCTCCTATGATTCTTATTCCACAAGTGTTTGCAAAATACGAGACACTGTGGACTAAAAATAAAACCAACTGCAATTTTTAGAAATCATTTATTTCTCTAAATTTAACATTTATTTATAAAACAAGTTTATAGAAACCGAACATTTTTAAATTAACATTAAACGAGAAATAAGGCAATTTCACCCTGCAACACTAACTTATAGGTATAAAAAAGAGCAAACTCAAACAAAGGAAAAAAACTTGAAACGTTTTTCTTAATCTATACTTAGCTATAATATTAATATTTTATTATTTTATCTAACTGTATATTTATCAAAGTTTATTGAAAATACATATTGTTGTGAGGTACGTGAAGTTCTACCTTTCATATCTAGAACTGGCAATTTTTTTTCAATATCCGTGTTTATTATTGAGTATTTTTCTTCAATGGGTGGAAAGACAAATACATCGCTTTTACGCCTAAAATACCTAACCTCGAATTCGTCTCCCGTAACTTTCTTAATCTGAGCGACATAGAAAATGTGTTTGATTTTTAAATTAAATCTTATTATTACGTAATCATTTTCTTAAAATTCGGATTTTTCTCCAACTTCGGTGTCACAATTACTGTTGTATTCTACCTCGTCTTGTACGATTTTCTCCAATGTACAGTCTTCCAAGTCACTTTCATCTTGATATCTTGTTTCTTCATCTATGTCACTTTCACTGTCACTCGGTATTTTATTTATTTTAGTTCTCTTCGCGACCTTCATTTTTTGTTTGCCTTGTTTTTTAATTTTCTCTTCAATTTGCTTCAGTTATTCCTCTGATGTTATTACTTTTGACATGCTGTCTATTTTCCTCCTTTTAGTTGGTGTATTTGAAGTCCTCTTAACTTTTTCCAGCAACAAAGATTCAAATGAACATGAGGGACTAGAGCCAGTAATTTCTGAATGTGTGTCTACTTGATTACTTTCGGTTCCATTTCCATTTTTATTTTGAACTTTATGTCTGGTGCCATTTTCAAAAATATCGAATGGTTCCACTGTAGTGCCCAGCTCGTTATATTTTTTTAACTTTTCAGGGTTTAAGCGATGGACTGGATATTTATCTTTATTACATGGATATATACCTGTTATTTCAAAAGATGATTTTATATTTTCTACCGTAGGACCTTCCTTCCAAATACTGCAAATTAAGTCACTAAATTCGCTTCTAGTTGGCTTCCTCTGATTCAGACGTTGCCAATCTATTAAAGTTTGATTCTACTTAAGTTAAAGTGACCCAAAAGAGCATCTATCCAGAATATCAGGGGATCCAATAAGACGCCACTGGCAGAAATGCAGGCCATCACAGTGGTGTTTTCTATTCCAGAACCCTCTATATTACGATGACATTTTTGGCCTTTCCCAGTTACGCCTTTTATTCTATTGGGATCGGATGAGAAACTCGTCTCGTCTAAATTCCATATGTGATTTGGTTTTTCTTCCAAATGTAAATCGGAAATAGTTGATGCCAGTTTAATAAATGAATAGGTCGCTTGTTGCGGTACATCTACATCTTTCTAGTTGTTCCAATTTCTTATGACTTCAATTATTTCTTTTGCAAAATATTCTAAACCAGTCCTTTTCTGGTTAAATTGTGTGGACAGGCCGTTCTCCTGAACAAAGTTTTGAACTGTATATATTATTCCTATCCTGGTAAGGGCAATTGACCACTTAGCAATTATCCTAATTTTCTCACTTAAATCATCTTCCATTTCCTTACTGAGAAGCGTTTTTCTTCCTTGTTTGCCAATGTTACCATTTCGTCTCCTACTTAAAACTGATTTATCAATATTAAACAATTTTGCAGCATTTTTTAATGAACAAACGCCGTCTTCTATTAATTTCAATGCTTACTGAGTATCTTCTTCTGTGTACGGCCGTTTCTTCGGAACATAGACTTTCGGCATTGTTCTAAAAAACCAATAAATTAGTCTTGTATTTCACCATCCTATGTCTCATTTTTAGATATTACTATCGTTTTTATACCTGCTGCAAATCGGCGACTATAGTTATCCACGGTTAAGACAGCACTGACACGTAGCACAAAAAGTGGTGGTATAAATGTATTCTTCAAACGGCTACTTCAAACGCGGTAATCCGATAAGCAGATTGTGCGTGACAAAAAAAGTTAGCGGGGTTGATTTAAAAGTGTTCAGTCTCCCGAAAAAAAAAGAGTAATAATAGTACATTATGATATTAGGAGAATAAGAGATACTTTATGTGTTGAGCGTTCGTCAGACAATCCATGCGAAGCACATAAAGTATCTCATTCCCCGAATATCATATACTATTTTTTCTTCAAACGTGCATCATATTATTCGAGATAAAACAATAAAAGAAAACGAATTTTCTAACGAAGATAACAAGATTGAATTTTTAACTTATTTCACTGTATATTCCCTTTTTGGTATCATTATCATGGATACGTACTTGTTTGGCATCTATCAAAACAAATATTTTAAATTTAATGTCGCGTCAGTTGAGACCGAATAAATCTACAGAAAATGAGTTTAGAAGTGCCTGATGATCCTCCCAAGGTAGTAGAGGCAGCTAGAATAGCTATTCAAAACTTACTGCCGACGATATCTGGTACAGTATATTATTATGAAGCTGCCTTTGTCAAGTTCAACAAATGGTGCACTGGAAAAAAAGT
The DNA here is from genome assembly GCA_963920685.1 of Polydrusus tereticollis. Lineage (NCBI taxonomy): Eukaryota > Metazoa > Arthropoda > Insecta > Coleoptera > Curculionidae > Polydrusus > Polydrusus tereticollis. The sequence goes on from OY987328.1 coordinate 21,327,337, forward strand.
AATGCAATACTCTTAGAACGTTTTATTGGCATATTTTAACGAAATGGCACTGAAAATGAAGAGTTCTAGTTTGTGGGCTCATTATTCAATGATTAGGTCCGTGTTAAATTTGAAGCATAATGTGAATATCGAAAAATACAACAATTTGCGTGTTTTTTAAAAAAGCAAGGATAAGGTTATAAGCCAAAGAAATCGAGAGTCTTGTCAAGGGAACAGTTCAGCAAATCTTTGCCTGACGCCCCAGATGAAAAGCATTTGGCTATGAAGGTAATAAAATTACATTTGGTGTGTTTCACATTGTGCTAACCAACCCTGATGCAGTTGCCGAAGGGTACATTGAAGATTATGTGCAAAGTAAAACCAAAATTGCTAAGATAATTCTTCAACCTAGCTCTGCGGAATATATCGAACAATCTCCATTTAATGGACCTTCTAATGGATTTTTAAAAGCAGTTCACCCTGGAAAAATTGTTATGAGCAGTACTGATATTGCAAGAAGTGGAGGATTCTTAAATGATGCAAATCTTCACAATTGTACTTTTACTATAAATAAAACCAATAAATAATAAATACCACTGTGAATACCAATAATCGTTGTGTATTGTGTAAATGTTCGTTTATTAAAACTGATAAATTAAAATAAATTTAAATTTCGTGGCTAAATGAGCAATGCTCAAAGCTAAAAGACAATAAATGAAACGAAAAAAAAAAAAAAATTATAGTATTATAATGTATTTATACGCCTAGGAGTATAAGTACTTATACTCCTAGTCATATAAATGACATTTAATGTCATTGAGAAATGTCACATAAGTTATCACTTGTATGACGTTTGAAGAAAAGCACATTTTCAAACACTCTTTGCCCTTATATTATGCCATATATTAAAATGGATATTAATTGAATACATAGAGTACCAACTTTTAGAAACCTATGTGACCGCGGCAGAAACACTATTTTTAAAAAAATAGATGTCTTGTTTTTACCCGAATTTTTGGCTGTCTCATTTTTACTCGACTTGACCCTAGTTATTATTATAGAATAGATACAAAAATAAGTCAAATTGCACCTTGTAGTAGTTCTTTACGTAGAATCCAGTGACATTTCATTATTTTTCTATAGTTTCTATTCTTAGAGTTATGACACTAAGTTGGGTTATTAGCTTGTATATGTGTTGACAGCTTGATCAGAACTTAATTTACCCTTTCATCAATAGAATACACTTTATTTATTTTCTTTGAAGAAGAAGCTGAAATTAAAAAAAAAACACCTTTTATTTTCTATAATTTAAAACAACTCAAAAATTCCTAGACTTACGTAGTCAATAATAACAATGTAATGAATGAGTAATATGATATTGGTCTATAATCCAACAAAAAAAGTTCAATCGCTTTAATTTTAAAGAAAAAAAAAAAACAGTTTCAAAATAATAATTTATTAAAAGTATCTAATAATAAGTAATTTACGAACACAACTTAACAAATTTATAGAAGAAATATCCAAATAACGAAAGAAAACAAAGTAAATATACAAAATTATTGTTTGTGCTCAAATTGTAAACAGAAAACACATTATTGCTAATTTCCTTCTTCTTCTTCTTCTTATTGCGCCGTCTCCTTCCGAAGGTTGGCGATCCAAATGGCAATTGTAGTTTTGGAAACTTCAGCCCGAAAAATTTCTGTAGATGAGCGGTCAAACCATCTCCTGAGGTCCTTTAGCCATGAGTTCTGGCGTCTTCCAACTGATCTTTTACCCTATACTTTACCCTCTATTACAAGTCAAAGTAACTCGTATCTTTCACCTCTCATCACATGACCCAGGTATTGCATTTTTCTTTCTTTGATGGAGTTTAGCAGTTCTTTTTGTTTGTTCATGCGTTGGAGTACTTCGTCGTTGGTGACCCTTTGTATCCATGGAATTCGTAACATCCGTCTGTTAACGTACATTTCAAATGCCTCTATTCTTTTTTCTATTTGTGGGCCCATTGCCCAACTCTCGCATCCATATAGTAAGACAGGGAAGACATAACATCTGACCATCCGAGTTCTGAGCCTTAGACTAAGGTCTGATCTTCTAAAAAATGTTTTCATACTCATGAGTGTCTTCCTCGCTTGTTCGATTCTTGATAGTATTTCTTTCCTTGGGTTACACTGGCTGTTGATATTTGCTCCCAAATATTTTATGGAGGTTACCTGTTCTATTGTTTGCCCCTTGACCCGCAAATTGTACGTTTATTGGTGTCTTAAAGAAGACTAATGTTCTGATTTTGGAGACGTTTAGGTGTAAACCGAACTTCTCGCTCTGACGAACTACGGAATTTACTATATTTTGTAGCTCTTGTGCGTTATTTGCTATTAGCACCGTATCGTCGGCGTATCTAATGTTGTTGATTATTGTCCCGTTGATTTTGATTCCGCCTTGGACTTCTTCTGGTGCTTCTCTAAATATATACTCCGAATACAAATTAAACAGGAGCGGAGACAAGACGCAACCTTGTCGGACTCCTCTTTTGATCCACATATCTTCCGATGTTGTTTGTTCTATTGCTGTTTGATCCCAATAGAGTCCTGATATAACTCGTAAGTCCTGTTCGTCGACCCCGGTTGTTCTCAGAATTTCGGTAATCTTTTGATAGTTAACGCAATCCAACGCTTTTCTGTAATCTATAAAACATGCATAAACGTGTACGTTCACGTCTCTGCATCTTTGTGTCATTACGTTCATTGAGAAAAAAGCCTCTCGGGTTTTCAATCCATTTCTAAATCCGAGTTGAGTGTTATCCATCTGGTATTCGCACTTCCTATAAATTCGTATATGGATGATTCTAAGAAAAGTTTTAAGGACATGAGACATCAGACTTATTATCCGCATTGGGAGGAATTGTTTTTTCTTAGTAGTGTTACGAATGCTGACTTTAGCCAGTCTGTTGGTATTTTGCCTGAGTCATATATTCTATTAAATAGTGATGTCAATAAGTCTAGGCTGTTGCTTTCATTCTTTGCAATTAATTTAAGTAATTCGACGTTGATTTTGTCGGGACCGGTTGCTTTTCCATTTTCTTGTATTTTTATTGAATGGCTGAATTCTTCTTTAGTTATTTCTGGACCTCTTGCATTTACTTGATTGTCTGTGGGTGGTGGAACACAAGGTCTATCGTCGTCGAAAAGTGTTTGAATGTATTCTTTCCATCTCGCGAGTTTGCCTTCTGTTCCCATAATTATTTCGTTATTGTTATCCCTTAGAATTGCTTCTTGTCACTTTCTGCATCTGCCTGTCATTTCTTTTACTTACTTGTGGGCGTTGAAGGTGTCATATCTCTTCTGTAGTTCTTCTATTTCTTGACATTTTGTCGACATCCAATGTTCTTTAGCTTTTCTGCACTTTCTTCTAATGATCCTATGGTAATGCTTGTATTCTGTTGGGTTTGTTTTGTGTTTTCGTCTTACGTTTATGAGGTCCATGATTTCTGGTGTTATACATTCTTGTTTTCTGTTGTTTTTTGTGAATCCGATGTCTTCTTCTTGGATCTTTATTTTTTTCATTTTTAAAGCATTCCATGTTCCTTCGACGTTCTCACTCCGTACCGAGTTCGCTACCGTTTTAATTTCCCTTCTCGATCTTGAGACTTATATCCTTCTTTCATTTGGGGTCTTTCAGTTGTGCGATATCTATTTTTCTTACCATTTTTTCTCTTTCGAGAAAAATCTTTTAAGTCTAAAGTCTATCACCCTGGATTGTGGTCGCTATGGATGTCTGCTCCAGGGAAGAATTTTACAGACTTCATGTTCTTTAATCAATTTGATTCCTGACAATTCTTCCTATTCTTATAGCCTTCTGGGATGTTGTTAAAAGAAGGTGTTGACTATTAACAGGTTGTTCTCTACGCAGAATTGTGCGAGTCTATCTCCTCTGCTGTTTCTTGTACCGAGACCGTACGGCCCTATGTTGTCTCCCTCAGCACTACTACCAATTTTGGCATTGAAGTCTCCAATGATCATTGTCATCTCTCCTCTCTTTGTCAGTCGCAATATTTCATCTATTCTGCTGTAAAATTCTTCAATTTCTTGATCTGATTTGTTGCTTGTTGGAGCATAAACCTGGACTATATTTAGGGTTCTATGAGTTGTTCTTAGTTTCAGTAACGCTATTTCATCATTCAGAGGGATAAAGTCTATAACCGACTGGGCTATTCTGTCCAAAACGAGTATGGCTGTTCCATATTGATGTTCTGGGTCGATTCCTCCTGAATAATAAATATATCCTTCCTTTGTTTTTTGTTTTCCAGAGCCCGACTATTGTACTTTACTCAGTCCCAATATGTCTATTTTCATTCTGCTCATCTGGGCCTCAGTGTTTGCTAATATCCCGAGCATGAATATACTGTGTATATTCCAGGTGGCAATGCGTTCTCTCTTGATGTATATCTGTATTCTCTCGGGGGGTGTTCAGTACTATACTGTTTCAAAGTCATTCTTCTTGCGCTATAGTCCGATTTTGGTGAAACTGCTGCCTTTCAGCAGTGCAGCCGCCCATTCTGGGTCAGAAGCTGCGTCAGCTACCTCTGCTCCATTGCTATTTTGGTCCGCCCCCGGGTATTTCATTTCCCCGGTACCACCTATATCTAGGAGGTATTCTCCTATCCGCCACCTGGGGAGGCGCCTGATGGAGGACTAGCAACCCCGCACAGACAATTTTCCTTAGTTTCCTTATAATATTTTACCCTGGGTTTGTTGAAAAAACCATTTGTTTGTAAATTTACTTAATTAAATTTTTTTAAATATGCGACAATGTGATTGGGGTCGGTCTGGATATCGCTTAAAGCATAAATTGGATGCAGCAACACCACCTTTACCATTTTCGATATATCAAACATTCTAACAAATGTCGGTGGTATTAAATAAAATAAATGTATTTGATGGTACAGTATGACTGACAAGTCTGTGTCTACCAAAAGAATATGGGGTGTATCTATTATTTACCTATTGAGAAAACTAGTTTCGACACTGACGTTGACTTGTCATTGCTTTATATCTTAATAATTTTATTTTGCTTATTGCATTTTTCTTTTTATTAAAAATTTCATACATTTATATTTAGCCAATTAGAAGTCTCCTTTTTGTTAACGTTACCTATAGCAAAGGGATAATAATCGAAACATTTTCATACTCCTATCAACTTACGTGAAAGTGGAAATTTTTTGATAATTCAAAGTCAAAATAATGATAAAAAATAGAAATTCTGATAACAATAGAATATTAAATTGATATGAAATTTTCTTACTATTAGCTTAAGTCAGGGGTCTCCAAACTACGGCCCGCGGGCCAAATCCGGCCCGCCAGTGTCATCAATCCGGTCCGTGACAGCTAATTGCTTATTGTTGTTATTGTTGTTGTGATAAGTTGGATGAAAAAAACACAGAATGATAATAGCTCGGTTTTATTTACTTGCTAGGTAAAGCCTAATGACAAGTATAATACGCAGAAAATTTAACTTAAGAATAATAGTTTGAAAATAATTGAAATGAATCCAGCTAACATTATAAACATTAAAATATATAAAATACTAATGAGATTTATCTAATTGTGATTTTGCACTGACAATAGTTTGTAGTTGTGGCCCAATTTTACTTGTACCAATTATTAAAAGAGATTGAAGATGCTCATCGGTTAACATAGATCTGTAAACATTCTTCACGTACTTTATTTTGGAGAATATTTTCTCACACAAGTAAGTAGTATCAAAAACAAAACAGCCCACGAGCAAATTTATGCAAATTATTAAATTGTGCAAGTTAAAGACTTATAAAATTCCAACAAAGATGAGTTTTGATATTTGCTCTTAATTATATCACTGCACTGTAGATCAATAATTTCCAATTGAAGTTCTGGGGCTAGCGGTTCAATGTGGATACCAAAAGTATTTTGAAAAATCTTAATTTCATTCATAATGACATCAAAGTCTGACAAACAAGTATCAAAATTTATATTCAAATCACTCAAAGCTTCGATTTCAAAATTGACGGGAAACTCAGTCTCAGTAATGTGGCTGAATATTTCACATGTTTTAAAATGTGTGAAATATTTTTTACGCAATTGTGAATGAAACAGCATTTCTTTCTGCCGGAACTGATATTAGTTTTCCGCAACTAAGCCAACGTACGGCAGTATGATATGGTATAGCTATTTTCCTAACAAGTGCAGAAAATCGATTTTTCCGCACGCAAATGCCGTTGACAGCACGACGCGTAGCGGAGTGGTGTCAAGCATTTAAGTGCGGAAAAATAGGTTTCTGCACGTGTTAGGAACAATAGTTTTTCTACTAGCGTGAGGAATCAACAACTGGTTATATACACCATAGCAACTAAGATATTTCAAAGGTAATATGATGAACAGTGACTTCAAATCGTACAGCATTTAATTTAATTAAATTTAATTTCAAAATATAACAGTGCGGAAAAATCTTTGCCGCACGGTGCGGAAAAGTGGATTTTCCGCACTAAAACATGTGCGGAAAATGCGTTTTTCCGCACGCTAGTAGAAAAAATCATTTTCTGCAATTTCTTTAGTAAACTCGCGGAATTCTCGGTGATTCAGCCCAGTGGATCTGATGAAATTAACAATTGATGAATGATACAATGTAAGACTAACGGTTTTGAACCACCATCATTTTCTACAGCGTTTGGCACAAGAGCGACCACTCCTTTATTTTTACCACACATGTTTTTGCCTCCATTAGTTGTAATAGATTTCAAGTGTTTCCATCAAAGGTTATTTGTATTAAGGACATTTTCAACTCCCTTAAAAATATCTTCACCAGTAGTCGTGCCGTGAATACTATCAATATCAAAAAGTTCTTTATATAGTTTATAGCTTTTATCAACTCCTCCTATGCATTTTTGTCAGACAGTTAAGTTGATATATTTTCTGCGATGGCTTCTATCCTCCGAGCCACGGTGTTTGCTGACAAACTGACAGATTTAAATAAATTTACCTTTTCGGGGCACATTTCTTCGGCTACTGCAATTACGCATTCTTTGATCATTTATCCATCGGTGAATGGTTTTCCACGTTTTGCGATTTCAAGAGTCACACGAAAGCTGGCACGAGTTGCAGCTTCTTGTTCAGTATTGAATTTCGTAAACGAAGATTGCTGCGATTTCAATCCACGCTTCAAAGCTTCAAAATTTCTGTCCGCAAACTTATATTATATATTTGGAGTAATTTTGAAATGATTCGTTTCATAATGACGCTAAATGTTATATTCTTTAAGAACGGCTATGGTTTCATTGCAAATCAAACATACCGCCCTCTTCCTGGACTCAATTACAAAATATTGAAAGTTCCATTGCTCTTTGAATGGTCTGCATTCACTGTCTATTTTTGGCTTCTTTCTAATACTAGTAAATCACACACTAAAACAACAAGTCAAATCAAGATACTGCTACGAAGATTTCTTTTAAAACGCGCAAACATTTTTGTAAGGAGTTACGCACTACTTTATTTCACAACACACATATTTGCTTCTTTCGCGTTCCCTAGGTGGACTAACGACTGACTTGCAGTCACGCCGCTAGCCTTTTTATACTCCAATTACTGCCAAGCGAGTGGAATACACCAGAACTTTCTCAAACCAACGAGGTTCGACACGATTTAAGCGCTATCATTTAGCGATAGGTAGAGGGCACACTACCTATTTCCGCTTGTAACCACCAATTGTCGTCAAGTGTCGCGGTCGTAACAATACAGTACAACACAATAGTGATTGAAAAACATTTTTGTAAGGAGTTACGCACTACTTTATTTCACAACACACAGATTTGCTTCTTTCGCGTTCCCTAGGTGGACTGATGACTGACTTGCAGTCACGTTGCTAGCCTTTTTATACTCCAATTACTGCCAAGTGAGTGGAATACACCAGAACTTTCTCAAACCAACGAGGTTCGACACGATTTAAGAACTATCTTTTAGCGATAGGTAGAGGGCACACTACCTATTTCCGCGTGTAACCACCAATTGTCGTCAAGTGTCGCGGTCGTAACAATACAGTACAACACATAAGTGATTGAACTAGCGAATTTAGGAAGCGTATGCTCGCTCAGGGCGCGTAATCAGCGACTAGTCTAGAAATTACAGATAATGGCAGGAATATTAAAACGGTGTTGGCCCTTGGAACTTACTGGAGAAATCAGTATGGCCCTAAGGCAGGAAAGTTTGGAGACCCCTGCTTAAAATATCAACAGGAAATTTTTCCTCGGTAACGAATGTTTTGAAAATTATCCCAGGGATACTATAAGTGAAAATGCAATCATTTTCACTTATAATATCCCCTAAAACGATGAATATTGGGTAATGGGTTTCGTTATGTTAATATGTCAAATTTATATGTATATTAGAGTGCAACTCATATGTTAAGAGTCAAGCTAATTTTTCCTGTGATTTATGTTCCTAGAATGTATGTATGTTATTTAATTTTAATAGAGATCATTGGCAATACAAAGTTGTTACATCTCAGAGAAGACAAAAATAAATTCCTCGAGTGCTTCAAAAATTCTGATAGAAGTTATTTTGATTCTTCTGAAAAAAATGGTTCTCATATCAAGATTTATAATGATAAAAGTCTTGACTTTGAGGGTTTAGTTGATAAGAAACCGTTCTTTTAAATGGACATATTTTTTTTTCCTTTACGAAAAATTGAAAAAATTATATATTCTTTTTGTAGGTCAAAACGAAGATTTCATGCAAGAAAAATTAATTTTTTTATGTTCAGTACTTAATCGGAAACAAATACTCATTTCCATTACTTGGACTATTTTCTCAAAGTGTGTTCTTGGAACTATTGATCTAATGTATTAAATAAAAATGCTTCTAGAGACATATCCCTTATACGCAAAGATGAACACATGAAGGATAAAATTCTCCGTAACCAAATATTACATATATTTTTGTAGTGGAACATCTTAAAGGAGTCCCTCGAGGCAGACAAATGAGATCAATAATACTCTCAAATTGAAACATTTACTGTCAAGACACATACGTATGAAAAATGCCTTGCATTATATTGTATTTATTGCTGATGAGTTTTTTGCTGACACACCTTCCCGTATCAGTAAGAAAAATGTACAAACATTTCTTTTTCCGTTATGGCAAAGCAAAATAGTCACAGTAGTGTGTCCCATTAGTCCCAGGAGAAGTAAAATGATAGTGATAAAAGACAAAAAATTATATCGGCGTGACTAATTTGTTAATTATTGATCTTTTACAAATAAAAATAAGGGTTTTATTTTCCAAAATGGGTCGACATTGGGCAAAATTTTAAAATTTGGCGTATTGTGAAATTATTTTGGTAATAATCATAATCATAACCATAATCATTTTATTCATACTTTTGCCGTACGCAGTACAGGTGTATACGTCAAATACACTGGGAATTACAAATGCAAGTAAAGAGTAGCAATTAACAATAACATCACTAACCAAAGATATACAAAATGAATAAAAATTATCAGAAGTTGTCCTTTGAGGAACAATAGCATATTAATTTTTAACAGTAGTTTTTTGAGTTCAGCCTAAAAGATATATACAGAGTGGCAAAAACTCGCGCATAATGCCTGTAACTTTTGAATTACCTCGTATACGAAAAGTTGACCTTTATGAAAGCTGTTCAGTAAATGATTTCCCACATTTCTACCCGCATGATTTTTTTCTGTCATTACTTGTTTGGTTGCCATAGAGACTAACTTAATTTTTTTAAATAGAACACCCTGCATATGATTGCATATTTGAGTTCTACTGGAAAAACTCTGAATTTTTTGTATTTCAAATTTTTATTTATTTAAAATTGTAACAAACTTTATTATAACAAGATAAATAGCCTAGAAAATTGAACAACTTAACAACGGAATAATAACCAACTGAAACTTTTTCAGTGGATTAGGAGTTAAAAATGACCACCATTTTCAGCTAAGCAGAGCGCCAGTCGATTCCTGAACCAGCCTACAACGTATAAAAGGAAGTCCCCTGGAATGGCCCGAATTTTATCACTAATTCTGACTTCTAAAGATTCTTAGTCATTTTGACGGTTAACGTAGACTTTGTTCTTTAAGCGTCCCCACAGAAAGAGGTCGAGCGGGGTTAACTCCGGGGATCGCGCTGGCCGGCCAATAGCACCTCTTCATCCTATCCAACGTCCTAAAAATTGTTCGCTTATGTATTATCTAACATGTGCCGCATAATGCGCAGGTGCTCCATCTTGCTCGAACCATACCTGTTCGTTCATGCCATTATCCACACCCGATATAACTATTCTGCAAGAAGGAATTATGTGATTCCTGAGGAGTTCCAGATATTTTTTGCCATTCAAATTACCATCTATGAAAGAAGGTCCCGCACTGTGTCTACCAACTATGCCCGCCAAAACATTGACTTTCTTGGGCTTCTGAGTTTGACCTTCCTGGAACCAGTAAGTATTCTCAGCAGACCAATAACGATAATTGTGTCTATTAACAAGGCTATTTAAATGGAAAGTAGCTTCATCCGAGAAAATGATATTTGTTGCGAGGTTATTATCGTTATTGCATCTTTCCATGATCAGTTTACAAGATTCAGCTGTTCTATTAAAATCGTCCTCGTTTAATCGTGCACCAACTTTATCTTGTAGGGATGCAACTTCTCCTTCTTAAACAAATTTTTCACTGAGTGATGAGACACAATAAAATCCATTGCCATTGGCCTGGATGATTGTGTTGGATTTTCTTGTATTGAGAGCATGATATCCAAAGCTTTGTTTCTCCCGGTTGCTGTTTTAGGTCTAATTGAACTAATCTGATCTAGCGGCTTCCCTAACACTGCCTGTTTCTCGAAATTTCTTTACCACTGGACACACCGTTGACTAATTTATTGGAGGCCTATTTGGATATAATTCATTGAAAAGTTGACAAACCTGATCTTGCTATCTCTTCATATTTTCGTAACCGCTCATTATTAAAATTTCAACTCGTTGTTTCTCATTCAGATGAACCATAGTGTAAACAAATTAGAAATCAGAAACAGAAAATTAAGCAGGAACTCAAAACCGACACCTCCTAAGCCGCTGTCATGAAAACACCTGTACTCAACCGGTAGGTATTAGGTTGGAATAATTTGAATTATGAAGTTTTTAATTTTTGAGCTGTCGTTATTTCGGAAACGCTTGTAGATTGGTGAAAATCTGAAATACAAAAAAATCAGAGTTTTCTCAGTAGAATCCAAATATGTAATCATATGCAGCATACCATTATCAACTTTTTTAAGCTTCTGATTAGCTCTTTTTGGCTTTACAAAATGGTCGATGATAACTCCTGCTCCAATCATGGTGTAAATTGTACTTCGAGCAAATTTAGTGAGCTCACAAATCCTTTTTAATATTTCGTTTTGTGAGGCCCCAGAACTTTCACTTTTTAAGCAGGTGTAAATATTTAAAATAAGTCTCTGGGTTTTAACATGTAAATCTTTATTACAAAATTCCGACAGCTTCGCCATGGAATCGGCTTCCACATTCTTCGTTTCGTTGTCAGAAACATCAAAAGGTCTCCACAGCGCCATCTTGATTAAATATTTAAATAACAACAAGAGCGGTAACAACAACAAAATAATTAAAAAAACAGGACACTCAATCACAACAGTAGCAACAGCAACGGCAGCAACAACGGCAACAACAACGGCAACAACATAAAAATAATTTAGAAAACACTACACTCGGGTACACTCTTAAGATACTTTCTAAAATTTCCAATAACGAATAAAACAATAAACTAAATTTACTTCCCCCTATATTAATAATTAAACTGCACCACTGTCAGTAGCAACAGGATAAAAAGCGCAGTGGAACAGACATTTTTGAGGCATTATTTTATTTTTCTGTCCACCAAAATTATTTCATCAACTAGAAGCGACCCCCTAGTAATGCGTGGGCAAGACAAAATTCATACGCGGTCTAATCATAATAAAATTACACTATTTTTATTTAAAATTTATTGGTAAACTTGGCAAACCCGGTACTTGATTCTTTTTTTTAGCGGTTCGAATTTACTTCGTATAGACTATACATTTATTTTTATATTCCATGTAATTTGCGTAATATCTGATTACTGATGCATCCTGTATACTGGAAAGATTTACTATAATTTAGGTTGACAAATTTGTAGAAGATACGGGAAGACCTCTATGGGAAAAATTGAATGTCGTGCAAGTCATTGACGCGAAACCAAAGGTAACTAAATAATGACCATTGTTGATCGCCATGAACTAACCCTAAATTTTTCCATGTATTTAAAAAACACAAACTTAAAATAAGTTCGTGTATAAAGTTGTCCCTTATCCTTTCCGTCAGACCCAATCCTTGGACGCGTTTCGCCGTTTACGGCTCCTCAGCAAGGCTCCGGGTCTGACGGAAAGGTAAGGGACCTCAAAGTGCTTTAACACAGAAATGCAAGTTTACGAATGAGAATTGCAGCACGTGGCTACATCTCGTGGCAACCACACGTATCAACCCAACCAGGAGAGCGAGAATCCATATAGGTTTAAACGCTGGCAAGGCCGTTTACGGCTCCTCAGCGTCCAAGGATTGGGTCTGACGGAAAGGATAAGGGACAACTCTATACACGAACTTATTTTAAGTTTGTGTTTTTTAATTTACATGCTTTCGGTAGGCTGAACCGATACACTGGCTTCCAGCAACACCCAACGTAGTTTGCCCGCAATGGGCCGCCTTGCCAGCGTTTGAACCTATATGGATTCTCGCTGTCCTGATTGGGTTGATACGTGTGGTTGCCACGAGATGTAGCCACGTGCTGCAATTCTCATTCGTAAATTTTCCATGTATATTAAATTACAATATGTTAAATAGATCACCGGTTGCCACGAGATGTAGCCACGTGCTGCAATTCTCATTCGTAAATTTTCCATGTATATTAAATTACAATATGTTAAATAGATCACCGGGTAATATTTTCTGCTCAGTCCTAATTAACGATAAAGTATTATTAAAATTCCTGTAAGTTGATTAAATTGAAAATAAATTGTGTTCTTTGTGCAATAAACTTAATCCACTTAATAAGGATTTTTGTAAATTATAATAAATATCAACAGAAAATGTGAAAGTTAACCTAACTAAGATTGAAATCTTTATATTAATATTATTTATTATGCAAGAATACCCAGTTTGTTACACAATGGTATGAAATACTTATATGATGGATCATTTAGAACTAAAACACCCATTTAAGTGTAGCCTTTAACGTCTAACGGTATTCTTAATCCTCAACATTTTTCTTTATTGGAACAAGATAATAAAATTTATTTTACAGTTCCCATATTGCTATTGAATAATGATTTAAAGCGTTTTGTTTATTATTTTATAACAGGTAAAATTAGTTTCTCTACAATGCATTTTCTATCACTGTTTATCATTACCGCTACTTATTAATATGTCAGAACTTGCAGATATAGCTTCTTTGGCAGAACAATGACGTATGTTAGGAGATAACTTTGGAATTGTAGATGCTAACTTTATAAGGTGAAATTCAGTGTAGTTTTAAATGGTGGTATACATTTTATGACTAACGGACAAAGTAGATATCTAGGACTAGTAGAAAGAAGGTGAATTTCAATGTGTCATTGTGCCTCTAAAATCTATCAATTTTTTTTTAGGGTGAGGGTTTTTCATAACATTTTGGATATTTACCTCCTCCCTCCAGATTTTCTCTCGCTGGTGAAATGTAGGTAGTACTATTTTTTTTCGATAATTCGATTTTCCGTCAACAACTACGTAAGTAAGCAGAATATTGTTACATTTACTTACCTGGTTGCTTAGTTATGAATTTTTGAATAATCAAAATTAGAACACTTAAAGCTATCATTAGTTTACCTACCTGTGCCACTCTGTTTCAAAAATTTGAAATTTGTTTAGTTACTTTCCAGCAGCTGTTGGAAAACTTCGTTCTTGAAGATGGCTAGTGTTTCTGAACTTGTTGCTGAGAAACGGATTAGTAAAACTGCGCCTTCTAAAAATGAGATAATTATTATTCTCAATGTGTTCAACCCTCTTCGCTACCAGAATTTAACATTCGGATTTCCAAAAATAGTTGAAATGTATTCGAATATGACTGGAGTCGAACAGACAACAATATACCGACTTGCGCACGAGGATAAACGCGGTTCCATTAGGTCACCAAAAAGATATACAGGAAGAAAAGAAACTGTAATAAATGAGGATGAGAAGGCTGTCATTAGAAGAATTCTACACTCGCTTTACTTAAAAAAAGAAATACCTACCTTGGAGAAAATAATGTATGAAATAAAAAAGAATGATTTTATTTCACCCATGGGTAAGAAGAAAGTATGGAAAACTTTGAAGCAAATAAATTTTTGTTATAAAAAAATTCAGAACAGAAAGTTACTTTTCTTAGAGAAAGACGATATCATCTGCTGGCGACGACGATATTTGAGGGCAGTTACACAGTTTCGAAGGGAAAACAGGAATATCTATTATATGGACGAGACTTGGTTAAATGAATAAGGATATACCCTTGGTAAAATATGGCAGGATAAACATATAAAAAGCACAAGGAAAGCTTTCAGGAAAGGATGGTCCACTGAAAACAAAAGCACCCTCGGGAAAAGGTAAAAGATCAATAATTACTTACATTGGTAGCAAAAATGGATTTGTCGATAGCGGCTTACCAGCATTTAAATCAAGACAAACTGGAGATTATCATGAAGATACGAATGCTGATGTCCTTCAAGAATACTTCCAGCAAATGCTAGATCTTATTCCTCCCGGGTCTGTTATAGTCATGGATAATGCCAGCTACCACCCAAGAAAATTCGAAAAAATACCAGCCCCTTGTTGAAAAAAAAATGATATCATTCCTTGGCTTACTGTAAATAGGAAGCCAATTCATAACGATATGATGAAAAGGGAGCTACTGGAGATTGTAAACTTGAATAAACCTCTTTCTACGAAATTTGTTGTCGACGAAATCGCTTCAGAACAAAATAAAACGGTACTTCGCCTTCCGTCTTTAAAGTGAGAGACGTTGAAATCCTCTTGCAAGAGGGAATAAAGACAGTAGATTGTGAAAAATGGAGTAAGTACGTCGAACATGCGATTGAAATAGAAGAAAAAATGTGGAAATCTGATAACATGCTAGAAAACACTGTAGAGCCCCCTATTATTTCTCTGGACCCCAACGACGATACTTCATCGGACTACTCGGAACATGATAACTAAAATTTAAAAATTAAGTTGTTGTAGATTGTCCATAGTAGATTTTTTGTTATAAATATTAATATTTAAACTACCTATGGTAACGCCGCTGTTACTACAGGTAGTTTTCATTTCATTTACCAAACTGGTCTTTGTGTTGTATGCTAATTAGAGCGACTATAATTTAGGACCGATTCGGGGTGTGTACGTCCTAAATATCTGAAATACGGAATTTTTAAAAACTATCATTGCAATTTACCTGAAATTTACAATGCAACCTTTAAGTTGTCCACCCTACTTAATGGGCCCTATCATTGCAAATTTACATTTTGTTGCATTAAGAAACATGGTATAGTTGCATGGTATCTCTGTAACTAGTCAAGATAGAGAGTTGAGTTTTTTACATTACTACGCTACTTTTCTGTGAAACGACAGATGCCGCAAACAATATTGTCATAGCTTTCTTAGTTTTTAGGCTACAGGGTGTTTTTGACAATGATTGCTTTTTAACAACCCCCTGCATTTTGTTTATCCTTTAACTTATCAAAAACTTGAAAACTACTTTTAAGAGAGTTTTGTAAGCAGAAGTCAGTGGCGTACTTACTTTTTTTCTAAGGGTTTTATTTTTCAAAAAAACATTATTATAATAGTTGAAAAAATTACAAAATTAGGGTAGTATAGGCCATGAAAACATTGGAACAAACAAAAGAATATAATTATTATCATGACTGCTAGAATAAATATTATGTAAAAACGTACCGGCAAAATTCAACACAAATAAACAAATTTTGGTGAAATCCTAATGGGCCGTTATTTGTTACTGCTTTTTACAACTAAAATTTAGAAATTGTGTTTAAATCTTTAAAATCAACCTATCTATAAATATTATGTAAAAATACACTAATATTACATTTAATTCGGGGCCCACATCTTGTATTATGGCGATTGATAATTCCTGTCCGGAGCTCATAAGATAAGATTCGTCAGACCATATTAATTTTATAGCAAACTGTGTCTCGACTCCTATTTGATTTAGATACAGTTGCAAAAAATAAGTCGTCGCACAGCATTCTCTGTATAGGGTGTCCCATTTAAAAAAATGCAAGTTTACTCTGTTTCTCGAGAACAATTAAACATAGAAAAAATCTGACCAAACCACTGGATTTTACGTGAAAAAAACTAATAGTTCATCTTTTACCTTTTTGATAAGTTGCAGCGTAACCGAGATACGGGGGATGTCCCAAAATGCAAAATTTTCAAAATCATCCCGTATCAAAACAGTAACGCAGTGCCGCGAAAACCGCAACCTTCCATCTTTACTAATAACGCAGATAACCCGTAAAACATACGAAACTGGACACCCTGTACGTAAATGGCGAACATCCTTTACTTCATAGGGTTTAAACTGATATTTATTTAATTATTTTTTAGACATCAAATAGATATAGATGGTAAGAAAAATTCCGTCATCGGCACGATATCTTCAAGAAAATATGTAGCAAATCAGCCGATATCAATATCGAAGACATAACTGCTTAGAAAAAACGGCTATTGATTGATTTTAAAGGATTATGCCCTATCGTGCATTGCCACCAAAAACATATGCATTGAAATATGACAAGTGTACTGGGAAAAAAACCGCAAAGCAACGATTTACAATTCTATTCTGTGCAAACATGTAAGGTGAGAAAGAAGAACCACTTATAATAGATTTGCAGATGTGAAAATCGTCGATATTTTAAGGGCGCACATATCGATAAGTTACCTATCCAATGGGCCTCGAATAAAAAGCGTGGATGACAGCAGACATCATGACAACATGGCTTCACAGATTTGATACCAAGATGAAGACGCAGAATAGAAGAGTGGTATTGTTTCTGGATAATGCAACATCTCATCCCAAAATTTCACTGAATAATGTCAAACTTATTTTCCTTTCACCCAATACTACGTCACATTGCTAATCTTTGGACCAAGGCATTATTCAGAATTTTAATTTGCTCTACAGAAGCTACCTTATTCAGAAGCCTTTAACACGTATAGACAGTGGTTGTCCTCTTCAAGAAATCGAAAATAATATTACCATATCCACGCCTTGACATGGGTTTTGGTGGCCTGGCGCAATTTGTCCGCAGTGACAGTAAAACAGATAATATTGACGACTTCAAAGGAGATAATAATATTCCGCCCGCACAATTATTTCCTAACATTAGGGGCACATTTCTTAACATGAAACAATTTACCTTTATTGATAACGATTTGCCAACAGACATTGTAGAATCATCGACTGTATTGAAGAAATCCAAGAAACGGATGAAACTACTCCCAACTCTGA
This sequence comes from Polydrusus tereticollis, assembly GCA_963920685.1. Taxonomy (NCBI): domain Eukaryota; kingdom Metazoa; phylum Arthropoda; class Insecta; order Coleoptera; family Curculionidae; genus Polydrusus; species Polydrusus tereticollis. Next base: position 21,344,915 of record OY987328.1, read on the forward strand.
GACAGAGGAGGAGGAACCTGAACTTGCCCTAGTGTCGAAAATATCAAGACTATCACACTGCGCAAGTTTGGGAAACTTTTTTAATAATGTTAACAGTTTTGTCAGGTCTACAAATATTTCTTAATTGCTATTAAAATGTGAATCAGAATTTCATAAAAATAAAATAAAAAATATGAAGCAATTATTAATTTTGGATTATTTTAAAAAATAAGAATTTCAAAGCAAATATACAGTACATTGTATAATATTTATGTTAGTATGCACGTGGCGTATATACATATTGGTAAATTGGCTTCATCTCATTTAATTTTAGTTTTGATAAATTTAAACAAAATATTTAAAATTATTTACATATATCTAAAGACTTTTATTAAACGAACACTGTAAAATGCAGACCAGTTGTTTTAATTTGTCTCTATTAAGCGACCACCCCTGTTAACCGACCAACATTTGATTCCCCGAGGGTGGTCGCTATTAAGAGATTTTGCTGTATATTTATGCGCAACTAATCGAAAATGGGCTGGAGTATTTGCACGTATACCATTGTTGTTCCGAAGAACCTATCAACACACCACAAAATACACGCAGAAAACCAAAATATCGAAAATCATATCCTTAACAGGTTCAGTGCCCACTGGGTAGAGCAGTCCCTGCACATTGTATACAGAAAACAGCGTTTTTCCCCTTACAACGTATAGCTCTCTTTTCAGTGGTCGCCATTTTATTCAAAATTTTTGTATTTGAAAAGTTTCCATTAAGTATTAGCTAAACTAATAAAATAACGATTTTTTTTTATTTATTGATTTCCGATGAACCAGTTAGAAGGGCTTGTGGTAAAATTTTTACCCAACAATCATTAGTAGTAGTAGTAGTAGTAGGTGAGGGGAGGAGAGGCACACGGACCTGGCAAGTAGACAAAAGGCGATCCTTTGGGCCAGGGTAGGTACCCCTGGGTCTTCCCCCATCCACTTAACCACCCAGGCCCTCGCCAAACCTACCCGACCTTTTCATAGAGGTCAGGACGTTATTCTAAGCAAGGGTCCTGATTTCCTTCTGTTGGATCACCACTGTTCCAAAGACTTGCTGTCTGAGTCTTGCCAAGTCTTCACAAGCGCAGAGGAAGTGCAGTGGTGTCTCCTCGTCCGCCAAGTATTCTGAATATCGGGTCCTCCTCCACACCCATCGTATGCAGGTGCTTCCTCAACTTGCAATGCCCTGTTAGAAGTCCTAACAGAGGATTCAGGGCACGCCTACTCCTGTTAAGAATCCACTCCAACGTAACCCTATCAGGCCCAGTTATGACATCTTCGGCCTATCTACAGCCCAGCATCTGCCGCCATTCCTCCTTGGAGAGGTTGGTGGCTCATTCCCTCAGGGCTGTCCTGACTTGCTGTTTTAATATGCCTATTGCTGGCTTGGGTCCTAGATAGGGAACTCCGGCTTCAACTCTGGCGAACTCGTCGGACGTCTTATTGCCATGCACTCTGAAATTTTCAGGGTGTTATTTAATAGGTGTCCGATATTTTATAGGACGATTCCTCAGTTCTTTATAAGGTGAAAAGTTCATACAAGCATGGTTCCGCAAGCCCTTCATTTTTGAGATATAGGGTGTTAAAAATTTATTTTTATTTTTGCTTTTCGTAAATAATTTTTGAAGTGATGTCAATGTTTGGACAAAAATTGGTATTTGGGGATTTCTAATATGAGAAATTTAAATTTGATCTTAGTTTGGCACTTAATTGTAGAAGGCGCCACCTACAGGACTTTCTTTTTTTTTTTGGCGAGTCACAACTTCTTCGTGCATGTATATATGACATTTTCTAGAAGAAAAATCGATTCCTCTATTATTTTTACGTGAAAATGGTATGCCTGTCAAAAGTCGCTAGAAGCAGCCCTTTTCGAGATATTTTGATTTAAATTAATCGATGCATGTGTTTGTCAAAAAGTGAAACAATTTTAAAAACTTAAAAATAAAAGTATCAAGTAGGCTAGTATGTATATTCCAATGTTTATTTTGTGTCATGTAAAAAATAATATCTTGACATATAGTTAAAGAGTTTTATTTATTATTATTGTGATTGTTAAAGAATGGTAAACTTTACCAATGCTGAGTATGCTGACAAACATTTTACATACGGACTTGTTAACGGAAATGCATAACGTTTGCATCTGAAGCGTTATCCGAGCCACACAACTCCTACTCTAAAAACGATTTCAAAAATTCACGCTCGGTTGAGTGAAACAAGGAGGTTTCAGAAAACTACTCATCTGTCGGGTGCACATCGGACGGTAAGAATCCAAGAAGCCGAGGAAGCAGTTCTTAATTTAGTAGGAGAACACCCGGAAACAAGCAGCAGAAAAATAGCTCTGACGTTAAACATTTCTCATGTTCTAGTATGGAAAATTTTAATTGATAATTTGTTATATCCCTACTACATTCAAAGAGTTCAGGCACTCCTCCCTCATGATTTTCCATTACGTAGCAACTTCTGCCATTGGTTTCTCCAATGACTTAATTCAAAATTCTTTATTTAAAAATCAAATCCTATTTACCGACGAAGCAAACTTCTCACGCAACGCTATACGAAATTTTTACAATAATCATTTGTGGTCAGAGGAATACCCCTATGCGATACAGGAATCACATTTCCCAGAACAGTTCTCTCTTAGCGTGTGGGCAGGAATCCTTGGAGATTATTTAATAGGCCCATTCTTTCTTCCAGGAAGATTAAACGGAGAGAGATATCGTCATTTTCATAAAGAAGATTTGCCCGGCACATTTTAGCATCCTAGCACGAGAATTTTTAGATCGTACCTAGGTCACCAGACACCTATCCGAAATAAAGGAGAATTAAGTAATCGAATAATTCACTCTTGTAGAACGATTCAAAATACTCCAGGAATTTTCCAGAAAGTGCGCGAATCAATGGAAAGAAGAATGGAAGCGTGCATACAGCAAGGAGGTGGATATTTCCAACATTTATTGTGATTTTGATTTAGTTTTATATCTAGTGTTTCGTTTTTTATTGTAGTTTAAAAATTACCATTTGAAATGTTTCTATGTTGATTGTTAAAAAGATTTTAAAATTGTTTAACTTTTTGACAAACATATGCATCGATTAATTTAAATCAAAATAACTCGAAAACGGCTGCTTGTAGCGACTTTTGACAAACATACCATTTTCACGTAAAAATGATAGAGGAATCGATTTTTCTGCTAGAAAATGTGAGACATACATGCACGAAAAGTTGTGACTCTCCAAATGAGAAAAGACCTGTGGGTTGCGCCCCCTAAAATTAAGGGCCAAACTAAGATATTTTAAATTTCTCATATTAAAAAATCTCCGAATATTAATTTTCGTCCAAATTGTTTCAAAAATTATTTACGAGCAACAAAAATGAAAATAAATTTTTAACACTATGGATCTCAAAAAGGATGGGCTTGCGGACCCATGCTTATATGAACTTTTCACCTTATAAATAACTGAGGAAACGTCCTGTAACATATCGGACACCTATTAAATAACACCCTGTATAATTCGACTAGGCGCATGCAATATCTCCTAACTGTTGACGAACGAACTTTTCAGGGGACGCAAATAACTGTTTTTTACCTTTATTTTTCTAGCTAAATTTTTAGTTTATGGAAATTTATTGTTATAATAATATGTATCTTAAAATAACAGTTAAATTAAATAAGATATTTTTGTTTTGATAGATAGGATATTTTTACTTGTGATTTTAAGTAATAAATCTAACAAAATAAGTTCAAAATAAACATTTTATTTCTATATAACAAACGAAACAAATTTAAACTATAATTGTTATTTAAACTTACGACAAAACAATTTTTTTTAATGGGGTAAATTATCATAGAAATGGTGGACAGCCCTTGGTAAGACTGACTTTAATTCTTGTAAATGTTTTCATTTATTGCTAGGAATTTTGCACCTTTGGGAATGCATACGGGGGGAAGTAGAAATAACTGGAATTTCCCTTGCTCTGACTGGTAGATCCAACCACTGAGCATCAAAGCTTAGTTTTACTTGAATTTTATTTTTTTCATATTTTATTACTCTTATATCTGTTACTACAGGTTCATCCTTTTATCTGCCAGGGCGAATCGAGGGATACCTAGAATGTTCGGATTGGGAAAAGTTTAAAAAAAAGTTATAATTTAAATCGACTGCTTCATATGGTCTAGGGTTTTGCCGTGCTTCTCTGGTTACAGACAGGTAGTCGCTGGGTAGATGAATCTCCCTATTTTTTAACTTGCGCTCGATAGCTGCATGCACTGAGTCGCACTCCATAAAAGTATGACCACTTTCCAAATACTTCTGAAAAATATTCACTTGATGCTTCATTGAAAAGTTTAGAAGTGCATTAGCCATTACAACATTACGATTTTGATAGGTATACCCATCAGAATAGATAATAATTGGTACGTTCGCTGGAATACACTTTTTTTCTAGATAATCTAACAGGCAACTAACGAATGTTGGTGCTTTGAGCTCATTATTTTGATCTTCTGAAAACCAATAACACGTAGCATCATGGGTTTTCAGGTCATAAACTGTAAAATTGTGTATACATAATTTTGTTTTGTAGTAGAAAGCACCGGCTTCTAAATAAGGGGCTAATTTTACAGCTTGTAAATCCACACACAATACTATGCACTCATTTTTTAAAGCGTTGTTCTTATCAAGTTCTTTTTCTCCGCGTGCTCGGTCTTTCCGATTTCTATGATCAATGTATTTGGTCTCAGGAATATTTCCGGTATTGTAAGAACAACAAGTATTGCATTGATCTTTTTTAAGTGTGTATATGGATACATTTTTTCCTTTAAAGCGCTGGTTAAAGTATTTCTTGGATAAAGCCTGTAAGTTGTTATCGGCACAATAAATTTTATACCGCTTGTAAACTTCAACCAGTTTTTTGAAAATTGGCTCCAAAAATAGTTTGTAAGAACTTTTTCTGGCATAATGTGATGGTAGTTTTGGTAATTCGTCGAGAAATATGTCTATATTCGTAATACTTGTAGCGGTGTGAGTCTTTAGAGCCTGTCGAACGGTTAATTTTTTTTCTGTGTTTTGGTGCATTCCATAGTGGCCGTTATTAACCCATTCCTGCACTGTCTTATATCCTAAATCAAAGGTATTTAGAAACATGGTCCTGCATACTTGTACCTTTTGGATATTTGTATTTAGATAATATATGAACGTTCCCTGTCTCCTAGATTCCCGCTCAGTATCAGTACTTGTCTTCCTCTTTACTGCTATCTTTTCAACGTGTGTAGATATGTATAATCTCCTCTGATCCCACGTCATATCATTCCAAAAGTACTCGAATAAGCTTGTTCTTTGCGCCTGTGTTATTTCTGAACAGTTCCGCACCTTAGACTTTATACAAAATTCTGATTCGCACGCTGGTTTTAATTTTCTTCCTGGTCGTTCCTTGTCGTGAGTAATTTTCTTATTTTTATTTCTGGAAAATCCTAAATATTTTTCACCTTTTTCTCGCAATTTCTTGTTCTTGTGCCGAATCGGTGGTCCCTTGTTATCCTTTAATTTTCTTTTTTTCCCATTTCCCTGTTCAGCATCCAAAATTTGATCATCAGTACCTGTAACATAAAAGCAACTAGTTAATTTTAACGTTACTATAAGTACCTATGTAATTTAAAATTACATTCAAAATCGTTGGCGTCAATAACCTCGGATTGATTGGATGAACTCTCATCTTCTGAACAGCTAGCACTTCCATTTTTGTTTTTATCTAAACCAGAGTTAGACGGCCCAACATTGTGTTCTCCCAATTGCTCCAACGTTTTTTGTAGTGTATCTACGATAGCTGGTTTGATAATCTTGGAACTCTGACCATTGCATGCTTCAGTTGTATCTAAAAATCGAACTAAATGTTCAATGGCAAGTTAATTTAACAAAATTGTTTTCTGTACCATTATCAAGATCTAAATATACTGGACTACTGGAATCTAAAAGTTCTGTATGCAAAGGACCTTCAGTAATACCTAAAACAACCTTAAGTTAATAAAACATCTAATACGTATTAAACGAAATGTTACCTAAACTATTGTTCGTGTCTGTAGGCTTTAACTCTGTGGCAAAGACAATGTTGCTATTATCGCCAAAGTCACATACCTCATATTCAGATAAAGAATAATTTTGATTGACTCCTAAAAGGAAAAACTAATAATAAACCGAAAATACAACAAGCGCAATTTTCAAATTACCTTCCTTGACCTCTGAGACCAAAAATGTGCCTTCTGCGACGGAACTTCTATGGTTGTTATCATTATAAGCCAACTGTGGCATACTGGAAACATCTTCTAAAATCATTATGGTTTGTTAAAATCCTCTACGGTTCATTAAGGAAATAAAACTTACCACTGACAACCACAACATTATTGCAATTTTGGCCTTCTTCTACTAGATTAATGCCTATAATGTCAATCTGTATATTTGTTAGGTTTGTAGCTTGCGCTAATTCCAAAATTTTCCTCGCTCGATTCATTTTAATTCTGAAAGCAATAACTTGTGAAATATCTCCTAACTACACAAAACGGGATAAATTATGTTTCAAATCAAAACCTCCTATCTACCCATAAAGTTTTAACGGTCCTAAATGGTACTTTTTTAAACTAAAATAGCGTAAAACTTTTCTAAAATAAGCTATATTATCCTTTACTCTCTACTATAAAGTCTATAAACATTATACAAAGTATTAATTCTTATTAGATATTACAAAAAGAACGTACTTACCCCGGAACAATAAGTAACACGTGAAAACACCTGTAACTGTATATAGTTAGGAGAAATTCCGCGAAAAAAATGCGGGAAACAGTTAGGAGGTATTGCATTTGCCTAATTTAAGGGGTTTGAACATTTTATGTCGGTTACGAGAATTTGTTAGTACATGCGCACGTGTGCCTTTTATTTACCGTCATTAAAATCTCTATTTAGCCAAAAATGTCAGTTAGGAGATATTGCATGCACCTAGTCGATATCATAAATATTTATCATAAAATCACACCGAAGGCATTTCTCTATTTTGTGACTAAATTCCCTTAATAAAAATCAGTCTGGTCGAACAAGGAAATTCGGGGATAAGTTTTCCATTATTTAGGTTATAAAATAAATAGTATATTATTAACCAATGTTTAGACAGTCATCATTATTGCCCGAGCGGCAGGTTAAAATCACGAGGAGCGGTGGTTAATATAATATTTTTTCCACTACTACAAACTTTTATAAGACATTTATCTTTATAGTAATAATAATTGTATCGATATTTTACAATATCAAGCATCTCTAATAATCTAATATGTATTGATAATTATCTGGTTGCCTAACCACAAGAAATCATCTTTCAGGTTATTCATGTTTATGAATTCATGTTGTAGAATCAAAAAATCAAGTTACCTGCGTTCAAATAGATTCTTGAAGATCGATCAATAATGGATTCCAATGCCTTATTATTGACCATGGTCAATAATAACTTATAAGGTAGAGAAAAACGATTTCTAACGTTAATAATCGGTCAATAATGGCGATAGGTTAGTAGTGGAAAAAATTATTTAAATGGACGCATTTTGAAATAAAAGCGTAATTTTCTAAAAACTATTTGGCCAATACTGCATTTATCTCTAAACGACTAATAGAAAAAACAAATTAGACAACTTTTTGGTCCAATTTTGGTGGTTTAAAACAATAGTTGTATAGTGAGCTTTAGTAGTAGTTACACTGAATTATTTATTTTATAATTTCATCCATCATAAGTGGGGTAATTAAATTTATTACTTTGTCCGACTATGTATTTGTACAAGATAAGCCCGACACAACATAAATCAATTTACTATTTAATTTTAAAAAAAGGTACAATAAAAGAGATTACTAAATCTTAATAAAGTTAAGGTGTCTGAGCCGGGAAAAGATGAAAAAATATTATATCCTAATATAAAAAGGTTCGGGCTGACAGAGGACATAAATCCTTGTCTGAATATAAAAAGAATAGGAGAAAAATGAGCACGAAATGAAAATAAAACGAAATCCTGATTCAAATAGACGGAAAATATATTATCGCGGTGAAACGTATGGATACATTTATTTTATACCTCTGAGCATAACAAATATGGATAGATATGAAGCTCGGCAAAAATTCGACTAATTTTAGTAAAGGTTTGTTATTACATTAGGGTTTACTATACGGGGCATCCTGAAATAAATGTGTCATACTTGCAGGGTGAAATTTACGTCTCAAAATTATCATAATTTTTTTTTATAAGACTGTGTCGCAAAATGCCTCCTATAATAACAATGGGCTACCAATCTTTGCGGCTGATTTTTTTTTCATTGATGCTCCTGAATAGAAATGGGTATTCTTGGTTGATATTATACTGTTTTTTTTAGAAAATTCAATTTAAACGCTGCATACACTGTAATGATAAAAAAAATTGAGAATATAAACTTATACAAATCAGTTTAAGAAATAATTAAGTTTATGCCCCCGAGTATTACGCCCTTGACCAAATTTCAATAAATTTGACTTTAGAATTGGATTAAACACATAGGGCTTACTATAATACTAAATTTTAATTTACTTTAATAATAATAACAGAAATAAGTTAGAAATTTGTTTTAAAAAGGTGGCAACGGTGAAAAGAAAAAATATTTCCCAAAACCGCAGAACTAGCAGTTGGCCAAGTTGTTTTTAACTGGTTTTGTAAGACGCGAAATAAGCACTTACCAATCTCCAGGACTTTTTATCAAGCAAAGCCCTCGAATCTGCTCAATGTCTAGGACTAGATAACTAGGCATCAAATGGATTGTTAGAAAAATTCCATCGTCGGCACGATATTACCTTCAAGAAAATATGTGGCGAATCAGTCGATATCAATATCGAAGACGTAACTGCTTGAAAGGAAAGGCTATTGATCATTTCAAAGGATTTTGCCCCAAGGGATGTATTTAATGCAGATGAGACAGGTCTTTACTATCGTGCATTGTGAACAAAAACATATGCATTAAAAGATGACAAGTGTACTGAAAAAAAATAGCAAAACAACGATTTACAATTTTGTTCTGTGCAAATATGGAAGGTAAGAAGGGAGAACCACTTATCGGCAAAAGCAAAAATCCTCGATGTTTTATGGGCGCACATATCGATAAGTTAAATCTCCAATGGGTCTCGAACTAAAAAGCGTAGATGACAGCAAACATCATGAAAACATGGCGTCACAGGTTTAATACCAAGATGAAGAAGCAGAATAGAAGACTGGTATTGTTTCTGGATAATGCAACGTTTTATCTCAAAAGTATACTAAATAATATCACTTATTTTTTTTCCACCCAATACCACCTCACATTGCCAACCTTTGAACCTAGGCATTATTCAGAATTTTAAAATACTTTACAAAAGCTACCTTATTTAGAGGCTTTTAACATGTATACTCTTTAAGAAATCGAAGATAATAATATAATAACTTAATAACCAACGCCTTGATATGGTGTAGCAATTTTAAAATTGCCACTATTTATTTTGTGGGGTATCATCTTTAGTTGTATAACACTAGCCAAAATATGGGGCGAACGCACAACTTCTGTTTTCTGTGGCTGATGGCATCAGGCGCCGCACATAGGTGAACCATGTAATTCCGGTTTCGCGTCTCGGTCAAGTCGCAGACCGTCCATTTCTATATTTGGCGATTTTATGTTTAGACGGGGTTGTTTAGAATTACTTTCTTCATTTCCTTATGTAATTTAGGTTCTGGTAAAGGCCCAGACAATTGTTCGTTCTGATCGTTTGGATCCTTTATGTTGTCACTCTGTTCTCTTCTTCTTCTTATTTTCCTTGTCGGGGTTTATGTCCAGCTGGCAGCCTTGAGTCAGCCGATTTTGCTAGAGGAGGGGGTCTGTCTTACAGGGAGATCTTGCGGCCTCCATTTTGGCTTTCTGAAAATACCTTCAGAGAAGGAGGTCGCCGTTGAGCCATTTTTTTAAAAAAAGACCACGAGGTCTCACCCCCCTTTTAGAGGTAAGCTATTTTCTTTTCTTTTGTTCTTAGTTATCGTTTTGTGGGTACTCAGTGGGTTAATTTTCCTTTCTATTATTTTTTAGGGGTTGTGTGTTTTGTTGCTGGGGTTGTAATTGATTTTTCACCACTTCACCAGATGTGAGATTAAAGAACCACATGGGTTGTAACCGGGGACATTAAGCCTACGAGCCACCTTAGGAGTGCTCCCAAGGGTTTCTAACCAAGTTAAAGTCCACAGTACACAGATGGTTAAAGTCCACCTGCCCAGCTGAAGGAGCTACCGCAGAAGCGTGCTGGTATAGTCCCCCAGAACATTATTTTCTTTTATACATAATCTAATAGTCTAGCCATTTCAATTTCATTTTTTTATTAACTTAATTTAAATACTCCTTGTTGCAAACTAATTTAATCTACCTTTTTAAAAATTTAATTAACGACATTTTTTTATGTAAGGCTATCTTGACAAAGGTAACCTTTTTTAACCACACCCCACCAAAAGATTTAAAAGGTTCTAGAATCTTCCCCGAGGTTATACATAATTTTGACTTAAATCCTTGCGTCCAGAAAGGCTGTTTTTTTATTCATTTCAATTTATAATTCAAACTTATCTAAATTTTAAGCAATTTAACATCATAAAAATAAACCTAAACCCCTTTTTTATTCAATAAAAACTTTATTATTTGTGTGGGAAAGCTTTAGTTTTATTTGTTGCATATATTTTCCAATAGAACTGATATTCGGTATATTTTTCCTGGTTTGAACATCGATCAAACCAGGTGGCGCCCAAGACAATCAAAGACGAAGGGAAGGTGTAAGTATTGGACCACGACCTAGTGCCTCCACATAAAGAGCTACCGTCAGCAGATAGTGACAACCTGTTGTCTAAGACAACAGATTGCCATTGCCATAATGGGTTTCGGTGGCCTGGCGAAATTTGTCCCCAGTGACAATAACAAAATGCTTTATGCAAGTCGGATTTATGTGTAATACAGGTAATATTGACGACTTGGAGGAAGAAGATAATATTCCGCTTGCACAAGTATTTATTAACATTAAGAACATATTTGTGAACTTGAAACAATTTGCCTCTATTGACAATAATTTGCCAACAGACAGTGCAGAATTGATTATCGTCGAGCGGATTGGAAGAGATCCAAGAAACGGATAAAACTACTTCCAACTCTGAGACAGAGGAAGAGGAACCTGAACTTGCTCTAGTATCAAAAATATTAAGCCTATCTCATGCCTGAGCAAACTCTTTTAATAACGTTATTAATTTCTACAAATATTTCTCAATTCCTATTGAAATGTGAATCTGAATTTTATAAAACTAAAATAAAAAATATGAAGCAATCATTAATGTCTGGTTAGTTTAAAAAATAAGAATTTCAAAGCTAAGTTGGCTTCATCTCATTTAACTTTAGTTCTGATAAATTTAAACGAAAATATTTAAAATTATTTATTATAAAGATTCAAGAAGTAGTCCCTTTTCTGTGGCGAGATTATGAAAGAAAACAAGGTCTGTTTATACCACCAAAGTAAATATATTTGTCCCTCTAGGGTGAAATCAGGGTTAAAGAATATACATAATTTAAATTTGACAGTTGGTTGTACTAGTTTCGACTTTAGAAAAAGTCATCTTCAGCAACCCAGTAATTAATAAATCTTTTTTTATTTTTAGGATATACCTAAATAAAATAACACAAATTGGAAGAGGGGGAAGAGTGGTTCAACAATATATGGTCACAAAAAGTACTGTGTGCAGCCAATGGATTCGACAGTAGATAGTTATGGACGTGATGCTACATTAAGCAATTAAGGAAATTAAATGTGAATAATTAATGGAGGCCAATATTCTTAATGGAATAATTTATAGTTATGTTATGCTATATGGTGTCAATAATATGTCAAAAGAAGAAAAGTTCAATGAAATAATCGTTTTACGGAAACATTAACTCAGTGAGGGGACATGATTTTATATTTTGGTGGGTCAGAATTTAATAAGAAAAGGGGGGAGGGAAATTAAGAATTGTTTTTTAAAAAACCAGTTACGTCATAAAAGTAAAATTGGGAGTCATCAAATTGTCAATATTCCATAGCAAAATTCGTTAATAAAATAAAAATTTTCGTCATAAAAGTAAAATTGGGAGTCATCAAATTGTCAATATTCCATAGCAAAATTCGTTAATATAATAAAATTTTTTGGATGGTTTAAATAAATAAACTGAAGCCTAAGAAGGCGATTTAACTTAAAAAAAACGCTCAGACACGTCGATTTTTATTTTTATTTTTGCATATTTTTAGCTAATACAAGAATAAACAGGGTGTTACATAAATGAATTATCAAGTCAATGTCACTTTTTGTAAATGGAATACCCTGTTTATTATTTCATTTTTTGATTCTACGCTAGATTCTAAACAGATTTTGTCTATGATGTCCTATACCTATCTTCAACTGTTCACGAATTATTGACAATTGAAAATTAGACATCTTCAATGAAAATAAAAATACAAATTGAATTGTTTGAGCGTTTCTTTTGAAGTTAACCTGTTCATAGATATTTCTATTATTCCCAACTTTATTTTCATTCGTATAGCGTGTCTCAAAAAATCAGTATCAAATGTTGGAAGTGGTATCCATTCACAGCTCTACAATGACCCAACCTATCCACAAACTCTCTTTGGACGTCAGCATGGTTACCAATATATGGCGTTCATAGTGATGTTATTTGATGTCATTCTAATTCACTTTTTTGACAAACGCCTTGTGATTATTTGATTATTTTGTATTATTTTATCATAATGTTCTTAACAGAAACGCAAAGAATCGAGATCCTCATTATGGCTCGTTGTGGAGATAAAACTCGAACGCAAGAAGAAGTGTGTGAGATGTTCAATAATAAATACCCGGAGGGCAGCCAATGAGTCAGGCCACTGTAAGTAAATTAATAAATAAATTTGATAATTTCGGACATGTCAGAGACAAGCCGCGTTCAGGACGACCAGGCATCCCTGAAGACACTAATTGATATTTTAATGTCGCTGGAAGAAAATCCTCATTTAAGTACTAGATGTCTTTCAAACTAAGACAACATTGATATGGATCATTCAGCTATTGTGAAGTTCGTAAGAAAAGAAAAGTGGCATCCTTGTAAAATTAAAATAGTTCAAGAGCTATATGATGATGATCTGGACAGAAGGAATCAGTTTTGTGAGGTAATGATGGATATTTGCTAAAATAATAATAATTTTGTAAAAAACGTCATTTTCTCTGATGAAGCCTTAATGGGGAAGTAAATAAGCAAAGTTTTCGTTATTGGTCAAATGAAAATCCATAATGGTATAGAGAGGGCCATACGCAGTAAAGGGAGAAAATTAATATTTGGGCGGGAATTGTTGAGAATAGAATCATCGTTACATATTTTTTTGAGGGGACATTGAATGTCGAACGATACCTGTCATTTCTAGAGGAAAAACTTGTACCTGCCTTAATTACACTTTTTCCAAATCAAGATGTTCCAGATACGTTTGATGATAGGCTTTGGTTTCAGCAAGATGGAGCTTCTGCCCATTTTAGCGCAAATGTTCGAAGATATTTGGACAATACGTTTTATCATCGGGTGATAGGCCGACGGGGCGAAATAGAGTGGCCACCAAGGTCACCCGATTTAACTCCGCTCGACCTCCTCTTAAGGGCTACGTTAAAGAGAGAGTATACAAAAATACACCACAAGATTTAGAAGACTTGAAAATAAGAATAAGAGCCACGATACGGCAAATTACCCCAGATATTGTTACTAACGTCCAAAGAGAGTTTGTGGATAGATTGGGTCATTGTAGAGCTGTGAATGAATACCACTTCCAACATTTATTAAAATAGGCAGGCATATTCCTTTATTGTAAATAATGTTCATTAAATTAAATAATATGTTCAAAATTTAAAAAAGTGTCATTTTGTTTATAAAAACAAACTTGAAACTGATACTGATTTTTTGAGATACGCTATACGAATGAAAATAAAGTTGGGAATAATAGAAATATCTGTGAACAGGTTAACTTAAAAAAAAATGCTCAAACAGTTCAATATATATTTTTATTTTCATTGAAGATGTCTAATTTTCAATTGTCAATAATTCGTAAACAGTTGAAGATAGGTATAGGATATCATAAACAAAATCTGCTCAGAATCTTGCGTAGAATAAAAAAATTGAATAATATACAGGATATTCCATTTACAAAAAGTGACATTGACGTGATAATTAATTTATGTAACACCCTGTATATTTTAGTATTAGCTAAAACAATGCAGAAATAAAAATAAAAATCGACGTATCTAAGCGTTTTTTTTTTTTTTAAGTTAACCTGTACAGGAATATTCCTAATATTCCAAACTTTATCACCCTGTATGTAGATTAAACACTGCTAAATAGACCAGTTATTTTAATTTTTCTCTGTTAATCGACCAACATTTGATTCCCCGAGGGTGGTCGCTATTGAGAGATTTTACTGTATTAATTTATTTACTTCTCTGCTCCTTTGACACGCATCAGCATTATTTTCCTAAATTTTTCGGAGTTGCAGCAATACTTAGCGCAGCAATGTTTCCTTCTACACGATGATTGTAAACATGATGGTTCGTCATTTCTTTCGAAATTTGTACGGCATTTCCTTGTTGATTCAGCAAAATATTCCCCGATTTGGTAATAAGCATTTACAATAAATACTCAATTCGACAAAATCTAAGCTACAACTACTATAATAATCGCAAAGTTTTAACTTGACATCGGTCACTAAGACCTCCACTTAAGATTGGTATAAAGCGGCGAATCTACATCGAAAGGTCAATGGACAACCTTTAGAATTTTAAGATTTTGACTTTAACAAATCATGATTATGAAGGGATATAGATTCCATACAAGAAAGTATCGCATCTTCATTTCAGGACACCTTGGATATTTTTAAAATCAAGGTAATGTTATATTTAAAAATATGACCCATATGCCCATATTAAAATTTTATAAAATTGAATTGTAAATTGTTTTTTAGTTCTATAAAACTTTTAATTCTCTATTCAGATATACAGTATGTAAAGATCTATGGAATCAATGCGATTAAAGTTCTGATTATATGTGCTGAGAAAAACCCTGAAATGCGTCAAGTAACTTATAAGAATGCGCTTTATTTGGCACTTACAACATTTATACAGGGTGTCTTGTTTAAAAGATATGATTATATAGATGATTTTTTCTAATGGAATGCCCTATGTATTGCTTCAAATTTCAATTCCTTGAAACGAGCCGCTTTCAAGAACCTAATACACATAAGTTCCAAAATTCGTAGTTGAGAAACCAGAGATGAAAAAGTCCCAAATTTATTTTTATTATTAACTTTATAATTAAATTCTTTTTAATCAGGTTACCTTTATGTGTACCGGGTGACTTCGTATAAACTAGCACCCCCCGTAACTTTTTTATTTTTTATCGTTCGGGAAAAATAAAAAAACTGACATACAGGGGAAATTTTTTCCTTTCCAAATTTGCATTGTAGTTTTCAGTAACTTTAAAGAATTAAAATATTCATGATGATTGGGTATGGTGACAGAGTTCGGACACAACAGCAAGTATGTATGTTGTTTAATGCTAAATATCCAGAAAGGCACATAACAAACAAACTGGTTCTGTTCCTCATAACAGTGCACGCCAGGTTGGTCTAGAACAAGAAACCTCTTTTATGTCAGTGCACAATTTACTGTGGATAGAAAAAGGCACCCTTTCAAAGTTCTTGTTCAAGAGTTGCCGGATGACGATCCTGATAAAAGAATCGAATTCTGCCATACATTAATGGGCATGTGCAATGGTAACCCTTTTTTGTTAAAAAATATGATATTTTCGGATGAGTCTACTTTCAAATTAAATGGTGAGGTAAACAAACAAAATTGCAGATACTAAGCGAAAGAAAATCCTAGGTGGATGCGAGTGCATCATACACAATATCCCCAGAAAATAAATGAGTGGGCGGGTATTGTCAGAAATATAATTTTGCGCCCTTATAAGTGGATAAGAAGGCGTGGTACCATTGAGTGGCCACCCAGGTCCACGGATCTTACTCCCATGAACTATTTTCTGTGGGGTCATTTGGAAAATATGGTATACAAGTATCGAAGATTTAAAAAGTAGGATAAGAATCGAATGTTTCAAATTATCTATAGAGACTTTAACTAATGTGCAACGAGAATTTATTAATCGTTTAGGATATTGTCAGGCGCAAGATGGAAGATGATTTTAACTTTTTGTTCAAGCAAAAGAACCAACACAAAGTCCCGGTCTCAATAAATTTAATATTTAAAAAAACTAATAGGCATCATCAGACCAATCTTCTAGTAACTCTACCTGATACACCAAAAAAACATTTAAAAAATTTAAAAAAGAATAGAAACGTCAAAATATAAAACAAAAAAATAGATAAACGTTACGATTACATCATTACTTAACTTTAACTTATTAACTTAAACTAAAAATTGCATATAAACCAAAACGGTATAACAAGAAACTAAAAGTATAAGGTTCGTTAAATAAGTCCAAGGTATAGTGAACGGGGGGAAGATGCAGTCACCTAGAGAGTAAACTCAGCCCAAAATGTAACAGTCATCAACGCAAAGTACGAGCGTAAAGTCTGTGCGTTTTAAGAAGTCCGATATCGGATTAAATTACCAAGGGATGTTATCGCTTTTAAAACAGTAAGTCGGTTAAGTTACAATATCTTCGCACCTTCGCTATACTTGATCACACCGAACATCCCACTGGTTTACTGTATTCTATTACTGGGCGAAATCAGAGGTTTCAAAACAAAATTATCTTAGAATTACGCGTTGAGCATAAATAATAATTAAATAGATAATTAAATTATTTTGCTAATATTATAGTTAAATCTATATAATAATCGCTATTTTCCAAGAACCAATTAAAATTTGCTCAAGTGCGGGATGGTTAAATATGTTAAAGATTTTGTCAGGTATATACTTTTCCGATAATGACATTATTTTGGGATTATTATAATTAAATCTTCATAATAATTACTATTTTCCAAGAAATAATTAAAATTTGCTGAAGTGCGGGATGGTATGTTCTACTTTATTTTAAATAAGTAGTTGTGCTTTTCACTTTTAGTTTGTTTCTCATTGTGTGTGAATTAAAATCAGTTATTAAGCAAAGTTATGGAAAATGTTCAGCAAGGTGGCACATCGCCTAGAAGGCATTTATCTCCAGGTGAACGCCGTTTGGTATTACAAGTGGAACGTTATTTTACTTTAGAAAAAGATAACTCGGGCCCGTTAGAGTCTGTTTTGGCAGTGCAAAAACGAACGTCTGATGCTTGCGGCATTTCAGAGAAGACCTTAAGAAGACTTCGAAAAAAGAGTGAAGAGGATTTGGACAGACCATATAAAAGGGTTCGACTCCATTCAAAAACCTTGGATTTATCCCAAGGGATAAAACTCTCTATTAGGAATATTGTTTATGATATGTATAAAGCCAAGGAATATGTTACCCTCAAAGCTATTCTTGAAAAGATTAAGCAGAAAAAACTTTGCGATATTGGAACTAACAGTTTGTCCATCATCTTAAAACATATGGGTTTCAAATATAAAAAAACGAACAACAGAAAACTGCTTTGCGAGCTGTCCAATGTTGTTTCGAAAAGATGGCAATTTTTTAAGGAATTATTTAAACAACAAAAAATCGGAATTGTCAAGACAAGTTGTTTTTCTTGACGAAACATGGGTATTTGCAAACGGAACTTCAACAAAAACGTCTTGGCAGGATGACTCAAAGCATTGTTATTCAAGTACCCGTGCAAGTAATGGAAAAAGGTATATTATATTACATGCTGGTAATGAAGAAGGTTTTGTTTTAAATGCCAGTTTGATATTTTCATCAACAAAAAAAACTGCTGATTATCACGGCAATATGGATGCTGAAATTTTTGAGCATTCGTTCGAGGAAAAACTTTTAAAAAGTTTAGAAAAACCTTCCTTAATTGTTTTAGACGATGCCTCTTACCATACGAGAGTCGAAGAGAAATTCCCTACAAGCAGCTGGAAAAAGGAAGAAATAAAAGAGTGGTTGTCAAAGAAAAACATAAACCATGAAAATTTATATTTAAAAAGTGAACTTTTAAGCAAGTGTAAAGAGCAGTCATTTAAAAAAAAGTATGTTGTTGACGAATTAGCCCTCAAATATAGACATCAAGTTTTGGGATTGCCGCCCTACCATTGTCATTACAACGCAATTGAATTGGTATGGGGTATTAGCAAGAACTATTATGACAAACATGCCTGTAAAAATATCGGTAAGCCTAGCGTTATAAAGTTATGGGAGCAGGCGCTTAGCCAAGCGGGCAAAGAAGAATGGCGGAAATGCATTGAACACACAGAAAAAATTATTTTTGAATCTTATGAGACAGAACAGGTTATAGACGAAGTAAGACCGTTAATTATTACGAATGATGATGATGATGGCGATGATGTTGATTCTGATGAGTCTGAAAGCATGGGTGAAATTTCAAATGCAGAGGAAGACTACTTTTAGTAGTACCTATCTACAAGTAGGTACGTTCTGTCGCAAGACTACAAAATCGGTTCTTTTTAGAACCAAAACTTTAT
Organism: Polydrusus tereticollis; assembly: GCA_963920685.1. Lineage (NCBI taxonomy): Eukaryota > Metazoa > Arthropoda > Insecta > Coleoptera > Curculionidae > Polydrusus > Polydrusus tereticollis. The sequence continues at coordinate 21,363,621 of OY987328.1, forward strand.
AAAAATAATTCGTAAAACTAATTTGTCTGAATACTACAAAAGCTAAAAAATTATTATTTTTCTTTACCCAAACTAATTTTTTATTTACTTTAAATTATTTTATTTAAAAAATGTAATTCATCAACATCCAAAATTACCTTCAATATAATTTATTGTTTGAGAGCCACCGACATAATGCTCAAGAGGTTTTATGGCTTAGCGGACTTCTTAAAACGCACAGACTTTACCAAAGTACCGGCATCAAAAACGTCAATGTTAATCGAAAGAATTTGGCGGACCGGGGAAAATTTATAGGTTAAATGTTGGTCACTAGCAGTCCGTTGTTAATAATTTAAGTTCTTAAAAATAAAATAAGGCTCGTAATTAAAGACCTCATTAACGCAGGTAAGGATAGGGCTCTTTTTAGCTTTCGTTATTTCTAGTTTTTCTAATAGATCTAGTTTTTTACTCTTGTGACATTCATGCAAAACATTAACATTTTCAGATGGCGAGAACTGGTGTTTTGATTCAAGTAGATGGTTCGCAAAAGCAGACTTAGTGTTGGTTTTATCAGTGCCCTGGTATTTATTAAATAAGCTAAGTTGTTCATGAACTCTGCTGGCGATTCTCCTGCCCGATTGTCCGACATACACCCATACACCGCCGGACAGTCTCCACAATGCGATGTAGCGAATAAACTCCTTATTTTGAAAGAGGGTCCACTTTATCTGTAGTGTTGATTAAATGTCGCTTAAACGTGTCACTGGTCTTGAAAGCTACTGCGATGTTGTGAGGTTTAAAAAATTTTGCTAGTTTGTTATAAAAAAAGGTAATTCACACACTAAACAATTCAGTGTTATAAAAAACCAAATTACGCCCTAAACAATAATCGGGTGCCAGTATTAACCTTAACTAACCTGAACTAACCTAAACATAATGAAAATTTTGGCTATTACAGGTAACTTAATTAGTAATGAATGTTTAGGGTGAGAGTCTACATATGTATTTTAACAATTTAAAAGCAAAAACTTAACAGAGATAATCAAACTTTTGAAATGCAATTTTCGAACTGTAACAAGTTGTGAGGAAATGGTGCCGAAATAAGTTAGAGCTCTATAATTTTTGTGATCCTGTGTATTAGCATGTATGATATTATAGGATAGTTTATATTTCTTTTCAAACTTATAAAAAAGTTTATTGATTAATCTCAAAGGGTATCCATTATTTCTGGCAATCAGTTTTATTATATTAAATTCCTTAGTAAACGCATTTCTAGACAAAGGTAGCTTGAAAAGTCGGTGGAAAAGAGAATTACAGGTGGCAAACTTATGAGAAAGGGGGGAATTTGAATCGTACTGAATAATGTTATCTGTATATGTAGGTTTTCTATAGACTTCAAAGTTAATTGTGTTGTTATTTCGTGTCAATAGTAAATCTAAATAAGGCAATTGCCAATTATTTTTGATCTCAAGTATAAATTCAATATTCTGGTGTAGATCGTTAACGAAGCTGAGGAAATCTCTTAAATCTTAATCACTGCCATTCCAACCTATACATATGTCATCAACATATCTTTACATAAATAGTAAGAGAATACTACTTGGCAAGTGGTAATCATAATATGACATATAAATATGTATACATGTGAGACCTTTGTTCTCTGAGAACAAAGGTCTCACATGTATACATATTTATATGTCACATATCTTTTATATGCAAGCAGAAACCCAGCAAATCTACTATTCATGATTTTGCTCTCTAATTCGTTCATAAAAATAGGGAAAGACAAGAACCCATTGCCAATTCTGACCTTTGCTTAAACATTCTCTGATTAAATTGAAAGAAGTTTTGTTCTAGAACTGTAGATAAGAATAAAATTAGGTCTGAAATTAATAAGTTGGGCAAACCCTTCTTTCTTAGCAATCTATAAACTAAATTGATGTAATCAGCTGGAGGAATGCTGGGAAATAAATTGGTCACACCAAGTGATATTAATCTCGCCTCTGGTGGAAGTTCTATATTTTTTAAGTAATTCGAGAACTCAAGGGAGTTTTTAGTTGAATAGACGTTTCCAAAATATGTGGTCTTTCTGAGAATATCATTAAGTCAAAGAAGAAATTTTGTAGCATGGAGAGTCAACAAAGGATACCACTGGTCTTATGAGTATATTAGCTTTATGTACTTCATTCATTGGGTACAGCTTGCATTTATTTGTGCCAAAGTATTCCAGGGTTGTTAGAGTTTTATCTAGAATATTTTTAACTTTGGTAAAATAAGCACTAGTAGGATCCCTATGAATATTATATTCAGGTCTCTTAGAGAAAGACACTTTTTTTGTGGCTAACTTTATGTGATTTCATAGAAATAAATTGGGGATCTTTCATTAAGTGGCTCTGGTTTCTAAACTATGAATTTTGGACCTTAAGTGTATTGGGTTTTTGAAAGCGGCTTCTTTCGATAAATCGAAATTTTAAATAATATACACGGCATTTTAATAAAAAAATCCATACAGTCATATCTTCTAAACGCGACACCCTGTATAAATGTTGTAAGTGTCAAAGAAAGTACTTCTTTATAAGTTACTTGACGTGTTTTAGCATTTTCCGCTCGCACAACTGTTTCCTAACATTAAGAACACATTTGTCAACTTGAAACAATTTGCCTCTATTGATAATGATTTGTCAATAGAAAGTTCAGCATTGACTATCATCGAGTGTATTGAAGAGATACAAGAAACGGATGAAACTACTTCCAATTCTAAGACAGAGGGAAAGGAACCTGAACTTGCTTCAGTGCCGAATATATCAAGCCTATCTGAAGTCTGCGGAAAATTGAGAGACTTACGTCTCTTTTATATTAGAAACTTTGGCAATACCTAGTACCTAGCTTTTAATAAATGCTGATTTGATAATGAGCTTTTCCTATAGTGAAAAACGAAATATATTTGAAATATGTTTAGTTTAATTTAATAAGGTTAATTTTACAATACAAAACTTGCTTAACTTGTGCACCTTTGTGTTCAATATATTTTCTGTAAATTTTATTCGGTTCTGTATTTTTATGGTAGCTAAAATAATGCATTGACCATCATTATTTAATTTGTTTTGTAAATAGCCTTACAAAAAAGTATCTAATAATGTTAATCGGCTATTAATATACCGGGTAGGCCAACAAAGGCGCCTCGGCCAATAGTTGGTAAACCGTTGAACTTATGAGAACATTCTCTTAATAAAGCTTTTGAGGTTTCATCTCCGCTACAATCCAATATTATTTTGAACTATACAGGGTGGCTCAAAAAAGAGTAATATCAAAAATTATATTTTTGTTAAATGGAATGCCCTACATTTTTATGTGGCGTGTGAGTGAAGCCTTCATGGGTTCTGAATTCAAATTTTAATTTGTGTGTAGATTACAGCGTTGCCAAATTACAAATATATATTATATATTGAGTCAAAAACATACTTTTTTTAAACTATTATATCTCGGCCACTGCTTGTTAATTTTCCTGACAATTTCACATGTCAGGGAGCTGTGAGCCTTAACGCCTACGATTTTTTCACTTTCTGTATAAAGTTACGGGAAAACCTTAATATCTCAAAATGATAGCGTGATACATAAGGTAAACCTAATAATTTCTGAAAGAGTACACTTTAACCTTTTCAACGGCAAAATAATATATAGAGTGTTGTACTTAAGAAATTGAATTAAAATAGATTTGAAAATATTGGTGTTTGAACAAATATTTTGGACACCCTGTATAATAAAATCGAAAAGTGAAGATAGTGTATGATAAACTAGGCCAGCGTTAGATTACATATGAAATTGTCAGGGAAATTAGTAAACAGTGGCGGAGATATAACAGTTTAAAATGTATGTTTGTGACTCAATTTTTATTGTTTTATGTATAAGTTGGCAACGGTGTATTCTAGCCACATACAAATTAAAAGTTGAATTCAGAACCCATAGAGGCTTCATACGTCATATAAAAATGTAATGTAATGTAACAAAAATATAATTCTTAGTATTACTCTTTTTTGAGACACCCTGTATACTTGAAAATAATTTTGTGATGTAGCATAGATGAGACGTTAAAACCTTTATTACAAAAAGTTTCTCATAAGTTCAACCGTTTAGCCACTATTGACCGAGGCGCCCTTGCTGACCTACCCTGCATATTATGTTTAAAAGAAAAATTAAATAATTAAATAAATTTAATTCTTAATACAATAAGAGAAATAATTATTGAGAAAGAATTTTCAAATAATGATGACCAAAGCATTAATTTAGCTGCCATAGAACGACAGGAAAGAATATATAGAAAATGTATCGACCAAAATGGTGCACACGTTGAACTTTTACTATAATATGGTAGAGGAAATAAAATTCTCACTTGTGATATTTCACAATTTTAATTCAGTTGCCTGATACGTGTTTCGACCCTTGCGGATCACTATCAAAGGAGTACAAGACAATACTAAATTTTACGTGTAGTTGTAGTTACAAAGGCATTTATATCTACGTAATAGTAATGGTAAACATGTCATTACAAATAAAATTAGGGAGATGAAGTGAATTGACCGATTATGGGTTATTTTAGTCTTAAATTTTCAGGTATTGGCCAAAGGTACAACTAAATTACAGGTGTGATTATAGAGGTATTTACATCTAAGTTTTAAAATTAAGAAAATGATATTGTGTATATAATCATGGGTTTTTTCGTTCGTAAGTATTGACAGTTTTTATTGCATATTTATCCTAAGTTATTAGACTATTAAGTATTAGATTGGCACCTGAAGGTATTTCGATTTGATTATTAACAACATTACATCGATTTTTTTAAGGCTTTTTTGATTGCTAATGTTTCTAATAGGTTGAGTTTTCTACCCTTTTGTTGAGTATATATCGGATTTATTTTGTTGGATGTTGAGTGGTTATTTATAATACAGTGGTCCGCTATTCCTGTTTTATTTTGTTTTTTTTTGTAAATGGATATTTTATGTTTTTTAAGCCTAGTATAAAAGTTTTTAAGCTGTAACCGTTCTAAACAAAACAGATTATATCCAAAAAGTCAATGATTTTATTTCTGAAAATTAATTTGTCGAACTTAAAAAAGATCCCGCACCAAAATTTCAAAACCAAATTATTAACGAAATAAAAAATATTGATACCTTAATACCTAACAATGAAACGTATAGACTCAAAACCATGAACCCTACAGCTCCAATTCTGTACGGACAACCCAAAATACACAAAACTGACATACCTATACGACCAGTAGTATCATACATTAACGCCCCCACATACAACTTGTGTCAATTTCTTAACAACTACCTCCCTAAAATTATTAAATGTACCTCCAAATATGTGGTCAACAACATTTTTAATATTATAGAACAAACCAAAAATTTAACAATATCCAATAATGCCACCCTAATATCATTCGATGTTAAAAGTCTATTTACCTCTATACCAACGACAGAACTAAAATATATAATACATAAGGAACTGAACAATAGCCATACTACGATTAATATAAATGAGATAATTTCGGTCAACAACCTGTACATAAATCAAAGCTACTTTAGATTTAACGATAAATTCTTTGTACAAAAAGAAGGACTACCAATGGGCTCTCCTTTATCACCATTGTTAGAGGAATTATTAATGAAGAACTTTGAATATAACCTTTTTAATTAAAAAAATCCATTAATAAAAAATATACATTTCTGGCGCAGGTACGTAGATGATGTATTTTGCATTTGGACAGGAACAGAGCGACAACTACAACAATTTCTAAACCTTTAAAATGGCTTAAACACTAAAATTCAAATCGCCATAGAAAAGGAAACTGACCACTCAATTAATTTCTTGGACCTTACAATAATTAATCAAAACAACCAGTTAACCTACCAAATCTATAGAAAATCAACGACAGCTGATATAGTTATAACAGCAGACCCTAAACATCCCTAATAAACCAAACTAGCTGCGTTCAATAGCATGATCCACAGATTAGTCAACATCCCACTCTCAGAATCTTAATTTAATAAAGAATTAGACATAATACAAAATATAGCCTTATACAACGGCTATCCAACAACACTTATAATACTAAAGAAAAAATCTCAAACAAAAAATACAAAAACTACTCTAGGACGTCCTCTTCCATCAAACGCGAAATACAGCTTAATCAGATATACAGGTCACATAAGTCAAAAAATCTCCAAAAAAACTCAAAAACCATAAACTTATCCCCATACAAGTCAATAAAAATAACCTAGGTAGATATATAGCTAATTTAAAATTTGAAAATAAAGACAAATTAACACATTATAGTGGTGTCTACCAAATACAATGTGATGACTGTGATGCAATCTATATAGGTGAAGCAGGTAGAAACTTTATTACTAGGCGTAAAGAACATAAAAGATCCATTAAAAAAAAACAAAATAAAACAGGAATAGCGGACCACTGTAAAATAAATAACCACTCAATATCCAATAAAATAAAACCGATATATACTCAACACAAGGGTAGAAAACTCAACCTCAGAAACATTAGCAATCAAAAAAGCCTTAAAAAATCGATGTAATGTTGTTAATAATCAAATCGAAATACCTTCAGGTGCCAATCTAATACTTAATAGTCTAATAACTTAGGATAAATATGCAATAAACACTGTCAATATTTACGAACGAAAAAACCCATAATTATATACACAATATCATTTTCTTAATTTTATTACTTAGATGTAAATACCTCTATAATCACACCTGTAATTTAGTTGTACCTTTGGCCAATACCTGAAAATTTAAGACTAAAATAACCCATAATCGGTCAATTCACTTCATCTCCCTAATTTTATTTTTAATGACATGTTTACCATTACTATTACTTAGATATAAATACCTTTGTAACTACACGTATAATTCAGTATTGTCTTGTACTCCTTTGCTAATAATTGTCCGCAAGGTTCGAAACGTGTCAGGCAACTAAATTAAAATTGTGAAATATAACAAGTGATACTTTTTTTCATCTACCCATTACAAATCAATTATTTACTATAATAGTTACTTACAATGTTAATTAAGTTTTGTATTGTAAAATAAAATTATACTAAATTTAATTAACCATATTTCAAATATATCTCGTTTTTCACTGTCGGAAAAGCTTATTATTAAGTCAACATTTATCTAAGACTAGGTAACGGCAAAATGTCTAATATAAAAAAACGTCAGTTTTAGTTTGCAGTGCGTGCGTGGTCAACTTTATCAAAATTTGAAAAACGCTTTTATCCTCCTTTATCTTACACAAAAACATCATAATACTATATACAGGACGTTCTTCAATAAGTGTCCGATATTTTACAGGACGATTCCTCAGTTATTTATAAGGTGAAGAGTTCATATATGCATAGTGATTTGCCTACGAAGATTTTGACAACTTTTTTGTTTAATGGTGTATCTATTGTCTCAATCATTGTCAAGATACAGCGTTTTAAGAATTTTCCTAGCAAGAAATTGACACATTTTTTGTTTAATAGTGTATATACTGCCAAAGGACACTTATCAAAAAACTGGTCAAAACGTCTGGAGATCTTAAGGTCAACTAACCAACGCAACGGCCCATACCAGGAATTGCTAACTTTACCAGTTTACTCTACAGGATATTTCAAATTTATGGTATAAAATCGCCTCTACATATGCCCTGTATATCAGTAGAATCGTTTTAAAAATTCAGTTAAGGATTTTAAAATGGTTTCTAAAATCTTGGTTTACATTACAAAAGAAGGTTCGTCAAAATCGGATGAGTGGTTCGCAAAATAGTTACCAACAAACTTTTGCTAGATTTTGCATTATTCGCTAATTTTGACGAGAAGTGTATGTCATATTATGATTGCCACTTGTCAAGTAGTATTCGTTTGCTATTGTGATAAATAGCAACTAAAAGTTTTTTGATCAGGAAATATGTTTATGGCAGATTTTTACAATTTTTAAATGATATTCCCGTCTGATTCCACCCAGATATACTAGAAATACACGACAACCTGTTGTCGCCCACATATTGCTTCTGACGTTGTTTAAATTTTACTCGTCAAGAGCCCCTTGCTGATTATATTCCGATTAAAAGAGGCGATTACAAACCAGACTTAGTTTGCATTTTAAAGAAATTAAAATAAACGAACAAATTCTAAGTAATTGTTTTTACAACAATCTATTATAAGGTAATCTCGCCATTCATATCTTCTTAGCGAGGACCATTAACTCGATAGCAATATCTCGAAACCTGTTTTACTTTGGTATCGCACGACGAGCCATAAATTGTTCCTGTTTTATCTAAAATAATTACGACGGTACACAGGAAGTGCAATTAAAAATGTAAGTTTATTTTTAAAATGTTTATGTATTTTTATGTTTTCAACGCGATATGTTTCGTGATAACGCTCAGGTCAGGTAGGTTAAAATAGTTAATAAAATCTAAGGAGGCGCTTGCAAGTAATTCTGGAAGTTAATTAATAATTAAAATGACTTGGTACAGAAGACAAAATTAATGTAACTGCTTGGACGAATTGTTATTTCCTTACATGTTATACATTATTAAAAAAATAATAAATGTTGATGTAAGACCAAGCATAAAAGAGTAATGTAAAGCAGACAGTTATTGGCCACTTAAGGACTCTGCAATACATTTATTATTTTATTTATTTCCTTTTTAAAGAACATGCTGTCACATCAACTTTTTTGTATACACTCGCCATCCCTTTCTTTAAAAACAACATTTTAAATTAGTTAAACTAATGGGAAAACGGTTTTGAACAACATTAAAAAAAGGCAAAAATTTCAGTTATTGGCCACTAACGGGTAGTAAAATAGTAAGTAAGCAAGGTAAACTAATTTATTTCGTAGGTAAATATTTTTAGAAAAAAGCTACCTATCTACAAAATTTCAAAACCAAAAATCTTACAATTGAAACTTATTAATTAAAAACTAATATACAGGGTGTTTCAGAACATGTAGGCAATCTCTCGGATTCATATAGATTAAGTGAAAATAACATCCCGAGTTCATATAATTTTTTTCCTAAGAGCCCCCCTCGAGAAGATATAATAATATGCCCTTTAAAAGGTCGGTCCTGAAAACTAGTTTTTTATTGATAGCCTTTGAATTGCCATGTATATTTAAAATGAAATTTAGTATGATGTACACCAAGGAGAGATTCATTAAATAAGCCTAATAATAAAAGGTATAGTTCATTCTGTGGGCCAGGGACGGACTAGCTCGGGCATAAATAACCTTACATTTTTGGCAGGTGTCATGCTACCGGAATTTTAATTATATTTTTGGATAGCTTACGGATTTTAACGCAAAATAGCTGATACTCTTTGTATATTTTGATAAGTTGTGCCGTTTTCGAGAAAAATTCACTTAAACGTTAATTTGCTTTAAAACGTTTAATTCTACTCTCGATCCTACTTGAACCCGTTTAATATTTTTTCGTAACAGAAGTCTTTGTTAAATTATCACGTCATAATATGATTTTAAGATTAGTTGTTTACATCTTACCAATTTTATTTAAATTTTAATTAAAATATACAGGGCGATTCAAAAGGTTATCAATACAAAACTAGTTTTTAGGGGCATATATCTCCTCGAGGGGGCTCTTGGGAAAAAAAATTATATGAACTTACGATGTTATTTTTCCCTGATCTATAATATAAATCCGAGAGATTGCCCACATATTCTGAAACACCCTGTATAAGTAGTAGAAACCTACTATTAGTACATATTAGTAGTTAAAATTTACATTTAGTTATACAGGATGGACATTTAAACATTAAACCTTTGGCGGGAATGACAAAGTGTTTTAAAGTACATCTCATATGGTATGTTTTTGTGCAGGATATACATTTAATGCTATTGTTTAAAGTACCTACATTAAAAACACAAGTATAACAAATACCCGTCGTTATTTTTGCGTTCATAATAGGATCATTGGTTTCAGCAGACTTAAGAAAAATCTGATAGAATATTTACTTTTGGATCACTCGTCACCAAGTAAATTTCGTATAGTTTTTTTCTGGTACTAAAGCATTCGAAATTTTACCATTTTTAAATGTGCTCCCCGTCAAGCGAGGGCAACTTTTACCCGTTTTTCTCTCGTTCAACTTCTTTATTTTCTTTTTCTTTTTATTTAATCCTCCAGTGCGTTCTTATTTTTAGCTTTTATTCAGTGAGCTTTTCTTTTCTCTTTTGATTCCCCATCTTCTTTCTTTTTCTTTATTCTCTCTAAATGTTCGTTTTGCCTCGCATTTTTTCGCCATACACCTTTCCTTTTCTCTGGGGTGTTTTTAACCAGAGTAGATATTTATTCAATAAAGAATTAGAAAAAGAAGCGGAAAGCTCTGAATTTTCCGAAGGTTTTTTTTTTTTTAACGCAGGCCATTATAAATTTAGTATTGTCTTTTAAAAGGGTTTTTTTTTCTTGGGTATTAGGTCCCTTGATAAATCAATTAAAAATAATTAAAATGAAACCATGTAGAGTCTCAAAAGTTTTTAATTGAAAATAAAATTACGTTTCGGCCGTAACGTGGGCCTTCATCAGATTTTGAACATCTGTAAGAATAGAAACATGTATGTTTTAATTTTAATTTGTCATTTGTGAAAAACAATTTATTTTTTCTTTTGGATGAAATTGAGATAAAAGATAATGACAACTTAAAATTAAAACATACATGTTTCTATTGTTACAGATGTTCAAAATCTGATTAAGGCCCACGTTACGACCGAAACGTAATTTTATTTTCAATTAAAAACTTTTGAGACTCTACATGGTTTCATTATAATTCTTTTTAATTGATTTATCAAGGGACCTAATTACCCAAGAAAAAAAAACATTTTTAAAATATACCTGAAGGTCCAAGAACTTAAATTTAAATATTCAGTATTATCTTTGTCGACTTTATTTTGATCTGGGACTTCAATTATTTCTATACAACGTGTCCAAGATAAGGAGGGCCATTACAGGAATCTCGGAAACCGTAAGAGATACGAAGTCGGTTAAATGGAGGTAAAGTTGCGCATTTACGTGCCTAATAATATGCCGTTTAGAAAGTTTCAAAAATTCCGAGTAGTTCTGGAGATATCCGGACAAAAACGAAATTTTGAAAAATCGTTTAATTTTTTTCCTGGATTCTTTTGATAACGAATTCTAGAGTAAATTGCACTTTCACATTGCCACTTTTCCGCTCTGACAGCGTTATTTGTTTTTTAATTCGACGAGTCGTCTTCGAGGGGCTATTATCAACTTTCTTTTTTTAAATACGGTCCTGTTTTCCTGATATTGGAATTTAAGAGTTTTTTTCTTCCGAATGCAATGATGTATGAGACATTGTGGTTTAATGACGTTTCGAGGGTTCTTTGAACAACATTAGGAGATTTTGGGATACGATCCTGTATTTCTCCTAATTTTATAAATAATATCTCATAAGTAAGCTCTAAATGTTCACTTATGTTGGACTAGTTCAGTAAATAACAAATAATTTGACAATAAACAAATAATTTAATAATAAGCAACACATAATTTAATAATAAACAACAATAAGTGAACAAAAAACATACCAAAACAGCAATAAAACGAACAACGAAAAAAGTTAGGAACTAGATAATCAGGTGTTCAAAATGATTTCCGTTACTTTCTAAGCACAAATAACATCTTCTAACTGTCCGTTCTAAAACATTTGACACCATTTCTGCGTTATACTTTCAAAGGCTTCAAGCACCAACCTCCTAAGTTCGTCTTCTGTTTCGAAATTGTGTTTATAAACATAATTTTCGACATACCCCCAGAGGAAAAGATCTAACGGTGTCATATTAGGCGAACGTGCTGGCCATGGTGTTTCAGAATACGTGCCAATCAGTTTTCCAGGAAAGCGCACAGAAAGGTACTCTCTAACTGCTCTAAAATTATGTGCAGGTGCACCATCCTGTTGGAACCAACACCCGTAAGATTTCATTAGAGGCAGATTATCCAGAGCTTTCTCCAAATCGATTTTGAGTAAGTTTAGGTAACGCTCAGAAGTTAAATTTTGATGATAAAAGAATGGGCCTAATATTTTTGTACCTACAATTACAGCCCACATATTAATTCCAAACCGATGTTTGTGCCTGGACTCTTTGTACAAATGAAGATTTTCTTTCGACCAATAATGAACATTTCTTTTATTAAAAATTCCATTCTTAGTAACCATGCTCTCATCGGACCATATTACCTTGTAGGGAAAATTGTGGGTCTCCTGACATTTTCTGGTGTACCACTCGCAAAATATTCGCCGCTTTTCTGCATCACCTGGCCTTAATCTTTGGCAAATTCTGTATTTGTATGGATGAAAACTTTCTTTCTGTAAAATAAATTGCGCTGTGAATTTCGTTGCACCTAAGTTTTTTTCAATTTGCCGAGTTGATATTCCGGGGTTTTCAACAACAGGTAATAATCCGTTGTTGACTTTTTCTATGTTGCTGGACTTTTTTCGAGATAGCGTTCTTTAATAAACCGTATTGTTTAAGATTAGTCACTAACTTACTAAATGTTCTTATATTAATTGGTTGTCTCCTTTCTGGATACTTCGCCAAATGCATGCGCTCTGCCACATAACAGTTTTTTTGAGATAAAATAAAACACGATAGAATATCAAACTTTTCAGCATTTGTAAAATTATGTACCATATTTTCTTAAAAATATAAAACCTCTTAAAACGCTTTCAAATGTTGACAACGGTCGGAATGGGAATGTCAAGTGAAACAAATAATGCGTCACCATCTTAATTTTTTTGTTTCAAACGCCTTCTTTTCTTTTAAATCCCGAATCAACAGAAGTTTGAAATAATGTTTCTGTATATTTTTTGTTTAGTTATTTGTGCTTTATTATTAAATTTTTTGTTATTTAGTGAACTACTACAACATAAGTAAAAATTTAGAGCTTACTTATGAGATAATATTTATAAAATTAGGAGAAATAGGACCGTATCCTAAAATCTCCTAATGTTGTTCAAAAAACCCTCGAAACGTCATTAAACCACAATGTGTCATACATCGTTGCATTCGGAAGAAAAGAAGCTCTCAAATTCCAATATCAGGAAAACAGGACCGTATTTAAAAAAAAGAAAGTTGATAATGGCCTCTCGAAGACGACTCGTCGGATTACAAAACAATTAACGCTGTTAGATAGAGCGGAAAAAGTGGCAATGTAGAAGTGCAATTTACTTTAGAATTCGTTTTCAAAAAACCCTAGAAAAAAATAAAACGATTTTTCAAAATTTCGGTTTTTCCGGATATCTCCGGAACTACTCGGAATTTTAAAACTTTCTAAACGGCATATTATTAGGCACGTAAATGCGCAATTTTACCTCTATTTAACCGACTTCGTATCTCTTGCGGTTTCCGAGATCCCTGTACTGTCCCTCCTTATCTTGGGCACGTATTATTAATTAACGACATATCGCTTTCACAAACTACAGGAATATCCTCTATGATAAATATAACGGGTGCAACAATATTACGGCAGATTTTTCTATTTTCACTAGATTCTTATTCTCATTGGACATCACCACTTTAGAATTACTTTCTTTAAATTCAGAGCTTTCCACAGTAGCTTCTTGCATATCTTGCACAGCTGCTTTTGAAGTTGTGTTTGCTTTAAAAATATCTAACATTTTTCCAAATATGTTTTTGTTTTCATCTTGATCGGGAACATGCGGTGTGTTCAATAATGTGTTTAATTGGTTTCCACCTAAAATCGTTTGGAATTACCGACATGTTATGACACTGCTGTCGTTAGCATCAAAAGGTAGATTCAAATCTGCTATTGTTACGGGCTTATTTTCCCCCAAGCACTTTGTATAGCCGAAAACCCGTTTCTTGTTTCTGACTTAAGATGATTTTTATCTGTTTTCTCAAGTATGGGAGCAAACTTTTCGTTCGTAACAAAATCATAACCTCACCTGAATTGGAGGACCTCAATTTTCCAACCGCTCTTTAGCGGTTTAAAGCACGCAACATCAGCAGGTCAGATGACTTTTGTGGCGTTAGAGTATAACGCAATAAGTATTATATCTTGACACTCAACTTACTTAGCTCATACGTTAAGTGAGTAGAGTGGAAGTCTACAAACAGCCAAATAGGAAATTTAGTAGCATTTTTTTAAGAGATATATGAAATATATTTCCCATATATTCATAAAAAATTTCATGTTTCATCCACCCGCTATCACTGTTTGCCATATCCCCTGTGGGTGGAACAGATTTTAAATTATCAGCAGGTAACCTTAATTATCATGGGAGGGGTCGTCTCACCATTAGCACAAAAAGTAAACATTTCCATAATATTGACTTTTGGATGGTGTTCCACTTCGTAGATATTCTTAGTCCCTTTGGAGGCTAGTACCTTGGTTTATTTTTAATCTTTAAGGAAAGTTTAGATTTTTAGACAAAATTCAAAGGAATGAGGTGCCAATAACTGTTTAATACGGTTAGAACCATCATTGGCTACCTGGTCAATGTTTGTTTTTGGTAAAATTCCTAGCATTCACGTCAAAAAAAATAAATAGTTTTGTCTCAAATAAATTTTACTGCTTTTGAAACTAAATTTAAATATTTTAAACCATATTTAATGTTAATAAAATAATGATGCTTTATTCAAAACACTAATAGAACGATTTTCCATTACTCTCTACCACTGCTAATTTCATATTAAATCTCAATTATTAATATAAATTAAGCGGTAAACTTGTTATGATCTAGCTCATCCTGAATTGGGTAAAGAATTGTATAAACAATTTTTAACTTCAAAATATCTTGGATTAAATTTTGATAGCCAGTTATTAACTGTCAGCTAACAACCATATATTTTTTTATGCACGATTATTGGCCAGCCCTGGCCAATTAATATTTTGTACTGGAATTTGTATACATTTATTGGTCACGTGAAAAGGCGGGAAAATCCTAACCTAAAAGTCATGTATCTTCTGAAGAATAGTAAAATAACATGTCTATTTACTTATAAAAGCAAAAGAAGTAATAAAATATTATTTTCCCACTTACCAGTCTTACTTAACAAACAGAAGATTCTGACTAAAAAGTCTTTTAATTTTAATGTAATCTGCGGGTATACCAAAATCCTGTCACAGAAATTTTTGAGAAAGAAAAGAACTGAATCCACTGTTGTCAGATTTACCGACATTAGTTCCGGATTATTCTAATGCGCTGTTTAAAGGTAGAATCTATTTGTATTTCTTGTTATTTTGTTTTTAAATAAAAGTGACCAATTACTATGACGTGGCCGGCAACTGTCTGGTTCACCCTAGACAAAGTGAAATTTAAAGAACAGGTGCTTCGATGACTTGGACTATTAACCTAGATACTCCTACTGTCCGTTAAAACATAAATTCTAGAAAACTCCAGAAATCTGGTGTTCTGCTATTATTAACTAGATGTCACCACACATTCTTATTTAAAACAAAATTCATCATTTTGAACATGTCAAAATAAGTTGTAGTATCCGCAAATGCTAAGTGAGAATTACCGTGTGATCTAAATAAACAATGGAGAATCAAAAGTAAGTACTTCTACAATGTTTTTTTTTAACAGTAAAGTAGCAAATCACATAGTTTAGTTACGTATAGAGTATAGTTTATACAGGGCGAGTCGGGAGAAATGGACCTAACTCTAAGGGTGTAATATATGCATCAAAATAATAAGAAAAAACTGAAATGTTGTAATCCAATAGTCATTTGTTTTCAAGTTATAAGGCAAAAACAAAATATTGCATTAATTTAGCTTTCCTGTAATAAATATTATTATTGTTTGCTTTTGATAATTGTGTTGTCACTATCCTATTAGTGTCAGTATAAAATGTTACATTGATTCACCGTTAACTTTCGGATTTGTATCATTTTAATTTTATAAAATGCCACACATTTATTCACATCTCGAATACGCCAATATGGTTTTTATTTATGGTTTGTGTAATGGGAATGCTACAGCGGCTACTGGAGAATATCGTGAACGATTCCCACATGAAAGAACACCGAACAGAAAGGCCTTTATCAGAGTTTTCAACAAACTCTGCGAGACCGGAATGCTTCCAAGTGCTAATGTAACATCCGAACAAGCCATTCAACAGGATTTAGAAGAAATAGAAAATGTTCTAGCTTTAGTAGAAGAAGATGTGACGACAAGCTCACGAAGAATTGGAATTCAGTTGGGGATTCCCCAAAAAATAGTGATCAATACGCTTCACGAGCAAGGCTTATACCCGTACCATGTACAGCGTGTACAGAATCTTCAACCTGGAGACTACGCCAAGCGTATGCAATTTTGTGAGTGGATAATTAATAATCGTCATCTTTTACCGCACATACTTTTTAATGACGAAGCTACATTCACCCGGGACGGCATCAATAACAATCGAAACTCCCATGTATGGTCGGACGAAAATCCTCACGCAATGATCGAAAGTAATTTTCAACACAGGTTTTCAGTAAACGTGTGGTGCGGCATGATCGATAATAATTTAATTGGCCCTTTTCTTTTGGAAAATCGCCTTATAGGGGATCAGTACTACAAGTTTTTTAAAAATGAATTGCAAGGACTACTGGGGGAGATTCCTTGAAACATTAGAATTGAAATGTATTATCAACACGACGGAACGCCTGCCCATTTTGATCGTCGGGTCAAGCAATACTTAGACCAAAGGTTTCCAGGGGTTTGGATTGGTCACGGTGGTCCTATTAGTTGGCTTTCTAGATCGCCAGACTTCACGCCGTTGAACTACAATTTATGAAGTTGGTTAAAAACTAAGGTTTACAAAGTAAATATAGATACTATAGATGCATTAATTAGACGGATTAGAAATGTTGTACTCAATATTAAAGAAAGACACGAATTAATTAGAAGATTCACGCGCGCCCTTCGTAAATGAAGCAGGAAATGTTTGGAAGTCAATGGCGCTATTTTCAAAAATTTACTAAACGATTGATTTATTTAAAACAATGCTAAAGTTGGATATTTTGGTTTAACAATATTATTATTTTATTTAACGCTGTAACTTGAAAACAAATGAATATTGGATAACAACATTTGAGTTTTTTCTTATTATTTTGATGCATAGATTACACCCTTACAGTTGGGTCCATTCCTCCCGACTCACCCTGTATAATGGGTAATATAACTGATAAAATTAGTTGTTATAAAAATATTACCTCAAAACTGGGTGTCGGTTATTACATACAGTAGCGTAATACGGTGTAGACATATTATCTTGTTTTTTCTATTTGCGGTTGTTGGAAAAAGCATCCAAAATTGCACGAACTTAAGACAGAAATAGGAAATTTGGATAAAATCTACCAATTCCAGATGGTATAGCAGTTCTACTACCGATTAATGCAAATGGTTACAATACCGACGAAGACTCTGGAGATGGAAACATGGTTAGTATAAATAATCTCCCTGGCAGTTAGCTAACTGCAGAGGCTGAAGTAATAGAATCAAGTTGGGGCGACGATGCTGAGGTAGTGAAGGTTAAAAATGACGATTTTGGCAGCGATGATGATCTTCCATTATTTACGTTTCAGTCCGCAAAACATCAAACATTTCCTAAACAAAAAGTTCAAAAATCCAGTATAGTCCACTGAGTGTCCCATTTAAGAAAATGCCAGTTTTGGTAATATCTAAAAAAAAAACACATCTACATTTTTTTTAAACACGCCACTGGATTCTACGTAAAAAGTTACAAAACTGTTGTATTGAAAGTTTCTTTTTATCTCCATAAATAACCGAGTCTTAAGACATAATAAAAACCGCCGATTTGAGAATCACCCTGTATCTTCTAAACCAATCTAGTTAGCGTAGATTTGATTAAGTCATTGAACTAAACACTAAAAAAGAGAACGGAACACATATCTTAGTTTTTTTGTATCTCTTACCGTTTAGCCTATTCTCTATAATATCAACGAAAAAAAACATCCTGTACAGTTAAGGTATGTTCTGTGATAAACGTTGCAGATTCAAAACTAAGCCGTCCGATCAAATAATGGTAAACCAGCCCCACATATGTAAGGACTCTGAAGAACAGCCTTACTACATTTAAATAAATGTCTCGCACTTAACTCCAGAAAAGGAGAATACTCACAGGAATCGGGTACGTTTTCTAAAAGTACGTTGGACGGATCTGTTCCATTTGATTTTAACATGCCTTGCTTCCGTCAAATATCATACGTCATTATTGTCATTTACACATCGAACGTCGCCTTGTCCTCCAAATTCGGGCTTTGGGCTTTTTGGAACCCCTTTTGGTTCGGCTTACATTTTGTTAATTATTGGAAGTAGTAAAATATGGATCGCAAAGTAAGTAAAGTGTGTACCAAGGTATACCGTTTGACTTAATGACTGCAATAAAACCGCTCATAAACTCGGCTTTCGCAGACGCAGAGACGTATTGATGCTAGTTTATAATAACAATAGATAGGTATAAAAACTCGTACATCGAAAATATTAGCCATGAATTACACTTCTGAAGAAAAAATATTGATGGTTAAATGGTATTATCAAGGAAATAGTTATCAAAATGTGTCAGACATGTTTGAAAAAAAAAGCAAAGGAAAATAATGCAGAAATAATGAAATTAGGCGTCGCCGAACACGCATACCATACAACAAAATATTTCGATCAGATAATAGCAAAATACAACGAAGCAAAAAAGTATCTTCATGACTGTAGAAAGGCAGAAGAATTAATTACTCCTACGCAAGACGATCAAAGGCTGCGACTTACAAAAAAGGAAATGGTGACTTCTACGCAATCCAAAGCATTCAGCGAGAACTATCATTAAACAAATCAGCTAGTCGCTATGAAGTACTAAAAATTGAATTACAAGACCAGTGGACCCTAATACAACAACTTCACAACGAAATTATGACCCACGCAATTTCCAGAGATGAGAACTACGTAGATAATCATTGGGATGCAAAAGAAATATATCAGTCAACCATGGAGGACTTGCATGACAAAATCAAGGAATGCACCACCGCCCCCAGTCCCAGCCTTCCGACGATGAAACTTCCAATTTTTTGTGGCAACTACGAAGATTGGCCAATATTCTGTGATCTGTTTTTAAAGATCAGTGATCAAAACCAGACAATCAGCAACTCGGAAAAATTATAATTCTTAAAAACCCACCTGCGAGGAGACCCGCAGAACGTTATCAAGCATCTGCAAATCACTAACGCCAACTACGCCACTGCATGGCAATTGTTAAAAAATAGATACCAGAATGATCGACTTATTATGTCCAAATTAATGGACAGACTTTTTGACATCCCTACGATCACGCAAGAATCAGGGGATAAAATCAAGCAACTACACGATATTTCTGTGGAATATCTAGAAGCAATAAAAAACATGGGCATCGACACATCAACTTGGGGTCCAAAAGTTGGACGACTTATAATCAGGAAATGGGACGCAGAGACCAGCAAGCTGTATAAACAAAATTTAGAAGACCCACACAAAATTCCGTCATTACAAGATATTTTCGACTTTCTACAAAGAAGATTTCAATCTTTAGAACTGCACCATACGCTGCTCCATCAAGAAAGAGTTACCAACACCAACGCCAGACAAGAAGGAAGGCTTAACAATAACAATCCACAAAGACAAAACAATTCTGCAAGGGGAACCTATCATACTCAAGCCACAGATGACAGAAAAAATCAACAAAAGGAAGTTCTACTAGCAACAGCGCTAGTATCAAGTCAATCACAAACAGGCATGTCACAACTTCTTAGAGTCCTCATTGATCAAGGTTCACAGTCCTCATTTATCATCGCAGAGGCAGCACAGATGTTAGCATTACCACGACAAAAAATTCGAGCAGAAATAACTGGAGTATGCAACGAAGACCCGAGAATTTCAAAATGGAAGATTAAGACACAACTCAAACCACGTTTCCCGAGCAACTTTGTCCTCAACGTAGAACTGCTAGTGTTGCCTAAAATTACAAGAGCACTACCAAATCAGCCAGTCTCTTATACAGACACCGCACAGTGGCAGAACACGCTGCTAGCCGACCCTACCTATAATAAAACAGGACCCATTGACATTTTACTTGGAGCAGAAGAATATAGCAAGATATTTCTGGAAGGCCTAAGAAAAGGTGAATCCGGCCTAGTCGGACAAAACACAGAATTGGGATGGGTTCTTTCGGGTCACATGACAACAACAAAATCCACGGAGCTAAACGTAACCAGTATGATTATACGCACCGAGGATGACAAACAATCGACAAAATTCCGGGAAATAGAAACAGTTTCAACTGAACTCCACCCAAGCCAGGAAGACCAGGCATGTGAAAAGTTTTACAAGGAAACCACCATCCGAAATCCAAGTGGCAACTATACAGTCAAGATACCATTCAAGGAGGCTCCACCGCAACTGGGAACCTCAAAATCGAGAGCCGCTGAAAGGTTCCAACAACTTGAGAAAAAATTTGCTCGCGATGAAACACTTCACGAGCAATATTCAACGTTCATAAGAGAATACATTCAGCTAGGTCACATAAGAAAAGTACCCGCCTATGACCTAAATAAAGGCAATTATTACATACCGCATCAAGCCGTAATCCGAGAAGACAGCGACAACAGTCAGACGTTTGTAGGTACCTCCCGACATTTAGAAAAGGACGTAAGAGAAATCATTCAAAAACAAGGAGTTCAAGACGCAGTTACGACAACAGGAACTCAATGGCACTTTATTTCACCGACTGCCCCGCATTTTGGAGGAATTTGGGAGGCTGCAGTAAAATCCATGAAGCATCATTTGAAACGAATTATAGGAGACTCCACATTAACATATGAAGAGTTGACGACCCTGGTATATCAAATTAAAGCATGCCTAAATTCACATCCCTTATGCCCTTTAAGCAACGACATTCATGACGAGTTGGTACTTATGCCGGGACACTTCCTAACGGGACGACCCTTGGTCACTCCCCCTGATCCTGTCACTACAGACATATTTTCAAACCTCTCCCAGAGATAGAAATTAGTGCAAAAAGTAAAAAAAGACTTTTGGAAAATATGGTCCACTGAATACCTCAGCAGACTACAGAGGCGATACAAATGGAAAGAAAACCAAGAAAATTTAAAAGAAGGCACGATGGTTCTGATTAAAGATGACGCCGCCATTCCATCAAGCCATTGGCCAGAATAATTCAGCTGCATCCGAGCAAGAATGGTATTGTTCGAGTAGTCACCCTAAGAAAAGGACATTCTACACTAAAACGGGCAATAACCAGCATCATACCGCTACCTCACGAAGAAATCCAGCATGCGAACGAAAAAATCACACCCATAAACATTCAAGCCAATACTATAACAATAACAAAAACAATCATAAAAAGTGCAACGCTAGGAAACAGAAGCAAGTCAACAAACAGTATAAGTATAGGTCACGCACTTCTATGGACTCTGCTTATCACATGCATTTGCATATCAAGTAGCAAAACCAACTATACAATCAGCAGACCAGAAAAAGGTTTATACATCGAACACTTGGGAAATTCAAGAATTGAGCCCGGAGTCTTCAGAGTGCAGATAGAAATAGAAAAGGAAAAAATCAACAATGACTCATTGGACGTGACTTCCACAATCAATCAGTTCAAAAATTTATGTGAACAAACCAAAAAACTGTCAGAAAAAACACAATGTCTCACACTGGTACATCACCTCATCGAACAAGGAAGATAAATGACATTAATACAAGAAGGGTTGGCAGTAAACACTCGCATAAAAAGGGGACTCCTTTTAAAAATGTTACCATCAGTATTTGGGGTCAACGACGAAGTCTACAGAGATATTGACAGCCTGCGAACCAATCAAGACGAGCTGATAAAGGCGTCCAATCATCAAACAAAAATTATGGTTTATGCAATATCAACCATCAACGAAACAGAGATTCGAATAGCAAGCCAACTAGAAAGATTCCGATCAAAGATAAATCAAGGACTTCAAGCAATCAATGACATGCAAAAATGGTACAGATCCATCGACACAAACGCTGTAAACATCCATCTGTTAAGTTGCTATCAACTTGCAAGCAACTTTATAAATGAAACATGTGCTTACTATACTAAAATATTCAAGATAATGTTTAGTAAAGGCACACTTTTCGAAATACTAGCACCATTGCACATATACAACATTATTGCTGACGCAAACAAGAAACTTCCGTCCAACATAAGAATTTCATATTCACCCCTGACAAAAACCATGGCTGAAGACGATGAAAGAAGTCTGAGAATTTTTGGATTTTTTATGATTGAAGAAATAACCAACTATACGCTAATCAAGGTCGTGCCGACACCTCTCAAAATAGATAATGGATCATATTACACGCTAGACATGCCTAATGAAATATTAGCAATAGACTACAACAACCAACATTACTTCCAACAGACTGATGAGGAGTTTAAAAATTGCATTACAGTATCAGAAAATAATTATGTGTGTACCCCCACAGCAGTGAAGAATATAGAAACAAACCCAAACTGGGTAATTGACGAAATCTACCAGCGAACGAGCAGCCCTCCTTGTCGAGTCCGGAAGAATGTCCTTTGGAAGCAACTCTATATGCCAAATACTTGGCTCTATATCCAGTCCAGACGAAACAAAACATTCTTACTCCCAAAAGAAAAGAAACCGTTCCCGTCCAAGGCAGTTACTCCAAAGTTACAAAGTTCAAAATAAACACCAGCCAAATATATAACGAACCAACCAAAATTGACAACGAACCAGTATTTAAAGTAACCGATGATGAAAGTCTCACTGCACTCAACTTCAATGAAGAAAGAATCCGCCAGCAGCTGCAAAGTACCATCTGAAAGAAAATTCAGCATAATTCATACGCCACCAGTGGAATCACAGCAGCAGGAATGGTAGCCGCAATATTATTCATATGGGTCATACGATATATGTATGTATACAAGACTATCCCGTCAACAAGCCAAACGCAACCGTCGCGTCGACCAGAAGCCAAAGATGCCTGGATGATGAAGCTACAGCCCTTAGGAGAACTCCCATCAAGCGAGACCGGGGAGAATGTTTAACCAACATCTTTTTATTTTCATTTTTTACAAATTTTTAATATTTTACCCAAACTAATTATTTATCCATCCTTGCATATAATAACCACACATGCACGAAATAATAAACTATATAAACACCTGCAAACAACCTTGCTGAGCCAGCACGTCTCGGTACAGGCAATAGACCGGGTAAGGTTACATGCTTGAAGTACAAGTTCATATATGTTAATATAAATAGGAACAGTTTTTTATTAATAAACCAGTATTCAACTATCTACGGTTATACTCATTTACCCTAACCAACTACCCACAATAGTGGCACATCCAGATGCACTATTGTACACGGTCCAAAAATATTTTGCTGGAAAGAGAGTAAATTTGCAGCAAAATATTTTTAGATAAAACAAATAGATTATATACATCAAAAAAAGGTTGACAATATACCTACCACCCATTAACAGCTATAGAACATATTTTTACTAAATATTATTAGTATAATAATACACCGTAAAAAAACATATTATCAATACACTAGATAATAAAAATTAAAAGGTATTTTACATATACACACTAAAATATTGCAAATATACATGGATTAAAGTCGACTAAGTTGTGTAATTACAAATCTACAATACTATATTTACATTTTATTATTATACACTTATATTACTGTAATAATCCATTCTTAGTGGTAGATTTACATTTTAAAATTTTACATGACCAATGTATAATTACATGATAAATGTAGAATTTCGGGCAAGATGTAATTTAAGACATATTTGTGTGACATAAAAGTGACCAATGCTTCAGTGTGTATTTTTATATTTTTTTTTTATCAGTGTGGTATTGTTCTTCAGTGTGTCGATGTACTACAATTAGAACATCACGACACACCTTTTCACATTTTCTTTGATTATTTGTTTACCACCCTACCGTTAATAAATGAAGTTACAAAAAAAGGACTAAAATAATCGGGAACACTAGCAGAAAACAGGATATCTAATTGCCCAATAAGTAATTCCAAAGTTTTCAAAAAGGAACCAAGAGGAACGTACGAATATTCCTCACTAGACAAAGAAAACGTCATCGTTTGCAAATGAAATGATAATAATGTAGTCATTATAGCTTCAAATGTAAATTCATTATTTCCTACAATTCGGGTAAAAAGGTTTTCACAAAAAGAAAAAAAAAATATGGTTACATAACCCTACCTGATTAAAAAATATAACGAAAATTTGGGAGAGGTGGACCGGGTCGATCAAAATATCAGTTTATATCGAGTCTCATTAGAGGAAAAAAATTGTGTTTTTGTTTTTTCTCTTATGGTCTTGACATGGCAGAACAAAATGCATAAAATTAATGTTGAAAAAATGGATCATTTATCGTCCCGAAGATGTATGGCTCAGGGAGTATTGGAAACGCGCCAAAAGACAACAAAATGAGTCCCTTTCAAAAAGAGTAAAAATCTTCATTTTATATCAAGATATGATTGATTGTAATTTATCAAGAAAAGCAGACCAGATGTGCATTGTGCCATAAACAGGCAGCATTTAAATGCCAATAATGTGATGTTGCTCTTTCTTTATTAAAAGGAATGCTTTATAAGTTATCACACTAAAGAAGATTAAGTTTTTACCTCTTGTAACTTATTCCATTTTTTCTTGTTTACTTAATTATAATTTTTCCTTATTATAGTAGTTTCAATTACTACCGTCCGTTTAAACAAACCCAAACATTAAAATAAAAAAAAATTCTTACAAAAATTGTTTAAAATCATCTTAACCACCAATCTACTCAGTATCAAAAAAGTATAATTAAAGAAAAATTTCACGTGTATCTGGGTAAAAAAAAATAATAATACAATTATTATCGAAGTGTTGCGCATTTAATAGAAACTCCTTTAGATATTGTGAACGCATTAAATATTCACTTTTCGAGTGTAGGTAAGAAAATTGTTAAAGAAATTGATTTGGAGATCCGGAATTTACCGCCAAACAATCCTCGCCATCATTTTGGTTTCGAGGAGATTCAAAGTCAAAATATGTTGTATAGGGCTGACCTCCGAGCTGGAAGTAAAAGAGTTTACAAGTGATCTAAAACTTTACTCTTCTCCGGGTCATGATCAAGTCTCAGTGTTTTATATCTGTAACTTGCAGGTTGGTCTTGTTACAATCCTCACAAAATTAACTAACAATGTTTTTGCTTCTGGTATATTTCCAGATGAGCTTAAAATAAGTAGTTCTATGTTTAAGTCGGGTGAGAACGGGCGCATGGATAATTATAGACCTATCATTGCTATCAGTACTTTTGCCATATCTCTTTAGGACATAATGAATACACGAATGTTGTGTTTTACAAATAAGTACAGTAAAACCTCTTTTTGCGACCGCCTCTTTACTGACCCATCTGTTAAACGACCGCGAGTACTCATTATCGGAATTTTTAGTAAACATTAATGCTAAGAACACCCTCCATTAGAGGCAGTAAAACCCGACCCGACAATTCTTAAGAAATATAGGTACATACATTAATTCCGTTATTGCAAGGCGCGAAACAAGCACACCAGGCCCATAATTCAAGCAAAAGCCCTTGAACCTTCTGAATGTCTAAGACTAGATAACTTGGACGAATGGTTGGACAAATTCTGTCGTCGACACGATATTACCTTTAGGAAAATATGTGGCGAACCAGCAGATGAGACAGGCCCCTACTATCGTGCATTGCCAACAAAAACATATGCATTAAAAGATGACAAGTGTACTGAAAAAAAACAGGAAAACAACGATTTAAAATTCTATTCTGTGTAAATATGAAAGGTGAGAAGGAAGAATCGCTCATAATAGACAAAAGCGAAAATCCTCAATGTTTTAAGGGTACACATATACATAAGTTATCTCTTCAAAGGGTCTCAAATGAAAAAGCGTGGACGACAGCAGACATCATGACAACATAGCTTCACAGATTTGATACCAAGATGAAAAAGCAAAATAAAAGAGTGGTATTGTTTCTGGAGAATGCAACGTCTCATCCCAAAATTACACTGAATAATGTGAAACCTATTAGAATTCCACCCAATACTACCTCACATTGCCATTGAATGATAAAAAAATGCTTAATGAAAGCCCAATTTATGTGTAATACAGATAATATTGACGACTCCGAAAAAGAAGATAATATTGCGTACAACTATTTCCTAACATTAAGGACACATTTGTGAACTTGTAACAATTTGCCTTTATTGATAATGAATTGCCAACAGAAAGTTCAGAATTGACTATCATCGATTTTATTGAATTGATTCAAGAAACGGAGAGAGAGAAAGGGGAACCTGAACTTGCTCCAGTGTCGAAAATATCAAGCTTATCTGAAGCCTGCGCAAGTTTAAGAGAGTTAGAAAGTTAATGTTAGCAATTATGACAAGTCTACAAATATTTCTTAATTGCTATTAAAATGTGAATATATATGTTAGTATGCACGCGCAGTATATACATGTTTTATAAATTGGCTTCATGTCATTTAATTTTAGTTCTGATAAATTTAAACAAAAATATTTAAAATTATTTACATACAAGTAGATGCTTATTAATAAACAAACACTGTAAACTGCAGACCAGTTGCTTTAATTCTTCTCTATTAACCGACCACCCCTTTTAACTGACCAACATTTGATTCCTCGAAGGTGGTCAGGATTGGGGGATTTTACTGTACTTCTATATCAGGGTCGATAAGTACGAATATAGCATTATAAAAGACAGTAACACCTTATGCGCAACAATAGATCTTCTAAGTAGGATAACAACTAACTAACACGCGCACTAAAATTACAAAATCTTTTAGAAAATGTAATAAAAAAAAATGCTAAATGACCCCATTAAACAAAGGTGGAGTTCCTTAAGGTTCATTGCATGTGCTGAGCTTTAAATGTGTATGCTTAGGGGCGCAATACTACATATTCGCTGATGATACGGTACTACTGTATGCTAACAAAAATGAAGTCAATATAGAGCGTACTGTGAATGAGGATGTTGAACGATTTGTCAATTGGTTATTATGTAATAAACTTAAAATTATAATATTTAAGCAAGAAAATAAGTTAGTTCAATGCCCAATAATTAAATTGTACAATACTAGGTATTTCTTTTTGGGCACTGCAGGATTAATCCTTTATGGCGCTCTGCGAGCGGCGCGTGTCCGCAGAAATCAATTCACGTTGGTCTTGAATCTTTGTAGATTATACTCGTTGGAAAACACGGCCTTAGGGAGGTTTTCCAGAGTCATGACGTTCTCCAGATAAAAGAATTTTTTAACAGTGTCGTTCGAGGGATACTAAGCTGAACCAGGCACGGGTGGGCTAAAGTGGCTCATCGTGTATTTCTACCATGCGCCGCTCTTGGTGGAATCAAGCGAGCAATCTCAGTTGAGCACTTGCTATGAAAATATTTGTAAAATAGACTCAAGTCGCCAACCTGCCTTCCATGCTCAAGGCTTTCCAGGTTGTTTGTCAGGTCATGGTCACCGATCAAGCAAATGGCTCTTCTTTAAATGCAATATAGCAATCTCAGGGTATGTTTAAGAGCAGAGCCCCAAATATGCGAACACTACTCCAGTGATTTTTAAATTTGGGCTTTATAGAGCATCAAAAGATGTTGGGGTGTATAGAGGTTCTTAGTTCGGAAGAGTATTCCAAGCTTCTGCGAGGCTGCCTTAGCAATGGCCGCAACGTGACTATGCCAAGGAATAAGACTATTCAAATTGACGCTCAATAAATGAATTGATTAAGCCAAGTATAAAAAACTGCCGCCTGGGTTTTTAGCGTTGAATTCTACTTGGTTACTGTCACAATAAGAGACAATTTCTTCCAGGTCTTTGTTGAGAAATGAAACCTCTTGCTGTCTATAGTGTGCATTGGCAGCCGATGTCCGAGCATCCAAAGTAAAAGATGAAAAAGTATCCTGTCATCGGTGAAGCTATGTATAATAGGATTTTTAGTTTTTTCCAAAATATGGGTAATGTATAGTAAAGAGACGGTGGGTGACAATGTAGAACCTTGAGGGACTCCGGCGTTGATGTTAAATGTGTCTGAAAGAAATCCGCTAATCGCCACTTGCAGACAGTCATGAACAAAATTGAACCAGCATTCGGTATGCTCTTACTTATCCTATACTCGGCCAAAGGCCTTGGAAATGTTTAGTCCTACCGCCCGGACCTCCCCATGATGTTCTATTGCGTTGTTCCAAACGTGAGTAATATATGCGAGAAAGTTTCTTGTTGATCTAGAGTTACGGAATCCATACTGTCGGTCACTAATAATATTGAAGCCTTCTGGTACATTATTAATTTTTCGTTGATAGCCTTCTCCATATTTTTTATACAACCGAAAGCAATGCGACTGGACGATAGTTGTTTGGCAATTAAAAGGTATATTAAAAGAGTCTCTAGTATAAAATATTAGGGTCTGGTTATTAATTAGAGTCTCAGCTGGGAAACCCATATTGATTACCTAAGCAGTAAAACTCTTTCAATGCTGGACGCCGTGTATAAATGTCTAAGTTATCTAAACATAAAAGTAAAATGGATGTGTACAACGCCTATTTTTTGTTACACTTTCGGTACCTAATCTTGGTGCGGGAAAATTGCGGTAGAATCGAGTTCAACAAACTCTATAAAATAATGTCCTAAAAATTGAATTCGGTTTTGACCGATTGACACAGACTGAGAGTCTGTGCAGAGAGCTAAAAGTCTTCAACCTTAAGAAATTAATGAATTAGAACAGAGTAAAATTACGTATAAGGCGATAAAGCAAAGACATATACCAATATTGTATTTATCCAGGATGTCCATGAATATTTAACTGGATCACATGGCCATGTTTCTGAAAATTTGATTTGATTGAGGCTAGTATTACGACGCATAAAGAGAAAGGGAAATAGAAGCCATAAATATGGAATTTCAAGCAGCGGGTTATGAACGTGCGAATAACTTTCCTGAATATACTTTTTTATTTTAAATCTAGGTTTCATTAAAAGAAAGTTCAGAATAATATGAAAATAAAATAAACTAAGCGCAACAGCTTGGTCCCCTTACCTATCAACGGCACAATTAGTGATTCTAAAAGTTGGTTTGGAGTTTTGGGTGGCTTTTGGCTGTGTGCCGGTTAAGTTGAAGTGTTGTAAGTGTACCTGAGGCTCTGAGGAGGTGCTTCCTTGCGAGTTTAGTAACTGCAGAGTGTAGTTTTGCAGGTTTCTGTGGCCGTGCGCCCTTCCATGTATTTTGTTACGACAAAGTAACATAATTGTATTGCTTTGTGGCTGAGCGCCATTAGTGTTGTACGGCGCGACAAAGTGTTGTAGCCTCATGACTGTGTTGCTAAGTTGCAGTGTGCTTTCCCTAGACTGGTTATCTAACAGTCTCACTGGGGATCAATGTTGGGTATGGTTTAACGTGCTAGTTGCGTACTTAATATGAACCTAAGGTAATGAAGTTCCTTTTTAGCATAGAATTTTCTACAGTTTCGTTACAAATACAGATTTGGGTTGATTACCCATAGTTGCGTAGAATTGCAACGCCAATTCTTTAATGTTTGAGTGCAACGAGTTGTTGTAGGCAGTTATTTTGATTTTACCGGTTCTCTGCAGCCGTAATTTGTCACTGTGTAAACAAAAGAAATGTTAGTAGGAAATGCTATTTAAAAAACTGTGTTCTTCTTCGTCAATAACAAAGCTTTCTAAATGCAATTAAATAGTATTAGTATTTAAAATATCGTTGGTTTTTTCATTTCTCCCAGCTTCACATTCACCCAGCCCTATGGGTGAATAATTTAACTATTCAACATCTTACAATTCACTTTTATAATTTAAGCAAATAGTTTAAAACTTCTTTATGGGCCGATGTAGGTTAAGAAACTCCTACATAAAAATGCTGCTTCGAGCCGGATCTTAAAGTCGTCTGATTTTTTGATTTTTCCAAAAGCAACTGGAGTTTTTAAAATAAAACCAAATATAATTTCTTGTAAAAATGTATGTATTTTTTTGTATAAGTTGTAGGCACGTTCTTACACTTGTATAGGCCTCAGCTATAACTAATAAGCTTACAGCGCACAGTGCACAGGGCGCGTAAATTAGTGCGCGAGTTACAATTAACAATTCTGATGGTCGTCCCTTACAAGTTTTACTGGATAGTGCCAGTCAAAACTCGTGTGTTACTGACAGTTTTGTACAAAAACTTAAAGTTGTTCCCTACAACAGATCTTTGAACATAAGTGGAATTTCACAAGGCGGTTTAGTTTCTCATAAAATGGTGGACCTAAACATTTACTCAAATACTGAAATGAAAACTAGGTTTAACTTATCTTGTGCCATTCTGGCAAACATTGCATGCAAAGTTCCTCAAGTTGCTATTGATACAAATAAGCTTAACATTCCTAACCATTTTAAACTAAGTGATCCTTTCTATGCGACCCCATCTGACATCGATATTTTGGTTGGTGCAGATTTATGCTATGACCTATTGCTGAATGAAATTTATAAGTTAGGCAAAAATCTTCCGGTTCTGCAAAACACTCACTTAGAGTGAGTTATCGCTGGAAATGTACTATCTCCTCCCAGTCTAGACATAGTGGTGTGTCAATGCATGTCCAATCATCGGAACAAACTTGTAACGACATTATGGAAAGGTTTTGGTGCATGGAAGAAATTCCAGAAAAATCTCTCGTAACGGTTGAAGATAAACTGACAGAAAATATTTTCACCTCCACTACTCAAATCTTGGAAAATGGTTCTTTCCAAGTAGATCTGCCACTGAAAACACCTACTGAATGTGAAAAACTGGGAGATTCTTTTAGTATAGCAAAGAAAAGGTTTGAAAACCTTGAGCGTAGGTTTCAGAATGATCCCTCTTACTGTGATTAATATAAAAAATTTGTTGATGAATATTTATCCCTTAATCATGGCAAACTTGTTCCCCTTGGCTTAAAGAATGAAAATTCCCTTAACAAATACTTTTTACCCCATCATGCTGTAATAAAAGAAAGCAGCACTACAACGAAGCTTCGAGTAGTCTTTGAAGGCTCGTGTAAACCCTCCTCTAAGGTTTCACTCAATGATATTACACTCAAGGGATATCAAGTCCAGCCCGATCTTTATGACATCCTTTGTCGATTTCGTTCCTATGAGTACGTTTCAACTACTGACATAGAAAAGATGTATAGGCAAATACAAATTAATCCCAAGCAAGTATTTCTTCTTAACATTCTGTGGAGAGAAAATCCTCAAGATCCACTGCAATGTATTGAGTTAAAAACAGTAACATACGGCACAAATTGTGCACCATTTTTAGCTACGCGTGTTCTACTTAAGATATCGCTTAAGAACCAAGTAAACTTTCCTTTAGCAGCACAGGCACTTAAAAGTCATTGTTATGTGGATGACATTATCACCGGCGTTGACAATGTTAAAGACCTAGAAGATTTATATAACGAATTAAATTCACTTATAAATACACATGATTTCTCCTAGCACAAATGGTGCTAAACCTCTAAACAATTTTGGGAAAATGTCTCTCAAGAGAAAATTTCTGAACGAGACATGGATTTGGATGACAACCCCAATAAGGTATTAGGGTTAAAATGGAAACCGCTTCAAGATTCTTTATGCATGTTTGTTCCAACAATATCTCTTGCTGGTCCCTTTACAAAGAGGAAAATTCTTTCAGTTATAGCGCAATGCTATGATCCCTTGGGGCTCTTGACCTCTGTCATTGTCATAGGTAAACTTATTATGCAGAGACTTTGGTTATCCAAGGTTGGTTGGGATACCGTAATTACTGACCAATCACTTATTAACCAGTGGCTAGAATTTGTTGGAAACCTTCATCTTTTGTCCAATCTAGAACTTCCCAGATATTTGTTTTCTGATCAAGCAGTTCAGAGGATTGAAATTCATGGGTTCGCAGATTCAAGTTTGAAAGCTTACGCAGCCTGTGTATATATTCGCACTGTTTATCAGAACCATGACGTCACCTGCCATTTAATATCGTCAAAATCTCGTGTCGCCCCACTAAAAGTACTTTCTCTTCCGCGCCTTTGTTATGTTGTTGTTATGTATGTTGTTACTATCACGACTAGTACATAAACTCCTAAATATTTATCAGGATAGATTTATAATAGACTTTGTCAATTTATGGCCAGATTCACAAATTGCATTATGTTGGATTATTTCTCACCCTTCCCGATGGAACACCTTTGTAGCTAACCGAGTACCACAGATACAAACTCTAACCTCTAACTACAACTGGTGTCATGTCAAATCAGCTAATAATTCTGCTGATCTCCATTCTAGAGGAGTTCTTCCTCAAAATATTATAAATAATCCCTTATGGTGGCACGGTCCAGATTTTCTTTCTAGTTCTATTTTGGAATTTCCTCAATTTGAAAAGCATGTTCAAATAGAAAATTTGCCTGAAGAGCGCAAGGTAACTCTTGTTTCTA
Organism: Polydrusus tereticollis; assembly: GCA_963920685.1. Lineage (NCBI taxonomy): Eukaryota > Metazoa > Arthropoda > Insecta > Coleoptera > Curculionidae > Polydrusus > Polydrusus tereticollis. The sequence continues at coordinate 21,396,216 of OY987328.1, forward strand.
CAAATCGACTAAATAAGCAAGATTTCTGGAATCAGTTGCTCTCCAGATTTTCCAGTTTCCGTCCGTTGCAACGTACAGTTGGTTATATTTTAAGGTTTGCTCACAATTCCTTAAATGTTAAAGACAAATTTGTGGGTCCTTTGTCTGTTACCGAGCTAAAAAATGCATTAACCCTGATTATTCAAGTTTTACAATCAAAACATTTTTTGAAGGAACGTGTTGCGCTTATCAATGGTTTGCCCATAACCGATAAACACAAATTATGTCTCAAATCCCTATTAGATAAAAACCGAATAATCAGAGTAGGTGGTAGATTAGCCGGAGCGCAAACAGTATTGTCAAACTTTCGACTCAAATTTTGGCCTCTCAACGGTCTTAGAGAAACGAAAGGTCTTATTCGAAAATATTTAAGTTGTTTTAGGAGCTCAACCAGCTCAGCAAATTATGTCTGATTTACCAGACTATCGTTTAAACATGTCTCGTCCATTTCAAAAGAACGGTGTGGACTACGGTGGTCCGTTCTTAATAAAATCGTCTAAGCTCAGAAAAGCTCCTCGAATTGGTGACCGAACTTTCTACTAATGGATATATATCAGCACTTAAAAGATTAATTTCCAGACGTGGAAATCCTTCACAAATCTTTAGTGACAATGCTTCAAATTTCTTAGGGCCGTATAATCAGCTGAATGAAGTTCATGATTTTTTAAAAAATAAGGAAACTTGTGATGCTATTCATGACTACCTATCTAAACTAATATAGAATTCAAGTTCATTCCTTCTAGAAGCCCACATTGGTGAGGTCTTTGGGAATCGGTTATAAAAAGTGTCAAGTATCACCTTAAAAGGTTGATTGGAGACGCTCATCTCACATTCGAAAATTTCTACAATCTTGACTTAAATAGAAAGTATTGTAAATTCGAGGCCTTTATGTGCACTTTCGAACGACCCTACAGATCTTCAGGCGCTTACACCTGAACATTTTTTGATTGGGCCAAGCCTAACTTCATTTCCCGAAAGAAATATGACCCATATTTCTGAAAATCGCTTAAATTTGTGGCAAAGATGTACACAAATTCATCAAATCTTCTGGAAGCGTTGGTCGGTGGAATATTTCAATCAACTTCAACATCGTCCAAAGTGGATGAAACCCTGTCCAAATTTAAAGGTTAACGATCTTGTGCTGTTAAAGGAGGATGATTGCCCCCCTTTAAAGTGGCCCTTAGCCAGAGTGATTGAAACATTTCCTGCTTCTGAAAATTCAAATCTCCCCTTTTCTAACCACATGACGACTAGTACCAATTCATAACTTAACCTAACTGAACTAAGCTAAAATATCATACAAATTTAGCTAACCTGAACTTTCTTTACCTACCCTGACCCATGTAATACCGCTTTTTAAAATAAAAATTTGATTGGTTGAACGTCTTGAATAATAATAGTATATTGCGCAAGAAGGGGCGAAAGTCAACGATTTCACGAGTGTGAGGTTGGCAGATATCACACTCGTGAAATCGTTGAGTCGCCCCGATTTGCGCATACAATTTTTCATATAAATTGTTTTGAAAATATGACTTGAGATGCCTCGCAATTCTATGTATTTGATGTTAATTACTTATTGTTGGACTCACACTCGTAGAGATCCAGAATAAAACCCAGGTTCTTTCTATTTACCAATCATTTATTTATACACGACGATTTTCCCAGCATATTGCTCGGAAACGGAACCAGATAGAAACCGTGGTGGCCACCGGATCACACCATTTCGACCAATCCAGCGCGCAGGAAGCGTGGTATACAAATAATTTGTAACTTGCCTGGCCAAGTGAGGGGGAGCTCCATCTTGCTGCCACCATATAGAGGCTCTTTCATTGATTGGGATATTTTCAAGTAATAAGGGAAGTTCATTTGAAGAAAATTTAAAAATCGTTCTCCATTTAGTGTCCCTTGGTAAAAGTAAGGACCTATAAGATAGCCATTAAATAAACCGCACCAAACGTTAACCCCCCAAACTACCTGAAAATTAGTCTCCTTCATCCAGTGAGGATTTACAGATGACCAGTAGTGGCAATTGTGGCGATTTACTATGCCGTTATTGTGGAACCTACTTTCATCGCTTCATAAAATTTTGTTGGAAAAAGACGGTCTTGTTCAAATTTCATTGACATCTCAGCAATGAAATTTAGGCGGCGTTCAGGATCTTCAAGTGTTAAGCCCTGCACCAGATGAATTTTGTAGGGGTGGTATTTACAATCTTTTAGTGTCCTTTCAACTGTACTTTTTTCAATACCTAATTCTTCCCCGAGGAGTCGAGTTGAGACATGTGGATACACTTGAACATAGGTCAAGATGTTAATATTGTGTCAGAATTAAGACACAAGCTGGAATATTTATCCGTCCCATTATCAAATTGTGTCCTTTACCGGACTATGACCGTTCTGAGTAACTTTTCACACAATTGCCCTGCTCCTCGCGTATTTGAAGTTTGATGAAGACAGAGTCTTCATAGACGGGGGGGAATATGTTGGGGAAACACCCCAACAATTGTAAATATATTATACATTTTGCCTTATATAATAATAACACCCTGTGTACATACAACAATAAGTCTCTCCGCAAGCAAAGCCTCCAAATTCCAACAATTATTAAAATAGAACCATTTGCTTGATCGGTGACCATAGTCTGACAAACAATCTGGAATACCGTGAACATCGAAGGCGGGTTGGCGACTTGAGCCTATTTTACAAATATTTTCATGGCAAGTGCTGAACTGAGGTTGCCCGCTTGATACCACCCAGAGCAGTGCATGGCAGAAATACACGACGAGCAACTGCAGCCCACCAGTACGTGGTTCAGCTTAGTGTCCCTCGAACGACACTGTTCCAAAATTCTTTCATCTGGAGAACGTCATCACTCTGGAACGACCTCCCTGAGATCGTGTTCCCAACGAGTATAATCTCCAAAGATTTAAGACCAACGTGAATCGTTTCCTGCGCACACGCACCGCTCTCAGCGCCATAAAGGGTTTATCCTGCAGTGCTGTGCCTCATCATAAAAAAAGACGCGATTTTAAAAAGCAGTATCTTTTACCAGAGCTTAATATTTCAAAAATATAGACACTTTTTAAAAATGAGTTTTCTGGTCAAAAGGAGATGCAGGCTGTTTTAGTATTTGTATATCAAAAAATATTTCTTAAATACGAACCACGGTCGGACTGGCTTAATATGAAATGGCTCCGTTTTCGAAAAGAAAAACTTTGCATTATACAATACAAGCATAGCTTTTCAGAAGAAACCTTTCTCGAACTAGATATCACAGAAAAGTGCAAATTAGGTAGAAAAAGGAGATGGGAGTCTATTCCGTTATGTCAAAAATATGCTGGCCGTATGCCGGTGTCTCAAAAAAAGAAAAAAGCCTTGCCATTTATTCTAAAAAAAAAAGAATTATTCCAGAGGATTACAGTAATTTTATTTACGAAATTCCTGAAATAAGAGGTCAACTCAAGGAACCCGACTCCGATAATAGTGAGTAAGAATGCTTAAAAATAGGTTATTTTTAATTTTTTAAACAATTGTTTATTCAAATAAAAGTTTGACACTGCAATTATCTTTTTTTCTATTAACACTCTTATAGATTTTTACCAATGAAGAGTTTCTATTGTGCCATATGTGGTAAGTGTTTATGTGAATTAATGTGCACTCATTACCTTTCATTTAGCTATATCTCGAAACCAACATTTTCCAATTTAGCACATAATATTATGTAAACTGGACCATCGTAAATATGTTTAATTAGCTCGATGACGTCATATCTATAATTTAGGACACACTGTATCAATATTTTTTAATAGAAAATACCACCCCTTAAAATATCAGTATCCATGTCCGAGCATTTTCAGAAAAAAAAGTCATGCTGGACTAAATTTATTCCAAGGTAGGTACAAACTTGCACTGTATGCCTAGGTAGTGTAATATAAATAAATATATATAGTGAAATCGGCAATATTGCACTTTCTTAGTAGCATGATTTTCATAGGGCATGCTTCGTTCATTGGACTATACCTTCTTCGATCTAAATAAAGGTATTTGTAAATAAAACACGATGAATGAAATTAGTTGCGTGCACAAACCGTAAAACACGGGACAATAAAAAGATATTTTCGGTATTTTCGTCTCAGGACTTTTGGCTTAGATACAATAAACCCCTTATTTCATATTAAGCGCGATAAAGATTTATATGCAATTAAATCCGAAAAAGCTGACATATTAAATAAATTTTGTAAATTTTCATTCGCGAATTCAGAGCATACTGTTCCGCAGAGATTCACGAGTAGTCGGGCGATATTAAAAAGTAATTTATATGTGGCTGCAGATTTTTTATTTGCTTTTCTTGTTTCATTTTTATTTTATTCTTGCTTCATAAAATAGAATTTATTCACGCCGCGCGCTATATTTTACCAACAAAATGACAATATTTTTGCCCGAGTATTTTCTCTCTGAATTATTATTTCCATTTTAATGGATTCCTTTAAATTAAAATTGCTTTTTGCTTTATGCAAATTATTTTTACAGGCCATTATAAAAATGGATTTAGCCTGTCTGGCGTTATTTATGCCTCGTTGAATTTGTGTTTATCGTGTACACTAATGTTGTTCCTGTTGTGTTATTTTTTTTTAAATAGATGCATTCGCATTTCTTGCTTTTATTTTGCCCCAGTTTTTCCATGAAATTTACAACATCAGGTAAACAAGTACCATCATCAAAAATGTTTACAAAAAGGACTTAAAATATCCTCGCACTTGGTTATATATTGCTTAAATTTTGGAAGGCTTGGTTTATTTAGTTTTGTTTGTAGGTGTTGAGCACCCGACTAACATAGCAATTGGTTTGTAGTTAATAGGAAGATTTAAAAGTAAAGTAAATAAAGTGAAAGTCGAAGTCAAAATATGCTTTATTGTATGAAAGAAGTATCTTTATGGACAAAGCTTTTAGAGATTTTAATCAACATTAAAATATAACATATCGCAATTTAAAATATTAGAACAAAAAAGCAAATAATTACATATTACGAATTGCCACTAAAAAAATCATTTATTTCATTTCTTTTCAGTAATAAATTTTTAGCAGTTTTTTCAATCGTTTTAAAATTTGATATTTTTCTAGAATCATAAAAATATACAGAGTGGCAAAAAAGTCGCGCATAATGCCTGTAACTTATAAATTACCTCGTGTACGAGAAAGTGACCTTGATGAAAGTTGTTCAGTAAATTATTCCCCACATTTCTACCTGCATGAATTTTTTCTTTCGGTTCTGGTTTGGTCTGGTCCCTATGACGACAAACTTACTTTTTTTAAATGGAATACCCTGCATATGATTGCATGTTTGGATTCTACTGGGAAAACTCTGAATTTTTCGTATTTCAAGTTTTCACCTATCTGCAAGCGTTTCCTAGATAATGACAGCTCAAAAATGAAAAGCTTAATATATAAATATAATAAATCAGTCAACGGTGTGTCAAGTGGTAAAGAGATTTCGAGAAACAGACAGTGTTAGTGAAGCCGCTAGCAACCGGGGAAATAAAGCTTTGGATATTATGCTCTCAATAAATGAAAATCTAACACAATCATCCAGGCCAATGGCAATGGATTTTAATGTGTCGCATCACTCAGTACAAAATGTGTTTAAGCAGGAGAAGTTACATCCCTACAAGATAAAGTTGGTGCACGAGTTAAACGAGGACGATTTTAATAGAAGAGCTGAATTTTGGGAGCTGATGATGGAGAGATGCAATAACGATAATACCTTCGCAACAAATATCATTTTCTCGGATGAAGCTACTTTCCATTTAAATGGCATTGTTAATAGACACAATTATCGTTATCGGTCTGCTGAGAATACTCACTGGTTCCACGAAGGTCATACTCAGAGGCCCGAAAAAGTTAATGTTTGGGCGGGCCCAGTTGGTAGACATATTGTGGGACCTTTTTTCATAGATGGTAATTTGAAGGGCGGAAAATATCTGGACCTCCTTATGAATCACCAAATTCCTCCTTGCAGAATGGTTTTACCGGGTGTAAATAATGGCATAAACGAACAGGTACTGTTCCAGCAAGATGAAACACCTGCGCATTATGCGGCAAATGTTAGACAATACATAAACGAACAAGTTCCAGGACGTTGAATAGACATAAGAGGTGCTATTGACTGGTCAGTTAAAGAACAAAGTCTGCGTTAACCGTCCAAATGAGATAGAATCTTTAAAAGTCAAAGAAACTTGTTTATGATTTAAGTTGCTCAATTTTGTAGGTTAATTATTTTGTTATTATAAAGTTTGTTACAATTTTAAATATATAAAAATTTGATATACAAAAAATTCAGAGTTTTCCCTGTGGAATCCAAATATGCATTCATATTATGCAGGGTGTTCCTTTTAAAAAAAGTAAGTTGGTCTCTATGGTAACCAAACCAGAAATGATAGAAAAAATTCATGCAAGTAGAAATGTGGGGAATAATTTACTAAACAACTTTCATAAAGGTGACTTTTTCGTATACGAGGTAATTTAAAAGTTACAGGCATTATGCGCGACTTTTTTGCCACTCTGTATGAAATAATTGTCTTATATTATGTTATAAGTAAGTAAATTAATATTATTTATTTTTCTTTTTATTCAAACAGTCTGTTAAATTTTTTTTTTCAGATAAGCATAGGCTTACAAGAATCTCTAGATCTTGCTTTGCTGATGGCCCTTTTTTGTAAAATGAAAATCGAATTAAGAAGATATTGAGATTAATTTCCCCAGAAACAAATTCCTTATCTCAAAAGAGATTCTATTAAAGCAAAATAAACATTTCGAAGAACTGTATCATTTACTTCATTAGTCTCAGGGCATAACAACCTGAAGCTAATTTTCTAAATAATAGTTCTATATGCTCATTAAAAGTAAGATTTTGTGTAATGTAAATTCCTAAAAACTTTATATTTTGGGGGTTGTTAATTATCAGTTTGCCAAAAATAATATTATTAGGAGAACATTTAAAAGCAAATGTGATGGTTTTAGTGATATTTAAAGAACGTAGATTAGAGTCACACCACTCTTTAATTTTCATTAAATCTTCATTAATTATGTTAGTTAATTCAATATGATATTTACAATGTCAAAGGATTATTGTGTCATCAGCAAACATGGTAAATTTACCATTTAAAAAAATTTACGTCAATTATATAGAGATAGAAGTGAGGTACAGGTAGGTAAACTACTAATAATAATATTTGGACTGCGCCTATGGAATACGGCGAAGTACGCTGGGTTTTATAGTTAAATCATGATTTATTACTCTCTCGCATTAAGCAGCATACTATAGGGCTTCTTATTGGCAATGCAGACCCTTTTTCAGAATTCAACCACCTTCTTCCTGTCCTTTCGATCAGTTTGGTCTATTCGTTTTTTCAAATATGTTAGAAATAAAACCATCCCCAAACTCAAAAACCGTAAGTCGCCGGGAACTGATCACATCACAAATGAGATAATCAAACATGGAGGAAACACTCTGTCAGACAAACTACATGTACTCTTTAATATGATACTAACCGTCAAGAAGGTACCCGACAAATGGAAGAAAAGCATTACCATACCAATTTTTAAAAAAGGTGTAAAAAGCGACCCAAAGAACTACCGAGGAATCAGTCTGCTGAGCGCGGTGCTAAAATTACTGACCAAAATACTTTCTGAGGAAGTAGCGAGTACCGAAACAAACGAAGAGCAACAGGGATTCAGGCCCAATACATCCACTATCGACGCAATATTTATCCTACGTCAGATAACAGAAAAGTCCATAGAATTTAATAAACCAGCATACATGTGCTTTGTGGACTTAACGCAAGCCTTTGACAGGGTACGATTACACGACGTGGTAAAACTGTTAAACAAACGTTGTATCGACCCTGAAGTTGTAGCAGTCAAAACAGAACTGAACACAAACAACAGGACATTTATTAAAGTGGGCACCGAGCTGACGACAAAAATACCCACAAATACCGGCATAAAACAAGGAGATAGTCTCAGCCCGATACTGTTCAATCTGATAATGGACGAGATAATCAACGATGTAAAAGCTACGGGCAGAGGACATAGAATGGGAAATAAAGAAACCAAAATAGTCTGGTACGCCGATGACGCGGTAATAATAGCTGAAAACGAGGACGAGCTGCAGAGGCTGCCACACAGGTTCGAACTATCAGCGAAGAAGTGGAACATGACTATATCATCTCAAAAAACACAGCCCATGGTGATAGCTAAAGACCCCATAAGATACAAGCTTGCAGTCTACAACGAAAGCATTGAACAAGTGATGAACTTTAAGTATCTGGGAGTCAATGTTACTAGCGGCAGAAACCTTAGAGAGGAAGTTCGAGGACAAACCACCAAAGCAAAATATATAAGACCTGTGTGAGACCAATAATGGACCTATGCCGCCGAAACAAGGGCAGATACCACCTACACGAAACGCCTTCTTCACAGTACATAAATGAGAACTTTAAGATCAATTACAGGAAATACACTCAAGACGAAGTGAGACGATAAGAAACGAGTGTGGAATCCAGGATATCGTGAGATGGACCAGAGGTAGACGCAGAGAGTGGAGAGACCATATGGAACGAATGGCAGAGGACCGTCTGGCAAGGATAGCTAGGACGGCAAAACCCAATACCGGGAGACTACCTGGGAGACCACCCAAAAGCTGGTATGACAGCTAGACATCCGCTTCTCAAGGTTGAGGATTCGCGTCGAAGAAAACAGGGCATCGTCCTATTTAAAAGAAGAAGAAGAAGAAGAGAAGAAATAAGGACGAAACCGCTTTTTCTTCAAACTATAAAGCTGCATATTACGTAAACGTGCAATAACGCATTGTTTATAAAGTTTGTTATATAATATGAGCCTAACACTGGATACGAAAAAGTAAGAGTTTAAGTATAAAGTCAAAACATATAGCATAAATCGACTTTAAGAAGCCAAAAATGCTAAACCACACTTGAACGACAGGACTCATTAACAGAATTAGAAAAGCCCCTAAAGAACACTAAGTCGGATCTCGATTGGAAGTTGCCAACCTTCTAATTTATTTTTTAATCATTGAAATCAGTTAAAATGTTTTTGAACTGCATTTAAAAATGACTCAAACAAAACAAAATAATTTTCGTTTCAATTTATTTTTGTTCTTAGCCTCATTGAAATTCATATTATTCTTTTATTTTCTTTTTATATCTTTCGCATTGAAAAGATCCATTTACCCCATTAAATGTAGATTATAATACAGCAAAAGTCAAACAGAATTTCGAAAATAATATTATATTCCACATTTCCTATTTAAATATTCATTTTTCAACATATTTACATACATATGGGTCCTGGGCGATATTTTGCTTTTACTTTGAATTTTAAATTTCGATGTAATCATATTCGGAATTAAATCAGTTCATTTTAAAACTCTGAAAGTCAATTCAACGACTACGCCAACTTTGATAATAAGATTGAAAAGTTTTCTCGTTGAAATTTTTTTTATCCTTTTGTTATATCGTGTAATGGAATTTTTTATGAAGGTATATAAAATTATATCAAGTTTTCTGATTTATTTTTATTCGATCGTTTGAGATTTAATATAAATTTCAAAGTGAGCATTGAGGTTCTGACTTTTGTTTAAACGGGTCAATTTGTGAACTGAGCATTCCGAATTACCGTATTGTACAATCATTACTCCTAGCGCGCGAAAATCGTATTTTATTTCATACTCAATTATTACTGATTCATATTGAATTTTTAGGCAACACAATAAATTCGCAAATGTTAAGTATTGCGTTTCTTCTCCTTACCTATTAATTTTAACTACCTACCTATCACCAAACCATTAAGGCCCAAGTATATAGGTTGGGATTAACTCAAAAGTGGAGATTAATCCAAGGGTTAGTAGTAAGTTGTATTGTATAACCAGAGGTTACCTCCGATCCTAGGATTAACTCTCAACTAGTGAATTGAGTGATGAGTTAACTCGCAATCTTTTGATTAAAATGGCGTATTTTGACAGTTTCCTTATTTCATTGTCATTGTCATTATCTTTTAAACTAACGTATTGTTTGATTTGGTTTATGTAGCGGACATACATGGAAATATAATGTGACAAACAAATTATTTTGTATGTATTAGCTGGTCAAGGTGGCGTACCTTCCCGAGAAATGGCATTAAAACATGTGCATCTCATTTTGACCATCCGTTACGGCTTCAACCCTCCGATCAGGGATCGGGAGTAATAAACTTAATAAACAGTACAGGCAATAAAGCAGGCCTCTAACGGTAGTTCCAGGGCATCTCTTAAAAGTTTATTGTCGACGCCTTTTGGGTACCTTTTTCCAAAAGGCAAAACAAAATATAGACAGTTCATCTCAGCTAGCCTTTTCAATACGTTTGGCACTCTGAGACCGCGAACGATACCACGTTTAGTCATTTTGTATATATTGTAATGTTAATGTAAATACAGTTTAAGTGTACATATAACATCGGCTTCTTATTTCACAAAACACTCTATTCACGAGCTACGCACCCCCAAATTGGTGACCCCGATACAAAAAAGGCGGAGTGTTTCTAGTTTTCTTTATTTAAGTGTTAAGTGTTATAAGTTATAAAATGACGGATAACGGAAAAAAAAGCAACGGGGAAAACGAGCCAGAACGGGAGGAAATATGTGTTACGACACGCGTAAAATTACCGAAGTTTTGGCCACAAAAAATAAACTTATGGTTTCATCGAGTGGAAGCTCAGTTCCAGTTAAGTAAAATTGTGAAGGACGATACGAAATTCACACACATAATCTGTGAGTTAGACGACAAGTACTTGGAAGAAATCGAAGACATTGTGGAAAACCCTCCCGAAACAAGCAAGTACGAAACAATAAAAAATGCGCTAATCAAAAGGCTGACCGATTCCGACGCAACGCGTACACGGAAGTTGCTAGAAGCGGAAGAGATCGGCGATTGCACACCTTCACAGTATTGGCGACATCTTAAGCAACTCGCAGGCAGTTCTGTTACAGAACAATTTTTAATAGATTTATGGAAAAGTCGACTTCCTATAAAAACTCAAGAAATCTTATCTGTAACGGAAGAGAAGAAATGCGAGAAGTTGACGGCAATAGCAGATCGCATTCACGACGTTTCCATAGAAAAGCCGAGGATTGCGGCGGTGACAGAGCCACAGGCAGACCAATGGAAAGCACTTCACGAGAAAATGGAGAGCCTGCAACAGCAGATTAGTGCTATCGCGAAAACCACACATTCGCGGTCGCGAGACAGGTCTCGTTCACGTGCACATAGCGATACACGCGACGCTAGCCAAACCAAAAAACAATATGACTTGTGCTGGTATCACTTTAAATTCGGTGAAAAAGCGACGCAGTGCAGGCAACCGTGCAATCATAAAAAGCCAAAAAACTAAGTGACCCGTCGGTATGCGCGGCTGAATACGACGGTGACAGAGTTTCAAAAGGCCGCATTTTTGTGACTGACAAAATAACAAAAGTGCAATTTTTAATAGACACAGGTGCAGATTTATGTGTGTATCCGCGAAGCAAAGTGCGCGGAAAGTGGAAAAAGTGCGAGTACGAACTTTTCGCTGCCAACGAAACTCGTATCGCTACGTACGGCACCATTGCATTAAAGCTTGACTTTTCGATGCGGCGTGATTTAACCTGGCGTTTCGTCATTGCTGATGTTGATATGCCGATTATAGGGATGGATTTTTTATCATATTTCAACCTACTCGTCGATCCGCGCAATAAACGAATCGTCGACCTTACCACAAAACTCAGTGCCAGTGGCCGTTTAGTGAACGACGACATTTCATCAATAAAAACAATTGTTGGTGAAACCAAATACCATAAATTACTCGCGGAGTATCCCGATTTGACAAGGCCTGCGGTTTTTAAAAAAGAATCGGTTAAACATACCACAGAACACCATATTAAAACGACCCCCGGGACTCCAGTGTATTGTCGACCGCGCAGACTCGCGCCCGACCGGCTGAAGGTTGCCAGAACGGAATTTGACTTGCTACTCCGGCAAGGAATTATCCGACCATCGAAGAGCCCATGGGCGTCACCTCTACACATCGTGCCAAAGAAGGACGGAAGTTTACGACCCTGCGGAGATTACCGGGCCCTTAACGCTCGGACTATTCCTGACAGGTATACACCGCCACACATCGAGGACTTTACACAGCAACTGCATGGTAAAAAGGTTTTTTCTAAATTAGATTTAGTACAAGCGTATAACCAAATTCCTGTTGCGCACGACTCGATCGAAAAAACTGCTATAATTACCCCGTTTGGCTTATTCGAATTCGTTTTCACTCCTTTTGGTTTACGAAATTCTTCTCAAACGTGCCAAAGATTTATTGACAGCATAACGCGAGATTTAGATTTTGCCTATAACTTTATCGATGACATTTTTATTGCATCCGATGATGAAGAACAGCATTATCGGCATTTAAAAATATTTTTTGAACGATTAAGCCAATACGGAGTGGTTATTAATCCGGCGAAATGCGTTTTTGGTGTAAGTGAGATAGAATTTTTAGGTTATCAGGTCGATTGTAATGGCATCAAGCCGTTAGCTCATCGTGTCGAGGCCATTAAAAATTTTGCAAAACCACATACCATTAAACAGTTGCGACGTTTTTTAGGCATGATAAATTTTTATCGGCGTTTTATTTCTAATGCCGCGAAACTCATGCAACCTCTCCACGACCTGCTTAAGGGCGCGAAAAGCGGCAATACTCCGTTACCGTGGACTGACGCCGGTGAAAAAGCTTTTCTTGATATTAAAATTAACTTAGCGAATGCCACTTTATTAGCTCATCCAGCTGCCGGCGCACCAATAAATATTACGGTAGATGCTTCCGATTTTGCATGTGGCGCCGTTTTACAGCAATGGGTTGATAATAGCTGGCAACCATTAGCATTTTTTACAAAGGCTTTTTCAACTGCGCAGCAAAAATACAGCGCATATGATCGCGAATTACTAGCTATATATCTCGCGGTCAAACGTTTTAGACACTCAGTAGAAGCTCGCGAATTTTTTGTTTACACTGACCATAAACCAATCACGTTCGCTTTTAATCAAAAACTGGAAAAATGCTCACCGCGGCAGTTTCGATATCTCGATTATATCGGTCAATTCACTACAGATATCCGACACATTAAAGGCGTCGATAATCATGTAGCTGACGCACTTTCAAGAATTGAAACAATTACGCGAGCGCCCGATTATAAAACTATTGAGTGTGAACCAAATAAAGACGCAGAATTAAGAGATATTTTAAATTCAAATTCGACTTCTCTTAAACTAAAAAAAATGAATTTTCCGGAATTTCAGATAAATCTATATTGCGACACGACGAACGATATTGTACGACCATATATTCCTACGACGTTGCGTAAAACTATTTTTAATTCACTGCACGGATTGTCTCACCCCGGAGTTCGCGCAAGTCAAAAATTAGTTGTAAAACGTTTTATTTGGCCCTCTATCAACAAAGATTGTCGCGAATGGGCGCGACATTGCATCGCATGCCAAAAATCAAAAGTCACGAGACACGTTTTAAGCCCTGTAAAAGATTTTATAAGCCCAAGCGGTAGATTTGAGCACGTGCATATAGACCTCGTAGGACCTTTGCCGATATCTCAAGGCTACAAATACTGTTTGACGTGCATTGACAGATTTTCGCGATGGCCAGAAGTCATGCCGCTGGCGGAAATCGATGCAGAAACGGTCGCGACAGCATTTTTAAACATTTGGATTTCTCGATATGGCGTACCTTTGCGCGTAACTACCGACCAAGGCCGCCAATTCGAATCTAAATTATTCAGCGAATTCACGCGTTTAATAGGAATTTCGCATTTAAGAACGACGGCGTATCATCCGCAGGCAAATGGTATGGTGGAGAGATTGCATCGACAACTTAAAGGCGCTATAAAGTGTCATGATAATGACAATTGGGTCGCTATGCTCCCAATTATTTTATTAGGCATTCGCACATCCTTAAAAGAGGATCTAGACGCAACCGCGGCGGAGATGGTGTTTGGCTCTCCTTTGCGTTTACCTGGCGAATTTTTCGGCGAAGCAAGCAAAACAGTTAATACTTCCGAATTCGCTAAACAACTTCGTCAGCACATGCAAGAATTAAAACCGACTCCCGGTACGCGACATGGTTTTCATAAAACTTTTATTTTTAAAGAATTGAGTACTGCCAAATTTATATTTTTACGCCACGACGCCGCGAAAGGTTGTCTAGAACCTCCGTACGATGGACCCTTCAAAGTCATTGAGCGCGGCGACAAAAACTTCATTATAGACATGTATGGCAAGAGTGTAAAAGTGTCAATCGATCGATTGAAACCAGCTTTCGTTCTTCGCGATGCAGATAACCAACCATCGATTGAAACTTCCCTTAATCGTAATGTTGAACCAAATAATGTCAATGGCCTACCGATGGTAGACAATAATAATAAATGTCAATCGCGAACAGGTAGAAAGGTGAAATTTCCAGACCGTTTGCAGGCTGGATTTGCATAATTAGGTACTCATACCATATTATAGTGCACATACACTAAAAATTGTTTTTAGGTATTGCCTTTACAAACAGTGTATATTTGTTATAGGTATTTTTGTATATTTTTCGAACATTATTGTTTCTTGTATAACTCATAGGTACAATTACTTTTAGGTTTAGGTATTAAATGTTAATTTTAAGCATAATAAATAAACTAGATGTAAGAATCACGTAATGCGCTCTGTTAAGAAATAGCCCTGGAATTAGGTGTGACATATATTTTTATTTGCTCTCTCGTTGCATATCCCTTGCGTTATCACTGGTAAGGGGGTAATGTAGCGGACATACATGGAAATATAATGTGACAAACAAATTATTTTGTATGTATTAGCTGGTCAAGGTGGCGTACCTTCCCGAGAAATGGCATTAAAACATGTGCATCTCATTTTGACCATCCGTTACGGCTTCAACCCTCCGATCAGGGATCGGGAGTAATAAACTTAATAAACAGTACAGGCAATAAAGCAGGCCTCTAACGGTAGTTCCAGGGCATCTCTTAAAAGTTTATTGTCGACGCCTTTTGGGTACCTTTTTCCAAAAGGCAAAACAAAATATAGACAGTTCATCTCAGCTAGCCTTTTCAATACGTTTGGCACTCTGAGACCGCGAACGATACCACGTTTAGTCATTTTGTATATATTGTAATGTTAATGTAAATACAGTTTAAGTGTACATATAACATCGGCTTCTTATTTCACAAAACACTCTATTCACGAGCTACGCACCCCCAAATTGCACCCCCAAAGTTTATAAAGTAATATGTTGCAGCAGGTTTGTTCTTAAGTGTTTTGTAGTAGGTATTATGGAGGCTTTCGATATTATTTACGATTTTCTTTCGGATGATAAGGATAATTTAGATATCATTGATATAGTAGAAAATGCACGGAGGCCCCGAATATTCAGGCCTTGTATTGAAAATATGGATTTCTGGATAGATCCTGAATTTATTTGAAGATTTAGAGTGTCGAAGGCTTCAGTTGAATTAATTGTTCAAGCGATTGACCTAAACCTGCAAAAAAACACTGACCAGTAATTTATTGTAATAGAAACTAGGTATTGCTATGCTGTATTTTCAATGGATTCTCGAGAATGGCCAAATTGTTACATTTCAAGTTTTATTTGAGAAATGATGCTTTACTACCAATAACTGAAATATTGATTGCATTAATATTTCATGCTACAGGGAGTTTGCTCAGGGTTGTTGGAGACTATGGAGACTTTGGTGGTATCGATCCTGGAACGCCATCCCGTATTGTAAAACATGTGTCAGTACAAATAGCTAGTTTATCTCACATATTTATATGAAATAACCTACAGGCATTGCAAAACTTGAAGCAATTAAAAATGAATTTCAAGATATTGCCAATTTTCCGAATGTTGTTGGTGCGATAGACTGTACGGGTACGCATGGTCAACTACAGTCTCCCGGAAGTGATAATAGGTGATTGCAAAAATTAAAATAGTGGTTATAATTAAATTGTAATCGGTTATATTTACGTTGTACAGGGTTATCCAACCAAGACTAGACAAGGCGATTTTTTGACTTTTCCTGTACTTTTATAAAAAAAACTGAAATAGCCATCTTAAGTCATTTTCTCCCGCGAATTCGAATATCTTCAGCAAAAAACAATTAAACATCAAACAAAAGTACTAGGGGTCACTTTGATATTTTTATAAATGGGATGCCGTATTTTTAATGAGCTTATCCGATTTCTCATATAAATTTTGATCTAAAATGTTGGATTTTTAATTCAAAAACGCCTTTTTTCTTTAGTTTTAAATTCGGAAAATGTTCGTCTACCGTAAGATTAATACCTGATAGATGGATACCCGTTTCACCTGTTCACCCTTTAACCTGCTTTAAAGCGTCCGTCAGTTAGACAAAATAATCAAGTTTCAAATTTCTATATATTTTTCACGAATTAATTACAAATAATATAATATAATTTTATTACATTTAGCCGTTCTTCTAAAGAATATTTCATTATTTGTAATTAATTCGTGAAAAATATATAGAGATTTGAAACTTGATTATTTTGTCTAACTGACGGACGCTTTAAAGCAGGTTAATGGGTGAACAGGTGAAACGGGTATCCATCTATCAGGTATTAACCTTACGGTAGACGAAGATTTTCCGAATTTAAAACTGAAGAAAAAAGGCGTTTTTGAATTAAAAATCCAACATTTTAGATCAAAATTTATATGAGAAATCGGATAAGCTCATTAAAAATACGGCATCCCATTTAAAAAAATATCAAAGTGACCTCTAGTACTTTTGTTTGATGTTCAATTGTTTTTTGCTGAAGATATTCGAATTCGCGGGAGAAAATGACTTAAGATGGCTATTTCAGTTTTTTTATAAAAGTACAGGAAAAGTCAAAAAATCGCCTTGTCTAGTCTTGGTTGGATAACCCTGTACCTGTAAAGTAATCAATAATAAATGCCTAGATAATGTCAATGATGATAATATACATTTTTTATAAAACCAATAAAAACTACAAAAATATGTATTTATTTTGAAAGATATTTAGTATTCACCCTACTGATCCCTGACAGCTAGACATCCGCTTCTCAAGGTTGAGGATTCGCGTCGAAGAAACAGGGCATCGTCCTATTTAAAAGAAGAAGAAGAAGAAGAGAAGAAATAAGGACGAAACCGCTTTTTCTTCAAACTATAAAGCTGCATATTACGTAAACGTGCAATAACGCATTGTTTATAAAGTTTGTTATATAATATGAGCCTAACACTGGATACGAAAAAGTAAGAGTTTAAGTATAAAGTCAAAACATATAGCATAAATCGACTTTAAGAAGCCAAAAATGCTAAACCACACTTGAACGACAGGACTCATTAACAGAATTAGAAAAGCCCCTAAAGAACACTAAGTCGGATCTCGATTGGAAGTTGCCAACCTTCTAATTTATTTTTTAATCATTGAAATCAGTTAAAATGTTTTTGAACTGCATTTAAAAATGACTCAAACAAAACAAAATAATTTTCGTTTCAATTTATTTTTGTTCTTAGCCTCATTCAAATTCATATTATTCTTTTATTTTCTTTTTATATCTTTCGCATTGAAAAGATCCATTTACCCCATTAAATGTAGATTATAATACAGCAAAAGTCAAACAGAATTTCGAAAATAATATTATATTCCACATTTCCTATTTAAATATTCATTTTTCAACATATTTACATACATATGGGTCCTGGGCGATATTTTGCTTTTACTTTGAATTTTAAATTTCGATGTAATCATATTCGGAATTAAATCAGTTCATTTTAAAACTCTGAAAGTCAATTCAACGACTACGCCAACTTTGATAATAAGATTGAAAAGTTTTCTCGTTGAAATTTTTTTTATCCTTTTGTTATATCGTGTAATGGAATTTTTTATGAAGGTATATAAAATTATATCAAGTTTTCTGATTTATTTTTATTCGATCGTTTGAGATTTAATATAAATTTCAAAGTGAGCATTGAGGTTCTGACTTTTGTTTAAACGGGTCAATTTGTGAACTGAGCATTCCGAATTACCGTATTGTACAATCATTACTCCTAGCGCGCGAAAATCGTATTTTATTTCATACTCAATTATTACTGATTCATATTGAATTTTTAGGCAACACAATAAATTCGCAAATGTTAAGTATTGCGTTTCTTCTCCTTACCTATTAATTTTAACTACCTACCTATCACCAAACCATTAAGGCCCAAGTATATAGGTTGGGATTAACTCAAAAGTGGAGATTAATCCAAGGGTTAGTAGTAAGTTGTATTGTATAACCAGAGGTTACCTCCGATCCTAGGATTAACCCTCAACTAGTGAATTGAGTGATGAGTTAACTCGCAATCTTTTGATTAAAATGGCGTATTTTGACAGTTTCCTTATTTCATTGTCATTGTCATTATCTTTTAAACTAACGTATTGTTTGATTTGGTTTATAAAGTAATATGTTGCAGCAGGTTTGTTCTTAAGTGTTTTGTAGTAGGTATTATGGAGGCTTTCGATATTGTTTACGATTTTCTTTCGGATGATAAGGATAATTTAGATATCATTGATATAGTAGAAAATGCATGGAGGCCCCGAATATTCAGGCCTTGTATTGAAAATATGGATTTCTGGATAGATCCTGAATTTATTTGAAGATTTAGAGTGTCGAAGGCTTCAGTTGAATTAATTGTTCAAGCGATTGACCTAAACCTGCAAAAAAACACTGACCAGTAATTTATTGTAATAGAAACTAGGTATTGCTATGCTGTATTTTCAATGGATTCTCGAGAATGGCCAAATTGTTACATTTCAAGTTTTATTTGAGAAATGATGCTTTACTACCAATAACTGAAATATTGATTGCATTAATATTTCATGCTACAGGGAGTTTGCTCAGGGTTGTTGGAGACTATGGAGACTTTGGTGGTATCGATCCTGGAACGCCATCCCGTATTGTAAAACATGTGTCAGTACAAATAGCTAGTTTATCTCACATATTTATATGAAATAACCTACAGGCATTGCAAAACTTGAAGCAATTAAAAATGAATTTCAAGATATTGCCAATTTTCCGAATGTTGTTGGTGCGATAGACTGTACGGGTACGCATGGTCAACTACAGTCTCCCGGAAGTGATAATAGGTGATTGCAAAAATTAAAATAGTGGTTATAATAAAATTGTAATCGGTTATATTTACGTTGTACTGGGTTATCCAACCAAGACTAGACAAGGCGATTTTTTGACTTTTCCTGTACTTTTATAAAAAAAACTGAAATAGCCATCTTAAGTCATTTTCTCCCGCGAATTCGAATATCTTCAGCAAAAAACAATTAAACATCAAACAAAAGTACTAGGGGTCACTTTGATATTTTTATAAATGGGATGCCGTATTTTTAATGAGCTTATCCGATTTCTCATATAAATTTTGATCTAAAATGTTGGATTTTTAATTCAAAAACGCCTTTTTTCTTTAGTTTTAAATTCGGAAAATGTTCGTCTACCGTAAGATTAATACCTGATAGATGGATACCCGTTTCACCTGTTCACCCTTTAACCTGCTTTAAAGCGTCCGTCAGTTAGACAAAATAATCAAGTTTCAAATTTCTATATATTTTTCACGAATTAATTACAAATAATATAATATAATTTTATTACATTTAGCCGTTCTTCTAAAGAATATTTCATTATTTGTAATTAATTCGTGAAAAATATAGAGATTTGAAACTTGATTATTTTGTCTAACTGACGGACGCTTTAAAGCAGGTTAAAGGGTGAACAGGTGAAACGGGTATCCATCTATCAGGTATTAACCTTACGGTAGACGAACATTTTCCGAATTTAAAACTGAAGAAAAAAGGCGTTTTTGAATTAAAAATCCAACATTTTAGATCAAAATTTATATGAGAAATCGGATAAGCTCATTAAAAATACGGCATCCCATTTAAAAAAATATCAAAGTGACCTCTAGTACTTTTGTTTGATGTTCAATTGTTTTTTGCTGAAGATATTCGAATTCGCGGGAGAAAATGACTTAAGATGGCTATTTCAGTTTTTTTATAAAAGTACAGGAAAAGTCAAAAAATCGCCTTGTCTAGTCTTGGTTGGATAACCCTGTACCTGTAAAGTAATCAATAATAAATGCCTAGATAATGTCAATGATGATAATATACATTTTTTATAAAACCAATAAAAACTACAAAAATATGTATTTATTTTGAAAGATATTTAGTATTCACCCTACTGATCCCTGGGTCAAGTATCGTTATAAGAGCTGGCAAGTTGTTGCTATAAATAAATACAGATTCCCGTGATCAAAAATGTATGCTAAATTTTCAAAGTAATTAATTAGATTTTGTCTTACTAAAATTCCATTCCTCTGAGGGAGTTCATAGTTATTATTATCCCCAATGTGATTGTCATCTACAATAAAATAATAATCTACTGGTTAAGGATCATCTATTGCAAGGTTATGCAAGATAGCAGTTGCTACAGTTATAGCTAAAAGAGTCTCTTGTTGCACCCTCACTTCTAGCCTTAGAATCTGAAATCTTATTTTCAAGATTCTGTATTGTCTTTCCACTAAGAAAATGTTTAATTAAATTCAATAGGTTTCCTTAATTATGCAACTATTTGCATTTTTAAATATATTTTTTAGGAGTATAATTTTCTTATATAATATTGTAATTTTTGTGGGTTTTGCGTGTGCTGTTCTCTCATCCAACAAGTAAATGTTTGGGCAGGGATATTAAATGATAGAATTATTGGACCTTTTTTCTTTGATGGAACTCTTACAGGAGACCGGTATTTACAATTTCTTTAAAATGAATTGATTCCCACACTAGCAGCGGATTTTCCAAATTTGAATCAGCCTAATCTACCAGAAGCGTCTATTTGGTTTCAGCAGGATGGTGCTCCGCTTCATTTTGCTCGACAAGTACGAGAGTATTTAAATACTGTATTTCCCGAACGATGGATAGATAGAAGAGGACCCATAGAATGGCATGCAAGATCTCCCGATCTTACACCAATGGATTTCTTTCTTTGGGGTTATTTGAAATCAAAAGTGTATAAGGATAAACTACAAAATTTGGAAGACTTAAAATTTAAAATTAGATATGAAATTAGGCAAATTAATGAAAATACTGTAAATAATGTTTTAGAAGGGTTTTTAAGTAGATTGGCATATTGTCAAGAAGTTAATGGTTGGCATTTTCAACAAGTAATAAAATAATTTTCGTTTTATGATGTAATTTTTCTCTAAAACCGTTAGAGATAAGGATAGGGTATGCTACATGAATTTTATGCGCAGAATTTGACGTAGAATTCAAAATTCGACTGAGAAAAATAGGGTTCTATTTAAAATACAAAAAATGTTTGCTACATCCACTTTTTGACACACCCTGTATAATTTCTTTTTGAGGCAAAAAATTCGGAAGAAAAAATTATAATCGACGTGTCCGAGTGTTTTTTCAAAAAATTAATACCTGGTTTTTAAATGAATCTGTATCCATATTATAGCCCATCACTGTATAATACACAAAATAGTAAACAAATTTATTTTGACAAACATCAGCTTTATTAAAACAACAGATATACACAATTATTATAATCGTTCTAAAAATCAATTTTTTTTTAATTCTACGAGCACAACAAGAAGTAAAAGTGCTATAACTCATAATGGATTAATTGAATACAACAAAATTCCTTAAAGTTTAAAGGCAATAAAAAATAAAGTAACATTTAACAAACATCTAAAAGCATGTATATCAAAAAAAAAATAATAGCAATTAATAAAAATAGGGATTATAAATATTATTATATTTTTTTAAGGAATCCAATACATTTGTATTTTCATAGAATTCTAAAAATAAATATCTTTTACCATAAAAAAGACCAACGTGAATCATTTCCTGCGCACAAGCACCGCTCGCAGATAATTAATCCTGCAATGCTGTGCCTTATCATAAAAAAAAACAACAAAAACTCTGCCAGTTCCATTTGACTCAACCTTCTTAGTATGCGCGCGAATAGCCACAGTAGATAAAGCAATGTATGTTCTGGCATCAAAACTCATAATAAATAACATGGAACCTAAAACCCGTAATTTTAGTGCCATTTTAGGGCGTGGCACTTTTCCTGGAAGTCGCCATCCTCTCTTAACCCGAGCGGAACCCAGCTACTATAGCCATCTAGTGTCTGACGTCATAACTGTTCGATGTCGGTAATATAGTGCCCTATTGACCTGTGTGGAACCCTCCACTGCTGCCACCTAACCCCCCACCCATTATTCTAACCTAACTTTTGTCCCAACGGAACCCAGATCACGTGTTACCCCGATTATATAGTAACATCATTGTAGGGGTGCCACCTAACGGGGGAGATGTACGTACCTGTTATCTTGAGACCTGTAGCGCCACCTGCTTTTCATATTATAAGGCATCTTGTTTACCGCGATGATAGGTATGACGTTGTAAATAAGTTAAAATATTTTAAAATATAATAATAACAGAAAAAAAGTTTTTGTCCTCGGTGGGATTTGAACCATAATCCTCTGGGGCCGAACCTCAAAGCCTTGCAAAATACGCTACGAGAGCATATAGATTAAAACTGCTAAACAATGTTAGACAACGTGAAACCACGGGGGCACATCCGATTAGATTGCTGGAACAAAAGGTCCTTAAGCGGGATTATGGTGGTGTTTTATAATGTACAAAATTAGGGTAAACCAGGCTGGGAACTCCAATGTTAATTTTCGGAGGGATTTTTATGACTCATATCTCCGGAACCAATGGGCCTAGGATATTGCGCATGCGAAGTTGGGGTCTATGAAATGGGTTCTTGCGCGTGACTCGAAAACGACACCTGTCACCTGTCAATTAGGAACTGTCACCTGTCAGATGTCACCTGTCAAATGTCAAAATCGACAGCTGATGTATGTCACGTGTTTAGGGTGACGTCATGAGTCGTTTAAAAAAAGAACGGAGCCGATCGGGCCAATAGGGTCAAAGTTGGTATAGCTAATGCCCTAACGGCAGGGCAGTATGCATGCGCCATAACATGTCATTAATGAACATTGTTAGAGGCCGCGTGGCATGTAATTAGACAACTGGGGATCTAGTATGTCCTTTTGGCAAACAGTATTTTCAGGCGCCATCTATAATTACGTTCGCGCATACTCCCGCTATCTGGGTACTACCTAAACTTATGCAACCAGAAGCCCCTATCAGCAAATATTGCCTTCACCAATTTATTAACAAACCTAAGTGTGGTGATGACGACAAAATGGCGGTAAACCTAGCTTTTATAATGCACTCACCATTTTATCGACAAACCAGTACTAATGGCGTTGCCAAACCAATATTTCCCCTTATTCAACATAAAAATTGTCGAAACGGCAACACAGCCGTTCCAATACTGAAAATTTAAGAAAATACGCTTAGGCCATATTGTAATAGCCGTTCGTACAAAAACACGTATAAAAGATATGCGAAAATGATAAGAAACAAAAATAATATCCCAGACGTTATAGCTCCATAAGCCACACTAATATTGTATCAAGAATATTATTCGATATACAAGATAATAATAAACCAAAACAGCTATATTAGAATAATTTAAGATCAAGGACAAACTTATTACCAACCTCGTATAAAATAATATAAATACTTATGATTATTATTAGGAACTTATTTGATGAAATTGTGGCCTTTCAAGAACACATTTAACATAATGTTATAAACAACTGCGTAAATTATAAGCCACACTGTATGTTTCATGAAGAAGAAAATTATACATTATTGCTGTTAAATATCAATAAGATCTCGTGCTAAAATTATTTAAACAAACGACCAACTATCACTACTAAACACACTGTATTTTCTGCAAACATTTGGTGATGTTAGAGAACCCAACATTTTGACTGGTGACTATGTTTTAAGTTGCAAATATTACCGAAAGACACAATCACAAGCCATTACGTAGGGGCTCAGTATCTGTTTTGTGCGTTGTACAGGTCCCACTGCATGAGGAATTAAGACATAAATGTAATTTATATTTAAATTCCAAGTACTAAAGTCTCTAAATATTCTTTTTAAATTTTTGAAAAACCTCTCAGTAACATCTTAAATAGTGTAAAAATATAATTTATATGCTCCAGAACGTACATCTACACAGACACGGAACAGACCTGAACAGGTTCCGCGGGGAACAGACCTGTTCCGGGGGGGAACAGACCTGTTCCGGAAACAGACCTGTTCCGGGAACAGACCTGTTCCAAAGTTTTTTTCAGAAGCTTCCCGAACCCTGTTTTCGTAGATATAAAATTTCTGCAAAAATTGGCAAACTTTTCATTTCCTTCATTTGAACGGTACCTTAACGTAGCGTTTATCTGACAAAAATTTGGCGTTTTAGCTTTATATTCTAGGTTGCAAGTAGAACTTTAATTTTTTTTTTTTTTGTATCTTACATTTGATAAATATTAAATGTTTAACCCTCTTCGTTTTAAAAAGCCGTGCTTGTATCGACTTTACCTATCGTCTTATATAATTACTAATAATCAAATATCAAAATGTACCTATATCAGAAACGGGTGACTAGAAAAACACCAGTTTTGTTAACAATGTATCAACATAATTAGGCGTCATTGTGTATTAAATTTTAATAATTTAGCTAAATAGTTTTTGGAACAATGTAATAAAATAAAAATGACTTTTTTATTAGCTTCCCCCGTATGCACGTTGTCTTTTATAGAATAAATTAATACAATTTCGTTTTTGGTAGATACATACATTTCTCTCTGATCTACGCATAATTTAAATATGTTTATAATATTTCTCGTTACTCTAAAATTTCTACTGTTTCGGTATTCAAACTATATGCATTTTAATATCAAGGCTATCTAAAATTACATCTATTTTATGCAAAAGTTTAGGAGTATCGGGTATTTTTACAAATGATATAATCGAATTAATTATATGCCAAGTGCAGAATATATTTTAAAATGGCCACTTTCCATGTGTTGAATTGGATTTTTACTGTTTCTCTACAGTACTGTGAATTCCCACAAGGTACATTTTTAGTTTATTTAACCTGCTTAATTTTCGATGTTTGTAAATGTATATACAGGGCTAGTTCTGGGGTTCGAAACGTTCAATATTTGTTCGCTATAGATAGGTATCTTATCTTATTACACACACATTTTTTAAATGCTTTTATTATCGATACATATTTTAGTTTAATTTTTTCCCTTTTTTTTGTTATTTATTTTTATGAACCTATATAACGCACTATAGTATTTTCTTGATTGAATATTAGCACTTCTAATTACTTTTCGTACAGAGCAAGGTACCTACCTTTTCTTTTGAGAATAATATTTATAGGCTTGACTTTAAACTATAATTATGTTTTATTCTTTTATCACATTAGAATATGAAATATGTAAAGTATTTCTACCATGCTGTATACAGTGTGTTCTAGTAAACCTTAGTTTTTTGGATATTGTTACATACAACTGTGTTAATAAATAATATACATACTTGGATATCCTTGAATGTTTATTGAAAATTTTGAATGCTTTCATTGCTTACTGTATAATTTTTGCAAAGTACTATATTTTTAGACTAAGCAAATATTAAAATTTTTCAACAAGCCAGCTTTTATTTATTTCCCACGTAGCTCAAACGTTTTTGTTTCCTTATCGGGGTTGTTTTCTGTAACAGAGAGGTCAACAGGGTCTGTTAAACATGGTCTGTTAAACAGGGCTGTTCAGGTCAACATTGTACAGGGTTATCCAACCAAGACTAGACAAGGCGATTTTTTGACTTTTCCTGTACTTTTATAAAAAAACTGAAATAGCCATCTTAAGTCATTTTCTCCCGCGAATTCGAATATCTTCAGCAAGAAACAATTGAACATCAAACAAAAGTACTAGGGGTCACTTTGATGTTTTTTTAAATGGGATGCCGTATTTTTAATGAGCTTATCCGATTTCTCATATAAATTTTGATCTAAAATGTTGGATTTTTAATTCAAAAACGCCTTTTTTCTTCAGTTTTAAATTCGGAAAATGTTTGTCTACCGTAAGATTAATACCTGATAGATGGATACCCGTTTCACCTGTTCACCCTTAAACCTGCTTTAAAGCGTCCGTCAGTTAGACAAAATAATCAAGTTTCAAATTTCTATA
Source organism: Polydrusus tereticollis (assembly GCA_963920685.1). Classification (NCBI taxonomy): domain Eukaryota; kingdom Metazoa; phylum Arthropoda; class Insecta; order Coleoptera; family Curculionidae; genus Polydrusus; species Polydrusus tereticollis. The sequence continues at coordinate 21,422,550 of OY987328.1, forward strand.
TATTTTTCACGAGAACGATCAAAGTTAACTTGATTTTATTTTAACAATTTTCCGTCATGCAATGAAGTCGTTTTTATTTTTTCCTCGAAAAGGAAGTTATATACGAATAGATATTAAGAGACAAAAAAGTTGTATTTGTAGATGCCCAATCTGAAAAAAAATTAAATTTTTCAAAAAACTCAGTAGCGTACATTTTTTTTGTCAATATTATTCGTGACACTGCCCCCGAGACGCCACTGGAACTTATAATTTTCTTTTAGTTAGTGCCAACTTAGCGTCTTATTACAGTGAATAACCCTGCCAGATTTCAACAAAATCGGTAAAAGGATCATTTAGATATTAATAAAAAATCAATTTTTTTATTTATTTCAATTTCCTTACAGGGTTCCCAAAAGAGACGACTAACAGAACAGTAATCCTAAAAATTGACTTTGTAAGTAAGTATATCAGATTACTGTTGATGAATTAGTAAAATGTTACTGCTTTGACCTTTGACTCGTGTATGCTGCTTTTGACCTTCTCAGGATTTACCGGTCTTCAAATTTATAATTGCAGGAAAATGAATGGCTTATTTTATAATTTTTAATCTGAAAATATTTTTTGTTTTATATATTTAAGTAGTACACTGTTTATTTTTTAAGATAGATATATATTTTTCATGGTATATTCCTAATGTAGTGTTTCCAACATATTTTTAATTTATTTTATTTCTTAGATAGACAAGTGCTTTTCTCTGGCTCTGTATAAGAAGAAGAAATAATTTAAAATTGTTTATAATAATTAAAAATGTAACATCATCATGCAGATCGTCAGTTACCTGCGAGTCTTGTTTAGATAATGCTTTATCATGTTAATTTTTGACCTTTCAATATGTGGTTTTTCTTTAAACAATATTTTCATGTTTAATATCTGTAATAAAGCAGATAAAAATGCAATTATTTATATTTTAATACATTTTTAAAATGGGGAAACTTGGACACTTAACTCATAGCTAGATTGTGCCTATATAGGTAAAGGTTTAGTATAATATTTTGTTCGTAATTATTTATTAATGAGAACTTGTTTATTTATTAAATAGACGGATCCTAATTATTTATTTCAATTTCCATACAGGGTTCCCAAAAGAGACGACTAACAGAACAGTAATCCTAAAAATTGACTTTGTAAGTAAGTATATCAGATTACTGTTGATGAATTAGTAAAATGGTACTGCTTTGACCTTTGACTCGTGTATGCTGCTTTTGACCTTCTCAGGATTTACCGGTCTTCAAATTTATAATTGCAGGAAAATGAGTGGCTTATTTTATAATTTTTAATCTGAAAATATTTTTTGTTTTATATATTTAAGTAGTACACTGTACTCCAAATATTATTATACAGGGTCTTTTGAACTTGACGATATGCCATTTTATTTTTTGCACTGGTTTTTTATGTCCAAATGTAGTATATATACGAGGTTAGTGATAACTGTCTTTTTTATGTGAACTTTTATTTTCCCTCATATGCAGACTATAAAATATAAAAAATTTTTAGCATTCCTTGATATAAAATATACCATATTATTTAACTATCTTTGATTGATGTTAATTATATTGTCGTTATAATGGTTATTATGTCAACTAATACCTTGTATATGATTTTGTATTTATCTTCTATTCATATTTTGTAAATAAGCATGTTTTTGTAATCATGTGGTAAATTTTAGTGTTACGATGTAGAATATTTTTGTCAGTACGTCTCTTGAAAACCAAAAACGCACTGTCTTGGATATCTTGTGTAATGGTAAAAAGAGTTTCGTGATGTCCTCTAATATCAAATATCGCTGTCTGGTCCAGCTGAGGTTTAGATTTTTGGCTTGCAGTCTGGTTTGACGAAATTTACTTCTGGCTCTCGAGAAGTTTAATAGCTGCGTTTTGGTATTATTAGGCTAAATTCTAATCACCCTGTCGATAAGTTCCTAATAGTAATCATAAGTATTATTTTATACGGGGTTGGTAATAAGTTTGTTCTTGTTGGTATAATATATTTAGTTCTGGAGTATATAAATTATATTTTTACACTATTTAAGATGTTACTGAGAGGTTTTTCAAAAATTTAAAAAGAATATTTAGAGACTTTAGTACTTGGAATTTAAATATAAATTACATTTATGTCTTAATTCCTCATGCAGTGGGACCTGTACAACGCACAAAACAGATACTGAGCCCCTACGTAATGGCTTGTGATTGTGTCTTTCGGTAATATTTGCAACTTAAAACATAGTCACCAGTCAAAATGTTGGGTTCTCTAACATCACCAAATGTTTGCAGAAAATACAGTGTGTTTAGTAGTGATAGTTGGTCGTTTGTTTAAACAATTTTAGCACGAGATCTTATTGATATTTAACAGCAATAATGTATAATTTTCTTCTTCATGAAACATACAGTGTGGCTTATAATTTACGCAGTTGTTTATAACATTATGTTAAATGTGTTCTTGAAAGGCCACAATTTCATCGAATAAGTTCCTAATAATAATCATAAGTATTTATATTATTTTATACGAGGTTGGTAATAAGTTTGTCCTTGATCTTAAATTATTCTAATATAGCTGTTTTGGTTTATTATTATCTTGTATATCGAATAATATTCTTGATACAATATTAGTGTGGCTTATGGAGCTATAACGTCTGGGATATTATTTTTGTTTCTTATCATTTTCGCATATCTTTTATACGTGTTTTTGTACGAACGGCTATTACAATATGGCCTAAGCGTATTTTCTTAAATTTTCAGTATTGGAACGGCGGTGTTGCCGTTTCGATAATTTTTATGTTGAATAAGGGGAAATATTGGTTTGGCAACGCCATTAGTAGTGGTTTGTCGATAAAATGGTGAATGCATTATAAAAGCTAGGTTTACCGCCATTTTGTCGTCATCACCACACTTAGGTTTATTAATAAATTGGTGAAGGCAATATTTGCTGATAGGGGCTTCTGGTTGCATAAGTTCAGGTAGTACTCAGATGGTGGGGGTATGCGCGAACGTAATTATAGATGGCGTCTGAAAATACTGTTTGCCAAAAGGACATACTAGATCCCCAGTTGTCTAATTACGTGCCACGCGGTCTCTAACAATGTTCATTGATGACATGTTATGGCGCATGCATACTGCCCTGCCGTTAGGGCATTAGCTATACCAACTTTGGCCCTATTGGCCCGATCAACCCCGTTCTTTTTTTAAACGACTCATGACGTCACCCTAAACACGTGACATACATCAGCTGTCGATTTTGACATTTGACAGGTGACATCTGACAGGTGACAGTTTTTAATTGACAGGTGACAGGTGTCATTTTCGAGTCATGCGCAAGAACCCATTTCATAGACCCCAACATCGCATGCGCAATATCCTAGGCCACTATCTTTCACCCCCCCTGCCGTTAGGGCATTAGCTATACTAACTTTGGCCCTATTGGCCCGATCAACCCCGTTCTTTTTTTAAACGACTCATGACATCACCCTAAACACGCGATATGTATTTGCAACCTTTCACCCTCCTGCCGTTAGGGCATTAGCTATACCAACTTTGGCCCTATTGGCCCGATCAACCCCGTTCTTTTTTTAAACGACTCATGACATCACCCTAAACACGTGACATACATCAGCTGTCGATTTTGACATTTGACAGGTGACATCTGACAGGTGACAGTTCTTAATTGACAGGTGACAGGTGTCATTTTCGAGTCACGCGCAAGAACCCATTTCATAGACCTCAGCTACGTATGCGCAATATCCTAGGCCCATTGGTTCCGGAGATATGAGTCATAAAAAATCCCTCCGAAATTAACATTGGAGTTCCCAGCCTGGTTTACCCTAATTTTGTACATTATAAAACACCGCCATAATCCCACTTAAGGACCTTTTGTTCCAGCAATCTAATCAGATGTGCCCCCGTGGTTTCACGTTGTCTAACATTGTTTAGCAGTTTTAATCTATATGCTCTCGTAGCGTATTTTGCAAGGCTTTGAGGTTCGGCCCCAGAGGATTATGGTTCAAATCCCACCGAGGACAAAAACTTTTTTTCTGTTATTATTATATTTTAAAATATTTTAACTGATTTACAACGTCATACCTACCATCGCGGTAAACAAGATGCCTTATATGAAAAGCAGGTGGCGCTACAGGTCTCAAGATAACAGGTACGTACATCTCTCCCCGTTAGGTGGCACACCTACAATGATATTACTATATAATCGGGGTAACACGTGATCTGGGTTCCGTTGGGACAAAAGTTAGGTTAGAATAATGTGTGGGGGTTAGGTGGCAGCAGTGGAGGGTTCCACACAGGTCAATAGGGCCCTATATTACCGGCATCGGATACCCTCGGGCGATCGTCGGGTGACCATCGGGTGACCGCCGCTCGGGGTCGCTGACCTACCTGAGCTAGCCTCGCGAATTATGCATAGGGTCTCGCGGTATCGCCTTCGATCATCATGCGCGCTCAACGCCTGTTGTGGAGGCTTCCTCCGCCGCGGGTCTGGGGCTCGCGCCTCCGCGGGTACTTGGGTTCCATGGGGAATGCTGTTAGGTTAGAATCTTCAAATAATGGGGCCCCCTGGTAATACCGGGGGGGCCACTTAGGTTAATACGGATCCTGTATCTACTGCGAGTAGTTATGACGTCAGACACTACTTACGTTACGGACTTAAAGACAAATCTTTTTAAAAAAGGATTTTATTACTGCTAAGGTTACAATATGACTGAATTACATTTGTTTTTGATTTAATTTATAAGTTCTGTAATATTGTGTAAGCGAAATATAATATTCTGCTAAATGAGCAGGTCTATGGGAACATAGCTCCTCCGCCCTTAGACAAAAGCATACCCTTAAGGGTGTGATTTTTGAAACTGAAACACGCAATAATCAAAAATTAATAAAATTATACAAATTATATAAAAGTAGTTTAAACTATGATGTCCGTATTTTCATGGGCTTCAGAGTGTTTCTTAAAGTACCTATTTATAAGAAATTTAGAGCCTAAATAAAGACAAAATATTGCAATAAACAAATATAGTAAAATAGTCCAAAAACTGGTATGGTTTATTGATATGGGTGTGGTCATCTCATTGATTTTTTTTCTTTGTTCTTGGAGGTTGGCTTCAATTTCTTTTGTTGCTTTAAGATTTACAACATTGAGGTCAAGCGTGGGTGGATTAAAGATGATTTCATCTTTTTGGTAGTAATCATCGGAAAGGTCCAATTCTGGTAAGGAAATGCCTTTATAAGTTAGTTGATTTGGTTTATATGTACGCAGGATAAACGATTTTATTTGGAGGCTGCATTGATTGGAGGCTTCGATTAGGTATGATCCAAACAGTGGTCTGTTGTCCTTTGAATTTTTACATGATATTGGTGCAATCAAACGATTAGGGACTGTGACGATCCATTTTCCATCGATGATTCTTGTTATCTGGACTTCTTGTAGTTCTACATGAAACGGCTGGTGAAGGAAAATGGGGAACTTCGTAAACACCTTTTCGTTCTTGTATTTCCCACTGATCGCCCAGTCTTATATTGAACTTCCTTTACTTCTTACAGAAAGCAATCCTTAATTTTTCCTACCATACCTTTGCCTTTGCTCTCCTTTCCTTTGAATTTGTGGACTGTATCTCTTACAAAAATAGCCTTTGGTTGAATAGATGTGCATTTATTAAACACTAATATTGTACAAACACTGATAAATACTATTTCAACTTCACTATTCAGATAAATAATTGATTTTTGGTCCCTTTTGAACCTTTTTCAAAGATGTAACTCAACAACAACTTTTGTTTGTTATTTTTTGTAACTAGGCACAGACGCGACTTACGGCGCGGCGTCATAGCAAATCTTGCGTGGTCGGAAAAGAGATAGAAAACGTAAAATTCGTGCAACATTCTTTATCATCTGTCGTGACGGATAATTAGGGAGTTCTTGTAAATAGAGAGTTATTGCGAATATTCAACATCCTCCCCCCCAGCTGAAAGCTTACAAAATGGCAAAAGAGATAATTTGGAGATTGGTCTAGTAAAAATACCATATTGAGTGCGTATTTTTGCAACTCGTACATTACCGTCTTTGCCAGGGAAAGTCTCTATAACTCGAGCTAAACGCCAGTCTAAAGGAGCAGAATTGTCCTCACGCATAAGAACCAAATCGTTCTCTTTAATATTTTCACATAAATTTGTCCACTTAGGACGATGTTGCAACCTATTTAGATATTCTGTCGACCACCTGTTCCAAAATACCTGTCTCATTTTTTCACAATGTTTCCAAAAATCAAGTCGATTTTCTGGTTCGTTACTACAATCCATTTCAGGAAAAGAAGTCAAGATTTCTCCTATTAAAAAATGACTTGGAGTAAGACATGTATAATCTGATGGGTCCGATGATAAAGCAGACAACGGCCTTGAATTCAAAATGGCCTCAATTTGACACAACAAAGTTGAGAGCTGTTCATAAGTCAACAGATGATTGCCAATCACTCTCCGCAAATGAAATTTGGTAGATTTAATACCTGCCTCCCATAGGCCACCCCAATGCGGACTATTAGGTGGTATGAATTTCCACCGTATTTCCTTGGAAGATAAAAATTCTTCAACTTGATTTTTATTTTCTTTAAAAAAGTTATATACATCTTTTAAAATGTTATTTGCACCTTGAAAATTGGTACCATTATCGCTAAAAATTAATTGAGGATGTCCTCGCCTTGCAATAAATCGTTTTAATGTTGATAAAAATGCATCTGATGTCAAACTTGTAACTAACTCTAAATGAATGGCTTTTGTCACCATACAAACAAATAGAGCAATGTATGACTTAAAAGTTCTTGCCTTGCGAAGCTTAGATTCTTTAATCACAATGGGACCTCCAAAGTCTATTCCTACTTTAAGAAACGGTCGAGCAATTGAAATTCGATCTATAGGCAATGGAGCCATTATTTGTTTGACATTAGCAGCACGAAATCTATAACAACTTAAGCAGTTTTTGATTTCCTTTTTTATAGCGCGTAACCCATTCACTGGCCAAAATCTTAATCGCAGATGAGCCAGAACTGTTTGTGGACCTGCATGCTGTAAATCTACATGTTCTTGTATATACAGTAACTTAACAACATGCTCTTTAGGAGGTAAAATTATAGGAAATCTTTGAGAAAATGGTAAATCACCATGTGATAAACGACCTTTCACCCTAAGAATATTATCCTCATCCATAAATGGTGCAAGTTGCGCTAAATTTCCTGACGAAATAGGAATATTAGATTTGATATTTTGCATTTCATTTGCAAAATGATGACCCTGAATACATCTGACAATAGCAGATAGTGATGACAACAGTTCATCCACTGACAGTGGACCTTTTAGTTTTACTTTATTCTTTGAGGAGTTATTAACAAATCTGAGACAATACGCTATTGTCCTTTGCAAACGACGAAATCTGGAAAATTTCAAAAATATTTCCATTGCACCTGAAAAAGTATCTACTAAAGCATGTGTAACAAGTTTTAGTTCTGGAAGAACCAAATCATTTATTTCAACTTCGTTGTCAATAAACTGTAAACTTGAGTCGTGCAAAATTCTTGGACCATTCCACCATGACTCACAATTTGATAAAGCAACTGGGTCTAAACCTCTTGAAATATGATCGGCTGGATTATCAGCAGATGACACATGATGCAACTGAAAATTAGTGGTTAATTCTTGAATTTCTGACACGCGATTGGCAACAAATGTTGTCCACCTGTCAGGAGTACTATTCAACCAACATAAAACTATTTTCGAATCAGTCCAAAGAACAATTCTTGACAATTTAACATCGACAATCGAAACTAGTTTATGACACAATCGTGCAAGTAATAAAAATCCACATAGTTCTAATCTTGGTAGAGATATAACTTTAAGCGGCGCTACTCTAGATTTGGAACATATAAGCCTACAACTGACTTCATTATTAGTATAAATAGCTCGCAAGTAGACACAAGCGCCGTATGCTTTAATTGAAGCATCCGAGAAACCGTGAATTTCAAATGATTTTATTTCGTTTATTTCATCATATAACAACCGAGGAACATGCAAATCTTTTAAGTTGGAAATATTGTTTTCAAAATTATTCCATTCCTTTACAAGATCTTCAGTTAGACTAGAATCCCAGTCAAGTTTTGCAGTCCATATTTTTTGCATTAATATTTTTCCCAAGATAACTATTGGCCCTATAAAACCCAAAGGATCAAACAACCTAGCTATATGAGAAAGTACGTTTCTTTTGGTTGGGATAACAAATTCTTCATGTGGAAATCCACATATGCAAAATTCATCGGATAATGATTTCCATGAAATACCTAACACTTTATTTAAACTTTCATCAACATGAATATCAAAACTTTTATTATCTTTACACTGGACATCACGAGTAACATTAAACTCCAAATTAAAAACCCATTTATGTAAAGAAAATCCTGCGGAACCTAGCAAATCAATCAACTGACTTTGAAGTTCACAGAATTCAGATAAAGTATTTGAACCACCCAAAATATCATCAACGTAAGTTTGTTTAATCAAACATTGAGAAGCAAGTGGGTGAGAAGAACTACTTTGATTTGCTAGTTCAATAAGGCATCTGGTTGCGAGAAATGGAGCACAGTTAGTACCATAAGTGACAGTATCTAACTGAACACACTTAATATCTTGATTTGGAGTATCCCTCCACAAAATATTTTGGAGATGCCTATGATCGGGATTTATCAAAATTTGACGATACATTTTAACTATATCTGTTGTAAAAACAAATTTAAATGTTCTGAATCTGCACACGATATCAAACAAATCGGCCTGAACCGTGGGCCCTTTATACATCACATCGTTGAGTGAAACACCTGACGATGTTTTCATACTGGCGTCAAATACAACCCTTAATTTTGTACTAACCGCCTTCTCACGGATAACACAATGGTGTGGTAAAAAATATTTTTTCAAAGAATCTTTTGTTTCCATAGATAACTCTGTATAAGACGCATGTTGCAACTGAACATATTCGTCTATAAATGCCTTATATTGATCAAATAAACTCTTATCTTTATGTAATCTTCTTTCTAAAGAAAGAAATCTACGTTTAGCCTGTTCGAAAGATCCGTTTAATGGTAAATTTTTAATATCTTTTTTAAAAGGAAGATCTACTACATATTTTCCATTAACATCGCGTTTAGTGGTTTCTAAAAATATTTTTTCCGCCATTTTGTCTTCCGGTGAAAATATTCGTTTGTTGGAAATTTCTTCCAATTGCCAAAACTTTGGTATTAAGTTATTAATACCTGGATCAACTCGCGAAAAAAGAGCTACGCAGACATTTGACATAGCACTTTCTAGTTCGAACTTTACAGAACCTCCTAAAACCCATCCTAACTTGCTGTTTTGTAAAATAGGTAAGTTTGAACCTAATCTTATTAAACCTGGATCCAATAATTCAAAATACAAATCTGCTCCAATGAGCATGTCTATCTTACCAGGAACATGATAATCAATATCAGCCAGAATAATTCCCGGAGGAATCACAAAATGTGAAGTATCAATTTTTTGTTGCGGGAGATTACACGTTATTTTCTCTAGAATCCCACAAGTTACTTTATACCTTTCTTCACTACAACTTTTTGATTCTATTTTTAAATCTATCATTTTTGAAACTTTATTATTCGATTGAGCAATACCTGAAATATTTAAATTAGCCTTAAACGTCTTTCCATTTAATTTATTTACTACCTCAGTAGTTACGAATGTAGTCTGTGAAGCAGAGTCTAATAAACCTCGAACTTCTAACCTATTTCCCTCTTCGGAAAATAAAATAAATCTAGCAGTTGCTAATAACACCTGCCCCTTGGCACATGAAGCTAATGTTTGACTGGGGATCAGATTTAAATTTTCTGTCAAAGATTGTGATAATGTACAAGTTGATGTTTGAGTAATTTCATCATTTTCACCATGAACTGTAAGACTCGTTTGATTACTTTTAGAATTTTCTAAATTATTTTCTTTTGGCTTTGATTGATTTTCATGGAGTAAATAATGATGTTTACCTGAACATATCTTACATTTATCCCTGTAACATTGAGATGCTCCATGTCCTTTATAAAAACAATTAAAACATAACCTGTTTTTTGATATAAAATCTCTTTTTGTTGAGATGTCAAGAGATTTGAATTTTGCACATTTATAAATAGTATGCTCTTTATCCTTACAATAAATGCATTTAACAGAATTGTTTGTAACTGAATGAGTTGAAGTATTGAATAACTTCGGTCTTTGTTCATTTCCACGTTCGTTTCTTAAATTTATGTTTTGTGAAGATGATTCCCAAGCAGTTACTCTTTTTTCCAAAAATTCAAAAAATTCTGTTAAATTTGGCAAATCTGTTTGATCTCTAGACAATTCAAATTCGTTTCGTAAATTCCTGTCAATTTTACTAGAAAATATACTTATCAAAAGCAAGTCCCAATGACCCACAACATTTATTTTTAATGATTCGAGAGCGTTTATATGTTGCTTTATTTGACTTAAAAAGTCCCTTAAACCATTAATACCCCTAACAACTGTTGCTTGCATAAGCCCATTAATATGATGATTTATTATTGGCATTTTCTTGTCATACCTAGCCCTTAATATATCTAGTGCATTTACATAATTACTGTCCGAAATATTAAACTCATTAATCAAGGACAGCGGTTCACTTTTTAAAAATGACTTTAAATAAACAAATTTTTGTGAATCAGCTAAACCTGAATTATTATGGATAGATGCTGTAAATAAATCAATAAATGTACGCCATTCACCGTAATTACCTGTAAAAATAGGAATTTTCATACTAGGCAAATTAAACTTGACAGAAGGTGCACTAGCTGGAGAGCGAGAATGCTGAATATTACCATTAGTCACGTGATCTTGACTTGCGCCGCCACTGGCAGACAAATTTGCAGTTTGATGACCTAGCCGCGCTTGAATATTAGTTCTTAGTTTACCATGGCATGCAATATACTTATTTTCTACCTCTTCTCTCTCCACAACCTGCGCCTCTGTCTCAGCATCAGTCTCAATTAAATCTTCAATATCCTCCTGTATTTTACAAAATTGACCAAAACTTGTTAAAAGTAAATTTTCCCTTATTATTAATTCGTTGACATCGATTTTCGACTCTAAATCAATATTATTTAGGTAGTTATGAAATTTCGTTATATCACCCTTAACACGCGCTCTTTTTCGTTTTAACGCGTCCATTATTTATCTGTTTAGCTTACCTAAACACAATAAAATACCTTACTTTAAATATTTTTTTTTTTTTTTAATCTGCGATTTCAAAAATACTTATGTCATTCAAATGTCAATAAATCACTGCAAATGTCATTGGTTTTTTACACTTTTCTGCAGTAAACACATTTGTTTTTTCTAATAAAAACCTTTAATGTCTATAGAGTCTTTCACAAAAAACAACCGTGTTCTTTATCATAAAAGTTACCTTCCTACCTTATAGTAGTTTTATAATAATGATAACCTCATTTTTTGCATGCAATTTTAGTTTATAAAAGCTCCTTAATCTTATGTTAAAAGCTACACCAATTTTTGTCATGCAAGATACCTTTATTTGTTTATAAAAACAGTCTTTATAAATTCGAAGAACAGCCTAAATGTTTGTCTTAAAAGACCATACAATACAATACAAGTTTTTAGTTCTACGAACAACCCTAATTTTGCTTTGTTTTTATTAATAAAAATCTATTTGTTCTGAGAGAAACCCTTTTTTCTCACAAGACCCATTATTTTTATTCAAAAACAACCTATTTTGTTCTGAGAACAACCTTAATTTTGTCTTAAAAGACCCTTTAATTATTTTTATAAACAACCTATTTGTTCTGAGAACAACCTTAATTTTGTCTTAAAAGACCCTTTAATTATTTTTATAAACAACCTATTTGTTCTGAGAACAACCTTAATTTTGTCTTAAAAGACCCTTTAATTATTTTTATAAACAACCTATTTGTTCTGAGAACAACCTTAATTTTGTCTTAAAAGACCCTTTACTTTTGTTTATAAAAATAACCTATATGTTCTGAGAATAACCTTAATTTTGTCTTAAAAGACCCTTTAATTATTTTTATAAACAACCTATTTGTTCTGAGAACAACCTTAATTTTGTCTTAAAAGACCCTTTAATTATTTTTATAAACAACCTATTTGTTCTGAGAACAACCTTAATTTTGTCTTAAAAGACCCTTTTTTGTTTATAAAAAACAACCTAATTTGAGTTCCTAGTTAACATCTTTCCTTACTTTCAAAATTAACTACAAAGCCATGCAATCATGCAAATAAATTTTGAACAATCTGACCTTAATCCGTATTTATTTATCTGTTCTCCTAGGTCCTGTGTATGTATTTTGTAGCTGTTTGATGTTAACCATGCACTTTCCAATCCAATTCAATCCGGTTCGATGCTGACCATGAAGGAAACTGGGGAACCTCGTAAACACCTTTTCGTTCTTGTATTTCCCACTGATCGCCCAGTCTTATATTGAACTTCCTTTACTTCTTACAGAAAGCAATCCTTAATTTTTCCTACCATACCTTTGCCTTTGCTCTCCTTTCCTTTGAATTTGTGGACTGTATCTCTTACAAAAATAGCCTTTGGTTGAATAGATGTGCATTTATTAAACACTAATATTGTACAAACACTGATAAATACTATTTCAACTTCACTATTCAGATAAATAATTGATTTTTGGTCCCTTTTGAACCTTTTTCAAAGATGTAACTCAACAACAACTTTTGTTTGTTATTTTTTGTAACTAGGCACAGACGCGACTTACGGCGCGGCGTCATAGCAAATCTTGCGTGGTCGGAAAAGAGATAGAAAACGTAAAATTCGTGCAACATTCTTTATCATCTGTCGTGACGGATAATTAGGGAGTTCTTGTAAATAGAGAGTTATTGCGAATATTCAACAGCTGGCATGTAGTGGTATTTGATTGATAGGTTATCAATTGAACGGCACATGGAGGGGCATTGCTAACGTAGGCTATATGGGCTTCTTTGCAGAGGTATTCGTTTGGCAGCAATTGAGTGCAGATTTGGTCCATATATGAATATTTAGTATTGCTAAGTGCAAGGTAAGGTTTGTGTGGGAAGTTAAGGTAAAATCCGGATGATTGGTTACCAGGAATAGGTATTGGAAATAATTGATAATAATGGTAGATTTCTGATTCAACCAATGGTAACTCTAAAATAAACGTTATTACATTTTCTCTTGAGTAACTTTTTATTTCGATTATTTTTTCAAAATTCAATACGTTATCAATAGTGGCCTCTAAGGGAAGTGCGTCCATTACTAAGTGTGATTTAAAACCTTGTATTTCTTTAATAAGTTCTAAAGGATCAACAATTGAGTTGTGCAGTGTATTTAATTTAGCAAAAGAGATAGCTACTTCAATTTTTTCAAATATGTCAAATATGGCTTGATACATCATTGTTATTTGATTGATAATTACATGTGTTCGAAAGTATTGATGATCTGTATTTTGATGCAGAGCTACTTTTTTAATAGTCTGTTCTACTTGCAAGATTCTTGATTTAAGAATATATTGATTATGGGAAATATTCGAAACGGTATTTTGAAATGTATTAATAGATTTTTCTAAGATTGTAATTTGGTTAAAAGCTATTTCTTTAAGTTTGTTTTGATTCTTTTGCAGTTGCCTTATTTGCTTGTCATACTGTTCTGCGTCTGTTTGGTCGAGGTTACCTGTAATGCATTTTATTAAGGAACCAAGAGGGTTAAAAATTGCGCGTTTTTGTTTTTGTGTAATATTATTAAAACTAGGATTTATTTGTTTAATTTGATTTCCTATTTTCTTTTCTAATGATAGTAGTGGAATAAAGGAATTTTTATATTCGTCTCTATACAGGGTGTTGTTTTGAATACTATTCATAAGGCGTTTAGCAAACTTGTTAATAGTTTCAAATTCAATAATTATCGGATGCAAATTATATATTTGAATTAAGGACCAATGATTTGAACGAATTTTAGTAATACCTAATTTATAGGGAAGGAGTCCTGGGTACTTGTTTAGGTCATGGAATTTTATTTCGTTTGTTCCGCCGTCGATGAACCCGATCCATCTGGAACAATGGGCATTATTTTAGTTTCATTGATATGCACAATTTCGGTGCGGTTAGTTTTTGGGTTTTCGATTTCAATTTTACTGTTTTCCAAGATTCGTTTTAAGATAAATGGACCTAAAAATCGACGTTTTAATTTACCAGAGCGTTTATCTCCCTTTTTATAAACTTGAGATCCGATTACTAAATTTTGGGGTTTTTTATTTGTATTTATTTTGTCGATAACTTTTTGTTTAAGTTTTAGAGATTCTTCATGAATTTGGTTATAGAGAGCTTTGGTATTTGTTTGATGTGTATTGATATAATCCGCAAATACTTGGGCTGGTATCAATTTCATAGGGTCACGTGAGTCAGTATGTCCTAATACGATTTCGTATGGTGTGAAGTTTGTACTGGAATGGATTGTGCTATTATACGCAATTACAGCATATGTCATAAGGGATGTTAAATCGGCTTTATCGTCTTTTTCTTTCAATATTCTTAAGTGTTCAATGAGCGTCGAATTTAATCTTTCAACTGGGGAATTTGATTCGTGATGGTATGGTGTAGTAAAATGTATTTTAATATTATGGGTTCTTAATAATTCTTCGATAACTTCGTTTTTAAACTCAGTTCCGTTGTCTGCAACAATTTGTTTCGGTATGCCGAAAAAGGAAAAGAAATGGATTAAGTTTTGGCATGCTGATACTGCTGTGCCGAAATATGGTAATGCCTGTCCGAATTTTGAGAATTTATCGATTATTACTAAAAACTTTTGTCTTTCTACCGTGAGTGTATCAATATGTAATATTTCAAATGGTTTAGATGGTGTTTCTGTTAATACGAGAGGTTGATCTGGGGGTCTACGATTATATTTTGTTCTTTGACAAATTTCGCAATTATTTATAAATTTGGTTATATCCGATTTCATTGATTTCCAATAATAGTTTAATTTTAGGCGTTTAAGTGTCTCTTGTATACCTCGGTGATTTGTTTTTCCTTCGTGGGAAAATCTCATAATCATATCGCGTTCGTCTTGTGTTACGTTATTTATTAACTTTGTACATTCCACGAGTTTAAAATTACAAAAATGTCTTGTTAAAGCTTCCTGAAAATGTATGCGTAATTCTTTAGATAAGAAATGAATATAAGTAGTTTTATCTTTTAAATTTTCCTTGAGAAACTGCGTTATTATCTGAACATTACTTGGAATTGTCGCGTGAATAATGCGATTACCATCGAAATTTTCATACTTAGATTTAACATAGGCGTCGTAAGGGGATTTTTTCACAATAAACTGATTTGATTTATTATTGATTATTTCGTCTAAAATTGGGATTTCTGTCAAAGTTTCTTCAGCGGCTGCGCTGTGCGCTGTTCTTGAGGAACTTTTATTATCGGCATTAATAATTCGTATATCTTGAGTGACATTGATTTTAGGTGTTGTTGTCTCTAATTCTTCAAGCGTTCGACTAACATCGTCGGGATCTAGAATTTCGGGGTTAAATTGATTGTTATCTTCCAAAAATTTATCAATATCAATATCTATATCGCCGGGATTATTTTGAATGGATCGAGTTTCAAGTGCGTTTAATTGGATTCGCGATAAAGCGTCGGCATTGGTGTTTTGTTTACCACTTTTATAAATTATGGTATAATCAAATTCTTCTAATTTTAACCGCCATCTTACTAATTTTGAATTAGGTTCTTTGAGATTAAAAAGCCAGACTAAAGGTCGGTGATCCGTATAAATTTGGAACTTTTTACCATACAGGTACGGTCGAAAATATTTACAAGCCCAAACGATTGCGAGTAACTCTTTTTCTATTGTCGAATATTTTTGTTCTGTTTCATTGAGCGTGCGCGATGCGTAAGCTACTGGGTGATCATTAGGAGGAGTTGATTGAGAAAGTACGGCACCAAGCGCTATATTTGATGCGTCTGTGGTCAGTACGAAGGGTTGTGTAAAATCCGGGTATTTTAAGATCGGTGCGTTTATTAATAAATCTTTCAAGTGATTAAACGACTGTACAAAAGATACTGAGTGTTCTACTTTAGAGCCCTTTTTTAAACATAATGTTAATGGCTTAGAAATTTTAGCGAAGTTTTTTATGAATCGTCTATAATAACCTGCTAGTCCTAAGAAAGATTTTATTTCTTTTGGCGTTCGGGGTATTGGGAAATTTTTTACTGCATTAATTTTTTCTGGATTGGGTTTAACACCATCTTTTGTTATCTTATGTCCTAAGTAGTCGACTTCTTTATGTAGGAATTCAGACTTGTCCATTTGTATCTTAAAATTCGATTGACGTAAACGTTCAAAGATTGATTTGAGCCTTTCTATATGTTCTTGCAAAGATGTGGAAAATATAATGATGTCGTCTAAATACACTAGACAAATTTCATTTTGAAAGCCACGCAAAACGTTATTCATTACGCGTTGGAAGGTTGCTGGCGCGTTTTTAAGCCCGAAAGGCATTCTTTTATATTCATAGTGACCTGTATCCGTAGAAAAAGCTGTTTTAGGGATGTCATCGGGGTGCATTTCTATCTGATGGAAGCCGTTGGCGAGATCTAAAGTCGTGAAGTATTGTGCCTTTCCTAATTTATCCAATATATCTGCGATATTTGGAAGGGGAAATCGATCATCTATAGTGACGTCATTTAATTTTCGAAAGTCGCAAACAATTCGCCATTTACGCGTTCCTGAAGCATCTAGTTTCTTTGGTACTACCCAAATTGGGCTGGACCATGGCGAATTCGAGTGTTGAATAATGCCATCGTTAAGCATTTTTTCAATTTGAGTTTTTACTTCTATTTTGTGTACTTCCGGGTATCTATAAGTTTTTGTAAATATGGGCGTTTCATTAATTACATTGATTTTATGCTTGACTTGATTAGTAAAGGTTAATGGAGTTCCTTCACAGTAAAAGATATCTCTATATTCGTAACATAGATTGCGTATGGCTTTATATTCCTCGGAATTACAGTGACTTAATCGTAAATTTTTTAAATTTTGTTTTTGCATTTTATCGAAGTATTCATTGATTTCTAAATCGGTTTCCATTTTTTCAATAAAATTTATTTCGGTCTCTTCAATGATTTCGATTTGTAATGGTTCAAAGATTTCGATTTTTACGGGGTTTTCGCAAGGATTTGTTATTATTGTGAGAGCATAAGAGTTAGCAATTTTTACAAGAGATTCTGGCATCTCAGCCTTACCAAAATTTATATAGCTTAATAAACCTGTCCCATTCGATGCGTTAACTGGTATTTTAACTTTTTGCGACGTTCTCGGAGGTATTATTAATTTTGTACTCTGTGAAAACGACTGTGTCGGCATATTATATGGAATAGGATTATTCTTAGATTGATAGTAAAGAGGTAAATGAACATTCGGTGTTTCCAAAATTAAATCGCTTAGATTGATTTTTGCTTTAATTTGGATAAGAAATTCGATACCTAATAAACCGTCAAATTTATCTGAAAAATCGAATAGATAAAATTTATGATTATCATTGGTTTTAAAAGAAGGAAAAATTGGGATGTCTATAACTTCGTTGTGAGTTGACATTGCGTGAGCAGTGCGTACAGTAAAATTTTCGTTAAAAATAAATTCAGAGTAAATTTGATATGCTAGATTTGGATTAATAAAACTTTTGCCACTTCCTGTATCAATAAGAAATTTTGCATTTATTTCGGGGATTATGATTACGGGGAGATCTAAATGTGTGTAATTGTTAAGGTATATTATGTTGTTTTGTCTATATTCGGGGGAATATGAAAATTTTCGTCATTACCGTTATCATGTTCATCATAAATGTTATCAAGGTAACTTTCTTGGTCAGTATAATATTGATCGGAGTAATTATAGTCATTGAAATTTTGTGTGTCGTTACCTAACTGTTCGTAATTGGTTTCGTTTACTTTCGATGCGTCATCATCGATTTGATTATTTTCGGGTGTGTTAACTGATTGATTAAAAAGTTCTTCAGCTACCCAATTTCTTTGAGTTGGTGGGCGTTGAAAGGTATTTCCGCGTTGACCCGAATTAATACGCGTATTTCTACTCGATGTGTCCATCGGTTCCGGTATGTCACGTTGCATATTATTTCTGGGAATAGCCCCTGTACTATTGTTTTGGTTTGTAAACGGCCTTGCCATATGCGTGAAGGTAGGTCGTGGTATAAACCGATTAGGATGCACTAAATTTGCACTTTGAAAATTTTGTCGAAATGGATTATTAAAGTTTTGTCTAAATGGATTATTGAAATTTTGTTGGTTCATGGGCCTGAAATTTGGGGTAAAATTTGGTGTAAAATTCGGTTGGGGTCTGAATAATTGTGTAGGCATATTAGCAGAATAATGTGTCTGAGATGGATTATTATTTTGTGGTTGATAAGGTTTATTTGTTCTTTGAGTCTGTATAGGCATAGTTTTGTTATTAAAATTAGACCTATTTCGATAAGTAATAAAGTTTTCTTCTTCGCGAACGTATGCCATTGCTTGTTCGAGAGAGTCTGGGTTTTTTAGTCTTACAACAAGTTGCATATGATAGTTTAGATTATTAATAAATGTTTTTAAGCATAAGTCGTCATATTGCTGAATTTTCAATACTTTAATTTGAGCATCGACATTTAAGTTATTTATTTTTGTAAATAATAGGCTTCGCGAATCTTGAATGCGTATGCCGAAATTTACAATTGGTTCGTTTTTATCGAGACGCATACTTATAATATCCTGTACCAAACAGTCTTCAGAACGTTGATCAGAAAAAGTGGATACTAGTGCATCTTTTATTAATTGCCAACTATTAAGTTCAATTCGCGATGCTACTAAATCGGCAGCTCTACCTATCAGTTTACCAATAACAGTATCGAATAAACAAACATTAATTTGTGCTTCTACATTATTTCTGTCTTGATGATTGGCTAGAAAATGTTCGCAAGATCTTAAAAATCTACTTAATTGCTTAGGGTTGCCATCAAAACAAGGAATATTGTCAGCTTGATAACGAATCATACTATAATTTGGTTGATTATTTTGATTGGCCATATTTTCTTGTATTAAATTTTGTTCGATTTCGGGAATTTGTTGAGCTAATGCCAAATTTTCAACGAGATTGATGAGGTCTTCCAGTTTTACAAATGTGGTCAATCAGAATTCTAACATTAAGGAAAGAAAATGATTATATTTGAAGGAGCACTTACAGTACTACGAAGAATGTTGCTGTCTTCATGGATTTCTTAGCCTAGTTCCAATAGGAAGAGCGATGCTTGTCTTTTCCCTGGAGCCTACTTATGGAGATTTAGGCGATGCTTGTCCTGCTTCTCCGCACTGGGGTTGTTAGACGATTTTTGTTCCGTTCCCCGGTCGTGGAGCCAGTTGTATCACTTTACAGTTTGTCAGTCCGGTCACGTTCTTTTGACAGTTAACTGTTGAAACAGACGGCACTTTGGTCTTTTTGGTTTTCCGAACAGCGATTGGACGAAACTACCCGTTTTAACACAAACTACCCTGTCAGATCCTACCGACTGCGCCACTTACGTTACGGACTTAAAGACAAATCTTTTTAAAAAAGGATTTTATTACTGCTAAGGTTACAATATGACTGAATTACATTTGTTTTTGATTTAATTTATAAGTTCTGTAATATTGTGTAAGCGAAATATAATATTCTGCTAAATGAGCAGGTCTATGGGAACATAGCTCACTAGGTGGCGATAGTAGCTGGGTTCCACTTAGGTTAATAGAGGATGGTGGCTTCCAGGAAAAGTGCCACGCCCTAAAATGGCCCGAAAAATGCAGATTTCAGGGCAATGTTATTTCTTATGGAGTTTTGGGTTGAGGGTGGTACTGCTATTCTACTAGCCACTTGAATATTGCAGAGCATACCAGCGAGAATCCAGATCTCCAATATTCTAGTAACTTCATTGCGGCCTTCTATTCATCGCCAATGGTGTCACATAGCCTATGTATTATGTATAGGTTATTTTATTTCATTGTTGATGTTGGAATGACTCGCTTGCGTTATTTTTGTTTTCTTATACAGATTCCTAACCAACGTTTGAATAGATCCCTACGACCAAGATGAAGAATAACTATTAGCGGGAAAGAAAGGGTTGTAATGGATTATCGATTATCCTTAGAAAATGCATAAAAAGTTGTTTATTATCTAGATTCTCGATTAGTATTTTTCGTATCATATCACTGCATTCAAATTTTGTTTATGAAATTATAAGCAAACCCTCAAAATAAAGTGACACCTACTAGGGCAAATGCGGGAGAGATGGCGATAACAGGTGCGATGGCGAATCGCATCTTCTTGGCGTTTGATCGACAGATGTCTCTGGCGGAATCGTATTTGTATTCTCCAGGGCAGACAAATAATTAGGGGAAGCAACACCGGTTTAAATATTGTTTGATTTTTGAGTGAGTTACAAAATACTATTTCATGGTGCCGGAAATTTATTAACAGTCTACAACTTACATTTTTAAAATTGTTATAGAACAGGTGAGTCCTAGTTTTTAGGGATTTTGCATTTTGAAGTTTATTTACGTGTTCTAACCTCAAAACAAGGAGTTGTACTTAGGCCCAATTGTATAGGTATGAATTAATCTTAGAGTTAAACCTAAGTTTTACCTTTGAGTCAATCCGTGAGTAAACTTAAGGTAAAATATATTGCCAGTTGTATAGGTTTGGGCTAAAAAATAGTTTATTAGCTAGCTACAAACTTCAGTATGACATAAGTTATCCAAATTTATTTCTAAGGGAAAATTTAAGGTGTAAGTTATTCCAACGTCCAAGCTTAATTTATTAGGTGTTGAAGTCATATATTTTTTTTATTTGTAAAAAAAATAAAAAATTGAAACTACAATTTTGATTATTTTTATTAAACTTTTCCTTAATGAGATTACTATAGTCAATACCCGTTAAGGCACTGCCGGAACGCGAGTGAAATGCGCTAGAGATTTAAATATTAAGTGTGTCCTCAGGCCAAAATATCGGCCGCCGAGCTTGCTCGATTTCTTGGGCGCATTTTGGGCCGTATGCTTACGGCTCATATGCGGCCAAAACATGTTAGTTTTAGTTAGTTTTAGCTAGATAAGACTACTTAGACATAGGCTTAGTATTATAAGAGAAATATGAAAATAAAGATTTTAAAATGGAATGGGCAACCTTAGTTGAGCACTTGCCATGAAAATATTTGTAAAATAGACTCAAGTCGCCAACCTGCCTTTGATGTTCAAAGCTTTCCAGGTTGTTTGTCAGATCATGGTCACCGATTAAGCGAATGGCTCTCCTTTAAATGAAATCTAGGAATCTCAGGGCATGCTTAGGAGCAGAGCCCAAATATGCGAACAGTACTCCAGGGTTGGTCGAATTTGGGCTTTGTAGAACATCAAAAGTTGTTGGGGTATATAGAGGTTCTTTGTTCGAAAAAAAATTCCAGACTTCTACGAGGCTGATAAATGTGTCTGAAAGAAATCCGTCCATCCCTACTCACAGAGGACGGTCTTTAAGAAAGGTTAACAGCCATGAACAAAGTTGAACCGGCATTCCGCATGCCCTCATTTTATGGTATGTATCCATTTAGTGTAAATTTCTTTTTCATTGGAGCGTAGACTCTCGAAATGGTGCTCTAGTGCTTTAAGTACTGAATGTGTTCTGCATATTAGAATAGGTACGGTACTGGATTGCCATAAAGTTGATCTGACTAGTGTACATAGGCAAAATACATTTTCTATAAAACTTACGGAGAATGTAATGGGGAATATAGTATAAGAGTATATTGTTGTATTTAAATAACTAAAATTTACACCTGCTATCGGTATATCCGGAGGTGACAGGAACATTATAATAATATAGTTGTAGAGAGCATATCATTACATACATTAATTAAAGAACCTAACCTAATTCCTAACGTCAATCTCAATCAATGCTATTCGTTTAAAACAAACCAAAAAATACTTACAAGAAAATATGAAACCGGCTGAACTGAAAATCGAGGTAAAAAACCCAAGAGAGACAAAAGGAGGTAATATTGTAATCAACCGTCCAAGTAAACAAGACATAGAAAAATCGCAAAAGGAAGCCGAGATAACTTTAAAGGATGACTACCATGTTACCAAACTAAGGAAACCAAGAATAAAATAACAGACTATGATATAGACAAGTCAGAAAAACAAATTGAAGATGACCTGATTGAAAAAAACCAGTTTATAGGCAATAATGATAACATATGTAAAAAAGCAACAAAACAGTACCCTAAGAATAATTTATGCTGAATGTTCGCCTGAACTTTTTCAAAGGTTTATGATAGCGAAAAACATGTTCCTTCAATGGCAAAGATACAGTGTGTATAAAGATATAACTATTCCAAGGTGCTTTAAATGCCAAGAGCACTACCCATAAAATGACAGAATATAAAGAAAAACTATGTGTGAGTATTGCTCGGAAGAACATGACATTCAGAAAGTACAACTGTAATGGTGATGCAACAAGAAACGGCAGTACTTAATATACTGGAAAATCTGGAAGACAATATTAACATTCACGAAAACATTGACTGTGATAAGGTGGCTTCTAAGGTAAACATTAAAAATAAATTTTAAACATCATACACACATATACGTAGTGTACCAAAGAACTTTAATGAACTTTTGCTGTTTCTTGAAGGTTACAATCTATTGTGCAGTGATATTATTGTACTAAGTGAGTGTTGTCAAATTAATGAAAAACTGTATAATATTAAGGGTTATAACACCTACTACACTCATGGGGATCATAATAAAAATGATGGTATTTTGATTTTTGTTAGAGACAACCTCTATATTCAGTTCAAAATTTATAAGTTGCAAGAGTCTGGTGTAAGTATAGATAGAATCACTTTTGTTAATAAAATTATGAATTATGTTATCACTTGCGTGTATCGACAACCATCTACCAATCCTCATTCCTTTCTTACAGATCTTGAACTTTACTTTCCAGAAACTCTTAAAAACAATATAGAACTGTTTTTAGGGTGATATGAACATGAATATTCTTAAAGAAAATGATTTTGTTAATTCATATCTATCAATGTTAAATTATTATGGTTCGTTGATAAATGGTCCCACACAAGTAACACAAACATATGAACATGGTTCCTATTCGGATCATATATTTTTGGAAACAAAGTTAACAACTGAACGACTGAAACAATCTTCATATGTTATATAATTCTGATCTGACTGACCATTTCCCAATAATGGTGCATATTAATAATACATATTTTTGTAATAGAAAATACATACCGTCTCTATATGTAAACAAACATATCTCTACATATGCGAGATGTTGCACGTGGCGACATCTTGTGACAATCGAGCTATCCACCCAACCATACCAGCCAGGTGCTAAAGAAGACCGAACGCTAGGTGGCGCTGAAAGCCAATTGTCGGTTTCTGCGAACCGAAAACGCGATATAAAAGAAAGAAGTTTATGCTTTTTCTTTCCGTCAGACCCAATCCTTTGACGCGTTTCCCGTATTACGTAAACTTCAGTTTTTTTTAAACATTACATTACATTAAATTTTCAAACCTTTGATATCATTGTTGCAAGAAAACATTGGTGAGGGGTAACTAGTGTGGATAATGCCAATATGGCTAGTGATGATTTTGTGCAAATGGTTTTAAATGCTATTGAAGTCGCTACTAAGGCTAAGACTCGTAGCTATAGGGAGTTTAAAAAAAATAGACCATGAATAACAAACGGTTTAATTCAAGCAACAAAAATATATTTATCGTTGGTTAACGTCTAACATGGCGTATCCCATAAATTATGAGTTTTTGGGTTTATGCCATTTTCAGCTTATAATAACTAACCTAGAGCTAATTCTAAAAGCTCTTTAGCCACAAACCAATAAAAACCTACATTTTGGGTCATAGGATTTTTTACGTGTAATCATCAGCCCCGGCACTAAAGACAACAGGTCGTAACCCGCAGAATTCTTTTTTTTTTATAAAAAATGCGACAAATTTTTATTAGGTTTAAGCAAAAAGTATATAATTTTTATGTATGATAAAATTAATATTGTTCTACAAAATTTGTAAAATAAAATAGTGGGTACAAATTATGGCCAGTAGTACTATTTGGAAGAAGTAATTAATGCTGGGAAATGACATGAAAACAAAAGAAAATGTACGCTCTTAATCTAGTAACCTATGAACGAAACAAGAGGTTTCAAGTACGAGGCCCGTCAGAACGACAAGAGTCATGTTTTTATCACTTAAGACTTGATAACGAAAAATTACAACTTTGTAAAATAATCAAAATTCAAAATTCAAAATTCAAAAACATATTTATTAAGTTTTTAATACAGCTTTACAATAATTCACTATTTAGAAAAAATCAAGTACTAAATAAATATGTTGGTGCAAAAAATTACTTTATTTAAAAAAAAAGCACTAATCGAATACGATGTGTAATAACACAATACAGATAGCAAAACTAAATGTTTGACTGCCATCTGTATATGTCTTGGTTGGTGCTCATGCTTCCACAATATAAGTAAATAAAATAGAAGAAACATATATTAACAAATAAACAAAAGAAAAATATATAAAAAAAAAACAATAATGGGCTTTTAAAGAAAGTACCTACCTACCTAACTATAAGAAAACAAAATCCATAATTCTAGTAATTATTAATGGTTGTTGATATCTAATAAACACAATAAACAAAATAAACAACCTTACACCAACAAATAATGGAAATATCTACTATCCATTCCCTTAATTAAGGGTTCGGCCATTGTAACAGTAATAATTAACCACTGAAACGAATACAAAAAAAAGAATAGATTGACAATGGCTAAGTCAATTTTTCCATTAAAATGATATCTAAAGGATTGAAGGTGAATTAACAATAATCCAAGTTGACAAACAATTTTTAAAATTAACCTGATTGATTTTACCTTTAAGAACTTGCGGAATAATATTATACAGGGTGTTTCATTAAGGTCGAAGAGCGGCCATATCTCGGAAACTATTGGGCATAGAAATTCAGGAAAAAAAAATTAATGACTAAAGTGGCCATGAGAAAATCCTGGAAATAATTTTTAAGTTCCGCATTTTGCCGCAAGGGGGCGCAATTGAAAAGTAAATTTTTAAATTTTAGATATCTCCGAAAATTGCACGTTAGGGTATATTTTTGATAACACCATTAAAAAGCTTGGACAATTTTGCATAATTTTGGCCCCATGCTTATTGGCGTACCGACTTTAGTAAGAGTGGGGGAAGCTGTTGAATGTGTAATCATTTAAATCGCTGTAACTTATCAACGACTTATCCGATTTTAGCAAACTAAAACTTGTTTGGAAGAAAAATGTAAGTACTTTTAACTATCGTCTTGAGTGGTCCATGATACTTCTCAATAAAAATACAAGAGGGCGCAATTTGCAATAATAACACATTTCTTAACTTTATTATTAATCGAAAAGTAGATGAAATTTGCTACAAAAAATGTCAAAATCGCAGTTCGATATCTCCATCCGTTTCAGAGTTATTGCCAATAGAATAATTTTTAAAACTTTAAATGAAGAAGCGGTTGTTTTCATAGTTTTGTGATCAAGCATTCCATGACAAAAAATATTTTTAAACTTTATGGTTAGGTAGGTTTGTTTCTCATTATTCCAATGGCCCAGAAACCACTCTAGAATTAATGGCAATCATGGAAAACGTGTCATTTAGGCGTAACTGTAACAATATGATGTGTTTTAAAAAATAAATCTAGATAGCTGTGAAATAAAATCTGAAAGTTTCCATGGGGATAAGACAAATAATGCAAATAGTTGTCAACTAGTTTCATTTTGAAAGGTGTTGACAAAAGTTTATCCGTAATTCATCTTAAACTTCTTGATAGAAAATTGTGATACGTACCTTTCAAAAATGGCTTATACCAATGCCGAAGCTTACGATATGCTGGCCGTATATTTTGAATGTTTTCAAAATGCGCCTATAGCGGAACGCGAATATGCTCTCAGATATCCTGAACGAAGGCACTATGGCAGAGCAGTATTTCAGCGACTGGCAATATGCGTAAGGCAAACGGGAAGTGTACGACGCAGTTCAGTTGCTTTTAGAAGACGTCCAGTAAGAAATGAAGTCAACATTACAAACGTTCTTGCGTACGTAGAGGCCGATCCGCATTTAAGCATAAGAGCAATTTCTTTAGACCTAGGTATAAGTTGTACTGCAGTGTTCCGAATTCTAAGGGATTTTAAGCTGCATCCCTATCATATAGTTTTACATCAGGCGCTATCAGAAAGTGATTATGACAGACGGCTCGACTATTGCTATTGGCTAAGAGAGATGTGTAACGAGAATCCTCAATTCCTCTCCCACGTGTTATGGACTGATGAAGCCACTTTCAGTAGCTGTGGCAAAGTTAATTTACACAATATGCACTATTGGTCACAGACAAATCCTCACTGGATGCGCGAAGTGGATCACCAAAACAGATGGAGTGTTAACGTGTGGTGCGGAGTATTAGGACACAGAATTATCGGACCGTTTATTTTTAATGATTATCTAAATGGTGAATCTTATTTAAACTTTTTACAAAATGACTTGCCTATCCTTTTAGAAGATGTTCCTATTGGCCTAAGAACATCCATGTGGTATCAACATGATGGATGCCCGGCACACTTTTCGCATATGGTCCGTGATTTTTTAGATATTGGATACCCAAATCGCTGGATTGGAAGGGGTAGTTTGTTTGCTTGGCCACCTAGATCCCCGGATTTAACTGTGTTAGATTTTTACTTGTGGGGGCGAATAAAAGACATTGTATATAAAACGCGACCAACCACACGAGACAACATGATTGAGCGAATTGAAAATGCACTAAATTCGATTTCACGAGCTGAAATTGAAACAGCTGTCTCTAGTTCTAGAAAAAGAATTAATCGTTGTATTTTGCACAACGGAGGTCATTTTGAACATTTATAAAGTCTCTCAATTGTTTTCCTAAGAAGCTTTCCATGAATATTGTTTCCTTCAATAGTTTCCGATAATTATTTCAATACTGTTTTATGGCCCGTTGGCCTTGAAACACGCTCCAAATTTTGTAATTTACATGATTTGGACTAGTCCTAAGCCTAGATAAAGTGTGAAGGAAGGCACGGAGTTTGACATTGGAATAATGAGAAACAAACCTACCTAACCATAAAGTTTAAAAATATTTGTTGTCATGGAATGCTTGATCACAAAGCTATGAAAACAACCGCTTCTTCATTTAAAGTTTTAAAAATTATTCTATTGGCAATAACTCTGAAACGGATGGAGATATCGAACTGAGATTTTGACATTTTTTGTAGCAAATTTCATCTACTTTTCGATTATGGTATCATAATTATACCGTATGATTTGAAATAAATGAATAAAGTTAAGAAATGTGTTATTATTGCAAATTGCGCCCTCTTGTATTTTTATTGAGAAGTATCATGGACCACTCAAGACGATAGTTAAAAGTACTTAGATTTCTCTTCGAAACAAGTTTTAGTTTGCTAAAATCGGATAAGTCGTTGATAAGTTACAGCGATTTAAATGATTACACATTCAACAGCTTCCCCCACTCTTACTAAAGTCGGTACGCCAATAAGCATGGGACCAAAATTATGCAAAATTGTCCAAGCTTTTTAATGGTGTTATCAAAAATATACCTTAACGTGCAATTTTCGGAGATATCTAAAATTTAAAAATTTACTTTTCAATTGCGCCCCCTTGCGGCAAAATGCGGAACTTAAACATTATTTCCAGGATTTTCTCATGGCCACTTTAGTCATTAATTTTTTTTTCCTGAATTTTTATGCCCAATAGTTTCCGAGATATGGCCGCTCTTCGACCTTAATGAAACACCCTGTACAACTTACACCCAATATACAAATAACCTCTCTGACCCACCGCCTTAGACCTTTTGGGTAATTTTTTGTTGTTGCCGAGTTGAAATCTGGTTTGATAATGTGGGAAACATGGCAAGTTAAAATAATTTGTTTTAATCAAATGTAAAAGTGAGCATTTATAAAACATATTTCTTAGATTCAGAAGATGTGTATCTCCAAACAATTGACAAGTGGGAAATCTGATATCCAAATTATATATTGTTTTAATTATTCTAAAAGAAAACAAAAGTTCAAAGTTACTGCTCAATATGGAATGTAGTACAAAAATCACCAAAATATATATATATGTAATAAAAAAAAGAGATAATATGGCTATTAACGAAAGTATGCAAAACGTTACTTTTTGCTGTTTCGTGTATTTTTAGGACTATATTGGTACTTAATTCTCGATTTTGGTCTCTGGTTGAAGTCCGCGCCTCTTTCCACCAACGGTTTCGAGCCTGATTTATTTTTTGGTGGCTCGTCTCCAGAAATTGCTCTTATTTGACCTTTCTTATCTGCAGTTATTTCCACTTCGTCCTCGGAATTCTCCGCAGGTGCTTCCAAACTAACTATGTCGTGTTCCGTTTCCTTCTCTAGATTTTCTAGATCTTCTACTTGATATTCCTGGCTATCAATAATCAGTTTATGTCCTACTATCTTAGCCTCTAGATTTTGCGATCGTGCTAATTGAAGGTGTTTATGTAACGTTTTCTGTACCTTTCTATCTTCGGGACAAAGATCATTCGCTATGGATAACCCGTGTGCTTTTAAATTTTTTAATTTAAACCTATCTTGGAAGATTTGCTTTTTTCTTAGATATGAAATAAATTGCACCACTATTGGCCGAGTACCAGATTTTTCCTTTCCAATTGGGTAAAAGTTATTTAATTCCCTTACGGAAAGATCTGTTCCAAGAATTGGATTAAGCTGCTCCAAAATGTGAGTTATTAAATCTTTACCCAGGTTGGGGTTTTTTATTTCAAAAATTATAATATTATTCTTTCTTGATGCTCTTTCCAGTGCCAAGCATTTTGACCTTAAAGCATTAACCTCCTTATGTATGATTTCATTCTTATCTAATACTTGTTGAATTTCCGTTTTTAGATCTAATGTTTGTTGCTTATTTGCATTAATCAATAATTTGTACAGGGCTTGTTGATCAGGTGATAAGTTTTATTCTACCTCCATAATAAGTTAGTAAATAAAAGGTGTTGTCTACTCACAGCTTCAAACCACTGGCGAATATGGACCACTCCAAATATATTATCTCGTTCTGGGGAAAAGGTTATCCCATATTTTCTGTTTGTGGGCGATTTCCTTTGTAGAAAAGTCTCAAAATTAGATAGCAGATTGACCACTTAGAGGACACCACCCATGCAAAATTTCAGCAAAAAGGGCCTAGAACTTCCTTCGCAAACAGTTTATATTGCGAGAGCGATGCGAAGCACGTTATTCTTTAACTCTTTTTTATATCTTTTTAAATACATTAGGTATAAAGGAAAAAATGACTCCAAATTAAATTCCTAAAGGTTTAAATCATGGATTGATCAGCAGAACAGTTGTAGAAAATAAAAAGAAATTTGAGAAACTTCAAAGTTCAGAATTCTGTGTGGATTAAAAGACAGATCGATTTTTTAAACGAGCTTTTTGAGTTGTAGCCCAAAATGGGCTCGCACTATTGCCGGAATGACACCCAAAAGCAATATTTCCAATATTCATTCGAAACATGCAACGAAATAGTTAAAATTTGTAAAAGAAAATTTACTGCTAAAGAACAAACCAGCTTATCTATAACTACCTTTAATGGAACTGTTGGTTCCATCTATAAGCGATATATGCCGCCAGTTTAAAGTTAAACAAATTAGATGAAGAATATCAATTAATTACGCTTAACAAGGAGAGAACAAGCCCAAGAAGAAAAAAAGAAAGGCAAAGAATAAGCAGTTGAGGAGACTTGTTAAACTTTTACTATGGATGTTCAATCTGTAAAACTACGTCCTATTATTGACGCCATTAGTCTATACTACAAAACTAGATTACAGATTCACATTTTTACTATTTACAACTTGGCCTTACACCACTCTACCAACTATGTTTGGAATGAGGCTGAAGGTGACATGCAAGTATCTTCTTTTGTTTCCTGTAGTATACATCATTTGCAAGAATGTATTATTTATCATTTGCATCAATGAGAAAAAGGATGTAATATTCTTCGTCGGTAGCAGTTATCAAAATCGGTATATTATGGTGGCAAATGCCCTACATCATTTATCCATAAAGAATGCTGTCACTATTCCGCAAAAATGTTAAGAAAAGGCCATACACAGATGGATTATGACGCCGTCTATTCCCTTAATGAGAAGAAGTTGAAGAATCGCAATATGACAATTCCATTACAGTACGTTCAAGTTATATGAGAAGCTCGTAAAAATCCTTTTCCCCTGGAAGTTGAAGACTTGGCTTATAATTTTCTCTTAAAATTATGATAATACACTTACAAGAAGTATTGAATCTATTCACCCAGGTAAAATAAAGAATGACCCAACAGTTACAGAATTAAGTTAGTTAAAGTATTCCACCGATGGAAGTACTATGTATAAATTAAACTTTGACAAAGATAACAAAAATTTACCGAAGCGACAAACGAAAATAGGAAACTATATAATCTAATACCTTGGCTTCCTAGGAGGCTTCCTATTAAATGCACAAAGTGAAAACATCTACAAGAACTTAAATAAGTTCTTGGTAAAGATGTTCATAAACTTTATGATGCCATTACTTACCCGATAAATTCAAATCCATCACTTTAAAATTTAATAATGTTTAATCTACTAGCTTTAGTTATTTATAATAATTACCATTACGACATGTTTGCTATTTAAATCTCATGCCTATTTTAATTCTAAATTCTTGTTAACTATATATATTTTTAAAGCTGGTTTGTTTGCTGTTTCTAGCAGTATTTAAATAGATACTTATATTATGAATAAATACAATTTTATATTAAACTGTCTATTAGCTGTATGCTCTTAAAGCTTATCCCACAATGAGAAGGTAAATTTTATAGTAAACTAATCGTGTAATAATATAAAGTATAAACATTCATAATACCAAGTTAGGTCCTTACATATTAGTTCCAAAATATATATTTGTGTCTCCTGTAAAATTTGACGTAAATGGCTTACGTCATGTTAGAAGTTAACCATCGATATAAAGCCTATGGAAATAAAGTAAATAAATTAATTAATAAATGTAAAAATTAATACTTTAAAAAACAGATAGAAAGCAGTAAGAGTGACATTAGAAATGTGTATAATTTAATATCTGAGGCAACGAATGAAAGAAGGAGTAAAAATAAGAATAATTTTCAACGATATGCATTTTTCTGATGTCAAAGAAATGGCCAACTATTGTCTTCGTTTTTTTTGTCAACGTTGGTCAAGAAATGCTGGATGAAATAGGAATTCGAGATGAGCCATTTGTTGATAATTACCAGTCCGTAAATTCTAAGTTTTTAGCACATGTAAGCGAATGTGGTGTAGGTAAACATATAAGCTTTTTGAAAAACAATTGCGCCCCAGGCGTTGGCGGCATAGGATCTAAGTTCATAAAACATTTCACTTACATCTATTGAAACCTCTAATTTATATAATTAATTTGATCTTTAAATCAGGCATGAGCCCCATGCACTTTAAAACAACAATAGGAACTCCAATTCATAAAGCCGGAGACAAAACCGATATAAATAATTTTTGGCCAATTAGTGTCATTAATACATTTGCGAAAATTCTTGAAAAAGGAAAGGCTAATTAGGATTTTAAAAAGTAATAATATCCTCTCAAAAAATCAGTTCGGATTCACCAATGGACTAAGCACCACCAATGTTATGTATGAGCTTAATAAACAGATCACTGGCCATCTAAATGTAGGAAATAAATGTCCATCAGTGTTTCTGTATCTGTCCAAGGCTTTTGACCCTGATCCTCATAATAAACTCCTTGAGGTATTAAACTCCTATGGGGTGCGAGGCATAGCGTTGGAGGTCTTCATAAGCTATCTCCTTGAGAGAACTCAAATATTAAAAATTGGTGATATTACAAGTGAGCCCTTAGTTGTTATGGGCGTCCCACAGGGCACTGTGTTAGGCCCTACTTTAGTCACAACATATATGAATTCTTTAACAAACATTAACGTGCAGAATGGTTCTATGGGTTCCTATGCCGACGGTACTGCGGTATTGTTTTATGATGATACCTGGTTTGATGTTAAACAGTTGGCAAAAGTGGGCATAGGCAGCGTTGGGTATGTCGAAAATTTGACATATTCGACGCTTTTTTCGACGCGTCGAGAAATATTTTTTGACACCATTAATTTTCGACATATTCGACAGTGGAAAGTATATTTGGAGATTTGAATTTGGAAATAAATACTATAACTATAAATCAGTGTGTTCATATTAATATAATTGTTTAAAAATATGAAAATACAAAACAGCAGATGGATAACAAAATTATGACAACTTAACAACAGGACTATAAACTGAGAGTACATTCAAGAAGGATTCCATAAACTGCCATTTAAAATATCTTATAAAAACAAACTAATATTCATCACTTCTATTTTCATCCCTTATTTTCAGGTTAGTGCAAGTGGTAATAGATGTAAGTAAGTTTTTTCGAATTTTCTAAACTGAGTCTATTTCTCAGCCTAGAGTGAATGAAGGACCAATTTGAGAAAAGTCTCTCGAGCTGTGCCGAAGAGGCTGGTATTGAATTTAACTTGATGGCTAACGTAGCCAGTTCTAAATGATGTTTTTCAGCCAATCCCCAGAAAGTCTGCACATTCGCGATTTGTTTGGAGAAAAGTTTTTGTTATTTTTTTACAAATGGAAATCATTTAATGCATCAGCACTTAAATTATCTATGAGAAAATTTTCGACATCCCTTATTTGTTCTTCGGATAACATCTTTCCTCGCTAAAGTGAATGTAAAAAATTTGCTGAGAGAGTGTAAATATTTAATGATTGTTTCTGTCGCATTTTCACAAAATGATCATATTGTTCAAAACCATCTGGTAAACGCAATGTTAACCATTCCTCAGCTGCGTCAGCAATTAAAGCCTGCGTGCTCTGTAATTTATTTAAAAGCTTGCATACGGGATAGAATAATTTGACGCTATCCTCTACTTGTTTTTCTAAATTTTCATCAAAAACAAGTTTTGATACATCTGGTTTGATTTTCGTAATATCGTCTGCGATAACATTTCTCATAGAATTTAAATTATCTTAAAAATTTACAAAAGAGTCTCTAAATAAACACCAGCGTGTTTCCCCAGCAAATATTATTGTTTTTCCACTATGTTTCATCATAGTTCTTTCTAGATCAGGTGATGAAAATTCTTTTAATACGGTTTGTACTCTTCCTGCAATATAATCTAACACCAATTCTTTTGCAATATGACTATTGCAATTTGTGTATCAAAGATTTACTTGGGAACCCATCTTTCTCATGTTACTAGCATTATCTAAGCAGATTGCTTAAATATTAATATTATATATTTCTTTCGCTAAAATCACGCACTGCTCGACAATTTCCTGTAGTTTATCCCCAGTTTCCTTTACTCCTGTAAGATTACAAGCGTCAAGGAAAGCTGTATCACCTCCCACATTATGAATGAGGCATACTACATTCCTCGTATTATTGGAAGAATTTTTCCAACCGTCAATCAACATAACGGACTTTTTCAAAGAATTCTTACAGTTTTCGTAGCATTTTGGTAGTAACGAGTTGGCTAAAGTTTTTCTTGTTGGTAACTTGTGTGAAAGGCGAAGAGAGGTTATGAAATTTTTAAAATGTGAAGACTTCACGACCGAAAAGGGTATGTTGCATCCAAACATAAATATAGCCAAGGCTTTATCCAGGTCTCCTCATTCTTTCGGAGACATTGTGTCACAAAATTGCGAGAGAGTACCAGAACCTTTACATCTAGTAATATTCTTTGACAAACATTTCTATGGCTCAGCAGTCTTTTCTTGCCTGTATTTTTTAGGGCTTTGTCACAGTAGCTGCATAAAGCTGCACATTTCCCTGAATTTTAATAAAATCGAAACCATATTCTTTCCAAAGTGTATTTTGAGGGCGCCCAGCCATTATGATGAATATATTTTTAATATCAATTCCGATCCGATACGCTATTACATCAATCTACACAGACTTACAACCATGCACAAACACAGTACATGTACATGTATTATGTACACACTAAACTAAACAAATAGAATTAAACAAATCGCCCTTTACAAGTATACTGTTCACTGTAAAATCAAATAAACTGAATGGAAATTACCCCTCGTCCACCGTATGCCCGTTCAATTTAAAGGAAGGTAATTCCCCTAAATCTCCAAGTATTTCTTTCCGGACGTTAGTAAGGTCGCGTGCGCGGCGCTGTGCGTCGTTGCCGTCGTTCTGTGTGCTATATTGTCAAATGTATTCAAACAAGACGGAAAAAGACGCTTCTGTTTTAATTTTCCTCGTGAACATTTCGTGTTCATTAACAAAGAACAATAATTTATGAACAAATATTTAGATAAAAAAAAAAGCCATCTGGCTTCATTCTCCGTCTCATCCCGTTTTTTCTGTTTTAAAACAGACAACTATGCTTTTTTCCTTTTGTCACAACCTATAGTCTCACTGACGAGCTGTAATACAGCGAAACGCGTCTGAGGATGGTTCTGGCAGAAGGAAAAAGCAAAACCCTTGTTTTTGTTAAGTTTTTCGGTTACTAAACCGACGCCCAGCTTGGGTATAGCGCTGCCTTGCGAGGACTCCTGCAATTGTGACTTAATGTCTTTGCAGGAGATCCTCTGATATTTGTGGCTTTGTAAGTCCATGTCAGAGGGCGCAGGTATGCTTAAGAATTAGTGTTTTTTACCAGCACCACGATGGAGCCATCTGGCTTCATTCTCCGTCTCAAATATTTAGATATACACTGGAAAACCTTTTGGAACGTCTTTTTAAAAGATATGCTACATTTTCGAGAATATTTTACATTTTTGACAACATTCGACATTTTCGAAGAAGTTTTCGACATAAACGTCGAAAATAAATTTTCGACACGTCATTACCCACCCTGCGGCATAGGTATAATAAATAATTGGCTTGATTCTTTTAAGTTAACCCTAAGTATAAGTAACACTAAATATATTGCGTTTACCCTTACTTTAGCCAATCGTCCCTATTTTGATAGAATTGGAATAGATAATCTTCATGATTGTATCTCTAAAGTGACTCAAATAAAATACTTGGGTGTCGTCATTGACTTAAATGAAAACAACATGTAGTTAAGCTTACAAATAATATTGGAAAATTAGTGCATAAGTTCTATGTTCTAAGAGATATATTGACTAGGAAGCTCCTAATTAATGTTTATATAAAGCTCTCATAGAGTCACTGTTACGCTATGGTCTTGTTATATGGGGTGGCTCATATCAAAGTACTTTGAAACAACTAAATGTTGTTTAAAACTACATAATAAAAATAATCTTTGGAAAAAATAGACTGTTTTCAACTCAACTTTTATACTCTAAAGAAATTCTAAATATTCGTTCTTTATATGTATTGGATATGTACAGGGTGTCCCATTTTCGACACTTTTATAGGGTATCTCCGTAATTGTTAGTGCTATCAAAAAAGTAATATAGGTGTCATGTGCTTTTTTTGAGTCATTAGTTAAAATGGTAAAATCAAAATTTAAAAATTTTCGCTCGCTTAAGAGATACGGGGGAAGATAAAAAAATTGACAATTTCAAAATTACCCTATGTTTTCTTAGTTAAAAGAGATACAGAAAATGTTTTATACAAAAGTTTCTTTAAAATGATTGTTGAATAATCTGCCGTTTTCAGAATAAATATACGGGGTCAGGTAAAAAAGTTATCGGACCTAACCTCATTTTTTTAAATAGAGCACCCTGTATATTTTAATCTAAAAAGATAACATTTTAAATTTTTTTTTTCAAATATATTACACACCATGGATGATATTGGTTTCCTAGGCAATTTATTTAAACTTCATTACTTTAAACCACAGTAGGCCATGAAAGAAAAGCTAATATCCGAGAAACAACTATGTTGACATTCTAGTTGTTATTAACATTTAACGTCAATTTCATTTTTACATCGATTGCTACGAGGTGTCGCCACGTGTAACATCTCGCATATGTATTTTTACATATTCGTTTGTAAGAATGACTTGATATGATATCAGTTCATATTGAAAGTGGAAAAAATAAAGAAATGGCGCAAAATTTATATTTTGTTCGCTATCCGGAAAGACGGCAACCATTTAAGGACATATTCCGACGACTGGAACATAATTTAAAAACATACGGCTCTTTTACGATGCCGAGATCAAAAACTTATAATAAAGAAAACAAGGAAAATGAAGAAATAAGCGTGTTAGGATTTGTTGAGGTTAATAATCAGGTAATATATCCTGTGATAGCTTTGAATAGTAGTAGCTCAATTTTTATAGAAGTGAAAACTTCTTTAGGCGCGTTTAGCACTTTAAGTGGGTATTGAATGAGACTCAGCCGTCAGATTCGGCTATGCAACGCTCATGATGCAGTCGGGGGAAAAAAGCAAGATAATAAAATATGACCAAATGCATAGTGTATTGGCTTTTTATGGATTGATTCTTTTATCGTCTTGAATTTGAGATTTGCGTATGTTAGATTGTGAAAGGTTGATAGAGAATCTCGTCTTGGTGAGGTTTTCACTTCTGTCTTGTGGTCTTAAGCACACATCCTAATTTTATTCTTTAAAATCGCTTTGTAATTTTAGGAACAAAAACCTACGTCCGTCAGAAACGTAGAAACTGAAACTGGAATTACAAAATCTAAGGCG
Organism: Polydrusus tereticollis; assembly: GCA_963920685.1. Lineage (NCBI taxonomy): Eukaryota > Metazoa > Arthropoda > Insecta > Coleoptera > Curculionidae > Polydrusus > Polydrusus tereticollis. The sequence goes on from OY987328.1 coordinate 21,459,530, forward strand.
CAAAGAATTTAGACGTCCAATAAATATTTTCCCTACGTTGTAAAAATTACCCAATATTTGCATCCTGGTGATGATGTGAGACGATTGGAATTTTGTCACTGGCTTTTAAATAAATCTAAGGAGGATCATTCTTTTTACCAAAAAATAATTTGGTCTGATAAATGTCGAATTACAAGTTGCGGTATTCATAACTGACATAATGAAAGACATTGAAACTTCACAAATCCCCACATGGTACGACCTGTTCACCAACAAGGTCGATTTGGGGTAAATATAAGTTGTTTTTTGTTTCAAAACAAACTGGTGTATGGCTCTTTTTAAAGAAAATTTAAATGCCGACAGATATCTGGACATACTCCAATCAAACCTTCTCGATATTCTTGATGGTGTTTCTTTAAATGAAGTAATAGAGATTTACTTTCAACAAGATGGCGCCCCTACCTATACCGCTCTTCGAATAAGAGAGTGTTTAAATATTTGCTTTAGAAACCGTTGGATAGGAACACATGGACCTATAGGATGGTCACTACGATCTTCCGATTTAACACCTCCAGATCTTCTTTGGGGAGTGTTGGAAAATAAAATTTATAAAGAAGTCATTTTAACCCGAGAACAACTTGATCAAACAAATTATGAGGCCTTTGCAGAAATAAAACCATTCCACATCATGAATGCTTTGAAATACGTTCGAAAAATGTCAAGAGTGCATTGAAAACAACGGAGGAGCTTTCGAACATTTGCGACGATTCCCATTATTTTTTACCTTAATCTAAATCTTTTATTTCGTTTCAAAGTAATAAAGTTTAAATAAATCGCCTAGAAAACCAATATCATCCACCGTGTGTTATATATTTGAAAAGAGAATTTTAAATGCTATCTTCTTAGATTCAAATATACAGGGTGTTCCATTTAAAAAAAATGAGGTTAGGTCCGATAACTTTTTTTACCTTACCCCGTATACTTATTCCGAAAACGGCAGATTATTTAGCAAACAATATAAAGAAACTTTTGTATAAAGCATTTTTCTGTATCTCTTTTAACTAAGTTAATAGAGGGTAATTTTGTAATTGCCAATTTTTATGTTTTCCCCCGTATCTCTTAAGCGAGCGAAAATTTTCAAATTTTGATTTTACCATTTTAAGTTTGACCCAAAAAGAGCACATGATACCTATATTACTTTTTTGATAGCACTAACAATTACGGAGATACCCTATAAAAGTGTCGAAAATTGGACACCCTGTACACATATATTTATAAAAAACCTAAAGTAAGAAATTATGTAAACTACCTTTATGAAACTAGAAGTAAAACCAATAAACGTCTAATAATTCCAAATAGCAACAGAAATTTAAATTTAAGAAATATAAACTACCTTGCCCCTAAGGTTCTTAATATTATACCAACTAATATAAACGATGTTGCCAACGTGATGTTTTTCTCAAAACCAGTGCATTTGCCGTAAAAACGCAAAAGGAAAATTGTGATCAGCTACCCTCAATTAGTCTATATACGAAATTTTAGCACAAAATTCAACATTAATTGCACTAAACTAAACAATTACCATTCCAGCAGTTTGTCTTGTCAAAAACACATGTGTTCAGGGGCATTGAACTATCATGGAAGGCGCACATAGTCCGGTTTTAAGGTATTTTACAAAATTCAAAATACTTCCGATTTTAGAAAAAAAAACTATCAAGTGTAACTCTAGACCACCTCAGGAGTGGCCCCTTAAAATATAATAAGTTATTTCCATAACACCCTGTATGTAAATTCCTTTTGCACATACAAATGTGTTACAGCGTCTATAATCCGGTACCAAAATAATAGGCAGTGACTCATTTTTACCGGGGTGTGCAAGACGTAAGGGGAACGCCAATTCCAGAGGCGTGTCATTTTAAACAATAATAATTTAAAAAATATATGAATTTTTTGTTTTTTATTATAATATACTTACATTTACTATAATAAATATAATATTATAGATTAAGCTGAAAAATAAATTTAGCTTTAACATTTGGTGATCTAATAAAGTTATTAGAGAAACTAAATTACGCAGGTATAAAATACATAAAGAATAATAAAGCAACGGTATATGTTATTTTCATAATGTTTTTATTGCACTACATAATAATAGAAACATGTAATAGTGGTTTAAGAGCAAAACCTAAACCTAAACTATAAATGTTTATATATTTCCTAACTATTATTACCTAATCAACACTAATTGATAATAATTTGACAAATTATATTCCACGCCGACGTTAAAAAGTGTTATAGTGACAATACGTTATAATTTTAAATTCATTATTACCATTACAGCGATTATTTACTATCTGACGATGAAAACATTTCATTACTATCGCTACTGCTATCATCTGCAGGATTTATAATAATAGGTTCTACCATGACTTCAACGCGCACATCTAAGTCCCATATTTTTTTTTCTACGCCCTCGACATGTAATACGCACTTATGCCAATCTGCTGCTCGTACATTCGCTATTGCCGTTTTTAACAGTTCCTTAACATCTTTTAATTTAAAAGTTTTATTTTCACGCGCCACTTCGCCTTTTATCTGTGCCCATATAAGCTCGATTGGATTTAGTTCAAGATGATAAGGCGGTAAACGTAATATTGTAACACCTCGTTCACAAGCCATTTCATCCACTACATATTTCGTATATTTTTTTTGTGTAGTCTTGCAAGATCGAGCAACTGCACTTTTAGCATTTTTTCGCCAAATGCAATATTTTTTTCTTCGAGCCAGTCAACAATCTTCCCTTTTCGCCACGCAGAAGTTGGCAAAGCTTCCACCCGACGGCTGTGGTATGGTGCATTATCCATCACGATTACCGACCCACGTTCAATACGCCGTAAGATGGATTTAAACCAATCTTTAAACACTCCCGAGTTCATATCCTCATGATATTCACCGGCTTTACGAGATTCAAACACGTTTAACCCACCTTCAAGAATACCAGACGATCTTTTCCTGAAGGAGCTTTCAATTCAGTGGACAGTCCATTGATAAAGGCATTACGTGCACTTTCCGACGAATGGCTAACTTTGTTTGCTGATCAATAAAAATCTTTTTCCGTCCTCTTGTTTCCTTTTGATCGAACACTTTAGCATTCCTATTGTCCTTGATAGTTCTATGAACAGTACGGCAAGATGTCTTAGCCAATGTGTCACAAAGTCTGCTGCATCAGTGAATGATATTCCACTGTGTGTACTCAGAATTCCCTCATACACATTTTTTACAATTGTACGCTCCCCAGGTTTTAAATGACGTCGTTTTGTAACTTTTCGATTACTATCACTTGAAGAACTCGTCTGCATTATAATATTTGCTGTTTGCTAATATCCTCTTGATTGAAACTTGTCTACGACACTGAACGTTGGTAAGAGGCGATAAGAAAGCGTGCAAGCGCCGTTAGATGGTTATTGGGATCGTAGTATCGGTGCAAACTTATACCAAAATGTAATTCAAATTGGTTGGTAACTAAATCAATGATAATAAAAAAAAAATCAAATCAAAGATGGGCGTATTTGCGTCTAATCGCGATTTTTATCATGCAAAGAAACTAACTACGTTTCCTAAAATATAATTTGATTATTAGTATTTTTACCTATTCTCTAAAGGAAGCATGCCTCCTCTAAATATAAAAAATATAAATATAATATATGGTTTGGAACTGTATTAATACTCATTGTATTATTCCATAATATATTTAAAAAAATAGGTGTTCTTATTTTATTTTGGAGCAGGGGAGGCGCTGCCTCCGCCTGAAGAACCGCCACTGGTCTATCGCATGTTAGTCCCTTCAATATCGTAGAGCTCAAGACTTCCACATCACTTTTTAACTATTTCCAACAGTTACAGAAAATCCCTATAAAATTGTACAATTTGGGATACCCTATACATGCATTCAGGCATAATCCAATAAATTTGTTAATAAAATTCTAAAATAGCTTAAATTCTCTTCGCGCCATAATAGCCCGTTAAATTTTTATTTATCGTAAAGTTCATTTTGTGAGCCCATATGGCTACTCTATAAATTAGGAAATGTGATTTAATTAAGTTTTGTACCAATTGTTATATTCTCCATAGGTTACTAAATTATTATGAAAAATTGACTAGATATACAATAAAAAACAATAATTAGGCAAAATTGATAAGTTTTAATTACAAAACCAGTCGTTTGACTATATACTTACTCTAAACTAGCCAGTAAACAAACCGTTATAAATAGGGCCTTGAGAAACCAATAATAATAATAATAATACAATAAAAATCATAATATTTAAAATATTTTGTGTTTGCACTTAGCCACCTTTAATAAAAAATATTGTGTTCCTAAAGCTCTACTTAAACAAAACACATTTTGAATATTTGTTAAAATAAATTTAATAATTTTTTATGATAATAAAACTGCTTATTTAACCATTAACCCTAGAATATTAGTCGGTTGAACAGAGGGTTCATAGCTAGGCAGAACCACAGAGGACTCAAGAAATCACCCTGAAATATTCCTCGTTTTATGGGAACTGTATTGGTGGAAACATTGGTGTTTCCCTCATTAAGATGAGTCTTGGTCATCCACATCTTCGTTGCGTGCTGTAGAAATATACTTTGATAGATCGTATGTATTTTTGAATTTAATATTATTATTATTATTATTACTTTTTTTTTTTTTGTCATAGGTGGGAAAACCTTCAAAAGGCGCTTGTCGGGATAGCTATTGGATCCTAAGCAGTGTAGGATTTTTACCGCACTAAAGACCCACCTATGATGAGCATCGACTGCTAGGGTCATTAGCTCTTAGGGACTTACAGGTAAGTACAATTTATATACACTTAAATTTCGTCAAATAATTCGATACATTTCATATATTGTAATGTTTTGTTTATGTTTTCTTTTTTCTGAATTTCTTCGGTGATTGGCTCTAGGTTATATCTGTGTCTTTGTACATTAAACGCTAGACATTCGCAAATAACATGTGCCACTGAAAGAGCAACTTCTCATTGATCACATATTGGTGCTGGTTCGCGTTTCAGGAGATGCGTAAGACTTGTGTGTCCTGTACGAAGTCTAAATGCTTTTGTGGTTTCTGGTCTACTTAACCCTGTGGAATCGTAGTTCCTTTTAATCGTTGGTTCTATTCTACGAATTAATGTGTTGGCCCTATCCCGTATCGCTTGCCATTCATCGACAATTTTCTGTTTTACGTTGTTTGTAAAATCTATTCTTCTAATGGGTCTATTATTTGCTGCTTGGTCAACATTTTGATCATCTACCAAACGATCAGGGAGTTCTACGTCGATATTTCTCAAGTATTCTAAATATCTTATTGCTAAAGGGCGAGTAATGGTGTTTCTATTGGTGTAATTGTAAGCATTTGAAAATAAGAAATTATTGTTGGGATTTTTGGAGTAGGATTTTACGCTCGTTAGGTATGATGTTTGTAGAATTCTTCTTCGTTGTTCTAGCGGCATTATAGCAGATTCATAATATAGACTTTGAACAGGAGAAGACTTTTTTTTGCTGAGGAATATAGGTACAACGCTACCATAGTCTATTTTAGACAATATTAATGCTTTGTATATCATAAGAAGACTCTTCGGATTAGCTCACCATTTTGTATGTACTAACACTTTAAGAATATTAAGACTTTGTCTGCATTTTGTGTTGATGAGTTCAATGTGTTCATGCTAGGTAAGTTTCTTATCGAATATTAAACCTAAGAACTTAATAGTATCAACGCACTATATAGCATTTTCTTTAAGATATAGTAATGGGTCATAATGGGGTTTTCTTAGTCGGCAGAACTGTACGCATTTTGTTTTCTCTTCGGAGAATTCAAATCCGACTCTTTCTCCATTGTCGGTGATTTTGTTAATTGCAAGCTGCAGTATTCTCGTGATGTCCCCCGACTTGCTTACCACTGAATAGAATTGCAACGTCATCGACGTAGAGACACTTTTTAATTTCTGGGTTAACATCTTTGCAGATTTCATTTATAGCAATTGCAAATAGAGTACAACTGAGTGTTGATCCTTGCGGGACGCCATTCTCCAGTGTTGAAATTTTGAAAACTCATTCGCAACTCTTACTTTGAAACGTCCATTCTGTAAAAACGATTTGACGAATAACGGCAGCTTTCCTTTTAGTCCGAATTTCGACAATTTGTCCAGTATTCCATACCGCCACGTCATGTCAAAGGCGCCTTTTATGTTAAAGAAAACAGCTATTAGATGTTCTCTTTTCGAAACGCTTCTTGAATTGAGTGTTCCAACAACACTAAGTGATCTATAGTTGATCGCTTCTTTCTATACCCGGCTTGGTAGGAAACGAGCAGTCTATTTTTTTCAAGGTAGTCTTGAAGTCTATTATTTACCATCCTCTCCAACACTATTCCTATAAAGCAGGTGAGACTAATTGGGCGAAATCCTGATGATAACAGTTTGGTTTTATTAGGTTTAGGTATAGGAACTATCAGTGCTTCTTTCCAGGATTCTGGGTAAGTCTTTTCGTTCCACAGTTTGTTATAAAGTTCTAAAATTATTTCTTTCATTTCAAGTGTTCAAGTCTTTTAGATCGGAAGGTAAATTATAATCTTAAGTTATTTTCTGTGGTAAAATCTATATTTGCTTCTATATTATTTTTTGCTTGTAGGAAGTTTGGATCGTAGTTATCATGTTGTTGATGACTCTTTTAAAATGGGCGGCTTTTGTATTTGCGATTTCTACTGGATATTCAGTTATGAATCTCTGTTTGTATGGAGGTGATTGTGTTGCCTGTGTTAATGCCTGCTACTGATTTCACTTTTTTCCACACTGTGTTTATTTTCGTATCTGGTGTGATTGTTGCTGTGTATTAATTCCAGATATCCCTCTTGTTTTTTAGTACAACTTTTCTGGCTTTTGCTCTAGCTTTTTTAAATAGTATTAGGTGATCAATGGTGAAACACCTTTTAAATTTAATTTATGCTAGTTTTTGAACTTTAGTTATATTTTTTGTCTTCCCATTCCACCATAGTACGGCTCTCTTGATTGATTTACCACCTGATTTTGGTATACTGCTGTTTGCTGCTACAAGTATGCAGTCTGTGATTTTTTCAACACTTAGGTCTATTGGTGGTTTTAATAAACTTATTCACTTATTATTATTATATGATTTTCTGACAGGTCGCGAGGTTTTCCAAAAGCTTGTTTGGGATTACTCCTGTTGTTGAAACAATAATCGACATGGTTTCGATGCTGTCCATGTTCCACTGTCCTCTTATTTGCTCCTGGAGGTCTCGATACTTCGCTATGTTCTCAGCATGCTTTACTAGAAGGTTGTTGTTATTTGGTATAGCTACATCTATCTGAGTCGTTTTTCTGGCCCTCTTGTCTACCACTACAAGGTCTGGTCTATTGTGGGCCACCGTTTGATCAGTAAGAATGGTCCGATTTCAGTACATCTTATAGTGGTTGCTTTCTAAGCTGGACAAGCTGTAGCTTTACCGCTAACTCCTGGTGTAAGATCTTGGCCACTCTTTGTATTCTGTTGCAAATAATTAGTATTATTATTATTATTATTATTTACCATAATTTGTTAAGATTCGTAGTGCACTGTTCGCGCCGGGTTGATGTATTCTTGAACCAAGATTACTATCCTTTCTGATGTTTTACCATATAAAAATAGTTTAGCCAGGAATAATTTTATCAATTTAAAAATACACCCCCAAAAATATTTTTACATAGGTTTTATGGATGAGATGCTAATTAAAATGCAAGAATAGGAATTTTTGATTTACCTTGTTAAAAAATTACAAATGGACGTTAATTAAATTATATTAACATATAATTTTTCGGGATATAAGCAGATTGGTAAGAATCTACTGTTTTTATGTATATAGCTTAGAAGTAGGTATTTGCAAAACATAGAACTCTGACTAGATTTTAATGCATCATTGCCTAGTTCTAACATTACGAGCCGCCATTGTTGTGGTATAAATGTATATCTTGGTCAGCTATATTGTAATATACTAAGAATAAATATTGACGAAACAAAATACGTATTACTTAAAGAAAAAATTTACCAAATTGATTATATAAATATTAAGATAAAAACTTTATTTTAGAAGAAGTTCAGGACATCAAATATGTGGGTTTAATAGTTGACAATAATCTCAGTTGATATAAGCCCATAAAACATCTATTAAATAAAATATTATTCATGATACCTATGTATATCATACAAATGTTGAAATTATCGTACCAATGAAACTAAATTGTAATGGAACGACCACCAGAAGGTGATTGAAGGTTATCAAAAGGCAATTGTTTTTTATTCGCCTCGACGCCTATAGGCAAGGATCATTCAAGTGTTTTTACTTCTTGTGTGTTTTAAGAGTTTTTTTGACAACATCGTATTTCCTTATTTTTATCTCTTTAATAACTTACGTCAATACTTACTAGGTACACCGGTTTTATATTGCCCATTCAAATTGGCATGCATAAAATTTTATTTTGCATACATTTTACAGACATCCGCGACCCTCAATCCAATAAATTTTTATAGGTAATTCGGTTTTTCATAAAAATATTTATGATAAAAATTGTGACATATTCCCAATAATGAGAGTATCCCTGTATTAAATTTGGTCCTATGATCATATCGTATAAATATACGCGATATTAACTTTATACAGTGTTGCCCTCATAAAAATTGTTATTTCAATATCCTGGCCGCGTATAAACTTTTATTAATATGGATATGTGTCTCACAGAGCCGAACTTTAGGTTTTACAGACATAAACAAATTGAACAAGGACATTTTTTTTTAATTACATATCTCACTCGATTGGCGATTTTTCTATGGACTATATTAAGAAACAACTTAGATATTTCTCAATGATTTTCCTCAAGAAAGAAAAATTAAATGTCAAAAAATATATTGGTTCACAAATTCGACAAATACGACGACATTTCAATTTTTTTAAATGGCAACCCTCATCGATAACCACACAAGTGAATTACGTTTCGCGATCTGACTTCAAAAACGTATAGTTGTTGATACTTATTTTTACCCGTTTTAAAAATACGGGGTTCCTAAATTGCCTCCATCGATTTTTATGTATCCCACCTTTTTAATAAATTGACCTTCTAAGCTGAAAATCAGTGGCGGCTCGTGGGTGCATAAGGGGGCGAGGCTATAATATAGCGGCGCAGGCGAAAATTTTTCGCGATTTCAAAGTCATTGGCTTAAAATGAATAGTTAGGAATTCAACCAACAAATATTCAATTTGCAAGGTCAGGGTCAAACTTTCTTAAATATTACGAATTTCAGTTATCTGTTTTGTTCCCTGTTGCAATACTAGATTTAATATGTAGGCACAGCAATGAGTAAATAAAGCTAAAGGCGCGATAGATCTAACTTTTGTTTAAAGTCCATTTATTTCACCCGCCATAACACTGGCACCGTCATAACACTGCGCGACCAATTTCTCTTTAATGTCATAAGGCTCTAAACTACTTTTCATTAACTGAAAAGGCTCTCTGCTGTTCTATCATCACTGACGTCAAAAAATCCTAAAAATCTTTCTTTTAAAGATCCGATTGTTACATACCTAACTGTTATCAAGCACTGAGATTTTTCCGTTATATTGGTATTATCATCCTCTATTACACCAAAAAAACAACAATCTGTATCATTAATTTCTTTTTGTATATGTTCTTGAATGTATTCATGTATGCAACCAATCAATTCATTTTGAATAGTCTTAGACTGTCCTGTAAAAATATTACTAAATTTTGCACAATGTTCGGTAAGTTCCGTATTTCTCTTTATTAAACATGTAAATATTTCTTTGAAATTTCCGAGGTTAGATGAATCTGTCGTTTCATTGTGGCCTCGAAATGCTAACTCCTGTTTTCCTAACGTTACAGTAACATCAACTAAATAAGTTAATAATAAGCGATTTTTACGCACGTTTTCATTATAAATAATTTTATTAACGCCTGCATTTTCTCTCAGTGCATCCGCCATTGTGTCACTATTTTGCTCTACTCGTAAGCACCACAGAATTCTTAATATGTTCTTTGGAACTTTCGTGTGATTTTACCGCCTATAAAAAATTATTTAAATCAGAATACCCACCCCCTGGACTCGAATTGTTTGTTACGCTGCCCAATAAAATACAAGGCCAACAATATAAGCTTTCCTTATAAATACTTCCGCACAGCCACTTATAGATTTCATACCAAGTTACCTGAAAAGCTCTTGAATATTGCTTACCCTGTCTCTTATCGTTGAATATTGCCGAAATTTTTGGTGTCGGACGACTACATAATATCTGTCTTCTTTCCGTTTCGTTTCTCAATCAAAAGATCAAATGAGTGGTCGCATATACAAGTGGCCTGGCTCCAAAAATTTGTGATTGATGATTTTCAGACAAATGTGCATGGTGATTCACGATTTGACTTTGTTTTGCCCGCAGCAGAAAGTATAAGCGACTTAATTCGTAGATTTACATCAAATGCCTCTGGCATGGATGGTATCTTACTCACTATGATAAAGTTGAACTCGCCCATCGTTTAAATCATATAACTCATATCATTAATGTATGTTTAGAGGCGAGTTACTTTCCAAACTTGTAGAGGACTGCAATTATCTGTCCTATTCCGAAGGTTAACTCCCCAGCTACTTTAAATGATCTACGACCGATAAGTCTCTTGCCGGTCTTGAGTAAAGTGTTGGGGAAGGTTGTATATAAACAGATGTTCTCCTATGTAAACGACCTTGGACTGTTGGTTTCGTCCGGGATATGGTACGGCTACGATCCTTTCACATATTAATTAGCTCCTTGCAAAGGGCTTAGATAACAGGCTGGCCTCCTTTATGGTGCTTCTGGATTTTTCGAGGGCGTTCGACTGCGTTGACCATGTGTTTTTGTGCGCTATATTACATTATTTCGGTCTGATAAATCGGGCGCTCTCCTTTTTCCGGAGTTATCTTGGGTACAGAAGGCAATTTGTTAGAACGCATTCTGGGTTGTCAGATATGGGCAATGTTTCGTCTGGGGTGCCACAGGGCTGAATCCTGGGGCCTTTATTCTTTTTGTTATACACCTTTGATATTGCTAACGTAACTAAGCTCTTACGCACATATTGTTATGCTGATGCTAAATTGATCCTGTGTACTTTTGATCCCAAATATTATAATGAAATTGAGGCTGACGTTAACTCCGACTTACAGAGTATCTTGACATATAGCAGTTACCCACAATTTGAAATTAAATGCTAAGAAAACGCAGAAGATTTTGTATGCACCCCCAGCTTGTCGTGATTTTCTGTTGGGTTACCTTCATTCTCACTTAGGGGATCAACGCCTTGCCTTTACTAACACGGCCAGAAACTTAGGAGTGATGTCTGATTCACGATTGAGATAGAACCATCATATCTCCAATTTGAGTAAAAAATCTTATATGGCCTTGAAGGTTTTGTATGCAAACAAATATATCCTGAATTTTAAAGTTCGTAAAATATTATGTGAGGCTTACATCATGTCAGCGCTATCGTATTGCATCACGCTTTATTACCCGGGTCTTACATATGAAGATAAACAACGACTACAAGTAATTATTCGATGAAACGAATTTACCTGTGAAGATTTAATCGTAATTGTATGAAGCGCTTCGTCCGAAGAGATCACTTTCTTACTTTGTAGTACTGCTCTCAGCTACTAGATGTCACCACATGTTTAAAGAGAGCCGTTTTATCCTCTGGTATTCATGCTGTCACTCGATCCCGTTACTGTATGTCTCGTTGAGTGAGCACTAAAAATACGGGAATTTACACCTGCCTTCTTTAGAATAATTTTAACCCAATTTGACAATGTTTGTTTCGATAAAGATTTGCTTGGATCCCTTGTTGATAGAAATAAATACTGAGCATCAGTGCGTCTTAATGCTGTTCTTTCTATATATTATTCTAATAGGATAGATGCTGCACACAATCTAGCTTTTTCAACAAAGATTGGAATGAAAAGACAAGGCTGCTCAGACTTTGCTCCTGCCGTTTTAATGGAATCTAATACCAGGATTTGGGCACCTTGCTCTTCAAAGTAAACATTTTCTACGTTAATTAGAGAGAGTGTTTGTAATTTATATCCAGTTATTAATGTAATGATAGTTATTAGTTTTATTCCTAGATTTCGTTCAGTAAGTTTGTCATGTGGGTATTGTTTTTCTAAGTATTGCAAAATAATATTTGGGTCCCATATAAAATTGCAATTGGGTTTGCATGGTCCCTTTTTTGACACACCTCTTAGAAATCTTCTTATCTTATCTTTACCAATATCCTCAGGTAGGATAAGATATAGGGCTAAACGACAAGAATTAAACATTTCATAAGATCAACTTTTTTCTTTAAGGATTTCTTAAAAAAATGTTAAGATGTCCGATACCTTTGGTGAATATACATTGGTTTTTGTTTTGGAACAGAACACCCACCATGCATAATATGCTGTGTTATATTGCTTCAGTGTACCTAGGGTCACAGATTCTAAAAATGTTGGCAAGGTGTCCCCTGGAATTTCTCTTTTGATAAGTGCTTTGCTGACAAAAGCCCTGCAACCCAGGGTAAGGGGCATTGGGTGCTGTGTCCTAAAAGGAGAGTAAAGTAAATTAGGATTTGAATAAAAACTTAATGATTTTATCACTAATAAATTTTTAAATATAGGGTACAACGGTTGACTATGCCAATCAGGTACAACTAAAATACCCTCAGTCCTGTCAATAATAATTTAATTTAGGGTCCTTGGAATTAGAAAAAGGACGAAATGCATAAAATTTGAGGTCTGTCCAACACACAGTGAATGCATCTACCGATTCAGAATATGAATCTCTTTGCCATGAAAAAAACCTTGCACCTTTTGCATTTATTCTTGATACAAATAAATCAATATCAGACATGCCCAGATGTTTAACTATTTCAGAGTATGCGTAATTTGCTAATTCCCATTCGGTCTCTACCGACAAATTGTAAGAATGTTTATCAGCCTCATCTCTTTGAGAAGGTATATATGAAGCGAATACCCACAGATCTTTTAGCTCACTTCTTCTTCTTATCACGCCCTCTCCTCACGAAGGTTGGCGATCCATATGGCTAACATTGTCCTGGATACAGCAGCTCGAAATATCTCAGTCGAAGTGCACCCAAACCATCTTCTCAGGTCCTTCAACCATGAGTTCTGACGTCTTCCAACAGATCTTCTCCCATGGACCTTTCCCTCAATTATCAGCCTCAGCAATTCGTATCTTTCACCTCTTATGATGTGGCCTATGTATCTTGTTTTCCTCTCTTTAAGGGTGGTTAATAACTCTTTCGACTTTTTCATTCGTCTTAGAACGTCTTCATTTGTAACTCGGTGAATCCATGAGATACGAAGCATACGGCGATACACATACATCTCAAAGGCCTCAATCCTTCTCTCAGTCATCGGATCGAGAGTCCAGCCTTCACAGCCATAGAGCAGTACACTGAAAATATAGCACCTGACCTTGCGCATTCTGAGCTCCAAGCTCAAATCAAGACTGGTGAAAAACTGTTTCATTCTGGTGAAAATTTTCCTGGCTTGCTCAATTCTAGAACGTATCTCCCGCTTGGGGTCGCACAGCGAGTTGATTATGGTGTCAAGATATTTGAAGGATGAGACTTGTTCGATACTTCTGCCATTGATCAAAATCGATTCGATAATATGTGCCTTGGAGAAAACGATCAATTTGGTCTTGGAAATGTTCAGGTGTAGTCCGAATCGTTCACTGTGTTGTGTAATCCGGTCCATCATTTCTTGTAAGTCCGATTTGTTATGGGCCAGAACCACGGTGTCATCTGCGTATCTTTTAGCTCACACCACTTCTAAATATTTTGCGCGAGAATTTAGTTCACAGTATTGAATGCTGCCCATCTTATTACCGCATGATACAGCCGTGGTGTTATCTACTCTTAATAAAATCTTTTTCGATTTTTGATTTCTTGTAAAACATTTCAAAGCAAAATAAACAGCCTCACCATCCACTGGTACTATTGTCCCCGCTTACTGCCCCCTACCCAGTCTTGCTTGCATCGGTGAAAATTTCAAGTCAAAAAACTTCAATACTAATATTGTTAGAGCATGTTGTAATATTATCTTCTCACCATTTTAATTCTATTTTTAAATCATCAGAAATATGCCAGATGACATCATAATTATTTTTCTTTAAAGCTTAAATTTAACGTGGCAACAGCTTTGCGCCAAAAACAGAATGACATTTGGCGGGATCGAGCGACAGCATGAATACCAGAGGACAAAACGGTTCTCTTTAAACATGTGGCGACATCTAGTAGCCGAGAGCAGTTATACGAAGTAAGAAAGTGATCTCAAGGACGATGCGCTGAAATATAATTCAGAATGGTTGTTGCCGTTTCATCTTTGGCCTAAGGAAGTATGATCGCGTACCTGAGAAATGAAACAGATTGAAGTGGCTTAGAATAAAATTTCTATTTTAGTATATTTTGTTTGTTAATGTTAATAGATTATTAAAAACATCAGCTCCCACCTACCTAAGATCTAAACTAGTATTTAATAATGACAACCACATTGTTCCCCTTATAAAAAATATACTTGTAATGCCCCAACATTCCAGAATGCTTTTTCAGCGATGTTTTACATATAATGTCGTAAAATACTATAATGAATTCCTAAACATCTACGATAACAATTGCAACTTGCAATGCTCAACTGAGGTGTTTAGAAAAAATATTGAAGTTACTCTGTTGTACAAACAATTTGATGTTAGTTAGTGCAGTCTGACACGTATTTATTCCTGCTCTTTCTTTCATTTTGTATTGTATAATTAATGTGCTTGCAGATGTTTATAGGTATGTTATTGTTATGTACTAACTATTTGGTCTGATTTAATTTATGTTGTTATTAAGCCTAGAAGTAAGTGCTAAGTTATTGTAAAAGTGCTGTGGATGTGTCTCAAAAACTTTGGATATCCGCTATTGGTTTGTGTCATGCGTATTGTTAATTCGTGGCGACGTTGGTAAATCCATGGTAAAAAGGGTTAATGTTAAGTAGCGGCTTATCAGCTAGAATTCACCCTTTAAGAATTTGTAGAGAGGGTTTAGTTTGGTTTAATTTGATTTAATCTGATTGGATTTGGTATAATGTAATTTGGTTAGATTAGTCTTATTATTAAATTACTTATGTGACTGTTTTTAGTTTACTCTTTATAAATTCTATATAAAGACTGTTTATTATTATTATTATAAATGATTTTCACATGAGGGCACTAAACCAAGAACACAACTAAATAGGCCTTAGATCATTGCAAAATCAATACAGAAACACAAAAACATACCGTTGTTGAAATAGTCAAAACCATTAACCATATATGTATTAGTACTATATGGCGCCTTGCCCATTTAACCAATGTAAACGTAGTGAAGCCGAGGTTCCTTGTTCCGTCAGGGTCATTTCGCGCAGTGCGCATGCGCGAGAAAAAGAAAATAGACGTTTGTTTTAACGGAAAAGAAATGAGGTTATCACATTTGACTTTGACAACTGGACCGAAATTTGTAAACAAACATTAAAGTTCTTGATTTGTTTAAGATTTTGTATATTATTTCGATTGAGAAAAGAAAAAGAACGCAGGTAAACATATTAATAAAACTTTTGATATTTTACAATTATTCTTAGAGTTTAACAAGTAAAATAATAGGTTTTTGTAGGATTTTTTGAAGTACATGCAATTTTCCGTAAAAATAGGTAGGTACCTAAGTATATAAATCAACAGCAGCGAAGGAAAATATTCTTTGAATGAACTACCTAGTTATTGCTCGCTCACGAAATTAACGTAGGTAAGTTAAAAGGAAGAAACATCCGGTCTAGGTACATAGCTACCTGTAGAACGATAAATCTTTGTTTAAGTTTTTACGCCTCTTTAAAATAATGTAAAATATTCTGTTCTGCCTCGGCGCCGTCACATAATTATCACACTTCGCACACTCAATCAAAATTTGCAGAAAAGTAAAGTTAAACAGTACACAAAAGCCGTTAATAATACCAAATCAACTCGATGAAGCGAACTGTCAAACAAATTAACATTTGCTAAAGATTTCTAGGTTATGTCGAGTAAAAATGAGACGTTGTCACGTTGTCACCTTTCAGTTATATGAAATTGTTATTTAACGCGTTTTAGTTTAAAAATAGAAATAAATAATTTGAAAGCACTTGGAAGTACAGACTTAATGCTTATTTTACAATTTTTTAGCAAGATTTTTGGTAATTTTATCATTGCTCTAATTTTCTAATGCTCACTCTTCTGTCCTGTTCTAAATAAATAAAAATACATTTGGCAATACCCTTATGGCGCATGTGCACAAGTCGAAATGACCCTGGATCTTCTATCTCTGTTGTTGCTTCAAGATATTCAGGGTAATAGCCATATAGTACCAATACATATATGGTCAAAACACACAAAGAAACGAACTTATTTGAGGCAATTAGGTTTACGTGCGCTTGAACCGTTTTGCCTGCAGCGAATTAAACCATTTTGATACCATGCTTTTAACGCTAGCCGATAGATGGCACTAAAATATCAAAAATAACTTGGCTCGTTTTACCACTAAGAAAATAGTAGTTTTAAATATCGAAATATGCACATATAGTTGATGCAAAACAAAAACCGAGGCACGTCATACCCTTCGAGTGACGTCAGTTGTCGACAGTGTTGCCAGCTTGTAATCAAAATATCCGAGTGGGGGAAGTACACAGTTTTTTTTTTTTTTTATAAAAACAAGATGAATATACAAGAATTTCCCATAATTTATATATTTGTTTACTGCACAATACCTTTTACCATCAACTTTAGTAGATCTAACACTTCTTTGATCTTCATCTTGCCAAGATTAACCATTTTTAAAAATCCATGTTTCATCCAAGGAACGAACTGGTACAAGAATGCTTCTTTTCCTTTAATATATTCATTCAAAAATACCAGTCGTATGAAAGCTATGTGGTAAAGTTCCATAAGCCTTCGCCTCATTTCATCTTTTTACCATCCGAAGCCTATTTTCTTAAAGAGGCTTCTTAAAGAGTTAAGACAGCCATCAAGCAGTTCTCTGTCTTTTAATTTCCAACTTAAAGTTATCAAAGTTACACGATGTTCTTAAAAAAGTTACAGCTTATAAATTACCGATGCAAAATATTATAATTTTTGAATAATACAACTTACTTCTTTCGTACATTCTATAAATAGTGTCACGGATAAAACTTATGTTAAATCTTCATACATTTACAACTCTCTTTGAATTAGAACTGTTGTTTCGAGGTGGTTCTAATAATTTATTTTGCTTAACTGTTGCTCGAATTGCGCTTATAGTGGAGATATTCAAATTTAGGGCAGCTGCTACACCCTAAAAATAAGTAACGTAGAAATAAAACATCTAGACCTTAACATACTCTTTGAATTTACTTCTCTGTACTGCTTCTAAGGGTAACAATAGGCCATTGTAGTTAAGTTGTTCCTGGAAATAACTTCTTAGAGAAGCTATTAGCTCTTTGCACCGATTATTTAAATGCCTCGGAATGTTTCACAAATGGCAAACAACGTAATCGACAGAGATATCGATGGCCTCAAATCAATACCACGTAAGTCTAAAATGGTGGTTTTGAGGAAATCAAGTTAATGTATTTTTTTCAAATAGCGCAGGTACCATTAAAGTTATATTTTATTACCAAGATGTAAATCCCATCAGAAACACTATTTAAAATGGGATTTGTAAAATTTATTAATACTTTATTTTTAAAATGACTTACGTGGTATTGAAACGGAAAAAAGTAGACTTACGCGGTATTGCATGAATATATTTTAATAATAATAGAACTACATTTTTAAACAAAACTAATTTTAACAATATTATTCGTGAGGTAAATTATCGTAAAATGGCCAACAGTCTTGGGGAATAACCGATTTTAACTGTTGAAGATGGTCAAATTTCGTTTTTTTTATTTTAATTCGATCTGTATGCAGAGGTTGTTTAATAATGGGTGTTTTATACAGCTGATCTTTTTTATTCTTTGAGGTAGTTCTTCATACTCGTCATTAAAATCTATTTTAAAAAATATTTTTCCTTTTGGGCAATACTTAAGTGCTCTTATATTGACTACGTTTGGCTCGCCTGGCTTCCGTCCGGGCCTGATGGAGGAATAAAATAAATCCTTAGTATAATCTGTAAAGAATTTGTAATTCACCATTACGGCCTCATATTTTTCAGAAGATGTTCTGCTCTCTTCGCTAATCCTAGAGTAATCGCTAGGCAAAAAAATCTTTTTGTGTTTCAGTTTTCTCTCAATGTTGGCATGAACGCTGTCGCACTCCATTTGCGTATGTCCCTTGACTAGAAACTTTTGTTCTATGGTAGTGTTTATTTCCGCAGATAAGTGCAAAAGAGCGTTTGCCAAGATGCTGTTCCTATTCTGATAGGTGCATCCATCTGAGTAGATAACAATTGGTTTTCCGTCATATAGGTGCCGTTTAATATAGTCTACAATAAAAGACACGAATGTGGAAGCTTGCAGATCAGCATTCGTTTCGTCAAACCAATAACACGTACATTGCCTAGTAGCTATATTATAAACAGTAAAATTGTGCACACAAAGTTTGGTTTTGAAGTATACAGCACTTGCCATTAATACCGGACACACCTTTACTGCCTGAAGATCCATGGTGACAGCATGTTGAGTGCCAGTTTGCGCTTGTTCTTTATCCTTTTGTTTTTCTTCTCTTGCCCTCTCCTTTTGCTTCTGGTGTTGACTCCATTCCTCTTCCGATAAATTATTTTCCTCATATTGACAGCAAATGTCACATCTGTCCTTTTTGGGCTGATAAAGGGCGATCTTTAATTTCTTCATCATTTTTGTAATAGAGTTTTGACACATGGCTACTTCGTTATTTTCCTTACAGCTTTCTACATAGACTTTATATACTTCAGTTATGTTTGAAAATGATTGCTCAAGATACATTTTATCGGTATCTTTGCGACAGTAGTGTGATGGTAACTTACTGAGGTTGTCTAAGAATTGCTTCATAAACCTGTTAGGCGCTTGTTCTGACAAAATTCCTACTCTTTTGGTCCCTTTTTCCTTTCTGCTTGTTATTCCATGTTTACTTCTTTGGGCCCAGTTACGCACTTGCCATTCTTTGATTCCAAGCGTGGAAAGAAACATTTTTTTACAGACAGGAATAATGACACTGTCTACTTTTAAAGAATATTTCAGAGTACCCACTTTACGAAAGTTATCTTCTTCAGGATTTTTCCTTTGTTTAGGTTCTACTACAGTAACTAAATTACAAACAAACGTTTTTCTTTGACTCCAGGTGATATCTTGCCAAAACTTTTTAAAAAACTCTTCCCGTTTTCCATTATCTATATCGGAGCATTTTCTTTTTTGTGACTTCTTACAAAAGTTGGAGGCGCATGGTGGTCCAAGCTTTCGTTCTTCTCTATGGGTATCATGGAAAGTTAATAATTGGTTAGCTGGTCTTCTATAACCTAAGTATGCTTTGCCTTTCATTCTTAGTTCTTCATTTATAATCTTTTTGTTCTTACCAAACTCGAGGTGAGATTCATTTGGCTCAGTTTGTACTTCTAGATCAATATCTTCGGAAGAATCGGAATTATCTTCGTCGTTTGGGTTAAAATCCCTGTCTTCGTCCACACTAATATTTTCGGCTTCGCAATCGGCTGTACTAGTTCCTTGTTGATTTTCATTATTGTGAATATTGTCTGGCTCGACTGTTAATATTTCTAAAGTTTCGCAATTTAAATCTGGATCCATTGTATTTAATATAACCTTTTTGTTCTTACCAAACTCGCGGTGAGATTCATTTGGCTCAATTTGTACTTCTAGATCAATATCTTCGGAACAATCGGAATTATCTTCGTCGTTTGGGTTAAAATCCCTGTCTTCGTCCACACTAGTATTTTCGGCTTCGCAATCGGCTGTACTAGTTCCTTGTTGATTTTCATTATTGTGAATATTTTCTGGCTCGACTGTTAATATTTCTAAAGTTTCACAATTGAAATCTGGATCCATTGTATTTAAAAAAGTATTATTGATAATATCAATGGGCAAATCCAGAATATTAATATTTTCTGTGTCGTCTATCGTATTTGCTATTTTCTCATTTTCCTTGGCAATTTTTTTTGGCTCGTTTTCGTTCCTCTGGCACATTTCAAGAATTCTTTTAGATCTTGATCCCATTTTAGTCCGCTGAAATAAAACAAAAATACCACGTAAATCACGTTGAATATTTAATTTCAATACCACGTATGTCAATTTTAAAATTAATTGGGCGTATATTATTACAATAAGGTCATTGTTTCGAATTTTTATATAAGAAAACGATAATTAATTCTACTTACTTTGATTTTCATAGAGTAAAACACATAATTGTTAATTGAACGACTATAAAAACCAATGTTAACCTTCTCGTCACTGTATTCCTCTGACTACTATGATACATTGATGATTTACGAGGTATTGAAACGACTTTTTTGAATTTTGATTTACGTGTTATTCGTTTGGTGCTGTTTACCGGCAACGTATATTTTTGTCATTCTGCTACCTGTTAACAGATGGCGCCCATAGTTCTAAGGAACACAAATTCACCAAAATATGAATACCATGTTATTTCGGACTTACGAGGTATTGATTTGAGGCCATCGATATGTATGTGAACTTTTGTTTCTCTTAATAGAACAGTTTTCTAATGCTATTTATGAAAAGATCTGAAAAGATCTGAAATTTTTTATTATTATTCTATCGGCCAATAAAATTCAAATTATATTAATTTTTACAAGCTTAATAAACAAAATATTTGCTATAAGTGGGTTCGTATATCAAAAGTGTGACAATTCGATTTTGTCACTAACAAGTTATAAGAACTGGCCTAAGTATAGTGACTTATATCACATATCTGATTTGAATTTTACTTTTAAAAAGTGGTGAAAAGTTTAATGTTTTGTTTTTTGTATGAAACTAGATACCTACCTAATGTTGATTGTCTTCCTTTCGGTGTCTTTGGCCAAGCGGGATTACATGCGGGCCATAACTTCAATCATCCATTTTCTCTGCATTAGCAATCCTATGATTTCATATAAAACAGTATTCTTGTGAAGATTTCCTTGTTTTGGATTTTTCATTCTCTATGGCATCGTTGACAGGGATGACGCTTTAACCTTATTGTTCTGTGGTCACTTGACTTTTGGCAGCCGAAATTGCAACAGGTTCATACAATCCAGGACTATCCCATTCATTTTCCCAGGATTTGAGATTGAAAGGCCATATTTTCTGTCGCCCATACCGCAGCTTGGCGGTGTAGCTGATATTTTTGGGTTTGCTGTTCCGTGGGAGGCAGGAAAATCACAATAGGTGGATTTCTGCTGCACACTTCGCTGTCAGAAGACAAGTCCGACCACCAGGACCTAAAGGGGCCGTAAATTGTGGAGCACCCATCACCGTTGTGAACCTCCTAAAAACCAAATATTTGTGACCCTAGAAGCTCCTGCTATGGTCTTCTCTTTTGACCTCTTTTATCCCCTCTTCTTTAACGTCTTCTGTTTGTCATCGGGTCTTACTTCCCCACTGGAAGAAGTCTACCGTTTTTCGATATATTCCTCTGCAGCAGCTCGGATTCCAGTGCAGAGTCAGGTTAAATACTAACACCCATATTATTTTTTAATAAAAGCCAGCAATATTTTTTATTTACAACCATACATGTAATGTTGACATAACTAACCTTATTAAAGGCTTGAAAGTGTCACATTACCTACGTCTACTTCCCTCTTCCATTTTCCTCACTCATTTCCCTCATTGTTTAAGTTGTTTAAAGGTATGCTGCATTACTATGTCACTGCAACCAGAACATATTTGAATGAAACAACCAGCATATTTTTGTATGGCGTCAAAACAATAAATGACATATTTTGACATTTTTACTACATTTATTTGAAAAAATCAAATAGCTAATTTTCAATTAACGGTGTGGTTGTAAATAAAATATTATACAAACCTCGGAGGGAAGTTTTCATTACTGTCTCGAGATTAAAGTTAACCTCGACGCTTCGCGTCTCGGATAACTAACTAATCTCTCGACAGTAGTGAAACACTTCCCTCTTCGGTATGTAATGTACTATAAATAGTTGTTTTATTTGTACAGCTCCCCCTTCTCCTTTTCTTTACTTTAGTTTACATGGTGTCAGCTTGCACGGCCAGAGCTAGCTCCACGACCATCTTGGAGGTTTCCAGCTTTTCTTGTGGTCAAGCTGATGGCACTTGTTAAACCCCCTCTCGCGAGCTAGGGCAATTAGCACGCATGCTCCAGAGCTGGTTCTGTGCGTGTACCCTGGCTACTACTTGTTTTTGTCATATTTAATCATTTACTTTCTCTTTTAATTTAATTAATTCAATATTTTTTTTTGTTCGATAGCCGTCTACTACGGTTTTGCTTATTCAGCGGTGCTCATCATCATCGCTGAATAGTACCATCTCCTTTTTTTTTCGAAATAAAACAAATAATTTTTTTATTTTATTTTTTTTTGTTATTTCCACTCAAAAAACAAAACAACAGAAATACGCGTTGCAGAAGATTACTTTAAGTTTGTAGTAAATTCAATATCGCATAAAGTTTTAATACTTTTTGCCAAATTTAATTTCTTCGTGTTTTCTTACGGGTCAGCTGATTGATGACGTGCATCGGTTTTTGTTTTGCATCAACTGTAACTCATTTTGAAAAAAATATCACATTAACCCTTTTGCTTTTAACCTCTTCATTTATTTTTATTAGTTTTACTATGATGCTTGAAGAAAAGTACGTGTCACTCGAGAAGTAGATTTTTTCTTTTGTCCAATTTGCACAGGCTCGGCCAACGCCTTGATTATGCAAGCTCCTAGGCTTAACAAATAATTTTGACTTTTTACTCCTAGTAATAATATTATATTACTTTCTGCATAAAAGGCCACACTATTATTAATTGTTTAGGGCCTAACATAAACCACTTATTATTTTAAAATTAATTTTTAATAATATAGAATGACTGCATGTATAAAAACACCCCTTGGGAAGTAAATGGTTTATTCGATTGAATTATGCCTAAACGGGACACATTTTATTGGAAATCTGGCTCGTATCGCCATATTGTAATTATTTTATCAAATTTTCATGCTGCCAGTTTGATTTGAAATTGTGTAATGTGCTTTGTTTTGTAAACTAAATTAAAGGTAATATTTTGTTATTTAGTTAGCTTCCGTTTATCTTGTCTAGTTTTGTATTAAAAAATTGTTATGTATTTTTTTTATAAAGCAACAAATAAGAATAATAAAATAACACCAAATTACAGCTAAAGGGTGATTCACGTAAATGTTAAAAAATATGACAATAGTATCGAGAACGAATATTTTTTGAAATTTGTATGTTGGCATGTGGTTATTATTAATGCCTAGATGTTAAAAATTATGTTATTCAAAGGTAATCATGAAATAAAAAGACTGTCTGAACCTATAACACCTTTTGAAATAACTGAATTACTTAACTTAACTCAGTTTGGATGCCATGCTGACGTCAATAAAGCGCAAATATATTATTAATTTTAGAAGTAGTAAAACCCCCTATTGTTGGCACTGCACCAGTAATTTTATTGGCACCCTGAGCTCAGGCCTGTATCTAGAAATTCGTTTCGGGGGGGGGGGGGGGCTCAAGGACGAAAATCATTCAAACATGTGGACTTATTTGAATTATGTCAGAGCAAACCGAAACACATTAAAACTTAAATTATTATTTTCAAATTTCGGGATTTTGGTGGGGGGGGCCTATCTGGGGACCCCTGACAATAAACATAATTAAATATAAATAATTGGACTACACCTATGGAATACGGGGAAGACCACTGGGGTTTATAGTTCAATAATTTATTACTCTCTCGCATTAGGCAACATACTATATACTCTTTGCATAACACTTTCCGTTGCACGTAATATCCTTCGTGTGACCTCAGTTATCTGCAGTGTTGCCAACTTGTAACAAAAATAACCAAGTGCACTGTTTTTTCTTTGCTAAAACCAAAATAAATTTATAAAAATTACCACAAATTTATTTACTTTATTTTTAAAATCTTCCTGGATGAAAATATATACCTAAAATGTATTGGAATAGTCATGTCAATGGAATGTTTTTTTTGTGTATGCTTTGACTACTTATATCTTTTATTATTCGGTGTTTTTATAAAACTAGGCGAGGCAAAAATATATCTAGAACTACACGTAGGTAGTCCTCCTTATTTTTAGACTTTTGGTTCTTGGGTTTTAATATTAAGAATAATAAAAATAATAATACAAAGATGGATCATTAATCATCCTCCAAATCACTTGAATCACTCGTTTCATTTACTTCAATAATAATGGGTTGAATGTTCAGCCTATCTAATTCATTTTAACCCTTATACCACTGTAGTATCTCGCTTTCTGTGTGACGAATTGAATTTTTTCAAGCATCAGGAGTACCAGTACGCTTCAAGATTCTTTCCACATATTCATACAGTCGGTGTCTGTACTGCTATCTCGACCAATATGTCAGTTATTATCATTTTTGGTAATCCCCTAAATATGTTCAATCGAATTGAACATACAGTGGTATGGAGGAAGCCGTAAAACTTTAATATTGCTCAGCCAGGTTATCAACTAAATATTTTTTTGGTGGCTTATGTCTGAAAAAAAATTAAGTTTAATATTTAAGAACATGTTAAAAAAGAACATACACATGTCTTGTACAAACTATTAACTTAACGTAACTTTAACGTAACAGCTTTACTCCATGGTATGTTAGATATTTTTGGTAACAACATGCTGTGGTATGGGTCGTTGTCCATTACAATCACAGATGGCTTTGCTATGATTTTTAATAATTGGTTTTCGAATCATTGTAAAAATTGTACTGATTCATTTCTCCATGGTAGTCACTCAGCTTAGTTTTAGAAGGAAAAATTGCGTCTGCGCCCTCAACAAAACCATCTTCGCTATCAGCATGAAATATTATACATCTAGAAAAATATGTTTTTCCTAGGTAAATTATCCATAGTATATATACATATACAGGGTGTTCATTTGAAAACTTCCCACCACGGATTTATCGAAAACCACTGATTAAAAGAAAAAACGCCAAGACACGTCAAAAGATTTGCCAAAGGAGACAACTTTTTAACCAAAAACTACTTTACCCCCTTTTACCCTCTGCCCCCCGGGGTCATCCCCTTAAAAATTTTAAATGACAAGGGGTATCAAGTAACAGCTTGTTTGAAAGGTCTTTCAAAGTGCTTTATTTTGACGTTTGATTTTTTAACATAGGTCGATTCGTTTTCAAGAAAAGTAGAAAAATCCTTATTTATCTTAATTTGTTCAGATAGAAAAAAAAAACACGAAAATATCACTTTTTATTTCAATAAGTGTTCAAAATGTTGCCCGCTATTGGCCAAACAATGATATAGGCGATGTTCAAATTCCTGACGGACATTTTCAAAAACATGTTGTGGGAGATCATGGCAGCTTTCGATGATGCGTTGACGAAGTTCATCCAAACTTTCAGGTTGGGGAGTGAATACAATAGATTTCAAATGGCCCCATAGAAAAAAGTCTAATGGCGTCAAGTCAGGAGACCTAGCAGGCCATTCTATAGGCCCTCTTCGCCCTATCCATTTATCTGGAAACTCGTCGTCTAGCCATTGCCGAACCGGAAGAACATAGTGAGGAGGAGCGCCGTTTTGCTGGAAATATATTTCAGCCTCATCTAGTATAGGGTTTCAATCGTCTTCGATTTGGTTTTCAATGGTTTCAAATTCAAACAAGCTATTACTTGATACCCATTGTCATTTAAAATTTTTAAGGGGATGACCCCGGGGCGCAGAAAGTAAAAGGGGGTGAAGTAGTTTTTGGTTAAAAAGTTGTCCCCTTTGGCAAATCTTTTGACGTATCTCGGCGTTTTTTCTTTTAATCAGTGGTTTTCGATAAATACGTGGTGGGAAGTTTTCAAATAAACACCCTGTATATATATTTGTTTACTACATAATACCTTCTATTAATAACTTTAGTAGATCTAAAACTTCTTTTATTTTCATCTTGTCAAGATCGACCAATGGTGTCATTCTGAAAAATCCATGTTTTATCCAAGAAATCAAATTGGTGCAAAGATGCTGCTTCTTTTTCTTTCATATATTCTTTCAAAAATACCAGTCGTTTGAAGGTTACATGGAAAAGTTTCATAAGCCCTCGCCTCGGTTCATTTTTTTTTTCATCCGAAACCTATTTTCTTTAAGAGGCTCCTTAAGAGTTAAGACAACTATCAAACAGTTATCTGTCTTCTAATTTCTTAATCAAAGCCAGATGTCTATGTTACATGATGTTATAAAAAAAGTTACACCTTAAGCATATCCAATGCAAAATATTATAGTTTTTGAATAATACAACTTACTTGTTTTGTACATTCCATAAATAGTGTCACGGATAGAAAGAAAGATTCCAATCTTGACACATTTACAACTTTCTTTGAATGAGAGCGCTTCTTTTTAGGTGATTCTAAAAATTTATTTTCCTTAACTGTTGTTGAAACTGCGCTTACTATGGAGATATTCGACAGAGATATGTACGTGCATTTTTGTTGTTCTTAAAAAAACAGCTTTTTAATGCTATTTTTGAAGAGATCTGAAGTTTTTGTTATAAAATAGACGCACAACAATATGAAACCACAGAACAATTAAGGTGGTTTCTCACGAAACGTAAACAAAACGTCAAAACAGGCCAACGAATGAGCTGGCGCCACCGCACCATTAACAGTTCTGTTGCCAACTGTCGGCCAGTAAAATTCAAATTATATTAATTTTTACAAGCTTAAATAAACAAGATATTTGCTATAAGTGGGTTCGTATCAAAGAAGAGTACTTTAAGTTTGTTCAATATTGCATAAAATTTAATTATTTTTTGTCCAAATTTAATTCCTTCATATTTTCTTACGGAATTACAATTATCAGCTGATTGATAATATTCATCGGAAATTGTTTTGCAAGAACTTATAGTTGATTCCTATTTTAAAATGTTCGCGATATTAACATGTGTTGGTTGTGCTTCCACAAAAACTGGAAAATATTACTAAATAGGGAAGCAGTGACCAATTAATAATGGTAAGTATTTTTTTAAAAGTGTGGTTGTTTATTGGTTGTGTGTAGTTTGTTAGTGCTTCATAAGTGATTTTTAATGAATATTGCAACTGTTTACATCGATTTTAATAAAATTCAAGGGGTGTCGTTGTCACCCCGTATCAAGTATAAATAAATTCTAATTATTGACACAGGGGGCAAATAACTGGTACCGGGTTACCTTAGACTTGCCATACCCCATGCTAAAGTAAAAAATGAGTTTCGTTTGCCTATTCTTCGTTAACTTTTGAATGACATTTTAACACTCCAACAATTGGGGAGGTTTAAAAAATCAACATTTATAGTCAATAGTGCAGCTGTGCTGTTGAATTATTATGTTAATGAGGTATAGCATTAACCTTTGCTTGGAAAAGTGTTGTAAGCGGAAATGATATTTTGACATTCCTGTTCTTGAATAATACCGCAGCCTCAGCATGTTCTTTTTTCTGTCATCCATCGGTAAACCATCAGGGTTCATTGCCTGGCACACCTAAGTTGGGCCCGATATTCCATTCCCTTTGGTTTGATATTACCAACCCAAAGGAACGACCTTCGACTTTTCAGTAATGAATTGCATCTTCGTGGTCTCTTAAAGTGAAGAACTTTAACACCCCATATCGCGAAAATAATAGAATACCCCACCCCAATTTCACTAACAATATTGGACACATATCTATGGAAAAAATATTGAGATAAAGATCAAAATTAGCTATGAATTTAAAACAATGAACGGAGAAAATCATATTTCAACAGCAAGTCTCTACCAACTGAAAAGGGACTACCGGGCCTGTTTTGTAATTTGTAAATGATGGGGGTCATATTCAATACTTAATTGCAGATAAACATAATCTAGAAATTATGTAATTTTTATAGTAAATTAGTATTATCCTTTTAACTAATAAAACGTTAGATCTTGATATATTCTTATATACAATATACACGATTTCCTTTCCTAAGGCTTTCTAGAAATATCGAAATTTGTCACGTTTATTTTTTAAAACTTTCTAGTGCTCTTGACGTTATAATGGATTACTATTCGCTAAGCGATGGTGCAACCAGCCTAGCTTCTGCGCGTCAAGGTCAATGTGATAGAACATAATATTTGACAGTCTTTCGCACCTGGTCTGATTTTATCTGAGATATTGTCATAACCTGGGGCTTGCTTAATCCTAAAGGGTTTCTGGAGACGGGACAAAACAACAGACTAAAAACACGGAATACCTATACATTTACTAATCCTACTTATAACTTTGCCAGGTAGCCTTGAGAAAGACCGGAATGTTCCCTTTAGGGTTCTTAAAAGGCAAAAGAATCAGGAAGGCAGATGTCAGCAGTCATGCTGGAAAGCAATTTAGGTTAGTTGGCAGATGCCATGGCCGCCAGAGCACTCCTGAGAGGTGGTGTGAATCAGGTAGGCAGATGCAAAGACAGCCAAAGCACTCCTGAGAATAGTGAAGGTAGGGAGGTGACCAAGTCAGAAAGACGAAAGTACCTTGCACGTCAAACGTCAGGTTTTTATACTGGACGAGGCTTTGTATAAAGTGTATAAAGAACATAAACTTGGTCCAGTTCAGGCGCGTTAAAAATATGATAATACTGCGAGGGTCACCGATTTGTTGACAGTGTTTAGTCTTTCATTAGGTTTTCGTATGAGCATTACTTTTGTTATCTTTCTATTCAACATATTATTAATTTTTATTGTGTTAGTTCATCATTCCATATCTTTAAATTTTCCTGTGACTGTTTTTTCTCTGTGCACAAATCAATCATAAGGTCCTCGTTGACAGCTTGAAATTTTTTATATTCAATGTTTACCATAATATTTACTTTTGTTTAAATTATTTCATACAAAATGCTATCCATGATAACTAAAAACAATGTGGGACTCCACCTTGCTTATTCTTTTAAATTATCTCAAAAACTAGAAAACCCAGAATCGATTCAAAAGCACCAATAAGTTACTAACAATTATTGCCTAAAATTTTTCCCTTAACCTCCTCTTAATCTCTTTAACAGCTGTATTTAAGTTCAGTTTTATCCTCCATCAGGCTGTTAAAATATTTGACAGTAGTTGTTTAAATTGTATCATGGTATTTACCATTCCCACAGTTGGGCTTTATGAGACCCCCAAATATAACTTGTGATATTCGGCTTGTAAATTAGTTAAGAGACTGTTGTTAAGTTTCATTACTAGAAGCGCTTATATCGTCTTTTAATACCTTAAGGGCAGTGCTAGATACAATTTTAGCATCCAAAGCAGGTATTGGAATACTTATTAAAACATTGAATCCGATATCCATATCTTCCGGAAAAATGCAGTATTCGATACTCGAGTACTTGAGTTCTCAGTATCCGAATACTCCAAAAGTATCCAGATACTTGTGAAGTATCCGGATGCAGTTTTAACCTTCGAATATTCCGAATTTGGTTAAACAGAAAACAAACTAGTTGAAACAATAACAGACAACAGGAGCAATTTCGTGAAGGCCTTTAAAGAGTTTGGTTATAGCGATCAAAAAGATGAAGAAGAAAAAGAAGATTAAAATAATGAAGACGATGAATCTCACATAGTTAATATTGAAGACGGAACGTTGGACCCAATCTTACCAAAATACGTGCATTGTGCTAGCCGTACATTAAACTTAATTGCAACCACTGATTACAAGAATATCAATGCAAAATGATTACCTATTTTTAAAACAACTGTCGACACAGTAACACTTGCCTAACTTCTTCGGCACCGGTGGAAAGACTTTTTCCAATAGCTACATTTATATAGATGCTCCAAGACGTAACGCCTTAAGTGACGAACACTTCGAAGTGCTTGTGCCTTCAAAGTCAAACTATACTACATTAAAAATATTGAACTAGAAAAGAATAATTGAAAAGTATGAAAAGTAAAAAGTTTGTTAGTTGCTGATTTTTTTTAAACATTAACAAAAATATGAGTTCATGTTGTAGGTTTTTTTATTGCATTATTTTGTTCTTTAGTAGTTAATTTTATAATTTTTAACATGTTAGTAAGTTAGTAACATAATGTTACATGACTTACTGAAAATATGTAGATGAATAGATGTATATTTTTTACACACTTAGGTTGGGTTAGGTTGTAGTAGTAGAGAGTTGAATAGAGAGAAATTTATTAAAACCAATAAAAATATACTTCGTTATTTCATAAAATGTTGACCTTACCGAGCAGAGCATTACTGCACCACTTTATATTTTTATTTTATATACAGTATCTATATCCGTGTATCCGAAGAAAATATCCGGATACATGTATCTGGATACTTAATATGTCTCCAGTATCCGAGTTTATTGTATCCGGTATTCGGATACTTAGAAAGTATCCGTAATCGATACTCGAGTACGATTTACCTGTATCCGAACCCAACACTGCTTTAGGGTTATGTTTTTGTTATTTGCATTATTAATATGGTATTTTTACTGCGTTTTCAACTTTTTGTTTAATACTACAATTGCCTTTATTAATTTATGACTCACTGCCTCAACGCTCATCTTTAGTTAGTGGAGAAAGGCCTTTTACGTCGACTAGGAAATGTCAAGTACCGTTATAATTTATATGAAGAAATAACTGGCGTAGAATTCAAGAAAAGGTTTTAATTACCAAAGAAAAATCCTTCTCAAGATTAGTTGGAAGGTAGAACAATATACCTAATTTTTTTCCCTTTGTGTATAATTAGAAGACCGCTTCCATTCGTATTTTCCGATTTTTATTATGTTATAAGTATGTCAAATTATATAACTTGAAAGACGAATAAACGACAAAAATTAACATTCGGTATGTTTATTTGAAATTTGTTCATTTTTGTGCTGTTCCTGAAGTTACTTTGCCAAAAATATCTAGGAGAAATTGATTTATATACTTTGCATTTAGAACTGATGCAGCCAATTCCTGATACAGTAAATAAATGCATTTATATTCCTTGAAAATAATCCTCTTAAATAAGACAATGCCGAACAACCAGCAAGAGATGTTGTCCGAAGCCCATAGAAAGCTAAGAAACCGAGAAAGTATACAAAAGCCTTAATTTAGACTTGCACAATTCCTAATTTTGGAATTATTTAAATGATAATAATGCATTTACTTTACAGTCAAATGCTTGCAAAAATGTCGTTGCTTTACCATTGCTTAATGAAATTTCTTTGGTAGATTTTATAGCGTAGTTGGCGTACTTGAAAATAAAGAAAATTGTCAGCGCTTCTTTAAAACAAAAGGGACATTATTATCTCGCAAGGCTAACTACTAATAATATGATTTATCAGAAAACAATAATTTCTTTGTACACTTTATACACCGACGTAAAATTCGATCCATACAAATATGACAGTAGCAACCTTTTGTCATGGACAACAGGTTGTCACTATCTGCTGACGGTTACTCTTAATGTGGAACTACTAGGTCGCAGTCCGTTTTACTTACACCCTCCCCTCGTCGTTGGAATGCCTTGGGCGCCACCTGGTTTGACAAATTCGAAACCATAAAAATATACCGAATGTTAGTAGGTACTATTGAAAATGTATGCAATAAATAAAACTGAAATTTTCCCACACAAACAATAAAGATTTTATTAAATAAAAAAGGAAAGGGGGTTTACGCTTGTTACGACATTTTTAAATTTAATAGACTTTACATTGATTAAATTTCTGAGGTTATGAATGCAGAAACCAGCCTTTCCTGGCTTAAGGTTTTAAAATAGAAAGGGGGTATAACCTATGAAGATTCTAGAACCTTTTAAATCATTCTATGGTATATGGTTATAAAACTGTTACCTCTCGAGATTATTAAATTCGGTATCAAAAGATAATGTTCTGGATGACTAACCAGCACGCTTCTGATGCGGTAGCTCCTTCAGCTGGGTCTCCTGATGTGGTCAGGTGGGTTAAAGCCTCGGTAGTACTCCTATGGCGGCGCGTGGGCTTAATGTCCCCGGTTAAGCACATGTGGTTTCTTAACCTAACATATGGTAAAACGATGAAAACCGTGAAAACCCAATAACAAACCAAGCAACAAAACCCCTAAAAATAATAAAAAGAAGAATTACTCACTGAATCCCAACAAGAAGCAACAAACCAAAAGAAATTAAAGAAGCTTACCTCTAAAACAGGGGTGAGGCCTCGTCTTTTGGCAAAAAAAATAGCCTAACGGCGACAGGTTTGACCTTCTTGTCTGAGGGATTTTTCAAGAAGCGACCTCAAAGGCCACGAGAACTCCGAAGAAACCCCTTCTCCTTCAACAAACAGCTGACACAAAGTTTTGCCAAACTTAACATAGCCCCAACAAAAAAGAAGAGAACAGAGACACACTACAAAAGATTAGAACGATACGGGCTTTTACCAGAATATAAATTAAATAACGAAATAAAGAAAATAATTCCACACAACATTGTCTGTACATAAAATTGCCAAAAGTAAAAATGGGCGTTCTGCGACTTGGCGGAGACCAAAACGGAACTACATGGTCAACCCACTTGCAGCGCCTTGTGCAATTAACCAACAGAAAAGCGAACCCAGTGCTTCTAGCCCCACATATTTTGACTATTTGAACTAATTTTCTGTAAACAAAAATGACACAATTTAATGAGCAAATTTTGAACAAAATAACCATATAAGATGCACTTTGTGGAAATATGACTGTAAGAATCAATGGTACCTAAGTCTAACATTCCCCACAAGATCAATAGTGGCAATTTTAAAATTGCTAAACTGTTAGGGTCAAAATTTTGATAGGTGTCATTTTAGGAAAATCAACCATTTTGGAGATAATCAAATTATTATGCCGTGCGAGCAAAAGGTATTATCATCAAGGTGTGCTTTGCATGTAAGGCCGTACCTAAGCGATAAAGCTTAATGCCTGTTGGGTGTCAGTAAATACCCGCATTATCAATTAATCAGTTATTCCGTCATCTTTAGCAGTTGTTACAGTTCGAAAATTGCATTTTATAAGTTTGATTATCTCTGTTAAGTTTTCGGTTTTAAGTTGTTAAAATACATATGTAAACTCTCACCTTAAACATTAATTGTTAATTAAATTACCTGTAATAGCCAAAATTTTCATTATGTTTAGTTTCAAACATTTGTTGATGTTTATATTTCAGGAATGTTTTGTATCTTGTAAGACATAGCTAAATGGATTGATTTCTTCTGTTCATCGTTTGATACTACTTGCAGACAGGTTTGATTTCAAATCTTTGTTCTAATTGATTAGTTATTAGTTATCAATAAAAATAACTTCTTCTATTTGAGATGTAGGTTAAATGTCTCGGATGTTGTAAATCAGCTGTGTTTTAAGAAAATCGATAATAGGTCAGTGTCAGACTGACAGTTTCTGTGCGTTTTTACAGCGACTTCTGGTTAATTTTTGCTTGGTCGCGTGGGTAGACTTCGGTCGCCGTTAGTTTTCTATGTTATTATAAGTTAGTTTTCATAGATAGGGTGACTAATTCTTGTCATTGTTTTGTTTTGTTTTGTTTTGGTAACTATGTACGTTGGAGAAAAATAAGAATCGTCCCTTTTCGACCATGGACACTGGAAGTTAGAGCACGTTTGTGGAAGCACCTCCCCAAGTTTAGTTTTTTTGGGTCGTGGAGGCTAATATAGTGTCGATAAAGCATCCACAAATGTTTTTAAAAGGGTATGGCTTTGTAATTTGCCTGTTCTTTTGGGCGGAATGCCGATTTAAAATGCTTTAATGAACTTCAACAGCGGTCATAGATGCCATCTGCTAAATTGGGAACCCTCGTTAGTTATTTAAGGGATTTTATTTGAGGGGCTAAAAGTCCGAGTCCAAAGTGGAGTACTAGGTTATTTTTGTTGGAATTGCCTGGACGCGGGACGTGCCAGTTGCCGTGTATTATTGGAATCTTTGGAGACTAGCTGTGTAGCAGTACCCACGTTAGCTGTTTCAGGGACCATGTGTGTGTGTGTGTGTGTGAAGATTGAGTCTTCATGAACCATGGGTAGCACTTAAAGTTGCAGCTAAGTATTATTACCCTGTGTTCATTTTTCTTTAAAATGTAGTCAACTTAAAATCTTAATATTCTGCATTTGCGTATTGTTCACCATACCATATATGTTTTGGTAAAGTTTTGCACCCATGTTATGTATAGAGCTTGTGCAATGTAAACGTGTAGCGTATGTCGACATAGCGTTAAGACGTCACAAGAGTCTCTAGTATTTCAGAGCGTTAGGTAGTCTGTTACAGCTACTTTTGTTGTAGGTATAGTTACAATTTATGATTATAAAGTAAATATTTTTGTTTCCCGGCTAAAGGCCATTTGATTCTTATAAATTTAACACTTGTAACTTCGACATTTTAATTTATCTATGCCAAGTGGCTAGTATACTTTTCGAGTAACCAGAGGTACTCGTAAGATTCTGTATTGTACTTTAAGAATGCTCTGATGGTAGATTTAGTTAGGTGTGAGAGGTTCTTGCACAGACCTTGCGGAAATTCCTAGTCAGAGGCAATGTCCTGGATGTAGGTCTATGTGGCTGCCAGATCAGACTGAACAGTCATTTTTACAGTGTAGGTCTGACAGTTGCCGCCTTGTGCAAGACTCTGTCAAACAGGGTTTGACTTTTTGCTTTCTTTTATCGATAACTTTATAAATTTAAACCTTCAGAAATTTTATTGTCAAATCTGGTACTATCACTTTAATATTTCATTCCACTTATTTATCTTTAACTTTAAGTATCTATTATCCACCAAAGTAAAAGAAGCTTGCATTTATAAAACCAAGTAACCAAGGGCTTAACACCACCTTAAGAATAAATATTTGTATTGGCCTCTGCGAAAATTTGGCTTTTATTTTAAATAGAGTAACATTGAGGGCTTAAGTGAATGAGAGCTTATAATAAGCTAGGGTATACCGATTGTGACATAAGTGTTTTTTTTTGCTAGTTTGTTTTTATCTGGGGCCAAACACTAGAACATTTAAAGGCTTTTAAGTAAAATAAAACTAAGGTGGCGCCTTCAGGATTTGACTATAACTTACTTATAAGAGTGCTAAACCTCTCAAACTAGAAACAAAATAGCGAACCTACCCTGAGTTGAGCTAGCTAAGGGGTGTCTGAAGAACATCCTCCAGGGCGTAGGGTTGCCAGAGTAAGGGTGGATAGGTTGCCTTGTCGCAGTTCATTTTAGGTTATCCTAAGGTGAATACTGGCACCCGATTATTGTTTAGGGCGTAATTTGGTTTTGTATAACACAATAATTGTGTTTGTGGTTCTTTTTTTTTATAACACAGTCGATATAAGTAATTTGAGTCATTGTTAATTTATCCAATTCTTTGAATAATTTACGCAATGAGTTTTACGGGACAGCACAAAAAAATCATGGTTGAAGCATATTTTCAAATTGGGGTTAGAGCGATTGTGCATGAACGATTTTCGAGAAAATTTTCCTAACGTCGCTTTAACTGCTGGGGATTTTTATCATTGCCTGAGAAGCATCGTGGTTCTGTTTAGGGAAACAGGTTCTATAGTAGGCTGGGCCGAATTTGTACAATTTAGGAATTCTGATTTGGAATAGTAACAAAAAGTGTCATTTCATGAATAAAATGAAAATGTCTATTTTCGATTTTTTTATAAACTGCCTTCTTCCACCCTCTACAGGGCCTTAAAAATTATAAAAAATTTGAAAAACTCAAGTTGATAATTTTAGTTTGGAATAGGTGAAAATAGCTTCCCTATTGCAATAGAAATAAAATATCTATTATACGTTTTTTTCGCAACTAGGTTTTCAGGGTTTTCCATTTTATCTGAGCTGAATAATTGTTTTGAAGTTGTGAAGCAATTATAAGGCGTATGTTCCGCTGACTTGCTAAACCGAAATCCAGATAAATTAAGTCATTCGAGGTGTCTAACCTTGGCGAATCGTATTTTACGCCTTTACGCCGCCACAGATAGTCCCGATGCAAATTTAAGAGAGTTAACCATTTTTCTATCAAAAGTTTATTCTCCCATGTGATTTGAAATAAAATTAAATCCATTGTTTAATTATGGGACAAAACATGTTCTTCAAACCATTGAACTAAGCAGATATTTAAACCAAGTGTTGAAAGATGTTATCGATCCTGTAATCCAGCGCAACTCATATTTTGCCCACCCTGAGAACATTTTGTTGTGCATGTCATACGATTCTCGTATTTTTGTTAAGGAGCTTACTCTTAGACGAATTATAAAAGCGAAAATTAATAATAACAATCTTCGGATTTTCACACTTCCAAA
This sequence comes from Polydrusus tereticollis, assembly GCA_963920685.1. NCBI lineage: Eukaryota > Metazoa > Arthropoda > Insecta > Coleoptera > Curculionidae > Polydrusus > Polydrusus tereticollis. The sequence continues at coordinate 21,496,060 of OY987328.1, forward strand.
ATTAAACTTTGAGGCGGACGACTACATCGATTTAATTAACTGGACAGAAAATGATATTACTTGCAGTTCAATCTTTTATAATTTTAAATTATAACACTTGAGCATTGAAGACATCAAGCATCTAATAAGTGACCCTCAGACAATTTTTAATTTGGAGCCATATCCGTGTCACACACAAGCGGTGGAAAGATGTGTCAAATTAGTGACGGAAGCGTCTGTATCTGTTGTTGACTCGGATAGAAGAGATAGTTTTATAAAAGCAAGAATACATTTCAGGAAAGCAATGCCCCAGTTTGAAACAAAAAAAGACTTTATTCAATCAAAATGCATCACTCAATTCCATGTTATAGCTGTACATCTACATTTTGAATTTTTTTAGACATTTGTGACACCCTGTAGAGGGTGGGAACTGAACGTTACGGAAAAAACGTATAATATATATTTTATTTCTATTGCAGTAGGGAAGCTTTTTTGACCTACTCCAAATTAAAATTATCAACTTGAATTTTTCAAAATTTTTATAATTTCTAACACCCTGTAGAGGGTGATAGAAAGCAGTTTATAAAAAAATCGATAATATACATTTTCATTGTAATCACGAAATGACACTTTTTGTTACTATTCCAAATCAGAATTCCTAAATTGTCCAAATTCGGCCCAGCCTACTCTATAGTCTATACAACCTAAGAAAAGAGCTGGAAGACCATCTGTAAAATACAGAAGAACTTGTTGCAAATGTTCGTGAAATAATGCAAAATACGCCAACAAAATATGTAAGAAAAAGTGAAATAAATAATACTATAATTAATAAACCATAAGTAAGAAAAGAGCTGGAAGACCATCTGTAAAAAACAGATGAACTTGTTGCAAATGTTCGTGAAATAATGCAAAATACGCCAACAAAATATGTAAGAAAAAGTGAAATAAATAATACTATAATTAATAAACCATAAGTTTTATTTCCTAATCTCTTTTTTGTTTACCTTATGAACTCACTTTTCGAATTTCGAAGTGATAACTATTATTTCTTTGCTATTTTTTGTCTAAAACGTATTTATGCAAATATCTCATATTAATAAAGCTTGTCGCCATATCAGAAATCTTGTTTATTCGTTCTCCTAAAAAATATTAACTTTAATTCAGAATTTTCGCGCTGGTGACTTTTCCGTCAGAGTTAGAAGCGCGAAAATTTGAATACAAAGTTAAAAAATTTAAACTCTCGTACGTGGCGCCGACCCCTGCCAATATTCAATTTAGTTCTTCAACCAGTAGCGTATGGCGCCATTTGGGAACCGATTTGGTATGTTAAGTTGCCCATCTATCCCTCCCGTAAGCGTATCTTCCTTGTCAATGTTAGGAACATTGACTAACGGAAACCGCTGTGTGACGTCACTATCTCCTATAGCAGGAGAGAAAAAAATAATTTTTAATCGTTTATTTTTCTAAAACAGTATAGGACAAAGTATAGTCTAGAATTAGTATGGAATGACATTTTCTACTTGTTATAGAATAATATACTATTCAAAGTAGTAATAGGGGAATTGTGCCGATGATGGCCCCCTTAAGAATAATGCCTTAGAACTTTAATATTTATGGATATTTTGTAGGCCAGTTTAGCTCATTTTACGGGTCTTGATAAGGACTTTCAAAACATGGATTGTATTCTAGATTAGTATAATAAATTACTTTTCGAGAGTATTTTTTAAAAATCATTTACAGTGGTCCATCATTTGATGGACCCCGGAGTATTCCTATGTTGGACCACTTAGAATATGTTTGATGAATAATGAGAGAACAGTTGTTCCTAATATTTTATTAAAAAAACTTTTACACAAAAAACTTTAAAAATCAGATTCTTTAAAACCAACCTCAAAATAAAGTTTAAAGTAAAATAAATTGTAGTTTATTCTTTGAAAAGAATAATATATAAAAACCAGAAAAGTCAGCAATACAAACAGGAAAATAACAAGCCTACTGCGATAGGTATAAAGTCTATTACTTAAATACAGAGTTTACAAACGAACACCTTGCACCTAAGGGTAACTCCCGTACAATCATTGTGGGACCAAGATTTACAGACCTGACACTGAATCCACTTTTCTCTAGATTTTGATCGTGAATAAGCCCATTGCAATAAAGACATGCGACGTCGTCCGATTTCTTGTTCCACATATTTTTCAAGAATCTCTTGATTTTCTTTGTAACTGTCACTCGCAACATCTTTATTATTTTCGAAAACTTGTCGTTTTGCTATTCTTGCACTAGTTTTTCGTGATTTGTCTGCCTTTTGAAGAGCTATTTCTTTAAGCTCATTAAGTTCCGGTGTAGAATTCAACATTCCTGTTTTTCCACGTTTTATACCTTTCCGTTACATTGACTAAACTAGCGATTTAGTAACAGTTCGTGTAGTGGAAGATCCTAGTAAAGACACGGAACTTTTCAATGGAACCATATTTTCTACTTGATTAGTTAGGGAGTGTTTATTAGTGTTACCTTGATTGCAAGGTCCTGGCATAGCATTTTTGGGCAATGAAAGGTTTTCTTTAGGTTTAAGGGCATCCTCTTTAGTTAGTTGCGGTTTATCAGTTGTTAAAGATGGTGAATACTGCCAATCTTCAAAAACGTCTGGGTTAAACGGATGGATTCCTGTTTTCCTAAAGGAGTTAATAGCATTTGATGGTATGGCACTTTTTAGGTAGACACGACTAAGTAAACTTTTGCATCTGGTTTACAATTTTGCCCGGATTCTGCCGCAACCAGAGTTGAATGTCTTGTCCGTAATAAGTTTGCAAGGGTCGAAAAAATCCTACGTCCAGGGGCTGGACATGATGCGAACAGTGGGCAGGAAAACAATATATTACAATTCCGTTTTGTTTTGCATATTGCACGAATTCAAGGCTTTTATGGCTACTATGACGGTCTAACAATAACAAAACCTTATTTTCCGGAGACGCTTTCGTATATCTGACAAAATGTTGTAGCCATTTGCAAAAAAGTTCGCTGGTTTTCCAGCCTTTCTCCTGTACAAACGAAATGCGTCCCGATGGAGCACCATTCATTAGTTCAGTATTCATTTTTTGTCGGGGAAATATTATAACAGGAGGTACGGAAGAACCAATGGCGATCATTGAACATAGTATGTTGGATGCTTGGATGCAGAAGTAACCTAAGTCACAGAATGTTAATTTTACAGGAGAGCCTTTTTTATGTTTTTTTCACTTAATATTATTAAATCATATTATCATAAAATTGCATGACGATATGGAATACGTTACCTTCTTCACATTTTATGTTTACACGATAAAAGCCATGGTCTGAAGAAAAAATGGACATAGAATAGTAAGTCTCAAACTTATATAGCCTACGTCCAAAATTTGGACATAGAATGTTTCCATAAAAGTATTTGGGCTAGTTTTGCAAAATCATATGCGTTACTCTTAATGTTAGTATAACCTAATAGCGTAGTAGGTAGACATAGTTACTCTAAATAAAAACAATGCATTAACTTATAATAGATGTATTACAAGATTTTACTAAAATTTTCATAGAGGAACTTAAAAACACAACATTATTTTTGTGCTTAAACAAATGGGGAAATAAACAAATATGTCATTTAATCTAATAGGAACACCAAGTAAGAAAAGATGGACTTTAAGCATCACTATCTGAATCTTCTGCTGCTCGTTTTTCTTCAAAAGGAAGATTTTTAAAGAAATCATGGTACTGACATGAAATAACTTTTTTCTGGCAAAGAAATTGCAAATGGTCGTATTTCTTTTTAGGTAATGGAATCTTCCCTGTATATTTTTGCTGCAATTTGATATTATTTATGTTAATTTCGATTTTTTTTTCTGCCCTTTTCGGTTAAATAATTTTTTTTGAATTCAGTATCTTCAAGATTCACTTTAAACAAACACACATTTGGATATTCTGGCCTAGTTTCTAGAATTCTTACTTTGTTCCAATAAACTTTCTCGTTATTTTCATCCTTCTTCCAATTGATGGAAGTTTTACCTTGAAGATGTTTCAAATCAAAGATATTTTCTTGCTCCAGTTCAACAACACTATACGGATTAGCCTTTTTTGCAGTTCTTACAACAGTATACCATTGTTCAGGAGAATAGACGGGGATATTACGGGATGCTCTTTCAATTACACTATGAATACAATCTCCCTCATTCTGCGTGTGTCCTCTTTCCAGAAAGCTGTGGCAGATTATTACTTTATATAACTGTGAAATGTAGTTGTATAATAAAAATAAGTATTTATTCCTATTTTGTCCGGCACAATTGTCAGAAAAAAAGGAAAATTCATTTACGCCTTGTTCACTATGACGCTTGATAAAATTTAAAAGGCAACTGCCAATTTCACAAGAACCTCTCTTACCAATCGTCTCGTTCCACATATAACAATGGCATTTCTTATTACCCAGATTGAAAAGAGTAAAATTATAAGTCGACAATTTCAGCTTGTAATAGGCCAATCCAACTTCCGACTTTGGTACTGGTAGTATTTGTTGCAGATCAAAAACCGCACAACACATTTGTGGATTCTCTTGAGCTCTTTTTTTTTCTGCATTTTTTAATTCTCTTGCTAAATTCTTGTTTTTTAAATGTAGCTGAAACATTTCTTCGTTAAGCAATTTTTCGTCTGCAGACGATTGCTCGTATCCATGGCAAATATCGCACAAGTCTTTTTTTGGTCGAAAAAATGACAAATTAAATAGTTAAACACAGCCCTGTATATACTTTCAGTTGCTACTTCAGTAATATTCCTATCGGCACAGTATTCCTGATACAAAGAATACATTTTTGAAATATTGAGAGATGAAGGTAAATATAAACGCGATGTATTTTTCCTACAGTAATGACTTTCAACTGTCTCAAACGAATTGATATGTTCTCGAACTGATTCCTTGACAGACTCTTTAAGCAAGGAGTTTTTGAACGCCTTTCCCCTTCTATCTTCGGAAACTACACCACTGGTACCAGTTTTATTAAAAACTGTTTTAACCACCTGAGCTGAGATACATAATGTATTTAAAAAAAAATTCTTACAAACGGGTATTTTGACTTGGTCTCCTATAAAAGAATAAGCATATGTGAATGTTCTTCTACTTTGTGGAGTCGAAGACCGCGATTCTATATTGCTCACCGGAGAAATATTTACATTCTTCCTTTTTTTTTCTCGTTCTTTCTTTTACCCCTTATTTGTACTAATTTTGAAACTAAATCTCGCTGTCTATTGATATCTCCAAGGTTCCAATACTGAGTAAATATATCTTGTCTTTCATCTTCAGAAATTTTCTGTTTACATTCCATTCTACAATTGCATGGTTCTTTCATTTTACGTGCTGATTGAACTTTTTCCTTCCAGGTTGTATATTCTTGCCCGCTATTTCGAAATGCTTTTATTTCATTTCTTCTCCAGGTATTTGGATTTCTTTTTCTTTTGCGAGACTTTGTTTTTGAGGATCTTTTATCAGGTTCCTGTTCTGACAAAACAAATTCGGAATCATTTTCATCGTTATCAACTTCTTTATTAGGTTTCGGTTCTGACAATACAAATTCGGGATCATTTTCATCGTTATCGGAAGCATACGGATCAGATTCACAGGATGACATGTACAAATCATTCTCCAATAAATTTGTATTAACCGATTTCCTACATCTACTACTTCTGGATGTACAAGGTTGATCAAGCATATTATTTTTTGTTAATGTTTCATGATAGAAACTGGACTGAGGACTATTGTTAACGTTATTAGTGTTTGGTTCATTACCAACTATTTCTCGGAGTGTTCTGTTTAACGACTGATCAAATAAGTTGTGATTAACGTATGTTAACGTTTCCTTTAAATATAGATGACTTGGTGGTTCTAAATTGGCAGAATCCATTAAGTTAACAGCATATTTTGGAAGTACCATCTCATTATTGGGGGCTGAAGTTGCAGATTTATCTGAAAGAACAAAAACGTTTTTTTGTGATTTAACTAGCAATTTAAATTATTTTTGTTCAGACAAAATTCCCTTTTTAAACCTCTACACACTATCTCTAATATTCACGTCGAGCCTGATTATAATTATTCTGCATTTTATTCAATTGTATTTATTAAAATAATGACCCGGCGTTTTTTCAAACCATTTTTATTAAATTAATGAGTTAAACGAAAAAGTGCATAACAACATAATAACATTTTATAATAATATATTAGTATGTGTTTATATTTTTTTACATTTTGCGGATTTAACAATAATTAGAATTAGAGTTAACATGTCTCTAACGAAAAGAATATTTCAAATTAATTAAAAGCCCATTTTGTACATGTATCTAATTACATTGGATATGTACGTAACACCTAACTTTACGTACATTCTTTAAATATAATTTTTTTGGCCAGACATGCAAGAAATCGTTATTTTAAGTAATAAAATTTAAATTTAAACGAAAACTGCTAGCATACGAACAATTAATTGTCTTACCTTTACATCCATTTTCCTTCCCTTTAAGTAACCTAAATATCTCCTTGCTTCTTGAATTCATCTTTAATAATTCTTAGCTAGTTCAGGTTCTTTCTTGTGAAGCAGAAGTAAATTTTAAAAAAGTCTATGTCCTTAAATTGCTAATCTATGTCCACCATAAAACAGTGCAGAACTAGTCTATGTCCATATAACCTGATGACGATGCGTGTGCTTAAGGCGACATTAGTAGATTGACTGATTCTGCACTAAAACTAGCGGCGTGACTGAACATAGGCTAGTTCGAGTTTTAACCGGTATGAGTGCTACCTGTAAAACTGGACCTACGATGGTTCTGCATCAAATTAAAGCACTTTTACTATACGATAAACAGGAAACCTGAAATTAACAAAAAATGGGCATAGGCTAGTTCTGCATCCAAGCGACGTACGATAGTAACATGATGACCGCGCTCTGCGCTGCTCAGAGCACCAACTTGTTTTCGACCTTTACAAGCATATATTTTTTGCGACTTCCTTTGAACAGTTGTCAAACCAGACTCGTCCATATTGTATTTGTTCTCAGGTAGAAATTCGTGTTTGTCTAAAATAGACGCTAAGGACATAAAATATGCCAGAATATTAGGTTTGTTGAACGCCTGGGCCCTAGCTAACGAAGTACTTTCGGGATTTCTTAAAGATATGCGGGGATTGCGTCTCAAAAAGCATTTAACCCATTTTCACCCAGCCATTTTACTTTCATTGTTAAAATTGTGCGTATTACTATTTCTTTTAGCTACTTCGTAGACCAACTTACGTAAATCTGTGCTGATTAGACCGAAAAAACGTGATTCCATGTCGATGATGTAATCAACTATTTCGGTTTCAATATCTTTAAAAAAAGTCGCTCGTTTCCTCCAAGCCCCTGTTTAGGAGCACCTTTATTCATGGCCACCCTTCTCCTTAACGTGGTTTTGGGAACGTGAAAAGTTTGAGCGGCCAGCTTAAACCCCATTTTTTTTTGCCTGTACATTCTTAATGGTTTGGTCCATGTTTACTTCATCCCATTGCTGCCTTTTAGTGACCATATCTTAAAACAATAAAAAAATTATGTATTATCTACTGTCAGTAGATAAAGCTAAGCGGATTCGAGCTCAAAATCTCATAAGAAATAACATGGGACCTAAAACCTGCATTTTTATCGCCATTTTAGGGGCGTGGCACTTTTCCTGGAAGTCGCCATCCTCTCTTAACCCGAGCGGAACCCAGCTACTATAGCCATCTAGTGTCTAACGTCATAACTGTTCGATGTCGGTAATATAGGGCCCTATTGACCTGTGTGGAACCCTCCACTGCTGTCACCTAACCCCCCACACATTATTCTAACCTAACTTTTGTCCAAACGGAACCCAGATCACGTGTTACCCCGATTATATAGTAATATCATTGTAGGGGTGCCACCTAACGGGGAGAGATGTACGTACCTGTTATCTTGAGACCTGTAGCGCCACCTGCTTTTCATATCTTGTTTACCGCGATGGTAGGTATGACGTTGTAAATCAGTTAAAATATTTTAAAATATAATAATACCATAAAAAAGTTTATGTTTTACCTATCTATTATTGATCTATAATACCTTAGAAACGGAATATGTTATGATAGCAATAATACCTGCTATCACACCTAGGGCATTATAAGCGGGCATTATGATAATGCCCGCTTATATTACCCTAATGCGCTAATATGGAAATTTTATTGCTTATCCAATTTTATTTCTCTCACAATAAAGATCAAGTTTATACAAAAAATAATTTTTTCTTTAAACAATACTAAAAATTAAACTTTATTTCCAAAATAAAAATTACAATTTTGAAATGTCCCGGAAAATGTAGCTGATCCCACTATAGAATGGTCGGTGTTTTTTGTGATGGTAGCAGCGGTGGTAGCACTAACGCTATTTTGTATAGAAGAACAGTCTATTAAAGAATTTTCAATAGTCGCTACGGAATTAACCTCGGAATTAACTGAATTGGCAATCATTTTGGCTATTTTGTTTTTGGATGAAATACTTTCTTCTATATATCCTTCAGCTACTGAAGAGCTTTTCCATTTCCCATGTTGTTTTAGCGTTTCAAACGAAGCACCTGCCTCAACAAGTAAAGTTGACGATGTGCGACGCAAACAGTGGCCGGTGTAAGCTTCTGCATTATCCAGTTTTAAAAATTTTGCGATCAATGTTGGGACGCTTCCTATGGTATTTTTTCCAATGGGTTGTACTGTACATCGACCCTTTCTATAGGTAAGAAAGAATCTTCGCTCCTTTATTCCAGCTGGTCTTAATGTTGTATACTTTTTTATTAAATTTAAAGCGCCTAAATCTTCTTCGATGATAGTAAAACTTTTTGAAGTTGAAGTTTTAGTTTCTGGTACCTTTATAACCAAGACTGTTCCTCTATCTTCAATGTCATCAATGGTCATTTTGACCAACTCATCTCGTCTTAAACCTCCAAAAACACCCATTACCAATATGACTTTGTGTACCAAGTAGATATCATCAGGAGCCTTCTTAATAAATTTTAATATTTGTTCTCCTTCCAAAACTTTAGACTTCTTCGGGACGTATCCTTTCGACTTAACTTTTAAAAAAGATATGAGACGATGGTATTGCGAAATGTCTATATTTTCATAGACCATCAACGTAGACCTTAGGGTAGAATACTTGGTCCAGAGAGAGTTCGGACTGTATTTTTCCGACTAAAAATAATAAAGTTTGTTAAACATATGTATTAAAATAAAATCAATAACTTACCAGTTCCTGGAAATATGCCATTAAAACGTTTTCGGTTATTTGAAGAATTGTGTTCGTATCTTTCCAAATACCAAATATGCCATACTCCCGATCATACTGTTGCCTTGATTTAACTGGCAAAAGATTTTCGGTCGCTTTTATGACCTTTTCTCTTATATTTTGTGGAATTTCTTCCATTTTGAGCAAATCGTTAAATAAAAAATGCCAACTGACTAACTGACAGAAACATCAAAGTCAAACTTAACACCAGTCATTATCTACTTACGTATACAGGTACAGGTGCAACTTATTTTTTATATTGCGAATAAATAATGTAATTAGTCATTGAAAAACTCTTTTTTAGGTAAAACATAAAGCATTGTATGCACCACGGGCTTTACTGGACTATAATGCCCATCAGGCAGAAACCTATCCCTCGGGCCAGAGGCCCTCGGGCTATTTCTACCTTCAGGGCATTATAGTCCCCGTAACGCCCTTGATACATAAATAGCTATTTTGTCCTCGGTGGGATTTGAACCATAATCCTCTGGGGCCGAACCTCAAAGCCTTGCAAAATACGCTACGAGAGCATATAGATTAAAACTGCTAAACAATGTTTGACAACGTGAAACCACGGGGGCACATCTGATTAGATTGCTGGAACAAAAGGTCCTTAAGTGGGGTTATGGTGGTGTTTTATAATGTACAAAATTAGGGTAAACCAGGCTGGGCCCTCCAATGTTAATTTCGGAGGGATTTTTATGACTCATATCTCCGGAACCAATGGGCCTAGGATATTGCGCGTGCGTAGTTGGGGTCTATGAAATGGGTTCTTGCGCATGACTCGAAAATGACACCTGTCACCTGTCAATTAAGAACTGTCACCTGTCAGATGTCACCTGTCAAATGTCAAAATCGACAGCTGATGTATGTCACGTGTTTAGGGTGACGTCATGAGTCGTTTAAAAAAAGAACGGGGTTGATCGGGCCAATAGAGCCAAAGTTGATATAGCTAATGCCCTAACGGTAGGGGGGGTGAAAGATAGTGGCATAGGATATTGCGCGTGCGTAGTTGGAGTCTATGAAATGGGTTCTTGCGCATGACTCGAAAATGACACCTGTCACCTGTCACCTGTCAATTAAGAACTGTCACCTGTCAGATGTCACCTGTCAAATGTCAAAATCGACAGCTGATGTATGTCACGTGTTTAGGGTGACGTCATGAGTCGTTTAAAAAAAGAATGGGGTTGATCGGGACCAATAGGGTCAAAGTTGGTATAGCTAATGCCCTAACGGTAGGAGGGTGGCCATAACATGTCATCAATGAACATTGTTAGAGGCCGCGTGGTATGTAATTAGACAACTGGAGATCTAGTATGTCCTTTTGGTAAACAGTATTTTCAGACGCCATCTATAATTACGTTCGCGCACACTCCCGCTATCTGAGTACTACCTGAACTTATGCAACCAGAAGCCCCTATCAGCACATATTGCCTTCGCCAATTTATTAACAAACCTAAATGTGGCGATGACGACAAAATGGCGGTAAACCTAGCTTTTATAATGCACTCACCATTTTATCGACAAACCAGTACTAATGGCGTCGCCAAACCAATATTTCCCCTTATTCAACATAAAAATTGTCGAAACGGCAACACCGCCGTTCCAATACTGAAAATTTAAGAAAATACGCTTAGGCCATATTATAATAGCCGTCCGCAACAGTACCATTCATGAGTGTATAATTAAATAAAAATCAATCAATTTTAAAACTTTTTATTCACAACATAACAATATCACTTACTACCACCCTGGTATATTACATTAAAGGAATAAAAAAATCAGCGTAAAATAAAAAGACATATCTGTAATCATTTAACAACGTTTTATGCCAGAAATATATGCAGTTTTCAAGTCAAATGCACTATTATGGTAATATATAAAGGTCATATCGGAGAAAATAAGACAAGTATCTTGCATTAAAAATAATACCTGAACGAAATAAAAATTAGGCACAAGACACTTATCGCCAATCTTGTATATAGGTACAATATATTATAAGTTCAAAATTTAGCGAAAAATATTTACAGTTAAAACTAAGGATTAGAAACATTTACCGTGCAAGAATAGGCATATCTACATACAATTAAAAAACTAGGACTAGAAACATTTATATTAGGAACATTACCGCACAAGAAGGCATATCTATATACAAACTTAAAAACTAACAAAAAAATGAATGGAAAAAGACATTGGCGGGTATGGGCATTTGAACAGAGTAATCATACCTTATTTCAGCTCCTATATCAAAAAAGGATTCTTTATTTACAAAAGAGCATTCCTTCTCCCAAGGATCGTTGAAAAACGCTTCTAATCAGTTCATTCTATTCAATTAGGGAAATCAGGACACACTTCAGGCTATATTCCATGATAACAATCTAAATCCATGCCTTCACTCGATACTGCCGCTCACTCCTCGACCATACAATATACATTTTTCAATTCTTCAAAGAAAAAAAACCTTTTTTGGCACAATAATAATGACAGTGACAGTATTTTTCAGAAAAAAACCGGTGTATGATTCGTTGCCATAACATTTTATTAATAAATATATTTTCTGTTTTAAATTTATTACGATTACAACATTAGTAGAAATATCAGTTTGTTGACTTCGATGTAGTTAACCTTGATATTAAATGCAACTAAATAGTATTGCCGTAATTATTATAGGTCAGTCGTTGAAATCAATATTTAAATTTATTTACAATTGTACAAAAAACAAAGCAGTTTGCTTCTATAAATAATAATATATATACAAGGTTAACCGAAAAGTTGAGTAAGAATATAGATAAATTATTAATAATGTTTATAGGTACATTGTTTCATAATTATACCGGTTACCCGACTAAGTTTAATTTTTCCTATAATGACGTACATTGTAAACAAGTAAGATCTGGGAACTTCATAAAAATAAGTTAATATACATTAGATGACCTTTCTAAATTCTGAGAATTGTTGCGACATTGAAATATCTTATATTATACGGTTCACTGCACATTTTATTCCTCGAATAATATTTAAAAAATACCAAGAGTAGTAGATAACTAAGTAATTGTATATAACATTTAACCTGGTACAATACCAAGGTTACACCGGTAACCGTAAACGTCTGTGACATTAACACAGCCTATGCATTATATTTTGTTTATTGAATTATATGACGGAAAAAATTGTAACAATATGATATGTGACTAAAATGCAAATAATTTTAAGTGTATTCTAATTACGTCACCAGCTTATATAAAATTCAGCTATAGAGTGAGTTAGCGGACAGTTTAGTAATATTCTTATCTTCAGAGTAAGAGCCAAATATTTATGAGATTTTGTTTAGTTGTTAAATATACAGGAGATGGTTATTTAACAATCTTATTCTATTTTAGTTTTTAGATAAAATGCTTGTATATAATTATTGTGTAATATTTTGAAGAAAACACTTAAATACGGTAATAAATTCATAAAAATTACAAGTTTAAAAAATAATCTTAATAATAATTAAAGCAGAATTAGGGATTCATTGTATATTTTCTGCTCAGAAATGTGCAGAGGCCTGAACCTATAAACTTTTCACCACATCAGCCGCTGATAAAAAAACTACTCATTTAAATAACCCTACTTAATACCAACAACGTCTGTTTTATTACTATAATTAAATAAAACATTATATTCACTTACACATAAATAATAGTCTTTAAATGGACAGCTAAAATATTGAGATAAATCAGGTATCTGAGAGTACAAAGGTTTTCAGTGAGCATAAAAAATAGAAATAAAAAATACATTACAAATAAAGAAAGCAATATTTTATAGTCAGCATATGAGGGAAAAATAAAAGTACACATAAAAAAGACACATAGCACTAATCTCGTATATACTACACAGATAAAAAAAAAAACCAATACAAAAATAAAATAGCATATCGTCAAGTTCAAAAGACCCTGTATATAATAATATTTGGAGTACAGTGTACTACTTAAATATATAAAACAAAAAATATTTTCAGATTAAAAATTATAAAATAACCCATTCATTTTCCTGCAATTATAAATTTGAAGACCGGTAAATCCTGAGAAGGTCAAAAGCACCCTACACGAGCCAAAGGTCAAAGCAGTACCATTTTACTAATTCATCAACAGTAATCTGATATACTTACTTACAAAGTCAATTTTTAGGATTACTGTTCTGTTAGTCGTCTCTTTTGGGAACCCCGTATGGAAATTGAAATAAATAAAAAAATTGATTTTTTATTAATATCTAAATGATCCTTTTATCGATTTTGTTAAAATCTGGCAGAGTTATTCATTGTAATAAGACGCTAAGTTGGCACTAACTAAAAGAAAATTATAAGTTCCAGTGGCGTCTCGGGGGGGCAGTGTCACGAATAATATTGACAAAAAAATGTATGCTACTGAGTTTTTTGAAAAATTTAAATTTTTTTCAGATTGGGCATCTACAAATACAACTTTTTTGTCTCTTAATATCTATTCGTATATAACTTCCTTTTCGAGGAAAAAATAAAAACGACTTCATTGCATGACGGATAATTGTTAAAATAAAATCAAGTTAACTTTGATCGTTCTCGTGAAAAATGGGTATCCATCTATCAGGTATTAATCTTACGGTAGACGAACATTTTCCGAATTTTAAACTGAAGAAAAAAGGTGTTTTTGAATTAAAAATCCAACAGTTTAGATCAAAATTTATATGAGAAATCGGATAAGCTCATTAAAAATACGGCATCCCATTTAAAAAAATATCAAAGTGACCCCTAGTACTTTTGTTTGATGTTCAATTGTTTCTTGCTGAAGATATTCGAATTCGCGGGAGAAAATGACTTAAGATTGCTATTTCAGTTTTTTATAAAAGTACAGGAAAAGTCAAAAAATCGCCTTGTCTAGTCTTGGTTGTATAACCCTGTACAATGTTAACCTGAACAGCCCTGTTTAACAGGCCCTGTTTAACAGACCCTGTTGACCTCTCTGTTACAGAAAACAACCCCGATAAGGAAACAAAAACGTTTGAGCTACGTGGGAAATAAATGAAAGCTGGCTTGTTGAAAAATTTAAATATTTATTAAGGTAAAGCTTAGTCTAAAAATATAGTACTTTGCAAAAATTATACAGTAAGCAATGAAAGTATCATTCAAAATTTTCAATAAACATTCAAGGATATCCAAGTATGTATATTATTTATTAACACAGTTGTATGTAACAATATCCAAAAAACTAAGGTTTACTAGAACACACTGTATACAGCATGGTAGAAATACTTTACATATTTCATATTCTAATGTGATAAAAGAATAAAACATAATTATAGTTTAAAGTCAAGCCTATAAATATTATCCTCAAAAGAAAAGGTAGGTAGATTGCTCTGTACAAAAAGTAATTAGAAGTGCTAATATTCAATGAAGAAAATACTATGGTAAGTTATGGATACTGATATAGGTTCATAAAAATAAATAATAAAAAAAGACAACAGGCTGTTATTTTAAGTTATATAAAGATGTAGAATATTTCCTTAAAGAGAAAACTCTTGTCAATTTTTCACAAGAAGCAATAGACAATTTAATAAAATGTAAGCACCTGTATAAATTGGGGAAAAAATTGAACTAAAAATATGTATCGATAATAAAAGCATTAAAAAAATGTGCGTGTAATAAGATAAGATACCTATCTATAGCGAACAAATATTGAACGTTTCGAACCCCACAACTAGCACTGTATATACATTTACAAACATCGAAAATTAAGCAGGTTAAATAAACTAAAAATGTACCTTGTGGGAATCCACAGTACTGTAGAGAAACAATAAAAATCCAATTCAACGCACGGAAAGTAACCATTTTTTAAAATATATTCTGCACTTGGCATATAATTAATTCGATTATAACATTTGTGAAAAAAATATCAGATCATACTACTAAACTTTTGCATAAAATAGATGTAATTTTAGATAGCCTTGATATTAAAATACATATAGTTTGAATACCGAAACAGTAGAAATTTTAGAGTAACGAGAAATATTATAAACATATTTAAATTATGTATAGATCAGAGAGAAATGTATGTATCTACCAAAG
This sequence comes from Polydrusus tereticollis, assembly GCA_963920685.1. Taxonomy (NCBI): domain Eukaryota; kingdom Metazoa; phylum Arthropoda; class Insecta; order Coleoptera; family Curculionidae; genus Polydrusus; species Polydrusus tereticollis. Next base: position 21,511,444 of record OY987328.1, read on the forward strand.
ACGAAATTGTATTAATTTATTCTATAAAAGACAACGTGCATACGGGGGAAGCTAATAAAAAGTCATTTTTATTTTATTACATTTTTCCAAAAACTATTTAGCTAAATTATTAAAATTTAATACACAATGATGTCTAATTATGTCGATACATTGTTAACAAAACTGGTGTTTTTCTAGTCACCCGTTTCTGATATAAGTACATTTTGATATTTGATTATTAGTAATTATATAAAACGATAGGTAAAGTCGATACAAGCACGGCTTTTTAAAACGAAGAGGGTTAAACATTTAATATTTATCAAATGTAAGATACAAAAAAAAAATCAAAGTTCTACTTACAACCTAGAATATAAAGCTAAAAAGCCGAATTTTTATCAGATAAACGCTACGTTAAGGTACCGTCCAAATGAAGGAAATGAAAAGTTCGCCAATTTTGCAGAAATTTTATATCTACGAAAACATGGTTCGGGGAAGCTTCTGAAAAAAACTTTGGAACGGGTCTGTTCAACAGGTCTGTTCCGGGGGAACGGGTCTGTTCCGGGGGAACAGACCCGTTCCCCCGGAACAGACCCGTTCCCCCGGAACAGACCCGTTCCCCCGGAACAGACCCGTTCCCCCGGAACAGACCCGTTCCCCCGGAACAGACCCGTTCCCCCGGAACAGACCCGTTCCCCCGGAACAGACCCGTTCCCCCGGAACAGACCCGTTCCCCCGGAACAGACCCGTTCCCCCGGAACAGACCCGTTCCCCCGGAACAGACCCGTTCCCCCGGAACAGACCTGTTGAACAGACCCGTTCCCCCGGAACAGACCTGTTGAACAGACCCGTTCCCCCGGAACAGACCCGTTCCCTCGGAACAGACCTGTTGAACAGACCTGTTCCCCCGGAACAGACCCGTTCCAAAGTTTTTTTCAGAAGCTTCCCCGAACCATGTTTTCGTAGATATAAAATTTCTGCAAAATTGGCGAACTTTTCATTTCCTTCATTTGGACGGTACCTTAACGTAGCGTTTATCTGATAAAAATTCGGCTTTTTAGCTTTATATTCTAGGTTGTAAGTAGAACTTTGATTTTTTTTTTGTATCTTACATTTGATAAATATTAAATGTTTAACCCTCTTCGTTTTAAAAAGCCGTGCTTGTATCGACTTTACCTATCGTTTTATATAATTACTAATAATCAAATATCAAAATGTACTTATATCAGAAACGGGTGACTAGAAAAACACCAGTTTTGTTAACAATGTATCGACATAATTAGACATCATTGTGTATTAAATTTTAATAATTTAGCTAAATAGTTTTTGGAAAAATGTAATAAAATAAAAATGACTTTTTATTAGCTTCCCCCGTATGCACGTTGTCTTTTATAGAATAAATTAATACAATTTCGTCTTTGGTAGATACATACATTTCTCTCTGATCTATACATAATTTAAATATGTTTATAATATTTCTCGTTACTCTAAAATTTCTACTGTTTCGGTATTCAAACTATATGTATTTTAATATCAAGGCTATCTAAAATTACATCTATTTTATGCAAAAGTTTAGTAGTATGATCTGATATTTTTTTCACAAATGTTATAATCGAATTAATTATATGCCAAGTGCAGAATATATTTTAAAAAATGGTTACTTTCCGTGCGTTGAATTGGATTTTTATTGTTTCTCTACAGTACTGTGGATTCCCACAAGGTACATTTTTAGTTTATTTAACCTGCTTAATTTTCGATGTTTGTAAATGTATATACAGTGCTAGTTGTGGGGTTCGAAACGTTCAATATTTGTTCGCTATAGATAGGTATCTTATCTTATTACACGCACATTTTTTTAATGCTTTTATTATCGATACATATTTTTAGTTCAATTTTTTCCCCAATTTATACAGGTGCTTACATTTTATTAAATTGTCTATTGCTTCTTGTGAAAAATTGACAAGAGTTTTCTCTTTAAGGAAATATTCTACATCTTTATATAACTTAAAATAACAGCCTGTTGTCTTTTTTTATTATTTATTTTTATGAACCTATATCAGTATCCATAACTTACCATAGTATTTTCTTGATTGAATATTAGCACTTCTAATTACTTTTTGTACAGAGCAATCTACCTACCTTTTCTTTTGAGAATAATATTTATAGGCTTGACTTTAAACTATAATTATGTTTTATTCTTTTATCACATTAGAATATGAAATATGTAAAGTATTTCTACCATGCTGTATACAGTGTGTTCTAGTAAACCTTAGTTTTTTGGATATTGTTACATACAACTGTGTTAATAAATAATATACATACTTGGATATCCTTGAATGTTTATTGAAAATTTTGAATGATACTTTCATTGCTTACTGTATAATTTTTGCAAAGTACTATATTTTTAGACTAAGCTTTACCTTAATAAATATTTAAATTTTTCAACAAGCCAGCTTTTATTTATTTCCCACGTAGCTCAAACGTTTTTGTTTCCTTATCGGGGTTGTTTTCTGTAACAGAGAGGTCAACAGGGTCTGTTAAACAGGGCCTGTTAAACAGGGCATGTTAAACAGGGCTGTTCAGGTTAACATTGTACAGGGTTATCCAACCAAGAATAGACAAGGCGATTTTTTGACTTTTCCTGTACTTTTATAAAAAACTGAAATAGCAATCTTAAGTCATTTTCTCCCGCGAATTCGAATATCTTCAGCAAGAAACAATTGAACATCAAACAAAAGTACTAGGGGTCACTTTGATATTTTTTTAAATGGGATGCCGTATTTTTAATGAGCTTATCCGATTTCTCATATAAATTTTGATCTAAACTGTTGGATTTTTAATTCAAAAACACCTTTTTTCTTCAGTTTTAAATTCGGAAAATGTTCGTCTACCGTAAGATTAATACCTGATAGATGGATACCCGTTTCACCTGTTCACCCTTTAACCTGCTTTAAAGCGTCCGTCAGTTAGACAAAATAATTAAGTTTCAAATTTCTATATATTTTTCACGAGAACGATCAAAGTTAACTTGATTTTATTTTAACAATTATCCGTCATGCAATGAAGTCGTTTTTATTTTTTCCTCGAAAAGGAAGTTATATACGAATAGATATTAAGAGACAAAAAAGTTGTATTTGTAGATGCCCAATCTGAAAAAAATTTAAATTTTTCAAAAAACTCAGTAGCATACATTTTTTTTGTCAATATTATTCGTGACACTGCCCCCCCGAGACGCCACTGGAACTTATAATTTTCTTTTAGTTAGTGCCAACTTAGCGTCTTATTACAATGAATAACTCTGCCAGATTTTAACAAAATCGATAAAAGGATCATTTAGATATTAATAAAAAATCAATTTTTTTATTTATTTCAATTTCCATACGGGGTTCCCAAAAGAGACGACTAACAGAACAGTAATCCTAAAAATTGACTTTGTAAGTAAGTATATCAGATTACTGTTGATGAATTAGTAAAATGGTACTGCTTTGACCTTTGGCTCGTGTAGGGTGCTTTTGACCTTCTCAGGATTTACCGGTCTTCAAATTTATAATTGCAGGAAAATGAATGGGTTATTTTATAATTTTTAATCTGAAAATATTTTTTGTTTTATATATTTAAGTAGTACACTGTACTCCAAATATTATTATATACAGGGTCTTTTGAACTTGACGATATGCTATTTTATTTTTGTATTGGTTTTTTTTTTATCTGTGTAGTATATACGAGATTAGTGCTATGTGTCTTTTTTATGTGTACTTTTATTTTTCCCTCATATGCTGACTATAAAATATTGCTTTCTTTATTTGTAATGTATTTTTTATTTCTATTTTTTATGCTCACTGAAAACCTTTGTACTCTCAGATACCTGATTTATCTCAATATTTTAGCTGTCCATTTAAAGACTATTATTTATGTGTAAGTGAATATAATGTTTTATTTAATTATAGTAATAAAACAGACGTTGTTGGTATTAAGTAGGGTTATTTAAATGAGTAGTTTTTTTATCAGCGGCTGATGTGGTGAAAAGTTTATAGGTTCAGGCCTCTGCACATTTCTGAGCAGAAAATATACAATGAATCCCTAATTCTGCTTTAATTATTATTAAGATTATTTTTTAAACTTGTAATTTTTATGAATTTATTACCGTATTTAAGTGTTTTCTTCAAAATATTACACAATAATTATATACAAGCATTTTATCTAAAAACTAAAATAGAATAAGATTGTTAAATAACCATCTCCTGTATATTTAACAACTAAACAAAATCTCATAAATATTTGGCTCTTACTCTGAAGATAAGAATATTACTAAACTGTCCGCTAACTCACTCTATAGCTGAATTTTATATAAGCTGGTGACGTAATTAGAATACACTTAAAATTATTTGCATTTTAGTCACATATCATATTGTTACAATTTTTTCCGTCATATAATTCAATAAACAAAATATAATGCATAGGCTGTGTTAATGTCACAGACGTTTACGGTTACCGGTGTAACCTTGGTATTGTACCAGGTTAAATGTTATATACAATTACTTAGTTATCTACTACTCTTGGTATTTTTTAAATATTATTCGAGGAATAAAATGTGCAGTGAACCGTATAATATAAGATATTTCAATGTCGCAACAATTCTCAGAATTTAGAAAGGTCATCTAATGTATATTAACTTATTTTTATGAAGTTCCCAGATCTTACTTGTTTACAATGTACGTCATTATAGGAAAAATTAAACTTAGTCGGGTAACCGGTATAATTATGAAACAATGTACCTATAAACATTATTAATAATTTATCTATATTCTTACTCAACTTTTCGGTTAACCTTGTATATATATTATTATTTATAGAAGCAAACTGCTTTGTTTTTTGTACAATTGTAAATAAATTTAAATATTGATTTCAACGACTGACCTATAATAATTACGGCAATACTATTTAGTTGCATTTAATATCAAGGTTAACTACATCGAAGTCAACAAACTGATATTTCTACTAATGTTGTAATCGTAATAAATTTAAAACAGAAAATATATTTATTAATAAAATGTTATGGCAACGAATCATACACCGGTTTTTTTCTGAAAAATACTGTCACTGTCATTATTATTGTGCCAAAAAAGGTTTTTTTTCTTTGAAGAATTGAAAAATGTATATTGTATGGTCGAGGAGTGAGCGGCAGTATCGAGTGAAGGCATGGATTTAGATTGTTATCATGGAATATAGCCTGAAGTGTGTCCTGATTTCCCTAATTGAATAGAATGAACTGATTAGAAGCGTTTTTCAACGATCCTTGGGAGAAGGAATGCTCTTTTGTAAATAAAGAATCCTTTTTTGATATAGGAGCTGAAATAAGGTATGATTACTCTGTTCAAATGCCCATACCCGCCAATGTCTTTTTCCATTCATTTTTTTGTTAGTTTTTAAGTTTGTAAATAGATATGCCTTCTTGTGCGGTAATGTTCCTAATATAAATGTTTCTAGTCCTAGTTTTTTAATTGTATGTAGATATGCCTATTCTTGCACGGTAAATGTTTCTAATCCTTAGTTTTAACTGTAAATATTTTTCGCTAAATTTTGAACTTATAATATATTGTACCTATATACAAGATTGGCGATAAGTGTCTTGTGCCTAATTTTTATTTCGTTCAGGTATTATTTTTAATGCAAGATACTTGTCTTATTTTCTCCGATATGACCTTTATATATTACCATAATAGTGCATTTGACTTGAAAACTGCATATATTTCTGGCATAAAACGTTGTTAAATGATTACAGATATGTCTTTTTATTTTACGCTGATTTTTTTATTCCTTTAATGTAATATACCAGGGTGGTAGTAAGTGATATTGTTATGTTGTGAATAAAAAGTTTTAAAATTGATTGATTTTTATTTAATTATACACTCATGAATGGTACTGTTGCGGACGGCTATTATAATATGGCCTAAGCGTATTTTCTTAAATTTTCAGTATTGGAACGGCGGTGTTGCCGTTTCGACAATTTTTATGTTGAATAAGGGGAAATATTGGTTTGGCGACGCCATTAGTACTGGTTTGTCGATAAAATGGTGAGTGCATTATAAAAGCTAGGTTTACCGCCATTTTGTCGTCATCGCCACATTTAGGTTTGTTAATAAATTGGCGAAGGCAATATGTGCTGATAGGGGCTTCTGGTTGCATAAGTTCAGGTAGTACTCAGATAGCGGGAGTGTGCGCGAACGTAATTATAGATGGCGTCTGAAAATACTGTTTACCAAAAGGACATACTAGATCTCCAGTTGTCTAATTACATACCACGCGGCCTCTAACAATGTTCATTGATGACATGTTATGGCCACCCTCCTACCGTTAGGGCATTAGCTATACCAACTTTGACCCTATTGGTCCCGATCAACCCCGTTCTTTTTTTAAACGACTCATGACGTCACCCTAAACACGTGACATACATCAGCTGTCGATTTTGACATTTGACAGGTGACATCTGACAGGTGACAGTTCTTAATTGACAGGTGACAGGTGACAGGTGTCATTTTCGAGTCATGCGCAAGAACCCATTTCATAGACTCCAACTACGCACGCGCAATATCCTATGCCACTATCTTTCACCCCCCCTACCGTTAGGGCATTAGCTATATCAACTTTGGCCCTATTGGCCCGATCAACCCCGTTCTTTTTTTAAACGACTCATGACGTCACCCTAAACACGTGACATACATCAGCTGTCGATTTTGACATTTGACAGGTGACATCTGACAGGTGACAGTTCTTAATTGACAGGTGACAGGTGTCATTTTCGAGTCATGCGCAAGAACCCATTTCATAGACCCCAACTACGCACGCGCAATATCCTAGGCCCATTGGTTCCGGAGATATGAGTCATAAAAATCCCTCCGAAATTAACATTGGAGGGCCCAGTCTGGTTTACCCTAATTTTGTACATTATAAAACACCACCATAACCCCACTTAAGGACCTTTTGTTCCAGCAATCTAATCAGATGTGCCCCCGTGGTTTCACGTTGTCAAACATTGTTTAGCAGTTTTAATCTATATGCTCTCGTAGCGTATTTTGCAAGGCTTTGAGGTTCGGCCCCAGAGGATTATGGTTCAAATCCCACCGAGGACAAAAACTTTTTTATGGTATTATTATATTTTAAAATATTTTAACTGATTTACAACGTCATACCTACCATCGCGGTAAACAAGATATGAAAAGCAGGTGGCGCTACAGGTCTCAAGATAACAGGTACGTACATCTCTCCCCGTTAGGTGGCACCCCTACAATGATATTACTATATAATCGGGGTAACACGTGATCTGGGTTCCGTTGGGACAAAAGTTAGGTTAGAATAATGTGTGGGGGGTTAGGTGACAGCAGTGGAGGGTTCCACACAGGTCAATAGGGCCCTATATTACCGACATCGAACAGTTATGACGTCAGACACTAGATGGCTATAGTAGCTGGGTTCCGCTCGGGTTAAGAGAGGATGGCGACTTCCAGGAAAAGTGCCACGCCCCTAAAATGGCGATAAAAATGCAGGTTTTAGGTCCCATGTTATTTCTTATGAGATTTTGAGCTCGAATCCGCTTAGCTTTATCTACTACTGTCGTACATATAAATTGCTTAGTAATATATTATTCCTTTGTCCCTATCCTCCTAGTCCATCAAAGGAAATAATATATGGGGCCATCATAGGCAAAAGTGAATTCCGCTTGTTTAAATTTAATATCACTTGTTTTGTTTACTCTAACCTAAATTTCGATTCAAAAACAGTAACACGAAATACACGCGAACATTTTTGATTGAAATCCAATTCTATATTGTTGTTTTAAGATAAATAATCACTAATATTTACAACGAATTTATTACATTAGGACTTAGTAACTATTTTTATTTTCACACACCGACACCTTCCTATGGCCGACTCCAACTTTATACTGCGTATGTAGCTTAGAACAAAGTTAGTTGACGTGGTAAAATTGCCGGTTGAGCGAGAATCGCGGAAAGTTTAAAGATACGATGGGCCGTCATTAGAAGGGGGCCATCATAGGCATAATTCCTCTAATAAGCTTCTGCTTTAACTGAACAAAGAAACAGTATAGTTCATGGAAATCGTACTAAAAAAGGGGTGTTGCCCTGCATGAAATGAGGTAGTTCTGATTTTTTGATATGTTGTATCTGATAAAGTGGTAATGACAAATCAGAGTTTTCGACCTCGAAAGCGCTCCGGATCATTGTTAAATATTACTAAAACCGCTAAATTTTCACCCTTTTTTCACTTTTTGTCAATTTTGACCGCCAAGGACTAATGTTACGGCAAAAGCCCTTATATGCAATTTTGAAGTAAACAAAATTTACAAAAAAACGAGGTTAAGTTGGTCTTTGTAGGTGAAACAGTTTCTAAGATACAGCAAATCAAAATTTTCCAAAATTTCCGAAAAAAGAAAATTTTATATATTTTTTTCAGTGTTAGTCAATATTGACCACTAAGGACCCATTTAACGGTAAAAGTTATCATATATAATATTAAGAAGGACTAAATTTCCAATAAAACGACACTAATTTGGTTTATTTAGACCTAATAGTTCCTGAGATACAGCTGTTCAAAGTTGATGCATAAGTACCTCTATATGAAAACTTACAGCTTATCCAAAATAATTAAATTCATTATATGATTTGTATTTGATTTAATCCCTTTTAAACATTTTATTTTTAGGCATACAGTTAATAAAAAAAATATTAAATTATTACAAAGCTAACAATTTTATTAGTATAAATTTTTATAAAGAAAGTTAGTCATAATTACGAAACGTGGCAGCTACGCAAAATTTTAACTTTAAATTTTGCGTTAACCGGTGTAAAACTGCATGATCGACACGTAGACAGTCGAGTTGTCACCTTTGTTTTAATGGCTGCAGGTCGCTCATATCGTTCTGCCGATTTAGATAAGTAGTTTCGTGGCGCGTTCAGTTCGAAACTGAAGTAATAATAATAAAGTGATGGAGAGTGTACAAGCCTCCGTGGATTCCCTTTGCTTCGTATGCAATGATAGTTTGAGTGAAGGTAAAGTGATTTTGGTGAAGAAGAGAGGAGTGGAAACTTTGCTTACGTGCAGTATTAAATTAAAAAACCGGGAACACGAACGTTTACTGGAGGAAGCGAGCGAGATTTCAGTGCATAGTGCGTGTCAAAAAAGATACACCAATCCCAAATTAATAAAAGCAGCTGTGCAACACGAGGAAAAAGAAGTGAGAACAGCAAGACCTACAAGAACCTCAACTGAGCAGTTCAACTTCAGAGAGAACTGTTTTTTATGTGGAGAGCAAATAACTATTGAATTCATTAAAGCTGAGAAAAAGAAAAAGCCTGAAAAAAGAAATAATGTGATTGCCGTCGAGAGCTTGCAGCTGGTTTCAACCATATTAAAAGCAGCTGAGAAAATAGGCGATGAATGGGCACTGAAAATAATAGAACGCATCTCAGAAGATACTGATTTGCCTGCACTAGATGCAAGGTATCATCGGTTTTGTCAGAGGAAGCTTTACAGACCTGTTAGAAAAGGGCTAAAAAGGGGAGAACATCCTCGTAGCACGGTTGATGAAGCCATGGATAAAATATTCGACTTCCTAGAAGAAAACTCGGAAGAGTGTCAGTTTTCCTTGACAGAGTTGACTGAGCTATTAGGTGAGAATACACCTGATGTGCGAACCATTAAAAGTCGCCTAATTAAAAAGTACGAAAATGACGTATTAGTAGTTACCATATCAAACAAAAAAACACTTGTTTGCTTCAAAAATACTGGATACCAAATTTTATCAGATGCGTGGTATACTAAACAGAAATCAGATCCCCAAGAAGAGCGACTCCGGGTGGTTAAAGCTGCAGCTGATATTATCCGGGAGGATATTCGCTCTCAAGTGTACAACACAACAGAATACCCGCCCTCGCATAATTTTTTGCAGGATGTGGATTCTGTAATACCAAACTCGCTGAAAACGTTTATGGAGACCGTGATTGTAAAAGACAAACGAGGTTCTCTGGATAAGTGGCGTAAAAAATGTGTTGCTCTGTCACACTCAATAGTGTCAGCTGTCAGACCTTCCTCATTCATATCTTCGTTGCTTCATGGCATAGGTGTCTATTTATATCACAAGTTTGCGTCCAGTCACCTTGTTGACTTGTTGTCAACTATGGGGTTTTGTGCGAGTTACAAAAACATTGTAAAACTAGAAACCTCTGCCATCCTAAGACCAGAAGAAATGCAATTGGAGCAGAGGAGTTTTGTGCGATTCGCCTTTGACAACGCAGATTTTAATGTAAACACACTGAATGGACTGGGCACTTTCCACGCTTTAGGAGGCATAATGATGGTGACTCCCAGTGAATCAATTATCCCAGAACAAAGTTTTGCCCGAGTAGAAAGATGCTGTGCTTCCCAGCTTATGCACCAGAGGCCACCTGTGCAGTTGCAAGTCTACCAGCCGAAAAAAAACCAAGGTTTGGCTTCCATCACTATTGAGGATGTGGACAGTATTCAACAACTACCTGAAAAGGTTGCGCCATCTTCTTCGGATGTTGCCTGGCTGTTTGGCAAGAGTATGAAAAAGTGGAGTATACCTGGATGGAATGGTTATATGGAACAGGCTACAAATCACTTACCTTTCGAAACAACAAAAGTTGTCTGTCTACCTTTCATAAATCATCCTCCATCACAGTATGACACCTTATTAACTGCTCTTAGTGTGGCTAAAGAAAAATGTGATGTCTATGGTAAAAAAACAGGCTTCGTGACCTTCGATCAACCACTATACAAAAAAGCTAAAGAAATAGTATCAAATTGCAATGACTTGAATAATATTGTTGTGAGGTTAGGTGGTTTTCACCTACTGATGTCATTTATGGGAACAATAGGCAAGATAATGGAAGGGTCTGGATTAAAGGAAGTCTTTTCAACGATTTTTGCATCTAACAGTATTGACAAGATAATGTCTGGACACTCTTATGCGCGTGCTGTGAGGGCTCACACTCTAACCCAGTTGGCATTAGCAACAGAGGTTGTTAAAACTGTTACTCTGAGTGATGAAGATGAAGGTGTACTCCATGACGTGTTCTCCAGCTTTGACAGCTCTACCATCTTAACGTTACCAGAAAATGAGCAATTCCAACTTATTGAAACCAAGTTCACTAATGCGCTTGATAATCTTGAACTTAATGGTCCGACAGCAAAGCTTTGGGTTCAGTATATCAAAATGGTAACTTTAGTGAAGCAATTCATCGAAGCAGAGCGAATGGGAAACTGGGATCTGCATCTCAAGACTATTCAAAAAATGCTGCCATTTTTTCATGCAGCTGGACATTTTTTTTATGCTAAGTGTGACCACATGTACCTTCAAGACATGTTAACACTAGAAGAAAGAATGGATCCTTTCGAATTCCAAAAGTATACAAAGAGTGGATACTTTACAATTCGACGAACCAAAAAATTCTGGTGTGGTATATGGTCAGACATGACCATTGAACAGGTTCTAATGAGATCAATGAAATCCTACGGAGGTCTGACCCGGGGTCGCGGGATGACAGACAATGTGCTAACCCGATGGACATTAGGAATGATCTACCTGCAGAACATATGTACAGATGTAGAAAGCTACTGCGACATTATGAGTGGTACGTCTGAACAGCATATTGATCGACGACCATCCAGAATGACGAGAGACAAACAAGATGTAGAGAAACTGCTTGTCTTCTTTCAACTTCACCCTCCATTTCCCAAGACTGATTCCATAATTTCAATAAGTAGTGGGCTCGTTGGAAGTAAAGAGGTAAACTGCCACAATGCGGTAAATATTGGAAAGGAGATGATGTCAAAAGTTATTGGTGAAAATTTCGAAAACGTAAAGTTTACTAGAAAAAATACAGTGAACACGCTTGCCTCTGATGCCTGCTCTGTTTCAATTGACGAGAGAACGGTGACTGTTAACCCTCTCACTCTGTTCCACAGATTATGCATTTTGAAAAAGACTGACGAAGAATTGAAGGAATTTTTTTCACATGAATTGTCACCATTTCCTATGGCACTTTTTACTGAAGATGGAATTAGAAAGGGTACGAAGTCATCATTTTATACAGCCTTCAATCCTGTGAGTCTGGATGAAAAGCAGCAGAGGAAGGATACATACGTAGTTGTAGACGGTGGACATCTGCTTTCAAGGTCGAAAACTCTGATTTGTCATTACCACTTCATCAGATACAACATATCAAAAAATCAGAACTACCTCATTTCATGCAAGGTAAAATGTACCAATTCCATGGACTAGTAAGCGCATCTCCCTGGCATATGCACAGAAAGACCGTTGCATAAGTACAAACCGAACGAACTGTGGGAAGTAATGACCTCCCCGCCTCGCGAGCGTTTTATTTGATTTTTAAATTCCAATAGATATTACATACAAAAATACAGAAATACAGCTTTCCCATACATTCAATAATATTACTGCTTAAGTTTATTGGAGAAAACTTGTAGGCAGAAAGATTGTAACCTATAAAAAAGAGTTCCTAGCATAAAATTACCATTATATTATTTTAATAATATCGACAGTAAAACTAATTAAATTCACAATGCAAAAACATACCTCATTATATAATTATTAATAACAAACAATCAACAAAAAGTACAGCACCCATCTAATAGCCAGGTCAATTCCTGAATATACCTAATCATTTTATAAATAGTATAAGAAAAAAACGGACAGACGATGCAGATTTCTCCGATTAATCCTATTATATTTATTATACCTACTATATAAACATTTTTTCATAAATTTCTAATCCTAGTTCCAAAATCCATGTTTTTATTAATTTTTTATATTTTTTAATGAAGATCTCCTTCTTAATTTCCTTGGAAAGGGAATTGTAGAGCTTTGGTGCAGTGTACAGAAAGTGTTTTTGACCTACTGTTTTTGATTTAAAGTTAATTTTAAAATGCCCTAATTGTTTATTTCTTCTGTTATAATTATGAGTGATTTTAGGTTGACAACCCCTGTTTTTATGTTGGTGAATTAACAAATTATAGCAATATAGTTGTCTTATTGAGAATAAATTGGCTTCTTTAAATAAAAGTTTGGTTGAAAACATTTTTTTCTTATTAAAAATAATTTTTAAGATTCTTTTTTGTAGATTTTCTAGCGGTTTTATGTATGCTCTTCTTACCCCACCCCAGCCCATAATTCCATAATTTAAAATTGACTCTACTAGTGCAGTATACCGGGTGTTGCATCGTCGAGCGGGACATAGGAAATCCCATGTAATTTTAAATGGGGTCAATTATTGGCTTCCCTAATTATTTTAGAGAAAAATTCTATTTAGGATTATTAAAGAGCACTAAAACCCACATTCAAAAGAATAACTTTAGATATTTTTGATGCGCCCGTTTACGGGTTATCGCCGATTTCTTTTTAACTATTTCTCCTTTTTATGGCCCCGTATTTGCGGGCACGAGTCAAGGTAAAAGATGACTGTCAAATAAAGTTGTCATTTTGAAATGTGTGCTTTATTGTTATAAAAACTCGGTACATCGAAAATATTAAAGGTGTATTTATGAGTACAAATTAATCTGAATAAAACTAAAATAAAGTATCCAATTACAAGGTTAATTATGACATTTTACATGTTTCAATATTTTACTAATTAATAGGTAGGTACTATTAAATTGTTAGAACTTTAGGATTTAAGAAGATGTTCAAATATTCCTCAAAATGACAACTTTATTTGACAGTCATCTTTTACCTTGACTGGTGCCCGCAAATACGGGGCCATAAAAAGGAGAAATAGTTAAAAAGAAATCGGCGATAACCCGTAAACGGGCTCATCAAAAATATCTAAAGTTATTCTTTTAAATGTGGGTTTTAGTGCTCTTTAATAATCCTAAATAGAATTTTTCTCTAAAATAATTAGGGAAGCCAATAATTGACCCCATTTAAAATTACATTACGCTCGACGATGCAACACCCGGTATATTATTTTCAAATGTTTTATTTCTATAATTGGCTTAAGCTGTTTAAATTTATACACTAATCCTCTCAATTTTTGCATTATTGATTGGATGTGATAATTCTATATATTCCCAGATATTTAATTTTTTTTGTTGATTTTATAGATATTCTATTATTTTGTTCTTGTATATCAATCGTTTGATAGTTTAGTAAATTGTTATTATAAGAAGTTATTGGTAAAACATATGTTTTTTCATAATTTATAGTTAATATTTTACTATCGAAATACTTTTTTATTTTTTGCATATCTCTTTCCACCTTATTCTTTAAATTTAACCACGAAGAGGCTCGGTAGAAAATACTAGTGTCATCTGCGAAACACACTACATCTCCCTCGGATTCCTGTCTGTTCCATCGATATATAAAGTAAATAGTAATGGTCCAAGAACTGTACCCTGCGGTACCCCATATTGGACAAGTTCGCTATTGTTGAGATAGTTTGAAATTTTGACGTACTGTTTTCTACCTATAAGATAACTCTTCATAAGATTAAGACTAAGACCCCTAAAACCAATTAACTCCAGCTTTTTTAAAAGTTTGTTATGATCGACCGTATCGAACGTATTGAAGTAATACTTCTTATAGCGTCGTTTGTTGACTTACATTCTTGGAATCCAAATTGGTTTTTAGATATTAATTGAAATTTGTTTAGAAAGTCTGATATTCTTTTTTTGAGTATTTTATTAAAATTAGATAACAAAGAGATCGGTCGATAATTCTCCATGAGAGATATATCGCCTTTTTTAAATAGTTATTATAGCTTCCTTCATTAATTACATTTATGTAATAGGAATTAAATGTATTTGCAATTTCATCAGGATTATAAATCGTTTTACCCTGTAAACAAATTTTTGTAATCTCTTGTTCCCGCTTTGAGGTATTTGTTATTCTTTTTACTCCTTCCCAAATTTTTTTACTATCCATTATTCCATTATATATCACCCCTTTTAAATAATTATTTTTTGCGTATTTAATTTGGTTGTTTATTTTATTCATTAGCTTTCTGTATTCGTTTTTTAAAGTTATGTTATGTGGCAATCTTAGGCATTGTTGGTGTAGCATATCTCGTTGACTCATTAACTCTAAAATTTCACGTGAAATCCATTCTTCCCGTTTTTTATTTTTATTTATATATTTAACAGTCTTTGTTGATTTGAGTATATTTGTATGTATTTTGTTTATAAAAGCTTCATAGCAGTGGTTTGGGTCCCTGTGATTATCAATGATATTCCAACATTCAGATTTAATATTTTCTATTAGTTCCTTATTATCAATATAAGAATATTCTTTTTTAATCGGTATATTGTCTATTTCTTTACCTATTGATACAGTCAATGTTACGGTATAATGGTCAGTTATATTGGTTTGTATAATTATTATCGGTAAGTTCGTCCCTAAGTTTGTGGTAGCATTACCAGTTTTTAATAAAACATGGTCTATGCATATTCTCGATTGTGTCAGTTCTCTTGTAGCCTTATTATTTTAACAGACATACCCACTTTCAGATAGAATATCTAGATATTGTTGAACCAAAATACTCTGAGAAAATAGGTCAATATTTAAATCTCCCACAATCGACGAATAATCAACCTTTTCCTCACTTAGAAAATAGCTTTGTAAGCCTTCATTAAAATCTGTAATATTTATTGTAGGTGACTTGTACATTGCCAATAATTTTATTGATTTGTTATGTATTTTTTATTTTATTTTAATTCCCATTGTGTTAGCTAATTCTATTAATTTGAAATCATAAGAAAATGCGTCTTTAAGATATACAACAATTCCATCATTTTTATTAAGTTTCCCTTTATTATAAAAAAAATGATACCCCGGTATTTGACAGAATGATACATCTGGTATATTCCATGTCTCACTTAAGACGATACAATCAATATTTAGAGGTATTTGCGATATAAAAACTAAAAATTCATCAAAATTTTTGGTTATACTTCTTATATTTTTATGGAGATTAGAGAAATTTTGCATCGTCGGATCCGCACGCTCGTTTATAAGGTTACAAAATTCAAAATGATCTTTAACTATAAAGGTAGGGGTACTTTTTTTAGATATTGCTGCAAATAATAATCCATTTTCAACCTAACAAAAGGAACACAACAAAAGGAACACAACAAAAGTAATGTTTATATTATCAAAATACAACAATACAATACAATACTATTAAGGCTCCTAATACTTGACATGAAATTATATTCAATAACAATAATACTTCTTTTAATATAATGTAGTTATTTTTGCCTAATATCAAAGTTACTGAAATGTGTTATTTTTTTGTTCGATTTCTACTTAATGATCTCTCCTTTTTCGCTGCTGGTTTTTCCTTGTCTGGAGAAGCCTCTTCTAAATCTCTTTTTTCTGATTAATATTTAGGCTTTCTGTTATGATTTCTTTCTCTGCTGAAATAGGTTTCTCGCCAATGTGTAGGTTAAGAATAACAAAGTCAAATGGTTTCGGTGTTGATGGGGCGCTTTCGCTCATTTGTCGGTGAGTATTATTCAGACTACTGTTGTTCGGGACAAATTTATCTCTGATATCTTCTTCCGATTTTGCCTTTAGTTCTTCATATGCATATAATAATAATAATAATAATAATAAAGTGCCTTTTATTTTTTATAATCAATACATACATACAATGCATAATGATGTAAACGGGTAGCGAGATCTAGCATAGCTATTCTATCTAACCGCCCCAATGGTAATATTAATTTGTATAAAAACAAAATGCCTAAATCCAGAATTAATTTAAAACACCTATGCTGTAAAAAAAAAGGTTTTATAACAACTAAATACCGTTATATTTACAATAATTATAATATCGCCAAAACGAGAATATTAATAACAAAATTCAAACATCATAATTGATAAAAAACGAAACATTAGAGAGAAATGAAAATTATAGTTTATTAATAATATTAATTACTATGTACTATAAAGAATATAACATATATTGTGTACTACATGAGCCATTACCCTATGCTCAAAGTAAGAACAAATAGAGCACTATGTCACATGTAAAAGATTGATCCCTGTACGCAGTGACAAGACATACATTTTCAAATGTTTTTTAAAACTCGTTATTGATGAGCAGCATTTAATGTTCTCTGGCAATGAGTTGTAGGTTTTTATCGCCGTATATGTGAAAGACCGCTGAAAAATAGCTGTGCTATGCCTAGGAACCTGGTAAAGATCTCTGTGACGAGTGATTATCCGATGAACACTGCTACCTTTTCTCAATTTTTCAAACAAATACTAAGGTTGCTCAGTCTGAGATATCTTAAAAACGAGACACGCTAAATGAATAAAATGCCGTTCTGAGAGGTTAAACCATTTTGAATAAACGAAACAAGGCGAAATATGGTCAAATTTACGCAAACTATAGGCAAACCTGAGACAACTATTCCGAACCTTTTGCAAACTATTTCTATTTTGAATTGTTAAGGCTGGCCAATAAAGAATGTCACTATACGCCAAGTAGGAAAGAATTAAAGAGTCAGTAAGTCTAAGCTTCACGTCAGTGTCAAAATAATCTCTGTACATATAAAGTGTTTTTAGCTTACCATAGGACTTTTGTAGCAAATATGACACATGCTCGTCAAAACGTAAATATGTGTTAAAGAGCACGCCCAAGTTTTTGCCTACATTGGTTGCATTAAGAGTAATATTGTTTAAGCAAATTTTGAACCTATCATCTCCCACGATCTCGTTCATTTTACTCCCAAAGACTAACAACTGAGTCTTTGCATTATTAAGAATAATACCGTGCGCCTGTGATAAATTATAGATGCCTACCAAGTCTTCATTAATTAAGGTAACAGCTCGGTCGAGTTGGCTGGGATGAAATGAAAAATATATTTGAAAGTCATCAGCGAATTGATGCGAACTACAACTTAAGAGATGTTTAGGGAAGTCCGATGTGTATATCGAAAATAAAAGGGGGCCTAGTATACTACCCTGAGGAACGCCTCTGTTGGTTGAAAGAAACTCGGATGTGGACCTGGCATCCAACAATACTCGTTGATTCCTCTCATGCAGATAACTCTCCATGAATCTTATAGCTGGAAGACTTAAACCAAAATATGCCAACTTTTTTAAAAGGATGTCATGACTTATGGTATCGAAAGCCTTACTGCAATCCAAAAGAACTAACTAACAGCATTCACCTTTATCAAGGCTTCCAAAAATGTCATCGGCAACTGTAAGAAGTGCAGTTGTGGTACTATGCGCCTGACGAAATCCTGACTGAGTAGGAGGCAATATTTTATTGTTAGTACCATGCGCTGAGATTTGTTCATACATTATCTTTTCTAAAACTTTTGACAAAGTGCAGAGAATACTAATGGGTCTTAAGTTGGACATTTCAGTTGGATTATTAACTTTTGGTACCGGAATTATATTCGCTTTCTTCCACAGATCGGGATATTTATTATTGGAAATGCATTGGTTAATAATAAAAGTTATGTGGGGAATGAGATAAGGAATTACCAAAGTTAAAGTTTTACGATTAATGCCATCTATCCCTGTTGCGTTAGATTTAAGGGAAGAAATTATTTTTTCAACCTTATCTTCACTCACCTGGGAAAACGTGAACTCACTTATCAAGCCATTATGCAACTTATTAGCATACAAATTTGAAATTAAGTCATTATTATCACTGCTAGGAGTTGGAATGCTGTTAACAAAAAAATTATTTAAGTGATCAGGGTCAAGCCAAGAAGCATTGAACGAGCGTGGCGATGAGTTAATGTTAAGTTGTTTTAGGGTTTTCCAAAAACTTTGTGGGTCGACCCTAAATTTATGATTCAAATAAGCCTTTTTCTCGTTTCTTAAAGTCATTGTTACTAAATTTCTTAATTGTTTATATTCATTGCGTGCTCCCTCAGTCTTGATTTTCTTATATTTCGCTAATGCCTTTTTCCTCAATCTAATCATGAGTTTAAGGTTGTCTGTCAACCACGGAGCTGGCGGTTTTGTAAATTTAGAAGTTTTTAACGGGGCATGAATATTGAGCAACCATTCGACACGAGTATTAAAAAACTGTAACATTTCGTCTACATCACTCAAATTGAACATTTCATTCCAATCCATGCTATGCATGTCATTCAAAAAATCATTATAAATAAAATTCCTCTACTCGCGGTATGTACAAACTCTAGCCTCTGGTTTACCCTTTTTAATATTTAAAGTACAGTCTAGTAAGCAGTGATCGGATATATTATCCATGTCTATGTTAGTAATGTTACATAAAAGGTTACTAGAAGAAGAAATAACTACATCAATAAGAGTTTCTGCAGTATTAGTAAGTCTGGTTGGTTCTGTTACCAATTGATGTAAGTTATATTTATTTAAGAAATTGTTAACCCAGGCTAACCCATTATGATTTGAATTTTTAAAATCGACGTTAATATCCCCTCCAACCAAGACATAATCATACCAAGGTAAAAAATCAGAAAAAATATGTGTCACCATTTATAATTAATGTGTTATTTTTTATTTTTGCAGTATATTTTTTTCCTTTCCCAATTTTACTTGACTTTTCAAAAATTTTCTTTTATCCTAGTCCTCTTTAGGGTAATCGTTGTCAATAAAATCCCAGATCCCTTAAGCAGACATTCTTTGTTAAGTATTTTTATCTTAAGATCACAATAAAGCAATTTAACAGATGTAGGTCTTGGTTTGAAGGTTACATTTTTTCCAAAGTAGTACACATCTCTAAAATTCTTTTTATTACATTTTATTTTTAGTATTATTTAGCAGGTGCAGAATGTTTTGGGTCAAATCTTCTTTTGGTCTCGTTTATTTCCAGAACTACTTCTCGGATTGACTTCAAATTTTCAGGGCTAACATGCTTAATAAAAACTAGGTAAAGAAGGTAATTTGAGGTTTGACCAAGTGACCCCATTACACCCTCGTGCTCAATCGTCCTAGACCACTGCCGTCTCGAAAAGAACAGGCCGTCATGTTCCCGCCCACTTTCACAATCAGCTGTTTCTAGTCGATGGGAAGTTTTGACCGGCTTCCATTGTTTTGGTAGGCAGTTTCGGTGTTTCCTTAAGTTTTTTGTTGTTTTTAGCAGTTTAGTGAGATTATTTTAGAAAAACTATAACATTAATTTAACCTCGTTTAGATCTTCATGTCGCGCCCTCAATGCAACACTACCACAACTCAAAATTGATAGTTTCGAGAAAAACGCGTTTAAAGTTTTGGCGGTTGAAAAAATTAATTTTAACTTTTTTATTTATGTAAGTTTATGCGTTTATTTTAAAAATTTAAATTGTTTATAGTGTTTATATTAAGATGATGAACGTTAAAAAGTGTATACTTTTTTATTATATTAATAATCTTGAATAAAGTGATGAAATACATGACATATTTTGAAATGTGAAAGTATTGCATTAAAGAAAAATGTCTAACACGGTACTAACTTTAGTTCGATTTTTAAGCTATTTTTCTTTTGTCTAATAAAACAACATCTATAATAGATGCAAAAATATAAAAAGTATATAATCCATTACATGACAGATAAATTTTCGAAAAATGGATGATATTTTCCTGGAATCACGCTTTCACGGCATAAAGAAAGAAGACCATCCTTTTTCTTTTTTGTAATTTTTGGTGGTTCTGTGTTTTAATACTGATGGTGCATTTTCCAACCTACTACTTTTACGACTTGTCACTGCTATCTCGAAATTAAATTTATAAAAAATTGAAAATGGGGACTCCTTTCTAAGCTCCAAAATCCTGACATTGGGCCAATTAACTTTTTCATTCTTGGTGTTAAGCGTCAAATTTTTTCCGATTTGACTGGTAAATTCTTTGAAATCCTTGAAACAGCTGGTGTCATTTCATGAACCTTATACGGCAAGCCATTTTTTTTTCGCCAAAGCGATTACCGGTATCCATTGTTGTGGAATATAAATAGAGCTGCCCCTCACAACTCTTCGTTTTTCTCGTTCTAGGCACGAATGCATAGAATCGCCCTCATTTTCGGTGGCTAGTAATTAAAAACTTGTGACTTATTTTTTCAATATTGAGATGTTGTGTTGCGTACATGTACATTCCAGCTACAAATTTATTTTTATTCTGACTAACGCAATTGTCTGATTAAAATATAACACTTTCTTTTCCGGAACAAACATTCTTCAAAAAAGATAGGACACAACTAGCTATTTCATTGGACCCACGTTTTGCAATATCCTTACTCCAAACATAGCAGTGTCCATTTTTACCAGCAGTATTATAGACTGTCAAGTCATACGTCGAAATTTTGCTTTTATAGTAAAAAGATGATACTTCTCCCGAAGGCGTAGGAAGCACAGCCTGCAAATCATACACCGCTACGGTTTTTTATCTTTATTTTCTGATGCATCTATTATGTCCTTAGCCTTTTCCTTTCGTGATAACTCTTTGTCTTTAAGATGTTTTTCAACTACAAGCTTTAATTCGCCTTTCTTCTCATCATTTGAATTCTTATAACTTTCGCAAGAACTACATCGATTCTTTTTCGGTTTATGGAAACCTAGGTTATACTCTGTGTTAAAAATTTGTTCATAAATACATTTTTTCACAAACGGTTTGTCATATTCTCTGCACTTTTCAAGATACAAACGATAGAGAGTAGATGTCAGCAACTTACCAATCTTACAAGAGATGGGCTTCGATTTAAACTTCGTTCTAATTTTACTATCTGTCTTGCTCGTTTACTCATTTTGTAAAATAAAATAACTTATTTAATTTGTTATAATTACAAAAAAAACTTAAACACAGTGGACAAACATCTTTTGATTGGAAATCTTCGAAACTAAATTGATAACAAACCGTAAAAGTCACCACAAGTTTAATTTGCGCGTAAATTAGAATTTCGGAAATGAAACCGTTTGTTGCAATAGTAACACATCTCAAAATGCTGTTGAACGAGCTGGCAGCTCATTTGCGTATCCACAATACAACACCACCACAACTTGAAATACGTTAGTCTTGCATCTAGGATATTTATAATTTGTATTCGAAGCATACTAACATATCTGCTAATAAAAAAACAATCCTTAGATTTGGAGTTATGTTACTTTTGTACTAGCAAGTCTGATATATAAGTATCGATTTGCACCACATAACTCAAAATTGACATATTTTGAGTTGTGGTAGTGTTGCATTGAGGGTGCGAGTGAAACTATCAGTTATTTAATTAAAGTGTTGTGAAACAGCGAAAAATGCCCAATTCGTGTTGTGTACCGGGGTGTAACTCCAACTATATTGTCGGGGAAAATATTGCTGTTTTTCACTTTCCAAAGGATGTGAAAAAATGTCATCTGTGGATAAAAATGATCCCAAGAGACGATTTGGTAGTGCGAAATTGTACCAAGTGTTTGTATAAAGCACTTTGAAGACAAGTTCTTAGTTAGGGAACTAAGGGCAACCAGACCTGACGGTAGGTAACACTTTACAGTGTAGGTAACCTTTTATATATTATTATTTTGTTATATTGTTTAAGTTTTTATTAGGCAATAAACATATATTATAGTATATTGATTAGCTATAAAACAGATAGTATAATATTAAAGATTGAGCATGTCTTACTTAGGTTAGGTTATGACAACAATTTACTAACAAAACAATAAATGACATGAAATAAATATTAAGATTGAGAATAATAACCTAATACGTTGTACATTTTCTTTAGTTTTTCATACAATACGAGTTTTTGTTAGTTAAAATATCGGTTAAAAGATACCTACAAGTTTCAAGCAGGTCCCTCTTGATGCCCCTTTATTTTTCCAGTCAAATATCCAAGTTATATAAAGCCTGTATGGTTTCTCAAGGAGAATAAATTAAGAGTATATATACCAATTGAGGTACCTACCTACTGATAGAGAATTTTATTTGAAATGATGAAGTTGTTTGTAATGTTTGTTAATCAGAGTTTAAACAAATTTTTCATGGGCCATAAAAAGTTGCGGATTATTTTCATAACCTCGAAGGAGTATCGAAGGCATTGATTGAAGAGTTGAAGACAGTAGGTACTTAGATAACATATTATTGTTTATTAAAATATATTCTTTTTTAAGTACCCCCTTAAAAGTATACTAACCTAATTGTTTTACAAGTGGTTAAAAGTTGCAACTGATTCTAGCATAGGTAAATTTAGGTACCTAACAATAGTTGCATGTTTAAGTGTGTGTATTTTTGGTGTATTTAAGTGATTGTATGACATGACTATATCCTCTTCGGGCCCCCGGTATCATATATGATACTACGGTTTATTATTTTTTTTCCAGCGCGCTGTTCACCACACAGAATTTGTTCCCGTCGGTATCATATATGCTACCCGTCGACATTTGCGCGTAACCTTGAGTTTTCGCCTACCACGTGTTTAGCGATCAGTATAGGCTATTGTTTGTTATGATGAGGTTAGGTTATGGCGGCCCCTAATAAAAATCGAAAACAAACACGTAAGTTCATGATTTTCTTTCATGAAATTATTAGATTATTGTTTGAGAAAGGTGTGTGCGAGTAAATACTTGGCTTGTTGATTTTTTTTTTAATTGTTTGGTCAGATTTTGAAGCCGAAAGTTAAAGTATCATATGTGATACTCTGGGTCGTACGTAATATTTTCGTATTTTCGTGAATTAATTAAAAATATCATATGTGATAGTGTGGGCCGTGTGTGACTTTTTCGTATTGTCATTGGGGGTTTAAAATATTGTATTACTACTGTAGGTCGTATGTTATTTTTCGTACTTATTTCAGGTAACCTCACGTATAAAGAGTTGGAGGAGCTTGCAAACAATTTAAACCTCAATGAGTCTGACTTGTAGGACGAATTAGTCGCAGATGATAGTGATGGTGGATGGGACGACTTAGATGAACCCCAATTTGCCAGCACCAGACAAATTGGGGTCAATGAGGAGGAGAGAAGCCTTGGGGTGGAAAACTCGGACTTGGAAGCAGAAGATGATGGAGAGGTCCAAAGCGAAATTGAGCAGGAGTATAACATTGATAATTTCGAAGAAGAAGAGATTCCTGACGATGTGCCCCTGGTAAACCTAATTCCAAAAAATAAAAAAAGGAAATGGAAAAGAACAAATTTTGCTCCGAAGTTGGAAACATTTCTGGCCCCAGGTGGAGACGCTCCACCAGAAGATATTCAAGATCCTCGTTCTTACTTTTGCAAATATCTAAATAATGACTTTTTTAAATCTTTGGCACTTTACACAAATATCAAAGAGGTTAAAACTACAGGAAAATCTCTAAATACAGATGAGCGAGAACTTAAAATATTTTTTGGGTGTTGCTTAGTAATTGGCATCTACAACTTGCCAAGAATTAGAATGTTTTGGCAAAGAGATAGTCGAGTTCCGATTGTTTCGGATAACTTGTCAAGGGCAAGGTTTTTCCAACTACGAACCAAATTAAAGCTGGTTGACGATAATGCTGTGTCAAAAGAAGCTATTGCAAATGACAGATTTTGGAAAATAAGACCAATGCTGGATAGAATACAAAAGGCTTGCTTGCAAAATCGAAGGACAGAAGAAGTTTCAATAGACGAACAGATGATACCTTTTCACGGCAAAGTTTTGATGCGTCAATATATACGAGGTAAACCACAACCTGTCGGCTTAAAAAATTTCGTAATGACTACTCCTGGTGGCATTCCCCTTGACTTCAGCATGTATGAAGGAAAAGGCAAAGACACAGAATCTTGTCTGATAATCAACCCAGAAAAATTGGATGTTGGAGGCAGAGTTGTTCTAAAATTAGCAGATACCCTACCAATAGGGGTATCTGTATTCGTTGACAGGTATTTTACATCCAAGTCCTACTGGACACACTATTGCCTAGAAAAATTTATGTTACTGGAACCTTGATGAAAAATAGAATACCAAAAACGGATAAAGAACTTTTGCCCGATAAGGACTTAAAAAAAAATGGTAGAGGTTCCAGTGACATGCTCGTTACAGAGGACAATAAAATGTGTCTAGTTAAATGGTTTGATTCCAAACCCATACATTTAGCTTCCACAAAGCTAGGGATAGATCCGCAAGATCGCTGCCAACGTTGGTCATCACAAGAAAAAAAATACCTTGAAATTAGCCGCCCTGCAATAGTTCGAGAATACAACAAATACATGGGAGGCGTTGATCTTTTAGACCGAATTATTGCTAAATATCCTATGTCTACCAGGACTAATAAATGGACCATAAGATGCATTTATGCCTTTTTTGACTTGTCTGCAGCAGCCAGTTGGCTACAGTATCGCCAAACCTGTAGAACAGCTGGCATTCCAAAAAAAGAAATAAATGATTATCTGGATTTCAAGTTTGAATTAGCCAAATCTCTATTGTTCACACATACAGAAAACAGCTCCACTTGTAATGAGGATACTGATGATCCTGATGATGATGGGCCTCCTAGAAAAAAACGAAAAGTTCTGCCTACGCCAGATAAGAGACAAAGAAAAGAAGGAGCCAAACATCTTCCAGAATTTGTATCAGAGAAGCAGAAATCTCGGTCCAAGTGTAGGTTTTCAGGCTGTAAAGGCTTGACGTTCTGTCGATGTGTTCAATGTAATGTGTTTTTGTGTTGCAGAATCCAAAGAAACTGTTTTAGAAAGTTTCACCAATAAGCAAAAGGTTGTAAAATGCATTTTGAATATTAAAGGTTTTTTTTTGTATTCTGTACATTTTGTATCATTTAAGGCCCAAAGTATCACATATGATACCATCATTGTTTGAAAAAACAAAACACAAAAAAAAATTTGTCGTACTTTTTGTGTTTAGGGGAAACTAATTAGTACTTTATGTTACCCGGTTACAAAAAAAAAAAGTTCAATTCGTTGGCGGGCCCGAAGAGGATAAGACGATTTTTTCAAATCAATTTGCTTTTTTACTCACCTATAAGTAGAGGAAAACGGACAGAGCGAGATCAGGTGGTGCTGGTGGTGCTGGTGGTGCAACTAACCCAGGTGGTGCTGGTGGTGCTGGTGGTGCAACTAACCCGGGTGGTTCGGTGGTGCGTTTTATGATCTAACCCGGGTGGTTCGGTGGTGCGTTTTATGATCTAACCCGGGTGGTTCGGTGGTGCGTTTTATGACCTAACCCGGGTGGTTCGGTGGTGCTGTTTACAAAATAACCCGAAATTAAACCCGACTTTTTACGACCTAACCCGGATGCTTTCATGAGGCGGCTTCTCATCTAACCCTAACTTGATCCTTAATATTTATGAACTGACCCGAGATAAAACCCGACTTTTTACGACCTAACCCGAATGCTTTCGTGAGGCGGCTTCTCATCTAACCCTAATTTGAACCTGAATATTTATGATCTGACCTGAGATAAAACCCGACTTTTTACGACCTAACCCGGATGCTTTCATGAGGCGGCTTCTCATCTAACCCTAACTTGAACCTGAATATTTATGAACTGACCCGAGATAAAACCCGACCTTTTATGATTTAACCTTAGTGCAAACGCCGCTGTTAAAGCGATATAGTAAAAAAAACTCGATTAAAATTTTATCTTGTTCGCTAGACCAATTAATTTCCAAATATTATAATTAAAACATACAATCACTACACTGGCGCACCGTCAAAAATCGTGCTTGCACTATCCCAACGTACAGAGCGTCCGCTTCAGAAAATACGGTGCCGTATTTTTTGCGCCGAACGCTCTGGAGGAACACACTCCGATTTGCAAGTACATACACGCTTTGTCGCGGCAAAGCTCGCCGTCAAATTACGGCCACTCTTTTGCGGTACCGCTTTGTAGGAAACCAAAGCTTTAGTGAAACGCCGCTGCCCCAGAACTCTGTCCATATTCCTCTACTGTGTTAATTTATGCGGGTAATAAAACCGACAAGGGTCGGATCAGCCTGCATACTTATAGAGGTAAAAAACCGCTTTAGAATGTTTTTGGTATATCTTTTTTAGATAATTTTGGGGGAAATAATTTGCCTGAGATGCCAATTAAAAAAGCCTACATTTAATTGTATTTTAGATTCTTGAATTTTGTACATGGATTAAAAATCTACTATTTCTTGAAATTGTATACATTATGTTAGATAATTATTAATATAATGTTATTAAGACTTTGTAAATATCTGTAAAAACTGTTCTAAATCGTGTCATTTCTGAAAATTGTATACTGAGTGATTAGAATTTAGTAAAAAATTAAAAAAATGTTTTAATGTTATTAAGACCTGTGAAAATTTGTAAAACTGTACAGAATTGTATTATTTTCTGAAAATGATATACTGAGTGTTTAGAATTTAGTAAAAATTAAAAAAATGTTTTAAATTTGTTAAATCATGTGAAATCTTGTATAAAATGACTAGAACCGTTCTTAATCATGTCATTTCTGAAAATTGTATACTGAGTGTTTAGAATTTAGTAAAAAATTTAAAAAAATGTTTTAACGTTATTAAGCCCTGTGAAACTTTGTAAAAAATGACTAAAACAGTCGCAAATCGTCCTATTTTCTTAAAAGTGTATACTGAGTGTTTAGAATTTAGTAAAAATTAAAAAAAATGTTTTAAATTTGTTAAATCATGTGAAATCTTGTATAAAATGACTAGAACCGTTCTTAATCATGACATTTCTGAAAATTGTATACTGAGTGTTTAGAATTTAGTAAAAAATTAAAAAAAATGTTTTAACGTTATTAAGCCCTGTGAAACTTTGTAAAAAATGACTAAAACAGTCGCAAATCGTCCTATTTTCTTAAAAGTGTATACTGAGTGTTTAGAATTTAGTAAAAATTAAAAAAAATGTTTTAAATTTGTTAAATCATGCGAAATCTTGTATAAAATGACTAGAACCGTTCTTAATCATGGCATTTCTGAAAATTGTATACTGAGTGTTTAGAATTTAGTAAAAAATTAAAAAAAATGTTTTAACGTTATTAAGCCCTGTGAAACTTTGTAAAAAATGACTAAAACAGTCGCAAATCGTCCTATTTTCTGAAAATGCTATACTAAGTGTTTAGAATTTAGTAAAAATTAAAAAAAAATGTTTTAAATTTGTTAAATCATGTGAAATCTTGTATAAAATGACTAGAACCGTTCTTAATCATGACATTTCTGAAAATTGTATACTGAGTGTTAAGTATTTTAGTTGAAAATAAGATCATAAATCATCTACACAAAACAAGCGCCCCTTATGGATTTGAACGAAAATCATAGATTCGACTATTTTCATGAAAAATAAATCTAAGTACGGAATAATGCAGGAAGATTATCTATTTTCTTGGTTTAGAAAGTGATGTAGTTAAGATTTATAACTTAGGAATAAATAAATTATTATTAATCTTTTCGACCTATTTCTCTTGCATATTTAATTTCTTTGATAGTAAGAACTAATCTTTTTATTTTACAAAGTAAAAAAAAAAGCTAAAGATCGGCGTTGTCAGTCAGGTATAAGAACTGATTTAACACGATGGTTTTTGTACAAACGTACACATACAATTGTATGCTTTTTAACCGATTGTGTCGGAAAAAATGACGATTTATAGATTAGATATTTAGACGAAGAGCTAACCTTCTCAATAAAGTATTGATTATTGCCCTGCTAGCTAGACAACACTTTTTATGTTAGTCAAAAAAAAAATTTTTTTTTTTGGACGCTATTACAGATTTCATCGTTAACTAACAAACATTAAGACCAAAAAATTAGCGTGCAAGATGAAATGTATAGGTTCACTTCATTTCTACATTATTTTACAACTCTCAATCGCATTAAAAACAAGATCGAATAAAAAATAACTTATGACATATGGACGAAAAATGTTTTTCGGGCTATTTAGGTTAGCGACCGCATTACGTCTGAAATACTACATTTTTCGAGCTTATAACATAATTTACTATTTTAACGTTAAAATAGGGGAAATGATGTATCAAAATGGATACTTTTTTTTTGTCGGTCACGAGATTATAGTTTCTTTTAAAATGAACTCTAATATTTACAACACAAAATATCCTTTAAACCACATTAGTTTAAAACTCGTCTGTCGCTTTCCCTCTATTGTGAGTTTGATTAAAGTATAGCGTAGTATATATTTAGATGAATTTCGCAAATGTTGAATACTTTCAAAACTGAAAAAGCCGCCCTTTGCAATAAATATCTCCGTAGAGTTAGGTACCCTGCAGATTAAGGGTATTTCAGCGGATAATCATATACAAATTCAAAGATTTTGTCTATTTTAATGGATTAACAAACAATATCTATAGGATGACTTTACTGATAAAAAAAAAATAACAAAAATCCATAAAGTCTAGGCTCACATGAAATTCCATAAAGAGCAGCTGCATAGCCTTATCACATCAAACTATATTTTTATTTCGTTCTATTGTCAAAAGTCTGTGTTTAGGAGATTATCGTTCATTTTAAAATGAACTCTAATATGTACATCACCATAAACTACCTCTTAAGCCGTCGTAAAAATACACTTTTCGATTTACCTCTATATTGATTTTCTAATATTAAATATCTACAATAGTCGAAATTCGCTCGCTAATACCTATGTATGCAAGGTTTCTTCAAAAAATGACAATTTTGTTGTTTAATGGCTTGAAAAAATGGAAAAAGGAGGTTTTTGCATCCATTTATTTCCAGATGAGTGTTAAAAATACTTATAAAACTCGGTATACCGAAGATCAAACATTAATGAGAGGGTTGAGTCCTGTTTGCCAAATCCTGATTTTTAATTTGACGTTGGCAACGGTACAATTTTTTAACATTTATCATAAGAGGCGTATATTTTTGGAGCTTAGATCTACCAGTTTATCCACGCCCCATTTATTGTTAGTGCTTTAGTAATTTTACTTCCCAATTATTTTTTACCAAAACGCATAGTTGAAACAGTGTCTATATCAGACGATATAATAAATTTTAAGGATTAATTTGCTTACAAATACACTTTAATTTATTTAGGCTAAAGCAGCCAGACATATACTGGAACTACGAAAACCCTATTACAATTTGGTTGCCTAGAGAAAATTTTGTAAAAAACATAGCTTTCTACACAAATGCTTGCACATTATGTACCTATCATTTTAAGATACCTGGCGACATCAATGTAAGCATTGACATAATGACGCAAGATATAGATAGATACTAGAATATTCAAGATTTCTATTAACGATACACTTCAGCATACATGTGAGATGTCATTAATGTCTACGGAAGGCAACAGACATACCAGCTATTTTTACATGGGATTCCATAGACTTGGACGCTTCTTGTTTAGAAATATTTGATGTCATCTTGAGGAGTTCCGTATTGAAGCATCAAACCTACCTGCCAAATAATTGACGAAATATGGGATATCATAAAATATGCCCCCCATCGAACTAAATGATCCTATAAACCAGCTTCACAGACCGTAATTTGTGATGCTAACACGATTAATACGCAATAGAACAAGATTAAGAAACAAAATTTAAAGTAGCTCTTTATCACACGAAAATAATTAAATAATTTACGGTTACAGAACAATAATTATTTTAAAAAGCTGTATAACTAAATATATTATGTTATTAGGAATATTCTGTCTAAAGTAACAGCTAATCTTAGTCGAAAATGAGATCGTATTATTGATTGTTGAATTCGTTAGGTATGAAATAAAATTAGAGATTTCGTCTATTTTTTCACGATTAAAAAAGAATACCTCTATTTAGCTAAAAATGAAACGATTACAGTGGTAGATTAATTCACTTTACCAAGCATGTAAACTACTAATTTTGCAATAAATATCTTCTATATTTCTAGGTAGGTTTACTCGAAAATGTGGGGCTATTTTCATCAAAAATCCCGATACGAAATTGAAAAATTTGCCTATTTTTGTCGGTTTACAAAGTGATAGTGGAATATTGGTTTGATCAAAGAACAATAATTATTTTAAAAATGTTGTATAATTAACTAAATGTCGGTGTTATCAGGCAGGCAAGAAGTTATTTATCTGAATCTTATTTGTACCATTAGCGTTTATATACAAATGTTAGTGGTTTTCAAAAATTGATATCTCGGAAATTATTAGGTTTAGACTTATAATACGCTTATTAAAAAATAATAACTACTTTATGCAAAATTCAAAAATATTATAAGATGTAGGGTATCCCAGTAACTTAACCAAAGATTTTCGGTCTTCGTAAAGCTTTACACGTTTCTTCAGCGTACCAAACATTCACTTTTTTTAAATATTGACATCGGATTAGGATTCTGAACATAGGATTAACATCACTCCAATAGTGAACATGTTGCGTTGTCACAGTTCCATTCGTTGAAAAGTAAACAAAACCGTTTGAGCTACGTGGGGAATAAATAAAGTTGGCTTGTTGAAAAATTTTAATATTTATTAAGGTAAAAGACTATAAATATATCGATACAACACTTTGGCATTTCTAATACTACAAACATGAATATCTAAAATGTGATATTTACAACCGTCAACTCTCTCTCCCTTCTCTAATTTTGGTACACCAATGCTGTCTTCTAAGTTTATAATATATGGCGTCCTGCAGTTTAATTCCGAAAATGTTTTAACTAAAAATTCCTCTTTAACACATCCTTTAACGTAAATAATGTCGGCGTCTATCAGATTGTTGGATATGATATTATGTAGTTCCTTGTAATCGGTATCACCATAATTATAAAGGATACCATGATGATTTCCAAATAGATATTTGACTTGTTTCTTGCAAGCCTTACTTAAGGTGTCGAATGGTTTAACTGGTTTAAAAAAGTAACTTTTCATACTATTCCCATCATAAATAGCCAATTCTTTCGCGCAAAATTCAGGTATGCTAAATCCTTGAATATCGACTACAACGAACTTCATTGTCTGAAGACTCAAATCAAACAAGTATATTTTCATATTTTTATCGCTCTTAAGTTCGATTTCAAAAGCACACCCCCACTTTTCGATAATTTCACAGTCTTAGCACATAGATCTTATATTTTTATTTACGATCAATTCATCTTTATTCGCCAATCGTCTCAAACGAGTCTGCTTTTGAAAGTAATATAGCCTTAGTATTCAGAAAATATTAATGATATCGGAGCCTAAAACATCCTTGACACTAAAAAATCATTGTGTTTCCTAACAAAACCCATCATCTTGTCTATTTAGCCTGCTTTCCTATTGTTTAGCAGGTTAAATAAAATTATTATTTCGCTCTTTTTGTCTGTACTGAATCGTTAGGGGAATACGTTTCTAGTTCTATAAGAGAGACAGTTAAAATTTATGTAAGCAATCAAAAATCCTTCACTATGAGCTACTTAGTTAAAATTTCATATTTCCTTCCTGGATCAGGCAAAATTTGTGATGTGTCGGACAAAATTTATAAAAATACAAAAAAAAAAAATGCTGGATGCATTTTTAGCGTGACTTTCTATTTAATACCATCTTATTTCAAGGTATAATTCGGTTGTCAAAATGAGAATAAAATAATTTTCCCATGGTTTATGTCATCTTAAAAAAGTCAAAAGGTTATATTCTGTAGAGGGTCAGATACATTTAAATTTAAATATTTTCTCCAAGAAGAATTTTAAGATAGTATTATAGTAAATAAAAATTCTATACCTCCAATATTTCATGGAAACATATCGTGTTCTAGCGACATAACCCAAAAGTACCTCTATTCAGAAACGCATCGTACTTTTCTTGTCAATAATTGTCTCATTGTCCCATCCATTACATTATTATAATCTTAAAGCACCTGTTACCAGCATTATCTGTTTTTATGGTTTTCATAAAACATAGCGATTACCAATGAAAATTAAACGAAAACTTAATAAATAACTTTTTTTTTTTCAACTGAAATAGACTGATTTTCGATGGAAAAATGTTACTTTTAACTAAAAATGAATATAAGACATATACGCAATGATATTTAGAATAAATCAATCTTTTCTAAAATTACTATGAAATATTCACAAAATCGTTTCGTTATAACCAAAGTAGCAAGGCTTGCAGATTTCGTATAGAGTTCAAACGCGATACTGAGATGATCTTTTTTTTTTTTTTATATTTTTGTAGGATAATGCACCACTACGTTGTAAGTACTTGAGAGAGGACTTTCTTGAAAAATCCTCAAATTTCTCTGCAATTTTGTTCCTTCTAGAGTTAAATTCACACAGAAAACCCCGTATTCTTATCTTTCAGGTTGGTATATTAAAAAGGGCTTATTAGTATGGTTTAGAAAACAAGCAATATTAATTAACGGATGTTTTTTCGTCGTATGAAGAGTTGAAACATTTTTTTTTCCACTCCAATGGTTGCGATGCAGAGAGTCGGGTTTCATCATAATCTTTCAGGGTAGCTCAGGTTTGATTGCATGTAGAGAGTCGGGTTTCATCATAATCTTTCAGGGTAGCTCAGGTTTGATTACATGTACTAAGGTTAGTGCTCCTTGCAATCGGTTTCAGGTTTGACGCGCCCACCTCAGGTTTGTTCAGGTTTCTCAAACGTTTGAGAAACCTGAACAAACCTGAGGGGGGCGCGTCAATATACCAACCTGAAAGATAAGAATACGGGGTTTTCTGTGTGAATTTAACTCTAGAAGGAACAAAATTGCAGAGAAATTTGAGGATTTTTCAAGAAAGTCCTCTCTCAAGTACTTACAACGTAGTGGTGCATTATCCTACAAAAATATAAAAAAAAAAAAAAGATCATCTCAGTATCGCGTTTGAACTCTATACGAAATCTGCAAGCCTTGCTACTTTGGTTATAACGAAACGATTTTGTGAATATTTCATAGTAATTTTAGAAAAGATTGATTTATTCTAAATATCATTGCGTATATGTCTTATATTCATTTTTAGTTAAAAGTAACATTTTTCCATCGAAAATCAGTCTATTTCAGTTGAAAAAAAAAAAGTTATTTATTAAGTTTTCGTTTAATTTTCATTGGTAATCGCTATGTTTTATGAAAACCATAAAAACAGATAATGCTGGTAACAGGTGCTTTAAGATTATAATAATGTAATGGATGGGACAATGAGACAATTATTGACAAGAAAAGTACGATGCGTTTCTGAATAGAGGTACTTTTGGGTTATGTCGCTAGAACACGATATGTTTCCATGAAATATTGGAGGTATAGAATTTTTATTTACTATAATACTATCTTAAAATTCTTCTTGGAGAAAATATTTAAATTTAAATGTATCTGACCCTCTACAGAATATAACCTTTTGACTTTTTTAAGATGACATAAACCATGGGAAAATTATTTTATTCTCATTTTGACAACCGAATTATACCTTGAAATAAGATGGTATTAAATAGAAAGTCACGCTAAAAATGCATCCAGCATTTTTTTTTTTTGTATTTTTATAAATTTTGTCCGACACATCACAAATTTTGCCTGATCCAGGAAGGAAATATGAAATTTTAACTAAGTAGCTCATAGTGAAGGATTTTTGATTGCTTACATAAATTTTAACTGTCTCTCTTATAGAACTAGAAACGTATTCCCCTAACGATTCAGTACAGACAAAAAGAGCGAAATAATAATTTTATTTAACCTGCTAAACAATAGGAAAGCAGGCTAAATAGACAAGATGATGGGTTTTGTTAGGAAACACAATGATTTTTTAGTGTCAAGGATGTTTTAGGCTCCGATATCATTAATATTTTCTGAATACTAAGGCTATATTACTTTCAAAAGCAGACTCGTTTGAGACGATTGGCGAATAAAGATGAATTGATCGTAAATAAAAATATAAGATCTATGTGCTAAGACTGTGAAATTATCGAAAAGTGGGGGTGTGCTTTTGAAATCGAACTTAAGAGCGATAAAAATATGAAAATATACTTGTTTGATTTGAGTCTTCAGACAATGAAGTTCGTTGTAGTCGATATTCAAGGATTTAACATACCTGAATTTTGCGCGAAAGAATTGGCTATTTATGATGGGAATAGTATGAAAAGTTACTTTTTTAAACCAGTTAAACCATTCGACACCTTAAGTAAGGCTTGCAAGAAACAAGTCAAATATCTATTTGGAAATCATCATGGTATCCTTTATAATTATGGTGATACCGATTACAAGGAACTACATAATATCATATCCAACAATCTGATAGACGCCGACATTATTTACGTTAAAGGATGTGTTAAAGAGGAATTTTTAGTTAAAACATTTTCGGAATTAAACTGCAGGACGCCATATATTATAAACTTAGAAGACAGCATTGGTGTACCAAAATTAGAGAAGGGAGAGAGAGTTGACGGTTGTAAATATCACATTTTAGATATTCATGTTTGTAGTATTAGAAATGCCAAAGTGTTGTATCGATATATTTATAGTCTTTTACCTTAATAAATATTAAAATTTTTCAACAAGCCAACTTTATTTATTCCCCACGTAGCTCAAACGGTTTTGTTTACTTTTCAACGAATGGAACTGTGACAACGCAACATGTTCACTATTGGAGTGATGTTAATCCTATGTTCAGAATCCTAATCCGATGTCAATATTTAAAAAAAGTGAATGTTTGGTACGCTGAAGAAACGTGTAAAGCTTTACGAAGACCGAAAATCTTTGGTTAAGTTACTGGGATACCCTACATCTTATAATATTTTTGAATTTTGCATAAAGTAGTTATTATTTTTTAATAAGCGTATTATAAGTCTAAACCTAATAATTTCCGAGATATCAATTTTTGAAAACCACTAACATTTGTATATAAACGCTAATGGTACAAATAAGATTCAGATAAATAACTTCTTGCCTGCCTGATAACACCGACATTTAGTTAATTATACAACATTTTTAAAATAATTATTGTTCTTTGATCAAACCAATATTCCACTATCACTTTGTAAACCGACAAAAATAGGCAAATTTTTCAATTTCGTATCGGGATTTTTGATGAAAATAGCCCCACATTTTCGAGTAAACCTACCTAGAAATATAGAAGATATTTATTGCAAAATTAGTAGTTTACATGCTTGGTAAAGTGAATTAATCTACCACTGTAATCGTTTCATTTTTAGCTAAATAGAGGTATTCTTTTTTAATCGTGAAAAAATAGACGAAATCTCTAATTTTATTTCATACCTAACGAATTCAACAATCAATAATACGATCTCATTTTCGACTAAGATTAGCTGTTACTTTAGACAGAATATTCCTAATAACATAATATATTTAGTTATACAGCTTTTTAAAATAATTATTGTTCTGTAACCGTAAATTATTTAATTATTTTCGTGTGATAAAGAGCTACTTTAAATTTTGTTTCTTAATCTTGTTCTATTGCGTATTAATCGTGTTAGCATCACAAATTACGGTCTGTGAAGCTGGTTTATAGGATCATTTAGTTCGATGGGGGGCATATTTTATGATATCCCATATTTCGTCAATTATTTGGCAGGTAGGTTTGATGCTTCAATACGGAACTCCTCAAGATGACATCAAATATTTCTAAACAAGAAGCGTCCAAGTCTATGGAATCCCATGTAAAAATAGCTGGTATGTCTGTTGCCTTCCGTAGACATTAATGACATCTCACATGTATGCTGAAGTGTATCGTTAATAGAAATCTTGAATATTCTAGTATCTATCTATATCTTGCGTCATTATGTCAATGCTTACATTGATGTCGCCAGGTATCTTAAAATGATAGGTACATAATGTGCAAGCATTTGTGTAGAAAGCTATGTTTTTTACAAAATTTTCTCTAGGCAACCAAATTGTAATAGGGTTTTCGTAGTTCCAGTATATGTCTGGCTGCTTTAGCCTAAATAAATTAAAGTGTATTTGTAAGCAAATTAATCCTTAAAATTTATTATATCGTCTGATATAGACACTGTTTCAACTATGCGTTTTGGTAAAAAATAATTGGGAAGTAAAATTACTAAAGCACTAACAATAAATGGGGCGTGGATAAACTGGTAGATCTAAGCTCCAAAAATATACGCCTCTTATGATAAATGTTAAAAAATTGTACCGTTGCCAACGTCAAATTAAAAATCAGGATTTGGCAAACAGGACTCAACCCTCTCATTAATGTTTGATCTTCGGTATACCGAGTTTTATAAGTATTTTTAACACTCATCTGGAAATAAATGGATGCAAAAACCTCCTTTTTCCATTTTTTCAAGCCATTAAACAACAAAATTGTCATTTTTTGAAGAAACCTTGCATACATAGGTATTAGCGAGCGAATTTCGACTATTGTAGATATTTAATATTAGAAAATCAATATAGAGGTAAATCGAAAAGTGTATTTTTACGACGGCTTAAGAGGTAGTTTATGGTGATGTACATATTAGAGTTCATTTTAAAATGAACGATAATCTCCTAAACACAGACTTTTGACAATAGAACGAAATAAAAATATAGTTTGATGTGATAAGGCTATGCAGCTGCTCTTTATGGAATTTCATGTGAGCCTAGACTTTATGGATTTTTGTTATTTTTTTTTTATCAGTAAAGTCATCCTATAGATATTGTTTGTTAATCCATTAAAATAGACAAAATCTTTGAATTTGTATATGATTATCCGCTGAAATACCCTTAATCTGCAGGGTACCTAACTCTACGGAGATATTTATTGCAAAGGGCGGCTTTTTCAGTTTTGAAAGTATTCAACATTTGCGAAATTCATCTAAATATATACTACGCTATACTTTAATCAAACTCACAATAGAGGGAAAGCGACAGACGAGTTTTAAACTAATGTGGTTTAAAGGATATTTTGTGTTGTAAATATTAGAGTTCATTTTAAAAGAAACTATAATCTCGTGACCGACAAAAAAAAAGTATCCATTTTGATACATCATTTCCCCTATTTTAACGTTAAAATAGTAAATTATGTTATAAGCTCGAAAAATGTAGTATTTCAGACGTAATGCGGTCGCTAACCTAAATAGCCCGAAAAACATTTTTCGTCCATATGTCATAAGTTATTTTTTATTCGATCTTGTTTTTAATGCGATTGAGAGTTGTAAAATAATGTAGAAATGAAGTGAACCTATACATTTCATCTTGCACGCTAATTTTTTGGTCTTAATGTTTGTTAGTTAACGATGAAATCTGTAATAGCGTCCAAAAAAAAAAATTTTTTTTTTGACTAACATAAAAAGTGTTGTCTAGCTAGCAGGGCAATAATCAATACTTTATTGAGAAGGTTAGCTCTTCGTCTAAATATCTAATCTATAAATCGTCATTTTTTCCGACACAATCGGTTAAAAAGCATACAATTGTATGTGTACGTTTGTACAAAAACCATCGTGTTAAATCAGTTCTTATACCTGACTGACAACGCCGATCTTTAGCTTTTTTTTTTACTTTGTAAAATAAAAAGATTAGTTCTTACTATCAAAGAAATTAAATATGCAAGAGAAATAGGTCGAAAAGATTAATAATAATTTATTTATTCCTAAGTTATAAATCTTAACTACATCACTTTCTAAACCAAGAAAATAGATAATCTTCCTGCATTATTCCGTACTTAGATTTATTTTTCATGAAAATAGTCGAATCTATGATTTTCGTTCAAATCCATAAGGGGCGCTTGTTTTGTGTAGATGATTTATGATCTTATTTTCAACTAAAATACTTAACACTCAGTATACAATTTTCAGAAATGTCATGATTAAGAACGGTTCTAGTCATTTTATACAAGATTTCACATGATTTAACAAATTTAAAACATTTTTTTTTAATTTTTACTAAATTCTAAACACTCAGTATAGCATTTTCAGAAAATAGGACGATTTGCGACTGTTTTAGTCATTTTTTACAAAGTTTCACAGGGCTTAATAACGTTAAAACATTTTTTTTAATTTTTTACTAAATTCTAAACACTCAGTATACAATTTTCAGAAATGCCATGATTAAGAACGGTTCTAGTCATTTTATACAAGATTTCGCATGATTTAACAAATTTAAAACATTTTTTTTAATTTTTACTAAATTCTAAACACTCAGTATACACTTTTAAGAAAATAGGACGATTTGCGACTGTTTTAGTCATTTTTTACAAAGTTTCACAGGGCTTAATAACGTTAAAACATTTTTTTTAATTTTTTACTAAATTCTAAACACTCAGTATACAATTTTCAGAAATGACATGATTAAGAACGGTTCTAGTCATTTTATACAAGATTTCACATGATTTAACAAATTTAAAACATTTTTTTTAATTTTTACTAAATTCTAAACACTCAGTATACACTTTTAAGAAAATAGGACGATTTGCGACTGTTTTAGTCATTTTTTACAAAGTTTCACAGGGCTTAATAACGTTAAAACATTTTTTTTAATTTTTTACTAAATTCTAAACACTCAGTATACAATTTTCAGAAATGCCATGATTAAGAACGGTTCTAGTCATTTTATACAAGATTTCGCATGATTTAACAAATTTAAAACATTTTTTTTAATTTTTACTAAATTCTAAACACTCAGTATACACTTTTAAGAAAATAGGACGATTTGCGACTGTTTTAGTCATTTTTTACAAAGTTTCACAGGGCTTAATAACGTTAAAACATTTTTTTTAATTTTTTACTAAATTCTAAACACTCAGTATACAATTTTCAGAAATGTCATGATTAAGAACGGTTCTAGTCATTTTATACAAGATTTCACATGATTTAACAAATTTAAAACATTTTTTTTAATTTTTACTAAATTCTAAACACTCAGTATACACTTTTAAGAAAATAGGACGATTTGCGACTGTTTTAGTCATTTTTTACAAAGTTTCACAGGGCTTAATAACGTTAAAACATTTTTTTTAATTTTTTACTAAATTCTAAACACTCAGTATACAATTTTCAGAAATGACATGATTAAGAACGGTTCTAGTCATTTTATACAAGATTTCACATGATTTAACAAATTTAAAACATTTTTTTAATTTTTACTAAATTCTAAACACTCAGTATATCATTTTCAGAAAATAATACAATTCTGTACAGTTTTACAAATTTTCACAGGTCTTAATAACATTAAAACATTTTTTTAATTTTTTACTAAATTCTAATCACTCAGTATACAATTTTCAGAAATGACACGATTTAGAACAGTTTTTACAGATATTTACAAAGTCTTAATAACATTATATTAATAATTATCTAACATAATGTATACAATTTCAAGAAATAGTAGATTTTTAATCCATGTACAAAATTCAAGAATCTAAAATACAATTAAATGTAGGCTTTTTTAATTGGCATCTCAGGCAAATTATTTCCCCCAAAATTATCTAAAAAAGATATACCAAAAACATTCTAAAGCGGTTTTTTACCTCTATAAGTATGCAGGCTGATCCGACCCTTGTCGGTTTTATTACCCGCATAAATTAACACAGTAGAGGAATATGGACAGAGTTCTGGGGCAGCGGCGTTTCACTAAAGCTTTGGTTTCCTACAAAGCGGTACCGCAAAAGAGTGGCCGTAATTTGACGGCGAGCTTTGCCGCGACAAAGCGTGTATGTACTTGCAAATCGGAGTGTGTTCCTCCAGAGCGTTCGGCGCAAAAAATACGGCACCGTATTTTCTGAAGCGGACGCTCTGTACGTTGGGATAGTGCAAGCACGATTTTTGACGGTGCGCCAGTGTAGTGATTGTATGTTTTAATTATAATATTTGGAAATTAATTGGTCTAGCGAACAAGATAAAATTTTAATCGAGTTTTTTTTACTATATCGCTTTAACAGCGGCGTTTGCACTAAGGTTAAATCATAAAAGGTCGGGTTTTATCTCGGGTCAGTTCATAAATATTCAGGTTCAAGTTAGGGTTAGATGAGAAGCCGCCTCATGAAAGCATCCGGGTTAGGTCGTAAAAAGTCGGGTTTTATCTCAGGTCAGATCATAAATATTCAGGTTCAAATTAGGGTTAGATGAGAAGCCGCCTCACGAAAGCATTCGGGTTAGGTCGTAAAAAGTCGGGTTTTATCTCGGGTCAGTTCATAAATATTAAGGATCAAGTTAGGGTTAGATGAGAAGCCGCCTCATGAAAGCATCCGGGTTAGGTCGTAAAAAGTCGGGTTTAATTTCGGGTTATTTTGTAAACAGCACCACCGAACCACCCGGGTTAGGTCATAAAACGCACCACCGAACCACCCGGGTTAGATCATAAAACGCACCACCGAACCACCCGGGTTAGATCATAAAACGCACCACCGAACCACCCGGGTTAGTTGCACCACCAGCACCACCAGCACCACCTGGGTTAGTTGCACCACCAGCACCACCAGCACCACCTGATCTCGCTCTGTCCGTTTTCCTCTACTCCTATATACTGACCATACCTTTCCTAAACATTTGCTATAATAAGAACCCTCGTAAGTATTTTATTAAAAGTTGAAAAAAAAACATGATTTGAGATGAACCTACGAAAAACTGCAATCAAACTACAGTCTGTAAAAATGTTATAAAAGTGTCACTCCAATTCCAATAAAAGTGAGTATTAACTTTAAACGTACTTTCAAGTATGTACAGATACCTACCTACATCATATTATATTTAATAACAAACGTAAACTGTAAAATGTCATATACCTATTTCTTTGAAAAAAATCCAAGTGGACAGCTAGTTTTAATATACCTACCATGGAAATATACAGAAACATCAAGTTCTTAATTGAATAGGGCTGATCCGAAAACATAAGTTTTAAAATTTAAAAAAAGTCGGAAATACCTACATCTTAAAATATTTGGCGGTCCCTCGTCTTGAATCACCCTGTATACTAATTTGATCAAAATACCTTTTTATCCGATTGTGTCAAAAAATGACGTTTTATAGATCAGATATTTGGACGAAAAGGTAACCTTTTCAATAAGGTATTGATTATTGCGCTGGTAGCTAGGCAACCTTTGTCGTTCTAGTCCGAAAAACATTTTGTCGGACGCTAAAATATTTTCAACAGTTTATTTTATTCAATTATTTACAATATTTATATTAAATGTACAATTAGAACAATTTTGAACAAGAACGGGGTGATGTAAATTTGATTTTGAGGATGTGTTATTATTTTTGGTCTCCGTTATGATATTATTCTCCAATGTTGAACTCGATTGGGAGACGGATTGCGACACCTGAGTCGAGACTGTCTGCAGGTCAGATTGTGGAATGTTGAATATTTTCTTGGTCAGCTCTAACTTATTACTTAAAGAATCATCTATGTAGCCCTCGGCTACTCCCGAAGACTTCCAGCCTCCATGCCGTTTTAGAGATGTTATGTCTGCTCCCGCATCTACAAGTAATGTGGCCGATGTTCTTCTGAAACAATGTCCCGTGAATTCCTTGGCATTCGGCAGTTTTAAGTAAGATGCTATTTCCTGAGGTATAGAGCCAAATTTGTGTATACCGACAACTTGCTTATGGCATTTTCCATTGCGATAAGACACAAAAAATCGCCCATCACTCATATTTGTTGGACGTAAAGCCAGATAATTTCTATAATACTTTAGATATTCTCCAGTCACCGTAAATGATCTCGGTTTGTTTGTTTTATTATAGGGAATTTTTATTAACAAAGCCGTTCCCAAATCTTGTATGTCATCAATTTTCATATGAGCCAGTTCTTCTCGACGACATGCGCCCGCGATTCCAAAAATAAAAGCAACCTGTAATTAAGAAAATTGTTAGTCAGAAATTTAAAATACTATTATATAGTTACATTTACCTTCAACATTAAGTATTTGTCATCTGGAGCATGGCAAAGGAATTTGTGAACCTCTTCTCTAGTTAGGATCCTTGATTTCTTAGGACAATATCCAACACTTTTTTGTTTCAACAATGCTCGTAATCTCATGTATTTATATATATCAATATTCTGTTTTACATTTACCACTGCACGTAGCATAGAATACTGCGACCACAGAGTAGATGACTTCATAGTTTTCGATAATTCCGCCATATAGACCAAGAAGACGTTTTCGGAGAACGACTGTATATTTTTTTCTTGCTGGTAATCCATAAATTTTTTATAAGCTCTTTCATATATTTCCTTAGATTTTTGTGGCAACAAATGTAACATTACTTCCTTGGCAGTTTCTTGAATGTCAGGTGGTGTACCTTCTATAAGATCATCGTCTATTTCCATTTTTAATTGTGTTTTTCAGGTTTTAAAACTAGCAGAACACGAAAGATTAGTTAAAACTATCGCCTGATTGATAAAACGTCAGTTGATAATATTAATTTAATTATTTGTTAGATCCATGGATACGCATATTACAGGTTTCATTGTTCAAACATTCAAGGGACAAAAAATTACAATGCAAGATGAAA
The DNA here is from genome assembly GCA_963920685.1 of Polydrusus tereticollis. Classification (NCBI taxonomy): domain Eukaryota; kingdom Metazoa; phylum Arthropoda; class Insecta; order Coleoptera; family Curculionidae; genus Polydrusus; species Polydrusus tereticollis. The sequence goes on from OY987328.1 coordinate 21,554,735, forward strand.
TATATTGGTTTTCTTAATTTTTACATTATTTTATAATCCGAGCAAAAACACAATCGGATAAAAAATAACGCCTGTTATACGGACGAAAAATGTATTTCGGACTATGCGGGTTACTGGCCTCGGCTTTGCCTCGTCCAGTAATCTCCCGCAATACGTCCGAAATACTGCATTTTTCGTCCTTGTAACATAATATACTATTTTAATATACAATTCTATACCTCATTTGATATAATTTATAAGGTGCTTATCTTTAATTTTATTACCTACATGCCATATAGCTCTATAATAATTTCCATCTTCTAGGGTGACGTCACGATCTTAACATGACGGCCTGTTCTTTTCGAGACGGCAGTGCCTAGACCCATCTGGGACGCGATGAGTAACCTGGAAAAATTGATAGAGACTCAAATCGTAGAAATTCAAAAACAAATTCGAAACCTCATTAAACGAAGACATATTATGGAGACATACTGAGCGGGAAATAAAGGCATCGAAAAGAAAGGCGTCTAACTCTTATTCAATTGAATCGCGTGAAAAATGCTACTGGTTTGCTAATTGAACCGATGTTGTAGTTCTAATGATAATAATAAAAAACTGTCTAATTATTAATGCACACTAAATTTGAATCATGAAATCATCAACATGCGGTATATTATCGGCAGTTAGTCTTTAGACCATCGTTCTAATGGAGCACCATGTATAACGGTTATTTTAGCTGAACAATATATTGCAACAGTTAATTCTCTTTAGATACAAATTCATATAAGAAAAAATGGCAACATCAATAGGGGCACCCAGATAATTTATTTAACCTAATTTTTACATATAAAATACAATACCTAGTATAGCGGGTGTGTTCTATTCGATTTTGTAAAAACCAGTGAGCGAACTGGTTAAAATTTTTACAGAAAGTTGCTTAAACTAGCACACAAACGGTGTTACAACAATTGAACAATCTATTTTATTTATAACTTCTTAATAATGATGTAATCACGAATCGGTAAGTGCTATATTATAGACAGTAATTAGTCTATGTATAACAAATAATAAACGTGAATTGCGCAAATCATAATTGGATAATAATAATTATTGTAAGTTATTGAAGTAGGTGTTTTCTATAATTTAAAATTATTGAGTCCTATGTTTCTTTTTAGTCAGTTGAGAATAAAACCGTTTATCTACGACTAATGTATAATGTAAGTATTATAGTTGTGGTTTTCGCAATATAATGCCACCTATTAATCCCTTAGGGAATAATGATAAGGGATTAATAGTCCTTATTCCCGCTCTAATCACAAAATTTCTCAAATCAAATAATACCATGGAAACAAAATACACCAAGTCAAAAGTGTCACTGTCAAACGCGTAGTGTTTATGTATTCGTATTGGGATGGATGAAAATGAAGAGGCTATTAAGCTGGATTTATAAACTCGAAAAGTTGGTGAGGTTGAAGTTATGGTCAAGTTGTGAGGTTAGATATTCCGAATTCCGAGCATAAAAATTGATTATCTCGAACTACCCGGGAAGTTTTCGAACCTTACATGAGCTTTACATGAACAACATGAACGAGTGTATAAATAGAACTGAGTGTTCCCTTTAGTTTAAATTGAACTTCTATTTCCAACACCAACTGAACCTCAACCTCGCCAACTTTTCAAGTTTATAAATCCAGCTTTACTTGTACACCTCCAGAAATTTTGTACAACTAGCTACAGCAACAACATCTACCTTAATACCGGAAACATCGAAATCTATTTATAATAAAACATACGCAACCTTCAACGAATGGCGTCTTCGAAATAACACAAATTCATTTTCCGAAAATGTTCTACTAGCCTATTTCGCTGAACTAAGTGCAAAATACAAACCATCTTCATTACGGTAATTTTATTCAATAATTAAATCTATGTTGAGAATAAACCATGACGTTGATCTGGAAAAATATGGAAAACTACGAGCGTTTTCAAAAAGAAAATCTGAAGGATTTCAAGCAAAGAAATCTTCCACTCTGACCTCGAAAGAAATTAAGACATTTATTGACAAAGCTCCTGATGAAGTTTTTCTTTTACATAAGGTAAATATACATAGGTATTTAATCTAATCTATTAAAAAACTCATATTCTTATTTGCTTCAGGTTATATTAATTATTGGAATTATGGGCGCATGCCGGTCAAACGAGCTTTATGAAATGAATATAGAAGACGTAAAGGATCTTCAAACAAACAAACTTCTTAATAACAATACCCAAGACTAAAACCAAAATTGTACGGACGTTCGCCATAAACAGTACGTTTTACAACATTATAAAGAAGTACATCGATCTCCGCCCGTCACATGTAAAAATCAATTCATTCTTTCTAAATTATCAAAAATCCAAATGTACAATACAACGTATAGGAAAAAACAAATTTACAGACATTGGTAGACAAATTGCCAAATACTTAAACTTGCCAAATCCTCAAACTTATACCGGCCATTGTTATCGCAGATCATCTGCCACTCTGTACATTGATGGAGGAGGCGATATAACTGGATTAAAGCGTCATGGGGGCTGGAAATCTACACAAGTAGCTGAATGCTACATTGATCAGTCTATGAGAAACAAGACAACTACGGCAGATACTATTACTAAACAAATAAATAGTAATGAAGCATCTTTTTCCTTTGCAGCAACCGACATTCCAAATATTTGTATTGAAAACTCTTCCAAACTTATTCATAGTTCTCGACCAATACAGTTTATTAATTGTACTATTACTAATTTTAATGTTATTGACAAATAAAGTTGTTCATTAAAAATCTCAAATTAATAAATTAGTCGTAGATAAAGTAGAGTATACTACTCACAATAATGGCTATTATTACCTCAGAATATTTACTCCTTCGCCGCTTACGCGGCTCGGTTCGTAAATATTCCTCGGGGATAATAGCTATCATTATTGACTCGTGGTATAATCTACTATTATTGAGTATTAAATAGGTATAAATAATTAGTAACCACCAAGTTAAGTAAATTTACCGTTAAATGTCTCCTTATAGTACTTTGCGTATTACACAGGATGTTCCAAAACCATACCGACAAACTTTAAGGGGTGGTAGAGGACATCAAAGCAAACATGCTTGGTGAAATGGATATTCCATAGTAGAGGAAATTAAAAGTATATATTTTTCGACACTGCGGCTCTCGCTATAAATAATTTCTGATATTTGAAATAGGCCCATAAATTAACTTCAACCACCCTATGCAGTCATTCCTTTACGATTGTAGAAAATAGTTATTTATGTATCTAGGGAATTATAATGGTCTTAATTACCGAGGGCAAAGTTTACGTCCCGAGGGCCTTTGGCCCGAGGGACAGCAATTGCCCGAGGTAATTGAGACCCTTATAATTCCAGTGATACATAGATAATTTTATTTCTGACCGATTTTAGTAACATTTTGTTCATTTTTAAAGTGGAATAAATATTTCAATAGATGACAATCAAATTGACATTAGATGTCAATCGTTTGATTTTATGTCAAATTTTTCTTAATATCCCAAGGGAGTTATGACCCTTATAATTCCCGCGTAACTAAGACGTTATAAGCTAAGAATATACCGGTCAGAAATAATAGCTATTTATACAACAAGTAACGAAATAAGGGTCTTTTAGTCACGCGACGTGAAAATTGTCGTACGAGGCGAAGCCGAGTTGGACAACACGTCAGAGTTTCTAAAAGACATTGTTTCGTAACGAATGGTATACAATATTTTTTCTACGTGCGTTTTATAATAAAAAACTTAATTTATTTTACCAAACATTTTATTACCTGTGTGTCATTTACACCTTTCATGCCAAAAAAATTGACACTTGTCAAAAAAAAAATTCGAAAGAATTTTTTTGTCGAAAACTGCTGCAAATATTAAGCAAAAAATGAGTGACGAAAAATTCAAGAACTGGGGTGAAGAAAAAAAGGTAAACAACTTATCAGCCTATAAGCCATCAACTTTGTGGAGTACTTACTCAATTCTTCGAACAGTGGTTAATGTAAATAAAAATGTTGATATAATAGTTATTTACGATATAAGTGTTGTAAAGATTCATATTACAACACGAGATGTTAAAGTTGTTAAACGAGGCGTCAGCCGAGTTTAATCAAACATCGAGTGTAGTTATATGAATTTACAACAAGAATATTGTACAAAATTTTATCTACTTTCATCTATGAATAAAAATATTTGGCAAAAGGCATTTTTAAAAATAAAAATGCACCTGCTATTAAAAATCGTTTTGTAAGGGCATCTATTACAGCACTAGTGCTGTAATGGCATCTATTACAGCACTAGTGCTGTAATAGATGCCCTTACAAAACGATTTACAGAACTGTAAAATTCATATTACTAAATGAAAGTAGATAAAGACATTTACAAACCTAATCCCATTTTTAAAAAGGAAATGTACCGGGTATCAGCCCATAAAGTCGAATGTGTTTTCCAAGGAACAAATAGAAAGATTTGTCAAAGAAGCAGACGATAAGAACAATTTATTGGACAAAGTCATTCTTATTGTGAGAATCTCTGAAGCATGTCGCAGAGAAGAACTCACATATTTAAAGATGAATAATATCGAAATTTCTGAGTCTTTAGTTAAAATAACCATTCCAAACACTAAAACAAATGTTGCAAGAAGCTTTGTAATTAGCGAAGGCTCTATTGACGGCATCAACTTCTTGAATATTGTCCGAAAGTACGCCCAATCACGTCCAGCACACATAACCATAAAAGATTTTTTATCACGTACAAAAACTCCAAATATTCCAGACTTCCAGTGGGCATTAATACCATTGAAGTAACACCAAAGAAAACTGCTGAGTTCTTGGGTCTTCCAAAGGCAAATGAATATGCAGGCCACTGCATTCGAAGATCTTAAGCAACTTTTTTTAGCGGACTCTGGAGCGGATATATTAATGCTAAAGCGACATGGAGGTTGGCGGTCAAATGCCGTGGCTGAAGGGTATATAGACGATTCTTTAGAAAACAAAAGAAAAATTTTTTGATCATACCGGTCGTCATAGATGTGGGTAAACCGCTTGAGAAAGGTAGAGATTTTGTTATCCGCACCTCGACGAACTGGCCTAGGTATGCCAATATTTTGAAAAATGTGAAGGTATTGCAACCCCCACATAGTCCATTGGACATTGATAACGCAGTGAGCAAGATCACAGATGACATTAACGCAGCTCTAGCCCAAGCATCTGTCACAAAAGTGTCCGGATTTTCAAAATACGGGACTTTCAGCGATGAAATTAGGCACCGCATTAGAATTAAAAACCGGTTAAATAATAGGGCGTATCGTACTGGTGATCCTCGCATCAAGGCGGAGGCGAATCGGGAAGCCCAGGTAATCAGCGATTTTTTGAGCGAAAGACAATCGAACCTGTGGGACGACAAGGTCCCAGGTCAATCTATGGCGGATAATTCTATTTATAAAATGACTAGGGCCTTGACCAGAGGCACACGAACACCCATGTCTCACCTGAAAAACCAGGAAACAGGTGCGGTTTTAACCGATGCCAAGGATAAAGCTGAATGGCTCGCAGACAAACTCTGTGACCAGTTCAGTGAAAACACGACTAATGACGCGTTGAGAGATAAGAGGGTCTCAAGGACGATATAGATTTACAAAACCATTAATCACCCGTTTCAGGCCTTTCCCCAAGTCACCTTACACGAGGTTAAGTCCCTAATAAGCGTGTTGAATGTTAAAAAAACCCCCGGTTTTGATTGTTTAAAGAATATGGCGTTGCGAAATCTACCAGACCGAGCTTTGGGGAACATAGTAAGCTTATCCCAGGCGATAATCAGAGAAAGCCACTTTTCAACTGTCTGGAAACGCGCTAAAGTCATTTTTATTTCTAAGAAAGGCGAAGACCCTACGGTGCCAGCTAGCTATAGGCCGATCATCCTGCTGTCGAGCCTAGGGAAGATTGCCGAGAAGATAATCTTGAGTAGGCTCAACGACTTTGTTTTTACGCGCAATGTTCTGCCCGCCGAACAGTTTTGGTTCCGGCCCGAACATTGCATAGTCAGGCAGACCACGCCACTCACTGCAAACATTATTAAAGGCTTTAACAAGAGGGTGCATACGGCAGCGGTCTTCTTTGACGTAAGCAAAGCATTCGACAAGGTCTGGCACAATGGCCTGTTGTTAAAATTGATAAGGCTCGGTGCTCCGAACTACTTAATCAAGGCGGTAGCTTCCTTTTTGGAGAATAGAAGTTTTGCAGTATCATCAGAAAACGCACTGCCTTTGAATAAACACATCAGGGCGGGAGTGCCGCAAGGTTCACCTCTCTCTCCGATGTTGTATAATATTGATACTCACGATATTCCGCGAGATAGATTTACGCAGCTCTATCTTTTCGCTGACGATACAGCAATTACTTCGACTACTAAATCACCGCGAATTGTCGTCAGCCGGATACAGCGTCATATAATCGAGCTGGAAAAATGGCCTTCGGCTTGGAAGATTAGCTTGAATCCCGCCAAGACAAAGATCATCTTCTCTTCGAAAAGCACCGTTCGCCGGCCTGAAACAATACTACGGGTCAATGGAGTCCAAGTGAACTGGTGCCAGGAGGTGAAATACCTGTGACTTCTTTTTGGCCAAAGGCTGAATTAGAGGCAAAATTCAATTAATATAATAAAACTTGCATTGCGACAGTTGGGCTTTATCTACCCCCTGCTTCACAGGTGGAGTAGACTTGCTAATAGGACTAAGGTCAACCTCTACAAGGTATTGGTCAGGCCGGTTTTAACTTATGGTGCACCTACGTGGTGCAACATAAGCAGATCGGAGCTTAATAAGTTCCAGGTGATTCAGAACAAGGCGCTGAAAATCATCGCAAACGCACCCAGATACATTATAAAGGTAGTGTTACATATTGACTTTAAGATATTGACAGACGAATTTTTTTTGAAAATTATTAGAAATTATTATGAACGTACGGACGCATCGACAAACCAACTTATTACCGCCTCACATACAAGATCAAGACAAATCGGGACATACAAGTTACCCAAAGACTGGCTCCCTGTTGGTCCAAATCCCATCCCACAACAGTAGAGAAGCATTTAAATTGACATGCACAAATATTATATATTTAACAAAAAGCGCCAAAATGTTGGAAACAAAACTTCTAAATTAAATCCGTAAGAATCACAAACATCCAAGCAAAGAGCTCATTACAAATTTCTACAAACCATAGAGCTAATTAGTAATCACGAATAATCAACAGGAGTTTCTTCTGACGTAAAGAAACAGTGAAAAACCTAGAAAAGAAGAATTTCGGAAAAAATTCTTGGTGAAAAATCTTTGGACGCTAACAACAAACGTGTTAAATCTAATGAATCAGAATGTTCTTCCAGCACTATTAGTGGCATGGGCTTAATTGATATTGCTGCTGCAGATTCATTTTCTATATCTAGTTCAAATTCCTCACCTATTTTACAAAGAGAAATATCTCAACGCACTGTTTTAGGTTACCCAAGCATTAATTTTATAATAAAATTAATTAATAATAATAACTGTACTTTTCATACTTATAATAAATATTAAAAGTACAGTTACTTATATTATTAAAATTAATGTCTGAGTTTTCTAAATCACTCATTTTTTGTTTAATATTTGCCGCAGTTTTTGACAAAAAGATTCTTTCGAATTTCGAATAGACCGATACCTACAAAATCTACAGTCGAAAGGACTATCAAGAAATTTGAGACAAAAGGCACTGTAATAAATAACTGCAGATGTGAAGAAAGGCAGGAACAAAGAAGAGATGCAAGAAATGATAGGGATTTGCAAGTTTTATTGTGCGTGGAAGAAAATGATGGGAAGATCAGCACAAGGAAACTTGAGGATGACATAGGATTAGATCACACCACAGCGTTACGAGCTTTGAATCGACATAATATTATTCATACAAATATGAAAAGCACCAAGAGCTAAGAGATATGGACGAAATACGACGACAGGAGTTTTGTTTTGGTATAATGGAAAGAGCAAACATGGATAGGGAATTTTTAAAAAACATTTGTTTTACTGACGAATGCACATTTACCTTAAACAATGAACCCAATGTTCAAAATTATCGATATTGAAGCAAAGAAAACCAACACAGGTTTGTGGAAACAAGGACGCAATATCCACAAAAATTAATTAATAATAATAACTGTACTTTTCATACTTATAATAAATATTAAAAGTACAGTTACTTATATTATTAAAATTAATGTCTGAGTCTTCTAAATCACTCATTTTTTGTTTAATATTTGCCGCAGTTTTTGACAAAAAGATTCTTTCGAATTTTTTTTTGACAAGTGTCAATTTTTTTGACATAAAAGGTGTAAATGAAACCCAGGTAATAAAATGTTTGGTGAAATAAATTAAGTTTTTTATTATATACGCCCGTAGAAAAAAATATTGTATACCATTCGTTACGAAACAATGTCTTTTAGTCACTCTGACGTGTTGTCCAACGCGGCTTTGCCTCGTAGGACAATTTTCACGTCGCGTGCCTAAAGAACCTTATTTCATAACTTGTTGTATAAACAGCTATTTTCTACGGGCGTTTTATATTAAAAAATCTAATTTATTTTACCAAACATTTTATCACCTATCTTTCATTTACACCTTTCATATCAAAAAAATTGACACTTGTCAAAAAAAAAATTGTAAAGAATTTTTTTGTCAAAAACTGCGGCAAATATTAAGTAAATAATGAGTGATTTAGAAGACTCAGACATTAATAATGCCGCGAATGAGGCAATGGTGAACCTTGTTCCTCAAAAATCAAGGAGTTTGTATCAGGGCACATACGAAAAATTCATCTATTTTACAAAGAGAAATATCTCAACATACTGTTTTAGGTTACCCAAGCATTAATTTTAATAATATAAGTAACTGTACTTTTAATGCTTATAGTCAATAGGTCAAATTATAGTCTGTGTTTAGTTTTTAATTGTAAATTGTAAATAATTACTTTTAGGCACAGCGAGCTTAAAATACTTTTAAGCACGCTGTGCCTAAAAGGAGGTTATTTAAAAATCAAAACGACAATCGAAAAGGGGTTATTATTAAACGTCAGTAGAAAAAATATTTTTTTCTAATTTGGTTTAATAAAAAAGCTGTTTTGATATCGTTTTCAGTATCGTAATGAACTTTTTATGAAACAGTTTTCTTTATTTTTCTAAAACCATTTTTTAATGGTAATTTGTGATTAATTAGTGTAAATATCATATTATTGTGGTGTAAATTTTATTTTATTTGGATGTGAATTTACTATAGTGAGTGCAATAAAATAATCTCAACTCAAACTAACCGGGCGTTTATAATTAAAATGTAAAAATGTATGCATTCAAGTTGTTCGACATTATTAACCTCTGCTTAGTTTGATACATGATTGAATGATTTAATCAAAGCCGAAAGTAGTAGCCCCTAAAATATATAAATCTTTAGATCGGTTTAAATTTAAAATAAAGATGTTGAAGAAATGAAAAAATAGCATCACTAGTATTTTTATTTTTTTGAAATGCAAATTGGTTTGTATTTAAAATTTTGTTTTTATTTAAAAAAGAAATCATTCTATTTTTAACAAGCTTTTCAATTATTTTAAAAAGTGTTGGAAGTAAAGAAATTGGCCGAAAATTAGAAGCAGATTCACAATCACCTCCTTTATGAATTGGAATAACAATAACTGATTTAAGGCATTGTGGAAATATTCCATTTTCAAAAGAAACATTTATTGCCTTCGCTAAAGCTTCTAAAGCAGGAATAGATAGTTGTGAAAAAATTTTTATTGATAAATTATTCCATCCAGCAGAATTTTTATTTTTTATCTCCAAAATGATTAATTTTATTTCTTGAACATCGGTTGGACTAAAGAAAAATGTATCCTTAATTTTAAAATTCTTCATGTACGAAAGTCGATCAATGCATGGATGAATATTTTCAGAAAGATTTAAAGCAATCGAACAGTAAAAATCGTTCAGCTCGTTAGAAGATAATGAAGTATATACCGGGTGTTGCATCGTCGAGCGGGACATAGGAAATCCCATGTAATTTTAAATGGGGTCAATTATTGGCTTCCCTAATTATTTTAGAGAAAAATTCTATTTAGGTTTATTAAAGAGCACTAAAACCCACATTCAAAAGAATAACTTTAGATATTTTTGATGAGCCCGTTTACGGGTTATCGCCGATTTCTTTTTAACTATTTCTCCTTTTTATGGCCCCGTATTTGCGGGCACCAGTCAAGGTAAAAGATGACTGTCAAATAAAGTTGTCATTTTGAAATGTGTGCTTTATTGTTATAAAAACTCGTACATCGAAAATATTAGCCATGAATTACACTTCTGAAGAAAAAATATTGATGATTAAATGGTTATATCAAGGAAATAGTTATCAAAATGTGTCAGACATGTTTGCTGCTCTGCATCCGAATAGACCGATACCTACAAAATCTACAGTCGAAAGGACTATCAAGAAATTTGAGACAAAAGGCACTGTAATAAATAACTGCAGATGTGAAGAAAGGCAGGAACAAAGAAGAGATGCAAGAAATGATAGGGATTTGCAAGTTTTATTGTGCGTGGAAGAAAATGATGGGAAGATCAGCACAAGGAAACTTGAGGATGACATAGGATTAGATCACACCACAGCGTTACGAGCTTTGAATCGACATAAATATTATTCATACAAATATGAAAAGCACCAAGAGCTAAGAGATATGGACGAAATACGACGACAGGAGTTTTGTTTTGGTATAATGGAAAGAGCAAACATGGATAGGGAATTTTTAAAAAACATTTGTTTCACTGACGAATGCACATTTACCTTAAACAATGAACCCAATGTTCAAAATTATCGATATTGAAGCAAAGAAAACCAACACAGGTTTGTGGAAACAAGGACGCAATATCCACAAAAAGTTAATGTTTGGGCTGGGATTTTCGGAGAAAATATTATCGGGCCATTATTTCTTACACGAAATTTAAATGCAGAATATTTTTTGGAACTACTTGAAGATCATATTTTACCTACTTTACATGATGCCGCCAGGGAAAATCAGGAAGTTTGGTACCAAATGGATGGCTGCCCGGCACATAGTACCCTGGCTGTCCGGGAATATTTAAACCGTGCTTTTAATGGAAATGTTATTGGCTTAAATCATACAGTAAATTGGCCAGCCAGGTCTCCTGATTTATCGCCAAATGATTTCTTTCTCTGGGGCCATTTAAAAAACAGGATATACAAAGATAAAGAAATACCCAAATCTAGACGAGTTAAAAAATGCTATTTCTGCCGAATGGAATAGAATTTCAGTTTACCAACTAGCGAACGTAAGAAGAGAATTTTATGATCGCCTCGGTTATTGTCTAGCAGTCAATGGAGGGATATTTGAACATCTTCTTAAATCCTAAAGTTCTAACAATTTAATAGTACCTACCTATTAATTAGTAAAATATTGAAACATGTAAAATGTCATAATTAACCTTGTAATTGGATACTTTATTTTAGTTTTATTCAGATTAATTTGTACTCATAAATACACCTTTCATATTTTCGATGTACGAGTTTTTATAACAATAAATCACACATTTCAAAATGACAACTTTATTTGACAGTCATCTTTTACCTTGACTGGTGCCCGCAAATACGGGGCCATAAAAAGGAGAAATAGTTAAAAAGAAATCGGCGATAACCAGTAAACGGGCTCATCAAAAATATCTAAAGTTATTCTTTTAAATGTGGGTTTTAGTGCTCTTTAATAAACCTAAATAGAATTTTTCTCTAAAATAATTAGGGAAGCCAATAATTGACCCCATTTAAAATTACATGGGATTTCCTATGTCCCGCTCGACGATGCAACACCCGGTATAGGTATTATGTTGTTTTCCCCTCTCAAATCATAAATAATTTTCCAACATTCTTTTTTTTTTACTAAACGAATTACCTAAAATGATCTCATGATACCAAAGGTATCTAGCGGTAATATGGTACGTATCGACAACACGTAGCAGAAATTGCTGTAGAAACCCGAATAAAGCCGATTGTAACCGATAAACTGCTGATGTGTCATTTTGCCTTGTATGTATACAAAATGTAATAAATGAATGGTGATAATTATTCCTTAAAATATCTTTCTCGTTAATGGGCAACAACACTTTGTTCACTATCGGGCTTCTATAAAGAAATGCATCGTTTTATTTTTCTCGCTTTAAAAATTTGGTTTCTCAGTCGCATAATACAATTGATGTCTGGCGTCCGGCAACAACGTTTTATACCTTTAACCTTGATATAGCTAATTACTGACTAACTTTTGCAATTTGTCTCACTCTTTGAACAAACTATTCCTTTCCAACATTTTGTTTTTTGTCTTATCACAGTTTAGCCTCAGTTTCTAATTATCATATATACAGAGTAGCAAAAAAAGTCGAGCATAATGCCTGTAACTTTTGAATTACCCCGTATACGAAAAAGTGATCTTTATGAAAGATGTTCAGTAAATTATTCCACACATTTCTACCTGCATGAACTTTTTCTGTCATTTCTGGTTTGGTTGCCATAGAGACCAACTTACTTTTTTTAAATAGAACACCCTGCACATGATTGCATATTTGGATTCTACTGCGAAAACTCTGAACTTTTTCTATTTGAAATTTTTATTATTATTTAAAATTGTAACAAACTTTATTTTACCTAAATAAATAAATAAATAAAGATGCCTTTATATTACGTAATAAAAAAATTTCAGTACATTATTAATAGGGTGGCGGTATTCAGCTACGCTGCTCATACAACCACCCGACGAAGTGATAATCGCAAAGTACAATAATAACAATAAAGAATATTTATATAAGAATAATTAATAAATTTACAATTCACAATAGTATACCTATGTTTAACAAGCAGTCAAAGATCTTTTTTGCCTTTAATGAAGAGTTTAAGTAATTTGGTAAAGGAATTAAGGGTAATAAGTAAATATAAAATAATAAGGGTATAACAAGATAATACATAGCCTAGAAAATTAATCAACTTAACAACGGAATAATAAACATGTGAAACCTTTTCAGTAGATCAGGTATTCAAAATGGCACCATTTTCTGCTAAGCAGAGCGCCAGTCGATCCCTGAACCCGTCTACAACGTTTAAAAGGAAGTCCTCTCAAATTTCAGTAGTAATTCTGACTTTTAAAGATTTTAAGTCATTTGGACGGTTAACGTAGACTTTGTTCTTCCATCCACAAAAAGAAGTCAAGCGGGGTTAAGTCCGGCGATCGCGCTGGCCAGCCAATAGCACCTCTTCTGCCTATTCAACGTCCTGGAAATTGTTCGCTTATGTATTGTCTAACATTTGTCGCATAATGGGCAGGTGCTGCATCTTGTTGAACCTACATACCTGTTCGATTACGCCACTATTTACATACGGTATAACCATTCTGCAAGATGGTATTATGTGCTTCCTGAGGAGGTCCAAATATTTTTCGCCATTTAAATTACTATCTATGAAAAAAGGTCCCACAATTTGTCTACCAACTATGCCCGCCCAAACATTAACTTTTTTGGGCTTCTCAGTTTGACCTTCCTGGAACCAGTGAGTATTTTCAGCAGACCAATAACGATAATTTTGTCTGCTTACAATGCTATTAAAATGGAAAGTAGCTTCATCCGAGAGAATAATATTTGTTGCGAAGTTATATCGTTATTGCATCTTTCCATCATCACCTCACAAAATTAAGCTCTTCTATCAAAATCGTCCTCGTTTAACTCGTGCAGCAACTTTATCTTGTAGGGATGCAACTTCTCCTGCTTAAACAAATTTTTCACTGACTGATGAGACACATTAAAATCCATTGCCTTCGGCCTGGATGATTGTGTTGGATTTTCTTGTATTAAGAGCATGATATCCAAAGCTTTGTCTCCCCCGGTTGCTGTTTTAGGTCGACCTGATCTAGCGGCTTCACTAACACTGTCTGTTTCTCGAAATTTCTTTACCAATCGACACACCGTTGACTGATATATTGGAGGCCTATTTGGATATAATTCATTGAAAAGTTGACAAACCTGATCTTGCTATCTCTTCATATTTCCGTAACTGCTCATTATTAAAATTCAACTCGTTTCTCATTCAGATGAACCATGGTGTAAACAAATTAGAAATTAGACAACAGACAAAAATTAAACAGGATCTCAAAATTGACATCCCATAGGCCTCTGTCATGAAAACACCTTGACGCAACTGGTGGGTATTAGGTAGGAAAAATTATAATTAGGAAAATTTCCATTTTTGAGCTGTCATTATCCCGGAAACGCTGGCAGGTAGGTGAAAATTTGAAATACAAAAATTTCAGAGTTTTCCCAGGAAAGTCCAAATATGCAATCATATGAGAGGTTTTTTGTATTTAAAAAAAGTAAGTTAGCTTTTATGACAACCACACCAGAGATGACAGAAAGAATTCATGCAGGTAGAAATGTGGGCAATAATTTACTGAACATTTTTATAAAGATTACTTTTTCGTATACGAGGTAATTCGAAAGTTACAGGCATTATGCTTGACTTTTTTGCCACTCTGTATAATAATCTTCTCAGACACTGAATCGATGGAAATCAAGCTGGTAGAAAAATCAGGCATTTAAGAACGATGGTAAACAATCTACTTAATTATCGTGTTTTTTATTCAACGAGCAGTGATCTATTATGCAGGCCCCTGATAGGTACCTATTACTTTTTCCTTATACAATAAAATTACCGGAGATTAACTTATATTTAATTTTATTAATCGTAAACTCGCGTGCCTATAAGCCTGTCTTTGAGCAACCTGTCCGAACCATAATTAATGACCAGCCCCAAATTTACATTTCTTCCTCTTTTATTGCTGCTTATTATTAACGAGAATTAACTTCATAACTTGCTTTATTTTTACGTTTTAGTTCGTTTAACTTTAAATGTAATGTAAGATTAAAAATTCTTAACTAATTGAGTGTTAAGGGCGTTCAGCTACATCGCACAGCTGCGGATGTCAGATTCGGGCAACGACTTTCTCTAATGTAAATTAGTTCATATTATTTTATACAAAAGTTAGCTTGGAATTAATAATTGGATAACATCTCAGTAGCATTATATATAAAACCCTTAATTTAATTAAATTAATTTAAATTTACAAAAAATATTTCAAAGTAGCCACTATACATGATTTTAAAATGAAGAAGGTAATAGAAACCCGGAACGTAGTAGTAGTAGTAGTAATTCAAATTCAATTCAAATTCAAATTACTTTATTAATGTTATTCCAATATAATATATTGCTTACACACGTTAAACAAAAAAGAAAAAAATAACAAAATATCCATCAACCCTACACACTAGTATATTAAGTAGTCAACAATTAAAAGTAAGTATTCAAAGAAAATAAAAATTTCAAACAATTTCAAATTTATCTGGAGAAAGTACAATATAATGCAGATTTACTCTTATGCTATGCACAAATTGTTTACGCTGGCAGAAGGAAAATATAAACAGTATACAGACAAATTAAAAAATTTAGAAATCAGATCATTAAAATATTGGACCTTTACAATTTATAACAAATTAAAACTCGATTTCAAATATTCCTCTGTGCTGTAAAATGCGCTTTTTTCTAAAAATGATTTTACCTTTTTTTTTAACTTTGGTAGAGGGAACTCCCTCACTGTTTGCGGTAACTTATTCAGTAACTTTATTGCCATAAATTCCGGTCTGCTCTGACACCTTCTCAATCTACAATGTAGTGGAACATAATCTGTCCGGTTTCGTGTGTTGTGATCATTGATATTCCGATGTGTCAACAGACCATCCTTCTGTCTCACAAGCAACAAGGATTCCAGAATGTACACGGAGGGAAAAGTAAGGATCCCCAGAGCGACAAACGCACCCCTGCAATCCTTCCTTTATCCCAACCCAATTATCAGCCTGATTGCCCTTCGCTGTAACCTGAAAACTCTAGCAGCATGAAACGCTATGAAAAATTGCATAGTAGGCAGTTTTAATTGTTTCCTCTGAAACACAGCCGCGCAAGTTTCGCAGGACAAACGCACTGCTCCCAAGTCTGCTACATACATTCTCCACATGCACATCCCACTTCAAGCCCGTGTCCAACCATCCTCCCAGGAACCTAACCGAAGACATAGTACGATCAGTGTCAGTGTGTCTTAGTTTAAATAGGTGAGGGGAGGCATACGGACCTGGCAAGTAGACCAGAGGCGATCCTTCTTACCTACCCCTGGTGTTATATCGTTTCTATTAATTGTATCCTTTTGCCTTGAGGTCTGGAAATCGATATCCTGTTATTAATTTAAACTATTTGATAAGAAAGTTCTCTACTTTACGTATACAGTGTGTCTACTTAAGTTGGCTACATATGGGAAACTTTTTTGTTATTAATTTTACGAAAAAAAGTTATTCTTCATAAAAAGTTCTGCATGGTCCAAAACCTAAAATGCAATCATCAGATATTAAATTTTTCCAAGTGAATACGAGGGGTGTAAAAAAATATGAATTTTGCTCAAGAGTAAAGTACCTTTATTCTTGACGATATCGAAAACTGTAATTATGAAAAGTTGTTCGGAATGAAAAACTATATTTTAATATGAAATTACATCTTTCTACTTAAGATTTTTTTATTTTTACAAAATTTCTCAAATTACCGATACAGAACATTTATCTTTTTTATTTATTAAAAACAGGACAACCTTTCCGTGTCGTTCAGAAAATAATAAGTAAATTCTAACGAAACAAAATTTATTTCTAAAAATTTAATTAATACACCATTAAAATAAAAATTCGTTCAAGTACAATGTAATCAGATCCATCTACCTCAACTTATTCTTTACTCTTTCCAAACTTATAATTAATTGATGACTAGGTTAGGTTAGGTTAGGTTGAAAGTGAGTGGGTTACAATTAACCCTCCACTGCCACCGAATGATCTATTGTGGCTCACACCTTATTTATATTTCTCCCAATAGATCTATCTTCTTAATGAAGCTAATAATTTTATTGGGGGAGACATTCTTCATGTCTTCCGGCAGTAGTGTTACCTCGCCAAATAGGGCGAATCTGGTTCTTGCTGCTGCAGGTCAGGCGCATAGTACGTGCTCCGCTGTTTCTGCATCTTCCATGCAGAGTCGGCACTCCTCATCTTGCGCCAGTCCAATTTTGTGCATATGGTGCCGCAGTCTGCAGTGGCCGGTATACAGTCCCACTAGGGCTTTAAGATGCGTCCTATTAAGCTCTAGTAGTTTGTCAGTTAGCTGTTGATTTCTATGGTTGCCGCTCCACTCTTAGCGAGCTTATCACCAGCCTCGTTGCCCTCTAGACCCATGTGTCCCGGAATCCATACTAGGGTAATTCTATTATTGAGACTTAGTACGAATAGTGCTTCGCGACAGCTCCACATCGTCTTTGAATTGCACCATCTCGATTCAAGGGCTTTTAGAGCGGCTTGACTGTCAGAGAATATCTTGATTGCCCTGTGTGCGTACTGTCGGTTTGTCAGCAGCCTTGCACACATTTCAATGGCGTGAACCTCAGCCTGGAATATGGTCGCCATGGATCCCAGACTGATTGTCAGCTCTACTTTCGGACTTTTGCCATATATACCCGCTCCAACCCCTTCATTAGTTTTGGAGCCGTCTGTGTATAATCTAAATTCCGAACTAAGCAAAGTCCCACTATTGCTGTCCCATTCCTCCCTACTGGGATAAACGACATTATAGGGCAGTTCGTCATTGGGTACTTTTGTCATGATATCTGAGGGCATTTCCAAAATGCCGCCGGTCATAATGTCCGTCAGGATTCCCGTACCCTCTAGCATGCACAACTGCGGTTTGTTGGTTGCTGCTTGATGCATTCTGTAGGTTGCCAATTTGGCTTCCTTTTCTAAGTATAGATGGAGAGGAATTAGTCCCAATAGGACCTCCATGGCTGCCGTTGGTGTGGTGCGAATAGCTCCAGTAATCGCAAGGCTAGCCTGTCTTTGTAGTCCGGCTAATTTTGCTTGGGCCAATCGTTGTTGGCCCTTATTCCACCAGGCTACAGAGCCGTACGTTATCATTGATCGTATGACAGTTACGTACAGCCAGTATAACTGCTTTGGCGCTATACCCCAGGATTTACCACAAATCCTGCGACATGTCCATAGAGACAGACTGGCCTTGCGGACAATCTCCTCTATATGGGAGTTCCAACTTAGCGTTTTGTCCAGTGTCACCCCTAGATACTTTGCCTCGTTGGCAAACGGTATGCTCTCTCCTTGTAAGGAAGGTGGTCTTAGATTATCCAGCCTTCTTTTTCTGGTGAAAGGCACAATTACCGTTTTGTGAGGATTAATTGACATTTCCTCTCTCAGGCACCATTGATCTCATTGAGAATTTATTGAAGAATTTCAGATATTCGGTCCTCAGACGTTCCTTTAATTAATATGACCAGATCATCTGAATATGCTTGCAGACTGATCCCCCACAGGGAGAGTATGGCTAGCAGGTCATCCACCAGAAGTGACCACAGAAGGGGCGATAGAACGCCTCCCTGCGGGCACCCCTTGGCGGCCCTAAATCTGACCACCTCCCCCCGTAACTCAGTCGTGATTGTCCTCCTTATTAGCATATTGCATATCCAATCACAGATTGGAGGTTCAATGCCCCTGGCGGTTGTAGCATCGTATAGGGACTTTGATAATGCATTATTAAATGCTCCTTCGATGTCAAGGAAAATCGCTACCGCTATCTCCTTGTTGTCTAAGGATTTCGTTATGCCCGCTACCAGGTCGTTAAGGGCTAGTTCTGTTGATTTGCCTTGTTGATAGGCATACTGGTGGGCGCTGAGTGGGCGACCAGCAAGCACACCGTCCCTGATGTGCCTGTCCAGTATTTTATCGAGGCTCTTTAACAGAAATGAAGTCAGACTGATTGGTCTGAGCGAGTTTGGATGCGGTTCAGTGCGACCCACCTTGGGTATATAAATTACCCTAGTTACCGACCAGCTAGTTGGTATATGGTTCCAAACTAGACTGGCTCTGAATAATCTCATTAAATAAGGCTGTAGTATATCCAGTCCGATTTGTAACAAAGCTCGGAATATGTCGTTCTCTCCTGGCGATTTGTACGGGAGGAATGATTTGCCGCCCGTATTGTCTGTGGAGTAATGATTCTTTTGACCGTGTACCAGTCGTCTTTCTTGGTACGTTTTGGTCGTCCCAAGTACACAGCTGTGTATTGATTGGTCAGAATCTGGCTGCCTGGGAAGTGATTCTTTTTTAGAAGCTCTAACGTTTCTTTCCTAGATTCAGAGAAGGAGCCGTCTGGTCGCATTAACGATCCCGTCTCCTTAGCCGGTTCTCTGGATAGAATCTTGTGAATTCTTGCACTGCTAGGTGTATCAGACACACTTTTACAGAACCTTCTTCAAGAGTCTCTTTTTGCTTTGCGGATAACTATGTTGTAATTTGTTAGAGCGGATCTGTATTGGTCCCATTCGCCTGATTCTTTAGCCCGATTAAATAAGCGTCGGACTTCTTTTCTTTTGTTATCCAAAGCTTTATTCCACTATGACACATTTCTGTTATCTTTCTTTGTTTTTAGTGGACAGTTTTCGTGATATGAGGATATTATCGCAGATTTCAACTATTCCGCGGCAATCTCTATATGATCCCGATTGTTGATCGTTGTCAGTCCGTTTTGAAGATGGGTTAGCAGAGATAGTTTATATCCATCTCTATCCATTCTTCTTTTGTCTCGATACTGAGCTATGGGTCTAGGCCCTGCTTCAATATTGAGCTGTAGCGTGTTCATGGACACTTCGTCAATCGAAAATGTCCATGTTTGGCCAGGTGTGGGTGTCGGGTATTAAAAATGTTTGCAGCTTCTCGATTTGTTTTATAATTGTCACCCACAATTAACACAATGTCAATTTTATCTTGAGTACTTAACGTTGCTGGCATTTCTACTAAACTTTATAAATACAACTGATTTTTTGAAGTTACTGTCAAACAATTCTTGTCAGTGCATCCTAGATTAAATGTTTCATTTAATTTCAACGGTGTATTGATTAATTAATTACATTTACTTATTACTTTTTGAACGAAACGGAAAGGTTATCATGTTTTTAATAAATAAAAAAGATAAATGTTCTGTATCGGTAATTTGAGAAATTTTGTAAAAATAAAAAAAAATCTTAAGTAGAAAGATGTAATTTCACATAAAATTATAGTTTTTCATTCCGAACAACTTTTCATAATTGCAGTTTTCGATATCGTCAAAAATAAAGGTACTTTACTCTTGAGCAAAATTCATATTTTTTACACACCTCCGTTTTGAAGATGGGTTAGCAGAGATAGTTTATATCCATCTCTATCCATTCTTCTTTTGTCTCGATACTGAGCTATGGGTCTAGGCCCTGCTTCAATATTGAGCTGTAGCGTGTTCATGGACACTTCGTCAATCGAAAATGTCCATGTTTGGCCAGGGCCCGAATTTTCTTGATGTAGGACTGTCCACTCTCGAGTATTTAGGCCGTGGTTCATCTTCCTCGGTCTGATCAACACCTCTTCAGACGTAAGCCGTTCGTCGGCTTTGTCATCAGGGATGTAGGCGATGCAGACGTGAGGTTTGGGTAGGTCTTTGCCTTGAACGAACTTAATAATCGCTCCTTCCCAAGGTTGTAAGGTTTTGGTGGTTTCTTTCAACCATTGCTTACTGGCTTCATCTACGCATGTAATCTGAAGCCATCCAGGCCAATAGAAGCAGCTCTGAAATCTTACCTGAGGGCCTTCATCAGGTGTTTGATTTACAGCCTTTAGTACAGCATGCTGTACCATTTTCAGCTGTCCGCTCGTGAGGGCAGTTGCAGGGTAGTCAGGATGGATAAGTCCAATCCTGACCCCCGCTGCCGCTGCCCCGTAACATGGCTTGGGTTTCCCCTCGCTCTCCCTTGGTTTTTTCGCCGGTTGTTCTGGCGTGCTGGTGTCAGATCGCTTGCTTCCCCCAACAGCACTGGAATGAGATTTGTCTCTTTCCGGCTATGGGTTCGGCTTGCTTTCGTCCTCCAGCACCGTTTTGAGGGCTACTGCGTAAGGCATGCCACTCTTAAGGAGGCGACTTAACCGCTTCCTTTTCGAGGTTGGCAGGCGGGAACGCTTGAGTTTGAGGCTGGCCAATGCATTGGCTGCATCCTCACTTGCGACTACCTCGGCGGTTTTTGGGGACTTGAGAAGTTCTCTTTCCTGGTCCGAGGTGAGTTCTGAAGCTGTTTCACCTTCTATTGTCAGTGGCGACGGAGTCTCCAAAGACTGAGTAGGGTTAACAGCTTCCGTTGTTATAGATGAATTGTCCACATCTATATTTTGTGGAGTTTGATTACCAATCTCCATATGTTCCACAGTTTCCTGTGGATTAAGGGTTTTGCCTCCTCGATTAGGCTTGTTTAGTATTGTAAAGTTTTTATCCATTTAATTCCCACGAGTAGCTAGGGAAAGGGTGGTCCACCACAGCAGAGCCCCGTATGCTGTGGCAAGGCTATAAGAGCTCTAGGAGGGCGCCCGGCCTCCTAAAGGCACCGTTCGTAACACGTGTTTAAGGCACACGTGTTATTCATTGTTCGGCACGGTACGCGTTACACCTTGAATTAAAGCCCTGTGCCCCTCTTGGTTTCGGTTCCCAGCTACACCCTCGGTCAATCATACTGACCGCAGGCGGCAGGGAGTTCCTACTTGGCCCGGCCACTACGACGAAGTGTGGACACATCGACCAGAAATTGATGACTAAGTTTACATACTACAAATTAAACATTTTTAAAAAAATTTCCGAAATTCTATCAATAATTAATAATAAACAGTAATCTCTTATTTTTTTTTTTGAACACTTGATAACTTTTCAATTACCTAATGCCTGTCTTGTAACATTTTAGCGATGCATTTAAATGAATAATACCATAATAAGTCATTTTGTTGTAATAATTTTAACGAACATTATTAACTTCCTCAATTCACAAACGCCTCAACATATCCGCCTTCTCTATAAATATAGGTAATCGTTCAATCGCAAAATTTTTTCAATACTCTTTTAACTATAGCCGGAGTAATACTCTGAACCGATCCTGCAATGACTCTTTCCAAATGGGTAACATCTGTAAATGGCCTTTGAAGATACACCTTTTGTTTTAGGTAACCCCACAAGAAAAAATCGAGTGTGGTCAAATCTGGAGACCGAGGTGGCCAAGAAATTTCCGAAAACCGATGTATAACTCTTCCATTAAAACGATTTTTAAGGTATTGCCTTACATCTAACCTACTGTGGCAAGGGGCACCATCATGTTGGAACCATATCTGTTGACGTTGAAGGAGGGGGACGTTGATTCAAAGATTCTTGAAAAAAAAAAGGTCCAATTATTATTGTATTTCCATAAATTCCACACCACATGTTCGTTTTGAATGCATACTGGTCCCGAGTTTTGATGGTAAAATTTGGATTAGTATCACTCCACCAACGGCAATTTTGGGTAGAGATTGTTCCATTTGATGTAAATGTTGCTTCATACGAAAAAATAATATGTCTTCCCATAAATGGATTATCTTCTAACATTCCTTGGATATCACAACAGAATTCAAGGCGTCTATCATGATCTCCTGGTCTTAACGTATGAATAAATTGGGGCTTGTATGGGTGCAACTTGTTTTTTTTTTTTAATTTTTGAAACCGTATCTAACCCATAATCTGCCCTATGATCAAATGCTCACTTTAACTTTTAACGTGAGTGTTTCCATGACAACTACCGAAAACAGCCTACTTGTTGGTTTTTCACTGTGGTGGAGAAACAGCTGAGCCGTTAAAGTTATCGGATGTGATTGTCAGATTTAAGTGTCAGAATTCTTAACCTAAAAATAGTATAGATTTTAGAGAGAAAGTTTTATAATGTGCGTTCGAGATACATTATTTTATGTCGTAAGTACCTATTTATATATTTCAATTGAATGCTTGTTTACATATTTACAGCCGTTTTTTTTAGAATATGGATTGGAAACAAAGTATTAACCAGTAAAGAACACAGACACGAGACAAAGTTTATTTCAATTGGTAACTGTGACAAGTTTTCACCAAGAAAATGGTAAAAGAAAATATTTGATACCTAAAGAGGCTAGTTATTAAACAATTATATGTATTTACCTACTACTTCATATTAAATATACTTTTAATTACTTTAGGGCTCCTAGTGGGAATAAAGATTATTAGTATTTGTATTTGTAGTCCGGCTTACACTTATGTATTAACATCAGTAGAATGTGATTGCTGCATGAAAATTAAATTAGGTACTCAATAATTTATCTGCTTAACAGAAATTGAGAACAACTTGTGTCAGAAAACTCACTTAGAAAAAAAGAGATTATGGTATGAGATGCTTTTCAACTAGACAGATAACTCGAGAGATTATTCGCAGTGACAGCAAAGTATGTATTGTATAATTTTAGTTTTTTTTTTAATTTTAGCCTTTTTCTCAGTGATATAATGTGATGTTATAGGATATGACCAACCTAAAATTACCAGCACATATCAGGACTGAAGAAGATTCCAATGTGATTAAACTCGATTCAATTTTATTCACTATAAAAGGATCATTATCTAATAATGTGAAGGTAGGTCCCGAGGTAGGTCCTGTCTTAAAATATAGTACCTACCTAATTTTTTATTAGTATTGCTCAAACTTCTCTACTAGCACAGCTGCTTACGATCTCTTGGAATATATTTATAAAACAATAGATTCTAATTACTATACTATAGCTCTATTTTTCGATTTAATACAATACAATACAATAGTATTTATTTGTTCAATAATAAGATGCTTACATTTACTATAAACATAATAAAAAAAAACCAATAGGGGCTGTTGAACAATGTCTGGAGAGATTTTTGTAAATAACCATTTTAAATTTGTAATTACATTACATTTAGACAATGACAATTTTGATAAAATTACACATGCTTAAAATTGTAACAAACATTAAAATTTAACACTGAATTATTCCTTTATCAGGATCATCAAAGAATTTATTAAGGTTGTAGAAGGCCTTACTGACTAGATATTTTGTTAAGGTATATTTAAGTTTATTCTTTGGCAGGTTTCTAATTTCGTCTGAGAAACAATTAAACATTTTTATGATGCAGTATTTTACATTTTTTTTGGAGGTATGTAAGTAGGTATAGTTATAATTTTCTGGTACTAAATTACTTTTATGGCGAGTATCATAATCAATGTTTCACATTAAAATCGAGAAAAAGATCCCTATTATCACATACAAATATTACAGAGTCCAAAATGTACATTCCTATTACCGTCAGAATATTTTTTTCTACAAAAACAGACCTACAACTTTCCTGCTGCTTCATCCTAAAAATATTTCGGATGCACCTTTTTTGCATGACTATAATTCTGTGTATTGCCGTTGAACTACCCCAAAATATCACTCCATATCTTAGCCCAGCGTTTGACTGCGTCGACACTGCCATCTTGCTCAGAAAGTTGCATGCTATGGGAATACGTGGTAATATTTCTGACTGGCTGGAATCATTTTTCTCTAATCGCCAAATAAGAGTAAAACTTTGGGGCTCCTATTCAGAGAAACTAAATATCAGAGGGCGTTCCCTAAAGAGGCGTAATCTCTCCATTGCTTTTTGCATTATTTATAAACGATTTGAAAAAATGATGCAACAGTAGTCATACCTGCTTCTACACTTAATCAACTACTTGAAATAACTTATACAATTCTGCTTAGATTTTCTGTTTGGTGCCAAACAAATCATCTAGTTGTTAACACAAATAAATCCCATTACATGGCATTCTATAAAAAGCAGCAGGTTCCTGATTTATACTTAAAATTGAATAATAATTTTATTACAAGAGTAGAACAATGCAAGTTTCTGGGTCTTCACCTAGACTTACAATTAAAGTAAACAGCCCTTATTATGCCTTTGTCAACTTAAAAACCTTTATGAACCCCAAACAATTGTTAAATATATATTATTCTTTGGCCTACAGCCACTTAACTCTTCTTGTGCTTTACTGAGGACAAACTACTCAGAACTTCAAAGATTATTTATTCTTCAAAAAAAAATTATTCGTAAAATCTACTCCTTAAGCCCACTTGAGTCATGCAAAGAAACCTTTCGGCAGCATTAGATTCTCACACTTCCAGGTATTCTGATTCTTAGTGCACTGATGTTTGTTAAAAAACACTTGTACAAGTTTTAATATACTTCAGATATAACACTAGAAACTCAAATAAAATCTATATTTCAGGCTACAAAAGATCATCATATCCGAAAAGCCCTTTCTGCTGTTGCAGTTCTAAACTGTTCGTATTTGGATGTCTATTTGTGTCCTTTAGCAGGCAGCATTTGACAATATTATTTTGCAGTCATTTAGAAATAGGTAAAATCTTGAAGATTATTTTAAAGATGAAATGACAAAGGTCGAAATTTGTCGAATCCTTATGCGTTTTATTTTGATTTGAACACAACGTTTCGGTTTACTAACCTGACCTAATCGTTTGCTAGTGTAAACTTAAAATTGATAAAAAAAAGTGCTAAGGCTTATCATTAATAATTGGCTGTAGTCAACCCTACATAAAAAGTCTCGCTTTCATCTACTATAAACTACATAGTATATTATTCGACGTTAGTAATGTGTAGACATTTTAGTTTTTGCTTTCTGCCATGGGGATAATTACTATACAATTTAAAAATATGTTAAAATAAACTTGATTTATTTTTGAATTTCATTCCAAAATTCTCATTCAACAAACCTTTTTTGAGCAATCATAAAAGTAGGTTTGTCAAATGGGAAACTTCAGGAGTGACATTCCAGGATGCCCTGTAGCTAGGTAAAAAATTAATTTGTAAAAAGCTGTTAACAATTTTAGGTTTTTGGAATATCTAGTTGCAGTAGATAGAGAAAACCCCACCACATGAAACACAAAGCCATGAGACATGACACTAGTTTGCTGCTTCCAGTTGTAATTTTAAGTTATAAAATGTAAATTTGGTTTAACAATTAAGTTACTCCTGTAATTTTAGATATTAATTTAGTAAAACCATTATATAAACTATTTTCGTTGTTACTTATTTATTTATTAGCGAGCAAAATCACATTTACAATTTTTACAAAATCTGGTAGGTGGGTACTGCTAATAATATTCAACACGATTGTCAAGACTAAAATAATATCGTATCAAGAACTTGCTAAATTTTTTTTGTATTTTGGTTTCACGATAAAGCTATAATATTTTTCAGTTTAAAAAGAAGTTAGTTAACGTTAGAATTTTATATGTGTCACTTTCTGCTTACTAAAAAAAGTAACACAAAACTCAAAAGAAACTTGTTCAAAGCAAAATCGTATTCGAGGGTATTTTATTTATTATTTGATAATTATTATAAAACTGTAACCTTGATTGTTTAATCCTTTTGGTGATGTTTTGAGACAGCTTCTTTATGTAATATTAAAATTAGTGTGAAAACTAGAAAATTTTCGATTAGGAAATCATAAGTATACTGTTCCCTGTACCTCCGGAAAAACGTGGTAATTTAACCAATTAATATTTTAAAACCCCTTAACATGTCTTTAATAATTTAGAGTTGACCTTGTTCGTTACTGACCTCGTCGTATTTTAATTAATATAAAAAAAATATATATTAAATCCGGTCCTAAATCAACATATATCTCCACCTAAAATAAAAGTAACTAGAATGTGATACATGCCATAAAAATGTAAACTCAACTACTTTCTAAACCGAAAGATACTATACCTACTGTTTTTGCGATAAAATTTTAAGGAAGTCTCAGAGATACCTTCATACAGGAAATATAAAAAGAGTCATGTTTTTAAACAATGCTGTTATGTTAAGCGATTCTTTTAGAATTTTAGTATACCTACCTAAAGTTATCTAAAAGTAATTTCTATAATTTAATATTTTTATTATAAATATGGCTGTACCCTGTTCCTGTCGCGACTTTACTGCAGTCTAAAGTTTATCCATTGTCCATGTTTCTGACACTAATTGCTTTAATAATTTTTGCACCTCAGAATATTTGAGGTATTTTTAAATCCAACTTCATTGGCATTCTTTCCTTCTACATCTCAATTTCTAATCTTGCCCATTCTATACTAGTTCTTCGTATTGCATCCAGCTGCTTCTGCCTCATTTGCCTACGTACCTACAAAAAATAGTAAAATAACATTCGAACTTATTTAAATATTTTTAGTATTAACTTTGCTCTAGGCAACCATTCCTCGATAGTAATATTTTAGTTTCTGAATTTTACAGGTGGATATGTTCTTTGTTAGGATACTGGTAGGTATAAAAATAGGACTGAATGTTTTTTTTTTAAATACTAGTAGACATCATCTCGATCTAATCAGACTATTAATAAAATGCGAGATAAAATGGTAAAAAAAAGGTTTAATAAGATAGAATACTGATATTTTTATTAAAAATAAACAAAGGAATACTCTGCATAGGATAGATATACCTGAATCCTTACCTTACGAGATATTTTTACAAGCATTTAGGTAAGTAAGCAACAAAAATATCTACTATCTATTCTATCTCTAACTTTATAACCGTTGTAAATGTTTTAGAAAAATTAATCAAAGCCCAACGAATACCAAGAGGCAAAGCCTAATTTTCTAGTATCTAGCTACATAGTTTAAAAACTTACCTCTATTAAGTATAAATTGTTGCCAAAGATGAATTAAACTGTAACATCATGTATTTTTCAGCTTGTAAATTCTAGGAAACTATTTGAAGGCTTCAACAAATATTAGAAAATGGTATAATTCTTATATTTTATTCACTTCTGTACGTGTAATTCAGTAGCTGGTATGGATTTAGGTAAATAGAAGGAAATCTCCTCAAAATTCTCTCCTCTCATGTTTTGTTATGATCTAAAAGGTATAAAAGTCACTATAAAGGAGTCGTAAATCAAATCAAATCAACTTTGTTCAGTAATTTCAAGATTTTTACACTAAAATAATCTGAAAGTAAAATCCTTTGTAAAAATCTATACCAACAATGTACTTAAAATTGTGCTTTTAACTTACCGTTATATAAATATATTTCCATTTCTTTATAAAAAACGAGCTAATACATCGAACAAACGTTGGATTTTTCACCAAAAACTATTCGATTACTAATTTTTGAAGCAAAAATCGCCTAAAATCAACAAATATGTGAATAAAACCCAGCTGTGGCCGTCAACCGCTGCAAAAGTTCATTGACCGCTCGACATTTCCAAACAATCTTCAAAATTTCCGCGATTGGCAACCGAACTCGTCCCTGATTGGTTCAAATATGGTAAAGTACTCACTTTAAGGATTGCGTCACTCCTGTTTAGGATGACGAGATCGAGAATTAACACGACCGTTAACTGTAGTTACATCATACCAAAATGGAAAATAGCATTGGATTTTAACCCACTCACTTTAATTTTGAAATTAACGGCTCGTGTTAACTTGTGAGTTTGATCATAGGTCTGAATATCAGTTATGGACTTCCACCAAGTATCGGCCGACTCAATCAATTTAAGTAGACACACTGTATAAATCTATACCTAAATAAATCTCCTTTCATAATAACACTACGGGTAGTTTAAAATGCTGTCAGTTCTTTCTAAAGTATGTTCATGGAAATCTGCATGCAAGAGGAAGTGCAAAAATTGTTTCAATTTATATTGATTTGCCGATCTCATGTAGAAGTAGGGTAAATCTGTATGTGTATTTGGTTAGCTTTCCTCTAGTTTTTTTCAGATTTTTATATGATCAAAAAGACTCGGTGGGTGTATTGCAATTCTTTGTGTGATTAAACCGAATATATTTCATCCCTCATTGTTAAAACAAGCAAAGTGATATTTTCTAAATTTGAAAATAAATATCCCAAGTGCAACACTTAGGGTTGTTTCTACACTATATGGTTAAAATATGTTTGCAAACAAGTTCGCATATAATATGACATGTAGATATGTATATATGTGAGAACTTTGTTCTCTAGCCACTTGCTGAGACCTTATACAAAAAGGATTAACCAAATTATGCTAAAACAGCTATTCTCTGGGCTACATGACCCAACGCGCGCTAAATTAAATAGCAAAATTTGGCGTATTTTGACCAACACTGTTACTACTAAAATACAAACTCAGAGCGCAGGAACTACCGAAAAAGAAAGGAATGAATCTTTATTTCCAATGATAGGATGCTACACTGCTGCTACCTGTAGACTCGTATAGAATCTGTGATATTAATTATTTTTGTTCTCTCAGGCAAGGGAAAGCAGCCACAGAAATAGGGACTCCAACGCAAACTGCAAGGTTTTGTGTCAGGTTTGTTAGAAATTCTGGTTAGTTCATTGTTCATTATTATTTCTTAACGGAATAATGTAATTTGATGTATTTTTCAATAAGACTTATAATATGTATAAATTAGTAAATTTTCTCTCGTTTCAGGAAATCGGTATTGACTAACCTGAGTAAGCCTAGTGACTGAAACTCAGCAACAGCTACTTACACTTACAATGATGGCTGCGCAAGGCCCTAAAATGACATACACCTTACTAGAAATGTACTTCAGGTTACTTCATTATTTCTTACAAAAAAATTGTAATTGATACTCCTATTTTGTATGA
The DNA here is from genome assembly GCA_963920685.1 of Polydrusus tereticollis. NCBI lineage: Eukaryota > Metazoa > Arthropoda > Insecta > Coleoptera > Curculionidae > Polydrusus > Polydrusus tereticollis. Next base: position 21,584,476 of record OY987328.1, read on the forward strand.
GTCTAAAGAGTACTGATTATACAGGGCGATTCAGGAGGAAATGTCAATATTTTAGGTGCGGATTCGGGGACCCAAAATAAACATGAAAGTTCCTATAAGCATGGGTATTATTTTCGACCGTTGCCGAAATACAGGGGTAAACACTTTTCAAACTAAAATTTTTGTTAAATTATTAATAACAAGTAGGCTAGGATTTATATTTGTTTTTAAAAACTGTGTTCTGTTGCCTAAGCAAGGTTACTTAGCAATAGTAACCCCATTAGGTATTAATAGAAATTTTCACTGTCAAATCGTGTTCAGCACTTGTATTTTCTGACAATTTAAACTTTAGATTTATTTCATTATGCCTGCGACATTCTCTCATCGTGAATATGCCGATATGATATTCGTTTATGGCTTCTGCAACGGGAGCTCATATCTTGCAGTCGCCGAGTACTAGCGTCGATTTCCGAATCGGAGAGTACCAGATAGAGGGGTTTTTAAATAAGTTTTTACTACTGCTGGATAATCTGACATGTTTCCAAGTGCGAGAATTCTATCTGAATGGGAATCGGAAGTTGATGTTCAACAAGTAGAGGCTGTCCTTAAAGCCGTCGGAAATGATTCAAGCTTATGTACACGGTGATCATTTATAATGTCCCCCCTCTTAACTTTTTTGTTTTTTGCATTAGATAAAAATGTTAAATATAAAAGTTGTACAGAATAATGTAAGCTATTTGCAGAATAATATATGAATATACAGGGTATTGCAGAAGTGAGTAACAGGTTAAAATATTTTTCTTTAAATGGTACACCCTATATATTGTTAGCTTTTTAAAATCTCCTAAAACTTCTGAATATTTTTCTTATAACATGTTCTATACCTAAATATAAAAGTTCTCGAAATAATCGCATTTTAATAATATTTTTATTTCGCGAATATATAAGTTAGTTTTATAGATTTTTATATTATGTCTCAATAATTAAATTCTTCAATTTTTAGTTTATAAGTTAATTTTACCCACATAATGTATTTTAATTCAGTTTTGTTGATACCATCAACAAAAATATAATTAAACGCGTTTTTCTGGTAAATATAACCATAGTACTAAAACTTAAGGAATTTCAAATTTCCCGCTCTCCTCTTACTTCCTTCTCCCCACTTCCCTCAATAACCTGACCGATCGAGATAATAGTTCATAGAACCGGACCACCAGTTATAAAGGCGCTGGCAACGAAACAGATTTTTGAGTTCTGCGATGAGAACGCAGTACGGCTTACTTTGCACGCTTTGCCAGACTTTCTGCAAACAAGTGACCTAAAGAATGATAAACCATTTAAGTGAACACACTGTGGATATCCAAACTAGGAAAATGCACTCTTTGAAAATACAACTAAAAGGTATGCCTAATATTTTCCTCAAAATCGCTTTTTGAAGTCGCTACATGTAAACCCCGCAATGTTTTTGTCATAAGCCGCCACTTAAATATAAAGAAATAATATTTACAAAAAAAAAATGGTAGACCTTGCGTGATGGTAAGGCAACCATCAAGAGTTTCTAGATATTAATCAGGCCTCAAATTAATTATAGATGTAGCAAATTGTAACAGTTTAGAAAAGCGCTTAATATCGAATGTGGTTTGCTTCAGTGGCGTAACTACGTTGAGAAAACTTGTGTTCGGCGAGAAAAGGGGCCCCCCCTTATTTATAAAAAAAAATACATTTTTGAGCGTAGAACATGAGTTTATTTACAGCCGACAGTCACATTACATACTTGATTACAATTAAAAAGATTATTTTCGAGTATTTGCATTTGCAAATGCTGTCATCAAGTTTTCTACATCCATATTTTTCGCTATATTATTCTCGATTAAAATTAGAGCCAGCGAGCTCAATCTTACTTGTCCCATCGTATTGCGAAGATAATTTTTTATTATCTTTAATTTCGAAAATGACCTTTCTGCTTCTGCGACGGTAACTGGGATGGTCAAATACAGACAGCAGGCTGTAACGATTTCAGAAAAACTACTGCTCGAGAAATAATTTTTTAGGAGTATGAAACCAAGAATTTGCGCAGCAGAATTCATTGTTTTCAAAAAGGCACTGATCACAAAAATTTGTGCAGCTCTCTGAAATTTACCAGGTCCCCGACTTTTGGGGGCCTCTGCGGGGCCCCCAATGCTGGGGGGCCTGTGTTCCTGGAACACATGGAACACCGGTAGTTACGCCACTGGTTTGCTTCTAAAAGAAAGAAAAATTTATTCGTAAAGGTGCGGCAGAGGAAATTGTAATTTTATTAAATGATAAAGGAATATGTAGCGCAGCTCAACAAGAAGCTATCTAGAATGACCTTTATCATTCGTAGCCTCTCGAGTAGTGTTACGCGCCATGTCCTTTTCATGGCTTATTATGGATATTTCAGTTCTACTATGTCCTATGCAGTCTTAAGCTGGGGTCACTCTGCACATGCATCAAGGATCTTTGGAATCCAACGCGGTGTATAAGGGATCTGATGGGTATCGGTTATAGGGATTGCTGCCGTCAATGCTTTGTGAGGCTGGGGATTCTCACCTTTCCGTGTGTATACATCTATCAGCTTGTTTACATCAGATCAAACATTGACAACTTTGCAACGCATGAAAATATCCATCCAAAAAGTGGAGTTACCACTCGAAATAATAGAAATGTTGTTGCGCTTTCTCACAGACTCTCGAGAGCCAGAGATGGTACTGGGCACATGTGTGTAGCATTATTTAATGTACCTCCTATTGCCATTAGGGAGTTGGAATTGAAGAACTTAATAATAATAATAGAAAAATATTTAAGCTCTAAAGCATTCTACTCACTTAACGAATACTTACATAATAATTTTAGTGATATGATTTTGTAATATGATCTATCGAATTTTAATTGAATTGTTATATTTTAATGTGTTACTTGTAAAATGTTCATTTATTTTTATTGCTATGTTTAATGGTTTAAAACCCGTAATTTGTAATGTACTGTTTATATTGAGGATTTTTTTCTTTGTATTTACCACTTTTATTGACGCGTAAAAGCATTCGTGTGATACTATTATGAATACAAATTATCTATCTATCTAACAAAGTTAGTGTGTTACCATTTACTGTAACTGGCGATACTTATTTACTTACCCGTTCTTACGGCCTTAAATATTCATTGTTACGAAATAAAATATATTTTCCAGGTACTCATTGCTGTCCAATTATTTTATGATTTATTGAACCCTGAGGAAATGTGGTTTCTTACTGTAATTGCTAAATAATTGTAAATAAATAATACAAATAAATGTCATGTATTGTTAGACCAATAAGTTTGTTGGCAGTTTAAAAGATTTAACGGTAGAGAATGACATATTAATTTATTATATCTATGACTTCAAACAACTGTGATGTCTAGGCATTTCATGGCCGATTTTTATCTAAGTAGTATCGAGTAGTGCAGCGCAATACTGCTAAGTGCTGCTTCTATCTATTTGTTTACTGTGCTGCGACGCTCTGCTTTGCTGAGAACGGTATCACTTAATTATAATATGTCGCAGCCTTTTAGTGTAATCAGCCGTTTCATGAAAAGTCTGGTATTTTCATGAAACGCTGCCAAACACTGAAACAAATAAGTATTACGCCAAAAGGCTATAAATTGTAGACGTTACATGAAACGTCAGCGTGTTTTGGCCTCTTGATGAAAACGAGCAAAATTACGTTAATTGACTGATTTTACTGGACTTTTCATGTAACGCTTCGAATCTACTTTGCACTTACTGAAGTAACAACGAAATAACTTACTACAAAAGAAAATAACTTTTATTACAAATAAGTTATCATAGCGGCTAGCTACAGTAAAAGAGAAATAAAAATACGAAAGCAAAATCCTCAATTATTAAAAAAAAAATAAAAACGATAATATGTTACTTATTAAAGCACGGCAAGCTATTGTCGCAACGGCTATTACAAAGTACGATTTTTTTTATAGATGCACTTATTTCTAGTACACTGTTGTTTGCTAGGTTTACACGAACATTTAGTTACGCCTTGACCACGTGATTCCAATGACACAGCTTCTCTTAAGCTGAGTTAATTTTTAAAGGAGATTTCCTCTTCCGCAACAGTAAGACTTTCAGCACCAAACCATCCCTTTATAGTACTGTGCTTACCAGCAACCTGATTTACGCCATTTTTCTAATCTATTATCAAACAAACCATATTCCTGGAATCTCCTGGACCTCTGTCGACTTTGGGAATATTAAATAATACACAATCGCCTACATTAAAAGGGTGGCATTTTTTTGTGCCGAATTACTTAACATTTTTTTGGCTGCTTCTTCAGTTTTATATCTAGCTTCGTCGCGTTCTTCAGAAATGTAGAACATAAATTGCACAGTACTGAAGATCCTTGACAAACTTCTGCAATGTTAACAACACGTAAACAATTTTCACACATTGACTCTTGAACTTTGTTTATATTTTTTTTCTCCGCCACATTGGTAATATCAGCATCTTCATCAGCGAGACCTTCATGTGCATTAGATATTTCGACAACTGAATCTTCTTCATTCATAATTTTCATAAGCTCCTCTTCCGTAGTCAATGTTTTTGCAAGCGGTGAGGGAATGTTACTAGAAGATATACCAATTATAGGTTCACAATCTAAGAGTACCTTATACGGAGACTGTCTTATTGTTCTTTGAAATGGGATATTTTTTTGCCATTGCACAAACTGAAGTCCTACCGACCATTTTTTGCAATTCGTGTCAGACATTCAAGCTCGTATCATGTTTTCAACATCTTGATTTGATCGTTCAATGCTGTCTTGACTCTGGGGGTGTCTAGGACGACCATGTACTATGATACAGTCAGGCCATAAATCTTTTCCAGTATAACCTTATTTACGAACTCGCGGCAGTTGTCGCTTTAAATAATTTTAGAGGCTCCTATTAAAAAAAAATACTTAGTAAGTTGGAAGAAACTTCCTCGGCACGTTTGGTTTCCATTGGTCGTAATAATAAGAATTTTGTGGCATGATCTTGATAATTCAATATCCATTTGTATTGCTTGTCGGGAAGCGACTGGAAATCCATTAAGTCCACTTGCCGTCTTTCATTAAAATCCTTGCTTACAATGAGACGTACTACAATTTTTTGTCTGCTATGTTTCTTTTCATTGCAGCTTTTGCAGCATTGAACGAAACATTCTATGGCAGGACGTGGGATAACAAGTTTATTTCTCAGGGCTACTTCCATTTTAACGCGACCACCGTGCCCTGCTTCGTTAATATGATAATCGCATAATTCATTATATAATTAATAAACATTTGTTCCCCTAAAACAGAGACCTATTTAAGAATAATTAATTGAATTAAAAAAAAAAGCTTTTAAAAACCACGTTTTTAAAACGAACTAAAGAGTATATTATAGAATAATATAAAAAAAAATATATTTTTAAAAACAAGCTTTTATTTCTGTGAACTAAAATGTAAAAAATTAGCAATTAGTTTGAAACAAAAATTATATTATGAAAGTAAAAGTTTGTCGCGTAGTAGTACAAGTAGTACAATATAATATATTAATCTTAGTGTTGCCTAGCATATTCGCGACAAACTTTACTCTCATATAATTTTTGTTTCACACCAATTGCTTATTTCCCACAGCATGAATTAATGCATAGTTTACAAATTACGGGTTCACATGAAACTCGGGGAATCCCGGGCATCACCTAACCTAAAAATTTATAATTGGGTTTAAAAAATCACTTACAGTTTTTGCTTAGCTACTACAATTTCCTGTATGACTGCATCAATTTTCTGCTTTGTGTAAGGTTTCGCAGTGGTTTTTGGGAATAGAGCTCTTCAAATTTCTTATAGAATTTCGTTTGATGTATAACACTAGAACTGCCTGCCATCGCCATTTTCAGGTTATACAATATTCATTTTATTACACCAAGTGCAAAGTAGATTCGTCAGGTTACTTGAAAAGTCCAGTAAAGTCAGTCACTTAACGTAATTTTGCTCGTTTTCATCAAGAGGCCAAAACACGCTGACGTTTCATGTAACGTCTACAATTTATAGCCCTTTGGCGTAATACTTATTTGTTTCAGTGTTTGGCAGCGTTTCATGAAAATACCAGACTTTTCATTAAACGACTGATTACACTAAAAGGCTGCGACATATACAAACAATAAAATTGGAAGTAGCACTTTATTGTATGGGGATAGATAGTATTTGGCGTTCATTCTAAAGTCTTTGGCTAATACTATTTCTTTTTTACATATCTGTTTCAAAACTCTACCCATTGTAATTCTAAATCTAGGGCAGTGGTGCAATCAGGGCTGCAGCCTCTTAATCTCCGAGAAATCTTCACACGACTAAACAGAATTTTAATGATTTGTTGTGTTTTTTATACCCCAAAAAAAATATAGGAGAAAGAAGAAATAGTAGTAGGTTCTTCAATGTTTCTTTCTTTACATCAACAGAAACTCCTTTGACATCTGTTAATTATTATTCGTGATTACTATTTAGCTTTTTGGTTTGTAAAAATTTGTAATAAGTTCTTTGCTTGGATGTTTGTGATTCTTACGGATTTAATTTAGAAGTTATGTTGCAAAAATTTTGGCGCCTCTTTGTTAAATATATAATATTTGTGCATGTCAATTTTAGTGCCTCTCTACTATTGTGGGATTGAATTTGGACCAACACGTAGCCTTTAAGTAACTCGTATGTCACGATTGTATGTGAGTCGGTAATACGTTGGTTTGTCGATACGTCCGTAATAATTTCTAATAACTTTTAAGAAGGACTCGTTAACTGTCAACATCTTAAAGTCATTATTTAACACTACATTAATGTATCTGGGCGCGTTTGCGATAATTTTCAGCGCCTTGTTCTGAATCACCTGGAACTTATTAAGCTTCATTCTGCTTATGTTGCACTACGTAGGTGCACCATAAGTTAAAACCGGCCTGACCTTGTAGAGGTTTACCTTAGTCATATTAGCAAGTCTACTTCGACCGTGAAGCAGGGGGTAGATAAGGTCTAACTGTCGCAATGCAAGTTTTATTTTATTAATTGAATCTTGCCTCCAATTCAGCCTTTTGTCGAAAATAAGTCCCAAGTATTTCGCCTCCTGGCACAAGCTCACTTGAACCCCATTGACCCGTAGCCTAATTTTAGGCATGTAGACGGTGCTTTTCGAAAAAAGGATGACCTTCATCTTGGCGGGATTCAAGCGAATCTTCCAAGCCGAAAGCCATTTTTCCAGCTCGATTATATGACGCTGTATTCCGCTGACGACAATTCGCGGTGAGTTAGTAGTCGAAGTAATTGCTGTATCGTCAGCAAAAAGATAAAGCTGCGTAAATCTATCTTGCGGAATATCGTGTGTATAAATGTTATACAACATCGGAGAGAGAGAGGTGAGCCTTGCGGCACTCCCGCCCTGATGTGTTTATTCAAAGACAGTGCGTTCTCTGATGAGACCGCAAAACTTCTATTCTCAATGAAAGAAGCTACTACCTTAATTAAGTAGTTCGGAGCACCGAGCCTTATCAATTTTAACAAGACGCCATTGTGCCAGACCTTGTCGGATGCTTTGCTTACGTCAAAGAAGACTGCTGCCTTATGCGCCCTCTTGTTAAAGCCTTTAATAATGTTTGCAGTGAGTCCCGTGGTCTGCCTGACTGATGAAGAAAAAGACAATTTACTGCAGGTAATGCAAAATAATAAAAACATAAACTGCGTCTATATTAGCTCAAAACGCCGTTAATTAGAATTTGTCTTAATTCATCTAGACAGCCAGAGGGAATAAAAGCCACAACGTGACAGCAGAATAATTCTATATTATCCGTCTATGCTGTTTAAATAGCAGCGCTTATAATCATGCAGGAAGAATTATTTTGCACGCATTTTGGAGACTATACTGGTTGGGGAAGAAGACCTCATGAAGGTCGTCTAAGGAATTTGTAAACCGTGTCGTGCGAGAAATAGTTAGGTGAATCACGTACACTTGGGCTGCTACAGTTATTCGTTGTGTATTTCTATCATGTCCCGCTCTGGGTGGGGAGGAAAAGCAAGCAGTATGAGTTAAACACTTGCCATGACAACTAATGCAAAAGAGGCTCAAGTCACAGGCTTGTTTGTTAGATCAAGATCAAGCAATTTGAATTAAATCCGAAAATCTTATAGTATGTTAAGGAGAAGAGCCCCGAATTGTGATGGTCGAACTTAAGCTTTATAGAAAGTCGAGAGTTAACGTGGTCTTCATTTAAAAATTTAAAATAGCTCTAGCTATGGCTGCAACTTGACCATGTCAAGACTAAATATGATAATAAACTGCCGCCCAAGGAATTAATTAATGAAGCCACGTGAATGAAAACTGCAGCCTGGATTATTTTAGCATTAAATTATACTTGGCTACAGTCACCCCAGAGTTTCCTCCTAAAGGTCTTTGTCGAGATGTGAGACTTCTTGCTACCGATAAAGATGTGTATTGTCAAACAGTCTTAAGGAAAGCTTGACATCCTAATGAATTAAATCGGCATATCCTAGTCTCCAATTTTAATTAGAAGCTTCTCCTAGTATCATTCTCGACCGAAGACCTTAGAAATGCTCAGTGGCATCGCCCAGGACTTTTTATGATATTATATTGCGTTGTTTTAGAGATGGGTAACATGTTATGCCTTTAGCAGTGATTTATGGCAACAAAGTCCAGACCAACTGAGAAAAAGGAGAATTGACGAAACCCTAATAAGAATAAGCGTCATTGCCTTGTACCTGTCAGAGAGAGAGAGAGTTGATTTTGGGAGCTGCAGACCCGACTCATAAGATAAACAGCGGTGTACCTCTGGGTTCAGTACTGAGCCCCACCCTGTGGAATATTCGTTATGATGATCTGTTAGAAGTGAACTATTCGAGGGTACCTCACTGATTTATTTCGCAGACGGTGTTGCTTTGCTGGTGGTCGCCAAAAATGAGACAATTCCTATGAATGCGGCAAATACAGCTCTACTAGATAAGAAGTCGAAAACTACAAATGGCCCCGGAAAAAAACCGAAGCAACCCTCCTTACAACAAAACGGAAGGTGATATTTATTACCTTTGGCACCAAAATATTTCTATCCAAAACCATCAAATATTTTGGTGTATGGCTTGACTCTAAGCTAAACTTTGCGGAGTATGTTAATAAAAGCATTCAAAAAGCGGAAAAATCCCTAACGGCATTATGAAATACAGGGTCGTTGGTATGTATGGAAACGGTCGATTATTTCTTAAAGTACAACAGCTAGCAAAAAATATTTAGGACAAAAGTTTTAGGGTTTTTTATTGTCTATTAGAATTTTACAAAGTTAAGTATACAGGATGAGTCAGAAAGCCGTCGAGAAATAAAGTTACTTTTTTTTCAATGGAATACCCTATATCTTAGAATATTTTTGGATTTTGCATAAAATTCTAATAATTTTTTATTAAGTGCATTATAAGTCTAAACCTAATAGTTTCCAAGAAATTGAGTTTTGAAAAATGACATTTTTGAGTTTTGACAGCTTCTAGCTTTCTAACGGTACGTCTTAGAGTAAAACGGCTTACATGTCCCTATCTTAGTTTTTAACTGTCTTTTAAAGTGTCAACTTCAAATATAGTACTTCCGGTTTAACCGGAAGTTGGTATTTTCGGGAAGATAATAAAAAAGTAAAATAGGGACATGTAAGCCGTTTTGCTCTATAGCGTACCGTTAGAGAGCTAGAAGCTGTCAAAGTTCAAAAATGTCATTTTTCAAAAGTCGATATCTCGGAAGCTATTAGGTTTAGACTTATAAAGCACTTAATAAAACATAATTGTGATTTTATGTAAAATCCAAAAATATTGTAAGATAAATATAGGGTGCTCCATTAAAAAAAAGTAACTTTATTTCTCTACGGCTTTCTGGCTCATTCTGTATACTAATCTTTTTTTTTTGATTCTAATAGACTTTATAAAACCATAAAACTTTTGTCTTGAATATTTTCTGTTAACTGTTTTACTTTAAGAAATAATCGACCGTTTCCATACATACCAACGACCCTGTATAATATCAAATATCAGAGGTCTTAGAGCATCTAAAGGAACAGTACTGTCATGCGTAGTGCGCTCTCAAATTATTGCACAGCAGACCTACAGTGTGTATCAGCCAAATGGAATAAATTCGATAATAAATAGTGATGGGATAATTCGAATTAAAAATAATCGATAATCCGATTTTTCAAATAATCGTCATCATCCGATTATGAAAATATAATTCGAATTATTCGATTCGAATGATGAGAATCTGAATGCTCTCGTAATTCAATCACCCAAAATCGTTCTGCGATCTGCCAGACCTTAACAGGCGTTGCCACAGCTCTCTCAATCGAGTGAAATCTTGCTCTTTTTTTCAGAATCGCTCTGTCGCTCCGACTTTAATCAAATAGTTTCAAACAGCTGATATTTTTTAGTGCCGGGTCTCATTATTTAGGTTATTATGTTTTAAAATTTTAAAGAAAACTGTAATATTAAAGAAAATAATAATCTAACGGCAACAGCGCGCTACTGTCGGGGACAATAATCGGCGATCGGTAGCACTCGTTGGTGGTGACTGCCCATATTCGATGTGTATTATGAATGATATATAATTCGAATTATAATGCGATTATTGAAATCATTCATAACCTGATAATCCGATTATTAAAATAATACGATTTTTCCCAACACTAATAATAAATTCATGGGGGCGTGTCCGAAAAAACACTCGGACACGTCTATTGGTATTTCTAGCTGCGCATTTTTTTTTAATAAACACTTTTTATGCAGGGTGTGTCATGTAACAGTGGTCAATACTAACTTTCTTGTTTTAAATTCAAAAGTTGGTATATTACTCAATTTATGGATTCTTCAGAAAATTTTTAGATATATTTCATGAACATCCTATACCTATCTTCAACTGTTTCGGAACTATTAAGTCTTTTCAGATTTATTGCAAAAATTAACAACACACTAAAAAACTAATAAGTAATAGGTACTGTTTATTTCTTGATAATGTAAAAAACAAAAAAAAAACATTAATGTAGGAGATGTTGAAAATGCTCACCGCGAACGTCTTGGCAACATCCTAATCTTAAATAGAAATTTCTTCTAACGTTACTGAATATCTCAGGCGTGACCGATCTACTCTCAAGCGTTATTCGTCTTCTTAAGTCAGCTAAATCGAGGGGTTTAGTTTTGTATACAATATTTTTGACATATCCACCCCATAAGAAGAAGTCTAATGGCGTCAGATCAGGGGATCGTGCTGGCCATTCCATCGATCCACGCCTCCCTATCCACCGATTTGGAAATACTCGGTTGAGGCACTGCCGGACATTGATTTGGTAATGGGGCGGTGCTCCATCTTGCTGAAATCATATCATATTCGCTGGATGTTGTGGGTTTGCTGGATCAGAATATAAGTTTGTCAAAGTTCGGAAGATATTATTTTGGAGCAGTGCTAAATAATTACCTATGATATGATCTCCAACAATTCCTGTTCAAACATTAACCTTTTCAGGATATTGCGCATGTTCTTCTCTCATCCAGTGAGGATTTTCCCTAGACCAATAGCGGCAATTCTGACGATTAGCATGACCGTGAAGTGTAAAGGTGCACTCATCAGAAAACAAAACATGTTCTAATTGGATCACACTGTTATCTAATATTGCCGTCATTTGTTCACAAAAATACGTTCTCCTATCAAAATCCTCTTCCATGAGCTCACATTTTATTTTCTTGTAATGTTCAAATAATCGATGAATGGCAAACATCGAACATTGGGGATGTTTTCGACTAGAAGTATGTGGCTTTTCCTGAAACATAATATCTAATTCGGTATCATTTCTTATTGCATTGGCAGCTACTTTTTGTATCTGCATTACATGTCCAAGCTGGCGTAACTGCTTTTTTCTAATTTTGTCTCGAAAAATAGATATTTCGAACGCGCTAGCGAGTTCGAAATATATCCATTTCGAACTCCGAATTTTATTATTTAAAGGTTGGCCCTACTGACATGTTTTTTTTTTCACCGTTCGGCATAGCATTCTAGATAACTAATATTTTTTAGTCCAAATGTGCGAAATACTACACAAAACCACGTATGTATGTTTGGTTGCCTAGATCTACAAATCTGTATGACGTGATTGACGTGTTGTTTTGGTTCATAAAATATTAAAAAACATATTAAATATTAACTTTATTAACAGGAGAACTATTTTGCAAAAAATATCAATTAAATCTTAAAAATACAAATTCCAACTATATTATAATGCTAATTAGGCATTGTTTATAGTGCAGTTATTATAAACATTTAATGTCACTGTACTCGTGTCGGACGCGTTAACCTTAAATTCAGGCATAGTTTGAGTATTCATAGTATGCGAAACTTTGTGATAACTGACCCCAGAATCCAATCCATTTTTAATTAGACTTGGTTGAAAAGCAGTTTCTACTCCTTCAATTATTGTCGATCTTGATGATCCAGGTAAAAGTGTAGCAGTATTATCAATATTATCTATTAATGAAGGTGTTAAACTAGAAGAGAGGCTCTGCGCTACATCCATTTTCGCTTTTTGAGAATCTTCAATATAGCCTTCAGCCACGGCTGAAGACTTCCATCCCCCGTGCCTTTTAATGGTAACCAAATCGCTTCCCTTGTTGGCCAGCTCGGTGACACTAGACCGTCTAAAGGAGTGGCCAGTAAAACATTCTGGATTTGGTTTGCACAGGTATTTTGCAATAAGGCTAGGAGCTTTTCCCATTGTATTTAGACCTACAGGTGAGTTTATGCGATGCCCATTCCTATACGTAAGAAAAAATCTTGATGTTGTAACATTCTTAGGACGTAAATCAAAATATTGTCTAATCAAATTAATCCATGATTGATCAATTATAAGAAACGTTCTTGTTACATGTGTTTTAGTTTTGGGAATGTGTACTGTAATGGAAGCAACCTTAAAGTGAATGTCTTTTACATCCATATTGGTCAGTTCTTCTTTCCGACATGCTCCATTGTACCCCATAATTAAAGCAACCTAGAATTTACATAGTTACTACTATTGTATCTCGATAGCTGTCTACCTACTGTTCATACGATAGAATAGAAATTGGTGTAATTTAAAAATGTTCGTTCTCCAACTTTATTGTAAAAAAATTTTTTTTATAAAATCTGTGAAATTGTACAAAACAAAATGCATATAGATATGTAAATACTACTTACTTTTAATCCTAAATAACTGCTAATCAGCCCCATTTATAAACTTATTAATATCGTCTAAGTCTAAAACAAGAGACTTTTTGGGTTTGTAGCCCACAGATTTTCTTTTTAACAATGCTTGCAGTCTAGCATAATCCTTTATATCTATGTTCTTGTCAATATTAATGCAAGCTCTTAATTTTGAGTATAAGGACCACAGGGTGGATGACATTTTGGTTTTACTTTCTTCCTCAAAATAGGCTAGTAAAACATTTTCTGAAATCTTACACACGCCCTTTGTATTGCACCAACTTGTGAAGGTCTCATAGTCCTTTTCATATAATTTTCGGGATTTTTCTGGCAAAAGTTGATTTATACATTTATGTGCAATATCCCTTAACTCAGGGGGAGTTAAACTTAAATTATCTTGCTCCATAATATTTTGTTAATATAAATAAAATTTTAAAACACAAATTTTGTGGCAAAATGGCTGACACAATTTAAAATTTATTTATTTTCATGGCAAGCTTGATAAAAAAATTGTAATAGTGTTACCAACATAAATTTTGGACATAATAATTTATAAATTTTGAAGGGTTTGTTTTCTTTTTAAATATGTGTTTATTTATTAAAAAAAAAACGACAAAATAGAAAAACTAGTATAAAGCACATGTTTTATAAAGCCATTATAGCACTTGTCCCCTTAAAAAACTCGCCGCAAGCGGCTCGTTTTTTAACATGGACCCGTGCTATAATATAATGCTTTATAAAACGTGTACTTTAATATACTATTCTGTTTTACTATTTGTCCTTTGAGTTATAGGCGGCAAATTTGGAAATTTTTCATGAAATAATCGAGCAACTTCCATTTGTGTCCGTGTTCTATGTCCATAACCAATCATCTGTAGAATTGTTATTTTGTGCATTTTTGTTAAATAAACCATTTTTCTGATATGCAGTTAACGAAGTTCAAACGACTATAACACTGACAACTACTGTCATGCAGACAGACAACAATTTGCTAAGGTCAGGCGTTTTAAACAAAAGTAAACAAAACTATTTATACCTTTTTTTTATTTCATATCAGTAAAAAAATTTTAACATCAATTTTTCCTTCTTAATGTTTTTTTGTGTTTAACATTATCAACAGTATTACTTATTAGTTTTTTAGTGTGTTGTTAATTCTTGCAATAAATCTGAAAATACTTAATAATTCCGAAACAGTTGAAGATAGGTATAGGATATTGTACATGACATGTCTAAAATTTTCTGAAGAATCCAAAAATTGAATAATATACAGGGTATTGTATTTAAAATAAGAAAGTTAGTATTGGCCACGGTTACATGACACACCCTGTATAAAAAGTTTTCATTGAAAAAAATGCGCCACTAAAAATACCAATCGACGTGTTCAAGCGTTTTTTCGAACACGCCCCCATGTATTTATTATCGAATTTATTCCATTTGGCTGATACACACTGTATAGGAAATAGAAAAATAAGTACTAAACTAACAAGGATCTGGAGTCGTGTGTACATACGTAATATGGAGTGCGTACAAAACTACCTCGGCGGTAGCAGTAATTGCTGGATTCCGATACACCTTTTGGCAAAGGAACGAATAATAACGGATAATGCTGATGATTAACTGGCAACATAAGTGGGAGAATTTAATATATTATGGACGCTGGACCTTACAACTTATTCCGTATATCGAAAGTGTGGATCAGCAGACAACCATATGGGGAAGTCGACTACTACCTCGCGCAGGTACTCTCAGAACATGGCTGCTTTAGGAAGTATTTGCGTGAAAGGCGATGGATACAGAATACAGATACATGCACGTATTGCTCTGAAACTAACGATGCTTGTGCCAGGTGGTTGGAAGCTACAAAAGGCTTTGAAAAGGAAACGGGAAGACTATTCACTGAAGAAAATATGAGGAGAAGTCTTACCGAGTCTGAAAACGGATGGAATAGTACTTTTACGGCCTTCAGGGAAACATTGGAAACAAAGGAAAGGGAGAGCAAGATATAATAAGCTGACAGAAAGAAAATAGGTAGTCACCCACACTGCAGCGACGCTTGGTACAAATCCAACACACATGGGCACATAAGATTTACCTATTGGCTTTGCTTCTTGTTAGAAGCTTTTTATCCCTTGTACTAAAGAGAAAAGAAAAAAATATACGCGAATGTATATCCCGTTGATCTAGACTTTAAAATGAATACTGGATACCACAAGCTTTTTTAGTGTTAAGACCTCTCACGACTTGTTTAACAAGACGCTACCGGGAAAAAATCCCAAACATTCTCGATTCAACAGCGGGAATGTTTGGTACAGTGTTTCTCTAGAAATTAACCATTTGTGATAAGAATCGTTTAGCCAGTAAGTTTGCTTTTTCCTGGGTTGTGGTAGATATAGTGCCGTCAGAACGTGCTTGAAGTGAAATGGTTGACTTGGTAAAGTCCTGACTAATGGTTTTATCTACCGACGAAAATTATCTTGATAACTTCATGCGAGAAACTTGTCTGGTTGTGTGCTTGCATTGGTTTCGAGTGTTACAGCGGTAGGGTTTTTACGCCACTGGCTGTAAAATAACTTTTTGATCTGACAAGCTCGCTCGCAATTTACTCTAGGATGTTTCCTAACAGATTGTTTCCTACCAAACCCATTAATTAATTATACAGTTAATCAAATCTGATTAGACTAAATGTTGAAAAAGAACAATAATGAGAGATACGGAATTAAGCTTAAATCGTTGGACTTTAGATGTGTTAAATAATAAGGGGCTTGGAATAAAAGGGGTCTAAGCGCATATTTTAGAGTTGTGAAATAATTGAAGGTAAAACTATTGGAATTTTAAGAACTCATGTTTTCTTCATGTAAACTCTAATATCTATTTGAAATATTTACAAATCTTTTTCCATAAATAAATGCAGGGCCGTGTTTTTAAAAACACTAGATAATATATTTTTTTGTATAAAAACTGCACCTGTATCTCTTTTATTTCAAATATTTTGCGACTTGTATTTCAGAAACTTTATTGACATAAGTAAGTAGAAATTTACTATGAAAACATTTTTATTCGTAGTCTGATTCCAGAAAAAAAAACCATTTTCACATCTGTTTCTTCATTATCGTTCACGATGTTGAATGGTACGACTACTTTCTAAGATTCTTCTGCTACGTTATTATTTTTACCGGGTACTTTTCTTTGATTTACTTTGATTTTTCCTTATACGGTATGTCACTATAAAATTGGTGATAGAGATAGATTATATTCAAGTAGGGTTACTTCAATTTATTGATCTTTGGTTTCCGAATGTTAAGTTTTCCTTGGAACATTTATTCTTATCCAGACGAAGCTTTTACGGGGCATATAAATTCCATGAATGCCAATTCCTTATCGAAGGTTCCCTTGAAAGAGAATGAAAATGTTTCAGATGATTTTTGGTAATAACAGTACTGAATCGGTTTCCACTTAATGGTTGCACTCTCACTAGTCTCCGTCATTACACTAAGGTTCTAAAAAGTACTAAAACTGAATAAATGTTTGTAATTTTTAAACACGTACTTTGCTTTCAAAATGTACAGTCAGTGCTGTAGCTAAATGCCGCAGTGTTAAAGTAATGTTTAATATTTTAGAATAAAAAGGGTTCAGCGTACACTTGGACCCCTTTTCACTAAACATTTCTGGAAAAATTCTCACGAACCTTCTTTTCTTTTTAATAAATGGCGCTCAATGATTTCCTTATATACTAAATTAATTTGTAGTTTCGGTAAGTAAATCTGCACTTAACTCCATCTATCAAAAAAAATTACCTAGACCCCTTTTATTTCAAACCCCTCAAATGTGTTTTTGAGGGCGATTATTTTAATTATTCATTTTATATATTTACGTGTGATTTAATGTAACAATAAGTTCCGAACTTTTATTACAGAAAATGAGAATCTATAGCTACTATACCCAAAAGTCAAACGGCCATATCGTCACTGGTGCTTGTTTGTTTTCGACCTCTGTTTTCCGGTACTTATATCTATAAATTAAATTACTACTTTATCCAAGTCAAAAGTAGTGTGCTAGGATACCACGATAATTAAATGTTTTAGGATATGTCCCGCAACCTCCTTAATGTCCTAAAATTTGAGTAAAAAATTTCCAACCGTTTTTCGGATTTTGAATTGTAACACTTTTACATTTATCACGCTGTATAGTACAGCACATCATTATTATTAAATCATTTTTAAAAATGTTATCACCCGTTCCTTAAAAACCTTATGATTTAATATGTAAGTTAGGCATATTGTCAACAAAATGGCGGACTCCACAATAAAACTATATTCTCTACATCTCTAGACCACTGTGCGTTGAGGTCGCGGACCACTGTGCCACCCAATGTCAGATTCAATTAACACGTTCACTGCGATACCAGTCAAAGGGGTCTTGTTTAAGGAAGCGGGACCAGGCACATGTGGCTGGTGACTGTCTTTTCTGTTGCACCGGTACCAGACACATGTGCCTGGTAGGTATGACCCTTTTTTTATGTTATTTTTAAAAAATAGCGTAAATTACAACAAATGCTTTTACTATTTTTTTTTCATAAATTGTACCAAGAATAATGGGCACTAGCCGCAATCAAGTAAACAACACGGTTTAAGCAAAATCGGCTGATTAATTTGAACGCATTTAAAGAAAAAAAATCAAACTAACTTATGATTTTTACATGTTTTATTTATAAAAAAAATGCATAGGTATGTAACTAACGCAAAAATATTAAAAATTTTTATTTAGCTATTTTACTGTGTTTTTTGTTAAAGCATGGGAGGCACATTGCTGGTTTTTGATCGCAATCAGCGCAATAGCTTGACACTTTGGTAACTTTTTTATCTGCGTCCTTACTGGATAATGTAGCTCTTAGCTTTTTATAGCAGCCTACACAGTTTTGACGCCTTTTTCTCCCTGGACCCTGCTCGAAAGAAAATGTATGTATCCCTTTAGGGGTGCAAGCTGAGCTTATATTCCCTTGTTCACAACCTTGTTCTACTAGCGCGAATGCTAGGTTCTGTCTGAACTGTAGCATGCTAAGTCTCTTGTTGTTTTTATTAGCCTCATTGAAAGGTACATGAGAATTGACAATTGAGGCTCCTAATATTAATTCAAACGCCGTTTTTTTATACCATTTGAGCCCTTTCCTTAACACTGTGTAGTAAGAAGACATTTGATCACTCAGATCGACGCCTTTTTTAGCATTATTGTAATCAATGATACATTTAGGTTTAAGAACTGGCTCCGAACTTCTATTTTTTTTTCCTGTATCTCGCAGGCTAATATCGTGGTCTTTTTTTATTGGATATCATAAGTATGGGTCTCTTATCTTGCCACTAACCTACCTGTAATTTAGTAGATCCACTAGATACACCACCAAAACTTGATTTATCGGAATTCTTATTTTGTTTTAATCACTCAAATATTTTTTGGCGTCGTGAAGCCATTATAATCAAAAATATTTTTAATAACACCTTACAAACTGTCCAGCTACATGTATCTGGTACCGCACAGATGTGAAACTGTTTTAACTTGTTGCGATACCAGTCGCATGTGTCCGGTAGATACTCTGCATTCTAAAAAAGTTGAGCTTATCGCGAGGATCAGATAGCTACCTGTAAATCTGCTCTAAGACAAGCGGTTTAAAAGATATGGCTTCCGGCGCAACGTGATAGATGGCAGAACCAGTACCCGTCGGAACGTAATGAAGGATACCAGTCACATATAATTGGTATCGCTGTGAACGTGTAAACAATAGTCAGCACTTTCGGTATATAAATACCCGAACATTGGGTGAACACGGTACCTTAGTCTTTCCGACGGCCGACGGGTCACCTACCTTACGATCAGGAGCGCCCATGTGTTTTATAGACTCCAGGCCTCTCTCCTGATCTTCCTTTAACCGTCCACCTCCCCCGAAGACGTAGTCGGGGTGAGGTCCGTCAGGCGCATCCTCTTAAGAACCCCCAAGCCGATAGTGCCGGCCAGGTCGACACCCCGGCACACCTAAACAAGTTATAAGTATAAATAAAAGGGTCTGTGTTTTTTTCCAGTCAGTGTTTTCATTCACGCCCCGTTAGGGAAACTACCCCCAAGTTGTCACAATATATTTTTGTAATTGGAAAATGAGTCTGTATTAATAAGAAATATACAAGGTCTCCCTTATTTGAAACACATAGGGTAGTTAAGTTGTTTAATATTGTAACGTTGTTTGTTCATTTTTTGCTAAGATTGCAATGATTGACTTTAAACACAAATTATTATTAAAATGTAATTAAAAATATTCTTTTTATTTTTGTGCATTACGCTCTATTAACAAGATACGATAGTGTACCTGTAACGCTGAAGGAATATTTTTCTACGACTATTCCACTCATCATAATTTGAACCAATCAAAATGTAGCAATTTTAGATATTTACCTGTTTTTAGCTAGCAACATAGTTTTTAATCGGGAAAATTTTGTTACCTTAGTTACATTCACTGTGTAGATTGGTAATTAATGACTGACAGTAGATTATCACTGTTACTTTTGAAAGGTTGTAATCTCACGTAAATTTATTTATTTTTACCAAAGTATGTGTGAAACCATTCGTTTCGGTCAAAGATCAATCAGTGAAATAAAATCTGCCGTGGAAAAAGTAATTCCAACAAATACCATAAAAACCAGATCGTCGATATGGAACCAATTTCTAGATTTTTGTAAAGAGCGTAATTATGAATTTGTTTCGAGTACAACTATAAATGATATAGCCACAATTTTGGAAGACTGAGCATTTAATATGAAAAGAAAAAACGGCGAAGATTATAAGGAAACTTGCGTAAGGTCTATCTGGAATACTACAGCCAAAATGGTACAGGAAAAATATTTTAATGACTTTAATCTACGACAGTGCCATTATGACGTATTTAGCATTATCATTTGAATGTCATTATGATCTTCATAATAGCACTCAGTGCCATTATGAATTCATAATAACATCCAAATGTTAAGATACAAAAACAAAAAGAAAGTCGGTGCAAACTATTACGCTTTGCGCGATATTTTCGACATCCGAAGGGACACTTTCGGATTCAGAATCTCCCATATTTAATAGCTATTTATGTATCAAGGGCGTTACGGGGACTATAATGCCCTGAAGGTAGAAATAGCCCGAGGGCCTCTGGCCCGAGGGATAGGTTTCTGCCTGATGGGCATTATAGTCCAGTAAAGCCCGTGGTGCATACAATGCTTTATGTTTTACCTAAAAAAGAGTTTTTCAATGACTAATTACATTATTTATTCGCAATATAAAAAATAAGTTGCACCTGTACCTGTATACGTAAGTAGATAATGACTGGTGTTAAGTTTGACTTTGATGTTTCTGTCAGTTAGTCAGTTGGCATTTTTTATTTAACGATTTGCTCAAAATGGAAGAAATTCCACAAAATATAAGAGAAAAGGTCATAAAAGCGACCGAAAATCTTTTGCCAGTTAAATCAAGGCAACAGTATGATCGGGAGTATGGCATATTTGGTATTTGGAAAGATACGAACACAATTCTTCAAATAACCGAAAACGTTTTAATGGCATATTTCCAGGAACTGGTAAGTTATTGATTTTATTTTAATACATATGTTTAACAAACTTTATTATTTTTAGTCGGAAAAATACAGTCCGAACTCTCTCTGGACCAAGTATTCTACCCTAAGGTCTACGTTGATGGTCTATGAAAATATAGACATTTCGCAATACCATCGTCTCATATCTTTTTTAAAAGTTAAGTCGAAAGGATACGTCCCGAAGAAGTCTAAAGTTTTGGAAGGAGAACAAATATTAAAATTTATTAAGAAGGCTCCTGATGATATCTACTTGGTACACAAAGTCATATTGGTAATGGGTGTTTTTGGAGGTTTAAGACGAGATGAGTTGGTCAAAATGACCATTGATGACATTGAAGATAGAGGAACAGTCTTGGTTATAAAGGTACCAGAAACTAAAACTTCAACTTCAAAAAGTTTTACTATCATCGAAGAAGATTTAGGCGCTTTAAATTTAATAAAAAAGTATACAACATTAAGACCAGCTGGAATAAAGGAGCGAAGATTCTTTCTTACCTATAGAAAGGGTCGATGTACAGTACAACCCATTGGAAAAAATACCATAGGAAGCGTCCCAACATTGATCGCAAAATTTTTAAAACTGGATAATGCAGAAGCTTACACCGGCCACTGTTTGCGTCGCACATCGTCAACTTTACTTGTTGAGGCAGGTGCTTCGTTTGAAACGCTAAAACAACATGGGAAATGGAAAAGCTCTTCAGTAGCTGAAGGATATATAGAAGAAAGTATTTCATCCAAAAACAAAATAGCCAAAATGATTGCCAATTCAGTTAATTCCGAGGTTAATTCCGTAGCGACTATTGAAAATTCTTTAATAGACTGTTCTTCTATACAAAATAGCGTTAGTGCTACCACCGCTGCTACCATCACAAAAAACACCGACCATTCTATAGTGGGATCAGCTACATTTTCCGGGACATTTCAAAATTGTAATTTTTATTTTGGAAATAAAGTTTAATTTTTAGTATTGTTTAAAGAAAAAATTATTTTTTGTATAAACTTGATCTTTATTGTGAGAGAAATAAAATTGGATAAGCAATAAAATTTCCATATTAGCGCATTAGGGTAATATAAGCGGGCATTATCATAATGCCCGCTTATAATGCCCTAGGTGTGATAGCAGGTATTATTGCTATCATAACATATTCCGTTTCTAAGGTATTATAGATCAATAATAGATAGGTAAAACATAAATTATTTTTGGCCAACACTTTGCATACAATAGAAAATTAGACGGCAATAATGACGTTGTCAAAATCGAAATTGAAACAATCAAAAATGCGGTTACCATGATAACGACTATTATGAACACCTGAAAATTTTAAAAGGACAGGTTATTTTTAACCCCCAATCCTAACTGGCACAAGGGCCCTTGGTTTAGGAACATACCATTAGGAATTAATTCCCTTGCAAAATTGACCAAAATTTCAGCTGAGAAGACTGGACCCGATACAAAGAGAAATAAAATAACTAATCACTCAAATCGATCCTCTGCGGTATCAGTTGTTATAAAAGAAGGAGTAAGTGAACAACAGTTAATAAAGTTAACTGGTCATGCAAGTTCTCACTCTCTTAAACCCTATCTCCAGATGGATCCAAAACATCATTCCGATTTAATAAATTGCATGAGAAATAACGAGCAACTGCCATCTTGTAGTGTACCAGCAAGTAGTATTAATGCTATTGTAGAGTCCCCAGACCTTGCTATAAACGTCTTCAACCAAAACGATAATGCGAATAAAAATGAGATTATATATCAAAGCTGCGCACATTTAATATTGTTAATAATTATAAGTAGTTTTTATGTTTTCATTTTCCTATCTTCTTTTGGAATAAAATTAATTTATAATTCACTCATATACCTAGTTTTAATATTATTCGTGAAATAGTCTTGACGAATACCACTCAAGAAAAAAATTTTTAGGCAAAATTTTCTCTCTTGTGGTATTACCTATATACGAGAAAAATGATATAATAACTATTTTTAATAAATATATTTTTATGCAATGCTTAGTAGTATTAATTTTCTCAATAGTTCTTATACATGGCGTTACTTAGTGATAGGCCGTAATTCCAAGAGCGCATTCCTCGAGTCCTCGACCTAATTCAAGTAAAAAAGTTCATATAAATATGTATCCTAACCAGTCTAGTTTTCAAGATACATGGTGTCAAAGTTCGGTTTCTTATAAATATCTCAAAGATTCTCTTGCCGATTTTGGTGAAACTTGGCAGTGTTGTTCGTTGTGATAAGACACTGAGTTAGCACTAACTAGATGATAGTTATGAGTAGTTCCAGTGGCGTTCCGGGGGGCAATCTCACGAATAATATTGACGAAAAAATGTACGCCAGTGACTTGTTTAAAAGTTTTATATTTTTTTCGGGTTACGCAGCTAAAAATTCAACTTTTTTTGTCGTCTCTTGTGATTTTTTCGTATTTTACTTCGTTATTGAGAAAAAAAATTAAAGCCACTTCATTGCATATCGACAAGTTGATAAAATAAAACCAAGTTACTTTGATCGCTGCTAGGAGACTTTGTTTTGTTGTTCTGAACAAAATGTTCTTGACTTTCCGTGACAGTTTATTATTATTTGTCCTCTGATGATGAAAAAATGGCAACTAATTTTTCTAATTTGGAGTAGCACAAATGCACTTCCTTGGTCTTGCCAATAGTAATTCCGCGAAGGCCAAGCGACTCCATCAAGAAAGGTATCCTGATCGTATCCTTCCAGGCAGAAAAATATTCATAAATATTCATCGTCGTCTGACTGAATCTGGCACTTTCAAAGTTGATACCTCCAGGGGAAGACCTCGTACAATTCGATCTCCGGCAGATGTGGAGGCTGTCCTATATGCGGCGAAGAGAATCCAGCAACTGGTATGAGAAAAATTGGTAGGGACTAAACATTTGCTATAAAAGGAAATTTTAAACAATTTTTGTTGTATCCTTACCAGAGTTGCAGAAAATCCTCACTTTGATTCCGTCATTATGCTTACAGACAATGCGCACTTTTCCAGAAATGCAATATTTAATTTTCATAATAATCATAGCTGGGCCTATGAAAATCCTCATGCTATTATAGAGACACATTTTTAGGAACAGTTCTATCAACGTTTGGATCGGTATTATAGGTGACTATTTGATTACACCATTTTTTTTTTTACCAGAACGCCTTAACGGTCAATTTTACTGTAATTTTCTACAAAATTATTTACCTTTACTTCTTGAAGATGTTCCTCCTCCGTTACGGCATCAACATTGGTTTATGTGTTGAAGCACTCGGCAACCACTAAAGTTTTTTGTTAATTTTTTTTAATTGCCACTAAGGCTCTTTTGCGCCCGCACTGAATGCATTCTTGGTGAATAAATAACGGATGCCACTTTCTTTAGTTGTTACCGTATCAACCCTTCCTGTCACTCATGATAAGCATATAACATATATTATAACATGGTGACTGCTTCTCTCAAATCGAATCAATGAATTTTAATTGATTATTAGAATCGCGAGGTACTTCAGTGTAGGGTAAAAACGGAATTTTTGAATTTTTTATTGTTTTTAATTTGTTCATGAAGCTACCAAGCTTCAACGCGGGGCAGTATGTTGGAAAACTAGTTCCAACAATATGTCTAACATTTACTATTTCTATTATCTTTTTATTTTTTTTTATTTAATTATTCACCTCGCAAAGAGGAAAACGTCAACACCTGCCATAATTAGTAAAATTGTTTGACAACTAAAAATACCTGCTTTTTGTTGGGTGTGTCATGTGTAGGAAAGACACGCGGCGGCTAATTTAAAAAAAAAGAACAAGTGATATTTTTATTAGAAACAGAATCGAGCTGAGAAAAAGGTAGACAAATTTGGTAAATTCCAAAATATTCTCTCCAAATATATAGAAAAAGAAATCAAAGAATTTATGGTGAAACATTAAAGTTCCTGACTATAATAAGATGACCCCCTTTTGAAATAATGTCCTTTCCATTGCAGTTAATTTAAAATAGATGATCAAAACAAGTAGGAAATATATTAAAAGTTGATGATAAGGAAAGGACTTACTTAATATCCTTTTTTTTTATAAGATTTATTACGCCCTTTTGACAAGGTATGTGGTAATTATATTATAAATCATTTCTAGGCTAATATGAATGCATAATTGGTTAAAAATATTTATTTTAA
Organism: Polydrusus tereticollis; assembly: GCA_963920685.1. Lineage (NCBI taxonomy): Eukaryota > Metazoa > Arthropoda > Insecta > Coleoptera > Curculionidae > Polydrusus > Polydrusus tereticollis. Next base: position 21,609,523 of record OY987328.1, read on the forward strand.
CAGTAATATAGATGCTTCCATTAATTTGGTTAAAAATTTGGATCTAAATGGTGAAAAATTTAATTTCTATTAGGTAAATAAATTCATTTCACTTTCTATTTTTTTTTTTTCAAAGGGTGATCATTTTAATTTCGTACATAACTGAAAGCGGCAGACCTAAGAGCCTTCTCATGTTTATAACTACCCTCAAGGCTGAGAATGTTGTTTTAGGTTTCTTTGTCTAACTTTAAAATTAATTGTTTCACTTTTTGACGTAGGTATCTGCATTGTAAAAACAAAAACAAATTGTTATTCTGTTCATCATAAATTTAAACCTATATTTAGACCGCATCACCATCATTTTTGCTTCTAATTTATCTAATTTGCATGATTTAAATTTAGAATATTATTGTGAATTGTATTGATAATTTGATTATTAAATTCAGTGACAAATAAATTTGTTAGTTTACTAAAAGGCAAAATCATCTATTTTTTGAACTAAGTGAGATTGGTGCTTGTGAGATATACAGGAACGCAAGAATGTATACCGGGTGTTGCATCGTCGAGCGGGACATAGGAAATCCCATGTAATTTTAAATGGGGTCAATTATTGGCTTCCCTAATTATTTTAGAGAAAAATTCTATTTAGGTTTATTAAAGAGCACTAAACCCCAAATTCAAAAGAATAACTTTAGATAATTTTGATGAGCCCGTTTACGGGTTATCGCCGATTTCTTTTTAACTATTTCTCCTTTTTATTACCCCGTATTTGCGGGCACCAGTCAAGGTAAAAGATGACTGTCAAATAAAGTTGTCATTTTGAAATGTGTGCTTTATTGTTATAAAAACTCGTACATCGAAAATATTAAAGGTGTATTTATGAGTACAAATTAATCTGAATAAAACTAAAATAAAGTATCCAATTATAAGGTTAATTATGACATTTTACATGTTTCAATATTTTACTAATTAATAGGTAGGTACTATTAAATTGTTAGAACTTTAGGATTTAAGAAGATGTTCAAATATTCCTCCATTGACTGCTAGACAATAACCTAGGCGATCATAAAATTCTCTTCTTACATTCGCTAGTTGGTAAACTGAAATTCTATTGCATTCGGCAGAAATAGCATTTTTTAACTCGTCTAGATTTGGGTATTTTTTATCTTTGTATATCCTGTTTTTTAAATGGCCCCAGAGAAAGAAATCATTTGGCGATAAATCAGGAGACCTGGCTGGCCAATTTACTGTATAATTTAAGCCAATAACATTTCCATTAAAAGCACGGTTTAAATATTCCCGGACAGCCAGGGTACTATGTGCCGGGCAGCCATCCATTTGGTACCAAACTTCCTGATTTTCCCTGGCGGCATCATGTAAAGTAGGTAAAATATGATCTTCAAGTAGTTCCAAAAAATATTCTGCATTTAAATTTCGTGTAAGAAATAATGGCCCGATAATATTTTCTCCGAAAATCCCAGCCCATTAACTTTTTGTGGATATTGCGTCCTTGTTTCTACAAACCTGTGTTGGTTTTCTTTGCTCCAATATCGATAATTTTAAACATTGGGTTCATTGTTTAAGGTAAATGTGCATTCGTCAGTGAAACAAATGTTTTTTAAAAATTCCCTATCCATGTTTGCTCTTTCCATCATACCAAAACAAAACTCCTGTCGTCGTATTTCGTCCCTATCTCTTAGCTCTTGGTGCTTTTCATATTTGTATGAATAATATTTATGTCGTTTCAAAGCTCGTAATGCTGTGGTGTGATCTAATCCTATGTCATCCTCAAGTTTCCTTGTGCTGATCTTCCCATCATTTTCTTCCACGCACAATAAAACTTGCAAGTCCCTATCATTTCTTGCATCTCTTCTTTGTTCCTGCCTTTCTTCACATCTGCAGTTATTTATTACAGTGCCTTTTGTCTCAAATTTCTTGATAGTCCTTTCGACTGTAGATTTTGCAGGTATCGGTCTAACATGTCTGACACATTTTGATAACTATTTCCTTGATAATACATACCATTTAATCATCAATATTTTTTCTTCAGAAGTGTAATTCATGGCTAATATTTTCAATGTACGAGTTTTTATAACAATAAAGCACACATTTCAAAATCACAACTTTATTTGACAGTCATCTTTTACCTTGACTGGTGCCCGCAAATCCGGGGCCATAAAAAGGAGAAATAGTTAAAAAGAAATCGGCGATAACCCGTAAACGGGCTCATCAAAAATATCTAAAGTTATTCTTTTGAATGTGGGTTTTAGTGCTCTTTAATAAACCTAAATAGAATTTTTCTCTAAAATAATTAGGGAAGCCAATAATTGACCCCATTTAAAATTACATGGGATTTCCTATGTCCCGCTCGACGATGCAACACCCGGTATATACATCTAAATTTTCTTGACCTACTAATAAGTACGTGGGTCACTCTCTTTTGATTATGGGGAAACTTTTCAGTTTCCCTACAATGGTGCTCCAGCCCACTTTAGCATATTGGCTAGTGAGTATTTGAATAAAGCTTATCAAGCTTGGATGGGTCATGGAGGACCACAATTCTGGCCACCCAGATCGCCTGACTTGAACAGCCTGGATTAATTATTTTTTTAGGAGGCACCTAAAATCATTAATTTATGTTACACCAATCAAGAGTAGAACAACTAAGGAATAGAATTATTGACGGATATGAAACCATACGTAACACTTATGGGATTATATATTCTGTTAAATTATTATTACTTTTCATTTGTTAGATTATAGAAAATTGGTTATTAATAAATATTGGCGTATATTTTTTGGGTCAATATTGTTCGTGAGACTGTCCCTCGGGACGCCACTGGAACTCGTAATTATTATCTAGTTAGTGCTAACTCAGCGTCTTATCGCAGCGAATAATACTGTTAAATTTCACCAAAATCGGCAAAAGGATCCTTGAGACAATAATAAAAAAACGATTTTTTTTAAATTGTATCTTAAAAATCAGACTTTTAACCCTTAGCTGGTGAGCCGGGGTTTGTCAAACCCCATAAAAACTTAAAAGGTTTGCTGCGCTGTTAGGAGGAGTAGGATATCGGCCACTGCTTCTGTAGCTTTCGCTCAGTTGACCGTCAGTACCTGGGCGTTACAGATACGCTGAAATAAATTCGGATTTTCGTCTTATTTTCGTGAAGGTTAGTTCCATTCGGGGTGTGTCAAACCCCATCGCACTAAATACGTTACTTCTTATTTTCCGGTTTAAATTATGGCATCTACGTTTTCTAGTAGTAAAATGAAAACAGATGACCCACGTTTTGAGGAGTGGGCTACAAATGTTTACGACGAGTTGGAGAGTGATTATAGTGGCGACGAAGGGAACGTTGTTGACCCAAACTTTCATAGTGACAATGAGAGCGAGTCCGAGCAAGAGCTATATAAATCCGATCTAGAAAAGTTGTCTTCAGATGATTAAGATACACCATCTAATACTAAAAGAAGGAAAGTGAGTGCCAAAACATTTTATGGAAAAAGCAAATTTAAATGTTTTGTAAAACCTCCAAATTCAAACGTTTGCACAAGACAGCATAACATAATTACACATCTTCCAGGCATCATTGGTCCTGCAAAATAACTGGGCAAATATTGTACTCAGCTTTCTTCTTGGGAACTTATATTTACTGAAGAAATATTGAACGAACTTATTCTACGAACAAACGAAAAATTATCACTGGTGCGACAGAAGCTTTCTAATCCTGATCGACATGACTACAGATATATCGACATTGTTGAATTTAGAGCGTTTCTGGGGATCTTGATATATTCTTCAGTTTTCAAATCAAATTATGAAGATCTTGAAGCACTATTTGCGACAGATGGCAACGGACGTGACATCTTTCGTTGTATCATTTCATTGAAGCGAGTACTGGTTATTATCTCTTGCCTTCGCTTTGACAATGCTTTGGACAGGGACGAAAGAAAAAAAACTGATGCTACCGCTGCAATATCTTGGGTGTTTAATACTTTTATAGAAAATTGCCAAAAATCTTACTCTATTGATGAATATGCTTGCATAGATGAAATGCTTGTTGGATTTCGAGGGCGTTGCAAATTTAGAATTTACATACCAAACAAGCCCAGCAAATACGGAATAAAAATCATGGTATTGAACGATGCAAAGACTCATTACTTTTTGAACGCCCATATTTATTCTGGCAAGGACAGCGATGGACATACCCTTTCTGATGATGAAAACAAATTAGCAACGCCTACTCAATCTGTAATACGCTTAGCTGCCCCCATTAGAGGAACAAACCGAAAGTCACGGCCGATAACCGGTTTTCATCTATACCGCTGGCACTGAAGCTAAAGGAAATTAAACTAACCTATGTTGGTACGTTAAGAGAAAATAAGGGAGAAGTACCACCGCAATTCCTACCTGGTAAAAAAAAAGAAGAGAAGTCAGCACTTTATGGTTTCATTAATGACCTTACTTTAGTATCCTTCGTACCAAAGCAAAATAAAGTTGTTCTTGCAATTTCCTCCATGCACCATGATAATCGTACTGATCCAGAAACTGGAAAACCGGAAATAATTGTATTTTATAATGGAACCAAAGGTGGCGTGGATGCTTTAGATGAAAAGTGCACCGTATACTCTACAAGTCGACGAAGTAACCGTTGGCCTCTGGCTGGTGCTACAATATTGTTTGCCATAGTTTGTTACAGACTTCTTTAGTTATATTCTTTAGTTATTAGAAAACCAAATTTCCTATGTGTGTATTAACTTGATTCAATTAAAAATGTTTATTCCTACTTTATAACTTTACAATGTTTAATGTAATCTACGAAAAAAAAATTCTGTCAAAATTTAGATTTATTTTTCATTTCATATACATCTTTTAAGACACTAAAGTCAAACAAAATAATTAAAAAATAATTTTTATAGATATGTCCTCCTCAAAAACGGTAATTTAGTTGGGGTTTGGCAAACCCCACCTCGCCAGTTACGTCTCAATAAAGTGACCTCACCAGCTACGGGTTAAGAACACATGTTTATATGAACTTTACTACTTGAATTTGGTTTAGGAATGCACCCTTGGAATTACGGCCTATCATTTAGTAACACCTTGCATAGGTTCAAAAATGTTAAATTATTAAATTAGACCGTTATCCTAGTTGACAAAAGCAAAAACAAATATTCTGTAGAAATAAAGTTAAATAACATTTACATTGGAAAGAGAGTGCCAGAAGCACGAAGTAAAAATACATAAGAGCCTTTTATACTTTCATTACCCATTTATTTGACTCCATGACCAGAACCCATAAATAACGAAACCAATATCATATATTGCGAGTTTTCATTTACGGCCAGTAATCGATCCGAAACCGGGTAATAAAGACGTGTCGCAACATTTGTAAAACTTTGCAAAATTAATCCCAATCAAAAAGATTGCAGAGGTAAATCACGACCGAGGCAATTAAACAACGACAATCTGACAAAAATGTTGGAAATAAAAGACCAGATAACATCGTGAAAAATTCCTTTCTAGAAAATATTATGTAGTTTTTATAATGTGTAAAAATAGAGCTGCATAATCTATTGGCTTGGTATGCTTATTGTACAGTGCATTTTGTTAACCCAGGTTATAGGATTCCACTTGTATGTAAAACATTCAAACCTATAGTTGAGGATGCATTTGATAAGGTCTGACATGACTCAAGCTAATAAGAGCAGGTACGCCAAGTTACCTAATAAAGTTAGTCATTCCGTTTCTGTAACAACGGAAAATGCCAAATTGTCTATTAGACATATCAGGGCAGGAGTTCCTCAGCAGGGGGGTGTCACTAAAATACGAGAGTAGGGCAACAAGCAATTTATGGGCAGTTCATGTCAGGGGGGCGGGAGGGTTTGACATATCTGCTAGTAACTTTTGGTTTTCTTATTTCGAGGTAAGATTTCATTAATAATCTTCGCTAACCGAATATTTTTAATAAGTTTTAATGATTTAATTGGATATGTAATTAATTTAAGTTCATACTATCATCATTTTCGGTTAAAATCTTACAAAAACATTAAAAAGCTAGTGTTTTTTTTTTGTAACACTGATTTATTTTATGACTGACAGTTTACTTCTCGTCTGGTCTTCTGACGCGTTTGTTGTGATTTTTTCCACGACTTTTTTCTTTATAAAATGGGTTTAATTTGATCTTGGAATGAATTAGTGGGGCTTTTTGGTAAGTTTATAGTGATATCTAAGTCCTTAGTTTATTTTTTCATGAGCAAGTAAGTTCTTTCTTGGGATATTTTTTAGCTGAAACTTCGCTGTCGACCATGCTTTGGGATTGATGATTTTTGGAAGTATATTTTTATTGTAAGTATCATACTAAAGTAAGTTGATAAGTATAGTTTTAGATTCACAACTTTCTAATAATGATCTTTTGAAGTGTGTCTGGGTAAAAATGATATTAATTAGTTCCTTCCTAATTTTTCAAAACTGGTGAGTCACTTCTGTTTACCTACCTTGCTTGCAGTTAAAGTAAATATTTTTACATACACCTACACTTTCTCTTATGTTTAACAGCTTGTAGTAATCCTTATTTTTCTGTAGCTTGTAGTTTCTAATAACTGTATAACTACTCTACTCTACTAACTGAAATAAATAAATACTCACTTAAGTACTTACTGCATTGCCTTCTATAAAATACAAGTTTAGAAAATGTTTTTGGTTTAAATACTATTAAATTAGTCTGTGTCTAGGTACAGGACAAACAATTTGTTTGTAGTTAAACATTGGATATATGTATACCGTTATTGATATTCTTTAGTCTACTTATGGTTAGGTTAGTTCGGTTTATTTTCAAAAATACAGTTTAGCCTGAGATGAACTGGATAATGAAGTTAACTATAACCTATAAACCTCGGCATTAATGAGTTAATAAAAAAATGACATTTAATAAATTAAAATCCAATATAGGAAGAATAACATAGGTATTATATTTTTCCATGGATTTGTTTGCAAATTTAGTGATAGGTATGAAGAGTATTTACTGGAATATGTTCCTTTAATTGGGTTTTACTTGTTTTCGTACAGTATAGGGTTATACAGTAGAATATACAGTGTTCTCGAATGTAGTCCTTGAGAGTGTAAGCTTTTACATGTGTCTCGGGGAGGGTACAGCTGATACCAGCATTACTACATTGCACCTGCTATGCAATTTAACTGGCCAATATTTCTCTCCTTACTCTAATTGGGCAAAATATAAGTTTTCGCACCATTGTACTTTATATCCTAATTGAAAAGAATTTTTTTTCTGTTTCAGTCTAACCACACTCCTAGGCTTCCTTAGCTGTAATAATTATCAGTGAGAAAATCTAATTTCTTAAAAATATCATGACTTTAGTGTTGTATATTGTATTCTTAAATCATATGTAGGTATCTTTTTAATTTAAATATTCTAAATAAATATATTTTGATCATATTTTCTTTTATTATGATAATTCACTAGACATTGTTTTATAATTAAAAAAACAGTAATAAAAACAATTCATGTGTAATAAATTTCAAGGTTTTGATTCAATTTGGTTGTAACATTACTATATAATTGTGTTCCAGAAGATATATTTTTAAATTGGTTAGAAATTATCACAAGCTGCTCACATTTACTTATAAGGCGAGCAGCTTGTGTATTCCTGCCAAACATATATCTTTTGAAATCCAACTGTAATGTTACAGTCAAATCGAATTAAAACTAAAATTTATTTCAAAATTATAATATATTTTCAAATATTCCCGCGCATTTCTTCAGTCGGTATGTCAGATTTCTATAATGCCATCATGTCATTATTGGTAAAATATAATTCTGTTTTGCCGGTGGGTTAGCCATGCAGTTGGTTCATAGATGGCCCATGTTTCGAAACTTTAACATTGTTGTAACATTTCTCTAACCTTTATTGTTCTGTGTTCCTCAGACCCTCTTGCACCAGTCCGGTATAACGTCTACCATGCGGACACTACCAGGAATAACCAAACCTAGCTATATCAAAGACATATAAATCTTCTTCAAATTGGGTTAGATAAATAACAATAATAATAATAATAAGTTTATTTCAAATAGTTACAATATAATATACATGGTTAATATGTTATTTTTTATTAAACTTATTTATAAATTCCCCAGAAGACGTGTTTGTTAGGAACAATTCTTATTTATTTAATAGTATTTAAAATTATAAATATTTAAGAATATTTCTGTAATAAGTTGCAAGTATTAAATAAACGCTACTTTCTCGATGATAGATTATTAAATTTCTGAGAAAGATTAATTATATAATTGATTTACAACAATATTAAATAGCATTAAGTAAGTAGTTATAGCATCTCCAAAAATATTTTTAAACCGCTTGTTTCTAATATAAATGCTTTATTTCAATTTTATATTTTTTTAATGAAATAACTTTTTTAATATTCGTTGGTAAATAATCATTTAAATAAAAGCGTAAATATTTAAAAAAATTTTGTCCTACGGACCGATTTATTTTAGGTTTTATTGATATTTAATTTTTTTATAACGTGCATTATGGTTATGTTCTTTAAATTGTATAAGGTTTTTATTTTTAAAAATATATATTAAAATATTATAAATGTAAATTTGTCTAATGTTCATTTTTTTTGTTTCTGAATATAATTCTTTTGATGGATAAAGATAGTCCTATATAATTTTCAAAAATCTCTTTTGTAATACTAACATACTAATTTTTTAATCAAAGTTCCGCTTATTCCTCCCCAACCTAAAATTCCGTAATTTAAATGAGTTTTGACTAATGCATAATATAATATTTCCAGATGTTTTATATCCAGAAATTTTTTAATGCTTTTAAAAATTGGTAATAAACTTCTCAATTTTTTAATCAAATATTCTACTTGAAAATTTCAATTTAATTTACTGTCAAAAATTATTCCTAAATATTTTACATAATTAACTTTTAAAATTTGAATGTCATCGCTTATTTTGATGCTATTCATATTTTGTGGTACATTATTAAGGTTTAAAGTAAAAGGAAGATAATTATTTGTTTTATTGAAATTAATTGTTAATAAATTATTATCAAACCAATTTTTGATAATTTTAAAATCTTGTTTAATTTTCTTATTTAAATTGCCCCAATTTATATCGCTGTAAAAATAAGGTACCATCTGCAAAACTATAAATTTTCCAATCGCAATTCATACGAAGTAAATCATTAATATAAATATTAAAAAATAATTGTCCTAAAATTGTCCCTTGAGGAACACCATATTTAAATACTTTTGAATAGCTTTCTTCTTTATCTATTTTAACATAAGTTGGTCTATTTTTAAGATGGTTTTTAATTAATTCTAATTGCTTTCCTCCAAAACCAATTTTTTTCAATAGTAAATTATGGCCAAACGTATCAAAGGCTTTTGCTAAATCCAGAAAAATACAAGTACAAGGTGTTTTATTATCTAATGCATTACATATTTGTTCTGTTAAATAGCAAATAGCATCTTGCGTCGATTTATTTTTTTGAAACCCAAATTATTTTTTAGAAATAAAATTTATTTTTTCTAAATAATTATCAATTCGCATTTTTAAAATTTTTTCAAAAACTTTAGCTAATGAAGATATTAATGTTATAGGCCTATAATTACTAATTTTACTTAAAACTCCATTTTTAAAAATAACAGTTATGCTCCTGGCGGCGACTCCTGTGAGAATACCGGCTCGCCGATGCATTTGATTGCCACGAGATGTCGCTTGAAGACTACATCTGCCGTTATTCATCAATCTTTTAGGTTTAAGTAGATTCTATGGTGTTGCTTCCTTTCGTCAGATTCTATAGCCTCACTAGAGAAAAGTATTCAACATTTCTTGCACTGGCCTTGCAAGAAGAGGGTTCAATGCATTAGGCGAACCATTCTTCAATAATCTGGAGGACTTAAGCAGCTTACAACTGGGTCGACTTACTAGGCCTATTAACAGTAGTGGCTGGTTTAAGTGAGCTGCCAAGATTTTTCTACGCCGTACTTCGCACTAGCTGATGCTGAAAGGTTCCGCAGAACATGTGTAGTAACACAACAGTCCTTATAGGACTACGTAACACGGTCTGGATAGACCAGAAGTCTGGCACTCTAACCTAACCATAGCCTCACTGACGAGCTGTTATACAGCGAAATGCGTATGGGGATAAGTCCGGCGAAAGGAAGCAACCTTTAGGCATCTGAAAAAGCTGCAGATTATTCAAAACAAAGCACTGAGGATTTTTACTAAAGCTCTCAGGCTACGCTACGAGTACTACAGAATGATCTTTAAATTTCGACAATGACGGAACACATAGACAAGTTAATCCAAGACTATTACAAACAGACACACGTTTCTCAAAATGACATAATCATATCAACACACATATATACGCTTTACAAAACAATCGCTACACTTTCCAAAGAGACTGGCGACCGCCGTAAAACGAGGGAGCAAGGTATTTATGATACATCATAATCACAATGAAACCCAATAACCAAGAACGAATCCACAAAACAGAGAATCAAGAGTCAACAGAAAAATCCAAGGAACAAGAAAAACATTCACAAATCCAACCCGTCATCATATGACGGCTTTTAGCACCACGATGAAATAAAAGAAGTAAAGGACAACAAGTTCAACTTAAATGCTATGTTTGATTTGTATGGAAGAGGCGGTTCTACTGAAGTAATATAGCTAAAACTTGACACAAGCAAAGTGAGTTTTATGGTCTCAGATTTAGGAAAAGTTTCCCTTTTCTCAAAAAACTACGCTAACCTTTGCCCATTAATTTCTGACCAGATTATGGTAACGTACGGTCAAAAATAACTTGTCAAAATGTTATCGACTCTACGAAGGAACGTACTTAGATCATCTCAAGCTTCAGCAGAGGAATGTCGGTAACACAAGTGATCGATTACCTTGTCAGTTCTCATTCGGACCTTTAGTGTCGTACAGAACAACAGTGAATCGGTACTAAACTTCCATCAAAAATTTGTAACCACTGGATGTAATATGAGTTTCCACAAATAGAGAAAATTAATTGCAATTGAGGTAAAAGATACAGAGAATCCAAAAACTAATCTTACTCAGCTTGATTAAATTAATAAATAATTCACACGTTATTTTTATGTCTTGTTTTTAGAAGTGTAAAATAAATATCAACGCATTTACAATATACCATGAAAGCAAAAAGTATTTTCATCCAAGAGGGCTTGGACTGAAAAATGTAGGGCTTGGTTTAGCTTGGTAAGAGAATGGAGTATGGAGAAGTAAACAGGGGCTTATTTTTCAATTTCCTTGTCCTTGTACTTTTAAAAAAATGCAAAATATCCCATCGATGTATTTTTTATATTAAAATTCAAAAATCTTATCAAAAAACCATTCCAAACCAAAACCAAAGACTTACGCCATAAATTTAGGATTTTTCAAATGGAATTCACAGTTTATTACGTCTATTATGGTCAGGGAAAACCTGGAATAGTCCGAAAATTTCATTTCAAAGTCCCTTCATCTCTTCCCCGCCCCATATATCGCCCTAACTATCTACACCTACATAATCCAAGTTCTCCGCAATGTGCGTCTTTTACAAGCCACCAAGAATTTCCAAAGCTGAGAGTTTCTGAATAAGCAAATCATGGCCAACCTTGTCACAGGTCTTGGAAAAATCAGAATAAATTGCATCAGTATGCAACCTATTCTCCAAGGCCTCCAGCAAAGCCTAGTTAAGAGGAAAGGTTGACTACAGTGGATCTTCTCCTTATAAAGCCATGTTGTTCATTGATTATAATATGATTAAAAACTGTGACTTCATCGGGCACTAGGATTTTCGAGATCAATGAATGATACCCTTGCTATGGGACGATAGTTCTCAATATCTGATTTATTAACCATATTTAAAAATTGGTGTAACATAGAATTTCTTCCAAATGTCTGGAAAGGTCCCACAATATGTCTACCAACTATGCCCGCCCAAACATTACCAGTAACAATAATTGTGTCTATTAACAATGCCATTTAAATGGAAAGTAGCTTCATTCGAGAAAAGGATATTTGTTGCGAAGCTATTATCGTTATTGCATCATTCCATCATCAGCTCACAAAATTCAGCTCTTCTATCAAAATCGTTCTCGTTTAACTCGTGCATCAACTTTATCTTTTAGGGATGCAACTTCTCCTGCTTAAACCAACTTTTCACTGACTGTTGAGATACATTAAAATCCATTGCCATTGGCCTGGATGATTGTGGTCGACCTGATCTAGCAGCTTGCCTAATTTAGTTAATTAAAACTTTTACAGATAAGTTAATAATAGCTCAATCATCTTTTTTTTTTATTAACTGTAATCTACTAAAATCGGTAAAATATAAGGTTTTTCACAAACAAATTCAATATTATTTGTGGTTAAATATAAGCGTCATTTTATATAAATGTGAAAAAATTTCCAGTATAATTTCATGCAGGTTACTCCAAGAAGGGGAAGATTTCCCTACATTTTTTTAGTTGCTTGCGTATAATTTCCAACAGTAATATTGTTACGGCTTGCTTAGCCTTTGTTGCTAATAAGAATTTATAAATGATATTGCCGTTATTTGAGGGGTAGAACAGATGAATTTAGATAATAGGCACTAGTACAAAACAAATACATATTTATTATTAGCTGAATAAGTTGAACAAGCTAAATACAGAAAGACAAAAACAAAGAATTGAAGAAGTTAAATAAACTGTTCGAGGACCTTGCTTACTGTAAAAAGAAATAAGTGATACCACCTAGTATCACACACACACCGTCACGGCCCGGACGCCCGGACTTGACTTTCCGCTCGTAGCCAAACCGATCTCTCACCGTATATAATTTATGATTAGTCAGCAAATCGAAGGTATTTCTCCAAAAGGACAAACGCGCCATTTTGATGTTTTACAATTTTTAGGGGACGATATATCTAACCGAATCTACACTAAAGTTGACAGATCAATATCATTACTTTGACTTCAATGGACAACAGAGCTGATCTATTATTCACTTTTAACGCTATAATAGATAAAGATAAGGTGTTATAAATCACGTTGTCTCTGGATCGTTTATCCATGACGCACCGGAAAAGAACCATATGAATCTAATTAAAATTACGAGGTTTAAAGAGTCAAAACAAAGTCTAAGTTCATAAATATCAAAATTTTCATGGCTAGCGTCCGGACCTAATAATAACAACAAATATCCACAACTTCCTACCAGCAACAGGAAAATAAGATAAAATAAGATAAATATGGCTCTGAAACAAACAGCTTATAGGATTGAATTAAATTTCAAGGCTCAAAAATTTAAAAACAGAATATAGAGAAAGGAAAATGAAAATGAAAATTATATAAATAGAGAAAACCATGCTCCAAGCATAAATTCACACGTCTCTTCTTGTTTCCGAAAGCTTTGATCAGCATATGCGGAGAAAAGTTACTACATTATTAAATCATCCTTTCTTGTAACTGTTCTAAATTTTCAACTGGTGTTCTAAAAATATTGTTCGTTAAATGAGGAAAACTGAAGTAATCCATAACCTTCAAGTAAGGTGATCTGCGTGGGAATTCAATATCTGGTTGATAACTGATGAATCTATCATAGAAAAAATTGCGTAAGTATTTAATGGTTTCGGCGGATGTATGGGAGGTTGCAACGTCCTGTTGAAAATAACCAGAACGTAGTTCATCGTTAAGTAATTTTAGTGCTCCACAAATGGATTTAATATATTGTCCCTGTACTGCTGTGCTGCCTCTGTGTCATGGAAAAGAATAGGACCAACAACTCTTCGTCGGAAAATAGTCAAGCAGATATGAGGCTGCAATGTGGATTTTCACTACTCCGCATAACCGGTGAGGTGGAACCAGGCTTCATTAGAATAAAATGTCAGGTCAATAAATAATTTATTTCCAATAAAGTTCGGGTAAACCACTGATAGTAATTCCTGCGTCATTCAAAATCTGCAGCTGGTATCTCTTGGAATACTTGCACTTTATAAGGAAACAATTTTAACTGTTTTTTAGGAATAGTCCTGTATATTCTATAAGATCTTCCCAATTCTTAAAATTGGCATCTTAAACATTTTGCTGAAGTATTTTGCATTATTTCACGAACGCTTGCAACAAGCTGTTCTGTCCTTATAGATGGTCTTCCAAAAAACTTGAGATGTATGGAGTACGTGATGCGACGCTTGATTAAGTCATATTTGAAAGATCGAGTGCAGCAAGTGGTTGAATGCGATGAGTGCGGTCTTTTATGCAAGTCACAAGAGATAGTTGTCACTAGGAGAGATCCTCAGGGATCAATCTTGGGGCCTCTTCTATATACTTCGTATATACGAACGAACTACCTGATGTACCTGAGGAGTACACTGTATTATATGCTGACGATACATCGCTAATATTTGGCGAAGAGAATAGCGAAACACTTCTTTATAAGGTACAGACTTCAATGGGAGCCCTCGACGAGTATTTCTTGGCAAATGATCTGCTGCTAAGTGTGTCAAAAACGCAGACACTAATCTTCGGAACCAGAAAAGAGAATAATGTTGCGCTCACATACAATGGTAAAATGTTAAAAGCATTAGAGAGCATGCGTTTTCTGGGATTGCAAATTGATAGGAGGCTCGACTGGAAGGCGCACATTGAGAGTTTAGCAAGCACTATATCCCGATACTGCTACGCAGGGCATGTAATATCGGATCACGTTAATACCGAGGTCGCCATTGCATATATCCAGTCCAAGTTAATATATGGAGTTATATTTTGGGGTAGTTCATCAGAAATACGCAGAATTATGATCATGCAAAAAAAGGTGCATGCGAAATATTTTTAAGATGAAACAGCAAAAAAGTTGTAGGCCTGTTTTTGCAGAAAACAATATTCTGACGGTAACAGGAATGTACATTATTAACTCTGTGATATTTAAATGTGATAATAGTGATCTTTTCCTCGATTGTGATTTGAAAGACATTGTTCAGCAGCGCCTATTGGGTTTTTTTTATTATGTTTATAGTAAATGTAAGCATCTTATTATTAAACAAATAAATATTATTGTATTATGTTGTATAGAACCTGTAAACAGAGCCACGGTTGAAAGAACAGGAAATATCGATTATGAAACACATGAACGAGTCAAGCCAGCGACTAACGATGACAATAAATTCATCACAGCTTTAAGTGTAGTTGAAGATCCTCACAAGAGTACTCGACAGCTAGGCAATGAAAATTTAGTGCATCATCAGTGTCAAGAATGCTTCGTAGTGAACATTTTCATCCATATCATATTCAGTTATTGCAAGAATTAGAGCCGCAAGATTATGAAAATAGAGTAATATTTTGCCAGTGGGCTGAAGGTATGATACAACAACAACCTCGTTTTTTTGAATATGTTATGTTTAGTGATGAGGCTACATTTCATAGAAACGGATGTGTGAACAAACATAACTTCCATTATTATGACACTAGCGACCCCTTTTTTACACGAGAAACTAATTTTCAACATCGGTGGTCGCTTAATGTCTGGGCTGGTATAATAGGAAATAATATCATTGGTTCACATTACTTTCATAGAAACCTTACTGGTCAGGTGTACCATGATTTTTTGCAGAATCATTTAGAAGTGCTATTAAACGGGTTGCCAGAATATAATCGGGAAACAATGTGGTTTCAGCAGGATAGAGCGCCAGCTCATTACATTCTACTAGTGAGACATTTTTTAAACCGACGTTTCCATGACCGTTGGATCGGTAGGGGAGGCCTAGTATCTTGCCCAGCAAGGTCTCCCGACCTTACCAAGCTAGATTTTTTCTCATGGGGATATGTAAAGCAAATAGTATATAAGACGGCTCCAACCAGAAGAGAAAATATGCACACAGCGGATTGAAGAACAGAAAAGGCCTTTGATCTGAGTAAAAACCAGGGCAATAGAATAAATAAAAATCCAGAAGAGGTAATTGGTCTAAGTGAAAACCAGGAAATCAGAGTAAATGACAATCTAGAGAAGGCCATTGGCGTTCATCCCACTGAAAACAAAGAAATCGCAGTGCGTGAAAATACAGAAGTCTTGAATATCCTTCAAAGAATTACTAAATTTTCGTACCCTGTTACCAAAGAAGGAACTACATCAAAAGGGAAAAAGTACTATAAGGCGGTAAAACAAAAAAAGCAGGAAAATCAGGAAAAAAAAGTGCAATTTTTTAATGTTAAACAACCATGTGATAACCAGTGCCCCAAAAAATGTGTCGAAAGTATAACAAACGAATTACGCCTGCAAATTAATAAGGGCTATGTTTCTGTAGGAAACTTGAAAAAAAAACGTTTTATTTTGGCAAACACGCTGCAAGCAGCTCCGAGCAAAATCTTGAAGAATGCTACTTCTTCTTCCAAAAGTCGCACAATTCAGTACTTTTTTCAGAATGAGACTGGAGAGAGAAAACAAGTTTGCAAAATATTTTTCCTTACCACTCTCGGATACAACAAGAAAAATTATCGTTTTGTATTACAAGCCATCAGACAGCGAAAATCACAAAACTGTTAAGCAAGATTTAAGAGGTAAGCAAATAGAGAATAACATAAATTAATGATTTTTTTTCTTTACTGTACAAGCACACGCATCATAAAAAGCAGCAAAATTAATAGATAACAACAACCTCTTGTTGACACATCCTGTAGAAGGCTATTCCATGGTCAATAACGGAGAGCCAGGACAGAAAACCAAATTCTGTAAATGCGCCATTACGGATTGTTGTCAAATATTACTGGTATTTATTTTATTTTCTAAGTTTATTTTATATTTCTGTAATATTAATGTATGTTTGTTTTATCCAAGCTAAGGTAAGTTTTAAAATCATTTGCTGGGCACCATTAATATTCATAATAAAAGTAAAAAAGGTTTAATCATTCTTGTTATCTATTATTTGTTTGCTGTTAAATGTTTAAATGTTTCACTGATATCCAGAAAGACAACAATCTGATAAAAGAATATTTCGAAAAATCCAAGCCAATCTCATTGAGCACGAATCTTTTAAAAAACCAAAACCCAATTTTTACAACAAGGAAAGCAGGGATGAAAATAAAACAAATGTTTTGGCCTCTGTTCACGTACAACCATCCATATCATACAGAAAAGTATATGATGAAGTTGGGATTAAAAAATCAAGAACGCAGTTAATACTATAGAAATATAAATTTAAATCATACAAATACCATCTCGCCCAACCAGAACGTAGGATAATTTTTTGCCATTGATACCTACAAATGTTGTTTCTTCCCAGGCAATGATAAAATTCCCCAGCATTAAAATCTTCGGGAAAATCGTCCATGCACAAATGCTGAGTGTAATGCCACTCATCATTTACTCTAACTCCGTTTGGAAGATACGCTTCAACCATGAACTTCTTTTGCTGTTCCGTAAAACCCATTGCGTGAATCAATCAAGAAATTGGATACATTAGCGATAAATCAAATTAGTTGTAACGACTATTAAAGATGACGGAATAACTGATTTATTGATAATGCTGGTGTTTACTGACATCTAACAGGCATCAAGCTCTAGGGCTAAACAGCACACGCGGCGGTGTGTCCAGGACGGCTGCGGTTGCAGCGACACTAGCGGTCCAGTAACGTACCTCACAGGTGACAGCTGAAAGCTAGCTTGTGGTTTTTATGGTTATGTTCGAAATTTGGAAAACCGTAAACAAGCTTATTTTTTTTCAAGTTTCGAAAATATTCGATTGATTAAATTGATTCAATTATTGGTAGAGTTACTTATTTGAAATTGTTTAGTTATGGCGGTTTTTTGAACATTTTTACCTAAGAAAGAAGGAATGTCCAGTATTTCGTGTTCAGGTTGCAGCAAAAGTTTTTCTCGATATAAAAACCTTTATGCTCATTTAAGAAATATTTATCAGATGGAAGCGATTATTCCAATACACTGAGCCAGAAATTCCATAATTTGTTCTTGTTGTTCCAGTATTTTCAGTTCCTATGGAGATTTAAGAGATCATATTGCTAGAAAACATGACATTAGTTTTTTAAGGAAGAAATGCATTTTCAGAATCAAATAAGTATAAACATTTCGTGAATTAGAATTTGTTATCTTACACATTTTTTTAAAACATATGTCAGGTTATAAAGTACAAGAAAGCCAACCGAATGCTCCTCGAAACTAAAATTAGAATGAAACTCCAGAACTCCACATAGGAGGTTTTTTATGAACAACCACGATATGATGTAAAATCCTTTTAATTTATTATTTACTTATGTGTTCGTAACTTTTACATTTTCTAATGTGGAAAAATGAAAAGGAAAAAGAGTTAAAATGTTCCTATTTTAAACCAACAGGAACAAAAACAAGAGTGCATTTCAAGAAAGAATATTACCTTTGCCACAGGTCATACCAGCAAGAGAAGTACAAGCATTCCTCAACAGTTCCTGAGAAGCTGGAAAAGCTGGAAAAAACTAATGGTTTTGTTAAAACCATATACTCATGCCCTTCTACTATTGAAGTAATAGAAAAAGATGGACAATATAAAGCAGTAATTTACTTACCCCATTTAGGACACACATGTTCAATAGAGCATATTAATTTATCAATATTTCAAAGAACGCAAATTGCAGGTTGGTAATAATAAGATATTATCGAGGATATTATTAAAATGTATTTTTGAAATTTATGTATATTATGTAATTTTTATGTTTATTTTAGGAAAGATTGCAGAAGGTGTGGTGTTTGAAAGAATACTTGATGATATTAGAAACAATGTAAAATCTGAAGAATCACTGGAACGAATCCATCTACTTGATAGAATGGATCTAAGAAACATTAAAAGAGAATTTAATTTAACGCCACAGTATCATCAGACTGATGTCATCAGTGCGAATTTGATGATCAATCACATGCAAACATTACAGGAAGACAGTCCAATACTATATTATAAAAAACAAGGTGAAGTGAAGCATATGTTTCATATTTCTGATTTTTTTCTTGCTATAATGGCACGTTTTCAAGTATCTATGGCAAAAAAGTTTGGTTCTACAAAGATTTGTGTAGGTTCTACTCACGGAACCACAGGTTATGATTTTCTACTAACCACACTTTTAATAGTGGATTAATATGGAGAAGGCGTGCCGCTAGCATTTTTAATATCAAATAAAACAAATACTGCTACTCTATCTTTCTTTTTTCAATTGGTTGAAGAAAAAATTGGTTATTCTTTGGCAACAGAAACACTCATGTCTGATGATGCTCCAGAATTTTACAACTCCTGGTCAGATATTATGGAAGTACCTACAAATCATTTATTGTGTACATGGCATGTTGACAAAAACTGCAGAACAAATATCTCTCAAAAAGTTCATGGAGATCAAGAAGTAAAAGCTAATGTATATAAACATGTGCGTTGTTTAATGGAATGTCAAAATCAAACTGAATTTTATGAGTTATTGAGTCCAGTTGTGAATAATCTGTTCATTCATGAGAATACAAAAGAATTTGGAAAATATTTTAAAGAATATTATGCGAACA
Organism: Polydrusus tereticollis; assembly: GCA_963920685.1. Lineage (NCBI taxonomy): Eukaryota > Metazoa > Arthropoda > Insecta > Coleoptera > Curculionidae > Polydrusus > Polydrusus tereticollis. The sequence continues at coordinate 21,629,061 of OY987328.1, forward strand.
GACCTCAGCAGTGGGCATTTTGTTTTCGTCGTGGGCTAGGAATAAACACAAATATGTTTCTTGAATCAATGCATAAAATATTAAATCATATATACCTTGAAGGGAAAAAGTGTAAAAGAGTTGATAAATGTATACAAGCTTTAATGACCATGGTTCGTGATCATGTGTTCAAAAGATTGAAGAAAACTATAAAAGGCAAAATAACTTGTAGGATGAGTTTAATTCAAAGTAGTAATACCATCAACTTCATTTGAAAATTCTGAAGATGTTCAAGTCGAACTGCACACCTTTACTTCTCAGCATGGTAAATTGCAAACTTACAATGAAAATTCGAAAATAAAAATAAAGCTGGACATTCTTTACAAATATGTATCGGAGAATACATACAATAAAAGTACGAGCTCAAAACTTGAAAAATTATTAGAAATGCCTTATGTATTGCAAAACAAAGTAAAGTAAAGGAAGTTAAATCCAAAAAGCCTGTAAATAAGAAAGTTGACAAACAGCTGCGTTTTTAAAGTACTAAGAAAAAGTGAAAAATTATAGAAAATACGTTAAGGAAACCTACAAGTACCGGGTGACTTCGTATAAACTAGCACCCCCCGTAACTTTTTATTTTTTATCGTACGGAAAAAATAAAAAAAGTGACATGCAGGGAAAATTGTTTCCTTTCCAAATCTGCATTGTGCTTTTCGGTAACTTTGCATATGTACCGGGGACGACAAAAAGTATTTTTTTTAATGGAATGCCCTGTATATTTTCAGCTAAAATGAAAGATCCTTATTTTCTGATTTCAAATATACCATACAAGTTGACATTTGGGTCAGCCATTTTTGCGTTATTTAAGTTTACATTTGCATTGAATTTACATTATCTTGATATACGAACCGAGTAAGTTGCACTGACCACAAATCACAGAAATAAATTTAGATACGTAAGCTGGGCGTTCCCGCCAAACATTATTATTTTGTTTGGATCGCATTTCGTAGATGGCGCCGGTAGTGGCATCGCCCAATTTGGTTTGGTTAAGTTCATATAGAGGGCACAACTTTCATTTGCGATTTGCGATTTGCGATCGAGAAGAGGCGCCCTCCCAGATTTCGTTGTTGTCAAAAATTTGAAGTGTATTGTCAATTTTCTATTTTCGATTTTCTTTTAAGTTGTGTTAAATTTTCATGCCGTTTGTGATCGTTCGGTCTTTGTGTGTAGTATTAGCGTGTTTTTTGATAGTTCTTTTGACTTTTTGTTTAGTTTTAGTGTGTTTTTGGTTTGTTTAGTTAAAGTTCGCGTATTTATTTCCGTTATGGACTACGCACCTCCGTTAAAACCTAAGTTCCAAACTGTTTAAATAAACATGGCATGCGACACCGCTTGCCAAAAAGAGATCCGATAATTTTTGAAGAGTGGATTGAGAGGATTAAACCAGAAGACTACACTACACAGCTAATGAGTTTCATTTCAGGCATTTATTCCAAACTTAAAAACAAGGGTTACAAGTAATGTGTATCCCTGAACTAATAATAAAAGCAGAAAAAAAATGAATATTTAAACCAAGGAATATTTTAAATTTTAGAGCGGCACCAATATCTACCGATAAAACAGATTTCATCAAAAGATAATAAAGTTTTCTTTATTTTTACCCATAGTTGCCAAACAGATTTCTTTCTTTCTCGCGTGTTTCGGATCGCAAATACTAGGACATCAGCGCCAATTAGTTTTTGACAGTTCTAATAGTCCAGTTGCGTATCTAAATAGATTTCGGTGATTTGTGGCACTGACAGATATTATTTCAATTACAATGTCAATTCAGAAATATTTGTTACTATTGTTTTCATGGCCCACTGTTCAAAAAGTTGTTGTACTCAGTAATCATGGTAGCGTATCAAGATAATGTAAATTCAATGCAAATTTAAACTTAAATAACGCAAATATGGCTGACCCAAATGTCAACTTGTATGGTATATTTGAAATCAGAAAAAAAAGATCTTTCATTTTAGCCTAAAATATACAGGGCATTAAAAAAAAAATACTTTTTGTCGTCCCCCGTATATTTGCAAAGTTACTGAAAACTACAATGCAAATCTGGAAAGGAAAAAATTTCCCCTGTATGTCAGTTTTCTTATTTTTCCCGTACGATAAAAAATAAAAAAGTTACGTGGGGTGCTAGTTTATACGAGGTCACCCGGTACAGAGAAGCAAGAAATAAGCAGTGATATTCAGTATAACCTTTTAATAAATAAAGCTGTTGGAAGCGATCATAGTTATATATAAAAACAAAAATATTAAAGTAAATATGTTCTAGATTTTTCATAAATATGTATGTAAAGTGTATAATTGAAATACATAATTTTTCTTTATGTATAGATATTGTTTTTTTTTTATATTTTTATATCCATATTCTATAGGTATTCATCAAGTAGTTTTTTGAACGTCGAGAACAACATCACGTTTTATTGCTCGCGATAAATATCAAGTTTCCATGGGCCGCGGTTTGCGGAAAATTGTGATTTTTGATTTGGTGATGACAAATACAATTTCCTACATATTCGAATAATTTTTAAAACATAAAGTTGCCTACATCTCCCTAAAATCTATATTAACAATTAAACAATAGTGCAAAAAAAAACTGCTAAATTCCAATGGCAACCAAGATAAACTTTTTTCTGATAGCCAGGTAGAAATAAACAAACAAATAGGTATGGCGCACGATGACCTTAGTGATAACCAGTGCGTTAAATGTAAACAAAATTGTCAGGAGGAATATTATAAATGTGATTCATGTCTAAATAGGATTCACAAAAAATGTGCAAATATAACACCATCCGAGGTGAAATGTATGCCACTACAGAAGAGGGTCCTGCTATTAATGTGCGATGAATGTAAGATATTTATGGCCAGGATGCCTTTTATGATGAAATTGTTGGAAGAAATGAAAAAGGACATAGAAACAATAAAATCTGAAATCAAAACATCTTTTAAATTCAAATTCAAACTTTATTCAAGTATTTGATACAAATTATATCATTCCTTACGTCAGCGGGTACCGTGTATAAGGACTAAAAAACATTGTTCATATAACATATCCAGAATATACTTAAACTAAAACATATCAAAACCAAAATATGACCTCTCGAAGTAGGCCAACATAAACAGATTAAAAAGAAAAATAAGGACACGCTTAAATTTAACAGGAAATGATTACAAGAAATTACAAAAACAATATTATTGCATATTAACCGAGTTTAAAATATATAAATCACAATATCACAGGACTATTAAAGAACTCGACCATGCTATAGAGGGCTTTACTTAAAAGGAAGGTCTTAATCTTATTCTTAAATTGATTATCTCCTAGCAACTTAATGTTATCAGGCACCCTGTTATAGAAAACTGGAGCATAATAATTTACTGAGATGCGGCTCCTATGTAGTCTTAGAAATTCCAATCGAATGCTGTGCCCATTTCGCGTGTCATACCGGTGGTAAAAACTATTTTGGTTATATCGGGCAACATTAGAGTGGGCATAAATTAGACACTCGTAAATGTATCTACTTGGTATAGTCAGAATTCTCAAATCAACAAAAGATCCTCGGACATCCTCCCTATACCCTAATCCAGCAATCACACGTACTGCCCTCCTTTGCAGTCCAAAGATGCGGTTGGAATGAGCAAAATGACCCCAGGCCAGAATCGCATACACACAAACCGACTGAAAAGTACTGTGAAATGCCTGTAGCAATACTGCTGGTGGCAGAATCTTGAAGAGATTCTTTAGCAGAAAGATATTTTTAGATAGTTTTCCCGCTATTATATCAATGTGCCTCTCAAAAGTCAAGAGTGGGTCAAGATGTACTCCCAGAAATTTCACCATTTTAGCATTGCCTTCAGGAATCTCTCTTAAACTAAAAGTCATGCATACTGTTTTATCTTGATTCATTGTCAGCTTATTTACACTGAACCATTCTTGCAATCCTTGCACTTCCCCATTCACCTCATTCACCAATTCATTCAGACTTACACTTCGCCCAGCCAATGTAGTATCATCAGCAAACAGCCAGAGTCTTGAGTTTGGTGATGCACCTTGAATGTCATTTATATAGATTAGAAACAGAAGGGGCCCAAGTATGGATCCCTGGGGCACCCCATGCCTCATCTCCAATCTCTGTGAAACTTCACCCTTAAAGGCTGTTTGCTGTTTTCTATCCTGCAAATAACTCCCCATCAGTCTTACACTTCTCTGCCCCATTCCATACGATATAAGTTTGGACAGAAGTACAGAGTGGCAGACACAATCAAAAGCCTTCGAGAGGTCACAGAAAGCTGCATGGGCATACTGACCACTCTCAAAGGCATCCACTATATACTCTAATAAATTTGTTATAGCTAGAGTAGTCGAGTATTTTACTCTAAAGCCAAACTAGATGGCTGCAAATAGATTTTTTTCATCAAAATATTTGTAAAGTTGCTGTTTTAGTATGAGTTCTAAGATCTTGGACAAAACTGGAATAAGAAATATTGGTCTATAATTATTTGTATCATTTACTGACCCTTTTTTAAAAACTGGTACCACCTTAGAAATCTTAAAACACTCCGGAAAGACCCCATTTCTGATGCTTGTATTAAAAAGTTTTGTAAGACATGGTATCAAATGATGCTTTAGTTGCTTTACCAATGAAACATTCATACCGTACACATCCTTACTGGCCTTTTTCTTAAGAGCATCGATTGCATCTCTCACCTGCACAAATCCAACCTCACTAAACTCAAAGTTCAGATTGTTTTTTGACCTGTCAGGTATATATTTTTGGAAGTTGTCTGCTGTTTTTGGTATAGATTCTATAATTCTCTCTGCTATACTGGAAAAAAAGTCGTTAAACTCATTCGCGGTCAAATTCACTTCCTGATCAGACATTCTATTTACACCCCTTACCTGGTTTATTATATCCCAAGATGTTCTTACAACATTGGTTGAATTTAAAATGTGGTTTGTGTAAGCTGTCTTTTTTGCATCCTGAATTTTACGATTATAACATTTTTTAAATGAATTTATCTCATTCTTTAAAATTGGGGATGGTCTGTTTTGGTAGACTTCCTGTAAGAGGTGTAAGGTCTCTCTCATCTGACGAAGTTGGCCATTAAACCACACAATGCCCCTACTAGATGGTCTAGGTACCTCCCTGAATTCAGGGAATGCATACCTCATTACCAGTCTCAAATATCTCCAAAAAGGCCTTGTATACATCATTCACACAAACATCATGGTCACTCAAAAAGTTCCAATCCTGTCGTTCTAGCCACTCATACATCTTACTTATTCCTCTTTTTGTGATAGGTCTGCATGTATACGTCTCCGGCACAGGATCTGAGCCCATATCAACCAACACATGGACAGCCGAATGATCAGAGATATGTGGATTATAAACATTCGTATTTAATCTCAGTAAACCACTAAAATTGACAAAAATGTTATCCAAACAGTTTACATTATGTGTCCTTTCAAATATTTGTTGGTCCAAATTAAATCCCCTAAGCAAATCTATTAAATCAGTCTTTCGTTGATTGGTTGAATTAAAACTTACATTAAAATCGCCATTGACAATCACATATTTAAAATTTTTACAGTCTACCACTTGATCAAAAATCTGGCATAAAGTCTCCAGAAATATATTAAAATTCCCATCAGGAGATCTATACACAGTTAGTATTACACAATTAAAATCTATTAATTCTATGGCAGATATTTCACAGTGAAATTCCACTGACCTGTTTACTAAATTAGGCAGATTTCTACACTTAATTCTAGGATTTGTCATAATTATGGTACCCCCGTTACGCAAGGTTTTTCTACTAAAATGAGAACTAACAATATAGTCATTCAGTCTTAGGAAGAGAATTTCATCTTCTTTTAGGTGATGTTCACTAAAGCATAGTATGTTGTAGTCCTCTGGTGAGCCCCCAACAAAATCTTCAATCTCTTCCACTTTATTCCGTAATGACCGTACATTTAAATGCAAGACTCTAATGTTTAAATTTACTTGTTTGTTTACCTTCAAGTCTGGATGTATATGCTTCCCTTGCTCTATTGACGTCGTCTGAGATTCATAAAATGGTTAACGACCACACCATTTGGCCATGAAATTGGGGCTAGCATTTGATCTTTGTATTTCATATCAACTCCTACTCTGAAGCTGCTCCTTTCATTATCTCTCTTGGTACCAATTTTCTGACATGTATTTTCTAGTTTTAGTTCAGTTTCAACGTATGTTTTGATGGTATCGGCTGATGTTTCTGGAGCAAGTCCTGAGACAAAGAACCAAGCTTTTCTAGTGGCCACCTGGAGTTTTTCCGTTGGCTCTGTCTTTTCCCCTCTAATCGGAGTGGGTCTGTTAACTTTTGGATATTCTACATTCTGATTGTCTGTCGATTTGCGTCTTCTTCTGCGTGAGACCAAATTCCAATCACAATCTTTATTGTTGTTTTGTTGTTTTTGTTGGTTATGTTTAAGTTCATCTTCTTTTCCACCTTCTGCCTCGTCAATTTCATGTACTGTAGCAACATTTTGTGTAGATGCCACTTTTGGTGCGGTTGTGCCAACAGATTTGTTGTTATCTTCACCGATGTTAACGCTGTCCTGACATTGATTTGACATTGGGATTTCTGGCTGGGGGGGCTTTTTGGCCCCTTTTGGATTCTTTGTGCCCTTAGAGCCCCGTTTTTCATGACTTTCTTGTTCAAGAAGCTGGATTCTTTTGATTAGAAGTCGATTATTTTCTTTTAGGATGTTGTTTTTATCCGTTGTTTCTTCAACTAACCTTTTTAAATATGCCACTTCCACTTGCATTTTTTCATCTGGTTGACTAGCCTTTTCCTCAAGTTTTACTTGATTTTCCTTTAATATCTTGACTTTATCTTCCATATGCACTAGAATTTCGTGTAAGTGATTTATTTTATCCTGCTGTATTTTGATTTTTTCTTCATAAGTTGAGGTTATGGTAGCTTTACAACACGTTAACCGCGATTCGTCTATAAATTTCAATTTTCCAGCGAAGTCTCTTTGCGCACACGATTTATGAAACACATTTCCACATCCTACACATACTGCATAAGAATGCTGACGCGTTTTACAGCAGTGAAAATGAGTTTTACTGGCTGTACTATTTTGATCGTCACTCGTCGACGCCATCTTCCATCCATCATTAAGAACGAGTCATATGCAGCAATCCTACAGAACAATCCCAAAGGCAATGTTAACAATAAGACAAATTTGCCATCAATCATCAATAAACCTAAAGTGGCACAAAGTTCGCAAAAAACCAAAAAAGAAATCCAGACGTCAATAAACCCAGCAAAGTTAAATATTGGAATTAAAACATTAAAGAAACCAAACAAGGAAATATAGTGGTTAAGTGCGACACAGAACAGGACTTTGAACGATTTAAGAAGGAGGCTGAAGGAAAACTTACAGAAAAATTTAAAATAGAGCTGCCAAAAAAATTTTTACCTAAAATAAAAATTGTTGGTTATACAGGCGAAGAATCATTAGAAAATGTTGAAGCCAAAATTCGAAAACAGAATAAATGGATTGACACGACTGACCATCTGAAAATAACCTACATTAGAAGGATAAAAAATAAACAGAATTCGATCATGTATGCTGAATGCTCAGGGGGTCTATTTAGTAGGATAGTGAATAATGGAAGAGTGTGCATAGACTGGGAACGTTTACCGGTGTATGAGGATCTGACTGTTTCACGATGTTACAACTGCCAGGGATTTAATCACAAAATCAGCAAATGTACAAGGACCGAAGTATGTGGTAACTGTGCGGAAGATCATAGTACCCAGGAATGTAGGCAACGTATAAAAGGGTGCATAAACTGCAAAATCGCAAATAATAACTATAACCTTTATTTAAACACAGATCACACAGCACTTGACAAGGAATGTCCATCTCTAAAATACCATATAGGACTTTTGAGAAACAAAACCGATTATAACTCATAAATTAATGCTATTTAACGCTCAGGATGATGTATTGGAAGAAATAAGTAAAGACAATGATCGTCAAGGTCAAATGGTGGACCAGAAGAGGTTAGAAGTTGTTAAAAATAAAAAAAATTTACTTAGCCTGATTCACTTCAATATTAGAAGCATAAAAAAAATATGGACAATCTAATAACTTTCTTAGAAACATATAATTTACATTGTATGGATATTATTGTGCTTACTGAAACCTTTCAAATTGATACAATTATTAATTGTAACATTCCAGATTATGCAATTTTCTATAAGGAAGCTAATTTTAATAAAAACGATGGTGTTATAGATTTAGTTAAAAAACATTTAAACGTTGATTTCTCTTTTAAAAAATTGATAAATTCTGGAGCAACTCTCAGTAGAATAAATTTTGAAATAAATGGCATAACATTTGGGTTAATAGCATCATATAAGCCACCACCTATTCCAAAGATTGATTTTATAAGTGACATATATACATACCTAGAAACAATGACTTTTTCTAACGTTGAAATTTTTGTGGGAGACATTAATATAAATATTTTGGAAACAAATGATAATCATGTAACAAATTATCTTGCTATGATGAACTCGCTGGGTTATCAGCCACATATCAACTCTATAACAAGATTTCTCTCGAAAACTTGTCTGGATCATTCGTTTATTAATCAAATATTAAATTCTAATATTTTATGTTTTCAGTCTTATTTATTAGAGGAAGATATCACGGATCATAGCCCAATAATGTTTTTCGCCAGACAGAGAGTTAAACCTCAAGAAAATTTAATACAACCCCAAAATAACATGAAATCTAAATTAAATATTTCTAAATTTAAATTATTATTGCAGAATTTTGATTGGTCAATTGTGATGAATGAAGGTAACCCTGAAACAGCGACAACAATCTTTTTAGAGACTTACCAACAATTATTATCAAGTGCTACACAAACTTACACTCTTAAACACAAAAAACATAAAAAAATAAAAGCTTGGATTAGTAATGGTATTATCACATCAATTAAAAAAAGAGATAAAATGAAGAAAAAATTATCGCAAAAATTTAGCTACCAATTAAAAAAAAAAAGAATACAAAGAATACAGTAATAATTTAAACAAGCTTATAAATAAACAAAAGAATCAATATTATAAAAATCAAATTGAAAATAATAATTATGACATGAAAAAGCTTTACAAAATAATTAAAGATGCAACTTATGAAAACAATAAAAACACCAATACTTTCCTAAATATAAAAAATAATGATGGTCAGAATTTTCTTAATTCGCTTGAGGCGTCAAATTTTTGTAATTACTATTATATTAATATTGGGGTAGAAATGGAAAAAGCAATTCCTCCGCCACTAGTTCAGGAGCAGATACCCCTGCCAGTAATAAATTCTATTTATCTTAGCCCCATAACAAAAAAAAAAAGGGAAAATACCCTCTGAATTTAAAACCTCAATAGTAACACCCATTCACAAAGCGGGTAGCAAGACTTCCATAACTAATTACCGACCTATCAGTCTTATCAGTAATTTTGCAAAGCTTTGTGAAAAATGTATTAAGATTAGACTAATTAACTTTCTTAAAAAAAATAATGTGTTATCAACAAACCAATTTGGATTTCTAGAGACATGTAGCATCGAAGACGCCATGCATAAATTAATAACCGAAGTTGTCAATAACCTGAACTCAAATAAAAAATGTTTAGCAGTATTTCTGGACCTAGCTAAGGCTTTTGATACGGTGCCTCATAATGAACTTCTAAATGTGATTGAAAATTGTGGAATAAGAGGAATTGCTTTGCAACTGTTCACGAGTTACTTGTCGGAACGACTTCAAATGGTCAAGTTAAATAACATCTTAAGTGACAAACAACAAATTAAAATTGGTATACCACAAGGCACAGTCCTAGGACCAGTGCTTTTTATAACATATATCAACTCATTGTTAAAATTAAATATCGATTTTATGGAAGAAGTCCATCTCTCAGTGGAGTGATATTTTAACGTAAAGTAAAACACACAATCTGCTCCACTAGTTTAATGTAAAAAATCTTTCTTTAAACCATACATGTTTCGGAGGCATAAACCTCCATCATCAGTGGGATTAAATTAAGTAAAATTAAGGAGAAAAATACCAGAAACATTGTGAGAACTGCAAAATAAAGAGAGAAAAGCTATTAGTGAAACAAGAAAAACTCAAAAGACAAGAGGCACATCAGAGTGCGTGGAAATATGATAATAAAAGGAGAATCCTTAAGTGAGAAAGTGATATGTACCATCATCATCATTCATCATTATTAGCGCTACAACCCTGGGTGGGTCTTGGCTGACTGCACAACTTTTCTCCAAAAGGCCCGGTCTTCCATCATTCGGGGCTCGAAAGGAATATTCATTTTCTGTAGGTCCGACCTAATGTTATCTCTCCAGCGCATTCTGGGTCGTCCGAGCGGCCTTTTCCCTGTTGGAACCTCTTCCCATACCAGTCTCACCAGTCTATCCTCATGAAGCCTTTGCACGTGTCCTGCCCATCTTAGTCGTTGGGATTTAATCTCCTGTACAATATCACTATCATTGTATAATTCTTGGATTTCGGCATTAGTTCTGATGCGATATTGGTCCGTGGTCGGGTCATGATGGGGTCCAAAAATTTTCCTGAGGATTTTTCTTTCGAAACGTCTAAGTTTTTCCTCATTTGCCTTGGTCATTGTCCACGTTTCTCCTCCGTATGTTATTATAGGTCTGACAATGGTTTTATATATTTTGATTTTTGATGTCCTCGTTAGATTTTTTGACTTCATGAGACTACCTAGCGCGAACAGGCATCGGTTTGCAGATTGAATTCTGCCTTTGATCTCTTCGGTGATGTCATTGTCAGCTGTGATTGTGGCTCCAAGGTATTTGAAACGTTCTACTCTTTCGAAATTATACGTGTCCACTGTGATGTTTTGTCCTATTCTATCTCTCCGCCCCGTTCTGTTTATGCACATGTACTTCGTCTTTTCTTCATTGATCTTTAGTCCTACTTCTCTTGTTGTTCTTTCGATCCTGCTAAATATGTCTTTCACAGTTAAGATTGTATCTCCGATAAGGTCGATGTCATCTGCATATGCTAGAAGTAGTTTGGGGCCTTTCACTGTTAGCAATTCCGTTTTTATTTCGGCTGTTCTGATGGCTTTCTCTAGGACTAGATTAAAAAGTAGTGGTGACAAGGCGTCGCCCTGTTTTAGTCCACTGCGTATTTCGAAGCTGCCAGATAAGCTGTTGTTTACTCGCACTTTAGATACTCCTCCTTCCATGCAGACCTTAGTCATTCGAATGAGTTTCCCTGGTATTGAGATCTCCGCCATCGCGTTCCAGACTTGGGTTCTCTCTACGCTGTCATATGCCTGTCGGAAGTCTATGAAGAGATTATGTATTGCTCTATTGTATTCCCATCCTTTTTCGAGGAGCTGCCTTAGTGTAAAGAGTTGGTCTATTGTTGACCTCTTCGTCCTAAAACCAGCTTGGTACTCGCCCAGTGTGGTTTCTGCATATGGGGTTAGTCTGTGTAGTAGTATGTTTGAGAGTACTTTATATGCGGTGTTTATTAGGGAGATTCCTCTATAGTTGGAGCATTTTGATTTATCCCCTTTTTTGTGAATCGGTACGATGATGCTTTCCTTCCATGTTGTTGGGATTTTTTCTTCTTGCCATATAAGAGTTATTAATTTATGGATTTGTCGATGTAGTGTTTCCCCTCCGTATTTCAGAAACTCTGCGGGTATCGTATCCGATCCAGGCGCCTTGAAGTTCTTTAGTTTGTTCAATGCCTTCTGTGTTTCTTCAAAGGAGGGTTCATCAACTGGTGGGTCCACTGTGATGTAGGTTTCTTTCTTGTGTGGTTCTTCTTGTATTATATTTAGAAGTTTCCCAAAATATCTCTTCCATTCTTCAATTAGCTTTTCCTCCTTGAATAACATGTGTCCTTGGTCGTTTTTGAGTGTCGGGATGGATCTGTGCTTATGGCCTGTCTTTTCCAAAGAAACTGCTCTATAGAACTCCTTGGAGCCCGGTTTAGGACGCTCTCTCTCTATTGATTCATACATTTGTCTTTCGTATTCTCTTTTCTTTGTTCTTATTAGTTTTGTCGTTTCCTTCCGGCAGTTCGTGTATCGCTCTCTGCTTAATGTACCATAATAAAACAAAATGGTGTCGACTTACCTTGTGTCGCAGAAAAAACTTCATCATTTTATATTAAATAAATTAAATTAGAAATTGGAAAAGGTTGTTATTATTTAAAAAATCTTTAGTATTAATTTAGTAGTTATAATTAAAAAGCACATATTATTTTGAATTTTTCGTTTTTTGGATAACCCAAAATTTTAGTCCAATGCGGAGGAAATAAAATGATAGATACGAACATGTTGCTAGAGTTGTATCAAATATTAGTTAAAATTTTTAATAAAGAGAATGTACCTATGTGTAAAAAGCTTTTCTGTCGTTTCTTTTTTTTTTAAATAAAAACCGTTGAATTTAGTGCAGTTCCCCAATGTCAATGGTAGACAGGCCGGGACACCTAGAGTAAAAAGCCAAACAAGGAGAGAAAAGAACAATGATTGTTAAATAAGCATAGAATGTGAATAAATTTGTTAGTAAATTAAAGTAAGTATAAATGAATAGATGGATAAGGTAAAGTTCAAACGAGAGTCACTAGATAGAGTAGTAAGATGTGAGGACTTTAGTAACAGTTTTCGCTTCTCACATCTTACTACTCTATCTAGTGACTCTCGTTTGAACTTTACCTTATCCATCTATTCATTTATACTTACTTTAATTTACTAACAAATTTATTCACATTCTATGCTTATTTAACACTCATTGTTCTTTTCTCTCCTTGTTTGGCTTTTTACTCTAGGTGTCCCGGCCTGTCTACCATTGACATTGGGGAACTGCACTAAATTCAACGGTTTTTATTTAAAAAAAAAGAAACGACAGAATAGTATATTATGTTACAAGGACGAAAAATGCAGTATTTCGGACGTATTGCGGGAGATTACTGGACGAGGCAAAGCCGAGGCCAGTAACCCGCATAGTCCGAAATACATTTTTCGTCCGTATAACATACGTTATTTTTTATCCGATTGTGTTTTTGCTCGGATTATAAAATAATGTAAAAATTAAGAAAACCAATATATTTCATCTTGCATTGTAATTTTTTGTCCCTTGAATGTTTGAACAATGAAACCTGTAATATGCGTATCCATGGATCTAACAAATAATAAAATTAATATTATCAACTGACGTTTTATCAATCAGGCGATAGTTTTAACTAATCTTTCGTGTTCTGCTAGTTTTAAAACCTGAAAAACACAATTAAAAATGGAAATAGACGATGATCTTATAGAAGGTACACCACCTGACATTCAAGAAACTGCCAAGGAAGTAATGTTACATTTGTTGCCACAAAAATCTAAGGAAATATATGAAAGAGCTTATAAAAAATTTATGGATTACCGGCAAGAAAAAAATATACAGTCGTTCTCCGAAAACGTCTTCTTGGTCTATATGGCGGAATTATCAAAAACTATGAAGTCATCTACTCTGTGGTCGCAGTATTCTATGCTACGTGCAGTGGTAAATGTAAAACAGAATATTGATATATCTAAATACATGAGATTACGAGCATTGTTGAAACAAAAAAGTGTTGGATATTGTCCAAAGAAATCAAGGACCCTAACTAGAGAAGAGGTTCACAAATTCCTTTGCCATGCTCCAGATGACAAATACTTAATGTTGAAGGTAAATGTAACTATATAATAGTATTTTAAATTTGTGACTAACAATTTTCTTAATTACAGGTTGCTTTTATTTTTGGAATCGCGGGCGCATGTCGTCGAGAAGAACTGGCTCATATGAAAATTGATGACACACAAGATTTGGGAACGGCTTTGTTAATAAAAATTCCCTATAATAAAACAAACAAACCGAGATCATTTACGGTGACTGGAGAATATCTAAAGTATTATAGAAATTATCTGGCTTTACGTCCAACAAATATGAGTGATGGGCGATTTTTTGTGTCTTATCGCAATGGAAAATGCCATAAGCAAGTTGTCGGTATACACAAATTTGGCTCTATACCTCAGGAAATAGCATCTTACTTAAAACTGCCGAATGCCAAGGAATTCACGGGACATTGTTTCAGAAGAACATCGGCCACATTACTTGTAGATGCGGGAGCAGACATAACATCTCTAAAACGGCATGGAGGCTGGAAGTCTTCGGGAGTAGCCGAGGGCTACATAGATGATTCCTTAAGTAATAAGTTAGAGCTGACCAAGAAAATATTCAACATTCCACAATCTGACCTGCAGTCAGTCTCGACTCAGGTGTCGCAATCCGTCTCCCAATCGAGTTCAACATTGGAGAATAATATCATAACGGAGACCAAAAATAATAACACATCCTCAAAATCAAATTTACATCACCCCGTTCTTGTTCAAAATTGTTCTAATTGTACATTTAATATAAATATTGTAAATAATTGAATAAAATAAACTGTTGAAAATATTTTAGCGTCCGACAAAATGTTTTTCGGACTAGGACGACAAAGGTTGCCTAGCTGCCAGCGCAATAATCAATACCTTATTGAAAATGTTACCTTTTCGTCCAAATATCTGATCTATAAAACGTCATTTTTTGACACAATCGGATAAAAAAGCTTTTTATACATAGGTACATTCTCTGTAGCGTTTACTCTACCATGATAAATTTAATTATTATTGATACTATAATTAATTTCGGAACCACAATTTGTTTAACTTATTATAATAATATTGCTATTTATTAATATCTGGCGCATTCGCCCAAATATTTAATTCAGAGTACCGTGACGCGTAAATACCTACGTAGTACTACTGCGCGGGCTTCGATGTTTAACTTACTGCAGATTTGAAAAATTGTTGATGTAGGTCTATCCTTTTTTAATATATTTTTTTAAAAAAGAGAGAATTCTGATTGTTCCGGTACTCGATGTTTCTTGGTGCTGTTACTAGGCTCTCTTTTCTGGCAAGGACACTTTGGTCAAGTCCGCGTGTTAAAACGGGTGTTTTTAACAGAAAATAGGATTATCCCGAAAACGGGCCTATATAGTCAATTTCCTATTTCACGTGTTTTCTGTAAAGCAATGTCCACTCGTATAAGCCTCTGATTTGTGGAGATTTAGTGAGATCCTTCTTCATCAACATCAATCTTTCAGGTATGTTACCAAATCCACCTTTTCCTTGGATATATATTGAAACCTAATTTATTATTTCAGTTTTTAATGGATCATGACAATGTGTCTTAATTAGCCCAACAATCGCTATCCTATTTCAAGGAAGTCTTTATTTATTTCAAAAACTCTCGACGATTAATTCTTGAGAGTTTTTTTGTTGGGCCGATATTCCGCACGAAATAAGTTATCCTCCACTTCCACAAATTGTTGCTGGAGAGATATCATGACGATTTGCACGGAAATATCCCACCAGATCAATCTTTTCTACTTTAGCGAAGAACAATCATTATAAGGCCAGTTTATTCCAATTTATTTCTAATATATTAACCTAAATGCCGCCTGCATCTTTACTTACAATATTTTTTTGATTATTATTCTAAATTCTATAAGTACCTAGATAGTATAAACAATTATGTTAATTTTTTATTATGTTTAAAACGATAAATTTAAAATCACATCGCCGTATTAAACTTATATGCATATTTTTCAGTAATATTTTAAGAAACACGAAATGAATGTTGAGTTATTTTTGTAAAATTTGATTGATCAATCAAAGAGGGGATTGTGTAATCGTGTAAGTAAACTTAAGAATGCCATTAATAATTTTTTAATTAATTGTTTAGAATTATGCAATTCTAATTATATTTCATGATTATATAACATCATTTTTTGATTACTCATTTTTTTAAGAGTTCGTTTCCCAGTTTTGAACTCTTAATATTTCATTAATTTAATCAGACTGGGTGGCGCCCTGTTAGAAAAGTGAACCACACTCCTTACCAACAACCCAGTGCTCACCGATGAACAGCTGCCGTCGCTGGAATGTATTTTTAACATTTAAAAATACGTCTCATATAAATAGCGCCCAAATGCGTAGGGCCTGAGTGTGTTTCACTATTTCTAATTTTTTTAATTTTTTATTTTCATTAATTAATATTATTTCAATTAAACATATTTTTGGCAGGCTTTATAATATTACATATTATAGAAATTAAATTAAAAGATTGCAGTCAAATTGAATAATTACTACTAACCATAAACTAACACATTTAATTATATAATACTATCTACCTATACATTTTTTATTATATTTAGAAGATTTTGAATATGGAAAATCTGTACTTCTCGGTCTCGCGATAAATCGATTTATTTGGCTTCGAATTAATTTTCGGACAACGCAGATAAAATACAAATATAATACCTTGATTTTATTTTCCTTAATTGTTAAAGATAACAGGTTTCAAAGATTGCTAGAAATTAGATCCAATTTTATTTAAATAAATAAAGCATTTTGTTCAGTAAATTTTAACATCGACCGATAAGAGCACGATATTTTTTTATAATGGAATTTATTTCTGGAATTTTTTATTGTGAATAAATTAAAGGTAATTAGTTTATTTTGCAAACGTTTTGTGAAATCACATTGGGTCATTATTGTTGCATTGTGCATTATTTTTTTGATTTTAGTGCGTTTTATTTATACAGGGACTTGTCAAAAAAAAAAATACCTTATAATATTTTAATAAATCAAGTGCTGTAATAGCTATGTTATTAGATAATAACTTTTCTTGAACAAATAAAATTAATGCCTAATAATTATCAACTAGTTTAAAATTGACTTTTTAGCCCAAATAAAATTTATTGAACGAATAATAAAAATTTATAAACGCTACTTGTAAAAACTTTTTGAAATATTTCCGATTTTTAATTTTAATCAATATGGATCTTTCTTTTCATTGCAATCATCTTTTAGACTATGAGCTTGATTACGAGCTGGCAATCCGCTCGGTGATTTCCAATCGTAATGTTGCGGAAAAACGGAAAATGTTAGGAAAACTTTTAAAAAAGGAAATTTCTAGTGGTATCCCTGGTAGTCAAATTATTTTGGAAGCTTACAATTACAATTTCGATAAGAAAGAAGCCGAAATTGATCGAAGTATACTTTCTATTTCTGATGTAATAACCGATTTTGAAGGAACAGCCACCGATTCTGGTTTTTTGCGGGTTAGGTCAAGAATAAATCATCTCATCGGCCGCATCAAAAGAATAGTAATCCCTGCTGAGGAGCCGGATGAGTTTGTCAATTTTAAAAATGAATCTTACGCGACTTGTATAAAACTAGAAGCGGATTTAGATGATAAAGTTATTTCTGAGCCGTCGGCACAAGCTAGTACTTCTTTCTTTCCTCAACCGACATCGCCAGTCGTTAATCTCAATCCAGTTATTACGTGTGGGTCTAATAAACAACCAATTTCTTCTTGGGGTGTTAAATTTAATGGAGATCCAAAAAGAGTATTTTATTTTATTGAACGCGTAACCGATTTGGCGCAGGCGCGTGAGGTAACTAATGATCAACTATTTAATTCGGCAGTAGAATTTTTTATCGGTGATGCTTTCATTTGGTACCGAAATATTAAATCGTCAGTCACGGACTGGGATTCATTAATCCAGCAATTAAAAAAAGATTTTTTGCCTCCTTTTGCGGATGACGAAATTTGGGAGTCTATAAGGCAGAGAAGACAGAGACGAAATGAGTCAGTTACAATTTTTATTGCTCAATTGGAAAACCTTTTTAGTCGTTTATCTACATGTCCTGCGGAGGTTACAAAACTTAAGTATATTCGAAAAAATCTTTTACCTGATTATGTAACACAACTCGCTTTACAACCTATTGACTCTGTAGCGAATTTAACTGCTTTATGTAAAAAACTTGAAGAAGCTACCTATATTACTTCTCGAAAATCTACCACTCAAGTTTCTTATCTGGGAAATTCTTCCTTTTCGGGATCAAATCAAAGAACAGAAAGATATTCTAGATTTAATAAGTCATTTTCTAGCTCACCACAATCGCAAGTAGTAGAAAAAGATAATAAAAATACTGTGGTTGATGAAACTAAGAAAAATCTTTCAGATCCAAATAAACGTAAAGTAGTTTGTTTTAATTGTCAATTACCTAATCATACTTATAATGTTTGCACAGAGAAACGAAAAACTTTTTGCTTTAAATGTGGTGAACCTAATGTCAAAGTTTCTTCCTGCCCAAAATGTACAAAAAACTAAAGTCATCAATGCTTGTCGGTGGTCGAAGCATTGATACTCCTTGGCATAAGACCACACTGACTAAACCTTTCTTTAGTAAATCTGATTGGACTTCTTGGTTGGATTTTGTTTCGGATTTTTATAAAGGGAAATTTAACCAAATTTCTGAAGCTTTACCTTTATTTATAAATAAAGAGTCTGATAATAGGCCCTATCTTTCTGTTAGGTTATTTGATCGTGACATAAGTGTATTATTTGACTCAGGGGCTAACGCTTCTATAGTAGGAGTAGAAGGAATAAAGATTTTAAAACATTTAAAAATTAAAATAAATCCTGTAATAAATAAAAATATCTTTACTGCTGACGGGTCATCTCAAAAAATAAGCGGTGTTGCCGACTTGCCCATTTTTATTGATAATTCATGCGAAATTATTAAAGCTCTAGTTGTACCTTCTGTTACTCACTCTTTTATTTTTGGGAGTGATTTTGCAAGGCAATTTAATCTGTTAGTGGATTTTCAAGAAAACAGTTGGTGTATACGTAAAGACAAGACGGTTGTCTCAACGCTAAGCGAAAACAATTTTTCTTTTTCTTTTTTGAAGCTTTTTTCGTTAGAGGAACTGCCGCCAGAACAAAAGGGTGAAGCTCTTAAAATTATAGGATCATTTAAAGAAATAGATAGCAAAGATAGATTAGGTCGAACAAATAAAATTAAATTAACTATAGATACAGGAGACAGCAAACCTTTTAAAATGAAACCATATCTTCTCTCACCTTATTTGCAAGAAATTTTAAATAAAGAACTGGATTCTATGTTAAAGTTAGGAATCATAGAAAATTCAGAAAGTCCGTGGAGTAGTCCTACTTTACTAGTTAAAAAAGCTAACGGAGAATACAGATTCTGTTTCGATGGGCGTGCTCTTAATAAAATAAGTAAACACGACTCATATCCTTTGCCGCATATAGACCGTATACTTAATAACCTCAGGAATGCGAAATTTATTTCATCCATTGACTTGCGAAAAGCATTTTGGCAAATTCCTCTAGAGGCTGACTCCAGAGAAAAGACTGCATTTTTTATTATAGGTAGAGGTCATTTTCAATTCACAGTTATGCCATTTGGATTATGCAACAGTGCCCAAACTCAACAGCGATTAGTTGATGCCATCTTCGGACCAAAATATGAACCTTACATTTTCTCATATCTTGACGATATTTTGTTATGCTCTCCAGATTATAATCATCATCTTGAACTTTTAACTTCTGTAAAAAATATTTTAAAAGACGCTGGACTCACTATAAATCTTGATAAATGTAATTTCTTTAAAACTTCTCTTAGATATCTTGGGTTTATTGTTGGTAATAATTCTTTGACTACAGATCCTTCAAAAGTTGAAGCTATGGTTAATTATCCTCGTCCTCGTAATGCGACTGCGATTAAACGCTTTCTTGGAATGTGTTCTTGGTACAGGCGTTTTATTAGAGATTTTTCTTCCCTTATTGCTCCCCTGAATGCGTTGCTTAAAGGCAAGAAGAAACGACAAGCTGTTTCTTGGAACGATGAAGCCGAAGCCGCGTTCGTCAATATTAAGCAAAAATTGGTTTCTGCACCAATATTATCTCAACCAGACTTTTCTAAGCCATTTACTGTGCAATCTGATGCCTCTGATGTAGGTTTAGGAGGCGTACTCACACAGGTACTCGATGGAGAGGAGAAGGTGATAGCATATGCAAGCCGTTCATTGTCAAGGGCAGAAAGAAATTACACTGTAACCGAAAGAGAGTGTCTGTCAGTTATTTTTAGTATAGAAAAGTTCCGACCATGGATCGAAGGTACTTGTTTTACGGTCATTACAGATCACTACAGTTTGTTATGGTTAAATAATTTAAAAAACCCTTCAGGACGTTTGACACGCTGGATTCTTAAGCTTAGGCAATATTCTTTTGAATTGCAGCATCGTAAAGGTTCGTTAAATGTTGTCCCAGATGCCTTAAGTCGAATTCCTTATTCATCTTTACCTGAAGATGTAGCTGAAAATTCGTTGGATTCTTTTGGTTCAAAACCTGGAATTGAAGTATCGGCAATATCTATAGATTTAAATTCTCTTGATCCCTGGTATTCGTCGTTACGAGAAAAAATTATTTCTTTTCCTGATAAGTATCTACAGTGGAAGGTCGAAAAAGGTATCGTTTACAAGTTTGTACCTAGTCAGTCAGCTTTCCAGTTTAATCCTTGTGAATGGAAGTTGTTGGTTCCAAAATCACAGAGAAATGACGTTCTTGAATCTTGCCACAATCCGCCTACGTGTGCTCATTTTGGCTTTCGAAAAACATTGTTTAGAGTTCAAGACTCCTATTATTGGCCTCACATGAGACCCGATATCTTGAAATTTGTTCGCAAATGTTTGGTGTGTGGTGCTCAAAAGCATTCTAATACTGCAAGAATTGGCACGATGGGCAAAGAAAAAATTGTTGATCGTCCCTTTCAGATATTATCTCTTGATCTTATTGGGCCATTTCCAAGAAGTAGAAAGGGTCATAAATGGCTTTTAGTTGTTTCAGATTGGTTTTCAAAATATACATTAATTTTTCCTCTTAGGGATTCAAAATCTCCTATGATTGCTCTTCATTTAGAAAATAATGTTTTTCTTATCTTTGGTGTTCCTCAATACCTTATCTGTGATAATGGTATTAATTTGGCTAGTCACCATTTTAAAAATCTTTGTGCAAAGTATAAGGTTAAGCAATGGTATACTCCCTTCTATTCACCACAATGTAATTTTGTGGAACGGACAAATAAAACCATTACCACTGGTATTCGTTGTTACATAAATAAGCACGAAGATTGGGATTTGCACATATCCGAGATCAGACAGGCTATAAATACCGCTGTCCATGAGGTGACGGGTTTTCCTCCAGCTTATTTAAATTTTGGTAGGCATGTACCTTTATCGGGAGACTATTATAACCAGGTTCCTTCTGATGAATCAGTTGAGATTTTACCTGGTGATAGAAATTCATATGCAGAGACTTTTACCGAGTTTCGCGATATATTTAAAGACATACGTCAAAAGCTTCACCTTGCTTATGAAAGAAACGCAAAGTCGTATAACCTCCGAAAGAGGGATATTAGTCTTCAAGTTGGTGATAAAATATGGCGTCCGAATAAAACCTTGTCTAGTGCTCCTAATAAATTTTCTGCCAAACTCAGTCCAAGAAATATCCTATGTATAGTGCATAAAAAACTTTCTGCTTTAGTTTACGAACTAAAAAATGTTGATGGTTCAAAAGCAGGGAAGTGGCATGTAAAAGATTTACGGCCTTATCTTGGTTCTTCTGATTCACTAAATAGTAGAAGTACGTCTTCATAGATATATTATGTACTTACTAATTAACTACCTACTTTATCTCATAAAAAAAAATATATGTATTATATATTATTATCTAACCTTGTTTTGTTTTTGTATATGAAATACAAACAGAAATATTTATTTCCTATTTTGATTTTAAATAATCTCATATATGAGGGAATCCATAAAATTAGCTAATAATTTTTTGGGAATAGTATATTTTAGTCAAGATATTTTTCCTTGGCATTTTAGTGGTGCCTAAATAATTTTGGTCACCCATTGCCCTTGTGTAAATATGTAACCGGCTTTTGTCGATTGTCTCAGACAACGATAAAGTTTCCTTAATTTTCTAGTTTAGTGAATAATAATGTACATATTTCTGTGAATGTCCTAAAAAAAAAAAAAAAAAAAAATAAATATATATATATATATTGTAGGTCAACTCTACGATCTACTCGGTATACTTAGCATTTCCCGTTACTTATTACCGATAACGCATCTCAAGGCAATAAAGCAAAACTATTTTTTTATTTTTTTATCTAGTCTTACGTTACTATCAAATAGGCCGATTTTCTAATGACTACGTCAGTTTTTTTAGCAGACCTTTCTCAAATGTGACCTTCCCGAATTATGACCTTACCGATGTTGACTTCCGCATGGACGTGTGATACGCGAAGTTATCAAAAGCTAAAATAGATTTGACGTAATGATTATCTTCAATAGGTACCATCCTATATTATATTTGAAATTTTATTGGAATTTAGAAAATCGATAAAATAGTCCACTTTCGCATCCTATTTTTTTAAGGAGAGGGGCAGTGTAGCGTTTACTCTACCATGATAAATTTAATTATTATTGATACTATAATTAATTTCGGAACCACAATTTGTTTAACTTATTATAATAATATTGCTATTTATTAATATCTGGCGCATTCGCCCAAATATTTAATTCAGAGTACCGTGACGCGTAAATACCTACGTAGTACTACTGCGCGGGCTTCGATGTTTAACTTACTGCAGATTTGAAAAATTGTTGATGTAGGTCTATCCTTTTTTAATATATTTTTTTAAAAAAGAGAGAATTCTGATTGTTCCGGTACTCGATGTTTCTTGGTGCTGTTACTAGGCTCTCTTTTCTGGCAAGGACACTTTGGTCAAGTCCGCGTGTTAAAACGGGTGTTTTTAACAGAAAATAGGATTATCCCGAAAACGGGCCTATATAGTCAATTTCCTATTTCACGTGTTTTCTGTAAAGCAATGTCCACTCGTATAAGCCTCTGATTTGTGGAGATTTAGTGAGATCCTTCTTCATCAACATCAATCTTTCAGGTATGTTACCAAATCCACCTTTTCCTTGGATATATATTGAAACCTAATTTATTATTTCAGTTTTTAATGGATCATGACAATGTGTCTTAATTAGCCCAACAATCGCTATCCTATTTCAAGGAAGTCTTTATTTATTTCAAAAACTCTCGACGATTAATTCTTGAGAGTTTTTTTGTTGGGCCGATATTCCGCACGAAATAAGTTATCCTCCACTTCCACAAATTGTTGCTGGAGAGATATCATGACGATTTGCACGGAAATATCCCACCAGATCAATCTTTTCTACTTTAGCGAAGAACAATCATTATAAGGCCAGTTTATTCCAATTTATTTCTAATATATTAACCTAAATGCCGCCTGCATCTTTACTTACAATATTTTTTTGATTATTATTCTAAATTCTATAAGTACCTAGATAGTATAAACAATTATGTTAATTTTTTATTATGTTTAAAACGATAAATTTAAAATCACATCGCCGTATTAAACTTATATGCATATTTTTCAGTAATATTTTAAGAAACACGAAATGAATGTTGAGTTATTTTTGTAAAATTTGATTGATCAATCAAAGAGGGGATTGTGTAATCGTGTAAGTAAACTTAAGAATGCCATTAATAATTTTTTAATTAATTGTTTAGAATTATGCAATTCTAATTATATTTCATGATTATATAACATCATTTTTTGATTACTCATTTTTTTAAGAGTTCGTTTCCCAGTTTTGAACTCTTAATATTTCATTAATTTAATCAGACTGGGTGGCGCCCTGTTAGAAAAGTGAACCACACTCCTTACCAACAACCCAGTGCTCACCGATGAACAGCTGCCGTCGCTGGAATGTATTTTTAACATTTAAAAATACGTCTCATCTCTTTATTAAAAATTTTAACTACCATTTGATACAACTCTAGCAAGATGTTCGTATCTATCATTTTATTTCCTCCGCATTGGACTAAAATTTTGGGTTATCCAAAAAACGAAAAATTCAAAATAATATGTGCTTTTTAATTATAACTACTAAATTAATACTAAAGATTTTTTAAATAATAACAACCTTTTCCAATTTCTAATTTAATTTATTTAATATAAAATGATGAAGTTTTTTCTGCGACACAAGGTAAGTCGACACCATTTTGTTTTATTATGGTACATATCACTTTCTCACTTAAGGATTCTCCTTTTATTATCATATTTCCACGCACTCTGATGTGCCTCTTGTCTTTTGAGTTTTTCTTGTTTCACTAATAGCTTTTCTCTCTTTATTTTGCAGTTCTCACAATGTTTCTGGTATTTTTCCCCTTAATTTGACTTAATTTAATCCCACTGATGATGGAGGTTTATGCCTCCGAAACATGTATGGTTTAAAGAAAGATTTTTTACATTAAACTAGTGGAGCAGATTGTGTGTTTTACTTTACGTTTAAATATCGATGGTTTAACCGTGTCATATGCCGATGATACGACCATTGTTATCTCAGGAGAGTCCTGGAACAATGTAAAAAATAAAACTATAAATAATTTATCAAAAATAAAAAACTGGCTGCAAACATATAATTACAGTATGAGATAATCATTGTATTAGAGAAGCTTCATCCACAAAATACCTTGGAGTTGTAATTGATAAGTTTCTTAAATGGCAACCGCATATTGATTATGTGTCCAACAAGATTCGAAAACTCATTCACAAATTTTACTTGTTGAGAGAATTTTTAAATAGGAAAACACTCATAACAATCTATAAAGCATTTGTTGAATCAATCATAAGATATGGAATATTGGTGTGGGGTGGACTTTACAATAACAGCCTGTATAAACTAAATATAATACAAAAATATATATTAAAAATTATATTAAAAAAAACTAGATTATACCCTACACATTTACTTTTTAATAAAGATATTTTTAGCATCCGATCAATTTATATTCTTACAATTTGCTCTCATATACACTCTAAACCAAACTTAAAGCTTTTTGTTGATCACACCTATGAAACTAAAGCCAGATACAACAAACAAATTAAACTGCCAATAAGTACCAATAATCTGAATCTAAGATACATAAATTATTTTGGTCCCAGACTGTACAATTTACTGCCAGAGAAAGTAAGAAATTGCTCCAAAATAAGAAGTTTTAAATTGTTGAGTAAAGATGCAATATTTGAGAATCTTCATCAGTTTGAAGAGTTTTTCGGCTAATTGTTTTGTTTGTAAGCGGATTGTGTGTCTGCCTATTGTAAATTTGATGTTTTTTATGGACAAATTAAATATTGTAGACTATTTAATAAAACACTAAGAGGCAATATAGCACATACAGATGTTTTACATCCAGGTGCTTGTTAAAAAACTGTTTTATGAAATGTATTTTGTGTATATTGTGTGTTGTATAGTGCTACTTGGATTATTTTTTGTAAAAATTTAAAGTTAAGTAAATGTACTCTTACTTGAAATCCTATAAATTGCACGTTAAAACCCCTATCTTCTTTTTTTTTTATTAAGTTATTAGCAAAAATGGAGTACTGGTGGTTTATTTGTTGCCTTTACATAGCAAAAATGATGAAACATGTTACTTGGTTTCTGGCTCATTATCTATTACTATTAGGGTTCTGGTATATTATTGGACCTAATTCATCTTAAGTCAACAATATACCAAAACCGTAATACATCCTGCCCCAGGAAACAACATGTGTCATCGCTTCTCCAACTTCCATGCACCGCACGCCCCTCTGATACCCAAATAAATACACAAATTTAAATCACCCGCTAAACTAATCTTCGGCATTTGCCTGATATTCACACACACCGCTAGTGTCGCTTCAATCGCAGCCGTCCTGGACACACCGCCTCGTAAACAGCACGGCCTTAGAAGCAAGGCACACTTTAATTTTTGCTCGCACGGTACATTAAAAAAACAGTAAAAGCGGGGTGACATTATATTAAAAAGGAGATTCGGTCCACCACACCCTGTAACGACTATACTGTTTGCTGAAAATAACTTGAAAAAGACTTGCACTTAATTATGAACAAACAAGAATAAAACTGGATTGCGAATTTACATTTTAATGAGAAACAACTTTGCGTCGTGTTTGTGTATCCGATGATGTGAACTATGCACATGTATTTTTTTGAATTGCCAATCAAATTCCTCTTGCATAATTTAAATTACCAAGTTAGTTTGCTTGTGTTCATTGCATTGTATAAATATACGAGCTATTTGATTTTAATATCCGTATTAAAACTAAATGGTAATAATATTTGTTTATTTATGGTTTATTTGTTTTCAAGTCTATGTTTAAACTTAAGCTGATACTATTGCCAATTAGGCAAGTGCATGACATTTTAAAGATTTACTATCTACATCAGTGGAGGTTTGTGGTGGTGAATAAGGGGGTAAGGCTAGAAAATAGCGCCGCAAGCGAAATTTTTCGCGATTTCAAGGTCATTGGCTTAACATGAATAGTTAGGAATTCAACCAGCAATATAATTATTTTGAAATACTAGGTTTCACGAGAAAAATATTCAATTTGCAAGATCATTTATTTCCGGAGTTTGACCAATAAAGATGTATTGAAAATATTTCTATCTTAATACTTGGAAAATTTGCAATACATTTTTTTCGGGCAATTTTTTTTGTATCTCCTTAAATAAAGTGTTGTTTTTTGTTATTTTGATTGATAACTTCGGTTTGGCTTAACCCTTTGCGCCCTAGTGGTTTCTCTGTGAAACCACTTACTAAAACATTTATTTCTAGTTTCCTGGTGGCATTCTCGCGAAACCATACGTAGGAAAGCTCCGCCTACTTGTCCCTTTCTTCCAATACGGCATCGCTTTTCAGCACATTTGGATATTTTTGACAGGTAGTAATATATTATTAATTGATCCGTCAGTAAGTGCACGTGCTTACATATTTGTTGAGTTTTTTGGCGTTTTTACAGTCATGACAGGTAAGTTTTTTTATTTTTTAGTGTAGTATAATGTTACTTGAAGTTGTTAATATGGTTTGATTAAATTTTTTTACAATTTAATAGTTATTATTGGCGTAAACAAACGTCGGTTTCATGCCAAAACCAGTAGGAATCTGTAGTAGATCATTTTATCAAACTGTTATTTTGAATATATTGACATATTTTATTAGTGTATGCGATTTTTGTGTTTTGCTACCCTTTTAAATATTAATTGTAAGCGGTGTTAATATTTGTGGATATAAAAATTTTATCTTTATAAAAAAATATTCTTTTTGTTTTCAGAAAAAAAGATGTATCTTTTCAAAGATCTAGAAAAAATGGGATCTGACGATGTTCTTACCTTGCTGGAAGATCTTCCTTCAGATAATGAATCAATTGTCAGTAATGATGATCAGGAGCAGCTGGAAAATATGACTATTGATGACAATTCTGATTTATTGGACCTAAACGACATTCCCATTATTTTCGCCGATGATATGGATCAAAACATGATCAACCCCGACAACGATGACAGTGACATAGAGATGAATGAAACCCTGGACGTAATAAGACGTAGAGAGCTGGCTAAGCATACTATTTGGACAAATTCGATAGAAAATTGCGTACAAAACAAAAAAATATTTTCTGAAACAAGTGGCCCGAGTATTCCAGACAACTTGGAATCACCCACAGATGTATTCTTTCATATATTTCCCCCGAAACTAATTGAAAAAATTGCATTTCAGACCAATCTTTATGCATTACAAAAGAGTGGCGGAGACCCGAATACTTTTACGCCCACCAACTCAAATGAGATAAAAATATTTGTTGGGATAAATATTCTAATGGGTGTAAAGAAGCTGCCAAGTTACAGTGATTACTGGTCGTCAAGGCCAGAACTAAGGGATCATTTTATTAGCGCAGCTATGACAAGAGACAGATTTGCGTGGCTTTTGGGCCATATTCACTTAGCTGATAATTCTGTTATGCCGCCCAGAGGATCCGCTAATTTTGACAAACTATACAAAGTTCGATTATTGTTGGACACACTAACTGAAACGTTCAAAGAATCATATAAACCTTCTAAGAACCAAAGCATAGACGAATCCATGATCCGTTTCAAGGGGCGCAGTACTTTGAAACAATTTATGCCACTAAAACCAATAAAGCGTGGCTACAAAGTCTGGGTAAGGGCAGATGAATCAGGCTTCGTTTGCCAGTTTCAAATATATAGCGGAAAAGTTAGTGATGTTGCTGAAAAGGAATTAGGAGCTCGCGTGGTCAAAGATTTAACCAGAGACTTGGCGGGAAAAGGACACAATGTTTATTTTGATAATTTTTTTAATTCTGTAAAGTTACAAAAAGATCTGCAGGCTGCCCTTATTTATGCATGTGGTACAGTCAGAAATAACAGAAAAGGCCTTCCCGAGGATATAAAACCAGATAAGGAACTAATTCAGAGAGGAGATTTAGACTGGCGTGTCAGCAGAGATGGTCTGATTTTCTTCAAGTGGAAGGATAGAAAAGTGGTATCTTTTCTTGGTAACCACCAGAACCCTTTAGAAGGCAGCACCGTGGCAAGAAAAGAAAAAGATGGCACTTCAAAAGCTATTAATTGTCCAATCATGGTAAAAGATTATAACGCCCATATGGGCTATGTTGATAAAATGGACATGCTTAAATCTCTTTACGAAATTGATCGCAAAGCAAAAAAATGGTGGCATCGAATATTATGGCACTTTGTTGATGTCTGTGTTGTAAATTCGTTTATAATTTTCAAACAACGAGCAAACTCCAATATACCAAGTCTAAAAATGTTTAGACTGTCTGTAGCGACGGGCTTGATTGGAGTGGGGCAAACACAACGTTCTAGAGCACCACCCACAGTTATAAACCATTTTAAACGGACAGTACCTTCTGAGATAAGGTATAACCAATGTTTGCATATGCCGGTTTATTCAAAATCAAGACGATGCGCTTTTTGCAGCAGTACCCAGGAACCCCATAGGACAAGATGGACATGCAGCACTTGCGATGTAGGATTATGCCTAAATGATAGAAACAATTGTTTCCAAACGTACCACCAAATTTAGTACCGACTAGACATAAAAATAAGATTTGTGTTAGTTTTATAAATAAAGATTTTTGTATTTACCACCCATTTTATTCCCTAGTGGTTACGTTCCGAAACCATATCCTGGAATCAAAAGCATATTACAGATGGAAAAAATTATCTTAAATATATTATATCTTTAACTCTCTGCTACCATAATATTTAGAAAAAAAAAGTATTAAAAGAAAAAAATAATTTCGGGGGCAAAGGGTTAACCGAATTTGACAAACTTAGTCTTGTTGAAAAGAGCTTTCTATGTTTTATCGTTTGCATTATAAACTATGTCTTAATTATGTTTACAGTGGCCGCTAGAGGGCGCTGTTTGACAACTTAATAGTATTTACGATTTTTATTGGAAATTTTAAATGGTATGATATGTTTCTTTTTACAGAGTTAAATAGACGCAAAAAATCCTAGATAAACAGTGAAAACCTCGTTTCCCTAACTCTTTTGTAGCCGGAGATATGGCCAATCAAATTTAAATTGCATTTTTTTGATTCACATACCCCTAAACCTAGTTTGTTATTATATCGCCTCAATATGACTCGTACGTTTCGTTTCTTAAAAATACATCAGCAAGGTTTTTTGATTTTTTACAAATACTACCCTGGTGAAAATCAAAATAAAAACAGATACATATTAGATAAACTTAAAAATAAGAGCCGCAGATTTTGAAAGACGCTGGAATTTAGTGTCAATGATTTACCCTAAATGTATTGTTACAGTTCGAAAATTGCATTTCATTTCATTTCAATTCAAGTTTGGTTATGTATGTTAAGTTTTCGGTTTTAAATTGTTAAAGTGCCTATGTAGACTCTTACCTTAGACATTAATTAATAATTTAATTACCTGTTGATAGTCAATAGTTCACTCTGTTTAGTTTTAAATCTTTTGTGCGAACTCACTTTTGTAACAATGAGGTACACAAAACTTTAACCTGTATCTCCACAAGTCGACTGGTTCAAATTTGTTAAAAAATTGGAAAATAAAATCCTTTTTGAATTTTACTGCATTATTTCTTTATTAAAAGAATAATAATATTCCTCCTCTCTTCGCCCTAGCATGGGCTACAACATTACTAACAAGACATGTTAGTTAAAACACTTTTGAAAACAATTAACAATTTTGTAACGTGATGGTTTTTTTCCTTCACGGAACGACAAATTATCTCTTTAGATTTCCACAAAACACTGTTACTAACAAGATATGTTAGTCAAACCACTTTTGTAAATACTGAACAACTTTTTAACGTGATGGCTTTCTTTCGTCACGAAGCGACAATTTATCTCTTTAGATTTCCGCCTGACACTCTTTACTACTTTTAACAACTTTTTAACGTGAAGGCTTTCTCTCCTCAAGGAGCGGCGACTTATCTCTTTAGATTTCCGCCTGACACTTTAACACTTTTTACTACTTTTTAACGTGAAGGCTTCCTTCCCTCACGAAGCGGCGACTTAACTCTTTAGATTTCCTCCTGACACTGATTTGTTTACACTTCAAGTATCATAACAAACCCTATTCAAACACCTTGACCAATCAAATGTTAACACGTCGAACCCAAGCGGCCATATCTATACATCAGGTCACTATCGATCGGACAATCAAAATCTTAGGCTCGTTGCTAAGCACGTGAAAGCTAATATTATTTGATAGTTTTAGAGAATATTATAAAATAGCAGACAGTTTTTTACATTATAGGATTTAACTCGAACGTATTTTAGAGATTTGTACAACGATGCCACCACTTTGATATGCGGTGTTGCCATTTATATTGCATTTGAAATTAATGTATTTTTCTTCTTGTTAGCATTTAGTTGTTGAAGAAAAACATAGCACTTTAGCAAGAATGCGACGTTGCCGCTTGGATTAGTATTACATTACATTACATTTTATCCCCTAAGAGTGGTTCCAACATTTTTACTCTACTTTCCTACTGGGTCACGACAGAAATATGAAGTGTGTCCCAAACACCTTTGTTGATGTTTATATTCCAGGAATGTTTTTTTATCTTGTAAGACATAGCCAAGTGGATTGATTTCATCTGTTCCTTGTTTTATACTACTTGTGAACAGGTCTTATTTTAAATCCTTGTTTAATTGATTAGTAATTACTAATTAGTTAATTCAAGTTGTCAAGAGTAGATAATAATTTCTCAACATTTTATTTGAGATGTAGGTTAAATGTCTCGGCTGTTGTAATTTAGCTGTTTTTAGAAAATCGATAATTTGTCACGCAGGTCAGTGTCAGACTGACAGTTTTGTGCATTTTCACGATCACCTCTGGACAATTCAAAAATCTTGGGTTAATTTAGGTGTATTTTATTGGTCGACGCGGTTTGTCAAGGTTGTGTTATTAAAAGAGGTTAGTTTCCATAGATGGGGTTGACCTCAGACGGGTTTGATTTGTTGACGTTTTGTTTTGGTAACTATGTACGGTGGAGACGAGATAACATCCGGCCCTTTTCGACAATGGACTTGAAGTGAAAGCACGTTTCTGGATGTAGCTCCCGAATTTTAGATATCTTGGGCAGGGAAGACCATGTTGTGCCAATAAAACATAAAGAAATGGTTTAAAACAAGGATATGGCTTTGTCTATTATTTGGGCGGAATGCCAATTAACCATGCTTTTCCATCAACTTTAGCAAGGTCCTAGAGGTCATTTGGTAAATAGGAACCCTCGTTAGTTATTTTAGGATTTTTTTTGATAGGGACTAAGCTGAAGCTGGAGTACTAGTTTTCTTTTTGGAGTAGCCTGGACGCGGGATGTACCGGTTTCCAGGTATTATAGGAATTCTTGGAGACTAGCAGAGTAGCCACGTTTGCTGTTTGAGAGACCATGGGTGTTTTACTGAAGATCGAGTTTTCAGGAAATATGGGTAGGACGTAAAGTTGCAGCTAAGTATCATTACCCTGTGATCATTTCTCCTAAGTAGTCAACCTTAAATGTAAAAATGTATTATTATTATTATTATTATTATTATTATTATTAAATCTTAATATTTTGCATTTGCGTATTATTCGATATACAATATTTTGGTAAAGTTTTGCACCCAACAGTTATTATTGGACCGAAGCCCTTTTATTGTTTGCATAAGTGAGACGCACACTACGCCTGAAATCGACGTCGAAGAAGTATCTGTACCTGGATATAATACAGTGATATGCTACTCACATAGCAGACACACTGGTGGAACCCTTATTTATTTAAGAAGCTATCTGAAATTTACTGTTGTACGTAATGACGCTGTCAATTTTGGTTTTTGGGCACTTTTGATTAAGGTCGAAATGAATAAGGAGGCTTTAATGGTGAAAGCTCTTTACCGATCTCCAAACTCTAATAGCAACGCATTCTTAAGTTATCTTGAAGATCTGCTGAATGATGACTTACTTAATAAGCAAAAAACCGCACTTTTGGGAGATCTGAATATAGATATTCTAAAAAACGACTATGGTGCTAAAAATTTGATAAGAATTATTCAAGCAGCAGGATTTAAACAGATTGTCACCCAGGAAACAAGAGTTACGAATACTTCTTCGACTCTGATCGATCACATTATTACAAATGATTTCAATGCCACGGAGGTTTTAAGGAATTTTCCTATCATGAGTGACCATGAAATTATCGGCACTTACTTGCAGGTTGATGGTGTCAAGGAAGAAAAAAGATGTATTTATAATCGGAATTTCAGCAGCGAAGAAATACTTAAACTTACCGAAGAATTAATAAGTGCAAACTGGAACTTTACATCAACTGACGTAAATAGAGTGTATTCAGACTTTATGGAAAGTATCCAGGTAGCAATGGATAAAATTGCCCCGAAAAAAACATATGTAGTACCAAAATATCCATGGATAACAGGGACAGTAAAAGTGGCACAAGCAAGCAGAGATAACGCTTACAAAAAATTTTGTTTGACAAAAAATGAAAAGGACTGGGAAGACTACCGAGTAAAACGAAATACAGTGATTTCCTTAATTAGAAATGAGAAAACAAAATATTATGAACATAATATAGAGAGATGCAAAGGTGACGGAAAAAAGATGTGGAGAACACTAAAATACTTAATAGGGAACAAGAAGTATTCTATAGATTTTACAGAGATCAATTACGGGATATATGATGGGTCTGTGGAGGATAATTTGAATGACTTTTATTCGGACAGTCTGGAAGAAATTTCTGGTAGCATAGAAAACAAGCGGTGGATATCTGGTATTCATAAAATTGACAATAACGACTTGCTAACTTTTAAAACTGTCAGTCTATCAAAGTTAAGAAGAGTTATATACGGATTCAAAAATAAAAGTACTAGTGACGTATCACTAAATATTAAATTAGTTAAAGAGTTGTTTTGTGTATTAGGGTATCCGCTTCTTTACCTAGTAAATATGTCCTTGACCACCGGAAAAGTACCTAGTGAATTAAAAATTAGTGTAATTATTCCTATTCCTAAGGTGTCGAGACCCAAGGTTCCTTCTGAATTGAGACCTATTAATTTACTCCCTGTTGTAGATAAAATAATTGAGACGATAGTTTGTGAGCAGTTAAGAAGTTATTTTGAATGTAAGCAATTATTATTTGCCGGACAGTCTGGATTTAGGAGTAAACATTCATGTGAGTCAGCTCTACAATATGTGTGCGCAAATTGGAGAAACTTCATCAACCAAGGCAATATAGTGCTAAGTGTATTTGTTGACTTACAACGCGCCTTCGAAACTATAGATCGTGATATTCTTGTTAAAAAATTATTGTTATACGGAATAAATGGTAGTGTATTAAATTGGATTACAGATTACTTAGGTAACAGATATCACAGAACAAAAGTAGAACATAAGCTATCTAATAGCAGGGAAAGTAAATGGGGTGTACCCCAAGGAAGTGTTTTAGGCCCTCTTCTGTTTATTATTTATGTCAACGACATTCATTTATCATTAAAAAACTCTTTTGTCAATTTATTTGCAGATGACACTCTCATTTGTGTAGCGGGAAACAATTTTGTTGAGGTTACCGATACTTTAAACAACGAACTTTCAATATTGTATGACTGGCTATGTCAAAATAAATTGAAGTTAAATGCTTCGAAAACAAAGTGCATGGCTTTGGGATCGAAAGCAAATTGCAAAAAATACTCCGAACTGGGCCTCAATCTTAAAATAAATAACAATATAATAAATTTTGTACATGAAATAAAATATCTGGGGGTCTTTTTAGATCCTCAGCTAACATTTTCGAATCATGTAGATTATCTCTGTAAAAAATTAGGTAAGAAAATTGGTTTTTTTTATCGGATTTCTGATTGTTTATCTCAATGGACCAAAACACTAGTTTATAGCACAATTATCAAACCACACTTCAATTATTGTTCTTCCTTGTTAATATCATGTACAAAAGAAAATATAGATAGATTACAACTACAGCAGAATAGGGCAATGCGTATAATACTGAACTGTAATAGGTACACGCCAATAAAGACCATGTTACACACCTTAAATTGGTTGTCAGTGGAACAGGGCATTGAAAGGGACAACCTTGTTTTAATATATAAGATAGAACATGGTCAACTGCCAAGGTACCTACATGATTTTCTTCAAAAGAGACTTAATTTTCATGACTATAATATTCGTTCTAGGCAGAACTATAACATCCAGTCAGTTAAGACAGCTACATTGCAAAAATCTTTGTTTTATAAGGGGGTTCGCCTGTTTAATGCCTTGCCTGAGGTGGTAAAATGTGCATCGAGCCTGCATTCTTTTAGTAGGGATGTACATAAATATTTAATGGATAGTTAGTAGTTAGTAAATTTTTCTTTTCCTTTTTTTGTATTTTTCCCTTTAGGTTATTCTCATTGTAATTATATTAACAAATATATTCGAAATACTGTAACTAACTGTAATATGGTGGAATTTGTATATTTTTTGTATTCATTACTAGCCAAGTGCTAAATAAAGAATATTTATTATGTTATGTACAGAGCTTGTGCATTGTAAACGTGTAGCGTATGTCGACATAGCGTTAGGACGTCACAAAAGTCTCTAGTAGTTCAGAACGTTAGGTAGTCTGTTACAGCTAACTTTGTTCTAAATATAGTAACAATTTATTATTATAAAGTAAATATTTTTGTTTCTCGGCTAAAGGCCATTTGTTTCTTCTAAATTTAACACTTGTAACTTTAACATTTTAACTTATCTGCGCCCGAGTGGTTAGTATGCTTATCAAGTAAGAACAGGTACTCGTAAGATTTTGTATTGTACTTTAAGAAAGCTCTTGTGGTAAATTTAGTTAGTGAGAGGTTCTTGCACATACCTTGCGGAAATTCCAAGTCTGAGGCAATGTCCTGGATGTAGGTCTATGTGGCTGCCAGACTAGACTAAACAGTCGTTTTTACGGTGTAGGTCTGAAAGTTGCCGTCTTGTGTAAAACCCTGTCAAACAGGGGTTGACTTTTACTTATTCTTTTGATGATAACTTTGTAATTTAAACTTTCAGAACTTTTATTTCAAACCTAATACTACTACTTTATTATTAAATTTTACTTATCTACCTTTAAATTTAAGTTCCTATTGTCCACCAAAGTAAAAGGAGTTTGCATTTATAAATCCAAGTAGCCAAGCGCTTAACACCACTTTAAGAATAAATATTTGTATTGGCCTCTGCGAAAATTTGACTTTTATTTTAAATAGAGGGACTTGAGTGAATGAGAGCTTATAGGAAGCTAATGTATACCGATTGTGACATAAGTGTTTTTTCCTAGTTTGTTTCTTTTTTGATGCCAAACACTAGAACAAATATAGGCTTTTAAGTAAAATTAAACTAAGGTGCGTCTTCAGGATTTCACTTTAACTTATTTATATAAGAGTGCTAAAGCTCTCAATCTAGAAAGAAAATAGCGGACCTACCCTAAGTTCAGCTAGCTAAGGGGTGAGTTTTCAGGCAGCACAACATAGGTCATTTTTAGGGACTGTTGTCTGAACTACATCCTCCAGGGTTGCCAGAGTAAGGGTGGATAGGTTGCCTTGATGCAGTGTACCTTAGGTTACCCTAAGGAGAATACTGGCACCCGATTATTGTTTGGCGCTTGTTTTTGATAACAGTATTGGGAAGAAATGATTTATTATACCTGACATGTTTTTCTGGTAAAGCTTGGTTTGGTTTCACCTCACCGGTTATGTGAATTCTTAAAATACACTCATGTGGAGTAGTGAAATTCCCCATTTTTTTGTATAGTTTACATAACACCCTCAAAGAATTGGTGTCGGGTTGGCTGTTTCCCGAAGAAGAAATGTTGGTCTTATTGTTTTCCATGACAGAGTTACATCCATATCAATACAATATTTTGAATCCATTTGTGGAGCAATTACTGGCGAATTACGTTTTGGATATTTTCAACAGGACGATGCAACCCCCATACATACGCAGAAACTATTAACTACTTACGCAATTCTTTCGACGACAAAAATTGATCAGTTTTCGAAAAGACATTAAATTCTCACCCAGATCACCTAGTTTGAAGGTTATGGATTACTTAATTTTTCCTCATTTGAAAAAGAATAATTTTAAGACACCAGTTAAACATTTAGAACAGTTTCTAGAAAGAATTATCCAAGAATGCGGTAACATTTCTCCAGAGATGCTGGTTGACGCTTTCGATAATACGTAGAGACGTGTGAATTTATGCTTGAAGCGGTGGCTAGTTTCAGCAATTTCTACAATTCTTATTTTCGTTTTTTTATATTCTTACTTTGTTAATTTTGTAAACAACAAAAATAAATATGTGATTATTAGTTTGACGTATCATGTCATAATATCAAATTGACACAATTCTAACCTAGATTTGGTTAGATATATCATCATCTTAGGCAGAGCGCCCACCAAATATGTATGCTATAAGTGAAGAGATATAAGGTGCGCATGAGGTTGGTATGAAGCGCAGCGTACCATGTTTTTATATGCAATGACGCACACAGAAGCCGTGCAAAAGAAGCACAAATCACCGAAATAAATTTAGATACGTAAGCTGGGCGTTCCCGCCAAACATTATTATTTTGTTTGGATCGCATTTCGTAGATAGCGCCGGTAGTGGCATCGCCCAATTTGGTTTAGTTAAGTTTGTATAGAGGGCACCACGTTCATTTGCGATTTGCGATCGAGAAGAAGCACCCTCCCAGATTTCGTTGTTGTCAAAAATTTAAAGTGTATTGTCAATTTTCTATTCTCGATTTTCTGTTAAGTTGTGTTGAATTTTAATGTCGTTTATGATCGTTCGGTCTCTGTGTGTACAATTAGCGTATTTTTTGATAGTTGTTTTGACTTTTTTTTCAGTTTTAGTGTGTTTTTGGTTTGTTTAGTTAAAGTTCGCGTATTTATTTCCGTTATGGAAGACTACGCACCTCCGTTAAAACATAAAAATTGTTTAAATAAACATGGCATGCGACACCGCTTTTCAAAAAGAAATCCGATAATTTTTTATCATAAAAATAATGTTTTTACACCTATTTCGGTTTATTTTAGTCGGCTGTATTTTTGTAAATAGGTATTGCTTGGTTTAAATAATTCCCTTTTTGCTGCTTTCTATTTGAGTTCTTAGATACACGTTATTTGTTATTTTACCAACAAGGCATTTAATCCAAACTTAAAAACAAGAGTCACAAATAACGTGCATCCCTGAACTAAAAATAAAAGCGGAGAAAAATAAATATTTAAACCAAGGAATATTTCAAATTTTAAAGCTGCACCAATATCTACCGATAAAACAGATTTCATCAAAAGTTGGTAAAACAGTTTTCTTTATTTTTACCCATAGTTGCCAAACAGATTTCTTTCTTTGTCGCGTGTTTCAGATCGCAAATACTAGGACATAGCGCCAATTAGTTTTTGACAGTTCTAAGAGTGCAGTTGCGTATCTAAATTTATTTCGGTGATTTGTGGAAAGAAGTGAGTCGCCTCACTGTGCAGTGCCGCACGGCATGCGTGCTGAAAAATTGGACCTGTTCTATTTTCTCTTGACGAGCGCCAAATTATAGCTTTTCAGGTTATATCTTGCAGTGTTCCGTGTTGATTGACATTGACTGTTCCAGGATGGTTTACCCCTGGACAATTATTTTAGTGTTTATAATTTTATTAAAAATAGGTGATGATCAACAATTTAATATTGAATTCGGACAACATGTAGAATCATGTAGAATGCTAAAACATCTTCCGACGATGACGTTTTAACAATGACAATTAACCGTTGCTTCTCTACGCACTGCCTACAATTCGTACACTGTTTTGATATGGGTGTACTTCAAGCACACATGAAGTTCATTTTAGGTGTGCTTCACGGACATCTCACCTCAAACAATTCACTGCTCTGATGGGCGCTCTCCCTTAGGGAATAAAGATGTTTTAGCATTCTACATGATTCTACATGCTGCACAAATTTAATATTAAATTGCTGATCATGCATTTTTATTAAAATTGTAAATACCAAAATAATTATCAAGGGGTAAACCGCCTTGAAAATGTCAATGTCAATCAATACGGAACACTGCAAGATATAACCTGAAAAGCTATAATTCGGTGCGCGTCAAGTGAAAATAGAACAGGTCCTATTTTTTAGCACGCATGCTGTGCGGCACTTCATAGTGAGGCGACGCACCTCTTTCGCACGGCCGCCGCGCTGCATCTGTATGCGTCATTGCATATAAAAGCATGGTACGCTGCACTTTATACCAACCTCATGCGCACCTCATATCTCTTCACTTGAAGTGCGTATCTTTGTTGGGCGCTCTCATAGCCCCCTACATTTCCAAGCCGTGAAGTAAGAAAAGCAACGTCGCAAATCCTGTCAGAGGTAGACCGATTTTTAATAAGTAACTAACGCAACTCCGTGCAGATTCGCCCGTTTAGGCGATAAAAATTACGGTTTATTTCAAATTATTTATTGAACTTTTTGCATTTTACTTCAGTATAGATATGTCTAATAAGTAACAAGAATATAATAATATAATGTATATATATATAATATAATAATAGGAAATTTAAATTAACTTAAAAAAATTAGTGATTTTAAAACCTATTTTAAAGTGGAAAGCTTTCTTTTTTTTGATGATGTATTTTGGTGTTGAAGGTCATTTCTATTTTTTGTGTAATTGTTTAGTAATATATTGCTAAGAGTAAGTGCTACTTTATAAAACATTTTTCAATAGCTTTCTCCAGAGGGACATGTCTCATTAAGCGGTATCAGAAAGCTACCACTTTCTAAACTAGCCAAACCTAGTTTAGCTAAAAGAACTTGGTGATTTTGCCGACTAAAAAATTTAAGCTTAAGTTCTTTAGTAGCTATAATAAACTGAAAAGCTGCAAATATATGAAAGTACATAATATTTACTTCATTGGTAGTAAGACATAAACCCCCCCTTTGCAAAGAATCAAAATATTCATCCCCCACATTTAAACCTATGACTCGAACAATAAGGTTTTCAAAGTTGAAAAAATAGTCCATACTTTCAGTGGAGTCAATGTAATATAAATAAAACAGTGCAGTCTTCCTTCACAGTTTAATATAATTAAACTGTGGAGGAAGACTGCATTGTTTTATTTATAATAAGGTTTTTGCAATCCATGCATTTTAATTTCCTATTTTTGTAGATAGAATGGGCTATATAATATATATACCTATACATTTAAACATACTCATCCAACTGGTAATCCTTAAGATAATCCGATTGAAATATGTAAGAAAACTCTAATATTTCTGTACTTTCAATATCATGCTTAACAGAGTATTTGATTTTAACACTGTACAATTTTTTAACCCTGACTTTACAATACTTTGAAGTCTAATTTTATTTTTCTGATTCAAGGATCTGTTTAAATGATAATATATGACAGTTACAACCAGAAAGGTTCCTGTATCGACCAAATCTTTTTTCAAGGGTATCCGTTTGAAATTTACCAGCTAAAATCTATTTTATTTTAAAAAGGATAAATAAGTATTCTATAATTTCTATTAGAACTGTGGTACCGGTACCTACTACGTTTAATAGCATCATAAGTGTCCGTAGTTAAACTCGCCCCCTCTAGATCTTTATGCCATATATCAAGCCAAGTCACAAATTTCTTTAGCTAGTTTACCTTCAAATCATTTTTTAAATATATTGGAGTGGTTCAATCGTCCCTTTTTAAACCTTGCCGTACGCAAATAAAAACATTTTGGCAGTTAAACAAACATTGGAACTAACCTTAAGATTTTCCTATAATGATAACATTGATAACTAAAACTCGGGAAAATAACAAACAACGTATGCGTCAAGACTTATCGATGCACTTCACACTATCACAATTACTGTGATCACAATCACAAGCACAAGAACCACAGAACTCAAAAATTTAACAAGAACACAAACAAAAATAGCGAATCATCGGTCTACCTGCGACGTTGCCAGACTTTGTCCTTCATAGCTTGGAAGTAAAGGAAGCTGTGGCGCTCTCCCTTATAAGTGTGATCTAAACCAAGCCCGACGTTTTTCAATTCAAGCTCTCTTGGATGAAAATAATGTTTGCTCGCACGGTATTATTAAATTCCAACCTTTCAAACAACAAGTACGTGTAAATTGAACAGAAGTACCATAAAAAATTAAAAATAAATGGCTGATAACATTAACACCACTGCAACGATCAAGTTTATTGATTTATTATTTCAATGCCACAAAGTGCCATTCTCCAAACAAGAAAAAAGTTATGTGCTTCGCATTTTCTTTTCATGCGAAAAATACTGTGATAGAGTCCCTCAGATGTATTTTGAACAATATCCCGAAAACCTCAACCACACTACACGTACACCTATGAAGGAGTATGGGTCATTTATAAAATCACGACAAAAGCATGGCAATGGGCTTGCTAATTGTATTGTTAGGGTTCTTTTTGTTTATTAGAATGCAGATCACTTTTTGTGAAATAATATTTTACTCTATCAAAACATGACAACCCAGGTATATCCGCACAATCCCCAGTCTAGGCAATCGGACATTTCTTAGGTTACCAAATGTAGGTAAACTTAGGTAGAAATGTCATAGAACACATAAAGAATTTGAAACGGTTCTAAACCAACGTAAAGAGCAATATGTTCGAGCATTTGAGACAAGTTTCAAAGATTTTATTACCTTTTCTTAATTTTGTTTTGATATTATCTGTGCCTTAATCCTGTTTTAATGTGAAGCGTATCTTATTTAAGTAAGTTCGTATAATATGTATCTGTTCTTGTTCTGCTTCCCTTATCAATCATTTACCTATTGCATGTATTATTAAATAAGTATTTTAATGAAAGCAAATATTTTAATTTCCTTTTATACGCACTGCTCAATTTCAAACAAATACTGTGACTTTCACCAGGGTAGTAGGAGAGGTCGAGCTACAGTGGCCACCTTTTTATGTTTTGCCTTTAAACTTGTAGCCTATTATAATTCTTGCATATCTGTTTGGCTGGGATTATTTGTTACAATAATAACATTAACCATTGACTGATAAAAACAAAAGTTTGCTTCAGTTTTTAACCGAAATTTATTTTTTTTTATATATAAGGAATGACCAGTGTATCCTCCAGATATGGTACAGTAGTCATATTTCAGAAAAGTTAGTGGCCTCTGTTTCCTAATTAGAAATAAAAAAAAATGGGATTAAGAAATACAAGCATCAGTTGCTTATAAAATTATAATAATGATTAGTTTACATTATAGGAAGACATATCAATTGCAAATCTGTACGTTGTACTTGTGCTGGTCGTCCGTCTGGAAAGATCTTGATCGGTTAAGTGCAATTCTATATCTTAAAAAAAAGCAATAATTATATCTTTAATTATTGGGAAAACAAAGGCATTTCCTCACTTTCTAAGAAAATTTATTTCATATTCTACACTATCTATTTTTTGAACACCATGCTGACGTAATATTTGCATGTCTTTTTTGTCGCAAATTTTACAAAGAAAAAATATTGTGCGCTAAAATCATTTAGATCTTTCAAATCCTCTGACTTATCAGCAATTTCTTCTAAATCATCAGCATCATCCGGATCTGTTAAATTAGATAAGTTTATATCATCTTCCTCAAAACTCGATGAATCGGCAGTCGAGCTTTCTCTATAACTATTAGCGAGATAAATGACTTTTGGAGGAATTGTATTTCCCATATCGTTTGTAGCTGGTCACGAGCATGCCCCTTTTACTTAAAGTTATCTGGGCCACTTGCCTTTGGCCTTTAGTAACTAACATCTTCCCGGGATTTTGTACAGTCGCTAATGCTGTTTCATCGACGTTGTAGATCTTTGAGATATTTAGTTTATATATTTCAAAAAGCATCATTAGGTTTGTAAGAAATTCTTTAACCACTGGCCTATCAAATCCCATAGCTCTTCCTAGGGATGTCGCATTCGCTGTTCCTGTTTACAAATTCTGTAAACAAGTCTTTTCCCGCACTGATTTTCGCTCCAAGGCGTGGGAATATTTGTTTTTGTTTGAAACTGTTAAATCATAAGCAAATTTACTGCAGTTTTTGAGTATCAAGCCATGATGTAAAATTAGCCTTATTAGTAGTATCTAAATAGTTTTTTGATATTTACACAGCCCCTCTTCAAAAACTGCATATACTGCATTTCTCATAGTCTCTCCGCTGATTTTCCCAATGCCAGTATTTTTTAGACCTTGTAATATTACTGCAAGCTCTGAAAGAAAGAAATAAAGCTACACTTATTTACTTTTACCGTTTAAGTAAATATAAGTCAACAGTGGTCACTGGTTTAATAATAACACTTAAGAACTATGACCACTGTTCCCAAATTACACTCTATCAAACATCGTAACCTAAAAAATATTAAGACTAAAAATCTTACCTTTTTGGGAGTCCAAGCACATTTTCTAAAGGCGAGGCTAATACGTACTAAACGCCAAAATACAAAAACAACTTTTAGTTTTATGGTAAATCACTTTAAACTTGTTAAAATAGCAACTTTTTGTGGCACACAAAAGGGAAAGCGCGTGTCGTTAGCAAGAACTGAATTGTGGTCGGTTGAAAGTAAACACCTTCAGATAATCTATGCACAAACGAGGTGGCTGTATTGGCAGATACTTTAGTTAAGATTTACGAAGAGATGTTCACTGTACCCGCATGGCCACTGTTGGCGAACCTCCCCCTTTTGTAAAAAATCCAAACATTTTTTTGATGTATTTTTAAGAAACGAGACGTCCGATTGGCATTCAGAAGACATAAAAAATATTAGGTTTTAAGAATATGAGAATTAAAAATATTCTATTTAAATTTCTGGTCCGTATTTAAAAATGTGAAATTGATGATGGGGCCCATTAGATATGGTCACTCGTATAGGAGAAAGGTGGCAATAAAAGTG
Source organism: Polydrusus tereticollis (assembly GCA_963920685.1). Taxonomy (NCBI): domain Eukaryota; kingdom Metazoa; phylum Arthropoda; class Insecta; order Coleoptera; family Curculionidae; genus Polydrusus; species Polydrusus tereticollis. Next base: position 21,672,484 of record OY987328.1, read on the forward strand.
ACATCTGTTTGAAATTATTTCAACAAATGTAAGTAGGAAGAAATGAAAACGAATTTGCTAACTTTCGTGTTTTCCCGGATATCTCCGAAGGTATTTGGAACTCTTTAATTTCTTCAGCGACGTTTTATTGAGCACCATATTTTGGAACTTTTGAAATTCCGCTAAGAGTAAAGTATCTCCATCTTTCATTTTAGAATATTTTTTTACTAAGAATTATTGTTTTAATTTCTAAGTTATACCCAAATTCCAAGTTTCGCTTATTTTGGACAAAAAAATGGATTTAATCGTGTTTTCTGAATAACCCTGTATAAAAAATAAATGGCAACCGAACAGTCCGAAAATAGGATTTTCTGCAGACTTTGTTAGAGGTAACCGTCGATCATAAGTCCGATTAGTTTGTTTTCATAATATTATGCCTTTTTAAAATAAAAACATAAAAATATTAAATATTTTTGCGGCACACCGTATTTAATTTTCTGAGGGAACAAGTTAATTTCATCTAACTGATATTTTTTTATTTACTTTGCCTTAAAGCATCTTCTAAATAGCTTTTTACACATTAAAGTATGCATAGAAAGTTGCCTTTTCATTTATAAAGAAAAAAATTTAAATTAAAAATATATTTTGAACGGATTTTATTTCTCACGCAAAATAAGGATCAATAATATATTTTGTACACATTTTAAATAATTTTAAAATAATGTTTCTTCAAAAACTGATTTTGTATGCCCCAAGGGCAAGCTTAAAGCCTAGAAATAATAACACAAATTAATTTCCTTCTCATAATCTATACTATTTAAGATCAAAGCAGCCATGAAAACAAGTCAAACATTGAAATTAAATTAATGACATTTAGTTAGTTCTGCTATAAAAATGGAAGTTGAAAAGTTGTCTTTACAGGAGAAAATTGCAATAGTTTTAATTCATGGTGACAATTATCACAGTTATCGCGAGACAGCAATTATTTTTAACAATAGATACAATAAAAATGTTCACAATTCCACTATATTTAGAATTGTCAATGAATTTAAACAAAGTGGATCGGTGGAAAATAAGTATAAAACTGTCCATAGAAAAACTGCAGCTACGGAAGAAAACGCTTTAAATGTTTTGTTATCAGTAAATGAAGTTCCTACAATGCCATTGTCCGAAAGAGAAGAACAAGTTGGTATTTCAGAAAAGTATATTAGAAGAATATTTAAGAATCACAAGTATTTACCATAATATAAACCCAAATTTCTGCATACCCTTCAAGATAGGGATCTAGATGCAAGGCTTGACTTTTGCTTTTGGTTTCAAGGCAAAAAAGAAGATGATCCACATTTTGGAAATAGTATATTATTTACTGACGAAGCAACCTTCACAAGCAACGGCACTGTAAGTTCCCAAAATTGCAGGTGGTGGGCTGACCAAAACCCCCATTTTATAATTAAATATAAAGATCAATATTCTTTTAAGACCAACGTTTGGTGTGGTATATTAAATACTCAAATAGTGGGGCCATATTTCTTCAGAGAAAATTTAAATGGCGCTAGATATTTAAACTTCTTGCAGAATGAAATAAGCGATTTTCTCGATGATCTGCCCTTAAACTTAAGAGAAAATATGTATTTCCAACAAGATGGTGCTTCTATTCATAGTACCTTACAAGTAAGGGAATGGTTAAATCAACAATTTTACAACAAATGGATTGGACGGTTTTCAGAAAATCCCTGGCCTGCAAGATCGCCGGATATTACTCCTCTATAAACTTCTTTCTCTGGGGTTACGTAAAAAAACAGGTGTATAAGTATCGGCCGTTCAGAAATTTGGACCATCTGGAAAATGTTATAAGACAGTGTATCGCTAGAATCAATCCGGCTTTTTTAAGGAACGTAGCCAAAGAATTTAACAAAAGAACTATACAATGTATAGAAAATGGAGGAGGACATGTAGAAATATAAAGTTATAATAATTATTGTTAATGTAAATAGTCTTAATTAGCATTTTTTGTTTCCTGTTGAGTTAAAGAATGTATTACCTATTAGTTGGATTATCCTAAAAGTGTATTTAATAAATGAAAATAACCTATATTGATCCTTATTTTGCGTGAGAAATAAAATCCATTCAAAATATATTTTTAATTTAAATTTTCTTCTTTATAAATCAAAAGGAAACTTTCTATGCATACTTCAATGTATAAAAAACTATTTAGGAGATGCTCTAAGTCAAAGTAAATCAAAAAATATCAGTTAGGTGAAATTAACTTGTTGCCTCAGAAAATAAAATACGGTGTGCAGCAAAAATATTTAATATTTTTATGTTTTTATTTTAAAAAGCCATACTATTATGAAAACAAACTAATCAGACTTATGATCGACGGTTATCTCTAACAAAGTCTGCAGAAAATCTTATTTTCGTACTGTTCGGTTGCCATTTATTTTTTATAAAGGGTTATTCAGAAAACACGATTAAATCCATTTTTTTGTCCAAAATAAGCGAAATTTGGAATTTGAGTATAACTTTGAAATTAAAACAATAATTCTTAGTAAAAAAATATTCTAAAATGAAAGATGGAGGTACTTTACTCTTAGCGGAATTTCAAATTTTTGGTCCTACCTCGTATACCATAAGACTTTTACCGGATTTAATAGGTGTTATTTTGGTTTGAGAACATGCAGAACCTATCTAAAATAAAGTTAATTTTATAAACTTAAAGATAAAAAACTTTCCCATATGCTGCGCACTTTCTGCCGGTCACTGTATATCACATTATTTCCTTGAATCTTGAGTCACATAATTCCTTGAAACATCGGTATGCAATTAAAAAATCCCCTGTATAGCTGTTTATAAAATGAACTGTTTCTGTATCTAGAAAACTAAATTTGATACCAATAAACAAAACCAGAACAATAAACTGCAGAACATTTTTCGTTCAAACAGAATAAAGTAATTACCTCAGTTATTTCTTTCGTTTTTATGCTCGAATGAATCAGAATAAATATTCTTGCGGATCGTGTACAATAACTTACTGAACTTGTACCTATAAATTGGTCATCTTGAATAGCCGAGTCTGCAAGTTCGATTTACACAAGAAAATTTTATTTTACTCGCGATAAAGTTTACTGACTTCGACCTTTGTGTACCTTTTAAAAATATCCTGCTGCTGGTTTTCAATAAAATATTTCCTTTATCGTATTATGCGCTCTCCTAATAAAATTATCATTACAACAACGTTTGGTTATTTATAAAAACTAAATTCGTATTAAACTTTGCAGTAACTTAAAGAACTGGGCGTGTAAGTAAACATCGTTAGGATATTTCTCCACTATCGGGAAAATCAGTGGATCAGATAAATTTTACATACATATAAATTACATTTTATTTTTATTACCATTCTTAGTTAATTAGTAGTTGTCATTTGTTTTAATAGTGCAACCGCATAAGAATTAAAAATAAAATCTAATAAGACAGAACGGGACACTAGACCCACGTATAAAAGAGAGAAACACAAAGAGTAGGAATGCTATATCAATGTTAGATGGAATACCTCTGAATTAACCAATATCGTAAGCCGACAAACAGCTTTCCTATAATTTAATACAGGATGTCTCACGACGATTTTTTCATATCTCAAAACCGGAAACAGACAGACAAACGAAATTTGGGGTCTAGTACATTTCGCCGCGGCCGTTTCGCCGCGAGGACCATTTCGCCGCGGCCATTTCGCCGCCGCCCTTTTGCCGCGGCCCTTTCGCCGCCAAATAAATGATAATGTAAGAATGTGGAATGTACACAACAGAGTTATACAAGGAATTAACCGAACCAACAACAACGCAATGAATTGGGAATGGACCATCCATCAATATGGAAGTTTATTGAAGCATTAAAAATAATAGAAAGAGGCAGAGATCTGTACTTAGAACAAATAGTCGCAGGACATGAACCGCAAAAAAAATTAAAAAAATATATTCAAGCAGATGAAAGAATTTTAAGATTGGTGAAGGAGTTTCACGCAAGAGATATGCTAGACTTCTTGAGGGGAATTGCACAAAATTTCGAAAAAAAAAATCAATAAAATGTTATTATGTTTTTATGTTAAATGTTAAATGTTTCTAAATAATAAATAAAGAAAAAAAAAATATATGTAAACTTGTTTAAATTTCATAACTATCATTTTATTATTTGGCGGCGAAATGGCCGCGGCGAAATGGTCCTCGCGGCGAAACTGCCGCGGCGAAACGGCCGCGGCGAAATGTCCCTTCCCCCGAAATTTGTGGGATCAATAAGACTAATAATGAAGACTTTCTGAATATATTCAGATATTTACACTGGCCCTTCATTTTCGGTGACGTTATACCAACTTTCATACTTTACATGGGATACCATTCCGAAACAGTTTCCAATGCACGTCATCAATCAGCTGATAATTAAAAAATAAATTTGGGCAAAAAATATTAAAATTTCATGCCATCTTGAAAAAATTTTAAATAAAGAAGGCGATAGGACTTTCCTCATCTTATTTATTCCTCATTAAACATGTCCCATCTGGAGAGCAGTTTCGGCTTTATCATATTGAATGTAGTACAAACTTAAAGTATTCTTCCTTGATACAAATTCACTTATAGCAAATATTTTGTTTATTATAACTTATTTAAATTAATATAATTTGAATTCTATTGACCGACAGCTCGTAGGCTGGCCTGTTTCGACGTTTTGTTTGCGTTTCGTGAAAAACTAATCTTTATTGTTCTGTGGTGTCCTTTTGTTGTGCGTCTATTTTTTTATTAAAAACTTTAGATCTTTCCATAAACAGCATTAAAAACTGTTCCTTTAAGAACAAAAAGTGCACATACAGATTTCTGTCGATTACGTGGTTTACTATTTCTAAAAAATGCCAAAGCATTTAAATAGCCGGTGCAAAGAGCTAATAGCTTTTCTAATAAGCTATAGCAGTTAGATAAGTAACTTTAAAGAGCATGTTAAGGTCAATATATTTTATTTCTACTTTACTAATTTTTGGCGTCTAGCATCTGCTCTAAATTTGAATATCTCCACTGTAAGCGCAGTTTCAACAACACTAAAGGGAAATAAATTATTAGAATCAACTAAGAAGAAACGTTCTCATTCAAGGAGAGTTGTAAATGTGTCAAGGTTAGATATAAGTTCTATCTGTGACACTATTTATGGAATGTACGAAACAAGTAAGTTGTATTATTCAAAAACTTAATATTTTACATTGGTTCTGCTTTTTTTAGAAGAACATGTAACTTTGACAAACGAATCAACAGTTACAAACAATTTTAAATCATCAGCAAACGGTAGAGGCTGCGTGAACAATATTTCTTGTTGAAAGTCATTGATTAAAACATTGGCTTCCCTGTGGAACTCCAGAAGTAACAGACATTTTCTGTGAAATAAATCCCTTCACACTTACCAGCTGTTTTCTATCACTAATATATGATATCAGCGGCATCAGCCACTTAAGCAATGATTCGTCAAAACCAAAGCATTCTAGTTCATTTCTAAGGATGTAATGATTTACAGTATCGAATGCCTTGCTAAAGTCCGTATAGAGAGCATCAACCTGAGAACCACTCTCCAAGGCATCCAACACTGTCTGAGTAAACAGCATCATATTCGTTGCGTGGATCTACCCCTACAAAAGCCTTGCTGTTCCTGACCAATAGTAGACATTATCATATCTTTAATATGATCGCATACAATTTTTTCAAATAGTTTAGGAATTGTATTTAAAATAGAGATTGGTCTGTAATTCTTAGCATCAGACTGACTTCCAGACTTAAATATGGGGGTAACAAAACTGTACTTCCACTGATCAGGAAAAACATCACTTCCAAGAGACAGCCAAAAAGATAGTAAATTGGCCTTGATAGGGAATAAACACAATTCACTAAGAACTTAGGCGATATACCATCGGGACCGGGTCCCTTATTTTGATTAAGATTTAAAATGTTTTCAAAAACCTCTCCTAACGTAAAGTACGTGAGAAGAATTACTATTTTTATTAACAGGCAAATCATCACAACGCATGCTAGGTTTATACACACTTTGAAAATGTGTCTTAAAAATATCTACAATTGATTGCCCATCCGTTCCTGTTCGCCCATCCAAATGTACATAGTTTGGGATACATTTATTCCCTCTTCGCGAGTTCACAAAGTTCAAAAATTCTCTTACATTATCATTTAACTTGTTTGCGACATTATTTATATATTCAAGGTAGTAACGTGACAATATTCACTCTAGATCTTAGCAATGCAAAACTTTAATAATAACTTCACGAATTGGTTTGTTTGTACTTTTTGTAACATTTCTTTTTTCAAAAATTAAATTTTTAAGTTCATTTGAATACCATTGGCAAGGGGTAAAATAGGGTAACCTACAGGGTAAGATGGGGTAACCTACAGAGTATGATGAAAATTTATTCTGTTTGCTTACATATATCGCAGGTATAACCGGCTTCAATTGGGTCATGTTCATCTACCCTGGCACAAGAATTGTGCGACCATTTCTCACATATTTGACAGGCTTCATTGGAGTCTAAATACTTTTCATCACAGAATGAACAATCTGCATCATCTCCAGCTGTGGTTATAGGAGTATCTATGCTTTTGGTTTGCTTTTTCTTTCGAGCAACTTTCAGTTTCTTATTTTCTTTGATGGAAGCAATATTTTTGCAGTCTTCAAGTTCCCTTTTATATGGAGTGGAGGTGAGAATGACTGTTTTTCCACGTCGGCTGGTCTTTCTTTTAGTTTTTACCTCAACACTGGGAATAGGCATCACTTCTGCAGGGCAACAATGTTCAAAGCTACTATTTAAATTACGGCAAGCTTGTTTTAAAGGGGGCCGCAAGGTAGCAGTCTTATATGGAGAGTCACGTGGTGGTGGTGTTTTCTCAAATGCTGTTGCATGTAGCGAACTATAAGCCGTTGCAATAATACTTAAAGAAAGATTGTCATCATCTAAACTTTCGGAGGTAGTAGTTGGACGCACATGGTTGATGTGAAAGTGAATACGAGTCCCATAGCTTGTAGATGGTAGCTCCGAAAAATTGCTAGAGCTAGCAAAAGAAATCACATTTCTGTTTAAATTTGAGTGAATTTCTGAAAGGACCTGACGACCAGTAGATGGGAATACGGCATCAGTGAAAGTCTCTCAGTTAAATGGCCATATACCGCATTTTCGAAAGATCATTCACAGCTAGCAAGAACCCGTTAACCAGTCATAACTGTCGAACGCTCCGCATCAACCAAATGCTGTGATGCAACTGAACTAATGAACAATGGCGTCGGGAGGCGAGTTAAACGTGGCATACTAAAGGTACACACACACGTTAGTTTTAAGTTTAGCATGGATACCCCGTCTTGCCTCATGACCCCGTCTTGCCCCTAGTTCCCCTATAAATGTCCAACGGAAGGAGATAGACAACTGAATCTGAATCTATGAACTATAGAGATTATTCCTTTCACCTTTAATCATCAACACATACAAAAATTTGAGGCATTTTACTCATTATTTTCATGACTTTTTTTTTCACTGAAAAATTAACCAGGTAGTATCAATTCGACTCTTTCTATGTAGCATGTTTTCAAGCTGCAAATACAATAGAATGAACTAGTTTGGCCTGAAACCAAAATGGTGTTTCATAATATACAATTTTTCGATGTTAAAAAACGGCATGAATGGGACTTGTTATTGGTTTGAATCATTATTCCTGTAGCTTATTAAAATTGTGAATTTCTCAATCATTGAAGTTAAATTCTTTATAACACTGTAGTCTATCTTTAAATAGCGCGAAGTAATAAATGCTCATTAAATATGCAAACCGCATACCGGGGTATCAAGAACAATTTAAGCACCATCCCTTAAAATCTATTGTGTTTACATTAAAGGATTCAAATAATGAGCATTATTTAGGAAGGTTAATTCTGAATTTATCGCAAGCTATTGTTATATTTGAGGATTTACCATTGTTATTGCAAAAATCCCTTACCCAGGAGCGTGTATTGGGGAAGTTTTTAAATAAAAAATCTTAAACATGCCTATTCTCCTAAAATCGTATTATATTATACTCGTAGGTATTTATAACATAATATGAAACATTTAAATTTAAATTGACTAATAAATAACAATGGGTGGTACTATTTTACATAATATAATTACAGATACAAGATAATATTATGATATAGAATCTTACAAACAAAGCATTTTCAAAAATCGAATAAAACTTTGTCGTTATGGCTTTATCATAGTCTAATTCGGAAGATGAACTCTTATTAACATCGTTTATAATAAGCAGTTCAACCATTTATTCGATTATTATAGCTACTTGCCACATTTTGTCTTCTTCTTCTATCAGATAATCGATACACTTTTTCCACTTTTCCGCACTGATTTGAGCCATAGCTTCATTAAAGAGTCTTTTTAAATCCACTATTTTATAAGTCGTGTTTTTTTCTGGCGACATCTGTCTTTATTTGAGCCCATATAAGTTCGGTCCGGTTTAATTCGCAGTGGTAAGGAGAGAGTCCGAGAACAGATACTCCTTGAAACTTTGCCATTTCGTCGACTACATATTTTTTGAATGCATTTTTATGTAAAAATCTAATGAAAATTCTATTTGTCTTAAACTTAGCCATTTTGTTATTTCGCTTTTACGCCACGCGCATGTCGGTAATTTTTCGGTCAGCCTAAAGTGATAACTTGCATTATCCAATACAATTATTGCATCTTTTGGTATAAGACCCAACATTTGCTCGAACCATTCTTCAAAGTCATCGGAATTCAAATCTTCGTGATGGTCTCCTGTATTTTTAGATTGGAACATCAGTAGACCACCTTTAACGAAGCCTTCAGAACTTCCAATATGGGTTATGATAAGTAGATGTCCTTTTCTAGATGGCGGTCTTATTCCTGTGAACTAACCGTCCAAAAAAACCAAAAAAGCTTGTCTTGAACTTTTAATATTTTCATCCTGCCAAAATCTAGTCACAGAGTGGCCTTTATTTAGCCATGTTTCGTCTAGGTAAACTATTTTTTTTGTGTTCTTTCCTGGCTTTTTGGATGCGTAATTTCTTCTCCAACAGACACCATCGCTTCTGTCTATTAAGATCGATTGCCTATTATGTTTTTTCCACCGAAAACCCATTTTTTTTTAATAATTTCTGAAGCGTATTTCTACGCATAAATGAGTAGTCCTTCTCAGATTGAAGACAAAATTTTGTCCAGCTTGGAAATTTCTTTTAAAAAAAAAAACTAAGAACGTTTCGCCTCATTCTCTGCATTAAAACGTCATCCAGCTCAAGTTTTGGTCGTCCTGGGAAGTTTTTGGAAGTATGTATAATAACTAGAAAAATAGATTTGCAGTTGCTTATTCCCGGTTAATAATTTCACTACACATTTGCCCCTTCTTGCCATTTTTCGTTCATAAATCATGATATACTTACTAAAATGGTATCCGGCGTTTTACAATACTTACCAAAATGAACTCTAAAATTCATCATCACTTCCTTTAATTAAGGAAAAATGTAATTGATACAAATTACACCTGTTATTTTCTCAACAATGCAAGATTCAGGTTTTATTATTGGACAGAAAGAAGTTTGTAAAACGATCCAAGCAAAACTTAAACGCACAATAGGTAGTTAACTTAATAATATACTACTTTGAGTAAATCTATAATGATTTTTGTTGTGATTAGTAACGTAATCATGACGTCCGATTCCGACTATTTTGTTTTCTATTTTGATTTAAACGTGAGTCATGTATAATTGATCTTGGCATTTTATAATTCTCATCTTATGAAACAGAATACCACTTTTTATTAGGTACTATTAGATTATTAAAAAAGGAACTACTTTAAAGTCCGTTTACAGATTTAAGAGAATGACTTACCGACTCGTGTTGACGCCTGTTTAAAACCAGACTGGGGTATACACAGGCTCGCACTGAATTGTATTTCAAGCATGGATGATTTGACACAAATAATAAACCATTTTAGATAGAATATATTATAATTATTATAGTTTAAAATTAATTAATGCAACTACAGTTTACTCATTTAATTCATTTTCACTGTCACTATCAGCACCTATGTTAATAATAAATCTTTCTGTAATATTCCCAATTTTAATGTATGAATTTTCAACAGTTTTAATATGCGAAAAACAATTTTTCCAGATACTCACAGGCACTTTGTCCACTTCAGTAATAATAATATCCAGAACACTAGCGTTTATAGTGGGTGATACATTATTACGTCTAACGTCAGATTTTAATTGATGCCATATGTGTTCTATGAGATTGAATATACAGTGATACGGCGGAAGCCTTAGCACTGTATGCCCCTTACTTTTAGCGTAGCTGTCGCAGTAGTGCTCCTTTTCTAGGTTCAGAAATTTAAGCACATCAAGTAACTCTCTTTTAATGTAACTTTCATGAAAATATATATTATTTTCATACATAAATTCCTGTATGGTCATTTTCGTATCTTTTGTACAACGGTGCTTGTTTAACTGTCCACTGTGGTAACTTGCGTTGTCCCTAACAATAACACTGTTTGGAAAAACATTAGGAATTGACTTATTTACGAACCAATCCTCAAACAACTCCGCTGTGTTATCGTTATGGTAATTCAAACAGGAGTCATTTGTATTCTTGGCTGCCAATGAAAGTTCATTTGGTACCCAAACATCTTCGGACCCTGCATGTACTATGGTTATTCTTTTTCCTCTGTTTGATGGTGCCTTTGTTCTACACCTGTCACTAGAATCAACCCAACCTTTTGATGGGGTATCATGGCTATCAAACCAGATTTCATATAAGTATATAATAGGTCTGTTCTCACTTCTGTACAGAGCGATTTTTGTCAAATATTCAAATCGCCATGCCTTAAGTCGTTGCGAGTCCATCATAACTTGCCGTTTATCGACTTTTTTAAATTTAAAGGCGATTCGTTGAAGATACTTCCACAGCGTTGTCCTACCGAAATTGATATCCGTGTTATCTATCTGAAGGCTTTTCAGTAAATTATCCAGTGTTGGTACCGTATGCTCTTTATACATCTTATAAATTTTTCGTCGGACTAAATCTTTATGGCTTCGATCTAATTTTTTGCAAGTCCCAGAATCTTTCCTTCTTTTCGTTCGGTGATGGGTTTTTTCACAATTTCCCATACTGCTTTTTCCGAAATTTTAGTCAATGTGGCTGTTTCTTTAATACAATCCATTTTACTCAACTTTTCACGTTCTATGAGAGTTGTATATACAGGGTGTAACTAAATAAGTGTAAAACATTTAAGGGGCTGATTCCTCATCGAAAAAAAGATAGGATCTTTCATATAAACTAACTTTATTGGAGCATCCCTTATTAAGATACAGCCCCTTAAAGGGGGTACATAAAATTTGTTTAACAATTTTTTTCACAAGCACTAAAAAAGTTACAATATTGAAATTAACCTGACATTTTCTACTACCAAAAAGACACTTAGCCAGTAATTTATTTGGTTTACCCCATGGTTGTAAGGGGTGGAAAACGCAACCCCTAAAATTTATTTCCAATGCAACTTTTTGCCTTATTATTTGTTTACCATTTAAAACTTAATTTCCGAAAGCCTGTTTCATTCTAAACAAAAAATGTCTCTTGAATTTTTTGCCCAAAATAAACCCACATCGCATTTATGACGATGTATCTCTGTAGTTGTTCGTAAAATAATTTTTTGCTGCGAACTGGTTTATTTTGGGCAAAAAATTCAAGAGACATTTTTTGTTTAGAATGAAACAGGCTATCGGAAATTAATTTTTAAATGGTAAATAAATAATACGGCAAAAAGTTGCATTGGAAATAAATTTTAGGGGTTGCGTTTTCCACCCCTTACAACCATGGGGTAAACCAAATAAATTACTGGCTAAGTGTCTTTTTGGTAGTAGAAAATGTCAGGTTAATTTCAATATTGTAACTTTTTTAGTGCTTGTGAAAAAAATTGTTAAACAAATTTTATGTACCCCCTTTAAGGGGCTGTATCTTAATAAGGGATGCTCCAATATAGTTTGTTTATATGAAAGATCCTATCTTTTTTTCGATGAGGAATCACCCCCTTAAATGTTTTACACTTATTTAGTTACACCCTGTATATTTTTTATAATCTAAAGATAAGTGTCTTGTTTCATTTTCATTTTCGCACTGTGCTTGTACCTGTACCCCCTCCTGCGGTTTTATACTAGATTCACCAATCCACGGACGCCACATATTTGGATAATCAAAGCTGCGTTTTTATTTCGCACGAACTAATAAAATGACTGGTTGTGCAACACTGATTTGTCTACTTATTTTTTTCCCCTTATTAAATAAGGTTTTTAGCGAGTAAGTACGGTCCCTACCTGGATAGTAGAATCATTATCCCTATGATCCTTGAAACCCTTTCAACAAAGAATTTTATGATGAGTGATAACTAAAGGCAGGTAGTCATTCTCTTAAATCTGTAAACGGACTGTACCATGGTATACACCGGGGTCAATTTGGTGCTTTACAAACTTTATAAGAAATTGATTTTTCCTATTTGTGTTTTTATTTCTGGCAATAAAACTAATCGATACCAAACGGCATTTAAATTATGAGGTTGAGGCAATAAAAAAACTCTAATTAAAAAGCCATAAATGGTTTTATTCGATTTTAAATAAGTTGGAGTAACTGTTCTAACTTGAGTGGTATTTTGATTATTATCCAAGTTATCTGTTATTGTATACACATATTAAAAAGTCATTAGGTTGATGCTTGAGTAATGAAACTCAAATGTTTTAGTACAATTTTGATTTGATGACTCTCGGCTGATGTAGATTTAAAACTAATATAATTTTTTTATGTTCTATAGGTAGTAGTATACAGTGAGACCCAGAAGTAATGTCTAAATTCATTAAAAATTCAGCGGTGTATTTATTGGAAAACGCTATTTTCATTTTCTAATGTATTTTTTATGGTAAATTTATGTATACAGCGTGTCCAGAAAAGTTCTAGACAAATGGGAATTTTCTTTATTGTTGATTTTACGAAAAGAAGTTATTCTTTATGAAAAGTTCTGCTTAATGCGCAAATAATATTGACATATCAAAACTTAAGATATCATGTACAGGGCAGCAAAAAAATATAGAAACACAGAATTACGTTAAGAGGAAGTACCCTCAATTTTTATTTTAGAGCAAATTGGTTTAAGAAAACATTACTAAGGACTTCAAAACGTGGTTAGATAAAACTTTTCGTTGAAATATTTTAATTTACCGGATACCATCAAAAAGCCTTTGGACAATATTTTTTTATTTTATTTCTTCAACAGTTACCTACAACAAACCTATTAGGGAAGCCGCACTCATATTTAATAGTAGACATCCTGACAAAATGGTATGTAGCGCCACTATAAGAAACGTAATGAATAAATTTAAAGCTACTGGTTCCGTCGAAAATATATTTAAGAAACAACACAACAAATGGTCCAGAACAAAAGAAAAGCAACTCAATGTAATGCAAGCGGTTATCGTAGACCAGAAAATTTCTTTAAGAAAATTGTCAAAAACTATTCCAGTTGACGTCAAAAAGTCTAGTGCTAGTAATATCTTAAAAATAAATAAATTTCATCCATATAAACCGAAATCCATTCACACGCTTCTTCCTAGAGATTTTAATCCCTTTTCCTATTTTGCGCGTGGTTCCATGGCGAGTGTAAAGTTGATCCTTTTTTTGCAAGAAAAATATTATTTACAGATGAGGCCATGTTTACTTCCAACGGCGTGGTATGCTCCCAAAATTGTCGGTGGTGGAGTGACAACAATCCAAATTTTATAATCGAATGCCGTAGTCAATATTCATTTAATATCAATGTTTGATGTGGCATTTTTAATGATATTGGACCATATTTTTTCCGATATATCACTTTCCCGTTTTCTTTATTTTAAGCAAAAAATATTAAGGTTCACTTTTACTAAGGTTACTTTCAGGCTAGGTTCATAGATAAAGAAGGGGGGTTAGGTTAGATACAATTCGGAATTGTCAAAATAGAAAAGGTACAACGAACGAACGAACGGCTTTCGGGTTTCTCATTTCAGCACTGTTTGCTCTGTGGTCACGTGAGCAAAACTTGACTCTAACTCCACTCCAACTCGGAGTAGCAGCCCGAACCCAGCTTATTATCTTCTTATCTAAGTCGCCCCACAGCTCACCTATAATTCTAGAAACTTCTTTCTTTGGTGGTTTTATTCCGATATGTTTCCTCTGCCATTTTACTTATGTTTTATCCTATGAGCAAAAACGCTAAGATCTAGCGGCTGTAGCACATGGATAAGTGGAGGCAGTTTTAGGATGCTAACATGTGCTTGAGAAGCCAACTCTATTAAGTTAATGCTAAGGTGAGTTACCTGTCCATCGTATAACAAAAGAACAGGCCGTAGTAAAAAATCTGCTTGCAATTTTTCGGTCAAATTCGTACTCAATTGAAGAAGATACTTTTAACTGACTTTCTTTATTTCAAGAAATTGACATGGACGAAGAATAATTATTAGAATACCAAGTATAAGATCCGAAAATAAAAATACATGGAATTGCAGTTATTCAACAGTAGTAACCAGAGGTGTGAGGTATTTTGGAATCCATTATCGCCTCCCCCTTCCCTTGGTTACGCGCTTGGAGAGAGACGACCACTTAGGGCTAGCTACACCACAAGTTTTGTTTCTAAATTTTCAGGGGTCATGTATTTATATTGAGGTAGGTACATTATTAAGACAAGTATAAGTTCGAATATTGGCCGCTTTTTGTTATAAAGATTTCCACGTCCCCAAAACTACTAGCCACAATGGCAATAGTCAGCATAATATATTTAAATTATCCGTTTTCACCGACCAACGCCTCCTTAATTTATGATTACACACAACACATTTTTAATAGCTGTTTATAACTAAAATCCACTTATGGTATTGTTATCTACTATCTTATCATTAATTCATTAAAAATATCGCCGAAATAGCTCAGTTGGGAGAGCGTTAGACTGAAGATCTAAATGTCCCTGGTTCGATCCCGGGTTTCGGCAAATGTTTTTATTTTTAAATGTTAAAAATTACATTAAATAATAATTTCACCGATAGTAGACTTTACAGATTCGACTGTTAAGAAAGCTCTTTGAAAATAATTAATTTCAATTAATTTAAGAAAAAATAACACCGCTACTTCCATCCAGCTATTAGTAAGTCACACTTCAGCTCTTGTTGTGGATGGTCGCTGACACTGACAGTATCTGTCAACAAATTGTCAAATTTAAATAAATTTTATTTTACAAAGCGGGAGGGGGGGGTGTAGCCCTCCGCCCCATCAGCGCAAAGTTGCCGGATGATGAAATTATGGCCCCAGCCAAAGCCCAACCCTTGACTGCGGAAAGATTCCTAGAATGCGAGAGACATTTAGGAACCAAGCGAATAAAGCTAATGAGCGATTTTTATAATTTTGTCTTATTTAGTATTTAAAACGCGGGTAACTTTGCAAAAGGTTTCCTATTTCGAGAATTAACAGTTATTGGCAATTTAACATTTTTCTATTGTAAATTTTTTACGTATTCTAGAATTTGTTGTGTCTGAGTTATCGGAAGACCCATCCTTCAAAATGTGTTCTACGCTTAAGTAAGTAGGATTTCCCTCAAACCAAACATTTTCTACTATAGCCCTCATCACCCGGCCACATTATTCGGGACATAGTACATTCTTGTTTCGTCGCATTTTCCACATCGCACTTAAAAAAATTGTTCTTAAAAATTTTTTGCTTTAGGATTTCAAGCATGGCGGGTGGTATTGTGCTCGAATCAAATCGTATCATTTTTTTCATGAACTTCTCGTTGCTGAACAAACATAATTGCTATGTTTTCATGAAGATGTCGACACTAGAATGATATTTCATTTATCAGAGTTGAAGCCAAACAGTAGAATTGATGTATTTATTTTACTTTTAAGTCACATGCAAAATTTCCCAAATTTGAAAGTATGAATGGCAGGACTTGTAGCAAGAAAAGAATATCAGAAGTGCGTAGATTGCACCACATCAGCTGAAATATTGGGACCATTGTTGTGTAGTTCTTTACTCGGTTTCCATGCCATTGCTGGGTGTGGCTACATTGCTGCTTTCTACCGCAGAGGTAAAACAAGATCTTTTAAAAATTTAGAAAGAAATGAATTATTTCATCGAGTTTTCGCATCTCTAACTGATTTGTCACATGTTGATGATCATAAAAAAGTTGACAAATTGCAAGAATTTACATCATTAATGTAGACAAACACAAATTGCAATAACGTGAACACTCCAACGTCCATTATTTTTACAAAATGTATCCGAGTAAAAAAGACAATGAAAAGCTCATCAATATACACTATTGATTCGAGTATGATACCGGCCGCCATGCTTCAAATCTTTGGAACCAAAAATTTTAAGAACGATCTTTGTAAGTGCGATGTGTCGCAGAAATTGTTTGTTAACGTTTTCTGTATATACGAAAAATTGACCCGAGCAGTTGCTGATTTGTCCCACTGTGGCGGGGGTTCCCGGCAACATGAAAGTAGGCACAGTTGTTTACTTGGGTACATCTAGTCTATACCTATGATTGGAAAGAGTTTCTTTGTCAGGGGCAAAAAGGTAGTAACTCTTTACCACCGCTGTGCCGAGGGTTGCGGCACGATGGGACGCGGCACAGTGAGTTTTCCTGGTAGTACTCATTGCAATGCACAATTTGGTGATTTTTTATGTGTCCGTGAAAATAAGTTAAAAGAAACGCGTCTGATTATTAATTAATTATCATTACTTCCGCCGGTATATGGATATGTTTTCATGACGAGCCGTGTAGAAAACAGGGATTCAAGGTAAAAGAAATCGATCGGGCTCTCGTATTATTAAGGGTGTAATAAAATAATAAAGTGTGATTTGATACTATAAAATGATTAGGTTAACAAATTAAGCAAAGGCGAAGAATTTGTTTCGGTTTAGTCATTTAACATAATATCTGAATAATTTATTTATTTCTAGGTATTCTAGAAAAGATAGTTTTTTGATTCTGGTCTCGACATGTGATATTTTAAGCTTTTGAGTAAAACTATGTTGCTCATCTAATAAATACTTAGCGAGGGTAGAATTTATTTTTCTTGTAATCTACACGTGTTAGAGACTAAGTGATTTTTGACAGTTTAAGTAGAGTGGTAACTTAAAAGAACTCTTATGTTTTTTTACAATATGCTTTTGTAAATTGTGACGGAAAGGGAACTTATATACTTATCATAATTTTTATCCTGTCAACTGTCGTGTGGAATAGGTTTCTTGATTATTTTCGGGCATGCACACTGGACAAAATGCCACTCAATAGATAAGGACATCTCGGCATCAATATAAATCAAATGAGCAAGACGCCATATGCTACTAATGCTTTTATACCATCTACCCAAACTCAAAAAATTGCTTACTTGTTCTACGATATTCTGATCCATCGGTCCACCACTTTTAATAATGCCCTAAAATTTTAAATTGTTAGGGTTTATATATGAAATATTTTCGATATTATGCTTTACTTTCGCTATTTACCACGTCACTGTCCTTTATCCAACATCTTATTTTCCTTGTCAAAACAACATCTTACATTATTTTTTTCTTATTCTCCTGCTTTTGCAGCGTAGAGCAGAATCTTTACTTTATTCCACGGTTCGTTAGTTTTGAGTGCCGGAAATTTATTTGATGTTGATGTAGTTTAATTTTATTTGGTAGGTAACTTTAGTCTGCCTATCTTTTATGTAAGTTCCCTAGTCAAATTAGCGTATTCGTTGAGAGGCTGCAACTTTATTGATTATAAAGTGGTATTATGTGGCACTAAAAATAAAAACAATGTTTTAAAATAAAGGGAGGAATAGACGTTGCTAAAGCGGCAACAGAACCCAGTCTCTAATTGTAAACATTACGGAAAGTTATACCAAGAAAATTTTGAGTCAAATATTGGCTTCCCTTATTATTTTAGAAACAATTATAATTATAAAGAGGTATTGAGGAGCACTAGTAGCTTCACCAAAAGATACAACTTTAGTCTGTTTTGGTCAACCATAATATAGAAGTTACCTACCTGCTAAAACCTTTTTCCTACGAGCGTGCGCAAAGTAGTACTTTGCGCACGCATTTCCATGTTCAAAATTACACTTTTCCGCACTAGTGCGGATAAGATTTTTATCCGCACCGGGTGCGGAAAAGTAGCACTATTCAAAAATCTCCTTGGCAGGGAATATTTATATTTATTTTAGTAGCTGTAGATAATTTTATGCAATGTGCGAAGCCGTTGCAAGTGTATTCTCTTTTACCTTTTAATCGTAATTCACGATATTTGTATTTTAGCCTAAAACGAAAAAAAAATATATTTTTTAAGTACCTCGTATAGTGATAAATGATTATAATATTGCCAAGCAACAATAAATGTACATGTTGATTTTGGCACATGATGTCAGATTTTTCCTCCGCTCCTATAGAAGAATCTACAAACACCGACACTTTTCTTTCCATCAAATCCTCAAAAAGTATAAACGCTGTTAAAATGAGCAGCTCTGACGAGGAGCTACCAGATTCCATTCTAGAGGCCGCAAACTCTGCAAATTTAAATTTATTGCCCGCTAAATCCCAAGAAAAATACGAGAAGCAATATAAACAATTTGAATACTGGTGCCGCAACAAAGGGACAAATAGTTTAAAGGAGGAGGTCTTCTTAGCGTATTTTGCAGATTTACGAAAAACAGTTCAGCCAAATACTTTATGGAGTAAGTACTCTATGTTAAAAAGTGTCCTTAAAATCAAAATAAACTTGGATTTGTGTCAATATTTCAAGCTAACATTGTTTATAAAAAAGCAAAATGTGGGATATTGTCCGAGAAAGGCCAACATTTTTGACAAAATTAAAGTTTCCAGATTTATGGAAGAAGCACCTGATCAAATTTACCTTCTAATAAAAGTCGCCACTATTTTTGATGTGCTTTGCAAGATAATGGTTGATCAAATAGAGGATAACGGAAATTTGATAGTCGTGAAAATTCCTGACAGTAAAAACAATAGTTCAAGAATCTTTGTAGTATCTAATGAAACAAATAAGGGATATTATTTACAACTCTATCATAAATATGCAAATTTGCGAAAACCATCCACTCCGCACAAGCGCTTTTTTGTGCAGTATGGACAAGGAACATGCGGTACTCAATGTACTGTAATAAATTCATTCGGTAAGATGCCTTCGAAAATAGCTGCATATCTACAATTGAAAAATCCAAAGCATTATACAGGACATAGTTTCCGTCGTTCATCGGCTATCATGTTGGCCGATTCTGGAGCAGGAATCACTAATGTCAAGCGACTCGGAGTCTGGAAATCGACGACTGTCGCCGAGAGCTACATTGAAGATTCGACAAATCAAAAAAAGGACATGTCAAATAAAATATTGGCCACGAACAACTGCCCTTCTTCATCAAGCTACATATATCCTTCTGAGTTAACACCTATTTGACCAACTGTCCTTCCACGCCAAGTCAGTGCTCATCAAGCCATACCATAAACCACCCACTGAATGAACTTACTGCATCGGCTATCAATTTGCATAATGTCAGCAATTGCTCGTTTGTTATAAACAAATAATTTAGTTTCCTATTATTATTTTTTATTGTTATGTAATTTTTGAATTTTCTATTATTATTTTTTTTGTTATGTAATTTTTAGTTGTACTATACCTACCTAGTTCTTTTTTTAAAAATAAATTAAAAATTATTGAATAAATTATCATATTTTTATTTTTGTTGCTACGCGTCGTTCGTCCAACTATACTTGCGTGCGGAAAAGTATTACTTTGCGCACTTGTTAGGAAAATAACTATTTCCAACTTTGTAATTTATATTTTCTATAAGCGTGCCGAGA
This sequence comes from Polydrusus tereticollis, assembly GCA_963920685.1. Lineage (NCBI taxonomy): Eukaryota > Metazoa > Arthropoda > Insecta > Coleoptera > Curculionidae > Polydrusus > Polydrusus tereticollis. The sequence goes on from OY987328.1 coordinate 21,692,432, forward strand.
GTAACCATTTTCCGCACTAGTACTGAAGATTTTTTCAATATTGAGAGTACTAGTGAATACTGACGCGGGAAACAATACATCAAAAATCACATAGCTATATTGCAACATTTTTCAAGCTCGTAGGAGAAAACCGTGTGGAATGTATCATTTCCGTACCCGACTGCTGACCGCATTGTTCGGTCAATGGCAGTCGTCTATTAAAGAGTATCGTATCACATCCCGCACTTGTTAGGTAAATGGTTAATGAACACTGTATTAGTGAGAATAACAATACTAGCAGTTTTAACAATAACATTTCATTGATAGGGTAGGGCTGTGTACACTTTTTGAATTAAGAGAGAGAATCATGCAGTGTATTAAGTGTATAACCTTCTAAATTTAATGCATAGCGCTTTCGGCCATAGGCCATCATCAGTGCCTCCTAAAAAGAACAGAAATCCCTGCTAATTGCTTGATTTTGGCGTGAGTTGCCAAATTTACCAAAACAAATTATCCTCGCCGCTTTAAGAATATAATAATAGTATATTACAATACAAGTACGGTAGGTACGTCTTTACCGCATGTGTGTGATGTTTAACAAAACGGGCCGAAGGCGAGTTTAGTAAATCATGCAAATGCGGTAAAGACACCTACCGTAAGTGTATTGTACGATATTTTATCTACAAGCATGTTTTAGGGCATCAATATTAAAAACTCTAAAAGAGCACTGTTTTAATTTACCCCGTAGGTCGTTATCAACAATGCATTAACATCAGGTTCCTGGGGAAATATATTATAGAAATTTATTAGTTGGCTTTTATATGATAGATGTAAAACTTGACAACGGAATAGCTGGATTTATAAACTCGAAAAGTTGGCGAGGTTGAGGTTCAGTTGGTGTTAGAAATAGGAGTTCAATTTAAACTAAAGGGAACACTCAGTTCCATTTATACACTCGTTCATGTTGTTTATGTAAAGCTCATGTAATGTTCGAAAACTTCCCGGGTAGTTCGAGATAATCAATTTTTATGCTCGGAGTTCGGAATATCTAAGCTCACAAACTTGGTCATAACTTTAACCTCACCAACTTTTCGAGTTTATAAATCCAGGTTTTTAAACGATCATTATTTTTGTAACAATTTCGTGAAAGTGTGTTTGACGTCCTTTAAATGGAAGTCAGTAACAGCAGTGATGATGAAATTCCGAAGGAAGTTCTGGACATTGCTAAAGCAGCTACCCTTAATTTATTGCCGGATAAATCACGGCATAGATATGAGAAGGAATATGGGCTCTTCATGGACTGGTGTTCATCAAAGAAAGTTAAAGCAATTAGTGAGTATGTGATGCTTGCCTATTTTGTGGATACATTTAAGGACAGTAAATCATCCTCTTTATGGAGTTATTACTTAATGCTCAGATCTACTATAAGTATCAAAAATAATGTCGACATAAGCAGGTATGCAAAACTGATGGCATATTTAAAAAGAAAGTCTGTGGGATACAAAGCTAAGAAATCAAAGGCATTCTCCAAGAATGAGGTTGTAAAATTCCTTGTTACGGCACCAGATGAGGAGTTTTTATTAATGAAGGTACTTAATTGCGATTTTTTAAAATCTACTTTTAAATAACAACTTATTTGCTTGTTTCAGGTGGTACTTATTGTGGGCATCGCTGGGGCATGTCGCCGAGTGAAGTTATGTAAAATGAAAATTGAAGATATTAAGGAATTTGAAACCCACCTTGTTGTAACTGTCCCGGATACAAAGACACATGTAGATCGACAGTTCGTGGTTTACGTGAAAGGATTTTCATCAGAAATTAATAATATTTCAATTGTCAAGAAGTATAGAGCCCTTAGACCCGATCATACTGCCCATACATGGTTATTTATTGCTATTTATCGCATATAAAAAAGAAAGAGGCATTATTCAACCACTGGGTATAAATACTTTTGGAAAAATACCTTCTCAAATTGCATCATATTTGAAGTTGTCCAGTCCCAAAGAATATACGGGACATTGTTATCGAAGGACGTCAGCTACATTATTAGTAGATGCTTGCGCGGATATCATGAGTTTCAAAAGACATGGTGGATGGAAGTCCTCCAGTGTTGCAGAGGGCTATAATGAAAATTCGGTGCAAAATAAAATAGGAATTGCAAAGCAAATAAATGGTGTAGAAGAATATGCAGAGGGAACCTCATGTTTTAGTAAATTTGTAAATTTCAATTCTTGTGTCTCATCTGTAGTAAAACACTTCCTTCATCGGTATCGTTTGGAAATGTTACAAATTCTACAATTAATATTAATATTTCTTAATTTATAAGTTTGGATTAGTTTAGAAATTTAAATATGTAAGTATTTGTTATACATAATATAATGTTTAATAGAGTTTCTTTTAAAAATAAAAAATACACTTGAATAATATAAAAACTTGTTTTCATAGTATGTAATTACTTACAGCACTAGTGCGGTAAAGTGATACTTACCGCACTCAAATCAGTGCTGTAAGTAGTTACTTACCGCATGCTTGTAGATAAATTATATTAAGCAATTATAATTTGCAATGTGAAGGGAAAAGATTAGCGGGATATTATATGTTACAGGGTATACAATATACAGGGATATGGTTACGTCTAATTGTTGTAAGTAATATTTAAATTACATACAAATTAACATTTTATGGAAATTTAAAGAGAGGAGTACGGCAACAATGTAGAGTTTTTTGTTCCGATTCCTTTCGTAGCTCACCAGCCGTGTGGCAAACTTTACATCCGCTCCGCTGCAATTGACTGATATCATACTCATTTTTTTTTCCAATGCCTACTTCGCTGATTTAGGAAAAGAACAACAGTTTGCAAGACATTAGATTTGTGTTATTTCACCAACATCCTAAGGCTTACTGCTAATACGGTATTCTCCTTCCGGCTATTGTCCTGCGTAGATTTCCATATTTTAGGTATAAAAATGACGTGTATCAACCAGGGCATATATTTTTATTCCATACTTAGCCGGCTTTGACGGAGTATATTGCCTAAAGCGGTGGCCCAAATCTCTTCTAAAGATAGCCTGTTACTGTGTAGTACACCTGCAAGATACAGTAGAGTAATGACGGCTTTCATTGCAACTTTATCTACAATTTTTGCATCTCGTCGACATTGAAATTTGTGAGATATTTACTAAAAGTAATAATTAAGTCCAACATATTATTTCTTATAAGGCACCTCCAAGCTTCAACAGGTGATTTGGCCTCTCCAGCTATACCTTTAACTCCTGCAAGCTGAATCAGAATATTGTGACTACAATTTGTTGATGCTTTATTCCGCTTTGTGCATTTAGTAACATTGTCCCTGCCAATAAAGAAGTCCTGTTGCTCTTCCTCTTTGCTGGAAGACTCTGCTGACTGTTTTCTAGCTTGGTTTCAATTTCACTGTCTGGCTCCGAGAATTCATATATTTGTATATTGTCACCGTCCTCATCCAGCATACTCAGAAGGATTTCTTGATCTCTGGGATCCTCTGGGTTATATAGTCTATACGACTTGAAGCCATTATCTTATGTAAATCTGAAAAAAATTGCGAAATGTTACTAAATAAGGCGCATGTATCCGACACATTTTGGTGATCAAACCAGCAAAAGAAAATTTGTGTCTAAAGAAATACTTGTAGGTACTTATCAATAATCAGCCCTATGATCAAACACACAAGTTAACTTTTAACGTACCGTTTCCATCACAACAGCCGAAAAAAGTATACTTGTTAATTTTTCGCTGCGGTTGAGAAACAGGTAATTTTAAAGTTAGCGTCTAGAGTTAACTTGTGTGTTTGATCATAGGGCTGATTTTAAGCCAACAATGCGAAAAAACATAAGAAAACTAAACTTTCCTACACTATACATTAATAACGTCTTCGGGCGCATCGATCTGAGAGATGGCTTTGCCAAAATCTGCTTCAACGTGGACACAAGAAAGTCAAATTATACACTAATCCACTGCGCGCTTTGAAGTAGTAGAATACCTAGTGCGACAACTTTGCAGCGTTGTGCGATTTAAAACTACGTTAAAAATATTTGGAGATGTGCCCCTCAGATCAGATGTGCCCGACCGTCTCTATAAAGTGACCACCTGCGTTAAACGACCGGTTATGAGTTTTCTATACTTAAAAATAGAAATCTCATTATTTTATACTGTTCTATACCGACTCATCTGTTAAACGACCGCGGGCATTCATCATCGGAATTCTTAGCAAACAATAATGCTAAAAACACCCTCTATTAGGGGCAGTAAAACTCGACCCGACAATTCTTAAGAAATATAGGTACATACACGAATTACTTCATTGCAGACGAATCCATTCAATTTGCTTTAAAGGCTAATAAATCGGTTGTTAGCATTAGTTTTGGTTTGAATAGTTTTTGTGTATTTTGGGACTAACGTGAATGTTTGAAGATGGCCGGAAAAGGAAATGTATTTCTTTAAGCGAAAAATTTGAAATAATCGAGGAAATTGAAAAAATTAGTTTAAGTACCAGGAAATTAACTGAAAATTTTAAAGAGAGTAAGATCCAAGTGACTATGTTGCTTCAAAATAAAGCAAAAGTTAGAAATTTGTTTCAAGAAGGTGGCAACGGTAAACAAATACGAAAATTTCCCAAAACCGAAGGACTGGCAGTGGACCAAGTTGTTTTTAACTGGTTTTGAAAGGCGCGAAACAAGCACTTACCAATATCCGGGGCCGGAATTCAAGCAATAGTCCTTGAAGCCGCTCAATATCTAGGATTAGATAAATTCAAGGCATCTAATGAATGGTTAGAAAAATTCCATCGTCGGCACGATATTACCTTCAAGAAAATATATGGCGAATCAGCCGATATCAATATCGAAGACGTAACTGCGTGGAAAGAAAGGCGATTGACCACTTTAAAGGATTACGCCCCAAGGGGCGTAATCATTGCAGATGGGACAGGTCTCTACTATCGTGCATTGCCAACGGAAACATACGCATTGAAAGATGACAAGTGTACTGAAAAAAAAACAGCATAACAACGATTTACAATTCTGTTCTGTGCAAATATGGAAGGTGAGAAGGAAGAAACATGTTAGGGTTCGAAAATTGCATTTGCATAGTTTGGTTATCTATGTTAAGTTCTCGGTTTTAAATATTTAAAGTACCTTAAACATTAATTACTAATTTAATTACCTGTTAATAGCCAATAGTTTCATTTTAATCAGTTTGTCACCTTTGTTGATAATGTTTATATTCCAGGAATGTTTTGTATCTCGTAAGACATAGCCAAGTGGATTGATTTCTGTTTTTTTCTCATACTACTTGTAGACAGGTCTTATTTCAAATCCTTGTTGTAATTGATTAGTAATTAATCAACATCTCAAGTTATCAATAGAAATAACTTTTAACCTTATATATAAGATGTAGGTCAAATGTGTTGGCTGTTGGATAAGATCGACAGCTTTGTGGATTTTTACGGCCACGTCTGGTTAATTGAGGTGTAATTTTGCGGTTGCGTTGGTTGACGTAGGTTACCTTACTTTTTTTTATGGTGTTAAAGGGGTTAGTTTTCATGGATTAGTATGACTAATTTGTCGACAATTTTTGGTAACCATGGAGGAGAGAGAACACTATCCGGCCCTTCTCCAGGAAAGGCCATGTAGTGCCGATTAAACTTTCACAATAGCATTAAAAAGAATATGACATTGTAGTTTGTCTATTCTTTGGCGGACTGCCGTTTTAAAACGCTTTTCCATTAACTTCAACAAGCGGTCCTAGACGCCATTTTGTGGAATGGAACCCTCGTTAGTTATTTGAGGTAGGTATAAACTTTAGCATGTATTTACCCTCGATGGGTCTTATAAAAGTTTTCTCTTTCTTGTTGTACATTTGAAATTCAATTTTAGTGTTTCTTTGGTAGGGGCTAAGAGTTCAATCTGGAGTACTAGTTTTCTTCTATTGGAGCTGCCTGGACGCGGAACGTCAGTTGCCATGTACTATTTGAATGTTTGGAGACTAGCAGTATAGCAGTATCCACGTTAGCTGTTTGAGAGACCATGTGTGTGTGTTTCACTGAAGATCGAGTCTTCATGAACTTTCGGTAGCACATAATATTTCAGCTAAGTAACATTTTTCTTGAGTAGTACGGAACCTTGAGAGTACCCAGTAGGTGACAGGAGAGCGTGAAATCAACCTTTGTTATATTATTTCCCGTGGCGTGTATACTATTTCTCAAGGTAAGCCTTTTCTGTGACTACCTAAATTATTAAATCATATACACTGTGATTATTTCTCTTTAAAAACTTAGTCAACTTAAAATCTTAATATTTTTCATTTGCATATTGTTCTATAAACAGTCTTTTCATAAAGTTTTGCGCCCATGTTATGTATAGAGCTTCTGCATTGTAAACGTATAGCGTATATGGACATAGCGTTAAGACGTCACAAGAGTATCTAGTAGTTCAGAATCTTAGGTGGTCTGTTACAACTAATTTCGTTGTAAATATAGTTACAATTTTTTATTATAAAGTAAATATTTTTGTTTCCCGGCTAAAGGCCATTTTGTTTCTTCAAACTTAAACGCTTGTAACTTTAACATTTTAACCTATCTATGCCCTAGTGGCTAGTATACTTATCGAGTAACCACAGGTACTCTTGAGATTTTGTATTATACTTTAGCAATGCTCTTATGGTAAATTTAGTTAGTTGTGAGAGGTTTTTGCACAGACCTTGCGGAAATTCCAAGTCTGGGGCAATGTCCTGGATATAGGTCTATGTGGCTGCCAGATCAGACTAGGCAGTCGTTTATGTATAATATATATAGGGCTGCCCAGAAGTCCGGAATAAAATTAATATAGCCTTAACCTGTAACTTTTGGGGAAAATGCTCGGACACGTCAATTTAGTTTTATATATGCTCATATTTTGACGTTACTTGTTTGTTTTTTCATAGACATTTGTCAAAGATATGACAACATCGATCTTTTTTTTAAATGGAAACATACAGCCTGTGATACATCATTTGAAAGCTAATATCTCGTACAGTATGCTCATAAATTTTGGCGCGACTCTGTCAATCTTTGTTAACATGACGACTGTTAAAGTTTTAAAAGAATCCCTATTTAAATAAGCGGAAATGATAAATCATTGATGTTTTCTTTTACCTTTCATGGTAAGAAATCTTCATTGTTTTACGTTCTGACATTTTGTGACATTGTGACTTAACAATAGTTATGGTTTATTTGTTATTTATTTTGTCAAAAAAAAATAAAAATGTAACGAATCAAAACAAAACACAACAAGAAGGTGGTTTAACGTGGCAAATGCTGGAAATGTCCTCCACCCTCTACTTGGCATGCTCCCAGATGATGGTAAAAACCGTCGACGGAATTTCAAATGGCTTCAGCCGGTATGTTATGTGTCTCCAATTTGATTTTGTTTTTCAAATCTTCAATATTATTTGGGCTATTTTGGTAACCTTTTTCTTTTAAATATCCCCAAAGAAAATTCTAGAGGCGTTAAGTCTGGGGACCTCGGTGGTCATTCAATAGTACCACGTCGTCCAATCCAGCGACCTGGAAATATCTGATCTAAATATCTTTTCCCATTGACATCAAAATGCGGGGGAGCACCATCTTGCTGAAACCAAATTATTTCATTAGGTATATCTGGATCTACTTCATTGGGAAAAATTACAGCTAGAGCAGGCGTCAACTCGAAGGTTAAGAAATTCAGGTACCGCTTATCTGTGAGGTTTCCTTCCAAAGAGAATGGCCTTAAAATTCGGTTATTAATGATACCTGCCCATACATTTACTTTCTGGAGCCGCTAAATATGCGCTTCAAATATCCATCGTGGATTTCCTTGGCTCCATTTTTTATGTTTGTTAACCACCATTTAATTATGTCTGTTAACCACCCCGTTTAAATAGAAAGAAGCTTCATCCGAAAATAATATGTTCTGTGGAAACCTATTATTCTCGTCACACCGTCTCATCATTTCGTCGCAAAATTGCAAACGCCTATCATAGTCATCTTCTAAAAGCTCTTGGATAAGACATACTTTATAAGAGTGGTATTTTTCTGTTTTCAAAAATCTTCCAATAGTACCTCTAGATATATCATGATTTTGAGCCAATGAACCTGTTGAAACATGCGGATTATCCTGCAGAGATAATGCAATATCCAATTTTTCATCGTCACCTAAAACACGTGGCCGTCCACTCCTAGGCAAGTCCTTTACTGTGCCATGTTCATCAAATTTGTGGAATATTTTACTAACAGTGCCCTGTGAAATTTGATTTTCCGGATATTTAGCATTAAATAAAGTGCACACTTCACTTTGACTTCTTATTTTATCTCCACATCCTAACAATATCAAGACTTCGATACGCTGCCTTTCCGACAAAACCATTTTTGTTTAGAAAATTATAAAATAATAATTTGGAAATACCTAAATTAATTTTACAAGTTCACAATGTCACAAAATGTCAGAACGTGAAACAATGAAGATTTCTTACCTTGAAAGGTAAAAAAAACATGAATGATTTATCATTTCCGCTTATTTAAATAGGTATTTTTTTAAACTTTTAACAGTCGCCATTTTGAAATAGCTTGACAGAATCGCGCCAAAATTGATGGGCATACTGTACGAGATATTAGCTTTCAAATGATGTATCACAAGCTGTATGTTTCCATTTAAAAAAAGATCGATGTCGTCATATCTTTGACAAATGTCTATGAAAGAACAAACGAATAACGTCAAAATATGAGCATACATAAAACTAAACTGACGTGTCCGAGCATTTTTCCCAAAGGTTACAGGTTAAGGCTATATTAATTTTATTCCGGGCTTCTGGGCAGCCCTGTAGGTTAGTATGCAAGTGCAGTATATTCATACTGGTAAATTGGCTTCATCTCATTTAAATTTAGTTCTGATAAATTTAAACAAAAATATTTAAAATTATTTACATATACCGGGTGTTGCATCGTCGAGCGGGACATAGGAAATCCCATGTAATTTTAAATGGGGTCAATTATTGGCTTCCCTAATTATTTTAGAGAAAAATTCTATTTAGGTTTATTAAAGAGCACTAAAACCCACATTCAAAAGAATAACTTTAGATATTTTTGATGAGCCCGTTTACGGGTTATCGCCGATTTCTTTTTAACTATTTCTCCTTTTTATGGCCCCGTATTTGCGGGCACCAGTAAAGGTAAAAGATGACTGTCAAATAAAGTTTTCATTTTGAAATGTGTGCTTTATTGTTATAAAAACTCGTACATCGAAAATATTAAAGGTGTTTTTATGAGTACAAATTAATCTGAATAAAACTAAAATAAAGTATCCAATTACAAGGTTAATTATGACATTTTACATGTTTCAATATTTTACTAATTAATAGGTAGGTACTATTAAATTGTTAGAACTTTAGGATTTAAGAAGATGTTCAAATATTCCTCCATTGACTGCTAGACAATAACCGAGGCGATCATAAAATTGTCTTCTTACATTCGCTAGTTGGTAAACTGAAATTCTATTGCATTCGGCAGAAATAGCATTTTTTAACTCGTCTAGATTTGGGTATTTTTTATCTTTGTATATCCTGTTTTTTAAATGGCCCCAGAGAAAGAAATCATTTGGCGATAAATCAGGAGACCTGGCTGGCCAATTTACTGTATGATTTAAGCCAATAACATTTCCATTAAAAGCACGGTTTAAATATTCCCGGACAGCCAGGGTACTATGTGCCGGGCAGCCATCCATTTGGTACCAAACTTCCTGATTTTCCCTGGCGGCATCATGTAAAGTAGGTAAAATATGATCTTCAAGTAGTTCCAAAAAATATTCTGCATTTAAATTTCGTGTAAGAAATAATGGCCCGATAATATTTTCTCCGAAAATCCCAGCCCATACATGAACTTTTTGTGGATATTGCGTCCTTGTTTCCACAAACCTGTGTTGGTTTTCTTTGCTCCAATATCGATAATTTTGAACATTGGGTTCATTGTTTAAGGTAAATGTGCATTCGTCAGTGAAACAAATGTTTTTTAAAAATTCCCTATCCATGTTTGCTCTTTCCATCATACCAAAACAAAACTCCTGTCGTTGTATTTCGTCCCTATCTCTTAGCTCTTGGTGCTTTTCATATTTGTATGAATAATATTTATGTCGTTTCAAAGCTCGTAACGCTGTGGTGTAATCTAATCCTATGTCATCCTCAAGTTTCCTTGGGCTGATCTTCCCATCATTTTCTTCCACGCACAATAAAACTTGCAAGTCCCTATCATTTCTTGCATCTCTTCTTTGTTCCTGCCTTTCTTCACATCTGCAGTTATTTATTACAGTGCCTTTTGTCTCAAATTTCTTGATAGTTCTTTCGACTGTAGATTTTGCAGGTATCGGTCTATTCGGATACAGAGCAGCAAACATGTCTGACACATTTTGATAACTATTTCCTTGATAATACCATTTAATCATCAATATTTTTTCTTCAGAAATGTAATTCATGGCTAATATTTTCGATGTACGAGTTTTTATAACAATAAAGCACACATTTCAAAATGACAACTTTATTTGACAGTCATCATTTATCTTGACTGGTGCCCGCAAATACGGGGCCATAAAAAGGAGAAATAGTTAAAAAGAAATCGGCGATAACCCGTAAACGGGCTCATCAAAAATATCTAAAGTTATTCTTTTGAATGTGGGTTTTAGTGCTCTTTAATAAACCTAAATAGAATTTTTCTCTAAAATAATTAGGGAAGCCAATAATTGACCCCATTTAAAATTACATGGGATTTCCTATGTCCCGCTCGACGATGCAACACCCGGTATGTGAATACTTATTAATAAACCAACACTGTAAGATGCAGATCAGTTGTTTTAATTTGGCTCTATTAACCGACCACCCCTGTTAACGGTCCAATATTTGATTCCCCGAGGGTGGTCGCTATTGAGAGATTTCACTGTATTATTAATTATAATTAATTGAATTAGGGTAAATGACAAAAAAGTCTTAAAATTTAAAGTACGTTCAAATGTACCTACTTTCGACGTCCCTGCAATCGATTTACATTTTTAAAGCATCACGACACCCAGGGTGTCGAAGGGGTTGCATTAATGATATATTTTTAAAAAATGAAAAGTGATCCTACCTAACGGCGGCTTTTTACGAAATCGAAATATATCCATTATTTTTGAGACATTGGCCTTCGAAGTTTTAGTAAAAATGTCTAGAAAAAATAATGATGAGAATGTTGTCAAAATATTTATTCAATAGTGGCGTGCTACTAGGGTAATTTTTACTTTAAAACCCAAATGTATATTAGTGAAAGGCTTATTAATTAGTAGGCGATTTTCATTTATTTTTCAAGTAAATAATTACCTAAATCTTCGTATTTACCAAACTATATTCACTTATAACAGACAACTGACAAATGCGAATGCCATGCAAAAAGAACACCTAATTTCCAAGGAGGTATACCTAACAAATCTGACAACTTAGCAATATAACAAATGGTGATTCTTACAATTTTACATTCCTTATGGTATGTGATGGTAAGCACGAAGAGCTTGTCAACAAAAGCAGAAATGAGGAATAGGGATGGTATGTTTGTGCGATATCGATATAAGTACGCTTTCAAACGATTGATCAAGACTGCGATATCGATATCAGAAAATATTAGAAGAAATTTATATCTCAAATAAAATTACAAAACTATATAGGTTGTTATATACTGGTGGTAGTAATGGCTAATTCCTAGACCAATTCTAAGTCAAAAAGTTGATATAAACATAAAAACTACAATTCTCGGTTTTTAATATATACGGTGCTAAAGTCTTGGCTGTTTTTCGATCTTTAACAGAAATATTGGAAACGTGAAATCACTAGATAAACTAGATTTATTGTTAGAAATTGGAAAAAATAAAACTTTACCAGCATGTACCTATATCAAGAAATGAGCATTTTAGGGACATTACTTTATGCCTATTACAATTCTAAATGTGCTGTCGAAGGTGTTAGAGAAACTTCTGTACAATAGATTGGTCAACTTTCTGGATGTAAACCATGTCTTGATGGATTGCCAATACGGCTTTCGATCGGGTAGATCGACAGAGGGAGCAGCTACTGACCTTGCAAAATTCATTTATAATAAAATAGACGATGGGTGTCATGTCGCTGGTTTCTTTTTTGTCCAGAGCCTTTGACAGCTTGAATCATGAGTTTATTCTAAAGAAGTTGTCTCATTGTGGCTTCAGGGATAATATATTAGATCTCTTGGGTTCGTATTTCAAGAGCAGACAGTTCATGATTAAAGCTGAGGACGTATATTCGATATGAAAGGATACTAACTAAACTAACTATAGGAGTTCCTCAGGACTCAGTTCTGGGTCCTCTACTATTTTTAATATTTGTCAACGAAATACCACAGTACATTACAAATGGAATAAATAATATGTTTGCTGACGATACCTCAGTGGTGGTCTCAGCACGGAGCTCGGAGGAATTGACCAATAAAATATATTTAACTATTAAGGAATTTTGTGAATGGTGTGCTAAAAACAATCTCATTTTGAATACTAAAAAGACTGTCTATATCAATTTCAGAACTTCAAAATTAGAACAGGAAATTCGCTGTAACAATAACTTGGATAGTGACAGAGTTTTTGGGATTGTACCTTGATGAATATCTCCTAGTTATATAAACTATATAAGCCGAAAAATAAATGCGGGATACTACGCAATATCTCAGTTGAGAGACCTAGTGGATGAGCCTGCATTGGTTAACATCTACTCTTCATTAATATATTCTCATTTAAGTTATAATGTGATACTATAGGCAAATGCTACAAATTGCCAAAGAATTTATACCAATCAAAAGAGAATTATAAGACGTATTTTTAAACTTACCACTATAAGTAGCCGTAAGCAAGTGTTTATAGAAAAGAAAATTGTGTCCTTTCCTTCCTTATATATATTTGTACAAGACTCTGTTGTATATAAAACAGAATTTAAGTGATTTTAATACCAATGCAGATATTCATTCTTATAATACCCGAAACAAAAGAGCGTTGGTTTTAGATGAGCATAATTTAAAAAAATTATTCGTATATAGGAAAAGTATATAATAAGCTGCCATTGAGGGTTCAATCACTTGTATTTAATAAATTTAAGGTGTGTGGAAAAGACTTTCTTATTGAAAAATGTTATTATTTTGTAAGTCAGTATTTGTCAGCCTAAACTGACTAATTGATTGTTTTCATCATCATCATCATCATAATTTTTTTTTGATTTGTTAAACCTTTATTCCTCAAAATTGTTTTGTAGATTTTTAATTATTTTAGAGCGATGTGATATAAATTTTCTGTGTTATTATTTGACGTGTACATCCATGTATTTGGCAAAAGTACAAATAAATATATCTATCTATCTATCTATCTATCTATCAATAATAAAATTGGCACACCCTGTATATTTGGACAGGCATAGCAATTTTTGTTGTTTCGAAAACGAATGGTAATTTGGTGGTAAAACCAATTTAGTATTTTGTTAAACTCGTATCACTGATTAAATGTACAGTGTTTTTAGTGATGGCCATATTGTCCTGGCATAGCTACGTTTGGCCCCTAACTAAGGTGGCATCTCGGAAACTTGTGGTACGTTTCCAAACCAAGAACCTATATAGACCTTAAATACTTCTGACGATCTATAAAGCTCAACAAATTTCATCACAGCTCACTCATTTGGGCTCTGGTCCTAAACATACTCTGAGATCGGTTTTATCTAAAGAAGAGCCATTCGCTTGATCCTTGCCCACGATCTCACAAACCTTGAAAGCTTGCAACTTCTGACCAATCGGATTTCTTTTGGTTACGACTACAGGTGAGATATAGAATTTTCAGCGGATAAATTTGCAAGATGGCATGCAGCCGTTTAGGGATAGAGCCGGATTTGTTCGTTCTCTTTCTTTCTTTGTATTTGGACCTTGATTGCGATCTATTTTAATGCAAAGCTGTTTTAATCTTGATTTATGCGTAATTAATATTTGCTAAACTACATTTTTATATAGTTTCCTGTTTTAGGGTTGCTCTGTTATTAAGTTGTGTACAATTTTTAACAAAAAAGCATTTTGAGTTTGAGTTTGGGTTTAAAAAATGTAATAAAATATATTATTTTGCATAATTAGAATACTTATAATGAATAAATAATAGCAATTAACCAAAAATACTTACCAGCAACACAACAGTACGACAGAAAAGGCTCTGAAAGCAACTGTTTTTTAGAATAAAATAAAGTTTCAAGGCACAAAAAACGAATTGAAATTGACAAACCATAACACAAAAACATTCAAAACAATGTCAAGCAAAACCGGGTATATCCTGTAACCCTATAGTGGTTCCGTTTTAGTTACGACCAGTATGTGTACCTCTCTAACATATAATAAATTTAATACGAAGAAATATGACAGATATACAGGGTGGCCGCTGAGGTATGCGAGAGACTTCGTATATGAAATTGATGACTAATTTTAAGCAAAAATGATTCCATTCAATTTTCCTGAATTCCTAACCGTTCTTGATGGTGGTCCCATTGGTTGGCCACCGCGATCTCCGGGTCTCAATCCATTAGACCTTTTCGTATAGGGCATGTGAAGACACTTACCTATTTAATGGGAAAGTCTTATAACAGGGACCAACTCATCCAGAATATTCATGCCGCGTTTCATAAGGTTAATAACAATATTGAGAATTACAACAGCTGGGAACGAGAACTCCGCCGTAGAATTGAGTTATGCATTGCGCCAGGCGGTGGTCATATTGAGCAGCTTTAATAATTGCAATGTCATTACGCTTTTATTAAAATAAACCACATTTTTTCTAAACCCTCTAGTAATTTAGTTCAACTTCAAACCCCGATATTTAAAGAACCGTTAGAAATTCGGAAAAAGTGAATAGATTCATTCTTGCTCTTGTAAATTATCTAAGTTTGTCTCATCACAACACAATCAATAAAAGACACACATTTTTTCGCTTATTTTTTAAGAACTCTTAATGATTCAACTTACAAAATTTTTACGCAGTTTTACCTTTAAACCCGTTTTTTTTTCAAAACGGCTGCTTTTAGCGAGAAGCAGTAAGAATACCTACTGTATGTTAAATTAAATGAAACATAGGTCTGTTTAGTTAAAAATGACATATAGTGTGACACAATAAAGTTGTGGTTATTTAAATCCAGGTACAACACTGTATGTGGCGCTATCTAACATTAAACAAAAATCTAAGTAAATTATTGAGTTTCTCATGAACAATACTCTCAGTATCCAGAGTTTCATCAAGTTGCTATGTTACTGAACATAAATATAATCAAAAAACCAAATAAAGAATTTTTTTTGGACGCCCTGTATCTCTAGAACCCAGCCGTTGCGGACCCATGTTCATATGAACTTTTTATTTCGAAATTAGTCAAAGATTCGTCCTTTCAAGTTTGTTTAAATACTTGCCAAACACCCTGTATATAGGTTCATATATAAACCCCAAGAGTAATCAAGGAGACTGAGGGGACCTAGCAGGTATACCTCGAAGACCGTATATGATGTGCCTATTAAAAGTTGGTTTTGTTTATGTTTAGAGTTGGATTTTAATAAGTTGTGGTGTGAAATCATAGTAACTTTTTGTCTTCATTTATAGGCGGTTGAAGCGTGCTGGCATAAATTGTCAGCCGCCATATTGCAGGTTTACTCGCTGAAAATACTTTAGAACTCAAAGTGACTCTCTTAGTGGCTCTCGATATTTACAGGAGTCGCCGACAGATAACGCCAAAAGTCGGTTAAAAAACCCAAAACACTAATTACGTGTGGTAAAGGTTTTCATACTTTTCTCTTCGGCATATCCATCCTCAGGCGTATAACACCGTATCACGGCTCGTTAGTGAGGCTATAATCTGATGAAAGAAAACGATACCTAATGTCTGGTGGCACAGAAAGTAGAAGACTACAGGGGTGATGAAGCCGAGAGCCGTGACATTTTGCTTTGACTTGCACCTATATCGAGAAACGAGCATTTTAGGGACATTGCTTTATATAATAAAATTGGCATAGGAATCACCCAACAAAATAGGCCTTATATATTATTACGTAATACTGTGTACATCAATAGGCTCTACATGTGTCGCTTTACCTCGTGAGATCAATCTGCGCCATTAAAATCCATGTTGTTTGCAATAATTTTTCCTTGTTGTTAAAATATTTACAATAACCCAAACTTCTTTGACCAACTGTTTTTTCTTATATTGAGAAGAAAAGTGTTTCGTACAAATTAAAAAATAAATGCAAAAAAAAATTAGTATGAAATGTCATCTTCAGTAGTAAAACTGGATAGTAAAAAAACTAATTTCAAACAGCTTAAAATTCTCAATTTTTAATAATATTTCCATAAATGAAAAAGTATTCTATTTCACGTACCTTCATTTTAGTCAGCTGTAAGTAAATCGATAGTTTGATACCATCTCCACCTTATGAACAAAAACAAAACGCATGATACAAAGAAGAATTTGCGAGACATGACCACCCTGAAGTCTACTTAATTCAAGAGAGTTTGTAAAATTCCTGACTGATTTAGTGATTTATTTCAAAGGGATGTATGTTAAGATGCACATACTTTTATTCCCAGTTTAATGAAATCGTATTATGAAGTTCGCAGTGGCGTTGAAGTTTAAACAAAACCCTCGCCGGCCTAAAATAATTATTAAGAAAAGATAATGGTACCAAAACTGGGTCCGAACGGGCTTGCAACAAAAAGGATATTATTTTGTCTTTATCATTTCAATACGGAGATAGTTTTATGTAAATGAAACATGTATACTTAATGCAAAAGCTGATAATTGTAAATCCGTAAGAAAACACGAGGAAGTTAAATTTGCGCAAAAAGTATTAAAACTTTATGCGATATTGAATTTACTGCAAAGCTAAAGTATTCTTCTTTGATACGAACATACTTATAGCACATGTTTTGTTGATTTAAGCTTGTAAAAATTAATATAATTTAAATTAATAAAAAATAGGCTTCGGATGGTAAAGAGATGAACTAAGGGAAGGGCCTACGGAACTTTTCCATGTAGCTTTCGAACGAATGATATTTTCGAAATAATATATTAAAGAAAAAGAAGCATTTTTTTACCAATTCGTTTTCTTGGATGAAACATGGATTTTTTAGAATGGTACCATTGCTCGATCTTCACAAGATGAAAATAAAAGAAGAAGAAAAGTAAAGATAATTTGTTATTTTTTTTTCAGGTGTGTTGGTATAATTTTGTTGTATCATATTGTGAATTGTCGTAGAACCGTATGAGTGTAGAACTTTCTCATTACCAAGCGTTTTGCTACTACACCACAGAAAATAATTGTGAAAGCTGTGGCTTCATTCTAACACACTAGTACAGAATGGAATCATTCTGTATCACCTAGTCAAAGCCAACTAGATTTTCAATTCGGCCATTTAAATTAAATGGGAAACCAAATTATTATGAAGATCATGATAGCCTTGGATCACTTATTTTACGCTGTCAGGTTATAAATTCGACTTTGACAGCGCTTGATTATTCAAGGTAGGTTAGTTTTATTACAAAATATTGATTTTGTAACTAATAATAGTATATAATTTGATGAGCATGTAATAGTAGCTATAACTTACGAGGATGAAGCCAGCTGAGTGAGTTATAGTTATTACATGCGAGTAAAATACTATGCTTTTTCTATGACTAATATACAGGGTTAAACAAAAATATCACACAACTGTTATTTATAGAATTTATTATATTTTATTCACTTAGCATTAAAAGTACATATATTTAGATGAAAAATAAAGACAATACATATAATGTGTAACCAATGTAGTATTTATTTTAATACCTCTTTACAATTATTAAAATTTATTGTAATTTTTGAACAATGAGCAAAACTTAATGTTGGGTTTGTATTTGTACTTAAGCCAAAACTAACCTTTTCTTCTGTGGTTATCGTTTTTTCTAGATTGAGTGTTGATGCTGAAAACGACGAAGATGGTACACCATAATTTACAGAATTAGCAATTAGATTAGCTGTATTTAATTTTTTTTGCAATGAATCGTATATATAGCCTTCCGGAACGGCGGTTGACTTCCCACCCCCGTGTCGCTTAAGCGCTGTAACATCACCGCCCGCATCTACTAATAGTGTAGCAGATGACCTTCTAAAACAATGTCCTGTATAAAGGTTAGGATTGTGTAACTTCAAGTATTCAGCCACTTTTTTGCCCATTGCTCCAAATTTATTAATTCCGATTCTTTGACTTGTGCATTTGCCTGCTTGGTGACTATAAAAAATGAGGAAATGGCTACATTTTTGGGGCGAAGGCTTATATAATTCTTACAAATATTATATAAATCTCCAGTAATAGTAAAGCGTCGTGTTATTTTTGTTTTTGTATTGGGAATCGTTACCATTAGCGCTGAACCAAGGTCCTGAATATCTTTAATGTTCATTCATTCATTTTTAATTTGTGTTTAAAATTTTGTTAAAAATCAAATAAATAAATTGTTTAAAATATTCTTACTTCTTATATTCTGTCAACTTAATAAATGTCTTACCTTTGTTGCAAGATAAATCTTGTCAGGTGCATCCTTTATAAATTTATTTATCTCTCCAGGTGTAAAAATTTTGGCCTTTTTCGCAATGTAACCTTCTGATCTTCGCTTCAAAAATGCCCGCAATTTGTCATACTTGCTAATATCAACATTATTGTTAATTACCAGAGTAGTTTTTAGCATAGAATATTGTGTCCATAGTGTTGAAGCTTTATACTTGTTTGCCAGCTCTCCAAAATAAGCCAGTAAAACGTTTTCGGAGAAAGACTTTACGTTTTTTTCGCTTCGCCATCCCATAAACTCATTATACATTATTTCATACTTTTTTCGGGATATTTCTGGTAATAACCCTTGAGATGTAGTTTTAGCTGCTTGCAGAATATTTGGTGGTGTGCAAATAATGTCCTCTTCGTCACGTAAACTCATTCTTTTATAAGAATAAACTGACTAATATGTAATAAAATAATTACTGTCACAAAAATATTCCTTGACAATTTACCTTTTGACAGAACATTGGTGTTCCATGGCAGCCGCGACCTTTTGTTAAAATACGCTATTCGCTTAAATCTGTTTCGATATGAATCAATTTAATATGCGATATTAAGATTGGTCGAAGACTGACAAGACTGTTGGGTTATGATGACAGGACTGTTGGGTTATGAGCTCATATCACAACTGCTATAACTCACTCTGTGGATTACATAACATAACTTTATCAAAATTGCATATGTTATACCTGTATTGTTCAGTGGTCGTAGCAAAATTATTTTTTCTTCAATAGTGTTAGAGAAAGTATAGCCTATATGGAATGGCATTTTCATGCTTGTTATAGAATATAATCTTTTCTGTAGGAGGAAAGTGACCTTGCAATCCTAGGTAGAAATTTTATAATCGCAGCCAGAAAAATCTTAGGAAATATATTGTTGCTGGAGGTTTTCTCAGTGTATAGAGAATAGTGCACTTGAACACATTTTGAAACGTTTGATAGTGATTGAAATATTGCCTTAGATATTTGTCAAATTAGCAATAGGGGAACCCGGGTTAATATGGGGTACTGGGGTATAACGGGGTACCGTTGTTTTAGCGGAATTCCGCTCCACTAAAACCAAATCGTAAATGTACGATCCCCACTACCAGTTCACTTAAATACAATAGACGTGGCACCAATTAGCCCAGCGTTAGTATATATTTGTTCGGCAAAGGGTGATAAGCGCTGTGTGTTGTAAAAGTGGCTCCCGCATTTGGCCAAGGTTTGTTCATCTTTCGAAAGATTAGTTTTACTTTGTTTATATCAGATGATTAGTGCCTACATATAATAGTATGCCTCACTAAACGGATTTCCTAAAAAAATAATTTTCTACTGTATCTTATTTTGATTTGATTGCAGCACGTGGTTTGGGGCAAAACGGGGCGTAAATTACGGGGTAAAACGGGGCACAATTATTTTGATACATTGCCACAATATTCGTGGATGCCTGATTCTCCTCCTGTCCGTAGAGAATCTCAAATAATGGAATACAGAAAAAACAGAGAAAGCTAAAGCAGTCAAAAGAAAGATAAGTAATACAACATAAAACAAAACAAAAGTAAGAGAAAAGTAACTCAAAGGATTAAGAAAGAAAGAAAAAGCAAAAGATACGTATACGGGGCAAAATGAGAAAAAGCCTACTTTTAACAAAAAAATTAAAAAAATTGCGTTCGCATTTTAAATTGCTCCTGTATGTAGTTAAAGTGGAAAGATAACATATTTAGCTAACTAAATTTAAAATGACGAATTCAATTCAATTCATGTTCTAAAAAAATCAGGGTTACAAAATTAGGTACCCCATATTGCCCCGGGTTCCCCTACTGACTCTTACGTTAACGGACTCTAGCTCTAGCTAAAATGTACTTACTATAGGAGCTCTCTTTGCTTACGTGCGTGCAATTTCTCATCTCTCCCTTACTTTAACAAAAAATATTATAAATCTAATTAACGGATCTACGCATATTTTGTCTATTACTAGCGACCATCATTATATAGCCATTAGCTATACGTTATTAAAACATTACAATATCTTATCTCCAGTAATACATTTTAAAAAGAATCAACCATATCTAACCAAATTATTGTTATTAGGCAGATCTAACCAATAATTTTCTTCGTCCAGCCCACTAATTATTATCACAAAACTAAATCAAATCTTTCTTACCAAACTGGTTTATAATAACTCATTTCTTTTTATAGTTCGTCTTCATACTTTATTATGTTTTTTTTCTTTGCCCATTTAATGAGAGATTCTTGTAGGTTCTTATATCCTATGTTGCCAGAGTTATTTTTATAGGACAGTACTTTTTTTTTGCTTACGTCAGGCCCGAAAACTCAATTAATACTATAAGTTAAAACAATTAAGCACTTTAATATATGGGAAACAATCGATATGTTATTAGGTATCTACCATTTACCAATCCTTTGTGTGATTTATGTTATGCAATTTCACTTGCTGATTTAATTGTGGTAAATAAAAAACCTTTATTATTATTATTATTATTATACAGTGCGAAATTGTTTAAAATCTCGTATGCTAACTTATTCTATTTCTTCTTAACGAATTATCTGCTCTGTTCTGATTTGCAAAACAAAAACCGATGCACGTCATACCCTTCGAGTGACGTCAGTAATCGACAGTGTTGCCAGCTTGTAACCAAAATATCCGAGTGAGGGAATTACATAGTTTCTTTTTTTATAAAAACAAGATAAATATAAAAAGTTTTCCATAGTTTATATATTTGTTTACTGCGTAATATCTTTCACCGTCAACTTTAGTAGATCTAACACTTCTTTTATTTTCATTTTGTCACGATCGACTAATGGTACTATCTGAAAAATCCTTGTTTCATCCGAAAAAATAAATTGGTACAAGAATGCTTATTTTTCTTTAATACATTCGTTCAAAAATACCAGTCGTTTAAAAGCTACATGGGAAAGTTCCATAAGCCCTCGCCTCAGTTCATCTTTTTACCATCCGCGGCCTATTTTCTTGAAGAGGCTTCTTAAAGTGTTAAGACAACCATCCATCAAATAGTTCTCTATCTTTTAATTTCTAACTTGCAGCGGTCAAAAGTTACAGCTTATGTACAACCGATGTAAAATATTATAATTTTGAAATAATACAACTTAATTGTTTCGTATATTCCATAAACAGTGTCACGGATAGAACTCATATCTACCAAGGCATAGAAAGGCCACTCGAAAGAAAGAAATATTTTGTGTAATATTCCGAGTTTAATATCGAAATTCCGACTTTATTCTCGGAATTCCTACCTAAATCTCGGAATTCCGAGTTTAAACTTTTAAAAGTAATGTCAAACTAGGAGCTTAAAGTTAGAATGTCATACCTTACATATTATAATACAGTGTGATATGCAAGTGCTACTGTAAAACAAACAAAATTCTATAGAATAGTTAAGTTTAGCCTAGACAGGGTTTACCATTTAAAACGAAACAGGCTAAAAATCTGTTTCCACGTTAATTTTTAAAAAAATCGCTGGTACACGTAATTAGATTTGTCAAGGGGGAAGTTCTTAGTTACCATTTTTATCACTGCAACTTATACCCTCTAGGGAGGGTAGACCAATCCTTACTATTTCAAATGTAATAAGGGATTGAGTGATACTCCCTTGAAAAGTGCATTAATTTCTCTTTGAAATGAGTGAAGTTCGGTCAGATAGTTTCAGAGATAATTATCTATTTGTGTAATGGTTTTTTTCTAATCTATTATTTGAATAACAATAATACTTATGATTAAATGTAATACAAAACTAACGTAATTATTTACACAGATGTTGAAAATAAGCACCACCGACTTCGATGCAATGATAAAGGTGTGATTCAAATTTTTCACGAACTGCCTGTAACATTTCTGGTGTTATCAGTCGGCATTTTTGTACAATTCGTTCCCTAAGATCTTCTAAATCGTTTGTTGTATAAACTTTTGTCTTAAGATGTCCCCATAAGAGAAGGTCGAGTGGAGTCAGATCTGGAGACCTAGCTGGCCACTCAATGGGCCCCCTCCAACCGATCCATCTTCCTCGAAATGTCTGATCCAAGTACTCTCTTACCCGTGCATAATAATGCAGAGGAGCCCCATCCTGTTGGAAAATAACTTCCTGTCCTAAAAAATTTTCATCTTCCTGTGCTACTCCTATAATAATACCATTTATTTTATTTTGTAATAAATCATGGGTAACTTCTCCAGTCAAGTTTCCATTAATGAAAATGAAACCAATAATATGGTTTCCAAGAATACCCGCCCATATATTTAATTTCTCTTTGAATATGATGTTCCCTGTAAAGATGAAGGTTTTCATCGGACTAATACCTACAATTATGTTTATTAATTGTCCCGGCAAGAGTAAATGTAGATTCATCTGAGAAACAGATATTGTAGACAATAATGCGATTTTCTAATATGCGATTTGACATAAGTTCGCAAAATTCTGTCCGACGATCATAGTCATCCTTGTTGAGCTCATGAGCAAGACTGATTTTATAAGGATAATACTTTGCAAGTTTTAATATTCCGTGAACTGAAGTTCTAAACACCCCAGATCCTCCTGACCATAGCGCAATCATTGTAGGGATAATACAGTTTTAGCAGTTCTTCTCCTTCTTCTAAAGAGTAAACCATTTTTAATTACAGTATCTCACACTCTCCAACACAACTTACACTAAGTCTAGACTGAAAATGTTCATAAATAACAAATACTTTTGGTTCTCTTATCAAAACACACAAAATAAAAATGCACATGCACAAAAAATGTGTTTTCCTTACGATGCAATGGCGGCGCTAAACCTCTTTTTTTGTTAAGATGCTCCCGCCTGAGTAGGATTGAAAAAGCACATTATAACTAATTTTAATTATTATCTCAGAAACTATCTGACCGAATTTCACAAATGAGATGTCATTTGAAAGAGAATTCAATGCCCTTTTAATAGAGGTATCACTCGATCACTTGTTCTATTTGGAATAGTAAGGGTTGGTCCCACCCTCCCTAGAGGGTTCAAGTTGCAGTGTTAAAAATGGTAACAAAAACTTCCCCCCTGACAAATCTAATTACGTGTATAAGCGATTTTTTAAATTAACGTGAAATCAGATATTTAACATGTTTCGTTTTAAATGGTGAACCCTGTATACACCATGAATTCGGTAAGTATACCTCATTTTTGGTTATAATTAGACTGGCAATCTTGGTATTAAAACCTATGACTTTTAACTTGGAATTCTGAGATTAAAGTCAGAATTCCAAGATTAAACTCGGAATTTCGAGATTTAAGTCGGAGTTCCGAGAATAAACTTGGAATTCGGAGATTTAAGTCGGAATTCCGAGAATAAAGTCGGAATTCCGAGAATAAAGTCGGAATTCCGAGAATAAAGTCGGAATTCCGAGAATAAAGTCGGAATTCCGAGATTTTATTTATTTATTTATTTATTTATACAAAAATGGAATACAAACGACACAAACCCAGAAAAGTATTCACACAAAAATATAAAGTACCTAAACTAAGTTTAAGACTAAATGCTAACACGTGTGATCCTTATAAAATACATATGAAATGCAAAAATATGTTATAATCTAATAACGTGAACTGCTCGAAGCTATATACAATTTCAACTTAGTACTAAAAGTGTTCAGGGAACAAGAAAAAATATGTTATAAGTCGGAGTTCCGAGAATAAACTCGGAATTCCGAGATTTAAGTCGGAATTCCGAGGTTAAACTCGGAAGTCCGAGATTTAAGTCGGAATTCCTAGAGAATATTTTTCTTTCGGGTGGCCTTTCTACGCCTTCGTAAATATCCAATCTTCACCCATTTAAAACTCTCTTTGAATTAGAACGTTTGTTTTAAAGTGATTCTATTTATTTATTTTCCTTAACTGTAGTTGAAATTGCGCTTACAGTGGAGATATTCTAATTTAGGGCAGTTGCTACACGCTAAAAATTAGTAAAGTAGAAATAAAATATCTAGACCTTATACTCTTATATAATAATATAATTTTAATACAACTTTCCAATAATGACGCGAAAAGGAAAATTCCCGAATCGATATTTTCCTACTTTAAAGGACCTCTGACCATGACGTGTGAGTATTCCGAAGATATTTGCGATGTTAATTTACTGCGCAACGTTATGATTTGTGTTTTCAAAGAATTTTACAATAACCAAACTTATTCGTATAATGTTTTTACACCTTAATTTTACAACTTGATTTTAGTATTTAAGTTTTACATAATGAGAACTTTTTTACCTGTCAATCACCTTTTTTAGGAAAAGCAATTTTATTAAGATGTACCTTCAGTTTGTACTATTCTCTTGTAGAGCCTAAGCCCTGATGATGACTTAGTGTTGAGCCGAATGCGCTTGGCTGAACTTCCCCAAGAATTATACGCAAACCTGAATTAACACCTATAAAATCCAAATACACTGGCGAGCAAAAAATTTAGGTCACATTGAAATTGTAATATTTTTTTGAAATTCTCGGTTTTCAGCTTATATTTGCAAATTGTAAATTATCCGAATGTATTTTGTAAGCTAAATTGAATATTAATTATTAAAAATTAAACACCTTATTTTAGTTTTTATGGTTTATTCTGAAGAAACGTCCAATTTACATTTCAAGCGAAGTTCGACTGATTGTTACTTGGAACTAAAGGAACGAGTAAAACTTAACATTAATAAAAAAATGATAATTAGTAACGTGTATTCCCTCCTCTTGCATTAATGACTGCTTGTATTCGACGAGGCACACTTTGAATTAAATTAAGGATCACATGCTGATCGATGCTATTCCACTCTTGCAACAGCAACTCTCTCAGCTCCTGGGCAGTTCTTGGAGTTGGTATATGCCTTCGAATTCGTCGTCCCAAATCATCCCAGACATGTTCTATGGGATTCATATCCGGACTGAGTGCTGGCCAATCCAACCGCCTAATTCCTACCTGATCCATATAGTCACTGACAATTCTGGCCACAT
The DNA here is from genome assembly GCA_963920685.1 of Polydrusus tereticollis. Taxonomy (NCBI): domain Eukaryota; kingdom Metazoa; phylum Arthropoda; class Insecta; order Coleoptera; family Curculionidae; genus Polydrusus; species Polydrusus tereticollis. Next base: position 21,718,049 of record OY987328.1, read on the forward strand.
GGGGTCTAGCATTATCTTGCATGAAAATAACATGCTCGCCCATAGTGATCATGAAAGGCATAACATAATCATCTAGGACCTCCGTAATATACCTGTGAGCTGTCAGGGAGCCATTCTGTATGAAGACCAACTCTGTGCGTGCTTGTGAAGTGATACCCGCCCAAACCATAACCGACCCACCGCCAAATGGAAGTCTTTCGTCAATACAAACTGGGGCATATCTTTCTCCGGGTCTTCTCCATACCCGTCGACGTCCATCTGACCCAGTGAGGCAAAAACGCGACTCATCTGAGAACAGTACCTTGCTCCAGTCATCATTATTCCATACCCGGTGATTTCGGCCAAAAGCCAATCTTGCAATTCGATGCCTGCGGTGCAATGGTGGTCCTGTAGCCATTCTTCTAGAAGACAATCCATTAGCATGAAGCCTTCTTCTAACGGTCCATTCGCTAACATTAACATCTCTAACCGCTTGAAGTTGATTTCGCAGAATAACCGCAGAAGCTGTTCTATTCCGCAAACTTGCGGACACCAAAAACCGATCATCTCTTTGGTTAGTGACTCTTTTTCGCCCGGATCCTGGTCTTCTGGTTATCAGGCCAGTCTCCTGATGGCGCTGGTAAACATTTTGTACAGCACATAGGCTCTTACCAACAATTCTTGCAGTTTCACGTTGTCCTCGACCATCTTGTATCAACGCTACAATTCTTGCTAAAACAATAGGATCTAAAGGCATTATGACCTGCTAAGTGAACACTACAAACAATAAACAATACACCGTAAGACCGATAGGTTTTAGAAAAAGAAAACAACTTTAAACTGAGAAATAGGCAACGAAATAAAAATATTAAATAGTACTGAATTCACGTTACTTTACAAAAGGCGTAACTACGATGACAATACGTGACAGATAACAAATATGGCAGATAGGATTTTTCGGGAAACAAATGATGCACCGCCTACTGGACCAATGATTCCCTTATTAATTTTATTTCTAAAATTATTTGCAATTTCTGAAGTGACCTAAATTTTTTGCTCGTCAGTGTAATATGGTAATATCCGATATGACGTAAACCTGACCAGTAACGCTGATGGTTGACGAGTCGAATAATACGCAAAAAATTTGTGTCTAAAGTAAGCGAAATTTTGTATTTGAGTATATCTTCGGAATTGAAACATTACTTCTTAATACATTTTTTTCAAAATTTAAAAATAAAGGTACTTTATTCTTAGCGGAATTTCCAATTTTTTACTCTCCCTCGTATACCATAAGACTTTTACCAGATTTGATGGGTGTTATTTTGGTTTGAGGATATGCAAAACTTTTCTGAAATAAAATAAATTTACTAACGTCATAGATAAAAGATTTTCCCATATGCTGCGCATTTTCTGCCGATCACTGTGTTACTCGCAGCACGAGATATGTAGATGCCCCATCATAAAGATAAAATCCTAAACTGTCGGATACTCCTGGTACAGGGTGAATAACTAAGAATGACCGCCGACTATATCTTAGAAACTGGCAGTCATAGAGCTTTCTGGTAAGTGCTCAATAGAAAATGTTGGAAATTACTTTCGAGTTTGTAAAAAGTCCGCAAGGGGGCGTCACAGTCATGACCAATGCAAATATTAAGATTTTCTTCGTGTTTTGACTAAGTGAGAGATACCGAAGGCACCTTTGTTTTAATCCCTACATATTTCGTTATAATTTTTGTTACGCACAAATTTTCCTATCTAGTAAAATAAAGCGGTGGGGGGAATTCATATGTATTTTTTACATAAACTACGATTACTCCTATTTGGCATAACCGATTTTAACAAACTTGGTCTCATTTAAGAGAGCAATATTTTATCTACAAATTGTACTTTCGTTGTTATATCCTTGATTTTGCCTTTACCGCTAGATGGGGTTAACTGAAATTTAAGCGAATAATAGGCCTTTTCGCAACAAATTTAAATACAATGATAAAATATTTTTATATTTCAGTGTAGTAGTCATCAAGAAAACTTCTGTGCTAAATTATTAAAAATCACAAACGTTGGAGACAGTTGTTTTGTGTGTAAATTTCATTAAATCAAGAGGTTTAAACCACCCCCAGGTCCAGCAGTTCCTGCAGGTGCAAACATTCATAGACAATTTTGCCAATGAGCTGTACATCCATGTGAAATATTTTCAAAGCAAACTCTGGTTGTGCGAAAATCAGATTTGCACAGGAAATACATATTATTGCCCCACACTAGCTGCTCACAAATATTTGGATAACTAACCTCCAGATTTAACTTTTTCCATGTATGTGATCTTCACTCTTTTCAACGTGGACATGGAGCAAATTCTCATTAGTTATAAGTTTCGCATAAGAACTTATTTATTATTTATTCATTTTCGTTTTATGCTTTTATTATGGTATTGCAAAACTCACGGATTTGTATGTTTTCTTTTTTTTTTAATAACTAATATTAAGAAGTTTTTTATTTTGACCCTTGGTTCATATTAAACTTTTCTATTCGGACCCCTACAAAAAAAGGTTACCCAGGTCTGGTTCATTGCACGGCATCTATCTAAATCTTATTATTACTAATTAATTTATCGTCGTGTCATATCTAGATGTGGCAACGTTCAAATGTACCTGGGTTATGTAACCACAAGTTTATATGGTCATAATCAATAAAAATCTGTTGGATGATTCATACTTCGTATTGCTGAGATGAAGGTAACTATATTCTTAATTAGAGCATTTCGATGTATGTATTTTATCCAAATATGCCTATTGATCAAAAAAAGTTGAAACGTTTGCTGTAATCAGTTGTAAAATTTGCTATAAATTTATCAAAAATTCAATCTGCAATAGAATACTTGCTTTATTTAGTTCGGAAAAAATAGTATCCGGTCATGTTGGGTACACTATTTTTTCGGCAACCATGTGGAATAACAAATAAATAAAGTACGTTTCATTATAATATTTTTTTACCTGTTTAACGCCAGTGTAAGGTTTTACAATAGATCTTGGGTGCCAGTACTCACCTTAGAGTAACCTAATATCCTGCTGCAAGGCAACATATCCACCCTTACTCTGGCAATCCTACACTCTGTCGGATGTACCTACTTTAGACAACAGTGCCTAAAAATTACCTATGCTGTGCTATCTCTATCACCCCTTAGCTGACTCAACTCAGGGTGGGTTCGCTATTTTGCTTTTAAATTGAGAGGTTTAATACCCTAATATAAGTAAGTTAAAGTCAGATCATGAAGGCGCCACCTTAGTTTCATTATATTTAAAACTCTTTAAATGTTCTAGTGTTTGGCCTCAGAAAAAACAAACTAGGGAAAAAAAAATTATGTCACAATCGGTTTACAACGGCTTCTTAGAAGCTCCCATTCACTTTATTCGCTGTATTTGAAATAAAAGCCTAATTTTAGCAGAGGCCAATACAGATATTTATTTCTTAAAAGTCGTGTTGGGCCCTTGGCTACTTGGATTTATAAATGCAAGATCCTCTTACTTTGGTGGACAACAGGTGCTTAAAGGTAATATGTAAGTAATTTAAATGTATTAACAAAGTGGTAGTATTATGTTTGGCGTAAAAGTTTTGAAGGTTTAGATTACAAAGTTGAGAAAAAGAGAATGAGTAAAAGTCAAGCCCTGTTTAACAGGGTCTTGCACAAGACGTTAACTGTCAGACCTACACCGTAAGAACGACTGTGCAGTCTGGTCTGGCAGCCACATAAACTTACATCCAGGACTTGGTGAGATACAAATAGTACAACACTTGCCCCAGACTTGGAATTTCCGCAAGGTATGTACAAGAACCTCCCAACACTAACTAAAATTACTATAAAAGAACCGTTAAAGTATAATACAAAATCTTACGAGTACCTGTGGTTACTCAATAAGTATACTAGCCACTCGGGCGTAGGTAGGTTAAAATATTAAAGTTAGACGCACTTCAGTTTGAATAAACTATATATAACAAAATATATACAACGAAATTAGCTGTAACAGACCACCAAACGCTGTGAACTACTACAGACTCTTGAGACGTCTTAACGCTATGAGGACATAGGCTATACGTTTACAATACACAGGTTCTGTGCATAACATGGGCGCAAAGCTTAATCAAAACAATGCATAGAGAACAACACGCAAATAGTAAAATAGTTGACTAAGACTTTAAAGGAAAATGATATCAGTATATATGACTTAATAATTTGAAGAAAGGTTCGTGGCCCTGTTTGCACCACAGTCAGGTGTTGACAGAAAAGGCTTATCTTAAGAATAGCCTACGCCACGGGTAATAGGTAAACTGTTGAAATCACGCTTTCCTGTAACCTACTGGGTACTCCCAAGGGTTCGCACTACTCAAGAAAAATGTTGTTACTTAGCTGAAACTTTATGTGCTACCCATAGTTCACGAAGACATAATCTCCAATAAAAACACACACTCATGGTCTTTGAAATAGCCAACGTTGATGCTGCTACACTGCTAGTCTCAAAAATTCAAATAATACACGGCATCTGGCACTTCCCGCGTCTAGACAACTTTAATAGAAAAAAACTAATATTCCAGTTTGAACTTGGACTTCTAGCCCCTACCAAAAAAAACCTTAAATTATTAACGAATGTTCCATTCTATAAAATGGCGTCTAGGACCACTTGTTTAAGTTGATTGAAAAGCTTCTCAAATCGGCAAAGAATACGAAAACTATAATGCCATATTGTTTTTAAAACATTTGTGAAAGATTTATCGGCATCACATGGCCTTCCCTGCCCAAAAGACTAAACTTTAGGAGGTATTTCCTGATAAACCTACTTTTCCCTTCAAGCGTCCGTCGTCGAAAGGGGCGAGTAGCGTTCCCTTCCAGCATTGTTGCCAGAAATCCTCGACAAATTAGTCAATACAAGAAAACTATAACCTCTTTAACACCACAAGACAACTAAGGCGATTTGGATAGTCATATGTCTTAGCATAGTCACGTTGTGGCCATTGTTAAGGTAGGCTCCCAGAAGCTTGGGATACTTTTCCGAACTAAGAACCTCTATACACCCCAACAACTTTTGATGCTCTTTAAAGCCCAAATTCGACCATCGCTGGAGTACTGTTCGCAAATTTGAGGCTCCGCTTCTAAACATACCTTGAGATTACTGGATTCCATTCAAAGAAGAGCCATCCATTCACTTGATCGGTGACGATAATCTGACAAACAACCTGAAAAGCCTTGAACATCGAAGGCAGGTTGGCGACTTGAGTCTATTTTACAAATATTTTCATGGCAAGTGTTCAACTGAGGTTGCCCGCTTGATTCCGCCCAGAGCAGTGTATGGTAAAATACACGACGAGCCACTGCAGCCCATCCGTACGTGGTTCAGCTTAGTGTCCCTCGAACCACAGTGTTTAAAAATTCTTTCATCTGGAGAACATCATCACTCTGAAGCCGTGTTCCGCAACGAGTATAATTTCCAAGGATTCAAAATCAACGTGACTCGTTTCCTGCGCACAAGCACCGCTCTCGGAGCGCCATGAAGGATTAATTCTGCACCGCTGTGCCTTATCATAAAAAAAGGAAAAAAAAAGGCAACCGTCAACCAACGTAAACGCAAAAATACGCCTCAATTAACCAGTTGTGGCCGTGAAAGTCCACAAAACTGTCAGTCCTATTTCTATCCTGGTTATGTTCTACATTCATGGAATATAATGATTATTAACAAAGGTTCCAAACTGATTTAAGTAAAACTATTGGCTATTGACGGGTAACTAAATTAGTAATTAATGTTTAAGGTGAAAGTCTACATAGGTACAAATTTAAAACAAAAAACTTAGCATAGATAACCAAACTATGAAAATGCAATTTTCAAAGTGTAACAATCTATTTGTGTTAACTATATTAGGAACATTCTAATTTTTGTTTGAATTAATATTTATATTCTAATTGGAACAATTGCTAATATCAAAGAGATTCAATTTGTTAAAGTACTTAGTATATTAAAATGCCTCTTGGTTAAAGTCAGAACATATGGTATCCGATCCATGGTGGTTGTCTTAATGTGATAACTTTTGAATGGTCTTGGTAATTTTAATTTTGTTTGTCAGTGTATTGTCTATATATACTTCAGCGATATTGGTAAACTTCCAGCTACCGCGTCTGTTTAAATTTATGATATTTCTACCATTATTAGCAAATATCGTCGCCGAAGTTTGACGAAGGTAGTGACCTGTGTAATTTTCAGGATTGGGTAGCTTTAAGAATTCTATAATCCATAGCTTATGGGATGGCCGATAAGAAAAATATTGCTTATACAACATCAAAATTTCTTGCCCAATTACAACAAATGTTCTCTCAATGTGTGTCTTCGAATCCGGTATTTTCACTAGCAGCATGTCTTCCTTGCCGTTTTAAGAATTACTTTTATCATTGGGTAGGTTTCATTATCTGCTTTCGTAATAAATTTGTTGACCCATTAACGCCCAGAATTATTTTTATTTAGAAATTAATTTTTTATTGTTAAGGATTAATCTATGATATTTAGAGTACCTACCAAAAAAATGTGAAAAAAAAATTGTGGTTTCTAGATAGTGATATTTGGTAGGGATCGTTAACGACCCTTTGTGCTTTAGAGAAACAATTTTAGTGACATAACGAATTATGTTTTAGAGATAGGTTTCATTTTTAAACAGTGACATAATAGAGTACCTACTGTTAATTATTATTGTGATAGGACTCAAAACACTTGTCGTGTAATGGAACATCACAGGAGGCACATGATTTAGTCGTCTTATTGTTACACACTTGGCATCTGCGTCTATTTCGTTGAGTCAAAATAATATGGCGACCGCTAGTAATCTGAGGATCTCCTATAGATGCTCTTTTTTGGTCCAGGTGTTAGGCTTCTTTTTCCATACTATAGCGGGAATGCTTGACATATTATTCTCCTGAATCAGAGGCTCTCATCAATGTGACCATATTCGCGAGCCAAAAGCCAGGCGTTAGTGGCACACACATCAAACAGCCAAAAAACTAGCGGCATATACAATTTTTTCCTCAGAAAGCAATTCTATAACTCGAAACGTGATTATCTAGTTGATCTACACCGCCCATAAATGAGTTATACCTATTAACGACGTAAGGCTGCGGTATGTCAATTTTGCTTTTTTTCTTTACAAAATATCTTTTGCACTTCACCACGGGGTCAATTCCGAACTCATTGGATAATAAGGTCACCACGCTGTTGTCTTTCTAGCGGACACCAACGACAGTATTTTCTGCATCCAGCGCAATACACATAGCGCCTCTTTCCAGTTTCTTCATAAGTGACGATTCGATCAGTTTACATTTGTCTGTCAACTAACATGTACCCCCAAAACTTTCTTGACCCAGCTTCCGAAAAAGCTTTGCAGAGGTGAAAAAATTATCAAAAAACAAAGATGGACTCTGCTCGTGGAAATTAGATTTTAAAACATTCGTAAAATGGAAAACTACTGATTCTCCTAGACCCATCCCTACAATTTTGTCCATATTCTGATCTTTTCCCTAATAAATTTGAAATTGTAAACTGTATCCAAATTTTAGAGCAGCTACCCAAACTTTATTGCCAAAACGCACTGGATTTTCTATTTTACCAAGTTTATTATGAGGTGGCAAGTTGTCATTATCAGCAGCTTAAAAATTTGAAAATATCTCCTCAAATCGGTTTCGACGCATATACTTAGCTACTAAGTTGTTACGAACATCTTCGGCAGTTTCCCAGTACATACGTCTTCGGGGTAAAGGAACGTATCCAATTAAAAGTATGATTCCTATGAATGTATACAATGACATGTCGTCGACATCTAGCTCGAAGTTTGCCCTGTTGTTTTTTGAAGCATACATGCAGGTATATCGTACTAAGTTTCCAACAACACTTCGTGTCAAAAATAGTTCAAAAAACTCCAAAGGGTGGCTGCAGTTAGATAAACTCAAAGGATTTATAAATTTGTAGTCTTGCCTATTATTTTTGGTATATCTTGTCCAGCAAGCCATTCAAATGTTTGAGGATCGTCCTTTCTCTCTTGAGGAGTGGTTCTGTAGGCATCGCAGATACATCATTTTGATCCAAGATTCTTTGCCCTTCTGAAACAGGGTTAACATTGTTATCATAATAGAATTTAGCTTCAGCATTCAATTATGCTGGTCACAAACGATCCGAGTCGTGACATTCTTTATCTCCTGAATCCTCTTCCTTATCGTCAGGCGGCACAATAGCAATGCCATCTGAAATTTGAGCATCTTCGTCTAGATTTTTAGTTTCCTCTAAAATTTCTGCCGCGTTAAGAGGGCGGGTCCTAAAAACCAAAATGAGCTTTATGTACCGTAGAAGCCCAAGGGGTCATTAACGACCCACTTACTTTTTAACTTGCATAACAAGGCAACTATTTAAATCGTGCCTGTGTAAACATAACCTATAATTCGATTGCCGCCTACTGAATTAGCTTCAGTCAATGAATACGTGGCGACCGCAGCCTAGTGGTTAGTGTGTCCGACTACTAAGCCGAAGGTTCCCGGTTCGATCCCGGGACCATGCGTCGATCTTTATTTATTCGGTCGTCACCTCGTGGAAGGCAATGGCAAACCACCACGTAGTAATTTGCCTAGTACAACCTCTCAAATAGTGCCGTTCGGAACCGGCGATAAACTGTAGGACCCATATACCTGTGAAAAATCTGAAAAAAGGCACACATCACAGGTATATGCGAGAGGTCGCCTACGCTCGAATGAGCATGGCACATAAAGAAGAAGAATGAATACGTCCCGTGGGTGTTGCTAGATCTCCTATCGGGCGCCTCCCCACGTGTGGATTGGGGCACGCTCTCTAGATATAGGGAGTACCGGGGAAATAAAATACCCGGGGTGAACAAAAACTAGCACAACGGCAACGTCTGTTCCCAGATTGGGCGGTTGCAAACGGCGTCTGACCCAGAATGGGCGGCCGATATACAAGCCAAGATTTGGCATAAAGGAAGGCAACGGGATACCACCTTTATTATTCTTTCCCAAGACAATAACATGAGTACATTTAATTCAAAATTTACCGGAGTTATAAATAGTTCCCCAATCGGATCTCCGGGGGGGACAGCTTTAAATGTAACAAATATAAGAACAAACCTGAGAAAATCACTGAAGATAGAAACATGGAATGTAAGAAGCCTATTTGAGGCTGGGAAACTGGCAAACCTCACACGAGAAATGAACAGACTTGAACTAGACATCCTGGGAGTCGCTGAGACCTGGTGGCCTGGTGCGGGAGAGTGCAATGTGGATAACAGAGTATTCTTCTACTTCTAATGAAGATCCAAAACATAGGAAGGGGGTAGGAATCGTTATAACTAAAGAACTATTGAAATCTGTTGTGGACTTCGTCCCATACTCGGACCGTACTGCTTTATTGAAGCTTAGAGCCAAGCCAAGCGATCTTAATATAATACAGGTATATGCACCAACTGCGGATTCGCCGGACCATGATGTGGAACATTTTTATGATGAAGTCAAAGAATTGCTTAAATTGACAAAAAAACACGACGTCAACTTAATCATGAGTGACTTCAATGCCAAAATAGGTAGGGGAAAAGTTGAGGGGTTGGTTGGGTCGTATGGTCTTGGAGAAAGGAACGAGAGAGGTGATCGACTTTTGCAATTCTGCTAAGAGGAAAGCATGAAAATAACAAATACATGGTTCCAACTACACCCTCGCCGACTTTATACCTGGAAGTCCCCAGCGGATCGACTACATAATTTAGTGCGAAACCAAATAGACTTCATCCTAATTAACCAGAGATTCAGCTCAACCATCAGGAAAGCCGTCACATATCCTGGGGCGGATGTACCTTTTGACCATGTGCTGTTGATGGCCGTCTTGAAAATTTCCTTGGCAAGTCAAAGAAAGTCAGCCACACAGCGACGGGTGGCGTTGGAAAAATTGAGAGACCCAATAATAAAATCTGAGATGTGTAACGAGATAAACACACAAATTCAAACAATAACATCGAACATTGGAGAGGAGCCGACGCAATCTTGGACAAAGATAATGGACATTGTAACAAACTCAATGCAAAACAGATTAGGATATAGGACAAAGAACAAAAAGCAAAAATGGATGACGGATGAGATTTTGTTGTTAATGGACGAACGTCGGAAGCACAAGAACAAGACGGACAACAACATGTACAAAGAAATCCAAAGACTAATAAGATCAAAGATTAGAATAGCAAAAAACGAATGGCTTAAACGTGAATGCTAAGAAATAGAACAGCTGCAAAACCAACATGACGATTTTAATCTGCACAAAAAGCTAAAGGAGACTGCTGGCATATATAGGAAAGTGAGATCAATTGTAACAGTAGATAATAACAACCAGATAGTCCTCGACAGCAAAGAAAAGAACAATGTATGGGAAAGGTATATTGAAGAACTTTTTGACGACGACAGACCCCCAGTTGGCACCAATAACTCTCTAACCGGCCCATCGATCAAAAAGGGAGAGATTGAAAACGCCATACGTTACTCAAAAAATAACAAAGCGGCTGACCCAGATCAAATTCCTTCAGAAATACTTAAACTCCTAGATGAAAGAGGCATCACAGCACTACATAAAATATTTAACACTATATATGAGACAGGACACTACCCCAAACAGTGGTTATGCTCTACTTTTATCCCTCTGCCTAAGAAGACCAATGCAAGAAAATGTGAAGATCATAGACTTATTAGCCTGATGAGCCACGCTTTAAAAATATTCCTTAAAATCGTACACCAGAGAATTTACAAGAAGTGTGAAAGAGACATAGGCGACTCGTAGTTTGGGTTTAGACAGGGGTTAGGTACACGAGAAGCGATAGTTGCAACACAAGTGCTTGTCCAAAACTGTTATGATCAGAGAAAGGATGTGTGTCTATGCTTCATAGACTATGAAAAGGCATTTGATCGCATACAACACCACAAATTAATGCAGCTCCTCAATGGACTTGATATAGACCAAAAGGACATTAGACGCATTGAAAATCTATATTGGAACCAAACAGCGCAAATCAAATTAGGCAATAATATGTCCAACGCCATACAGATTAGAAGAGGGGTACGACAGGAATGTGTGTTGTCTCCACTCTTATTCAACTTATATTCGGAAGCAATATTCCAAGAGGCTTTGGAAGACGTGGAAATGGGAGTCAAAGTTAATGGAGTGTGGATTAATAATATCCGTTATGCTGACGGTACGGTCGTAATCGCTGATAACATACACGACCTACAACAACTGGTCAACAAGGTAGGAGAACAGAGCAAATCAATGGGCTTAAATATCAACATCAAAAAAACAAAGTTTATGATTATCTCTAGAAACCTAAATATGTTTGAAAACTCCACCATAACATTTAACGCAAGAGCCATAGAAAGAGTAGATAAATTTAAATACTTGGGCATCTGGCTTTTCGAAGACTGGACATCAGACAAGGAAATAAAATGTCGCATTGAATAAGCTCGACAGGCATTCCTGAGGTTTCGAAGAGTGCTTGCCTGTTCCGACTTTGACCTTAACCTAAGACTCAGATTCATTAAATGCTACGTTTGGTCGGTGCTTCTTTACGGTATGGAAGGTTGAACATTGAAGGCGTCTGCAATTAACAAATTAGAGGCTTTCGAGATGTGGCTACATCGCAGAATCCTGAAGATACCTTGGACGGCTAGAATAACAAACGAAGAAGTTCTAAGACGTGTCAACAGACAACGTGAACTGTTTGAATCGATTAAGAAAAGAAAAACGGCATATCTGGGGCATATAATGCGAAACACGAAGTATCAATTCTTGCAGCTATTGATCGAAGGCAAGAATGAAGGCCGGAGAGGGATCGGAAGGAAAAAAATGTCTTGGCTGCGAAATATCAGACAGTGGACAGGGCTACACGATTTACAGTCGTTGATACACACCGCAAGGAATAAGGAAGTAATGGAAAATGTTATCGCAAACATCCATTAGTGGATACGCATTGGAAGAAGAAGAATGAGTACGTAAAACCTATATATCTAATACTTACCAGTAACTAGCTGAGGCCATTACAAACGAGAAATAACTATAACAACTTTTAATCAACACAAGCAGCTCGGATAAACCAAAGGCCCTATGTTTTATCACTCACTGGCTACACTTGTCAAATAAGAATGTGGAAAATAGGTTTGGTGTTAATTACATGCGATTAGAAATAAGTTAGAGCAAAAGAATTATATTGGGTTGTTAACGACCCTATGGGCATTAATGGGTTTCTTATAACCTTATTAGGTGGTAACAAAATGTAAACGATGGAAATTTAATATGTGGCAATTATAAACCGGGGTGGTTCTTTTAAGTAGGGTCCTTGCTAGTAAAACTACAATGTGGTATGAGTGTGGCCCCCAAAGGATGTTGTATATGAGATCATGTGCAATTTTTAAGATAGATCCAATCCTTAACTTGCTTTCTTTCCTCGTTTAACTATTTGGCTGGTCATCGTTAGATAAGTCTTGGATTCGGAAATAATCCTTTAAATAATTGACGTGTGTCGACAGCCTCCAAGTTGGTACTTAAATTGATTAAATTTGAAAGGTTGCTTTACCGAAATTAATCGGGCCTTGGTAGAAGCCAGTCTTTTGGTATCTTATATGTACTTTTTAGTAGAGAATTAACGTGGGATCTTATAATTAGTTCATTATGCGATACGTCTGTCTGTCTGAAGTAATTCTTCCCGGCCTAGTACGGAAACGTGCCTTTCTCTAAGAAAAAGCGTCTTGGAAGTGAGTACTTTCCGGACGGTTGACGAAAAACAAAGTAACATTTATTCATCTACAGCAGTGCGTAAGTGCTTAACTATGTCTACTAACCAGCTAAAAGTTTTAATTTGAAGAAAAATGTTACATTTACAAATTACAATTTCTAAGGGCGCACTGAGCAATTTCAACGCAAATGTCGAGGAAACGATTACTCGTAGCGGCATCTATAAAGTACAGCCATTTTACGTAATAAAGATAAATATAGTCGAGGAAAAGGTTTAAATATGGGCTAGCACTTTTATTTTAGAATTTACAGCAAACCCCCTTGGGCGTTTTATGGATGTGACCATACGACTAAAACAATATGTCTACTTTTTTATTAAATACCAAGACAAACTGAACAAAATTTTTTATTCATGTTAATCTATTTTCTAAAGGAAGCTAGCATTTTTATAAGATCGGTCAACCTTCAGAGACTCCTTAAAATATTAAAAAAACTATTAACCCTTCATTTCATTCTGTTGCAAATTTGCAATAACATATTCATGTATGTAGAACCACAGAACAATAAAGGTTAGAGAAATGTTACAACAATGTTAAAGTTTCGAAACATGGGCCATCTATGAACCAACTGCATGGCTAACCCACCGGCAAAATAGAATTATATTTTACCGATGTCATGATGGCATTACCGGCATTATAGAAATCTGACATACCGACTGAAGAAATGCGCGGGAATATTTAAAAATATATTAGAAATTTTTAAATAAATTTTAGTTTTGATTCGATTTGACTGTAACATTACAGTTGGATTTCAAAAGATATATGTTTGGCAGGAATACACAAGCTGCTCGCCTTATAAGTAAATGTGAGCAGCTTGTGATAATTTCTAACCAATTTAAAAATATATCTTCTGGAATCCAATTATATAGTAATGTTACAACCAAATTGAATCAAAACCTTAAAATTTATTACACATTAATTGTTTTTATTACTGTTTTTTTTAATTATAAAACAATGTCTAGTGAATTATCATAATAAAAGAAAATATGATCAAAATATATTTATTTAGAATATTTAAATTAAAAAGATACCTAAAATGATTTAAGAATACAATATACGACACTAAAGTCATGATATTTTGAAGAAATTAGATTTTTTCACTGATAATTATTACCATAGACCTAATTATTACAGCTAAGGAAGCCTAGGAGTGTGGTTAGACTGAAACAGAAAAAAAAATTATTTTCAATTAGGATATAAGGTACAATAGGTACGAAAACTTTTATATTTTGCCCAATTAGAGTGAGGAGAGAAACATTGGCCAGTTAAATTGCATAGCAGATGCAATGTAGTAATGCTGGTATCAGCTGTATACGCTCCCGGAGACACATGTAAAAGCTTACACTCTCAAGGACTGCATTCGAGGACACTGTATATTCTACTGTATAACCCCATACTGTACGAAAACAAGTAAAACCCAATTAAAGAAACATATTCCAGTAAATACTCTTCATACCTATCACTAAATTTGCAAACAAATCCATGGAAAAAATATAATACCTATGTTATTCTTCCTATATTGGATTTTAATTTATTAAATGTCATTTTTTTATTAACTCATTAATGCCCAGGTTTATAGGTTACAGTTAACTTCATTCTCCAGTTCATCTCAGGCTAAACTGTATTTTTAAAAATAAACCGAACTAACCTAAACATAAGTAGACTAAAGAATATCAATAACGGTATACATATATTCAATGTTTAACTTCAAACAAAATGTTTGTCCTGTACCTAGACACATACTAATTTAATAGTATTTATACCAAAAACATTTTCTAAACTTGTATTTTATAGAAGGCAATGCAGTAAGTACTTAAGTGAGATACATACCTATAAGTATTTATTTCAGTTAGTGGCCGACTATATTATGCAAGTGATATCAGTATATTGATACATTCACAGACGGTTATTAGTAACTACAAGCTACAGAAAAATAAAGATTACTACAAGCTGTTAAACATAAGGGATGGTGTAGGTATATGTAAAAATATTCATAATTTAACTGCAAGGAAGGTAGGTAAACAGAAGTGATTCACTAGTTTTGAAAAATAAAGAAGGAACTAATTATTAACATTTTTACCCAGACACACTTCAAAAGATCATTATTAGAAAGTTGTGAATCTAAAACTATACTTATCACCTTACTTTAGTATAATACTTACAATAAATATACTTCCAAAAATCATCAATCCCAAAGCATGGTCGACAGCGAAGTTTCAGCTAAAAAATATCCCAAGAAGGAACTTACTTGCTCATGAAAAAATAAACTAAGGACTTATATATCACTATAAACTTACCAAAAAGCCCCACTAGTTCATTCCAAGATTAAATTAAACCCATTTTATAAAGAAAAAAGTCGTGGAAAAAATCACAAACGCGTCAGAAGACCAGACGAGAAGTAAACTGTCATCGTTATAAAATAAATCAGTGTTGCAAAAAAAAAACACTAGCTTTTAAATGTTTTTGTAAGATTTTAACCGAAAATGATGATAGTATGAAACATGGCTGAAGGGAGAGAGGTTTTCATTCCCAAATTACATCATATTTAGGAATGATCGCCTAGGTAGACGAGGGGGAGGCACCATGATACTGGTCAAGAAGCACATCTCAGCTCAAGTTGTGCCGGGTCCTGACAATTGCGCCCACATTGAAGGGACATTCATTTCAATTAAATTCAAGAACAATCAGCGCGTTCACCTGGGATCGGTCTACTGTAGTCCGTCAGTTAGTTTCACGGGGAATTGTCTGAGGAAAATTTTTGACAATAACAACAGAACAATTATAGGGGGTGATCTTAACGCCAAGAACACAGTTTGGGGTTGTAGCGACTCAAATCTAAGAGGTCGCACTTTATATGAGTTCTCCGGGGTGCTGAATTTTCATATATTGCCGCCGGAAGAGCCCACTCACATGTTCGGGAGAGCTCTTCCGACTATTTTAGACATTTTTGTGATAAAAAACTCTGTTCAGATTTCACAGCCACTTGTCATTTGTGATCTTAGCTCGGATCATATACCGGTTGTCGTGGAAGTGGGTGATCCTCTCGAGAAGGGCCGAGGTTTTGTAACTCGGGTTAACACAAACTGGCTGAAGTACAACACCGCCATGAGGAACATCGAGCCGCTAGGTCCGCTTCGCAACCCAGATGACATCGAAAATGCTGCGAATAAGATCACAAATGACATCAATACGGCCTTTATCCAATCCTCTATCACGAAGATGTCTGAATATTCGAAATTCGGGGATTTAACTGACGATATCAAGCAGCGCATCAGAGCTAAAAACCGACTTAAAAACAGAGCGTATCGAACTGGGGATCCTAACATCAAAGCCGAGGCAAATCGTGCAGCCGAGGCTATCAGGCTGTTACTAATTGATCGACAATCGGAGTTGTGGGACGACAGAGTCCAGAGTTTGTCAATCGAAGACAACTCTTTGTTCAAGATGACTCGAACTTTAATTAGAGGTTCGAAGAAACCGATGTCGTTCCTCAAAAACCAACAAACAGGCCTGATGGTGACGGATGCAAAGGATAAAGCTGAATTGCTCGCAGAAAAACTCTGCGAGCAATTCAGCAAAAATCCCACCACGGATCCGGCCAGAGATGAGAGGATCTCCAGAACAATTAACATTTACAGAACGATAAATTATCCTCTGCCAAATTTCCCGACGGTTACTCTTGAGGAAGTCAGATCACTAGTCAGTGCTTTAAATGCTAGAAAAGCCCCGGGTTTCGACGGCATTAAGAATACGGCGTTGCGAAACCTGCCAGACGCAGCTTTGAGGAACATTGTAGACCTATCCCAGGCTATTATCAAAGAAGGTCATTTCCCGTGTGTCTGGAAACACGCGAAAGTTATCCTCATTCATAAGAAAGGGGAGGATCCTACAGCACCGGTTAGCTATCGACCTATAAGCCTGTTATCTGGCCTGGGTAAGGTAGTCGAAAAAATAATCCTGTCTCGTATAAACGATTTCGTTTTTACTAACAATATTTTGCCTAACGAACAGTTCGGCTTTCGTGCCGAACATTGCACAGTTAGGCAAACGACGAGACTCACTTCGAACATAGTGAAAGGATTTAACAGAAGGGCGCACACGGGGGCGGTTTTCTTTGACGTTTCTAAAGCTTTTGATAAGGTCTGGCACAACGGTCTACTATTAAAGTTGATAAGGCTCGGTGCTCCAAACTATCTAGTAAAGATCGTAGACTCATTCTTAGAGAACCGAAGTTTTGCAGTCTCGTCGGAGGAAGCGATTTCTTCGATAAAACGCATCGGGGCCGGAGTGCCGCAAGGCTCACCTCTGTCTCCGATGTTGTACAACATTTACACTCACGACATTCCGCGAGATAGACAAAATCAGCTCTATCTGTTCGCCGACGATACTGCAATAACTTCGACTTCTAAACAGCCACGGCTCGTCGTCACCCGTATGCAACGCCATATAAACCAGCTAGAAAAATGGCTTTCGGATTGGAAGATTCGTTTGAATCCCGCCAAAACAAAGGCTATTTATTTTTCGAAATGTCGTGTCAGAAGACCTGAAACAAGGCTTAGTGTCAATAGAGTCCAGATTGACTGGTGCCAGGAAGTGAAGTACCTTGGACTTATCTTTGACCAAAGACTAAACTGGAGGTTAAATTCGATAAATAGAATCAAGTTAGCGTTGCGTCAAATGAGCTCAACCTACCCCCTGCTTCACAGGCGGAGTAGACTTAGTAATAGAACGAAAGTTAACCTCTACAAGGTCCTGGTCAGGCCGGTACTTACCTATGGAGCGCCATCATGGTGCAACATAAGTAAGTCCGAGTTGAATAAGTTCCAGGTAATTCAAAATAGAGCATTAAAGACGATAGCAAATGTCCCTAGGTATACGATGAACAGGGTGCTCCATAACGACTTTAAAATACATACGATTAACGAGTTTTTTTTGAAAATTATAACTGATTACTACAAACGAACGGACGTATCGACAAACGAACTGATAATAAACTCACATACAAGAACTAAACCAAACGCAACATACAAACTACCTAAAGACTGGCTCCCTATGCGTGAGCCTAATATACAGTAGAGAAGCACTGGAGACAGTAGAGAAGCACTATCCGACAGCATCAAGGAGATGGAAAACAGGCGCCAACGCAAGCAGCTTAAAATATTAGAGAAAACACGCAAGCACGAGACACGACAATTCAAAGCTCCGGCCGATTGAACATTAAAAAATTAAACAAAAATGCTGAATAAGCAAACAATGACCAGAAAAATGTCAAAGGTATTTACCTGACGTAAAGATTCCAAAGAAGACCTCGTTCGTAGAACTTCCCTATTCTTCAAAACTTCTACCAATATGTATATAATTCTAGCGTTGGCGTATAGATATCGGAAGTCATATTTTTCGCGGTATATGGTATAAAATAGAGCATAACTACCGATTCATGCAACCTGTTGTGATCAGAACTAAAGTGCTATTATGGTTGAACTTGTTAATATAATCTACGTTTTTTTTTCTTCAGTTTACAAATAGAGGTATGTATATCAAGTTTCTATGATATTTCGTTGTGTTTTTACTAGGGGTCATTCTTTGGTGGACCTCAAAAAGATATGTAGCAAATTTGCTACAGTATGTGAAAACAGTTAAATTTTAACTTGTTTGTACAGATATGGAGAGGCGTAAAATGGGACCGAAAGAAAAATTAACTGATGGCGAGATAGCAGATACTTTGGAAAGCTTGGAACTGGGACTCGAGTGAAGATGATTTTAATAACTTTTATGATACAGATAGTATAATTGATCCAGAATATACTCCAGATAGCAACAAGATGCCTCGGAATCGGAACAGGAAACTGTTCAGCATGTTACAGGCAAACTTCTCAAGGCATCCACGCACAAGCTTCCCAGGTATTAAAAAATTCACCGCTTGTAAATAATAGCATGGGGCGAAAACCGTTGGCAAAGTCAAAACCAAACGCCATGCGATCTCCAGGAAGACCACCCAAGCAATGGACGTCCTCAATACAGAAGAGGTCATAATATCAGAGGGGATAGTGTTATACAAAAAGAGAAAGAAGAATAGATACTCGATATCTATCAAGCTAACAGAACTGCAATGCCCAAAAACTAACCCGAACAAAATGTTGATTTGTGACGAGATTGAAGTAACATAAAATTAAAAAAATACTATAAATTTCACGGTCAATCAGATCTTCCTAGACGAGTTTTGAAATTAGAGACACCATTCCAATTTTTTACCTACTTTTTCTCAGAAGATTTATGTAACAGGATTATTATCGAAACAAACCTACGCAGTGTCCAAAAGATTCCTAACAGACCAGCGAATATAAATTCTACTGATATTTTTCGATTTTTTGGGCGTGTCTATATATGTCAGTTTCAAAACTTCCCAGGACACGTTGCCACTGGAGAGATGATGTTGGTACGTCACAACAAACACAATAACAATCAACGAAGAGAACCTAAACTCAAATATTCATTTCAACCACAATGAGAATAATCTGGATATATCCGACCTCCAATATGATAATCTACACAATTAGACCATCTAAATGGAAAATTTGCAACAATTCCTATAGAAAGTAAATTGTCGGCAAAATGCGCATTATTTCTTAAATAATCCACAGTAGGTACCTTATAAACAATACTAATAATATCCAACCAAAAAAAAACAAACTGAAGAAATAAACCACATTAGCAACTAACTGTCAAATATGTTTTAATTTATCAACAAATGCATTTCCATAGCCGCCTTGTAAAAATACAAAATATTAAAAAAGCATTTCCAAAGCCGCCTTGTTAAAATACAGAATATTAAAAAATAACATACTAATAAATAGATATGTATGCCACTGAGAACGTATTATATTTAGAAAATAGGCATCTTCAGATGCCTTCCTTAGGCATATACTTATTTGTTTATTATTAAGTATGTATGTATTCGTTAAAATATTTTAATAAATATTTGAGGGTATTTGTGAATTTAAAACACATTTTTCAATATTTGTGTAAAGTCAAATAAAATAATCATTTACCCTTAAACCGTTCCTCGTATCAAATTAACGCACGTGATCTTTTTTGTTGTAAATGAAGGGGGGGTTCATAAAAAGAAAGTTAAAATAAAATAAGTCAGTGGTGTATCATAGCTTTCACAAAAAATATGATAGCAACATTTTGTACCGACGCCGACGCCACTTATTAAATTTACGAACATGTTGAACTTTGAAAATAAATGTCCTTAGATGCTTATTTAACTCACTAAATTTTATAAAAAGAAAATAACTCGTTAAGGAGTTATTTAAAAATTATTACTATTTCTTCTAACATTTCAACACCCTGTATCTCCGTAGAGAAGTCGCCGAGGACCACTGTTTATAAGAACTTTTCATCTTAAAATATTGTCGGCTATTACCTCCCGAAGTTTGCCAAAGTACTATTGAATCACCCTGTATACATTATACAGGGTATTTCAGAAGTACGGTACGTAACTTAAGGGGGTGATCCTTATGATATTCTAAGAGAAAAAGTTCATATCAACATGTGTCCAGAGTTGCCCGTTTTTGATATACAGGGTGTAATTTTTTTAAATCGGTTTTTTATAATATTTTTAATTATCCTTTTCCCGATTTTATTGAAATTTGGTACCGTTATTCGTAATGGTAACGGGCTTAATTACCCCCAACTACATTAAATTCTTTAAGTCCAGTGACGTCACGGGGCGCACCTAAACGAATATTATTGAGAAAAAAATGTACCCCGCTGACTTTTTTCTAATTTTTTTATTCTTTTTCTAATTTACCAACTAATGTTACCACTTTTTTGTTTCTTAAACTGTTTTCGTATCTTACTTCGTTTTCAAGAGAAAAAATAAAAATCACTTTATTGCATGTACAAAAAAAAATACTTATGTATTTCAAAGTTAATTAAAACATTTAAATTAAAAATAAAGTTATTTTTTTAAATAACGATACAAAAAAATGCAACAGTTAATCGAAGCAAATGTTGAAAATGGCCACCTTCTGATAAAACGCACGATTGCCATCGTCTCACCATTGATTCTATTACGCGTTAAAAAATGCCTGCATTATTTCGTATCGCATGGCAACTTTCAATAATTCGAATTCTTAAATCGTTTCATCTAGTACAGGCGTCTTGTATACAAGGTGACCCCATAAATAATAACTTAGACATCAAAATTTACGTTTACCTAATGTTTTAATTAACTTTGAAATACATAGGTACTTTTCTTGTACTGGCAATAAAGTGGTTTTTATTTTTCTCTGGAAAATGAAGCAAGAAACGAAAACAATTCAAAGAAGAAAAAAGTTGTACTATTAGTGTGTAAATCCGAAAAAAAATATCAAAGTTAGAAGAAAGCCAGTGGCGGGACGCCACTGGACTTAATAAATTTAATCCAGTTAGAGCTAACTAAGCCCCTTATCATTATGAATGACGGTACCAAATTTAAATAAAATCGGGAAAAGGATATTTAAAAAAATTATAAAAAAACAATTTTTTTTAAACTTTAACACACTGTTTATCAAAACATGGCAACCCCGGACACATGTTCATAAGAACTTTTTTCTCTTAGAAAATCTTAAGAAATCGCTCCCTTAAGTTACGTACTGTACCTGAAACACCTTGTATATATTTTTTTTCTAGAAAGTAGCAAAAACAGCATCCATTTCGATTTTTATTAGAAAGCAGTATGATCA
The DNA here is from genome assembly GCA_963920685.1 of Polydrusus tereticollis. Lineage (NCBI taxonomy): Eukaryota > Metazoa > Arthropoda > Insecta > Coleoptera > Curculionidae > Polydrusus > Polydrusus tereticollis. The sequence goes on from OY987328.1 coordinate 21,739,607, forward strand.
GGAATGAAACGGATATATCCTATATCATGCACCTCTTGTTAAAGTCTATTTCTTAATGCGAGGGAGTAATAAATAATTAGTGAACTATAAACCCCACTGGTCTTCGCCGTATTTCATGGGTGTAGTCCAATTATTATTATTTAATTATGTTTATGGTCAGGGGCCCCAAGATTGGGTAGGTAGAGGCAGAGGTAGTTTACGTATGATCCATTCCACAATAATTCGTTGATTTCTCGACCGCAATAAAATTTAAATGACAACCCTCAGTCGTAATCCCAACCATAAATAAGCTGCCTGACAAATATCTATTGTGTAGACACCGGACCTTTTGAAAGGGTACAGGTCCTGATAACCTACTAATTTCAATAGTTTAGGTTAGCTATTTTCAACAAAACAACAAATATAAAATTAAAGGTAAGTATCTTTATTTTAATCATGTAATTAAGTAGCTACTAATATTTATACAAAGATACTAATCTACAATATTATAATAATACAATATTTACCCTACTCTATATTTAGCTCTGTTTCACTATCACTATCGTCTTCATCTATGCCTAAACTAATTATTAAGGGCCTTACGTTACTATTAATTATGTTATAGGAATCTTCGACTTGGATCACTTGTCTCACAGAATTTTTCCAACTTTCTACTGGGATGTTATTTACACATTTTTTAATTAATTCTATAACAGAACTACTTAGTGTAGGGGATGTTTTCTCTTCTAATCATCGTCTTTAACTGGCTCCATATAATATGTTCTATTGGGTTAAAAATACAGTAACACGGAGGAAGGCGTAAAACTGTGTGACCATTAGCACTTGCGAGATTGTCGGTTTCGTCTGCTGTAAGTACCTTTTTTAGCGTATCTATTGTTGTGACTATTTGTTTACTGTACATGTCATAAATTTTCCTCCGAATCAAGTCTTTATCAGCTTCTTCGATGCTTCTCAATTTTCCGTTGTCACACCGCTTTTCCCTTGGCTGGATGGGTTTTAAAAACTATCATTACAATTTACCTGAAATTTACAATGCAACATTTAAGTTGTCCATCCTACTTAATGGATCCTGTCTTTGCAAATTTACATTTTAATACTCTCTTGCTTTAAGCAACAAAGTGTAGAACTTAAAATATATTTGTCAAAACGTAACAATTTATTTTTGAATATAAATATTTTTAATATTTTTCTTCTTATTTTGTTTACTCACTCATCCTTAACCATGTATTAAACTAAGCGTGCCCAAGAATCTTATAAACTAACCTGCATGAACCAGCATCGCCAAGTTTTTAAAATAACGTAAATTTTTAAAATCAATGCAAACCTTTAAATCAGTTTTTTACAATAAAACTAAATAAAAAGCATGTCAAAGTTTGCAATGTGTTTACCTATCTCCAAGCCAACCGCTGACAGCGATTTAACTGTTTTAGGATGCTCCCGGGCCTACTTGATCATCATCAGTAAAAAAGTATTATTATTTAACTGATTTGTAATTTTTGAATATTTCAACATTTTAAGGATATTCTGACCCACAGTGCTTCGGGTAAAAACCAATTTAAATGGCATTACTTTTACTCTCTCATAAAAATGGCATGTGTCACTAACCCACCCCACAGAAAGCGTTATCGACAAAATTTTTTTAAATACAATGGGGTCTAATGACACGTGGTATGAAAAGTATTTTGAACCTGTATTTAAGGCCGTTTGGTTTAATAAGATCGGTTTAGCGGTTGCGGTTTCCTTTTATTAACAATTCTTACGATGTCATAAAAAATACTGAAAATAATATTTGAATGTTGGAACGTGAAACGTTGTCTTTACAAAATTGTCAATGTGTTAAAAAAAATTTGGATAAATAAATACCTTTATTTACAAATAATAAATACCCGCCTGAAAATGTCATTTAAACACATCATTATTTTATTATTTGTCTCCATAGTAACAAAAAATGTAAGTACTCAATTGACATCTGTGGTTGATTATTGAATTTTCCATAGTTTTATTTTGCTTTTATTCCAAAAATAGTGCGCGTTAGAACGTTAGTAAAAACAGAAGCGATCCTTGTTTACGCCGAGACTGGGCGTAATTTACACGAGGCTGAAAAGGTTTTTAGTGACAGATTTCCCGATAATCCTATAGGCCGAAAATATCTGAGGGAACCGGTTGAAAAGTTTCAAAGAACTGGTACTTTACTTAGACAAAAAGGGACTGGAAAAAAATCTCTCTCAGGAGAGCAATAATTACAAATTACTGCCTCTGTGGTCAATAACCACCTCAGCAGTCTACTGTTACAGTTTCTTGCGAAAGTAATACTTCTGCAACCACGGTAAAATAATACCTTAAAAATCATAAGTTTCACCCAGATAATTAATTATATTATATGAACTATATGAAGATGACCCTGACAAAAAAATGCAACTTTGGGAAGTTATTTCCGACCGAGTAATTCAAAATCCGGCTTGTACAATACCATCTAGTCCGGTAGTTTCTGCAATCTGAGATTGTATTTTAGTACTAACAGTGTTGGTCAAAATACGCCAGATCTTGCTTTATAATTCAGCGCTCGTTGGGGCATATAGCCCAGAGAATCGCTGTTTTAGCATAATTTGGTTAATACTTACTGTATAGGGTCTGAGCAAGTGGCAAGAGATCAAAGTTTCTCACATTTATACATATTTGAGAGGGTAGTCGTTGCTGACTAGTCTATACATATTTGTATGTCATATTATGATTCTCACTTGTCAAGTAGTATTCATTTACTATGTTGAATTTAATTTAAAATATAATTAATCCTCAAATTCAAGCAATAGTCGCTGAAAATCAGAGCGAATTTGAAAACCCTTAATTTTTAAGCAGTATGGCGCGCCACCACATTTTTGTGGCCAAATCAGAAATTGGTTGCTCGGTCACCAGACGTGACTCCCCACAATATTTTCTTGTGGGTATATGTAAAATCGAAGCTTTACATAACACAACCCCAAACAGTACACCAGCTAAAAATTAGGCAGTGTTGGAGAACTGGTTTCAACACTAGAATTATATTTTTATTATATCATTTTTTCTTTTAATTGTAACGATTCGTTACTTTGGGCATAAGGACTCGTTACTATGTAAATCGTTACTTTTAGTTTTAGTGGTCTATCCGCTCTATTACTTTATCATATAATTGGATTTGGACCCAAACTGAAGGAACGGTCACTGGGGCTGGGACTAATGATTCGACTGGTATATTGATATAATACGATGAAAGAACGAGACGCAATATTAATAGGTACAAGAAACAAAAAAATTACATCAAATATGTGCATGTATCTATTATATTGAGACAGCATTTTTTTGTCGATTAATAATGATTGAAACAAAGTATAAACAAAATACATTTATACAAAATCCTATTAACTATATAACTTTAAACGGTGACTTATATAAATATTTTCTTTACATATTATACATAATATTCTTGTTACACTTTAAAAACAAGATATATTCTGGGGGGCTAATTTCGGGTGCCAACTATTGCTTTAGATTCTTCAAGGGCCAATATGAATGTTGGATATTTTATATTTAAATGTTTTCTTAAATTTCATATATTTCCATTTCTGTGCGAATAAATAATTTTACATATATTGCATTTTGCCTTAGCATCAGATAATATGCTAAAATATAGCCAAATAGTACTTCGCTTCTGTGTTTGCGATTGTGAGGAGCAGGATTCCATCATTTTATGAACAACACGGTAGGCAGTAACCAAAATACTGAAATAATATATTCGTTATAAATTAATAAATAAAGTAGTCCCAAGATATCCAAAACGTAATACTCATCGAAATCAGGGGAAATACCGACTACCGCACCTTGATGGCCTCGATGCTCGATAGAAGTAGGTAACGATAGCGAATCCACTAGTAACGAATTTAACGATGTAACGCAAAAGTCAATCCGTTATAAATTTAGGACTAGTTACTTTTAGTGATTACTTAGTAACGCTTACTGTGTATCGATTAGTTACTTTTTTAACATCACTAGTTCATGCATGATGGGGCCCCGCCACATTTCGAGGACACCTAAACAGGAACGTCGAAAATCGATGGATAGGAGGAGGAGGATCAGTGGCTTGACCTCCTCGATCACCTGACCTAAATCCATTGTTTTTTTTTTGTGGGGTCAGTTAAAAACTTTAGTCTATGTCAATCTAATGGACGATAATCGAGAAAACTTATTGGAAATGATTATTTTTATTTTCTCTTGTGTTAAAAGTAGTTTACATTATTTCCTAAACTCTGTATATTTAATGTCAAATTATTTTTATGTGTTCTATATGAGTGCGGGAGATTGACTACATTTTCTGGGACGCCCTGAATATAATTACTTTGTTAATTTACTAATTCGTCTGTTGATAAATGTCATTTATTACTATGACATATATTGAATTTAGTTTTTAAGCAGTCAATAAATATTAAACATCACAAATGTACATTTTTTACAAAACTACGTTTAACGTCCCTAAAACGTTTTTCTGTTGGAACTTTATTGTGAAATTTCGTTCTGACATGTTGCTCTTGTAATTAGTAAGTAAATAATTATTTTTGATATCCACATTTTATATTATTAGTACATAAAAAATACTATAGTTACTGGGTTATTTTGTTTGCAACATGTTGCAATAAAAAAACCTTAGGCCAGAACCTAATGTTTTAGATATTAATGCATGTTAATTTAAATAGATGGTAAAATAAAAAATATAATTTTACACTTTCCACAGATTTTTATTTTGACTCGACATATGTTTCGCAACACAGTTGCTTCTTCAAAAGGGTACTATTCTTTTGAAGAAGCAACTGTGTTGCGAAACATATGTCGAGTCAAAATAAAAATCTGTGGAAAGTGTAAAATTATATTTTTTATTTTACCATCTATTTAAATTAACAATGGATTTCCACCAAGTAAAAGCCGAATCAATTCAATTAATGCATGTCTTCAACAAGCTTTAATAATAAATGGCTGTTAAAATGACTATCCCCTCTTAACGAAAAAAAATCTGGTCCCAGACAACATGCCATTTCCAAACGATTATCCAGCTTCTAAACCCGTGAATGAACTTTCGGCGCGTGCCGTCGCCGTATCATCCCCCGGAGCGCCTTCTCGACGTGAAGTGTAACCCGACCCTAATAACCCTCTTGTGGACAGACCCGCTTCCCGTTACATGGCGTGGCGTGCAACAAACACTTTGAGCGAGCTGCCGTATACGTGTTTAGTGTTCGTTCATGGTTTTATAACTGACTTACAAATCGTTTTAGATGCTACCAGTCTTGGAAAATACCCGTCATAAAGAATAAAAATAATTTAACACCACGGATTTAGGAAATAAAAATGGATTGCGAACTGATACGTATCTGTCATAACGAAAAGTGTAATGTAGTATGTTGGGCGCCATGAGAGGTGCATGCAATAGGGAACTTGCATAAAAATTAAAATGGCAAAATGACACTAAAAAACATAAGATGACAAGGTAACCTAACGTACATTTCACAAAAAGAACTGCTATTTAATTTCGACTCTAAAATACAAGCAACTAAAATTGCTCCGAAATTGAAAATACGTCACACAACCGAGAACGCGCCGTGAGGTCATCTGTCACCGCGGTTGACGCCGGACTACGCTTTTTGATGATTAAATGCTTGTTTTCTTGATTTCTCTTTTTTCTTTCATTAGCAATATTGTATTACTTGCTTCACTATGTCTGAAGAAGGGGTTTGAAAGGTTTTCACTTGGAGCTAGCGCGCCAAGTAAAGGCAGATAAGTATAATAGTTCGCCACACAATTCAATACAAAGCCTGAGGAGACAGGGCGGTAAAATGAATAAAAATACTATGACAGTGGCAGTATTATAGGCGTGCGTAATAATTTTTTTAAAAAAACTTTTTAGTCTTAAATTGCGTAAAACATAAAAAAATACCGACTGATTAATTGGCAATTACTGCCCTAGTTTGACCGTGAATAACTTTACTTCTTATATATACGTATATTGATTTTACAAACATCAGCGTTTAAATACGATTAATTATAATTTAAATATAATAATTCTAGACTCCGGCAATGCCTGTAAAATTTCTCAAGGTGTCATGATGTGCTTTTTATCCCCACTAATTCAATATCATATATGATAGAAAGAGGCAAAACAATTAGTAAGGGACAAGAATCTAGGCTGATTGCTTAATTTCGGCGTGGGTTGCCAAATTTACAAAAACATATTATCCTCACCGCTTTAAGAATGTAATGAATTAAATTATGCCATTATAATTTGCGATGTAAAGGAGAAAATCAACGGGATATATGTTACAGGGTATACAGTATATTATAGGAATATGCATTCGTCTAATTGAAGCGGTGAGTCCAAGAACAGTACAAGTGCAAAAAGATAGTTTTGAGAAAAAATTAAAAAACATAATATCTCCACAGTGAGTAAAGCCACCATGTTGGCCATCATTGAAAAGTTATGGTAATTTTTTAGCTGAATGATAATTAAATATAAAAAATCCAAAAAAATCCCCCCCCCCCTCCAAGCTACCGGAGAACAAAATTATGCCCTTGTACTGTTCTTGGACCCACGTCTTTTTTTAAGAGTTTTTTTTCTACATTTTTGAGTTTTAGCGAATGACAAGCTATTTGAAAGCAATAATGGAGAATACGAAACATATGAAAAATGTTTTATTCAGTAAACTTAATACAAAAATGTTAATTACACTATACTGCCAACTTAGTTATCAGGGTCTTCATCTGCGTTACTTTGTTTCTAGGAAGTGATATGATAGTAAAACTCCAGTGTTTCATCGTTAATATATTGCATGACTTTTTTAATATCAACAATCTTCTTATGATTGATAGGAAGTGGTTCTTGATATGCACGTACTTCTGGCAAAGCAGGACTTGTTTTGTTTTGCTTGAGAAGCTTAAAGGTATAAGAAAGAATACCATTTACATAATCATAGGTTGTAACGTATCCTGGGGATGAACTGTCATAAACGAACTGTCTATACTTTGAAATGGTAAATGTTTGCGTACCCTTACCAGGTTTGGCGATGATAGAAGCAGTTTTTTTATAACTAGAAGGCCACCAGTTTTTGAAATCAAGGATATCTTTATAGGTAATTTCTTTAAAGGTAAACGGATTATTCTTCCTGCAGGATACCATCATTTCCTGATATTCCTCTGGTAGATAGACTCGGTCGCTTCTTCTAATGAGTTGTTTTAAAGTTCCAAAATCTCTATCACAGGGCAAGAATGAGTGCCTACGTACTGGAAAGTACTGAAATATTTTATTAAAACGCTTGGTTCCTTGTAACGCCAGGAGAAATCGCACCATTGTGTTGTTCCGGTTTTGCCCAGGGCACTCATCAGAAAATAGGTGTAACTCGGTAACGTTGTCAGGTATAAAAGTGTCTATGTAATCTTTGAGGAAAGTACATACTTCGTCTGGTCCCTTACGGGCCTGCCCCTCGTGGTACGTGTAGAAATGTCCAGTATTATCTGATAAATTGTGGATCTGAAAAGCGTATACCCACAGTTGCCGAAAATAAAAGATCTCCTGTACTGGTATATTCGGGAGGGGTAGATTCTGTATGTAATCGAAAGTTATACCGGCAACTTCAGGTCGTTCTTGACACATTTGCTGAATCTCCTGTAGTTTGTTATAAAATTTTTTGGCACGTCGCTTATGGACAATCAGTTCTGCTGTGGCGACTCGTTTTGCATTGTCATTTAAACTTTTACTCTTTATTTTAGTACCTAGTCCTTCACATTCGGAACATACGTCCACCTGTGGTCTTCCAAATTTGAGTGCATAGTTTTCCCTAAAATATTTTAAGTAGAATTCATACCTAACGTTATTTTGTAATGCTGGATTTTCTTTAATAAAAAGAGAGTACATAGTTTTAACATTTAGCCTAGCGTCTAAGTACTGGCATACTTTTGAAGAATAATGTGTACTCTTGCGTGGAAAACGTTCTATATGTTCTTTTATTTTGACTAACAATTCATCTGATTTAGAACGTGGCCTGTTATTGTGTAGTCCCCTCAAATCTCTTGGAGATTGACCAGCCGCAAGCAATGTAGTTAAACGTTGAATTTGGATATGTGTCACAGCATAAATGCTCATAAAAGCTTGTTTGCATACAGCTGAGCGGTTTCCAGAGATATTCAATATGAAGTATTTAAAACTTGCAGATTTGGGCTTAACATTAGCTTGGACTCGTCCTCAGTAGAGGAAAACGGAGAGAGCGAGGCCAGGTGGTGCTGGTGGTGCTGGTGGTGCAACTAACCCAAGTGGTGCAGGTGGTGCGTTTTACGATCTAACCCGGGTGGTTCGGTGGTGCGTTTTATGATCTAACCCGGGTGGTTCGGTGGTGCGTTTTATGACCTAACCCGGGTGGTTCGGTGGTGCTGTTTACAAAATAACCCGAAATTAAACCCGACTTTTTACGACCTAACCCGGATGCTTTCATGAGGCGGCTTCTTATCTAACCCTAATTTGAACCTGAATATTTATGAACTGACCCGAGATAAAACCCGACTTTTTACGACCTAACCCGGATGCTTTCGCGAGGCGGCTTCTCATCTAACCCTAACTTGAACCTGAATATTTATGAACTGACCCGAGATAAAACCCGACTTTTTATGATTTAACCTTAGTGAAACGCCGCTGCTAAAGCGGGATAATTAAATCCCAATTTTTATAAGCCATCCTTAAACCCAACTTTTTACGATCCGACCTGAGCCATCCTTAAACCAGACTTTTTATTATTTCCCCTTAGTTGAAACGCCGCTGCTAAAGCGGGATAATTAAATCCCAATTTTTATAAGCCATCCTTAAACCCAACTTTTTACGATCCGACCTGAGCCCTCCTTAAACCAGACTTTTTATTATTTTCCCTTAGTTGAAACGCCGCTGTTAAAGCGGTATAGTAAAAAACATTATTTATTATTTCCCCTTAGTGAAACGCCGCTGGCGGGTAGTAAAGCGAAATAAATCCCTAATTTATATGGTCTAACAAGATAAGTATAATAAAGCGGTACATTTGTCACCCCACAATAATTATTTATACCTAAATAACCCTCTCAAACCCTCTGCCGACACGATTTAAAAAGAAAGGGACATAAACCTTTATTTATTATTCCGAAGGACCCTCATTAAAATTCAGTAGCATATCTAATAATTGATTCCAATTTTTGCACCACTTATATAAAATACAATAAAATAATTACCATCTAGAACCATTAACTAGAGATTTCTTTGTACTGGAAATGGATAAATTATAGGACTATCTTGTAATGAGAACAGAGTAATAAAAAGTAAATAAAACTTAAATACGTATAAAATACCAAGCAGGTATAGGTACTATACAACTTGTGTTCGCCATCAGGTAAAAGCCCTCATAATGCTTTTATAAAAATTTCGGATAATATCATAATATAAGTAAATAGGCTACAATTTCAGGAAAAAAGTAAAAAAAATTAATTCACAATGTAAAATTGTAGTTAAATGGATTGTAAATACGAAATAATATAAAAAGCTACCTTTTGTTTGCGATGATGTATGCACAATAACTCTATATTATTCGGCCCTTAAACTGAAAATACCCACTAGATAGGTATCATAAGCTGTATTTGTCATCAGGTAGAACCCCCAATAAAATTATGAATATCAGGCGTAGGCAACAATAAGCAAATCACGTTGGTTTTTTAATTTATTATTAATCTGGCTAACTTAAGAAACTCACAATATAACGACCATCCAAAAAAAATCATAATACATTACTGGGTGTGAAAGCAATTGCGCTGCAAAATATAGTGTATACCAACTCTGAGGTAGTTAATTAAAATCCCAATTAGCGCTAAAAAAAAAATCAATTAGATATTTACTTTAGATATTTTAATAAAAAAATTCAATATTATTAGCGCCACCTATCCGTTTATGGAACCTACATATAGGCTTAACAAGAATGACAAACTTTGGGAATATTATTTTACATGATTCTCTCGATTATCGCATCGCTATCACATTTCAATATTCTTGGCAACATTTAAGTTTTAAAATTAGCACAATATCAAATCCTCTACAATGAATTAAACAAACACATACATAATTTTAAAATCTCATAATAAGAATATAAACTAAAATTATAATGCGTAGCAGGTCCAAAATCTAACAAGTTTCGACTAGTCAAATGACGTCAGTTTACATCTGCGAAGAATACCCAACTCTCGAACCATAAAAAATGGTCAAACTTTGTCGGCAAATACCCTTCTATGATGCAGGGGAAGGACAGGTAACTCGAGATGTTTATAAAGAAACGTTAAAGAACATTATTTGCTTATTTCTAGACTCTTAAAAATTACATGCAATCGAACAATAAATGTTTTCATCATGTATATTTATGAGTAACACATTACCTTCGACATACATAAATTCAAATTGATAATTACTCGCCTTAGTACTTTTTTAGAAGTTTGAATCATTGCATATAACCGTCTGAGGATACCCAAACTTCCCCTAACATATTTCTCCGCAACCGGGGAAAAAGAGGTAGAAAAAGTAAAATAACAACTCCAAGTGTCTTTGCGAACAATCGGCAATAAAATAGAGTATTTCAGTTTTTAATTTTTCGTAAATAAAAGCTGGTTAGATTAATAGTCTCTGTGAATATAATAACATAAACAAAGTGATATGCCGTAAATTTAGGAGTACAGTATAAATTATGCCTCTATTAAAATATACCGCAATAACTAACTACCAAAGGATTTTTGATATTTTGAATATATTTGATGCTCATAGCATTATCACATTTCCAAAGGCTCTAAATTTTAGAAAAATGTTCTAATAGAATATGTCTATCAATATAAAGTAAAGGTATTGTTAGGTTTTTTTAAAAAATACGACCTACAACAGTCTCTGCTACAGCATGGCTGACTCTGTAGAAACTTCTGTGAAACCATAATAATTATATCAATAATCGAGTTGTCGTTATGATAATATTTTCTTCCAATATCCGACTCCACTATCCATAAAAGTTATGTTAGGAAATTCATAATTGAGCGCATTGTAATTTTTTAAAAAGAAATTCACTTCACACACAAAGATGTAGCCATTCAATCCATGAAAATAATGCAAGTCAGTATGCGTATGTTATGGCTAACTGTTTAAATGTCTATTCCTTCCACGTTTATCGGAAGAAATACTTTTTTTATACTAGTATTTTAGTTGAAAATAAGATCATAAATCATCTATACAAAACAAGCGTCCCTTATGGATTTGAACGAAAATCATAGATTCGACTATTTTCATGAAAAATAAATCTAAGTACGGAATAATGCAGGAAGATTATCTATTTTCTTGGTTTAGAAAGTGATGTAGTTAAGATTTATAACTTAGGAATAAATAAATTATTATTAATCTTTTCGACCTATTTCTCTTACATATTTAATTTCTTTGATAGTAAGAACTAATCTTTTTATTTTACAAAGTAAAAAAAAGCTAAAGATCGGCGTTGTCAGTCAGGTATAAGAACTGATTTAACACGATGGTTTTTGTACAAACGTTCACATACAATTGTATGCTTTTTAACCGATTGTGTCGGAAAAAATGACGATTTATAGATTAGATATTTAGACGAAGAGCTAACCTTCTCAATAAAGTATTGATTATTGCCCTGCTAGCTAGACAACACTTTTTATGTTAGTCAAAAAAAAATTTTTTTTTTTCGGACGCTATTACAGATTTCATCGTTAACTAACAAACATTAAGACCAAAAAATTAGCGTGCAAGATGAAATGTATAGGTTCACTTCATTTCTACATTATTTTACAACTCTCAATCGCATTAAAAACAAGATCGAATAAAAAACAACTTATGACATATGGACGAAAAATGTTTTTCGGGCTATTTAGGTTAGCGACCGCATTACGTCTGAAATACTACATTTTTCGAGCTTATAACATAATTTACTATTTTAACGTTAAAATAGGGGAAATGACGTATCGAAATGGTTACTTTTTTTTTGTCGGTCACGAGATTATAGTTTCTTTTAAAATGAACTCTAATATTTACAACACAAATTATCCTTTAAGCCACATTAGTTTAAAACTCGTCTGTCGCTTTCCCTCTATTGTGAGTTTGATTAAAGTATAGCGTAGTATATATTTAGATGAATTTCGCAAATGTTGAATACTTTCAAAACTGAAAAAGCCGCCCTTTGCAATAAATATCTCCGTAGAGTTAGGTACCCTGCAGATTAAGGGTATTTCAGCGGATAATCATATACAAATTCAAAGATTTTGTCTATTTTAATGGATTAACAAACAATATCTATAGGATGACTTTACTGATAAAAAAAAAAATAACAAAAATCTATAAAGTCTAGGCTCACATGAAATTCCATAAAGAGCAGCTGCATAGCCTTATCACATCAAACTATATTTTTATTTCGTTCTATTGTCAAAAGTCTGTGTTTAGGAGATTATCGTTCATTTTAAAATGAACTCTAATATGTACATCACCATAAACTACCTCTTAAGCCGTCGTAAAAATACACTTTTCGATTTACCTCTATATTGATTTTCTAATATTAAATATCTACAATAGTCGAAATTCGCTCGCTAATACCTATGTATGCAAGGTTTCTTCAAAAAATGACAATTTTGTTGTTTAATGGCTTGAAAAAATGGAAAAAGGAGGTTTTTGCATCCATTTATTTCCAGATGAGTGTTAAAAATACTTATAAAACTCGGTATACCGAAGATCAAGCATTAATGAGAGGGTTGAGTCCTGTTTGCCAAATCCTGATTTATAATTTGACGTTGGTAACGGTACAATTTTTTAACATTTATCATAAGAGGCGTATATTTTTGAGGCTTAGATCTACCAGTTTATCCACGCCCCATTTATTGTTAGTGCTTTAGTAATTTTACTTTCCAATTATTTTTTACCAAAACGCGTAGCTGAAACAGTGTCTATATCAGACGATATAATAAATTTTAAGGATTAATTTGCTTACAAATACACTTCAATTTATTTAGGCTAAAGCAGCCAGACATATACTGGAACTACGAAAACCCTATTACAATTTGGTTGCCTAGAGAAAATTTTGTAAAAAACACAGCTTTCTACACAAATGCTTGCACATTATGTACCTATCATTTTAAGATACCTGGCGACATCAATGTAAGCATTGACATAATGACGCAAGATATAGGTAGGTACTAGAATATTCAAGATTTCTATTAACGATACACTTCAGCATACATGCGAGATGTCATTAATGTCTACGGAAGGCAACAGACATACCAGCTATTTTTACATGGGATTCCATAGACTTGAACGCTTCTTGTTTAGAAATATTTGATGTCATCTTGAGGAGTTCCGTATTGAAGCATCAAACCTACCTGCCAAATAATTGACGAAATATGGGATATCATAAAATATGTCCCCCATCAAACTAAATGATCCTATAAACCAGCTTCACAGACCGTAATTTGTGATGCTAACACGATTAATACGCAATAGAACAAGATTAAGAAACAAAATTTAAAGTAGCTCTTTATCACACGAAAATAATTAAATAATTTACGGTTACAGAACAATAATTATTTTAAAAAGCTGTATAACTAAATATATTATGTTATTAGGAATATTCTGTCTAAAGTAACAGCTGATCTTAGTCGAAAATGAGATCGTATTATTGATTGTTGAATTCGTTAGGTATGAAATAAAATTAGAGATTTCGTCTATTTTTTCACGATTAAAAAAGAATACCTCTATTTAGCTAAAAATGAAATGATTACAGTGGTAGATTAATTCACTTTACCAAGCATGTAAACTACTAATTTTGCAATAAATATCTTCTATATTTCTAGGTAGGTTTACTCGAAAATGTTGGGCTATTTTCATCAAAAATCCCGATACGAAATTGAAAAATTTGCCTATTTTTGTCGGTTTACAAAGTGATAGTGGAATATTGGTTTGATCAAAGAACAATAATTATTTTAAAAATGTTGTATAATTAACTAAATGTCGGTGTTATCAGGCAGGTAAGAAGTTATTTATCTGAATCTTATTTGTACCATTAGCGTTTATATACAAATGTTAGTGGTTTTCAAAAATTGATATCTCGGAAATTATTAGGTTTAGACTTATAATACGCTCATTAAAAAATAATGACTACTTTATGCAAAATTCAAAAATATTATAAGATGTAGGGTATCCCAGTAACTTAACCAAAGATTTTCGGTCTTCGTAAAGCTTTATACGTTTCTTCAGCGTACCAAACATTCACTTTTTTTAAATATTGACATCGGGTTAGGATTCTGAACATAGGATTAACATCACTCCAATAGTGAACATGTTGCGTTGTCACAGTTCCATTCGTCGAAAAGTAAACAAAACCGTTTGAGCTACGTGGGGAATAAATAAAGTTGGCTTGTTGAAAAATTTTAATATTTATTAAGGTAAAAGACTATAAATATATCGACACAACACTTTGGCATTTCTAATACTACAAACATGAATATCTAAAATGTGATATTTACAACCATCAACTCTCTCTCCCTTTTCTAATTTTGGTACACCAATGCTGTCTTCTAAGTTTATAATATATGGCGTCCTGCAGTTTAATTCCGAAAATGTTTTAACTAAAAATTCCTCTTTAACACGTCCTTTAACGTAAATAATGTCTGCGTCTATCAGATTGTTGGATATGATATTATGTAGTTCCTTGTAATCGGTATCACCATAATTATAAAGGATACCATGATGATTTCCAAATAGATATTTGACTTGTTTCTTGCAAGCCTTACTTAAGGTGTCGAATGGTTTAACTGGTTTAAAAAAGTAACTTTTCATACTATTCCCATCATAAATAGCCATTTCTTTCGCGTAAAATTCAGGTATGTTAAATCCTTGAATATCGACTACAACGAACTTCATTGTCTGAAGACTCAAATCAAACAAGTATATTTTCATATTTTTATCGCTCTTAAGTTCGATTTCAAAAGCACACCCCCACTTTTCGATAATTTCACAGTCTTAGCACATAGATCTTATATTTTTATTTACGATCAATTCATCTTTATTCGCCAATCGTCTCAAACGAGTCTGCTTTTGAAAGTAATATAGCCTTAGTATTCAGAAAATATTAATGATATCGGAGCCTAAAACATCCTTGACACTAAAAAATCATTGTGTTTCCTAACAAAACCCATCATCTTGTCTATTTAGCTTGCTTTCCTATTGTTTAGCAGGTTAAATAAAATTATTATTTCGCTCTTTTTGTCTGTACTGAATCGTTAGGGGAATACGTTTCTAGTTCTATAAGAGAGACAGTTAAAATTTATGTAAGCAATCAAAAATCCTACACTATGAGCTACTTAGTTAAAATTTCATATTTCCTTCCTGGATCAGACAAAATTTGTGATGTGTCGGACAAAATTTATAAAAATACGAAAAAAATGCTGGATGCATTTTTAGCGTGACTTTCTATTTAATACCATCTTATTTCAAGCTATAATTCGGTTGTCAAAATGAGAATAAAATAATTTTCCCATGGTTTATGTCATCTTAAAAAAGTCAAAAGGTTATATTCTGTAGAGGGTCAGATACATTCAAATTTAAATATTTTCTCCAAGAAGAATTTTAAGATAGTATTATAGTAAATAAAAATTCTATACCTCCAATATTTCATGGAAACATATCGTGTTCTAGCGACATAACCCAAAAGTACCTCTATTCAGAAACGCATCGTACTTTTCTTGTCAATAATTGTCTCATTGTCCCATCCATTACATTATTATAATCTTAAAGCACCTGTTACCAGCATTATCTGTTTTTATGGTTTTCATAAAACATAGCGATTACCGATGAAAATTAAACGAAAACTTAATAAATAACTTTTTTTTCAACTGAAATAGACTGATTTTCGATGGAAAAATGTTACTTATAACTAAAAATGAATATAAGACATATACGCAATGATATTTAGAATAAATCAATGTTTTCTAAAATTACTATGAAATATTCACAAAATCGTTTCGTTATAACCAAAGTAGCATGGCTTGCAGATTTCGTATAGAGTTCAAACGCGATACTGAGATGATCTTTTTTTTTTTTTTTTATATTTTTGTAGGATAATGCACCACTACGTTGTAAGTACTTGAGAGAGGACTTTCTTGAAAAATCCTCAAATTTCTCTGCAATTTTGTTCCTTCTAGAGTTAAATTCACACAGAAAACCCCGTATTCTTATCTTTCAGGTTGGTATATTAAAAAGGGCTTATTAGTATGGTTTAGAAAACAAGCAATATTAATTAACGGATGTTTTTTCGTCGTATGAAGAGTTGAAACATTTTTTTTTCCACTCCAATGGTTGCGATGCAGAGAGTCGGGTTTCATCATAATCTTTCAGGGTAGCTCAGGTTTGATTGCATGTAGAGAGTCGGGTTTCATCATAATCTTTCAGGGTAGCTCAGGTTTGATTACATGTACTAAGGTTAGTGCTCCTTGCAATCGGTTTCAGGTTTGACGCGCCCCCCTCAGGTTTGTTCAGGTTTCTCAAACGTTTGAGAAACCTGAACAAACCTGAGGGGGGCGCGTCAAACCTGAAACCGATTGCAAGGAGCACTAACCTTAGTACATGTAATCAAACCTGAGCTACCCTGAAAGATTATGATGAAACCCGACTCTCTACATGCAATCAAACCTGAGCTACCCTGAAAGATTATGATGAAACCCGACTCTCTGCATCGCAACCATTGGAGTGGAAAAAAAAAATGTTTCAACTCTTCATACGACGAAAAAACATCCGTTAATTAATATTGCTTGTTTTCTAAACCATACTAATAAGCCCTTTTTAATATACCAACCTGAAAGATAAGAATACGGGGTTTTCTGTGTGAATTTAACTCTAGAAGGAACAAAATTGCAGAGAAATTTGAGGATTTTTCAAGAAAGTCCTCTCTCAAGTACTTACAACGTAGTGGTGCATTATCCTACAAAAATATAAAAAAAAAAAAAAAGATCATCTCAGTATCGCGTTTGAACTCTATACGAAATCTGCAAGCCATGCTACTTTGGTTATAACGAAACGATTTTGTGAATATTTCATAGTAATTTTAGAAAACATTGATTTATTCTAAATATCATTGCGTATATGTCTTATATTCATTTTTAGTTATAAGTAACATTTTTCCATCGAAAATCAGTCTATTTCAGTTGAAAAAAAAGTTATTTATTAAGTTTTC
Organism: Polydrusus tereticollis; assembly: GCA_963920685.1. NCBI lineage: Eukaryota > Metazoa > Arthropoda > Insecta > Coleoptera > Curculionidae > Polydrusus > Polydrusus tereticollis. The sequence goes on from OY987328.1 coordinate 21,756,892, forward strand.
GTTTAATTTTCATCGGTAATCGCTATGTTTTATGAAAACCATAAAAACAGATAATGCTGGTAACAGGTGCTTTAAGATTATAATAATGTAATGGATGGGACAATGAGACAATTATTGACAAGAAAAGTACGATGCGTTTCTGAATAGAGGTACTTTTGGGTTATGTCGCTAGAACACGATATGTTTCCATGAAATATTGGAGGTATAGAATTTTTATTTACTATAATACTATCTTAAAATTCTTCTTGGAGAAAATATTTAAATTTGAATGTATCTGACCCTCTACAGAATATAACCTTTTGACTTTTTTAAGATGACATAAACCATGGGAAAATTATTTTATTCTCATTTTGACAACCGAATTATAGCTTGAAATAAGATGGTATTAAATAGAAAGTCACGCTAAAAATGCATCCAGCATTTTTTTCGTATTTTTATAAATTTTGTCCGACACATCACAAATTTTGTCTGATCCAGGAAGGAAATATGAAATTTTAACTAAGTAGCTCATAGTGTAGGATTTTTGATTGCTTACATAAATTTTAACTGTCTCTCTTATAGAACTAGAAACGTATTCCCCTAACGATTCAGTACAGACAAAAAGAGCGAAATAATAATTTTATTTAACCTGCTAAACAATAGGAAAGCAAGCTAAATAGACAAGATGATGGGTTTTGTTAGGAAACACAATGATTTTTTAGTGTCAAGGATGTTTTAGGCTCCGATATCATTAATATTTTCTGAATACTAAGGCTATATTACTTTCAAAAGCAGACTCGTTTGAGACGATTGGCGAATAAAGATGAATTGATCGTAAATAAAAATATAAGATCTATGTGCTAAGACTGTGAAATTATCGAAAAGTGGGGGTGTGCTTTTGAAATCGAACTTAAGAGCGATAAAAATATGAAAATATACTTGTTTGATTTGAGTCTTCAGACAATGAAGTTCGTTGTAGTCGATATTCAAGGATTTAACATACCTGAATTTTACGCGAAAGAAATGGCTATTTATGATGGGAATAGTATGAAAAGTTACTTTTTTAAACCAGTTAAACCATTCGACACCTTAAGTAAGGCTTGCAAGAAACAAGTCAAATATCTATTTGGAAATCATCATGGTATCCTTTATAATTATGGTGATACCGATTACAAGGAACTACATAATATCATATCCAACAATCTGATAGACGCAGACATTATTTACGTTAAAGGACGTGTTAAAGAGGAATTTTTAGTTAAAACATTTTCGGAATTAAACTGCAGGACGCCATATATTATAAACTTAGAAGACAGCATTGGTGTACCAAAATTAGAAAAGGGAGAGAGAGTTGATGGTTGTAAATATCACATTTTAGATATTCATGTTTGTAGTATTAGAAATGCCAAAGTGTTGTGTCGATATATTTATAGTCTTTTACCTTAATAAATATTAAAATTTTTCAACAAGCCAACTTTATTTATTCCCCACGTAGCTCAAACGGTTTTGTTTAGTTTTCGACGAATGGAACTGTGACAACGCAACATGTTCACTATTGGAGTGATGTTAATCCTATGTTCAGAATCCTAACCCGATGTCAATATTTAAAAAAAGTGAATGTTTGGTACGCTGAAGAAACGTATAAAGCTTTACGAAGACCGAAAATCTTTGGTTAAGTTACTGGGATACCCTACATCTTATAATATTTTTGAATTTTGCATAAAGTAGTCATTATTTTTTAATGAGCGTATTATAAGTCTAAACCTAATAATTTCCGAGATATCAATTTTTGAAAACCACTAACATTTGTATATAAACGCTAATGGTACAAATAAGATTCAGATAAATAACTTCTTACCTGCCTGATAACACCGACATTTAGTTAATTATACAACATTTTTAAAATAATTATTGTTCTTTGATCAAACCAATATTCCACTATCACTTTGTAAACCGACAAAAATAGGCAAATTTTTCAATTTCGTATCGGGATTTTTGATGAAAATAGCCCAACATTTTCGAGTAAACCTACCTAGAAATATAGAAGATATTTATTGCAAAATTAGTAGTTTACATGCTTGGTAAAGTGAATTAATCTACCACTGTAATCATTTCATTTTTAGCTAAATAGAGGTATTCTTTTTTAATCGTGAAAAAATAGACGAAATCTCTAATTTTATTTCATACCTAACGAATTCAACAATCAATAATACGATCTCATTTTCGACTAAGATCAGCTGTTACTTTAGACAGAATATTCCTAATAACATAATATATTTAGTTATACAGCTTTTTAAAATAATTATTGTTCTGTAACCGTAAATTATTTAATTATTTTCGTGTGATAAAGAGCTACTTTAAATTTTGTTTCTTAATCTTGTTCTATTGCGTATTAATCGTGTTAGCATCACAAATTACGGTCTGTGAAGCTGGTTTATAGGATCATTTAGTTTGATGGGGGACATATTTTATGATATCCCATATTTCGTCAATTATTTGGCAGGTAGGTTTGATGCTTCAATACGGAACTCCTCAAGATGACATCAAATATTTCTAAACAAGAAGCGTTCAAGTCTATGGAATCCCATGTAAAAATAGCTGGTATGTCTGTTGCCTTCCGTAGACATTAATGACATCTCGCATGTATGCTGAAGTGTATCGTTAATAGAAATCTTGAATATTCTAGTACCTACCTATATCTTGCGTCATTATGTCAATGCTTACATTGATGTCGCCAGGTATCTTAAAATGATAGGTACATAATGTGCAAGCATTTGTGTAGAAAGCTGTGTTTTTTACAAAATTTTCTCTAGGCAACCAAATTGTAATAGGGTTTTCGTAGTTCCAGTATATGTCTGGCTGCTTTAGCCTAAATAAATTGAAGTGTATTTGTAAGCAAAATAATCCTTAAAATTTATTATATCGTCTGATATAGACACTGTTTCAGCTACGCGTTTTGGTAAAAAATAATTGGAAAGTAAAATTACTAAAGCACTAACAATAAATGGGGCGTGGATAAACTGGTAGATCTAAGCCTCAAAAATATACGCCTCTTATGATAAATGTTAAAAAATTGTACCGTTACCAACGTCAAATTATAAATCAGGATTTGGCAAACAGGACTCAACCCTCTCATTAATGCTTGATCTTCGGTATACCGAGTTTTATAAGTATTTTTAACACTCATCTGGAAATAAATGGATGCAAAAACCTCCTTTTTCCATTTTTTCAAGCCATTAAACAACAAAATTGTCATTTTTTGAAGAAACCTTGCATACATAGGTATTAGCGAGCGAATTTCGACTATTGTAGATATTTAATATTAGAAAATCAATATAGAGGTAAATCGAAAAGTGTATTTTTACGACGGCTTAAGAGGTAGTTTATGGTGATGTACATATTAGAGTTCATTTTAAAATGAACGATAATCTCCTAAACACAGACTTTTGACAATAGAACGAAATAAAAATATAGTTTGATGTGATAAGGCTATGCAGCTGCTCTTTATGGAATTTCATGTGAGCCTAGACTTTATAGATTTTTGTTATTTTTTTTTTTATCAGTAAAGTCATCCTATAGATATTGTTTGTTAATCCATTAAAATAGACAAAATCTTTGAATTTGTATATGATTATCCGCTGAAATACCCTTAATCTGCAGGGTACCTAACTCTACGGAGATATTTATTGCAAAGGGCGGCTTTTTCAGTTTTGAAAGTATTCAACATTTGCGAAATTCATCTAAATATATACTACGCTATACTTTAATCAAACTCACAATAGAGGGAAAGCGACAGACGAGTTTTAAACTAATGTGGCTTAAAGGATAATTTGTGTTGTAAATATTAGAGTTCATTTTAAAAGAAACTATAATCTCGTGACCGACAAAAAAAAAGTAACCATTTCGATACGTCATTTCCCCTATTTTAACGTTAAAATAGTAAATTATGTTATAAGCTCGAAAAATGTAGTATTTCAGACGTAATGCGGTCGCTAACCTAAATAGCCCGAAAAACATTTTTCGTCCATATGTCATAAGTTGTTTTTTATTCGATCTTGTTTTTAATGCGATTGAGAGTTGTAAAATAATGTAGAAATGAAGTGAACCTATACATTTCATCTTGCACGCTAATTTTTTGGTCTTAATGTTTGTTAGTTAACGATGAAATCTGTAATAGCGTCCGAAAAAAAAAAATTTTTTTTTGACTAACATAAAAAGTGTTGTCTAGCTAGCAGGGCAATAATCAATACTTTATTGAGAAGGTTAGCTCTTCGTCTAAATATCTAATCTATAAATCGTCATTTTTTCCGACACAATCGGTTAAAAAGCATACAATTGTATGTGAACGTTTGTACAAAAACCATCGTGTTAAATCAGTTCTTATACCTGACTGACAACGCCGATCTTTAGCTTTTTTTTACTTTGTAAAATAAAAAGATTAGTTCTTACTATCAAAGAAATTAAATATGTAAGAGAAATAGGTCGAAAAGATTAATAATAATTTATTTATTCCTAAGTTATAAATCTTAACTACATCACTTTCTAAACCAAGAAAATAGATAATCTTCCTGCATTATTCCGTACTTAGATTTATTTTTCATGAAAATAGTCGAATCTATGATTTTCGTTCAAATCCATAAGGGACGCTTGTTTTGTATAGATGATTTATGATCTTATTTTCAACTAAAATACTAGTATAAAAAAAGTATTTCTTCCGATAAACGTGGAAGGAATAGACATTTAAACAGTTAGCCATAACATACGCATACTGACTTGCATTATTTTCATGGATTGAATGGCTACATCTTTGTGTGTGAAGTGAATTTCTTTTTAAAAAATTACAATGCGCTCAATTATGAATTTCCTAACATAACTTTTATGGATAGTGGAGTCGGATATTGGAAGAAAATATTATCATAACGACAACTCGATTATTGATATAATTATTATGGTTTCACAGAAGTTTCTACAGAGTCAGCCATGCTGTAGCAGAGACTGTTGTAGGTCGTATTTTTTAAAAAAACCTAACAATACCTTTACTTTATATTGATAGACATATTCTATTAGAACATTTTTCTAAAATTTAGAGCCTTTGGAAATGTGATAATGCTATGAGCATCAAATATATTCAAAATATCAAAAATCCTTTGGTAGTTAGTTATTGCGGTATATTTTAATAGAGGCATAATTTATACTGTACTCCTAAATTTACGGCATATCACTTTGTTTATGTTATTATATTCACAGAGACTATTAATCTAACCAGCTTTTATTTACGAAAAATTAAAAACTGAAATACTCTATTTTATTGCCGATTGTTCGCAAAGACACTTGGAGTTGTTATTTTACTTTTTCTACCTCTTTTTCCCCGGTTGCGGAGAAATATGTTAGGGGAAGTTTGGGTATCCTCAGACGGTTATATGCAATGATTCAAACTTCTAAAAAAGTACTAAGGCGAGTAATTATCAATTTGAATTTATGTATGTCGAAGGTAATGTGTTACTCATAAATATACATGATGAAAACATTTATTGTTCGATTGCATGTAATTTTTAAGAGTCTAGAAATAAGCAAATAATGTTCTTTAACGTTTCTTTATAAACATCTCGAGTTACCTGTCCTTCCCCTGCATCATAGAAGGGTATTTGCCGACAAAGTTTGACCATTTTTTATGGTTCGAGAGTTGGGTATTCTTCGCAGATGTAAACTGACGTCATTTGACTAGTCGAAACTTGTTAGATTTTGGACCTGCTACGCATTATAATTTTAGTTTATATTCTTATTATGAGATTTTAAAATTATGTATGTGTTTGTTTAATTCATTGTAGAGGATTTGATATTGTGCTAATTTTAAAACTTAAATGTTGCCAAGAATATTGAAATGTGATAGCGATGCGATAATCGAGAGAATCATGTAAAATAATATTCCCAAAGTTTGTCATTCTTGTTAAGCCTATATGTAGGTTCCATAAACGGATAGGTGGCGCTAATAATATTGAATTTTTTTATTAAAATATCTAAAGTAAATATCTAATTGATTTTTTTTTTTAGCGCTAATTGGGATTTTAATTAACTACCTCAGAGTTGGTATACACTATATTTTGCAGCGCAATTGCTTTCACACCCAGTAATGTATTATGATTTTTTTTGGATGGTCGTTATATTGTGAGTTTCTTAAGTTAGCCAGATTAATAATAAATTAAAAAACCAACGTGATTTGCTTATTGTTGCCTACGCCTGATATTCATAATTTTATTGGGGGTTCTACCTGATGACAAATACAGCTTATGATACCTATCTAGTGGGTATTTTCAGTTTAAGGGCCGAATAATATAGAGTTATTGTGCATACATCATCGCAAACAAAAGGTAGCTTTTTATATTATTTCGTATTTACAATCCATTTAACTACAATTTTACATTGTGAATTAATTTTTTTTACTTTTTTCCTGAAATTGTAGCCTATTTACTTATATTATGATATTATCCGAAATTTTTATAAAAGCATTATGAGGGCTTTTACCTGATGGCGAACACAAGTTGTATAGTACCTATACCTGCTTGGTATTTTATACGTATTTAAGTTTTATTTACTTTTTATTACTCTGTTCTCATTACAAGATAGTCCTATAATTTATCCATTTCCAGTACAAAGAAATCTCTAGTTAATGGTTCTAGATGGTAATTATTTTATTGTATTTTATATAAGTGGTGCAAAAATTGGAATCAATTATTAGATATGCTACTGAATTTTAATGAGGGTCCTTCGGAATAATAAATAAAGGTTTATGTCCCTTTCTTTTTAAATCGTGTCGGCAGAGGGTTTGAGAGGGTTATTTAGGTATAAATAATTATTGTGGGGTGACAAATGTACCGCTTTATTATACTTATCTTGTTAGACCATATAAATTAGGGATTTATTTCGCTTTACTACCCGCCAGCGGCGTTTCACTAAGGGGAAATAATAAATAATGTTTTTTACTATACCGCTTTAACAGCGGCGTTTCAACTAAGGGAAAATAATAAAAAGTCTGGTTTAAGGAGGGCTCAGGTCGGATCGTAAAAAGTTGGGTTTAAGGATGGCTTATAAAAATTGGGATTTAATTATCCCGCTTTAGCAGCGGCGTTTCAACTAAGGGGAAATAATAAAAAGTCTGGTTTAAGGATGGCTCAGGTCGGATCGTAAAAAGTTGGGTTTAAGGATGGCTTATAAAAATTGGGATTTAATTATCCCGCTTTAGCAGCGGCGTTTCACTAAGGTTAAATCATAAAAAGTCGGGTTTTATCTCGGGTCAGTTCATAAATATTCAGGTTCAAGTTAGGGTTAGATGAGAAGCCGCCTCGCGAAAGCATCCGGGTTAGGTCGTAAAAAGTCGGGTTTTATCTCGGGTCAGTTCATAAATATTCAGGTTCAAATTAGGGTTAGATAAGAAGCCGCCTCATGAAAGCATCCGGGTTAGGTCGTAAAAAGTCGGGTTTAATTTCGGGTTATTTTGTAAACAGCACCACCGAACCACCCGGGTTAGGTCATAAAACGCACCACCGAACCACCCGGGTTAGATCATAAAACGCACCACCGAACCACCCGGGTTAGATCGTAAAACGCACCACCTGCACCACTTGGGTTAGTTGCACCACCAGCACCACCAGCACCACCTGGCCTCGCTCTCTCCGTTTTCCTCTACTGTCCTCTGCGTCTTATTATGGGTTTTACTTCGATTAAGCCTTGTAGAAATGTGTCACGTTCATTTTTGGGTCTACCATCATACAGCTTTGAGTTTAAAACAGTTTTTTCTTCAACGGTAAACTTCTCCGTGCATTTCTGCTTACACCTTAAAAATAAGAAACAGTAAATAAATCACGTTCGTTTGAGTATTAATAATAGAACTAACCCGCATGGAGAACCAAAGGTTTTTGGTGCAACTATTCTTTCGGATGTAGAAACATATGCTTCACCTTTATGCCCCGCACTTTTCCTTTTATTGTCTTTCCAAGTTTGCGTATCTCTTTTGCGCTTTTTGCTACCATAAAGACCGTCAACCCCAATATCATTATTGTCATCAATATCCATTATAACTTCGCAAAAACTACTGCTTTTAACTTTCTCAAAACTCGTCAAAAGTATTGTTTTGGCAGCTTGACAACAATAAAATAACCTAACTTTCATACTTCACTCGACCAATGACATCAGTGAGATCAAAAACAGTACATGTCCTGGACTTGTAATGTTTCTCACCTCAACGCCGTAGGTAGGCGGAGCTTAAGATCGGTTTAGCCTTGAATGTTGTAATGTTTTTAAGCGCAACGCATGGATCTTCGAATTTTAAACGATTTGGCTATCTCTAGTCAAAACGCCATTTTTGGCACTTGTACTGTTCTTGGACTCACCGCTTCAATTGTTTTAAGTGATATATTTGAATTTCATACAAATTACCTACCATTTTATGGACATTTAAATAGAGAATTACGGCAATAATGCGCTTTTTTTGTTCGGATTCCTTTCGTAGCTCACCTGCCGCGTGACGAACTTTATGTGTATCTTATTATTGTAAATAATAGTAGTATATTGTGACAGTATTCAGTAGTCATAATAAATTAATATTGATCTGTAGATATTGGGTCGAGGTACGAAATTAAGTCATGTTACGTTTTTATTTTGCCCAATCGAATTATCTAAAAGTTTTCCCATTAAGCTAATTTCCTTAAATTCATTTTGCAAACCTAAATATGTCATTTAATTTAAAACACATACAATCTTCATTTTTATAACACTTTATTAAATATTTAATAACATATTTTAAATAAAAAGCGTTCAAGGAAGACCCGCAGATTCTTGAGGCCAATTACGGTCCTGAAGCGGTCAATCTAAATGAATCTGAAATTTAAAAAAGGGTTCTATTAAAATAATTAGTTTGTAGAATATGTTTCAAACTCATTAAACAGGCAAGCCTGTATTATCAACATAAACCTTATTAAGAATAAATAAAACATTACCTTATAATTAATTTAAAGGACACTCCGGCTACTTCATGTGGTTGTGGTCCCCTCGACTGCGGCCTTATGTAACATTACCAGCGACTGCCTCTGAAATAAATAAGATACGAATTAGATTCTTATAGAACGTCAACCAACACTAATTATATTTAACACTATTAAAAATTAGAACTAAATTATTATTGGGGAGAATGCTCTACCTTGTTGCAATTTCATGGATATTCCCTCTTATGAGACAATTGAGATTCTTAATAAGTACATCTTAATTAACTATTATTGTTAATTTATTGACAGTGAGTGGCATTATTTACTACCAACCTAACTTAATGAACTAAAGTTTCTATATAGGTTCTACCTAAAATTGCCAACTCAAGAATAACACCAATTCACGCTAATATAAATATCACCATAAATGTGTTTGGCGCCTCTTTTTTTTTGGTTCTCGATTCTCCTTGAGAAAATTACTGTTACTAGGCTCACTTCTTGGCTGCGAAGGCTGAAGTGAACAATATTTCACTTGTGTGGATTTTTTTTGTGAGACTGGAATCTTCAAATTTTTGGTTATAGCCCCTGTAGGATGACCTACTATTAGGCAATCAACAAATGTGTTGGATCATCTAAGAATTTTGAAAGCAATTCCAGGATTCCATTTTATCGCCATTAGAGGCACATTTTTTAAGTGATTTCTTTTGTTAACGGCCAACCCAACACCTCGTGGCCGTTTTTGCTTCACCCACCGAAGCGCCGTTTTTACGTCACCCACCGAACTGCTGGTTCTGCCTCACCCTCCGAATTGCCGTTTGCTGTTTTTGTGTTGCTCCCTTAATTGCGACTGCTGCTCCTAAACCTGCTAATTGGACTCAGGTGCTTGAAGTATTACCGCCGTTGGTTTGGTTTCCGAGGAATATCGTATTTCGGCTTCAACCCCCTCGTAGAAGCTAGGTTCTGCGAATGCTCATATCATCGCAGAGGCCCCCTCATTGCGGCTGATGGCAAGTACGATAGACTCGTCTTAAGGTAGCCTTTATATTACTTTATTTTGGACACTTTGGTTATTTTAATTTCATAATTGTATTTTGCTGGCCGAAACAATATTAATATAGTTCACATAAATTCACTTTTTACACTGTGCGCCGAGCGTATACGTATACCCGAGGTTTTATTAAGCAAGGGCTCATTATTTTCATTAAATTAATACTATTTTTATATAGATAACCGACCATTTGCCCTAAGTACTGTATTTGCGGCCCCAAAATATTCACAAATTTAGGTTCTAACTTTACAGATCTTATTTCGCCTACCACGGCGACCGTTTTCAAGGCCTACCAAGCAGCAGGCCTTATCAATTAAATATAGTGGCATATCGCTAAAGGTTCACTGTTTATTTTTTGCATATATTTAAATTGTTTTGGTAAATTATTTTGTGCGTATGTAAATATCATGCAATATACAGTATAAGAGTATAGGTTTATCCTAGGGTTCAGGTTAATTAATTTAGTACATACAACATATATTTAAATGTTCTATATATTTATGTTATAAATTTGCCATTTATTTTAATATTAAATATTGACTCATAAAGCACTTTTTGCGTTTCCGTTGGTTTTCACCTCTTATAATATAGTTTCCTGTTTTTAAGCACCCAGCGCTCGTTCTTCTGACCTACAGGGCCCCAAAACAGGTGGCGCTTTTGTTTAGTTGATTTTACCCCCCCCCCCCCCCCCTACTCTACCGTGTCAGAGCTAGTCAGGACACTTTTGCCCTACCGGAAAAGCGAGCTAGGGACCATTAGAGTTGCAAAAAGGCATAGCTTATCACCAGGATATGACATAAAAAAATATAAAGCTCTACCGAGCAAGAATAATGAGTAAAAGTCAATTATACGTAATAAAACAAAAAACTGTCTGGGCGTTTTAAAAGTAAATTCTAATTTATTTAGTAACTTAATTATTGTTATTTCTAAGAAGTACCCCCACTAAAATGTAGGATAATACCAGGGGCGGATATTAATTATATTTCATAAAATCGTATTATACAATTGATAAGGGTTATAAATACATTTGTGGTTCCATATTTTCTGAATTTTCAAGCGGGGCCGGGGGTTTGAACGCAAGTGAAACGGGCCGCAAGATATAACCTTCTAACGGGGTTTATTTACACGCTAATATGGTGTAATTAATTGTCATTGTATTTAATTTTCCTGATAGGGTGTAAAATGGAATAAATAACACCCATTCAACAAAATTAACTTTTTAAAGAGTTAAATTCACAGGCAAATTTAATACAACAACTTTGGTCCCATATGGCAAGAATCACACTGAGCGACCATGATCGACCGTCCGCGACCGACCGTTAACGACCAAATTTCCAACACGTACATTCTTACCACAAAGATCACACTGAACCATAGTCTTCGACCGTCCGCGACCGTTCTACGACGACCGTGTTTGAAATTCCAACCTGCTGGAAATTTTGGTCGGTCGCGGACTATCCCATTTAATGCGCATGACAAAGTTTTAGTTATTTTTTATTTTACACCAAGTGGAACTAGTGGAAGTGGCGTGCGCGTCCTAACCGTCTCTAACCTAACTAAACTTTGTGACGCTGGTTTTGTTTTTAGCTAATAATTATTGATAAGATATTTTAATTACTAGTAATACTAGTATATTGTGTGTAAAATGCACAGAACAATAAAGGTTAGTTTGTAAACATTTCTGTGAAATATACGTAACCTAAAATCTCAGGTATGACATTTTCATAATAGCGGTCGGTTGTAGTCGGTCGATCAGTGTGACTTAGAAATGTGAATTTGAACTATTTCACCTGTTGGTCGTAGCCGGTCGATCGCGGACGGTCGATCATGGTCGCTCAGTGTGATTCCTGACTATGAGTGTAGAAATGTGGTAAATTATGTTCATCCGGGTGCAGTGGCGACGCCAGGGTTTTATGTTAGAGGGGGCCAGACTGGGTCAGAAAAATTTAGGGGGGCACTTGTTTTTACTTTATTGCTTTGCTTTGGTACCCTATTTAAATCAATTTATATCAAAAAAGGTATAGAGGGTAAGCGGTTGCCTGTAGTCGGCAGTTAGGTGTTAGAATCAGATGTAGGCTACCGCTAGAATCTTGTGTGATTTAGTAAATTAGTCGAATGGGTGCTGCTATTCGTAATTATTGCAGTACGCTGTGGGCTTTTTTCATGCGACTTTTGACATTACAGGGGGGCCGGCTAAATTTCAGGAGGGGCCTGGGCCTCCTCTGGCCCCCCCCCTGGCGTCGCCACTGTCCGGGTGTTAACATTAACACTACTTTCTTTTACCACTCCTGAAATAATTTTTACCAGGTGGATATTTTTTAATGTGTAACGGGTATTTTCTTTATTTTCTGTCAGAATATTCAGGTTCTCTAAGTTGTTTTAAAAGATCTAATTAATAGTAAAAAATCAGTCCTAATTATGGCAGAAAATTTTATATTGCATTAACTTTGATGAAAATAATGAAAAATACGACATGATCGTTTGTATTGTCAATTGTAATGAAAATGCAGATGAAGCATTAGGAGTGTATTTCATTCAATAGGTAAATATGCGCCTTTTGTAGTATCTCTATGAAGATTTATTAAACTTCTTAAATAACTTGTAGATATCCCGAAAGACGACAGTCGGATAAAAGAATTTTTTTAAGGATGAAATCAAATTTAATTGAACACGGTTCATTTTCTAAACCTCGGCTTAAAATCTACAACAAGAATAACCGCGCGACTGACGAAATAAATGTTTTAGTTTCAATTGAAACAAATCCAACTAGTTCTTGCAGAACGGTTGAAGATTCGGTCGGAGTAGCTAAGTCAAGAGTTTAAACAGTCCTAATAAAAACGCAATTTTAAGCCAAATAAATTCCACCTAGTACAAAACTTACATCCTGGTGATGCACAGCGCCGTATAGAGTTCCGTAATTGTTATTTACAAATTATCAACAGGAAAAATAATTTTGAAGGAATCTTTATATGGTCCGATGAGGCCCATTTTACCAGTGCTGGTATCGGCACAATAGGAGGTTTTAGTCTTAGGAAAATCAGCATGTAATATCTCCACTCGAACGGCAAGGCAGGTTTGTCTTTAACGTTTCATGTTTTATACTAAGAAGCAAAATAATTTATAATATATTTGAAGGCAGCCTTATTGCAAATAAATATTTGGAAACTCTGGAAAACGTTGTGCTGGAAATAATAGAATACGTGCCCTTAGCGGGTCCCAATAACTTGCATTTGCAATAGGATGGAGCACCCGCTCATAATGCGCTAATTATCAGGGCCTACTTAAACAATAATTTCCCAGGCCACTGGATTGGAACTAACGAACCTGTAAGATGGCCACCAAGGTAACCCGACTTGCCGGTTTTGGATTTCTTCATGTGGGGACACCTTGAAAATAGAATTTATTCTATTCAAAACCAAACAATTGCAGATTGAAGAAATGCCACTGACGGAGCATTTACGGAGTTACAAACGCGACCCTTTATTATTGTAAATTCATTATGGAGAACAATTTGAGCAATATTTATGAGAGAGTTCTATAAATTTTCAGCTTTTGTTTCTAATGTTTTACGTAGTAAAACACAACTCGATTTATGCATTGTTATTATTTTTACTGAAATATAACTGCTAATTAGATTAAGGAATCCAAAATATATTTCTTCTGCAGTAATTATCATACCAGTAATAGTTTTTTTAAATACCCCTCATGGTCTACTAATAAAAAATGTATATTTTTTAGTAAAACGTAAATTTCGTGCTTAATACTAAAAACAAAAATAAGATATATTTCTGAGAAGAGTGTTATAAACTAAATTATATTATTAAATATATATAGAGTGACCCATTTAAAAATAAAGCAAGTTTTTTTCTCGGAAACTATTGAACGTAGAAAAAATCTGAGTACGCCACTGGATTCTACGTAAAAAACTACACAAAGAACATTTGTTTTCTCTTTGATAAGCTACAGGGTAATCTAAATATGGGGGAGGGGGTATCCCAAAAATGTAAAATTTTCAAAAACATCCTGTATATCAAAAACAAGGAGGACTATAAAAATTGTGATTGATTTACAAAAAAGTAGCAAAGTGCTGCGAAAACCGTATCCTTCTATCTTTACAAATAACGGAGATGCCCCGTAAAACCATCGAAAACTGGACACCCTATATAGTCAAAAATAATTTTACGTAATAGCCCATTTACTGTCCTTTCACTTTATATTAACATTTTTTTTTTTATTTAAAATAGTAACGGAGTAATTGTACCGGGTGAGTCAACGATTGCGCGGAGTCACTTTATGCCTTGAAGATAAGATTATCGATAATAAGCTTCCGTACTAAGGTATAGTTGGATATCTGGCACATTTTAAAAATATTTTGAATTATACAGGGTGTCCCCAAAAAGTAGTGTGTCATAAAGTTACATTTTTTTAAATGGGACATCCTATATTTGAACACATTTATTAATTCTACGTATTATTTCATAAATTTTAATTAATGGTTTAATATACGAAAAAGTTATAGTTTTTGAGATAATTCGACTTATAATGAAAATTTTGCATCTTGTTGTGAAAATTCTACTTAAATTTTGACTCTAAGCGATTCATAATTTTCATACTTACTAAACAAAGTCAGAAAAACATATTCACTATGAGATATGTGACATCTCATTTTTAGGGTGTTTTCTTTCTAGGACCAAAGTCAGAAAACTTTTAGTTGAAAAATATCACTTTTATTAAATATATAGTAAAACTTCTCAATAGCGGCCACTAAAAATTTCATTACAAATTGACCGTTTGAGGGGGTGACCGTTTTTGAGGGGGAGGAAAAAAATAAATTACATATCTACATATAACATATGTGTCATGTAAATAAAATTCAACTTCATGAATTAATAAAAGGCTAATTACAACCACATACGTTATTATGTAATATGAACTGTAAATATATAGACATAACTATTTATTTCATAACTCCTACATAATATGTATACATAATAATGTTTAAAAATGTGCACTACATACGAAAAAAAATTATGCTTTGTGAAAAAAAGATTCAATGGAAGTCTGTTTCATATTTTTAATTTTAATTTTTGCTGCTTCATTTTCACATTTCATTAGGATATTTGAAATATCAATGGCCAAATTGCCATTTTCTTTGCCTAATAAAAAATTTTGTACGTCTCTTATTTTTTCACAAACTTCACTCATGCTTCTTAAAGACGAACTAAAAACCTCCTGGTTTTCTTTACTTTCACAGTCTTCATTTTCGGTAGTTTCAGATTGGCTGGTAAACTCCTGAATTATTTCCTGCATCTCCATACTGGGATTTTCCGTTGAAATGTTTGAGTCGATTTGAAGATAATTTTCCAGGTTTGGATTTCCTGGGATACCGGAAAACAACTGACTTAGTGGAATATCGTCTTCTTCTTCAAAAATCTCATTCTCTTGAAGAGTTTCTATAAATCCAGCTTTTTGGAAACATTTTTTAATCGTTTTAGATGAAACATTTTTCCATGCTGCAACAATCCATACCATAGCACTTGACAAATTTATGGTCTTTTCTGCTTTTTCAAACGCATCCTCGGTAGCGGTGTTAGTAAAAGTTAAAAGTCTTTTTATCAAATATTTTTTGTATATCATTTTAAAATTTTGTATGATGCCTTGATCTAATGGCTGGCAGTAAGATGTAGTGTTTGGAGGCAGAAAAACAATTCGAACATTTTCCAGTTGTATTTTCGGGTGAGAACTTGCATTATCCAAAAATAAAAGTACTTTTCTTCTTTGTTTTTTCATTTTGGTGTCAAATTTTTTTAGCCAGGAAATCATTATCTTGTCATCCAAGATTTTTTATTGGAGACCCATTCTAATGGTAATTTGTCTACATGTGCTCCTTTGAAACATCGCGGATTTTTGCTTTTTCCTATAACTAATGGGGTCTCCTTCTCACCATCCATGCTACTGCAAAAAAGAATTGTCACTCGTTGCTTAGCTGATTTTCTTCCAGCACATTTGTCACTCTTTAAGGCATTGCGAGATAATAAAGGCCTGTTTCGTCTGCATTAAAAATATCTTTATCATCATAATCCTTGATAATTAATTTTAACTTAGTGAACCAATCTTGAACACTCACTTCATCCACATCAGCAGACTCATCAGAAATTGTTTTAAAATTGATGTCATGTCTTTTGCAGAATCTATCTAACCAGCCATTTGATGCCTTAAAATCACAATTTTTCAAATTTTCTGACACTTCCAGAGCTTTTTCCTTTAGTAGTGGTCCGGATATTAGAACGTTTTTGTTTCTTGCTTTGCAAAACCATTCATAAACCATTTGGTCAATCGCAAGTCCGTCTGTTTTTGGAAACTTCCGTTTTTGATCTGAATTAACTCCTTCTTCTTCATAAAGTTTTTTCAGTTCAATTTTACTTTTTAGAATGTCATTTACTTGCGTTCTTCCAACACCAAACTTTTCCGCTATCTTTCGAGCACTGATACCATATTTTTCACTATCCGCGATGATTTCGAACTTTTGTTTAAAAGATAAACGTTTACGTTTCAGAGACATGATCGACTATTGTGCTGTTAAAATGCAACTGAATAAAATTTTACCTTTTATGAAAACATCTTAAGATTTAACAAATTATATTTGTACGTACTTAAAAACCCATTTACATAATTAGGTTTTATCATTCTCCGGTATTTCCAATAGTACCAGTAATAAAGTACCGGCTGGGTGCAAACATTCCCAGAAGGGTCGAGACGACCTTAATTAAGGGTAAAAATTCAAGGTAATTTTCTTAAAAGTTACGGATTCATGTGACCGTGGCCGTTTTAGAAGTGTTTCGGTATTCGAGGGGTCTTTTATTATTAAAAATGCTATAAGATTTATTTTAAGAAGCCAAAACTGACCGTTCAGAGGGGTGACCGTTTTTAACGGGTGGCCGAAATGAGAAGTTTTACTGTATATATATTTTTCTGTCATCTTATAGCTCGTCATAATATACTCTTCCACTTTCGTGAAGAACTTCCTTTCCCTATCTCCAATAGTTTTTAAAATATTTTGATATTTTGAGATTTAATGTCCTCGTTATAGCATCTTTTGTCAATGGATCACAGTAGCCATGGAAAATAAATGAAAATTCCCTAAATCAGTTTCTTCTTAATAAATGTTCGAATAAATGTCCTTCTTGTTCAATACACTTGTCAATCCTTTTGATGATATTTCCCCGGACATTGGATAACATGCCTGGTGGTATTGTTTGAGAGATATCCCTAATCCTATTCTCCATGTCTTGCCTTGTCGTAATTGGTGTGACATACACCCTATCTTTTATGTAGCCCCACAGGAAAAAATCTAACGGGGTAAGATCACAAGATCTTGGTGGGCATGCAACAAAACCTCCGCGGCCAATCCATCTTTGAGGATAGTGCTGATCCAAATATTCTCTTCATTCACGATAAAAGTGGGGAGGGGCACCATCTTGTTGGAGCCACCTATTTTGACGTTCATCATAGTCGAATTCTGCCAATAATCTTGGCAATGTCTGTTGCAAGAAAAGTAAATAATTACGTCCGTTTAAATGTTCATTAAAAAAATATGGCCCTACAATTCTGTTGTGTGTTGAACTTCTCGGACCCAGTGTGGCTTCTCCGTTGCATACTAATGCATATTGTGTCTATTAACAGCACCGTTACTTCTAAATGTGGCCTCATCTGAATACATTATAAAATTTTAAAAAATATCGGTTTTGAAAATCTTCATCGTGAAGTTCCTGATGTAACTCAATATGGTACGGATGATATTTATACTTGCATGTTGTTCGGTTTGCCGTTGACTGTGACGTATCACCGAGCGAAGCTAATTTACGGCTACTTAAAAGGGGATTCTCCTGGACGTGTAACAATATTTCGAGTTCTTTCTCACCATTTGTAGCTATTTTATTAACAACTTTACGTTTTGAATGTTTCACACTGCCTGTTAAATCAAACCTTTCTATTAAATTTTGAAAAATTCGAGGACTGGGTGCTCGCCGCTCGGGATATTTCATCCTGTATAGTCGTTCAGCAAACAGACAATTTTTATCTGCCTCGCCCAAAACATAAATCATATCGATTAATTCAATTTTTGAAAAATTTATTTTGAGTACCAACTTATAAAATGACTGGTCAATAAACTTTACAGTAAAAAGTTTTAATTTTTATATTGATTTGATTCTTAATGTCATCCACTGCCATTATTTTCTTTTGTTTTCCATGGCTACTGTGATCCATTGACAAAAGATGCTATAACGAGGACATTAAATTTCAAAATATCAAAATATTTCAAAAACTATTAGAGATCGGGAAAGGACGTTCTTCACGAAAGTTGAAGAGTTTATGACGAGCTATAAGATGACAGAAAAATATATAGGGTGTTCGATTTAATAAAAATGTTATTTTTCAATTAGAACTTTTCTGACTTTGGTCCTAGAAGGAAAACACCCTGTAAATGAGATGTCAAATATTTCATAGTGAATGTATTTCTTTGACTTTATTTAGTAAGTATTAAAATTATGAATCGCTTAGAGTCAAAATTTAAGGTGCATTTTCACAACAACGAGATGCTTGCAAATGCAAAATTTTCATTATAAGTCGAATTATCTTAAAAACTGTAACGTTTGCGTTTATTAAACCATTAATTAGAATTTATGAAATATAATAAACATATTCAAATATAGGGTGTCCCATTTAAAAAATGTAACTTTATGACACCCTACTTTTTTGGCGAACCCTGTATATTTCAAAATATTTTTAAAATGCTCCAGATATTCAACCATACCTTTATACGAAAGCTTATTATCGACAAATCTTATCTTCAAGGCATAACATTACTCCACGCAATCGTTGACTCACTTGGTACTTAGCCGAACTAAGCGGCCATCCTGTATGTGTAAATCCAGCACTGGTCCAAAGATAGTTACCATTTAAATCTATCATCCGCATAAGCGATATGAATTTATTCGAACACATTTTTGCATTTTATGTAACAAAAATGGCCATGCAGCATTGTAAATAATTAAAATAAGAAAAATCCAATCATCGTTCGATAACGCCCTCTATTGCAAACTACTATGTACCAGCCACTAGTCTGATGAACTTTATAATTATATTAGCTATTTTTTAATTAAGCACCGTGTTATTAGGAATCGTTTTGTTTCAGTTATTAATCACTGCACCTGTCCGTTTGTTGTTGCTTGTATTAATTTGCTTCTTCAAAGTTCCTTGTTGTTTTGCTTCTGTTGGATTTTTAATATTAAAATGTACAGGGGCGTACTTGTATTTTAAACTTATTTGTAATACACGCGACTAAGTTAAGATCAGATCTCTATAACAGCGCCCAAAATTGGAGACTCCATTTGAGTAAAACCAGGGAGCAACCGTTAAAAATGCTTTAAACAATTTAATTGTTATTATTTTGCACTCACATAAAATATTTGATGAGTATGTCATAGCTATTATTTGTGAGTGATAGATTATACTTTTTCTATGATCATGAACCCAATTTTCACACATACAATTTCCTAAAATTTAAAAGTTGCTTCCTTTCGTTGGATTCATCTCCAGACGCCTTTTGCCGTATAACGGCTCGTCAGTGAGTTTGTAGACTCCGACGAAAGGAAGTAACACTGGAGAGCCTACTTGACCCTGAAATGGTGGATTCGTCGGATTCCATAACCTCACTGACGAGCCGTTATACGGCAAAACGCGTCTGGAGATGAATCCGACGAAAGGAAGCAACCTTTAAATTCTACAATTATTGGTACTTGGTCCGTTAACCGAACTGGCTCTTAATGCTGCGCACCTGGCGGCGACTCCTGCAATAATGATCGGCTTGTCTGGTCTTTGGTCTTTTCAGGAGTTTCCTTCTCCTTTTCTGACTGATTGTTGTCGGACGGGCCAGGTGATGCATTTGATTGCCAAGAGGTGTCGCTCGAAAGCTACATCTGCCATTCTCCATATAATTTACTGTCATAAAAATACATATTCTTGACAATTTACCATTTGGCGTATTATATGGGTTTTAGCTATTGAACTAACCTGAACACTGTTCCGCACATTCTGCGATTTTAAGGTCTTTTTGGGGCAACTGAAGTACAGTCTTCTAAGATGGCTCCGTGATACAAATGTGCTCTTACGCGTGCTTCAAGTTTGAAGGACTTTTCATACGAAGGCATAGAAGGGCCATATAAAATAATAAAAGTAGTCCTATATGACAGCTCCGCGACGTAAGGTACTCTTACGCAAACCGCACGAATTTAAGTCAACCAGTGTGTTCGTGATGAATATGTGTAACATGATACCATAACCTGCATTTAGGAATAAAAACACAAGTGTTTAAGTAATCATCATCATCATCATCATCATCAATCAGCCTGGTTGCGTCTACTGCTGAATATTGGCCTCCCGTCGTCTAATCCAACGTCCCCTATCCTGCGCTGCTCTCATCCAACTTGGCTCCACTCTCCTAATGTCGTCGGTCCATCTTGTTGGTGGGCGACCTCTGTTCCGAAAGGCTTGTTGTCGGGGTCTCCACTCCAGAATCAACTTTGCCCATCTTGCGTCTGACATTCTTGCCACATGCCCAGCCCAGTTCCACTTTAACGTTGTTATGCGTTCAATCGCATCTGTTACTCCAGTCCTTTGGCGAAGTCTAACATTAGAGACTCTGCCCCTTAGTGTTATACCTAGCATTGCCCTCTCCATGGCTCTCTGTGCAACGCGAATTCTATTTACAACTTTTTTTGTTAGTGTTAATGTTTCTGCTCCCTAAGTTAACACCGGAAGTATACACTGGTTAAAGACTTTTCTCTTTAAACAAGTTGGAATATCTGATTTTAGAGTGTTACTCGGTCTACCAAAGGCTGCCCAGCTTAAGCCGATTCTTCGTGCTATTTCTCGGGTTTGGTTGTCTCTGCCTATACGAATCTCATGACCTAGATATCTATAAGCGTCTACTTGCTCCATATGGTTAGCTACCAGGGAAATATGTTCGCTTATCACTAGGTTGGTCATATATTGAGTTTTACTGTGGTTAATTTTTAAACCTGCCGTTATCGAAGCTTCGTCCAGTCTCTTAAGCATCTCTCTCGCCTCATCGATTTTGTCGGTTATTATAACGATGTCGTCTGCAAATTTCAGGTTGTTTAGTCTTTCACCATTAGTATTCAGTCCCATTCCTTCAAAATCTATCTTTTTAAACATGTATTCCAGGAGCGTCGTAAAAAGTTTGGGAGATATAACATCGCCCTGTCTTACACCTCGTTCGATGGGGAAATCCTTCGTATAGTCGTCCAGTCTTATACAAGCTTTGCCATTTTCATAGACGTGTTTAATTAATTACATTTATATACCTATATAGTCTATACGGCATTCTGCTAGCGCGTGTAGCATTTGTTGTTGATTTATCATGTCGAATGCTTTTTAATAATCGACAAAGATGAGGACTAGGGGTTTATTGTATTCTATGCATTTCTCGATAACAGCCTTAATAACCTGGAGATGGTTATTTGTGCCAAACTTTAATCTGAAACCTGCTTGCTCTCGTGGTTGATAGAAGTCTAATTTGTTGGTGATTCATTTGGTAAGTATTCGCATAAAGGGTTGTGCAGATGAGAAAGAAAGCTAATGGGGCGGTAGTTTATTAGGCTTGTTATGTCCCCTTTCTTATACATGATTATTATTACTGCTCGTTCCCACTCCATTTAACAAGCACGCGTTGTATAGCTTGCAGAGCATTTTATGTAATGAAGTTCATCCTTGCTTTACAGCTTCTATTTTAATCTTATCGTCGCCAGCTGCCTTATTGTTTTTCATTTCTCGCAGGGCTGCTTTGAGCTCATCCAATGTTATATCTGGGATATCTTCAGATGCTTGATTTATTACTGTTGGTATACTAATATTGCCAACGTTTCCATCCGTGTTGCTGTAGAGCTCCTGCTAAAAGGAGCTGATGACCTTCAGAATCTCGTCTTTGTTCGATGTTATTTGTCCGTCTTGCTGTCTTAGCTTAGTTATGTTCTTTCTACCTTCTGTAAAGGTTCTTTTAATTTATTTTCTATAATTCTTTAACTTCAGGCCCTTATTTCCCTCTATCACTCTTGTTAGTGCTCTGGTGTTAAACCAGTGGCGTAGCCAGCATTTTGGGGCGGAGGGGGCGAACTACCGAAGAGCGGCAGATCGCGGAGCTAAAGCGCCGCAGGCAAAAAATTTTTCGGACCACGCCCAAATTTCGTAGGAATTCACCTTCTTCATGCTCCTTAGGAAACAGGGGTCTGGCCCCAAACGAAGGTAAAACCCGCTAGATAAAAAAAAAAATTTAATGTGATGGGACGCTCTCAAAACCGGTTTTATTAAGTTTATTCCCAACGCTCTTCTTTACTAAAAATAAAGTAAGACCGATCTTGTTTTTAAGAATTATTTTTTAAGTAGTAAAGGGGCGCCAGGCCAAGGGGGGCGGGGGGGGCGATCGCCCCCCTTCGCCCCTCTGTGGCTACGCCACTGTGTTAAACGTTCTTATATATTTTCTAACGGCCTTAGATATCTTTCTGTTTAGTGCTCTTAGTCGTCCCGCATTTCTCATCTTTCTTTCATGAGTCCTTTTGTGTTATCACTGAGTTTGTCCATCTTTGTTTGATTTTTATTTTGATATTTATTCTTTGCTTGTAAAACTATTTTCGTGAGTTGGGCGCTTAGCGACTCTACATTTGGCTCTTCTGTGTCGTTTATAGGTTTCTATTTGTGTACTTATTTCCTGTTGGAACTCTGCCAGACTTTTTAGGGGTTTCCATTTACTACTCGTTCTAATCATCTTGGACCTGTCCCATCTTAAATTGATTTCTATGCATGCTCGAACCATTCTATGATCGCTGCCAATGTTAAATCTGTTCAAACCCGATACGTCATGTACAACTTCCTTTATGTCTGTCACTATTAGATCTATTTCGTTTCTGGTATTTCCATCGGGAGTTAGGCAGGTCCACTTTCGTTGTGGTGGCTTTTCGAAAAACGTATTCATTGCGTAAATATTGCATTGCATCAGGAACTCAAGTAGCATTTGCCCTCTCGCATTTCTATTTCCATATCCGTGCGCACCCAAGGACATTTCTGCATTATCCAGTATATGTCAAGGTTTAGCATTAAAGTCGCCTATTAAAAATGTATATTGTGTAGTGTCTATTGTTAAATAAACAGTTGTTTTATTCAAAGGAAACAGAAAATTAACGAACTAGTGAGCACCCCTATTGGCCACACAGTACAAATTAATGTAACCACTGGGGAATTAACACAGTGTGCCTGCACATTTTGGTCCTTCGAGCCGGATGTTCACCTTTGGTCAGTATTTCTGATATGTTCCAGTAGTCCTAGATGAGTGTAAACTGTCTAGCAGGGTTTCTGATGTATTCCGGTAGTCCTAGACGTGTCTAAACTGTCTAGCAGAGTTTCTGATGTGTTCCAGTAGTCCTAGATATGTCTAGCAGTATTCCTAAGGTGGTCCCCAACTTTCACAGTGTGGTAGTGCGCCTAAGCCTTTTGTAGATTGACTAGATCAAGTTAGCAGTGTTGTGTAGTGTACGCAAGTGATTTGCGGACCTTTAAACGTTCAAAATACCCTCAGTTTTGCAAAATACAACTATTAATTCTTGTTCTTGGACTAGAAATGGCAATTTCTGCTTGTGAAATTGAATGTGTCCCGTGTGGTTAATCGCGTTTTATAAATAATGTATTTTATTAGTTTCCACACGTAAAAATCTAACACGATTAAATCCGGGGATATAGGTGGTCACGGAAACAATTACTCGGTTTCTGACATACAGGGAGATCTTGAAAATTTGTTATTTTTGACGCTCCCCTGTATCTCGATTATTTGATAACCTATCAATGAGGTATACATGGATTAATATAGAGTTTTTTTATGTAGAATTCAGTGGCGTAGTTAGTATTTTTCTAAAAAGTTTTGTTTTTGAGTTATGACCCAAACATGCGTTTTTTTAAAATGGGACAATCTATACATTATTACTTTGTCTCATCCCCTTTTTAAGAGCTTTTCAAAAATACATAATGGTCCGTATTTACTTCTTTTAAAAAGGGATAATTTTAACATTTTTTGAAAAACCATCATTTTTCGTATAGAAAGTCATGCCATGGTCAATCGCAGATAACCATGACACATAAACCCAAATTCTGTAATTGCGACATTCGTCAAATATTACTGATATTTAATTTAAAGAAATAGTCCATTCTCGAAGTGGAGTTGAAATATAGGGGAAAGGGGAAAGAAAGTCAAAAAGTCTTTCTCCACTGATTTAATAGTGAGCTATCAAAGGCCCAATTTTAAAAATAAAACGTCTCTACATGTTTCGAAGGTAGTAACCTTCATCTTCAGGAGACAAAAACAGTGCTGTATTTATCATTAGCAGTAGAGGGAAAACTGTTGGTGGAAAGTGACGACGCCGATGGAGCTTTTTTAAAAAAAATGTTTGACAATAAATTAAAAATTGAATGTAAATGCAATCAGCATACTGAAATGGTAAATGAAATGTTATATTTAATTCAAAATTTATGTGAAGACCTTGTCAATTTGTGGTCGGATTTAAAAGGGAAGATGTTCGTCATTTGAAAGTCATAAGTTAGGATAGGTATATAAAA
Source organism: Polydrusus tereticollis (assembly GCA_963920685.1). NCBI lineage: Eukaryota > Metazoa > Arthropoda > Insecta > Coleoptera > Curculionidae > Polydrusus > Polydrusus tereticollis. Next base: position 21,781,579 of record OY987328.1, read on the forward strand.
AGAATCTTTTGGACATTCTAGGTCATGTTGTAAAAATTTTTATTTTGTGGAAGAGAAGAGAAAATTTTGTTAGCGTTTATGAGAAATCCTGTAAAAAGAAAGAAATTTGTAATTAGTAATGAGATATATATATTTTGTGTCCGTCTCCCTGTTTAGTCTTTGAGGGTATATAAAATATAAGATCTGTGTGTTTTTTACTAATTTTAAATTTTAAATCTAATTCTATTATTTTCCCTACATAATGGGACGAACGTAACGCAGTTGACGGGACCTTAGGTCTCCAGTAATTATATTTTACAAATGAAATTTCAACATTATGTAAGTACAGACATTATTAATAATTTGAATTCATTACTAACTACAAATTTCTTTCTTTTTACAGAATTTCTCATAAACGCTAACAAAATTTTTCTCTTCTCTTCCACAAAATAAAAATTTTTATAACATGACCTAGAATGTCCAAAAGAATATTTTTATATATCCTGACTTATGACTTTTAAATTCGACCACAAATTGACAAAGTCTTCAAATAAATTTTGAATTAAATATAACATTTCATTTACAATTTCAGTATGCTGATTGAATTTACATTCAATTTTTAATATCTCGTTAAAAAAAATTTTTAAAAAAGCTCCATCAGCGTCACTTTCCACCAACAGTTTTCTCTCTACTACTAATAATAACTGCAGCACTGTTTTTCTCTCCTGAAGATGAACTTGAAATACTACCTTTGAAACATAGAGAGACGTTTTATTTTTAAAATTGAGCCTTTGATAGCTCACTATTAAATCAGTGGAGAAAGACTTTTTGACTTTCTTTCCCCTTTCCCCTTTACTGATATTTGTTTGATTTTGTAATTCTATTTTTTATTTCTGTGAAAAATTGTTCAATATAGCACAAAATATTAAATAGGAACGTCTGACCACAAACCTATTTCGGCAGTGAACAAACTTCCAATTAGTGGCGAACAGCCTCTTAAACCACGCAAGATCTAGCATTATACATTAATCAAGTGAGATGACCTAAGGGGCCATTTTCGAACATTTCCTCGACGCAACGCTTGTTTCACCTCTGACAATCCATACATGTGTGCCAGAGAAGTATCGGAGGTTATCCTTACTGGCATGTGTCAAAACCCTACCGCCGAAAATCGTACCATTTTTGTTAACGCTCGAAACCAGTGCAAGCAAGCGATAAACCAAAGCAAAGAAGCACACAATCAAAGGTTTAGAGACAAACTTTTTTAATGTCCTAACGGATCAAGATAATTTTGGTCGGTAGCTAAGGCCGTCAGTCAGAACTTTACCAAGTCAACAATGCCACCTCTAACACGTTCTGATGGCGCTATTGCGACCAAAGCACAGGACAAAGCAAACTTACTGGCGGATTTATTCTCTTTACATTGAACGGTCAATTTTCTGGGAAAAACACACCGAACATTCCCCCTGTAGAATCGAGAATGTCCGAGATTGTTTTCCGGTAACGTCATGTTGAAAGCTTCTGGGCCTGACCAAGTTCCAGTGATCGTAGTTCAGACATGCGCCGATGAATTGACACCGTCATCTTATTGTAGGCTTTTTAACTTATCTTACATAAAAAGAATGTTTCCTTCTTGCTGGAAAACTGCGCGAGTCCAGCCCATAGCCAAAAAAGGCTAGAAGACCTTGCCAAACAACTATCGTCCAGTCGCATTCCGTTCCGCTATATCAAAAGTCATGGAGAAGGCTACCAACGAAAAATTATTAAAGTACCTGGAAGGCTTTAACATTATTAGTGACCGCCAGTATGGATTCCGTAAGTCTAGGTCATCAGGAGACTTATGTTACTCACGTTTAGATCAACGCAACAGAACATCATGAGGAATCCCGGGCGGTAGCACAAAAGACTTTAAAGGTCTTTGACCAAGTATGGCATGAGGGGCTTCTAACTAAATTAAGAGCATACGGAATGCCGGCACAATTTTGTTCATTGTTATCAAGCTTTCTTAAAAACCATTCTCTGCGAGTGGCAATATTCAGATTTCTCTCGGAAACATTTAACATCAATGCCGGAGTCTTAAGGTTTTATATTATTGCCCACCCTTTTTTACTATACATTAACGATATTTTATAAAAAACTAAAAATCCAATATGTCTGTGATGACAGCACACTTGTTTCATCTTTTACTTTGGATGCTCGAACATCGATTGCCAGTGCACATCTCTATAGGCAGCAAGAGATCTCACAACTCAACAATGACCTTCACGAAATTCTGGCCTGTCTGTTTGTCAATTTATCTATTGGGAGTCAATTTGGATAGTCATAACATGTCTTGGCATAGCCACGTTGAGGCCATTGCTAAGACAGCAGAAGCTTGAAGTACTTTTCCGATCTAAAAACCTCTATACACCCTAACAACTTTTGAAGCTCTATAAAGCCCAAATTGGACCAACGCTGGGGACTAAGATTGCTGGATTCCATTCAAAGAAAAGCCCTTCGCTTGATCGGTAACCATGATTTGACCACAACCTCGAAAGCCTTGAACCTCGAAGGCAGATTGGCGACTTGAGTCCATTTTACAAATATTTTCATAACAAGTGCTCAACTAAGGTTGCCCGCTTCATTCCACACAGAGCGGTGCGTGGACAACAAGCCACTGCAGTCCACCCGTACGTGGCTCAGCTTAGTGTCCCTTGAACGATATTGTTTAAAAATTCCTTCATCTGGAGAACGTCATCACTCTGGGCCGACCTCCAAGAGGCCGTGTTCCTCAACGAGTATAATCTGGATTCAAGACCAACGTGAATCATTTCCTGCGCACAGCCACTGCTCGCAGAGCGCCATGAATGATTAATCCTGCAGTGCTGTGCCTTATCATAAATATACAGGGTGTTATGGAAATGACTTATTATATTTTAAGGGGCCACTCCTGAGGTGGTCTAGAGTTACACTTGATAGTTTTTTTTTCTAAAATCGGAAGTATTTTGAATTTTGTAAAATACCTTAAAACCGGACTATGTGCGCCTTCCATGATAGTTCAATGCCCCTGAACACATGTGTTTTTGACAAGACAAACTGCTGGAATGGTAATTGTTTAGTTTAGTGCAATTAATGTTGAATTTTGTGCTAAAATTTCGTATATAGACTAATTGAGGGTAGCTGATCACAATTTTCCTTTTGCGTTTTTACGGCAAATGCACTGGTTTTGAGAAAAAAAAAATGTTAAAGTTTTTCACTTACAGGTTAGGGTATTCTTTTTGAGGTTTGTTTATTTCGATATCTTTGGGTGTCGCGTTTCGCTTTCCTTTCAATTTCCTAGATTTTATGGTTTTCCCTTCAAAATATGTGATAAAACTTTCACCAAACTATCTGTTCATAAAATAAGAACAACATTTTAGCAAAAAAACAATGGAAAAGGCACAAATTTAATTAAATTCGTTGTTAATACGCCGACAAAGTAGAAGCGTCTCTTTTCAGATTCATTGCACTCACGTTGCCAGATTGTTCTTCTTTTTCTTGTAATTATTAATGGCTTCCATCCAGGAGAATGATATGCTAGCTCGAGCCAATAGGATTCATTCAATTAATAAAAATGAATTGAAAAGTATAGGCAATTTATAATACACTAACAATCTGACAACATGGGTGCAGTTTGCTTCTGCTTTTTTGGCCAGCTGTTAGTGAGCTGTCTCCCGTCTTTTTCCAGATAACGTAGAGTTTTCTGTTCGCTTACAAGTTATCCCGTTTTTCAGAGTTTCCTTGTGGCATATTTCGTTTATTTCAACTCAGAAGTGTATACTATGACTCCGACAAGTAATATTTTATTGGAAATAGCAACATTTTAGGATTACATGCAAAATAACATACCGGTGAGTTAGAAAAACTTTAACATTTTTTTTCTCAAAACCAGTGCATTTGCCGCCTAAACGCAAAAGGAAAATTGTGATCAGCTACCCTTAATTAGCCTATATACGGAATTTTAGCGAAAAATTCAACATTTGCACTAAAGTAAACAATTACCCAAATCAGCTGTTTGGGTCATTGGCGCGTAGGTGTTTTGGACCTAAATTTTTGAAGGCATTTTTCTCGAATTTCTAGCTTCGAGCGCCATTTATAGCAATTTTTCCCCAATTCGTCTCGACCTATATATTTACGGGTTAAAAAATAATAAGTCATTTCCATAACACCCTGTATATATATAATTTCAGAGCAATAAAACCGACCAAAAGAAAAACAAAACAATTCTTTGCTTCGTGGTTTTGCAGACAACTTTTTATCCACGTTGTATGAATGCGGCCCTGTACAAACTTGATTTCGCTATTATAATTTTGTGTCTGCAAACTTGATAAACTATATCAGATATTAAACAAAGCTCGCAGGCTTATATTAAATTAAGTTACAACAGCAATTTCGTGGATAAATTGATGCTCTTTCTTAATTTTTTTATTTACGCCCTGGCGGGCACAATGATTTTGAAGCACGCGTAAATTTGATCGCAGAAATGTAATATACAGGGTATTTCGGTAGAAAAGGGAAGTATTTTAATTACGTATTCTAGAGGTAAATATCAGAAAAAAAGGTCATAGTGTATATACATAAATGTGGGTCCGGAAGTGCTTTCTCTCCGAGATACAGATACGCTTTTGATATTTCGAAAACGATTTAAGATATTACACTAGTCATGGGTGTGCACTATACTGCCATAAAAATACATTTTCTTGATTAAAAAGTTTATACCATCCCACCAAATAATTTTAAATATTTTTGTTTAAATTTATTACAACTAAAATTAAATGTATGTATGTTTGTGGCTCTGGTAGGACCAAATGGCCAGTGTCAAAATTTAAATGAGATGAAGCCAATTAACATGCATACTAACAAATATAAAAGGGCTTTACAAATACCTACCACATATTCTTCAGACCTAAATTAGCCGATTTAAGTAAGCTTACCTTAGTACAAAGTTGCTTAGTTTCGGCGCTAGACGGCACTGACGTGACAGTTTTTAAATCGTTTTTCCGGATTAATTCAAAAACTGTCATTATTCCACAAAGATTAACCGGGGAAATTTATTTACAACACCTACAAAATACGCTGCCAGATTTGATAGAATATTTACCTTCACAACTTCGGAGAGATATGTGGTTTATGCACGATGGAGCTCCACCACATTTAGCATTAAATGTTAGAAACTTTTTGAATCAGCAATACCCAAATAAATGGATTGGTAGAACAGAATTGTAAATCATTGTTCTGCTGTTTTCTTTTCCAGTACACTTGCCATCTTTCAATGCATATGTTTTTGCTGGCAATGCACGATAGTAGAGAGCTGTCTCATTTGCATTAAATAAGTCCCTTGGGGCATAATCCTTTAAAGTGGCCAGTACCTTTTTTTTCCAATCAGTTATGTCTTCTATATTGATATCGGCTTATTCGCCACATATTTTCTTGAAGATAATATCGTGCCGACGACGGAATTTTTCTAACCATCCATTTTATACCTTAAAGTTATCTAGTCCCAGACATTGAGCAGATTCGAGGGCTTTTGCTTCAATTATGGGCTGGGATATTGATAAGTGCTTATTTTGTGCCTTACAAAACCAGAGTATGTACCTATATTTCTTAAGAATTGTCGGGTCTGGTCTTACTGCCCCTAATGGAGGATGTTTTTAGCATTAATAAAGAAATTCCGATGATGAGTGTCCGCGCTCGTTTAACAGATGGGCCGGTAAAGAGGAGTATAGAATAATGGGTCCCATTTTCAAATATAAAGAATTCATAACCAGTCGTTTAACGCTGGTGGTCACTTTAAAGAGGCGGTCGCAAACAGACGTTTTAAAAAAATGCCCTAATGAATATTTTCAAAGATGCCACCACCGGCTTCGATACATTTATTGGCTCATTTATTAATTGCTCTGGTAGCACGTTGAATTAGAAGACGATTATTACTGATAATAGCTGCAGCATTGTTAATGCAATCAAGTAACTCTTCCCTTGTTTCTAATCTTGTTGCATAAACCAATGATTTCATCCACCTCCACAAGCAAAAATCCACGGGATTAAGATCAGGTGACCTTGTTGGTCAATTGTGAGGACCACCTCTGCAAATCCAACGATCAGGAAAACAAGTATGTGAGAAATCTCGAACTTAGGGCCTAAAGTCGCGGCCTTACATCTGAAGGAAATTCACCAAAAATCTTAACTAAGCGTAAATAGCCCTAACCAGTAAGACTTCCATAAAATATAAGAGAACCAAACAATTGATGCTCAAGCATACCACACCAGACGAGAATACTAAACCTGTTATTAATAAAAAATGTCGTTATGTATAAAATTTTGTTGGTTAGAAATTGGTAACTGTAACTGAAAAAGAGAGAGAGAGAGATGTAAGGTGGCTCTTAAATGATTAATAACTGTTATCTTACAGGGCTGCGGCCGACTGGTGACTAGCTCATATTGCCGGCGAGTGATGTGGGTAAAGTAAATTGGTGCGCCACCTTGGGGTCCCCTTAAGGTGAGACAACCATACTGATTAAGAAAATGAAATAGGAAACGTCACGGACCAAAAGAAAACACCAGACTATACTGTAAAATCAATTAAGAGATATTAATAATATTTTACTGCATCCCCAAGAGAAATAACGAATTGATTCTAACCAAAAAAGGAGACTCTCGAATGAATTAGATTTTCCTGACAATGCTAAATAGCATTAGAAAGGGAATATAACATTCATTTGAACCTTACATTAACAATAATTACAAGAACCCGGTCGAAAATAAAATTATGATCCAAGTGAACAAGTCCAATTTTATTTATAGCGCCGCTCCAAACAGCTGACTTTTAAAAGTTAAACAGTTGGCAAAGGCAAGTAATTGTGAGGTTAAGCAAAATTTAAAAAGTGTCCGTCGTGATTGTGAATAAAAAGCGTACCTATATACAATAATGAATAGAAAAGTAACAAAGTCACGTTTCAGCATTCGAAGCGTGAACACGTATGACAGTGACAGCAGTAAAAAGTAAAAATTGTCAGATAAATAAATTAAATAAGTTGTAAAAATCATGGGAAAAAATAGCGGAGGGGACCCATCCCTCCCAGATGAAGCTAATCTGCCAGGATCCGACGATGAATCAATGCCGACCGTGGTCGAACCTACTGTGGAAGAGCGCATCGATCCGGTAGAGAAAAGGATGGAACAGCGATGGAGGAAACTGATGAGCGACCGTGAAACAGAGTGGCTGAACAGACGAAAAAAGATGAAAGAGGAAATTGAAGACGTACAAAAAGCCAATAGGGAACTGCAGGAAGAGATTACCAGGTACAGAGACAATAACATTACTGTAAACTGAAATACTAACTTAGAAAAATACGTAGATGTGAATTTAGACTCTAACGCAAAATCGAATTTGGCAGAACAGATTCACAAGGACTTTCAAGATAATTTAAATAAACCTATTGGTAGAAATAGCATTGACAATGATACTGCGGAAACCTCCGCATGTCGCCCAATCAGCACGTCTGTAGACGTAACCATAATACTCAATAGTCCCTCCAGTATGGACTATGAGTCCGGTTCGGAGGAATCCGAAGGTGGCGTGCTGAGATCGCCCAAGAGAAAGGCTCGCAAGAGACAGGCGAAGCATGGTGGCAACGCGGAGAACAGCAAAAAAAGCGGTTAACGACTCTGATTGGCCCAACTTGCCAAAAACTAATAATACGGCGCTTGAAACCTATCTAACGCAAAAAAACACGATCGAGAAACAGCAACAGAGGCAGTGGCCCAAAAATCTACTCAAAATGGACATGAAATCTCAATTAGTAATATCGTAATGAGAAATGTGGATAACAAAAAAAAAACAGTATCCGTTAAGAATGGGGCAGTCGCAGAACAACCAAAAAGAATAGGAGTGCCCCCATTGTCATCAGAAATAAAGAGAAATATAGTAGCATAGCGAGGCACTTTAGTGAGAACAACATAGACTACGGTAGAGCTGTGACAGTCGCGGAGGGCGTGAAAATTCAGCCACCAACCCTTGCAGAATACAATAAGATTATCCGATTTCTGGGGGCAAATAACCTTTACTACTATTCCTTCGGGTTTCAAGAGGAAAAGGAACTACACGTTGTTCTCCATGGTGTACTGGAGGCATGGTCCAAAAAAAAGATAGAAGAAGATCTGCAGAAGTTGGGGTTCATGCCCTCTTGAGTGATCCGATGGCACTGCAAAGACGGCAGTAAGTTGCCCTTGGTACTGGTGTTCTTGCCAAAATCACATAAAAACATCTTCGATCTTTCCAGTTTTGATCTTATGACGATTAAAGTACAGGCGCAGAAAGCGCGAGCTACGACCTCGCAATGCCATAGACGCCAGCTCTTTGGGAATTCGCAATTTCGGTGCACAGCACCGGTAAAGTGCCTAAAGTGTGCGCAAACACATTTTTCATACGAATGCCGAAGAAACAGGGATAAGAAGGCGAGGTACGCCAACTGCGATGGTGAGCACCCCGCTAACTATTAGGGGTGCCCCAAGTATTCGCTCAGCATAAGGAAGAGGCAGGTTGAGGCATCCCAGCCGCGGCTCCTACCTTCACAGGGTTATTTCAAATGGGGGTCTCAGGTTAACAGCAGACTGAGTAGCACTAAAGATGCTAATGCAAACGTAAAAATTACTAACGACGTAAATGTCACAAAAGGTTCACAAGCGTCAAGAGCATTGGGGGCGGCGCTGCAAGCCATCATGGTCTTCTTGGCCGAATTCACTAAAGTTATTCAAACGCCGGTTACAAAAAATATGCTATCAACCTTTGCGCTCTTTGCTAATTGATGCTCCTGCAGTCGGAAGGCGTTTTTGTCAAAACAGCCACAATAAACATCAATAGAATAGTTCGTAAGAGACTTGAACTTATTGCATTTGCCGAAGATAATAGCATTGATGTGCTTTTGGTCCAAGAATCGTGACTTAAAGGTAAAAGATTTTCTTTCCTGAATTTCAATGTTTTCAGGAACAACCGTTCAAATAGACGGAGTGGAGGGACAATGATCTTGGTTAAAAAACACCTGATTGCTCAAGCGGTGCCATTCCGAACTGCGCGCACATCGAAGGGACGTACGTCACAATAAATATGAAAAATAGTAAGCGCGTGCGCCTGGGGTCGGTTCATTGTAGCCCTGCAGCAGCCTACAGCTTTAACGGCAACTAACTGCGGAAAATTTTTGATAACAAAAAAACAACAATAATAGGAGGAGACCTAAATGCCAAAAATAGAGTCTAGGGCTGTAGAACCACGGAGGCAAGAGGTCTCTCACTATTCAACCACTCGGACATATTTCACTATCATATCTTGCCTCCGGAGACCCACACTCATCTTTTTGAACATGGGCTTCCGGCAATTTTGGATATATTCGTGATTAAAAACATAGAGCAAGTTTCTCGGCCAGCAGTTTTGCACGGGCTTACGTCAGATCACCTCCCGGTCATCGTGGAGCTTGGAAACCCTCACGATAAGGGAAGGTTGTTTCACTCCAAGACATGCACCAACTGGGTGCGATATAAAATAGTTATGCAAGAGATTGAACCGCTCCCTCCTTTGAGAGGGCCGCAACAAATTAACCAGGCAGTCGAAAAACTGACTGAAAATATCAATTTAGTTCTGGCAAGTGCGTCGGTTACGAGAGTGTCCGAATTTTCAAAGTTCGTGGCCATTTCTGATTATTTCAAAAATGCAATCAAAGAAAAGAACAGGGTTAAAAATAGAGATCCACAAATTAAAGCTGAAGCGAACAGACTTAGTAACATTATTAAACAGCGACTTAATGAGCGCAAATCCGCTCTCTGAAAAGATAGAGTAAGGGATTTAAACATGTCACGATGGAGGAGGTGACTGGCATCTCAAATAATTTAAACATCAGAAAGGCCTCGGGTTTAGATGGTATAAGAAATGCAGCAATATGCAATCTGCCTAACAATATAATAAGGGACATAGTAAACCTATCCCAGGCGATTATCGAGGAGGGTCACTACCCGTGTGTGTGGAAGAAAGCAAAGGTAGTTCTCATTCTCAAACAAAATGAAGATCCGACCCAGGTTGACAGCTACAGGCCGATAAGCCTGCTGTCCAGCCTGGCCAAAATAATTGAAAAAATAATTTTGAGTCGCTTTGTCAACTATGTCATTGAGCGCAATGTTCTCCCTGATGGAAAATTTGGTTTTAGGGGAGAGCATTGTACGATAAGGCATACAACTAGGCTACAGGAGCAAATAAGAACACAGTGGAATATGGACAGCTTCGAAACTATCCGATAAACTTCCGATTATTGTTTCAACAACAGTAGTAATTTCAAACAAGCTTTTGGAAAGCCATAGAACACTAGGCGTACCTCAAGACCTCTACAAGGATATGCAGAAAGCAGTGCTACTTTCAACAAGCTGAATAGTCAAAAAAATTATGGGCAACCAAAGGAGAACCCCACGGTCCCAATAACATGGAAAGGGCCCCCACAGAGCTCAATCCTTTTGATATCGGTGATATCTGGGATGAGTGAATGTTTCCCGTAGAGGGAGTGCATGGCAGGTCTCGCGACCGGTCAGAAAATCATAATAATAATAATAATAATAATAATGATAATGATAACACGGTTACTACTTCATATCAATGATCAATGTAATATAATAAACCATTTTTGAAGTATTAAAGGAACATATTAATTTTTATTTGCACCCTGTAACTCGGAAAGAAAGCATTTCTGGACCTACATGTAAACAGGTTGTTCGGATAAGGATACAGAGCAGCCATATGTCGGAAACGATACGTCTCACAGATTTGAAACAAGCTACAGTTATAAAAATTGCAAAGAAAAATGCATTCAAAATTATTTCAAGTTTCAAAAATTGCTGCAAGGAATCGTAACGGCTCATTTATTGTTAAAAGTTAATTTATCATGTAACCATAGAAAAACAAATCAATAATTAAAATCAGCAAATCGTTCGCTACAACTTTAATTATTGGTATTTTTTCGAATCTTGCCTAATAAAGGAGTGGGGGAAGCATTTAGGACATTTTATAAGAACTGTCATTATGTCTGAATAAAATATGAATAGGAAAATATGCACAAATCTTAGAGTTAGAAATAATTAGAAACTTAGCGAGGAAAAAATTACTAATGTTTAAAATGTTTTCGTTAATTTTGTAAGCACTTATATGTATCCTTCTTTTAGTAAAAAATACGGTTGCCTCAATTTCAACCGAAAAAGTATGTGATGCCGCTCACTGACTAAAATCCTTTGGATAGCGGTTATTTTCTTTCTCTCGTATACTAATGGTCATCGTGGACTATAAAAACCTTCCCGTATTACCCTATTCTAAAAAGTTAATTGGTTATCTGAGCCTATAATCCACATCTGATTGGTTTGACCCCTTGAGCTACCAAATTTTGCCTAATCAAACACGTCGATAGACATATGAAATGGAAGCAGCCGAAAACAGGATCTCGCTGTCCTATCATTTTCATATCAAAAATAGAATGGTACAAGCATGAGGCACGTCTCCAGTGAATTGCGTTGCGGCTTAGAATAGCGGCGTCGGCTTTGTAAAGTCGAAAACCCCTAATTTTTATATTTTCATTTCACTTTTTATTATATTAAATTCTTTATGATTTTTTACAGATTATAATATAAATAAAGTACTTTACCGGCCCCTCCTTCATTACCATTCAATTCTTTATTTAGTCTTAATATTTCAGTATATTGAATATTTTTCTAACACTATAGAGTCTTCTCACTGTCTTAAGCTACACTTCTCGTGAAAATTAGCGAATAATGTAAAATCTAGCAAAAGTTTGCTGTTAACTATTTTGCGAACCACTCATCCGATATTGACGAACTTTCTCTTGGAAGGTAAACCAAGGTTTCAGAGACCATTTTAAGATACTAAAGTTAATTTTTAAAACGATTCTACTGATATACAGGGTGTTATTTGTAGAGGCGATTTTATATCATATGGCCTATATATGGTATGGGCCGTTTGTTAGTTGACCTCAATATCTCCAGACATTTTGACCAGTTTTTTGATAAGTGTGCTTTGGCAATAGATTCACTATTAAACAAAAAATGTGTCAATTTCTTGATAGGAAAATCTTTAAAACGCTGTATCTTGACAATGGTTGAACTAAATTTCGGCCAGCATTTTAGATTTTAAAAGTTTATTTGCTACAGATTTAGATAAACCTAAAATTGCTTAAATTATGGTAACTGTTTTTATTAAAGCTATGCCAATGTTGCTGTATGCTTTTGTTTTCAATTAAAATTAGTTATTTGACACTTTGGGTCAATGTTTCGAGACGTTTTTTTTTATTTGGTTATAAGTGTCTATTGACAATAGATACACCATTAAACAAAAAAGTTGTCAAAATCTTCGTAGGCAAATCACTAGTAGGCTGTAAAATATTAAATGAATGATGCCGTAATCGGAAAACATGTGTCATTCGTGTGTCATTTTGTATTTAGTAAATTAGCGTCAAGTTTAGGTCTACGTTTTAAAAATGAACCCATCAATTTCGTTAAGAAATCGCAGTTTATCCAAAGCTGAATGTTCTGTAGTTGTTGTACTTTCTCAAGAAAGTTATGCTCAAATTCAGTTAGCTCAGCGGTTTACTGTATCTCAAGCAAACATTTTGCGTGTGATACAGCGTTTTAATGAAACTGGAAGCAATAGTCGGAGACAAGGCCAGGGTCGCCACCGAATAACAAACCCAAGGTAAGACTAGTATATCCATCTCCAAGCCTTAAGAAGAAGATTTACAACCAGTACTTTGTTACGACGGCAGTTTTTAAAACGCTAAATCCTTCCAATAAGTCAAAGTACCGTAACAAGGAGACTTGCTGAAAACCTAATAAAGCCTAATAAGGCAGCTACTGGACCTCTGCCTTCCAGAGAGCACAGAAGACAACGTCTGGAATTTGCACGTGCGCATCTTAATTGGCAAGTTCGGGATTGGGCTCACGGGTTGTTCTCAGACGAGTCAAGATTTTGCCTTTTTAGTAACGATAGACGGAATATGCTATATAGAAGACCTCGAGCGAGATACGCGCAATGCAGCTTAGTACCTACTGTGAGTTATGGCGGTGGATCAGTGATGGTGTGGGGTGGTATTTCTTGGGATGACCGAACCGAACTGTAGCTGCTAAATAATGAAAGATTAACAGCTCAAAGGTACATTGCCGACATTATTGATCCACAAGTCTTGCCATACGCATTATTTATTGGGGGAACAATTCATGCTTATGCATGATAATGCACGGCCACATGTAGCCAGGATAGTGCAAAACCATCTTCAAGAAGTCTGAAGTCTGCGTTGAAACAATGAATTGGCCGCCACACAGCCCTGATCTTAACCCGAATAAACATTTATGGGATATAATGGGTAGAAGGATGAGACCTCTGCAACCTCATCCCGCACATTTAAATGAGCTGGAAGAGAGGTTAAATGAAATTTGGCGTCAAATCGACCAAGAAAATATTCAACGGCTAATTTTAAGCATGCCACGACATTGTCGCGCTGTGATTGCAGCAAGAAGTGGGAACACTCGATATTAATTGACAGTTTTTTTTTGCGTTTTTATGTTGCCACGTTTTTGTAGAAAATTTATTTAATGAAATTTCATTTCATTCAAACACGACGTTTTGATTTTTTTGTCTCTCAAAAACATATATCTACATAAATTTTCAAAATCTAAAACGGTTGTCAAGATACACCCATCTAGTGATTTGCTTACGAAGATTTTGAGAACTTTTTTGTTTAATGGTATATCTATTGTCTATTGCCAATTGGCACTTAACAAAATAAAACAAAAACGTTGAAATATTGACCTAAAGTGTCAAATAACTAATTTTAAATGAAAACAAAATCATACAGCAAAATTGGCATAGCTTTAATAAAAACATTTACCATAATTTAAGCAATTTTAAGTTTATGATTTTCTTGACACATGTATATTGTGAAAATGGCCATCTTTAAAAAAAAAAACATCGTATCAGGGGAAATCTGTAGCAAATAAACTTTTTGAATCTATAATGCTGGCCGAAATTTGTTCACCCATTGTCAAGATACAGCTTTTTAAAGATTTTCCTAGCAAGAATTTGACAATATTCGTTAATTTTGACGAGAAGTGTATATATCAATATAGTAAGCACTGGCCATAGAAAATCACATGCAAATTTTGATACCTTTGCGATAGTATCTATAAGGATGGTTATAACTATGTAGGTTCAACTGAAGTTTTGCTTAACAAAAAGTAACATCTAATTACTATATTGATGGTTTGTAGAGATTTTACAACACTTTTTACTTCTTAATTTGCGGATATACTACACTTGATGAATAAGAATTCGTTTCTGCACTGTCTGTATCTTTACGATTTATTTATATATCACTACGAAAAACGGAGAAACACATATTGTGTTACCATACTACAATAAATGTCGTACCTACACCAGCGGAAACGAATGCATTACGGTTTCAAATCTGAAGGTGCGTATAAATATGACGAATGCCGGCGAAATGCCGAAAATATGTTTAATTTTTATGAGAGCTGATTCTAATTTGATTAACAAATACTCACAATCTGCTTGAGACATTCTGGTGAAATTTTTGTATTGTCCGCTAACATACTGAAACTTTTTTTTCATATAAAACAGTACGCTACCATCGCCGAGGTTTTCATAATTATTCTATTTAACAAATTTGTTGGTAGTAATAGTGCACCACTGCACAAAACTAACAAGAAGGTCGTTTGTTCTTCGTCTTCAGACGTAATATGAGTAAATTATACTTATCTATTTTCTTCTGCTTACCGTGCACAACTTAAAAGTTAGGGAGAATTTCGTGCTGCATTCAACTACCAAGCAGATCTAACAAAATTGGCTTGAGGCCCGCGCCAAACTCAATGGTTTGAAAACGCGACCTAGGCACGACTCAGGCATGTCTTGCCATATTCATACGCACACGAGAATTTTGCCACCTCTTGGCAGGAGACAAACAGCTTACATGCTGAATAGCACTAAGGCCGGTATTATATTATAAAACCTATTTAACAGAGATCTTTTATAAAATATTTGATCTCCAATTCTTTGACAATATATATTTTACAAAAGTTTATGAGCAGTATAGTAGTATTACACTGTCAAAGAACTTTATCAATTTTTTAAGGAAATTGCGGAGTGATTGTAATTAAAAATAAATGAAAAATGTGCATATTAGCTTGAGCGAGTGCTGCCGCCATTACAACGTACTTGGTGTCATAAAAGAAAAAAAAATAACTGGTCGACTTTGGGTAAGGCACTGGGTGGCAAAACGTAGCTTAATTAGTTTAAAAAACTGTCTAAGAATGGACGAGGAAACATTTAAGTTTATTATTTTAAAGTTAGCACCATCTATTTCCCGACAGAATGCACATTTGAGGAGTTCTATCTCTATCAGCGTTGAAACACGCCTTATGGTTTCCTTTAGATTTCTAGAAACAGGAGATATGTAGTTATGCGAGTCTACACTCTACAGTACAGCAATTACATACCCCAATGTACTCTTTCAGACATATTCCCAGAAACTTACAAGGCAACATATCCTAACAAATTCGTGGCTGAAGTATACCAAACAAACTTGTCTATATAACTTCTCTATATTGATTTCAAACTCTAAAATATTTTATCACAGGAAATCGCCTGCTGTTACTTTTTATAATATTTCTTTTAAAAAATAAATGTTTTATAAGAGTAGAAAGATTACACTATCAAATATTTTACAAAGTATCTTTTATAAAAGATATTTGTGCAATATATTTTATAGTCTAAAACCGGCCTAAGAGAATTTTTATTACAGAGCGGAGAAACAATACTTCAGGAGCATTCATTCAAAAAGGGACACGTCCTAATTTTTTCCAAATACGTTTTATATCAATTTTCGGCTCACTTCTATCAATTCTATCGACCCACCTGTTCACATCATTTTAAAACAGTGCACGTCCCAGGTAAATTCCCATATGAAAGTAAGATATTCGATCAAAACAGGACACGTCGTCCCCTATACATAGAAATCAAGTTTGATTTAAACAGAATTGGACAACTTCAGCAGTATTAATTATAGAACCAATACATTTCAATATGAGACAAATTCACTAATTTGCAACCTTTATGTTTTACTTCTTTGTCTGTGTGGGAGTAATTAAATATAATAGCTCGAAAAATAATAATTCCTAGAACCGAAATTAACATTGACAAAGTACTTTTTGACCTATGTCAATCTTAACAGTCTTCTAAAACCGTTAGCCTGGATTTATTAATTTTTAAGCGAAAAATATTCTTAAAATATGGTTTGTTAGAGGCAAATTTCTTTGTCAATTGCCGCTTGTAACTGCGTATGAAATATTATTCAGGTTTTATTTAATTTAGCATTAAATTTAACGTCACAGAAAAATGAAACTTTGTACAGGGTGTACGAGAAAATGTGAGAAATCACTTTCAATCACAAACAGGTTTCAGATAGAACATGAAAAAATAAGATAACAAGTTCCTAAAAACTTTTTTTTTACAGGCCCTCCCTACGGAGATATGTGCCCCGAAATAACTGCTTCTTAAATAACTTTCAAAGTACCTTATATAATTTAATACAAATTTAATGAGATGAATACTAGTAAGGATAGTAAAATAGTGTCCTTGAAACATATTTATTTTAGCTTTTTTAGTTTAGCAGGGGCCGACTAAGCTTTACAACTTAATGCTTAAATTCTTAACACCCTGTATGATAAACTTTAAAAAATTCTGGGTAGCTTGCACCTTAGACTAAAAAACAGGTACTCTTGTTTATTGTCGATAAAATGAACCGTTTTCCCGAAAAAGAATAAAAACGAATAGTTGTGGAGGACCTACGTTCGCAAAAAATGTGCGTTTCATTTATCTATCGGCACCAAAAAACGAATTGTTATTATTGCAAACGTTACTTATGTACGAAATAAATTAAACATCCTGCATTTTAGAACTTGTCATCTATTCTTTCACATCGCTGACACATTGATCCTTTACTTCGATATTAACTTACTGATTTTTGGATTTCGCGGTGAATTTAATTGCAAATAAATTTGAACTATGGAATACACGCTAATTGACTATGCGATATGCATTTGATGTATGGTCTTGCGTCTTGCAATGCTTTAGAAGCCAAAATCGAAAAAACAAATATCATATGTTATTGACTTTCTTCATAATTTTAGGAAAGTTTGGAAAAAATAGTACTGATGCTGGTCTGAGAAGAAGAGGAAAATATTTTAAATGCTGTTGATGACACTTTATCAACAAGCACTCGAGAATTATCAGCACAGTTTAATGCATCGAAAACAATAGTACACGAAGTTCTTCAAGAACAGCCGTTATATCCACATCATTTGCAAAAAGTACATGAACTGATTCCTAAAGATTTTCTTTGCAGAATGCAGTTTGCAAGCTGGCTATTGGATCAGCAAAGAAATAATGTATACTTCATTAGCATTATTCTTTTCACGGACGAAACAAGGTTTACCAAAAATGGTATCACCAATTTACACAACAAACATGTATGGACTGTCGAAAATCCTCATGCCACTATTGTTTGGCATCATCAACATCAGTTCCAATCAATTAATACCTGGGCAGAAATCATTGGCAACTTTTTTATTGGACCATTCGTATTACCAGAAATCATGGTTTATTTTTATGAAGAATAAACCATTAATTCGTTTATTATTCTTTTTCTCGACAACGGTTTTATTTTATCAACAAGTCTAAGATGGAGGCTACCCAGATTTATGTTTTCAACTCTTTGTCATACAGGGTGTTAAAAATTTAAGCATTAAGTTGTAAACCTTAGTCCGCCCCTGGTAAACTAAAAAAGCTAAACATGTTTCAAGAACACTCATTAAAATTTTATTACTTAGTGCCACAACATTCGTATTTGCTTCATTTATATACCATCACCCTTTCCATCCCATTATATATTACTCAACCTTGTCAACTAATTGTTAATTATATCATATCTACGTCAGTCTGCCCAATATTCATTCTAGTTTGTTGGATTTAATCCTTGTCATATTATAATGTTTTTCCTTATAATGTTATTATAATCTTCGATTTAAATTCTTAAATGTCCACCTAGTGTAAAGTGCAGTGAACCTTAATTCTAAATACATGTTTCGCTGCAGTAGTGTCTGCCCTCCAATGAACTTTTATAACTCCCTTTTTAAAAATAATTTTTTAAAATTGTTAAAACCAGGCTAGGATAACTTGAATGGTGAAGATCGTTCCCCGTTCGTTTAGTTCTTCAACCAGACGATGATGACGCTATTGTAGGGATTTTGTTTTATAAGGTTGTTCATATCCTAACGTTGGTAGCGGCAAAACAAGTATTTAGAATGAGCGTGGGGAACGTTCTCTATCTTTCTCTCTCTGAATTCAACCGTACCAGCCGAGGTACCAGCTAAGGTGCGAAAAGATGAAAATATGACTGATGTGCTGATCCATGATAAAAATATCTTCCGTAGTCGGACCCAAGTGACATTGACATTTTAAAATTAAATTTTTAAACGAAGCGGCGCGACGTGTAAGTTTATTAAGTTTATTCTGCTAAAATGGTGATTTATTGTTGGGTTCCCGGATGTAAAGTACAAAGTGGGAAAGGTGTAAAATGCACAGGTTTCCAAAAAGCGACCAGGTAAGTTTTTTGTTGTTTTAGCGCAGTAATAAAAAGGGTATATCGTGAAGAGCCAAAAAGGCACCTTGCGCCTATACTGTATACAAAATATTGATGCTATCTAAAAAAAATGTATGCAGGACACCTTTTGATCCTGAATAATCATAATATACTTATATACTGATTTTCTTAGAGTTATGACAGTTTACGATCTTAGTATAATGTCCGTGTATCTTTAGACGCATAAATTTTGGGTAAATGCTATTCAAAATCCATTACTCTGTGGCAAAGACAAGATTGGCATTCAAAAAACCTATAGAGTTTGTCACACAAATTTTGGATATGACCAAAAAATTGAGCATGGCAGAAGAGGATCCTATTTAAAGCTGAACGCTGTTCCTATGTTAATTCTTTACAGCACAATCCTAGGTAAAACTTGCCTTGTTATTATGTATATTAATTTATGTAAACATCTAATATTAATAAAGCTTGTCGCCATATCAGAAACGTAGTTACAACAGCGCGAAAATTTGGATTCAAAGTTGTAAAATTTAAATTTTCATGCGTGGCGCCGACCCCCCGCCCCTCGCCCACAGTGCTACATTTAGTTTTTCAACCAGACACGAATGGCGCTATAAGGGAACCAATTTATTATGTTAAGTTGCCTATCTATCCCTACCGTAAGCGCATCTCCCTTGTCTATGGTTAAAACACTATCAATTTATGAAAACTATTAATTTATGCATTCATTCACAGATGTCTCAATATTTCCCATATTCAGGTACTTTATGTGTTTAACAATTACAACTTTCAACCATCAGGTACACTATAGCTTGTAGTACTTGTAAACCTATTATCGAGTTGCTCCAGATTGTACTGACACTTCAATTCTTAAGATTTCTACAGTCTGATACTTGTTATGCCATATGTCAAACCACCTTTCATTTATTTTATACATTAACCACACTTTCCTTAAAATTCTTTTTAAGTCAAACGTGGTAGTGATTGGCACGAAACTTTGTTTCTCTTAAAAAAATTTTTCTACTTCTTCATATTAAAATGTGGTTTTATTTAAACCCATAGGGGCTTAGTCCCTATCCTACTATATTTAGTTTTTTTTTATGGTTCAACAAAACCTGAAATTTTATAGTTTTTTATAAAATAATTCAAAAAAATTTTTCTTTCCTTTTTGGTTTCTCCACATAAACCATGTTATATCAACAAATGCTCATATATTAATCATTTAAATTTATTTTACACCATACTCATTAAAAATAATTAAATTCTCTTACTTTCATTAACAAATTTAAAATAAACTAAAATGTGCTGATTTACATATCCACAACTCTGCGTTACCTCAAGTTAGTCTTCAACTAAACAAATTTCACTTGCTATGATTACCTTAAATGTTGTACTCATTAATTTGAGACAACTATTAGAACCCAATTTACACTCGATATAGGTAAGTCTCTTATGGTACCTGTTATTTTTGTACTTTCACGCATTCCTTTTAGTTCCCCTGAGGATGACTGTATATATAGTCGAAACAAGTAGGGAAAATCGTTAAAAATTTTCAAAATATATAATATTTGTGGAGGAAGACAGAAGTGTTGTTTTAATTTATCACCTACACTCCACTGCAAGTATGGACTACTTCTTCAAATTTTTTATTAAATTATATTACTTAAGTACCTACTTTAAAAGTTATTCAAGAAAAACCGATTTCCAACGGCGTCGTTCAGGGCACATATCTCCGTGGGAGGGCTTGTAAGAAAATATTATATGGAAACGTGTCATTTTATTTCTTAATGTTCTATCTGAATCCGAGAGATTTCCTACATATTTTATATTGAAGCTCGTTTCTCAAACAACAATAATTATTTTTTCTTCAAAATGCCTACTGTAAAATATGCTGAAACTAATAAAAAATTAAACGTCTGGTAACAGTTACATTATTATGGTCGTTTCATTGTGGTATGTATTACGTATCTAATTCTTAAGAATTTTCCGTACGGTTTTTTTCTAAATTTTATTTTAATTGGCTTATTACCAAATATTAAAAATTGGCCGACGAGTCCACCATACAAGGACCTTCAAAAAAGTCCAACACAATTTTGATGTTAAATTAATGGGGTAGCCAATATTTAAGGGTAGCAAAATTTACATGGGATTTCCCATGACCAGTCTGGTGGTGCACCACCCGCCGGTATCTCTGGGTATTTTAATGCACATAAACAATATGACTTATAGTTGGCCTAACATGTAATAAATAATTTTCATAACATCATGTATATATTATCAAAGGAATGCGTGGTTTTTGGTTACTCTATAACCAAAAGTCACAGCATCTTTTTACCATCTCCATTATATGTTGCCACTCAATCTCGAAACCATGAAAATACACAGGAATTTTAAGGTCTGTTTCGTTCATTCAACTGTTCCCTTAAAGACATATCCCAAAAAGTGGCAGCGTGCCTGACTAGACGCTTAACTTGTTACAGCGTCACTTTCGATAACGGAGCGGATTTGGCACGACACGCTGTGAGAGCTTTTTCGGGCTATTGTAGAATAAGGATACCGACGATTTTATAGGCCATCGAATCTTTTGTCGAATAGAAGGGTCGGAAATACTTACGATTCAGGAACAAGGTTATGAAGTATTCGAGATTCATTCAATTTATCTCATATATTTATGTTGTGGTAGGTCCTCTTTCATTTTTTTTTTGATCAGTGACAAGAATTCGGAGAAAAAAAAGCGCTAGCACATATATAATGTCATTCTATATCTACCTTATAATAATTATAATCGGTTTAATGGTATCATGCAGAGTAACATAAGAATTTTCTACAGTAATTACATTATGGATTGCATTTTTCCGACTACCTAGGGCAATATCAATAACGCATTTTTTTGTTAATTCCACAACACTATAACTTAAAGTCGGAGAAGTACTTTCTGAACTAACAATTGACCTAAATTGGTGCCACATGGGCTCTATGGCATTAAAAATGTAATGATAAGATGGGAGCAGTAGCACAGTATGTCCCATTTCCTCTGCCAATGCGTCACAAACATACTTTTTTTATACAGAATGTCTGTAAAACTTCTAAAAGATAATTTTTTTTTTAAGATTCTTCAAAATGTATGTCGTTCGCCGCCATGTAGTTTGAAATCTACAATTTCGTATTATTTTAACCTGGATCCTTATATAATTGGCGACTATGCTAGCTCGCATTGTCCATTACTATCACGCTACTCTGAGGAAGACAATTTTTGAACCATTCTTTAAAAAGTTCTGCCGTTGTATCTTCATTGGTACTCCACGCAGGAGTCTTTTATACCGTTTGCAGAAAGCCACAAGGCATTTGGGACCATCGGGGTAAATTACTGTATGACTTTCAGAACGATATTTTCTTATCGATATACTTACGACGCCATTTTTGTAATCGCTGGGATTCCATAAGTACTTGCTTTTTGTAAATTGTGCGATATCTGAAGCCCATTTTAAACAAAACTCTTCAAAGCCTAGTGATGCTAGAGCTTATTTGGGGTTCGTCATTAGTGAGTCGTTGCTTCAAAGTTTCTAATGTAGGCACGCGTTGCTCTTCGTACATGGTGTAGGCTTTCCGCCTTATCAAGTCCTTGTCGGCTTCGTCGAAACATTTATTAGAACCGGCATCTTTACGCTTACGCTTCTTTCTTGATTTAGTGGGATGTGACAGGATTCTTTTCACTGTAGTCAGACGTATCTTAGTCAAATTACTAGTTTCACTGGCAGCAGCACTAGCGTTGAGTCCCCTGTTAAGTAAAGAACTATAGTTTTTACAATGTTCCTAGGCATCGAGAGATAAAAAATACTTTTTCTTACCGGAACATTTGAAGAAGCTCTGTCAATGTTTTCCACAGGTTCCACATAATGCTGTTTTATACGTAAAATATAATATTTCGTAAAACGGTATTGCAGTACCGGGTGTTCCACCTAAGGAGGTAATCGGCTATATCTCAGAAAGTAATACCACTAGGACTTTGGGAAAAAATATATATCGATAGAAGCGGCCAAGAGAAATTGCTGGAAATTATTTTCAAGTTCGAAAAATGACCGCTAGGGGGCGTAAGAGAACTTAAAAAAAAAAATGCCGATTTTCTCTTGATTTTTCTTAATAAAAATATGTAAAAAATATAAGCATTGTATTCTTCATAAAATTATGCAACTTTATGTTAGGAACCGTTTTTTTCTATTTTTTATAATAAAGTGGTGGGAGAAGGTCAAACTTTTTTTCTTTCAAACGCTGATATCTCAGCTTTGGATAAACCGATTTTATTCAACTTGGTCTTGAAAAAAAGCCCTTATTTTCCTCTACACGTAGATCTATTAACTATATGATATCGATTCTGATGGTGGCCACTAGATGGCGTTTTTTGGTAATTCCTCAATAAATAAGGATTTTCTCAAAAAAATCAAATGTTATGATATGACTTTTTCATCATCTTTTATTTTAGGTTTATAAAGGCTATTAAATAGTGGAATAAAAAATCCAGGTCCGTATTTAAAATAAAAAAGTTGATGATGGTCGCTCGACTTCGAAACGTCGGATTAAAAAACTAACCGCATCATCTTGTAGAGCAACTCGAACTGTCTCCCATCATTTTTTTTAAATTTGATTTTTCTTAATAAAAATATGGACGTCTTTAAACCAGAGATTTAATTGATTAATTAATGTTTTAAAAAATGGCCTATTTTTCCATATTAATTATTATTATTATTTCTAATTTCTCTAGTTTAACAAAAGATATCACGTTGCGGTTTTCAGTTCCTTATAGTAACTTTTTCTCCTCTACAAGCTGATGGGGTTAGTTTTTTAATCCGACGTTTCGGATTCGAGCGACCATCATCAACTTTTTTATTTTAAATACGGACCTGGATTTTTTATTCCACTATTTAATAGCCTTTATAAACCTAAAATAAAATATGATGAAAAAGTCATATCATAACATTTGATATTTTTGAGAAAATCCTTATTCATTGAGGAATTACGGAAAAACGCCATCTAGTGGCCACCATCAGAATCGATATCATATATCTAAAAGATTTACGTATAGAGGAAAATAAGGGCTTTTTTTCAAGACCAAGTTGAATAAAATCGGTTTATCCAAAGCTGAGATATCAGCGTTTGAAAGAAAAAAAGTTTGACCTTCTCCCACCACTTTATAATTAAAAATAGAAAAAAACGATTGCTAACATAAAGTTGCATAATTTTATGAAGAATACAATGCTTATATTTTTTACATATTTTTATTAGCCGATTACCTCCTTAGGTGGAACACCCGGTACAACTAAACACATTCCGTGAGAAATAAAGACTGACATTCAATCTCTCAAAATACCTGCTATGGGGGGATTTCTAAACATTTAATAAAATAATTATTTTAATTTACTTTGCCCAGAAATCATTATAATCCGGCCCCGATAATGGATTCTGGGAATTTACGGGTATATACGATCGCACTTGGAACCCATTTTATTGCAATCATTAAATCGGAACCATTTTTCGTGAAAAAAACTTTATATTTCTACCAAGCACCGCTCTATGATATTATTATCGTCAGCAGCCCAGTGAAAGATTTTGAACCATGCTTCAAGGACAACATCAAGCATCAAGTTCAGAAGATATTCAGGTAAATGTTAACAAACAGCTGACCGAAAAAGTGTTTTAATATACTAGTTATCTAGGCCATAAGGTGTACCTTGGTAAAGAGAACCAAGCTTCGAAGATTTCAAGAAGAACAGGCATTTACTGGGCGGCTTTAACCTGGGATTTATTCTTACATCTGAATAATTTTCTATAAACTAACCTTACGAACAAACTATATTAGACTGTGGTTTGTTTATTGCTTCGTAACAAAAAGGTAACTTGCTTCTATGAAATCAGTCTTGTATATTCTCTCTTATAATTCATCTTCAGTGTTTATATAATACAAAAATGTATAATGTATATGCACATCACATATTATAATAAAATTATTACCAATATAGTTTACATATAAGGCTTGTTCCAACCAGCAGTCCAGGACTAGTTTTCAATCAGAAATAGAGTCAACCAGATGAATATTGCATGTAGACCCCGGGGTACCTTCCTAAGTCCTACAACTGGTTGATTATATTTGACAGTTTCAAACTGTCAAGGACTGATGGTTGGAACAGACGTATAATAATCTTGTTGATATATTAACAATCTAATAGGAAATATAACAATAATTTAATTAGTTCCTACATGATATAGTATGTCTAGAAAGTATCCGGAATTTTATGTTTTTCCTAATTTTATTACATTTATTTTTTTTTCTAAAACAAGAGCAATGCATCAAGTAGGTTGTGCCGATAGTAGGCTATAGCTAAAATCGCATGACAACACCAACTGTCAAATATTGTTGATTTTAATCAGGCTTAAGATTTGTGAAATAATGTCGCCAGTAGAAAAAATAATACAGGTGGAAGTTTTGTAAAGGAAAGGTGTCCGAAACGTTAAAACATTAGTGCAATGACACCTCTACAAAAGTAATGAAGAATGGATTTTTGTCGAAGTTTTCGAGTAGATAATTTTAGTAATGTTTTATATCCAACAAATTTTGTTTTTACATGCCATACTTCTGCTAATACTCAAGCTTGGATGCAAGAAAACCAATTGGCAATACTTCCATGTCAGCGTCATCAGATCTTAGTCCCACTGAAAACAAATGGGGGGTGGGGGGGTAAAATAATACTAGCTATAATCTAACGAAGTTTTTATGCACCTCCTGTTCTTATTATTTACACTTATCACTACATTTGTGTCCTTATCCTTTAACTATATATATGCCCTTTGAATAGTTGTACCTTATCACTTACATTATATTTTATCATTTTACAGTTCCTATCAAAATTCTTTTTACGCTCAACTTTAGATGCTTGCAAATTGAATCTCGCGTCATTCCCTGTTATTTGTAATTTTATTGCCGGTAGTTACCTTGGGCCTGGAGGCATTTTCATTGCTCGCATATTGTCCACCAAAGTGATGGATGTTCTGAAGATAATAGCGCAACTTCAGTTACGATGAGCTGGTCAGCTTGTGAAGGAGCTGTTCAACTTGTGAAGGAGCATTTTTAGAGATAGTATCCCAATCGATTGTCTGAAACCAACGGGCCAATACGATGGCCAGCAAGGTCATCAGATATAACACCCATAGATTTTTTTTTTAATCACTTCAAGAAAATGGTCTACGAGACACCAGTTGAAGATATAGCCGATCTAATATAC
The DNA here is from genome assembly GCA_963920685.1 of Polydrusus tereticollis. Classification (NCBI taxonomy): domain Eukaryota; kingdom Metazoa; phylum Arthropoda; class Insecta; order Coleoptera; family Curculionidae; genus Polydrusus; species Polydrusus tereticollis. Next base: position 21,807,563 of record OY987328.1, read on the forward strand.
AAAATTGCTCGCTGGCGGTTGACAGATTCTGTTTAATTAAATCATTGTTCCCATTACGAGTTGTTGTGTGTATTTTTGAGTATTTTTGCAGTTTAGAATATGTAACGTAATATATACAGCTATTTTAGTTAACAATGGTAAATAAATGGAAAGCAGAGGAGAAAGAATAACGTTTCTGACGCTATTCTTTCATTTTGACGCATCACCCATGGTCCAATCCAACAATGCCGACATTTTCTCTGTAGGTTTTCCTACATCTTTTTCAATTTTGTTTACATACCTTCATGCATTGTCTAAAAATAATTTATAAATGATTATAAACACCGATCCGGACGATTTCATTTGGCTTCATTTTGAAATTTATTAATTTAATTTAAACGTATAGGTACATAGATTTTTGCCTTACAATTTAATTGCTCAATTTGCTTGAATCATCCAAATTAAACCCCGCATTATCGCCTTAAGATAAAGTTTTTCTTAACAAGCCATAGTGCTTAGAATTTAGAATATCTTGAAGCGAATATTAAGAGATTTTGGTTCTGTATAACGAGTTTAAAAAGAAAAATGTATCTAGGGGAATGTCACCTATGTTAGCAGACCTAATTTTATATTACAATATTTTTTTTATTTCAAACTTTTGACACATTGTTAGTAAATGTGGTTATGTATTGCAACATAGATATTGACAAATAAATAAGGCATGTATTACATTAAATGATATAATAATATATATATATAATTATATAACTGAAGCGACTTTAAACTTTAAATTCACTTCATTGCCTCACATAAAGGAGGTCACCCCAAAACTATCTAGACTATTCAGAGAAATCAATGATATAAAGATTGCATACAAACCCGTACTTACAATAAACTCTATTCACTCAAAAATCAAAGACAAAATACAGTCCAATCAGTTATCAGATGTTGTCTACAAAATCCCTTGTGCAGACTGTAATGAAGTATACATAGGTCAAACTACTAGACCCTTGTCTAGTAGAATCACGAACCACAAGAATAACTGTAGACACCATCCAGAGAGATGTGCCCTTGCCGAACATGCAAATAATTTGGACCATAACATTAACTTCAATTCAGCTGAGATTTTAACCTCGCAAACAAACTATAAAAAAAGATTGTTTTTGGAAATGACATTTATTGCACAGGAACCAAATAGTATGAACAAAAGAACGGATATCCAACATTTAAGTGTAATCTATTCATATCTTCTCCATTTAGATAAAAATTTACTGACAATCAGTGTCAATATCAATAATAACACTTCGAACCTCATATAATACAGTACAACGATTTTTCAGGTATGCTGCATGATAACACTTAAATCTGAAACTTCTCAATTTAATATTATCTTTATATAAGCCGCATTAAAAATAATTCTGACAAATTTCAATGACATATAAAAATGACAGTATTTCCTAATCTATTCAGTCACTTAAGATGGTGACACGTAAGTCATGTTTTCTCGCTTAATATTTTTATAATTTTAAATTAGTAACGAATTTTTTCAAAATGTGAACAACTAAGTTTGATTTTATTTTAAATTATGTGTTTCTTCGTCCATATACAATGTTTTTAATATTATCTCCAAACTATAGTTGTATTTGTAATTGACTTGGGTTTTCAACACGTTTTCTCCTCGAATGTCTTTTATTAATAATTATATTACCATCTATATGAACAATCTCAACAAAGTTGTAAGTAAAAACATTTAATTATTAATTTGAACAAATCTCCTAATATCAATTTATATAAATTTGTAGTCTCCCTGAGGATGGAAATAAAATATACGATTTCCGAAAGCTTGAAATAACTTTAAAGAGTACTCTTTCATTTGCTGCAGTCCCCAATATTCACTAGTGTATTTCTCAACTAGTCAGCAACGACTACCCTCTCGATATATAATTACCTATGATGCATATCCTAGTAAAATACACAAACTCTCAAAATTCCTATATTTTCATAATGAAACAATTATTGTATTTTATTTTCATTTATAAAAAGCGAAACCACCATTAAAACATTCAGAAAGAAATAAAACATAGGTATTTGTTATAAAATGGTATTAGGTAAATGAACTATTCTAAATTTAGGTATACATTTATTTTGAAGGGAAACAATGAATACGTTATAAATTCTTAAACCCATACAAGTTCTTTGGACTTTTGAAAATTATCTCTTTCATGTTATAAATGGAAAAATAAAAAACTAATTTAATAAACATTCAGTGTGATATCATGAACGGCACTGTTGCCAGGGGATCCACATCTCTCTATAGTTCACGGTTGTGAGTAAAGCTCGTTGCAGTATAAACATCCCACGTTAGATTCATCTTCCTCTATATCATTCCAATAATCCTTTGTCTTTTCACTGCTACTTTTTTTTACGACAATTTTTTTATTTGCCCTCGTGTTATTTTTCTTTTCTTTTCCTTTTCTTGGTTTTAACTCTATGATGTTAGGAGTTAAATTTAGTATTCCGGTCTTCACACGTTTTTTTTCTTATTTCCAAATGCTAAAGTAACTAGAGGAAGAGGTGACAATTAAGCAATGCTGTTTCAGATTTGTTTGGTTAAAAAAGATTCGGCCAAAATAGCTTATGTAGCTTCTTTTTCCACTTCTGTGTGCTGCTCATTGTTCTCACTCTTAAGGTCTAATTGCTCCAAGGGTTGATCTATATTTTTATCTTGCAACATTTAATTTGATAATTGTGTTTTTGTTGATCTATAGATTTTTCCGTGGTTAATGATGGTGCATACATCCAATCCTCAACAACGTCTGGATGGAATTGAACTGTTTTGGCAAAAGCATGTATTGCCTTGGCTGGTGTAATGTAAATTATATCATGATGTTATTTGTATTAAATGCCAGGACTGATACTCCGTATCTGTTATTCTTAGGAAAAGTGATAAGGATAGGCAAGCGACAAGATCGCTATCGCTAAAATTAGCGGTATCACCAAATCTCTATGGCGTTGGCAATAGTTCATGCATTTTCGTATTCTTTAATCGAATAGAGATTGTAGTATTATCAGTCCCGAAAATATTGGCAAATTTTACTAAATATATGAAGAAAGGAAGAGAGGAAGAGACCTGATTAACTTTAACCTCAATTTCCGGTTATTGACTATGACTAGTTCTTGTGTAGGAATTTCTTGTAATTTTGCTGTAATTATTTTATAAATATTAGGTAGAGGTATAGCTACACCTACTAAGCAATTTTCGGTCCATGTTATTTTAAAGCAAGTAATTTTATTTATTCAGCAATCCCTATGCTTTTGTCTGATGCAGCACTGTATATGGTAAAAGTAGGCCAAAACTTAAAAATCTTTTACCCCAATATGATACATGTGATTTGTCTTTTACATGGAATAAACCGAGTCGCAGAAACCATGAGAACTGAATATCCTTTAGTAAATAAATTAACTTCAAATATAAAAAAAAGTGCTTCTAAAAGCACCTCTAAGAGTGCAGATGTATAAGGAGAGATTACCAGGAGTTAGTTTACCTCCAGAACCTGTAATTACCCGGCGGGAGACATGGATTAAGGCCGCAATATTCTACGCAGAACGTTTCGAAACCATTAAAGAACTAATTTTGGACTTATATGACGATTCGCAGTGTGTTGTGCAAAGTAAAGGGTTGTTAAAAAGTGCAAGTGTAGTTAAAGATCTTGTCTTTATCAAGGTTAATTCCAGTTTTATACCGGGCATAATATCTTCCTTACAGAGTAGAGATTTGAGTTTAAGAGACTCAGTGAGTATTGTTGAAACTTTTTCCGCTAAATGTAACAACATTCCTGGTAAAGTAGGAGGTCAAGTAAGGAACAAATTGGATGTAACTGTAAAAAATAATGAAGGATTTAAATACTTAACTGCAGTAGAAAGCATTTATGAAGGTAAACCATCCACTGAAGTTGTATCTTGGTCTTATACTTTACTACCTAAGTTGCAGTATTGTCCGATTACATCAGTAGATGTTGAAAGAAGCTTTTCTTTGAATAAACATATTTTTACTGATAGAAGGTCCTTTTTAGTTGAAAATTTTGAAAAATATTTAGTGATAAATGCATTTTATACAATTTTATTTTAAAAAATTCTTTACTTTTATTTTTCTTGTTTTTTTTTGCATTTTTTTTTTAATAAACATCTTTTTTAGAGCCCAGTGTGTTTCTTTACGCTATTTTACTATAATAAATTAAGAAATTTTGCATACCAGTATGCATATTTGGCCAAAAATGCATATAACTGCATATTTTTAAGGCAAACAAATATGCGCATATTTCGGCTGAATTTAAGTGGATATATTCCGTCCTTTAAGTATTATTAATATTACGTCGATATTTACCTATAAAGTGTTTTATTTAGGAAATTAACAAAATAAGTGCTAATTAGCAGGAGGTTTTAACAGATTTTGGTAAAAATAAATTATTTGAGAATTCTTATCATATATAAAATTTTTATATCGTATATAACCATGGTTTATTTGATTTATATATTCATTAAACGTAGTTTTATTTAAATTGCACTCCGGTCATACCCTTTTTCTAAAAGGGTACAGTAAACATTCTTTATGATGTTTTTGGCATCAAGTGATAAATGTTTTTTCTTCGTTACACCATAACTTCCGGAAGCAATATTATCTGAAGTTTCACACAGATCTGACATATTTTGGATGCTCGATAACACACACGAAAATACCTTTAACGCACAGCTTGACAAACACCAAACGACTGATGAACTAAGATGAAAATACTCTGCTTTATATTGAACACCTGCAATTTGCCATTAATCTACCTAATATACCAATATAATAACATAATTAATAGTAACGTAAGGCCCTTAATACCTAATTAGTTTAGGCATAGATGATATTTTAATATTGTATTTTTGTATAAATATTAATAGCTATTTAATTACATGATTAAAATAAAGATACTTACCTATTATTTTATATTTGTTGTTTTGTTGAAAATAGCTAACCTAAACTAATGAAATTAGTAGGTAACAGGACCTGTACCCTTTCAAAAGGCACTAATTTATGGCTGGGTTTAAATTTTATTGCGGTCGGGAAATCAACGAATTATTGTGGAATGGAGCATATAACTTAAAATTGCAACAAAAGCTTTTGTCATCAATAGTAAGTAAAATAAACTTAATTGCTAAACCTAAGTATTTTCCGTCAAGTAAGCTATACCGGATATTGTAATAATTAAACCATACTGAAATTAAAACACAACGTTAGAAAACTTAGGATCACTGAACTTTTAAACTTATTATTCCAGTACACCACTTTATATTATTTGGTTCGTTTCTCCCGGCTAACCCTGTTTCACAGAAGTACTTAACCAGTTTTATTTGTGTTAATTCGATGACTTATCGTTAAAGCAACAATTAAACAATAAACAGTATCCTAAACAATCAGACGAGACATGCTTCAGACATCTTACAAACCATCGCTTCAGTAAGACCCAACAGGTGGTCCTCGCCTATTCGGATTAATGTCTTGTCGTAGCCGAGTGCGTCGTGGCGGGACCCTAAAAGGATAAAGTGGATGAAAGGGCACTACAAATGATTGGGGGGCGAAGGGCATAGATAAAGTAATATTGAGTGGTCATCAGACTGAATGAGGCATTTAAACGCTGCGATTTTGGTAATGATTCTTTTATTACGTTTACTTCAAGGCGTATATTAAAGGTCATGTTTTAATCACTAATCTTAATGGAACATTATCTATCTTATTCTAACATAATCATGACGTCATTTGGTCACGTTTGGGATGAAGCTGAGTAAATTAATAAAATTGATGCTTGATTACGTTCATTTGAGAATTGCTTTATCAGTATTTGTCACTGAACTCCCACCAGTAGAAAAACAAAGCTAATTGCCGACCGATCTAAAAATGTCCCCGGCATACGTGATTTTTCAGAACTGTGGCTCATGCGCAGTACCTACATCGGATTTCTACGATTTTTTGATATTTAACGTTTATATTGTCCAGAGCCGGTTGTCACTTAATTCTTTATTTACACAGTATTTGGCGTGTTTATTGTGAGATTTCTTAGCGTTACTTTGAGTGATTTTTAGTTATTTATTGTACTTTGTGGAACTTTTGGTAAAAACTTATTAGTAGATTAGACTTTTATAAATAGTTTAGGTTTATTTAGATTATAGTGCAGTACCTTTTAGTGTAAGTTTGTGATAAAAAAAAAGCGTATGGTGTTGCTTTGCAAGTCAACGACCCAAAATTCAGTTCTTCAGGTAAGTACCTAGGCTACTTAAAATAATTTTAAAATTGTATCCCCGCATAGATGTGGAACCTTTTTCAAAATAAAAAAGTAAATCATGCTTCACAAACTAATTTACATGCCAATGATTTCAATAACTTTCTTGCTCTATTGCCGAAAATGTAATCAATAATCTGGAGGACGCGGATGTGTCATACAACGAATATCTAAATAGTATGCCCATTAACGAAATCCCCCAATTTAGGTTTGTGCCTGTGGGGTTTGTTGAGGTTAGGGATACCATCTCGGCACTAAAAAACAGCAACAGTGGGGACGTTAATGAAGTGAACACCAAAATATTAAAGACTATCAAAAACCTGATTTATGTACCTCTGACAAAATTAATAAATGAGTCTATGGCTTACAGCACATTTCCATCAATCTTTAAAGTAGCAAAAGTGATTCCTTTATATAAGGGAAAGGGGTCTGCAGATGACTATACAAATTATCGTCCGATCTCTATTTTACCAATATTATCAAAGGTCTACGAACGTGTTATTAAAAATCAAATAATCGAGCACTTTGAATCTAATAAATTGTTTGCCACGGGCCAGCTTGGCTTTAGAAAAAATAAAACAACAAGTTTGGCAATAGATCATTTGACCACTGACATTTTGGAGGGGTTTGAGGACTTTCTTGATACATATGCTGCGTTTCTGGATCTTACTAAGGCATTCGACTGTGTAACTAATAGTATTCCCTTGGAAAATCAAAACTGTTCATCTAAACAGCCCCTCCACTCTGGAGTACCTCAGGGCTCGGTTTTGGGACCATATTGTTCTTGGTGTATATTAGTGATCTGGTCCACGCTCAGGACTTAGCAAAGATTATCTTATTTGCTGATTATACCGCCTATTATGGGCTTTGAGCGTTTCGCGGCAGGTTTGTTGCGATGGTTTTTTTCAATAGACTTTCACTGAATGGCTCCAAGTCTCAGGCTATGAACTTTACACTATGAAATAAAATACCAGATCATTCCCTTTTGGCGGAATGCGTGGATGAAGTCAAGTTTCTTGGGGTCCATCTGGATCCAGGCCTGACCTGGCAAGGCCATGTAGTTCACCTTTCTAAAAAATTAGCGAAATGTCTTTTTATCCTTACAAACCTTGTCAAGATCACCTCCCAAAAAACTGTCCTTACAGCATATCATGGTTACTTTCACTCCAACCTATCTTATGCTATCTTATCGTGGGGCGATTCGCATTATTAGCGCCTAGAGACGACTGCCGTCAGTGATTTGTATACTTAAGGATCTTAACTGTACCATGTGAATTTATGTTTCAATGTATATTGCATATCAAACAAAACATCAATCTCTATCAGGCTCACTTTGACCTGCATAATTATCCAACTAGGAACAATAACAACTTTGTACCAGACTTCAGCCGTCTTGAGAGAACTAGAAATGGCACCATATATCTTGCTATAGAGTTCTTTAACTTGATTCCAACAAATATTAAGGTCCTCGGTATCAGCCAGTTCAAAATGAAAGTAAAGAAGTATTTAATGACAAATGCCTTTTATTCTCTTTAAAGAGTATTTCATATCAAATTTTAACATGTAATTTTATCTTATGATTTGCAAACTTAATTTAATGTGTAATGTTTTAATTTGTAAATAATCTGGGTAAAGTAAATCTTATAATTTTTATAATAAAATAATTTTTATAATTTTATACTTTATAAAATTTTTTTAGAAAATTTTGTATCTAAGAGTTTTATAGTATCAATTGTGTGATATATGTTGATGTTTCTTGTATTCATGTATTATACACTAAATACTAAATATTTAGTTTCTGTTTGACGACGGTATTCAGTATTACCGGCAAAGAGGTAACGTTCTCTGTAATATTCGGATTCAAATTATTGTTATGGGGATCTTGTGTGTATACACTATTAAAATACTCTGCAAATGCATTACAGATATCCTTACCTTCTTGATATTCAATATCATTTAAATACATTCTATTAGGAATATGAAGGGAACCCCTTTTATTGTTAATAAAGGACCAAAACGAGCGCGAATCCATACCAATGTTATTTTGTACTGTATTCAGGTCAATTCTGCAGCTCTAATGTCACGTTTTAGTTCTGCTCGAACTTTTTTTAGTTGATTATATATTGCATTGTTTTTAATTCTATTGTATTTTTTTCTCAGTTTTTCTTTAAATTTAAGTTTATTTATAATTGATATGTTGAACCAAGTGGGGTATTTTTTTGTGTTTTGTTTGGTTTTAGGGATATGTTCATTGAATATTTTGTATATTTTATTATAGAAATCATTAACTGCCTCATTTACATTGGTATGGGTTTCGAGGTACGCCCAGTCTGTTTTATAAAAGCTATAGTACAGAGATAGATAATCAGCCTTTCTAAAATTAAAATGTTGTTCGGGAGACCCGCCTGGCTATTAAAAATGATGGATGTTTGGATATCTTTGCTTTATAAGGCGCCAGGATCAGCTTTTACCCGAAGATCCGATCGGGGGGCGAGTTTAACTCCGGAGCATTTTAATCTTGGAAGCATCATCAAAGCATTTTTTACATATTTCTTATATTTCCCACCCTGGAAACTGAAGACATCGGCACAGCGACAAAACATTAGCTCAAAGAGCAACTTCACCTAAGCCGATGCGATGGTATTTCACCGGGCGATGTCGAGTGAGCCAGCATCTACCATCTCATGGATCGCTAGGATGTAAAAATCCAATCTTCTCCTCCTTGACTGTCGAACTCTTGCAAAAACACCAGGGTAGTTTCTTATTGATTAAACAGAGAATGAGGCCAGATGGCTCCATCTCGTGGTGCTGGTAAAGAACACAAATATCCAAGGATCTCCTGCAAAGACAGCACGTCACAATTGCAGGAGTCCTTGCTAGGCAGCGCTGTGCTTAAACTGGGCGTCATGTCGGTTTAGTAATCAAAAAACTTAACAAAATATCAAGGGTTTGCTTTCTCCTTCTGTCAGAATTATCCCCAGGTGCGTCTCGCTGTATTACAGCTCGTCAGTGAGGCTATAGGTTCTGATAAAAGGAAAAGTATAAGTGTCTGTCCTAAAACAGAAAAAGCGGGATTAAAAAGAGAATGAAGCCAATGGCTTAATCTCGTAATGCTGGTAAAGAACACCAATTCTGAAGCATACCTGCACCCTCTCACATGGACCTACAAAGCCACACATATCAGAGGATCTTCTGCAAAGACAGCACGTCATAATTGCAGGAGTCCTCGCTAGGCAGAGCTATGCCCAAGCTGGGCGTCATGTCGGTTTCGTAATCGAAAAACTTAACAAAATATCAAGGGTTTGCTGGAGGAAGAAGCAAACCCTTGATATTTTGTAAGTCCATATCAGAGGGCGCAGATATGCTTAAGAATTTTAAGGTGTTCTTTACCAGCACCACGAGATGGAGCCATCTGCCTTCATTCTCTGTTTAATCCCGCTTTTTCTGTTTTAAAACAAGACACCTATGCTTTTACCTTTTGTCAGAACTTATAGCCTTACTGACGAGCTGTAATACAGCGAATAACGTCTGGGGATGGTTCTGGCTTGTTAAGTTTTTCGATTACGAAACCGACATGACGCCCAGCTTGGGCATAGCTCTGCCTAGCGAGGACTCCTGCAATTATGACGTGCTGTCTTTGCAGAAGATCCTCTGATATGTGTGGCTTTGTAGGTCCATGTCAGAGGGCGCAGGTATGCTTCAGAATTGGTGTTCTTTACCAGCATTACGAGATGAAGCCATTGGCTTCATTCTCTTTTTAATCCCGCTTTTTCTGTTTTAGGACAGACACTTATACTTTTCCTTTTATCAGAACCTATAGCCTCACTGACGAGCTGTAATACAGCGAGACGCACCTGGGGATAATTCTGGTAGAAGAAGAAAGCAAACCCTGGATATTTTGTTCCTTATTGAGTTACAACCAGCAATTATCAGATTTCTTAAATCTTCCACATTCTGCACTGGAGTAGTATAAATTAATGACTTTATCTAGCTCCATAGAAAATCATCCAGGGATCGATTAGGCCATAATTGAGGTTCACCTCGATTATTGCGATCTCCGTATGTTACTGTGTTAATTCGAGCAACTGCACTAAAATGCGCTGATGCACCATCGTGCATAAACTACATTACATTTATTTTGCCAATGGTACATCCTCCAGAAACTGAGGTAGTTTGTTCCAAAAAGTTGCGATATACTCCGCCGGTAAGTCTTCCTAGTAGAAATCCCGGTCCAATTAACCAGTCACCCACAATTCCAACCCAAACGTTCAACGAGAACTGATGTTGAAAGCCATCTTCCAGTACCTCATGTGGATTTTCTTTAGCCCACACATGGTTGTTGTGAAAATTCCTTGTTGCATATCATGAGAAATTCGATTAATGGGTATAAAGAATCAGCTTCAGTAGTTGAGGAATTTGAAACAATGTGTGTAAAATCAGCAGGAAGAAGTACCTGAACACATTGTATGTAGCATAAATACAACAAATATTCACTAAAGAATTTCCAAACAGTCCCATTTGTTACATTGAAAGTATTTGCAATGTTTCGAGTAGCAGTGCCTGGATATTCATGTCTCTCATGTCCAGCTAATGCTCTCTCACTGACTGCCGTTCTTACTGTCATTGGCCTTCCAGGTCCCCCAGGAATAGTTCAATGTACAACCGCCTATCTTGTAATGAATTGCCATCAACAAATCCATAACTGAAATGCATGTCAGTCATCTCGGCGTTCGTATTGCGATTCATGATAGAGGACCTCACTAACAAGGGCTTAACTATTAAAGACAGAAGGTACAGGTCAAATAACAAAACGTCAGTCAGTTACAATAAATTCGACACATACAAAATGGTGAAATACGAGACGTAATATATTGAAATCACATTTAAACTGATTTGCTTAAAAGATAACACCGCATTTCTAGCTAAATAACCTGGAAGGCTTCAATTTATTAGTGACCGCCATATGGATTCCGTCTAGATCAACAGGAGGCCTTCTTGCTTATGTTACTCACGTTTGGAACAACGCAACAGAACATCATGGGGAGTCCCGGGCGGTAGCATTGGACATTTTCAATGCCATTGACCGAGTATGGCATGAGGGGCTTCTAACTAAAGTGAGAGTATGCGGAATGCCGGTTCAATTTTGTTCACGGCTGTCTAGCTCTCTAAAAGACCGTTATCTGCAAGTGGCGAGGTTCTATATTGTCACCAACTCTCTTTTACTATAAACCTTTTAGAAAAAATTAAAAATCCTATATATATCCTCGCTGATGACAGCACACTAGTTTCATCTATTACTTTGGATGCTCGGACATCGGCTGCCAATGCACATCTCTATAGGCAGCAAGAGGTCTCTGATCTCAACAAAGATCTGGAAGAAATTCTATTTTGGGGTGACAGTAACCAAGTAGAATTTAATGCTAGAAAAAGCCAGGCTTCATCAATTCATTTATTATGCGTCAATTTGGATAGTCACATGTCTTAGCATATCACGTTTCGGCCATTGCTAAAGCAGCCTCGCAGAAGTTTGGAATACTTTTCCAAAGTAAGGACCTACATACACCCCAACAATTTTTGATGCTCTGTAAAGCCCAAATTCGACCATCGCTGGAGTACTGTTTGCATATTTAGGGCTCTGCTCCTAAACATACCCTGAGATTGCTAGATTCCATTTAAAGAAGAGCCATGATCGGTGACCATGATCTGACAAACAACCAGGAACCCTTGAACATCGAAGGCAGGTTGGCGACTTGAGTCTAATTTACAAATATTTTCATGACAAGTGCTCAACTGAGGTTGCCCGCTTGATTCCACCCAGAGCGGTGCATGGTGGAAATACACGACGAGCCACTGCAGCCCACCCGTACGTGGTTCAGCTTAGTGTCCTTCGAACGACACTGTGTAAAAACTCTTTTAACTGGAGAACGTCATCACTCTGAAACGACCTCCAAGAGGCCGTGGTCCCCAACGAGAATGATCTCCAAAGATTCAAGACCAACGTGTATTGTTTTTTTCGCACACGTACCGCTTGCAGAGCGCCATAAAGGATTTATCCTACAGTGCTGTGCCTCATCCAAAAAAAAAATTGTAAATAAGTGTATAGGTACTAAGTAAGCCCAGTGTAGGACGCCACACTTTTATTTTTACTACATTAATAATTTAAAATTGGTTTTGTCGAAAATTTTTCTTGCCCTGTATCTTCGAAACAAGAGAGAACAAAATATTGTAAGAATAGTCCAGAGAATTACCACTTTCATATTTGCCGCATGTTTAATAAACACCCTATATAGTAATTATTGTTATACTTTGCATATAAGGGTTCTAAAATAAGGGCACATTACAATAGTTATTTATACTACAAGGGATGTAAGTAAATATACTTACATCCCATGAAGTATATAACATTTTTTCTCCTCCCCGCAGAATTTATTCTTGGATTTTTATTAATTTAATTCGATACTTTTCGCATGAAATTCAGGACAGCTTTGACCGGTTTCTATAGCATCATAAGCATTGGTATTTTATCAACAATGTCAAGCTGTATTATTATTAAAAATTATTACCACCCAAGGGTCGTAAGTTGACTTACAACCCGTCGTCAAGGGCAATCGATACCTTTTTGGTAATTGTTACTTACGTCCTTCAAAACAGTGTCAAAATGCGCTGTTTGCAATATAGGGAGGAGAAAAAATAATCTATTATTTCATGAAAAAATAATTATGATTTCTGTCACGAAATATCTTAATAAACTGTAATTTAATCTAATAAATCCAAATCTGGCAACAGGTCACCGCGAGGAGCGTAAGGCAGTGAACCATAAAAAGTAATTTAATTGACACAGGTTCCTCATAGACCAAAATATATTTGGTGTGTTGTGCATCTCAGAAGCGTCAGGCGTGTGCTGATTGTTCGTCATCAACGTAGCAGCATAACTGCGAATTACAAAATGTACACGCGTTATGCGTTGTAATTCATTTAATATTTATAACATTGGAGACGTCTCAAGCGAGCTCTTGCGTTTAGTTCATTTTATTTTCATCTATTCACCATGAAATAAAAAAAAATTAAAAAATCATATTTATAAAAGTCTTGCGCACGTCTATGACACGCTTCTTAAAACTCCATAGTTATGGCTTTTATTTCCCCTTTCTCTTCAGACGTCGTAGTGCTAGCCTCGTGCGATGGACGTAATGTACTATCAGCACGATGGAGCTCCTGCACATTTCGCTCATCAGGTCAAACAACATTTGGATAAAAGATTTCCGGGGTGTCGGATTAGTCGCGGTGGTCCTATTAATTGGCCTCCAAGATCTCCTTGCCTCACAGCACTAGATTATTGTTTATGGGCTGGTTTAAAAATTAAGTGTATAAAGTAAAAGTGGACATTCGGGATGCACTAATTTGACGTCTTAAAAATACTGTAGCCAATCTTAAAGAAGAAAGATTTGAAGCAATTAGGGGAACAACTGGCGCTCTTCATAGACGAAGCAGCAAATGTTCAATGGCGGTATTTTTAAACATTTATTAAAAGAACGCTATGATTAAGAAAATGATAATGATTGAAATTTTGTTTAGTTGAACATATGGGTTTTTTCACATTGTTTTCGCGTATATAATTCACTCCTGAAGTTTGGTCCGTTCCTCCCCACTCGCCCTGTATAAGGTGACGCATTAAAGAAAATATGACTTTATGCGATATCCCGTACACGAAGTGACCAAAGGAATTTATGGACACCTCTGCAAAAAGTATTTTAGATACCTTATATGCAAATATTTTTTTATTTTTACCAAGCATGGGAAATAAACAGTTAAGGGGTGAATTATATCATGAGTATCGATAGACGTAGGTACGTACTTTCATGATACTTACACCAAACTCTTGGATTAAGAGTTTCACCAGTATCACAAAAAAAAACTTTTTACGGCTTATCTTTGCATTTAACTACGTAACTATCAGGTTCTCACGTCAAAAATCAATTCATTCACAACCGTAACAGAGATATTAAGTATCAAAGCCCTCCCACGATCAAAATAAAACAGTCGCGTGCCACCATAGCCGCCTCTTCAAATCGCGTTGCGTTGATTGCGTGAGTGTAGATGTCAATTGTTTCGTGCCATCGAAGCCGATTGGATTTATGGAACGGATTTTGTTTGTCGGCCCGGCGGCATTGGCTGGCACCGCCGTTGCCGACTACGATAAACGTGTTAATTTGTTGAAACCATTGACGCACACTTGAATGAATCCACCGGTTGTAAATGTCTATGGGCATGGGAATGTGTGTTGGATTGGTCAGGTTTACGACAGCTTTTTTATTCATTTATGTTAAAGTGCAACAAAAACAAAAGGAAACTAAAAACATTGACTGTTTTTTTTTGCCTTAGGTATTGATTTAAAATGCTAAAAATAAATGATGATATAGGTAAAGGGTTACTCGTGGTATGCGGGGATTGCAGGATAAACGGTCCTTCGCTCTACAGACTCCGCACAGCTGTCATTTTGTAAAGCATCAATGCCGGTGTTTCTGATACTAAACAATGTTTGTAAATATGTATCGTTAAGTTTGCTCAAGATATAGTAAAATATCTCAATAGCGACCACCCTCGGGGAATCAAATCTACATATATGTAAACAATTTTAAATATTTTTTTTTAAATTCATCAGAACTAAAATTAAATGAGATGAAGCCACGTTACCAATAGGTTAAGATTGGCTGTTGGCCGTAGGGGAAGAGATGGCCATATCGATTCATAAAGCATGGCAAGACAGCTGCACGGTATATTAGAACGCAGTTTCTGCAGTTTTACTTTGTTTACAGTGGCAGTGATTTAAATTTGCTGATAATTTTTGCGCGAATGTTGGAAAAATAATTTCTTAAGGTTCAGATGTTCTTCATTTAAAAGTCATAAGTTATATAAAAATAATCTTTAGGACATTCTAGGTCATGTTGAAATTTCATTGGCGGGACCTTAGGTCTCTTAGGTACAGACATTATTAATAATTTTATTCCATTACTAATTACAAATTTCTTTCTTTTTACAGAATTTCTCATAAACACTAACAAAACTTTTTCTCTTCTCATCCACAAAATAAAAATTTTTATAACATGACCTAGAATGTCCAAAAGATTATTTTTATACATCGATCTTCCCTTTTAAATCCGACCACAAATTGACAAAGCCTTCACATAAATTTTGAATTAAATATAACATTTTATTTACAATTTCAGTATGCTGATTGCATTTACATTCAATTTTTAATATCTCGTCAAAAAAATTTTTTAAAAAAGCTCCATTAGCGTCACTTTCCACCAACAGTTTTCTCTCTACTGCTAATAATAACTGCAGCACTGTTTTTGTCTCCTGAAGATGAAGGTTACTACCTTCGAAACATGTAGAGACGTTTTATTTTTAAAATTGAGCCTTTGATAGCTCACTATTAAATCAGTGGAGAAAGACTTTTTGACTTTCTTTCCCCTTTCCCCAATAATTTACTTAAGAGAATCATTTTTAAACAGTAAAAATATAAATCTATAGTAATCTAAATACATTTTGGAATGCTAACACAAAATTACCCTGAACGCTCAGAGAAATAAATTAAATGTTGAAAATGTCCACCTCCTGCAAATATGCATGCCTCTGCTCTTTTGCTCACAGACTTACGTGCCCTTGGAAAATAATGTTTCTAATAGTTCCACAAGAAACTATGATGCGATTTCTTAACTGTTATTCAGTATGAATTGGTGTGCTGTAAACCCACGGTTTAAAATTACCCCACAGGAAGTAATCTAAACTATTGAGGTCCGGGGACCTAGGTGGCCATGTCTGTGGTCCTCCGTGACCTATCCAGCGATTATTGTAATTTTGGTTTAAATTTTCGGGCGCCAGAGCACTGAAGTGCGCTGGCGCATCGTCGTGCATAAACCACAGTCGTTTCTTACTAAAATGGGAACATCTTCCATCAAAGCTGGCAATTCTTCTTCGGAAAACTTCCGGTAATTATGTCCATTGAACCTCTCATGATGAAAATAGGATCCAATTAAATAATCACCGAATATTCCAGCCCACACTTTAACGAAAAACTGAACCTGGTGACGGGATTTCAAGATTGCATGTTGGTTTTCTTCAGCCCGAAAATGATTATTGTGGAAGTTTTGGATGGCGTTTCTAGAAACATTGGCTTCATCGTTGAATAAAATTTCAGTATCAAATAATGGATTTTCAATTACTTTTGAAGAAACCATTGGCAAAAATTCGTCCGTAATGGAAAGTCGCGTGGCAGTAGAGACTGAACACGTTGGATATGGTAGGGATATAATAAAAACGCATTAGGAATTTTCCAAACAAGAATGTATGAGATATTCAAATTGTTTCCAATTTTTCATGTTTGTACTTAATTCGGGATCTTCCTCGACTGAACTCAAAACCGCTACCTCAATTTCTGGTGTTCTTACAGTACGTTGTACTCCTTTTAGATGATTGTCTGGTTCAAAACTTCCCTTTTCGCACAACCTTCTATGAATGTTTGAAAATATTTGTGCATCCGGAATATTTCTATTTGGAAAGCGGTTTTGGTACAACCGCCTGGCTTCCAGTGCGTTACCATCAGCAAGCCTATACATGTAATGCATATCTGCAAACTCAGAATTCGTGAAATGGAGCATGTCTTTTTAATAATATTATTAATTCTAATGACTTAAATACGTAACAACTAGACTAGGTAGACAACTGTCAAAATTGTTAATGTTTTCAAAACAAAATCTGCTTCTTACCTACCAGATACGTTTTCAATCCTTAATAATACCCAATTTCATAACAACGTGCAAATGAATGAATATAATTTTTTTATGCGAAAACCATACGTCAAACGAAAGAGAATGAAGAGACCAGATTTGCTCAGAAAGGAATGTGGATTTCAAAAATAATTTTTGTTTTAAGAGAAAGCCGTGGCGTATCAATTTTCTCTTTAAAATGATTCTGTGCAAATCCCACATGAACGCCACTGGCAAGAATAAAAAATCATAATGTGGAGCAGAAAATGCCTTTTTATGCATAGAAAATACCAAAGTTATCATAAAGAAAAGGATTTTTTCTTAAAACTTTAGCACCCCGTAGTTCAACAGTTAAGACTTATTTTCATATGAAGTTTTTTTCTCAAAATGGACCCAAGATAACCTTCTTAAATATTAGCATGTTATTAAGAAACACCCTGTATACTAGATTGCATCATAAGCGCGTGTTAATTTGTGTTTGTAATCTCTGAAAATATTTTTCTTCTATAATTAAATATTTTCAATGTTAAACTGTTTATTATTATTTATTATATTTTAATTTCATTTCATTTCATTTTTTCTGGAGTTATAATATTTTGACCCTGAGCTGTTTCGGAGCCGAATCGTGTCGGCGCCGAATTGTCCAATTACCCCGATATAAGAGCTGCCGCTCGCACCATGGTACGTAAAGTTTCCTTGTAAAGGTAATTTTACGGCACAATATCACAGATGGTGTACAATATTCCAAGTTGTTGGTCACTCTGCCATTGACAGTAATAGCTACAGGGTGTTGCACTATAAATGGACCCCCCCTTTAATTTTTTTATCCGATAATATTAGAAAAAATGGTAAATACGAAAGTTCTAGGGTACAACGTAAAATTTTTTATGAAATAGTTTAAATATATATAGGGTGTTGCAGAAAGACGTAGCAAACAAAAATATAGTTTTTTCTTATGGAACACCCTGTATATAATACTCTCAAATGATAGGGCTGGTCTTCCTGATAAAAATGATATATAATTTTTTATAATTATTATTATGTTAAAGTCTAAAAACGCATATTTAAATTGTACTTGTAGTAGGCCATGGATTAATTGTACTTGTAGCAGGCCATGGATTAAGCATGGCGCTTTCAATTATTATTTGGATATTATGTTTGACAACTTGTCAGAATTATCTGATTATAATAGTAAACGGTTTAAAATGATTTATACAGTGCAGGAAAAATTTGAAATATCGTGTTTATACATTAAAAATAATAAGAATAGACATGCTGCCAGACGAGAATATATGATTCTACATGGCAACGGACGCGCGCCAGCTTTAAATACATTTAACCGTGTATATGAACTACTAAGGAATACTAACGCTTTAAATAGAAGAAACAGGACTGTTACTATAAATGAAGATGAAGAATTAGAAGTCCTCTTATATTTTCAAGGTATGTTTGTTTATCGATTTATATAAAAAAAAAATCGTAAATGCACAACTATCAATAATAATGCTGCATTATTAATTCTAGAGTATCCTGCTAATTCAATTTGAGATGGTGCCAAAGATCTTGAGAAAAGTGTATGGAAAATTTATAGAACTTTGAAAAAACACAAGTTCCACCCGTTTAAGCCGAAAAAAGTCCAACATTTAACTGAAACTAACAAACAGAAACGTTTGGAATTCTGCAGAATTATACTAGAAACTCTTGGAAGGTATCCAAATTTCTTTTACAAAATAATGTGGAGTGATGAATCATGCTTCAGCACGGCAGGAATTCCAAATAGAGAAATATACATTATTTGTCTACCGACAATCCCGAAAAGTTTTTTGAAGTGAAACATTCTGGTCGCCGATTTGTAAATGTTTGGTGTGGGATAAAAGACTTTAGGATTTTGGGTCCGATCTTTTTTAACCATTCTCTGACTGGTATACGTTACCTTGGCATGCTTCGAAACGACATTGAAGATTTGTTTGATAATTTACCCCTAAATGAAGCGCAAGGTATTGTTTTTCAACAAGATGAGGCACCAGCCCATAATGTAGGCGGGGTAACAACTTTGCGAAATGAAAAATATGAAACCTGGATTGGGAAACATGGAACAATTAAGTGGCCGCCGAACAGTCCAGACCTAACTCCGCTTGATACCTTTTTATGGGGGTATTTAAAAAATAACATCTACCTTAAAGGACATGACAATGTCGACTTATTGAAAGCACAAATTCGAAATCAAATCGATACTATAAATAGAAATCAACACTGGGCAGTTAAAGCTATCCGTAAATTAATAAAAGCATATCGTCTTTGTATAGAGATGAACGGCGGTCATTTCCAGCACCTTAAGGAATTTCAATAAAAATATGTGTTAGTTCTGCTATGTTTTAGTTTTTTTAATGTTCCTTATAAAAAAAATTTGTTTAAAAATTATGCATTACTAGTATGTTATGTATTAAAAAATTAATTTTTATTTCTTTTGTAGTAATTTTGAAAGATGTTTACACAATGGGAGGTGCCTTTTTCAATCCATGGCCTACTACAAGTACAATCTAAATATGCGTTTTTTGACTTTAACCTAATAATAAGTAGGTATAATAAATTATATATAATTTTTATCAGGAAGACCAGCCCTATCATTTAAGAGTATTATATACAGGGTGTTCCATAAGAAAAAACTATTTTTTTTTTGCCAAGTCTTTCTGCAACACCCTATATATATATTTAAACTATTTTATAAAAAACCTTACTTATTGTATTATGTGTTATGTATTTACCATTTTTTCTAATACCATCGGATAAAAAAGTTAAAGGGGGGGTCCATTTATAGTGCAACACCCTGTACCATGTAACCTTTCTTCTAGGGCTTCTTGGTAAATTTTCTTGGAGTAGAAAATAGACACAAGTGGTGATAACAAGCATCCTTGTCACACACTTCGAATGATTTTTATTTAATCTAGTAGTTCTTCATCGACCTTTACCTCGGCAACCTAAGTCCAGTATAAGTTTGCTCTGATGTCTCTTTGGTCCAAGTTCATCGAATCGAGTATTTTAGGTAGCTTGTCATGTTGGACTGACTCTGTCAAAGGCTTTGGCCTAATTAATGAAGCAAGCAAATCAACTAACCTGCACTACAACCTCATACCAAAAAGGCCTTCCTTATCATAAAAGCCACCTTTGAAATCGAATATAAGTAGGTATTATTTATCCCCATTTTTATTCTATCTTTTAGGTCCTTGATGTTGTCTGGTCTATTCTGATATATATACACATAGAAAGAAATCCAATGACATGAGGTTCGGAAACCTTGGTGGCTATTTAATTAGACCCCGTCGATCTATGCAGCGATTTCGAAAAGTTTCGCCTAAGTATCTTCGAACATTTTCAAGTGCGGTACGCCATTTTGTTGATACCATATGCTTTCATGGAGAATACCGGGATCATCCTCGTTAGAAAAAGAAAACTGCTATTGCAGGTATTAAATCAAATGAAAGGAAATCTAAGTAACGCTGACGATTACTAAAGCAAAAAAGGCGCCTGGCTTTAACGGCATAACAGTTAAAGCACTAAAGAACTTACCTGACAATGTTACTACGGACCTGGTAAACATACCCTAGGCTATAATCGAAAAGAACCGCCTCTTACAAGTGTGGGAAAGATCCAATGTTATTTTAGTACCTAAGCCAGGATAGGACTTCACATTGGTCTTCAATTACAGATCAATCAGTCTTCTGTTGTGTCTTGATAAGGCTGTTGGGAAAGCTGATGAGATTGGGCATGCTAAATTACTTAACGACGTTGATTGAGAGACAGTAAAAACGTGATTCTTTTTGCGGAATTAATTCGAAATATTAAGTAGGAAAATGGTTTCTCGATCAAGAAGTAGGTAATAATTCTTAAATGTTAAAAACCTTTTTAAAAATTTTATTATTACGGTCCAGTCAGTCTATGAGAAATGTCTATGTGCTGTTGAGGTGAGGGTTTGTATAACTAAATTGTTTTTAGAAACGTCTGCCCGTTTGTAATAGGCTGCATTAAAAAAGTTCACTGTTATACTGGTTTTTGGTTGTTAAACCGACACTTTTATAGCGCTGCCTAGCGAGGACTCCTATAATTATGACGATTGTCTTTAAAGGTGACTTTCTCTGACATTTGTGACTTTGTAAGAGTTAGAGGGTGCAGGTGTTATTAACATGTAATGTTTCTTACGAGCACCACGAGATGCAGCCAGCTGGTTTTATTAACCGCCGAGAGTCTGTAATTAGTTGAGAAGAGAAAATATGACACCAAGTTGACCATTCTCTGATCGTTCAATTGAATCTGGTTAGTTCATGTTTCACCAGAAGTTAGTACTAGGGAGGACTAGATATTTATATAGGTATTCTTACATCTTTTTAAAACTAATATATTTTTAGTGAAATAAATAATAAATTTTATAACATTTTACAATCCCAGGCTGTATGAAACTTTTTATAAGTCGAAGAAAACAAATTTTGCTTATATTGTGCTGATATTCAGCCAAATTTAGCTTAGATATTGTGCTCGTAAACTTTCGCGAATAAAAAAGCTCTTAGAGCAAAGCAAAAGTTATTTTGCTTTTACTGCAACGGCGTAATTTAAAATTCATTTTAAATTTTCCTTTCGAAAGTTTGTTACCTTCGTAATACACGTTGCAACAATTTCTTTGCAAATTTAACTTTGCAGTATATATTCAGTTTTAGAATGTCTATATACTTCAATCGACGTATTTTACATACAAATACAATTTTTGATGTACTTTATTTGAAGAGTCTAAAATTCCATTACTTCCCATTTACGTATAAATTGAACAGAAAATTCATAATATTTTAAATTACAAGACACACTTGGCAGGGAAACTGGGTCGCCAGAAATATTACGAGAAACTCTGCTGCTGGCTGGTGGTAAAAGAGCGTTTTAAACCAAGATTTTGTACAACTAAATTGGATTTTCGGGGAGAGGTTTAATTAAAATATTACGTTTTAAAGTTAAAATAAACTTGGTAATTTTATAAGAATTAGATTTTAATTCATAGCAATAATTACACAGGTCTGCAAAATTTACCTTTTTAATTTTTAAAATTGGCCGCATGAAAAGCACTGATTATATTTACAACGTGAAAAGTATTTAACCCAGATATGCCTACTGTCCTTCTATAAGGACACTGCGTAAAAATATATCTAGCATCAATTTATAGCATGTTCGCCTATTTTTTCATAGATGGCAGTATGCTTACCAGTAAGTGTTGAGTATTACTTGAAATATTATTTATACAACTGACAGGTAACTAGTATTTGCACGTGGTGATAATAGTTATTTATGTATCTAGGGAATTATAATGGTCTTAATTACCGAGGGCAAAGTTTACGTCCCGAGGGCCTTTGGCCCGAGGGACAGCAATTGCCCGAGGTAATTGAGATCCTTATTATTCCAGTGATACATAGATAATTTTATTTCTGACCGATTTTAGTAACATTTTGTTCATTATTAAAGTGGAATAAATGTTTCAATAGATGACAATCAAATTGACATTAGATGTCAATCGTTT
Organism: Polydrusus tereticollis; assembly: GCA_963920685.1. Classification (NCBI taxonomy): domain Eukaryota; kingdom Metazoa; phylum Arthropoda; class Insecta; order Coleoptera; family Curculionidae; genus Polydrusus; species Polydrusus tereticollis. Next base: position 21,830,185 of record OY987328.1, read on the forward strand.
GATTTTATGTCAAATTTTTCTTAATATCCCAAGGGAGTTATGGCCCTTATAATTTCCGCGTAACTAAGACGTTATAATAATATATATAATATACCGGTCAGAAATAAAACATTTTATTATCGATGGACCCACCAATTGATCTAAAATTAGTTGGGTAAATATTTATATCAAGAACGTTAATATTATTGACTATTTTTTGGAAAGATCCTTTTTTACAAACCTTATTTTTTGGTAAATCATACTCATGATATATGTACAATGTAATAAGTTACTTGCTAACCTCACATATTGTATTGTAGTGTTCTTTTTAAAGGACAGTGGGCATATAAACAACTTTTTTTTTAGAGGTCTGACTTTGCACGAACTTCTTCAGTCTTTGAAAGAAGATGATAATGATGATGATAATCCGGAAGTTTCCTTGACAATTATACGCTTAATTATGCTGAACCAGTGACAAATGAGGACTCGGGGGATGAAGATGTCATAAATATTAATAATCTTCTAGGATCACAACTTCGAGCAGAGGCTGAGCTTCTCGAAACGACGCCAAATATCAAAAATCAGGACCAAAAACTCAGAAAAATGGATTGCGATGACTCAGATAGTGAAGCCGAACTGCCACTGTCAGTGATAAAAGCTCGAATAAAGGAAACAGCAAACCAAATACCTATTAAAAAAACTTATCAATGGTCGTCTCAAGATTTGATTGCCTCAGATATTTCATTTCTCACTTCGCAGAATGTTCAAAATTGTAATTCGCCAGCTGAATTATTTTCATTTTTTTAATGATGATATAATTGATATGTTTGTCACTTATTCAAACTTATATGCTTTCAGCAAAAATAAAGCTGGTAACATTGCAAGACATGAAATGAAAAATTTTTTTGCCATATTTTTACTCAGGGGCTATATACCCATGCCCCGTCGGCGAATATTATGGGAGAATTCTCCTGACACTCATAATGATCTTGTATCTAATGCATTATCTAGAGATCGCTTTGACTATATTTCTAGCAATCTACATTGAGGTGCTAATGCCAACCTAGATTCTTCTGATAAATTTACAAAAGTAAGACCTCTATTTCGTAAAATGAACAAAGCATTTGGTGTATTTGCTCCTGTATGTGAAAATCACAGTGTTGATGAAGCCACGGTTCCCTATTATGGGCACCATGACTGCAAGCAGTTTATAAGAGAAAAACCAATTAGATATGGGTTTAAATTATGGCCAGGGACAACTAGCAATGGTTATGTTATACAGAGTGGCGCATCGAAAACGAAACAGAGACATTTATTGGCAGCTCAGACTCGTCAATTTTGTTTTCGAGGGGGACACAAAATTGGCAAAAAGTCACGTTAACACGGGCAGCCCCCTGGGCGGGGGTGACACCACCCCTTAAATCTTAAATGGAAATGGGGGTCGAGTGATACCTTATTTTAAAGGTCTTTCAATTCCCTTTATAATGATGTAAAATTCATGTACTTCAGGTCAGTAGTTTTGGAGATTTATTGATTTAAAGCTTAAAGTAGACTTTAACAGGTACATCAGATTAGTTTGTACTACTTTCAAAAGAAATTTAAGTAAAAGCATTTACTTAATAAGTAAATGCTTTTCTTCACTACGCCCATGGTTTGTTTATCATTTTGGTGTTGAAAATAGCGATTAGAGCGTTTTTTGTGACAAAAAAGTTGTTTCTTGAAGAAAGATAAGAAGGGAATGTCTCGTACTTATTTTAAATAGGAATTTAGTACATAGTTTGCGATTGATTTGACCAAACTTTGTTGTTAAAATACCTTTTAACGCTTAATACATAAATTAACCATGGTATATTCCACGGCAGAAAGGGTTGAAATTATCGAAATATTTTTCGGAAATAGTCAGTCCGCTAATAGAACGGCACCAATATTTAATGAGCGACATGAGAACAGTAACGTGCATCGAATTTATGTTCTAGAACTTGTAGCTAAATTTCGGGAAACTGGATCAGTCGCCAATAAAAAACGCAACATTGAAAATCCCATAAGGAACGAAGCAATGGAAGTGGGGGTTTTAGGGCAAGTTTATGTAGATCCTACGCTAAGTACCCGCAAATTGGATACTGTGTGTGGTATTAGTCGACGTAGTATCCAACGGATTCTAAAGGCCCATAGTTTTCATCCATATAAATTCACCTTGTACAAGAACTTAATGAAGACGATTTTGATCGGCGATTACAATTTTGTGAAGATATGAGTGAACGAATTATAAACGATGAACATTTTCTATTCAACACTTGCTTTTCCGACGAATGTTCCTTTTTCTTAAATGGCGCAGTAAATCGTCATAACTGCCGATATTAGTCCAATTATAATCCCAGAATTTATCCTGAGGTACACACACAGCAGCCACAGAAATTAAATATTTGGGCTGGTATTTTTGCGATCATTTAGTTGGTCCTTTTTTCTTACCTAGAAATTTGACCGGTAAAATGTATTTGGAATTACTGCAAGATGCCATAGATCCTGCATTAATAGTCATAATTGAAAATCAGAATGACCGGCGGTACATTGCGAATAGGTTGATGTTCCAACAGGATAATGCACCACCACATTACGCATTACGTGTCCGACAATATTTAGATCAGACGTTACCATGTCGATGGATTGGTAGAAAGAGGTGCCATTGAATGTCCCCCAAGATCGCCAGATTTATCACCTTTGGATTTCTTTCTGTGGGGTCACTTAAAAAGCAAAATCTATGCTACTCAGCCAACATCGTTAGAAGATTTGCGACAAAGAATTGTGAATGAGTGCTTTCAAATTACTCCTCAAATATTGCAAAAGTGCGGCAAAGTTTTGAGCAAAATCTTTATTACTGCATGGAAAGTCATGGTGGTCATTTCCAACATTTAGTTGGCTGACGGGTCAGTTCATTTTCAATTTTTACACTACTTTGCTGCCAAATGGATTGATCTCCACTAATGATGATGTATTAGAGTTTTATTTAAGCTTTAAATCAATAAATCTCCAAAACTACTTAACTAAAGTACACGAATTTTACATCATTATAAAGATAATTGCAGGACCTTTAAAATAAGATATCACTAGACCCCCCTTTATATTTAATATTTTAGGGGTGGTGCCACCCCCGCCTTGGGGGCTGCACGTGTTAACGTGATTTTTTGCCAATTTCATGTTCCTCTCGAAAACAATAACGACTGGTCTGAGCGTTTTCCAAAAAAGAACTGAGCGAACTGCCAGTAAATGACTTTGTTTCGTTTTCGATGGTTCGAACTTTATCAAGGTGCTTAAAGTGAGATTAGTCTAAAATATGAAGTTTGGAATACGCAGATGTCATTTCTTCATTACAAGAACAGTCGTACCATATATTCTGCGATAATTTTTTTACAAATATTCCACTATGTTTTGAATAAAACGAAGAGATATGCGTCTTACTGGTACCATCAGAGATAACAAAACTTCCAAGTTTTTTTTTTTTTTTTTTATGATAAGGCACAGCACTACAGGATAAATCCTTTATGGTGCTCTAGGAGCGGTGAGTGTGCGCAGGAAACGATTCACGTTGGTCTTGAATCTTTGGAGATTATACTCGTTGGGGAACACGATCTCAGGGAGGTCGTTCCAGAGTGATGACGTTCTCCAGATGAAAGAATTTTGAAACAGTGTCGTTCGAGGGACACTAAGCTGAACCACGTACTGGTGGGCTGCAGTGGCTCGTCGTGTATTTCTACCATGCACCGCTCTGGGTGGTATCAAGCGGGCAACCTCAGTTGAATACTTGCCATGAAAATATTTGTAAAATAGACTCAAGTCGCCAACCTGGCTTCGATGTTCAAGGCTTTCCAGGTTGTTTGTCAGACTATGGTCACCGATCAAGCGAATGGCTCTTCTTTGAATGGAATCTAGCAATCTCAGGGTATGTTTAGGAGCAGAGCCCCAAATATGCGAACAGTACTCCAGTGATGGTCGAATTTGGCCTTTATAGAGCATCAAAAGTTGTTGGGGTGTATAGAGGTTCTTTGTTCGGAAAAGTACTCCAAGCTTCTGCGAGGCTGTCTTAGCAATGGCCGCAACGTGACTATGCCAAGACATATGACTATCCAAATTAACGCCCAATAAATGAATTGATGAAGCCAATCGACTTACACCACACACAGTATCCAATTATCAGCACAAGTGATATAAAAAAATGTAAACGGGGGGACTTTGATTTCAAATCTAATGAAAATGGAATTTTTGTAGTGAAATGGCATGATAACAGCGTTGTGTCACTGGCCAGTAACTCAATACCCGTTTATCCTACTCACTCAGTAGGTCGCTATTCTCTTAAAGAAAAAAAAATAATTAGAGTTGAGCAATCTAATAATATTTTTGTCTATAATCGTAATATGGGGGGGAGTTGATCGAGCAGATCAAAACATCAGTTTATACCGAGTTGCATTCCGCGGTAAAAAGTGGTATATGCCACTGATATTTCATATGTTGGACATGGCGGAACACAACGTATGGCAATTGCATAGAATGCAAAATGGCACTTTAGATCATTTAACAATTCGAAGAAGATTTGCAATGTCTATTTTGGAACGAAACCAAAGAAAATTTTCTAAACGGTCAAGACCTTCTTCCCTAGAACATGCAGTTTCTAGATATGATCGTATTGACCATCTAATAATCCAACAAGAGAAGCAAACTAGGTGCAGACTTTGTCACAAAAAAGTTTCTACGAAATGTGAAAAATGTAACGTTGCTCTCCATGTCGCTTGTTTTAAACCCAACCCTGTAAGAGAAAAAAAGTTTAAAAGAATTAATAAATCGGCTTTAAAAAATATTTTGTCGTTTTTCTGGCTACTATCCCTTTAAAAGGATATCATTTTTTCGTAGACTATGATATATATATTTTTTTAAAATTTTTTGCATGATATTTGATTCCCTGTTAATACGTTCTTCAGAAAAAAATATAAAAAATATATAAAATGAAATATCTTACGTTGCAAGAAAAGCCGCACTTAATAATATGTGGTATTTATGGACCACCTTCAGTAAGTAGTGAGTGTTTCTTAAACCTGTTTGATGAGATTTGGGAATTTCAACAAAATTTAAAATTAAATGCATTGTTCTTGTCGACATGAATATAAACTTGCATGCTTGAAATGGACCTTGAAACAACTAGGAGAAGAGAATTGTCTTCCTTTTTGAGGACAGTTTTCTTGTGCTCCAGTCAGTCCAAGAACTACAGGGATTCTAAATGACTTCAGGGGTAAATCAACCTGCCGATCATTGCTCTATTTTTAAAAATAAAATAGGAGTTGACAATAGCAATATCTATCATGTATCAAAAAATCCTATGCCACCACCTATTTGATTTTCTATCAATTTCGTATATAGATTTAAGCATATCCAGCTTATCGACGTAGCCCATATTATAATAATAATTAACAACAATAAGTGGACACGGAATTTCTTTGAGAGTGCCATCTTTCTGTTTTCTGTTTGTGTTGCCAGTTTTGGATGGATCGGAGTGGTTACTGAGGAAATGGACACCCTTCCGTTCTTTCCACTTTAAGTATACCATATCATCTTTACTCACTCGTCAGTCTGATTGACCTCTGATAAGATTTTTGTCATCTTTCATGTCTTCCGGTAGGTCCTTTCTGCCACGTCTTACTGTTCCACAAGAATAAATCATCCCCCTTGAAGTTGCTTTTGAAGAGCAACCAAGTTAAAATAATTATCAAAATACACGTGGTGCTCCTTTCCAATTAGGGTTCTCGTCAGATCCATGACCACTCGAGCGCCCAAGTTTTTCTCGGAATTATTTCCAATTTTTCCTGTGTATATCTGGAATTGACAAAGATAGCCAGTTTCGTCAGCCCTAGCCCAAACTTTGTATCCACGTTTTATAGGGTTTAGCGGCATAAACTGCTTCAAACTGCTTCGATCTTTGAATCTTATCATAGATTAATCTATGGATTGATATTTTGATGGTTTGTAACACTCGCTTAAAGTTTCAGACAGTTTGTTAAGTAATGGTCGTAGTTTGTATAGCTTATCATAATTAGGTAAACCTCTTTGTGGTATAAAAGAATTGTCATTCAGATGTAGGTGACCTAGCAGCCAAATAAAGCGATCTCTACAGATAGCCTGACTAATAAAATTATTCCTAAGCTCCGGACGTAATGACCAATACTATTTATAGCAGGGCAGTCTTTTGATCCTCATCATAATATTAGCAGCTAGAAAAGCTTTTACTTCTCTTGAGCATGTCTGTTTAAATGAGGTAATACCATACTTCTGAAGAGCATAAATATTTGTTTAAAAAACTGTATCTTCAATCAATCTTTCAGGAAATAAACATAAAAATACATCTATTGGTGTTTCTTTCTCGTCAGGTATATTGGGACCGCTATCGTCATTAAGCTGCTTTATATTTTGAAGATAATAATCATTGAAATTTGTCCAAATGCTTTTTTTTGGTTGCTAGCTCGCGTTGTCATATAGTACTAAGTGATAGTTCATCTTCACTGTCCACTCAGCCACGTCATCTGCAAAATCTATTAGTAATTTATTAATATCAAATAAATCCTCATTATTCAAATCTCCTTGTTCTTCAGTACCCTCATCTTCACTAACATCCTCAATGTCTGACTCATATTCACTTGGAATTTCATCCAACAATGTAAAAACCTCTTCTGATTGCAATTTTTCGAGGTCCCGAAAATATCAAAATATTTTTTCTCCTCCCTATATTGCAAACAACGCATTTTGACACAGTTTGAAGGACGTAAGTAACAATTACCAAAAAGGTATCGATTGCCCTTGACGACGGGTCGTAAGTTAACTTACCACCCTTGGGTGGTAATAATTTATGCCATATAAAAAAATGATTTATAGAAATTGAGTAATATTAAGTGATATGAATATTAATAGTACAATTATTACAATTATGAACATTATTTACAAAATTTGGATAATTGTTTTCTCGTTTTTCTCAATTTGTATGAAATGTTCTGACTCCATAATTTTTCCTTCTCTAACCACGCTTTCTGTTACTCTTGAAGTACTGCAGGAGACTTCTGGCTTCGTTATATTGTATAAAATTTTATTTGCAACTTCCTATTTATTGTTGACGCCCTCCGCTACATAACTTTCCGCAATAGTTGCAGATTTCCATCCGCCATGTCGCTTGAGGGCTAAGACATCAACTCCAGTATTCGCTAATAAAGTGGCCGACGTTCTTCTAAGGGAGTGTCCAGTATACTCCTTAATGTTCTGAAAGTTCAGAAATTTAGCAATTGTACTTGGAATTAAAGAAATCGAGTTTTTCCCGACAGGCTGGTTTAAGCACTTTCCATTTTGATATCGCATGAAGAAGCGAGGATTAAAATTCGTCATGTGGGATCTTATATCAATGTAATTTCGAACTATTTTGAAATAACAAACCTTCTCATCGTCACTTTTAGTCACTATAAATTTACGTGCCATTCCATTTTTGGAATCAGGAATAGTAACAAATATGACTTCATGCCTTAATTCAACATTGTCCATTTTCATGGCACATACTTCACTAGAACGGCACGCTCCAGCAATTCCCATTATCATTACAACCTTTATCATTAAATAAATATCATCGGGGGCTTCAAACAGGAAATTATTTACATCTTCCCAGCCAAACACATTAGATTTTTTGGGTTTATATCCGTCATTTTTTCTTTTTAAAAATGCTCGAAATTTAGGATACTTGGAAATATCTATGTTTTCCTCTATGAAAAGGGTGGACTTCAGCATGGAATATTCGCACCATAAGCTTGATGGAGACTTTAATACAGCAGCTTTTTCGTGAAAGTACGCCAAAAGCACGGTTTCTGAAACTGCAGTAGCAGTCTTTATTTGGCACTATTTCTTGAAGTATTGATACGTTGCTTCATACCTCTTCCTCGATTTTTCTGGCAGCAGCGACAGACAAGCGATATTTGCTGATTCTTCTATATCCATTTCGCTGTTATACAAATCAATAATTTCAATTTCTCTCAATTTTTGATAATAAACGTCGTTGATAAAATAACAATGCTTATGATGCTATAGAAACCTGTCAAAGCTGTCCATAATTTCATGCGAAAAGTATCGAATTAAATTAATAAAACTCCAAGGATAAATTCTGCGGGAAGGAGAAAAAATGTTATATATTTCATGGGATGTAAGTATATTTACTAGTCTCGAACAATATTGCCAGCCCTCGCTATTGCTCGGGCGCAGAATCGTTCTCGACTAGTAAATGTTACTTACATCCCTTGTAGTATAAATACCTATTCCCTACCTAAAATAAAAAGAGAAAATAAAAATTCGGTTACACCATGGAACCCGTTACTTTTTGCAGTAGAAATCATAGTAAAAATACAATATTTTGTTCCAAAAATGTTCCAAAAATTTTAAGCCACTCTTTCTGCATAAGAAAACAATATTTTACTTACCTGACATCAATAACACCTTTTACTTCACAAATTTTACAGATAAACAACCGTTAGCAGCTGACTACATGTAAAATAAAACAACGGCAGTCTACCTCCACAATATGTATTTCAATGTTTATATCATTTTCCTGCACGCCAGCATGGTGAAGTGAAGTACCTTTGAGCTGTAATATCCTCTAATTAGCTAAAACAATATGATTTTAACATAAATACTTCACTTCTAGTCAAGATGGTAAAAATCCAATTTTAATTTTTTAAATCTCCCTTTATTCAATCATAACATTATGTTCATTTTCTACCCCCCTTTAGCCTAACAATTTGTTAGCCAATATTTCAGGCATGGTTGGATGAAGCATCTTTGAGCACCTATCTACATCATTTTCCTCTAATTAGCTACAAACCTACATAATTGCTTCACCACCTGCCCATTGACTTCAAATTAATAAATTCCAACCTTAAAATAGTATAATTTTCATTTCATTTCTTGTTTATCTCCTAAGAATGTGTTTCTCACGTCTAACCTCTTTTAACCCAGTATTTTGTTGACCACATCCTAGACACGGGTAGATGAAGCATCTTTAAGCACCTCACTTAAATTAATCTCCTCTAAATAGCTACAAATGACATAATTGCTTCACCACCTGTCTCAGTGGCTGAAGACTGGGAATCCCCTTCTTCAAAGATACCTTGACCAAAATTTCAAATATCACATCTCATTCAGTCTTGAACATTTATTAGAACCTACAATTTCAATTTTAACATAATTTTGATCTTCGCTTATGCAAGATAGAGCTGTCGCAATCGACTACTGTATCCCTGATGATGGACATTTCTATGTCCGAAACATGTAGGATATAAACATTAAAATACATATTGTGGAGGTAGACTGCCGTTGTTTTATTTGATTATATCAACTTCACTGTAATGGACTACTTCTTCAAGTTTACATGTAAAATAGATTGTTTGCGGTTTCACTATGAAACCGGTGGGCAACAAAGGATTAATTAAAATTGGCCCACTAAAAAAAAACCTAACATTCTTCATGCCATTTTACAAGTAGTGGATAGTTGTACTTTTGAGGGCGCGTTGACTTTTGGTAATCTAAGAAGAACAGTGGCTCTGTTTAGGGATACTGGTTCTATATAACATGAAAAAAAGGAGCTGGAAGATCATCTGCAGGAGCAGAAGAGCTTGTTGCGAAATAATACGCAAACACAATGTGTAAGACGCCTGTCTCAAGATATGGAACATGCAGGACTATTCTTAAAAAACAAAAATTCGTTTCCTAATAAAGTGTTCCAAGAAATACCAGCTGTAGATTTTGAAATACACAGGAATTACTGTCAATGGTTCACCCAAAATTTATTGGAAATACATGATTTATTAGACATGATATTATTTTCTGATGAAGCCTGGTTTCACCTCACCGAATATGTGAATTCTCAGAATACATGCATGTGGAGTAGTGAAAATCTCTATTTTTTTCATTTACATTGCACCCTCAAAAAATTGGTGTCTGGTTGGCTATTTCACGAAGAAGAATTAATTGTTGGTCCTATTTTTTCCATGACACAGTTATAGGACAGCGTTATAGGGATAATATTTTAAGTCCATTTGTGGAGCAATTACTTGACGGTGAACGACGTTTTGGTTAGTTTTAACAGGACGGTGCAACCGCCCATACATCCGCCAAAAGCATTAGCTACTTACGCAATTTTTTCGACGACAGATCAGATCAGTTTTCGAACAGACATTGAATTCCCACCCAGATCACCTTGTTGTGATAACATTTCTCCAGAGATGCTAGTCAACGCTTTCAAAAATATAAAGCGACGTATAAAGCATGGAGCATGGTGGTGGCCAATTTCGGCAAATTCTATAATTTATATTTTCCTTTCTCGCATATCATGTCATTGTAGCAATTTTAAAATTGCTACTATTGACTTGGGGAATGTAGACTTACCTTTGATTCTTACAGTCACAAAGTGCATCTTTTATAGATAGTTGGTCCAAAAATTGTTCATTAGGTTGTTTCACCTTTGTTTACAGAACGTTAGTCAGAGTATGGGACGAACGCACTACTTCTGCTTTTCTGTGGTTTGATGGCGCCAGGCGCCGCACATAGGTTGACCATGTATTTCTGTTATTTGTCTCCGTCAAGTCGCAGAACGCCCATTTTTAGTTTTGGCAATTTTCATAAACAACAAAGTTGTTTGGAATTATTTTCTTCATTTCGTTATTTAATTTAGGTTCTGGTAAAAGCACAGACTGTCGTATCGTCCTGGTCTTTTGTAGTGTGTCTCTGTTCTCTTCTTTTTTTTGGGTTATGTTTATGTTGGCAAAACCTTGTGTCAGCTGATTGTTGAAGAAGAAGGGGGTTCTTCAGAGTTCTCGTGGCCTTTGATTTTACTTGCTTAAAATCCTTCAGCGAAGAGGGTGAAGCCTGTCGCCGTTAGGCCATTTTTGTCAAAGACACGAGGTCTCACTCTCCTTTTAGAGGTAAGCTCCTTTAATTTCTTTTGTTTCTTGGTATGTTGTTCTTGTTGGGATTCAGTGGGTAATTCTTCTTTTCTATTATTTTTAGGGGGTTTTGTTGGTTCGGCTGATTTGATGTTTTCCTGCCGTTTGGCATTTAAATAGATTAGAGAACCAAATGGGATTCTAACAGCCACACGATAGCCCTGAAGCAACTAGGTTCTAGTTGGCCCACGCTGAGTTGAATTGAATTAATTGGTAAGCTATATATGGACTTAATTCCACCTGACCGACCATGGGTAGCTTTCAGGAACCACATGGGCCATGCCTCTTATAGCTGCCCCAGCAGAAGCGAGGGATTAACAGGCTTGTATAAAGCGAACCTCAATTTAATACATTTTGCCATTTCAATTTAATTACTTCGTCGTAACATTTTAATTAACTGCTATTTAATTAATAACTTTTTTTAAATGTAAAGCCATCTTGACGAGGTAACCCTTTTATACCCATACAACATCAAAAGATTTAAAATGTTCTAGAATCTTCCTAGGTTATACCCCATTTTATTTTAAATTCTTGCGCCCTGAAAGGCTGTTTTTTTTTCATTCCTTTTATACAATTCAAGCTAAATTTAACAATTTGATGATCATAAAGCTGGCATAAACCATTTTTATAATAATAAAAACTTTATTAACTGTATGGGAAATATTTGAGTGTTATTTATTGTATAGATTTACAATAGCACTGACATTCGGTATATTTTACTGGTTTGGACTTCGATCAAACCAGGTAGCGCCCAAGGCAAACCAACGACGAAGGGAAGGTGTAAGTATACGGACCACGACCTAATGCCTCCACCTAAGGAGCTATCGTCAGCAGATAGTGACAACCTGTTGTCCATGACAGAAGGTTGCCACTGTCATATCATAACATGAATTTAAGACAATTTTAACCTAGATGAGGTTAGATATATCGTCCCCTTATAATTGTGATCTAAATCAAGACCTACGTTTTTCAGTCCTAGCCCTCTTGAATGAAAATAATTTTTGCTCGCACTGAGGCAAATTTTATCTTGAAGTACCTTCAGAGAAAAAGTTAAAGTGACAAGTCAGGCTTACTAACCTGAACTAACCTCACAGTACCATGTGCCGCAATCCAATGTTTTGTAAAGATTTTCTAAATACCGTCAGACAGTTCGGAAATTGTTGCGAAGCTACTACTTATGTGACTACGGTCAACGGTATAAAATAATAACCTAACTCCGGACTTGCAATTCGAATTTAAGCTGAAACATTCAACGATTGATCAAATGCCTCAAATCACCGATATAATTGAACGTGCGTTTGAGGAAAAACAAATGTATTCGGCAGTATTATGGTATTAGATGTTGCACAATCGCTGGACTAGGTATGGCATGAAGACTTAATATACAAATTAAATAAAATACTTCTTAAGCAGTATGATCTTAGCATTCTATAGCTCTGATAGAAATTAGAGTCAAGCAGGAGGGTGAATATTCCGACTTTAAAAAAATAATATCGGGTGTTGAGAACACGCTGAGTGTTAAAGCAAAGTACGCCACTGATGGCATTCTTGAAAGTCTAATTGATGTATATAGTGTATATATAACGCTTATGTAGCTATCGCACGATGCAATAACAAACGCTGTGCTGTCTGCGTTTTCATTAGTTCATCTCTTTTCCTCACGTATACGTAAATATCCAAGATTCATCATAAAACCCACATAGTAACAGCGCGGCATTGTTGTCATATGTAATCAGGCGCTTCACCAAAAATAATCACCTACCAAGCTGCGTGAGGAAGGGAGACAGACGCGAGAAGGGATGAGGCAACGCAGCCTCCAGACGGTCGCCAAGCAGAGTTTGGCTAAACGCATAAAATATAAGTTTATCAAGAGACTGTTCCCCGAAAGTTCGGCGGTGCATGTCGCACGACTGCTTTTAAAAAGTAAAGCACGTCACCGAGTGGAAATTGTCCACATTTCTTGTACTATGTAGTTAAAGTTAACAAAAACAAAGTTCAACAAGTTAATATAATGTGAAAGTATTGAGTACTATGGAAACGTATGTGTGAATGCAATTTGAAGTGTAACTAGTAATTTGATGTAGTGTATTCTCAGATAGTGGGAAGTTATAAAGTGAATATTGTAAATAAAATGTTAGTGCTACCTTACGAATAAAATGCTGTTGGAATTAAATACAGTGTTTTATTAAATCAACAGATCTACACACGAGCCAGCTATTATAGTCTACAGATATACAGTAATAATAACATAAGTATTAAAGGCTGAACCATAGTTGCGTTTAAAACATGGTCCTTCGAAAGCCGGATTGTTGATTTAATAAAATTCGTGGGTAAAATTGCGTAAAATCGTAACAAGTAAAAATAAGTGAGTGTTGTGTCGCGACAAAGGCGCTACAAAAAGGTAGCAGCATCTAGTCCAGGGCTTTGATAGCCTATCAAAGTAGCCAGGGGCAGCATTTGGGTAGTTGACCAGTCCAGTAGTCAGCACAGCATCTGTAAGTGATTTTTGCTTGATAAAAATTGTGGAAATTTGTGAAAAAATTCGAGTTATAAGTTTCTAATCAAAGAAAAATAAAATTGTATTTTGATTTTTGACATTTGGTGAGGTAAACATGGTTTGTTGATATTTGTTAGTAAAAATATTTATGTTTGCAACATTGCTTGACAATTAGAGAATTAAATTGTAGATTTGGGATTTGTTTTGGGGCAAAATTAGTCTGTTTACGTTCGTACTTGCGAAGAAATTTAAAGATATTTTTGGTACTGTTCTCGAGTTCACCTAGCTGAGTCGTTGTAAGAGAGATAGTTTTAATTTACAATCATGATAAATGCTGAAATAGAGTCGGCGACTATAAGTGGGTTAAAAAGGGATCGCGGTGTGGCAAAGTCTGCCATTACGCGAATACAAACATGATATAATAATAACAAAAATAATGAAAGCGAAATGGAACAAATTCCAGCAAGAGAAGAGGCACTAAAAAATGCTTTTTAAAGGTATTCTGAACTGCAAGACAAAATTGAGGGAATAGATCCAAACGACTCAGATAGAGATGAGGTCGAAAGCAAGTATTATAAGTTGTGGGTTGAGTTTAAGAAGGTACAAAGCACAGACTGTGAGTTAAATAATGTACATGGGGGGTCACAAGCAAGCGTGCAATATGTAATGGCACAGCCACAAGTAAATTCCGGGGTTAGATTACCGGATTTGAAACTACCATCCTCTGATGGCAGCGTCTCAGACTGGAGGTCATTTGCGGAAGTTTTCAGGGCGTTAATCCTGGAAAATAAGAATCTAACAGACGTACAGAGGCTGATGTACTTAAAAACTGCCCTCAAGGGTGAGGCATTAAAATTGATTGATTCACTTGAACTGCTAGGGTCAAATTTTCACATAGCTTTTGATATTCTGCGAACAAGATTCGAGAACTTGACATGTGTGGTAAACAGCTACTTAAATAGCATTATAAGTATGCCTGCGTTGACCAAGTCAAATGCACACAATCTGCGGGAGTTTATTGCAAATAATGCACAGCCGGTGACTAAGTCAAAAAGACTATTAGTGTTTAAGTATTTTTTATTCCAGGTTTCCTGCCTGTTTCGGTTTGGTAGCTTGCCACAAAAGTTACTGGAATTATAGACCGATAATCCCTGGGCAACCTAAAAAAGTAAATGATCTTTTGCAAATTTTTGTTTGTTGGTCCTTTGCTCTAACCAAGCATCGAAGCGAGAGCGCGCAAACTAACGTTTGGCAATCTCTTTTAACGGTCTATGTGGACACACCAATCGCAAACCTGGTGTATAAAAAACGGTAGCCATCTACCCTAGCAGTATCGCTCTGTCCCTGTCGCACCGGCTCCAAGATTGGGCTGGTGCAACTTTCGCCTTACGGGGTTCCTAACATCTTTTCATTTCTTCCCTTCTTCTTTCAAGCTCATTTGTTTCCGCACTACATGGGCACGTGTAGTGTCAGCCTTATTACCAGTGTCATTCCTCTGAGTTGGGCTGGGGTCAGGGAGATGTTTGTTTGTTGCGCTCAGTTCAGGGGAATTAATGGGTCTTCTTCTGGGTTGGGAGGCGTGGTTACTTCCACAAGGGGGGCGTTCACGCGCTCGTTGGATTGGTGAGTGCCAACCAACAGGTAACTAGTCGACGCTTACATTTAGGGTTAGTTTAGACTTACGATTTTTATGGGTGGTTTCTATACCACCATGCTTATAAATTTGGGGTGCAAATTTACGACTTGTGCCTCATAAGTTGAGTACGCAAGGGTTACTTCCACAAGGGGGCGTTCAAATGCGCGTTGGATTGGTGAGTACCAACTCGTCGACGCGTACATTAGCGGTTAGGTTGCATTCATGTGGTGGATGGCAACAGTTCAGGTCACGCCGTGACCAGATTGGTGATTTTCGTTCTTCGACCTTTTCAGCTTAGGGAGCTGAACTGCGTTTTCTCAGCTTAGGGAGCTGACATGTGATTTTATTCTGCTCGCCAGGGAGCTATTGTAGGGTGCCTCAACCGAGCGCCAATCTTCGACATTTTCAGCTTAGGGAGCTGAACTGCGTTCTCTCAGCTTAGGGAGCTGACATGTGATTTTATTCTGCTCGCCAGGGAGCTATTGTAGGGTGCCTTAACCGAGCGCCAATCTTCGACCTTTTCAGCTTAGGGAGCTGAACTGCGTTTTCAGTCTACAGGAAGTTGTAGCTTTGGTGTGTATGGTCAGTTTACACTGATTCTCGTTTTCGACCTTTTCAGCTTGAGGAGCTGAACTGCGTCCTCTCGGTTCAGGGAGCTGTATTATGGTGTGTGTGTTCAATCTATACTGATTGTTACTTGAGTATAAATGGAATTTTCAAGTTATGGGGAAATAAAAATACTGGTTTTAAGGGGAGCTAAAAAAGTAATACTTTGTCAACTTTCTAATTTTCTGTTGTTCTTGTCTGTCAGCAACGATGTGACAATGAGCAAACTATGATCAAAAAGTACGGCACTATTCTGCGTCTGTTCAGGAAAACGGCTACATAAACTTAATCTGATGATCGGGTTGCTTATGAAAAATTATGCAGTCTGTGCTATGGCATCTGAATATACTGGATGTAAAATGTTAATTTTAAGATTTAACTAATATAAAATCTAATGATGTATTAGGCTAGCTAGTGTCATGTGGTGAGTGACACCTATTCAGTGCGCGTTGCGTAAAGATCAGTTAGTGCGGAGTTGATAACATCGAGTTATCAGAAAGTCATTAATGTGAAACGAAATATCAAATGTCGGGAGATAGTGTAAATTAAGTTAAGTAGGTTAAGAGCTCCAAACTGTGTTTGGACTTAAGGTTTATTGTCGAATAACGGTAGTAATAACTGGATGCATTCGAGTTCAGTAGTTTGTGTAGATAACCATGTGTTCGTATTGATTGTTAAGGTTGTAGTTGAAGCACGAGTGCTCCAACGGGGGAGAGAATGTTGAGAACACGCTGAGTGTTAAAGCAAAGTACGCCACTGATGGCATTCTTGGAAGTCTAATTGATGTATATAGTGTATATATAACGCTTATGTAGCTATCGCACGATGCAATAACAAACGCTGTGCTGTAGGCGTTTTCATTAGTTCATCTCTTTTCCTCACGTATACGTAAATATCCAAGATTCATCATAAAACCCACATAGTAACAGCGCGGCATTGTTGTCATATGTAATCAGGCGCTTCACCAAAAATAATCACCTACCAAGCTGCATGAGGAAGAGAGGCAGACGCGAGAAGGGATGAGGCAACGCAGCCTCCAGACGGTCGCCAAGCAGAGTTTGGCTAAACGCATAAAATATAAGTTTATCAAGAGACTGTTCCCCGAAAGTTCGGCGGTGCATGTCGCACGACTGCTTTTAAAAAGTAAAGCACGTCACCGAGTGGAAATTGCCCACATTTCTTGTACTATGTAGTTAAAATTAGCAAAAACAAAGTTCAACAAGTTAATACAATGTGAAAGTATTGAGTACTATGGAAACGTATGTGTGAATGCAATTTGAAGTGTAACTAGTAATTTATTTGATGTAGTGTATTCTCAGATAGTGGGAAGTTATAAAGTGAATATTGTAAATAAAATGTTAGTGCTACCTTACGAATAAAATGCTGTTGGAATTAAATACAGTGTTTTATTAAATCAACAGATCTACACACGAGCCAGCTATTCCAGCCTACGGATACACAGTAATAATGACATAAGTATTAAAGGCTGAACCATAGTTGCGTTTAAAACATCGGGTATGCCCCAAGGAAGCGTTTTCTAGGTCCCAATCGGAAAAAAGTGCAATAGCCACATCCGCTGATGACACTGTTATTTTCGCAGTTGATCAAAATCATGAAATCTCTACCAGAACACTCCGAAGAGCAGGCAATACGGTAGCTGAATGGGCAAAACTATGAAAATTTAAAAGCGCAATGAACCCAAATCAATCCATGTGAATTTACCTAACTAGAAGCTAGCACAGCTACTTCCTCTAAATATTAACGGTACAGTTGCGGCCCAGGAGCTGAGTGCTTAATATCTCGACATGAAGTAAACTTCGGTGGAAAGAATTAATTACAAAAGAACTAAGCTAGATTTGAAAAACACTCCTGGAGAAAAAAGGAACAAACAAATCTTTGTTCAAATTCATTCCTAAATAAGTTATTCATCGATTTGATAATTTCTTGTTCAAGTTGTAACAGCCTTTATCTATATCATTTTCTGATATTGATTTTACAAAACTTTTTATTGGATATGGAAATTTCTAAACACTCTGTGGAAGTATTTAACGACACAATAATGAATCTGTTTATAAGACTTTAAGGCCACATCATTTCTTAACGTAATACTTATTCTTAGAGCTTACTTTTAGTGTTCTAGCTCTCCCTTCTTTATTTCGTTGACGATGCATATTCTGAGGTGTTATAACTATCCCGTTTATGTAGTGAATGCGTATTTTAAGAGACTGCAGTCTCTAGGCTTTCTTACCCTACTCACTTTATTTTTTAGATAATTTTCTGCATGTTATGCGAGCAAGACCAACAGCCCCGATCTAAAAGCAGACAAAACATCGTTGTGTCCCTCACCAGAATCCTGTCTTGCTCGGCTCTTGAATATTTCGCCACTAAGTTTAGTGTTTCTTCGCGCTTAGCAATTCATAAGTACAATTTCTGAAACAAGAAAAAAACTTATACATCACAATCATGTAGATGCACATACATTAGAACCAAACTAATCGATGCTTATTTAAATCTCGGCACACTATCAGTACCTGAAGAAACTAACCTCCAACATCTACAAAAAATTTTATATTTTGCATTCAAGAAAAATAATCACTTTTATACAGGGTGTTTCAGAAGCACAGTAAGTAACTCAAGGGAGTGATTCCTTATGATATTCTAAGAGAAAAAGTTTATATGAACATGTGCCCGGAGTTGCCCGTTCTTGATATACAGGGTGTTAACTTATTTAAAAGTAATCGGTTTTTTATAATTTTTTAAATATCTTTTTCCCGATTTTATTGAGATTTGGCACCGTTATTCATAATGATAAGGAGCTTAATTAGCCCTAACTAGATTAAATTTATTTAGTCCAGTGGCGTCCCGGGGAGCACCTTAACCCTCGAGCGGGCGCGCCTTATAACGAGTGATTTTTAATTATTTTGAAGCATCATGGCCGTACTGCGTAGATAAGATGATATGATTGTTTTATGATATTTACGTCTTATTTGAATTTGTGTATTTGTAAAGTTTAAAAATTGGAGAAATTTTGTAATTTTTGCAGTTATTTGAAGGTAGGTTACTATTGCTTTAACTAATATTTCTCCGGGGAGTCGTCTTTTGACTATTATAAAGTGCTATTTGCAGGATATGATTTAATTTTTTATTTTTTTTTTATTTTTCAGCGTATCAAGTTTTGGTGAAGCTTTGTTGCCGGATTGAAAGTTCTACAGTAAAAATGTTTAGTGAAGCACAAAAAATTTTTATTGTTGAAAGTTTTTTTAGAAATGGAAACAAAATAGGCGGTGTGTGGAATTACTCTATGCATGACTGCTTTGATGAATTTCGAACCGAGTTTCCTGATGTTGCGGTGACCTTTCATAATTTTCGTACTGGGTCACAATACCTAATTGATAAATTTCGTCAGACTGGTTCTGTTCAACATAAAAAAGCGGCTGGAAGACCAACGAAACGATCGAATGAGGTTATTGAAGAAGCGCGACCAATTATGGAAAATAATCCTTCAACTTCTATTAGGCATTTATCTCAACAAATTCAGCAAACGGATTTATGCTACAGTACATGTCAAACACTTTTGAAAAAGGATCTGCATCTATACCCTTATCGTGTTACGGCTATTCATGAACTCCTTCCCAATGACGTTCCCCAAATACTTAATTTTTGTGAATGGTTTTTAAACAATTTTCAAGAAGAAAATAGTGGTGCTTTTGAAAAAACATTTTTTACCGATGAGGCTTATTTTAATTTATCAGGCTATGTTAATTCACAAAATATGCGAATGTGGAATACGCAAAATCCGCATGTTTTTGTAGAAAGACCTCTTCATCCTCAAAAAGTTGGTGTGTGGGCAGCAATTAGTTCTAGAAGAATAGTAGGCCCAATTTACTTTGATGGCACAATTACAGCTGATATCGGATCGAAATTCTGACAACATTTATTAATGAGCTTCGCGATGATGAATTGCGGGAAGGTTACTTCCAACAAGATGGCGCTACACCTCATGTAACCAGAGAAAATTTAAATTTTTTAAGTGAATTTTTTGAAAACATAGTTATAAGCCGAAATACGCAACAAATATGGCCATCTCGTTCCTGCGATTTAACACCCTGCGATTTCTTCTTGTGGCCTTTTATAAAAAACTCCATTTATCGAACACCAATTGAGGATATAAATGATCTTAAACGAAGGATTTCAGAAAAAATTGCCGAAATTAATAATTATCCAAACGTATTGGTTAATGTGTCTCTGAGGGTAAGAAGAAACATCAGAAGGTGTCTAGAAGTAGGAGGCGGCCATATAAAGTAGGCTTTCAAAGTAAGATAGCTCAGGATTTTATATTACATACCGTCAAAAAACATTATTTTAGGTTTTCAACGTGACAACGCTGCTTTCTTGCAAATTCGCCCTATGATTTAATCTACGCGCTACTGCTACACTATGTATACTGGGTCACAGCCGCCCTTGAGCAAAATAATTAATAATCACTCGTTATTAGAACACGAGTAGGCGCCCAATAGTATAAATTGCAGTTTGACTTTAATAAAACTAATTTTTGCATAATTTTTGTTTATAGGGGAAGGGGAGGTAAGTTGACGACCCTAAGGATTTTTGGGCAGTAACGTTCTTATTGACAACAAAGATGGTATGTATTGTATTGAATATTTGATTCTAACTATATCTAAATCGACTGACACGGAAATATTTGATAAAAAAATATATTTTAACACAAAAAAAAATAAATTAAAAAAAAACAACAAATTCGTCATCTTACCACCCATTGCTGGTAAGTTGACGAATTGCTGTGGGTAAGTTGACTAATTATGAAAAAAGCCTAAACCAAAGTTTAAAAATATATTTATTACAGATAACATACTAAACGAAACAAAACAGAAACGTAACACGCTAATTATTAGCTTTACAAAAGAATGTGTAATACCTAATTAACAAAACGAAACAAGAAAAAAACATACTCTAAATAATTAAACAATTAGACACAAAAGTCACAAATCCATATTTTCGCTTTAGCTTCTTTACGATTCAAAGTGGTACATTGTGCATGCGCCCAGCCTTGACATTTTGAGCATCGGAACCAAAATTCATTATTTTTACCCACGTCACTGCAGATTATGCAAAGCTTATCACCTTCTTCAAATTCTGAATCCATATCATTGTCAGTGTCAGCATAGGCTACATCTGCCGAGGATTCTGAATCAGATGAACTAGAAAAAACTTTACGTTTGACATTATTAACGTTTTGAGTTTTGAGTTTTTTCTTTTCTTTCTTCATTTTTATACGGAGCTTATTATTATTTTTTTTATTTATCTTTGACTCTTCTCGAAGCGTTTTCTTTCTTTCTTTTTCGATTTTTTCATCGTATTTTGCTTGTAATGCATTCTTAACTGGTGTACTTGAAATTATCAATGAAGGTAACTTTTTTCTTGGACGTCGGCTTTCTCGACTTCCCCAAGGTAAAGGGGGAAGACCAATTATTTTGCTTTCTTTAGAAGTAGCTGATTTTGAAGTTGATGCAATGGGTTCTGTTTCCGTAGGCTTGGACGTGCTTGCCTCATTTTTCTCTACACGTTGTTCTTGAGGTTCCATTTCCACGTTTAAAGTTGCTCCTAAATTTTGATCCGTTGCTTTTTGTTCTATTTCAGTTGTCTTTGCTGTCTCAAAATCCAAGTCTGTAAATATATCGGGATCGAATGGTTCTATACCAGTTGCGCGAAATCCGCTCTTTGCATTGGCTACCGAAGCAACTTTTAGATAGGCTGAACCAAAAATAGATGCAATATCATACAGGGTAATTACTTTGCTAGGGTTACTAGTCAGAAAATTGTCACATGCTCTACTGTAAGCGGTCTTCAGTGGCCCGTATAGTGACACATCCAGAGGCTGTAGGCGGTGGCTAGTGTGTGCCGGAAATCCAACTAGCGTAATAAAATTTCCTCTGCATAAATTCACTGCTTCCAAAGTAAGATGACTTGCATGATTGTCCATAAGTAACAGAATCCTATTGTCCTCACTAGGTCTTGTACTTATATCGAATGAAATGTTCTAAATATTTAATGAAGTTGTCACCAGTCATCCAGCCGGATTCATGGGCCACACCAACAAAATCACTGGGAGCGTTGTTTAGGTAAGCTGGTTGCATCCTTACCCTAGGAAAAATTAAAAAAGGAGGCACAAAATTTCCGGTTGCATTCATACTGCAGACGGCTGTCACGTTTGTCCCTCGTTCAGCGGATGAAATTTTTATAACCCTACGCTTGCCTGTCGGAGTTAGAATCTTAGGGTTTTTGGTTGCTACGGTTGAAACACCAGTCTCGTCCACATTATATATTTGGTTAGGCTGAAACGAATATTTTTGTCTTGTTTCACGAAGAATATTAAAAAATTGGGAGACGCTCTCTTTATTAAAAGCCATAAGTCTAGCGATTGACGTCGACTCGGGAGTCCTAAGAGACACTTTAAATTTCTTCATAAACCAGTCTATAAAATGCCGCCCAGCTGTTTTCTTCTCTTGGCTAAATCTATGATTTATTTTACGTTGTTCAGCAAAATCAAATACTATCATACCAAATTGTTCTTTAGTTAAACCAAATGCCCGCTGATCAATCTCTGTGACATAATTATACAAATCTTGTAACTGTTCAGCAGAAAAAGTGTGCTTAAATCGCCCAGCATTCGATGGAAAAACCTAAAAGTCATAAATTTTGTTAAAATACACCTACGCAACAGTGAACCAATATTTGACCTTATCAGGATATTTTCTGCGAAGGGTTGGCTCTGGAAGTCTATATTTCTTTGCAGTGGAATTAACAGAAACACCATTGTTTTGTACATCGTTTATAGCATTATTCATGTCTTCTTTGCTCCATGTTTGCCTTGCAGTTTTACGAACATAAACTCGACCCATCTTGCAACCTAGACCAACAAATATCATTTTATTAAATAAAATGTTTGGTTCACGTGTTGGAGGTAAGATTCGTCATCTTAGCTACTTTGTTGTTCGTCAACTTACCACCTTACGCTTTTCGTACATTTTTGTAAAATATTATTAAAATCTCATGCAAACCAGTATTATTTAGCCCCATTACATTTATAAGACCGATTTTCAAAGACCCAAGACCTTTTAAAAACTGTCTAGTACTTACCAGCCAAATTTTATTTCTTATTTCCGTAACCTCAAAAATTATAAGAGCAAGCACCAATATGACTTATCGACACTTAACCTCGAACTGTACTGCTTTGCCGCCGAAATAACGAATGTACCATACGGCGCAGTTCAGTAGGGATGTAGCATAGCAATATCTCGATTTTAAACCGTAGAGTTTAGTAGGA
Source organism: Polydrusus tereticollis (assembly GCA_963920685.1). Classification (NCBI taxonomy): domain Eukaryota; kingdom Metazoa; phylum Arthropoda; class Insecta; order Coleoptera; family Curculionidae; genus Polydrusus; species Polydrusus tereticollis. The sequence goes on from OY987328.1 coordinate 21,853,257, forward strand.
ATGTCCAATTCGTCATCTTACCGCGTTCGTCAACTTACCTCCCTTTCCCCTATTTATGTTATTTAAGTGTTTAACCTGCAAAATTTTAATTATAACCTTAAAAATAACAGGAAAGAACAAATTAAGTCGAATAAATAAAGAAAATTAGTCGCTATCCTCGTTGAATGATTCCGTTTGTTTGGAACACTTTGGACAACTAGTTTTAACAACAGAATGAGCTTTGCACATTAAGTCCTTACTAGTATCGCATCTAATATATTAAAAATAAGTGACTACTTTGAAGAATAGACTCCTTTTTCTGGTAGCTTTGATTTAATTTTTATCTTACTGTGTTAGAATAAAATACGGCAAATTTTGTTTCTGCAAACAAATATTTGTTGAATCCTTATATTATATAAGGTATTTTCGGGTGTTTAGAGAACACGCTCGAGGGTTAACCAATATTATTGACAAAAAAATGTACGCCAACAACGTGTATCTAATTTTGATATTTTTTTTCGAAAATATCAACTAATAATACAACTTTTTTGGTCCTTCAAATGTCGTCGAATCTTCCTTCGTTTTTGAAAGAAACAATAAAAACTGCTTTATTGCATGTACAAAAAAAAACACCTATATGTATTTCAAAGTTAATTTATTGAAACGTTATTGAACAGAAAGATTAGTAAAGGCGTTAAGTAGACTATTTATAAAGCCCGGAAGGCATAAGCAACAATTTCGCCTGATGGGCGTTATAGTCTAGTAACGCCTGTGGTGTATACAATACTTTATTTTTCATTAATTTTAAAATATAAATAGTTAAACTGTTGAATTTTTTTTAAAACTATTTTCGCCAATTTTTAGTATTTAATGAGCTTTGATCAGTTGTCATAGAATAAGTTTGACGGTTGCTAAGGGTTGTTTATTTTAAGCGTCTTTTACGTTTTATAAACGAAGATATGGAAATTCCACAAAATATTTGAGAGAATGCTGAAAAAGCTAAGAAAAACTTATTACCGGCAAGTCTAAAACTCTGTACGACAAAGAGTATGAAAATTTTCTACAATGGAATGTGGGTACAAATACACTAGGACGTGTTCCTTTAATTATAGCAAAATTTAAAGAACGCCAAGGAATATACAGGACATAGCCTACGTCGGACCTCGTCCACACTTCTTATCGAGGGTGGTGCTTCCCTTATAACCCTTAAGCTACACGGAAAGTGGAAGAGTACTAGCGTAGCGGAGGAAAGCATCACGTCGAAAAACCGAATAGCAAAAATGATAGCTAGCTCTGTCACCGAAAAAGAAAATATGTTATTTTTTATGTTGAAATGAAGCAGGTATTCGCATGCACATCGAGAAACTCCTCAATCGAGTCCCAAAATTTCATAATTGGTCCAGCTTCTTTCTCAGAAAAGTTCAGAAATTGTATATTTAATATAGGATAAACAGAATATTATTATGATATTTTGATATTTTTTTTCGAAAATATCAACTAATAATACAACTTTTTTGGTCCTTCAAATGTCGTCGAATCTTCCTTCCTTTTTGAAAGAAACAATAAAAACTGCTTTATTGCATGTACAAAAAAAAACACCTATATGTATTTCAAAGTTAATTTATTGAAACGTTATTGAACAGAAAGATTAGTAAAGGCGTTAAGTAGACTATTTATAAAGCCCGGAAGGCATAAGCAACAATTTCGCCTGATGGGCGTTATAGTCTAGTAACGCCTGTGGTGTATACAATACTTTATTTTTCATTAATTTTAAAATATAAATAGTTAAACTGTTGAATTTTTTTTAAAACTATTTTCGCCAATTTTTAGTATTTAATGAGCTTTGATCAGTTGTCATAGAATAAGTTTGACGGTTGCTAAGGGTTGTTTATTTTAAGCGTCTTTTACGTTTTATAAACGAAGATATGGAAATTCCACAAAATATTTGAGAGAATGCTGAAAAAGCTAAAAAAAACTTATTACCGGCAAGTCTAAATCTCTGTACGACAAAGAGTATGAAAATTTTCTACAATGGAATGTGGGTAAAAATACACTAGGACGTGTTCCTTTAATTATAGCAAAATTTAAAGAACGCCAAGGAATATACAGGACATAGCCTACGTCGGACCTCGTCCACACTTCTTATCGAGGGTGGTGCTTCCCTTATAACCCTTAAGCTACACGGAAAGTGGAAGAGTACTAGCGTAGCGGAGGAAAGCATCACGTCGAAAAACCGAATAGCAAAAATGATAGCTAGCTCTGTCACCGAAAAAGAAAATATGTTATTTTTTATGTTGAAATGAAGCAGGTATTCGCATGCACATCGAGAAACTCCTCAATCGAGTCCCAAAATTTCATAATTGGTCCAGCTTCTTTCTCAGAAAAGTTCAGAAATTGTATATTTAATATAGGATAAACAGAATATTATTATGTAAAAATATTGTTAAAAATAAATACAAATTTTGTTCAATATTTTCTTTAATAATAATTACATGGCATTACGAAAATCACCGGGCATTAGGAACTTTATCGCCCGCAAATATTTCCTATGATATTATGATGATGTTTATAGCAATCATTTCTAAGGTATTATAAGTAAATAATTAATAGATGAATAATAAAAACATTTAAATTAAAAATTAAATTATGTTTTCAAATATGGTTATAAATAACGGTACTAAATTTCAATTAAATCGGGAGAAGGGATATTTAAAAAAATTATTAATAACCGAATTTTTTTCTTTAATTTCAATACCCTGTATACCAAAGACGGGGCGGATAACTCCGGACACATGTTCATATGAACCTTTTCTCTTAGAATATGGTAAGAAATCACTCCCCTTAAATTACGTGTCGTACTTCTAAAACACCCTGTATAATACATTTGTTTGTGACCGCTTTGTGTTTTAATAAATGTACATTTTTTTTTTATATTTTCTTATTTATTCTAGTTTATTCCACGCCACTGATCCTTTCTAGATAAAAGAGATGAGAAAATCAGCCAGTAAAAGAAAGTTTCCAAATAAGATTTGGTCGATTTTGTTTGCAGTTTAAACTAAAAGTTTTAGTTGCGTCAGTTGAAAATGTTGTTTCCCAAATTACTTTTAGATCGTATTGATTTATACATGTATAGAGATAAATAAGGGAAAAGTTTTGAAACTGAAAAATTTATTGGTCGACGGAAATTGAAAACATATTTGTTTTGTGTTTGTGTCGGACTGAAATAAGGTAGGACAATAAATTCTCGATAAAGGTAATTTACAGGAAAGGATATGGTAGATAAATAAATATTAATTTTCGTGCAAGTTTTAATTAAACTTAATATATCCCAAAACTAGCTAATTTGCTTAAAAGGAGGAAGGGGCGAAAGACTGGTATTTATTAAAATGAAAGGAAACTAGAATACTCAACAAGCAAAGTAGAACTTTAAAAGAAGCAAACTATTTTATAATTATCGAATAGCGTTGCCGTAAGAATGGTTGTTTTGTAGCGCATATCGTTGCGATAATTTTGTTCGTTAAGAAAAATACTTGCATCAAATTGTCTTATAACGGTTTTTACAACTTTTACTGTAGAACAAATGATTCTTGTTTGTTTAGGAATTTCATGAAAGTGTAATAATACGAGATACAACCTTTAAAAATATATAAAATATGTATAAGTATTGCAACCATATTGTGAAAGAGTCGTATACTTGCACAAATAGCTTTTAGCCTTATAGAATACTTTTATTACATGTTTTATTTAGGTTATACACAGTGTGTAAAAAGTCTCGGACCAGTCAATTATTCAAAAAATGGCGCACAATATAACAAAACTTCCGATATAAAAGTTGTAGGCCTTAAAAAAATCTATAAAACTAGGATACCTGTAATTATACAGGATGCCTCAAACAGTCATAATGAAGAAAACTTTGGTTTATTTAAATGGAAAAACCCCTTTTTAATCACGTTTTCTGATTCCTCTAAACATTCTAAACAAGAATTATGAAACACGTCATATGGCTAAACCTATTAGTTTAAGAAATAATTTGAGTTAAAGGACATAAATACAACAGGTAAGATATTACTTACATTTTGCATTTTTACAAGCTGGTACCAGAATGTTTTGCGTTAAAACTGTAAAAAAACATAAAAATTGTACTAAATGTACCCACGCAAGTTTTGTCAAAAATTTAATAACAATTACATTAAATACAAGCAGTAAAATTAATAACAAATTTACAACAACAAAAATAAATTTAAGTAAGTCGTTATTTAATTAAATGTTGAAAATGTCCTCTTCCCACAGTTTGACAATAGGCTAGGTTATAAGAAAATTTGTCGATGACGTTTTGTAACATTTCTTGGTTAATAAATTCACATTCTTCAATAATTCTTCTCAATTTGTTCGGATCTGCAGGTTTTGCCACATACACTTTATATTTTAGTTGTCCCCAGAGTTAAGTCTGGCGACCTAGCGGGCCATTGTATGGGGCCCCTCGGCCTATCCAGCGGTTAGGAAAAGTATTATTTAAGTAAATTCTTACAGCTCGCCCAAAATGAGGAGGAGCTCCGTCCTGCTGAAACCACGTATGTCGTGATAGTGGTCCTACTGTATTGGTTATTGCTGCCACAATTTAATTTTGCAGCATGTGGAGATAATATTCTGCATTCAAATTCCCCTCTATAAAGAAAGGTCCCACTAGTCTATTGCCAATAATATTATACCGGCCGACAGATTTACTTTCTGGGGGGTGATGAGCGTGTGTTTCTCTCATCCAATGTGGGTTCTGAATCAGCCCAGTAACGACAATTATGTCGATTGAAATTCCCGTTTAACATGAACGTTGCCTCATCCAAAAAAACTATTTGATTAAAAAAATTGTTATTTTTTTCCTGTTTTTGCATCATTACTTCGCAAAATTCCATTCTACGTTCGAAATCGTCTTCTGATAATTCCTGGACTAAAGTTATTTTATAGGGGTAAAAATTACTGTTTTTTAAAATTATTTCAACTGATTTAAAACATACATCAACTTGTGTAGCAGCTTCTCTCAACGACAAATGTGGATCCTAAACAAAATGAAGTAATGGCTCTAATTTTTTTTTATCAGTAGTTGCCGATTTTGGTCTTCCAGAACGAACTTTATCTCTGCAACACCCGGTTTCCTCGAATCTTTGAACTGTTCTCACAACTGTAGATTTTCATATACATAGGGTGTCGGTTTGGAAAAGTTATATTGAAAAATTGCTTTGTTTCGGTAAATGATCTTTGTCGTTCTCCAAAACCTGTGATTATTGGTACCAGCTTGTAATAATGCAAAATGTAGGTAATATCTTACCTGTTGTATTTATGTCCTTTAACTCAAATTATTTCTTAAATATAATGGGTTTAGCCAAACGACATATTTCATAATTGTTGTTTAAAATGTTTAGAGGAATCAGAAAACTTGATTAAAAAGGGGTCATTCTATTTAAGTAAACCAAAGTTTTGTTTACCATGACTGTTTGAGGCACCCTGTATAATTACAGGTATCTTAGTTTTATAGATTTTTTTAAGGCCTACCTACAACTTTTATACCGGAATATTTTTTATATTGTGCGTCATTTTCTAGATAACTGACCGGTCCGGGACTTTTTACACACTGTGTACATGGCAAATGATAAAATTATTGTTTATGTTGATATGCCCGTATTTATAAAGTCGTTTTATAGTTATGTTTAATCTAGAGAAATTCTTAATCTTTAATAAATATGTTTTTTTAGGATTTTAAATTTATCCTATTACGAAGTTCATTGAAACGTTATAGAACAGAAAGGTTGGATAGTGCGCATATGCATGCATTATAGGATAACCATTTTGTGTAACAAAGTTTAATTATGCGTTATACAGTTTTATTGAAGTCTCAAAAACGAAATCCTAAGATTTATACAAAAACAACTAATTAATCTTTAAAGTAAAATCAATCCGAAGTTTTAAAAATGTAAAAAAGTACCTTGTATGAAATTAAATTTTAGGTAGGTACCAAAAAAATTTCTCACTTCATCTTAAGCTCTGATGTTGATGTCTGATGAATATTTATCGAAGTCGAATTTTTGAAGTATAATAAAAATAAAATAACGTTCCCAAAATGGACGCAAATGATTTGGCTCCCTCTGTCATGGACAGGCTTACAAACTACATAGCTACTAATTACAATGTGAAAATACACAAAATATTGTGAGTGCCTGAAGGCGATTTTGTTCATCACTGGCATATTCGTTCACTTAGAGCTCCGTTGTATGTAGGGTAATATACTAATAAGAATATTACAACGATTATTATACATATTTCTTATAATAAATATAATCTATAAGTCTTGGCTTTACGAAACCTGGCAACTTCCAAAGCTTACAACACTATAAAACCATTTTATCGTATACATTTCTAATTTATACTAGAATATTATTAAACGTTTTTATTTGATACAAAATGGTTGTATTATAATGCGCCATGTTTAAAAAATGATTTGTTGGATCCGCTACTGTCACCATAACTTAAAATTAAGACGGAGACGTAAAAATGTAGTCTTAACGTTATTTTACTAGTTTTGGAATACTATTCTCTAACGTTATTTTTAAATAAAATACTAATTAAATTATATATATTTTTTTTCAACTTTAAAGCAAACGTGGCCAAAACTAAAGCGAATCTTTTTTGCGTCACAAACATATACATAGTTTATTAATAAAATTTCCGGCGCAATGAAGTTTGAGATATTAACGCTAATCCGAGATTGTTAAAATGATAAAGCTGATATAATATCAATCATATTTTACGAACGAGCGCCATTAAGTTTCGGCTGATCAATTTTTAAATAAGTAGCTACATAAGTTAGCTACATATGTATAATCTCCATTGTTATACGCCTCTTTTAAAATACTTTGGTTCTAAAATTCTGCACTAAAAAGTTAAATATCTCTTTAAATTACTAGGTATATTATCAGACTGCATTATACAATCACTATATAATATTTGGGTGAGACTTTTAAACTGTCGATAGAATATCACCAAATATACGCTTCAAATAGTATATTAAAGTACATGTTTTATAAAGCATCATCTTATAGCACGCGTCCATGTTAAAAAACGAGCCGCTTGCGGCGAGTTTTTTAACGGGACAAGTGCTCTAACTGCTTTATAAAACACGTACTTTATACTATTTTTTCTATTTTGTATTTTTTTCAATAAGAAAATACATATTTAAAAAGAAAATCAACCCTTCAAATTTTGTAAATTTGTGTGTCTAAATTCTATGTTGGTAATACTCTAAATTTCTTTTTATCATAGTAGCCTTGACAATAAATAATATTTTCTTTGTGTCATTGTCACGAAATTTGTGATTTAATATTTCATAGAGTTGTTCATAATTATAATTAAAAAAATATGGAGCATGATAATCTAAGTTTAACTCCCCCTGAGTTAAGGGATATTGCTAATAAAACGATAAATCAACTTTTACCAGAGAAATCCCGAAAACTTTCTTTTCTCATGGATAACAATAACAGGAAACGTCAGACGTCAACAGAATAAAACATTTAAATATAACCAATGCCAACTTTTAAAAAATAAAATTCGGAGTTCGAAATGGATATATTTCGAACTCGCTAGCGCGTTCGAAATATCTATTTTTCGAGACAAAATTAGAAAAACAATTTTATAGTTGTTGCATTAAATTGCTTTAAAAGTATGGTACATAACTTGACAATACAACACTTGAGCACCTTCCTGAATTCTTCAACAATTCCAGAGACAATACAAAAAAAAGCTGGTTACTGTCACAGATTCTTGCATATATACATAACACTCCTTGCAGTCTTCTGAACACAATCAGGCTCGAATTGACCAATATGTTAACGTAATATAAAAAAATGGACTGTAGTTTTTATCTGTTAATCTATATTATTCAAAAACAACTTGAAAACGACAAAAAAAACATATAAAATACAATTTTAAAAAAGTCCGTCGTCTTCTGTCAGTCGTTACCATCGATACTTCAATAATGTCTTATTGTTGGGGCGCGTAAGGCGGCCTTCACGATTAATTTTACGTAATGGGTAAAATTGGCCCGAAAAAATACAAAGCAAAATTAGAATATGCCGTGGATGAATTAATTTGTACTATGGGTCATCAAGTTTTGAGATTGCCGCCCTACCACTGCATTTTCAACGAAATGATTAATTTGGGCTCAAAGCAAAACATTTTTTAATAAACAAATTATTGGTAAAGACAGGAAAGATGAAAATGCCGTTTTGGATGTTTGGAAAGAGGCATTACAAACCATTACCCCCGAAAATTGGTCTGATTGTGTTTGCCATACAAATAAGGGATTATTGGCAAAAATAACACATTCTGGATGTTCAGGTTAAGCCACTGATAATTAATGAGTCAGATTCTGGTTCAGATTCTAAAAGTAACATTTCTTTATCTTCAGATTCAGATTAACTTTTTTGTATGTAGTTTTATGTTTATGTTATAAAAATATGCAATATATATTTCTGTATTGTTCTTTTTTTTCTTCTTAATATGTTTATATATAAAAAGTATTAAATAATGTATTTTTTAATGTACGTTATTTAAGATTTGCTAGCCCCCCCACCTCAAACACCAAATCCCAAAGCCGCCACTGAACATAAAAATTATAAAAAACAAAAATATAAAATATTACGATTATTAATAAATTAGCTCATTATAAATTAATTATATGTAAAATAAAACATAATTTCAATAATACTGGTTTCAGTTTTAATTTTTACTTAACTTTTCTGAAATAATACATTCCGGATCTGATCCAATATCCCACCAGCATTCACCACAGGCATCAATCAGTTTATAAAAGGATACAAAATACACCCTCATATTACATTATGCCTCTCTGCCTCAGGTACATGCTGGGGTACCTGGTAAAAGATAGAACACTAAGACCTATGTGATTTATTGTTTTACTCTCTTTGAACCCTGTAGCCTTCTTTGTTGCACGTTTTATTGGGGTTTCGGTCTTTTTAAATAATCTCTACTATTTATTTATTTTTTTATTTATTTATTTATTTATTTATTTATTTAAATCGTACATTTATTTACAATTTGATATATATATATATATTTGTCATATAGTATTTTGTAAGCTAAATCCGGTTTTTGAATGCTACCTAAGTAATATAATTACTTGTATGTACCAAAGATTCTAACCACATTTTTCTGTATAAATTATAAATTTTATATTCATATGTACATTTTTTCCCTTAATTTAGTTTTAAGAATGAATAAAGAACAATCATTTAAAGATGTTCTCAAAAGTTCTAAAATTTTGTGGTATGTAATTTCTACATTCTCTTTTAAATTTGTATATATTTATTATTTTTTTTACTTTAGCAGGAATCATGTTATATAACTTGGGTCCTAAATAGGCAACACTCTTCATATTAATGTTATTAAAATTTATGGGAATAAGCACGTCTTTATTCATTCTTGCGCCGGTGTGGTAACAGTGGTTAACAACATTATCATGGGATCTAGTTTTGTGAATAAACGATGTTACTGTCACCATATACAGAGTTCTAACATTACAAACATTAGCCGAAAAAAGTAATTGAGTCGGATATAGTCGGTTTTTCTTATACATTACTTTTACAATATGCTTTTGGGTAATATTCAGTCTGTAAAGAGCAGTCTCATATAGACCACCCCAGACAAGAATTCCATAGCGAATTAAAGACTCTACAAGGCTCTTGTAAATCATAATCAGTGTTTTTCAGTTAAAATCTTTCTAAGAATATAGAATTTGTGAATCAAGACGCGAATTTTGTTAGAGAGGTATTCAATATGCGGGGACCATTTTAAGAATTTGTCTACTATTATTCCAAGGTATTTTATTTGTGGAACTTCGGATATTTGTTGATCATTAACTAAGATATTTATGAAATCAGGTCTATTTGCATTTGTTAAGGAATATGCCATGTAATTAGTTTTAGTCAAATTAAGCGATAGTTTAAAACTCTCCAACCATGATTTAGTTGTATTTAGTCCATTTATCATTTTTTCTTTTACTTCTTGCCACGTGCTGCTGTTGAAAACCAGTACGGTATCATCTGCATAGGATATTACTGACCCATTTATATTACGTGACAGTAAGTCGTTTATGTATGTTATGAACAAAATAGGGCCCAGAACCGTACCCTGGGGTACTCCAATCTTTACTTCATGTTTATCACTGAGAACGTTATTAATTTTTACGACCTGTTGTCTCCCTGCAAGATAGTTTTTTAACAATATGTTCGCTGTTCCCCTGACTCCGTAATGCCATAAGACATCAAGAAGTCTGTCATGGGGAACCGTATCAAACGCTTTTGCCAAGTCTATAAATATTGCAGCACACTTTTTTCCATTATTTAAAGTCTTTGTGATTTCTGATGTTAATCTATACAAGGCATCTTCTGTACTACTACCCGGCAAGAAACCGTACTGATTTTCTGACAAAATATTATTTTTTTTAAAAAATGCAAAGAGTCTTTCTTTCACACACTTTTCGAACAATTTTGCAAAATTGCTGATCAAACTTATAGGTCTATAGTTACTGATTAATGATTTAGAGCCACTTTTATAAATTGGAGTTATTACTGATATTTTAAAATGAGAAGGTACTGTTCCTGTTACAAAAGCTTTGTTTATTATATGAAGCAGTGGTTTTATGATTTGGCTGTGAGTTTGTTTAATCAATTTAGATGAGATACCGTCCACACCTGGCGAACTTGTACTTTTTAAAGATGAAATGTGTTTTACTATAGCTTAAAAGTTTTGTTAATAAATATTTTATGCTGTTAAAATTAAAATTCTGAGACGTCATTAAACGCATGTGCAATACTTAATACATATATAGATACAACCACCATATTTTAGTCATCGAGGGGTGAGTCACCACCTAAACGCCCCACACCACTACTTTAAACTTCAAATACACCACCTCCTTTATTAAACTTCAAATGAAAGGTATATTTGAGTGTAACTTGCGGCACCAAAAAAACAATTAATGTCTCGATTTGTTTTTTATTTAATCCAGTATTTAAAATGTAATTAAGTAAGATCACTTCCGGTTTAACCAGGAGTGGTATCAACTTTTATTATTTAGGATACATAAATTGTTTGTTTGGCTTATATTTAAGGCTAAGATAAAGTTTGTGTAGGGAAGCAACGTACATATTAAATTACAAGTCACCATTGCTCTTGTATTCAAAAAGAAACTAACACAAAATATTATTTTCAGAAAAATCTATTTTTTTGCATATGATTTTTTTAAATTTCAAAAATAATTTGGAAAAAACAAAAATTAAAATTAAAGTTTAACACCCTGTATCTCCAAAATTAGTAAAACACCCTGTACTCTTTCGCTGACGACAGCACCCTTGTTTCATCTTTTACCTTGGATGCCTAAATATCGACTGCCAATGCACAGCTCAATAGGCAGCAAGAAGTCTTACATCTCAACAAAGACCCGGAAGAAGTTCTGTCTTGGGGTGAAAGTAACTAAGTAGAATTTGACGATAAAAAAAATTCAGGAGGCAGTTTGTTTTTTAAAATGTTGAAAAACCGGTTATAGTCATGGTGGGACACTGGATACCCCTATCTTTATAAATACATTTATTGGGCGTCAACTTGGATAGTATTATGTCATGGCATAATCACGTTGCGGCTATTACTAAGGCGGCCTCGCAGAAGCTGGGATACTTTTCCGATCTAAGAACTTCTATACATCCCAACAGCTTTTGATGCTCTAAGGAGCCCAAATTCTACCATCGCTGGAATGCTGCTCAGCCCACTAATTCGAAGCTTTGCTCCTAAACATACTCTAGGATTGCTAGAATCCATTCAAAGACGAGCCATTCCTTTGATTGGCGACATTGATCTAACAGACAACCTAGAACGTCTTGAACATCGAAGGCAGGTTGGCAACTTGAGCCTCTTTTAGAAATATGTCGGCACCGCCAATGGAAAGTTCGTCTACGTCTCTTTTTGTCTATACAAACAGACCCTTATAAGCCTGCCGCATATTCTTTGCGCCTTGACATGTTAAAGTAGAGAGATCAGTTATAGACTAAATTTATAGCTTTTAAAAATTAGGTAATCAGTTTTTGGAAACACACTACTGGAAACCTAGAGTGGATGAAATAAAGCCAAGCAGTCCGTATAGAGCGTTATCCACGCAATGTGTTAATTTTGGGACAAGAAGTGTTTTCTCTTAATTGTCAAACTTCAATTAAGAACAGGAAATTTTCTCTCGCACACGAATATATTTGAATAATTATCCCTCGTTTTCGACTGGATATTTTGAAAATTATCGTAAGTCGAAGATCAGGGATAATTATCCAAAACTGTTCATGTGCTCGAAGAAATGTTTAGTAATAATTAAAGCTGTAGTGGTATTACAAGTGATAATATTTTTATGATGAGTTATGTTGTTAAATATTTCTTTCTGCAGTTCAGTTTTCTATTTTTTCTATTATAATATTGATTGATGCTTTCTTAGATATATTATCATTCCTGAGTAAGACAGCTAAAACTAATATTCCATAATTACTTCCCATAGATTAGTTTTGGTTAGAACAATGCTGTTTACGTTATTTGTGATAATATTTGCAATTGTATTTTCCGCAAGAGTAAACACTTATTTATTACTATTTATTTATTAAAATGTCCAATACATGATGACTTTTTAAGTTTAAGTCGTACTTTTAACTATAGTTCCTTAAAATAAACTAGTAATTTATTATTTCCTATTTTAAATAAGAATATCCGATTTATGTGAGAGAACTACGTGGGTACTTTGAACCAGCAACTGCATGACACCATTGCAAATAAATTATCTTGTAAATTAAATAAATTATAACTGAAGCTATATTTAACTGCAAGATAATAAACTACACTTGGTTATTATAAATAATCGTTTTGGAAAACCACCGTCGCTGCATTATCACATACACAATTAGGCTAAAAAGGCTTTTATCAGTTAATAATGAATAATTGACCTACATTATATTTTATTACTATATTATGAACCTGTTAATTACTTTCGCATATATTTTTATTTGAAGATATGTTGTAAATACCGTTAATTATAGGAATTTTTACCGTATGGTTAGTCATGCCACTCATGTAGGGGAGGCCCGGGCAAAGCGGATGTGTTGAGCAAAAAAAAATATAGTATATCGTCGGCTTACTGCCAAAACCAGATAAGTTACATTTTGTTAGTTTTGAGTAAATGAAGTTTAAAAGTTTTAACCTAAACTAAAACAACTTCATGAAAAAAAATATTTGTTAAGTGATAAAATAACATAGATTGTGGTACTATAAACATAATTTTATTATAACTAGAAATAAAAAAAATAATAATTAGCAAATGTGTAATTAGTAGAACAATTTATTTTTGCTGTACTTAACCTATTTTGGCTGAAATTATTGGCAGTTTTTAAAAATTATCGTTAAGTTAAATAATAACTTCAGGATCACTATCTTCAAGTGCTGGTTCAGGAATCACGTCTTGAACATCGTTGGATGATGGTATATTATAATAATATGCATGAAATTCATCTAAAATCACTCCCGATTTGCACAACTTCAATAAATCTTCTTTTTTTTTTTAACTTATGGGTCGCATCTTCGTGTACGCGTTTTTTAACGTTATTTCTTTGAAATTGGGTATTTTTCGACTCCCCCCAAAAACGTTTATTTCTTTGTAGTCCGAGGTATGATCATACCTATACTCAGGTATTCCTGGTTTAGCTTTCTGGTAACGAAAACATTTTACTTTAAGCCAGTTTACCTTTTCATTATTCACGCTTCTCACCTTATTTTTCATAAGTTTAGAAATGCTGTCTAAGTCAAGAAAATCTTGGAACTTGAGTTTCTGTACAAGAAACGGCTTCTTTTTTGATGCTGTTGTTCTGGCCATGCGAAATATTGTTAACCAATCATGCATAGTAAACACAGGAACATACTTCTGGGCCCGTTCAATGGCACTGTGCAATACTGTGCATACTGTCTACTTCCATGTAGCTGTGTCCACTTTCCAGAAACTTTTGTTCTATAATCATTAGGTTGGGATTTTTTTGAACCAAATAGAGTAACAAAGCGGTAACGTTTTGGTTCCTGTTTTGAACACTGCAAGTGTCTGAAAACAATGATAACTCTGTTGCACAAGTGGGAAGCTGATTAATGTACCTAAAGACTTACTAAAGAGGCAGGTGTCAATTTCTAAGCTACCTCTTTTTCCATGAAGCTCTGTCCAGCTATAATAAAACGCATTATTTTGCGGTGCTAGCTCATACACAGTTAAATTATAAGTGCAAATTTTTTGACTGTAGTACTAACTATACGTCGCTCCTTGGTATTTGAAGCACACATTGCAAGTCAAATGTAGCACGCACAAAATTGGCCTCGTTTATAGCTCTAGCTTTGTCTCTTGCTTTTGCTGTGTAACAATCCTCTTTTCGAGTTATGTGTTCTTCATATTCCTGCTGTAATTGCTTTTTCTTTTGTTCATCATTAGTCTTGTATTGCGTACAGATCTGGCATTGATCCTTCTTTGGAGTAAAGAAAGATTAGTTGTAATTATTACAAAAAATGCGTCTATAAGTGATAGGAGATACAGGTGGTGTACCATCTTGCTCACATAATTGTTTATACATTGAGTACATTGTAGTTATACTCAATTTACAATCTAAATATTTCCGCTTTGAAGAACTTCTCGTATAGTGAGAATCCATTACAGGAAAGCTTTCAATATGTTGCTTTACCTTTTCAGTATCTTTAATCTTTGTTTTGTTTCCTGGCGGTCCTCTACCTCTTTTATCGGTTCCTATAAATATTTGACCTTCACCCTTATTTAAGAACGCATGCTCAACCACCTCTTAGCTAATGCAAAGAGTTTGTGTAAAAAAAGCTTTGCAGACTCGTAATTTTTTATCGTCTACATTAAAATAGAATTCTTTTGAAGCAATAAGTGGCTTCTTTTTACCAGAGGGATTACTTTTTATCCTTATTGGCATGTGACTGTCCACGTTATTAAGAATAAAGTCTCTTCGGCGGTTAAAATCTAAGGCCCAGAAGTTTTGACATAACACCTCTCTTTTTTCTTCTGAAATTGTAGCACTGCATTTAAATCTACATTTTTTACAGTCAATAAACTTCGGTGCTTTACTCTCAGTCCGTTTTTTTTTGGCGATATTTTTTTTTCCAATTTTCAGCCCGTGACTTTTTCCAACGAGTTCTTAATTCATCATCAGTTACTGCAGGAACATTTTCGTTATCCGAGGAATCTAAAATGATAAAAAAATATATTATATAACG
This sequence comes from Polydrusus tereticollis, assembly GCA_963920685.1. Taxonomy (NCBI): domain Eukaryota; kingdom Metazoa; phylum Arthropoda; class Insecta; order Coleoptera; family Curculionidae; genus Polydrusus; species Polydrusus tereticollis. The sequence continues at coordinate 21,868,596 of OY987328.1, forward strand.
CGTTTCGTTCCTTGCCATAATTTTTTTTAAAAGGTGGTATGTAATAGGATCATTATCAATAATTAAATTAAATACATACCAGTATCAGATTCATTTTCTACAGCAGGTGACTCTGGAACATAATCTTTTATCGAACAGTCTGAATCCTCAAAAAACTCTAGCATCTCAGCGGCCTCCTGCTCCTGATCTGAATTTAAATCAGACGACAAGTCGGCTATATTATTAAATGTAGGCAAATGCTCTTGAGACGGGCCTGGCTTACTCTCTTCAAACAGGGTTCCGTTACCGTTATTCGCAACGTTTTCTATTTTTTTGCAAATTTAAGCGCTTTCGACATTCAAACTTGCCTCTATAATAAAAATATTAATTTAAAATACTAAAAAACACGCTTTAAAAGTAAAACGAAGAAAAAAGTAAAAAATTATTTTGAAACAAAAAATGTACCATAAAATTTCTTCTGCTTATAGAAAAAAGGCAAAAAGTGAATTTTCAGGCAAAAAGTGAATATCAAAATTAATTTATTATCCTTATGAACTTTTAGGATATGAGTCGTATAAATGCAAAAACCGCCAAGTCAAAAAAAATTAAATTATGAGTTATTACAGCCAGTCGATAGTTTATTTTCTTCCGGACTAAACAAGCAATTGATTTGTTCTCAAAACTCGCCGTATGTAATTTAAAGTTTGATGAAAAGTTTGCGCTTAGATTCAAATTCCGCCAACTATCCCAAGGATTGAAGTGCATATTCCGCCAAGTCATTTTCAACCAATAAACGCGCTGCGCGGAATCACCTGATTTGTTTACTTGGACCGACCACGTCTTTAACTCGTTTAGACAGGCAAAATATTGCAAGTTCATTAAACTTATTTAATTTAGTTTCGTCAAAATTTCTGTGTGTAAAGTACGTGTTTGTACCTCAATATTCGAATACTGTATAAAATGTACAAAGCGTCGATTAATCTGCTCGTCAAAGAATGTTTTTTCGTAAATACTGACTACAATTAGGTTTTGGAACTTCTCAAAAAGATATGTGCTTAGAATGTCTAGTTGATGAATAGAATGAATAGTTCACAAGCTGAAGGCCCAAGCATTTTTTGGTTACCTCAAAATAGAAGATAATAGCATCCAGTGTTTTTCATTTGATTGCCAGAAAAATCTAGCCTTACCTAAACTAACGGACCAGTCAGCTTATTTTTCACAACAGTTCAACTTATATAATTTTACAGTTGTTATAAAGGATCATCATCGACGAAATTAGGCCCTGTTAGTGTTGTTTTATATTTGTGGACATATCATGATTTGCTTAAAAACTCTAGTGCCTAGTGCCTAGTGCCATAGCTTCCTCTATTTGTTCAATTTTTGTTTCATTTTCTTTCATAATAAAGTGTATTCTTCAGTTTGTCATTTATTCACTTTTTTATCTATACTTCCCGTACTAAAAGAACTATAGCAGTTTTGGATGTTTACTGCAAATCCCGCCAAGTCATGAATGTTTACTGCAAATCCCGCCAGGTCATAGATGTTTACTGCAAATCCCGCCAAGTCATTTTTAAATACTAGTATTTTTGATACTTTCCACTTTCTTAGATTTTGAAAAAGTAGGTTTTTCATTAATAGTAACCCCTATTTTCAGCCTTACAATATTAACAGCCAAACAAGCATGCCATTTCTCAGCAGGAGGTTTTTCTTGGATATCTCAAAATCAACTTAAACTGACTTGGCGGATTTTGCATTTATACGACTCATATAGGAACAAACTTATCAAATTATTGTATTTTCATCGGACCTACACATTTGTGCAAAATTTCAGCTTGATACGATAATTAGAAATAGGTGAAAACCGACTTCTTAGATTTATTACAGACATACTTATTTACGTACATACATACAATCAATTAAAGCTAATAATAGCGTGTTAAAAAAAGGTAAATTCGCAATAATATTTGCTTATAAAATACACTAACCTGTATCTTTCTGCTGATCCAATGCCATCTTAACCATCAGTGCACTGCGCAAGGACATGATTGTTGTCACTAATTACTAATTCACAATACCAATAACTAATTTAATATTATTTTACAACCTAAAAATCACTTGATTCAAGTATAAAACCAATGTTTTGAGGCAGCGATATGCATACAACATGCACTAATATTTCAGGTTATGTTTACATAGCCGTGTGCTATAAAAAAACGTTGCAGCAAAAACAAGATAAGTGCCGTTTTAAATTAGTTCGGCAGTCTAGGTGTTCGTCAGATAATTCAGGAAAAAAAAGATAAGTGACACTTATCTGGTTTTGCACTCCAATATAACGATGAAATAACCTGCAACTTACGAAAATACACTTAACGCAAAAATGGTAAAAATGTACTTACTTACTTACTGCCAAAACAAGATATTTGGCAGTAAGCCGACGATATTTGTTATCGATTTCTTATAAAAAAAGTTCTGTGGCACTGAGATGTATCTGGACGTCAAAATTAAATAAGTTATTATATGATCTTTTGTCCCTATTGCCGAAATTTTTTTTTTTTTTAAATGTACATTTTATCCGCTTTGCCCAAGTACCCGGGCAAAGTAAATAACAAATACTTTAAACGTAGGAACTAAAAGATATACTCTAATGATACATACAAAAGTAAAAATATAAAGATTAATTATAAAACACATCCAAGTAACATATTATGAGCTACAAAAGTCACAAATAAGCAGACCAAGCCTACTATAATTAGTGCAGAGTTCGTGCGGCCAATTTTGTCATCCACTGCATCGGATCCACTCTTCTCCAGTCTCTTCAAAAGGTTCTCCACACGCCAAACAGGCATAATCTCTACCAGAATTGCTGCTTGTAGCTTCTAATTTACTGGATATTTTACGATCATTAACTTTTTTCATTTTATTTTCATCAGTCGCCTTCGTAAATAAGGATTTAGTGACTGTTTGTTTCTTCTCCTTTACAGCTTTTAAGTTAAACTTATCAAGTTTCTGTTGTTTAATTGGAGTTGAGGTCAACATCTCGAATTTTTGAGACTTTCTTTTCCTAGAACTACTTAAGGTCAAGGACATTTTTGGCACAGGTCGCACATCAAAAGGACTGAGATTTTGCTGTGGCTTATTTAAATGGGCTCGTGATGTTGACGGCGTAGAAAATGGTTTACCTGTTAATGCTTGGGAGATGCGTAAAGATTTTGATGAAGATTCTGGGGTCGTGACAGGCAATAAAATATCAAGTTTCTTGCCAGTCAAAGCAACAGAGTTGGATGATTCAAGAGCTGTAATTGATTTAGGAATTGGTACAGTTGAAGACGATGGGAAAGCGGTCTCAATAGCTGATATTTTGCAAAGTGATTTAGTGATGGAAGATTATTGAAAAGCAGTAGAAGATGCCAAAGATGGATTCAAAGTGACTTTGCCCTTGTTTACAAAATGTATTAAAGGGATATCTTCATCTGAACTATAATCCAAGGGTTCATCACCATTTCAATTTGCTGGAATCTCTTGAAAGTGGTCCGTTAATGAAGCTGGAGCGAAATCTTCATCTTCGAAGACTTTCGGATTATTAGGAGATATGCCCGTTGTGCTAAATCCACTAACTGCACTGGACTGCGGCCCCCTTCAAATAAGCTGGTGTAAAAAGTCTGCACATATCATATTGATTGATTATACGACCAACACGATTTTTTTGAAAAGTATTCAGTTCTTGTTCAAAAAACAGCTTAATGGGACCGCAAACAGATACGTCTAGAGGGTACATCTTATTCGTTGTATGAGATGCAAATGACAAAAAGAGCACGTTTTTCTGAGAGGCGAATTCCAAAGCTGGATAATACTTGTGCGACTCATGGTTGTCAAGAAGCAGCAAACACTTGTTTTCTTCAGTTGGCCTTACAGTCTCTACAAAGTGTTTAGGCCAAAGCAAAAATGTTGGACCGTTTACCTAACCATTATCAGTGCAGGATCCTTGACAACCTGAAGGAGCTCCATCCATTAGCCTTTCCTGCATTCTTTTACGCGCAAAAATAAAATAGGTTGGGATAAATGACCCTGCAGCACTGCAACAACATATGACTGTTGTCAATTGGCCTCGCTCTGAGCTTGCGATTATACCCACTTGTTTTTTCCCTCGCGCAGTAAATATTTGGGGGGGTTTATTTGAATTCGACATTATTCCAGTTTCGTTCATATTGTAAATCGAAGTAACTGGAAACTTATGTTTTTTCAAAAGCTCCCAAAACAAGCATAAAACCCTTCTACCTAGGGGCGGTTACATCCCCTTGCTAGTGCAATTGATGTTGGTTCTGGGGCGCACAATGTAATATCTCGATGACGAGTCCTAAACTTAGCTAGCCAGTCTTCTCCAGCTTTTCCTTTCTTAAACGGGTGTTTTATTTGATTAGCTTCCGCGTTATGAAATGCCATTTCAAAAACTCAGAACGTGTTAAACCGAAAAAAAGTGTATCCATATATGTCTTAGGTAATGCTTCAATTCTATTTCCTGTGCACTGGTAAAAATAGGAATGAACCTGCCCAATTTTCTTGTGTTGAATTTACTTTTTCAGTGCCTATACAGCGTGGCATATGGAATGTTATAGTTTTTTGAAACTGACGTGATGGACTGTTCACCTATTTTTGTTAACGCAATCGCCATTGTCTCCTCGGACCATGTCGCCTGGGTAGTTTTTCTTACATACTCGTAAACCATCTGAAAACCAACCAAATATAATATAAGATGTGAGCATACCAAAGCTAATTAATTTAAAACTTTGAACTACTTATTAAGAATTAAAGCAAACACCTACCGCTTTGCCCTAGTCACTTTGCCCGGACTGGCATCTGTAAATGGCGACCCCTTAACGAAATAGATTTGAAGGTCGTGGCGCCGCATAAACACTATTACAAAAATCTAACCTAAGAAGCAACAATTGATCATTTTCATATGACGTCACATGGTCGGCGGCCATTTTGCTTGGAGGGCAAACAAAGTAAATAAATACAAGCGTTTGGGTTATAAATTCAAGTTTTCTTTGCAGTTTGCTTTAAAATTTAAGATCTGTGTTCGTTGTGTTAATGATTAAAGTACCCTAACCCTAAATAAAATGCCGTGCTTTTGTTCAGTGGTCGAGGGGAAATAGGGACAATATACGATCCTTTGGAATTCCTGCAGTTCTTCAAAATGCTACAGAAAACCATAATCGACTCTCATAAGAACGACGTAAAATGTGGATAAGAGCTTTAAAAAGGGGCCTTTTAAGTAACAGCCAATGAAAGTATGGAAGAATTTGCTCCAAACATTTTATAAGTGGTAATATTTGATTGCATGAGATCATTTTGTAAACATTTCTAAGAGCTCCAGCAGAATTACCAAACAGAGACAACCCTGACTAGATCCCTAATTACAATATGGGACACTTTCTTCCAAAGGGAGCAACTTAGGCCCAAGATAACAGAAATGAGAGCGTGCAGAAATGCAAACGACCAAAGTATCAGATAGGTGTATTATTGTAAATATAGTAGGTATAGTAGTAGGATTAATTGTAGTATGAAGTAGACTTAGTGTTGATTTAGGTTGAAGTTTTTTCTAATAAGGAATGTATTCTTGTAAATAAAACAGCAAATTGAAGCACCTGGCGAAGTTACTCCGGGAAGTAGTAGAGAGGAAGAAAATGTTGAAATTAATGAAAACTGTTGCCACACAGAGTGGATTAAGTATCAATGATTTATGCAAACTTTTCGAAGACTGTACTAATAGTACTGTTAGAATATATTAGACATATTAAGACAGTACAGCATCTACCAATGGGGTAGTACAAGGAAAGAGTGAAACATTTTCTGGCATCAAAAGCTTGCTACTCGTTTAACAAATATTTTTTTGCCCTATGATAAACTTGATTTTATATAACATTTTAATTTCTTAAATTGTTATTGTGGGTTTAGGCCCCAATGAAATAGTAACAGAGTTATCCAAAACCCAAACCTTAATAAAACTTAATCTTACCTTGCCGACTACAACGTAAGCATTGGAATTTACTTCCTTCATAAAGTTTGAATGCTTGCAAGCCTGTGTACGCCTTCAGCTGCTGGCCAGTGTAAAAACTATGTGTTAATATAAGGTAGTTTACCAAGTCCATCCGTGCTACTTCTGGCAGACATTAAATTTCCAAAATCAGTCTCTCCGAATAGATAAGGATCTATATCACCAATAATTTTAAGTTCTGCATCGTATCTACACTTAATATCACCACTGAGAGTTTTTAAATATTCACTTTTTTCCATGTTTTGAAATTTTTAATTGGACACTACAGAATGTAAACAAAATATCGAAGCACACACTAGGAAGTTGAAATAAGTACTATTACGATAGGAATACAGTTGGAACACGAAAAATTATTTAAGTCCGGGTAGCACAGGTATAGATACATCTTAGAAATGACCACAAATGAATCCTAAAATTACTTCAAAGCTTATTAAATTAAACCGAAAGAGTCTAATAAGCCATTAGCATAAACGGTCATGAACCTCTGTTTGCCCTCCAGGCAAAATGGCCGACCTGTCAAAGCCACGTGTTTAAAAATGGTCAATAAAAAAAATACGAAGCTATTTTACATCAGTAATTCCAACTAATTTATTTAACTCACCTTAGAGTAATAATTTAACACAACACTGCAAAAATATTTAATGGTCGCTTCGCCATGTGCTTTTTAACTTGTCGCTTGGCTTGCACTGATTTCCTTTTCGGCTTTGATAGTGTGCAAAGTACTGACCGCCATCTATCTTCGTTTTCAATAAATAACGATTATTCGGTTTGCCCAGGCCTCCCCTACATTGTACGTCTCCTGTATAATCAGCTCGAGACTTCAGCGGTTTGGCAAAGCAATATTTTATTTAATTTTCATTAAAAGTAGATGGCTTAGGCTGACAGATATGGTTTTTTACGTTCTTAAAATATTTTGGTAAATGCGGTGCTGTCGGATCATACCCAAAGTGGTAATGACTTTAGAATTTCTTGATATATTATTATATTTTTAGAATCTCCATTAGTTTCTTAACAAATTTTCTTATTATTTCCCTATACCTGCCTGTTACCGTTTTTGAGATATTAATTAATTTTCAATTTTCCTTCGAAAAACATGATCTCAACAAATGCTGATATTTGGCTTTAGTGAGGCAAACGATTAGACTTTCACAAGGATCCAACAGAAGAGCACACAACGTCTTGAAAATATTTGAAAAGTTCTGGCACCGCGGCCTGGCCTTAAAATTGATAAGGCTGGGGGCTCCCAATTATCTTGTTAAGATTATTGCTTTCTACTTGGAGAGAAGAAGTTGCACTCTCGTTAGAAGGAGCGCTTTCTTAGACCAAACACATTTATTTTTATGATAAGGCACAACACTGCAGGACTAATCCTTTATAGCGCTCTGCCAGCGGTGCGTGTGCACAGGAGAAGATTTACGTTGCTCTTGAATCTTTGGAGATTATACTCGTTGTGGAACACTGCCTCAGAAAGGTCATTCCAGAGTGATGACGTTCTTCAGATGAAAGAATTTCGAAACAGTGTCGTTCGAGGGATACTAAGCTGAACCACGTACGGGTGGGTTGCAGTGGCTCGTCGTGTATTTCTACCATGCACCGCTCTGGGTGAAACCAAGCGGGCAACCTCAGTTGAGCACTTGCCATGAAAATATTTGGAAAATAGACTCAAGTCGCCAACCTGCCTTCGAAGTTTAAGGCTTTCCAGGTTGTTTGCTAGATCATGGTCACCGATCAAGCAAATCGCTCTTCGTTGGAAGGAAAGAGTGTTGAAACGTAACATTAGGAGGAAAAAAAAATATTTAATTGATGGCATCCATTAATTAATAACTAAATTAAGATTGAAAAAATTGCTTTAATCAATTAATTAATTTAATTAATGGATGCTATCAATTAAATAAAAAAAATTTTTTTCCTCCTAATGTTACGTTTCAACACTCTTTCCCTCCTTGATGTGAAAGTTTCTTTGCTTCAAAACTTCAAGTAGTTATGCCCATTCATTTGGGGTAATGAACTTCATTATATGAACTCGATATTGTATCCCCTGATGATGGATGTTTAAACGTCCGAAACATGTAGGGATAAACCTTTAAACCAATAAATCTATTTTGCGGAAGAAGACTTCAAAGATTTCCTATCGTATCAACTCCACTGTAAGAACGGACTACTTTCTCAATAGTATTTTTAGTTTTTATCAAAAGATCGTTAATGTATAGTTAAAGGAGGGTGAGCGACAATATAGAACCTTGAGGGACTCCGGCGTTGATGTTAAATATGTCTGAAAGAAACTCGTCCATCGTCACTCGCAGAGAACGGTCTTTAAGAAAGTTCGACAGCCATGAACAAAATTGAAACGGCATTCTGTAAGCTCTCACTATAGTTAGGAGCGCCACGTGCCATACTCGATCAAGGGCCCTGGAAATGTCTAGTACTACCGCCCGGGACTCCCCATGATGTTCAATTGCGTTGTTTCAAACGTGCGAGAAGGTCTCCTGTTGATCTAGACTACGGAATCAATACTGGCGGTCACTAATAATGTTAAAGCCTTCCAGGTACTTTCATAATTTTTTGTTGATATCCTTCTCCATAACTTTTGATATAACCGAAAGTAATGCGACTGGACGATAGTTGTTTGGCAACATAATGGCGGAAGTCCCGCAAGGATCTCCTCTCGCTCCGATGCTGTACAATGTATACGTTCATGATATCACGAGGTACAGATTTACCGATCTATTCTTATTTGCTGATGACACTGCAATTGAGTCAGTTTCAGATCAACAGCGGCTGGTGATGGCTGGATTGCGGAGGCACATACGAGTTTTAGAGAAGTGGCTTTCGAGGTGGATCTTCTTTTTGAAGAGCAGAGTTAGAAGACCCGAAACGAGGTTCTTGGTTAACGGTATTTAGTTTAGATAAACTGGGTCCAAGAAGTCAAGTACTTGAGACTTGCTTTTGATGAAAAACTACATTGGAGAACGAACTCCGAATTGAGATTAAAAGAAGCTGTCAATCAGCCTCGTTCTATACTACCTGTTTAATAAAAGGAGCATGATAGATTATAGATAAAATTATCTAGCTTTGACAAGCAACAATGTTTAGGAAAGCGTTTTTTACTATAAAAGAATATCCCACGCAAGACTTTAGATCCTTTGATCCTCTGAGTAAATCAAATCTCGTACAACATAATCTGAACTGTTAGTCCAGGTTAATTTACCACTAAAAGCAATGTAATAGATTTGCTTCTTTTAATTTGCAAAAAATAAGTAAAGAAGTTGGACACAAATAACATATTATTATCCCTAGTTTAAACTGTGTCCAGTTTCAAATTGGATATATTTTTGTAAAGTACTTGAACGTAATGGTGAGTATACCTACGAGCAGCTTAAATATTCCAAAAAAAAACACTTACCTAAATAAATACATGGTTGTGTTGAAAGCAAGGTAAATGCTATCCGGGGATACAATTTTAAAATTATTTTAAGTAGTCTAGGTACTTACCTAAAGAACTGGGTCGTTGGCTTGCAAAGCAACACCATACACTTGTTTTTCATCGCAAACTTACACTAAAAGGTACTGCACTATAATCTAAATAAACCTAAACTACTTATAAAAGTCTAATCTGGTAATAAGACTTTAACGAAAGTTCCACAAAATGCAATAATAGTACATTATACACCTAGGGACTAAAGTGGTATTTTAAATCCCGAGACAAAAAGTTTATAGCCCGACCAACGGGAGGGCTATAATTTGTCAAGGGATTTAAGAACACTTTGGTCCTGAGGTGTATACCTATACTATTTTATGTACTTTAGGATAGGTAAAACGTTAAAAAAAAATTAAATGCCACTAAACGGTAGGTACTCTATTTCTAAAAAAGCATTGAAGCGGCTGATGTTACCATATCAACGACCAAATGACAAGTTATGACAAGTAACTAAGTAAAACAAAAGTCACTCGATAAATATTAGTCAAATACGCTACATCCACTGAAAGACGTTTATCGCGATGGAACAAATCGAAAAGGCAGCTCAAGAGGCTGTAGGCCAATTATTACCAAGAAAATCTGGAGAACAATATAAAAAACAGTTGTCTGAGTATATCAAATGGTGCAAAGAACGGAACGTAGAAGAATTTACAGAAGAAAAGGTACTATTAGCATATTTCTTAGAAAAGTCAAAAAAGCTTAAAGCTGGATATAAAAACTCGAAAAGTTGGGGAGGTTGAAGTTATGGTCAAGTTGTGAGGTTAGATATTCCGAATTCCGAGCATAAAAATTGATTATCTCGAACTACCCGGGAAGTTTTCGAACCTTACATGAGCTTTACATGAACAACATGAACGAGTGTATAAATAGAACTGAGTGTTCCCTTTAGTTTAAATTGAACTCCTATTTCCAACACCAACTGAACCTCAACCTCGCCAACTTTTTGAGTTTATAAATCCAGCTTAAAGCATCGTCACTGTGGAGTGTATATTCGATGATAAAAGCCACAATTGCAACAGACATGGGCGTCAACATTAGCAAATTCTGCAAACTAACCGCTTTTTTGAAACGACAAAATGAGGGCTACAAACCAAAAAAGTCGAAGACACTCGATGTTGACAACATTAAAGAGTTCCTGGAAAAAGCACCCGACCATGAATTTTTGGGGCAAAAGGTAAGATACACATTTTTTTTCAACCGATATTTTGTCCCAGTCTATACCTATATCTATGTTATTTAGACGCTTTTTGGAAAATAAGTAGGTACCTATTTATTTTATTTATACTTTGTTCCAGGTAGTTCTAGTCATGGGCGTGTCAGGAGCCTGCCGAGGCAAGGAGCTCTGACAGCTTGACAAAACCGATGTCCTAGACTATGAAACGTTCTTTCTGGTCAATTTACGAGATACCATGACAGAAAAAGACCGATCTTTTGTTATAAAACGGTCAAAGGAAAACTCCACAGATGTAGTACGATTGGTGAAGAAGTATATTGCCTTAAGATCTCCATCAATACAAGGCCATACAAGATTTTTCGTTGGGTACAGAAATGGAAAATGCACGTCTCAGCCAATGGGCAAGATTACGATTGGACAACTACCAACCAAGATTGCCGAATATTTAAAGCTTCCAGATGCAAAATTGTACACTGGTCATTGTTTTAGAAGGACGTCAGCATCGCTACTAGCCGACTCTGGAGTAACGATAGATCAGCTTAAAAGACATGGCGGCTGGAAGAGTAGCACCGTCGCTGAGGGATATGTGGAAAATTCCTTATACCAGAAAAAAAGTATGTCAGATCAACTTTTTACGGGTACTTACGGTAACGTCTTCAGATATTTCGATTCCTATTGTACAAAATGAAACACCAACGACATCGTCGGTGCCACCGACGACGACAACGGCTACAACTTTCAAAAACACTTTAATTAATAAAAATAACAGCTGCAATAATGATAATTTACCTTTTTTTTAGTGTTGGGAAAAATCGTATTATTTTGATAATCGGATTATCAGGTTATGAATGATTTCAATAATCGCATGATAATTCGAATTATATATCATTCATAATAGACATCGAATATGCGCGGTCACCGCTAGCGGGTGCTACCGATCGCCGATTATTGTCCCCGACAGAAGCGCGCTGTTGCCATTAGATTATTATTTTCTTTATTACTCCAGTTTTAAATATCCAAGTTTAAAATATAAAAACTTAAATAAATCAATTGTACCTAAATAATGAGACACGGCACTAAAAAAAGATCAGCTGTTTGAAACTATTTTAATAAAGTCAGAGCGACAGAGCGATTCTGAAAAAAGGAGCAAGATCTCGCTCGATTGAGCGAGCTGTGGCAACGCCGGTTAAGACCTGGCAGATTGCAGAATGATTTTAGGTGATTGAATTGCGAACATTCAGATTCTCATCATTCGAATCAAATAATTCGAATTATATTTTCATAATCGGATGATGACGATTATTTGAAAAATCGGATTATCGAGTATTTTTAATTCGAATTATCCCATCACTACTTTTTTTCACTTGGCTAATTGCAGTGGGGTAAACATAACTGTTAATGTTAATAGAAATTAAGTTATTTTTTATAGTTTAATATTGTTCTAAACACGTTACTCTTTTGTTGCATCCATGTCATGTTATATTTTCTAATAAAATTATTGAAAATAAATTTCGAAATTTAGCTTTTATTGCAAAGAAATTTACTTTAAATCCCTAGGGGATTTAAAGTACATTTTAAATCCCTAGGGATTTAAAGTACCACTTTTTTCCCTGAAAATAGGGATTTAAAGGGTACTTTAAATCCCTAAAGTACATAAACAACTAAAAATCACTCAAAATATCGCTAAGAAATGTCACAATAAACACGCCAAATACTGTGTAAATAAAGAATTAAGTGACAACCGGCTCTGGACAATATAAACATTAAATATCAAAAAATCGTAGAAATCCGACGTACTGCGCATAAGCCACAGTTCCCGTAAAATCACGCATGCCGGGGACATTTTTAGATCGGTCGGCAATTAGCTTTGTTTTTCTACTGGTGGGTAGAACAGCCCTCAGTTGAACAACACACCTCGTACACTACTTTTTCAATTATAATTAATAAGGTAAAAACCATGTCCCTCCATACCCCTATTACCACACCAAAATGTGAAGAAAATATTTATAACCGTTCTCTACAGGGTGAGTTTTTTAAAGTGTTACTACAAAGCGATATCTCGCAAACGGTTTAAAATATTTTCTTAAAATTTTAACGAGGCAATTGTACGATGGGGGGACATATTTAAACATATTTTTATCATATTCCCCCTCTCCTCATTTTGAGGGGTGGGGGGTAACTTTGAAATTTTGAATGGGATTATGTACTTTTGTTTATTAATTTCGAATCTACGTGAAAAAGTAGGTACGTGTACAAAAAAAATTTGATTTGCTCCACTGGTTATGGAATTATGATTTATTAGGTTATAAAAATTAAAAAATATTATTTACCATTTATCGCCTGTCATGTTTTAGGAGATGTTTCAAATGTCTCCCTTCAACTTCCTAACATTTTCCCACTCTTTTTTTAAATAAATTTCGTACCCGCTCTAACATTTCAGGTGTCACTAATAAGAAGGCAAAGCGGATTCGGTCTTTCATATCGCCTACAGTTGTAGGTGCAGTCGCCATCACTTTGTCTTTTATAAATCCCCGGAAAAAAAGTCAAGAGATCATTTTGTCTTTTATAAATCTCCAGAAGAAAAAGTTAAGAGGGGTCAAATCCGGGGACCTAGCAGGCCAATTGACCGGACCAGCTCGACCAATCCACCTGTTTTCAAACAATTACGGCCCTGTATTGCATAATGCGGTGGAACTCTGTCCTGTTGAAACCACATCTCAGGATTTATGTTTTGGTTTAATAATTGGGGTAATTGGTTCCTTAAAAAATCTGTATTCATTTCTCCATTTAAATGGCGTTCACAGAAATGCGGACCAATAACTCTATCTCCAATTATACCACACCAGACATTAACTGACCAAGGATGTTGATTTGGCACAGTTCTTATCCAATGGGAATATTCCGATGCCCAGTAGTGCATACTGTGTCTATTTACCTTTAAGAAAACAAACAAAAAAACCATTATTTTTTACTGACAAGGGATAACTTAAAATCCTACCTGGCCACAATTATGAAAAGTAGCTTCATCAGAAATATAACATTCTTTAGGAACCTGTTATTTCTTTGCATTTGCCTTTGTACCCAATTGCAAAATGTAACACGATTTTCGAAGTCTTGTCATAAAGCTATTGGTGGAGTATAATGTGGTATGGACGAAATATGTACATATGAAATATGGTCACAACCGATTTTTGGCTTATTCCAGCATCTGCAGCAAGCCGCCTGGAACCTACTACGACTTCTTGTTTCCAGCCTTTTAAATGCCATGTGAGATTTCGGGTTGTTAGGAAACCTCTCGGTCCACATTAGTGAAGCTTGACTGTAGTTTCTTCTGCACTCCCCCAACATTAACAACATATCAACTTGCACACTAAAATTTACTTCCGTGATTAATTGACCAAACTGAGAAATAATCGTTGATACGTAAAAATTCTCAACTGACAGAAGTCAAAACAACGCATTTCCATGTAAACGAATAATAATTCTGAAATAATATTGAACTTCATTTATTGGTGAAATGTAGTTATTTTCTAAATTCAATAGAAATTTAATAAATAAGTAAGTAGAAATTAAATGGTAAATAATATTTTTTAATTTTTATAACCTAATAAATCATAACTCCGTAACCAGTGGAGCAAGTCAAATTTGTTTTTGTATACATACGTAGTTTTTTACGTAGATTCGAAATTAATAAACAAAAGTACATAATCCTATTTAAAATTTCAAAGTTACTCCCCACCCCTCAAAATGAAATATGTCCCCCCATCTTATTACTATTACCTCGTTAAAATTTCAAGAAAATATTTTAAACCGTTTGCGAGATATCACCTTGTAACATGTTAAAAAACTCACCCTGTATAATAACACAAAATTTTTAGTTCACTCCGAACCCCCTGGAACCGCTCTAAATATGTGCCTGAATATTTCCGAAACCACAAAGGGGATAATTTATGCCAAAAATACATTTACAGTTAGTCAAAATTATCATGTACTATAGCTGTAAATTTTCATTTAAAGGCAAAATGATGGTTTCAGGGAACTCTGTAATATTTTTGACATAAAAATAAGAAAAAGTTAAAAACCTACAAATCATCGGGCCGGCTGCTTGTTGCAATAAACAACTTCTATTCAAAATGTGCGAAGTCAGATTGGCAGGTCGGATTATGATTAAGCTTGCAAAGTGGCTTGGTTTACATCAGCTTCAATAATTTGATTAACCGAAAGATAAAATTTTCTGCAAATTATTTCTGATGACAACTTAAGATGTGTCAAGAATTGAAGTTGAATAATAATAATAAAAATAAATTTGCTGCCTCATGTTGCATTTTAAGTTTTCACAATGGGGCGATAATGTTACATTTTCACGTAAAGATTTTTGGTAATTATTTGCGAACTGAGACAAGCTGTTTTTGCTAAAAATAATTTTACACTTGTGACTTAATATGCTACTTCTTTAAAGGCCGGCGACTTTTTATTTGACGATTGGTACTCACATAGCAGTGACCTGTGGTGCTCGAGTATGCGTGCACACTCTGGTCGCTGGTCCTGGCTTGATTTGAAACGCACTTATAGCTCTTGCAAAACAATTTTCGATGCAGGTCACCCATCAGTTGATAATTGTTAATCCATAAGAGAACATGAGAAAATTAAATTTGGGCAAAAATTTAATGCGATATTAAATGTGCTACAAACTTAAAGTATTTAAGCTTGTAAAAATTAATATTAATTTTAATTTTCTTAGCCGACAGTTGGCAACAGAACTGTCAACGGTGCGGTGGCGCCAGCTTGTTCGTTGGCCCGTTTTGACTT
Organism: Polydrusus tereticollis; assembly: GCA_963920685.1. Lineage (NCBI taxonomy): Eukaryota > Metazoa > Arthropoda > Insecta > Coleoptera > Curculionidae > Polydrusus > Polydrusus tereticollis. The sequence goes on from OY987328.1 coordinate 21,884,091, forward strand.
TTTGTTGTTTACTATTTGTGAAAAATGCCGACCCATTTAAGTAGTCGGTGCAAAGAGCTAATAACTTCTCAAATAAGCTATTGTCAAGAAAAACTTAGCAACAGTGGTCCATTGTTACCCTTGACAGCAGTTAGAGAAGTAACTTTGAGGAATGTGTTAAGGTCTATATATTTTATTTTTACTTTACTAATTTTTAGCGTGTAGCAGCTGCCCTGAATTTAAATATCTCCAATGTAAGTGCAGTTTCAACAACAGTTAAGGAAAATAAATTATTAGAATCACCTAAAAAGAAACGTTCTCATTCAAGGATAGTTTTAAATGTGTCAAGATTGGATATAAGTTCTATTCGTGACACTATTTATGTAAATGATAGATGTGTTTTGTGATATAAATAAATAATGACAATGGAAGTCCAGTGATATAAATAAATAATGACAAGGGAAGTACAAAAGTGATATAAATAAATAATGACAATGGAAGTCTAAAACACATCTATCATTCACGATACATCATTGTCTCAAACCTTGAAACAAACACTATTTATGCAGTGTAAAATGTAAGTTGCATTATTCAAAAACTATAATATTTTATATTGGTTATGCTTAAGCTGACAGACAGCTGTTTGATGGTTAACTTAACTCTTTAAGAAGCCTCCTAAAGGAAATAGGCTTCGGACGGAAAAAAATTAACCGAGGCAAGGGCTTATGGAACTTTCCCATGTAGCTTTCAAACCACTGGTATTTTTGAAAGAATATATGAAAGAAAAAGATGGAGTCTTATACCAATTCATTTTCTTGGATGAGACATGAATTTTTCACAATGGCACCACATCGGTCGATCTTGGCAACATGAAAAACAGAAGTTGACGGTAAAAGGTATTATGCAGTAAGCAATTATATAAACTATGGGAAATTTACCTAGGTAAGACATATTTTTCCAGGTACATAATACTTCATGCTGGTAGCGAAGATGGTTTTGTTGAGGGCGCAGAGGCAATTTTTTCTTCTAAAACTAAGCTGAGTGACTACCAGGGAGAAATGAATTAGCAGCGTTTTTACAATGGTTCGAAAACCCATTATTAAAAAATTTTGCAAAGCCATCCGTGATTGTAATAGACAACGCCCCTCCCCATACCATAGCATGTTGTTAACAAAAATACCTAACACATCATGAAATAAAGCTGTAATTCAAGAATGGCTAACTACTAATAAAATTGAATTTGGTTATACAATGTTTAAAGCCGAACTTTTACAAATTGTCAATAGGTTGGTACCAGTGTAATTCCCTCACTCGGTTATTTTGGTTACAAGCTGGCAACACTGCCTATAACTGACGTTACTCGAAGGGTATGACGTGCAACGGAAATTGTTTTGCAAAGAGCATATATTAAGGAACAGAATTTTTCCACCCCAAAGTCGACAAGGGCAACGTGTGACGTGTGACGTGCAGCGCGAATAATAGAGCAGGTTCTATATTTTCGCTACTTTTCGGTTTGACTTAGATCAAAAAGCTCCTGAAATGTTTCTTATTCCATGCTATAGAAGTTCTGCAATTTCTGAGTATGAATTGGTAGCTTCTGAGGAAGGGAAACATTGTACAGCACAGCACTGTGTGTATCAGCATTATATTAAACGCACGCACGAATCCATTGTAACTAGATGGACAGTAGGTTGTTACTTTGGGCGAACGGTAGTTCTTTTTGTGGTAGCACTAGGTAGTGGCCCGATACTTACGTACACCTTCCCTTCGTCGTTAGCTTGCCTTGGGTGTCCATCTGGTTTAATAGAAAATTAAAACCAGGAAGATATAGCCAATACCTGTACTTATTGAAAATCTATACAATAAATAAAGCTTTTTTATGGAAGAAGTCCATCTCTCAGTGGAGTGATATTTTAACGTAAAGTAAAACACACAATCTGCTCCACTAGTTTATTTTAACAATTGTAAAATTGTCAAACTATACATGTTTCGGAGGCATAAACCTCCATCATCAGTGGGATAAAATTAAGTTAGTAGAAGAGAAAAGGACATTGTGAGAACTTGTGTCGCAGAAAAAACTTCATCGTTTTGTATTAAGCATAGTTGTGAAAATAAAATAGAAAATGGAAAAGTTGTTATTATTTAAAGAAAATTTTTTTTTTTTTTTTTTAATATTCATAATTAATTACTAACTACTAAATAAAACGCTATACGTTTCTTTCGTGTGGATTGCATGACCTATTAGGACTAAAGGCAACTTGTTTCCATTATCGAGTAACACAGCTTTAAGACTTACTTTTGAGGAATCAATGAAAAGTCTCCAGTCTTTTAGATCATAGTCGAGATTTAAAGCTGCCACTAATCCCTCAATGTCCCTACAGGCTACCAAATTGTTTTCCATGGTAAAAAATGGTGTCAGGTTTTTCTGACGGCTTCGGTACACAGAAACTTCTACTTCATCTTAAAGTAAGTTCCATTGTCGCAATCGAGAGGCCAATAGTTCGGATTTTTTCGTAGGCAATTCCAAATCCCTTTTATAAGGTCACTTAATTCACTTTGACTTACTTTGTGAGGCTTTTTACTGCATGGGAAGTTCACAGACAAAATCGGAGTCTTGCAAGGTTGATGGGCCGGCGACATATTCCAGTACACTACCGTTTGAATCCATTGGATCATCATCAGAATCACGGCTATATTCCTGAGGTGGATTAGGTATAGGTAACTCGTCACTTTGAGGCACCGGGCGTATGGCGGATTGTAAATTTGTATACTGTATCGCAGACCTTCTTTTCTCTGAAAAGCCTTTTTTGATGGGACGTGTCAAACAAAAGTAACAGTCAGTAACGTGGACTTTTGGTTTTTGCCAGATCATAGGAACAGCAAAGGGCATCTTACGCTTTTTCCCACTTAGCCAGCCGCGAATGTTGGACTCACATTTATTTTGTAGCAGCAGATATGGGGAACCCAATTTATATCCTGGTGTCCAATTTTACAACCAAAATACAAGTGGTATTTGAACTAAAGGGCTAAGTGTACGTTTTTGTTTCACAAAAATCACTTCACAATATATTCATATAACAAAAATGATCCTGCTTATTTAAACAAGCTCGCGACATGTTGCTCAAAACTCTCTAATTTCTCAAATACGAACAGCTCTCAATCAACTGGTGGTTGAAATACAACTAACTAACAATTTAGGATTTATGTTATATGTATTTAAACCCCTTATAAAGTACACCTGGTATAATAAATCCAGGTACTTCTCACTTAATAGACGAATTTTCCCATACATTACCGGCAGGTAGGTAATTTTTAAAATTAGCATGGATCTATAAAACCTGAGCCAACTGAGACTTTTGCAAGACAGATTGTTAGTTAGTATAATAAAATAAGTAAGATTTTGCTATTTTGGTCTCGAAAACATTTTTGCTGTTCCCCAGTGTTATTAATAATTTTACTTTTATCCTGACACTATTTCATTTTATGTACATATATATAATTGCGAAATAATGATTATTATTATTATTATTAAACTTTTAATATTTAGATCTTGCCATACCTTCTCAACTGTGTGCCCTTCATTGAGTCATGTTTTGTCAGGGGCTGACGTGTAATATAATTTTTTCGCCGCTATACAATATAATTTAAGTTTTTTTAATTAGTAGGCTTTTTCGATTTCGTTTAATATAAATGGATGTGGCGACAAATGGCGTATTTTGTGGCATCATCCAGGATTATTTTTTTCCGCCCTAATTTTCTCCCTCTCTCCCTCGTAATTTTCGTTATGAGACCCTTTTAAAACCCTGAATTCAGTGTTTAAGGAGAGCTTTGTCAAAGTGACACATATTCCTGCAGCATCCAATGTGATTAGTTCAGGATTTCGTGTGGCATACGTTTTTAACTATTATGCGTTCTTTTATTGTTAATTCAAATTTTTGTTTTATAGGCGGACAACTAGCTGAGGGTGCATTAGTAGGCATAGTTTACTCAATTAAAAGCAGCTAACAACACTAAAGAAGGTTAGTTCAAGTTACGCAACATTTAAATTTATATAAGAGCAATATAATTATAACAATTATTTATGCCCTAAATAATCTGAATATTCCATTTAATAGTAAGTAGTTACCAGGTTTTAAAAAATAATTTATTTAGGGGCGCGCACGCCTATGGGATGATGCCTACTTGCATACTTTTCAGAGCTTTCAACATTTCAAACTAAGTTTTTGTGGACATTTTTGGGGGGCAACTAAGCAGTTGCATGTTAAGTTACAGCTTGAGTCCGATAGGTACCGAGAGGGTGATTCTTTGTTGGATCGTCTAAATTATTATGTGAACTCATCTAAATTTTTGGACCCACCTTATCTTCGTAATCGCTGCGCTGTATTAAATGCATTTAGCTGATTGCGGCCTGTATGACTACGTCGCATCTAGAAATCACTGTAATTGTAGCGGCAAAGTTTATTATAGGTAAGCATTAAAACATTCACAGTTTTTATTTCTGGTGCTACCAATATTTGGTAATTGGTATGAAATGAGTCACTGACACAATTTGTGGACTCTGGGTATAGACGTAATTATCTTGGGAAAGATACTGTTAGTCACAATTATTATCAAATTTCAGTTAATATTTTTGAATTTCTTTTATAACATAACAACGTATGTTGTATCCAGAGTTTTGATGAAATTTCAAAATAATATAAAATTTAAAAAATATGCATGTATCTATATCTACTTCAAAAATGTATTTATAATATTTCCTTCCCCCTCCATCAATTAATTTATTGTGCGTCAATTTGAATAGTAATAAGTTTTGGCATAGTCACGTTGCGGCCATTGCTAGGGCAGCCTCGCAGAAGCTTGGAATACTTTTCCGAACTAAGAACCTTTATATACACTAACAACTTTTGATGCTCTATAAAGCCCAAATTCGACCATCGCTGGAATACTTTTCACATATTTAGGGATCTGCTCCTAAACATTCCCTGAGATTGCTGGATTTCATTTAAAGAATAGCCATTCGCTTGATCGGGACCATGATTTGACAATCAATTTAGAAAGCCTTGAACATCCCAGACAGGTTGGCGGCTTGAGTCTATTTTACAAATATTTTCAAGGCAAGTGCTCAAAAGAGGTTGCCCGCTTGATTCCATCCAAAGTGGAGCATGGTAGGGATACACGACGAGCCACTGCAGCCCACACGTACGTGGTTTAGCTTAGTGTTTCTCGAACGATACTGTTTAGAAATTTTTTCATCTGGAGAACCTCGTCACTCTAAAACGACCTCCCTGGGGCAGTGTTCCCCAACGAGTATAATTCCCAAATATTTAAAAGCAACGCGAATCATTTCCTGCGCACACGCACCACTCGCAGAGCGCCATAAAGGATTACTCCTACTATTGCTGTGCCGTATCTTAAAAAAAAAGTAAAACCTCTGTTTGCGACCGCCTCTATACAGTGACCACCTGCGTTCAACGACAGGTTATGAATTTCCCATATTTAAAAATGGAAATATCATTACTTTGTACTCCTATTTACCGACCCATCTGTTAAATGACCGCGTGCACTCATCATGGAATTTTTAGTAAATATTAATGCTAAAAGCACCGTTCATTAGGGGCGGTATAATCAGACCCGACAATTGTTAAGTAATATAGGTACATGCACGAATTACTTTTTGAAGGCAGATCCATTCAATTTGCTTTAAATGCTGATAAATCGGTTGTTACATTAATTCTGTTCTGAGCAGTTCAGTGTGTTTTGGGACTAACGTGAATATTTGAAGGTGGCGGGAGAAAAGAAGTGTCTTTCTTTAAGCGAAAAATTTAAATAGTAATCGAAGAAAGTAAGAATACTGGTTTAAGTACCAATTCGATATTAATTTACTGATTTTTGGATTTCGCGGTGAATTTAATTGTGAATTAATTCGAACTATGGAATACACGTTTATTCAGTATGCAGATATGCATCTGATGTATGGTCTTGCGTCTTGCAATGCATTAGAAGCCAGAAGGTTATAACACGAAAGATTTCCTAATCGTAATATGCCAAACCAGAAGACATTTCAACGGGTTGGCCAACGTCTAATGGAGAATGGTGGACGATTCCAGTTATTAAGGTAATTTAAACATATTATTGACTTTCTTCATAATATTAGGAAAGTTTGATCAGCTGTTATATCCATATCCATATCTTTTGCAAAAGGTACATGAACTGATTCCTGAAGATTTTCCTCGCAGAATTCAATTTGCAAACTGACTATTGAATTAGCAACGAAATAATGTAAACTTCATTAGCATTATTATTTTCGAGGATAAAGCAAGGTTTACCAAAAATGGTATCACCTACTTACACAACACACATGTATGGGCTGGTAAAAGTCCTCATGCCACCATTATTTCGCATTATCAACATCAGGTACAATCAATTAATCTTATCTAGGCAGGAATTATTGGTAATTCTTTGATTGGACCATTCGAATTGCCGGAATGCTTAAATGGGCAGCTTTATTTGGAGTTCCTCCAGAACGCTTTTCAGGATTTAGTAGAGCACTTACCACTTGAAACTCTCCCAAATATATACTTCATGCACGATGGGGCACCACCTCATTCCAGCGTTGGTGTGCGGGAGCACCTGAATAACGTCTATCCAAACTGTTGGATAGGTTGAAGAGGATCTGTTGCCTGGCCTCCTCGATCTCCTGACCTAACGCCGTTGGATTTCTACCTGTGGGGACACCTGAAAAGCTTGGTCTATTCTACTCCGATCGGCACTAGGGAGGATCTTCCACAAATAATCACGTTTTATGGTGTAATGACTAGGACCAAGGCTGAGTTTTTATGGTGGGTACAGAAGTCCTCAGTTCGTCGTGCCTGCAAGTGTATGACTTCACGAAGCCCCTTATGAAGTTTTGATTCCATTGTTATTCCTTTTCTCGAAAACGGTTCATTTTATCGATAATATACAAGAGTACCTTTCTTTTTGAAACTTGTCATCTTATTTTTTGATGTTTTGTTATAAAAAAAAATAATTAAACCTACAACAAACAATTTAAGTGTGTTATACAAAATCCAAATTACGCCCTGGAGGATGTTCTTCAGACACCCCTTAGCTAGCTCAACTCAGGGTAGGTTCGCTATTTTGTTTCTAGTTTGAGAGGTTTATCACTCTTATAAGCAAGTTATAGTTAAATCCTGAAGGCGCCACCTTAGTTTTATTTTACTCAAAAGCCTTTAAATGTTCTAGTGTTTGGCCTCAGATAAAAACAAACTAGGAAAAAAAACACTTATGTCACAATCGGTATACCCTAGCTTATTATAAGCTCTCATTCACTCAAGTCCTCAATGTCACTCTATTTAAAATAAAAGCCAAATTTTCGCAGAAGCCAATACAAATATTTATTCTTAAGGTGTTGTTAAGCCCTTGGTTACTTGGTTTTATATATTCAAGCTCCTCTTACTTTGGTGGACAATAGATACTTAAAGTTAAAAGATAAATAAGTGGAATGAAATATTAAAGTGATAGTACTAGGTTTGACAATGAAATTTCTGAAGGTTTAAATTTATAAAGTTTATCGATAAAAGAAAGCAAAAAGTTAAACCCTGTTTGACAGGGTCTTGCACAAGACGGCAACTGTCAGACCTACACTGTAAAAAGTGACTGTTCAGCCTGATCTGGCAGCCACATAGACCTACATCCAGGACATTGCCTCAGAAAAGGAATTTCCGCAAGGTCTGTGCAAGAACCTCTCACAACTAACTAAATTTACCATAAAATCTCTATTAGAGTATATTACAATATCTTACGAGTACCTGTGGTTAGTGAATAAGCATACCTACTAGCCACTCGGCCATAGATAAGTTAAAATGTTAATTAATGAAATTAAATAAGTTACAAGTGTTAAATTCAGAAGAAACAAATGGCCTTTAGCCGGGAAACAAAAATACTTACTTTATAATCATAAATTGTAACTATATTTACAACAAAAGTAGCTGTAACAGACTACCTAACGCTCTGAAATACTAGAGACTCTTGTGACGTCTTAACGCTATGTCGACATACGCTACACGTTTACATTGCACAAGCTCTGTACATAACATGGGTGCAAAACTTTACCAAAACACTGTATGGTGAATAATACTCAAATGCAAAATATTGATATTTTAAGTTGTTACTATGTTACAACATACTCAGGAAAAATGGTCCTTAGCTAAAACCTTACGTGCTACCCATGGTTCATGAAGACTCAATCTTCACACACACTCACACATGGTCTCTGAAACAGCTAGCGTGGAAACTGCTACACAGCTAGTCTCCAAGAAATCCCATAGTATACGGCAACTGGCACGTCCCGCGTCCAGGCAATTCCAAAAAAAATAAACTAGTACATCACTTTGTACTCGGACTTTTAGCCCCTACCAAAAAAAAACCCTAAAATCGAATTTTAGATATACAAACATGAAAGAGAAATCTTTCATAACACCCATCGAGGGTAATTCAGATACTAAAATTAAAACCTACCTCAAATAACTAACGAGGGTTTCCAATTTACCAGATGGCGTCTATGACCGCTGTTGAAGTTCATTAAAGCATTTTAAATCGGCATTCCGACAAAAGGAATAGGCAAACTACAAAACCATACCCTTCTTAAAACATTTGTAGAGGGGATGGGACTATTCGCCGTCGCCGTTTCGCCGTCGCCGTTTCGCCGTCGCCGTTTCGCCGTCGCGACAATTCGCCGGCAGCCGATTCGCCGTGGGCCGTTTCGCCGTCAAATAGAATATAAGTCTATAATTATTACAATTTTTTTATATCTAGCATATACCGAATTGGACCCAAAAAGGTGGATTAGATGCCGTGTTAGCGCTGTTTAACCAATATAAGTCTATAATTATTACAATTTTTTTATATCTAGCATATACCGAATTGGACCCAAAAAGGTGGATTAGATTAGAAACGGCGACGGCTGAACGTACTGACTTGCCTATGTAGGTATATTTTTATCAAACAATTTTGTTAAAATTTAGCAATATATATTATAACCTTTTTTACGTATTTTATTAATTTCTATTTGACGGCGAAACGGCCCACGGCGAATCGGCTGCCGGCGAATTGTCGCGACGGCGAAACGGCGACGGCTAAATGTCCTAGACCCATTTGTAGATGCTTTATCGACACTGCATTAGTCTGCCCGGCCCAAAAAAACTAAATTTGGGGAGCTACTTCCACAAACGTGCTTTAACTTCCAGTGTCCATTGTCAAAAGGGACGATTCTTATTTTTCTCCAACGTACATAGTTACCGAAACAAAACAATCAAAAATTAGTCACCCTATTATGTAAACTAAGCTCTTTCAATAACACAGAAAACTCATGGCGACCGAAGTCGACCCACGCGACCAAGCAAAAATTAACCAGAAGTCGCTGTGAAAACGCACAGAAACTGTCAGTCTGACACTGACCTCTTATCGATTTTCTTAAAACACAGCTGACTTACAATATTCGAGACGATTAACCTACAACTTTTATACTAGGTTAAACAGTTATAAATTACCAATCACCAATTAACTAAAAGAAAGATTTGAAATCAAACCTATCTGCAAGTAGTATTAAACGATGAACAGAGAAAATCAATCCATTTAGCTATGTCGTACAAGATACAAAACATTCCTGAAATATAAACATCAACAAAGGTTTGAAATAATGAAACTCTTGGGCTATTACAGGTAACTTAATTAACAATTAATGTTTAAGGTGAGAGTCTACATATGTATTTTAACAATTTAAAACGGAAAACTTAACAGAGATAATCAAACTTATAAAATGCAATTTTCGAACTGTAACAGTTTTATCTGAATCCGATAGATTTCCCACATTTTTTCGGACACCCTGTATAATTTATCTAATAGCTCGATATGTGAGGACGCAAATTCAAAAACAAATGTTTCAACAGATCGATTTTTTAAAAATGTTGTAACTTAAACAAGTTAGCTGTCAAAAAATATAGTAACGGCCTATTATAAAACACTTTTTTAAAGATTTTTGAAAACGAGGGTAATTTACTGATTGGACAAAAATTATCTAAATTGTTATGATCGTCTTTTATAGTGGAATTCCATCGTCACCAGCACATTTTGTATTTTTAAAATCTTTTACAATAGGTATTTATTAATTCCAATTCGATTACAGAGAATTCAAAAATGTTGACTTATACCTGAGATCACGCATTAAAATAAGTTGATCACATTAAGTAACACCCTGTATAAATTCTCATAACAACAAATTTAATGGGTTCCTAAATATTAATTATGCTTATAAATTCAAATTCTTTGTTAGATCCCCTTATTTTCAATTTAAAGGGTTAGAACAAAAACCATTCCAAATAGATAAGGTTAATTTGTTCGGAAAGCCCAAATATCAAATTACCGTAACTTTATCTTCGAAATATTTCCAGTCTATGTAAACCCACCCGCTGTATCTCATCAAATAAGACAGATGCGTGATGGGCGTCCCCGCGGGCTGTTGCACGTCAGGTGGAGTGGAGATTATTTCGTCGATTTGCACCACCTGTTAGTCTCTTACCACTGAGTTGTTAAAAAGGTCCTACAACTGAACGGTACCATTCAATATTAAATCAGGATAAGAGGTTTATTGGTCTTTGTTTCTCGGTGACAGCTGAATTACAAGCTGAATATAATTATTTACTACTTTACGTAATTAAACTGATTTGTTTTGTAGGAATAAAACAATAGGGCATCTGTTATTACTACTAGAGGACAGACTTTTTTGTACGGTCTCCCGTGTTAACCGGAGTATCTTTAATATTTGTAGAATAAAAGATGTAAAATATTTTGGAATATTAATTTTTAAAATAAAAACATTATTGCTTAATGTTATATTCAACTCGATATTAAGTAAGTCACACTTCATTTATTTACCTTTAACTGGTCGTTCATTCTACCAATGTAATTCCTTCTAGTATTTTCTGATGATGAACATTTAAATGCTCAAAACATGTAATGAGCAAAACAACCTTTTTAAATAAACCTTGTGGAGGAAGACTTCATTGTTTTATTTCCATGGCTTAAAATCCTACTGTTACTTCTGCCGCTAAAGTCTACCGTTAGACTACCAATTAAGTTAGGAATTCTGTTCGAACGCAGACGTACACTGTATAGTATACAGTGTGTACATAAATTAAGGAACAAATTCATTATTTGATAATCTAAAAACATTTCGTAAAAATTCTCGGACACGTATATAATAATTTTTAATTGCGCATATTTTGACATATAAATTTATTATACAGGGTAACTCAAGTAGTTTATATGATATTATCGACGATTTTTTTAAATGGAAACCCCTATATTCTAGTTCAGATCTGTAATCTCCAATAACTGGAAGACCCTCCTTATGAACATTAGGGAGTCCATACAATAAAGGGGTTTTGGGTTTCATTGGGTAGAGTTTTTGTTTAGAAAAACCAAAATATTCTATGGTAACCAGTGTTTTATTATTATATATCAACTTACATGGTTGCCTAAAAGTTATAATCGAGAATGTAAGTCTTCAGGTTAGTCTTTGGGGCCCGATATCTTTGTTAGGAGGGACATAAGGAAAAATAAGTATATGAACTAGAAGCTAGTATTATTTTGATCTCCCCTCTACGCTGGCGAAATATTGCCCTATACTTACCGGGCACCCTGTATTTTTTAACTAGTTATTCTTTCAAGTGAAAATCTGCTAAATTAATATAAAATCTCCCATCGTGCACCCTTTTTGATAAGCACTGTATAATATTCCCATCAATATCCTCCCCAATATTAAATTATAATGTTCCTTATTTTCTTATTTTCGTTTTATCTTCCATATTATATTTTGATACATTTTCGTTTCGCAATCTTTAATATGTGTTAAAAAAACACGAATGTTTTCCTTTAAAAATTCCTTGCATGGAAAATGTAAACTTAATATTCGACTTTATTATTTTTTCGGAATATAAAAGCGTTGCTATGGATTCCAATAGCGAGGCAATGTACAGAGACGGCTTATAAAAGGAAAAACAGAACTTTTGAATGAAAAAAGTTATTGCAATGATACACTACTTAAATTTTTTTACCTGACGTTACATAGACGGAGGGAGGATTCTGCTTATTAGGTGTATTTCTTCCAAAAATAGCTCCTATTTTTGCCATAAACTTTTATAGGATTATGTTTAGCCATATCTGAGATAAAACTTTAGATACAAGAACAACCGATGGTTCCCGGATCCTTTTGAATTTGTTACAAGATACAAGATACAAACTTTATTTTGCCAAAGATACAATAGTATATGGACATCGTCAAAATCACAAAAACAAATAAATAGATTAACAAATTTAGAGTCAAAATACGCTCAATATTAACAACTTTAGCCTTAATCAAAACAGGCTCGAAAACTGATTTAATTTTGGCCAATAAAGCGTATTATCAAAATTCTTTTCAAAATAAAAAACCAAAAGAATTATGGGCTGATCTAAAACAATTAAATGTTCATAATACAGTTCAAGGAAACTTAGTTTTACCAACTCATTTGACAGACCCAAATACTATAAATAATAATTTCATCAATGCTGTCCCAAAACTTAAGCCTAATCAAAGTCAAATAGATTTTTATAATAATAATAAACAATGTCACAATAATTTTAATTTTGTTAGTGTAACAGAAATAGAGGTTTTAAAAGTAATTTCTACAATAAAAAGTACAGCTACAGGACTTGATGGAATAAATATCTTAACAATACAATTATGTCTTCCCTTTCTACTTCCATATATAACACACATCATGAACTATAGTATTTCTTGCTCCACCTTTCCTAGTATGTGGAAGGAAGCGCGTGTGATTCCTCTGCCCAAGGTTGCTACTCCGAATACTTTTAATGATTTGCGCCCCATTAGTATTCTCCCCACCCTTTCAAAAGTTTTTGAAAAGCTACTTGATGTTCAGTTGCAGGTATATTTTAACAATAATAAAATTATTTCTGATTCACAGTCTGGTTTTAGAAAGGGTGTGGGATGCAATACTGCTTTAGTGAATATAACAGATGATATAATATGCAGCTTAGATAAGGGAAAGTTGTCAATTTTGGTTTTGTTGGATTATTCCAAGGCGTTTGATACGTTAAATCATGATATTTTAAAAGCAATGTATAGTTATGTGGGTTTTAACGATCAAGCAATAGGGCTCATGACAAATTATCTGCATGACAGAAAACAATTAGTATGTTATAATAGAAAAAACTCGGAATTTTTAGATGTCACTAATAATAGTGTTCCGCAGGGCTCAATCTTGGGCCCAAGATTATTTACATTTTATACGTCATCATTTTCTTTAGTCTTTCTGTCATGCAGTAATCATTTCTATGCTGATGATACTCAGATGTACTTGTCCTTTTATCCGGATGAAGCACCACAGGCTGTCGCCGCAGTCAATTTTGATTTGATCAAGGTTAGTGAATTTAGTAGTAATCATTGCTTAAAATTAAATTTTAATAAAACTGTGGCGGTGGTTTTTGGAGGAAAAGTAGAAAAACAACGGTTTATCGAACGGTACAGTCATGATATTGGCGTTCAAGGTCACAATATTAAGTTGGATCCTGTGGTGAAGAATTTGGGTCTGTATGTTGACAGTGAGTTGAGGTTTGCTGCACATGTGAATAGGTGCATTCAGAAAGCTTACTCCAACTTAAAACTTATTTATCAAAATAGATATATCCTTAATAGGAATGTAAAGTCTATGTTGTGTGATGTACTTGTGCTTTCCCACTTCAATTACTGTGATGGCGTTTATGGTCCATGCTTGACCGAATATGATTCAAGGCGAATACAAAAAGTACAAAACTCTTGCTTACGGCTTATATTTGGCATAAAAAAACAAGAGCATATTATCCATAAAATTAAAGATAATGGTTGGTTAAGCATGTACCAAAGGCGTTATCTGCATATGATTTGCCACTATCATGCTATTATAAAAAATAAGTTTCCAACATATCTCTATCAGAAGATTAGATTTCGCACAGACGTACACAATATTAATATTAGGTTTAAGGGTAGGCTTACAATACCACAGCATAGATCGCAGGTTTTTAAGCGATCCTTTTCGTACAACATTGTCAATTTATTGAACGCTCTTCCTAATGATGTTTATGCTATGTCAGCACCTGTTTTCAGAAATTTTATTTATCAAAAGCTTGATGCGCAATCATAATAGAAAGTGCGGCCTGGGTAATGAATTGTTGTTTTTAGTAATACTCTCCACTTTTAAAGATAAAATATAATTTATTAGTTTACGTTTATCTCGTCTACTATTTTCTTTCTTTATGGTAATTTCACTAGTTATAGTTTGGTTATGGGTTAGTTGAACAGATGCCTTGTTGCATATATTGTAATCAGGGTGAACTGAACCTCGCCCAATAACAAAATGTAGTACTTTGATTGTATCATTTATGAATAAAGACCTTAATTATTATTAATTATTATTATTATTATTATTATTATTATTTAAGCTGTAGTAACAATTTTCTACTAAAAATAGCTTTAACTTTTTTTTTTAAAAACCAATCACAGTTTGGCAGTTTTGTATTTCTAATGGTAATTTATTAAACATTTTTGGACCTATGTTTGTAACAAACATCTTGGATTTACTTGACCTATTCTTTGGTATTTGAAACTGGTTTTGAAAGCGCTTATTATAATTATTATAAAACACACTGTTTCTTGCAAATATTTCTTTATTGTTAAACAAAAACAGACATATTTAAAAATTTACAATGGGCGGCACAGTTAAAATTCTAAAATTTATAAAAAATGGCACGACAGGAAGTTTTGCTTGATACACCGGCCATGCATCGTATAATTCGTTTTTGTGCAACAAATACTTTCCCAGTCTAGGACGAAGTACCCCAAAACTGAACGCCATATAATGCGCGAGTGGACGGTAGCGTAGTAGATACCTAAAAGCTGCTATTGATCCAAAACTGATTTTGAATTTAGAAGTTCAAAACAAAGACTATGCAACCTAGCGGACAAATCCCTGCAGTGCACTTCCCATGGTAACGTGTCATCGAGGGTAACACCGAGAAACTTAACCGAAAGTCTCACATTTTATTTGTGTATTATGGCAGCATAATTCCAAAACCAAATTCAATTTAGTCTGATTGACGCAAAAAATGATAAAATGAGTTTTTGTTAGATTCAGAAAAAGATTGTTGTGCACAAACCAATTGATTAACCCTTCAAGGGCTGCATCCGCCGACACCCCCACTGAAGCATGATGATTATTTTTAACGATTGCTGAAGTATCAGCAACAAAGGCTACAACATTACTATATAATAGATCTTTTGGTAGAGGGTTTACAAACAACAAGAATAGCACATGCTCCAAAACCGAACCCTGAGGTACACCAACGTCAACCCCTAAATTTTCGGAATTTTGCACCCTACCTGTGTGTCTGTTGCCGACAACATTTCAACATCACTCGAGTATCTGGCAGCAAATGATCAAACAATGTTAAATTTAAATTATATTTTCCGAGCAAAAGTCACCGGGAAACATCACTGTCAGAGATGTTTGATGGTCTTCTGAATCTGTCTCTCTCTTTCAAGCTAGGCATTCCGTTTAACTTCTAGTAGACATTTGGAGTATGAGCGTCTTTTCAGACTTATTCTTCTCTCAGCTTAAAAAGACTAAATTTGTCGCGACTTTTTTGATTGGCTATGCATAAACATGGCCGCGATGGTACCCTACATGTTGGTCCTCCACGACAGTGCCGAGTAAAGTAGGTTGGTGAATTTAACGCATCGGTGCATTTCGGCTCCGACTCGCTTACAACAATTTAACGAGAGAAGTTCGCTCCGCGACCGGGTTCCACTGGACCGATTCTATTCTAGAGGCACAAAAAATGTGTTGCTTCTCCGCTCTGTAACAAAAATTCTGAAAAGGCTGAATTGGTCGAGGCTTCCATTATTAGTGCCTCTCCACTATTGCTGGAGGCAGCCAATTCTTAGGGAACTTGTAGGTGGAATCGGTTAGTGATTACACATGTAAACTTGTTATTAGTTTGGTGGATACGTCCGTACGTTTGTAGTAGTCTGTTAATATTTTTTTTATGAAATTCCGTCGGTGTCGGTATTTCAAAGTCTCTGTGTAGTACTCTATTTACAATATATCTCGGAGCGTCCGCAATTATTTATAGCGTTCTGTTTTGTAGCATCTGCAACTTGTTTTGCGTTGTCCTGCTTATTGTGCATCATGTTGGTACTCCATAAGTAAGGACCGGCCTGACGAGAGTTTTATATAAATTAACTTTAGTTCTATAACCTATCTTGCTCTCTTTATTTAAGATTTAGTATATAGAACAAAGCTGATTGACAGCTGTTTTCAATCTCAATTCGGAATGCATTCTCCCATTTAGTCTCATCAAAAACAACTCCCAAGCACTTGACTTCTTGGACCCAGATTATCTGAATGCCGTTAATCAAGAGCCTAGTCCCGGGTCTACTAACTCTGCTCTTCGAGAAAAAAATGGCCTTTGTCGTGGCAGGATTCCGGCGAATTCTCCATCTTGAAAGCTACTATTCTCAAATTCGTAGTGGCTCTGCAATCTAGCCACCACCAGCCGTGGTTGATCTGAAGCTGAAGTAATTGCAGTGTCATCAGCAAATAAGAATGTATCGGTAAATCTGTCCCTCGGGATGTCATTAACGTATACATTGTACAGCATCGGAGCGAGAAGAGACCCTTGCGGAATTACCGCCCTAATGTGTTTGATCTCAAAAGGCGCGCCTTCTAAAAGGACTACAAAACTCCTCCTCTCCAAAAAGAAAGCAATAATCTTAACAAGATAATTGGAAGCACCCCGTCTTATCAATTTTAAGTCCAGGTCAATCAAAAGCTTTCAAGATGCCGAAAAAACCATTCCCGTGTGTGCTCTTCTATTGAATCCTTGCAAAATTCTGGTCGCCAGTCTCGCCGCCTGCCTCACTGTACAGTGTTCTCTCCTACATTGCTCTTTGGGGATAACATTACCCTGGATGACAAGTCAACCAAACTATTCACTATTATTCTTTCAATAATTTTCGCTAGACTCGACAACAGACTTATTGGCCTATAACTTACCAGCTGTTCCGGGTCTTCGTTTTGTTCTACGATCAGTATAACTTTTGCTTTTTCCACACACACGCATAGTGGCCTTCGATTATTACCTGTGAAAGGTTTACTATATCCCTGATGAGGTTATTTGGCAGATTGAGCAATGAAGCATTTTTAATACCATCGAAACCCGGGGACTTCTTGACATTTAAAAGTTTGTAATTATGCCATCACCTCATCTATCGTAACGTTTGAGACGTTTCGAGCAAGATGATTCATACCATGATATATCTGTACCGTCCTGGAGACCCCTTTATGTCTCTCTCTGGGTCGGCGGATGAGTTTTCACTGAACTGTTCACAGAGCCTTTCAGCGAACGGTTCTACCTTTTTCTTGCAATCCGTTATTATCTTATTTGTTTGACAAAAAAAAATGTTTTTGTCTAAAATTACAAAAGAAATTCAAAAATGACTAGGGTGCTGTGAGTTAAGATTTTAGGGGTAGGTGCCCTGGAGTCAGGGGAATGAATTTTATTAAACAACAAATACTTATAAAGTTCTTCAGCCGAGGAAATATTATATGCTGTTGGTTTTCAAATTGACACCATGTACAGGGTTCCCCATAATAGACTACCCATTTTATATTATTAATAAATTCCCTACGAGATAACTAAATAGGTTTGTTCTCTGTGGGATTATCTTCTGTAGTATTTGAGATTTAAGTAAATTATTATTCAAGTAGGCGCCTGTCACAAATAAATGTTAAATTAATAATTTCGTGGAACGTCATTTTTCTACGAGAAGTTTGTTAGTTTTCATCAATAATTATTTAATTCTTTTGCTTTGAGACATTATTTCAACATCCGTTTGAACTTTCATGGATTACTCAGTCCAACAACGTGTGTTTTGTGTAGAAACTTACATAAGAAGCAATTCGATAGAAGAAGTTAGGCGTGCATTCCGGCGTCAGTTTAATAACAACAATAGGGGTCACGCGCCAAATCGTAAAACTGTTAAGTTATGAGTTCGTCATTAGCGTGAAAATGGTTCTGAACAAAATTTGAAGAAGCCTGGACGTCGAAGAACAGTTCGTACACCAGAAAATATTGAACGAGTTAGAATTGCGTTTACGAGAAGTCCTAAAAGGTCTGCTAATCGACAAACCCTTATCCTAGGAATATCGAAGGGAAGCTTAGATCGAATTCTTCAAAGGGATTTAAAATTTCATCCCTATAAATACCAAATGACACAGCACCTTAGCAATCAAGATAAAGAAGCAAGGTTAGCATTTTGTCAAGAATTTTTGGATTTACATCAAGGAGCAATTCACAGTCTCCTAATGACCGACGAAGCAAATTTTATTTGAACGGCATAGTCAATAAACAGAATTTTAGATACTGGTCAAATGAAAATCCTTGTGAAATCTTTACACAGATACTCCATAATCCAAAAGTTGTTGTGTGGTGTAGAGTAGGATCTTTTGGTATTATTGGCCCTTATTTTTTTGAGGATGAAAATAACCGCGCTGTAACAGTAACATCCGAGCGCTACGTTAATATGCTAGAGACATTTCTCATTCCAGAATTAAATAGACGAGGATTACTAAACAATGCCTTACTATTATTACTAACAAGATGGGGCATCAGCTCATACCGCCAGAAACTCAATGAGGGTCCTGCGAGAAATGTTTAATGGCCGACTCATTTCTCGATTCGGAGATTTGCCTTGGCCTTCGAGGTCCCCCGACTTAACGGCACCCGATTTTTTCCTGTGGAGATATTTAAAAGCCAAAGTGTTTGCGAGTCGTCCAGGTACAATCGAGGTACTAAAAGTCAAAATTCGTAAAGAAGTTGAAGGAATAGACGAAGGTTTGCTACGCCGTGTAATGAACCACTTTTTATTTAATATTGAAAAATGTGTTGAAGTTGGTGGAGGTCATTTAGAAGACGTGATTTTTAAAAGTTAGAATTAAATTAGCCAAATATTTATAAGTTATCATAAATCCCAAAGAGTTAGCCGTAATTTAGTAAAATAAAAAGTTTGTTTTGTTGACTAAAAAAATTTTAATTCAAATATTAAAATGGGTAGTCTATTATGGGGAACCCTGTAAAAGTAATATGTGGTTTTGCTGACTAACGTTAATTGGTGGAACATCCAAAGAGTATAGGCCAACACGAGTCGCTAATTCTTTTGAACGAGCAGCTGGTCCCAGAGCGCTATAAATTACTTTCTCTGCAGTACTTTTTCATATTAATAATAAAAGGGAATTATCCCCATTAGAACAAGACCAAATCGAAAATAAAATAATTATTATAATTTGAATTTATTCGTTGTTAGTTTTAGTAATTGTAGCAGAACTTTCTATTTAATTACAGAATAAGTTTTCGAAATTAATTTGTTTTAAAATGGGGAGTGCTCAGTTAATGTATTAACTGCGTTGTTTAAATAATAATTAGATTTTACAATTTCGAACAATTATTTTCCCTTTGGTTATGTTTATTTTTGTCTTAAATATAATTAAACTTAGTGTGTTGGCAGAAATTCTGTTGTTTTGTTTCGGTTAAGGCATTAACTTTTTAATTAGTTTAGGTTAGTTAAAAGTTAGTATAAACGATTTCTGAAATACGCTTGCTTGCTTCCTTCGATAATTAAAAAAATCTATTTTGAATAATAAATCTATAGGTAATAGTTAGGTAGACAATAGCTATAACCTAAATCAGCAGCAAAGATAAACTCCATGTCACAGGCTTTGCCTAATTATCCTAATATTAGAAGAAAAGATAAAAGATAATAGAGTGACCAACTCTAAATCTCATGGAATCCTGCATTGCATCTAAACTAATCAACATTTTAATAAATTTATAGAATGAAACACTTGTTTCTAGATTTCAACTAACTTTTATATTTAAAATTTGTTGACAATTGTTTCGCTAACACTGTGGCTTCTTCAGATGTTTATAACCGAATGAATATAACACAAAAGTATACTACACAACCCTAAGTACCTGATTAGAAACTATATACAATAGAATCAGTAAATAAGATTTAATCAGGGCCGTACCCATAGCGGCGTATGGTGAAGGAAGGAACCTCGCACTCCGCACGAAAAATAACAAGAACACAACTATCGACAACAGCGCAACCCGCGAGCGGGTGAGTGTGATGTTTACAGCTTCGTTCGGTCGTCACCGACAGCGACGCTGTGACAGAACGAAGCTCTGAGAACGGCTTAATACGCCAGCCCATAATATACACAAGTACGAGCACGAATAGTTTTAGACAGTTTGCTGCCTGTGGTGCAGCGTCCACTGTTTATTGTTTTAGTAGATTATTTTTAATAGATACATTTGTAGAGCGATTATGGCTAAACGACAGGGTCAGGCGTTACTTTCATCTTATTTTAAATCTAAACCACCACAAAAGAAAACCAAAGTTGGTGTGGGCGACAGTCAAGGTAAGTGTGAAAGTGCTGTTTACTTTCACTTTCATATTAAGTATTATGGTTTTAGATTCTAGTTGTGACTGTGTTTGATCCAACTAGTTTTTTCTTTGATACCGTCCCATCCTTTTCAGACTCACAAATCTTACAATCAATAAATGATATAAATGTTGCCGATGCCGACACTGTCCCAAGTACAAGTACTATTTCCAGCTTCGATTCTAAGATGACAACCAAAATAATAATAACGGATGAAACTGTTAATAAGTTTGATGTTGGACAGTTTGTAAATAAAACTGTTATGGAAGAGGAGCTAAAATACAAACTTTTAACAGAACCTTGGATACCAGACGACGACTTTAATTTTCCTGTTAGCGAAAAGAGAAATTTAAAATTCCAAAGAATTGGGTAAAAAAAAATTCATGGCTTATTTACACACAGTGTAATGGCGGAGGAGCATTATGTAAATTATGCGTACTATTTCAAGCTGAGTATGGAGGAAAAGGGCATAATCAAAAACTCATATCTTTTGTTTCTTCTCCTTTTAAGAATTGGAGAAAGGCTATTCAAAAATTTACCGAACATTCACATAATAAATATCATTTAGAAAATATTGTTAAAGCCGATAATTTTTTGCAAATATATAAAAAAGAGTTACCCGACATCAGAAATTCTTTGGACATTTCTAGGCAAAAATCCATTACCGATAATAGAAAAAGACTTGCAGCAGTAATAGATGTCATAAAGCTATGTGGTCGTCAAGAGCTAGCGCTTCGGGGTACTAAAGATGCTGGCCCCTTAGAATTCAATAAAACAGAGCCAACAATTAATGACGGTAACTTTCGTGCCATATTGAGAATGCGAGTGTCAAACGACAATAATCTAGCGCAACTTTTTGATAGTGCACTAAGAAACGCATTGTACACGAGCCCAAGAATTGAAAATGAATTAATAAAGATTTGTGGCGACGTAATACAACAAAAATTGTGCCAAAAAATTAATAGCTCAAAGTGTTTTTCTATTCTGGCGGATGAAACGACTGATATAAGCGGAATAGAACAAATGTCACTGTGTATTCGCTATACGGAGAAGGTGTCGACTGAACTTATAATACGTGAAGATTTCCTTACCTACGTGCCGCTACAAGAAACAACTGGAGAAGCAATATTGAGTAAGATTTTAGAAACATTGAACTCACTTAATTTAAATAATTCATACCTCTTTGGTCAGGGCTACGATGGCGCTGCTGCCATGAGCGGTCGTTTCAATGGAGTACAAAAATTAATTCGTAACAAATTCCCTGCAGCCTTCTATATTCACTGTAGCGCTCATTCATTAAATCTTGCCATCTGTCATGCCAGCCAAGTGCAGCACATACGAAATTGTTTTGGAACTATTAAATCTATAAATACATATATAAAAAATTCTGCAAAACGGCAACATATACTGCAACGAAAAATAAAGAAAAATAGTATGTTTTTTGGAAATGTAAAGACTTTTACACACTTTTTTCCAGTTATTTTATTTTTTATATTTATTAAACATACTAGTTATGAATTTCCAGCAAGTATCGGCCAAGTCAATAAAATTATTAAAGGAAAATACACAAGAAATTCGTTGGAAGAAGCTTACTCCGATGTGTGATACCCGCTGGGTTGAGAACCACGATGGTTTAATAAGATTTAAGGAAATTATTCTACCAATCGTCCTTGCTTTAGTAGAATTATCACTAGTACCCAACATGGAGACTTCTTCAAAAGCTACTCAGTTTTTAAAGTCTATCACTTCTGCGCAATTTGTCATTAGTGTTTGCAAAGCTGAAGTGATTTTTAAACATACAATCAGCCTTTGTAAATGTCTTCAAAAAGTAGAGTGCGACTTGATTTCAGCCATGGACCTTGTTGATAACATCTATATGGTGATTAATAACATGCGCACAAATATGGACACATGTTTTGCACACATTTTTAATGAAGCGTCCAGCATTTTGAAAACAATTAATGGCGAAATGAAAATTCCACGTTTAACGTCAATTCAAACTAAGAGGTGCAACGTAAATGTGGATTTGCCGGAGGAGTATTTCCGAATTGCCATCGCTATCCCATTCTTTGATGACTTCTTGGATCAGATTCAAGCTCGATTTACTGAGCATAGGCAGACGATAATCGGTCTTCAAAAACTAATTCCTAAATATTGCGTGACTTACGCATTCACAGAAATTGACATTGCTTCGCTAATGGAACATTACTTAAACATCATTGATGAAGATACCTTGCAAGCAGAAATAAACCTTTGGCAAAACAAATGGAAGTTTTGTGATGCGGAAAGTGGATCTCTACCCACAAACGCGCTCCCTGCATTAAATGAATGCAACATGGATATATACTCAAGCGTATTTGCTCTGCTTAAGGTATTAGCTACAATGCCGGCATCGACAGCTACGCCGGAACGATCCTTTTCAACATTGAGAAGGTTGAAAACATATTTAAGAAACTCAACAAGTGAAGATAGAATGACTGGGTTAGCACTAATAAGTGTACACCGGGAAATAAATATTCCTAATGAAGAAGTGTTAAATATGTTTTCCACTACAACAAGAAGGCTTGATTTTATTATATAGCCTAATTATACGTAAGAACCTATTGTTGCTACTACAAAAGTTATTTGATTTTTGATTTTTTTTGTTAGTTGGTTGTTCATGCTCTTAGTAAGGGTCTGTTATTTCGTTTTGAAATAAAGACGTGACCTTAGAGAAATGAGAACTTTTTTCTTGCGTCCCACACCGCCTGCTTTTTGTCGTTTACCATGTAATAAAATTATATTAATGAAATAGGTTTAATAACGGGGAATTCCCCAGATCCAACTGTTCATCCAGTAGTAAATTTGCATTTTTATATTTATTTATTTTCATCGACTCCAATAAATCTAATCTGTTCCCTTTTTTGTCTAAGTGTAAAATTTTAAAATTCTCATTAAAATTATAGTTTGCGCTCTAAATGTTTGGCATAATTAGATTTTTTTTTCTTTAAAATACTAACTTTATGTTCCTTTATTCTATTCTGGAATGACCTACCCATTTGACCAATATAAAATTTTGAACAAGAACCGTAATTTAATTGATAAACTCCTGATTTATTTTGTTTTTTAAGTTTTGATTAATTATTTTTAATGTATTTACCAAGCGTATTATTAGTTTTAAAAGTTATTTTTGAACCTCTTTTTCTGAAAAAGGTTGGTTGTGACTTTACCTGTGAATGTTAAAGTCTGGTAATTATTTTCTTTAAGTTTATTGACAAGGAATACTAGGTCAATTGCTTTTTATACTGCTTTTTCTTAACTAATTTTTTAATTCAAGATACGTTATATCCATTATTGACTGCAATTTGTTTAATAATATTTAATTCGTTATTGAAACTATCATTTGAAAGAGATAAATTTACCAATCTATGAATAAAACTATTGTAAGCCGAAATTTTATGAGAGTAAGGGTGACTAGAAGTACTGTGTATTGTTATATCAGTGTACGATGCTTTATAAAAAATTTTAATCTCATATTTATTATTTTTAATAGTTACAGTTAAGTCAAAAAAATTAATAGCATGGTCATGTTCCAGTTCAATAATGAATTTTATATTCTTGTGTAGGTCATTGGTAAAGTCTAGAAAGTTTTTAAATTGTCTATCCGTACCCACGAAGCATGCTAATAATACATCAACGTAGTAAACCATATTTTTAAAATTATAATTTTCTTGAACTTTTCTTTCTAGATTATCCATAAATATTTCAGCCAATATGTGGCTTAAAGGGTTGCCCATTATTAAACCTTCCCTACTTATACAGGGTGACTCGGATCTAAATGTACATACATCACCAGGAGATATTGGACATCTTGGTGGTTCTAAATAATCTATCTTTAGTGGGTCCATCTTTCCTCGTTACTTAGATACAGAGTGTTTTATAAGGTTTGGCTCATTTTTGTTTTTGCCGTAATTCTTTTAGCACCCGGTATAAAATGTTCATATTCGGTGGAAATATTTTGAGTAGCTATCGCTTCAAAATGCCGTATGAAATTTTTTTGAAATTCAGGTCTGGACTTTAAAAACAAGACTGATTTCATTTTTTTAAATTCAACACCCTGTATTTCATATTTTTGTCAATTTTATTTTTTATTTGAAAAACACATAAAACACTAATTCTAATGACATACTTATCAAAATCCCCGCACTCGCCGCTCAGCCATAATAAATTGCTCTTCTTTAGATGTTGAAACACATACAAAATAATAACTGTTGTTATAACGACAATAATACCAATAATAACAAAAATAACAAAAATATAATTATTTGAGAATATTTTCAAAATGCCCACCATTAACTTCTTCACATTTTCTTCCTCTGATATTAAAATTCGAAACTGCACTTCTGATTACACCTGGTCTATTTTTTATTTCCTGAAATGAAGTGATAATGCATTGCAAGAGCTGGTCCCGTGTATTAATTTCTTCCTCGTAAACTAAATTTTTCATATACCCCCAAAAAAAGAAGTCCAGCGGGTTAAAGTCGGGAGATCTTGCTGGCCAAGAATGGGGCCCCCCACGACCTATCCATCTGTTGGAATATCTATTGTTTAAAAGTTCGGAAACAATTCTTGCATAATGTGGAGGGGCTCCATCGTGTTGGAAATACATTCCTCTTAAATTAACATTCTCATTTTGGAGAAGATTTGGCAAAATGTTTTCCAAAAAGTGTAAATATTGGTTTCCATCTAATCTTTCTTCAAAGATGTGTGGGCCAATCAATTTACCATTGATTATACCTGCCCAAACATTTATGGAAAATCTATGTTGCGAGTGCGACTGCCTAATAGCATTTGGATTTTCTAGAGACCATAGATGACAATTTCTGGAATTGTTGACTCCATCTCTGGTAAACTGAGCTTCATCGGTCTACAAAGTCCGGTGAATTTCTCTTTGGTGCCTCCTAATCCACTGACAAAAAACCAAACGGTTAGCATAATCACCTGGTTCCAACCTTTGTACCTCTTGGATATGATAAGGATATAAGCCTTCATTTTTTATTGTTGAATGGGTTAATTTTTGCGTTATATGCAGACGTCTAGCAATTTTCCTTGTGGATGTTTTTGGATTTTCTTCAATCAAATTTAAAATGTCTTCTTCCTGTTCAACTGGGTGTCTTACAGGCTGATCAATATTATTTTGTGTCGGAAAATGTCCTTGTTCACGAACAAAAGAAAATACATTTGAAAATGTTTGATGGTTTGGACATCTTCTTCCAGGAAACCTTAATTCATACTCTCGAGAAGCGGCTCGCCCGTTACCATCGCAAAATCCATATACAAATATTACATCAGCGTATTCTTGGTTTGAAAATTGATGGGGCATATTAAACGAGAAGTAAATGTTTAACAAAAATATCCTCGTACTGTCCAAAAATCTAACAGGTTACAACTGACAATGACTTATTATGTTTTGTTGTCCCCCAATATTTCGTTGTTCTAAGTTGCCGAGCAATGAAGTCAAATTGAATTGAAAATTTTCAAATTTTAACACGCCGCTATTTTATTACTTTGGTTTATTTCTTATTATTGGTATTATTGTCGTTATAAAAACAGTTATTATTTTGTATGTATTGTGTTTCAACATCTAAAGAAGAGCAATTTATTATGGCTGAGCGGCGAGTGCGGGGATTTTGATAAGTATGTCATTAGAATTAGTGTTTTATGTGTTTTTCAAATAAAAAATAAAATTCACAAAAATATGATATACAGGGTGTTGAATTTAAAAAAATTAAATCAGTCTTGCTTTTAAAATCCGGACCTGAATTTCAAAAAATTTTCATACGGCGTTTTGAAGCGATAGCTACTCAAAATATTTCCACCGAATATGAACATTTTATACCGGGTGCTAAAAGAATTATGGCAAAAACAAAAATGAGCCAAACCTCATAAAACAGTCTGTATCTAAGTAACGAGGAAAGATGGACCCACTAAAGATAGATTATTTAGAACCCCCAATATGTCCACTATCTCCTGGTGATGTATGTACATTTAGATCCGAGTCACCCTGTATAAATAGCATCATTAAATTCGAAATAATTTTGGCCAAATACATAAACAATATCTTGTTATACAGGGTGTTTCAGAATAAGATGCTGATCCTTAACGGTGTGAATCCTTAGGTGATTTTAAAAAGAAAAGTTTAAATTAACATATATCCTTAACCTATCAACTTTTGAACTAAAGTTTAAGTTAAAGTTTTACGAAAAAAATCGTTTTTCTATCATAACCTTAACAACTTTCTAGCTATTTTTATGAATTTTTCACACATGCCCTCTAAGCATCAATAGCCATTTTTTGGTGTAGAAAAAATTTAAAATTTTTTAACCAGTGGCGTCCTGAAAGGGTTTGGACTAGACATTTTGGAAAAATATTATGTACGCCACTGCTTTTTCTCAAGATTTTAGGCCAAATTTAATATCTTGCCTTTTTATCGTTTGATAAACAGTTTCCGACAAAAAAAATAAAAAGCATTAAATGCGCATTCGCTATGTGCCTATGGTTTCTGACAAGTAGGCTATGAACTTTGTTAAGGAAACAATGACAATAACGAAATATTTAATACCAAATAGTTTTGACAGCTATTTATTTATGTACACGGCTTTCCACTTAAGTTAAACTTTAAAACCGTAATACTTTTTAAACGTATAAGTATCATGGTAAATTTTACAAATGTCGAATTTGCGGATATGCATTACCTGTACGGGCTTGCTGACGGCAATGCATTCGAAGCCAGACGATTATACCAAGAGCGTTATCCAAATTGAATAGTTCCGGATGCACGAACGATTTCAGGAACTCACTGAAAGTTATGTGAAACGGGATCTTTTGAAACAAAAAACTACTTAAAAGGGGCACACCAAACTATACGAACACCGGAAACCGAAGAAGCTGTTTTAAATTTAGTGGAACAAAACCCTAATATAAGTACCAGAAAAATTGAGAATATTTTAAATATTACTCATGTCCTAGTCTGGAGAATTCTTCAAAGTTATTTGTTATATCCGTACCATATCAACGGATCCAGGCCCTACTTCCTTGGGATTTTCCATTACGCGTCAATTTCTGCCAATGGTTTATTCAAATGGTTACCGAAAATCCCCAATTTGATGCCAGAATTTTGTTCACGGACGAAGCTAATTTTTCCAGGAACGCCATACAAAATATTTATAACAATCACTTTTGGGCAGAAGAAAACCCACATGCCATTACGGAATCCCACCACCAAGAGCAATTTTCTGTAAAAATGGGCTGGAATTATTGATGATTATTTAATTGGGCCTTATTTTTTACCAGCCAGATTGAACGGAATCAATTATCGCCAATTTCTTGAACACACTTTACCAAATTTGCTAGACGACGTCCCTATTTTAACCCGACATCGAATGTGGTTTATGCACGATGGTGAACCTGCCCATTTCAGTCTCTTAGCACGAGAGTTTTTAAATCAACATTATAGTAATCGATGGATAGGGCGCAGAGGAACACAATCGTGGCCACCTAGATCCCCTCATCTAAACACTCTAGATTTTTTCCTGTGGGGACATCTGAAAACGTTGGTTTACAGCATCCCAATAAATACTGAAGAGGAGTTGAGAAACCGCATATAGTTTGTTTCGACACTATCAGGAATACTCCAGGAATTTTTCAAAGGGTACGAGACTCAATGAGGAGAAGAGCTGAAGCATGCATTCTTGCAGGTGGTGGCCACTTTCAACAGCTAATCTTAATTATTTTCGTTTTTGTTCACACGTTATTTAATGTTAGTTGTTTTAATTTAATGTTAAAAAATAAACCATGCGCATTTAATGCTTTTTATTTTTTTTGTCGGAAACTGTTTGTCGGACGATAAAAAGGCAAGATACTAAATTTGGCCTAAAATAAATAAGTGTTTTAAAAATAATTTTTATCTTGAGAAAAAGCAGTGGCGTACATAATATTTTTCCAAAATGTCTAGTCCAAACCCTTTCAGGACGCCACTGGTTAAAAATTTTTAAAATTTCTCTACACTAAATAATGGTTATTGATGCTTAGAGGGCATGCGTGAAAAATTCATAAAAATAGCTAGAAAGTTGTTAAAGTTATGATAGAAAAACGATTTTTTTCTTAAAACTTTAACGCCCTGTAGTTCGAAAGTTGATAGGTTAAGGATATATGTTAATTTATACTTTTCTTCTTAAATTCACCTAAGGATTCATACCGTTAAGGATCAGCATCTTATTCTGAAACACCCTGTATATTGGATTTACCCTATATCTTAACAAAAGCTCCTCCACTAAAATTAAAACATCAGATGGAGGTATCCTGGGGAATAAGTTTTGTACATCGAATGATATTGGCTTAGCAATATTTGGTAACAAAACTTTTTATTATTTTTCAGAAACAGAGATAAGGTATTATTTCTAAAATTTAAATAGGGAAAGGGGAAAAAAAGCAAAAAGTCTTTCTCCACTAATTTAATAGTGAGCTATTAAAGGCTCAATTTTAAAATTAAATTGTCTCTACATGTTTCAAAGGTAGTAACCTTCATCTTCAGGAGACCAAAGTAGTGCTGCAGTTATTATTAGCAGTAGAGAGAAAACTGTTGGTGGAAAATGACGTTGATGGAGCTTTTTTTTTATTTAAAAATATTTTGACAAGATATTAATAATTGAATGTAATCAGCATGCTAAAATTGGAATTGAATGTGGAATGTTATATTTAAATCAAAGTTTATGAAAAGACACTGTCAATCTGTGGTCGAATTTAAAAAGGGAAGATATTCATTATTTGAAAATCATACGTCAGGATATATAAAAAGGATCTTTTGGACATTCTAGATCTTGTTAGAGAAAGATTTTTGTTTGTGATTTGTTTTATGAGAAATTCTGTAATAAGAAAGAAATTTGTAATTAGTAATGAAATAAAATTATTAATAATGTCTGTACTTACATAATGTTGAAATTTCATTTGTAAAATTAGTTATTGGAGACCTAAGGTCCCGTCACCTTGCGTTATGTTCGTCCCATTATGTAGGGAAAACAATAGAGTTTTATTTAAAATAAAATTATTAAAAAAAAATTAAAAAACAAAAAACAGATCTTATATTTTATATACCCTTAAAGATTAAAATAGGGAGACGAACACAGTTAAAATGAAAACGTGACAACGTGTTCAGTCATTTTATAGTCGACCGTTGACAGCTTGAGAACAAAATGGTTGACAATGTTAGTATAATTGCATTAATGACAAAGGTATGAAAAGCTCAATCATCGTTCTTATAGTTACTAGTTAGTTAAATAAACATACATAAAACTTGAATATAACATAAAATATAAATAAAAGATATTATAATAAAAAAAATTTTTTCACAAGGTTGGGGGAATGGTCTTAAAAGACTTCTCTTTTATATTCTTTGGCGGTCTCCAGTGATCGTTAAAAGAAATATCGACATTTAAGTTGGGAGAAAAACAATCATTGTCAAGATACAGAATCCAGGAGTACGACTAATCATGTAGAAATTTAAAGTTTTAAAGGTTTAGCACAGAAAATAAATGTCAACCAAGCAACCCAAAAATCAAAATCAGTCGTCTTAAACTTCCTTTCCTCGGGATATATATAATAATAATAATAAATCGACTTTTATTAAAAGAATGTTACAAAAATTACAATTACGATAAAAAGAGCTATGAAAAAAACACAATGAACCCAAGGCGAGATTTAGCTGTAATAGCTATTCTTACATCTAACCTTAGGTAGCTGTGAGTTGATTAAAATTAATTCACTAATCCAAATACAAATGCACACAATAACAGAATAATAATAATGATGTTAACTTAAACTATTTCAAACTATAAGTATATAAACACAAATATCTACTGTGATTCTAATAAAAGACGCCTATACCGGGTTTTGAATACTTGCGGCGCAAGTGACTTAAGTTCATTGCTGAGTTTATTGTAAATATGAGTAGCTTGATAGCTGAAGCATTTTCTAAACAAAGCCGTCGAGTGTTTAGGAATGGTAAAGAGACCCTTATTACGGGTGTCCCTGTGATGAGTTGAGCTTCTCGGAGTCAACAAATTATAGAGGAAGGAAGGAGTACCAGAAAGCATTATTTTGTGGACAAACCCTGCAAAATGGAGATCTCTTCGGCCACTCATATTGATCCACTTGAGCTGACGAAGTGAATCCGTTATATGGTCATACTTTCGCAGCGAGCAAACAAAACGACAACAAGAATTCTGCACTCTCTGGATCTTTTTCTTTTCGAGGAGATTGAGAAAGGGACCATAAACAAAGGAACAATAATTAAAGTGGGACAGAACCAATGACTCAGTTAACATCTTTCTAAGTCGCTTTGATAAGATGTGTCTATTAGCATACAACATCTTGAGACTGTGAAAAGCTTTTTGAGTTGTTTTGTTAACCTGGTCCATAAACCTTAAATTGGAGTCAATCCAAACTCCCAAAGACTTTGCGACGTTTCTTACAGGTAAAGGTATACCCTCAATATGCAGCTGCAGAGCCCTGTCAACGCTTTGCACTCTACGCCCTCCAAGAACAACCACCACAGACTTGTCGGGGTTTAAAATTAAATTGTGCTTCTTTGAACTCTCAGATATATTATGAAGCTCTCGATTGATCACAAATTCACCGATATGATGTTCTGCTGGAAAAAAACTATAACTTAATTGTGTATCATCGGCGTAAGCCTGGTAGCTACAGCATTCGATACACTTAAGTATATCCGCCGTATATAAAATAAATAATAGTGGTCCGAGAATCGAACCCTGAGGCACCCCCGATGTAACTGGCTTCGCCAACGAGGTTTCTCCGTTCAAAACAACCCGCTGACTTCGGTTACTTAAATACGCGGAGATTAACCCTACAGCTGACCGCTGAAAACCGTAGTATAGGGAATAGGTGCTTTAAAGATCAGTGTTGTCATCTGTGGGATCCAAGACAATTTTGTATATAACATATACAAAGACATTACAACCCTTTGAACATATCCTATGTCTAAATTTAGTAGTTTTTGAGTCATTAACGATAGACCGACAGAAATAAATTAATGAAATTTGAGTTTTGGAATATGATTATTTAGTAGGGACTAAAGCATATTTATTTTTACAAAATAAAAATATCCAAACAAAAAAATATATTTTTGTTCAATATGGTTTTTATTGAATAATTTTGAATGTCGGTTTAACATGAGCTCCTTCTACTCTCATGCATTGGACCCTACACAATGCCTCAACATTAGTCCTCTTTTCGCGACAATGAAAATAATCATTTCCAATAGGATTTCTCGATTGTCTATTGAATTGACATAGACTAAGGTTTTCAAATAGGCTCACAAAAAAAAATTTAATGGATTTTAGGTCAGGTGAAGATCCTGGTCCTGTTAGGTGTTCTCGAACTACTAGACTAAAATATGGCGGAGCCGCATTATGCATGAACCACACGTCACGTCGCGTCGTATTGGCAGAGGTGTTTTGAAGAAATTCCACATAAATATCTCGGTTTAATATGAGCTGCTTCTACTCTTATGTATTCCCTAGCTCTAAGAATTAAAAACTGTTGAACTCTCCACAATGCCTCAATATTAGTTCTTATTTTGCGCCAATGAAAATTAATAATTTCCAATAAGTTTTCTTGATTGTCTATTGGATTGGCATAGAGTAAACTTTTAAATAGCCCCACAAAAAAAATCCAATGAATTTGTGTCAGGTGATCGAGCAGGTCAAGCCACTGGTCCTCCTCTTCCTATCCATCGATTTTAGAAGTTCCTGTTTATGTATTCTCGAACAATTAGATTAAAATGTGGCGGAGACCTATTATGCATGAACCACATATTCCGTTGTATTAGCAGAGTTAGATCTTCTAAAAGTTCTGGTTAATTTTTTTGAAGAATTTCCAAATAATGTTCTTTAGTTAACCTTCTTGGCAATACAAATGATCCAATGACATGTTGCCCGATGATTTCGGCCCACACGTTGATGGGTTTAAATTGATGCTGATGATGCATTACAATAGAAGCATGGAGACTTTTCTCTGCCCATTAATGCAAATTATGGGAGCTTATGATGCCGAATTTGGAAAATCCAGCTTCGTCCGTAAAGGGAACTGAACCAATGAAATTTGCATCGTTTCTGTGCCGATCTAAAACCAAGTTAGAAATGTCCGTCCTTCTCGGAAAGTTTTCAGGAAGAAGCGCATGGACATCTTGAAGATGGTACGGAGGTAACTGTTGTTCTCTAAGGATTCTAGAGACCGTCGATTTTGGGCAATACAAATGATCCAATGACATGTTGCCCGATGATTTCGACACACACGTTGATGGGTTTAAATTGATGCTGATGATGCATTACAATAGAAGCATGGAGACTTTCCTCTGCCCATAAATGCAAATTATGGGAGCTTATGATGCCGAATTTGGAAAATTCAGCTTCGTCCGTAAAGGCAACCCAACCAATGAAATTTGCATCGTTTCTGGGCCGATCTAAAACCAAGTTAGAAATTTCCGTTCTCCACGGAAAGTCTTCAGTTCTCTAAGGATTCTAGAGATCGTCGATTTTTGGCAATCAAACTCGACAGCCCATTTTCGGACACTTGTAGAAGGATCTGCTTCTACGACATTTAGGATGTTTTCTTCAACACCCTCACCGCGATAGATTTGATTTCCACAATTGTGGCTGGCTTTGTTAAACTTTCCTAAAATTATTTATGACACTACACAGGGCAGTATAAAGCCATCTGAATATATTTTTTTATAATTTAAATTATCATCATTCATCATATTTCACTTTTAGCCATTTCAATTTTATTACCTTTTTTGACATATACCTTTTTTAATGTAAGGCTATCTTGGCAAAGGGTAACACTTTAACTTTGGTACTAAATCATTCGAAAAACTTAGTAATATCAAAACTAGCATAAACCCTACCCCTTTCAATATAAATATTTATTTAACTTGATCAAGTACCATTCGATAATAAAATTCTATTATTTGTGTGGGAAAACTTGGGTTTACTTGTATAGATTTCCAATAGGTACTGACATTTGGTATATTTTCCTGGTTTGGACTTTTATCAAACCAGGTGGCGCCCAAGGCAAGCCAGTGACGAAGGGAAGGTGTAAGTATGGAACGGACCACTACCTAGTGTTTCCATAATAAGAGCTATCGTATGTACTGAGTGAACACCTATTGTCCATGACAAAAGGTTGACACAGTCAAAATTTTACATCACGATATTTAATATCTTCTACAAGGTAATTAAAAAAAAAACTAAAACCAGGGAGAGGTTAAGTAATCATTGAGGTATTCAAATTCTTTTATCAAATGGTTCTATTTAGAATATTAACTTAGTTTTTGAATTTGAGCGGCGGCGTGTTTTTTCATATACAGGGTGGCCAATCCAAAACGTACCGCAAAGCATTACAGGCTGGGATAGGACTTTTCGACAACAGCCAAAACCACGTCAAGTTTGTTTGTCAGGGGGACAACTTCAACCCCCTAAGTGGGGGTGTCATCTCCCAAATTTTTTCAAATGAGAATGGGGGGATGACACCTCATTAAAAAGGGCTCTTAATTCCTTACTTTTTGAAAATCGATCGATTCGTTTAGAAAATATGGACCTTTGAAATACCAACAATACGTTTGACGGAAAATGCAAAAATCGATTTAAGTTTACTTAAAAACTTACCGTATCAGTCAAGTAAATGCGCAAACTGTTGTCCGCCAACGTGCATACAGTGATACAGGTTATCTTCAAACCGTTGCCGTACACTCTGGAGCACTTGTGGGGTCACTTCGCGCCATACGTCAATGATTCGTCCTTGCAGATCTTCCAATGCGTCAGGTGGAGTGCTGTAAACTTTGCTTTTTATGTGCCACCACAAAAAAAATCTAAGGGACTTAAGTCGCGTGACCGAGGGGTTACTCAATTGCACCCCTTCGGCCTATCCAGCGTCCTGGAAACGTGTCATTTAAATACTTGCGCACATGTAGCGAGTAATGCGGAGGAACTCCGTCTTGTTGGAAAATCAGTTCCTGTTCATTGTGTGCAGGGTCGTTCTCTATGATATTTGTTAGAGCTGGGTCGATGGCATTTTCTAGTAAATCCAAGTACATATTGGGTGTTAAACTTCCAGGAAGAAAAAAAGGGCCTATAATAGAATTTCCAAAGATATCAACCCATAAATTCAACTTCTGGGGGTGTTGTGTGTCTCGTGGAAAATCCTTGAATTGGTATCGGCTTAGTAACGACAATTGTGGTTATTCACTAAACCATTTTAGAAGATGGTACACTCGTTCGAAAAACACACCATTACCATTATTAGTCGCTCGTTCAGTCATAATTTCGCAAAATTGAGAGCGACGATCAAAGTCGTCTTCATTTAGTTCTTTCACTAACCGAATCTTATAAGGAGGAAACTTGTATTTTTATAAGACTCGTTGGATACTTGTACGACTCACGCCCGTCGCAACGGTCAATTGTCTTGTACTGAGCGTACTATCCATTGCAACTTGCCCCAATAGTGCTATCTCCGTAGGTTCATTTAGTACCAGATTTTCAAGCTGCCTCTTTTTGTTATGAACGGAACATGTTTCGCGAAACCTGGTCACCAATTCCCGAACAATTTTTCCAGAAACATGTTTATCATGATGCCGTTGGTTAAACAGCTCCGCGACCCGATTTCCGTATTCATTGTTTAAAAAAAAAACTCAATAATTTCTACTCTTTCTGCAATTTAGTACACCATAATTAATAAATTTAAAAGGTTCAATAATTTGGAAACACTTCAACCAAAAGTCACAAGACAACTATCTAGCAACTACCTGACTCAATGCGAAGCAAGAACCCGATAACTCACTAACACGAGCCTAAAGAATCTGCAAATGACCAAAAAATAGCGGATTCTTTTTGAATTTTCAATAATACGGTAAGTTTTAAATCGATTTTTGCATTATGCGTCAAACGTATTGTTGGTATTTCAAAGATCCATATTTTCTAAACGAGTCGATCGATTTTTAAAATGTAAGCAGCGATGTACAGGGAATTAAAAGCCTTTTTGAATGAGGTGTCACTTGACTGCTATTCTCATTTGAAAAAATTTGGGGGATGACACCCCCACTTAGAGGGTTAAAGGTTTTGCTATGATTTTTGCGTCAAAAGTTGTCTCCCTGACAAACAAACTTGACGTTGTTTTGGCTTTTGTCGAAAAGTCCTTTCCCAGCCTGTAATGCCTTGCGGTACGTCTTCGATGGGCCACCCTGTATACATCGTTATAATACCCTAAAGAACTTTTACTACACCAACTGCCTGCTGGCGAAAATAATCATACAGTGCACGTGGAGATAAAGTCAACAATTTTAAGGTAAGTTTATTATTTCCCACAAAATCGCTAGTAGCAATTCTTGAAGTTGCTATATTTTGCTCTATTTGTGTTGGTTTATTCTCGTGCTTTAATTAAATGGAAAATCTTAAAGAGGAACCCCGTGCGAATAAATGAAACTCTAAAAAAAATTATATCAAATTCCATTATGGTTTATGCCAAAAATAAAGCCATATTTTTATACTCTTTAAAAAAAACTAAATCTTGGGTAAATTGCGCCCTCTAGAGGATGCCGTGTAAACTAACGACCACGGCCACAGCTTCTTAATAAATGTGAAATTCTCTTTCAAACAAGGCCAAGTTGATTAAATTTGGATATAGGGTGTTCGAGAACTGATTTAATCAATTTCTAAAACATAAAGAGGGGAGCAAGACTATTTATCTTGCCTTACTGCACTCCAATACTGACTCAAAGGAAAAAATTGAAAGGGGATTCAAGTCAGCAATTAAACACTAACCTTTCAAATCTTATAAAAGGTATTGATTAAAATAAAGGACTGAAATATATGACTAACTAATAAGCCTACGTAGTTCAAATCAAGGGACTAGAAAACATTACATCAAATAAACTTAGAAGTCTAATAAAGTATCCAATGATCGTGAAAGGTGTAACGGGAAATCAATTACAGGCCTAGTTAAGATCAGAGACACATTAAAGGTAGTCGATAACATAGAAGTATACTGTGAATATATAACTCACCTTGCTGGAAAAGGTTTTTTTCAGCATAGGGTATGGAAGATACCGCAGTTTTAAAAGTAATTTTTCCACAAGCTTTTTTACCCTTATTATCATCGAAGATACGATTAAAAGTCTTAAAATCAGACTCTGGCAATAATTAATGAGGTAATGTTTATGGGTTTCATATTATCATACTTCGCCGACCTTCGGGGGTCACTCTGTATAGAAGAAAGATGATTGGTATGGGTGTGGTGACGGCCTGGTCGCCTGGCAGCATTCTCACTTCCCATGCTACAGGTACCCCGTTCAAGCCCGGGCTGACCCAGCAGACTTTTTCAGTTTGCATGGCCCAGGCGGCCTCGTCACCATACTACATCGTGTTGCACACGCAACACACACCGGCAAATTCGCAGTGGCGATCTACGTAGCAGTTCCAGATACGGGTCACTAGAGATGTGTAACTCATGAGCGAGCTGACTGGAAAAGTTGACTTAATATAGTGAGTCACTGATCTATAAATATATATACGAACTCAACTGAATGAGTAGCCTCTAGGCTCTTTTATGCAATCTTGTAACCTTCGGAACCATTTGAGTGAAGCGTAGCCCTATTCGGTTTTCTGAATTTACGTTCACACGCATTGCCTCTCCTGAGCTCTCCCCAGAAAGCCGAAAACTCAGCGGTGAGCCAGAGCCACAACCCTTAATTTTGTAAGCGCGGGTTCGCTCAATCGCTCATGCATTGTTGCGAGTCGCCTGCTATTATGCAGAAATTTAAATAAATCTAAGTCTTATCTCCATGTGAGTTACCTCAGTGAGTCGACTCTTTTATTTGAGTCAGAGTTAAAGAGCCGTATCTTCGAAAAAGGAATTTATCCCATCTCTAGTGGCCACTGGCCGGTGATCAAATGATGTACCTCTAGAAACGGCATGCTGTCGAGGAATGGACCCTTGAGCCAAATAAATGAGTGATCAGTGGTGCGGATGGTGGATTTCGGACACTGTCTGATATTCGTATGGTAAACCCCTTCACCAGAGAATTGGCGACGGAGTCTCGTATACACGGTCTGATGCTATTTCGAATGGTTCGCCGGTGCCCGCGAAATCATTTAGCTTCACAAACGGACGTCTAAGGGCTGGCTCGTCGATTTTGTGATCAGCAAAGAGGCGTTAATAATAACAAGACCGTAAAAATAATGTGCCGAGAATAAGATCTATCGGTTATATTGTGGTTTGAAACCCACGTTAAACTATAGGTCTCATCTGGCTAACATTTCGCAGACGTAAAAAGAATTTTTTGCGAAATTCAAGGGAAAGAAGAACACGGAAAACAAATTTAAATAGATCTATGGCCCAACGGATAGACAAATATTCGTAGAAGCTTTCGAGGAGCATATTAGAAACCGCGCTCAAAATGTCGACACATGTGTTAACGCGATAAAAAAATGCTCATGGAGCCGCCACACCGAAAATAAAAACCCGCACTCTCAACCCGCCATACTGGTGGACCGCTAACATACATGACCAGATAAAGATACATCCTGTAAGAAAAGCGTTATGAAAATTATATCCAAATCGAAAAATGATAAGTGGAAGAAACTAATCGAAAATCTGGACAAAGATATCTTCGAGGAAGCTTACAAGATTGCTGTAAACCAGATGAAGGTACCCTACCTGAGAGTATGACGAACTGCAGAGCAAAGTCGCGTATCTTCAGGGAACTATTAATCTCGGACGAGCCAGAAATCGGAACCAGATATACAGACCGAAGGAAACAACAACAAGGGAAAACTGTCCACCTATAATCCGAGATGAACTCGTAGAGGTATTGGGCAAACCTAAGAGCGGAAAAGCACCGGAGCCGGACGGCATCACCCCAGAAACAGTCAAGTTGGCCATAGAAGAATTCCCAGCCTATTTTCTATATGTATTAAATAATCTAATGAAAAAAAACGAATTCCCAAAGAAATAGAAAGCGGCGAAGCTAGTTCTCATCGAGGAGCCGAAGAAACAAGAACTAGACGAAACAAAGTACGTCACGTTGCGGCCATTGCTAAGGCAGACTCGCAGAAGCGTGGAATACTTTTCCGAACTAAGAGCCTCTATATACACTGCAACAACTTTTGATGCTCTATACAAATTCGACCATCGCTAGAGTACTGTTCGCATATTTGAGGCTCTGCTCCTAAACATACCCTGACATTGCTAAATTCCATTCAAAGCCATTCGCTTGATCGGTGACCGTGAATTGACAAACAACTTGAACATCGAAGGCAGGTTGGCGACCTTAGTCTATTTTACAAATATATTTTATGGCAAGTGCTCAACTGAGGTTGCCCGCTTGACTCCACCCAGAGCGGTGCATGGTAGAAATACACGAAGAGTCACTGCAGCCCACCCGTACGTGGTTCAGCTTACTCTCCCTCGAGCGACATGGTTTAGGAATTCTTTCATTTGGAGAGCGTCATCACTCT
Organism: Polydrusus tereticollis; assembly: GCA_963920685.1. Lineage (NCBI taxonomy): Eukaryota > Metazoa > Arthropoda > Insecta > Coleoptera > Curculionidae > Polydrusus > Polydrusus tereticollis. The sequence continues at coordinate 21,923,239 of OY987328.1, forward strand.
GGAACGACTTACCTGAGGCCGTGTTCCCCAACGAGTATAATCTCCAAAGATTCAAGGCCAACGTGAATCGTTTCCTGTGCACACGCACCGCTCGCAGAGCGCCCTAAAAGGATTAATCCTGCAGTGCTGTGCCTTATCATAAAAAAAAAATAAAGAATTGACACCGTGACTCAAAATGTAAGAACTTCTACATACGTTTGTTACTACTAACGTCTGTCATCATTATGTAACGTATTTGTCTTTTACATCATGCACGCTTTCATGGAGCTGGATTTATAAACTCGAAAAGTTGGCGAGGTTGAACTTTTGTTCAAATTGGTGAGGTTCGATATCCGACAGTTCAGAATATGGTATTTATAAAGTCAGTAGCGAAGTTCAAAAAGTTGTTGTTTGATCGGTTAAAGTTTGTGTCAAATAGAATGAATTAAAATATTTTATAATTTTGAATAAAGTCGAGTAACAATACATTTTTTCTTTTCCGGCACAAAACACAGAACTAACCATAGACATCGTAACTATTAGACCGAACAATAACAAATAAACGTGTAATGTATTCCAGTGTAAAGTAAATCGACATTCAAGCTGCTCCCCTCCACTTGGTTTGCCAGACATACGCCACAGAAAACGTAGTTTTCTGGGCTTACTCTGTTAAAAGTATTAACTTCTATGATTAACTAGATTAACATGATGTGGGAAATATCTAACATTGCCTAAAACCTTGTACAAAATCTGTAGTATGGCAACGCAGCAATAACGGATCCGCCCAGATTTCATCATTTTCGTGGCCATCCGCATCGACTCGACAATACTCGGCATAGCAGATGTTGTTTTCGTGGAGTTTTGTCTCATGCATATGTAAAGGCAGCGCAATCCCCACTCCCGGCCCCACCTAGCTCCTCACAGCGTCTCGCCACCCAATGATTTTGGCATCACAATTTTATAGCATTTATGAATGGCGTGTCGGATCTATAGTTACGATGCCTATGGAACTAACCTTACAACAACAAAAAGAAAATACAAATGTACAAATACAAATGGCATCTTTATTAGTCGAAACGCACTTACCGAACTTCGAACATGAAAATTGGTTTTCTCTAACTCCACGGGAACTTTTCGAAACTTACGAACTTTGTACGAATTGAGTTTATAACATGAACTGAGTGTTGCCTTTAGTTTAAATGGAACTCTTATTTCCAACGCCAACTGAACCTCAGCTTTGCGAACTTTTTGAGTTTATGAATCAAGCTTGGTTTATATAAAATTCTGAGGTATTGTCCATTCGGCTACTTTTATAAAAAAAGTAGTTGTCATGTATATTTTCGCTTATTGGCCATTTGAATTAAAGTAAACTTTAGCCAGCGGTGAAAAATATTGTCAGAGTTTTATTTTTAAGAGTCGGCAAAACATGTCGACCAAATGCAGACTTTGTGGTAAATTTTGTAGTATTTGCAAAGCACATAGTATGTAAACTGTGTAAATTCTGTTCCAGCGCACACTGCAAAATTTACCAAGTATAATCAAATTTTCGCGAGACGAAAAACATCACGAAACAGAATAATGCTCGAAATTTTAAAATTTAATTATTATTTAAATAACACGGTTATTGCATTAACTAAACACTCCCTATTATAAAACAAATTAATTTCGAAAACTTATTCCGTAATTAAATACAAAGTTTTGAGAAAGCTAAAATTTAATAATAAATCCAAGGTTGGTCATGAAAAATGAAAATATAAATTAATATAATCCAATTATTAATTTATTATACCTACCAACACTGAAAAAAATAGTTAATTAGGATAGTTAAACCTTAAACGAATTAATTCCATATAAAAATATTTAATTGAAAACGAGCAGCAAAATATTTTATTCGCCAAATTAAATTATTTTATTGAGAAATTTATTTAAAGGTTAATTGCCTGTATTAAAATTTATTTCGGATAAACATGTAATATTACTTCATCACAACTCCAATTAAATGTATGTTTACCCAAATACTTAAAAATAATTTTGTCGATTAAGGTACACTTGCTTTATTCTGTCGTTCTGTATTCACTTCTTTTACTATGGATCTGAAAACACTAAGTTTATGCTCTAATAAAACACTAATGTGTAGAGCTACCGCACTTTACTATGCTTTGCACTAGAACTAATTCACAAAATCAAAGGGTTGTACCCTTTTGAGCCTTCTCTTTATTCCCTTGTTATCAACTAGCAGGATAGCCTCAACATTAAGGTAGGTAGTAAAATAGTCGATTTTTGTTATTCTTTATTTTGTTCCTCAGCAAACACTAAGTTAGTATTCACAAGTAGAGATGTTTGTGATCATGAAAAATGTTAGTATAGAGGTTTTGGCTCCCTAATTATATACTTTCACTTATGTACCTATAAATGTGATAATAATGTTTCTGTCTCAATGAACTCTATGAAGCCCCATTATTGCTTATTTACTTTTTTTTTATTCTTTTGGCTTCTAATTTCATAATTGTGACTGTTAATGAATTCGCCAATACTTAATGCAAAACAAAAACCGATGCACGTCATACTCTTCGAGTGACATCACTTATCGACAGTGTTGCCAGCTTGTAAGCAAAATATCCGAGTGAGGGAATTACTCAGTTTTTTTTTCATAAAAACAGGATAAATATACAAAAATTTCCCATAGTTTGCATATTTGTTTACTGCATAATACCTTTTACCATCAACTGTAGTAGACCTAGCACTTCTTTTATCGACCAATAGTACCATTTTGAAAAATCCATGTTTCATCCAAGAAAACGAATTGGTACAAGGATGCTTCTTTTTCTTGAATATATTCTTTCAAAAATACCAGTCGATTGAAAGCTACATGGGAAAGTTCCATAAGCCCTCACCTCAGTTCATCTTTTTACGATCCGATGCTTATTTTCTTGAAGAGGTTTCTTAGAGAGTTAAGACAACCATCAAACAGTTCTGTGTCTTTTAATTTCTAACTTAAAGTTAAAAAAAGTGTCCATCTTTCTCTAAGAGACCTGAATATAATATTCAAACAAAAGAACCAACCCAAAGTCCCGGTCTCAATAAATTTAATATTTAAAACAACTAATCGGTGACATGTTTTGCCTTTAAGGCATCACCAGGCCTAAAAAGAAGTCAATAATCATGCATAAAAGTAAACAAATCTCCTAGTAAACCTACCTGATACACCAAAAAAATATTAAAAAAAGGCTTAAAAAAGAATAAAAATGTCAAAATATAAAACAAAAAAATAGATAAACGTTACAATTACATCACTACATGACAGTCAGAACTTAAACTAAGAATAGTATACAAACAAAAACGGTATAACAAAATACTTAAAGTATAAAGTTCGTTAAATAAGTCCAAGGTATATTGAACGGGGGGAAGATGCAGTCACCTAGAGAGCAAACTCAGCCCAAAATGTAACAGCCATCAACACAAAGTACGAGCGTACCAAAGTGCCGGCATGAAAAACATCAATGTTGTCAATCAAAAGAATTTGGCGGACCGGGGAAAATTTATAGGTTAAATGTTGGTCACTAGCAGTCCGTTGTTAGTAATTTAAGTTGTTAAAAATAAAATAAGGCTCGAAATTAAAGACCTCATTAACGCAGGTAAGGATAGGGCTCTTTTTAGCTTTCGTTATTTCTAGTTTTTCTAATAGATCTAGTTTTTTACTCTTGGGACATTCATGCAAAACATTAACATTTTCAGATGGCGAGAACTGGTGTTTTGATTCAAGTAGATGGTTCGCAAAAGCAGACTTAGTGTTGGTTATATCCGTATTCTGGTATTTCTTAAATAAGCTAAGATGTTCATAAACTCTGCTGGCGATTCTCCTGCGCGATTGTCCAACACACACCGCCGGACAATCTCCACAATGTAGCGAATAAACTCCTGATCTTGAAAGAGGGTCCACTTTATCTTTAGTGTTGATTAAATGTCGCTTAAGCGTGTCACTGGTCCTGAAAGCTACTGCGATGTTGTAAGGTTAAAAAAATTTTGCTAGTTGTGAGGAAATATTGCCGAAATAAGTTAGAGCTCTATAATTTTTGTGATCCTGTGTATTAGCATGTATGATGTTATAGGTTAGTTTATATTTGTTTACAAACTTATAATAAAGTTTATTGATTAATCTCAAAGGGTATCCATTATTTCTGGCAATCAGCTTTATTATATTAAATTCCTTAGTGAACGCATCTCTAGACAAAGGTAGCTTGAAAAGTCGGCAGAAAAGAGAGTTGAAGGTGGCAAACTTGTGAGAAAAGGGATAATTTGATCTAAAAAAGGTAATTGCTCATTATTTTCGATCTCAAGTCTAAGTTCAATATTCTGATGTAGATCGTTAATGAAACTGAGGAAATCTCTTAAATCTGAATCGCTGCCTTTCCAAAATATGCATACGTCATCAACGTATCCTTTATATGCAAGCAGAAACCTAGCGAATCTACTATTCATGATTTTGCTCTTTAATTCGTTCATAAACACCTCGCGCAAAAATGGGGAGAGACAAGAACCCATTGCCAATCCTGACCTTTGCTTAAACATTCTCTGATTAAATTGAAAGAAGCTTTGTTCTAGAACTGTAGATAATAACAAGGTTAGATCTGAAAAAAATAATTCTAGGTGACTGCATCTTCCCCCCGTTCAATATACCTAGGAATTATTTAACGAACCTTAATTTTAGTTTTTTGTTATACCGTTTTTGTTTATATATAATTCTTAGTTTAAGTTCTGACTGTCATGTAGTGATGTAATTGTAACGTTTATCTATTTTTTGTTTTATATTTTGACCTTTTTATTCTTTTTAAAATTTTTTTTTGGTATATCAGGTAGGTTTACTAGGAGATTTGTTTACTTTTATGCGTGATTATTGACTTCTTTTTAGGTCTGATGATGCCTTAAAGGCGAAACATGTTACCGATTAGTTATTTTAAACATTAAATTTATTGAGACCGGGACTTTGTGTTGGTTCTTTTGCTTGAATATAACTTAAAGTTGTGAAAGTTACATGATGTTCTAAAAAAAGTTACAGCTTATGAATAACCAATGTAAAATATTATAATTTTTAAATAATACAACTTACTTGTTTCGTACATTCCATGAATAGTGTCACGGATAGACCTTATATCCAATCTTCACACATTTACAACTCTCTTTGAATTATTACGTTTGTTTTAAAGTGATTCTAATAATTTATTTTCCTTAAATGTTGTTGAAATTGCGCTTACATTGGAGATATTCAAATTTAGGGCAGCTGCTACACGCTAAAAATTAGTAAAGTAGAAATAAAACATCTAGACCTTAACATTCTCTTAAAATTTACCTCTCTGTATGCCATTGTTTTTAAGTTCTTTCTGAAAATAGCTTTTTAGAAAAGCTATTACCTTTTTGCAAAGACTAATTAAATGCTTCGGCATTTTCACAAATAGTAAACAACGTAATCGACAGAGACATGTATGCGCACTTTTGTTTTTCTTACTGGAAAAGTTTTTTAATGCTATTTATGAAAAGATCTGGAGTTTTTGGTAAAAAATAGACGCAATGAAACCATAGAACAATCAAGGTTAGTTTTGCACCAAACGTCAAACCAGGCCAACGAACGGGCTGGTGCCACCGCACCATTTACAGTTGTGTTGCCAACTATCGGCCAATAAAATTCGAATTATATTAATTTTTAAGCTTAAATAAATAAAATATTTGCTATAAGTGGGTTCGTATCAAAGAAGAATACTTTAAGTTTGTAGTAAATTCAATATCGTGTAAAGTTTTATTATCTTTTGCTCAAATTTAATTTCCTCGTGTTTTCTTACGGATTTACAATTATCAGCTGATTGATGACGTGCATCACGTGCACCACCCTTTTGAATAAAGCCAGACCTGTCACGTTTCGGGGTATGCTCCTGTAGCTATTTCCTTTTTTTTTTACTACAAAACGAGTAATTTAAAGAGGTTTACAAAAGTTTGTCACTTTTCTTTCCGCCAGACCCATTCCTTGGACGCGTTTCGCCTGCTTCTCGGTAATATGCTGAAACGATTTTCCGTATATCATCGATATCAGTCCTCAACAGTACCATCGTGAAGGTTATGTTGCTGGTTAGTCTTTATTTTGGAAACAGTAACACTGGAGAGATTTGAGTACGGAAAACTCACCCAAAAACACCATTGAAATCAATCACGAATTCAACTTCATTAAAAAAAATACTTTATGTCGACTCTTCTGCTAAAATTTTGAATCTTTGTAGGACAAACAGCACACTTACACGCAATACTCGAGCACCATCTTACCTTCCGTACCTAATGCTCAACGGCCAATAATAAGTTTAGATGAAGATAGTGAATTAAATTTAGTATAAAGTAGAATTAAGTTGCCAAAATTGATTATTGTAAAACTTTTCTATGTACCGGGTGTCCCACTAAGAATGGCTGTCGGCCGTATCTCAGAAAGTGTTAGTCGTATGGCTTGCGAAAAAAAATATTTTAATTAAAGTGGCCATGAGAAATTATTTTCAAGTTTCTCAGACTGGCGCTAGAGGGCGCAACAGTAACGGCAAATATGAATCACGAAGTTTCCTCAAAAGTCGCCTAGTTAAGGTATCCCGAAAATAGCATTTTTGTATATTTCGAAGATTTATTAATAAAATTCACCTATAGAACGTATTCGTCACTTTTCAAATAAAGTGGTGGGGGATGATTGAACATTATTTGTAATAAATGCTAATAACTCCGGTCTGGCTTAATATAATTAAGTAAACTTAGTTTTGTTATAAAGCGCTTTTCTCACTCCATATATCAACTTATGAACTACGGCAATATGTGTTTTGCACTAGGCGCTAGGGGGCGCTGTCTTACAACTTCACAAACATTGCGCGTTTTTTTTCATAATTGTAAATATAATAGTATATTCAATTTCACCTGATTACAAGGATGATTAAAAGTCTAAGAAGTCAGCGAAAACCGCAAGTTAATATCTATTTTCAATCCGGAGATATCAACAACAATAATCATAATTACGGAACATTATGATTTTATTTCAAGTTGCCATTGTAAAGGTTTTTTTAAGAGTCGAATAGGTAGATTTTTTTTCATAAATATTAATATTTATTCCAATTTATCTATTTTCATAGCATTCTTACTTCTATATTAGTTTTCATCTACTTAATATTATAATGATTAAGATCTCAATTATCTGCCTATCTCTATTATTATAATCAAGTATAATTAGTATTATACTTATTATTCTATTAAACTACCTGTAGTAACTCCTCTGTCACCTTACTTTCATTTACCAAACTCGTCTTTCTAATGTATGCAAATTAGGATGACCCTAATTTAGGACCGATTCAGGGTGTGTAAGTCTTTTAAATATCTAATATACGAAATTTTTAGAAACTGTCGTTGCATTTTACCTGAAATTTACAATGCGGCCTTTAAGTTGCCCACCTTGCTGCTTAATTGGTCCTGTCATTGCAAATTTATATTTTATTATTCTCTCGCATTAAGCAACAGAGTTTAGTTGATTTATTGCAGTAAAGGTCAACAATCAATGCAAATGTTCAAGAGATTTAATGAATAACTGTAGTCACAGTTCAAAATAATTAATTTGTCACGATGACTGAAGCTTGGAGTGGCATTTAAAGACATATATTTATTGGAAAGAATGTTTTATTTTGACTTATATGCCCTTTAAATCTTTGTAGTGAATCTTGAAACACTCTGTACGATTTGCTTCTGTTTTATATACATACTAATTAAATACTATTTGTATTTAATAACCGTTACATCAATAATACACCTCGTTAATTGAAACATAATATCATCGATTTAAACAGCCGTCATAATAATATTTACCTCAAACATACACACATGGTATCATCATCACGAATGTGTGTCTACTAAACATATTATTATACAAATTTAACAATGTACACTATTTGATTGCTTAAATTATCTATGCAATTTGACTTATTCAATCCGACAGTATCGATTGGATCTACTCCGCGTTGCAAAACCTCTTCATGCAACTCGGCGTATAGATGGATGTAATGGATTTACTCTCTTATATCTATTACGGTTTGTCTTTCCGAACGCATACATTGGCGAAGATTGGTTTATTATTCAATACTGATATTACTATATTATTATGGAAGTTAAAAAATTGTCTATTGATATAATGCAGGAGAACATTTAGTCATATTGGACGGAGATTAGTATGATACAGTGTTAATTTCTCAAAAGTGACGCTGATTACACTTACACATTACAATAATGTTCAACTTTTTTTTGTTTCCTGAAAAGAAGTTATTTTTTTTTATTAAACTACACACAAGTAAATAAAAAATACCTATTAATGATTTTGGTTAGCTCGCGAAAAAAATCTGAATTGTTTGTTACAAAATTTTAATTTATAGGCATATACTGTAATCCGAAGTGCAGTTTCAGTGCAACCAGGTCTTTATAGTTTTCTGCTTTTATGTTTCCCAAAAAATTTGTTGCAACCATTTTAAAGGCATTCCAAGCGTCCTTTCCCTTGCCTTCAAGTATGAAAACGAATTGCGCATCTCCGAAAAGTTCCAAATCTGGGGACCCACAAATATTCCCTCTTTAATTTTAGTGTCACTGATTCTAGGGAACTATTCTTTTAAATAGCTAAAAGCACGGTCTTCTTTGTCCATGACCTTCACAAAATTTTCCATAAGTCCTAATTTTATATGAAGTGGTTAGTTTTCTTTTCAGGGGAACTAATAGCGCGCTGGCTACATTTTTTTTCCTGGCTGAAAAGCGTCTGTCGGTGACCAAGTTTTCTTTATGTAGTGATCTGATCGTGCTCGACTGTCCCATTCGTAGAGGAAACAGCAGTATGTCGTATAATCAAGCTGCATTCCAAACAAAATCGCCACAAATTTTAAATCCCCACAAATTTGCCAATTATATCTTTCATATTGTATGGTATCCAGTAACAATTTCAAATTGCTATACGCTTCTTTTATGTGGACTGCAGGACCAATTGGGACTGAAGGCAACTTGTTTCCATTATGAAGTAACACAGCTTTAAGACTTTTGAGGAATCAATAAAAAGTCTCCAGTCTCTTGGATCATGTACGAGATTTTTTAAAGCTGCCATTATTCCTTCAATGTCCCTAAAGGCTACCAAATTGTTTTCCATGTTAAAAAATGGTGTTAGGTTTTTCTGACGGCTTCGGTACACAGAAACTTTTACGTCATCTTGAAGTAAGTTCCATTGTCGCAGTCGAGAGGCCAATAGTTCGGATTTTTTCTTAGGCAATTCCAAATCCCTTATAATGTCACTTAATTTACTTTGACTTATTATGTGAAGCTTTTACTGGGAAGTTCACAGACAAAATCGGAGTCTTGCGAGGTTAATGGGCCGGAGACATTTTCCAGTACACTACCGTTTGAATCCATTGGATCATCATCAAGACTTAAGTCTATATTCCTGAGGTGGATTAGGTACAGGCAACTTGTCAGTAAGAGGCACCGGGCGTATGGCGGATTGTAAATTGGGCTACTGTATCGCAGACCTTTTTTTCTCCGAAAAGCCTTTTTTGATGGGAGGTGTCAAACAAAAGTAACATTCAGTAACGTGGTCTTTTGGTTCTCGCCATATCATAGGAGCAGCAAAGAGCATCTTACGCTTTTTTCCACTTAGCCAGCCGCGATTGTTGGACGCACATTTGTAGCAGCAGATATGGAGAGCCCAATTTTTGTCCTGATCTCCAATTTTACAGCCAAAATACAAGTGGTAAGCCTTTTGTATTAAAGGGCTAAGTGTACGTTTTTGTTTCACAAAAGTCACTTCACCACATATATAACAAAAATGATCCGGCTTATTTAAACAAACTCGCGGCATGTTGCTCAAAACTTTCTAATTTCTCAAATACGAGCAGCTTTCAATCAGCTGGTGGTTGAAATACAACTAACTAACAATTTAGGATTTATGTTATAATTGTATTTAAACCCCTAATAAAGTAAACCTGGTATAATAAATCCAGGTACTTCTCATTTAATAGTCGAATTTTCCCATACATTACGGGCAGGTAGGTAATTATCATAATTAGCATGGATCTATAAAACCGGAGAAAAAACTGAGACTTTTGCAGGACAAATTGTTGTGATGAATTGTTTTGATGTGTTGTAAGGACGTTCGTGTCTATATTTTTTAATGTATTTTGATGTTTTTTAATGTTTTTAATATTCTTCTATTGTTTTCCCGTGCTGTCAACGGGATTAGTGTGACTGGACCATATTTTTAAGGTCTGATGATGCCCCTATAGGGCGAAACGCGTCACCAAAAATAAATACTGAGACCGAGACGTTGGTTTTTTGTTTCTTTTACAATATTTATGCATTATAAAAAGGCATTTGAGAGAGTAAAACATGACAAACTATTTGATTTTTGGACAGCAGTTAACTCAACAGCAACAAATAATTGGAAATCTATTCTGGCACCATCCTGCGTTTATTGGTAAATATCTACATTGGGCTACGTAAGGGGAGGAAACGGCCAAGCTCGAGCTACATAGTTTAGTTATTTATACGTATTGAATGAAATAACTACGTCCTAAATTTTTAATAAAATTTATTATTTAAACATAACCATTGTTTCGCCAACGCTGTGGCTTCCTTAGAGATGTTTCTAACAGAATAAAATATATTACATAAAATTATATTACCTGTGTGATTGAAAATTATTATACTAAAATAGGTTATGTTAATAAAAAAGGTTCATTTGAGGACCGTGCTGCAAGAAGGGGGTAGCTGCATTTTTAAAATTTGAGTTATTGGATATACTAAAGTCTATTTATTGCTAACTGGCAGCGGCAATAAACAATGATTACGCGCGATTTTGGCGTTCAAGTTTTACTATTGGTATGGAGTGTGGTAAGAGTAACCGCCACCAGTGTATTTTGTCGCATTCTAACATGTATATGTAAAATAAGTTGAGGAGTCTTGACATCAAAAAAGCTTCTGGTCCTGACGAAATTCCAGTCATCGTAATTAAGACATGCGCTTGACATTGACATCGATATTTTGTAGACTTTTTAACTTATTTTACAAAATAGGAATCCCAAACCCAAAAAAGGCAAGAAGACCTTGCCAAATGGCTATCGTCCAGTCGCATTGCTTTCGGTTAGATTAAAACTTATGGAGAAGGCTATCAACGAAAAATTATTATAGTACCTGGAAGGCTTTAACATTATTAGTGCCGCCAGTACGGATTTTGTAAGTCTAGATCAACAGGAGACCTTCTCGCCTATGCTACTCACGTTTGAAGCAATGCAATAGAACATCCTAGGAAGTTCCGGGCGGTAGCACTGGACATTTCCAAGGCCCTTGACCGAGTATGGTATTAGGGGCTTTCAACTAAAGTGATAGCATGCGGAATGCCGGTTTAGTTTTGTTCATGGCTGTCAACGCCAGAATCCCTCAAGGTTTAATATTGTCACCCACCCTCTTTTTACTATACATTAACGATCTTTAAAAAAAAAACTAGAAATCCTATATATAGCTTCACTGATGACAGCCCACTTGTTTCATCTTTTACTTTGGATGCTCGAACAACGACTGCCAATGCACATCTATATAGGCAGCAAGAGGTCTCACATCTTAACAAAGACCTGGAAGAAACATATAGTCATGGCGGGACACTCGATTCCCTTGGCTTAATCAATTCATTTATTGGGCGTCAATTTGGATATTCATATATCTTAGCATAGTCACGTTGTGACCATTGCTAAGACAAGCCTCGCAGAAGCTTGGAATAATTTTCCGACCTAAGAACATCTATACACCCCAACAACTTTTGATGCTCTATAAAGCCCAAATTCGACCATCGCTGAGTACTGTTCGCATATTTGGGGCTCTGCTTCTAAACATACCCTGAGATTGCTAGATTCCATTTAAAGAAGAGCCACTTGCTTGATCGGTGACCAAGATCTGACAAGCAACCTGAAAAGCGTTGAACACCGAAGGTATGTTGGCGACTTGAGTCTATTTCACAAATTTTTTCATGGCAAGCGCTAAATTGAGGTCGCCCGCTTAATTCCACACATCGTAGAAATATACGACAAGCCACTGCAGTCCACGCGTACGTGGTTCAGCTTAGTGTCCCTCGAACGACACTGTTTAAACATTTTTTCATCTGGAGAACGTCATCACTCTGGAACGACCAAAGCATATTTCATAAACTGAGTTCAAGATTTCAGGGCAGAATATCATTATACTTAATTTAACTGCTTAATAAAATAATATGCCTTATTTTACAACTAATAACTTTTCTATTAATAATTCAAGAATAGGTTGCTATTTAAGTTCAGCATATAAATCATAAATCCTTGCGCCACTGTCTATATTGTCTGCCACTCTCTCCCTCTCTCGTATCCAGTCTGAGTAGCAATATCCATTTGTTTAGCCAAATGAATATTGGGTTTGGTAAGCTAATGCACCGTTGCAAATAGCTCTTCTAATTGATTCCAGATATCCAGCATATTTTACTCTGATTAGAAATAATACGTAATGGGGTTGTGGTGGTTGTTTAGGCTGCAGAACAATGTTTAAATACATATTTATATTAGTTACATAATATCTGCATTTGTAATAGTATAGTATACTTATACTACTCTCAACGCAGGATTCCATAACATCTAAACTAATGAATTTTTTAATACTTTTTAAAAGGAGAGTTATAAAGAGAAGCTAGGCTTACAATTTAAAATTATTTGGAACTTACAGGGTGTCTCAATGAAATACCCTATATCTGTACCTCAGAAGCAAACTATGTTAAGTCAAGAATTTTGATATTGCAAGAGAGCTAGTTAAAGTTTCTTTTTGCCCTTCTTCCAGAAGAAAGTGAATGTTGTACTTGTGAAAGCTTTGAAGGTGAAAACGGCACAGCAAATGTTTTTGTTGAAGGAAATCTAACAGAAGGCAGTATTCAGGCTCAAAAAGAAGAAGCGTATATTATAGCCAAGTAATTACAAAAACCGTAGCACATATCAGTACATATATATGACACTAAAAAACGGAAAGTTCTTCATGATCAGCCTGTTAATATTAATAAATCAAATGCGATTGAATCAGATGCTGATCCTAGTAAGTTAAAAATGGTCACTAGCGGTTTTTCTAAAGGTGAAACATAAACAGAATCTACAGTAAGAAGTATAAGACCATCCTCGACAAGAGACTCTAGATCTCGGGCATGTAGTAAAGAAAGAAAATCCAAAGTTACACGTAAGTAAATGTTATACCTACTTACTGTATCTAAATAATTTGTATAATTTTACTTACCTAATTTGAAAAATAAATGTACCCATTTGTCAGTAATTTTATGATTTGTTTTGTTGAAAATATTAATGTGAGGTTACATTTTAACAACTAACAAGTATCAAAGAGTAGCCTGTTTTGTGGAGTAGCCTGTAACCTACTCTTGGGTTATTTTGTGCAAGTATTATAGCTCATAATATATACAATTTTTATTTTTAAGTGTAGAGTATACATTTGCACCATATGTACACAAGTTTGTTTCATTAAGTAAGTATGGCGATGTAGTTTCTTACAACAACTTTTAAAATTTAAAGAAACATTATTTTCCATGCCAACTACCTGAAACTTTTTCTTTGTGCCGCAAAGTCTAACCAGCTGTTACCAATTCCAGTTGCCCAGGTAGTAACAATCCTAAATTCAGGATTTATTTCCCTTCCTACTATAGGATAATCACTATCCGCCTCCAAATCTCATCGAACTGTTGAGGGTACTTAAGGAGGACATACTATTACCTTCTCATCTCCTCTCTTAAAAAAATTATTTTTTTATAGGGTCCTCCTCTACACGAGATGCAATAAATAGCTCTCGCATATCTTTTAACATGGCGTCGTTCCAACATTTTTTTAGCATTCTCTGTCTTGTTTGAACAGATATGTTATCTTTATATTTAAGCTTGTAATAATTCGTACATGCTAATCCCATTATTTCCCTGTAATGCTGCTAAAGTCTGACTGTGGAATACACCAAGTATTCATAATTAAAGGCAACCCATAATACATATTAATTCTAGTTACAATTTAATATAAGTATATTTTATGTTGGTAACGCCTACTTAGGCTAGTTTATATACAGGGTCATTGGTAGGTATGGAAAAGGTCGATTATTTTCTAAAGTACAACGGCTAGCAAAGATTATTTAAAACAAAAGTTTTAAGGATTTTTATAGTCTATTGGAATTTTAAAAAGTTAAGTATACATGATGAGTCAGAAAGCCGTAGAGAAATAAAGTTACTTTTTTCCAATAGAATACCCTATATTTTAGAATATTTTTGGATTTTGAATAAAGTTACAATTATTTTTTATTAAGTGCATTATAAGTCTAAACCTAATAGTTTCCGAGAAATGGAGATTTGAAAAATTACATTTTTGAATTTTCACAGCTTCTAGCTTTCTAACGGTACGTTCTAGAGTACAACGGCTTACATGTCCCTATCTTACTTTTTAACTCTCTTTCTAAAAGTGTCAACTTTTGGTTAAACCGGATGTAGCTCAAGTCGGAAATATAGTTCTTCCGGTTTAACCGAAAGTTGGTATTTTCGGGAAGATAATAAAAAAGTAGGATAGGGACATGTTAGCCGCTTTCCTCTATAGCGTACCGTTAGAAAGCTAGAAGCTGTCAAAATTCAAAAATGACATTTTTCAATAAAGTCGATATCTTGGAAGCTATTAGGTTTAGATTTATAATGCATTTAATAAAAAATAATTGTAATTTTATGTAAAATCCAAAAATTTTCTAAGATATAGGGTGTTCTATTAAAAAAAAGGTAACTTTATTCCTCTACCGCTTTCTGACTCATCCTGTATACTTATCTTTTTTTAATTCTAATAGGCTTTCCAAAACCATAAAACTTTTATCTTAAATATTTTTTGCTAGCTGTTTTAATTGAAGAAATAATCGACCGTTTTCATAAATAAAAACGACCCTGTATACTGAGAGTGACCCTGGAAGATCTCCCTCTCGTCCGACATACTTGTTATAATAACAATATAGAACTTAGGTTCACAAAACAGTGTTTTATTTAAATATATCTATACAAGATAGATAAAATACAGCATCCCAGGGGCGTGCGGTCCATGGAAGCGATGGAAGCACTGCTTCCCCTACCGCTTTCATAAGACATAAGACAAAACAAATTTTATATTAATCTATACCTATCCATACAATTAAAATACCTAAGTATTTATTTCTATCTAATTTCCAAACCAAATCCGGCCCTGTATGCATCCCTGACCAACGCAATATTAAATGTATCGAAGAATCGAAGTGATCTCAATACGTGTATACTACACTCTATACGCGTATACGAGTAATAATTAATATGGTCTGCCGTGCCAAGTAAAGGGTAAATCGTTAGACTTCGGTATTTCCTTCGCCGCGATGCGACGCCGGAACGAAGGCGCCAAAATATTTAGTTTCCACGTGTTTGTACTCGGCAGTTACGATTGTTTGTCGCGATTTTTCGCCAGGAATAAGCTCTACACGGTAGAGGATCTGCGACTTGACTTTGTTTATCTTACTTCTTGATTTATTTTGTCATGGAGCAACCAATTGCCGGCCCATCGAGTTCGGGAAATGTAAAGTGTATCTGTTCTGTATGCAAGTTATTGGAAAAAGGATTTTCAACGCTTTTCTTTGATGAAAAAAGGAATATTATTGCAACAGGTAGGCCTACACCAGATTTTAATTTAAAGACAGAAGTAAAGGCGGCTAAAAATCCGTTTAAAATTAAATCAAACTGTCAATTCAAAGTAAAAATGTATAGATAGTTTTCTGTATTAGTTTCTGTTATGAAATTTTGTTAACTTGTTTTTAACGACTCTTAGGCAGGGTTGGGTCACTAAAGAATTGGTTTTCGACGGGCAAATTACGTAAAAATTAATAAAAAAAAACATAGGTACCTAGCCATTTAGAAAATAGAAGAAATATTAAAAAATCATAGGTACATAATCACACATTTTCGACAGTACCTACATGACAGTATTCTACCTGTATTTAAACGTCGAAAAATTGCCAATATTTGGGCGTGGTCCTCAACAAATTTTTCGCCTCCGGCGGGCCTACCGGCGGTGCTTCCCCTTCTTCATAACTCACCGCACGCCCCTGCAGCATCCATATAACGCTACCCGACAATCCTTTTTCCGTAACTAAATGTTTCTCGTGTTTTGGGTGAAATAATTCCAACCAGAAGACCAAACACAAACTTCTTGAATGTCCTAACGGATCAAGATCATTTTGGTCGGTAGCTAAGACTCAGGTCAGAACTTTACCAAGTCAACCATTCTACCTCTAACACGTTCTGATGGCACCATTGTGACCAAAGCTCAGGAAAAAGTAAACTCACTGGCCGAACTGTTCTCTTCACATTCAACGGTTGAGTTTCAGGGAAAACTCCACCGAACACTTTCTACTCCATTCTTTTTACCTGTTGAATTGGTCTAAAATATAAAGTAACTTGCGTTGGAAGAACTCGGCTCTGGTGTTCTAAATTAGTTTACAGAGGATATATTTTTTTATGAGACTGATGTTATTCTTTTCTTGAAAATGTTGGTGATTTCGATCACCGAGAAAGCTTGCACTCTCCTTGATGTTTAAATATGAACTGAAAATATTCCGAGACGTAACATAGCCCAACATTGCGAACTTGCAAAGCCAGATTGTACAAACATTACTTAACCTAGTTAGTCTTTGTTTAGTGTTATAAATTAATGTAGTTTTAGGAGGAACTTTTAAACGAGTCGAAATAACGAAAAAATAAAAATAGTAATAGAAAGAGGACGTGCCACCGATTGACTTAACATTCAATTGTAAAAATCGCAACTGTGTGACTTAGCATGGTTTGCTTCTGAGGTACAGATGAACTCTAGTTTAATAGGAATTGTATTAAATATGCCTTTCGATTTGGCATCAAAAATAATAGGGCTTGCATTTAAATAAAGCGATTATTAAGACTTTTAAAGTTTTTAAAATTGTCTTTAAAATGCTACGATAAGTTTTTTTTATTTCTTTGCATTAGTCGCTACTAAATAATCAGATTCTATAACCCATATCTCATGTCTGTCTGTGCTACCAATTTATACTTTTTAAGTGTTGAACACAACATTTCTCAAAATTGTTACTCGCTAACAACATCTTGACGAGAGAAGTTCGCTTCTCGACCAGGTTCCACAGGACCGATTCTACTTTAAAGGCAAAGTTCTTACTCCTCTCTGTAATAAAAATTATCTTAGAGCTATTCCATCCAGTAAGTTGTTCCTGTCCTGCCAAGTAGTGGCAGAACTCTCGTGTGTGAAACGCAAGGATGCGTTATGTTAATGTAAGTAAGATTTCCTTAAAGTAAAGTATTTCTTTTCCGTCGGCTTACCACAATTAGTCATGTATTGTAACGCAAAACGTGCTTCTCTGTTTTTATTGGTAGTGGTGAATAAACAAATCCCACAGATACCTAAAGTGCCGTGTGTCTAACGTTAAAATATTCTTATTTATCAAGTGTAGTATCTACGCAATTTAAAAAGTTGAACGCGTTGTTAAATTTCGTCTACAAGGGATAATTTAAATGAAGTTATTCAGCGCTATGATCAAACACACAAATTAACTCTAGAAGCTAACTTTAAAATTACCTGTTTTTTAACTACAGTGAAAAATTAACAAGTAAGCTTATTTCGGTTATTGTCATGGAAACGGTACGTTAAAAGTTAACTTGTGTGTTTGATCATAGGGCTGTTTAGATGTTATTTTTTGTTAAACGGAGTTTTAATTGAAACTATGCAGTTATAAACTAACCAGAATAACCTTACGAATTAATTCAATAAAAATATTTAATTGAAAGCGAGCAACACCATATTTTATTGCCCGAATTAAATTATTTCATTAAAAAATTTAACTAAAGCTTAATTTTCTGAAATAAAATATATTTCGGACAAACACGCAATATTACATTATCACAACTTACATAATTGTGTCAATTAAGTTACACTTGCGCTGTTCTCTCGTTCTGTCTTCACTTCTTGTACTTATAGGTCTCGTATAACTAACTCAGTTTAGTAAATTATTACTTACGATATTATCTAATCTTGCAATAATAATCTTTCGGCTCTAATAACACACTATAAGATTGACGAGATTGACGTGTAGAGTTACCGCACTTTACTCTGCTTTGCACTGAAACTATTTCACTAATTTATATGGTTTTACCCTCTTGAGCCTTCTTTTTAAACATCGGTGAACAGGATAGCCTCGACATTAACGTAGTAGAAGAGTAATTTTCCGTTACTGTTATAACAAACACTATGTTCTGTAATATTTATGCTGAAAATTAAGCGAAAATTTAACTGGGTTTTTTGAGCTTTTCCCAGAATGCTTGTCATTGGTGTTCCAATATATTCATCGATAGTCTCTGCAAACTGTTCCAATTAAACCCCCCGAGGTAACAACCCGTTAAGGCACTGCCGGGACGCGAGTTATGTGAGAAATGTAGATATAAGTGGTGGCACTTCCAATAGGCCAAAACAACGGCCGCCGAGCCTGTTCGGTCTCCTGGGTGCATTTTAGGCCGTATACTTACGGTAAAAGGTGGGTATTAGGTAGGAATAATTATAATTAGGAAATTTTTTGTTATTGAGCTGTCATTATCTCGGAAACGTTTGCAGATAGGTCAAAATTTGAAATACAACACATTTAGAGTTTTCCCAGTAGAATTGAAATATGCAGGGTGTTCCATATGAAAAAAGTAAGTTAGTCTCTCTGGCAACCAAACCAGAAATATCAGAAAAAATTCATGCAGGTAGAAATGCGGAGAATAATTCACTGAACAACTGTCATACAGGTTACTTTTTCGTATACGAAGTAATTCAAAAGTTACAGGCATTATGCGCGACTTTTTTGCCATTGCTTAGTAAACTTAAATATTTCTTGTAAGGGCTATAGATATGATTGATTTCTTTTGTGCAAAATTCGACTGGATTCATAAAATTGGTTTTGGTTATTTATCGTAGACAAGAAAATTTGATTTAAAAAAAATGTATGCCTTTCATATTCTACCATAACATGATTTTGTCTTAAAAGCCGGACAACATTTTGATTACACTACATGTAGGTCTTAGGTAACTGTTTGGTCATACATATATTTAGGTACCTATCTCAATTATTTCATTATAAAATAACGCTATAATCAATCATTATTATTAATTAAATTTCTTTTGCGCTTACATCAGTTTTTCAGTTTTTTTTGCATTAGGAAATTATAAAGAAATAAAATACTTTCTGCTAGCTTTCTCTACAAAAACCCGCTTGCTCCAATTTCGGACACAAAAGGCGTAACGAAAGTCGGACACATACAGTCTCGGTCGTACAAGACTGTGAGAAGCCAAACATGTCCGGCTAAAGCCGTACGTCTGGCAACCCTACGTAGACAATATCACCATACTATCGTTTTACCTAGTCTACTTATCTCCGCAACTAAGTATTAATTGTTCCAATTGCAAATACAAATCGAACCCATTAAACGGCTCTCTTTTAAGATATTTATTCCGATTTTGCGAAGTATATTGGTTCATTAGAGCTTATCAACTCAACTACACATGTTTTCGCCTTTTACGGATGGCGTTTGGTCAGTCTGAACCATAAATTAGGCGATCGCGAGATGCCGATTGTCCCAAGACAAGGTTGGATAGTGTTCACGACCAGTCGATGCCATAAACCGATAATAGAGGAACAATAATTTACAGATAAAAATAAGATTATACGTTTAAGCACCCCGGCGAAAAACTGTACCTTTAAATTTAAACAAAATTTTATTATCAGGCAGAAGCAACGCGGCAAAAATCCTCTATGGCACTTTGTGAGCGGTGCGTGTGAAAAGGAAACATTTCACGTGAGTTTTGTATATTTGGAGAATATACTGGCTTCAAAACACGACCTCAGAAAGGTCGTTGTAAAGTGATGATACAGATGAAAGCATTTTTGAACGTTCGAGGAATACTAAGGCGCTGGTCTCCAAAAAACGTCGTAGGTCGAGGTCGTATACAACGTCACACCATACGCCCGATCTGTATGTAGACCATGGAAATATGCGAAAACGGTCCGTCGCATCGTCGCGTTTCAGTTTGACGTCTCTACCGAGAAAAGCAAACAACGAGAAGCGACAAAATCCCGAGTTTAGCTTTGATTAAATGGGGACCAAATTATATGTCCTTCACCTTGAAATTTTGACAGTTGGCCGGGTTATTACACTAAAAGAAGAACTAAAGCGATAAAGTAAATGCTTTCAACTGAAATAAAAAAAGTGAGTACGTAATAAGAAGTACCTTTTTCATGAATATCTTATGTCTTTCATGTAATTGGCTTTCCAGCAAATTTCGTGAAATCATAAAAAAATTAAATAAAACAAAAATATTTTTGGAATATTTCATTGATTGTGCGTTACCTAGTAATCCTTACCCCTGAGGGTAAGGCGGGGAGACACGATGTCTCCAAAACTTTTCATTGCAGTTCTGGAATGCGCATTCAAGAAGCTCAACTGGGAGGAAAGAGGCATAAATATAGACGGCAGGAGACTAACAAACCTGCGCTTTGCGGATGACATAGTGCTGGCGGCCGATAATCTGGGGAACGTTGAGGTGATGCTGCAGAAACTCCAACAGGTGTGCGCTGGTGTCGGTCTGAATATCAATATCTCCAAAACGAAATTTATGACAAATCTGGTTCACAGTGGAAACATTATAGTGGGGAACAAAGAGATAGAATTGGTAGATAAGTATACATACCTAAGCCATGAAATTCGAGTTTCCAGAGACAACCAAACATGCGAACTAAAGAGAAGAACAAACTTAGCATGGGCAGCATTTGGAAAACTCAGAGACGTATTTAAAGGCGACCTACCAACATGTCTAAAAGGAAAGGTTTTTAATCAGTGCGTGTTACCGGTCATGACCTATGGAGCCGAGACACTAACCCTGACCACCGCATCTGCCAACAGACTCAAAACAACACAGTGCAAAATGGAGAGATTAATGTTGGGCGTGTCGCTAAGAGACCATGTCAGAAACAATGACATACGCCGAAGAACTGGTGTCACTGGCGTTGTTGCACGTTGTGCCAGTCTCAAATGAAACTGGGCTGGATACTTGGCTCGAACGATAGACGGAAGGTGGACAAAAAGGCTGCTGGAGTGGAGACCTCGAGCTGATAAATAAAGCAGGGGAAGACCCCCAACGCGCTGGACAGATGATATAAAAAGAATCACGACCAACTGAATCCAGACTACTGAGGACAGAAAAGGGTGGACAGTGAAAGGGGAGGCCTATGTTCAGCAGTGGACGCAAAGAGACTAGTTGATGATAATGATGATGATACCTAGTAATAGTACATTTTAAAAAGGAAATAAAATAGTATATTACATACCGAGAGTGGTAAGAAGCCTATTACACACGATTTCGAAAATTGCAGTACGAGCGTTAGCGAAAGTTGCCCTTGTTATTACAGACATTATAATATTACGTAACTGCTCTTACGCACAGCTCGACTTCTAACAATATAGTGTGTGTTATTAGAGTTTTACGGATAAAGTAGATAGTGCGTAAGTAGGTTCTTACTGATATTGAAGTAGGCTACACATGTACTTTCTTATATATCCCTTTATTTCTTTTTAAATATTGAACAGCAGTTTTGTTACCTTTCTTTGCATTTTTATTCATTACTCCTAAAGCGGTGCACATGTACTTACTGTTCAGGACCCTTTGGAAATGCAAACATGCTTATTCCTTGGCCTTCTTTTGAGTGACACCATCGAAATGCACAGGTATTACCAGGCATAGTTTTATAATAGCACAGCACTCACAAAAACAAACAGTTAACCAATGCGCTTCTTTCAACAAAAATGACAACTAAACTCGATAACGATAACTCATCGACTACCGGACTAGCGGCTGAAACACGGCCGGCTTAAACTTATGACAGTTGGCAGGGTTACCTCCCACTCCAATGATTTCGCCAAATGTCATATTGTCGCTTCTCGTTGTTTACTTTTCTCGGGTCTCTAGACGTTTTCAAGAGTGGTGGCCCGCGGGTTGGCAGTTCGGTATATTTTATTATTGTTAGTTCCTTAGATAGCGTAACTACTAATAAAATAAAAACGAGTTACTTATGTGATTCTTCAGAGAATTTTTTTATATATTTCTTATTTACACTAATTGCTAACTGAAAATTAACTACTATTAGAAATTTTTTGACTTTTTTAAAGCTGTTTATAAATTAACTCTATATGGCGAGTTCTAGATGTTGCAAAATGATTTTTTTTTATAAATTATGACAAACTTTTCTGGTTAATTGTATTGTGAGAATAAGTTTTAACTTGGCTAAGACACGAAAAGTCTCGCTCATTTGACCCAAATGTGGGTGAAAATGACAATTAGTTATAAATTTCCGGAACAGTGTTTTGCAATAAATTGTTATAAAGTCTGTTCAGAGATGTAAGAAAGTGACTAACTGATCCTTATTAGGAAAGACCCGGGCCAGCTGTAAAATTGAAACATGGCGGAACAGCTGTGTATTTTTTTTAGAATTTAATCATGGTTTGTAATAAAAATAAGTAAGACATTAAATATTATTTTATTTATGTTTAAATGTGAAATTACAGGTTAATTTATTATTTAAAATTATATTTATGATTACAAAAATATACAAATTATTCGGTACTTATAATAATTATTCACTTAATATATCAATATCACTATCGCTATCATCATCTGTTCTAATTATTATTTGTGTTATATTGTTTATATGGATATAGGATTTTTCCACTTTTTCAACATGTGTAACAGAATTTGCTCAACTTTGTGAAGGGATGTTAAAAACTTCAGTTTCTATAAGCTTAAGTTTAGTACACTGAAGTTAATAGTAGGGCAAATATTGTTACGACGAATGGCAGATTTCAGTTGGTGCCAAACATGTTCGATGGGATTAAATATACAATGGTATGGTAAAAGCCTTAAAACTGTATGCTCTAGATTTTTTGCATAATTATTTCAGAAGTATTTCTTTTGTTGTTTTAAACTTTGTAAAATCTCAATTAATTGCCTTTTGATGTTGTAGCGCTGCGCTACCCCTCTCTAATAAAGTAATTTACTTTACTTACGGTATGTATATCTAAGGCCTACAACTCCTGGCAGCAGCTACAAGGGTCTTTGCTATTTTGGAAATAGGCACCTTCTTTTCACGCACTAACACAAAACTACACTTTACCTATGCTTCTCAATTCTTTTCCACACTCTCATATATTAATGATGTTCCTCAATCATATGATATCAGGTTTTGTAACCAGAAAAAATAAAAATGAACAATTTTTATATCTTGACTTAAATGTTAGAATCAGATTACTATTCGTTCTCTTAGATTTTTGGAATAGTAGAATGAACTTGGTAGAGCAAAATCAGTTTGATAGATCAAAATCAGTTTGGTAGAGCAAAATCAATTTGGTAGAGCAAAATACTAAAAAATCCCTTTCTAAATTTAAGCATAAAACACCGAGAATTTATAGGGTTAAAATAATCCCTTTATTTAAATATAAGTATCGTAATTGAAGAAATTTTCAAAATATTGATAAATATAAAAACTTTACACACAATAGATACCAATAATTAATTAAAAATAACAGACACAAAAAAATAAGAAAAACTCTATGCTAAAAAAAATGATCCAACGAAAATCCAATATTATAATTACCTCTTGTTCTCTAATTGATTACAAAAAAACTTAAAATTCGTGCCAACATCAAAAACTAGCAACTTAATACCAAATCCTGAAACATTTATAAAACAATACAGCACACCTTTTGTCCTAAATCATATTGAAACAATTAAAGTTGTTAAAATAAATAAACGGATAATAATTATACAGGTAGCCAACCTCACACGGCCAAATAGACTTTAAATCAAGTAATTATTTATAGTTTTACAATCCCATTAACTCCCACAACAAGTGCAATTCAAATTACCCTAGCCGTCCTCTTAGGGCTCCAAAATATAATAATTAAAACTAAAAAAATCTCAAAACTCCCTAGCAAAAATCTACTTAGACATTTATTTAATAGATGTGCTTTCTAATGCTTTTAGAAAATGGTAAAAGTTATAAATATATAAATTCTTTTTTCTTTTTAAACCATGACCAAAATATAAAGTTTATTCGAAACCAGACACTTACTTTTCATTGTTCTTACGTTCACTGTACGGTACGACACTGGCAAGTATTTGACAATACTAGTCTTCACTAAAGAACCACTCACTTATAAATAAAAATATTGAAAAAATTTTCTTTTTAAACTGAACTCATGTTACTTTTTCTAAGTCTCAAAATATTATTTTTATTTTTGAAAGAAATTAATTAATTAATCAGTAATTGATTTTTGAATCGGGCAGAGTTTCGTTCTGCAACTGGTTATTAAGATCTGTCTTATTTTTCTGAATTTCACATCGTTTTTATAGCTGAAAATCGTGGCCCTATTTGCGTCACACAACGCACTTTTCCTTCGTTCTTAAGAACGGTGGCAAAATAGAACGCAATACTAGACTCGTGACAATGACACCATCCTGACCCTAATTGAGTTCAAAAGAAGTTCAACAACCGAAAACTTCTAGATTGTTCTCGAAGCTTTTGGTTTGACGTCACAATCTTTAGCCATAGATATCAGATGTTTTCGTGCCTGTGACGTGTTTTATGTGTATTTAATTTCTACACGAAAACAATCATTGTCTTTTGACATCGACATTGATTTTAAAAAACAAAGATTTTAAATGTCAATTAATGAACCTTTTGTGAAAGTTAGCTGAAAAATTCAAGTAAAGCTAAAATTATATTTAGTAAAATTTTAAGTTAAAAGTTTAGTAATTTGTCACCCTGTATCGGGCATCACATTACTCCCCCGTTATCTAGTCGAAATGGCTCTCAAGAGCTTTTTCGACAGGTCTACTTATTATTGAAATTTATGTGTACTTTATTTATTACCAGATGGTAAAATCTTCAATAAAAAAGAAAGTCAAGGGGTCATGTCCCTTTTGATTTACAACTCTTTGTGATTTCAACTGACTTGTCGACCCTACCTGTTACTATAAGTATCTGATTTCCTTCAATAAAAAAAAAATGGTCTATAACTACTCGAATAAAAATTATTCATATAGGGTGTATAAAATATATATTGTAAAATAGTAATAAATGCATTGTAAAATGTAAAGGTAAAAAAAATATAGAAAGAAATATAAAAACTAGAATATACAATCGTACATGATCTATCCAAGCATTTTCGTGGAACAACCAAAATCAAAATTTTTGGCAACAAAACAACTGCAATTCCACAACTACAGTTAAACCTTCATGATTAAATTCTCTTTTTCTTTCTACTTATAATATGGGAAATCATACTGTTCCTTAAAGTAAAATTAATCACCTACGTCTACTTTAACTAAATTTACCTTACATTTTTATTATCAACTATAAACTGTCCCAATTGTTTTTTTTTTTTTTTTTTTTTATCCCAACCTGTCTTACTACATTTAGATCCTACGGAAACGTAATCGGAACTCCTCAGTTTGCTCCACCTGATAGCTATCAGGGAGGGGTCCGTTTTCGGTGGGCACAGGTCGTCCGTGCCCCACAGGTGTAGGTCTGCTTCGTTGCGGCATGACTGGTCCTGGGTCGGCGGTGTTATTGCGCCGGCGGTGGGGCCTGTCATGTCCGAGGCCCTCCGGAGTTTGAGGCATCACTGGGAGAGGATCCAGGGGCACGAACTGGGATTCGGCCCTCGCTTCCTGTCGTCCTGCAGGTGATGGGGGTGGGGCCGCCGTTGCCACATGAAGTCTGGCGGGTCGTAGGATCTGGCGGGCTGCTCCTCTTGGGACGCCGGATGGCCCTGGCTGGGGGGGGGAGACTCTGGGTGGCTGTGATGGTTAACCTCCTAGGGGACCCCCAGTACACAAGTTGCATGGACATTGCGGGATCCCCGCTTGCATTAGGAAACCCCAATAGGTCGAAGCCACCGAGACCCCGGTTGGTGGGGAGCATAAAGCGCAATCACATGCTCCCATTTCCAGCTCTCTTCCTTCCGCTGTGGCCCAATGTACAAGGAAAGTTCTATATTCTGCATGTAGCATTTCACACCATAAGGCCACTAATGCCTTTAGCGGAAACAGAGCTGGATAGCACAGTCCGTCTCCACCCAACAGGAAAAAGAGGTCCCTCAAATGGACCAGGGAAGCCCGCAACAGGAGATTCTTTATGGAGTTGTCCTCCACCAACCGCAAATAGGTTAGAAACACAATTATCCACGTGGTCATGGTTTTGTTTTTATTTCACTTTGATAAGTAAACTGCACTTTTATCTTTTAAATTTTTCTGTTTGTTGTGGCACACTACCGCTCAATCAGAGTTCAAAGGTTTTACTGTAAGGTCGTTTGAATTTCGTAAGTTACATCCCTAAGAATTTTTGTAAACCCCTCGGTGGTGGGGACTTAAACGTATTCTAATAGTTAAGATAAGTATTCTTGCTACCCCAATAACACACCCGACATCAAATGCTCTCCTTTGTTAACGTATATCTTTATTCTTTCGGTCTCCGTCATTAGTTTGGCTTAAGTGTAAATAAAATAATCCTACCCTATCACCTTCTACCCTAAACGACAATTGCTTTATCCTTGTTTTCTATATGAATTTTTCCATACAGGTGTCTTTATTTTTCGCCTCTTTCCCTTTCTTAAGTAAAACTCATTAGTCCTTTTACTTATCTGTACTTAGATTAGTTCCCGTGTGAAAATAAAATTCTTGTTTCTTAAGTGTTAAATTTTTCCCATGTTCTCATAATTAAAGTATCTTTGAGTTTTCAAGTGGTTATCTTTTCCTAGCTTATCGCTTTTATCTCCATATTCAAGTACCTAATTTAGTTATCTTATCCTTTATTTTTAACTATAACAACTTAAATTAAACTTACAGATACCTTATTTCTTCGACACGGTGGATTCTTCTTCACTTTTAGTGGAGCGGTCGAATAAGCTCCATTTTACTGGTGGTAGTTTTGTTAGTTCTTTTCTCAAATTAAAAAAAAAAACATTTTGATTATTCCCGATACTTAATTCATTCTCAGTAGAAAAGTTTACTCGCCTCTCTTGGGCATTATCTGCTGATAGGCTTCTGTCTTACACAACACTCTAGTTACTAGTAAGCCTTCTGGTAGATCAGAATTAGGCTCCATAATCAGGCACGAAGTCCTAATTTTAGACTTGTTTTTAAGAATAACAGGGCACACAGCTTCACTCATCCGTGGAATAACTAATTCTTGATTTAAGTTCACAAAAGCCTTCATACACTTGCTATCTCCTTTTAATTCACTTGGCTTACCTTTTTCTTCTTCTCGTTCTCGTAAAATTTTAAAATTGCTTTCGCTAAGGTTCTCTCCCATGCTTGGCACTGACATATTCAGTCCAGGATCAACATCTGATCCATCCTCATACGGGTTAAAAAAACTCTCTCTTTTCCCTTGCTCTCTCTCAGCAAAAACTTCCTCCTGACTCACATTCAGGTCATTCAAACTTTCTTTCTTCAAAATCTCACTTTTCCCTTGCTCTCTCTCAGCAAAAACTTCCTCCTGACTCACATTCAGGTCATTCAAACTTTCTTTCTTCAAAATCTCACTTTTCCCTTGCTCTCTCTCAGCAAAAACTTCCTCCTGACTCACATTCAGGTCATTCAAACTTTCTTTCTTCAAAATCTCACTTTTCCCTTGCTCTCTCTCAGCAAAAACTTCCTCCTGACTCACATTCAGGTCATTCAAACTTTCTTTCTTCAAAATCTCCATATTCTTCCTCTTTAGTTTATTTACCAGGGAAGCTTTATTCTTCCTAGATTTAGTCGAAGAAACTTCCATCAGTGGTTCAAGTTCAGGGCGAGTGCCAATCACCTTTAAACTTTCTTCCTCCGTTATTGGCACTAACGAGAAAGTCTGCGTAGAAGTATCTTTTGACCAAGTCTTTATTTCTCTGGTATCTAAACCTGCAATAACTTGCCTTAATTGCACTAGCTCGAATTCTAACTTAGCAATTCGACTACAAAACCCTTCTTCATCTTTTGTCAACAAGCCCTGCTTGCTACCTACCAAATCCTCACTAAACAGTGGTATCACAGTATCAAATGCATACATACAATTACTTTTCCAATCAATTTTAATCCCGTGAGTTTGTAAAAAATCAATTCCTAGCAACATTTCAGTACGAAAGCTGTCTGTATCAACGACAATAAAATCATGTTGCACTATGGTATTTTCTGAAAACCTTAACGAAATTTTTGCAACTCCAAAAGTTGGTATAGTATTTCCTTGAATATCGACTAAGGAAATTCCATTATACTCTTTTATAAACCCCTTGGCAATATTGGGTTTAATTAGGGATACGCATGCTCCTGAATCAATTAAAGCGTAACAGTCCCTGCCACTTACACTTACGGTAATTGCATTACCTACTTTAGGAGCTTTATTACCTGAACATGCATATATCCCTACCCTCCTCTCAACGTCTATTCCCAATTTGTTTCCTTGGCAGCCAAACTTCGGGGTTGAGAAGTGGCTGCGTTGGTGTTTAAAGCTCTTGAGCCATTCACCTGTTGATTTTTGAAACAATTTCTTGCGAAGTGTCCTGGTTTTCCGCAAGCGTAACACACCTGATCTCTATTTCCAGGTGTTCTTTGCTGATAAGCATTATTTTGGGGACAGGACGCCTTGAAATGGCCGGGTTTACTACATTGATAACATACCATTTGATTGGTCATCCTGCAAAACTTCTCCGTGTGTCCTGTCTTCTTGCATTTATCACACTTAAACACCTTGGCTTGTGAGGCAAAATTCTTTTTATAACTATTTTGTTTCTCTGCTGAATTCCAATTCACTCCTCTGCACTCTCTACTAATGGAGGGATGAATGAGATGTTCGATAGACTCTTCTCTTTCTGCAGTATCTAACGCTTCGTCAAGAGTCTGTGGATTTCCTGACAAAACTCGCTGCTTTATTGGCATCACGAGTCCCAATATAAATTGAGTCGTAATGTCTTGCTCCAATTTTCGTTGTATAGGTAAGTCATTTGCTGCATCTCCGGTAAGAGTAATTGTTTGATTACCGAGTATCTTTAAACGGGTCAAGTACTGTCTACAGGATTCTTCAGTTTTTTGCTTACAGTCCATAAAATTTTTCATTGCCGATCCTGTTACACAGGGACGGGTAAATTGTTTTCTTAGCGAATTTTTCAGTAGGTTCCAATTTGAAGTGATTAAAAGAGCGGGTTCAGAGTCAATAAATTGCTAGGCTCTATGACGAAGTTTGAGTCGAGCAATTGACACCATTTGTTGGTCGGTCCAATTCGCAACAGCACTTGTTTCTTGAATTACTGCCAAAAATTCTTTAACATTGGTCGTTCCATCGTATGTTGGTAACGAATCAAGACCTATAACAAGGTTTCCAGGGGCAATATTTGGACTAGCAGGAGGTCCTCCTCCTGTAGCACGAGGTGTAGGCGACGTGACCGTTGAAGTGGTAGTCCTTGTCAACGTCGTGGTAGTAATGGTTGGCGTCGTTGTAGGACCGGTAGCCATCTTAGTACAGGGTTACAAAAATCTTCGTCCTATTGCCAAAATAGTTTTTTTTTTGTCCAAAAAAATTCGGTAGGCCCTCAGCGTCGGGTCATTTTACGCTCAAATTTGCCTTACCCGGCACCTCCACCAATTGTAGCGCTGTGCTACCCCTCTCTAATAAAGTAATTTACTTTACTTACGGTATATATATCTAAGGCCTACAACTCCTGGCAGCAGCTACAAGGGTCTTTGCTATTTTGGAAATAGGCACCTTCTTTTCACGCACTAACACAAAACTACACTTTACCTATGCTTCTCAATTCTTTTCCACACTCTCATATATTAATGATGTTCTTGTATCATATGATATCAGGTTTTGTAACCAGAAAAAATAAAAATGAACAATTTTTATATCTTGACTTAAATGTTAGAATCAGATTACTATTCGTTCTCTTAGCTTTTTGGAATAGTAGAATGAACTTGGTAGAGCAAAATCAGTTTGGTAGAGCAAAATCAGTTTGGTAGAGCAAAATCAATTTGGTAGAGCAAAATACTAAAAAATCCCTTTCTAAATTTAAGCATAAAAACACCGAGAATTTATAGGGTTAAAATAATTCCTTTATTTAAATATAAGTATCGTAATTGGAGAAATTTTCAAAATATTGATAAATATAAAAACTTTACACACAATAGATACCAATAATTAATTAAAAATAACAGACACAAAAAAATAAGAAAAACTCTATGCTAAAAAAAAATGATCCTACGAAAATCCAATATTATAATTACCTCTTGTTCTCTAATTGATTACAAGAAAACTTACAATTCGTGCCAACATCAAAAACTAGCAACTTAATACCAAATCCTGAAACATTTATAAAACAATACAGCACACCTTTAGTCCTAAATCATATTGAAACAATTAAAGGTGTTAAAATAAAAAAACGGCTAATAATTATACAGGTAGCCAACCTCACACGGCCAAATAGACTTTAAATCAAGTAATTATTTATAGTTTTACAATCCCATTAACTCCCACAACAAGTGCAATTCAAATTACCCTAGCCTTCTTAGACATTTATTTAATAGATGTGCTTTCTAATGCTTTCAGAAAATGGTAAAAGTTATAAATATATAAATTCTTTTTTCTTTTTAAACCATGACCAAAATATAAAGTTTATTCGAAACCAGACACTTACTTTTCATTGTTCTTACGTTCACTGTACGGTACGACACTGGCAAGTATTTGACAATACTAGTCTTCACTAAAGAACCACTCACTTATAAATAAAAATATTGAAAAAATTTTCTTTTTAAACTGAACTCATGTTACTTTTTCTAAGTCTCAAAATATCATTTTTATTTTTGAAAAAAATTAATTAATTAATCAGTAATTGATTTTTGAATCGGGCAGAGTTTCGTTCTGCAACTGGTTATTAAGATCTGTCTTATTTTTCTGAATTTCACATCGTTTTTATAGCTGAAAATCGTGGCCCTATTTGCGTCACACAACGCACTTTTCCTTCGTTCTTAAGAACGGTGACAAAATAGAACGCAATACTAGACTCGTGACAATGACACCATCCTGACCCTAATTGAGTTCAAAAGAAGTTCAATAACCGAAAACTTCTAGATTGTTCTCGAAGCTTTTGGTTTGACGTCACAATCTTTAGCCATAGATATCAGATGTTTTCGTGCCTGTGACGTGTTTTATGTGTATTTAATTTCTACACGAAAACAATCATTGTCTTTTGACATCGACATTGATTTTAAAAAACAAAGATTTCAAATGTCAATTAATGAACCTTTTGTGAAAGTTAGCTGAAAAATTCAAGTAAAGCTAAAATTATATTTAGTAAAATTTTAAGTTAAAAGTTTAGTAATTTGTCACCCTGTATCGGGCATCACAGTGTAATCTTCCTGAAAATAAATAGCATTATCATAATGTAGTTTTGGAATGTCGCTTTTGTGTCATTTGAGGAGGGAGTCTTGGTCAACTGCTTACTATGATAGCTTGCATTGTCCATTACAATTACGCTATTCGGAGGAATATTTGGAATTAGCTTGTTTTTAAACCAATCTTCAAATAAATCAACAGTGGTGTCCTCATGGTAATCCAGAAAAGAATCTTTAATGTTTTTTACAAACAGAGAAAGTCCATTTGGAATCCATCCCTCTTTAGATAAAGCATGCAAAATCGTAATTCGTTTACCTCTTTTCGATGGCGCGCTTGTGTACACTTGCCGCTTGAGTCAACCCAACCCTTTTTCGGGGTATCACATGTGCCGAACCAGGTTTCATCCAAGTAAATAATCGGCCTTTGCTGATCTCTGTAAATCCTAACTTTTTGTAGATATTCGGATCGCCATTCTCGAATTCTACTGAATTCCATTAAAACTTGTCTTTTGTTAATTTTTTTTAAAATCTAAAACCCATGAGATGGATACACTTCCATAACTTTGTTCTGCCACATTTAACGCCGGTTTCATCTTTTTCAATCCTCTTAATTAAATTATTTAATGTTGACACGCTTTTTCTTCAAACGCTGCTTGCTTGCTGACCGTACGTTCAATGAGAGTCGAATAAACATTGTTTATAACTTTCTTAGTTTCCACAGTAAAGTGTTTTCTGCTTTTCGACGGGGTTATCTCCTGAGATACATTGGTCTCGCACATATTTTCCATGACTCACACACGATGAAAAAAACGCTGTATTACACACGAAGTAAGAATAATTACTAGGCTTAAAACTAACTAGAGAGGCTATATATACAGTTTTTAGGACATAGTTTGTTTTATGGGATTAACCAGATGAATCAGGTAAAAATCGGTTTAAAATCACCAAACTATTACTTTAATAATGAAATTACGTCTTCCGGATTTGCAGTTTACTTTAAGACATTTTTAAGTACGGACTATAATTTCCCTGCATTTATTCATTAATTCATTGTTTGTTTATACCCTTGGATAATCCCATTCAAAGGCAAAGTGTAACTTTCTTATATCTCTGGACAGGCTCTACCTAAATACAACAATACATTTCCACACATTTTTCCCAATTCTCAAAAATTAGCGGATCAACCCATCAAACGAAAAACCTAACTTTATGCTTGTATTTACAGTAAAGCCTCTCAATAGCGACCACCCTCGGGGAATTAATTGTTGGTCGGTTAACAAGGGTAATCGGTTAATATAGAAGAATTGTGCGAGGAAAATATTATCTTGAGATGAATTTGAATATGCTATTATATTGTCACATAGGGATTGAGGAATTATTGTCGGTGTCTTAGTGCAAGGTAAACGACTTATAGCCTCTTGGCAAACGTATGACTTTACTTGAAAATTGAACTATGAAATGTTATATTTACAATTTTGGAAAAAACGCGCAATGTTTTTGAAGTTTCAAGACAGCCCTCTAGCGCGTACTGTAATATTAGAAATTGCCATAGTCTATTAGGCAGAATATAGAGAAAGGGGAGCTTTTTTAACAAGTTCACTTAATTCGGTTCAGTCAAACCGGAGTTATCACCATTTATTATAGATAATGTTCAACCTTTCCCACCCCCACCATTTTATTTGAGAACGAAGACATTGGATAAGTGAATTTAATTAAGAAAACTTCGGAGTATACCTTAACTAGGCAACTTTTGAGAAAACTGCGTTTTTCGGATTTGCCATTACTGTTGCGCCCTCTAAACCGAGAAAATTAAACTGTTAAGTCAATTAATAAATGTTTCAATCAACAGTTTTTGCACTTTCAACACAAGCAATGTTTTTGAATAGTTGAATAAACGATTTAAAAATGTTACATTTTAGCAAACTGATTAGTGATAAATAAGTAAACAACTAATATTTCTTACCTTATAATTCTAATAATTAATAACAACACTCCCAGCTCTCAAATTCCAAAATTCACTAGAATGCAATGGCGTCGTGTGTACACACATCATACGTCGACAAGCGACAAAAGACAAGTGCGAAACAAGATGCGCGGGTGCGCGGCTTTAGTCCAGTAGTGACAGCGATAGAAGTAACAGTCTGAACTGTTGAATTAAACAATTAACATTTTGAGATAATGTTGTTAGTATTTCACTTAACATCTTCGCTAGCATAAACTCAACAATTTATTTGATATTTACTTTAACGGAAAAGTAATCATTGAATCAAAAATTTAATTTTTGTTCTAACAGTTAAAGTTTAACAAATTTAAAACGTTGCTTTAAACGCGTAAAAGTAATTACCACAATAGTTTTTTAATTGAAATAAACATCTCATCGTTGACAGTCACGTGACTGTTGAATCAACCAGTTTAGTTTTCTCAGTGTAGCGCTAGTCTGAGAAACCCAAAAATAACTGCCAGCAATTTGTCCTGTCCACTTTTCCTAACAAAAATTTTTTCAAAACCCATGATACTTTCTGAGGTACGGCTGAGAGCCATTCTTAGTGAAACACCCGGTACCTATATTTATTATTAAAAAAAAATGTTTATACTTTAACGCCCTTTCCAACAGTTTCGACATTGTTGGTAATATAATTATAAGGCTGAGCTATAGTCGGTAGGATCACTAACCACAAAGAATTATTAATATTTTTTAAATTATATACTTTTTTTTATCGAATTGCGTACTTAAATTAGCCATTAGGCTAAACTGGCGCTAATCAGCTTTCAATCCGCCTTTTCGTTTCCAATTTCATGTATTTTAAAAAGGAATAAGTCCTGCGCCAAATATTTTGCTTGCAATTGTTAAAAAAAATATCATCATCATCATCAATTTGAGGCCACTGCCTTCCGCAAAGTATTCCACTTATTTCTATGATGTGCTGATTAAAGCCAGTTCCCTCGCATGTGCTTTATATCATTAGTCCATTTCGTTGGCTATTGTCTTGGTCTCCACTAAAGAATTTCAATAATTTTTTTCAAAAGACTACTGCAACCCACTCAACTGAGCTTAGTTAGCAGTTACGTATCTGTTGAATTTCTAATTAAATACGGCTTATTCTTGGAATACTTTAACGAATCCTATGGTTTATGTTTGTGGATAAGACGCTCCTCTGTATTCTATTCATATTATAGTATTAAAACGTTCAGAATAGATTAAAATATTTATTATAAGGGCTAATTTAATCAACCCGACCAAAACAAATGTAGTTTGACAAGGTAGTTTTCCAGGTGACCGACTTAACTCCCGAATTCTACCCACGAAATTAACCAAAATGCCTTTACAATGTTATTGCGGCGTTGCCGCCCCTAAATTAGAAAATTACACTGCCTCAGTTTGCCAAGTCGATGAATAGTTTCCCCTTAATTTAATTATCCGTTTTTGAGATGCTCGGAATAGTTCCTGAAACAGTTGGAAATTATAGACTTTTGATGTTATATATGGTTATTTAACTGAGCTTAAAGTATTTGTGTGAGGTAATTTGAGATAAATTATGCTTGTGTTAATTCAACACAAATGAAAGCCGTATAGTGCCCGTATAAAGCCACCTTCATACTGTAAACTTTTGATTAAAACCTTGTAAGAAGTTGAGATTTGGGCATATTATACACATACATAACATAGATATAGGGTAAACCGTATACTTATTGGACAGCTAAGAATATGTTTTTCTTCATTAGTAATTATTATTGTAATGTTTTTATCTTCCAGATTAATTTTTTATTTATATAATATACAGTGCGCGTCAAAAGCCCCTCTGTTAACTTTTGATTAACAAATGTGAGAATAATGAAATTTTGGTACGTTTAATAATAACTAAAAAAAATAAATACCTTTTTAATATAAATTCTGGACTCAGTTTTCAAAGATGGCGGCAGGACGCCATTTGGAATAAAATTTTTAAATGGCGGATGGGATCGAGTGATACCTACCTTGTTGGAAAGGTATTTTTAATTTATGAACAATCCCCAAGTTTGAAAAGATTTTATCGATTAATTTTAAAATGGCGTCAACTTTTGCCAATGTAGGCTTAATTTGATTTTTAAGCAATTAAACTGTAAATGAGTTCAGATCTTGCCGCATTTTGATGAATATTAGCTGCAGCTATGAAACTTACTTCCCACCTCCCTTGTTTTTGAGGGCGGAGAAAACCAAAAAAATAGTCAAAACCTTTTTTACCCCCGAAACCACCCTTTTTTGCAAATTTTTCGTGGCAATGCGTGTTTTGTGAGATTAATAGAGATTTTCATGAGAGTTTAGAGACAAAGAAAGAGCAATGATAGGGTCAGGACCATAACAACCCGTGGGCCAAGGGTTAAGGAAACTGACCTCTCATAACCCTTTCCATGTCTCTAAACCCTCTTAACAATCCCAATCTTACCCCTCCAAACACTTACACTAGCTGCGTTCGGCAAATACATCTGCGATTGAATTGATTTTTTGTCACGTGACCACAGATCAGTCGGAGAAATTTGTAATAAAAGAACGGTACCAAACAACTGATCTCTGTCAAAGTCAAACTGCTTTGTTTTGATTCAAGAAATATAACCTATTTTTCCCCTTTTCTACTAAAAATGAGTATTCCTACTGTTGTATTGCCCTAATTGAAGGGATAGATCAACTGTCCTATCCTCTCTGCTATCAACTTATGTTTGAAGACGATGATGAGGAAGACGTAAAGATTTTGGTAAATTTTCGTCTGTCACCAATATGGTAAACCAATGAAGACTAAGGTTAGTTCAGGGGTAAACCGTTTTTCTTCTTCCGCATCATAAAGTTCTATTTCCTTCATTTTTGAAAGTTATCTTTTTTATAAGGTCCTCGCCTAAGCAAATTTCAAACCAAAACTAAGAACAAACTTCAAATCAAACTTAACCTCACTAACTCAGCTGGCTGAGATTTGAGATTAATCGCTTTCATCCGATCAAAAACTCCGAGCAAAAAGATCATCGTCAGAGCGCTCAGATTTTAATTGCAGAACGGTTGACATTTATTTCCCCTACATCCAGATGTCATAAACGAACGATTCAGATCAAATCTAAGCGGTCTGATGTATTTGCCGAACGCGGCTACTATTGGACAAAAGTAGAGCAACAAAGTGCTTTTATTTCTTTGAATTTAAAAAATTAATTATATGATTGTGATCCCCAGCTAATTTTAATGAAATATTATCCCCGCAATATTAGTAATATTTCACAATATTTTGGTACACTTTAAACAAAATGATGGCAGAGAAATATTTATAATTATAAAAATCGACGAAATGAAGGGTGACAAAAGCAAAGCAACAAATTGTGTCAACAGTATTTTATTTTACATATTACGATAAAAAAACATTAAACACATTTAATAATTACAATAGCTAAAAGTATTATGTTAATAGTTAATAGAATATCCATTATTTTTTATTACTTGCCGACAACGTCGCGGCATTGAGGCAATCAATTTCTGAACAGTATTTTCGGAAAGGTTTATTCAAACTTCATTGATTTTATTTACCAATGATTATTTATTTGGAAATAATTGTGTACGAATTCCACGTTCTTCCAATAGATTTTCAATGACGTTAAGGTCTGGGGATTGTGCCGGCCACTGCAAAACCCGAACGTTATTTTCTTGAAACCTCTCTTGAACAATTCGTGAAGAGTGTTTTGCATCTTTATCCTGTTGAAAAATAAAACGCAACGGCATTTCCCACTCTGCATAAGGCAACATTACATTTTGCATTATATCTCTATAGACAAATCGATCCATGGTGTCATTAATGAAGTTTAAAGAACCCACCCCATTCCATAAGAAAGAACCCCATAGAAAAACACTGCCTTTGCCATGCTTAACTGTGGGTGTAAGGTATTTAGGATTAAACCTTGTATTGATTGGTTGTCTTACACGCTTCATTCCCTCAGAATTGAAAATTTTATAACGCGTTTCATCGCTAAATAAAGCTTTTTTCCACTCGTCTACTGTCCAGTTTAAATGTCGACGTGCAAATTCAAGCCTAGCCACTCTATTTCTTGCCGAAATAAGGGGCTTTTTAGCCGGGCGTCTACTAAATAACTTTGCGTCTACCAACCTTCTTTGAACTGTCCGTGGACTAACCATAATTTTGGGAATTTCAGCAATAATTGTAGGTGCAGACATCCAAGGATCGTTTTGAGAAATTCTTTTAATGCGTCTGTCTGTCCAAATCGTTGTTTTTCTCGGCCTTCCCGATTTCGGTAGATTCTCTAAATGTCCCCTTTGAATGTAACTTGAAATTATTTTGGATACGCTGTATCTTGGTAAAATAAACCGTCTTGAAATTGTGGCTTGTATTGTACCTTCCAAGTGTTCATTCACTACTCTCTGCTTCAATTCTTTCAAAATTGGAATACCTCTTGGCATGATTAATACAGCACAGAAATAATAATTAAACATAAAATAAACTCTGCAAAAATAAGTTAACCTTTACTTTCACTAAAACCTTTCTTTTTTAGGAGAATATTAAAATGTTGCTTTACTTTTGACGCATTACAATACTGTATTTGAAAGTTTACGTCAATATCAGTTCATTTGTTTTGATTGTTGCCGCCGATAACAGCAGCCTACTTCGATAATTAAGACAGACGCAATGTATTTAAATACGATATCATGCATTTAATATTATAAAATCGAGATTTCTTTAATTTTTTGAAAATGTTGCTCTACTTTTGTCCGATAGTGTATATCCACTAGAAAGCGGGGCAAGAGGGTGGTTCTTGCCCGTTTGCTGGGGTTGTGGGGGTAAAAAGAATGGTGACGCTTTTTTTGTGTTCCACGCCCTCGAAGACAGGAGAAGAAATAGGTAGGTTTCGTAG
Source organism: Polydrusus tereticollis (assembly GCA_963920685.1). NCBI lineage: Eukaryota > Metazoa > Arthropoda > Insecta > Coleoptera > Curculionidae > Polydrusus > Polydrusus tereticollis. The sequence continues at coordinate 21,961,671 of OY987328.1, forward strand.
CTGCCATTTCATTACAATAGATCACATTTTTTTAAATTTGGAATGCAAGGTAGGCTTTGCTTCTTCACAAAAAACTGTTTTGTTTTGACCTGTCAAATAAGCATTTGTCAGTAAGTTATATAGCTTACATTACTGTGGTCGGTTAAGTCAATTATTTTATTGATTTAAAATGTTTCGTCGAATGGAAGATAAAATAAAGGCAGTTTTGATTTTTGTGGAGGCGCAACATAGCTATCATGCTGCTGAGCGCATTTTTAATAAACGTTTTCCTGATCGCCCAATTTCAAGGAAATATTCGCGGGAATTAATTCAAAAGTTTCAAATAACTGGAGTGTTGGAAATGCTAAAACAAGTGGACGGTCCTCATTAGAAGACGAAAAACAGATTCAGCTAGTGGCTAAAATGATTGTTAATCCAGGGCCTAGCGACACTTGAAGCTACGGTTCCCGTCAGATCACCGAAGTAAAGCGGTGTCGAGCGCGGTTAGTACTTGGATGGGTGACCGCTTGGGAAACACCGCGTGCTCTTGTCTTAGGGAAGAGTGTAAAATGAATCGACATCTAAACCATCCTATTCACGCCGGACAGGCCGGATGAGATCGGATATCTCGTAGGATGAAGGTGCCGTTTCACACTCCCCAGTCGGTAGACCGCACGATTAAAAACCGTACGGTCGATGACCGGTTCAAGATGGCCTCTGATACGCCGACGACCGTAAAAAAACAGTAAATAAAAAAAAACAGTAAATAAAATAATCCAATGCAGCCGACATCGCTTGTAGCAGCTGAATGCGAAGTAAGTACTGAAAGTGTTCAGAGAGCATTGAAACGTTCTAAATTTCATCCCTACAAGTTGAAAGTGTTACACGAGTTAACAGAAGATGATACGGACCGTAGACTAGAGTTTTGTCAATTAATGGGTGCAAGATTGAACCGTTACCCAAATTAAATTAAATGTATTTGTTTTAGTGATGTGTGTACTTTGTTTCTAAACATAAAAATTAACTGTCAAAATGTTTCGTATTGGAGCAATGTAAATCCTCATATTTACAGGAAATGTAACACCCAGTTCCCTTAGAAACTTAACGTTTGGGCAGGTATTTTGGGGAACCATATTATTAGGCCACTTTTTATCCAGGGAAATTTAACTGGACCGGTGAATCTGGATATGATTGAAAATACCGTAGAACATTTGATTCTGGAGTGTGTTGAGGAAAATCCTGATGACTTTGGTGATATGTCTATAATATTTCAATAAGATTGAGCTCCGCCGCATTGTAGTAGAGATGTTAGGAACTACTTTGATCAGCACTATCCCAGGCGCTGGCTTGGTCGTTGTGGTGCTGTCGAATGGCCTGCTCGCTCACCGGACTTAACTCTTATGGACTTTTTTTTTAGGGGTGGGGGGGGGGGGATTTTTTAAGTTTAAAGTATTCATAACCCAGCCGCAGTCATTGGACGATTTGCGCCAGAGAATAATTCAATTGTCCGCATCAATTAGTCAAGAAATGTTTCATAATGTTCGCGAAGAATTTCACGATAGACTACACATGTGCCAAGAAGTGAATGATGAACATTTTGGGCATCTTAAGTAGTATTTGTAATTTTGGTAGTTTTTTTATTGTTATAAAATACTAAAAATATCGCCTAGATGCCCGTAGGTTCTTTTACTATTGCTTAAAAATCAAATTAACCCACATTAACAAAAGTGGCCACCATTTTAAAACTATTCGTTAAGCTTGGGGATCGTTCATAGATTGAAAATACCTTTCCAATGCGGTATCACTCGACTCTATCTGCCATTTAAAAATTTTATTCAAAATAGCGTCCTGCCGCCATCTTAAAAAACTGAGTCCAGAATTTATACTAAAATGGTAGTATTTTAATTATTATTAAACGTGCCAAGATTTTAGTATTCTCACATTTGTTAATCAAAAGTTGACAGGAGGGGGGGACTTTAGACGAGCACTGTATAATTTGACGGACCTCGCATGTAAATACAACATAAACATACAACAGAAAACGTTTAAATTGGTTTTGTTGCTCAAATGTAACAAAAACTTGTAACCTAAACTACACATAATACATGCAACAGTGAACAGTTTTTTTAGATGTGTACATGTATTAAATAATTCATGAATTTCTGGATTTGACGAATCATCACTCTCGACTTCTTTGAATAAATAGTTTCGTCTGAATCTCCCTCATCAGGAATTAAAGATTGCTGTTCTCTTAAACTACATAGCTTATGAAAGGAATTTTTACAATCATCACGCTTTGTTTCATCTTTACTGTCTATCTGTCTGTGACATACCAAACAATTGTAACTGTCACTTAATTTTCCTTGTTCATTTCTTGTCTTTTTGGATTTATAACTGTCTTCTTTTTTTAAATTTAGTTTGTCTTTGCGTTTTGCTTTTGCATTTTCTCTCTTCTTCTTCATTTATTTTTCTCTTCTTTTCCGCTTCTTTTTAAACATTTACGCAATAATTTTTAGGGTTTGCAGTTGAGCGCATAATAATATATTCATTGCAGGCCCTGATATTTATTTGATGTTATTGCGAAATAATATCTTCCTATATTTCGCTTTCCCTTTCTTTGATGACTTTCCGGGTGAATATAATACGATCTAAATAATTATGACTGCACCTCACCTTTGGTTTTTCTAGCTTTTCGCCATTCTGAGAATTTTAGACAGGAGCGTGACGAAAGGGTTTAAAGGTGGTAACGGTGATGTGGGAGAATTTTTGCGGGAGCATGAAATAAAGCTTAAACTGTTAGTTTGTCTAAAGGTTGTAATGTAAGCTATTTTCAGGAAGATCTTAACAATAATGACCCAATGTTACCCTTGATAGCAGTTAGAGAAGTGACTTAAAGGGTATATTAAGGTATCTGCTGATGAGCTGTTATACAGCGAAACGCGTCTAGAGATTGGGTCTGATGGAAAGGATAAGGGACAAACATTTGTTTGTTGTAATCTTAAGGTTTCGGTAACCAAAACCGAAGAAATGGTTTTCGGCGCCACCGAGGTTAGATGCCTGTTACTATGGGCTCCGCGCCGGTGTATGGATCTTCATAGAACCTCACCGGCTCGCTCGGTGGTACGCTCGATTACTATAGGATGTCGCCGTTGTGCTTCATTCCAATATTGGTTTGTATACATATTTTATTTTTACTTTACTAATTTTTAGCGTGTAGCAGCTGCGCTAAATTTAAATATCTTCACTGTAAGCGCAGTTTCAACAACAGTTAAGAAAAATAAATAATTAGAACCACTTAAAAAGAAACGTTCTTATGCAAAGAGAGTTGTAAATGTGTCAAGATTCGAAATAAGTTCTATCCGTGACACAGATAACTGTTTGATGGTTGTTTTAACACTTTAAGAAGTTTATTGACGGAAATAGGCTTCGGATGGAAAAAAGATGAACCAAGGCGAGGGCTTATGGAACTTTCCCATAGATAGAGACATAGATATTATGTATTAACCAAAAATATAAAGTATGGGAAATTTACCTAGGTAAAACATATTTTTCTAGGTAGGTGAGTGACTACCATGGAGGAATGAATCAGCAAATTTTTTTACAATGGTTCGAAAACCAATTATTGAAAAATTTAATAGAGCCATTAGTGTTTGTAATAGAGAACGTACATAGTATGTTGTTAACAAGAATACCCAACACGTCATAAAATAAAGTTGCAATTTAAGAATGGTTAACTGTTAATGAAATTGAGTTTGATTATACCATGTTCAAAACTAAACCTTTAAAAATCGTTAATAGGTCGGTACGAGAGATTTCGTATGTCCTTCTGTATTCTCAAATATTAAACTTAAATTGTTTTCGGACATAAGCCTCCAAAAAAATATTTAGGTGAGGTCCTGGCTGGGCAATATGGACATAAAGTTTTACGGCTTCCTCCAAACCACTGTATGTTCAACGCGATTGGAAATGTTACCAAAAATTATTACAACAGACACCTTGATCGAGATGGCAGTACAGAAACTGACTGTATGAATATGTGGAAATAATCATTGTGTACTACTCTTCCTGATGTTTGGAAAAATTCAATTCGGCACACAGAAAGCGAGATATTAAAATGGTATGAAAGAGTAGATGTATTAGATAGACTGAACATTCAACCCATTATTATTGAGGTAAATGAAGCGAGTGATTCAAGTGATCTGGAGGATGATTGATGATCCATCCTTGTATTATTATTTTTATTATTCCTAAAATTGAAACTCAAAAACTAAAAATATTAGAGTATTTAAATAAGGACTACCTGCGTGTAATTTTAGGTATTCTGAGAAAAAATGATTATTTTGCTCTAGAGGGGTTCTTCGATAGGTACATGGACAATAATTATAGGTACTCAGAATTTAAACGGTAGGTAGATAACATGATAATATTTTATTCTGTTCAAACAAAATAAGTTGTATATTTCGAAACACCCTATGATTGTTTTATAATGTATCTATTACTACTTACTTTTTGCTTATTATACCTACGCGTAGAAATATGTTATTATTCAATAAAAACTACTAAATGAGAATAAGTACTTGTGCTTTCACGAATATTTTCCAAAAAAGCACAACAAAATCTGTTAGGAAAATAAAAGCATGTTATTTTAGGTTAGATTGATATTTTTTCTTTCCGTCGCCTATCCTCAAACAGGTACTTGTTTTTATACATTTGATATCAACTTCACTTGAAAAACATACCAAATAATGGCAGGTCTTTTCTATAAACCTTTCACGTACAAAATAAGATTCAACAGAACAAATATAAACTAACTGTTTCATAGCGGTGCAAATGTACTTACTGTTCAGGATCCTTTGGAAATGCAAACATGATAATTCCTTGACCTTCTCTTGAGTGACACCCACGATACGCACAGGTATTACCAGGCATAGTTTTACAATAGCACAACACTTACAAAAACAAACACTTAAACAATACACTTCTTTCAACGAAAACAACAACAAATTCGATAACGATAACTCATCGACTACCGGACTAACGGCTGAAATACTGCCGGCTTAAACTCATGACAGTTGACCGGGTTACCTTCCACTTCAATGATTTCGCCAAATATCATATTGTCGCTTCTCGTTGTTTGTTTTTCTCGGACGGCACACCATACAGACTTTCCTTAAATTGTGGATTTGGACCAGTTTCGACTAGATCTGTATCTTTCTTTAGAAATACAGGAAGTGCGAATAGAAAGGAAGGCAGTAAGTAGGAGACCCAAAGTCCGCACTGCACAAATAGTAGAAGAACTTAGGCAAATTGTTAAACAATGCAGTATTCGGCGTTCAATCCGGCAAGTAAATGTACCCTATGGAACCTGCAATAGTTAATACTGACGTAATCGCCCGGCCTAACCTCCCCTTTGCCGCTTGTTTCTTTATTCATCGTATAGGCAATCTGTTAGTTGCACATTCGCCCTATAGGTCTATAGTCTTTTGTACAGGGTGTCCATTTTTCGATGTAATTGCAGGGTACCTCGGTAACTAGATAGACACTTTCGGTTTTTACATCATGCCGCTACTTTTTCGTGAAACAAAAGATGCAGTATACAGAATTGTCATAGCTTACTTACTTTTTAAGCTACAGGCTATTTTTGAACATGTTTACTATTTGACCACCCTCTGTATTTCGGTTATCCTTCAAAACTGAAAGCTGTTTCTGAGAGAGTTATTTCGATTTGTGCGTTTATTGTTACCAGTAACCATTAACTATTAGGTATATATGTTTGAAAAGTTTAAAAATAGTTTAATGAGATTAAAAAAAAATATATAAGGTGTCCAATTAAAAAATCATAAGTTTGCTTTAAATCGCGAAAAGTAATTCCCAATCGTTGCATTAAAAGGAGAGGACCTATCAAAAGGCCTGTTAGGTCGCCAGATTTAACTCCGCTGGACTTTTTTTTGTGGGGTGCCTTTAATTGGAAGTATTTGTTGACAGACCAAACAATCTGCAGGCTTTGAAAGAGAGGATCCCAGGAGAAGTGCGTGCCATATCTTCGGCAATGGTTAAAAACGTGCAAAGAGGGTTTCTTGATCGTCCTGGATATTGTCAAGCCGTATATGGCGCACATTTTCAACATTTAACTTGGTTGGTTGCTGTGTTCTTTTCAAATAAACAGGTCTAACTTATTGATATGATCAATCGTAATTTTTTCGATCACTGTTGAGTTTAGAAATAGGACAAGGTACATGAAACATCTTATAATTCGATGCAAAATTTGAAAATTAATAAAACTAGATGTTTTCATTTATTTGAAACAATGTAGTTAATGGTCCTAACTTATTTTTGGGCTACTACGTATACATGAATTTATAATAAAAAAAAAATACCTTAAGAAACAAAAATCGGCGGGTCCGAGCGTTTTGCCAAACAACACACCGCTGAATTTTAAATGAAGTTAGACATTATTTCTGGGCCTCACTGTATATAAAAATAATCAAAACACGACTTGCAAACTAGAAGTTTTAGTTTCCGTGCCAACTGAAATCACATATAATTTCTAATAAATTTTGTTACAACTGCGTAAACCCTAGAGGTTAGTTAGTTTTGATATCTTTTCGAAACACTTTAAATTGACGTAAAAAACCTTTTACTAACTATAAATACTTTTGTTTCTTTTGACTTTACATAAGCAAAAAAAAGCACGTCAGCAACGAAAGTGCCTTCATGGAAAAATTTAAGTTATTTCCATTTAAGTCGTTAATAAAATTTTAAGGCACTATACAGAAATTATACGACTTTTTTATAACCTCGTAAAAGTTACTTAAAATGTTTTAAGACTGCTGTTAACGTAAAATGTCCCTTTCATCAACGAATACTCACTTTTATTTGTTTTATATGAAAAATTATCTCTTTAAAAGTTTACGACCGCGTAATCACTATTATACATTTTTCTGAAAAGTTACTCGAAAAATATATTTGTGAAATAAAAATGTTACACACTTTATTTGGCGTTTTTCGTACATTGAAGGTTTGACTTGATTATAGAATTTAAGCGCATTCACAAACTTTAATTATTCTGCTTTCAGCTCGTTAATAAAGAACTTAGTAGTGTGTGTATAATACCTTAATATGTAAATTAGGGCAGGATTTGTCCCTTGTGCCGCCCCTGGGCAGCCGCAGAAAAGTTTCTGTCCCCTTTTTATGGTAAATATCGTTGTAGAAATGTTTATGGGCAATGTTTATTTGTTTCCTGATTTTTTTGTACAAAATATGTTTTACATACATCACAAACCCCAAAAACTGTGGAGATTTTCGACTAATAAGTTTGATGAGCCATGCTTTAAAGGTTCTGCTGAGAATAATCCTTAACCGCACCTCTCGCAAATGCGAAGCGAATATTGGAGATGACCAATTTGGTTTCAGGGGCGGAATGGGTACGAGAAAGACCCTGTTTAGCTTGCTGGTATTAGCACAAAAATGCTATGATCAACAAAGAGACCTCTTCATCTGCTTCATAGATTTTGAGAAAGCATTTGATAGAGTGAAACATGACCTGTTGATGGACTCTCTTCGTGGCATGGGTCTGGACGAGAAAGACACTACACTGTTGCAGAATTTTTACTGGAACCAGAACGCCAGAATTAAAATTGAGGAATCGTCGTCCGAGCAAATTGAGATCCACAGGAGTGTTAGATAGGGCTGCGTTTTATCACCACTCCTGTTCAACCTTTACTCAGAATTAATATTTGGCAGAGCTTTGGCGGACTCTTCAGACGGAGTTAAGGTTAATAGCGTGAACATTAACAGCATCAGATACGCCGACGATACTGTCCTGATCGCAGACTCGGATCTGGGCCTACAACGACTCCTCAGTAATGTTCACATGGCTTGCGAAGCATTTCGCATGAACATAGACGTAAAAAAAACGAAGGTTATGACAATCAAAAAATCAAAAAATGTCCCACAACCAATTCAAATAAACGGCGAAGTTCTGGAGCAGGTGGATAGGTTTCAGTATTTAGGATGTTGAATGGACTGCAAGTTGGATCCTGACGTAGAAATAAGATGTAGAATAGAACAAGCCAGAAACTGCTTCGTGCGACTTAAAAAGCTACTCTGCAACTCACGACTTAGCCTAAGTCTGCGTTTAAGACTCTCGAAGTGATACGTTTGGTCTATTCTCTTGTATGGAGCTGAAACATGGGCACTTAAAGCACGAACCATTAATAAATTAGAAGCTTTCGAGATGTGGACCTACCGTAGAATGCTCAAAATAACATGGACATCGCAAACCACAAACGAAGAAGTTATACGCAGGCTGGGGATAGAACGAGAGCTGTTTAAACTTGTAAAGATCCGGAAAACAGCGTATTTGGGACACATTCTGAGAAAACCTAAATATCGTTACGCACAACTTATTGTTAAGGGAACGATCGAAGGCTAGCGTGGCCTTGGAAGAAAGAAACTATCATGGCTGAGAAACATACGCCAATGGGCTGGACTGAACTTTGAAGAGCTTATAAGAACAGCCGAAGATCGAGAAGAATTTGCTACTGTGATATCCAACCTCCACTGATGGAGATGGCACATTAAGAGGAAGAAGACATACATCACAATCACAATAATTTCGAATATACAAGGTGTTTCGGGAAACATGTGCCATCACTCTTGTGGTGATTCCTTACCAAAAAATAAGACAAATAGTTCCTATCAACATGGGTGTGCAGCCGCTTTAATTTTAAGATACAGAGTGTTGAAAATTAAAAAAAAAAGCGGGTTTTCCTTAAAATGCTTGCGACCGCTTTAGATATCATTTGGAATTTTAGTAGGTGCTCTAATTAGACATAGAATCACATTTATTTAATAACAAAGATTTGCTCCACTTCTCCCAGTAGCGTCTGGGCTAACGTGTATTTTGATATTTTGTGACGAAAAATTAATACGCCACTGTTTTTCTACAAAATAAATATAATATTCAAAATTCCCCTTTATCACTTAGCAAAAATCGTCCCTAGACTTTTCTTCGTGTGACCAACTGTTTTTGATTAAAAAGATAAATAACATTTATTTGCATATCGCTATGCCAATATCACAGTTTGATAAAATTGTATTTATCTCCTAAACAAAGCCGAAATCACAAAATTATCAGAAGGTACTTCGCATTAGACAATAAACTACCTACATAACTGTGCTATTAAAAGAGAAAAGGGCAGTGGCGTACATAATTTTTGCTCCGCTTAAAAGCTGTAACACCCTGTATCTTAAAAATAAAGCGGTTGCAAAACGATTTGTCTTATTTTTGGGCAAGGAATCGCCACACGGGCATGGTACATGTTTTTTAAAACACATCTAACCTCAATTAATTTGCGTTTTCTTTTAACGTGAAAAAGAAGAAACACATTAATATATTATGTGCTTGAGTGAGCTGTGAAAGATAAATAACATCCTCTGAATTGTTTAATTCCTTATAAGGAACGGGGACAGCAGAAATAGACAGACTAGTACTAAAGGATCATTAGATAATGGTGATTTTCTTACTTTGTTGGATCTTTTCTTAACTTCAAACCCCGAGTTGTACACTCTCATCGTGAAGCCTTCGTAAGGAATGTCTGACCACAACCTTATTTCGGCACTGAACAAACTACCAATTGATGCCGAATAGCCTCCTAAACCACGCAAGATTTGGAATTATACATCCCTTTCTCAAAAAATTATACATCCCTTTCTCAAAAAAGTTCCCTTTTAACGGCAAGCCTTGGTTTACCAAGAATTGTGTATTAACTGTAAAATAAAAAAAATATTTCTACCGACAATGGCGTCAAAACCTTACCGCCGAAAATCGTACCATCTTTATTAACACTCAAAACCAATGCAAGCAAGCGATGAATCAAAGCAAACGTCCTAACGGATCAATATATCAGAACTTTATTAACTCAACCATTCCACCTCTAATACGTCTGATGGCACCATTGCGACCAAAGCGCAGGAAAAGGGAAACTTACTGGTGGAACTATTTTCTTCCCATTCAACGGTTAATTTTCAGGGAAAAACTCCACCGAACATTCCTCCTGTGGAATCGAGAATGTCCGATAATGTTTTCCGGCAGCGCCAGGTTAATCTTGAGGAGTCTTGACAAAAAAAAAAGCTTCTGTGTCTGACGAAATTCCATTCATCGTAATTAAGACATGCGCTGATGAATTGACATAAATCTTATAAAAAGGAATATTTCGTTCTTGCTGGAAAACTGCGCGGGTCCAGCGCATATTCAAAAAAGGCAAGAAGACCTTGTCAAACAACTATCGTACAGTCGCATTGCTTTCGGTTATATCAAAAGTTATAGAAGGCTATTAATGAAAAATTATTAAAGTACCTGGGAGGCTTTACCATTATTAGTGACCACCAGTATGGATTTCGTAAGTCTGGGTCAACAGCAGACCTTCTCGCTTATGTTACTCACGTTTGGAATAACGCAATAGAACATCATGGGGAGTTCCGGATGATAGCACTGGACATTTCCAAGGCATTTGACCGAGTATGGCATAAGGGGCTCCTAACTAAAGTGAGAACATATGGAATGCCGGTTCAATTTGGTTCATGGCTGTCAAGCTTTCTTAAAGACCGTTTTCTGCGAGTCGCGATCAGCGGATTTCTTTCAGACACATTTAACATCAACGCCGGAGTCCCTTAAGGGTCCATATTGTCGCCCACCCTTCTTTTACTATACATTAACTATATTTTGGAAAAAACTAAAAACCCCATATATAGCTTCGCTGATGACAGCACACTTCCTTCATCTTTTATTTAAACATCGACTGCACATGCAATCTCTATAGGCAATCTATAGAGAAAGAATTTTGCTCCTCCAAATAGGAAGCAATAATCCTAACAAGATAATTGGGAGCCCCCCGTCTTATCAATTTTAATGCCGGCCGCACCTTATCAAAAGCTTTTGAGACGTCAAAAAAACCGCTCTCATGTGTGCTCTTCTATTGAATCCTTCCAAAATTCTGATGTCGTTAGAAGGCGCGCTTTCTGAGACCAAACGCATCAGGATGGGAGTCTCGCAAGGGTCTCCTCACGCTCCGATGCGGCACAATGGTTCGTGTTATCCCGAGAGACAGATTTAACGAGCTATTCTTATTTGCTGACGACACTACAATTACTTCAGTTTCAGATCAACCGGGGCTGGTGGTGCCTATATTGCAGAGTATTAGAAAAGTGGCTCTCGAGGTCAAGGATTCGCCTGAATCCTGCCAATGAGCAGAGTTAGAAGACCCGAGACTAGGCTCTTGGTTAATGGCATCCAGATAAACTAAGTCCAAGAAGTCAAGTACTTGGGACTTGTTTTTGATGAGCGACTCAATTGGAGAAAAACTCCGAATTGAGATTAAAAAAAGCTGCCGATCAGCTTCGTTCTATATACTTTTTTAAGCTGAGAGAGGAAAAGTCTAAAAAAACTAATACCCCTCTTTAAACTATCCTGAGCTGAAATCCATTTCCATATTTGAAGTTTGGACAACAAAGATCCCAATGACTAATATAAGTTAAAGGCAATACCTTGACTTAAAAGAGAGAGAGATCCAGAAGGAAAGAAACAAAAATAAGTTAAATTGCAACTTTTTGTAGATTTTTACGTAAAGTCTAGTGGTGTTACAATATTTTTCCATGCTTTCCCTTTTTTGAATTATAACACTAAGTCGGGTTATTTTAAATGGAACATTGGGTATATTTTTTACAGCACGATTAGAAATTAATTTACCTTTTGATTAATACCATACACTTTACTTTTTTCTTTCAACAAAAAGCTTAAATTAAAAAAAAATACCTTTTGTTTTTCTAGAATTGAAAATAACCTACAAATTAATCTAGTGCATTTTCTAAAATAACTTCATTTGACTATGTAGTTTACGTTTAAAAAAAAATATCCATCTACCGCTACCAGCATTAAGAAATTGAGACTTGAAGCAAACTTATTTGATATAATCTACTTTATTTCTTAAACATCATTTTAATAATTAACTTAGTTGCAATACCATTCTACAAATTATCGTATTGTTTACTAGACGGTATAGAAACGCAAAATAAGTTTTATGTCCGTATTCTCCGTTATGTAGAAAAGCTGGCTTAACTAAAGTTGACTTAATTTCTTTAACTCACTTAACTAATTTAAGGTAAGCACCGAAACAATTATTGTCGAGTTTAATTAAGCCTCCTTAAGATTTGGCAACGTCGCATTTTTCTCTTCTTTTTTGCTCAGAGACTGAGGCCGTCAAGTGGTAGAGTACAGAGGAAGAAATTTGTAACATTGTAACCTTCTTTTTCGTTTCATGTGATTTGTGTAATATAATTGCTGTATGCATTACTTGTATATGTATATTACCTGATACCTTATTTACGTGTTATATATTGTAACCTCTTTGTAATATATTTATTAGTTTATAAGTCACTGTCATGTCAGTATAGTTTTAGCCAAGTTCTGCTAATTAAAGCCTACAAAATCAAAGGTCTAATACACTGCGTCCATTAATTATGGAATAGGTAAAAAAGTACTCAAATTTTAAACATCCATATCTCCATCAAAATTATATCAATCCACTCAATTTTCGATTTATTAGGTAGGCCGTCCCTTGGACTACTTAGCACAAAGTATTTCACCTTACTTTATGTCTTTTTTATACAGGATGATGGCTAAGATACCAAGCCATGTAAAATGTGCTGATTTTAAAATTAATGTTTGGAAAATACGAAGCAATGGAAATTGAATTTTATTAGTGTACTGGTTACAGCTTTATGTTAGGTACTTACTGTACAAATTACAGCGCAGTGCCGTTCGTGTCAATTAAAATAAAAATAAAAAAATAAAAAATGGAATAGGTAAAAAAGTACTCGAATTTTAAAATCAATATCTTCATCAATCCATTCAATTTTCAGTTTATTAGGTAGGCTGTCCCTTGAACTACTTAGAACAATGTGTTTGACCTCACTTTATGTCTTTTTTATACAGGATCATGGATAAGATACCAAGCCGTGTAAAACGTGCTGATTTTAAAATTAATGTTTGGAAAATATGAAGCAATGAAAATGGAATTTTATTAGTGTACTGGTTATAACTTTATGTTAGGTACTTACTGTACAAATTACAGTGCAGTGCCGTTCGTGTAAATTAAAAAATCTGTATATTGCAAATTATATTGACTGAAAACGTTTTACTTCTATTTGGATTTACGTTGCTGGTCAACCAATTGCCCTTGTCAATTTATCAAGATTATAAATTTGGCAGTTCTTGACAAGGCCTTTTGTTTAGTTTCTTTTTTTAAATGAATGCCATAATCCGATTCATATCTCCAGAAGAATGTTCCTATGCAAGAGGACTGTTTGAGCAGGGCCGGTCTCAGTCTGATATTGCCAGAATCATGAATAAAACGCAAGGGGCTATATCAAAAATTTTAAAACGGTATCGAGAATATGGATCGAATCAAAGAAGAGCAGGGCAAGGCCGATCAAGGAAAACAACTGCTAATCAGGATCGGTTTTTAACAATGCAATGTGTTCGGGAGCGATTTACAACAAGTACCAAGCTACAAGCACGGTTGTCAAACGTTCACAATGTTCGACTATGTAAGCAAACAATACTTAATCGCTTAAAAGAGGTCCAACTGAAACCGTACGAAGCAGCGATAGGACCAAAGCTGGAACCGCACCATAGACGTGAACGATTGCAGTTTGCTCAAGAGCATTTGCCATGGGGTGAAGATGAATGGGCTAATGTTTTAATTAGTGACGAATCCCGTTTTTGTCTATACAGCAATGATAGACGTTTAAAAGTGTTTCGAAGACCTGGTGATCGCTATGCTCAGTGTAATTTTAAAGAGCGGGTTAGTTATGGCGGTGGATCAATTATGGTTTGGGGAAGTATATCTCTAGAGGCAAAAACGGAATTGGTATTTGTAGAGCGATTAACTAGTGACAGATACATTACGGAAATTCTTCAGGAGCATGTTGTGCCTTTTGCTCCCTTTATTGGAGAAAACTTCATTTTTATGCAAGATAACGCACGTCCACATACGGCGAGAATAGTAACGGAATATCTAGCAGAAACGGGAATTACCGTAATAATTTGGAAAGCTCGAAGCCCAGATCTTAACCCTATAGAGCATTTATGGGACCGAATGGGTAGAGAGGTTCGTGCAGAAGCTAACCCACCAGAAACTTTGGCTCAGCTGAGATTGACGCTACAAAGAATATGGGAAAATATGGATCAGGTTTTTATAAGAAATCTGATTCTCAGTATGCCAAATCGTTGTCAAGCTGTCATTAATGCCCGTGGAGGAAATAACGCGTTATTAATTTTTATTCTTATAATTAAGTTGTTTCTTTAAATTCTTATTACTATTGTTAAGTTGGTGTTATATCACGATTTTTTAATTTTTTTTAATTAACACGAACGGCACTGCGCTGTAATTTGTACAGTAAGTACCTAACATAAAGCTGTAACCAGTACACTAATAAAATTCAATTTTCATTGATTCGTATTTTCCAAACATTAATTTTAAAATCAGCACATTTTACATGGCTTGGTATCTTAGCCATCATCCTGTATAAAAAAGACATAAAGTAAGTTCAAATACTTTGTGCTAAGTAGTCCAAGGGACGGCCTACCTAATAAATCGAAAATTGAGTGGATTGATATAATTTTGATGGTGATATGGATGTTTAAAATTTGAGTACTTTTTTACCTATTCCATAATTAATGGACGCAGTGTATTACAGTTTGTGCTGTGTTTGAAAATAATTGCTAAAAGTTTTGGATTTTACTGTTTGTTTTTTTAATTTTGTAAATGCGCAGATGCAAATCTTAAGCCCGATATTAAACTTCCAATATTGTGGGCTTAAAATTAAGTAAGCTTACGGTTCTTAAGGTTAACGGTGCTTAAGAAAACGGCATCTTAAAACGGCTTTCTTTTTAAGCCAGCTTAAAACATTACGGAGAATACGGGCATTATTGAATTTATGGTCATTTTGTTTTAAGTAGACTTTGGAGACATTTGATGAGTATTTTAAAAGATCAAATATCAAATCGTTTGACATTTTAGCAGATAATCAGCCCTATGATCAAACACACAAGTCAACTTTTAACATACCGTTTCCATTACAACAATCGAAAAAAGCCTACTTGTTAATTTTTCACTGTCGTTGAAAAAGAGTTAATTTTGTAGCTAGCGTCTAGAGTAAACTTCTGTGTTTGATCATAGTGCTGACTAAGTAAGAATTATTATTGCATACGATAATTTGCAAAAATCTAATATGCCAGAATGTCATATTGTCGTCGTAAGAATAACAAAAACAAATTTATACTTTGAGCGACATCTGAAACGACGACAATCACATTGTCACATATTTAAAAAAATTGAACCGTAACCCACATCTAACTTTAGAATGGGCGATACACGGGATAAGTTAGTTTCAATGTGTATAAAATTGCAGGATATTTTGCTCCTAAATTTTTGAGGGAAACCTTACAGCAAACCGTTATGTTGACATTTTATAGGAAAATATTACCGGCGCGACAGAAAAAAAGAATAATGTGTATTTTCAGCAGGACGGAGCCCCAAGACACAACGCGCTTATGTTCAGAGAAATTTTACAAAATACTTTTCCTTAAAGTGGATAGAAACAACTAACGGTTCAGTTTGGTGACTGGCCCGTTCCCCTAATTTGAAGCCATTGGATTTTTTTTTGGGGTCTAGGAGTTTGTAAGTTATTTTGAATTCTAGAAAAATAAAGTGTATGGCATTAATGAAAAGGTAAACTAATTTCTGATTGGGCTGTTAAAAAGTATATAGGGTGTCCTATTTAAAATATCCCAACTTAGTGTTATAACTTAAGGAATAGAAAGTATAGAAAAAACATTATAACGCCACTGGATTCTACATTAAAATCTACAACAAGTTTCAATTGAACTTATTTTTGTATCTATAATAATAGTAATAACTAAGATACAAGGGGCACCTCAAATTACCAAAATTTTGGGAACACCCTGTATGTGAAAAACGAATCAAGGTAGTCATGATCTCTTTACGACATTTAATTAGTAATAAAAATCGATCACGGGAGTCCGTGGTCAGATTTTTAGTATCTAGAATAGTACCGTAAGTGCTGAGAATCATGACAAATGCTCCTGGCTTCATGATTCATCCTACACAACGACCTAAAAGGACAAAAAAAAGAGACAATAGCCGAACACATAAACACAAATTGAAAGGAAATACCTAAATTTGCTCAAACACAGTTATACCAGTTTGCTGACGATACCGCGATAACCGCCACCTCTAAGCAGTCCACACCATATAAAACTTTTGGAGTCATGGTTAGAAAAGTGGAAAATCCGGCTCAATGACGCTAAAACCCAAGCTATCTACTTTTCAAAGTCCAGAGAACGATATCCAGAAATCCGATTGCTAATCAAAAACTCCAGGATAAATTGGAGCAACAGTGTAAAATACTTGAACCTTTGTTTTGATAAAGGGATGACGTGGAACGAAAACGCCGACCAGCGCTTAAAAAAAGCGAATGGTCAGCTTGGGCCATCTACTTCTTTATCAACAGTAGGAAAATATCGGAGTCTTAAAACAGTGTTACATAACGCTTGACGGTATACTTTGGTGTACAGGCTACGAGGTGAGGAAAGAAGCTTCTAATTTTATTGATATTTACACCAGGTGCTTTCTACGGATTTTAAGGGTATTAAAGTCAGTAATTTTTCTATTGTGGCCGCGCTCTTTAGAAAACCATATGGTGGTTGCAGGGGTAATTAAATATGTAGATATTTAACAAAGACATAAATAATACTGATTTCCAATGGACATTTTACTGTAGAGTTGCGGTACAGATAGTATAGCTTTGCGGATACGGTTAGGAAACTTTTTTAGTCGTCGTTAAACAATTTGGCCACCTATATGCCCACGGTCTGAACTAATCGCACATTCACTCCCATCAACTCCAGGCTCACACCCCCCGCCCCTATAAAATACCCGATTCTAAGAAACTGCCTTTAGCGGTAAATTCTACTTGGTTACTGTCACCCCAAGACAAGACAGAATTTTTTCCAGGTCTTTGTTTAGATGTGATACCTTTTTCTTCCTATAGACATGTGCATTGGCAGTCGATGTTCGAGTATCCAAAGTAAGTAAAAGAAGAGACAAGTGTGCTGTCATCAGCGAAGCTATATATAAAGGACTTTTAGTTTTTTTCAAAAGATCGTTAATGTACAGTAAAAAGGGGGTGGGCGACAATATGGAACCTTGAGGAAATCCGGCGTTGATGTTAAATATGTCTGAAAGAAATTCGTCCATCGCCACTTGCAGAGAACGGTCCTTAAAAAGCTTGATAGCCATGAACAGAACCTAAACAAATCATGACAACATTTCTCTGAAGTCTTCGTTCAAGTCGCTTAGCAGCAACACAGCAGGATAATTAAAGCTAAAATCTGTGACTTGCTTACGAAACAAACATAAACCCTATCCTACTCATATCTTGGTCAACAAAATTGTTTAGAACTTACGCAATTAACAGAAATATTGGCACCGGCACATGTTATACGTCATTAAATTTTAAAGGTAGAAACTAAAAATTCCATAAGTATATAGGCACAATATTCAACTAATAGAAGATTTATAAACCTACCGTCTAGTTAAAATAAGAAACACCACCCCGTAAGGGTGAAAAATGACGAAACAAGTCGATATTGCTGAAAATCGTACACATGCGCCGGGAAAGCAGAATAAGTGCAAAAAAGTTGGCGGCATAGAGAGGAGGAAACGAATGGAAATTTTATTCGAAATAAAGTCTACTATTAAAACTTTCTCGAGGATTTTCCTTATGAATGTTAATAATTTGCTTTGCATATATTCGACGAGGTTCTTTGTATAATGTGCAATAATCCTAGCTCAAACAGGGTTAACTATGAAAATTAATTTAAAAGGTTCAAGTACCTTTTTGATAAAAGCTTTCTTATATTTATCATCTGAAATATTTAGGGAATAATAATAAAGTTATTATTCTCTTACAGCTCGTTTTATAACGTCCTGACAAATACCATTAAAGGTCGAGAAATATAGCATGAGCTCTAACCTTCGGGTGCGCAGTATATAATAGGTAAAGTCTGTTCAGAGATATAAGAAAGTGACTAACTGACCCATATTAGAAAATACCCGGGCCAGCTGTAGAATTGAAATATGGCCGAACAGGTCGCTATATTGCTTAGAACTTAATCATGGTTTGCAGTAAAAATAAGTAAGACATTAAATAATATTTTAATTTATGTTTAAATGTGAAATTATAAGTTATTTTATTATTAAAAATTATATTTATGATTACAAGAATATACAAATTATTCGGTACTTATAATAATTATTCACTTCATATATTAATATCACTATCGCTATCATCATCTGTTCTAATTATTATTTGTGTTATATTGTTTATATGGATATAGGATTTTTCCACTTTTTCAACATGTGTAACAGAATTTGCCCAACTTTGTGAAGGGATGTTAAAAACTTCAGTTTCTATAAGCTCAAGTACACTGGAGTTAATATTATGGCAAATATTGTTACGACGAATGGCAGATTTCAGTTGGTGCCAAACATGTTTTTAGATTTTTTGCATAACTATCACAGAAGTATTCCTTTTGTAGTTTTATACTTTGTAAAACCTCAATTAATTGCCTTTTGGTGTAATCTTCCTAAAAATAAATGTCATTATCATACATGTAGTTTTGGATGGTTGCTTTTGTGTCATTTGAGGAGGGAGTCTTGGTGAACTGCCTTCTATGGTAGCTTGCATTGTCCATTACAATTAGGCTATTCGGAGGTATATTTGGATTTAGCTTGTTTTTAAACCAATCTTTAAGTAAATTAGCAGTGGTATCCTCATGGTAATCCAGAGAAGAATCTTTAATGTTTTTTGCAGACAGACAAAGTCCATTTGGAATCCATCCGTCTTTAGATCCAGCATGCAAAATCGTAATTCGTTTACCTCTTTTTAATGGCCCGCTTGTTTTACACTTGCCGCTTGAGTCAACCCAATCCTTTTCCAGGGTATCATATGCGTCGAACCAGGCTTCATCCAAGTAAATAATCGGCCTTTGCTGGTCTCTGTAGATCCTAATTTTTTGTAGATATTCGGATCGCTATTCCCGAATTCTACTGGATTCCATTAAAACGTGTCCTTTATTAATTTTCTTAAATCTAAAGCCCATGTGTTGGATACACTTTTATAACGTTGTTCTGCTACATTTAACGCCGATTTCATTTTTTCAAGCCTCTTAATTAAATTATCTAATGTAGGCACGCTTTTTTCCTCGTATAACTTGTAAATTTAATGCCGTATTATATCTTGATCACTTCCATCTACCTTCGAGAAAGTGCCAGTATCGGTTCTTCTTTTCCTCGCTAAAATGGGATTATTTACAATCTTCCATACAGTTGATGTTGGATTTTTTTTTAATGTGGCCGTTTCTTCTAACGCTGCTTGCTTGCTGACTGCACGTTCAATTAGAGTTGAATAAACATTTTTTATAACTTCCTTAGTTTCCACAGAAAAGTGTTTTCTGCTATTCGACGGGGTTATCTCCTGAGATACATTGGGCTCGCACATATTTTCCATGACTCACACAAGATTAATCAAACGCTGTATTTATTACACACGAAGTAAGAATAATTACCAAGCTTAAAACTAACTAAAGTGGCTATATATACAGTCTTCAGGACATAGTTTGTTTTATGGGATTAACCCTGTCATTTTGAATCAGGTAAAAATCGGTTTAAAATCACAAAACTATTACTTTAATAATGAAATTACGTCTTCTGGATTTGCAGTTTACTTTAAGACATCATTTTTAAGTACGGACCATAATTTACCTGCATTTATTCATTCATTCATTGTTTATTTATGGCCACCCTTGGATAATTTCATTCAAAGGCAAAGCGTAACTTTCCTATATCTCTGGACAGGCTTTATCTCTGTCGTACACTAACGTATATTTGCCGTACACTGACTTTACTTTTCTATCATATACGCATCTCGCAGCTCAAGCTAGAATGCACGAGCTATACATCAGGATCATAATTCCTGCCTGCATGAAAAACAGATTACCTATCAAATGTTTACAACAATAGATATTCACGAACAGGAAAAAAAAAAATAACTAAATGTTTAATATAAAATAATTCACTATACAATTATTACAGTAAAATCACTGTTTGCGACCACCTCTATAAAGTGACCTCCTGCGTTAAACGATCGGTATGAGTTCTGCATATTTAAAAATGCAAATCCCATAATTTTATACTCCTCTCTACCGACCCATCTGTTAAATGACCAGAAGCACTCATCATGGGAATTTTTAGTAAACATTAATGCAAAAAACACCCTCCATTAGGGGCAGTAAACCCCGACCCGATCAGTACCAGGAAATTGGCTAAAGAACTTAAAGTTGTTAAAACCCAAAAGTGACTAGGTTGCTTGAAAATAAAGCAGAAGTTGGAAATTTGTTTCAAGAAGGTGGAAACGGTGAACAATCTTCCCAAAATCGAAGGACTGGCAGTGGACCAAGTTGTTTTTAACTAGTTTGTTAAGGCGCGAAACAAGCACTTACCAATATCCGGGCCCATAATTCAACAGAATCTGCTCAATGCCTAGGGCTATATAACTTTAAGGCATCAAATGGATGGTTAGAAAAATTCCGCCTTCGGCACGATTTTCATCATAATCATCATCATAAATCAGCGTTGTCTCGTCCACTGCTGGACATAGGCCTCTCTCAACCTAATCCATCCTGCTCGGTCTTGGGCATCTTGGATCCAACTTGTAGATATCCTCTTGATATCATCTGTCCATCGAGTGGGCGGTCTACCCCTGCTTCTATGTGCAGCGTCTCTAGGTCGCCACTCCAATATCTTCTTAGTCCATCTATCATCTGTCATTCTTTCGACGTGGCCCGCCCAGTTCCATTTTAGGTGTGTTATTCCTTTAACAGCATCCACAAATTTCGTTCTCCTACGGATCTCCTCGTTGCGGATTCGGTCTCGCAATGTCACCCCCAACATAGCTCTTTCCATGGCTCGTTGGGTAGCTCTTATTTTGTTGATCGTTTTTTGTGTCAATGTTAATGTTTCTGAGCCGTATGTCAGTACTGTTAGGATGCACTGGTCGAAAACCTTACGCTTGAGGCACAGTGGAATGTCCGATTGGAGTACATATTTTAAACGGCCGAAGGCAGCTCATGTTAGTCCTATTCTTCGGCTAAGCTCGCAAGTTTGGTTATCTCTTCCGATTCGAATTTCATGTCCTAGGTATTTGTACGATGTTACGTGTTGGATTTCTTTTTCTTCTATTTTAAGGTTACAGCTAGGGACCAGATTTATCATAAATTGGGTTTTAGCGATGTTGATTTTTTAATCCAACTGCACGATTTTACCTTCAAGAAAATATTTGGCAAATCAGCCGATATCAACATCGAAGAAGTAACTGCTTGGAAAGAAAGGCTATTGACCATTCTAAAGGATTATGCCCCAAGGGACGTATTTAATGCAGATGAGGTAGGTCTCTACTATCGTGCATTGCCAATAACAACATATGCATTGAAAGATGACAAGTGTACTGAAACAAAAAATAATAGCAACACAACGGTTTAAAATTCTGTTCTGTGCAAATATGGAAGGGTAGAAGGCAAAACCACTTATAATAGACAAAAGCAAAAATCCTCGATGCTTTAAGGAAGCACATCTTAATAAGTTATCTCTCCAATCGGTTTCGAACAAAAAAGGATAACGTATGTCCTAAAAGTTTTGGCACAAAATATTTATCGGATTTTTTTTTTAATGAAGAAATTTATTTGAACACTAACTAGTTATCATAAATTACAACTCAATACTTAACTAAACTGTGCTATCAAATTATGTGGAGTGGCCCATTCTGCTATACCAGACGCAAATTTCTTCGAATGTCTCTCATGAGGCCCTGGACGGAATTCAGATCAATTTCTCTTAGTTTTTCGTAAATTCGCCATCTTAATTGTTCTTCATCTTGGGCTTCCCAGCCTCCATGATAAACCTTCCTAGACAGTAAAGCCCAAAAATCCTCTATTGGGCGAGCCTGCGGCAAGTTTGGAGGATTATCGTTTTTGGGGAAAAAAGGTATTTGGTGTTGTCGAAGCCAGTTTTGGGTATCTCTTGAGTAATGGCATGATGCTAGGTCTGGCCAAAACATGATATCGTCATTAGCATGATGCTCGTGGACAAACTGAAGTAATTTGGACAGGCAATTATTAATATAGCTCTGACTATAGCTTCACCCCTCACTCTTCCCACAAAAGGTCGGGATACACCTCTGTTAGAAATTGCGCACCAGATAAGGATTTTATCTGCAAATTTCGCTTTATGTTTATATCTAACATTGTCAGGGTATTCCTCTACGTTGTCCGTATAAAATCCATCGTTTCCCTTCATTACAGAATTACTCAAAGTAAAATACTTTTCATCATCTAAAATAATGATTTTTTCATTGGCAAAGTGTACCCGCCTCGGTTGACGACAGCATCTTGGTATACGAAGGAGTTGCGCTTGAGAGTATTTGGGGCACTTACGTCTCTTTCGATATTTAAGTCCATTCCTCCTTAATTCCAACGATATCGTACTCTTAGAAGATCTGAATTGACGAGCCAGTCTCCTCGTTGACATTCCAACCTGTTTTTTTGCTCTTCTCACCAATCTCTCTGACCTCTGTGCAGTAAATGTACGTGGTCTTCCACTTTTTGGGAGATTCAGACATGGTATTCCCTGCTCGCACTCTGCTATTGTTCTATAAATGGTTCTGCTTGAAATGTTTTCATTCTGGAATATTCGAGAGATTTCAGCTTTGGGTACCCGCCCAACCAACTTATAGATACTTTTTCTTCTTTCTAATTTATACGACATCTTAAAGCGAAAACTTTAAAATAAATAAATCTCAACTGACAGTACACAATGTTAACAAACTTCTGTTTCCAAAGGCAACTTGATATTATTTTTTTTTTGTTAAAATTAAAGCCAATGAATTTTGTGCCAAAACTTTTAGGACATACGTTAGATGACAATATGGCCTCACAGATTTGATACCAAGGTGAATAAGAAGAATAGAAAACTGGTATTGTTGCATATCACATTGCAAACCTTTGGACCAAGGCATTATCCAGAATTTTAAAATGCTCTATAGAAGCTACCTTATTAAGAGACTTTTAACATGTATAGATATAGATAGTGGTTTTCCTTTTTAAGAAATCGAATATAATATTACCGTAACCAACGTCTTGATACGGGTTTCGGTGGCCTAGCGCAATGTTGTCACCAATGACAATTAAAAAAGGCTTTATAAAAGCCGGAGTTATGTGTAATACAGATAATATTGACGACTTCGAAGATGCTATTCCGCCCGCACAACTATTTCCTAACATTAGGGACACAATTGTAAACTTGAAACAATTTGCCTAGATTGATAACGATTTGCCAACAGAAAGTGCAGAATTGACTATCATCGAGTGTATTGAAAAGATCCAGGAAACGGATGAAACTGCTCCCAACTCTGAGACAGAGGAAGAGGAACCTGAACTTGCTTCAGTGTCGAAAATATCAAGCCTATCTGAAGCCTGCGCAAGTTTGAGAAACTTTTTCAATAATGTTAACAATTTCGACAAGTCTACAAATACACTGCTCAAAAAAATTAAAGGAACACTTTTGGATAACCCTATAACTTCTTGGCTTGCTGTTATTAACAAATGAAAATTATATTTTCATAATCGATTTGCATCTTATTTTAGTGATGTGTTAAAAAATAAACGTGATTGTGCTCATTTATTCGAGATAAGTTTAATTTTCCACAGCAAGTACAAAAAATAAAGTGATTATGAAAATATTCACATTTAGGTTTTATGTTGAGGCAGGCTTAGAGAGCTTCACCGGGCAACGGCATGACAGTTTGTAGTTGTTGAATTCATTATCTGTCAAAATGAGAGATCTTAGCGAAATAGAAGTCGCTCGTGCCATAGCTTTAATTGAAAATGGTGTAAAAATTCGACAAGTAGCAAGAAATGTTAATCGCAGTCCGTCAGTCATCAAACGTGTGTATGATCGCTATAGAGAGACTGGACGATATAAAAGACGAACCGGACAAGGTCGAAAGCGAAAAACTACACAAATTCAGGACCGATATTTAGTAGTTTCTTCTTTGCGAAAACGAATAGCGACAGCAAAGGACCTTCAAAGTACACTTTTGATGGCTCATCAGGTAACCATTTCTGACCAGACTGTCAGAAACAGGTTACGAGAAGCAGATTTAAAACCTAGAAGACCGGTACGAAAACCTGTTTTAACTCGACATCATAAAACTATGCGATTAAACTTTGCTCGTGATCATTTGGGATGGCAACTTCGACAATGGAAACCAGTACTTTTTACAGACGAAGCAAGATTTCGTCTCACTCGTTGTGATGGTCGGGTGCGTGTATACAGACGTCCCAATGAACGATACTCCGCTGCTACTGTACAAGAGGTATCCAGATTTGGAGATGGTTCGGTAATGGTCTGGGGTGGAATAAGTTTGGAGGAAAAACCGATCTTGTAGTGATACCAGGAAGTCTTACAGCTGCAAGATATATTGATATCATTCTGTCAGATCACGTTATTTCTGCAGCATATGGTATAGGTCCTGATTTTCTTTTCATGCAGGATAATGCAAGGCCTCATACTGCTGCGATTTCTATAGATTTTCTTAACGAGCATGAAATTCGTAAAATGAATTGGCCAGCGATAAGCCCTGACCTTAATCCAATTGAACAGTTATGGGATATATTGGACAGACGTATTCGACGTCGTCCAAATCCACCTCAAACCCTTCAGCAACTAACAGAAGCCCTAGTCGAAGAGTGGGACAGTATACCATAGGAAGACATTCGAAGGCTCGTGAGAAGTATGCCAAGAAGATGCCAAGAAGTAATTCGTGCTGCTGGAGGGCATACGCGATACTAAAACACATTGGTTTTCAGATAGCGGAACATTGCCTTTAAAAAATTTTTTCTTTTCATTTTGTTATTCGCACTTTTTTTATAATTGTTAATCTTAGTTTACGAATAAAGGATTAGTTTTAAGTTCTATTAATCGATTTATTAGAAGAAAGTATGTGTCTTTCAGAATATAAATGTTCATCTGTATATAACTATCACTTAATAAGTTACAGGGTTATCCAAAAGTGTTCCTTTAATTTTTTTGAGCAGTGTATTTCTCAATTTCTATTAAAATATGAATCTGAATATTATAAAAATTCAATAGAAAATATGAATCATTAATTTCTGATTATATTGAAAGATAAGAATTTCAAAGCAAACATACAGTACATTGTATAATACAGGGTGGCGCATCGAAAACGAAACAGAGACATTTACTGGCAGCTCAGTTATTTTTTGGAAAAACGCTCAGACCCGTCGATTTTGTTTTCGAGGGGGACACAAATTTGGAAAAAAATCACGTTAACACGTGCAGCCCCCTGGGCGGGGCTAGCACCACCCCTAAAATCTTAAAGAGAAATGGGGGTCGAGTGATGCCTTATTTTAAAGGTCTTTCAATTCCCTTTATAATGATGTAAAATTCATGTACTTCAGTTCAGTAGTTTTGGAGATTTATTGATTTAAAGCTTAAAGTAGACTTTAATAGGTACATCAGATTAGTTTGTACTACTTTTAGAAGAAATTTGAGTAAAAGCATTTACTTAATTAGTAAATGCTTTTCTTCACTACGCCCATGGTTTGTTTATCATTTTGGTGTTGAAAATGCCGATTGGAGCGTTTTTTGTGGCAAAAAAAAGTTGTTTCTTGAAGAAAGATAAGAAGGGAATGTCTCGTACTTATTTTAAATAGGAATTTAGTACATAGTTTGCGATTGATTCGACCAAGCTTTGTTGTTAAAATATCTTTTAACGCCTTATACATAAATTAACTATGGTATATTCCACGGCAGAAAGGGTTGAATTTATCGAAATATTTTTTTAATAGAACAGCACAAATATTTAATGAGCGACATGAGAACAGTAACGTGCATCGAAAATATGTTCTAGGACTTGTAGCTAAATTTCGGGAAACTGGATCAGTCGCCAATAAAAAACGCAACATTGAAAATCCCATAAGGAACGAAGCAATGGAAGTGGGGGTTTTAGGGCAAGTGTATGTAGATCCTACGTTAAGTACCCGCAAATTGGATACTTTGTGTAGTGTTAGTCGACGTAGTATCCAACGGATTCTAAAGGCCCATAATTTTCATCCGTATAAAATTCACCTTGTACAAGAACTTAATGAAGACGATTTTGATCGGCGATTACAATTTTGTGAAGATATGAGTGAACGAATTATAAACGATGAACATTTTCTATTCAACACTTGCTTTTCCGACGAATGTTCATTTTGCTTAAATGGTGTAGTAAATCGTCATAACTGCCGATATTGGTCCGATTCTAATCCCAGAATTTATCGTGAGGTACACCCACAGCAGCGACAAAAATTAAATGTTTGGGCTGGTATTTTTGGCGATCATTTAGTTGGTTCTTTTTTCTTACCTAGAAATTTGACCGGTGAAATGTATTTAGAATTACTGCAAGACGCCATAGATCCTGCATTAACAGCCATAATTGAATATCAGAATGATCGGCGGTACATTGCGAATAGGTTGATGTTCCAACAGGATGGTGCCCCACCACATTACGCATTACGTGTTCGACAATATTTAGATCAGACGTTTCCAGGTCGACGGATTGGTGGAAGAGGTGCCATTGAATGGCCCCCAAGATCGCCAGATTTATCACCTTTGGATTTCTTTCTGTGGGGTCACTTAAAAATCAAAATCTATGCTACTCAGGCAACATCGTTAGAAGATTTGCGACAAAGAATTGTGAATGAGTGCCTTCAAATTACTCCTCAAATATTGCAAAATGTGCGGCAACGTTTTGAGCAAAAACTTTATTACTGCATGGAGAGTCATTTCCAACATTTAGTTGGCTGCCGGGTCCATTTTTACACTACTTTGCTGCCAAATGGATTGATCTCCACTAATGATGATGTATTATTAGAGTTTTATTTAAGCTTTAAATCAACAAATCTCCAAAACTACTAAACTGAAGTACATGAATTTTAGATCATTATAAAGGAAACTGCAGGACCTTTAAAATAAAGTATCACTCGACCCACCTTTCCATTTAAGATTTTAGGGGTGGTGTTACCCCCGCCCTGGGGCCTGCACGTATCAACGTGATTTTTTGCCAATTTTGTGTCCCCCTCGAAAACAAAATCGACGGGTCTGAGCGTTTTTTTAAAAGAGAACTGAGCTGTCAGTAAATGACTCTGTTTCGTTTTTGATGTGCCACCCTGTATATATTATGTTAGTATGCACGTGCAGTATTTACATATTGGTAAATTGGCTTCATCTCATTTAATTTTAGTTCCGATAAATTTAAACAAAAATATTTAAAATTATTTACATATAACAACCACTGTAAAATGCAGACCAGTTGTTTTAATTTTTTTCTATTAACCGACCACCCCTGTTAACCGCCAACATTTGATTCGCCGAGGGTGGTCGCTATTGAGAGATTTTGCTGTATTATCAAGATAGTTTTATTCTTTGCTGTCACGTACGCCATTCGCAAAATAGTCAAAACTTGTTTAATTTGAAAAACGTCCTTTCATGTCTGTATAAGTGTATAGAGCATACCTATTAAGTATCAGTGTAAAACCGTAAATCGCTCTCGAGTTATTAAAATTCTTTTACACCCCGTGGCTCGGAAAGGAAGTTTATGACCTTTTTCCTTACATTTACATCATTAAAATATTTCCTATTTTTTTCCGTAATACTTGGCAGTTAAGGAAATCAGATAAAAGAAAAATAAATGCGGTGGAAATGGAGAACATTTTGTAAAGTGTCTAGTGAAAGCAACCTGTTACAAGACAAGAGGACAGCAGATTTTATAAACCGACAACATATAGGTTGTTTCCTAAATAGTCTTAAGTATTTCAAGTATCTTTTCCTTTTGCACTCTTATAAAAAAAAATTTCCAGAAATATCTATTTTTTTTTAAATAGTCGAATTTAATCGCTTTTTGTCATTCACATCCTAAAAACGGAATGTTTCACTGCTTACCTGAAATAATGTGTAAAAATAAAAGTTTCCTTTCCCGGGATGATAGAAACTGGTCCACGAAACAAAAATTTTCTATGTCCGAGCATCCAAGGTGAAAGATGAAACAAGTGTGCTGTCATCAGCGAAGCTATACAGGGTGTTTCTTGGTAACATGCTAATATTTAAGAAGGTTATTCTTGGGTCCATTTTGAGAAAAAAACTTCATATAAGCATGTTATTATGTCCTAAAAGTCTTAACTGTTGAACTGCAGGGTGCTAAAGTTTTAAGAAAAAAATATTTTTTTGATGATAAATTTGGTATGACCCTATATATTTGTGTGAAACGTGGTGCGCATCATCTATGCATCAGAAGGCATTTTCTGCTGTACAACATGATATTTTATTCTGGCCAGTGGCGCTCGTGCGGGGTTTCTACCGAATCATTTTAAAGAGAAAACTGATACGTCACTGCTTTTTCTTAAAGTAAACATTTTTTTTAAATCCTTATTCCTTTCCGCCCAAATCTGGTCTCTTCATTTTGTTTCGTTTGACGTATGGTTTTCGCATACAAAAATTAAATTTATTTATTTGCACGTTGTCATGAAATTGGGTATTATCAAGGATTAAAAACATATCTATACCCTATTTTAAAATGATGTAGAGTATAGAGTAATAAAAGCTCATCAGGTATGCAAAGGGACTACAGAGTGACCCAACGAATATTTAAGCCACTTTCATAATTTTGCATTGATTTCATTGCAAAATTCTCTCTTTTCATCAAGTACGGTAGTACCACCCGGGTTTGGGTCAATTTATGGGTTTTGCCTATTGTTATTCATTCACAAACACTGAAAATGGTGTGACAAAGGCGTGCCGGTAGGATATTTCTAAAAAGAACAGAATTTTATTTTAACGGAATAAAAATTAGGCATTATGTACATAGTATTAGCTACACTTATTTTTTATTAAACATTTTTGAAAAAATACGTTATACAGAAATTAAATTATACTCGTAAAAATTATAATAAATTAAGTTATACTCGTAAAAAGGAAACAATTTTATTTTAACAGAATAAAAATTAGGCATTATGTACATAGTATTAGGTACACTTATTTTTTATTAAACATTACAAAAAAACAAAAAATACATTATACCAAAATTAAATTATAAAAAATCATAATATTCTTCGTCATTTTAGGAACTGTCATCTCCTCTTGACGTTATAATTAACGGGTCGACGGTCCGATCGATCAGGTGGTCAAGATCCCACATTTTCTCCTCTTCTTTAATGACATGATGGACTGCTTTTCGTCAGTTCTCTGATGTCACTTCCGTAATGGCTTGATCAAACAGTAGCTTAACGTCTTTCATTTTGAATGTCGTGTTGTGTCTTGCTACAAATCCTTTCACTTGCGCCCATATAAGTTCTATAGGATTTAGTTCGCAGTGATATGGCGGTGGTATTACACTATGCTTTCTGCTATATCTTCCACGGCATATTTCATAAGACGATGTTTGTGTAAATTTACTATAGCTAATAGTTCCTTCTTTATCAAATTATCTTCAAATTCAATACTTTTGGTGGTTAACCAGTCGATAATTTCTTGTTTTCTCCAAGATGAAGTTGGAGTCTTCTCTGTGCGTCGTGAATGATAGCTTGCGTTATCCATAACAACTACTGAATCAGCTGGAAGATATTTTATCATTTCACCAAAATAGTCCTCAAAAACATTCGAATTCATGTTTTCGTGGTAATCACCCGTATTGAACGACTGAAGGGTTAGCAAACCTTCTGAATTCTCTAAAATTTTTGGTTAGTTATCATAAATAATTTAATGCACAAAGCTAACCTGCGCTTATGGCCGACACCGAAATTGAGCCGAACTGGACGGAATTTCACATTTTATTACTCAACACCTTTTTGAAATAGGGTATAGTAGGTAAGAAGCAGATTTTGTTTTGTAAACATAAACAGTTTTGACAGTTATCTACCTAGTCTAGTCGTTACGTGTTTAAGTCATTAAAGTTAAAAATGCTATTAAAAAAACATGGTCCATTTCACGAATTCTGAGTTTGCAGATATGCATTACATGTATGGGCTTGCTGATGCTTTGCCTTTTGATTGTGATTGATAAAATAATTTTTAAAACAAATCATATTTAAGCTTATTACGTGTCGGATCGGGTATATCAGTTATTACTTGACTGCATAAACACACTGTCGTGGCATTTCCGTGATTTGGTTGTTCCTGTAACGTCCTTTCAAGGTTGCATCTCCTCCAATCAATTATACAGGGTAAGGAAAAATTCTATTATAGAACGTAACTTTTAATACGCAACAAAATTAATAGGTATAGGTACCTATTTGAAATTTTACCGCTAAACTAAACTGAATCTGTGCTCTACTTTAAATGGAGTATTTATATTTTAATTGTTTTATATACAGGGTGTTACTTAGGGAGGGCGCATTACCGAATCAAATTGAAGTAAACAAGTTCATATAAACATGTGTCCTAAAAAGTCTGGTTGTCAAGATACAGGGTGTCAAAGTTTAAAAGAAAAATCGGATTTTTATTAATATCTCAAAGATCTTTATGCCGATTTTGGTGAAATTTGGCAGTGTTGTTGGTTGTGATAAGACGCTAAGTTAGCACTAACTAGATGTAATTATGAGTTTCAGTGGCGCCCCGGGTTGCAGCCTCACGAATAATATTGACAAAAAAATGTACGCCACTGACTTGTTTAAAGGTTCTATATTGTCGCCCACCCTTTTCTTACTATACATTAACGATCTTTTGGAAAAAACTAAAAATCCTATATATAGCTTCGCTGATGACAGCACACTTGTTTCAACTTTTACTTTGGATGCTCGGACATCGGCTGCTAATGCACATCTCTATAGGCAGCAAGAGGTCTCACATCTCAACAAAGACCTGGAAGAAATTTTGTCTTGGGGTGACAGTAACCAAGTAGAATTTAACGCTAAAAAGACCCAGGCGGCAGTTTTTTCTAAAAAAGTTAATGTTGAAGAACCGGATATAGTTATGGCGGGACACTCAATTCCCTTGGCTTCATCAATTCATTTATTGGGCGTTAATCTGGATAGTCATATGTCTTGGCATGGCCACGTTGCGGCCATTGCTAAGGCAGCCTCGCAGAAGCTTGGAGTACTTTTCCGAACAAAGAACCTCTATACACCCCAACAACTTTTGATGCTCTATAAAGCCCAAATTCGACCATCACTGGAGTACTGTTCGCATATTTGGGGCTCTGCTCCTAAACATACCCTGAGATTGCTAGATTCCATTCAAAGAAGAGCCATTCGCTTGATCGGTGACCATAGTCTGACAAACAACCTGGAAAGCCTTGAACATCGAAGGCAGGTTGGCGACTTGAGCTTATTTTACAAATATTTTCATGGCAAGTGTTCAACTGAGGTTGCCCGCTTAATACCACCCAGAGCGGTGCATGGTAGAAGTACACGACGAGCCACTGCAGCCCACCAGTACGTGGTTCAGCTTAGTGTCCCTCGAACGACACTGTTTCAAAATTCTTTCATCTGGAGAACGTCATCACTCTGGAACGACCTCCCTGAGATCGTCTTCCCCAACGAGTATAGTCTCCAAAGATTCAAGACCAACGTGAATCGTTTCCTGCGCACACGCACCGCTCCTAGAGCGCCATAAAGGATTTATCCTGTAGTGCTGTGCCTTATCATAAAAAAAAAAAAAAGAAAGAAAAAAATTTTATATTATTTTTGAGTGAAGCAGCTAAAAATACAACTTTTTTGTTTATTGATATTTTTTTGTATCTTACTTCGATTTCGAGAAAAAAATAAAAGCAACTTTATTGCATGTCGAAAAATTGATAAAATAAAATCAAGTTAACTTGGATCGTTGATACGAAAAAATATCAAGAGACTTCATTGTAGAGATTCTAAAAAATGGTTGATGTTCCAAATTTGAAACAATTATCACAGAATATAAGAGAGAAAACGCAAAATACGAGAAAAAAAATTGAAACTTTGCCACCCTGTATAACGAAAATAACGCGTTTTAGACCATAGTAGTCAAAGTTTGAGAGAACTGCGGATCCCCCCTCCACTTTTTATGACCTTGACCTTGACCTAACCCGAATGACCTTGAATGACCTTGACCTAACCCGAATGACCTTGACCTTGGATGACCTTGACCTAACCCGAATGACCTTGGATGACCTTGACCTAACCCGAATGACCTTGACCTTGGATGACCTTGACCTAACCCGAATGACCTTGGATGACCTTGACCTAACCCGAATGACCTTGACCTTGGATGACCTTGACCCAACCCGGATTTGACCTTGACCTTGAACTTGACCTTGACCTTGACTTTGACCTTGACCTTGAACTTGACCTTGACCTTGACTAACCCGGATTTGACCTTGACCTTGAACTTGACCTTGACCTTGACCTTGACCTTGACCTTGACTTTGACCTTGACCTTGAACTTGACCTTGACTTTGAACTTGCCCTTGGATTTGACCTTGACCTTGACTTTGACCTTGACCTTGAACTTGCCCTTGACCTTGACCTTGACCTTGAACTTGACCTTGACTTTCAAGAAATCACCTTGACCTTGAGCATGCGTTGTTTCTGGTGATATTCCCCTCCTATGACTTTGAAATTGGATATTATAAATATGGAGCTCTTTCGAAAGGAAGACCATAGTCATACAGGCATTGCTTGTTGTTGCCTTGAAATAGAAGAATTGTGTTTGTGGTGTGTTTTGTGAAAGTTATTAAAGGTATTTTATTACATATTTTAATAATGAGTCTTTCACAGCAGACTTTGGCTGAAATTAATAATATGATAAACAAAGATGTTGAATTTCTTGAGCACCGAAAAATTTCAACACTAACGGTGGGAAAAATTTATGTTATAAAACAGATATCATTTGTTTCAACACGTTTTGGTAAAAGTATTCTTGTTACTTTGTATGATACAACACATAATGTAACATTTCAAACTTTCTTACCCAAGCGTGTTGCTGAAACATTATCAGAGGCAACTGTTGACATAATGAATAAATCAAATGATAAATTTACCCTAACATATTTGGGGCAAAGCTCACATGTATTTTCTGGGGGTAATACTAAAGCATTAATAAATTTTGGGTGTTTAGAGTAAACAATGTTGTGTAGAGAATATTTTAATCTATAGTTTATCATATTTTTAATTTTAATTGATAATGTAATAAAAGTGCAATACCTAGTATCATAAAACACAATCACAATCTCATTATTCTATTGTAGATGTGTGACAATGTTGTTGAAAAACAAGATACGTATATAAGTTGGTTAGCATGCAAATTAAGACGTATGGCTCAAGATATACTACAGTTTTCGATGTTTGATGGTTCCTGTTTGGATTCAACTGGCTGTCAGTACAGAAAGTATGTGGGTGATGCAATCAATTTTATGGCTGGTGCGCATCTATGTGGACAATATCTCTACGGATCCATAAACCTGAGTCAATTTTGTGCTGAAATGATTGATAATGATCTTGCCAAGTTTGTCATTCATATACCAGATCTACCAAGTGATTTGGTAACAAAATTTAATTTGGTTGATTATGTGGATCCCGACGATATTACTTATATCGTAAAAGATGGTGTAGTCATCCGCAGCGATGGCGCAAATGGTTGTGAAATTATGGACAAAGTAGAAGATCAAGAAAAGTAAAATTAATTATTGGAACAACTTTTATTTGTAAAAACACGTTCTGAACTATATTTCCATAAACCAGTATAATATATAATATAATATATAAATGTATGTATGTATTATTATAAATAATGGTCATGTTTAAAAATAAATGTTATGGTTTAATATATAAATAAAAACCAATAGGAAATAAATTGTTTGTAGTAAAAGCATTGTTTTATTTTTCCCAACATAACAAACCCTATATAAGCGTTTGTAAGATGAAAACCTTATGAAGTTATATAAGTAGAAGGTAAAATAGCAAATTAGTTAGTTTAATTTGAGGATGAGTCGAAGTAACAGCACAGTTGATAAGTTTGGACGTAAGAAAACCAATGAAAAATGTCGGTTTTTACGTGGACCACCTGGAAATGGATTCAGGCTTACTCTCGATGATCAGTATGATATGCAAGGAAAATCCCTAGAGAATGTTGCATCACCTAAAAAACCAAATGATGCTGCTACTCAAGAATATGTTCTCACTCAACGTGATCTTCTGCGTATACAACTAACTGCTGTAATTGTTAAGAAATTATCAGATCTGCGCATACAAGTTGCTGACGAAATTAGTAAGGATGTTATACAATTTTTTGAGCGAAAAATCATAGGATTGAATACAGATATTTCTCGGAGATTCGCTGTATTGAATGAAGAAATAAATAACTTAAAGGAGAAAGTACAGAAAACTAAAGAAAAAGTTGTTAAAAATTTTCATCCAGAATTTACATTCGGAAAGTAGACAGAAGGTTTTATCATGATAAATAAAAAGTCACTCCAAGAGAGAGAGAGGTCACACGTGACGGTCATCTGTTATATATAAATACACGTATCCAAATTATGGTGACTTAGTTCATTTGTAGCATTGCTTTCACAATCATTTACAATATGGAAAGTAAAACAACATTAGTGTATCCGTTTTCAATCAATGGTCGTCAAATGTGTTCAAATTGTGAACATTGGGAATTTTTAAGTGGGACAATGGGATTATGTAATTGGTGTCAAAACGAGAGCAATAGAGGATCTGTACCTGCTGACCAACCTCAAAGTCCCATTATCTTAGGTGGTGGACATCAACAACATACTGATACGTCCACCTCTTCAAGTCAAGAAGATGAAATAATGGAAGAATCGCCATCACAGCAGTCGCCATCGTCAAGTCCAACGTCATCGCTACCAAATGCACTACTCGATTCTTCAAGTGATTAGTATATGCGCTAAAAAAGTAGTGATGAAGAAGTATTTTTCCGTGCCATATGTATTAGTGAAAGTGAACTTAGACAATTTGGTTATAGTCCCTAAGTGTTTTTGGTCATTATGTAT
Organism: Polydrusus tereticollis; assembly: GCA_963920685.1. NCBI lineage: Eukaryota > Metazoa > Arthropoda > Insecta > Coleoptera > Curculionidae > Polydrusus > Polydrusus tereticollis. The sequence goes on from OY987328.1 coordinate 21,996,896, forward strand.
TATTGCTTAAATGTGAATAAAACATTTTTTAGTACTTCATATTATGTTTATAATTATATTATAAATTAATAAATCGTTCATTAACAATTTTATTTCTAAAATTACTTTCTAAAATCATATCCAAAGTTGTTTTGATTTTCTCTATTCGCCGTTGGAAACGGTACCTATCAAGCATTAGCTGTTGAAAGTCGCTCTTTCGAGCTTCTCGATATGCAAACGCCCAAACAAATGTTTGGTGGACAATATTTTTCTCTTCATCAAATGTTACGCTCTTCATGGTTATTAATTCAATGAAAACAATTTTTAAAATGATAGCAATATATACTGATAAATAAAATTCATATGTTTTAAATTACATGTTTATTTTATCATTCAACTGATACAATAATTGTAATAGGAAATACAAAGCTGTTTATACAATATCAGACTTATCTATCCAAGAATTAAATTGATTGGGGAAACCCAACCATTTTACAAACAATTGATCAATGTGATTTTTCTGACGTTTTCTAAGAATTTTTTCAACCAGATAAACACCTGGACTGGTTGTCTTTTGCAGTTCAGCTTCATAGAAACTACCTTTAATCGGTTCACCTTCTAACGATTCCAGTATGTAGGTGGGTGGATTGGTAATGTTACTTTTTACAATTTTAAACAGTTCCGTTGACCATGAAGGTGTATACCCCTTTTCAAATATGGTTTTGTATTTACTGATTCGAACTATGTCGCCAAGACGAAATTTATATTTTTTCGGTTTAACCTTTAAATAATCGTATGCCCTAATTTGTGTATCTTCTAGCACATTTCTGGGCTTCATGCCAATTGTGCGATGTATTGTATTATTATAGACACTTGTTACTGATACTAAAATTTCCACCCACCTGTAGGAACCTCTAATTGAAAATTGCTTATATAAATTATTTTTTAAAGTTCTTATCACACGTTCAACAATTGCCGCCTTTTTCGTGCTGAATGTAGAATAATGATTTATATTAAATTTTTTCATAAGGGCTTGAAAGCGACTATTATAGAATTCTTTTCCCTGATCACTTTGTAAATTGTCTGGTGTATACGATGCCTCTTCAATTATACTCTTCATTGCATTGGTCACTTCAGCGCCGGTCTTGTTTTTGATTGCTCTGGTGTACACAAATTTGGAGTAACAATTGATACATACAAGGATGTAGCGATAACCATCGTTTTCATCAGCATATTGTTGCATTTCAGCTAAATCTATTTGCCATAAATCCTTGTATCCTTTAATAATCGTCCGCCTTCTAATAAAGTTTTTTCTAGCAGTCCGGTGCAGTTCATTAACAATTCCAATTTTTCCCCTGCTTGCCTTCATATTTTGTAGCGAAGCGAACACGTCTCTTTAGACACTGAGCAAAGGAAACAAGGTACATAATTTAATATATTATTTGTTCTTCGCGAAGTTCCTCAACAATTGACATAATCTCATTTTCATGCCCAGTATTACCAGCTAATTTTGAACTCCACAACAATCTTAAGCGATCAACCAACTCCTTTGGTTTATTCCAATAAATGTATTGAGGTGATTTGGAAGAAAGTAGTTTCTTGTTGGGTATTTTTATTTTTTTAGCGATGTTATTTTTTACAACAGCACCGCCTGATTTAGTGCTCGCCGGCATCAGTAGGGGTTTTATAATATACAAATATTTCAATAATCTGGTTTCTCGTAGACCCTTATTTTTGTCATAATTTTCATATGCTGCACTAGTTAATTCTAAAATTTCCTTGTATTTCTGTAGCACACCATCATCGGTTTTATCGTGTTGTGTTAGGAATGGTGGATTTCTTAAAAAAAGCAAATCGTAAAGTTGAGGCGTTCCATCAAATACAGCAACATTTTTTCCGTTTTTATATAAAGTAATTTTGCCATTTGGAAAACGCACTTCTAGGTTACCAATATATCTTTTAAGGTTATTCGGCTTTTTACCGAAATGTATACCATAAATGGTATCATATTGGGATGGTTTATTTTTTAATCCATTTAAGTATGCTTGAATCTTGTCGAGTGGTGGTGAACTTGTATAACTTGAAGGGGAAGGTGTCTCAAACAATGTAACATTGGTATCACGTTTCGGTGTTGTATCGATGTGAGCTTTTCGGCTTATCCGCGGTGTAGACGATTGAAATGATGATATGTGATCGGATATTTCCTCAGGCTCCTCCATTGTGCTAGTACTACGACTATATTGCTTTCCTTGGGTTTTGGGTTGCTGCTGCTGCTGCTGCTGGCGTTGCTTTACTACATTAGATATAGATGTTAGTGGTTTAGTGATTGGTTCGTAAAATTTATCCAAGTCGAGCGCACTTTGTGTCTTCGCAGCCTTGAATTGTTTAAATTTTTTTCGAACAGCATTGGTCGTTTCCACTAGTTTTCGTTTTAAGTCAATTTCTTCATTCATGGTGTTGACAAACTACCGAACAGCAATGAAATGAATGCATTCATCATTGTTAAACAAATATATAGCTATCAAGTCCCTTGCGATATCTTCCCGAATTCACATCACTATCTTTATCGATAACCAAGAATCCATATTTATTATCCCAACATTTCGAGCACATTTCCTGAAATTGTGTAAAATTCAGGTCGGGTGATACATGATCGGAAAATACGTGTCTCATATTCATTTCATCTTGTTTAAACATAATAATAAAGTTGGCATTATCTCGCACAAGCTGTTTAGGAACTCGCGAATATGTTTGAGCCAAATAAAAGGCATCCACATTTTTGTGACGTCCCATACAGAAATATGATCGTATAACATCCTGCTTCTCACACATAACATCATCAAATATAAATATTGAATTGGGTCTTGCATCTGAGGGTTCCATGATATTCGTGGCATCGCTGAAAGCATAATAACCAAGACCTTTAATGGGTGTAAGAATTTTCTTCAAATATTCATATTTTGGTTGGTACAGTGACTTGGAGTAGATATAAACATTTTCAAAACGTAATCCCAAGGGGTGAGTAAGTAGTGAAATCATAACATTGGTTTTGCCACAATTCGAAGGTCCAATTATTATTCCACGAATGGATGATGGAAGCAAAGGACCGTGTTTCCTTAATAATCTCTCTCCATGTCCACATCCAACTTTTTCGTCGAGATTGTCGATGGAAAATTTTTGTTTCAAATGTACTATTCGCATATTGATAAAATAGGTACTACTTATAGCAAACTTTTCACTTAAATGGTCATTCAGATGCTGATCACCGGACGAAGTAGATCGTCTCGTTTACAGACTAAGACTGGAAGAGGAATTGTTAATTCCTTAATTAATAACCTGCCGGTGGAGCTGCATATCCCCGGTTATCAGTATTGCGGTCCCGGAACAAAAGTGATTAAACGTGTGAAAAGAGGTGATCAAGGAATTAATCCTTTGGACGTGGCGTGTAAGAAGCACGATTTAGCTTACTTACGTAATAGAGACGATATAAGTGAGCGACACCGAGCAGATTACGAGTTGGAACAAAGTGCTTGGAAACGAGTGAAATCTGCAGACGCTAGCGTTGGTGAAAAGAGTGCTGCGTGGTTGGTAACAAATATTATGAAAACAAAGCAGCGTTTTGGTATGGGTGTGTCATCAAGCAAAAGGAAGAGTCGCTCAAAAATTACCAAGAGGAAGCGGCGAGCTGGTAAGCGACGTGTTGGAAAGCGGGTGCGTGTGCAGAAAGTAGCTTTTGGTTCTGCTGTTCGACGTCCGATTCGAGCAGAGTTGTTAAGAGGTGGTGGAAAGAAAATGAATATTCTAAATGCATCGAAAATAGCCGTTACAGCAGCTCGTAAATCAGTAAAAGCAGCAGGTGGTAAACGAAAAGTCCGCACGCCTAGAATTATTCCGATTCCTAAAACTGGTGGAGTATTACCATTAATACCAATATTTGCTGGTCTGTCAGCCTTAGGCTCGTTAGCAGGTGGCGTAGCAGGCATTGTTCGCACCATCAAGGACGTGAAGAAGGCAAATGCAGAAAAGACAGGTGCTACTTTAAAACTACGTGGAAATGGATTATATCTGAAACCATATCGTTCAGGTATGGGATTGTTTATGAACCATAGGAATATGTCAAAAAACTAATTGAGTCTCTACCCAATAGACCGCTATCAAATGTCGATCTGGAAAAGTATGTTTTAAAACTGAAGATACCACACTTTAGGGGAGTTTATATGCGAGATTCATTACCTGCACGTGGTCCCCGACGGTATGAAGCAGCGATTATTAATTTGGAGAGCGCATCGGGGGTAGGGACGCATTGGGTGGCATATCGAAAAGTCAACTCTGAAGTAACATACTATGATAGCTTTGGCGATTTGCCACCACCTACCGAATTGGTGAGATATCTGCAAACAGGTTCGAACGCGTCGAGAAACATTTACTATACATACGATCGTCAGCAAGAATTCGATTCAGTTTGGTGTGGCCATCTGTGTTTGAAGTTTCTCTCCGATATAAAATAATAATAATAATAATAATTATGTCTTTGACGTCACAAGTTGAACGTGATAACTACACAAAGATCTTGCACTCACTTAAAGTGTTTAAACATGTGGGTGGATTGTTGAAAATGACTGCCGAACAATTAGAAAACGTTCCGAAGGAAGTAATGATTTCGATGGCACCAAATGAAATTGCTCTAGTTTGGGATAAGCTGTCAAATGAACTGAAAAGTGACGAGGATATGATGAAATATCAGTTTTGCTATGAACATTACAATAGCGACAGTGACGATTCCAACAAGGATGTGGGTGATGGGCCATTGCCTCGGAAATTATTTTGTTGTTACTGCAAAATTAGTGATGTGAATATAACAGCTGAAAATTCGATTAACACGACATCAGATGAGAAGAAAAAAAAAAGCGCTAGTGTATTAAACCCATTGAGCTGCTGCAAATCATAATAAAAACCATAACAGATAGCTACTTAACGTCAGTCATGTCGCATACATTCACGCTAACAGGATCCTCGAGCGTGTTAAGCGCCGACTTTTATCCACCCATTGAACTGAGTACAACAAGTAAATATGGTCTAGCACTTGTCGGATTTTACACATATAATTCAATTTTTAACATTGATGAAAACAACAACTCCTTTGGTTACATAAGGAAGGATGAAAAAATATCACATCTACTGACCATTCCACCAGGAGCATATGAAATTGATGAAATTGGTCAAGCTATGTTGACAGTTTTAAAAGAGTCAACCCGCAACGATAGTGATGAAATATTTTCGTTAACAGCCAACAATAATACGTTAAAATGTGAGATGAAATCGAAGTATGACATTGATTTGCGTGGTGACAAAAGTATTGCCAAAATGTTGGGGTTTGACGCTAAAGTGTTAAAAAAAAATGAAAAGCATCAGTCAGTGTACAATGTGGATATTATGAAAGTACGCATTATACGGGTGGATTGTAATATAATCTCTGGTGCATTCCTGAACTCGTCAAAATGCCACATCCTATTTGAATTTGATATTGACGTTGAAGCAGGTTATAAAATTACGAAAGAGCCGCAGAATATTATTTATATGCCGATTATACCAGAGGGACGTCAGTTCATAGACAACATCAGTCTGCGAATCTTGGATGACGACGGAGATCTGATTGACTTTCGAGGTGAGAAGATAATTATTAAATTGGAGTTAAAGAAAATAGCATAAGTATGGGTTACTGCTTTAACACTCAACAACGTTTGTTGCATACTGTGAAAGATTCAGTTAAACATAATAAAAGTAAACAAAGTAGGCAAACCAGGCTCATTCGTAATCCAGTCATTAGATCGAAAGCACCTTATCGGCGGCAGCAGCAGCAGCAGCAGCAACTTTCCCGTGGAGATTACAGTTTTTTACGATCAATTGGTTTGAAAATACGAAAATCTAGAAAATGACGGCTACCAGTGAAAAAATCGAGGTTTTCACCGAACCCATCTTCGAGAACTCCATAATAAGTTTACAGGAACATACTTATAAACCATATGGTTCACCAACCTTTAAGAACTCTGATGAAATTCGTATTCCTGTGCACTTTCAAGACATAATCTTGGATGTTTCCGAAAGTTACATATACATCGAAGGAAAGTTCACACCTAAAGATGCAACAAAGAAATGTTATTTATCTAATAATGCTATAGCATTTCTTTTCGACGAAATTCGGTATGAAATGGGCGGTGAACAAGTCGCAGTTGTCCGAAAACCAGGTATTACTACAACACTGAAAACGATGGCATCCTTCGGCGCCTTACAAAACAATTCTCTAATGGTTTGTGGATGGGGTCTAAATGAAAATAATCAAGCTCTTGTTGATGCCACAAGCCATGTATTTTCCGGAAAGCTCCCGCTAAAGTATCTTATGGGTTTTGCAGAGGATTATACGAAAGGAATTTTTAATGTTAAGCAAGAGCTTATTTTAATTATCGCTCGAAATTTTACCAATTGTTATGTCGGCGAAGTGGAAGCAGACATTGGTATTGATAAAATCGAATGGAAAATTCGTCATATAATTCCAGATGATCGTCAAAAGCTAAAGATAATGTCTCGCATGAATAAAGGCGTAAATAGCGCAAATATTCCAATGGCATATCGTAAATAGGATCTTTACGAACTACCTGCTTTACGACAAACATCATCAGACGTGTGGGCTTTAAGGACTAGCACGAGTCTTGAAAAACCGAGATATTTGATTATTGGGTTTCAGAATAGTACTTATTGCGACAATAAAGCCAAAGATGCCACTCAGTTTACTGCAGCCAATATAAGTGACCTTCGAGTATACCTTAATTCTACTGTTTACCCATATGAACGGTGGAATTTAGAATTTGGAAAAAAATTATATGCGACAGCTTACTATACCTATGCGAATTTCCAAAGTAGCTACTACGGACGAGAAATGGTCGACCCAATGTTAAATTTCGTCGATTATCCTGACAACCCCATTTTCATCGTTGATTGCAGTCATCAGCCAGAAGCTATCAAATCGTCCACCGTGGATGTGAAATTGGAGTTTGAAACACGAACCAGTAAATTTCCCAAAGACACTAAAGTTTATGCGTTGGTTATTCACGACTCATTCTTAAGTTATAATATCTTAAACGGTTCAGTTACTAACAAATCTATATTTTAATCTAAGTTTTGTAGTTTCTTTTTATAACTTTATAATAATAATAATAATAATTATAATAATAAACTTAGATATTTAGTATTTCTATGGTTTTATTTTATAATACCATTGGGCAAGCACACAGACACACGCCATAACACACAAAATAGCTAGCATATTTGTAAAAGTAGGTGGGGATAATGAGATAAAAGCAGCACAACTTTCAAAGTTTATTTTATTTCTAACTCAAGCATCACGATGGCAACAAGCTCTGATGATGAAGGTTTCGCTAGTGATGAGGGGCAGAATAATAATAATATCCCATTGGAACGAAGAATAAACTTTGTTAATCGGAATGTTAATATTCCAGCCCAACATCTGGGTGAAGTTTACTGCCGCATGTTGTCCTATGTGCGTGTTGGTGGTTATCACTTGTTGTGTTTGGCGTGCTATGCCACGGCTCGTCATGGAACACCTGAGGATATCCACTACCAAACACATTCGACGCATAGGATCGGTAGGAACTTACGAAACCACGAGAAGTGCTTCGTTTGTGATGCGAGGTTGTTTTTGATAACACCTCAAAGGGTTTGTCTTATTTGTAATAGAAGGTAAATTTTATTACAAGTAAGACAAGTTGGGAGAGCTTATAACGTTTATGCAAACGATGTTCATTTCAACATGAAGTGGGGATGGTTTGCTTAAATGCTAGAGCTGGAGTACACAATGAAAGATTGGTCTTTGGCTGGTGTACACAAACAGAGGCGTTGTCATATGGGGCCTCTGTTTCTCTCAAAACTCATAGTTAGCACGACATTTACAGCGCCGATTTAACCCTGATTCTCACTCCGAAATCTTACTATATAAACGATGACAGAACATTCAAATATTATTATCCCCCACTACAATGTTAGCATATAAATACTAGTTCAGCTTCACAATTAATTCATATACATCTTGGACATGGCCCAAGAAAGACCTGCAAGCCGTGGCTCGTCGCTGTTTAGCGATGAGACTGAATATGTTCCTCGACCCCAAGAAGGACCTGCAAGCCGTGGCTCGTCGCTGTTTAGCGATGAGACTGAAATTGTTGCTCGACCCAACATACCACCACCATCGAGGCGAGTTGCAAATGTTGAGACCACTGGACCGGCAGACTCCACATCGGATGCGGGACCGGTAGAAGTCAGCGATGACTTTAGCGGTTCAGCCGATTCCACATCTTGGTGGGATTTTGAAGATGATATGGATGCCGGTCCTGCGGACTCAACCACTCCGTAGAAGGACTACGATAAGTCCTATTCTCTTTCCTATGCGACCGCCCGAACCCTGACCCACCCCAACCCCCTTCCCCAGGTCCTCTTCGGAGGGCCACATAAAGACTTGAGCGTAGTTAGTTGTTAAATGTCAATTTCGTTGATCGGAATATTAGTACACAATGAAAGATTGGTCTTTGGCTGGTGTACAGAAACTGAGACGTTGTCATATGGTGCCTCTGTTTCTCTCAAAACTTATAGTTAAGTCGTTTACAACACTGATTTTACCCCCACTACCATTCCCACTACGAAATTTTACTATAAAAACGATGACAATACTGATGTAGCTCATACTTGGTTCAATCTTTCAACCATTACGATGGCTGATGAAGGAATTGAACGCGACTTTGAAGGGCGTTGCTGGGTGTATTCCTACTATTATGGTGACAGAGACGCTGTGGCATGTGTGAAATGCTGGGATTCGTGGTATCGTGTTCGGGACTATAGCCCCGAAAGAATCATCCGACATGTCTCGTGGAGTAATGAGGAGGCGCAGCAGCAACCGCCATCAACCATATGTAAGCTTTGCAGTAAACCTGTCTTCATCATAATGGAGACGGAGAGCTGCTTGGTATGTAACAGTAGTTAAGTCTTCACTTAACCATTGTTACATATTAAGTAGTATCGATACACCCCCAACCTCCACACCTACCTCGGTCCCGAAAGGGACCAAAAAAAGACTTTGATCGTAGTTTAGTTGTCACTTATTTGTGTGCAATATTGTGTTTAAAAAATATGATATTTACATGCTAAGTGTATAAGTTTGGTAACATGTGAAAACATAATATGTTTTATACAGACTTTTATTTTTTCGAGCAGTCTAGTTCTTTATTGAATAAATTTAGGAATTTATTATGATTTATATTTTTATATCACAATTAGGTGCAAATTAATGCTGGCTAGCTAGCTAGAGAAAGTGTATTTATTACTAACGAATAATAAAAAAAAAAACCAAGTAAATAATCATATATTTTTTATTAGTAGCAGTTTTTATAATTGTATAATAATTTTACGTTGGATGCAGCGCAGTGCCAGGCCTGGGCACTTTTATGGAAAAAACACTCGGGAATCTTCTTAAATGTACTTAGTTTCGGTTGTCGCTCACAGGGAATATTGATGATAATTTTTTCACTTATAAACTTTTTAAGAAAATTTGCTTTCTGTGTTCCTTTTACGTAGATCCTGGGTATTTGATACAAATCCAACACATGTTTCAATATATTATTAATTTCGCAGAGTTCCAAATTTCCGGAATCCCACTTCAGTCCATGGTAATCTTCGGCATATTTGACAGTCTTAAGCTCATCAACAGACAACATATTTTTATGAAAAGGAGCTTTAAATAAATAATTTGATATTCGAACGCCATCGTAAATGGCTAATTCTTTTGGGAAAAATGCAAAAGAACATTGAAAGCCCTGTATGTCAATAAAAAGATCTGAATGATGTTCCGCCATCGTAGCTTGCAACTAACTGATGTATTTACCGCGAGAATGATGATTTTACCTATTCGATTGGATCCATGCTTTAATCTGTTAGTAGGAAAATTCCTTATAACTTAGTTTGTTTATGTGCGCGGTCTCGTAATGCGCATGTGTGAGCCCTTTTTTACTCTATAAATACGTTAGTCGCCCCAAGAGAGCACCATTCCATCACGAACTTCAACATGGAAAACATCGTGAAGTATCTGCAGGAGAGATTCCCCAATAAGGAGTTTGCGGTGGTAAAACCTACCGCAATTAAGGAGCGGCGGCAGTGTGTGAAATGCAGCAAGTGGCGCATACACATGGACCCTTCGGGATTATGTCGCAGGTGTTGTGCGACATGCAAAAGGTTGCGGTTGAGCACAAGAAGATGGTGCTCACACCACCCGAGGCCGGTTGCGCAGCAGTCAAGACGTGCTGCACCTAGACCAAGACCGGTCGCGGCAACAACTCCACGGCCAGCACAGGCCGCCGTTCCCGATCCCCCCCAGCCTTATCGAGCTGCACCCCGCTCGATCTTGGTTGCCCGTGGTGAGGTGCCTAGGAATTAGGCCCTTACAACTACCCTGCACTACCCGGCCCTTTTCAGGGCCACAGAAAGACTTATCGTAGTTTAGTTGTGACCTAGTGTGTCATATTGTGTTTAATACAAATACAATATTTCAATGCAAAGTGAACAAGTTTTTGTATTTTAACTTTAAAAAATTTTTTTCGGGCACTTACAGGCATTTTACAAAAAAATGTTATAGTGCAAAATTATTTCATTTATTGAGAACAATCGATTCCAACCTTTATTTTGTGTAAATATTTTCAAAACTGTGAATTATAACGTCTGCACATGATTTTCAACTTTAAATAATTTTTTTCGGGCACTTACAGTCATTTTACAAAAAAATTTTATGGCGCAAAATTGTTTCATTTATTGAGAAGAATCGATTCCAACCTTTATTTTGTGTAAATATTTTCAAAACTGTGAATTATAGCGTCTGCGCATGATTTTCAACTTTAAATAATTTTTTTCGCGCACTTACAGACATTTTACAAAAAAATTTTATGACGCAAAATTGTTTCATTTATTGAGAAGAATCGATTCCCACCTTTATTTTGTGTAAATATTTTCAAAACTGTGAATTATAGCGTCTGCGCATGATTTTCAACTTTAAATAATTTTTTTCGCGCACTTACAGACATTTTACAAAAAAATTTTATGGCGCAAAATTGTTTCATTTATTAAGAAGAATCGATTTCCAATTTCATTTCTTCGGTTTTTTAAAAAATTAGCGCTTTAAACCCTACTGCGCAGGCTTTGAGACTTATATATATATGTCGGGCTCTCGCCCAGCGAGAACTTGCACTTTACGCTAAGCTAAACATTTTTAGTTCTATACTTCATGTCGCTAAAATGAAGGGAAATGCCTTAAAAAAATTAAAATTGTTTATAACAATGATGGTACTACCTGGATTATTTAATGCAATTAATGAAATTTAAAAATGAGAACTTGCACTTTACGCTAAGCTAAACATTTTTAGTTCTATACTTCATGTCGCTAAAATGAAGGGAAATGCCTTAAAAAAATTAAAATTGTTTATAACAATGATGGTACTACCTGGATTATCTAATGCAATAAATGAAATTTAAAAATGAGAACTTGCACTTTACGCTAAGCTAAACATTTTTAGTTCTATACTTCATGTCGCTAAAATGAAGGGAAATGCCTTAAAAAAATTAAAATTGTTTATAACAATGATGGTACTACCTGGATTATTTAATGCAATTAATGAAATTTAAATATGAGAACTTGCACTTTACGCTAAGCTAAACATTTTTAGTTCTATACTTCATGTCGCTAAAATGAAGGGAAATGCCTTAAAAAAATTAAAATTGTTTATAACAATGATGGTACTACCTGGATTATTTAATGCAATTAATGAAATTTAAATATGAGAACTTGCACTTTACGCTAAGCTAAACATTTTTAGTTCTATACTTCATGTCGCTAAAATGAAGGGAAATGCCTTAAAAAAATTAAAATTGTTTATAACAATGATGGTACTACCTGGATTATTTAATGCAACAAATGAAATTTGAAAATGAGGACTTATACATTAGGGCGGCCCAAACAATTTTAGTTCTTATTTTCTTGCTATAAAGTTAAGCCAAATACCTAGAAAAATTAATAAGAACCCATTCCAATTAAGTAGGTGCACGTAATGCTTTCTTCCTGATAATTTAGTCTATTTATGTGTGTCTCTATGTACAGTTACATGCTGCGCATGTGGTTGACTTTTAAATTAGTTATCCTACATCCTAACTTTATTTAAATAAAACAACTTATATTTTATTATTGCAACATTTTTAATTTCCAAGTATATAGTATATACATATTTATATATTTACAATTATTACATACATACTGACTAATTTTTAAAATTAAAATTCTTACAACAATACACAACATACATTACTAATATCTACTTCTAAATTCTAAACAACAAACCTAAAACTAACTGCTAAACAATATATTACATTTCGGCGGAGTAGGGAAAGTGGCTAAAGTGTTTAAGCCGCTGCTTGCACTTTGCGACTTTCTCCTGCGCCGCCTTCATCTTTTGCCTTAAAATTAAAATTTGTCTATCGCAGTCCGTCACTACACTTTCACTTTGTTCCATCTCACTTATTATTGTTTGTCGCACTTTCAACGCTGCCGCAAGCGCGTCCCTTTGGCTGGGTGTAAATTCACCCAACCACTGAGGCTCGCCTTCCCCACTTGCAATATTTTCAATCCGTCGCTTCTTTAACCCTTTTATTGCAAGCGGAGATTGGGGTCTCTTAAAGGACGGCCTGTGCTCTGTCTCCTCATCCCCCTCGACGACAATAATTTCGGCAGTTGACGCTGCGGAGGAAGTTGGTTGGTCTGTTGGCGGAACACGAGCGGTATTTTTCTTCTGCTTCTTCTTCAGTGACAAACTCCGCAAGGTAGGCATCTTGAGAAGTTTCTCTAGTTTGCCGCCGCCACCACCACCACAACCAGCTGCTGGACTCGCCTCCTTCACAATTACGTCGCTGAGAATGACGACGTTCGACTCACGATCCTGCTGTTGACGGGTAGAAATCTCCGCCACCATCTCAGCACATGCCGCGTCCTCGGCCTGTTCCTCCGCACCCTGCTCGGTCAAGTTGCGCTGCTCCGACACCCATTCTTCCACCGTGCGTGGTGTTAACACTGATGAGGGGTCAAACCCATCTAGCATTGCTTCTTCAGCCGCACTACCGAAACTAAATAAAGACATTAGGTCACTCTCCATTTTTTAACTTTGTTTTTGGTCTTTAACGCCACTAACACAAGTCGTACAACAACTGCGAACTGATCCGCTGCTCGTGCGTCGTCTTCCTTTATACACGTCAAGACCACCCCCACTTCTCAAACCCAGCCAACAAGTTTACCCTCTTCGGTCTTTCTTGACGTCACGACTTCCCAAGGACGAAACTACTTCTACAGCGGATCGTTCGGGTCTCAACTAATTGAATAACTTATTTTATTCTTAAATTTACTTATTTTCCATAATTTCAGTTATATTACATATAAACACTTTTTTTTTCATCTTTCACTTACTAATGCAAACATGGCATTTTAGCTACTTTACATTTAAACTACTAAAACAGTTAATTAAAATATTATTAATATGGACTTTCCAGCGGGCAATTTTTTTTTTATAAAAACAATTGTATTACGCGCAATAAATTTTCTGCATTACGTTCAGGGTCTGACTTAAAAAACTCTATGTCTGCATGCCCCCAAGGTAGCGTTTTTGTGCTATTTGGAATTACATAACGTTTATCGTCGTTGTGCGACAGAGCAACTTTATTTATAACCTGCGTATAAACATCATGTAATTCACTTCGAAAGGTTTTCATTTTTCGAAATATTAACCCACCTTGTTCGACGATTTTCCGGTAATCATCTTGATAAAGTTCTTTCTCGATAACACACTTTTTAATCCCTTTAGCTTTTTTCAATTCGTTGCCTACAGATTTTACATAGTAAGCTTTGGCTCCAGTGCCATAAAAAGAAATTATTGGATCACCTGGAAATTCATCCTTCATCCTACCCAATACGGATTTACTTTTAACTATATTGAACTTATTTTCTTCTGGGTAGTTTGATGTATCGAACATGTTTGGGTTTTCTGTTATTGTGCGATAAAAATTATCGGTCGACACTTTTATTATAAGCGAATCCGTGTCGGTGTAAAGTAGGGAAGCATTATTGCCAAACTTTTTCTTAATGAAGTTATAGAAAAAATCATAAATTACTGTTTTTGATATGTCCAATATGGAAAATCCTATATATATTGGTTTATTGTACATAATTTTTAATTTATCCATGTGAATCGCAACAAAATTTTCAGAAAATATGGAGCGGCTATTGAAATTCGGGCGAGAAATTAATGCCCTAGCTCCAACTTTACCGCGACTACTTTCCCATTGAGTAATCAATTTAATGTCTTTTCGCTTTTCCACGTTTTCCATGGTCTTACCAAAAACAGCATTTATTATTAATTTAAAAAGGTCTTTACCAAATTTTGTTGTGGCTGAGTTTCGCAGTTCAGTGTTAAAGTCAATGTATTTCTTTAGCCACTTAGATTGATCGAATTTTAACACTCTATGAGTTTGCATTACCATTAGACCGTTGCAGATGGCTTGTTTTAGCGTTCTATAGTGAACAACATATCTCTTTTTGTCGTTTAAATTCGGAATTAATTTTGGTAATTTTGCTGTCTCGGTAGGAGGTATTATGTTTTCTACTAAGAACGGAAGATCAGAATGTGCATCATGTAATTCTTCAGGGTAATGAACATCCACTTCGAAAACATATCCTTGCGGGCTATCATCGTCAACAGCCAAAATATTTAAATCAAGTATTTCACCTGCTGAGAGCCATCTAAAACCGCCTAATGGTAAAGTTTGGGACATACTATGACCGTATAGGTTTGTTGCATCCAGATAGCTTATAAATGAAGAAGGTTCGTTGGGGTCAAAATTTGGTAAAAATGAATTATTGGCAATATGCATTCTATCTGTACACTGACTTATGCCACCGCGAATTCCCTTTTGGAAAAAATGAATTATATCAATATCCGTTAGCAGTTCTAACTCCACCTTGGTCATGCGCAACATACAATCAAATGATAAACTTGGAAGGGTAAAATACTGCGCAGGATCGAGTTTGTAAACTTTTAAACATGTATCGCGAAATTGCTCAAAAACATCAGTTAATAACAATACGTCAGACTTTAAATATAAATCCGAATAATCACCCAAATTCTTACATGCAAACAAGCGCCACACTTCTTTAGCCCTTACATAGCACTCATCACTGATATGCTCTTCTCGTAAATTATCATAAAATTCATTTTTTGTTGGAAGATTGCGATTATTCATTTTATCGATAGAATCAATAAAACTATAGGGAAAAACGCCTTTTTGACGCATTAAATTAAATTCATCATCGTTAACAAAATGTTTTCGAGTTTCTCTAAATTCATTAGCATTTAAACCATTACCCAAATTTTCCAGAGATGCTGATAAAAATTTAAAGCTGTCAATAAATCGCAACTTTAAATTTTTCCGCTTGGTTTGCCCGGTTTTTCGATCAATGTAGTCATGCATGTAAATACTCTTTGTGAATGATACATATTTCTCCTTACTTTGAGCTATAACTTCAATTTTGTCACCATATCGACATAATTCCTTTATAAACATGTGGCTGTCATAACCACTTAAATTGTGGAAAATAATGGGGATAAAGTTTGGTATTTGATAATTTAAATTACAAATGGAATGTGCGGCACCATATCTTTTCTTGCCAGTTATGTGGCAATGGTCTTTAACTTTACCATCATTACCCTCAAAGGATCGCTCACATATCCCACATGTCGTAGCATTTTCAAATTCTTGTTGCTCAGTGGCTGTTAAATGGTGCATTGGTTTTATATCTTTCAAATATGTATTATAAAGGAACCTTAAATCTGTCTCGATACGATCCACAAAAACTTTGGCGGCATCAGTGCCCCGATATAGCTCAAACTTGGATAAGGAATCATCAAAAGAGCATTTAATTAAATATGCAAAAGAGTATGGCTCATGTTTTAAACTTTTAACAGTATAAGAATTTTGATTATTTGGTTCTACTGTCTCGATAGGTTTTAAAACGGATTCAAAATCCGCGTAAACAACAAAGGGAACACGCATTTGTTTTTCGATACCCTCAAATTTTAAAATATTTTCAGGTACACTCTTTCCAAATTTATCTATTTTGCGATCCATTGAGGGTGTCAGCGCATAGATATGCTTACAGTCATGCTTTTGATGTAATATTAAAGCTCCTGGTGAGCCGAAGGAGATTAAACACCCATCACAAAAATATAATTGCCCATTATGTTTCGATATTTGACTGGAAACTAAACGAGACAAATCTTTTATCCAACAGTAATGACTTTTTATACAGTTTTCTTCACAAACATGCTCATCATCGGAATTTTTAATATTACAATCTTCAGTTATTAACAATAAATTTACATGTATTGGTAGCTTTTCTGTAGCATATCGTAATGGGCCGACAACCTCATAAAGTATTTTATTATTTTTAAAATAAGATTCTAGACCATATACATTAACGGAAATATTATTTAAAGCCTCAAACTTTTTTATGTCACACAATTTTACTGGAAAATCCATACCTGTAAAGTTCAATGAGGTGCTGTAGTGCGGGTAGGAACTAAGTTGTGAGGGATCTGCGACTACCGTAAATAATGCTGACATTATGGCCCAAGCAAAACAACACTGGTCCTGATTCATCACATTGATAATAGCTTTCTTGTATTCGATAAATCTTGGCAACTTTATGTAGGATGAACCACCAATGGGTGCATACTTATTAATATTCACCTCCAAGTATAGAATTTTTTCTAGGGCCCACCCTGCAAAACAAAAAAAGGATAATTAAATTATCGTATTTCACATTAAAACTAACTATAAAGGGAAACTTTTCTATTCTACCATACCTGAATCTTTCTCTTGAAATTCTGTAGACTGCACCTTCATTGCCTCTACAAATGATTTGTAAACATCCTTCAAATCGCTTCCTACCGCAACTATTTCATTGCTGGTATTAAAAGATTTCTCACTAAACAATTCCTGCGTTGGAAGAAAATATCTGCCGACAACCACCATATTTATTTTCAACGTATGTTCTCTACGTAGTATCTCCATTATTAACTGCAACACTTTCGATTCAATTTCAGCAAAAAATGCTGAATAGTCCACATGTTCATTTTCACTGCTAATATGATATGATGCGATTCTATTTTTAAATGCAGAATTTATTAGCTGAACACCATCACAGAGTGGCACACAAGATTTATTTTTATGGTCTGACGTTCTTGAATGGGCTGACATCTGTCCACGTGGAACCATTACGTCACATACTGCACAATTCTGCATAGTTGATGTAGATGCACCACCATCAATTCTTCGCCGCTTATCTCCAACAACAGCATTATCAAATCTTTTTCCACAAGATTCTCTTTGATGTCGTAACATATTAGCTGAGCGAGTAAACGACATATCACACTTTTCACACTTGTAATAATTCATGATTGCTAACTATACAATTCACAAACTCGGAACTTGCACTAAGAAATGAAACGACTACAACTCGTTTATATAGATGGCAAGCAGGTGTGCACTATAATTGTCAAGGTCACAAAATCAAGTTCAAGATCAAGGTCAAAGCCAAGGGCAAGTTCAAAGTCAAGGTCAAGTTCAAGGTCAAGGTCAAAGTCAATGTCAAGGTCAAGGTCAAGGTCAAGGTCAAATCCAAGGGTAAGTTCAAGGTCAAGGTCAAAGTCAAGGTCAAGTTCAAGGTCAAGTTCAAGGTCAAGGTCAAAGTCAAGGTCAAGGTCAAATCCAAGGGCAAGTTCAAAGTCAAGGTCAAGTTCAAGGTCAAGGTCAAAGTCAAGGTCAAGGTCAAGGTCAAGTTCAAGGTCAAGGTCAAATCCGGGTTAGTCAAGGTCATCCAAGGTCATTCGGGTTAGGTCAAGGTCATCCAAGGTCAAGGTCATTCGGGTTAGGTCAAGGTCATCCAAGGTCATTCGGGTTAGGTCAAGGTCATCCAAGGTCAAGGTCATTCGGGTTAGGTCAAGGTCATCCAAGGTCATTCGGGTTAGGTCAAGGTCAAGGTCATAAAAAGTGGAGGGGGGATCCGCAGTTCTCTCAAACTTTGACTACTGACCATGCATATATTTGCATTTTTTTCTTGTTTTGACGAGTACTATCACCCCCTGAAATATCTGAATGACATTAATTAACACCCTGTTTAGGATCATACCAAAGTTATCATAAACAAAAAAATTTTTTCTTAGAACTTTAGCACCCTGTAGTTCAACATTTAAGACTTTTAGGGCGTATATTCATATAAAGTTTTTTTTTTGCTCAAAAGGAACCCAAGGATAACCTCTTTAAATATTCGCATGCTATATAGAATTTTCAGTTTTTCCAAAAGATCGTTAAAACAACATTAATCCACTTATGTTGTCCGCATATCTTGGAATATACTGTACATATTGTCAATGAATGCATTATAAACTGTTACTTTCCTAAAAGCTGGAAAGAAGCTTTTGTAACCCCGTTACCTAAAGTTAATGATCCTAAAGAATTCAGCCAATTCAGATCTATAAGTATTCTGCCCACTTTTTCTAAAGTATTAGAAAGAATCTTGGAAATTCAAATTCGCGATTTTATAAATACTAATTCTATTTTGCCTCCTAAGCAATCTGGTTTTAGACAAGGGTACAGCTGTACATCAGCCATGTCTGATGTTACAGACGATATTTTGAGAGCTCGGGATAAAAGCCAATTAACGGCACTAATATTGCTGGACTATTCAAAGGCATTTGATTTTTTAAATCATAAAATTTTATATGCTATTTTACATTATATTGGCTTCACTGAAAATGCCTTGATATTAATAAGATCTTATTTAACAGATCGTACGCAGCGGGTTAAAATTGAAGATTCTGTTTCAAATTCTCTTCCTGTTACTACCGGAGTACCTCAAGGTAGCATATTGGGACCGTTACTATTTAGCATCTATACACTAAATTTTCATAACGCTTTACAATTTTGTAACTATCATTTATATGCGGATGACACACAATTGTATTTTTCATTTTCTCCTGCGGAGTATATAACTGCCGAAAATAAGATAAACTCTGATTTAAATGCGCTTTTGAAAGTCTCTTCTGATCATATGTTAAAGTTGAATCCGTCTAAATCGACTATTATATTGTTTGGAAATAAAAATGTTACCGGAGAAATAAAGAATCTCATAAATATTAAAATAGGTAATAATCAAATTGACTTTGTTGATAAGGGTAAGAGCTTGGGTTTAATAATTGACTCTCAATTAAGATTTAAAGATCATATTACTTATATTCTAAAAAAAACATATTTTACCTTAAAATCGATTTACGCGTACAGACATTACCTTCAACAAGATACAAGAAAAATATTGTGTGAATCATTAATACTCTCTCATTTCAATCACTGCGACAGTGTCTACGGCCCATGTCTGGATGGTTTAGACATGCGCAGGGTGCAAAAGGTTCAAAATTGTTGCATTCGGTTCATTTTTGGTATCAGAAGACGGCATGGGGTCTCCCACAAACTTAAGGAGATGTCTTGGCTTAATATGTACAATCGACGTAAACTTCATGCTGCATGCTTTTATTATAAAATTTTAAAATTTCGTGCCCCTAATTATTTATACAATAAAATAACGTTTAGGACTGATGTTCATCACTTAAATTTGCGTAGGCAAAATTTAACAATTCCAAAGCATAAAAATGAATTTTTTAAACGATCGTTTTCTTATAATATTTCTGTACTCATAAATTCCCTCGACTTAAACTTAGCGCAACTTACCCTATCTTGCCAAACTTTTAAA
This sequence comes from Polydrusus tereticollis, assembly GCA_963920685.1. Taxonomy (NCBI): domain Eukaryota; kingdom Metazoa; phylum Arthropoda; class Insecta; order Coleoptera; family Curculionidae; genus Polydrusus; species Polydrusus tereticollis. The sequence continues at coordinate 22,016,826 of OY987328.1, forward strand.
AAGAAATATATAAAAAAGTTATTAACGTAACAACGAACGTGCCCTATACATTTATTTATTTATTAGTAAGCAGTCCTTACAAATTTTCATCTCTTCTCCCTCTTTCTCTATCTGTCTCTTTCTCTTTCCATCTCTCTCTCTCCCCCTCTCTCTCTCTCTCTCTCTCTCTCTCTCTGTCGATTTGGTGCTTCTTATCTACATTTTTATTTTCAACTTATTATTTTTAATATAGGTAGTTTAAGGATAAAATAACTTTGCTTTTCAAAACACAAGGCCACATTATAATAAACAGAATCTGCATTTCGGTGCAGAAGTCTGAAAATGTTGGCCTTTATTTTCTTACTTTTTTAGATTTAAGTGTAATTAAATGTTAAAATATGTAAAAAAATTATGAGTAGGAAAATAAAAATCATTTATTATTATTATATATTATTATTATTATATAGTAAAAAGAGGGCCGGTGACAATACAGAACCTGGAGGGACTACGGCGTTGATGTTAAATGTATCTGAAAGAAATCCGTCCATCGCCACTCGCAGCGAACGATTTTTAAGAAAGCTTGACAGACATTAACAAAATTGAACCGGCCTTCCGTATGCTCTCACTTTAGTTAGGAGCCCCTCATGCCATACTCGGTCAATGGCCTTGGAAATGTCTAGTGCTACCGCCGGGGACTCCTCATGACACCCTGTATAAAGAAATATGATACATTTTGGACGAGGATTACGTCCTGTAAGTATGTTACCTTAATTTTGAGACCCCCGTATAATAAGTGAGCGAGGGAAAACCTCAAATCATTGGACTGGAAACCGGACGTTTATGGTTTTTCAGCTCTTTCATTTCACTTATCCTGTGATATACCATACCGTATAGTGGAAAAAGCACCATCTTGTACAGTAAAAATAGTAAACAGTAATAATTAACCTTGCGACCGAATCGTGTGGTTACAACCACAACTTATCCCAAGAGTCTCTTCGGCGCTCAGCGTCAAGGGCACCACCTGTTTGAGGAGCAGCGACGCCAGCGGCGAGACGACGTGCGTCCTGAAACCGACGGCGCGGCGGCACCGTGGGATGTTGCGGTCGTAATTAATGCCGATTTCCGACGCCGATCGCACGTCCGAAAAACAATGTGCAATTGATGACGGCGTTTAAACGTGATTGCACTACTACAGTTAATTTTGTATCTTTAATTTTTCGAGGAAAAGTCATTTCTGATAAAAAGGTTCGCTTACCTGCAGAAGGTCTAATCAGAGTTAATTAAAGTTACTAAAGGCCCTCCCTACGGAGATACGTGTCCAGGAAGGACACCGCTGGAAATCGGTTTTTCTTGAATAATTTTCAAAGTACTTAATATAATTCAATAAAAATTTAATTTGGTGGACACTAATAAGAACTTCTTAAAACAGTGTTCTTGAAACATATTTAACTTTTTTAGTTTACCAGGGCCGGACTAAGCTTTACAACTTAATGCTTAAATTCTTAACACCCTGTATGACAAAGGCTTAGAAAAAATTAATCTGGGTAGCTTGCACCTTAGACTAAAAAACAGGTACTCTTGTTTTTTGTCTATAAAATGAACCGTTCTCGAGGAAAATAATAATAAACGAGTGGAAGACTTATGTGCGCTTCAGTATCAATTTACTGATTTTTGGATTTCGTGGTGAATTTAATTGTGAATTAATTCGAAGTATGGAATACACGTTTATTGAGTATGCAGACATGCATCTGATGTATGGTCTTACATCTTGCAATGCTTTAGAAGCCAGAAGGTTATATCATGAAATATTTCCTAATCGTACTATGCCAAACCAGAAGACATTGATATTTAATAGTAATTTACGTAACAAGTTCCGAAAATGATATTTTACGGGATGAGTAGAAACTAAACTTTCCAGGACGAGCCGTAGGAGAGTCTTGGAATCCTGCGAGTCCCGTAAAATCACTTTTAAATCGTGTTACGAACAATATTTTTTCTGTAGCCGTTTTGTATGTTAAAAAGGATATCGATGGATAATAATGTATGAACTTTATATAGACAACTACCTATGCGATAATTAATAAATTGTAGACCAATTCATACCTGTCTCTTGACTTTACCGGCAATAATTCATAAGTAGCCGCTTTAGCAGATTCAATAATCTCATGTGGAATCATTTTAGCCTCACTTTCACTACTGATTTCCATTTTTTGGATTTGAAAAGCGAAAAAACACACACCAATGTTACATGACAAGCGCTGTCATGATAAAATACAAAGTTCATATTATTGTCAAAGCCGCTTACATAGATACCCAAATCGCCCCGAAAGTAACAAGAATCGTCCCGAAAGTAAAGAAATCGTTTCGAAACTGAAAAAAATCTTCCCGAAAATAGCTACTTTCGGTACTATTTGTGTTAAGTGGTACTTTCATCATACCGTCATACCAAAAATTTTATTTTCGAGACGGCTGCAGAAAAAATTATTTACATATATCTAGATACTTATCAATAAACAAACACTGTAAAATGCAAACTTTCTCTGATATAGATTAGATTTTCCTCTATTAGCCGACCACCCCTGTTAACCGACCAACATTCGATTTCCCGCGGGAGGTCGCTATTGAGAGATTTTACTGCATTAAAGAGACAAGGCGTGCTGCGACCTATCTAAGGTGTTCGACTGTGTGCCCCACGAGATATTTCTGGATAAAGTGGAGTTCTATGGTGTGGAGCGCGTGAGTCTAGACCTTCTCGGTAGCTACCTAAGAGGTCGTAGACAGAGGACGGTGCACAATGGAAGGATCTCGAATGACTGGGCAGAGGTAAAGCATGGTGTACCCCAGGGTTCCGTACTGGGTCCCCTGTTGTTCCTTGTATATATAAATGATATTAATACTGCCTTGCCGGGCACCAGAGTTTTATTGTTTGCAGATGACACGTGGATCGTTGAATGCGGGGAGGACATAAACACCCTCAAAATAAGAATGAACGATTGTATACATGACCTGAATGAATGGTTTAGAGCAAATAAACTAACATTAAATGAATCAAAGACAGAGAAAATTGTATTTAGCCTTCGGGAGGTGGCTGAGGCGAATGCAGAGGAAGTGAAGTTTCTGGGCATATACCTTGACCCGGGTCTAAAATTTGAAGCACATGTAGATCATGTGGCGCAGCGACTTTCCAAAAATATTTTCCTATTGAGAAACCTGACAGGTATCATGCTGGAGGCCTTACTGCTGCAGGCGTATCACGCTGTCTTCCAGCCGGTAGCGGTGTATGGTGTATTGATATGGGGCCACTCGGCACATCTCCACAGAATTTTTGCATTACAAAGAAGGGCTATCAGAATAGTGGCGGGTATGAAGTATAGGGAGGACGTAAGGACAACCTTTGTAAGGCTTGGAGTTATGACCTTACCATGCCGCTACATTTATGAGTGCCTCTTATATTGCCATAAAAACCTACACCTATACAATCCGAATCAACTTTACCATCAGTATCCAACTAGACAGGGACATCTTATAAGGGTGGAATATCTACGATTGGAACAATCAAGCACAGCAACCAACTACTATGGTCCTGTATTTTATAACAAACTTCCCATCCATATTAAAGATTTGCCAGAGAGACAGTTTATGGCTGCTGTCAAAAAGATTCTGACCCAGAATGCCTTCTATAAAATAGATGACTTCCTGAGTCACATATTTTAACATAATTTAATCTAATTGTTTGTTTCCTCATCTTGCGTGAAAACTGCAGTGTGTCCTCTGAACAACTTAATGCTACTGATTATTTTATTTTTATGTGCTGTAAAAGTAAACACTAAGACTGATATTTTTATTACTAAATTTTAATATGTTGTATATTGTATAGCTGTGTTAATTGAAATTTTCTTTGTGTTAAGTATAAGATTTTAAACAATTATTTTATTTTATCTTTATTGTGATTTTAAAACATCTGCTGATTGTAATCAATTACTTGAATAAAGGATTTGATTTAATTTGATTTGATTTGACTCATTGGACCACATTTTTTGACCCTCACCTAAATGAGAAATTTCCAATATTTTTTTAACAGGGTGGTCGCTATTGATAGATTTTACTGTATTAAAGAGATACTCATTGAACCATATTTTTTGAATGTCACCTAAATGAGAAATTTCCAATATTTTTTAAGGAAGGATTTGCCACAACTTCTGGATAATAATGTTGGTTTCAACAAGATGGTGCCCCCTCCCCACACTTTGCGCGACAAGCTTCAGATACACTAAATTGGTCGTGGTGGTCCTGGAAACTGGAAAATATTTTAAATGTTGTAGATGACACTCCATCAACGAGTACTCCAAAGTTATCAGCACAGTTTAATACATCGAAAACAATAGTACATAAAGTTCTTTAAAAACAGCTGTTGCATGCATATTATTTACAAAAAGTACATGAACTGATTCCTGAAGATTTTCCTCGTAGAATGCAGGTTGTAAACTTACTATTGGACCAGCAACGAAATAATGTAAAATTATTAGCATTATTCTTCTAATGGATGAAGCAAGGTTTACCAAAGAAGGTATCACCAATTTACACAACACCCATGTATGGGCTGATGAAAATCCTTATGCTACTATGCTAACATCAGTTCCAAACTATTTAATTATTTAATTACTATCTGGACACGAATCATAATTGGTAATTTTTTGATTGCCGGAACGCTTGAATGGACAACTTTATTTGGAGTTCCTCCAGAACGTCTTTCAGGATTTAATGGAGCATTAACCACTTGAATACATGTACTTCATGCACGATGTGGCACCACCTCATTTCAACGTTGGTGTGCGGGAGCACCTGAATAACGTCTATCCAAACCATTGGATAGGTAGTGGAGAACCTATTGCCTGGCCTCCTCGATCTCCCGATGTAACGCCAATGAATTTTCACCTAGGGACACCTGAAAAACTTGGAGTATTCCACTCAGGTCGGCACTAAGGAGGAACTTCTACAGAGTATCACGTTCCATTGTGATGTGATAAGGACCAAGGCTAGGTTATTGTGGCAGGAACAACAGTCCTCAATTCGTCGTGCCCGCGAGTGTATTAGACTTTACGGAACCCATGTTGAACCCTCTTCTGAAGTTTTTCGATAATTTCGTTAAGGTGTCTCCTATTACATCACTGCGTTTTTATAAATTTTTGTATTTTTTCGAATTAAACAACTTAAAATGAAACTTTTCTTTTCCAAGTTTAAATTTAAAAAAAAATATTTGCTATAAGTGGGTTAGTATCAACGAAGAATACCTTAAGGTTTTTAGTACATTCAATATTGCATGACATTTTAGTATGTTTTGCCCGAATTTAATTTCCTCATGTTCTCTTACGGATTTACAATTATGAGCTGATTGATGACGTGCAACGAAAATTGTTTTAAATTGACTCTATTCATATTCCACATTCGTTTATTACTCTGTTCTTATTTTATTAATAGTTCATTAATAATATAATCAGTTTATTAAATCAACTTCTTTTCAACAGTTTCGCATTAAGAGACAAAGTACCCATAGTACCATTGTTAAATTTGAAAAACACATACAACTGAATAAAACCTCGGGACTCTAATTTCTCCGGGTTAATTTTATTGCAGCACCAACGAGGAAAAAAATAAAAAGCAAACAAGATTCTAATTTAAAAAATCAATACTAACTAATTACAAAAAATACATGACATTTTATATACAGCCTTTAAACTAGGTCGCGTTAAAAACAAAGCAAAATTCATTTATGGAACTTTTCACACTTTGTTAGATAGAATGACGGTAGTATTTGCAACTACACGTTAAACATAAATTTAAAAAAATGCTTAAGTGTCAGCTCTGGTCGTCATATGTTTTTTTTAAATTTTGAAGACTGCAACCAATTTTTTTTAAATTATTTCACTTTGATGCCGCTTTCTCGGGCTTACTTCTAATTTTCAGGGCGGAGCCGATGATTGAGTGAATTTGTATGGAACCACTGCACTTCATCTGTATAGTTTATGCAAAACAATTTCCGATGAAGGATTTGTAGGAACCATTGGCAAAAATTAAAACGTAGTGGAAAGTCACGTGGGAGAAGAGCTTGAACCCTGTGGATGTGGTAAGGATACATCAAGTTGTCTATTAAAATTTTCCAGACAAGCACAAATGAAATGTTAAGTGTTGCGGCAATTTTTCTCGTACTAGTAGCAGGATCATTTTCTACTTCATTCAGGACTGCTTCCTCGACTTCAGGGGTCCTAACCGTTCCGCTTGCTCCTGCTAAATGAGTGGATTTCTTGAACGATCCATTTTTACATAGTCGATTATGTAGATTTGCGAATGTCCGTGGGTCAGGCAGTATTCAATTTGGATATCTTTGTGTATACAATCGTCCGGCTTCATAACAATTGCCATCGGCAAGTCCATAGATTAAATGCATCTCTGCAAATTCTTGATTTGTGAATTCAACCATCATTAACCAGTTCAAAACAACTCCGGAAACGTCAAACAAAAAAAATATTTGTTAGAAAATGTCAGAAGGACAATAAACAGAATTAACAATTCAGTTGATAATTGTAAATCCGTAAAAAAACATGAAGAAACTAAATTCGGGCAAAAATTAATATTCCATGCGATATTGAATGTAAAGTATCCTTCTTTAATAGGAATCCACTATATTATATACAGGGTGTTATGAAAATGACTTATTATATTTTAAGGGGCCACTCCTGAGGTGGTCTAGAGTTACACTTAATAGTTTTTTTTTCTAAAATCGGAAGTATTTTGAATTTTGTAAAATACCTTAAAACCGGACTATGTGCGCCTTCCATGATAGTTCAACACATGTGTTTTTGACAAGACAAACTGCTGGAATGGTAATTGTTTAGTTTAGTGCAATTAATGTTGAATTTTGTGCTAAAATTTCGTATATAGACTAATTGAGGGTAGCTGATCACAATTTTCCTTTTGCGTTCTTACGGCAAATGCACTGGTTTTGAGAAAAAAAAAATGTTAAAGTTTTTCACTTACAGGTTAGGGTATTTTTGTTTATTTCGATATCTTTGGGTGTCGCGTTTCACTTTCCTTTCAATTTCCTAGATTTTATGGTTTTCCCTTCAAAATATGTGATAAAACTTTCACCAAACTATCTGTTCATAAAATAAGAACAACATTTTAGCAAAAAAACAATGGAAAAGGCACAAATTTAATTAAATTCGTTGTTAATACGCCGACAAAGTAGAAGCGTCTCTTTTCAGATTCATTGCACTCACGTTGCCAGATTGTTCTTCTTTTTCTTGTAATTATTAATGGCTTCCATCCAGGAGAATGATATGCTAGCTCGAGCCAATAGGATTCATTCAATTAATAAAAATGAATTGAAAAGTATAGGCAATTTATAATACACTAACAATCTGACAACATGGGTGCAGTTTGCTTCTGCTTTTTTGGCCAGCTGTCAGTGAGCTGTCTCCCGTCTTTTTCCAGATAACGTAGAGTTTTCTGTTCGCTTACAAGTTATCCCGTTTTTCAGAGTTTCCTTGTGGCATATTTCGTTTATTTCAACTCGGAATTGTATACTATGACTCCGACAAGTAATATTTTATTGGAAATAGCAACATTTTAGGATTACATGCAAAATAACATACCGGTGAGTTAGAAAAACTTTAACATTTTTTTTCTCAAAACCAGTGCATTTGCCGCCTAAACGCAAAAGGAAAATTGTGATCAGCTACCCTTAATTAGCCTATATATACGAAATTTTAGCGAAAAATTCAACATTTGCACTAAAGTAAACAATTACCCAAATCAGCTGTTTGGGTCATTGGCGCGTAGGTGTTTTGGACCTAAATTTTTGAAGGCATTTTTCTCGAATTTCTAGCTTCGAGCGCCATTTATAGCAATTTTTCCCCAATTCGTCTCGACCTATATATTTACGGGTTAAAAAATAATAAGTCATTTCCATAACACCCTGTATATAATATATATTCCTTAAATTTAAATTTGTAAAAATTATAATAATTTGAATTTTATTGGCTAACAGTTGGGAACAGAACTGTCAACGGTGCGGTGGTGCCAGCTCGTTCGTTGACCTTTTGTTTACGTTTCGTGTTCGTGTTGTCGTACGTCTATTTTTTTTTTAACAAATACTCCAGATCTTGTTACAAATAGCATTAAAATTTGTTCTTTTAAGAACAACAAAAGTGTACATACATATCTCTGTTGATTACGTTATTTACTATTTGTAAGAAATTCCCAAGCAGTAAAATAGCCAGCGCACAGAGCTAATAGCTTCTCTAGTAAGCAATTTTCAGGAAGTACTTAACAACAATGGCTTATTGTTATCCTTGACCGCAGTTAGAGAAGTAACTTTAAAGGTCTTCATATTTTATTCCTACTTTAATAATTTTTAGCGTGAAACAGCTGCGCTAAATTTAAATATCTCCACTGTAAGCGCACTTTCAATGTCAGCTAAGGAAAATGAATTATTAGAATCACCTAAAAACAGACGTTCTCATGCAAAGAGGCTGGTAAATATGTCAAGATTGGATATAAGTTCTATCCGTGACACTATTATTTATGGAATATACGAAACAAGTAAGTCGTATGTTTCAAAAACTATTGTAGTTTACATTGGATATCCTTAAGCTCTAACTTTTGACTTTTGACTTTTGAAAATGACAGCTTTATTTGACAGTCATCTTTTATCTTGACTGGTGCCCGCAAATACGGGGCCATAAAAAGGAGAAATAGTTAAAAAGAAATCGGCGATAACCCGTAAACGGACTCATCAAAAATATCTAAAGTTATTCTTTTGAATGTGGGTTTTAGTGCTCTTTAATAAACCTAAATAGAATTTTTCTCTAAAATAATTAGGGAAGCCAATAATTGACCCCATTTAAAATTACATGGGATTTCCTATGTCCCGCTCGACGATGCAACACCCGGTAGACTCAAAGCCACTCTCCTCCGTATAGACCGACCGTCCCTAGGAGACATGCTGGGTTTCCTCCAGGCTACCTGGGAAGCAACCCCAAGTTGTGGCAATATTAAAATGATGCGAAAAAGAGCATGTATTAGAATAGAATGAACATTCAACTCATTATTATTGAGGTAAATGACACGAGTGATTCAAGTGATTTGGAGGATAATTGATGCTCTATTTTTGTGTTATCATTTTTATTATTCTTAATATTGAAACCCAAAAACTAAAAAAATTAGAGTATTTAAGTAATAATAAAATTACATGACTGTTCCAATACAATTTTGTCATCCAGATTTTTGAAATAAAATAAATAGGTTTGTGTTAATTTTTGTGAATTTATCTTGCCTTAATGAACGAAGAAAAACAGTGTAATTTCCTCACTAGGCTATATTGATGAAAAGCTACCAACACTCCTGATAACTGACGTCACTCGAAGGGTATGACGAACAGAAATTGTTTTGCATTAAGTATAGTTGTTTTTCAGGACAATCTTCAAAAATTTCTTCATCTGGAGAAAGGCATCACTCTGGAAGGACCTTCCGGGTGATCCCAGCAGGTTTAATCTATAAGGTGAATCACTTCCCTCGCACTCCACCACCTCCACCGTATGGCGTCCTAAAGGATTGGTCCCCTTTTTTCTTTTATTTTCAAAAATAAAATAATTAAATACCTACACATTCTCTTATTTGTAGAATAAGAAAGCCAGACCTCCCTGCCTCCTCCCCACCTCGTATTTTTGCCACTAAACTCCAACAAAAATGTATTGTTTTCAAACCAGTTTTTTAAATGGGCTATATATATATAAATATTTGATTTGCTTAATACGAGTTTATAAACATACAAAAACCTGATATTAAAGGATAATTTATGAAGCTATTCGACAAAATTGTTTGTTTGCCAAATGGTTATATTATGCATATAATCTAATAATATATTATATTTAAGGATAGCATAAATCTCCATATATAATAAGTAAATATTTCATTCGTTTTCAGAATTTCCATTAGCCGATAAAAGAAAAAAAAATATTATAGTAAACAAATTTAATTTAAACTATATTACGTTTTAAGTAAGCTAAAACAAAAACGCTAAAGTAAAATATAATTTTATTATAAATTTTAATAACTTGTATGAGAAATGGGAAAAGCTGGCAGTTTTATTGTGTACGCCAAGAAAAATGTCCTGCTGGATGACCTCAATTACATTTTAATGTTGAATATTTGCACCATAAATTAGAGTTAATCTGGAATTTTAAAATAAAGCTCCCTATTAGATGAAATTTATGGGTGCCGTATTATAGGAAGTATTTTTATGGATACACTTTCATATAATAATATATTATTATTTCATAACTATGTATATATGTGAAAACCTTGTTCTCTAGCCACTTGCTGAGACCTTATACAATAAGGATTAATCAAATTATGCTAAAACAGCTATTCTCTGGGTTTGATGCCCCAACGAGCGCTGAATCATATAGCAAGATTTGGCGTATTTTGACTAACACTGTTAGTACTAAAATACAAACTCAGATTGCAGAAACCGAAAAGGAAAGGAATCAATCTTTATTTCCAATGATAGGATGCTACCTGTAGACCGGTTTCGAACTCTTTGGTTCTCGTCAGTACAGGACAAGCATGACAAGCGAGCATACCTACCATTGGAAAGTCGAAACATCCTATAGCCATAATATTGTTCTTCCTAGGCAGTACAATATACGTAGCGCCATCTTCCAGAAGTTTCTAGCAATCTAAAGCGAAAATTACCGTATGGTTCTATCAACGCAACAAATAGCAAAGGAATACTACTTGGTAACTGGTAATATGACATAAATATGTATATATGTGAGAACTTCGTTCTCTAGCCACTTGCTGAGACCTTATACAATGAGGATTGATCAAATTATGCTAAAATAGCTGTTCTCTGAGCTAGATGCCCCAACGGGAGCTGAATTATATAGCAAAATTTGGCGTATTTTGACTAAAACTGTTAGTACTAAAATACAAACTCTAGACAGAACAATATTATTACTATAGGGTGTTTCTACTTTAAAATAGTAGGTATGCTCGCTTGTCCTGCTCGCCCTATACTGATGAGAACCAAAGAGTTTGAAACCGGTCTACAGGTAGCAGCAGTAGTAGCATCCTATCATTGGAAATAAAGATTCATTCCTTTCTTCTCCGGTAGTTTCTGCAATCTGATTTTTCATTTTAGTACAAACAGTGTTAGTCAAAATACGCCAAATTTCGCTGTTTTAGCATTATTTGATTAATCTTTATTGTATAAGATCTCAGTAAGTGGCTAGAGAACAAAGCTCTCAAATATATACATATTTATGTCATATTATTACTTGCCAAGTAGTATTCTTGTGCTATTTTTATATTATTGTTATTAATAAAAATTATAATCGAATTCGTTTTTTCCCCTAATAATTGGAGATATTTTTGTCCATGAGGTTCATTAACTTAATCGAAATAAATTTGCTTTTGGAATACTGTGCTGGCTATTACTATTAACCCTTCGTTAAAAATGGTCAGAGAATAATAAAGGTCCACCCTTTTTACTCTATTATTTGTTTTAAAAGTATATATACAGGTTTCACAAATTATTCTCTCACAATTAATGCCTTAAAAAAGGGTATAATGTTATTTACCGTTGCCTCGAAACATCTTTCAGTAATAATTTAGGAACTAGGAATACTATAAGTGAAAATTCCACACTTTCAACCAAGGAAAAGTCTGCTTTCTTGTATCGTCACCATAGCAACTAAAAAAATTGCCGGAAAATTTTCTCCTCCTTGCGGTAATCTGCATGAAAATATACTGAACATTTTTTAGGTCGCGATTATAGTGATTGACATAAATTCTATGGCTTTCTATGAGTAACTACAATAAACTGAATTATTTGTATTCTCTGCTTTAGGCTATAATTAACTCATCTGTAAAAGCTTTATTTAACCAAGTGGGTAACTAAGAAATTATTTCTCCTCGAAGTAATGGGTAGCCATTATTGTATCTACTTGCTTACCTACTGATATTATGTTATAAATAAGTTATAAAAACACATTTTTTTGATACCTATATCAGTTTTACCCACTTACGTAGTTCAAATTAAAATAGAACTAAAATAAAGATTGAACCATTTGTAGTCTGCTTGTAATAATTTAATTTAACTAATGTTGACAGAACAGAAGGTATGGCTTCATAAAATGATGAATGAAGGTTGTAAGTTAATAAATAAATGCAAAATAATTCTTTGTTCCACCAACTTAGTAAAATTAGTTTGTAGAAAAACGAAGAGATTGAGCTACGATTAACTTATTTTTTATTATTTGTATAACTTGTCGGTTATTCGTATTTTATTTAATCTAATATATGCATTTGAATTTCATTGATCCTAGATACTGCTTCTTTGTAAGAAAATATATTTCTATTAACTTTAGTGGAATTAATTTGTTGGAGAATAATGGTTTGGACTATCACAAGCTGCCTTTTCATTATTTTACGTACCTAAAGTCGGTAATTACGAGATATTTTCATAAATAATAAGCTATACTTTTCACTTTTGACAATACACGCACATGTTGTTACTCTTTTCATACAATTACCATAAAACGCCTACTATTCAAAATTTCAAACTATCGAAAGACGTCATTCCTATTATTTTTTAATACTTTTGTGTGAAATTTTCTTACTTAATAGCTTTAATTGAAAACAGAAATTTTGAAGCTCTAGTCGTATTAGAGGTGAAAACTTGTTTGTCAGCTCTGATCGTTGGTACGTATTTGTTTTGTATCATTTTAAATATCTTATGATGAAAAAGAAATAATCTCGGTCGACCATTTCAGTCGCACTAAGCAAGCATCTACATATTTCTCTTTCTATACTTCCTCTAATAACTACCAACCAAAATATTAACAATCATAGTTTCTTACTTGCTAATAAAAAAATTTTATATTTCTTTTAACTTCATCCAGTTATTGTGTTTGCTTAACCTGTAGCAGTTAATCGAGGAGTAAAACAGGGTTACGTGCTGTAGCCTCATCCATTAAACCCTTACTGTTCCGTAAGATCACCCCGTCCAAATAAAATGTCGCATTAATAGACTGTCAGATAGTAATTGTCGATATGTGTCATAGTTAATATTTCAAGATTTTATACTAAATAAAGATGTTACAAGGAATATGGTCAATCATCATTGATTAGCCCGATGTTTATACATAAATAAGTTTATAAAAATGAGACCATTATCTACTTATTAGCTGGCCCAAGTAACATTTTAAGTTTTATCACAATCCACAAGAGGTTATTAAGTCTATATAATAAAACTGATCGTCAAACTGTTTATACCAGATAACCTCTTCAAAGCTCCAATAAACCCGACATAAAACCAAAAAGGACCTTTTGTAGAGGTTATAAATATCTTCCTTAAAGCTGTCAATAAAACTAACAGTACTTTTGAACCCAAATCTGCAAAATGTTTTTAAGTCTACCACAAAACATTTTATAAAGCCTTCTTAAAACCGTTAGTTCTTGCAATCAAATTTTATGCGTGATTTGAAACCATCATAAATAATTTTATTATTATTGTGTCTTTAATAATTCTTTGTCAAAGACTTGTTGCACTTAAATTGTCAATATCAAAAAATGTCACCAAGTATAGTTAAATATGTCTGCATCGATTGAAATATCTGCATGTGCTAGCATTTTATAATTTCATATTAATAAACAACCTAGTAATAAAAAATTGTCAACCCCGGCTACTTTATTGATAAAGTATATAAAAAAACTTTTAAAAAATCACGCCTTTCGATTGTTAGCTTATTAATTATTATTTACAATTAATAAATAAAATTCTAACCCTAGTTTTAGCTTAATCAGTATGATTTTGGGCTATTTAGGGGTTTATATAACATATAACAGTTAGAATAAATAAAAATATAACAAAACACCCTTGCCCTAACTTTGTTTAAATATGTCTGCCGTAGTTAACGGAAAAAAAAACATGACGGGAAAACTAATAAAACCGTTTATTTTAATAGAATGCCCTATTAAGAGTTTGTGGGTTTGTGAAATATTTTTATATAGCAAAAGGTTTTGTTAAATTCCAATTGCTCCACTTTATTGCAATTTTAAAACCTGTAAGACTTTACCCAGCCTTTCTACTCTTCTTTAAAACACTTAAGATTTGTCTCTGACAACCTCTAATACAGATGTACTTAGATAACATAACCTAAAAAAACATTTATTAACAAAAAGGCGTTTACTATGCGTTATATGCCCCCTCTCTCAAAGTTTAAAGGCGTTAGTGGGAGAACCAAAGGATTTATAGGTGCTTTGTAAGAACTAAAAGATTTTAACTTAGCTTACTAAAGCTACCAAAAAACTATTAGGTTTCAAGGAGCCTTTACCAATTATCGTGTTATCAAGTAAATAGTATATATGATAGCATATATTAAGGGTAAGACTACTTAAGAGTTATTATTTTTATTGCTTGATCGTAAGGAGTACTTAAAAACCATATTTTAAAACTCCCATAAAACCCAAAGATTTATAGATGTCTGCCACAAAACTTAAAAGATTTAAAATCCTCTGTAAACCTTAATGAGTTTATTGTGGTTTTGATTATTGCAGCAATTAAGTGGTTATATAACCAATAGGTCTTAAAGAGCAAAAATATTTAACAACTTGCTTTAAAGATATAACTTGAAGGCTTTTTTTAAGTACATATTATCTGCAGATAAATTGGTAGGCACAAAAGAAATAATAATACCAACTTCGGTTTATTTACCTTCTTAAACCTGTGATAAAACCCTATAAATACTTGTTGGCATTTAAATTGCTACTTGAGGGAATATTAGCTTTGATCTAAAAAAAGCTAATAATAGAAAGTTATGGTGCTTTGTATGGCGTGGAGAGTTGGACTATGTTGGATGCAACAGAAAAAAAAACTTTTGTTCAAAAATAAAAATTAACCAGTTGAAGGAAACAGATGTAACCGCAAAGTCCCACAGTGATTCGTCTTTGGTCCAATAATATAAAGAATTTAACCAAAACCTATATAATGGCGTTCTGGGGTGAGAACTAAATCAGTGAGAGCGATAGGCCCACCGACAACTTGGTTCTTGTAGTTATAACGGATAACGAAGAGTAGCTGAGTCACTGACCAAAAGAAACCTCATATATGGCTAGATATAAGGTTAAAATTGGTCCCAAAAGATGAAGACTTTTATTATGAAGGGCCCCAGAAAGCCACAGAATGTCGGATTCATTCTAAGGGAAGTATCAATAAAACCCATCAGAGCAGTATTAGAAATGGCAACTTTGGTGAATACATTAAGAGCTAAGACCGCAACCACAAAGGCAGAGGAAAGAACGTCCGTACTGGTTGCCTACTCCCATAGATCTATAGACAGAGGAGAGGTTGGTTATATACAATGGAGAGGCCATTATGATAAAAGAAATATAAATCGGAATATACTTTATTCTTTAACATTTGCAATAGTAGTAAGAAGACACAGTGGGATAAGTAGAAGAATAAGACCGGACATTGGATAAGTTCATGATTGACTTAGTTGCTACCGAGTCACGGAAGAACGTGACGGCTGTTAAAGATACTGCGATGCACCGGATACAAAGAGGGAAGGGCGAGTTTAATAGGGAAGCTGGTTTTAATATTAACACCAGAAATAATCGCGTAGATGATTACTCATGAAAATAATGATACAGTAGAAAAGAGGGCAACAGTATAGACGAAAACAGGAAAGAAAATAATTCCTGAAGTTATGCCTGCAACATGTTGTTCCAGAATGCTGAGCGGATAAAAAAGCGGAAAGAGTTTATTGGGTCGATGTATCCAGGAAAAGAAATTTAACTCAACACTCTTCTACTAGGTATCAGGGCCCAAGCCCGAGAGTTTGGAAGCAGATTCCTAAACCTCATGAGAAAACTTTACGGAACTGTGACCAATCAACATACAGAATATTAATAAAAAAGCTGTCCTTCATGCCATAACAAATAATATTAAAAACACTGCAAGGGGCTGCTACAGAACCGATTTAAATTGCTGTAAAGTTATCATCACACGTATGAGGGCCGTCAACAACTAGTTGTAGTAAAGTGTATATAGTAATAAATTCGCATAAAAGAGCTATTACATACTTACCTTCACCGGGCCTCGCAAACTTCATCTTTATGAATAATATCCAACATTACAGATCTGCTAATGGCCCAAATATTACCATTTTGCCTCATTTCTCCCAGTGTATATTTTCTTATACAACTTTAACCCCTGGCTCGGGGGATCTGTTGCCACCCCATCCGACCACTCCCGACTTTAACCGATGAAGCGTCGACGACGACGGCACTCCAAGATCGATGCCCTTACATCGTTGCCAGGTCGCAGAGTGCATCTATAGGCGACGTAAACAATGCAACATCGTCAGACGGCACGAGCACACAGCCTTCCTTGCACGAGACAGGGTCCCATTGGGGTTTTTGTCAACACGAACACTTTTGGCTCGGCGGGATTTTTGAGGTTTCCCTGTTTGTTTCCTTGTTTTGGATGTTTTCAAAGTCGGCTTGTTCTTGTTGACAGGGTTTTAAGTGATTGAATAAAAGTTTTATGGGTTTATGGTGTTTTGATACGATTGTTGGTGTAATATTATTTGATAAATTGAGGGTTTTTTTTTGGCGTTATACAAATAGATTATATTCAATTTTGCTTTGTTCCTTTATATTTATTTATATGCATAAGTGCAAACTTTGTGCACTGCGTGTTTTTCTTGCTTTACATGTGCTAATTGTGTAGCAGTGCAGGATTTGTTAGAATTTCCAGTTATTACTATTACTTTCCGCCATTTTTGTTCATAGTTTTAATTTAAATACATAGAGTCCTCATTTAAATTAGTAATGAAATACAATTGATAGCATTACAACAAATATTTTAAGTTTCATCCAATTCATGGATTATTTATTTCTTACCTAATAGTAGGGTGAGGATATAAAGTCTGGAGTAGTATTTTTTTCAGTTAAGCGAAGCACTTGAGTGAAAAACGCTCGGACATGTCGATTTTATTTTATTTTCTTGCATCTTTTAAGACTTCTGAAAATTACACAGGGGGTGCTTCGAGAAAACGGGGCAGCTTTGAACTTAATTTTTTCAAATGTAACATCCTTATGTTATTGCATTTTTGGATTCTACGGAAATATTTAAGCACATTTCATGTAGGATATCCTATACCTAAATCCAACTGTTTTCAAAATATGGCCAGCTAAAAATTGACATTTTTTAATTTAAAGAAAACCCATGATTAGGGATGTCATTCCCGGGATCACGGAGTACCGGGATCCCGGAAGAAAAACCTGTCTCGGAAATACCGGGATTAGACCTGTTAATCTAGGGATAAACACCGATTTTGTATGCATACTATATTAATTTGCTTCATTTCGCTATTTCAAAAACAAGCAAAAAAAATAATAGACTTCTTCTCGTGCATAAGAATAAGGGATTTGAAGGGGTTGTAGCTCGTATGACCGCAGTAGATGGTTTCCCGTTTTCAATTTTTATTAAATCATCTGATTTAAGACAGTTGTTGGACGCAAGAGGTTTTCATGTTTCAAAATCTCGACATACACAAAAATACATGTAATGAGATGCTTTCAAAAAATTCGGAACAAGGTTGTTGAAGAAATTCACCAACTAAAAACAAACTGAAAAACTCAGTTTAACATTTGACTGGACATCAACATCTAATAAACATTTTATGAGTATTAACGTTCACAAAGGGGAAACATTTTGGAATTTAGAACTTGGGTAATTATTAAGGAAATTTTTGACAGCTACAGCGTATGTGGAACATTTGGAAAAACGACTCCCGGCTTTTAAATAAAAAATGTCTAAAGATATTGTGGCTGATATAACCGACGGAGCCAGCACTTTGGTTAAAGTTCCCAAATTGATTGCATCTATGCATCACCTTCACAGCATTCAGCTAGCTGTCATCGACGTTCTTTATAAGAACATATGCATGTGCCCTCTGTTCCTCAAACTTCTACAACATAGGCCAAAGAGGGTCTAGATATTCTTAAACTTAGCGACAGCGATGCTGATAGTGAATCTAAATGCGAAGAAACTGAAAACATGGACAGGATAGAAGTGTGTAAAAACAATGACTTTTTAGAAATCATGAATGGACATGACCTCTATATGTTGACATCAAAACTGTTCGCATTTATAGAAAATCGCCAACGAAAAATGATTTATTACAAAAGCAAATTATTAACGATCATGGGAAATAACTGAAACTTATATTAGACTGTAAAACCAAATGGAGCAGCTTACTTGACATGCTTGACCGCTTTTGCCTCTTAGAGAATTTCATTTCATAAAAAAGACCCTAATTGATCTAAACATGTTACCAATTTTAGACTCCAGCCAATAAATTTAACAGTCGAAGCCTTATGCCGACGCGACATAGATTTATACAGTGAGGACCTAAAGTCCGTCCCCCCCCCCTCTAACTTCTAAACCGTTCGGTATATTTTAATGAAATTTTAACGATAATATTTGAGTAAGTCTTGCATTTTTTGACATACCAATGACAGCTTTAAATGTCAAAATGACAGCTGGGTCCGCTTTTGGAGTATTTTTTTAAATGGAAAGGGAGTTCCAATGACACCTCAGTTTAAAGGTCTTTTAATGCTTAAAACATTCTCCAATTAAAAAAAAAAACATTTAGTTTAGTATTTTCTAAATAGAAATCAATAATATCGGTTTTTACGTTATGACTAGCACTGTTTATAACACACTTTTTTTACCTATTAGTTGTCTATGGATTGTTAATGTCATACTGTTTTTAAATATCTGATTGACAGAAAATATTCTTAGCTCGAAATTGTCTTAAATGGCTCGTTCTTTACAAGATAAATTTGAAGCGATTATTATTTTTGGCGAAGCTAACCGAAATTGCCATGCTGCTGTTCGCATGTTCAATGAACGATATCCCGAACGCCAAATATGCAGAAAATTTTTGCGAAAACTAATCTTAAAATTTCAAGAAACTGGTACGGTGAAAGACGCTCCAAGGTCTGGAAGGCCAAAAATCGTGGAAGATGTAAAAGTCCAAGTCTTAGCTGAAATGGTTGTTACTCCCCAACAGCCAACGAAATACGTGGCTGAGGCATGCAATGTTTCTCGTAGTTCTGTCAAAAGAATTTTGAAAAGCCATAAATTTTACCCATATAAAATGAAAATTGTACACGAATAGAAGATGATCCAGATAGACGACTAGAATTTTGCGAAATTATGTCAGAAAGAATCGTACGGAATAATAACTATTTGCGGAATATTTGTTTTAGCGACGAAAGTACTTTTTTCTTACATGGAAGAGTTAATACCCAAAACTGTAGGTACTGGAGTGATGAAAACCCCCATGTTTTTCGGGAGGGACACACTCAGTTTCCCCAGAAAATAAATGTTTGGGCAGGCATTTTGGGTAATCACATTATAGGTCCCATTTTTCTGGAATATAATATTAATGGCCCCAGGTACCTGGATATGTTGCAACATACAATTACTCCACTTATTAATAATGTTGTTGCCCAAAACCCACATGAGTTTCAAGAGGTTATATTTCAACAAGACGGTGCCCTGACACAATATTTCAGGCAAGTCAGAAATTACCTGGATGAATCTTATGAAAATAGGTGGATTGGTCGTCGAGGTCCGACAGAATGGCCAGCTAGATCGCCAGACCTAACGCCTCTAGATTTTTTCTTTGGGGATACGTTAAAACTGAGGTTAATAAAACGGCTCTAGACTTATTAGATGAACTTATGCAACGAATTACAGACGTTTGTTCAAGAATAACGCCACAGGTGCTTCACAATTTTCGAGAGGAATTTACCAATAAAATATTTATTTGTCAGGAGGTCCATGGTGGTCATTTTCAACAATTGTTGAAGTAACCACTGTTTTGTAGATGTGTGCCTTTATATTTTATTTAAAATATTTATAATTAATAAATTTCAGTTAATACTGAACCACATGTTTTTTAAATTGGAGAATGTTTTAAGCATTAAAAGACCTTCAAAATGAGGCGTCATTAGAACACCCTTTCCATAAAAAAAAATATTCCGAACGCTGACCCAGCTGTCATTTTGACATTTAAAGCTGTCATTGGTATGTCAAAAAATGCAAGACTTACTCAAATATTATCGTTCAAAATTTCATTAAAATATACCGAACGGTTTAGAAGTTAGAGAAAGGGGGGGGGGGGGCGGACTTTAGGTCCTCACTGTATAAATAGGATGATGTATTAAAATTCATGTTGAAAGAACTATTCAAAATTAAAACACCACTCAGCACAGATCTACAAGACTCACTAAGAAAAAGGATTAAGCAATGCAGAACCATTTATTCTGAAATTCTCAGTAATCTCACAAATCCCGACATTATAAACTCTGAATCATGTGATTGCTTTATAGCATCAATATTTCTCTAATTAAACCTGAATTAGAAGAACTTTTAATCAGGCTAGACAATGAAGATGCATCTGGAAGAGAAACCAGCGACGGCAGCGACGAGGATCTAATTACCATGGTGGAAATTCCGAGGGCAGAAAATGAACCCTTAAAGGTTAAACTGCAGAAGGAATTACAACATTGTTCAGAGTCAATACAAAAGGAGACAAAAAAAAGTAATAAGACGCGACTGCAAGACATCATTACTCAAGAAATTGATTTATACGCAAATGGTGGTGGTCGGGGACGTAATCTTCAAAAAGCCTTTGAATTTTTATTAATCATTCAGCCCACATGCATGGAATCTGAGATATGTTTCTCTTCTGCAGGGTTTTTATCTAATAAAGTACGTTCGGCGCAGGGAGATGAAACTTTAGACGCACGCGATATTTTTTTTAAAAAATTGTAAACCTTTGACTTTTCTTTAAGTACGTTTAGGAGTTGTTTTTTTGTTAAAGCAGTGACAACTGAGTCAATTTCCGACATACTCTAGGAGAGTTACTTCTATTTTATTAAAAAATGTTTTCAGAGCGAGAAAGAATTGAAAATCTTATGATGTTTGGCTGGGGAGATCACCAGAGACATTTGGGCAAAGATTGTGAACCAGAGCGGGGACAAGCAATTACTATATCTACAGTCTTCAAAATTGTCAAAAAATTCTGTGAAGATGGCTGTGCCAAAGATCTTGCCAGGACAGGTAGGACAAATGCTAGATGATAATGAGAAATGAGATGTTTTACGTTATAACGAAAATCCACATTTACCTACAAGTCAAGTAGCATCAAATTTAATCCTTAGTCAATCATCGGTAAAAAATATTCTGAAAAAGGCAAAGTATCATGCATAGAAAATAAGATTAGTACAATCATTAAATAAAGACGACTATGACCGCCAACTCCAGTTTTACGAAAATATGCAAGAGCGAGGCAACCTGGATCCATTGTTTTGTAGAAATATTTTATTTTCCAATGAAGCGACCTTTTTTCCTTATGGTACTATCAACCGACAAAACTTTAAATACTGGTATACAGAGAATACTCAAGTGGCTCATACGCAACATTCGATTATACATGCTTTCACATACTACTGTATCACATTATAAGTTGTACTCATTAGTTTGAGACAACATACATCGCTTCTAAACTGGATGTTAGTATATTCGAGACATGTTGGGAACTTAAAATTTACTTTAACATTAAACTGTGGAGGAAGACTGCATTGTTTCATTTACATTTCTCTTAATAGTTTTCAAGTCAATGTAATAAGTGTTTCGTTTTTCTTTAGGCTACATCCCTACCATATTGTGCTCCACCAGGCTTTGACCCCGCAAGATTATGATAGAAGATTGGATCATTACTATTGGTTGCTCAATATGATATTGGAAGATAGAAATCTCCTCTCCAGAATTTTGTGGACTGATGAAGCTACTTTCCATAGTGATGGAGGAATATACCGCCATAATATGCATTATTAATTAAGATAAAGTGTCAATGTCTGGTACGGAATTTTGGGTGGCAGAATAATTGGACCTGTATTTAATGAGTCGCTTACTGGCCAAAGATATTTACATTTTTTAAATTACGAACTCCCAATTCTTCTCGAAGATGTGCCCTTGGATATTCGCAGAACTATGGTTTTTTAACACGATGGATGTCCTGTACATTTTGCGGCAAACGTTCGTCAATTTCTTGACGACATATTTCCTGCAAAGTGGATAGGAAGATGAAGTATATTTCCGTGGCCTGCCAGGTAATATTATAGGATATATTGTGATACTGTTAATGAAAATGGTAATTTCTATTTTAGATCACCTGACTTAACATGCCTAGATTTTTATCTATGGGGGAGATTGAGGGATTTTGTTTTCGTTACCAGACCCACCACAAGGGAAAACATAATAGAAAGGATAATAAACAGCAGCCGCCGTATCCCTATGGCAGAGGTGAAATCTGCAGTATTATCAACCAGAGAGAGATTTGAGTCGTGTATACAGAACGATGGGCGACAATTTGAACATTTAGGGCGCCACTGAGAATTACTGTCGTAACGATATTATATTTGCTTGAAAACGTACCTTCATATTTTGTTTTTCCAATGCCTATTTGACTCTAAAAAAACCTTTACAATGGCAAATTGAAAATAAAATCATAATTTTCCGTAATTATGATTATTGTTGTTGATATCTCCGGATCGAAAATAGTTATTAACTTGCGGTTTTCGCTGACTTCTTAGACTTTTAATCATCCTTGTAATTAGGTGAAATTGAATATACTATTATATTTACAATTATGGAAAAAACGCGCAATGTTTGTGAAGTTGTAAGACAGCGCCCCCTAGCGCCTAGTGTAAAACACATATTGCCGTAGTTCATAAAATGATATATAGAGAAAGGCCCTTTTTAACAAAACTAAGTTTACCAAATTATGTTAAGCCAGACCGGAGTTATCAGCATTTATTACAAATAATGTTCAACCTTCCCCCACCACTTTATTTGAAAAGTGACGAACACGTTCTATAGGTGAATTGTATTAATAAATCTTCGAAATATACAAAAATGTTATTTGCGGGATACCTTAACTAGGCGACTTTTAAGGAAACTTTGTGATTCATATTTACCGTTACTGTTGCGCCCTCTAGCGCCAGTCTGAGAAACTTAAAAATAATTTCCAGCAATTTCTCATGACCACTTTACCTCATATATTTTTTTTCCGCAAGCCATAC
The DNA here is from genome assembly GCA_963920685.1 of Polydrusus tereticollis. Taxonomy (NCBI): domain Eukaryota; kingdom Metazoa; phylum Arthropoda; class Insecta; order Coleoptera; family Curculionidae; genus Polydrusus; species Polydrusus tereticollis. Next base: position 22,040,037 of record OY987328.1, read on the forward strand.
GATTAACACTTTCTGAGATACGGCCGACAGCCATTCTTAGTGGGACACCCGGTACATACATTTGACGGTATGATTATATTAAATAGGTATAGGAAGACTGATTTAACTTAAGTTTTTACGTTTGTAAATTGTAAATTTTTCTAAGGCTTTTAGATTTTGAATGCAGTTATTTGTTTGTTTTATTTCTGCTGCTAAATTTTTATTACTACACTGAAACTATAAGATACCGATTAAAATTTATATGAATAAAGAGATAAGTCGAAAGGAAACTCGAAGAGTGTATTGTAAGGCTGTGAAGCTGTCAATTTAATTTTTGTAAACTGAAAGTATATTTTATTTTTTCTCAAATTTTTAGATTCCTCTTAATATTCTAGATCTATTTCATATAACATTTCATATGTCAAAAGTCAAGTTTTTAAAATACTGTATATGAAAAAGAAATTAAGTCGGAATTAAAAGTAGTTGGAAACAAATTGCCCTGTATCTCAGGAATAAGAGACAATTAGGCAACGCAGTTAGTGGATCCTATAATCGCTTTAAGAATGCCACATTTTCTCGAATTTAATCAACTTCGTAGAAGTTACCGTTTAGAAGATACCAACAGTGGACAATTAAATAGTTGCCACTCTGTATGGGAAAAATATGAAAGAAAATTAATATTAACATAGGCCTGCAAACGCTTCCATACGGAGCTTAAGGCCCTTGAAGGTGGTGTCATCACAAAAACCCCGTGAACATAATATATATATTATATATTACAGTTATTGGCAATTAGCGACCAATAACTAGAAATTGCTAATTTTTTGTACAAAACTTGAATTTTTGATGGACGAATTCTATGCTATACCGAGAGGATTTGCATTGTCTGAATATGCCAAATACCCAAACAAACGAATTTTTTGGTGACGGTGTATCAAACATTCGCCGCAATGAGCCTATAAACAGTTTTTTTTGTTTATTTATTGGAGAGAACTATACCTATCTACCTTTAATAATGATGTTGGATTTTTCTTGTCTTATGCTTAAAACAGCTTCACAATATATATTTTTAGAGTTTGACGGGTACAAGCTATATATTTTGACAAATATGTGCTACTGAAACAATACGTTTCAACAGGTTAGAAGGTTGTTCATTTCCAAAATAATCTTTTTTTTTTTATGATAAGGCACAGCACTACAGGATAAATCCTTTATGGCGCTCTAGGAGCGGTGCGTGTGCGCAGGAAACGATTCACGTTAGTCTTGAATCTTTGGAGATTATACTCGTTGGGGAACACGATCTCAGGGAGGTCGTTCCAGAGTGATGACGTTCTCCAGATGAAAGAATTTTGAAACAGTGTCGTTCGAGGGACACTAAGCTGAACCACGTACTGGTGGGCTGCAGTGGCTCGTCGTGTATTTCTACCATGCACCGCTCTGGATGGTATCAAGCGGGCAACCTCAGTTGAACACTTGCCATGAAAATATTTGTAAAATATACTCAAGTCGCCAACCTGCCTTCGATGTTCAAGGCGTTCCAGGTTGTTTGTCAGACTATGGTCACCGATCAAGCGAATGGCTCTTCTTTGAATGGAATCTAGCAATAGCGAACAGTACTCCAGTGATGGTCGAATTTGGGCTTTATAGAGCATCAAAAGTTGTTGGGGTGTATAGAGGTCTTTGTTCGGAAAAGTACTCCAAGCTTCTGCGAGGCTGCCTTAGCAATGGCCGCAACGTGACTAGGCCAAGACATATGACTATCCAAATTAACGCCCAATAAGTGAATTGATGAAGAAAGCACTAATAGGTTAAAGTGTTCTTGACATAGCCAGAAGACACGGGGGACATATTATTATAGTACGAAATTAGATTTAGTTATTTAGTTACGTTTGCTTTCATTTTTCCTAACAATGGTTACAGACCGATAAATTTTACAAAATATTCTTTTTCTGTTCAAACCTAATATTTAAGCATCTTTTTTCTTCATTATTTTTAATTTAATTAAATAATTACTTTTTCAATTTACGCAGAAGAAAGGTACATATTTAAATAACAATGTAAATTATTAAAGAAAATAATTACCTTTTAAATTAAAACCCACAACGTTGTGCCAAAGGGTTAATTCTTATTCAAAATTAAATCTCTTTTAAAACTCCCTTCAATTTGTTCTTTTATCTGTAAACTTCTACCCTAAGGAATATTAATTAGGGCTTTCGGCTTTTTTTCATTGCTATGAAATGAAAATATAATAATAATTGACCTAGATTATATCATCCGAATAATTAGTAGATATAATAGCAATTTCAAACTAGTTGTTTATAAAAGTCATGCAAGAAAAACTATACTTTAGGTTAGTACAATTAAAAAGTCTGATCGTGACTAATTTAGAATTCCCTATTATAGGAAATATTTTACGGCGCACTGTAAATGGCGCATATGCGAGGAAAGGAATTAATTTTGGTTTTAAATAGTTAGAAGTCATGGGTATCATTAGGAAACACCAACACAGGAAAGTCGTTCTAGAGTGATGGGGTTCTTCAGGTGAAGTAACGATTGAACAGTGCCGTTTGAGGAATACGAAGCTGAAACACGCACGGGTGGGCCGCAGTGATTCGTCGTGAATTTCAATTATACAAGGTCCTGCAATAGAGCGTCAGGCATCCATAGCTTCTATACCAACTAAGTTAGGAATTTCGTTCGAACACAGGCATACACTGTATACATGAGTGTAATTCGGGAAAATATTTTCGCATATACAGAATCGTCCGAAAAAGCATGACAACAAAGGAAAAAAAATAAATGGTACACCCTGTATTTTGTTGCATATTTTGGTTCTTTTTAAAGTTCTTTCCTACTTCCCATAATTTTATTTGATTTGCTTTAGTCGTTTACGAGCAATAAATTAATAACAATAAAAAATCGTTTTGCACGGAAAGGTTATTAAAAAAACGGCCTTGGATTTGATTGGTCCGAGCTAGTGTGAACTTAAATACAAGTAGTTTAACGATACTCTGACATCAAATAGTTTTAACTTATTTTTGTTGGTATAATACAGAGAATGAAGCCAGATGGCTCCATCTCGTGGTGCTGGTAAATAACACCAATTACTAAGCATACCTGCGCCCTCTGACCTCTGACATGGACTTATCAAGCCACAAATATGAGAGGAAAACCTGCAAAGACAGAACGTCACAATTGCAGAAGTCCTCGCTAGGCAGCGCTATGCGTTTTGTCGGTTTAGTAACCGAAAACTTAACACATTGAAAAGGGTTTGCTTTTTCCTTCTGCCAGAACCATCCTCAGACGCGTTTCGCTGTATAACAGCTCATCAGTGAGGCTATGGGTTCTGACAAAAGGAAAAAGCATCGGCGTCTGTTTTAAAACAGAAAAATCTATATCATATAGATAATAGAGCCAGATGGCTCCATCTCGTGGTGCTGGTAAATAACACCAATTTCTAAGCATACCCGCGCCCTCTGACATGGACCTATCAAGCCACAAATATCAGAGGAAAACCTGCAAAGACAGAACGTCACAATTGCAGAAGTCCTCGCTAGGCAGCGCTATGCGTTTTGTCGGTTTAGTAACCGAAAACTTAACACATTGAAAAGGGTTTGCTTTTTCCTTCTGCCAGAACCATCCTCAGACGCGTTTCGCTGTATAACAGCTCATCAGTGAGGCTATGGGTTCTGACAAAAGGAAAAAGCATCGGCGTCTGTTTTAAAACAGAAAAATCGATATAATATAGATAATAAAGCCAGATGGCTCCATCTCGTGGTGCTGGTAAATAACACCAATTTCTAAGCATACCTGCGCCCTCTGACATGGACCTATCAAGCCACAAATATCAGAGGAAAACCTGCAAAGACAGAACGTCACAATTGCAGGAGTCCTCGTTAGGCAGCGCTATGCGTTTTGTCGGTTTAAAAACTTAACACATTGAAAAGGGTTTGCTTTTTCCTTTTGCCAGAACCATCCTCAGGCGCGTTTCGCTGTACAACAGCTAATCAGTGAGGCTATTGGTTCTGACAACAAACCGACAAAACGCATAGCGCTGCCTAGCGAGGATTCCTGCAATTTTGACGTTCTGTCTTTGCAGGTTTTCCCCTGATATTTGTGGCTTGATAAGTCCATGTCAGAGGGCGCAGGTATGCTTAGAAATTGGTGTTATTTACCAGCACCACGAGATGGAGCCATCTGGCTTCATTCTCTGTATTATACCGATTTTTCTGTTTTAAAACAGACGCCGATGCTTTTTCCTTTTTTCAGAACCCATAGCCTCACTGATGAGCTGTTATACAGCGAAACGCGTCTGAGGATGGTTCTGGCAGAAGGAAAAAGCAAACCCTTTTCAATTATTTTTTTTGTACAGGGTGTCTAAAATTTGGCTCCAAAAATGACAACTTTCAAACTAGTTTTCAAATGAAGCACCCTGTATACTATTCTACTTTCTAATGCAGAGTTTAAATACAAATATTTTTTCGTATTGCAAGTATATCAAAATTCTGGACTGTTTTCAAGATATTTGCCAAAAACCATAAGTATTAAAAAAGAGATCTAGGCAGCTATGAAAACACAACCATATTTATTTAAGAAATATATTTTAACTGTAATGCATTTGTCTTAAAAGATGTTCAAAATATATTTTAACTGTAACGCATTTGTCTTAAAAGATGTTCAAAATGTCTTCCATTTTGTTTAAGGCATCTGCCTATTCTTGCTTTAAAGGACTTTTCCACCCACATCTCGGAGCATTGCGGCAAACGCGTTGAGTATTCTTTGTCGCAAGTTCTGCTCGGTTGTTGTACGTTCCGTATAAACAAGGTCTTTACGTACCCCCATAGAAAAAAGTAGAGTTTGGTTAAATCAGGCGACCTTGCAGGCCTTCTAACTGGTTCACTCTTTCCAATCCTGCGATTCTCGTAAGTGTTATCTAACAAAACTCCGACCTGTCGCGAAAAATGAACTTGAGCTCCATCCTGTTGTAACCACATATTTTGTGCCTGCATACTTGATAGGAAATCTAAAGGAAATACAGGCAAATCGTTTGTTAAGAATTCGAAATACATTTGACCGGTAAGATGGCCGTTGAAAAAGGAAGGGCCTACCACATGTTCTCCAACAATTCCTCCCCAAACATTTATTGACTAACGATGTTAATAGTCCAGTTGTCGTATGATTCTTGGATTTTCGGTAGCGAAATAGTGAAAACTATTATTGTTGACGCATCCATTATTATGGATTATGGCCTCATCAGAAAATAAGACGTTCATAAAAAATAATGAATTTTCTTGAAGGCGGAATCGAGCCCACTCACAAAACTCAACTCTTCACTGAAAGTGTGGTGCTGTTGAATGCGGTATGTATGAAAATTATGTATTTTTAAAATTTTCTGAACTGACTTGTCACTTATTCCAACTTGTTTTTCCATACGTGCCTGACTAATGTTTGGATTTTCTGTCAACAAAACTGCTAATTCATTTTCCTCATTTGTAACCGTTTTTATCCTTTCTTCTTTTTTTGTAATCTACGCACCCTGCTTCAAGGAGACGCTCAAGCAGTCTGCTAAAGCTTATTGGTTCTGGATGATGCCTTTCGGGAAACTGAGTCGCATACATTCTACTTGTTAGAAAACAAATTTTATCACTGTTCTCCATTACAAAAATAATGTCAATTATTTTTGTAATTTTTTACATAAAATATTATCCGGTAAAGTATACTTATGGCATTCGTAAGGGTAATGTTAAATCTATTTCTTAAATAAACATAGTTTTGTTTCCATGGCTGCCTAGATCTTTTTCTTAACACTTTACTAATGAAATGGGCATATTTATGGTTTTTGGTGAATATCTTAAAAACGGTCCAGAATTTTAATACACTTGTAATACAAGAAAATATTTGTATTTCAATTCTGTATTAGATAGTAGAATAATATACGGGGTACTTCATCTGAAAATCTTAAGAAAACTAGTTTGAAATTTGTAATTTTTGGAACCAAATGTTGGACACCCTGTCTAGAATAAGTTAAAACTAATTGATGACAGAGTATCGTTAGACTACATATATTCGTTCACACTAGCTCGGACAGGACAGCTAAAGCAAATCAAATAAAATTTTGGGAAATAAGAAAGAACACTAAAAGTAACCAAAATATGCAAAAAATGCAGAATGTACCATTAAAAAAATTTTTTTGTCTTCATACTTTTTGGTTCATTCTGTATATGGGAAAATATTTTCCCGAAATACACTCATATACAGTGTAGGTCTGCGTTCGAACGAAATTCCTAGTAGTAGTAGTAGTAGCTTTGACGCCACTCAAGTAGGCCAGTTTAGACCCTTTTTGCCAACCCTGTTTTAGCGTCTGGGTAATGTCAGCCAGACGGGACCTACAGTTTAACGTGTATTCCGAACCACAATATAACCGACAGATGTTATTCTAGGCACAATATTTTTACGGTCTTGTTATTATTAATGTCTCTTTGCTCACCACAAACCTCGACGAGCCGGCCGTTAAACGCCCTTGTGTGCAGCTAAGAGAGTTATATATGTCGCGGCGAACCATCATGAACAGCATCAGATCCGAGCACTGGATATTCCGCCGCCAATTCTCTGGTCAAAGTTTTTACCTCAACCATACGAATATCAGGCAGTGTCCGAGATACACTATCCACATCAGTGTTATCCTTCATTTGGCTCAAGGGTCCCTTTCTCCACAACATGCCGTTTCTAGATTACCTACTAGACTAGAGTGCCGCTGAGAATTTTGCCGGTGTGTGTTGCATACGCAACACTACGTAGTATGGTGACCTGGGCCCTGCAAACTAAAAAAGTCTTCTAAGCCAGCCCGGGCTTGAACCAGGTACCTGTGGCATGGGAAGCGAGAATGCAGCCACGCGACCAGGCCGTCACCAGACGAAATTTCTAACTTAATTGGTATAGAAGCTATATGCTAGATGCCTGACACACTATTGCAGGACCCTGTGTACCGCTTTGAGTGAACTCAAGCGGGCCATATGATTGCCATGAACAAATTGAACATATCTGTGAACGAGGCTAAAGTCATCAACCTGTCTTCGTTTTGTTTAAAGCTTTCAAGGTTGTTTGGAATTTAGCAGACACAAAGTATAGAGAAGCTGAGCCCAATAAGTCCGAGTAGTATTGCAGTGAGGGTCGAATTTGGACTTTATAGAGCATTAAGAGGTGATCGGAAAAGTACCCCAAGCTTCAGCTATGTCCGCAGTGTGACTATGCCAAGTGAAACGTCCCAACCTCCGGTCTACTAATTAGGAAAGAAATAGCGTAATAACGCCCAGAACATAAATATTTATTTTAAATTACATTCTTTGCATACAACTAATACAAATTTTAAAAGCAGTTAAAACATTCGAAAAGTGTAACTTTGACCATCTTAAGGGGGGAAAAGGGTCGTCCAGGGCAAATTTCGGGAAGCTGGACAAGCACACATGGATCCACCGCGCGCCAAGCGACGCTATTTTTTGCAAGGAGGACGGTTCATATAAATAGGCAAGCGCCCTGCAGGCAAGGGGGTTCAATGTTTTTTACTTGACAGAGTTAGGTAGCTGCCAGTCAATTTGTCAAATTTTGTTTTGAAATTTTGGGCGTTTGTCAATATCGAAATTAAATTCTGTCGTAAGTGTAGGTACGATTATTAATTGGTGGGATAACGCTAGAAATCGAAGTGACAATAGCTTTGCCGATTTAACCATGTTATATTAACCTCGGTGCTTTCAGTTATAACTGAAAGCACCGAGGTTAATGTACGGGAAGTGGTTGTCAGCAATATGCTGTATCGAAAAATCCAGTGATTATAATTGTGACAAAGATAAGTAACGATCCTTAAGAAAGCAAGTTAAGGCAGACGTATATTATCTTTCAGTTTAGGGGAGTACCGTAATCAGAAAAATTAAAACTAGGGGAAAAGGCAAAGCGTTGATCGGAGAACGACGAATAAATAATTATCAAAGAGGTTTAAAGAAGTTTGTCCATTATTAATAAATTGGCTTTCAACGCCATTGACGTAGATACCTGCTTATGCGGGTTCTATTCCAGCGTTTGGTCTTTTCTAAGTCCTCGCTGATCTGGTTGGGTGGATTGCTTAATTACCGCGAGATGTTGCCACGTCGAACATCTCGCATATATAAAAAATATTTATCAGGTATATAAATGTGTAATTTGGGTAAACAGTATTTACTTATTTATTTATTTATTTACTTGTCTCAGTACCGATTCTTAAATTTGGTTATCCAAAATCAATAAACTTTCGCCCTTAAAGTAAGGATAATATTGGTAAAATCTATTATGGTGCCAAAACCTGATGGTCTGTGTGTCTTTCTGAGGTTTCACCTAAATCATAGAAAATAATAAATAAATAAAAAATGTTAATTATATTTAATAACACTTGCAGAAGAAACGCTAGAAGTGCTATCCAAAACAATAAAGGAAGTGGGCGACGAATATTTAAAAAACAACAAAGTAAATAGGAAATGTTGGATGACGAACAATATCCTGCGACTCATGGAAGAGAGAAGGAACTTGAAAAATGACCACAGGAAATATCTAGCCATACAAAAAGATATAAGAAAAGAAATAAGAGCGGCGAAGAAAAACTGGATTGAAGAACAGTGCGAGGAAATAGAAACACTGGAATGAAAGTATGAATCCTTTAATATGCATAAAAAAGTCAAAGAAGCAGCAGGATTATATAGGAGAAAAATATGTGACAAACTACATAACAAAGACAACAAAATCATAGTCGACAAAGGTGAGAAAATGGAGACATGGAAATTATATATAACAGAACTTTTCGAAGATGATCGACCTCAGCAACCGCCGAACATTGATTCCCTAGATAGTCTTCCAATAACAACAGAAGAGGTCAAACATGCCATATCTTGTTTAAAGGAGGGCAAAGCACCTGGACCCGATAATATCCGTGCTGAATTTTTGAAACTTTTTCACGAACAAGATATCTGCTGGCTGACCGAAATATATAACAACATATACAATACGGGAGAAATACCCAAGGTATGGTTAAAATCTACCTTTATACAGCTGCCAAAGAAATCCAATACAAAACACTGTGGCGATTTTCGCACTATTAGTCTCATGAGCCACCTACTAAAACTATTTTTGAAAATAATCCACCAAAGAATATTCAAGGTATGCGAGGAGCATATGGAACACACACAATTCGGTTTTCGGTATGCAATGGGAACCAAAGAAGCCTTGTTTAGCACCCAAGTTGTATTCCAGAGATGCACAGACGTTAAATGCGATATATATGCGTGTTTTATCGATTATCAGAGGGCATTCGATAAGGTACAGCACGGAAAACTTGTGGAGATTCTGAAAACGATTGGCATAAATGAGCAGGACCTGAGAATTATAAGTAACCTGTATTGGAATCAGTTATCAACCGTACGAAGCTAAGGGGAAGACTCGGACAAAATAATGATCAAAAGAGGGGTTAGACAGGGTTGTGTACTCTCGCCACTACTATTTAACATTTACTCAGAGCAAATATTCCAACATGCTTTAGAAGAGGAAGATGCTGGCATTTAGGTAAATGGTGAGTGTTCGAACAATATAAGGTACGCAGACGATACGGTGGTGTTTGCTGATAGCATGGAGGGCCTTCGAAACATTATGAATAGAGTAACTGAAGTTACCCTCGACTACGGACTTCTTCTTAATACAAAGAAAACCAAGTACATGGTTATCTCGCAAAACAACATTCAACCTGGTCAACTCTTAATTAACAATCAACAGATAGAAAGAGTAAATAAGTAAACGTATCTTGGAACAACAATAAACGAAGAATGGGGCCACTCTTTAGAGATTAAATGCCGCATCAAGAAAGCCAGAACTGCATTCCTAAGAATGATACAACTATTTAGATGTCATGATCTGTTATTGACAACCAAAATCAGATTGTTGAGGTGCTATGTCTTTTCGGTACTACTGTATGGGGTGGAATTATGGACCTTGGCCGAAGCTTCCTGCAGGAAAATCGAGGCATTCGAGCTGTGGCTATACCGACGAATATTAAGAATGCCTTGGACAGAACACGTTACCAACCAGAAAGTTCTGAGAAGAATGGGGAAGGAGAAGAAGCTAATCACAACAATAAAAACACGAAATTTAGGTCATATCATGAGAAATGGCCAAAGATGTGAACTATTACAACTATTACTGCAGGGAAAAATCGAAGGAAGAAGAGGACCAGGAAGGAGAAAGATTTCGTGGCTAAAAAACCTAAGGACATGGTTTGACACGACGAGAGTGAGTTTGTTCCGGGTTACAGTGGATAAAGTGAGGATCGCCATGATGATCGCTAACATCCGAAACAAATAGGCACTACAAGAAGAAGAACACTTAAAGTTGGTGATGTTAACAATGGCAAGTGTATATCTACACAATTTATTGAGGGAAAGCCGTAAAGTTGGTGAAAGGTAATTTGAAAGTGTTAATGGACTTTGTTTTAAAATCCTCAGTATTTGAAACGGACTGAAATGTGGCTTGTGTGTTTATATTGGATGTTAATTACCTAGGTGTTTCGTGATTTCAGATACCTTTTACTCCAGTGGGGTTCTCGGAGACGCCATCTTCAGACAAAATAACAGCAACTTTATGAGCCATCCGGTTATACTGCTGTTGTTTGTTAAGTTGTCTATAACTTGCTTATTTTAAATGAAGTACCCTGTGTTATATGTTTTTTTGCATTCCTTTTTATTTCGATTCCAGTATCTTATATTAAAAGTATTTGTACAACAAAGCAGTCTTATTGCTTTTTGGCAAGAAGGCCCCAATAAACAAAGTAATTATATGTGCATAGAGATGCGGGTCATTGTCAGTTGCAAGTTATCGGCGTTGTGATACCGAGTTTATTTAAGAGGAATATTGTCAAAAAAGGGAAGTTTCTGCGTAAACAACTGATGACATACTAAATTTATTTTTTAAACATGGCGAGTGCAATAAAAATATGAGTTGAACAGACAGAACACCAATGAACAAAACAAAATCGCGTCGATGAAAAATAATTAATAAAACGAGTCACAAGAAATAATCTTAATCAAAATGCTTAATTTGACCCCCATTGAGTCTTAAACACTTTTGAATGTTAGACAACAGCTTCTGTAGTAATGCTTGCTATTTTAGCTGGATCAAGTTAAACGAATTAAGGTTCTTCTTATTCCGGCTACTAGTTCTTCCACTGAATCGACGAAAGTAGATTAAATTCTTTGCTTTATTGTTCCCCAAAGATAGATATCTGATGGGGTCAGGTCTGGACTCCTTGGTGGCCAATCCCACAATCCTAGACACCTAATCTATCTGCCTCCAAACGTCTCATACAATTTCTGGTTAATCACATTTTCATATTGTGGCGGAGCGCCGTCGAGTTGATACCAACAATATTTTCTATTCAAAGGCAGATTATCAACAAAGTCTGTCACAATTACTGTTTGTAAAATGACTATGCATTTTCTGCTATTCAACACTTCCTCATAAATATGAAAGCGTACTTGATCATGCATAATAATTAAAGCTAATACAATTACACTGAATATGTTTTGAAAATTTTCTCGAATGATAATATGAGGATCTTCAGTGCCGCAGAAATACCTTCTCTTGAGAATTTTGATTTGCGTGTCCATATATTTTTACATGATGCCGGATCTTCTTACGTTCGTATTAAAATGATTTCACACAACTATTCATGTTGTGGTGCACTCCCAGAATAAAGAAAGTGAAGACGTTTGAATTTATAGGGCTGAATGCCATGTTCTTCTAAAATTCTTTGAGCAGATGGTCGTCAAACTCCTAAGTCGTATAGGATAAACATGGATATTGATACACACATCCTGATATCGTTATCTTTATTTGACATTATTGGCCTGGATAAAATTATTTCTGCATTAATTGTTCCATAATAATTAAGATAATTTTTCATTATGTTGCTAAACTTTATTCTGGCCATTGGTGTTAAAATCGTGTGTTGGATTCGCCATAAATAATACATAAATTTAATATGTCAGCACTTGTATACGTATTATTTTCCATTTTTCGACAATATTTCTCTCGAATAAACTTGGTATCAAAACGTCGATAAATAATTAATTACAACTGACAATAGCACGCATCTGTAAATACATATTAATACTTTGTTTATCATGCTTTTCTTCCCAAAAATCAATAAGACTTGATATTCGGAGGATTTTACGAAAAACCGTAAATAAGTTTAAAACTATTCAGGTATAAGGGACACCCTACGTGGACGGGTATAAAATGTTCTCCCCTATCCATTAAATGAACCAGCAACGTAGCATCGTATTAAAAAAAAATTAGTTTTTAATTTCTTGTTAAAGATCACATATTGTTACTTTCCAATTCCAACAAGTCATTATCGAGCACAATAATATCTACTCTATAACCGGAATTTCGAGTTTCAGTCATGTATCTTTGAAAGGATGTTCAATTTTAGGCGACCCCCTCTTAAAGGTCAAAATTTTAGAAAAAAAAAATTTTTTCTCAGAAACGTATAGAGTATGCTATAAAATCTTTTAGTAAAAATGATTGGAAATAAAGGAAGGAACACAAAAACATATTAAACAGCGTGCTCCATTTAATATAAGTAAGTTTAAGACAACTTCCGGTATAACCGAAAGCAGGATAAGGTCGCTGTTGTTTCATCTGAAGAGAGCGTCTCCAAAAACCCCATTATCCAAATTTGCATGATTAAAATCGCATTACTATCCGAAATATTCTAATGAGGGGTTATCGTGTGACACCCACTATGACCTGTTCATCAGTACCCAAACTGTCCAGACTGTCATCTTTGATATAATCTCGGTTAAGCGAAAGAATGGTAATGATGAATTACTTGGATAGTGTTGTAAGATGATTACCTGGTTCGAAATTAGCACACAGGTTTTGGATAACGAAAATGACGTATATTCATTACGGTATTAGTACAATAGTAGCAAAATGTTAAAATTATCAAATCATCATCTCTTAACTTATATTCTTTTAAATCTAGTTCATCAAAATATATATATATGTTTGGGTAACCTTAAACTATGGTACGGTTTGTTATATGTTATATGTTTATGTTTATCAATTACAAGCAAAGCTGGCACCTTACGTTCATGGTTGTAACCTTGTCAATCTAAACCAATGTTTAATAATATAAACTAATTTAATAAAATAGGTAAAATACTGTAAAATACTAACTGTCTTAATTTTACCTTATACTATACCTTACTTACACTACACCTTATACTACACCTCCGGCCGGCAGAAAAAAAAAATCGAATGCTAATGCTGAATTTTTTTTTTGAAATAATCAACCAATCTATATCAATCAAAATATTTCTTAACTCTATTCTTATGAACTAAAACTTGCTTATTCTCTATATCTAACAAAATATTTGGAGACTGTTCACTTATCACTGTAAAGGGTCCATTGTATAAAGCGTCCATTTTTGTTCCCGAATTATTTTTCAAAAGCACTTTATCACCACTCTTATAATTAACTATGCTACTTTTCCTATCATATAAAGTCTTTCTTTTACCTTTTGACGTCATCAAGTTACTTTTTGCATCAGCACATGCTTGCTGGAGCCTATACTTTAACTCTAAAGGATAACTATCAAAATTGTACAGAGGGTCAACTTCTCGTAACAAATTCGAAGGTAAATTAGCCGTTTTGCCAAATACTAACTCATACGGGGTATACCGAGTTTCAGTATGAACACTAGTGTTATAGGAAAAACACCAAAAAGGTATCCAACTACTCCAATTAGTTGGGTTTTTCGCTATTTGCATTCGTAAGTATGCTCCTAATGTTTTATGAGAGTTTTCTAATGCGCCTATGGTCTGATGATGGTAGGCCGTTGAATTAAGTTTTTTAATTTGAAGCAATTTACACGTTTGCGTAAGGGTTGCAGCTAAGAATTCAGTGCCTTGGTCTGACACTATCTCATCTGGGATTCCAAACCTCAAAATAAAATTTTCAACGAACGCTTGGGCTACTGTTACAGCTTCCTTATTTTTTAAAGGATAACATTCCACGAATTTACTGAGATCACACTGTAACGTTAAAACATATTTATTGTTATCAACATCTGATTCTAAAGGACCAACTAAATCTAAACAAATTCTCTGGAATGCTGAATCAGCTGTAGGCGTAATAGTCATTGGCTCTATACTTACTTTTGAATGTTTATACCTCTGACAATCATCGCATTTTTTTAACAAAGTCCTCAACGTCTTGTCTTAAACCTATCCATGAATAATATTTTTTAACATTATTATACATCCTATTTATTCCTGCATGACCTCCTGTCGGCAGTAAATGAAAATCATTAAGCACTATTTGCTTTGTCTCACGATCGTATACTTTTTGCACGTCTTTAATAACACATATTTTTATACCGGTTTCATTTATCAACTTTTTATATTTTAATAATTCTCTTAAGAATTGAGCGCTCTTTCCGTCTTTAATTACTATTAATTCGCGGATATTATATTTATCACATATAGCTTTCAGTATCCTCAACGATCCACTTAAGGGTAACGCCGATCGGATGTTCTGAAATTTAAATTCCGCTTCGTCGGAACTCAGGTTTCTCAACGATGCCTTCCTGGTCAACGTCGATCGAAAATCCTGGCCCATATAAATGACGTTTTTATTTTTGAAATAGACGAAATTTTCTATATTACAATCGTAATTTTCATTTTTACATAATTCAATAAACTTCGCGTTTGACACTGGACAGAGTTCACACGATTCTTTAGGCCGTTTCAGTACTTCTGTTACTCCCGGGTGATCAATCCGTTCGTAAGTACCCGAACTACAACCTACGTCATCTGTTTTGTCTGTCTGTCGCTTCGCGGCTGCTCTAGTCGTAGCAAATAAAGATTCATTATTATTTTTATTACTTAAGCTTTTAAGCTCCTCATTATTTATTTCTATTCTCGAAAGCGCGTCCGCTATGACGTTTTCTTTCCCTTTAACATGTTTAATATCAAAATTGTATTCTTCCAAAACTAATCGAAATTTAGTGAGTCTACTAGAAGGGTTAGTCATACCAAAAAGTGAAATAAGAGGTTTACAGTCGGTTTCAAGTGAAAATTTTCGTCCATACAAATAAGGTCTGAAATGCTTAACTGCCCATACTACTGCTAAAAGTTCCTTTTCTACTGTACAATAATTACGTTCTGCTTTATTTAAAGACCTATTGGCATAAGCAACTGGCTTATCATCCATATTTGACAAAACTGCTCCGATTGCACCCCCTGATGCATCGGTTTTTAAAATGAAAATATTATCTTTATCAAAATTAGGATATTGTAAGATTGGAGGGCTTATAAGTGCGGTTTTTAATTTTTCGAAAGATTTTTGACACTCATTTGTCCAACAAAATTTTACTTTTTTCCTGGTTAAATTATTTAATGGAATTGAAATTTTTGCAAAATTTGGAATAAATCTTCTATAATAGTTTGCAAATGCAACAAATCGTTTAGTCTCATTTGCATCCTTGGGTACGGGATAACTCTGAAGGACCTTTATTTTCTCCCTATCAGGAAAAACACCTTTCTCCGAAATCACATGCCCAAGATACAAAATTTCTTTTTTCAAAAATTCACACTTGTTTGGATTTAATTTCAAATTTACGTCTCTAAGCCTCTGAAAAATTTTCACTAGATTTTGGTTATGATTCCTTAAACTGTTTCCAAAAACAATTAAATCATCAAGATAAACGAAACAACTGTCATAATTTAACCCTGTCATTGCAATAGTCATTATTCTAGAAAAAGCACTTGGACTAATTTTTAAACCCATCGGAAGTCGTGTCATTTGGTACTGTCCTCTTTCGGTCGTAAATGCTGTATACGGTCGACTAGACTCTTCCAAAGGCACTTGGTAGTATCCTTGGGACAGGTCTAAATGCGAGAAATACATAGCTCCAGATAATGAATCTAAAATTTCAGTAATAGATGGCAATGGAAACTTTTCGTCGTCTCGTAACTTTTTATTGAGCAAACGAAAATCAATTACAACTCTAAAGCGTTTAATGCCTGTTTGGTCGGCTTTTTTAGGTACAACTAACAATGGTGCGGACCATTCACTTTTAGCCTTTTCAATGATTCCTTGTTTTTCCATCATTTCGATTTGCTTATGTATTTCTGCCTTTTGTGCGTGAGGAAGTCTGTATGGTTTTACGTCTGACGGTGACGCGTCAGGCTTAAGTCGTAATGTCTGTTTGTAGATGTTAGTCGTAGTAAGAGGATCGTTATCTAAATGAAAAATATCCGAATACTTAGCGCAAATTTTTTGTATTGAAAAGTTTTCTTCCTTATTTAAATGCTTAGTATTAATTAATTTCAACAATTTGTCAACTCGCCCTACTGAATTATTCTCCGTTTCTAAAAAACAACATGTTTCGTAATCGCTAAAATTTACAAGCTTTGGATAAAAATTTGTCAATGAAATTTCCATGTCACGGGTATACCGTCTCCGATTTCTTCTGGTAATACAATACAGTCCTCATTTTTATTCACTTTGCAAAATTTAATTACCTCGCATCTAGCTGGTATTTTAAAATAAGATTTTTCTTTTGAAAACATTGGTACCGAGATATTTTTATTTTTTAGAAAAAATGAAAAATTAAAATTTTCGTAATTTATAGTGGCATTATATTTTTGGAAAAAATCAGAGCCTAAGACTCCGTTTATTTTATTCTCAAAACTGTCTATTAGGTGAAAATTATGATTTAAATTAATTACATTGTTATTGTTATTGTTATTAATATTAAATTTCAAGTTCGCAACGCCATGAGACAGTGTGGAGCCGGTAACTCCATTAATTTTTATTTTAGTTGCTGTGTTTACATATTCGTGTTTATCAACACAGGTTTTAAATATTACACTAATTGAAGCACCTGTATCTATTAATAAATTTAATTTGGTACCTTTGTACTTGACTTGAATAAAATTGAGACCATTTAAATTAAAAATAAAAAATTCATTATTAGACTCGAAAAAACTGATTTTCTAATGTTTCGCTTGATTGATTAGACTCGCTAGTACTTTCGTCCCTAATGCAATATGACCTATTATTATTATTATTATTACCACGAAAACCTCTTCCGCGATTTGGAAAACCCCTAAAATTCGGTGACCTATTTTGAAACCTGTAATTGTTGTTATTACTGTTATACCTGTTATTCCCTGCGGGACCTGAAAAATTCCGACCACGAGACCTATTATTTGAAAAAGAACTGAAATTTGCTCGATTATTTCGACCTCTGAAGACCCTATTACTCGCGTGCCTATTTTGGATATGAAAAACCCGATGAGAGCCTGTGTCACTTTTTCCAAGCTCCTCATCCTTTGCTGCCCTTATCGCATCACTTAATCGGTCGTAATTACGTGCTTTAACAATAGTGCGCATGTCGCTACTCTGCAACCCATTGGCAAATACGTTTATAGCAAGCTTCTCGTTTACGGAAGTTAACACCCGTACAGCTTCGTCATTCCCGTCGGACTGTGCGATAGTAAGGTCCAGGAGTAGATCTTCAATAGTTCTACCGAACTCCTCGATTGATTTACCCCCTTGCTTAGCACCGTTCAATCTGGCGGACAATGCTCCCGCTGACTTTTTGGTGAGAAAAAGAGCTTTAATATCAGTAATAAGGGCTTCATTCGTTGCGTATGCGCTCTGCAACCTTATTTTTGCATTAGCCGATAATCTTGCCTTAAGGACATAATTCGTTAAACTCTTTTTCCCTGCCTCGTCAAGCAATGCGTCATATAACTCGATGCCGTCAATTAACTCTTTTGTCGTTTTCTCAGTGCCGTCCATGCGCGGCAACAGAGACGCGGCCGTTTTCAAATCAAATTTTTCACTCATGTTTCTAGCTTCAACAAAACAATCAGAATCGGGATTTTTTGCTACAGATTCTGTCTCTTTCGTATCGGCGGTTTTTAGCCTATCCTGTAAAACTTCATTAATAGCTTCAAAATATTTATCTAACTGTGTGGCATAATCTTTGACTTGGGCTATTAATACGGTTTTAGTGGGGACGGGGACCCTATTAAATTCATTTTTTAAATTGCTAAACTCACTTACAAGTGTCTCTAGTTTTCCTAAGTTGCTTACGGTGACAGTCCTAGAGCTGCGCCTTTCGATGGAGTCCTTTTTCAGATTCCTATACAGTACCCTTGCCTCTTCTAACAAGTACTGGAACTCCTTGATGCCCATGAACTAATCCCACGTTGCGTACGAGCGGCTTTTGCCTCACCTTCCATTAAGGCCTCACAAGTACGTTCTGCTTGGCTGTTGCTCGACTTGGGACTGCTACTACGCATATGCAAATGCGGTCAAACTGAAATGGAGTGACTTTTCTTCTTCTTTAGGCTTATCTGCGGGGTTTATAAGAACTTAGATTGCTTCAGGATCCCTAGGTGCTGTCCTCAGGTACATACTCCTTGATAAATCCTTCTTCAGTGTTCTGCGGTACATCTGTTTGAGCTTCAACACCAACAACAGGACGACTGCTCCAGTTAGGATATACAACAGTATGCGAATGTCCAAGGGTGCCTGGATCGCCTCTTGTTCCACAATGAAATTCGAATTAACGACACCAGAGTCTGTTATTTCTGCGTGTTTTGAATTTGTTGTCCCCATCTGCACTTGTTTCACTTCACTTGTTTCACTTGTTTGCTTTCACTTAGGTAGTCACTTTATATTTACCAAGGGCTTAACTTAAGCCCGCTGGCAGGATCGCCATGTAAGATGATTACCTGGTTCGAAATTAGCACACAGGTTTTGGATAACGAAAATGACGTATATTCATTACGGTATTAGTACAATAGTAGCAAAATGTTAAAATTATCAAATCATCATCTCTTAACTTATATTCTTTTAAATCTAGTTCATCAAAATATATATATGTTTGGGTAACCTTAAACTATGGTACGGTTTGTTATATGTTATATGTTTATGTTTATCAATTACAAGCAAAGCTGGCACCTTACGTTCATGGTTGTAACCTTGTCAATCTAAACCAATGTTTAATAATATAAACTAATTTAATAAAATAGGTAAAATACTGTAAAATACTAACTGTCTTAATTTTACCTTATACTATACCTTACTTACACTACACCTTATACTACAGTGTTCTTGTTGGTACAAGCTTAGAGTTGAATTCCATAAATAGGTCCAAACTGGTTTGGGATTTCTTTGTACAGCAATAATTTGTTGCGAGTTGAGGAACTGGCGAAACTCTCCAATAACAAATTATGTTATTGCGAAAGAAAGGACGAAGGCAATAATCTTGCAGATGAAGATGGTAAAGATTTAAATATTTTGTTACATGAAGAAGAAAAATTAACCTGTCTAGCAGCTAGTTGCTTCAACATTTCATTAAATAATTAGTTATGTGTAATTATTTTATTATGCATTACAATATGTTACACAGGGTGTTACAAATTCCAGGCTAAGTACAAGGATCTCTGAAACTGTTAGAGATACAAAGTCGGTTAAATGGAGCAAAGTTCCGAAATATGGCTGGAAAAATTCTAAAGTTCCGGGTACCCTCGGAGATATCCAAAAAAAACGAAAATTAGCAAATTCCTTTTAATTTTTCCTAATAATATTTGATGAAATATTTTTTTTTTTGGGAGACATAGCACTGCAAGATTATTTCTTTAGGGTACTCGGCGGGCGGTGCGTGTGCGCAGGAAATGATTCACGTTGGTCTTGAATTTTTGGAGATTATACTCGTTGGGGAACACGGCTTCAGGAAGGTCGTTCTACAGTGACGACGTTCTCCAGATGAAAGAATCTTTTAACAGGGTTATTCGAGGGACACTAAGCTGAACCACGTACGAGTGGGCTACAGTAGCTCGTCGTATATTTTTACCATATACCGTTCTGGGTGGACCTCCGTTGAGCACTTGCCATGAAAATATTTTTAAACTAGACTCAAGTCGCCAACCAGCCTTCGATGTTCTTTGTATAAACATATTTTTACTGATAGAAGACAATCCTTTTTAGTTGGAAATTTTGAAAAACATTTAGCAACAAATGCCTTTTATACAGTCTCTGGTTAAAAAATTGTTTACTTTTATTTTTCTTTGTTTTTGTCTGCATTTTTTTTTAAATAGACATATTTTTTAGAACACAGTGTATTTCTTTACCCTATTTTACTATAATAAATTAAGAAATATTACATACCAGTATGCATATTTCGTCAAAAAAATGCATATAACTGCATATTTTAAAGGCAAACAAGGCATATACACTAATATACAGGGTGTATGTATGAAAACGGTCGATTATTTCCTAAAGTATAACAGTTAGCAAAAAATATGTTTAGATAAACGTTTTAGGGTTTTTAAAGGTCTATAAGAATTAAGAAAAAATAAGTATACAGGATGAGTCAGAAAACCGTAGAGAAGCAAAGTTACTTTTCTTTAAATAGAATAACTTATATCTAAGAACATTTTTAAATTTTACATCAAATAGCAGTTATTTTTCCATAAGTGCATTATAGGTCTAAACCTAACAATTTCCGAGATATCGAGTGTTGAAAAATGACTTTTTTTGAAATTTGACAGCTTCTAGGCTTCTAACGGTGTGTCTTTGAGTAAAATGGCTTACATGTCCATATCTTACTTTTTTATTATCTTCCCAAAAACATCAACTTCCGGTTAAACCGGAAGTACTGTATTTCCGGCCTTTGAGTACATCCGGTTTAACCGGAAGTTGACACTTTTAGTAATAAGAAACTAAGATAGGGACATGTAAGCCGTTTTACTCTAAGACGTACCGTTAGAAAGCTAGAAGCTGTCAAAGTTCAAAAATGTCATTTTTCAAATGTCGATATCTCGGAAACTATTGGGTTTAGACTCATAATGCACTTATTAAAAAATGGTTTTTATTTTACGTAAAATCCAAAACAATTCTAAGATATAGGGTGTTCTATTTAAAAAAAAAAAAGTAACTTTGTTTCTTTACGGTTTTCTGACTCATCCTGTGGACTTATTTTTTTTAAATTCTAATAGACCTTAAGAAACCCTGAAACTTTTGCCTTAAATAGTTTTTGCTAACTGTTTTACTTTAAGAAGTAATTGACCGTTTCCATACAAACCAACGACCCTGTATAGTGTATATGCGCATATTTTGGCTGAATTTAAGTGCATATGTTCCACCCTTTATATATAATATAGAATACCTTTATATCTAGAGATTAACAGATTAACTAAAATATAATTTTTAGACGCCATGTGTACAAAGTTTTAAAGTTAGGTAAATAATCAATATCCAATAGAAAACAACAATAATTTATAATAGGGAAAGCCGTATCTTCAGTGTATTAGATTTAAATACTTTGTTAAAGTTTGTCAGCTAGTTTAATAAGGTTGTCAAAGTGCCTTACGAAAATGATATATTTAGTAATAGAAAATAATATCCTCTTCTTGCCTCCTACATAAATTTAGTTTGGATCTACTTTAATAAGGTTTTCTGTTCCATTGTAATAAATTTCAGTTTATTCTGTCTTTTGTATTATTTATTCAACAAAAGGAATTTTGATTAAAGTTTAATTTTACTGTAATATTGGAATAATAAACTTTAAATAAAATTTATTTTGTAAAGTCCATAAAGTTTAATTAACATGAGTTTTGATTTGAAAAAGGGTTTGTCGTCTGGATTTAAATAAATGATATAGAACGTATAAAAGAAAATCCAAACTACAAATGTATACCAACATGTATACAGGGTGACCTAAAACGTATAGTCAATAGTTAGGGATCGGGTAGATCGGATACAAATTGGGTTGGAAGGTCAGGTAACATTTTGTCCTTTATCCCCCACAACCGAGCTACATGCTTCCAAATGGGAGACCATGAAGATGTATTTTTCTTAGTGTCTTCGAAACTTATAAAGATGCAAACTGTAAATTTAGGTATTCTAGTAAGCTTTATATGCCGAATTAAACTATTGTGGTTAAAATGTCAACAATCCAAAAGTGACGCTAGAAATAGGGAAGGGCAAGGTCAAAATAAACTTTTTGATATTGATCTTTATATCTATTTTTATCTTAAATAAGAAAACTAAAGCATCGTTTTTAAGATTATTCCAGTTAAAAACTACCTTGCATGCGAAAAAGAAAATATAATTAATTTAGTAACATAACAAAATTTGAAACATAGTTATGTGACTATTGTATACTTTAAAAATAAAGAAGAGATTTTCTATTATCAAGGTGGTCAAAATAAAATGACTTTGAAACTTCAAGTTAAAGTACAAGTACAAGATTATGTTTTACTTAGCGCGTAGGGGTGGACAACTTTTATAATCCAGTCTGAGTCCGAGCAAGTCGCAGTGTGGCGCGCTTCGCGCGTGCAAGCCATGTTTCGAAAATTTATTGTTTTGTAAGTATTCAACTCTCCACCCTAAAATTTAAGTAGTATTTTAAAAAAGGTTTGAGTTCATTTTTTCAATAAAAAAAAGGAAGAAAATCATGTCCAAATTTGAAAAAATTGCATTTGTTTAAAAGTTTTCAATTTTTGTCATTTCGATATTGCCGTATATTTCTCCAACTTTAATTAATTCCAGCAATAGTGGCTGTATTTACGAATCCATTGGACCCCGACTTCCTTGACGAAGAACTGATGTTTCAGCAAGATGGTGCTCCTCCACACTATGCTGCCACTGTCCGCACATTTTCGAATGAAACCTGTCCCAATCGGTAGATAGGAAGGAGAGGACTTATCGAGTGGCCTGCTGGGTCGCCAGACCTAACTCCGCTGGACTTCTTTTTGTAGGGTTACCTCAAGTCGAAAGTATTTGTTGATAGGCCAAACAATCTGCAGGAGTTGAAAGAGAGGATCCGAAGAGAAGTGCGTGCAATAACTCCGGAAATGGTTGAAAATATGCAAAGAGAGTTTACTGAACGCCATCGATATTGTCAAGCCGTAAATGATGCAAATTTTTAACATTTAATGTGATTTGTTGTTCTGCTCTGTTTAAATGAACAAGTCTAACTTATTGATATGTTTAATCGTAATCTTTTCGATAATTGTTGAGTTTAGGTATAGGACATGGTACATGAAACATATTTAGAATTCAATGCAAAATTTAAAAATTAAATAAAAAATAGACAGTTTAATATGAAAAAATGAAGTTGATGGTCGTAACTTGTTTTTGGTCTACCCTGTATACGTGAATTTGCCATAAAGAAAAACACATTAAGAAATAAATGTCGACGCGTCCGAGGGATTTTTAAAAAACAAACCGCTGATTTCTAAATGAATCTAGATATTACTTTTGGGAGTCACTGTATATGCATAATAATATAGACACACATACTATACTCAAGAATCTACTACTACTACTCGCGTTGCATTGATATACGATGGCAATAAATTGACTCCCGTACCAGAGTACACATATCACCAAACGAGACCACCTGAATATAGTAGTTTTCCAACTGCTCCTCACTAAACTAAAACGCTCAGATTAGTAATCGCGCTAGCCACCATCCAGGTAGAATTCGTTTCACTTCGAATTCGAGCGGTGCGGGCAAAATTGAAAATATGGGGGTAGCGGATCTACCGTTTATTTATTCTACCGTGTCGTATTGTACGACATGAGCTGACTTTTCGTGAGAGGCGTAGTATTTACGAGACTGGAACAGGGCAGGGGGAAAAATAAATAAAGCAAGGACTACAACTTAAAATAATATTATGCTGATACTAATTATGTATCTTCTGTTGATCTTTTTCAATCCACGAATTTTACATTTTTTAGTTCCATCTCTCGGGTTTTCCATTAAAAATGGTAGATGTACAGGGTGTCCAGTTTTCGATGTTTTTACGGCGTATCTCCGTTATTAATAAAGATGGAAGGATACGGTTTTTGCAGTACTGTACTACTTTTTTGTGAAACAGAAGATGCCGCAATCACAAATTTTCTAGTTTTCCTTGTTTTTGATGTACAGGATGTTTTTGAAATTTTACATTTTGGACACCCCCCCCCCCCTCACATATTTAGGCTATCCTATAGCTTATTAAAGAGAAAACAAATGTTTTTTTGTAGTACTAGTGATGTACTCAGATTTTTTCTACGTTCACTAGTTTCCGAGAAAAAGAAGAAACTTGCTTTTTTTAAATGGGTCACCCTATATATTTTTTAATAATATAATTTAGTTTATAACAAGCTTCTCAGAAATATATAATACCTTATTTTTATTTTTAATATTAAGCACGAAATTTACGTTTCATTAAAAATATACATTTTTTTGTTATTAGGCCATGACGGGTATTTAAAAAAAGAAAAGAACACAAACATATAAAAAACTTTGAAAATAATGAAAAATACGACATGCTCGTTTGTTATGTCTATTGTAATGGAAATAGAGATAAAGCATTGGAAGTGTATTTCAATAAGTAAATATACGCCTTTTTGTAATATCTCAATGAAGAATTATTAAATTTCTTAAATTACTTGTAGATGTCCCGAAAGACGATAGCCGGATAAAATAATTTTTCTAAGGATGAAATCAAATTTAGCTAACTAACCTGAACACGGTTCATCTTCTAAACCTCGGCCTAAAATCTACAACAAGGACAACTGCGAGACTGATGAAATAAATGTTTTAGCTTCAATTGAAACAAATCCAACTATTTCTTGCCATATAAATTCCACCTAGTACAAAACTTACATCCCGGTGATGCATAGCGCCGTATAGAGTTCTGTAATTGGCATTTACAAAACAGCAACAGGAAAAATAATTTTGAAAGAACGGTTATATGGTCCGATGAGGCTCATTTTACCAGTGCTGGTATATTTAATCGGCACAATACGAGATTTTGGTCTCAGGAAAATCAGCATGTAATATTTCCACTCGAGCGTCAAGGCAGGTTTGGCTTTAACGTTCTCTGCTTCATACTGGGAAGCAAAATAATTTATAATATATTTGAAGGCAGCCTTAATGCAAATAATTATTTAAAAATTCTGGAAAACGTTGTGCCGGAAATAATAGAAGACGTACCCTTACCGGGTCTCAATAACTTGCATCTGCAATAAGATAGAACGCCCGCTCACAATGCGCTAATTATGAGAGCCAACTTAAACAATAATTTTCCAGGTTACTGGATTGGAACTAATGGACCTGCAAAATAACCAGCAGGGTCACCCGACTTGTCGTATTTGGATTTGTTCTTGTGGGGTTACATTAAAAATAAAATTTATTGTATTGAATACCAAGCAATTGCCGATTCAAATAATGCCACTAAAATAGCATTTAGGGAGTTACAAACGCGGCCTTTTATTATTTTAAATTCATTAAGGCAAATAAGAACTCTGTGTGAAACATGTCTAAGTCATAATGGAGAACAATTTGAGCAATATTTATGATAAAGTTCTATAAATTGCCAGTTTTTCTTTCTACGTAGTAAAATACAGCTGGATTTATGCATTGTTATTAATTTAACTGAAATTTAACTGCTTATTAGATTAAGGAGTCCAAAATATATTTCTTCTGCAGTAATAACCAGTAATAGCTATTTTAAATACTCGTCATGGCCTACTAACAAAAAATATACATTTTTTAATAAAACTTAAATTTCGTGCTTAATTTTAAAAATAAAAATAAGGTAATATATATTTCAGAGAAGCTTGTTATGAACTAAAGTATATTATTAAGTATATAGGGTGGCCCATTTAAAAAATGGCAAGTTTGTTATTCTTTTCTCGGAAACTATTGAGCGTAGAAAAAATCTGAGTACGTGACTGGATTCCACGTAAAAGACTACAAGAAGAGCATTTGTTTTCTCTTTGAAAAGCTATAGGCTAACCTAAATATGGGGGTGTCCCAAAATGTAAAATTTTCAAAAACAAGGAGAACTAGAAAAATTCTGATTGCAGCATCTTTTGTTTCACAAAAAAGTAGCACATTGTTGCGAAAACCGTATCCTTCTATCTTTACTAATAACGGAGATTATCGTAAAACCATCGAAAACTGGACACCCTGTACATAACAGAACACTATAAATTAATTTATTCTAGAACAGGACTAACAGGACTCATCAGTGCCGTATTTGCCATTTATTTGTTTTATTATCGATACTTTTTGGTGTTTGAGATGATCTAAGCCTGTAGGAATATTTTCAGTAAACCAAACAATTATTAATTATACTCTCGGTGCATAATAATTCACCCTTTTTAATCATATGCCCTTCTTAAAAAGTAAGAAGCACCTCAATCGAATTTAAGAACTAGATATTTCTGTGACATGAAAAAAACCGAAACCTAAATAAAAATAAATTGTCCAATTAAAAATTCAAACTGGTGATTGATCAACTCTACAATATTATATAGATCGCTAATTGGTACTGCACGCATTTTTTGTTTGCTTATGTTATCAAAATAATTTAACTTGAACAAGATTAATTTCAAAACGATGCGATGTGGAATTAACATAAGAAACCATAAATTTGAAATGAATCGCCTTAAATAGCGGTAATAACTCTATCTTGACTTATCTGCTCGGTTGCTTCCCTTCTAGCAATTAATTTAGATTATGTGGGTTTCTTAATATGTGTACACGTACACCGACCGAGGAATATACAATTTTAACAGCTCAATACGAATGTATTGTAGTTGTTATACAAACCTCTCATTTGGTTAATGTTACTGCAGTCTGCTTAGTATTTAATGACCCAGACGTATAATATAAGAATTTTTTATTAGGAAACTTCTTGTTACATGCATAACTAGGAAAAAAAGGCTCCCTGAAGTAAATCTGCCGTTTCGAGGTCTCTACTACAGACAGGCTAATAATTATTGCCATTCCAGTTTATTTGTGTAAAGTCCCAAAAGTTGCCAGAAAAAGTAAAATACAGTAAAACTTCTGTTTGCGACCGCCTCTATAAATTGACCACCTGCGTTATACGACCGGTTATGAATTCCCCATATTTAAAAATGGAAATCCCATTATTTTATAATCCTCTTTAGGATAGGTTAGGTTAGAGTGGCAGACTTCTGGTCTATCCAGACAGTCTCACGTAATCCTATAAGGACCGTTGTGTTACCACACATGTTCTGCGGATCCTATCAGCATCAGCTCCCTGATCTGATGGCTAGTGCGAAGTACGGCGTAGAAGAATCTTGGCAGCTCACTTAAACCAGCCACTACTGTTGAAAAACCTAGTAAGTCGACCCAGTTGTAAGTTGCTTACTTCCACCAGATTATTGAAGAATGGTTCGTCCAAGGCATTAAGCCTTCTTCTTGCAAGGCCAGGGCATTCACACAAGAAATGTTGAATAATTTCCTCCTCTTCTTCGTCTCTGCAACTTCTGCAGAAGCCGTTAGCTGGTATTTGCATACGTTCAACATGTCTACCGAAAAGACAGTGTCCGGTAACCACAGCAGTGATATTTCTTAGGTCCTTCCGACTGTGTTGTAAAAACGCTGCGATTTTTGTGTTATCAAGTAGGGGCCACAATTGCTTGGAGATGCTACAGGTTGTTAGCTCTGTCCATCCGCTTATTGCGAGTTGTTTGGCTGTACGATCTACTATCTCCTCCTTGATCGATCCCGGTGGTCTAGCCACGGTATTCTCTGCTAGATCGGCGGACATGCCCACGTCCTCCTAGGCGAGCGCATCAGCAGACTCATTGCCATTTATACTGTGATGACCAGGAACCCTACACAGAGCGACTCGATGCCGGGCAGCAAGTGTGCGAAGATTGTTGCCACATCGCCTTACTAGTTTTGATTTAATGTTGTTGGAACAAATTACCTTTATCGTTGCCTGACTATCTATATAGATAGCTATTGCCGCAGCTGCTCTCAGGTCTTGACGTTCCTACAGGATTTTTACTGCTTTATCTACTGCCATCACTTCTGCTTGAAAAATGCTGCAGTAGTCCGGAAGTCTATATGACCTCTGCATTTTCATGCTCTCAGAAAAGATATCAGCTCCCACTCCGACGTCCATTTTTGAACCGTCTGTGAAAATTGAGTGGTCCGTCTCCATTCTTAACTGATTGCCCTCCCACTCTTCCTTAGTCGAAATGAGCACAGAAAATCCCTCTCCGAAGTCTGTTAGTGGGACGATGTAATCAGTCGACTTTTGCAAATTTTGGACTGAATATGTCCTTAGCATGCAAAAATAATGCAGATTTTTACTGCTCCACATACGTGCACTCTGAATTCACATAACTGGTGAAGTGGAACACACAATTAAAAATGGTACTATATATAGTCTTTCTCAAAGTCAAACACTCGCTACGTTGTATCCATTCTTCTTGCGTCAGTCCATATTTCTCTCCATAATATGGACAGTAGATATTCTCTTACTCGTTTTCAGTTTTTTTAGATCCGCGCTCACATTTCTTTCCTTTCTTTTCTTTTCACCTACGTAGTGCAACATAAGCAGAATGGAATCTTATAAGTTGCAGGTGATTCAGAACAAGGCGCTGAAAATCAATGGCAATGATAAAAATCCCCAGCAGTAAAAGCGACGTTATAAAAATTTTCGCCAAAATCGTTCATGCACAAACGCTGATTGTATTGCCACTTACCATTTACTCTAACCCCGTTTCGAAAATACGCTTCAACCATAAATTTTTTGCGTTATTCCATAAAACATATTATGTAAATTGTTCAAAAAATTTGATAAATTAGCGGTAAACTAAATTACTTGTAACAGCTATTAAAGATGACGGAATAACTGATTGACTGATAATGCTAATATTTCCTGATACCCAGCTCTTCCGCTAAGTGTTACGTACGGTCGTATATGCAAAGCACACTTCGATGACAATAATTTTTGCTCCCACGGTACTAGGAAACTATTCCGTTGTGATTAAAAAACTGAAATAAAAAGTCTAAACAATTTTCTTTTGCAAGAATGAGATCGGAAGGATATCATAGAAGACTCTAAGATCTTGTAGGTATTTGTACTTTTCGTCGGAAATAGATGGTGATTTTTTAAAGTATGAAATATATTATATCAGATTTACAGTTTCTGCTGCAAAAATGCTAAAAACTTGAGGAATTCAGTGGTAAAATGTGATAAAAATGACAGCCAGCATAGGGTAGTGTATGGTGACAATTACATTTTATAACCGCAAAAAAATTCAAAAGACGCCCATTAGACGAAATAAAATCAGTTAACGCAAGTTTTTGTAACTTACTGTAATTTTAAATTTTAATTAGACATAAATTAAATAACTTTGTAAGTTAAATCAGTTTGAAGTATTCTATTTATTTTGTAGAAGGAGAACTTAGAATGTTAAGTCTGGCTGGGTCAAATAGTGCGGGAGCATTTTTAATTGTTGGGTTTCTTGGCATCGACTTATATTTTCATTGAAGAAAGTTAGTTTAATGAGGGCTCCAAAACCTCTATTTCCCATCATAGGTAACGGTATAATTTTACTTAAAATAATCTCTAGTTAGTAAAACCTATTGTATCAAGGTTAATCTTAAAAAAACGTTCCAAAAGAAGTTCAAATCGAAATTTGTTTTACCCATAAGGCTAAAGAGTATCGATCTGACGTACATGGTGGTCGCGTATATTTTGCACATAGATATCTCCATTATTATTAGTTTTAGAGAAGTTATAGCATTTTTGCCGAACCTTCAGAAAATTAAATGAACAAAAGCAACTTTTAACATGTTTAAATGTTTAACATGCTTATGTTAAGAAGAAAAAAAGTAGGTGGTTATAAAAAATTATAACCTGTGCTGACACAAGCGTGTAAACTACTAAACGTGACCAAAGAAGTAAGGTTAATAAGAGAACTATGACATTGAATGCGTATGATCAGATGGTGATCCTAAGATCTGAAGATATTGTTAAAATCTAAAAGGAGAAAAAATAGGAACTTGATATTAGGTTTACAAAAACGGTATAGGATCAGTCTCTTAACAATAGTAGTTAAGGTATGTTTCCTTTCACGCGGCTGTCGCATTGCGGCCGGATGGCCGTGTTTTTTCTTGGAAACGGCCGCCGGCCGGGGCCGCGTGGAAGGAAACGCGTACATAAAGAAACACGGAGAATAGCAGATTGCGATCGCCGCGTGGAAGGAAACATACCCTAACTGGAAGTATAAAGTACCCGAGGGTCGAGAGGACACAGACATCTGCCAACGAATTACCAAACTACATGATTTTGTTAAAAAGGGTTTTATAAAAGTCTATCGGAGGGAGATAAGACACTGCACTAAAGTTCTACACTCGAGAGAGAAGGTTATATCACTGACCAATAGACACATGAAAAAAAAAATTTTAATTTAATTTTTTTTTTAATTAGGTATACGAAAATTAAACGGTTATTAGAAAGTAATGAAAAATTGTTGTTTATAATTTAAAAAGTGATTAATAACAATGGAGAATCCTTAGTGGAGATAAAAAATATTAATGAGATATAGGAAGAGGTAGGTTATTGTTGAATGAGAGATTAAATTATGATTATCCCAGATTTGAGGTATTGAAGAAATTTATGTTTGTTTGTGAGTATATGTCTAGAAAAACTGGATTTGACTTTAGCCCTTTTGGCCCTGGTGGTGGCATTTGCCACCGCTAAGTTTACAGTATCCTAACCTTCGCGAGTGAGAGTAGTTCTGGACTTAACCGGTAGATGTCGTCACTATGCAATATTTTAAAGTAGAATATTGACTCATATGATCATTATTATTTATTTTGCATTTTATATTAACGATTATAGAGTGCTATACAATCATGGATGATTTTAACCTCAAAAATGTTATTGGTAAAAATATTTACTTTTTTTTAGACGATGACGGTATTCCACCCTTCAACTTCTATGGGAAAAAACTAAAGACGCTGACAAAAAAAGTAACGCTAAGCGATGCACAAGCTGCCCTCTCAGCTTTGCCTGACTCGGACATTGAAGACGATACACAAAATGAAGGCAGCATTACTGAGGAAGATGAATCAGATGAAGATTATAAGAATGAGCACGAAAATATGAACAAAAAACCAGAAAATGAGCAGACGGACGAGGAAGATAATATTCCGTTGCAAACTTTGGCTGAAAACTTACGTCAAAAAAATAATAAGAAGAAAAATGAAAAAAAGAAAGTATCCTGGAAAAAGAATCAGTACTTACCACCAGATACAGTTTTTCCCCATCTGATAATAATGAAACTAAAGCTCCCAACGATGAACAAACACCACTTACGTACTTTTTCAAATACTTTCCAAAAGAAATATTTTCCGAATTAGCAGAAAAAACAAACATGTATTCAATTCAGAAAACGGGAAAAAAGCATCAATACTAACGAACAAGAAATTAGAAGGCTTGTTGCCCTGCATATTCTGATGGGGGTTATTCGCTTTCCCAGGCTAAGAATGTACTGGACACCTGCTACGAAAATTCAATTTTTAGAGAGTATTGGCATGACTCGTAATAGATTTGAAGCTCTTAGAATCAACTTGCATGTTGTTGACATCAACGCCGACCACGATCAAAACGACAAGTTATGGAAAGTAGGTCCACTATTGAACTGTTTCGAAAAAATATGTGAAGAATTAAAAATAGAAGAAAACCTTTGCATCGACGAGTCGATAATTCCATTCAAAGGGCAAATATCTATCAAGCAGTATATAAAGTGTAAGCCAAACCCGTGGGGCGTGAAGGTGTTCATGCTCTGTGGTGCTTCTGGGATTATTTATCGCTCAGTAATTCACCAAGGTTCTACCACCCTTCCTGTGGAACTACAAGACGAATATTCAGCAACTAATGCATTAGTTCTACATCTGTCAAGCAGAATTCCTGAACGTGCGGATCATAAATTGTTTTGTGATAATTACTTTACGTCATTGTTATTGCTGCAGGAACTCTTGGAAAAAAACATCTATATGGCAGGAACAATTCGCGCCAATAGACTTGAAAAATATCCTTCGAAGTCCTAAAATGAACTAAAAAAGACTGGTCGTGGTAGCTGCGACTCCATTGTAACAGATGATAATAAGTAGCTGTTTGTTTGTACGACAATAAAGTTGTTAACATGGCATCAAATTTTGTGGGTACTGAACTAAAGGATGAGGTAAAGAGGTGGGATAGAAAAGAAAAAAAGTATGTTATGGTACAACGTCCAGCAGTTGTGGGATTGTATAATACTTCAATGGGAGGGGTGGATAAGACAAGACCGATTTTCTGATTGCTCTTTACCGTGCATTCATTCGATCAAGAAAATGGACACTGAGAGTTATTTTCCATTATTTCAATCTAGGTGTTTGCAATAGCTGGCTGGAATATCAGAGGGATATGGAACGTGATGGTATGCTAAAAAAACAGAATAGATTTGTTGCAATACACCATGTCATTAGCTGAAGGTTTGGCGTTTTCTGGGTTTCCTATAAAACGAGCTAGACCATCATCTGGAAGTCCTAGAAATTCGCCGCTTCCAAGAAGTTCACCTCTACCAACTAAGCGTCAGAAGCCACAAACAGTTCCTGTGGATGATGTTAGATCTGATGCTCTTGGCCATTGGCCAGAACATATAAATGGACATGAGCAGAGGTGTAGGCTGGAGACTTTTGGAGGGCGTTCACGAGTTCAATGTGAGAAATGTCAAGTTCCGCTTTGTCTATCTAAGTTCAAAAACTGTTTCAAAAATTACCATGTAAAATAATTTTCGTTTTTTGATTGTAGTTAACAAGTAGCTAAATGATTATAATTCACTAAGTATAAAAATAATATTTTATAATTTAATAAAAATGTTTCAGTTACTAGCGGCTTTTCATTCCTTTAAGCCTAGTGGTGGCATTTGCCACTCCTTTGTAGATGGTACAGCTATGGTGGAAACTTTGTAAAATTTTCTGAGGGACTTTCTGTTGTGGTCATGATCAAATATCTATACCAAAAAACAGTTTACTTTAACTAAAAAAAACGCAGGGCTGAAAGGGTTAGAAGGGAATAAATTGAGGTTAGATGCTCTCTTATATCTCTTTACAATGTTCATTTATACGGACTTTGAATTAAAATAATTACAAAAACTGCATTAACCCTGGAAATACATCATATTATTATGTACCTAAAGATCTAGCAAACAATATAATGACAAATGAGAACTTAAAATCCGAATCGAAACCTATTAATGCAATTTAATATCAAACTTGCTGGTTCTGTAAAGATGCAAAGTTTAAACTATTTATAACCTAATTTATTATTATTCATAATATTTAGTCTAGTAGAGTTATTGATAGTTACCAGAATATAAGTTCCACTTTCCATTCACCAAAAGGTCATTTCAATAAAATATCACTAAATTTTATAATTGTACTCGAAGGATTGAAAATGTATTTTAGCGATAGAATTTTAAATTGAATTTTTATGTTATGTATAAATAATAAGTGGAACTTCTATTTTATTATTTTTTTTTTAAGTTGGTCCCTGTTCTTGTGTTTGCTATTTCTGGGTGTCGGTTGACTCTAGTCCAGTTCTATCATTGTTAACAATTCTGTTCTATTGCCTGGGTGGGAGGGGCATTCAATCTTTGGGTAGTTTGATGTTGAGTTCAGTGTTGAGTGTACATAGTTTTATTATTAATTTGTCATCATTGGTCGTTGCTTATTAACCGTGTTAGTACGTTTACTATTATTGTTGGTGTTTCAACTCTGCAGGACTTAAGAACCTATTGCGCTGGGTCTTATTTACAGTACATCAAGTTGAGGCCTTTACGTTAATACTGGTCTTGGCAGTGATTTGTATATCCTTGTTTTGGATATATTTTGCTACGTTTATCAAAAATTAAGGACTATTATTTTGAGTACTGTTACTTGTTTAGCTTAATTCGATTGTTTCCCTGAAATATTCAAATTTTGAAGTCAATGAACAATTCGGTCCAGAGGTTCCATGAAGTGGTACTAAACAAAATCCTCTCAATAACAAGTATTTTGAATCTCAAAAATGCCCCTGGTTTCGAAGGTATCAAAAATGCGGTGTTGCGAAACCTACCCGACAGAGCCTTGGAAAATATTGCAAGGTTAAATATCCCAGGCAATAATCAAAGAAGGCCATTTCGCGTGTGCCTGAAAGCACGCAACGCTAATCCTAATGCACAAGAAAGGAGAAAACCCAACTGCTTCACTGAGCTATTTGCCTACTATCTAGCTTGGGAAAAATCACTGAAAAGTTAATTTTGTCTCGCCTAAATGATTTTGTGTTTGAGCGCAATGTGCTGCCTATAGATTAGTTCCGTCTTCGAGCCAAACAATGTAGAGTTAAGCAGACAATAAGGGAACCCGAAGATGAGCGACTTTTGTAGCACTACAGATGTATAGCCGAGACGCAGCAGCGACTGGCGATTATTGTTGTTGTGTGCAGACCAACCGCATTTTGTAATCTAAAATAATTACAACATTGACAGGGTTGCCAGCAGATAATGAATTTCGTAGTTAGCGTGTACTGATCTTGTCCTCGTGCGACAATTGTCCAGATTGAGAAATCATCCTGATAAATTGACATCAAATTTATTTCATTCAGGTATAACTTCTTGACACACTTCCTCCTACAACTTCAACTTTAAGTTGTCATCACTATATTGGGGTAATGTCATATTATAAAGTCCAGACCGTCATTCGAACTTAGTAATTAATTTTTCAGTCTATTCCGACATCATTCCAAATATATTAATGAAACAATACAAATAAAATGAATTTATCGCTCGCTACCACAATATTCTCGCTCATCTGCTAGGACTAGTTATAGGGTTGCCACATGGCCGGGATTTTTCGGGATTGTCCAGGAGTTAACTGTGTTGCCCCTGATCCCGAATTCATATTTTTTAGTCCCGGAAAATCATCAAAAGTCGAAAACATTGTTAAATCAGCCGTTTCACTAAAACGATGCACGAGTGGCAACGCCGCGCAGTAAGATATTTTTTAATTTTATTTAGATTTAATTTTTTCGTTACATTACTTAGTACTGAGTACTTTAAAAAATATGTTTTATTTAAAATTTATTGTTTTTTAATATGTTATTTTTGTTTTTGATTTGTTTAAAACAATAAAGTTTAAAGTACACAAGTTAACAACTTAAGTGATATGTTAACATCTTCATTTCTTAAAAGGGTGGTACACAAAAAAGGGGATAGTGTGATGACTGGGGAGGGGGAGGGGGTGTCCCGGAATTGCTTTCATCAAATGTGGCAACCCTAACTAGTTAAGACCTGTGCGTCAAATACAGGTCGACAATCGCCGCCGTCTTTTAAGCCGCTGCGTCGGACGACTGACGCGCGCAGTAGTTGATAGCGACAACAAAATAGTAGCTCGTATGCACGACTGCATTTAAAATAATTATGCATTCCATTTTAAGCGACAAAACTGTCGAACTAGAAAAGTCGCTCATCTGCGAGTGTCATTATACTCACGTCAAATATCATGAGGACAAGACATGGCACAACGGTATACTATTGAAGTTAATAGGGCTTGGAGCTCCAAACTATCTCGTCAAGATTGTGGCGTCATTTTTTGAAAATAGAAGTTTTGCAGTTTCGCCGGAGAGTGCGCTTTCTTCGATAAAATGCTTCAGGGCTGGAGTGCCGCAAGACTAACCTCTATCTCTGGTGATGCACAACATATACACTCACAATATACCAAATGATAGACAATAATATGAGCTCCATTTATTTGCCAACTACTGTGAAATCCAAAGGACCGTGATTGATATTCTCGAATTTGCAGCGTTACATTAAACTTGTAGGAAAATGGCTTTCGGTTTTAAAGATTCGTCTCAATTCTTCCAGAACGATGGCCACATTTTTTTCAAAAAGTAAGGTTAGTCGTCCTGAGACTAGGCTCAGAGTCAACGGGGTACAAGTGAATTGGTGCCAGAAAGTTGAACACCTGGGACTTATCTTCGATCAAAAGTTGAATTGGAAGCTAGATTCAATTAATAGAGTAAAGCTTGCATTGCGATAATTGACCTATCTACCCCTTGCTTCATAGAAGGAGTAGAATTAGCAACAGGACAAAGATCAATCTCTACTATGTCTTGGTCAGACCGGTTTTGACTTATGGTGTGGCCTCGTGATATAAAATACACAAAGCGAAAGTGAACAAGTTTTAGGTGGTTCAGAACTAGCTAGAACTAATAGCGAATGTACCGAGATATGCTATGAACCGAGTTGTACACAATTACTTCAAAATATAGATCATAAACGATTTATTTTTAAAAACCATAACCAACTACTACAGAAGAACGAATGTTTCGACCAACGAACTCATAACACAGTCACATACAAGAGCAAGACCTGATGAGACATACAAACTATCTAAAGATTGACTTCCTGAGGGCGAGCACATTTAACAGTAGGGAGGTACTAGAAATAGTGGAGAAGCACTATCAGCACAGTACCATCCAAAAGGGCGGTAAAAAAGAAACCAAAATCTCAAATAACTACGCACGATCCACAAAGAAATGGAGCTGGTGCCGAATAACAATAAGAAATTTTATATGAACAATCCCGAAAAGGTAAACGAGGAAAGAAAATAAGTCACAGGTCTAACCTTCCTTAAAAACACATTGAAGATTCCGTGGTTTTCCTCCATGTTAATTTCGAATAAAATATAAGCATTTGACTTGCTGGTACTTGCTGTTCACTTTTATATTACTAATCACTTTTGTCTTTAATTCTGGTTGTTTGATCTTACTTTTTAGAAAAAAATGGTTTTCATCTTGAATAAATTCAGGCCAAATTCGTAGTACAAGAGCCATTTTTCTGTAAGTTTCAAACTCAAATTCAAGTTAATAAAAGGGCGGCCATACTAATGTCACATTTTCAGACCACTGTGCCTTGAGATCTTGCAAAACTGTGTCACCGAATGTCAAGCACTTTCATGTATGAATACCTGAGCATTGGGTGGACAAAGTATTTTCGTCTCTTCGACTTGGTCTCACCCCTACTTACCTACCATATGCACAGGAGCGCTGTGGCCACTTGGCATCAGCCTACCTGATTCTCTCTTGCCCATTTGACGTTGGCCTGCCTGAGGTTCAATACCTACAGTCCTCTGAAGTGTTTTGAACACTTGGCATCAGTAAAGAGTATAGCCTAATAAGAAAAAGCATTGCATAATGGGAGTTTTTAGTAATATAAAGTATATAAACAATATATTTTTAGCTGAGAACTATGTAAATCAATAATGCGAATAAAATGTAAGTCCCTAATTTAGTTTTCATTGCTAAAATGGCGACATCTCGATGGTCCAGTACATTGTTAAAATCTAATGGAGCAAAACAGGAAAAAAAATCAAAACGCAGAAGTCTTGTCGTTGGGCATTTCTAAGTAATAAAGTATGCTCCTGTATGAACGTCTACTCGTCCTTTTAGCCTTGAATTTGAATACTAAGAAATTCATTACGTGCTTTATAGACAAAACGGGATTCGCTAAGTTTAAGCAAGCCTAATTCACAAACATAATAATAATAATAATAATAATAATAATAATAATAATAATAATAATAATAATAATAATAATAATAATAATAATAATAATAATAATAATAATAATAATAATAATAATAATAATAATAATAATAATAATAATGGATCAACAAATAACCAACTTAAGGGAGTACTTCCGCAACAAAGCCCAAACTTCAGACCTACACCATGCTATTTGCGAAGCAGACCACTCTACTCCTCTAAGATTGAGGGATCAGAATGCCCCACAACACCACAAGACCAATGAAGAAAAGCTACAGATATGGAGGAAAAAACCTCTGCACGGACGACACCTGAACGAGGCAGCCCAGGATCACGTCGACAGTCTTGCGTCGAACTACTGGCTCATCTCTGGACAGATGTTTCCTGACACGGAGGGATTTCTACTGGCAATCCAAGATCAGGTCATACCAACTAGAAACTACCTGAAATACATAATTAGAGACGACTCAGTACAGGTAGATAAATGCAGATATGGATGTCAAACGGCAGAAACGATCCAACACATCACGGGAGGATGCCAGATGTTTTCTACAACAGAATACAAGGAGAGGCATGATGCAGTGGCCAAGATCCTACACCAGGAGTTAGCGGTGAAACTATAGCTTGTCCAGAATGAGAAGATCCCATATTATAAATATACACCACAGACGATCTTAGAAAGCAACCACTATAAGATGTACTGGGACCGGACTATTCTTACTGATCAGACGGTGGCCCACAACAGACCGGACCTTGTAGTGGTAGACAAGAGGGCCAGGAAAACGACTCTGATAGATGTAGCTATACCAAATAACAACAACCTTCTAGTGAAGCATGCTGAGAAAATAGCGAAGTGTCGAGACCTCCAGGAGCAAATAAGAACACAGTGGAATATGGACAGCATCGAAACCATGCCGATCATTGTTTCAACAACAGGAGTAATCCCAAACAAGCTTTTGGAAAACCTTAGAACACTAGACTTACCTCAAGATCTCTACAAGGATATGCAGAAAGCAGTGCTACTTTCAACAAGCCGAACAGTCAAAAAGTATATGGGTAATCAAAGAAGAACCCCACGGGCCCAATAACACGGAAAGGGCCCCCACAGAGCTCAATCCTTTTGATATCGGTGATATCTGGGATGAGTGAATGTTCCCCGTAGAGAGAGTGCATGACAGGTCTCGCGACCTGTCAGAAATAATAATAATAATAATAATAATTAGAGAGATTAGAAAATAATTGGAGACCACTCAGTACAGGGAGACAAATGCAGATAAGAATGTCAAACGGCAGAAACGATCCAACACATCACGGGAGGACGCCAGATGTTTTCTGCGACAGAATACAAACAGAGGCATGACGCAGTGGCCAAGATCTTACACCAGGAGTTAGCGGTAAAGCTACAGCTTGTCCAGCTTAGAAAGCAACCACTATAAGATGTACTGGGATCGGACTATTCTTACTGATCAGACGGTGGCCCACAACAGACCGGACCTTGTTATGGTAGACAAGAGGGCAAGGAAAACGACTCTGATAGATGTAGCTATACCAAATAACAACAGCTTTTAGTGAAGCATGCTGAGAAAATAACAAAGTATCGGGACCTCCAGGAGCAAATAAGAAGACAGTGGAATATGGACAGCATCAAAATCATGCCGATTATTGTTTCAACAACAGGAGTAATCCCAAACAAGCTTTTGGAAAACCTTAGAACACTTAACGTACCTCAAGATCTCTACAAGGATATGCAGAAGGCAGTGCTACTTTCAACAAGACCAACAGTCAAGAAGTATATGGGTAGGTAACCAAAGGAGAACCCCATGGCCCAATAACACGGAAAGGGCCCTACAGAGGGAGTGCATGACAGGTCTTACGACCTGTCAGAAAATCATAATAATAATATTATTAGTAATAATAATAATTTATTTCCAAATAATGTACATTAAATTAACTAATAAATACAGGACCCTGGTTAGAAATAAACAAGAAATCCCCCTGAAGTCTTAGAACTAGTTTCAGAAAGTTTTTTATAATCACCTTTTATGAAACAGAGTGTATAATAAAATAAGTCCCTATCCCAGGTAGAAAAAATATAAATCTTTTCAAATTCAAAATCAGAATAACCTGGAGTACAAGTTAAACTGTTAGGGTAATTTATAACTTAATACAGTAAAACCTCTGTTTGCTACCGCCTCTATAAAGTGACCACCTGCGTTAAAAGACCGGTTATTATGAATTCCCCATATTTAAAAATCAAAATCCCAATGTTTTATACTCCTTTTTGCTGACCCATCTGTCAAGCGACCGCGGGCGCTCGTCATCGAAAGTTTTAGTAACCATTATTGCTAAAAACATCCTCCATTGGGTGAGTAAAACCCGACCCGACAATTCTTAAGAAATATTGGTACATGCACTAATTACTTTATTGCAGGCGAATCCAATATATTTGCTTTAAAGGTTGATAAATCGGATTGTTAACATTAGTTTTGAACAGCTTTTGTGTGTTCTGGGACAAACGTGAATATATAAAGATTGCGGGAAAAAGAAAATGTGTTTATTTAAGCAATAAAATTGAAATAATCGAGCAAAGTGAAAAAACTGGTTTAAGTACCCGGGAATAGGCTGAAAAATTAAAAGTGGGTAAGACCCAAGTGACTATGTTACTTCAAAATAATGCAGAAGTTAGAAATATTTGTTTCAAGAAGGTGGCAACGGTGAACAAAAAAAGAAAATTTCCAATAACCGAAGGACTGGCAGTGGATCAAGTGGCATTTAACTGGTTTCATAGGGCGGAAAATAAGCACTTACCAATCCAATATCCGGGCCCATAGTTCAATCAAATGCCCTAGCGAAACTTTTGTTAGGTTAAAGCTAGAAACTGTTTAAATCACCCTCATAGCAACTTCAAACACTGAACAGCAATGTTAACGCACCACTAAAAATTTCCAACAATTTTGATGTTATATATCTTCTAAACATTTGCCCTATTTAAATAATTTTTTTTTACACGTGATAAGTTTATCCTTTAGGAATATTACTGTACTCGCAATTTTTGTTAGGAAGTTAATTTTCATGGTATGCCGGGTGTAACAAACATGCTGTGTTTTTTCCCCAAAATTTGAAACACTCTGTGGAATATTCTAGGATTCGTACAATATTGCATAGTAATTCTAACATGAGCCACGTGTTTTCTCAACGTTTTGTTTTTTGGTTCAATTAGTTGTGTTCAATATTAATAAAGATAGACACATTTTTAAATCAGCTTGTTTTTTAATCGTAAATCACACTTTTATGGATACCTTGATTAACAAACATAAGTAGGCTATGTGAGTAAATGTCAAAGTAATTGTCAGCAGGGTTTGTATTTTAAAAATGATTTCAA
This sequence comes from Polydrusus tereticollis, assembly GCA_963920685.1. Taxonomy (NCBI): domain Eukaryota; kingdom Metazoa; phylum Arthropoda; class Insecta; order Coleoptera; family Curculionidae; genus Polydrusus; species Polydrusus tereticollis. The sequence goes on from OY987328.1 coordinate 22,080,898, forward strand.
TTTGATTTAAGTATTATTTGAAATCGAGTAAGTTAATAAATTTTATGTACTTTAGGGATTTAAAGTACCCTTTAAATCCCTATTTTCAGGGAAAAAAGTGGCACTTTAAATCCCTAGGGATTTAAAATGTACTTTACATCCCTAGGGATTTAAAGTAAATTTCTTTGCAATAAAAGCTAAATTTCGAAATTTATTTTCAATAATTTTATTAGAAAATATAACATGACATGGATGCAACAAAAGTGTAACGTGTTTAGAACAATATTAAACTATAAAAAATAACTTAATTTCTATTAACATTAACAGTTATGTTTACGCCACTGCAATTAGCCAAGTGAAAAAAAGGTAAATTGTCATTACTGCAGCTGTTATTTTTATTAATTAAAGTGTTTTTGAAAATTGTAGCCGTTGTCGTCGTCGGTGGCACCGACGATGTCGTTGGTGTTTCATTTTGTACAATAGGAATCGAAATATCTGAAGACGTTTCGGTGGAAGTACCAGTAAAAAGTTGATCTGCCATACTTTTTTTCTGGTATAAGGAATTTTCCACATATCCCTCAGCGACGGTGCTACTCTTCCAGCCGCCATGTCTTTTAAGCTGATCTATCGTTACTCCAGGGTCGGCTAGTGGCGATGCTGACGTCCTTCTAAAACAATGACCAGTGTACAATTTTGAATCTGGAAGCTTTAAATATTCGGAAATCTTGGTTGGCAGTTGTCCAATCGTATTCTTGCCCATTGGCTGAAACGTGCATTTTCCATTTCTGTACCCAACGAAAAATCTTGTATGGCCTTGTATTGATGGAGATCTTAAGGCAATATACTTCTTCACCAATCGTACTACATCTGTGGAGTTTTCCTTTGACCGTTTTATAACAAAAGATCGGTCTTTTTCTGTCTTGGTATCTCGTAAATTGACCAAAAAGAACGTTTCATAGTCTAGGACATCGGTTTTGTCAAGCTGGCAGAGCTCCTTGCCTCGACAGGCTCCTGACACGCCCATGACTAGAACTACCTGGAACAAAGTATAAATAAAATAAATAGGTACCTATTTTATTTTCCAAAAAGCGTCTAAATAACATAGATATAGGTATAGACTGGGACAAAATATGGGTTGAAAAAAAATGTGTATCTTACCTTTTGCCCCAAAAATTCATGGTCGGGTGCTTTTTCCAGGAACTTTTTAATGTTGTCAACATCGAGTGTCTTCGACTTTTTTGGTTTGTAGCCCTCATTTTGTCGTTTCAAAAAAGCGGTTAGTTTTGCTTCTGTAAATTCTTCTACGTTCCGTTCTTTGCACCATTTGATATACTCAGATAACTGTTTTTTATATTTTTCTCCAGATTTTCTTGGTAATAATTGGCCTACAGCCTCTTGAGCTGCCTTTTCGATTTGTTCCATCGCGATAAACGTCTTTCAGTGGATGTAGCGTGTTTGGCTAATATTTATCGAGTGACTTTTGTTTTACTTAGTTACTTGTCATAACTTGTCATTTGGTCGTTGATATGGTAACATCAGCCGCTTCGATGATTTTTTAGAAATAGAGTACCTACCGTTTAGTGGCATTTAATTTTTTTTTTTTAACGTTTTACCTATCCTAAAGTACATAAAATATTATATACACCTCAGGACCAAAGTGTTTTTAAATCCCTTGACAAATTATAGCCCTCCCGTTGGTCGGGCTATAAACTTTTTGTCTCGGGATTTAAAATACCACTTTAGTCCCTAGGTGTATAATGTACTATTATTTCTGACCGGTATATTATTAGCTTATAACGTCTTAGTTACGCGGGAATTATAAGGGTCATAACTCCCTTGGGATATTAAGAAAAATTTGACATAAAATCAAACGATTGACATCTAATGTCAATTTGATTGTCATCTATTGAAACATTTATTCCACTTTAAAAATGAACAAAATGTTACTAAAATCGGTCAGAAATAAAATTATCTATGTATCACTGGAATTATAATGGTCTTAATTACCGAGGGCAAAGTTTACGTCCCGAGGGCCTTTGGCCCGAGGGACAGCAATTGCCCGAGGTAATTGAGACCCTTCCCTAGATACATAAATAACTATTGATTTTTCGCTGTTGGGTAAAAATTGAGCGCGTTATAAGGAATTTGACCCGTGACGAATGTGTTCAAGTTACCATGCCATTGGTTTGAGGTTGAGAGTTATCCATACTACAATATCCCGTGTTGTTCAGCGCTTCAGAGAAACCAATGACTACCATAGACGTCCTAGGCAAGGCAGGCCTCGAGTCAATACAGTGGCTCAAGATCGTTTCATTAGATTACGTGCTTTAAGAGAACGATTTATCACGTCGAGAAATATTTTAATCGAACTTAGTGCCGTTCATAACATCCAACCGAGCATCAATACTGTGAGGAGACGTCTTACCGAGCACAACTTGAATAATAGAGTACCAGCGACAGGCCCCGCATTAAACGCAGATCACTGTAGAACTGGATTACAATTCGCTACGCAGCATATAAACTAGACTATTGAGGACTGGGAGCATGTTTTGTTTCCGATCGACGTCTAAGAGTGATTCGATGACCAAACGAGCGGTATGCCCAATGCAACATACGTGAAACAACTTTATTTAATGGAGGCTACGTGATGATTTGGGGTAGGGATGTTCCGATACGCTGAAAGTATCGATCTTTTGTATCGATCCGGATCGTATGGTAGAGTATCGATGCAATAAAATATCGGTTTGAAAAATATCGATACCCTAAATATCGATACTTTTTCGATCCGCGTTGTTATTTTTTGTTTTACGATTTTTAACGTTTTAAAAAAAAATAAAAAAATAAGCGGTAATGTTATTTTTCCTTAGGTAGGTATACTTGGTACTATTTATAGTCTTCAAGGTCGGACCGGGCATTTTCCGCTCGAGGTTTGCTGTTTTGCAAACCGCATCATAAAATTAATAAAATTGTGGGTTTTGGAATTTTGGGATGTATCGATACTATCTGAACGATACAGGGTAAAATATTTCGATACTCATTATATATCGAATAAAAAATATCGATACAAAATATCGGGTATCGGAAGGTAAAATATCGATACTCAAAAATATCGTATCGTATCGCGCATCCCTAATTTGGGGAGGAATTTCCTTAACAGCGCGGACAGATCTTGTTCCTTTACGTGGAGGTTCGTTAAACAGCGAAAGGTATATTTCTGATATTTCATCTGAGCACGTTGTACCTTTCGCTCCTTATATCGGCAATAACTTTTTGTTAATGCACGACAATGCGAGACCACATGTAGCGCGTATTGTAACTGAATATTTGCAAGAGGAAAATATTCAGATTCTCCATTTGCCATCGCGTGATCCAGATCTTAACCCAATCGAGCATATGTGGGACGTTATTGGCAGAAAATTAAGACGTCGTCAGCCTCTCCCAGCAACCTTGCAAGACATAGAAAGGATAGTTGTTGAAATTTGGAATGAAATTGAACAAAATCAAATTGAAAACCTAATTATGAGTATGCCACGCCGATGTGCAGCCGTTATTAGAAGTAGAGGCGGAAACACACGCTACTAATAATTAGTCTTTATTTTTATAACATAATTATTGATCTGTTTATTTGTTATTTTTTGTTAGTGCCATTTTTTTAAAGTTACCTCTTATGATTTTCTAATAGAAATGTATACAGGAATATAAAATCGTCTATCTTCATTAATATTGAACATAACTAATCGAACCAAAAAATAAAACTTTGAGAAAACACTTGGCTCACGTTAGAATTACTATGCAATATTGTATGAATCCTAGAATATTCCACAGGGTGTTTCAAATTTTGGAAAAAAAACACATCATGTTTGTGACACCCGGTATACCATGAAAATTAACTTCCTAACAAAAATTGCGAGTACAGTAATATTCCTAAAGGATAAATCTATCGTGTGCAAAAAAAAAATAATTTAAATTGGACAATAGGTTTCGAGGATATATAACATCAAAATTGTTGGAAATTTTTAGTGGTGCGTTAAAATTGCTGTTAATATTTAATATTTTTGAAAAGTCACGGAAAGAGATTTTGATTTCCAAAAGGAGAAAGATTGAATTATAATTTTCTGAAGAGGCCGATATAGTAAACTCAGTGTGCCAGTGCGTATGTTCAACTGAGCCTAGCATCGCCCAGTATAGTTCTGCAATTAGTTTTTTAGTTTTTAAAATACGATTGTAGCAATTACGTATATTTATTATATCAGCTCCCTTACTACATGGGAAAATATCGATCCCGAAAAAAGCAAAGGAGGCAGCAAATAGAAATTCTACAAAACGGTGCAGTTGAGTTACTGCAAATTGGTCTACAATTGAATGTATAGTTAACTAACGTTACAAAATATATTCGAATTTTAAGAACAGCATCCTGGAGCTTAGCAGTTTTTTGTTAATTTTCGTTTTCTAATATAGGGTGAACTTAAATTATTTATAATAATATTTTATTCTTTCTTTAAACGATCGGTAAATTTAAAATATTAGTCGAGATTTAGAAAAAGTTTTATTGCGCCCAGAAGACAATTTTTATGGCAAAACAGGAATAAGTAAATGTTTTTGAACTAAAAAATAAAAATATAACGACATTCTCTGCGTCTACAACCATCAGTGAAATAACTAAATATCCAGATGTCCAAGAAAAGGGTGAACAGCGTGAGAATCCCGGAAGCCGTAAAAGTTACGAAGGTGGTTAAATAACAAAAAAGTTGTCCAATTTAGTGGGTAATAATATTCTGTTGAGAAAATTCCGTTTACTTTCGGAGATATTCGAAAAGATCCAAAATTTTGCGCTTTTATTTTTTCTGAAGTCTCTTGAAAAGGCACTTTCTTATTGCCACTTTTTTAGATCTACAGGGCAGCGTTCACAATAATCTTCAGTAGAATATTTCGTTTCGAAGAAACGTTCCTCAGCTTAATTTTTTTTATGGCCCGTAAAAAAACCGAAAGACGAAAGGATCAAATATATTGCCTTAGTTTTAATTCTGAATAGGTACCAAAATAGTACCTAATAATAATTTGGCACAAATAGTTGTAAACATTGAAAACTTATAGGTATTTCGAACCATACTACTTATTCCTTTCTTACTAAGCGTAGGGAGCTTGTACAAGGGCGGAGTGAATTTTTCAACTTTTGAAACTTAATAACCCTGTATACTTAAGATGTGTCTATTACATGATAGAATAAATGAAAAAAAATCTGAGTTCCCAAAAATAATATCTTCGGCTGCCGGAATCATTTTAAATTTAAGCAATCTCCTTTTTTTATTTATTTAAGTTGAAGTTAAGTAAATAACGTAAATTTCAGTCATTTATAAATTATTTTAAACAGTATTTAGTGCATCTGGGTCATATAATATATTTAAAATTACGGCGTCAGTCTTCATAAACAGTACCGTTTATTGCGTTTGGCGCCGACATAAGGGATGGAGTCTACTTTGTTTTTGTATATGGTTATTACTATTATCCCAGTCGACATTCTCCTTTGTATCAGTCTTAAAGCAAGTGCGTGCACGTGATTTACTTTTAATACTTATATGAATCATAGCGAGCAATTTTTTTCTAAATATTTGTGAGTGTATCCCATAAGACATTATAAAATGCCTAGAACACGACATGTCCTATTTTTGGCGTATTAATCCCCTTCAAAGAAAATGTTTAACCAACATATGCTGACGTTATTAAATATTATTCGTGGCTAAGGCTAGAAAAATTGAACGAGAATAAACAAGTGTATACCCAGTGTAAGTGATGTTTGTAAAAAGCTAGTAAAATATCTAAAAGAAATATGGAAGAAAAGTTTGATTTTCGTAGTATCAGACCAGAAAATATTTAATCAAATAAAACAGTATAATGCTAAATATCGAGCAATTAAAAGGAGCCTTGAATCCAAGTATAAGGACAATTACAATACAAAAGTACAGATATTTAAAGAGTCTGCAGAGACAAATCTGTTTGATATTGCTATCTGTAAATGTAAAAATTTTTGAACTTGTAAGTGCAAAAACTAAATACCAATAGCCGAGCGACAATTCCTTTTAGATCAAAGAACAAACCGGAAAATGTCAATCGGTAATTTAGATATTGAGACCACAAAGAAAAATCAAAAAGCACTCGACAAAAAATCAAAGGAATTAGCCAGGAAGTCATTATACTCCGAACGTAATCTGAAGAAAAGTGAGCTTCAAACAGTGGAACATTCTATGTCCAAGAATGACCCAAACGAACTAGGAAGTATTCCATCTGCTTCCCCATACAAGTTCAGGAACTGGCAAAACTCCATATTCTTCCCAATTGCGACTCCATTTGCCAACTTTAGCAGAAGCATGTGACCGGATTGGAATTTCCGATCGTTCTGCGGCAGTAATAGTAAGTGCTGTCCTCAAAGACGTTGGGATTATATCAGACACTGATCTTTCAAAAACAGTAGATCGTAGTAAGATACGCAGAGAAAGAATTAAAAGTCGCGCTAATCTAACAAAAACATTTGGGGACCATACTCCAGAAGTGCAAGCACTCTGTTTTGATGGACGTAGGGACAAAACCTTGATCAAAGAAAAAAAAAGGAAATAAATACTATCAAAAAACTGTTACCGAGGAACATTATTTTATTATTATTATAGACTTGATTTTTAGCAAATCTTCATATGCTGAAATCCATTTTAGTTAGATCTGGCGATCTTGCCGGCCACGGAACAGGTCTTCCGCTTCCAATCCAACGATCTGGATATGCTTCATTTAAAAAAGTTCTGATCGCGTGGGTATAATTGACTGGAGCTCCACCATGAAGAAACAACATTTGATTTTGAGTTTCATATGGTGTTTGAACGATTAGGTCAGGTAAATGGTTTTGCAAAATGTCTAAGCAAACTTCCCCGGTTACTCTTTGCTTAAAAAAATATGGTCCAATTACGTAATTATCAACAACATCTCTCGAAACATTTAAGGACAATCTAGTTTGAGAATTATATCTTACAAAATGTGGCCTTTCTGCTGCATAGTAATGGAAATTGTGTCTGTTTACACTTCCATTCCTATGAATCGTAGCTTCATCTCCGAGTAGCACCAAATGAGCAAAATCCCTTTCTTCACTTATTTTGTTTTGATAAAATTCCAATCTTCTCTGATAATCATCAGGGAACAATTCTTGAAGTAGCTGAACATGGTACGGGTGCATACTATTAGCCTTAAGTATTCGATGAACTGTTCTTCGTTTAACATCAACCTGCTGAGATAGGGGTCGTTGTCCAATATGCGGATTTTCAGTGACTGCTTAATGTAAATTTAATTGATTTTCCTCAGTTTGAGCACGTTTTCCTCTATTATGTTTATTGTACGACACACTACCAGTTGTTCGAAAACGTTCCGTAAGCTTTTCAAATACCCTTTTTTCAGGTTGGCGTCGCTCAGGAAATCGTTGTTGATACAATCTTTTGGCTAGTAGTGTATTCTTGTCACTAGCTCCCAGAACAAAAATCATATCATCCCTCTCGGTTTGTGCGAAATTCATTATTTAATTTTAAAACTCAAATATGCTTTACTAAACAGTTTATAACAGTAATTTTTACTACTGACAGATAAAAGAGCATTACTTTGACGTGTATTTCTCATGGCTAGCTAGGCAAAAAATGAGAGAAATGGGTTTTATTGCAATTTTGAGGATTAAATTCGTAAAAATGAATATACTGCGAAAACTAGAAGAGATGGGTATAGGAAAACCTTAATAAAAATTATAGAGGACCAACAACTGTATACGATAGAGTAGTCAGATACAGGGTGTACCATTTAAAAGATCAAAGAAATATTAGTTTATAATTAGTCAACTTCGCAGGATTGTAGCACGCACCCTGTATAAAGTTAAGTTTAAACTCTTCAATTAATATCTGTCTTTTTTCGTGTCAATTTTCATTATTATGAGTGCTGTAGATTGGAAGTTATAGCAGGTTTTATAGGGCCAGGTTGTTTTTTAACGATTTGAGGAATTTTTCAAATAAGCTGGCAACATCGCAATAAAATTCAAAATGAATTATTGCGTCTTTTGGAGAATTTTTAAGGGAATACAAATATGGAAAAATATAAAGGTGGTATCATTTAAAAAAAGGTAATTTCTTAGCTGCTCGCTTTTGTGAAAGACCCTATATAATTGAAAATATTTTTAAATTGTGGACCTCTTTGCCTTATATAACCTACATGTAAACTTTTTGTTTCAATTATAAAATGTAAGGGAGATATGGTACTTTGTCACACTATTGCGCCACCCTGCATGTTCATCCTCAGGGGATACTAGAATAAATTGACTCATACAATAGAAAGCCAAAGTGAAAAAATAAAGTGGACTTACCAGTCATCGACCAGAGTAGTTTGCTAATTAAAGTTGATATGTAGAAATCTATGTTCACTATTCATTCAGTAAATTTCTACATATCAACTTTAATTAGCAAACTACTCTGGTCGATCACTGGTAAGTCCACTTTATTTTTTCACATTGGCTTTCTATTGTATGATTCAATTTATTCCAGTATCCCCTAAGAGTAAACATATAGTATATGAAGTCTATTCACACAACTTCCAGAATATGTTACAATTTCAGACATACCTCAATTTCCTGAATTACAAGAAAATTCAGAGGAACCTGTCAGATCCAACTACTGATATTAAACTTTTCTGATTTAAAAATTTATACCTTTTTATTTTCGAGAAACTTTAATATAAGAAAGTGCATCGGTTCTACTTTTTATAATTTAAACTTTATTGAATAGAGTGATTTCCCATGTACCCACGTACAGAGGAGAAATAGAATGCAGAATGAAATATAATATAAGAACGTTAATATAAACTTCTAGCATTTTCTCTTATAAGATTTATCAGTTACGAGGAGACATCGAACTAAAAATGAACTTCACACTAATAATATTTCCATACAATAACAGAACGACACCACAAGAGTTTTAAGTTTTAGATTAGTTCGGTGCATAAAACTGTATGTGATGTTCAAGAATACATCTACCAGGCGGAATAAAGTACAGTACGAATCTCAAGAAATTATGGCACTCTGATTGGCCTGCTAAAGCTCAAATTTCTATACCGCCACATACAGGGGGGCGCAGTAGTGTGACAAAGTACCATATCTCCCTTACATTTAATAATTGAAACAAAAAGTTTACATGTAGGTTATATAAGGCAAAGAGGTCTACAATTCATAAAATTTTCAATTAAACAAGGTGTTTCACAAAAGCGAGCAGCTAAGAAATTACCTTTTTTTAAATGGTACGTGCTTAATATTTTTCCACATTTGCATTCCCCTAAAGGTTCTCCATAAGACGTGATAAATAGTTTTGCATTTTATTGCGATGTTGCCAGCTTATTTAAAAAAGTCCTCAAATCGTTAAAAAACCTGGTCTTATAAAACCTGCTATAACTTCCAATCTACAGCAATTATAATAACGGAAATTATTATTAATTAATTTATACAGGGTGTTTGCTACAATCGAATTTGACGAATTCTAAACTAATTTTTCTTTGATTTTTTAAATAGAACACCCTGTATCTGACTACTCTATCGTGTACAGTTGTTGGTCCTCTATAACTTTTATTAAGGTTTTCCTATACCTATCTCTTCTAGTTTTCGCGGTATATTCATTTTTACGATATAAGTCCTCAAAATTGCAATAAGACCCATTTCTCTCCTTTTTTGTCTAGCTAGCCATAAAAAATGAACGTCATGCCAAGAGGGTTGATATGATTTTTGTTCTCGGAGCTAGTGACAAGAATACACTATTAGCCAAAAGATTGTATCAACAACGATTTTCTGAGCGGCGCCAACCTGAAAGAAGTGTATTTGAAAAGCTTATGGAGCGCTTTGGAATAGCTGGTAGTGTGTCGTACAATAAACATAATAGAGAAAAACGTGCTCAAGCTAAGGAAAATTAATTAAATGTACTTTTAGCAGTCACTGAAAATCCGCATATTGGACAACGATCCCTGTCTCGGTAGGTTGATGTTCAACGAAGGACAGTTCAGCGAATACTTAAGGCTAATAGAATGTACCCGTACCGTGATCAGCTACTTCAAGAATTGTTCCCTGAAGATTATCAGAGAAGATTGGAATTTTGTCTGTGGGCCTAATTCTGGGGCAACTAGAAAAACAAAACGACAACAATTTCACCTTATAAAACAATTAATTGAAAATATTACAAAAAATTTAGACAACAACACACATGAATTACATTTAAAATTTCTTTAAATGATACGTCCTATAGGCAACAAGGAAAGCGACTATACTGGTGAATGAGAATGCTAGGCCCAGGTAAAAAGGAACCGAAAACAATTACAGTAATAAGCAGCATCTGAATAGATTTGTTTCAAGGAAGATATGTAGGGGAAGGTCCCGTACCTTGAGTCAAATTGTACCTTGGGCCACTTAAATATTCGCGTTATTGGGGTTCAAGATAGATTTCATTTCATCAAGATTTGGTAACTCTGCTGTAGACTGTTGACGTGATTATCCATTTCGCCATTTCATCTCGTTAGTGTACTCATATCGGTATTTGTTTTAGAGTGAAATTAAAATTTTCTGTTTTAGAAATAAGTATTTTACTACTAGTTACTACTACTTACTGTTTTTTGTTAATTGTAGGGTAATAGTAAAATTAATTATATATTATTTTGGTTACTATATTAGGCAATCCAATCCAGGTTATGTTTGCCTGCCACGGTCATATTGGAGTTACAAAGTGCTTCCAATATGGCCGTCGATGACAAACGTCAGAAAAACTAACCTTAATTTTTGCGTGTATGTCAGTTTGACGTGTAAACCGCGATTTTGGTTTTGTTTATTTTATTAAATTATTGTTGTTCAATATGTGTTTTTTTCGGCTATTTATATTTAATAATACTTAAAGTTGATGATGTTATTGGAGATGTTAACAATGGCAAGTGTATATCTATACACAGCACAGGACTCGACTGTAAACTAAGCATTGAATCCGTGTATATTTGCCACATATTTGCCTTCAACGGCCATACTGAATTGTTCGTTGAATGTTTTTGAGTTCTGTGGAATGAATTCAATATGGCCGTGGCAGGCAAATCGTAATTTGACACATCGTTGGATTGCCTAATTACTATAGTAACTGAGAGTATTTGTGTGATGTTTGATAATGCCGGTTAAAAATATTTCAAGGTTTGATTCTTCAGTGTAGTGTATTGTACCTAGAACCAGTCAGGGGTATGTACCTAGAACCGGACCAAGGTACAATGCTGAAAAATGGCAAACCTATTTTTTGATTTAATACATATTTTAGTCCCTCACAAACCCACAATGGTTTTGTTTTGTTCAATTACCGATGCCTAGGAGCAAATCGAGAATAAAAAGGCAAACACCTTCCCGGGTGAGACTAGAAGAAGCAGTCGCTGCAATTAACGAGCAAGGCCTAAGTCAAAGAAAAGTATGCAAGGAATTTGGGGTAACAAGGCAAACTCTGAAGAGATTCTTGGATCGTAATGAAAACCATCGATCGTATAAAAACTGCGAAGTAAAGAAAGTTTTTACATAGAAGAAGAAAATACTCTGGTTGAATATCTTTCAATTTCCTTAAAAATGCACTAAGGGCTGCATAGCAATCAGCTGAGGATTCTAGCATATGCGTTCACAAAAGAAAACAAGAAAAATATGCCGACAACGTGGACAGATCCGAGTTTTTATAAGTCGCCACCAAGGATTTAGTTTAAGAATACCCAAGGCTACAAGTTTGGCCAGAGCCACTAGTTTTAATCTACACAAAATGGGCATGTTTTTTACCAATCTAAAAGATATTCTTAATAAGAATAATTTCACTGTAGCAGATGTCTATAATATTGGCGAAACGTCGAACTATACTGTTCAAAATATGACAAAAATAATTGCCCCAAGAAACTAAAGCAAGTTGGCGACGCCACATAGGGTGAAAGAGGCTACAACATAACAATAATTGAATGTATAAATGCACTGGGAATTAGTGTTTCACCACTGTTATATTTTCAAGTGTGAATTTTAAGTAATTTAGGTTACATGGCGCACCGGCAGGGTCAGCTGAATCAGCACATATTGGATATTCCAACTCTTAGAGATTTTTGGAATGGTTACGACACTTCATTGATATTGTAAAGACCATTCCTTGATAAGAAAAAGTAAATCATTCTAGATAATCACAAGAGCCACTGCAGATTTGAGGCTATAGCTTTAGCTAAAAATAATGGTATTATTCTCTTAACCCTTGCACAGTTTTTGGTCCGTTCAAACGAACGATATTATAACACGGCTTGTGATGAATGACTCCCGTCACATCCTGAAGAACCAATTACTATATTATAACGTTGCAGACCTTGCAGGTAAAGCCTACTCAATAGCATTTACACCAAAAAATATACAGTCTGGTTTTGGAGTGACAGGTATTTGGCCAGTAGACGAAAATATATTTTCCTACGACGAATTTCTATCATCCGCTGTCACTGATCAAGAAAACCCTACCAACTATTTACCTTCAACAAGCAGTTTAATAAATACTCTACAGGGCTTAAATTCGCCAAATACAGACCTTTCTCAGCAAGACACCTCATCCACAAGTAACACTGGAATAGGAATTGAGAGTCCTCGAGGAATACGTCCTTATCGCAAGGCAAAGCCACGAAAAATGGTTGGAAGTAAACGGGAAAAGCAGAGTTTTAACTGACACACCGGGACAACTAGAGGCTAAAAAGTTACAAGCTGAATAACAAAAAAAGGAACAACAACAATAAAGTCAATTCATTACTACATTGCGGAAATTAAGAACATCTAGGAAGAAATACAGGTTACATATTTAAAGAGAGTCAAATCTACGAACAAATTTATTCGAGAAATTGACAAATTATTTGTCGTTAACAAACATAATATAATTTTCACTTTACCACAACCTGAAATAGGAGGCAGAGGCAAATGTTAAGTTTTGGCGTAGAATCTTCATCATATAGGGTTGAATAGATTTTCTTTTGTATTTGATGCTTATTTGTTCTATTATTAAAATCTTAAAAATGAGTAAGTAAATATTTTGTATCATTCATAGATATTTCTTTGCATATGGCCCAAGGTATAATATACCTGTACAAAGGTTAAACTTTAGTCAAATTTTAATTTTCAAAAAAATTAAGGAGGTCTAAAATAGTTGTAAAAGAAATTGTCCCAAGGTATCGGACGTTCCTCTACTTAATATGGTTATTTAATTATTTATTAAAATATTTAATCAAATTTGCATAATTTTCTTAGATAACGGGAGAGGGGTCGTTAGATTATTGATTAAATGGTCAGGCTGAGATATTGCAATTTACAAGGCTTCCGAGATGATTAGTTTGAGGCTTTTGTTTTGTGTTTGTAGACCATTAAAATTAGCATCAGGTCAAATGTATGATTTTCAGATTTCAAGCGGATTCCAAAGCTTGATTTATTATCGTGAACAAGTCTGTGATGTAAAATGTTCCTGATGTTCCTTAATACGTTGATCGAAAGTTCTTGGTTCATGAACTCAATAAAGCCGATCTAGACAGAAGAGTCCAATTTTGCGAGATAATGATGAATATATGCAATAATCATCTTCAGTTTTCGAAACGAATTATATTTTCGGATGAGGCAACGTTTTGTTTGAATGGAAGTGTAAACAAACAAAACTGTTGGTATTGGGCTATAGAATACTAATACGCTGAATTATGGAATGTCACACCCAATATTCTCAAAAAGTTAATGTTTGGCCGGCGTCGTTGAAAATAGAATTTTGGGATCCGTTCTTATTGACGAAAATTCGAGAGGGCAAACATATTTAGAATTTTTAGAAAATAATCTAGTACCGTTCCTTGCCACGATGGATTGGCCGACCAGGTTCAATTGAATGGCCGACGGAATCTCCAGATTTAACCACTTTAGATTTTTTTTGTGGGGTTGTCTTAAGTCTAAGGTATATGTTAACCGACCAAACAATAATAAAGATTTAAAGAAGAGAATAAGAGGCAAAATAAGATGCATAGAACCTTACTTCGTTAATAACGTTCTGCAAGAATTTGAAGATCGTCTAGTGTACTGCCAGACTGTTGGTGGGGGCCATTTTCAACATATAATAAAGTAACTTTTAGTTTCTTTCGAATTTTCTTTTCTTTTCGCTAATAAATAATGTGTTGTTGTTTTAAGTTAAACGCAGTTTTCTCGTAATTGGCTGATTTTTAGTATATGACATATTTCACGAAATACATTAAGAATTTTATGCAGAATCCAAAAAAATATTAACAAATAGGGGTATCCATTAAAAAAAAATAAAGTAAACGTGTACGACGCTGAACGTGTGTGCTCCTACAAAGTTACAAGTTTTCGTGGTTTAAACTTAACTTTAATTATTGTTTTTTATATCGCCGGCAAGCTACTGCAATTTGCTATCCGGTGAAACTGTATATAACAGTCAATTTTAATGTCTTTAATAATTATACTCGTAAATTAGTATAACATTCGCGATAAACGCTGCTAATCGACAATCGACAAAAAACTTATCAGTTTAACGATAGTGTTGACTAGTTTTTGTTCGTTGGGCACCGAGGGGATTCCGTTGTGATGCCTATTTGTGGACTTTGTACGTCAACAATAACAGGTAAAACACCTGGACTTAAATGTGTCGGTCCATGCAGTTCATTTTATCATGGTAAATGTGTCGGTCTAAATAAACAGGATATTACAAAATTTCTGCAGCCCGATGCTTATTGGTATTGTTCCCGCTGTCATTCTGATGCATCGAAACGTAAATCTATTATTGGGGTTCAACTGGAGGACTCTGGTTCTGGCGGTCAGGAGCCTGAAGAATCATCAGGTACTTATGTTATACTAAAGAGTATACAGGCGGATATTAAATCATTGCACTCAAAGTATAATGACGTCCTGACTTCGGTCAACTTCTGTAGTGATCAGGTGAGTTCATTTGAGAGCTTAATTAAAAGATTTGATGAGCAAATGAAACAAATTCAAGCCATCACCAAAGAGAACAATAATCTTAAAAATGAAGTAAACTCACTGTCATCTCGAATCGATAAACTAGAAAACGAAGCCAGAGCTAAAAACATCGAAATACAAGGTATACCTGAAAAGTCAAATGAAAATCTACCATTGCTTTTAGAAAAAATTGGCGAAAGCGTGGGTTGCGAAATTGCCAAATCAGATATAGATCACGTTTTTCGAGTATACCAAAAATCCAATGACCGGGTGAAACCAATCGTCGTTAAATTATCGAGTAAATTTAAAAAAGACGAAGTGCTTGCAGCGGTTAAAAATAAAAAACTTTCCTCACCAAATAGAAGCGAACCTGGCCTTTCACTTGATAATATTTCTGATAATATTTTTATTAATGAACATTTTTCCTATGGGACAAAACTAATTTTAAAACAAGCCAAGGACATGGCGAAGCAGAATGGTTTCAAATACGTTTGGGTACGAGATGGTCGAGTCTTGGTTAGAAAATCTGATAGATCGTCAGTTATAAGCATCTCTTCTGATGATGATGTAAAAACAAGAATTAAGTAGGTAATTTAAACATTTATTATAATCGTAAGAACAAATCTATGGATCTGTCATTTTTTTACCAAAACGTTAAGGGACTTAAATCCAAACTAACAACAATTTACAAAAATTCTCTTCTAAGTGAACATAACGTGCTCTGTCTTACGGAGACATGGTTGAATAGTGCAAAATTTAATCCTGAAGTCATCTATGACCGGTATAACGTTTATCGTCGTGATCGCGAGGATAGTGCTTCAACAAAAACCGAAGGTGGTGGTTGTCTTATCGCTGTGGATAAAAACTTAACTAGCTATGTTCAAGAACTATGGTCATCTGACGCTGAAGATATCTGGGTCACCATCGTCCCCGAGGGTGGTAATTTAAAGTGTCATGTTGGGTGTGTTTATCTCCCCCCAAATGATTTCATTGCTATTCATCATTTTGTTCAAAATTAAATGAAATTTTTTTTGAAAATTCAAACGATGTTATTGTTCTCTGTGGTGACTTTAATCAACCTCAGATAAGATGGGTATATGATAACGTAAATAAATTGTGTAAACCGAATAATTATTCTGATCCTAACTCAAGCTTATTAATCGACAGTACCTCTTTCGTTGGTTTATCACAGTTTAGTAATTACACAAACCATTCTGGAAATACATTGGATCTAATATTTGGCAATAACTTTAAAATTAATAACTTAAACATTTGCAGCACTCCTTTAGTTCCTGAAGACAAATATCACTGCACTTTAGAGTTCTCTGTAAACATTGCAAAAAGCAAAATGGCACATAAACTTCAACCCTCTCATAATAAATTTAATTTTAAAAAGGCTAAATTTGATGAAATTAACAATTGCTTATTGGAAATAGATTGGGATTTAATGTTTCTTAATCTCAATGTCGAGCAATGCACTTCTAAATTTTATTTGATTCTTAATAATTTCATTGATTACTACATTCCTAAAAATTCTAGTTTTTACAGGAAATTTCCACCATGGTTTAGTTTTAGTACAATCAAGGTGATTAGGGAGAAGAAAAAATATCATACCAAGTGGAAAAAATTTAACAATAATATTGATTATTTAACTTTTAAAATTCTTAGAGGGCGATCAAAACACTTAATTGATGAAGATTATAGAAAATTTGTATCGGAATGCGAGGAACATTTCATTGATAATCCTAAACATCTATGGCGTTTTGTGAATACTAAAAGGAAGACCCAAGTTTCAATAAATACTATTATGCATAATAACATCATAATTAACGATTCTCAATTAATATGTGATACTTTCTCGGAGTACTTTTCTTCTGTCTTTATAACACCAAGTAATGTACAGCCTCCTAATTTAAGCCAGGAAAACAATATCATACCTTTATATAAAATTAATAAACAAAAAATTAAAGATAAAATATCCTCACTACCTGATAAACCTGCGGGTCCTGATAACATACCATCATTATTAATAAAAAAATGTATGGAGGGACTTTTACAACCTCTCTTTCTTATCTTTAATAGGTCGTTGCAGGAAGGTACTTTTCCAAAAGTCTGGAAAAAAGCATTTATAGTTCCTATACCAAAAGCCGGTGATAATAAATATATTGAAAACTATAGGCCCATTTCAAAGCTACCAATTTTATCTAAAATATTTGAAGGAATTATAAAGGATTTTTTATATTTTGACGTTAAAAATTTAATAAATATCGAGCAACACGGATTTTTAAAACATCTAAATAGCCGTATTCAGGTGGACGCTGTGTACACTGACTTCAGTAAGGCGTTCGATAAGATAAGTCATAACATTATGTTGAATAGACTTGCTGAGGTCGGTGTGCACGGTAGCCTACTGAAGTGGTTTGAATCGTATTTAACAGGGCGACTACAGGCTGTTAGTATCGGCAGTTGTGTATCGAAATTTCAACTAGTAACTTCCGGGGTACCCCAAGGATCACATTTGGGGCCATTATTATTTAATGTGTATATTAACAATATATCTAAATGCTTTAAGTTTGGCAAATTTTTGATGTACGCCGATGATTTAAAGGTTTATTACTCCATTGAAAGTTTTGAGGATACTGTTTTACTGCAGGAGGATATTACGCAACTTGAGTCATTCTGTCGCAATAACAGTTTATTTTTGAATTTTAAAAAATGCTATCACATTTCTTTTTCACGTAATAAGAATATATTTCAGAATAATTATACTTTATTAGGTAACCAAAAGCTTGCAACTGTTAATCAAATTAAAGACCATGGTGTTATTTTTGATTCCAAGATGCTGTTTGATCAACATATTTATTATATGTCAAAAAGGGCGAATAGAATGTTGAGGTTTATATCACGTATTTGCTTTGATTTTAAAAACCCCTTTACGTTACGTTCATTATTCATGGCATATATTAATAGTATATTAAGCTATTGCTCTGTTATTTGGAATACCCAGTATAATATCTATATTAATAAACTAGCTTCTATTCAAAATAGATTCGTTAAATTGGTTAATAAGAAATGTTTTAATAACAATCTCGATAGCTTCAACACTATCTGTCAAAAGCTTAATTTAATTTCACTTGTTGATCGCAGAATGATAGCCGATACCAAATTCATTTTCAAAATAGCTAATAATTTAATAGATTCTCCTGCTTTATTAAGTCATTTATATTACACAGTACCAACTTATAATACCAGAATAAAAAATAATTTTCACCTAAATTCGTCTCACACCAATTATTACCTCAATTCTCCTTTAAATAGAGGCCTAAAAACATGTAATAATTTATGTAATCTCTCAGGGGTTGATGTTTTTTCTTGCTCCCTGAACACTTTTAGTACTAAGTTGAAATTGTATATAGCTTCGAGCAGTTCACGTTATTAGATTATAACATATTTTTGCATTTTCATATGTATTTTATAAGGATCACACGTGTTAGCATTTAGTCTTAAACTTAGTTTAGGTACTTTATATTTTTGTGTGAATACTTTTCTGGGTTTGTCCCGTTTGTATTCCATTTTTTTATAAATAAATAAATAAATAAATAAACCGTCAAAGCTTGTTTTTGGGACAACTTGTATACATGAAATAGGCTTAAAAAATATACAACAAAAATATAAAATTAACGGGTCCGAGCGTTTTTTCGAAAAAAAAAAACACATGCATTTTAAATGAATTTGTTTCAACCTCTCCGTTCTCACTGTATATGTATATGTTCAATCGTAATTTTTTCAATAACTGTTGAGTTTAGGTATAAGAAATTGTACATGAGACATATTTAGAAATGGATGCAAAATTAAAAAATAAAATAAAAAATATCTAGATACTTTTATTCAAAAAAATGAAGTTGATGGTACTAAACTTATTTTTGGGCTATCCTGTATACATGAAATTACCATAAAAAAAAAACACATTAAGAAATAAAAATCGATGGGTGCGAGCGTTTTTCCAAAAAACGCACCGCTGACTATTATATGAATTTAGACATTACTTCTGGGACTTACTGTATATGTAATAAATAAAATAATATACAGTATGTCCACGGATGGGGTGTACAAGAGGACAAATGGACTAAACATTGAAAGATACAAAAAAAAGTCACTCTTAATCAACGTTTTTACTTGAATAATGAATATGTGATACTTCTTGTCAATGTCTTTATTTAATGGAGTAATTATAATAATAATAATAATACAAACATTTTTATTAACATGAAAAGAATACGATAACGATTTCATAATTCAAAAGCTCCACCCCCATACTCGACACATTTTTCTAATTGCTTTCTCAAATAAGCCTGGATAATTCTGCCCTTCAGCACTTCAATATCATTTGGTACTGCGGTAGCAAAAACAATTTGTTTTAAACGGCCCCATAAAAACATATCCCCAAGGTTAAGTCGGGGCTTCTTGGGGGCCACAAAACTGGGCCATTCCTGCCAATCCACCTTGGACCAAATCTGCGGTCAAGCCATTCTCTAACCTCACGAGCGAAATAGGCTGGACAACCATCTTGCTGAAAATACATATTTTGTCGAAAATTTAATGGTGGATTTTCGAGTTCATCATTGAAAAATGTATCCAGCATTTCTAAATAT
Source organism: Polydrusus tereticollis (assembly GCA_963920685.1). Lineage (NCBI taxonomy): Eukaryota > Metazoa > Arthropoda > Insecta > Coleoptera > Curculionidae > Polydrusus > Polydrusus tereticollis. The sequence goes on from OY987328.1 coordinate 22,100,548, forward strand.
GATAATCTATTGCACGTGTTATCAAAAAAATATGGCCCTATGATGCCATGGATGGATATCGCGCACCACACGTTCACTTTTGTGAAATATTGTCTTCTCGTCATAATTCTGAATTCAGGATTTTCTAAAGACCAGTACCTAACGTGCTGGGTTGCAACGGGTCCATTGGTAGAAAATGTACTTTCATCAGAAAACATGATACATTAATAAAAATCAACATTTCCTCTTAAAATTTTGTCTCCTATCCACAAGCAAAAATCAAGTCGTTTCGCGTCATCTCCCTCTTCCAATCTTTGATTAAAGTGCGGTTTATACGGATACAATTTATTTGCTTAAAGGATCTTCTGAATTTGACTTTTTTTCACAAATTCCAACTGAGTAACACAATTTCTAAGGGACGTCATAGGATTTTCTTCAACAGATTGAAGAACTAACACTGTAGCAGCATTATCATGGCCGTATTTCTTCTTTTTTTTTTTGAGATCCAAAACCGAACCAGTTCTCTGGAACTTTTTTATTAACTTGCAGATTGTCATCCTAGTTATTGGGATTCCTACAAATTTCTCGGTAAATTGTTTCATGACGTAGCGGTATGAAACTTGACCATCCCCATAACATTGTATTATAAAAACTCTTTGTTCAGTAGATAGCATTTCTACTTAAATAATAACTTCATTAAATAGAGACATTGACAACAAGTACCTATCACCTTAAGTGTCATTATTATTTTAACTTGGTTCACCAGTCAGAGGTGTGCCAGCGAATACTTTTTGGGAAATAATTTTTACATAGGTAAACCTTTTAATGAATTGTTCTACTTCGGATTGTTGTGTAGAAAACACATTCATTAAGAGTGGATTTTTTTCGTATCTTTCACAATAAAGTATGTTTACTTTTAAGCAAAATAACATTTTTGCAGTTTTTACCCACCCTGTATAAAAAAATTGAAGTTTCTTATGATGAATCGTATTTCCTAGACAAGCAAAAACGTTTATTAGGAGTGACTTTTTTTCGTATCTTCCAAAATAAAGTATGTTTACTGTTCAGCAAAATAACATTTTTGCAGTTTTTACCCAACCTGTATAAAAAAATTAAAGTTTCTTATGGTGAATCGTATTTTCTAGACAAGCAAAAACGTTTATTAAGAGTGACTTTTTTTCGTATCTTTCAATTTTTAGTCCATTTGTTCTCTTGTAAACCCCATCCGTGGACATACTGTATATAAAATTTTAATTGTGTTACTAAAAGTACAGTCTACAACACGTATGGAATTTATTCTATACAGGATGTTATTTAATAAGTGTCCGATATTCACAGGACGATTCCTCAATTATTTATAAGGTGAAAAGTTCATATAAGCATGGGTCCGCAAGCCCTTCATTTTTGAGAAACAAGGTGTTGCAATTTTTAACTTGAAAATATGTACGCCACTGCCGCTTTCTCTTTTGATAACACTGTTATGTAGGCACTTTATTGGCTAATGCAAGGTACATTTTCATAATTGTTTGATAAATGGTTTTGTTTAGGAGATAAATGCTATTTTATCAAACTCTGATATGGGCATGGTGATATGCAAATAAATGCCATTTAGAGTCTTTTCATGTAGAAATGATGAAGAAATCCAATTTTGTGCTAAAAAATGTAATTCAAGCACGTATAAAAAAGTTATGACTCTTCAAAAGTGTAAAAAGACACGTAGGTGGCGCCCTCTACGAATGCAGTAATATTTACGAAACGCCAAAATAAAAATAAATTTTTACACCATGTATCTCAAGAATGAAGGGCTTGGGGACCTATGTTTATATGAACTTTTCACCTTATAAATAGCTGGGGAATCGTTCTGTAAAATATCAGACACTTATTAAATAGATAACACCCTGTATAGCTATATTCTTCATCTAAATTAATAGTCTGCTTTGGTGCACGTCCTTTGAGGTACCGACATTGGCTGGAAACAAGTCCAAATGTTTGCTAACGTTAGTGAGCGTTCGTGTGCGCGCACATCAGTCGTCCACACTGGCCGCATAAATACCTAGAAAGGTTTGCGAATGTTTACATCCTCCCCCCGCACCCTTACAGGGAGAGTCCCACAAGGAGCAGTCCTATCCCCGCATCTCTTCAACATCTTCACTCACGATGTCCCTAACTCCCTATACCCTCCGAGAGCACCCTGGCCCTCTATGCCGACGATACCGCCTTCATCGTAACTGCGTCCCTACCTGGCCACCAGAAAGCTGCAAACAGCAGTAAACGAATATTTTCCATTTGAAACTTCGCCTCAATCCCGGTAAAATCCAAACCTTCCAGTTTACCCGTAGGAGGCAATCACCCTTCGACGCGGTCAACCTGGATGGACGCGATGTCCCCTAGAAGATTTACACCGCGACATCAAACACAACTTTCCCAGTTTCTACACGAGAGAAGCACGAAAATTCTAACTTCGGCCCCAGATCACCCAAACCCCCTTATCAGACAAGCTTCCAATTACGATATTGATGCCCCCTATCGTCATAAACGACCCCGACACCAACTCCAGAGCAATTAGCACCTTCAGGGCTTTTTGGTAAGACCCTGCGGAACTGGACTGCAGGGGGGCGTGGAAGGAAGTCTGGAAGAAGTCATTGAGGCTCTGAGCAGAGTAAGCCCAGGGTCACAAGGACTCCCGCCAGACGGGCTCACCTCTCCGCGTGTGTGTGTGAATGTTTACAAACGTTTTGCGCGACTGGTGAGGAAGGCGACTTTACTGCACCACTTTTAAACCGCAGTTAAACTTTTTCCAAAGTCAGTTTGATGACATAAAAAAGCTTCGACCGGGCTTCAAAGGGACCGGCATAATCGGGGTTGTCAGACCTTTTTTTTTAAATTCTTTAAGTTTTCATTATTAAAAGTTTTCTTTCATACCAGTATTTAATTGATGGTCAGTAACTCTCTTTGAAAGCTAGTTTGCAAATGTACTTTGAACCAAGAAATGTCAATGCCAAAGACAGAACGAGCAAGCCACTTATGAATATTATAATAATTTTTTATTTATTATCAAACTAAAAGGAATTTCACTGTTGCCAAACAAAAAAATTAACAATTAACAAACCCTTATATTCCTTATACACTTACGAAAACTTTGTAGAACTGGCAACACGTCGAGGCTCACTGGCAATTTAAAGTGCGAACTATTTTTTCCGAGTGGCAAAATTAATAGAGCAGCATAATTATTAAAATTTATATGCTGTAGACAAGAACAGCAAATAGTTAAAGGCTCTACCAATTGGGTGATCCCTAATCAGCTTTAAAATCAGTTGATGTTCGAGGTATGCGATATTGGGAATCAGACAGTGGCGTCACTGGTTGAAACGATTTACTGTAATTTACATATTTCGTTTTCTGCTATAACTGTGTGGTTTTAGACAAGTAAGTTTTTACTTGGTACCTATATTTTACTATATCAGTATGACTTTTTGGCGATAATTTGAAACAAAAAGTCATGGGGAATTATCGCAGGATGCCAGAGTCGGACATCGACAGCGAAATAAGTCCGGAATTAAGGAACAAAGAATTGCATGTTTAATGTCAGCGTATTATTTTAAACATGTACGCGTGTTTAAAAAAAGAATATCCGGGAAAAACTGAAAATGCGCTTTGTATGTATAAGAATGTACTTGTAATGAATTAGCACAATTTGGGTTTTATAAGAATTTATAACGCAATTAATTTGGGGACTGTAACCGGTCATTCCATAAAGCGCAAGCCAATAAATCAAAAATTCAAAACGGCTGACAATACAAAGGATTTTATCTGCGAACCAGTTACAACTTTTACGAGGATAATATACTGCCAAGTTTAGAACTGGTTCGTGATAAATTGCGAGGTTACCTTGATTATAAGTAACAATCTGTAGAAACAGGTGTTTTGTTAAAATGTGGCTTTAAAACATAAAAAAATTAGATAAACTAATGGTTATAATGGAATCCCCGAGTATCATTGAACTACGACAGGACTACTGGCACAAAATAAAGGAGTACCATAAATCCGGTTAAACTAAAATATATTTAAACAAAACTTGTTTTGATACTCATGATGTTGTTAAGTATGGTTGGGCAGACAGTACAAATTGTATTTTTGGTACACCGTGTTCTAGAGGAAAACGCATGTCGGAAGTAAAGATGTAGTCGCGCGCAGTCAGGCTAAGGTGAAATAGCAGTCCAATCAGAATTACTTTAAAATACACAATGAGCCATAGAGATCCATGCTCTGGGAGACAAATAACACCTACTTTATTTTACGCAAAATCCAAAAATATTTTGCAGATAATGAGCGACCCTGTTCAAACCATGGTAACATAATCAAATAATTAAAAATTTCTTTATATCCGAAATAATTCAGAATTCGCCTATGGTACGTATTTATAACATATTTTATTCAATTTAGTTCATATTTTCACATGTTAATTAAAGTATTTTTGGTCAAACTTGTCACGCCATGTATAAATATCCAAACAGAAGGGATGAACCATATCACAAACGCATGCAAACGCAGTCTCTACCGTCCTTTTTAAATAAAATCGTTATCCACAAAATATTAGCTGAGAGGTGATGGATAGAACTTGAGCTCGAATTATTCCAAGATTACACAATAGTGAGGTTTTATGATTGGTCCTCATACAATAAAAATGAGAGGTAACATCAAAGCAAAGGAAAGTCTAAGAAATATATCATCATAAAACATAATGAAATTTTCTTCCTTGCGTAGAAATGTTTTAAATAATAAATGCTTAAAATCGTATCATTCATATTGGGTAAAAAAAGAGCTAAAAAATAAATTAAAGCTTTTCTACTTCGCAGGAAACAACGTAAGCCTGGTGTATATATATTTGTCTATCTGGATATATCTCAACTGGCTAACTTCGTGATTATTTGACTGGAAATTTAAACTAGTTTTAGGGATCACGTGACCACGTAAATAATACACTCCAGTACAAAAATTAACCGAACAAAGAAACTGTTAATCAAATAAATCTCTGTGCCTCGCTTCTTTATATTTGATTCATTGATTCATTGAGTTTCTCTTTCGCGATGTTAATCAAGTGTAGAGTAGGGTAGGGAGAGAGAAAAGTATGTGTTAACTCGTAAGTTTTACTATATCTTTATAGCGTTTATAGTGCCATACGATATTACTCACTTCAGATTGGTAAAAACTGCTGCAAGATGGCGCTATTATGTTGTACTATCTCCGCAGATCAATATCGTAGCTTTAAGGTGTTTCGGTTTTCTAACGGTCGGTATGCTTGCTTGTCATACTTGTCCTGTACTGACGAAACCTAAAGAGTTTGAAACCGGTCTACAGAGCAGCAGTGTAGCATCCTACCATTGGATTCCTTTCCATCCGGTAATTTCTGCAATCTCAGTTTGTATTTTAATACCAACTGTGTTAGTCAAAATTCGCCAAATTGTTGCTTTGTAACATTTGGTTAATCCTTATTGCATAAGGTATCAACAAGTGTTGGTGACTAGGGACGCACGATGTATTTTAATACATCGGATCAAAACATCGATGTTTCTACATTGATGGATTTTGACTTGATGTTTTATGACATCGATGTAGGCTAGATCGATGTAAAGAAATATCGATGTTTTCGAAAATACATCGAATTTTTAAAAAATTAATAAACTAGACAAATTATATTTTTAGTTTTAAACAGTTGTTATTTTTTCTTCTTTGTTTTATACTTGGTTAATGTCATGACATTGTGACATTTCACATAAAGAACTGGAAGGCACACGGCGTATTTGAAGATAATCGTAAAGAGTAAGAGAGACTTGACGACCAAATTGTATCTTTTGAACGAAATCCTGTCCTTTTCTGCAAAGTGCATCACGAGATTAGAAGGAAGGCAGAACCTGGTGTCACAGGGTGATGTATTTCTTCTATTGTTGATGATCTCTTTATTAAACACCTAAGATGAAAACCGAAATTTGGCAAGCGCAAAACTGTAATTTTTTGGTCCACAGCCAAACATATTAGTATATATTTTCAGTCGATGTTTTTACATAGAAATTTGATGCATTGATTTTTGATGTATCGGTGTATTTTGAATTTTGTGCATCCTTAGTGGTGACGGCCTGGTCGCGTGGCAGCATTCTCTCTTCCCATGCTACAGGTACCTGGCTCAAGCCCTGGCTGGCCCTGCAGCCCAGGTCATCATACTACGTAGTGTTGCGTATGCAACACACACTTGAGCCAAATGAAGGATGGTACGGATGGTGTACTTCGGATACTGTCCGATATTCGTATGGTTGAGGTAAGAACACACATATTATAAGCAATATATTGCTAATACCGTGTTACAGAGATGCCCACAGCATGCGGCGTTTTCCGGAAGTATTGTGTGTTCGCAGTTCGCGTGTACGTCAGGTCCGGCTTTAAACTTATTTAACTTAATTTGTTCGAATAGGTATTGATTTATAAAAAAAAGGCAATTATAGTAAATCTTGGTATAATATGAAATATAAGAAGATGTAAAGAATTAATTTTCTCGAAGAAGCAATACACCGCAAAAAATTAGGCAAGTTTCAGGAATTGCGTATTTTGGGTGTAAATTTGGAAATTGAAATTTAGTTTCTGTCATAGTTCCGTAAGTAATAATGGTTGTTTTTAACACCGTAATAGGTGCCCTTCGTCGCCTGGTCTCTATCTATCATTTTCTATACAACATGCGACGAAAGTTGCACAAAAATTACTTTTTTTCATTGTTCACATTCACATGTTTAGAGTTGTCCTGAGAAACATGCGCATTTGTCTTGCCATGGCACTTTGTGGGGAAGAAAATGAATATACGTTAGAAAGCCTATAATTGTAGAAAGCCTCAATGCAGCGCATTATCAAAGCCGTAAAGCAGTAAAACAAACAATTATGCTACGAATATATTTATTTATATTATAAAACTACAGCTAAAGTTTTAGTAGAAAAAATCTTATTGTTTAACACACTGAAGAAAAGTAATGAGGAGACAAAACAGCAGTAATAAAAGTAGTATTTTAATGTAGCATGTGATCTTTAAACAAAATGACACTTTTTTACGTTAAAATATGGAGGCAGCAGTAAAATAGCAGCCGTATTAACGAAACACATAATATTGATATAGGTACTGTGAATTATTTTGTTAGGGTGGCAAGAAGAGAAAATCATTTTTAAATATTTTAAAATTGGATAAATTATTATAGAGTTCTTGAATGTTATAATAGTACATCTCAAATATTCCAAAAAAAACACTTACTCAAATAAATATTATGGTTGTGTTGAAAGCAAGGTACCTACCTAAATGCTATGCGGAGATACAATTTCAAAATTAGTGGATGTAGCTAGGTACTGAAGAACTGAATTTGGATCGTTGGCAAAAAATTTTTGCAAAACAACACCATACAATTCAATTCAATTCAATTCAATTTTATTCAATTCAATTCTTTATTCACTTTATACGATATTACATAGTTGAAATATACCTATTTTATAAGTCAGTAATAAATATAGTGTACAATATGCCTTAGTGGCTTGTGGGTACATTTGCTCTAACCCTTCGTTAGGCGCGTGGTGTTTTGTCACTAGGTTGGTCGCGCGGGCTACAATAGTAGCCCATTTGAATTTTGACTAATTTTACTTTTAAAAATAAAAATAATACAAATTTTTGTTATTAATATATGTTATATGGATACAGGGAATACAACAATAAAAAAAATATTGATCTATGGGCTTTAGAAAACAAAATATAAAAAAATTGTTATTTCACCGCATACTTACATTAAAAAAAATTAATCTACTAAAAAAACAAAGTTATTTTATTTATAAATAAAAACATAACAGAATGTATGCTAAAATAATATAAAAAAAAAGCAGATACCTAAATATAAACTGCAACAAAAAACATAACCTACACTGCACGAAAAATGAAATACAAGTTGCAAAAAAAGGAAAAAGTTTTAATCGGTCAGGCAGCCAACACAGACTTCTCTATAGTGTTCTTTGCACACCTGGCGATTACATTTGACACATGTTATTCTTGTAGATTTGTCCTTATTTCTTGGGCAAATGGAACAACGTCGAACACTATTATTTATAACAGGCACTTCTGGTACCAGTTCTTCTAGACCCAACAATTCTCGTTCACATGATGTTTTTTCTTATCTCAGGGTCTAAAAGTTTCAGTAAAATTATTAAAATATAAGTACTACATTAAGTACTAGGTGTACTTACCAAAAAATATTTTTTTAAAACGAAAAAATTAAGGAAACACTAATAAAATACTTTTATAAAAACTGTTACGACTTTAGTCGCGTGGACTACACTCGTAGCCCAGTGACATTAATCTTCAAATATCTCGAACAGCCGTGCTTTATAGCGAGTGGATGTTTACTGACTGTTAGATTCATGGTTAAACGACAGACGACAGCTACTAAAAGGCGTGCGAACGTAGCGTCTCCCACCGTTTAATAATCTCGCTTCAAATTAGAGTGGGCTACGATCGTAGCCCACGCGACTATGGAAGGGTTTAATGGCCTTCGGGTTCTTGAATGTGTTTTTACGTCAGGATTTTATCCTTTGACGTCTGTTTTATTCATTGTATACTGTTTAGGTATTGTCGTTAATAGAATTTTTGATATCGGCTCTTGTCTTAATTAATTTCGGTTCGTGCGTTCTTATTTAAAAGTTTTTGTCTGCAAGGTTTTGGCGCCTTTTTCTATTATATTTCATATAGTGCCTCTCTACTATGGATTTGGATCTGGACTAACAGGGAGCCAGTCTTTTGGTAGTTTGTATGTCGTGTCTTGTCTATATCTCGTATGTGAGTCTGTGGTTAGTGGGTTTGTCGATACGTCTGTGCGTCGGTAATAGTCATTAATAATTTTTAAGAAAAACCCTTTATCGTTTCCATTTGAACATCGCGGTAAAGTATTTTGTTGAGTGTATATCTAGGTACGTCCGCGATGGTTTTTAACGCCCTGTTTTGAATTTCCTGGAACTCATTAAGCTCCGTTTTGCCTATGTTGCACCACGAAGGTGCACCATAAGTGAGAACCGGTCTGCCCAATACCTTGTAGAGGTTGACCTTAGTCCTATTTGAAAGTCTACTCCGCGTATTGTATTACTCTATTAATTGAATTGATCCTTCAGGTAAGCCTTTGGTCAAAGATAAGTCCCAGGTATTTCACCTCCTGGCACCAGTTCACTTGGACTTCATTGACCCGAAGCTTTGTTTCAGGCCTGCGCACGGTGCTTTTTGAAAAAATAGATGACTTTCATCTTAGTAGGATTCAGGCGAATCTTCTAAGCTGAAAGTTATTTTTCAGCTCTATCACGTGACGCCGCATCCGGCTGACGACAATGCGCGGTGATTTAGAAGTCGAAGTAATTGCTGTATCGTCAGCGAAAAGATAGAACTGCGTAAATCTAACTCGCGGAATATTATGAGGAGAGAGAGGTGAGCCTTGCGGCACTCCCGTCCTGAAACGTTTATTCGAAGAAAGTGCGTTCTCTGCAAAATATTTTTACCTTATGCCATTCGCTAAACCCGGCACCTTTTATATAAAACTTTTTTTGTATTTCTCGTAATTTAGAGGATCTGGAAAACGAATACCTTATTGACGCACCCTGTATATAACTTTATATGAACCCATTTTAATGCAATTGCCAGGGTTTTAATCTACAGAGTGGCAAGAAAATCGCGCATAATGCCTGTAACTTTTGAATTACCTCGTATACGAAAAAGTGACCTTAATGAAAGTTGTTCAGTAAATTATTCCCCACATTTCTACCTCCATGAATTTTTCGGGGATTTTTCTGGTTTGGTTGCCATAGAGACTAACTTACTTTTTTTTAAATGGAACACCCTGCATATGAATGCATATGTGGATTCTACTGGGAAAACTCTGAATTATTTAAATTTAAAATTTTCACCTATCTGCAAGCGTTTCCAAGATAATGACAGCTCAAAAATGAAAAACTTTCTAATTATAATTATTCGTACCTAATACCCACCCACCAGTTCAGTCAAGATGTTTTCATGACAGCGACCTAAGAGATGTCGATTTCGAGTTCCGGTTTAATTTTCTGTTGTCTGACTTCTAATTTATTTACACCATGGTTCATCTGAATAGGAAACAACCAGTTAAAATCTTAATAATTAGCGGTCATGGAAATATGAAGAGATCGCAAGATCAGGTTTGTCAACTTTTCATTGAATTATATCCAAATAGGCCTCCAATAAATCACTTAACGGTGTGTCGACTGGTAAAGAAATCTCGAGACGCAGGCCAGTGTTAGGAAAGCCGCTATATCAGGTCGACCTAAAACAGCAACCGGGGGAGACAAAGCTTTGGATATCATGCTCTCAATATATGAAAATCCAACACAACCATCCAGGCCAATGGCAATGGATTTTAATGCGTTTTAGTGCACGAGTTAAACGAGGACGATTTTGATAAAAGAGCTGAATTTTATGAGCTGATGATGAAAATATGCAATAACGATAATGACTTCGAAACAAATTTAATTTTCTCGGATTAAGCAACTTTCCATTTAAATGGCTTTGTTAATAGACACAATTATCGTTATTGGTCTGCTGAGAGTACTCCCTGGTTCCAGGAAGGTCATACTCAGAGGCCCGAAAAAGTTTATGTTTGGGCGGGCACAGTTGGTTGACATATTGTGTGACCTTTTTTTATAGATGATAATTTGAATGGCGAGGCCTCCTCAGGAATCACATAATTTCTTCTTGCAGAATGGTTTTACCGGGTCTAAATAATGGCATAAATGAACAGGTATGGTTTCAGCAAGATAGAGCGCATTATGCGGCAAATGTTAGATAATACATAAAGGGGGCATTCCGATACGGGAGACCGCTACAAGCGACCGAGACCGAGCGACAAGCGACCAAAGGTCGCATGTCGCTGCGGCGACCAGTAGCATACAAATACAGACGACGCGACGCGCGACGTGGCGACTTTGGCTAGGTCCATTTTGTTTAATTTAGTAATTGTGTACGTTTCAGAAAACCATGTCTAACAATCTTAAAGTAAGAAAACATTCACTAAAACGTTTATTAGAAGACGAGGACAAAGATAAAATTGTGTTGGCGTTACCGCAAGAAAAAAGACAAAAAATTAAATAAAATACTATCCTTATAAGCCTGGAGAGTGCTGTCATATAATGGTGGATGATTAGACACTGAATCGATGAAGAATTCATCTTCCTGAGTAGAAAACGTCGCCATTCAACCCTCTTTAGGTATAAAATAATTGAAATAAACTATGCAGGTCGCAGCGTTCACTGCTTCCAGAGCAGTGTGGTCGCGCGACCGTTGGTCGCACGATGGCCACGCCTACCGTCTCGCGTCGCTGTCGCTTGCATCGGAAAGCACCACATACAAATCCGTTAAAGCGGTACGTCGCGGTCGCACGTCGCGGTCTCTCGGTCTCGGTCGCTTGTCGCGGTCTCCCGTATCGGAATGCCCCCTTAAGCGAACAATTTCCAGGACGTTGGACAGAAAAGGTGCTATTGACTGGCCAGCGCGATACCCGGACTTGACCTCGCTCCAACCAAAGTTTACGTTAACCGTCCAAATGACTTAGAATCTTTAAAAGTCAGAATTAGTTATCAAATTCGGGCCATGCCAGAAGACTTCCTATTAAACGTTGTAGACAGGTTCAGGTTAGTTCAGGTTAGTTCAGGTTAGTTTTACCGGCGCTCTGCTTAGCAAAAAATGGTGGTCATATTGACCACCTGATCCACTAGAAAGGTTTCACTTGTTTATTATTCCCATGTTAAGTTGTTCAATTTTCTAGACTATTTATTTTCGTATTATAAGTTTGTTACAATTTAAAATGAATACAAATTTGAAATACAAAAAATTCAGAGTTTTCCCAGCAGAATCCAATTATGCAATCATATGCAGGGAGTTCCATTTAAAAAAAGTAAGTTGGTCTCTGTGGCAACCAATCCAGAAATGACAGAAAAAATTCATGCAGGTAGAAATGTGGAAAATAATTTACTGAACAACTTCCATTAAGGTCACCTTTTCGTATACGAGGTAATTCAAAAGTTACAGGCATTATGTTCGACTTTTTTGCCACTCTGTATATCTATCAGATAGTGTTAAAAATAACGTATTTTAAGAATAATATAAAAACTTTGCCAAACTGATATTATTTCGGTTATCTGCTTTTTAAGTTAATGTGGGTAAACGTCCTTGCTTTTAGCTTATCTACAATACAATTCATGCTTATGGAATATTTAGTTTAGTAGAAAAAAGTAAAACATTTTGTTGTTTTCACTTAAATTTAAAAAATCATGCGTGACTTGAAATATTTATTCTTGTAATGAAAGAAACAAGTAAATTAAACTCTCACTTTAAGGGTATCCGCAGACGAACGACTTATGTAGTTCGACAGTTTTGACGCTAAAAATGGAATGAATAATTTTAAATACAGTACGAGCTACTATTTTGTAGTCGCAATCAACTACTGCTGGCGACAGTCGTCTGACTCAGCGTCAAAAAAGACGGCGGCGATTGTCGCCCTTTTTCTAACGCACAGGTCTTAACAAGTCCTAGCAGACGAGCGAGAATATTGTGGTAGCGTGCGATAAATTTATTTTATTTGTATTGTTTCATTATATCTGGAATGATGTCGGAATAGACTGAAAAACTAATTACTGAGATCGAATGGCGGCCTGGACTTTATATTATGACATTACCACAATATAGTGATGGTAACTTAAAGTTAGAGTTATGGGAGGCAGTGTGTCAAGAAGTTATACCTGAATGGAATAAATTTGATGTCAATTTATCAGGATGATTTCTCAAATCTGAATAAATGTCACATGAGGACAAGAGAAATACACTCTAACTACCAAATCCATTTTCTACTGGCAATACTGTCGACGTTGTAATTATTTCAGATTACAAAACGTGGTCCGTCTGCACTGCACACAACAACAATAATCGCCAGTCGCTGCGTTTCGCCGATACATCTGTAGTGCTGCAAAAGTTGCTCGTCTGCGGGTGCCTTAAAGCCCCCATTAGACGGCCTGCGACTTGACGCGCCTGGCTCGTGGAGTGTGGAGTGTGGAATGTCGGGCCGATGCGCGTCTATACAATTGCGATTGCACGGCCTGTAGATAGACAAGCCTCGCACCGCGCGTAGTCAAAACTTTTGTTTTGTTTTGCATTTAAAAATGCTAAAGTTAAAAATTCCATCGCTCCTTCTCACGCTTGCACCCGGTCCGTTTCTTGTGAAGTGTATACTATTATTTATCGCCTCGTCGTGCCAGTCCCGTTACACGGCGCGTGGGGCGTCAAGTCACGGGCGAGGCCTGACGCACGACAGGCCGTCTATTGGGGGCTTTATTTGCATCTATCGCCGTTATCTTTTTCGTCAAGATCAACTTTAGTTGCAGCTTCAATGACGAAAAGTTTTTATTAAACAGTATGTTGAGTACACTTTCTGCTTTTATTTTATTTTAGGCCAGAAACTGGCAAAATTGGTTGTTTTTGAAATTATTCGCTCTGGCATAGGCTATTTATGCTGGATAGCCGTATTTTTATATCACTATATTTTACTAACTATGAAAGTATTACTACAACAAACAACACAGATGGCAATATCATATCAACATCGGAAAGATTAAAATTTTAAACAAATTACCTTTGTTGTTTTTGATAAAAACCAGTGGCTGCTTTTAAGGAGTGGCAGTGCCAAACAGATAACAAACAGTTTGCTATATTATTTCTGTGGTACTAAGGAGAACCCGATATGTCAAAATACGTGCTTTTTCAGAACACGCTTTTTAACGTTTGCGAGATCTCCGAAATTAAGATTTTATATGCAGTAACTTGGCAAATCCTTTAAGGTGTTTCACAACAAACACCTTCTTCCCTATTTAAGTCGCAGCAAAATTTTCCCGAATAACAAAAATATTTAGATAAGTTGGACATATCGTGTTTTGCCTTCCTTAGTTTCACTGATAAAATTGACATGTGTCGCTCATTACGATTCCATATCGGTGTTTGCCTGCTTTATACCGTCTTTCCTACTGAACTTATTGCAAAATTCCTTTTTTTCTATGTGTGATAGTAATAATTAGTTTCTTAACAAAAAAATAGTTTAATATCTAAGGAGGCAAACAATACACAGGCATAAAAAATTATTTTATTTAAATTTAAACAACAAAATATCGTCATTCGTTTTCCTCGGAGAAATCGTTCGATAATAATTCTGATACCCTGGCGCTGGTTTCCAGATTTAAGTAAAAACTGTGATATTAACAATAAATTAATGGCAGAAGACCAAGTAGGTCCTTTTTTTTAAAGGGATTGATGAGAAATATCCCGTCATAACATTTCGTCTGTAACGCTCTTTCTACGGGGTGTTTTATATCCTCTAGTCAGGCGCCATTTTTCAGGCCTAACAACGGTATTTATCGAGCGCCACTCTGTTGTTCGGGGTGTAACAGAGAATCACCTTGACCTACGGGTAGCTTTTAGACACAGAAGAAAATAATGCCAGGGGTCGTATTTGCGCATGTGCAGTCGGGTTCCCTAATTTTGGATGATTCCGAAACGTTCCGTTCGGAATAAAACAAGTAAATTTCAGTTAAATACTTCTATTAATATAAAACAGAAAAGAAATAACGGGTAGAGGTGATATGAGCAGCCTTAATACTAATTTTTCCTATCTCTAATTGTACGGGATTAAATACTTCGCGACCGCAGCCTAGTGGTTAGTGTGTCCGACTACTAAGCCGAAGGTCCCCGGTTCGATCCCGGGACCATGCATCGATCTTTATTTATTCGGTCGTCACCTCGTGGAAGGCAATGGCAAACCACCACGTAGTAATTTGCCTAGTACAACCTCTCAAATAGTGCCGTTCGGAACCGGCGATAAACTGTAGGTCCCATATACCTGTGAAAAATCTGAAAAAGGCACACATCACAGGTATATGCGAGAGGTCGCCTACGCTCGAATGAGCATGGCACATAAAGAAGAAGAAGAAATACTTCTTTTAAGTATAAAAAGAAAAGAAATAACGGGCAGTGGTGATATGAACAGCCTTAATATTAATTTTTCCTATCGTTAATTTATACGGGAAAGCATACTAATAGGATATTATGAACGGTGGTAGTAGAGGAAAACTAAGAGTTCTGGATCAGGTGGTGCTGGTGGTGCTGGTGGTGCAACTAACCCGGGTGGTGCGGTGGTGCGTTTTATGATCTAACCCGGGTGGTTCGGTGGTGCGTTTTATGACCTAACCCGGGTGGTTCGGTGGTGCGTTTTATGACCTAACCCGGGTGGTTCGGTGGTGCTGTTTTACGAGACCAGTGATGCTGGTGGTGCTGTTTTACGAGACCAGTGGTGCTGGTGGTGCTGTTTTACGAGACCAGTGGTGCTGGTGGTGCGTTTTATGATCTAACCCGGGCGGTTCGGTGGTGCGTTTTATGACCTAACCCGGGTGGTTCGGTGGTGCTGTTTTACGAGACCAGTGGTGCTGGTGGTGCTGTTTTACGAGACCAGTGGTGCTGGTGGTGCTGTTTTACGAGACCAGTGGTGCTGGTGGTGCGTTTTATGATCTAACCCAAGTGGTTCGGTGGTGCGTTTTATGATCTAACCCGGGTGGTTCGGTGGTGCTGTTTATGAGCTAACCCGGGTGGTTCGGTGGTGCTGTTTTACGAGACCAGTGGTGCTGGTGGTGCTGTTTTACGAGACCAGTGGTGCTGGTGGTGCTGTTTTACGAGACCAGTGGTGCTGGTGGTGCGTTTTATGATCTAACCCAAGTGGTTCGGTGGTGCGTTTTATGATCTAACCCGGGTGGTTCGGTGGTGCTGTTTATGAGCTAACCCGGGTGCTTTCGTGAGGCGGCTCTGTCAATATCTCTCTACTGTGTTAATTTATGCGGGTAATAAAACCGACAAGGGTCGGATCGGCCTGCATGCTTATAGAGGTAAAAAACCGCTTTAGAATGTTTTTGGTATATCTTTTTTAGATAATTTTGGGGGAAATAATTTGCCTGAGATGCCAATTAAAAAAAGCCTACATTTAATTGTATTTTAGATTCTTGAATTTTGTACATGGATTAAAAATCTACTATTTCTTGAAATTGGATACATTATGTTAGATAATTAAGGAATAAAAAAGATGAAAATAGCAATTATAATTAGAAAAAAAATATTTTAATGTTATTAAGACTTTGTAAATATCTGTAAAAACTGTTCTAAATCCTGTCATTTCTGAAACTTGTATACTGAGTGTTTAGAATTTAGTAAAAAATTAAAAAAATGTTTTAACGTTATTAAGCCCTGTGAAACTTTGTAAAAATGACTAAAACTGTACAGAATTGTATTATTTTCTGAAAATGATATACTGAGTGTTTAGAATTTAGTAAAAATTAAAAAAAATGTTTTAAATTTGTTAAATCATGTGAAATCTTGTATAAAATGACTAGAACCGTTCTTAATCATGTCATTTCTGAAAATTGTATACTGAGTGTTTAGAATTTAGTAAAAAATTAAAAAAAATGTTTTAACGTTATTAAGCCCTGTGAAACTTTGTAAAAAATGACTAAAACAGTCGCAAATCGTCCTATTTTCTTAAAAGTGTATACTGAGTGTTTAGAATTTAGTAAAAATTAAAAAAAAATGTTTTAAATTTGTTAAATCATGTGAAATCTTGTATAAAATGACTAGAACCGTTCTTAATCATGGCATTTCTGAAAATTGTATACTGAGTGTTTAGAATTTAGTAAAAAATTAAAAAAAATGTTTTAACGTTATTAAGCCCTGTGAAACTTTGTAAAAAATGACTAAAACAGTCGCAAATCGTCCTATTTTCTTAAAAGTGTATACTGAGTGTTTAGAATTTAGTAAAAATTAAAAAAAAATGTTTTAAATTTGTTAAATCATGTGAAATCTTGTATAAAATGACCAGAACCGTTCTTAATCATGGCATTTCTGAAAATTGTATACTGAGTGTTTAGAATTTAGTAAAAAATTAAAAAAAAATGTTTTAACGTTATTAAGCCCTGTGAAACTTTGTAAAAAATGACTAAAACAGTCGCAAATCGTCCTATTTTCTTAAAAGTGTATACTGAGTGTTTAGAATTTAGTAAAAATTAAAAAAAATGTTTTAAATTTGTTAAATCATGTGAAATCTTGTATAAAATGACTAGAACCGTTCTTAATCATGACATTTCTGAAAATTGTATACTGAGTGTTAAGTATTTAGTGAAATGGTGGCTATTTAGTTAATTCGTGACTTGTTTTGTACAGATTCTTTAGCATTTCTTAAGAACCGAAAAAGAAAACAGAAAAGAAAAAATAAAAGAAAAAAACAACTCCAAGTGTCTTTGCGAACAATCGGCAATAAAATAGAGTATTTCAGTTTTTAATTTTTCGTAAATAAAAGTTGGTTAGATTAATAGTCTCTGTGAATATAATAACATAAACAAAGTGATATGCCGTAAATTTAGGAGTACAGTATAAATTATGCCTCTATTAAAATATACCGCAATAACTAACTACCAAAGGATTTTTGATATTTTGAATATATTTGATGCTCATAGCATTATCACATTTCCAAAGGCTCTAAATTTTAGAAAAATGTTCTAATAGAATATGTCTATCAATATAAAGTAAAGGTAATGTTAGGTTTTTTAAAAAATACGACCTACAACAGTCTCTGCTACAGCATGGCTGACTCTGTAGAAACTTCTGTGAAACCATAATAATTATATCAATAATCGAGTTGTCGTTATGATAATATTTTCTTCCAATATCCGACTCCACTATCCATAAAAGTTACGTTAGAAAATTCATAATTGAGCGCATTGTAATTTTTTAAAAAGAAATTCACTTCACACACAAAGATGTAGCCATTCAATCCATGAAAATAATGCAAGTCAGTATGCGTATGTTATGGCTAACTGTTTAAATGTCTATTCCTTCCACGTTTATCGGAAGAAATACTTTTTTATACTAGTATTTTAGTTGAAAATAAGATCATAAATCATCTATACAAAACAAGCGTCCCTTATGGATTTGAACGAAAATCATAGATTCGACTATTTTCATGAAAAATAAATCTAAGTACGGAATAATGCAGGAAGATTATCTATTTTCTTGGTTTAGAAAGTGATGTAGTTAAGATTTATAACTTAGGAATAAATAAATTATTATTAATCTTTTCGACCTATTTCTCTTGCATATTTAATTTCTTTGATAGTAAGAACTAAT
Organism: Polydrusus tereticollis; assembly: GCA_963920685.1. Taxonomy (NCBI): domain Eukaryota; kingdom Metazoa; phylum Arthropoda; class Insecta; order Coleoptera; family Curculionidae; genus Polydrusus; species Polydrusus tereticollis. Next base: position 22,118,816 of record OY987328.1, read on the forward strand.
CTTTTTATTTTACAAAGTAAAAAAAAGCTAAAGATCGGCGTTGTCAGTCAGGTATAAGAACTGATTTAACACGATGGTTTTTGTACAAACGTTCACATACAATTGTATGCTTTTTAACCGATTGTGTCGGAAAAAATGACGATTTATAGATTAGATATTTAGACGAAGAGCTAACCTTCTCAATAAACTATTGATTATTGCCCTGCTAGCTAGACAACACTTTTTATGTTAGTCAAAAAAAAAATTTTTTTTTCGGACGCTATTACAGATTTCATCGTTAACTAACAAACATTAAGACCAAAAAATTAGCGTGCAAGATGAAATGTATAGGTTCACTTCATTTCTACATTATTTTACAACTCTCAATCGCATTAAAAACAAGATCGAATAAAAAATAACTTATGACATATGGACGAAAAATGTTTTTCGGGCTATTTAGGTTAGCGACCGCATTACGTCTGAAATACTACATTTTTCGAGCTTATAACATAATTTACTATTTTAACGTTAAAATAGGGGAAATGATGTATCGAAATGGATTCTTTTTTTTGTCGGTCACGAGATTATAGTTTCTTTTAAAATGAACTCTAATATTTACAACACAAATTATCCTTTAAGCCACTTTAGTTTAAAACTCGTCTGTCGCTTTCCCTCTATTGTGAGTTTGATTAAAGTATAGCGTAGTATATATTTAGATGAATTTCGCAAATGTTGAATACTTTCAAAACTGAAAAAGCCGCCCTTTGCAATAAATATCTCCGTAGAGTTAGGTACCCTGCAGATTAAGGGTATTTCAGCGGATAATCATATACAAATTCAAAGATTTTGTCTATTTTAATGGATTAACAAACAATATCTATAGGATGACTTTACTGATAAAAAAAAAATAACAAAAATCTATTAAGTCTAGGCTCACATGAAATTCCATAAAGAGCAGCTGCATAGCCTTATCACATCAAACTATATTTTTATTTCGTTCTATTGTCAAAAGTCTGTGTTTAGGAGATTATCGTTCATTTTAAAATGAACTCTAATATGTACATCACCATAAACTACCTCTTAAGCCGCCGTAAAAATACACTTTTCGATTTACCTCTATATTGATTTTCTAATATTAAATATCTACAATAGTCGAAATTCGCTCGCTAATACCTATGTATGCAAGGTTTCTTCAAAAAAATGACAATTTTGTTGTTTAATGGCTTGAAAAAATGGAAAAAGGAGGTTTTTGCATCCATTTATTTCCAGATGAGTGTTAAAAATACTTATAAAACTCGGTATACCGAAGATCAACCATTAATGAGAGGGTTGAGTCCTGTTTGCCAAATCCTGATTTATAATTTGACGTTGGCAACGGTACAATTTTTTAACATTTATCATAAGAGGCGTATATTTTTGGGGCTTAGATCTACTAGTTTATCCACGCCCCATTTATTGTTAGTGCTTTAGTAATTTTACTTTCCAATTATTTTTTACCAAAACGCGTAGTTGAAACAGTGTCTATATCAGACGATATAATAAATTTTAAGGATTAATTTGCTTACAAATACACTTCAATTTATTTAGGCTAAAGCAGCCAGACATATACTGGAACTATGAAAACCCTATTACAATTTGGTTGCCTAGAGAAAATTTTGTAAAAAACATAGCTTTCTACACAAATGCTTGCACATTATGTACCTATCATTTTAAGATACCTGGCGACATCAATGTAAGCATTGACATAATGACGCAAGATATAGGTAGGTACTAGAATATTCAAGATTTCTATTAACGATACACTTCAGCATACATGCGAGATGTCATTAATGTCTACGGAAGGCAACAGACATACCAGCTATTTTTACATGGGATTCCATAGACTTGAACGCTTCTTGTTTAGAAATATTTGATGTCATCTTGAGGAGTTCCGTATTGAAGCATCAAACCTACCTGCCAAATAATTGACGAAATATGGGATATCATAAAATATGTCCCCCATCGAACTAAATGATCCTATAAACCAGCTTCACAGACCGTAATTTGTGATGCTAACACGATTAATACGCAATAGAACAAGATTAAGAAACAAAATTTAAAGTAGCTCTTTATCACACGAAAATAATTAAATAATTTACGGTTACAGAACAATAATTATTTTAAAAAACTGTATAACTAAATATATTATGTTATTAGGAATATTCTGTCTAAAGTAACAGCTGATCTTAGTCGAAAATGAGATCGTATTATTGATTGTTGAATTCGTTAGGTATGAAATAAAATTAGAGATTTCGTCTATTTTTTTCACGATTAAAAAAGAATACCTCTATTTAGCTAAAAATGAAACGATTACAGTGGTAGATTAATTCACTTTACCAAGCATGTAAACTACTAATTTTGCAATAAATATCTTCTATATTTCTAGGTAGGTTTACTCGAAAATGTTGGGCTATTTTCATCAAAAATCCCGATACGAAATTGAAAAATTTGCCTATTTTTGTCGGTTTACAAAGTGATAGTGGAATATTGGTTTGATCAAAGAACAATAATTATTTTAAAAATGTTGTATAATTAACTAAATGTCGGTGTTATCAGGCAGGCAAGAAGTTATTTATCTGAATCTTATTTGTACCATTAGCGTTTATATACAAATGTTAGTGGTTTTCAAAAATTGATATCTCGGAAATTATTAGGTTTAGACTTATAATACGCTTATTAAAAAATAATGACTACTTTATGCAAAATTCAAAAATATTATAAGATGTAGGATATCCCAGTAACTTAACCAAAGATTTTCGGTCTTCGTAAAGCTTTATACGTTTCTTCAGCGTACCAAACATTCACTTTTTTTAAATATTGACATCGGGTTAGGATTCTGAACATAGGATTAACATCACTCCAATAGTGAACATGTTGCGTTGTCACAGTTCCATTCGTCGAAAAGTAAACAAAACCGTTTGAGCTACGTGGGGAATAAATAAAGTTGGCTTGTTGAAAAATTTTAATATTTATTAAGGTAAAAGCCTATAAATATATCGATACAACACTTTGGCATTTCTAATACTACAAACATGAATATCTAAAATGTGATATTTAAAACCATCAACTCTCTCTCCCTTCTATAATTTTGGTACACCAATGCTGTCTTCTAAGTTTATAATATATGGCGTCCTGCAGTTTAATTCCAAAAATGTTTTAACTAAAAATTCCTCTTTAACACGTCCTTTAACGTAAATAATGTCTGCGTCTATCAGATTGTTGGATATGATATTATGTAGTTCCTTGTAATCGGTATCACCATAATTATAAAGGATACCATGATGATTTCCAAATAGATATTTGACTTGTTTCTTGCAAGCCTTACTTAAGGTGTCGAATGCTTTAACTGGTTTAAAAAAGTAACTTTTCATACTATTTCCATCATAAATAGCCAATTCTTTCGCGTAAAATTCAGGTATGTTAAATCCTTGAATATCGACTACAACGAACTTCATTGTCTGAAGACTCAAATCAAGCAAGTATATTTTCATATTTTTATCGCTCTTAAGTTCGATTTCAAAAGCACACCCCCACTTTTCGATAATTTCACAGTCTTAGCACATAGATCTTATATTTTTATTTACGATCAATTCATCTTTATTCGCCAATCGTCTCAAACGAGTCTGCTTTTGAAAGTAATATAGCCTTAGTATTCAGAAAATATTAATAATATCGGAGCTTAAAACATCCTTGACACTAAAAAATCATTGTGTTTCCTAACAAAACCCATCATCTTGTCTATTTAGCTTGCTTTCCTATTGTTTAGCAGGTTAAATAAAATTATTATTTCGCTCTTTTTGTCGGTACTGAATCGTTAGGGGAATACGTTTCTAGTTCTATAAGAGAGACAGTTAAAATTTATGTAAGCAATCAAAAATCCTACACTATGAGCTACTTAGTTAAAATTTCATATTTCCTTCCTGGATCAGGCAAAATTTGGGATGTGTCGGACAAAATTTATAAAAATACGAAAAAAAATGCTGGATGCATTTTTAGCGTGACTTTCTATTTAATACCATCTTATTTCAAGCTATAATTCGGTTGTCAAAATGAGAATAAAATAATTTTCCCATGGTTTATGTCATCTTAAAAAAGTCAAAAGGTTATATTCTGTAGAGGGTCAGATACATTCAAATTTAAATATTTTCTCCAAGAAGAATTTTAAGATAGTATTATAGTAAATAAAAATTCTATACCTCCAATATTTCATGGAAACATATCGTGTTCTAGCGACATAACCCAAAAGTACCTCTATTCAGAAACGCATCGTACTTTTCTTGTCAATAATTGTCTCATTGTCCCATCCATTACATTATTATAATCTTAAAGCACCTGTTACCAGCATTATCTGTTTTTATGGTTTTCATAAAACATAGCGATTACCGATGAAAATTAAACGAAAACTTAATAAATAACTTTTTTTTCAACTGAAATAGACTGATTTTCGATGGAAAAATGTTACTTATAATTAAAAATGAATATAAGACATATACGCAATGATATTTAGAATAAATCAATCTTTTCTAAAATTACTATGAAATATTCACAAAATCGTTTCGTTATAACCAAAGTAGCAAGGCTTGCAGATTTCGTATAGAGTTCAAACGCGATACTGAGATGATCTTTTTTTTTTTTTATATTTTTGTAGGATAATGCACCACTACGTTGTAAGTACTTGAGAGAGGACTTTCTTGAAAAATCCTCAAATTTCTCTGCAATTTTGTTCCTTCTAGAGTTAAATTCACACAGAAAACCCCGTATTCTTATCTTTCAGGTTGGTATATTAAAAAGGGCTTATTAGTATGGTTTAGAAAACAAGCAATATTAATTAACGGATGTTTTTTCGTCGTATGAAGAGTTGAAAAATTTTTTTTTCCACTCCAATGGTTACGATGCAGAGAGTCGGGTTTCATCATAATCTTTCAGGGTAGCTCAGGTTTGATTGCATGTAGAGAGTCGGGTTTCATCATAATCTTTCAGGGTAGCTCAGGTTTGATTACATGTACTAAGGTTAGTGCTCCTTGCAATCGGTTTCAGGTTTGACGCGCCCCCCTCAGGTTTGTTCAGGTTTCTCAAACGTTTGAGAAACCTGAACAAACCTGAGGGGGGCGCGTCAAACCTGAAACCGATTGCAAGGAGCACTAACCTTAGTACATGTAATCAAACCTGAGCTACCCTGAAAGATTATGATGAAACCCGACTCTCTACATGCAATCAAACCTGAGCTACCCTGAAAGATTATGATGAAACCCGACTCTCTGCATCGTAACCATTGGAGTGGAAAAAAAAAATGTTTCAACTCTTCATACGACGAAAAAACATCCGTTAATTAATATTGCTTGTTTTCTAAACCATACTAATAAGCCCTTTTTAATATACCAACCTGAAAGATAAGAATACGGGGTTTTCTGTGTGAATTTAACTCTAGAAGGAACAAAATTGCAGAGAAATTTGAGGATTTTTCAAGAAAGTCCTCTCTCAAGTACTTACAACGTAGTGGTGCATTATCCTACAAAAATATAAAAAAAAAAAAAGATCATCTCAGTATCGCGTTTGAACTCTATACGAAATCTGCAAGCCTTGCTACTTTGGTTATAACGAAACGATTTTGTGAATATTTCATAGTAATTTTAGAAAAGATTGATTTATTCTAAATATCATTGCGTATATGTCTTATATTCATTTTTAATTATAAGTAACATTTTTCCATCGAAAATCAGTCTATTTCAGTTGAAAAAAAAGTTATTTATTAAGTTTTCGTTTAATTTTCATCGGTAATCGCTATGTTTTATGAAAACCATAAAAACAGATAATGCTGGTAACAGGTGCTTTAAGATTATAATAATGTAATGGATGGGACAATGAGACAATTATTGACAAGAAAAGTACGATGCGTTTCTGAATAGAGGTACTTTTGGGTTATGTCGCTAGAACACGATATGTTTCCATGAAATATTGGAGGTATAGAATTTTTATTTACTATAATACTATCTTAAAATTCTTCTTGGAGAAAATATTTAAATTTGAATGTATCTGACCCTCTACAGAATATAACCTTTTGACTTTTTTAAGATGACATAAACCATGGGAAAATTATTTTATTCTCATTTTGACAACCGAATTATAGCTTGAAATAAGATGGTATTAAATAGAAAGTCACGCTAAAAATGCATCCAGCATTTTTTTTAGTATTTTTATAAATTTTGTCCGACACATCCCAAATTTTGCCTGATCCAGGAAGGAAATATGAAATTTTAACTAAGTAGCTCATAGTGTAGGATTTTTGATTGCTTACATAAATTTTAACTGTCTCTCTTATAGAACTAGAAACGTATTCCCCTAACGATTCAGTACCGACAAAAAGAGCGAAATAATAATTTTATTTAACCTGCTAAACAATAGGAAAGCAAGCTAAATAGACAAGATGATGGGTTTTGTTAGGAAACACAATGATTTTTTAGTGTCAAGGATGTTTTAAGCTCCGATATTATTAATATTTTCTGAATACTAAGGCTATATTACTTTCAAAAGCAGACTCGTTTGAGACGATTGGCGAATAAAGATGAATTGATCGTAAATAAAAATATAAGATCTATGTGCTAAGACTGTGAAATTATCGAAAAGTGGGGGTGTGCTTTTGAAATCGAACTTAAGAGCGATAAAAATATGAAAATATACTTGCTTGATTTGAGTCTTCAGACAATGAAGTTCGTTGTAGTCGATATTCAAGGATTTAACATACCTGAATTTTACGCGAAAGAATTGGCTATTTATGATGGAAATAGTATGAAAAGTTACTTTTTTAAACCAGTTAAAGCATTCGACACCTTAAGTAAGGCTTGCAAGAAACAAGTCAAATATCTATTTGGAAATCATCATGGTATCCTTTATAATTATGGTGATACCGATTACAAGGAACTACATAATATCATATCCAACAATCTGATAGACGCAGACATTATTTACGTTAAAGGACGTGTTAAAGAGGAATTTTTAGTTAAAACATTTTTGGAATTAAACTGCAGGACGCCATATATTATAAACTTAGAAGACAGCATTGGTGTACCAAAATTATAGAAGGGAGAGAGAGTTGATGGTTTTAAATATCACATTTTAGATATTCATGTTTGTAGTATTAGAAATGCCAAAGTGTTGTATCGATATATTTATAGGCTTTTACCTTAATAAATATTAAAATTTTTCAACAAGCCAACTTTATTTATTCCCCACGTAGCTCAAACGGTTTTGTTTACTTTTCGACGAATGGAACTGTGACAACGCAACATGTTCACTATTGGAGTGATGTTAATCCTATGTTCAGAATCCTAACCCGATGTCAATATTTAAAAAAAGTGAATGTTTGGTACGCTGAAGAAACGTATAAAGCTTTACGAAGACCGAAAATCTTTGGTTAAGTTACTGGGATATCCTACATCTTATAATATTTTTGAATTTTGCATAAAGTAGTCATTATTTTTTAATAAGCGTATTATAAGTCTAAACCTAATAATTTCCGAGATATCAATTTTTGAAAACCACTAACATTTGTATATAAACGCTAATGGTACAAATAAGATTCAGATAAATAACTTCTTGCCTGCCTGATAACACCGACATTTAGTTAATTATACAACATTTTTAAAATAATTATTGTTCTTTGATCAAACCAATATTCCACTATCACTTTGTAAACCGACAAAAATAGGCAAATTTTTCAATTTCGTATCGGGATTTTTGATGAAAATAGCCCAACATTTTCGAGTAAACCTACCTAGAAATATAGAAGATATTTATTGCAAAATTAGTAGTTTACATGCTTGGTAAAGTGAATTAATCTACCACTGTAATCGTTTCATTTTTAGCTAAATAGAGGTATTCTTTTTTAATCGTGAAAAAAATAGACGAAATCTCTAATTTTATTTCATACCTAACGAATTCAACAATCAATAATACGATCTCATTTTCGACTAAGATCAGCTGTTACTTTAGACAGAATATTCCTAATAACATAATATATTTAGTTATACAGTTTTTTAAAATAATTATTGTTCTGTAACCGTAAATTATTTAATTATTTTCGTGTGATAAAGAGCTACTTTAAATTTTGTTTCTTAATCTTGTTCTATTGCGTATTAATCGTGTTAGCATCACAAATTACGGTCTGTGAAGCTGGTTTATAGGATCATTTAGTTCGATGGGGGACATATTTTATGATATCCCATATTTCGTCAATTATTTGGCAGGTAGGTTTGATGCTTCAATACGGAACTCCTCAAGATGACATCAAATATTTCTAAACAAGAAGCGTTCAAGTCTATGGAATCCCATGTAAAAATAGCTGGTATGTCTGTTGCCTTCCGTAGACATTAATGACATCTCGCATGTATGCTGAAGTGTATCGTTAATAGAAATCTTGAATATTCTAGTACCTACCTATATCTTGCGTCATTATGTCAATGCTTACATTGATGTCGCCAGGTATCTTAAAATGATAGGTACATAATGTGCAAGCATTTGTGTAGAAAGCTATGTTTTTTACAAAATTTTCTCTAGGCAACCAAATTGTAATAGGGTTTTCATAGTTCCAGTATATGTCTGGCTGCTTTAGCCTAAATAAATTGAAGTGTATTTGTAAGCAAATTAATCCTTAAAATTTATTATATCGTCTGATATAGACACTGTTTCAACTACGCGTTTTGGTAAAAAATAATTGGAAAGTAAAATTACTAAAGCACTAACAATAAATGGGGCGTGGATAAACTAGTAGATCTAAGCCCCAAAAATATACGCCTCTTATGATAAATGTTAAAAAATTGTACCGTTGCCAACGTCAAATTATAAATCAGGATTTGGCAAACAGGACTCAACCCTCTCATTAATGGTTGATCTTCGGTATACCGAGTTTTATAAGTATTTTTAACACTCATCTGGAAATAAATGGATGCAAAAACCTCCTTTTTCCATTTTTTCAAGCCATTAAACAACAAAATTGTCATTTTTTTGAAGAAACCTTGCATACATAGGTATTAGCGAGCGAATTTCGACTATTGTAGATATTTAATATTAGAAAATCAATATAGAGGTAAATCGAAAAGTGTATTTTTACGGCGGCTTAAGAGGTAGTTTATGGTGATGTACATATTAGAGTTCATTTTAAAATGAACGATAATCTCCTAAACACAGACTTTTGACAATAGAACGAAATAAAAATATAGTTTGATGTGATAAGGCTATGCAGCTGCTCTTTATGGAATTTCATGTGAGCCTAGACTTAATAGATTTTTGTTATTTTTTTTTTATCAGTAAAGTCATCCTATAGATATTGTTTGTTAATCCATTAAAATAGACAAAATCTTTGAATTTGTATATGATTATCCGCTGAAATACCCTTAATCTGCAGGGTACCTAACTCTACGGAGATATTTATTGCAAAGGGCGGCTTTTTCAGTTTTGAAAGTATTCAACATTTGCGAAATTCATCTAAATATATACTACGCTATACTTTAATCAAACTCACAATAGAGGGAAAGCGACAGACGAGTTTTAAACTAAAGTGGCTTAAAGGATAATTTGTGTTGTAAATATTAGAGTTCATTTTAAAAGAAACTATAATCTCGTGACCGACAAAAAAAAGAATCCATTTCGATACATCATTTCCCCTATTTTAACGTTAAAATAGTAAATTATGTTATAAGCTCGAAAAATGTAGTATTTCAGACGTAATGCGGTCGCTAACCTAAATAGCCCGAAAAACATTTTTCGTCCATATGTCATAAGTTATTTTTTATTCGATCTTGTTTTTAATGCGATTGAGAGTTGTAAAATAATGTAGAAATGAAGTGAACCTATACATTTCATCTTGCACGCTAATTTTTTGGTCTTAATGTTTGTTAGTTAACGATGAAATCTGTAATAGCGTCCGAAAAAAAAATTTTTTTTTTGACTAACATAAAAAGTGTTGTCTAGCTAGCAGGGCAATAATCAATAGTTTATTGAGAAGGTTAGCTCTTCGTCTAAATATCTAATCTATAAATCGTCATTTTTTCCGACACAATCGGTTAAAAAGTATACAATTGTATGTGAACGTTTGTACAAAAACCATCGTGTTAAATCAGTTCTTATACCTGACTGACAACGCCGATCTTTAGCTTTTTTTTACTTTGTAAAATAAAAAGATTAGTTCTTACTATCAAAGAAATTAAATATGCAAGAGAAATAGGTCGAAAAGATTAATAATAATTTATTTATTCCTAAGTTATAAATCTTAACTACATCACTTTCTAAACCAAGAAAATAGATAATCTTCCTGCATTATTCCGTACTTAGATTTATTTTTCATGAAAATAGTCGAATCTATGATTTTCGTTCAAATCCATAAGGGACGCTTGTTTTGTATAGATGATTTATGATCTTATTTTCAACTAAAATACTAGTATAAAAAAGTATTTCTTCCGATAAACGTGGAAGGAATAGACATTTAAACAGTTAGCCATAACATACGCATACTGACTTGCATTATTTTCATGGATTGAATGGCTACATCTTTGTGTGTGAAGTGAATTTCTTTTTAAAAAATTACAATGCGCTCAATTATGAATTTTCTAACGTAACTTTTATGGATAGTGGAGTCGGATATTGGAAGAAAATATTATCATAACGACAACTCGATTATTGATATAATTATTATGGTTTCACAGAAGTTTCTACAGAGTCAGCCATGCTGTAGCAGAGACTGTTGTAGGTCGTATTTTTTAAAAAACCTAACATTACCTTTACTTTATATTGATAGACATATTCTATTAGAACATTTTTCTAAAATTTAGAGCCTTTGGAAATGTGATAATGCTATGAGCATCAAATATATTCAAAATATCAAAAATCCTTTGGTAGTTAGTTATTGCGGTATATTTTAATAGAGGCATAATTTATACTGTACTCCTAAATTTACGGCATATCACTTTGTTTATGTTATTATATTCACAGAGACTATTAATCTAACCAACTTTTATTTACGAAAAATTAAAAACTGAAATACTCTATTTTATTGCCGATTGTTCGCAAAGACACTTGGAGTTGTTTTTTTCTTTTATTTTTTCTTTTCTGTTTTCTTTTTCGGTTCTTAAGAAATGCTAAAGAATCTGTACAAAACAAGTCACGAATTAACTAAATAGCCACCATTTCACTAAATACTTAACACTCAGTATACAATTTTCAGAAATGTCATGATTAAGAACGGTTCTAGTCATTTTATACAAGATTTCACATGATTTAACAAATTTAAAACATTTTTTTTAATTTTTACTAAATTCTAAACACTCAGTATACACTTTTAAGAAAATAGGACGATTTGCGACTGTTTTAGTCATTTTTTACAAAGTTTCACAGGGCTTAATAACGTTAAAACATTTTTTTTTAATTTTTTACTAAATTCTAAACACTCAGTATACAATTTTCAGAAATGCCATGATTAAGAACGGTTCTGGTCATTTTATACAAGATTTCACATGATTTAACAAATTTAAAACATTTTTTTTTAATTTTTACTAAATTCTAAACACTCAGTATACACTTTTAAGAAAATAGGACGATTTGCGACTGTTTTAGTCATTTTTTACAAAGTTTCACAGGGCTTAATAACGTTAAAACATTTTTTTTAATTTTTTACTAAATTCTAAACACTCAGTATACAATTTTCAGAAATGCCATGAATAAGAACGGTTCTAGTCATTTTATACAAGATTTCACATGATTTAACAAATTTAAAACATTTTTTTTTAATTTTTACTAAATTCTAAACACTCAGTATACACTTTTAAGAAAATAGGACGATTTGCGACTGTTTTAGTCATTTTTTACAAAGTTTCACAGGGCTTAATAACGTTAAAACATTTTTTTTAATTTTTTACTAAATTCTAAACACTCAGTATACAATTTTCAGAAATGACATGATTAAGAACGGTTCTAGTCATTTTATACAAGATTTCACATGATTTAACAAATTTAAAACATTTTTTTTAATTTTTACTAAATTCTAAACACTCAGTATATCATTTTCAGAAAATAATACAATTCTGTACAGTTTTAGTCATTTTTACAAAGTTTCACAGGGCTTAATAACGTTAAAACATTTTTTTAATTTTTTACTAAATTCTAAACACTCAGTATACAAGTTTCAGAAATGACAGGATTTAGAACAGTTTTTACAGATATTTACAAAGTCTTAATAACATTAAAATATTTTTTTTCTAATTATAATTGCTATTTTCATCTTTTTTATTCCTTAATTATCTAACATAATGTATCCAATTTCAAGAAATAGTAGATTTTTAATCCATGTACAAAATTCAAGAATCTAAAATACAATTAAATGTAGGCTTTTTTTAATTGGCATCTCAGGCAAATTATTTCCCCCAAAATTATCTAAAAAAGATATACCAAAAACATTCTAAAGCGGTTTTTTACCTCTATAAGCATGCAGGCCGATCCGACCCTTGTCGGTTTTATTACCCGCATAAATTAACACAGTAGAGAGATATTGACAGAGCCGCCTCACGAAAGCACCCGGGTTAGCTCATAAACAGCACCACCGAACCACCCGGGTTAGATCATAAAACGCACCACCGAACCACTTGGGTTAGATCATAAAACGCACCACCAGCACCACTGGTCTCGTAAAACAGCACCACCAGCACCACTGGTCTCGTAAAACAGCACCACCAGCACCACTGGTCTCGTAAAACAGCACCACCGAACCACCCGGGTTAGCTCATAAACAGCACCACCGAACCACCCGGGTTAGATCATAAAACGCACCACCGAACCACTTGGGTTAGATCATAAAACGCACCACCAGCACCACTGGTCTCGTAAAACAGCACCACCAGCACCACTGGTCTCGTAAAACAGCACCACCAGCACCACTGGTCTCGTAAAACAGCACCACCGAACCACCCGGGTTAGGTCATAAAACGCACCACCGAACCGCCCGGGTTAGATCATAAAACGCACCACCAGCACCACTGGTCTCGTAAAACAGCACCACCAGCACCACTGGTCTCGTAAAACAGCACCACCAGCATCACTGGTCTCGTAAAACATCACCACCGAACCACCCGGGTTAGGTCATAAAACGCACCACCGAACCACCCGGGTTAGGTCATAAAACGCACCACCGAACCACCCGGGTTAGATCATAAAACGCACCACCGCACCACCCGGGTTAGTTGCACCACCAGCACCACCAGCACCACCTGATCCAGAACTCTTAGTTTTCCTCTACTGGTGGTAAATTGCGGAGTTATGGGGGTGCGGAGCACCGGGGCGGCATGCGACGAAATTAAGGTAATTTGGCCAGCAAAAGCGGTTTTCTTTTAACTTAAGCAGAAAGCGGTTGAAAAGGTGCGGGTTATGATTTATAGCGGGTGAAGCAATACCGTAATAGGGAACGGCTCCAGCGGTCACTCTACAGCGGTGAGCAAGCAAGCGGTAAGTGCAAGTAAGCAATTTTAACAAAAGAAAACCTGGTGGCTGCCGTGGGAGTATCTTTGGTCTTTAACACATTCATTCGGTCGGTGCGTACATTGTCAGTCCTAGTTTTGCGAAGAAAACCTACTTAGGTTGTTACCGGCTCCGCGTCAGAACACATCACCCAGTAGGTCCCCTTTGTCACTAGACTCGGTCATGCCTCTTTCATGCACTCGCCGGTTTTTCCAAAAGAGTTTTCGTTGGGAAAAACACAACGTTATTGGGTTGTTACAGGGTCCACGTCAGAACACATCACCCTGTAGGTCTCCCTTCGTCGGCGGTTTCACTCATTCAACACGCACACATATTGTCCGGGACGGATAATTTATTTGTAGGTTAACACAGGGTCCGCGTCAAAACACATCACCCTGTATGTCCCCTTTTTATTATCGGTCTGAGCTCTTAATACAATTGCTACTCCCAAGACACTCAGGCAGGGCTACTTACTTGTTCGGTCTTTCTGTCTGACTGTTCTGGCTGGAGGTCAAGCGCCAAGTCCCTTTTGATTCTCTCCTCTCTCCTTGAGTTCGAGCTGGGCTTCGATTCCCCCACTAGTAATATCCTACTCCGGGGAAAAGAAGCCTGCGGTTGGCTGCGCGTAGGCGCATAGTGGATTGCTGCCTACGTCCTTTTTGTACGGTCTGGGAGAGTAATTAGCTGACTTGCTAGCTCAATTAATTTACACGGCGCGTAACTTAATTATTAATACGCGAATTTAACCGGTTATAAAGTGACTTCGTCACACGTCAATAAAGGCATTGGACGCTTGCCCCGTTTCAATCGTCTCAAATCAAGTACTCGGAAGTTTTCATCATCAAGTAGTGAAGTTTTGAATTAGATAATCCCAAAAGTTTTCTCATACCTGATCCACTTTATTTCTAGCCAGTTTACATTCTTACCCTCCGTGTCAGTAGTTCTTCTAGTCATATGTTCCTGAACTAACTTTGAAAATGACAGTATTTGTCCTTGAGTCATTTCATGAACCTGAAATGGCTTTTTACCTCTGACAGTTCGGACGAATTGGAACCAGTCTCTGGGCACCATGATCGATATTTCAGTAGTTTTTTTTGCCCTTTCAATGCGAGCATGGTCTACGTCGCATTCAAGGTGTATGTGTCCTGGCAATAAAAACTTTTGATCCACACAGTTAACATGGTTGCTCTTGCTGACAAAATATGAAAACATGCTGGCCATGTTAATGTTCCAATTTTTACCCCCACATGTATCCGAGTAGGTTACACTTTGGGGTGGACTATCAATTTTTTTTAAAACACAGCATTCTTATGTTTAGGTGGCTCTGTAGATACTTTTTTTGCGTGCCTCTTCGCGAGTAATGACTTTCATACTTAGGATACTTCTCTATGTGGTCCAACATAGCTTTCCGCTCTTCAATTTTCTTATTTTTGGGCTCATTTTGCCTTTGATCTTTGAGAGTAGTAACGGGTACAGGAGACTCTTTCAATTTCTCCACCAAATAATCAACTTTAAACCTTGTAAGGCCCTAAATTGATTGAAATAAATTTTTGAACACTGTTTCCATACTTCCATTTAATTTTAAAAAATACTGGGCCGTGATTTGACGATCGTGTTTAATACCTGTTTTGCCGCGGCCCTTTCTTTCCGAACGAAGAACCTCTATACACCCTAACAACTTTTGATGCTCTATAAAGCCCAAATTCGACCATCGCTGGAGTACTGTTCGCATATTTGGGGCTCTGCTCCTAAACATACCCTGAGATTGCTAGATTCTATTTAAAGAAGAGCCACTCGCTTGATCGTTGACCATAGTCTCACAAACAACTTGAAAAGCCTTGAACAGCGAAGGCGGGTTGGCGACTTGAGCCTATTTTACAAATATTTTCATGGCAAGTGCTCAACTGAGGTTGCCCGCTTGATACCACCCAGAGCGGTGCATGGTAGAAATACACGACGAGCCACTGCAGCCCACCAGTACGTGGTTCAGCTTAGTGTCCGTCGAACGACACTGTTCCAAAATTCTTTCATCTGGAGAACGTCATCACTCTGAAACGACCTCCCTGAGATCGTGTTCCCCAACGAGTATAATCTCCAAAGATTCAAGACCAACGTGAATCGTTTCCTGTGCACACGAATCGCTCCCAGAGCGCCATAAAGGATTTATCCTGCAGTGCCTTATCATAAAAGAAAAAAAAAGAACCAGTTCTCAAGTTAACACTACATTATTTTCGTAAAAGTTGTAAATAGTTCGCAGAATAAAATCGTTTGTAGTATTGTCAGCCGTTTTGAATTTTTGATTTATTGATGTGCGCCTTATGGAATGACCGGTTACAGTCCCCAAATTAATAACGTTATAAATTTTTATAAACCCCAGTTGTGTTACTTCATTACAAGTACATTCCTGCACAAAGCGTATTTTCAGTATTTCCCGGATTTTCTTTTTTAAACACGCGTACATATTTAAAATAATGCGTTGACATTGAACATGTAAATCTTTGTTTCTTAATTCCGGACTTATTTCGCTTTAGATGACTGACTCTGGCATCGACTCATTATATTCCTGCGAATATTTCTCTCATGTGTAAAAACTACCATATGAAGCGGGAAATTTTCAACGAATATTTCCCTCATATGTTAAAGTTCCCATAAGAGAAATGCAATTTTCGCAAAATTACAGCGAAAACAGCACTGCCAGAAATCGAAAATTGCATCGCAAGTTTATATTGTTGACGAAACGTCAAAGCGGGATTTTATTGTTAACAAACGTCAAAAAATGTAATATTCTGACAATTAACGTCATCTTATTGAGTGACAGCAGACAAAAAATATTGTTAATTACAATAATAATTGTACTTTTCATTGCAATTCTTGTAATTTTTAAGCATTTTAATTTTATTGTTAGTATTTTCTGTTAAATAAAATATTTAAATTTACTTGATTCGAGTTCTTAATTAATTTGGGAAATATTCAAATAAATTACACTCGTGCATAAAAATAACCAGATAATTTTTTTATTCAATGTGTTTTTTTTACAAATTGCAATCGTTTGTTTTCATATTTTACGAAAATGCCCTCATCCTGCGGAGTCGGGCTTTTTCGCGAAAATATGAAAACAAACTCTTGCAATTATAAAAAAACACATTTCATTCAAAAATTATCGGTAATTTTGATGCACTTGTGCACTTACCCCCGAAAATTGCCCAGTAGGTGCGAAAATGTCTCGTCGAAAATTTCCCTATAGGTCCGTATCTAAGTAACAATAATTAATATTTACAATAGCACCTTGTAGGTGTATTATTGTGTTCATATTATGTATTTGTCATTTTGACATACATAAATCAAATTTAAAAAGTCGTAAAAATGTCCCGATTTGGAAGTGATTCATTAAGTTTAATTTGTTTATTTTCATATAATTAAATATAACGTTTAAATAAAAATATTAAATTTTGTGCTTTCATTTCACGTACTCGAGAAATATTCTACCGAATTACATTCGTGCATCAAAATAGACCTGATAATTTTGATGCACTTATGTAATTACTTACGATAATTCACCTTGACCTTCTGTTTCAAATTGTCGCCAAAAAGTCATACTGATAGAATTAAATATAGGTAACAAGTAAAAACTTACTTGTCTAAAATCACACATTTATATACGTTATAGCAGAAAATGAAATATGTAAATTACAGTTGGTTGTTTCAACCAGCCACGCCACTGTCCGATTTTCAATATCGCCTATCTGAAGCATCAAGTGATTTTAAAGCTGATAAGGAATCACCCAATTGGCGAACCTTTAACTATTTGCTTTTCTTGTCTACAGCATTAAAATTTGTATTTAGATGCTGCTCTATTAATTTTCTGACTAGGAGTCTCATTTCGCACTTTAAATTGTGGGTGAGCCTCGACGATCGATCCCTAGGGTTTTGCCAGTTCTACAAAGTTTTCGTAAGTGTAGGAGGAATATAAGGGTTTGTTAATTGTTTATTTTTTTTGTTTAACAACAGTGAAATTCCTTTCAGTTTGATTTAAATTAGTTTTGTATCAATACTGTTTCTGAAGGAATAAAAAAAATATTATAATATTCATGAATGGCTTGTTCTTTCTTTCGTTGACATTGGAAACTTCTTGGCTGAAAGTAGATTTGCAAACTAGCTTACAAGAAAGTTATTGACTATCAATTAAATACTGATATAAAAGAACACTTTAATAATAAAAACTTAAAGAATTTTTAAAAAAAGATCTGACAACCCCGATAATGATGCCGTTCCCTTTGAAGCCCGGTCGAACCTTTTTTATCGAGTTTTTTATTCATCAAACTGACTTAGGAAAAGTATAAGCAGAGCAGTTCATTTGCTTCAAGTAACACCGTTTTATCAGTGTAGTATATTAGGTATATCCCACTTCGCTACCAAAACTACAGTCTGGATCCGCCACTGCAAATCAATCAAAATAGTCCAGAGATACTGATGACCAGTCAGAACTCACCTTAGAGTGAGGTAAGGTAATCTTACTATTTGTATAACCTTAATTAGAATGATATTCACACTTCTAATTAAGATTTCCATACGTTAGTATATAGAATTGAAGCTTCAGTAAAATTTTAAATAAAACTTATTTGGTCGCATAAGGATTAGCATCTTTAATTTACTGATATTAGCTAGCACATCGGAGCAAATAGCAGAAGAGGATTTAAATTTAGTCCCAAACTGCTCTGTCTCTCTCTCCGTAAATTACACATTTCATTTAGAAAGAACGACCCTCCGGTATTTACTTATTGGATTCCATCGTGCCTTGCAAAATCCAATATACCTTATCTAGTGAAATATAGAGCAATAATAAATAATTCCAGCTAAAACGAATAAACGTTTTTGGTTTTTGATGGAGCATTTTATTACAAAACAGTATTAGTTTCCAGACAGATTTTCTCTCTTTTTGAATATCCAGTAACATTCTTTTATAAACACAGCCGAAATTGAAAATAGCTAGAATCGAAATTATAGAGAAATATGAGACCATTGTTCGAGATTTATTTGTTTGTTTTTGAAAGGCTCATACGAACATTTTTACTGTCTCTAAATGAATAATGAACTTTAGCCTGGTTCTTTGGAAATTTTAACAGATATTTATTATTTAGTAAAAAAACAAAAAAATATCGAGTACGAAATATCTACACGGTGTCGAGGTACTCTGGTGAAAGCAATTTTTTCAATACATCATAATTGTGTAATTATAATATGATGTAATATATTCTGTACAAAATGCTAGCAAAAGTTTCTAATGCTAAAATATGATGGTCTAGCTCAACTTACCTTAGTCTAAAGGTTGATAGTTTCCAAAATTCACGGCAGGGCATCACATATATTATTTTTTAAAACTTTTTTTTTAAATATGTACCTTAATAACAGCAGAATTTGTACAAAATTTGATAGTAAGGGGATTTTTGGAATTCGAAATCCAGATAATATGATGACAGTTTGTTGCATGTACCTTGCAGAGGGTGCCACCGGCACTTCTCATAAAAGCCTCAATACACGACCCAATCTGCAGGGCTCGATTTGCAGGGCGCATAGGAAAGGGAAAATCGGGTGCTGCTCTCCGCAACAACAGATCTCGCAGTGTATTTCGAAAAAAACTATTATTACTTATTTACTACTTTATCATTCTGTGTCTTCGAGGCCTGAGCCGTAAAATATTGGAATGGCTCCTCTAAGTAAATCTGAAATAATTGGAATTACGCTGACTTTACCATTGGAAAATAATTCTTGAAGATAGAAAAGAAAATGTTGGGTTAAAAAGTCACTATCGTAGAGAGGAAACGTCTAGCCATATTAATATTCTTAAAACTAGGATTAACTGACTTCAACAACTTTCATTCCTTGGCTCCGCATGTCTCTATTTAAATAATTGGCGTTGGAAATATCCCACAGGCAAAGCATATATCCCTGTATAGCTCAAAAATGTCTTTCCAAGCTTTCTTCTCCCTGTTAGACGTTTTCGATTTAAAATACTAAAAACTTGCGAAAACTTTCTGTCAGAATTAATACATGATGTTGTAGCAATTTCAAAATTGCCACTAATGACTAATTGTTGGGAATGTTAGATTTACCTTTATTCTTACGGTCATATTTCCACAGAGTGCATCTTATATAGGTATTTGGATCAAAAATTGTTTATTAAATTGTGTTATTTTTGTTTACAGAAAATTAGTCAAAATATGTGGGGTTAGAAGTAGTGTGTTCGCTTTTCTGTTGGTTAATTGCACAAGGTGCTGCAACCAGATTGACCATGTATTTACGTTTCAAGTCTCCGTCAAGTCGCAGAATGCCCATTTCGTACTCTTGGCAATTTTATGTAAAAACAAGGTTGTTTGGAATTATTTTCTTTATTTTATCATTTAAGTTATATTCTGGTAGAAGCCCAGACTCTCTTATCGTTCTGATCGTTTGTAGTGTGTCTTTGTTCTCTTTTTTTGGTGGGGGGGGGGGGGGGGGGGTTAGGTTAGGTTGGTAAAACATTGTGTCAGCTAGTTGTTGGAGAAGAAGGGGGTTTCTTCAGAGTTCTCGTGGCCTTTGAGCTCGCTTTTTGAAAAATACCTTTAGAGAAGAAGGTTGTGCCTCGGTGTTAGGCCATTTTCTTGCCAAGAGACCACGAGGTCTCACCCCCTTTTTAGAGGTCAGCTCCTTTATTTCCTTTTATTTTTGGTTTGTTGTTTTGTGGGAATTCAGTGGGTAATTTTTTTTCTGTTATTTTTAGGGGTTTTGTTTGATTGGTTTTGCCGTTTGGATTGTTGTTGATTTCGGCCGATTTTTTGAATTTTCTTGCCGTTCGGCACTTATCAAGGTTAAAAATAGAAATACATGGGATTTTAAGGCCCACATCATAGCCTAACAGCTTGGGATCCAGTTGGCCATACTAAGGCAATTCCACCTGACCTACCAGGAGGAGTTGGGAAAAATTGATATGGGGCCATCCTAACGGATTGAAGTTTAACCAGCTGCATAAACTGGTGTAAAGTACTATAAAGTCATCTGGATATATTTTTTATAAGTTAACTAATCCTTTACCATAGTTCTCACAATTAGCCATTTCAATTTTATTATTTTTATTAACATGTAAATCAATACTGTAAGGCCACCTTGACAAAAGGTAACACTTTTATAACCATACATCATTAAAATATTTACAAGGTTCTAGAATCTTCCCCGAGGTTATACACAATTTTTATTTAAATTTTTGTGTATGTACGTTTCTTTTTTTTATAAGTCAATACTAAATTTTAATTTCCTTTTAACATAACAAACGATCATAAACCCTTATTTTGTTTTTAAGTATTTTCTTTTAATAAAAATTGTTTGTGTGTGAAGTTCTAGTTTTATTTATGGAATAGATTTCCAATAAGTACTAACATTCGGTATACTTTTCCTGGTTTGAACTTCTGTCAAACCAGGTGGCGCCCAAGGCAAGCCAACGACGAAGGGAAGGTGTAAGTATAACGGACCACGACCTAGTGCCACCACATTAAGAGCTACCGTCATCAGATAGTGATAACCTGTTGTCCATGACAAAAGGTTGCCACCGTCATATATCGATGAAAATCCACCCAACCGTGCTCCACACAGTCAGACTTGCAGGGTGCTGGAGTGGGGAGTAAGGAGATCGTACAGTCCATGGTAACCAACCGCCCGATCTTGATTTTGTCGGTCCGGCATGCCTACATAGTACCAAACTTGCAGGGTCCCTGCAGATTGGGTCGTGTGTAAAGGCTTTATATAGCTTTTGTACCTTTATATATCTCCCTAACTCCCAAATTTGGTGCAAATTCTGCTATTATAAAAAAAAAATATATAGAAAAAAGTTTACAGGCCTTTTAGAGACAAAATGTGTAATATTTTGGAATAGTTGATATTACTTCAGGTTAACTTACCTGCAAAAAATATTAATAATACACTACGTTACTTTTATTAGGAGTATCAAGGTCAGTTCTTAATAGTTTTTGTTTATGCAGATCTTAATGTTAACTTTAGCTAACTGTAATAATGTACTACTTATTTTGGTATGTTCCCTTTCTTTTTAAATTAGACGGAAACGTGAGCAGCTAATGAAATGGTATACAATGTGTTTGGCGAAAGCAACTATATATCCGAGATATACCTCAACGTTTAGTTGCAAATTAGAAATTAACAATTTATTACCATTAAACCAGTTTTCTAATTGAAATAAAAAAATCAAATTACTGTATAATTGATGCAAAACAATTTTCATTGCCCATCATACCCTTCGAGTGATGTCCGTTATCAGCAGTGTTGCCAGATTGTAATCAAAATAACCAGGTGGGGGATTTTCACTAGCTTTTAAATTTCATAAAAGCAAAATAAGTTTACATAAATAAACACATATTTACTTATTTTATAAAGTCTCGTTTCAACCGTTGGAGCGAGCAGTCGTCTGACAGTGACACTAATTTGCTCCTGTCTGATTTTCGAAATTTTTCTAAAACTATTTTCTGTCAAAGTCAAAAATATATTAATTCTTGAATTTATTCTTTTAAATGGAAAAACAAGGCGGGGGGGATGCCCCCCGGCCAGAAGATGTCCTAATGCCACCGTCTGACGATGAACCTATGCAGGCAGAGGTTCAAGAAACCATGAAGCAGAGAATAGAAGCCATTGAACTACGCATGGAGGCAAGATGGAAGAAGCTGCTTAACGATAAGGAGCATGAATGGATGAATAAACTCCGGGAAGAAAAAGAGGCTGGATTTGCGAAGGCGAGGGCACTGCAAGAGCTGCAGGAAGCGCATAAAGATCTCCAGATCGAATTAGGTAGGTACCGTGACAGCACCGATGACAGTAAATCAATTTCAAATTTAAATGCAAATGCAGACAAACCAAAGACAACTACTAGTATCGACATTACTAACAACGTTTTTGCGCGCAAACAGAATAGCTTGCAAATTAATGTTAATTCAATCGAAATTGACAACACCTGTTCAGACATGGATTATGAATCCATGTCTGAATCAGGCGACAAGGAACAGTGGTCAACGCAAAAGCAAAGACGAAACAGAAAAAGACAAAATTTAAACCCTGATAATAAAAGTCCAAGTAACAAGAAGGTGGCCAGCGATTCCGCATGGCCCAACCTGCCGAAAACCAATAACAAAGCCCTAAGCACATACTTGGTGCAAAAGGTGTCACAGGATAGCCAAAACAGCTCTCAAAAGCTTAGCCAAACTAAATCGTTGGCTCCCAAGACAGTTATCCCGAATAAAGATAACAAAAACGATTCTAATGATACCAATCAGGGGACCGGCGTGCCCAAAATACGCGTCCCCCCTATCGTTATCCGTGACAAACAAAAGTACAATGATATAACTAGACATTTGCGATCGGAAAAAATCGATTATGGTCGAGCGGTCACCGTGGCGGAGGGTGTAAAAATACACCCTCCTACACCTGCAGATTATAATAAAATTATTAAATTCCTAATTAAAAATAATTTATATCATTATTCGTTTCGCTTCCAGGACGAAAAAGAGCTCCACGTGGTGCTCCGAGGCGTCCTGGAAACGTGGTCAGAAACCAAAATTAAGGATAATCTTATTGAATTAGGGTTCCATCCGACCAGGGTGATTCGCTGGAGTAGTCGCAGCGGCGCCCCACTGCCATTGGTGCTGGTTTTCCTACCGCGTACTGAAAAATCAATTTATGAGCTGAGAGCTTTAGATTCAATGTCTATTAAAGTCGAAGCACAGAAAGCGCGCGCGTCTTTTTCACAATGTCATCGTTGCCAATTATACGGACATTCACAGTTCAGGTGTAATGCTCCTGTCAAGTGCCTAAAGTGTGCTTTGGACCACTTCTCCTACGAATGCCCTAAACCTCGTGAGGAGAAGGCAAAATGTGCGAATTGCGGGGGTGAACACCCAGCAAATTACCTGGGATGCCCGCGTCACCCCAACAATTTGCGCAAAAATACACATAATAACAATGTACCAAAGGCTAATCCAAACTTCCGCTGGGGCCAGCAAAACAATAGTAAGTTGGTCAGCGATGGCAATATGAACAAAGGCACTCCGCAGGATGCAAAACCAGCGTCAAATGCACTGGAGGCGGCACTGCAAACAACTATGCAGAGCTTTCTCGCACAGTTCACTAAAATTATGGAAGCTCAGCTAAAAACCATCGTTAGTACTTTTGAGAAAACCGCGGTTTAGTGGTGGTACAGACGGAGACGGCGTATTTCAAATTGGCCACATTAAACGTAAATAGCATTAAAAACAGGAGAAACGAACTTATTGACTTTGTAGAAAGAAATGAAATAGACGTGCTTCTTTTACAGGAGACATGGCTGAAGGGAGAGAGGTTTTCGTTCCCAAACTATACTATATTTAGAAACGATCGCCTAAATAGACGAGGGGGAGGCACCATGATCCTGGTAAAGAGGCACATCTCTGCTCAAGTTGTGCCAGGTCCTGATAACTGCGCCCATATTGAAGGGACATTTATTTCAATTAACTCTAAGAATAACCAACGTGTTCACCTGGGATCGGTTTACTGTAGTCCGTCGGTAGGTTTCACAGGCAACTGTCTTAGCAAAATCTTTAATAATAATAACAGAACAATTATAGGGGGCGACCTCAATGCAAAGCATACAGTTTGGGGTTGCAGAGTCTCAAATCCTAGAGGTCGCGCCCTATATGAGTTCTCTGAAGTTCTAAATTTTCACATTTTGCCGCCGGAGGAGCCCACCCACTTGTTCGGGAGAGCTCTTCCGGATATTTTGGATATTTTCGTGATAAAGAACTCTGTTCAAATTTCACAGCCATTAGTCATTTGTGATCTTAGCTCGGACCATTTACCGGTTGTCGTAGAAGTGGGCAACCCGCTCGAAAAGGGCCGAGGTTTTGTATCTCGGACCACCACGAACTGGCTGAGATACAACCATTTTTTGAGAAATATCGAGCCACTAGGTCCACTTCGTAACTCGGACGATATCGAAAACGCGGTGAGTAGGATCACAAATGACATCAGTATGGCTTTTGCTCAATCTTCTGTCACGAAAGTGTCCGAGTATTCTAAATTCGGGGCTTTAACAGATGAAATTAAGCAACGCATAAGAGTAAAGAACCGCTTAAAAAACAGGGCATATCGAACTGGAGATCCTCGCATCAAAGCTGAGGCGAATCGCGAAGCCGAAGCGATAAGACAGATGCTTATCGAACGTCAATCAGACCTGTGGGATGACAAGGTTCAGAGTTTGGCTATTGAAGACAAGTCACTATATAAAATGACCCGAACTCTGACCAAAGGTTCCAAAAAACCAATGTCATTTTTAAAAAATCAGGAAACAGGTCTTATACTGACGGACGCTAAGGATAAAGCTAAATTGCTCGCAGAGAAACTCTGCGAGCAATTCACCGAAAATCCCACTACGGATCCGCTCAGGGATGAGAGGGTCTCCAGAACGATCAACATTTATAAAACAATCGAACATCCATTGCAAACTTTCCCTGTAGTAACTTTAGATGAAGTAAGATCGCTGGTGAGTGTGTTAAATACTAGAAAAGCCCCAGGTTTCGACGGTATTAAAAATGCGGCATTACGAAACCTACCAGACACAGCTTTGAGGAATATTATAAGCATATCCCAGGCAATTATCAGAGAAGGCCATTTCCCGTGCACCTGGAAGCATGCGAAAGTTATTTTGATTCAGAAGAAAGGGGAAGACCCCACGATACCAGTAAGCTATAGACCTATCAGCTTGTGATCAGGTTTGGGTAAGCTTGTGGAAAAAATTTTGTCTCGAATTAATGATTTTGTTATTAATAATAATGTTTTGCCTAACGAACAGTTCGGCTTTCGAGCCGAACATTGCACAGTTAGGCAAACAACAAGACTAACGTCAAACATAGTAAAGGGATTTAATAGAAGGGCACACACGGGGGCGGTTTTCTTTGACGTTAGCAAAGCTTTTGATAAGGTCTGGCACAACGGTCTACTATTAAAGTTAATTAGGCTTGGTGCTCCAAACTACCTTGTCAAGGTAGTGGGCTCATTCCTAGAAAATAGAAGTTTCGCAGTATCATCAGAGAACGCGCTTTCCGCGACAAAACGCATCGGGGCCGGAGTGCCGCAAGGCTCACCTCTGTCCCCTATGTTGTACAATATTTACACGCACGATATACCGCGAGATAGACAGACGCAGATCTATCTGTTTGCTGATAATACTGCTATAACTGCTTTTTCCAAACAGCCGTGGCTAGTCGTCACTCGTTTACAACTCCACATAACTCAGCTTGAAAAGTGGCTTTCAGCTTGGAGGATTCGTTTAAATCCCTCAAAGACGAAAGCCATATTTTTCTCGAAAAGTAACGTTAAACGACCTGAGACTAGACTCAGAGTCAACGGGGTTCAGGTGAATTGGTGTCAGGAAGTGAAATACCTGGGACTTATTTTTGATCAAAGACTGAACTGGAGACTGAATTCAATAAACAGAGTTAAGCTCGCTCTGCGTCAATTAAGCTCCATCTACCCCCTGCTTCACAGGCGGAGTAGACTTAGCAACAGAACTAAAGTTAACCTTTACAAGGTCTTGGTCAGGCCAGTTCTTACTTATGGTGCGCCATCATGGTGCAACATAAGCAGAGCGGAGCTGAATAAGTTTCAGGTAATTCAAAATAGGGCATTGAAAATGATCGCAAATGCTCCTAGGTATACCATGAATAGGGTTTTGCACAATGACTTTAAGATACCAACAATAAATGAGTTATTTTTGAAAATCATAACGAACTATTACAGACGAACAGACGTATCGACAAACGAACTAATAACAAACTCACATACAAGAGCTAGACCTGACTCGACTTACAAATTACCTAAAGACTGGCTCCCTATGCGCGAGCCCAATCAACAGTAGAGAAGCACTAGAAATAGTGGAGAAGCACTGCCCGATACTGTCCAAGTGACCAGGAAAAAGGCGCCAAGAAAGCAGTACAAAAATTCAGAAGAAACGCACACACACGGCCCATGAACATTCAAAGCTTCTGCTGAATAAACAAAAAACGTATTATACGAAAATGCTGAAAAGTAAACGATGACTGGAAAGAAGTCAAAGGTTTTACCTAACTTAAAACCACACACAAGAACCAGTATACTTATTTTATATTAAAAATCTTCCAGGGTGACAATATTTGTCTAAATTGTATTGAAATAGTTATGTACTTTCATTGTTGCTTTTTTGCAATTGCCTTTATTACACGTAGGTAGTCAATATTTAAAATCACTTAAATTTTTGTAGTTCTTGGGTTTCAATATTAAGAATAATAAAAATAATAATACAATGATAGATCATTAATCATCCTCCAAATCATTCGACTCAATCGTTTCATTTACTTTAATAATAATGGGTTGGATGTTTAATAATATTTTAACATCTCGCTTTCTGTATGGCGAATTGAATTTTTCCAAACATCAGGAATACCAGTACGCAATGATTCTTTCCACATATTCGTTCAGTCAGTTTCTGTACTGCCATCTTGACCAATATGTCTATTTAAATAATTTTTGGTAATCCCCCAAATATGTTCAATCGGATTGAACATTCAGTGGTATGGAGGAAGCCGCAAAACTTTATGTCTGTATTACTCAGCCAAAAAATTTTTAGTGGCTTATGCCTAATAAGAATTAAGTTTCATATTTAAGAACATGTTGAAAAAAGGCAAAAAAATCTCATGTACCAACCTATCAACGATTTTTAAAAGTTCGGCTTTAAGCATTATATAAGCAAATTAAATTTTATAACTAGTTAACCATTTCTGAATTGCAGCATTATTCCATGGCATGCCAGCTATTTTTGTTAACAATATGCTATGGTAGTCACTAAGCTTCATTTTACAAGAAAAAGTTACCTTCGCACACTCAATAAAACAATCTTCACTGCCAGCATAAAGTATTATGTTCCTAGGAAAATATGTTTCACCTAGGTTAGTTTATATATTTGTTTACTGCATAATACCTTTTACCCTCACCTGACATCGCCCAGTAAAATATATACCATCGCGTCGGATTAGGTAGCGTGAAGTTGCTCTTTGAGCTAGCGTTTTGTCATTGCGCCGATGTCTCCGGTTTCCGGGGTGGGAAATGTATGAAGAATGAATGATGGTTAGAAGATCAAAATGCTCCGGAGTTAAATTAGCCCCCTATGGGATCTCCAAGCAGGGGCTAGTCCTGGCGCCTTATCAAGCGAAATTATCCCAAGATCCACCATTTCCAATAGCCACCTGGGTCCCTCGAGCAACATTCGAAATGGAAATGGTGTAACAACTGAAGTTGTTAAAAGACCCTAAATAAGCAGCTTAAAAATTAACTTCTGCATTATAAGAGGACTGAACCCAAACATCAATGCAGTCCATCAACGTCTACAATCTACCAAACCTCATGTACTCGCACTAACCGAAACAAAGGTCAGATCATCGATTAGTACGGTAAGCTATTTAGATCCTGGGTTAGACTTCCATCGCCGATTTAGGCGCAATTTTGGCCTTTGTCTCCTTGTCCGCAGTGATATTTCTTGTCAACGAGCCTATTGACTTTGATGTAATGTGGTTCAAAATATCAACGCAGAGAATTACTAAATTCATGTGTTGCCTCTACCGGCCACCAAGTGATACCCGTTATAGAGACTTGTTCTCCTCCGTTGCTATTACTATCGGCTTTTTGCAAACCCGCCATCCCAATTCCGGAGTTGTCATCCTTTGCAACTTTAACTTTCATACTGTCAACTGACTTAAATACTTAAATACAACCAACGAGTAAGGTCGCGAAGCCGAATCCTTTGCCATCAGCTCTAGCCTCACTCAACTCGTGGATGAACTAACTCGGATTCCAGACCGCGATGGTGATTTTGCTAGTTGGTTGGATCTTTCTTAACTTCAAACAACCTTATTTCAGCACTGGACAAACTACGAATTAGTGCCGAACAGCCTCCTAAACCACGCAAGATCTGGCATTATACATCAGCTAAGTGAGATGACCTTAAGGACCATTTTCGGATCTTTTTTTGGCGGAGCGTTTGTTTTACCTCTGACGATTTATTTATCTGTACTAGAGAAGTATCACTAAAAATTGCGAACGAGCTATTAAATAAAAAATTATTTCTATTGACAATGGTGTCAAAACCGAAATCGTACCATCTTTGTTAACGCTCGAAATCAATAGAAGCAAACGATAAACCAATGCAAAGAAGCACACAACCAGAGAATCAAAGACAAACTTCTAGAATGTCCTAACGGCTTAAGATCATTTTGGTCGGTAGCTAAGGCCGTCAGTCAGAACTTTACCAAGTCAACCATTTCACCTTTAACACGTTCTGATGGTACCATTGCGACCAAAGCACCGCAAAAGCAAACTTACTGGCGAAACTATTCCCTTCATATTCAACGGTTGATTTTCAGGGAAAAGCTCCACCGAATATTCCCCCTATAGGATCTAGAATGCCCGCGATTGTTTTCCGGTACTGCCATGTTAAACGAAAATCTTGAAATCTTAAGAAGTTTTGGCGCCAAAAAAGCTTCTGGTCCTGACGGAATTCGAGTCATCGTAATTAAGATATACGTAAGTAAGTCTAGATCAACAGGAGACCTTCTCGCTTATGATCCTCACGTTCGGAATAACGTAATAGAACATCATGGGGAGTTCCGGGCGGTAGCACTTGATATTTCCAAGGACTTTGACCGAGTATAGCACGAGGGGCTCCTAACCAAAGTGAGAGCTTACGTAATGTCGGTTCAAATTTTTTGGCTGTCAAGCTTTCTTAAAGACCATTCTCTGCGAGTGGTGATGGATACCCTCTGTTTATTATACATTAATGATATTTTCGAAAACAACTAAAAATCCTAAATATAGCTTCGCTGATGGCAGCGCCCTTGCTTCATCTTTTACTTTGGATGCTCGAACATCGAGTACCAATGCACATCTCTATTGGCAGCAAGAGGTCTCACATACCATCAAAGACCTGAAAAAAATTATGTCTTGAAGTGACAGTAACCAAGTAGAATTTAACGCAAAAAAAAAAACAGGTGGCAGGACATTCGATTTCCTCGTGTTCATCAATTCATCGTCGAATAAAATGGTTTAAGGCGCGCGGAAGGAACATAACAGGCATTTCCAAAAAAAAAATAATGTACTTCACGTATGCGAGAAGCGTTTTCATGTAAGTATCATATCATAATAATATTGAAGCAAAAGAACCAACACAAAGTCCCGGTCTCAATAAATTTATTATTTAAAACAACTAATTGGTTACATGTTTCGCCTATAAGGCATCATCAGACCTAAAAAGAAGTCAATAATCACGCATTAAAGTAAACAAATCTACTAGTAAACCCACCTGATACACCAAAAAAACATTTAAAAAGTTTTTCAAAAAGAATAAAAATGTCAAATATAAAACAAAACAAAAAAATAGATAAACGTTACAATTACATCACTACATGACAGTCAGAACTTAAACTAAGAATTGTATATAAACAAAAACGGTATAACAAAAAACTAAAAGTATAAGGTTCGTCAAACAAGTCCAAGGTATATTGAACTGGGGGAAGATGCAGTCACCTAGAGAGCAAACTCAGCCCAAAATGTAACAGCCATCGACACAAAGTACGAGCGTACCAAAGCACCGGCATCAAAAACATCAATGTTGTCAATCAAAAGAATTTGGCGGACCGGGGAAAATTTATAGGTTAAATGTTGGTCACAGCAGTCTGTTGTTAGTTATTCAAGTTGTTAAAAATAAAATAAGGCTCGAAATTAAAGACCTCATTAACGCAGGTAAGGATAGGGCTCTTTTTAGCTTTCGTTATCTCAAGTTTTTCTAATAGATTTAGTTTTTTACTTTTGTGGCATTCATGCAAAACATTAACATTTTCAGATGGCGAGAACTGGTGTTTTGATTCAAGTAGATGGTTCGCAAAAGCAGACTTAGTGTTGGTTATATCAGTGTTCCGGTATTTATTAAATAAGCTAAGATCTTCATGAACTCTGCTGACGATTCTCCTGCCCGATTGTCCAACATACACCGCCGGACAATCCCCACAATGTAGCGAATAAACTCCTGATTTTGAAAGAGGGTCTACTTTATCTTTAGTGTTGATTAAATCTCGCTTAAGAGTGTCACTGGTCCTGAATGCTACTGCGATGTTGTGAGGTTTAAAAAATTTTGCTAGTTGTGAGGAAATGTTGCCGAAATAAGTTAGAGCTCTATAATTTTTGTTTTCCTGTGTATTAGCATGTATGATGTTATAGGTTAGTTTATATTTGTTTACAAACTTATAATACAGTTTATTGATTAATCTCAAAGGGTATCCATTATTTCCGGCAATCAGTTTTATTATATTAAATTCCTTAGTGAACGCATCTCTAGACAAGCTTAACATTATTCAGTACGATTCAAATTCTCCCTTTTCTCATAAGTTTGCCACCTTCAATTCCCTTTTCTACCGACTTTTCAAGCTACCTTTGTCTAAATTCTTTTGATTGACAACATTGATGTTTTTGATGCCGGTACTTTGGTACGCTCGTACTTTGTGTCGATGGCTGTTACATTTTGGGCTGAGTTTGCTCTCTATAGGTGACTGCATCTTCCCCCAGTTCAATATACCTTGGACTTGTTTGACGAACCTTATACTTTTAGTTTTTTGTTATACCGTTTTTGTTTATATACAATTCTTAGTTTAAGTTCTGACTGTCATGTAGTGATGTAATTGTAACGTTTATCTATTTTTTTGTTTTGTTTTATATTTGACATTTTTATTCTTTTTGAAAAACTTTTTAAATGTTTTTTTGGTGTATCAGGTGGGTTTACTAGTAGATTTGTTTACTTTAATGCGTGATTATTGACTTCTTTTTAGGTCTGATGATGCCTTATAGGCGAAACATGTAACCAATTAGTTGTTTTAAATAATAAATTTATTGAGACCGGGACTTTGTGTTGGTTTTTTTGCTTCAATATTATATTCAGGTCTCTTAGAGAAATATGGACACTTTTTTTGATATCATAATAAGCTAACATATCTATCAACCGACCTAATAATATTGTGTCCACCTACTTGCTAGCTTTAACACCGCGAACCTCACCAAGCGAAAAATTCTAAGAGTTTTTTATAAAAGATGCCACCATAAACATATCTACAGTAGGTAAATTGTCAAAAACCGCACACGGAGGCAGATCTACGGAAAATTGCGGTTCCACGACGCAAGATAAAACGTAACCAGAATAACCTGAAAGTAACAACGTTACTATGCCATTAACAGAGCATAGTTTAATTATATTGTTAGCATACAAAATAAATTGAACTGGTCCAATGATACTTCCCTTAGGTATTCTTATTTTCGATGTTCTCTCCGTGATTTCTAGATATTACTTTACTATACTTTTGTTTCATTTTTCTGTTTTTTTTTTAATTTTTAAAAATCAGTAAATTTTCTCGTTTTTGTA
This sequence comes from Polydrusus tereticollis, assembly GCA_963920685.1. Classification (NCBI taxonomy): domain Eukaryota; kingdom Metazoa; phylum Arthropoda; class Insecta; order Coleoptera; family Curculionidae; genus Polydrusus; species Polydrusus tereticollis. The sequence continues at coordinate 22,150,830 of OY987328.1, forward strand.
ATATATTAATAAATAAGTGTACATTTATTTTTAATTTTAATTTAAAGTTATTTTCTTCCATATGCAATTAAAACGCCCACGATATCCCAAAACTTTTCTAATAAATATTTTATGAATTTATCCCAGCATTTTTAAAGCAAAATTAGTTTTTTTAAATAAATATATGAAAAAGTTAAACCGGGGTAAAAAGCCAATTATAAAAACGTCAAGTGCCACTCATCAAAAATTTATTATTTCTCTACCGTCTGCGGCTTCATGCATTGTAAAGTGTAAACACCTAAAAAATTTAAATTGACGTTCTTCATTTTAATATTTAAGCAGATTTAATTTTTTTTGTATTTTCAGAAAAACCATCAGGAAATATAAAGTATTGGAACTGTCAATAGATTTATGAATAAATAAAATTTTGTTTAAGATCTGCCAATAACTAATTAGTCTCTTTCGCCATTATTCTTATAATGCGACTCAATGGTCGACCTAGAAAGATCGGGGCTAGCACCTAGCCTTGACAGGACAGGAAAAAAGTATCTTAGGTCTTCCCATAAAAACTATTTTTTAATTTTGTTTTCAGAATGCAGTTGCAGGTTAATATTCTGGAAGTGATTCAATGTAAGTTTTTTAGAATAATACAGGGTCAATAAGATGTTCATCTTTGATAGTACCCAAATTACAAGGGATGCAAAAATAAGGTACTAAAAATATAATATATTAAAGAAAGTGGATAGCTCGATTGCTACGAGATGTCGCCACGTGTAACATCTCGCATATGTATTTATACAATATAATATATGTTTTTTTTTTTTAATGAAACACCAAAATATTTGCAGGGCAAGTTTTCAGCTGACCCCGTTGGTTATGTTGGTCTTGAATCTTCCGAGATTATACCCCAGAGTGATGACGTCTTCCAGATGAAAGAATTTTTAAACAGTGCCATTTGAGAAAATTAGCTCGAATCATCAGTTTTGTACTTAAACGCAACGTTTTGCCTAACGAATAGCTCGGCTTTAGAAGCGAACATTGCACAGCTAGGCAGATAACGAGACTCACGTACAATATTATGAAGGGTATCAATAGAAGGGCGCACACGGGGCTAGTCTTCGTTGACGTTAACTAAGCTTTTGACAAGGTCTGGCGTAATCTTATTTATGTTAAGTAAAGTACCTCGTTATCTGCTATACCATTTATTGCAATAACCTTTATCAAAATGTACTTTTGTTGATTATGTAGAGCAAATGTATAGTAAATCGCCATTTTTATTATTATAAATGTACTATATGTATGAATTTTTTAAAATAAAAATTCCATCTTTAGGATTACGTTAAAATATAAATATATATAATTCGGTTTACAACGTTCTCCGACGTCTTCCGATTTTCACTCTCCATTAATCTCGGTATTGCCAGAGGTCTTCTCCCAGCTGTCTCAACCTGATCTCCTTGTCTATCCCCTCTTTCCAACTTTTCCTGGGTCTCCCTCGTTTTCGTCTTCCTTGTGGGGTCCATTTCAGTATCTGTTTTAGGAGTCGTTCCTCGTTCATCCGTTGTACATGTCAATACTACTTCAGTTGTTTGACCCTAATATCATCTATTATGTCGTGTGTGACTTCCATAATCTCTCAAATCCTCTCGTTAGTAACTCTATCCATCCTTATCTGCCCGCTGCTCGTCTCCAGTAGTCCATCTAATATATGTTTTTTTTTTTTTTTAGTAAAACACCAAAATATTTGCAGGGCAAGTTTTCAGCTGACCCCGTTGGTTATGTTGGTCTTGAATCTTCCGAGATTATACCCCAGAGTGATGACGTCTTCCAGATGAAAGAATTTTTAAACAGTGCCATTTGAGAAAATTAGCTCGAATCATCAGTTTTGTACTTAAACGCAACGTTTTGCCTAACGAATAGCTCGGCTTTAGAAGCGAACATTGCACAGCTAGGCAGATAACGAGACTCACGTACAATATTATGAAGGGTATCAATAGAAGGGCGCACACGGGGCTAGTCTTCGTTGACGTTAACTAAGCTTTTGACAAGGTCTGGCGTAACGGTATTTTACTGATATTGATAAGACCCGGAGCTCCGAACTACCTCATCAAACTTTTTCTGAAAAACAAAAGTTTTGCTCGTCGGAGAACGCACTTTCCTCGATTAGACTTAGCTGAAGCACGTCCGGGTGGATTGCAGTAGCTCGTCATGTATTTTTACACCATGTACTGCTCTGGGAGAAATCAAGCAGGCAACCTCAGGTGAGCACTTGCCATGAAAATATTTATTTGTAAAAGAGGCTAAAGTCGCCAAACTATCTTCGATGTTCAAGGCTTTCTGGGTTGCTTGTCGGATCGTGGTCACCGATCAAGCGAATGACCCTTCTTTGAAAGGAATCCAGTAATCTCAGGGTATGTTTGGGAGCAGAGCCTCAAACATGTGAGTAGTAGGTATTCCAGCAATGCTCAAATTTAGTCTTTACATTGCATATAAAGCTGTTCAAGTGTATAGAGGTTCTTAGTCGGAAAGGTATTCCAAGCTTCTGTGAGGCTGCCTTAGCAATGACCGCAACATGACTAGGTCGAGACATATGAATATCCAAATTGACGCCCAATAAATGGATTGATGAAGTCAAGGGAATTGAGTGTCCCGTGACTATAGCCGGTTGTTCAGCATTAACTGTTTTAGAAAAAAGTGCCGCCTGGGATTTTTAACTTTAAATTTTACTGATTCCTTTCACCCCAAGACAGAATTTCTTCCAGGTCTTTGTTGAGATGTGTAACCTCTTGCTGCCTATATAGATGTATATTGACAGTCGATGTTCGAGCATCCAAAGTAAAAAATGAAACAAGTGTGCTGTCGTCAGCGAGGCTGTATATAGGATTTTTAGTTTTTTCCAAAAGATCGTTGGTTGGAAAGACGATGGGCGACAATATAGAACCTAGTGGAACTCCGACATTGACGTTGAATGTGTCTTAAAAAAATCCGTCTTTCGCCACACGCAGAGAGCGGTCTTTAAGAAAGTATGACAGTCATGAGCAAAATTTAACCGGCATTCCGTATATTCGCTTTAGTTAGGTTAATTGCTATGCTCGGCCAAAGGCCTTGGAAATGTCTCGAAAATGTCCAATGCTACCGCCCGGAACTCCCCATGATATTCGATTGCGTTGTTCCAAGCATGAGTAACATAACCGAAAAGGTCTCCTATTGATCTAGTCTTACGAAATAGATACTGGCGGTCACTGATATTGTTGAAGCCTTCCAAGTACTTGTATGCTAATTTTATTTGTTCGAGAAACATAATTGATGTGCCATTTAGTATTTTGATTACTTGTGTCTAGGCAACCAAATAAAACAATCCCGACAGCTTAAACATCATATTTATTCAACACTTATGCCAGATATTATAAGTTTGGAAAAGGTAAGGGTGTAAGAAAAGGTACAAGGAATCTTAACCAAGTTATACTTCAAATTAATCTTATTTATGTTAAGTAAAGTACCTCGTTATCTGCTATACCATTTATTGCAATAACCTTTATCAAAATGTACTTTTGTTGATTTTGTAGAGCAAATGTATAGTAAATCGCCATTATAATTATTATAAATGTACCATATGTACGAATTTTTTTAAATAAAAATTCCATCTTTAGGATTACATTAAAATATAAATATATATAATTCGGTTTACAACGTTCCCCGACGTCTTCCGATTTTCACTCTCCATTAATCTCGGTATTGCCAGAGGTCTTCTCCCAGCTGTCTCAACCTGATCTCCTTGTCTATAACCTCTTTCCAACTTTTCCTGGGTCTCCCTCGTTTTCGTCTTTCTTGTGGGGTCCATTTCAGTATCTGTTTTAGGAGTCGTTCCTCGTTCATCCGTTGTACATGTCCATACTACTTCAGTTGTATGACCTTAATATCATCTATTATGTCTTGTTAGACTTCTATAATCTCTCTAATCCTCTCGTTAGTAACTCTATCCATCCTTATCTGCCCGCTGCTCGTCTCGAGTAGTCCATCTCCGTAGCCCTTAGTTGTCTTTCCGCTCTTTCTTTGATTTGCCATACTTCACTACTATATGTAATTTTATATTGTTTCAAATATTCTTTGTTTGTTTCGTTTTGATACCTGCTGGTCCCACAATATTCCATTCATCATGGCTGTAGCTCTCTCCTTCCCAGCATGTTCATTTCCTTGACTACTCTGTCCAGTTTGTGATTTTTGTGCCTAAGTACGAATAGTTTTGGAACCTTTTGATATATTGCCCATCTTCTAGCATAAGGTCTTGCTGTACGCCCCCAATACACATGCACTCAGTTTTATTTATATTTACTTCTAAGCCCCACTTTTTATATTCTTTTATTAGCTTCTTGTCGTATACTCTAGATCGTCGTACTCTTGAGCCACCACTATCGTCGGTCGTCTGCGAAGCATAGGGTATACAGTGTGGTCTCGTTTAGTGGGATGCCCAATTGCCCATTGTACTATATTTTCTTTTCCAGGGTTTAAGTGCTTGTTCTAGGGATATTTTTTAAATAATGTGGGTGAAATGCAACACCCTTGATTAAGTACTTTATCAGTTTCAAAATAAATTATACTTTTAAGAGTTTCGTATTGTTTCCCTCATGAGTTTATCGAACATTGAACTACTAAGATATAAATTGTGAATGTTTCATTTGCGTTAACTATAAGACAACTTCTAAGGACACCATTGTTAGAACAATGGTATCCTTAGAAGCTATCTTGTAGTTAGAGAATCAAAAAAATACTTACCAGGACATTAATATGTAAACCTTAGAAGCAAGATACACTATTTATTTCTAACTTTACACGTATGGATAACTTGCCATAATATAAAAATTATCAGTGGAGTTTCTCATTTTCTATTTAGAGTGAAACGACGGAGTTTGCTATTTTAATGTTTCACCTGACAATATCTTTCTAGTACACCGCACGATTAAGTTTTGCAGCTTACAATGCTCCATTATAAAATTATCAAAGCAGTGTGAAACATCTTCCCCGTGTACACAATATAAAATAGGACGAATATGATAATTTTTACTATGTAGTGGTAAATGGTTCCGACTGCAATAAAATGGTAGTAGTAAAGTGAGCCCACCTTGAAGGAGTTATCAGGGGCCAGAGCTATCGCGAGCTCTGATCTCCGCTTACTCCCCCTAAGCATGCCTGCCTCGCCCCTCTGCGGGACATTCCGCAGGTCTCACTATTACCAGCAAAGTCCGCTGACATTACTGGCGTCTACAGACAGGAATATCACTCTTGCTTCCTGGCTTCCTGGCTTCCTGGCTTCCTGGCTTCCGCATGCGCACATAATGCTGTAACTAATAATTATAGACTTTATTGGTTAAACAGGCGCTAACACGGCATCTAATCCACCTTTTTGGTTGCAATTCGGTATATGGTAGATATAAAAAAATTGTAATAATTATAGACTTATATTGGTTAAACAGCGCTAACACGGCATCTAATCCACCTTTTTTGTTCATATTCGCCTTTTTCAAGTTCACCGGCCAATTATTTACCAGCCCTTTTTGAGTGGATCTACTTAAAAAAAATAAAAGATAAAAAACTAAAAAAAAGTCATAAAGAAAAAGTGCCCGAAACGGGAATCGAACCCGGGACCTATGGCACCAAACCCAGATGCTATATCCACAGCTCCACTGAATTGCTTACAGACTTTGGTTAATCTAGTAACCGTAGAATAAAAGCCAGCGTATCGAGCTAAATGCTTCCGAGGCTGTTACGCATGCGCATGCGGAAGCCAGGAAGCCAGGAAGCCAAGAAGCCAGGAAGCAAGAGTGATATTCCTGTCTCTAGACGCTAGTCTGACATTGGGTATATGGGTTATTGAAAGGTTTTGGGAGAAATATCTGGGGAGGGGAGGGGGCACTGGAAGTCGGAAGGCGTTTGTGTTGGTGCGGGGCACCTATGTCATAGTCGGAGGCTTGTCTGATGAGCGGGTTGGGGTGGGTGCGGGTGGCAGTGAGGATTTTACTTCCCCTTTCATGGAGATATTGGGTGAAGGGTGTATGTTTGATATCTTGGTGTAGATCTACGTTACGGATAAACCATGGAATGCTCATGGCTGTGCAAATGTAACGATTTTCAAGGGTTTGGAGACGGTTGAGGTTGGTTGGGGCTGTGTATCCCCAAGCTATTGAACCGTATTTTGGGGGAGGCGGATGATTGAGTGTATGATAAGGAGTTTGTTTTTGTGACTGAGGGTGCTGGGTCGATTGAGCATTGGGTACAGTTGGCTATAGAAGAGCCTGGCTTTGTTGGCGGTATTCTGGATATGGGGGCGCCAATGTAGGGTTTTGTCTAGGGTGATATCGAGGTATTTCACTGTGTCGAGCCAGGGAACGTCGCGTCCATCCAGGTTAATTACGTCGAAGGGTGGCTGCCTTCTACGAGCAAAGTTGATGGTTTGGGTTTTATCGAGGTTTAGACGAAGTTTCCAGTTTACACAGTAACTGGAAAATTCGCTTCTTGCAGTTTTCGCGTGACTATGTGTGGACTCAGTGACCTTACGATGAAGGGGGTATCGTCAGCATACAGGGCTAGGTTGTGATAGGGGGTTTGGGGATGTCGTGGATGTATATATTGATGAGATGAGGGGAGAGGACTGCGCCTTGAGGGACGCCGGATTCTAGAGTTCGGGGGGTAGAAAGGAAGTGGCCTATGCGGACGCAAATTTTGCGCAGGTTTAAGTAAGACTGTACTAGACGGACGAGATTGGAGGAATAACCAAGAGCTGTCATCTTGTAAATCACCCATCGTGCCTGGGTGAGGTCGTCCTCAAGTCTGAAGACGGCCTCATCCAGGTCATGCTTGGTGGAGATAGGGGTAATGGGGGAGAGGTGTTATTTCACCTGTCTGTTGCAATAAGATTTTTGTCAAGTGCGGTCGTATATACCCCTAAATTTCCATTATCCATTTTCGGGGCCGGATTATAATGATTTCTAGGTAAGTTTCAATTAAAATAGGACAACTTTAAATGTTTAGAAATCCCCTATAGCAGGTTCCTTGAGAGTAAATGTCAGTTTTTATTTCTGGAATTGTTCAGTTGTATTGCAATATCATTTAACGAAATATTATATTATACGTAATAGAACAGCATTATGTGGCGTCCGTGAGAAAACATTGACAGGGCTTCTTCAAATGTTCCGGAGAAGAAAAAGCATTTATCTCTCGATGCTAGAAACATTGTAAAAACTGTTTGTAGTTCTTTACCTAACAGCGGACTTAACGCTAGTCCTGCGGCGAGTGAAACTAGTAATTTGACTAAGATACCTCTGACTATACAGTGAAAAGAATCGTATCAAATCGTGTAAAAGAAAGAAGCGTAAAGATGCCGGTTGCAATAAATGTTTTGACGAAGCCGACAAGGACTGGATAGGACGGAGAGTCTACACCATTTACGAGGAGCAATGCGTACCTACATTAAAAACTCTGAAGCAACTCACTAATAACGAAACCCAAATAAGTCGTAGCGTCACTAGCCTTTGAGGAGTTTTGTTTAAAATGGGTTTCAGATATCGCACAATTGACAAAAAGCAAGTACTTATGGTATCCCAGCGATGACTGAAATGGCGTCGTGAGTATACAGTATGTCCCCGGATGGGGTTTACAAGAGGACAAATGGACTAAAAATTGAAAGATACGAAAAAAAGTCACTCTATATAAACGTTTTTGCTTATCTAGAAAATACGATCCATCATAAGAAACCTAAATTTTTTTATACAGGGTGGGTAAAAACTGCAAAAATGTTATTTTGCTTAAGAGTAAACATACTTTATTTTGAAAGATACGAAAAAAGTCAGTTTTAATAAACGTTTTTGCTTGTCTAGAAAATACGATTACCATAAGAAACTTCAATTTTTTTATACAGGGTGGGTAAAAACTGCAAAAATGTTATTTTAATTAAGAGTAAACATACTTTATTTTGAAAGATACGAAAAAAAGTCACTCTTAATAAACGTTTTTACTTGAATAATGAATAGGTGATACTTGTTGTCAATGTCTTTATTTAATGAAGTAATTATAATAATAATAATAATAATACGAACATTTTTATTAACATGAAAAGAATACGATTACGATTTCATAATTCAAAAGCTCCACCCCCATACTCGACACATTTTTCTAATTGCTTTCTCAAATAAGTGAAAGAATTTCTGATTTCTTCCTGAGATATCGATTGGACAGCCTGTATAATTCTGCCCTTCAGCACTTCAATATCATTAATTTGGTACTGCGGTAGCAAAAACAATGTGTTTTAAACGGCCCCATAAAAACATATCCGCCAAGGTTAAGTCGGCGCTTCTTGGGGGCCACAAAACTGGGCCATTCCTGCCAATCCACCTTGGACCAAATCTGCGGTCAAGCCATTCTTTAACCTCACGAGCGAAATGGGCTGGACAACCATCTTGCTGAAAATACATATTTTGTCGAAAATTTAATGGTAGATTTTCGAGTTCATTATTGAAAAATGTATCCAGTATTTCTAAATATGATAATCTATTGCACGTGTTATCAAAAAAATATGGGCCTATGATGCCATGGATGGATATCGCGCACCACACGTTCACTTTTGTGAAATATTGTCTTCTCGTCATAATTCTAAATTCGAGATTTTCTAAAGACCAGTACCTAACGTGCTGGGTTGCAACGGTTCCATTGGTAGAAAATGTACTTTCATCAGAAAACATGATACATTTATAAAAATGAACATTTCCACTTAAAATTTTGTCTCCTATCCACAAGCAAAAATCAAGTCGTTTCGCGTCACCTCCCTCTTCCAAACTTTAATTAAAGTGCGGTTTATACGGATACAATTTATTTGCTTTAAGGATCTTCTGAATTTGACTTTTTTTTACAACTTCCAACTGAGTAACAAGATTTCTAAGGGACGTCATAGGATTTTCTTCAACAGATTGAAGAACTAAGACTGTAGCAGCATCATCATGGTCGTATTTCTTCTTTTTTTTTTGAGATCCAAAACCGAACCAGTTCTCTGGAACTTTTTTATTAACTTGCAGATTGTCATCCTAGTTATTGGGATACCTACATATTTCTCGGTAAATCGTTCCATAACGTAGCGGTATGAAACTTGACCATCCCCATAATATTGTATTATAAAAACTCTTTGTTCAGTAGATAGCATTTCTACTTGAATAATAACTTCATTAAATAAAGACATTGACAACAAGTACCTATCACCTTAAGTGTCATTATTATTTTAACTAGGTTCACCAGTCAGAGGTGTGCCAGCGAATACTTTTTGAGATATAATTTTTACATAGGTAAACCTTTTAATGAATTGTTCTACTTTGGTTTTTTGTGTAGAAATACATTCATTAAGACTGGATTTTTTTCGTATCTTTCAAAATAAAGTATGTTTACTCTTAAGCAAAATAACATTTTTTCAGTTTTTACCCACCCTGTATAAAAAAATTGAAGTTTCTTTTGGTGAATCGTATTTTCTAGACAAGCAAAAACGTTTATTAAGAGTGACTTTTTTTCGTATCTTTCAAAATAAAGTATGTTTACTCTTAAGGCTCTGCTCCTAAACATACCCTGAGATTGCTAGATTCCATTCAAAGAAGAGCCATTCGCTTGATCGGTGACCATAGTCTGACAAACAACCTGGAAAGCCTTGAACATCGAAGGCAGGTTGGCGACTTGAGTCTATTTTACAAATATTTTCATGGCAAGTGTTCAACTGAGGTTGCCCGCTTAATACCACCCAGAGCGGTGCATGGTAGAAATACACGACGAGCCACTGCAGCCCACCAGTACGTGGTTCAGCTTAGTGTCCCTCGAACGACACTGTTTCAAAATTCTTTCATCTGGAGAACGTCATCACTCTGGAACGACCTCCCTGAGATCGTCTTCCCCAACGAGTATAGTCTCCAAAGATTCAAGACCAACGTGAATCGTTTCCTGCGCACACGCACCGCTCCTAGAGCGCCATAAAGGATTTATCCTGTAGTGCTGTGCCTTATCATAAAAAAAAAAAAAAAAAAAAGTAAAATAACATTTTTGCAGTTTTTACCCACCCTGTATAAAAAAATTGAAGTTTCTTATGGTGAATTGTATTTTCTAGACAAGCAAAAACGTTTATTAAGAGTGACTTTTTTTCGTATCTTTCAATTTTTAGTCCATTTGTCCTCTTGTAAACCCCTTCCGTGGATATACTGTATAATAACGATAAGAAAATATCGTTCTAAATAACATCCAATAATTTTCCTCGACGAGACATGGTTTGACACGCATGACACACCATCCAAGGGATGGTCTGATTCTTCCGGCAGGGGTAAAATGAAGGGAAGAAATTTACCATTTTACATGCCGGGTCGGAAAACGGTTGGAACCCAAATGCCCTGTGGCTTTCTGCAAGGAATATTAAAGACCCCTGCGTGGACTATCAAAAAGACACAACGACAGAACTTTTTGAAGAACGGTTCAAAGAAGTTTAACGCATTTTCTATACAAAAAGTATGTGTTTGTGGCGCATTGGCAAAGGAAATGGGACATACGGCTCCCACTTTATTATTGCACTTTTGTTGCATATGTGGCACCAACTAGAATCAACTGTTAGGTCAGAAAATACTTCTCCGACTTAAAGTTATAGTCTTGTAAAATTAATAAAAAAAATGTGTTATTGATATTCCCCCAGGTAGTTGAAAAAATTCAATCCATCATGTAATTACTGTAGAGAATTTTTATGTTTCTCTGCATAATACAATTAAACCGATTATAATTAATTTAAATGAGGATAGAATAACATTATACATATAATTTCATTAAATTAATATAAACACACCATACGAGTAAATTTACTTAATTTCCTTAGTCCGACCCTTTACTTCACCTTTATAATTTGAATATTTATTGCCTTGTATTGGTCCGACCCTTTAGCTGGATTTATAAACTCGAAAAGTTGGTGAGGTTGAGGTTCAGTTGGTGTTGGAAATAGGAGTTTAATTTAAACTAAAGGGAAGACTCAGTTCCATTTATAAACTCGTTCATGTTGTTCACATAAAGCTCATGTAAGGTTCGAAAACTTCCCGGGTAGTGTGAGATAACCAATTTTTATGCTCGGAGTTCGGAATATCTAACCTCACAAACTTGATCATAACTTCAACCTCACCAACTTTTCGAGTTTATAAATCCAGCTTTTAGTTTTATTGCAGTTAAAAGGTCAAAACCATTTATTCTGAAAAGAACAATACATGAAACTTTAAAGAAAACGACAAAGCTTTCGTCTGTGATTAGTTGGGTTACTCTTTGAGTGTTAAGGTAAGTATCCACGATGAAATATAAATGTCATGAAAATTTTAACCCATGATTAGTTTATTTCATGACGTGTTTTCATAATGAGTGATAAATGTCTTCACTCACAGGTTTTCGCGAGAGTTTGAAATTTTTGGTTCATGAAACATGGTATACAGTATTCTGCTGTTTCCACAGTGATTTAGTTTGGTTACAAAAAAAGACAGAAGAAAAGCTGCGGCTTGTTATTATTTAATAGCTTCCCAAAAAAAAAAGATCTCATAAATTTTGGGTACGCGATTGGATCAAGCACAAAGAAAAGCACAATATAATGCATAATCTGTTAGAAAAATTGGAAGTAAAATATCAGGAATGTTACAAGAATTTTCTCAGGTTGTCTGCAGCCGATTTTCAGTATCTAGGTACTTAACAAAATTAAAGTGCAATAAAGAAACATAATACACTTATGCGAAATTCAATTCCTGCAGCTGAGCGACTAGCACTTACCCACTCGTAATTTTCACCAAACTGAACCTAATCGCATAACAGCTGAACGTCCTAAAATAGGTTTGCATAGCTCTTCAATTATGTAAATATCAGTACAAATTTCTTTATTTACTTTAGATATTAAAATAGCTTGCAATACACCAAATATTTTTAAAGGAGAGCCTGAAGGGCCAGTTACACATTTATCTGACCGAGAAAGAGAAATAACATTTTTACAGGGATACAAGTTATATCTGCACCTGAATCAATCATAAAGGAAACATTTTTATTTAACTCTAAAACTTTAAGTGAAATCATCCACTGTTTATCAAAAATTTGATTAGTCTGAACAGATCCTAAATGGTTATTGGAACAATTGTTACAGCGATTAGAACAACTAGAGCAAAGATTACTAAAATTAGTATTTCCACTATCAACTACATGAATAGATCTGACCTTATTATATTTGCATACTGCAGCCCAATGTCCAACCTTGGTACATTTCCTGCAGACATATTTATTTGCTGGGCATTTACTACGTATATGATCTGATAATCCACAATATTGACAGCTCTTCTGATTATGTTCATTCCTCTTGTTCTTTCTAGCTGAGAAGTTCAATCCGGCAACACTGTTTTCCAAGCCTGCAGGCTGCTGAAACTCTGCAACTCCAACTGCTCCACGGTTCGTCCAAGTCCCATTTTGTATTACTTTACTCTGGACAGCCTGAAGCTCTGCTTGCTTTGCTGCAAGAACACAATCGTTAAGGGTAAGATTGGCTTGTAACTGAAGCCTTTCGCTGGTTCTGCGATCTATCATGCTAACTACTATTCGGTCACGAATTAGTTCTTCTTTTAGAGTACGAAACTGACAGTATTCAGCCATTGAGTGTAAAGCAGTAATGAAGGATTCCACCAATTCACCTGGCTGTTGAATACGAGTGTTAAATTTATACCTTTCAAAAATAATATTTCTTCGAGGTATCAAATGATTTTGGAAGGCTTCCAATGCATCGCAATAGGTGCTGGGAACGTTAGCATATTGTAGTACAATTTCTTCGGCTTCTTCGCCTAGCACATACATTAATATGCAGCAGGCATTGAAAAATCAAATTTAGTTGGTGTAGACACCGGTACTGATAGACTTTGAGCACTTTGAGCTATTACTACTGAGTCTTGTGTTTGAGATGCATCCGACCATTTCTCTGGCTCTGACGTTGCCATCGCGTTTCGGGTATATAGAACAGCACTTTATATATTATAGGTATGACAAACCTTGAATTCGGAACACATTATCCCACCGCTGCTACCATGTATTGTTAGGGTTCTTTAATAGACACACTTGACGTCAGTTTTATAACTCTTTATTAGAATCTCTATAAGTTCTACTGACATTATATTCTAATCTGCCAAAACCTGACAACCCAGGTATATTCCCAGTATAGGTAACAGGACATTTCCTAAGTTACCAAATGTAGGTAAACTTAGGTAGAAATATGCTAACAGAACAGTTTGCTTAATGATATTTATTACTAAACTCGTATTTTACATATTAAGGTACGTAGGACCGCATGTCTCGTAAAACTGCGCAAGATTCATGTCATTTCCATCATCAGTGTCTTCTAGAAAACGGAGTATAGTGCGAGCCGTATACACATTAAATCGTAACTTATGTTTTAGAACCTAAGGAATAGCATTGAGTAAGACCTTAGCTATTAAGATACTATACCGCAGTAATTTAAGTTTGTACAAAATTACTCATTCATTATAATAATGATTGGATTGTATTTTAATGAGTGCTTTGCAAGGAATAAGTAAAAACAACTATACCTATTGTTAGGAAGATAAACCAGCAACAAAACTGAAATTACAGATTCAATCACGATCTGAAAAGCAATTTTTACCTATCAGCCAGGCATATTACAAAAATATTCCGCTGCGTAATATACGAGTATCTTGCTACAATATAAAAGAAGAGTGTTCTAAAAACTTTTTTAATAAATTTTAAACTTCTTATCTCATATTCCCTTCTCTGGAAAATTGATATTTCTGACGAGAAGTTTTCCTTCTGCACTGACGAGAAATATGTAATTAAGGTTTCTAACTCGGGTGAGGAATTTTTATAAAAATGTTATTTTTAAATTTATTTTTAAATTGATATCTTGTTACTTTTGCAAATTGCACACTTTTAATGTAATTTACATGGAAAATATATCTATGTATTTTCTAAAGGTAGCATAAATATTTAAACAAGCTTTTAAAAAATACTGGGGTGTTGTTTAATTTAAGTATTTAAATATTGAAAATTCTGTTCGCCTTTGTTATTAATAAACCAAAAAAGAAACCTCAATAACAAGCTCTGTTATGTCTACAACATAAAATATATATAATTATATAATAATATAATTAAAGGTAGAAGCCAGAATTTACAATGACATTACATGAAAAATAAGAAATATTACAGACCTGGCAAATACCTTGAAACGAAGGGACTGACTGGATTTAGGTAGCAATGAGGAAGGACAAAACATATACAGGGCTGCCCAGAAGTCCGGAATAAAATTAATATAGCCTTAACCTGTAACTTTTGGGGAAAATGCTCGGACACGTCAATTTAGTTTTATAAATGCTCACACCTTGACGTTATTCGTTTGTTTTTTATAGACATTTATCAAAGATATGACGACATCGATCTTTATTTTTAAATGGAAACATACAGCTTGTGATACATCATTTGAAAGCTAGTATCTCGTACAGTATGCTTATAAATTTTGTCGCGATTCTGTCAAGTTATTTCAAAATGGCGACTGTTAAAAGTTTTAAAAAAATTCCTATTTAAATAAGAGGAAATGATAAATAATTGATGTGTTTTTTTTACCTTTCAAGGGAAGAAATCTTCATTGTTTCACGTTCTGACATTTTGTGACATTGTGAACTTGTAAAATTAATTTAGGTATTTCCGAAGTATTATTTTAAAATTTTCTAAACAAAAATGGTTTTGTCGGAAAGGCAGCGTATCGAAGTCTTAATATTGTTAGGATGTGGAGATGAAATAAGACGTCCAAGTGAAGTGTGCACTTTATCCGGAAAATCAAATTTCACAGGGCACTGTTAGTAAAATATTCCACAAACTTGATGAACATGGCACAGTAAAAAACTTGCCTAGGAATGGACGGCCACGTGTTTTAGGCGACGATGGAAAATTGGATATTGCATTATCTCTGCAGGATAATCTGCATGTTTCAACAGTTTTATTGGCTCAAAATCATGATACATCTAGAGGTACTATATTGGAAGATTTTTGAAAGCAGAAAAATACCATCCCTACCTCTTGTCTCTTGTCTCTTGTCCAAGAGCTTTTAGAAGATGACTATAATAGGCGTTTGCAATTTTGCGGAGAAATGATGAGACGGTATGACAAGAATAATAGGTTTCCACAGAACATATTATTTTCGGATGAAGCTACTTTCTATTTAAACGGGGTGGTTAAGAGACGTAATAATCGTTTCTGAAGTCAAGAGAATCCACGATTGATATTTAAAGCGCATACTCAGCGGTCGCAGAAAGTAAATGTATGGTCAGGTATCATTAATAACCGAATTCTAGGGCCATTCTTTCTGGAAGGAAACCTCACAGCTAACGGTGCCTGGATTTCTTAACCTTTGAGTTGAGGCCTGCTCTAGCTGTAATTTTTCCCAACGAAGTAAATCCAGATATACCTAATGAAACAGCTTGGTTTCAGCAAGATGGTGCTCCCCCGCATTTTGGTGTCAATGTGAGAAGATATTTAGATCAGATATTTCCAGGTCGCTGGATTGGACGACGTGGTACAATTGAATGGCCACCGAGGTCCCCAGATTTAACTCCTCTAGACGATTTTCTTTGGGGATGTTTAAAAGAGAAAGTTTACCAAAATAGGCCAAATAATATTGAAGATTTGAAAAACAAAATTAGATTGGAGACACATCTGAAGCCATTCGAAATTCCGTCGACGGTTTTACCATCGTCTAGGAGCATGCCAAGTAGAGGGTGGAGGACATTTCCAGCATTTGCCACGTTAAACCACCTCTTTGTTGTGTTTTGTTTTGCTTCGTTACATTTTTATTTTTTTTTTGACAAAATAAATAGCAAATAATTATACCAAAACTATTGTTAAGTCACAATGTCATAAAATGTCAGAACGTGAATCAATGAAGATTTCTTACCTTGAAAAGGAAAAAAAAACATCAATGATTTATCATTTTTGCTTATTTAATTAGGGATTTTTTTAAAACTTTTAACAGTCGCCATTTTGAAATAGCTTGACAGAATCGCGCCAAAATTTATGAGCATACTGTACGAGATATTAGCTTTCAAATGATGTATCACAAGCTGTATGTTTCTATTTAAAAAAAGATCGATGTCGTCATATCCTTGACAAATGTCTATGAAAAAACAGACGAATAACGTCAAAATGTGAGCATATATAAAACTAAATCGACGTGTCCGAGCATTTTCCCCAAAAGTTACAGGTTAAGGCTTTATTAATTTTATTCCGGACTTCTGGACAGCCCTGTATATTGTTTAATCATATTTCTGGGCAAATTCCTATTAAACGCGCCATATGAAGTAATAAGGAAGCCAACTAATTAGGCTCGAAAAGTGACGTAGACTGCAGGCCGCAGTGCTCCATAGCACGACCATTTGAAGGGCTCACTTCTGGCTGGTTGGGGAACGTGGGTCTAGGTCGAACGCCGAGAAAGGAACTCAGCGCTTGGCCACCAGCTGCCACAAAGTTCGAGATGCGCTAGCAGAACTCACCAAAAAACTCTCCCGCCGAGAGTGTACCAAGAAAGTAAAACTGCATAAATGCTTTGTGAGTAGGAAGTGTGTGTTGAGACGAATGAGACCACTGACGAAAGGGGACATACCGGTTGATGTATTTTAATGCTTTCCATGTATCAACCTTAAAAGTTGTGTTTTTCCGAAACCTCTCGGAAAATCAGTGGCTATGCATAAGGGAATGTAAACGCCACCGATGTATAAATCAAGGTGCGCATATTGGGGAGTAGTCACACAACCGTTGCGACTTACCCACCCCGCTACGTGGGAGAGGACGTCCATTGCTGAGTGACCGCTGTAGCTTCTTTCCACAAATACTGCTTTTACCGCTCGACCCGCTTAGACCCATAACAAGCACGGTTTTCGTCAGTTTACCAGCTTATCTGCGAATCCCATTGCGCTGTCACCGCCATTATGTGTTTAAGAACCACCTTCATCACACGCCGCCCCACTGCGCTTTGCTTCATAATCCCGCTTTAACTCACAACTCGTAGTACAATAGGAGCCCGCGTTTAGTTTAGATTTAAGATTTTCCGTTAGCGATAAGTTTCATTTTTTTTAGTTCAAGTACTTTTTTTTCCAATAGAACGAATATAAATAATAGAAAATATCTTCATTTCATTTCGACCAAAACAGTCGTACTAGTCTAGTATAGAAAGACGCGACAGACGCATGCACAAATGAGACTCCTGGAATACTCATTTTCCGTTATCTAAAAGCTACTCGCGGGACCGTTGGTGGTTCTTTGTTACACCCTAAACAACAAAGTGGCACTCGAGAACCCAAATAACCCCCCGCAACGACCGACAAATTTCCAGAGGAACATTACCCCGACGTAAGAGCGTTACAAAAATAGCGCCCGAGCTAATTTTCAGCTAACCCCGATTCCAAAGCGTTGCAGAATTTTAGAGTCTTTACAAATTATTTTCGAAGAACTAATTAATAAAATAACTTTTTAACCACCATTTTAAAGAGCTTTAGTGTAGTTGCCTCCTTAACGGTGGTTGGTTGGTTGGTTAAAGGCGGATGTCAGGTTAACCTGATCTTCCTTGTACTGCAGCTTTACGACTTATTGTACTCCTCTGTTTTGTTAGAAAAGGCCGGTTACTTTAGTTAGATCCAGTAGCTTTATTCCGAGATTTTCATGTGGGAAAGTGACCCATTGTTAAATTGCTCTGCTTGAAATTTGTTTAGTCTTCTACGAGACAGCGCATCGCAGTTGTAAATGATGTGCACGGCAGTTTTGTAAGCCTATGACTTGTTTTATCGGAGTGCGTGTTAAACGCAGCATATCAGTTGTTAATTTTTTTGAGAGGTTTCCTATTATAGCCGTTGTAGGGAATGGTAATTGCTGACTTCACTACCTGTTTGGACACGCCTATTGCGGGTTTAAGACCCCGTACGTTCTGAGCAGCTCCGGTCTTGGCTAGTCTGTCTGCTTTTTCGTCGCCTGCTATCCCCGAGTGAGCAGAAACCCAGCTGAATTCGATTTTATTATTTATTAATGATAGATCTTATAGGTCGTGCAGGCACTCCATTGTAATCTTTGATAATTTTCGTGTAGTCTGTACGCATTGCCAAGAGATTGTCGTTGATAATGTGACCTAGTTTCATAGCGGGTTGACCTTAATGATCGATGGAAAATTAGTGTACATTTTTAGCCCTTCATACATTACAGACATTCTGGTAAGGTTTAACTTTGGGATATGCAACGGTAAGTTATTGCCATTTTTCGTTACATATTGCTGAGTTTTCTGGCTACGCTTACAGTGCTAATGAACGGGACATACGGTTTCCAATATAAAAAGGAAGGGGTCGCCGGCCTTTGCCTTACAAACGTAGCGCACTTCTCTCTTTTGCATAAGGGAAACCGAAGAAAAGAGTTTGTTGCTATATTACACATATGTAATATCGATGAGGCAAGAATATACATTTTTTGCCATAGTGCAACCCAGTTCATTCGTCAGAACCAGCACTGCGCAGCAGCCCTTTGCCAACCTCGCTCCGAGTGCCTGGATGTGTGCAGGCTGATCGGCCTACAGCTAGCCGGCGCCGTATGGACTTTACTTTTCTTATATATTAGGATAACTTTTAAATGCTCCCAGGAGAACGAGAAGTGGTCTTCTTTGTTTATTGCCTGGGACATGCTTTCTATGTTCCCAAAGCTTTGTTAGGCAGATTTCGCAACGTCGTATTCTTTAAAACATCAACATCCGGGGTCTTTCTAATATTCAATAAGCTTAATAGTGAATTTGCCACATTTAAGGTGACTTGTGGAAAGGCGGGAAAATTCATTGATTATAAATTTGTATCGTCCTTGAAATCCTCTAATCTCGAAACGCGTCATTGGTCGGGTTTTCGCTGGATTGATGGCAAAGTTTGTCCGCGAGCAATTCAGCTTTATCTTTGGTATCGATTAAAACAATATCTGTTTCCTGATTTATCAGTTGGGACATGGGTTCTCGCGCGCCCCTGGTCAAAGCTTTTGCGATTCTATAGATGTTATTATCCTCTATATATCTGAAAGTAGGAAAACAATAATAGTATTAATTATTTTGATATTTCGAAGGCTACACCATTCAATTATTGAGGATCATCGTCACCAGAAGAATAAACAGAGGGATTTTGAATAGTGCAGTTACCTATTATTCTCATCCTTCTTTCACTAAGATCCCCCCTCTCCATTTGTTGGATCATATTATGACAATGGCAACCTTTTGTCATTGACAACAGGTTGTCACTATCTGCAGAGGGTAGCTCTTTATGTGGAGGCACTAGGTCGTGGTCCATATACTTACACCTTCCCTCCGTCTTTGGTTTTCCTTGGGCGCCGCCTGGTTTGATTGAAGTCCATACCAGGAAAAATATACCGTATATCAGTTCCACTGAAAAATCTATGCAATAAATGAAACCAAAGTTTTCCCACACAAACATTTAAGTTTTTATTAAATTAAAAAAGTTACCCGATAACAAAAAGGTTTGTTAAGAGAAAATTTATATGTTAAGAGAAAATTTAAATTTAGTATTGATAAGAAAAGGAATGAAGGAAAAGACAGCCTTTCCGGACTCAAGGATTTTAAATAATATGCGGTATAACCTACGAAGATTCTAGAATCTTTTAAATCTTTCAAGGAAGTATGGTTATAACAGTGTTACCTCTTGCCAGGATAGCCTTACATTAAAGAACTTTCTTTGATTAAATTTTAAAAGGGTAGATTAAATTAATTTCTATTAAAAGAGCATTTAAATTGACTTAGGGTAATTGAAGTTATCAAATTATATGGATGAATGATGAATTATACGCAACGAAGTTATTGTTCTATAAAAAAAGTCTGGGCGACTATACCAGCCTGCTCGATTCTGCTGCGGCAGCTCCTACAGCTGGGCAGGTGGGCTTTGGCTTGGTTAAAAAAAAACCTGGAAGCACTCCTAAGGTGGCTTGTAGGCTCAATATCCTTGGTTAGAGCACATGTGGTTCCTTAACCTTACATATGGTGAAAACCCAATAACAACCCAAACCCCTAAAAATAACCAAGAAAACAAATTACCCACTGAATTCCCATAAAACAACTAACCAAAATATACAAAAGAACAAAAGGAATTAAAGAAGCTTACCTCTAAAAGGGTGAGACCTTGTGGTCTTTTTAAAAAAATGGCCCAACGGCGATGGGCTCGACCTTTTTCTCTGAAGGTACTTTCAGAAAGTAAAATGGAGACCGCAAGAAATCTGAAGGAAGACAAAACCCCCTTCTTCAGGAAAATCGGCTGACTCAATGTTGCCAACTGAACATAAACCCTAACAAAGGAAAATAAGAAGAAGAGAACAGAGACACAACATAAAGGATCCAAACGATCAGAACGAACAAGAGTCTGGGCTTTTACCAGAACCTAAATTACATAAGGAAATAAATCAAATAATTCCAAACAACTTTGTTTACGCATAAAGTTGCCAAAAGTACAAATAGGCGTTCTGCGCTTTCACGGGAACCAGAAACGCAGATATGCGTTTCAACTTTTCGCGGCGGTGGCTAGTCTGTGGTGGCTAGCGCCATCAACCCACAGAACAGCAAAAGTAGTGCGTTCGCCCCATATTTTGGCTAACGTTATGCAACCAAAGATGATACAACCTAATGAACAATTTTAACAGTAAATAAAAAGGAATGCACTTTGTGGAAACATATCTGTATAAATCCAAGGCAGTCTACCTTCCCCACAAAATGAATAGTGGTAATTTTAAAATTGCTACAATAATTTTGGTGCTAGTAATATGCTAGTAACCTTTCATGCACATATCTTCTTAGCTTACCTGGGATTCTTTGCACTCTGCCTATTCGAGACCTTTCTGAGACCGAGGGTCATTCCTATAAAGTTTCCTTGTACTTGTACCTTGTACTAGAAAATACATTTATGAGGTGGTTCCCTATTACATTCCTCGTCGCGATACAAATGTCAGTTCAGTGACAGTGAGTTTAACCTGCACTTACCAAACGATTATGACGTTTGTTGTACAATTCGCAATCGTATAATATTAATTATAATGTAATATTTTCACTTTTTAGACTGATCGGGGAAAGGAGAACGCTCTTTGTATTCCTAACCACATTATCATTCTAAATGTCCCAATAGGAACGTAAAAGTAACAAAAAAGTTATGGGCCTACATAGAAATACCCGAGTATTTATTTGAAAAACGCATGGAACATACTCAGTAAGTACTCTGATAGATTGAATCCCATTCTATACAATTACGATAAAATACACTTTCGGTTAACTCTAGGTTTAGACATAGGATACATTTTAGATTTAACTCACACTATACAACAAGGGAATCTAAATCGTAGATAACCAGAACACGTTTCTTAGCAAAATTCATTTTCAAATTTGCAATAATATTCTTCTCTTTACTTACTTTTGTAGTTCTCTTGAGTGTCTAACCATTCGACATCGACATTGACATAATTGAAAAATAAAATTCTGTAATAAGATATTTCAAAGTTATTATAATTCTGCAGAATGTAATATCTTTGCTTGTGCAGATATATGAAATATTTTATATTTTATGCCCTAATATATTCGAGTTCCATAAATTTCGTCTCAAATTTAATAAATTCCATTTTCAGACTACCTATATTTCTACATACTTCGTCCGACGTTATAAATAAGGGTCGATATTATCAAATTTAATCAAGTTTCACAATGTGAGAAGAATAATAATCAGTTTCGTCGTTCTTCCTTTTCTTTACTTCAGATTCATTCTGGAGTCTATACGAAAGCAACGGAAATTAATGTACGAGGAGCACATAGGATATTGAACTATTTTGGAAGTAAACATTTTGGAATTTTATCAAAATTAAACTTTTTCATAAATTGATTTTAACATTGAAAATGTTTATATTATCGCACGGGCACGTAAGTATGGGTACCGAATTCGAAATTCTTGTGTTGCATTTGTCCCTGACGTCACACCGCATTAAAATGATCGGGATCAGACCAAGTCGGGAGTAAACGTATGGTTTCGCTGGAGCAGTCAGCGGGTTCGGTTGGCGTTCGCGATCGAGCGTAGAGCGTATCAATCGGCCGTCGTCGCAGGATGGTTTGGCTGGCGCGGCTGGAGCAGCGCGCTTCAGATCATAATTCGTATTTCGTAGTGCAAGCGCTTATGTATGATTTATAATGAACGCCGATAACATTAGTTGCATGCTGTTGTTGGAGAAAGAAGATAAAGAGGAGATGTTATCCCAAATTCCTCCATTTCGACAAGCGTCATATTAACACTTAAATTTATACTATACCATATTTAAATAAGAGCTGCAGCATACCAAGTAAACAAATCAATTTGGATAAAACGTCAAAGTATCAAAACATTTTAAAATTGTATCATTAGTTGGTATATCCGGAAGAAATATCAAAATTAGAAAAAAGTCAGTGGCGTACATTTTTTGTCAATAATATCTGTTGAAGTGTTTTCCGGGACGCCACTGGACTTAATAAATTTAATCTAGTTAGGGCTAATTAAGCCTCTTATCATTATAAATGACGGTACCAAATTGCAATAAAATCGGGAAAAGGATATTTACAAAAATAATTAAAAAAACGATTTTTTTAAAAATCTTACGCACCCTGTACATCAAAAACGGGGCAACTCCGGACACATGTACAGGTTTGTTCAGTTTAGTACTTCTGAAACACCCTGTGTACATTCAAATACAACGGTCAAAGACACAAATATTTATATCAAAATATTGACAACAAACAATAACACCAAACGATACAATGCAATAATGCGAAAATCACCGGTAAACTAATTACAACCCTGTCGCCCAGGGCCTTTTAGTTTTATTGCCGCTTGACCAATCAAAATAGAGTTACGGTTGTCATTAAGTACTGATCAATGTGTCCTTCGTATGCATAATTTGGATTTGAATATGGTATAGGGTAGACTGGGGCAAGTGTAAAACTGGGGTAAGTGAAAAATCAGAGCGCCAATCAGACAATATTGAAAGTTTACTTGTCTGTGTGGTCCGAGTCCGAGGCAACTAACTATACATTAGCGCTGTTGAATTATCCACTACCGGCGAGTTACCAGGTGTTTTTTTATTCCTGAGTAGTCAATTGTAACATAATCTCCGAATCGTGTGTGATATCTCCATAAAAAATTGGTCAAAGGTAAAATCTTATAATATACTTTTAGTTTTATTGCATTTTCTTATGTTTAGTCAATTGTTGTAGCTTTAAAATCCTATATACCGACCAAATCTAAAAGCGGTTTTTACTCACGAACAGGTTTGCACTTCCCCCATAAAAAACATAATGTGGGGCATGTGTCAAAATTGTAATAGGGCAAGTGTAAAGGTTAGTTTACACTTGCCCCATTTTCTTGGGAATGCTAAAGTTCGTTGGCACTGACACTTAAAGCCTTTATTCTTTACAGAGAGTTGGCGTCATGGTACGAAATTATAAAAGAAAGTCCGATAGGGCTGCCTATGGGGAGGAGCAATTAAATGCTGCAGTAAATGCCGTCAATCAAGGTCAATTAACCATGTCGATTGCTAGTACCGAATTCAGAATCCCATACATTACAATCTACTGTAGAGTAATAGGGCCGCCGTGGCGAAAAAAGCAAGACACAGGGCCGACCTCCAATACTTTCTTGGCAAGATGACTTTGTAACTTTAAATAATATTTCCAATCCTTTTAAGAACAATATGCCAGGCACAGACTGGCTAATAAAGTTTAAACAACGGCACTTTTTGAGTATGAAAAAAACCACAAAGCTTAGAGTACTGCAGAAAGAAATCTACGGACCCATCCATAATAGACCAATATTTTGTTTTATTGGAAAAGGCTATATTGGAGTTGGGTCTTCAGGATCGTCCTGAATGGATTTACAATTTAGATGAGACTTGACTGTGTAGAGATCCTTCTCGTCTAAAAATTGTTGGCGCGAAAGGCAAACCCTCTTCAAGAATTATTGCTGGATCGGGCAGAGAATATATAACCGTCCTGGCACGAGCAAGTGCTAGTGGTAGAAAATTGCCACCATTGATAATATTTAAAGGCAATAATGTATGGAGTTCCTGGAATTCAGAAAGAAATGAAAACCTCTTC
Organism: Polydrusus tereticollis; assembly: GCA_963920685.1. NCBI lineage: Eukaryota > Metazoa > Arthropoda > Insecta > Coleoptera > Curculionidae > Polydrusus > Polydrusus tereticollis. Next base: position 22,175,020 of record OY987328.1, read on the forward strand.
AAAGACACCGTATATACAGCCAGCGTCAATGGATGGACGAAATATTAAGAAATTACTTTCTAAAGACTTTTTATTCCTTTGGTTCGTGATCAGGCACCAATTATTGTTATATATGATGGGCATGTCTCGCATGTGGATTACTTATTAATTCAAGCCGCAAGAGAAGAAAATCTTCATATACCTAAACTGCCAGCCCATACAAGTCATTTACTTCAACCTCTCGATTTGAGTGTGTTTAGATCCTTTAAGGCAATATGGGAGAGGGAAGTAATAACATGGCAAAGACGTCATGAGGGACAACGACTACCAAAAAGGGAATTCTCCACATTGTTAGTGAAAACTTGGGCTGAAGTAGATTCCGGAATCATAAAAACAGGGTTCAGAAAGGGTGGTATTGTTTCATCTAATAGACATGTTATTCCCAAAGAAAAGTATGCCATCGATGCCCTAAAAAGATGGGAGGAACACTTGAAAAATCAAGGATCTGTAACAGATTTACAACCGAGGCCAGGACGCATTGATATTGAAAGGAATGCTGTAGCACCGAATGTAACAGAAAAAACTACTTTCGAACAGTCAATGTTAAAAAGTAAAGCCTTCTACATCTGGCGCCTCACTTAAAAGGAAACTAGCATCTAATGCAGAATTACTTACAACTCCTTCATCAGCATCTAATAGTGCCCCCAATCTCAAAGTAATTGTCAGCTCTGATCAAAATGAACAAAATATACTTAATAATCATCAGGATCCTATAACTGAAGCTGCATTACCAGCTACAACCGAAAATCGGCAAGAAAAAAAGACAAGTTTTGATGATCTACTACTTGATTCGCTCCGACAGAGTCCTTCTTCTAATCCAAGGAAACGAAGGCGCTTAATTCAAGGTGGCCAAACCATTGCAGGTACTATCGCAAGTAGTCAGTAAAAACTCTCTACAAGTTCATCTACTATATCTAAACCAGCTATGAAAATTGAACGAAAGAGTAAACAAAGTCGGCCAAGTCCGTATCAATTTGAATCCAGCTCCAGTGAATCAGATAATGAAAGTGTACCTTTTATGGAATCGGATCAAAGTTTTACTTTAGAATCGCATTGCGAAGATCAGATTCCTAAAATAAACAAAGACAATATTTCCAATTGGAGACTGGGTACTGGTTAAATACACATTACCAAAAGCAAACAAACATTTCATTGGCCAGGTAAATACTGTTGACAACGGCTTTGAAATCAAGTTTACTAGAAAATTAATAGACAATTTTTTATGGCCACTCATGAATGATGTCAATGTAGTACAGCTAGACGATATAGTGACTCATTTACCTGAACCGGTAGTATATAACACGCCGAGGAGGTTTTCATTTTAATGTGAAATTTGCGGGATACAATATTTAACAAGTTCAATAAAATAATTCGAATTTTTAAACTTTAAGTTTCTTTTCTGTTTTAGTTTCTCCTTGGGAATAATTCCTACTGTTTTAGAGATTAAAGCCAAACATTGGGTTTTGAACGGATAAATACGTTTATAAAAATATTATTCTTGTTATTAGGACTTTTTTGAGTGTTATTTTGGATTACTTATTATTTTTCAGAATAAATAATCAAAAAAAAATAATCATTCAAATCTCAAGATCTCAAAAATAATTCATGTGTGCCCTATGCAGTATGAAAAGTAAACATATTAAACTATTACTTTCTTATAAAGACATTTTTATAAATATTGTATATTTAAAGTAGGAAGGAAATAAACTTGACCTATTAAAAAGGGCTTCGCACCTGCCCCAGTCTACCCTAATTATAAAGTTTGTAATGTAATGCTGAAAAATAAACAAAATGGTTTTGTACACTTTACCGTTCTTCCCTACACTTGCTGCCACTTTTTTTTCATGCATTTTCTTTCATTACAACATTTTTGTAATTTTCGTTCTCGTAGTTGTATAAAGAGGACCACTTTTGCCCCTTCTCTATCAAACACTCGTCAGCAATTGCCGAGAACGGTGGCATTCTGCTGAACGATCGGTGCTGGACTGGTCTCTCTAGCAGTCCGAACGCAGCCGCTGCAATTGACGGCGAACGCTGTGTAGCTGAGCTGCGGCAGTGAAACCGTGTATGTACATACAAATCGCATTAAACCAGTAACGAGCTACCAATCGCGAACGCCAGCCGCGGCCGCTGACTGCTCCAGCGAAACCATACCTGAGAGGCGCGTTAGAGTTTATAACTTTATTTTACTATTTTTTATATTATGAATCAATAAAACTTATATCAACTACCTAAATATTACATTCAAATCTATGAGTTTTCGCAGATCTCAAATCTCACAATAGTCACAAGCGTTGCACTCTGCTTCGGCATTTTCAATGTCTTCCCCGGTTGCATCTTTGTAAAGGACTGTAAATTTTTTTTATGGAAGGTCTGATGTTTCAGAATTTAGTTGCCAGTGCAACAAAAGTACTTTAATTATAATTATTAAGAAATCTTTATCTGATACATATCGACGGTCTAATTCTAATATCCAGTATCGGCAAAAATTTTACTTTTTCGCGTCATTCAGCAAAAGAAGGATTGCCACGATAAAGTAAAATTTGAAATTTTTGCCGATACTGAGTATTAGAATTAGACCGTCGATATATATCGGAGGAAGAACTCTTAATATTCACAATCAAATTACTTTTGTTGTACCCCGTATTAGAATTAGACCATTGTTACCCTTAACAGCAGTTAGAGGCGTAAATGATAAATAATAAAAGGAGTACATATTTTATTTCTACTTTACTAATTTTTTGCGTGTAGCAGCTACCCTAAATTTGAATATCTCCACTGTAACTGCAGTTTCAACGTTACCTAAGGAAAATAAATTATTAAAATCAACACCTGAAAAGAAACGTTATCATGCAAAGAATGTTGTAAATGTGTCAAGATTGGATATAAGTTCTATTCGTGACACTATTTTATAGAATATACGAAACAAGTAAGTTGTATTATTCAAAAACTGTAATGCTTTACGTTGATTATGCTTAAGCTCTAACTTTTTTAGAAGGGTCTAAGAGACTTTCCTATGTAGCATTCAAATGACTGGTATTTTGGAAAGAATATATGAAAGAAGAAGAAGCATCCTTATACCAATTTGTTTTCTTGGATGAAACGTGGATTTTTCAGAATGGCACCATTGGTTGACCTTAACAAGATGAAAATAAAAGAAATGTTAAATTTACTAAAGTTGATGGTTAAACGTATTATGCAGTAAAAAAAAATATATAAACTATGATAATTTTACTTAGGTGGTCGAGATGGCAGTACAGAAACTGACTGTCTGAATATGTGGAAAGAATCATTGCGTACTGCTACACCTGATGTTTGGAAAAATTCAATTCGGCACACAGTAAGCAAGATATTAAAATGGTGTAAAAGAGAACATTCATTAGATAGACTGAACATTTAACCCATTATTATTGAAGTAAATGAAACGAGTCATTCAAGTGATTTGGGGGATGATTGATGATCTATTTTTGAACTATTATTTTTATTATTCTTAATATTGAAACCCAAAGACTAACTAAAAAAAATAGAGTATTTTTAAATAAGGTATACCTACGTGTAGTTGTTTGCCTCGCCTACTTGTATGAAAATACAAAATAATAAAATAGATTAATAACATTAATAACCAAAGCATATATAGGGTGTCAATTTCAAAACCTTCAATGCAAATATCTCAAAAACTACAAAAGTTAGAACAACGCGATTTGGTATAAATGTTTATTGGGGTAGGGGGAACTAGATCCACCATACTTTAGTCAAGGGGTCAGTCACCCCCCCGGCGCAACACACCACCACTTTGTTATACCTCGAATGAAAGGTCTCACTGAGTAGTATTTAGCGCATAAAAGAAATCGATAGAAAAGAAAATTTATAATTTGAATAAAACAAAACTTTGTAATTTATAAATATATTGGAACATTGAATCTTGTTGAAAATGAAGCAAATTTTCATCTAAGTTCCTATTTCCGGCAATAATCGACTAATTTTGATTTTAAAATGGGTTGTACTATATGAAATGGAATGTACTTTGAGCATTTAATCAAATAAAATATTATTTCATTTTCTTCATTTTCAATTTTATTGAAATTACAAATTTTCTTTTCTATCGATTTCTTTTGTGCAGCTAAATACTACTCAGCGAGACCTTTCATTTGGGGTATAACAAAGGGGGTAGTGCCATTCTAACTTTATTGAAATTTTGTACTTTTCGAGATATTTGCATTACATGACTATTCCAATATAATTTAGGTATATATTATCATCCTGCCCAAATAGCATTTAGACATCTGACCAACGTCGCTATAGACAACCCGACGTCGGTAACTGACGTCGGAACGACTACGTGTAGACCCGTTCTTGCACCAAAATGGAGCAGACAAATTTGGGTCTGTTGGACGTCGGTAACTTACCATTGAAGTGTACCCTTTTTAACCAAATTTCACGCTATTTAACGTTAACTTTTAATATCCAAAAATGTGTACTAAAAGTTTTCGTTGGTCACGTGGAAGTACCTGTATGTCGCGCTCGTATAATGTGGTGTAAACAAAATATAACTTAATTTGTTGTTGATCTGTGGATCGAGAGAGAAAGACCAGGATTTAATAAAATGTCGAACAGTTTTCTTATAGTTAAAGGATGTTTATAAGACGTACCTATTATACATATAATAAAACGAGATTATGAGGTTTCTCGAGAATAATATTTGCTTGCTATGGGCACTTTACTGATAAATGTGACAAAGATAGATCGAAAAACATATGTTTCCCTCAAAACAAACGAATATTTATTTATTTTTAATATATTTTTTTTATGAATGACAAAAAAAAAACTTTTTATGAAAGCGAAAAAAAAAACAAAGTTTTATTCATATAGTAGCCAGCAAACTGGGACTGAGTGAACACAAGAGAAAAGGACAGGAGGAACTAATACTACACTCAGGGCACCTGCTGCATTACATTGGAACAGAAAATGTGAACGATGGAGGTGTAGGTTTCTAATCCACAAAAATCACGTACCCAACATCATACAGTTCCGCTCCATCAGTCCCAGGGTAATGTATCTCGTTTACAGGCTCAACAGCAGATATTCCCTAAAGATTATACAGGTATACGCACCGACATCTGCTCATACTAACAGTGAGTTGGAAACCTTCTACGATGAAATCAACACTGCATTGGGCGAAACGTCTGTTCACTACACTTTGCTGATGGGTGACTTCAATGCAAAACTAGGACATAAGGAGGATAATGCCGAGACAGCCATGGGGTGTAACGGGTACGGAACAAGAAATGAAAGAGGTCAAATGCTTATCGATTTTTTGATGCAAAATAACCTATATGTTATGAATACCTTCTTTCAAAAGAAGCCTCAACAGAAATGGACTTGGGAAAGTCCTAATGGTAACACCAAAAACGAGATCGATTTTATAATAGCAGACAGGAAAAGTATTGTGCGCGATGTCACAGTGTTAAGCAGATTATCTATAGGAAGTGACCATCGAATGGTTCGTACACTTATTGAGCTGAACTTGGACAAAGAGAGGGCAATACTTGTTAGGAAATCAACAGCAAAATGGAGGCCACTGAATGATGTAGCACTATATCAAAAACAGATAGACACCAAATTGGCACTCACGAACAACGAAGCTGAATTAAACGTAACAACGCTAAATACCAACATTACTGATGCCATAAAAAACGCTAAAACCAAGTGCCAATACAGAAGCCCCCAAAAAACGGACAAACTTAGCGCAAACACGAAGACACTGATGAAGAACAGAAGAGAACTCTCAAATAAATACTCATCAAACAGCGACGAGCTAAGGAGGCTTAACAGAGAAATTTCAAAATCAGTACGAAAAGATGTAAGAAATTACAACACGAGCGAAATTGCCAAGGTTATAGAAGAAAACAAAGGTATGAAATCACTGCGGAAGACCCTCTCAGAGGGAAGAAAAAATATCAGCAAACTGGTAAACACAAGAGGGTACATAACAACCAACAAAACAGAAATATTAAATATCGTTGCGACGTTTTACGCGGAGTTGTATAGCAACCCTAACGATAAACTAGTGAAGGCCGATATACCTAAAATACAAAATCAGGGGTCAGAAGATCTCCCAGAAATCACACTAAACGAATTTCAAGCTGCCTTATCAGAGATGAAGGATAACAAGACCGCAGGCGAAGACGAAATCGAAATAGAAGCAATCAAACAGGGTGGTAGCACTCTACATAAAGCCATCGGTAAACTCTTCAACGCTTGCCTAATAAATAGTACAACGCCTTCTCAGTGGGATCGAGCAACCATAATAATCCTCCACAAAAAGGGTAACATAGAAAAATTGCAGAACTACAGACCTATAAGTCTTCTGTCGCACATGTACAAGCTATTCATGAGAATAATTACAAAGAGGATCACCAACAAGCTAGACCTCTACCAGCCCTGCGAACAAGCGGGCTTCCGAACAAGATACGGCACTAACGATCACCTACAAGTTATAAAAACCCTCATTGAAAAATGTGTCGAATATAACAAACCCCTTTTCCTTATATTTGTGGACTACGAGAAGGCATTCGACACTATAAGCCAAAGTAAAATGTTACAAGCTCTTACAGAATGCCGAGTCGACTACAGATATACGGCTATCATCAAAAACATATATGAAAAGGCCACAGCCAGAGTCAAAATCCACGAGAACACACAGGATTTCCCTATTGAAAGGGGAGTACGGCAGGGGGATGTACTATCTCCAAAACTATTTACAACCCTCTTGGAGTATATGTTTAAAAAGATAGGTTTCGACGAAATGGGTATAAACATAAATGGCGAAAAATTAAGCCACCTAAGATTTGCTGACGACATCGTCATTATCGCGGACCGCATCGATGAAGCTAAGGAAATGTTGCATAGACTACAACGAACATCGGAAACTGTAGGACTGAAAATAAACTTCAACAAGACCGAATATTTGACAAATCTCGTAGTGAGCGAAGAAATAACAGCAGAAGGAAACCCTATTAAGCAGGCAAGCTCGTATAAATATTTGGGCCACGAGATTTGCATTGGACGGGACAACCAAACTTGTGAGATAAAACGCAGAATCGGCCTAACATGGGCAGCCTTCGGCAAGTTAAAATATATTTGGAAATCAAACATCCCAGTATGTCTAAAGAGAAAGGTTTTTAACCAGTGCGTATTGCCTGTACTCACCTATGGAGCAGAAACTCTCACCCTCACAAAGCAATCCGTGAACAAAATACGCGTCGCCCAAAGAGGGATGGAAAGATCAATGTTGAACCTTTCTCTCAGAGATAGGGTACCAAATGAACAATTGCGGCTGATGTCGGGTATAACTGATGCCATAGAACGTATAGCCATTTTGAAATGGAACTGGGCTGGTCATGTAGCTAGATTTACGGACGGGCGGTGGACCCGAAAGATCTTGGAATGGAGACCGCGGCAGGATGCATATCGTAGTAGGGGACGCCCACCAACAAGATGGTCCGACGATATCAAGAGACTCCGGACAAATTGGATAAGTGCTGCTCAAGAACGGCATGGATGGAATCGATTGCGGGAGGCTTATGTCCAGCAGTGGACGCAGATGAGCTGATTGATGATGATTGATGATGAGCCAGCAAAATGGCATTTATTTTCGAAATTTCAAAAATAAACGTACTTTTCTTTAATGGCCGACGGAACGCTGCACGTCCTTGTTAGCATGAAAATGGCGAAGTTTGCTAATATACCTAAATTTACTCAATCTTTACCAAAGGTTAGTTCTTTACCAAAACTTTACCCTAGGTTTATATAAACGACCACCCGCAAACGACATACTAACGTCGGATTATTGGAATTCCAAACCACAACCAGTTTTTAACCATAAGGCATTTGAACTACTTAAATTGACGGTGAAAAGACGTTAGTAAACGTCAACTCTTGTAGATAAAACTTAACAAAAGGAAATGTCAAATGTCATAAGTCATCTTTTAAAATGTTTAACGGTTAACCTACAAAAAATGTTTTCATCCCAGCTTCAATTCCTAATTTTTGTTAATAAACAACTTTTTGCTTTACAAGAATTACGGACTGCAAGAATGAATCACTTTAAAGTAGTGTATATTAAAGATCTTAATGAGGTTGAGCCAGTCCCTCATAAATGGGAGGAGAGTGGAATAGTTTAGTTTCCCTAACGTCAGAATTAAGTGATAATCATCAGCTTGAGTTGAGCCTATGTCGAAGTCTCTACCCTGAACTGGGACACTTTGACCGGTTACTGTCGGTTTTTCTTGTGTTTCTGTTAGTAAAGTTGCTGACTAAAAGTTAAAAAAGTTAATTTAACCTTCTAAAACTTTTTTGCCAAGGCACTAACTAACCTGAGATTGTGAGGAAACCAATTTAGCTTTTTTTATATAAAAACTATTACTATGGCGGTAGGCTCTTTTTCCTTTATTTAAGGACATATGTTTGCTGCTCAATCAGCTGATTTCTTGGACAGGCATATAAGCAAATAAGTAAGGTTATTCTTCGTATTTTTATTTTAACGGACTGCGACTAAGCGAAAAAAAAGTGACATTTTTTGTACCAAGTTTGGTAGGTGGGCGAGGCAACATCGAATTGTGGTTTGCAAATTCCATAAAACTACACCTATCCAAATAAAGAAAGTGTCCGACGTTACTCATACGTCAAGTAGTTATTTACCATAAAATAATTATACACGTTTCGACCACTATACGACGTCGGCTTAGAGGACGTAATGTTTAACATTAATTTTATGCTAAATAAAGGTCCATAGGTGTGCATTACGAAATAAGTCAAGCAGTGACTTAAAACACTACCAACAATGACGTCCTTATAAATACAAATTTAGTCGTAACAGAAAAATGTTTACTGGGTGAAAGACTTTTAGAATACAATATATAAATCTGTGTTTATTTTTGTAAATTTAACTTCTTTATATGAAAAAAAAAAGAGTGTTATTCCCCCACTAGGTCATTTTGGTTAGAAGCTGGAAACACTGCTAAAAACTGAGATCACTCGAAGGCTATGACATGCAACGGAAATCGTTTCTCATTAAGTATATAGTCAAAACGGTGTTTTTTTGCGGTGCGTCAATACTGCCACGTGACTAAAACCATATAAATCTAATTTAAATTACGAGATTCAAAATGTGAAAACAAAGTCCAAGTTCATTAACGCCAAAGTCAAAATTTTCGTGGGTAGCGTTCGAAAGAACAGTCTATAGGAGGATTAAATTGAATTGCAAGGCACAAAACCTTTAAAAACAAATTAAAGTTGACAAATCAACGATGACTTTGACATCAATGGACAACTCTCCAAATATCTTTTGTCTCTCTCTAGCATGTTACTTTGAATTCGAGACGTATTACGCAACCCCGGAGAGGCTATATTATGTATTTATATGTTACGGGTGGTGTAAATGACACCAGCAAATTTACACACGCATCTTACTCTCAAATAAGAATTTTTCTTAGTGAAACTTATCACCTAAAAGTCATCCTGCTTATTCAAAGCAGTTAAAATCAATTAAATAAAACCATTTTTTAAATGGAATGGAAATTTAATTCTAAGCAACAATTAATGATGTGCGTTACGTATTTGTCAATAAATGGACTGCAATAATGCAACATAGATGCCTTAATATCTATCATCAACACCAGAAGCATTTGTCTTTATATTTTTTATAATAAAATGTACTTCCTCAATAGAGGTTAAATTAAATGGAAAGTTGTTGCTGTTGTTGTTAAAAAGGTTATTATTATAAAATTCAATTTTCTCATCACAATTTGAGATATTCTGCAAAAACGCACCGAAAAAGTTAGATACTAATTTGTTCTGGATCACTTAAATTTTCAGGAAAACCTTTATTACTTGTCGAGTAAATATTAAAATTTTTAAGTGCATTCCATATTTTACGCTGATTCTTTTCCCTGCAAATAGAGTCAAGATATTTTTTCTTTTCTCGCCTAACCATGGAAAGAGTAAAATTCCTTAATTGTTTATAATGTTGAAAAAGTAGTCCATACTTGCAGTGGAGTTTACGTAATGTAAATAAAACGACAATGTCTTCCTCCACAAATTTAATAAAAGTAAAATTCTTGTTCCCTACATGTTTCGGGCGTCTAGACGTCCATCTTCAGGGGATACTAGAAGGAATTTCATCTTTACAAAACAAGTTAGAATCATGGTGAACATTGACTTACCTATAATCGAGTTGACTATAAAAACTTTAAATGGTTGCCTCAAATTAATGAGTACAGCCAAAATTGAGTAGGAACCTCAGAAATTGGGTGGACATGTGAAAAATTATAATTTGTATATTTATATATATATTTCATTCTATAAATATACAAATTATAATTTTTCACATGTCCACCCAATTTCTGAGGTTCCTACTCAATTTTGGCTGTACTCATTAATTTGAGGCAACCATTTGAAGTTTTTATAGTCAACTCGATTATAGGTAAGTCAATGTTCACCATGATTCTAACTAGTTTTGTAAAGATGAAATTCCTTCTAGTATCCCCTGAAGATGGACGTCTAGACGCCCGAAACATGTAGGGAACAAGAATTTTACTTTTATTAAATTTGTGGAGGAAGACATTGTCGTTTTATTTACATGTTTATAATGTGCCCAGTCATGTGCAGCCCTTGTTCGTTTAAATGATTGTAAAGCCACATCTCTTTGCTTCATAAATAATTTTAAGTTTGCTGTAAGCCATGGGGCTTTAGGCTTCGTAAGACGAATTCCTTAATGGGGGCATAAGTATAAAATAATGTTAACAAAAGGTTATTAAATATTTCAATTTTATTATTAATATCATTTTCATACATAATATTGTCCCATGGGCTATTATGAAGATCCTGGGAAAAACTATTAAAATTAAAATTTTGAAAAGATCGAAACCGAACAAATTTAGGACTAATTCTAGCTTTATGAATATTTAAATCACAGAATACCAGTCTATGGTCAGATATTGTATCAGAAAAAATAGCGCCATAATTATTTACAATGTTATTGTCGGTAACGAAGATTGGATCAAAAAGCGTAGCTGCACTGCTAGAAATTCGTGTGGGCTCATCAATAATCTGCAACAAGCCGTAAGTTTCAAAGCAAGCAATAAGTGGGTTATCCAGATATAAGAGATTAGTCACCTAGAATAATGGTTTCATCAACAATAATTGGTCCCACATATGATAAAATATTATCGAAATCATTAACACAGTTATTAAAATTAGTATTAGGCGGACGGTAGAAAACTGCAAATGCAAAATATTTTTTATTGATTTTAATTTTAAAAATTAAGTATTCAAGTAAATTATTAACGTCAAAGTCAAAATTAAAAAATTCAGGCGTGTACGAATTTTTAACATAGGCTGCAACACCCCCGCCTCTACCCAGTCTATCTTGTCTAAATAAACTATACCCAAGTAGCGAAAATACAATGGAATCTACATCCTCATGAAGCCAAGTTTCCGAAAGAAAAATTCTATCAAAGTTATGTTCTTGTGTTAAGAGTTTGAAGTCATCAAAACCTGTGAACATTGAACGAATATTTAAATGTGCAATTTTCATTTCAAGAATTAATAATAATAAAAATATATATCAGTAACAGCAATGGTATAAGAGTAGTACCCTTCAATACTAAAATATACTAAAATAATTAATAAAGTAGTAACTAGCGAAGGAAAAGTGAGAAAACTGTAAAAGCTATCACTAATCTGTTTCATGTATATATAATATAGTAATTTGAACGTTACAAATTCAAAAAGTAATAAACAACTAAAACATTATATTTAAAGAAAAAAAAAACATATCCTTTAAACAATCATGAGAAGTAACAAAATATACAAAACCAAATAATTTCCTTTTAAGGTGGGAAGATTGGAACAACAGACAAAATTAAATGATATGAAGACAAGTACATATTGATTACCTACTCGTGAATCGAAAAAAACGCTAAAAAAAAACTAAAAAGAACTACTATAAAATTAAACGCTTGCAACCCCAAGTAACCCAATAACAGCAGATAAGGTGTTCTATTGTCGATTATTTAATTAGTGGGACAAATAACTTTCATGTATATATGTATAATTGTATATACCGGGTCCGCCAACGAAGCGGGGACGGAAGATTAAATCTTTATCGAGGAACTTATAAAGAATACTAAAACAGCATGAGGTCTGGAATTAGAAGCGGCATATTTTAAAAATATTTTACATTATACAGGGTGGCCCAAAAAAGTGTGGCGAACTAAACTTGTGTTTTTTTAAATGGAACACCCTGTATATTATTAGCCCTGAAGATGGGCATAGAGCTGCTGATCATTTTAATATTTGGTTATGTGGGTTTATTTTTAATAGTTTAAGAAATAATAACGATTTTATCTTAAAAATTATCTAAGTTTAGTAACCATTTCCAAATTACTAAAAACAATTGAATGAAATAGTAAACTAAAAAGCAATATGTTAGAATGTTGCCTATATTTCCAATTAAAAATATTTGTGTTCAGTGCATTTATCATACAGGGTGATCACATTATGCAAAATATAAAAAATCTATTTTTTTTTAAATGGAACGCCCTGTATATTTTTTTATTTTTAGAAAGCCCTTTTCACATCCTTTCTACTGATACCAATTTGATACCTCTTAGAGTTTACCGTATTTTAGTTATTTCGATATAAACTTTAAAACCCCACACTTTTGCTACTTTTTCGAAAAATCTAGCGGTAACCCTTAAATGGTTTGCATTTGTTATGCATAACTTCATTTTCTTAATACTATTTTAATAACCTAGCATCAAATGACATTCCTTATTTTTTATTTTGCAATAAAGAAACTTAATGTTATTTATGAACTGATTTATTAAGACATTTATAAATCATAAACTTAAAACGATTATTATAAAAATAATGAATTAAAATTACAACTTTAAAAAAATAAAGGAGTTGACAAAACAAAATAAACAAACCCTTATTATGCGGTAAATCAGGATTTATTGTGTGGCTCTAATGATATGTTCAAAGGTTCTTCCCTGTTCTTGAAGGCATAAATGTAGCCTTCGAACAAAATTTTGCTGGACATCTTGTAGAGTTCTTATTCTAATATTTCTAAATGCCTCTCGTATACGATTTTTCATATCGTCTCGGTTCGTAGGAGCTATGGCATAGACTTCTTCCTTAACATATCCCCAGAGGTAGAAATCAAGGGGAGTTAAATCAGGGGACCTAGGAGGCCAAGCGATTGGTCCACCACGTCCGATCCACTGATTACCTCGCCAATGATTTAAAAATTGTCTAACCGGCTCATAATAATGAGGGGGAGCGCCGTCTTGTTGAAACCAGTGGTTTTGGAGAGTGTTGGCATCTACATTTTGAAGCAAAATGGGTAGATCATGTTGAAGAAAGTTTAAGTAAACTTGTCCCGTCAAACCCTCTTCAAAAAAATATGGCCCAATAATGTAAGGCCCTAATATTCCTCCCCAGACATTAACCGACCAGCGATTTTGGTTATCTACATGACGAACCCAATGTGGATTTTCACTAGCATAATAATGCATATTATGCCTATTTACGATTCCGTTATTTTTAAATGTAGACTCGTCACTAAATAGAACTTTTGATAAAATGTCTGGTACTTCTCTAATTTTGTTAAGCATCCAATTACAGAATGTGATTCTTCTTAAGAAATCATCTTCATAAAGTTTTTGGTGTAATTCTATGTGATAAGGATGATATTTATACTTTTTTAAAATCCTCCGCACGCTTGTTTCCTTAACACCGGTTTGCTGAAAAATGCCAGTCTGACTTACGTGATGATTTTCCTGTACTGCCAACAGAACCCTTAATTCATTTTCTTCATTAATAACGGGTTTATTGATTACCATCCTTTTTTTGTAAGCAACGCTTCCTGTTTCTACAAATCTTCGCAACAACTTCTCAAAGGCCTCTGGTCTCGGCTTTCTCTCAATATTTGGATATCTTTCAGCATACACTCGACTCGCTAGAAGGCAATTTCTTGCACATTCTCCCAGTATAAAAATCATATTTACCATTTCCACAGTGGTAAAATTCGACATTTTGAGAAATTTAGTACTTAATTTCGACGACTGAACGAATAATGTTAAATAATTGTATTCGGTCGTCACGTCATAGTGACAATCTAAACAAAAAAAATCATGGCAACTCGATTACGAATAAAAATAAAATGAAATAAATAAAAAGTAGCAAAAGTGTGGGGTTTTAAAGTTTATATCGAAATAACTAAAATACGGTAAACTCTAAGAGGTATCAAATTGGTATCAGTAGAAAGGACGTGAAAAGGGCTTTCTAAAAATAAAAAAATATAGAGGGCGTTCCATTTAAAAAAAAATAGATTTTTTATATTTTGCATAATGTGATCACCCTGTATGATAAATGCACTGAACACAAATATTTTTAATTGGAAAGATAGGCAGCAATCTAACATATTGCTTTTTAGTTTACTATTTCATTCAATTGTTTTTAGTAATTTGGAAATGGTTACTAAACTTAGATAATTTTTAAGATAAAATCGTTATTATTTCTTAAACTATTAAAAATAAACCCACATAACCAAATATTAAAATGATCAGCAGCTCTATGCCCATCTTCTGGGCTAATAATATACAGGGTGTTCCATTTAAAAAAACACAAGTTTAGTTCGCCACACTTTTTTGGGCCACCCTGTATAATGTAAAATATTTTTAAAATATGCCGCTTCTAATTCCAGACCTCATGCTGTTTTAGTATTCTTTATAAGTTCCTCGATAAAGATTTAATCTTCCGTCCCCGCTTCGTTGGCGGACCCGGTATATGTTCATTAATAATTTTCAGGTTAGTTTTTTTTAAATTGACCAATCTGTCCGCATCACTAAAGATATATCCGAAGATCCTGAATACTGAGTTAACGTTGAAAGTTAAGTCATAAATAGAATAAAAAATTAAGTTACATTTTGACATATTTTTTATGGAAATCTGTATATTAACAAAAAAAACTGCTAATTGATTAACCTGAACTTGTATACGTCCGTATAGTAAGTTGGTTAGATCCACCTAAGCATTTATTTCTAAAAAATCAATCCTAGCATAATTTACATCCCAATAATCCCATTATATTGTCATTACCTTAACCTCTTGCCCTTTAAAAATAAAAAAGTCACGACAAGGGGAAAATATTAAAAGGTCAAGCTTCGATTCCAAATTAATTAAATTTTAATTATTGTTTAGCTGTTAAAACTCTCATTATTTATGAAATTACCTCGAACTAGGCTAATCAATATTTGATTTCCGTTTTCTTGCTTGTATAAACGCAATTTATATTTAATGCTTCTAACAATAATTAGATGAAAACGCCATTACCTTAAATTGGAACAGTTTAGAGCTAGGAAACTTTACTGGATATTAATTTATGTGTACAATATAGGTTTAGTCAATAGTGCTTATGGTAATAAATTATTATAAAACTTAAGAGTTTGTTATGCCATAAAAAAGATACTTATGGAATTAATTGGATAGCATAGAAATAATATATCTTGAAGAATTTTAAAGAATGTTTAACTTCATCATTTACCAATAAATCATTTCTTGAAGAAGTAGTTCATGGTTGCAGTGGTGTTGATTTAATCAAATAAAAAACAGACGGTCTACCGCCACATAATGCATTTGAAAAATGTATTTTAAAATTTATTGTTCCGAACATGTTCCGGACATAGAAATATCCATTATCAGGGAATACAATGATTGATCAGAGTAGCTCCATTTAGTAAAAGTGATGTTAGAAAGGTGACAAGTAGTTTGAACTATTTGAATGAGTAAATAATATATAGCCATATTTATTAGATACTAGAAATTACATTTATCCTTTTTAGTATCCTCTGAGGATGAACATTTAAGCGTTCCAAACATGTAGGGAACAATTAATTTGTTTTTACAATTATTAAACTGTGGAGGAAGACTGCATTGTTTTATTTACAAAAGACTAGTTGTTTCAAATGACGAGGAATTCAACAAAACTAAACAATATGTGCGCCTTACGAGTCTGTGGCTACGACGACTGAGGAGACATTGGGTAAAAGGCATAAAAAAGTTTGGTTTGACTGTAGCGGCAGGCCTCGTTTCATATTAATATTTTACAAGCTATTAAATTCGTAAAAATATAAGAATAGAAAAAAGTGTCTCTAGATTTATAATTCGTTTCAAGTAGCGCGGTTTCATTTTGACAAGCACAGTACGTAATAATATTACAATACCTAATAACGGAGATACTTCGTAAAACCATCGAAAACTGGACCCCCTGTAGTATATTACGACAACAACGCATATTTTTTGTTCGCATTCCTTCTATAGCCACAAAACCGTAAGGCAGACTATAGTACTTAGTAGTGGTAACAAGAAATTTCCATAATTCACTTTAGGGAACAAACTTAAAAAGTAGAGTTTTTGAGAAAAGCTTTTTGATAAACTCATGATTTTATTTAACTTGTAAGAACAAGTGCAAACAAAACCACAAATAACAAAAAGCGACATATTCCAAAAAAAAAAAGAATATAAATGGGCAAACTAAGTGACAAGCTGTGGATTCGATATATTATCAATATATCTATAGTATTCAACTATATCATAGGGTTCTATTTCCAATAATAAATAATATATAATATTTGCCTTTACTTTTTTGATGTTATTAAGAATTTTTATGCTGATAGGTAGGCTTATAAAATTTAAATTTATTATTACCGTATGCATCCTTTTTTGACATATTATTATGAACACCTTGGCTGTCTTTGCAATTTCCATACATAACTATTTCATATCTTATATTAGTTTCGAAGTTAGCATGCTATAACATCTTCTTGGTTTTGCTGAGACATATCTAACTAATATTCTAAGACTCTATAATGCTTTATTTAGCATACTAAAAGCATAATCAATATGACAATCCCCTGAAGTATTATCCAGAAACATCCCTAAAAACTTAATATTATTATTTACCTCTAATACAATCATTTTCTAGAGTTACACTTTCAGGTTGATCGATTCGTGACCTATTTGTTTTGAGCACAATTAGACCTGTATTGGAGGAGTTAACAATTATCTTGTTTTTTGTGAACCATTTGTCAATTCCTACTAGCGCTGGGCGATATTGAAAATCTAGTATCGGATATCAATATTAAATCGATATAACGATTTAGGTAAAAATATTGACGATATAGTTAATATTTTAAATATCGCTATTCAATGTATCCATATAACGAATTCTTGCCCACCCCTACCTTAAACCATTATTAGGTTAATTATTTTACTTTTCGTGAATCTGTCAATTTCTTTTACTGTTTATTGAAAACAACACTGTACTAAGGAAAGTGAAATAGTATACCAATATTTTGGCTGGATGGTTATATGAACAGTTAGAGTATCTAAACATAATGCAACCATTAAATATTATAACAAAATAATCAAAACACTATGTACATCATGCTACTGTTGGCCTGGGGTCAAAAATGCAGAACCGACTCCATTTAGGTCAATATACAGGGTGTTTTGTAATTGAATATCAATAATTAAGGGGGCGATTTTTGTGTTCATTTTAAAAAGAAAACTTCATATGAACGTATGTTCTAAACGTCTTTATTTTTGATATACAGGGTGGTAAAGTTTTCAAAAATAAATAGTTTTTTAATAATATCTGTAATACCACTTTAGATATTTTAATGAAATTTGGCAGACATGTACTATGTATCAAGATGCATTATTTACCGTACAACAATTTTTTTTTATTTCCACCAGTGGCGTTCGTACGGAATTTCACCTGCTTATTTTGGCAGACATTAAAGTAACGCTACTGATTTCTCGTAAAAATAAATTTATTCCTAAAATCCCCAATCATTTCTAAACAAATTTGATCTCTTGAATTTTTTCAATCCGATGCACGGTTTTCGCTTAAAAAAAATAAAAACCTTTTCTCTGCATGATCATAACAATATCGTTAACATGACAATATCACCATGCACAGAAATAGATTTTATTTCTTAGATCAAGTTTGCTTAGAAATGAATAAGGATCTCAAAAATTATTATTGTAGTAGGCTGTGTCTGTTAGAGTTATTAATTCTGTTGTCAGGGCGGTTGTCATTATTTTGTTTGACAATTTATCAATATTTAAATTCGGTTTTTCGTGTCTTATTAATTTGGTGTTTAAAATATCCGAGTATTGTTATTTTGAAAGATAATGGTCGGGTTTGCTAATGAGGAGTTGGCAGATATGCATTACATGTATGGTTTGGCTGATGGCAGTTCGCCGGAAGCTAGGCGATTGTATCAAGAGCGGTTCCCTAATAGAGTCATACCAGATAGGCGAACATTTGCAAATGTACATAGAAGGTTGACTGAAACAGGTACTTTTATGGCAAATAATCAATTAAAAGGATCCCATCAGACTGTAAGAACTCCAGAAATTGAAGAAGCAATTTTAAATTATATTGATAATAATCCTGAAATAAGTACTAGAAAAATTGGACGTAATCTGAATATCTCGCACGTCCTGGTTTGGAAAATTTTGCACGATTTTTTATTGTACCCCTATCATATTCAGCGGGTCCAAGCGTTACTTCCCCGAGACTTTTCCATGCGTGTTAATTTTTGTCAGTGGTTTTTGGAGAAAATTGCGCATAATCCCTTGTTTGACCATGAAATAATGTTTACAGATGAAGCTAACTTTTCCAGAAACGCAATCAGAAATTTTCACAATAACCATATTTGGGCCGACGAAAACCCCCACGCAGTTGTAGAATATAACCAGCAAGAACAGTTTTCGGTAAATGTCTGGGGTGGAATTGTTGGAAATTATTTAATTGGACCTTTTTTCCTGCCAGAAAGGCTAAATGGCCATAATTATCGCCGGTTTCTAGAGGAGGATTTGCCCATATTGCTAGAAAAAGTACCAATTTTAATAAGAAACAGAATATGGTTCATGCATGATGGTGCGCCCCTCTCACTTTAGTGTTGTAGCAAGAGAATATTTAAATCAAACATTTAATAACCGATGGTTTGGTCGTGGCGGACCTCAACCATGGCCGCCTAGGTCTCCAGCTTTAAATAGTTTGCACTTTTTCTTATGGGGGCATCTTAAAAGTCTGGTTTACCGCACCCCAGTAAACACTTTAGAAGAGCTGGAAGATCGTATAAGAGCTTCCTTCGATTTAATAAGAAATACTGAAGGTATACTTCAAAGAGTGCGCGACAATATGAGCGAAAAAGCTGAAGCGTGTATCCTTCAAGGTGGAGGGCATTTTAAATAACTTATCTAGTTTCTATGTATGTTCTTTTTTTTCACAAAGGTTGTTGTTGATTTATTAACAGACGATCCTTATTCATTTCTAAGCAAACTTGATCTAAGAAATAAAATCTATTTCTGTGCATGGTGATATTGTCTGTAGTAATATATTAAGGGATAGGGAAATTATCGAAAATCATTCCGAAGATTTTTTGCCGTGGAAATCGCTCGAGGGCTTGCCCGAGAGCGATTTCCTAATGGCAAAAAATCTAAGAATGATTTTCTGATTATTTCCCAATCCCAAAATGTATTTTGAAGATTATTTACCAAATAAAAAACTAACGATTTCTGACGGGTGAGATTTTCACTTTTGAAAAGGGTGATTTTCACCGGAGAGCGGGAGATTATCGCTGAATAATCAGGTGAAAATCAATCCGCTTTTATAATGGATGAGGTAAATAATCATATTAACGATATTGTTATGATCATGCAGAGAAAAGGTTTTTATTTTTTTTAAGCGAAAACCGTGCATCGGATTGAAAAAATTCAAGAGATCAAATTTGTTTAGAAATGATTGGGGATTTTAGGAATAAATTTATTTTTACGAGAAATCAGTAGCGTTACATTAATGTCTGCCAAAATAGACAGGTGAAATTCCGTACGAACGCCACTGGTGGAAATAAAAAAAAATGTTGTACGGTAAACAATGCATCTTGATACATAGTATATGTCTGCCAAATTTCATTAAAATATCTAAAGTGGTATTACAGATATTATTAAAAAACTATTTATTTTTCAAAACTTTACAAATAAATCAGGTTTCCTATGTTCGCTTTTTAGAGGTTTTTTAGGCCAAACTGATGAATCAAGATATCAAAAATAAAGACATTTAGGACATACGTTCATATGAAGTTTTCTTTTTAAAATGAACACAAAAATCGCCCCCTTAATTATTGACATTCAATTACAAAACACCCTGTATGTTCATTCTGGAATTCAATGCCTTCCTGCTCTAAGATTTTTTGTTTGTTTTGAGCGTAGAGTATGGTTGGATACCGCTCTTTCAAGTCCAGTGTTGTCAAACACATGTACGTTTTTACGAGCTTAGGAAATTCTGATTTTATTCGGTCTAGTCTATTACCTAGGTCAGGTCCTGTTAATTTTATAAAATTTTTCATTTCTCTTTCCGGTGCACCGGCACTGTTGCTTGCATTGGATAGCAGAGGCGCCGACTTTCTAAAAATGTAGGGGGGGCCCGGGCTGTGGCGGCTCGTGGGTTATAGACGCGGATCGAAAAATTTTTTTGGACCACGCCCAAATTTTAACAAATTTGGTCAATTTTTTTTAAGACCGCACCCAAATTTCCTAGCCCTTCAAATGTGCTCCCGTCCCCGTCCCCCCTGGGTATTAATTTTTTTCTCGTACCTACTAAATACTTACCTACCGTCTTATACTTACACAAATAGTTTTTATAGTCAAAAAATACTAACTTTCATATTTTACTAAAAACAATAGTTTATTATAACTACAAAAAAAATTAAAAATACCAGTTTAGAATGTTTATGAGACGCTCATATAAATCAAAAAATTATTAAACGGTTTGTTACCAGTTACCTACCAGCTTTAAATAAGTAATATGGTTTAACTTGAACTTATAGAAAATAAAATATTACAAAAAAAAATTATTTAAAAAAAACTTATTATTCTACTTGAAATGTGTTTCTCCTTACTTCTGTTTTAAGAATAAAGGTGTTAGCAAGTTTATTCATATTTGGGATTAGTTTATAAGCTGATAAAATGGCTAAGTGGTTTAATCTTTTCTGTGACATTGTAGATCTTAAATATGTCTTCAATCTACGTAACATAGAAAAAGATCTTTCAGCGGTACATGATGAAACTGGTATAGTTAATACAATTCGTAAAAATTTTGCGTATTCTGGCAATAGTTCTGTTACATCAAGTGATTTAAAAGAATTTACAATTTCACTAATATTATTTGTACATAATGATTTCGATTTGCAAATATCTAAAAACATATCTCGGTGTAGAGTAAGTTTTTTATTTTCAAAATGTGAGTTGTAAAAATCGGAAACATACTGTACATCTGTTTTTCCAGTAGCAAAATTTTCTAATTGTGTTAAATGATCCATCACATTTTCCTGAAATCTGGATCGAAGAGAACTTAGCGTATGATCAATAATTTCAAAATATAATCGCCTGTAGAGTTCTTCTGGGCTTTTAAATTCATGTGATGGGCCACCATCATCAATACGACGAGGTAATTTTCTTTTCCTTGATAGTGTAGGTTCGATGCCAAAATCTCGAGAAAATTCAAGAACCTTTTTCCATAAACAGTCAAATCCACTATTACGCTGCGTTTCAATTGATATTGGATTGTAAATAAATCTATAATCCAGTCAACTATAGTTGTAGCAGAATCAAGTTTATTTTAGGGGGGGCTGAGCCCCAGAAGTATTTCTTTAGGGGGGGCTCGAGCCCCTGAGCCCCCCCGTAGTCGGCGCCACTGTTGGATAGGTAAGAAATATGAGTTTATTCCTTCATACAAATTAAACTTTGAAACGATAATAGATTTAACGCAAACCTAACTCATACGTTCACAAACTTTATTATTTATTTATTTTTGTTTTTTGTTACATAACAAGAAACTAAAGTGACCTTGAGCTGTGTGCAGCGGCCTTGTGATAAGAATAGTCGGTAACAGGTCAGTGGGTAAATCGGGTCTGAGGTCAGGGTTGTGATCGTTGACCTCCTGGGGGAATCCCGACAGCGTGCACGGGTTATCCGACTGCCATTTTCACCAGCAGGCGTGTTGTAAAAGCAGCAAGTCTTTCCGGTAAACCAAAGGCCACATAAGTTATAGGCTTACAACGGTTACTGTTAAATTATTTTCTTCTAACATAGCTAAATGTGATGTTAATATGTTGACCATGGTGTTCCAGCGCAATATACATGATGGGCACACTTAAGAAAAAAATACGTTTACTACTAGCAAGTAAGGAATTTCATTTATTATTAGGGGTGTTGAAAGAAAAATAAATACAAAAGTTTCTGCAAAAAGGATATGTATTTGATATAAAACTAGAACTTTATAAGCTATTTTTAAGTACTGTTAACAAAGGGAAGTTAGAAATCATAAAATAAAAAAGGACCTTCGAAAATCGTTCAAAAAATGAACAGTAGTAATATATCTATTCACTCAGCTTCGATGATAGCGAGGATAAGCAAATAGAAGTCTCGTATTTCTTGCGCATAGGGTTTGCCATGTTAGCCTTCTCAAACCGGTTTCACTAGTGCAAGGTAAACATCCCAAGCTCCTAACTAAAGTAAGAGCATACAGAATGCCGGTTTAATTTTGTTCATTGCTGTCCAGCTTTCTTAAAGACCGTTCCCTGCGAGTGGCGATGGACGGATTTTTTTCAGACACATTTAACAACAACGTCGGAGTCCCTCAAGGTTCTATATTGTCGCTTATCCTCTTATTACTATACATTAACGATCATTTGAAAAAAACTAAAAATCCTATATATATAGCTTCGCTGATGACAGCACACTTGTTTCGCCTGGAAGAAATTCTATCTTGGGGTGAGAGTAGCCAAGTAGAATTTAACGCTAAAAAAACCCAGGCGGCAGTTTTTTCTAAAAAAGGTAATGTTGAAAAACCGGATATAGTCATGGCGGGACACTCGATTCGCTTGGCTTCATCAATCAATTTATTGGGCGTCAATTTGGACAGTCATATGTCTTGGCATAGCCACGTTGCGGCCATTGCTACGGCAGCCTCGCAGAAGCTTGAATTACTCTTCCGAACTAAGAACCTCTATACACTCCAGGAACTTTTGGTTAGCCCAAATTCGAAAATCGCTGGAGTACTGTTCGCATATCTGAGGCTCTGCTCCTAAACATCCCTGAGATCGACATTCCAACAGTTTTCACACTTCTTCGGCTTAGCTCTCCAATTGTCAGTTCATGGGCCAATTTGTTTAGGAACAGTCTTCTGCGCATGCAGTGCTTCTAAATCATTACCAAGGTAAATTACAAATTAAAGAGTATTATCATTGGCCAACCCTTGATATTTTGGGACATATTTAAATGTTTTGTCTGCAGTATCAACACCTCCATTTGTCGAGTTATAAAAAGTAATAATTTCAGTTTTTTTTCTTCGCAGTCCAGATCGATGGTGTTGCCATTATGAAGGGTTAACATGAGAATTACATTCTTGTTTGTACGTGGACGCCAAGCAGACTAGTGAATTTTGCCCTTCTTCTAGTAGCCATTCAAATATAGGAAAGTTTCTTTTTCTCAGGTTATTAACGGGAGTAAACCTGTTATCGGCCGTTATGTTGCATCCATCCATAGAACATTTTATACCATATTTACATATGCGAAATGTTGCATGAGGCGACATCTTGCATATGTATCTTTACATTATGTGTTGAAACGCACTGTTTGTTTGGTTTGCACTGCCGGAAAGGGAATTTTCCTCGAAAACCCGGAAGCATTTCGTCAATTATGACATTCTTCCCAGGAATGTAGCTGTGTTAGCAGCTTTTCACAAATTTACGAAAACTGTCACGAATTGGACCGCGCCGATCGATTATTTTTTCTATCTTTCCTTGTGCTTCGGTCATCAAAACGAACACAGCGTATCAGAGTCTTAAATCGTTTGATATTCGTCACAAGGCCGAATTTTTTAATGCCGTCATCTTCTTTCCCTCAAATTTCCTCTAGATGTTGTCGATTACGTCTGTGTGCTCCTGCTAGAAACGGCGACCCAATGGAAGCACTCATTTCGATTCCATCCGTGGATTTTATGTCCCTTTCTCTAGAATATTTATATCTGATGATGTCAACTTCGGTAAAAATAAAATTTCAACAATTAACAGCAGTCTAGCTAGCAGTCCTCGCGTATCCATTGACTGCAGGTAAGTGAGCAATCAGGTTTCCTATGTTCGCTTTTTAGAGGTTTTTTAGGCCAAACTGATGAATCAAGATATTTTCCCAAAATTATTGAAAATCCTTACCTTATTAGCCTTAAAGCAAAGGTAACAAATGATTTTTCTGCAAATTTATTAAAATACATACAGACACATAAAAGTAATGAATTCGGGGGCAATGAGCTTATCTGAACAAAACTTGCAAATCTTTCGTAATAACGGTTAAAAACAAACTACGAGACGAATGTTAAATTAAGGGAGGAGATTCCAAGTACATTTTACTAATTTGCTAAACTTACCTGACCCAAAGAGTTTTTTTAAATAATTTACAATTAATAATCAAATTGCGGGAGTAGACTTGAGACGCTCACACAATAATGGCGTCCCGTTTATGATAGCACACCAGCTCTGTCTCCCACACCAACGCATTTTGGTAACTCGTCTCATAGTGGCCGTCGAACTGCACGTCTTGTCCAGTGCAGAGACAATGTTTACGTGTTTCTGTGATATGGTACCTACGTGGTTCGGAAGTTTTGATATAATTTTCTGTTGTCTTTCTGATGAGGGTATCAGAATATTTATGACATATTTTTTTTTCATTTTAGCCTGCTACTCAACAAATATCTGCCTAGTTGTAGACCTACCATATTAGGTTAGATGACTTGTGACAACGAATATTGTTTTTAATTGCTATTTTGTCCAATGTATTGTAACGTTGTTACTTTCAGGTTGTCCTGGTTATGTTTTATTTTGTGTCGTAGAACTGCTTTTCGTTTTAAGGTTATGTTCTCTCAAATATGGTTTATTCTCTGTGACCTTTTCGGTGGGTTCTTGGGTTTGACGGAAAACTGTCATTCGGTCAAACTAAACTCTAACGACTAGTCAGACCTTTGGCCCTTGTGGGAAAAGTCAGGAAATCCTTCATCATCTTTGGATTTTCCACATCAAATTTTATTTGAGGTACATTTATGGTAAGTTCACAACGTATATTTTCGTGGATTATCGATATTGTTGAGAGATTTTTGACTCATGACCTGAAACTCCATACCTTTTTTTTAGACCAGAATTATCAATCTCTGTACTACACATTAGTTCCCTTTACGTTGCCCATTCCAATAACTACTTTTTCGGCCAACTAAGTTTGGATCCTAGGAGTTTCGACTCATGTAGTCGAGGCATTTATAAAGTCTTGTTTACCCACGTTTCTGAGCAGCAGCAATGGGCTTTACCTTAGAAGGACCAACCGCCTCCAGGAGAACCGTGCGATAAGTATCTTTATTTTTAACTGCAGATTTCTAATTCCCTTTTTTGAATTGGTAAAACTGACACATATTTGTTACTTCTTGAGTTAAGTGTTTATAATTCTCAATTTAAAATCACATTTCTTTACATTTTTTTTTCTTAATTAAATAACTTTTAAGAAATCATTTTTGTGTTTGTTTTGGCACTGTGCGTGGACCCCATTGTTTCACTCACAGGAATTTGGTGTTGTTATGTTAAGTTGTAGCTTGCTGTAGAGCTTCTGCGTTGATACGCAGGTGAAGTCGGGCTTCATGCTTCCCGGCACATCTTTTAGTTGTTGAAATTACCAAGGAGCATTCACTATGATACGCAGCACTTTGTTCTGGAACGTCTTATCATTTTGATATTACTATCATAGGTGCAGCCCCAAAGCTGAATACCGTGAAGCCAGACTGATTTAAAAACCCAGTTGTAAATAAGCATTTTATTGTAGATTGATAATTTTGAATTTCTTCCCAGAAGTCAATAATATTGTTTATATTTTAAATCTAGCTCTGTTCTTTTCTTCTTAACATGATCTTTCCACCGAAGTTTAGCATCAAGAGTCATGCCATATATATTTACCATTTATCTCATGGGGCACAATTGTACCGTTAATATCTAGAAGAAGTAGTTGTGCTAGCTTCCTGTTAGTAAAATTTACATGCACCTATTGATCTAAGTTCGTTGAGCATGATTCTCCATTGCCTTGTACAGTCAGCTACCATGTTGCTTACTATTTGGAGTTTTCTAGTAGAGCTCTCATGATCTTGATCACCTGCGAGAATAGCAGTGTCATCAGCGAATGTGGCAATAATAGTTTCTTCCAATACTGGTAACTTACTGGAATATAACAAATAAATAATGGGACAAGCCGGCTCTTATTTTTTTCAAGTCGGAATATTCATCCCCTGCTTGATTCAAAAAGTTTATCAGATATAAAGGGTATTTTTAAGATGGATTTAAGAAGATCTCTTTTAATTAGTTTGTATATCAAGCCTTCATGCCACACCTTATCGAACGCTTGTGCAACATCTGAGAATACTGCAGAACACACTTGTTCTTCGGCACTTTCAATTATGTCGGTGATCCGATGCACCTGATCAGTTGTTGAATGTTTCTGAATAAATCCGGAATCAGGTTATTTCTTTCTATCAGTGAATGTAGTCTCTTAAGCAGTACCTTCCCAAATAATTTAAAAATACTTGGTAGAAGACAAATGGTTTTTAAGAGGTGATATTGGTAGGTGATTTACCTGGTTTTGGTATCTTTGCTTCGATATTTACTTGCATATGGCATGATTAAGGACATTTATTTGTATATCGCTATGCCGATATCAGAGTTTCATAAAATTATATTTATCTCCTAAATAAAGCCGAAATAAAAAAATTATCAAAAGGTACTACGGATTAGACATGACGGCCTACATAACTGTGTTGTCAGAAGAGAAAACGGTAGTGGCGTTAACATTTTTTTCCCACTAAGAAATAAAGCGGTTGGGGACCCATGTTTATAGAAAATTATTTTCTTGTTTTCCACCCTGTTTCTTTACCACAATATTGAAACAAAATCTATATTATAACCATCGGCTGGCGTCGTGTTTTTTGGCCAGTTCCTCAAAGGCTGCATGGATATCATTCCATCTTTTGAAACTGTTATTTATTATTACCAATTGGGAAGAGATATATTATCCCCTATATTCCGCCGGAGCTACGCCTACGTTACATGACAAAAAATAAGGAGAAAAAGAAGACAATCTGGAGAACATCATTATGTACTCTAAAAAAACCTTTCTGCATAAGGTCGTGTTCCTCAAAATATAACCTTTAGAGGTTTAAGACCAACGTCAATCGCTTCCATTGAAACCACAGATGAACCAGTCGCGAAGTTCCATAAAGCTTGATCATAAAAGCAATATCCAGAAATAAACCAAGATTAATAGGAAAATGCGAAAAGGCAAAGAGAGACGCGGATATGATTCGATATTACCAGACGTTTACCCAGTGGTGGCTAGTGAAATTTATTAGTGCATGTGCTACACAGATTTTCCATGCGTAAGTTTGTTGAACTTAGTCTCACCTAATTTAATTTCACCCTCCATTTCTCGCGATAATCGCCAACAAGTAGAACAAATCATAAGAAAAATATAAACATTAACCCGATGATACGAATACCGAGTAACTAAAATAAATTGTAGCACTAAGCCCAACAAAATTGGCCTTTTGCAACAAACCCAACCACATGTTCGGCTCACTTCGCCATTGGCAACTTTAAGAAGAAAATACGCTATCAATGGGCCCTGATTTTCGAACAGAGGAAGTTGAAATTCGCAGTAGAAAATGTGTAAATTTCTCTTTGTTTAATTTATTCGAATTTTTGAAAATTTTTCTCTTAGGAATCGGTAGAAAATTCTCTTTAGAATTTTCTCTTACTGTTTACCAGGGGTAGTTGACTTTGTAGCAGAGAAAAAATGATGTTGCGTAGTATTTATTATTTAAAAATTCCAAATCGCTTTAAACAAGGAACTTTGAAGATGTTCTCCTAGGGCTTAATATGTTTGAAAACATATAGGAAGCGGAAGCAGCCTATAACACACCAATAAGGTAGATTCTTCCTAGAGAGGATCCCTTCCATTTAGCCGAGAATAAGTTTTAAAAGTTATTTAGACTTACTAAGGATTCAGTAAGGAATGTAGTAGAGCGTGTAAGGCCTTATATCCCTGCTCCTATGCGGAAATCGGCTTTAAGTGTTGAAACAAAAGTAAGTTCTTTAATTTTATTAAATAGGAAACATTTACTTACAAGTTACGAGAACTTTGGTCTTAGTTTTATTATCTTTGCAGCATTCAAATTCTTGGTTTTGGTAGTTATCAAGAAATAACAGGAAGTAATATCTACAGTATGTCCACGGATGGGGTTTACAAGAGGACAAATGGACTAAAAATTGAAAGATACGGAAAAATGTCACTCTTAGTAAACGTTTTTGCTTGCCTAGAGAATACGATTCATCATAAGAAACTTCAATTTTTTTATACAGGGTGGGTAAGAACTGCAAAAATGTTATGTTGCTTAAGAATAAACATACTTTATTTTGAAAGATACGAAAAAAAGTCACTCTTAATAAACGTTTTTACTTGAATAATGAATAGGTGATACTTGTTGTCAATGTCTTTATTTAATTAAGTAATTATAATAATAATAATAATAATACGAACATTTTTATTAACATGAAAAGAATACGATAACGATTTCATAATTCAAAAGCTCCACCCCCTTACTCGACACATTTTTCTAATTGCTTTCTGAAATAAGAATTTTTGATTTCTTTTCTTAGATATCAATTGGACAGCCTGGATAATTCTGCCCTTCAGCACTTCAATGTCATTTGGTACTGCGGTAGCAAAAACAATCTGTTTTAAACGGCCCCATAAAAACATATCCGCCAAGGTTAAGTCGGGGCTTCTTGGGGGCCACAAAACTGGGCAATTCCTGCCAATCCACCTTGGACCAAATCTGAGGTCAAGTCATTCTCTAACCTTACGAGCGAAATGGGCTGGACAACCTTCTTCCTGAAAATACATATTTTGTCGAAAATTTAATGATAGATTTTCGAGTTCATCATTGAAAAATGTATCAATTATCAAAAAAATATGGCCCTATGATGCCATGGATGGATATCGCGCACCACACGTTCACTTTTGTGAAATATTATCTTCTCGTCATAATTCTGAATTCGGGATTTTCTAAAGACCAGTATCTAACGTGCTGGGTTGCAACGGTTCCATTGGTAGAAAATGTACTTTCATCAGAAAACATGATACATTAATAAAAATCAACATTTCCAATTAAAATTTTGTCTCCTATCCACAAGCAAAAATCAAGTCGTTTCGCGTCATCTCCCTCTTCCAATCTTTGATTAAAGTGCGGTTTATACGGACACAATTTATTTGCTTTAAGGATCTTCTAAATTTGACTTTTTTTCACAACTTCCAACTGAGTAACACGATTTCTAAGGGA
Organism: Polydrusus tereticollis; assembly: GCA_963920685.1. Classification (NCBI taxonomy): domain Eukaryota; kingdom Metazoa; phylum Arthropoda; class Insecta; order Coleoptera; family Curculionidae; genus Polydrusus; species Polydrusus tereticollis. The sequence continues at coordinate 22,204,619 of OY987328.1, forward strand.
CGTCATAGGATTTTCTTCAACAGATTGAAGAACTAAGACTGTATGTAGCAGCATCATCATGGTCGTATTTCTTCTTTTTTTTTGAGATCCAAAACCGAACCAGTTCTCTGGAACTTTTTTATTAACTTGCAGATTGTCATCCTAGTTATTGGGATTCCTCCAAATTTCTCGGTAAATTGTTCCATGACGTAGCGGTATGAAACTTGACCATCCCCATAACATTGTATTATAAAAACTCTTTGTTCAGTAGATAGCATTTTTACTTAAATAATAACTTTATTAAATAAAGACATTGACAACAAGTACCTATCACCTTAAGTGTCATTATTATTTTAACTAGGTTCACCAGTCAGAGGTGTGCCAGCGAATACTTTTTGGGAAATAATTTTTACATAAGTAAACCTTTTAATGAATTGTTCTACTTCGGTTTGTTGTTTAGAAAACACATTCATGAAGAGTGGATTTTTTTCGTATCTTTCAAAATAAAGTATGTTTACTCTTAAGCAAAATAACATTTTTGCAGATTTTACCCACCCTGTATAAAAAAATTGAAGTTTCTTATGATGAATCGTATTTTCTAGACAAGCAAAAACGTTTATTAAGAGTGACTTTTTTTCGTATCTTTCAAAATAAAGTATGTTCACTCTTAAGCAAAATAACATTTTTGCAGTTTTTACCCACCCTGTATAAAAAAATTGAAGTTTCTTATGGCGAATCGTATTTTCTAGACAAGACAAGAGGACAAATGGACTAAAAATTGAAAGATACGAAAAAAAGTCACTCCTAATAAACGTTTTTGCTTGTCTAGAAATACTGTATAGGTAAAATAGGTATAGCAATAAGACAATCATCAGCAAGCAACAGTATAAGCGATGCGTCTAAGGCATTATCAAGGTCCGAAAATCTATATGATTAGGTATGGTAAATTTCCTAGGAGCATGCGATAACTAGAAGTTATACGTAACAGGTTAGTGGCTTAAATTACCTGAATAAACCCTCCTTAACTTTTTATTTTATGATAAGGCACGTTACTGCAGGATTAATCCCTTATGACGCTCTCCGAGCGGTGCGTGTACGCAGGAAATGATTCACGTTGGTCTTTAATCTTTGGAGATTATACTCGTTGGGGAACACGACCTCAGAGAGGTCATTCCACAGTAATGACGTTGTCAAGCCAAGGGAATCGAGTGCCCGCCATGATTATATCCAGTTCTTCGATATTAACTTATTTAAAAAATACTACCGCCTGGGTTTTTTTAGCGTTAAATTCTACTTGGTTACTGCCACCCTAAGATAGAATTTCTTCCTGCTGCCTATAAAGATGAATTGGTAGCCGATGTCCGAGCATCCAAAGTAAAAGATTTAACAAGTGTGCTGTCATCAGCAAAGCTATATATAGGTCTTTAACTCTTTTCCAAGAAAGCCTGACAGCCATGAACCGGCAATCCGTATGCTCTCACTTTAGTTAGGAGCTTTTCATGCCATACTCGGTCAAATACCTTAAGATTGTCCAGTGCTACCGCCCGGGACTCCCTATGATGTTCTATTGCGTTATTCCAAACGTGAGTAACATAAGCGAGAAAGTCTCCTGTTGATCTAGACTTACGGAGTGCATACTGGCGGTCACTAATAATGTTGAAGCCTTCCAAGTACTTTTACAAAATTCTATAAATAAATAATTTTTCGTTGATAGCCTTCTCCATATATTTTGATTTAACCGAAAGCAATGGGACTGAAAGAATAGTTGTTTGGCAAGGTCTTCTTGCCTTTTTTGGGTATGGGCTGGACTCGCACAGTTTTCCAGAAAGAAGGAAATATTCCTTTTTTGTAAGATACGTTAAAAAGCCTACAAAATACCGGTGTCGATCAGCGTCAGCGCATGTCTTAATTACGATGACTGGAATATCGTCAGGACCAGAAGCTTTTTTGGTGTCAAGACTCTTCAAGATTCGTTTAATATGGCGGTGCCGGAAAACATCTTTATTCTGTAGGTTTTACCAAAAGTGAAAACCTGGGCTACAACCCCCTTTACGTAGTAAAGGGAGCTGTGACTGGTCAAACCCGGCAAACTGCGGTTTTTAGATTAATTAAAAGTAGGTTAAGCTGGCGACGACAGTGCAATTGTCTGCGTTTTAATTGGTCGAAACCTGTGGCAACTTTGCTTTTATTTTCTCTTGAGCGAATCTCTCCTCCCTTTTTCAGTGTGCTACCTATTGCATTCTAAAATAGGTTATTTAGCAAGAAGGGAGGTTACTATTCTACTGCCGTCGAAAATTAAGACTCTGAGCGGATGGCTTGATCATGCCTATGGTTTATTGCGCGCCTACCGTTCATTGCTTCTACTAATAGTATACTTCGGGCATTTGGTGTAGAATTAGTATAGTTCAGGTATCGATATAGAGGAAGTTTTAATTATATTACGATTTAATATTATACTGCGCAACAAGGGGCGAAAGTCTTCGCTTGGGCAGCTAACTTCACACTCGTGAAATCGTTGAGTAGCCCTGAATTGCGCATACAATTTTCCTTATAAAATGTTTTGAAAATATGACTTGAGATGCCTCGCAATCCTGTGTATTTGATGTTAATTACTTATTGTTGGACTCACACTCGTAGAGATCCAGAATAAAACCTTGGTCTTTCTATTCACTAATCATTTATTTAGATAGTGTGAAGGGTTATTATACAAAAGGCGCCAGAAACAATATGGCAACTATAACAACTCAAACATAATACAACAGATAATATAACCTGTACCTTTTAATACTTACTAGTAGATATATTAAATTACCTAACTATAAATCTAATACAGGCATTTCCAACACAAAAAACAGATCATAATGTTATTATTCAGATATGCTTTCTTTTTTTAACAGACCAACATGAACATTGTCACAACCGAGTATCTTGTAGCAACGCGGACAGAACTGATGTTGTTAAATAATTATATCTCAACAGTATTCCATTAAAGGTTATTTGTAAAAAGAGAGTGACCACAAAGAGAGCAAGATGCATATACTTTCACGAATCTATTGCGCAAGCGCAGTCGTATCTCTATCCTTGTTTTGCCCGGAAATCAGACAAGGATGCCCATTCGGTTTTCACAACTTGACAATGAAAAGGTCTATATAAGGTGTCAACGAGAAAATCGTCGCGGAATGCACTTAAAATCAGCTGCTTTTCATGTCGGACCCTAGGGTCGAAAACTCAACTTTCGACCCGCTCCGTCGGCATCGAAAGTCATATTTTCAAAACATGTGTTATGAAAAATATATTTACCGGTATTAATTGATAGTTTTGGATATTTGTTTTAAAAGTTTGGTGGTCCTGCAGCTCTCCGGCCCTTATACTGGATCCGCCACTGCGTTTAACGTAAAATAATTGCATTTTTTTTTTATTTATCTAGCTTTAAATCAGATATTGCTTCCAATAGCTTGCCTTCATAACTTTTAGCATTTCAATATAGCTGAGACAACACTGAAAGCCTGCACCTTAGTAAGGCTTGTTTCTTGTTTTCAAGTAGCGTTCTCTCAGCGGGCGTCGGTGGCGTCTGCACGCCGGATTTCGGCAAAAAAGGAAGATAAGAGGGTTTCCATTGAGAGACGAGGCGCCTCGGGCCAGCCGGCACGCCAAAGTGTTGACAAACACCACAGGCACGCACAACTACGTGCCTGATGGCCTGACTGAAATCGCCGATTTCATGTAATTCACCTGTTGTCGGGTTTACAATAAGCAGTAGGGAACAAAAAAATTAACTGGAATGTATTGAAAGATTTTTGCCTCTTCGATTATTTATTTAGATATTGTAGATACAGGTTGTCAGGTTGTGCTTGGATGGGGTTCACAGTAACACCAATGGACTTCATTTTTGAACAAAAAGTTAATGTTCTTTAACATATTATTTATTTCATAATAATACACTGCGGAATAATACCATTCCAAATTATATGCTAATACTAATATTATAAGCTAAAATAAAAATTTAAATCGGTAACAGTACTTTGCTGTTATCAATTTTTACGTAGGTATACAGTCCCGAAATTAGGTGGCCAAAGAGAAACAGTGGAATCTGCATCGGAAAACAATACTAATTTGTTTAATAAACAAGTATCGGAAATTGTCGCCTAAGGGTATTTTTCAGATTATTCCCAAACAGTTGAACATAGAAACATGAATTTTTGGTATTTTAGTAACTTTAGTATGCCGAATCTAGATCTAAAATCAAAACTGTCAAAATTTAATTATAGGCGTAGCATTTGGGGAGGTTCAAGAACAAAAACAAAAGTAACTTTTTTCTTTTAAGTTATTGTTTTTAATTTTTTTTCTGAAATTATGAAAGTTTAGGTCTTTCTGGCAAAAAAAGGTACTCTTGATGTACTTCGCTAAGATGCAATATTTCTGAAAAAGAAGTCCTTGACGATAACCTTGTTTACCAAGGACCGATCACATTTTCATTAAAACTTAGTAGTAGGCCTTGAAACAAAATTGACATGTTTGTTATTTTCCAGCTTGACATTTATTATGATAGTTTATTCGAAATTTTCTGATATAATTGTGGTCAATTTTTTTAATATGGAGCGTTTCTCGAATAACGAATTCGCTGATATTCATTTTATTTACGGATATTGCAATGGCAATGCACGTGCCGCTGTACGTGAGTACCAAAGACGGTTTCCGAGAAGAAGACTGCCACATCGAATAGTATTTAGCCGTGTCCATAGAAATTTAGTAGAAAACGGATCATTTAGGCATTCCCAGGGACAAGGCCGGCCTATGGGAGATTATGATTTTGAGGGAACGCTAAATAGAATTGAGGAAAATCCTCAAATAGCATTGAGACCGCTGGCAAATATTATCAATATCCCCAAATTAATTGTAAGTATCTAATATTCATTAGAATTCTTTTCAGAGATAACAGATAGCAGCACGTGAATTGTTTAAAAATATTTTTTTAGCTTGGAAGAATGACCCAAATGCAGAGACTGCATCCGTTTCATTATCAAAGAGTATATGATTTAAGAGCCGAACCTCGTGTAGAATTTTGCCAATGGATTTCCAACCACCAAAATACGTTGAGAAAAGTTTTATGGTCGGATGAAGCAACCTTTTCAAGAGGCAAGGCATTTAATAGCCATAATACTCATTTTTCGGCTTAAGACAATCCGCATGTGGTTCGAAGGAATAACTACCAACATAGGTTTTTTTTAACATAGGTTTTCTTTCAATGTATGGGCAGGGAGCATAGGAGATGTTTTAATATGTCCTATTATTTTGCCAGATAGATTAAATGCCCATCATCATTTAAGTTTCCTCCAAAATGAGCTGGCAGAATTGTTAGAAGTGTTCCTATACGTACTCGGTTAGAGATGTTCTTCCAGCACGATGGGCGCCAGCCCACTTTGGCCAGCTTGTAAGAAACTGGCTAAATGAAAATTTTCCCAATAGGTGGATAGGTAGAGGTGGTCCAGTAAACTGGTCAGCTCGATCGCCTGAGCTAAATTCTTTAGATTATTATCTGTGAGGCAATATGTGCAATATTGTTTATGCCACAGAAGTAGATAGCCCAGAAGAGCTTTTAAGACGAATTCACGTAACTGGAAATCGAATTAAAGAAAACCGGCTCGAAATTTTACGTGCTACTCAATATATTAGGAAACGGTCCAGACTGTGTATTCAACAAAATGGAAATTTATTTCAACATTTACTCAAGTAAATAAGTCTGGTTGTTAACTTTAAAAAAATTCATAATTTTAATTTGATCCGTGTTTGCTAAACAATGTTATGGTTAAGGACTTTTTTTTCAGAAATGGTGCATCTGAGCGAAGTACATCAAGAGTACCTTTTTTTGACAGAAAGCCCTAAGCTTTCATAATTTCAGAACAAAATTGTAAAACATTAATTCAGAAAAAAGTGCACTAAATTTCTCAAATTAATATCGTTTCTTCGGAATTATTTCTAAACGCCTTTATCGATTGTCACTGATTTTTGTAATTTTAGAACAACTACTATTACTGGCGTGGTTTGACGCAAATGCGATCTTTTTTTAATGCCTGGAAATTTGAAAATGGAGCCTGATTCATAAATAAAAGTTTGTATTTTTGTTACCCCCTGATGACTTTAATTGTTTCTTTGACACTAGCTGACTAGTTTACAGTACATTTTGAAACTTTTTTATCTCTTGTAAAATTTTCGCCACACATACAGTTTCTCTTCCAAAAAATTATTTACGATACCTTGTATTTCATCATTGTTGCGGAACGAGAAACATGAGAAAAGTCTTAATTTTAATAACTACCAAGTTAATTCTTTTCAAAAAATTAAACTGTACTTTGGGCTTCGTGTCCAGTTTGTTTTTAAAATAATCTGGATCATTGACAATTCTTTGCAACAACTCAGCTTGGGTAGCGATGGGGGAACCATACATTTTGATTTAAGAGCGCTCCACAGGAAAAAGTCTAGACGCGTTAAATAAGGAGATCTTGTTGGCCAACTAACAGGTGCATCGGTGCCTCTTCCGATCCATCTATTAGAATATGTTCCATTTAAAAATCTCCGAACATTGATACTTAAGTGGAGTGGTGCCCCGTCGTGCATAAACCACATTTCGATACGAAATTGTAATGAATGACCATCCAATAAATTGGGTAAAGTGTTTTGCAAGAAGAATAGATAATTATCCCCATTTAACCGATTTGGCATTACACCTGGTCCAATAATAAAATTGTCAATCATACCTGCCCAATTGCCATTCTAAATTCATGCTGCAAATGTTTCTCCCCGATGGCATGAGAATTTTTATCGCTATATACATGTTCGTTATGTACATTTCTAATTCCTGATCTCGTGAACGCAGGTTCGTCCTTAAATTAAATTTTCTTATGAAAGGTATAAGGTAATACCAAATGCAGTATTCTCATTGTTTTGATGAAACGGCAAAGTGTCAGCCTACTTTCAGGATTCATTTGCAAAAGATTTTGCACCTGTTGCACATGATACGGATGGAGTAACTGCTCTCGTAGAATGTTATTAATGGTATTTTTGGAAACCGCCAATTCGAACCAGAAGCGTCTACACTTAACTTTGAATCATCTTCAATTCTGTTTAAAATTACTTCGAGCTCCGATGTCTTAATTGTATGTTGGCGTCCTCGATTAACATTATTTCCATTAAAACTACTCCGCCCAACACTAACAAGTAAATACTATCGGTATGTCAGATTTATTTTACTGTCGCCTAGTAAATAAACAAAATACAAGTTTTGAATCATTGTTTAGAATAGCACCAATGATGAGGTATCGTAAATAATTTTTTGGAAGACAAACTATATGTCTGACGAAAATTTTACAAGAGACAGAAAAGTCAAAATTAAGTCAGCTAGTATCACAGAAACAATGGAAGTCATTTGTACAGAGGATAACAAAAATATAAACTTTTATGTATGAGCCACGCGCTATTTTTAAATTTCCAGGCATTAAAAAAAGATCGCGTTTTCCGTCAGAACACGCCAATAATAGTAGTAATTCTTAGTCCCAAAATTAGTGAAAATCGATAAAAGACGTTTAAAAATTATTCCGAAGAAACGATATTAATTTGAGAACTATTGCGCCCTGTAGCGGCAAAACGAAGCAATATTGCATATACGTAAGTTTGCCTAGATCGCCATATTTTTGGTTTACGAATTTATGGTTAAGCGTTGTACAGTCATTTCAGGGACACTCTGTATATCACAGTCTGAGAAGTAAGTGTTATAATTCCGTAACAATCTAGAAATGAAAACATTCTGTCCGTAGTTAGTAAGATAAGTTGTTTCAAGAAACAGGTGTTCCTGCGTGGTGCGCCTTATTGGACCCAAGAACAAAGCGGACGCAATAAAGGCATTACAGCAAATTGCAACTCTAATCCGTTTGTATAGGAAGACAACCAAAACGTCGGTGTTCTAAGCTCAGCATACCAAAAAGGAAAAGTCTCGTTTCGTATGGCACGTTTTGATAAGGAAACCTTAGTTTAAATAGAAGATATCTTGCAAATTTATTTTGGACACGATCGATTCTTCTGACGCGGCATTGATAAATGCGACCCCACACAACGGAATAATATTCAAGTATCGATCGAACTAGACCAATATACATATAGAGCCATAGGTGCCCTTGTTTGGTAAATTTGTCTAGTATTTCGCTTAATTATTAAACTATGCAATCTAAAACTCTTCAAAATTGTGTTGTCCACATGCAGAATGAAGAGAAGATTATTATCGAAGGTGACGCCGAGATCATTAAAGTGTAAGACAATATCCAGATTGATGTTCTCCACTTCGTAGGTATAATTTGTCTTTATACAATCGACACTTGCTCCGAACTACTTAATCAAGGTGGTAGCTTCTTTTTTAGGGAATAGGAGTTCTGCGGTCTCGTCAGAGAACGCACTGTCTGAATAAACACATCAGGGCGGGAGTGCCGCAAGGCTCACCTCTCTCTCTCCAATGTTGTACATAACATTTATACTTACGATATTTCATGAGATAGATTTATGCAGCTCTATCTTTTCGCTGACGATACAGCAATTTCTTCGACTACTAAATCACCGCGAAACGTCGTCAGCCGGATACAGTGTCACATAGTTTAGCTGGAAAAATGGCTTTCGGCTTAGAAGATTTGCTTGAATCCCGCCAAGATGAAGGTAATTTTCTTTTCGAAAAGCATCGTCCGCAGGCCTGAAATAAGGCTACGGGTCAATGGAGTCCAAGTGAACGGGTTCCAAGAGGTGAAATGCCTGGGACTTATTTTCGACAAAAGGCTGAATTGGAGGCAAAAATTAATAGAATAAAACTTGCATTGCTACAGTTAGGCTTTATCTATCCCCTGCTTCACAGGCGGAGTAGACTTGCTATTAGAACTAAGGTCAACCTCTACAAGGTATTGGTCAGGCCGGTTCTAACTTATGGTGCACCTACGTGATGCAACATAAGCAGAATTGAGTTTAATAAGTTCCAAGTGATTCGGAACAAGCCGCTGAAAACCATCGCGAACGCGCCGAGATATATTATGAATATAGTGTTACATAATGACTTTCAGATATTGACAATTAACGAATTTTTCTTGAAAACTATAAGAAATTATTACGGACGTACAGACGAATCGACAAGCCAACTTATTACCGACTCACATACAAGATCGAGACAAATCGGGACGTACAAGTTACCTAAAGACCCCTGTTGCTCCAGATCCGATCCCACAATAGTAGGAAGGCACTAAAATTGACATGCACAAATATTATATATTTAACAAAGAGGCGCCAAAATTTTTGCAAAATAACTTCTAAATAACTTCTAAATAACTTCTAAATTAAATCCGTAAGAAGCACAAGCATCCAAGCAAAGAGCTTATTACAAATCTCTAGAAACCATAAAGCTGAATAGTACTAACGAATAATCAATAGATGTCAAAGAAGTTTCTCCTGACGTAAAGAAATATTAAAGAACCTAGAGATTCCAATCAGACAGCTTTTCCAGAAACAGTGAATGACAAACACTGTCAAAAGCCTTTGATCAGGTCTGTATATATGACGTCAACTTGAAGACCTGCTGCTGAGCAATGATGTGATTTTTGTAGTTAAAAAAGATTTTGACCTCCTAGAATATAATCGTATCTTTTCATACTTATAAAAAGTTGATAAAGAATCGCTTATGGTCAGGCAATTAATAATTCCTCCGATTACTGATCGCTGCCATTACGCCCATTTTCTAAGGCGTTTTTGTATAAATTATTTGTGCTCCATATTCTCATCTGCTCCGAATTCACATGTTCGTGAAAAAATGTCTTCCCACGTGCATTATTATTGTTGTGTAGGTTATCCATAAACGATTGGAAAAACTCTACTTTGCGCTGCGGGTCGTTAGGAACTATCTCTGTAGCAATTTTAAAATGGCCACTAGTGATTTTGGGGAAAATGATAAACTTACTTTGATCATATTGCCATATTTCCTCAAAGTGCATTTTGTATATAAGTGAGTCGCACAGTAGTGTTGTTAGGATTCGTGATAAAAGTGACACGCATAGTATAAGAATTTTAATCCCTTAAAAGCTTTTTGTATGCACCCTGTAAATTTTAAAGAACTGTCAAAAATCACAACTGAATCACGAACATGGTCCTTCACTGGTAAGACAGTGTTATCAATCTGAATTTTAATTTCATTCCTAACCAGATCCACATTGGACTTGCGCTTAAAAATCATTACACACTATTTCTAAAGATTTAATTTAGAGGAATATTTCAAAGACAATCTATTTAAGGAGTCTAATTATTTACTTGAAACTTTGCAAGTGTCAGCAAAATCGGCTTCACCAAATGACTTATATACCTGCGTGTCGTCAGCATAGTATTAGACTGCATATGGTTTCAATGAGTTTGAAAGAAATGACGTGTAAATGGCATATAACAGAGGTGATAAAGTGGAGCCTGTGGTACTCCACTTTGAATTATAACTGGAGTCGATACCATGCCACCAACACGAACAGACAGACCTATTTGCCAAAATGACCAAAAAACTGAACCGCATCATCAGACAGTCCCACATGTTGCAGAATAGTTAACATCATCGGATGATTTGTTGTGTCGAAAGTCTTAGAATACGATGTCAAAATTGTAATTTTTCCGTTACCAATAGCTTCAAGAATATCGTCCAAGACTTTCGCCAGACAGAGCAGAACACTGATAGTCCAGAGGTGTCTAAATTCCCATGGGGACAAGACTTTAGAAGGTGGTGTTACCAGAGCTTTTTTCCAGATTTCAGAAAATTCGGAATTATGTATACAAAGAATAACGTGATTAATGTATGGTAATAAAAATGGACAGCCAACTTTCTACAGGGTGTCACAAAAGAAATGGGAGACAGCTCAACAGCAGATTCCTTAAGAAAAAGTAATGCGATTTATTCAAACTTGCCCTAAAGTTGATAATAACCAAGAGACAAGGTGTCAAAGTTTAAATTTTGATTTCGACTATCCCAAACAATTTCTCAATGAAGTGACAAAATTAGGGCTTTGAGTTTTTTTAAGGCGAGTAATTGGTCCAAACTATTGATTTTACTAGTAGAGGGCGCCACCTACGGCATACCCCACTTCTTTTAGGTGTCATAATTTTTTTCAAACGACCTAACTTTATAAAAAATCGATTACCCTACTTTCCAACGATTAAAAGGTATACTTAATTGAAGTCACTGGGAGTAACCATTTTCGAGATAATCGCATTTGAAATTTCCTATGCAATTAAATACGTGTGGTCTGAAAGTAATGGGACATGGAGCGTCAGTGAGTTTCTGATGACTTTTAGCTAAATTTATTTAGTTCAAAGGTTAATATTATAGAAGATACTTGAGATACTACATTTTTTTTACGGGAATACTAACCCAGATATGCCTAAAAGTAGACCAGGAGAAAAATTGTAGATTTTTTGTTGAAATTACATTAAAAATATTAATAAAAAAGAGTATTTTATGAACTTATATTTTTATTGTTACAAAAAAAAACGCCGTACTATATATAGTACGCTAGGCATAAAGGTATGTATTTTTATTAGGACCTGGTTTGGTAACCAATAAAACATTTAACATGAAGTCCTACATTACATTTTACGCATCTTGTCTTTGCTCTCTCATGGCAGAAACCGCAGCGAGTTTGACGGTCTTGTGGTATTACAAGATGATCTAAACGGTCATAACGAATGTCAATATTTTCTTGACTTGCCGGGCGTCCACGGGAATAAGTACAAGGTTTTTGATTTTGAGTAAGTAAAGCTGTTGCAATACGTCTTCTGAACTTCAGTTGATCCAAATCTCCACCATGTATTCTATATAGCTGCCAAGCGTTATGGACTGCCATGTCGATGCAGTGAGATATCAATGAAAAGTACCATTTTTTCCCTCGGAGAGCGACACGATAAAGGCTAATGCTTTGATCTGACCTGTCTACGCTGCCCATGTTGGCATTGTACAACTTTACAATTTGTGGTTGTTGTATCTAAAATAAAAAAAATTAGAAATATGTATATAATATTTAGAATTTGTTATAAACGAACCTCTAAAATTTTTTTCTCCTTTTGGGAATGTCGTGTGACTGACTGAATTGGTTCGACGCCCACAGAATTGAAGCAAAGGGTCACCAAATTGTTGTCGTGCCATTTGACAGTGATAATGTTTTTATCAGATATTTTTCTGAAATCATAAGTCCCTCTCTTTTCTCTTTTAATAACCTTTGAATTTTGTAAAGCAACTCCTTGTATTCTATTTTCTCTAGCTGTCCCGGTTGCAAAAAATCTTTTCTCCGAAAGCTTTTCAATAAGCGGGATTGACGTAAAAAAATTGTCAAAAAATAAATGAAATTCTTTATCGGTCCATCTACTTCTCAAAGCATCGGCATACTCAAGTACCACACTAGCACCTACACCCAAATCACAATATATTTTGCTAATATTGGTCGATGCTTCTTGATAAGGTTCAAACCAAAAAATGTATCCATAATTGGAAGTACCTACCCATAATTTTTAGCCATACCTTATGGGTTTACCATGAATGAATTGTTTACAGGAATGGCGACCAAAATATGGAACCATTGCCTCATCTACAGAGTGCATCTGCGTAACGATACCATTTTCCAAAAACTTTTTGTTGAGGTGTTTGAACAGTGGTCTTACTTTTGCAAACTTATCTTTCTGGTCCAAATTTAAATTATCCGCAACATGAAAATTTGACATAATGTACTCAAATTTATCTCTAGTAAGTGCTTCTCAAACCATTCAAGTGGAGTTTTTGTTTCATTAGTGACATTATTTTCAAATATATTAGGACTATTTCGCGTAAGATCCTCTTTTACCCATTGATAAGTTTTTTTCTTTTTGATAGGTCGTTTTTTACTTTTATATTTTTGTGCTAAATCTTACAATGAAATATTATCTTCGGAGTCCGAAGAAGAAATGGTGTCATTATGTGTAAAATTTATTTCTGCATACGCTTGCAACTGTGAACCTGGTAAATTGTTTACCGAAACCTGGTCCTCCTCACCAGAATCATTATCAGTGATAGAACCGCAAGCGTTGATTGGAGGCATTATTGTGACACTATCAACTTTTGACACTAAATTCTCGTCCTCTTCCAACATTGCCATTGCTTGCTCGAGGGAAAAATGTTCTGAAAAAAATAGTACGTTATTTGCCTGGCGTACTATATATAGTACACTAAAAAAAAAATCGTTTTTACAAGCTTTATGAAAAAGAAATGATCTATATCTTGAAAATGTATTGAAACTAACAATTATTTTTTCAATCAAAACCAGCAAATATTTTTTTATCACATTGTTATAACTCAAAAATTTTTACTTACTTAGCAAACCGAATTCCGTATTCAGCCATTTTACAAAATGTCTGTTTTTATTTGTATCGCCACAACAATGTTTAGCAAGAAAACAATAACACATCTACTCTCAATGACTAACACCAACTTACTGAAGCTACCTTATTAACCTTTACGGCAAAATAAAACGATCGGTTTTTGCTAGTTTCCACTTGTTTTAGGTGTACTTTATATAGTACGCCAGGCATATCTGGGCTAATTATATTTTAATGAAGCTTCCTTATTTAATAATACTGTAGCATTCATTTTTGCTGAGGTTGAAATGCTTATAGGATGGTACATGATTTTATGTAAGATATATTAATTTGTTACCTAAAAATCAGTTAGGGTTTGTTGAAGGCCGTAGCACTGCTGATGCTATGTTTGAGTTGGCACAGGAAGTGGCCCAAAATTTAGATTGTGGGTGAAAATGTAGTGCTTTATTTTTGGACCTGGCAAAGGCATTTAAAAAATAAGTCTTAAGAGAGCAAAACTTTTCCCTATAAATTAACTATATTCCAGAGTCCTTTTTGTTGTCATATTGTCGATGGTTGTTGCCACTGCAGTATGTGACTGTCTCTTTAAAGTTTGTTGAAATAGTAATTTTTTAAAAATTTCCACAAAAAGTCCAGTCCATTGGCTAAACCAATTTAAAGGCCATATGGATACGTTAACTTTCTATGTTATCTGCACTGATAAAATTAATTATTTGAGTTAAAAAAATTTACCGTTGACTCAAATAAATATTTGTTTCCTATTAGCCAAACAAATATGTATTTGAAAAATACCAAGGGATTATTTGCCTCAATTAGTATCATCTGATTTGATACAAATTACGTTTTATTTGGAATTAATCACTAAATACAAAATTCAAGCAAATATTTATTTCCTTAACACTAACCTAACTTAAATAAGCCGTTTCAATGACTTAAGGTAAATAGGTTAAAAATTAAGTTAACAAAATCTTTATTTGATTGATATTTATATATATTTTATCAAGTACATATTTATTTTACTTTTGTTTTACATGTATTTGCCGTAACAACAACGTTATTTAATTAAACAATTTAAGTGATTTGATTTAAATAAACCGGTAATTTCCATCAAAGTGATTGTTTTTTTATTCAAGTACATAATTGTTTAACTTGTCTTTTATATTTATTTAGATCAAATATAAATTAATTTGGTTTAAATACCTTTTTTTAATTTTCTATAGATCAGAATGTTCATTCAAATCAGTTCTTATTTTATCCAAGTACCTGTTTATACAGACGTCACATAAAAATAAGAAATATTGAAATGTTGCTATTGAATATGGTTTAATCAGTACCTATACCATAATAATCACAAACCTTATCAAATTGTTTATAGTGTTCAAATAATAAGGCAAACCAACAAAAAAAAAACACATTTTTGCCGAAAATAAAGGTTATAACAAATTACGCGCACGCGCACAACTATTTTTACATAAAAATAACATAAAATTTAAATGTAAATAAAACGACAATGTCTTCCTCCACAAATTTAATAAAAGTAAAATTCTTGTTCCCTACATGTTTCGGGCGTCTAGACGTCCATCTTCAGGGGATACTAGAAGGAATTTCATCTTTACAAAACTAGTTAGAATTATGGTGAACATTGACTAACTAGTTTTGTAAAGATGAAATTCCTTCTAGTATCCCCTGAAGATGGACGTCTAGACGCCCGAAACATGTAGGGAACAAGAATTTTACTTTTATTAAATTTGTGGAGGAAGACATTGTCGTTTTATTTACATTACGTAAACTCCACTGCAAGTATGGACTACTTTTTCAATAAAATTTAAAAGATAACCATCTCTTATTTTATTTCTTATTTTTATGTTATGTTATGTGTTTCTATAAACGTCTTATGGCAGATCTGTAGATTCAACTCTTATTTTATTTTTATGTTATGTTATCTTGCTGTATAAACCGTCCATTAGTTGTTGTTCCCCTTAAAATATACGTCAATAAAACATTATAGAGAAGTTAATAACTTTGATAAAAAATTAAATAAAGTCAAATTTGCAAATATTAGGTACAATAATTATTAATATTATATTAATTATATTATATTTTTTACGTTAGGAGGTTTGATAGGTATTGAATTATGGTGAAAATTGAGAAAAACTGTCTTATTTGTAACCTAGGTAGCCATGATTTATAAATACCTGGCTACATTTTTCTAAAAAGATTTTGTGTTCGAAATTTCAAATTAGGTATTACAAGTATCTTTTCTTTGCCTCTTATCTTACTTTTTTAACTCGTTTCATGCGTAACTAAAATATTCAAATATAGTTTCCTACCTTGAGAAGTATCTAACATATGGGATATACCCCTCGATATACCCCAATCTTCTAAATAATTATTCATATTACGTTTATTCCCCATATCTTCGTTTTAATTTTTGATGGAACCACTAACTTCTGTGCCACTAACAAAGAAGATTTCACTCTCACTCATAAATTTCTACAAGACAAAATCGAACACCAATGACCAAAACGCGATGATCAGGCCACTTTTGTATAACCAATCAAATTACTCCTCGAATTACTCAAAGCCCAAAGTAGGCGACAGGAGTTCATTTAAATACTTAATTATTAGTTTGGATGACCAAATTATTTGAAAAGTTCGGCAATGAATGATTTAAATTAAAGTTAAAGGTATTTAGTTCTTAACTTGAAATGTACTTCGATTAAATAATTAGTTATTTGTAAATATTTGGTTGTTTTATATTAAGGATTTAATGTAAATACATAATTATTTAGTTTAAATGACCTAGACATTTAAATAGTTCTCTATTGGGTGATTTAACTAGCGATTAACGGGATTTAGTTCCTAAATAAAAATTAGTTCAATTAAATAATTAGTTATTTAGATTTTGTTATTTTAGTGTTTTTTTGGTAAGATATTTGTTTGAAGGGTTCTATGATTTGATACAAATCAACCAACAGTCAAATAACTTTGCAAATAAAACGAAATACTCTCATTTATTTCAGTTAAATCAAATTTAGTTAGGTAATTAAAATCACATTTATTTATTACCAATAATTATTTACCAAATAAATCAAATTATTTGATTAAGGGAGCACAGTTTTATCAGTGTGTGGATGTTCAGTTTAGTGCTTTAATGCAAATGTTCACATTTTACAGGCCACTGTCCTAACATGAATATTATTTTTGGTAAATTCTTTAGTCAAATTTGTTCTTATTTTAAATTTATATTTTCGTCGTCAAAATTTGGGGTTATGTTTATTTATGATGGCAGTTCAGTAATTCATTTGTCTCATAGAGTCGTCATTGAGTAGTTCCATTTAAACCTTTGATTTTTTTAGGTTATTTGTTTCTAAAGCCTGGCTTAAGCCATAATCGTACAACAGTATAAGTTAGCTTAAGGTTACCTTTCCGTTAAACCCAACTTAGGCCTTCTTTGTACAACCGAGCATAAATGTGATGATATTTTGCACTTTGGAGAACTTAATACATTCAAAATGTAAAGACAATTACGCCAACTTAGTTTTTATTAAAGAAATAGTCCACACTTTCAGTGGAGTTAAAGTATAATGTAAATAAGACAATCCAGTCTTCATCCACAGCTTAATATATGAAAAAAATTTAAAGTTCCCTTACATGTTTGGAACGTTTAAACGTTCATCCTCACGGGACACTAGAGATAATAGTATGTTGTTAGAAAAATACCAGTAAAGAAAACATGAAAGTCAAAGTGAAACTTACCCAATATCAAGTTGATTGAGAAAATGTATAGTTGTCTCAAATTAATGAGTACAATTTATAAAAATGAGGTATATACGGAGTGTATCAGAAGTACGGCACGTAACTTTAGGGGGTTATTCCTTATACTATTCTTAGGGAAAAGTTCGTATGAACATGTGTCCGGAGTTGCCCAGTTTTTATTGAAATTTGGTACCGTTATTCATAATAATAAGGGGCTTAATTAGCCTTAACTAGATTGCAACTTTCAATTATTTGAATGCTTAAGTCGTTTTCATTGTAGTATTGTAGTATAGGCATCTTGTATAGAAAAGACTTTAGGTGACCCCATAAATTATAAATAATAGTCTAGAGGATTCAAGTCGGAACTGCGAGCTGGCCAATGTTGGGGACCTGCGCGTCCAATCCAGCAAGTAGAAAAAGTGTTGTCGAGGTATTACGAGCAACTAGGCTAAAATCAGTTGGGACGCCATCGTGCATTAACCACATTTTAGTTCTTACTTGTAGAGGTACGTCTCCTAAAAGAACGTTATGTTCGTCGGATAGAAACTGCGTATAGGAGTTTCTATTCAATCGAGGTGGTAAAAAGATTGGTTCAATAGGATAGTCGCCAATAATCCCTGCTCACATATTCACCGAAACTTATCGCTGAAAACGACCTTCCCTAATTTTACAAGGATTATCGTCGGCCCAAAAATCTTCGTTATGAAACTTCATAATGGCTCCTCTTGAAAAAGATATGGTATGGGTATAGTTGATAAAGATGTAAAACCCTCCATACAGTTGATTCACTTGTTTCAAGTTACACTGCTACCTTCCTGGCACTAGTTGAAGGATCATCTTCTATCTCTCGAAGTATAGCCTCCTCTAACTCAGGCGTGGTTACTGTTGCAGATCAGTCAGGAAGTTCCGTACTACGTTTAAGACTTCCAGTCTCACTCAGTCTTGCGTGGAGCTGTCTAAATGTTTTGGCACATGGCAGTGCACTGTCTGGATAATGTTCCTGATAAATTCGCCGAGCTCCTTCAGCATTTCCATTTGCTAGGCTATAATTGAAATGCATCTGGGCTATTTTAGCGTTAGTAAAGTGATTTATTTTTGGCTTGTTTTTGACAAAACAGGTATATTAGATATCACTTATTTAAATTAACTTTGAAATACAGAGGTATTTTTTTTATACATGCAATAAAGTGGTTTGTATTCTTTCTCTCGAAAACGAAGCACGACACGAAAACAATTCACGGAACAAAAAAATATCAAAAAATTAGAAAGTCAGTGGCGTACATTTTTTTGTCAATAATATTCGTTAAGGTGCTCCCGGGGACGCTACTGTACTTAAATTTAATCCGGTTAGGTCTAATTAAGCCCCTTATCATTATGACTAACGGTACGATATTTCAACAAAATCGGGAAAAGGATATTTAAAATAATTATAAAGAATTGATTTTTTGTTTAACTTTAACGTCCCATGTATCAAAAACGGGACAACTCCGGACACATGTTTATATCAATTTTTCTCTTAGGATATTATAAAAAATTACCCCTTAAGTTATGTACCGTAGTTCTGAAACACCCTGCATAATTGAAGATAAAGTGTAATAACTAGTCATACCATTTATGTAAACATATTGGTTGTATGGAGATTTTAATATTAGTAGAACTTATGTCGACGAGGAAAATTATTTTTAATTAATGAATAAGATACATTCTGAATTAAGTGAAGTTTTTGGAAATAAAAATTATATTAAGAAAAACATGATTGGCGAAAAAAAAAATTTTTTTTTGAAAATTTATTTTAAAATTTTATTAGAAAAAGTTAAATGGTGATCGAGAGTCAACTACTATGTAGATATGGGGCTACGCTCTATAATTTTAGATGTAAGTTGAAATTTTTCGTTACTAAATTTAGAAAAAGTAGGTGGTTATGAAAAAGTAGCTTTAAAAAATATAACTTTTATGACAGAGGCAACCTTTTGTCATAGACAAGAGGTTGTTACTAACCGCTGACGGTAGCTCTTTATGTGGAGGCACTAGGTCGTGGTCCGTTATACTTACACCTTCCCTTCGTCCAAACCAGGAAAAATATAGCGAATATTAGTACTATTGAAAATCTATGCAATAAATAAAACTCAAATTTTCCCACACAAACAATAAAGATTTTATTAAATAAAGAAAGAAAGGGGGGTTTACGCTTGTTATGAAAAAATATTGAAACTTAATAGACTTTACATTATTTAAAATTATAAACGATTAAAAAAAAAGGTCTTTTCGGGCCCAAGGCATTATGATAAAAAAAATTAGGTATAACCTGCCAAGATTCTAGAACCTTTTATCTTCCATGATATACTGGGTTATAAAAACTGTTACCTCTTGCCAAGATATCAAGGTTAAACTTTAAGTTAAATAAATTTTAAAACGGGTAAAATTGGTTTGAATAGATTTAAATGGCAATAAAAACTGAAGACAAGTTAATTAATATATCAAAAGGTTATATTCAGATGACTTAATACTGGCCAGTAAGTGATTCTCTCACGCTTCAACTGCGGCAGCTAATACACTAGACCTCCGGACGTGGTCTTTACTTAAATCTAAAACCCATGTGGCTCCTTGTGCCTTGAAAGTCTACTGGCCGGTGGTTTCCTAACCTTACGTGACGGCCGAACGGCGGGAAAACTCAAAATCTGCCGAAACCAGCAAAACCAAACCAAGCAACAAAACCCCTAAAAATAATAGAAAAATATTACCCACTGAATCCCTACAAAACAACAAACCAAAAATAAAAGGAAATAAAGGAGCTTACCTCTAAAAAGGGGGTAAGACTACGTGATCTTTTGGCAAGAAAATGGCCTAACAGCGAGGCACAGCCTTCCTCTTTGAAGGTATTTTTTAAAAAGTCAGCTTAAAGGCCACGAGAACTCTGAAGAAACTTCTTCCCCTTCAGCCATCAGCTGACACAATGTTTTGCCAATTTAACATAGCCCCAACAAAAAAGAACAGAACAGAGACACACTAGGAAATATTAGAACGATACGAGAGTCTCAGCTTTTACCAGAACATAAATTGAATAATAAAATAAAGAAACTAGATTCAAGAAGTACTTAGTCCATTTTCTGTGGCGAGATTATGTGTCCCCTCTTATAATTTGTTTTAGTTTGTTTATTTAGGTACATCCTAAAAAAAACATAATTCTTAATTACTTGGTTGCTGAAGATGACTTTGACTAAAGTCGAAACTAGTACAACCTAATGTCAAATTAAATTATGTACACTCTTTAACCCTTATTTCATCCTAAAAGGACAAATATATTTTATTTTGGTGGTATAGACAGACCTTGTTTTCTTTCCCTTTTAAAGAAACTAATTCCAAACAACTTTGTTTATACATAAAATTGCCAAAAGTAAATATGGGCGTTCTGCGACTTAACGGAAAACAGAAACGGAAATTCATGGCCAACCTATTTGCAGCGCCTTGTACAATTTACCAACAGAAAAGCGAACGCACCACTTTTTATCCCACACATTTTGACTAATTGTCTGTAAACAAAGATGACACAATATAATAAACAAGTTTTTGAACAAAATAACTATCAAAGATGCACTTTGTGGAAATATGATTGTAGAATCATAGGTAAGTCTAACACTCCCTACAAAGCCAATAGTGGCAATTTTAAAATTGTTACACTGTGCTAACCACAACCGTCTTAAGTAGTAATGCTATCTGTGTTTCAACTCAAAACTCCATAAGAAATAGCATGGGACCTAAAACCTGCAGTTTTATCACCATTTTAAGGCGTGGCACTTTTCCTGGAAGCCACCACCTCATCACCCAAGTACCCGCGGAGGCGCGAGCCCCAGACCCGCGGCGGAGGAAGCCTCCACAACAGGCGTTGAGCGCGCATGATGATCGAAGGCGATACCGCGAGACCCTATGCATAATTCGCGAGGCCAGCTCAGGCAGGTCAGCGACCCCGAGCGGTGGTGACCCGATGGTTACCCGATGATCGCCCGAGGGTATCCGATGCCGGTAATATAGGGCCCTATTGACCTGTGTGGAACCCTCCACTGCTGTCACCTAACCCCCCACACATTATTCTAACCTAACTTTTGTCCCAACGGAACCCAGATCACGTGTTACCCCGATTATATAGTAACATCATTGTAGGGGTGCCACCTAACGGGGAGAGATGTACGTACCTGTAATCTTGAGACCTGTAGCGCCACCTGCTTTTCATATAAGGCATCTTGTTTACCGCGATGGTAGGTATGACGTTGTAAATCAGTTAAAATATTTTAAAATATAATAATAACAGAAAAAAAGTTTTTGTCCTCGGTGGGATTTGAACCATAATCCTCTGGGGCCAAACCTCAAAGCCTTGCAAAATACGCTACGAGAGCATATAGATTAAAACTGCTAAACAATGTTAGACAACGTGAAACCACGGGGGCACATCTGATTAGATTGCTGGAACAAAAGGTCCTTAGTGGGGTTATGGTGGTGTTTTATAATGTACAAAATTAGGGTAAACCAAGCTGGACCCTCCAATGTTAATTTCGGAGGGATTTTTATGGCTCATATCTCCGGAACCAATGGGCCTAGGATATTGCGCATGCGTAGTTGGGGTCTATGAAATGGGTTCTTGCGCATGACTCGAAAATGACACCGGTCACCTGTCAATTAAGAACTGTCACCTGTCAGATGTCACCTGTCAAATGTCAAAATCGACAGCTGATGTATGTCACGTGTTTAGGGTGACGTCATGAGTCGTTTAAAAAAAGAACCGGGTTGATCGGGCCAATAGGGCCAAAGTTGATATAGCTAATGCCCTAACGGCAGGGCAGTATGCATGCGCCATAACATGTCATTAATGAACATTGTTAGAGGCCGCGTGGCATGTAATTAGACAACTGGGGATCTAGTATGTCCTTTTGGCAAACAGTATTTTCAGGCGCCATCTATAATTACGTTCACGCACACTCCCGCTATCTGGGTACTACCTAAACTTATGCAACCAGAAGCCCCTATCAGCAAATATTGCCTTCACCAATTTATTAACAAACCTAAGTGTGGTGATGACGACAAAATGGCGGTAAACCTAGCTTTTATAATGCACTCACCATTTTATCGACAAACCAGTACTAATGGCGTTGCCAAACCAATATTTCCCCTTATTCAACATAAAAATTGTCGAAACGGCAACACCGTCGTTCCAATACTGAAAATTTAAGAAAATACGCTTAGGCCATATTATAATAGCCGTTCGTACAAAAACACGTATAAAAGATATGCGAAAATGATAAGAAACAAAAATAATATCCCAGACGTTATAGCTCCATAAGCCACACTAATATTGTATCAAGAATATTATTCGATATACAAGATAATAATAAACCAAAACAGCTATATTAGAATAATTTAAGATCAAGGACAAACTTATTACCAACCTCGTATAAAATAATATAAATACTTATGATTATTATTAGGAACTTATTTGATGAAATTGTGGCCTTTCAAGAACACATTTAACATAATGTTATAAACAACTGCGTAAATTATAAGCCACACTGTATGTTTCATGAAGAAGAAAATTATACATTATTGCTGTTAAATATCAATAAGATCTCGTGCTAAAATTATTTAAACAAACGACCAACTATCACTACTAAACACACTGTATTTTCTGCAAACATTTGGCGATGTTAGAGAACCCAACATTTTGACTGGTGACTATGTTTTAAGTTGCAAATATTACCGAAAGACACAATCACAAGCCATTACGTAGGGGCTCAGTATCTGTTTTGTGCGTTGTACAGGTCCCACTGCATGAGGAATTAAGACATAAATGTAATTTATATTTAAATTCCAAGTACTAAAGTCTCTAAATATTCTTTTTAAATTTTTGAAAAACCTCTCAGTAACATCTTAAATAGTGTAAAAATATAATTTATATGCTCCAGAACTAAATATATTATACCAACAAGAACAAACTTATTACCAACCCCGTATAAAATAATACTTATGATTACTATTAGGAACTTATCGACAGGGTGATTAGAATTTAGCCTAATAATACCAAAACGCAGCTATTAAACTTCCCGAGAGCCAGAAGTAAATTTCGTCAAACCAGACTGCAAGCCAAAAATCTAAACCTCAGCTGGACCAGACAGCGATATTTGATATTAGAGGACATCACGAAACTCTTTTTACCATTACACAAGATATCCAAGACAGTGCGTTTTTGGTTTTCAAGAGACGTACTGACAAAAATAATCTACATCGTAACACTAAAATTTACCACATGATTACAAAAACATGCTTATTTACAAAATATGAATAGAAGATAAATACAAAATCATATACAAGGTATTAGTTGACATAATAACCATTATAACGACAATATAATTAACATCAATCAAAGATAGTTAAATAATATGGTATATTTTATATCAAGGAATGCTAAAAATTTTTTATATTTTATAGTCTGCATATGAGGGAAAATAAAAGTTCACATAAAAAAGACAGTTATCACTAACCTCGTATATATACTATGGCATACTAATTAATTACTAGAGATCCACAAATGATATCACACATGGTACTTGTATCTTATATATCTATAACATTAGTAGAAATATCAGTTTGTTGACTTCGATGTAGTTAACCTTGATATTAAATGCAACTAATTAGCAATACCGTAATTATTATAGGTCAAGCGTTGAAAACAATGTTTAAATCTATTTACAATTGTACAAAAAACAAAGCAGCTTGCTTCTACAAATAATAATATGTATACAAGGTGAACCGAAAAGTCGGGTATAAATAACTAATAATAAAAGTTATAGGTACATTGTTTCCTAATTATACCGGTTACCCGACTAAGTTTAATTTTTCCTATAATGACGTACATTGTAAACAAGTAAGATCCGGGAACTTCATAAAAATAAATTAATATACATTAGATGACCTTTCAAAATTCTGAGAAATGTTGCGGCATTGAAATATCTTATATTAAACGGTTCACTGCACATTTTATTCCTCGAATAATATTTAAAAAATACCAAGAGTAGTAGATAACTAAGTAATTGTATATAACATTTAACCTGGTACAATGCCAAGGTTACACCGGTAACCGTGAACGTCTGTGACATTAACACAGCCTATGCATTATTTGTTTATTGAATTATATGACGGAAAAAATTGTAACAATATGATATGCGACTAAAATGCAAATAATTTTAAGTGTATTCTAATTACGTCACCAGCTTATATAAAATTCAGCTATAGAGTGAGTTAGCGGGCAGTTTAGTAATATTCTTATCTTCAGAGTAAGAGCCAAATATTTATGAGATTTTGTTTAGTTGTTAAATATACAGGAGATAGTTATTTAACAATCTTATTCTATTTTAGTTTTTAAATAAAATGCTTGTATATAATTATTGTGTAATATTTTGAAGAAAACACTTAAATACGGTAATAAATTCATAAAAATTACAAGTTTAAAAAATAATCTTAATAATAATTAAAGCAGAATTAGGGATTCATTATATATTTTCTGCACAGAAATGTGCAGAGGCCTGAACCTATAAACTTTCCACCACATCAGCCGCTGATAAAAAAACTACTCATTTAAATAACCCTACTTAATATCAATAACGTCTGTGTTATTACTATAATTAAATAAAACATTATATTCACTTACACATAAATAATACTCTTTAAATGGACAGCTAAAATATTGAGATAAATCAGGTCTCTCGGAGAGTACAAAGGTTTTCAGTGAGCATAAAAAATAGAAATAAAAAATACATTACAAATAAAGAAGGCTATATTTTATAGTCTGCATATGAGGGAAAATAAAAGTTCACATAAAAAAGACAGTTACCACTAACCTCGTATATATACTACATTTGGATATAAAAAACCAGTGCAAAAATAAAATGGCATATCATCAAGTTCAAAAGACCCTGTATATAATAATATTTGGAGTACAGTATACTACTTAAATATATAAAACAAAAAATATTTTCAGATTAAAAATTATAAAATAAGCCATTCATTTTCCTGCAATTATAAATTTGAAGACCGGTAAATCCTGAGAAGGTCAAAAGCAGCATACACGAGTCAAAGGTCTAAGCAGTACCATTTTACTAATTCATCAACAGTAATCTGATATACTTACTTACAAAGTCAATTTTTAGGATTACTGTTCTGTTAGTCGTCTCTTTTGGGAATTGAAATAAATAAAAAAATTGATTTTTTATTAATATCTAAATGATCCTTTTACCGATTTTGTTGAAATCTGGCGGGGTTATTCATTGTAAGACGCTAAGTTAGCACTAACTAAAAGAAAATTATAAGTTCCAGTGGCGTCTCGGGGGGCAGTGTCATGAATAATATTGACAAAAAAAAAAAATGTATGCTACAGAGTTTTTTGAAAAATTTAAATTTTTTTCAGATTGGGCATCTACAAATACAACTTTTTTGTCTCTTAATATCTATTCGTATATAACTTCCTTTTCGAGGAAAAAATAAAAACGACTTCATTGCATGACGGATAATTGTTAAAATAAAATCAAGTTAACTTTGATCATTCTCGTGAAAAATATATAGAAATTTGAAACTTGATTATTTTGTCTAACTGACGGACGCTTTAAAGCAGGTTAAAGGGTGAACAGGTGAAACGGGTATCCATCTATCAGGTATTAATCTTACGGTAGACGAACATTTTCCGAATTTAAAACTGAAGAAAAAAGGTGTTTTTGAATTAAAAATCCAACAGTTTAGATCAAAATTTATATGAGAAATCGGATAAGTTCATTAAAAATACGGCATCTCATTTAAAAAAATATCAAAGTGAGCCCTAGTACTTTTGTTTGATGTTCAATTGTTTCTTGCTGAAGATATTCGAATTCGCGGGAGAAAATGACTTAAGATGGCTATTTCAGTTTTTTATAAAAGTACAGGAAAAGTCAAAAAATCGCCTTGTCTAGTCTTGGTTGGATAACCCTGTACAATGTTAACCTGAACACCCCTGTTTAACAGGCCCTGTTTAACAGACCCTGTTGGCCTCTCTGTTACAGAAAACAACCCCGATAAGGAAACAAAAACGTTTGAGCTACGTGGGAAATAAATAAAAGCTGGCTTGTTGAAAAATTTAAATATTTATTAAGGTAAAGCTTAGTCTAAAAATATAGTACTTTGCAAAAATTATACAGTAAGCAATGAAAGTATCATTCAAAATTTTCAATAAACATTCAAGGATATCCAAGTATGTATATTATTTATTAACACAGTTGTATGTAACAATATCCAAAAAACTAAGGTTTACTAGAACACATTGTATACAGCATGGTAGAAATACTTTACATATTTCATATTCTAATGTGATAAAAGAATAAAACATAATTATAGTTTAAAGTCAAGCCTATAAATATTATTCTCAAAAGAAAAGGTAGGTACCTTGCTCTGTACAAAAAGTAATTAGAAGTGCTAATATTCAATCAAGAAAATACTATGGTAAGTTATGGGTACTGATATAGGTTCATAAAAATAAATAATAAAAAAAGACAACAGGCTGTTATTTTAAGTTATATAAAGATGTAGAATATTTCCTTAAAGAGAAAACTCTTGTCAATTTTTCACAAGAAGCAATAGACAATTTAATAAAATGTAAGCACCTGTATAAATTGGGGAAAAAATTGAACTAAAAATATGTATCGATAATAAAATATATTCTGCACTTGGCATATAATTAATTCGATTATAACATTTGTGAAAAAAATATCAGATCATACTACTAAACTTTTGCATAAAATAGATGTAATTTTAGATAGCCTTGATATTAAAATACATATAGTTTGAATACCGAAACAGTAGAAATTTTAGAGTAACGAGAAATATTATAAACATATTTAAATTATGTATAGATCAGAGAGAAATGTATGTATCTACCAAAGACGAAATTATATTAATTTATTCTATAAAAGACAACGTGCATACGGGGGAAGCTAATAAAAAAGTCATTTTTATTTTATTACATTTTTCCAAAAACTATTTAGCTAAATTATTAAAATTTAATACACAATGATGTCTAATTATGTTGATGCATTGTTAACAAAACTGGTGTTTTTCTAGTCACCCGTTTCTGATATAGGTACATTTTGATATTTGATTATTAGTAATTATATAAAACGATAGGTAAAGTCGATACAAGCACGGCTTTTTAAAACGAAGAGGGTTAAACATTTAATATTTATCAAATGTAAGATACAAAAAAAAATCAAAGTTCTACTTGCAACCTAGAATATAAAGCTAAAAAGCCAAATTTTTATCAGATAAACGCTACGTTAAGGTACCGTTCAAATGAAGGAAATGAAAAGTTCGTCAATTTTTGCAGAAATTTTATATCTACGAAAACATGGTTCGGGAAGCTTCTGAAAAAAACTTTGGAACAGGTCTGTTCAACAGGTCTGTTCCGGGGGAACAGGGTCTGTTCCGGGGGAACAGGGTCTGTTCCGGGGGAACAGGGTCTGTTCCGGGGGAACAGGGTCTGTTCCGGGGGAACGGGTCTGTTCATCGGGTCTGTTCCATGGGGAACAGGTCAGTTCCCGGGGAACAGGTCAGTTCCCCGGGAACTGACCTGACCGGAACAGGTGTTCCCCGGGAACTGACCTGTTCCCCGGGAACTGACCTGTTCCCCATGGAACAGACCCGATGAACAGACCCGTTCCCCCGGAACAGACCCTGTTCCCCCGGAACAGACCCTGTTCCCCCGGAACAGACCCTGTTCCCCCGGAACAGACCCTGTTCCCCCGGAACAGACCCTGTTCCCCCGGAACAGACCCTGTTCCCCCGGAACAGACCTGTTGAACAGACCTGTTCCAAAGTTTTTTTCAGAAGCTTCCCCGAACCATGTTTTCGTAGATATAAAATTTCTGCAAAAATTGACGAACTTTTCATTTCCTTCATTTGAACGGTACCTTAACGTAGCGTTTATCTGATAAAAATTTGGCTTTTTAGCTTTATATTCTAGGTTGCAAGTAGAACTTTGATTTTTTTTTGTATCTTACATTTGATAAATATTAAATGTTTAACCCTCTTCGTTTTAAAAAGCCGTGCTTGTATCGACTTTACCTATCGTTTTATATAATTACTAATAATCAAATATCAAAATGTACCTATATCAGAAACGGGTGACTAGAAAAACACCAGTTTTGTTAACAATGCATCAACATAATTAGACATCATTGTGTATTAAATTTTAATAATTTAGCTAAATAGTTTTTGGAAAAATGTAATAAAATAAAAATGACTTTTTTATTAGCTTCCCCCGTATGCACGTTGTCTTTTATAGAATAAATTAATATAATTTCGTCTTTGGTAGATACATACATTTCTCTCTGATCTATACATAATTTAAATATGTTTATAATATTTCTCGTTACTCTAAAATTTCTACTGTTTCGGTATTCAAACTATATGTATTTTAATATCAAGGCTATCTAAAATTACATCTATTTTATGCAAAAGTTTAGTAGTATGATCTGATATTTTTTTCACAAATGTTATAATCGAATTAATTATATGCCAAGTGCAGAATATATTTTATTATCGATACATATTTTTAGTTCAATTTTTTCCCCAATTTATACAGGTGCTTACATTTTATTAAATTGTCTATTGCTTCTTGTGAAAAATTGACAAGAGTTTTCTCTTTAAGGAAATATTCTACATATTTATATAACTTAAAATAACAGCCTGTTGTCTTTTTTTATTATTTATTTTTATGAACCTATATCAGTACCCATAACTTACCATAGTATTTTCTTGATTGAATATTAGCACTTCTAATTACTTTTTGTACAGAGCAAGGTACCTACCTTTTCTTTTGAGAATAATATTTATAGGCTTGACTTTAAACTATAATTATGTTTTATTCTTTTATCACATTAGAATATGAAATATGTAAAGTATTTCTACCATGCTGTATACAATGTGTTCTAGTAAACCTTAGTTTTTTGGATATTGTTACATACAACTGTGTTAATAAATAATATACATACTTGGATATCCTTGAATGTTTATTGAAAATTTTGAATGATACTTTCATTGCTTACTGTATAATTTTTGCAAAGTACTATATTTTTAGACTAAGCTTTACCTTAATAAATATTTAAATTTTTCAACAAGCCAGCTTTTATTTATTTCCCACGTAGCTCAAACGTTTTTGTTTCCTTATCGGGGTTGTTTTCTGTAACAGAGAGGCCAACAGGGTCTGTTAAACAGGGCCTGTTAAACAGGGGTGTTCAGGTTAACATTGTACAGGGTTATCCAACCAAGACTAGACAAGGCGATTTTTTGACTTTTCCTGTACTTTTATAAAAAACTGAAATAGCCATCTTAAGTCATTTTCTCCCGCGAATTCGAATATCTTCAGCAAGAAACAATTGAACATCAAACAAAAGTACTAGGGCTCACTTTGATATTTTTTTAAATGAGATGCCGTATTTTTAATGAGCTTATCCGATTTCTCATATAAATTTTGATCTAAACTGTTGGATTTTTAATTCAAAAACACCTTTTTTCTTCAGTTTTAAATTCGGAAAATGTTCGTCTACCGTAAGATTAATACCTGATAGATGGATACCCGTTTCACCTGTTCACCCTTTAACCTGCTTTAAAGCGTCCGTCAGTTAGACAAAATAATCAAGTTTCAAATTTCTATATATTTTTCACGAGAATGATCAAAGTTAACTTGATTTTATTTTAACAATTATCCGTCATGCAATGAAGTCGTTTTTATTTTTTCCTCGAAAAGGAAGTTATATACGAATAGATATTAAGAGACAAAAAAGTTGTATTTGTAGATGCCCAATCTGAAAAAAATTTAAATTTTTCAAAAAACTCTGTAGCATACATTTTTTTTTTTGTCAATATTATTCGTGACACTGCCCCCCGAGACGCCACTGGAACTTATAATTTTCTTTTAGTTAGTGCTAACTTAGCGTCTTACAATGAATAACCCCGCCAGATTTCAACAAAATCGGTAAAAGGATCATTTAGATATTAATAAAAAATCAATTTTTTTATTTATTTCAATTCCCAAAAGAGACGACTAACAGAACAGTAATCCTAAAAATTGACTTTGTAAGTAAGTATATCAGATTACTGTTGATGAATTAGTAAAATGGTACTGCTTAGACCTTTGACTCGTGTATGCTGCTTTTGACCTTCTCAGGATTTACCGGTCTTCAAATTTATAATTGCAGGAAAATGAATGGCTTATTTTATAATTTTTAATCTGAAAATATTTTTTGTTTTATATATTTAAGTAGTATACTGTACTCCAAATATTATTATATACAGGGTCTTTTGAACTTGATGATATGCCATTTTATTTTTGCACTGGTTTTTTATATCCAAATGTAGTATATATACGAGGTTAGTGATAACTGTCTTTTTTATGTGAACTTTTATTTTCCCTCATATGCAGACTATAAAATATAGCCTTCTTTATTTGTAATGTATTTTTTATTTCTATTTTTTATGCTCACTGAAAACCTTTGTACTCTCCGAGAGACCTGATTTATCTCAATATTTTAGCTGTCCATTTAAAGAGTATTATTTATGTGTAAGTGAATATAATGTTTTATTTAATTATAGTAATAACACAGACGTTATTGATATTAAGTAGGGTTATTTAAATGAGTAGTTTTTTTATCAGCGGCTGATGTGGTGGAAAGTTTATAGGTTCAGGCCTCTGCACATTTCTGTGCAGAAAATATATAATGAATCCCTAATTCTGCTTTAATTATTATTAAGATTATTTTTTAAACTTGTAATTTTTATGAATTTATTACCGTATTTAAGTGTTTTCTTCAAAATATTACACAATAATTATATACAAGCATTTTATTTAAAAACTAAAATAGAATAAGATTGTTAAATAACTATCTCCTGTATATTTAACAACTAAACAAAATCTCATAAATATTTGGCTCTTACTCTGAAGATAAGAATATTACTAAACTGCCCGCTAACTCACTCTATAGCTGAATTTTATATAAGCTGGTGACGTAATTAGAATACACTTAAAATTATTTGCATTTTAGTCGCATATCATATTGTTACAATTTTTTCCGTCATATAATTCAATAAACAAATAATGCATAGGCTGTGTTAATGTCACAGACGTTCACGGTTACCGGTGTAACCTTGGCATTGTACCAGGTTAAATGTTATATACAATTACTTAGTTATCTACTACTCTTGGTATTTTTTAAATATTATTCGAGGAATAAAATGTGCAGTGAACCGTTTAATATAAGATATTTCAATGCCGCAACATTTCTCAGAATTTTGAAAGGTCATCTAATGTATATTAATTTATTTTTATGAAGTTCCCGGATCTTACTTGTTTACAATGTACGTCATTATAGGAAAAATTAAACTTAGTCGGGTAACCGGTATAATTAGGAAACAATGTACCTATAACTTTTATTATTAGTTATTTATACCCGACTTTTCGGTTCACCTTGTATACATATTATTATTTGTAGAAGCAAGCTGCTTTGTTTTTTGTACAATTGTAAATAGATTTAAACATTGTTTTCAACGCTTGACCTATAATAATTACGGTATTGCTAATTAGTTGCATTTAATATCAAGGTTAACTACATCGAAGTCAACAAACTGATATTTCTACTAATGTTATAGATATATAAGATACAAGTACCATGTGTGATATCATTTGTGGATCTCTAGTAATTAATTAGTATGCCATAGTATATATACGAGGTTAGTGATAACTGTCTTTTTTATGTGAACTTTTATTTTCCCTCATATGCAGACTATAAAATATAATAGTATATTAAAGTACATGTTTTATAAAGCATCATCTTATAGCACGCGTCCATGTTAAAAAACGAGCCGCTTGCGGCGAGTTTTTTAACGGGACAAGTGCTCTAACTGCTTTATAAAACACGTACTTTATACTATTTTTTCTATTTTGTATTTTTTTCAATAAGAAAATACATATTTAAAAAGAAAATCAACCCTTCAAATTTTGTAAATTTGTGTGTCTAAATTCTATGTTGGTAATACTCTAAATTTCTTTTTATCATAGTAGCCTTGACAATAAATAATATTTTCTTTGTGTCATTGTCACGAAATTTGTGATTTAATATTTCATAGAGTTGTTCATAATTATAATTAAAAAAATATGGAGCATGATAATCTAAGTTTAACTCCCCCTGAGTTAAGGGATATTGCTAATAAAACGATAAATCAACTTTTACCAGAGAAATCCCGAAAACTTTCTTTTCTCATGGATAACAATAACAGGAAACGTCAGACGTCAACAGAATAAAACATTTAAATATAACCAATGCCAACTTTTAAAAAATAAAATTCGGAGTTCGAAATGGATATATTTCGAACTCGCTAGCGCGTTCGAAATATCTATTTTTCGAGACAAAATTAGAAAAAAAATTTTTAGCATTCCTTGATATAAAATATACCATATTATTTAACTATCTTTGATTGATGTTAATTATATTGTCGTTATAATGGTTATTATGTCAACTAATACCTTGTATATGATTTTGTATTTATCTTCTATTCATATTTTGTAAATAAGCATGTTTTTGTAATCATGTGGTAAATTTTAGTGTTACGATGTAGATTATTTTTGTCAGTACGTCTCTTGAAAACCAAAAACGCACTGTCTTGGATATCTTGTGTAATGGTAAAAAGAGTTTCGTGATGTCCTCTAATATCAAATATCGCTGTCTGGTCCAGCTGAGGTTTAGATTTTTGGCTTGCAGTCTGGTTTGACGAAATTTACTTCTGGCTCTCGGGAAGTTTAATAGCTGCGTTTTGGTATTATTAGGCTAAATTCT
Organism: Polydrusus tereticollis; assembly: GCA_963920685.1. Classification (NCBI taxonomy): domain Eukaryota; kingdom Metazoa; phylum Arthropoda; class Insecta; order Coleoptera; family Curculionidae; genus Polydrusus; species Polydrusus tereticollis. Next base: position 22,237,648 of record OY987328.1, read on the forward strand.
AATCACCCTGTCGATAAGTTCCTAATAGTAATCATAAGTATTATTTTATACGGGGTTGGTAATAAGTTTGTTCTTGTTGGTATAATATATTTAGTTCTGGAGCATATAAATTATATTTTTACACTATTTAAGATGTTACTGAGAGGTTTTTCAAAAATTTAAAAAGAATATTTAGAGACTTTAGTACTTGGAATTTAAATATAAATTACATTTATGTCTTAATTCCTCATGCAGTGGGACCTGTACAACGCACAAAACAGATACTGAGCCCCTACGTAATGGCTTGTGATTGTGTCTTTCGGTAATATTTGCAACTTAAAACATAGTCACCAGTCAAAATGTTGGGTTCTCTAACATCGCCAAATGTTTGCAGAAAATACAGTGTGTTTAGTAGTGATAGTTGGTCGTTTGTTTAAATAATTTTAGCACGAGATCTTATTGATATTTAACAGCAATAATGTATAATTTTCTTCTTCATGAAACATACAGTGTGGCTTATAATTTACGCAGTTGTTTATAACATTATGTTAAATGTGTTCTTGAAAGGCCACAATTTCATCAAATAAGTTCCTAATAATAATCATAAGTATTTATATTATTTTATACGAGGTTGGTAATAAGTTTGTCCTTGATCTTAAATTATTCTAATATAGCTGTTTTGGTTTATTATTATCTTGTATATCGAATAATATTCTTGATACAATATTAGTGTGGCTTATGGAGCTATAACGTCTGGGATATTATTTTTGTTTCTTATCATTTTCGCATATCTTTTATACGTGTTTTTGTACGAACGGCTATTATAATATGGCCTAAGCGTATTTTCTTAAATTTTCAGTATTGGAACGACGGTGTTGCCGTTTCGACAATTTTTATGTTGAATAAGGGGAAATATTGGTTTGGCAACGCCATTAGTACTGGTTTGTCGATAAAATGGTGAGTGCATTATAAAAGCTAGGTTTACCGCCATTTTGTCGTCATCACCACACTTAGGTTTGTTAATAAATTGGTGAAGGCAATATTTGCTGATAGGGGCTTCTGGTTGCATAAGTTTAGGTAGTACCCAGATAGCGGGAGTGTGCGTGAACGTAATTATAGATGGCGCCTGAAAATACTGTTTGCCAAAAGGACATACTAGATCCCCAGTTGTCTAATTACATGCCACGCGGCCTCTAACAATGTTCATTAATGACATGTTATGGCGCATGCATACTGCCCTGCCGTTAGGGCATTAGCTATATCAACTTTGGCCCTATTGGCCCGATCAACCCGGTTCTTTTTTTAAACGACTCATGACGTCACCCTAAACACGTGACATACATCAGCTGTCGATTTTGACATTTGACAGGTGACATCTGACAGGTGACAGTTCTTAATTGACAGGTGACCGGTGTCATTTTCGAGTCATGCGCAAGAACCCATTTCATAGACCCCAACTACGCATGCGCAATATCCTAGGCCCATTGGTTCCGGAGATATGAGCCATAAAAATCCCTCCGAAATTAACATTGGAGGGTCCAGCTTGGTTTACCCTAATTTTGTACATTATAAAACACCACCATAACCCCACTAAGGACCTTTTGTTCCAGCAATCTAATCAGATGTGCCCCCGTGGTTTCACGTTGTCTAACATTGTTTAGCAGTTTTAATCTATATGCTCTCGTAGCGTATTTTGCAAGGCTTTGAGGTTTGGCCCCAGAGGATTATGGTTCAAATCCCACCGAGGACAAAAACTTTTTTTCTGTTATTATTATATTTTAAAATATTTTTTCTACTAGCGTGCGGAAAAACGCATTTCCCGCACATGTTTTAGTGCGGAAAATCCACTTTTCCGCACCGTGCGGCAAAGATTTTTCCGCACTGTTATATTTTGAAATTAAATGTTTTAGTGCGGAAAATCCACTTTTCCGCACCGTGCGGCAAAGATTTTTCCGCACTGTTATATTTTGAAATTAAATTTAATTAAATTAAATGCTGTACGATTTGAAGTCACTGTTCATCATATTACCTTTGAAATATCTTAGTTGCTATGGTGTATATAACCAGTTGTTGATTCCTCACGCTAGTAGAAAAACTATTGTTCCTAACACGTGCAGAAACCTATTTTTCCGCACTTAAATGCTTGACACCACTCCGCTACGCGTCGTGCTGTCAACGGCATTTGCGTGCGGAAAAATCGATTTTCTGCACTTGTTAGGAAAATAGCTATTAACTGATTTACAACGTCATACCTACCATCGCGGTAAACAAGATGCCTTATATGAAAAGCAGGTGGCGCTACAGGTCTCAAGATTACAGGTACGTACATCTCTCCCCGTTAGGTGGCACCCCTACAATGATGTTACTATATAATCGGGGTAACACGTGATCTGGGTTCCGTTGGGACAAAAGTTAGGTTAGAATAATGTGTGGGGGGTTAGGTGACAGCAGTGGAGGGTTCCACACAGGTCAATAGGGCCCTATATTACCGGCATCGGATACCCTCGGGCGATCATCGGGTAACCATCGGGTCACCACCGCTCAGGGTCGCTGACCTGCCTGAGCTGGCCTCGCGAATTATGCATAGGGTCTCGCGGTATCGCCTTCGATCATCATGCGCGCTCAACGCCTGTTGTGGAGGCTTCCTCCGCCGCGGGTCTGGGGCTCGCGCCTCCGCGGGTACTTGGGTGATGAGGTGGTGGCTTCCAGGAAAAGTGCCACGCCTTAAAATGGTGATAAAACTGCAGGTTTTAGGTCCCATGCTATTTCTTATGGAGTTTTGAGTTGAAACACAGATAGCATTACTACTGTCTTAACTACCTAACCTGGCCAGAGAAATAAGGTTAATTTAAAGAGAAATACGACATTAAATGCGTATGACCAGATAGTGATCCTAAAATCTAAAGATATTGTTGAAATCTAAAAGCGGGAAATATAGTAAAATAAATTTACAGAAACCGTACGGGATTAGTCTACCCTTCGAAGCGGTCAACCTGGATGGCCGCGATGTTCCCTGGTCAGACTCAGTGAAATATCTCGGTATCACCCTAGACAAAACCCTCCGCTGGCAGCCTTAAATCCAAGGCAACCTCAATAAAGCCAAAATGACATACTCTTTTCTATACTCCCTCCTCAACCGCCGCAGCAGCCTAAGCCACTAAAACAAAATCCACCTCATCAAAGCCATCATCAGACCCGCCCTCACATACAGTTCAGTGGCGTGGGGTCACGCAGCCCCCTCCCACATCAACCGCCTCCCAGTCCTTGAAAATCGTTACATTCGCACCGCCATGAATATCCCATGGTTCATCCGTAACGTAGACCTACACCGCGACATCAAACACACACCCCTTTCCCAGTTTCTCCACGAGAGAAACACGAAGATTCTAACTTCGGCCCCCGAACACCCAAACCCCCTTATCAGACAAGCTTCCAATTATGACATCGATGCCCCGTACCGCCATAAACATCCCCGTCACCAACTTCTCTAGGTGCGCCAAGCAGCACCACCCACTCACCAAAACCCTCCCCCGATACACCTCCTAAAACCAATAATACACCCCTCTCTTAGATTCCAGAGTAAAAGTACCTTTAGTACTTTTTTGGTGAGACCCTGCGGAACTGAACCACAGGGGGGCGTGGAAGGAAGTCTGGAAGGAGTCATTGAGACTCTGAGCAAATAAGCTCAGGGCCACAAGGACTTCCGCCAGATGGGCTCACCTCTCCGCGTGTGTGTGTGTGTGGGATTAGTCTCTCAACAATAGTTGTAATTACTGGTAGGATTAAGAACCTGAGGACCGAGAGAATATAGACATCTGTCAACGGGTGACCAGAATCACTGCCGTCTCGAAGAACAGGCCGTCAGGTTCCCGCCCACATTCTTAAATCAGCTGTTTCTAGTCGATCCACGTTTTGACAGGTTTGCATTGTTTTGGTAGACCGTTTTGGTGTTTCCTTTAAGTTTTTAGTTGTTTTTAGCAGTTTAATGTGATTATTTTAAAAAACCCATAACATTAATTTAACGTAGTTTCGACCTTTATATGTAAAACCATAAATTATTTGATTAAGTGGCTGTGATATAGCGATAAATGACAAATTCATGATGTGTTCCCGGGTTTAATACTCGACTATAGATTTTCACTGATGAAATGCTATTTATTGATAAAAAAAAGGGATCCCAATAGACGATTTAGTATTGCGAAAATGCATTCACTTTAGCATAAAGTTCTTTGAGAAAAGGTTTTTAGGCAACCAGAGGACTTGATGGTAGATAACACTAGAACAGTGCAGTGTAGGTACCTTTTTTAATAATAATATTTTAATATATTGTTTAAATTGTTATTAGGCAATAAACATAGAAAGATCATAAGTACATTAGTTACCTATTAAATACATAGTATAATATTGAAGGTTAAGTATGTCATACTTAGGTTAGGTTCGGACAAAAATTTAGTAACGAGACAACGCCTACGTTCCTTGTACATTTTGTTTAGATTTTATACGATACAGGTTTTTCTTACTTCAAATATCGGTTAAAACATACCTACAAGTTTAAAGCAGGTTCCTCTTAATGCCTCTTCATTTTTCTAGTCAAAAACCAAGTTAAATAAAGTTTATATAGTTTCTTGAGGAAGATAAAATGATAGTATGTACCTACCAACTGACTGATATAAAATTTTATTTAAAATAGCTGAAATTGTTTCTAATGTTTGTTATTCAGGGATTATTCGGAAATTATTTTCGTAACCTCGAAGGAGTATCGAAGAAGATCGAAAGCAATACTTAGTGATCATAACATAAGCTAGTTTATAGTCTTGAATCACTCTGTATACTAATCATCGAAATACCATTTTAATATACGATTCTATACCTCATTTGATATAATTTAAGACATCTTTGACTTACAAATATCAATATTATGTTCTACATGCCATGTAGCCTCTATAATAAATTCCATCTTCTAATGTGACATCACGATCTTAACATGACGGCCTGTTCTACGAGACGGCAGTGCCAGAATACATGGTTTTGTTAAACAGGGGGGTTATAAATGTCTAGCGGAGGGAGATAAGACACTGCACTAAAGTTCTACACTTCAGGGAGGAGGTAATACTATTATTTCTGGTATCCCCTAAGGATGAACATTTAAGCGCTCGAAACGTGTAGGGAACTATAAAGTTTTTTAATATATTAAACTGTGGAGGAACACTGGATTGTTTTATTTACATTAATTTTTATTGTTTTAACACGCATCTTTTCCACCTAACTAGCAAACCGGTTACCTGATTTCACTTTTCTGAGCACGATTAGGTAGGCAATTAAATGCCCCTTGCAACGATACTCGATGGGTAGTGCTACTTGATGTTTCAAAGGAGGTGTGGGGTCTATAGTAAAATTCCATGAAATGTGTAATTAAACTTCCCCGTCGATATTAAAATTGAGGTATTTTTGTAAAATTTTATTACCCTCAAAATCAGGGTGCTTCGTTTTGAAATTAGAGCCCTGTATAATGAAATATGGACAAGTCCAGTAGGTTGAGCAAAAATTGTAAATTTTTGAACCCAGTAACGTACACCCCTCGGCGCACACGCATACTTAATGGCATTATTTGGAGATCCCACATATTTTTACCAAATCCTATACTCAGTTTTAATTTTTCAACCTATTTGAACCTGCATGTAAATTTTTTGCAGAATATTTAGATTTTAGGCTGTAAATTCGATCTAAATTCTATTAGATTTCAAAGGGCAGCAAAAAATAAATTAAACTAAAACTGAACGAAAATAATTAACCCGGTGGAGCGTGTCCTGTCATACGTAGCAGTAATTTGCCAAACCGTCAGGAGCCGGCATTGTTTTTGTTTAAGTTTCAATTAAACGCACGAATCGTTTCTGGCATTTCAATTTTTGCCCCCTGCCATTATCCTTTTCTCTTTTATGTATAGGGGTATTTGGCGACGTTGCCGGTTCTCCCTAGAATAGCCGATATTTACGATATAGGTGCGGGATATTAGGATAATCACACATACCTACTACTGCCGAATATTTTTTCTACAACTGCCAAGGAAACCGGTATTTTGCACGCGATTAGCATAGCTTAAAAATAGCATTTTGGATAGAAACGTGTACATAAAGTGTTTTGTCTTGATGCACGATGCCGCTTCAGGGCCGAAACTTTGGCGGAAAAGGCCCCGGGGCGAAACAAACTGTGGCGCCCCATGTATGAATTTTTTGTGATATTAATATAAAATAAATAAAAGGAAAGAATCACAGTATTTGTTCAAAAACTATACTTATGTATATACATGGTATTATTTAAGTACATGGCCAAACCCTAAAAGGTGATTCCCTGAGTGATTCTAAAACGAAAAGTTTATATAAGCATAGGCCCCGGTAATGCTTCGTTTTCAAGACACAGAGTGTCAAACTTTTAAAAATAAATTGTTTTTCGTAAATATCTTAATAATCCATTAGCCGATATTGTTCAAATTTGGCAGTGTTATTTAGGATAGTAAGGGGCTAATTTAGCCCTGACTAGATTAAAAATTTTAAGTCCCGTGGCGTCCCGGAAAGCACCTGAGCTAAGATTTTTGACAAAAAAATGTGCGCTACTAATTTTTTTGTAACTCTTGTATTTTTCTCGCATTAGGCAACTAAAACTACAACTTTTCATTTTTATCGTTTTTTCCGTATTCTGCTTCGTTTTTGAGAAAAAACATAAAAATCACGTTATTGCGTGTCCCTGGGACAACATAATAAAAAATTGTGTTTACAGGGTGTGTAGCAATTTTAAAATTGCCACTATTTATTTCGTGTGGATTTATACAGATATGTTTCCACAAAGTGCATTCCTTTTTATTTACTGTCAAAAATTGTTCATTGGGTTTTATCATCTTTGGTTGCATAACGTTAGCCAAAATATGGGGCGAACGTACTACTTCTGTAGGTCAAGTCGCAGACCGTCAAATTCTACTTTTGGCGATTTTATGTTTAAACGGGGTTGTTTAGAATTACTTTCTTCATTTCCTTATGTAATTTAGGTTCTGGTAAAAGCCCAGACTCTTGTTCGTTCTGATCGTTTGGATCCTTTGTGTTGTGTCTCTGTTCTCTTCTTCTTTTCTTTCGTTGGGTATATTAAGTTGGCAAACTTGGTGTCAGCGGATTGAGGAAGGAGAAGGGAGGTTAAGTTCTCGTGGCCTTTGAGCTTACTTTCTGAAAATACCTTCAGAGACGAAGGTCGCCGTTGGGCATTTTTTTTTTAAAAAGACCACGAGGTCTCACCCCCCTTTTAGAGGTAAGCTATTCTCATTTCTTTTGGTTCTTAGTTATCGTTTTGTGGGTATTCAGTGGGTTAATTTTGTTTTTTATTCCTTTTAGGGGTTTTGTGTTTTGTTGCTTGGGTTGTTATTGATTTTTCACCACTTCACCAGATGTGAGGTTAAAGAATCACATGGGTTGTAACCGGGGACATTAAGCCTACGAGCCACCTTAGGAGTGCTCCCAAGGTTTTTTAACCAAGTTAAAGTCCACCTGCCCAGCTGAAGGAGCTACCGCAGAAGCGTGCTGGTATAGTCACCCAGAACATTATTTTTTTGTGATACCGAATTTAATAATCTAGCCATTTCAAATTAATTTTTTTCATTGATTTAATTTAAATACTCCTTTATTGCAAACTAATTTAATCTACCTTTTTAAAATTTAATTAGCGACATTTTTTTGTAAGGCTCTCCTGGCAAGAGGTAACAGCTTCATAACCATGTAACATTGAATGATCTAAAAGGTTCTAGAATCTTCCCAGAGGTTATCCCCAATTTTTAATTTAAATCCTTGCGCCCGGAAAGGCTGTTTTTCTTTAACATGTAAAACTATCAACCCCTTATGCTATCAAGTAACCTCTTATTTTAATAAAAACTGTTTTGTTTGTGTGGGAAAGTTTTAGTTTTATTTATTGCATAGATTTCTCAATAGAACTGATATAAGGTATATTTTTCCTGGTTTGGACTTCGATCAAACCAGGTGGCGCCCAAGACAAACCAAAGACGGAGGGAATTAGTAAGTATATGGACCACGACCTAGTGCCTCCACAGAAAGAGCTACCGTCAGCAGATAGTGACAACCTGTTGCGCGAGACAACAGATCGCCATTGTCATAGGTGTTGAAATATTAAAAAAAATCCAAGCAACAAAAAGACGCAAACTAATAAGACGTTGGAAGTTGGTGACAGTTTATAATGAATCTTTTAGCATAAAAATTGTTTGTCTCATTTTGCCAGTGGCAAGCACAGTGGTACGCCGAAAATTAAAGAAACAAACAAACAAGAAAAGTGCTTGATTAAAACCACACTTAGACAAATCGTACGTTATTATTTTTAGGTAAAAAACATTTAAAAATAAGTAACACGAAGCTTACAATAGTGCCTGAAAATGTCCTCTTTTAATTTCAATACAAGCATTACCTCGTCTTAACATCGATGGCCGAACTCGTTGAAATATTCCCGGCATATGTCTTATCTGATTTCATCAAACCCGTATCCGTTGATATAATTCTTCTTCAGTGTTGACTGTTGTTTTATAAACGAGGCACTTTAAATGCCCCCAAAGGAAAAAATGTAAGGGATTTAAATCCGGTGACCTGGGTGGCCATGACTGTGGACCTGCGTGACCAATCTACATTTCTCCATAACTTGCATCCGGAAATTGACGTGTTATTATGCTAAAGTGAAGTGGGGCCCCATCGTGCATGAACTACATTGCTCCATTAACTGGCAGTGGGACATTTTCTAAAAGTTCAGGTAACACATATCCTAAAAAATGACGATACTCTTGACCATTTAATCTCGGTGGTAAAAAATGAGGTCCAATAAGATAATCACCCACAATACCAACCCAAAAATTCACGGAAAACTGTTGTTGATAATTATTTTGTATAACCGCATGGAGATTTTTTTCAGCCTAGATATGATTGTTATGAAAACAGGAATTCTTATCATAATTTGAAAGATATTTAAAAAATATTCAAAAATGTCAACACGACCAAAAAATTTGACGGAATACATAATCGTCTTTTGTTGTCGGTAACAATTTGTCAAATTGGCTCCTTTTATCGGTATTATCCGCCAATTTATGTTTATAATGGCGTAATAATTTTATTAGGACTTACAGCGTCTATTTTCCACAAACTGATATTTAAAATGGCATTTCTTTAATTTAATGTTTCAGCTTGACAAATGAGATGCCAGGCTTCTTGACTTTCAAAATATTTTAAGAATTAGACGGAAATGGTTTATATAAAGATGTAAATTAATTAAATATGTAATATTTTAGTATTAATAGTAGAAAGAAATCAATATGCCTAAACAGCTGATGCAAAACAAATGCACGTGATCAATCAGCTGATAATTGTAAATCCGTAAAAGAACACGAGGAAATTAAATTTAAGCCAAAAGTATTAAAACTTTATGCGATATTAAATTTACAGCAAACTTAAAGTATTCTTCTTTGATACGAACCCACTTATAGCAAATATTTTGTTTATTTAAACTTGTGAAAATTAATATAATTGAATTTTATTGGCCGATAGTTGGCAACACAACTTTAAACGGTGCGGTGGCGCCAGCTCATTCGTTGACTTGGTTTGACGTTTCATTCAAAACTAACCTTAATTATTCTGTCGTTTTATGTTGAACGTTTATTTTGCAACAAAAACTTCAGGTCTTTTCATAAATAGCATTAAAAACTGTTCTATTAAGAGGAACAAAAGTGCACATACATATCTCTGTCGATTACGTTGTTTACTATTTGTGAAAAATTCCGAAGCTTTTGAATAGTCGGTGCAAAGAGCTGCTCTAAATTTAAATATCTCCACTGTAAGCGCAATTTCAACAACAGTTAAGGAAAATAATTTATTAGAGTCACCTTAAAACAAACGGTCTAATTCAAAGAAGAACTTTCCCATGTAGCTCTAAAACGACTGGTATTTTTGAAAAAATGTATGAAAGAAAAAGAACCATTTTTGTACCAATTCGTTTTCTTGGATGAAACATGGATTTTTCAGATTGGTTCCATTGGTCGATCTTAGCAAGATGAAAATAAAAGAAGTGTTAGATCTACTGAAGTTTATGGTAAAAGGTGTTATTACTTGGATATTTTGGTTACTCGAAAGGTATGACGTGCATCAGTTATTGTTTTGCATTAAGTATACCTCAGTTAAGAAAGCTGTCATATACCTCGCACATTATAGCGCTTGCTATATAATAGCTCACTTCTCAACCTAGGTATATAATGTATTTAGGGGCGGCTCGTGACCTATTCTACAGGAGTGCTACCGAAGGCTATTTTTTGGATGTCAATAAAAATATTATTATTATTATTATTATCCAAGCATTTTTGGGAGGCCTTTTTGTAATAATTAAATATATTTTAACTTGATAATGAAAACTGTCATATTTGCGTATTGTATTCATTTCGGTCGTTTCTTTTTATAATTAATGTACAGGGTTATCCAACCAAGACTAGACAAGGCGATTTTTTGACTTTTCCTGTACTTTTATAAAAAAAACTGAAATAGCCATCTTAAGTCATTTTCTCCCGCGAATTCGAATATCTTCAGCAAAAAACAATTGAACATCAAACAAAAGTACTAGGGGTCACTTTGATATTTTTTAAATGGGATGCCGTATTTTTAATGAGCTTATCCAATTTCTCATATAAATTTTGATCTAAAATGTTGGATTTTTAATTTATTTATTTATTTATTTATTTATTTTAACATTTTCCGAATTTAAAACTGAAGAAAAAAGGCGTTTTTGAATTAAAAATCCAACATTTTAGATCAAAATTTATATGAGAAATCGGATAAGCTCATTAAAAATACGGCATCCCATTTAAAAAAATATCAAAGTGACCCCTAGTACTTTTGTTTGATGTTCAATTGTTTTTTGCTGAAGATATTCGAATTCGCGGGAGAAAATGACTTAAGATGGCTATTTCAGTTTTTTTATAAAAGTACAGGAAAAGTCAAAAAATCGCCTTGTCTAGTCTTGGTTGGATAACCCTGTACCTAAGGTATTGTGTAAAGGCATTCTTAATTATTAACCTATACTACCATCACTATACGTAAATAGCGCGAAAAAAAAAGACTAACACACGAAGCCTTTATCTGTCTTTAGCGAGCGTGACCGATGCCGCACGAAAAAAAGAAACTTCCGCACTGCAAACATGATCAAATATATCAGACAGCAGGCAGTTAATGCAGAGCAATCAAAATTTAACAATTTTCAGAAAATTATAAATCATACAATAGAAAGGTACATTCCGTTAAGATCAACAAAAGTGAACCAGCAGAAGCCATGGATTACTATTCAAAGAAATTAATAACAAACGGAAACTATGGGATCGATAAAAGCGGAATAAAACACCAGAAAACTATTAGCTTTACAGAAATCAAAACAATACTCTGAGAAAAAAAAACTATATGAAGCTAGAAAAACATATGAGCACAACTTAGCCGCCTCAAAGTCACCTAAACAGATATACAAATACATAAGTAGAAACATAAACTCTAATGTGACCACAATAACTCTAAAAAATCCAACCACTCAAGAAGTTCTGGATAACAAGACCTTGACAGAAAAATTTGCAGAACAATTTAATGAATCATTCTCACAATCACAGAATTCCGTCCTTCCACCATTGCCGATAAATACCAGAAACCATAATTCGATCACCAACGTAGATTTTACTGAAGAAAAGGTAAAAAATACCCTTAAGAAAATGAAAAAAGAATCAAGTCCTGGCGCAGATGGAATCCCTACAATCTTGCTCCAAAATTGCAGCAATACGATCAGTCTGCTATTATCAGAGGTGATGCAGGAATGTATTGAATTGGGAAGAATCCCAGAACAATGGAAGCTGTTAATAGAAACGCCACTATTTAAGAAAGGAGACCGACACAAACCAGAAAATTATCGTCCCATAAGCCTTAACTGTAATCCTTTGAAATGCATGGAGAAAATAATAGCGAAGAAATTAGCATCATTTTTCACGGAAAATAATTTGATACCACCATCACAGCATGGATTTCTTCCAGGACAGTCAACTAGATCAAACTTACTCGAATTTCTTGATGACTGGACAGAAAACCATGACAACTCCCAACCAACTGACATTATTTATTTGGATTATGAGAAAGCCTTTGATAAAGTTCCTTAGAATTTCTTACATGGCAAACTTGAACACTATGGTGTGCGAGGACAAATATTGTCATTGATAGCAGATTCATTACACAAAAGACATTACCAAGTGAGAGTAAATGGAGTAATGTCCAGACAACATCTAGTCAGCAGCGGAGTTATTCAAGGCTCAGTGATAGGACCTTAGCTCTTTGATCTTGTGGATCTTATTGAAACAAAAATGAAAAATTTTGCCGAAGACAGTAAAATGTATGCAAACCCTTGTTTTCACTCGGACCAGCTTAAAAGAGATCTTCAAAGGGTAGAGGACTGGTCCAATACATGGGGAATGAAGTTGAATGAATCTAAATGCACAGTATTAAGAATAGGTCCAAACAACCCAAATGAAGAATACATATTGAACAACACAGTATTGTCAGTAGTGGATGAGCAAAATGACCTGGGTGTTACTGTGACTGCAAATTTAAAATGGGAAAACCATATTATAAATATTGCCAAAAGGCCAACTCGTTTGTACATCTTGTAAAGCAGACATTCAAAGATCACTCAATAGAAATGATTGCAAAATTATATAAAAACTATATTAGACCAAAAATAGAGTATGCATACACTGTATGGAACCCATATTTTGTCAAGGATATTGAGATCCTAGAAAAGATTTAGAGAAGAGTTACCAAAATACCCACTATACTACAAAATTTATCATACCCAGAAAGACTGAAAAGATTTCAGCTAACAACACTACGTGAACGGAGACATAGAGGAGACCCTATCGAAACATACAAAATAATTAGTGGGCACTCTCAGTGTGAAACCCATAACATCTTTCGCCTTAACCAAAATACACAACTTGGAGGACACTCAATGAAAATAGACAAGGAGAAAGCTGCTAAACTTCAGAGGAAGAACTTCCTAACCAATCGTGTGGTATATTCATGGAATGCACTTACAGAGGAAACAGTGACCGCAGCAAACGTTAATATATTTAAAAACCGGTTGGACAAAGAACTGAAACAAAGTGCAGCAAGAATGACCCATTATAGTGCATAATAAGTATATAGTTTAAATAACGATACAAGTTAAGAAACAATAGCTTCATCGGTATACCGCTTGCTATTGGTCAATTACATGATTACATGATTACATGATTACATCTGGCGCTTATTATGTGTAAATTCATGGCTGAAATAGTTTGAGCCCTCATAAGCCTTCATTCCGTTGCGAAAATCTTCGACGTAAAGTAGTCGCCAGGGACAGACTAACGGACCTCCAAATTATGATTGTTACAAATATAAAACAACCGAGTTAAAGCAAAATCTGGACAATAACTAATATATTTATAAATAGGGATGTATATTTTATTTGCCCGTTGTTTGTTTATTGTGCTGGAGGACTGCAGCCCTGCAGCCCTTACGGAAGAGCAGCCACTGAATGTACTATTAAGTAAAGTAAAGTATTTTAAAAATAACATGACTGACTAAAATTTTCTAAAAGTAAGCATATGAACCCGTTATTTACAGTACAGGTACTTTCAACTTTTTACTCGCCTGGAATACTTGACTAGTGTGAACTGTGACGGGCTTGCAGAAACAACCAAGTAGATAACTTTATCAAAAATTAACTTTTATATCATTAATTCTTGATAAAGCTACAGTGACAGGCAAACTAGTCAAATTTTATAAATAATTCTTTAAAATTTCAAATATATTGGAATTAAAGTAAAAAGTGTATTTACTTTCTCATATAATTTAATAATTTAATGAGATTATTAATTTTTATTTCTTGGGATAGCCAGAAGCTTGCCCCACCTGCCCCCCCCCCCCCTATTGTTATGGGTTCACCCCTTTTGAGGCTACAAATACAGCTCCATACAAATCAGTTAATGAGGAAAATATTAAAAGCCGGTACTCTCTGAATCATCATTGTCCCAAAGAAAAAAGGCAGTAACCATGACCACCATTTGTTTAATCGTCCAACTTTACCGTTCAATATTTAGATATAGATCCCCCTGGAGGGGGGGGGGGCTGGTCAGGACCCCCATGGACCACCCGTATCTCCGCCTCTAACTGTGACAAAAGGATACACCGACGACTCGATTCGAAATAACATGGAAATTTGCGATCAAATAGGGTCATCTGTATCATTTACTTTACAAGAACGACTGATATAAATAGTTTCCGTATTCTTCTTATAACGTTAATTTGCAAAGATAACGACCTAATATTATATTCTTTCAGTGCGTTAAACCCTAAAGTAAAAAAGGATTTAGAACCAACAAGACAGGATTTTGTGTTAATATACGCTTTTGTGGACAGCATGTACGTTTACGTGATTTAATGATACCTATTTGATCAGGTTAACGACAGGCGAAGTTACAATAATTCGAGTTTGAAATGCCAATGAAGTACGAAAACCAGGTGTTGTTCTATATTTTTTTAATAGGATAAAGAAAGGTGTAAGAATTATGCCTATGGCATTCGGAAGGAATATATAAGATATTTTTGTTGAATAAAAGTAATAGTATGATTCTAAACTCGTGATAATAGGCATTCACTAGTTATTATGATTCTCGTACATGAAACATAAAAAATATAAAGCATACTAATATTTTCGTAATTCAACATAATACACTACTTATGTATTGATATCTTGTATTATTACTCCGTATTAATAATAATTGTTAATTTCAGCGTAAGTGACAACGAAGATCAGCCAAAATCGAAATCATTAATGATTTTTAATTTTAATTGCCGGTAATTTAAATTTAATGTAATCAAAGGCAGGGCCGTTTATAAAATGTATCTTATTTGCGTAATGCCAGAAATAAAACAGTATTCCATAACATGCAAAGCCTATATTATAACTCTTAACATAATCAATGAATTCATACATTTTTAAAGTAACATTCAGTTCCTTATTGTATCCACATATTCTCGCACACTCTATAATCACACTACTGCAGTTCGACGTGATAATAAAATCAATACATCATATCTCTGGCAACACAGCATTTTCTCCTGCTCAAATTTTCTTTCCTTTAAGTCACATCAATCTCCACCGAGCCTATTTGAATCGCGGGAAATTAAATTACTGGCCCTAATCTCGGGCTAAATAAAACGTATAAAAAGTTGCTTTCATACTTCTTTTACTTTTCCCCTTCTTTTTATAGAAGTTTTTCGATAAGACAACTTTACAAGGGTATCGAGTAAAGTTATTTAGGAAAACTCTAAATAATCTAACTTTCCCTGATAATCGGATGTTAATAGTATAAAGTGGACTATGTGCAATGTGTCAAAGTATACCTATTTTCATTTTGTCACCTGGACTTTTTAGAAAAATGTATCTTACTATAAGGGGGTCTGTATTGACATTGGCAGGGTAATGATTATCAGAACGTTTTTGAACATAAATATACAGGGTGTCCGGTAACTTATGGGCCATAGAGCAACTGGAGATAGTAGATATAAAAATATGTCTTTTGAGCCAGATTTGCCCAAGTAAAATGTTAGAGGTTAAAGAGATACAGGGTGTTGAAAGTGAAAATTAATTTTCGAAAAATGATGATAATTTTGAAACGGTTTAAGATATCGAATTCAAAATCGGTATAACTAGGTTTTCGAGAGTGAGAAATTCGAATTTGGTGTTCATTTCAAGATACTCCCTAGAGGGCGCTTGCTACGTGCTTCATGTTGAACTAATTCATCCATATTTGTTTTAACCGTGCAGTTACTAGTATTCATACTTTAAACTATAAAAGAACCTACCTTTTTACGTAAAAAAGGTACTCTTGGTCGATCTCGATATCTTAAGCCGTTACCCAGATTCTAGCGTCTGAATGTTCCATTGCACATTCTGTTGATTGCTGAGAAATATTTAATTCACAAAGTGTGCCTTGCATTTTGACAAAATTTGTTGCGGTGAAAACTGTCATTATTTTCTACTTTTTCCCGTCAAAGGTACGTAAATAAAAAGTTTTTGCAATATCCAAGTACTGTAATCTTTTCAAATAAAAATGCCCAGGCTTAATAAGTTTTCTAACCGTGATTTACGTGATATGGTCTGCGTTTATGCACAAGAGAATTATAATAGTCGTGCTGCACTTAGAAGGTATGTAGAACTCTACCCAACCAGAATCATTCCAGACCGAAAAATATTTCAAAAAATATTCAATCAGTTAGGTGAAACAGGTTCGTTTTATGTCAAAAATCCTGGTGGACGACCGAAAACTATAACGGTCGAACAAGAAGAAGAGCTCTTGCTTCGTATCGCGGAAAATCCTGAATCAAGCACTAGGCGTTTGGAAGCTTCTACAGGAATAGGTAAATCGACCGTCTCAGAAGTCATCAATGCAGAAAATTTATTTCCTTACCATTTCACGTCCGTTCAAAATTTACTGCCAGGAGATTTGCCAGTCAGATCAGAATTCTGTCAAAATCTACTAAATAAGAATAACGAAGATCCCATGTTCCTGAGAAAAATATTATTTACTGACGAGGCAACTTTTACAAGACGCGGAATTTTTAACTGGAAAAATAATCATCACTATGCTTTGGAAAATCCACGACTACTCAAAGAAAGACATTTTCAGCACGAGTTTTCGATAAATATTTGGTGCGGCATTATCGACAATTTCTTGATCGGCCCATATCAGCTTCCGCAGAGACTTAATGGAGAACAATATTTGCAGTTTTTAGAAAACGATTTACCTTACCTTCTGGATGATATACCTCTCATAAGACACAATATGTGGTACATGCAAGATGGTGCCCCAGCACACTTTGCAGTTCCTGTTCGAAATCATTTAAATCAGCGTTTCCACATCGGTGGATTGGTCGCGGTAGCGAATTTCCTTGGCCACCGCGTAGCCCAGATATTAACCCGTTAGATTTTTATCTGTGGGGTCACATGAAGGATTTGGTATATGGTGATGAATCCAATACACGGGAAGAACGTGAACAAAAAATTTAAGAAGCCGCCATTGTTATAGGAGATAATCAAAATATCTTCCTGAGAGTGAGACGTCATTTGTTAAAAAGCTTAAGAAAATGTATTGAAGTAAACGGTGGATACTTTCAACATTTACTAAAGTGAATTAAAACAAATTTTTAATAGTTTCCAATATTTTCATTTTGTTTTTCTTTCTGCCTTTTTATCATCAAGTCCTAGAATCTGGGTAACGGCTTGAGATATCGAGATCGACCAAAAGTACCTTTTTTACGTAAAAAGGTAGGTTCTTTTATATTTTAAAGTATAAATACTAGTAACTGCACGGTTAAAAAAAATATGGACGAATTAGTTCAACATGAAGCACGTAGCAAGCGCCCTGTAGGGAGTATCTTGAAATTAACACCAAATTCGAATTTCTCACTCTCGAAAACCTAGTTATACCGATTTTGAATTCGATATTTTAAACCGTTTCAAAATTATCATCATTTTTCGAAAATTAAATTTCACTTTCAACACCCTGTATCTCTTTAACCTCTAACATTTTACTTGGGCAAATTAGGCTCAAAAGACATATTTTTATATCTACTATCTCCAGTTGCTCTATGGCCCATAAGTTACCGGACACCCTGTAGATACAATGTATACTCGGTGTACTAATCTCTAGTAAACTTTCGTATTTTTGATTTTTTGAGGAAAGGTTACTCTTGATAAGTTTTACTTACAGGGTGGCCATTTAGTGTGGCAAAGTAGAATAGCTTCGTTTGTATTTATAATACACAATAAATGTTAATATAAAAGTTGAAGGACCGTAGGTGAGTTATAACGTAAAATTATTTTTGACTCAATAGGGTGGCTTAACAAAGAGGAACAAGATTTTTTTTGTAAATAGAACACCTTGAATATTTTTGCAGTTTTAAATTCCCCTCGATATTCCGCGTATCGTGGCAAACATAGTTTTTAATTATTTTGCAATGTTGCCAGGTTATTTAAATTTTTTTTTTTTTTAAGAAAAAACCTGGCACCTTAAAATTTGAAATATAATTGAATTAACTCTAGACATTCGAAACATTCCCATAAAGACTAATTCAAGAATTAAGACCCTCAGAACATTTCATATTTTGTACAGGGTGTGCTCTACAAACGTGTCAACTTTTCACATTTTAAAATTAATTTACTCTTTTTTTTTTTCAAATGGAACACCTTGTATTTTAATATTTTATCTTGTGGGGTTTTTGCCCTCTACGACTTCTGTAAAAAGGTTCATTAGTTCTTTTTGCTCATTTTGGCGTAATATTTTTTTTTTAATAAAAAGTCTGAGAATTTTTTTTTTTTTTAATTTATTTATTTAAGGTGCTTTAATCAGTTTATCTAACTGCTTCCATAAACTATCTAATCGAATGTTTAAAGTGTCCTCCATTAGCCTCTATACACTTCTTGACACGACCTTCAAATTCTTCGCTTAAATTGCGAGATATTTCGGGAGAAATCGCTTGGAAACAATTTCTTATGCGAATATTCATGTCATCTTTAGTTATCGGAGACATTTTGTACACCTGGTCTTTAACAAATCTTCATATAGAAAAATTCATTTTTGTCATATCCGGCGATTTAGCTTGCCATGATACAGGTGTTCCTCTTCCTATCCATTGCTGACCATAAGTTTCTTCTAGGAATTCCCTAATGAGCGTTGTGGAGTGCACCGGGGCTCCATCATGAAGAAATCACGTGCGTTTTTGAACTATGTTCGGAATATAGGCAATAAGCTGTGGTAAATCATTTTGGAGAAAGTCCAACTAGATCTGTCCCGTTAGAGTTCCTTCGAGAAAATGTGGACCAACTACGTAGTCTCCTACAATTCCTCCCCAAAACGTTTAGCGACCATCTGTTTTGTAAGTGAAATCTAATAAAATGAGGATTTGTAGTGGCATAATAATGAAAATAATGTCTATTGACGTTGCCGTTTTTATGGAACGTAGCTTCGTCACAAAAAAAAAAACTAAATGCGCAAAATTATGCTGCTCCCTTATTTTATTATGCGCCCATGCCCAAAACTCAAGTCGCCTACCATAGTCCTCATCATTAAGCTTCTTCGGCAACTGGACGTGGTAAGGATGCAATTTGTTTGAGTTGATTATTTTTAGAACCGCCGTTCGTCCAATGTCCAGTTGTTGTGCAAAAGGACGCTGACCAATAGGAGGATTCTCAGTAATACTTAACAGAACGTTGAATTCATTTTCTTCGGTGCATACCCGTTTTCTTCGGTAATTTTTTTTATAAGCCACACTTCTTGTAGTTTCAAATTTCTCCATTTGCTTTTCGAATGTCTTCTTATTTTATCAGGGTGTCTTCGCTCTGGGTATCGTTCTTCATAAATTCTTTTAGCTAATAAAGCATTTTTATCACTAGCACCCAAAACATAGATCATATCGATCATTTCTACATTTCAATAATTCATTTTTGTCACAATATAAATTTAACTTGATAAAAAGTAAAAAATAAAATGACAATGACATCTTAATAAAATTTTACTATTACTATTGCTGTTATTTGTTTTTGTCTGTCATGGCTCATGATACTAAAACGACAAGATAAGATCACTCGCCGAACGAATTTCGAACTGTCTGGCGGATGACGTCACAGCGTGACAAATATTGATGGCGGTTATGTAGGGAAGTAAGCTTTTAAGGTATTTCTGTTTTAAAATTATTGAAATTTATTTATTTATAACTTGTTTTGGGTATTATTACAAAATAACAAACAAGCCAATGTATGTACACAAAGTAATTTATTTTAATATATTAAGTTGTCCATGTTAATAGTACTGCAGTCGCAGTGAAACAAAATACATAAGAATTAAGAATAAAGGTAATTTAAAATATCTTGCATACATTTATCCATTTTTAATACAATTAGGTTTTGAATTAAATAAACTAGTTAAATACAAACAATATGTCCTAAATATAATAATAATAATATAGGTATACATATAAATAAATAATAATGTATTTATTTCACTATTTTTGTAATTTTTCGCTTTCGCATGTTGGACATTTCTTTTATTTAGCAGTCTTATTTTGAAAACATTTTACATTTAAAAAAAAAGTTTTTTTTTGCTTCATCAATTAAATCGACATTTTTGGCTAGGTTCTTCAAATTGTTTAAGTAGTTTTTTCAATTTTCAGCGGGTCTCCATTATAATTATTAAATATATGGTCGAGCTCATTGCATTTAGTTAAAAACTGCTCTGTAGGTTTTAGTAGACCACCTTCGGTTAAATGATTAACCCAAGAAAAAGAAGCCTCTGGAATATAGCCAAGTTTATCTCTTTTTCTAAATTTAAAAGCAATGAAACCGGCTAAATTTTCCAACCCATCCCAGCGTAGTTCTTCCAAATTTCGATTAATTAATTCGTCTTCATCTGTGTGATGTGTATGATTGAAAGACCAAAACACACTTGAACACACTGATATATTAAGTACTTACATTTACATGTTACTTATATTTTTAACCAAATCTTTTCTGTTGGTTCTTTTATCACGTTCTTCTTGCTTAGATGTTTTAGATTTGGGAGTCTTGGCCAGATTAAGTGAAGGTACAGCATCGTTTTTCAACTTCCATTTATTTTTGGGCAATTACGATAGCTTCGTCTTCACACAAAAATCATCATCCCCAAAATGCTTCGAACATATTCTAGCATTTTTAATATTAAAACCATGCCTTTGATAGCATTTCTGCACCCACAAATTGCGAATCTCTTTAACCGATGAAAAACTGAAGTATCGGTACGAACTACACAAATTGTTTTTACTTTTTTTATTATTGTTAGCAGCACAACCCACCACTGCACAGTAAACCATTGTTTATACAATATAAACAAACCAAAGTACAATAAAAATAGACAAAATAACGTATTCAAGCCGAACTAAAATGGCTTCAACTGTTATTGGCTTTGTACAGCGTACAGCTAGCCCGCGCAATATTTGTCACGCTATGACGTAAGAGGAAAAAGCGAGACAGAATATAACGTGCGCATGATCTTATCTTATCGTTTTAGTATCATGGTCATGGCTAACTATAAAGTTAAATTTAAAAAAAAAACATTTCTCTTAGACTTTTTATTAAAAAAAAAATATTGCGCCAGAATGAGCAAAAATAACTAATGAACCTTTTAACAAAAGTTGTAGAGGGCAAAAAACTCTACAAGACAAAATAATAAAATGCAGGGTGTTCCATTTGAAAAAAAAGTAAATTAATTTTAAAATGTGAAAAGTTGACACGTTTGTAAAGCACATCCTCTACAAACTATGGAATGTTTTGAAGGTCTTAAGTCTTGAATTATTCTTTATCTTTGATACCCTCGAGAATGTTTTGAATGTCTTCAGGTCTTGAGTTAATTCAATTATATTTCAAATTTTGAGGTGCCAAGCTTTTTCTTTCAAAAAAGAATATTTTTAAATAACTTGGCAACATTGCAATATAATTAAAAACTATGTTTGCCACGATACGCGGAATATCGAGGGGAATTTAAAAATGTAAAAATATACAGGTTGTTCTATTACCTCGGCTAGCTCAAGCTTGGGGCAGTTGCAGTTCGGGGTGGTTCTTTAAGAAGGATTCCTGCCTGTTAAACAACAATGTACACGAATTTGGCCCCCATAGGATGCTGCTATGCAAGCCAAGATTTAAGATTGAAAATTGGAGCGCCATTCACAATGCCTTTTAATTCTAGCCTCACACAGCGCTGGATTAAGGGGGGGGGGGGGGGGCTAAAGGGGTTATAGCCCCGGGTCCCGTCATTCAAAGGGCCCCAGAAACCAACCGAAAAGCCTTTACCGTTATTTAAAGGCCCTCGAGTTCGAATGGCCTTCAAGATTGAAATAATCTATTCGTTAAAGTTCAAATTAGACAATTGTATAGTAGCAGCACCGTACGAACAACGTGTACGGTGATAGCGGACACCTATAATTTATTTATAAAGGGTTGCCGCCACACGACAAAAAATTGTGTTATTCTACACGAAATAATTTTTTTTCGTATTAATAAAATCACGATGTTGTTACATCTACCTCAAAAGTGATATACATCCCTTGTCATCAATTATGATGGAATTTTTAATGCCTTAAAACAATTAGCCGAAGTCACGTCAGAAAAAAAAGATACTAGAAACGATGCATTTTTTTAAAGAAGCATACGGTGAAACTTCAAACTGCGTTTATGGCTACTTTTTGAAAACAATTATTAGAGCGGTTTGATGCCACCAATATTTATTTACAAAAACCCGGTCTCAATGTCATAACGAGACATAAAATGTTAGTTTCATTGTTAGAATTTGTTAGTAATCTACGAGGTTGATTCGAATCCTTAGAAGAAAAGGCCAAAGATATATCTTCGGTTAAATACTTCATACAAAGATGAACATCAACGTAGAAGCGTAAAAAAATTAGCTGACGGCTCAAGATCAATTTCGCATAGAATCGTTCCTGTCAATGATAGATAAAATAACATCTGAGCTTAAAAGCGAAATTAAGCTTACAGGAAAATAAGTAATCTTTTCGGATTCTTTAGCCAGTTAACTATTCTTTCTTCAGAAGAAATATCTGCCAATGCCAAAACTTTAATTTCTTCTTAGTTCTAATAAGTTCTTAATTCAAAACTTGGTATACGAAGTTATTCAGTTTTCTTCATATTTAATAACTTTAAATATTGAAAGTGTTACTAGTGTTCCCTTCCTTCTAAGTCATTTAATTGAGAAAGGTTTGTTTCCAAACACATACCGGGTGTTGCATCGTCGAGCGGGACATAGGAAATCCCATGTAATTTTAAATGGGGTCAATTATTGGCTTCCCTAATTATTTTAGAGAAAAATTCTATTTAGGTTTATTAAAGAGCACTAAAACACACATTCAAAAGAATAACTTTAGATATTTTTGATGAGCCCGTTTACGGGTTATCGCCGATTTCTTTTGAACTATTTCTCCTTTTTATGGCCCCGTATTTGCGGGCACCAGTCAAGGTAAAAGATGACTGTCAAATAAAGTTGTCATTTTGAAATGTGTGCTTTATTGTTATAAAAACTCGTACATCGAAAATATTAAAGGTGTATTTATGAGTACAAATTAATCTGAATAAAGCTAAAATAAAGTATCTAATTACAAGGTTAATTATGACATTTTACATGTTTCAATATTTTACTAATTAATAGGTAGGTACTATTAAATTGTTAGAACTTTAGGATTTAAGAAGATGTTCAAATATTCCTCCATTGACTGCTAGAAAATAACCGAGGCGATCATAAAATTCTCTTTTTACATTCGCTAGTTGGTAAACTGAAATTCTATTGCATTCGGCAGAAATAGCATTTTTTAACTCGTCTAGATTTGGGTATTTTTTATCTTTGTATATCCTGTTTTTTAAATGGCCCCAGAGAAAGAAATCATTTGGCGATAAATCAGGAGACCTGGCTGGCCAATTTACTGTATGGTTTAAGCCAATGACATTTCCATTAAAAGCACGGTTTAAATATTCCCGGACAGCCAGGGTACTATGTGCCGGGCAGCCATCCATTTGGTACCAAACTTCCTGATTTTCCCTGGCGGCATCATGTAAAGTAGGTAAAATATGATCTTCAAGTAGTTCCAAAAAATATTCTGCATTTAAATTCCGTGTAAGAAATAATGGCCCGATAATATTTTCTAAAATCCCAACCCATACATTAACTTTTTGTGGATACTGCGTCCTTGTTTCCACAAACCTGTGTTGGTTTTCTTTACTCCAATATCGATAATTTTAAACATTGGGTTCATTCTTTAAGGTAAATGTGCATTCGTCAGTGAAACAAATGTTTTTTAAAAATTCCCTATCCATGTTTGCTCTTTCCATCATACCAAAACAAAACTCCTGTCGTCGTATTTCGTCCCTATCTCTTAGCCCTTGGTGCTTTTCATATTTGTATGAATAATATGTATGTCGTTTCAAAGCTCGTAACGCTGTGGTGTGATCTAATCCTATGTCATCCTCAAGTTTCCTTGTGCTGATCTTCCCATCATTTTCTTGCACGCACAATAAAACTTGCAAGTCCCTATCATTTCTTGCATCTCTTCTTTGTTCCTGCCTTTCTTCACATCTGCAGTTATTTATTACAGTGCCTTTTGTCTCTAATTTCTTGATAGGCCTTTCGACTGTAGATTTGCAGGTATCGGTCTATTCGGATACAGAGCAGCAAACATGTCTGACACATTTTGATAACTATTTCCTTGATAATACCATTTAATCATCAATATTTTTTCTTCAGAAGTGTAATTCATGGCTAATATTTTCGATGTACGAGTTTTTATAACAATAAAGCACACATTTCAAAATGACAACTTTATTTGACAGTCATCTTTTACCTTGACTGGTGCCCGCAAATACGGGGCCATAAAAAGGAGAAATAGTTAAAAAGAAATCCGCGATAACCCGTAAACGGGCTCATCAAAAATATCTAAAGTTATTCTTTTGAATGTGGGTTTTAGTGCTCTTTAATAAACCTAAATAGAATTTTTCTTTAAAATAATTAGGGAAGCCAATAATTGACCCCATTTAAAATTACATGGGATTTCCTATGTCCCGCTCGACGATGCAACACCCGGTATATAGCTTTAAGAATATATTTATGCATCCCAATTACTAACTGCGAAAGCGAGAGATCATTTTCAAAACTAGCTCTTATAAAAAACAAATACAGGGCCACCATGGGCGAAGTTAGACTATCCAGTTTAGCTTTAATGAATATTAAAAATGACCTTTTGTCTTCAATAGATTTTGACGATATTACTGATACATTTTCAACTTTAAAAGCACGCAAAAAGACATTTTAAAGATGATTCCTTGTTACGGTAAAAGTTTACATTACTTTTGTTTGTTCTTTGTTATGTCTTTGTCTTTGTTTGCATTCTTATACAAAATATAATACTATAAATATTGTATTTATCTTCATTAAGGGCCCCTCCAGGTTTTTTAGCCCCGGGCCCACATCTTCCCTAATCCGGCGCTGACCTGACATAACAACACCAAATTCCTGTGAGTGAAACAATGGGGCCCACATACAGTGTCAAAACAAAACACAAAAATAGTAAACAGTTATTTAATTTAAAAAGGGGGTAGGCGATTTTAAATGGAAAATTTAATGACACTTCTGTTAATTTACCAAGTCAGACAAAATTGTAAAGGTATAAGTTCAAATCGATTAAACACTTATTATTATGGCGCAGCAGTTGCAACTCCTTTACATATCGCTTTAAAAGTATATCTGAGATCTTAGACTAACAAGGTAAATCCCTTATTTATTTAGTTGGAAATGATACTGTTAAATTATGTCTTGGAAAATGCAAAATAGCTTATGGCTCTTATCGAATCAAACAAAAGGAAATTACATTTGGCTGTGTTTATACCATAAAGATAAATTCACTAAGATATGTGCAGTCTAAAATTAAGGGTACTTATCAGAGGTCCTCGTAGAGGTGGCTGGTTGCTATTCAGCAATGCTGATTGTCCTCAATTGGCCTTACAAATGTCTCTATGGTTTCAAAATCCAAATACCCGAATCCGATCTAGCCGGAAAATCTGACCGGTTGGGTTAGGAAACGTAAAGAAGACTCACTCTATCATGAGAGGGGTAATTCTAATTACATTTATTACTCTTTGATTTCTGTGCTTATTACTCTGGTCTACAAAAAAAAGTATGCGGCAAAAATCTCCCAAGAATATTGACAATCCAAGAAAATATACATTGTGAACTTACCCTATTGATGATCGGTGGGGCGGATCGTGCATGTCGGACACTGTCTGATATTCGTATGTTTGAGGTAAGAACCTTGACCAGAGAATTGGCGGCGGTGTCTCGAGTGCACGGGTCTGATGCTGTTCCGGATGGTTCGAGGGTCCCCGCGACATACATAACTCTCTTAGCTGCACACAAGGCCGTTTAAGGGCCGGCTCGTCAAGGTTTGTGGTGAGCAAAGAGACGTTAATAATAACAAGACCGTAAAAATACTGTGCCGAGAATAACATCTGTCGGTTATATTGTGGTTCGGAACCCACGTTAAACTATAGGTCCCGTCTGGCTGACATTCAAAACTAGCCTACTTGCTTGGCGTCAAAGCCTCCCCGTCCACTACTACTACTACTACTACTACTACTACTACCCTATTTGTGCCCCAATTTAGATTCAGTGTAAAAAACACAGAGATGACGAAAGATTTTCCAAATTTTCCCACAAGCCGAAAAGTTCTACCAGGTCTCAGAATTTTGTTAGACTAAATGACATCGATTACAGTCTTCCATCAAACCCAAGAAACCACCAAAAGGTCACCGAGAATAACCTTAAAATCAAAAACCGTTTTGCGCATTGAGGTATATAGACTTACGGAATTGCGGTTCGACGACTCAAGATAAAACATAACCAGAACAACCTAAAAGTAACAACGTTACACTAAGAAAAAGGTACTCTTGATCGACATCGATAAAATGACCTGGTTACGAAGAAAAAATATTTTTGTTCAATATGGTTTTTTGCATTGGTCATTTGGTCATCTTCATAAAATTCCTTTATTGTAGCTATGGTTTTTTTACATGTACCGATTTAAATAAGGATATTTATTCCAGAGTCTTGGAGATTAGTAATGAAATTTACGTTTTCTGAATATGCCTACACGCATTTAATATATGGGCTTGCATCATGTAATGCCTTAGAAGCCAGAATGCGTTACGAAGAACGATTTCCGAATAGAAGAATTCCTGATAGGAAAATCTTTGAAAGAGTGGATAGTCGTTTGAGAGGGACGGGTAAAAATTACGATGTTTTATTTTTTACTTGTACTTATCGTATGATAGAGATTTAATGTAAAATGTCGTAAATAATTTTAGGAAAGTTTAACAAATCCAACCACAATTGTGGAAATCAAATCCATCGCGGTGAGGGTGTTAAAGGAAATATCCTAAATGCCGTAGAAGAAGATCCTTCTACAAGTGTCCGAGAATTGGCTGTCCAGTTTGATTGCTTAAAATTGACGGTCTCTAGAATCCTTAGAGAGCAACAGTTGCATCCGTACCGTCTTCACTAAGTCCATGCTCTTCTTCCTGAAGATTTTCCGCGGAGGATGAAGTTCTCTAACTGAGTTTTAGATTGGCACAGAAACGACGCCAATTTCATTGGTTCAGTTATCTTTAGGGACAAAGCAGGATTTTCTAAAAAGGCATCGTGAACTCCCATTATTTGCAGTTATGGGCAGAGAAAAATCCCCATGCTTCTATTGTAGCGCATCATCAGCACTAATTAGAACCCATCAACGTGTTGGCCGGAATCATCGAGCAACATTTAATTAAACCATTTGTATTGCCAAGAAGGTTAACTAGAGAAATTGATTTGGAATTTCTTCAAAACAATACCTCTGTCAATACGACATGATATGTGGTTTATGTATCATTGTGCCCCGCCACATTTTAGTCTAGTACTTCGAGAACACCTAAGCAGGAACTTCGAATTTCGATGTATAGTAAGAGAAGGACCATAGGCTTGGGCTCCTCGATCACCTGACCTAAATACATTAGATTTTTTTTTGGGCTATTTAAAGACTTTATTATATGCCAATCCAATAGACAATCAATTTTTATTGTCGCGACGTAACGTCGGCATTATGGAGGGTCCAACAGTCTTCAAGGTTTAGAGCTAGGGGATGCATAAGAGTAGAAGAAGCTCATGTTAAACCGACATACAGAAGCTATACCTATATAATATTCAGTGTGTCTACGTGTGTCTGAAGTTGGAACTATGTGGACAACTTTTTGTTATTATTAACTAAAAAAAACATATTTTTTACAAATTTTTCTAAATATGGTTTCTATTTATTTAGAAACATACAATTACTTTTAATTTTCTAAATTTTAATACTGAATGTTTATCTCTTTTCTTTATTAAAATTTAAATACGTAACAAATGCACAACAATAATTTATTTTTAAAATAAGAAAATACATACAAATAATTAGTTGTGTAATCAACATAACAATAACAATTTTATCTCACTTTACTAATGCCTCAACGTATCGCCCTCTCCCTGAAAACATTTAATCGTTCGGTTGTGAAATTCCCGTAATACAATCCGTATCATATCTGAAGTAATATCCTGGTATGCTTCTGAAACGATCCTCTTCAAATGATCAACATCTTGTAACGGCCCTTGCTGGTAAACCTTCTGTTTCAAGTGACTTCATAGGAAATAATCGAGAGGGGTTAAGTAAGGAGATCTAGCAGGCCAGAATAGTCTGAATTTCGGTGAATCAACTTTTAATTGAAAATACATTCAAGATGATACTCTGTTACAGCTAATGTACTGGGGCATGTTGATGTTCTTGTAAGGGTAGCTCGTTAATAAAGTTATTTAATCGATTTTCTAAAAATTGTAAGTAACGTTCGGCATTCATAAAATGTCGAAAAAAATACTGTGCAATTAATCTGTTTTTGTAAATACCACAGCACACGTTCGTTTTAAACGAATATGGGTGAAAGTTGGGATTAGTGTCAGACAACCAGCCACAGTAACGAAACAGAATCAAATCGAACTGTGAGGAAAATGTTACCTCATCAGAAAAAAAGGGTCCTTTTCTAACTCTCTTTGGATTAGAGGGCAATATTCGAATCGTCTATCATAATCCTTCTCTTTCAATGTGTGAACGAAATGTAATTTGTATGGATGGAGTATACTTATTTTCAAAATTGAACTGCAGATACATTTTTTTTGATACTGCAGAGATAAGTTCCGAAAAAGCTTGTTTTCTAACGCAAATGACTATGATTATTAATTTATTTTTAATGTAGTTTTCAATTCAGACCAAATCTTTTGTATAACAATTTTCGATTTTATCAAAAATAAAAGTACTTTAATCTTTAGCAAAATTTATATTTATTTACAAACCTCGTATACGACTGCAAAAATTTGATATCTGATTATTTCATTTTAGGTTTTAGGCCATGCTAAACTTTTTATACTTAGAATTACTAATAAAATTTTTTTATAATGGTTCCAACTTAAGTAGACACACTGTATATTAAACTGATCTTTCTAATAGTATATACTCAATTCACTTAACTAACCTATACTGTAACCTTGTTAAAATTATACTTTTAAGATTTAGTTCCCTTCCAAGCCTTTTTGTACGACTTGATATTTTTGAGTTGTTACCGACTGTATATTTAAGTCAATGAGTTGTATTTACTGGTTGCTAAGTAAGATAACATAAACAAAATAATCCACGGTTGGCAAAGACGTGACAGTTTTTATAAAAATATTAGGTGAAATTAAATAAATTACAACAATGACCAAGTCAACGGGAGAAGTTTCATTTACTTAAGGAATTTATGAAAACGGTCTATTTCTCGAAGAATTTTTTTCATATAAGTCGCACAAAAAGCAGTATAAGCATCGCGGTAAAGATTTACTGATCTCGATGAATATTGCGGATGCTCAGTCTTCATACAATATCTTCAACCAGTCAATTGTCCTGCTTACCATTTTTGATTATTAATATATTGTTAGCCAGCACAGCACGGATATTTAACCTAAAAGTTCATTTATCTCACATATAGACTAAGCGTAAATAAAATCACGCACTATACACGTGATTGTTGCTGTATTGTATTGAATTGTACCGCTGAGCACGAGGCGTCTCCCCCAAATTGACTAATAAGGTGTAACAATGAAAAAATAAAAAAAAATATTCCCAAAGATTTTAATTAGAAAATAAATAAAATTATCCGTTTATTGCTCATTGATTAAACCGTGGCTCCTCAGGTATAGTCTTGTCGGTACTAGAGCGAGGTCGTGATTTCAGATTTGACGTATTAATTTTGATCTTTCAGAAAATATTGGGCGCGAGACAGCCAAAGGAACTGTCAGAAAATAGAAAAAAGTTAACGACCAAAGGGGCCAAGGAAGCAAGAACTTTAAACAAAGAAAATTTAATATGACATATAAATATGTTTAAATAGACTAGTGAATATTGGGGACTGCAGCAAATGAAAGAGTACTCTTTAAAGTTATTCCAAGCTTTCGGAAATCGTATATTTTATTTCCATCCTCAGGGAGACTACAAATTTATATAAAATTGAGATTAGGAGACTTGTTCAAATTAATAATTAAATGTTTTTACTTACAACTTTGTTGAGATTGTTCATATAGATGTTAATATAATTAATAAAAGACATTCGAGAAGAAAACGTGTTGAAAACCCAAGTCAATCAAAAATACAACTACAGTTTGGAGATAATATTAAAAACATTGTATATGGACGAACACACAATTTAAAATAGAATCAAACTTAGTTGTTCACATTTTGAAAAAATTCGTTACTAATTCAAATGAAAACTGTAGTTGTATTTTTGATTGACTTGGGGTTTCAACACGTTTTCTTCTCGAATGTCTTTTATTTATTATATTAACATCTATATGAACAATCTCAACACAGTTGTAAGTAAAAACATTTAATTATTAATTTGAACAAGTCTCCTAACCTCAATTTTATATAAATTTGTAGTCTCCCTGAGGATGGAAATAAAATATACGATTTCCGAAAGCTTGGAATAACTTTAAAGAGTAATCTTTCATTTGCTGCAGTCCCCAATATTCACTAGTCTATTTCTCAACTAGTCAGCAACGACTACCCTCTCGATAAATATGTATATAATATGTGAGAACTTTGTCCTCTAAAGAAGAAAATTAGTTTTAAACCAAAATACTAATAAGATAATATCCTTATTAATAAACCAATTGATCGAAAGGATATTAATGAATGAAAAACTTCCTAGTTAGGAAAAAAGAGAGAATTCAATAAAACAAGAGTACAGATTAAGTTTCAATAAAGCTTACTTACTAACCTGACTAAGGAAAGCAGAAAATATTACATTCAAGCATCGCAATTCCAAGTTACGGAGGATAAATTTAGATAATGCCTACACTTAAAAGGTAGCTTTTGTTTCACAGATAAACACTTAACAATTAAATATAAAAACCCTTAGTAATAAAAAAACAATTAGTAATGTAGGAACGTTACATTAAATGATTATGGGCTGGCACTGATTTTAAAAGGAGAATTCCATTTGCACGTAGGGTTCCATTTAGGATTAAGATTCAAGGTTAACGTGATAACACAAGAATAAAAATTGCACTCATCTTTTAACTAAGCTTCCCCGGATCCAAACACCTTTCAGCCTCTTCAGTAACCCTCCTAGTTGCTGGTGGGCAACAGGGCACTATAATATGGCGGTGAACTGGACAATACTATCAAAATAAAGTTGCCGTGGCTCCCATCATAACGGTTTCACACCAAAGGAACTCCACGCCACCGTCCATCGCGAGCAATCCACCGGATCACGATGCAACTACCTGGATCAGGCGTCCACACAATACAAGGATACAAGCGAGATTTGCTTATCGTAAAAGGAAATTTGTGGAATTGAATGTTGTAACGAAATTTGAGTGGAATTAAATGAAATATGGTAGAAAAAAATGGATTCAGATTGAATAGAATAACATCAAATGAATGTAATAGAGGATAAATTGGAATGAAAGTCAAGGAAAATTTGATGAAGAAAAAATCTGATGATAATAAAAACCTTAAAGCTGATAATAATAAAAAACGTGTTAAAAAACCATGATATTAAAATTTATTAATAAAGAAAACCTAATAATGAAGAAAAACTGATAGGAGAAATGTGAGTAAAAAATTTGTTTATAAAGAAAGATTGATAATAAAAATTGTTAATAAAGAAAACCGTTATTAAAGAAAAACCTGAAACAAACAAAATGGTGTAGGTCAAAGCCACGCCATAATCGAACTGCATCAGTATTTTACCTGGTGGACTGGTTTCTTTCTTGATTTGATCAGAAAACAATTCCTCAATGAGTTTAACGCTTCACCACTTGGTAATATTTAATCCAGAGAAGTATGCGACACACATGATGCCTTTTGTATACCATTGTGATTTCTTACATCATTTAAACCTGGCTTCAAGGGAATACTACGTACAAAAGGTTAGAACCGACCGCGATCGACAGTTTTGTTTCCTCTCTCTGACGTCATATCACCCGGCATGCGTAGCAATCACACCCGAGAAGTGGCGCGCGAACCAGTGCGTCGATAAAATCGATTTTCGGCACCTACTATGGCACGAAACGGAAGGGCCAGTGAATTTTTAATATCTGATGGAATTATTAAGGATAATGAGTGCTTAAATTGACTTATTCCAATTAATTAAGTTGGAAGAATCAAAAGGATTGTTACAAAGGACCGCGCTGTCCACCTGCAGATCGGCGATCACACATCGAGCGTTATTTTGGTTTTAGTTTATGCATATGTGCAATAAATAGACTTTGTGTAGAATTATGAAAGCTAAGCCAACTTTCTTTGGTGGTAACGATACAAAACCATTGGCATTTTTGAAGATTAATGAAGTTTAAAGTCACCACCTACCTTAGCTAGCTCAAGCTCGTGGCAACTGTAACTGGGGTGGTTCTTTAGCGAAGTAAAACGTCAATACAAACATCAGAATAGAACGATTTCATCGGTTAATTTAGTTATATAGGGTGCAAGAGTTTGTAACACGTTGTTCACGAAACTGGGCCGTTGTACCCTAAACAAGATAAAACACCTACGTAAAAATAGTTGGAAATATGTTTCAGTTAAAAAGCAAAGGTCGGTGCCGCGTCGCATCGGGCATGTTGGTTCAAAATGTCGGTGTTCAAAGTAGTATATGGTGCAGAAAAAAAGGTGGATTAAATGTGAACCAAGCTTAGAATATTAGGACTAATTCAACTTATAATTAGGTCAGTTTAATGTTAAGTCTGTTCTTATAATTATATTTAGATATGAAAAGTTATTTTTTATTATTTTTCCTATAAGGGGTTGATTCGTTTTAGCTTTTAGGACAAACAAATTTGTATTTAAAAGATCTGTAAATAGAAATAACTTCAGAAGCATTGGTGTTTTATTTCATTCGTTATTTATCACAATTTTAATTTTAAATAATAAATCCACTAAACCCTATATATAATATAACATATAATATTTAATTCTTCAGTATTAGAATACTTTAAATAAATAAGTTTGCGTTTGACGTGAATAAAACTGTACAGTTACAGAAACGGTTTTATCTTTCCTAAGTGTGCCGTTTTTAGCTTTGTACCTAGATGTACCAACTTTGTACAATTTATATTCAGTAGTTTGTGAAATACTTTTAATATTTCAGACTTTTTTTGACACCCTGTATATAGCTCTTACTAACAATTTTTGATGTTACAGTTAATTCTATAAATAGTTATTATCAACTACCGTAGAATGGGGATATTTTGAGCATCGGGGATACATTGATCAAAACTTCGCGGTATTTTTAATGTAGAATATCTACGAAAATATTTGCAAGCGACGCATGACCTTGGTGCGGGTGCCATCTTGTACGTTCAGAATACTTCAGAATAGTTAGTACAGCTGATGGGCTCTTAGAGGCTGGACGTGTGTCGACTATTTTTCGCCGTGTTTTACGACATTGTTTTAATACAAATATTGTAATTTGCAAAACTTCAACACCACAAAAGTGCTAATAATATATCACGTGTCTGGATGTACATGGTTTAATTAGGTAGGTATTTGTGTTTATTACTAAAATTATAAAATTACAAATTTCCTAGAACTCGATTTTTGAGAGCACTTTAAAGGTTATAGTTCAACTTTGATCACCTTGCAGGCTAACATTGATCACATGATCAATGTTGCCCCCTTGATCAATGTTGCCCATTTTGTTTTTTTTTTGTCGTGTAGGACTTTTGCATTTGCAGAAATAATAGCTATTATTATTTATTATTGCTCTATATTTTTTCCAGAAGATGCCACGTCATCATAAACGTTTATTAGGAAGCCGTTCCTATGTAAACTACACCCCGGAAAAATTGGAAGAAGCTTTACAAAAAGTTGTAGATGGCACAATGAAAATTAGAGAAGCGTCTAGGACCTACAAAATACCTTTCGGCACATTATATAATAAATATAAAGGCCTACATGGAAAACCTCCTGGTCGCTCCACAGTTTTTAGTAGTAATGAGGAAGTCGCAATATTAGAAAGTGCGGCTAAATGTTCTGACTGGGGCTTTCCCCTTAATATCTTAGACATCAGAATGTTTGCAAAATATTATTTAGACCGTCGGGGCAAAACCATTGCAATGTTCAAAAATAATTTGCCAGGAGTAGACTGGGCCTATAGCCTTCTTCAAAGGCATAAGGATTCTTTTGGTCAAAGGATAGCCACCAATATTAAGAAATCTCGGGCATCCGTATCAAAAGAGACCATTGGCGAATTCTTTGATAACTTAGAAACGGCATTGGAAGGTTTACCAAACACTAACATCTTTAACTATGACGAATCAAACGTCAGCGATGATCCAGGCAAGATGCGGGGCATCTACAGGAGGGGTGTGAAGTACCCTGAAAAAATTATGAATCATTCGAAGAGTGCAACGACAATAATGGTGTGTGGTTCAGCCGACGGCACCTTATTACCTCCGTACGTAATATATAAAAGCCTACACTTGTATGATACGTGGAAGGAGGGTGGTCCACAAGGACCTCCATGTTGTAATAAGCCATGCTGCAACTTGGGTTCCAGATTTAATAGAACGGCTAGTGGCTGGCTTGATGGGGTAACATTTAGAGACTGGTTTTCCAATTGTTTTTTACCCCACGCAAAACGTTTGCCAGGAGAAAAGGCTATAATAGGAGACAATCTATCAACGCACATGGATAATGATGTCTTAAATATGTGTGGGAAAACAATATTCGATTTATTTGTTTAGTGCCGAATTCCACACATCTATGCCAACCCCTTGATGTGGGTTTTTTCCGTGCCATGAAACAGGCCTGGCGGTCAGTATTAACTGAGTGGAAAAGCCAAAATCCTCGGTTTGGCACGGTTCCCAAAGCCAGTTTCCCTACACTGTTGAAGAAATGCCTAGAAAGAATGGATGCAGTTCCTCCAAAAGCTGGAAGTGAGGTTTCCAATGAGACGAGCGCAATTAAACGCAACTTAATCAGCGCTTTTAGATCAGCAGGGATTTTCCCCCTCGACCGTTCTCAAGTATTTAAAAGATTTCCTCAGGAGGATATCGAAGAAGAAAATGTACGTGAGGACGTCGAAAGTGCTTTAGTTGCACTATTAAAAGAAAAACGATTTGGTGACGCGACTTCAGAAAAACCTACAAGAAAAAAAAGACTCGATATTTTGCCTGGACGTAGTGTTACAACCTCGTCCACTCCTCAACCTTGTTCTTTAGGGTCATCAATACAGGCCTCCGCCTCTACGTCAGTAGCAAATATGATAGATCCTTTAGATTCCGAGACACCTGGAAGAATACCGGAGGAAGACCGCGAAATCCGTGTTAATGTGGGACAGTACATTCTAGCTAAGTTTTTTACAAAAAGGGGGAAAAAAACCTATAAATATGTATGTAAAGTCATAGAATTGGCTCCTCAGATAGTGGTAATGGGGATGAAATCCATTTGTAGAAGCAAAACACAGTTTAAACTTATGGTTGATGATATCAGTGAAATCAATCAAGATGATATCCTTGAACTTTTGCCTAATCCCTTAATGGAACGTGACGAAGACGGCAACAGTTTATATACTTTTGAAAGTGAAATCAAAATAGTTGAGGTTTAGATGTTGTTAATTTATTCTAAAGTATTTTCTGATAATGTGGTTTGTAGTTTAAGAGCTAATGTTAAGTTTTTCACAGTTCAAAGACTAATTATAAAGTGTGTTTTCTATTTCAAATAAAAGATTTTTAAAAAGAAGTATTAATTTTGCCCTTATTTATCTTTAAATCAGCGAATAAAAATGGCTTAAGGTTGCCAGATAGGCTTGCCTAATTTTTTAAAAACATTTTTAATCTCTTACGTGGGGATACTTTAATATTTCATCCAAAAACCAAGGCTGATCAAAGTATCCCCAAAATAGGTATAACATTGATCAAGTGTTTTTTATTTTTTTTTTACAAAATACTGGTTTAAAAGACATCAAAATTTCAGGATCGGTAGAGAAGTGTATTCCGATATTAGTATATTTTCATTTTTAAATTTGGTTCTAAAAGAAAAATGCTATTCAACATTATATTGAAAATTTGATCAATGTATCCCCAATCTACGGTACCCTAATTAGTTAACAAAACAAAAGATTCGTATAAATTCTACTTAATAAAGTGTTAGATTTAACAAAACTGTCTTGGTTAACTTAACAAATTACTTTTTAAAATCACCAATATTAGTGGTTAACTTTTAACTTATTAAAGTGGTATTTATTTATTTATTTATTTATTTATTTATAAGAATTTAGGATACAACAGAACTGAGTTCCAAAAAAGCATCCGCTAAATACAATTTAATATTAATATTGGGTTTTTACATTAATATGAATGGAAAAAATACACATAGAATATTTTTCATACATTAACGAATACATGCGCGAGGAAAAGTTCTTTTAGTTTTGATTTAAATTTCAAAATTATAGCAGAAAAAACTTCAATGTCATAACAATACCTACTTATTACAAACTATTTGCATTCTAATCAACGGGGTATTACGTTCCAAATTTGTTCTGAGCAATGGTATATTAAACAATTCATGACTTCTTAGTTCCCTTGCAGGAACATTAAAACTCAAAAATGATAAAAGAAGTGGTCAATCAATTTGATGGTTTATAAGTTTAAATATTGTGTATATATCCGACATTCGACGCTTCTCGGAAAGCGGTAAAATCTTAAATTTTTTGGCTACATTCTACGGGGTACAAGCGGCTTTATATGCCCATACTTTGAGAAATTTATTATGAATTAAACTTGAAGAAGTGGTCCATTACAGTGGAGTTGATATAATCAAATAAAACAACGGCAGTCTACCTCCACCATATGTATTTCAATGTTTATGTTTATATCCTACATGTTTCGGACATAGAAATGTCCATCATCAGGGATACTAAAAGAAATTTACAGTGTGAGTTAAACGTTTTAACTAAAATGAGAGGACTTACCAGTAGTCGATTACGGCAGCTCTATCTTGCATAAGCGACGATCAAAATTATGTTAAAATTGAAATTGTAGGTTCTAATGAATGTTCAAGATTGAATGAGAAGTGATATTTGAAATTTTGGTCAAGCTATCTTTGAAGAAGGGAATTCCCAGTCTGCAGCCACTGAGACAGGTGATGAAGCAATTATGTCATTTGTAGCTATTTAGAGGAGATTAATTTAAGTGAGGTGCTCAAAGATGCTTCATCTAACCGTGTCTAGGGTGTGGTCAACAAAATACTGGCTTGGACTTGAATAACACATTCTTATGGAGATAAACAATAAATGAAATGAAATTATACTATTTTAAGGTTGGAATTTATTAATTTGAAGCCAATGAGCAGGTGGTCAAGCAATTATGTAGGTTGTAGCTAATTAGAGGAAAATGATGTAGATAGGTGCTCAAAGATGCTTCATCCAACCATGCCTGAAGAATTGGCTAACAAATTGTTAGGTAGAAAATGAACATAATGTTATGATTGAAAAAGTGAAATAAAGAAAATTAAAATTGGATTTTTACCATTTTGTCTGCTGTTCCACTGAGAATTGCAATACAGCTTATATTGGCCAAACTGGACGCAAATTTTCCACTCGTATTGGTGAGCATGTTAGGGAGATTGAGAGAGCCAAGAGACTGAACCTAACACCGGAAAAAATCAAATCTAATTTCTCGAGACACATAGTTGCCAATAACCACGAATTTAATTCAGATAACAACACAACTCTCTTACATTTCTGTGATAAAAGCAATAAACTTGACCTCCTTGAAGTTATGGAAATTAACAAAATGTTAAAAAATCCGTCTTTTAGCAGCGTCAATGACCAAATTAATCACTCCTCTACGCATTTCTTCAATGCCCTTTATTTTAACTAGGTTCACCTCCCTCTCTCTCTCTCAGTTATCTCTTTCCTTGTTCACCAGTGTTTCTACTATCAGGATTACACAACCTTTTTTATCATACATCTCACTATTTCATTGTTCATTTTATATTTATATAATCTTAATCTAGTAGACCTGTAATTAACATTCCATCTTCTCTATACTATTCTTGTATTCATTACTAAAAGAACCTCTCTCACATTGATCTAACCTTAATCCTGATCTAGTGTTTATTCAAATAACATTATAACCTCTCTGAACTATGGTTCATATAACCACTACTAATCTTAGGAACACCTTTTATTTTACTTTGGTATTGGTATGCGCCATCTATTGTTACTTGTTAACCACTTGTTGTACGTTTCACTTTGGCACTATACCCAACTTAAACTTTGAACCTCAATGCCCACTTGTCACGATAACCTGATCGTGCCCCCCCCCCCCCCCCCTGGTCACCTTTCTGTGGTGTCGGGAACGGGACTGCGCAACCTTATTGCTCACCCTCACAAACTACTATCCCCCACACATTTGGTGTGGAGTTCAGTTCAGTGCTCGTCTGTACCCGACACAACTGATCGTATACCAGTGGTCGATTTTTGATCAATTTCTCGTACACTCCTGCGCCTCTCTTGTATCTCTCTGTCACTGTATTTTGCTTTTTGACTTTTCAAGCTGTCATGACCATTTGACAACCAACATTTTCCTGCACGCCAGCATAGTGAAGTGAAGTATCTTTGAGCTGTAATATCATCTAATTAGCTAAAAACAATGTGATTTTAACATAAATACTTCACTTCTAGTCAAAATGGTAAAAATCCAATTTTAATTTTCTTTATTTCACTTTTTCAATCATAACATTATGTTCATTTTCTACCTAACAATTTGTTAGCCAATCCTTCAGGCATGGTTAGATGAAGCATCTTTGAGCACCTATCTACATCATTTTCCTCTAATTAGCTACAACCTACATAATTGCTTCACCACCTGCTCATTGGCTTCAAATTAATAAATTCCAACCTTAAAATAGTATAATTTCATTTAATTTATTGTTTATCTCCTAAGAATGTGTTATTCAAGTCCAACCCAGTATTTTGTTGACCACACCCTAGACACGGTTAGATGAAGCATCTTTGAGCATCTCACTTAAATTAATCTCCTCTAAATAGCTACAAACGACATAATTGCTTCATCACCTGTCTCAGTGGCTGCAGACTGGGAATTCCCTTCTTCAAAGATACCTTGACCAAAATTTCAAATATCACTTCTTCAATCTTGAACATTCATTAGATCCTACAATTTCAATTTTAACATAATTTTGATCGTCGCTTATGCAAGATAGAGCTGCCGTAATCGACTACTGGTAAGTCCTCTCATTTTAGTTAAAACGTTTAACTCACACTGTAAATTTCTTTTAGTATCCCTGATGATGGACATTTCTATGTCCGAAACATGTAGGATATAAACATAAACATTGAAATACATATTGTGGAGGTAGACTGCCGTTGTTTTATTTGATTATTATGAATTGCTTCGATTCTGTTTATATAAATTTTATAATTAGGATTCCATATAACTGAAGCGAAAGAGAGTTTACTGTAAACAAATGCTAAATAAAGTGATAAAAGTGTTTTTGGTTCTC
The DNA here is from genome assembly GCA_963920685.1 of Polydrusus tereticollis. Lineage (NCBI taxonomy): Eukaryota > Metazoa > Arthropoda > Insecta > Coleoptera > Curculionidae > Polydrusus > Polydrusus tereticollis. The sequence goes on from OY987328.1 coordinate 22,277,421, forward strand.
TAAAAACCTAACAGTTTGCGAAAAGCTGACTTATTTAAGGTGCACCAGGAGGCGACACCATAAATCAGTACTGGCCGAATAATAGTCTTGTAAAGTAATGTTTTCGCTCGTAAGTATAGTCTACTTCTACTGTTGATGAGAGAGTAGATGGCGCTGAGTTGAGCATTTGCATTCTTTAAGCATTGGTCTGCGTTGTCGGTCCAAGCCAGCCGCTTAGCGAAGCTTAGACCCAGATTTTTAACTTTCTCACACCAGCTTAGACTGGGGTTTTTGACTTTCAGTCTTGTTTGTGGAAATTTGCTTCTGGTTCCTGAAAAGTAGATAGCTTGGGTTTTGGCATCATTAAGGCGAATTTTCCATTTATCCAACCACGCCTCGAAAAGTTTTATGTTACATTGCAGCTTTCAGACAACCAACCGTGACTGCTTGGCGGTGGCGGTGGCGGTGGCGGTAATCGCGGTATCGTCGGTAAACAGATACAGTTCAGTTTGACCGAATTTAATATCATACAATAAAATTATAAGAACATACCTGAAAGTAAGAACGTAGCATGGTATGTTTAATTTAATTTAATGTAATTTTAAAATAATTTGAAATTCGTTGTGGCTTTGAATTTGAACTGGAAACAACCTTTTACCTAAAAGGAACTGAAACCCCCAATAAATAAAAGATCCACCCCATTTTGGAACCCAATATATTTACCACAAAGTATTAATTATTATTAATACTCCATCAAGAATAAGTATATTTATTTCATATAAAGCAAAGATTAAAATAAAAGCCATTTAATTTTTCAGGCTTCCTTGTAATAATCTGTCTTTCAGCCTTCTTTTCCCTGTCCCCTTCTTTTTATATAACTTTTGCGATAAAACAATATTATTAAGGAGTTCTCAAAGTTTAATTAGCTTAAATTTATATACAAAGGGTTTTTGATACTTTCGGTTTGATTTCGCTTTAAATTTTTAATAAGTTAAGCTTTTTATCAGATAATGGAGCCTTTTAGGTTTAATAACTTTTTTATTTTTTCGGTTAAAAAGTTAACTTTTAAATGAAGCGAACCATTTTGTATACCTAATCGAAAATAACGAGTTTATATATTTTTTTCTAAAACCCAGATAAAAAGCCAGAAATTACCTTTATGGCATAATATTTTTTTTATTTTATTCGCACGTTTATCCTTAAGGCATAGCACTACAGGATTAATCCTTTATTGCGCTCTACGAGCAGTGCGCGTGCGAAGGAAGCGATTTACGTTGGTCTTGAATCTTCGGAGATTATACTCGTTGGGGAACACGTTCTCCAGATGAAATAATTTTTAAACAGTGTCGTTCGAGGGACACTAAGCTGAACCACGTACAGGTGGGCTACAGTGGCTCGTCGTGTATTTTTACCATGCACCGCTCTGGGTGGAATCAAGTGGGCAACCTCAGTTGGGCACTTGCCATGAAAATGTTTGTAAAATAGTCTCAAGTAGCCAACCTGCCTTCGATTTTCAAGGGTTTCCAGGTTATTTGTCAGATCATGATCACCGATCTTCTTTGAATGGAATCTGGCAATCTCAGGGTTAGTTTAGGAGCAGAGCCCCAAATATGAAACAGTAGGTACTCCAGCGATGGTCGAATTTGGGCTTTATAGAGCATCAAAAGTTGCTGGGGTGTATAGAGGTTCCTAGTTCGGAAAAGTGCTCCAAGCTTCTGAGTGGCTGCCTTAGTAATGGCCGCAACATGGCTATGCCAAGACATATGACTATCCAATTTGACGCCCAATAAATGAATTGATGGAGCCAAGGGAATGTCCCGCCATGATTATATCCGGTTCTTCAACATTCACTTTTTTAGAAAAACTGTCGCCTGGGTTTTTTAAGCGTTAAATTCTACTTGGTTACTGTCACCTCAAAACAGAATTTCTTCCAGATCTTTGTTGAGATGTGAGACCTCTTCCTGCCTATAGAGATGTGCATTATCAGCCGATGTCCGAGTATCCAAAGTAAAAGATGAAACAAGTGTGCTGTTATCAGCAAAGCTATATACCGGGTGATGCATCGTCGAACGGGACATAGGAAATCCAATGTAATTTTAAATGGGGTCAATTATTGGCTTCCCTAATTATTTTAGAGAAAAATTCTATTTAGGTTTATTAAAGAGCACTAAAACCCACATTCAAAAGAATAACTTTAGATATTTTTGATGAGCCCGTTTACGGGTTATCGCCGATTTCTTTTTAACTATTTCTCCTTTTTATGGCCCCGTATTTGCGGGCACCAGTCAAGGTAAAAGATGACTGTCAAATAAATTTGTCATTTTGAAATGTGTGCTTTATTGTTATAAAAATTCGTACATCGAACATACTAGCCATGAATTACACTTCTGAAGAAAAAATATTGATGATTAAATGGTATTATCAAGGAAATAGTTATCAAAATGTGTCAGACATGTTTGCTGCTCTATATCCGAATAGACCGATACCTGCAAAATCTACAGTCGAAAGGACTATCAAGAAATTTGAGACAAAAGGCACTGTAATAAATAACTGCAGATGTGAAGAAAGGCAGGAACAAAGAAGAGATGCAAGAAATGACAGGGACTTGCAAGTTTTATTGTGCGTGGAAGAAAATGATGGGTAGATCAGCACAAGGAAACTTGAGGATGACATGGGATTAGATCACACCACAGCGTTACGAGCTTTGAAACGACATAAATATTATTCATACAAATATGAAAAGCACCAAGAGCTAAGAGATAGGGACGAAATACGACGACAGGAGTTTTGTTTTGGTATGATGGAAAGAGCAAACATGGATAGGGAATTTTTAAAAAACATTTGTTTCACTGACGAATGCACATTTACCTTAAACAATGAACCCAATGTTCAAAATTATCGATATTGGAGCAAAGAACACAGGTTTGTGGAAACAAGGACGCAATATCCACAAAAAGTTAATGTATGGGCTGGGATTTTCGGAGAAAATATTATCGGGCCATTATTTCTTACACGAAATTTAAATGCAGAATATTTTTTGGAACTACTTGAAGATCATATTTTACCTACTTTACATGATGCCGCCAGGGAAAATCAGGAAGTTTGGTACCAAATGGATGGCTGCCCGGCACATAGTACCCTGGCTGTCCGGGAATATTTAAACCGTGCTTTTAATGGAAATGTTATTGGCTTAAATCATACAGTAAATTGGCCAGCCAGGTCTCCTGATTTATCGCCAAATGATTTCTTTCTCTGGGGCAATTTAAAAAACAGGATATACAAAGATAAAAAATACCCAAATCTAGACGAGTTAAAAAATGCTATTTCTGCCGAATGCAATAGAATTTCAGTTTACCAACTAGCGAATGTAAGAAGAGAATTTTATGATCGCCTCGGCTATTGTCTAGCAGTCAATGGAGGAATATTTGAACATCTTCTTAAATCCTAAAGTTCTAACAATTTAATAGTACCTACCTATTAGTTAGTAAAATATTGAAAAATGTAAAATGTCATAATTAACCTTGTAATTGGATATTTTATTTTAGTTTTATTCAGATTAATTTGTACTCATAAATACACCTTTAATATTTTCGATGTACGAGTTTTTATAACAATAAAGCACACATTTCAAAATGACAACTTTATTTGACAGTCATCTTTTACCTTGACTGGTGCCCGCAAATACGGGGCCATAAAAGGAGAAATAGTTAAAAAGAAATCGGCGATAACCCGTAAACAGGCTCATCAAAAATGTCTAAAGTTATTCTTTTGAATGTGGGTTTTAGTGCTCTTTAATAGACCTAAATAGAATTTTTCTCTAAAATAATTAGGGAAGCCAATAATTGACCCCTATTTAAAATTACATAGGATTTCCTATGTCCCGCTCGACGATGCAATACCCGGTATAGGATTTTTAGTTTTTTCCGAAAGATCGTTAATGTACAGTGTGTGTTTAAAGTCTGGAAACGGCTTAATAACGTCACAATTTAGTGGCCGATTTAAACCAAATTTGGTGCAGTTGTGTAAGAGGATCTGACGCACCGATTGATGATATTGGCGTTGTTGTCAGCTTCTTAGTTTGTATGGAATTCGAACAAATTTTATATTTTTAGATGTAATGCCGTGTATATTTGTTCATTTATAGGTTTTACTTTAAAGTTGTTACACTTTTGTTATGACATACTTTGTTCCTAATATCAGTAGTTTTCGAAATAACGACGTGTTTTGAAAATATTAACAAATTGTGTTTTATTATTTATTAATAAATAAAACACCAGTTCAGTTTCGATGTAAAGTTTTAAAAGCTGTCATTGTTACATGCAAAAGTGTCTTTAGCTGAAAGTGAAAAATTACATTCTTATAATGAGAGAATATGGCAATAAGGTCACGTCTTACGAAGAGGTTAAAAATCTATTTAATGACGCATTTCCAAACCGATATCCAATTTCAAAAGCAACTGTTTTAAAAACTGTCCGACGCGACGCGACGGTTCGAAGAAACTGAAAATTGTAGAGATAGGCGACGATCAGGATGACCAGCAGTAGTAGATAAAGAGAAAAGGTTACAAATTTTACAACGTGTTGTTGAAACCCCTGTTTCTTCATTAACAAAAACTTCTCAAGTAAGTGACGTCTGCTTCAAATCCGTCCATAATGTTTTAATCAACCATAAATATCACCCTTTCAAAATACATGTAGTTCAAGAGTTATCAGAAGATGATTATGAGCGAAGAATTGAATTCTGTGATATTATGATGCCATGGTTTGACCAAAATAACCAGTTTTTAAAATTTATAGTATTTTCGGACGAAGCAACATTTATGTTAAATGGTAAAGTCAATAGACACAACTGTAGGTTTTGGGCAAATGAAAATCCCCACTGGATGAGAGAAGGTCATACACAACGCCCTGGAAAATTGAATGCGTGGACTGGGCTTCTAGGTAACCACAAGGTCGGTCCATTTTTTATTGATGAAAATTTGACATCACAACTTTACCTTGAGCTCTTGGAAACGCAAATAGTGCCTACTATACGAAATGTGATGGGTCCAAATTATGCAAGTATTTTCTTCCAACAGGACGGAGCTCCTTCCCATATTGGTCGAAACTTGCGCGAATTTTTGAACAACACTTTTTTGAATAGGTGGATTGGTAGAGGGGGTAGAGTCGAGTGGCCACCTAGGTCCCCTGATTTGTCGCCTAACGACTACTTTTTATGGGGATACTTGAAGAACACAATGTATACCACAAAACCTCAAGATTTGGCCGATTTGCATTGCATTAATAGCGCCAGAAATGATTTATAACACAATTGAAAAATTTTATTTTCAATTAGCACACTGTCCAGCTGTACAGCGAAAACAGTTTGAACATTTAATTTAAAAAAAATATTTTTTCTAAATTGTACATGTTATTTCGAAAACTACTGATATTAATAACAAAGTATGTTATACCAAAAGTGTAACAAATTTAAAGTAAAAACTATAAATTAAAAAATATAAAATTCGTTCGAATTCCAGACAAACTAAAAAGCTGGCAACAACGCCAATATCGTCATTCGGTGCGTCAGATCCTCTTACACAAGCCGTTTTCAGACTTTATACCCATGCTGTATAGTAAAATCCTAGTTCTATGTCTAGTGCAGATTGGTTGTCTATTTTATTCAGTTATTGTCTTACTTTCTTGAGGTGTGCGATTCAAGGACTAGCATTGGTGTACTATATTAAGTCAAAGAGTAACATAGCCAATATGTTACTCTTTGATTAAGTATAGACAGTTTCTCTAGCCTTAACGCAGAGCAGAGCCTGCAGCTAAGGTCTCTCCCAACTGGCAAAGGAGCAGATTATTTTATAATTATCGAAAAGCGTTGTCTTAAAAACAGTTCTGTTTTGTAACGCATATCGTTACGATAATTTTGCTCGTAAAAAAAAATACTCGTGTAAAACGGTTTTATAATGACTTTTGAACGAACAAGATTTTACTATTTGCCGTCATTTGTACACCATTTTCCATAGTATAGGGCTGGTTAGTTTATAACTGCACAAGTCCACGCGCACGCATCCGACAAATAGACGTGTTTTTAATTTGTGAATTTTAATCTGCAAACATCTGTGTTACTGACTAATAATTTTAAATTTTTATTTTACTTACTGTGTGTTAATAAACAAATACTTTTTGGGTGTGATATAATATTTCTGTGATGTTACTTTGAATATCGGTGTAATTTTGACTTTAACCTAATCCTGCTAAAGTAATCATGAGTGATCGTATTGGCAAGTGCTACAAGTTCGATCAAATCTGCGTTGTCAGGGAGAAAGACAAAGACCCTCTTGGCTACCTATGTGACGGGTGCGGAAAACATGTCTGCATCGAATGTTCGAAGACAACCTCAACAGAAGTTCGAGCGCTTCTTCTAAACCAACGAAATCTGTTATATTATTGCCCTGAATGCTGAAGGTCTGTTTTGGAAGTATCAAAGCTGAAAACCACGATAAAAGCTATGCAAAGGGATTTGGAGAAGGTAAAAATCAGTATGGACACTTTTGGAAATGCCGGAAATCAGTCCCAAGATGATCCTAAAGCACTAAAGCTATTACGAGACGAATTCGAAACAAAAAGCAAGGAGACCAGTACCAACCTTCAACAACTGGAAGGAGCCCTGGAGAGCATTACGACAACAGAAATATCCAACCTTAAAAATTCATCGAAAAGAAATTAAAATGCTAGCACCGTAAAAAACAGCGCAACCTCACAAACAACAGAAGTTGATAATGCAGTGAATGAACTCCAAGAAAGAGAGAGGAGAGCCAAGCACGTCCTCATTCTTGGTGTCTCAGAAATTGAAGAGCAGAACTGGGAAGAGAGAAGGAGGAACAAGGAATAAAAGGAGTGTTAAAGAAAATATGTAGCATGCAGGAAGTGGACGAGTTCGATTTCTACAAGTTGGGCATATTTAGCAATGAAAAACAAGACCCATAAAAGTTGTCTTTGCATCAAGGGAAACAGCACAGAACTACTTAAGAACAAGAGGTAAGACAGTGATTAAATTTAAATCGCAGTGGTGAGTCAAATCTAAAAATAAAATACATCGATGATATCCCTACAATTGTTAAACTTAGGCAAATACCAATAAAACTACAAAATCCACAGTCAAAGAACTAAGTATGCAGCTTGTGGATTTGTTATTTTATTACACTAATGCCAACTCCATCATAGCCAAATTTTCAGAGTTTTGCGCAGAGGTATCTAGGTTGAATCCTACTTTTATATTAGTCTCAGAAACGTGGATACATGAAGATATATATACTAGATAGTATGATTAACATCCATACGCATGTCCTACATAGGCATGACAGACAAACCAAAAGGGGTAAAGGTGTGCTCACATATGTTGAAGAGTACGTAAAGGATAACAAAATTGCAGTATTTGTCAAACAAAACACATCACCCCCCCCCCCCCCCCGAAATAGATGCTTTGATTTGGAACGTATCTATATCCAACTTTAAATGTTGTTTTCTCTGTGTATAAATAAATCTTAAATAAATCAAAAAAAATAATCAATAAACTCAAGGATTTAAATTTACCTCAAAACTTTCTACTTGCCTCCTTTGACGTGACAAACCTATTCACGACTGTCCCCAAGTTGGAAGCAGTGGACATTGTTGGAAATATCTTGAGATCAAAGATCCTGGATGAGGATTTGGTTATCACAACTCTAACTTTACTTAATTTTTGTTTATCCCAAAATTATTTTTGCTTCAATAATAAATTTTACCAACACCCAGACGGACTTGCCATGGGAAGTTGTTTGTCTCCTTTTTTAGCGGATGTCTTTATGGGTTCTTTAGAAAACAATCGCATAATGTCAGAAAACAATCCAGAGATCCTCCACTGGTACAGGTGTGTAGACGATTGTTTGTGTTTTTTGAATTGCAACAACGAAGAAGCCTTAGAATTACTCAATAAACTTAATAACATACACCCCAATATATCCTTCACACTTGAGACAGAAAACAACAAAACAATCAATTTTTTAGACCTTACCAAAAAAAATCCAGAACCAACCGACAATTTTAAATCTACAGGAAACCCACTCAAACAGATCATGTCATCCCTTACAATTCAAATCATCCTTAACAACATAAACTAGCATCTTTTTATTGTTATATAAATAGACTTCTTAATATTCCCATGACAAAAGAAAACTACCAACACGAAGTAAATATATTAAAACAAATAGCTTTCAATAACAACTACGACCCAAATATGATAGATTCCTTGATCTCAAAAACAAAATGCAGAAGAATTAGAAACGAGTTATACCCTCTCCCCACTAAGATCGATAAAAAATATGTTGCTTACCTTTCCTCGATCAAAACACCAATTCTAACATTAAACAAATACTTACACAATCAATCCCAAATCTCAGTGTTTCTTTCAAAACCAAAAACAGTCTAGCAACACACATTGTAAATTCCAAGGATAAAATTGAACATCTTTCTAAGAGTGGTATCTATAAATTAAATTGTAATTCTTATAACAGTACCTATATTGGTCGTACTTGTAGACCATTAAGGACCCGTATAAAAGAACACCTTTCGCGATCTTCTTCTGCTTTTGACCAACACCTCAAAATTTCTAATCATACTTTCAGTCCCTCCTCTAATTCAAAGATTATTCATGATATATCTTCCAAAAATTTCAACAGACTTGATTTTATGGAGAACATAGAGATTAATAAGGAATTACTGGACAATTGCCTTTGTTTAAATACACAAGTTAATCTTAATAGAAGTTACATTCCTTTACACAGACACCTTCTGAATTAATTTTTAAAAATTTCAATATTCTGTAATCTTAACAATTTTCAAATTGCCCGCTTTTTACTCTCAACAACGTCAACAATGTCATTTCAATGACAAGACAAATTTAATCTTTCATTTTAAATAACCATCAATTTTCGACTGATAAACACGTTCCACGTGTAGTTAAAATTTAATTATGAAAAAAATAAAATAAAAACGATGGTTAATTAACAAAATTTAAAAGTGGTTCGTCCTAATTGTTCGTCTTTTTACAAATTTATATGTTAATTGTTTTTTTGCATAATAAGTTTTTACATTGTGCTGTTGATGGCCCACTCAAGAAAAGTAAATTTGTCAATGAAGTTTCCTGTTTCCTGACAAAGTGAGTAAAAACCAAAAAATGCATTTAATATTATTTCTCAGAACAAATTTTCAACAAATAAAGATAGTTAAATAACTCAAATGATTTCACACAAATTTACATCAACTTTCGAACAACTAATTTTTAAATAAATTTTACAAATTGGATTTCCCTCGCTTTTAGGAAGCACTGAAGATGGTCTAAGGCCGAAAGCGCTCTGCTAATTTAAATAAATTTCAAGATTATACACTTAATACAAAAAACGACTGTTGTTCCCTCTTATTGCGTATATAGGTATACCACCAGAAAACTTAATCTAAACAACACAAAAACTTGTTGAGTATCTGATGCTAACATGTGCCGATAGTGGTAATGTGGTGATTTTTGGTGACTTTAACTATCCACATATTAACTGGGAATCATTGACACTAGCCCAACTCAACCAAGCGTAAAAACTTTTCTGGGTTTCTATAAAGAAACAAACTACAGGCAGCTCGTTTCATTTGACACGCGGATTCGAAATGAGCAAAAATGAATGTAAAATACAAATGATAAAAAGTTGTTCGTGCAGACTACTTCTATGTCACCACTGGGTTATAGTGATTACACTTTAATACTTTCAGGGGCCCAGGCCAAGCTCAATGAACACGAAAAGTTAAGAAATGAACTTCTTGGAAGGCAGATTATACGATTTTAAATAATAAAATCTTACAAGCGACTTTTTCACATAACATGGAAGATTGCATCACTACTATCTAAAGCATAATAACCGAAAATATATCACTCAAAAAGATAACCACAAATTCGCAAAACCCATGGATAAAAGACATCTTTAGACAAATATAACAAAAACGCAAATTATGGGATAGGTATAGAAGAATATCAACCAATGATTCTTATCAGGAATCGAGGAGACAAAACGACAGAGTAAATCTAAGTGAACAGTTCAGCTTGTTTTCGTCAACAGACCCTGAAAGAGATGCGCGAGTCTCTAGGACAATAAAAATTTATAAAAGCACACCTAAAAACGTGATGGATTTTCCACGTATATCCGTTGAGGGAGTTCGCTCCGTACTACATGATATTGGTGTGAAAATGGCGCCCGGCTTCGACGGCATAAGGAACAAGGCGCTCAAAAATTTGCCAGAGAAAACAGCAATGGATCTGGTAAACATAGCCCAAGCTACACTCGAAAGAGGTTGCTTTCCAGGCACTTGCAAAAGGGACAAGGTGGCATTAATTCCGAAAACTGGGAAAGATCTGACGTTGGCTGCCAGCTATAGACCAATAAGTCTGATATCGTGTTTAGGCAAGGTTGTTGAAAAGTTGATACTAAATCGGATAACCGATTTTGTATCAAACAACGACATATTACCACCAAAGCAGCTCGGTTTTCGAGCTGCTCATTGCACTGTGCGCCAAACAACACGTCTGGCCTCCAACATCCTAAGAGGATTTAATCGTTGTATGTCAACAGGACCAGTTTTTTTTACGTTTCTATAGCTCTTGACAAAGTCTGACACGAAGGACTAGTACTAAAATTAATAAGGGCAGGCATGCCTGATTACCTAATTAGGCTAATTATATCATACATTGAGGACAGGACCTTTGCAGTATCGTCTAAAAATACAATTCCAACAATTAGGAAAATCAAAGCAGGGGTCCCACAAGGCTCACCCCTAGCGGCGATTCTTTATAATATTGACACAGCAGACATTCCGCACAGCAACCAGACACAACCATATCTGTTTGCGCACGATACTGCAATAACTGCCATCTCAGAAGTGCCCTGGAGAGTGGTCGAAAGTTTGCAACAGCATGTAATTGTGCTGCAAAAATGGCTTGAAGCCTGGAGACTAAGGCTCAATGAGGAGAAAACGCAGGAAATATTCTTCTCGAAAGCAAGGCTAAGACTACCTGATACAAAGGTTAGAATTAATAATAAACCAATTACATGGTCAAACAAAGTAAAGTATCTTGGCCTTGTCTTCGATAAGAAACTTACCTGCAATGAAAACGTCGACGAAAGAGTCGCAAAGGCACAGAGACAATTGGGTGCAGTGTACCCGTTAATTTATAAGAACAGCAATATCACAAACAAAACGAAAATGACAATATATAGGACAATTATCAGACCAGTACTAACATACGGAATACCACCATGGTGTACAGCAAAAAATGACAAGACTCAAAAAACTACAAATCTTACAATACAGGACAATTAGAATCGCACTGAACGTACAAAGACACGTACCAGTTAGAATACTACATAACAAAATAAAAATTGAAATGATTGAACAATAAATGAAAAAGACAATTACTTACGAACTACCACAGACGAACAGACGTATCAGCAAATAATCTAGTAACAAATTCACACATAAGATCACAGCCACAGCACATATACAAAATGCCGAAAGACTGGCTCCCATCCTGAATGCTGAATTATCATGAAAAATATCAAAAAATCAACATAAAAAAACTGGAAAAGAACAACGACTGTCAAAAGATAGAAGAATGAAAAAAGAACGAACGAAAAAGCTTCCAAAAAGCATTCGAAGAAAAAAATCTGCAGCAAATAGAAGTAAAAGCCAACAAAGGCTAATTTAAGAAGCCAACAGTATAGAAGGAAGCACAGAATCAGTATGAAGAGGGACTGCTGGAGAGGGCTGACTAATATTTTACTTATATATAAAGCGTACTATCAACTCAAACACTACCTCTATAACCATCAAAAACCAAATCACAACAATAAATTTTACACCTGAGATAATTGCCGACATTGTGGAAAATCCTAAAAAAGAATCTAATCCCGGGCCCGATCAGATGCTAGCCGCTTTTCTAATCAAGTGTGCTGACACCTTAAGTGTGCCGTTATCTGAAGCAATGGATAGAACGCTGGAGCTAAACACCTTCCCAGATAGTGTGTCAAAGGCAATAACACCTATATACAAACTTCAGGCACATCAGTCTGACCTGCAGCTTGTGCAAGGTGATGGAGAAGGCAATTGTGAAGGAATAAACGACCCTTTTATTGGAAAACAATATTATACCAAGAACCCAGCATGGTTTTCTTCTACAAGAAACAACAATTACAAACTAGCTAACAAGCATGAATAATTGGACTACTGAAATAGACTCCAGAGAATCTATTAATGTCATCTATTTAGATTATGAAAAGGCTTTCGATAAAGTTCCTATAAAAAGGCTGATATATAAACTTGAGCACTTCGGAATACGTGGGAAGTTATTGCAGTGGATTACATGCTTCCCTAAAAATCGAACGTTTACAGTACGTACAAATGGAGTTTAGTCCGCAAGCCATAGAGTCCTTAGTGGAGTACCTGAAGGCTCAGTCCTAGGACCCCTACTGTTTATTACATACATCAGTGACCTCTTTGTTGTAGTGTCCTCATCTATTGTATACATTGCAGTGTATATTACTATGCAGCACGTTGTGATCTCGCTAGTCTGTTCAGCTCAGGTCAGTTGTAGTCGCCGATAAATTTCTTGCTGAACAAAGTAGGCCCTTAACTTGCGGATCAACTACACTTTATGAATAAGAATCTTTTGACGGTAGAAACATGTATGTATAGGTAGAATTTATTTATACTTATATACAGAGTAGCAAAAAAGTCGCACATAATGCCTGTAACTTTTGAATTACCTCGTTTGGTTGCCATAGAGACTAACTTACTTCTTTTTAAATAAAACACTCTGCATATGATTGCATATTTGGATTCTACTGGGAAAACTCTGAATTTTTTGTATTTCAAATTTTTACCTACCTGCAAACGTTTCCGAGATAATGGCAGCTCAAAAATGAAAAAATTCCTAATTATAATTATTCCTATCTAATACCCACCAGTTAAGGTGTTTTCATGACAGCGACATAAGAATGTTAATTTCGAGTTCCTGTGTAATTTTCTGTTGTCGGATTTCTAATCTATTTACACTATAGTTCATCTCAATGAGAAACAACGAGTTTAAATTTTAATAATTAGCGGTTACGGAAATATGAAGAGATCGCAAGATCAGGTTTGTCAACTTTTCAATGAATTATATTCAAATAGACCTCCAATAAATCAGTCAACGGTGTGTCAAGTGGTAAAGTAATTTCGATAAACCGGCAGTGTTAGGGAAGCCGCTAGATCAGGTCGACCTAAAATAGCAACCGGGGGAGACAAAGCTTTCGATATCATGCTCTCATTACATGAAAATCCAGTACAATCATCCAGGCCATTGGCAATGGATTTTATTGTGTCTCATCAGTCAGTGAAAAATTTGTTTAAGCGGGAGAAGATGCATCCCTACAAGACAAATTAAACGAGGACGATTTTGATAAGAGCTGAATTTTGTGAGCTGATGATGGAAAGATGCAATAACGATAATAACTTCGCAACAAATATAATTTTCTCGGATAAAGCTACTTTACATTTAAATGGCATTGTTAATAGACACAATTAACAAAAACTTTCTAAATTTTAAGCTTGTCCACGTCAGCGAAAGTTGAAAACATTTATTATTATTATTATTATCAATTATCGTTATTGGTCTGCTGAGAATACTCACTTTTTCCAGGAAGGTCATACTCAGAGGCCCGAAAAAGTTAATGTTTGAGCGGGTATGGTAGACATATTGTGGGACCTTTCTTCATAGATGGTAATTTGAATGGCGAAAAATATCTGGTCCTCCTCAGGAATCACATTATTCCTTCTTACAGAATGCTTCTACTGGGTGTAAATGATGGTATAAGCGAACAGGTATGGTTCCAGCAAGATAAAGTACCTGCGCATTATGCGGCAAATGTTAGACAATACATAAACGAACAATTTCCAGGACGTTGGATAGGCAGAAGAGGTGCTTATTGATTGGGCAGCGCGATCCCCGGACTTAACCCCGCTCAACTTCTTTTTGTGGGGACACGTAAAGAACAAAGTCTACGTTACCGTTCAAATGACTTTGGATCTTTAAAAGTCAGAATTAGTGCTGAAATTCGGGCCATTCCAGAGAACTTCTTTTTAAACGTTGTAAACGGGTTCAGGGATCGACTGGCGCTGTGCTTAGCAGAATATGGTGGCCATATGTTAAGTTCTTCAATTTTCTAGGCTATTTAAAAAAGGTAAGTTGGTCTCTATGGCAACCAAACCAGAAATGACAGAAACAATTCATGCAGGTAGAAATGTGGGTAATAATTTACTGAACAATTTTCATACAGGTCACTTTTTCGTATACGAGGTAATTCAAAAGTTACAGGTATTAAGCGCGACTTTTTTGCCACTCTGTATACGAGAAGCTTCGTCATTGTGTTATCATACTAAAATAAATTATATAACAGTTGCGGAAATCCGTTTTGGTTACTTCAGGTTAGTTTTGTACCTCAATTAGCGCACCAATTTTGAAAAAATATTTTAAGAAATATTTTCGCATCATTTTGTTTGACAGATTGTTTTCATATTACAAATATTTATTAATATATTTATAATATATAACAGAACTATATTGTAGAAATATTTTATATATTTTAACAACATTTAACATTGCCCTAATATATGTAGGTACCTACCAACCTAAAACAAGAACTGGTGCATTAAATTAGTAAATAATATGTTCCCTAGTAAATACTAGTAATCTCTAGCCACTAGCGCCGTTACCAGATGATACTGACGAGATGATATCTTAATCCTTATAATATAAATAAGGACGAAATTCATAAAGGACCAAATAAATAATGCTTAAAACTTGCAGTTTCGAACTCTACATAGTTCTTGTCAATACAGGGCAAGCACATATACCTAAGACAAATTTTAAATCTAATTCTATTATTTTCCCTACATAATGGGACGAACGTAACGCAAGTTGGCGGGACCTTAGGTCTCCAGTAAATAAATTTTACAAATGAAATTTCAACATTATGTAAGTACAGACATTATTAATAATTTTATTTCATTACTAATTACAAATTTCTTTCTTTTTACAGAATTTCTCATAAACACTAACAAAAATTTTTCTCTTCTCATCCACAAAATAAAAATTTTTAAAACATGACCTAGAATGTCCAAAAGATTCTTTTTATACAGGGTCGTTGGTATGTATGGAAACGGTCGATTATTTTTTAAAGTACAATAGCTAGCAAAAAATATTGAAGACAAAAGTTTTAGGGTTTTTTATAGGCTATTAGAATTGTAAAAAGTTAAGTATACAGGATGAGTCAGAAAGCCGTAGAGAAATAAAGTTACTTTTTTTTCAATGGAATACCCTATAGGTATCTTAGAATATTTTTGGATTTTGCATAGAATTACAATTATTTTTTATTAAATGCACTATAAGTCTAAACCTAATAGCTTCCGAGATATCGACTTTTGACAAATTACATTTTTGAATTTTGACAGCTTCTAGCTTTCTAACGGTACGCCTTAGAGTAAAACGGCTTACATGTCTCTATCTTAGTTTTTAACTCTCTTTCTAAAATTGTCAACTTCCGGTTAAACCGGATGTAGCTCAAAAGCCGGAAATATAGTACTTCCGGTTTAACCGGAAGGTGGTATTGTCGGGAGGATAATCAAAAAGTAAGATAGGGACATGTAAGCCGTTTTGCTCTATAGCGTACCGTTAGAAAGCTAGAAGCTCTCAAAGTTCAAAAATGTCATTTTTTAAAAGTCTATATCTCGGAAGCTATTAGGTTTAGACTTATAATGCACTTAATAAAAAGTAATTGTAATTTAATGTAAAATCCAAAAATATTCTAAGATATAGGGTGTTTTATTAAAAAAAAGGTAACTTTATTCCTCTACGGCTTTCTGACTCATCCTGTATACTTATCTTTTTCTAATTCTAATAGGCTTTACAAAACCATAAAACTTTTGTCTTAAATATTTTTTGCTAGCTGTTCTATTTTAAGAAATAATCGACCGTTTCCATACATACCAACGACCCTGTATATCCTAACTTATGATTTTCAAATGAAGAACATCTTCCCTTTTTAAATCCGACCACAAATTGACAGATTCTTCACATAAATTTTGAATTAAATATAACATTTCATTTACAATTTCAGTATGCTGATTGCATTTAAATTCAATTTTTAATATCTTGTCAAAAAAATTTTTTTTTAAAAAAGCTCCATCAGCAGCGTCACTTTCCACCAACAGTTTTCTCTCTACTGCTAATAATAACTGCAGCACTGTTTTTGTCTCCTCAAGATGCAAGGGCGTAGATATGGGGGGGGGGTAATGGGGGTAGTTACCCCCCCCCCCCCCCAGGATCATAATAATAAAAAATAAAAAATGAAATTTAGTTTCAACTGCCTATTTAACATAATGTGGCGTTCGCTTGACCAGCCTTTCGCAAATACGCGACCACTTTTTCAAACGATTTTTCATATTTTATGAAATCATATTTAATTTTTTCTGTTCCTTAAGGGACATACCTAGGGACATACAAAAATATTAGTATTTTATTTTTAGAAATAATGGATATCTATAACATTTTTTTAGAAAAAAATTGACAGTAGTGAGAAATCTAGTCGTCTATTTTAAAAATTTTGCTATAAATTGACCAAATTTGTTAAAATTTGGGCGCGGTCCCGAAAAATTTTTTGCCTGCGGCGGTCTTTAGTCTTTTTGCATGTGTCCAAATTATTACCCTCCCCCCCTGCCCAACAAAAAAAGATATCTACGCCCTTGTGAAGATGAAGGTTACTACTTTCGAAACATGTAGAAACGTTTTATTTTTAAAATTGAGCCTTTGATAGCTCACTAATAAATCAGTTGAGAAAGACTTTTTGACTTTCTTTCCACCACATATACCTACGTTTGAATGGTTTGGATTGAATAAACTCCTTAAATCGATGACATTTGGCCACGTATGCAGTGCAAAAGATGCAGCGCCATCTTCCAGCAGTTTCAAGTAATCATTAGTTATATTCTGGCAATAAAAAGTAAATATGTCAAATCAATATATTCCAAAAATATTTGTATCAAATATAATAACTCTCTTTTTAAGAGCTTTTCAAAATTATATAATAGTCCATATTTAGGTATTTCTTTCAAAAAGGGATAACTTAAAAATTTGTTGTATAATTGATCATTTTACGTAAAGAAGGCTACGCCCTCAAGTAAAAAGACAAAATTAACAACATCATTTTTAATATACAACTTTATATTATTATGCAACTTCAAAGCAACAATAAAACAAATATATTATTTTATTAAATTACAAAAATTGCTCGAATTGGGCTCCGTTGTGTTCTAAACGCTTTCGACACACCGTTTTGATTCTTCACAATTCATTTAATAAAATAATTGGCCTTCCCTGCAAAAGCCTATAAATGTTTGATGGGTAGCTTCTTGAAGTTGATCAATATTGTGGTATTGTCTCTTTCTATAGCTAATTTTCTATATACTCCCATAAAAGAAATACAACACAGAAAGATCAAGTGATCTTGGAGGCCACCTGACATTGGTACCAATCCATTTATCGGGAAATGTGGTTTCTAAACGAATCGCTTATTTGTGAAAGGATGTAAGTCACTATTTTGACAAAAATTAGATTATGGCGGAATATAATTCCTAAAACGTATACGCTTCCTTAAGACATGAAAGGATAAAAGTCACTGCTGCCGTTAGCTATCTGTGGCCACATTAAACATTGCGTTTATTTTTTATGAAAGGGTATACGACAGCGCCTTATATCGTTTCATAAATTAACGTTTGGTGTTCGGTCTTGTTGGTACCGCCACATCGCGGATAATTTACAAAACTTTTAGTATAAGTATAAAGTATCAGCTGTGAGTGCATCAAATAGTTATATACTATATATATATATATAGTTCAAAATCGCCTTGTTTGTCAGAAACTGAGAAGACTATGAAAATTTCGTTCGTGGCAATAAGCCACAAACCCCATCTTTCTATCTTTTATAATAAGGAAGCTGGTATATGAGAACACACGAAAATTGGACACCCTCTACTAAAATATGAAACAAATGTTGTTAAAATATATATATTTTATATTGCAGTTTTACAAAACCACAATATTTTATAAACATTGCGAGTATATTGACATACTGCCACAATAATTAATATTGCATAGATGTTGCCTTAATATTTTCTCAATATTGGGTGCTACTAGGGACGCTACAGGAAACACAGTTCTTGTAATTGTTCTTTTCTTGCATGGAGGTAGGGGATGGTTGCTTGCCCATTTCAGCACTTCTGTCAATAGTTTTTTTTTCGGTTTTTTTCTTGACTCTGGAGAACTGGAAACACTCAATCACTTTCGAAAATTGTTTATGCCATAGACAAATATTCCTATTGGAGAAACATCATCATCCCAAAGTTGACGTTTAACCTCATTTTTAGGTTCTATGAAATCTGTCCTTCAAAATTGTTTACTGCAAGGTCGACTTTAGGTACTCAAGTTTACAATGCATAAATTTTGTGGATTATTTACCTCATCCATTATAAAAGCGGGTTGATTTTCACCTGATTATTCAGCGACTATTTCCCTCATATACTGTAACTACAATGCGCTTTTCACTTGATTTTCGGTGAAAATCAGCCCTCGGTCGCGATTGAGCTGAAAATTGCACTCTTCTGGTTTTTCATTGTTGGTTACCTACGAGAATAACCGTCACTGTCACAACAAGTTGAAATTTCTGCTTTGACAATTTCGCGTCAATTTATCAAAATGATGAGTTTTTCATTCAGGAAATAGTCTAAAAAATATATTTCGTGCATGTAAAATGGCTTGATAATCATGCACTCAGATTTGTTGCCCTAAAGAAACAGCTTTCATGCATTTTTATTGTTATTTACCTTAAAAAGTGCCCTCCCTTCGGTCGGGCACTTTTTGGTAAATAACAATAAAAATGCATTCAAGCTGTTTCTAGGGCAACAAACCTTCATGCATGATTTTCAGCAATTTTACATGCACTTAACATATTACTATTGATAATCTCCCGCTCTCCGGTGAAAATCACCCTTGTCAAAAGTGAAAATCTCACCCGTCAGAAATCCAGCGATAATCTCCCGCTCTCCGGTGAAAATCACCCTTGTCAAAAGTGAAAATCTCACCCGTCAGAAATCGTTAGTTTTTTATTTGGTAAATAATCTTCAAAATACATTTCGGGATTGGGAAATAATCAGAAAATCATTCTCAGATTTTTTGCCATTAGGAAATCGCTCTCGGGCAAGCCCTCGAGCGATTTCCACGGCAAAAAATCTTCGGAATGATTTTCGATAATTTCCCTATCCCTTAATATACACTGCGTCCATAAAGTCTTGCACAAATTCATTTAAAATTCAGGGGCTTACTTTTTTTAAAAACGCTCGGACACGTCAATTAGTACTTTTGTTTGCGCATTTTTTAACGTAAAATGTTTTTATACAGGGTGTCGCACGTATGAGGTATGAGGTCATCAAGGATTTTTTTTAATGGAACACCCTGTATATTATATAAATTTTGAATTCTATGATGAACACTTAACACCTCTGGAAGTCACGGTTTCCGAAATATTGACGTTTGAAAATTTATTTTAAACACATTTATTGATGACCTCATACCTCATACGTGCGACACCCTGTATAAAAATATTTTACGTTAAAAAATGCGCAAACAAAAGTACTAATTGACGTGTCCGAGCGTTTTTAAAAAGTAAATACCTGAATTTTAAATGAATTTGTGCAAGACTTTATGGACGCACTGTATTACTACAGATAATTTTTCTTTATTTTTCGGAAATCTTGGAAAAACTTTCATATTCCGCAGATAACCTTAGTTACAACCTAATCTCGATACCTACCTACCTATGAGATTCAATTATTGCTTCGGCATTTTTTTTTAACACAAATGAAGAACGTCATTACTATTAAATGACCTTCTTGGGTCGTATTTCTCAATCGAATAAAATCTCCAGGATGCAGAGTCAAACTGAATCTCTTTCTGGGCGCACGGACCGCTCGCACAACGCCATAAAGGGTTATATTTTGTAATTCTTGGCACAAGATTATAAACATCTTTTTCTATTTGGGAATCATAAAGTTCTCATTATCGGTTTCAATTGGGTTGCATAAGCAATCATTTTAAAAACGCATTTTTTATTTTCTTCCTGTTGGTAACAACACAACATGACCGTTTTGAAATTTCATGGCACACCTACTTTTTGTTTTAAGGAATATTTCGGTAGTGATAAACTTAAATTATTAGTTTTATACCTATGGATGGGACTATATTTAGAAGTGAGACATATTTTATTAAAAAATTCAATTACAAGAAATTAAATAAATTATTTAAATTGAGATGTTGTTTTACTGGTTGTATAATACAGAATATACGTAGGTATATCTTTAGTAGGATCACGCTGACGCTGCTTTATATACATCCAAAAACAACAAGACCTAGAAAATATGCTACTGTGATTTACGTATATTTATTTATTTCAAGCACAAAACACTATAATATTAGACTATTTAAATAATAGTGAGACAAAAGTAAAATAGTGCTGATTTAGTTACAATTATAAATACTGTGGTATTTCCCTCAATTTTATTTCTCTAAAGAAACAGACTAGGAGAGAGATGAGTGATTATTGTAAATATTTACTGTTACTGTTGAATGTTCGGTGGCGTTATTGGTTATTCCTAGAATACTCTGGGTAGACACAATATTTTGTGTAATCTACTCGTTCCACTTGACTTTACAGATGCTGTAGCTGTGGTATTTTGAGATGTCCGTGATAAGCAAGGTGGAGATGCACCGTGTGAAAATTGTGTGGACAAAATATTTGCAACTTCAACCTTGCTTTTCATCGAAGGTTCAATGTAACCTTCGGCCACTGCTGAAGACTTCCAACCACCATGCTCCTTAACCTTTCAGTACTAACATGCCGTCCCATAGACCGACAGCCTACTTTTATCCATAAATCTGGCAAACGCGCAATAGTAATCGACTGTGCGTCTCAATAGCTTTAGGTTTAGTAGTTGCCCTTTGGTCTCTTCAGCGGGAAGTGTGTACAGGGTGTCCCACATTCGAGCCTCATCATGGGGATCTCGGAAACTATAAGAGATACAGCATCGGTCAAATTATGGCAAAGTTGCGGAATTTGGTGCCCAGTAATATGGTAAAAAATATCTGAGCTATCTTTTTTAGTTTTAGAAATATTAAAAAAAAACAAAAATATTGAATTTTGGTTTTTTTAAATTGGACGACTGATTTTATCCGCTACAAAAAAACAAACACAACATTGTTAAGGCAACTTTTTTCGCTCCATATCGTGGTGTTCTTAGAATTTTGTTTCAACGTTTCGTTTTCGTGGAACTATTATCAACTTTAATTTTTTAAATACGGACCTGCATTTTTTATTTAATTTTTTGAAATCTCTTTAAGCCCTGAATTCAACCATGTAGCGCACTTAATTATATCTAGACGTTTTGATGCCATTATTACATCATCAGGAATGTGATAATTAATTTTAAATTAATACGGCCCTGTTGTTACTTATTTTTTTTACCAAATACAACATATAAGTGGAGCCAGAGTTTATTAGTTATAAAGAATTAATTTCGTATAATAATATATAACATATATTTTAGTTTTTATAATAACAAAGTATAAAGTAAAACTAAAAAAAAAACAAAGGTGGCTTAGACGTCAACTTTATGCTTACTTGATTGTGTGGCTTAATTATGTTGACAATTGTCACCATATTTTTATGTTGAATATTTCAGCAAAATTATGTTTTCTGCTTTAGAAAAACGCGACATGTTACGAGTTTATTATTATTCCCATAGGAATTCACAAATTTCTTGTCAGCGTTATTTTCAGGACTATCCTGAACGCTTACAGCCTCATTATACTTATTTTGCTACACTTGATAGAAATTTAGCCGAGTATGGTAGTTTCAATAAACCAAGAGTAAACTATGGAACACGTATGGAACCGGAAGAACAACAAAATATTATCAATTCGGTAAGTTTTAATTTATTTTAAAAAATTACCAAATTTTCTATTTAGAAAATTTTATTTAAGGTTAATTATGCCCCTCGCGCTTCAACTAGGCATTTCTCCAACGAACTAGAAAAACCGAGGATGAGGATCTGGAGAACCTTAAATTCTCATGGATACAAACCATACAAAATTCATATCAGTCAAACGCTTAGGCCTGGTGATTCAGAAAGAAGACTTGAATTTTGTAATTGGCTTAGCTTCAAACTAAATGAAGATGATAATTTTTTAAACAAAGTCATTTGTACTGATGAATGCAATTTTACAAACAATGGATTATTTAATAGACACAATGAACATTATTGGTCTGTGGAAAATCCCAGACAAAATCAGGAAGTAAGACCTCAAGGACGACTTTCTTTTAATGTGTGGGTTGGAATGTGGAACAATAAAATTATTGGACCCTTTATTTATGAAGGCAACCTCAACTCGCGAAGATATTTGGATATAATAAATAATAATATTTTGGACGCATTAGATCTCGAGCCTTTGGAGACTTTAAGACACTTATGGTGGCAGCAAGATGGCGCTCCGCCTCATAATGGAAGAGAAGTAACCGAGTTACTAAACGAAATTTTTCCAAATAAATGGATTGGAAATCGTGGATTTATACGATGGCCAGCAAGAAGTCCTGATTTAAATCCGTTTGATTATTTTCTTTGGGGGTACCTACAAAATCGTCTGTACCGTAATACGCCACGCGATATTAATGTTTTACGAGGAAATTTAATCCGAGAAGTCAGGGCAATCCCCGCACGGGTTATTCAACGAGCGATATTTAAATTAAGGAGGCTTACTCAAAAATGCATTCGAGAGGAAGGGCACTTGTTTGAACACTTAATATAATCAGTTTTTTACTTTTTGTTTCTGTTATTTTCCGTTTTTATTTATTTCCTACATAATATATTATTCATTTATAAATGTGTTATAAGATTTCTTCATTTCTCATTTACTCTCTTTTATTTAAAAAATTTATATTATTCATATTATATCCTCTTGTGAGTAAAACAAATTAAACAAAAATATCTTGTGAGGTGTCTTAAACAATTTGTTAAATACCTGTTTGACAATCAGACATCATTATTTCTAGATAACCGAAAATCAGGCTTGAGTTGGCGAATGCCAAGATATTGGCGTTCAATAAATTGGTTAATGGGCTATTGTTTGCTCCAAAAGTTGGCTACTATTTACATGGCATGCAAATGCATTTTTTTTCTTTAAAAAAATACTTTAAATAAATTCCAGGGTCGTATTTATTTAAAAATTAATTATCACATTCCTGATTATGTAATAATGGCATCAAAACGTCTAGATATAATTAAGTGCGCTACATGGTTGAATTCAGGGCTTAAAGAAATTTCAAAAAATAAAATAAAAAATGCAGGTCCGTATTTAAAAAAATAAAGTTGATAATAGTTCCACGAAAACGAAACGTTGAAACAAAATTCTAAGAACACCACGATATGGAGCGAAAAAAGTTGCCTTAACAATGTTGTGTTTGTTTTTTTGTAGCGGATAAAATAAGTCGTCCAATTTAAAAAAACCAAAATTCAATATTTTTGTTTTTTTTTAATATTTATAAAACTAAAAAAGATAGCTCAGATATTTTTTTACCATATTGCTCTGCACAAAATTCCGCAACTTTGCCATAATTTGACCGATGCTGTATCTCTTATAGTTTCCGAGATCCCCATGATGAGGCTCGAATGTGGGACACCCTGTACTTAGCCCGTTTGAAGATTTATTCGTACTTCGGTGTACCAGACCGATGTTAGTGTAAATGGTACTGTTTGATTTATAAAAAAAGGAACAAGGTTTGTATGTTTTGTTTTTTAATTAAGTTACAAACATGGTTCAGAATAAGTATTATTCGAAGTTTAGTGTACCACCCCAATATTACAGTACAATACAATATTATGGTCGAACTGAGTGATAGTAAACATGCGCTTTTGTTTTAGAAATGAGTTACGAACGTGATCAAACTTATCTAGCAAAGTTATGGGAGGAGTTAGGCGAAGAGCCTCTTCCACAAGAGATGGACGATAAGGAAGATTCAGATGAAGAAGACCACGTTGAAGAAAGACAAGAAGATTCCGAGTCGGAACAAGATTTGGATTCTGACTCTGAGCCTGTAGATGAACCACCTCGAAAAAATATCAAATATTATAGAGATTCTGTATTTATTGAAAAAGACAATGTAACCAAGTGGAACAAACACAAGCCTTCACAAAATGTCAGAACTCGTTCTGAAAATATTGTGATTCATTTACCAGGTCTGAAAGGAGCAGCGCGACAGGCCTCAAATGTCATATTGGATATTTGGTCATGTTTCTTTACACCTCAAGTATTAGATTTGATTGTTGATAACACAAACCTATCTATATCTGAACATGCATATTCTGAAGATTATAGAACCGCCACTACAACAGATGTTGTAGAGATTAAAGCATTATTTGGGCTATTATACCTTTGTGCCGTTCGAAAAACCAACCATTTAAACGCTCAGGACTTGTGGAAAACTAATGGTACCTCCATTGAAATGTTTAGGCTTACAATGTCATTAGAAAGATTTCGCTTTTTGCTAAGACATGTAAGGTTTGACAATAAAGCCACGCGAGCTGAAAGGCAACAAGCAGACAAACTGGCAGCAATTCGAGAGTTATTTGGATTATTTGTTGAAAACTGCAAAAATAATTATACCACTTCGGAATACAAAACTGTCGATGAAATGCTGGCAGCGTTTCGGGGAAGATGCAATTTTCGGCAGTACATTCCAAGCAAGCCTAATACAATAATAACATAATAATGACAATACCGAATAGTTTTACTTACTTTCGATTTCGCTGTATTTGTAATAATATCTAGTTTTAATGCTTACATCGCCGACTAATAGCAAATTCATTTTTGGCCCATTCTCATGTTTTTAATAATTCTAATAATGTATTTTCGTTGTATTTTAGATATGTTTAAGAGAATATAAGTTTTTTATTACCTAGTGATAGTTTTTATTTAAAGAATATATGAACTATAAAAATATTATTTAAAAATTATCCACAGGTCTGAGAGACCGATGTTAGTATTTATGTTAGAAAAGTCATGTTAGTACTGAAAGGTTAATAGTGTTCAAGTAACCCCCACTATTTGCTAAGTGTGTAACACTGGACCGTCTAAAACAATGGCATGTAAATAACTTAGGATTTGGTAATTTTAAGTAAGAAGCAATAACAAAAGGAGCTTTGCCAATTGTGTTAGGACCAATAGGAGTGTTAATGCAGTGTCCATTTCTATAAGTCAAAAATAATCTACGACTTGTCACGTGATTTGGTCTGAGACTAAAATAATGTGTAACCATTTGTACCGAGTCACTATTTGTAATTATAAACTGCATTGTTATGTAATTTTTAGTTTTGGGCACATGTACAATGATTATATCGTCTCTAAATTCAATATTATCTACTGACATATTTGTAATTTCTTCTCTGCGGCAGGCACCATTATAGCCCATTATAAGAATAACCTACAATTTATATTCAAGGTCAACTACATTTATTAAGGGTAAGTTTTTTTTGTCGATACCTATTGTATTTTTGTTTGAGATAAACGTATATCGTTGCTAATTCTGAGAAAGTTATTTTGAAGCAAATATTTTAGGAATCATTCGAATCTTGGTAACTACATTCTCATTTAATGCAATACTTACTTTGACTGTTAGATATATTTTATCATCAGCTTGTCCAATGAAGCGATTAATTTGCTCAATCTCTAAAATTTTAGATTTTTTTGGCATGTAGCCCTCTGAAAGCCTTTGTAAATATGCCTCTAATTTTTTATATTTCAGTATATCAATATTTCCATATATATTTAAACAACTTATTAACATTGAGTATTTGGACCACATCAATGAAGCCTTTTTCAATTTTACTGTCTTTGTTAAAAATGCTATCAGGACATTTTCTGAAATATCTATATATTATTTTGCTCACACTATAGCTCAAAATCTGCATATTGCTTTTGATAGACATTGGGAGATTTCTTCGGTAAGAGATTATTTAAATTATTTTCCGCGATTTCTCGTTGCTCTGGTCTTGGCTCATTTTTATTCGTTTTTACTACTAAATTGTTAAATAATATTTAATGATACAATGCAGCAAAAAATGAGAATTTTTTAAAAAAATGTATTAATTTTCAAATAATGACGGCTGGGGTGTCCAATTATTTTTTCTGTAACATAGTGTTGCCAACCTCAAAAAAAATAAAAATTTTGACTGGAAATGGAAAAATGACCCAAATAGAAAAAGTATTATAAAACATTCGTTTCATAAGAGATTTTAGAGCACTCGTCTCATTAGGACACTCCCCGCTACGCGGCTCGTGTCCTAAACAGACGCGTGCTCTAAAATTGTGTTATATGAAACTTATGTTTTAATATACTATTATCTTAAATTTCAACCATTACAGTCCCCTTAAAATTATGATATTTTAGGTGTACTATTATCTGGCCAATTGGTAAAATTCAAGAGAAAACGAAATTTGAACATTGAACTGTTTGTCCGTAGGAAATTCCAGGTACCTTTTTCCATTTCTTCTCTCTCATTTTTTTATTCCCCCTATGCCGATAAATCTTGCAATATCAGTTGGCCAACCCCACATCTTTTAAATTAAGTTGCTTTGTTAAAGGGGCATTTTTTGACTCTCAATCTGAAAGACACTTTTTCCTTTTATACTGCTTAGTGAGATTAAAATAACGTTTTTTACACGTTTATTTAATTTCTTTATTCAGGTCAGTTTTTCATTAGAATTTGGGGCAGATATTAAAATTTAAAAAAGGAACATTTTTAATCTATACAGTGTGACAAGAAAGTCGCGCATAATGCCTGTAACTTTTGAATTACCTCGTATACGAAAAAGTGACCTTAATGAAAGTTGTGCAGAAAATTATTTCCCACATTTCTACCTGCATGAATTTTTTCTGTCATTTCTGGTTTGGTTGCCATAGAGACCAACTTACTTTTTTTAAATGAAACATCCCGCATATGATTGCATATTTGGATTCTACTGGGAATCTCTGAATTTTTTGTATTTCAAACTTTCACCTATCTGCAGCGTTCCCGAGATAATGACAGCTCAAAAATGAAAAACTTCGTAATTATAATTATTCCTACCTAATACCCACCAGTTGAGTTAAGGTGTTTCCATAGCAGCGATCTAAGAAGTGTCAATTTTGAGTTTCTGTTGTCTGATTCCTAATTTGTTTACATTATGGTTCATCTGAATGAGAAAAAACGAGTTGAAATTTTAACAATGAGCGGTTACGGAAATATGAAGAGATCGCAAGATCAGGTTTGTCAACTTTTCAATAAACTATATCCAAATAGGCCACCAATAAATCAGTCAACAGTATCTCGAGTAGTAAAAAAATTTTGAGAAACAGGCAGTGTTAGGGAAGCCGCTAGATCAGGTCGACCTAAAACAGCAACCGGGGGAGACAAAGCTTTGGATATCATGCTCTCAATACATGAAAATCCAACACACACATCCAGGCCAATGGCAATGGATGTGTCTCATCAGTCAGTAAAAAATTTGTTTAAGCAGGGGAAGTTGCATCCCAACAAGATAAAGTTGGTGCACGAGTTAAACGAGTACGATTTTAATAGAAGAGCTGAATTTTGTGAGGTGATGATGGAAAGATGCAATAACGATAATAACTTCGCAACAAATATCATTTTCTCGGATGAAGCTACTTTCCATTTAAATGGCAAAAGACACAATTATCATTATTAGTCTGCTGAGAATACTCACTGGTTCCAGGAAGGTCATACTCAGAGGTTTTACCGGATGTAGATAATGGCATAAACGAACAGGTATGATTCCAGCAAGATGGAGCACCTGCGCATTATGCGGCAAATCTTAGACCATACATAAGCGAACAATTTCCAGGACGTTAGATAGGCAGAAAAGGTGCTATTGACTGGCCAGCGCGATACTCGGACTTAACCCCGCTCGACTTCTTTTTATAGGGACACTTAAAGAACAAAGTCTACGTTAACCATCCAAATGACTTAGAATATTTAAAAGTCAGAATTAGTGCTGAAATTTGGGCCATTTCAGAGGACTTCCTTTTGAACGTTGTAGACGGGTTCAGGGATCGGCTGTCGCTCTGCTTAGCAGAAAATGGTGGTCATTTTGGACACTTGATCCACTGAAAAGTTTCACTTGTTTATTATTCCGATGTTAAGTTGTTCAATTTTTTAGGTTATTTATTTTGCTATAATAATAATTTTTTCTTCACAAAAACCTCCTAGAGCTGTACTGGCGTCCCAAAATCAGATGACGTATCTACAGAAAGCGTCAAATGGAGAAAATTAAGTTTAAAGTTTTCTTAATGGCTATTACGTATTTACAATATTTTAAAAAAAGTAAATGTAATGTTTTAATTATCATCGTTATAAAGAAATATTATTTAAAAAAAAAAAATTAAAAAACCATACATTTTTATTAGAAAAATTAGATACCGTATATAAAACTTCCTTGATAACTTGGTTATTCTAAACAAAAATGCCGCATGTGCGTGTAAGTGCAACTAAACATATTAAAAACAAAGCGGTCTTAAATCTTGAGGCTAAATCCTACTGAATAAACATTAAATGTTTGTTTAAATATTGTTTCATTATTTTAGTCATCAGCTTCTGGCAAATTAACCCAAATGTTCTTTCGATTCTCCGGCATAGTGCCACCAAGATCTTTTAGAATAGCGTCCTTTTTTGTTTTTGGAAAACCCCTGGGTTCATTTTTAAGGTTTATAACGGATTGGAATATAATACCATTTCTTTTCATCGCCTTGTGGCATAAAAAATCTAATTTCTCAATTTCGCTATCACTTGCGATTATTATTATCATAGCTTCCAATTAGTATTCAATATTTTTCTCTCGTCTTCAAAATCTTTCCACTTTACATGCGAACAACACCTGATGATTATTGATAAGTTGTTCTCTCTTTCTTCTTATTTCATCTTAATTAATATTTTTGTCTATTTTTCTTCGTTTTCTTAGATTTCCACTTTTTTGTATACCCAATACCAGAGGTTTCGATGTTTCCAACTTCTTCTGTCTGTACTGAATTATTTAATATTTGGCATGGTCCAATGACTTTTATAAATTCGCAGCATGTATCGCTTGTCTTTTCCCCTGGTGTGTTACTAATACATTGAGTGAATGTTTCTTGACATAAAAATTCAAAAGTGAAATGCTTCAAAATTAGTAATTTCAGTAAATACCTGGGATTTCACTTGAAAAGTACTTTCTTGTGGTACCAAATTTATCATTTCGGTAAATAATTGGTGTTCCACATTCAGGATTTTTTCATTTGACTCCGCCAGATAATTTGGAGATGTTAAGATAAACCCATCTTCAGTTGTCACTGGGATATGTTGTGTATTATAAATGATGCCCACCAGAACTGTATTATCGGGAATGTCAGGTGCTTTGGCCACCGTAGAAAAAATATTCTGTCTGCGCACCTTAATATTTTTCTACAAATATTTAAAGCATATCAAAACCTGCTGCAAAATGTTTAAGGATTTTTTACACTTTTGCACATATCATAAAATAAAGTAAATTTATTGTCACTATTTTATTTATTAACTAAAATAGCATATAATATTATATATATGTGTATGGAACTTTAGAAAATATCCTATTTTTTCCCCCGTAATAATATGGATCCCTCGTCAACCGCGGTTTTACAGGGTTTCTCATCGTAACAGAAAAAACAATTTCATATCTTGTACAATATATTGTTTGGTGCACAGTAAGCCGTAGCATTATTATAAGACAATCAACCTATTAAAATTAACTTAATTTACACGTATCTAAAACAGTGTATAAATCGAGTAAAAATCACAATTTAATAGCAACTGCACCACTTAACATACACGTTGTACTCGCAATGCATTCTAATAACTAAGCTTAAATTGGAATGATTAGTAAATTAAAAATAATTGTGCATTTTCTAATAACAAAAGCCTTATTTGACTTGTCTTAACAGGAAACACCATATGTACACGACGCGGCCGTAGACACGTCTAAAAAAATATGTGATATTTTTGTTACTTTGAAAGCAAATACGGTGTTTCTTCTTAGTTCAAACTTCATTTAGTTTGCCATTAACCTATTAATCCAAAAATATCAAAATGCGATTTTTTCGTACGGCATCTGTTCTTAGAAGGGCAGTTTAGCCCCTCAAATGGACTACCCTCAAGAAGGTTTACTTTAGGATATTAGCGCGGAAACCATTCAGACAAAAACTTAAAATTCTAGTATTGTTAAGCTTAATTCGCTAAGCTTTATGGTATGTTGGTATGTGAGACTATAAGGCATGCACTTTAAATAAGTAAATAAATCTAATTCTAAAGCCAAAATCGGTAAACCTTAGTCAAGGATGTAACATACACAGACATAGGGGTCATAAATGATTCAAGAGTTTTGTTTGTATGTTACTTTTTCTCAATTAAATTATAGAACCTTGATATTTCTAGGTAGAAACTAGTATTCCTGCAATTATTATCAATTTTAGATAGAAGAATGATGTAGGAAGCTACCCGTTTTTTTACCAGGTTTAGTGTCCACGTTCAGTTAACTGGACGCAAGAGTTTTTAATGACAGCCCGCGGCCAGATAGCTTGACACCCCGAAAATATTAAATATACGTGTTCCTATAAATGGCGGTCTAAGCCGATATATTGTAGGTTTCGAAGTGGGCTCTGGGCAAAGACTAGCACTAAAAATGTTTTACATAGGCAATATTTATCCAGTAATATGGAAGTAAATTGTACCAGCTACATGACGAATTTCTTTTAAATGTTCTTGTCTATACAGGTTCTCAGAACCACTCTGCAGTAATGAAATTACTTTCCGACTACTTACAAAATGAACATTAAGTCTATATGGGTAACTTTTACACCAGCGTGGATTTAGCGAGAGCCAGAAAAAACAGGTTGTGTAGGAACAATTAGAGAGAACAGAAAAGGAAATCCTAAAGATATTATTTAAAAGAAAATGGAAAAACGAGAAGTCGTCTGGAAAAGAAAAGGCCCAGTATTAGTTACAAACTGCAGAGATAAAAGAAATCTGAGACTAAAAGCACTAAACATAAACATGAAGTGAAAGGGATTCAATGTTTAGCCGATTTTTTTTTTATGATAAGGCACAGCACTGCAGAATTAATCCTTTATGGCGAACTGCGCGCGGTGCGTGTGGGAGGTCGTTCCAGAGTGATGACGTTCTCCAGATGAAAGAATTTTTAAACAGTTCCGTTCGAGGGACACTAAGCTAACCCACGTACGGGCGGGCTGCAGTGGCTCGTCGTGTATTTCTACCATTCACCGCTTTGGGTGTAATTAAGCGGGCAACCTCAGTTGGGCACTTGCCAATTGTAAAATAGACTCAAGTGGCCAACCTGCCTTCGATATTCGAGGCTTTCTAGGCTGCTTGTCAGATCATGGTCACCGATCAAGCGAATGGCTCTTCTTTGAATGGAATCCAGCAATTGTCGGGTATGATTAGGAGCAGAGCTCCAAATATGCGAACAGTACTCCGGCGATGGCCGAATTTGAGCTTTATAGAGCATCAAAAGATGTTGGGGTATATATAGAGATTATTAGTTCGAAAAAATACTCCAAGCTTATGCCAGACTGCCTTAGCAGTGGCCGCAACTTAGCTATGTCACGACATACGACTATCCAAATTGACGCCCAGTAAATGAATTGATGAAGCCAAGAGAATTCAGTGTCTCACCATGACTATATCCAGTTCTTCAACATTAACTTTGTTAGAAGAAACTGCCACCTGGGTTTTCTGAGCGTTAAATTTTACTTGGTTACTGTTTCTCCAAGATAGAATTTCTTCCAGGTCTTTGTTGATATGTGAGACTCCATAACTTTTGATATAACCAGAAGCAATGCGACTGAACGATAGTTGTTTCGCAAGGTCTTCTTGCCTTTTTTGCAACGAGAAGGAAATATTTCTTTTCTGTAAGATAAATTAAAAAGCATACAAAGTAATGGTGTTAATTCATTAGCGTATGTCTTAATAACGATGATTGGAATTTCGTCAGGACCAGAAGCTTTGATTGAAGCTTGATGTCAGAACAAAGCGCTGCCAGCAAACACTCTCGGGTATTCTAGATTCTATAGGGGAAATGTTCGGTGGAGTTTTTCCCTGAGAATTAACCGTTGAATGTGAAGAGAATAGTTCCTCCATCTTTTTTCCTATGCTTTAATAGCAATAGTGCCATAACAGCGTGTTACACGTGAAATGGTTGACTTGGTAAAGCTCTGATTGACGGCCTTAGCTACCGACTAAAATGATCTTGATCCATTTGGATATTGAAGAAGTTTGTCTTTGGTCCTCTGGTTGTGTGCTACTTTGCTTTGGTTTATCGTTTGCTTGCATTGGTTTTGAGCGGTAATAAATATTGTTCAATATTCGGCAGTTGGGTTTTGACGCTACTGTCGGTAGAATTTTTTTTTTATTTAACAGCTTGCTCGTTCGCAATTTTTGGTTGATGAAAGGCTTCCATGTCAGCAACGATAACCTCTGATACTTCTTTAGCACAAATGGATGGATCGTCAGGGGTACAACAAACATTCTGTCAAGGAAAGGTTCGAAAATGGTTCTTTAGTTCATCTAACTTAGCTGATGTATAATGCCAGATCTTGAGTGATTTAAGGGACTGTTCGGCACAAATTAGTAGTTTGTTTAGTGCCGAAACAGGGTTGCGGTCCGACGTTCCTAACGGAGGCTTCACGGTGATATTGTACAAGTCGGGGTCTGAAGTTTAGAAAAGATTCAATAACAACCACGAGTTGGGCGAGGCTAGAGCTGATGGCAAAGGATTCGTTGTCGCGACCTTGCTCGCCGGTTGTATTTGAGTATTTGAGACAGTTGACATTACGAACGTTAAAGTCGCCAAAGATGACAAGTTCGGAATTGGGATGGTGAGTTTGCAAAAAGTCAATAGTATTAGCAAGCGACGAGCATAAGTCTCTATAATGGGTATCGATCGCTTGGCGGCTGGAAAAGGCAGCAGATGAATTTAATAATTCTCTGCGTTGATATTTTAAGTCACATTACATCAAAGTCATTAAGCTCGAGTGCCTCCTCTCGTTGACAAGAAATATCACTGCGGCCAAAGAGACAAAGGCCAAAATTGCGCCTAAAACGGTGATAGAAGTCGTACGCATGTTCGGAATCGACAGTTCCGACCAAATGTTACCATATTATTCTACGCGACGAAAAACGTTACGATGGTATCGTATTTTTTTTTTATTTGGTAGATTTATCCATTTGTAATGGATGCTACATAAAGAAAATATTTCAAACAGAAATATTCGTTTTTCGCAGTGTAGAGAAGAAGTTATTATGAATTTAATTGGTGAAACCGAAACCGATACTGCAAAAAAGTCCAATGTATCCGATGAAAACTTTCAATAATTAGAACCAAATTCCCCGATATCAAAGGACATAAGCGCGATGTTGAGATGGCGGCAGCATAAAGAAAGAAAGTGAAGTTGTATTTGCTCAATTTGCAACGCGCGACCAAGACTATGTGTCACGCCCAGGGGCGCGCTGTCCATAATATGGGCAATGTCGTGCGGAGCACGACGGCACCGGCGCCAAGGCCTTAAAAGCGCCAGGCCTTCAACACAAATTAACATAAAACTAAAAAAATTATCTTTGAATACCCGTGGTGAAAATGCATTATCTACCAACACCGACCGCCGGTCGGCGACCAGTATCAGTGGTAAAATTTTACTACTCCTCTTCCTGTGGGGGAGCGAGAATCCGCATGCGTTCGGGGCGCTGGATTAAACTTAAATAATTTTGCGTGTTCGTAATCGATGTAGCAGGTTCATTTTTCATTCTTGTCTTCATAAGCGCATAAGACTATAGAGTGCTTTATTTGCTATTACATATCTACCGCAATTATGAAAAATTATTACAAATAAGGTAAGTAAGTGATTAAGTAAATTAATTAACAGATATGCAAATAATTGTTTTTCTTTTTAATAACTTTTGTTTATGAAACAAATATGGCTTACTGTTTAATATTTTTTATTTATTTTATTTAGATGGCCAGAGAAGAAAAAAAGAAACTATCTGGTTACCAAAACTAGCTTAAGAAGCGAAAACGGGAGGAAGACTTGGATAAAACCAATTTCAAAATTACTAACTTTTTTCGAAAGACCACACAAGACACTACTTCGCATAACAGTGATTTTTTACATACGACAAAACCAAACTTGCCATCAGAATTAGATAAGCAAGGTAATGAGGATGAAGATCCAAAAGAATTAGATCCTGATACGTTTCAGTCAGTGTTGGTACCATCATGTTCGAGTAAGCAAGACGAATTATCCAAAGAAGCGCCCCTTTCTAACGATCGAGGTATTTCGCCGAGTATATTGTCTCCATTCCAGGTGCAAGAACTTGTCGAGAAAGGTCCAATGCATTATCAAAATAAAACTATGTATCCTAAAGACAAAAGTGGACGTAAGTTTTCCGATATATATTTTACTCGAATTTTGTTAAATGTTGAAAAGTTTCAGCGTCATTGGTTGCTATATTCTATTGAGAAAAATGCAGTTTTCTGCTTCTGCTGTAAAATATTCAATGCCCCCAATCCCAACAATCCATTGACTTTTAAAAACACTAAATTAAGTAACCAAGACGGTTTTAATGATTGGCATCATTTAAGCGAACATTTGAAAATCCACGAAAAAGGTTAATCTCATTTTCAAAATTTACGTGTCTGGTCAGATTTACTAGAACGATTAAAAAATAATCGAACCGTTGATTCGGAAATGCAAAATTTATTAAAAAATGAAACTAAACATTGGCGCAGTGTCATTCAAAGAATAATTTATACTATTTTATTATTTGAAAGAAATAATGGAGATTTTTTAAAAATGTATAGAAATGATAGCAAAATTTGATCCAGTCATGTCTGCACATATTAATAGATCTCAAGAAAATATTCCACTTTACCTTGGAGATAAAATTCAAAACGAAACCATTAAATTAATAGGTGACAATATAAGAAATAATATTTTAAACGAAGTTAAAGAAGCAAAGTATTTTTCTACATTACGTACTTCTGATGTGAGCCGCCAAGAGCAGATTTCTGTTTGCTTAAGATACGTTAATTAAAAAAACAATAAATTTAATGCCGAAGAACGTTTTTTAACATTTTGTCCTATAATTGATACAACAGGTGAAGGTTTAACCAACTTTTTATTAAAAACTTTCGAGAAATATGGTTTAGACATATGCGCGGCCAAGGTTAGATAATGGTTCAAATATGAAGGGTAAACATCAAGGTATACAAAAAAGAATTTTAGACATTAATCCACGAGCAATGTTTGTACCTTGTTGTAACCACAGTTTGAACCTTGTCATAAACGATGCTGTGAAAACCAATATTTCCATTATAAATTTTTTTTTTTAACTGTTTAAGAATTATATATTTTTTTTTCTGCCTCAACCAATTGGCGGTCTGTTTTGAAAAGTAATATTTCAAGTCTAACAGTCTAGCAGAATTGATGCAATAGCCCCTCTAAGATTTCAGTTGGGCGAAATTTACGATGCTCTTTATGAAATTTTATCTGGAAATAATTTTGACAATACTACAAAACATCTAGCTACCTCCCTACGTAAAAAAGTTAAAAATTATGAGTTTGTGTGTATGGTAGTCTTGAGGTACAATATTCTAAGTAAAGTGGATGTTGTTACTAAGATTCTGCAATCAGAAGCATGTAATATTTCCCAGGCTTGCGAAAGCTTAAATAAGCTCAATGAATTTGTAAAACAATAGCGATCTGACAAAGGCTTCAGTGCTTAGAACTTGATGCAAAATTTATATCCGCAGAAATTTTAAGGCCACGAAAGATTAAAAAACAATTTTCTTACGAAGGTGACGACCAGCCGATTAAAAATCAAGAAATGAAATTAAAAGTAAATTGCTTTTTCGGAATGCTAGACATTTCTCTTTTATCCGTACATGACAGATTTAAACTATTATCGTGTCATTCTGATGTTTTTAATTTTTTGTGGAATGTTGAGGATTTTGGCAAATATTCTGACCAAGATCAATTTAATTTTTGTAAAATACTGGAAGAAACCTTAACTGACGAAGATCGAAACAAGAAAGATATCGGCGGAACAGAACTTTTACACGAATTACAATTTCTGTAAAATGGTGACAAAAACGCGACGTCTGTAGTAGAAACACTTAACTACATTGCAATAAATAACCTAACCCACTCATTTCCAAATATTACGATTACATTGCGCATATTATTAACCATTCCAGTTTCTGTAGCTACAGCCGAGAGGTCATTCTCTAAATTAAAGTTGATTAAAAATTATTGCAAAAGTAAAGCTAGAGAAGTCCATATTTTGTAAGACCTCTCCATCATGTATCATGATCATGTATTATCTGTTACAAAACAATCGCTATTTTATTTCTTTATTTTTTTTTTTATATTTTGAGTTAATGTTTTGTAACTTTTTTTACTGTTTTGGTTTAGTTACTGTTGTTTCGTATTCTATTAATATTTTCCGTGTACTTTCTGTTTGTTACAAATAAATATAGACATAAGTACTAAAAATTATAGAATTTTCTTCAAAAATTTCAACGATCAACTATGAGAGAAGGGTGGTAATTACTAATTTTAGCTCATTATTATAATATTGGTTAAAGGCGCCTATCATTATTTCGCACGACGGCGCCGAAAATATTTGGCGCGTCCCTGGTCACACCTTATTTTAAAAATTACCATCTAAATAAATAAGTTTATCTCGTAAAAATAAAGACTTTCTTTGGTGTCTTCTTTCATTTCTCTATTATATTAAAAATATTATACAGGGTGTAACATAAAGGTTGGGAATAAATTAAACGGTGGATTCCTTAGTCAAAAATAATAGAAATTTTTCATATAAGGATATGCTCTACGGGATTTCGTTTCCAAGTTACAGGGTGTTGAATTTTTCTTAAAAATTTAGTTTTTGTTTAATATCTTTTGAACGCTAGCAGATAACGGAACGAAATTTTAGCAGTAACTTCACTTGATAATGCCCTAGGAGAAATAAAAAAATTGTCTTCCTGGGATACTCATTGGCGTGCATACGGATATTGCCGTACGGTTTTTTAATGAAAAATGTGGTACGCCACCGGTAGAATTATTTTTTTGTTAAAATTTATGAATTTTCCTTTTATTCTAAATAAAATTCCCCTCCTGCGTTTGCACTTGCCATTTTCCCGTAATTAAACATTTTGCAAATATCAGTTTTCAGCAATTTCAGTACCTAACAGTAATAAAATCGAGTACCTACGTTGTGATCCAGTGTTTACAAAATGGCAGGAACGACATTGAAACTTGTAGATTTTTGAAACACCATACTAATATGTAATTTACAAAAATTAAAATACTAAAAACTTAGAAATTGAAAACAATTATTTTAATAAAGTATGTAAACCAACACAACAAACAAAATTACAAAAGGTGCTGAAAATGTTGCCCCCCAACTTCAATACATTTTTCAATGCGTTTTCTCATGGATTGTCTTACTCGTCCAAAAATTCCAGGCATCTCTCGAATTTGCTGACAACCCATTTCAACTCTTTGACGAAGAATCTGTACGTTAGGAATGGGAACGGAATAAACCATGTTTTTTAAGTGCCCCCATAAATAATAATCCAATGGATTAAGGTCGGGTGAACGAGGAGGCCACGCTCTTGGCCCTCCACGACCTATTTATTTATTGTGGTACGCTTCGTTGAGGTATTCTCTAACTTCTCGCCTAAAGTGAGCTGGAGCGCCATCATGCATAAAACACATTTGCTGTCGCGTTTCAATTGGAACTTCTTCTAATAAAGGTGGTAATCCATTTTGAAGGAAATCCAGATATGATAATCCATTTTGAAGGAAATCCAGATATGATAATCTGTCTAATCTATTTGGTAGTACTACAGGACCAATCAAATAATCGCCAATTATTCCTGCCCAAACATTAAGAGAAGATCATTGCTGGTGCCGGGATTGTATGATTCCATGAGGGTTTTCATCAGCCCATTGATGGTTATTATGAAAATTAATTATGCCATCCCTTGTAAATCCAGCTTCGTCGGTAAATAAAACGGATGAGTGAAATGAATGGTTTAAATTGCATTTATTTAAGAACCATGTACAAAATCTAAGACGTGGTGTATAATCCTCGACAGAAAGAGCCTGCACTCATTGTAAATGGTATGGGTACAATAAATTATCATATAGGATTCGTTGGACTGTCATATGGCTTACTCTTTCCATTCTTCCAATTCTTCTAGTACTAGATTCAGGATTCGCCTCAACAATCTGAAGGATTCGTTCCTCACGCTGTACTGTTCTTACGTATTGTGGTCTTCCACTGGAGGTGCAAGGCTTTAATGATCCGGTTTCACGTAAGCGAGCGTGAATCCTTAAAAAAGTCTTCCTATTCGGAATGCGTCGATTTGGAAAACGTTCAACATACAGACGTACAGCTAACACAGTATTCCCGTTGGCACGGCCATAAATAAAATGCATATCTGCTAATTCTTCAACTGAGTAATCCATTTTTAATAGGTTTATTACTAAAATTAAACGGATAACTTTTACCGAACGAAACAACTTTTTAACCAAGTCGGGAGACGGATAAAAATTGTCCGGCATGCGCAAATGTGTTGTTTATTGTTTATGGTGAAAGTTAAAAGTTAGGTTATTTTTAAAATAAAAGTTTTTTGGGCGCGCCAAAACTTTTTGAGAATGTCGATTTCAAAAGATACCCACAATTTGCTCAAAAGAGTTTTGTTGCTGCCGCATTTCAAAATTGCAAAATATAATTTGACAAGTTTGACGTTTGTTCGGGTTAGCCGTTCACAGTGAGTAGATCTTTTTGTTTCGGTAGATAGCAACTGGATGGACGTCGGTTAAATTTTACCTGGGTAATATTTACCAATTTGGTGAAAACTATGAACGCGCCCCAAGGCATGCTCGATTTTGTTCCTATTACCCTCAATTTCCTATGTAACCTGTGGAAAAACTGATATTTACAAAATGTTTAATTACGGGAAAATGACAAGAGATACAAAGAAAACGCAAGAGAGGAATTTTGTTTAGAATAAAAGGAAAATTCATAAATTTTAACCAAAAAATAATTCTACCAGTGGCGTACCACATTTTTCATTAAAAAACCCTACGGCAATATCCGTATGCACGCCACTGAGTATCCCAGGCAGACAATTTTTTTACTTCTCTTAGGGCATTATCAAGTGAAGTTACTGCTAAAATTTCGTTTCGTTATCTGCCAGCGTTCAAAAGATATAAAACAAAAACTAAATTTTTAAGAAAAATTCAACACCCTGTAACTTGGAAACGAAATCCCGTAGAGCATATCCTTATATGAAAAATTTCTATTATTTTTGACTAAGGAATCCACCGTTTAATTTATTCCCAACCTTTATGTTACACCCTGTATTTATTTTTTGAATTCAGAACTTTATTGATTTTTTCAGTGTCATCCAATTGATTTCAAAAGTTTCTTAATTTTTTCAGAAACTTTGTCGGCAAGTTCAGGTTAGATCAGGTTAGTTCAAGTTTACTCATCACTATCTATTATTTTTAATTATTATTTTATATTTCTGATTTTCTCTTGTTTTTGAAATTTTTCTCTCGTTGAGAAAACATCGAATTACCGCGATTTTCCTAATGAATACAAAAGCTCCTCTAAAAAAAACACTGTTCCACGCTGACGGATTTCTAAAAAGGGCGACTAGATGAAGCGCGTCTAACCTGTTTAACTTGGTGGAATTGTATGGGATGATTCCTTTGGCACGCATTAACCTTTGAGCGCCAAAGGGACCAATCCGCGCGGAAACAACCTTTTAAACGGAAAATGAACTATAAAAGCATGTTCTTTGCCTGACAAATATGATTACCAGGCAGTCAATAACTTCAAACAATGTTTATTTGTCAGTTGTTGTTCTTTCAGTCCCACTTTTCCGCCTATCAGCGCATTGCTTGCACGTTTCGCCGCTTTTCGTTACCGTATATTTTGTAATTATAT
Source organism: Polydrusus tereticollis (assembly GCA_963920685.1). NCBI lineage: Eukaryota > Metazoa > Arthropoda > Insecta > Coleoptera > Curculionidae > Polydrusus > Polydrusus tereticollis. The sequence goes on from OY987328.1 coordinate 22,317,709, forward strand.
TTTGCACATTTTGTTTTCGTTAAACCAGTCATTTTTTATTCTATTTTAAGGGTTGATTCTCATTTCCAAACTGTTTATTTGGCCACAATATTAAACACTGGGCAGCTTCAATAGCAAATTAATACTGCTTGATAAGTGTGAATCATAATATGATACATAAGTATTGTCCAGGAAAGTGTAGCAAATCTCTCGGATTCAGATAGAACATGAAAAAATAAGATGACAAGTTCCTATACATTCTTTTCTTATAGGCCCTGCCTACGGAGATATGTGCCCCTGAAGGACGCCGCTAGAAATAATTTTTTCTTAAATAACTTTCAAAGTACTTAATATAATTTTAAAAATAATTTAATGTGACGGACACCAGTAAGAACTTCTTAAAATAGTGTTTTTAAAACATATTTTTTTAGTTTACCGGGGGCGGACTAAATTTTACAACTTACACCGTTGCTACCTGTAGACCGGTAAAGAACTCTTTGATTTTCGACAGTACAGGGCAAGCATGGCAAGTGAGCATACCAACCATTGGAAAATCGAAATACCTTATAGCTACAATATCGATCTGCGTAGGCAGTACAATATAGGTAGCGCCATCTTCCAGTAGTTGATAGCAATCTGAGGTGGTACAGGGTATTTCTAAATGATATACGAATATTTAAGGATGTAGATATACATGAAAAATTAATGGTACATTCCTGCTATGGCCCAAACATATTCCGTTACGAAAATACGAGGTGTTAAAGTTTTAGAAAAAAAATGGAAAGAAATTAATATTCTCGACACTACTTCAGATATTTCAGTGATATTTAGTAAGTAGCGACAGTTAATAAAGGTGTATATTTTTCAATACAAAATTAATTTTTAGTTTTAATAGTGGCGTTTTATTTTTACCATCTTATTAGAAATGGTGAATTATTCAAATGCAGAAATGGCGGAAATGAATTACGTATATGGCCTCGCCGATGGTAATGGAGAGCAAGTCAGACATATTTATAAACTGAGATATTGTCAACTAAATGTCGTTGTCCACACTTTTACAAACTTAAACCATTATAAATACATATGCGAGATGTTACACGTGGCGACATCTCGTAGCAATCGAGCTATCCACCCAACCAGACCAGCGAGGTCTTAGAGAAGACCAAACGCTGGAATGGATCCCGCATAAGCAGGTATCTAAAATGTCAGGTGGCGCTGAGAAGCCAATCGTCGGTTTCAATAAACCGAAAACATGATATAATGAGATGTCGCCACGTGTAACATCTCGCATATGTATTTATACATTATGTGTTGAAAACACTGTAAGGTCCCTTTCCTTTTCGTCAGACTCTATAGCCTTGCCGATGAGCCGTAATACAGCGAAACGCCTCCAAGGATTGGGTCTGACGGAAAGAAAAGGGAAAAACATCTTTCTTTAAACCATTATGTATCGAGATACTAAACCACTGTCAATGTCAAGTTTATACAAATAATCATCAGCACTTGTCGGGTATAAAAACTCCAGCCAATGCCGGAGACAATACATTCAGCTGCATAAGCTGGGTCACACCCTACATACTAACTTGAAAACGAAACTCGGGGTGTTTAGTCCCCCCATTAAACACCATACCTTAGAGGCTACAATGAAGAAGTAAAAGAAGTTTGCGGTAACAAGAACAGATTGTGACAAGGAAGAAGCGAGCAAGCGCAACTCCTGTGAAGTTTATGAACTACTAATCATTATATTATGTTTTTTAGCATCATACTAAAATTAACAAGTAATGCAAACTTTTCAACTTAACTGAAGGGTGTGACCAGGAGGCTAAAGGTCAATAGTCATCATCGTCAGTAAAGATGAGGAAAGGACAGTCAAGGACTTTCCAAAGAAAGCAGCCAACAAGGTGATGTTAAACGGGCACTAACAAATGGTTAGACGTGAAAATAGAAGTGGCTCTGAACTGAGTAGGGGTCCACTTCCTATTTCTCCGAGTCAGCAAATAGCCAGTTAGCGATCAGCACTGAACGATAAGCATTAAAGACAAAAACCATCCATTCGGAAGTCGCAGGAAGCCTAGGTTAATTTAAGAGAGTATGCATTTTTTAAAAATTTATTGTATATTGTAAAGAATTTTTAGGCCCATGGAGATTATTTCCCGTAGATATTTAAAATTTGTAAATGTAATAACAGAAGGTGTGAATTTATTAATATAATTACTATATTCTCTTAATTGCAGGAAAGTATATTACTTACTTTATCAGCAAAAATGTTTCCGAGACAAAAATAGCCAAAATCTTACTTATTTTGTTATGCTAACTAACAATCTATCTTGCAAAAGTGTCAGTTGGCTCCGGTTTTATAGATCCATGCTAATTATGATAATTACCTACCTGCTCGTAATGCATGGGAAAATTCGACTGTTGATTATGAGAAGTACCTGGATTTATTATACCAGGTGTACTTTATAAGGGGTTTGAATACATGTAACATAAATCCTAAATTGTTAGTTAGTTGTATTTCAACCACCAGTTGATTGAGAGCTGTTCGTATTTGAGAAATTAGAGAGTTTTAAGCAACACGTCGCGAGTTTGTTTAAATAAGCCGGATCATTTTTGTTATATATGTTGTCAAGTGACTTTTGTGAAACAAAAACGTACACTTAGCCTTTACAAAAGGCTTGCCACTTGTATTCTGGCTGTAAAATTGGAGACCAGGATAAAAATTGGGCTCCTCATATCTGCTGCTACAAATGTGCGTCCAACATTCGCGGCTGGCTAAGTGGAAAAAAGCGTAAGATGCCCTTTGCTGTTAGTATGATCTGGCGAGAACCGAAAGACCACGTTACTGACTGTTACTTTTGTTTGACACCTCCCATCAAAAAAGGCTTTTCGGGGATAAAAAGGTCTGCAATACAGTACCCAAATTTAGAATCCGCCATACGCTTGTGCCTCATAGTGACGAGTTGCCTGTACCTAATCCACCTCAGGAATATAGTCTTGATTCTGATGATGATCCAATGGATTCAAACGGTAGTGTACTCGAAAATGTCGCCAGCCCATCAACCCCGCAAAACTCCGATTTGGTCTGTGAACTTCTCAGTAGAAAGCCTCCTAAAATAATAATTTAAAGTGAATTAGGTGGCCTTATAAGGGATTTGGAATTACTAAGAAAAAATCCAAACTATTGGCCTCTTGATTGCGACAATGGAACTTACTTCAAGATGAAGTAAAAGTTTCTGTGTACCGAAGCCGTCAGAAAAACCTAACACCATTTTTTTACATGAAGAACAATTTGGTAGCCTGTAGGGACATTGAGGGATTACTGGCAGCCTTAAATCTCGACTATGATCCAAAAGACAGGAGACTTTTCATTGATTCCTCAAAAGTAAGTCTTAAAGCTTGTGTTACTCCATAATGAAGACAAGTTGCCTTCAGTCCCAATTGGTCATGCAGTCCACATGAAAGAAACGTATATCAGTTTGAAATTATTACTGGATACCATACAATTATGAAAGATATAATTGGCAAATTTGTGGGGATTTAAAAGTTGTGGCGATATTGCTTGGAATGCAGCTAGGTTATACGAAATACTGCTGCTTCCTCTGCGAATAGGATAGTCGAGCACGATCGGATCACTACATAAAGGTAATTTGGCCACCAAGAGAGTCTTTTAGGCCAGGAAAGAAAAATGTAGCCAGCGCGCCATTAGTTCCCTCAGAAAAGATTTTACTACCGCCACTTCATATGAAATTGGGTGAAGGCTATGGACAAAGAAAGCCGTGCTTATAGTTATTTATAAGAAAAGTTTCGTAGAATCAGTGACACTAAAATTAAAGTGGGAAATGTTTGTGGGTCTCCAGATTAGGAAACTTTTCGGAGATGCGAAATTTGATTCCATACTTGAAGGCAAGGGAAAGGGCGGCTGGAATGCCTTTAAAATGGTTGCAACAAATCTTTTGGGAAACATAGAAGCAGAAAACTATAAAGACCTGGTTGTCCAACTTCCTTTATGTTACCAAAGTCTAGGGTGTAATATGTCGTTGATAATTAATTTCCTGGATTCTCATCTGGATTACTTTCCTGAAAATTGTGGTGCTGTAAGTGACGAGTACGGTGAGAGGTTCCACCAGGATATTTCAAACATGGAAATGAGGGAAAATGGAACTGTGAGATGTTAGCCGACTACTGTTGGACTATTACGAGAGATGCCCCCGAGGCTGCTTTCAAAAGAACTTTAGACCCACTGATAAAAATGTGCTATTTAATTGCTATTGTTGAACCAACAATATATTGTTTGTATGTTCATTGTAAATGCCTATAAATTAAAAAGTTCATTGTATAAGCCTATAAATAAAAAATTTGTAACAAATAAGTAACAAATAAGTATTTTTTAGTTACTTGGGTGTAGTTCAATAAAAAAAAAATAGGTTTTGTTCAGGAAACAAAAAAAAAGTTGAAATTTGTTCCCTATTGATTGTTTATCATTTCATTTTAGGTTGCAAAAGTAGGTGTGCTTTGCCAGATAGTAGAGCCTTTTCTAATATTCATCGTCATCTTGTTGAAGCTGATAGTGTCTGAAGAGGTACATCTGAAGGTTAACCTCTAAGTGTAAGAACATCTGAAATTGGGGAAGCGGTGCTGCAGGAAGAAGGGGAATTGTTTCCAGAGTTTCAGTGGATTTCTTATTACATCTGTACTATATTTTAAGAGTGGCGTATCAAATATTTTCACAAAAAAAAAATTGATAGTATCTTTACGCACGCCACTGGTGGAAGTAAGCAAAACCTTTTTTAACTTTTTTTGCAGTTTAATACAAAATCAGTTGACACCAATATTCAATACCGTATCTTCAAGAACTTTCGAAATTAAAGAAAAAATAATTATTTTTTTTTAATTATTTTAACACCTTGTATCTTAGAGCGTACGCATTTTAGGGTATATGTCCATATTATATTTTCATCTTAAAATGATGTTAGGAGTTATATCCTAGATTTTCTTCATGTACTTAAAGATCACCCTGTACAAGTTCATATCGTAAAAAATGGATATAGAACAAGATAATTATCGGGTGACGAAATGTGTTTTTTCACTTCAACAAACAAAAAGAAACCATAAAAATTACGTATATTAAAAAGTTAATTCGCCATAAACTTTTAAAATAAAATATACATCGTATTTGAACAAGATCAAAGCAAGCATTTCCTTTAAAATTCGATTTCAAAAATATCTCTTTTACAAAGCAACTTGATCTAAAAGATGTGGGGTTGGCCAACTGATATTGCAAGATTTATTGGCATTAGGGGATGAAAAAATGAAAGAGGGATAATAGAAAAAGGTAACTTCGATTTACTGCGGACAAACAGTCTAAGGTCCTTTAAAATGTTGTTTTTTTTGTATTTTCCAATGTGGTATGTCTACAAAAAATACCCTTGGTAATGGAGATGAAGTCCCTAATATTCCATCATAAATCAATATAGTTGAAGAAAAATTGCAAAATATATTGCTTTTTCCAGCAGAGTCCAGAATATAGGCCGTAACAACAATTACGCATGTCTTGAAATATTATTACTTTATAAAGGTAACCTAGGTAAATGGTAATAGTGAATGAAAAATAGAATTCTCAATTTCTGAGGTTTTCATTTTAAAGAAAACTACATTATCGTCATTGGCATTGGATAATACAGAATTAAAAAATAGCATACTATACTACAAAGAACCTAAGAATCTCAAATTTAAACGAAATGAGACGTTTTCACTGCCCGCCTTCTACCTAGGGGGAGAGGAGGCAATTCGTAGGATACATTTACGGCTATCGCCAGCTTTTTACCTGCCAATAGTCTAAAGGATGAGAAGTTTTATGGATCAGTTTCCCAGAAAGCAATAAAAGCATTAAAGGATTATTTTTAATAATTGTCGTCACAAGACATCCATCACTGAAGTAGTTACGAAACCACTGTTGACACCATAGCTGCAATTTGCTAATAATGTTCCATATACGGAGTTGCAATTCCTTTGTGATATGTTACCTGAAGTGATTTTTAAGTGTGATGTTTGTCTGTGTACTGGGGATCTTAATATAATTTTTTTAACTCAGGCTAGTCTCGATTATAGATATATACAGTGAGGACCAGAAGTCCTGCATAATTTCGATAAAAAATTAGTGATGCATTTTTCGGAAAAATGCTTGAATACGTAAATTTTTATTTTCATTTGCGCATTTTTTGACGTGAAAGTTTAGTATACAGGGTGACACATGTTAAAGATATGACGTAATTTGTTATTTTTTCTTATAGAACACCCCGTATATTTTTCGATTTTTTAATTCTAGTAAACATTCTAAACATATCTGGTATAGCATACCCTAGGTCTAAAGTGAAAGATTATCGAGAAATTTTCGATTGAATAAAAAATACTAAGTTATAAAAATATTTATTAAATTGGGGGTATCAAAACTTAAAATATTAAAAAGTACTCTAATCATTAATTTAGTAAATGTTCGAACTGTGCTCCATTGACTTCCTGACAGCAAGCAAGCCGCAATTCAAACTCTTCAAAAATGTTATGAATCATTTCACGGGTTATTAATTGAATTTCATATCTGATCTTATTTTTTATTTCTTCGATATTGTTGTATTTATTCATTTACACTTTATGTTTACGATAGCCCCATATAGAGAAGTCCATTGGAGTTAGGTCCGGCGACCTAGCAGGCCACTCTATTTGCCCCCTTCGCCCTATCCAACGACCCGGAAATACGTAATTTAAATATTCGCGCACTTTCCCTACTAAAGTACGGAGGCGCGCCATCTTGTTGAAACCAAACAAAATCTCCAGGAATATTAGGGTTGTTCGCAATTGGAAACAAACGGCATAAATCGGGGATCAATTCATTTCTTAAAAACTCCAAGTAACGTTGACTGAATTTATGCAGGACTTCTGGTCCTCACTGTATATTAAATAACAATGATATATGATATTTTTAACTCATTTAATTTTAATCAATTGATTAACGTTCCAACTCGAATTACGCCAAACAATGAATCTTTGATAGATTTAATTTATGTAAACAGACCTGAACTAGTGATTAATGGTGGCGTGCTACAGTGTGAGCCTATATATACTGGTTCTTTTAAAAAATCAAAATTTATTAATAAAGTAGTAGACAGTAGGAATCTAAAAATAGCAAATACAGGGCAACTTCAAGCTCAATTACAGAATATAGACTAGCATAGCCTTTATGTTTCTTGTGATTTTGATATTAAGGTTCATATTTTTAATGAAAGAGTATTGTATTTGTTTGATACTTATTAACCTACTAAAAATGTGACAACTTTTTTGTATTTACAGCCATTATTAACCTGAACTAACCTAAATTAACCACCACTAGAGAGAATATGGCAGAGCGAATAAGGAACGCCATTAACAGTATTTCAATGGCTGAATTAGAGACTACTGCTCTATCTACACATAGCAGGTTACAGCTCTGTATTGCACAGTCACAGGACGGACGAATTTTGAACACTTAAGGCGTCATTAATAATTTTTTTTAGCTCTAGTTTATTTAGCTCTAGGCAGCTCAAGGTTTTTTTTTGTCGTGTCAAAGCCTACTGAAAGTCCTGCTTATTTAATTTCTCTTGTAAAGTATTAGGTTATTAGGTTTAAATATATTTTTAAATATATTTTTAAGGAATAAACATATCGGACAGCGGTTTTCACCAGTAACTGTAATTTGTCATGGTCTTTCTTCCTAGCGAAAAATAGAAGTACCATTACAATTTAAATTTTCAAGAAAATCATAAAAATCTGCGACCTTGTCGTAAAGCGCCACCTACCGACGCGAAAAATAACTAAACTCAAAATGTCATTATTCTAGTAGAAGGGCCCATAAAAGCGCTTTAAAACTAAAAAAAGTTATTTGAAATCGGTTATTTCAAAAAAAAGTTATTGACTTTTTTTCAAATCAACGTTTACCCCTTTCCCCACCCTTTATTTGACATGGTAGGGAAAAAACGTAAATACAAAAAAGTTGTCATATTTTCAGTAGGTTACAAAAAAAAATATCAATACAGGTTCACTTGAAGTAATGTTGATTAAAACAGTATTTTCTACTCCGAGGTTGGATTAACCCATAATATTTTTTTTCTTAGGGTCGTCCGATTAACGGATCCTGAGCTATAGCCAGCGTCCCTTATTAATGGACAAACTCTCATGCAACTCACATGTAAATAATATCAGTGGCGGATTCACGGGGGGGGGGGGGGATTAGGCAAATTTCTCCCCCCTTGGACCTCAGAATTCATAGATTTTGCCAGTATAGTAGAAAAATGTTACTCCCAAAAGTAAAAGTCAAGTCTAATTTCCTCTAATTTACCGCCCCCCCCCCCCCCCCCAAGAAAGGTCTTTGGACCCGCCACTGATATATATGTCAGAGATCATAATATTATAAATTAAAACGTATTTATGAATTCAAAAATACTCTTTCACTCAGAGAGCTTGGTTCTGTCTATTCCGGGGTATCTTGATAGAGTATGTGGGCCGTTTCTTACAAATTTTAATAAATATAGAGTGCAAAAGGTGCAGAATGCTTGTGCACGGTGTGTGAGATGCTTGTCGAGAAGGGAGCACGTGAGTGGCCATGTGGTTGATATATTCGGACATAGTATGGCTCAGAGCCGATATATTCAACTGGGGTGTAAGATTCATAAAATTGTAAAACTGAGAGAGCCCAAGTATTTAGCTGAACTAATAACTCAGCAAGGAGACACGCATCAGGTGAACGTTCATTTTGTGAATAACATATCAATTTCACACCATAGGACAGAGTTTCTTAAATATTATTCCACATATTTGTCTGCCCACGTATACAGTGGCCTTCCTCGTGCCTTTAGGGACCTGAGTGCTTGTACATTTAAGAGCCGCTTAAAGCATTTTATGTCGGATGGATTTCTGGGTCCTTGATTGATGATATTTTGCTAACCTTGGTGATGCTGTTTTCATTATCTCTAACCATGCTTTTCTCTGTTGTTAATTTTCGTTAACTGTTTTATTTTTCATTATTATTAGGGATGTTATTAAAATACGCTTAGCGGTACTTTTCATCTTGGTATATGACAAGATTTGTGATTTGGCATTATACAATAAAGAATATATATTTATTTATTTATTATTTAATAAGTCGCCAACTATTTGTTGCCTTGAAATCCCTCTGTAAGTCGATAAATACACTCATTACCACGTTTGCAACATGGATATCAGCACACTATGAGTTGGACCATACACACTGCAACGTTGATTTACAGGAGTGACTTTCGCGAAATGCCGACTGCTCCTTGTTATATAAAAAAAAACCACACAATTAAGTGTTATAAAAAACCAAGTTACCTCCTAAACAATAAACGGGTGCCAGTATTGACCTTAGGATAACCTAAAATAAACTGCGACAAGGGGCAACCTATCCACCCTTACTCTGGCAACCCTACGCCCTGGAGGATATTCTTCAGACACCCCTTAGCTAGCTCGACTCAGGGTAGGTTCGCTGTTTTGTCTCTAGATTGAGAGGTTTAGCACTCTTATACAGGGTCGTTGGTATGTATGGAAACGGTCGATTATTTCCTAAAGTACAAAGCTAGCAAAAAATATTAAAGAGGGGTTTAGGGTTTATTATAGTCTATCAGAATTTTAAAATGTTAAGTATACAGGAAACCTAAATATTATTCAAGCATATGCCCCAACAGCCGACAAAGCACAGATAGAGATAAATGCATGGTACTCAGAAGTAAAACAACTAATAGCCGCTACCAACAAGGACGACATCACTCTTATCCTCGGGGATTTCAATGCCAAGGTGGGCAGAGGAAGAAGCGGGGATACTGTGGGTGAATATGGTCTGGCAATTAGAAATGACAGAGGAGATGCCTTGGTCCAGTTCTGCCAGAAAGAAGAGTTGCTGGTTTCCAACACATGGTTTAAGCTACCTGCACGACGCCTCTACACATGGAAATCCCCACAGGACACCCCGGATCATCCAGTCAGGAATCAAATCGACTATATATTAGTTCCAAAAAGGTATAAAAATGGAGTTCTTAGTGTTAGGACGTACCCAGGGGCAGATGTCGAGTCGGACCATACTCCCGTGGTTGCACGCTTTCGTATTCGACTTAAGAAACTTAAGAAAACATTCTCCAATAAACCAAACATAGCACTGTTACAGAGCGAGCACGAACGTCAAAAAATCACTAATAAACTTAACAATGAGCTTGAAAAGATCCTACAAAAGAACGAAGACAGTTCTTATACTGAGAGCCCTGACAATATCGAAGACACCTGGAAATTATTTAAGAATGCTGTGTTAGGTACACAAAAGCCGATGGAAATAACAATCAAAACGAAACAACACAAATACTGGATGACTCAAGAAATACTCATGTTAATGGAAAAGAGACGTAACTTCAAAAACACAAACACAGGCGAATATAGGAAAACCCAAAAACTTATTAGAGGAAAAATTAGAGAAGCCAAAGAAACATGGATGAAAGAAAGGTGCCAGGAAGTGGAGGAACTATATAAAAAACACGACCTTTTCAATCTGCATAAGAAAGTCAAGGAAATAACAGGCAGCCGAAAATACCCAGTCTCTACCCATGTCCTTAACCAAGACAACAAACAAATCACAGATGAGGGCGAACTTAGGGGGGTATGGGAAAACTATGTAGCTAATCTATTTGAAAGCAATAGCCCGCCTTTTCGCAATCAAGATCTGACGGAGCCGGCACCGGGCATACTCCACTCTGAGGTTCAAAAAGCACTAAGCGAGATAAAAACTAGAAAAGCAGTCGGTCCAGATGACATCTGCCCAGACATACTAAAACCTATAGGAGAAGAAAACATACACATTTTGGTACAATTATTTAATGGTATCTACAACTCAGTTTATATCCCTCGTGATTGGTTGAAATCAACCTTCATACCCATACCTAAAAAGCCCGGGGCACGGAAGTGCGCCGAATTCCGATTGATCAGCCTAATCAGGTGTTAAAGGTGCTCTTAAAAATTATTCATAGGCGCATACGCAGAAAATGCGAACAAGATGTAAGCGAATTACAAATGGGTTTCCGTGAAGGACTGGGTATCAGGGAGGCCTTACTCGCACTGTCTGTACTATTGCAAAAATGCAGAGACCAACAGAAGGAAGTATATCTGTGCTTCATAGACTATACTAAAGTCTTTGACTGTGTCAATGACACGACACTATTAGAACTGCTGGAAAGAAAAGGTGTCGATGCCCAAGATCTAAAAATCTTACAAAATCTTTATGAACAGCAAGTGGCTTCTGTAAATCTGGAAAACACCGAAACATGTACCGTACCTATAGGGTGTGGAGTCAGACAAGGGTGTGTACTTAGTCCCATGCTCTTTAATATGTATTCAGAAGTTATTTTCCAAAACGCTTTGGACGAGACAGAAGACGGTCTGAAATTCAACGGGAAACTCGTAAACAACTTAAGATATGCCGATGACACAGTGATAATCGCAGACAATCCTGAAGGGCTGCAACGCCTAATCGACAGCATATCGACTTCTGGTGATGCATTGGGACTGAGGATTAATACCTCAAAAACAAAGATCATGCAAATAAGTCGCAATCCGAATAACAACTTCAACATAAATATATACGGTTCACCAATAGAGCGAGTCACAAAATTCAAATACCTAGGAAGTTGGATCAGCGAGGATCTGAATCCTGAGATTGAAATTAGATCCCGCATAGAGCAAGCTAGAGCCAATTTTATTAAGATGAGGAACCTGTTAACCGTCAGAACACTCAATTTAAGCATAAGATTTAACTTCGTTAGATGTTATGTGTATTCCACGTTACTGTATGGAGTCGAGGCCTGGACGCTAAAAGTCAGCAGTATTAACAAGCTGGAAGCATTTGAGATGTGGGTATATCGTAGAATGCTTTGCATACCATGGACCGACCATATCGCCAATCAAGAGGTCTTACATAGAATGAACAAGGACCGAACAATTCTCGAGACCATAAAAAAGCGAAAGACAGTTTACCTTGGCCATGTCATGAGGCAGGACAAGTACAGATTCCTGCAACTAATTATGGAGGGCAAGATTGAGGGAAAGCGTGGTCCGGGGCGTAGACAGTGCTCTTGGCTGAAAAACATAAGGGATTGGACAGGCTTAGACTCAAACACCCTACTGAGAAGAGCCCAAGACAGAGACGAATTTGCCAGAATTGTTGCCGATCTTCATTGAATGGAGAAGGCACTTAAAAAAGAAGAAGTATACAGGATGAGTCAGAAAGCCGTAGAGAAATAAAGTTGCTTTTTTTTCAATAAAATACTCTATATCTATTTTTTATTAAGTGCATTATAAGTCTAAATCTAACAGTTTCCGAGGAATTGAGTTTTGAAAAATTACATTTTTGAATTTTGACAGCTTCTAGCTTTCTAACGGTACGTCTTACGAGTAAAACGGCTTACATGTCCCTATCTTAGTTTTTAACTCTCTTTCTAAAAGTGTAAACTTCCGGTTAAACCGAATGTAGCTCAAAAGCCGGAAATATAAGACTTCCGGTTTAACCGGAAGTTGGTATTTTCGGAAAGATAATAAAAAAGTAAGATAGGGACATGTAAGCCGTTTTCCTCTATAGCGTACTGTTAGAAAGCTAGAAGCTGTCAAAGTTCAAAAATGTCATTTTTCAAAAGTCGATATCTCGGAAGCTATTAAGTTTAGACTTATAATGCACTTTATAAAAAATAATTGTAAGTTTATGTAAAATCCAAAAATATTTTAAGATATAGGGTGTTCTAATGAAAAAATGTAACTTTATTCCTCTACGACTTTTTGACTCATCCTGTATACTTATCTTTTTTTAATTCTAATAGGCTTTATAAAACCATAAAACTTTTGTCTTAAGTATTTTTTGCTAGCTGTTTTACTTTAGGAAATAATCGACCGTTTCCATACATACCAACGACCCTGTATAGGTAAGTTAAAGTCAAATCCCGAAGGCGCCACCTTAGTTTTATTTTACCTAAAGGTTCTAGTGTTTGGCCTTAGAAAAAAACAAACTAGGAAAAAAACACTTATGTCACCATCGGTATACACTAGCTTCTTATAAGCTCTCATTCACTCAAGCCCTCAAAGCGAGCCTCAAAGTCACTCTATTTAAAATAAAAGCCAAATTTTCGCAGAGGCCAATACAAATATTTATTCTTAAGGTGGTGTTAAGCCCTTGGTTACTTGGTTTTATAAATGCAAGCTCCTCTTACTTTGGTGGACGATAGATACTTAAAGTTAAGAGATAAATAAGTGAAATGAAATATTAAAGTAGTACTGGGTTTGACAATAATATTTCTGAAGGTTTAAATTTATAAAGTTATCGATAAAAGAAAGCAAAAAGTCAAACCCTGTTTGACAGGGGCTTGCACAAGACGGCAACTATTAGACCTACACTGTAAAAATGACTGTTCAGTCTGATCTGGCACCCACATAGACCTACATCCAGAACATTGCCTCTGACTAGGAATTTCCGCAAGGTCAGTGCAAGAACCTCTCACAACTAACTAAATCTACCATTAGAGCATTCCTAAAGTACAATACATAATCTTACGAGTACCTGTGGTTACTCGATAGGTATACTAGCCACTTGGCATAGATAAATTAAAATGTCGAGTTACAAATGTTAAATTTAGAAGAATCAAATGGCCTTTAGCCGGGAAACAAAAATATTTACTTTATAATCATAAATTGTAACTATATTTACAACAAAAGTAGCTGTAACAGACTACCTAACGTTCTGAACTACTAGAGACTCTTGTGACGTCTTAACGCTATGTCGACATACGCTACACGTTTACATTGCACACGCTCTGTACATAACATGGGTGCAAAACTTTACCAAAACACTGTATATCGAACAATACGCAAATGCAAAATATTGATATTTTAAGTTGTTACTATGTTACAACATACTCATGAAGACTCAATCTTCACACACACACATGGTCCCTGAAACAGGTAACGTGGATACTGCTACACAGCTAGTCTCCAAGAATTCCAATAGTACACGGCACGTCCCGCGCCCAGGCATTTCCAACAAAAGTAAACTAGTACTCCAGTTTGTACTCGGACTTTTAGCCCCTACCAAAAAAAAAGAACCCTTAAATAACTAACGAGGGTTCCAATTTACCAAATGACCGCTGTTGAAGTTCATTAAAGCAATTTAAATCGGCATTCCGCCCAAAGGAATAGGCAAACTACCAAGCCATACCCTTTTTAAAGCATTTGTGGATGCTTTATCGGCACTACATTAGCCTGCACGGCCCAAAAAAAAACTAAACTTGGGGAGCTATTTCCACAAACGTGCTTGAACTTCCAGTGTCCATGGTCGAAAGGGCCGATTTTTATTTTTCTCCAACGTACATAGTTACCGAAACAAAACAATGGCAAAAATTAGTCAACCCTATCTACGGAAACTAACCTCTTTTAATAACATAGAAAACTAACGGCGACCGAAGTCAACCCACGCGACCAAGCAAAAATTAACGAGACGTGGATGTGAAAATGCCCAGAAACTGTCAGTCTGACACTGACCTATTATCGATTTTTCTTAAAACAGCTGATTTACAACAGCCGAGACAATTAACCTACAACTTAAATACTAGGTTAAATAGTTATTAATTATCAATTACCAATAATTAACTAAAAGAAAGATTTGAAATCAAACCTATCTGCAAGTAGTATTAAACGATGAACAGAAGAAATCAATCCACTTGGCTATGTAATATCAAATGACCATTATTTAAAGACTGGAGTAACATCAGAACCAAAAATTAGTGACCATGATTGGATTTATATAGATACTGAAGATTATATTAAAATAAAAAGAGAAAGCAAAATAATGAAATACATTGATTACAAAAAATTGTCAAACGAACTTTCTTTATGTGAATGGATATTTTTTGATAACTCAGATATAAATATTTTGTTTAAAAAAATTATGGACAATATAAAAAACTGTATAAACAAAGTGAAAATTAAAAAGAAAATCACCCATAGAAATCATATGACCCCATGGTTTAATAAACATATTTTGAAAGCGAGAAAAAATAGGGATCAAATGTATAAAAAATATATTTTAACCAAAAATATTGATGATTGGAATGAATATAGGATTTTAAGAAATCGTAATGTCAACATTTTAAGAAAAGAGAAAAAAAAATAGTATGAAGAACAAATAGATAAAAACAAACATGACTCAAAAAAAATGTGGAAAACTTTAAAAAAAATTGTCAAACCAAAAGCAAAAAATGAAATTAGAGAAATTATATTTGAAGATCGAAAAGAAACGAATCAGTTAAGAATCGCAGAAAAAATGAATATGTATTACATAAATAGTATTAAAGAAATAGTTGCAGATATAGAAAATAGAAATGAAAATATTTGTAAAAAAAATCAGTAAATCAAATAATGTAATAGAACATTTTCATGAACTATCTATAAAAGAACTAAAAATAAAAATTTGGAATATAAAATCAAATAATAACTATGGTGAAATTTTAACAAAAAAAATAATGAAAGAGACATTTGGCAGCATTGGAAATATATTACTTAAATTAATTAATACAAGTTTGAAATATGGAGAAATACCTGATGATTTAAAATGTTCATGTATAACACCAGTACCAAAAGTAAAAAATACAAAAAAATGTACTGAAATGAGGCCGATAAATTTATTATGGGATATTGAAAAACTTTTAGAGAAGACAGATTATGAACAAATATTAAATTTTATAGAAGAAAACAACATTTTAGTAAATATTCAAGCAGGTTTTAGAAAAATATATTTAACAGAAACAGCAGCACAATATATTATTGAAAATTGGAAGAGAAGTGTTGACAAAAATGAAATCATTCTGGCAGTATTTTTGGATTTTAAACGTGCTTTTGAGACTATTGACAGAAACAAATTATTAAATAAATTATATCAGTATGGTTTAAGGGGTACTGTATATAAATGGTTTGAAAATTATTTAAATTTTCGACAACAAATAACTAAAATAAATGAAACATTTTCTAAAAGGGAATTTAATAATATCGGTGTACCACAAGGAAGTATTTTAGGTCCTTTATTATTTATTTTATATATAAATGATATGCCAAATATTTTGTCAAATACTAATATGCAAATGTTTGCTGATGATACTTTAATATACGTAAAAGGTAAAAATATTTTAAGTTGCATAGATAGTCTAAATTCTGAATTAAAATTGGTATCAAACTGGCTAAAAGTAAATAAATTAAAATTAAATATTTCAAAACGAAATTTATGGCAATAGGAAATAATATAAATTATGAAAATATAAATATTTTTATAGATGACCAAAAATTAGAAATAGTTCAGTCTTTTAAATATTTAGGGATAATAATGGATTCTAAATTAAAATTTGATGCTCATTTTGAAAACACTATATCTAATATTGGAAAAAAAATTGATTATTTCAAAAGAGTAAGTGAAAATTTAAGTTTATTTTCAAGAAAAACAATATATAACACAATAATTTTACCTCATTATTTGTATTGCTCTACAATTTTATATACTGCAAATAAAGGAATTTTTAGTAGACTTCAAATTTTACAAAATAAGGCGATGAGAATAATATTAAATGTTGATAAATACACAAAGATAAATTATATGTTAAATAAACTTAAATGGTTGAATATAAGAAATTTAATATTTTTCCTAGTTTGTATTTTTATTTATAAAATTCAAAATAATTTATTACCATCTCATTTAAAAGACTTTATAACGCAAAAGTTTGAAAATCATAACTATCAAACCAGAAACAATCAAAATTTTTGTTTAGGGAAAGTGACAAAAAATTTGATTTATAAATCAATCTTTTTTAAAGGACTTCATGAATATAATAATTTAGATTCTTTAATTAAGAAACAAAATTCCTTAAGTAAATTTAAAAAATCCTTAAAAATATTATTACTTAGAAAACAAAATATCTGATAAAATTTATTTAAAAATATTTTTGGTGCATAAAATTGATTGTAATTTTAAATGTTTTATTATTGTTAAAAAAACTAGAATTTATAATATTGTAGCAGTATTGCTAAAATAAATCTTGTTACTACTACTACTACTACTACATGTCTTACAAGATACAAAACATTCCTGGAATATAAACATCAACAAAGGTTTGAAACTAAACATAATGAAAATTTTGGCTATTACAGGTAACTTAATTAGTAATTAATGTTTAAGGTGAGAGTCTACATACGTATTTTAACAATTTAGAAGCGAAAACTTAACAGAGATAATCAAACTTATGAAATGCAATTTTCGAACTGTAACATCCTTGAAAAGTATACCATGGTTTTCTAAGAACATTTATAACTGATCAAACACAATAATCTCCATTCTGTCACTGACAATAGATGTATTGGCCGTTATTCGGCAGATACAGTTACATTCGGAACAGGTACAATAATATCACGTGTTTAATAGATTTGGGGAATCTACTTATACAGGGTGTCCGGTAAGCATATGACATATTTTCGGGAACGTATAGGGAGGTCCAGATAACCCTCGTCATAGAAAAAATCCTAAAGTGTACCTTAACGGAAATACAGAGCCCCTAAGGGAGACCCAGCGATTAACCTTCTTGACTCTAACTATTGAACCAACATATATAATTTAATGAAATTGTAATATTTTATGTGGGTCATAAGGTCTCATAAAACCATACTACAGCAGATGTTTTACATTGTCAGGAAAGTCAAGAATGGACTTGCAACTAAACTCGTTGGGCTAAAATATTGACAGGTGTCATTTCACAGAGCTAAAAACTGATTTTTTTATATACTCTGTTCATTCCTTTTTAAGAAAGATACGCTACATTTGTGTCGATCAAATTAGCCGTTTTCGAAGAAAATAAATGTTTTGTGTGACACGGTATTGAAATAAGAAATTAGAATACTACAATAAAACACGTGTTTTTATTTCGTTAACGATGTATTATTGATAGCAATTTTCAAAATTGTCTGATTGATTGAGTACATGTACAAGTACAAGCAATGGAGGATTATTCTTATAGTGAATATGCTGACATGCATCTAATTTATGGACAAGCACTCGGCAATTGCATGGAGGCGAGAAACATTTATTCTGATACATTTCCAAATTGACGTTTACCACACCAAATAATTTTTGAAGAGGTTGATCGTAGCTTAGGGGAAACAGGTAAAAAGTCAAGTGAAATAAAAAAAAAAATGTTAAAAGTAGCTAATTATTTAGAAATTTTCTGCCGCATCGTGGTGGAGAAGCCCTCCAAGATGAGCAGAGGAAATTCTGAATGAGATTGCTGAAAATCTATCTATTAGTGTAAGAAAATTGTTCATGAGACCCTTTGAGAACAACTGCCACATCCTTATTACATCCAAAAGGTACATGCTATGTCTCCCGCTGATTATCCTGCAAAAGTCAACTACTCAAATTGGTTTTTGCAACAATTAAGGCAAACTATTTGCTAGTATTGTTTTGTTCACGGACGAAGCTTGTTGCACCCGAGACGGAGTAGTAACTTGACATAATTTGCATATCAGCCATGAAGAAAATCCCAATGCAACAATACAGATAAGGCACAAACAAAGTTTAATGGTTAACATATGGCCAGGGATTATTGAGAGTCATCTCGTTAAATCGTTGGATTGGATTTCTTTTTAGGAGGAAACTTAGAGAGGCTTATTTAATCGATGCCAGTTCACACCAGAGAAGATCTAATAGAAAAAGTAACACACCATTATTTCTAAATTCTAGAATGTTGCTTCAAGTACAACAAGAGAACAACCATCGGCTAAGGAAATGTATAGAGGTAGTAGTGTAGTAGGGCGCCCATATCGAAAATCTGCTGAAGTAAATAAGAAGGAGCAAATCTTTCATATTTTTAACGTTCTTGCGTTAAAGTGATTTCCGAATTGTCAACCCTTTTAATAGTCCTTTTATGCAGCACACTTTGATCTGAAAATGTATCAGAATAAATTCTTCTTGCATCCACACAGTTGCCGAGTGCATGTCCATATGTTAGATGCATGTGAGCATTAATGAGATGTAATAATGACAAATTTTATTATTTTAATGCGAATTATTAGTTATGTTGGTATTCGATTAGTGTCTGTGTTTAAATAACTTATGTTAATAATAGTATATTATTTAACGAGCGGTAATGTAGGTCATAACTCACGCAGATGAAGTTTGCAGCACGAACCGCGGGCGAGTGCTGTAATTCATCAAGTGAGTTATGACCATTTCCGCAAGTTGAATACTATACTTTATCTACGACTATAACAATAAATACTAAGATACAAGTATAGAGAAAGAACTTTATTCACAAATCTTGATAGTTACCTATAACAATGCTATAAAAATTTTAGTTGTAATTACTCATTTCGTTTATTAATAAAATTAACTATAAAGTTTGAACAACCAGTAAACTGAATATGTGGGACTGAATTATGCAAGTTTATTGTTTCTTTTTGTGTTTGTTGCATATATGTTGTTGATGTACTAACTGGATGAGGTGTTATAGAACTGTATATTTTATTTGCAGTATCTGCCTTATTCTTTTCGGAATCATCAACGTACCCCTCAGTCACAGTAGTTGATCGCCAACCGCCATGGCGTTTCAGTGCAGTTATATCCCCTCCAGCATCTACTAATAAAGTTGCCGACGAGCGGCGAAAACAATGCCCTGTATATAAATTGAGGCTATGAGATGCAAAGTGACCTAAACCCAAAATACAACTAATGAGAAAAACGACTCTGAAGTTTTTGATATTTTCATACTTTTATAACAATGTTAATATAAGAGGTATATTGCAATATTTTTGTGCAAAACCAGCTACAATTTTGACTTATTTTATTAGGTGTTAATTAAAATATGAAAAACCTCAATTTTTTTTGCAAAAATGATGGTTAGGCCACTTGGGTTTTTTCATATAAGAAGCGATATGTGGTTTAGACCACTTTGGCGCACTGGGTTTTAGGTAAAAAATTCTTGATTATAAGGACTTTAGGAACGGATAACAGATAAAATCAATAAACCAACAGTTTTTATTAAGAATTTAACTGAAATAATACGTAAGTACATTAAATGTACAATTGAAAAAGTTCGATGGAGTAATGTTTTTATTCTGACATTTCTTCTCTATCCCTAGAAACGGCAATAAAATCTTCAGATACATCGTCGGTGGTCTTGAGGTTTGCATAAAAATTATGATGAATGGGGTATAAACTGAATTAATTCCATTAGGTCAGGTTTTTTTTCACATCAATTTTGCGGCCGTTCGGATATAACAAATCATTCAGGTTTGCAGGAAAAACAGAATTTCTTTTCTTTACATCTACGTCATTAAATGGAACTACATAATTCGTTGTTTGAGTATTTGTACGAAATTGTATTTTTATCCATTCAACTTTAGTTTTTTTATCGGACGCGATTTTTTTGTTTGTAATGCTGCTTTCTAATTGTTTGGTAGAAAAAAAGTTTTCTGATTTCAAATAAACAATATTGAATGGACTCTTTTTTCTAGCGGTCATAACTACACGAGACTAATCTTCAGGGATGTAAATTTCTTTATAGTACTTTTTCTCTTTCTCGACGGCTCCAAAGTTCTGATCACAAGCAAGGTAAGAGTGTGCACTAACTAGAAATTTGTGGTCAATTTCTTCTACTTCGAAAGAAGGAATACATTATGACTCTCCTCGTTGTGACATAATTTTTGATAAAGTATTGTATGCACGATCCTGTTTCTTGAGGACTCCTTGAAGCCGTAACCTCGTGCCACCATGAACATGTATGCTTCTCAGGAACTTTAATTATGTACTCCAAAACAATATGTCCAGAAGTGACGTTTTTAGTAGCAAATACCTGTTGTTAAAGCAGGTGTTGGGAGATTCTTCATTGAATCGAATGCTATTACAGTGGGATCATGCTTCTCTGATGAAGTTCACGATTTAGATTAATTTGCGTCAATAATTTTGGATCATTGGTTGACTTTACACTTGCTATTTAGGCTGACAAGTTAGAAAATAAAAATATTCACGTGTACTTCTCTTTATTAACAACTGCCTACCCCTTTTATAGGCATAGTGGCCTAACCCACAGTATATGTGGGTTAGGCCAGCATTACCTTTTAAATTATGGGAATAATTTTAAATGCAAAAGAAACTTACGGCGACATCTACCAATCGATAGCCGGAGATTGCTTGGGCCACTTTGCATCTGAAAATACTTAAATACCCGATAACTTTACTTTCATAATCGCGTTTTGGCAAAATTGTGGGTTAGGCCACTTTGCATCACATAGCGTCAATTATAGTCTGGTAATTTAAAAAATGTAGCAATGTCTTTCCCCATTGCTCCAAATTTATTAATGCCAATTATTTGTGAGTGATATTTTCCATTTTGAATTTCAAAGAATAATATCGTTTGCGATATATCGGTAGGACGCAGATTTAAATATTTCTTAACTATGGTATAAAAAGTTTCCGTAACAGTGAATTTTCTGACAATTTTTGTTTTTGTATTTGGTACACTGACCATAAAAATAGATTAATGATCTTCTAAATCTGTAATTTGCATAGAGTGCAATTCTACTGCACGACAAGCACCCATAATGCCCATTTTATTAAAGCAACCTAAAATAAATTATGTAATTGAGTAGATGATAAAAACGATTGAATTATTGTGAGATCTACTACATTTGTGTCCAGATATTTCTCATCAGGAGCTTCGGTTATGAAATTATTAAGTTGTTCTGGCGTAATAGTTTTTGCCTTTTTAGCTACATGTTTCTCTGATTGACGTTTAAGAAACGCACGTAATTTTAAATAATTCTCTATATTGATTCCATTATTTATGTTGAGTGTGCTTCTTAGCATGGAGTAGAAAGTCCATAGAGACGATGCTTTATATTTAGTGCTAAGTTCGCTAAAATATGCGAAAAGTACATTTTCTGTAAACGATGACTTAATGTTATTACTGCTGCACCAATCTTAAAAATTTTTGTATACGCCTTTATATTTGTTTTTGAATTTTTCGGGCAATAAATTCTGTATGGTTACATTAGCTACTTGTCTTATTTCTGTAGGTGTACATAATAATTCATCTTCACTATCTGAATTCATCTTTTTCAGCACAAAATTTACAATAATTAGGGATTAACTTAATTTGAAAACGTCAAAATTATTCAAGTTACATTACTCCCCTCAATAACAATAATGGACTGTTCCCTTTCGGCCATTCGGCTTGTACAGAAGTACAGAGCCACCTCGATATTCGGTCCGTAAATAATTCCAAGAATCTTTTCCGATTTATTATAGTGAGTTATAGTAGTGAGTTATTATAACTCATGTTGTTTGTTTATAGATACTATTAATTGCTCAAAAGCAGTTGAATAATTAATATATAATTTAATAGGAGTAGATAAACTTGACTATTAAATAAATTTAGAAAGTCAATGCGTGAACGTGCTATAAAAAATATATTTTTTTCAAAAAGGTGTCATTTTATCGAAAGAAATGTATAGTACCTTCTTTAAAGGGGAGTGTCCAGAGTACATAAAAAATGGGTTTTTAGCTCTGTAAAAACCTGTCAAAATTTTGGCCCAAGGAGTGTGGTGGCAAGTTAGTTCCTGACTTCCCTGGCGATGTAAAATATCTACTGTAGTATGGTTTTATGAGTCTTTATGGCCTACATTAAATGTTAAAATAGCATTAAATTATACATGTCGGTTCAAAAGCCGAAAAGGTAAGTCACTGGGTATCCTTTTGTAGCTCTGTATTTCTTTAATTTTATAACATAACAATGTTTTTTTGGCTCAATAATATTTAAAGTCTGGAAATTTTCAATGTCTTCGGGGGGCTATAGATTGGTCCCTTCAATCTATTGAGATTTGGTATAGCAGCGATACCAATTATTCTTTCTGAATAACAGTTATTAAAGTTGTCTTGCCGGTGCCCTCCTCAAATGCAGGATTGTCATAATTTGATGTACTCTTGCTTTTATTGCTTATCAGATACATCAATATCCTCCATATCTTCTTGCGGTTATCATTACACGGGTCGATCTTTATCTCATAATATCTCGACTGCTTACAAATTACTCTTAAGCATTCTTTAAACTTCTAGGTATTCCAATCTGCACGCAAATTGGTAAGTCCAAAATTTGCATTGTCGCGTATCCTACATGTCTGTGCGGTCTCCGGGTTCATCCAAGGAGCTTTATTTAGTTTAAGTCTTAAGAGGGGCACCTTCTAGAGCTTCAATCTGTTATATTACTTATCAGAACATCAACTCACTTATTCTCAAAATAGATATTAAAATCTCCCATTAGTACAGTTCGGTTTTTAGTGACCTTGGATCCCCCGTAAAAATTTTAGCCGCACTTGGATCGATAGGGAATTTAACGTTTTCTGTAGAACCAAGGTTCATAAAAAAATTTAGCTTTTCGCACATTTTTCCGAAGTTTTTACCAGTACCTTACCTTGTGTTTCGTAAAAGAATATTGGCTAACATGAAAACTAAAAAAAAAATACCATTGGTACTAGCCAATTTACATAAAAATGCATGCAAAAATATGTAATCGATGAAATGGCAAAGTAACGATGAATATCTGTGCTTAGACTCCCTCCTTATCACTGCGAATTAAACCCGATGGAACTTATATGGGCTTAAATAAAGACAGATGTTGCCACAAAAAAAAACACTTATAAACGACTTATAAAATGGAAGAGAAATTGCTGGAAATTATTTTCAAGTTCGAAAAATGACCGCTAGGGGGCGTAAGAGAACTTTCAAAACAGAAATGCCGATTTTCTCTTGATTTTTCTTAATAAAAATATGTTAAAAATATAAGCATTGTATTCTTCATAAAATTATGCAACTTTTTGTTAGGAATCGTTTGTTTCTATTTTCAATAATAAAGTGGTGTGAGAAGGTCAAACTTTTTATCTTTTAAAAGCTGATATCTCTGCTTTGGATGAACCGATTTTATTCAACTTGGTCTTGAAAAAAAAGTCCCTCTTTTCCTCTACACGTAGATCTATTAACTATACCATATTGATTCTGATGGTGGCCACTAGATGACGTTTTTTCCGTAATCCCTCAATTAATAAGGATTTTCTCAAAAAAATCAAATGTTATGATATCACTTTTTCATCATATTTTATGTTAGGCTTATAAAGGCTATTAAATAGTGGAATCAAAAATCCAGGTCCGTAATTAAAATAAAAAAAGTTGATGATGGTCGCTCGAATTCGAAACGTCGGATTAAAAAACTAACCCCCTCAGCTTATAGAGGAGGAAAAGTTACTATAAGGAACTGAAAACCTCAACGTGATATCTTTTGTTAAACTAGAGATTTAATTGATTAATTAATGTTTTAAAAAATGGCCTATTTCTCCATATTGATTATTATTATCCCTAATTTCTCTAGTTTAACAAAAGATATCACGTTGCGGTTTTCAGTTCCTTATAGTAACTTGTCCTCCTCTACAAGCTGATCTGGTTAGTTTTTTAATCGTTTCGGATTCGAGCGACCATCATCAACTTTTTAATTTTAAATACGGACCTGGATTTTTTATTCCACTATTTAATAGCCTTTATAAGCCTAAAATAAAATATGATGAAAAAGTCAAATCATAACATTTGATTTTTTTGAGAAAATCCTTATTCATTGAGGAATTACGGAAAAACGCCATCTAGTGGCCACCATCAGAATCAATATGGTATAGTTAATAGATCCACGTGTAGAAGAAAAGAAGGGCTTTTTTTCAAAACCAAGTTGAATAAAATCGGTTTATCCAAAGCAGAGATATCAGCGTTTGAAAGAATAAAAGTTTGACCTTCTCCCACCACTTTAATATTGAAAATAGAAAAAAACGATTCATAACATAAAGTTGCATAATTTTATGAAGAATGCAATGCTTATATTTTTATCATATTTTTATTAAGAAAAATCAAGAGAAAATCGGCATTTCTATTTTGAAAGTTCTCTTACGCCCCCTAGCGGTCATTTTTCGAACTTGAAAATAATTTCCAGCAATTTCTCTTGGCCGCTTTTATCGACATATATTTTTTCCCAAAGTCCTAGTGTTATAACTTTCTGAGATATAGCCGATTACCTCCTTAGGTGGAACACCCGTTGATATGCTTGCGGTTTATTTTTAATGTCTTCAGAATGCCGCAGTAGCTAAAAGAGTTTACGCCGCTCGATATCCAAATCGGCGTCCTTACGATGTAAGAGTTTTTCCCCGATTAGTGGCGAGTTTACGAGCCAATGGTTGTTTTCGGCCTAAGTTTCAACGGCAAAGAATTGGAAGAACACAATAAAATATTAACTACGTACTAGGGTATATTGAAGAAAATCCTCATGTTGGCACAAGAGCTTATCCCTTGAGTTGGACATACCACGAACAACGGTTCAAAATATTTTGAAGGGCCATAGGTAAGTTCTAATGGCCATCAAAGTTAGGTATTCGTTTAAACTTTTTTTAATTACTTTTGGAATGCACCCATAACATGTCGTTTTGCATCAGGCCTTGAAACGGGAAGATTTCGATCGGAGGTTGGACTATTGCCATTGGATGTTAGGTATGATACGCCAAAATGGAGAATTTTTATTTCAAATTCTTTGGACCGATGAAGCCACCTTTAGTAGTGACGGGAGAGTCAATCTACATAATATGCACTATTGGTCTACAGAAAATCCGCATTGGTTGCGTGAAGTTTAGCACCAAGGACGTTGGAGTTTAAATGTGTGGTGTGGCATACTGGAAGGCAGAATTATTGGGCCATATTTTTTTGAGCAATCTCTAAATGGCAATGTCTTTCTTGACTTTTTGGCCAATCAATTACTGTTGTTGTTGAAAGATGTGCCTTTGGAAACAAGGCAAAACTTGTTTTTGCAGTTGGATGGTTGCCAAGCACATTTTGCCGTTAATGTGCAAGAGCATATTAATGCAGTATATCAACAGCGGTGGATTGGAAGAGGAAGTCTGTTTCCATGGCCTCCGCGATCACCAGACCTAACTTGCCTGGATTTTTATTTATGGGGGCGGTTAAAGGACATCGTGTTTCAGACTCAACCTACGACCAGAGAAGATTTGAAAAACCGGATTCGTAATGCAATACGTAACATACCGAGGGCCGAAATTGAAAGTGCAGTTTTGTCTACCCATGAGAGGCTTCAGCAATGCATAGAACGTAATGGTCAGCATTTCGAGCATTTGCGGGGGCTCTAAAAATCTTCCTTTTATAAATCGGTCCTTTTCAGGGCTACAACTTACATAATAGAAACAATTCCAGAAAAATATAGTTAAAATAAAATGAAAATTTAAGTGATTTTCTTATAAAATTTTCTATTCCCGATATTATGGGTTAGGAACAAGATATCGAGATGCGGTTTTGGCGAGCTAGTTTAGGCAACATTTAGCTACTTTTTCATGAAAAAAAAATCATACCAATGCATTTTATTTTGTTGACAAAATTAACCATTTCTGTTGGATTGTCGAAAAAATCCCTCTAGCGGCGATATGTGAAACTTACAAAACTTCAAATATAATGATGTTTGTAGCCCAAGAATAGCTCCTTTTAACGAGCCCAAGTCTGTTCAAATGGGCTTAGCCGTTTCGAAGATACAGGATGTTATTTACAGAAACGTTTGAATACCCCCCACCACTTTATTTTTAGAGATACTGCAAAAAGTGTCAGAGAAAAAAGTTTCAGATTATCCTCGACTTTAAAGATCAGGATTTTTTTTATTAGATTTATATAGCGGAATTTACAGAAACATCACTTTTTTAGATTTAAGATTGCAGTTACGCCCCCTAGCAGCCATTTCAGAAACTTGAAAATATTTTCCGTGTTTTTCTCTTGGCCGTTTTAGTAATAATTTTTTTTGCCGCAAGCCTCTACGATGGATAGTTTCCCAGATACAGTACCTCGCATTCTTAGTTGGCCACCCTGTACACTGATTATAGGTGCCGGGGAGGCAAGATTTTACATTAAGAGTGATCTTCTCTCAACAAATCAACACCCGTCCAGGGACACACTGTATATCTTTTTCCAGTTTAATTTAATTTTTGTTTTATTTAGATGCTGTTATGTATCTTTCTACTAGCAATAACTTTTAAAAGATTAATGTAGCAATAATTTACTGAATAGTATCTAACAAGAAAAATGGCAATTTGTTAAGTAACTCTTTATGGACTTCCATAAAGTGTATAAAATAATAAAGGTTCCTAAAGTCTGGGAATAGAAACGGCTTATTTTATTATTGATAGCACTAAACCTTTTATAGATGCCGCCAAAATGGCTCTATGTCTGTTTCAAATTGTAATATAGTTTCAAAATGTTGTTCTGGATATAAAACGATTTGTCTTCTTTACAAGAAAAAAATTCCGATAAGTCTACAAGGGTTGGGCTGTCGGCACTTGCAGTGGATGGCAGCTTATAGGACGCGGCCATATTGAGTAAGTTCACAGACGTTTTTATATTAAGAAAATAAAGTTAATGCAGTTAAATATACAACTTTTTTGTAAACCATAAAAATCGCATACGTATTAATAGAAACCCAAACGTTCACTACTAACTGTCATAAGATTTATCCTAAATTATCGGCTTGCTCTATTAATTGTTATAGTTTTTCGACCCTATTGTGAACGATAGAATTACGGTTGTGTCGATCTATACAATGTTAAAACTACCTGTATTATTACTGAAAAGTGGCTAAATGAGCAATGCTCAAGGCCAAAAGAAGAAGAAAAAAAAAAGTATTACTGAAAAGATTGTTTCGGTTCGAAAATTGCATTTTCATAGTTTGGTTATCTATGTTAAGTTTTTGGTTTTAAATTGTTAAAGTACCTATGTAGACTCTCACCTTAAACATTAATTACCTGTTAATAGTCCATAGTTTCACTTAAATCAGTTTAAAACCTTTGTTGGTGTTTATATTCCAGGAATGTTTTGTATCTTGTAAGACATAGCGAAGTGGATTAATATCTTCTGTTGTTTTATTTCATACTACTTGTAGATGAAATTGTAGGTCTTGTTTCAAGTCTTTGTTTTAATTGATTAGTAATTAGTTAACTTTTCAAGTTATCAATAGAAATAACTTTTTATCCTCGTATATAAGGTGTAAGTCAAATGCTTTGGCTGTTGTGAATCAGCTGTTTAAGAAAATCGATAAGTTAAGACAAGTCAGTGTCATTCGATTAGATTGACAGTTTTGTGGATTTTCATGACCACGTCTGGTTAACTGTGGCGTATTTTTGCGGTTGCGCTGGTTGACTTAGGTTGTCAAGTTTTTGTTATGGTGTTATAGAGGTTATAGTTTTTATGGATTGGTATGACTAATTTGTCGATGATTGTTTTGGTATCTATGTATGTTGAAGAGGAAATGTTATCGGCCCTTTCGACAATGGGCGCTTGAAGTAAAGCACGTTTGTGGAATAGCTGATATGAAATAAAAAAAAGGTATAAATAGTTTTGTTTACCTTTGTTTAAAACGCCTGACCTTAGTAAATTGTTGTCTGTATGCATGACAGTAGTTGTCAGTATTATAGTCGTTTGAATTTCGTTAACTGCATATCAGAAATATGGTTTATTTAACAGAAATGCACAAAATAACAATTCTACAGATGATTGGTTATGGAGATAGAACACGGACACAAATGGAAGTTGCTCGCTTATTTCATGAAAAATTTCCAAATTTTCCGCCTATAACTCAAGGGGCAATTAGTAAAATAGAGAAGCAGTTTCGCCAGCTTGGATGTAAAGCAGTTAAAAAAGTAGCTGCCAATGCAATAAGTGATGATGCCAAATTAGATATTTTGCTTGAGTTTCAGGAAAACCCACATACTTCTAGTCGAAAAACAGTCTCAATGTTCGATGTTTGCCATTCATCGATTATTCGAACATTACAATAAAATGAAATGTATCCCTATAAAATGATACCTACTCATGGGCTCATGGAAGACGATTTTGATAGGAGAACATATTTTTGAGAATGTTAGATAACAATGTGATCCAATTAGAACATCTTTTGCTTTCTGATGACTGCACCTTTACACTTCACGGTCATGCTAATCGTCAGAATTGCCGCTATTGCTCTAGGGAAAATTCTCACTCGATGAGAGAAGAACATACGCAATAAATATCCTGAAAATGTTAATGTTTGGGCAGGAATTGTTGGAAGTCATATCATAGTTCCCTTTTTCATTAATGACAATTTAAATGGCGATAATTATTTAGCACTGCTCCAAAATAATGTCTTGCCAACTTTGACAAACTTATATCCTGATCCAGCAAACCCACAACTTCCAGCGAGTATGATATGGTTTTAACGAGATGGAGTACCGCCCCATTACCAAATCAATGTTCGACAGTACCTCAACCGAGTATTTCCAAATCGGTGGATAGGGAGGGCTGGATCGATGGAATGGCCAGCACGATGCCCTGATCTGACGCCATTAAACTTCTTCTTATGGGGTCATGTCAAAAATATTGTATACAAAACTAAACCCCTCGACTTAGCTGACTTGGAAAGACGAATAACGCTTGCGATTAGATCTGTCACGCTTGAGATGTTCAGTAACGTTAGAAGAAATTTCTATTTAAGATTAGGATGTTGCCAAGACGTTCGCGGCGAGCATTTTCAACATCTCCTAGATTAATGTTTTTTTTTTTGTTTTTTACATTATCAAGAAATAAACTGTGTTACTTATTAGTTTTTTAGTGGGTTGTTGATTTTTGCAATAAATCTGAAAACACTTAATATTTCCGAAACAGTTGAAGATAGGTAAAGGATATTGTACATAAAATATGTCTTAAATTTTCTGAAGAATCCAAAAATTGAATAATATACAGGGTGTTGCATTTAAAATAAGAAAGTTAGTATTGGCCACTGTTACATGACACATCCTGTATAAAAATTTTAATTTAAAAAATGCGTAAGCAGAAATACCAGTAGACGTGTCCGAGCGTTTTTCAGACACGCCCCCATGTATTTATTATCGAATTTATTCCATTTGGCTGATACACACTGTATAACCCAAGGGCTTTATTTTATTAGTAAATGCTTGATATTAGTATTGCAAATAATAAAAATGAAAATAAATATTTTTTAATGAATCGAAAGATCAATGCAGTCATAAGTCATAGCGCACAAAATATTTTGCGTGCGATGTCATTTTAATGAACAGAAACTATCTTCATTCAAAAAATTGAGCATGGTTGTAGAAAAGTTTTTTTTTTAATGTCATTATCCTTGACATAACATGGGAATGATTTAATAATATGCAATATAATACCATTGAACATTCCCTTTTTAAATACATCGTGTAAAGGAGCTTTTTCCTATCGACCAAACATTTTCACAAACGACAACATAAAACACTAAGAGAAACACTTAAAGGCACCTTTCGTTGCTTGCCCTTAGTAAATCGAAAATACCTTTTTCTTTTATCCCATTCCCATTTTTTATCACTCGAATGCCAATAAATCTTACAATATTAGTAGTTGACTGGCCCCACATTATTTACACCAACAAGTTACTTTGGCCAACTTGGATAAAGATATGACCGGTGAATTAGTAATAGATTTAACGATTGTGTAATATTAGCTCTTATTCATATCTTCATTCCAATACGACACATGCCGTAGGCGAATTGAGCACTTGATCCTAATCGGTAGTATTCTTCACACGCATATACAACATCTTAACTGTACAACAGTTGCAGATCGTAGGTTAACAGCCAGGGTCGGCAGCAGTGGCGTAGCTAGCATTTTGGGGCTGGGGGGGGGGCAAACCATGATGGGATGTAGACTGTAGAGGTAAAGCGCTGCAGGCAACATTTTTTCGTGAACACGCCCAAATTTCGTAGGAATTCACCTTTTTTATGCTCCCTTGGAAACGTGGGTCTGGCCCCAAACAAGGTTAAAATGCGCTCTACGGTCTTTCATGGAAACTTCTCCAATAGTTTTTCTTTAAATCATTTATTTCATGTATTAAATTTCTGCTTATGGACATCATAGCTAGAGCATTTAGTCAGCCATTTCCACAGAAATGTTTTTATATGTTTAAGGGTAAAAGTTCTATTTTGTGCTTCTTCCAACTTCTGTCAGATTTAAATCTGGCTTGCTCAATACTGTAATTTTTAATTTATCTTCTAATTGAAGATCGACAAAACTACCATTTAGCATATTACTAATATAGCGTTCATGATAACTACGTAATGGATAACGCGACAATACTTACTTATTTCCGCTGTCAGAGTTGCCACATAAATTGTTGTACGTTTTTTAAAGTAACAGCATATAATATATACACTATACAGGGTCGTTGGTATGCATGGAAACGGTCGATTATTTCTTAAAGTAAAACAGCTAGCAAAAAATAATTTGGACAAAAGTTTTAGGGTTTTTTAAAGTCTATAAAAATTTTAAAAGAATAAGTATACAGGATGAGTCAGAAAACTGTAGGAAGACAAAGTTACCTTTTTTTTAATAGAACACCCAGTCTTAGAATATTTTTGGATTTAATATTAAATTACAATTATTTTTTGATAAACACATTATAAGCCTAAACCTAATAGTTTCCGAGATATCGACTATTGAAGAATTACATTTTTGAATTTTGACAGCCTCTAGCTTTCTAACGGTACGTCTTAGAGTAAAGCGGCTTACATATCCCTATCTTACTTTTCTATTATATTCCTACTGGTGTCAGCTTCCAGTTAAACCGTATGTAACTCAAAAGCCGGAAATATAGTACTTCCGGTTTAACCGGAAGTTGATATATTTTTAATTTTAATAGACTTCAAGAAACCCAAAAACTTTGGTCTTAAATATTTTTTGCTAGCTGTTTTACTTTAAGAAATAATCGACCGTTTCCATACATACCAACGACCCTGTATGTACATGTTTGGTAGGGTGAAAGAGTGGCAAAGGTATAAAACTAGCACCGCAGGTCAAGACCACGCCCAAATTTCGGTTTTATCTACTATTCTAATATTTCCATTGAACAGATATAAGATAAATTGTAAAATTTCACTTCCATTTTCTTTTTATTTCTCTGCAAAAAGGTAAATTTGAGAAAATGTAAATCGCACATTCTTTATTCATGATAATATTATGTAGTATCACATTTGAAGGGAGAAATCATGCCCATTATTTTGTTCATCAAATGAAGAGACGACGAAAATACGGATTTTAAACTTAAAATTCATTGAATCAGATCACTGTCTACCTCAGTTTCAACTTGGTTTTTCATGTCTATGCGTGGTGCATGCGTCCAAAAAATATATTTTATTTAAATTTTAAAAGGCCTTTACCTGAGATTCCAATCGTAAACAAACCTATAAACCAAACCGAAAGTTTTGTTATTCAACAGACTCTGACTTATTTTACACTAATTCAGTCCTTTTCTTTCAAGAATGACAACAAACAACCGATAATTAATAAATATATTAACAATAACTATCTAACTAACCTTACTTTCTTTGAAGGTTTGTTTCAACCCGCTATTCTATGCCCGAAGGATCATTTCCAGCCTGTCAATTGAGTTCTGGACTTGAATCGAAGGTCAAAGCTATATTGCTCGACCTGTATTCTGCATTTGTTTCGATAAAAATAGCCGTTTTCGAAGAAAATCAGTTTTTTTATATCACGTTGATGAAATAATAAATTAGAATACTACAATAAAACACCAGTCCTTCCTATCTCGTTAACAATGTGTTATTGACAACAATTTTCTGATTGACTGAGTACATAGGACTTAAGTAATGAAGTATTCATTAAATCGTATATCAACATAACTAATAATTCGTAATAAAATAATAAAATATGTCAATAGTATATCTCATTAATGCTCACATGCATCTAACTCATGGACAAGCACTTCGATATTATGTAGATGCAAGAAGAATTCATTCTGATATATTTCCAAATCAAAGTGTGCCGCATAAATGAAACATTGAAAGGGGTTCCCCCTTTGGGGCTCTGTATCTCCGTTAAGCGTCACTTTAGGAATTTGTTTTCCATGACAATTTAAGGATATTTTAAACTCTCCTATAAGCTCCCGAGAGAATGCCATGTTCTTACTGGACATTCTGTATATGAAGATGATTGGGATGATAAGAACTATTATTTAAAATGATATAATATAGGGTGTCCCAATTATAATGATTATCCAAAGGATCGAGATGGTCATCCTACCTAACTCGAACCTAATATTCTGCTATAGGAGATTGCCATAAACACATTAAAACCGAACAAGGCTTCTAGAATGAACACTCTGACCAGCGAGGTACTAAAGTATATGAGACCTGAGGGTATGAGACTGCTCCGTAAATTATATCAGAGAATATGGGTTACTGGTATATGGCCGGAGACCTGGAGAAGATCCATTTTTATTCACTTTTATAAAAAAAGGCGCGACCAACAACTGTCACAATTACAGACTACTTGCCTTGATCTCCCATACCAGTCAAGTCTTCTTGTATATACTTAATGCAAAACAAAAACCGATGCACCTCATCAATCAGCTGATTATTGTAAATCCGTAAAAAAACACGAGGAAATTAAATTTGGGCAAAAGGTATTACAACTTTATGCGATATTCAATTTACTACCAACTTAAAGTATTCTTCTTTGATACAAACCCACTTATAGCAAATATTTTGTTTATTTAAGCTTTGTAAGAACTAATATAACTTGAATTTTATTCGCCGATAGTTGGCAACACAACTGTATACGTTGTGGTGGCGCCAGCTCGTTCATTGGCTTCATTTGAAGTTTCATGCAAAACTAACCTTAAGTGTTCGTGGTTTCGTGTTGCTGTACGTCTATTTTCTAACAAAAACTCCAGATATTTTCATAAATAGCATTAAAAAACTGTTATATTAAAAGAAACAAAGTGCACATACATATCTCTATCGATAACGTTGTTTACTATTTGTGAAAAATGCCGCAGTACTTAAATAGTCGATGCAAGCAGCTAATAGCTTGTCTAAGAAGCTATTTCTAGGAATATCTTAACAACAATGGCCTATTGTTACCCTTGACAGCAATACAGAGAACTAAATTTAAGGAGTATGTTAAGGTCTAGATATTTTATTTCTACTTTACTCATTTTTAGCGTGTGGCAGCTGCCCTAAATTTGAATATCTCCAGTGTAACCGCAATTTTAACAACAGCTAAGAAAAATAAATTATTAGAATCACCTTAAAACAAACGTTCTAATTCAAAGAGAGTTGTAAATGTGTGAAGATAAGTTCTATCTATCCGTGACACTATTTATGGAATGTACGAAACAAGTAAGTTCTATTATTTAAAAATTATAATATTTTACATCGGTTATTCATAAGCTGTAACTTTATTTAGAACATCATGTAACTTTGACAATAAACTAGAAATTAAAAGACAGAGAACTGTTTGATGGTTGTATTAACTCTTTAAGAAGCCTCTTCATGAAAATAGGCTTGAAATGATAAAAAGGTGAACTGAGGCGAGGGCTTATGGAACTTTCCCATGTAGCTTTCAGACGACTGGTATTTTGAAAGAATATATTAAAGAAAAAGAAGCATTCTTGTGCCAATTCGTTTTTTTGGATAAAACATGGATTTTTTAGAATGCTACCATTGGTCGATCTTGGTAAGATGAAAATAAAAGAAGTGTCAAATCTACTAAAGTTGATGGTAAAAAGTATTATGCAGTAAACAAATATATAAACTATGGGAAATTTTTGTATATTTATCTTGTTTTCATGAAAAAAACTGAGTAATTTCCTCACTCAGATATTTTAGTTACAAGCTGGCAACACTGTCGATAACTGACGTCGCTCGAAGAATATGACGTGCATCGGTTTTTGTTTTGCAAAGAGTATATTTGATTCCTATACATTTGGAACCGTCAGATGGGACAATATCTTGGAGTTTACTGTTGCGTGTACCTCATACGACGATTATACAGGGTGCTTCATTAATACTTCAAAAAAATTCAGGATTGCTTAAAAATATTTAAAAAAAATTCTGTAAACCTATGTCCGGAAACGCTTGGTTTCCGAGATACAGGGTGGTAAAGTTGTATTTTTATTGTTGTTTTTTGTCGGTGTTTAAAGTAAAATTGGTCTCTAGGGGTTTTCTAAACTACGAAATTCGAATTTGATATTAGTATGGCTTCCAGTTCTAGGGGCATCACCTACATTGTCCTACATGCCTTTTACGAAAGCATACGACAATAATTTACCAATTGCAGCTGCAAAATATGAAGATCTACAAAAGATGTCCCTAAAAGTTAATAATAATCTAAGGAATCTAAGGGATAGATTGCCACAACCTGACGCAACTGAAAATTCTGACAGAGGATAATAATTAAAAACTTTTTTTTGTTGCAGAATTCTTCCATTTTGTGTCCTTCCCTTTTTTTTATTCTGTCTTAACATGCAACAATTTAACTTCTTCGATTCAGGAATAAGTTTAGTTATTTTTTTATAGTATTTGTTGACCTTTACCGGGTGTCCACTGTCCACGGAAGGTGGCTCGTTCCTATAACCCTTTTGTTTTTAAAGATAATGGAATGAAATTCGGAGGATTCGTATCCGTTATAAAACTGCATTATTTGACGTGTGATTCATCTTTATAGAACTTCCGGTTTTACCGAAAGTGACATAAACTTTCGGTTTTTCAATGAGACACCTGGTATATTTTTACTTTCTTTGAATTCATATGACATTCTAAATAGAACCATTTGTCACTTGTTATTTTTTTGTCATAAAAAAAATAAATCAATTAAAGAAAAAATAACTAAAAATCTACATCCACATATCTATTAATTTTTAGGGTTGCAGATGTTCAAGTTACCTCCATCTTGTTGCTCTTTTTTATTTAAGCTCTTTTAACAAGTCATAGCTTTGTTAGCAACTTTTCTCAAGAAAAAGAATCATTACATTTTCGGTGCATGTTTCTGAAGGAAGCAAGACGCTAAACTAAATGTTTGGGATGACACCAAAGAAAATAATCCACCGACTTTAGGTCTAGATAGGGGGGAAGGGGCAGGGTTTTGTTCCTCTTCGACGTAGCCAACGATTTGTATACACTGTGTTCAAATATTCACGAGCAACAAAACTGAAATGAGTGGAGCACCATCGTGAAAGAAAAATATTTGCAGCTTCAATGGCAATGGGATATCTTCCCAAAGTATAGTCAATTCATCTTCGAGAAAACGACAATAAACTTCTCCAGTAAGCATCGTTCATTCAATCAATCAATCAATCAATCAATCAAATATATTACGGACAATAATTACAATAAATAATCTTTCCGTCGTCAAGGACAATAAGAAATAAGTTTTACACGTTAAAAATTTTTTAAAATAACATTACAAATAAGCTTACCATATACAAATACTTTCATTTCACTAATTACAATACCTAGGTACAACAGATTAAAATATGTTTAAAAGTAAGATGTTTAGCATAAAATTACCATTATACAATTTTAAGATTAAAATTAAAATTTGAGGGTGCCCTGCAGGTTGGTACATTATTAAAAGGTAAAATCAAGAAATTCCTGAGCACTGAAAAACGCATTGCTGATCAATAGTTCCTTAATATTCATTTTAAAAGTTTTTTTCTGATTGCTCTCTTAAGTTTGTTGGCAGGTTGTTATAAAACTTTGGACAGTAATAGTTCACTGATATTCGTGATTTTTGGAGTCTTAAATGGTCAAGTCTTATATAATCTGCTTGTCTAGTTGGGTAGTGGTGATAGAAATTATTAAGGTTATATTTGTTAATGTTTTTATGACAGTAGATAAGACATTCATATATATACCTACATGGTATTGTCATTACCCTCAGTTCTTGATAGGTTTGCTTGGTATCGGATCTATAATCAAGATCAGCTAGTACCCTTATCGCTTTCCTTTGTAGTGCGAATATTCGCGCAGTGTGTGCCGAGTGTCCCCATGCCAAGATTCCGTAACACGCCACGGACTGGAACACGCCATGGAACGCCTGCACAAGGCAGGACTTAGGTAAAACGTTTTTAAGATTTCTGAGTAGAAAAATATTTTTTGAAAGACGTATGGCCAGTTGATCTACATGGCTATCGAATTTTAAAGTTGTATCTAATAAAATCCCAAGAAACCTTACCCCGTCCGTCGACTCACCATCCTCCAGCTCCCTCAGTCCAAATGTAATGGTCTCAGTCTTAGTTTCATTGAGGGCCAGCCCATTGGCCCTAAACCAATCCCTTAAGCTGTTCATTGACTCAGTCATACTCTCATATAGTCTTTCTTTACAAACATTTGACTCAGTGATGGAAGTGTCATCCGCAAACAGCATAACCTTGGACGATGAGATAGACTCATTTATGTCATTTATGTACACCACAAACAGAAGGGGACCCAACACTGAGCCCTGCGGTACGCCATATCTCATTTCAGCCTCGCTAGACAACTTTCCTTCGTATTCAGTAGCCTGACTTCTACCTCGCAAGTAACCCTCTAGAAGGCCAATGCTCACCCCATTTAGCCCATAGTACTTAAGTTTATCCAACAGAACACTATGTGAAACACAATCAAAAGCCTTCGATAGGTCACAGCAGGTAGTATTTACATATTCACCCTCCTCAAAGGACTGTGCTATATATTTAAGCAGCTCGAGAATAGCCAGAGTTGTGGACTTTCCAGCCCTAAAGCCAAACTGGCTTTCCGAAAGAAGATTATTTGATTCAAGATACTCATATAATTGGTTTTTTAATAAACATTCAAATACCTTTGAGAGTGCTGGAACAAGTGAGATTGGACGATAGTTGCCTAAACTATTTTTGTCGCCCTTTTTAAAAACAGGCACCACTCTTGATTTTTTTAGAGATGAAGGAAAACAACCGGATCGTATACAATGATTAATGAGTTTTGTCAGAGGAGAATGGGCGAATCAAATGGTCTCCAACAATTCCAACTCACACGTTAAGTGCTGTTAATGACTTCTAAAATTGCATGTGGGTTCTCATCTGCCCATACATTATTGTTGTGGAAGATCATTATGGCATCTCTGGAAAAACTTGCCTCATCGGTGACCAATATTTGTCCTAAAAACTGGGAATTTTTGCCAATTTTTTGTTGCATCCATTAAAATAAATCTACTTCAAATGGAAAATCAGTCAGTAAGACGCCTGTACCCGCTGAGTGTGATAACGGTATAACTGATTGTTCTTTAAAATTCTGAAAACAGTAGAAGAACTTGCATTTACGTTTAAAGCAATCTTTCTGGTACTTGTTGTAGAAGTTTCCTCAAAATCATGAAGCACATATTCTTCTACTTGTGAAGTTGCTGCTGTGTGTGTGGGGTCGCCCGCTTCCAGCGATTTGTTTTTGAAATATTTTAGTTTCACTAAGACGTTAATGGACACGGGTAAATATCGTATGATACGGGATAACACGATTAGAGTATTTTTCGTCATAAAGACGCCTGGCTGCTAATTAATTATCATTGACCAGGCCATAAACGAAATGCATGTCGCACATTTCACTACTTGTGTAATTAATTTTGAAAAGCTTGACAACTTGACAACTAAAAATTTCAAACGTCGATATGCGACGCTTTTTTAGCTTTGTAGGAATTTTAAAATTGCCACTATTGACTTTGTAGGGAATGTTTGACTTACCTATGATTCTTACAGTCATATTTCCACAAAGTGCATTTTTATTTAAAAATCTTTAAAAATCCTTACTTGTCAGATGGAGTAGAATAAATATACTATACTAATTAGGAAATTATTTCCTAGCCATCTGATTATACCTTATACTATAAGGCCGTATTTGGCTAACACAGTTAGCGCTACAATACTAAATTGATTGCTTAAAACTACCAAGAAAGGAAGACCTTTCTGTTGGTAGGATGCTGCTACCTATGGACCGGTTTCGAACTTATTGGTTCTCGTCAGCATAGGGTAAGCGCAGACATACCTAACAACAGAAAGGCCTCAAGTCTTTATAACCAGTTTTATCGTCCTGCTCAGGCAGTGAACGACAAGTGGCGCCATCTCTTAGAAGTTTTAAGCAATCAGGAGAGAGGACTATACCTTTAGGTATATTAAATACTTAAAAATCTTTAAAAATCCTTACTTGTCAGATGGAGTAGAATAAATATAATATACTAATTAGGAAATTATTTCCTAGCCATCTGATTATACCTTATACTATAAGGCCGTATTTGGCTAACACAGTTAGCGCTACAATACTAAATTGATTGCTTAAAACTACCAAGAAAGGAAGACCTTTCTGTTGGTAGGTACCTCCTAAAGGTATAGTCCTCTCTCCTGATTGCTTAAAACTTCTAAGAGATGGCGCCACTTGTCGTTCACTGCCTGAGCAGGACGATAAAACTGGTTATAAAGACTTGAGGCCTTTCTGTTGTTAGGTATGTCTGCGCTTACCCTATGCTGACGAGAACCAATAAGTTCGAAACCGGTCCATAGGTAGCAGCATCCTACCAACAGAAAGGTCTTCCTTTATCCTTTATTATATGCATTTTTATAGTTATTTTGTTAATGATACCTGATGTCAAGAAGCTGTCACCGAGTTTTTGAATTTCAGGACTGTGGATTGGCCTTTTTGAGCTATATAATCTAATTTTGGAACATTTAACTTTATCTATTTAAAGTTTAACTATATTGGGTAGAGTACAAAAGAAAAGTTTGGAAAAAAGACAAAAAAAAAGCAGTTTGAAGAGTGAAAAATGGAAGAAAACAGCGGGGGGGTCAAGTCTCTCCCCGAAAAAGAAGCACCATCTTCGTCAGATGATGAGTTCATGCCAGAGGGAAAAGATCCAAATTCAGTTGTCGAAGAAAGAATTGCGGATATAGAGAAAAGGATGGAGGCCAGATGGAGGAAAATCTTATACGAAAAGGAGGCTGAATGGCAGGTACAGACGCGCATGCAAAAGGAGGCCGGATTTACTGAATTGCTAGAGTTAAAAGCAGCCATAAGGGATTTGAAGGTAGAGAATGGAAATCTAAAATCCGAGGTAAATGACTTAAAATCTAAATCAAATATTTATGACAATGACAGTAATAATAAAAAATTAAAATTAATTGATTTAAGCTCTGATATTGTTATGGCTGAGACTCTGAGCCTAGATAGGGACATTCCATTCGAAAAAAAATTAAAAAATCCTATCGATAGAAGTACTGCGGGGACCTCAGTGGGCTGCGTTGTTAAATCTTTATCGTCACAGGATGCAACAAATATTTTAAGTTCGTCCGATATGGAATGTAATTCCGGTTCGGAAGCTTCAGAAAGTGGTGGTACACTGAGATCCCCAAGGAGGAGGGCCCGCAAAAGGTCTGCAATGCATGGTGTTGACCCAGATGAGGCAAATAAAAAGATGGCGGGAGTCGCAGACTGGCCCAACCTTCCGAAAACTAATAATTCCGCTCTTGAGGTGTATATTTCAAAAAAAGTCGTTGCTGATGAACAGAAATTGGGCCAGACAGTGGCAAAACCGCAAGGTAATGCAAGCAATACTACAAATATCAGCACTAACGTAGATAAAAACTTAGTAATTAATTTGACTTCCAATAACACTGGGACGGTCGAGGCCCCAAAGAGGCTGCGCGTGCCGCCCATCATTATTAGATGTAAAGAAAAATATAGTAGCATTGCGAGACATTTTGCAGCAAATAAATATGATTATGGTCGTGCAGTGACGTTGGCGGAGGGTGTGAAAATCCACCCGGCTACTCCCGTTGACTATAGTAAAATCATTAAGTTTTTAGATGCTAATAAAGTACCCTACCACTCCTTCAGGTTTCAGGAGGAAAAAGAGCTTCACGTAGTTCTTCGTGGAGTCCTGGAGGCATGGTCAGAGGATAAGATAAAAGTCGATTTAGAAGAGTTGGGTTTCACGCCCTCCCGCGTCATTCGGTGGCACAATAAAAATGGTAATCCAATGCCACTGGTGCTGGTGTTTTTGCCTAAGACTCAAAAAAGTATTTTTGACTTGACATACCTTGACTTTATGTCAATTAAGGTCGAAGCGCAAAAAGCGCGCTCAACTACTTCACAATGCCATAGATGTCAGCTCTTTGGACATTCGCAATTTAGGTGCACGGCGCCAGTAAAGTGTTTAAAATGTGCCCAGTCGCACTTTTCATACGAATGTCCCAAGAGCAGGGACGACAAGGCAAAATGCGCTAATTGCGAAGGGGATCACCCCGCCAACTATCAGGGGTGCCCCAAACATCCTAAACAACTTAAACAAAGGCAGGAGGAAGCGGCTAGACCGCGGATTTTGCCTCCAAGGGGTAATTTCCAGTGGGGAAGTCAAGATAATTCTATACTTTCAGGTGCCGAAGTCAACAAAGACACAAAGGCTACAGGTGAAACACCAGCATCAATGGCACTGGAAACGGCTCTGCAGGCCACCATGCAGGGCTTCTTGGCCGAATTTACAAAAGTAATGCAGGTTCAGATAAAAAATATGCTGTCAACTCTTTCTCACTCTGCTGATTGATGGCTTTGCAGTCAGAAGTCGCTTATCTAAAGATTGCTACGATAAACGTTAATGTGATAACTGGTAAGAAACTCGAACTTATTGGTTTTGTGGAGGATAATGGCATTGATGTTCTTTTAATCCAGGAGACGTGGCTGAAAGGCCAAAGATTCACTTTTCCGAACTATAATGTGTATAGAAATGATCGTACTGATAGACGCGGAGGAGGAACCATGATCCTGGTTAAAAAACACATCATTGCTCAGGCAGTACCAGGGCCTGAGAATTGTCTCCATATTGAAGGAACTTTTATAGTAGTCAAAATGAAGAATGGTAAGCGTGTGTACCTGGGATCGGTTTACTGTGGCCCTGCGGTGGAACGCAATTTCAATGGCAATTGCCTCCAAAAGATTTTTGATAATGATCGAACCACGTTAATAGGGGGTGACCTCAATGCTAAGAACAGAGTTTGGGGTTGTAGGACAACCGAAGCAAGAGGTCGCGCCTTGTTCAACAACTCAGATGTGTTCAACTATCATATTTTACCGCCGGAAACTCACACGCATCTCTTTGAGCGTGGGCTCCCGGAAATCTTAGACATTTTTGTGATTAAAAATACAGGACAAATTTCTCAGCCGGTTGTTTTGCACGATTTAACTTCAGACCATCTTCCAGTCATCGTGGAGCTTGGCGATCCCCGTGAGAAAGGAAGGGCATTCAAGTCCAAAACCAGCACCAATTGGCTTCGATACAAAACTCTACTGCAGGAAGTCGAGCCGCTTCCTCAACTAAGAGGACAGCAGCAAATTGAACAGGCG
This sequence comes from Polydrusus tereticollis, assembly GCA_963920685.1. Classification (NCBI taxonomy): domain Eukaryota; kingdom Metazoa; phylum Arthropoda; class Insecta; order Coleoptera; family Curculionidae; genus Polydrusus; species Polydrusus tereticollis. The sequence goes on from OY987328.1 coordinate 22,360,084, forward strand.
GTCGAGAATTTGACCGATTGTATTAATGTTGCTCTGGCAACGGCTTCAGTCACAAGAATGTCTGGTTTTTCCAAGTTTGGAACCATACCTGATGATTTAAGGGAAGCAATCAGGGAAAAAAACAGAGTGAAAAATAGGGCGTATCGTACTGGAGATCCGCGAATAAAAGCTGAAGCGAACAGGTTAAATACAGTCATTAAGCAGCGACTAAATGCGCGTGAATCCTCTCTTTGGGAAGCTAGGATAAGGGATTTAAATGCGGAGGATGGTAGTATTTACAAAATGTCCAGGGTCTTGACGAAAGGCACTCGGAAACCGATGTCGTTCGTCAGAGCCCAGGATAATGTCATTACATCGGATTGTAAACAAAAAGTTGAACTTTTCGCCGAAAAACTTTACGATCAGTTCAGCGAGAACCCATCTGCCGACCCAGGGAGAGATGATAGAATCTCCAGAACGGTACAGATATATCGCGGCATGGATCATCCAGTCCAAAACATTCAAGAAGTCACTATGGAGGAGGTGGAAGGTTTTTTGAATAATTTAAACATCAGGAAGGCTCCAGGCTTGGACGGTATAAGAAACGCGGCACTGCGTAATCTACCGGGAAATATTATCAGGGACATAGTAAACCTGTCACAGGTAATTATCGAAGAAGGCCACTATCCGTGTGTGTGGAAGAAAGCGAAGGTCGTTTTGATATTAAAACCAAACGAAGATCCTACGCAAGTAGTTAGCTATAGGCCGATAAGCTTATTGTCAAGCCTGGCAAAAATAATCGAAAAAGTAATTCTCAGACGCCTGCAAAATTTTGTTTTCGAGCGAAATGTTCTCCCTGACGAACAGTTTGGTTTTAGGGGAGAACATTGTACTGTGAGACAGACTACAAGATTGGCTACAAGGATTCTACAGGGTTTTAACAAAAGAGCACACACGGGAGCGGTTTTCTTTGACGTTTCGAAAGCTTTTGATAAGGTCTGGCACTGCGGTCTGATATTAAAGCTAATAAGATTGGGGGCCCCCAATTATCTAATTAAGGTCATCATTTCCTTTCTTGAGGACAGAAGTTTTGTAGTATCGTCAGAAGGCGCGATTTCAAATCCGAAACATATCAGGGCGGGAGTTCCGCAAGGATCCCCTCTCGCTCCGGTGCTGTATAATATTTATGTTCATGACATTCCGAGGGACAGATTTAATGAGCTGTTTTTGTTTGCTGACGATACTGCAATTACTTCTGTTTCAAAGACACCGAGGATATTGGTGTGCAAAGGCACATTATTTCACTAGAAAAATGGCTTTCGGACTGGAAGATTCGTCTGAATCCGGCCAAGACGAAGGCCATTTTCTTTTCGAAAAGCACGGTGAGAAGGCCCGAGACCCTGTTACGGGTAAACGGCATAAGAGTAAATTGGGTTGAAGAAGTCAAGTATCTGGGACTTGTTTTTGATAAAAGATTAAATTGGCGGAAAAATTCAGAGTTAAGGCTCAAGAAAGCTGGCAAGCAGCTTAGCGCCATTTATTGCCTCCTAAATAAAAAGAGCAAAATAGGTTACAGGACAAAAGTCAATTTGTACAAATCTTTGGTCAGGCCGGTCCTGACTTATGGTGTGCCAACATGGTGCATGATAAGCAGGGCCGAACACAACAAGTTTCAGATACTTCAGAATAAAGCCTTAAAAATCATTGCGGATGCTCCTCGGTATGCTATCAATAGGGTTTTACATCGCGATTTTGAAATTCCTACCTTAAACGAATTTTATAACAAAATTATTGCTAATTACTTCAGACGTACTGACGTCGCGACTAACCCACTGATCATACAGACTCATGTACAATCTCCGCTAGGCTCCACCTATAAATACCCGAAGAATTGGCTTCCTCCAGTCGTAGTGGGGAGGCACTGAACTGGAGGGCTCGACGTGAAGGAGAAATAAGAAATTCAGATTTTGACAAAAAAAAAAAAAAGCAACATGAACAAGCTTAAATGCGCTCTCGAATCACTCCCAACTAACTAAGGCTTTGCCCAACCCAAATTGTTAATACGAAGTTCGGCCGATTAAAGCCACCGAATAAAGAAAGGTAGTTAAAGGCTGATGCCTGACTCAAAGCCAAGGAGGATCCCAAGAGTTATTTTGTTCAAAAACTTGTTTTATTTTTAAATGTGTCACCTTTGTTTACAGAAAATTAGTCAAAATATGTGGGGTTAGAAGTAGTGCGTTCGCTTTTCTGTTAGGCGCGGCAAATAAGTTGGCCATGTATTTCCGTTTTTATTTCCAGTCAAGTCGCAGAACGCCCATTTTTACTTTTGGCAATTTTATGTATAAACAAAGTTGTTTGGAATTATTTTCTTCACTTTATTACTTAAGTTATGTTCTAGTAGAAGCCCAGACCCTCTTATCGTTCTGATCGTTTGTAGTGTGTCTCTGTTCTCTTCTTTTTGTTGGTGTTAGGTTAAGTTGGCAAAACTCTGTGTCAGCGGATTGTTGGAGGAGGTTCTTCGGAGTTCTCGTGGCCTTTAAGCTCGCTTCTTAAAATATCTTCAGAGAAAAAGGTTGTGCCTCGCTAATAGGCCTTTCTTACCAAAAGACCACAAGGTCTCACCCCCCTTTTATAGGTAAGCTCCTTTTATTGTTTTTTTTTGGGTTGTTGTTCTTGTTGGGATTCGGTGGGCAATTCCTTTTTTCTAATACTTTTAGGGATTTTGTTGGTGGATTGGTTTAGCCGTTTTGTCGTTTTGGTTTTGCCGTTAACGCAGTTGCAAGATTAGGAAACCACCTGCCTCATGTGCTCTAAGTAGAGACTTTATCGAACTACCATGTGTGTTCCTAAGATGACGTTGAATTCCACCCGACCTACCAGGAGTAGCTCAGGGAAAAACCACATTGGGGCCATCCTGATGAATTGATGTAGCCGCAGACTTGGGGTATAAAGCTATCTGAGTGTAATTTTTTATTATTTGTTTAACTTATGTCATTCATCACAGTTTTCACATTTAGCCATCTCAATTTTATAACCTTTTCTTTAACATACAACCTTTTAATGTAAGGCTATCTTGACAAGGGGTAACACTTTTTTACCCACACATTACTAAAAGATTTAGAAGGTTCTAGAATCTTTCCTGAGGTTATACGCAATTTTTAATTTAAATCCTTGCGCCCGAAAAGGTTGTTTTTCTTTTTTTTTATCATACTTATATAATTTAAATAATACAGGTCCAATACTAAATTTGAATTTTCTTTTAACATATAAAACTAACAAACCCTCTTGTCATCGAGTAACCTTTTTTTATTCAATAAAAACTTAGTTGTTTGTGTGAGAAAACTTTGGTTTTATTTATTGCATAGATTTTCAATACCTAGTAACTGACACTCGGTATATTTTTCCTGGTGGCGCCCAAGGCAGTCACGAAGAGAGGGTGTAAGTATAACGGGCCACGACTTAGTGCCTCCACAGTAAGAGCTACCTTCAGCAGATAGTGACAACCTGTTGTCCATGACAAAAGGTTGCCACTGTAATAGCTTTTTCTGTTTTCTGTTCTGGACAATGTTTTCGTTCTTTCTATTAAGTATGCCTTTATTACATGATGATAGGGAAATCTATTTTTTTGCTTAAAAATACAATAAAAGCATGCATTTAAAAGGTATGACTCCTCAAAAAAAGTAAAAATACGTGTAGGTGGCGCCACCTAAGCCATACTAACATTAAATTCGAAGCATTTCAAAAAACCCCTAGATACCAATTTTAGTTTAGTTAATTATTGGTATATGCTAACAACTTTGCACATATAAGAGTTGACAACTGCCTGTCCGATAATTGTGGCACATGCCAAGGTGTGAGACAGGGGCGTGTTCTGTCGCCACTTCTTTCTAATATCTACAGTGAATTCATTATGAGACTCTTCAGACTTATTGACGATACGACCTTGATTGCTGCTTAACAGCCTGAAATACTCAATCCACTAACGAAACTTGAGGACACGACCATATATGCTCTGGACATAAGCTACAACAAGACCAAAGTTATGATTATTGATATGGAACACAACAACTATCCCGAAATTCGTACTATTGGTTATTGTGAGGTTGTCAATAGCTTTGTCTATCTGGACGCCTTAATAGAGAAAACCGGAGGCTGTGGAGTCGAGATAAGGCGCCGCGCGCCGCCTTTAACTTGTTAGATCAGCAACGACGCAGTTGAATAAAATATGGCGTGACAACGACATCACAAAACAAACAAAAACTATCCGGATCAGCACCTTGTGCCGTAAAATTACCTTTACAAGGCAACTTTACGTACCATGGTGCGAGCGGCAGCTCTTGTGGCAGAGGCTCGAACTTCTTGCCTTTAGCAGTTGTACACTTTTTTGATGTCTTGGACGCCACTTATTTTAAATGGTTAAAAAACTAAATACAAAGTGAAATAGGAAAACCGCTTGCTTCTAAAGATGGTAATAGTTCGTTCTGCAGTATAGTAAGTAACAATAAAACACAGATATAAAACAACAATGGGAATTATTTTATTAGGATCATTAAACTGGATTCCACCAAATAGATTGAATATTGAAATCAATCAGTAAATTAACTATTGAAGTTAAAAGAAAATTACACACTCATGGGCAGACCTGAAGAGTTCTTACTCGCCTGGTAACTGGTTATCACCTATAGTTTATAAAAAGGGGAAAAGGGAATGTTCTAGAATCTTCGTACTTGTATGGTCATAATACCTAGATTCTTTCTAAAGGTTACCGAGGTGATAATATAAATTAAAGGTTAGTTGAAAAGTGAAACTTACGGTGTAAAGGTTATATAAAAATTAAAGTTATCACAATACACTGGCCTTATTTCCCAGATGTTCCTAATCCCATGTGGTTTTCTTTAAATTAATAGGCTGTGACAATGGTAATCTGTTGTCATGGACAACAGGTTGTCACTATCTGCTAACGGTAGCTCTTTATGTGGAGGCACTAGGTCGTGGTCCATATACTTACACCTTCCCTTCGCCTTTGGATTGCCTTGGGCGCCACCTGGTTTGTTCGAAGTCCAAACCAGGAAAAATATACCGTATATCAGTTCTATTGAGAAATCTATGCAATAAATAAAACCAAAGCTTCCCCACACAAACAATATAGATTTTATTAAATAAAAAAAAGGTTTAGGTTAATTTTATTTGGTAAAGAAAAAAATCAAATTATACAAGCATGATAAAAAAAAGAAAACCAGCCTTTCCGGGCGCAAGGATTTACATTAAAAATTTGGTGTAACCTCAGGGAAGATTCTAGAACCTTGGAAATCTTTCAATAGCGTGTGGTTAAAAAGGTGTTACCCCTTGCCAAGATAGCTTTACAATGTTGATTTACATAAAAAAGGTTATGGATTAAATTTTAGTTAATTAATTGAAATAAAAAAACTAATTAAATGGCTTATGGTGGAAATATGGTGACAGTAACTTTAATTAAACTATAAAAAAACGGCTATATAACTTTTATACCACTCTGTGACCCTGTATATCTGGATCTATCGATCAGGAGGGCCCCATGTGGTTTTGTCTGGTTGGCCAGGTGGAATTGATGTGATAGCTCGTTATTTCCCTACTGGGAGCACATGAGGTAGGTGGTTTCCTAAGCTTACATCCCCGTGAACGGCAAAACCAAAAATAACCCAAAACACAAAACCCCTATTAAATAATAGAAATGAAAATTACCCACTGAATTCCCCACAAACAACAAACCAAGAACAAAAGAAATCAAAGCAGCTTACCTCTAAAAGAGGGGTGAGACCTCGTGGCCTTTCGCCAGAAAAATATGGCCTAACGGCGGCTGGCTTGACCTTCTAGTCTGAAGGATTTTTAGAAAGTGAAATTGAAGGCCGCAAGAACTCTGAAGACAAACCCCCCTCTCCTATAACAAAATCAGCTAACTTGGTGTTGCTAACTTAACACCAACAAAAAAAAGAGAGACACACTACAAAAGATCTAAACGATACGAGAGTCTGGGCTTTTACCAGAACCTAAATTAAATAACGAAATGAAGAAAATAATTACATACAACTTTGTTTAAACCTAAAATTGCCAAAAGTAAAAGTAGACGGTCTGCGACTTGACGGAGACGCAAAACCTGAAATACATGGTCCACCTATGTGCGGCGCCTGGTGCCATCAACCACAGAAAGGCAGAAGTAGTGCGTTCGCCTCATACTCTGACTAACGTTCGGTAAACAAATATGATACAACCTAATAAACAACTTTTCGAGCAAAATAATTATAAAATATGCACTTTTGTGGAAATATTACTGTACGAATCAAAAGTAAATCTGCATTCCCCACAAAGTCAATAGTGGCAATTTTTAAAATTGCTACTAGGCATTCTGCCTCCAGTCTGGTGAACCCAAACAGTACAAGACAGCACATATTTACAGGTTACAGGCCCATGTGGTCTTCCAACGAAGATCCAGTTCCAACACGTGGTCAAAAGGAATATGAATTAATAACGTTGGTTACTTATCCAATAATAAACGCCTCGATAGAAGCAAAAGGAAAATTTCAACTAAAATAAAAAACCCTAAAATCGAAACAGCGAATTAGATACCTGTTTAAATTAAGTCGAAAATATACCCTACCTCATTGGTTGTCCGGTGTTACCATCTCAAAAAAATACAAAAAGAAATGAGGCCTCATGCTTACCTAAAATTTAAATTGCACATGTTGAAGAAAATTGGAGGTTATCAAAAAAAACAAGTTAAGGAGACATAAAAAAAGAATTAAAGAAATCTTACCATCAAAGAGATGAGGACGCTCTACTACTTCTTCAAATCACATGAAAGTGGGCCCCTTTAAAAATTGCCGACTTCCACCTTCACGGGTGATGTTAAGTGAAGTGATCGCAAGTTAAACCCCCTCGAAGAAGGTAAAGGTCAAATGACAGGTATCCCTTAACTGTCAGGTGAAAAAAATAGGTACTACGTTCAGACAAATGATAAAAGTGATCTCAGTTCGACAAAATTACAAAACCAAACCAACTTGACATGTGAAAAACTACTAGCAGTTTCCGCTGCATAATATGCAAACAAATAAAGGCATGCCAATTTATTGAATGGTAAAGTGCAATATCATCAATGTTCTAGAGTGAACTAACCAAGGTTCAAATGGAACAACTCAATAAACACACTATGAGCCAAATGAACTACTGACCGGTTATCTTAAATGAACATAACCCCAAATTTTGACAATAAAAATATTTAAATATTCAGATATCCACTTCGTTCGAGTTAATTAAAAAGAAAAGTTTGACTGAAAAATGTACCAAAAATAATATTCATGATAGGACAGTGGCCTGTAAAACATGAACGTTTGCACCAAAGAACTAAACTTGCATGCTAAGGATTTCTTGGACCGCACATAGAATAAAACTTTCAATTCTACAACGAATACGCTAAACGAAACGTTTACTTTGTCTAGTCTACTCTCGGTGTCTTACCTTTTCGGCCACATCAATCGAAGTGAGCATATGGAGAGGCTTATCGGGCAGAGTAAACCTAAAGAAACTAGTAAACGCGGGCGATCACGAAACCGTTGGGTTTCCCAAAAATAGCCCACATGCTCACTAGTCGAGATAGATGGCAAGAGAGCCATCCGAAGTGTTTAATCTCGTTAAGATGACTCACAACACATCTACTAAGATGTTATGATTGTTGGGAAGAAGGTGGGGAAAGTCCCAATAAAAAAAAACTAACAAATAAAAAAATGGCTTTTAGGTCACCCCGGTGTACTAATTTCATTTCCTTATCTGCCTAATGCAATCTAGTTTTAAATATCACACTGTCCGATGCCCCAATGACTCTGTATATCATAATTAATAAGTTAATAGTTATAGCAAAAACTAAATGTGAGTTAGGTAGCATTGAAAATTTAAAGAGGTAATGAAATAACACTTAACATTTGAGCATGAACAATTTTAATACATTTATAATGTTTATAGTACGAATAAAAACGTTTTATATAGAACGACTATGGAAAGGCAGAAAATTGAAATTAAATAAGGGGGTAGTAAATATGTTAAAAGGGGACATAAAGGCATTTTATGTCGCTACAAACTGAATAGTTACGGCGCAGTTATGTTAGCTACATGTTACATTATATTTTACCGTTTGCCGGTGATATAAACCCTCATTATCCGAATAAAAATTTATGCCTTTTTCACTCTGGATATATGAAAAACCCTTTGAAATATGAGCCGGGTAATTTATATAATTTAAAATGCCATGAAAGGTTTTCATAATAAAATTAGAGCGGGAACGGTAAGTGCTTGATATATTATACTGAAATGGATGTAGCGGAAATTTCTTGAAATTGACTGTAAATTTATTCAATAATAATAATAATAATAATATGATCGTGAGATGTTCCAAATCTCTTTATAATTAATACGATACAAAAAAAGGACGAACTAGATACTAGATCCCACCACTTATGGGTTTTGGGTTAACAACCCTCCATCAACAGCTGAACAATATCCTAACCGATCATAAAATTTATTTCTAACATCTGTCACATTCTAACGAAAAACAGTTTTTTAGCTGTTTTAGATTCTCAAATTTTACATCCTTATAAATAGAATATTTTAAGAGATCCCACAACTAAATTGCCTTATTTTGGCCTCAGGAATATGTGCTCAGATTTTGTACACACCTTTTAGAGACACCCTGTATAATAAGTTATGGTTGGCTTATTAGAATTTATTCAAGCTTGGCACATGGGGTTAGTTATTATATTGGCCTCTTCAAAAAATTACCATGCAACTTTCTCTAAAATGTACAGGGGACCCAATATTTAACCACCTCAAAACTTACATAAGATTTCCTATGTCGAACTAAGCCATGCATCACCCGGTATTACGTAGCTGTTCTTACGCACATCTTGGCTTGTAGCAATGTGTAATTAGAGTTTTACTGATAAAGTAGATAGTGCGTAAGTAGGTTGCTCCTAATATAGGCGTAGAAAAAAAAAGAACTTTACCGGCCCCTCTCTCAATATCGTTAAATTTTTTATTTAAAATTCTATTTTTTTAGTATAATATTTTGGATTATTAAATACACTGGGAAACAGCAAAAATGTTTCCGAGACCAAAATAGCAAAATCTTACTTATTTTGTTATACTAACTAACAATTGTCTTGCAAAAGTCTCAGTTAGCTCCGGTTTTATAGATCCATGCTAACTGTGATAATTACCTACCTGCCCCTAATGTATGGGAAAATTCGACTATGTATGAAAAGTACCTGGACTTATTATAGCAGGTGTACTTTATAAGGGGTTTAAATACATATAACATAAATCCTAAATTGTTAGTTACTTGTATTTTAACCACCAGTTGATTGAGAGCTATTCGTATTTGAGAAATTAGAGAGTTTTGAGCAACATGTCGCGAGTTTGTTGAAATAAGCCGGATCATTTTTGTTATACACAAATGTCAATGTGGTGAAGTGACTTTTGGAAAAAAAAAACGTTCAGTTTGCCCTTTAATTCAAAAAGCTTACCACTTGTATTTTGGCTATAAAATTGGAGACAAGGATAATAATTGTAGCAATGTCCAAGCGTCCAACATTCGCGGCTGGCTAAGTGGAAAAAGCGCAAGATGCCCTTTGCTCTTCGTATGATCTGGCGAAAACCAAAAGACCACGTTACTGGCTGTTACTTTTGTTTGACACCTCCAATCAAAAAAGGCTTTTCGGAGAAAAAAAGGCTGCGATACAGTATCCAAATTTACAATCCGCCATACGCCCGGTGACGATAGTGACGAGTTGCCTGTACCTAATCCATCTTAGGAATATAGCCTTGATTCTGATGATGACCCAATGGATTCAAACGGTAGTATACTGGAAAATGTCGCAGGCCCATCAACCTCGCAAGACTCCGATGTTGTCTGTGAACTTCCTAGTAGAAAGCCTCACAAAATAAGTCAAAGGGAATTAAGTGACCTTATAAGGGATTTGGAATTGCCTAAGAAAAAATCCGAACTATTGGTCTTTCGATTGCGACAATAAAACTTACTTCAAGATGAAGTAGAAGTTTCTGTGTATCGAAGCCGTCAGAAAAACGTAACACCATTTTTAACATGGAAAACCATTTGGTAGCCTGTAGGGACATTGAGGGATTAATGGCAGCTTTAAATCTCGACTATGATCCAAAAGACTGGAGACTTTTCATTGATTCCTCAAAAGTAACTCTTAAAGCTGTGTTACTCCATAATGAAAGCAAGTTGCCTTCAGTCCCAATTAGTTATGCAGTCCACATGAAAGAAACGTATAGCGATTTGAAATTGTTACTGGAGACCATACAATATAAAAGGTATAATTGGCAAATTTGTAGGGCTTTAAAAGTTGTGGCGATTTTACTTGGAATGCAGCTAGGATATACGAAATACTGCTGCTTTCTCTGCGAATGGGACAGTTGAGCACGATCGGATCACTACATAAAGAAATTTTGGCCACCGAGAGAAAAATGTAGCCAGCGCGCCATTAGTTCCCCCAGAAAAGATTTTACTACCGCCACTTCATATAAAATTGGGACTTATGAAAAATTTTGTGAAGGCCATGGGCAAAGACGGCCGTGCTTTTAGATATATTCTAGCTAAAATCTTTAATAGGTATTTTTTAGTTACTTTGGTGTAGTTCAATTATGACAATGGCAATCTGTTGTCTTGGACAACAGGTTGTCAGTATCTGCTGACGGTAGCTCTTTATGTGGAGGCACTAGGTCGTGGTCTAATACTTACACCTTCCCTTCGTCTTTGGTTGTCTTGGGCGCCACCTGGTTTGATCGATGTTCAAACCAGGAAAAATATACCGAATATCAGTTCTATTGGAAAATATATGCAACAAATAAAACTAAAGCTTTCCCACACAAATAATAAAGTTTTTATTGAATAAAAAAGGGGTTTAGGTTTATTTTTATGATGTTAAATTGTTTAAAATTTAGATAAGTTTGAATTATAAAGTGAAATGAATAAAAAAAAACAGCCTTTCTGGACGCAAGGATTTAAGTCAAAATTATGTATAACCTCGGGGAAGATTCTAGAACCTTTTAAATCTTTTGGTGGGGTGTGGTTAAAAAAGGTTACCTTTGTCAAGATGGCCTTACATAAAAAAATGTCGTTAATTAAATTTATAAAAATGTAGATTAAATTAGTTTGCAACAAGAAGTATTTAAATTAAATTAATAAAAAAATTAAATTGAAATGGCTAGGTTATTAGATTCTGTATCAAAGAAAATAATGTTCTGGGTGACTATACCAGCACGCTTCTGCGGTAGCTCCTTCAGCTGGGCAGGTGGACTTTAACCATCTGTGTACTGTGGACTTTAACTTGGTTAGAAACCCTTGGGAGCACTCCTAAGGTGGCTCGTAGGCTTAATGTCCCCGGTTACAACCCATGTGGTTCTTTAACCTCACATCTGGTGAAGTGGTGAAAAATCAATTACAATCCCAGCAACAAAACACACAACCCCTAAAAAATAATAGAAAGGAAAATTAACCCACTGAGTACCCACAAAACGATAACTAAGAACAAAAGAAAAGAAAATAGCTTACCTCTAAAAGGGGGGTTAGACCTCGTGGTCTTTTTTTAAAAAAATGGCTCAACGGCGACCTTCTTCTCTGAAGGTATTTTCAGAAAGCCAAAATGGAGGCCGCAAAATCTCCAAGTAAGACAGACCCCCTCCTCTAGCAAAATCGGCTGACTCAAGGCTGCCAGCTGGACATAAACCCCGACAAGGAAAATAAGAAGAAGAAGAGAACAGAGTGACAACATAAAGGATCCAAACGATCAGAACGAACAAGGGTCTGGGCCTTTACCAGAACCTAAATTACATAAGGAAATGAAGAAAGTAACTCTAAACAACCCCGTCTAAACATAAAATCGCCAAAAGTAGAAATGGACGGTCTGCGACTTGACCGAGACGCGAAACCGGAATTACATGGTTCACCTATGTGCGGCGCCTGATGCCATCAGCCACAGAAAATAGAAGTAGTGCGTTCGCCCCATATTTTGGCTAGCGTTATGCAACCAAAGATGATACCCCACAAAATAAATAGTGGCAATTTTAAAATTGCTACACAATAAAAAAAATAGGTTTTGTTCGGGAAACAAAAAAAAAGTTGAAACTTGATGTAAGAAACAGCTTAAAGACCAAAAAAAAATAACAATTTTTAAAACAAACTTAACATATTCACTAACATAATCACTGACCCGATGAATCATTAAAAAATTAGTTCAAAGTGTAGTTAGCTGCATTAATTAAGAAACGTTTAGTCAGGTTTATAAACCTTTTTGAACATTGTTGCTTTCTCAAGGAGAGCGGTAGATAATTTAAAACTTTCTTACCACCATATATCCACGATTTCTTGATTTATTCAGAATGAAGAATAGGTAAGCTTGAAAGCAAGGATTTGAGCGAATTATAATAGGCCTACCTATAACAACAGCTCGCTTTTATATTTTTTTATGAACAAGACATGCAGTCTCCAAAATGATGATACAACAAAGAGTCAAGATCGCATGTTTTATAAAAAGTGGACGACAAGAATCCTTTAGCGCTACCCATATATCTTATTGCTCTCTTTCGCAAAACAAACACAGAGTGAAATAAATATTGGGAGCATGAACCCTAAAAACAGATTCCATAGCGAAGATCGAACTCTATTAGGGCATAGTAAGAGCTCCTTGCTACAGTGAAATCTAAGTTGTTTGATGTCACCATCACAGCATAAGTTGGAAGAAATTTTGTTGCATAAATTGTCAATATGAGTTTCAAATTTAAGAGAGCTCTCTATTGATAATCCTAAAAATTTACTTACAGAAACAGTTGAAATTTTCTCATTCTCTATAAAAACATTATCTATGACCCACTTAAATTTCAATACATTTGTCTTTGAGATATTAAAAGATAACAGATTTGCATCGCACCACCCCTTCATCCTATCGAAATCATTACTAATGTCAATTTCAAGCTTGCCAAGGTATATTCTATGCCAAAGGATGGTGGTGTATCATCAGAGAAAATAGTAAATTTCCCTGATATAGGCAGATGAGGTACGTCGTTGAAATAGACCAAAAAGAGTAGATGGCCTAAGACTGACCTTTGTGGAATAACCGTGTCAGTGCTAAGCTCATCAGAACTGTTATTATTAAACACGACTGTCTACACCCGGCCCGTTAGATACAAGCGAAACTACTCCAAGGCAGTTCCTCTTACCCCATACGCCTCCAACTTCAACAGCACTATTCAGTAATCCACGCAATCAAATGCTTTCGACAAATTACAGAAGACAGCCACAGCAGCCTGACCAGAGTTTAAGGACACGTACAGATGCTCAAGGAACACTAAGATGGCATCGCTCAAACCCTCCGAAGCTTGAAATCCAATCTGTTGGATGGACAAAAGGTTGTGTTCATTTAGAAATGACATCAGCCGCAGGTTCACAATCTTTTCTACAATTTTGGATAAGCTGGAAAGTAACGCAATTGGTCAAAAATTTGGAGGGGTAGCATGACCACCACTCTTGTGAAGTGAGATAAGTATAACCTTCTTTAGACAAGGCCGAAAAGTATACTATTAATATGACTACTTAATGTCCTATTTAAAAAAAAAATAATCAGTTTTATATGTTATACAAACTTATTTAACATTACAATAAGGAAGTCTGACATCTATAACAAAAGAAAATAATAATATATTTTACAGCATTACTTGCAGGAAAATGCATTAAACTTCCTGTCTCTTACAGAACAAACAGGAATTTCAATTTCTGTTTACCGTAGATGTCGCGTTGTATATTATGTATATTATCCTACGAGTAGCTTACACCCTCCGTCTCGGCCGCCGCCGTAACTCATCTCGTTAAATATGACCCATTACGATCTATCATTTTGATAGAATACCACCTTTTTATCGAAAACATAGGTACTTCTTTCTAATGCCGCGTCTAGATAGGCGTAATATAATATGAACTCACCCGTCTAGCACTATCCATTGATGGAAGATGCTCTAGTTTGTCGGAGGGTATCGGGTACGGGGCACCTCAGGGTTCTGTGTTATACCCTATCTTGTTCTTATTGTATATAAACGACCTTACAAGTATAGATACTAGTGGTCAGTTTACACTTTACGCGGATGACACCTGCACTCTTTTTTGGAATTCAAGCAATAGTGAACTTTTGAAAAGTGTCATAAATAAAGGGCGGATTATATGCAAAGTGCAAATATATGCATTTTTCGCATATTTTGTTAATTTTATAATAAAATGCATATCTTTGCCAAATTATTATTTTATGAACTTGTTTTTATGTTTTCGGCGTTATCAAAAAATTAAAAACGTCCGGTCATGAAAACTCGTAGACTCATAGGCTTAATATCCTGTCCGGCACTTGTTTTAGGGATTTTTCCAATCTAATGATAATTATATAATAAATAATATTTACATTTTGGTTATACACAAGGTATTTATTGGGGGTTTCCGGGGTTTGCAGGTATATTATTAGGGGTTTTTTATTGTCATTTAATAATAGCTCATTATTGCCTGTTAACAAACTGTATTTATATCGGGTTGTAATACGTACTACTGTTTTAGTTTGTCGAAAGATTTCAGTATTTTCAGTGTGAAACTAGTGATTTCAAATTTGTGTTCAAAATGTCTAAAGTGGCGAAAACGTCTTTGTGGATTAAAAATTCCCCAGAGTTAGAGTTTAGTGGAGAAAGAGTCTTCTGTAAAGCTTATGCGAAAATTATTGTTTGTGGAAAGAAGTTCCAAATCGACCAACATTTGAAAACACCGCTGCATAAATCAAAGTTACAAAAACTGAAATCTGAGCCAGTTCAGCTGAGTGTAAAAAACGCATTTCAAAATGTTGGGGAAAAATCGAAATCCGAAAACGAAATTTTTCAACAAGACTTATGCAAGGCTTTGGTCGCAGCAAACATACCCATAAAAAAATTGCAAAATTCGCAATTTAGAGGATTTTTGCAAAAATATTGTCAACAAATCATTCCTGACGAATCCACGCTTAGAAAGAAAAATGTCCATTCAGTATACGAAACCGTTCTAGAAGAAATTAGAGCTTCACTGGGTGATAAAATTTTTTACATTATTGTTGATGAAAGCACATATGGTGGCAGATATATCGCACATCTTATGATTGAAGCACTTCAAGAAGATAAATCAACAAACCCATATTTAATAGCTTTTAAGCAGCTAGACAAAACTAATAATGTGACCGTAATCAGATTTATTCAGCAGTCCATATGATGATGATATGGGAAGAAAAAGCTCGTTCTTACCAAATCCAGTCCCAGATGAGAAGTTTTAAGTGCTTTGGTCTGATACAGCACCGATATGGTAAAAGTAGCCCAAAACTTGAAAATCTTTTACCCCAATATGGTACATGTGACTTGTCTTTTACATGGAATAAACTGAGTCGCAGAAACCGTCAGAGTGTGTGTGTTTCTTAAAGCACCTCTAAGAGTGCAGATGTATAAGGAGAGATTAACAGGAGTTAGTTTACCTCCAGAATCTGTAATTACCCGTTGGAGAACATGTATTAAGGCCCCAATATTCTACACAGAACATTTTGAAACCCTTAAAGAACTAATTTTGGATTTAGATGACGATTAGCAGTGTGTTTTGCAGAGTAAAAGAGTTGTTCAAATTTGCAAGTGTAGTTAAAGATCTTGTTTTTATTAAGGTTGATTTCAGTCTTATACCGGAGATAATATCCTCGTTAGAGAGTAGACATTTAAGTTTAGGAGACTCAATTAGTATTGTTGAAACTTTTTCCGCTAAATGTAACAACATTCCCGGTAAAGTTGGAGGTCTAGAAAGGAACAAATTGTATGTAACTGTAAGAAAGAATAGAGGATTTAAATACTTAACTGCAGTAAAAAGCATTTATGAAGGTAAACCATCCAACGAAGTTGTATCTTGGCCTTACACTTTACTACCTAAGTTGCAGTATTGTCCGATTACATCAGTAGATGTTGAAGGAAGCTCTGTTTATTTAAACATATTTTTACTGATAGAAGACATCTTTTTTAGAACCCAGTGTGTTTCTTTGCCCTATTTTACTATAATAAATTAAGAAATATTGCATACAAGTATGCATATTTGGTAAAAAAAAATGCATATAACTGCATATTTTAAAGGCAACCAACGCATATGTATGCGCATATTTTGGCTGAATTTAAGTGCGTATATTCCGCCCTTTAGTCATAAATCAAGATCTTTAAAAAATTGAAGCCTGGTGCGACTCTAACTCCCTTTGTTTAAATGTAAAACTAATCTAAACTAATATTTTGACTTTTGAATTTGAAAAACATGTCACTGAACTAAATAAGAAATTTGTTCCGAGGCGAAAATGGTATATCACTCGTTCTTAGTATCCCACATGAGATATGGTATTGCATTTTGGGGATTCTGTAATGAACATCTTTGAAATACCGTTTTCGTTTTCCAGAAAAGAGCGCATAGGTGTATGAGTGGGACAAAACATCGAGTGCCGGATGCACTTCGGCCAGGTTTAGCACATTATGTTCACCCTAGTTTGTTCTTACACCCACGCATTGATTCCAGTTTCTTGCACTAGTCAACTGGGGAGAATGTCGGAATATCCTTTGGTTCTAGTCTTGGTTGCCCGAGTATTGGTTGCCTTTTCCGTTCCAATGACTCGCAGTGGCAAATAATATGCCGTACCTGTTGTGAAAACGATTGCTTAAATGCAATAAAAATAATGAAATTAAATGCAACTAATGTTTTCAGAATCAATACTACTCTTTGTCTAGATAAAATAAATGCTTCTCAAATATTCTATGAGCAACACAATTCCTCAACGGTCAGAGAAACAGCGAAACAAAATGCATTTATTGTTTTCAGAACAAATAATATTGTCGCCCAGGCAAGCAACTAAATTTGCACACATTATCCTAAAACAGCGGCCTGTCGCTACGGTTAATTTAGCAAGAAATTGTTCTCAACACAATTCAGTGGTAAAAAGTCTATTTTTGAAGATTGTTAAAACGTATATGTGATTTGTCGCTGGGAGATTAAGCTCACCGCACTAGTACACAAAGCGGGAAAATTAACCATTGGTCCAGAGAAAACATGGCGGAACAGTAAATAGCCAATTAAAACACAACGCGCGAAATATGTAGCCTTGTGATTGGCCAGTCTGACAGCTGAGCGTGAATACTAACGACGAGAGCACATTTACGTTCTCTCGCGAACCACTGCGGATTAAACTAGTGAAAGGTCAACACGTACGTCAAAATTATTAGGGTCATCGTCCGTTGACATGACAAAATTGCATTCGCTGAAATAAAAGCACCAAGTAATTGTAGTAATGTTATAAAAAGTTAGTAGTTAATCATGTATTAAAATTTATTGCGTAAACAAGTGCCAAATTGAATAAATAAACGCCAAATTAAATGGGATCTAACTGTCTAATTTACTTAACATCAGAAGTAGCTGTTTTGTTAGTCGGGTCTGGGTCTCCAATGAAAGATTTGCTATGGTTTAATCCCTGTCTATTGTTCAAGTAGATATTGTGTTGATTCCTTGTCCATTGTTTTATGACATCTCGTAATGTGCACCTTGGGACTCCGAGTACCGGTTCTGGGCCAATGAATGTTTTCTCCGACCCCTTTCTTGCAAGTTCGTCGGTCTTTTCGTTTCCTGTAATACCTTCATGTCCTGATACCCATTGTAGTATTACTCTGTTGACTTTTGCCACGGCCACTAGTTCCTCTTGGCATTCCCATACCAGTCTTGATGTCACCTTATTGCATGTAAGCGCTCTAAGGCCTGCTTGGCTATCGGAGTATAATATGTGGATCCACTTTTTAAGTCCTCCTATTGTTTTCATACGCACACCGTAGGATGGCGTAGATTTCCGCTTAGAACACCGTGGGAGACTTACCCAGGGAGAAATAAGCATCTTTCTACGGTCTTATTCCGTGTATCACTGCTCTGGTTCGGTACCGTCTTTGATTTTTGAGCCGTCTGTGTACCAGATTATTGCCCCAAGAGTATCTGGTATTTTATTGATCCACGCATCCCGTTCGTCGATTACGATCTTGAATGGTATGTCATAGCGATATGGGTTTGTGTGGTCTGATCTCATTTCTAACTCTTTATGAAGATAACCAGCTAGGTTATGATTTCGCATTGAAGTGCGTGTCCAGTTCTGTGCCACCCAGAAAGTGACGTAGAACTCTGTAGTCTGCAAAGCTCCATTCTTGCCTCTCCTTTAATCACCAAATGAAGTGGAGGAAGGTCCAGGATGTTTTCCATTGCGGACGTAGGGGTCAATATCATGACCCCTGTGATGCTCAAGTAGACCAGTCTTTGTAGGCTTCCAAGCTTTGATATTGTGCTTTTCTGCAGTGTCTTTGGCCACCTAATTGCAGGTCTCACTATCCTGGTGTACAGTCAATGCACCAGCTTAGGTAAGAATCTCCATGTTTTTCCGTACATCCGTCTAGTAACTGCCAAGGTTACTTCCGACTTCCGGATTGTTTTTCCATGTGTTTGTTTCAGGTCAGTCTGTGGTCAGCCATTATTTAGGAAGTATAGTATTTTAACGGTAAAAGCTTATTAATTTTAGAAACCGTATGTTTATTACATAAAAGATATTTAAATAATAATGCTAAAAATTTGTGCAGTACTAGGCAAAGTTCTAACCTTCGGCTCCTAATTCCTAGATCGATTCCGATTAAGCGCTCTCTAATTTGCGAAAGTCTAAAGGTGTATATTCATTTGAGTGTGGAGTGTAGATTTTGGATTATGTGCTTTTGCGCAAAACAGTGAGAGACCTTATGGCTCAAACGGCATATTAAAACCTGGAAGAGTATTATCGGGATGGAGTTTGATTTGAATTTGATTGTAATATTTTTTGTGGTGTCTCAATGTTTTAAACTCTCTGACAATGTTTTAGCATTAGTTGCTTTGTCTACTGGGTGAGTTTTTTAGTGTTACAAGGCGATATCTCGTAAACGGTTTAAAATATTTTCTTGAAATTTTAACGAGGCAATAGTAAGATGAGGGGACATATTTAAACATATTTTTATCATATACCCCCTGCCCCCATTTTGAGGGGTGGGGGTAACTTTAAAATTTTGAATGGGATTATGTACCTTTGTTTATTAATTTCGAATCTTCGTACAAAACTACGTATGTGTACAAAGAAAAATTTGATTTGCTCTACTGGTTACGGAGTTATGATTTATTGAATATAAAAATTGAAAAATATTATGCTTTATGAAGATAACCAGCTAGGCATTCTATTGGCGGTGGTGGAGAATTCAGAAATATGTGTCAAAAAAATTAGTTCTAATTCGAAAATAAAAATATCTTCAGTGAATAATTGTTTATTGGCAAACAAATTTTATCCCCATAAGGTTCAATAACATCAGAAATTAAGCCACAATGATTTTGAAAGAAGAACATTTTTTTGTCAACAGGCACAAAATACCACTGTTGAAGTTAAAGATTTTTTTAAATATGTCATGTTTACTGACGAATCGACATTTCATAGAAATGGGTTCGTCAATAGACATAATTTTTACTTTTATGATACCCAAAATCCACATGCCCTGCTAGTAAATAATTTTCAACATCAGTGGAGCTTAAACGTTTGGGGAGGTGTTAGCCACGATTATTAATAAATTAAAAGAAATCTTCTTTCCTCCAGATGTCACAATCTTTCTTTATCTAAATTTAATATATGTTTTACTTATCGAAACTTAATCATGCAAGCTTATGATTATTGATTATACAAAAAACCTTCCTTTACTTTTATGATACCCAAAATCCACATGCCCTGCTAGTAAATAATTTTCAACATCAGTGGAGCTTAAACGTTTGGGGAGGTGTTAGCCACGATTTATTAATAAATTAAAAGAAATCTTCTTTCCTCCAGATGTCACAATCTTTCTTTATCTAAATTTAATATATGTTTTACTTATCGAAATTTAATCATGCAAGCTTATGATTCTTGATTATACAAAAAACCTTCCTTTAAACTTTTCCTATTTCTCAATAAATACAATCCATACTTCAAATGCTTAACAAAATTAAAGGAAACTTTTTTCCTTCAGAGGTCATATTCTTTTATTATCATCTTTAAATCTGCTTCTTTTCTTTCCATATAATTAACCATCTAATACACCAAGTCTCCAGCCTCTCTGTTGTACTCATTTATTTGAGACAACTTATTTCGATGTTAAACTCGATGTTGGGTAAGTCCTTCTCAATCTTATACTTTTTCATTCTCAAACTTATATTATCCTTTTAGTATCCCCTGAAGATGAGTACTTAAGTGCTCGAAACATGTCGGGAGCTTAAACACCTTTTTTATGTTAACAATTAAAGTGTGGAGGAAGACTGCATTGTTTTATTTTATATTACATTGACTCCGCTGAAAGTATGGACTACTTTTTCAACTTTAATCTTTATTTGTTATGTCCAGCTTTACGTCAATTTTTGACAATAGCGTCATAGAAATTATTTGCTGGTGTTGACTGTATTATAGTTGATGCAAGACAAAAACCGATGCACGTCGTACCCTTCGAGTGACGTCAGTTACCGACAGTGTTACCAACTTGTAACCAAAATATCCGACTGAGGGAATTACACGTTTTTTTTTTTATAAAAACAAGATAAATATACAAAAATTTCACATAGTTTATATATTTGTTAACTGCATAATATATTTCACCATCAACTTTAGTAGATCTAACATTTCTTTTATTTTCATCTTACCAATGGTACCATTTTGAAAAATCCATGTTTCATCCAAGAAAACGAATGTGTACAAGAATGCTTCTTTTTCTTTAATATTTTCCAGTACCAGTCGTTGGAAAGCCACATGGGAAAGTTCCATAAGCCCTCGCCTCAGTTCATCTTTTTTCCATCCGAAGCCTATTTTCTTGAAGAGGCTTCTTAAAGAGTTAAGACAACCATCAAGCCGTTCTCTGTCTTTTAATTTGTAACTTAAAGTTGTCAAAGTTACATGATGTTCTAAAAAAAGTTATAGCTTATGAATAACCGATGTAAAATATTATAATTTATAAATAATACAACTTACTTGTTTCGTACATTCCATAAATAGTGTCACGGATAGAACTTATATCCAATCTTCACACATTTTTAACCCTCTTGGAATTAGAACGTTTGTTTTAAGGTGATTCTAATAATTTATTTTCCTTAACTGTTGTTGAAATTGCGCTTACAGTGGAGATATTTAAATTTAGAACAGCTGCTACAAGCTAAAAATTAGTAAAGTAGAAATGAAATATATAGACCTTAACGTACTCTTAAAATTTATTTCTCTGTACTGCTGTCAAGGGTAACAATAGGCTATTGTTGTTAAGTTTTTCCTGAAAATAGCTTCTAGCTATTAGCTCTTTGCACCGGCTATTTAAATGCTTCGGCATTTTTCACAAATAGTAAAAAACGCAATCGACAGAGATATGTATGTGCACTTTTGTTTTTCTTAATAGTGTAGCAATTTTAAAATTGCCACTATTTATTTTGTGGGAATGGTAGACTGCCTTGGATTTATACAGATATGTTTTCAGAAAGTGCATTCCTTTTTATTTAATGTTAAAATTGTTCATTAGGTTGTATCATCTTTGGTTGCATAACGTTAGTCAAAATATGGGGCGAACGCACTACTTTTGCTGTTCTGTGGGTAAGGTAGACTGCCTTGGATTTATACAGATATGTTTTCACAAAGTGCATTCCTTTTTATTTACTGTTAAAATTGTTCATTAGGTTCTATCATCTTTGGTTGCATAACGTTAGCCAAAATATGGGGCGAACGCACTACTTTTGCTGTTCTGTGGGTTGATGACGCTAGCCACCGCCGCGTAAAGTTGAATCACATATCTGCGTTTCTGGTTCCCGAGAAAGCGCAGAACGCCCACTTGTACTTTTGGCAACTTTATGCGTAAACAAAGTTGTTTAGAATTATTTGATTTATTTTCTTATGTAATTTAGGTTCTGGTAAAAGCCCAGACTCTTGTTCGTTCTGATCGTTTGGATCCTTTATGTTGTGTCTCTGTTCTCTTCTTCTTCTTATTTTCCTTTGTTGGGGTTATGTTCGGTTGGCAACAGTGAGTCAGCAGATTTTGCTAGAGAAGGGGGTTTGTCTTACTAACGAGTTCTTGTGGTCGCCAGTTTACTTTCTGAAAAAACCTTCAGAGAAGAAGGTCGAGCCCGTTGCCTTTGACCCATTTTTTTTTAAAAAAGACCACGAGGTCTCACCCTCCTTTTAGAGGTAAGCTGCTTTAATTTCTTTTGTTCATGGTTTGTTGGAATTCAGTGGGTAATTCTCTTTTCTATTATTTTTAGGGTTGTGCTGGTTTCGGCAAATTAGCCGTTTTTCCTGCCGTTCGGCAATTATGTAGGTTAAGCCACGTAATTGATTAACACATCACATGGAATTTTAAGGCCCACATAACCACCTAAGGTTCTCCAACTAAGCCTACGAGCTACCTTCAACTTCCACCTGACCAACCAGAGAAAACCACATGGGGCCGTCCTGATCGATTGATCGAACACAGAGTGGTATAAAAGTGATCTAAATGCTATTTTTATAATTTAATTATTGTTCTCCGTCACCATAAGCCATTTCAGATTATTACTATTTTGTTTCAATTAATTAATTAAAATTTAATTTATAACTTTTTAATGTAAAGTCATCTTGACAAAGGTAACCCTTTTATAACCATACACCATCAAAAGATTTAAAAGGTTCTAGAATCTTCCCCGAGGTTATACATAAATTTTATCTTAAATCCCTGCGTCCGGAAAGGCTGTCTTTTCATTTTATAATTCAAACTTATCTAAATTTTAAACAATTTGACATTATAAAATTAACCTAGCACAAACCCTTTTTTTGGTTAAGTAACCTTTTATTTTAATAAAAACTTAATTGTATGTGTGGGAAAGCTTTAGTTTTATTTATTGCATAGATTTCTCAATAGAACTGATATACGGTATATTTTTCCTGGTTTGGACTTCGATCAAACCAGGTGGCGCCCAAGATAAACCAAAGACGGAGGGAAGGTGTAAGTATATGGACCACGACCTAGTGCCTCCACATAAAGAGTTACAGTCAGCAGATAGTGACAACCAGTTGTCCAAGACAACAGATTGTCATTGTCATAATAGAACAGTTTTTTATGAAAAGATCTGGAGTTTTTGTTAAAAAATAGACGCACAGCAACACGGAACCACGAACAATTAAGGTTAGTTTTGCATGTCAAACTAAACCAACGAACGAGCTGGCGCCACCGCACCGTTCACAGTTGTGTTGCCAACTATCGGCCAATAAAATTCAAATTATATTAATTTTTACAAGCTTGAATAAACAAAATAGTTGCTATAAGTGGGTTCGTATCAAAGAAGAATACCTTAAGTTTGTAGTTAATTCAATATCGCATAAAGTTGTATTACTTTTTGCCCAAATTTAATTTCCTCGTGTTTTCTTACGGATTTATAATTATCAGCTGATTGATGACGTGCATCAGATTTTGTTTCGCATCAACTGTACCTAAACTATAAAAATTTCGTAATTTTGCCTTCACATTTAATTAAATAAGTAAGGATTATCCTATTAAAATGTATTCAAACTTGGCATATGAGTTTATTATGTCGGCCTATTCAAAAAATTATAGTACAATTTTTCTCTAAAATGTAGAGGAGAGCCAATATTTAGTCACCTCAAAATTTACATTTACTATGTTCAACTGAGCCATGCATTACCCGGTATAAACACATGTAGACACGCATGTAACTTAACTTTAATACACAGAAAGTTTACTTAAAGTACCTAGGTGATTATTACTTATCGTTATTTCCCTGGGTAGAGAAATTTTACTTCTCATTAGAGAAATTGAGTAAATAATGGCGATTATTTCTCTAGCTAGTATAAAAAGATAACACTGGGGAACAGTAAAAATGTTTCCGAGACCAAAATAGTAAAATCTTACTTATACTAACTAACAATCTGTCTTGCAAAAGTCTGAGTTGGCTCCGGTTTTATAAATCCATGCTAATTATGATAACTACCTACCTGCCCGTAATGTATGGGAAAATTTGACTATTAAATGAGAAGTACCTGGATTTATTATACCAGGTGTACTTTATAAGGGGTTTAAATACATATAACATAAATCCTAAATTGTTAGTTAGTTGTATTTCAACCACCAGTTGATTAAGAGCTGTTCGTATTCGAGAAATTAGAAAGTTTTGAGCAACATGTCGCGAGTTTGTTTTAATAAGCCGGATCATTTTTGTTATATATGTGGTGAAGTGACTTTTGTAAAAGAAAAACGTACACTTAGCACTTTAATACAAAAGGCTTACAACTTGTATTTTGGCTGTAAAATCGCCATACGCCCGGTGCTTCATAGTGACGAGTTGCCTGTATCTAATCCACCTAAGAAATATAGCTTTGATTCTGATGATGATCCAATGGATTCAAACGGTAGTGTACTGGAAAATGTCGCCGGCCCATCAACCTCGCAAGGCTCCGATTTTGTGTGTGAACTTCCCAGTAAAAAGCCTCACAAAATAAGTCAAAGTGAATTAAGTGACCATCTAAGGGATTTGGAACTGCCTAAGAAAAAATCCGAAGTATTGGCCTCTCGATTGCGGCAATGGAACTTACTTCAAGATGGAGTAAAAGTTTCTGTGTATCGAAGCCGTCAGAAAAACCTAACACCATTTTTAACATAGAAAACAATTTGGTAGCCTGTAGGGACATTGAGACATTAATGGCAGCTTTAAATCTCGACTATGATCCAAAAGACTGGAGATTTTTCTTCGATTCCTCAAAAGTAACTCTTAAAGCTGTGTTACTCCATAATGGAAATAAGTTGCCTTCAGTCCCAATTGGTCATACAGTCCACATGAAAGAAACGTATAGCAATTTGAAATTGTTACTGGAGAACATACAATATGAAAGATATAATTGGCAAATTTGCGGGGATT
This sequence comes from Polydrusus tereticollis, assembly GCA_963920685.1. NCBI lineage: Eukaryota > Metazoa > Arthropoda > Insecta > Coleoptera > Curculionidae > Polydrusus > Polydrusus tereticollis. The sequence continues at coordinate 22,385,120 of OY987328.1, forward strand.
TAAAAGTTGTGGCGATTTTGCTTGGAATGCAGCTAGGTTACACAAAATACTGCTGCTTCCTCTGCGAAAGGGACAGTCCAGCACGATCGGATCACTACGTAAAGAAAATTTGGCCAACCGAAGAGTCTTTTGAGCCAGGAAAGAGAAATGTAGCCAGCGCGCCATTAGTTTCCCCAAAAAAGATTTTAAAATTGGGACTTTTGGGAAAATTTTGAGAGGGTCATGGACAAGGAAGGCCGTGCTTTTAGTTATCTATAAGAAAAGTTTCCTAGAATCAGTGACACTAAAATTAAAGGGGGAATATTTGAGGGTCCCCAGATTAGGAAACTATTCGGAGACGCGCAATTCGATTCCATACTTAAAGGCGAGGAAAAAGACGCTTGGAATGCCTTCAAAATAATTGCAACAAATTTTTTGGGAAACATAAAAGCAGAAAACTATAAAGACCTGGTTACCCAACTTCTTCTATGTTACCAAAAGTCTGGATTACTTTCCGGAAAATTTTGGTGCTGTAAGTGACGAACATGGGGAGAGGCTTCACCAGGATATTTTAAACATGGAGAGAAGGTATCAGGGAAAATGGAACTGTGATATGTGAGCCGAGTACTGTTGAGGAGAGATGCCCCCGAGGCTGCTGTCAAAAGACAGGCTAAGAAGCGTAAAATGAGTGTCTAAACTTTAGACTCACTGATAAAAATGTGCTATTTAATTGCTATTGTTGAACTAATAATATATTGTTTGTATGTTCATTGTAAATGCCTGTGAATTAAAATGGTCATTGTAACAGTGTCACCATTAAAGTCCGCACCATATGGAACTTTTTTTTATTAATGAGGTTAGTTAAAATTAAATTTCGGCAATCGTTTTTGCTTCAAATTAGACTAAAAATTATATAATCAAATGTCACCATCTGTCATTCGGTATCTGTCAAAAATTACATTTTAATCAAAAAATGCTGAAAAATGGCATTGTTTTACCGAATTTCAAAAAATTTTATTAGAAAAAGTTGTTTCTAGTACAATTCTTGGCCTAAATACAAAGTTTCAGTTTTCTAGCTCAAAGTTGATTTTTTTGCCATTTTTTCTAATTTACTTTTTTTTTATTTAATGTAAGTTCGCTTAATGGATATTAAACTATTTGCTTATACCATACTCAATATTTTATTTAGTTTGTATGAGCTTTTTTTTACTAGAATGCCATTTTTTTTCGAAATTTAAAATTAGAGGCAAAAAAATTTGACACAGGTGGTGCAAAGTTATCCTAATTTAAAAATTTTAACAGATAGACGTCAGATGTTTCGTTTTTCAAATGACAAATACATCTAAATATTTGATAAAAATTTTATTTTATACTTAAAACTATCATTATTATTAAAAGGAACAAAAAGGAACTTTAATCATTTTAAATAGGTAACACAAAAGCAATATAAATTTCACATTTCAGTGTGACGTCCTTCTCGCTCTATACAAACACCCGTCCGTCTATAAACGTCTTTGACAGCATTTTGTACAAAGCTTGGTCTTATATCGGCACAACACTGTCTTATCGTTTGTTCCAAATGCTCGATATTTCTAAACGGTCGATTCTTATAAACTTTCTGCTTAAGATAACCCCACAGAAAAAAGTCTAGTGGGGTTATGTCAGGCGACCTGGGTGGCCAGTGACATTCTCTATCACGCCCTATAACTCTGTTTTGAAATAATTGGTTTAAGCGTTCTTTCACTGCTACAGTTTGATGTATGGGTGCACCATCAAGCTGATACCATAAGTTATGTCTATGGTGTAAGGGCATGTTATCCAAAACTTCGGTAATCTCGTTATCAAGAAAATTCAGGTACCTTTCACCAGTTAAGTTTACTCTAAAGAAGTATGGTCCAATAAACTCTTCTTTCAAAATTCCACACCAAACATTGGTTTTAAAATGATACTGGTCGCGACATTCAATTGTGAAGTTAGGATTTTCTTGGGACCACCTTCGGCAATTTTGTGAGCTCACGGTACCATTCGAAGAGAAAGTGGCTTCATCTGTCCATAATATCTTGTATGGAAAAAGAATATTCTCCTCATATTTTCCCTGATACCAAAACGAAAAATCAAGTCGGATATCAAATCGCGTTCTTTTAATGTGTTTATAAACTTGGGTTTATATGCCCGAAATCGATTTTTCTGAAGAATTTTTCTAACGCTTTCCCTCTTGCACCCTGTTGAATCACTTATCTTGGTTACACTAGTTTGACCGTGGTCAATAACAGTTAAACAAACATCAAGTTGTGCTGCTTCATCGTATTTACTTGCCGCGTGAGGTTTCTTAAAATTATTTTGAACAGATCCAGTTTCTCTAAATTTTGACATTATTCTTGAAACAGTGCTATGCTGCAAATTTTTTTCTGGATGCCTCTCATTAAAAATGGCAGATACTTGCCGGTGAGGCATATTCTCTCCACAAATTAAGACAATTTCTATTTTTTCTTGAATGGACAACATTGGTGATAACACTGAAAACTATAACTTGCGAAAATATTCAAATTTATGACATTTCTTTTATTTATTCGGCACTCTAATTCGTGTTTTTTTCCATAGCCTACTTATAAAATTCAAAATTGCCTTGATATTTTATTGTGGATAAAAAGAAAATGTGTCTAAATTTTGAACTAATCTGATATCTGGGAATTTTATTATAAGTTTTTTAAACTTCTTAGGTGTATGTACTATCAAAAAAATGGAATATCCGACGTCTATCTGTTAAAATTTTTAAATTAGGATAACTTTGCACCACCTGTGTCAAATTTTTTTGCCTCTAATTTTAAATTTCGAAAAAAAAATGGCATTCTAGTAAAAAAAAGCTCATACAAACTAAATAAAATATTGAGTATGGTATAAGCAAATAGTTTAATATCCATTAAGCGAACTTACATTAAATAAAAAAAAAGTTAATTAGAAAAAATGGCAAAAAAATCAACTTTGAGCTAGAAAACTGAAACTTTGTATTTAGGCCAAGAATTGTACTAGAAACAACTTTTTCTAATAAAATTTTTTGAAATTCGGTAAAACAATGCCATTTTTCAGCATTTTTTGATTAAAATGTAATTTTTGACAGATACCGAATGACAGATGGTGACATTTGATTATATAATTTTTAGTCTAATTTGAAGCAAAAACGATTGCCGAAATTTAATTTTAACTAACCTCATTAATAAAAAAAAGTTCCATATGGTGCGGACTTTAATGGTGACACATATACCTATAAATTAAAATTTTGTAACAAATAATTCAGATTTTTTTTGCGAGCTAACTAAAATGTATAATATGTATTTTTTAGTTACTTGGGTGTAGTTCAATAAGAAAAAAATAGGTTTTGTTCAGGAAACAAAAAAGAAGTTGAAATTTGTTCCCCAGTGTAATTATTAACCGCCCCAGCTAGATCGTAATAAATTAAAAAAAAAAAACTTTGATGACACCATTTTCAAGGGCCTTTGGAAATTAGACTATGAATCTAAAAGTCTCAATGTTAAAAGAAACAAAAGCTTTGGCCAAAGAAAATAAATTTTATGGAGAACAGAATTATTATGGAACAAGCCTCGTAAATAACTATCATATTAAATTACTTCTGCCTGAACTGAAGCGTAATATGACAAGATGATAAAAATTTATATTGCTAAAAGTAACTTATATACAAGAAAATAATATCAATACTTCCAATTCTTTTAGCGGGATGGAAAATTTATAAAACATTGTCATACGTTCACCGGAAGAATTGTATGATTGAATTTTTGATATATGACCTGAAAAACGGCCGTTCGTTGCAGCTCTATAAATGCCTTTATCTGTTTTCAAACTATGAAATCTATTTTACGTTATTCTATATACATAGCATATATGTAACTAGTATAAGTATGTTATTTTATTGTCATCAAGAATGGAAAGAACATAACAGAAACAGAACCCGAACTAACCTAATTTGGGGCTAACAAAAGTTATTTATTTTACGTTAAAACAGGGCAGTGTTCTACATCTAGTACTCTACTTATTATAACTCCTAGGATAGGTACACCAGTATTAGGTAACTCAGCAAACTACTATTAATACTTTTGACGTTGATGCAGTATCATCGGGTTAATTTTTGTCATTTGTTCCACTTGGTGGCGGTTTTCGAAAGAAATGAAGGGTGAATTTAAATTAGGCCAGACTAAGTTCCACACACTTACGTACGAAAAACAATTAGTTGTGACAAAGTGTGGTCGTCGTATGCCCGACTTCTCTTTTTATGAAAACGCAGAGCACTGCAGGAGTAATCCTTTATGACGCTCTGCGAGCGGTGCGTGTGCACAGGAAACGATTCACGTTGGTCTTGAATCTTTAGAGATTATTCTCGTTGGGAAACACAGCCTCAGGGAGGTCGTTTCAAAGTGATGACGTTCTCCAGATGAAAGAATTTTTAAACAGTGTCGTTCGAGGGACACTAAGCTGAACCACGTACGGGAGGGCTACAGTGGCTCGTCGTGTATTTCTACCATGCACCGCTTTGGATGGAATCAAACAGGCAACCTCAGTTGAGCACTTGCAATGAAAATATTTGTAAAATAGACTCAAGTCGCCAACCTGCCTTCGGTGTTCAAGGCTTTCCAGGTTGTTTGTCAGATCATGGTCATCGATCAAGCGAATGGCTCCTCTTTAAATGGAATCTAGCGATGGTCGAATTTGGGCTTTATAGAGCATCAAAAGTTGTTGGGGTATATAGAGGTTCTTAGTTTGGAAAAGTGTTCCAAGCTTCTGAGGGGCTGCCTTAGCAATGGCCGCAACGTGACTATGCCAAGACATATGATTATCCAAATTGACGCCCAATAAATGAATTGATGAAGCCAAGGGAATCGAGTGTCCCGCCATGACTATATCTGGTTCTTCGACATTAACTTTTTTAGAAAAACTGCCGCCTGGGTTTTATAAGCGTTAATTCTACTTGGTTACTGTCACTCCAAGACAGAACTTCTTGCAGGTCTTTGTTGAGATGTAAGACCTCTTGCTGCATATAGAGATGTGCATTGGAAGCTGATGTTCGAGCATCCAAAGTAAAAGATGAAACAAGTGTGCTGTCATCAGCGAAGCTATATACAGGGTGTTTCGGGAGGAAAGGGAAATATTTTAATGAGGTATTCTAGAGGTCAATATAAGAAAAAAAGGTCATATAAATGTGGGTCTGGAAATGCTTTCTTTTCGAGATACAATGTGCCAAAAAAAAAAGTAATATACATTTTTCCTTCAATACCTCGAAAACGATTTAAGGTATTACACTGATCATGGGTGTGCGCTATACTGGCATGAAAATAAGTTTTCTCGATTTAAAAAGTTTTTACCATTTTACCAGTGGCGTACGCGACAGCAAAAAATTAAATTGTTTTGGCGAAAAAAATTGTACGCGTCTGGTATTTTTCAAATCAGGGGTCTATTTCTTAATCTACAGTCATTTCTTAAAAGAAAAAGTATTTTGAGTTTTTTTGGTAGAACAAACCATTTTCAAGTAATAGTTAGAATGCTGTTTTATTACGTTACTGATATTTCGACTTCACGACATTTATTTTGTAAAATAATCGGTTCTGAAATTTACAATAAAGTTTATTTTAACAACAAATAACTAAATCTAAATATGAAGAAGTAGTCCATCCTTACAGTGGAGTAGGTAATATAGATAAAAACAAAACTTCTGTCTTCCTCCACAAATAGTATTTATTTCAAAAATTAATTTCTTTAAAAGTGATTGTCCCTACATGTTTCGACTGTACAAACAGTCATCTTTAGGGGAACTAAAAGGAATCTATGAAAGTACAATGACAACAGGCACCATAAAGGACTTACCTAAATCGAGTTTGGTCTCGGTTTTAGTAGTTGCCTCAAATAAATGAGTACAACTCTTTTAAGATCATAAGGCAAATGAAATTTGTTAGTTGAAGACTAGTTTGGCTGAACGTGATGGATAAGAAGATGAGCACAATTTAGAAAATATACATTTTATTATTGTATCGAAGAAATAAAATATGATTATATGTAGCATGAATTTAATTTGGGTTTTATGTTGTTATAATGAAAGTTAGACAAATAGGTACTTAGTCAAGTGTGGAGAAATCAAAAAAAGAAAAGAAAAAAGTTTTTCATCTTAACTGATTAAAGATGTTTTCCTTAAAAAGGAATCTTTAAAAAAAAACCTATCATAAAAAATTGTTCATAAGAACGTTAAAATTTTTTAATTATAGAGGGTTTCGTTTTTTAAAAATTTGGACAGGGGGCTAAGCCCCTGTTGTGTTAAATAATAAATCATAATTTAGAAAATTTAAAGTATTTTTGAAAGTGTTAATAAAATTAGGTTATAGTGCTCACCACTGCCACGCCAAACGCAGAAAATTCAAAATTCGCATAAGTGAACACTGTAAGGAGATTGAAAGAGCATCAAGACTTAATTTGTCACCATCTAACATTAAATCCAACTTTTCTAGACACATATCAGCCAATAACCATACTTTCAATCCAGAAACAAACACTAAACTCTTACACTTCTGTCAAAAAAGCAATAAGCTGGACCTACTTGAAATTGTTGAAATAAATAAAAATTTTAATAACACTAATATAAACTGTGTCAACGATCAAATAATTCACAGCAGCACAAATTTCTTTAATTCTCTAAACTTAAGATAACTCAACGAACGTGTGTCCCCACAGGGGGCTGCGTGGGCCTGCCATCCGTTGGCGGTGGATAGTTTGGGGCGTTCTTGGGCCCCTACAGCAGCGGTTAAAAGATTAGTGCACTGGCTATATAGATTAGTCTCATGGGTTTCTCCCATCATTGAGATGTAATATTGCTGCTGAGGGGTCGATGGACGGTGTTTTCTGTTAGTATGCTTGGCGGGACCACGCTCCCCCTTGTTGGTGCTACAATGTTCTTATTTCTTCTCTTAAAGACACATTTTCACTCTTTCAATTTCCACTCAATATCTCCTTACCTTCACAACACAATTAATATTTTTAAAAACAATAACATTTTATACTGTACCTATGTAAATCTGCCTACATCCGCTTTTTCTTTGATAGGGAAAAAAAATTTTTGTCACACTTCTATGTATCTGTTTGTGATTTTATTTTATAAGTATTTCCCTTCATAACATCATTATTTTTGATTTATATTCAATTTAAATTTAAAATTTCCCACCTATTGTCAGTGCAGTGAACCTCAACTTAAAGTGCATGTTCTTGTGTAAAGAGAACTACCCTCCTATAAACATTTAATCCCCTTATTTCGAAAAAGAAAAATTTTTAAAAATTATTTTTAAATTGTAAAGAATTCATTTATTGAACAATTAATTCATAGATGTCGCAGTCTTTTCTTTATTCAGGTACTATATGCGTTTAACAATTACAACTTTCAACCATTGGGTAATCTATTTTATAGACTCTGTAAACCTGACATCGAGTCACTCTAATTGGTCCGACACTTAAATTTTTAATATATCTACAATCCAAGACTTGTGTCATATGCCAAATCTCTTTGATTTCGCATATTGACATTAACCTTACTTTTACTTCAATTCTTTTCGCGTTTGGCGTGGCAGTGGTGAGCACTATAACCTAATTTTATTAACACAAACTTTCAAAAATACTTTAAATTTTCTAAATTATGATTTATTATTTAACACAACAGGGGCTTAGCCCCCTGTCCAAATTTTTAAAAAACGAAACCCTCTATAGTTAAAAAAATTTTAACGTTCTTATGAACAATTTTTTATGATAGGTTTTTTTTTAAAGATTCCTTTTTAAGGAAAACATCTTTAATCAGTTAAGATGAAAAACTTTTTTCTTTTCTTTTTTTGATTTCTCCACACTTGACTAAGTACCTATTTGTCTAACTTTCATTATAACAACATAAAACCCAAATTAAATTCATGCTACATATAATCATATTTTATTTCTTCGATACAATAATAAAATGTATATTTTCTAAATTGTGCTCATCTTCTTATCCATCACGTTCAGCCAAACTAGTCTTCAACTAACAAATTTCATTTGCCTTATGATCTTAAAAGAGTTGCACTCATTTATTTGAGGCAACTACTAAAACCGAGACCAAACTCGATTTAGGTAAGTCCTTTATGGTGCCTGTTGTCATTGTACTTTCATAGATTCCTTTTAGTTCCCCTGAAGATGACTGTTTGTACAGTCGAAACATGTAGGGACAATCACTTTTAAAGAAATTAATTTTTGAAATAAATACTATTTGTGGAGGAAGACAGAAGTTTTGTTTTTATCTAAATCTAAATACTAAACCATAAAACCATAAAAAAAATCTTAACGAATGTTTTCAAAAATACCACCGCCTGCCTCGATACATTTATTCGCTCGTTTATTAATTGCTCTGGTAGCACGGCGAATTGAGAGACGGTTATTACGGATAATAGCTGCAGCATTGCTAATGCGATCAAGCAACGCTTCCCTTGTTTCTACTCTTGCTGCAAAAACCAGTGATTTCATCCACCCCCACAAGCAATAATCCAAGGGATTAAGGTCAGGTGACCTTGGTGGTCAATTGTAAGGACCACCTCTGCCAATCCAACGATCAGGTAAACAAGTATTTAAAAAATTTCGCACTTGGAGACTAAAGTGTGGTGGGGCACCATCATGTTGGAAATACAGTCGTGCCCTTACATCTAAAGGAACTTCATCAAAAATATTAAATAAGTTTTCTTGTAAGAAGCGTAAATAGCCCAATCCATTAAGATGTCCATCCAGTACAAAAGGACCAAACAATTGATCCCCAAGCATACCACACCATACGTTAATACTAAATCGATGTTGAAAGTTTCGTTCGAATGTAGCGTGAGGATTTTCTTCTGACCACCTATGTTCATTATGACAGTTATTAATTCCGTCACGGGTAAATTGAGCTGCATCACTAAATAAAATATACCTATGCAGTTCTCGATTTTGACGTATCCATTCACAAAACTCTGTTCTTAGAGCATAATCACCATCGTGAAGATGTTGAACTGGTTGTATGTGAAACGGATTTAAACCATTTCTTTTCAATGTCTCCCAAACGGCTTTGTGTGAAGGTATATGAAGTTCATTTGCAATCCTTCTCGTACTTTCACTTGGATTTTCTGTAGCAATATGAAGAATATTCTCTTCAACATCTACGTCGAGGCCCTGCGGTCTTTCGGAAACAATTTTCGCACTTGGAAACATGCCAGTTTCTTGTGCTTTTAAAAATACTTTTTGAAACACTTTTCTGTTAGGTAGGACTCGATTTGGAAATCGACGTTGTTATTCATTCACTGCCTGGATTGCGCTACCATTGCAGAAACCGTAGATAAATATCATGTCGGCATATTCCCTATGGCTATACGTCTTAGGCATTGTACAATAAATATTTCACTGCTTACTTACGGTTTAGTAGGTACTAATAATTTATAAAAATATTAAAAATAACACTGTTAGTACTTTATGTCAAATAATGTGCCAAACATTATTATGACATTAATTTATCAAAGCCAACTTGTAAAAAAATTAATTTCAACTAGTAATTTTTGGAAACGGTTGTAAAACAGCATTCTAACTATTACTTGAAAATGGTTTGTTCTACCAAAAAAACTCAAAATACTTTTTCTTTTAAGAAATGACTGTAGATTAAGAAATAGACCCCTGATTTGAAAAATACCAGAGGCGTACAATTTTTTTCGCAAAACAATTTTATTTTTTGCTGTCGCGTACGCCACTGGTAAAATGGTAAAAACTTTTTAAATCGAGAAAACGTATTTTCATGCCAGTATAGCGCACACCCATGATCAGTGTAATACCTTAAATCGTTTTCGAGGTATTGAAGGAAAAATGTATATTACTTTTTTTTTTGGCACACTGTATCCCGAAAAGAAAGCATTTCCAGACCCACATTTATATGACCTTTTTTTCTTATATTGACCTCTAGAATACCTCATTAAAATATTTCCCTTTCCTCCCGAAACACCCTGTATAGGATCTTTAGTTTTTTCCAAAAGATCGGTCTTTAAGAAAGCTCGTCAGCCATGAACAAAATTGAACCGGTATTCAAAGGCCTTGGAAATGTCCAGTCCTACCGCCCGGGACTCCCCATGATGTTCAATCAATTGCGTTGTTCAAAACGTGAGTTACATAAGCGAGAAGGTCTCCTGTTGATCTAGACTTACGGAATCCATAGTGGCGGTCACTAATAATGTTGAAACCTTCCAGGTACTTTAATAGTTTCTCGTTGATAGCCTTCTTTATAACTTTTGATATAGCCGAAAGCAATGCGACTAGACGATAGTTGTTTGGCAAGGTCTTCTTGCATTTTTTGAGTATGGGCTGGACTCGCGCAGTTTTCCAGCAAGAAGGAAATATTCCTTCCTTGTAAGATAAGTTAAAAAGCCTACAAAAAACCGGTGTCAATTCATCAGCGCATGTCTTAATTACGATCAGTGGAATTTCGTCAAGACCAAAAGCTTTTTTAGTGTTAAGACTCCTTAAGATTCGTTAAACATGTCGGTGCCGAAAAACAATCTCGAGCATTCTCGATTCTACAGGGGGAATGTTCGGTGGAGTTCTTCCCTGAAAATGAAACGTTGAATGTGCAGAGAATAGTTTCGCCAGTAAGTTTGCTTTTTCCGGTGCTTTCGTTGCAATGGTGCCATCAAAACGTGTTAGAGGTGGAATGGTTGACTTGGTAAAGTTCTGACTGACGGCCTCAGCTACCTACCAAAATGATCTTGAGCAGTTAGGACATTCAAGAAGTTTGTCTTTGATCCTCTGGTTGTGTGCTTTTTTGCTTTGGTTTATCGTTTGCTTGCATTTGTTTCGAGCGATAACAAAGATGCTACGATTTTCGGCGATAGAATTTTTACGCTATTGTCGGTAGAAGTAATTTTTTGATTTAACAGCAATGTTTGGTAAACCAATGCTTACCATTAAAAGGGCACTTTTTTTAAGAAAGGGATGAAGGCTTCCATGCCAGTAAGGATAACCTCCGATACTTCTGTTGCACAGATGGATGGATCATCAGAGGTAAAATAAACGTTCCGCTAAGGAAAGGTTCGATAATGGTCATCTCACTTAGCTGATGTATAATGCCAGACCTTGCGTGGTTTAGGAGGCTGTTCAACACTAATTGGTAGTTTGTTCAGTGCCGAAATAAGGTTATGGTCAGACGTTGCTAACGGCGGCTTCACGGTGACAGTGTACAAGTCGGGGTTTGAAGTTAAGAAAAGATCCAACAGACTCGCAAAATCTCCATCTCGGTCTGAAATTTTAGTTGGTTCACCCACGAGCTGGGTGAGGCCAGAGCTGATGGCAAAGGATTCGACTTCGCGACCTTGCCCGTCGGTCATATTTGAGTATTTGAGCCAGTTGACATTATGAACGTTGAAGTCGCCTAGGATGACAGCTTTGTAATTGGGACGGTGGGTTTGCAAAAAGTTGATAGGATTAGCAAGAGAGGAGAACAACTCTCTATAATGGGTATCGCTTGGCGGCCGGTAAAGGGATCAGATGAATTTAGTAATTCTCTGCGTTGATATTTTAAACCACTTTACATCAAAGTCGTTAGGCTTGAGTGTGTCCTCTCGTTGAAAATTGCGCCTAAATCGGTGGTGGAAGTCGTACCGAGGATATAAATAGTTGACAATACTAATCGATGATCTGACCTTTGTTTCGGTTAGTGCAAATACATGAGGTTTGGTAAATTGTAGATGTTGATGGACTGCATTGATGTTCTAGTTTCGTCTTCTTATATTGCAGAGGTCAATTTGGAAGCTGCTAATTTTGGGTCTTTTAACAACTTCAGTTGTCACACCATTTCCATTTTAAATGTTGTTCGAAGGACCCGCCTGGCTATTGGAAATGGTATAAGTTGGGATAATTTCACTTGATGAGGTGCCAGGACTAGCCCTCACCCGGAGATCCGATAGGGGGTGAGTTTAACTCCGGAGCATTTTGATCTTCGAACCATCATCATAGCATTTTTCATATATTTCCCACACTGGAAACCGGAGACATCGGCACAGTGACGAAGCGTCAGCTTAGAGAGCAACTTCACGCCACCTAAGCCGATGCGATGGTATTTCACCGGGCGATGTCGGGTGAACCAACATCTACCATCTATATCTATATAAATATTGAACTTGCGGGTAAATTTCGTGGCAAAATATATATACGGCCGTTTAACAAGGTTACCCATTTAAAAAACAAGTGGACTTGTGGTTGATCAGATGAAAACGCCTTCCTTTGTTATCCGTGTGTCTTGTTTGGGATTTATCGTGAGGACAAGGTCTGTAAAGAGGAAAGGTAAGGGATTTAGTACACTTAATTGACAAAACAAAAGACACGAGCAATGTTAAGCTCACGTTAACAAACAAATACGATTCACATTATTTGGCAGCATCAATATACACTATAATCCAGGCTCGACTGGATTCCGCTTATTGAATAAACATTCAAAAACCATACAACGATATACAGGGTCGTTGGTCTGTATGGAAACGGTCGATTATCTCTTAAAGTATAACAGTTAGCAAAAAATATTTTAGATAAAAATTTTAGGGTTATTTAAGGTGTATTAGAACTTAAAAAAAATAAGTATACAGGATGAGTCAGAAAACCGTAGAGAAGCAAAGTTACCTTTTTTTAAATAGAACACCCTATATCTTCGAATATTTTTGGATTTAACATAAAATGGTAATTATTTTTTAATAAGTGCATTATAAGTCTAAACCTAATAGTTTCCGAGATATTGACTTTTGAAATATGACATTTTTCAACTTTGACAGCTTCTAGCTTTCTAACGGTATGCTTTAGAGTAAAACGGCTTACATGTCCCTATCTTACTTTTTTATGATCTTTATAAAAAACATCAACTTCCGGTTTAACCGGAAGTACTGTATTTCCGGCTTTTGAGTAACATCCGGTTTAACCGGAAGTTGATGTTTTTGGGAAGATAATAAAAAAGTAAGATATGGACATGTAAGCCGTTTTATTCTAAAAGGTACCGTTAGAAAGCTAGAAACTGTCAAAAATGTCATATTTCAAAAGTCGATATCTTGGAAACTATTAAGTTTAGACTTATAATGCACGTATTGAAAAATAATTGTTATTTTATGTAAAATTCATGTTGTGTGTGTTCCATTTAAAAAAAAGTAACTTTGTTTCTCTACGGCTTTCTGACTCAACCTGTATACTTATCTTTTTTTAATTCTAATACACCTTAAAAAACCCTAAAAATTTTATCTAAAATATTTTTTGCTGACTGTCTTACTTTAAGAAATAATCGACCGTTTCCATACATACCAACGACCCTGTATATATTTTATCAAAAAATCCACTGCAATTTAAGAAACGGAAAGTCTCAAATTCTTACAAAGTAGTATTTCTGGTAGTTCAACCAAGGAGACCTTGCCGACTTGAATACTGGCAGTTTTTGGAAGACCCTTATTATAAAACGCTTAATACATAAAGGTTTCATATTTTATAGGAAAGTAGTCGAACCTACAACTTCCACAACAAAATCTGTCGGTATACCCACCTCAGACAAATTAAAGTTTAACAGCTTTCCAGCAAGCAATTTCTATCATTCAGAGTCGAAAAAATAAATGCTAGCTGTGTAAAAGAGTTTTTGATGCGCACTTTTATTTAGATAATGAGAAATATGGATTAGAATGTAGGACCGTTAAAACATCCCTGAAAGGTAAAAATTAAATTAATATATTAAAACAAAAAGAGTATATGCTTATACCTGTAAAACTCTGATAGAATGTAAAAAAAGTCCGCCCGTCGATATTTTTTAAAGTTCTTTGATGTCTATGCACGGTATTATAAAGGAATTTTATTTTCCTTTGTTGTTCCATATTTAATCAAAAGTGATGAAATGCTTCATTCCCCATTTATGGTTTAATTTAAAATTGTAATTAGATTTTAGAACATGAAAAGGATCTAAATTAGGATTAAAAACGTTTTTAGATTATTAAAAAATAAAATCCGTGTAAGAATACCTATACTTTAAATCAGCAGAGTCGCATTTACAATGTGTACGTAAATAGGGTAGGTTGCCTTATTTGGACCATTTTTCAAATATTTTTTTTTTACGTATTAATACATATGTGGGACTTTTGTTACAAAATTAATTTAATACGAGTTATTTTCATTTAAAACCCCTTAAAGTAAAAGATGAATAGTATTTTCTAATATTTTATTTTTACAAAAATCTAAATTATTGCAAAAGTTCAATTTAGGATACCAGTATCCTTATTTGGACCGCCTGTGTCCTAAATTGGACCGACTTTAAAAAATGTCTTTAACATGGCGCATTAAAGAAAAAAAACTGAATGAAGCAAGTATGTAAGTAATGTAAGTGTGTTTAATTTTTACAGTTTGAACAATAATATATTTTAGATTTAGTTAAAACATTAGCACATTTTGTGTGAGACCAAACTTTACATCTGAGGCACTGAATAATTTCTTCAACCAATCCAGTTTCGTATATTTCACAATACCAGTTGTCAGATTTAGATTTAACCTGTTCTACTGCCTTTTCTGAACTTGCAATTTCTGATAATTTTATATTTTTCTTGAAACGTCTTGCTTTGAATATTTCAGATTTTGCTTCTAGTTTTTTTGTGTATGGTGAACTGGTCAGTTATATGGCATCTTAAGTACGAGATACTTTTAAAGATTTCATTGTTTTTGTTGGTAACGGTGAAATATCTTTAACTGAAACGGTTAAAGAAGTTGATGCCACGATCAAATTTTTTGAAATAATTTGAGCCAAAGGGATATCGTCTCCGGAAGAGGATTCTTCTGCTTGAGGTTCTATATTATAGGGTTTTTACTTTTTCCTAAGAGTAAAGTAGTCAATCGTTGTTTCGCTGCTTTTCTTCCTGTACATTTATCATCCTTCAAAGAAAACGTTTTATTAGGCATGGCACGGTAATAAAGACCAGTTTCGTCCGCATTATACATATCTCTTGGGGAATAATCTTTCAAAATTAACTGTAACTTGGATTTCCAGGCTTCTACATCTTCCAAATTTATATTGGCTGCCTCACCACAAATTGACTTAAATGTGATTATGTGCCGCCGACAGAAACAATCCAACCAGCCATTTGAGGCTACAAAATTTTCCACTTTTAAATTGCTTGTTGCCTCAAGTGCTTTTTGTTTAACTAACGATCTAGATATTGGAACAATTTTACCTCTTGCTTTGCAGAACCAATTGTAGACGCCTTGATCTACTGCCAATCCTCCCGACTTCGGAAATTTCCGCTTTTGTTCTAAATTAACACCTTCTTCAAACCTCCGTTTTGGATCAGTTTTATTCGTGATAATATCATTTATTTGGGATTTGCCAACACCAAACTTTCCCGCTAGTTTTCGCGAACCTAAGGCATGCTTTTCACTTTCCGCGATAACATCAATTTTGTCCTTCAGTGACAAACGTTTTCGTTTTAGGGACATTATTAAACACGCTTCGATTCCGAACACTGTAACAACTTTACTCTTATCGATCTAAGACACAACTAAAAATATAATGTGAATATAATCCCCCTATAACCACTAATGCTATTTGAACCAGGCAAAAAATAATATTGTTGGGTATTTCCACCCTTAAAGTTTGCACAATGTAATTATAAAATAATAAAATACAAATTAGGCCAAAGAAATTCCGGCCTATATGAAAAGGTTAATTTACCTAAAAATAGGTTATAAAAATTGAGGTTCGTCTGGCCGTAGCTGTTTTATAAGGGTGTCCATTATCTAAGGGTTTTTATATACTGGATTTCCTATAAAGTAGATTTTTGTTAGCTTGAAACTGGCCGATAACACAGGTGGCCGATATAAAAGGGTGTCCGTTAACACAAGTTTTACATATTAATTTTTTTTTGCAAATAAACGAAAAATATTCATTAGTTTGGCATATCATGCATAATATGAATTTGATACAATTTTAACCTAGATTTGGTTAAATAGATCATCCCCTTATAATTATTGTGATCTAAACCAAGCCCTACGTTTTTTAGTCCAAGCCCTCTTGGATGGAAATAATGTTTGCTCTTACGGTAAATAAAATGTTGTATGATGCTCGGGTTGAAAGTGTTTTTATTTTACTCGAAGGGTTGGATCAGCCGTTATGCTCGTTATCCAATTTCCCCTTTCACAGAATAAAATTACACTTTTAACACTAACATCGTAAATAACTATTAAGTTAAAAGCCTTTTATCATAATGTATTTAAAAAAAAAAAACTAAGGTTAGCTTAAGACTCCGTAATTTTTAAAATTCTACATCAACTTAAATTGTGATTTTAATAAACAAATATAGTTTCTTACGACCTTCGCGAAAGTGCGCCATTTGCACTTAGATGACAATCTACTCAATTCCAAAAGAGACCAATGCCGTTGATTGAAAGAGTTCTTTCATCATCATGAGCATACCGACCATTGGAAAATCGAAACACCTTATAGCTAAAATACTGACCTGCGTAGGCAGTACAATATAAAACTAGCGCCATTTTCCAGTAGTTTCTAGCAATCTGAAGTGAAAAAAATCGTATAGTGGCAATGAACACAATAGCAAATGAATACTACTTGACATTTGAAAATCATAATATGACATATAAATATGTATACGGGGTTTCGGGGAAAATGCGGGAAATCTCTCGGATTTAAATAGAACATGATAGAATGAGATGATAAGTTCCTATACGATTTTTTCTTACAGGCCCTTCCTACGGAGATATGTGCCCCTTAGGGACGCCACTGGAGATCGGTTTTCCATGAATAACTTCCAATGTACTTAATATAATTTAATAAAAATTTAATGTGATGGGCACTAGTAAGGACCTCTGAAAATAGTGTTCTAGAAACATATTTAGCTTTTTTTAATGTACCAGGAGCGAACTAAGCTTTGCAACTTAATGCTTAAACTTTTAACACATTATACCGGGTGTTGCATCGTCGAGCGGGACATAGGAAATCCCATGTAATTTTAAATGGCCTAATTATTTTAGAGAAAAATTCTATTTAGGTTTATTAAAGAGCACTAAAATCCACATTCAAAAGAATAACTTTAGATATTTTTGATGAGCCCGTTTACGGGTTATCGCCGATTTCTTTTTAACTATTTCTCCTTTTTATGGCCCCGTATTTGCGGGCACCAGTCAAGGTAAAAGATGACTGTCAAATAAAGTTGTCATTTTGAAATGTGTGCTTTATTGTTATAAAAACTCGTACATCGAAAATATTAGCCATGAATTTTTTTTTTTTTTTTTATGATGAGGCACAGCACTACAGGATAAATCCTTTATGGCGCTCTAGGAGCGGTGCGTGTGCGCAGGAAACGATTCACGTTGGTCTTGAATCTTTGGAGACTATACTCGTTGGGGAAGACGATCTCAGGGAGGTCGTTCCAGAGTGATGACGTTCTCCAGATGAAAGAATTTTGAAACAGTGTCGTTCGAGGGACACTAAGCTGAACCACGTACTGGTGGGCTGCAGTGGCTCGTCGTGTACTTCTACCATGCACCGCTCTGGGTGGTATTAAGCGGGCAACCTCAGTTGAACACTTGCCATGAAAATATTTGTAAAATAGACTCAAGTCGCCAACCTGCCTTCGATGTTCAAGGCTTTCCAGGTTGTTTGTCAGACTATGGTCACCGATCAAGCGAATGGCTCTTCTTTGAATGGAATCTAGCAATCTCAGGGTATGTTTAGGAGCAGAGCCCCAAATATGCGAACAGTACTCCAGTGATGGTCGAATTTGGGCTTTATAGAGCATCAAAAGTTGTTGGGGTGTATAGAGGTTCTTTGTTCGGAAAAGTACTCCAAGCTTCTGCGAGGCTGCCTTAGCAATGGCCGCAACGTGGCCATGCCAAGACATATGACTATCCAGATTAACGCCCAATAAATGAATTGATGAAGCCAAGGGAATTGAGTGTCCCGCCATAACTATATCCGGTTCTTCAACATTAACTTTTTTAGAAAAAACTGCCGCCTGGGTCTTTTTAGTGTTAAATTCTACTTGGTTACTGTCACCCCAAGACAAAATTTCTTCCAGGTCTTTGTTGAGATGTGAGACCTCTTGCTGCCTATAGAGATGTGCATTAGCAGCCGATGTCCGAGCATCCAAAGTAAAAGTTGAAACAAGTGTGCTGTCATCAGCGAAGCTATATATAGGATTTTTAGTTTTTTCCAAAAGATCGTTAATGTATAGTAAGAAAAGGGTGGGCGACAATATAGAACCTTGAGGGACTCCGGCGTTGATGTTAAATGTGACTGAAAGAAATCCGTCCATCGCCACTCGCAGAGAACGGTCTTTAAGAAAGCTCGACAGCCATGAACAAAATTGAACCGGCATTCCGTATGCTCTCACTTTAGTTAGGAGCCCCTCATGCCATACTCGGTCAAAAGCCTTGGAAATGTCCAGTGCTACCGCCCGGGACTCCCCATGGTGTTCTATTGCGTTGTTCCAAACATGAGTAACATAAGCGAGAAGGTCTCCTGTTGATCTAGACTTACGGAATCCATACTGGCGGTCACTAATAATGTTGAAGCCTTCCAGGTATTTTAGTAATTTTTCGTTGATAGCCTTCTCCATAACTTTTGATATAACCCAGAGCAATGCGACTGGACGATAGATGTTTGGCAAGGTCTTTTTGCCTTTTTTGGGTATGGGCTGGACTCTCGCAGTTTTCCAGCAAGAAGGAAATATTCATTTTTTGTAGGATAAGTTAAAAAGCCTACAAAATACCGGTGTCAGTTCGTCAGCGCATTTCTTAATTACAATGACTGGAATATCGTCAGGACCAGAAGCCTTTTTAGTGTCGAGACTCCCCAAGATTCGCTTAACATGGCGGTGGCGAAAGACAATCTCGGGCATTCTCGATTCTACAGGGGTAATGTTCGGTGGAGTACTTCCCTGAAAATTTACCGTTGAATGTGAAGAGAATAGTTCCGCCAGTAAGTTTGCTTTTTCCTGTGCTTTGGTCGCAATGGTGCCATCAGAACGTGTTAGAGGTGGAATGGTTGACTTGGTAAAGTTCTGACTGACGGCCTTAGCTACCGACCAAAATGATTTTGAGCCGCTAGGACATTCAAGAAGTTTGTCTCTGATCCTCTGGTTGTGTGCTTCTTTGCTTTGGTTTATCGTTTGCTTGCATTGGTTTCGAGCGTTAACAAAGATGGTACGATTTTCGGCGGTAGGATTTTTACGCCATTGTCGGTAGAAATAATTTTTTGATTTAACAGCTCGTTCGCAATATTTGGTAAACCAAGGCTTGCCGTTAGAAGGGCACTTTTTTGAGAAAGGGATGAAGGCTTCCATACCAGTAAGGATAACCTCCGATATTTCTGTTGCACAGATGGATGGATCATCAGAGGTAAAACAAACGTCCCGCCAAGGAAAGGTTCGAAAATAATCCCTTAGGTCCTCCCACTTAGCTGATGTATAATGCCATATCTTGCGTGGTTTAGGAGGCTCTTCAGCACTAATTGGTAGTTTGTTCAGTGCCGAAATAAGGTTGTGGTCAGAAGTTCCTAATGGCGGCTTCACGGTGACAGTGTACAAGTCGGGGTTTGAAGTTAAGAAAAGATCCAACAAACTAGCAAAATCACCATCTCGGTCTGGAATCCTAGTTGGTTCACCCACCAGCTGGGTGAGGCCAGAGCTGATGGCAAAGGATTCGGCTTCACGACCTTGTTCGTCAGTCATGTTTGAGTATTTGAGCCAGTTGACATTATGAATGTTGAAGTCGCCAAGGATGACAACTTCGGAATTGGGATGGTGGGTTTGCAAAAAGTCGATAGTATTAGCAAGAGAGGAGAACAAGTCTCTATAATGGGTATCGCTTGGCGGCCGGTAAAGGCAGCAGATGAATTTAGTAATTCTCTGCGTTGATATTTTAAACCACATTACATCAAAGTCGTTAGGCTCGAGTGTCTCCTCTCGTTGACAAGAAATATCACTCCGGACAAAGAGACAAAGGCCAGAATTCCGCCTAAATCGGTGATGAAAGTCGTACCCAGGATATAAATAGCTGACCGTACTAATCGATGATCTGACTTTGGTTTCGGTTAGTGCAAGTACATGAGGTTTGGTAGATTGTAGATGTTGATGGACTGCATTGATGTTGGAGTTCAGTCCTCTTATATTGCAGAAGTCAATTTGGAAGTTGCTAATCTCGGGTCTTTTAACAACTCCAGTTTTCACACCATTTCCATTTAGAATATTGTTCGAAGGACCCGCATGGCTACTGGACATGGTGGATGATTGGATAATCTCGCTTGATAAGGCGCCAGGACCCGCCCCCACCCAGAGATCCGATCGGGGGGCGTTTTTAACTCCGGAATTTATTGATCTTGGAACCATCATCACAGCATTTTTTGTATATTTCCCACCCTGGAAACCGGAGACATCGGCACAGTGACGAAACGTTAGCTCAAAGAGCAACTTCACGCCACCTAAGCCGATGCGATGGTATTTCACCGGGCCATGTCGGGTGAGCCAACATCTACCATCTTACACTTCTGAAGAAAAAATATTGATGATTAAATGGTATTATCAAGGAAATAGTTATCAAAATGTGTCAGACATGTTTGCTGCTCTGTATCCGAATAGACCGATACCTGCAAAATCTACAGTCGAAAGGACCATCAAGAAATTTGAGGAACAAAGAAGAGATGCAAGAAATGATAGGGACTTGCAAGTTTTATTGTGCGTGGAAGAAAATGATGGGAAGATCAGCACAAGGAAACTTGAGGATGACATAGGATTAGATCACACCACAGCGTTACGAGCTTTGAAACGACATAAATATTATTCATACAAATATGAAAAGCACCAAGAGCTAAGAGATAGGGACGAAATACGACGACAGGAGTTTTGTTTTGGTATCATGAAAAGAGCAAACATGGATAGGGAATTTTTAAAAAACATTTGTTTTACTGACGAATGCACATTTACCTTAAACAATGAACCCAATGTTCAAAATTATCGATATTGGAGCAAAGAAAACCAACACAGGTTTGTGGAAACAAGGACGCAATAACCACAAAAAGTTAATGTATAGGCTGGGATTTTCGGAGAAAATATTATCGGGCCATTATTTCTTACACGAAATTTAAATGCATAATATTTTTTGGAACTACTTGAAGATCATATTTTACCTACTTTACATGATGCCGCCAGGGAAAATCAGGAAGTTTGGTATTAAATGGATGGCTGCCCGGCACATAGTACCCTGGCTGTCCGGGAATATTTAAACCGTGCTTTTAATGGAAATGTTATTGGCTTAAATCATACAGTAAATTGGCCAGCCAGGTCTCCTGATTTATCGCCAAATGATTTCTTTCTCTGATGCCATTTAAAAAACAGGATATACAAAGATAAAAAATACCCAAATCTAGACGAGTTAAAAAATGCTATTTCTGCCGAATGCAATAGAATTTCAGTTTACCAACTAGCGAATGTAAGAAGAGAATTTTATGATCGCCTCGGTTATTGTCTAGCAGTCAATGGAGGAATATTTGAACATCTTCTTAAATCCTAAAGTTCTAACAATTTAATAGTACCTACCTATTAATTAGTAAAATATTGAAACATGTAAAATGTCATAATTAACCTTGTAATTGGATACTTTATTTTAGTTTTATTCAGATTAATTTGTACTCATAAATACACCTTTAATATTTTCGATGTACGAGTTTTTATAACAATAAAGCACACATTTCAAAATGACAACTTTATTTGACAGTCATCTTTTACCTTGACTGGTGCCCGCAAATACGGGGCCATAAAAAGGAGAAATAGTTAAAAAGAAATCGGCGATAACCCGTAAACGGGCTCATCAAAAATATCTAAAGTTATTCTTTTGAATGTGGGTTTTAGTGCTCTTTAATAAACCTAAATAGATATTTTCTCTAAAATAATTAGGGAAGCCAATAATTGACCCCATTTAAAATTACATGGGATTTCCTATGTCCCGCTCGACGATGCAAAACCCGGTATAATAAATAAATAAATAAATAAAAATGTCTTTATATTTCAGCAAATTATTTTTAACAAAGTATTATTTCAGATAGATGGCGAGATCTAGCTAAGCTATTCTATCTAATCATCGAAAAATTAAGAATGAAATATTCTAGTTAATAACATTAAACTTAGTATAAAATACAAAGTATATAATAGAAAAACCTATATCCAAAGCACACCTATATGTTGATAACACCATAAATAACGAAAATTCAGAATACAATGTTAAAGATAAGTTCCTAATTAGTACTAAGATTCTAAAAGGTAGTAAAAAAAGTCCTGACCACCATAATCATTCTTTTAATTTGTTTTTTTAAGCTAAGAACAGAAGCACGCTGTTCAATATTTCTCATCAGCGATTGCTGCATTTAGCCCTGTATTATTTAAAAATTAAAAATAAAAAATAAAAATACACGCATCTACACCAAAAATAACTACTATTAAGTATTAATATTGTGTACCAGAGGTGTTAAAATTTATGCTAGAAATTTACAAAAATAAAAATAATTCCTTATGAACTAAATGTAAATAGACAAATTTTCAACCATAAAATTAAAAGTTAACCAAATATATTTTATTATTGAACCCATACAGATTTTCCGGAAACCGTAAACATCTGGTGAACCATATAAAAATAAATTGATAAGAAATACCACCTTAAAAAAAAGTCGAATGGTTTATACCATAATTATCAATATACCACCACAATGTCGATAAAATGTTCGGCAGTCTATCGATCATTTTTACCATTGATTAAAATCTTTTTATTATCAGCATCCCGCAAGTAGTAAATCTTACCTGCTGCAGACCACGCTTTATTTTTTCCATGCTTAGACTTCGCAGCGAACAACAACTCGTAGCGAGAACGCGTTAGGTCCTCAAAAATGGCAAAGGACGTATTTTTCAACACTTTTTTTGCAGCAAATACTTCACTTCTTTTAATACTTTTAATAAGTTTACAACAATTATTCGCCGTTTATCCATAACACCCGAGTTTTTTCCTAGACGAAAACAATAGTCAATATCCGCCGGTAAACAATTAACGTTGAGCTGATCATTAAAAAACTTTGGCAATAGTTTGACTAAGTTCTCATTTTGTTTTTCTTCCAACCCGCAAATGAAATGAAATGAAAATGTTTTTATTTTAGCATAAATGCTATTATAAACAAATACAATTTTTTATTAATACAATAATCGTATATAATGTAGAAAAATATAATATAATTTATGACATTTTAATATAATGCTCTTAGCCTAAAACTAAATTTAAAAATTAAAAGAAGAATATTTAAAAAGATTCAAAAGAAGAATTTTTAAAAAGAAGGAAAGTTTAACGGGTTGCTAACATGAAATGGTTCTTTACACCACGCACATTGGGCGAGTTTTTGATGTCCGCCGGCAGAGCAATAAAAAGTCTTAAGCCATCACTGAAGAGGCTTTTTTGCATGTGTGTTGTTCTAGCAAACCGAATATCAAAATTGTCATTAGATCTGATGTCATGCGAGTGTCGAAGGGACCTAGGAATTAAGTACTCTTTTAAATATGAGGGCAATAATTCATGCTGTATCTTGAAGATAAATAAAAGATTTGACGCTTCAATGCTCTCCGAAACCGACAGCCATCCAAGTGACTTAAGCATTAGTCTAACCGGGGTGTATCGAGTACAAGACAGAATACATCTCATAGCTTTGTTTTGTAACACTTGTAATCTTTGTACATCAATATCTCTGCACGATATTAGCAGCGAGTTGCAAAAGTTAAAATG
Source organism: Polydrusus tereticollis (assembly GCA_963920685.1). Taxonomy (NCBI): domain Eukaryota; kingdom Metazoa; phylum Arthropoda; class Insecta; order Coleoptera; family Curculionidae; genus Polydrusus; species Polydrusus tereticollis. The sequence continues at coordinate 22,408,949 of OY987328.1, forward strand.
AGGGTACACTATAGTATTGAAGATAAGAAGTCGAGACCAATGACTGAGATAATGAGAGACTCTTCTAAAGAAACCAATTTTTTTCCCTATCTTTTTACAAATATGGTCAATATGTTGCGAAAAATTTAATTGTGAATCCAGAACCACTCTTAGATATTTTATTTCAGTTGTATATTCAATGGGCATGTTGTCAATATTAAGAACATTGTTACATTCAAGAAATAATTTGCAGCTTTGTTTACTGTCAAAAACCATATATTTTGTTTTATTTACATTTAATTTTAATTTGTTGACACATAGCCAATTAAATAATAGACTCAATTCTGAGTTCATTACCTCAACAAGCTGTCCAAAATTGCTCCCAGACACCGACACTAAAGTGTCATCAGCAAAAAGGCTTACAAAAGAATTCTTTAAGACTTTGTCAATATCGTTAATATACAGAACAAACAATAGTGGCCCAAGTACACTACCCTGAGGCACACCTATACCACTAGTAATCTTTTCACCATTAATTTTCGTCACATGGAAACGATCACTGAGGTAGTCACGAAACCACTGAAGCGCGCCACTGTTGACACCATATAGCTGCAATTTGCTAATAAGTCGCCCCCGTCTATGGTCTCAAAAGCCCTATGTAAGTCTATGAATACACTCAGTATCACATTTCCATTATGGATATCAGCACGCCACTTGGAACATACATATTGCAAGGCTGATTCGCAGGAGTGATTCTCGCGAAATCCCGACTGCCCCTTGAAAATTATACCATTTTTTTCCAAAAACTCTCGTAACTGATTGCACACAATGACCTCCATTATTTTATCTATCACTGACAACAGATTTATTGGTCGATATTCCGCTGGCCTTCTAGGTACAGTTACCTTCGGTACAGGTACAATAACACTTGTTTTAATAGCTCTCGGGATTCTCCCTGTTGTAAGTGATGTATTTATGAGGCACAGCAAAGGATATCCAATTACGCAAAAGGTAGTTTTTAAGAATTTTACATCGCAAACATCATCTGACGTTGACTTATTTTTTAATTTCATAACAATGTTTTTTAACTCAGTAATATTTAACGTCTGCAAATTTTCAAGCTTTTCGGGGATCTCCACATTTGCCTCTTCAAAGTTGGGTATTACCTGTGGTATACCTGCAGCGATGTCAATTATACTTTTTGAATAAAAATTATTGAAGTTTTCTTCTATATTACCGGTTCCCTCTTCAAATTCAAGATTGTCATAATTTGATGTGTTGTTGTTTTTGTTTCCAATCAGATCCTTCAGTGTTCTCCACATCTTCTTGCTGTTACTGTTACACTGGTCGATATTTCTCTCATAATATCTCGACTTCTCTGTTCGTATTACTCTTACGTATTTATTTCTCTGTAACTTGTATATATTCCAATCTGCACGCAATTTGGTAAGCTTGAATTTTTTATATGCATTGTCACGTGTTCTACGTGCCTGTGCGACCACCGGCTCATCCAGGGAGCTCTGCTTAGTTTAACTCTTGCGAGGGGTGCTACACGATTTACAGCTTCTGTTATATTCCCTATGAGATCATCGTACAGAACATCAACGTCAGTCGAGTTATAATTCCAGTGCATACCAAATAGCTCCAAAACAATCCGGTCCATATTGCCAGCGTTTAATTTTCGTGTAAACCTAATTTCAGATTGTTTTTCCAGAGGAAGAGTCTCTAAATAGCAACCAATTACCATGTGATCAGACATCTGAGGAAAATCCCTAGGCACTTCCGACAACTCATACTCATTTGAGAATATTAAATCAATTAGCGAAGCGGATATATTGGTCACCCTTATGCACTCACTAACAATTTGAGTAAAACCTGCATCAGTTGCAATCTTCATAAGTCTATTCTTATTTGGGTTGTCACTCTCGAAATGGACATTAACATCTCCCATTAGTACAGTTCGATTTCCATGAACAAACTCCTCCTCAAAGGTCTCCTCCAAGAATGTGACGAACAAGTCCAGGTTGCCATTTGGTGATCTGTACAATGAGCCAACTACAATATTATCAGATCCAACTTTAGCTTTAATAAACAAAGTCCAGTGATTGCCCGGTATAGCGACACTTTTAATGACTGAGGATGAAACGTAACTTTTAATATAAATGATGACACCACCTGTATGTCGACTATTGCTGTAACACACAAAGTGGGTATCAATCAATAGTTCATTGTCTTGAAAGTCCTCTATCACATGGATTTCAGTAAGGCAAAAAATAAGAGGGTCTTTTTGTTGCACTAGGTGTCGCAATTCATCCAGTTTATCGTTAAACCCCTGTATATTAATACACAAACACAATTCTTGACTCTTCTTTGGTTGCTATACATAGTTTATCCTTGATTTCGACCTTTCCACTTGCCTTTTATAGGATGTGCAGTTCCGATCAAATACTGTATGGTTATATGTGATGTTTGGGATCTTTAAGATGGTACTGACATATTTGCAGTTGCTACAACATTTGACTTCTGAAGTACATTGTCCCACTTGGTGGTTTTTGCTACATTGAGGACAGGTATAACTTTCTTGATGGCACTCCTTAGCTCTATGGCCATACTTGCAACACTTGAAACACCTCAGCACGGTAACAAACTCATAGACGGGATAGTTATTCCAACCAAAGCGTATTTTCCCTTGACTTGTAAGATATTTAAAGGATTCTGTCGATGTTTCCAATATTATATTAAAGTCTTTGCGTTTTGGCGATTTGTATTTCTTAATAAATTTGACATCCAGACCACTGTTTATGTTTTTCAGTTTGTTTACAAATAAATCATCATCTGTCAGGTATTCATCAGCAACACCCACAATAATAACTTTGGGTTTTTTTAGTTCCGGAATTTTGATATCGTACTTGTTCGACAGCGTGTTTTTTGCGGCCTCTTGGAGTTTTTGCATAGATTCCTAATTGTCACACTCGATGCGTATGCTGCCTTGTGTCGCAGGAGTTATTTTGTTTACGTTTATTTCTGATGGATCAATATTTTTAATAATGTCCAATTTCGTAGCATTGGAGTTCTGAGATGGATTTTTGGGTTTTATTATTAAAGGAGGCTTTTTATTTTTAACTACTTCGCTATAACTGGTTGGCTTTGTAGTTATTTGCTTTACTACGTTCAGGAAATCGTTTGTTTGTTCAAGTACATCATCAGTTTTTTGTTCAATGCAAGTCAACCTTGCCGACATCTATAGATTGGAAGTCACCGAATCACAACAGTCATCACAAAACCAGAATAGATTCTTGCAATCATTGATATATTTATTAACATTGTCTTTTATTTGAACACACATCGCATGGAAATACGTTTCACAAGATCTGCATGAAATCCGCCTACTATTCACTATAAAATTATAATCGCAGGTGGCGCACGTCCGAGCGCCGTCCATGCTGACACTCTACTACGCATCCTATTTTTTTTTTGATATCTTGCTCAAGTGAGTCCAGTCGCACCTGTATGTCATTAATAGATTTAACATTCTTATCAATCAATCCACTAAGACTTTTTATCAACTCACAGACGGTGGTAAGTTTTTCATCCAGCTTTTGAATTTTTTTATCCAGACATTCTTCAAGTCTGCGAAAATTGCAAACATACTTGATTAATCAGTTTTTCGATATCATTATCAGACCTGCCAGCATGTCTTGTAGTAGCACCACTTCCGCCTGCCATTTCGGTAATATTAGCCAGCACACCTTTATCATGCAGGTAACACCAGAAAACAGCACGCGGCAGCTTCGCAATCAAAATCACCAAAAAAACGCTTTTTGGGAAGAGATGAACTCCTTAACAGCTCACCAGATCGCTAACAATTACCACTCGGTGTATCATTCAATAAAACGAGAAATTACGATTTTAATACGTGTACATGTAAAAAAAAACTAACAGAGCCAAACAAATACGTCTATACTCGTGAACAACACATTTTATACTGTAAATGATAATCACTAATAAAAAAATAATCTGGTTAGCTTGCAAGTTAAACTAAAAAAAGGTACTATTGTTTATTGTCGATAAAATGAACCATTTTCGACAAAAAGAATATTAAACGAATAGTTGTAGAAGACCAGCTATGTTCGCCAAAAGTATGCGTTTCATTTATTTATCGACACCAAAAAAACGAATTATTGTTGCAAACGTTACTATGGTACGAATTAAATACAATATCCTGCATTTTATAACTTGTCTTCTTTCACATCGCTGACACATTGATCCTCTACTTCAATATTAATTTACTGATTTTTGGATTTCGTGGTGAATTTAATTGTGAATAAAATTTCCTGATCGTACTATGCCAAATCAGAAGACATTTCAACGAGTTAATAGTACTAATGCTGGTCTGAAAAGAACCATACGTACGCCGCAATTAGAGGAGAATATTTTAAATGCTTTAGATGATATTCTATCAATAAGCACTCGAAAATGATCAGCACAGTTTAGTACATCAAAAATTATAGTACATGAAGCTCTTCAAAATCAGCTCTTATATCCATTTCATTTGCAAAAAGGATAGAATGGAGTTTGCAAGCGAGTTATTGGACCAGCAACGATATAATGCAAACTTCATTAGCGTTATTATATTCACGGACGAAGGAAGGTTTACCAAAAATGGTATCACCAATTTCCACAACATATATGTATGGGCTGATGAAAATCCTCATGCCACTATTATTTCGCATCATCAACATCAGTTCCAATCAATTAATATCTGGGCAGGAATCATTGGCAATTTTTTGATTAGACCATTCGTATTGCCGGAACGCTTGAATGGACAACTTTATTTCGAGTTCCTTCAGAACGTGTTTTAGGATTTAATAGAGCACTTACTACTTGAAACCAAAACATGTACTTCATGCACCATGGGGCACTACCTCATTTCAGCGTATGTATGCGGGAGCACCTGAATAACGTCTATCCAAACCGTTGGATAGGTAGAGATTACCTGGCCTCTTCGATCTCCCGACCTAACGCTATTAGATTTTTACCTATGGGGACAACTGAAAAACTTGTGATTAATTCCACTCCGGTCGGCACTAGGGAGGAACATCTACAGAGAATCACGTTTCATTGTGTTGTGATAAGGGCCAGGGGTTATTGTGGCGGGTACAGCAGTCCTCAATTCGTCGTGCTCGCAAGTGTATCAAACTTCACGGAACCCATGTTGAACCCTCTTATGAAGTTTTTTTAATAATAATACTTTTAAATGACATAAACATGAGAAGCAATTTTGATATTCCCATCCCTCTGACGTTAGCAGTTTTATGGATTAACCCAGTGGCGCAACCAAGGAAGGCTGCAACCCCCCCCCCCCCCCAACGAGCGTATCTCGGGTCATCTAATTACCTGTTTACAAGAAAAATGAACTCATCACAACTTAAGATACGTAAAATTATACAAAAATTGAAACAAGCCTGGCTGTTTTTGTGATTTTCTGTTGGGCTTTTTTTTAATCTTCTTACTTGAGAACCAAGCATCACCATTGAAAAATGGCGTGGCACCCAAAAATTCTTCGCCTGCGCGCAATTTTTTTTTTTTCAGCCCCCCCCCCCCCCCCCCCCACCCCCGAACTTATTTTCTGGTTGCGCCACTGGATTAACCACATCCTATACAATTGCAACAAAAATCTACCTTAGACTAACTTTAGGTACAATTTGGTACATCACTGCGTTTTTTTAAATTTTTGTATTTTTTCGGATTAAACAACTTAAAATGAAGCTTTTCTGTTGTTCGAATGACTTTCGTATCACACTTTATTATCTAGAGAGAAAATAGAAAGCATGGTCCTTTTTATTAAAAATAAACCATGAACTTGTTTATTATTATTTTTTCTCAAAAACGGTTCATTTTATCGACAATAAACCAGAGCACCTTCTTATTAGTATATGGTGTAAGCTATCCAGATTTATCATTTTAAGTCTTTATCATTCAGAGAAACTTTGTTCTCTAGCCAGTTGTTGAGGACAATAAGGATTTGTCGTATTTGTGTATTGGGAGAGTGCTGTGTCATCGGAAAACGACCAATTAAACATGGCAGCATTATCTGTATCGGTTCATATAATTATATACGCTGCATATCCCACGAGATAGCTCTCTCTTCGACTATGACCATTAATAAATAAATAACCTACGTAAAGTGCATAGTGTTAAACCATCCAAATGTAACATCTGTGATAACTGACCTGCCTCCAAGATAAATGCATATTGTCGTACGAAGCCTTTTTCATTCAACCACCTTACGACATAACAATTGGTAGATGGCGTCACTTATATTGGCCGCCTACGCATAACGATATTGTAGCTAAAAGGTATTTTAATTTATGAATGGTCGGTATACCCACTTGTCATGCTTCCCCTATTAACGAGAACTAAAGAGTTCGAAACTGATCAGTAGTGTAGCATCCTATCATTGGAAATAAAGATTTATTCCTTTCTTTCGGGTAGTTTCTGCGATTTCTAATAAACTAAGTACCTACACTAAAATTACCGTGTGCACCAATACGAACAATGCTTTGCTTTGTAACTTTTCACTCGACCAACTTAAAGGGCACTTAAGTCTTATTACCAACTCTGCATTATAAAGGAGATGGATCGCTTCGACGTTGACATGACAGTGGTTGTTCGTGACTCATGGCCAATTTGGGTCTAGCTTTTCTAACAGTATCCATAGCTAGGTCTCGATGTAGGTTGCTGTTACAGATACATCAGAGAGCATCCACAATGATTGTCAGTACTTTGTTTTGAAACCTTTCAATAGTTGGCAAATTAATTTGACTGGCACAGCCGCATGACTAGAGACGATGAGTTTAATATTAATTTTCTGAACACATCAACGGTGGATAATAACTTTTTAATTTTAATTTTTAGTACTTTTTCGTTAAGTCAATTGATTAATAAACCAACTAGAGTAACAACGGAAACTAGCACTCTCATTGACCTGATTCTAATTAATGAACCTAACATGGTAATAAAGTCCGACATTATTGATGTATCCTATTTATCTGATCATTATTTAACATATTGTTTTTTAGACTTACCCAAAGTGAGTAATCAGGAAATTTTTCTATTTAGGAGAGATATAAAAAATATAACACCGAGTTCAACCGAGCTGCATCGGAGGTTGACTGGGAGAGTGTGCTTGTAATGGATGATGTTGATGATAAGATTGTGAATTTTAATGAAAAAATTTTAAATTTATTTGAAATCTACGCCCCCTTAAAAAAAGTGCGTGTTACCAAACAATTTGCTTCCTGGATTACTTCTACAATAAAAGCAATGATGAGGATCAGAGATAAAGCGCTGTCGGAATACCGAAAATCTCTAAAAAATGTTTACACAAATGCATTACAGTCTCAGGCTAAATGGTCCTTTTATAAAAATATGAGAAATTTTGTTACAGCCTCCATACGTAGAGAGAAGAAAGCTTATGTGGATACAGAGTTAAAGAAAAATTTTAAAGATTCCAAAGCTCTTTGGAACACTTTAGATAAATTAGATATCCATAAAAAAAACATAAAAAAATGCACATTCCAGAGGAGCTCTTGGATCCTGATAAAATTAATAATTATTTTATCGGCTCTATTCCTAGTATAGCCCCTAGCTTAGACAATATAGTGTTATTATTTTAATACCTCTAGACACGTGTCAGTTGTCCGCGATTTTGAATTTTTTTTGGTTTCTGAGGCAGAGGTCTCTAATATTATATATAACGTTAAAAGCAACGCTAAAGGGATTGATAACATCTCATCCGAAATGTTAAAAATGTGCATGCCTTACTGTATTAAGGCACTAACGCATATTGTTAACGCGTCTCTATCGGCTAAACTAGTTCCACAATGCTGGAAGTTTGCATTGGTGTCCCCTGTTCCTAAAAAGAATAACATCTCCCTATAAGCATTCTTACGGTGACGTCTAAAGTTGCTGAAAAAGTAGTATACAAACAAATAAAAAATTATATTGACAATTTAAATTTGTTGCCTTTTAAGCAGTCGGGGTTTAGATCTGGATACAGTACTCCAACGGGTTTATCTGACCTTGCGGATGATTTGTTGCATGCTGTTGATGAGTCTTCGACTTCAATACTGATAATGCTTGACTACTCTAGAGCTTTTGATTGCCTAGATCACAAATTATTGTTGGCTAAATTAAAATATTACGGTTTTTCACGAAGTGTTTTGGAGTGGTTTAGGTCATATTTAACCAACCGTAAACAGCAGGTTCAAGTGAATGTTAAGGGAGAACTTATGGTCTCAAGTAGCTTAAAAATAACTAGCGGTGTACCTCAGGGTTCCATTTTGGGTCCACTACTATTCATTTTATTTACAGCTGATTTGCCTGATGAGGTATCAACTTCCTACCATCCATATGCTGACGATTGCCAAATTTATTTACCGTTTCCACCTAGTTATCAATTAGAGTCAATTGCTCGAGTCAATTATAATTTGGAAAAAATACATGTATGGTCTAAAAATAATGGTCTTCTACTCAATTTAGGCAAAACTTCAGCCATGCTTAAGGACCCCTACCTTACTACATATACCACCGCACTCCACTTCTGCTTTTAGAGGTTCTTTTGCCTATTATTCTAGTTTTATGTACAATTCATTACCAAACAATTTAAAATTAATTAAAAATGTGAAAGTAGTTAGTTAGTAGTTTAGTGGGCAGATTAAGCAGTGTTATAAAGGTATGTAGTGTCGTCGATTTCCCTATCCTATATATTAAAATATTGGTTAAATTCTTATGTTTTCTTTAGTTTTATACATTATCACACTATATTATTTTGTTTAAATATTTTGTATTTATATCGATGTTTTATTGCAATAATTTTTCAGGTTGGGCATAAGCAGCCCTTGGCTGAGCCCCGCCTTAATAAAGACTTTTTGATTTGATTCTATGTATATTATGCTTGTAAAGCATAAAGCATGTAGAGACAGAGTTCCTTCCATTCAGCGAATGCATTCTTCTACATTTGGTTCCAAGTGCTTCTTTTTGATATGGATTTTCCAGCGTAGTAAGAAAAATGATTAAATTTATAACATATGACCTCACAAAGCTACTTCTTCCACAAGCCTCGCTTCATCTCTCAGAATTGGTGTTTGGGTTGGGACGTTATTACCGTAAACTATTGACGTCACGATTTAAGTCTTTTCGTCTATAATAAGGCACGTGTGCGCAGGAAATGATTCACGTTGGTCTTGAACCTTTGGAGATTATGCTCGTTGGGGAACACGATCTCAGAGAGTGATGACGTTCTCCAGATAAAATAATTATTAAACAGTGTCATTTGAGAGATACTAAGCTGAACCACGTACGGGTGGGCTGCAGGGGCTCGTCGTATATTTCTATCATGCACCGCTCTGAGTGGAATCAAGCGGCAACCTTAGTTGAGCAAGTGCCATGAAAATATTTGTAAAATAGACACCAGTCGCCAACCTGCCTTTAATGTTCAAAGCTTTTCAGGTTGTTTGTCGGATCATGGTCACCAATGAAGCGAGTTGCTGTTCTTTGAATGGAATCAAGTAATCTCAGGGTATGTTTAGGAGCAGAGCCCCAAATATGCGAACATAACTCAATAATAAACCCCTCATTATACAGGGTGTCCGGTAAATACGTGTACAACGTTTGACGACAGACTCCTGACGTCAAAATAGGTCGATCTAAGCCGACTTAGTTATATTCAAAATTGTCTTGTTTAGCGGTAAAGGGCATCAAATATTTGTAAAAATATTGGTTTTTCCTAAATTACGTGAAAACCTGCTAATCGTTTTTAATAATTTTTAGTATGTAGACTAATACTATAAAATGACGTTTTCTAGTACCTAGTATAGTCACCGGCTGTAAATAAGTGGAAGTGTTATAAAAGTGATATAATACGTCAACACTTCTCCTGATTTTATATTTTTTTTTTATATTTGTAGGAAAATATTGTTTACCGACGAGGCGTGCTTTATAAGATCTGGAGTAACCAATCTGCACAACGAACATATTTATTCCGATGAAAATCCACATGCCATTAAAGTTGCACATCATCAGCATCAATTTAAATTAAATATTTGGGAAGGTATTATTAATCGCTACCTTATTGGTCCTATTGTTATTTCAGACAGGTTAGATGAAAATATTTATTTAAATTTTTTGCAAGACACATTACCCATTTTTCTGGAAAATTTGCCCCTTTTACTTCGGAGGGAAATGTGGTATATGCATGATGGTGCCCCGCCCCATTTTTCCATTGCCGTTCGGCAATACTTACACCGTCAATATCCCAACCGATGGATTAGAAAGGGCAATGATGCACCAGTAAAATGGCCACCACGTTCTCCGGAGTTAAATATGTGTGACTTCTTTTTGTGGGGCGCTATTAAAACAGAAGTTTACAAGACTCCGGTAAAAACACGCCATGATTTATTGAGGCGGATTTTAAATGCAGGCAATCATTTGAATAACCCCGAGACATTAAATAGGGTAAAATATGATTTTTTTAAGGAGTGTTAATAAGTGTATTCAGCAAGATGGCGGTCATTTTACACATATGCTTAAGTAATGTTTTCGTTTTACTTAGTTTCTTACAATTTTAATTTATACTTCCAAGTTTGTTGTACTTTGTTTTATTATTACTGTTAATAATTAATGTATGCAGGTAATTGTAAATATTTTTTTTCTGGCAAAACAGCTCATTCAACGAAAAATATTAAAGAGGTAAAATAGCTTCCAAATACATCCAGTCACTCGACAAAAATATCTGGGTTGTCATAACGCCGCTGATATAAAAAAATCAGGAGAAATGTTGACGTATTATATCACTTTTATAACACTTCCACTTATTTACAGCCGGTGACTATACTACTAGAAAACGTCATTTTATAGTATTAGTCTACATACTAAAAATCATTAAAATCGATTAGCAGGTTTTCACGTAATTTAGGAAAACCCAATATTTTTACAAATTTTTGACGCCCTTTACCGGCTAAACGAGACAAGTCGGCTTAGATCGACCTATTTTGACGTTAGGAGTTGTCAAACGTTGCACACGTATTTTCCGGACACCGTGGTACAATAATAGTTGTCAATCAAGACAATTTTTTTTCTTGCTAACCTTATACAGGATTGTAAAATCTACTTTTTCTTGAAAAATTCAAATGAAATGTATATTATTACAAACATCGAAAGCCCTTACATAGTACTACATAATAAATACTTCATTTCATAGCATTTTTTTAATTATGCCGATTCATTTTTTTCACAGGTTTGAAAATATGCGGTTAAAAAAAAGGTTTTGAAATGAAGTTAAAAACCCTTTTTGTTGCCCACTGTATTTAATAGTTTATCAGGTTCATGTAATTACTTGATAACCTTCCTAAATTAAAAATACTCTTTTAAAACAAAAAATATGCGTTCTCCCTTTCAAACGTAAATATCCATTCGCTAAATGTAAAACGTTTCGAAAAGTAATTTTAAATATTACATGGTCGCATTGTCATATAAAGTACGAAAATTGAAATATAAGTGAAATGGGGTGGGGCTGGGGGGCGAGGAGGGGGTTAAAAGATGGCGCTCTATTTCCCTCTATAATGCACACTTTGTATTCCGAACAAGTCTGCAGGAGATGGAAAAATATTATTTTCTTTGCCTCACTCTTTTTCTTTAATGTTATGGGTCGCACATCTTCCTTATTTTATTTTGGGCAAAGCCTTAAATATTTTTTGCAGTAATTTATGTAAATTTCACGTATTTGTTCTCAGGCATAATTTGCTTTTGGGTACAACGATAATCGCGTATAATATTTAGAAGGAAAAGTAAAGATAATATAACTTGTTTAGCATGATAATTTATTAGTTTGCATCTCGTCTAAAGTTCGGTTATTAAATGGAATACTGGTTGATGAAAAATTTTATTTTCTTTGTAACAAAGTATTTTTAATGTAGGTATTTGTTACAAAAAATGAAGTTTGGTTAGTTCTTATTTTATATCGTTCTTTTATCAGAAATAATATTTTTATAGGTACTTATATACTATATTTAGTTAAGTGGGTTTTAAGATAAAAACAGCAATATTTAGAAAACCACCAGATTGTGCGCCTCGTGTAACTTAAAATGTTTTATTATTTTTAGCTAAACTAAAAAAAGGATACTTTCTTCCAATTCAAGGTATAGTGAAGTTCGTCACACGGCTGATGAGCTATGAAAAGAATCCGAGCAAAAACTTTATATTGTTGCCGTACTTCTCTCTTTAAATTTCCATAAAATGTTAATATGTATGTAATTCAAATATATTACTTAAAACAATCGGATTTATGCATATCACTGTATATACTCTATAACATAGGTATATTCCGTTTATTTTTTCTCTTCATATTGCAAATTATAATCGCGCAATATAACTTATAATATTCTTAAAGCGGTGAGCATAATATTTTTTAGTAAAGTTGGCAACCCACCCGGAAATCAAGCAAACAGCGGGAATTTCTGTCCCTTACTAATGGTTTTGTATCTTTTTATCCTATATGATTTTGAATTAGTGGGGATACAAAGCCCATCTTCACACCTTTAGAAATTTTACAGGCATTGCCGGAGTTAAATAATATTATATTTAATTTATAATTAATCATATTTATATGTTGATCTTTGTAAAATTAATAAATATATAAAAGCTAAAGGTATTCACAGTCAAGCTAGGGCAGTAATTGCCAATTAATCAATAGGTATTTGTTTTTATACTTTACGCAAAAAGAAATTTTATGCATTTCACCCTCAGGCGTTGTAGCTGTAGACCCGTGTGGCGAGCTACACAGGGTGTTTCAGAACTACGGTACATGACTTAAGAGGGTGATTCCTCATGATATTCTAAGAGGAAAAGTACATATGAGCATATGTTCGGAGTTGCACCGTTTTGGATATACAAGTGTTGCAGTTTTTAGAAAAATATCTGTTTTTTATAATTTCTTTAAATACTCTTTTCCCGATTTTATTAAAATTTGTTACCGTTATTTATAATGATAAGGAGCTTAATTAGCCTTAACTAGATTAAATTTATTAGGTCCAGTGGCGTCCTGGGGAGCACCTTAGCAAATATTATTGACAAAAAATGTACGCCACCGACTTTTTTTAAATCTTAATATTTCTTTTCGGATTCACTTAACTAATTATACAACTTTTTTGTCCATCCAATTGTTTTTGTATCTTGCTTCGTTTCGAGAGAAGAATTAATATCCACTTTATTGCATGTACAGGGACATTTTTTGAAGTGTCTTACCCGCTTGGCCGATTTTCCTGCTGACTATAATAAACAACAAACCACATATTTCTCAATGATTTTCGACAAGGAAGCCGAATTTAATGTTCAAAAGTATACCGGGTGTTGCATCGTCGAGCGGGACATAGGAAATCCCATGTAATTTTAAATGGGGTCAATTATTGGCTTCCCTAATTATTTTAGAGAAAAATTCTATTTAGGTTTATTAAAGAGCACTAAAACCCACATTCAAAAGAATAACTTTAGATATTTTTGATGAGCCCGTTTACGGGTTATCGCCGATTTCTTTTTAACTATTTCTCCTTTTTATGGCCCCGTATTTGCGGGTACCAGTCAAGGTAAAAGATGACTGTCAAATAAAGTTGTCATTTTGAAATGTGTGCTTTATTGTTATAAAAACTCGTACATCGAAAATATTAAAGGTGTATTTATGAGTACAAATTAATCTGAATAAAACTAAAATAAAGTATCTAATTACAAGGTTAATTATGACATTTTACATGTTTCAATATTTTACTAATTAATAGGTAGGTACTATTAAATTGTTAGAACTTTAGGATTTAAGAAGATGTTCAAATTTTCCTCCACTGACTGCTAGACAATAACCGAGGCGATCATAAAATTCTCTTCTTACATTCGCTAGTTGGTAAACTGAAATTCTATTGCATTCGGCAGAAATAGCATTTTTTAACTCGTCTAGATTTGGGTATTTTTTATCTTTGTATATTCTGTTTTTTAAATGGCCCCAGAGAAAGAAATCATTTGGCGATAAATCAGGAGACCTGGCTGGCCAATTTACTGTATGATTTAAGCCAATAACATTTCCATTAAAAGCACGGTTTAAATATTCCCGGACAGCCAGGGTACTATGTGCCGGGCAGCCATCCATTTGGTACCAAACTTCCTGATTTTCCCTGGCGGCATCATGTAAAGTAGGTAAAATATGATCTTCAAGTAGTTCCAAAAAATATTCTGCATTTAAATTTCGTGTAAGAAATAATGGCCCGATAATATTTTCTCCGAAAATCCCAGCCCATACATTAACTTTTTGTGGATATTGCGTCCTTGTTTCCACAAACCTGTGTTGGTTTTCTTTGCTCCAATATCGATAATTTTGAAGATTGGGTCCATTGTTTAAGGTAAATGTGCATTCGTCAGTGAAACAAATGTTTTTTAAAAATTCCCTATCCATGTTTGCTCTTTCCATCATACCAAAACAAAACTTCTGTCGTCGTATTTCGTCCCTACCTCTTAGCTCTTGATGCTTTTCATATTTGTATGAATAATATTTATGTCGTTTCAAAGCTCGTAACGCTGTGGTGTGATCTAATCCTATGTCATCCTCAAGTTTCCTTGTGCTGATCTTCCCATCATTTTCTTCCACGCACAATAAAACTTGCAAGTCCCTATCATTTCTTGCATCTCTTCTTTGTTCCTGCCTTTCTTCACATCTGCAGTTATTTATTACAGTGCTTTTTGTCACAAATTTCTTGATAGTCCTTTCGACTGTAGATTTTGCAGGTATCGGTCTATTCGGATACAGAGCAGCAAACATGTCTGACACATTTTGATAACTATTTCCTTGATAATACCATTTAATCATCAATCTTTTTTCTTCAGAAGTGTAATTCATGGCTAATATTTTCGATGTACGAGTTTTTATAACAATAAAGCACACATTTCAAAATGACAGCTTTATTTGACAGTCATCTTTTACCTTGACTGGTGCCCGCAAATACGGGGCCATAAAAAGGAGAAATAGTTAAAAAGAAATCGGCGATAACCCGTAAACGGGCTCATCAAAAATATCTAAAATTATTCTATTGAATGTGGGTTTTAGTGCTCTTTAATAAACCTAAATAAAATTTTTCTCTAAAATAATTAGGGAAGCCAATAATTGACCCCATTTAAAATTACATGGGATTTCCTATGTCCCGCTCGACGATGCAACACCCGGTATAGGTTAACAAATTTGACAGATACGACGCTATTTTGAATTTTTTTAAATCGCAACCTTCATAAAAAACCATACGGGTAAATTGCACTTGGTGATCCGATTTCAAAAACCTATTGCTGTTAGTATTTATTTTCTGCCGTTTCGGACAAACGGGGTTCCTAATTTGCCTTCATCGATTTTGTCTTTTAAGTGTCTGACAGCTTTTATAAATAGACCTTCTAAGCTGAATACCTTAATTATTTTCACAGTTACATAATTTCCCGTGTCCAAGCCATCTACGCTATAATCAAATCCGACAGATGTCAAAAAGTGACATATACGACGCCATCTTGAATTTTTTTAAATGGCAACTCTCATAAATAGTCACACAAGTGAATTGCATTTGGCGAGTCGATTTCAAAAACTTATAGTTTTTGATATTTATTTTCAGCCGTTTCGGAAATACGGGGGTTCCTAATTTGCCTTCATCGATTTTGTCTTTAAAGTGTCTCACTCCTTTAATAAATAGACCTTCTAAGCTAAAAACCTTAATTCCTTTCACAGTTACATAATTTCCCGTGACCAAGCCATCTACGCTATATTCAAATCCGACAGATGTCAAAAAGTAACAGATACGACACCATTTTGAATTTTTTTAAATGGCAACCCTCATAAATAACGACACGAGTAAATTGCATTTGTATATGCATATGTGTAAATTGCGATCCGATTTAAAAAATCTATAGTTGTTGTTGATATTTATTTTCAGCCATTTCGGAATGACGATCCGATTTTTGACATCTGTCGGATTTGATTATAGCGTAGATAGCTTGGTAATAGGAAATTATGTAACTGTGAAAAAAATTAACGTGTTCAGCTTAGAAGGTCTATTTATTAAAGGGATGAGACACTTAAGAGACAAAATCGATGAAGGCAAATTAAGAACCCCCCTATTTCCGAAGCGGCTGAAAATAAATATTAACAACTATAAGTTTTCGAAATCGGATCGCCAAGTGCAATTTACTCGTACGATTATTTATGAGGGTTGCCATTTAAAAAAATTCAAAATGGCGTCGTATCTGTCACTTCTTGACATCTGTCGGATTTGATTATAGCGTAGATGGCTTGGCCACGAGAAATTATGTAACTGTGAAAAGAATTGAGGTCTTCAGCTTAGAAAGTCTATTTATTGAAGACCAAATCGATGAAGGCAAATTAGGAACCCCCGTATTTCCGAAAGGGCTGAAAATGAATTTTAATATTAACAACTATAGGTTTTTGAAATCGGATCACCAGGTGCAATTTACTCGTATGGTTATTTATGAGGATTGCCATTTAAAAAAAATTTAATATGACGTCGTATCTGTCAAATTTGCGAACCTATATATTTTTTGGCATTAAATTCGGCTTCCTTGTTGAAAAATCATTGAGAAATGTGTTTTTTTGTTATAGTCAGCAGGAAAATCGCCAATCGGGTGAACACTTAAAAAAATGTCCCTGCACAAAAAAAAATACGTATGTATTTGAAAGTTAATTAAAACATATAAATTAAAAATAAAATTATTTTTTTAAAAGGTGCTGCAAAAAAAATTAATTAATCAAAGCAAATGTTGAAATTGGCTACCTTCTGATAAAACACACGATTGCAATCGTCTCACCATTGATCCTCTTACAAGTTCAAGAATGCCTGCATTATTTCGTGTCGCATTGCAACTTTCAATTTTCCGAATTCTAAAGTCGTTTTCATCTAGTACAGGCGTCCTGTATACAATGCACTTTAGGTCAACCCATAAATAATAGTCCAAAGGATTCAAGTCGGCTGACCAACATTGGGAACCTGCGCGTCCATTCCAGCAATTAGGCAAAGTGTTGTCGAAGTATTAGCGAGCAACTAGGCTAAAATGAGCTGGAGCGCCGTCGTGCATAAACCACATAAACGTCTTCCAACAGAACGTCAAATCCTTCAGATAGAGACTGCGTAAAGGAGTTTCCATTCAATCGAGATGGTAAAAAGTATGGTCCAATAAGATAATCGCCAAAGGTCCCTGCCCGCACATTCACCGAAAATTGTTCCTGAAAACGACCTTCTCTAATTTTATGAGGATTATCGTCCGCCCAAAAATGTTCGTTATGAAAATTCACAATGACGGGGAAGCAGACCTTGCACACGTTGAATATGGTATGGGAATAGTTAATAAAGGTGCAAACCCCTCCAGTAGAGTCGATGCACTTGTTTAAAGTTGCACTGCTACCTTCCTGGCACTAGTTAAAGGATCACTCGAAGTATAGCCTCTTCTAACTCAGGTGTAGTTACTCTTCTGCCAGGAAATTCCGTACTACGCTTAAAACTCCCAGTCTCACTCAATTTTGCATGGAGCTGTCTAAATGTTTTGGCTCATGGTAGTACCACATACCAATACTCCGTTTGGATAACATTCTTGATAAATTCTTAGCCTAGCTGATGACATCACGCTTATCTCATCTTTTCCTTTTGGATGCTCGAAAATCGGCTGCCAATGCACATCTCTATCACAATGAAAGTTATTTATTTTAACCTTTTTCCAAATAAGTTTTTAATAATAGCGCAGCTTGCACGAAATTTGGTGGCAAGGATTTTTTGGAATGAGAAATCCAAACTGATGCGCATTTGGATATTCAGTAAGAGGTCTTACATCTCAACAATGACCGGGAACAAATTCTGTCTTGGGGTAACAGCAACCAAGTAGAATTTAACGCTAAAAAAGGCAGGCGGCAGTTTTTTCTAAAAAAGATACTGAAGAACCGGATATAGTCATGGCGGCACACACGATCTCCTTGGCTTCATCAATTCACTTATTGGGCGTCAATTTGGATATTCACATGTCTTAGCATAGTCATGTTGCGGCTATTGCTAAGGCAGTTACGCAGAAGCTTGGAACACTTTTCCGAACTAAAGACCTCTACACACCCCCAACACACTTTTGATGCTCTATAAAGACCAAATTCGACCATCACTGGAATAATGTTCGCATATTTGGGGCTCTGCTCTTAAAAATACCCTAAGATTGCCGGATTCCATTCAAGGAAGAGTTATTCGCTTGATCACTGACCATGATCAGGTAAACAACCTCGAAAGCCTTGAACATCTAGGGCAAGTTGGCGTTGACTTGAGTCTATTTTACAAATATTTTCATGGCAAATGCTCAACTGAGCTTGCCTGCTTGATTCCATCCAGAGCGTGTGCATAATAGAAATACACGACGAGCCACTGCAGCCCGTATGTGGTTCAGCTTAGTATATCGCGAACGACACTGTTCAAACATTCTTTCATGTGGAGAACGTCATCTCTTTGGAACGACCTCCCCGAGGCCGTGTTCCCCAGCGAGTATAATCTTCAAAGATTCAAGATCAACGTGAATCGTTTCCTGCGCACCGCTCGCATATAAAATATTTTCAGTAGATTTTCCAAAGTTCCAATGACTGCTTGTCGTCAATTAGCTTTTATTTTACAAGTATACTCTAGAGCAGCCATGTCAAACTCAAAATCACTGGTTGGCCAAAAGCATGAAGACCATAGACTAGGTGGGCCGCAAAACCTAATCTTAAAGAAGACAAACTACTGAAAATCTTAACGAAAAAAAGTACTATTATGTTAGATTAGAAGTATATTTATTAAATTTCCAATAAAAAGGACATTACAAAAACTTACAAACATTAACTTCTTTTGCCAGATATTTGACATCTTTTGTCTTTAATTAAGTTGTCTATTTGTGGCGTGAATTTATCGGCGGAAATAACTTTTAAAACTGCGTCCAAGTGTGCGTCCGTCAATCGCGATCTTGTGGGAGATTTGTTTCCTTTCATCAAAGAAAATAATTGTTCACACTTATAGGTACTTTCAAACATTGACAGGATTTTACAGGCAAATTTTCTCATTTCTTGGTATTGAAAAGGCAAGTACTTATAAAATTCGAATGTACCAACACTATCAAATTTTTCTTTTAAATGGGTTTGACACTGAATCTCAATCACTTCCATCTGCAAGTGAGGGGGAACTTTATCAATATCGATAGTGAAAAGACCAGTAAATAAAGAAAAATTGTTTTCTTGGGACTTAAAATCCTGAAAACGCTTTTCAAATTCTGACAGAAGGCTTCCCATTTTCTCTGTATACATTTTGTATGATATTGGGCCACTTGTACTTTCCTGATACGCCTTGCAAGTCGGAAAATGTGACTGATTATCCACCGCTAACTGGTTTTTCCACAGCATCATCTTACACTTGAAAGCTTTAACATGATCATGCATATCTGTTATAACTTGACGTGGTCCTTGCAATTTCGTATTTAAGTCCGACAAGTGTTTTGTGATGTCTACCATAAATGAAAGATCTTGTAAAAAAGGTACGTCGGATAATAAGCTGACATCTTGTTCTTTCACTTCCATGAAAAGGCGTATTTCTTCTTTGAGTTTCCAAAACCGATCGAGAACCATAGAACACGAAAGCCATCGCACTTCTGCATAATAAGGTAAACCAGTGTACTCACTTTCTAAATCACGTAAAAACGCAGAAAACTGTCGCTGATTCAAGCCACGTGACCTTATGAAGTTTATCATTTTTTTCACTGACTTTAAAACGCTTTCCAACTTGATCACTTTTGAGCATAAAACTTCTTGGTGGATTATGCAATGAACATGATGAAAATCTGGTTTGTCACTGCCCGTTTCTCTGATCTTTGTTTGTAATATTTTAATGAAGCCATTATTTACTCCAGTCATTGAAGGAGCTCCGTCTGTTGCAACGGAACACAGTTTTGACAAATCTAAATTGTACTTTTGCAGAAGTCCATAAACAGCATTGAAAATATCCTCCCCAGTTGTTGTATCATGCAATGGTACTAATTCCAGTAATTCTTCATAAACGTTGATATCTCTATCAACAGCACGAAGAAAAATAGCGAGTTGGGCCACACCACACACATCTGTACTTTCGTCACAGGCAATAGAAAATGCAATGAAAGAGTCTGATTTTGTTTTTATCTGTTCGCTTATATTGGCAGCCAACTCGGTAACTCTTTTAGCGACAGTATTCCGGGACAAGGATATATTTTGAAAAGCCTTCACGCTCCCGGGACTTACAATTTCCGCGGCCTTTACAAGGCACTCTTTTATAAATTCACCTTCAACAAATGGTTTTGAGTGTTTTGCGATCAACTCCGACAGTACGTAGCTCGCTTGAACGGCAGATTCATTTTCTTGCTTTGGACGTGTAAACATAAGCTGTTGATCTTTTAACCGTGATTTTAACTCTTTTAACTTTTCGTTTCTAATCATGCCTGTATACTTGTCAAACTTAGTTTTATGACTATCATAGTGACGTTTTATATTATATAATTTTGGGACACCGACTGTACTGTTACAAATCAAGCAAATAATTTTGTCTTTCACTTCACAGCAAAAAAACTCTAATTCCCACTTTTCTTGAAAGATACGATGCTCATCTCCAAGTTTCCTCTTACTTCCACTTGGTTTTGAAACAGACATGTTAAAAACTTTATCCGAAATAAATAACAATAAGTACTGTTACGTGTTGTAACAATAAGTACGCGACTAAACTCGCAATTCTATCGCAACTGACTCATAACTAACTGAACAACTGAACTCAATCGAGCGGTATTGGCTTATATACGGATTGTGATTTCTCGACAGTTCTTTCCAGAATGTTCAGGTAGCGTCATCTGTATTCTCGCGCAATAGAACTTTCCGGAACAAGCCAGGCTTTTAGGTTGAGCGCGCATCTTAGTTCATGCTCCTAAACATAGATGGCACTATTTGGGCCATTTTTTACCAATCGTAACAGTACTTTATTTTCGGTTTTTAACAGGCTCGCGGGCCGCATTACATGGCTGTTTTCAAAATTGATTCGGGGCCGCAGGAAAATGCTCAGTGGGCCGCATGTTTGACATGGCTGCTCTAGAGTATTTAGGCACAATGATACATTCCTGATATTGAAAACTAAATGCTAAAACTCAGATGAAATCATAAAACATGTATTTAAACTTTTTTTTGATTACCCTTCTGTAAGGGCGGGGGTGCCAATATCGAAGAAAATACCCATTAATTTCGTACAGGATGGGACACTAAACTAGTTTCTTTAAGTAATCTGACACAGTTTTTTTAGAATTTTTTTTTGTTGAACCACTCAGTAGCTATTTTAAAAGACCACCATATACATTCTCCATATAGATTTAAAGAATAAAAATGAACGAAAACAAATTAACCCCAATTTTTGTTCGTTTTTCCACCGCCCTTCGCGCCACTCCCAACCCCACCGATATATCGATTCTCGCGAGTGTCGGCGAAGGATGGAAACTCTGCAATTTGCATTTTAACACTCCTAGTTAACATGAATAAATATTTATTTACCTCGTATATGCATTCTGTAGTAAATTACATTAGCATTAAATTGAGAACATCTAATTAAGTTCCATGGCAATATACACGCAGTTTTTGTTTGTTGAGTCTCTGAGGAAACTTTATACTAGATTATATTAACGAGAATATTGTTGAATAATTACCATTGGCGTAAATCTTTCGTTCCACATCACTTTACTCTGTAAAAAATTAGGACCTCTGGAAGTATCAGTTTCAGATCAATGCCGGTCATCACTGTTTTGAGCAGTATTAAAAATCGTGCCCCGCTTCAAGCTGTAAAAACTAGGGAGAACTAAAAGAACTAGAAAGGTGCTATATCTTATCTCTCTCTATATATCTCTCTCTTTGTTCAACAGCCTTTACTCAACCACTCCTGGACGTAGGCCTTCATTTGTTTTCTCCACTCCAACTTATCTTGTACTGAGTGATACCACTTTCTTCTTACTCTTTCGTTGATGTCATCAATCCCTCTTCTCTGGAGTTGTCCGATGTTTCTTGTGGATAGTCTAGGTCTCCATTGCAGTATTAACTTTGTCCATCTTGTACTATTTTGTCTAGCGATGTGGCCCACCCAGGTCTACTTTAACGTGGTGATACGTTTTATTACGTTTTCTACGTTTGTAGAACGTCGTATTCTTTCTTTTCTTAGGTGGTCTCTAAGTGATATTACTAGCATAGCTCGTTCTATTGTTACTTGCACGCTTTAAAGCTTGTTAGCAGCTTTTACGGTTAGTGTACTTATCTCCATTGCCTATGTCATAACAGGAATGATACAGGTATTGAAGACTTCAGCTTTAAGATTTATAGATATATCAGGGCTTTCAAAAACACTTCTCAGTCTGCCAAATGCCATCCATGTGAGTCTGATCATTCTGCTGACTTTCGCTTCTTGGTTTTCCTACCGAGTTTTAATTGTTGGCATAGGTATACGTATTCCTCAACTAGTTCGATTAATCTACCTCACACGTATCTGTGTGATTGTAGATTCATACTCAATCCGGCCCTTTTCAAGGCTTCTGACAACTCGGATAGCATTTCTTGTAGTTCTTCTAGGTTGGTACTTATTAGGACTACGTCGTCGACAAACTGAGGGTGGTAAGATATCTACCATCTATAATTATTCATTTTTGATAGATAAATTTTGTGTTTCCAGCTCTTGACCAATTTTAACTTTTAAAAAGTTAAAATTGGAGTTAGGCAAGTTAAAATATGTTGCTATAGTAGAACCAAATCAGCCTGACGTCTAGAAAACAAAACAACCATGAAGCAATGCGATCGGTCAGTCGATCACGAGGTGACAGGGACGAAGTTGGCCCCATGTGTATTTAAGGCTTCTCTTGATGTCTGTCAAAGTTAAATTGATGACAATTCTGGAACTTTGGAACTTAAAAATTCTAACATGGAAATCAAGAAGCAATGCTCTGGTTTTCTATGTTACAACCCCTAAGCTAAGAAAGTGATACTTAATAAATCATAAATTATTTTTACCCGTCAATATTCAGATAATAGCATTGGGAGTTAGATTAAGGACTATGCATATTCTGTACGGGAGAGCGCCCACCAAAGATGTGCACTTCAGGTGAAGAGATAGGAGGTGCACAGTGCAGCGTACCATATTGTTATATGCAATGACGCACACAGAAGCTTTGTGAAAGAAGTGAGTCGCCCCACTATGCAGTGCCGCACGGCATGCTTACTGAAAAATAGGACCTACTCTATCTTCACTTGACGCGCGCTGAAATATTATAGCTTTTCAGGTCAAATCTTGCAGTGTTCCGTATTGATTGACATTGACATTTCCAGAGCGGTGTACCTATCGATAATTATTTTAGTGTTTGCAATTTTAATAAAAATGCGCGATGATCAACAATTAAATATTGAATTCGACATCTTCATTATCGGACCATGACATTTTGACAATGGCAATTAGCCTTTGCTCCTCTACGCGCTGCGCTGCATGCATTTCGTACACTCTTTCAGGAGTGCTTTATTGATACTTCATTTCAAACAATTCACTGCTATAGTGGGCGTTCTCCCTATTACAGGAAAGTCCAGGTGGACAATTAGAGAGGTTGTTCAGATAAAAATGAAAGTGGTTCAAAATCTTGGCAAGATAAATGTTTAAAAAGCGTTAAAAAGAAAAAAGGATGCGGTCCAAGATAAAGGTTCATTATTATACATACCAGTCTGCAACAAGATTTGGTCCAGTTGCACGTTAAATTTTTTCGGCAAAATTAAAGTGTTTGGATATGAAAAATTACTAAAAGGATGGTTAATACAAAATTTGGACGATTCTTTTAATCGTATTAGACAATGTTTAGTAATTTTGAATAAACAATCAATACGTGGTAATTATGAGTGGCTTGAAAAATCCCTTAACAAGTAGGGTAAACGATACAGTTATTGGCCCCTTAAGCACTTTAGATAAGACATTTTATTCAATTTAAACCCAATACTTGAAATACTCTTAATGAATCATATATAGTTCAATAGTAAAGGAACTGTTAAACCTATTCATCATCATCATCATCAAACAGCCCTTATCACGTCCATTGTTGGACATAGGCCTCCTCCAAACGTCTCCAGTTCTCTCTGTCCCTGGCTGTTGCAATCCAATTTGTCACTATCCTCCTCAGATCATCCGTCCATCGAGTGGGAGGTCTGCCTCGGCTACGCTTGTCAGTTCTCGGTCTCCATTCAAACAGTTTTTTGGTCCATCTCCCGTCCTCTATTCTCGCGATGTGTCCGGCCCATCTCCATATCCGTGTAGTGATTCGCTGTATAATATCATCTACTCCCGTACGTCTGCGTATCTCCTCATTCTTCACTCGATCCCTCAGGGTAAGGCCAAGCATCGATCTCTCCATTCGCCTTTGTGTTACCCTTAGTTTTTCTGCGGTTTTCTTCGTTAAAGTTAGGGTCTCTGCGCCGTAAGTCAAAACCGGCAACACACATTGGTTAAATGCTTTCCGTTTCAAGCGAATCGGAATATTTCCTTTAAAGATGTCCTTCATTCTCCCGTATGCCGCCCATCCCAGGGTAGTTCGTCTGTTTAGTTCGCAGGTTTGGTTGTCTCTGGCTCATGACCCAGATATATGTATTTGTCAATTAGTTCTATTTTGTTGTTATTAATTTGTATTTGATCACTGGGAACCATGTTAGTCTTCTCAAAATTTATTGTCAGTCCAACTTTCTGTACGGCATCGTTGAGTTCTTGGAGCATGTCACCGGCGTCCCCCAGATTGTCCGATAAAATAACGATGTCATCCGCAAAGCGCAGATGATTGAGTCTCTCTCCATCAATGAGTATTCCTTTTTGGTGCCATGTCAGTCCTTTAAATGCAGACTCGAGGACCGTAATAAACAGCTATGGCGACATGGTGTCACCCTGTCTAACTCCTCTTTCCATCCTTATTTTGTTGGTTGGAGAGTATAGATTTACAGTCGTTGTGGCATTTTCATATATGTTTTTAATTATGTCGCAATATCGGTAGTCCACTCTACAATCTTGCAATGCTCTTAGGATGGCCGCTAATTCTACTGTATCGAAAGCTTTTTTAAAGTCAACAAATATCAATACTAGGGGGCGGTTATATTCAATGGTCTTCTCTATCAAGGTCTTCAAACACTGCAGGTGGTCGTTTGTACCGTACTTCGAGCGGAAACCAGCTTGCTCCCGCGGCTGATAGAAATCCAGCTTTGTCTCCAATCGATTTGTTATAATTCTGGTGTATAGTTTGTAAAGATGGTTAAGGAGACTAATTGGTCTATATGTTTCCAGGTCCGTTATATCTCCCTTCTTGTGCAAAAGTATGGTTATTGAATTATTCCACTTTGTTGGGATATTTTCATTCCACAGGCATATATTAAAGAGTTTTTGAATCATGGATATCAGTACTGGTCCTCCTGCCTTTATTGCTTCCGTGACGATGCCGTCATCCCCCGGGGCTCTATTATTCTTCATCTTTTTTAAAGCAAACTTAATTTCATTCCGGGATATCTCCGGAACATCCTCGGAGCCCTGATTTTGAACCCTTCTTCGCAGATATTCCTCTGTACTTAGAGTGGTTTGCTTCGTGTATAAGATCCCATAAAATGTTTCCACAATTTCTAATAGTTGTTCTCTATTCGATGTGACATTTCCATCCTTGTTCTTAAGTTTGACAATTTCTCTTTTCCCACTTGTTAGTTTGCGTCTCATTACTTTCATACTTTTATTCTCCTCGATTGTTTTAGTGATTTTCTCATTCTTGTATTTTCTTAAGTCTTCCCTGATTGCCCTTGATACTTCCTTGTTCAGTCTATTTATTTCGTCTTGGCTGGTGTTTTCGTCGCTTTTCAGTTCACTTCTTCGTTCCATTTTGTGGCGCGTTTCTAGGCTGATTTTTTCTTCCCTCGGGCTTTTTGGGCAGTACTTCTTTTGTGCGTCTGTTATTGCTTCCACTATTGTATTGTTCAAGGTGTCGATGTCATTTGATGGAGGTTTATCTTGGAGTATTTTGCTGAGGTGTTCCTCGAATTTTCGTTCATCATTCGGGCGTGTCCATATCTTCCTTCGTTCTTTTTTGATCATTTTGTGTCGTTCGTAGCCAGTGTTTAGTACAATAGTGGCTCTTACCATTCGATGGTCACTTGATTTTGCAAATCTATTTAAAACTGTCACATCCCTAAATATATGTCTTTTGTCAGTTATAAAGTGGTCTATCTCGTTCCTTGTTCTTCCGTCCGGGCTCTTCCAGGTCCATCTGCGGTGGGGTTTCTTGTAGTAGAAGCTGTTCATCAGAAACAGGTTTTTCTCCAACAGAAAGTTTAAAAGAGTGTTGCCACGATCGTTTCGCCCTGGACTTCCAAAGCTTCCCAGAGCCATTTCTGATGGGTCCATTTTTGTTCCTACTTTGGCATTAAAATCACCACATACAATAGTGAAATGTGTAGGATTATTTGAGAAGGATGTATCTAAATCGTCGTAAAAAGCTTCGACTTCCTCGTCTGTATGCTCCGTTGTTGGGGCATAGACCTGAATCACTTTTAAATCATACCTGGTGTTTATTCGAAGGATGGTATACACTACTCTAGTGGAGACTGATTGAACCATTGCAATTGCAAAAATAATGAGCAATTTACTTAAATATATTAAAAAATATATATTTTTCATAAGTTACATGGAAATATAGTTATTGGCCCCCTCAACACAGTGATTGGCATATTAAAGTTTAATTATTGGCACTTGAAAATCCTGCTAATTATTTAATAAAATGCAGATATTTTGTAAAAAAAACTTATATTTTGCATTAATATTAGCAAATATTAGAAAATAAAAACAAATTAGGAAAACATCTATCACGCAAAACGAAGAAAAAATATTATTTGTTAAACGATTATTGTTGTTTTAAGATGAAAAGAAAACGAAAAAGCTTTCTTGGTAAAGAGTATTTATAACAAATAAACAAAACTAAAATATTTATTAACATTTCAAAAACATAAAAGTAGAATAATAAAAAATTAATTTATAATATAATATTAATAATATATTATAAAAATATAATTCTGTAGCATTACTTTTTCAGGCAAGTTAAACAGATATACGTATTTGAATTTAATTTATGCAATGCAATGTTTTTCAATACAGTTAAAATGATGTGTTCTATAATGCATTGCATACACCGTATGCCACAATTTGATTTCGTTAGATTCTTTGTACTTACACAAATAACAAATTTCTTCAAGAAGAGGTGTATTTGTAAAATTTTGTTTTACCGATTCTAAAGGAACTGATTTATCAGCAATCTCATACATTTTAATTGTTAAATTTCTTTTTACATGTATAGTCTGGTTTAATGATGAGTTTTCTGAATTATTAACTATGTTGGAATCAGTTTTAATTAGCTCTAATAGGAAATCGTCTTTATCATTACTCTGTTGAGTACTAGGTATCTTTTCACCATTTGCACAATTAAGGATCTGTGTTTCATTTTGAGTCGTATTTAAGCCATTATTTGCACATTCTTGACCATTCACTTTTTGGTTCTTCTTCTTTTTTGTGTTGCTATTCTCTCCGTTACTTAGCTTTCTTTTCTTAGCTTTCAATTTTTTATCTTCTGTCGCTTTTATTTTTTAGCTTCTCGTTCTATCTTCTTTTTCTCTTTTTCCATTGAGATATTTAACCTTTCCATCTCTTTCTTTTCCTGGATTTATTTGTATGTCAACGAACTAAGTACAAACGGTAGCCTTTCAACTTCCCTTTTGCCTTTTCTAACAGGGGTTTCAGGAAAATATAAATGATCGAGGAGGCTAAGGTTTGCATTAGGCAAGGAAAGAATTGGCATACAGTGTGCAGTATCCATATTTAATGAGGTTCCAACATATTGAGATTTAGTTTGATTCTGAATATCATTACTTCTGATTTCGGTACTTCTCTCGTTCGCAGAGAAATCAAGAGGAATAACTTCTAAAACACCGTTGTTATCAATAACAGCTGGAGTTTCCATAATATTAATATCCTGTATATTAACGATTTCTCCAACCCTTACAATTTTTCGTTCGGCTTTACACCGGTCGGCTTTTATTTTATCTGCCTCGTCATTTTAAAATGTTCGATCCAAACTATTCTTGCAATCATAAGTTAAATTAGACAAACCCCTCATTTAATATAAAAAAAAAATAAATCTTTCATTCGTTTTTACACAATTCTTATAATATAAAAAATTTTTTTCTCTTAAAATAAAACCTATGATTTGATAAAACAAAAATGAAAACTTCTCTCCTCCAGAATCCACATTACTTCTTTATTTAACTTAACATAATATGTGTTACTCCTCTAAACTTAACCATTCAAGCTCATGATTCTTAATTTTTAAACAAACTTCCTTTAATTACCTTCAGATGTCATAATCTTCTATTATCATACTTAAATATGCTACACTTATTTATATTACAAAACTTAATCTTAACTTTACTTCTCATTCAATTTATTTAACCATTTAATGCACCAAGTCTCCAGCCTTTCTGTGGTACTCATTTATTTGAGACAACTTATTATTTCGAAGTTAAACTCGATATTGGTATCCCCTAAAGATGAGTACTTAAGTGCTCGAAACATGTCGGGAACTTAGAATTGTATTTCAACTATTAAACTGTGGAGGAAGACTGCATTGTTTTATTTCATATTTTATTTCATATTCTTGCAATGTTCTAATTCGCTTATATCATTTGTTTTATACCGGCCCTTAGAGGTTCATGTAAACTAGAGGTAACTTGGGTTTTTTGGTCCTCAAATGCATAAAATGCGATTAAACTCGATTTATATTTTACCAAAATAATACTTAGCCCGTGGGTAGATACTTAAAACCAAATGGTATTCGACCTTGAAAATTACTATAAATTGAGTGATTTTCAAGGGAATGACCAGTCGGTGCAGAACCATAAACGAGTAAACGTCAAGTAAAGTATTGTTGAGCATTTGTTGCGGTTTTAAAATCTGCATAAGTCTTTTTCTTTGGACGACCGTCACCAAGCGAATTGCCAGTTGATCTTGGAGATTCCGAGACCTGGGTATGTCAAGGCGGCATACGTGAACCTGAAGATAAAAGCAAGGTGTAGCTGAAGAAGCACCGGTGGAGGACGCCGTAGTCGAGCCCGATACTGTGAGGAAACAGTGGTTCCTAGCCGATCCGAGGCGTTCGTACCTAGTGTACGAGCAGGTCCGAAAGTTAATTTTAAGAAGACGTACGACGAGAACCGGTCATCGCCAAGTTGCCAGGCTTGGACTAACAGTGCCATAACTGTTGCAACGGACGCCATCGCCAGGGAGGCGTGTACGAGAGTTTACCACCTGGGCATAACCTGCACCAGGTCGGCGAGAAGTAAAAACCTAACGGCAAAAACTAATTTTACGTGGAGGTACGACGAGAACCGGTCATAGCCGACGTTGCCAAGCTTGGACTAACCGTGCCATAACCGTAGCAGCTGACGCCATCGCCAGGGAGGCGTGTACAAGAGTTTACCACCTGGGCATAACCTGCACCAGGTCGGCAGAAAGCGAAAACCACGTGGCAACGTGATTTTTAGAATAAATAGTAGAAAACCGGCGACGCCAAGAGCTGGACGTAGAGGCCTCACCTCCAGCATCTAGTGCCGACCCCCAAACAATAAATACAAGGACCCACCACCTGGGCACAACCTGCCCCAGGTCGGCAGCGAAGAAGCCGAGCGTGGCAAATATTGTAATGGCCGAAACTATGGCATTATTTAACGAAACCCCTCCAGCCCGGATGGCTGAGGACGAAGATAAACACGACATGCTCTCCACTACCGAGGCCGACCCCAGGTAAGGACCTGGGGCGGTTTCAAACTGCCCTACACAGATCGCCGCCCCTGAGACAACGACTGTAGCTAGCCGCGGAACTTCCAGGGATATGCCCCTTGAAGAAGGAAGCGAAGGCGAACTGTGCCAGGACAATGATTTGATTTCTAAAAAAAAATTATACCTAGTAAAATGGAAAATTGTATAATTGGCACCCAGAATATCCAGTAATTGGCCCCGTGCCAATAACTGTTTTTCGTAAATATTTTTCAAAGAAACATGCATTTTTACGTACTTATTTCATTAATAAAATCTACAAAAAAATACGAAAAAACTATTAGTAAATATTTTCTTAGGCTTACAGTTATTGGCATGGGTGCCAATTATTATTTTTCAAGTAAAATCATATAGACAGTTATTGGCCCCTAATTATTTTGGCGGTTTTTAATATTCTTGAGGTTATGCTTGTTGAATAACGTACTTTTATCATAGCAAACAGTTCCTAAAGTAATAGTGGCAACAAATAATAACTTTTTACATTAATATCTAAGAAAAAGTTAAAAGTGATACCTACCAATTCCAATTTGTGAAGATTTAAGCCAAAGTGTACACAACACAAACACGTGTGTAGACCACTGCCCTTAAGAAGCAGGAACAGTTAACTGACGGTTTGAAATTTGTCGCGTACTCATTGAAACATATAGTCAGTTGCAAAGTTGTCATTTGTAGAATATCAGTAATAACGACTTTCTTAATATTACGAGTTTGAATGAAAGGGGCCAATTATTGAGGGGGTGCCAATAATAGTCCTGCTTACCCTATGCTGAAAGTGGAAGTTCTATTAATGACAAAATCTCATTAAAAGCGAAGGTAGAAGCAGTAGATGAAATACTGCGTAACCATGATAATATAACGTTTCGCTCCATATTATTGTCAGTTAAATACTATACAGCGTGTCCAGAAAAGTTCTAGACATGTGGAAATTTCCTTTATTGTTGATATTACGAAAAAAAGTTATTCTTTATAAAAAGTTCTGCTTGATGCGCAAATAATATTGACATAACAAAAATATGGAAACAAATTGAATTATATCTCTACAATATCCAACATGTTCAAGCTCTACTCCTACGCGACTTTCCATTACGGATGAACTTTTGCTAATGGTTTCTTCAAAAAGTAATTGAAAATTTATATTTGTTACTGCAATTTTATTCACCGATGAAGCCAATTTTTCTAGAAACGCCATCCAAAACTTTCGCAATAATAATTTTTGGGCTGAATAAAACTCGCATGCAATCTTGGAATCCCGTCACCAGGAGCAGTTTTCCGTTAATGTGTGGGCTGGAATATGCGGTGATTATTATATTGGACCCTATTTTCTTCATGAGAGGTTGAATGGGCATAATTAACGGTATTTTCTCGAAAAAGGATTGGAAGCTTTGATGGAGGATGTTCCAATCTTAGTAAGAAATCGACTGTGGTTTATGCACGACGGGGCGCAAGCGCACTTCAGTGATGTGGCGCGCGAACATTTAAACCAAAACTACAATAATCACTAGATAGGTCGCGGAGAACCACAGGCATGGCCACCTAGGTCCCCAGACCTCAATAGCTTAGATTACTTCCTGTGGGGTCATCTTTAAATATTGGTTTACAGCACACCAAATCATACTGAACAGCAGTTGAGAAATCGTATCATAGTTTCTTGCAAAACTGTTAGAAATAGCCCCGGCATTTTCCAAAGAATACGTGAGCCCACGAGAAAAAGAACAGAGGCATGCATATTAATTTGCAGGAGGTGGACATTTTCAACATCTGATTTGATTTATTTCTTTGTACAGGGTGTCTACTGTTCGACACATTTGACGGGTAACTCCTTTATTAGTACAGATAGAATGATGTGGTTTTCGCAAACCTGTGCCACTTCTTTGTGAAACAAACGATGCCCTAAACGGATGTATCATGGGCATCTTGGTTTATGAGATACAGGGCAAAATTGAAAACGGTGCATTTTCAGACACCCCTTGTATTTCAGTTATCTTATACCCTATCGAAAATATAAGAAGGGAGTTTTATACAGTTTTTTACGTAGAATTCAGTGGCGTAGTTAGTATTTTTCCAGGTATCCCCATTTTTGAGAAATATACCAAAGCTGCGTTTTTTTTAAATGGAACACCCTGTATATTTATTCTTAGTTGCATTCTGCTTACTGAGAGCTTTCCAAAAATATATAATAGTTGGCACTTTGTTTTACCATGACGGTTGAAATTTATATTTTTTAAATAACAAGCTTTAAATTGACAGTAGGCCTTGGATTTGGTTTTAATAAAAATAAATTATTGACGATACAATACACCATGAATATTACCTTATAGTTTGATTTAAAATTTTTAAAGTTTTCTAATACTTACAATAGTAAAAAGGAGTTTTCTAAATAAACAAAAACATCTACTATGGCCTTGACTTATCCAGGCTATAAAGCAAAAATTTCATAATGGCGTTTATCTCTTGTCATGCAGAATTGTATTTATGTCATTAGAGTTTAAAAAGTTACTGATAATTTATTTATTAAGTGTTATTGTTAAATTTTAACGATGGCCCAAAAGTATGAGAATTATGAAAAATACGACATGCTCGTATGCTTTATACAAAGCCATGAAAACCCCCATGCAGCTGCCGATTTATATTTCAATAGGTAGGTATATTATTATTTGCGATCGAAAATTTCTACAACGACCATGTTTATAGTTATGCGGAGTGTTTGTTTAAGCAGCTTCTAATTATTATCATCATCATTTTATAGATATCCTGAAAGAAGGCACCCATTTCTAGATAAATTTTCCATTCTAAAGAAAAATTTAATTGAACATGGAACCTTTACACAGCCTCGGCCTAAAACATACAATAAGGAAAATAAAGAAAAAAATGAAGTAAATGTTTTGGCTTATGCAACCGTTACTCCTTCAACTTCCTGCAAAAATATAGAAAAGGAAATTGGTATAGATAAAAGTCGGTCACAAAAAATTTTAAGAAAATGTAAATACCATCCATACAAATTTAAAATTGTGCAAAATTTACATCCTGGAGATGCAGATCGGCGATTAATCTTCTGTCATTGGTATACAGAACAAATCCGGACCAATGCCAATTTTGGAAGATTGGTAATCTGGTCCGATGAGAGCCACATTTCTAGTGCCGGAATTTTTAACCGACAAAATACAAGACAATGGTCTGAAGAAAATCAACATGTTATTTTCGAAAGGGAGCAGCAAGGGCGCTTTGGATTTGGTGTTTCTTGCTTCATATTAGGTAATCAAATAACTTAACCTATTTATGAGGGAGGTCTTATACTATACGTTATACCCGAGTTATTAAAAATCGTTCCCCTTGCCCACTTATATGCTATACATTTCCAACAAGACGGTGCGCCGAGTAATAACTCTCACGTAGTAAGGGCTTTTCTACAAAATAATTTTTGGATAGGCACAAATGGAGCTGTAACATGGCCACCACGATCGCCCGATCTATCGGTGTTGGACTTCTTTCTGTGGGGGTTTTTGCAGAGCAAGATATACAAGACCAGGCACAAAAGTGTAGAGGAACTTCGACAGGCTACCCATTTAGCATTTCAATTTCTACAAGACCATCCAATAATAATTTTAAACGCCTTGAGACGAATTACAGAAATATGTGAGCTTTGTATTAGGGAGAATGGCAACCATTTTTAACAATATTTATAAATAAAAAGTATGCATTTAATACCACAATTTCATTGTTGTAGTGAAACCCAATCCAAGGGCTACTGTCAATTTAAAGCTTGTTATTTAAAAAATGTAAATTTGAACCATCCTGGTAAAAAAAGTGCCAACTATTATATATTGTTGGAAAGCTCTTAATAAGCAGAATGCAACTAAGAATAAACATACAGGGTGTTCCATTTAAAAAAACACAACTTTGGTATATTTCTCAAAATTAGGGATACCTGGAAAAATACTAACTACGCCAATAATTTCTGCGTAAAAAACTGTATAACACCCCCTTTTTATATTTTCGATAGGGTATAAGAGAACTGAAATACAAGGGCTGTCTGAAAATGCACCCTTTTCAATTTTGCCCTGTATCTCATAAACCAAGTTGGCCATGATACATCCGTTTTGGGCATCGTTTGTTTAAAAAAAAAGTGGCCCAGGTTTGCCAAAACCTAATCATTCTATCTGTACTAATAACGGAGATACCCGTCAAAAGTGTCGAAAAGTAGACACCCTGTACGTTCAGGGTAATATTGTGTTAGCATTCCAAAATGTGTTTAGATTATTATAATTTCATAATTTTATCGTTTAAAAATAATAATCTTAAATAAATTATTGTCTAAAGTTACATAAATTGTTTTTTTCTCGGAATTCTCAGAATTCGTGAATTGGACCATGTTTTTTTAATAATATTATTAATTGTAACGACTTAAATATTAGACTAGGTAGACAACTGTCAAAACTGTTTATGTTTACAAAACAAAATCTGCATTTTACGTACTAGATACGTTTTAATTCTTGATAATACCCAATTTCATAACAACGTGCAAATGAACGAATTTTATTTTTTTATGCGAGAACCTTACGACAAATGAAACAAAATAAAGAGACCCGATTTGCTCAGAAAGGAATGAGGATTTCAAAAATAATGTTTGCTTTAAGACAAAGCAGTGGCTTATCACTTTTCTCTTTAGAATGATTCGGTGCAAATCCCGCACGAACGTCACTGGCAAGAATAAAAAATCATGTTGTACAGCAGAAAATGCCTTTTGATGCAAAGAAGATGTCATTGTGTACCACGTTTTACAAAGATATATAAGGTCATATCAAAATTATCATAAAGAAAAGGTTTTTTCTTAAAACTTTAGCACCCTGTGGTTTAACAGTTGAGACTTTTAGGACATATGTTCATATAGTTTTTCTCTCAAAATGGGCTGTTATTAAGTAACACCATGCCATACAGGGTTAAAAATCACATGATCTAAGATTTAAAAAAAATACGTCTTTTTGCTGCATCGAAATTGCCATAATTATTAAAATCGAGCTCAAAAGCGTGTGCTCAGATTCGTTTTTGTAAGTACAATGGATTTATCAGACCTCAGTAAAATCATAGAAA
The DNA here is from genome assembly GCA_963920685.1 of Polydrusus tereticollis. Taxonomy (NCBI): domain Eukaryota; kingdom Metazoa; phylum Arthropoda; class Insecta; order Coleoptera; family Curculionidae; genus Polydrusus; species Polydrusus tereticollis. Next base: position 22,444,030 of record OY987328.1, read on the forward strand.
AACCGCCACCCTGTATGGCTATTTCGAATATTGTCACATAGTTAGCAATTAAATAAGAATTCTGCCAATAACTAAATTATAGATCCTACGTTAAAGTTAATCATAATTGTATAGAAAATTACCCATTGTTAAATCGTTTCCACTAGCCATAGATCAAATTAATATACCTTTTAATTTTATTTTGTCCCGTATAAATTACAATCTTTACATTAATTTACGTTCGGTTAAGAAACCTTACCGATATCGATCAATTATTTTATAGAAAATGCAATGGACCACGCCCTCTCTAAATATTATTCATTACGATTTGCCATACAGACTGGCCCATTAAAAAAAATATAAATTGCCACGATACAAAACTGGTTATTGAATGACTAAAGCCAATAAACCCTAGTCGAAAGGAGAGTGAATAAGGAAAAGATTAGATTATTTAGAAATTTATATATTTTCATGCTTATAAATCCAGCATACACAAAAATCATAAATGAATTAAAGGCAGTTTTTACAAAAAAACAAAGTGACGTCTATAAAACAAGGTGCTATATGCAATTGACATAAGAAAGGGGTGATCAAACCTGATAAACTGAACCCTTTGATAATTATTCTTTAAGCCCTGATATTTTAATTATTTTCTATAGTTTTTGAGAAAATCGATTTTTTTATCGATTAAAAAAATCCTAGAAATAATGTGTACAGACTAAAGTTAAAATCACCATAACAAATGTATTGGTAATGCCGTGTAACAGAAATGTCGCCAGTGTGCGGCGTTTTGCGGAAGCTTTGCGTCTGCGCAGTTCGCGTGTACGTCAAGTCCGGCTTTAAACTTATTTAACCTAATTCGTTTAGATAGGTATGGATTCCTAAGAAAAGCAATTATAGTAAATCTTGGCATAATATGAAATATAAGAAAATGTAAGGCATAAATTTTCTCAATGAAGCAATTAATGCACCTCAACAAATTCTGAAAATCTGAGAACTTGCGTATTTTGGGGTGTAGATATGGAAATTGAAATTTCTAATTAAAGTTTAGTTTCCGGCATCGTTCCGTAAGTAATAATTGTTTTTCTTAACACTGAAACAGGTGCCCTTTGCCGCCTGGTTTCCTTCTAGCATTTTCTATACAACATACGACAAAAGTTGCACAAAAATTACTGTTTTTATAACATATTAAAATAAGTCAGAACGGAGGTTTTGAATGTTTACAGTTAATTTGAGATACATGTACATTTGTCTCTCCTTGGCACTTTGTTGGAAAGAAGATGAATATGTTAGAAAGCATATAATTGTAAAACAGAAAAACAAAGAGTTACGTTGTTGATATATTTATTTATATTAAAAAGCTACAGTTAAGGTGTTCTAGTCAGAAATAATGTTTATCACGCTGAAAAAAATTGAAATAGGGATACTAAAAGTAGTATTTGGATGTAGTAAGTGATCTTTAAACAAAAAGAAAGTTTTTACGTTGAAATATGGAGCCAACAGTAAAATAGCAGCCGTATTCACGAGACACATGATATTAATGCATAATTGGATATACTGTTAATTATTTTGTTATGGAGGCAAGACGAGAAAAGCATCTATAATTTATTTTTTCTACTACTATCATGAGAATATCCTATTATTTACCTTATTTGTCTCATGAGAAGTCGTTCATTATTAACCTAAGTTAATAATGAATCATCATTAGATCCTTATTAGCCTAGGTAATAATGATGATTCATTACTTACTTAGGTTAATAATCTAAATTATCAAAATTTTCACTCTTTTTCTCATGTTACCCCCGAGCAGTGGAGGAAATTAGTTTTATAGCTGCAGAAAATATTCGCATCTTCTTCTCTCTCATTCACAGTACGTACTATATAGAATTAGACCTCTGCGAGCCGAAGAGGGGCAAATTTGAGTGACACTACTTTTTAAAAGAAGTAGGTACCTATAGTAATTTTATAATGTTTTGCAAGCAATCCATGATCCATTACCTATAGTAATTTTATAATGTTTTGCAAGCAATCCATGATCCATTATATCTAGAAATATATCAGTGGTGCTCTCTATCCCTAATTAATTTCCACTATAAAAACAAAGATATCATCAGAACTAGTCGAGCACACTACAGACACAAACAAATATTTTTTAAATGAATCGAGGCTTCTATAGAAATTGAATAGGGGAGGGGGGATCTTTTGGTAAGCGTGGGTTATATAGAGGGTTCTCAAACCTGCCACCATTGTTCGAGGATCGTTTGGTGAATCGTCAGTAAAAATAATTTGTTGATATATATGTCAACATATTTATGAACATATATATATGTTCATAAATATGTTTTATGTATAAATACTAGTAAAAGATTATTGTGCAATAAGTTAAAATAAAAGAAAATTAGCGGTGTAGCGTACAATAGTGCCCAATTCTTTTATTAAAGAACACGAGAAATCCAAAATTATTTACTACTTATGAATTAACATCCTACTCGATGATGATACCAATGATGATCATATGGTGGAGACAGAATTTTAAGCGGCGGCGGCGAATCATACGCTGGGACCTTCACGGTTTACGAGGTCATCTGGATACTGAAATAATCACTAAGCCTCTACTATTTGTATTAATTTTTGTGTTTATTAATCATTTAAATGATATTTCGTTGTATCTTTATATGATTAAGGTAGACAACACTCCCTTAGTTTATATTTTGTTTTAAAGCAGTTCGGTATTGTCGCATAGTACCCTCAATTTTAAAGCATAAATATATTTTAAATGTTTTATAGGGATTGCGAAGTAGCTTAATTATCTTAATATGCTTGCTATTCATACAAAATTATTTTATAAGAATATGCCATTATTGAATGAGAGCGTTCGGAACATAAAAATTGACAGACTTAAAAATACCAAATATCTCAATTATGTTAATATTTACAGCTGGTAAATATATAAAAATTATGAAATAATGATGCCTAGAACAAATTGACTTAAGTTTTTCTGAAGAAAATGACCAAATCGACAAAGCTAATTTTATTATGTTTCAAACATATCCCTTAAATATTAATTAATACGGGGCCTGCTTATATTTTGTTAGAAATATGCTATACATTTCTCAATAAAATTGAATTCGCAGTAAAAACTTGGTTTCGGCATCACAATCAACGAATGTCTCTAAATAATATCAAGAATGGAATTTAAATAAATAAAATGGCCTCTTACTTCTTGTAAATATTTGGCGACGTTAATTATATTTTTCCTTTGTCCAATACAAAATTGCTTCTTGCAGCATTTAAAATAAATTTAAAAAGCTTTTTTATTTTATTGTTGTTATTTCATGTTGTATTTTTATTTTATAACGTTTACCTGAAACTACTAAAAACCTTTTATAAAACTGTTATTTAATTGTTTTAAAAATGTAATATGCAAGTATATTTTATAGTGTGATATAAAAAGCTTTAATAAAACTGTTTTATAATGCTGGTGTTGAAATTTTATAAGAATTGCAGAAATGTTTTGAAATTGTTATGTAGTGTTCGCAAAAGGTTTTACAAAATAAAAACGGTTAGTGAAGTATTTTATAAAATGATGCCAATTTTGCATTTATAGCTGTTGTAGAAACGCATTAAAAACGTTCCTGAGAGAACAGTTGTTTTATAATTTTTTTGTTGAAAACGTTTTCGCGACTATTATAAAATATCAAATTGCTGGTTGGGATAATATACTATTACTAATCTGTCAAAAATGATCCGAGTGCACAAGTTGAACGTAAATATATCATATTATTATTCCTGGTTTAAACTCTCCATTCAGTTTTAAATTAGATAAATTATTGTGAAGTTCTTGAACGTTATAGTAGGTATACCTACATTGATAAAATGAATTATTTGAATTAAAAAAATTTTCCATTGACTCATATAAATATTTGTTTCCTCTTAGCCAAACAAATATGTATTTGAAAAATACCAAGGGATTATTTGCCTCAATTAGTATTATCCGATTTGATACAAATTACTTTTTATTTGGAATTAATCACTGAATACAAAGTTCAAGCAAATATTTATTTCCTTAATACTAACCTAATTTAACTATGCCGCTTCAATGACTTAAAGTAAATAGGTTAAAAGTTAAGTTAACAAAATGTTTATTTGATTGATATTTATACATATTTTATCAAGTTTATTCAAATCAGTTCTTATTTTATCCAAGTACGTGTTTATACAGACGTCACATAAAAATAAGAAATAAGCAGATCAAATCCCCTATTGCTATTGAATATGGTTTAATCAGTACGTATACCATAATAAATGACAAATTACGCGCACGCGCACAACGATTTTCACATAAAAATAACACAAAAGTTAAAAGATAACCATCTCTTATTTTATTTCTTATTTTTATGTTATGTTATTTGGTTCTATAAACGTTTTATGGCAGATCTGTAGATTCAACTCTTATTTTATTTTTATGTCATGCAATTTTGCTGTATAAACCCACCATTAGCTGTTGTCCCCCTTAAAATATACGTCAATAAAACATTATAGAGAAGTTAATAACTTTGATAAAAAATTAAATAAAGGCAAATTTTGCAAATAGTAGGTACAATAATGATTTATATTATATTATATCTTTTACGTTAGAAGATTTGACAGGTATTGAGTGAGAGGTAAAAATTGAGAAAAATTGTCTTATTTGTAACACGATTTGAAAAAATACACCTAGGTAGCTATGATTTATAAATACCTGTCTACATTTTTCTAAAAAGATTTTCTGTTTAAAATTTCAAATTAGGTATAACAAGTGTCTTTTCTTTTTAAGGAGGAAAGAAAAATCCAAAATTCTTCACTAATATTTAAAATCTTGCTCTACGCGTTTCGGTTTCTTAAACCATTTTCAAGAGCTGTATAATATAATCACAAACTTTACAATAAGGACACAAACAAGCTTACAATGGCGAACACAGGTTAACTAATTTCTTTGCCTCTTAGCTTATTTTTTTAACTCGTTTCATGCGTAACTAAAATATTCAAATATAGTTTCCTACCTTGAAAAGTATCTAACAGATAGGATATACCCCTCGATATACCCCAATCTTCTAAATAATTATTCATATTACGTTTATCCCCCATATCTTACTTTTAATTTTTGCTGGAACCACTAACTTCTGTGCCACTAACAAAGATTATTTTACTCTCACTCATAAATTTCTACAAGACAAGATCGAACACCAATAACCAAAAACGCGATGATGATTTATCAGGCCACTTTTGTATAACCAATCAAATTACTCAAAGCCCCATGAAATGTTGGGCATTGAATGATTTAAATTAGGGTTAAAGATATTTATATAAATGTATTATGTATATAATGTACTTCGATTAAATAATTAGTTATTTGCAAATAGTTGGTTGTTTATATTAAGTATTTAATGTAAATATATAGTTATTTAGTTTAAATGACCTAGACATTTAAATAGTTCTTTATTGGGTGATTTAACTAGCGATTAACGAAATTTAGTTCCTAAATGAAAATTAGTTCGATTAAATAATTAGTTATTTAGATTTTGTTATTTTAGTTGTTTTTGGTAAGATATTTGTTTTAAAGGTTCCATGATTTGACACAAATCCACCAACAGTCAAATAATTCTACAAATAAAACGAAATACTCTCATTTATTTCAAAACTTAGTTAATTAAAATCACATTTATTTAATACCAATAATTATTCACCAAATAAATCAGATTATTTAATTAAGGGAGCACAGTTTTATCAGTGTATGACAATAACAGCAACAAAACATGGTCTATTGAAAAACTTTTTTTTTGTTGTATGAATTAAACTCCTTTTTCCTAATTTCACGCACTGTAAATTAGCAAGGCTGAAGATGAAAGCCACTGCTCTCGAAACATGTTCCTTTTAATACCAGCAAGCTATGGTGACACTAAATTAGTGGAGCAGAATTTGTGTTTAATTTTGTATTCATTCCTAAATAAATTAGTTGCATTACTATTACATTTCTCATTTAACTCGCAAACCAATTACTCCATTTTACATTTATTGTCATGGTTAGATAGGCAATTGAATGCCTTTGGCCATGGTGTATCACTCGATAGGTAGTGCCCTTTGACATTTCGAAGTGAGGTTTGACTATATGGGTGTGGAAGTCAATAGTAAAATTCTATCAAATGTGTAATTAAACTTATTAAAATTGATGGTTTTTTTGTCAAATCTTATTTCCCTCAAAATTCGAGATATACAGGGTGTTAAAAATTCGAGGCTAAGTACAGGGATCTCCGAAACTATGAGAGATACAAAGTCGGTTAAATGGGGGCAAAGTTCCAGAATAAGGAGCTCAAGAAAATGCCGCAATAAAAATTTAAAATTTCCGACTTCCTTCGGAGATATCCGAAAATAAACGAAAATTAGCAAATTCGTTTTTATTTTTTCCTGATTACATTTATTTGTTGAAATAATTTCAAACAAATGTCACATTTCCATTGCCACTTTTTCTCTTCTACAAGATGACATAATTAGTTTTTAATTCCGACGTTTCGTTGGCGGGCCACCATCATCAACTTCATTTTTTTAAATACGGACCTGGAATTTAAAATGCATATTTTTGATCCTTATACCTCTAAAACCTAATATTTGATGTCTTCTAAATGTTATGCAGACGTTTCGTTTCCCAAAAACGCATCAGAAGGGTTTTTGGATTTTTAAAAAATACTATCCTGATGAAAATAACAGTATTTATTTGAAATTGAGCAGATGCGGTGTATAAGAGAAAATTAAAATATTTTTGTCTTTAAAATACTTATTTAATAATTATAAATGTAATAAATTATGGGTAAAGGAAACAGAACAAAAACAAATTCATATTAGATAAACTTACTTAAATAACCTACACGCCACATTAAAACAGGATTAAGGCACTACTATCATAAAAAAATTAAGAAAAGGTAAGAATATCCTTTAAACTTATCCCAAATGTTCGAACAGATTGCTGTTTACGTTTAAACACTTTAATGCTTTGGTATTTACTTTTCTTACTGCCCTTAAAATTGATCTTTTGCGTAAAGATCGGCATGAAGTTAAAATTTTTTGACGTAACTCTGCCAAGTTTTCAACAGGGCCATTTTTATATACTTTATTTTTTATTGCACCCCATAGAAAAAAATCTAGCGGTGTCAGATCGGGCGATCTCGCTGGCCACTCCACCACACCTCTGTTTCCTATCCACTTTTCTGGGAAATTTCGATGTAAAAATGCACGCACATCTCGACCATTATGGGGAGGTGCTCCGTCATGTTGAAACCAGAGATGTGGAAGGGTTGCCAATGGGACATCCATTAAAAAATCTTCAAATTGGTTGTTTAAAAAATTAAGATACATATCTGCATTTAAATTATGGTCATATAAGAATGGACCCAAGATTTTGTCCCCACACAATCCTGCCCAAGCATTAATGGAAAACCTGATTTGAGGACGAAGTTCTCTATTTTCTCTGGGGTTCTCTACAGCCCAAACATGTTCGTTATTTCTATTAAATAAACCACAGTTTGTGAACTTTGACTCATCCGTCCAGATAATGCGATTTAAACAATTTGGAATTATTGTAGCTTGATCTCTTATCCATTGGCAAAAAGTAACTCTTCTCTCGGCATCTCCAGGATGTAATGTTTGAGAAATATGAATTTTGAAGGGCTTGAAGTTATTTGATTTTAATATTCGCCAACATTTAACATGATGAAAGTGTGCAAGTTTGCTTCCGACTTAATTTGTCTGGTGAACACAGAAGGGTTTTGGTTTACCTATAGGTACAATAGACAGTATTTATTAAAAAGCATATTATTATAATTTATAAAAAATACTATCTTGGTTTAGAACTGTATCAATTTCCCCATTTGTGAATTTATGGCCATATTTTTTTCGTGGTTGTATGAATGACCCATATTCCTTCATATTATACTCCAGCCTTTTAAAGTATGTGTAGTTTGGTTGAGGTTTTTCCGGATATTGCTCAAAATACATCTGAGTGGATCTATAACAGTTTCTTTGGCATAAAAAGTAAATGCGAAGCATATCACTTTTTTCTTGGTTGGAGAATGGCATTTTGTGACATTAAAATAAAAAATCCACAAACCTTATCACCGCAGTAACGCAAATGTCATTAGTTTTTTATTTTTCATGGCACTCTTGTTTGTTTTACACATACTTGCTGTTTCAAATGTTGGAATTTAATAATGATAAAAGATAAATATGGTTCAACGCCAAAATTATTCAGTCAGTGTATGAATACACCTCAGCAATATTTGCAATTTCGTTAATTTCTTTATTTAAGTAAGTTTGTCCCTTCTGATGCGTTTTTGGGAAACAAAACGTCTGCATAACATTTAGAAGACATCAAATATTAGGTATTAGAGGTATAAGGATCAAAAATATGCAATTTAAATTCCAGGTTCGTATTTGAAAAAATGAAGTTGATGATGGTGGCCCGCCAACGAAACGTCGGAATTAAAAACTAATTATGTCATCTTGTAGAAGAGAAAAAGTGGCAATGGAAATGTGACATTTGTTTGAAATTATTTCAACAAATGTAATCAGGAAAAAATAAAAACGAATTTGCTAATTTTCGTTTATTTTCGGATATCTCCGAAGGAAGTCGGAAATTTTTAATTTTTATTGCGGCATTTTCTTGAGCTGCTTATTCTGGAACTTTGCCCCCATTTAACCGACTTTGTATCTCTTATAGTTTCGGAGATCCCTGTACTTAGCCTCGAATTTGTAACACCCTGTATTTAGGGTGGTTTATTTTGAAATGAAAGCTATAATGATTATATTAACACCCGGTGGAGGTCAAACAACAATGTAAAAAAATTGCTAAGAAATGTATGCAGCTAATTGATTGGTTGACATAGGTGTGCATTTATTATATAAAAGATTTATGAAACGATTGAAATTATTATATTTGAAAAAATTCTCTATATCTCAAAGTGGAACGCAGGTTATCAACCCCTGATTTAGACAATCAAATTAAAGTCATTCAATTAATTTAAAAATATTAGAGTTTATTTCCCTTATTGAATAGATTAGCTAAAATTATGCTAATGCGAAGTAATTACTTTATCGTGCTTTGGGAATAATACGTTGCAGAAACCAAACAAGTGTATAAAATATTGTTGTATAATGTATCTAAAATTGTTGTTTATTATTGTATATCACTAAAAATAGATAAAATATATTGATTGGAGAAATATCTGTTAGACCAAATGCAGGTTATAGCGGGTATACTTTTATAAATCTATAGCGGCTAAACAATCTGATATACTGAAATATAATGGATAGGTATAGGTACACAGAAAACTCAGAAGTCGGTGGGTCAGGAATATTAACTATATGGCAGTTATACAGCGATCATATAATGGTTGCACAAAGAGATTTTAACGCAAGTAATTATTTTATTGTGTTTTAAGAATAATGCGTCACCGATACTATACCGGGTGATGCACGGCTTAGTTGAACATAGGAAATCCCATTTAAATTTTTCCCCTGCACATCTCTATTATCCCTTTCTTTCGCTCTATTGATATTCTGAGCTGGGCATTTACAGTTATTTATTACAATGCCTTTGGACTCAAATTTTCTAATGATAAGTTTAATTAATGAAATAGAAGGGACAGGCTTATCAGGGAATTGAACTGAAAACATTTCAGCCACTGTTCTTAAACTGTTCGCTGTATAATACCACTTAATTATAGTTACTTTTTCTTGAATAGAATGGCTCATGTTTCGCTATAATTAAACCGCATTCAATGGAAATGTTGTCACTGACGTTACTCTTCGTTTTGTCAATGCCAAATAATAATTTGCTGGTGTTTGCTGTATTACCTAAAATATATAGATTTCGTAATTTTGTCATCACATTTAATTGAATAAGTTAGGATTGGCTTATTAAAATTTACTCAAACTCAGCATATGGGGTTTATTATATCGGCCTCTTCAAAAAATTATATTTCAATTTTTCTCAAAAATGTACAGGGGAGCCAATATCTACACTAATAAAATTAATTATTTGAATTAAAAAATTTCCCATTGACTCAAATAAATATTTGTGTCCTATTAGCCAAACAAATATGTATTTGAAAAGTACCAAGAGATTATTTGCCTCAATTAGTATTATCGGATTTGATACAAATTACTTTTTATTTGAAATTATTGACTGAATACAAAGTTTAAGCAAATATTTATTTCCTTAATACTAACCTAACTTAAATAAGCGACTTGAATGACTTAAAGTTAATAAGTTAAAAGTTAAGTTAACAAAATATTTATTTGATTGATATTTATACATATTTTATGAAGTATATATTTGTTTGACTTTTGTTGTACATGTATTTGCCGTAACAACAACGTTATTTAATTAAACAATTTAAGTGATTGGATTTAAATAAACCGGTAATTTCCATCAAAGTCGTGGTTTTTTTATTCAAGTACATAATTGTTTAATTTGTCTTTTATATTCATTTAGACCAAGTATAATTTTATTTAAATACCTCTTTTTAATTTTAAATTAATCAGAAAGTTTATTCAAATCAGTTCATATTTTATCCAAGTACGTGTTTATACAGACGTCACATAAAAATGAGAAATAAGCAGATCAAATCCCCTATTGCTATTGAATATGGTTTATTCAGTACCTATACCATAATAATCACAAACCTTATCAAATTGTTTATAGTGTTCAAATAATAAGGCAAACCAACAGAAAAACACATTTTTGCCGAAAATAAAGGTTACGACAAATTACGCGCACACGCACAACGATTTTCACATAAAAATACCATAAAAGTTAAAAGATAACCATCTCTTATTTTATGTTATTTTTCTGTATAAACCCACCATTAGTTGTTGTCCCCCTTAAAATATACGTCAATAAAACATTATAGAGAAGTTAATAACTTTAATAAAAAATTAAATAAAGGCAAATTTGCAAATATTAGGTACAATAATAATTATTCATATTATATTAATTATTTTATATCTTTTACGTTAAAAGGTTTGATAGGTATTGAATTATAATGAAAATTGAGAAAAACTGTATTATTTGTAACACGATTTAAAAAAATACACCTAGGTAGCTTTGATTTATAAATACCTGGCTACATTTTTCTAAAAAGATTTTGTGTTTAAAATTTCAAATTAGGTGTTACAAGTATCTTTTCTTTGCCTCTTATCTTATTTTTTTAACTTGTTTCATGCGTAACTAAAATATTTAAATATAGTTTCTTACCTTGAAAACTATCTAACAGATGGGATATATCCCTCGATATACGCCAATATTTTAAATAATTATTCATATTACGTTTATCCCCCATATATTACTTTTAATTTTTGTTGGAACCACTAACTTCTGTGCCACTAACAAAGAAGATTTCACCCTCACTCATAAATTTCTACAAGACAAGATCGAACACCAATAACCAAAAACACAATGGTGATTTATCAGGCCACTTTTGTATAACCAATCAAATTACTCAAAGCCCCATGAAATGTTCGGCATTTAATGATTTATATTAGGATTAAAGGTATTTAGTTCTTAACTTGAAATGCACTTGGATTAAATAATTAGTTATTTGTAAATATTTGGTTGTTTTATACTAGGGATTTAATGTAAATACATAATTATTTAGTTTAAATGACCTAGACATTTAAATAGTTCTCTTTGTTATTGTAGTTGTTTTTTGGTAAGATATTTGTTTAAAAGGTTCGATGATTTGACACAAATCCACCAACAGTCAAATAATCTTACAAATAAAACGAAATACTCTCATTTATTTCAGCTAAATAAAACTAAGTTGATTTAAATCACATTTATTTATTACCAATAATTATTCACCAAATAAATCAGATTATTTGATTAAGGGAGCACAGTTTTATCAGTGTAGTCACCTCAAAATTTACATGGGATTTCCTAGGTTCAACTAAGCCATGCATCACCCGTATATCTTTGTATAAAGCTTATTAAATTTTCATTTTGTGGTTAATATTTTTTCCTCAGTATATTTTTAAATATTGTAAGCAATTCATTTTATTTATAATTAACTTTATTTAAAACCAATAAATCGAGTCCTCAACCATATAAATCCCAAATTAGAAGTAAAAAATCCTTGTTTTTCCTCCATGGCTACATATAAATAGATTAAAAACCGAGTTAAAACAGTTTTATTCGGAAGTAAAAAAAGAGGAAAAGATTTGAGCAAATGCTAAAGCTACCCAGGCCAGGGTTGGAATTATTTTTTTGTGCTTCCCAAATATAAGTTGATATTATTATAATATGTATTAAATATAATTATTTGTGTAGGTTTGTTACTTAAATATGTTATTAATTTATTTTTATTTTTCTAAAACAAGCAAATTTACACAAAAATTTTGTAATTAAATTTTTTTAGAAATATTTCTACGTGAAGTTTTAAAATAAGAATAAATTTTGAAAATAAAATAAATATAGATTTTTCTATTATAAATAATGGTTACAAAGATAATGTTCTTAGATTATTTTTGTACAAGATTTAATACGTCTTCACAATAAGTTTGTAAAGTTGGTTAAAATTGGCTACGCCCTCATATTTGTTCTTCAGCCGTTGACGTCACTACAGTCGGAGGTTTGTTCGAATACTCGCTGGCAATATGCGTCATGCCGTCAAGCACGTAAAGCAGTTAATCGATTAACGTCCTTCTTCTTGGAAAACTGCGCAAGTCAAGCTTATATCCAAAGAAGGCAGAAAAACCTTGCCAAATAACTATCGCCCAGTCGTACTGCTCTCGGTTATATCAAAAGTTATGGAGAAGGCTATCAACGAAAAATTATTAAAATACCTAAAAAGCTTCAACATTATTAGTGACCGCTAGTATGGATTCCGTAAGTCTAGAAGATCAACAGGAGACCTTCTCGTTTATGTTAGTTACGTTTGGAACGACGCAATTGAACATCACTTGGAGTCCCGGCCGGTAGCACTGGATGTCTCCAAAGCCTTTGACCGAGTATGGCATGAGGGGCTCCTAACTAAAGTGAGAGCACACGGAATGCCGGTTCAATTATGTTCATGGCTGTCAAGCTTTCCTAAAGACCGTTCTCTGCGAGTGGCGATGGACGGATTGCTTTTAGACACATTTAACATCAACGCCGGAGTCCCTTAAGGATCTGCATTATCGCCCACCCACTTTTTACTATACATTAATAATCTTTTGGGAAAAAATAAAAATCCTATATATAGCTTCGCTGATGACACCACACTTGTTTCATCTTTTACTTTGGATGCTCAGACATCGGCTGCCGGTGCACATCTCTGTAGGCAGCAAGAGCTCTCACATCTCAACAAGGACCTGGAAGAAATTCTGTCTTGAGGTGACAGTAACCAAATAGAATTTAACGGGAAAAAATTAAAATCAGACGTCAATTTTTTTTCTAAAAAAGCGAATGTTGAAGAACCGGATATAGTCATGGCGGGAAACTCGATTCCCTTGGCTTTATCAATTTATTTATTAGGCGTCAATTTGAATAGTCATATGTATTGGCATAGTCACGTTGCGGCCATTGTTAAGGCAGCCTCGAATACTTTTCCGAACTAAGAACCTACACTCCAACAACTTTTGATGCTCTATAAAGCCCAAGTTCGACTGAGATTCATTTAAAGAAGAGCCATTCGCTTGATCGGTGACCATAATCTGACAAACAACCTGGATAGCCTTGAGCATCGATGGCAGGTTGGCGACTTGAGTCTATTTTAAAAATATTTTCATGGCACGTGGTTAACTGAGGTTGCCCGTTTGATTCCACCCAGAGCAGTACAAGGTAGAAATATACGAGCCACTGTAGCCCACCCGTGCGTGGTTCAGCTTAGTGTCCCTTGAACGACCCTGTTTAAAAATTGTTTCATCTGAAGAAGGTCATCACTCTGTAACCGCCTCCCTGAGGCCGTGTTCCCTAACGAGTATAAACTCCAAAGACTCAAGATGAACCTGAACTGTTTCCTGCGCACACGCACCACTCGCAGAGCGCCATAAAGGATTAAAGGATTAATCCTGTAGTGCTGTGCCTTATAATAAAAAAAAATCACAGACATTTACTTTTATTTTATTTCATATGACACATAAATATGTATACATGTGAGAACTTTGTTTTCTAGCCACTTGCTGAGACCTTATACAATAAGGATTAACCAAATTATGCTAAAACAGCTATTCTCTGGGCTACATGCCCCAACGAGCGCTGAATTACATAGCAAAATTTGGCGTATTTTGACTAAAACTGTTAGTACTAAAATACAAACTCTAGGCAGAACAATATTATTACTATAGGGTGTTTCGACTTTCCAATAGTAGGTATGCTCGCTTGTCATGCTTGCCCCGCACTGATTAGAACCAAATAGTTTGAAACCGGTCTACAGGTAGCAGCAGCGTAGCAACCTATCATTGAAAATAAAGATTCATTATTTTCTTTCCCGGTAGTTTCTACAATCTGAGTCTGTATTTTAGTACTAACAGTGTTAGTCAAAATACGCCAAATTTTTAATTCAGCGCTCGTTGGGGCATGTAGCCCAAAGAATAGCTGTTTTAGCATAATTTGGTTAATCCTTATTGTATAAGGTCTCAGCAAGTGACTAGAGAACAAAGTTCTCACATGTATACATATTTATATGTCATATTATGATTACCACTTGCCAAGTAGTATTATCTTACTATTTATTGTGTTTATAGTACCATACGGTATCTTTTACATCAGATTGCTAGAAACTTCTGGAGGATGGCGCCACCTGTATTGTACTGCCTAGGCAGAACAATATTGTGGCTATAGGGTGTTTCGATTTTCCAATGGTAGGTGTGCTCGCTTGTCATGCTTGCCCTGTACTGACGAGAACCAAAGAGTTCGAAACCGGTCTACAGGTAGCAGCAGCGTAGCAACCTATCATTGGAAATAAAGATTCATTATTTTCTTTCCCGGTAGTTTCTGCAATCTGAGTCTGTATTTTAGTACTAACAGTGTTAGTCAAAATACGCCAAATTTTGCTATTTAATTCAGCGCTCGTTGGGGCATGTATCCCAGAGAATAGCTGTTTTAGCATAATTTGGTTAATCCTTATTGTAAAAGGTCTCAGCAAGGGCTAGAGAACAAAGTTCTCACATGTATACATATTTATATGTCATATTATGATTACCACTTGCCAAGTAGTATTCTCTTACTATTTATTGATTTTAATAAGATAGGCATAATTATAGTGAAGCGCCTATTCGAATTGAAAACATAAAAGCATTCCATTCGAATGCATTCGATTCTTAACGAAGTACTCGAATAGTAAACAATTCGATTTTGGCGTGTTGCGGGTTGCGTGATATGTGTATTAGCGAGCGAAATACATACCAATTTGCCGTTTTTGTTAGGATGCGAGGCTTTGATTTCAAATGCATTTGATTTCGAATACGAAAAAAATTTATTCTTGCGTGTGGCGGGTTGCGTGTATCAGCGAGCGAGATACTGACGATTCTGCGAGATCCTGAAATATCGTGCAATGCTATTATAATATAAGAAGAGAATAATCTTATTTTCAATCGAAATGAGTTATGAATCGACAAAATTCGCGTCGCCTCCGACTATTCTATTCACAGTAGTGTAGTTTATTGTTGATTTTCGACTACTTGTATACTTGCGAATAAGTGACTCCGATCGTGACCCATTAAATTCTGGCAACTCATAATACAGAAACATACTGACATAGGGGAATCGGATAATAAATTATTCGATTTTCATTCGATTCTGAAAATCATTCGATTCTTACCGTCACTAGACGTAATATACAATTTTTACATGGAAATAGTTTTTGGCGACTTTAAAAATTTGTTCCGCAATTAAAGTTATCTACCTGCTTAGTAACGTCAAGGAAAAATTACTATGGGGCATATTTAAACCAACTTCAGAAAAATCCAGCCGTTTAAATGCTAAACAAAATAATCCAACGGCAATATTTGGGTTAGATCATAACTCTTTCAGGCTATGGTTACACTGCAAGGGACTTTATTTACAGTCCAACCATATCCTAAGAATTAACAAATATTTAGCTTAATCAAGTCTTTGTTCAGGAAATATAAAGAAAAAAAAAATAGACCAAACAATATATTTATTTATTTCGCAAATGTACGTTACAGGCAAATTTCCCAAATAGAACAATAAAAATAAAGCAATAACTAACTATACAATAAAAATACAATACGCACAATAAGCCCGTTCAACATGTTTTTTTTTTTTATTTTAGAAATCGAAAGTAGAATACTTCTTAAGGAAATTTCCAAATGTTTAGGTTTTTATTCGGACATTCAAGCACTTAAATAAATTACCAAAGTTAGACCGCGCGACAACGAGTCGGAGTATCGCTATCGCATGACGTCACTTTGCAGATGCAGTGCATAATTATATGTACATAAAGATAGTGAAGAAAGAAAATATCAGACTTAAGCCAAAAGGGGCACCAAGGGTTTATTTTTAACTTTACTAAGATACATTTGTATTTGATTTTAATATTAACATGATTTTTCGGTCGCTGGACTTTTAATCTTAACTACAAATTCTCTAAATAATTGCATTGAAAAGAAACACCTCCTTTAGATGAATTATAATGGATTACTGACTACTGTGTAGCAATTAGCGAACTCAAACTAGTTCGCGTTTGACGACCCGCTCACCGCGGCGTTTATGCAAAATGACGTCACCAGTCCGCGAAGCGCTTTTTACTAAAACCCAATCTTTAACACTGAATATTCAAGGATTGTATATACCTAGGGAGCTGAAATTTTAACATTTTACTTAAATTATTGAAATCTAGTGAATTCCATAAAAAAATTCCAAGAAAAAGTATCGGTAACAAGCCTATTCAGTAAAAATCATGATCAAATTAGAACCTAAAACACTTACGTTCTTCAAACTGCTCCAACGTGTAACTACATCGGAGCTGCAATAAAGATTTTAGGAGTAGTTTTATCTTTGTTTTAAATGTTGTCAGTGTACAGTCAAATTCAAAATTTGGAGGAAGATATATATTGAAGTGGTGGAGAATACGATTGATATAATTATTGTTTCTACCTACATCTGTTCGGTTTCAAGCGAGTAGGTTTTTTCGGTGTTTTTTCCTACGCCATCTACATAGCAAACTATTGAATAGCATATAAAAACGCAAACACTTTTTTTTTTAAACTTAGTAAGAAATTCCTAATAGTCCTATAAAGGTCACTTCCGGAGAGGACTCGACAAACTAACGACGAACAAACTATGACAACCATGGACTAAAACCGTCCCGAGCAGGCGTCTGCCTGGCCGTTTTCTCCAACTGAGAGCACGACATGTGCTGTGTAGTTGTGTAACAGTACATAATATATAATAATATGTTGTCAATAGATTGTAAATTACAAAATCAAAGAAATAAAGAGGTTTTAAAGTAAGTAAGTGTTCGGTTTCTGTTATCCAAAAATATATCCTGCAACTGAGTATTATACGCAGGTACACGAAAATTAATAAGAGATAACAATTCAGTGCAGTTAGTTTTATTAGTTATTATTTTAGACCCAAACAAAAGGGTGAGATAAATTCTATGCGTTTCCAGGCTATCCATACTCAATAATTGTAAACGGTGTTGGTAATTGAAAATTTTTGTAGATTCCAACCATATAAAGGAAGAAAATTGATAAACTTTGACTGGGCTCATTCAGAACGTTGAGTATAGATTTTATAAAAAGGCGACCAGATAGTACAGCAATATTCAAGGTGACTACGACTACGTACTAACGAATAATAAAGGGACTTTAAAACCTCAATATTGGAAAAACCCCAGCAACGACGCAATATACCACCAGCCATTCTGAATGCCGTTGCCAAAACAAAGTTTATATGGCAATTAAATCTTAATTTTGAGTCTAGTATGACTCCCAGGGTGTTTATGAAGTTTACTCTTGGAAGCTCAGAAACAAAATATGAGTGTATTGTTGGCATTTTCTTCCGTGAGGTTCCGTATGATTTTATATTTTGCAGTATTTAGCTCCATTTTATTGGTTTTACACCATTCCAACAATGCATCAATCTCGCGTTGCACTAGTAAGCAGTTAGCCACACTACTTACCCTGCTAAATATTTTTAGATCGTCCGCATTTAATAGGAAGTGACAGTTCTTAATATACCTTACAAATACCCACAAGATCGTTAAAAAAAATGAGAAACATCATAGGGCCGAGGTGTAATCCTTGTGGCACACCAGATGTGACCGTTATTTATTTAGATATAAAATCATTTAGTTTGATCATCTGAGTTCGATCCTGAAGGTAACTTGCGACCCATGATAAAAGGAGATCTAAGATGCCAGACATTGTTAACTCGTTGACAAGAATAGTATGGTCTACTTTATCAAACGCCTTTTTAAAGTCGACATAAATTGAATCAACCTAAATTCCAGAATCGACTGATGTCGATAAGTAGTGAGAGTAGACACCCAGATTTGTTTCGCAAGAACGTCATGGTAGGAAACCATGTTGATCCTCGAAAAGGTTATTTTATAGATTCGGCAGAAGTCTGTCGACCACAATAGGCTCGAGGACTTTAGCCATGCAATCAAGACCAGAAATAAAGCGATAATTACTAACATCAAAACAGAGTCTACGTCAGCTAAGTATTTAAAGGCCGCCGATGCCATATGTTATTCCTGGTAACATTCTATTTACAAGCCCTAAATTTGGTCAGGACCAAAATCCATCTCTAGAACCACTTGCACCAAACTTTTTTAAGCACTAAGGGAAGTACGGACAAAATGACATAGTGGGCTTATTTAGAAGTTGGCGGGCTGTAGCGAGGCCACTGACACTGCAATACGTGACGGCGGCCATTTGACAATCCTGTGAGATGCCGGACGTCATTGGCTCAGTCGCGCCAGAGTAACGAGTGTGAACGTGTTTCGTGCTCACAGAGGCTTATTTTATTACATGACTTTTTCCTGTTTTCTGGTGAGTAAATTGTTGTTATTTGTAATTATTTTTATTAAAATCGATGAACTATAATAGGACCTAGTGATTTGAATTAGTTTTAATACGATTAGCCGTTGTTTAAATAACATATTATTTTTTGATGGCACTTGTTTGTTTACATTTGGATAAAATGACACTGGACAAAACGACATAGCATGTCATTTTGTCCGTAGAGTTTCTGTTATTTAAATCTATTCTTTATTTATTATTATTTTATTCAGGTGATATGCCGCGGAACTATAAAAGAAAATCTAATCGGCAGCCTTGGAGTCAAGAATTCATGAATTACTATTGAAGAATGCAAGCAGAAGAAAATAGGGGTATTGGCCGCAAAAACATTTGGTGTTCCTCAGGCGACTCATAGGAGAAGGATTAGGAAAATTCAAAAAAAACATTTTCAACTAAAATTGAGAGGCAATTTGTAGAACACATATTTTTAGAAACGCGACTTTTTGGGTTAACGCGTGTTTCAGTCCAAGAGCTTGCCTTCTAACTAGCTGAAAAAAATCGCTTTGCTCATCCTTTCAACAGGGACAAGAAACGTGCTGGACAAGAGTGGCTTGACAGTTTCCTGAAAAGAAATAATGAGATTTCTCTGCGCAGCCCAGAACCAACTTCTGCTGCAAGAGCTCAGGCGTTTAATAAATCGCAAGTATCAAAGTTTTTCCGGTTTTATGAAAAATTTTTGAAGGTACAGAATATAGGACCTCACTGAATTTATAATTAATAAATAACTACAGTCCAAAAACCTCAACAAATTTTGGCCACTAAAGGCAGGAAACAAATTGGCTGTCTCACGAGTGCTGAGAGAGGTTCAAATGTGACAGTGGTGTGTTGAACAAATGCCACCGGTTCATTTATTCCACCATGTATGATATTTCCTAAAAAGAACATGAAAAATGAACTAGTAGATGAAGCTCCTACCAGCACTCTAGGAATAGCACAAGAATCAGGATGGATGAATACAGAGGTGTTTGTGAAATGGTTCAAACATTTTCAAGGATATACGAAACCTAGTAAAGAGGTGCTACTTATTTGTGATGGTCACTCAAGTCACAAAAGAATTGATTGTTTGATATATGCTAAAGAAAATGGTATTCATATGTTGGGTTTGCCGCCACATTGCACACATAGAATGAATAAAGAATGTAGCCCCTGGACGTCAGTATTTACGGACTACTAAAAACATATTTCTATCAAGAAATCTGTAAGTGGTTAAAAAATCATCCAGGGCGCGTTGCTACCCATTTACAAATCGGATTTTTGTTTAGTCAAGCATAATAATATGGAAGGGCTGCAATGGTTCAAAATGCAAGTAATGGCTTTAAAAACACAGATCTCTAGCCAGTAAATCCTGATATTTTCCCAGACTACATGTATGAACCCGCAGAGACCACAAATATTCCGTTTAATCAGAAGAATGTTGCAGACAATAGGCCTGCACCTGCCAATGGACATTTGCTACCAGCTGAATGTGTCGATACTTCTACGATCCAAAAACATCCGAATGACATTGTTGCATCTATTTTAGATCCATCTGCAACAAATGATAATGAAGTTGACAGCATCACAAATTTAACGGAATGTTCTTCACAAAATACAACAAGAGCAACCACCAATACTGATGTTAGAGTTGGTGATTCTGAAGATATAAATTAAGGAACAAATGTGGAGGAGTCTCTTGCAGTTGAAGTTACTGCAACAACTTACGATGACAACGTGAAACCTGGAACATCAAAGCAATCACCAACATTTCCAGTTGCAACTATTTCACCAGCAGCACAAGGACAGTTCATTCGAGGCTAAGGAAAAAGTAAACTGAAACCTGTCAAAGGAGATTGGCTTTTAACTTTTATTTCAGACATGGAAGAAGCCATCGCAAAAAATAGGCCGAAAAAAAAGAAAAGGCAGGTAAAAAAACACTTTTTGTTGATGGCAAGTCCAATGACAAAAATCTTCCGACTTTCAAAAACACTCTGGAAAAACCACAAGAAAAGAGACAGAGAGCACAGAGGCAGCGTAAACCTTCTTATATCGATGATAGCTCGGGTACTGAAGATTTCATCGCCGAGACAGAGGACAACGATAATGACTGCCCCTGCATTTAGTGCAATGACATTTTTTCACGTTCTAAGCCCGGTGAAAGCTGCACACGGTGTATAAATTGTTCTTTTTGGGCTCATGCTTCATGTGCCGATGTCCCAAAAAAGACCAAACGATTGATTTGTGAACTGAGTTCTTAAAATTTTAGTATGTCATTATTGTACCCTTACTCTATGTCATTGTGTCCATACTATATGGACAAAATGGTTTTTGTGATTTGTTACAATTTTTCTTAATATATATTTTATTATAGGTTCTACTTTAAAAGACTGTGTTACTGATGGTCAATGAATCAATGAATCTAATATAATTGCGTTAAATAAAGAAATACTGTCTTGTACCAGTATTTAACAAAGACTTAACATCGCTAAAGATTTTTTGAATGTCAGTTACCGTTCTCGAATCATAATAATATTTTTATATTCCTAACCTAAATCTAACTGTAATAATAATTTTTGAGAATGAATTAAAATTGATTTCCTAGGCGGCTATACAATACTATAGGTACTTAAAGTGTATGCTTATAAAACCTGTTTGTATTATCATACATTTTGCAATATTATTAATGAAAGGGAACAACATACTAGTAATTAAAAATAAATACTTTCCTCGGAGAAGTATTTACTTTGAAACTATGTCTATCTTCAGTTAGTTTTAAATAATGTACCTATTTCTAAACTGCACAAATTTCAAATCTGTTTTACGCGTAGCAATTGAAAACTAAAGACATCTCTTATTTATTTCATTTCATTTAATTTAACGAAATAATGGTGTAACGTGATGTCTATGTCATACCTATGGAAAAAAGCAGTATTCTCGGCTTTTTTGAGACTAAGTTAACTTTGGTTGAAAAGTACCATTGATACATTTATACAGCAGGTGCTTTATTGTATTTATGGTTTGGTCGTTGTTAACTTGTTCCATCAACTGTTCAGTAGACTGTGTTCTATAGAATTAATCCGTGTTCGCTAGGCAAGAGTTCTTAAACATTAAACTACTTTACTTACCTATCTTAAGAAATTTGCATTTCCCTTTTCTAATTGCTTTGCAGCAATTAGGTACCTCAAGATCTTTTAAAAACTTCAGCAGGCTCAGTAAATCTAGTTTTTAAATTATCTTTAACGGCCAAGCATACTTATTTCCATTTTAAATCTAAACCCAATCCAAAGCAATCAATGATATCGTCCTGCCATGGGTGGGTACATCTAATACTTGATTATTAACTTTTTAGGGGAAACGGCTAGCTTTTTCTTCTTAGCAAGAATATTTTCTTTGTACTGTGACTCAAAGACTCAAAATATTTCAGATTTTAGTAAAACAACCCGACTAAAGAACACAACTTTTTTTACAAAATTAATCAACACTAATTTTGGATACACTCTAATTCCACTTATTTTTTTAACAAAACAAGCACAAAAATAATATCTCTAAAACGTCTTATTTCGCCCCTGGCTGGGAGGGAAAATTTATCCTTGCAGCGAGTTTCCAGGGGAAAATAAAAAACCCTTATTGCGAGGTATTTACGGTCTGATGCACTGCTAAAAAGGCTTTTATTTTCATTTTAAACTTTAATATAATTATTTTAAAAGCCACGGTAAATTATTAACCGCCCCGTTTTTTAATACTATTGATTTAGAAATTTAAAGGTTTACATTAAAACTAATTTAATTAATTTGTATTAATAAATTGGGCTACTTTTTTGGTAAAACCGTATATCCAGTATGGGTAGAAATAAAAACTACTTGTTATGTTTCACAGTTTTAATCTTCGGTTACCTGACATGCGTGTTTCGGCCCTTTCGGGTCATTTTCAAAGAAGTACAAAGACTAAATTATAAATGCTGTTACAAAGGTATTTATCTAAACTCTAATGTAAGGTATAAATAAGTAATAAAGTAATTAAGAATAGGGGTTATAGTGGATTGATACATTGTGGGTTTTTCCTATTGTTATACAAGTGGTGGTTTACAAAAAATATTTTGTTTCTTATTTTATTATACTGTTAATAATTGTGTTAGCACTATTTTTCATTGCTTATTTGATTGTAAGAGATTCTAGAAGGTTCAATTTTTTGTTTTTGTTCTGGATATGAATAGGTTTTATATTATTTGAAATGGAACGGTTTCCTTTTATGCAG
Source organism: Polydrusus tereticollis (assembly GCA_963920685.1). Taxonomy (NCBI): domain Eukaryota; kingdom Metazoa; phylum Arthropoda; class Insecta; order Coleoptera; family Curculionidae; genus Polydrusus; species Polydrusus tereticollis. The sequence goes on from OY987328.1 coordinate 22,467,301, forward strand.
TGGTCGGCTATACCTATTTTGTTTTGTTTTAAAATAGAAGTTTTATGTTCTTTCAGTATAGTTTTAAAATTTTTGATTGTTTGACCAATATAGATAGCATCGCAGTTGTCACAATTTATTTGGTAGATTCCACTTCTTTGTAAGAGTTTGTCCTTTGTTTCTATTTCTACCTAGGTTATTTTTGTTGACTTGTATGGGGATAAGTTTATGGTTTTTGAGTTTTTTGGAGATTCTTTGACTTGTGTGACCTGTGTATCTGATTGAACTGTATTTCGCGTTTGATGGAAGGGGGCGTCAAAAAACACAAAAACTACTCTACCGAGGACGTCCCCTTCCATTAAACGCGAAATACAGTTCAATCAGATATACAGGTCACAAAATCTCCAAAAAACTCACAAACCATAAGCTTATCCCCATACAAGTCAATAAAAATAACCTAGGTAAATACATAGCTAATTCAAAAATTGAAAATAAAGACAAATTAACACATAGCGGGGTCTACCATATCGATATATACCTACATATAGTGAATCGTCACGGGACGATTTTAAAAAACGATTTTTTCAATTATTGTCAGCAAAAAGGTCGAACGGTTGGTACGATAATGCGATTGGAACGAACACCCAATCAGAGCACAGCGTGGTGAATTGAGGTTAAAACTCATTTGGCTTGAGAATATGCCTTGTGCTTGAATGTCTAATTTTATTCGTTGGCTAATTTTTAGTTCGATACATAAGTACCTACTCCTAATTTGTTTTCAAATTTGCATGTTAAAATTACCAATATGGAAGGAAATAAACCTTTCATTTATTAAAAATGTATTCTTTATTCTGGTTATCGAGCATTGTACATGAAGGGGGAGGGGGTTGTCAACGTCACATGACATTTGGGGAAGTATTAGGGGGGGTCTGGTCAAGCGTCACGCTACCGTCACAGGGGGAGGGGGCAGATTTAGCGAGTTTAAGCATCACGAGATTTATGGACGGCCCCACAAAATTCATCGTTGCGCTAATGGATTTCGGAAAACAGACCACCTAATTATTAATTATAACTTTTAAATAAGATAAAAAATTTTGCTTTTTAATGTTTCAATTTATTTAGAGAATAAATCGCTCTACATGTTTCGGCTTATTAGGCCTTTTTCAAGAGCAATACAAGATGAATACTGAGTATTATTTATTATAGATTGGGAATTTGAGTTTGCTGCTACTCCACCAGAAATTCGAGAAGCAGCAAAAATAGTAGAAGAAGATCTTCTGCCAACTAAAAGCCGCCCGAGATATGACAAGTCATATAACAGTTATAAAGAACGTGTACGAAAAACAAAGTTAAAAATCCTGGTTCTGAATCGGCGCCACTAGCTCATTTTAGCGATAATACCAAGACAAAGAAGATATCAACGCTTTGGTCAGATATTCAATGCTGAAACCCACTCTATTAATTAAGGAAAAAGTAGACAGATCTAAACCCGCAAAGCTATTGGCATTTTTAAAAACAAAACAAAGGATACAATCCGCAAAAATCGAACACACTGTCTATGGAAAATATTGAAAACTTTTTTGGAATAAGTACCCATGGAATTTCTTGTTTAAGAGGTATTTTAGGCCAAAGGGTTGACAATTTCTATACTAACTTGTTATTTTATACATTTGTAGATCGCATTGCTTATTGGTGTCTCAGGCGCCTGCCGATGAGATGAATAAGTATACAAAACGAAAATAACAGACGTTTTTTTAGAAGAAAAGGTCGCGATTAAAATACCGAATAACAAAACGTACCTGCCACGATCATTTATGATAACTAATAAGAAATGGATTGCACCACTTAAGGAGAACATAACTTTTCGGAAAAATATACAGAATGGAAAGCTTTTCATGCATATCAAATATAGAAAAATTACTAAACAATATATTGGACACAACACCTTAAGTCAGTTTTCAAAAAAAATTGCACTTCTCTAAAGCTGAATATTGAAAGTTTTACTGGTCACTGTTTCAGAGGAACAGCGGCTACTTTGCTCGCAAATAACGGTGGCGACTTCATGCAAATAAAACCGTTAGAAGGCTGGAAATCTAGCACAGTAGCTGAGGGATACATAGACAGTTCTGTCGCTATTCAAGCTAATACTACACTACTTGAACTTCAAATAATCATGAACTAAACTTTTTAAAAAATGCAAGGTTTGAGCATATCAGTGGCTGCCTACAATAATGCTTTATGATAATTATTAATTTAAATAAGTATAACATAAACCACGTTAATTATTTGTTTTTTGCAAATGTCATTATAATTCATTTAAAAAATAAACATTTTATGTCGTTAAATGTGTGTAATGAGTGTGAGCGTATTACAGTGTCTATGTTGGTGTGTTCGTATATTATTTCGAGATATCAATTTTTAATAAAATTACAAAAAAATTATAATTTTACTTTCCACCCGGATGGAAAGTAAAAGTCAAAAAACGTTAACTTTCCACCTTTCAAAGATAGGTGAAACGACATTATTACATGCACGGTTGTAAATAAATTTACAAACATTTCCATTTTCTTTCTTAAGAAGTCATGGATGCCATTTATGTCAATAAATTGTACCTATCTTAACTACTACTCATATGTATGTATGTATGTGGAGGTTGTAGGTACATTAAGGAATTTAATGGTGTGCTCCAAAACATTGAATTAACCAAGATTTTCCCAACTAAACTCTTCTAATTAATTTATGAGTCCGCGACATCCATCCTTTTTGTGTCCTAAACGTTATTTTGTTCTCGTTCAAATATTTTTTATCTGATATAATATATCTGAGCTTACTTAGGATTTCTTTGACAAATAACGTGACGCATTGGGAAATCCTCTCTATAATCTGCGACATATTCTTCTTAAGATTAAGGAATTTTTTGAATAGTGTCGTTTCAGGATTACTAAGCTGAACCTCTTATGGGTTGCAGGTTGCAGTGGTTCATCATATAGTGAAAATGTCTGTAAATGAGGCTTAATTTACTGGAATTTTCCCCGAAAACTATTGGGCGACGAAAAATTGCCTAAATTACGATAAAAAAGTATCAGGAAGTTAATAAGTAGGACTTGTTTCTTTGATGTATCTACTAAATATACTTACATTGGTTAACTAGGCACATATTCTGCCTTTTTGAGACCCCAAAAGGAAAGAGCAGAAGACTCTTCGGAGTGATATCTAGAGAAGAAAGCACTACCATCCCATTTTATTCGCGAAGAGATCTGAAGCTTGCGCACGTTTGAGAAATTTTTTTAAGAATAAAAAAAGGATATGGCATTGTAGTTTGTCTATTCTTTTGGCGAAATGTCGATTTAAAACGCTTTTCAATCAACTTCAACAAGCGATCATAGACGCCATTTTGTAGAATGGAACCCTCGTAAGTTATTTGAGGTAGGTTTAAACTTTAGCATCTAATTACCCTCGATGGGTCTTATGAAAGTTTTCTCTTTCATGTTGTACATCTAAAATTCGATTTTAGGGTTTTTTGGTAGGGGCTTAAAGTCTAAGCTCAAACTGGAGTACTAGTTTTCTTTTGTTGGAGCTGCCTTGATGCGGGTCGTGCGAGTTGCCATGTACTATTTGAATTTTTGTAAACTAGCAGTGTAGCAGTATCCACGCTGGCTGTTTGAGGGACCATGGGTGTGTGTTTTACTGAAGATCGAATCTTCATGAACTTTGGGTAGCACATAAAGTTTCAGCTAAGTAATATTTTTCTTGCGTAGTATGGACACTTGAGAGTACCCAGTAGGTGACAGAAAAGCGTGAAATCAACCTTTGCAATATTATTTCCCGTGGCGTGTATGCTATTTCTCAATATAAGCTTTTCTGTGAACACCTTAGTACTGTGGTGTAATCAGGGTAACGAACCTCACTCCAAATTATTAAGTCATACACTGATATCATTTTTTCTTTAAGATCATAGTCATATTAATATTTTGCATTCGCGTATTGTTCTATATACAGTGTTTTGATAAAGTTTTGCGCCCATGGTATGTACACAACTTGTGCATTGTAAACGTAGAGCGTATGTTGACATAGCGTTAAGACGTCACAAGAGTCTCTAATAATTCAAAACGTTAGGTGGTATGTTACAGCTAATTTCGTTGTAAATATTGTTACAATTTATTATTATAAAGTAAATATTTTTGTTTCCCGGCTAAAAGCCATTTGTTTCTTCAAACTTTAACGCTTGTAACTTTAATATTTTAACTTATCTACGCCTGAATGGCTAGTATACTTATCGAGTAACCACAGGTACTCGTAAGATTTTGTATTATACCTTGACGATGCTTTTATGCTAAATTTAGTTAGTTGTGAGAGGTTCTTGCATAGACCTTGCGGAAATTTCAAGTCTGGGCAGGTTTTGTTTTATCTGCATCTCGCCATGTCCTGGATGTCAGTCTATGTGGCTGCCAGACTAGACTGCACAGTCGTTTTTACGTTGTAGGTCTGATAGTTGCCGTCTAGTGCAAGACCATGTCAAACAGCGTTTGACTTTTACTCATTCTTTTTCTCTCAACTTTGTAATCTAAACCTTCAAAACTTTTATGTCAAACCTAATGGTACCACTTTGTTAATACATTTCAATTACTTATATTTTAACTTTAAGTATCTATTGTCTACCAAAGTAACAGGAGCTTGCATTTATAAATACAAGTAGCCAAGGGCCTAACACGACTTTTAAGAATAAATATTTGTATTGGCCTCAACTAAAGTTTGGGTTTTATTTCAAATACAGTGACTTTGAGGGACTTAAGTGCTTGTAAGAAGCTATTGTAAACCGATTGTGGCATAATTGTTTTTTCTCCTAGTTTTTCTCTGAGGCCAAACACTAGAACATCTAAAGGTTTTTAAGTAAAATAAAACTAAAACTGGCGCCTTCAGGATTTGACTTTAACTTACTTGTATAAGAGTGCTAAACCTCTCAATCTAGAAGCAAAATAGCGAACCTACCCAAAGTTGAGCTAGCTCCCCGTTTTCAGGCACCACAAGATAGGTCATTTTTAGTCTGAAGTACATCCTCCAGGGCGTAGTGTTGCCAGAGTAAGGGTGGATAGGTTACCTTATCTCAGTATATTTTAGGTTATCCTAAGGTGAATACTAGCACCCAAGAATTATGGTGAATATTCCACTCACGTATAAAAAATCCCATAAGGACAGCGGATATACAAAATCGAAAACACCAAAACGAAAATACCACTTGTCAGTGTCACTTTGTTGACAAATTTCTATTTATTATTTCAAAGTTGACAAAATGAATGTTTTTGGATTCGTGAAATATTCGGGGGTAATACCACGAGTGCTTAAAAATTACCGATAATTTTCATAAAAGCTTGTTATTTATAATTCCACGAGTTCGAAGAACGAGTGGAATTAGTATAACAAGCTTGAATGAAAATTATCTGGTTAATTTTTATGCACGAGCGGTATTTAGGGAGAATATTTCTAGAATGAAATATATATAAAAAATTTTTCCCGGGTTGGGGGTTTTTTTTTTTTAGGTAAATAATATTTATATTTTTTCATTTATGCCATAATTATATCTTTGTCGTTATCTGTTGAGAGGGTTTGTTTTTCAAAAGCAATGAATTTCCCGAAGGGAACTCATAACAATAACGATCACGTTCGCAGTAAAAAGGTAAAAAAAAAAACTGTCTCGTCAAATAGGTTCGATTGTTGTGTGTTGGATATACAACGTTGTCTAGGCAACGTTGTATATCCGCTGATATTTTTTTATTTTTAACGTTTCTTATGGGAAAATTTATACATGAGTGAAATATTCCTTTAAATACCATGTGTGCTTTAAAACTAACCGGATAATTTGTGTGTATTACACCCGATAATATAACACCGTGGATAATAGGGAAGGTTACAAATGTTAGCAATTTTGACAAGTCGGCAATTATTTCTCAATTGCTATTAGAATGTGAATCTAAATTTTACAAAAATAAAATAAATAATATGAATATGCATATAAAACATAATATAAAAGCAAACTTACATTACATTGTATAATATACAGGGTGTAACTAAATAAGTGTAAAACATTTAAGGGGGTGATTCCTCATCGAAAAAAAGATAGGATCTTTCATATAAACAAACATTATTGGAGCATCCCTTATTAAGATACAGCCCCTTAAAGGGGGTACATAAAATTTGTTTAACAATTTTTTTCACAAGCACTAAAAAAGTTACAATATTGAAATTAACCTGACATTTTCTACTACCAAAAAGACACTTAGCCAGTAATATATTTGGTTTACCCCATGGTTGTAAGGGGTGGAAAACGCAACCCCTAAAATTTATTTCCAATGCAACTTTTTGCCTTATTATTTGTTTACCATTTAAAAATTAATTTCCGATAGCCTGTTTCATTCTAAACAAAAAATGTCTCTTGAATTTTTTGCCCAAAATAAACCAGTTCGCAGCAAAAAATTATTTTACGACCAAGATACATATCGCCATAAAACGAAAATACGAAAATAATTTATCTAGTAGGCCGCTATTAGCGATAGTGACAATTAAATTGGTATCAAGCTGTCAGTTTGTAAATTTTTGAGATTGTAGTAATACTAATTGTGTATTGTTGTTATGTTCTTAATTTGTTACTTTAATAATTCACTTGTTATTAAAATGGCATACACAAATGAGGAAATGGCTGATATGCATTACGTTTACGGTCTGTCGCAGGGAAATGGGTTAGAAGCTTCTAGAAGATATGCTGAAATGTATCCTCAACGGCAGCATCCTTCACATAGAATATTTGCCCGACTTCATCAACGATTACGAGAATATGGTTCATTCGACCAAAGAACGCAGGATTGTGGTCGCCATCGAGAAGTAAGAACACCACAGCTTGAGGAGGCAGTACTTAATTTGATTGAAGAACAACCTACTACCAGTACTAGAAAGATTGCTTTCCAGCTAAATGTTGATCATATGACGGTATTTCGAATTTTAAAGGAACAGCTCTTATACCCTTACCATCTGCAACGAGTACAGGCACTGTTACCGCGAGACTTTCCGAACCGTCTTGAATTTTGCAATTGGATGCTGGAAATGATTAGAAGAAATCGTGACTCTCTGAAGACGATCGAATTCACAGACGAATGTAGTTTTTCTCGGGCCAAGATTATTAATTTTCATAATTACCACATATGGGCTGATGAAAACCCTCACGCTATTGTCGAAAGTAACCATCAAGAACAGTTTTCTCTTAACGTGTGGGTCGGAGTTATTGGGGATTATTTAATTGGGCCTCATTTTCTACCTCCTCGATTAAATCGTGATTCATACGTTCAATTTTTAAGAGAAGTGCATCCCGTACTGCTGGAGGAAGTTCCTTTGGGCGTTAGAAGGGATATGTTTTTTATGCATGATGGGGCTCCCGCCCATTTTAGTCAAGTAGCACGTCAGCATTTAACTGAAACATATGCAAATCAGTGGATAGGTCGAGGAGGACCACAGAATTGGCCCGCTCGATCCCCTGATCTCAATCGTCTCGATTTCTCTACTTGGGGCCATTTACAGCATTTGGTTTATCGTACTCCTGTTCGCGATGTAGAGGACTTAAGAAACCGCATCATCGATGCATGCAGAGTAATAAGAGAGACTCCAGGAATATTTGAGCGAATACGTGGCTCAATGCGCCGACGTCTAGACGCATGCGTAATGTCTGAAGGTAGACATATTGAACATTTACTATGATTTCTGCATGTTGTATGTTTTGTTATTAATAAATTAGTTTTGTTTGTTCCCCTTTCATCATTTAATGCAGGTAGTAACTACAAAATAACAATAAACTCAGTTCGCATTTATGACGATGTATCTCTGTAGTTGTTCGTAAAATAATTTTTTGCTGCGAACTGCTTTATTTTGGGCAAAAAATTCAAGAGACATTTTTTGTTTAGAATGAAACAGGCTATCGGAAATTAATTTTTAAATGGTAAACAAATAACAAGGCAAAAACTTGCATTGGAAATAAATTTTAGGGGTTGCGTTTTCCACCCCTTACAACCATGGGGTAAACCAAATAAATTACTGGCTAAGTGTCTTTTTGGTAGTAGAAAATGTCAGGTTAATTTCAATATTGTAACTTTTTTAGTGCTTGTGAAAAAAATTGTTAAACAAATTTTATGTACCCCTTTTAAGGGGCTGTATCTTAATAAGGGATGCTCCAATAAAGTTTGTTTATATGAAAGATCCTATCTTTTTTTCGATGAGGAATCACCCCCTTAAATGTTTTACACTTATTTAGTTACACCCTGTATATGTTAGTATGCACGTGCAGTATACAGGGTGTTATGGAAATGACTTATTATATTTTAAGGGGCCACTCCTGAGGTGGTCTAGAGTTACACTTGATAGTTTTTTTTTCTAAAATCGGAAGTATTTTGAATTTTGTAAAATACCTTAAAACCGGACTATGTGCGCCTTCCATGATAGTTCAATGCCCCTGAACACATGTGTTTTTGACAAGACAAATTGCTGGAATGGTAATTGTTTAGTTTAGTGCAATTAATGTTGAATTTTGTGCTAAAATTTCGTATATAGACTAATTGAGGGTAGCTGATCACAATTTTCCTTTTGCGTTTTTACGGCAAATGCACTGGTTTTGAGAAAAAAAAATGTTAAAGTTTTTCACTTACAGGTTAGGGTATTCTTTTTGATGTTTGTTTATTTCGATATCTTTGGGTGTCGCGTTTCACTTTCCTTTCAATTTCCTAGATTTTATGGTTTTCCCTTCAAAATATGTGATAAAACTTTCACCAAACTATCTGTTCATAAAATAAGAACAACATTTTAGCAAAAAACAATGGAAAAGGCACAAATTTAATTAAATTCGTTGTTAATACGCCGACAAAGTAGAAGCGTCTCTTTTCAGATTCATTGCACTCACGTTGCCAGATTGTTCTTCTTTTTCTTGTAATTATTAATGACTTCCATCCAGGAGAATGATATGCTAGCTCGAGCCAATAGGATTCATTCAATTAATAAAAATGAATTGAAAAGTATAGGCAATTTATAATACACTAACAATCTGACAACATGGGTGCAGTGAACCTGCAAACAGGCTCCTTGTACCGTGCAGTTTGCTTCTGCTTTTTTGGCCAGCTGTCAGTGAGCTGTCTCCCGTCTTTTTCCAGATAACGTAGAGTTTTCTGTTCGCTTACAAGTTATCCCGTTTTTCAGAGTTTCCTTGTGGCATATTTCGTTTATTTCAACTCAGAAGTGTATACTATGACTCCGACAAGTAATATTTTATTGGAAATAGCAACATTTTAGGATTACATGCAAAATAACATACCGGTGAGTTAGAAAAACTTTAACATTTTTTTTCTCAAAACCAGTGCATTTGCCGCCTAAACGCAAAAGGAAAATTGTGATCAGCTACCCTTAATTAGCCTTAATACGAAATTTTAGCGAAAAATTCAACATTTGCACTAAAGTAAACAATTACCCAAATCAGCTGTTTGGGTCATTGGCGCGTAGGTGTTTTGGACCTAAATTTTTGAAGGCATTTTTCTCGAATTTCTAGCTTCGAGCGCCATTTATAGCAATTTTTCCCCAATTCGTCTCGACCTATATATTTACGGGTTAAAAAATAATAAGTCATTTCCATAACACCCTGTATATACATATTGGTAAATTGGCTTTATCTAATTTAATTTTAGTTCTGATAAATTTAAACAAAATTATTTAAAATTATTTACATATATGTAGATACTTATTAATAAACAAACACTGTAAAAAGCTAACCAGTTGTTTTAATTTTTCATTATTAACCGACCAACATTTGATTCCCCGAGGGTGGTCGCTATTGATAGATTTTACCGTATTTCATATAATGTATTTTATCTCTTAATTTCCCCTAAATACGTTATTTTTGTTTTTACTGATTGATTATTGAATTTCCTTGATCGTTATATTTCTGCAGGGTGTCCCAAAAACAATTCCTCAGCCATCAGGATAGACTCTACAACCAAAAGTAAGCCGATAGTCACGAAAAGTGCCTTCTCAAGAAACTATATGACCATCTTAAACGTTGATGTCAGGTTTTCAAATATGTATGTAAAAAAATCAGAATAATTTACATCAAAAATACTGAACATGACACCATAGGATATATCTAGGAAATTAGGTCAGTTTTGCCGCACCCCTCAATAAAAAGACATATCAAGTCCGTATCGAAATTAATAAACAGTAAAAAGCCATTAGTTTTGCTTACTTGGCAGATTATCGTGCTAATTTGGGAAAAGTATATATTATATTATATTAACTTCTGACTCCTGCTAATATAATTGAGATTCTCAACCAAATGTCCAAAAGTAAAATTAACGATCTTAGACAATCGCAGGTTTTTTTTGCTAACCTTTGGAAATTAGTTTTTACGAGGGACAGTACAAGAATTCATGTACTAAAATTATTAATGTCATCTACATGGGAAAATTGCAACAGAGTAAGAAAAATATTGTATTTACGGAAGCTACATGATTTTAAAAAACATAGCAGAATATTTTACAGCCTCATTATTATTACTGGCCACTTGATTGCAACCAGAGCGATTTTTAAACGAATGTTAAACACGCATTATTATTAATATCTATTTGTTTACCACAAACCTCGACGAAACCTACCCCTTAAACGTTGTGCAGCTGCGAGAGTTAAGTATACCGTCGTTATAAAGTCCGTCTATCTATCTTACAAACTCATTATAAATGCTAATCCCTAATGCCGATAAGATCCAGCGGGCGATCGAATGAAAGCAGGGACGCATTCGTTGCTGATTGAATAAAAGGTTGCGTTGCTTTAAGATAATAATATACAGGGTGTTCATTTCAAAACTTCCCACCACGGATTTATCGAAAACCACTGATTAAAAGAAAAAACGCCGAGACACTTCAAAAGATTTGTCAAAGGGGACAACTTTTTAACCAAAAACTACTTCACCCCCTTTTTCCCTCTGCCCCCCGGGGTCATGCCCTTAAAAATTTTAAATGACAAGGGGTATGAAGTAATAGCTTGTTTGAAAGGTCTTTCAAAGTGCTTTATTTTAACGTTTGATTTTTTAAAATCGGTCGATTCGTTTTTGAGAAAATTAGAAAAATCTTTATTTATCTTAATTTGTTCAGATAGAAAAAAAAAACACAAGAAAATATCACTTTTTATTTCAATAAGTGTTCAAAATGTTGCTCGTTATTGGCCAAACAATGATATAGGCGATGTTCAAATTCCTGACGGACATTTTCAAAAACATGTTGTGGGATATCATGGCAGCTTTCGATGATGCGTTGACGAAGTTCATCCAAACTTTCAGGTTGGGGAGTGAACCCAATAGATTTCAAATGGCCCCATAGAAAAAAGTCTAATGGAGTTAAGTCAGGAGACCTAGCAGGCCATTTTATACGCCCTCTTCGCCCTATCCATTTATCTGGAAACTCGTCGTCTAGCCATTGCCGATCCGGAAGAACATAGTGAGGAGAAGCGCCGTCTTGCTGGAAATATATTTCACCTCATCAAGTATAGGGTTTCCATCGTCTTCGATTTGGTTTTCAATGGTTTCAGTGATAAGCGAATTGATGGTATTTTCCAACATATCTAAATAAATGCCTCCATTTAAATTCCCATTAATAAACAATGGCCCAATCACTTTGTTTCCTAAAATGCCTGCGCATACATTAATTTTTTGGGGGTACTGAGTATGCCCTTCTCTAAAAGCATGAGGATTTTTATTGCTCCAATACCTGCAGTTATGCTTATTAACAAATCCATTTAGATAAAATGTGCATTCATCACTGAAGCAGATATTCTTTACATGAATGGTATTATCATTAATCGCTGCAGTCATTTGTTCACAAAACTCAACTCGCCTATCGAAATCATCTTCGGTTAACTCTTGCAATATTTTTATTTTGAATGGATGAAATTTATGTAATTTAGTAACTGTGTGTACAGAGCCTAATGAAATACCAGTTGCGTAATGAAGTATTAGGATTTATGCCAAAATGACCCAAAACTTCAACTTGAGCGGCTTCATCCAAAACTCTACGATGATTACGTTTTTTATTTGCAACAGATCCAGTTTGAGTAAATTTAGTAACAAAGTCCAAAACATACATACCTATGCGAAGTTATCTTTTCCGGATGTCTGGCGTTAAATGTGACGGCAGTTTGCCGAGCACATTGATTTTGGGCACCATAAATTAGAATCATTTCGATTCTTTCGGCTAGTGTGTAAACCATTTTGGAAGTAAAATCTGAATCAATAAATTAATTTTCACTATCCCAAGATTGTCACAAAGGTAACTGACAGCAAATTAAATTCTTTCTTTTCCTTAGCAACTATAAAGAACTAAACAGGTATAAGAATAAATACAGTTCGCCCATGTTATCTGTGTTATAGATAACTGAAAAAAAGTCGGGTTGTTATTTGATTGCTGCCACGTCTAATCTTCCGAATTGCTGTTTATGTTGGCTTTTGAACACTTATTGAAATAAAAAGTGATATTTTCGTGTGTTTTTTTTTTCTATCTGAACAAATTAAGATAAATAAAGATTTTTCTAATTTTCTCGAAGACGAATAGACCGATTTTAAAAAATCAAACGTCAAAATAAGGCACTTTGAAAGACCTTTCAAACAAGCTATTACTTCATACCCCTTGCCATTTAAAATTTTTAAGGGGATGACCCCGGGGGGCAGAAGGTAAAAGGGGGTGAAGTAGTTTTTGGTTAAAAAGTTGTCCCCTTTGGCAAATCTTTTTAAGTGTCTCGGCGTTTTTTCTTTTAATCAGTGGTTTTCGATAAATCCGTGGTGGGAAGTTTTCAAATGAACAGCCTGTATATAAGAGCGTGGAAAAAATTTTTTTTTTTATCTACCTGTATGCAACAAAAGTGTCGTACTAATTTTTTATGTTAGAAGGAAAACGCAAAAACATAATTTAATAGTAAGTAATAATAATAAAATAATAATATAACAGTATACAAGATACAATACAATTAAAATTATAACATATAGGACGGGTATTAATTATAACACCATATACATATATAGCTACAAAAAAGTACCGTATTAGAAAAATAATTATTACATTTTAACCCAAGTCAGTTTCATCAGTTTCTCGTCATCCAAGTTTACAATAATTCTTTCTCTGGGCAACAGATCTATATTTACGTATGATTTTTTTACTTTTTGAACATGCTCTACACAATTTTTCCAGCTTTTGTTTGGAATATTTTGCATCTCTGACTGTACTAAAGCTATCACAGAAGAATTTAGGGTTGGCGAAGGATTATTCCTCCTTACCGATGCTTTCAGCTGGTGCCATATATGTTCAATTGGGTTGAACATGCAATGATCAGGAGGAAGTCTTAATACGGTATGACCCATTTCTGCTGCCAAAGTGTTACAATAATATTGCTTTTTATTGAAAATGATTTTAAAATTTCAAGCAATTGCTTTTTGTATAATTTTCCTCAAAATACATATTATTTTCCATCATATAGTCCTGGATGGTAACTTTTGTGTCATTGGAACACGGAACTTTATTTAACCTACAACTGTGGTAGCTCGCATTATCCATCACTATCACACCATTTTGTGGTATATTTGGTAATAAATTGTTTTTAAACCAGTCTTCAAATAGTTCTGACGTAGTATCATCATGATAATCAATAAGGGAGTCCTTTATATTTTTGGCTGATAAGGCCAAAGCGTTTGGTATAAATCCGTTTTTGTCCCAGCATGAATTATTCTAATACACTTACCATTATTTGATGGAGGTTTGGTTCTGCATTGACCCGATAAATCTACCCAACCTTTATCTGGAACTTCGTGTGTGCCATACCACGTCTCGTCCAAATAAATAATATCCCTTCCATCCTGTCTGTATCCATAGACTGCAATTAGGCCTTCCATCCTCCATCTTTTTAACCGGGACGATTCCATAATTACTTGTCGTTTGTTAATTTTTTTCATTTTAAAACCGTTTATTTAAATATATTTCCTTAGAGTCTCACGACAACACTCTATTCCTGTTCATCTCTTTTTAGTCTTTGCAATAGGGCTTTTAAAGTGGGGATCATTTGTTCCCTGTACATGGCATATATTTTTCTACGAATTATATCGACATCAGTCGCTTCCAGTTTCTTAAAAGTAATAGAGTCATTCCTCTTTCTTTTCTCCGCTATAGGTTTATTTACAACAAACCACACTGTGCTCACTGGCCTACGTGTCAAAGCTGCCGCTTCCTTCACTACACCAAATTTTGAAAAACCACGTTCAAGAAGTGTGGCGTAAACGTCGAAGATTACTTTTTTTGTGTCAACTGATAAAATATCACGCTTTAATTGGTTTTTATCACGACCCGTAGATTCACTTGGCGTACTGGTTTCTTCCCACGGACGAAACATTCTTAGATATCACGTTTAATTGGCAACAAATAACTTCTTATCTAAACCAATACAAACATCTAACTGAATTTTAAAACCAAAAATTAGCATATTTAAATAACTAAAATAAACCTATTTTATTTCACCCTAATTATTTTAAGAGAATTACTGAGAAAATATAATAATATAATAGCCTTTAAATAGATCCGTACCTGGAGTCCCCAGATCAGGTGGACGAGTTTTACACCTCACACAATAGGTTATTATGACGGTAAGGGATTAGCATTTATAATGAGTTTGTAAGATAGAGAGACGGACTATACCTCTCGATTCATCCTGACAAGCATCAGACATGCGTCCTAGACAATTCCTTGGTTCAATGTTTTCTCTCGATCTATTTAACTAAATATTTTAACTTTTTAGCCAGAAAACCTATTGCTGTTCATTAGGTATTGCATAAAATTAAGTTCAACACACATGGCATGATTATACGGCTATGATGGTATAAGTTTGTGAATGATAAGACCATGTACTTCGTTGTTGCTTAATCATATCACGCATAAAATAAAGTGCTGTTTAGAGATAGGTTACTTTCCTAAAGCGTAGCGTTATGCAGTGGTGTATCCTGTAGCGAAATGTAATTATCCTGTGCGTACTATACAGACTTCAGACCCATAAGTCTGTTGCCCATTTTAAGTAAAATTTTAGAAAAAGTAGTACACATGCAACTTACTGAATATATCAACTTCCATAACTTAATGCCTAATGATAAATCCGGTTTTCGAAAGGGACATAGACAGCGTCACATAATCGAGCTGGAAAAATGGCTTTTGGCTTGGAAGATTCAACTGAATCGCGCAAAGACGAAAGTCATCTTTTTTTCAAAGAGCACCGTGCGCAGGCCTGAAACAAGGCTTCGGGTTAATGGAGTCCAAGTGAACTGGTGCCAGGAGGTGAAATACCTGGGACTTATATTTGACCAAAGGCTTAACTGGAGGCTCAATTCAATTAATAAAGTAAAGCTTGCATTCCGTCAATTAGGATCTATCTACCCCCTGCTTCACAGGTGGAGTAGACTTTCAAATAGGACTAAGGTCAACCTCTACAAGGTATTGGTCAGGCCGGTTCTCACTTATGGTGCACCTTCGTGGTGTAACATAAGCAAGACGGAGCTTAATAAGTTCCAGGTAATTCAAAACAAGGTGTTAAAAACTATTCACCGTGACTTTCAAATGCAGACGATAAACGAGTTTTTCTTGAAAATTATTAAAGACTACTACCGACGCACAGACGTATCGACAAACCCACTAATCACAGACTCACATACGAGATCTAGACAAGACATGACATATAAACTACCAAAAGACTGGCTCCCTGTTGGTTCAAATCCAAATCCATAGTAGAAAGGCACTATATTTATGATATATAATAGAAAAAGGCACCAAAACTTTTAAAAGAAAACGCACGAACCAAAATTAATTAAGGCAAAAGCCGATATCAAAATTTCTTTAAACGACAATACCTAAACCGTACGCAATAAGTATCAGATGTCAAAGGATAAAATCCTGACGTAAAAATACCTTCAAGAACCCGAATATGCTTATGATGTTATAGGAGCGATCGATAGGGAAAGGTAAGTGTGCTGGTTTTGATGAATCTGTCGAAAGCGTTCTGTGAATCATGAAATGTTGATCGCAAAATTGAAATATTTTGATCTGAATGATGTTCTATATCTCAGAGTGTTAGAGTTAGTAATGGTATGTCGGAATTTCTAACTCTAAAACACGAAAAAAACTATGTTCAGCAAACTCATTTGGCTTTATTTTATTGTGGCCTAATTTTACAAAATAATTGTGTCAGTTTTATACATGATCTCAGAAAGTATGATCACATTGAATTGTACTTTCGAAATATAAAATGGCTTAACATGGAGAATACATTTAAATATCATCTCGTTAGTTTTACCCACGGGGTGCTTATGTTAGATACTCCTCTTTACTTGTGTCATAAACTATCCTATAGAATAGAACAGCAGCAGAGAACAGCTAGTAATAGTAAGTCAACCCTGACTTTACCTTGTCATAAAACTGCATTTTTTCAAAGAAGCTTCTCTTACAATGCTGTCCACTATTATAATTATTTGGGCACTAATTTGAGGGAGCGTTGTGTAAAAGTTTTTAAAAAGGGAGCTAAACAAATACATTTTATATTTAGAATGCCAAAATAATGTCAAAAATAACTACGCCTATAATTATTAATTTCTATTGTTATCTAGGAATTGTTACTTGTTAGTTGAGTGTATTTTTTTTTCTCATTGAACTTATGTTACATTATTGTGTTATATATTATCTATATTTATTTATGGGTAAATTGTTAGAATAACTCTATGATATGGGTTAAACTTCGCCCTTAATCTTATAATTTCAATTGTAGTCTTGCAAATAAGTTGAATAATAATAATAGTAATAATTATAATAGTAATAATAAGGACGATACAAAGCCAGTAATGCGAAGAGACAAGACAACGCTCTATTACAAATATCGGAAAAAGCTTTCTACGGGGCACTAAATGATGAAGCTAAAAAGGAGGGAAGCTCCTATCCAACAAAAGAAGTAATAGACCAATTCTGGAAGGACCAGCTAGCTAGACCTACAAACTACGACGTTAACGCTAATTGGATTCGTGAAGAAAATATAATCTTCCAGAACTACAACGAAATGGAACACGAACAATTCACAGCGGCAGAAATATCTGCCACCACCAAGGAGTTACATAACTGAAAAGCGATTGGTCTGGATAGAGTACATAATAACTGGAATAAGAAATTCTGGTGCGCGCATGGGAAACTGGCTGCATTAATTAATGAAACTCTGAAAGACTTCCTAAAGCTGCCACCATTTCTCACTCAAGGAACAACGTATCTTCTGTCAAAAGACCGCAAAAATACACCCGATCCATCAAAATATCGGCGTTGATCACTTGCCTCTCCACACTATACAAGCTCATAATATACTATATTACCAAGAAAATTTCTTCCCACTATGAAAGATAGAACATTATAGCCCCACAATAAAAAGGATGCACCAAAGGAGCCACGGGATGAAAGAAACAATTAATAATTGATTCAGTCTATATACTGCTTTTGTAGATTACAAGAAAGCCTTTGACTCCGTACCGCACGAGTGGCTCCCTTGCATATTAAAGATCTAGAAAATCGATCCTTACTTGATGAAATTTCTACAGCACGCAACGGGGATGTGGAAGACCAAGATCCATCTTAATGAGGGGACCACTAATATTTCCACCGATATAGTTCCAATAAAACGAGGAATATTCCAGGGTGATTCCTTGAGTCCTCTGTGATTCTGTCTAGCTATGAACCCTCTCTCCAACCGACTAAACTCCACAAGATATGGATTCGCTATCAAAAACGGCAACCAAGAAGTAAGTAGGGTTAACCATCTTCTATACAGGGTGGTGCATCGATCCACGCAACATAGGAAATCCCATGCAAATTTTGAGATGGTAAAATATTGGCTCCCTTGTTTATTAAAGGCCGATAATTTATTTAACTTTATTAAAGTGAATACTTTGACGAACTAAGTGACGAAATTTTAGCGCGATTTATTAAGTCATTAAGAGCTTATTTAAAAAAACGTTAATCTATAATTGGCGAAAATTAACAAATACGGTTCTGAAACTTTATAATAAAAACACCAGTAAATGTCAGTAACTGACAAGAAGGATGTATTATGACAATACATTTGTTTTTGGGTAAAATAGGGTAAACGCTTCAAAGTTTAAGATTTTTAATATAATTTGGTTTGTCTCTCTGTTATACAAACAAAAATATAGGGGAGGAGATAAATTAATAAAACAGTTTTGGTAAACAAAAAGTACTTTATTTTTCGAAAATTTGACTTTCTAATGCATAATAAAACAACTAAATTACATACTTAACTAACTATTTACTTAAGTGTTCAAACAACCCCCCATTTGCTGCCAGACAATACCCCAAACGATATTTAAATTCGTTTCGAGCATTTCTTAATTGATACACGGACAGCCTTTCACACTCTGCAGTAATAGCATTTTTTAAATCCTCCAGCGCTCGTATTTAAAATTTTTGTAGATTGTTGTTTTTAGGTGTCCCCATAAGAAAAAGTTATTCGGCGATAGATCGGGAGACCTAGCTGGCCAATTAATTGTGTAATTAACTCCAATAACGTTTCCTATAAAAACATTTTCTAAATACTCCCTAACTACTGCGGAGTTATGAGCTGGGCAGCCATCCATCTGGAACCAAATTTCTTGATTTTTTCGAACAACTTCATGCAACGCAGGCGTAATTTCATTTTAAAGCAGTTCAAGAAAATATTGAGCGGTTAAATTTTTGATTTAAAAAGAGTGGTCCGATGATATGATGTCCCAAAATGCCAGCCCACACGTTGACTTTTTGGGGATACTGTGTCCTTGTTTCAATAAACCGAAATTCATTTTCTTGGCTCCAGTATCGAAAATTTTGTACATTAGGCTCGTTATTCAAGGTTAAAGTACATTCGTCGGTGAAACAAATATTTTGCAAAAATTCCCTGTCATTGTTTGCCCTCTCCATCATATTAAAACAAAAATCAGCCCTTCGAATCATGTTCCCATCTCTTAGTTCTTGAACTATATGGTATTTATAAGGATAATATTTATGTTTATGTAGTACTCGTAAAACAGTTGTATGATGTTTTCCCACTTCGTCTCCAATATGCCTAGTACTTATAATTCCCTTATTTTCTTCCACACTTAACAAAATATTTAAGTCTTTATCATTATCAGCAGGATTATTACCTTCGACTTCTCTTTTGCATTTACATTTATTGAGAAGCGTTCCACTGTTTTCAAAATTTTTAATTATTCTGGTTATGGTGGATATTGCTGGAATTGGTCTCTCTGGATAATGTACTGCAAACGTATCCGATACTTTTCTGCTGCTGTTTCCTGCATAATACCACTTAACTATAGCAATCTTTTTAGACGTAGAATAGTTTATCACGAAATAATAATTATTGTAGTTAAAAAAATTGTCAAACTTGGTTTGAATGTGACATAATCAATCAAAATATTAAAATTCACACCCATTTTAGGAAAATAAAAGATAATATTATTTGTTAAATAACTTTGGATAGACTGCATGAAAATTATTAAAATTGTGAAACTGAGTTTAGTTTATTGGATTCTTTAAAAAGTTTAGATGAACTTCTGCTCTAAAATAAATTGAGCAGCCAATATATGACCACCTTAAATTTTGAATGGGATTTCCTATGTTGCGCCAGCCAATGCACCACCCTGTATATGGATGATGTTAAACTAATGGCCGCTACCAGAAGCCAACTGGATCAGATGTTTAAAATAGTGAAGGAATTCTCCAGTGATGTCGGAATGCAGTTTGGCCTGGATAAATGTCGTACTCTCACCATATAATTTTAGGTATATTTTTGCCTCGCCTACTTTTATAAAAATACGGAATCATAAAACAGATTAATAGCGAAAGCATATATAAAAAAGTATTAATAAAACTACATGACTATTCCAATACAACTTGGGTACATATTGTCATCTTGAAGATTTTTAAAATAAAGTGAATAAATTTGTGTTTATTTTTGTGAATTTATCTTATTTTTATGAGAAAACAGTGTAATTCCCTCACTCGGTTATTTTGGTTACAAGCTGGCAATACTGCCGATAACTGACGTCACTCGAAGGGTATGACGTGCAACGGGAATTATTTTGCAAAGATTATAGCTTAAATATGTCTTGGTTTTGTCTTGTCCTGCGAAACTAAGAAAAAAGCAAGCAATTCAAAACAAGATTGCTAACACTAATCAACTCTACAAGTTCTTAATTGACCCTGGTATCTCGAGTTGAATGATTAACTGAGTGGCCGTTTCAAATAGCATAGTCTTCGAGATCCTGTCAACCGAGTCAACCTCTGATCCAAAGACAATCGGTCCCGCGAGCGGCGGCAAGCAAGGGTCGTCGTAGTCGGCGGCGTCTGCAACAGGCCGTGTTGGCGATTAGTCCAAGTGGCCGAGTCGGCGGCACGCGCCACGGCTCGAATCGGCAATTCGCGGTGTCACCGGCATAATGGCTGTATTTGCGTACGGCCGGCGGCAGCGGTGGATGCCCCCCCGCCCACCCCCGTCGCGAAACACAACACCAATGAAAAGCATCTTGCCGCCCCCGGCCCGCGCGCGCACTCCCCGCCGCGGAGCTATTACAGTAAGAAAACAGACATATAAAACTGGGAGAGGGTTAGGGGGTACGCGCGGGGCGCAAAAATCAATATCCCCGGGGCTGCTAAATCACGCTTATCAAGAGCACTTTCCCCCCGCGGCGGCGTGCGCCACGCCGCCCCCCCTCCACTACAAAACATTCAATTTGGACGTCAAGTTAGGGCGAAATGGATTTTTCACCGGTCCAGAATGAGATTTAGATTTTACATTTTTATTTCCTTAAAGTCCAAAAATTGTCGATTCAGATAAAATTGATTTGATATTTTTAAACGAAATAAGTTTGGGATAAGTGATGGTGATAGTACAAATGTATATCCAAGATAATCTTATTATTCCAATAATTCAGGTCCAGGAATTTAGGATATTTCGCTCTGACGAATAATAGAACAGCGTCATATCAATATAGATTTATCAAAATAGTAAAACAAAAATAAATTTTAGAAATAAAAAGACACTTGTTTAACCCCTTTACAAATTAAATCTTGCCGATGGCCACGAGGCTAGGGTGACAAGTGCTGGGCCTACCACAGAAATACCATTACATGCTTTCAATCTCAATGATTTGTTTTGTGTTGGTAAACGTGTCACAATTACAATCATCAAGTTTCAGCTTGATCTGCAAGATCGTTTTCACTATACCGCTTTTTAAAGTAGACGTGTTGTTCATTGAAATGGACGAATTAGAATATCGTGCTGTCAAAAGGTGTTTGCATCCTGTATAGTAGCACTGTATATTGAATTTTTACAATTTTATTTACTGATTTATACGCGAAGAAGTGGAATAATATTTTTTAAAGTGGTCAAATAAGATTTAGAAGATAACATTTTGTTGGAAAACATTGAAGTACAAAAGGAGTACACTGTGAAGAAAGGAAATTTAATTGAAATATTGTGAAATAATTTTTTAGACATTTTGTGTCATAATGATGGAGAGTCAAATATAATACACCTGAAAAATCAATCAGATGACGAAGAAGAGTATTTACCGTTGAAATATCCAGTAAGAGGAAGCCAAAATAAATGTATGGAAAAAATTAAAAACCTTAAAATTAGTTTGTGAAGATTGCAAACAAAATATCAATCAAAATCAAAAGTATGTACAATACAATGGCGATTGTAAAAATTGGTATCATATGAAATGTTTAAAATCAAAAAATGTTAAATTATTAGACCAATTGATTGAAAAGAACAAAGGATTAAAATGGGTATGTGACAAATGTAAAATGAAACCTACTAATTTAGAAAATTATATTAAAGATATAGAAAAATCAATAAATTTTATTTCTGAAAAATATGACATAATACATATACCAAGAAAATAAAAATTTCTCAAAAGCATTGAAGGAACTTAGTAAAAATCAAGATGAATTAAAGAAAGAAAATATATGTTTAAAACATACATTACAATCATGTAGAAAATTTACAAAAAGAAATAAAAAATATTGAACAAGAAAAAGATTTTAAATCCCAAATTTCATTAAAAAATAATATTGAAATTAAAGGTGTACCGGAAAAATCAAATATTGATGATAAGGAAATAACAAGAAAAATTTTTAATCGAATTGGAATAAAAACAGAAAAAAAAAACTAGAAATTAAAAGAATGGAAAATAAAAATGAAAATATATTTAAAATAAAATTAAAAAATGAAGATATTAAAAAACAGATTTTGGAGAAGTCAAAACAATATTTTAAGAATAATGGAAAATTAACAACAGAAAAACTTAATTTAAAAGGAAATAAAAATATTATATATATTAATGAAGAATTAACTCAAAAAATGAAATATTTATTTGGAAAGACTAAAGAATTAAAGAAAAAAGGTTTTAAATATACCTATGTGGATTAAAAATGGGAAAATTTTTGCAAGAAAAAATGAAGAAGGAAGAGTTAAATATATTAATACAGAAGAAACATTGAAACAGTTGATAAATTTGAATAGATACTAAACATTACTAAGAATAATTAGAAAAATTTCATATTTAAATAATGTTTTTAAAATTCATTAAATTACAGAAAGTTTATCAGATTTTGACTTAAAAAATATTGGAACTACTATAATAGAGGACAAAAATGAATTTAACAGATTAAAATTGAAATAATTAAATAATTTTTCCATATATCATAATATCAGAAGCATTTCAAAAAATTTTGATGAAACTAAACAATTTTTATATCAACTTAATCATGATTTTGATATAATTATTTTTACAGAAACATGGAAAATTTATAATACTGATTTATTTGAATTACCAAATTATAAACTAATTTATAATAATGGTAATATAAATCAGAACGACGGTGTTATAGTTTTTATTAAAGTAACTTTCAAAAAAGAAAAAATCAATATTATAAGATTATATAAACCTCCATCAATTTCTACTTCAGATTTTATTTTAAATCTTAAATTATTTTCTGACAAAATTAAAAATAATTGAAATAACGAGACAGTAATTTTAATTGGAGATATAAATATTAATATATTTTCAAATTCTAATGATAGTAATGAATATTTAAATATCTTAAGTAAATACGGTTTTATATCTTTTATAAATGGAAATACTTAAGAATTTAAAAATGAAAGTTCTTGTATAGATCATATATTTATTAAAACAGCAGAAAGTTTAAATAATTTTAAATCAATGATTTTCAAATATCAAATAACAGATCATTATCCAATAATTTTACAAAAAAATCTTGATAATGAAAATATTCAAAAAAATTCTATAATATTTAAAACATATATTAATTATTCACAACTAAATGAAAATATGAGTAAAATAAATTGGACAAACTTTTATTCAATTCTAGAAACAAATAATTTAGCTAATAATTTAATAACAGAAATTTAAAAAAATGTTGAAAAATGTACATCTAAAGTTAAAATTAAAATTAAAAAAAGAAAAGAATGGATTACAAATGGTTTATTCAATTCTATAAATAAAAGAAATGAACTTTATAAAAAATTTAAAAAAAATAGTAATAATCATATATTACTATACCAATATAAAATTTACAAAAATAAATTAAACAAATTAATAAGAGAACAAAAAATTAAATTTTATAAATCAAAAATTGATAATTCTAAAAACTCAAATATAAATCTATGGAAAACTATTAAAAATATTTGTGGTAAAAAACAAAAAAATCGAAATATAAAAGAAATAAAAATTGATGAGCATAATATAATAAATGATGAAAAAATTATGGCAAATACTTTTATTCATTATTTTTCAAACGTGGGTGAAAAATTAGCAAATAAAATTAAAATACATTATTCTTAAATAATTTAAATGATAAAAATAACAATATGACATCATTTTCTTTAAAAGAAACTGATTATCATGAAGTTGAAGATATTATTGATAGATTAAAACCAAAAAAATCTCCTGGTATGGATGGAATAACCTCTGAAATTTTAAAATCTATTAAAAATAATATTTCTAAACCAATTACATACTTAATAAATAATATTTTTGAAACTAGTATATATCCAGAAGCTTTTAAAGTAGGTCTGATTAAA
Source organism: Polydrusus tereticollis (assembly GCA_963920685.1). Classification (NCBI taxonomy): domain Eukaryota; kingdom Metazoa; phylum Arthropoda; class Insecta; order Coleoptera; family Curculionidae; genus Polydrusus; species Polydrusus tereticollis. The sequence goes on from OY987328.1 coordinate 22,491,511, forward strand.
CCTATTTTTAAAAATGGAGAATTAAACAAAACATGTAATTATAGACCAATAACATTAATATCTTCATTAGCAAAAATTTTTGAAAAAATTTTAAAAGAAAGAATAGATGAATATCCAAAAAAATTAAATTTCATTTCAGATAAACGATTTGGATTTCAAAAAAATAAATCAGCTGAAGATGCCATATGCTATTTAACAGAAAAAATATATAACACCATAGATAATAAAAAATCATGTATTTGTATATTCTTAGATTTGGCAAAAGCATTTGATACAGTTAGTCATACCATTTTAGTAAACAAATTAGAAAATATTGGTTTTAGGGGAAATCAACTAAAATTAATAAAAAATTACCTTAAAGATCGTCCAAATTATGTAAAAATAAATGAAAAAATAAGTTATTCAAAATATTTTAAATATGGTGGCACAATTTTAGGACCTTTATTTTTTAATATTTATATTAATGATTTATTTAATATAAAATGTGACGGAGAAATTCATAGTTTTGCAGATGATACTGTTATTTTTTACAACGACATATCTTGGGAAAATTTACATAAGAAAATAAAAAAAGACTTCGAAATTATAAAAAATTGGTTTGATAAAAATTTATTAACAATTAATTTTGATAAAACAAAATATATTCCTTTTACATCAAAAATAAATTATTTTAAAGATATAAATATAAATAATGATATTCAAAATGAAAACTAATAATATCAAATATTTGGGAATAATTATTGATAATAAATTAAATTGGAATTTTCATATAGAAAATTTAATTAGAAAATTAAGAAGTACATTGCCAATATTTAAAAACATAAAAAAAATTTTAAATATAAAAAATCTAGAAATATTATATTATGCATTAGTCAAAACTCATATAAATTATGGTATTTTAGGTTGGGGGGGAATAAATAGAAATTTAGTAAAAAGTTTAGAATTATTACAAAAAAAATTTTTAAAAATTATTTATGATAAAGATTATTTATACTCTTCAAAAGAATTATATGCAGAAACAAAAAAAATGGATGTGAGACAAATTTACTTTTATAATATTTTAATATATATTTTTAAAAATAAAAATAACATTGAATTTAAAGAGCATAATTATAATACAAGATTTAAAAATGAAATTTCTATTAAACCAAAAATAAATAAATCTATTGGACAAAAAAGTTTCAAAATTTTAAGTTTATACATATTCGATTGTCTAATAAATAATATTAAAAAAACAAATCATTTAAATTATATAAAGAAGAAATTAAATGGTGGTTATTAAATAAAAATAGTTTAGGTAATATTTTAGAAATGCTATAATTATTAAATAGGTATTAATATATTAATATATTAATATATTAATACCAAATCTAAATAATATTAAATAAATTTATAAAAATTTTATCCTCAATTATTTACATAATAATATATTAACCAATTATTTTAATAAAATTAACCCCTATACAAGTTAACCTTCAGGGGTTTTATTCCTAAATTTATTTTGAATGTAAAATATATTAAAATGTATTGTATTTATGTAAATATTTTAAATAAACTTTATTATTATTATTATTATATATTATTATTGAATGCTTGGTTTTTGGCGATTTATCGGCAATAGAAATTTATACAAGCTCGATAAATGTTTATAGAAAGTATACTCCTTCATTTTCAAGAGTTAAGAAATGAGCTGCTGAATTTAAACGTGGTTTTAGATCGGACGGAAACTGTAAAAGTTATGAAATAATGTTCGTAAGAGAAACTGAATGTATCACTTTTTATTTTATTTTACAGGATATTTCAGAAGTACGGTACGTAACTTAAGGGGGTGATTCCTCATGATATTCTAAAAGAAAAAATTTAGACGAACATTGTAGCAATTTTAGAATTGCCACTATTGACTTTGTGGGGAATGTTAGACTTACCGTTGACTCTTACAGTCATATTTCCACAAAGTGCATCTTATTTATTTAGTTGGTTCAAACATTGTTTATTAAATTGTGTCATCTTTATTTACAGAAAATTAGTCAAAATATGTGGGGTTAAAAGTAGTGCGTTCGCTTTTCTGTTCGTTAATTGGGCAAGGTGCTGCAAGTAGGTTAACCATGTATTTACGTTTCAAGTCTCCGTCAAGTCGCAGAAGGCCCATTCCTTACACTTGGCCATTTTATATAAAAAAAATTCATTATTTCCCTCACTGATTCAATTTAAATACTCTTTTTTTTTAAATTTAATTATGAAATCTTTTTGTAAGGCTATCCTGGCAAAAGGTAACAGTTTTATAACCATATACTATTGAATGATTTAAAAGGTTCTAGAATCTTCCAAGGTCATAACCCCTTCCTATTTTAAAACATTGCCCACGGAAAGGTTGGTTTTTGCATTTATAACCTCAAAAATTTAAACAACGTAAAGTTTCTATTCAATTTAAAAAAATTTCACAACGAGCGTAAACCTCCACTTCCTTTTTTATTTAATAAAATCTTTATTGTTTGTGTGTGAAAATTCTAGTTTTATTTATTGCATAGATTTTCAATAGTACTAACATTCGGTATATTTTTCCTGGTTTGGACTTCTGTCAAACCAGGTGGCGCCCAAGGCAAGCGAACGGCGAAGGGAAGGTGTGAGTATAACGGACCACGACCTAGTGCCTTCACATTAAGAGCTACCGTCAGCAGATGGTGACAACCTGTTGTCCATGAGAAAAAGATGCCACTGTCCTAACATGTGACCGGAGTTGCCCCGTTTTTGATATACAGAGTGTTAAAGCTTTTAAAGGGAGCAGAAAAGTTGTATTATTGGTTGGTAAATCCAAGAAATAATATCAAAATTTGAAGAAAGTCAGTGGCGTACATTTTCTTGTCAATAATATTCGTTAGGGTGTTTCCCGTTACGCTCCTGGACTTAATAAATTTAATCTAGTTAGTCATTATGAATAACGGAACCAAATTTCAATTAAATGGGGAAAATGTTGTTTAAAAAAATGATAAAAAAACTATTTTATTTTTAAAACCTTTGACACCCCGTATATCAAAAACGGGGCAACTCTGAACACATGTTTATATTTACTTTTTCTCTTCGCCCTCTTAAGTTACGTACCGTACTTCACAAACACCCAGTATATTCGTGCATTCAGGGTACGTCGAATGAGTAGGGTCCCTAGGTAAGGGGTAAGGTAAGGTTGTGGCAAGATTAGAATGTGTTATCGTCAGAAAATATAAGTATTCTCATAAATTATCCCGGTTGAGATATTTCTTACTAAATTTTACTCTTCTCTGTTCGTTTTCACCAGTCAAACATATTTTGTTAGCAGCACAGCGATTGTTTATATCTGACGCTCCTAGTCTACGTCTTGCTGTTCCGGAGGATTCGTTGAAATTGGTTTCCGCTTTCGCGTTTAGGGCATTATTGAAAGGATGTTCTCTAGACAGTTAACAAGCTCGGTATCTTCACCCTCCGTCGAGATCTTCCTTCCAGCGAAACCTGGTGTAAACAACTTTTGCCCTGTATACGAGAGCTTTTTCATTTGCGGCGTGCTGACTCACATCGCCCGCCCGGCCGAACGATGATATAAGGACTTGGGTAGAGAAAACATTGATGTCGACGCTTTCTTTCGCTAAACTTGCATTTTTGGATTATTTCATATTTTTGTGTAACAATATAGTCTAATTTTGAAAAAGGACTTTTGTTAATTATTTATAGTAGTTTACAGTTCAGGTGTAGGGTGAACAAAATAATTTTTCTGCTTGTTTTTGTGTGTTGTCGAAGTTAAGTTAGTTAAGTGGTTATTGTTTAAAGTTTTAGTGTTTTTGGTTATTCTCTCTTAAGTTAAAGTTTGTGGTAGTGTTTATTGTTTTACGATTGATACGTTTATTACATTATAATGGGCCGTAAAAGGCATAGAAAGGATTCTTCAGACTCGGAAGACAGTAGCTGTCCTTCGTCGAGTGGAAGGTACAAAACCAATAATTCACGTCGGTCATCAAGCCGGAAGCGAACGATTGATCAATCGACATCCTTATACGGGGGTAAGTCGAAAAGAAATCGTCCTTTGCCTAGGGATAAAAGTGTTGAGAGACCGTTACGAACGTCTCAAAGTGAAGGTGTTAACGAAAATCGGGGATTTACGCCACCTCGAGCCAACGAGAGCCTATTTAACGAAACTGAGAGGCATGCCACAGTTACGCCGGCGCCGGCCCTATCAATTGAAGCCTCGACGGTGGAATCACGTGTTCACAGGTTAGAAAATCTACTTGAAGTATTAGTTAAACAACAAATACCACAATCAGAGCCTAGACGCCTTTCATTAAGGAGCGACTGTATACCTGAGTTTGATCCGGAAAATGACAATATGTCCGCTGTTAAGTGGCTGGACAAAGTTGACCAAATAAAGGAAATTAATAACTGGGACGACATTACGACTGTCTACCAAGTTCAATCGCGCCTGGTTGGTATGGCTCGTAATTGGTATCACAGTCTATCAACATACCCTGGTTCTTGGATCGAATGGAAGACGCTAATCTCAAAAACCTTCCCAGACCACATAGATCACGCTACAGCGTTACGTAAAATGTTAAATCGAACAAAACAACGGAATGAAACCATGACGAACTACTATTTTAGTAAAATGGAACTTATAAGAACTTGCAAAATATCTGGAAGAGATGCGGTTTCATGCTTAATAGATGGGATTATGAACGCGACGATTCAAAACGGTGCCAGGGCAGGCCGTTACGTTACGCCCGAAGCGCTGTATGAGGAGTACTTGTCTACATTACGTGACGACAAGCCCCCTCAAGAGAATGATGCTAGCACACAGCCTAGAAGCTCAAGGCGGGATCGCAACACCGAGCTACGTCATGTTGAGAGTCGCCTGGAAGTACCTGCACCGAAGAAGCGGGATTTGAAAAATGTCCAGTGCTACAACTGTAAGTTAAGAGGGCATTATCAATCGCATTGCCCGAAGCAGAGACTCGAATGTTCTAAATGCCATCTGTTGGGTCATGAAGCCAACAGGTGCGTGGTTGGAACTCGGACATCAGAACGCGGACGCTCAGATGGGCAGCCATCAGGGTAATCAAGTTCGTCTATTTAACAATTCTGGATTAGATACTAATAATCACTCATCAAAAAAGGTCACTCTTTATGCTGCGGAAACGACAGTCATTCCAGCTCATCATATAGGTCACGTTACGGTTTATAGTTACGGGGATGTGGCCGATGTGTATGTTGATTTGCAGTATAGAAACTTACCAAATAAATTCTATGTTATTCCGCGATGTGTGTTGAATTTAAAAGAAGTAGGTTACGTTCCTCTTTTAAATCCTTCAGATAATGACCTTTGTTACGAAAAAGGCAAAGTTGTTGCCAGAGGTGTTACTTGTCATGAAGAAGTGGGGTGCATTCCAGCGTATCCCCTAAAAATAATTGCGGTGGACGGATTTACCAAATTCGTTTTCTTAAAAGCTGTACCCAATACTAAGACAACGCCTGTTATAACGTTCCTCGATGGTATAATTGAAATGTTTGGGGTACCACGAAGAGTGATATGCGATCGTGGAACTGCCTTTACGAGTAAGCAGTTTACAGAATACAGTAAGAATTTAAACATCAAACGTGTATTGTGTGCAACTTCGACTCCGAGAGCTAACGGCCAAGTCGAGCGGATGAATCGCTCTATCCTATCTGCACTGATGGCCTCAACTGACGATGAGAGACGTTGGGACGAAGCTGTTAGTCAAGTCAAGTGGGGAATTAACATTACGGTTAATTCCACTATAGGAAAATCTCCATATGAGGTATTTTTAGGTTACCGACCACGTAGAGTCAACGATGCATTCTTGTCGAGCGAAGTTTGCCATGACGAAAGACCAGATCTGGCACAGTTACGAAACGAGATCTCTGAGATAATTAGGTCACGCCAAGAGTACCAAAAGAAGATTTACGATCGAAGACATGCATGCCCAAAAACATTTAAGGTCGGACAACACGTTCTTGTCCAGAAGGCAAAGGGAAGTAACGAAGGCCAGAGCAGAAAGCTTGAGCCGCGCTATAAAGGTCCCTTTGTCGTTACGAAAGTTCTAGATAAGGATCGTTACGTTGTTGAGGAATTACCAGGGTCAAACCGTTCGCGAAAGGCTTATACTGGCATATGCCCTTCCGATCGAATGAAATTATTTGTTACAGTGGTGTCCTCAGAGGAAGCTGATACTACAAGCGAATAATTTCATCAGATCATAACCTTAGTTTTAAACTAATCTATTTCTGTTGTGTGTTTCAGGGTACACTTCACGAGGACGCGAAGACTAGTCAGGTTAGCCGACTATAATCACCCAACAAATAAATATTGGTTACGAGATGGGTGAATCATTGAGGTCGGCCGGTAATCATTCACGAGAAACAAGGGACGGCAGAAATGAGAAGCATCGCTAACTGAAAGTTTACAGTAAACAAAATACCTTCTGGAAAGAAGCCTGGTAGACTTAACCCAATAGAGAAGCTTAGTACACCAATGGACACTGTACACATTGATCATTTGGGGCCATTTGTTAGGAGTACAAAAAAAAATGTTTATTTGATAGTCGTTGTGGACGCTTTCACGAAATTCGTCTTTTTTAAAAGCTGTACAGAGCACGAAAACTGCGCCTGTTATACGATTTCTAGAAGATATAGTAGGAACTTTTGGAGTTCCCCGGCGATTAATTTGTGACAGAGGTGCGGCATTCACTAGCAAAAGTTTCACGGACTTTTGCCAAAATCTAGGAGTAAAACGGGTTTTATGCGCGACGGCAACTCCAAGGGCAAATGGGCAAGTGGAGAGAATGAATCGTTCAATTCTCTCTGCTCTTTTGGCCTCTACAGAAGATGAATCCAAATGGGATGAGTCTGTCGATAAGGTTAGGTGGGGAATTAATTCGACGGTTAATTCCACTACTGGTAAATCACCCTACGAGGTCTTCCTAGGTTATCGGCCTCGTGGTGTAAACGACTCTTTTCTTACTTTAGAGGTAGCATGCGAAGAACGGCGAGATATCGAAAAAGTAAGGAAAGAGGTGGTCGAAGAGACCCAAGAGCGACAACGTTCGCAGAAAGAATATTACGATAAGCGGCATGCCCAGGTTACGAGGTTTAATGTTGGTCAACATGTTTTGGTTCAAGCGAACAAGACCTTCAATGACGGGAGAAGTAGGAAACTTGAACCTCGGTATAAAGGACCTTTTGTAGTCTCAAAAGTACTTGATAACGATCGGTATGTGATTACCGAAATACAAGGTTCGAAGCGCTGTAGGACTGCTTATACGGGCGTCTGTCCTTCAGAAAGATTAAAACTCTTTGTTACAAGGGTTTCAGATAGTAGCGACACCAATGACGTTGAAGATGAGTAATGTGACTTGTCTCTCGTCATAATATTCGTCTACCTATGTTAAATATTAATTATTGTTTTATTATGAATTTTCAGGTAAGCTGCCCTTCACGAGGTCGTGAAGTCTGTCAGGTAGGCCGACTGTAAGCAACTTTTGCCCTGTATACGAGAGCTTTTTCATTTGCGGCGTGCTGACTCACATCGCCCGCCCGGCCGAACGATGATATAAGGACTTGGGTAGAGAAAACATTGATGTCGACGCTTTCTTTCGCTAAACTTGCATTTTTGGATTATTTCATATTTTTGTGTAACAATATAGTCTAATTTTGAAAAAGGACTTTTGTTAATTATTCATAGTAGTTTACACTGGTTTTCACGTAATATCCTCGTATTCTTTTTTCTTGCATGATATCACTGTGTCATTGTTTAGTCTTAATTCCGTAGCAATATCTCTTACAGGTACCTCAATCGGGTATATATTATAGCTTTTTGTTCTACAGTTAATGCTGGCATTATCGGTTTTTCATATAGCAAATCTAGCAAATATTAACGACAATATTGATGATAACAGCTCACAACTAACCTACGGTCGGAACGGCGGATCTTTACCGGTACGTCATGAATCAAGAGACAACGAGACTTAGAACTCCCCATCTCTATTTTTTATAGCCTTAAAGTGAATAAGAGCATAATGGAGCGTCTTCGGCGTTGCACACTACGTCTCTAATCCAAAGTAACGTGCTAGACAGAGACGAAAGATATTTGGAAAGTTGTCCATTGATGTCAAAGTCATCGTTTCGATCTGTCAACTCTAATTTGTTTTTAAACGTTTTTGTTCCTTGAAATTCAATTTAATCATATAAACTGTTCTGTTCTGAGTCATTTTTTTATCATACTTTCGTATTGGCGGTAAGTAATTATAGATATTTCAAATTATTATTAAGTCAAGACGCTAGCCACGAAAATTTTGACGTTTATGAACTTAGACTTTGTTTTGACTTTTTGACTCTCGTAATTTTCATTAGATTCATATGGGTTTAGTCACGTGAAAGTAATGACAAACCGGCCAAGAACCACTGTGCCGACTGTACCTGCAGCTTGACATGTTACCTAAGTTATTAGTCCAGGGGATTAAAGCAAATTTCGTTGTCCTATTTTTTTTTACTGCAATGATACATAATTGTACTATACGGTACAAACAATAAGATCCAGAAAGAAATCATGTGATGGACGATTAGCCCTTGTGTAGTACATTACACTATTTTCTATGTCAAGGCAAATCTCCATCCATTACTATTGTAGGATATAGAACTTTAGGTTCAACAAGTAGGTATAAGTCCAGTTATGGTATCACATAGGAACTAATTGTATTATTGTTATATTTATTTTAGATTCTTAATATATTGTAATATTTTCTAAATCCGCGCGGTGTTATTTTATCACCATATTTCTTGGGTGCCAGTATTCACCTTAGGATAACCTAAAATATACTGAGAAAAAGCAACCTATCTAGTACTATCCACCCTTACTCTGGCAACCCTACGCCCTGGAGAATGTACTTCAGACAACAGACCCTAAAAATGAAAACTCACCCCTTAGCTAGCTTAACTCAGGGTAGGTTCGCTATTTCGCTTCTAGATTGAGAGGTTTAGCACTCTTATATAAATAAGTTAAAGTCAAACATGGGCGCAAAACTTTATCAAAACACTGTATATAGAACAATACGCAGATACAAAATATTAAGATTTTAAGTTGACTAAGTTTTTAAAGAGAAATGATCACAGTGTATATGATTTAATAATTTGGAGTGAGTTTCGTTACCCTGATTGCACCACAGTACTCGGGTGTTCACAGAAAAGGCTTATCTTGAGAAATAGCATACACGCCACGGGAAATAATATAGCAAATGCTGACTTCACGCTTTCCTGTCACCTACTGGGTACTCCCGAGATTCCGTACTACTCAAGAAAAATGTTACTTAGCTGAAAAATTATGTGCTCCCAAGGTTAATGAAGACTCGATCTTTAGTAAAACACAAACACACATGGTCCCTCAAACAGCCAACGTGGATACTGCTACACTGCAAATAGTACATGGCAACTGGCACCACCCGCGTCCAGGCGACTCCAATAAGAAAATACTAGTACTCCAGTTTAAACTTTTAGCCCCTACTAAAAGAACCCTCAAATAACTTACGAGGGTTTCATTCTACAAAATGGCGTCTAGGACCGCTTGTTGAAGTTGATTGAAAAGCGTTTTAAATTGGCATTCCGCCCAAAGAATAGACAAACTACAATGCCATATCCTTTTTAATGCATTTGTGAAAGTTTCGTCGGCACCACATGGCCTTCTCTGCCCAAGAAAACTAATTTTCGGGAGAGACTTCCACAAACGCGATTTCACTTCAAGCGTCCATCGTCGAAAAGGTCGGATGTTGTCCCGTCTCCAACATAGTTACCAAAAATCGTCGATAAATAAGTCATACCAATCCAAGAAAACTATAACCCCTTTAACACCATAACAAAACTAAGGCAACCCTAAGTCAACCAACGCAACCGCAAAAATACACCTCACTTAACTAGACGTGGCCGTGAAAATCCACAAAGCTGTCCTTATCCAATGACACCTGACCTGTCTTAAGTTATTGATTTTCTTAAACAGCTGATTTACAACAGCTATAATATTTGACCTACATCTTGAAAATTTGATCAATTACTAATTAACTAAAACAAGAATTTGAAATAAGACCTGTCTACAAGTAGTACGAAACAAAAGAACAGAAAACAATCCACTTGGCTATGTCCTACAAGATACAAAACATTCATGGAAGATAAATCATTATCACAAAGGTTTCAAACTGATCATAGTGACACTACTGACCATTAATGGGTAATTAAATTAGTAATTAATGTTTAAGGTGATTGTCTACCTAGGTACTTTAAAAATTTAAAACCGAAAACTTAGCATAGATAACCAAACTATGAAAATGCAATTTGCGAACCGTAACAATATGAAATAGGTTATTATGTAAGCTATAATGGTAAATATTATATGTGATGTTTATATACATTTTGGTTTATATACATTTTGGTTTATATAAATACTTAAGATGATTAGTGAGAGAGAATATACAAGACTCATTTCATAGAAGCAAGTTGCATTTTTACTAAGAACCAACAAAACACCACAATCAAAAGAAAAAAAGGTTTACATTGTGTCAAATTATTTGGGTTAACCACAAATATAATTTATAGTTTTGCTGTCTCATATAAACATATTAGTACTCAGTGGCGCAGATATAAGATTTGATTATTATTATTTTGGGGAGGGGAGAGGGGTTTTCTTCTTCTTCTTCTGTAGCTCTACAACCCTTGGTGGGTCTTGGCTGACTGCACGATCCTTCTCCACCCTTCTCTATCTTGCATCAGATCAGGATCGTATTCTATTCCCATCGCTCTCAGATCTGCAACGATGTTGTCTCTCCATCTCATACGTGGTCTCCCCAGAGATCTTCGCCCTTCCGGATTCTGTTCCCAGACCGTTTTGATCACTCGAGAGCCTGGTTGTCGGTGTACATGTCCAGCCCATCTCAGCCGTCCGGCCTTATTTACTTTGATAATATCTGGTTCCTCATAGAGTTCAGTCAATTCGTTGTTTGTTCTTGGTCGGAACTGCTCTGTTGTTAGGTCTTTGCATGGTCCAAAGATTTTACGCAGAACCTTTCGTTCAAAACACTTCAGCTTACGCTCGTTTTCCTTGGTAAGTGTCCAAGTCTCACTCCCGTACATGACAACTGGTCGTATGACTGTTTTATATACCTTAATTTTTGACCTTCGGGATAGATTTTTGCTGGTAAAAACTTCTTTTAGTGCGCACATGCATCTACAACCGCATTGGATTCTTATTTTGACTTCGTCGGATATACTGTTTTCCTCGTTGATTGTGGCTCCCAGGTACCTAAAACTTGTTACCCTCTCGAAATTGTACTCTCCCATTGTAACGTTTTGCCCTATCCTATCTCTTCTCGTTCTTTTACCAACATACATATATTTCGTTTTGTCCTCGTTAATTTTAAGACCCATTACCTCCGCCTGTCTTTCTACTTTATTAAATAACTCCTTTACCATTATTACGGAGTCTCCAACCACATCAATGTCGTCTGCGAAAGCCAGGAGGAGCCTTGGGCCATCCATACCAAAGACCTCCGTGGATAATTCCGCCGCTCTTATGGCTTTTTCCAAGGCAATATTGAACAATATAGGGGAGAGAGAATCACCTTGCTTTAATCCACTTCTTTTAGTGCGCACATGCATCTACAACCGCATTGGATTCTTATTTTGACTTCGTCGGATATACTGTTTTCCTCGTTGATTGTGGCTCCCAGGTACCTAAAACTTGTTACCCTCTCGAAATTGTACTCTCCCATTGTAACGTTTTGCCCTATCCTCTCTCTTCTCGTTCTTTTACCAACATACATATATTTCGTTTTGTCCTCGTTAATTTTAAGACCCATTACCTCCGCCTGTCTTTCTACTTTATTAAATAACTCCTTTACCATTATTACGGAGTCTCCAACCACATCAATGTCGTCTGCGAAAGCCAGGAGGAGCCTTGGGCCATCCATACCAAAGACCTCCGTGGATAATTCCGCCGCTCTTATGGCTTTTTCCAAGGCAATATTGAACAATATAGGGGAGAGAGAATCACCTTGCTTTAATCCACCAGACACCTCAAACGAATCTGACAGTATTTCCCCCACTTTTACTCTACTTCTGGAGCCGTTGACACATATACTTGTTAGCTTGATTAGCTTTTTTGGAATTCCTAGCTCTACCATTGCGTCCCATAGCTTAACTCTTAGAATACTATCGTATGCTTGTTTAAAGTCGATAAATAGTTGATGAATCACTCTATTAAATTCCCAGCATTTTTCTAGCATTTGCCTTATTGTAAATATCTGGTCGACAGTAGACCTATTTTTACGGAATCCACACTGGTAGTCTCCCAAGCCTGACTCTACGATGGGTTTAAGTCGTTCCAAAAGTATGTTTGCAAGGATCTTATACGCTGTGTTGATTAAGGATATCCCTCTATAGTTACTACAATTTGTTCTGTCTCCCTTTTTATGGATAGGAATGATCAGGCTTTCCTTCCACTCATCTGGTATCTTCTCCTGACTCCATATAAGGGTAATAAGTCTATGTAGCTGTCTATGCAGTGCCTCTCCTCCATACTTAAGCAGCTCTGCTGTTATGTTGTTGGGGGGTTTTGTTACGGGAAAATGTGACAGTTCAATTTTGTCACTAATAAGTCATTACAAGTGGCCTAATCATAGTAACTTATATCACATATCTGATTTGAATTTTAGCTTTAAAACTGGTGAAAAGTGCAATGTTTTATTTTCTGTATAAAACTACATATTGACTTTACTTTGGTTTCCTACTCAACGTTAATGACCTTCCTTTCGGTGTATTGGGCCAAGCGGGAATACATTCTGCCCATATCTTTAATCAACTTATTTTCCTTGCATCAACTACCCCATTATTTCATATACAACGGTATTTTTGCGGAAATTTCTTTGTTTTGGTTTTCAATTTTACCTGTCAGTTTTAGTTACAAACTTTCTAGGTTAACTTCTTCCTGTTTTCCAAATATGTTAATGGCATGTATATCAAGCAACCGAATTCGAACGTGACCGTTTGATTAATGTCGAAGATATAGGGGATATTGTTTATTCAAGGAAAATTTATAGTGATGTTACATTGATTATACAACAATAACTAAATTTAGGTACCTGTGTATCATTTCACTTAGCTTAAATATCGGCAACCGAGTAGTCAGGACCCACTAGATTTATTTCAATATCAACCGCTAGTATGTGAACCGGTCTATTCCTCAGGCAGTATCTCCGTCTGAGAACCCAGAGGAGTGGTTCGCTGAAATTTGCTTAATCTTCTTTTTGACGTTCCTGCCTTTTGCGACATTGTTAACGGGTGACACCTTTTAATTCCTGACTTGACTTTTGGCAGCGAAACAGGCAACCGGCTTAAAATTCAGGATTTTCTGAATCATCCTTGCGGGATGTAGGATTTGAAGACCATATTTTCCGTCGCCTCTACGGTAATTTTTCAGGACGTAGTATATTTTTGGCGTAGCTTTACTGTGGGCGAGAAAGGAACCGCCAACGTGGGATTTAAGTTGTGTTTTCGCTGTTGAAGTCAAGTCTGGTCACCAAGACCTAGAGGGGCCGAATATTTAGGAGCTGCCCCAACATCAGTGTTGAACCCACCCAAATTTACATTAGGGCCCTAGAAGCTCCTACTAGGGTCTATCACCGTCTTTCTTTCGTCAAGATCTTCTTTCTTTCTTACTTCTATCACCGTCTGTCTTTCATCGCGATCTGCCTTCACTGTTTTTCAGAACGAAGAATTTATCTACTGTACTATCGACAGCTAAGTTTAGTTATAAATACTAACCCATACTTTTTGCTAATAAAGCCAGAATTCTTTTTTAATTATCTTGTTTTATTCATATATATTACTTACATACTTTTTTTTCACTTTTGCTAGAGCAATTGACAAGCGTGCTCCACAGCTGACTCAACATAGCATCGCTGAAGAGTACCATCTTTTTTTTTTAAATAAAATAAATAATTTTTATTTTTTTCTTTTATTTTATTTAGATTAATAATGAACAAAAAAAAAACAACTAAAGTGCGCGAGTTACATACTCTAAAACTGCTTACAAGCTCCTTTTGACCACTCCTAGAATAGCGATAAGCAAAACTTATAAATAGTAGTTAATTAGATAAGTACTTCACTTCTGTTGTAATAGCTAGTCTGTAAAGCTTCTTTCTTTCCCAAATAAATTTGTTATATTTAAAGGGATTTTTAAGATTAAAGTTGTTTTTTCTTGAAAATAGTGTTTTTTAAAAACGCCTTTCCCTCGGCTCAAAATATAACTGGCGCAGTCTTGGAGGATTTTTGAGACGTTCAAAAGGGCATATTTTGAAACGGTTTCTTTTAAGAATTTATTCAGAAAAACCTACGAAATCCGGACAAGTGTTGGACCAGAAGCAGATAGTACCGATCTAAGGTGGCAACTGGACAATCAGCACCGGACCAGGAAGAAGTTTCAGCAACAGCTTTACTTCAGGAGTCAACCGGCTACAGACAGACAAACATCGCTGCCCCTGTAGACGACTGGAGAGGACAAACATCGCCGAACCAGTCTTAGTTAGGACGATTGGAGAGGACAAACATCGCCGAACCAATCTTAGGTTAAGGACGATTGGAGAGGACAAACATCGCCGAACCAATCTTAGGTTAAGGACAACTGGAGAGGACAAAAATCGCCGAACCAGACGGATGAAGAAAATATTCATCATTTTATTGTAAGTCGTTTTTGAAATCCAATTTTGATTATTTTCCTTTTTATAACTATATTTATTCCAATCTTTGCAAAGTCAATTCATTTTCAATTCTTTTGCGTTAAAACAGTATTTTACAGTTGACTTTGAAAAGATACCATTTTAGTTTAGTACATTTTATTTTTAAGTATATATTTCCATTGTGCGTATTTCAATTTTTGGTGTGTGCATTTTTCGAATTATTTACGTTGATTCTTTCTAAACTTTCAAAATTGAATCCAACTTAGAAGACCTAATTAAATCTCTAAACTCTATTAATATAGCAGATAACATAATGCCAGACCCAAATTACCAGCTTTTGAGATACCAGTCAGATAATATTCCACATTTTGATGGAAATCCAAAATTATTAAATAGATTTATAAGCGCTGTCGAAAACCTCTTAAAAGGATTCCAAGACAGAACTAATCCAACTGCAACAATAAATATTTGCCTTTTTGATACAATTTTAAGTAAACTAAACGGAAGAGCAGCAGAATTAATAGTTTCTCGTTCCGAATTAAAATCTTGGGCATTGATAAAAGATGTGTTGATACATAGTTTTGCCGATCAAAGATCGATAGATTGCCTCATTCAAGATTTACTTAGTTTGAAACCCTACAAAAATGAAAACCCAATAAGTTTTGGTATGAGAATTCAAGATTCGCGAAGTTTATTATTTTCAAAATTAAACTCTGGGCCTGATGATGCCGCTACGAAATTAATCAAAATAACACATTATGATGAGTTTGCTTTAAAAACATATTTAAATGGTTTACCCTATAATTTGCAACTTGTCACAAGATTAAAAAATCCAGACTCTCTAGAAAAAGCCATGTCGCTTGTAAGAGAAGAAGAAAATTTTATATATTTCAAAAATGCTCAAAATCCTAATTCGAGTCCATCGTTATTTTTAAATAAAAATCAAAAACCAAATACTTTACAATATAAACCTAATTATACACAACCTAGTCACAACTATACTCAGTATAGACCAAGTTATAATTCTTTTCCAAATGACATACCTCGAACTAATAATTTTCCGAGACCATTTTTAAATTTTCCTCAACAAAATAATTTTCCTCAAAGTAATTTTCCACGACCAAATAATACATTTTATCAACAAAGACAAAATAATTCATTTTACCAACCAAGACCAAATTTCCAAAGCAACCCACAACAAAGCTTTCCAAAACCATTTTTTAATAATCAAACGAGACCACAATTTACTAGACAACATTTTGGACAAACGTCCCAAAGAAGCAATTTTAACCGAAACAATCAAGTAGAGCCAATGGACACAAGTTCAGGCAATACAGTTTTAAATAATTCCTTGCGAAATAAAACAGTGAATATACAAAAACTGTACAACCAAGAAGTGTTGCAAAAAACATTTGAACAATCAGATGAAGCAAGTAATGTTTCCCCTGAAAATTATTTTGAAAATTTTGAAAGTTCAGAACCGTACTTTAATAATGAATATCCTACTGAATATTATGCAACCGAAACAGATTATGACCAATCTTATGATTTTGATATACCCTTGAGTTATCCCGCTAACTCATCCGATTTTTCTCAAATTCCTAACACCGAACAAGAAAATGTAAATTTTACGATGACGAGCCAGAAAACGGACAAGACATAATATACCTTAACAATTATAACATACAATTACCATTTATCTTTATACCGGAACTTAACGCTAAATTTTTACTAGATACAGGTAGCACTAGAAGTTTTATAAATCCGCAAATTGCATATACAAATTTTCCTCATTTAATAAAAGAAGAAATATTTCAAGTACAGACGGCACATGCAACGTCATTTCATAACGAAGTCGCTTCTTTACCAATTTTCCCAACTTTTAAATCCCCTGGTATACATAAATTTTATCTTTTTAATTTTTCCGATAAATTCGATGGTTTGATAGGACTAGATCTTATTCAGCAGTTAAACGCTAATTTAGATTTTTATAACTCTACTTTTACATTGCCAAACGCAAAGATTCCGATAAGATACGAAAATAAAAAATTACCAAATAATTTACAAAGTAATTTAACTTATATTATTGAACCAAGAACTATCCAAAAAATTCAAATACCTGTGAACATGTCACAAGGATATGCTATTCTACCTTATCAAAATTTCGATGATATTGAAATACCCGAATGTCTAATTAAAATCGAAAATAACTTAGCATTCACTACCGCCTTAAATCCCTGTGAGGATCCTATTGAAATTACATTTTGTGAAAATCTTGACGTAGATCCCATAGACGTAAACGAGATGAATTTTATTGACTACCCTGTATATGATAGAAAACCTGAACAAAATATTGATAATAAGCTTAAGGCTAATTTAAAAAATATAAGGCTTGACCACTGTAACCGTGAAGAAAAAGAACAAATGCGTAAACTCTGCTATGAATTTCGAGATATTTTTCATTGCGAAGATATTCCGTTAAGTTTTACTAATGCTATTAAACATGAAATAAAAGTAACAAACGAAACGCCTCTATACACAAAAACGTATAGGTACCCTGAAATACACCGCGAGGAAGTGAAAAGTCAAATTTCAAACTTATTATCTCAAAATATAATAAGAGACTCTAATTCCCCTTGGTCATCCCCAATATGGATCGTTCCAAAAAAATTAGACCAATCAGGTAAACAAAAATGGCGAATGTGCATTGATTTCAGAAACTTAAATAAGGTCACTGTTGACGACAAATTTCCCCTTCCTAATATAACTGAAATTTTAGACAAGCTAGGCAAAGCTCAATATTTTACGACTCTAGATCTTGCTAATGGTTTTTATCAAATTCAAATGAATGAGAATGACATCCCTAAAACTGCTTTTAGTACAGACACAGGACATTATGAATATTTACGAATGCCTTTTGGATTAAAAAATGCCCCGTCAACTTTCCAACGGGTTATGAACAACATTTTACGAGGTTTACAAAATGAAATATGCTTTGTATATTTAGATGACGTGATCATTTTTAGTACAAGTCTCCAAGAACATGTTTTAAAATTAAGAAAAGTTTTTTCCAGATTACGCGATTCCAAGTTCAAAATTCAACTCGATAAATCCGAATTTTTAAGAAAAGAAGTTCAATATCTAGGACACGTTGTTAGCAACGAAGGTGTAAAACCAAACCCTGATAAGATTTATGCAGTAAAAAATTTTCCGATTCCTAAAACCACTAAAGAAATAAAGTCATTTCTCGGTTTAGTTGGTTACTATAGACGCTTTATTAAAAACTTTGCCAAAATAACTAAGCCTATGACGCGTTGTTTAAAAAAGGATATTAAAATAGAACATACATCCGAATTTGTAAATGCATTTAAACATTGTAAGGAACTTTTAATTAACGCCCCAATTTTGCAGTACCCAGATTTTTCAAAACCATTTCTTTTAACTACTGACGCAAGTAATTTCTCTCTAGGAGCCATTTTGTCACAAGGCACTATTCCTAATGATAAACCTATAGCATACGCATCACGTACGTTAAACGAATCTGAAACAAGATATTCTACTATTGAGAAAGAATTGTTAGCCATTGTCTGGGCATGTAAATACTTTCGCCCCTATTTATTTGGACGCAAATTCTATATTTATACTGATCATAGACCCCTTGTATGGCTTTTTAATTTAAAAGAACCTAACTCAAAACTAGTTAGATGGCGTTTACGCTTAGAAGAATTTGAGTATCAAATTATTTATAAAAAAGGCTCTTTAAACACTAATGCTGACGCATTATCCCGTATTCAATTAAATGTTCATGAAAATGAATCAGTAATTAACAATCCTGGCGATTCAAGCGAAAATATCGTTGAATTTTTACGAGACCTTGCAGAACATCCTTTTCAAGACAATGAACAACCAAGTTGCTCTAATCAGCAAGAGATAAGAATTTTATCTGACATTCAACTCGTGCCCCCTAATGATGCAACTGTGCATAGTAATCGCGCTGACACAGAGAACACAAACCTTGACATACTAGACGAAATAATAAATAACAAATCTTTGCAGTATTTAATAAAAAAGTCTCCGCATCCTGAAATTAAAATAAAAACTGAAAATTTTGAAAAACTTAAAATTAATCATGTCGAATTACCTGATAACCCCAAAGTTATAAAGACATTTATTAAAGACTATATGAACCCTGAAAGAATCTGTTATGTATATTTCTATAATAAAGAATTAATCCCCATTTTTACCAATGTCTGTTTAAAAAATTTTCAAAATCCAAAAATCATACGCTGTACAAAATTAGTTAATAATATTACAGAACAAGAAGAAAAAATTATGCTTATGAAACATCAACACCAAGGAAAAACAAACCATAGAGGTATAATAGAGACATTTAATCGCTTAAAAGAACTATATTATTGGCCTAAAATGAAAAACGATGTTAATCAATTTATTAATGACTGTAATATCTGTCAAACTTTAAAGTATAGTAGATTAAAATCATTCGTTCCTTTAACAAAAACGGACACACCCTCTAAACCATTTCAAATGTTACATATAGATACTTTTATTTTTGAAGGTCAAAACTTTTTAACAATTTTTGACAAATTTTCAAAATTCGGACAAGCATACCCTTATGATAAAAACGCAAAATCTGTATGCGATAAACTAGTAAACTTTTTCTCATTTTACGGATGCCCCGAATCTATTACGTGTGATAACGGTGGAGAATTTAATAACGAACTCTTAAAAGAATTATTAAAAGCTCAAAAAATAACAGTACATTTTACTACCCCTAAACATCATGAATCTAATTCGCCTGTCGAGCGTTTTCACTCTACATTAGTCGAACATCTAAGAATTTTAAAACAAAAAGATAAGAATAAGTCTGCTCATGAATTAATGCCGTACGCAATAATTGCATATAATAGTACTGTACATAGCGTTACAAAATATACACCACATGAACTTGTCTTAGGTCATACAAATTCCAGAGACCCATTAGATCTAATCCCTACGTCATTTTATTCCGATTACGTATCATCCCATAAAAATAAAGTCGATGCAGTTTATGAAAACGTCACTACCAAAACTGATAAAGAAAAAGAAAGAGTTTTAGCGAAAACTAATAATAAAGGAAACGAAAACCCTGACTTTAAAATAAATCAAAAAGTATATAAAAAGCTCTCGCAGAGAAATAAAAATAAACCAAAATTTAGTGGACCATTCATAATAACCGAAATACTTGAACACAACCGTGTACGAGTTAAAAATACTAAAAGCCCTGGTAAGACAGAAATTATACACATAAAGGAATTAAAAAAGCCCCTTATTTCAGATGGCCCTTCGTCTACGGAGACAGACCAATATACCACAACTTAAAGAATAATAATTAATACAGAAGAATTTCGTCTCGAACTACAATCACTTAATCAAAAAATAACTTTCGAAAATCTACCATTTAAACCAACAACCAACAATATCCTTAATATAGAAAATACCTTAAAAATTAAAAGTTAATAAAATAAAGAAATATTGGCTATTCGAATCAGCCATGTAAACGTATTACATTTAATAATTATTTATGTACTCATATACATTTAGAAAAGTTCTATAAACATATTCCTTGTGAAGTACAATTATTAAGATACGAACACAACATTTCTAGTTGTAACACCCTGTATATTGATATTGAAGATATACAACTTCAAAACATCGATACTAATAAATGGATTCTCGTAACCAATAAAGAAATGATAGGAACTGAAACATGCGAAAATGCACAAAATAGTATATTATTTAATGGTACATATTTATTAGAACTTAATTTTCCTTGTAACCTTAAAATAGGAGATATTGCTATTAGATCTTATAGAAGCATAAAAAATACTTTTATGAATATACCTTTACCACGTATTACTTATAATGTAACACAAAAAATAGTGTATGAAAAGGTAAAACTGCTCAATCTTAACAATATTAATCTGAATAAACTGAATGAAATACAGGAAGAAATAAACTTCCAAAAATCTGAAAATTCAAAATTATTAAATACACCTTTATACTATAATAAAACAAGTATTTGGACAGTTTTACTATATGTAATTTTAAGTATTATTGTATTATTTACAACTTGGAAGTATCTATGGTCTTTTTACCTAAAAATCAAAACAGTAAAAAAAACTGAAACAAATGAATTTATTTAAGCCATAGAAACTTAAAAGTTTATATGCCTCTCTAAGGGTGGAGGAGTTACATACTCTAAAACTGCTTACAAGCTCCTTTTGACCACTCCTAGAATAGCGATAAGCAAAACTTATAAATAGTAGTTAATTAGATAAGTACTTCACTTCTGTTGTAATAGCTAGTCTGTAAAGCTTCTTTCTTTCCCAAATAAATTTGTTATATTTAAAGGGATTTTTAAGATTAAAGTTGTTTTTTCTTGAAAATAGTGTTTTTTAAAAACGCCTTTCCCTCGGCTCAAAATATAACTCGCGTTCCAAATGAAATAAACGTAAATTTGTTACATCAAGTCACATTACGACAGTCCGGATCCCCTGAAATCCTCCTCGGATCTACGCGACTGATACTGCTGCTTCCTATGGATACCTAGGCTCGTCGATTGAACTTTCAAAAAATACATTTCACCTCACGTAAAAAATTGATGTAATGTAAATGTGCTTATATGAACGTCAGGAATACTACTGAATGAATCATTAAAGTTAATGAGAAAAACCACGTGGCAGCACCTTGTGAAATAGAAGTAACCCTGTCGATATACTGCGTTTTGACTTTAAAAGTGGCTTTGGTCACATAATAAATTGGGACGAAAACAAGAGGTTTATGGTATTACTGGGAATCTTCTAAAGTGAAAAGACATTAAGTCAATAGAACAAATATCATTCAAGGTTACTTCGGGAGTACAAAGATCTGTTTTAGCTCCAATATATATCGGGAACAATGTTTATAGACGATAGAAAAAAATATACATTACGACCAGGGGCGTGCGGTGAGTTATGAAGAAGGGGAAGCACCGCCGGTAGGCCCGCCGGAGGCGAAAAATTTTTTGAGGACCACGCCCAAATATTGGCAATTTTTCGACGTTTAAATACAGGTAGAATACTGTCATGTAGGTACTGTCGAAAATGTGTGATTATGTTATTATGTACCTATGATTTTTTAATATTTCTTCTATTTTCTAAATGGCTAGGTACCTATGTTTTTTTTTATTAATTTTTACGTAACTTGCCCGTCGAAAACCAATTCTTTAGTGACCCAACCCTGCCTAAGAGTCGTTAAAAACAAGTTAACAAAATTTCATAACAGAAACTAATACAGAAAACTATCTATACATTTTTACTTTGAATTCACAGTTTGATTTAATTTTAAACGGATTTTTTAGCCGCCTTCACTTCTGTCTTTAAATTAAAATCTGGTGTAGGCCTACCTGTTGCAATAATATTCCTTTTTTCATCAAAGAAAAGCGTTGAAAATCCTTTTTCCAATAACTTGCATACAGAACAGATACACTTTACATTTCCCGAACTCGATGGGCCGGCAATTGGTTGCTCCATGACAAAATAAATCAAGAAGTAAGATAAACAAAGTCAAGTCAGACATATCCTCTACCGTGTAGCGCGTATTTCTGGCAAAAAATCGCGAAAACAATCGTAACTGCCGAGTACAAACACGTGGAAACTACATGTTTTGGCGGCTTCGTTCCGGCGTCGCATCGCGGCGAAGGAAATACCGAAGTCTAACGATTTACCCTTTACTTGGCACGGCAGACCATATTAATTATTACTCGTATACGCGTATAGAGTGTAGTATACACGTATTGAGATCACTTCGATTCTTCGATACATTTAATATTGCGTTGGTCAGGGATGCATACAGGGCCGGATTTGGCTTGGAAATTAGATAGAAATAAATACTTGGGTATTTTAATTGTATGGATAGGTAGAGATTAATATAAAATTTGTTTTGTCTTATGTCTTATGAAAGCGGTAGGGGAAGCAGTGCTTCCATCGCTTCCATGGACCGCACGCCCCTGATTACGACACACTTGAAAGATTGAACCGCAATAAGTGAAACTAATAGTTGAACTGCACAAATAGTAAATTTATAAAAATAAGGTATTGTCCAGTAAAAATAATTCGCAACTCTCTGTAAATAATTAAAATTTGATAAAGATTTGGGCTAACAAAATTGCCAACAGCTGTTTCATCGAGATGAGAAAAAAACATTAACAGAAATGTTGCCCTTTAGTCTTGCATGCGGTATTGACCCTGTAGAAGTTAATGCTCCTAAAAATATTCTTATTGAAGCCCGTAAATTGGCTTCTTCTAAACTGTCTTGGGCTTTAACATCCATTTAGTACCTTAAAAGTTACGAGGCATTAAACACATAATAAAATGTTCTTTGTCCCGTTTAATTGTTGCTGAGTTTATCAGGGAATATTCATCAACTAAACTGTGTGATTGAAGGGTTTAAGCTTAAATTCGTCTCTAATTAAACTGAAAATATACTAGAATTTTTATAACTTTTGCAGTTCGCCAGATAGGTCGCTAGAATTTTGTAATAAATATCCTTTTATTACTTTAATATTATTGGTCGATACTTGGTGGAAATCCATAATAATTTTGTTATATTATTTAAAGTAAAACACTTTTTTACTTCAATTTCCACTTTATTTGACAATACGACATGTTTCACTGCACTGCAGCTTCGTCAGGTAATGTACAATTAATTTTAAGTTTACGCTATTTAAGTGCATGGCTAATGACAGTGCCAGAGGGGTGTATCCGAGTTGCTAGACGGTGGAGAGTAGGTAACAAAATTATGAATTTGGAATCGTCGAGTTGCTAGACGAAGATGTACGAATTGCTAGAAAAACATTGTCGAGTTCCTAGACGGCAAAAATTACATACACTTGGAACATTATATTGCTTAACTCAACTAAATAATGCTGTAACTAATAATTATAGACTTTATTGGTTAAACAGGCGCTAACACGGCATCTAATCCACCTTTTTGGTTCCAATTCGCCTTTTTCAAGTTCACCGGCCAATTATTTACCAGCCCTTTTTGAGTCGATCTACTCATAATAATAGCATAAATATAATTTTCCAGGCTCTAATGATTTTTATTACCTCTCTGTAATGAAGGTCGCGTCTAGGAACTCGACCATCCCCCGTCTAGTAATTAGTGTATGTCGGTCTAGGAATTCGGCTATCTCAATTTATTTTACCTGCATACGTCTAGCAACTCGGCTACACCGTGCCAGAGTTAGGTATTGTAAAAGATGGGGGTTTTTTCCGATAATTAGTATATTCTACAATCTAATTTAAATATCAAATAAAATTGGTCTTAAATATGGAAAAGGTTGGTATTTTCCTAACTTAATTAATATTATAAAAGGGGGTGGGTTATTTACAAATTTAATGTGTCTTGCTTGAAGTTTTATTGTCCTATTGTGAGAACAATATTAAAATAAGTTTAGTAAAGGTGAATTGTTTAGGTCTAGTTGATTATTTAATAACATATTTGTATTTTTAAGCTTGTTTATTTCTAATGATTCGAGGTGATTTAGTTTTGATCCTTTGTTTTCTAGATGTAGTATTTTCAAGTCTTCATTAAATGAGTGTTTTGTTTCTATAAGATGATTCGCGTAGTTTGAATCATTTTTGCTATTAATAAAACTATTAAAATGTTCTTTGATTCTTTTCGAGAAACTTTTACCTGTTTGACCTATATAGGTTTTTGAACAATCTCCGCAATTTAATTTGTATACTCCCGATTTGTCATCTTTGTTGGTTTTAGTTTTACAGTTTTTTATTAGTTTTCCCTATGGTATTTTGAGTTTTGAAAGCTGCACAGCAAACTCAAAATACCATAGGAAAACTAATAAAAAACTGTAAAACTAAAAGCAACAAAGATGACAAATCGGGAGTATACAAATTAAATTGCGGAGATTGTTCAAAAACCTATATAGGTCAAACAGGTAGAAGTCTCTCGAAAAGAATCAAAGAACATTTTAATAGTTTTATTAATGGCAAAAATGATTCAAACTACGCGAATCATCTTATAGAAACAAAACACTCATTTAATGAAGACTTTAAAATATTACATCTATAAAACAAAGGATCAAAACTAAATCACCTCGAATCATTAGAAATAAACAAGCTTAAAAATACAAATATGTTATTAAATAATCAACTAGACCTAAACAATTCACCTTTACTAAACTTATTTTAATATTCTTCTCACAATAGGACAATAAAACTTCAAGCAAGACACATTAAATTTGTAAATAACCCACCCCCTTTTATAATATTAATTAAGTTAGGAAAATACCAACCTTTAAGACCAATTTTATTTGATATTTAAATTAGATTGTAGAATATACTAATTATCGGAAAAAACCCCCATCTTTTACAATACCTAACTGGCACTGTCATTAGCCATGCACTTAAATAGCGTAAACTTAAAATTAATTGTACATTACCTGACGAAGCTGCAGTGCAGTGAAACATGTCGTATTGTCAAATAAAGTGGAAATTGAAGTAAAAAAGTGTTTTACTTTAAATAATATAACAAAATCCTATTATTAGGCTAAAATCGAGTTAATAATAACCAAGCCGTTTTTCACAGACTGTCTCGTTTCTATACAATTGTTTTATGTTAAATTTTCGTTATGCGACAAAATTAAAGTACCCATACAGGGTTTGAATTAGGAAAGGAACAGCATGTAATATATCTTCGGCTGATGACACTCTGAAAAAACTGGTATTTGTTGTTATATTGAACTGAATCCTCTGACCCCCACGGCACCTTTTTTTTATGATAAAGCAAAGCACTGCAGTATTATTTCTTTATGGCGCTCTGCGAGCGATGCGTGTGCGGAGGAAATTATTCACGTTGGTCTTGAATCTTTGGAGATTATACTCGTTGGGGAACACGGCCTCAGGGAGGTCGTTCCAGAGTGATGACGTTCTCCAGATGAAAGAATTTTTAAACAGTGTCGTTTTTCTGTACCGAATCCTGGTTACCTCTTCGCTGATTATGTGGTTATTATGCCTTTATGGGTGCCTCTATTGGAATAATACACCTATTTATATCTAAGCATACCCACCTTGGGTGTTTGTTTCTTAGTGAAACTAGTCTAGTGAAGTGTCAAGAGTTTTTTTTAAATTAAATATGGAGAATTTTCAAGAATTGCCTAAACGCCCTAGAGTCGGTCCATGTACAGTAAATGAAAATAATTATCTTAACTGTTACGATTCTATTAAAAGGAAGAATGCGGATTTGAGTGTTGACAATGCAGTGCAATAATTTACAGCAGATATGCTTTACGTTGGAAAAACAACAATACAGGGTGTTATGGAAATGACTTATTATATTTTAAGGGGCCACTCCTGAGGTGGTCTAGAGTTACACTTGATAGTTTTTTTTTCTAAAATCGGAAGTATTTTGAATTTTGTAAAATACCTTAAAACCGGACTATGTGCGCCTTCCATGATAGTTCAATGCCCCTGAACACATGTGTTTTTGACAAGACAAACTGCTGGAATGGTAATTGTTTAGTTTAGTGCAATTAATGTTGAATTTTGTGCTAAAATTTCGTATATAGACTAATTGAGGGTAGCTGATCACAATTTTCCTTTTGCGTTTTTACGGCAAATGCACTGGTTTTGAGAAAAAAAAATGTTAAAGTTTTTCACTTACAGGTTAGGGTATTCTTTTGTAAGGATGTCTTCAATTTCCTAGATTTTATGGTTTTCCCATCAAAATATGTGATAAAACTTTCACCAAACTATCTGTTCATAAAATAAGAACAACATTTTAGCAAAAAAACAATGGAAAAGGCACAAATTTAATTAAATTCGTTGTTAATATGCCGACAAAGTAGAACCGTCTCTTTTCAGATTCATTGCACTCACGTTGCCAGATTGTTCTTCTTTTTCTTGTAATTATTAATGGCTTCCATCCAGGAGAATGATATGCTAGCTCGAGCCAATAGGATTCATTCAATTAATAAAAATGAATTGAAGAGTATAGGCAATTTATAATACACTAACAATCTGACAACATGGGTGCAGTTTGCTTCTGCTTTTTTGGCCAGCTGTCAGTGAGCTGTCTCCCGTCTTTTTCCAGATAACGTAGAGTTTTCTGATCGCTTACAAGTTATCCCGTTTTTCAGAGTTTCCTTGTGGCATATTTCGTTTATTTCAACTCAGAAGTGTATACTATGACTCCGACAAGTAATATTTTATTGGAAATATCAACATTTTAGGATTACATGCAAAATAACATACCGGTGAGTTAGAAAAATTTTAACATTTTTTTTCTCAAAACCAGTGCATTTGCCGCCTAAACGCAAAAGGAAAATTGTGATCAGCTACCCTTAATTAGCCTATATACGAAATTTTAGCGAAAAATTCAACATTTGCACTAAAGTAAACAATTACCCAAATCAGCTGTTTGGGTCATTGGCGCGTAGGTGTTTTGGACCTAAATTTTTGAAGGCATTTTTCTCGAATTTCTAGCTTCGAGCGCCATTTATAGCAATTTTTCCCCAATTCGTCTCGACCTATATATTTACGGGTTAAAAAATAATAAGTCATTTCCATAACACCCTGTATATAAACTTTTAAAATAAGAAAAAAGCATTGGCGTCAAACCTCCAAAAACTTCTCCAGGACGACCAAAGCTTGAAATGGATGACGTTTTAATGCAAATAAAAAGGCGAAAAGTTCATATTTTCTTTTTAAAAAAGAAATTCCCACGCTGGACAAAATTTTGTCCTCAATCCGAGAAGACCAGGACTATCAAGAGATTTTCCATCTCTTTTCAGTTTTGCCGATGGTATTACCAAGAGGTTAATAATAATAGGAATTTTAATAAAATCATATTTTTACGGACGAAGCAGGATTTTGGCGAGATGGTATTGTTAACTACCATAACACTTATGTATGGAGTGACGAAAATCCCTATGCTTTCGTACAATGTCGCCACCAGGAACAATTTTCTTTAAATGTGTGGATGGATATTGTTGGCGACAATTGAATTAATCCTTTCTTTTTACCCTTCAGATTAAACGGCGAATCTTACTTAGAGTTTCTTCAACAATAATTGCCCGTACTGCTAGAAGAAGTTCCTCTAAATATACGTAACCAAATAACTTTTAGGCACGATGGAGCTCCTCCCCATTTTAGTATGCCTGTCAGAACTCATCTGAATAACACCTTTGCTTTAGCTGAACCACGTACGGGTACATGCACCACTCTGGGTGGAATCAAGCGGGCAACCTCAGTTGAAGACTTGTCATGAAAATATTTGTAAAATAGACTTAAGTCGTTAACCTGCCTTCGATGTTCAAGGCTTTCCAAGTTGTTTATTAGATCATGGTCACTGATCAAGCGAATGTCTCTTCTTTGAGTGAAATCTAGCCACCTCAGGGTATGTTTAGGAGCAGAGCTTCAAATATGCGAACAGTACTCCAGCGATGGTCGAATTTGGGCTTTGTTATTACATCAAAAGTTCTTGGGGTGTATAGAGGTTCTTGGTTCGGAAGAGTATTCCAAGCTTCTGCGAAGCTGCCTTAGCAATGGCCGCAACGTGACTATGCCAAGACATATGACTATCCAAATTGACGCCCAAGAAATGAATTGATGAAGCTAAGGGAATCTAATGTCCCGCCATGACTATATTCGGCCCTTCAACATATACTTTTTTAGATAAAACTGCCGCCTTGATTTTCTTAGCGTTAAATTCTACTTGGTTACTGTCACCCCAAGCCAGAATTTATTCCAGCTCTTTGTTGAGATGTGAGACCTCTTGCTGCCTATCGAGATGTGCACTGGCAGCCGATGTCCGATCATCCAAAGTAAAAGATAAAACAATTGTGCTGTCATCAGCGGCATTCCGCATGCTCTCACTTTAGTTAGGAGCCCCTCATGCCATACTCGGTCGAAGGCTTTGGAAATATCCAGTGCTACCGCCCGGGACTCCCCATGATGTTCTATTGCGTTGTTCCAAACGTAAGTAACATAAGCGAGAAGGTCTCCTGCTGATCTAGACTTGCAGAATCGATATTATCAGTGGCGCAACCAAGAACGGGGGGGCTACCGGGCTGCAGCCCCCTCCCCGAGCGAGCTTAGCTCGGGTCGTCTAACAATCTGTTAACAAGAAAAATAAACTCATCACTATACCTAAGACCGGTAAATTTACACAAAAATTGAAACGAGTCTGGCTGTTTTTGTGATTTTCTGTTGTGTTTTTTTTATGTCTTACTTCAAAACCAAGCAGCATAACTAAAAAAAGAGCGTGGCACCACAAATTTTCCGCCTGCGCCGCCAATTTTGTTCCAGCCCCCCCCCCCCTCCGAACTTATTTTCTGGTTGCGCCACTCCATATTATTATATCCATATATATAAATGTATAAAACAAAGAAAAAAATTTTATTCGGATTCTTTGCCGGATATTTTTTTACTGGGGTTTTTTTTTCTCAAGGGGTACTTTTCCCTACCGGTTCTTTTACCGTTTTTTCTTGGGGGTTTTCTTTCCAGGGGGTTAATTTCCTGGATTCGAATAGAACATACAGATATCCCTTTTTATTTAAAACCGTAAGTAGCATCAAATTAATGTTTAAAAAGCAAATAAATCTGTTATAATTGATTTAAATTAAATTAAATAGAATTTTAATAACGACATTGAAATATTAACTCTATTGGGATAATAATTATTGTTATTGCATTATAAAAAGGTCAAAACGTAATAAAATATTGCTATTTGGGTTACAACTAAAATATAAAATAGCGTAGCATTAAATATGGATTAACATATTTATTATTTCGTTCATTTATAAACTACTGCTATTTAAATGTAGCACAAATTTATCTAAAATATGCCTGAATTTAACCCAATGTTTGGTAATTAATTAGGTAATTTGTGTACTCTTCGCTAATTGGGAAAATATACTAGTTACCAAGTTGCCATCCAAATAGATGCTCCATCTTTTCTTATTCTTTTATATGTTAAGTGACTTTTTATATTACAGTAAAAATAATAGCATATTTTAGTATGCTCCATTCTACAATAATTCGTTGATTTCCCGACCGCAATAAAATTTAACCCATTAAAGCCAGAAATAAGTGCCTTTTGAAAGGGTACAGATCCTGATTACCTACTAATTTCAATAGTTTTTATTAGCTATTTAGTGTTATTGTGATGGACAACGCTAGTTACCACAGTCGCCAACTAAGTAAAGTTCCGAATTCAAATAATACAAAAGTGGAAATTCAAAACTATATGATGGAAAATAATGTATGTTTCGAGGAAACCTATACTAAAAAGGACCTTTTAAATGTTTTAATAACATTCAATATTGAAAAAGAATATATCTCTGAGAATCTCGCAAGTGCTAATGGTCACACAGTTTTACGCCTCTCTCCGTATTACTGTATTTTTAACCCAGTAGAACATATATGGAGCCAGTTAAAGACGATGATTAGAAGAAAAAACACATATCCTACACTAAGTAGTTCTGTTATAGAATTAATTAAAAAATGTGTACTTAAATAATATCCCAGTAGAAAGTTGGAAAACTTCTGTGAGACACGTGATCCAAGTCGAAGATTCCTATAACATAATTAATAGTAACGTAAGGCCCTTAATTATTAATTTAGGTATAGATGAAGATGATAGTGATAGTGGAACAGAGCTAAATATAGAGTAGGTTAAGTTAAATATTGCATTATTATAATATTGTAGATTAGTATTTTTGTATAAATATTAATAGCTATTTAATTACATGATAAAAATAAAGATACTTACCTATTATTTTATATTTGTTGTTTTGTTGAAAATAGCTAACCTAAACTATTGAAATTAGTAGGTAATCAGGACCTGTAACCTTTCAAAAGGTCTGGTGCTTACGCAATAGGCAACTTATTTATGGTTGGGATTACGACTGAGGGTTGTCATTTAAATTTTATTGCGGTCGAGAAATCAACGAATAATTGTGGAATGGAGCATACCGTGCGAGCAGGGCTTGGACTGAAAAGCGTAGGGCTTGGTTTAGATCGCTATTATAAGGAGACTATAATATATGTAAGCAAATCTAGGTTAAAATTGTGTCAAATTCATATTATGACATGATATGTCAAACTGATTAATATTAAAATAAGTAAACAGCTATTGATTACAAAATTAACAAAGTAAGAATATAGAGAAAGGAACATGTTATAGAAATTGCTGAAATTGGTCACCACCATGCTCCAACCATAAATTTACACGTCTCTTCATATTTTCGAAAGCGTTGACCAGCATCTCTGAAGAAATGTTACCATATTCTTGGAAATTCTTTCTTGTAACTGTTCTCAATTTTTAACTGGTGTTTTAAAAATATTGTTCTTCAAAAGAGGAAAATAAAGTAATCCGTAATTGTCAAACAAGGTGATCTGGGTGGGAATTCAATGTCTATTCGAAAAGTGATCAATCTGTCGTTGAAAAAATTACGTAGGTAGTTAATAGCTTCGGCGGATGTATGGGCAGTTGCAACGTCCTGTTGAAAATAACCAAAACGTAGTTGATCCTCAAGTAATTGCTCCACAAATGGATTAGAAATATTAGAAAAGTTTCGAAAACTGCAAAACATCGAAAGATGTGCAGAAAACAAGATTTGTAGAACTCCGCAGATGCCTGACACTGGTACAACCTTTGTGCCTTTGGCAAAATGAACAAACATTGTTCTTTGCTTTTGAGAACTACTTCTTGAACCAACAAAATTAACATACAATTAAATTAGCTCTTAGGCCTTATCGCCTAACTGATGAGACCCAGAAAGGTCGAAAGCTACCATCAAAATGGGATCCTTAGTATAACAAAATGTTAAGGTGAATCGCTTCGAGTAACCTTTGGTTTCAAGCAAATGTGTGGTACTCCTTTTGGATTTCGCAAATCTCCGCAAAATTCGCGGTGCGATTGACCTTTTGGACACACAAAAGCAAAGAGTCTTTGGTACTCAAAGAAAGCAAAAGTATTCTTTGGTGCGAAAACCTGTAAAGTTTGGTGCTTGTTTCGACTTTGGTTCGTCCTCTTTATTCAGAGAAATTACCCTGAGACAAGTTGGAATTTTATTCAGTAGAAGTGAATCTACAGAAAAGTTTTGAAAACTGCAAAACATCGAAAGATGTGCAGAAAACGAGGTTTGTAGAACTCCTCAGATGCCTGACACTGGTACAACCTTTGTGCTTTTGGCAAAATGAACAAACATTGTTCTTTGCATTTGAGAACTACTTCTTGAACCAACAAAATTAACATACAATTAATTTAGCTCTTAGGCTTCATCGCCTAACTGATGAGACCCAGAAAGGTCGAAAGATACCATCAAAATGGGATCCTTACTATAACACAAGGTTAAGGTGAATCCTGATGACCCAGTTTACTGGCTTCGAGTAACCTTTGGCTCAAAGCAAAAGTGTGGTACTCCTTTTGGATTTCGCAAATCTCCGCAATATTCGCGGTGCGATTGACCTTTTGGACACACAACTTGTCTCAGGGTAATTTCCCTGAATAAAGAAGACGAACCAAAGTCGAAACAAGCACCAAACTTTACAGGTTTTCTGACCAAAGAATACTTTTGCTTTCTTTGAGTACCAAAGACTCTTTGCTTTTGTGTGTCGAAAAGGTCAATCGCACCGCGAATTTTGCGGAGATTTGCAAAATCCAAAAGGAGTACCACACTTTTGCTTTGAACCAAAGGTTACTCGAAGCGAGTAAACTGGGTCATCAGGATTCACCTTAACCTTGTGTTATAGTAAGGATCCCATTTTGATGGTAGCTTTTGACCTTTCTGGGTCTCATCAGTTAGGCGATAAAGCCTCAGAGCTAATTTAATTGTATATTAGAAATATTATCCCTACACCGCTAAGCTTTAACCATGTCATGGAAAAAACTAGAACCAACAATTCTTCTTTGGGAAACAGCTAACCAGACACCAATTTTCTGAGGGTGCAATGTGGACTTTACAAAGAAATAGGAATTTTCACCAATCCGGTCTAATAAATCATTTATTTCCAATACATTTTGGGTAAACCACTGACTGTAATTCCTGCGCCTTTCAAAATCTGCAGCTCATATTTCTTGAAATACTTGCACTTTATGTGGAAACAAATTTATTTGTTTTTTAAGAATAGTCTTGCATGTTCCATAAGATCTACCCACTTCTTGAGACAGGCGTCTTACATATTTTGTTTGCGTATTTTGCATTATTTCACGAACGTTTGCAACAAGTTATTCTGTTCTTACAGATGCTCTTTCAGCTCCTTTTTTATGTTGTATTGAACCGGTTTCCCGAAACAGAGCCACGATTCTACGCAGACAATGATGAGAATCCCCAGCAGTAAAAGTAACGTTAGGAAAATTTTCGTTAATGCGCAAACGCTTATTGTATTGCCACTTACTATTATCTCTAATACGCTTCAACCATGAATATTTTGTGCTATTCCATAAAACCTATTGCCTGAATTATTTAATTAATTTAACGATGAATCAAATTACTTGTAACGACTGCTAAAGATGACGGAAAAACTGATTGATTGATAATGCTGATATTTACTGATACTTGACAGGTATTAAGCTCTACCGCTAAGCAATGCGGCCTTAGATGCAAAGCATGATAATAATTTTTGCTCGCACGGTAATAAACATTATAACAATATTGCCAAGAATTAAAAAAATTATTAAATCTTTCATGGGTATCGAAATTTTATATACTAAATTAATACAGTCACACCCCAGTGTAACAATATTTTGATCCTTCCAACTTAATTAATTAAGCCAATTTAAGCATTCATTATCCTTAATAATTTAACTAAATATTAAAAGTCAACTGGCCCGGCCGTTTCGTGCCATAGTAGGTACCGCAGATCGATATTATCGACGTATTGGTTCGCGCGCCACTTCACGGGTGAGTTTTCTACGCATGCCAGGTGATCTGACGTCAGGGAGAGGAAACAAAACTATCGTTCGCGGTCGTTGCCAGCCTTTTTTCTTGCACGTAGTATTCCCTTGAAGTCAGGTTTAAATGGCGTGAGAAGCGTAACACCCATTGAGGGATTTGTTTCCTGGCCAAATCAAGGAAGAAACAGGTCCAACAGTTTTTTTTACCATTTTTATTTTTTTCACTTTTTTTACCTTTCTTACTTTTTTCACCTTTTTACCTTTTCATCAAGATTTTTGACCCTTTACATTTCTTACCTTTTTCATCAAGAATCTTATTTTTGCCTTTTTTATTCATCAAGTTTTTTATTTTTTTGCCTTTTCCCTTATCAAATTTTCCCTTTTTTGACAAGCAAATCTCGTTTGTATCCTGGTGTGGACGTCTGATCCACGTAGTTGCAGCGTACCCTGGTGAATCGTTAGCAGTGGACGGTGGGCGTGGAGTTCCTTAGTGTGAAACCGATTTTATGGGGGCCACGGCCATTTTATTTTGACTGTGTTTTCCAGTTCACCGACATTTTATTGTGCACCCGTTGCCGGCCAGCAACTAGGAGCGTCACTGGAGAGGCTGCAAAGTGTTTGGATCCTAGGGAGCTTAGTTAAAAGATGAGTAACTTTTTATATTTGTTTAATGTGTGTTTATTACCCAACTGGTATTAACCGCGTATTTAATTGGGAATTTTGATGAACAGTTTAATATTTATTATTTTTTTGAACTTTAATCCTTAAGAAAACCCTACGTGCAAATGAATAAATCTTTTTTTTTTTTTTAAATCAGTACTGTCCAATTTTATCGATATCGAACGTTCGGTTTTTTTTTTTTCTGTAGAGCGAAAGCTACCTTTTAAGTGTAGGCCTTAAATACAATTACCACCTATAGTTTGGAATTGCAATACTTAATGTTATATTTTCTGGTTTCCCTTAGTAAGTTTAATAAATAAGCTCTATTAAAACTTAACCTGTGCTCTAGTTTTATTGTATTCTTTTTCTCCCCCTCTAATTAGGAAAATTTCCATTGATTAATATCATTTTGATCAATTGGCTTACTAAAAAGGTTTTTGATTTATTAGCATTCTGGTTCAAGACCAATTTTTTATTTAATAAGTTTATCTCTCATTGACCCCTTTGATCTTTAATCTTTTTCTATTTTCTGACAGTCCCTTTGGCTGTCTGGCGCCCGGCATTTTCTCGAGAATCATAAATAATACTCACTCAAATCACGAATCATGACCCTGCTTTAAAACCGACACGACTATACCTGAGGAGCCGCGGTTTAATCATTTAGCAATGAAAAGATTATAATTATTATTATTAATTCACTAACTAATCACCAAATAATTATTAAGCCAAATTGATCAAAGATAAATTAATTATGTTAATTTTCATTTTTTAATTGTTACACCAGGTTATTGGATTATAAGTGTTAAACTTTTAACCGTATGCTGGAGCCAATTCTACAGAAGAAATGTACAGTGTTGTACAGTTTTACGTCCAAGAATTACAATAAGCCTGTATATGCGTTAAAATCCTCGAAAAATATTTAAAATATATTCCTGCAATATACAAAGTCTAACTCTTGGCGTATACGGAACCCTTGTCCCTTCCTCTCAGAGCAGGATTAGGTGACTTACTATATTCTCCATATTTCTCTTTTTGTAGGACACTATCCGATTTGTTATATTAGATTCCCTTCCTGTTATCGAAATACCAGCTCGCATGCCTTTTAAGGTTGTTTGTCAGATCATGGTCACCGATGAAGTGAATGGCTCTTCTTTGTATGAAATCAAGCAGTCTCAGGGTATGTTTAGAAGCAGAGCCCTAACTGTGTGATCAGTGTTCCAGCGATGGTCGAATTTGGAATTTATGAAGCGTCAATAGCTGTTGGGGTGCTTTGGGGTTTGGTATGGAAAAGCGTCCCAAGCTTCTGCCTGAGCGATGGTCACAACGTGATTATGCCACGACATATGACTATCCAAATCGATGTCCTATAGAGAAATCAAATGTTCCGCCATGACTATAACTGCCGCCTGGGTTTTTTTCTTCGTTAAATTCTCTTTGGTTACTGTCACCCCGAGACCGAATTTTTTCCAGGCCTTTGTTAAGATGTGAGACTTCTTGTTGCCTATAGAAATGTGCATTGGTAGCCGATGTTCGAGCATCCAAAGAAAAGGTTGAAACAAGTGTGCTGTCGTCAGCGAAGCTATATATAGGATTTTAAGTTTTTTTCCAAAAGATCATTAATGTACAGTAAAGAGAGGGTTGAAGACAATATAGAACCTTGAGGGACTCTGGCCTTAATGTTAATTGTGATTGAGATATCCGTCAATCGCCATTCGCACAGAACGGTCTTAAAGAAAGCTTGACAGTCATGAAAAAAATTGAAACGGCACACCGTATATTCTTACTTTAGTTAGGAGCCCCTCGTGCCCTGCACGATCAAAGTGCTAGAGAATGTCCAGTGCTACCGGCCGGGTATACTGCATCGCGTTGCTCCAAATATGATATTGAGGCCTTCCAGGTACTTTAATAATTATTTTAAGTCGATAGATGGCAACAACATACCGGTGTCAATTCACCGGTGCATGTCTTAATCACCATAACCGGGATTTCGTCAGCACCAGAAGCTTTTCTATTGTCAAGACCTTCCAAGATTCGAACTGTGCACCGCTGGAAAACAATCTTAGACGTTCTCGATTCTACAGCGGGAATATTTGGTGTTCCGCCAGTAAGTTTGCTTCTTTCTGGGCTTTGTAGACAAAAAGTTATGACTGACGGCCTTAGCTACCGACCAAAATGATCTTGATCTGTTAGGTGATTTAAGAAGTTTGTCTTTGAATCTTTGGATGTATGCTTCTTTGCTTTGGTTTATCATTTGCTTGCATTGGTTTCGAGCATTATCAAGAATGGTACGATTTTCAGCGGTAAGTTCTTTACGACATTGTCGGTAGAATTCATTTTTTGATGAGCTTGCTCGCAGTTTTAAACCAAGGCTTGATGTTGGAAAGATCCTTGTTTGTAAGGAGGGTAATGGCTTTCATGTCAGTAAGGATGATATCCTATACTTCTTTAGCACAGAGATAAAGCAAGCGTTTGGCTAAGCAATGGTCCGGGAATGGTATCGCGTGGCTGCCGGTAAAGGCAGCAGATGAACTTTGTAATTCTCTGTGTTGATATTTTAAATAACGTAATATCAAAGTCCTTAGACTCGAGTGTCTCTTTCCGTTGACAAGAACAATATGCAAAAACCAAAGTTACGCCTATATCTATGATGAAAGTCGTATCCAGGATATAAATAGCTGACCGCTCATCGTACTTATCGATGATCTGGCCTTCGTTTCGGTTCGTGCGAGTGCATGAGATCTGGTAGATTATAAATGTTGATTGACTACATTAATATTCGAGTACAGTCCTCATATATTGCAGATGTCAAGTTGCTAATTTTGGGTCTTTCAACAACTCGAGGTGTCACATTTTTCCATAATGAGTGTTGTTTGAGGGACTTACCTGCCAATTGGAAACGATGGATGTTAGAATACCTTCCTTCAATGTGGCGCCGCGTCTGGACTAGCCCCCGCCCGAAGATCCGATCGGGGGGTGGGTTCAACTCCGAAGCATTTTGATCGTGGAACCACCATCCTAGCATTTTTTATATTCCCACCCTGGTGGCAAATTGATATATAAATACCAACCAATTAAGAACAATTAAGGGATATAATTAAAATAACTTAATAAATCATTGCTAATCAGGTATTTTTTTTACCATGCTCGTTTTATTAATAGAGATATATCAAACATTGAAATTAACCTTACATATTTCAAAAATAAACGGTAATTGTCACCACAAAATAATATCCTAATATTTCGCACAGTCATAAAATATAAAATCGTCCCATTAATAATTTACCCACTCAATACGTAATTCATAAACCGCAATTGTTTAAACAATTTCGATTTCATTTGAGCGTCAAATTGTTATTTAAATGTTTGCATTTTATCAAAATGCGCGAGTATTTACAACTTGTCGGTCGGTAGTAAAATATATTTAATTCATTGGAAAATGCATAG
Source organism: Polydrusus tereticollis (assembly GCA_963920685.1). Taxonomy (NCBI): domain Eukaryota; kingdom Metazoa; phylum Arthropoda; class Insecta; order Coleoptera; family Curculionidae; genus Polydrusus; species Polydrusus tereticollis. The sequence goes on from OY987328.1 coordinate 22,529,331, forward strand.
ATACATTGTTGGGATGTCTAGATCGTGTTTTATTTGATAGTCATTGAAATTAACATAAATTAAATAATTCTACTATTTAATTTTTTTCAGACACAAGTAATGCGAGAAAAATCCTTTGAGGTACTCTAGGAAGGAGGTTATTCACTTATGGTTTTGACTCTTCAGAAGTTATATTCGTTAAATAGCACGATCGCAGGCATATTGTTCCAGAGTATTGAGGTCCTCCAGATTTGTTTTGTATTAAAATCTATAATTTAAGATAATCTAGTCAAATGAGCAAGTTTTCTAGAAAAGCCTTTCTTAGGGTATATCACTTATTATCAATCAACTGCACTGCAGCAGAATCACTTTTTTACTAACACAAGGTTTTAGGTCAGAGTTGTATAAAATGGGTTATAAAAATGAAAATTACTTCATCAGAATGAAGCAAAACTATTTTTTAGGGAAATTAACGGCTGGTGGATGCGATGAGATCTTCTTAAAAATACTGGAAAGCCTGCTAGACTCAACCATGCAGGTGCTCGCAGACGACTCGATTAATGGCTGGCTTAAATACTGAAATATAACCGACGAACAAGGTCGCGAAGCCGAATCCTCTGCTATCAGCTCTGGCCTCACCCAACTCGTGAGTGACCCAACTAGAATTCCAGACAGAGATGGTGATTTTGATAGTTTTTTGAATATTTTCTTAACTTCAAACCCCGACTTGTACGCGGTCACCGTGAAACCTCCGTTAGGAACGTCTGATCAAACCTTATTTCGGAACTGAACAAACTACCAGTTAGTGCCGAACAGCCTCCTAAACCACGCAAGATCTGGCATTATACATCAGCTAAGTGGGATGACCTTAAGGACCATTCTCGAACCTTTCCTTGGCGAAATGTTTGTTCTACTTTTGACGATCCATCCATTTGTGCTAGAGAAGTATCGGAGGTTATCGTTACTGGCATGAAAGCCTTCATCTCTTTCTCAAAAAATGCCCTTCTAACGGCAAGCCTTGGTTCACCAAAAATTGCGAACGAGCTGTTATATCAAAAAATTTATTTCTATCGACAATGGCGTCAAGATCCTATCGCCGAAAATCGTACCATCTTTGTTAAAGCTCGAAACCAATGCAAGCACAGAAGCACACAACTAGAAGATCCAAGACAAACTTCTTGATTGTCCTAACAGCTCAAGATCATTTTGGTCGGTAGCTAAGGTCAGTCAGAACTTTACCAAGTCAAAGCACACCAAAAAGCAAACTTACTGGCGGAACTATTCTCTTCACATTCAACTGTTAATTTTCAGGAAATTACTCCACCGAACATTCTCCCTGTAGAATCGAGAATGCCGGATATTGTTTTCTGGCACCGCATGTTAAACGAATCTTGAGGACCCTTGACACCAAAAATGCTGATGGTCCTGACAAAATCTCAGTCATCGTAATTAAGACATGCGCTAATGAATTGACACCGGTATTTTGTAGGCTCTTTAACTTGTCTGACAAAAAAGGAATATTTTCTTCTTGCTGGAAAACTGCGCGAGTTCAGCCCATACCTAAAAAAGGCAAGAAGACCTTGCCAAACAACTATCGTCCAGTCGCAATGCTTCTTTAAAAACCCCATATTCGTGTATTTTATAGAACCGGAGTTATTGACCAAAATAAATTACATATAACGTCAGATTTTCACTGAGGTCATTAGTTCTTTTTGTATTCAGGAAAACTTCTTTTTATTAAGATGCGTTATAAAAATTGATCGATCAGAACCCTAGCTAGAGAGTTGAGAATTTGCGGGACTACGGTCGTAAACATATTAAAAGGTCACAAGTAAGTTTTGGTAAATTTAATATTTTTTTAATCATATTTTATATGAAGTATGTGAGATTTGCTTCCTCTGTTACTATTTGCCGCTTTCATCTGAACTCGGTTTACATAAAATGTTATTAGCGTGTTAATATTTTATAATAGTAAGTTATTTGAAAAATATTGCAGTTTCAAGGAAAAACTGATTTTTTTATATTCTCTGGTTATTTCTCTTTAAAAAAGGTGTTCTACATTGGAATCGATAAAATTCGCCTGTTTCGAAAAACATAATTTTTTTGTATAACACGTTATTGAAATAACAAATCAGAATACTACAATAACCACTTTGTTAATATTTATACACCAGTTGTTTTTATTTTGGTATCAATGTATTATTGATAACACTTCTCTGAATTGTCTGATTGATTGGGTACATACGACTGCACTAAAGGAAGATTATTCCTATAGTGAATATGCTGATATGCATCAATTTATGGACAAGCACTCGGAAATTATGTGCAGGTCAAAAGAATTTAATCTGATACATTTCCAAATCAACGTTTACCGCACTGAACAATTTTTGAAGGGGTTGATCGTAGCTTAAAAGAAACAGGAGGTAAAAAGCAAGTGAAATTAAAAAAAAATTGCTAAAAGTAGCCTAACCTTTTGCAGCGTCGTGGTGGAGATGGACATTCAAGAGCAAGGAACCCTCAGTTAGAGGAGAATATTCTGGATGAGATTGCTGAAAATTCCTCTGAAAGTGTAAGAGAACTGTCGGTCCAAGTTTATGCGACAACGTGGGTTATTCATGAGACCCTTCGATAACAACTGTCACATCCTTATCACATGCCATGTCATGGGTTTTTGCAACGATTTAGGTAATACCATAATATTACAAGTAATGTTTTGTTCACGGCTGAAGCCGGTTTCACCCGAGTAATAAATTGCCATGATTTGCATATCTAACATACAACAGTGCAGACAAAGCACCAACAAAAGTTCATGGTTAACACGCGGGTAAGGATTATTAGGAATCATGTCATTGAACCGTTCTTTATTGAAGGCGGATTAAATGGTGCTATGTATTGGCAATTCTTGCAACAAAACTTATACGGTTTATTAGAAAATGTGCCCTTAGAAATCAGATGTGGTATATGCACGAGGGTGCACCGTCTCATTTTAACAATTTAGTTCGTCAGCACTTATCAAATACTTTTGGTAACCGATGGATAGGTCGACACACCATTTCAACGATATTCGAGACAATCCTGAAATGTTGTTTCAAGCACAACGAGAAAATATCCGTCGGCTGAGGAAACGTACAAACATAAAGTCCGCCTATCTATCTTACAAACTCATTATTAATGCTAATCCCTTACCGTCATACCGGATGTTTCTCAAAAGACGCTCACCCCTATAACTTTTTTGTATTTATAGATAATAAAATGGAATTTTGGAATTGTGCACAAGAGATGAGTCTGCATTTATTGGCATAATTTTTGATTTGTTAGCACTTCCGGTTTAACCGGAAGTGACCTTGACTTTGATATTTTAAATGGGACACCCTGTATATTTTTACTTATTTGGATTCAGCATGATATTCTGAGTAAAATAACATCCCACTTGTCATTTTTTGACGTATTATAACATTTTTATCCTCATTTTTTGTATTGAATCTAGAGAGCCATGAATCAATTAAATAGGAAAATTAATTTATAGTCAAGTCAAAGCTGGCCAGTTGGTTTAAACCAGTGCCAAAAAACTCAGATACACACGCACACACAGTCACGTAGTTTACGAAAAATAAAATTATGTAATATTAATTGACTTTCTAAGTTTCACAAGCGTTTAAAAAATGATATGACGGTTACTCCATTTTTTCAAATGGAACGATAGTGGTTCACTAGGATATTTGAAACGAGCATTTTTTCCCCAACAACTAGGCTTAATTAAAACTAAACCAAAAAAACTAAACAGTTAACTTTCCTGTATGTGAAGACTTTGATAAGTTAGATCAGAGATCTTTTACTTCTTTTTTCATAGTGACTTTCGAGTTTTTCAGTTTAGAAGGTTCTTGGTTTGGGTGTTGAGCTCTTTTTGTTTGATTTACTTTATGAGTGGATTATTTTTGTCAAAGAGTTGATTTTGTTGAATTTTTTGATTGAAGTTGATATTGAAATTTAGAAATTTTGACGGTGTTAGGGCAGAAGCCAGTCTTTCGGATATCGATACCTCTCATCCGCCCTCGAGCGTATGTGGGAGTCTCGTATCAAGTCGTTTGTTGAAACGTCTGTCCGTCGAAAGTACTTTTGTATGATTTTGTCATAGAATTGTTTTAAAGTCTCTATTTTTAAGTCCCTGTGAAGCAGTGCTGTCGGAAAGTGTCTTTGTGTGTCAGTTATCATTTTTAGTGCTAAGTTTTGAAGTCTTTGGAACTTCTGGTGCTGCGTTGCACACAGAGTTGACCAAGTTGGGGAACCAAATGTCAATACGGGTCTCACCAATATTTTATATAGATTTGTTTTTGTTCTATAAGAAATTTTATTTCGCTTGTTGATAAGCGGGTAGATGGCAAATAATTGTTTTCTAGCCTTCTGAAGCCTGTCCTCTGCAGTGAATCTCCAGGTCATTCTCTTATCAAAGAGCAAGCCGAGATACTTTACCTTGTTCGCCCAAGGGATGGGTGAGTTCATGACTTTCACTCTTGTTTTGGGCAATCTCAGCCTTGCTCTCGAGAAGAAAATGGCCTGAGTTTTCTCTGCATTGAGACGAAGCTTCCATTCAGAGAGCTATTTGGAGAATAGTGCAATGTGGCGCTGCAGTCCAGCTACTACATATGAAGGCGATCTTGCGGTGGCAGTAATCGCAGTATCATCCGCAAAGAGATAAAGAGAAGTGGATGGGTGCTTTGGCACATCGCTAGTGTATAGATTATACAGTAGTGCCGCCAGCAGGGATCCTTGGGGGACTCCTGCTCTGATTTTTATTTCTGATGATATTGTGTTTTCAGATAATACTGCGCAGTAGCTAAATCCATGTAAGCCATACGCTAAATAAATAAACTGCGCAGTACCTGTTCTCAAGATAAGAATGAATAATGTGAATTAAAACGTTTGGCATACCCAACCTAATTAATTTTAGTACAAGGCCATCATGCCAGACCTTGTCGAACGCTTTTGATACGTCGAGGAAGCTAGCTCCCATTGACTTTCGTTGGTTGAACCCTCTGAGAATGTTAGTCGCCAACCTCGTTGTCTGGCGCACCGTGCAATGAGCAGGTCTGAAACCAAACGGCTCTGGTGGTAGAATGTCGTTGTTCAATACAAAATCGGAGATCCGATTAAGTATCAATTTTTCAACGACCTTGCCTAGACATGATAAGAGACTTATTGGCCGATAGTTGACTGCTAACTGGAGGTCTTTGCCCGTCTTTGGGATTACCACAACCTTGGCCCTTTTCCAAGTGTCTGGGAAGCGACCTTTTTCAATTATTGCCTTTGTTATGTTTACAACATCCAATACTGTGTTCTCAGGCAAGTTCTTCAGCGCTTTATTTCTTATGCCATCGAAGCCAGGAGCTTTCTATGCGTTCATTGTTTTCAGGATTAACCAGACCTCATCAGCTGATACTTTCGCTACTGCGCCGGGTATAAATGGGGTTGACTTAAAAATTTGAACGGTCCTGGCGACCCGCAGATCGCGCTCGGGGTTGTCTGTTGGAAACAAGCTAAACTGTTCGCGAAGGCTGTCCGCAAACAGTTCAGCCTTGTCTCCCGGATCAGAAACCATTGAATTTTGATTATTTGGATCCTTGAGAGCTGGGACAGGCTTTCTGCCCCCTCTAATCAAGGACCTCGTGAATTTATAGATCGAACTGTCTTCAATCTGAAGGTCTTTTGTTTTGAGGTCCCAGAGATCCGCCTCCTTTTGAAGCAAAAGGCGCCGAATCTCCGCAGACTCTCTGTTCGCGCGAGCTTTGAACTGCGGGTCGCCAGTCCTATATGCTAATCGCATTGTCTGATTTTTTGACTTTATCGGCTGAGTGAGCTCTGGACCGAGATCTCCTCGCTTCGAAAATCTGGACACCTTTGTTTCTGACGCTTCGGCCATTGTTGAATTTATTTTGAAGGTCAGTTCTTTCACCGCCGTTTCTAGATCCTCATCAGTGACGATCGGGTGCAGTCTTTGTGAATTTTCCAGCTGGCGCTTGAAAAGCCTCCAGTTGGTTTTCGTGATTGGGACTTAGCCCTGCCCCCTTTCAGCAGGATTTCCATATTCAGCAATGACCGGCCTGTGGTCGGATGTCAGTTCGTTGACTACCACTGGTTGAGAGAGTCGCCCAGTGTTTTTAATGACAAAGATATCCAAGATCTCCGGAAGAGCACCAGTTTGATGGTGAGTGTGCTCCTCCGGCGGCAATATAAAATAGTTTAAATCAAGAGAATTGTTAAAGAGAGTAGTTCCTCTTGTATTTTGAGATCTACAGCCCCACACTCTGTGAGTGGCGTTTAGATCACCTCCTATTATAATTGGGTCATGATCGCTGAAGACTTTTGCCAGACAGGCAAAGTTAAATTTAACTTGGGGACTGATGTAAACAGAACTAAGTTTTATCCACATATTTTTGGTTTTAACTTTTAGGAATGTACCTTCTATATGGGTACAGTTCGCAGGACCTGGCATTGATTGAGCTATGATATGTCTTTTCACCAAGATCATAGTTCCGCCCTTAGGACGCCCTTCCCTATCATTACGAAACGTAACAAAATTGTGAATAGTGAACCTTTCACCTTTGAGCCATGTTTCTTGGATCATTACAATATCAATGTCGTATCTATGAAGAAAATCAATTATTTCGAGTTTTTTACCTTTGATACCGTTTATATTAATTGTTGCCAAGCTGAAATATGCAGTTTCTGACTGCACTGCCATTAACGACACGATGAAACTAAGGTCGTCATCATCGCTTGCATCTCATTTTGCATTCTATCCTAGAACTCGCCCAGGAGAGAATGCATGGATCTCTGAATGATGGTTTGCCACCCTTCTTGTGCTGATCCTTCACCAGAGCTATTTCTGTTTGAGTTATTTTGATTTTGTTGTGACTTATTTTCGTTTAATTTGTTGTTATTTTGTGTGCCCCATTTAAAATTCGGTGGCGGTATTTTAGCTTTTGCCTTTTCGGCTTCCTTCCTTTGAGCTGCATCTCGTAAGAATTCAGGATGTTTACGACATGCTCTGTCGTTTGCAGCAAGTGCTTCACCACAGTTGCAGCACCTGAGTACCCCGCTGTTCGGGCATTCGGTCACCTTGTGATTTTCGCCGCACCGCAAGCAATTAATTCTTGTGGTGCACTTATGCTGCGAATGCCCGAACAGCTGGCAGCGATGACATTGTTTAACCGTAGGCCTTACGCGTTGTGCCTCTACTTTTATACGTAGTCCGTCTAGATATTTGAGGTCGTAAATCCTTTTTTCAGTTTTCGGAAGGACGACCAGCACAAGCGGCATGGCTGAGCCGTCTGCCCGCTTCCAACGAATGACCTTTGAGGGGGTGAGGCCGAGATTTTGAAGATCCTCCAAAACCTTCTCCTCAGACCATGTTTCTAGAACGCCTCTCAACACCACGTGCAATTCCTTCTCTTCAGCAAATCTGAAGGAGTGGTGTGAGATTTTTTCTTTTATGAAGAATTCCCGAATTTGTTTATAGTCGTGAGGAGTGGGCGGGAGGATCTTCACTCCGTGCTCCGTTGTCACGCCGTTACCTGTATTTATGCCTCTATTACGTAGGTGGCCTGTTACCTTAGAGTAAATATTTTTGTTGTGAATGACTATTGGTGGAACCCGTATTCTTTGTACTAGGTCCTCGTCAGTAATTGAGTTTGTATTCGTCTCATTTTTGTTTGAAGTTTGTTGATGGTCAGTTGTTTTGTTTTGTTTGTTTTGTTTGTCAGTAGAGTTTGTTTTGTTCTGTTGAACTTGCTTTGGTTGTACTGCTGAAGAGCCTCCAACGCTGACAGTATCTTTTTTTGCTTGTTTGTTTGATTTTTGGAATATTTTTAAATTATCTGTGTTTACTGCCGCCAGAGGTGGATACTCTTCAGCAGTATTTTTACGCTTATTTGTCGAGTCAGTTAGTTTTGTCGCTGCTCGTTTTCGTCTTTGTCTGTTGATTTTAGAGTAGCCCGCCGAGTCACTTTCCGACTCTGTTGCGGACCTCATTTCTATGTCAATTGTATTGGATATTATTTTCCCGAGGTCTTTTTTAGATTTAACTGGTCTGACATTGTCTGAGTCGTTTCCAGTGTCGGAGTCTGACATGACTGTATCGCCAATGTAGTCAATCATTTTTGATTCTATTGCTTTTTTAATTTTTATGACTGGTTTTGGCTTTTTGAAATTATTGGGTAATTTTTTATTTTGACCTGAGGGGTCCAAAGTATCTGTAATAGTGTTTTGTGTTTGACCTGAAGGGTCTGTAATGGTGTCTTGTGTGATAGGCGATTGAGAGGTATCAATATTATTAGATCTGGCTTCATATTTGTCAATAATTACTTTTAACGCTAAATTTTTTCTATCAATTGTCTGATCTGAGCCTCGCACTCATCTATTTTCTTTTGCCAATTCCTACTCGACTCTTGAAAGGCGCTTTCCCATTTTTGATCCAGAAGTCTCGCTCTCTCTTCCATCTCAGCTCTTAGGTCTGTGAGCAGCGGCGGTTCTAGTGTATTCAGTATGTCGGTGTTTGTATTACACAAAATGTTTTTAATTCGCGGATCTGCATTATTTTTGACGGCCGCTTCGTCCGGCGGCACCGGCTGACACTCGCGATGATTATCCAGATCCTCCATCTGGAAGTTGGATAAGAAAATGCTTATTTTTCGCTTTTTATATAGGATAATAACTTTTTAGAACTTTCTGTCACTTAATGACATTGACGAAACAACTAATTCATTCTCAACAAACAACTAATAGTAGATAGTAATTGTTTATCATTATTAATAAATCAATCTAGGACTTTAATTATAATACCAATTATCATCGCTATAAATGTTCGAAATGTCCTCCCTGTTGATGAAAACAATTTTCCACTTTTTCGAGAGTTGCCCTCATTACATTTCTCAACTGGTTTACATTCATTTCTTGAATTGCTGCTCTCACTTTATTTTCAAGTTCTGTACGTGTGACTGGTGGAACGTTGTACACTTTGTTTTTGAGGGTTCCCCATGCAAAAAGTCCAACGGAGTTAGGTCGGGGGATCTAATTTAGAAAATAAAAATGTTAAAGGATGAAAAGACATACCTACCAAAAAGCTTAATACCTTGCTGGCAATCTTATCGGTCCATTACTGCCAATTCAATTTTCCCCATACGTGTTATGAAGGTATTCCCTAACAGCACGAGAATAATGTGGTGGAGCCCCGTCTTGTTGAAAAATAATAGCCATTTGTTCAACTACAGGCAATTTTTCAAGAAATTGTTCTATTTTACTTGCAAGAAACCTAAATATCTTTCGCCGGTAAGGTGACCATCAAAAATAATTGGTGCCACAATCTCCAATGATACCTAAACAGCAATTGAATCCAAATCGCTCTTGAAAATTGCCTTCTTCCATTAAATGTAGGTTATCTTGTGACCAATAACGCTTGTTGTTTCTATTAAACATGCCCAAATATGAGAATCGACTCTCATCCGAATAAAGAATTTTCGACGGAAATGTTGGATCTTGTTGATGTCTTTGTTAAAACCAGTTACAGTATTCAAGTCTTCTAACATGGTCATTTTGATAGAGATGTTGATGAATCTGGTATTTGTATGCATGATATTTGTATTTATGATCCTCCGTACTGACGAGCTACTAATATTACATTCAACAGCAATTTCTCTGACTGAGGCAGTAATATTTATGTTAACTAATGATAGTACGTCAATTTCTTTCTCTTCACTTACAACATAGTTATTGACCGCATCCTCATTGGGTTCTGTACGCATTTTTTGTTCCAGTTTTGAAAAATAATGGCGGATTGGAAGTCGACGACCTGGAAATCTCTTTGCATACAATCTTGCGGCCTCAGAAGAATTTTTTCCGGTCTCTCCAAAAATTAAGAGCATATCAATTTGTTCATTTCTAATAAAACTAACCATTTTATCTGATTTACAATCTAAGTTTTATAAACGAATGACATTTGAACAACTTTTAATTAGAGCCATATTGGTTTTGATATTAAATTCAATTGTTTTTCAAAGCCGCCTTTATATTTCTTTCCTTTAGAAAGGACAGGGCGGCAATAATAATACATAACGCTTTTAAATATGTGATTGGGATTTAAGGCAAAATTTTTCGTGTTAATTTTAAAATAGCATAAAAGTGTATGGTATCAAATTGTTGGGAAAAAAATTCTCGTTTCAAATATCCTAATGAACCACTATCGTTCCATTTGGAAAAATGAAGTAAACGTCATTTCATTCTTTAAACGCTTGTGAAACTTAGAAAGTCAATTAATATGGCATAATGTTATTTTTCGTAAACTAGGTACTTGACTATAAATTAACCTATTTAATTGATTCATGGCCCTCTAGATTTAATACAAAAAATGAGAATAAAAATGTTATAATACGTCAAAAAATCACAAGTAGGATGTCATTTTACTCAGAATATCAAGCTAAATCCAAATAAGTAAAAATATACAGGGTGTCCCATTTACAATACCAAAGTCAAGGTCACTTCCGTTTAAACCGGAAGTGCTAACAAATCAAAAATTATGCCAATAAATGCAGACCCATCTCTTATGCACAATTCCAAAATTCCATTTAATTCCATAAATGCGAAAAAGTTATAGGGGTGGGCGTCTTTTGAGAAACACCCGGTATAACCTATTGTGTGAGGTGTAAAATTCAGTCACCTAATCTGGGGATTCCAGGTACGGATCTATTTAAAGACTAATATATTATTATATTTTCTCAGTAATCCTCTTAAAATAATTAGGGTAAAATAAAATAGGTTTATTTTAGTAATATGAGGATTTTTTTGGTTTTAAAATTCAGTTAGATGTTTGTATTGGTTTAGACAAGAAGTTATTTGTTGCCAATTAAACGTGATATCTAAGAATGTTTCGTCCGTGGAAAGTAACCAATACGCCACCAAGTGGATCTACGGGTCGTGATAAAAACCAATTAAAGCGTGATATTTTATCAGTTAACACAAAAAAAAGTAATGTTCGACGTTTACACCACCCTTCTTGAATACGCAGGCCAGTGAGCACAGTGTGGTTTGTTGTAAATAAACCTATAGTAGAGAGAAGACAGAGGAAAGAGTCTTTTTTCCTTTTAAGAAACTGGACGCGACGGATGTACAGGGAACAAATAATCCCCATTTTAAAAAACCTATTGCAAAGATTAAAAAGATATGATACAGGGATAGAGTGTTATCGTGAGACTCTTATGCTCGGAGAAAAAACGGATTTATACCAAACGCTTAGGCCTTATCAGCCAAAAATATAAAGGACTCCCTTGTTGATTATCACGATGATACTATGGCAGAACTGTTTGAAGACTGGTTTAAAAGCAAATTATTACCAAATATACCACTAAATAGTGTAATAGTGATGGATAATGCGAGCTACCACAGTCGTAGGTTAAATAAAGTTCCGTGTTCCAATGACACAAAAGTTACCATACAGGACTATATGATGGAAAATAATATATATTTTGAGGAGAATTACACAAAAAAGTAATTGCGCGATATTTTAAAATCATTTTCAATAAAAAAAAAGTAATATTATTGTGACACTTTGGCGGCAGAAATGGGTCATACCGTGTTAAGACGTCCTCCTTATCATTGTATGTTCAACCCAATTAAACATATATGGCACCAGCTGAAAGCACCGGTAAGGAGGAATAATGTTTCGCCAACCTTAAATTCTCCTCTGACAGTTTTAGTCAGAGATGCAAAATATTCCAAACAAAAGCTAGAAAATTATGTAGCGCATGTTCAAAAAGTAGAAAAACTTGGATGACGACACTGACAGTGAAACTGACTTGGGTTAAAATGTAATAAATTATTTTTCTGACACGGTACTTTTATGTATATTTTGTTTCAATTAATAATCGTCTTATATGTTATAATTTTAATTGTATTGTATCTTATATACTGTTATAATATTCTTTTATTATTATTACTTATTATTAAATTACGTTTAAAATATGTTTTTGCGTTTTCGTTCAAACATAAAAGTTCAGTACGATACTTTTGTTGCATACAGGTAGATAAAAAATTTTTTCTCCACGCTTTTATTTATATTATTATCTTAAAGTAGTGCAACCTTTTATTCTATCAGCAGCGAGTGCGCGCCTGCTTTCATTCGATCACCCGCTGGGTCTTATCGGCATTGGGGATTAGCATTTTCAATGAGTTTGTAAGATAGGTAGACGGACTTTACAGGGTACCCATTTCTGCTGAAGTAAACAAGAACATTAAGTAACATTCTTGCGTTTAAGTGATTCTCGAAATACCAACCCTTGCAATGGTTCTTTTATGCGGCACACTTCGATTTGGAAATGTATCAGAATAAATTCTTTTGGAATCCACACAATTGCCGAAAGCTTGTCTATAAGTTAGATGCATAATAAAATGTATTTATGACAAATTTTATTCTTTTAATGCGAACTATTAGTTATATTTCAATTCGATCAGTTACTGTGTTTAAATAACTTATGTTTATAATATTGATTATTAAATAAATTTCGAAAGTCAATTATACGTGTTATTTATTCAAAAAAACTTATTTTCCTCGAAAACGGAGTTTTATTAAAACAAATATGTAGTGTACCTTTTTTAACGAGTAGTATTTAAGAAACCAGTTATTGCTGGGTACCGTTTTGGGGCTATGTGCCTCTGTTAAGGCCACTTTAGGAATTTTTTCTATGATAAATTAGGGTTATTTTTCTCCCCTATACGCTGCCAAGAGTAGGCCATATACAGTGGAAGCTCCCATAAGCGGACAGTCACGGTTCCCGCTTTTTTGCCCGCTTATGGGAGGTGCCCGCGTAAGAGAAAATTTCATTAAATAAATACATGCAGATAAAACAATAGATAATAAAAATAAAATTTATTATTCAAACATGTACATGTCTGTAATAATTGCCATGCAAAACTTGTAAAAAACATAAAACATAAATATTCAAAGTTATGTAGGAGCATTTGGAAAAAATCTTAAAATGGTTGACTGCTTAAGCTTCCTTTGCTGTTCTTCTATACGGCACTTCTGGAAATGATATTCCCGATTCTTGATTTGTTTAAAAGCCACATAGTCGTCTTTAGAAAACTTTTTTGCTCTTTAATGTAATTTAAAGCCTCATCAAAGCACTTTATTTTATTTTCCTCTTTTTGAACGTCCTCTATTTCGTCATACGTCTCGTTTTTTCCATCATGTTGACTAAATGCAGTACCCTATTTTCCGAAATCATCATCTTCTGTTGGTGTGTTTTGATCAATGTTTATAAATTCGTCTAGATTTTGGTCATTTACAACATTCAACTTTTCAACAGCCCTTATTATTGTCGCAAGGACAAACAATGGTAAGTCATCTTCGGGGTCAAAATGGGGAAGCTTCGTATCCGCTTTTCTAAACCCAGCTTTTCTGAAACAATTTTTAATTGTTGCTGGATCGACTTTTGCCATGCCGTTTTTATGCCTCCAAAACATTATTTTTTTTTATTTACAACCATACATGTAATGTTGACATTACTAACCTTATTAAAGGCTTGAAAGTGTCACATTACCTACGTCTACTTTCCTCTTCCATTTCCCTCGCTCATTTCCCTCACTCATTTCCCTCATTGTTTAAATTGTTTAAAGGTATGCTCCATTACTATGGCACTGCAACCAGAACATATTTGAATGACACAACCAGCATATTTTTGTATGGCGTCAAAACAATAAATGGCATATTTTGACATTTTTACTACAATAAATGTCATATTTTTACTACATTTGAAAAAATCAAATATCTAATTTTCAATTAACGGTGTGGTTGTAAATAAAATAGTATACAAACCTCGGAGGGAAGTTTTCATTACTGTCTCGAGATTAAAGTTAACCTCGACGCTTCGCGTCTCGGATAACTAACTAACCTCTCGACGGTAATGAAACACTTCCCTTTTCGGTATGTAATGTACTATTGCAAGTTCAGATGATGATTTAGCACAATCCATGTTGGATAAAATATGTTTTAAAACCTGATTACGGTAATTAAACTTGAAATTCTGAATGATCCCTTGATCTAGTGGCTGGCAAACACAGGTTGTACATTTGTACAAGGAGGCAAAAAAATAATTGTTACATTTCTTAGTGTAATTCTTGAGCATGTGATGCGGCGTTGTCTAAAAATAACAGAATTTTCATATTTTCAATACCCATATTTCGATTCAACTCGTTCAACCATTCAGCCATTATTTCGAGAGTCATCAAGGCTTTTTTGTTTCACTTCCACCTGACAGGTAAATCTTTAATATTTATGTTTTTGAATGTTCTGGGACGCGCAATCACCAATAGCTTTCCTTTATGCCCAGTCATACTTGAACAAAACAACACCGTTAGTCTTTCTTTTGCCAATTTTCCTCCTGAACACTTCTCAGATTTTAAGGCGAGTGTCTTATCGGGAAGCGCACAGAAAAAAATGCCGCTTTCATCTTCGCATTGGTACCCGAGCAACAAAGAAGGTAAAAGTTTCTCCATAAATGCATCAACTGTTTCTTGATTTACATCAGCTGCTTCGCCGGAATTCATTTAAAACTGACGTTGCGTCTTTTACGCCACTTTTGAAGCCATCCATCAGATGTATTAAAACTTTTGTAGCTGGTTTTTTCTGCAATTTATTTTGCCTTTTCTTCAATAAGCCCTCCTGATATAGGTATCCTTCGATTTCTAGCACTTATGAACCACTCAAAACATGCTTTGTCGATGTTCAAGCCTTCAAATTTGAAAAAACTTCTTTTTTGGTGCACATTTACACCAGACTGCCACAAACGTCGGATGTCCTCTATATTTCTTGCTATCATCGCTGCTTGCGTCTTTCCTATGAGAAATCGCGATGCTATAGCCCGAGTTGATAGCTTTTCTTTATCAATTATATTCACTACTTCCATTTCCTCTTTTAGTGTTAACATTCTTTTTTTCGGGGCCATTGTTAACAAACCGACACGTCCTATTCTTTGGCGAAGCTGGAGCACAAAGAACAACTTGTAAAAATAAACCGGTAAATCCCCTAAAATTTAAGGGGAATCACCGAGTGCCGAACTGAAATGTACGTTAACATCTAATCCGCCTGGCTATTGGAGCTTCGTGGTCGCTTATGGGAGATATTTTCTAGTCTTGTGTAAAGAAAAAGTTGCCCGCGGACGTCTATAGGAGCGCCCGCTTATGGAAATGTGCTTCATGTGTTAAAGTAAAAAACTAAAATCAGTTCCAAGAAATTTGGCCGTTTAAGGGAGATAATCGCTTATTAGAGCTGGCCGTTAAGGATGCTTTCACTATACTTACCAGACGCCTCGTGTATGTAAATGTTTTAACGTGTTTTACTTCCGCGAAATTTTATTATTTTAAATTGGAAGTTGAATTCGTAGATGCGTAGATTAGTTTGCCAAATCGCCTTGTCATTGTAATTTTCTTGGACAATAAAGTATATGACTATGACTATGGTAAACTTTTAATTAAACCATAGATTACTTACTTCCTAAAAGCTGCCCAAGTGTGGTTGTACATAAAAGACCTACGACAACTACATGATTTGCGAACATCCTTCATATTTTCGGCCTTGGGTGAATTAACAATTAAATTAATTTATTAAGTTGCTTTAAGTATCTAATAAAAGCTTTACAATAGTGACATCATACCAGTTCGTTGACCCTCTTTTTTATTGACAAATTTTAATTAATTAAGTATCTTAAAATATTTTAGATACACATCATAAAGTGGTGTGCTGGTATTTCCTAAATCTTTTGTTGTATTTGTTTTGTGTGCAGATAAGTTTTTATTGTTGGATCGTTGATCAATAAATTATTTTTAACTTTTATAGTACCCTCACAACTTCACAATCCAAAAAATATAAGCATTTGATAATGTTTTTATTGCTTTAACGGAATGCGATATTGTTATGGATAATTGTGCACTTGTGCAGTATTCTTTAAATTAATTGTTCTTTAGTAACAGCTAAACTATACGGACACAGGCGCATCTATAATAAAGAGGTGCGTAAACTATACACGAGAGCGATAATGCGATAACGCCTTGTACATACGGAAATAAATTGTAAGATATCATTTTTTTTCTTCTTTTGTAAATTCATTCCAGCTAGGATGCAAAGCAAGAGCGACTTCTTCCATAATTTAATTTTTATCCATTGCTATATTCTCTCAATTTCATATTATACCGGGTTGTGCACCGCCAGCCGGGCCATAGGAAATCCCATGAACACTTTGCTACCCTCAATACCTCATTATACGATACCCATTCTAGAGACTTGCTCTCCTCACTTGCTAATTCTATATACTTTTTGCAAACTTATCATCCAAATTCAGAAGATTTTATGCTTGGCGACTTTTAAGCTGGATTTATAAACTCGAAGCCGGCGTCGGCGCTCGTGCTGGCGTGGGCGCTGGAAGTTAAACAAGTGAATCGTAATTGAGTGATTTATAAACTTCGCCGGCGTTCGCGCTGGCGCCGGCTGGCGTTCGACATAAACCAACTTTATCTTTTTGTCGCCGGCGCTCGTAGTAAATCCGTAGCAGTGACGTCCAGCCAATAATATTCGCTTATTCTTGTCACATGAGACTTGACAGTTGTTAAGTGCCGATATACCATCTGACCTGGGACCCCGTTTAATTAATGGTGATATTTGCATTGCCAGCTTCTCAAAAGAAAGGAGAGTCATTCTGGTGTATTTGAAAAACTGCTTCTTGTCCATTGCTTTAATCTTTTTGTAGTACTGAAAACCACCTGCCATTCGACGTGCCCTATTAATAGGTCTCGTTTTAAATCGACGAGTGCGCTTATTGCGCAGTTTTACTACCGCATAAAGGCACAAAACTACACCCAAGGCACCAAGCAATTTTTCCTGACTTTCTTAATCCATTTTTCACTAGTCTTATCGCAAATAATTAAAAAAATACCAAGCTGTAATGAACACAAATGTTAGGTTATATTTCTTGTAATGTAAACAATGCAAACGACCGCGACGCGAACGCCAGTTTATAAATCAGACTTCGATGTTCTACGACGAATGCTGGCGCGAGCGCCAGCGCCGAGTTTATAAATCCAGCTTAACGTTCATAATGTCAACTTAATCAAATACAACCGACGAGCAAGGTCGCGAAGCTAAATCCTTTGCAATTAGCTCTGGCCCCACCCAACTCATAGGCGAACCAACTAGGATTCCAGACCGAGATGGTAATTTTGCTAGTTTGTTAGATCTTTTCTTAACTTCAAATCCCGATTTGTATACCGCATCGTGAAGCCTCCGTTAGAAACGTCTGACCACAACCTTATTTCGGCACTGAATCAACTACCAATCCATGCCGAACAGTCTCCTAAACCACGCAAAATCTGGCATTATTTATCAGCTATGTGGGATGACCTAAAGGACCATTTTCGAAACTTTGCTTGGCGAAACGTTCATTTAACTTTTGGCGATCCATCCATCTGTGCAGGAGAAGTATCCAATGTCATCCTTACTGGCATAGAAGCCTTTATCCCTTTATCAAAAACTGCCCTTCTAATGGCAAGCCTTGGTTTATCAAAAATTGTGAGCGAGCTTTTAAGTCAAAACTTTACTTCTACCAACAATGCCATCAAGACCCTACCGCCAAAAATTGTACCATCTTTATCAACACTCGAAACTAATGCAAGCAAACGATAAACCAAAGCAAAGAAGCACGCGACTAGAGGATCAAAGGCAAACTTCTAAAATGTCTTAATGAATGAAGATCATTTTGGTCGGTAGCTAAGGCCGTCAGTCAGAACTCTACCAAGTCAACCATTCCACCTCTAATGCTTTCTGATGGCACCATTGCGACCAAAGCACAGGGAAAGGCAAACTTACTAGCGCAGCTATTCTATTCGCATCCAACGGTTCATTTTCAGGAAAAGCTTCATCGAATATTTTCGCTGTAGGATCGAGAATGCCCGAGATTGTTTTTCGACAGCGCCACATTAAACGAATCGTGAGGGGTCTTAACAGCAAAAAGCTTCTGATATATTTCAGTCATCGTGATGAAGACATGCGCTGATGAATTTTGTAGCCTTATTATACAGGGTGTAACTAAATAAGTGTAAAACATTTAAGGGGGTGATTCCTCATCGAAAAAAAGATAGGATCTTTCATATAAACAAACTTTATTGGAGCATCCCTTATTAAGATACAGCCCCTTAAAGGGGGTACATAAAATTTGTTTAACAATTTTTTTCACAAGCACTAAAAAAGTTACAATATTGAAATTAACCTGACATTTTTACAAACTGACAGCTTGATACCAATTTAATTGTCACTATCGCTAATAGCGGCCTACTAGATAAATTAGTTTCGTATTTTCGTTTTATGGCGATATGTATCTTGGTCGTAAAATAATTTTTTGCTGCGAACTGGTTTATTTTGGGCAAAAAATTCAAGAGACATTTTTTGTTTAGAATGAAACAGGCTATCGGAAATTAATTTTTAAATGGTAAACAAATAATAGGGCAAAAAGTTGCATTGGAAATAAATTTTAGGGGTTGCGTTTTCCACCCCTTACAACCATGGGGTAAACCAAATAAATTACTGGCTAAGTGTCTTTTTGGTAGTAGAAAATGTCAGGTTAATTTCAATATTGTAACTTTTTTAGTGCTTGTGAAAAAAATTGTTAAACAAATTTTATGTACCCCCTTTAAGGGGCTGTATCTTAATAAGGGATGCTCCAATAAAGTTTGTTTATATGAAAGATCCTATCTTTTTTTCGATGAAGAATCAGCCCCTTAAATGTTTTACACTTATTTAGTTACACCCTGTATTGTCTTACAAAAAAGAATTATTTCCTTCTTGCTGGAAAACTGCGCGAGTCCAGTCCATTCTCAAAAAGGCAAGAAGACATTGCCAGGCAACTATCGTCCAGTCGCATTGCTTGTGGTTATATAAAAAGTTATGGTGAAGGTCATCAACAAAAAATTATTAAAATACCTGGAAAGCTTCAACATTATTAGTAATCGCCAGTATGGATTCTGTAAGTCTAGATCAACAGAAGACCTCCTCGCTTATGCTACTCACGTTCGGAACAACCTAATAGAACATCATGGGGAGTCCCGGGCGGAACCACTGGACATTTCCAAGGCCTTTGACCGAGTATGGCATGAGGGGCTCCTAATTAAAGTGATAGCATACGGAATGCCGGTTTAATATTGTTCATGGCTATCAAGCTTTTTTAAAAACCGTTCTCTGCGAGTGGATTTTTTCGGACATATTTAACATCAATGCCGGAGTCCCTCAAGGTTCTGTATTGTCGCCCGCCCCTTTTTACTATGTCTTGGCATAGTCATGTTGCGGCTATTGCTAAGGCAGCTCGCAGAAGCTTGAAATACTTTTCCGAACTAAGAACCTCTATACACCCCAACAACCTTTAATGCTCTATAAAGCCCAAATTCGACCATCGCTGGAGTACTGTTCGCATATTTGGGAGTCTGCTCCTAAATATACCTTAGGATTGCTAGATTCCATTCAAAAAAGAGCCATTCGCTTGATCGGTGACCATGATCTGACAAACACCTTGAAGGCCTTGAACATCGAAGGCAGGTTGGCGACTTGAGGCTATTTTACTGGCTAAATACTTTCATGGCAAGTGCTCAACTGAGGTTGCCCGCTTGATTTCACCCAGAGTGGTGCATGGTAGAAATACACGACAAGCCACTGCAGCCCAGCCGTATGTGGTTCAGCTTAGTGTCTCTCGAACGACATTGTTAAAAAATTCTTTCAACTGGAGAACGTCATCACTCTGGAACGTCCTCCCTGAGGCTGTGTTCCCCATTGAGTATAATCTCCAAAGATAGGGATTAGTCCTGCAGTGCTGCCTTAACATAAAAAAAGGCGTAAAGTAAAAGATGAGAAGGAAAAAAATAACCAAGCTGTTCTATCAAAAATGCGTAAGCTGTCTAAGTTTTTTAATGTTCAGAGTGATGTTACTGAATCCACAGAAATTGAAGCAGAAAATACAAAAGTTATATCTCGTTGCACGAATAGTAGTGGTAGTAGTTCTCTTTCAACATTTAAGTATATTAAAAATTAGTAAAGGAACACGATGGGCCAAGAACGTCTAAATCACCTCACCTTGATGAATAAAGAATATTATTTACCCAAAGAAATCGATATGAATGGTGTTATCTCTAAATTTGCTCAACAATCCCCACTACTTGCATCCCTGATCGAGCGGAAGAAACAGTACGAGGTCATAAGTCAGCCCGTGTACCGGTAGAGCTGACGGTGCCGGACGTGTAGCGCAGGCGTTTAAGTTACGTCGTTAAATATTACCATGTAATATATCTGGCGCCATCTTCAATTATTTTTAATAGCGAACCTCATCAATAACGACACTAGTGAATTGCATTTCGCGATACGATTTCAAAAACATATAGTTGTTCCATAGTCCATCGTTATTGTGATGTTATCCAAGAGGTTCAAAATGTTTGATAGTTTTTTACCTCCGTACCTCTTCTAATGGAATTTAAAAAACGCAATATAAGAGCTACTGGGACCATTCGGGAAAAAACATTAGTAAAATGTCTTCTCATACCTAAGGGAGAAATGAAGAAGAAGCCAAGGGGTTCCTACGTGTTAAGATCTACTGAAGATAAAGTGGCACTACTATAACAGCGCAAAAAATATTGCTATTGAAACATCCGTGTTTCGTCCATGAAAACCACATCTAACGTAAGTTTTCTGTATATTGTCTCAAACACTTTATACGTTTTGAAACAATATCCGGTTTCTCCATAATGTAGCACCTGCCACTGTGCCTTTTACATTTAAATCCCAAATGATTTAACAAATGACCTAATGTGGAGTTGCTTAGGTCAATAATTTGTTTGGCATGCAATTCCTCTTTTAGCTTTTGCCGTGTGACATACTTATGCGTGGCAATCATATTGTAAACTACGTTCCTCATTTGAGTTTTCCTTGCCTCAGTTAAATCCCTTGTTCTTGGGGCACGCTCTTCTCTATTAGCCTATAAAGGAAACTAAATATTATAATGACTACATGTTCTTTTATTACTTTATAATTGAATATAAATACTTACAATTAGTTACAATCCTTATATAGTATATAATATAAAAATCGAATAACTTTGTGGTTCATAAACGTCTAATACGCCATACACTGCGAGACACCTTTTATTCATATGTCAATAAATTTAAAACCACTTACTCTGGGAGAGGTTCCTGTTGTATAATTGTTTCGGATCCTGGCTACAGTTTTCTCACTAATCTTACAGGCTGCTGTATGCATTTCACAGCTGAAATTGCCTGAAGGCTATTTTTTCTTTCTCTCACACCTGACAAAGAGAGGCAATTAAGGGTTGGTACTTGCTAATTTCATTCCTATGATTTGTTTAGAAGAAAAAAATGATGATTAAAAGCTGTAGCTTCCTTTGTTGCAGCTTTTATTGCCCTTTTGGTCTTTTTGAATAATCTCTACTATAATAACAACTTGTCATTAAATTCAATACACAAAGTATCCTGATGCGTTACGTGTAAAGTAAATTAGGTAGATGTGTGATTCTCAAAATTTGGGAACCATTTGGAAAATGGAAAATTGAAAGCAAATATGTTTCCTGAATGATATTTTTTAAGATGTGTTGCTCAAAATACTGAACTTAACAAACATTGATAGGCAGCAGAGATAATTTTTGAGTATTTTTCGCAAAAAATACACATTGTGGCTTTGGTGTTGATTATTTTTCTACGGGGTTGTTTTATGTTTAAGTTTTTCGTTTCGTATTATTTACATACTAATCAAAAAAATAGAATTAAAAAAAAAATATAACCTTTTGTTTTACTAATTTAAATAATATCGAAATCTATATTTTCTTAGCCCATTGATTACCACCAAGCCTAGGAATTGTGCTTCGGAGTTGATCCACATATCCACAACGTATTGTGTTAGTTGCAGCCTAATTAAATTAATTAATTTAATTAATGGCAAATAGTGAATATCTTGCAAAACTTTATTTATAATGAACATAATAATATGATGCTAAAGCTCAACCAGTTTAACAAACGCATAAACAAAAAACATATTCTAGAAACTAACATAGTAAGTAGGAACGAAGGACGTATTTAAAAAATATTGTCTTTTCTGAGTTTTAAAATACAAGCGATTACGAAATTTTTGTACTTTAAAAAGATTGACGTTCCGAAAAAATTATGGTCTCGTTTATCCACCTTGTCTATTTCCATTTTTTTTTCAACATCCCTTTATCTACAATGCCAATGTCGTCTACATCAGGGAAGACAAAATACGCATCCTTTGACTTTCTTAAATATTTTACTTCATATCCATCTTTTTCGTCATCTAACCTTTTCATTACAAGACCAGCATATAACTTATTTTTCCTGAAAATGTGACCAATATAAAATCATTCTCACTGATTTGCATATCAAAAGATCTGTGGTTTTCTTCTTCACCTTTATTTTAATTTTTTTTGTCATCAGAACTGGTGTAGACATCTTGATATTTCCATCACATATCTAAATCGTAATAAGGAAACTAAGAATTACAAAATTTTAAGTTACAAGTAGCTTCATATTTTCGCACGCTGTACACAAACAAGTATATCCTTTATTCACTTTTAGTGAAACCACCCAAAAGGGCCTATTTCTATCTATCTATTAAATTCTTTCATAAAATGTTTATGCAACATCTTCAGAGATTTGTTAATTAGTCTTTTTTGTTTCTTCTGCACCTTTCTTGTAATGGTATCGAGTTTTCCTGGGCATAGTCTGCTGCTGCTGTCTTGTCCCAAGAAATTTTTTATTTTTAAAGCTAGCCTTAAAGCAGATTTCATGTTAATTCTAAGACATTTCTGTTTTGATGTTTTAAATATACAAAAAACCTCTCTTCTTAATTTCTCAATGGCCCTGTAGACCTTTGCTCTATCTCTCCCAACTCTTCTTCTACCAACATCATATCTGCCCAGTCTCCGTTCTTCCATTGGGACTGGGGTGGATGAAGTAGTAATGTCTAAAATAAATCTTTCTTCAGCTGCCTCTAGTTCTTTTTTTTTGTCTATATTGGCGTGAACTGTTTGCCCAATTTAGTTTTGTAATTTTTCATTTAAATCTTAATTTTTTTTTATTTTGACTGGCTCTACTCGCCTTTTCCATCTTTCTCGTTCCTTGGATTTCTTTTTCATATAATTCCGGTTTATTTTTCTATTTCATTCTTCTTAATCGTTGTAATTCCGTTTATCGTTCTCGTTTCCGTTTCTTTCCTTAGCCGGATTAGAGGCCATTGACTGTGAAGAAACATGTTAATTTTTTTCCATTGCTTTATTAACTTATTTATACTTAATAGTATTTTTTGTAATTTATGTAATGTATTTGTAAAGTCACATTAACTACGAGGCACAACATCAACACCGAGGCTCCTATATACCTCGGAAGTGATCGACTCGGAGTTGATGTTTATACGTTTTTATCTATAAAAATCGTTATGTAAATATAGAATTAAATTTTTAGGACAGATAGTACAACAAATACATCAAAACACACTATTTAAACTAGTTATTTAAAAAAATAAAATAATAATAATATTTTTATGATTTGAACGGTGTTGACGCTTACCTTACAGCCACTTTGAGATTTCACAAAGATAACAAAAAACCCGAACGTCTATTCTCTTTCGCCGCTCGATCTCAACTGAAATTCAGCTGGAATCCCCACTACTTAGGTACTCTAAAACTACAATTCGGGCCATAATTTTTCGAAAAATGCATGCAACCTCGGTGATAATGCGAAAACTTGGATTCAAAATTGAACCTTAAATATCGACACATTGATTAAAGATAACTACATAAAGTGACCATAGAATAAACATCCTATATTTTGTTATTTATAATAAGTTGTTACAGATTATTTAATTCCGATTTTATATTGGCTAATATCGAGAATACTTTAAACAACATTGGAGTTACAACCTCGGAGTTGACTTTGGGAACCTGGTACTCCCAACAACTTAGTTATTATTATTTAAATAATTTTAGTTGTAAGTAGTTCTAATAAAATACTCGACTAATTAAATTATCTTAACAGGAAGTAGTCGAAATGATCTGAATATTCCGAAAAAAATTACTGTTACATCAAGTGGTTCCCAAATTTTGAGAATTCCACAGATACATTTTTATGATCGAGAAATAAACACCAACAAATCACAGTTCAGCATCGATTATAGTCAAATCGATGACTATAATATCTAAGCCATCCCTATGTATGTGCGAAAATAACAGAACCGTTTCAAAAACTCTTTATTGAGACTATTAAAACTTCAAACAGAAAAATCGTATAAAAATGACTATGCCGGAATCCCGAAGTGCTGTTGTAAACTTGAACCAGGATCGTCATGAATGAAAATCCCCAAAGCGGCTGGCGGCGGACCCGAACACCGATCGAGAAAGGGAACAGCGGGATAGCGTGGAGGCACGCCTCGCTTGCCGTCGCTTTATTGCCCTCGTCGAGATCAAAAGCAGATTGTCACCATTACCATTTTACAAAGTGTCAAAATATCCGCATCGCGTACTACGAAGACCGTTTGTAAACCCACGACAAGGTCGGTCGTTGATCTGTTTAGGTTTGGGCGATCTCAGTTTTGTTTAACGTTTTTTAATTAGAGATGTAATTTTTAATAATTTTCAAAATTTTCTGAATATTTATGCTTGGTATATGTAGTGTTGGCACTCTTGTCTTGTCTTGGCGAAGACAAGACAATACCAATACAAGACAGGTATAGTTCCAATTTTGATAATCTGCTCAAAGACAACTTTGTATGTTGTTTTAGATTAAGTCTGACATGATTAAGCCAAAGATTGCGAAGATGATGTTTCACTTATGGGAGTAATTTAGGTTTTTTTTTATATTGTAGATGGAATTGCGCTGTAAGCTCTCTTCTTTAGCTGAAGGTCAGGCAATGAGAATTAGGGTTCTAGGGCCGAATCAAATATAATTTAAAAATGCGTAAAAAGTATCAATACTTACTTTAAAGATTAATAAGTACTTTTCAAAAAGCAAATAAAAAAAAAGAGCACAGCAAATAAAGTTAAAAGATAGTAGTCTACAGAGTACCCTAAATGCCATGGTTAGTAATAAGAATCGCGTAGATTGAATTAAAAAATAGGGTCATAAGTTTACATATAATTTTGTCCCCCGTTACCGAGCTATGTCCTCCGGCGGATCATGAAGATTATTTTTTCCAAATTTTTTCGAAACTCCCCCAACACAATCATGTTTCAGAAATATTTCGTATTAGTTTCTCCGAAAGATTTTAAGTATTCCGTAAATATTACGAAACATTTATGAATATTGGTAAAGTGTTTCAAAAACCCGAAAATGCCCTATAAAAGTAATGTTTCTGAAACATTTCATAATTGCATTTGGGTTGCTCTACAAACTAAGGACAAAACTGACCCTGATTTTGGCCCGACATTTTTTGTACATTCTAGTTGCGAAATTTAATCTATTATCAAGAATACAACGTCTTTTAGACTATATTAGGTGAAACCGTCAAATTTTTTTAAAATTTTAGATTTATGCCTATTTCAAGGAAATCAAGTGGCAGGAAACTAAGAGTGTAACCAGGAAACTGAGGAAAATAACGAAAATCAACCGAAATCAGCGTATATTAATTATTTATTTTATAAATAAAATATTTATGCTTCTCGCCATTTATTTGTAATATTCCAAGTATCGTGAACAATAACGAAAATTAGGTATATTTTTGATTTATACTGATTCCATACCTAAACCAGTCTGAAACAGGAACTTTAATCATTATATTATTTTTGAGCTTTAAGCAATAGTTCTAAGACACATTATAAAAAGGCTATTTTTATAATAAATTTACAAAATTACTATTAACAATCTGAATTTAAAAGACACTTAAATCTTATATAACAGAAATCAATAACTTTTAGCAATCCCATTGTATTTGCTTCTCGTTTGCATTTTTTTCTTTTATTATTCTAATTTGAAGAGAAATTTTAATCATTAAATTATTCTTGAGCATTAATTATTATTATTATTCTAAGACACATTACGTAAAATCTCTTGTATTGATAACTTAACAAAACGAATGTACGAATCTAAGTTTTACCGACACTTAAATCTAGTGTATCAAAAAATAATAACTTCTGGCGGTCTCGTTGCCTTGCCTATTAAGCTATTTTTTATAATCATAGTCAGCTGAGCAGGCAGTTAACCTGTGCCCAATTATTACATACAAGACACTGAACCCAGTCATTTCGTGTTGTATCTTCGCTATAGAGAACACCACAAATAAGGCACTCACAATCGCTGGATTCGTAGTTATTTTTCTTTGTTGTTTTTAATTTTTTTTCTTTACCTTTACCTTTATGTTTATTTCAATTTAATTTACTTTTCTGAGTTGGGTCTATTTTTTTATATTTTACCTCCTTCATAACTTTTTCTTTTCTTGATATTTTCACGCCCTGCGGATGCGACTGGGGACGTTGACCTAAGATCGGAATAAAAACACCAAATTTTATACAACAACAATGAATTAATTTATTTACTGTTAGTCTGTTTCAAATAAATCATTACAATTATTTTACACTTCAATTACGTTATGGTTAAATATTACCCTTGGTTACATTTCCTTATAGGTGAGACAAACTATAGTTTCATACTTACAATAAAAGATTAACTTTGAAAATAACCAACATGGGGCTGCTTTCGAACCGCGTCTCGCAAAGGGGAGAATCGGGATAGAATCGATCAGTTACCAGGTCGAACACCTTCGTTTCTGCTGACTTGCTGAATCGGCTTGATTGGCGTGTTTATAAATTTGGCAATAAAAAATGGGAAATTAATTTCTTTACTGAAATATGGATTTATGAAATATTGATTTAGGTTTTGAATTATTTTGAGAAAATATTCTTTTTGATTATTCCCTTTGTGACAATATCATTTCTTTTTTCTTTTTTGCCTGCACGTTAACATCATCTTCAACTTTTCTTCTTTGAGTCTTAGCTTTTCTTTGTTCTTTTCTCTGTTTTAATAGCTCAGTCACTAGCTCTTCAGGCTGATCTAGAAAGAAAGTAGTTGGGTCAATTTGCAAATCAGGCATAGCGTCTTCCAAAAAAGAAGTTTGAACTATCTTCTTTAAGCATTTTTTTATTTTAGGTTCCGCCTTCTTTTGCTTTTGTTGATGCCATATATTTTTATATGTAATAACCTGGTTCTTGAACTTCCAAACCTTTCTTTCATTGACAATCGGCCCCAATAGTAAGTTATTTTCTACTTTCTTATCTTGACTGGTCGTCACATTAGATATATTATTTGTTATATACTTTTCTAATGTATTTATCTTTTAATCCGACGTTTTGAAACCATTATACGAATAGTCGCACTTAGACCAGTGTCAATACTTATTAAATATAGATAAAGTAATTACTAGAAGTAGTCAAAGGCTTTATTATTTTGAATTTATAGTGTATAGCTAAAAAGTTGCAAATTATCTTGCACACAAACAATATTTCAATATAAACTTCTCAGGATCCTGGATAGTTCTCAGTATCCTGGGTCTCAATTTGACAGGATCCTGAGACCAGGTTTCTGAGAATTTTTAAATAATATTTAAAAAAAACATCGATTAAAAAAACATTCAATCAAAATTAAACAGAACTAAGCCTTGGTGTAAGCAACTTACATATCAAAACGCTAAAAAACCAAATATATGTATTTATTTCGTAAGTAAATATCTTACCAGGATTCTGCGAACTCGACTGATTATGACACGACTTCCTCTGCTGACTGTAACTAAACAACACACTAGGTGCAAAAAGATAGTTGATATTCTTTGTTTCTTTTGTAGGTAAGATTAAGCTGAACGACAACGTCGCTCGGCGAATAGAGTATTAAATATTCGCTTATTTTACATTGAACAGGATCCTGATATAAAACCGAGGTGACAAATTCTGGAAAAGGATTTTATAACATTTTTGCGATAATAGAATAATAATAGATATGTCTTCCAGACAATAAAATATAATAAGTTCTTCTTTATTTTTGTTTAATTTATGGCCTCAATGTCGTAGTAAATAAATCACATTATACTTTTGATTAGATTTTGTTTGAGGAATACTGCAGGTTTATGAGAATTTGGCACTTTGAATAGTAATTTCGTCAAGAAAATAATTTTAAATCTAAATTATTTTTAGAGACCAACTAGACGTAGGTATGTTATACAAATAAACAAGCTTGTAACACATTTTTCATGATATTTTAGCTAAGCCGCCAAATATTCCTTAGTTTGTAGAACTAGCCATTTCTGAACTATTTCAAAAAAATTTCTTGTAATATTTCTGAAATCGGGTCTGAAATTATATAAAATGAAATAATATATCATTCAATATTAAGAACTTATTTATTAAAAAAAAAAACATATAAACTATTATTAAATAATAAATATGAATATACAAAATAGGATGCCTATTTATCTCTGAAGTTCTTCTTTATATGGTACCCTATATTTATACAATATCTTCGTCTACTAAGTACCTTCTTTTGTTTTTCATTGTGTATGCCTTATGCATAGTATTCTGAAGAAAGGGTCGGCCTGGGTATACGTACTACATCATTACAATATCTACATGGTAGATATACTACATATTAACCCTATTAAGAACAAAATTTGGTTGTTTATTAGTAAACTTGTAGAATTAAACAACGTTTCTGAATTTTCACTAAAATTTATTATTTAAACATAGTGGTTTCGCCAACACTGGCGTCTTCATGAAAGTAGAAATTTAAAAATTAATCATTTTAGGTATGAATAATAATAATATTATTTGGGTATAAAGGTGCATTTATAAAACTTTCGTCGCCACCGTTCCCGTTGCAACTTCATCTAAAGGGAAATAATGTATACATTTATAAAAGCCGCCACCGCTCCCGTTCGTAACTCCAACATGACCAATTTTTAACTCGCTGACCTTGTGTTGTTCTCCGTTCCTGCTTTGGGAAGTAAGAAATTTGACACATTAGATAAAAAAAAACATAGAAATATTTTCCATATTCCTACGATTTCAGCGTTTAAGAGAGTAGGCTTATCTCGTAGTTGAAAAATAATATTAAATATTGGTCACATTATCCACCTTTTCAAAGAAAATTAATATTCTAACCTCAAGATAGGTTATTGCTATCGTGAATTTACAACGGTGCTGTCCGTGTTTTATAAATACCCTAAGATCGGTGGCGATGAGCGGGAGCGGTGACGAAAAATTTTGCAAATTAACCATTATCCCTGATGGAAAAATATCAATCCCTACTATATCAAGGACACTGCGTATATCAATGTTTGATATACATAGACACTGTTAAAAATACAGGTTCCATTATAAGTTTAGCCACAATTATTTATGTCTCTATATCTTATATATACAGGGTGGCCAATTAGTACGACAAAGGTCAATATCTCCTGTACCCTTAAAGATAGCGAAAAACTTTTGACGAAGCTTATTAAGGGTTAAGAGATGCATCTTTTAAAATTATTTTCGTCTATACAGGGTGCTCCAAAAGAGCGGCACGGTAAAATTTTTATATTTTTTAAATAGAACACCCTGTATATATTTACATATTTTCATTTGCCGTGAACTACTGTACATAGCACCGTAATTATTTATACACATTTTTGCAACGTTGCCGAATAGATGGGAAAATCCCTTAAATTTGTGAAAAAACATCGTTCAATAAAATGTGTAGTATTTTTTAACTTATTATAATTGGAAACAAAATATTTTTATAATGGAAAGAGAAGTGTTGACAGAAGTCGCCCAAGGTAAAATAGATTCATATTTTTGTACAGGGTGATTTCTACGGACATGCCAACTTTACGAACTTTAAACCTAATTTTCTCATTTTTTTCAAACGAAACACCCTGTATTTGATTACTTTGGCTTGTAGGGATTTTCATCCTCTTTAACTTTTGTTAAGGTCTTTTTATTCCTATCTCTACAAATATTGGTCGTATTTCAGTTTTTGTCTAAAACTCTAGCAAAAAACTGAATGTATTTTACCATTGTCGTTTTTCTAGTTACCTATGACATAGAAAATAAAAACAAACGTTCTTGTTTAAAATGAAACGTCAGTTTGTTTGTAATATAATGACAATTATAGTGATTTGGTGAGTTATTCTTCAAAAATTAATAAAAATGGATTTTTCAAATGTCGAAATGGTGGATATGGTTTTTGTATTAGGAGCTAGCGACAAAAACTGCTTGTTAGCTATATGAGGATATATCAAGAAAGATATCCAAACCGAAGGCAACCCAGTAGAAGGGCGTTTGAAAAAGTAAAGGAGCATTTTTAAACAACGGGGAGTGTAGCCTATAAGAAACAAGAAAGAATAAAACGTGTTTTAACGGAAGAAAATCAATTAAATGTTCTTTTAACAGTCACTGAAAATCCACACATTGGCCAACGAAATATTTCCGACCAATTAGATATTCGGCGTTCATCGATTCAGAACATACTGAAAACAAATAAAATGCATCCTTACCATATCCAGTTACTGTAGAAACTAAATGAAGGAGATTTTCAAAAGAGAATAGATTTTTGTGAATGGACGCAGGAAAAAATGCGACAACAACAAAATTTTGCACATTTAGTATTCTTTTGTGATGAAGCAACATTTCATAAAAATGGAAACGTGAATAGGCATAATTTTTACTATTATGCTACAAGCAATCCCTATTTTATAAGAACCCATTCACAAAATAGATGGTCCTTAAACGTTTGGGGAGGAGTTACAGGAGACTATGTTATTGGACCGCATTTTTTTGAGGAAAGAGTAACTGGACAAGTATATTTGGACTTCTTACAAAACGATTTACCACAATTAATGGCTCAGATACCGAATGAAATTCGTGAACGTCTTTGGTTTTTACATGATGGAGCCCCCGTGCATTATACAGGACTTGTTACTAACTTTTTAAATGAAACATAATATGGGCAGCACTGGATTGGAAGAGGAGCGCCCGATCACCAGATCTAACAAAAATGGATTTCAGTAAGGATCAGTTATATAAAATAGAGAATAGAGATGATATGAAAATTCGTATTAAAAACTGTTTTTAAACTGTAACTCGGGAAATGTGTAGAAACATGACTCATTCTTTTGAAAAACGTATATAATGGTGTATTCAAGTTAATGGGAGCCACTTTGAACAATTAATTAAATAATTTTAAATTAATTAATTTAAATTTTAAAAATTGTCCTCAAGCTTGAATCGGTAAAAAACTTAAATCTAAAAATTGTTTCGAGTTCATTATTTATGTAAATTAATAGAAAAACTACAAAACTGACATTTGTTTTCATTTTCTATGTCATAGGTAACTAGAAAAACGACAATGGTAAAATACATTCAGTTTTTTTGCTAGAGTTTTAGACAAATACTGAAATACGACCAGTATTTGTAGAGATAGGCATAAAAAGACCTTAACAAAAGTTAAAGAGGATGAAAATCCCCACAAGTTAAAGTAATCAAATACAGGGTGTTTCATTTAAAAAAAATGAGAAAATTAGGTATAAAGTTCGTAAAGTTGGCATGTCCGTAGAAATCACCCTGTACGAAAATATGAATCTACTATACCCTAGGCGACTTCTGTCAACACTTCTCTTTCCATTATAAAAATATTTTGTTTCCAATTATCATAAGTTAAAAAATACTACACGTTTTATTTAACGATGTTTTTTCACAAGATTAAGGGATTTTCCCATCTATTCGGCAACGTTGCAAAAATGTGTATAAATAATAACGGTGCTATGTATAGTAATTTACGGCAAATTAAAATATGTAAATATATACAGGGTGTTCCATTTAAAAAATATAAAATTTCTACCGTGTCGCTTTTTTGGAGCCGCCTGTATAGACGAAAATAATTTTAAAATATGCATCTCTTAACCCTTAATATGCTTCGTCAAAAGTTTTCCGCTATCTTTAATGGTACAGGAGATATTGACCTTTATCGTACTAATTGGCCACCCTGTATATATTCAGAGTTACATTTCACAGAACAAACGAAGTTTGCACTGCGACAGCTACATTGCAACAACTTTTCGTACCTCCAATTCTGTCCCGGAGGGAGATGATTTCTTACTGCATCGTTTATTATTCTATTAATATTCTTGTAATTTAAAAATTTTTCATTCTTCTTCTGTCCCTTTACTATTCCATATTCTAATTCACAACAGACACAACTCAAGTTTAATAAATAAACTAAAGCGGGGAGAATTATAAAATGAACCTATTTGCATTTTTTATTTTTACCATGTTTTGTTAATATCGAGAGCATGAGCTTTATTTTCTGCAGTTTTATTTGTTTATATTTTATATCCGGGTATTTTTTTTGAGAATATATATATTTTTTTAATGACCTCTTAAGTGTCCAAGCATTTGACGTACGTTAATAAAGGTTTTAAAATATTTCGTTTTTTTGATAATAAATAATTTGTGTTGCATGGGCATTGTTACCCCCATTTACATTATTTTTATATATATATTAATATTCGCAAATAAAGAAAAAACAGGTACCTAATTAGCAACCTTAAGTTTGGTTTCAACTTTATAACATTCAAAACATGCGTTATTAGCTAAAGTCTGTTATAAAATTAAATAATTTCGTTTAAAATATGCACTTAATTTGTTAAAAGATTAGTCTGCGTATATTGCATGCGGAAAAGCGCAAATAAGTACCCCAAAAACTACGTAACACAACATAATAAATAGGACCTTAAAGTAAAAACTTCTTATTTTTAACCGACTTTTGGGGTATTTCAAGCATCGGGGCGACCGACGAGACGAGTCTCTATCCTTTTTCGATGCAATCCCGCTGTTCCCGTCTCCTCAGTTGTCGGTCACGTAAGAGTATTTCATTCATAAAAATCCTGCTTTAATCTTACTATACAGCGTGTGCAAAAAAGTTTTAGATTTATGGAAATTTCCCTTATTCTTACTATAACGAAAGAACGTTACTTCGTATAAAAATGTCTGCTTCATGAGAAAACGACTTTGTACCTATTTACGTAATTATTTTTATTGTATTTTATGTAACTAATTCTTCTATGCATAACGTTCGATAAACCGAACATCCTGTATTTCTTTTATTTATATTTTTTTAAAATATTCAATTTAAAAACTTATTTAAATTACTCCCAATATGCATGCTTAATAAAAAAATCTTCTGTATTTTAACTTCCATAACATTTTACACTAATGGGTTAATTATGTAAGGTTCCAATCCCCTTTAGTTTTTTTTTAATCGTTTATTCACTTAATTCCTGTATTTAATTTATTATAATCTTTATTATTTGTTTATTACTTTAAAGTGCCTCGACCTCTTATGGCCAATGGCACGTTTACAACATTAATGTGTAACGAATATTAAGTAAAATATGGGGTGTTTGGATATAAGTTTGGTATAAAAAAAGTACATATAAAAGTGTATGGAGAACTTGAAGTAGAAGGCTGATCACTACTGATCAGCAATGGCAGTATTTTAAATTTCTGTCCCCGTTTTTTGGTTAGTTCGCTGGTTGGTCGTAGAGGCGCTCTCCTCGTTAGTAATATTCGTTTTTCATAGAAAGTGTAGCATTTTTCTCGTTGTATTTATTCAAATCACTTTTATATTAATTTTTTTCCAAACATTGTTGATAATGAGTAACCGTAATTCATATAAGAGTAGAGTTTGCTTCCGATAAGAAGCTCAAGAAAGAACTCCAAAAGTTAGTAAAAATTAGCCTATAAACCATAATAATTAAGTAAAGAATATCAAAGTCATGAAAATATTATGATGTCGATTTTATAAATATTTCTTTCGCTGCATTTTAATAGTGTTATAAATTTGGCACAAAGCATAACCAAAGAAATATGTTGAATTACAAATGTATACATGTATGTAATTATATAAGGAATCCTGAACAGCAAGAAGTACTCTGAAGTTGTTCACCATGCAAATTGAATCATGGAAGCAATAAAAATAAATATATTAAATCGTTTATATTAAGACGTCATGGAAAGTTAAAAGAAGATGCATGTTATGTTACCCGTAAAAATTTAGGATTAAAACAGAAGGTAATTTTATATTTTATGCCCATACAACTTTGTTTGTAGATTACTAAGCTTATAAAGGATGTTGTTGGGGAAACGATCATCCAAATGTATTAAAAAATAATATAATTAAATGCAACAAATGTTTTTAGAATTAATACTACTGTTAAATATCTGATTTCAATATTATTTTAATAAAGAAGCAAAATGTATCAATGTTTGCGGAACGAATAGTGTTATAGCCGGGATAAACATAAAACTTGCAAATATCATCTTTTAAAATACATATAATAAGCGACTAGTCAACTGTTACTCCAGGAAAAAGCAAAGTTCTACATTTAGATGTTAAGAGTATATTTTTTAGAATCTTGTATATCCAAAAACCCTTTGACGTTGTTTTAGCGCTCTAGAAAGGTGACACAGCACGGTACATTTTGTTGATTACTGATTGGTTAAAAGAAAACATGGCGGTTGTGTAGCCTATCAGAGTGCATTGTTGGTTGACCGTCATGACAACAGGGGCGTGGCCTTGCTGTCGGATGGTATAGTTTTTTATTTTGTATACCACTACACTTTTGGCATGGATAAAGCAAGGTCGTATGTCAACAAACGCACGTGGTTTCTTTCCGTCGGATTGAAACAAATAGCATTGACTAAAAAAAGGCACCCAGCAAATGTACTAAACAAATGTAGTGACTAGTTATGTGTTTGTAAATCAGTAGTGAATGTTTATGTTGTAGTATGTTATTGTATAATCATGTACTAAAGAAGTCTTGTGTGATTTGGAGAAATAAACACCAAATTATCACAGTGAAAAGCTCGTTTAATTGCTTCACTCAGTAAATAAGAGAATCAGTGAAATTAACCTACAATCGAGGAACATAAAAGCCTCATGAACTGTTGACGCAGGTTAAATAACAACACTTGGCTTGGTTAACAGATGTAGAGAACAGTGAAAAAAAGTGTGCTGCCATAGCATTTAAAAGTTTGGAAGAAATTATATCAGGCTTACCAAACGCTCAACAAGAAGCTGAAAGGACTTGTTTCGCTGCAGCGTGCAAGGTATTGTAAAAACAGATGCTCTACGCCTGTTTGCATTTATGAATGTTTATTAATAAGAATCAAGGGGAAAGTAGTTTATGAAGATTTACGAAGTCACAAACTTTTAGTTAATTAACTAAATATATTTATACTCTGTGATACAATATTTACACTAGCTTAAGCGATTGTTTATAGTTTTAAAATTGTTAAGTGTTACTTATGACTTCTATCGTAAAATAAAAAATTGTAGGCTTGGAAGCATTGCACATACCACCATACCTAGATGCAGCCATATGTGATATACAGTAAAATATCTCAATAGCGACCACCCTCGGAAAATCAAATATTGGTCGGTTAACAGGGGTGGTCTGTTATTAGAGAAAAATTAAACAATTGGTCTGCATTTTACAGTGTTTGTTTATTAATAAGTATCTACATATATGTAAATAATTTTAAATATATTTGTCTAAATTTATCAGAACTGAAATTAAATGAGACGAAGCCAATTATAAATATGTATATTATACAATGCTTGCTTTGAAACTCTTATTTTTTTAAGATAATCAGAAATTAATGATTGCTTCATAATTTTTATTTTACCTTTGTAACATTCAGATTGACATTTAGTAGCAATTGAGAAATATTTCTAGACTTGTCAAGATTATTAACAATATTAAAAAGCTTTCTCAAGTCTCTCAAACTTGCGCAGGCTTCAGATAGGCTTGATATTTTCGACACTGGAGCAGGTTCAGGTTCCTCTTCCTCTGTCTCAGAGTTTGGAGTAGTTTCATTCGTTTCTTTAATCTCTTCAATACACTCGATGATAGTCAATTGTACACTTATGATTCGCAAAACGTTAACAAGAGAGACAAATTGTTTCAAGTTTACAAATGTGTCCGTTGTTACAGGTCAAATTTGCGGATATTAAATAGTAGTAATTTTATTTTAAACTCACCCACTTCTTCATAAAATTAATTATTATAATAATAAAAATCAAGACAGATACTTCTTTCAGAGCCTCCTTGCTCAAACAATAAATATACAGTTGACAATTTCAGTTTTCATTTTAACAAATATCGTTTTCTCAATCCTACCGGTTCCTCAGGCTGCTTCTGGCTTATTTATTAATTCATTAATTACTAAACATAATCCATTTTAAAGGCATTAGTTCCATGCTTGAAGGTTAAAAACACGAAACCAATGGTAACAGGCACTTTGGGTATATGACATATTAAGGGTTAGAGAAACTTCTTCAATCCCTTTAATTTACCCTTATTAAATCAGGAGCGTTGTGTGGAAAGCTAACTTTCTTCATATTTTCCTAATTAAAGATAATTATTTAACCATCCTTACTTTGTTGTTGTTATTATTGTCATATGTCAATGCTGCCAAGTAAAGCTAAAATTCCCTAAAACTCTAACTGTCAAACTTACCCGCCTTTTTGGAAGGAGAAAAGCCATTTTCTTGGTTCACTTTGGTTCCTGCAGTGGTGCAAATCGGACCAACGGCGCTATTTTCGCCACTTTAGTGACAAATTTGGGGTCCCAGGCATTTTATCGGTGACCAAATATATTCAGCGCCGAAAGCTATTTTGCTGTTTTAATTGCTTCGGGTTTCTCCTCAAATTTCAGATTATTTTCTACGAGAAAGGCCAACTACCACCTCAGGTGAGTTCTAGATCATAACTTCTGCAAGAGATAAGCAGCTTTGCTTTTTATAATGTTAAATAGGTTTTAAGTATCATTTATTTCTTACCATTCACGTCATACTGTAGCCAGCAAGTGCATGCTTTGCTTTTGTTTCAGGTATTTTTTTCTTCTCACCTTTTTGTTTTCTTCGCACTCTTTTGTTTGCATATTCTTGTCCTGCCTGCGTTTGGCATTTGTCTATGTCGCTTTGGACTGCATGATCCTGCTTTCACTCTTTAGCTGAATACCCGAGCCTAGCACCCCTTCATCCGTCGAGGAGTCTTCGAAGGCCTGGCGATACACAGAGGCTAACTCGAGCCAGTCTTTCCAGTAGCAGTGCCAGTGGAATGGAGTTTGGCGAGCCTCACATCAGGTTTTTCTATTTATCTGTGCTGTCTAACTACTAGTAGAGCACATTCAGAACGTGCTTAGGTCGTGGAAATCCACTCTGAAATTCCACCGTTAACACGCAATTATCACAATAATGTCACTAGCTTTCTAAATTCACTATTTTATATGTAGCTACCGGCTTAATTTAAAATCACATTTTTACTTTTCATTTTAGTATAACCTCAAATTCTGTTACTTTCAACTTTTAAAAGTCAGCTGTTCGGAGCAGTACCATATATTTTATTTCTGTACCTATTCTTAATCGGTTTCTTCGGTTCGACTAAGTTATATAAGGAGTATAAATAATTAAATAGTCCCCTTTTAATTTACATTTAGTATTACCCCGTATATTCGGTTCATGCTGGATCCTTTTTTATTCATTTTATTTATGGTCAATTCGATGACTCATTTGGGGTTGTCAGAATATATATAAATATTATTTCTAAATAGATTTTAGAGTTTAGTCTGATGTTTTGTTGATATCCGTGACGTTTCCTGTTTTATTTGTTGAATCTGTGTTGTTGTCTCGACGTAAGGGCCCCAAAAACAGGTGACGCACCCCCCTTTAGTTTTACCCACACCACTCGCCGGCCATCTGAGCTAGTCACGAGTCGGCCGCAGCCCTGAAGACAACAGCACTTGCTCATTTAAGAGCCACCTGATCTTTCTCTCTTGTCTTTTTCCCGTTTTTTATATTCATAAAAACATAACTAATTAATCAATCAATACCAGTGGCGGCTCCTCAGGGTAGGCCTCTGAGGCCGCGCCTCACCCTCAATCTCCCAATCTCCTCTCAAAAAATACAAATATGTTTTTTGTAAATTTATAGATTTTCAAATATAAATTCCATATGAAAAATAATTTTCATTGCTTTACCGAGCGCCGCGCTATAAGCGACTATTTTATTTTGTAAACTTTGGCGACGTCGACGACCGAGAGGCTAAATGATTTCAGCTTCACTGCTCCGAGTGTTCGTACCTATTTTGACAAGCCTCACACGAAAATCTCAACGTCTTGTGTTTGGTCTGTCTCTTTTACTCGGGGGTCATTTCGCGTTTGTTTCTCTCATTGAGGCTATAAGAACCTAGCTTGGCTGGTTCTTGATTGGCTGTTTAAATCACATGTTTTATTCTGCGAATTCTATGATTACCCGGCGCCCGGCGTATATCGTAGCAGGTGTGTGAACTGTGTGTGTTTGGTGTTTGGTTTAATTTAGGAAAATTACAAATTGTCATATTTTATTAGTTTATTTTATGTTAATATTGTTGTGACTGTGCAGGGTAGTCAGGATACAGGTGCGATGCAGGTAATGTAGAAGTGTTGGCAGTGTTTGTTTGGGCAATTTATAATTTCGTGTTCGGCAAATTAAGGTTATATTTTCAAGATCCGGTAAGTTTTAAGATTTCTTTATTATGTTATTAATTATTAAACGCTAAATTTTATTGTTTTAAAAAAATATGAATCCTGTTCATGATATTATTCACTCAGTTATTGAAACGCCATTTTTAACCCTAGAATGCTACTTGGGGTACATCTGTACCCCAGCCTTTTTTTAAATTCTGGCCAACCGATAGCAGGTGGCGCTGCAACCTTGAGCGTATCTGTAGTTTCAAGCCACGTTGCGTTAGTCCTTGTGTGATACTGGTGCGAGGCGGAGTGTTTGGCTCTGTGCAGATATTTGATATTGGGATACAGGTGTACCCCAGTGTAGCAGAATACAAATATATTTTAAATGGTATCGTCGTTTTTTGAGATAAGAAAACGAGAGAGAGGTAGAGAGGATAAAGCGAATTTGGGCGAACTGCTCCCGGGCTGTTCGGCTAAAAAAAAAAGGTTGGTTCACATACAGGCGGGTGATATCAAATAAAGTCCTGCGGGTCTTGACCATCCAATTGCAGGTATTTAAGCTCAGGGAAATGAAATTGGTGTACCTAAATTTAGTTTTACATAAGAAATCAATTTATAATCAATGCAACTCGCAGGGACCCGGACCGGAACCGCTAATTGGTAAGAACCGGACCGGAACAGATATTTTTTGTGGACCGGAATCGAAACCGAACACATATTTTACTTGAAAGAAAATTTTAGTTGCAGAACCCGAACCCCAAAAAATTAAAACGGTTTTTTTGTTTTTTTTTCTGTTTTCAAGGTAATACTTTGCCAGATAGTTTACACATGCCTTTGCAGTAATTAAACCTAACCTAATTTTAAGTTTCTCTATAAATTTGGTTCTGTGGAGACACTTTCGACTTACGGCTGAGATTTTAACCACAAAACAGATAAGCAGCCCTATGATCAAATCACAAGTTAATTCTAGGCGCTAACTAGCTGTTTTTCAGCCACAATGAAAAATTAACAAGTAGGCCTTTTTTCGGTTGTTGT
The DNA here is from genome assembly GCA_963920685.1 of Polydrusus tereticollis. Classification (NCBI taxonomy): domain Eukaryota; kingdom Metazoa; phylum Arthropoda; class Insecta; order Coleoptera; family Curculionidae; genus Polydrusus; species Polydrusus tereticollis. The sequence continues at coordinate 22,568,971 of OY987328.1, forward strand.
CATGGAAGCGGTACGTTAAAAGTTAACTTGTGTATTTGATCATAGGGCTGATTAGGTATTGGCGAATTTAGTCCCCTTCTGGCAAATAAATGTGAGATCTTGCTAGAATATTCTAGGTACTTGTTTTTCTATCCCTCTTTGTCTTTATGCAAAATAACGAAGACTGAACGAAACCATTGCCAATTATATAGTGCTCGCATTTATGGCGACACGGTTTTCTTAATTTTTTTGAATGAAACGGGATTGAAAATTCAAAGTTTATCCAAAACGGTCGTTTTCGGATCGGAACCGAATCTGAATCGAAATTTCATAGTTTGGGGGGAACCGGATCGGAACCGTTTAAAATTGGTGGGAACCGAATCGAAATATTTGTTTCGGAACCTGAACTGTAACGGAACCTAAATTCTCTATTTCGTCTGGAACCGAAACCGGAACGGAACCGATATTACATTCCGGTCAGGGTCCCTGGCAACTCGTTATAACTTCTATTCAAATAATCCCACAGCCCATATATCTTCGGCCACTCGACAACCGGTCCCGTTGCAGAATATAAACGCCAGCAGATAATAGTGCAATACAGAAGTTAACCTAGAAAGTTTGAAGCCACCGTCAGGTGAAAATAAAAATTCAAAACAAGGAAATATAATTATAATACATCATGAAATACTAGTAAATGACTAGGATAGTGGATTCCAGGAAGATATTAGGTGATCGAAGGTATCGGCACAATGTAACCCCGCCTGGCAAAAGACACCGAAAAGAAAGGCAGTTAACATTAGATAGGTATCTAATTTCGTATAGGAAACGCAACATTGAACGTTTCACTAGATTTAAAAGCTAAAATTCAAGTCAGATATGTGTTATAAGGTACTATGATTAAGCCAGTTGTAATAATTTATTAGTGACGAAATTGAACTGTCACAAGCACTCAGTTATTCTTCTGTTTATACAGGATTCCTAAAACTGGATCATTCTTTACGGGACTTCAATTTTGTCACAAAGTGCAAGTAACGTCACAGGTAGTTCCTGAAGTGAAATGTTGCATTCATAGAGACTCGAAAATATATCGGAAAGATAGGCGAAACATTGTAACTACTTGACCTTAGTTAATCTACTTAATTTAAGTTAATTGAATTTAGTTAATTATCTGATTTTCGATTTTGCGATGTGAACAAAACTGAAAATTGTAGGCATAGGCTCATTGCCTCTATTAGTGTTATCCGAAATCTCGTCAACTTCTTAATTATAGCTGATTAAACCTATGTCTCCTTTTGGAACTACCAGTTTTAGGCCATTTATCCATGATAAATAAATATTATACTTATGCTCTATTATTGTTTGATTACTAACGATAAACAGGATTATTCATTAACTGTCCCCTCTATCGGGAATTCCGGCGCTTATAAGATGATGCAGGGGATTCTGAATTTTCTAGTAGGCGTTCGACATCTAGCTCGCTCGCGGGACACAGAGGCACTGCTAGAAACTTCTTTCCTTTTCTCGCGCGCCTGTTAGGTCATGTTTATATTTGGCGTGAAGAGCGGCTGATGCCGTGAACGTTGCCTTATTGAGCCTAATCTCTTGTTACAATATTCAAATATTGATTGAATATACTTATGCGTTATTAATACACAACAGTACGTATAGAATAGAAAAGGGACAGAATAACGATACCTGCGTGCGAACGAGAATGAAGAGAATGAGAAAAATAGATCACTAGGTTCCAGGTTAAGAGACTGCTGTAGCAGATCGAAACCTATATCTTTAATAGTATAGAATTTAGAGACCAGGTGTTCCAAGACCCAAGAAAATCCGTCACAACATTTATACAAATTTGTTGAAGGTACGCATTTTATAAACCATAATTAAGCAAAAAACATAAATGTATATGATGGGCCTAACATTCATATTCATATTTATTATGTTTAACAAACAGAAGGAGCAAAACATAGTAGGTACAGTAATATTATCATAAAAATAAAATAAAAATAAACGATTTATTAAATTACCTATGCCCTAAGCCATTTCCACTCTTTAAATTCACCAATGCCGTAACATGCCTGTAGTGACAATAACTTTTTTGACTTTTTTCTTAAATTTTATGGGTAAAATTATGCTCTTTAATTACTCGTGCAGTAAGTTGAAGAAACGACTTCCTGCAACTATAGGAACTTTTTTGTAAAGTTCTAGGTTGTACCTTACTAAAGAAATATCGTTTCCATTTTTCGTAGAATTCTCATGGTAGAAACCGTTAAGCGTGCTGTTATTTATTTGTTTATGAATATAAAGCTTTTCTCGACAAAATGTGCTGTAAGGCAAGTTAAAGATAATTCTCGAGATATGTTTTTGAATCACAAATATTTTCTCAATATACGAAGTCTGGCCCCATGCAACGATTGTATATTATTATGATATAGAGGGATATACAAAAAATTCGTAGTAGATATTTAAGAGCGTGACCCTGTCTACGCTGTTCTTCCAGCTATTGATTACTCCTCTTGTTAAGCCTACCACAGATACCATCAATATGGGTTTCGCATGATACAGTATTGTCTATAGTGATTCTAATAATTCAACTTTATGACCTTCAAAATCAAAAGAAACGTCACATGACTTCTTTGTAACGGGTCTTATCCGCATATATATCTACAGTGTGTTATTTAAGTACGTGGCCAAACTACAAGGCGTGATTCTTTGATTGATTATAGGACGAAAAGTTAATATAAACATAGGTTCGATAATGCTTCGTTTTCAAGATACAGTGACACCACATTTAAAAAAAATTTTTTTTCGTAAATATCTCAATAATCCTTTAGCCGATTTTGTTGAAATTTGGCAGTATTATTTACGGTAGTTAGAGGCAAACTTAACCCTAGCTAAATTAAAATTTTTAAGTCCAGCGGCGTCCCGAAAGGCACCTTAACTAAGATTTTTGACGAGAAAAATGTGTGCCACTGATTTTTTTGCAACTTTTGTATTTTTCTCGTATTAGGCAACTAAAACTACAACCTTTTTACTTTTAGCATTTTTTTCGTATCTTGCTTCGTTTTTGAGAAAAAACATAGGAATTACTATATTGCAATCAATAAAAAAAAACTTACTTATAAATAAGTAACACGAAACTTACAATAGTTGCTGAAAATGTCCTCCTTCAACTTTAATGCAAGCATTGCTTCGTCTTTTCGATTGCCGAACACGTTGAAATATTCCCGGCGAATGTCTTATCTGATCACATGAAACCCGTATCCGCTGGATTAATTCTTCTACAGTGGTGACACATACACGCGGAAAGGTGAGCCCGTCTGGCGGGAGTCCTTGTGGCCCTGAGCTTTTTTGCTCAGAGTGTCAATGACTCCTTCTAGACTTCCTTCCACACTCCCCTGCGGTCCAGTTCCGGAGGGTCTCACCAAAAAGTACTTAAGGCACTTTTCCTCTGGACTCTGGGGGAGGGGTTAGTTATGGATTTGTGGGGTGTATCGGGGGGGGGGGCTTTTGGAGGGTGGTAGTGCTAAATGGCGCACCTAGAGATGTTGGTGACGGGGTTTTTTATGACGGTAAGGGGCATCGATGTCATAGTTGAAGGCTTGTCTGATAAGGGGGTTTGGGTAATCTGGGGCCGAAGTTAGAATCTTCGTGTTTCTCTCGTGGAGAAATTGGGAAAGTGGTGTGGGTTTGATGTCGCGGTGTAAATCTACGTTACAGATGAACCATGGGATGTCCATGGCGGTGCGGATGTAACGATTTTCAAGGGATTGGAGGCGGTTGATGTGGGAGGAGGCTGCGTGACCCCACACCACTGAACAGTAAGTGAGGGCGGGTCTGATGATGGATTTGATAAGGAGGGTCTTGTTTTGTGACTTAGTGTGCTGTGGCGATTTAGAAGGGGGTAGAGAAGAGAGTAGGTCATTCTGGCTTTGTTGAGATTCCCGTGGATATGGCGTTGCCAGTGGAGGGTTTTATCGAGGGTGATACCGAGGTATTTCACTGCGTCGGACCAGGGGACATCGCGTCCATCCAGGTTAACCGCGTCGAAGGGGGGCTGCCTCCTGCGGGCAGACTGGATGGTTTGGGTTTTATCGGGGTTGACAGTGGTGACTTGAGTATTATAAACGAGGCATTTTAAATGCTCTTAAAGGAGAAAATCTAAGAGATTTAAATCCGGTGACCTGGGTGGACATAACTGTGAGCCTGCGCGATTGATCCACTTTGCTCTATAAGTTGTATCTAGAAATTGACGTGCTACTATGCTAAAGTGAGGTGGGGCCCCATCGTGCATGAGCCACATTGCTCCTCTTACTGGCAGTGGGACATTTTCTAATAATTCAGGTAAGAAAAATTCCAAAAAATGACGATACTCTTGACAATTTAATCTTGGTGGTAAAAAATCAGGTTCAATGAGATCATCACCCACAATACCAACCCAAACATTCACGGAAAATGAAAAAATAGTCCATACTTTCAGTGGACTCAATGTAATATGAAAAAAACTATGCAGTCTTCCTCCACAGTTTAATATTTGTAATAAAAATTCTAAGTTCCCGACATGTTTCGAGTACTTAAGTATTCATCTTCAGGGGATATCAACATCGAGTTTAACATAAAAGTGAGTTGTCTTAAATTAATGAGTACAACTCAAAGGCTGAAGACCTGGTGCATGAAATGGTTGTATGTATTGAAATAGAGGTGAAGTTTAGATTAAGTTTTAAAATTTAGAATAGTAGAAGATATTTTAGAGAAGATTATAAGTTTATTATAACATCTGGAGGAGAAAAGTTTTCTTTTATTTTAATTAGAGTACCGCGGTTGTGTCTGCACATAGGTTATATTGAATTTCCTTCTATAACCAATTTAAATAATTTTCTCAACTAATATTTCCTTAATTCTTTATTTTCCTCGCATAACAGAATAATTTATAAAACATGATTTATTTCTACAATTTTTCTAAAATATGGGGCATAGCCCCATATCATCATATAAGTTAACCATACAGCTTATGGATACTTTTTTTTTAATTTCTTTTAATCCCCTCTTTCAATAAATAAATAAGAATTAAGCTTTAACAGCTGTAATTAAAATAAAAGAAAACTTTTCTAATCCAGATGTTATTTATAAACTTATAATCTTCTCTAAAATGTCTTCTACTATTCTAAATTTTAAAACTTAATCTAAACTTCACCTCTATTTCAATACATAGGTACAACCATTTCAAGCACCAAGTCTTCAGCCTTTGAGTTGTACTCATTAATTTGAGACAACTCACTTTTATGTTACACTCGATGTTGGTATCCCCTGAAGATGAGTACTTAAGTACTCGAAACATGTCGGGAACTTAGAATTTTTATTACAAATATTAAACTGTGGAGGAGACTGCATTGTTTTATTCATATTCACGGAAAACTATTGTTGATAATTATTTTCTATAACCGCATGGGGATCTTCTTCAGAGCAGATATGATTGTTATGAAAGTTCTTAATTGAATTTCAGAAAAAACACGCTTCATCGGTAAAGATAGTATGGAATAGAAATGTCGGAGATGCTACCTGTTGCTGCAAAAGCCAAGTAAACAATTCGCTGGGGAAAATCCGCAGGTGATAACTCTTGAACACGCTGTATGTGGTCAGGATACAGTTGATATTCCCTTAAAATCTACCATACAGTAAGTGAGCAATGTTTAATTATTGTTGTTCAATTTTGTGTCTACTTGCATCGGAGCTACGCTCAACTTCATCTAAAACTGCTTCCTCCATCTCCACTGTTCTTACTGTTGCGGGTCTCCCAATAAGAGCAGCTGACCTTGAAAGGTGCCTTGGGCCATTCCATAGACAAAATGCATATCGGCCATTTCTGAGTTTGTAAACTGAAGCATTTTATAATATCAGCAACGAATTTTATAGCTTAAAACTCTCAAAAACACTTCAAATAATTACGATTTACGTATGCACTTTTTAAAGCTATGTCAGTTATGCCAAAGTCAAATTCGTTTGAACAATTGCTTTTCCTTCCATGGCACTCTTACTTTTAGTTACTTTCAAAACACTGCAGTAATAATAGTAACGAGTGATTTTTAATTATTTCGCTCAAGGGAGGCCATGCATTTTAAAAGCATCATGGCCGTACTGCGTAGATAAGATGACATGATTGTTTTATGACATTTACGTCTTATTTGAATTTGTGTATTTGTAAAATTTAAAAATTGGAGAAATTTTGTAATTTTTGCAGTTATTTGAAGGTAGGTTACTATTGCTTTAACTAATATTTCTCCGGGGAGTCGTCTTTTGACTATTATAAAGTGCTATTTGCAGGATATGATTTAGTTTTTTTATTTTTCAGCGTATCAAGTTTTGGTGAAGCTTTGTTGCCGGATTGAAAGTTCTACAGTAAAAATGTTTAGTGAAGCACAAAAAATTTTTATTTTTGAAAGGTTTTTTAGAAATGGAAACAAAATAGGCGGTGTGTGGAATTACTCTATGCATGACTGCTTTGATGAATTTCGAACCGAGTTTCCTGATGTTGCGGTGACCTTTCATAATTTTCGTACTGGGTCACAATACCTAATTGATAAATTTCGTCAGACTGGTTCTGTTCAACATAAAAAAGGGGCTGGAAGACCAACGAAACGATCGAATGAGGTTATTGAAGAAGCGCGACAAATTGTGGAAAATAATCCTTCAACTTCTATTAGGCATTTATCTCAACAAATTCAGCAAACGGATTTATGCTACAGTACATGTCAAACACTTTTGAAAAAGGATCTGCATCTATACCCTTATCGTGTTACGGCTATTCATAAACTCCTTTCCAATGACGTTCCCCAAAGACTTAATTTTTGTGAATGGTTTTTAAACAATTTTCAAGAAGAAAATAGTGGTTTTAATGTTAATGTTAATTCACAAAATATGCGAATGTGGAATACGCAAAATCCGCATGTTTTTGTAGAAAGACCTCTTCATCCTCAAAAAGTTGGTTTGTGGGCAGCAATTAGTTCTAGAAGAATAGTAGGCCCAATTTACTTTGATGGCACAATTACAGCTGAGAGATATCGGATCGAAATTCTGACAACATTTATTAAGGAAGACTGCATTGTTTTATTTCATATTTATTAATGAGCTTCACGATGATGAATTGCGGGAAGGTTACTTCCAACAAGATGGCGCTACACCTCATGTAACCAGAGAAAATTTAAATTTTTTAAGTGAATTTTTTGAAAACAGAGTTATAAGCCGAAATACGCAACAAATATGGCCACCTCGTTCCTGCGATTTAACACCCTGCGATTTCTTCTTGTGGCCTTTTATAAAAAACTCCATTTATCGAACACCAATTGAGGATATAAATGATCTTAAACGAAGGATTTCAGAAAAAATTGCCGAAATTAATAATTCTCCAAACGTATTGGTTAATGTGTCTCTGAGGGTAAGAAGAAACATCAGAAGGTGTCTAGAAGTAGGAGGCGGCCATATAAAGTAGGCTTTCAAAGTAAGATAGCTCAGGATTTTATATTACATACCGTCAAAAAACATTATTTTAGGTTTTCAACGTGACAATGCTGCTTTCTTGCAAATTCGCCCTATGATTTAATCTACGCGCTACTGCTACACTATGTATACTGGGTCACAGCCGCCCTTGAGCAAAATAATTAATAATCACTCGTTATATTATTAACCAAGGTTTAGACAGCCATCATTATTGCCCGAGCGGCGAGTTTAAATCACGAGGAGCGGAGCGATGGATTTCAATGCCTTATTATTGACCATGGTCAATACTAAGGCATTGAAATCCATTATTGACCGATCTTCAAGAATCTATTTGAAAGTAGGTAACTTGATTTTTTGATTCTACAACATAAATTCATATACATAAATGTGGTTAGGCAACCAGATAATTATCAATACATAGTAGATTACTTGATATTGTAAAATATCGATACAATCAGCATTTTTTCTGCTTCCATCCTTAATTCTGGAGGTGGACACATAATAATATCACCAACATTTACTTCGCTCATTTTTTAAAAAAACGGAAAACTCGTGAAATCTGATGACATAAATGAACAAAAATTGACATTAACAAAGCCACCTGACAAAACAACAAAATATTTTGCCAATTCCAAAGCGCAGGTAACTTGATTAAAAAATATACTTATACCTTCCTATAATTTTTTATAATTAATAATACTATAAAGATAAATGTCTTATAAAAGTTTGTAGTAGTGGAAAAAATATTATATTAACCACGGTTTAGACAGCTTATAGCCCTCGCGTCTTAAATCCCTCGTCGCTCCGCTCCTCGTGATTTAAACTCGCCGCTCGGGCAATAATGATGGCTGTCTAAACCTTGGTTTATAATATACTATTATTACTGCAGTGTTTTGAAAGTAACTAAAAGTAAGAGTGCCATGGAAGGAAAAGCAATAAAATTGTTCAAACGAATTTGACTTTGGCCTAACTGACATAGCTTTAAACAGTGCATACGTAAATCGTAATTATTTGAAGTGTTTTTGAGAGTTTTAAGCTATAAAATTCGTTGCTGATATTACAAAATGCTTCAGTTTACAAACTCAGAAATGGCCGATATGCATTTTGTCTATGGAATGGCCCAAGGCACCTTTCAAGGTCAGCTGCTCTTATTGGGAGACCCGCAACAGTAAGAAGAGTGGAGATGGAGGAAGCAGTTTTAGATGATGTTGAGCGTAGCTCCGATGCAAGTAGACGCAAAATTGAACAACAATAATTAAACATTGCTCATTTACTGTATGGTAGATTTTAAGGGAATATCAACTGTATCCTGACCACATACAGCGTGTTCAAGAGTTATCACCTGCGGATTTTCCCCAGCGAATTGTTTACTTGGCTTTTGCAGCAACAGGTAGCATCTCCGACATTTCTATTCCATACTATCTTTACCGATGAAGCGTGTTTTTCCTGAAATTCAATTAAGAACTTTCATAACAATCATATCTGCTCTGAAGAAGATCCCCATGCGGTTATAGAAAATAATTATCAACAATAGTTTTCCGTGAATATGAATAAAACAATGCAGTCTCCTCCACAGTTTAATATTTGTAATAAAAATTCTAAGTTCCCGACATGTTTCGAGTACTTAAGTACTCATCTTCAGGGGATACCAACATCGAGTGTAACATAAAAGTGAGTTGTCTCAAATTAATGAGTACAACTCAAAGGCTGAAGACTTGGTGCTTGAAATGGTTGTACCTATGTATTGAAATAGAGGTGAAGTTTAGATTAAGTTTTAAAATTTAGAATAGTAGAAGACATTTTAGAGAAGATTATAAGTTTATAAATAACATCTGGATTAGAAAAGTTTTCTTTTATTTTAATTACAGCTGTTAAAGCTTAATTCTTATTTATTTATTGAAAGAGGGGATTAAAAGAAATTAAAAAAAAAGTATCCATAAGCTGTATGGTTAACTTATATGATGATATGGGGCTATGCCCCATATTTTAGAAAAATTGTAGAAATAAATCATGTTTTATAAATTATTCTGTTATGCGAGGAAAATAAAGAATTAAGGAAATATTAGTTGAGAAAATTATTTAAATTGGTTATAGAAGGAAATTCAATATAACCTATGTGCAGACACAACCGCGGTACTCTAATTAAAATAAAAGAAAACTTTTCTCCTCCAGATGTTATAATAAACTTATAATCTTCTCTAAAATATCTTCTACTATTCTAAATTTTAAAACTTAATCTAAACTTCACCTCTATTTCAATACATACAACCATTTCATGTACCAGGTCTTCAGCCTTTGAGTTGTACTCATTAATTTAACAATAGCAATCACTTCCCATCATCCCTGCGGTACCGTCTTCATCCCGCAATACATCCGTAAGCTCTGTTAATCGGTCGAGCAGCAATGGCATATGTGTTTATTATCAAAATACTCGCAGTATTAAGAGTCGTACAGCCGATATTTACAATTGTTTAAATTATTTTGAATATGATATTGTTGCGTTGACCGAAACATGGCTTGATTCCACGGTAAACGATATCGAAGTCTGCCCTAACAATTTTAATCTGTTTCGTCGTGATAGAGATTTTGCAGCTGCTGGTTGTGGTCGCGGCGGTGGTGTGTTGCTGGCGGTAAGTGAACGATTTTTTCGTGAGCCTCTTAATTTGGATCAGGTTCTCGTGAATATATCGAGATTAATTGATTTAGTGGGAGTTAAGGTATCTTGTGGTAGAAAAAGCTTATATATTTTATTGTTGTATTTACCACCGAATCTAGGAATTGAAGAATATCATAGATTGTTTGAATTTTTATCTTTATTAGATTTTTTAAATAACGCTGACACACTCATTTTAGGAGATTTTAATATTACTAATTACGCAAATTTTTTCATACGTAATGAAAGATCAGATAATTTTTTAAATGCTATAAATAACTTCTTTAATCTGACACGACTAAATCAGTTTAACTATGTCTTAAATACTGATGGCAGACTGTTAGATCTTGTCGTTTTTAACAGGCACTGTAGTGTCAGTGAGTCGGATATCATTCTCACTAGGATCGACGACCCTCACCCTCCTTTATCGATTTCATTTCCCTACTGCATCAGTATTAACTCTAATGCTCTCATCCCTAAAAAACAGGCAGGTCAGTATAATTTTCGTCGAGCTGATTACCCGGTTATGTACGAGTTACTGCTGGATATTGATTGGTCTTTTCTGAACCACTTGGCCGATGTTGACCATTGTTGTAAACTATTTTACGATAAAATTTATAATGTATTTGAGATTTGTGTCCCGAAGTTCGGCGTATTGAATTATCGTACCTACCCCCCATGGTTTACGATTAACATTAAACGCGATATCCGACTTAAGACCATTGAATGGCGAAAATATAAGCGAACTGGCGACGGTTTAGCTTATGAAAATTTCTCTCGATTAAGGCGTCAAATTAAGACTGAAATTGACGAATCGTATAGGGTGTATATGCTTGGAATCGAGCATAGCGTAAATCAGGATCCTAATAAATTCTGGGCGTTTGTTGACTCTAGAAGGGGCTCTGTGGGAGTTGCTCGTGGAATGCATTTTGACAACACTACGCTACAGAATTCTGAAGATATTGTCAATGCGTTTGCTGATTTCTTTGGTCGCTCATTTCTGGTATCTTCTGGCTCCTCCACAGATGATGATGTGTCGAATATATCCACATCTACTATTAATATTACCAGTTTTAATGAGACTGAAGTTTTCAACGCAATTAAGCTGATTAAACCCAAATTAACCGCTGGTCCAGATAAAATTCCTGCGTTTGTCATCAGAGACTGCGCGGGAGTCTTCGCACGTCCTCTATCAATCATATTTAACAAGTGCCTTAATCTATGTAAAATGCCAAACATCTGGAAATGCTCCAAGGTTTGTCCAGTCTTCAAAAAAGATGATAAAACTGATATCTCCAACTATAGACCAATTTCAATAATTTCAAATTTTTTAAAAGTTTTCGAGTTACTGTTACATGGCGTTATCTTTTCAAATGTTAAAAATTCTATATGTCCTGCTCAGCATGGATTCCTTAAGGGTCGATCGACAACTACTAATCTAATGTGTATTACTCAGTTCGTGGCAGAGGCAATTGACCAGCGCCGCCAAACAGACGTTATATATACTGACTTCTCTAAAGCTTTCGATCGGCTTGATCACACCATTCTATTGCAGAAACTTCAAACTTTTGGATTTTCAGACCCATTACTGTTATTCTTTAAATCATACCTGGAGGATCGACAACAGTTTGTGGCTTATGGTGGTGTTAGATCCACAGATTATATTGCTACTTCTGGAGTACCCCAAGGCTCTATTCTGGGACCACTATTTTTCACGCTGTTTATTAATGATATTGTCGATAAACTCTCAGTTCATTGTCTGCTTTATGCTGACGATTTAAAGTTATTTTCTGCAGTCTCTAACGAGGCTGACTGCCAGGTCCTACAGCGTAATCTGGATATTTTAAACGACTGGTGTATTGAAAACAGATTGAGTTTGAATGCCTCAAAATGTAATGTTATGACGTTCACGAAAAAAAATGTCCCTCTTTTGTTTGGCTATAACATCAATGGTAAAACTTTAAAGCGACCCGAAGTGTTTAAGGATTTGGGGGTCGTCTTTGACAGTGAGTTGTCTTTTATTCCTCACATTGAACATACCGTCTCCGCTGCATATAAATTACTTGGTTTCGTTTTACGCTCAACAAAAGATTTTCAAAATACGGTTCCACTTAAAACTTTATTTTTTTCTTTCGTTTTATCTAAGCTGGAGTACGCATCACTTATTTGGTCTCCTTATTATAATATCCACATAAATTCTATAGAGTCGGTGCAGAGGCGATTTGCTAAGGCTCTATGGTTCAGAGCCGATGGTGTCTATCCGATTCAGGGTTTTCCCCATGAACAGCTGCTGCAAAGATTTTCGCTTATAAATTTGGATAGAAGACGTGATTACCTATCTCAGTCGTTTTTGAGCAAGCTTGTCAGCGGTCATATTGTCTGTGTGGAGTTGTTGTCTAAACTAAATTTTAGGGTTCCTACTTTAAATTCTCGCAACACAGATACTTTCTACCTACCACCGTTCCGTACCAACGTTTTTAAGTTTGCACCTATTAACTCGATGTGCGGCTGCTATAACTCCAATGCTAATGCCTTCGACATTTTTGCCTGCAGGTTGAGCGCAATCAAGAGTCACTTTTATCGATGACTGACTTTTTGATGTTTAATTTTCCTTTTTCTTTATGATTTTGTTGTGTATAAATCTTTTGTGTAATATTGTGTAATAAATCATATTTGTTTAGTTATGTAAGCAAATTAGGTAGTTTGTAAGTTTTGTTCGTACCTACCTGTTTTGTAATTGGGTAACTGTTAAACAGTGTATGTATAAATAAATAAATAAAAATAAATAAATAAATTTAAGACAACTCACTTTTATGTTAAACTCGATGTTGGTATCCCCTGAAGATGAATAGTTAAGTACTCGAAACATGTCGGGAACTTAGAATTTTTATTACAAATATTAAACTGTGGAGGAAGACTGCATAGTTTTTTTCATATTACATTGAGTCCACTGAAAGTATGGACTATTTTTTCATTTTCCGTGAATGTTTGGGTTGGTATTGTGGGTGATGATCTCATTGAACCTGATTTTTTACCACCAAGATTAAATTGTCAAGAGTATCGTCATTTTTTGGAATTTTTCTTACCTGAATTATTAGAAAATGTCCCACTGCCAGTAAGAGGAGCAATGTGGCTCATGCACGATGGGGCCCCACCTCACTTTAGCATAGTAGCACGTCAATTTCTAGATACAACTTATGGAGCAAAGTGGATCAATCGCGCAGGCTCACAGTTATGTCCACCCAGGTTACCGGATTTAAATCCCTTAGATTTTCTCCTTTAAGAGCATTTAAAATGCCTCGTTTATGATACTCAAGTCACCACTGTCAACCCCGATAAAACCCAAACCATCTAGTCTGCCCGCAGGAGGCAGCCCCCCTTCGACGCGGTTAACCTGGATGGACGCGATGTCCCCTGGGCCGACGCAGTGAAATACCTCGGTATCACCCTCGATAAAACCCTCCACTGGCAACGCCATATCCACGGGAATCTCAACAAAGCCAGAATGACCTACTCTCTTCTCTACCCCCTTCTAAATCGCCACAGCACACTAAGTCACAAAACAAGACCCTCCTTATCAAATCCATCATCAGACCCGCCCTCACTTACTGTTCAGTGGTGTGGGGTCACGCAGCCTCCTCCCTCATCAACCGCCTCCAATCCCTTGAAAATCGTTACATCCGCACCGCCATGGACATCCCATGGTTCATCCGTAACGTAGATTTACACCGCGACATCAAACCCACACCACTTTCCCAGTTTCTCCACGAGAGAAACACGAAGATTCTAACTTCGGCCCCAGATTACCCAAACCCGCTTATCAGACAAGCCTTCAACTATGACATCGATGCCCCTTACCGTCATAAAAGACCCCGTCACCAACATCTCTAGGTGCGTCATATAGCACTACCACCCTCCAAAAGCCCCCCCCCCCGATACACCCCACAAATCCATAACTAACCCCTCCCCCAGAGTCCAGAGGAAAAGTGCCTTAAGTACTTTTTGGTGAGACCCTCCGGAACTGGACCGCAGGGGAGTGTGGAAGGAAGTCTAGAAGGAGTCATTGACACTCTGAGCAAAAAAGCTCAGGGCCACAAGGACTCCCGCCAGACGGGCTCACCTTTCCGCGTGTATGTGTCACCACTGTAGAAAAATTAATCCAGCGGATACGGGTTTCATGTGATCAGATAAGACATTCGCCGGGAATATTTCAACGTGTTCGGCAATCGAAAAGACGAAGCAATGCTTGCATTAAAGTTGAAGGAGGACATTTTCAGCAACTATTGTAAGTTTTGTGTTACTTATTTATAAGTAAGTTTTTTTTTATTGATTGCAATATAGTAATTCCTATGTTTTTTCTCAAAAACGAAGCAAGATACGAAAAAAATGCTAAAAGTAAAAAGGTTGTAGTTTTAGTTGCCTAATACGAGAAAAATACAAAAGTTGCAAAAAAATCAGTGGCACACATTTTTCTCGTCAAAAATCTTAGTTAAGGTGCCTTTCGGGACGCCGCTGGACTTAAAAATTTTAATTTAGCTAGGGTTAAGTTTGCCTCTAACTACCGTAAATAATACTGCCAAATTTCAACAAAATCGGCTAAAGGATTATTGAGATATTTACGAAAAAAAATTTTTTTTAAATGTGGTGTCACTGTATCTTGAAAACGAAGCATTATCGAACCTATGTTTATATTAACTTTTCGTCCTATAATCAATCAAAGAATCACGCCTTGTAGTTTGGCCACGTACTTAAATAACACACTGTAGATATATATGCGGATAAGACCCGTTACAAAGAAGTCATGTGACGTTTCTTTTGATTTTGAAGGTCATAAAGTTGAATTATTAGAATCACTATAGACAATACTGTATCATGCGAAACCCATATTGATGGTATCTGTGGTAGGCTTAACAAGAGGAGTAATCAATAGCTGGAAGAACAGCGTAGACAGGGTCACGCTCTTAAATATCTACTACGAATTTTTTGTATATCCCTCTATATCATAATAATATACAATCGTTGCATGGGGCCAGACTTCGTATATTGAGAAAATATTTGTGATTCAAAAACATATCTCGAGAATTATCTTTAACTTGCCTTACAGCACATTTTGTCGAGAAAAGCTTTATATTCATAAACAAATAAATAACAGCACGCTTAACGGTTTCTACCATGAGAATTCTACGAGAAATGGAAACGATATTTCTTTAGTAAGGTACAACCTAGAACTTTACAAAAAAGTTCCTATAGTTGCAGGAAGTCGTTTCTTCAACTTACTGCACGAGTAATTAAAGAGCATAATTTTACCCATAAAATTTAAGAAAAAAGTCAAAAAAGTTATTGTCACTACAGGCATGTTACGGCATTGGTGAATTTAAAGAGTGGAAATGGCTTAGGGCTTAGGTAATTTAATAAATCGTTTATTTTTATTTTATTTTTATGATAATATTACTGTACCTACTATGTTTTGCTCCTTCTGTTTGTTAAACATAATAAATATGAATATGAATGTTAGGCCCATCATATACATTTATGTTTTTTGCTTAATTATGGTTTATAAAATGCGTACCTTCAACAAATTTGTATAAATGTTGTGACGGATTTTCTTGGGTCTTGGAACTCCTGGTCTCTAAATTCTATACTATTAAAGATATAGGTTTCGATCTGCTACAGCAGTCTCTTAACCTGGAACCTAGTGATCTATTTTTCTCATTCTCTTCATTCTCGTTCGCACGCAGGTATCGTTATTCTGTCCCTTTTCTATTCTATACGTACTGTTGTGTATTAATAACGCATAAGTATATTCAATCAATATTTGAATATTGTAACAAGAGATTAGGCTCAATAAGGCAACGTTCACGACATCAGCCGCTCTTCACGCCAAATATAAACATGACCTAACAGGCGCGCGAGAAAAGGAAAGAAGTTTCTAGCAGTGCCTCTGTGTCCCGTGAGCGAGCTAGATGTCGAACGCCTACTAGAAAATTCAGAATCCCCTGCATCATCTTATAAGCGCCGGAATTCCCGATAGAGGGGACAGTTAATGAATAATCCTGTTTATCGTTAGTAATCAAACAATAATAGAGCATAAGTATAATATTTATTTATCATGGATAAATGGCCTAAAACTGGTAGTTTCAAAAGGAGACATAGGTTTAATCAGTTATAATTAAGAAGTTGACGAGATTTTGGATAACACTAATAGAGGCAATGAGCCTATGCCTACAATTTTCAGTTTTGTTCACATCGCAAAATAGAAAATCAGATAATTAACTAAATTCAATTAACTTAAATTAAGTAGATTAACTAAGGTCAAGTAGTTACAACGTTTCGCCTATCTTTCCGATATATTTTCGAGTCTCTATGAATGCAACATTTCACTTCAGGAACTACCTGTGACGTTACTTGCACTTTGTGACAAAATTTAAGTCCCGTAAAGAATGATCCAGTTTTAGGAATCCTGTATAAACAGAAGAATAACTGAGTGCTTGTGACAGTTCAATTTTGTCACTAATAAATTATTACAACTGGCTTAATCATAGTACCTTATATCACATATCTGACTTGAATTTTAGCTTTTAAATCTAGTGAAACGTTCAATGTTGCGTTTCCTATACGAAATTAGATACCTATCTAATGTTAACTGCCTTTCTTTTCGGTGTCTTTAGCCAGGCGGGGTTACATTGTGCCGATACCTTCGATCACCTAATATCTTCCTGGAATCCACTATCCTAGTTATTTACTAGTATTTCATGATGTATTATAATTATATTTCCTTGTTTTGAATTTTTATTTTCACCTGACGGTGGCTTCAAACTTTCTAGGTTAACTTCTGTATTGCACTTTTATCTGCCGGCGTTTATATTCTGCAACGGGACCGGTTGTCGAGTGGCCGAAGATATATGGGCTGTGGGATTATTTGAATAGAAGTTATAACGAGTTGCATTGATTATAAATTGATTTCTTATGTAAAACTAAATTTAGGTACACCAATTTCATTTCCCTGAGCTTAAATACCTGCAATTGGATGGTCAAGACCCGCAGGACTTTATTTGATATCACCCGCCTGTATGTGAACCAACCTTTTTTTTTTAGCCGAACAGCCCGGGAGCAGTTCGCCCAAATTCGCTTTATCCTCTCTACCTCTCTCTCGTTTTCTTATCTCTCACATTCGGAACGGGGTGAGACTTTAACCTAAAATAGTTCGGTGGTGACTTGATCTCGAGCAGCCGGCTAGCAAGAAGCCTTTTCAAATCCAGGACTTTAGAAGTCATCTTTGCCGGATTTCGGGTTTGGAGGTCCTTTTTTTTACCGCTATTAAGTTTACTTTGATTTGTAGTGCATATTTTTGGGTTTCTGATTCCGTGGCGGCAGAAAACCACTTACGTGGGATTTTTTTGTGGCATTTGTTCGCTGTTCGAGGGTAAGTTTTGCAATACCATGCTGTTTTTCTGTGCCATTTCGCCAACCTAAAGTGCCGTCTGGGGCTTTATTTTAGTTAAGTCAGCTCACCAGGACCGAAAGGGGCCGAGTTTTTGGAGCACCCACCACCTTGTGAACCCCCTAAAACAATTATTAGGACCCTATAGAAGCTCCGAATAGGTAAGTGCAAGCATTTTCTTTCATCGTTTTCCCTGTATATTACTGCTAAGTCCCGTATTTGAACACCACATGCTTTTCTCAGATAACTGTGTTTTTCTTTTTTAACGTATAACCGAGGGTATAAGGGCCTCGTTAGCTAAGTATTGAATATCTTTTTACTTTGTTGTATATTGCACAAGTTTACTTAAAGGCCAGTGTTACATTTTTTTTTTTTTATTTTTTTTTTTATTTTACTTTTTTACGGTTCGTCGGCGTATTTGAGGCCATCTAGAACCGGTCATCGACCGTACGGTTTTTAATCGTGCGGTCTACCGACTGGGGAGTGTGAAACGGCACCTTCATCCTACGAGATATCCGATCTCATCCGGCCTGTCCGGCGTGAATAGAATGGTTTTGATGTCGATTCATTTTACACTCTTCCCTAAGACAAGAGCACGCGGTGTTTCCCAAGCGGTCACCCATCCAAGTACTAGCCGCGCTCGACACCGCTTAACTTCGGTGATCTGACGGGAACCGGTGCTTTAGGTGTCGCTAGGCCCTTGCCAGCCAGTGTTACATGACATTTTAATTCATGCAATACCGCGTGATCTATATATATGACATCTTATTCTTTGATTAATTTAATTACTCTGTTGTTTTGCTTACATTTGTTGCTTTCCTACTAATTGCATAACTTAATCAATCAATCCTAATTTTAAAGTGAACAATAAAAGAATTGAGCGATTAAATTTAAAATGCTACCGCTGTTCTATTCAGTGTCCTGAATATAAAATATTTTAAGTGCTTCAAAATCTAATCAAACTTTATTGTTAAAAATGCAATCAATTGTCATTGATTGTCTGACACGTTCAGAAATACCTGACATTGCAATTGTTAATTATCCGATTCCTCAAGTCATTCACATCTAGTACAGGAGTTTTATAAACAATAGCATTCAGATGACCCCATAATAGAAATCTAGAGGATTAATATCCGGACTGCGAGCTGGCCAATTTTGAGGTCATGTACGTCCAATCCAGCGATTAGGGTAGGTGATGTCGAAATGCTGACGAACAAGAACACTAAAATGAGCTGGAGCCCCGTCGTGCATAAACCACATATTAACTCTTACATGTAGGGGTACTTCTTCTAACAAAATGGGTTAATGATGTCGCAAAAAGTTCATGAAGGATTCACCTGTTAATCTTAGCGGTAGAAAAAATGGGCCGATCAGATAGTCACCAATAAGGCTGGTGCGCGGGAATAGTAGCATAAGTCGATTTTTGTGAAAAATGGGATACGTTCAGAATTGGAATTAAAACGGTACTCTGCTTCAAGTGGGAATACTAGTATATGTCCATCCTAGTTTTAGTTGGTCGAAAAAAAATGTTCCATTGGCTTATGTTAAAAAAGGTGTAAGAGTCGGTAGGGAAAAGAAGAATAAGTACACTTATGCTACTTAACACAAAAAATAGTTTGTGATAAATAGTATAAGTTCGACTTATATTAATTTTCACAGTCACCCGGTAGAAATTATGCTCCGACTTATACTAGTTTACACAGGTTTGTGCGGTCGCCTTCAATGATTTTATTATCGGTCCGTTTTAGTTTACCTCCAGACGCGTGCATGAGAGGTTGATGTGCTTAAAAAATAGCAGAAAATGGCGTCAAACCAAACAAAACACATTGTTAGTTTGTGCAAAGAGCCTTTAGAATCTAGCCACGGTATGTATACTGCTCTCATTTAATACAAAAATTCAAATGTTATCAATAATTAATCATTTTGTTTTAGGCTCAAGCCCAGCAAGGTCCGTTCCATCTCCATACAAACTACTTTTAGAAGATATTTCCTGGTCATCGCCCTTGTTAGTACATAAAGATTCGTTAAATGAAGGTTTTTTAAGCACTTCCCATATCGAAAGCAATACTGATGAAGGTTTTAAGGTAATACCTGAAACTGAAATTAATAAGCCAATAAATTATATTAACGATACCGTAATGTATGACATAGAATCTGTTAATGAGCTTGAAATAGAACAAAGTAAATTTATTGTTAACTCCAGTGACAAAATAGCCCCATTATATTCCGACGACAGTTATAATGATCCCAACTTTGAGCCAGTAGCCAGCGACGTAAGTTCAGATGAAGAATTGTTAAGTAAGAAACAAAAACGTTTAACAAATTGTAATCGAGTTCCACTAGGTCACAAAGAAAATAATGCAAGGGTGAGGAAAGGGGAAACTAGAAAAGTAAGGGCTAAAAGAAAGCTAATGCGAAACATGGGTAAGGAATACGTAACTAAAAAATTAAAGAAAATTCAAGCTAGAGTATGTTAAGATTTAAAAAAATGTAGACAAAACTGTAAAAATCGCATAGATGAAAAAAAAAGACATGCTGTATTTCAAGATTACTGGTCCATCGATACACACAATAAGAAGGTAGCGTTTATTGCTGATCTAATCAATAAAGTTGAGAAGAAAACTAGTAAACCCAAAGTAAGCGAAGAAAATAAACAAAAGAACAGGCAGTTTACTTTTATATATCATATTCGAATTGACGGTCATATGGTAACTATTTGCAAAAATTGCTTCAAAGCTACTTTAAATACATCAGATGGTTTTACTACAACAGTTTTAGCTAAAAAACTTAATTCAATATCAGGTGTTATAGAAGATGACCAGCGGGGGGTCAAGGCTCCAAAAAATAAAGTATCTGACGTGGACATGGAATTAGTGAGAAAACATATCCTTTCTGTACCAGCATATGAAAGTCATTATAGCCGACAACAGTCTACTAAACGTTATCTTCCCCCTCACTTTACATTATTAAGAATGTATAAAGAGTACACTAAATGGAACCATGGAAACCGAATTGTAAGTAGAAGAATTTACGAAAATGTGTTTAAAACAATGAATATTAAGATAAGAAGTCCACACAAAGACACTTGTCAAAATTGTGACAAACTGAACATGATAATAAAAATCACTAAAAATCAATTAGAAGTTGAAAAAGCACAGGAAGACCTAATAAGAAACCATTAGAAGGAAGCTGAAATGGTGTACACGTACAAGAGGCTAGATAAGGAAAAATCAAAAACAGATGGCACTAGGCTGACGTTTACATTTGATTTGCAACAGTGCTTGCCAACACCTGCTCTCGTTACTTCTGTTGCTTTTTATAAGCGTCAGTTGTGGACATTTAATTTAACAATTCATAGATGTGATGATAATACATCATTTAATATGATGTGGGATGAGGGTATATCAGGCCGTGGTGCTAATAATATAGCTTCTTGTTTGTATAAACATCTTACTGAGTCTCTTTCTCCTGAAATTAATCATATTACTCTCTACTCAGATACCTGCGCCGGACAAAATAAAAACTGGTACTTGGCTATAATGTTTACTTTATTGGTGCAAAATCTAAACAGTCTTAATATCATTGATCACAAGTTTCTAGTGGCAGGACATACCCATATGGAGTCGGATTGAGATCATTCTATTATTGAAAAAAAAATCTAAATATGAGTCGCCTATACATCATCCTCGTGATTGGTACCAGTTAGTACGTCTTTCAGGCAAATCAAAACCATTTAGAGTCACTGAGATGACAAAAGATGATTTTTATGATTTCGCTTCTCTATCAAAGAATATTTTTCAAAAAAAGAAAATGAATGATCACGGTGAAAAAGTTTTTTGGCACAACATAAAATGGCTTCGATACACCAAAGAAGTAGGAGTAATTTTGTACAAAGAAACACTTGACCCAGAGATCGAGTTTAAAAGTATCCATTTTAAGAGGAGAGGAATTCGGCAAAACACAAACATACCAATGCCTCAGTTATTGAAATTTCCAAATCCAATTAGTACTGAAAAGAAACAAAACTTACTTGAATTGTTACCTTATATCGATGAAACGTTCCATCATTTTTATAGAAGTTTAGTGTCAAAGAGTAACCTTCAAGATCCGATCATAGAGGCTGAGAAAGATTATGAAGATTTAAATACCGAATAAGATATTATTTCTGTATTGTTTTGTTTAGTTCAAATAATGTTGCCAACAGTTTTTTTTTAATAAAAGTAAGTTCTTGTTTACTATCGTTAGTTAGTGCCGGATAGTATAAATATGCCACGTTTAGCATTTTTCTTGGGGAAAGTAGTATATGTCGCTTTTTTTAGATAATAAAAACAAATATATTTTCTATTTTACCTAACGAGCTATAATATTTTATAAAATTGGCAAAAAAAATAATTTCATAAGTTATTTCGTCAATTTCAGAACAGTATTTTAACTTTATTAGCTAATAACTCAAAACAGCGAATTATTCCTACCCAAACGTTGAGCGAAAATTGTTGCTGAAAATGACTTTCTCTAATAAAGTGGGAATTTTCGTCGGTGGTCATTGTGAAAGTTCACAATAGCATCTCGTGAAAAATTTGCCTCGTCCATAACTAAAATATTTGGTAAAAAATTATTATTGTGTGCCATCCTATGAATTAACCACCTGCAAAACATTAATCTTGGATGAAAATCCCGAGGCAGTAGAGCTTGGACCCGCTGTATGTCATATGGACACAGGAGGTTTCTTTTTAGAACTTTTCAAACTATTTTTGGGCTGACTTCAAGCTGCAGTACCCTCTGTACTCCTGGTACTATTTGAAGAATATTTTTCTATCGCATCAAGTATAGCTTCTTTTAGTTTAGGCGTTGTTACAGTTTCTGGTTTCCACCACCTGTATTTTTATTAAAATTCTTAGTTTCACATAATCTTGCATGTAGCGTTCTAAATGTTTTAGCACATGGGATAACTCTGTTAGGATATCTGTCCTGGTAAATTCTCCGTGCTTCTTCCGCATTTCCATTTGCTAATCCATAAATAAAATGCATGCCAGCCATTTCAGCGTTAGTAAAATTGTTCATGATGAAATCCCTGCTAATTGACAACTCTGAAATTTTACTGATAATATGACAATACTATCACTGTCAGCTGCTCTCCAAAGCAGGTAGGTAGGTACTTCATTTAGCCTTGGCAATAATTTGTTATAAATAGCAGACGTGGTAAGCCAAAAATATGATAATAAAAGTAAACCTATTGAAACCAGTCGCGAATTTTATCAGAAGGTGGACATTTTGCTCATTTACTGTAAGGTCGAAATTGTTTATTTTTTATTTTCGGTTGTTATTTGATGTTGTCCATGGATAGCTTTTAGAATGAGTTAAAGTGATTTTTATTTTTCTTGCCTCAAACAAAGCCAGATATGAAAAAAACCCAAAAGACCAAAGAGTTGCTAAGCGCCTTATTACTTCAAATAACTGAATCAAATTTCAACCAAATCCGTTTAAGGATGTTTATGACGTTTTTTTTTTAACTTTAACTAAGCAACTCCGGACATATTATGTTCATAGGAACTTTTTTTCTTAAAACGACCTTACGTATCACCCTCTGAAGTTTCGGACTGTAGTTAGGAGACACCCTGTATATTAAAATTTACTTTTGCAAGTGTTAAAACAAGATGTAAACTTTAAAGTTAAACACACACCAAAAATTATTTTACCATTGATTTCAAAATTTTGAGAATCATAAAATGTTTCAAAATTTGGATTATCATATACATGATAGAGATTTTTAAAATTTCCCTTTTTAAGTAATAAGTACTGATTTAGATTGTCCAACTGAAAAAAAAGTTCTGTCATCATAAACCAAAATCGCTTTTATCAACTGAGGTATTTTCGAACAAAATGATTAATAAAAGCCACCAGCAAACTATTGTATTTGAAAAGAGTTACCCTACAACAAAATGAAAATAAGAAAATAATAACTTCAAAAGTGTTTGTCTTTTTAGGATAAATAAAACAGCATTCAGTATTATTGGTATATTCTAGCTGTATTATCCCCTTTTAAACATTTGCTCAACAAGCCGCCGCTACGGGAGTGGAAAGTGACAGGAAGTAGTCCCTACGGTAGTCGGCGGAATTCCAGGTCAGTCCCGTTCCGCCGTACGTAATTTTCCAGACGAGCCAAACAGTTCGCACTTGACAGGATTCCAAAACACGCAAAGTGTGGCCCTTAAGTAAATAAGAAAATCGGTATTTTATTTAGATTTATTCACAAACTTATTGATTCTTATGTTTGTCTGTCTGTTAGCATCTGTAGCTTTACAATAATTTGACATAAATGCTTTCTTTTTTATTAATTACATGTTATTATTCACGAAAGCTACTTGAATTTGTGTTGAGAATTTAAAAATGATCAAATATACAAAATGTATACACTATTTAAAAAAACAATTACCGAAAGTGATAGGTGTCAAAATATGTCCAGTATCTTTGTTATTTAGGTAAGTAGGTATTGTTCCCAAGAAATTTTAGTAGAGCCTGCCTGTCGACGATATAATATTTTCTTTAGAATAATATTATTATCTTTTTCTTCTTTTTTAAAAATTTTAAATTAAAAAATAGTCTCGACGATAAAGTTGTATTAGAATTTTTTTATTTTTTTTTATTGTAACTTGTTATAGGTATTGTTGTATATAGCGGTAAACCCGTTTCCTTAAAAAGTTTCTTCTGTTCCATACTAAGTCAGTGGTCAACACGTGGTCTAATTTTACAATAATAATAATAATAATAATAGCATAACCCAACCAAAAACAAAAATCTGTCTGTTACCTGGTTCTAAATAGCCAAATCTCATTAATTTTGGGTCGAGAAAAACGAATATGGCGATGAAATTTTTTTATTACCTCTTTTAATGTACAGGGTTGGACAGAAAGCAACTGTTTTTAACACCGATGTTTTATTTTCAATGTTTTTTTGATACCATCGATGTTTATTTTAACAATAAACATGTCGTTTTTGACAGTTTTAGTTGACCTTTATTTACAATGATATGTCCCATTTCTTTCAATGTGGATCTCGTGGTTTTTTGTTTTTAATGTATTTAACACAAGATATTTTTGGCAAACCATACTCATCTACTCTCATCATTATTCGTTCAGAGTTGAAGCCACTATTAGAAAATTAGTTGATATTTCATCATGTATACGGCGTCCAGCTTTCGTAGGTTTTCCTATACCAGCTCCCTTATTATGAAAAATAGAAAGATGGGGCTTGAGTTTGATGGGTAGCTTCTCGAAGTTGATAAATATTGTGGTATTGTATCTTATGCAATTATATAACTGATTTTCTATATAACTCCATAAAAAAAAATCAACACAGAAAGATCAGGTGATCTTGGAGGCCACCTGACAGGTCCATTGATACCAATCCATTTATCGGAAAATCTGGTTTCTAAATATTTTCTTACTATATGAAAATTGTGACCCGAAGCGCCATCTTGCTGGTAATAAATATTATTAAAATCGCCCAAAGAAACATCCTCTAATATATCCATTAGTGCATCTCGCATTATATCTAGGTATCTATTTCCGGTTAAAGTTCCTTCATAGATAAAATACTTAATTTTAGTACCAAAAATAAAGCATGGCACGCAAAATCCAAACCGACATTGATTTTCTCGTGGAAATATTACGTGTTCGTTCTATTGGGACCAGTACCTTGAATTGTTTCGGTTTAAGATACCAGAACTCGTAAAATAAGCCTCGTCGGACTATATATACTACCCATCTTTCAAAATTAGCGTTTTCCTGCAACATTTGTAGGTACCAGTTGCAAAAAGTTCTGCGTCACCGGGATGCAAATGTTGGACGAGATGGTATTTGTATGGTTTATATTTATGTATTTTTTTGTTATCAACTGCTTTCTTGATTTTTTAATCCCAACTTTATCATACACTGTCCAACAAATTCTCTTTTCTATCGATTTTTTTTGTGCAGCTAAATACTACTCAGTGAGACCTTCCATTTGAGGTATAACAAAGGGGATGGTGCTATTTAAAATTTTAAAGTGGTGTGGGGCGCCTAGGGGGTGACTGACCTCTTGACTAAAGTATGGTGGTTCTAGTTCCCCCTACCCAAATAACAATTATACCAAATCGCGTTGTTCTAACTTTTATAGTATTCGAGATATTTGCATTGAAAGTTTTTACATTGACACCCTTGTATATAGAAATGATACCAAAAAAGTAGGGGCTTGCTCATTTTGCACTTGTAAAACAAACCCGAGTAACATTTTTTGGAAACAATTGAATATATTAGCCATTCGAAATTCAGCACTCACGTGATTCGACTTTTTTTTATGGTAAGGTACAGCATTGCAGGATTACTCCTTTAGGGCTTTTTGCGAACGGTGCGTGTGCACAGGAAACGATTCAAGTTAGTCTTGAATCTGTGGAGATTATAGTCGTTGTGGAACACGGCCTCAAGGAGGTCGTTCCAGCGTGATAACATTCTCCAGATGAAAGAATTTTTGAAGAGTGTCATTCGAGGGACACTAAGCTGAACCACGTACGGGTGGGCTGCAGTGGCTCATCGTGCATCTCTACCACACACCGCTCTGGGTGGAATCAAGCAGGCAACCTCAGTTGAGCACTTATCATGAAAATATTTGTAAAATAAACTCAAGTCGCCAACTTGCCTTCAATGTTCAAGGCTTTCCAGGTGGTTTGTCAGATCATGGTCACCGATCAAGCGAATTGCTCTTCATTGAATGGAATCCAGTAATCTCAGGATATGTTTAGGAGCCTCAAATACGCGAGCAGTACTCCAGCGAAGGTCGAATTTAAGATTCATAGAGCATCCAAAGTTGTTGGGGTGTATAGAGGCTCTAAGTTTAAAAAATTTACAGTCCTTTACAAAGATGCAATCGGGGAAGACATTGAAAATGCCGAAGCAGAGTGCAACGCTTGTGACTATTGTTTTAGATCTGCAAAAAATTAAAGATTTGAATGTAATATTTAGGTAGTTGATATAAGTTTTATTGAATTATAATATAAAAAATAGTAAAATAAAGGTTATAAACTCTAACGCGCCTCTAAGGTATGGACTGCTAGAGAGACCCGTCCAGCCGCGATCGCTCAGCAGAATGCCACCGTTTCCAACAATTGCTGACAAGTGTTTGATAGAGGAGGTGCAAAAGTACCCCCCTTTATACAGCTATGAGAACGAAAATTACAAAAATGTTGTAATAAAAGAAAATGCATGAAAAAAAGTGGCAGCAAGTGTAGGGAAGAACGGTAAAGTGTACAAAACCATTCTGTTTATTTTTCAGCAGGCCCTGGGCGACAGGGTTGTATTCAGTTTATCGGTGATTTTCGCATTATTGCATTGTATCGTTTGGTGTTATTGTTTGTTATCGATATTTTGATATAAATATTTCTATTTAAATGTATACAGGGTGTTATAGAAGTACTAACCTGAACTAACCTGAACATGTGTTCGGAGTTGCCCGTTTTTGATGTACAGGGTGTTAAAGTTTTTTTAAGAAAATCGTTTTTTTTATTATTTTTGTAAATATCCTTTTCACGATTTTATTGCAATTTGGTACCGTCATTCATAATGATAAAAGGCTTAATTAGCCCTAACTAGATTAAATTTATTAAGTCCAGTGGCGTCCCGGGAAACACTTTAAAGGATATTATTGACAAAAAAATGTACGCCACTGACTTTTTTCTAATTTTGATATTTTTTCGGAAATAGGTACCAACTAATGATACAATTTTAAAATATTTTGATACTTTGACGTCTTAATCAAATTCATTTGTTTACTTGGTATGCTGCAGCTTTGATTTAAATATGGTATAGTATAAATTCAAGTGTTAATATGACGTTTGTCGAAATGGAGGAATTTGGGCTAACATCTCCTCTTCGTCTTCTTCCTCCAACAACAGCATGCAAATAATGTTATCGGCGTTCATTATAAATCATACATAAGCGCTTTCACTACGAAATACGAATATAATCTGAAGCGCGCTGCTCCAGCAGCGCCAGCCAAACCACCCTGTGGCGACGGCCGATTGCTACGCTCGATCGCGAACGCCAGCCGCACCCGCTGACTGCTCCAGCGAAACCATACGTTTACTCTCGACTTGGTCTGATCCGGATCATTTTAATTCGTTGTGACGTCAGGGACAAATGCAACACAAGAATTTCGTTGAATTCCGTACCCATACTAACGTGCCCGTGCGATAATATAAACATTTTCAATGTTAAAAGTATCCCAAACTTTTGGGAGGCTGCCCTAGCAATGGCCGCAACGTGACTATGCCAAAACATATGACTATCCAAATTGACGCCCAATAAATGAATTGATGAAGCCAAGGGAATCGAGTGTCCCGCCGTGACTATATCCGGTTTTTCAACATTAACTTTTTTAGAAAAAACTGCCGCCTGGAACCTAAAAGGTTTGCGTCCACTTGTACTTTTCCAAGTCAGAACCATTTACTTCATTTAGAATAGGCTTTCCTTTCTCTGATTCATCTTTACTATCCTAAACTTTCCCTGAAGTTTCAGCCGAACTAGGTGCTTTACTAAAGGAGGGCTCACCATCGTCCTATTTCTTATCTATTTCTTTCTGTAACTTTTCTGTCTGCTTATCAGTTAACTCAGTTATTTCAGCGGGTTTCACAAATCGTTCTTCCAGTTTTCTGGCTGTCTTAGTCTCTTTCTTTATTTTTTCTTTTAATTCAGCATCACGACTTGAGCGGTTTATCCTCTCGTGTTTCATTAGAAGCTACAAATAAATAAGAAATAAATGAGATAAGAATGTTCTTTGTTAAATATAAATAATTACCATAATTTATTGTGGCCGCAAGTGTGACTTACCTTTTCCAGTTCCCCTCATTTCCACCAGTAAAGAAGTCAGTTTTTTGTCCTAGGAAGCTTACATACATACATTTTGCTATTTAGAAAAGTTAGGTTAGCTAGAGGTTAAGGAATTAAAGGGAGAGGGCTGAAAATTTTACAGAAAGGTGAGCAACAACAAATTTTAACCGATTTCCGTATTTCACCGTTTTTCTTAAAAATAAGTTATAGAAAAGAATAAAAATTGTATGCAGTACTTCTGAACATCCCTGTAGATATAGGCATTAAAGATTATAAGGGTTTGTAAAAACTATAAAAAAGTAAAAAAAAAAAATTTAATTGGCCTTGTAATATCTCACACAGCACACTTCCTTTCAGAAATATCTCTGATATATTTGGAATGTCTCAAAAATATAACCTTTCATATCAATATTTCTGAAATATTTCAGATTTATTACACCAAAATGATAATTGACGTACCCTGCCTTTGACACTTGACGGACCAGATGCAGAAAAACCAGCCTGTTCCCGGATTCCTCCTTATTTTGTGTTTTGTTTGTGTAATGTTCAATTAACATTAGTAATTATTAGGCATTGTTATTTGTAGGTGAACTGTGCTACTACCGAATAATTATATTATGGATAAAAAGACTGAGGTAAGTCTCTATTTTAATAATAGGTATATTAATAATAATTTTAGGTTAGGTTCATCTTTTGTGATGATGATTTTCGCCGCTTTAGTTTGTTTATTAAACTTGAGTTATTACTGTTGTGAATTAGAATATTGAACAGTAAAGGGACAGAAGAAGAATGAAAAATTTTTAAGTTACAAAAACATTAATAGAATAATATAAGATGCAGTAATGCATCATCTCCTTCCGGGACAGAACTAGAGGTACCCAAGATTGGTGAACTGTGGCTGTCGCTGTGCAAACTTCGTTTGGGTGAATTGTAAGAATCTTGAGTACCTACATAAGTTGATAACAAATTTTGGCTAAACTTTCCTGTCTTTATAATGGAACGTGTAGTTTCAATGGTGTTTATGAATCAAACAATAATATACGCAGCGTTCTTGATATGTTAGAGATTGATATTTTTGTATCAGGGACCTATAATATAAATGTCGATATGTAAGAGTTCTCGCCACCGCTACTGCTCGTTGTCACCGTTCCCGCTCGTCGCCACCATTCTTAGAGTATTTATGAAACACGAACTGAACCGTTGTAAATTCGCGAGAGCCGTAACATATCTTGAGGTTGGAATATTAATTTTCTTTGAAAAAGTGGATAGTGTAACTAGTATTTAATATTATTAAACTATGAGATAAGTCAAGCCCTGTGTATTGTCTATAAATGCTGAACGTGGAATATGGAAAATATTTCTATATATTTTATCAAATGTGTAAAATTTATTCCTTCCTATTGACTAAAATACGAACGACGAACAGCACAAGGTCAGCCAGATAAAAATTGGTCATGTTGGAATTACGAACGAGAGCGGTGCCGGTGGCTACTTTTATAAACGCATACATTATTCCCCTTTAGGTTAAGTTGCGACGAAAACGGTGACGACGAGCGGGAGCGGTGGCGGCGAGCGGGAGCGGTGACGAAAATTTTTATAAATGCCCACAAAATATTATTATGATTCATACTATAATATATATTCATACATAAAATTATTAATTTCCAAATTTCTACTTTCAGGGCCCTATAGAAAGAAGAATTTCAGAGATAAATAAGCATCCTATTTTGTAAATTCATATTTATTACTTAAAAATAGTTTAAGTTTTTTAATAAATATGTTCTTGTTATTGAAAGATATATTATTCCTATTGACGAAACATGCATATGCATTTCAAGACTAATTAACATAATTGAAACTCATAATATTGCTTAATAATCAGACCAAAACCATAATCGCATTTCAGTGAAAAGTTAATAATGATCGGCAACGCCGCATTTGGGTTATGTTCTACTGTTCTAAAGAAATAAATAAAACTCATCTTTTAATATATTATAAAAACTTAACTGCGAATTCACGTCGCATTTAATAATCCTTTTGGTAAAATAATACAATAGAAAACCCATAATAACAGAGCTTGTTTACGTTTTTATACACCTTCAACTTGCGTCTAGCCAGAAAGCGGTCTTATTGACGGCCGGTGAAGATCAGTTTTCGGCAAGGCTTTTCCAATTATGACAAACGGCGACCGGCGAGCGTTGTGGACGTTGTGATGGATACTTTAGGCACATTAAGTAATTTCAATTGGTTAATAGGGTCAGATATTGCAAAAGTATCCAACGCAGCATTCTCTACTTAGTTTATATCTAAAGTTAGTTATTATAATATTTAATAAACAATACAATAACAAACAGCAATGGAACCAGGTCATAATTGGGTTCATTGTAATTAATTTTATTGATGTACATTATTATTAGAGAAGTAATAAAACACTAAAGACGTATAAGAGGGTTTTCTCTGTTCTCCCCCATGTAACCTGAGTTCGAACCACCCTACGAGGCTACGGCCCTTACATGGCAATCCAGTTATTACATGGCGACCGTGACAGTTGTTACATGGGTATATTTTTTAAAGTGAAAAGTTTAAAAGTAAAGTGAAACAAACGAAGACTTGTAAGGTACTAGTGATGGGGAAAAATCAATCGAAAGAAGAGATTATAATTGCACAGGCGGGCAACAGTGGAGGCGTTACCGCGTCCGGAGAGAAAGGACTAACGTT
Source organism: Polydrusus tereticollis (assembly GCA_963920685.1). Taxonomy (NCBI): domain Eukaryota; kingdom Metazoa; phylum Arthropoda; class Insecta; order Coleoptera; family Curculionidae; genus Polydrusus; species Polydrusus tereticollis. Next base: position 22,600,118 of record OY987328.1, read on the forward strand.
AAGTGAAATAATTAAAATTGTGGTTATCGCGTTTACAATAGTTGGAATTGTTTTATATTGCGGTTACCGTGGAAAAAAGACACTGGAAAAAAAAATACGGAGAGAAATTGTAAGAAGTCAAGAGCTGGTTTAATGGTATGTCATCGGAATTCCTTGGGCCCTACTGACTGTTCCGCAAAGGGGTCAGCAACGCTGGACAGTGCTAATGTGGCGCAATGCCGTTAGTACTCACCGCTGGAAAACTGGGATGCCAACACGCAAGCTGCCGTTATGAAAAGAGGCAACAGAGTTTAAGTTAAGTAAAATATTTAATGTTTAAGTATAACTGTTGGGTTACTTCTAATGAAGGACTTAAAAGAGCTATATGAAAATTTAAAAGGGTTTTATAGTAATCTAAAAAAAGAACCTAAGGAGCGTAGAGAAAGTTTAGATAGGATTCAGAGTTTAAATTTAACCCTAGGACAATTAGAAAATAGGTTTAAAGAAACAAAGAGTAACAAAAAATTTAAAGAGGAACAAGTAGGAGAAGCTAGAGAATATTTTAAAGCTATTGAAGGAAATATTAGTTTGTGTAGGAAAATTTTATTAGATAGGGTAAGCGATATTGACTTTAATAATAGTGATAGTATTACATTAAATATGGGTGAAAAATTTGATATTAGAACAGCTACGTCTCTGTTACCGTGTTTGGATGGCACTGAGAGCGTAACAAAGCAACTTATCGATGCTATTGAATTATATTCCGAACTTCTTGACGATGCGGGAAAAATTTTTTTAATAAAATACGTTTTGAAGGTCAAACTATCGGAAAGTGCGAAATTAAGATTGGGATCAACTTATAATACGATTCAGGATTTAGTCGCGGATATAAAGGCTCGGTTGTTAACTGCCAAATCAGCTGCGTCTATATTCACAATGCTAGGCAAGATAATAAATCCATTGACGAACATGCGAAATGTATCGAGCAGCTCTTACTTGACCTAACTTTGGCTCAGGCAGAGGGTGATGATGGAGCTGTGCCAGTGTTACGTAGAGTAAATGAGAGGCTTGCTATTAACGCATTTTCCAATGGGTTGCGTAATTACGAGGTTAGGACGATAATTAAGGCTAGAAATTATCAAGAACTAAAAGATGCAGTTATCGCTGCGAAAGAAGAAGAAACCACTCGAAATTCAGGCACTAGCGGTAATTCGAATTTGTTTTACATGCGAGGTAAGAAAACCCATTCTAATTTTTCGTATAGAGGACGTAATTCGCACTATAATCGCGGAAATCGAGGAAGGATAGGTTACAACAATTTTAACACAAATAGGAGTGTAAACAATAATAGATCAAATTTCAATGTGGGTCAAAATATAGGACACCGAGGTCAAGGTCGAGGTAATTATTCAAATTCGCCGAAGCGACCGACTAATAATAATTTTTATAGAGGAAATGCTAGCCGTAGAGCTTACGTTGCACAAGTGGAAGGTACAACTGCTAGTAATAGTGAAACTATTAACTTAGATAACAGCACGTTTTTTCGGACCTAATAGTAGGCTCGAAGATAACATTTTTTGTGTGAATGGTTTAAATTATGTAAGAATTAGCTACGGAATGAGTGAACTTTTATTTTTATGCGACACAGGTGCTAGTATAAGTTGTTTTTTTCAAAATTTTTTAAAAGGTACAGAAATTATTGATACTACCAAGAAATTAAATATTAAAGGAGTAGCCGGTTCGTTGACTACTGTCGGCTCAGCAAATATCTCTTTTTTAATTAATTGTGAACAGATTACTCATGAATTTTCAATTGTTGACAATTTTGACTCGGATATACAAGGTATTTTAGGCTCAGATTTCTTTACTAACTTTGATGCTGTAATTGATTATGAGCAATTTTCATTTTCATTTTGGTTAAATAATAAAAAGATACAGGTTCCCTTAGAATCCAAAGACGATAAATGCAGTATAATACCACCTAGATGTGAAATAATTAAGTTTTGTTACACAAATAGAAAGGATGAATGTGTAGTTATGAATAGTGAGATTTGTGAAGGAGTGTTTGTTGCTAGTGCTATAGTAAAACCTGTAGGGAATAAAATTCCTGTAAGAATATTGAATGTAAATGAGCGTGAAATAAGATTAAGAAATTTTCAACCTAAAGTTGAGAGTACTTTTAACTATAATGTATATAATTTCAGTGACAATGATATTTCAGTAGAACGGGTAGATAAAATACTCAATTTAATAGATTTAAAGTCGTTGAACAGGGAGGAAAAAACCTCAATTGAAAAAATATGTGCTAAATACACTGACATTTTTCATTTAGATAATGATCCTTTGACAGTTACAAATTTATACCAACAAAAAATTAAATTAAAAGAAGGGGCACAACCGGTGTATGTAAAGCCATATAGGCTACCACACGCACAAAAGGCGGAAATCCACAAACAGGTCGGGAAAATGTTACAAGACGGAATAATAGAGGAAGCAAGTTCAGAATGGTCGTCTCCTCTATTAATAGTACCGAAAAAACCGGATAATAACGGAATTAAAAAGTTTAGAGTAGTTATTGATTATCGGTTACTAAATAGGCAAATTGAAGATTGTAAATTTCCTTTGCCAAATATATCTGAGATATTAGATTCATTAGGTAGTTCAGTTTATTATAGTCATTTAGATTTAGCTCAAAGTTATTACCAACTAGAATTATCTCCTGAAAGTAGACCTTGTACTTCGTTTACTACTGACAGAGGTCAATATCAAATGAAACGTTTAGCAATGGGGATGAAGATAAGTCCATCGGTTTTTTCAAGGCTGATGACGATAGCAATGGCTGGGCTAAATTATGAGTCGTGTTTTGTTTATTTGGACGATCTAATTTGTTTTGGACATTCTCTTCAAAATCACAATAAAAATTTAATCAAAATATTTGAAAGACTTCGACAAGTAAATTTAAAACTCAATCCCGGTAAATGTGATTTTTTAAAAAAGGAAATTCTTTATTTGGGACACATAATTTCTTCTGAAGGTGTAATGCCAGATCCAGAAAAAATTAAAGCAATTTCTCAATATCCTATACCTAAAAACGCGGATGAGACAAAAAGATTCGTCGCGTTTGCTAATTACTATAGGAAGTTCATAAAAGATTTTGCGGCAATAGCTTATCCTCTTAACCAACTATCTCGAAAAGGAACAAGTTTTAACTGGACTAAAGAATGTCAGGACTCATTTGATACATTGAGGGCGTCGCTCATGGGTCCTCCAATTCTACAATATCCGGATTTTTCAGATGAAAATCAATTTATACTAAGAACCGATGCGAGCGGGTTTTCTTTGGGTGCTGTTTTGTCAAATTCCAATGACAAGCCCGTTGCATATGCATCACGAGCATTAAATAAAGCCGAGAAAAATTATTGCACAATCGAGAAAGAGCTTTTAGGTATCGTATGGAGTGCGAAACATTTTAGGCCTTATTTGTATGGTAAGAAGTTTAAGATTTTGACAGACCATCGACCTCTAGTTTATCTGTTTAATATGACCAACCCTTCAAGTAGGCTTACTAAGTTTAGATTAATTCTGGAAGAGTATGATTTTATTGTTGAGTATGTTCGAGGCTGCGATAATGTAACAGCGGATGCTTTATCTCGTATAGTGATAGATTGTAATGAATTAAAGGAAATGAATACCAGACTGGATGAACGAATAAATGTAATGACACGAGCGCAAGAGAAATCAAAAAATAATGTTTTAAAAGAAAGATCTACGCAGAGTACGACCGTAAATAATAGGCTTGATCACCCTGTAGTTGCGGAAGTATTAAAGCGACCGAGTAATACAATTGAATTACCCGTGGTTGCAGAAAACGAATTTGAGGATATAAATACTAGTCGACTTAACATAAACATAAACAAATGTAAGACATTTAATAATAATATATTATATGATGAAGCTTCACAAATTATTTTTCTTAGACAGATTACCCGATCAGCGTTTGACTTAGGAAAATCGTTGAGGGATCTGAATAAACTATGTAAAATTTATAATATTCCGGAATTATACATAATGAAAAATGCTAGCAATATTGAATTTATAAATATGTTAAATAAAAATAAAAAAGACATAACTGGTACCAGTAATTATAACATTAAAATATGCGTGGTAAGAGATTTACAACGTATTGAAAGTAAAGAGCTAAAACAACTAATTTTGAACGACTTTCATACACTTCCTACAGGAGGTCATGCGGGTATAAACCGTATGTTTAATAATATTAAGCGACAATATTTTTGGCCAGGCTTAAAAAGGGACATTGAAAATTTTGTGAAAAAATGTGACGACTGTCAAAAATGTAAATATTCTAGACTAAACAAAAATCCTATGACAATAACGTCAACAGCGACGTCAGCATTTCAAAAAATATACTTAGATTTAGTGGGACCTTTACCAGTAGATTTGCAGAATAATAAATATATTCTAACATTGCAATGTGAACTTTCAAAGTTTATCGAAGCATACCCCATACCGGATAAAGAATCGGAGACAGTTGCTAAGGCTTTCGTAGAAAATTTTATTTTACGCTTTGGTATTCCTTCAGAAATAGCTACAGACCAAGGACAAGAATTTATGGCAAATACTTTCAAAGATTGTTGTAAACTTCTTAAAATAAACCAATTAAATTCAACTGCGCACCACCACGAAACGCTAGGTAGTCTCGAAAATTCTCATAAGAGTTTGGGTGCATATATTCGTATGCGAGTAGCAAAGGAACCCAACAACTGGAGTTCGTGGATAAATTTTTGGTGTTTTTCGTACAACAATTCGGTGCATACATCAACACAGTATTGTCCATTTGAACTAGTATTTGGTTCACCAGGTAGAATCCCTTCAAATTTAAAAAAAGCAAATTGATCCAATCTATAATTTCGATAATTATCCAACAGAGCTAAAATTTCGGTTACAAACAGCATGGGAAGATGCGCGAAATAATTTAATAGATTCGAAACAAAAAAAAGAAAAGAACGATTCGATACAAAATGTAAAACTATTGATTATAAGGTCGGAGACTTAGTTCTATTAGATAATAAAAATATGGAAAGTAAAATGGATTTACTGTTTACAGGTCCTTATACTATTTTAGAAGTTAAAGATCCTAATTTAATTTTAAGAGTTAATAATAAGTGTAGAGAAGTACACAAAAATAGGGTAAAAAAGTATTACAATTAAGGCTATTGTATTTGTATTTTAGTTAAGTTAGTTGAACATATCAATTTTGCATTTAAAAAAAAAAATATTAGTTTATTAATATTTTTTTATTTTTTCGGCGGGAAAGGTGTGATGGATACTTTAGGCACATTAAGTAATTTCAATTGGTTAATAGGGTCAGATATTGCAAAAGTATCCAACGCAGCATTCTCTACTTAGTTTATATCTAAAGTTAGTTATTATAATATTTAATAAACAATACAATAACAAACAGCAATGGAACCAGGTCATACTTGGGTTCATTGTAATTAATTTTATTGATGTACATTATTATTAGAGAAGTAATAAAACACTAAAGACGTATAAGAGGGTTTTCTCTGTTCTCCCCCATGTAACCTGAGTTCGAACCACCCTACGAGGCTACGGCCCTTACATGGCAATCCAGTTATTACAACGTGTACAACGTGTACCTGTTTTGAGCGAGTAAGTAGGTTTTAAGATTTACTCCGTGGTGTACGTCTGCCGTTATTCAAATCGCCACGTAATTATTCGGGCCATCAGCGCCAAGTGCTTTCAAGCAGTGAGTAGGTTTTAGACTTCCCTCTGTTTTTTCTCACATATTTTCTGGACATTAGCACCAAGTCTTTTCAAGTAGGTTTTAAGATTCTGTCTGTGGTGGAACGTCTCCTCCCCGCGGTGTGCTCGGCCAGCAGCGTCAAGTGTTTCTAAATAGTAAGTCGTATTCTTTTCGTGGTGAAACGTCTTCTTCCAACGAAACAACCTGCAAATACCTTGCAAATATTGTTGAAGTAAACGTATAATAGTTTGTTGTGGGTTACGCGAACCCCCTTAAGTGTGATTAGTCAATGTGGCCATTGATTAGTTAATCGTTAATAAGTCATGTGAAGTAGTAGTACGAGTTCACAATTTATGTAAACACCTGACATTATCTGTTCAACTGGCATAGTTTGGTATAATGAAGAAATGCTTTTGTGAAGTGTTTTCTTGAGAGTGAAATTAAAAAAAAGAATCAGTGAATCACCCTATGGAAAAATAGTACTTTCTGTTACTGAGACTGGGATTTTAAAACCCAGGCTTTGTACAATTCCATTTTATATAATTTTAGAAATATCATAAGAAATTTCTTTGAAATATTTTAGATTATGTAAAGTTTCAGAAACATAAAATGAAATATTATATGTATGGGACCTTTTTGGGTTTCTGAAACACTTCACCAATATATCATAAATGTTTCGTAATATCTATGGAATATTTAAAATATTTCGGAAAAACTAATACGAAATATTTCTGAAATATGTATGTGCTGTATGGGATGAGACTTTGAGGTTCTTAATATGAGATAATTTTATTGCTAAATTTAAAAGACATAAAAATGTAATACAAAATTAAAGAACTACTTTAACAATTTTGCAATATATCTTATCAGTTAGAGAAAAACGCGGTAATTGCTAACAGAAAGGAATCTGAAATTGCACCCTGCTTTGAAAAGTACGCTAGCTTGTGGAATTCTTAAGAAAAAAGGTAAGCGGCTTTACCATTTATAATAAACCCCAAAGAGGGGATTTTTCTAGAAAACAACGGAAACGCACTTAAATTCTTTAATGGTAGAGTTAAGTCCCCGTGAAAGAGCGATAATGGCAGTTACTCGACGTTAATGGATCTTATTGTCGAAAGAAAGTAAATGGTTGCTGGGATTAAGTTTAGTTTTGTACTGTTAATAGGCAATTTTTAATGCCTCATATTGCAGTAAAAAGGGGAAACCCGGAGGTAAGATTCTTTCGTTCGTTAGTCTGTATAAAATATACGGATATTTCTACAAAGAAGTTCGCGATTAACTTAAAGAGACCACTTGTGACTCTTAGGGAATATAGAGTTTAGTCAATTTTTTAATTTTAACTTGATATGTTGTAATTTGAGACTACTAGTTCCCAACCTGTGGATCGGGACCCCCAAGCGTGTCGCCGAGATTTTTATGGCAGGTCGCCGCCTTTATATCAGTCTATACTTTTACGGTTCAGACAAAGGTTAAAGAGCTTGTAATATTCACCGATTTGCCCTTGCTCGCAATACTCTACCAAGGCATCATTTAATATAAGTTTTAGATAAATATCTGATATTTGGATAATAAAGGTAGATGGATCATAAAATATTGAATGTTTTTACTGTAAAATATATCATTTATTAGGAAAGCATTGATACAAATTAAGACCTTAATTTTCTCTAATATCCTAATTGTTAGGTGACTTGCATAAATGCGACCATAGCATTACGAAAGTTTATTCTGTTAGCTGTTAATTTAATGTAATTTTTCTTAATTGGTCTTCATACATTTGCATCACATTATCTATTTCCCAGGGCATCCTAGACCTGTAGAAACTTGTTTCATTTATTTTCCAACGTCTTCAATACTTTATTTTGATAGTAAGGAAAGCATCACCATTAAGGAGCATCTGTTTTACAAGGCGTTCTAGACGTAACTATGTAAATATAAATATATATAAAAATTTAAGCGTTCAGATCTTTTAAAGGATTCACTATTTACTATTTAAACCCTTAAAGTACAGCGTAGGGAAACCAAAATTAGTTTTGTGGGTGTTTTTCATTGAACAATTTAATTTATTTACCCAAATTTTAGATAGCTGAGTTTACTACTTTGGTGGATAATTCGACATACATGTTGTTGTGTTAATAATATTCCTTTCACTAAAAATTGTATTTTTTATCAGGGCCCCCAATGGACCCTACGTAGTTTTTTAGGTAATGTATTTTAAACTTTAATTTTTCTTACAATAAAAATGCGATGATTTTTGAATTGCCAAACACTAAAGGTGAAGCTGCTCATTCCTCTCAGTTTATATTTTCTGGAAGTATAATGATTGCAAGTCACGTATCAAAAAAGAACAAACTTGAGAAACATGAGAAGGCCAACCGATTTTTAATGAAGAACACAATATACGGAGGAGTTCTCTCTTACGGTACCAAAGAAGCCGTGGACTAAATGATAAGGGAATATATTTGCGCTTGACGTTCTACTCGCTGACCTTTTCGACTGTGTATAAATCTTCTCTCACAGCTTTATAATATCCACTTCCAAAAATCCATATCCCCAAATACATAAAGATCTTAAAGGTTTTTTGAAGGCAGTAGGCAAGCAATTGGCTAAATCCAACATGAAAGAAGAATTGTAAGTGTATCCCAGTGTTTGTCCAGCGACAGTTGTTTAAGGAGTAGTAAGGCCTCCAGAACAAAGTCATTGTCTAGCTGTTCTAAGTGCAAAGAAAAGCGAGGAACATGTCATCTGTACCCGTGTCCACGAACTGTCGAAATGGAATATAAAATATGATGATGGCAAGCATTTCGTACGTTCAGATCACTGACGCAGTTCTACATCAGTCAAATGTTTATCTCATTTAGAAGAAGGTTTAGGTTTACTTAGAATGGCAGAGTTCTGGTACTGTCCAAACAGTCTCACGTAATCCTATGAGGACCACGTGTTCCACAAAACCCATCCTCATCAGCTCACTAATGGTTAGCGCGACGTAAAACGCAAAAGGATCTTGGCAGCTCACTCAAACCAGCCACTAAACTTAATGGGTCCAACACAGAGTGATTGTTGCCGTTATTGCTGCTGACTTGATATAGATAGCTATTGACGCAGCTCCTCTTAGGCCAGGATATTCCCGCAGGATATTGACTGAATAGTTTGAAAGTCTATCGATCCCGTTAAATTGCATGCTCTCATAGAAAATACCAGCTCCGACTCCGACGTCCATTTTTGAACCGCCTGTGAAAATCGAGTGATCTATCTCCATTGTTAACTGGTTGCCTTCCCACTCTTTCCTACTCGGAGTGAACACAGATAAATCCATCCCGATGTTTCTCCCCAATTTTATATACAGGGCTGCCCAGAAGTCCGGAATAAAATTTTTATATCCTTAACCTGTAACTTTTGGGGAAAAATGATCGGACACGTCAATTTAGTTTTATATATGCTCACATATTGACGTTATTCGTTTGTTTTTTCATAGACATTTATCAAAGATATGACGACATCTATCTATTTTTAAATGGAAACATACAGCTTGTGATACATCATTTAAAAGCTAATATCTAGTACAGTATGCTCATAAATTTTGACGCGATTCTGACGAGCTATTTCAATGTGGCAACTGTTAAAAGTTTAAAAAAATTCCCTATTTAAATAAGCGGAAATGATAAATCATTGATGTTTTTTTTACCTTTCAACGTAAGAAATCTTCATTGCTTCGCGTTCTGACATTTTGTGACATTGTGACTTAACAATAGTTATGGTTTATTTGTTATTTAATTTGTCAAAAAAAATAAAAATGTAACGAAGCAAAACAAAACACAACAAGAAGGTGGTTTAACGTGCCAAATGCTGGAAATGTCCTCCACCCTCTACTTGGCATGCTCCCAGACGATGGTAAAATCCGTCGACGGAATTTCGAATGGTTTCAGCCGGTATGTTATGTGTCTCCAATCTAATTTTGTTTTTCAAATCTTCAATATTATTTGGCCTATTTTGGTAAACTTTTTCTTTTAAATATCCCCAAAGAAAATAGTCTAGAGGCGTTAAGCCTGAGGACCTCGGTGGCCATTCAATTGAACCACGTCGTCCAATCCAGCGACCTGGAAGTATCTAATCTAAATATCTTCTCAAATTGACACCAAAATGCGGGGGAGCACCATTTTGCTGAAACCAAATTGTTTCATTAGGTATATCTGGATCTACTTCGTTGGGAGAAATTACAGCTAGAGCAGGCCTCAACTCGAAGGTTAAGAAATTCAGGTACCGTTCAGCTGTGAAGTTTCCTTTAAAACAAAATGGCTCTAAAATTCGGTTATTAATGATACCTGCCCATACATTTACTTTCTGGGGCCGCTGAGTATGCGCTTCAAATATCCATCGTGGATTTTCTTGACTCCAGAAATTATGTCTGTTAACCACTCTGTTTAAATAGAAAGTATAGCTACATCCGAAAATAATATGTTCTGTGCAAACCTATTATTCTCGTCACACCGTCTCATCATTTCTTCGCAAAATTGCAAATGCCTATCATAGTCATCTTCTAAAAGCTCTTAGACAAGACATACTTTATAAGGGTGGCATTTTTCTGCTTTCAAGAACCTTCCAATAGTACCTCTAAATGTATCATAATTTTGAACCAATGAAACTGTTAAAACATGCGGATTATCCTGCAAAGATAGTGCAATATCCAATTTTTCATCGTCGCCTAAAACACGTGGCCGTCCATTCCTAGACAAGTCCTTTACTGTGCCATGTTCATCAAATTTGTGGAATATTTGACTAGCAGTGCCATGTGAAATTTGATTTTCCGGATATCTAGCATTAAATAAAGTACGCACTTCGCTTTGACTTCCTAGTTTATCTCCACATCCTAACAATATCAAGACTTCGATACGCTGCCTTTCCGACAAAACCATTTTTGTTTAGGAAATTGTAAAATAATACTTCGGACATTCCTAAATTAATTTTACAAGTTCACAAAATGTCAGAACGTGAAACAATGAAGATTTCTTACCTTGAAAGGTAAAAAAAACATCAATGATTTATCATTTCCGCTTATTTAAATAGGTATTTTTTTAAAACTTTTACCAGTCGCCGTTTTAAAATAGCTTGACAGAATCGCGTCAAAATTTATGAGCATACTGTACGAGATATTAGCTTTCAAATGATATATCACAAGCTGTATGTTTCCATTTAAAAAAAAAGATCGATGTCGTCATATCTTTGACAAATGTCTATAAAGAAACAAACGAATAACGTCAAAATGTGAGCATATAAAACTAAGTTGACGTGTCCGAGCATTTTCCCCAAAAGTTAGAGGTTAAGGCTATATTAATTTTATTCCGGACTTCTGGGCAGCCCTGTATATTATATCCTTAGTATACTGCTGTGTCCGTAGTTGGTACCGTTCCAGCATATCGACGTAGAACACTTTTTGCGGCGATACTATTTCCTTGAATAACCACAGGTAGCAGAAGTAAAGAGCTCCAGTTAATCCTAAACAAGGTGCCCGTTCTTAGTTGTTTTTTTTATGTGTACTGCTAAGCAGTCCACCAAACCAGGACCGCGTAGGTAAGTATAGGTCTAGCAATGGCCGTATAAATCCAACGTACTATATGGAGTTTTAATTCTCACTCAATGCCTATTTTGCAGGCAAAAAGCGCAACTGACGTCTTCTTTACTCGTTCTTGTTCAGTAGGTAAGTATAGGTCTAACAATGGCCATATAAATCCAACGTACTATATGGGGTTTTAATTCTCACTCAATGCCTTTTCTGCAGACAAAAAGCGCAACAGACGTCTTCTTTACTCGTTCTTGTTCATTTTCCAGTTTAGCTTTTACTTTGCTTTTTCATTAATCGCTAAAGTACTGTGGTCCAGGACTGGGAGCCTGAAGTTCTCGATGACCTTTCTACGGGTGAATTGAACTAGCTTCGTTTTTTCACAGTTAATTTTCAAACCACATTTCGAAGCCTACCGTCGAAGTTGTCGCAGCGTTGTTCCCGTTAGATCGGTAATGGTATTTAAGAATTTGCCTGATACAACTATAACTAAATCGTCAGCGTATGCACTCATTTTAATTCCCGCCCTTTCAATTTTTATAAGAATTTTATTAAACTCTAAGCCAGTGATAGCACCCCGCCTTGAGGGGTTCCCCTTCCGGCAAATCTGACTATCTCACTGCTACCTAAACTAGAGCAAATTTGAATGAATGATGAATGAATGAAATAAATCTAACGGCAGATATACTTATCAAATCCTTCTGTTAGGGCATCGGTCGCAAGGTTATTAAAGACTCAATCCATATCCAGAAAAGTTCCATGAGTGTACTCTTTTTTTCTAAGTGATTTTTCAATGGCACATTACGTGTAGTGCTGTTTCCACTAATCTGCCATTAGTATAGGCGTGTTGAGACGAGCTCGGCTCTCATTCTAGTACCGAGTTTTTGATATGTAACATTTAGAAGAAAGGAGAATATATGAATATTGTTATTATTGTTTTGCTATTGTAATGATGGGTATAAAGAGTAAAAATTTTATTTCGATATTTTATTTGTTTCATTTTTTTTTAAAGTGTAAAGATAATAAATAGGATTCCATAGGGACCCCACGCAGTTCTCTATGTAAAAAAATAGCGTAGTACCTTAAGGGTTTAACAGGTATAATTATGATTTGAAAATGACATTTTGCCGGTAGAATAGGGATGGAAATATGACGTTGAACCAAATAACAATGAATCAGCATCAGCCCCAAAAAAGCTACTAAAAATTATTTTTTATTAATGTAAAATTGCAACGCGTCTTTCGCTGTTATAAAAAAAATTATTTATTTATTTATTTATTTATTTATTTTTTATTTATTTTTTCTTATTTTTAAATTAGAAAATTTATTTTAAATTAAATTGAAAGAAATTTAAGTGAAGCCAAAACGAAGCCAAGCTGAGGTGAGAGGCTGAGGGACCGCGTGCAAAAGCCCTAGCTCTATTGCCAGAGAGTAGGGGGGGGGGGGTTTAAATAGGGCGCCACCGTTTTGCAGCCAGGCCAAAACGGAAACCTCCAAGATGGTGCTGGGGCCTCACTCTCAGCTGGACTTCTCAACTTAGGTAGAAAAAAAAAGAAATAGATAAAGCAAACCACAGGGGGAGCTGCATAAATAAAACAACAACAAGAATTAAAATTAATGCTGGCTTTTATTAAATGAAATAAGAAAAAAAATATATATGGGGGGTTAGTATTTAACCTAATAAACCTGTTGTGAAGGCGTTCTATACAGAAGACGTCCCCAGGGATGATGTCCAAACAAAAGGACGTCAAGATCAATCGGATCAGAAGATCTGAAGAGAAGTAGAGGAAAGAAGAGAAAGAGAAGGACGGAGAAAGAAAGACCATGTTAAAAAGAGAAAAGCATTAGCTGATGGCTTATTAATAAAAAAAAAATTACCTAGTTCCTTTTCCCTTCGTATAATAAATTTATAATAAAGTAATTAAATTAAAATGGCAAAACCAACTAATTGAAAATAACCAAAAGGAAAAAGGAACTATATAAAAAAAATAAAGCAACTATAAAAATGTCAAATTATAAGCATGAATTAAATTTAAATTATTTTGAATTAAAATAAATTTGAATTAAATTATTTTTGAATTAAATTAAATTTGGAATTAAATTAAATTTGAACTAAATTAACCTTGAATTAAATTAATTTTGAAAAATATAAATAAAAATAATTAAAGTAACAAACCAAGTTTTGGTTGGAGATAAAAGAAAATAAATTTATTTTAATTTATTGTGATTAAATATTTTAATTAAGCTTGAAGAGCCAAAAACTTAAAATAAAATTAATTTATTAAGCCAGCACGTACGCCTATGTACTAAGGTCACATCATAAAATAAAAAAAAATAATCAATTATGTACACACATAAGTGAAATATACAACTATATAAAATATAGCACAAGTAATGTCAACATATTAGTTATCAATTAGCAAACCAATCAATTATTTATTAAAGCTAGGACATAATAAAATAAAAATAATAACATAATCAGGATATGCCGCTATTAAAAGAGCAATACAAACTAAAAATATTGAAGCAAACGAACCAACACAAAGTCCCGATCTCAATAAATTTAATATTTAAAACAACTAATTGGTTACATGTTTCGCCTATAAGGCATCATCAGACCTAAAAAGAAGTCAATAATTACGCATTAAAGTAAACAAATCTACTAGTAAACCCACCTGATACACCAAAAAAACATTTAAAAAATTTTTCAAAAAGAATAAAAATGTCAAAATATAAAACAAAACAAAAAAATAGATAAACGTTACAATTACATCACTACATGACAGTCAGAACTTAAACTAAGAATTGTATATAAACAAAAACGGTATAACAAAAAACTAAAAGTATAAGGTTCGTCAAACAAGTCTAAGGTATATTGAACTGGGGGAAGATGCAGTCACCTAGAGAGCAAACTCAGCCCAAAATGTAACAGCCATCGACACAAAGTACGAGCGTACCAAAGTACCGGCATCAAAAACATCAATGTTGTCAATCAAAAGAATTTGGCGGGCCGGGGAAAATTTATAGGTTAAATGTTGGTCACAGCAGTCCGTTGTTAGTTATTCAAGTTGTTAAAAATAAAATAAGGCTCGAAATTAAAGACCTCATTAACGCAGGTAAGGATAGGGCTCTTTTTAGCTTTCGTTATCTCAAGTTTTTCTAATAGATTTAGTTTTTTACTTTTGTGACATTCATGCAAAACATTAACATTTTCAGATGGCGAGAACTGGTGTTTTGATTCAAGTAGATGGTTCGCAAAAGCAGACTTAGTGTTGGTTATATCAGTGTTCTGGTATTTATTAAATAAGCTAGAATGTTCATGAACTCTACTGGCGATTCTCCTGCCCGATTGTCCAACATACACCGCCGGACAATCCCCACAATGTAGCGAATAAACTCCTGATTTTGAAAGAGGGTCTACTTTATCTTTAGTGTTGATTAAATGTCGCTTAAGAGTGTCACTGGTCCTGAATGCTACTGCGATGTTGTGAGGTTTAAAAAATTTTGCTAATTGTGAGGAAATGTTGCCGAAATAAGTTAGAGCTCTATAATTTTTGTTTTCCTGTGTATTAGCATGTATGATGTTATAGGTTAGTTTATATTTGTTTACAAACTTATAATAAAGTTTATTGATTAATCTCAAAGGGTATCCATTATTTCTGGCAATCAGTTTTATTATATTAAATTCCTTAGTGAACGCATCTCTAGACAAAGGTAGCTTGAAAAGTCGGTAGAAAAGGGAATTGAAGGTGGCAAACTTATGAGAAAAGGGAGAATTTGAATCGTACTGAATAATGTTATCTGTAAAAGTTGGTTTTCTATAGACTTCAAAGTTAATTCTGTTGTTATTTCTTATCAACAGTAAATCTAAAAAAGGTAATTGCCCATTATTTTCGATCTCAAGTGTAAATTCAATATTCTGGTGTAAATCGTTAACGAAACTGAGGAAATCTCTTAAATCTGAATCACTGCCATTCCAAACTATACATACGCCATCAACGTATCTTTTATATGCAAGCAAAAACCCAGCGAATCTACTATTCATGATTTTGCTCTCTAATTCGCTCATAAACACCTCGCTCAAAAATGGGGAAAGACAAGAACCCATTGCCAATCCTGACCTTTGCTTAAACATTCTCTGATTAAATTGAAAGAAGTTTTGTTCTAGTACTGTAGATAATAACAAGGTTAAGTCTGATATTAATAAACTGGGCAAACCCTTCTTTCTTAGCAATCTATCAACTAAATTGACGCAATCAGCTGGAGGGATGCTGGGAAATAAATTTTTCACATCAAGTGATATCAATCTCGCGTCTGGTGGAAGTTCTATATTTTTTAAGTAATTCGAGAACTCAAGGGAGTTTTTAGTTGAATAGATGTTCTCAAAATTTGTGGTCTTTCTGAGAATATCATTAAGCCAAGAAGAAATTTTGTAGCATGGAGAGTCAACAAAGGATACCACTGGTCTTATGGGCATATTAGCTTTATGTACTTTGGGTAATCCATATAATAGAGGGGTTTTAGGATTCATTGGGTACAGTTTGTATTTATTTGTATCAAAGTATTCCAGGGTTGTTAGAGTTTTATCTAGAATATTTTTAACTTTGGTAAAATAAGCACTAGTAGGATCCCTACTAATGGCACAAAAGTCCCCCGAATTCAGAAAATCCATAACCCTACCCATGTAATCTGTTCTTGTCATAATTATTAAACAAGAGCCCTTATCCGCCTTGGTCAAAATCAAATCGTTTTTCCTTATTTTATCGTTCAGCGACTTTAAATGTATTTTATTGTGATGATTGAATTTATTATTAATTATTTTATTGGAATTCAAGAAGCTGATGATCTTAGCTCTCAAGATATTTTTATTAGCGATATCCGTGTTTCGGATTATATTTTCTGCTTCCACAGCCAACATTTCTTTAACATGAGAATCAGTTTTGTGAGGAAAATTAAACTTTAGATTTAAAGAAAGGATATTTTCTTCCTGCTTATTAAAGTGGACATTAGTTAGATTTATGAACCTTTTATGAAATTCAAAATTAGACTGGCCTACCTCTAACCTCGACTCAGTGTCACTGGCATTGGACAGGTTGTATCTATGTTGAACCTTTAAATTGTAAAGTTTATTACTCAATCTACGGAATGTTATTTCTCCAAATGACTCCACCTCATCCCTAAACCTACCATCTAGAATTACAAACTCTATAAAAGAAAGAACATATGTTAAAGTTAAGAACAGATATTTAAGTTTCGAATTAATGGTATTTAGATTTCTAAAATGACATTTAATCTCTTCCCTTAACCAAATAGTTTTGGCTGCATCCAAGGCAATCTTAGATGAGCTCGTTCTGGACTTACATCTGATGAAAATGAATTTTGGTGTAAGATTGAACAGTAGGCATTGTTGATAGATAGATAGATAGATACAACCTGTCCAATGCCAGTGACACTGAGTCGAGGTTAGAGGTAGGCCAGTCTAATTTTGAATTTCATAAAAGGTTCATAAATCTAACTAATGTCCACTTTAATAAGCAGGAAGAAAATATCCTTTCTTTAAATCTAAAGTTTAATTTTCCTCACAAAACTGATTCTCATGTTAAAGAAATGTTGGCTGTGGAAGCAGAAAATATAATCCAAAACACGGATATCGCTAATAAAAATATCTTGAGAGCTAAGATCATCAGCTTCTTGAATTCCAATAAAATAATTAATAATAAATTCAATCATCACAATAAAATACATTTAAAACCGCTGAACGATAAAATAAGGAAAAACGATTTGATTTTGACCAAGGCGGATAAGGGCTCTTGTTTAATAATTATGACAAGAACAGATTACATGGGTAGGGTATGGATTTTCTGAATTCGGGGGACTTTTGTGCCATTAGTAGGGATCCTACTAGGGGGATGGGACTATTCGCCGTCGCCGTTTCGCCGTCGCCGTTTCGCCGTCGCGACAATTCGCCGGCAGCCGATTTGCCGTGGGCCGTTTCGCCGTCAAATAGAATATAAGTCTATAATTATTACAATTTTTTTATATCTAGCATATACCGAATTGGACCCAAAAAGGTGGATTAGATGCCGTGTTAGCGCTGTTTAACCAATATAAGTCTATAATTATTACAATTTTTTTATATCTAGCATATACCGAATTGGACCCAAAAAGGTGGATTAGATTAGAAACGGCGACGGCTGAACGTCCTAGACCCGAATTCCAATAACCCTAATTATTATTATTGACTTGCCTATGTAGGTATATTTTTATCAAACAATTTTGTTAAAATTTAGCAATATATATTATAACCTTTTTTACGTATTTTATTAATTTCTATTTGACGGCGAAACGGCCCACGGCGAATCGGCTGCCGGCGAATTGTCGCGACGGCGAAACGGCGACGGCGAAACGGCGACGGCGAAACGGCGACGGCTAAATGTCCTAGACCCTCCTACTAGTGCTTATTTTACCAAAGTTAAAAATATTCTAGATAAAACTCTAACAACCCTGGAATACTTTGGTACAAATAAATACAAACTGTACCCAATGAATCCTAAAACCCCTCTATTATATGGATTACCCAAAGTACATAAAGCTAATATGCCCATAAGACCAGTGGTATCCTTTGTTGACTCTCCATGCTACAAAATTTCTTCTTGGCTTAATGATATTCTCAGAAAGACCACAAATTTTGAGAACATCTATTCAACTAAAAACTCCCTTGAGTTCTCGAATTACTTAAAAAATATAGAACTTCCACCAGACGCGAGATTGATATCACTTGATGTGAAAAATTTATTTCCCAGCATCCCTCCAGCTGATTGCGTCAATTTAGTTGATAGATTGCTAAGAAAGAAGGGTTTGCCCAGTTTATTAATATCAGACTTAACCTTGTTATTATCTACAGTACTAGAACAAAACTTCTTTCAATTTAATCAGAGAATGTTTAAGCAAAGGTCAGGATTGGCAATGGGTTCTTGTCTTTCCCCATTTTTGAGCGAGGTGTTTATGAGCGAATTAGAGAGCAAAATCATGAATAGTAGATTCGCTGGGTTTTTGCTTGCATATAAAAGATACGTTGATGACGTATGTATAGTTTGGAATGGCAGTGATTCAGATTTAAGAGATTTCCTCAGTTTCGTTAACGATTTACACCAGAATATTGAATTTACACTTGAGATCGAAAATAATGGGCAATTACCTTTTTTAGATTTACTGTTGATAAGAAATAACAACAGAATTAACTTTGAAGTCTATAGAAAACCAACTTTTACAGATAACATTATTCAGTACGATTCAAATTCTCCCTTTTCTCATAAGTTTGCCACCTTCAATTCCCTTTTCCGACTTTTCAAGCTACCTTTGTCTAGAGATGCGTTCACTAAGGAATTTAATATAATAAAACTGATTGCCAGAAATAATGGATACCCTTTGAGATTAATCAATAAACTTTATTATAAGTTAGTAGAATAGCAGTACCACCCCCAACCCAAAACTCCATAAGAAATAACATTGCCCTGAAATCTGCAGTTTTGGTGCCATTTTAGGGGCGCGGCACTTTTCCTGGAAGCCGCCATCCTCTCTTAACCTAAGTGGACCCAGCTACTATCGCCACCTAGTGAGTGACGTCATAACTGCTCGATGCCGGTAATATAGGGCCCTATTGACCTGTGTGGAACCCTCCACTGCTGTCACCTAACCCCCCACACATTATTCTAACCTAACTTTTGTCCCAACGGAACCCAGATCACGTGTTACCCCGATTATATAGTAACATCATTGTAGGGGTGCCACCTAACGGGGAGAGATGTACGTACCTGTTATCTTGAGACCTGTAGCGCCACCTGCTTTTCATATCTTGTTTACCGCGATGGTAGGTATGACGTTGTAAATCAGTTAAAATATTTCAAAATATAATAATGCCATAAAAAAGTTTATGTCCTCGGCGGGATTTGAACCGTAATCCTCTGGGGCCGAACCTCAAAGCCTTGCAACATTCGCTACGAGAGCATATAGATTAAAAGAGTTGATCAATGTTGATAAGCTAAAAATATGGGGGACCCGCCAATTATAACGTATAGGTGGAACAAAGGACCCAAGTGTGGAGACGATGGGCAAATGGCGGCAACATGTTTTTGTCTACATAATATTGCTACATCTGTTGCAGTATGCATGCGCCATAACATGTCATCAATGAACATTGTTAGAGACCGCGTGGCATGTAATTAGACAACCGGGGATCTAGTATGTCCTTTTGGCAAACAGTATTTTCAAGCGCCATCTATAATTACGTTCGCGCACACCCACACCATCTGGGTACTGCCTGAACTTATGCAACCAGAAGCCCCTATCAGCAAATATTGCCTTCACCAATTTATTAATAAACCTAAGTGTGGTGATGACGACAAAATGGCGGTAAACCTAGCTTTTATAATGCCTTCACCATTTTATCGACAAGCCAGTACTAATGGCGTTGCCAAACCAATATTTCCCCTTATTCAACATAAAAATTGTCGAAACGGCAACACCGCCGT
This sequence comes from Polydrusus tereticollis, assembly GCA_963920685.1. Taxonomy (NCBI): domain Eukaryota; kingdom Metazoa; phylum Arthropoda; class Insecta; order Coleoptera; family Curculionidae; genus Polydrusus; species Polydrusus tereticollis. The sequence continues at coordinate 22,619,967 of OY987328.1, forward strand.
TCCAATACTGAAAATTTAAGAAAATACGCTTAGGCCATCTTGCAATACCCGTTCGCAACAGTAACTAGGTAAAACAAAGAACCTTAAGTGCGGTTATAGGGATATATTATTATCGATGTCAATTTATTAACAAATCTTAAACCTTCCAACAGCATTCACCCCACATCGCATTGATAAAAATACCCATATAAATACCCTATCGGAATGCCATTCAGGATTGCATAATTAAATGAAAATCAATCAATTTTAAAACTTTTTTATTTATAACATAAAAATATCACTTACTACCACCCTGGTATATTACATTAAAGGAATAAAAAATCGGCGTAATTAAAAATTATAAAACTTTTTACATTTACAACATAACAATATCACATACTACCACCCTGGTATATTACATTAAAGGAATAAAAAAATCAGCGTAAAATAAAAAGACATCTGTAATCATTTAGCAACGTTTTATTTCAGAAATATATGCAGTTTTCAAGTCAAATACACCAGTACAGCACTAGTTAGCAAAAATATTTAAATAAGACAAGTATCTTGCATCAAAAATAATACCTGAACGAAACAAAAATTTGGCACTTATCGCCAATCTTGTATATAGGTACAATATATTATAAGTTCAAAATTTAGTGAAAAATATTTACAGTTAAAACTAAGGATTAGAAACATTTACCGTGTAAGAATAGACATATCTACATACAATTAAAAAACTAGGACTAGAAACATTTATATTAGGAACATTACCGCACAAGAAGGCATATCTATATACAAACTTAAAAACTAACAAAAAAATGAATGGAAAAAGACATTGGCGGGTATGGGTATTTGAACAGAGTAGGAGTAATGTGCAATATTCGCTTATAGATAGAATATTATCCTTAACTTATACATACAACTTGAAACGAGGGCAAGAGCAAAAATACCTGAACAACACTACACTTACCAGAGGGCACTCAGTTTAAACAGGGACACGACGTGAACGTGGCCCATATTGTCCTCATTCGATTTTTATGGAAAAACGAATTTTCAAAGCAAAACCAAACGAAAAAAATTATACCACAAATGATTTGAAATCAGAAAACAGTTCTATATATATAACATAATATACGGCTCTTTTTAAGTTATACAGGGGGAATTTTTGCCTTCTTTTACTGTATAACCAACATGGGCTCTTTTTAAAGTTATACAGGGGGAATTTTGGCCTTCTTTTACTGCATAACCAATATGGGCTCTTTTTAAAGTTATACAGGTTAGGATATAATATGTGTGCGTTAGTATTTTGGCCTTCTTTTTACTGTACAACCAATATGGGCTCTTTTGAAAGTTATACAGGTTAGGATATAATATGTGTGCGTTAGTATTTTGGCCTTCTTTTTACTGTACAACCAATATGGGCTCTTTTGAAAGCTATACAGGTTAGGATATAATATGTGTGCGTTAGTAGATTATTCTAGCAATGAAAATAATTTTAATGCTAATAGTAATATGAGTGCTAATGTTATAATAATATGAATAATTATAATACTAATAATGAACAACTGAACAGACCCTATTGAACAGACCCTGTTGAACTGAACAGACCCTGATCAACAGACCCTGTTGAACTGCCCTGTTGGCCTGTTGACCTGTTGAACAGACCCTGTTGGTCTGTTGACCTGTTGAACAGACCCTGTTGAACTTAGTCATCCACATGCATAAGTGAGCAATGCCCCCATGGTAATGTGCTGGGTGAAGATTTCGATATTTGCCGCTTATCATCATAAGGGCTGAGACCGATTTTAGTTTGTTTTATAGTATGTAGCTCATGTTTTTGGGACCTAATTAGACGCTGTGAAATAGGCTTTTCCAACCAAGTTTCAAGGCAGGTGACGTAATCTTCAAATGTGATTTTATTTTTAATAACAGACCTTTTAATGCCCTTTATCTTTTTGGTAACGCCCAAGTTAGATAAAACCTTATCAATTTCCGCCCGCTCTTTGTTTAAATTCTCTAGTTTTACCCGTTCTTGCTCAATCTCGTCTGGAGTATAAAGCAGTTTAATAGCATACATTTTAGACCTAAGACCAACAAAATGGGTCATAATGCGGCCATTGTTCTCATCTTTCATCATTCCCAGCACCTTTTTGTTCACTTGTGGAATCGTATAAACGTTATCACGGGCATAATCTGAGGTATCAAAATAATCGTTACAGTCTCGTTTCATTATCTGATACACATCATGGTTTTTAATTTCGTAAATAAGACTATCTGTGTCTGTATACAATACACTACAGGTGTCAAAACGTGGAACCATGTACTCGTAGTGAAAGCCATAAATCGTAGTCTTTGCCAAATCAAGAATACACATGCCGACATAAATCGGCTTATTAAAATAAATTTGTGTTTTTGCAAGCTCGACAATTACTAAATTTTCGGAAACAATTGTGCTGCTTTTAAATTCTGGCCGGGATATTAAGGCTTCAGCGCCATAGCGGCCATCCCATTTCGTTATAAGTTTGACGTCAGAGTGGTTCCGGATATTCTCCATTGTCTTTCCAAATACGGCATTGTTCATAAGTTTAAAAAAATTCTTTTCAAACTCATTCTTGGCATTTTGGCGCAGCCCCGTGTTGAGGTCGATATATGATTTTAGCCATGGAGATTGTTTAAAGGCTAATATTCGGTGTATTTTACCCAATTTTGCACCCAAAGTTAGAGCTTGCTTTAAGTTTCTATAGTGTATTACGTATTCTGTTTTATTGTGTAGCGTAGCCAAAAGTTTCTCATTCTTTGCCCCGGGCGGTTTTTCATGGTCAGGGCATAATGGAAAATCGGAAAACTTATCATGCAAGTTTTCAGGTATTTCCAGGTCCACTTCCAAAATAAACCCTTCGGCAGATTTATCTGAAATTTCACTAATGCTTAAGTGAGATATCTCGTTTTCTGAAAGCCACCTAAAGCCGCCATAAGGTAGATATTGCGACATTGCCCAGCCGTATTGATTATTGACATCAAAGTACATGAGATAGGAGTCTTCTTTAGTTGGATCATAATTTGACATGTACTTGTTGTTGGCTTCTGCATACCTCTTTGAACACTGACTTAGCCCCCCGCGAACTCCCTTTTCTATGAATGTTAGCATCTCTAAATCAGTAAGCAGCTCAAGTTTTATCATATCTTCTCGATGAATTAAGAGGGATAAACATTGCCACGCATAACCAGGTAGGGTATACGACCATGCAGGATCAAGGCCATATGTCCTATGTGATATATCCCTAAATGCTTCAAATACATCCGTTAAAAGCATTACATCCGTTTTAAGATATAAGTCAGAGTAATCTTGCATGGTACGGCAATTAAAAGTTTGCCAAACTTTCTGCGCATTTAAATATTGCGCGTCACTTATAGCTACATCTTCTAAGCTGTTATAAAACGCCTCTTTAGGAGGGAGTTCAGTCTCATTCAATCTTTCCCAAGCGTTCATATAATCATATGGGAAAACACCCTTTCGGGTAAGTAAGTTCAGTTCTTCCCCCAGGTGTTCAAACTCTGCTTTTAGGTTAGGATATCCACATAAGTATGATGCAAGCTTATCCAGACCGCTAGCAAGAAAGCGAAAACTATCTATAAATCGAAAATGAACAGTACTATCCATTATATGCTTCGTAAATGAGATGTAATTTTCTTTATTTACAGGTAATATATCAATCTTCCCCTCTATTTCAGATAGCGCCCGTATTATCATGTGCCCATCATAGCAACTCAAGTTATGGAATAGGACAGGTATTGTGTGCGAATCCTGGTACTGTAGATTGCAGTGCTCATGTGCAGCGTTTCGATACTTTCCGGTAAAGTGTGAGTGATCTCTAACACGCTTATCGTCTTCCGTAAATGGCTTCTCACATATATGGCAGTGAGTAGCGGTCAAAAAACTTTGTTGGTGGGCAGGCGTAAGCGGTTCCATGGGCAAATCACATAAAAAGACCGTCTCGACGTCTTCAGCAAATTGTTGAAGCTCGCGCATGAACCACTGCATACAGTCTTGGCCTGTGTAACTTTTATAAAATGATAGAGAATCGTCATAATTACATTTTACATAATAACCGACGCTATAAGGGACATGCTCTTGTTCCTTTTGAGTGTTTTTTTCTATATCATCGACTACAGGTATTAGCAAGCTTTCCGAGTCTGCAAATATAACAAACGGGGCTTTTTCCTTATGTTTAAAATTATTAAATTCCAAAATATTATTGCCTTCTACAGGCATCCGAGGTATTGCTAAGGTCTTGTGTTTAGAGCATTCGGACGTGTGCTTATCTAGTGTTATCTGCGTGCGGAAATAATGAAGGCAGCGATCACAAAAAAATTTTCGATGCTTATTAAGACTCAATTGCCTTGATAGTAAGCGTGAAAGGTCTTTAATCCAAACAAAATGGTATTTTATAGGGCTTAAATCAATATCATCATCTGAGGAAAAGTAGCTGTCTTGTAAAAGTAGTAAGTTTATATGGTTAGGATGCTTATTTTCAGGTATATAATATGGCACAACCAGATAATTTTTTCCAATTTTTTGCAGTCGATATACGTTAACGGATATTAAGTTTTGCTTTTCAAACTTTGAAATTTGATTAATTGTCATGGGAAACTTAATACCTTCCAAGTTTAGAACTGACTGAGGGTTTGGATAGCACGATGTTCGTTCAGAATTCTTGAAAGCGGGATATAAAGCGGAAACGATGGACCACGCAAAACACATTTCATCAGTATTCTGAACATTGATGCATGCCCTTCTTTTAGCTATTTGTTTTGGAAGTTCGATGTAAGTTCCGACCCGAAGAGGATTATAATGATTAATAGATACCATTAAATGCATAATTTTGCGTAGTGCCCACCCAGAATTTCTTTCCTGGAACGTGTCTAATTCAACTAAAATAGGGTTCTTAACATGATCGGTAAACCACTCATTTAAGTTTGTGTTACCTAAAATAGGGGCATTCGGAGTAGTAATGTACTTTGTATCCTTTAAAATTTCATCTGCTTTACTAATTTCAAAATCCCCACAAAGAGTGGTGTTTACTTTGAGTGCAATAGTTTTTTTTAGTGCGTTTTGAATTCGCCGCTTAAAAATTGCCAAACAGTCTTCTAAAAATGATCGTACATCAGTATGACGTTTGTTAATAATAACACCCGTCCTGATTCTCGATTGGAATGCCGAATGTAAATCTTCCCACTTTACTCTACAAGAAGCCGTTTCTGCACGACGTCTCCCACTACCCCCACCCACTTTACGGTCCTTTAGTAATGACTGAAACCCCTTAATTTGGGCTAAACACGCTATTATATGAGACTTTTCAGCCACAGACTCAGCGCGTTTCAAAAGTTTATTTAAATTGTGAATTGCACGAGTACAGTCCTGCAATATCTTACCACAGGTAATCGTTGTTAAGTTAGGGGTATCCATCTGGGCCCTAATTAACTCGACGTACTCACTTGGGAACGGCATTTTTTTTTACTCTGTAACAAAATAAATATGGCTCAAAATACGTCTGCTCTCTCTAACGTACAAAGACAGAATGGGCTCTGGAGCTCCTGCGTCCTGCCTATAATGCACCCCAACACAAACTTAAATGAGTGGTTTACCGATCATGTTAAGAACCCTATTTTAGTTGAATTAGACACGTTCCAGGAAAGAAATTCTGGGTGGGCACTACGCAAAATTATGCATTTAATGGTATCTATTAATCATTATAATCCTCTTCGGGTCGGAACTTACATCGAACTTCCAAAACAAATAGCTAAAAGAAGGGCATGCATCAATGTTCAGAATACTGATGAAATGTGTTTTGCGTGGTCCATCGTTTCCGCTTTATATCCCGCTTTCAAGAATTCTGAACGAACATCGTGCTATCCAAACCCTCAGTCAGTTCTAAACTTGGAAGGTATTAAGTTTCCCATGACAATTAATCAAATTTCAAAGTTTGAAAAGCAAAACTTAATATCCGTTAACGTATATCGACTGCAAAAAATTGGAAAAAATTATCTGGTTGTGCCATATTATATACCTGAAAATAAGCATCCTAACCATATAAACTTACTACTTTTACAAGACAGCTACTTTTCCTCAGATGATGATATTGATTTAAGCCCTATAAAATACCATTTTGTTTGGATTAAAGACCTTTCACGCTTACTATCAAGGCAATTGAGTCTTAATAAGCATCGAAAATTTTTTTGTGATCGCTGCCTTCATTATTTCCGCACGCAGATAACACTAGATAAGCACACGTCCGAATGCTCTAAACACAAGACCTTAGCAATACCTCGGATGCCTGTAGAAGGCAATAATATTTTGGAATTTAATAATTTTAAACATAAGGAAAAAGCCCCGTTTGTTATATTTGCAGACTCGGAAAGCTTGCTAATACCTGTAGTCGATGATATAGAAAAAAACACTCAAAAGGAACAAGAGCATGTCCCTTATAGCGTCGGTTATTATGTAAAATGTAATTATGACGATTCTCTATCATTTTATAAAAGTTACACAGGCCAAGACTGTATGCAGTGGTTCATGCGCGAGCTTCAACAATTTGCTGAAGACGTCGAGACGGTCTTTTTATGTGATTTGCCCATGGAACCGCTTACGCCTGCCCAGCAACAAAGTTTTTTGACCGCTACTCACTGCCATATATGTGAGAAGCCATTTACGGAAGACGATAAGCGTGTTAGAGATCACTCACACTTTACCGGAAAGTATCGAAACGCTGCACATGAGCACTGCAATCTACAGTACCAGGATTCGCACACAATACCTGTCCTATTCCATAACTTGAGTTGCTATGATGGGCACATGATAATACGGGCGCTATCTGAAATAGAGGGGAAGATTGATATATTACCTGTAAATAAAGAAAATTACATCTCATTTACGAAGCATATAATGGATAGTACTGTTCATTTTCGATTTATAGATAGTTTTCGCTTTCTTGCTAGCGGTCTGGATAAGCTTGCATCATACTTATGTGAATATCCTAACCTAAAAGCAGAGTTTGAACACCTGGGGGAAGAACTGAACTTACTTACCCGAAAGGGTGTTTTCCCTTATGATTATATGAACGCTTGGGAAAGATTGAATGAGACTGAACTCCCTCCTAAAGAGGCGTTTTATAGCAGCTTAGAAGATGTAGCTATAAGTGACGCGCAATATTTAAATGCGCAGAAAGTTTGGCAAACTTTTAATTGCCGTACCATGCAAGATTACTCAGACTTATATCTTAAAACGGATGTAATGCTTTTAACGGATGTATTTGAAGCATTTAGGGATATATCGCATAGGACATATGGCCTTGATCCTGCATGGTCGTATACCCTACCTGGTTATGCGTGGCAATGTTTATCCCTCTTAATTCATCGAGAAGATATGATAAAACTTGAGCTGCTTACTGATTTAGAGATGTTAACATTCATAGAAAAGGGAGTTCGCGGGGGGCTAAGTCAGTGTTCGAAGAGGTATGCAGAAGCCAACAACAAGTACATGCCAAATTATGACCCAACTAAAGAAGACTCCTATCTCATGTACTTTGATGTCAATAATCAATACGGCTGGGCAATGTCGCAATATCTACCTTATGGCGGCTTTAGGTGGCTTTCAGAAAACGAGATATCTCACTTAAACATTAGTGAAATTTCAGATAAATCTGCCGAAGGGTTTATTTTGGAAGTGGACCTGGAAATACCTGAAAATTTGCATGATAAGTTTTCCGATTTTCCATTATGCCCTGACCATGAAAAACCACCTGGGGCAAAGAATGAGAAACTTTTGGCTACGCTACACAATAAAACAGAATACGTAATACACTATAGAAACTTAAAGCAAGCTCTAACTTTGGGTGCAAAATTGGGCAAAATACACCGAATATTAGCATTTAAACAATCTCCATGGCTAAAATCATATATCGACCTCAACACGGGGCTGCGCCAAAATGCCAAGAATGAGTTTGAAAAGAATTTTTTTAAACTTATGAACAATGCCGTATTTGGAAAGACAATGGAGAATATCCGGAACCACTCTGACGTCAAACTTATAACGAACTGGGATGGCCGCTATGGTGCAGAAGCCTTAATATCCCGGCCAGAATTTAAAAGCAGCACAATTGTTTCCGAAAATTTAGTAATTGTCGAGCTTGCAAAAACACAAATTTATTTTAATAAGCCGATTTATGTCGGCATGTGTATTCTTGATTTGGCAAAGACTACGATTTATGGCTTTCACTACGAGTACATGGTTCCACGTTTTGACACCTGTAGTGTATTGTATACAGACACTGATAGTCTTATTTACGAAATTAAAAACCACGATGTGTATCAGATAATGAAACGAGACTGTAACGATTATTTTGATACCTCAGATTATGCCCGTGATAACGTTTATACGATTCCACAAGTGAACAAAAAGGTGCTGGGAATGATGAAAGATGAGAACAATGGCCGCATTATGACCCATTTTGTTGGTCTTAGGTCTAAAATGTATGCTATTAAACTGCTTTATACTCCAGACGAGATTGAGCAAGAACGGGTAAAACTAGAGAATTTAAACAAAGAGCGGGCGGAAATTGATAAGGTTTTATCTAACTTGGGCGTTACCAAAAAGATAAAGGGCATTAAAAGGTCTGTTATTAAAAATAAAATCACATTTGAAGATTACGTCACCTGCCTTGAAACTTGGTTGGAAAAGCCTATTTCACAGCGTCTAATTAGGTCCCAAAAACATGAGCTACATACTATAAAACAAACTAAAATCGGTCTCAGCCCTTATGATGATAAGCGGCAAATATCGAAATCTTCACCCAGCACATTACCATGGGGGCATTGCTCACTTATGCATGTGGATGACTAAGTTCAACAGGGTCTGTTCAACAGGTCAACAGACCAACAGGGTCTGTTCAACAGGTCAACAGACCAACAGGGCAGTTCAACAGGGTCTGTTGATCAGGGTCTGTTCAGTTCAACAGGGTCTGTTCAATAGGGTCTGTTCAGTTGTTCATTATTAGTATTATAATTATTCATATTATTATAACATTAGCACTCATATTACTATTAGCATTAAAATTATTTTCATTGCTAGAATAATCTACTAACGCACACATATTATATCCTAACCTGTATAGCTTTCAAAAGAGCCCATATTGGTTGTACAGTAAAAAGAAGGCCAAAATACTAACGCACACATATTATATCCTAACCTGTATAACTTTCAAAAGAGCCCATATTGGTTGTACAGTAAAAAGAAGGTCAAAATACTAACGCACACATATTATATCCTAACCTGTATAACTTTAAAAAGAGCCCATATTGGTTATGCAGTAAAAGAAGGCCAAAATTCCCCCTGTATAACTTTAAAAAGAGCCCATGTTGGTTATACAGTAAAAGAAGGCAAAAATTCCCCCTGTATAACTTAAAAAGAGCCGTATATTATGTTATATATATAGAACTGTTTTCTGATTTCAAATCATTTGTGGTATAATTTTTTTCGTTTGGTTTTGCTTTGAAAATTCGTTTTTCCATAAAAATCGAATGGGGACAATATGGGCCACGTTCACGTCGTGTCCCTGTTTAAACTGAGTGCCCTCTGGTAAGTGTAGTGTTGTTCAGGTATTTTTGCTCTTGCCCTCGTTTCAAGTTGTATGTATAAGTTAAGGATAATATTCTATCTATAAGCGAATATTGCACATTACTCCTACTCTGTTCAAATACCCATACCCGCCAATGTCTTTTTCCATTCATTTTTTTGTTAGTTTTTAAGTTTGTATATAGATATGCCTTCTTGTGCGGTAATGTTCCTAATATAAATGTTTCTAGTCCTAGTTTTTTAATTGTATGTAGATATGTCTATTCTTGCACGGTAAATGTTTCTAATCCTTAGTTTTAACTGTAAATATTTTTCACTAAATTTTGAACTTATAATATATTGTACCTATATACAAGATTGGCGATAAGTGCCAAATTTTTGTTTCGTTCAGGTATTATTTTTGATGCAAGATACTTGTCTTATTTAAATATTTTTGCTAACTAGTGCTGTAATGGCGTATTTGACTTGAAAACTGCATATATTTCTGGCATAAAACGTTGTTAAATGATTACAGATGTCTTTTTATTTTACGCTGATTTTTTTATTCCTTTAATGTAATATACCAGGGCGGTAGTATGTGATATTGTTATGTTGTAAATGTAAAAAGTTTTATAATTTTTATTTACGCCGATTTTTTTATTCCTTTAATGTAATATACCAGGGTGGTAGTAAGTGATATTTTTATGTTATAAATAAAAAAGTTTTAAAATTGATTGATTTTCATTTAATTATGCAATCCTGAATGGCATTCCGATAGGGTATTTATATGGGTATTTTTATCAATGCGATATGGGGTGAATGCTGTTGGAAGGTTTAAGATTTGTTAATAAATTGACATCGATAATAATATATCCCTATAACCACACTTAAGGTTCTTTGTTTTACCTAGTTACTGTTGCGAACGGGTATTACAATATGGCCTAAGCGTATTTTCTTAAATTTTCAGTATTGGAACGGCGGTGTTGCCGTTTCGACAATTTTTATGTTGAATAAGGGGAAATATTGGTTTGGCAACGCCATTAGTACTGGCTTGTCGATAAAATGGTGAAGGCATTATAAAAGCTAGGTTTACCGCCATTTTGTCGTCATCACCACACTTAGGTTTATTAATAAATTGGTGAAGGCAATATTTGCTGATAGGGGCTTCTGGTTGCATAAGTTCAGGCAGTACCCAGATGGTGTGGGTGTGCGCGAACGTAATTATAGATGGCGCTTGAAAATACTGTTTGCCAAAAGGACATACTAGATCCCCGGTTGTCTAATTACATGCCACGCGGTCTCTAACAATGTTCATTGATGACATGTTATGGCGCATGCATACTGCAACAGATGTAGCAATATTATGTAGACAAAAACATGTTGCCGCCATTTGCCCATCGTCTCCACACTTGGGTCCTTTGTTCCACCTATACGTTATAATTGGCGGGTCCCCCATATTTTTAGCTTATCAACATTGATCAACTCTTTTAATCTATATGCTCTCGTAGCGTATTTTGCAAGGCTTTGAGGTTCGGCCCCAGAGGATTATGGTTCAAATCCCGCCGAGGACATAAACTTTTTATGGCATTATTATATTTTGAAATATTTTAACTGATTTACAACGTCATACCTACCATCGCGGTAAACAAGATATGAAAAGCAGGTGGCGCTACAGGTCTCAAGATAACAGGTACGTACATCTCTCCCCGTTAGGTGGCACCCCTACAATGATGTTACTATATAATCGGGGTAACACGTGATCTGGGTTCCGTTGGGACAAAAGTTAGGTTAGAATAATGTGTGGGGGGTTAGGTGACAGCAGTGGAGGGTTCCACACAGGTCAATAGGGCCCTATATTACCGGCATCGAGCAGTTATGACGTCACTCACTAGGTGGCGATAGTAGCTGGGTCCACTTAGGTTAAGAGAGGATGGCGGCTTCCAGGAAAAGTGCCGCGCCCCTAAAATGGCACCAAAACTGCAGATTTCAGGGCAATGTTATTTCTTATGGAGTTTTGGGTTGGGGGTGGTACTGCTATTCTACTTAAGTTTGTAAACAAATATAAACTAACCTACAACATCATACATGCTAATACACAGGAAAACAAAAATTATAGAGCTCTAACTTATTTCGGCAACATTTCCTCACAATTAGCAAAATTTTTTAAACCTCACAACATCGCAGTAGCATTCAGGACCAGTGACACTCTTAAGCGACATTTAATCAACACTAAAGATAAAGTAGACCCTCTTTCAAAATCAGGAGTTTATTCGCTACATTGTGGGGATTGTCCGGCGGTGTATGTTGGACAATCGGGCAGGAGAATCGCCAGTAGAGTTCATGAACATCCTAGCTTATTTAATAAATACCAGAACACTGATATAACCAACACTAAGTCTGCTTTTGCGAACCATCTACTTGAATCAAAACACCAGTTCTCGCCATCTGAAAATGTTAATGTTTTGCATGAATGTCACAAAAGTAAAAAACTAAATCTATTAGAAAAACTTGAGATAACGAAAGCTAAAAAGAGCCCTATCCTTACCTGCGTTAATGAGGTCTTTAATTTCGAGCCTTATTTTATTTTTAACAACTTGAATAACTAACAACGGACTGCTGTGACCAACATTTAACCTATAAATTTTCCCCGGCCCGCCAAATTCTTTTGATTGACAACATTGATGTTTTTGATGCCGGTACTTTGGTACGCTCGTACTTTGTGTCGATGGCTGTTACATTTTGGGCTGAGTTTGCTCTCTAGGTGACTGCATCTTCCCCCAGTTCAATATACCTTGGACTTGTTTGACGAACCTTATACTTTTAGTTTTTTGTTATACCGTTTTTGTTTATATACAATTCTTAGTTTAAGTTGTGACTGTCATGTAGTGATGTAATTGTAACGTTTATCTATTTTTTTGTTTTGTTTTATATTTTGACATTTTTATTCTTTTTGAAAAATTTTTTAAATATTTTTTTGGTGTATCAGGTGGGTTTACTAGTAGATTTGTTTACTTTAATGCGTGATTATTGACTTCTTTTTAGGTCTGATGATGCCTTATAGGCGAAACATGTAACCAATTAGTTGTTTTAAATATTAAATTTATTGAGACCGGGACTTTGTGTTGGTTCGTTTGCTTCAATATTATATTCAGGTCTCTTAGAGAAATATGGACACTTTTTTTTGATTTAGAGTAAACTAAAAATGTTTGTTCAAGAACCATCTTGACAAACTGGTGGATTTATAATAATTATGAACAAATGAGGCTGCATTATCTGCAACTTCATCATCTCAAATTTGATCAAATAATTTATTCGATGAGGAGTGAATGCTGTGTAACTACATTGTTTAAGTTACTTTACGTCTGTAGACATTAAAAGATTTACAGTCTGCTTGCTAATCTCAACGATAAAGTATGTGTGATTTGATTTTGACACACTTAATAATATTTTATATTTCGGGCACACCCTGTATGGCAAGAATTAAGATACCATGTCACACTTCAAGCAAACTTGTGCTATATAAGGCAAAGAGAACGTACCAAAATAAAGCAGTAAGTTGGACCCCGTTATAAAGAAAAAAATATAGTTTAAATTAAGTTAATTAAATTTCAAGGTCAAGTCAAAGTAACAAAAAAAAATTCTATAGTATAGGTAAAATGGGGTCCACTTATTCGTAAAACAATAAATAATTTTAATTACTCAGCTAACGAGGCCAATAATTATAATCGGTCATAAGTACGAAAGCACATTTATCTGAACAAAGCATGTGGTGTTAAATTATAGCCATTTTGAAGCAATATACAGGGACAAATATGAAAGAAAAATGAATTATGCTTACCTAAGGGAGCTGTAGGGTCTATAAAATTGAATTAGGAGGTTCCAACGTTGGTGAGTGCTCCAGACGGTCGGCCTCTTATGGTCCTAGTGACCCGACTTAACTAAAAGAGAGCCCCAGATGGTGTTTTTAGGAGAAAAGTTGAAAAATTGACAAAGAAAATCTTATTTTCGTACTGTGCGGTTGCCATTTATTTTTTATACAGGGTTATTCAGAAAACACGATCCATTTTTTTGTCCAAAATAAGCGAAATTTTGAATTTGGGTATAACTTTGAAATTAAAACAATAATTCTTAGTAAAAAAATATTCTAAAATGAAAGATGGAGGTACTTTACTCTTAGCGGAATTTCAAATTTTTGATCCTACCTCGTATACCATAAGACTTTTACCGGATTTAATGGGTATTATTTTGGTTTGAGAACATGCAGAACCTATCTAAAATAAAATTAATTTTCTAAACTTAAAGATAAAAAACTTTCCCATATGCTGCGCACTTTCTGCCGGTCACTGTAGATCGACCCACCCTATTGGGCATGTGGAGTATTGCCTTGTGGCATTGGTCGTAGACAATTTAATATACAGGGTTATTGTGGGAATAGATTGGCTGTATAAGATGGAAGGAAAAATAGATTTTTGTAAAAAAAATTTGCAAATACAAAGTACCATTTGTAGACATACCTGAGCAAATAAAGCAGTTGGTCGCATGGTATATATAAAAAAAAAACCTACCTTCAGCGAACAACTGATGACAAAAAATACCACGATGTGGCTTTCTGTGGCCCCAGAAACCAAAAATGAACAAGCAAACTAAAGGGGCACAGAAAGTGACGCTTCAGATCCAAAATCCTGGTACACAGATGGCTTGAATAGCCCTGGATCTAAAAACGCCTGCTGCCTCGTTGAACGCTGGAAGTTAAGTGAAGTCACTGAAGAATTCTAGGTTAAAAGTTGAAAACGTGCCGTTAACAGGATATGAGAGAGAAAAGAAACGCCAGAGAGGAGTGGAGAGAGATAAAGCGAAAGAGCGACCCATTTCCGGCCAGAACCACAGAACAACAAAGGTTAGGGCAGAACTACCTGCTCGCTCCGAAAGAGAGAGACCAGTTCACACACTGGCGGCGACACGGAATGAAGTGTTTAGAGCAATGCACATTCAATTGCAAATGCTCCAAGCCAAGAGAAATGAAACAGATGCACCCAAATTTAGTTTTACATAAGCAGTCAATTCGAAAATCCTACAATTCACTAAAAATTGTTTAAAGAAAACCCAAGTCCTAAGATATCCCTGCCATTCTCGGAGCAAACGGCCATTAATGTTATGGCGATGGTCGAATTTGTCAAAAGTTGTTAGGGTGTATATACATATGACTATCCAAATTGACGCCCAATAAATGAAGTGATGAACCCAAGGGAATCGAGTGTCTCGCCATGACTATACCCGATTCTTCAACATTACCTTTTTTAGAATAAACTGCCGCCTGGGTTTTTTTAGCATTAAATTCTACTTGGTTACTGTTGTAACACACTTAATTGACAATAGTAACCGGGTGGGAAATGGTTCACAGGAGGACTGGGACACTGCCTTTCAGGGCCAAGACGACTAGCTCATCAGTCGGGAGTGGTGTGGGTAAAAACAACAAAAGCGCTACCTGCTTTGTGCCCTTAAAGTTACGACAGTGCCTTCGTTACTAAAATAAAACAGGAAACATCCTATCGAGAAGAAAACACCAGATTTAAATAATTCCACATTAACTTATATATTATTAAAATATTTATAAACTAGGGTGACCAGACGTCCTCCTTTTCGCGAGATTCCTATGTGTTGGCGCGAGAACAGCGCCTCTATATTACGCCGACCAAGTACAACAATTCTAGTTGTCTTGTTCAATATGGCTCTGCTTCTATGGGCAATTTGTCAGAATAATTCTAGTTCTACTGGCTTACGGTTACAATGGTTTGTTGCTAAACTTTAGCATCCAGCCAGCTCTCCAAGTACAACAATGAATGAGCTCAATGCATTGAGGCTTGGAGGCCCTGAATATAACCTACAAGTAGGTAGGGGGTTGACTCAAGGAGTGTCCTCTTTTTCTCTGAGGCAAATCTGGTCACCCTATATTAACACAAAAGAAATAAACAAACCCTGGTATCGATCGACACTTAAGATCGTCCGCAGGACGATGCCTTTTGATGCACCTCCCTATCAGACAGCTGACTCTAAAGTTAGGTTAGATGATGGTATATTTAAGTTTGATATTGATATTATGATAATTAAATATGTGTTGTTTTTGTTTCGGTTATTTAATCAAGTTTACTAGCATTACTCAAAGTTTGTGTTCTTTATAGTCTAGATACCGAGGGTAAACAGGCCTGTGTATTTTCAGTTTACAGTGTTGACTACAAGTTATAATTTTGTATCCTAGAACGTAAAAAGCCGGTAAAACCAATTTAAATAAGGCTCAATAACTATAATAACTTATACTTAGAAAGTATATGAATGTTAATATCAGACAGATCAAACCTGGTTCTGCTTTTACAGTTGTGTAGGCTGATTTTATGTGTCGGGCCTGCATCAAAGCTCGAACTTATGA
Source organism: Polydrusus tereticollis (assembly GCA_963920685.1). NCBI lineage: Eukaryota > Metazoa > Arthropoda > Insecta > Coleoptera > Curculionidae > Polydrusus > Polydrusus tereticollis. The sequence goes on from OY987328.1 coordinate 22,635,980, forward strand.
CTTGTTGAAGCTCCTGAAGGTCTAACTGGACGTTTTCTTCGGAGAGAGAATGACTTCTTTGATAACACACCAATAAAAGGGCGGAAACGATCTCCACACAGGGTACAGGATGCAAAATCGAACAAGACGGAGATAAATGGAAGTCAAATTAACAGTAGAAGAAAAAAAGAAAAAAAAAGGCCTGTAACAAAACTTAGTGTTAGTTTGAATGAAGCTATGGGATAAATTAAGGTAGAACACTTTGAATTTAGTACAAATATGACTAATAAACTTACCGAAGGTGGCATGTGGCCTTTTAGATGTGATAAAAAATACTGGAACGTAGGATCCACACTAACTAGCAGAGAATCAGCACCATATGGGCTTCTTAGGCTCACAAAGCTATGTGACGACCTTAGCGCTAATTAAGGGCCTAGGTTTCATTACAAATTAGCAAAAAATGCTTAGAAAACTCTAATGCAACACTGCAGAAAGGACGGTTTCCACAACAAAAAAACAAAATGAAAAGGCGTCAACCTTCCAACGGTCAACGGTGTCGGGATTTAAGTGTATACCTAAGTTATTGTCAATATTCCAAAGCGAACTTGATTACATTTTCAGAGATGTTATGAGGAGTGTGGTTTCTCAGAGCTAGAGAGTTATAAATATTGTCTTATAAAGAAGTATAGCTTTGAATTTAAATAAATTAGAATGGAAATGAACAAACATTTACTTTTGTTTTCAAACAATAATAAGCTACAGATATGAAAATTGATGGGTAAGTGTATTCAATTTAAAACTGTCACCCCAAGACCGAATTTGCCCTTGGTCTTTGTTGAGATGTGAGACCTATTGCTCCATATAAAGACGTGCATTGGCAGTCAATGTTCGAGCATCCAAAGTAAAAGATGAAACAAGTGTGCTGTCATGAGCGAAGCTATAGGATATTCAGTTTTGTTCAAAAAAATCATTACTGTATAGTTAAAAGAGGGTGGGCGACAATATATAGAACCTTGAGAAACTCGTGCGTTGATGTTAAATGCGTCTTCATTTGGCTCAAGGGTCCCTCCCCCAAAAACATGCCGTTTCTAGAGTACCTACCAGAGTGCCATTGAAAATTTGCCGGTGTGTGTTGCATACTCAACACTACGTAGAATGGTGACCTGGGCCCTTCAAACTAAAAAAGTCTGCTGGACCAGCCCGGGCTTAAACCAGGTACCTGTAGCATGGAACACGAGAATGCTGCTACTCGACTAGGTCGTCACACGAATTTAACACTGATCAGAATGCAATGGTGATGGTTGCCCGAGTTCTTTATCTATTATACAAATAAATTAAGTTACATCCATGACATTAATGATAATAGTAAATTAACACACGATTTATAAAGCATCATTTCAGCGCACGCATTAATGTTAGAAAACGAGCCGCTTCTGGGATAAGTGCGCCAGTATCTTTATAAAACGTGTACAGACCCTGCATTCTAGCTTGAAGTCTGAGATGCGTAAATGACAGAAAAGGAGAGTCAGTGTTTGACAGAGATACCTATCTACTGCGTACCTGAAGCCTAGAGCTTATGCTATATTGCTTGACCTTTTGTGCTTCATACTATTTATTTATTTTCCGTTTCTCATATTTGAAAGAAAAATATGCCATTCAGATTTTGTAAATTTTTATGTCTAAATTTTATGTCGATATTACTATCCAATGTTTTCTACTGTTAAAAAAAAACTTCCTTTTGCCTTTTACTTTAATACAAGCCACGTTTTCTAAAAAATTTCTAAATTTTTGAAAAGCTTTTAAGCATACAGCGAGTCCAAATTTGCAATTCACAGATATATTAGTATTAGGTGTTCAAACCATAATTAAATATAATATATTTATAACAAGCGGATTCGTACACAGTAAAAAATATCCTACTGGTAAAAATCATTTCAGGAGTGGTAAAAAGAGGTAGTGTTAATGTTAACACCCGGATCAACATAATTTACCACATTTTTACACTCATATGGGACCAAAGTTGTTGTATTAAATTTGCCTATGAATGTAACTCTCTAAAAAGGTAATTTTGTTGAATGAGTATTATTTATTTCATTTAACACTCTATCAGGAAAATTAAATACAAAGACAATTAATAACACCATATTAGCGCTAGAAGGTTATTTTAACACATTGAGTGTAAAACGTATTCTTTAATCGTTTTTTTATTCGACCCCGGGTAAAAATACCTAAACCCGTGTTACCGAAAAGACAGGCGGCAACAAATGGTGTAATATTCTAAGAATTGACATGCAGATGACGCCGACGCTACATGCAAATTCAACTTTCAAGTCAGTCTGATTGTACTCTTTAAACGTGATATAGAATAATGTTATTTATAAATTAAAATATAGAAACAAAGCAAAGTTCTGTAAAGTGCCAAATGAGAGTGCCTCTTATGAGGATCTTGTTAAATTGGGTAAGCATATTAACGAAATTTAATAGAAACCTTACTAATAAGTACGCCATTTTTAAGAAACGAAGTAGGTGTTTACATTGTTATAGTTTTCCCTTTAGCTTTTAAATTATTCTGATATAAGCTTATAATATGAATGAATTCCTTTTTTATATAAATACTTAAGTACCTATGTACATATTTTACTTCATAGATCTCTAACTGAATATACGAATAATAAAATATTCGTCATTTTTATTCTTTTATATTGTTCCAAAGCATACTTTTAATTAGTTGTTTGGTATTCTAAGATAGTTTTAAGTATAAAATAAAATTTTTATCAAATATTTAGATGTATTTGTCATTTGAAAAACGAAACATCTGACGTCTATCTGTTAAAATTTTTAAATTAGGATAACTTTGCACCGACTGTGTCAAATTTTTTTGCCTCTAATTTTAAATTTCGAAAAAAAATGGCATTCTAGTAAAAAAAAGCTCATACAAACTAAATAAAATATTGAGTATGGTATAAGCAAATAGTTTAATATCCATTAAGCGAACTTACATTAAATAAAAAAAAGTTAATTAGAAAAAATGGCAAAAAAATCAACTTTGAGCTAGAAAACTGAAACTTTGTATTTAGGCCAGGAATTGTACTAGAAACAACTTTTTCTAATAAAATTTTTTAAAATTCGGTAAAACAATGCCATTTTTCAGCATTTTTTGATTAAATTGTAATTTTTGACAGATACCGAATGACAGATGGTGACATTTGATTATATAATTTTTAGTCTAATTTGAAGCAAAAACGATTGCCGAAATTTAATTTTAACTAACCTCATTAATAAAAAAAAGTTCCATATGGTGCGGACTTTAATGGTGACACTGTATACGTTTAATTTACTAAATTGTAAACTATATAATAGGTGTGTCATTTAGTTCAACTAGTTATAATAATAAGTGTAAAAAATATCACAGGGTTTTCCAGTTCTGTTGTAGCCATCATTTTGTTTATAAATAAACGATAAATTTAATAATACTCAATATTTTCATTCATTTAACAAACCTTTTCCAAGCGATCTGAAGATTTATATATGAGTTGCTACTACTTTCGGCTTTGATTAAGTCATTCAATCATGTATCAAACTAAGCAGAGGTTATTAATGTAAAACATCTTGAATGCAGAATTTTTTACATTTTAATTATAAACGCCCGGTTAGTTTGATACGGGATTAAATAACTTAAACAAAGTGGAAAGTATTCTAGCCCTGGGTAGATTATTTTATTACACTCACTATAGTAAAGTCACAAATTACCATTAATAAATGGTTTACTTACACCTCTCATTATTTCTTTTACACAGTAGAAGGAGAGGTTTACAATCTGTGAGTTTAATTTACACACGATAGTGTAAATGTGCCTACCCATAAATTAGAAGAATTAACACTCATCAAAAAGTAAAAAAAAACATTCAGAAATGTATTTTTTGCAAGATATACTGATTGGTTAGTATACCCTATTCAGTGTGGTCCTATATGTACCACCATTGAGTGTTAAATTTAACACTCAATTTTTTACTTTGTAGGTTTTCCGTTTTTATTAAATCTACACTAATCGCACTCCACCCTTTAGTGTACTTACGTTACAGATTTACCCACCTTGCGTCCACTAGCACCAGCCGTCTGCATCGCACATCAAGTAAAACTTGTTTTCATAAACTACCGTCCAATAAATTAAATTAAAAATATTTAGAGTCATTAAAAGAGACTGTTGCAATTTAAAAGGTATTAACTCTGCGCAAAGAAGCATAAATAAGAAATTGAAGAAATAAGAGGTGGCAAGGTAATATTTAAATAAAATACATTTTAAGCACCGAGGTTAATTGACCGTCCAATAAAAAAGGGTATTTTACGAGAATATTTAATGAGCAATAATTCTGAAATTTTATCTTTGCCTTTTCCATTAATTTTATTTTAGAGATTCCCGATTAATTGCATTTACGGGTAAATAGCATGGTGGCGACTAATAAATTATGATAGAGAGTCGTTAATTAATTAATATTGGATATATCTGGCAACATACTGGAAATATTAATTCATGTCCCTACGTTTTTTCAATAACCACATTTTTGTTTTGCTAAAAATTATATCGAGTTAAGCCGTGGTATATTTTGTAACTAATAGGAAATATTGCCGGCTTGCTCGAAAAATTCATTAAGTCAAAATTGACTGTTTTGGTTTCTAAAAAAATAAAAATAGAAAATTTGGATGATTTAGGTGGTTCTGTGTGCAACACAATTATGCCCGGTATAAATCAAATATTTTTGAAATAGACAGCTTAGGATTTCCAACGCGGCGAAAATATTATTTTTTCTGTGGTCAAAAATAAAACGGAATAAATCGTAAGATTGTATGCGTGTATGTATGAAGTAAACAAACAAAATTCTGTACGGGAACATTATAGTCCCGGCATAGGCCGGGAATATTTATTTTTACACATTTTTTTATTTATACGCATACACATAAAGCTATAAAATATTCAAATTATTTTTATTACCGTTTCACATATCAACAAGGTATACAAGGCATTCATAATAGTTATGTAGGCGAGAAAGCACCTCAATGAATAGTCACTTATGGTGTGCTTGCATAGATTATAGTTTAAAGAGTAGAGTTATACAAGAAAGTAATTTAAGAGGACAGATAGAAAATGAATATTGGTTGCAGTGTATGTCGTCTAATGTATTTCCCGAGCATTGAAAAGAAGTGAAAAACAATATATCTCAGTATTGATTGAGAAATTTACTTGAAAAAACAAGAAAATTAATTTTCGCAATTAAAAGTTTTATATTTTGAAATACATACTCACACACTACTGCCTGTATTGTTTCAATCAAGAATTTCTTAGCTCCTTGCTGAGACCTTATATAATAAGGATTAATCAAATTATGCTAAAACAGCTATTGTCTGGGCTATATGCCCCAACGAGCGCTGAATTATATAGCAAAATTTCGCGTTGTTACATTGTTAGTACTAAAATATAAACTCGGATTGCAGAAACTACCGGTCTACAGGTATCAGCAGTGTAGCATCCTATTATTGGAAATAAAGATTAATTTCTTCTTTTCCGGTAGTTTCTGCAATCTGAGTTTGTATTTTAGTACTAACAGTGTTAATAAGAATACGCCAAATTTTGCCATAATTCAGCGCTCGTTGGGGCATAGATCCAAAGAATAGCTGTTTTAGCATAATTTGGTTAATCCTTATTGTATAAGGTCTCAGCAAGTAGCTACAGAACAAAGTTCTCACATATATACATATTTATCGAGAGGGTAGTCGTTGCCGACTAGTTGAGAAATAGAATAGCGAATATTGGGGAGTGCAGCAAATGAAAGAATACTCTTTAAAGTTATTCCGAGCTCTCGAAAATCTTTATTTCATTTCCATCCTCAGGGAGAAACTTTCTTGAGATTGTTCATAAAGATGTTCGTATTCGTACTATGAATGGATCCGTTGCGGGTCTAGGACTATTCAGCGCCGCCGTTTCAGCGCCGCCGTTTCAGCGCCGCCGTTTCAGCGCCGCCATTTCATCGCTAGGACATTTCAGCGCCGGCCCATTTCAGCGCTAAATTATTTCTCAAAATTTTATTATTAAATATTTATAATAAAAATGATCTAAATAGAATTTATTAAATAAAATTAAAAATAGATAAAATATTGGTAATACAAACTAAAAAAAAAACAATGGTAATATTCCAGTTTATCGGCTTATGCGAAAAATGACGTAAAATGAAAAACGTTTCTTGCAATATGTAGCACGTACTTTCTAAACGACGAATCCGCGAGCGGAAAACCATTTTTTTAATTGAAAATATAAAAAAAATGTGAAAATAGTCGACCGAAAAGCACAGTGAGAGTGACAAGTGAGGTTATGTTTCTCTAGCTGTTAGTCACTCGACAAAAATTGTAATAATTATATAGACTTATATTGGTTAAACAGGCGCTAACACGGCATCTAATCCACCTTCTTGGTTCCAATTCAGTATATGCTACATAAATCAACAAGGGTTTTTCATTTTTTTTCTTTTTTGTCACAAGCGGGTACCCTATTTTCACGTTTTTTTTATATTTGCAATTAAAAAAATGGTTTTCCGCTCGCGGATTTGTCGTTTAGAAAGTGCGTGCTACATATTGCAAGAAACGCTTTTCAATTTACGCCATTTTTCGCATAAGCCGATAAACTGGAGTGGTACCAAAACAATAACTAAAATTTGTTTAATAAATAAAATTTATTAAATAAAAGTACTAAATATTTTGAGAAATAATTTAGCGCTGAAATGGGCCGGCGCTGAAATGTCCTAGCGATGGAACGGCGGCGCTGAAACGGCGGCGCTGAAACGGCGGCGCTGAAAAGGCTGCGCTGAATAGTCCCATTCCCTCCGTTGCTAATCAAATGTTAATTTTTCTTTAAGTAGACAGAGCTATGTATGTTTGCGCTCAAAATCCCATAAGAAATAACATGAGACCTAAAACCTGCATTATTATTGCAATTTTAAGGCGTGGCACTTTCCCCAGGCAGACGACTGCTATTTTTGTGTTGATGTTCTGATGCCGTTATGTTTGTTTGTAAATTTAAACAGGTTTGTTTGGAACGGATCTGTTTAGAACGGGTCTGTTTGCAACGGATCTGTTCAAAACAGACCCATTTAAAACGGACCCGTTCTAAACTGCCCCGTTTACAACTGATCAGTTATAAACTGCCCCATTGACAACAGATCAGTTATAATCTGCCCCTGTTCAAAACAGATCCTGTTTAGAACAGCCCTGTTTCCAGTGGCGGCTTCTCCTATGAGGCAGGTGAGGCAGTGCCTCACCATTAATTTTGCAAATTAAATAAATTACAAATTTATATTATTTTACTAATTGCATAAATATATCCATTAGAATTAATATTTGGCTTCATAATAAATCAGTAAAATACGGGCCTGCCGTCAATCTTAACGCGCTTCGCTAGAAATATCATCCATCTCATTTCTGTATGCCGTCGTATATGGTACACAGGCCGGCCTCACGCTTCCTTGTCTTTCATTGTCCGTTGCGTGTTTTGTTCTTATATCATCCATCTCATTTCTGCATGCGGTAATGCGGTGTAGAGGCCCGGCCTGACGTGCCTCGCGCTTCCTTGTCTAGCGTATTAGTAAAAATATCTAATGTGCTGTATGATACCGTAATAGTCCAGTCGAATCTAGCTTTAAGTAGCGCATAAAAACATTCTTTTGAGGCGAGCCTAACGTAAATTTAATGCGACAGCGACGGGACTAATCTATTAGATTCAACGCCGACGCGCCGGTATTTGGCGACATGCTATTTTAAGATTAACAGGTTGTTCGTTGAAAGTTTAGAGTTTAGAGAGAGTGCATAGTGCGTGGGCAGTGATTTTTCTAAAATATTAATATTACATTTCTTACGATGACCTCCATTTAAAAAAAGGTCAACGCGTCGCAGAATAATCCCTCCCGGGTGACGTGAAAGTTTATTCATGTTTAAACGAAATTTACCTTTTCAGGGCACCCTCTTCCTGAACTAACCTGGATTTTTGTCTCTATTTTAAATACCTTTCTAGTAAATATTTATTTACATTGTAACAATTTTATAATATAATGAGTCAATATTATTTATATATACCTAATTATTATATAAAATGAAGCAAAAACGTTTTAGATATTATTTTATCAAAAGCAACTTAATTTAGCTAAATTCGTAATATTTAAGAAAGCTTAACCCTGACCTTGCAAATTGAATATTTTTCTCGTGAAACCTAGTATTTCAAAATAATTATATTGCTGGTTGAATTCCTAACTATTTATTTTAAGCCAATGACCTTGAAATCGCAAAAAATTTTCGTCTGCGGCGCTATTTTGTAGCCTCGCCCCCTTATAGACCCACGAGCCGCCACTGCTGTTTAAATATATAAACAAACACAACGCATCAGAACATCATCACATCAATAGCAGTCATCTGCCTGGGAAAAGTGTCACGCCTTAAAATGGCGATAAGAATGCAGGTTTTAGGTCCCAAGTTATTTCTTATGGGATTTTGAGCTCCAAGATTAAACATTTTTGATTGGGATATATTATATATTATGAGTCATATTTGCTATGTATTTACTACCACTACGAAGTTGTTAACATGAATCATATAAGTACTTGAGTTTTTATTACAGTATTTCAGGGGTCAAATATCAAACACAGCAAACTCAACGTAATTAAAACGTTCAGTAATAGAAAAAAACGCTATAAAGTATTCCATTGAAAGAGCAAGAAACAAGAAACTGAAGCTTAGTAATATGGGCAATAATATTTTTGCTCAATCATTTCCACTAAACTCATATTTTCGCGAAATTCTTAATAAATGTGTTGGAGATTGCTTTTGATATTTAAATTTGGATATTGCTGTATCTGTTATGTGAATATATGGAGATTGCTGTCTTTATTATTATCACATTTTCCATGACCGAACAGGGTCGAACTAAGTTTTACCAAAGTAAAAATGCCCGTCCAATAATTTTAATGTTTATTTATTACTCAAGATTAAATAGTAATTAAGAAACAACTTCATTTATAACCTATAGTGTGGGAATAATTTTAATATTTTCATATCAAAAAAATAGTTGTTTGACTTTGTATGACTTAAATATACAGGTAAGTTATAACTTAAGAGCAACACTTTAGCAGATTTTGTATTATTCACACAATTCTTTACTGTCTTCTATGTGCTCAACACAATAATTTTCTTCTTCATCTTCCCTCATCGGATTTGTAGTTGCTTGCATTTCTTCTGCCTGGTAGATAGATGGATTTCTTATCGGTATGACTTGAATAAAATACCTTAGCTCTGGTAGTGAGTGCCATTCTGTTCCATAATGTTTAGTGAGCGAATTAATAATATTCCTTACGTTTAATGGCTTTACTTGAACATCACAAGGTATCTCACTAGGGATTATGATATTTATAATTTTTTTCTTTCTACATATAAAGGGTGTCCCAATAGGAATGCACATTTTGAATGGCGCAACATTTTTATTTTATTCGCAGTAGGCCAACAAACAAATGATAAGAATAATGTAAACAGTTTGCGATTAGTAGCCATAGAACGATACACGGTCGAATAACGAATTATTATTGTTAAAACACACGACAAATATGGAGAATGTTTTGCGGAAACAGTTCGAAAATTGCGTGGCATTTTTGGTCGACACAATGCGCCAAATCACACGACCGTTCAAAGACTACTTAACAAATTTGAGCAAAATGGTTCTGTGGTGGACATGAAACCACCAATGCGTCTCCGTACTAGTCGCTCTGTTCCAAACATTGCCGCAGTGCGTGAAAGTGTTGGCGAGAATCCGGGAACATCTATACGTCATCTTTCACAACAGTTGCACATTCCAAGGAGCACTACCCAGAATTCTCACAAAAGATCTTCATTTCCATGCTTATAAGATTCAGTTGACGCAAGAATTAAAGCCACTGGACCATGCGACATGCCGTTCATTTTCTTCTTGGGTATTGCAAAAAACACAAATGAATGTCGATTTTTCGAAGAATATTCTATTCACCGATGAGGCACACTTTTATCTTCGGTCGTGTCATCTCACGTAATGGAGATCAGAACTGGCCCGCAAGATCGTGCGATTTCTTTCTTTGGGGTTCTTTAAAATCACGCCTATACGCCAATAACCCAACAACAATACCACAGTTCAAGAACGAAATTGAACGCGTTATTAGCGAAATTGGGCCAGCATTGTGTGAAAATGTAATTGAAAATTTCTCGAAAAGGATAAGAGTATGTCACCAAAGTCGGGGCGGCCATTTGTCAGATATTATTTTCCACGTTTAATTGCAGTGCATTAACTTTCTATTAAAATATAAATAACACTTACTTTCAAATAAATTATGACTTTTAATTCACAATTAAAATGTGCGTTCTTATTGGGGCACCCTTTATTTTCATACTTTCCAAGCTCAAATTTGTAAAATGGCTCTCCACCAATTAAAGTGTTAGACACCTTGTTTTTTGGATCTTTTTATAAACCGTTTACATGTATTGAATTTAATATGACACTGTTGTGGAGACTTGATGACAGGTTCTGCAGCTTTTTCCAATCATAAACTGGACAGTTCTGACCAACATTTACGATTGTTGCATACTGCGATAATATGTTGATGTATGTTTCGGGATCGATGACTACTTCCCTTTTTTTATGTGTTTTTCTATTTGTCCAAATACATGGGAAAAATGACTTCAATTTTCTTGATGGTGGGATATTCTGTTAGCCATTTGCAGCACATGGCCAATAGAAATGTGTGTGTTGTTCAATCTATGATAAATTATGGATGGAACTGTATTGGAATCTTGGGCATACATATCTTCTGTCCAGGTGTAAGCAAAAATATTATTTGTGGTTAATTTATCTTTTGAGCTGCCTTTCACGATGGTTAGGTTGTAAAGGTAGCCTGCTATAATAACAACCTTGGTTAGGCACTTCTGGTATGGGCTGATTTTCTTGGCAGTCAAATGAGAGTATCCTAACACCATCTTCTTTTGCCTTTAAATAAGAGTAGAACTCTTTCGCGCACAGCACATGCACCCTTTTTTGAATGATTAAATCACTTTTTCTTGCATCATTTATTTGCGACTTAATTTTTTCTTAGTACTGCAGACAAGTTGAACAAATGTCACTACGTGGCGTCCCGACCCCCAAATTATATTCTGTCCGAAACACTTTTCGGAACAAATCTAACTTCGCATGTTGTTCGTTATCGTGTTTGTCTTTGTACCGGGTGTCCCACTAAGAATGGCTGTAAGCCGTATCTCAGAAAGTGTTAGTCGTATGGCTTGCGGAAAAAAAAATATATTACGTAAAGTGGTCATGAGAAATTGCTGGAAATTATTTTCAAGTTTCTGAGACTGGCGCTACAGGGCGCAACAGTAACGGAAAATATGAATCACGAAGTTTCCTCAAACGTCGCCTAGTTAAGGTATCCCAAAAATAACATTTTTGTATATTTAGAAGATTTATTAATAAAATTCACCTATATAGAACGTGTTCGTCACTTCTCAAATAAAGTGGTGGGGGAAGGTTGAACAATATTTATAATAAATGCTAATAACTCCGGTCTGGCTTAACATAATTTAATAAACTTAGTTTTGTTAAAAAGGGCTTTTCTCACTTTATATATCACCTTATGAACTACGGCAATATGTGTTTTACACTAGGCGCTAGGGGGCGCTGTCTTACAACTTTGCAAACATTGCGCGTTTTTTCCATAATTGTAAATATAATAGTATATTCAATTATACAACAATAATCATAATTACGGAACATTATGATTTTATGTTCAAGTTGCCATTGTAAAGGTCTTTTTAAGAGTCAAACAGGCCTTGGAACAACAAAATATGAATTGAAACTGTGCACGCGTGTCACCTTTCATTATTACGTCAAAATTTTTGTCGTGCCAACAGTGTTGAGTCGTATTTGATTTTCAAAATGCCTCTGTTACTTTAAGAAGCGGTTGACATCATTGCGGTGTATTTTAAATGTTTGGGAAATGCAACAATTGCTGAACGGGTTTACGCAGTACGATACCCTTAAAGGCGCCGATACGACAGTAGAATGTTTAATCGTTTAGCTAGCGGTTTTCGTACTACTGGAAGCATTCGTCGCACTGTATATCGCAGACGCCGCGCTGCCGAGGTCGAACCGAGGAAAACATTGTTAATATCTTGGCACATGTGGAATGTAATCCACAAATTAGTATTAGATTAATTGTTAGAGACTTGTCCGTTACTCGTTCTACTGTGCATAGGATTTTATTAGAAGAAAGGTAAGTAATTATATCTATATGTTATAACTCTAGAATAGTTTAGAATAATGCCAATATTCCTCTTAATAGTTTTCAAGTCAATGTAATAAGTATTTTGTTTTTCTTTAGGCTGCATCTCTACCATATTGTGCTCCACCAGGCTTTGACCCCGCAAGATTATGATATAAGATTGGATCATTGCTATTGGTTTCTCAATATGATATTGGAAGATAGAAATCTCCTCTCCAGAATTTTGTGGACTGATGAAGCTACTTTCCATAGTAATGGAGGAGTAACCCGCCATAATATGCATTATTGGTCGCGGGATAATCCCCATTGGATGCGGGATGTGCAGCATCAAGGGAGATCGAGTGTCAATGTCTTGTGCGGTATCTTGGGTGGCAGAATAATTGGACCGTTTGTATTTAATGAGTCGCTTACTGTGCAAAGATATTTACATTTTTTAAATTACGAACTCCCAATTCTTCTTGAAGATGTGCCCTTGGATATTCGCAGAACTATGGTTTTCCAACACGATGGATGTCCTCCACATTTTGCGGCAAACGTTCGTCAATTTCTCGACGACACATTTCCTGCAAGGTGGATAGGAAGAGGGAGTATATTTCCGTGGCCTGCCAGGTAATATTATAGGATATATTGTGATACTGTTAATGAAAGTGGTAATTTCTATTTTAGATCACCTGACTTAACATGCCTAGATGTTTATCTATGAGGGAGATTGAAGGATCTTGTTTTCGTTACCAGACTCACCACAAGGGAAAACATGATAGAAAGGATAATGGACAGCAGCCGCCGTATCCCTATGGCAGAGGTGGAAACTGCAGTATTATCAACCAGGGAGAGGATTGGAGTCGTGTATACAGAACGATGGGCGACAATTTGAACATTTAGGGCGCCACTGAGAATTATTGTCGGCTAGCTAAACGATTAAACATTCTACTGTCGTATCGGAGCCTTTAAGGGTATCGTACTGCGTAAACCCGTTCAGCAATTGTTGCATTTCCCAAACATTCAAAATACACCGCAATGATGTCAACCGCTTCTTCAAGTAACAGAGGCATTTTGAAAATCAAATACGACACAACATTGTTGGCACGACAAAAATTTTGACGTAATATGAAAGGTGACACGCGTGCACAGTTTCAATTCATATTTTGTTTTTCCAAGGCCTATTTGACTCTTAAAAAAACCTTTACAATGGCAACTTGAAAATAAAATCATAATGTTCCGTAACTATGATTATTGTTGTTGATATCTCCGGATTGAAAATAGATTTTAACTTGCGGTTTTCGCTGACTTCTTAGACTTTTAATCATCCTTGTAATTAGGTGAAATTGAATATACTATTATATTTACAATTATGGAAAAAACGCGCAATGTTTGTGAAGTTGTAAGACAGCGCCCCCTAGCGGCTAGTGTAAAACACGTATTGCCGTAGTTCATAAGATAATATATAGAGTGAGAAAAGCCCATTTTTAACAAAACTAAGTTTGCTAAATTATGTTAAGCCAGACCGGAGTTATCAGCATTTATTACAAATTATGTTCAACCTCCCCCATCACTTTATTTGAAAAGTGACGAACACGTTCTATAGGTGAGTTTTATTAATAAATCTTCGAAATATACAAAAATGTTATTTTCGGTATACCTTAACTAGGCGACTTTTGAGGAAACTTCGTGATTCATGTTTACCGTTACTGTTGCGCCCTCTAGCGCCAGTCTGAGAAACTTGAAAATAATTTCCAGCAATTTCTCCTGACCACTTTACCTAAAATATTTTTTTTCCGCAAGCCATACGACTAACACTTTCTGAGATACGACCGACAGCCATTCTTAGTGGGACACCCGGTACATCCTGTATATTTTTTTAAGGTTTAGATTACTTGGCAAGTATTTTCTGACTGATGTGCTGCTTCTGCAATAATGGGCCTCGGTGTATTTTAGAGATGTTAGGAATTCATGAACAGTCTTTCTAATTTCTACAAATAAATGGAATTTGTGGTCCCCGCCTCTTTTCTCTGTTGGAAATTCTGCTGTCTCAAAATGTTTTTTCATGATATACTGTATTCTATACTTCGTTATATTTTCAAAAATGTTTTCTGGCAGACTTAAACCTCTTTCCTGTCGACTGGAACATATAATCTTGTAGGTAGTGATATTTGAATGTGTGTATTATTTTTTGGTCTTCTTCTTATAGGTACTGCTCGGCAATACTTCCGCAGCAATGCATCTTGGTATTGTTTATATTTTTCTTTGTAGAAACAATCCCATCATTGCAGCCATATTTACGGATGAGCATTTAAATCGTGCATTATCATGCATACAATTTTTTCTGGCAAACTAGGAGTATATCTGAAATAGAAAATATGCCCATTTTATGGTGTATTCACGTCTAGGATATAAAATAAATAATAATAACAAAAAAATAATTGGTACATTGTGAAAAAGTAAAACCCTAAGGACGCTAAGTATACTAAGTACACCCCTGGAAAAACTAATCTTACCGTAGTTCTTTAGCCTTGTTTTCCTTCCACTTTTCCGAAAGTCTCGGACGTTTTCGGGCTTGACTTTCAAAAAGTCGTGAACAAAAAATATTGGAGTTTGCTGTGTGTCATATTAGACCCCCGATTTTCTTTAAACGGCCGATGAGTATTCCAAGAATTTCAGCAGGTTTAACATCTTCATTAAAATGACAAACCAATTCGTTGAGAACAACAGAATTTGGAACATAAGCTGTCAAAATGAAACAAAACCAATTAATTGAAGTCAAGAAAACATAAGAACACAAACCTTCTAGGTAAACTGGCACCTAGAGAAATACCATTTAAATAAGTATCAATAATAATTGAAGACCTAAGTGGATAAAGGTGCTATGTCACATTTTTCGGAAAAAGGACTTTATGTATGTTTTAAGCTTTCCTGATACTAATCTAATCCTTAATAATCCTAAATGCAAAAATGTCAAGTATTTAAAGAAATTGTAGGTATGTCACAATTTTGTAACATAACACCTTTATCCACTAGAATGCGTCGTGTTTCGAGATAAATTCTGCAGTGATAAGTGTTAATTTTAAGGTTAGATTTTGTAAATTAGGCAGATTGTACGGATTTTGATATCAATAAGTTTTATTCTTAAAAGTGAGTTTATTACGGTTTAAGAATTGTGCTTATAAGTAAACAATCATGGAGAGTAGAGGCAAAAGGATTCTTAAGCTGTTAGTTGAAAACGAGAAACTAAATTCTACAAAATAAGGTAAGATTTAGACGTTTTTGGACCACATCAAGTTAACAATCAATGTTTATTTGTTAGTATACAAGAAAATTATAAAATCTGGTATAAATGAATGGTTCTACTACGGGTCAATTATATAAGTTTAGTTTAAATAACAAACTTGATATAATAGTAGAACAACATTATTTTATTAATTTAAAAACTGACAATTTTGGGCTATTAACTAAATGCTTGTCAGTAGTTGAAACTGAACTTAATACCAATGTTCAATATTTTTGCATAAATCTGGTTAGTTTGTAAATATATCATGCAGCCTAGTGTCTATAGAGAACCAACAACCTTTAACTGGTAATGAGCACTGTCCAATCATTTTACAAGACATTACGCAAAACTCATAAACTTTTTACGGTGTTAAAGGTAACTTTTATTATTTTTGTTATACCTATATCTATTTATTTTTCACAACCGTAAAGCTTTTACTTTTTAGGTAATCTTTAACATTATTTCGTTGTAGATGTAGCAGGAAGCGATCAGTTGAAAAGTATTTCATTTATGATGACATATTATTATGACGAATATGTACCCCCGTACATACAACATTTAACAAATAATGAACATCGTGAACTATTTTTGCAAGATAGCACGCAAATACCTTTAACCTCTGGCGCCTGTGGTTTTTTAGGTAAATTTTTATTATTCTTACTTATATGTTTTTGTATTTATTTACAAGCTTCAGTTTTTTAAGTTCTTATACCCTCTTTTTTTAATTTCAGATGGAGCAGAAGGCGCCTAGTTAGATGAGGTTTCATCTAGTGACGAATGCGTTCCATCCAATACGGAATTTTCTGACGAAGACTTAACGGCGATGCCGATATTTACTATTAAATACCCAAAGCCAAGGGGTTCCTTAAGAAAAGAGAAGCTATTAAGAAAAATATATTTGTTCAAGATGTTAATACCGAATCTGCATACGAAGTGACAGAGAGGCCAAATAAATAGAAAAAGGTAATACAGATAAAAGTGAAAATCCACCAGAAGAAAACAGAACTCCTGAAAACGAAAATATTAAGGAAGGACCCAAGCATGCTACGGTCGAAGGCGAAGAGAGTGTCAGCGTCGAAACAAAGAAGCATATGAAGAACACAAAAATTAAAATTAAGCCAAAAATCAAATGGATCAGAGTGAACGAATTTGGTTACTATTACTATAAAACGTGCTTAAGTGAGTACACGCCATTTCTACAAGTTGATTTAAAGAAAAAAGGTTCAAAGAATATTGACCGAACTGTATATAGATCAACTAGGCTAACAGAAAAGACAGGCGGCTTGACTATTGAAAAACTACAAAATTTGAAAGAACAAGTTAAATTTGTAATTATGTAAATCCTTCTTTTTTCTTCTAATTATTAACAATATAACAATAGTAATAAAATGGCAAATTTACTTTGTGTCTTTTATTTACTCAAACCTACCCTTAGATTAAATTACAATTTAGTGGATAAAGGTGCTATGTACATTAAATCTAACTTTTTTTGCTAAATCAGCATTATTTTACTAGCTAAAACTTGCTGAAGTAATAGTAGTTTTTATATATTTAATTTATAAATTTGAAAAATTTCAATAAATTCAAGATTAAAAAAGTTCCAAACAAAAACGGTTTATTGCATTTTTCTCAAAACTTTGATTTTGCGACTTAGCACCTTTATCCTCTTAGGTCTCCAATTATTTCTTTCGATGAAATTTCAACATAACTCATAAATTAGATAAAACGAAAAATATTTACAACCACTATCATTACGTCGAACAGACACAAATCCAACTCCGATGTTTACACGGAATTATGCCTCAGCTGAAAACGCTCTAATACTATTTATGATTGACGCAACCAGAATTGCCAGAAAACTGCACATTGAAAAATTGCCATGTGGACCAGACATTAATCGTATATTTGTTCACATTTCTGCAATACTTGCCTAATTACATGCCAGTTTCAATTTGAAAATTGTGAAACAAAAAGTAGTAAAAAACAAACTTTACAGATTTAAACTATAGCTGATACGGTTATGTAGGTTAGAAAATGCTCATACAGTAGCGTTCATACACTCCCTTCCATATTTACGGAATATACAAAAATGTAGATGCAATTTACGGCTTAAAAAGAAACAGTTGGCTTATAGTGGAAAACCGGAGAAGTAGGGGTTTATGTTTCAGTCGACCTCGGTGGTTTAGTGGGAGCAATCTCGAGTGGCCATCGATAACTCCCTGGTTTGACTCCCGGCTTAAACATGGATGGTTGTAAATGTTTGCAAATATTATATGTAATGTAGTTATTATATATAATAAAATGACTGACTGGATGACTGAACTGCCCATGCCAAATTAAAAAAAAGGGCTTTTGTGAAACTAACCATGAAAAGAATCTGTGGTAAAAGAGAGGAGTTGCCAACTAGCTTCTCTGTCTAATTTAGTTACTGTATAAGGAGATTACGACCTGGTCGCGTGGCAGCATTCTTGCTTCCCATGCTACAGGTACCTGGTTCAAGCACGGGCTGGCCCACATAGATCTCAAAAATATGAAAAGAGCGGTTCCCATATAAAGAGAGATACAACATAAAGACATTTCAAACCATCTGTTCCTACGCCAGCGCATTCTATAACTGGTGGTTCGGTTCCGTAAAGTATTGTCTCGATCGACCGGATTGTGGACGAAAGCGGAGGAGGACAATAAAAGCAGAGCGGGAAATTTAAGATTCCCTATTTTTAGTATTATAGTTATTTTTACCCTCAGGACGCATTTTAATTACATTTTTGCTGATGGCATCAACAAAAATGAATTAAAATACAATTAAAGACGGAGAATCCAAATTTGGTATCAATTGAACTTTTAACCATTTTTCAAACATTTCGCAATTCATATTATCATGATAGTCAGCACTTTTTGATGTTGAAGGAAAAATTAAGCTTGCACCTGGAACATATCCTGTTACAGAACCAGCATGTAAAATAATGAACCGCTTTCCCGTGCCACCTCCTTTTTTCCTTTTCACGCTTTTCACAGAATCATCTTGCCAAGATTTTGAACCACTTCCATTTGAAAATATCCACGTTTCGTCTAAAAATACCACTTTTCTAAATTTCGATTTGTAATTCTCCGTATAATTTTTTAAAAGCTGAACACGCTGACTCACTATATGTGGCTGCTCACATAAAAATCTTCGGTTACAGTCTTTTTTATAGCGAAAACCTAACTTTTTTATTAATTTTGATAGCGCTTCAAGTACAATTTCCAAAACACCCCGAATTTTTAATGTTTCTTGTAAAACTGGAAGAGTTACATTGGTTTTTGATCTGTATAAATCGTAAATCACATTTCGAACTCCCATTTTAATATTTTCGCTTAAATCCTCAGTCTTTGGCTTTCTTCGTTTACATTTTTTAGTATTCTTGGGTATTATGTTATGTTTTTTTTCATGCGCAATTCTCTGCACAGCCATTAAACTAATTCCCAGTGCTTTGGCTGCTGTTTCCTGAATATTGGTTGGCGAATTTCTACTTTTTCTTGCATTTTCGAAATAGCTTATCAGATTAAGTACCATTTTCTTTGCTTGGGGATGCAAAAACCCAGAAAAATTTTTCATTTTGTCACAAACTGTCAAAGTCACAAAACTGGCATCTTTAAATCAAGACGAAGGTGGCAGGTACTTCGGCAGGTACAAACTTTTGTGAATCGCTGAAAATTAAATAAAATACCTATCCTTTTCTTTCATGCCAAAATTGCATAAGTCTGTCATATTTGTCTGACGGATTTTATTTGGTTAGTATGATTAAACGCAATAAAAGAAAAGAAAAATTGAAAGTATGTCTTTGTTAAATCGTAAACCCGCCAGATAAGACCAGATTTGACTTTATAATATAATAAGTATTCTTTAGGCTTATACAAAATATGAGTCAATTACATCTTTCTTGTAAGAAACAATTCCCAACAATGAACTAACCTAAGTACATTTCTAGCAAGGTGTATATAGTCATCATAGTAGGTGTAAGTAACTGTCGCTAAGTTTTAGTCTGCTAGGCTTACTCAGATTGGTCAATACGTTCCCTGAAACGAGGAAACACATAATATATAGTATTATTGAAAAAAAGACAAAATTACATTTTTCCATTAAGAAACAATGAACTAACCAGAATTTTTTATCAAATCTTGCACTTGGGTTATTTATTTTTAAATTTAGAAAATATCACTGGGCTTGTTTTAACAATAAATAATGAAATTCCCTTCATTCACACAAAAAATTGTAATGCACCCACCGAACTTTCTTGGTCATATGCAAATCTGAAAAACTAGAGCAAAGCTAATCAAACACACATGTAGCTTTACCCTACCTTCTTTAATTACACCTACATAAACGCAGCAAACCAATCTAAACTTGAAACAATTTTTGCTTCGACTTTATCTTGCATGCAGACCAAGCACTCAAACATACTTTAAAAAGAAGCAACAGCATTTTAAACTACAGATAGTGTAATTATACAAGCAAATTTGTTTAGGTATAGATTTATGTAGGTACGTAAAGTAGAGAACATACTTACCAAACAGTTTTAAATTAAAAAGAGGATGACGATTTCCTAACCTTAAGGCATCAAGGGTAAAAGGACACAATACGGGAGTTGTTTTCTAGCGATTCCTGTACTTGCTTTCCATGTCGCAAAAAAGCAACGGTAAAAATTACAAACAATATTATATATATATATACATGCATTTTGACCTATACACCACCAAAACATATACTCTGTGGACGCAGACGCCTCCAAAATCGGAGGCGCTTGCGAAAAACCGGAGGCGAAAACGAATCCCTATGTATAACTTTCCAAACAATCATCAAGGTCAAGAAACGTCTGTTGGCAAATTTTTTGGTGGAGGCATATCGGTACGGTATACAAGCACAGTTACACAAATGAGTTCAGCGTAATTCCACCACGTGGCGCTGCTGTTTTATACTGTATACCGCCGACTAACGGGCAATGCTTCGATTCATCCGACCATCGCTCGGTCTATTATACCTCCAGAAAATCGACAACACTGTTAGGAGGCGCATACATGCGACGAGAATATTTAATAAAACATTTAAATTATCATATTTTAAAAATAAAATACAAATGATTTGCTTTTCGATTTGTACTTGGAGGCGACGTCAAATTTATACAGATCTGGTGTTTCTTGAAGGGAAATGACCAAAATATAGTTCTGTTCCAATTTTGACAACTTATTTTGTGTTTGTTATTCACTTCATCTATTCCATTGATAAATGAAATTAATTTTACCGGTTAGTTTTGATATTTTTCAATCATTTTTTTATATTCGACATGCCGTAGGATGTCCAGGGTGTCCCACCAGGAAACCCATCGATCGATTATGGAAAAACTATAATTAGGAAAAATGTGAAAGTTTGGTAGCTTACTAATGTCGATGGAGGCCATTCGCCTAAAATATTTTCAAGAATCTGACATTTCCTGTTATACAGGAAGTAGACGTCAATTTGCTAATTTTAAATAAGATGGGTGTCTCAGAATATGTGGGTAATCTCCCTGATTCAGATAGAAGACATAAAAATAATTTGACAAGTTCCTATATATTTTTTGCCAACGGCTTACGGAGATACGGGCCCATAACGGATACCCCTGGAAATCGTTTGTTTTTAAATAACTTTTGAAATAGGTACTAGGTGTAATTTATTAATTTTTTAATATGATGGTTACTAGGCAAGTCTCCTTAAAATGAGCCCTTTTAATCATATTGGGCTTATTTAGTTTGCCAGGGACGGACTAGCTCTAACAAAGTAATGCTATTTTTTTACACCCTGTACGATAAAGGCGCAATTATAATATCTTTGAACAACTTAACCCTTAAACCAAAAAAAAAAGGTGGTACTATTTTGATTGACATCGATAAATGAACTGTTTACGGCAAAAAAAAAATATTTTTCTTCAATATGGTTTTTTATTTAAAACTAGTCTATGTTAGTCCAATAGACAATCGGGAAAACTTATTGGAAATTATTAATTTTCATTGTGGCGAAATAAGGACCAATGTTAAGGCATTGTGAAGGGTCCAACAATCTTCAATTCTTAGAGATAGGCTAGGAATGCATAAGAATAGAAGGAGCTCATATTGAACCGACATCGACATACCAAGTGATTCAATGAAAATCATGAAAAAAATTATTTTTTTTGTTCTAATCAGTTCATTTTATCGATGCCGATCAAGAGTATCTTTTTCTAGTTTAAGATTTAAGCTGTCCAAAAAATATTATTGTTGTGCCTTTATCGTATGGGGTGTAAAAAAATAGCATTACTGTGTTAAGAGCTAGTCCGTCCCTGGCAAACTAATAAATAAGCCGAATGTGATTAAAAGGGCCCATTTTAAGAAAACTTATCTAGAACCATCATATCAAAAAATAATTATATTACACCTAGTGCACTTTATTGGCTTCTAAGAAAAGAACATATTTTTTTCTACGAGCGTGCGGAAAGTGACAACTTTTAGCACTGATGACAGTGCTGAAAAAAAATTTTTACTAGGGCTAAGAATTTTTTCAATACTGACGTATGGAATACGCTAATTTTTTGATTGTCAGTAAAGACGTTCAAATGAAATTACAAAGGTTACTCGATATGTACCTATCTAATTTTTGGGTATAGGAACTGAAAAATTAATTTATTGAATGCAAGTTACTCTTCTTTCATCATTAATACCTTTTGTTAATAAAAAATAAAAAAAAGTTTGAGTTTTGAATTTTATTTTCACTTTGATAATAGCAAATTTAGAACATTTTCCGCATGCTCTCGTGGAAAAAATATTGTATGTACATAACACGTGCCAAGAGTGTCTTTTCCGCACTGTTGACCGAACTCCGTCTCGCGTCGGTCGTTCAACTGCAGTCTCTTGCAGAAGTATCACTTTTAGCTCTCGTTATGTAAATAGCTATTTCATGTAGCTGGTGACTTTCACCTCATACTGACGGGGAGGGAGCTAGTAATTATGCATAGCTTCGTTTTAAAATTGCTACTCCCTAGTCTTACCTATATTTACTGTAAAACAATTTAGTATAGAAGTACTTGTTGAAGTTTTTTTTTCTTCTAGGGGTCCGTCCAAGTGCCGGATGCATTTTGGCCAGGTTTGGCCCATTGTGCTCACCCTAGTTTATTCTTACACCCACTCATTGATTCCAGTTTCATGCACTAGTTTGTGTAGATCAACTGGGGATATTGTCGGAATTTCTTCTGGTTCTAGTCTTGGTTGCCCGAGTACTTGTTACCTTTTCCGATCCAATGACTCGCAGTGGCAAATAATATGCTGTACCGTTTCACTTTCCCGCCCACATAACCTGCAGCTTAGGTCTCCGTTGTACAGTTGCATACGGTGCAAGTGCTTCTTGACGACCATGTGTCCTGTCAGAATTCCTATGGTAATTCTCAGCTGATTTCTGCTCATCAGAAGTAGCTGTTTTGTTAGGTTCTGGTCTGGGTTCCCAATGAAAGATTTGCTATGGTTTAATCCCTGTCTATTGTTCCAGTAGATTTTGTGTTGACTCCTTGTCCATCGTTTTATGACATCTCGTACTAGACCAATTAATGTTTTCTCTGACCCCCTTTTTGCAAGTTCATCGGCCCTTTCGTTTCCTATAATACCTTTATGTCCTGGTACCCATTGTAGTATTACTTTGTTGGCTTTTGCCAAGGCCACTAGTTCCTCTTGGCATTCCCATAACAGACTAGATGTCACTTTATTGCATGTTAGCTGTCGGAGTATTTGTGGATCCACTTATTTAGATAAGTCCTCCTATTGTTTTCATATGCACACTGTAGGATGGCGTAGATTTCCGCTTGGAACACCGTGGAAGACTTACCCGGGGAGAAATAGGCATCTCTCTTCGGTTTTACTCCGTGTATCCCTGCTCCGGTACCGTCTTTGGTTTTTGAGCCGTCGGTGTACCAGATTATTGTACCAGGAGTATCTGGTGTTTTATTGCTCCACACATCCCGGTCGTCGATTACGGTCTTGAATGGTATGTCATAGCGATATGTAGGATTTGTGTGGTCTGATCTCACTTCTAACTCAGGCCCCCTTATAGGCTTCCTAGCTTTGATATTGTGGTTTTCTGCTGTGTCTTTGGCCATCAGACCAGTGCTGCATACGTAATTGCAGGTCTCACTACCCTGGTGTACAGCCAGTGCACCAGCTTGGGTAAGAGTCCCCATGTTTTTCCATACATCCGTCTAGTAACTACCAGGGTTACTTTCATCTTCCTGATTGTTTTTTCCACGTGTTTATTTCAGGTGTGTTTGTGTTCTAAAGTTATTCCCAAGTATTTGACCTCTTCTGACAGTGGAATGTTTACTCCCTGCAGGATTAGGAGTCCTAAGCCCTCCTTTTTCCTGCATTATGTAAAGGGGATAATGACAGTCTTTTGGGGACTGATGTTAAGTCCTTCCTGCCCTACCCATCTTTCCACGATATTGACATCCCTTTGCACTCTATCTCTTACTGTCGTGTTGTATTTGCTTTGGGTCATTATAGCTATATATATGGTATCCTTCTCTGCTAAGTAAGCGTAGCAGCCCATCCATGACAAGGTTCCAGAATGCAGTGGAGAGTACCCCCCCCTGCGGGCTCCCCCTGTCAACCGTGCTGACAAAGTCTCGCCAAGAAGATCCGTATATACAATTCTGCCCTGAAGCATACCTTCTATCCACCTGCAGCAGGTTTCCTCCAGTCCGATAGCCCTGGTTGCACTAGTGATTGATGCGAAGGATGTGTTGTCGAATGCTCCTTCTATGTCCAGAAAAGCTCCCAGTAAGACTTCACTGTTTTCTAAAGCCCTCTCCACCCTGCTGATCACTTGGTGAAGGGCAGATTCCGTTGATTTTCCTGTTCTGTAGGCATGTTGGTCTTGATAAAATGGTCTGTGTTCCAAGACGTATCCCTTATGCCTATCAACCAGCTTTTCAAGTGTTTTAAGTACGAACGACATAAGACTGATGGGTCTAAATGCCTTTGCCACCGAATAATCTGGTCGTCCCAGTTTAGGTATGAATACCGTTTTTGTCAGTTTCCAAGATTTCGGAATGTGTCCTGTGGCCAAACTGGATCTTAGTATGAGGCAAAGCTTCGATCGATCGATTAGCAGGACCGTTCCCTGCTGAAGCATTGCTGGTTATACTCCGTCTGGTCCCGGTGACTTGAATGGTTCAAATGAGTTTATTGTCCATCTGATCTTTTCCTTTGTCACCACTATTTTGGCAATCTGCCAATTTTCCCTGCGAGCTCTGCTAGGAGTCCTATTTTCCTCCCTTAGCTTCCAGGTCTGCGATGATTCGTCTAAAATTCTTGAATTGGGAAAGTGTACTTGAAAAAGTTCGGTCATTGTTTCTTTCTCGGATTTAGTGTACTCCCCATTTTAGGGAATTGATGGAGTTTTGTGGATCCTTAGAGTGTATTATCCTGAGTCTGGCACATTCTGGAGTGATTTCGATAGTCTCACAGTGCTTCCTTCAGGATGTTCTCTTAGTTTTTTCTTAGCTTTCTTTTGTATTCAGTCAGGGATGCCTTGTATGCATCCCAATAACCTGAAATTTTCGCTACATTAAAGTTTTATCTTACTTGTCCTCTTCTCACTTCCAAATCTTTGCTCCACCAGGGCATGTTCCTGGTAGATTCTGTTATGGTTGGAGAGCAGTTTGCTATAAAAGCCGGTTGCAGGGCGTCTTCTATTTGATCTGTGATTAACTCGACTTCTAGTGTATTGTTTACCGTATCTTTGATCCCTGCAAGCTTCGCATCAAGGTCTAATTTATAGTTTTCCCAGTTCGTCTTGCGAGGATTTCGGTAAATATTGGTAGTTCGCTTTACGCATGTTATTTCATTCAGGTAGATAGTTTAGAGAGGACAATAAAAAATGTTGCTAACAAATGCTTGCCAACGTTTCGCTTTATTGGTTTAAAGCTTCTTCAGTGTTTTGCATTTAAAAAAGAGGGGTGAGCCAATTCGGCACTAAGAACAAAAAAAAAACTTGTTTAGGATGAGAAGACATTAACTTGAGTGTGATTTTCCAAAACAATAATTTAAACTTTCACAAACTTTTAAAACTTTTGTAAAAAACCTCAAAAACAATTAGACTCAACGCATCGAATTGGCTCACCACTCTTTTTTAAATGCAAGCCCTGGAGAAGCTTTTAAATGATAAGGCGAAACGTTGGCAAAAAAATCAATTTAGTGCACCATATTAAATTATTTTCTTTAAAAGGGCTGGTGAAAAAAAGCTAACTGCATATCAGTATTTCTCTGCATAACAAGGTATCTATTTATATTTTTAAAAGCTCACTAAAATATTAAATTTCTACCAAACCCCAACATATATTGGCCTATTATTCGTCTTATGCTAAAAATAGACCAAGGCCAAATTTAGGCGGGGTGTAATGGTTTACAATTGGCAACATCGCTGGTGGCGTGTGCGATCGATTGATCTGTATTGATATACAGCGGGGAAGGGATATGGCCATGTTGTATTTGGAGGTCCATTACGTTTAAGAATGTAGCAAAAATTTAGATATAAATTTTTTGTTTTTTGCTTACCCCTCTCATGGTGGCCATATTTGTGCTTAATTATGGAGGCCAAAAGTGAAAAATACACATTTATTTATTTATTTATTTATTACATTTGGGATGCAGACAGAACTAGAAGTTCCAAAGAAGCATCCACTATATACAATAAACAGTTTATGCGGTAACATTTTACTGATTTACATAACAATATGCACTTAACCTAACTAACTCTACCTACAGCTATCCAAATACTTGTTGGACAAAATATCCTTTTAAAAGTCTTTTAAAACTAGGCAAGGTTGCACTGAAAATGTCAAATTCGTGGCAGTATGAATTAAAAGTTTTTTGCAGTCTATCCAATGGTATATTTAAACCCAAGTTAGTGCGTCTATAAGGTAAATTAAATAGGGTTGCATGTCTTAATTCTCTGTTGGGAATATTAAAACTTAGTGCTGATAATAGTTCTGGGACGTTTAAATTCGAGTTAATTATTTTATATAGAAAAGATATGTCAGAAATTTTTCTGCGGTCAGACAGAGGAATAAATTTATATTTTTCTTTTACAAGATCTATTGTGCAATGCGCTTTAAATGCAATAGTTTTAAGAAACCTGTTTTGTACTGCTTCTAGTCTATTAATATATGTGACGTATTGAGGATTCCAGATGACAGAGGCAAAAGAGAGCTTACTATGAACGAAAGCAAAATATAGTGCGATCATTGTTTTGGGATTTCGAAAGTCTTTACAGATTCTAGTAATGAAGCCTAGCATTTTGTTTGACTCGGTAATTATTTTATTAAAATGTTCTTGAAATAACCATTTGGTGTCCAGAATGACTCCTAAATCCTTTATTTGATTTACCTTCTTTAAATTTGAATTATTGATACTATATGAGTATTCCCAAGTATAAATATTTTTGGTAAATGTTATAAAATAACACTTTGTTATGTTCAAGAAAATACTATTCCTGTCACAGTACTCGGACAATCGGTTGAGATCCGCTTGTATTTTCAGGCAGTCATGCAGCTCCCTTATGGGACGATATATTTTTAGGTCGTCTGCATATAGTAAAAACTTTGTGTGGTGAAAGCACTTTGCAATATCGTTAATATAAACTATGAAAAATAAGGGACCCAAATGACTACCCTGAGGAACCCCCGAGCTGACCGAGAAAGTTTCGGATTGATAACCGTTTATGGAAACAATCTGGGAACGCTTTAAGGTGTAGGACCATATCCACCTGAGCAGACGCTGGCAGACACCAACCTCAGCAAGTCTCTCAATCAGCCGCTTATGGTTTATCTTGTCAAAAGCCTTACTGAAGTCGGTGTATACAGAGTCTACCTGAATGCCACGATCTATTAGGCTGCAAATATTTTGAGAGTAAGACATTAAATTTGTTTCTAGAGACCTGCCAGGAAAAAATCCGTGTTGTTGATCAATAATGGTACTTTTGACAGTTGACATAACATCGTTATAGACTATTTTTTCTAATATTTTGGCAAAGATGCAGATTTTACTTATTGGTCTATAGTTCGCAACGTCATCTTTTGGGCCACTTTTATATATAGGAGTTATATGAGATATTTTCCATTTTTCTGGAAATATTCCTGTTTTTAACGACGACTCATATATAATTCGCAGTGGATAAACCAAGTTCTCCTTGCAAGATTTTATAAAAATAGGTGGTATTCGATCAGGTCCTGCACCTTTTTTTAGCTCCAATTGATTAATAAGGTCTAAAATTATATTATTATTAATTGTAACACTACGACCTGGGCACAAAGAAACTGGGCAAGACGATACTGTGGTTGGAATATATACGCTTTTAAAAAAGTCCGCGAAGCTATTACATATATCTTGTCCAGTTCTAGCGATCCGATCCCCATAACGAACTGTACTGGGTATGGAAGTTTGTGTTTTTTTCTTAGATGAAACGTAGTTCCAAAATCTTTTATTATTGTTTAAAATTTCGACCTCCATACCATTTACAAAATCGGTATAATCTCTCCTAATTAGTTGTTTAGAAAGAGCCCTTAGCCGGGAAAAGGCGTTATAGTGTTCTGCATTGTTAAGTTTTTTGTATTTCTTATGATAGATATTTTTATTTTTAATTATTTTAACAGTGTCCGGCTTAAAATAGGCAGGAAAGTTACATTTAACGGTAAAGGAAGGTACATGTGCATCAATGAGCTTATCAATTACTAAGTAAAATTTGTTTATCGTAGTATTTGTGTCAGATGAGGTAAGAATATTTTCCCAGTTAAAATTGGCCAATTTCTCATTTATGGCCACATAATCGGCCTTTTTAAAGTTCAGAATTTTAAGTGTATTGTGACGTAGTGGAACATAAGCAGAATTGATAAAACTAAACTCTAGTGCCGGATGATGAAGGTCTTCCCTTACTAGACATTCATTACTCTTAGTCACATCCCTGATGCAATCCTGATTACACAAAATAAGGTCTAGTATTTTATTATTATTATTTACTATATTATTGTACTGCATAAACTGAAAGTAGGAGAAAGCATCAACCATACCGGCAGACCTGACATCGACATTTGAAGGCTGAAAATAAACTTCTTTTTTAATGGAATTCCAAGAAACAGCTGAAAGATTAAAGTCTCCGATAATGGTTGCTGTCTTATCCGAAAGATAATTCTCAAGAAAATATAGTTGATTTATAAATAATGAGAAAGCAGAATTGTCACCTGGAGGGAGATAAACGCAACACAAATACAATTTTTCACTGTTTTTGGAATCGATGGATACCCAAAGATCTTCAGCGTCAGACTCAAGTTCAGGACACCTTTTGCACTGTAAAACACTCTTGACTGCCACCAAAACTCCACCGCCGTCCGCTTTAGAGGAGGCCGAGTTCTCTCGGTCTCTTCTAAACACATCATAATCACTAGAAAATAGTTCAGATGATAACACTCCACTGTGTAGCCACGTCTCTGATAAACATATTACATCATAATCTGAAGACGCCATTGCGTGATAAAAATCAAGGGTTTTTGTCCTAAGACCCCTTGTATTTTGATAATATATACGTAACTTATCACCCATTAACGGATCTTATCTTAACGCTGCACGTATCTCAAAGTAAAGAATTTAAATTTTTTGGATCATGTCCCTTGTTTTAATCAACATAATACGGCTCGTTTCATCTTTCCTGACAAATATGTCACCATTTTTTGTCCAGACGAATTTATAATTTTTCTCCTTAGCGGCCGCTCGTACGTCTTTATATAACAATTTATTTGAAAGTGTTAAGTGTTCGTTTATATAAAGATTTTCGGAAATTCCTACGATTTTCATTTTGGGGGATCCGTTATTGACGTCATGACGTTTTTCTTTAGCAGCGGCTAAAATTTTGTCTTTGTAATTTCTTGATGAGAGCCGTACAATTACATTCTTAGTAGTGTTTTTTGAAAACTTGTTCAGCTGGACTCTATGGATGTATTCAATATTTTCTTTTGAGATGTCGCAGTTAATATAATTACATATTTTACCGAAAACATCGTACAAATTCTCGCTTTCTTTTTCGAATACACCCTGAATTTCAAGATTATTTGATCTGGAAATCTGATCCAGGTCATTAACTCTTGAATCCAGTGTCTGCAACTCAGCCTTCAATTTTTTATTTTCGGCTGCAAGAAAATCCGTTTTCTTAATATATTCCTCGAACTTTGACAACCTTATTTCGAAATCAGAAATTTTTGCACTGCAGAAATTTACCGAATCGAGTAACTCCCTTTGGCGCTCCTTCATCTCACGCATATCATCTCGAAATTCCTGAATGAGATATGCCGGTGATACAGTGGGGTCTCGAACAAGCTGTACGGGAGGCGACACAGTACCCGCCAGAGTGTTAGTTCCAAGGGATGGTCGACTCATGCGTCGATCTGCCGCAGCCGCACCCCCGCGACAATGCCTGCAAATCCACTGGACACCGTCCATGCGTATCGCATCGAGCTGACTGCCGATAATGTCGATACAGCGTCCGTGATAGTGACCTTCACAAAAACCACTACATTGAAGGCCCGGCTTTTTTCTGTTGACTGGTTCGTTGCAATCCTTACACAATTTACTGGTCATTTTAGGAATTTATAAACAAAGTACCAACAAGTAAGCCTTAAAACACAATTGTTATTATCTTCACTATCGGTCGATAAGAAATCGGTATTTATTTTTATTTTTATACCACCAAAAACTGTACTTATATTAATCAATCCGGAACGACGTGCAGCTAGCAGCACGAACCGAACTACATGCATAAACATATCCGTTCTGGTGGAGGCTTGGGCGCCTGTCCCGTATGCGGAGGTAAAAGAGATACGCATGCACGTATATATATATATAACACCAAATTTTGCCGGTACAAAACATCGACAAATCAAACTTAATATAACATAGCGACAAAAATTATATCGTAAAATCATCATCACCTCTCATTCTAGCAAAAATCGATTAGGAACAATTCGCTGAACCCAGTGCTAGTTTAAAATCAGATCTCAGAGTGATTAGGACGAACAATAGTTACCGATAATACGTATTAGAAAGAAACAGCTCTACAAAATTACATGCTTATCTGACCAGACTACGAACTCAATGGACCGACGAAGTTAATCAGTCCTGTTCCACTCTGAACTCATGTCTTGGAGTATTATGGAGCAGCCCCATTGGGCCACACTTATTAATAGATAGAGATAGCACACCAGTGGCGGCTTTTCAGGGGCGGCAGTGCTGACCTAGTGTCAAACAGACAACCGACAGTATATTTTATTAATCTACATTAATTCGAATTTTTAATGACAGTTAAACTACCAGCGAATAACCGTTCCACTTTTAAATCGCCCTTGCAACCCAGGACGCCATAGTGAATAACTCGTCAATACGACGCCATCAAACTAATTGTTTTACTGTTCAAGTCGGCTTTGTACCCAGAACCAGGTCCGGCAAGCATACCCTGTCATTATGATGAACTTAAACTTCCAGGCTTTAGGATAGGCAACCAAACATACACTACTGTCACTACTATTTGAAGACTTCGCACTAGTTCACATTTGGAAAATTTTGCCGGTAAATTTAAGGTTTATTGCAACCCGACTAAAAACCGTTGCAGTACAGTCCCCGAACGGTCGCCCAACTAATTTACTTCTGCAACAGTCGCTTGCCAAGTTCAAAGTTTAATTGACAGGCTGGACATGGTCGTTCGGGCAGAGGATAGCGGATTGTATTAAATCATTAAAGAAAATTAGGTAGTTAGCTAGTTATTACAATTATTATTAATATTTTACTTATTAACTATCGGTTGTTTGTTATTTATTAATTCTTAAAAGAAAAGGACGGAATTAGTGTAAAATAAGAAAGAGTGAGTGCTGAAAAACAAAACTTTCGGTTTGGTTTATAGGTTTGTTTAGGATTAGGACCTCAGGTGAGTGTTTTAAAATTTAAATAAAATATCTTGTTTGGACGCACGCACTACGCAATAATGGCATGAAAATCCAAGTTGAAAGAGGTAAGAAGTGATCTTGTTCAATGTATTTTAAGTTTGAAATATGGATTTTCGTCTCGTCTTTCACTTGATTAACAAAATAAAATAGAAAACAATGGTCATGTCCGACGACCCCTAAAAAAACTATTTTATCGGCAATAATATGCATTTTATTTTAAAATCAAAAAGTAAAAAATTAAAATACGTAGTGCGGCTGTAAGACAACTTAGAAGAACTTGATTTATTTGGTAAACAAAACATTAATGGCAATGAAGTTGCTTAGAACAACAACTCTGTTCTGTCTCCTAAAAATTTCTTATGAAGTTCTTGACACGATTGCAATGCAAATTAAAACATTCTTTAAAAATTTTGAAAAACTAATTTTTTTCTATATTTTTAGTAAAAGCAGGATTAGAGGTTCTCCAAAGATTTTTTTAAGTAAATATTTATTGCAAAACATTTATATATATTTTTTTATCCGAAATCTGTGTTAAATGAGCGGGGCCCTTCGTGACAAAAGTTTTAGCGCGCTTTAGAGTCTAAAGCGCGTTAAAAGTTATTCTTGTAATACAGTAATAATTAACCAGGGGCGAATGTCAAGTTTGTCATAATTGTCACTGGAAAAAAGAATTCTAAACAAACTACAAAACAACGGAATGGGCTTAATTGGTCAACCCTCAAATTACATTATTTACCTAATTTTTATGAAGCATTTATAAGGTGTGATCAGCACTGAAAATTTGAAGTCAATCCGATAAGTAGTTTTCGAAATATAGGAGATCAAAATCAAATAAAATGCTCGCGAGGCAGTGACGTCATTAAGTCCCACAGTTCGTCCGCTTTGAAGACAGTTGTCTTTCTGTGCATATACAAGGGATATGCGTTTACTGTTTCTTTGTTCAGTTAAAGCAGAAGCTTATTGTTACTACTTTTATTGGTATATTCTATAACAAGTACGAAATGACATTTCATACGAGTTCCAGACTATTCTTTCTCTAACACTATTTTAGAAAGAGAAAAGGAAATTATTTTTTCTCTCCTGTCAATGTCAACTTGGTTACCCAGCAACGAGCGGAGGAAAGGCGATGTGCATGGCCACTACTATAGGGCTTAGTGACGTCACAAGGCGGTTTCCGCGAGTCGATGTTCGTAAACTATTTTAGAGGCTTAAGAGGCGTGAGAAAATTAAAGTTTTTCGCAGTTCGCATTAAAATTCCAAAATCCTTCAGAAGATGTAATAAAAAAAAGTGCTAAATGATGTTTTATGATGTTGTACTTTACCATTTAACAAACAGGTTTAAAAAACTCCAAAATTTTCTCATGCATGGTAGTTAATTTTTAGTTAGCAAATATTTAAATAAAAAATATATTTAAAAAAATCCTGTGATAAATATCACATGCCTCCTAGGTTCTTCAATATTTCTTTACGTCAGGAGAAACTCCTTTGACCTTCATTGATTATTCGTTATAACTATTTAGCTGTATGGCTTATAGAAATTTATAATTAGCTCTGTGCTTGAATGTTTGTGATTCTTACGGATTTAATATAGAAGTTATGTTGTAAAAATTTTGGCGCCTTCTTGTTAAATTTATAATATTTCTACATGTCAATTTTAGTGACTCTTCTACTATTGTGGGATAGGATTTGGATAAATAGGGAGCCAGTCTTTAGGTAGCTTGTACGTCCAGATTTGTCTCGATCTTGTATGTGAGTCAGTAATAAGTTGGTTTGTCGATACGTCTATACATCCGTAATAATTTTCAAGAAAACTCCCTAATTGTCAACATCTGAAAGGCATTATGTAAAACTACATTCATAATGTTTCTAGGTGCGCTCGCAATGATTTTCAGCGCCTTGTTCTGAATCACCTGGAACTTATTAAGCTCCGTTCTGCTTATGTTGAACCACGTAGGTGCATAATAAGCTAGTCATATTAGCAAGCCTACTCCGCCTGTGAAGCAGGAGTAGATAAAGCCTAACTATCGCAATGCAGGTTTTATTCTATTAATTGAATTTTGCCTCCAGTTCAGCCTTTGGTCGAAAATAAGTTCCAGGTATTTCACCTCCTGGCACCAGTTCACTTGGACTCCATTGATTCGTAGCCTTGTTTCAGGCTTACAGACAGTGCTTTTCGAATGAAAGTTAAGCTTCATCTTGGCGGGATTCACACGAATCTTTCAAGCCGAAAGCTATTTTTCCAGCTCGATTATGCGACGCTGTATCCGGTTGACGACAATTTGCGGTGATTTAGTAGTCGAAGTAATTGCTGTATTGTCAGCGAAAAGATTGAACTGCGTAAATTTCGCGGAATATCGTGAGTATAAATGTTCTACAACATCTGGGAGGAAGGTAAGTCTCGCGGCACTCCCTCCCTAATGTGTTTATTTAAATAGAGTGCGTTATCTGACGAGACCGCAAAACTTCCGTTCTCCACAAGAGAAGTTACCACCTTGATTAAGTAGTTCGGAGCACCGAGTCTTATCAATTTTAACAAGAGATCATTGTGCCAGACCTTGTCTAACGTTCTGCTTACGTCAAAGAAGACCGGTCCCGTGTGCGCCCTCTTGTTGAAGCCTCTGATAATGTTTGCCAATGAAGACTAAGGTTAAAGAAAGCAAATACCCATGTTATTGTGCCGATGCACGAATGTCTAATTAAATGTCAAAATCAGCGGCCATTTTGCAGTGTAGCTGCGATATGCGCATGCGCAAGACCGGCTCTTTCAAAACATGTTTTCTTATATTTTTATTAAAGCTTTTTAAATATTTGGTGGTAATTAAACACAAAACTGGATGGTTTAAAAACATCTTTAATTTAATAATATAAAAATAAATACACTTGACAATATAGTTGAATGACTAAATCTATACTACATAAAATAGGGTAACATAATTATAATAATAAACAGCCGCACATAAAAGCAACATACAATGTTTATATAATTAAACAACTTTTTTAAAGCAAATATTACATATTATTATGAGAACACTCAAAATCTGTTTTTCATATACCTAAGTAAAAACAAATGTATACATACTTTCTAATAAAATAGTAGCTTGGACTCGGAGGACTGGAAACTGATGGTCTGGCTGGTTCGGTGTAACTATAAAACCATGAAACAAAGGTATTACAGGGATATCGTGATGAAATTGATAGTGGGAATAGTCGTCGAGAAGTAATATTTACAGTTTAAAAACATACATTGCAATCGGGGGACACTGATTCAGTATTTTACAACTTCTCCGAGGGGCACCTAAATTATATTTTATTTACATTGTCACTATCCTGTGGTACTTACAGTAATATAGTAAAATGTACTAATTATTATTTAAAACAAGCTCTAAAATATAAAAAAATTAGATGGAAATTGAACAGGAAAAATTGTTCAGAAATTTTGCAAGGTTTTGAGAGGTCAATGACCAATTTTGAGCTATTTCTTTCGAATCTTCCGATATAATAGTGATGTTTGAGCACATTTAACCAATAAATGATTGAAATGACTTACCTGCGACAAAAAGACCCATTTTCTGCAGAAAATTGGAAAAAAACTAATAAAATCACAAATAGGAAACGTCAACCTCACCCACCATTTATTAAAAAATCCGAAGATTAACTTACGTATAGTCTGAACTTTTAAGAGTGAGAGTGATGAAACAACTTCAAATAACACATTGTAAAAAAGGATAACACGAGAAATGTCAAAGAGTATGGCGATTCTTTCTGCGGCGGTTTTTGCAGTGTAGCTTTGTGACAGCTGTCATTCTATTGCTTCGCTTCCTCCCATTTGGGTCTCACCGGGCTGATGTTTGCAGTGAGTCGCGTAGTCTGTCTGACTGCGTAATGTTCGGGCCGGAACCCAAATTGTTCGGCAGGCAGAACCTTGCGCATGAAAACAAAGTCGTTGAGCTTACTCAAGATTATATTTAGCTAGCCGGCGCCAGAGGGTCTTCGCCTTTCCTATAAATAAGAATGACTTTAGCGCATTTCCAGGCACTTGGAAAGTGATTTCCTCTGATTATCGCCTGTGATAAGCTTACTATGTTCCCCAAAGTCGGTCTGGTAGATTTGGCAACGCCATATTCTTTAAACCGTCAAGACTGGGGGCTTTTTTAACATTCAACATTCTTATTAAGGACTTAACCTCGTTTAGGGTGACTTGGGGAAAGGCCTGAAACGGGTGACTGATGGTTTTGTAAATCTGTATCGTCCTTGAGACCCCCTCATCTCCCAACATGTCATTGGATCTCATACCTCTAATTTTAATTTATTGGTAGTTATGTTATGTAAAGAAATAAAAATAATATGCCGATTCTAGCGCGGATCCAGGGGGAAGGACAGTTATGGGGGGGGGGGTCATGCTCCCTTCCCCCCGTAAAGTGATACTACATAATATTATCATGAATAAAGAATACGTAATGACATTTTCTCAGACCTACCTTTTTGCATAGAGATAAAGAAAAAATGGGTGTGAAATTAAATCATTTATCATACATCTGTTCAATGGAAATATTAGAATAGAAAAACAAAACCGAAGCTTGGGCGTGGTCTCCAAAAATGTTCGCCAGCGGGGCTCCTTGACTCTTCTTGATAATTTTTCCTGGATCCCACGAGCCGCCACTGGTTAGTCCTACCTACTAATAAGAGCGAAAAGAAGTATATTTTTGCAGTTTATGAGACATAGTAAAAATTTAGCTTACTTCTCAATTGAGATCAGTGAAGTACTATGTTATCTCCGTCTTATAGCTCTACTAGTCTACTTTCTATTATGCTTTAAAACCAAATTATTTTAAGCCAGTATATACGCCACTGCCTCGCTATAGACCAGCACATACTGCAGAAATACCCGAAAAGTGCACTTGTTTAATCGATACACACGTACAACGTACAACATGCAAAACCCAAATGAGCAGAAAAAGTTCCTCTAGATTTATCTTGTTTATTAAATAAAAATGCACCCGAAACCGCAGGCTCTTCGAGCCGGAAAAATGTAAAATCATCGTTTGGAACGTTGAAAAGAAGGTCGGGCGAGCAAACGACATAATATCATAGAGGGATCGAATCAGTTTTCTGTTATTCAAGGGAAACGTAAAGCTTTATTTAAAAAAGTCTTAGTGGATATGATGACTATTATATAGGCATGAAGAAAGCAATCAAGAACCTCTTTTTAACCTTTTTACATTTACAAGCTATACTAGAAGAAATAGTTAATTTCTTTAGTTTAGATCAGATCATCAGTACGTAAGATATTGTAAAACTATACACCAGGTTCTTCCGAATAATACTAAAAAACAGAAAAAAGAGATTTTTCTCGTTGGTTTAATAAATATGGTTGGGCGATTTCTTCAATTGGATAAATTAAAGATATAGTGCTTTCATAATTAAAAACAAAACTCCCACTTTGACTGCCGATTAACACATAATAGTTAAATTGTTTTTGGTGATATCAGAAACTGCAGAAGGTTATTAACTAATAGCTTTTAAAATGCTTTTCTTACTATCTATTTTTCTGTACATTATATCCCCTATGTAACCGCGGCGTAAAACACAACTCCTCACCCTCGGAGTTACGGACTGACTCAGCTCACTCGTTCCTCTCGTGCAGATTCTCTTGTTCTCTTGTACTGCTTTCCCCCTATCATAAATTTATCCCCTATAGGCACCTGTCTCCTAATGTGTTCCGCCATCCCCTCCATTCGTCTACCACTTCCACATTAATCCTATAAATGCTGCATTATTTCCACCCCCCCCCCCCCCCACCTCATATTCACAGTCTCAACCTATTTGGATACCCCTTACGTTTCCATGTATCTTAACTAACTGAGTAGTCCTCTTGAATCCACCCCTATTTCTCTACAGTAATTGCACACTTTCCTTCCCTTCGCAGTTTCATCCCACGCTCATTGCCCTTCTCTGCTTCTTCTCTTCATTGTCACTATTTTGTTCTCTTTTTGTTATTCATCCGTAAATTTAACCGATTTCCCTTTATTTCGCCTTCTCGCTTCCCTATCCGCTCTGACCATTCCCTCCGTGTTCTTCCATTACGAATATCTTTTCCTCCACCATAAGTTTTTGCACAGTTTCTACCCCATTATTTTTTGATTTATACTCTTCTATTATTCGCCGTAGTCCCTTATTATCTGTCATAATTGTCCTGCTTCTGTCTCCCCTTTGTATATTCCTCCCCGCTGTTTGTATCACCACCGAATTGCCTCCAATAGATTTACCCTCAAAGCTCTGCGTCTCTCTTCTTACTTTCCAAATTCCCTCCCCGGTCTCCTCGGTCTCCGAGGTCACTCCCACCCCCAGTTTACCTGCTACTATGTTGGGACTACTATCCACATATGTTTTTAGGTGCTCACTACCTATTTTTCCCCGCTTTATTGCTCTTGCCCGTGGTGGCATTATGTCTCTTACTTTACCCTTCCCCTCTTTCTTGTCCTAGAGTTGCTGACGGGGTGATTCTAATTATTCCTACGCATGTCAGTAGGAAAAGTCTGTGCATCGCTTCGAACTGTACCAGGTCTTTGTTTAATCTCGCTTTATTGCTTGCTAGTTCTAATTATCCGGGTCATCATCCCCTCTACCTTCCTTTTAATTTTTTTTGCAGTGTTCTATAATAGTCAATTTGGTACCTGATTCCCAGGTGATCCACATTGCTCTCTAGGACAAGCCTCCCTGACCCTGTTTCACAAACTTAGTCTTGTCTTTAGTATATTCCTCTCTCGCATTCGTACTCCACTCCTTGCATTTCTTGCGTACGCTCTTCCACGTTCTCTTTCACGAACTTGTGTACCTGGTTGTCCCCAGAGGCCTGTACCCTAATGTCCTCGTCATCTATTCCGTTCATCTTCTGGAACCACCCTTTAATACATAACCGCCACAGTATCGGACCCAATGTAGACCCTTGCGGACAACCTTTCTTTACTCACATTCTTTCACTCTGCCTCTTTGTCATTCGCTCATTTCAGCAGAGATCCCTTAATTCCCTGGGTACCCCTTTCGCTTCCAAGATCCTATCAATATCTACTGGCCACGCCGTGTTGAATGAGGTCCTAAGATCAAGGGTGACCACCAGTGAGTTCTAGCACTAGGCCCATGTCTATCCAGAATCTCTCCTAGCGTTGGGAATAGACTTATCGGACTATATCCCCCTTCTATCTTCAGCAGTCATACAATATTTACTACTTTCCAGGCTTCTGGGAACTATCCTAGTTCTCAGCACTTGTCGGATAGGTCTAAGCTGCTGTGACTTTTTGCTTTTCAGCGTTCTTATACACGACTCTATTTTTTCTTTGTCAAACCCCTGTTTCCTTCCTGTTTCGCTCTTCTGTATGTTCCTTGCTCTATCCGCAAGGGATGGTATTTCTCAAATAATTCCATGTTATCCTCTTTCCTATTTCCCGTGAAACCCCCTCCTTATTTCGCCATGTCTTTTCGTCTTTCCCTACGTCCCTACTTTCTTACCACCTGTCAAACTCTGCCCCAACTATCCTCCTCGTACAAACTCTCTTTGTCGCTAACCTCCTCTCTTTTCACTTGCGAGTCATTCCCCTTGCATCGTCAGCCTCTCTGTCTCACCCCTTTTTCTAAAAATGTGTCTAGCAGGTCGTCTTACAAAACTCCTGCAGGCTGCAATCCCGTCTATATTGTCTTTGGGCCCATTATTGCTCCCCTACGATACTCCCTAAGTCTGTCTTTAAGCCTTCCTCAGTTTGTCCTCGCGAAGTCATATGCCTTTCTTACCCTTTTGCCTTTTCTTGTTTTTATTAGGACGTTAAATCTAATATATTGATGGTCACATAATGTCTTATCTTCTAGTACCCCCATTCTTGTATCCCCCCCCCCCCTTTCGTCATTGTCATTGTAATATTTCATCAGGCATGACTGTCACCGCACTTCTCATGATATGATCCCGTTTTTCCGAGAGAACATGTTCTCCCAACTCTAAAGTGAATAGCGATTTTCACTTTTAAGAACACGATTTAGGTTAGATTTGCTTATCACTTCTCCTGATAATATTATTAAGATCATTCACCTAACTTGAGTATAGACGTTCACACAAGTAAAGCAAATCTTACCAAGTCTTCCGCACATTTTCGATTTCTAGTGAATTACTGTGTAGTACAGTGTGCTTTTAGCAGCCGCTGTTTTATTTATTGTTGAATTAAGTGTGTTTTTGTAGATTTCGGGTTAGGACGCTAGGCGTAAGAGGGTAATTTTTTTTCTTTTAGGTATGGTCAGTAATAATTGTCAATTATAACTAGTCGATATCTCAACAACCTTGAAATTGTGTTATATTGCCTCAACTCTTATCAAATTTAGTTATTGCCGCTAGAAGTTATCAAGTTAACTGAGGGGAATGACATATTGATGATGATTTTGATACTTGTATTGTGAGGCATATTTTAAGAGGGCCCCAAATTTGTATTGAAGCAGAAGGACACAATAATTTGTAAGTGACCAAAAATCGGAATGAGTTTGGTCAAGAGAAATTAGATTTAGACATCGAATGGGGTAAGCGATCCACACTTTATGATAGTTATGTGAAGGCGGAAAATTGTAAAGTTAAATTGAGCGAAATGAATATGCAATCGGGTAATGCACGTGCAAAGAAGATTGGAAACATTTTTTGTAATGAGCTCTATGACAACACAAAAAAATCATACACAATTTGTCGCTTTCTTCAGAGGAACTAAAACTGTTTTTTCAGTTGCCCAAAGACGACGAAATAAAATAAGACAATCAATTTGTTCCTATAGAACAACCAGCCTTTATTGTCAATTACAACAAGAATATGGGAAGTGCTGATTATCATAATTGGTTGCTAAAAAAAACACCA
Source organism: Polydrusus tereticollis (assembly GCA_963920685.1). Taxonomy (NCBI): domain Eukaryota; kingdom Metazoa; phylum Arthropoda; class Insecta; order Coleoptera; family Curculionidae; genus Polydrusus; species Polydrusus tereticollis. The sequence goes on from OY987328.1 coordinate 22,676,453, forward strand.
TACGATGAAAAAGTGGTACTGGTTCCTTTTTACTCGGATGATTTTACAGGGCTGTTGCGAATAATCTTGTACTACTATCAAAAATTAAACATACCAAATTAAAAAAAAAAGTTGTGATTATTCAAGACAAGATGAATATACCCACCAAACATTTTAACAATAGAGCAAGCCGATAATTTTCGGCAGTGGTGCACGTTTGGATTTCTATTAATTATGGTGTACAAAAAGAAACTATATATTTAACTGTATTTTCTTAATATAAAAACTGTACAGATCACATTTACCAGAATTTACAAATTCAATGTTTAGAATCACTAAATTCGAAGGATTGGTCTGTGGAGTCAACTAAAATAATAAGTGGTTCTACCGTTTCTTCCGTAATGTTGTCCCACATTTTTTTTTCTCTTTAATTGCATGTTTTATAGCTTCTTGCCAATTTTCTCTCGTTATAATTATTGTTAATGAATGTTTACTCACGTACATCTTCTATTTTACATGTAGTGCTATTCCTTGCTACATAGCATTTCATTTGCGCCAATGGGATTTAATTCACAATGGTAGGGCGGCTTTCGAAGTAAAACAATACCATGCTTTTTAGCCATTTCGGCTGTTATACATTTTCTTCAACTTGACATATTTTCTCGCACTGTTTCTAAAACCTCTTTTTCAACATATTGTCCTCAAAGGGTATATTTTTCTCAATCAGCCAATTTATAATATCCCTTTTTATCCAAAAAGTCGTAGGTAGTTTTTCTAGAAGCATTGAACGATAGCTTAGATTAGCTTAGATTATTTTAACACAAATTCAATCAAGCCACCATTTACAAATCCATTTTCACTACCTATAGACGTTATTATTAACCTGAGACCTTCACCTGCGGGTATTTTCAAACCACTAGACAAACCTATAAATGCTTCATGAGAGCTTTAAATATTTCTATCCTCGTATATTTTTTGCACTGAATGTCCTTCGTTGAGCCAGGTTTCGTCTAAATAAAAAAATGTTCTTTTATCCGCTTCTATATCTGCTAATATCTCTTAGCTACTGCCGTCCCCAAAAAATAATATCTCGTCTATCCAACACGATTGACTTTCGCTCGTGTTTTTCCCGAAAATCTAATTTATGTAAAATCAATCAACATTTTTTTCTTCCTAGATTAAGTAAGTTTTCAAGAAAAAATTGTCCATAATAAAACAAATATCTTTTAATGACGGTTTTCCTTTAAGATTAATTAACAAAATTTATTTCAAATTTGTCACCAAATACAAACTATCTTATAACATTTTACAACCTAATACTGAGAATAATTTAAATGACTACAGGCACAGGCCTTTAACATTCCTCAATTATATCTCTTCACAATGAGCTAAGTTTTTCAAACCTTTTAACGTGTCCCTTACATTTAGGACCACTAACACCTTAAAACATTATTTAGTTAAAGTAAAGGACAAAGTCAATGCACTATCAAATTACGGTGTTTATTCTTTACATTGCGCTGATTGTTCTTCGGTTTATGTGTGACAGTCAGGTAGGAAAATATCCACTAGGGTTTACGAACATCTTTTTTAATAAGAATCAGAACACGGATATAACTATCACCAGATTAGCCTTTTCGAATTACTTGTTGTAATCAGGGCATCAATTTTCAACACCTGAAAAAGTAAACATCTTTCACGAATGTCATAAAGTCAAAAAGTTAGATTTGTTGGAAAAGCTAGAAAGCCAAGCAAAAAAGAGGCCGGTGCTTACCTGCGTTAATGAGGTATTTAATTTCGAGCTTTATCTAATTTTCGATCATCGAAATAATTAATTATTGTTGTTGGAGTTTATCACCTATGCTAAGGTTCCCGCCTTTTCATTAATACTTTTGACATACCAGCTTGTCTCTTCTTCTTCTTACTTTGAAGAGGGGTAACCACATTTGAATTTAATATTTTAAGCATCGTCCTCTCCCTCCGGGACAGAACTAGAGGTACAAAAGATTGTAGCACTGTGGCTGTCGCAGTGCAGACTTCGTTTGTCCCGTGAATACTGAGAACTTTAAATACCTTTATAAGTTGATAACAAATTTTGGCTAAACTTTCCTGTCCTTATAATGGAATATGTAGTTTTAATAATGTTTATGTATCAAACATTGATATTCGCAGCGTTTTTGATATATTAGAGATTGGTATTTTTCCACCAGGGACCTATAATATAAAGGTCGGTTTGTAAAACTTTTCGCCACCGCTCCTGCTCGTTGACACCGTTTCCGCTCGTCGCCAACGTTCTTAGGGTATTTATAAAACACGAACTGCACCGTTGTAAGTTCGCGAGAGCAGTAGCGTATTTTGAGGCTAGAATATTAATTTTTTTTTTAAGTGGATAATGCGACCAATACTTAATAATATTAAGCTATGAGAGTATAGTTAAGCCCTCTGGATTGTCTATAAACGCTGAAACCGTAGGAGTGTGGAAAATATTTCTGTGCTTTTTATCAAATGTTTCAAATTTCTTTCTTCTTATTGGCTCAAGCAAGGGCGACGAATAGTACAAGGTCAGCGAGATAAAAATTGGTCATGTTGGAACTACAACCGGGAGCGGTGACGAAAAGTTTTATAAATGCACCTTTATACCCACATAATATTATTATCATTCATTCTGAAAATTATTAGTTTTTAAATTTCTACTTTCAGGGCCCCATAGAAAGAAGAATTTCAGCTATAAATAAGCATCCTATTAATCATAGTTTATATTATGTTTTTTTTATAAACATGTTCGATATTGAATGATATATTATTCTATTTTATATAATTCCAGGAATATTACAAGAAATTTTTTTGAAATACCTATTTCAGAAATGCAATTATACAGGGTGAGTTTTTTAAAGTGTTACAAGGCGATATCTCGCAAACGGTTTAAAATATTTTCTTGAAATCTTAACGAGGCAATACTAAGATTGGGGACATATTTAAACATATTTTTATCATATACTCCCTGTCCCCATTTTAAGGGGTGGGGGTAACTTTGAAATTTTAAATATGATTATGTACTTTTGTTTATTAATTTCAAATCTACGTAAAAAACTACGTACGTGTACAAAAAAAAATTGATTTGCTTCACTGGTTACGAAATTATGATTTATCAGGTTATAAAAATTAAAAAATATTATTTACAATTTAATTTCTACTTATTTATTAAATTTCTATTGGATTTAAAAAATAATTACATTTCACCGATAAATCAAGTTCACTTATTTCAGAATTATTATTCGTTTACATGGAAATGCGTTGTTTTGACTTCTGTCAGTTAAGAATTTATTAACGATTATTTCTCAGTTTGGTCAATTAAACATGGAAGTGAATTTTAGTGTGCAAGTTGATATGTTCTTAATGTAGGGGGAGTGCAGAAGAAACTACAGACAAGCTTCACTAATGTGAACCGAGAGGTTTCCTAACAACCCGAAATCTCAAATGGCATTTAAAAGGCTGGAAACAAGAAGTCGTACTACTGGCAGCCTGCAGTCAAAATCACGATTTCGGAAGCGAACTAAAACGGATGAAGATAGAGCAGTTGGGGTTTTAGGAATGGTAGCTATTAATCCGCATGTAGGTTCCAGGCGGCTTGCTGCAGATGCTGGAATGAGCCAAAAATCGGTTGTGACCATATTGCATATGTACAAATTTCATCCATACCACATTACACTCCACCAAGAGCTTTATGGGCAAGACTTTGAAAATCGCGTTACATTTTGCAATTGGGTACAAAGGCAAGTGCAAGGAAATAACAGGCTCCTAAAGAATGTTATTTTTCTGATGAAGCTACTTGCCATAATTGTGGCCAGGTAGAATTTTAAGTTATCCCTTGTCAGTAAAAAATAATACACAGGATACAGTGCTTAAACAAAATTTCTTCCAGTTCAATGGAAGATATTACTCACAGCTATCTGGAGTTGCTATGGGCTCAAATTTGTCCCCTTTGTTGGCTGAAGTGTTTCTGTTCTTCTTAGAAAAGACAATTAAATCACACCCTTTATTTGAAATTTTTTTATTTTACTATATATACGTTGATGATATATTAGCAGGCTTTAGTGGTACAGATGATGAATTAAATATGTTTCACAATTTCATTAACACTATACACCCCTCTATTGAATTCACCATTGAACATGAAACGAACAATAGTATTAATTTTCTTGACTTAACCATAACTAAAAACAATAATGAACTCCAATTTTCAATATTTAACAAACCTTCATCCACAGACAGCATTATACCTTTTAATTCTAACCACCCTATAGGGCATAAATTACCTTCCTTCCACTCATTTTTTCATAGACTGTTTGCTATCCCTATGAATAATAATAATTTTAACAAAGAACTCTCTTTCATTAAGCAACTTGCTATAAATAACAAATATCCAACACATTATTAACAAAATATATTATAGAAACTTGAATAAACACATTAACAAAAACCTGGTACCTATTGCAGATAATAATAACCCTAGATTTTACACTAGCCTACCCTATATGGGAACAATATCACATAGCATCAAAAACATATTTATTAAATTTAATAATAACATACACATATCATTTAAAACCCAAAATAATCTTAAGAAATATATAAATAACAATAAGGATACAGTTGATGTTCTCGAAAAGTCAGGAGTATACAAATTGTGCTGTTCCCACAGTGATGAATCCTCGACATGCAATTGTTGTTACATAGGACGTACTGGTCGCAAGTTTAACATAAGAATTAATGATCACCTTGCCTTAATAGAAAGAAATAAAAATAAGCCATTGCCTGTGGACACTCGTTCAAACTTCTCCGATCACATTCTTAACACGAAACACACCTTTAATCCCGACACAGGAGTTAAAATCCTTCATGTGGTCCCCAATGGTAGAACTTCTAATTTATGGGAAATATACGAGATTAACCAAGCCATTAGAAACCCTCAAATTCAGGTCATAAATGAACAGATCACCTTTGACTGTCTCCCCTTTTTTAATTCCATTCAAATATAAACACTTTTTATTCTTATTTTCACCCAATTTTGCAGCTCTCCTGTTTTGGTTTGTTTTTATCCATAAAATAAGATATTAGCCTCTAAATTACAATTATCAAATGATATTACAGTAAACTGTCTTTTTGACATCCATTTTATACCGCAATTCTTATTACACATGTGTCACGTAGGTAACTGACACATTTATTTATTCATTTGGATTTATGTCGCTGCCCCCTTGTGAATTTTGTTTTAAGCTTGTTGTGACTTGGTTATAGGGTTCTATAAGAGCCAAGTTGGATGTATGATTAAACAAAATATTCTCTTGTATAAAGTTTTGTGCTCTCTCACGTCATTGCTGGGCTTTATTTATGATAAGACTCATGTGTACACACCCCGAATAAGGGATGTTAATTTAATCTAACACTCAGTGACAATACATTATTAAATTCACCTCAACTTCTCCGCCCCCCCCCCCCTCCCTAGGTTATAATGATTCCTGTTTAAATTTTGCCGCCTATGAACTTGACAGTTGATACCCGGAAATACGAAATTTAAATAATATAAAAAAGAAATTTATAGTACTGATATCTGAGGTATCCTCCATTTGACTACGACATTTGCTTCAAACAGCATCAAATTTAACTCATGTTGCTAATTTATTTCTCAATTGCTAAAATGAAGAAAAGAAAATCGCCTTCTTAGGCTTCAGTTGATTTATTTAAACCATCCAAATTTTATTTTATTAACGAATTTTGCTATGGAATATTGACAATTCGGTGAGTACAATTACTACATACAAAAAACTAAAGTCTACATTGTGAGACCACATGTTGTGATATTTCGGTTAACCAGTTTTAAATGGAAATATTTTCTCTTTTCAGATGACTCCCAATTTTACTTTAATGACATAACTGATTTTTAAAAAACAATTTTTAATTCCCCCTCCCCCTTTTCTTATTAAATTCTGACCCACCAAAATATAAAATCATGCTCCCTCACTGAGTTGTTTCCGTGAAACGAATATTTCATTGAACATTCTTCTTTTGACATGTTATTGACATCTATATAGCATAACATAACTATAAATTATCCCATTAAGAATATTGGCCTCCATTACTTTGGCTGCATACAGTACATTTTATGACCGTATATTGTTGAACCACTCTTCCCCCTCTTCCAATTTGTGTTATTTTATTTAGGTATATCCTAAAAAATAAAAAAAGATTTCTTAATTACTGGGTTGCTGAAGATGACTTTTTCTAAAGTCGAAACTAGTACAACCAACTGTCAAATTTAAATTATGTATATTCTTTAACCCTGATTTCACCCTAGAGGGACAAATATATTTACTTTGGTGGTATAGACAGACCTTGTTTTCTTTCATAATCTCCCCGCAGAAAATGGACTACTTCTTGAATATTTTATGGAAGTAGTCCATCTCACAGTGGAGTAATATTTTAAGTGAGGAATGAAACACAAAGTCTGCTCCACTAATTTAATAAAAAAGTTCAGATTAACATCCCAAACATGTTTCGAAGGTATAAACCTTCATCTTCAGTGGGTAATTATTAAGATGTTATTTATGAAGAGACCAATGACATTGTTAAATTTATTTAAACTAATGTTGCAGAAATATTCTTTTTAAGAAGACATTAGATAGATATTAGATATTAGATAACTAATACATATTTAAATTAAAGTAAAATTTTTATAAAATAAAATGAATTTAAAATGAATTTGGTTTTATTTTAAATTTATTAAAAAACCCAAATTTTACTGGGAAAATGTAATAGGGTACGACCATCATGGTGGATTCGTACCAAATATTTGAATATTGTTTTTTTTGTTTGTTTTCTTAAATGTAAATAGACACAATATGCACTACTGGGCATCGGAAAATCCCCACTGGGTGAGAACTGTGCCAAATCAACATCCTTGGTCAGTTAATGTCTGGTGTGGTATAATTGGAGATAGAGTTATTGGTCCGCATTTCTTTAAACGCCATTTAAATGGAGAAATGTATACAGATTTTGTAAGGAACCATTTACTCCAATTATTATTAAACCAAAACATAAATCCTGAGATGTGGTTTTAACAGGACGGAGCGCCACCGCATTATGCAATACAGGCCCGTAATCAATTGAACGAATTGTTTAAAAACAGGTGAATTGGTCGAGCTGGTCTGGTCAATTGGCCTGCTAGGTCCCCGGATTAACTGTAGACGATATGAAAGACCGACGGCTTTGCATGCTTACTAGTGACACCTGAAATGTTAGAGCAGGTACGAAATTCATTTAAAAAAATAGTGAGAAAATGTTTGGAAGTTGAAGGGAGACATTTCGAACATTTCCTAAAACATGACAGGCGATAAATGGTGAATAATATTTTTTAATTTTTATGACCTAATAAATCATAATTCCGCGACCAGTGGAGCAAATCAATTTTTTTTTTCGTACACATACGTAGTTTTTCACGTAGATTCGAAATTAATTAACAAAAGTACATAATCCCATTAAAAATTTCAAAGTTACCCCCCCCCCCTTAAAATGGGGACAGGAGGTATATGATAAAAATATGACCCCCATCTTACTATTGCTTCGTTAAAATTTCAAGAAAATATTTTAAACCGTTTGCGAGATATCGCCTTGTAACACTTTAAAAAAACTCATCCTGTACCTATAATGTTTAAGAAACATAAAATGAAATATTACTTTTATGAGACATTTTCAGTTTCTATTTAAAATTTTTCAGAGAAACTAATATGAAATATTTCTGAAACATGATTGTGAATTGAGACCGTGTCTTAGCGCCGTTCCAGAATGATGACGTTCTCCTGATGAAACAATTTTTAAACTGTGTCGTTCGAGAGATACTCAGCTGAATCACATTCGGGTGAGCTGCAGTGGCTCGTCGTGTATTTCTACCGTGCACCGCTCTGGGTGGAATCAAGCGAGCGACTTCAGTTGAGCACTTGCCATGAAAATATTTTATAATAAATAAAGACACAATAAGTCTCGGTCTCAGTCACAATATAATTTAGTTAGGTGGTGGTGGTTACATGTTTCGCCCAAACAATGGGCATCATCAGACCTAAAACCATAATCGTACGATAACATCCAATCTACACATATAAAGTTTAAAAGCCTAACCTACCTTAGGAATAATAACTTAAAAATCCATGGAAACACAATCACAAATGACACATAACAGATTAAAAATTTTTAAAAAACGTTACTGGACCATTACAAAATATGAAACGATACGAAAAAATAAATAAACAATCTAAAAAATGATTCGACAACTATGGCGGGTTCGGGAACAAACCAGACGCTTGCGGAATAATAATTTACCTCTCAGGCGCGGAACCCTAAAAATATAAGTGGCAGGTCGTAGTGCAACAGTACAACACGCCACTGTGTTCCATCACCTTAAACTGAAGTAAGAAGAAGACACTCACCTGAACGTTACTTTATGATCGATAATATAATCAATAATGTCAATATCCACACCAAAATAGTAGGAAAACAGAAAAAGGTTATAGGGACCCAAGTTAATTATTCAAGTTATTAAAGATAAAATATGGCTCAAAATTAAACACTTCGTTTACGCAGTTAAGTATTGGACTCCTCTTTGCTTTAGTTATTTCTAGTTTTTCTAATAAATCCAACCGTCTACCCTTTTGGCACTCGTGAAGAATGTTTACATTCGTAGGTGTTGAGAATTGATGTCCAGATTCCAATAAATGGTTTGCGAAAGCTGAGTTGGTATTAGTTATATCTGTGTTCTGATATTTGTGGACAAGACTAAGATGTTCCTGAACTCTGGTGGCTATTTTTCTTCCCGACTGCCCTACATAAATGGCAGAACAGTCCCCACAATTTAGGGAATACACCCCGGATCTCGACAGAGGATTTACTTTATCTTTGGTTTTAACTATGTGTTGTTTCAAAGTATTTGTAGTTTTAAAACTTAGGGAAATATTAAAAGGTTTAAAAAATTTTGCTAATTGTAGAGAAATGTTACCAAAAAATGTTAAAGATCTGTAATTGTTCATCATATTTTGTGGATTGAAGTGTAAAATATTATATGATAGTTTATATTTGTTGAGGAATTTGTAATAAAGTTTATTAATCAACCTCAAGGGAAACCCGTTATTAATAGCTATTTGTTTTATTATACCTAATTCTTTATTAAAAGCTTCTCGAGACAACGGTAATTTAAATAACCTATAGAAAAAGGAGTTGAAGGAGGCAAATTTATGAGAATATGGTGAATTAGAGCTAAACTGGATGACATTGTCAGTGGATGAGGGCTTTCTGTAGACTTCAAGCATTATGTTGTTTCCATCCCTAATTAATAGAAGGTCTAAGAAGGGTAATTTACCTTCTTCTTCAATTTCGAGTGTGAATGTTATTTTTGGATGTAAATTATTAATAAAATTAAGGAAATCTCTAAGATCAAGATCACTGCCCAACCAAACTACACAAATGTCATCCACATATCTTTTGTATGCCAACAAAAATCTTGAGAAATTACTATTCATGATTGACCTCTCAAGATTATTCATGAAAACTTCGCTCAAGAATGGCGAGAGGCAAGATCCCATAGCCAAACCAGTCTTTTGTTTAAAAAATTTATTATTAAATTGGAAAAAATTTTGTTCTAAGACAGTTTTAAGTAATAATGTTAGATCTGAAATTAATAGATGGGATAAACCTTTATCAATCAATAGTCTCTCTATCAAGTCTACACATTCTGTTGGGGGAATACTGGGGAACAAATTCTTTACATCAAGCGATATAAGTCTAGCGTTAGGTGGAAGTGCTATGTTCTTTAAATAATAATAAAATGTCGAGATCCGGGGTGTATTCCCTAAATTGTAGGGACTGTTCTGCCATTTATGTAGGGCAGTCGGGAAGAAAAATAGCCACCAGAGTTCAGGAACATCTTAGTCTTGTCCACAAATATCAGAACACAGATATAACTAATACCAACTCAGCTTTCGCAAACCATTTATTGGAATCTGGACATCAATTCTCAACACCTACGAATGTAAACATTCTTCACGAGTGCCAAAAGGGTAGACGGTTGGATTTATTAGAAAAACTAGAAATAACTAAAGCAAAGAGGAGTCCAATACTTAACTGCGTAAACGAAGTGTTTAATTTTGAGCCATATTTTATCTTTAATAACTTGAATAATTAACTTGGGTCCCTATAACCTTTTTCTGTTTTCCTACTATTTTGGTGTGGATATTGACATTATTGATTATATTATCGATCATAAAGTAACGTTCAGGTGAGTGTCTTCTTCTTACTTCAGTTTAAGGTGATAGAACACAGTGGCGTGTTGTACTGTTGCACTACGACCTGCCACTTATATTTTTAGGGTTCCGCGCCTGAGAGGTAAATTATTATTCCGCAAGCGTCTGGTTTGTTCCCGAACCCGCCATAGTTGTCGAATCATTTTTTAGATTGTTTATTTATTTTTTCGTATCGTTTCATATTTTGTAATGGTCCAGTAACGTTTTTTAAAAATTTTTAATCTGTTATGTGTCATTTGTGATTGTGTTTCCATGGATTTTTAAGTTATTATTCCTAAGGTAGGTTAGGCTTTTAAACTTTATATGTGTAGATTGGATGTTATCGTACAATTATGGTTTTAGGTCTGATGATGCCCATTGTTTGGGCGAAACATGTAACCACCACCACCTAACTAAATTATATTGTGACTGAGACCGAGACTTATTGTGTCTTTATTTATTATATTTAAATCAGGTCTCTTTGAGAATGGCGGACTATTTCTTTGAATATGAAAATATTTGTAACATAGACTCAAGTCGCCAACCTGCCTTCGATGTTCAAGACTTTTCAGGTTGTTTGTCAGATCATGGTCACCGATCAAGCAAAAAACTTTTCTTTGAATGGAATCTAGCAACCTCAGGGTATGTTTAGGAGAAGAGCCCCAAACATGCGAACAGTACTCCAGCGATGGTCGAATTTGGGCTTTATGGAGCATTAAAAGTTGTTGGGGTGTATAGAAGTTCTTAGTTCGGAAAAGTATTCCAAGCTTCTGCGAGGCTACCTTAGCAATTGAGGACCGTTTTTTTAAAACTCGATAACTGCATTTTTACCGAAATTCAGTTATACATCGATTTCGGATGGAAATTCAATGCCCGACCCACTGGTAGCATCAGATACATGAAAACGCGATAAGTTAAAGAGCTGCAGAGTAATCAATTCTTTACGGTTTCTCAAAACTCGATAACTACACGGGCTACTTGAAAACTCGATAAGTAATGAGCCTAAACATTTTTGATGATTTCCTATATTTTATACTTTCTGTAGTTTTCCGTTATTATTTGGGATAGAATACAGATCAGTGCTCGTCGCCACGTGTTTGTTTTTATTCTTTTTTTTTAAATTAAAATATGGATGACATTGATGAAGAATATAGTAAAAATGTGCGCCCCACGAAAAAGGGAAGAAAATATCGTATTTCCGAAGACAATTGTGATCAAGTTGGACCAAAAATTACGCGTTATAGAAAAGAGCGGTTAGGGGAAGCCGACATTGCTTGTAGTCATTTCCAGAACAAGGCAAAAGGCGTTGTTTGTAAGGCGGGAGAATTGACAAGGAATGGAACACTTGGTAAGTACATATCTCAAAATTCGCTGCTGAACAGAAATTTTTAAAAACAGTGTCTACAAATAATTATCTATTATTATCCTCTGTTTAGGTTTCAGAGAAATAATATATGGAAATGATGCGAAAGAAATAGAGCAAGATAAAATATTGCTAAAGTTTATGCAAGTTGTTGTGCCTGAGCGAAAATCTAAAGATGTTACTAATGCGCGGCGGAATAGAAAAGTTTCAGTCAAATACTCCATTAGAACTCCGGGAGGCGATATTCCTGTTTGTGCTGCTACATTTCAGAAAATAACTGGTAAGTGAAAAAATACTCTTTATTTATTTTTTGCTATTGTGAAACTTGACTTATGTTTTAGGTGCAAGTAAAGATAGGCTGTCTGGTATTTCAAAAAAATTTCTTGCGGGAGAATTATTGGTTGAGAAGCGGGGAGGTCGTGTACAAAAGCAAACTGATAAAGATATTACTGAAGCAATAAAGATACACATAGGCAGCTACAAATGCAGAGAGAGCCACTACTCGCGTGCAAAATGCAGGAGAAGCTACCTACCTCCTGAGTTAAGTATACAGAAGATGTATAATGCATTTTGTACCAGACCCAATTTTAAATGTTCTTTGGCCAAGTACAAGAAAATTTTCTATCAAAATTTTAACCTTGACTTCGGAAATCCACACTCAGACACAACATGTTTTATATGTAAGGAGTTTCTGGTAAAAATAAGAAAAACCAAGGTTTTAGAGAAACGAAGTGAACTCCGCACCAGCTATAGGCTTCATAAGATGAGAGCAAAAGCATTTTTTAAATACTTAAATACTTTCAAAGAAAATACTATTAAAGTTTGTTTTGATTGCCAACAAAATCAGCCGTTGCCAAAAATGTCTGTTGGTGAAGTTTTTATTCAAGGCAAGTTTGGCTCTATAACTTGGGCATTGTGCATCATCAAGATAAAAAGCAAGCAAAAGAAAATTCCAGCTTCTACGTTTGGTTAGAAACGCAGGCAGGTCGGGGATGCAATGAGATAGCTTCTGGTCTGTTACATTTTATTAGCAAGCTTGAAAACACATTGTCTGATGAAGACAAGGATCAGATGATCTTGGAGCTATTTTCAGACTCCTGTAGTTCCCAGAACAAGAACAGCATCATGATGGCAGTTCTTATCAGCTTTTTGGAAAAGTCTAAAGTGTTTAAGGAAATACGACATTTTTTTCCCATAAGAGGTCACAGTTTCATGCCCGCAGATAGGGTTTTTGGAAGAGTGGAGAAACAATATCGAAGACAAGAAGAAATTTTAGTACCGAGGGAATATTACGAGATATTGAAAAACCATGGAACTGTGAATGTTTGGGGACAAGATTGGAAGACATTTGATTATAAGTCGGTATCACAAAGTATTTTAAAGAAAAAACTACCTTTTAAAATAACTGAAGCTCGGGTCCTTACGTACCAGAAAGTAAAAGAGTCAGTGGTTTGCAAATTTCGTAATACATATACAGGAAGTGATATAGAAGTCGCTATTTTCAAAAAAGGTGTGAAAGACGCAAAACAGATATCAGCAGCAAAACAGCTTCCAGTAATCAATCACGTTAGTGACCTTAAGAAAATTGACGTTAGAAAGCTCATGAATAGTACTGATATTACCGATGAAGTTTCTTCATTTTATGATGAAGTTCTACGAGGAACAACTGCCGTTGATTTAAACGACAATGCTGATGAGACAAGTCTGTTTGATGACTCTGAAATCGACTTCTGAAGTACCTATACTTATTTACTGCTCAAGAAGTATAATTTTCTTTTGGCATGCAGTAATTTTTTTTTTATTTTTATTACTTAGTACCTACTGTTATGAAAAAACTCGATAAGTACTGTTACTTATCGAGTTTTCCAAAAACTGCGTATTTGTTTATTTTTTGTAAATTCATAATAAAGTATATATCATAAATTTTTTTTTACGTATCTACTCCCATTTAGTATCATTTTCTTATTTAGTTTTTTTCATTGAACATTAAGCATCATAGTAGATTTCAAATTAAAAAAATGCTCTCCTGAAAATTCTTTATTTTGTAGTTATCGAGTTTTAAAAAAACGGTCCTCAATTGGGCGCGACCTGATTATGCCAAGACATTTAAGTATCCAAATTGACGCGCAATAAATGAATTGTTGAAGCCAAGGGAATCGAGTGTCCCGCCATGACTATATCCAGTTCTTCAACATAACCTCTTTTAGAAAAAACTGCCGGCTGGGTTCTTTTAGCGTTAAATTTTACTTGGTTACTGTCACCCCAAGACAGAATTTCTTACAGGCCTTTGTTGAGATGTGAGACCTCTTGCTGCCTATAGAGTATAGAGATGTGCATTGACAGCCAATGTCTGAACATCCAAAGTAAAAGATGAAACAAGTGTGCTGTCATCAGCGAAGCTATATATAGGATTTTTAGTTTTTTTCTAAAAGATCATTAATGTATAATAAAAAGAGGGTGGGCGACAATATATAACCTTTAGGGACTCCGGCGTTAATGTTAAATGTGTCTGAAAGAAATCCGTCGAACGCCACTCGTAGAGAACGGTCTTTAAGAAAGCTCCACACCCATGAACAAAATTGAATCGGCATTTCGTATGCTCTCACTGTAGTTAGGAATTCCCCATGTCATAAACGGTCTCAAAGGCCTTGGAAATGTCCAGTGCCACCGCCCGGGACTCCCCATGATGTTCTAAACTATTGTCTTTGCTTAAAACACTGGGGAATAATAATTGTTCGCTCTTCTTATAATCGGCAACACGTTGAAACTAAACTAAGTAAGATGGAAATATTCTACTATGAAATATGGTATCTGTGAACTTGTACCTGGTATTGTCACGCCTATAGTTTATTGCCATTTTACGACTAAACACCCTTCGTTGTGCTGTCAACCGTTAAGAAATAGAATAATCTATTGACGATCTATGATCTCTTATTTCAAAACTTCTCTCCGATTTTATAACATTTATTTCCAAGGAATTGGAAATATGTTCAAAGCAAAAATCAATGTGTTTTCATTGTATTAACCGCGAACTCTAGTTAACCCTAAATCCTAGATCCGCCACTGCACAGCAGGGTTAAATAAAGGTATCAGACCAGCCATACTTTCTCTAAATCTAATTGCCCCGAAAGCTCCAAGAGAAACAAAACTTTTTTCAATGTTTTGATGGTCGCCAAATAGGCAGACTAGAGGGAATTGCCAGACGACTGGATGTTGATTGAATGGAGAGAAATATTAATTTACACTGTAATTATGGAATATAACTTGATACAGAACCAAATACTAGAACGACACGTAACACAACTTAAACCATCGAAAAGGCTATTATAGCAGGGGCTGTTATAATATTATTTATTCCTTTTTCATGGATTTTTGAGATTCGTCGGCGCGACGCGGGCCCTGCTCTTTCTCTTCTCCTTGGCGCAGCTTTCCACCGTCGTGCCGTCGGGGAGGGGTTCGCGACCACCGAGTCGAAGAGCTCGCGCGCCGTATTCCTTCCCAAACTTCCTCCACGTTGTGATCGCGAGAATTCTGTAGCAGAGCTTTTAATAATCGACGTACGCGACATGTACTCCGTTTAAGCTCGCCGTCGGAACACGCTGTTTACCGGAGTCAGCTTTCTAGCGCCCGGAGTTTGTAGAGTTTGAAGCGTCGACATCGCGCGCGCGTTATTTGAATTCAACCACGCTGCTTTAACTATACACATTCGCGGCTATAGTGATTGAATTGTGATTTTCGTGTGACACTAATTTTCTGGATTATTTTCTTTGAATATTAATTAATTTTGAAGACCAGGACTTGCAACAAGCCACAACGCTGGAACATTTAAAGCCTATTGTGGCTTCGATCACTACTCTCATTGGGAATTGTGATAGTATGGAGGCCACGTACTGCGTCGGGACTGACATTGATGTTTGCAGAATGTTTGACCAGTACTTATACAAGGTACTACTACACTTCCCATAAACCCGCAAAGAATATCTTTCACATATCCTCGAGATGCACTTTTTTAATAGAAATACTCAAAATCGTTATTTTTTTTATCTACGGATTAACCTTTAAGATAAAAATTAAAAGTTGTAGTTTTTAGGAACCACAGCCTGAATTAGAAACTGTTTTCTTTAAGGAAATAAATGAAAAATGGATTGTGACCAAAATTAAAATTTACAATTCATAACTGCCTTACAAAACGTTAAAAGATAAGTCAAGACTAAAACATTTTTTATAAGACTTCTTGCGCCATTTCATAAAAACTATAAGTACACCAGCTTTTTTGTTTCTCTTATAAATTATTTGAAATAGATAAAAAAATAAAAAATTATTATTGCTGAGTATTTGAAATAATTCAGCAGGTAATCTATACCTAGGTTGGTATTTAAAAAAAAATGTTACTGTAAAGAGTTGCCCATGTTACTTAAGTACCCAATTAAAATTATACTTATGGTTGGCATCACAACAGTTAAATAATTTTATTCTGACTTTCGTAAGGTGACTTAAATAACGAAAATAAATGATAAAAAAAAGTAGTGTGTCCTACCTAGTATAAATGATAAACATATTTTTAGCTTGCAGTTATGTAGCTTTTTCATTCGTTTTATCGCAGGTATGCCAGTTTCACGACCTTTTATAATATTGTGAAATAAATTCACAAGCATAATTAACCTTTTTAAAGATTGTTTGCATGAAAAGTATTGATTATATTCGGATTAACCTAAACAAAATGTAAATTCCTAAGACGAAAATATGATAATCTAGCTCAATTTGTCTTAGTCCAAAAGTTGATAGTTTCCGAGATACAGGGTTTCAAAGTTATTATTTCTTTTTTTCCCATCTTTCGGTACACAGTTGGTAAAACTACAGTCGAACCTCCCTAACTCGAATTTCAGGGGACCGCCAATTTACTTCGAGCTAAGAGATTTCGAGTAAATGAGAAAATAAGACACAATGCATATTTCGTACGAATGTTTTTAATTCATTAAAATTAACAAAGACATATTAACTTAAGCACAGTTTAAAATCGAATGCTTAGCAAATACATTACATAAAACAGTATTTTAATGCAAGGAAAAAAATATTTTTTTAAATAATCCGTTATTAAGTTTTGGTGTACAGTTTCTTCTTTATGCAGTTTGAGTGATAAAATTTCTTCATTTTAACAAGTAAACTAAAAATATGATCCGTTGTACTTTCGTTCATAGTTAAATATGTTATCTGTATAGTCTGAAAAGCCTTTAAAGCTCCCTGTTGAGAAGAGTTCTCTCTTGAGATTTCTGCTATGTAACTTTCATCAGACTTTTATTTAAACTCATTTTGGTTGGCTACACTAGCGACAATTTCTTCATCTAGGAACTTCGGTGGTAGACAACAATGTTTTCACCGAGATTTATAAAATCTTCCATGGAAGCTACATCTTTTATATTGCACAACTCCAAATATTTATTAAATGACTTTTCAACTTCTGAGATTACTTGTTGTACAAGTCATTTTTTTTTTAAACAACTTTATTAATCAAATATTATAACAATTAACACTTTTTCAATCTCAAATCAGTGCTTTAATATAGCTCTGGCCTCGAGACTTAAATAACTTACAATTAACAGTGTTATGTTGACTAATAAATTAATTTAGGCACATTAATTCCTTATATAAAGCATTTCTTCTTTTAACTGAGCTAATGGAATTTTCTTTTCTTAGTCATAAAAATTATATATTATCCTGACACCGGCTTTTCTTAAACTATTCTGGATTGTTGTTTGACTTTCATCCACATTCCATACCGGGACCACAATGTGAACACAGTCGAGAAGATCGATATTGGCAATAGAGGAATGGTTTCTTAACTGTTTAAAAAATTTTTCCAAGACTCGGCGTCGGCAATGGAACTTAAAGCTTTTTATAATCAAGAGGCTGTAGTTTGGAAGTCATATTTGGTGGAAAAAATGTTAACTGGGTTGATTTTAATTTGTAATTGATTTGAGGATGTCCAGGACAATTGTCAATAATAAATAAAACTTTTCGATTTTGACGTAAAAAAGATTTGTCCAGTTCCAAAAACCACAATTCAAAAAAATCACCGGTCATCCAAGCCTTTTGTTATACCGGCAAACACTTAACTCCTCGGGAACATCGTGGTTTGGCACTTTTTCCTAGCAAAACAACTTTTAGCTTCTCGGTGTCAGTCATATTTGCAGCAAGTTAAACAGGTCACTCTTTCCTTACTTAGTTTACCTACGTGGCATTTTTCATTTTTGAAGGTCAGCATTTTGTCAGGTAAACATTTAACCCTGTACTAGCTTTGCACTCGTTATCGCCCAGTTTTTGCGCAAAACTTAGCATTTTTGTTGCAATACTGGACCTGTCTTGAGCCAATTTTGCTTTCTAGCTAATCCAGACCATTTTATCAAGGTAATGTTAACCGCTTTTCTATGCCTATTTCTTTTAAAACTGGCTTTATCTCTATTAATTTTGGCTCTAAACGATAAAATGGCTGCTTTATTCTTGATAATTGTGGACAAGGTTTTTTGCGATATTCCATACTCTTGAGCAATGGTCTTTTTTTGAATCGTACTTTTTACTTTTTTCAAAATATCTATATTTTTTCCATCGTCAACCTCTCAAGTTTTCGTGGTGGCGACATTTTACCAACACTACCCGCATTTCGACTTATAGAGACTGTGCTGATGAAGCCTGTTTGCTTTTAGGTATAGAGATTTTCGAATTAGAGAAATTCGAGTGAGAGAGATTAAAATACTTGGCAATTACACAAAATGCATAGGCATAGGGAACAACAGTAAATTTCAACTTAGCGAAAATCTCTGGTAGTGGAGGTTTGACTTCGAACAAAAAAGTTGCATCTTCTTTACCCAGATACATATTTTGCCTCTGGTCTTCGGGTTCATCAAGAATTAGGGAGCTTGGACTAGTCCTAAGCGTAGGTAAAATGTGAGGGAATCCAACGACGAGTTTAAGTCCGCAATAAAACATTTAAATTCAATTATCTCCGAAACGGAGAGACACCTACCAGGTATTCCTTTTTTGAACAAAAGATGCTTTAGAATAAGAATTTGTTAATAGAAATTTGATGCACCGAGGCACCAAAAAGATCTAAAGCATTAGATGAATACGAAGTACTATTGCTTGCGCCATCTGTATGGTACATCATGACTGTTATCAGATCTGGATTTTGCATCCCAAGAAAACCCTTATCACCAAATTTCGTTTAAACTCTGGTATTATTAAGGCAAATAGATATTAAAATTTAGAAAAAAGTTAAAACTTTTTGGTAACTGTCAACTTTTGGACTAAGGTAAGTTGGGCTGGATCGTCATATTTAGACTTAGGAATTGTGCAATTTGTACAAACATTCTACAGCCACCCTATATAATTTTAGTGTGCCAATTTTGGATATTATGGTATTTATTTTTCCATTAAAAAGAATCTAATCGAATCGAACTTAACTAATTTACACAAATTGAATTTTAAAATATTACAGTAGATCTCGCAATAACCCTAATAAACAAATTAATCACAGAATTCTAAACCAATGTTGTTTTGTTCTAAAAAAGATTATAACCCTCTCATTGCCGACCTCATCATAACTCTTGACAATTAAAAATTAGTTTTTGTTAAAAAGGTCAGAAGTTTAGGGGTTGTGTTTGATAGCGAACTAAGGTTGTTTAAAGGTATTTTTAGTATCTGAAAAACTTTACAGTAATAAACATATACTGAACTGTAAGCATACGGAGCATATTATTTTGTCTTTATTATGAACTAATACTTTTTTACCCATGATCATCAAAGGATACTTAAAGATTTAGAAAATAATTGTGTTAGATTTAGTATGGTCTAAGAAAGTATGATCACATTGGATTGTACTTTTAAAATTTAAAAGGGCTTAACATGGAAAATACATTTAAACATCATCTTGTCAGTTTTACCCACATGATGCTTATGTTGGATGCTCCTCTTTACTTGCGTCATGAACTGTCCTATAGAACAGATCAGCAGCAAATTCATAATAGTAACTCAACCCTGACTTAACTCCATCATAAAACTTCATTTTTTAAGCTTTTAGAAAGTGAGCTAAACAGTATTTTTTGGTTTAGCAGATATGATTTAAAATGCCAAAATAACGTCAAAAATAACTACGCGTATAATTATTTAATTATATTGTTATCTAGGACTTGTTACTTGTTAGATGAGTATGTTTCTTTTTTCTCTACTACTATATTTTCTCATTGATCTTATATTATAATTTCAATTATTGTAATATTGCAAATAAGGACGTTTGATAATAATAATAATAATAATATTGCTACATTTTTAATACAAATCAATATAGTACTTCTTTCGCATCCAACAATAGTCAGCAATCATCAAAGCACTGGAAACTAATCAGAGAAGAATCGTCGACTTTAGGACATATATTATATCACAGTTTAGGGAATTTTTCCGATATAATTTCCACTAATTAAACGTAAAGCTGGTTTTTCTTCTGCGCCCATTGTTGCTTCAAAAATCTTACTAAATATTTAATTTTTACATGACTTTCTTTCAAACCTGTATAAAATTACTACACAGAAATGAGCTGAAAAACTAATGAAATGTAAAAAATCAAACTTCTCAAACCTGCAGGACGACCAAGTTTTCTCGCAAGATGCTTTTTTCCAGGTTCGCAAGTGTTTTTTTAAAAGCCAATCTTTTCTGGCCCATTGCAGATATTTATTTCGACTCTCCTACTCATACAAAAAATATGGAAATTTGATAGAGCCACAGACAAAACTTTCGAATTCCCACATAATATGATCCATTTGTTTTTAATGAACTGACTGTAATGGATATTGTGCAGCATCACTGGTACTACGCCTCTCTTTGAGGAACTTATTCAATAATTTCCCGATTATTTCAAAGAAACTTAACGTATTAGATGTTTTAATTTATGTTTGCATTAGATTCACATTTAATAAGAAAAAGTGGTTTAATTTCAGACAATTTTACCCATGTGGACTTGTATTATCTACCAACTTCTGTCACGATATATTTTTGTCACATTTCAATGTGAAAATACCGTTTATGAATTCTATGCAGACGATGACTCGGGAAAACTTTCCACGAAATAAGTGGTAAACGTACTTATTAAAAATACATTTTCTGACTTATTCCAAAACGCTATTTCTAACATAGAGCTTTCAAGAAACATAAACAAAAATTCGAGAACTGCTGAATTAGATTGATACCATAGACTTAAAAATAATAGTCTATGATTGAAACAAATTTTAAAAAAATTTAAATCAAGATAGGAAAGATATCCCAATTTGTTTAGTCAGGTATGAGTTTTATGTAATACTGCTAAATCAAGCGCATAATATTTTCCTTTGGATCTGTTTCCTTTATCTGATTTTACTAAAATGTTTTTCTGTGTAACGACAAACTTCCAATCAGTGTTGTATTGGTTTAAAGGCATGACATAAACTTAGAGGATAGATAGACAAACATGAATATCAATCATGAAAAGTAGCCATGTTTTTTGGTGAATCTTTTTATTATTGGACACCCTATCTAAAATTTTGATCCAAATTCATATTGTAATCACTATGATTATCCTTGCTGGTATGTTGTGACATTAATCCTGCCTGATCAATGAGCCAATTTCAATCAACCACTTACTTTTTTGTTCAAGTTGTTTCGACACACTGTCAAAACACATAATATAAGGTTAGTGTGCGCTTCTCTCAATCTTTATTCTGTGTGTCGTATCCATCAGTTTTTGTTTTAACACTTATCTCAATTTCTCATGAGATCTACTTAATCTGATTGAAATAGGTAGCTCGTGAAATAATTTGGTCTCATCATAGGATTACACGAATTTTCAATCAATTTCCTTGTTCTTTATAAATATTTTCCTGAACTTTTCTTAAAAAAAATAATTAAGGAGACGCAGATCTAGTTTCTCACGTATACAGATTAATACTATTTTATTTTGGGTGATTTATAATTTTCGAAAAAATGGAAAATAATTTTTTGAATGAAACTATAATATGCTATAAAAAAAGTGCAATGATAATCAAAATGAAAATAATTTATTTTATGCCAATACAATAAATATTGTTTGCACAGGTCAGCTATACAAAAATTTCAAATAGCACTATCTACAAATATATATAAAATAAAATTTGTAAAATATTAAAACAATCAGGGGCGTAGGCACGGGGGGGGGCAGGGGGACATTGCTTCCCCAAATAATGACGGAGGGGACACAATATCATTTGTCCCCCCCCCCCAAACCGAAAAAATTACATATTATTCTCGACGGTCGTGCGTAGAAGTGCCTCGAAACCGCGCTCAAATGATTTTAAACGAAGCAAGCGCTTTTCATTAGAAAACATGGCGACTCTCATCAAACGACACACCTTTGAAACATAATTATGTGTCCATAACATAACTCACATAATACTCTATACCTACATGAACTATACATATTATTAGAGTGTGTGTGACGTGTGTGATGTGTAATTGTGGATTTGTGGGTACATATAATCAAAACACGTACCACATTTCATACATGTATATAGCGTGTGCATGAACGATATATATATATGTGATATATTTATCGGAAATGTCCCTCCCCCCCCCCCCCCAATGAAAAACCGTGCCTACGCCCCTGAAAACAATGCTGACTAAAAGGACACAATAAGAGAAACAAATCACAGTTTACATTTACATCAAGACTGTTTACAATTTAAAAATTCCTTAACACTGAAAAATGCATTTGTAAATTAAAGATGGAACATTTCACCAAACATTTCACCAAACGCAGATTAAATAATCTAGAATAGGTCAATCTCCGGTATTTAAAATCTGACTGTCCCTAAAGAAAAGGGTCACAATGTTAGATGTTAGGTTATGACTGCCTATGGTTCTTATCTCATTAAGCAACAAGGCAATATTTTATATTCCTACGTATAACTTCAACTCCAAAATTGCTGTCAGTGACTCATAGCATAAAGATAGCTGCGGGTTGTGCGACGCCAGGGGAATGTATTCCAGTGGCGTGTGCAATTCAAAAAGTAATAATAAATGATTAAATTTCGTCAGAACGTCATATATTATTTCATAAGTAAAGTCAATAATGTTTATTAATTTTGCAAATTCAAATCAATTAATAGCATAATAAAATAAGATACAAAATATTTTTTGTAAACCACCTGTATAACAATAGGAAAAACCCACAATATATCAATTCACTATAACCCCTATTCTTAATTACTTTATTACTTATTTACACCTTACATTAGAGTTTAGATAAATACCTTTGTAACAGCATTTATAATTTAGTCTTTGTACTTTTTTGAAAATGACCCGAAAAGTCCGAAAGATGCGTGTCAGGTAACTGAAGATTAAAAATGTTAAACATAACAAGTAGGTAGTTTTTATTTCTACCCATAATAAAATGTAGCTGCTTCAAAAGTTATAGATATTTAAAGTACTGATATTTTTATTCTTTAGTGTTTTCAATTCCAAGGTATTTTTAACGCCAAAAACAGAACTCTTTAAGATTTAAGAAGTAGTCCATGGTCTGTGGTTATGTATTTTAAAGGGAAATGAAAGTCTGTCTTTACCACCAAAATTTTTTAATATTAACTACACTACACCCTAGATTTGGGTATCGAGGGCATATATATGGAAGGGATTCACCATATGAGTTAGATGTTCAATATAGATTCAGGTTTGAAAATTGAGTCGGACTAGTTTCGACCTTAGAAAAGATCATCATCAGCAACTCTGTACAATTATAATGTAAACAAGGTAAAACATAGTAGTGGATGGTTCAATGAATTTGTGTGCCTGCCCATGGACCTGACTAGGAACGTCCCTTTGGCTACACAAATAGGTTAAGAATAAGGGGTTAGTTGATACACTTGTTGAGTATTGAGTGTAGAGGTTTTATATTTATTTGACGTAGGCTAATAACTGTAAACAGTAGGAGAAATAGATCTTAAACAAGTTTGTTTTTACTTTTGACCCATGCTAGTAGAGAAATGATTTTATTTATTTTTATTACATATATTATTGAGAGAAAAGGATTATGATTTTGAATGTGTGGTGGTATTCTTTGTGGAAAAGACTTTTTAATTAAGGTGGGTTAATTTTTAATTTTAATATAACATTTTTAGATGTAAGATAGAACTAAAGGTTTGTTTCATGTTAAATTTAGGTACCTTTTAGTTCGTTTTTTTATTTTATTTTTATTTCTCAGTCACTCAACAAAGGTGAGGCTTTTCTCTTTTTTCTTTTGAGAAGGTTGAACATATTAATTTGGTAATATTTAATCATCAGTTAAAAACTGTTAACAGTAAGACACTCTAAGTACTAGCAGAGGAATTTCTAAATTTCTCTGCTTAATTAAAAATTAACCCACCTTAATTAAAAAGTATTTTCCACAAAGAATACCACCACACATTCAAAATCATAATCCTTTTCTCTCAATAATATATGTAATAAAAATAAAAAAAATCATTTCTCTACTAGCATGGGTCAAGAGTAAAAACAAACTTGTTTAAGATCTATTTCTCCTACTGTTTACAGTTATTAGCCTACGTCAAATAAATATAAAACCTCTACACTCAATACCCAACAAGTGTATCAACTAACCCCTTATTCTTAACCTATTTGTGTAGCCAAAGGGACGTTCCTAGTCAGGTCCATGGGCAGGCACACACATTCATTGAACCATCCACTACTGTGTTTTACCTTGTTTACATTATAATTGTACAGAGTTGCTGATGATGATCTTTTCTAAGGTCGAAACTAGTCCGACTCAATTTTCAAACTTGAATGTATATTGAACATCTAACTCATATGGTGAATCCCTTCCATATATATGCCCTCGATACCCAAATCTAGGGTGTAGTGTAGTTAATATTAAAAAATTTTGGTGGTAAAGACAGACTTTCATTTCCCTTTAGAACTCTTTAAGTCTTTCATCGTAAAGGACCGATGTCTTATAATATTTTCCTCTATTTATAAACTTTCATGAATCGTAGATAATGTACTATTAAGTCGAGATTTCTAGATAATCCTTATGCTAAAAATTGATTTCCCAGAAAATTAGGGAATTTAAATTTCTCTAGAAAAGTTCTTTGCCGTACGATGTACTGTTTAAAAGATCAGGCAAGATATGAAGAGGGAGGTGTCTTATTGTCGGCGGCGATATATCGTGGTCTTTTAAATCTGGAGTAAAACTGCGACAATCTTATTACACTCACCATATGCAGTCAATGTTCTATTAGAAGGGCTATCAGTATTATTACCTTATTGTTATGTGGTGCATATATCAATTCTTAAATGGCGCGAAGTAATAAATGCTTATTAAATATGCAAAACGCATACGGGGGTATCAAGAACATTCTAATTACTGCGACACTGTCTATGGCTCGTGCCTCACTGTTCTGGACTCGAACCGTCTACAAAAACTGCAAAATGCATGTCTAAGATTAATCTATGGAGTACGAAAATTCGAACATATTAGTCATAAACTAAATCAAATTGGTTGGCTAAACATGCAGCAGAGACGCCGATTGCACTCCGCTTGTCAGTTCTTCTCTATAATAAGCCAAGAAACGCCACCATACCTATACAGCGATGTGCACAACATAAATGTCCGCTTTAGGAGTAAACTTACTATACCACCGCACACAACAGATGCCTTTAAGCGGTAATTTTCCTACAATGTCTCTAAATGAACTACCGATTGACTACTTGAAACAAAAATTATCAAAATGTACTTTTAAGTCTACTGTTTTGTTACTGAGAGCATTAGGGGTGCATGAGTGAGCAATACATTTTTCTCTTGGGTATGCCTCTTTGTTTTCGCATTAAAATTTCTATCCTCTCTTCTTTTATATAAATAATATTTACTGTTTCTAAAATTTTTTTTCAGTGTAGCTATAACTTCAAACATAAAATAGTATATTAAAGTACACGTTTAATAAAGCATTATATTATAGCACGGGTCCATGTTAAAAAACGAGCCGCTTGCGGCGAGTTTTTTAAGGGGACAAGTGCTATAATGGCTTTATAAAACATGTGCTTTATACTAGTTTTTCTATTTTGTCGTTTTTTTTTAATAAATAAACACATATTTAAAAAGAAAACAAACCCTTCAAAATTTATAAATTATTATGTCCAAAATTTATGTTGGTAACACTATTACAATTTTTTTATCAAGCTTGCCATGAAAATAAATAAATTTTAAATTGTGTCAGCCATTTTGCCACAAAATTTGTGTTTTAAAATTTTATTTATATTAACAAAATATTATGGAGCAAGATAATTTAAGTTTAACTCCCCCTGAGTTAAGGGATATTGCACATAAATGTATAAATCAACTTTTGCCAGAAAAATCCCGAAAATTATATGAAAAGGACTATGAGACCTTCACAAGTTGGTGCGTGTGTAAGATTTCAGAAAATGTTTTACTAGCCTATTTTGAGGAAGAAAGTAAAACCAAAATGTCATCCACCCTGTGGTCCTTATACTCAAAATTAAGAGCTTGCATTAATATTGACAAGAACATAGATATAAAGGATTATGCTAGACTGCAAGCATTGTTAAAAAGAAAATCTGTGGGCTACAAACCCAAAAAGTCTCTTGTTTTAGACTTAGACGATATTAATAAGTTTATAAATGGGGCTGATAATAGCAGTTATTTAGGATTAAAAGTAAGTAGTATTTACATATCTATATGCATTTTGTTTTGTACAATTTCACAGGTTTTATAAAAAAAATTTTTTTACAATAAAGTTGGAGAACGAACATTTTTAAATTACACCAATTTCTATTCTATCGTATGAACAGTAGGTAGACAGCTATCGAGATACAATAGTAGTAACTATGTAAATTCTAGGTTGCTTTAATTATGGGGTACAATGGAGCATGCCGGAGAGAAGAACTGACCAATATGGATGTAAAAGACATTCACTTTAAGGTTGCTTCCATTACAGTACACATTCCCAAAACTAAAACACATGTAACAAGAGCGTTTCTTATAATTGATCAATCATGGATTAATTTGATTAGACAATATTTTGATTTACGTCCTAAGAATGTTACAACATCAAGATTTTTTCTTACGTATAGGAATGGGCATTGCATAAACTCACCTGTAGGTCTAAATACAATGGGAAAAGCTCCTAGCCTTATTGCAAAATACCTGTGCAAACCAAATCCAGAATGTTTTCCTGGCCACTGCTTTAGACGGTCTAGTGTCACCGAGCTGGCCAACAAGGGAAGCGATTTGGTTACCATTAAAAGGCACGGGGGATGGAAGTCTTCAGCCGTGGCTGAAGGCTATATTGAAGATTCTCTAAAAGCGAAAATGGATGTAGCGCAGAGCCTCTCTTCTAGTTTAACACCTTCATTAATAGATAATATTGATAATACTGCTACACCCTTACCTGGATCATCAAGATCGACAATAATTGAAGGAGTAGAAACTGCTTTTCAACCAAGTCTAATTAAAAATGGATTGGATTCTGGGGTCAGTTATCACAAAGTTTCGCATACTATGAATACTCAAACTATGCCTGAATTTAAGGTTAACGCGTCCGACACGAGTACAGTGACATTAAATGTTTATAATAACTGCACTATAAACAATGCCTAATTAGCATTATAATATAGTTGGAATTTGTATTTTTAAGATTTAATTGATATTTTTTGCAAAATAGTTCTCCTGTTAATAAAGTTAATATTTAATATGTTTTTTAATATTTTATGAACCAAAACAACACGTCAATCACGTCATACAGATTTGTAGATCTAGGCAACCAAACATACATACGTGGTTTTGTGTAGTATTTCGCACATTTGGACTAAAAAATATTAGTTATCTAGAATGCTATGCCGAACGGTGAAAAAAAAAACATGTCAGTAGGGCCAACCTTTAAATAATAAAATTCGGAGTTCGAAATGGATATATTATTTCGAACTCGCTAGCGCGTTCGAAATATCTATTTTTCGAGACAAAATTAGAAAAATAAATATATGTGTTAAGTTGCTTTATAATGTAACTATATACAAGTTATATACCAATAGGGTTAGTTGAACAGATGTTCGAGGTATTCTGAATATCTAGGACGAACTGAACCTCGCCTGCTATATTCATTAATATCATTGTAAACATTTAATTAAAGTCCTTTATTATTATTATTATTATTATTATTATTATTAATTTAAACACCATCCCTTAAAATCTATTGTGTTTACATGTAAGGATTCTAATAATGAGCATTCTTTAGGTACGTCCCCCCTGAATTTATCGCAAGCTATTGTTATATTTGAGATTTACCACTGTTATTGGGGACATCCCTTAGCCAGGAGCGTGTATTAGGAAAGTTTTTAAATTAGAAAAATTAGAAATCTTAAACATGCCTATTCTCCTACAATTGTATGATATTATATTCGTAGGTATTTATAACATATGAATACATTTAAAAAATCGCATTAACTAATAAATAACAAGGGGTGGTACTATTTTACATAATATAACTACAAAACCAAGATATAATATAAAATCTTACAAACAAGGCATTTTTAAAAATCGAATAATACTTTGTCCTTATGGCTTCATCACAGTCCGATTCGGAAGATGTACTTTTATTAACATCGTTTATAATAAGCGGTTTAACCATTTCTTTGATTATTATATCTACCCGCCACATTTTGGCTTCGTCTGTCACATGATCGATACACTTTTCCACGTTTCCGCACTGATTTTGCCCATAGCTTCATTAGAGAGTCTTTTTAAATCCATCATTTTATGAGTCGTGTTTTTTTCTGGATTTATTTGAGCCCATATAAGTTCGATCGGGTTTAATTCGCAGCAGGAAGGAAGAAGTCTGAGCACAGATATTCCTCCTAACTTTGCCATTTCATCGACTACATATTTTTTAAATGCATTTTTTTGTAAATTGGCTAGTACCAATAGTTCTTTTTTTAAGGAATCTAATGGAAATTATATTTGTCTTAAACTTAGCCATTTTGTTATTTCACTTTTACGCCACGCATTTGTCGGTAATTTTTCCGTCAGCCTAGAGTGATAACTTGCATTATCCATTACAATTATTGCCTCTTCTGGTATAAGATCCAACATTTGCTCGAACCATTTTTCAAAGACATCGGCATACATATCTTTGTGATAGTCTCCTGTATTTTTAGATTGGAACATCAGTAGACCACCTTTAACGAAGCCTTTAGAACTTCCAATATGGGTTATGATAAGTTGATGTCCTTTCACAAATGGCGGTCTTAATTCTATGTACAATCCTTGCAAAAAGCTTGCCTTAAACTTTAAATATTTTCATCCTGCCAAAATTTAGTTATAGTGTGACCTTCATTTAGCCATGTTTCGTCTAGGTAAAATATTTTTTTGTTTTCTTCTCTGGCTTTTCGGATGCTTCTTAAGTAATTTCTTCTCCAACAGACAATATCGATTCTGTCTATTAGCATCGATTGCCTATTATGTTTTCTCCATCGAGAACCCATTTTTTTTAATAATTTCCAAAACGTATTTTTACACATAAATAGGTAGTCCTGGTCTTCTCGAATTGAGGAGAAAATTTTGTCCAGCGTGGAAATTTCCTTTTTTTTTAAAGAAGCTATAAACTTTTCGCCTTATTCTCTGTATTGAAACGTCATCCAGCTCAAGTTTTGGTCGTCCTGGAGAAGTTTTTGGATGTTTGACGCCAACACTTTTTTCTTCTTTTAAATGTTCATATGTTGTTGTTTTCCCAACGTTAGGCATTTCATTTAAAATACAGAAAGCTTCACTCAGAAGTTCCTATTTTACACTTAAAACATAAAATTAGTCAGAAAGCAAATACGGCGAAGCTGCTTTCTAATTGGGTTTTTAAGTAAATCTTCTGAAAGGCCTTTATTATTTCTTAAAGGTGTGCGTTGAACCGAGACTGAAACTATGTAAATATTGATTAAACTAAAATGTAGCTGCATAAAATGTTATAGATATTTAAAGTACTGATGTTTCTGTTATTTAGTGTTTTTCGTTCCAAAGTATTTTTAACGTCGAAAACAGAACTCTTTAACAGTCTTTCAGCATAAAAGTATCGATGTCTTATGCATGATAATTTTCTCTATTTATAACCTTTAATGAATCGTAGATCATGTTCCATTAAGTGAAGAATTCCAGATAATCCTTATGCTAAAAATTGATTTCCCAGAAAATTAGGGTATTTTCTCCAAAAAAGCTCTTTGCCGTACGATGTACCTACCGTTTAGAAGATAAGGCATGTTTTCCATGACACTAGAAAAAATGACCTAGAACAGAAAAACTAATCATTATTGTCGTACTTACAACGTTGCGAAATAGAATTTGGCACCTGTAGACTCACAGATATGAAAAGGGACAAGCGACAATCTTATCACACTCACCACATGTAGTTAATGTTCTATTAGAAGGGCTATCAGTATTCTTATCTTATTGTTATTTTGGGCATACCGGGTGTTGCATCGTCGAGCGGGACATAGGAAATCCCATGTAATTTTAAATGGGGTCAATTATTGGCTTCCCTAATTATTTTAGAGAAAAATTATATTTAGGTTTATTAAAGAGCACTAAAACCCACATTCAAAAGAATAACTTTAGATATTTTTGATGAGCCCGTTTACGGGTTATCGCCGATTTCTTTTTAACTATTTCTCCTTTTTATGGCCCCGTATTTGCGGGCACCAGTCAAGGTAAAAGATGACTGTCAAATAATGTTGTCATTTTGAAATGTGTGCTTTATTGTTATAAAAACTCGTACATCGAAAATATTAAAGGTGTATTTATGAGTACAAATTAATCTGAATAAAACTGAAATAAAGTATCCAATTACAAGGTTAATTATGACATTTTACATGTTTCAATATTTTACTAATTAATAGGTAGGTACTATTAAATTGTTAGAACTTTAGGATTTAAGAAGATGTTCAAATATTCCTCCATTGACTGCTAGACAATAACCGAGGCGATCATAAAATTCTCCTCTTACATTCGCTTGTTGGTAAACTGAAATTCTATTGCATTCGGCAGAAATAGCATTTTTTAACTCGTCTAGATTTGGGTATTTTTTATCTTTGTTTATCCTGTTTCTTAAATGGCCCCAGAGAAAGAAATCATTTGGCGATAAATCAGGAGACCTGGCTGGCCAATTTACTGTATGATTTAAGCCAATAACATTTTCATTAAAAGCACGGTTTAAATATTCCCGGACAGCCAGGGTACTATGTGCCGGGCAGCCATCCATTTGGTACCAAACTTCCTGATTTTCCCTGGCGGCATCATGTAAAGTAGGTAAAATATGATCTTCAAGTAGTTCCAAAAAATATTCTGCATTTAAATTTCGTGTAAGAAATAATGGCCCGATAATATTTTCTCCGAAAATCCCAGCCCATACATTAACTTTTTGTGGATATTGCGTCCTTGTTTCCACAAACCTGTGTTGGTTTTCTTTGCTCCAATATCGATAATTTTGAACATTGGATTAATTGTTTAAGGTAAATGTGCATTCGTCAGTGAAACAAATGTTTTTTAAAAATTCCCTATCCATGTTTGCTCTTTCCATCATACCAAAACAAAACTCCTGTCGTCGTATTTCGTCCCTATCTCTTGGTGCTTTTCATATTTGTATGAATAATATTTATGTCGTTTCAAAGGTCGTAACGCTGTGGTGTGAACTAATTTTATGTCATCCTCAAGTTTCTTTGTGCTGATCTTCCCATCATTTTCTTCCACGCACAATAAAACTTGCAAGTCCCTATCATTTCTTGCATCTATTCTTTGTTCCTGCCTTTCTTCACATCTGCAGTTATTTATTACAGTGCCTTTTGTCTCAAATTTCTTGATAGTCCTTTCGACTGTAGATTTTGCAGGTATCGGTCTATTCGGATACAGAGCAGCAAACATGTCTGACACATTTTGATAACTATTTCCTTGATAATACCATTTAATCATCAATATTTTTTCTTCAGAAGTGTAATTCATGGCTAATATTTTCGATGTACGAGTTTTTATAATAATAAAGCACACATTTCAAAATGACAACTTTATTTGACAGTCATCTTTTACCTTGACTGGTACCCGCAAATACGGGGCCATAAAAAGGAGAAATAGTTAAAAAGAAATCGGCGATAACCCGTAAACGGGCTCATCAAAAATATCTAAAGTTATTCTTTTGAATGTGGGTTTTAGTGCTCTTTAATAAACCTAAATAGAATTTTTCTCTAAAATAATTAGGGAAGCCAATAATTGACCCCATTTAAAATTACATGGGATTTCCTTTGTCCCGCTCGACGATGCAACACCCGGTATATCAATCCTTCTGTGCTCTCCAACTTTAAACTAATTAATATACTACCAACCCTGTCTAAGATTCTACAAGGAGTAGTTGCAAATAAAATACTTCATAAACTTGAGTAATATCTTACCGGGTTCCGCTGTAAATATAGCATAACAACAGCTTCGCTAAAAGTAACTGAGGATATCTTTGAAGCCAGCGATATACTCAATATAACTGCTTAGTTCTTTTGGACTACAACAAAGCTTTTAACACTCTACCATGAAGTATTGCATGCAAAACGTAACTCTGTTGGATTGGGTGACACTGCTTTATACTTTCTTAGAGAATACTTTAGGAATTGAGGTTAGAAAGTTGTAATATCTAGTAAAACTTCCCAACTGATTCTAGTTACCAGAGAGAGGTATTGCCTATGGCAGCATACCGGTTTCACTAATTTTTTCCCTCTATACAGCAGACTCTATAAAGTTTTCATTGTATTGTCAATCACATCAGTATGCAGATGCCACACAAATACATATGTGATTGTCTTTTGACCAACTTACTGCATCTATAAATAAAATTAACAATGACTTGGAGACTATTGCTAAGGTGTCCCAAGCCCATAAGCTTACTTTGAACGAAACCAAAACTCAGCTAAGAGTGATTAATAAGTGCAAAGAAGCTATTCCGCGAGATCCGGTATTTAAAATTTCAGGGGGAGGGAAGACTGCAACCCTTATACATTAAAAGTATTTTGGTTCCACCATTGAGGTTGCTTATAATACCAGACAAAATTTGAATATTTCACTCCCCATCCCCAAAACCGCACGAACAAAAAATTCCAAGCACCTCCCTCAATTTTTGAGAATTTTTTAATCATTAAAGACATTTGAAAGAAGTGTTATTGGCCTACTAGTCGATATAGCCTACTATAACCTGCAGGAATACTCCAATGATAGTCGCTTTAATTAAAATTTTTATAATTATATTTGTTTTGCTTACTGGTCTGGTCAGTCCAATTCCAATTCTATTCTGTGATGAGTGAATGCTTTGATTTGTTTAGGTATATTTACATTGTTGAAGTTATTTTATGTATGTGGATGTTTAAATTGTAGTATGTAAGTTTACTTTGTTAATGAGGATGTAGCATTCTTTCAACAACAAGGTATATTGGATTTGGGAACCTAACCCCGGTTTCAAAAATGCACTGTATATTTTTGGACCCGTCACTGTGGTATCCTCCCTTGTCGTCACTAAGTTCGAGAATTCAATCCCTAAAATTCGTTATGTGGCGTCAACATTAATTTAGCGCCTGATCTTAGTCGATTTGGAGTTCCCAAGTTCCCAGACTTTTCTTCAAAAAATATACAGCTTTGGCTCAGTTTCTCTATATATTATATTATAAACATTACTCTGTGATGTTATAAATCTGACGTTGGTAAACAATTTTGATATATTGCCTAATAATAATTCTTTTGGCACAGATTCAAATTAAATTTAAATATATTTCCAGAGGCGGTTTAATTTGTGGCAGAAGTTAATATCCTTTGGGGAATTTAATAAGTCGTAAATAAAATTTTAAATTTGGAGATTCTAATATAAACATATTTCTATTTTAATTTTATGTATATGTTACGAATAATGTCAGTATACGTGCTGAACCTAAACTAATCCGGCTAAACTTAAGATGAAAACTAATTAACCTCAATAAACTGAATTCTAAGTTAGGTAAGTCCTACAAATTTCGCGTTTCTGACAATTATTTGCACTGTATGATTATCAACTAGACTTAAATATTTTGCACTTTCGGGACAATTGTAGATTTAAAAAGTCACATTCAGAAAATTATAAATATATAGAATACATTTTTGGTTTGAACAACAGTTTAATTAAGTACCTACTTATGTTTAGTGGTCACAAAACAAAAACACAACTCAACAAATTATACCAATATACAAAATGTATTTACTTAAAGCTAAGTACCGTAAAACGGTAATACTGTGGGGCCTTCCAACTAAACAGCTGGAACTTTCAAACGCATAAGAAAAATATTTAGTCTATATTTGAAATTAAATATCTCAGAAAATATTAAAGATATTTGAACGCTGTTTGAAGCATTATCTAATTTTAAATAGTAAGTATACAGGGTCGTTGGTGTATATGGAAACGGTCGATTATTTCTTAA
This sequence comes from Polydrusus tereticollis, assembly GCA_963920685.1. Classification (NCBI taxonomy): domain Eukaryota; kingdom Metazoa; phylum Arthropoda; class Insecta; order Coleoptera; family Curculionidae; genus Polydrusus; species Polydrusus tereticollis. Next base: position 22,710,638 of record OY987328.1, read on the forward strand.
AGTAAAACAGCTAGCGAAGAATATTCAAGACAAAAGTTTTAGGGTTTTTTAAAATCTATTGGAATTTTAAAATTCTTAATGGAACGCCCTCTGTGTTAGAATATTTTTCGATTTAACATAAAATTACAATTATTTTCTAATGAATGCATTATAAGTCTAAACCTAATAGTTTCCGAGATATCGACTTTTGAAAAATTACATTTTTGAACTTTAACAGCTTCTAGCTTTGTAACGGTACGTCTTAGAGTAAAACGGCTTACATATCCCTATCTTAGTTTTTTATTATCTTCCTACTGGTGTCAACTTTCGGTTAAACCGGATGTAACTCAAAAACCGAAAACATAGTACTTCCGGTTTAACCGGAAGTTGATATTTTTGGGAAGATAATAGAAAAGTAAGATAGGGACATGGAAGCCATATTGCTCTATTGTATACCGTTAGAAAGCTAGAAGCTGTCAAAGTTCAAAAATGTAATTTTTCAAAAGTCGATATCTCCGAAACTATTAGGTTTAGACTTATAATATACTTATAAAAAAGTAATTGTAACCTTATGTAGAATCCAAAAATATTCTGTATAGGGTGAACAGCCCAATTATTGGCACTTTAAGGTAACGATATGGACTTTGTGCTAAATTAAATTGAATAAATAGGGTATATGCTATTTTTACATTTTCATACAAAACAGGAAACCGTACTTTATATTTTTTGATACCTCTTTTTTAAAAACAATGTTGCAGAAAATATTTAAATTCGTTAATTTGTATTTTTGGGCATTTGCTAGTTATTGGCACCCAGATCCCAATTATTGGCACACTAATTTTACTAATTGTTGGCACCCCTAAAATTACGGAGGTCAAAAAGGAAAGGTAGGTAGATAGGTACCTCGTTAGGTATTAATAAATATTTTAGCAATTTATTAGATATCTTAAATAGTGCTACATAAAACAAAAACATAGGTACATATATTTTACTTATGAAACTACAGTGAAGCTCTGGTTATTAATGGGAACGTAACGACTTAAAATAAAGTAAAGAATTAAAAAAAAAATCAAGTTATGTGTTTTGCAAAATACAGGTTGTGCATATAAAATTTTCTTTGTAAATTTCTTGTTTCTTTAAACGTTTTACGTGATAACACCTCTTACATGGGCAACATCTAATTCCAACAGTGGTAACACTAATATTGTAGGTACATATAAAACATAAGCAATTTTTTACTACTATATTATTTGTTGGCGTTTCTTTTTCTGGTGATATATTATTACCGGACATTGTTGTTGAGTTCGCCTCGTCAGGTTCATCAGCAAATAGGTTTCTTATGTGACTATTAGTAGTCAACAGTTCTTGAGGTTTTATTTCAAAAATATTTTCTTTTTTGACGTCTCGTTCAAGAAAATTTTTATACCTATTTTTTTCAATACCAGGCATATTTAACCTTTTCTGATTTACTGGTTGTGAGCATGTTGTATGTTCTATGTCCTTCTTTTTCTTCGTTTTTTTTTCGGGTTGTTTATTCAGTAACTTGCTTTCAGCTCTATTTTTCCTTTTTAATTGATTTTCTTTCTTTTTTTCTTTCTTTTTCATTCTTTATATCCTCTTTTTCCTGGAGATGTTTCTTATACTCAGATGAAATCAAAACATATGATACTCTCTGTGAATTCCTCTCTCCTGTCCTTTGAGGAGTTTTTGTTAGGTATCCCATATTATTGCTCTTTTGTTCATCCCCATTATATACCCTGCTGGGATCACTTGAAATACGGAAATGTCCTTTTGACTTTAAATATGCTTCAATGTCCGCGAACCATTTTCGAATATCGTTTTCAGAAAGGTTTGATGACGCTGCTGTAACGGCCTCTGGAGTTCTACTACTTAAAATTGGATGACGAAGCAGAAATGAGTTATACCAGTGCTCACCTAAAAATAAAGTTTATGGTGAACATGGTGCTCATACTAAGGGATTTTTGAAGTTTTTATACTGTGTTTAAGATATGCTAGGTAAAAATACCAAAGATAAATATAACTTACCTGGCATATTATTTTTTAAAGGATTAGGTCGTTGATTGGCATCCATGAATTCTTTCACCTAAAGTTGAAGATCAATTTTTATTTTAGGAAACCCTTTTCGTTGATTTTCAATAATCCACTCAACAAGCTGATGTTCTTCTTCATTGGTTAAGTAAGTGTTAGGACCGTGCCTTACTTTAGAGAATATTTTGAACTTAATCTAAACTGCAACGTCGATCTAGGGATTCCATATTTTTTTTGCTACATTTTTTTTTTGCAGTTCCATTTTTAATTTCACTAAGAGCCTTTTGAACTGTTTTCTCGCTACACTTTTTTGGTCCATTTTTTTGCTTTATTTTTACCATCTAAAAATTGTTTATCATATTTTTATAAACTACTAGTTTATTTTTTAACAAAATTATTTAAATTAATATTAAGAAAATCATAGCAAAAACTTAAATGAACACACCTTTTTACCAAAAAAAGATTAAAAAATTTGAGTGCCAATAATTGGGCAATCAAATCTAACTAATTATACCAATAGTTGGCATGGGTGCCAACAAATAGAAACCGAGCAATTTACATACCCAATAATTGGCACCCAATAAATATAATTAAAATGTTAGGTTATAATGGTTTACATCATTTCTTAGCTTTAAGACAATGTTTATCTACAATATACAATAGCTACATACCTCAATTTTTCTGTTTAAAGTTAAAAAATATCATATAATTACCAAGAACATTCTTACCTTTACGCTAATTTTACAGGGCTTTCAGGATATCGAACGACCCTTTTCAACGTGAGAACTGGCGCCAAAATTGCACAAACGGCGTAACGGTCAGCAAATATTAGGCAGGGTTGTCGCTATTACTCTGATATCTTATATTTTGGCTTTATTTTAGCAAGATTTTTTAAATTAACAAAAACTTAGAGAAGAATCACAAGGTTCTGCGATACTGTCTCTGCAACGTGATCATGTCAACACATATGGCTATCCAAATCGAGTGTCTCGTCATGATTATATCCGGTTCTTTAACATTAACTATTTTAGAAAAAACTGCCGCCTTGTTTTTCTTAGCGTTAAATTCCACTTGGTTACTGTCGCTCCAGGACAGAATATCTTCCATTTCTTTGGTGAGATGTGAGACCTCTTGCTGTCGATGTAAAGTCAAGTAAATAATGAAACAAGTGTACTCTCGCCAGCAAAAGATTTTTAGTTTTTTCCAAAAGATCGGTAATGTATAGAATATAGAACTTTAAGGAATTCCGGCATTATGTTGAATGTGGATGAAAGAAATATGTCCATCGCCACTTGCAAGAAACGGCCTCAAAGAAAGCTTGACAGCCATAAACAAAATTGAACCGGAATTCCGTATGCTCTCACCTTAGCTAGGAGCCCCTCATGCCATATTCGGTGGAAGGCCTTGAAAATGGCCAATGCTACCGCCTTGGACTCCCGATGATGTCCTGTTGCGTTGCTCCAAACGTGGGTAACATAAGGAAGAAGGTCTCCTGTTGCTCTAGTCTTACGAAATTTATACTGACGGTCACTGATAATGTTGAAGCCTTCCTAGTACTTTCATAATTTTTTGTTGATAACCTTCTCCATAACCTTTGATATAACCGAAAGCAATGCGACTGGACGATAATTACTTGGCAAGATCTTCTTGTCTTTTTTGAGTATGGACTGGACCCATGCAGTTTTCCAAATTTCATCAGAACCGGAGGCTATTTTGATGTCAAAACTGTTCAAGATTTGTTTTACAGGGCGCTGCCAGAAGACAGTCTCGGACATTCTCAATTCTACAGCGGAAATAATCGGTGGAGTTTTTTCCTGATACTTAACCGTTGGTTCCGCTAGTAAGTTTGGTTTTTCCTGTACTTTAGTTGTAATGGCGCTATCAGAACGTGTTAGAAGTTGAAGAGGTACTAGAAAGTTTTATTATAATAAATAGCAGAAATAGAAAGCAAAAAAGCATTTACAACATTTGTATTGTGATCGTTTGACCTATTTCTATAAAATTTCCATTGCATACAAACCAAAAAAAAATAATTAGGTTGGTACATAAAAATGTCTTTTATATATACCTTTTTAAAACAATGTGACCTGAACCATCAGGGCAACGATCTTTTTTGAACTTCATTTGTGGTAAACAACCATTAATAAGAGGATAAGATGACTTGTTTACCTATGAAATTCATTACTTTTATGATATTTTCTTAAGAAAACCAATTTATTTTAAACGTTAATAATTATGATTACCTTATAAATTATCTTAAAACTTTGATCAGTTTTTTAAACTACTTAATGATTTTTTTTAATTAGATTGTATTAAACAAATATAACGAAATTCAGTAAGTTGCTTTAACCTCCACTTTCTTTAAATTTTTTTCTTATTTGACTTTATTTCCTATTAATTAATATTTTTAAAATAAAATACTTTCATACTTTTATATTAATATGTCGATAATGAAGGCTAGTTGTAGTTTTAAGATAGGTTAGGTATATTTCCCGCCTGATTTTGAATTTGAATTGCCCGCCAAGCGGAGTTAATTGTTGACAATTGGTGACTTTTGGTTTTTGGTATGGGTAACGGGGAGGGGATTATTCACCTGTGGGAGAATGACGGACTAATAAGATGTAACCTGAACAATTTTTAAGTTTTGAAGAATAAAGCAAGTATTTTTAGTAAAACGTGTTGAGCTCCTGTCTAGTCCTGTCCCTCTTACAGTAAAATTGTTAATTAGTATTTGGATTGCCAACACAAATTAAGAAAGAATTTCTTTAATTTTGTACTTAGTGCAAGTTTATTGAATAAAATCCGTAGAGCGCTTTCGGCAGTTACGCCATCATCAGTACTACTTTGTCAAAATATAACCAACCACAAAACACAACATACAAGTATATGTATAAACTTAAAACATTAAAAATTTTGATCATCAAGGTTAGTTCCCTTTAGTAAAATGGACGCTTTTAAACGTTTTTAAAATCATCATGTAATTTACATCGGCCTTTAGGCCCCAAATTTTTAATGTTTTAAGTTTATACATATACTTGTATGTTGTGTTTTGTGGTTGGTTATATTTTGACAAAGTAGTACTGATGATGGCGTAACTGCCGAAAGCGCTCTACGGATTTTATTCAATAAACTTGCACTAAGTACAAAATTAAAGAAATTCTTTCTTAATCTTTGATGGTGCACTCAGCCCTTTCCTAATTTATAACACAAATTAAAACCAACATAACATAATTTTCATACTAACTGAATACGAGGGTGGTTTGATCAGTATTTTGGGAACGACAACAATCTGATTTTTGTATCTGATACTTTATTCTTCGATCTAAACTCCTTGAAGTTACACACTTGACCTAACGTTTCTCCCGGTTCCCGATTCTTTCTCTGAAGTGGCATCAAAATCGTCGTTTATAGTCTGAGTTGCATTTGCATTGCATTTTTTGCACCGAAACTTTTATCCAAAAACGAAAGTTTTGGTTTTCCGAAACATACAGAAGTCTGGACTGGTTAAATCTGGTGAATATGAAAGCAGTTAAAAATACATGGGTAATTTAACCCAATAATAGTTTTCCGTTCTTAAAGAAGCTAATAAGGATAATTTCTTTTGCGTTCCAATCACTGACGTTATCACTTTCCGTACTGATGCATTTCGCTTTTTTCGGAGCCGGTTCTCCTTGTTTTAATTATTGTTTTATTCCCAGTGTATTCTCAAGAATCCAACTCTTGATTCTTCTCGTTGCATGCGATATCTATTCTGCTCCATAGTAAGCAGACGCGACATCCATCTTACATTCTGTTAATCTTAAGATAACTATGAGCTCTGCTTATAAGCGCAGTTTTACTCGCCTCATTGCCCAAATAATATCTTGGACTTTGTGTTTTATAGGGCCTCAGCAGATTTTGAAGTTCCAGGACTTCGGTTCAATTCGTTGACATAAAGTATCACTCTCTTAAGAAGGCTTAACTTTACAACATGTAGGTGCAATCCTCTGATAAATTCCCTTCGCTTTCTTCTTTCCAGACCAAAGAATTGATTTAAACCACGAATTCCAACTTTATGCATTTTTTGCATCAGTCGCTTGAACACAAGCCAAATAATGGGCCTGAATCAGAATGACTTACAACTATAGAATTTTCATCCACAGTGCCATAGAGAAGAAGCTTCAAAATCACCTAAACTTTACGCCAGCTAAATCTTTTATGGCGGTCGACGCCATATTTTAAACATATGATTTGATCTGTGATTAAAAGTTCCTTAATTCAAAAATCATCTCGCGGACACAGGCAAGCGCTTCGTTGATTCCAGGGCCACTTGTACCAAAATTAACTTTTAAGTTCTCCTTAGTTAAGAATATCTTAACTTCTAAGTTATCCTTAAAATATTCTGTTTTGCACCAACCAACTTTCAAACAAAATCAACTCAAAATCAAACGCCGACAACACTGCTTTTTCCCATAATTGGTAATTGACAAACGTTACACCATTATTTCGGCAAATTAAATAAAATTAAAATAATAACAGGTGTCTTATCAAAAATTAGTATTATTAGGCAATCCAACGATGTGTCAAATTACGATTTGCCTGCCATGGTCATATTGAATTCGTTCCACAGAACTCAGAAACATTCAACGAACAATTCAATATGGCCGTGAAGGCAAATATACACAGATTCAATGCATAGTTTACAGTCGAGTCCTGTGCTCTTCAAAATCTTAAAAATCGATTAGCCGCCAAATTGTTGGTTAGTTTGGTCCGCTTTTTAACGGCCCGTAAGTGCATCTCCCTTGTCTAACGGTTTTTATGTGGCTGTTTAAAAATGTCTTCATCGAAAAGTGGTGATTTTTTACTGAGTAGTCTGAGTGTTTAATTCTGAAACAATATGCCTAAAACTTGTCTAGTTGTCGGCTGTAAAAGTTGCTCCAATAGAGCTCTTCATAAGTTTTATCGTGTACCGTGTGTACCTACCATTTTAAACTATAACTTTTAACACGCCTGAATGATTTATCCAGAAAGACACAAATTATGAGATACCTACACATTTACATCCAGTTAGAAGGAATTACTACAGATCAAGTTGAGAAGGGTGACACAAGACTAGCACTATAAAAGTTTATTTCATTTTTATTATACGACCTAAATTTATAATAAAAAAAACAATTCTGAAAATAAGTTGTATGCATGCCTATAACACACTACTTAAAACTCGATAGTATGGCTTCTACTGTGTTTATTGAGTAACTACAATTAAATTAATTTGTAAACAATAAAAACAAAGTTTACACTTATTTATTAAAGTCTTTAAATTTGAACAACAAAATATCCCCTGCTTCACAAGCAAATACACTCATAATACCTTTCGTTTGTATTGTCCAATTTTTGTTACTGTTACTTTTGTCATGAGGTCTTTACAGTATGTAAATCTGGTTTGACATAAATAATGATAAATTAATAACATTTTTATGCAAAATTCATACATTGTCATTTCCTACGAGTGTCTTTTACCCCAACACATGTAATATGAAATCATTCGATTTCACACTCACATTTTACCATAGGCCTTCCACCGTTAACACCTTGCACCAATAATGTATTTTCGCAGTCTCAGCATTTCTAGTAAAGCATCTTTACAACAGTTCTGGCATAATTACTTTAGAATGAAATTTTAAGGCAACTTCACAATTCTTAAAAAATGTCATCAGGAAAAAATTTGATAAGTAACTCTTTTGTTATATGTCTAACACCTAAAGGTAAATTTTCAACAGTTGAGGCTGATATTTTGGAAGCAAAAGGCTCCACAATTCTCATCATTGCAGAGCTGTAACCAAGATCTTCAACTCTCTTTAACAAACCGTCTATTTCTATACTAGACATCGCTGCAATTTTTTTTTCTCTTCGTGTACAGTGGTGTTTCCAAAGTTCGTGCCACTACCTGGAACAATAGAAACATTCACTGGGATGGTCTTGGCCAGGCAGACTTTATGTCTCTACAAGTTGTAACCTTCCTAATTTTGTGGGCATACTCTGCAGCAAACAGTATAGCTCCAACATGACCACAAATTTCACTGCTGGGAATGGTTTACCTAGAACAAGGCCTTAATTAAATAGTCAGTCAAAAAGCCAGAAAATAAAATGGCATTCCGACCAAAATAAAAAAAAACCCGAACTAACTTTGTGCCCACTTTAATAACAAATCCTGCTCAAAATATTTATAGGATTGTAGACTCTTAAAAACTTTTAGTTCTTCCTTGGTTTAATTATATTGTGGTTCAGCGCTAAATACAAAACAATATCCATAGTAAACACTGGTGGCACCCCCTCGTTAGAAAAATTTAATTCACTCTAATCAAAAGTAAAAGGATCACTGTTATCAATAATGCTCACCTTCTGTAGGTATCCAAAATCACGAAACACCTAACTACCATCCAATATAAACAAACAAGCCACATTTCAGTCAGTTTTAAACACTGACAATTTTAGAACAAATGCCATAAACACTTTCAAATTACCTTTCTCAAACTTCACGACTTTCCCTCAATAAATTGTGTAAATATACACTTGCCATTGTTAACATCTCCAATAACAGCATCAACTTCAAGTGTTATTAAATATAAATAACAGAAAAAAAACACATATTGAACAACAATTACTTAAAAAAACCCACAAAACCAAAAACGCTTTTTAAAGTGACACTGACGTTCACACAAAAATAAAGGTTAGTTTTTCTGTCGTTTGCCGTCGACGGCCATATTGGAAGCACTTTGTGACTCCAATATGACCTTGGCAGGCAAACATAACCTGGTTTGGATTGCCTAATAATTAGATTGAGGTTAAGAATAAGCTAAGAAAACTGTAAGGACTCGAAAGCGGTCATTTACATTTAAGAAATCTTTAGCGATGTTAAGTCTTTCCTTAATACTGGTGCAAGACAATTGTACTTCTTAAGGGTTAAGAGCGACTTAAGTATAGTTCTATAAAGTTTGGTGCAAGTGGCTCTAAAGATGGATTTTGGTCCTTACCAAATTTAAGTTCTGTGAAAAAGAATGTTACTAGAAAAGACATATGAAGTCGGCCGCCATTAGAGACTTACCTGGCGTAGACTTTAATAATATACAAATTATGTCGCTGTCGTCCTCTCATAGTATGCAAAGAGCATACGGAATGCCGGTTCAATTTTGTTCATGGCTGTCGAGCTTTCTTAAAGACCGTTCTCTGCGAGTGGCGATGAACGGATTTCTTTCAGACACATTTAACATCAACGCCGGAGTCCCTCAAGGTTCTATATTGTCCCACCCTCTTCTTACTATACATTAATGATCTTTTGGAAAAAACTAATAATCCTATATATAGCTTCGTTGATGACAGCATACTTGTTTCATCTTTTACTTTGGATGCAGGACATTGGCTGCCAATGCACATCTCTATAGGCAGCAAGAGGTCTCACATCTCAACAAAGATCTGGAAGAAATTCTGTCTTGGGATGACAGTACCCAAGTAGAGTTTAACGCTAAAAACGCCCAGGCGCCAGTCTTTTCCAAAAAAGTTAATGTTGAAGAACCGGATATAGTTATGGCGGGACACTCGATTCCCTTGTCTTCATCAATTTATTTATTGGGCGTCAATATGGATAGTCATATGTCTTGGCATAGTCACGTTGCGGCCATTCCTAAGGCAGCCTTACAGAAGCTTGAAGTTTGGAGTACTTTTCCGAACTAAAAACCTCTATACCCCAACAACTTTGGATGCTCTATAAAGCCCAAATTCGACCATCGCTGGAGTACTGTTCGCATATTTGGGGCTCTGCTCCTAAACATACGCGGAGATTGCTAGATTCCGTTCAAAGAAGAGCCATTCGCTTGATCGGTGACTATAGTCTAACAAAGAACCTGGAAAGCCTTGAACATGGAAGGCGGATTGGCGACTTGAATCTATTTTACAAATATTTTCATGGCAAGTGCTCAGGTTCTGAGGTTGCCCGCTTGATACCACCCAGAGCTGTGCATAGTAGAAATACACGACGAGCCACTGCAGCTCCACAGTACGTGGTTCAGCTTAGTGTCCCTCGAACGACACTGTTTCAAAATTCTTTCATCTGGAGAACGTCATTACTCTGGAACGACCTCCCTGAGATCGTGTTCCCCAACGAGTATAATCTCCAAAGATTCAAGACCAATGTGAATCGTTTACTGCGCACACGCACCGCTCCCAAAGCGCCATATAGAATTTATCCTGCAGTGATGTGCCTTATGATAAAAAAAAATCAAGTTATTTATTAAATTTACTAAATACCCTTGTGTTTGAAATATTGGAAAGTAACGTTAATTTATTACAATAGGGCACATTTCAATGGCCACCATTTTTAAACCTTGTGTACATGCATACAGGCGTTTTGTTCAATAGGTATATAGATTTAAAAAATCATAAACGACATCAACAATTTTGTTAAGCTTTAAACAAACAAATCAAAAATTTATGATATTTATTTAAACGGAATATTTAATACATGTCCACATTTTTATGTAAATAGCCTTCTGTCGGTGTGCTTAATAAATTCCAGAATTTTTTAGTTAAAATTGATATAACAGCTGTTGTTTAAATTTCTACCTGACTCTTAAAAGTTACTTTTTATTCGGGTTGATGTAACAATACGATGATATTTTAAAATGATTCTGTGATAAATTTCAATTTTTATATGGTCGGATTTTATTATTTTAAAAAGGAGGAAACATAAATAGGTTTTTATATTTATATAGGATTTCGAAGGCATTTAAAACAAATAAAAGTATATTCTAAATGGATGAAAGCGTTTATAGGGGAAAGGATAATCGGAACGTCTTGTGAGCATGCACAAATGTTAACCATCCATATTTAATATTTCACATTCATATCCACAATAAAAATAAAATGGATATAAAGTTACATCGAGACATAGACATTTATTTTATAAAGAAAGTATAATAAGAAATTACAATTTTTTACAAAATAAACATTTTTTGTCAAAATCTTATAAAAACTAATATATTACCTATATTTATTTAAAAAAAGAAAGGTATTGACAGAAAATGTTTATTGCTTGTCACAAGTAATATTTATTTTAATATAAACATTACATCGCCTAATTAACCAACAAATGTATATCTAAATGTATGTTGCTAAACACTTTCACAAATCTTTAAAATATTAATAATGCATAGTCTGTTGCTTAATGCGAGAGAGTAATAAATCATTATTGAACGACACTTCTTCAAGAAATTAACGCACTACCAAAGAATTACCAAAAGTTTTTAAAGTAAATTTTTGTCAAAACTACTTATCCGATTTAAACAAATTTTTTTTTGAATGACAGGTTGACTCTTCCAGAAAGTTATTGTACTACTGTATTTGCATACAAACTTATGTTTGTATAGATACGGGGTGTTGCAATGATAACCTGATTTTTTCATTTCATTTTTTGTGACACCCTGTGAAGTTCAACAGTTACAATATCAACTTAAAATTAAAATCAAACTGTAGCTTTATCTTTATTAACATTTTGTTTTTTGATTTACCCTATTATCTTGGTCACAACAAGAGAAACACAATTTTATAACATAACATGTTTTTATTAATTTTAATTTGCATTATGTGCAGTAAAGTGAATAGCAGGCGATAAAACATAAGTTACAGTAGATTGTCATTAGCTAAATACAGGTATCAAAAAGCATTTCATAGAAGTGTATTTTCAGCGTTAGTCCTTACGTTTTTTTTTGCAAAAACTTTTATTTTGATTAATATGCAACGTGAAATACGAAATCTTACTCGCGAAGAATGTGCTCAAGCATTATTATTGCCCGAGGAAGGCTGGAATTACCGAAAAATTGGTAGACGATTTAATGTATGTCATACAACCGGTTCACGTGTTATATAAAGATTTAGAGACACTGGCAGTCATGGTCGCAGACCGGGACAAGGAAGGAATCGAGTAACAACCCCTATTCAGGAGCGGGTTTTAAGACTATCAGCATTAAGACAACGTTTTGTAACAGCCCGGACCCTTCAAACCCGAGATGCTAATGGTTTACAAATTTATGGTGAAACAGTTCATCAGCGACTAAGAGAACACAATTTGAGACCTAGAATTGCTGCTCGGGGGCCAGCTTTAACTAGAGATCATCGAAGAGCTAGACTGAATTTTGCCAGGGAACATCGTAACTGGTTAGAAGCTGAATGGCAACAGGTGTTATTTACGGATGAGTCAAGATTTTCTTTGTACAATAATGACAGGCGCATGCGTGTATATCGATGCCCTAATGAACGATACGCTCGGTATAATTTCTCAAATACCACATTATTTGAAGGAGGATCTGTGATGGTCTGGGGCGGTATTTCTTTGACTGGTCGCACCGAACTTGTGGTCATAAATAATGAAAGCCTTCGAGCTAAAAGGAACATATTGGAGGGTTTAGACCAACATGTAATGCCATTTGCGCCATAAATAGGGCAAGGATTTTTGTTGATGCAAGATAATACCAGGCCTCATGTTGCTGGAGTTTTAAGGAATTATCTAGAGGAAGTTGGCATTGATACCATGGCATGGCCAGCTCGAAGCCCGGATTTAAATCCTATAGAGAATCTCTGAGACTCTCTTGGGAGGAGGTTACAAGAGAAATGGAACTTGACCACTTTGGAAGACGTGGGGAGGCGACTGATTGAAATATGGGAAGAACTTGACCAAAATGATATACGGTCGCTTATTTTAAGTATGGGCCGTCGTTGTCAAGCAGGTACTTGTGCCAGAGACGGAAATACTCGCTACTGGCATTTCTTTTACATTTTGTTTCTTTGTTTTTCGTTGTTAAATTTGGATAAGAAATTTTAATAAAAACATGTAATGCTATAAAATTGTGTTTATCTTTTTGTGACCAAGATAATAGAGTAAATCAAAAAACAAAATGTTACAAAAAGATAAAGCTACAGTTTGATTTTAGTTTTAAGTTGATATTGTAACTGTTGAACTCCACAGGGTGTTACAACTTTTATGAAAATATCGGGTTACCATTGCAACACCCCGTATCTATGCAAACATAAGTTTGTATGCAAATACTCAAATACAGTATTACACTAACTTTCTGGAAAAGTCAACCTGTCGTTCAAGAAAGAATTAATTCAAATTGGACAAGTAGTTTTGACAAAAATGTACTTTAAACTTTTGGTTATTTTTTAGTGATGCGTTAATTTCTTGGAGAAGTGTATAAATCCCAGTGGTCTTCGCCGTATTCCATAGGTGTAGTCCTATTACCATTATTTAATTATGTTTATTGCCAGGGGTCTCGAGATCGGGTAGGTAGAGGCACAGGTAGTTTACCTACCCAATGAGGATTTTGAAAAATCTTAATTTCATTCGCAGTGACATCAAAGTCGAAACGAGTATCAAAATCTATATTCAGATCACTCAAAGCTTCGATTGCAAAATCGACGGGAAACTCAGTCTTAGTAGTATGGCTAAATATTTCACATGTTTTAAAATTTGTGAAACACTCTTTACGCAATTGTGATTAAAACAGTATTATTTTCTGCCGGAACGATTTGACATTAGTGTATAAATCAGGGAGAAGCTGGTTTTCTCCTTACAACCTCAAATTCAGCTTGTTCATATGTTTTGTCAAATCGGCGTAGAATGCTAACTTCCACAGCCATTAACTATTTTGTAATTCGGATGAATTACGATGCTTTTCATTTTATTGTAAATCAAACATAGCGCCTTCTTACTGGACTCAATTACGAAATATTGAAAGTTCCATTGATCTTTGAATGTTCTGCATTCACTGTCTATTTTTCGCTTCTTTTCCATACTAGTAAATCACACACAAAACAACAAGTCAAATCAAAATACTGTTACGAAGATATCTTTTAAACACGCACAAACACGTTTTAAGGAGTTACGCACTACTCTATTTCACAACACACAGATTCGCGTTCCCTAGGTGGACTGACTCGCGGTCGCACCTCTAGTATTTTTATACTCCAATCACTGCCATCTAGAAGTGAGTGGAATACACCACAACTTTTTCGAACCAACGAGGTTCGACGCGACTTGAGTGCTATCTGTTAGCGATGGATAGAGGGTATACTACCTATTTCCGCGTGTAACCACTAGATGTCGTCAAGTGTCGCGGTCGTAACAATAAAGTACAACACAATAGTGATTGAACTAACGAATTTAGCAAGCGTATGCTCGCTCAGGGCGCGTACTCGGCAACTAGTCTAAAAATTATAGATAATGGCAGGAAAATTAAAATGGTGTTGGCTCTTGGAACCTACTAGAGTAATTAGTGTGGCCCTAAGACTGGAAAGTTTGGAGACCCCTGGGTTAGATGATCATATGGAGCTAAAGTGCGAGTGTGTTTTTGGGGCTGTATCGTAATGGTACCCTGGACTTGACTGACCAAATTTATGTCGTCTGAATGAAATTAAATAAGTCGTATTTTGCTTTGTCTAGAATAAGGGGACTAATGAATGAGATATCGCTCTTTGATCTATACTGTTCATTAGTATATTATATAGTCATCTAATATACAATATCAAACTTTGAGAAGGTTCTAGTGCTGCTGTAAACAGAGTTTTTATATTGCAAAAGAAATGATACGTTCAAAGGTCCTGTAAACCTATATTTATTACAAATAATATTTTGGCCGTTCCTTATATTTATATATTTATATGTTAAAAATAATATTAATTTTTACAATTTTAGTACAAGAACTGGCCCTTCCCTGAGTGTAATATCACAAAAAAACAGAAAATATGAAAATACTCCATCGTATATACCTAAGTGTGAAACTTTTTAAGTGTTTTAAAAGAAATGCCAGTAAAACTTTTGAAAAGAAAAATTAGAAAACTGTTGGCCTCTAGGGCATGTAATGGAGTATCTCAGTGACAGGTTCTTGTATCTAGCTAGTTGTTTATATGTTGAACGCATATTTTAACCATTTAGTATGATTTTTATTGACATGTAAATCCATTTATGGCACACGTACGAGTAAAGACTTTGAATTTGGATTCGCGTTTCTGCACTTTACTTAAGTCACAGAACGCTTATTTTGCCGCTGTTATGTGACGAAGATTGTTCAGAATATTATTTATATTATTCAATAAATTCAGTTCTGGTTAAGCCCAGACTCTAGTAATGTCCTAATCCGTCTTAGGGTGTTCCAAGAATTTTATTGCATTTTGTTTAAGTTGGCAACAACTTTTAGTTTGACAGATCAGCTGTCATCTCGGAAGATAAAGTTTGCTCGTGACTTTTCTTTCCAAACTCCAAGAAGGAAGCCACGCCGTATAGCGTCTCCTTTGAAAAGGAGACCTACGGTTTCTTTACTCGCCTTTTAGAGGTAGGCTTCCTTAAATTTTATCGTCAATTTTGTTTGTTTTTTCATTAAGAATTCAGTGGGTAATTTTACTTTTCTGTTATTTTCAGGGGCCAAACTTTTGTCAGGTTTTTTGTTTTGAAATGCATTTTTACATTTAGTTACAACCATGTGGGGATTCTAGTGTTCGAAGAAAAGACATGCACCTTTTTATCCATGATTCAAGTTAAATCCGCTTCCTTCCTACTATATTGTTGTATACAACTACGAATTGCATCCATGTGCTTAAAGTTCATCTGTCCTTTAAGGAGTAGTCCCCATACACGTTTTTTCTTATATCATGATTTCAGTAACAACTTTAACTTTTCAAATTTTATTGAACACAATTTTCTTAGATTTATTATTTTATGGTTTTCCAATTTTTTTCCTATTAATTTCAATTATTTCAACAACAACAAATACATTTTATCCTTAAATATAATATATTATTTTTTAACTTGTTATGTAAATTCAGGAAAAAATACAAATAGACACCTAGGTGCGAAACTTAATGATTTTTTCGTATACTGTTTTGATTTTGTGATTGTTGCGTCACACGTTGCAACATCATGCTGACCGCCCTTGAGGATAAAGTCAAACAAACAACACTGCAAATTGTTTCATATTCCTGTATTCCTGTAAACATATTGGTTGCACTTTTTGCTAAAGGTTTTCTTATTCTTTACTGATTTAATATAGTCCGGTAATAAATTAAACGATTTAGTATCCATGAACTTTTTATTTGCAGTTGTTAAATTTTTCGGCACTTTAGTATATTATTAGTTATACTTCTTGTTTGAATACTATGATCTATATAGTTCAGTTTGGACTTAAACCGGTATACAAAATTACATATACAGTAAAAAATCAAAATCTTTCCTCCTCAAGAATCAAGTCTAGTTTTTCGAGACACGTTCATATTAACAAACACCATTTTGATCCTGATTCTAATGTAGAATATCTACACATCTGTAGTAGGGGGAACAGGCTTGACCTGTTGGAGATTCTTGAAATTAACAAAGCGTTACATAACAAAAATTTCGTTTGTCTTAATGATCAAATTCAACATACTTCTACCCATTTTTTTAATGCTCTTAATTTTAGAAATTAAACAAACAATTTTACCTCTTTTTCTCTATTTCTATGTTCTGGTTTCGATTATTTTGATATTAATAGTAAATTTCCAATAAGCAATATAATTGATAGGTTATGTACGACCACCTGTGACAGTCTTCTCTGGGTCAACCATCGTTTAACAACGTAAAATATTTTCGACAAAGGAATTTTTTGCTTTTAGTATTTTAAATCAAATTACTTCCACACTTTATTCTTACACCTCAATGGTTGTCCCATAGATAACGGCACTGATCTTTAAGGCACCTATTCCCGAAAAGGGAAGTTTCAAGCAACTAATTTTGATTTTTTTGGGTTACTTGTTTGACATTTATTTTCTGTTTTCAAACTTTAAATTTCTGACTTATCACTCGTACTTCTAGATTCTGTATCTTAACAATAATTGTTCTTCTCCTAACTTAAATTTCGATGTTTCTTTTAACGATCACTGGAGACCACCAAAGAATATAAAAAAATCTTTTAGAGCCCTTATTCCCCCAACCTTGTGAAAATTTTATTATATAATACCTTATTTGTATTTTATGTTGTATTCAAGTTTTATGTACGTTTATCTAACTGACTATAAGAACGATGATTGAGCTTTTCAATTGCTTTACTTTACTGCAATTAGGCAATCCAAACCAGGTTATGTTTGCCAGCCACGGTCATATTGGAGTTACAAAGTGCTTCCAATATAGCCGTCGATGGCAAACGTCAGATAAACTAGCCGTTATTTTTGCGTGTATGTCAGTTTGACGTGTAAGCCGCGATTTTGGTTTTGTGTATTTTATTAATTTATATATTTATTAAGTTATTGTTGTTCAACATGTGTTTTTTTTTCTGTTATTTTTATTTAATAACACTTAAAGGTTGATGATGTTATTGGAGATGTTAACAATGGCAAGTGTATATCTATACACAGCACAGGACTCGACTGTAATCTAAGCATTGAATCCGTGTATATTTGCCTTCAACGGCCATACTAAATTGTTCGTTGAATGTTTTAGTTCTGTGGAACGAATTCAATATGGCCGTGGCAGGCAAATCGTAATTTGACACATTGTTGGATTGCCTAATTATGCTGACATTGTCAATCATTTTGTTCTCCAGCTGTCAACGGTCGACTATAAAATGACAGTGAACACGTTTTCACGTTTTCATTTTAACTGTGTTCGTCTCCCTATTTTAGTCTTTAAGGGTATATAAAATATAAGATCTGTTTTTAATAATTTTATTTTAAATCTAATTCTATTGTTTTCCCTACATAATGGGACGAACATAACACAAGTTGACGGGACCTTAGGTCCCCATTAATTAATTTTACAAATGAAATTTCAACATTATGTAAGTACAGACATTATTAATAATTTTATTTCATTACTAATTACAAATTTCTTTCTTATTACAGAATTTCTCATAAAACGCTAACAAAAATCTTTCTCTCATATGACCTAGAATGTCCAAAAGATTCTTTTTATATATCCTGACTTATGACTTTCAAATGACGAATTTCTTCCCTTTTTAAATTCGACCACAAATTGACAGTGTCTTTTCAGAAATTTTGAATTAAATATAACATTTCACTTTCATTTACAATTTTAGTATGCTGATTGCATTCAATTTTTTAATATCTTTTCAAAATATTTTTAAAAAAAGCTCCATCAACGTCATTTTCCACCAACAGTTTTCTCTCTACTGCTAATAATAACTGCAGCACTACTTTGGTCTCCTGAAGATGAAGGTTACTACCTTCGAAACATGTAGAGACGTTTTATTTTTAAAATTGAGCCTATGATAGCTTACTATTAAATTAGTGGAGAAAGACTTTTTGACTTTCTTTCCCCTTTTCCCTATATTTCAACTCCACTTCGAGAATGGACTATTTCTTTTAATATACAGTAAAGTTAACTTATAATGTTCTGATATTTACAGGTTTTTCCTAATGCAATAAACCTGTTGGAAATTTTTATTTTTTTTCAAAATATAATTTTCAGAATGTACCTTTGCGATATGTTTAGCTTATTAAGTAGGCATAGGCACCACCTCAGATAATTATGCCATATCGTATTAGCGAGTCCACAAAAGCTTTATAAACCATCATCAATGTCTTTTTGTCTAAGACTTCTCTTAATATATAGAATTTGTGTATAATGCTACGTATTTTGTTTGTTACATGGTCAATATGTTGGCCCACTTCCAAAATTGCTTAATCAGTACACCTTGCCTCAGTGATGTTGTCATTATCGATAATAATATTTGTAAAATTAGGTCTGCCAGCCCTTGTTAAAGAAAAAGGTATATAGTTTGTTTTCCCTAGATTAAGTGATGATTTATAAGTTTGTAGCCAATTTTTAACTACTCTTAAACCTTTTACTGCTTTATCTTTGACTTATTTCCAATCTTTACTAGTAAATATTAAGGCTGTATCGTCAGCATAGGATATATTTTTTTCTTCCGAGGGTTCGTACACGTACCGGATGCACTTCGGCCAGGTTTGGTTCATTGTGCTCACCCTCGTTTGTTCTTACACCCACTCATTTATTCCTTGCACTAGTTTGTGTAGGTCAACTAGGGAGAGTGTCGGAATTTCGGGGCTCTACTCTTGATTGCCCGAGTATTTGTTGCCTTTTCCGATCCAATGAATCGCAGTGGCAGAAAATATGCTGTACCGTTTTACTTTTTCGCCCACATAACCTGCAGCTTAAGTCTCCATTGTACAGTTGCATACGGTGCAGGTGCTTCTTGACGGCCATGTGTCCGGTCAGACTTCCTGGCTCATCAGAAAAGTAGATGTTTTGTTAGTTTCGGGTCTGGATCCCCAATGAAAAATTTGCTATGGTTTAATCCGTGCCTGTTATTCTGGTTGTGTTTACTCCTTGTCCATCGTTTTATGACAGCTCGTTCTGTGCACCTTGGGACTCTGAGTGCCGGGTCTGGACCAATGAATGATTTTTCCCGATCCCTTTCTTGCAAGTTCGTCAGCTTTATCGTTTCCTGTAATACCTTCATGTCTTGGTACCCATTGTAGTATTACTTTGTTGGCTTTTGCCGGGGCCCCTAGTTCCTCTTGGCATTCCCATACCAGTCTTGATGCCACCTTATTGCATGTTAGCGCTCTAAGGGCTGCTTGGCTGTCGGAGTATATGTGGATCCGCTTATTAAATTAAGTCCTCCCATTGTTTTCATACGCCCACTGTAGGATGGCGTAGATTTCAGCTTGGAACACTATGGGAGACTTACCCAGGGCATCTATCTTCGGTCTTACTCCGGGTATCCCTGCTCCGCTACCGTCTTTGGATTTTGAGCCGTCTGTGTACCAAATTATTGCCCCAGAAGTGTCTGGTGTTTTATTGTTCCACGCATCCCGTTCGTCGATTACGGTCTGGAATGATATGTCCTAGCCATATGCAGGGTTTGTGTTGTCTGATCTCATTTCTAACTCAGGTCCCCTTATGGTATCGCATCGAAGTGCGTATCCAGTTCTATGCCACCCAGAAAGTGACGATGAACTCTGTAGTCTCTGTATCCCTAGGCATTTTGTACCCAGCCTTAGATTTACGTACGTAGCTTCTATTTTTCTAGGCACCATTATAAGCGTTTATAAATAAACTTGTTTATTACTTTGCATATTATGACACACGTGAGTGGTACATGTTTGCATCTCTCAAATTTATGTCTGTACCTATATGTGGTTGAAAATGTTCAGCAGAAAGGTGGTTGCTCTTTTAGGGAGCTTAATCAAGAATGCCGAAGGGATATTATCCGGGCGTGGACTTACATTATTTAGGTTACTAAGTACGTTCTAGTTTCGTTATAGGCAGGTTTGAGGGCAAGAATTTCAGGATCCTAGTTTTGGTTGCTTGTGTGTGAACAAACATAATATATACATGCAATTTCTGGTGTAGGGACTTGCTATAAGTAAATCCCAGTCGACTTTTGTGAAAAGTAGAAGGAATTTAAGTAAATCGACACATTCTGTAACGCCAATAAATATTTTACTAAACATAATTCAATTTTGTAGATGTAACTATCTATTTTCATAATATAATAGTTCATTGATTTAACTATTAAGTAACATTATTATCCACGGTCCGATTTCTTTCTTAATTACACTATTTTTTTACTAAAGCGCAAATACATGCATATTTATGCGTTCGTGCCAGTTTAAATCTCATTAGGTTCAAACACCATAATACTGATTAAAAAATTAAAATAAATTCATTAGAAAGCAATTATTCCCAAAAAGAAATATCATTTATTTTCAGCTTATAAATATTTATGAAAAAGTGATTAGTATCTTAAATTGATTTATGTAAATTTCTTCTTGTAAGGTTTCGAAACAACCAAATCTAAATATTAAAACCAAAATGTTGTTTTGTTTTATAAAGAGAGTAAACCGAACCATACTCTATGGTGCTAGACAGTAGCGTACCCGTACAAATCATTGTCGCCGCACGGTATTCTCAAAAAAGATTGTCGATAGAAACGTAAGTAAGTTTAGAAACATTTACCCATTGGAAGATATACAGGGTCGTTGGTATGTATGGAAACGGTCGATTATTTCTTAAAGTCAAACAGCTAGGAAAAAATTATTTAGACAAAAGTTTTAGGGTTTTTTAAAGTCTATAAAAATTTTGACAGAATAAGTATACAGGATGAATCAGAAAGCCGTAGGAAAACAAAGTTTCCTTTTTTTTAAAGGAACACCCTCTGTCTTAGAATATTTTTGGATTTAGCATTAAATTACAATTATTTTTTAATAAATAGATTATAAGTCTAAACCTAATAGTTTCCGAGATATCGACTATTGAAAAATTACATTTTTGAACTTTGACATCCTTTAGCTTTCTAACGGTACGTCTTAAAGTAAAACGGCTTACATATCCCTATCTTAGTTTCTTATTATTTTCCTACTGGTGTCAACTTCCGGTTAAACCGAATGTAACTCAAAAGCCGGAAATATAGTACTTCTGGTTTAACCCGAAATTGATATTTTTGGGAAGATAATAAAAAAGTAAGACAGGGACATGGAACCAATTTTGCTCTATGGCATAACATTAGAAAGCTAAAATCTGTCAAAGTTCAAAAATGTAATTTTCAAAAGTTGATATCTCGGAAACTATTAGGTTTAGACACTTATTAAAAAAAAATTGTAATTTTATGTAGAATCCAAAAATATTTTAAGATATAGGGTGTTTCATTAAGAAAAAGGTAACTTTGTTTCTTTAGAGCTTTTTGACTCATCCTGTATACTTTTTTTTTAAACTCTGATAGACTTTAAGAAACCCTAAAACTTTTGTCTTAAATATTTTCTGCTAGCTGTTTTACTTTAAGATATAATCGACCGTTTCCATACATACCAACGACCCTGTATTTATAGCCACAAGTAGTTAAATTAAAACTATAGGAATTTAGGTACTTTATTACAAAATTAATGTTAAAGATTTTTTTAAATATTTTTTTAATAAGAATAAATGACTTACGAATAATATACATTCCTAAACAAGAAAGAAATGGAGAAAGAAATTATTGGTCAAATGTAATATTCAGTAACTTTTTTATCTTTGTACTGACTTCAATTAAATTTCCTGCAAATGGTAGATTTGTTTATTTTTCGTTTGCCTTTGGTGATAATAAAATGTCTAGTAGGATGTTGTTATACAAGAAGAAACAAAAGTATACATTTAACCATGTAAAGTTATTACTTTCAGGTTGTTCTGGTTATGTTTTATTTTGTGGTGTAGAACCGCAAGTCCGTTGACCTACCTCCGTGCGCAAAAGCGCTTTGCATTTTAAGGTAATGTTCTCTCAAATATAGCTTATTCTCTGTGAGCTTTTCGGTGGGTTCTTGGGTTTGACGGAAGACTGTCATCGGTGCCATTCGGTCAAACAAAATTCTGACGTCTGGTCGAACTTTTAGCTTTGTGGGAAAATTCCGGAAATCTTTCCCAACTCTGTGTTTTTCACACCGAATCTCAATTAGGGCACATATATGGTAAGTTCACAACGTATATTTCATGGATTATCGATATTTTTGGCAGATTTTTGCAACATTATGACAGTGGCAACCTTTTGTCATGGACAACAGGTAGTCACTATCTGCTGACGGTAGCTCTTAATGTGGAGGCACTAGGTCGTGGTCCGTGGTTTGATCGAAGTCCAAACCAGGAAAAATATTATACCGAATGTCAGTCACTATTGAAAATCTATGCAATAAATAAAACTAAATTTTTCCCACACAAACAATAAGGTTTTTATTAAAATTAATGAATGAAAAAAGGGGTTCAGACAGCTTGTGTTACAAGTAAAAAACATTTTATATCATGACTTAGTTACATTGTGAATGCTTTAAAACAGCCTTTCCGGGTGCAAGGGTTTAAATAAATTGGGGTATAACCTACGAAGATTCTGGAACCTTTTAAATCTTTCAAGAAAGTACGGTTATGAAAGTGTTGTTACCTTTTGCCGAGATAGCCTTTCATAAAAAGGATGATTAATTTAAATTGATTATAGAAACATGTGAAATCAAATTATAAAACTGAAATGTTAGATGTACCTGCTGAACGATAAAAATTAATTAAGCATAAAAAAATTACTTCCAGACAACTTTATAACCGCCTGCTATTCAGTTTAGGATGGCCCCTCGTGGTTTCTTTCAGGCTACTCCTGGTAGGTCGATGGAATTTGACTTCTTAAAAAGCTTTAGCAGTACCCACATGGTTGACCCAATTAAATGTTGAAGGGCAGCAAAATCCACATTATCGGCCGAAACCCATCAACCAACAAACCACCAATAAAACCAAACTAAGCCAAGCCCCTCTAAAAGGGGGGTGAGACCTCGTGGCCTTTTGATAAGAAAATGGCTTAACGGCGGCTGGCTTGACCTTCTGGTCTGAAGGATTTTTAAAAAGTAAATTTAAAGACCCCGAGAACTCCGAAGAAACCCCTTCTCCTTTAACAATCAGCTAACACAGAGTTTTACCAACTTAATCTAACACCAACAAAAAAGGAAGAGAACACAGACACACTACGAAAGATCCAAACGATACAAGAGTCTGGGCTTTTACCAGAACCTAAATCAAATAATAAAATGAACAAAATAATTCCAAACAACTTTGTTTACACATAAAATTGTCAAAAGTAAAAATGGGCATTCAGCGACTTGACGGGAAACAGAAACGGAAATAGTTAGCCAACCTATATGTGGCGCCTAGTGCCATCAACCAACAGAAAAGCGAACGCACTACTTCTAACCCCGCATATTTTGACTAATTTTCTGTAAACGAAGGTGATACCTACAACTTAATAAGCAATTTTTGAATCAAATAACTATAAAATATGCACTTTGTAGAAATACCACCGCAAGAGTCAAAGGTACGTCGAACATTCCCCACAAAGTTAATGATTTGAGGGCCATCGGCGTTATTAGCAGGCAACAAGGGGTCATCTCTTAAGATAATCAGACACCTCTACGAGAATCCTGATAACTACCTTCTTTTTTTTTATTTGTAATTAACTTCAAAGCAAATATCTATTAATTTGTTTTCACGGTATACGTACAGTCAAATGTAGTTTCATGCCTTCCTAAAATTATGTAATTTCCTTTTTTGTTTGAATCAGGGCCTTAAGCTATTTTTGTTCAAGAAATTAACAGCGTAAATATTTTAACATAAATGATTTACCAAACTAATTCAGATGTACCAGGCATTATATCAAGGAGTTGCAACTGCTGCGCAATAGTAATGATTGTTTAATCTGGTCGAACCTAGATCTTTACCTTTTTGTCTGACTTGGTAAATTGACAGAAGGTTAATTAAGTGTAACTTTCCATTTAAAATCACCTTTTTAAATTAATGGTTGTGTTTTGTTTTGGCACTGTGTGTGGACCCCATGTTTCACTAATAGGAATTTGGTGTTGTTGTATCAAGTAAGAATCAAGAAACACTGTAAGTGCCGCTTCAATTTTCATTCTTATATCTTGGCTTGCACAGCAGCACCCTTTGGGGGACATACGTGTACATATTTTTACTGGCAAGGAACTTACTTAAGAGAACCACCCCGGTTTACAATCGCCACGAGCTTGTACTAGCTGAGGTAGGTGGTAACCTTCATCCTCATCATCAACATCCACTGCTGTATATAGGCCTCCCCCGTTCTTTTCCACTGTCTCCTGTCCTGAGCATTACGTACCCAATTGCATGTGATCCTCTTGATGTCGTCGGTCCATCGTGCAGGCGGTCTTCCTCTACTTCTCCTATCGGCTCTCGGTCTCCATTCAAGCAATTCCTCGTCCATCTTCCGTCCTCTATTCGGCCAACATGCCCAGCCCAGTTCCACTTAAGCCCAGCGATCCGTGATATGACATCAGTGACACCAGTTCTCCTTCGCAGATCTTCGTTTCGGATATGATCTCTCAACGACACCCAAGCATATGTAGATCTCTCCATTTTTCTTTGGGTTATTCTTAACTTCTTTGCAGATGCGGTGGTCATGGTTAAAGTTTCCGCACCGTATGCCATAACCGGTAGAACGCACTGATTTTCGTTTTAGTGATATTGGTATCCTGGTTGAAAATACATCTTTCAGTCTTCCGTAGGCAGCCCAGGAAAGTGTTATTCTTCTCTTTAGTTCACAAGTTTGGTTGTCTCTTGTAATTCCTATTTCATGGCCTAAATATACGAAACTATCCACGAGTTCCACCACGTGACCATCTACAACCCAACCTTTACTGGGGACCAGGTTGGTCATATATTTCGTTTTAGAAAAGTTGATGTTCAGACCGACCTCAGAACATGCTACCCGAAGTTCCTGTAACATCTGTTTAATATCTTTCAGAATATCTGATATCAGGATTATGTCGTCTGCAAAACGTAGGTTTGTTAGGTTTTGACAACCTATGTTTATATCCTTCTCTTCCCAGTTTAGTTCTTTGAAGGCAGACTCCAGAACGGTATTGAACAGTTTGGGTGATATTCTATCACCCTGCCTCACACCTCTTCCTATTGGTGTTCTCGTGCAATTTTACCTTCATAGTGGCGTTTTTATATAGGTATGTCAAATATTCTAGTGTATCGGTACTCTACACGGCACTGTCGTGTCAAAGGCTTTCTGGAAGTCCACGAAGGCCA
This sequence comes from Polydrusus tereticollis, assembly GCA_963920685.1. Taxonomy (NCBI): domain Eukaryota; kingdom Metazoa; phylum Arthropoda; class Insecta; order Coleoptera; family Curculionidae; genus Polydrusus; species Polydrusus tereticollis. The sequence continues at coordinate 22,736,283 of OY987328.1, forward strand.
AAACAAGTCGTCTATGGTATTCGATAGATTTTTCTATTAGAGTTTTGATGCTCTGTAGGTGGTCATTGGTCTCAAAACCAGCACGAAATCCAGCCTGTTCTATCGGTTGGAAGAAATCCAGTTTATTTTCGAGTCTTGTAGTTATTATTCTTGTAAACAGTTTATATAAGTGGCTTAGCAAGCTTATTGGTCTATAATTCTCCAGTTCAGCCGCGTTTCCTTTCTTATGAAGCAGAATTACAGTGGCGTTATACCATCTTCCTGGTATGGTGTGGTCAAAGAGGCACATATTAAAAAGCGTTTTGATCTTCTGAAGTAGAGATGAACCTCCAATCTTAATTGCGTCAGCCACGACACAATCCTCACCAGGAGTTTTATTGTTTTTTGCTTTTCTTAGTGCTAGCTTTACTTCATCGGTGGTGATTTCCGGTAGTACCTTTGATCCCTGATTTACTATTCCTTATGTCATTTTTTCTGGTTCTATTTTTGAGCCAGTGTTTGCTTTCTTTTGGCTCTTCAATAGCACCTGATAGAAGTCCTCAACTATTCTCAGAATCTCTTCTCTGTTTGTTGTAACTCGTCCCTGCTGATCCTTTACCTTTATTAGTTGTCTTTTCCCATTCTGAAGATTTCTGCGCAGTACTTTCATAATCTTGTTGTTTTTTATCGTTTGTTCAATGTGTCTCTGATTAAATGATCTGATGTCTCTTCTAATGGCTTTTGATATTAGTCTGTTTGTTTCTTTTAGCTGTTCAGAAGTGGTAACCTCATTGCTTCTCATGGTGGTAACCTTAAACCTTATTAAATATTGAATTCTCAATCATTTATATTTTGTTATCAACTAATAAGGTTATAACCCCTAAGTATTAAACAACTTTTATGAAAAATTCAACCATGTCTTTCAAGTGTAAATAATAAAATCTATAAAATATAATCATAAAAAATCCTAAAGAATAAAGATCTTAACTTATATACCATAAGGTATTAGTGCCTAATAATGGCAATCCATTTTTATTATTAACTACAGTTTTTTTTGACGATCATTTATTTCATAATAAGAATATTTGTATACCTACCATAAAAAAATGCTTTGTAAGCCGCTTATTAATTGTCTCAAAACAGTCACACAACCTCGCAGAATCTTTCCGACCTAAGCCCTAATTGGAAAGTATTTTTTTGGGAAAGTGCTTGATGCAATACGTAATAAGAGGTATCTTCCTCTCCTCCGCATGCTCTGCAGGATAGGTCCTCTTCCAGCCCTATCACGTTGAGGTGTCTTCTGAGTTGGCAGTGTCCTGTCCGACGTCTTGCTCAACTGTAGCAATAAGGTTAATTACCTTCTCTTGCTGGGCGTCCTAATGTACAGTCGTGAAGTCCTGGAAGCTTCATCCAGCAGTCCTAGTGTTGTTACATAGTAGTGGGTTTTCCACATGACTCCTCGTTTTGTCAGGTACGATATTACACACTTAGATTAGGGTCAATTAAAGTAACTTCCGCTCCCTTTTTGGTAAGCTGCGTCTTTTCCTTCGATTCCTTGGTGCCCAAACACCCATTCTTGTTATCCTATGCCAGGTTCCTTATTGCATAAAGATACTTCTCTATGACTGCTATTTGTGTGAGTGCTTTATGTGCCGCTCAACTTTGATTTGAATCTGTCTGTTTACCTTCTACTTATCAATGCCAAATATTACCTCACGAGTGTTTTTTTTATACCTTGTAAGAAATACGTCATGATACATCACGACCCCTACAGCCACGCCACTGTAAATAAATAAACCAAACCATTTTATATATGAATGTCCAAACTCCACTTTGTCGGTTGAAAAGATATTTTAATTTGTAATTATGATACCATCTATTTTTAAAATGTTTTTGTTGTACAGTTACTTTATTAAGCTCTTCCGGCAATTCATTGCAGCAGCAACGTAATAATGGTAATATTAAATAAAATAATTTATACTGGCTTAAATTAGACTAGATTAGTAACACATTATTGTTGTTTTAAAATAATAATACTAAATGTTTGTGGTTCTACAACTGAACGCAAACTTTCGCTTCTGGGATTCTTACTTTCCAACTCGATATATATTTTCTAAATTTATAATATGACGATCGGTGCCATTTAAAATTGTTACCCGCCCACTTTTTCTAAAATCGTCAAAAGAAAAAATTGAAACTTTAAGGTAAAAATTCAAGCTGATACTCTGATTCTAAAAGATGTTAAAAGTTCAAGCATGCTGTAGTTATTTACTTATACCTAAAAACTGGATAAAAGGTCTATGTCAAAAACGGACGAATTGCTTATTAACATTGTAACAATACTCATTAAAAAAGGCTTTAGGAATCGGGGAGACGGGCAGTGATTTTAATGATGTAGAATTTTACTGGGATGACTTAATAGAGTCAAAAAATTAACAAAAATATAAATTTACAAATTAGAAAAAAGAAAAGGTTGCTTTCTGTTATTTGAAGGGAATAATAGGGCGGTTTACGTTTCCACTTTTTAAAAACAACGTTATTGAACAGTTGCTTAAGTGTTGTAACAAAATATTTAATTAGGCTTAAACAAATCACATAATGAACACCACGTTAATCCGATACGAATAAATGCGACTTCAAGTGTTTACGTGACAGCCACGCACGTCTTCTACAAAGCGAGTTACCTCATCTCTTTGCCAACTAGGAAATTTCCCCTTTTGGGATCATCCCCAACGATGAACGAAATTTATGGTAATTGCAGCAGTATAAAGGGACATAACTACTGAGCTGTACAAATTTTATTTGATATTTTTGATTAAAATAAAAAAAAACACTGTGCCACAACACAATTCCATTTTATCCCGATCGCACTGAGGTAAAAAATATTCCCCATCCCAATATTTGGAGACCACGCCCAATTTTTGGTTTTGTCTACTATTTTAATATATGCTTTAAATATAGATAAAAATAGATGCATGATAAATTATTTAAATCCACGTCCATTTTTCTATGAAAATAATAATCAATAAATATTGACATTCTGAAGAAAGGAAACAAGAAAACAGAAAAATATCACTTCAATAGATATTAGATTTTCTATTACATATCTGTAAAATGTAATATTTCGATTTTTGAAATGCAAATTTTTGATCTGTTCTCTATATCCTCTAGTTGCTTAGCAAACTTGTTTTTAAAAAATTGTCTTATTAAATAAAAACTGTTTATTTATCTATCCTTGGAACGACGCTTTCCACATCTCCGGTTTTGTAATAGGAGGACCCGGTGTAAATCCTTGAAGCGGCTCACGCTTGATAAAGTAATTTAAAGACATGTGATGGCAATGAATCTGGACCTAAAATCTCTTTCCAAAGAAATTGATATAAACCTAGTAATTAATAAAGAAAATTATTAACAAATAATAAGAAAATAGTTCAAGCCGTAGAAGGACAAATATAAAAGTTATAAATACAACATACAGATAGATACAAATATACAGAAGCTTGTATACAGGGTGATTGATGGTGGATGGCCTATTAGACGTTCTGGCGAACTAGTCAACGGATCACTTTGAAAATTTGGGAACTTACATAAGTGAGCGTGCTCTCTCCTTTAAAAATAATTTTGTCTGTGCAGTGTTACCGATTCTATTAAAAAGTAGATACTAGCTACTTTTATATTTTAAATAGAATACCCTGTATATTATTATTTTTTAGAATCCCTAGTAATGTATTATTAAATTCTCTTAACATTTTCCTATACCTATCTGTCATCATTTTCGAGATAATATTTAATTTCTGTTTTTTTTTTCGCAAAGCATGACCTTTAAAAACTGCCGATATTTTTAACTTCGTGACAGATTAGGACATGAAAATTTGGTGGAAAGTTAGGTAATATCCAGAGGACATTTTACCTTGTCTCTATATCTTAGTTATTATAGTACAGGGTGTTTTAGAAATACAAATAATTTGATGATTTGGAAAAATTACTAAAATTAATTCTAATTCAAAAAGCTCTTAAAATTTTCTGTCTTTCTGTATGAAATATTCCTATACCCATCTTGAACAGTTTTTCACTTATGAGGAGTTATTTGCGAAATTCATTGTTAACAGATATCAATCATATGAGTCTTTAGTCAAATTTAACAAGTAGCCCATGGCAACTTTTGTTTTGAAATGGTTGACGTTCTGCTATTATTTATTTAGTTTATTTTTGTCAGTTGGTGTATTTAAAAATTCTGCTTTAAAGTTTGAAGAAAAATGGAAGAAAACAACAACTATTAAATAGTAGAGTACTTTATGAATTTATTATTTATAATTTAGACGAATTCAAAGCAATTGCGTAAATTTTTAAAGCTTAAGGTTTCTTAACCAAATCCAAGTTGTTGCGTACAGGGCGACATGCAAATAATTTTTTTTTGGCTTCTTACCAAACTACTAAAAAATTTTAAAAAAATAATTGGTTTTTAATAAATGTTCAAAATGTTCACCGTTGACATTTAAGCATTTTAGAATTCGAGTATTTACACCATTTGCAGTAGTAAGTCTAAGTTCATCAGCATCCAAACTTTGACAAGCGCGATTCACCCGATCTTCCAACTCTTCCCTTGAATTTATTGATGTTTTGTAAACAATATCTTTGACAGTACCCCAAAGGTAAAAATCTAAAGGCAGCAAGTCTAGGGACCTTGCAGGCCAATTCCAAGGTCCCAAACGCCTGAACCAACGATCTTCGAAAATTCTCTGTATTTCCGCACTTACTGCGACAGTGCAATGAGCGGGAGCCCCGTCCAGTGGATACCAGCTACTGCGATACTGAGCAAGAGGAAGATTGTCCACAAAAAAACAAAAAACATTAAATCCAAAAATGTTTCTTGAAATGTTGAATCTCTCGTAAATTATAGGAATTATCTTCCGCCCAATAATGAATATTTTTCTCATTAAAAATTCCTTCGCGAGAAAATTTCGATTCATCACTCCAAATAATTTTCCGTAAGAATTGTGGGTCTTCCTGAATATGAACTATTAAGTTTTCGCAAAACAAAACTCTTTGTGGAAAGTCATCAGGCTTAAGAAATTAAACTTTGGTAAACTTATAACCATGCATATTATGTTTAGACAATATTGCTTGCACACAAAAATAGGTTAAGCCCAAATCTTCTTTGGTACATCTTATTGAAGACTGTGGATAGGCATAAAAATATGCCAAAACATTAATTTCATTTTCCTCATTAGACGTTACATTTCCAGGTAAAGTTCTGGTAACTTTTAAGGACGTTTCAAAATTTTTAAAATTACTTTGAATTCGTCTAAATTTCTTGTTGTTCATTGATGGCAAATTTGGATACATTTCGTTGAATCTTCTGCAAGTACGGCTAATTATATTATAACACTGACCATGTAAAACAATAAATTCATAAATACTGTATTTGAATAGTTATTGTTTTCTTCCATTTTTCTTGAAACTTTAAAATCGAATTTTTAAATACACCAACTGACAAATAAACTAAATAAATAATAGCAGAATGTCAACCATTTCAAAACAAAAAGTTTCCATTACTTGTTAAATTTGACTGAAAACTCAGATGACTGATCTGTTAACAATTAATTTCGCAAATAAATGCTCATAGGTCAAGAACTGTTCTAGATGGGTATAAGAACATTTTACATAGAAAGACAGAAAATTTTAAGAACTTTTAGGATAGGAGATTTTTTCCAAATCATCAAAATATTTGTATTTCTGAAACACCCTGTACTATAATAACGAAGATATAGAAACAATGTAAAATATCTCTGGATATTACCTAACTTTCCAGCACATTTCCATGTCATAATCTGTCACGATGTCAAAAATAAGTTTTTGAGAGCCATGCCTTGCGACAAAAAGAAAACAGAAATTAATTATTATCTCGAAAACGATGACAGATAGGTATAGGAAAATGTGAAGAGAATTTATTAATAATTTAATGAGGATCCTAAAAAAAATTAATATACAGGGTATTCTATTTAAAACATCAAAGTAGCTAGTACTTTTTAGTAGAATCGGCAACACTGCACAGTTAAAAATATGTTTAGAGGAAAGTGCGCCAGAACGTCTAATAGGCCATCCACCATCAATCACCCTGTATATAAAATTAAAGTGAAATAAACAACGAGAATGGTAAACTATGTCACCAATTAATAAACAATATCACAAACATTGGGAAAAGTATAAAATGTAAAAAGGCCTAGTGGTCGCGATGCGTGTACTCATTTCTCCTCTCCACCTCTGTTCAGCAGAAATTGCTAAACTTTCCTGGGGAACTCAAGACCGCACAGGGCACGTAGTTCGACCGATAGCACATTATAAAATTGAGTACGATTGTGCCTCTTATACATAGATGTTTCATGGTGAGGAATAAGTAAAACGTTATTTTCTCTAGTACCATAGTTACGCCTGGACCCAAGTCTCTCACAGAGGTTTCTATTCCTATTCACATAGACAAGACATCTACGATTTTAAGGTTAGTTGCTTGCTTTCGCCGGATCCATCACCAGACGCGTCAGTGAGAGAAGGAAGCAACACCGGAGAGTCGACTTCACCCTAAAAGGTCATTCCGCGACAATGCGACAATTAAAGGCATGACTCAGTCCAATCTAACAAGAAACAGTCGGAAAAGGAGAAGGAAATTCCTGCGATAAAAGGAGTCGCCGCAAGACGTTGTTGGTGCTCGGTCCGTACACCATAGTATTATTATTAAAAAATAACTAATTAACAATTACATACGTGTTAGTACCAGTACTTCAGTACATATTGAAGAAACTCATTGACTGTGTTTGGTAATACATGCAACTAAATTAAATAAAGAACTTTTTCCAAAATTCAATTTCAATATTCAAATTATTAAGTGCCAACCTATACAAACAAAATTTAATGTCTAAAATTATATGCAGATGAGAGTTTTGGTTGGAATTAGTCCTTCCAACCACCTAGAATGGATCTCCAATGACAGGACCATGCATAGCTCCATTTTCTGTGTTCTTGGTCCTTGTCTGGTTCTTATAGTAAATGTCTTGGTCATGGTCTTGCAAGACGTGCTGTTTTACATCGGAAGTAAAAAAGGAAGTTCGTAACTGAGTAATCTGATGGGACAAAAACAAATAAAGTTAAATACATTTTTCATTTAGATAATTTTTATAATATAATAAATCGATTCTTCTTTAATTTAATGTCACAAGAAAAGGAATAAAATTAGAAATATAAGAATGATGAAAATAAATAATTATTAGATATTTAGTGTTTATTACCATTTTTTGTAATAATGGGCACTTTTGTTTTAAAAACTAGACTAACAGAAAGTGCAAAAATTAGGCTACTCATCGTAGGTATTTTATTCAAAATTTAGATTCCCGGAATGATAACACAAATTTAGACACAAATTTACAACATGAGAAAAGTACGTTTTTTCGAGGCCAATAGAGATAACCAGAAATATTTAGTTTAAATGGACTAAACTTTATAACAGCAAAATATGGTGAAAATAGTATTAATCTTGTATTAGACACGGGGACAGTTGTGATCCCAATAATATTTTTAAATGTAAGAGATCACAATGTTACAATAAGAAATTTTACACCACCCATTGATTTTTCTGATAACTACGAAATTTATAATTTCGGTTCAAATGATAATTGTTCTGTTAGTAGAGTCGATTAAATGTTAAAGTTATTAAATTTATATCACTTAAACACGAAAGAAAAGTATTCTCTACAGAAAGTTTGTGCCAAATATTCCGATGTTTTTCTCTTAGGAAATGATCTGTTAATAACAACCAATATATACAAACTAAAAATTCATTTAAAACCAAATGCATCTCCAGTTTACATAAAACAATATAGATTACCACATCCTTAAAAAGATAAAATTTATAAACATGTTGATAAAATGTTATAAGACGGAATAATTGAAGAAGCGAGGTCCGAATGGCCCTCACCTCTTTTAATAGTTCCAAAAAAGGTTGACAATATTGGAAAAAGGCGTTTTGGGGTAGTAAGCGATTACAGATTTGTAAGCTCTAGTATTCAAGACGACAACTTTCCTTTGCCCTGCATTACAGAAATTTTAGACTCTTTATCGGGTGCAACATACTTTTCGCTTTTAGATCTATCTCAAAGTTACTATCAGGTAGAACTAGATAAAGCTAGTAGGCCTATTACAGCATTTACTATAGGTAGTAAAGGACAATTTCAAATGACTCGACTACTTATGGGTTTAAAAATAAGTCCTAATGCTTTTTCTAGAGCTATTACTGTAACAATGTCAGGTCTTAACTATGAAAGTCTTGTTTATCTAGATGATATTGTTGTTTTTAGAAATTGGATTAATCATGATAAAAATTTAGTAAAATGTATAGGAGACGTTATTTTGAAACTAAGCCCAAACAACGAATTTTTAAAAGGAGAACTATTTAAGTATGGGTCGAATATTGTAAAAAGATATATAAAGAATAGATTGAAGTTGTGACCTGAACTAAAAGGTGTATTATTTATGGGTTCTGCCCAATTCCACCAACCCTTCAGTTAGTTGAAATAATATAATTTGCAGTTAAGATTATTACATGGCGATCCTGCTTAAGAACTAGGAATGGATAAAATTATTACATATTGTATTATACTTTGCTGTCAAAGAATTCTTACCATCTAGCAGATATTTAGTCTTGCTGATTAGGTCTTGGTCGTGGTCACTAATACTAGTACTAGTGCATACACAGGCCCAATCGGATGCATAAAGAGTAAAATAGCAGAAGATGTTAAAAAAATATTTAAATTAGGGGTCTATTTACATTCAAAATATGTGTCAGCTTTAGACTTTCATTAAATGTATGCCACGTTCTTTTATATTCAAGCATACTTCTCTTGTCGTGCAAGAGGTTTCTCACGCAATGCCTGTCATAAAATATACTAAATATATCAGGAACGTCAGCGGCATCTTTACCGCCATTTCTTTTGGTTACAATCTGTTTGATCTTCATACCTTTAATAGTTCTTTTATATTTTTACATTCTTCTTTAAATTTTTAACATTCTTATATATTATGTATCGTCATGTTTTTGAGCCTTTTCTTTTATTTCAGTCAAATGTATAATAAATACCACACGTAAGACCTTATACTATGTTTCGTATTGCCTGACAGTAAGGAACCCTCATTATAAATGAAAAATATAAATTTTGGGTTAGAGTGTGAACATATTATTTTTTGGAGGGAGAACCAGTAGATTTTGTGTATTAAGTATATAATCTTCTAAAATTATTAATGCAGAGCGGTTTCAGCCTTAGGCCATCATGAGTGCTTCTTTGTCAGGAAACACTTCTTTGATAAAAAATTTTCCAAGTGGGACATAAACACCACAATGTAAAAACTCGTCACATAAAAAATTTAGTTTGTAAAATTGTAAAAGGCAAACAAAGGGGATAAACCACTTTTTTAAAATTTTAATAATTTTCTGATCAAATTCTGGAATTGTTATTAACACTCTTAAGTTTAGGCTTGATTCTGCCAGTGGCTACGCATTATACAGGGTGTTTCAGAATAAGATGCTGATCCTTAACGGTGTGAATCCTTAGGCGATTTTAAGAAGAAAAGTTCAAATTAACATATTATCGTTAACCTATCAGTAGATAATCTAAGGCGTTCCGGGATTAGAGTTGAGCTTTTTTACATGTAAATCTCCATAAGGAAATTTAAGGTCCATTCTGTTTTTCAAGCGAACCGACGCCGGGTCAGGGGCGTACTAAACATTTGGGCCCCCTCGGAGGGCGTCGCGACGCCAAAATTATTAACTCTACAACCTCTTCCAAACTAACTACCCATAATATGCCACTGTCTTCTGAGAGTTGACGATCAATGCAGAAAAAAAGCTGGTTTCTTCGGGGATAGAACCCGCGTCCATCGGCACATGCAGGCTACGCTCTAACCATTGAGCTACGTTGTCTTGCGGTAAATGTTATTCGTGGTGGATGATATGCTTACAATGCAGACGCGTTTCCGTATCGGTCGCGCAGGGGCGCAGATGTTACCCACGAGTATTTCTTGATTATCTTTACAAACGCGTTTCAGCTTGTTAATCGAAGTAAAACGTAACAGTTTAGGCTGATTTAAACAATTTATATTTTTTTATTTACAATAAAATTGTATATAATATGAACAATAAATATCGTCAAACTGTGCTGTTGTTAGATGCAACACAATAAAATATAAGAAACAGCAGATATAAAATTTATTAGTTTTTCAAGAAAACGTGCAAATAAGATTAACATCACACCACGGTTATATTATACTGCGTCGTAGAAAGAAGTGCCGTAATGCAATTTGATCAATTTTTAGTTACCTACCAAGTAGGTGGGTACCTATAGATATACGTACCTACAGTTTTATGGTAATTTTGGTGGTGCGAAATCCGTTTTTCGCTTTTAAGAAAGCAGTATTTTCACCCTATAGGCATTTAAACCTTTTTCAAATCTTAAGTTAATATTTTGCATTTGTAAGTTATAAAATCAGATATAACAGACAAAAGGTAATAAATATTACTGTATCTAACAGTTACGAAAATTATATTCTAAATTTCCTCAATTGCTTTATGGGTAAAATGTATTACCTACCTATCCTCCTCTATGCATATACTTAGGTACCTAACTTAGAAAGTCTTAAGTGTTTTTTCCTTATGTAGGTAGGTTTTTGGCATTTGAATGCTGCCACATTATCTAGCAGTAGATACCTACGCAAGTACACATTTTTTTTTTATTGATTTTGCACCAAAATAATTAAAATGCATCCATGAGCCAGATTTACTGTGCATATTTAATTATTTTACCTTTATTATACAATGCAAATTAGTTCGGATATAAAAATACCATATAGTAAGTACTTGTCTCAACAGTAAGGATTTTTCTGTTTGATTTTTAGCAGGGTGAACTAGGTATAATAATTTAAAACGCCGTAAGTGTATTTTATAACAACAAAATATTTTGTTCGCATGCTGAAACTATTACCTACCAATAAATTTATATCAAAAAATACCCCCAAAAATAAATTGTATCTGAAAAGAATAGCATAATGCAAAAGGTAACTAAAACAAAAAAAAATGTGTTAACCTACCCCATTTTCCCAGAATTCTCATTTTGCACATACGACACTCGTCGTTACGAGAATTATTTTTAAATAAAACAACTAACAATGTTTAAATAATATATATTTATTGACACTACCTACTACACAAATAATTTCTTTGGACATTTTTACAGATATAAAATACACAATATACTTATTATTCCTTTTTTTTTCAAATTATATTTGCATATCAACATAATATCCCCATCTGTTCTGTAATATATACCTATGACAATAATTACAAATTGTATAGGAATGGTCAATAGTGTAATACTTACAACCTAAACTTAAAACTAAGTGATAACAAGGTTTAAATAGTTTCACGTAGGTACTTAGCACAAATACAAATCCTTTCAAACAGTTATAGATATCTACATATTCGCTTAATTATTTTAACATTTAGAAACCAATTAACAATCGAAAGTCACCAGAAATAAGATAAAAAATGATTTGAGCTGGCTCTTAAACAGAATAATAATAATAGACATTTTTTAATGTAATTAACTTGCGTTGGGTTACATTCATGGTGAAACCGTATATTATCCATTATGGGTAAAAATAATAATAATTAATAACTTCTTTGAAAATGATCCGAAAGAGTCGAAACACGCGTGCCAGTAACTGAATAAGTAGTGAAACAACAAGTAATTTTATTTTTACCCATAATGACATTTTTTAATTTCATGTGGTAATTTATTAATCATTTTCAAACTTATAACATTAATTTGGGAATTTATAAATTATTTGTGATCTGTTTTAATTTTAAATATGTATTTGTCTATATTCTTGTAGATAAACATGTTTAGGAGTATACACTCCTGGAAAAGTTAGATTGATTGTTAGGTAAAATATATTTTTGACTAGCCTTCCATTATCGAACAATGTCCCCAAGGAATCGTGTCAGCAGAGGATTTTGAAATTCGTCTCTTATCATCATGAGGGCTTAAACCTATCTTACTTTGTTTTACACTATATATATCATGATTTTTGGATCTTATTAAATTCTGTGAAATCTGTTTATCCGTAAATGTTTGCAGACACTTAACATAATCTTCAAATGATATTTGATTTTCAATTACCGACTTCTTAATACCTTTAATTTTTTTTGTTAACCCCTTTTTCGAAAGATAACATTCAATTTCTTGTCGTTGTTTACCAGTCACCGCCAGTTTCAATCTTTCTTGTTCTATTTCGTCAAAGGTAAAATGCACTTTTGTAGCATACATTTTAGATCTAAGCCCTATGAAATGAGTCATAATTCGCCCATTGTTCTCATCTTTCATCATTCCAAGAACTTTTTTATTAACATTTGGAATTCCATATATGTTGTCCACAAGGTAATCAGATGTATCAAAATATTGTTGACAGTCTCTTCTAATGACTTCATAAATATCTATATTTCTAATTTCATATATTAGCGAATCGGTATCGGTATAAAGGACATTGCAATTAGAGAAATTTTGCAGCATGTAATTATAATGAAAATCGTAAATGGTAGTTTTGGCTATATCTAGAATAGATAGGTTTGTTGAAATAAATTTTTGACTTTGCAAGTTCGATAATTACAAAATTTTCATTTATTATAGTACATGTTTTAAATTCAGGCTTTGATATTAAAGCTTCGGCTCCATAGCGTCCTTCCCAATTCATAACTAATTTCACTGAGGAATAATTCCGAACATTCTCCATAGTCTTTCCAAATACAGCATTGTTCATAAGCTTAAATAAATTTTTCTCAAATTCATTTTTAGCTGCCTGTCTTAGACTAGTATTCAAATCAATATATGGCTTTAACCATGGATATTGACTAAATGACAGCACCCTATGTATTTTTTTTAATTGCACCCCTAATGCTAATGCCTGCTTTAAGTTCCTATAGTGAATGACATATTTATCCTTGTCATGCAGGGTAGCCAGAAGTTTTATATTATTAGCACCCTCAGGTTTTTGATGTTCTGGACAAAGTGGAAGGTCCGAAAATTTATTATGTCGTTCGAAGGGAATTTTTAAATCAACTTCTAAGATATATCCTGTGTCAGCTTCTTCAGAGACATTGACTGCATTAAGACTGTTAATTTCTTCACTAGAAAGCCATTTAAAGCATCCATATGGCAGATATTGAGACATTGCCCAACCATATTGGTTATTTATGTCAAATATGACTCCTCTTTATTAGCGTCGTATGAAGGCATGTACTTATTATTGGCTTCAGCATATCGCTTAGAACACTGACTTAATCCCCCTCTTATACCTTTTTCAACAAACATAATCATATCTAAATCGGTCAACAGTTCGAGTTTTACTTGACTTGTTCTAGACATTTGAAATAACATGCATTGCCAAGCATACCCCGGCAAGGTGTACGCATGTGTAGGAGAAATGCCGTAGGTTTTAAAAGATGTCTTGCGAAATTTTTCAAAAATATCTGCTAGAAGCAAAATATCAATTTTAAGATAAAGATCAGAATAATCTTGCATTGTCTTGCAACCTAAAGAGTTCCAGACTTTTTGCGCATGAGCATAATCCATATCGCTTATCAGGGAGTCATTCAATCTGTTATAGAATTGAATTTTTAAAGGCAATTTGGTTTCGCTTAATTTATCCCAACTACTCATGAAATCATATGGAAATACTCCTTTCCTACAGAGCAATGAAAACTGATCTTCAGAGAGCTCCGCAAATTCAGATTTAAGAATTGGATAATCTGATAAGTATGATGCTAACTTATCTAACCCAGAAGCCAAAAATCGAAAACTATCTATAAATCTTAACTGCACCAAATTTTCTGGAATATTTTTCGTAAATGAAATATATTTCTCTTTGTTCACAGGTAAAATATCGATTTTTCCTGGTACCTCTGCCAATGCCTTTAATACCAAATGACCATCATAGGAACTCATATTATGGAAAAGAACGGGTATTGTATGACTATCTTGAAAGTTAAGATTACATTTTTCATGAGCTGCCCCTCTTATTTTACCAGTGATATGACTGTGATCTCGAACTATAATGTCGTCAGACGAGAATGGTTTTTCGCAAATATGACACAGCTTGGAACTATATAAAATCTGATTTTGTTCAGCAGAAAGATTTTCCATGGGCAAATCACACAAAAAGACTGTCTCAACGTCTTCAGCAAAACTAACAAGTTCCTTAACAAACCATTGCATGCAGTCTTGTCCAGTGTACGACTTATAAAATGAGAGAGTATCATCATATGAACATTTAACATAAAACCCCACGCTATACGGAATGTGTTTTTGGTAGTTTAAAGTTGCTTTACTTCCAACATCTTCAATTGGATCCAGAAGACATTCAGTGTCCGCATAAATTATAAAGGGGGCTTCTTCCTTGAATTTGAAATCTTTGAATTCTACCCACTTTTGCTCCTCTGTTGGAATTTTAGGTACTGCACCAGTGTTTACCATCTCACAATCTTGAATATGTTTATTTAACTTCTCTTCAGAATAGAAAAAGTGAAGACAACGGTCGCAAATACACTTTTTTTGTTCATGACTACTGAGCTGTTTTGACATTAAGCGAGATAGGTTTTTTATCCACACAAAATGCTGCTTAGCAGAGAAAATGTCTGTGTCTATTTCATCATCATCTGTATCATAATACTTATCCTGTACCAATAAAAGATTTACATGTTTTTCTACTCTGGCTTTTGTTAAATAAGCTGGGATAACATTAAACTTATTTCGATATTTTTCCAGCCGATAAATATTTATTGATAAATAATTCTGGTGTTCAAATCTAGATACTTGTCGCAAAGTCATAGGAAATTGTATTCCCGTCAAATTCAGTACTGTCTTAGGATCTGGGTATGATGACGGCAAGTTATAATTGTACTTATTAGGATATAAAGCTGACGTCACAGCCCATGCAAAACACATATTATCATTATTTTGTACATTGATACAAGCTTGCTTGTTTTGAATGAAAGGAGGTAGCTTAATATAACTACCTACACGAAGAGGATTATACTTATTTATAGATACTGTCAAATTTACTAGCTTCTTTAAAGCCCAACCACTATCTTTTTCCTGAAACTCCTCCAATTTAGTTAACAACTGATCTTGCACATTTTCTAGAAACCATTCATCGAAGTTAGTATTTTGGTCAATAACAGCATTCTTTGAATTAAGATATTTATATTCACTTAGAGTTAGACTGTCTTTAGTAACTTGGAACTCTCCACATAGCACAGCGTTAACCTTAAAGGAATTATCAACTTTTAAACAATTTTGAATTCTTCTTTTAAGTAAGGCTGCACAGTCTTCTAGGAACGATTTAGCATCGGTGTTTTTCAGGTTTGTGATTATTCCAGTCCTGACTCTAGATTTAAATGCTGAGTGTAAGTCATCCCATTTAACACGATGTGTTGCTGTCTCCTTTCGTTCTGCATATCCAAACCCGGTTACTTCCAATGCTCTAATAATCGCCGTAAAGCTTTTTACCCGGGCTAATAACGTTAAAATATGCTGCTTTTCTGCAATAGATCTAGAATTTTTAAGAGCCGTTGAAATTAATTTTGATGCTTTATAACATCGCTTAACTCCGATATTCACAGCTGTTTTATTATTCTTCAAATTGGCATAAAAAAAAAAATGTATTTAAATCTTCAACAAGACCATCGGCAAAAGACATCTTGAATAATTTTTATATGTTAGACTCTAGACAGGTCTTTCCTCTGTAACAGTCAGAGCGATACTAAAATAATATAAATTGGTTGAAATGTTTTATAGACTGTAGCTAGTAGTATTCGGCAAAGTTCGTATAAGTTCGATTAATTAAACTCATGTAAAACGAAGTATCTGAAAAAAAAAGAGAGTCTATAATACCACTTTGAAAATTAAACTTATCTACTAGTTATGGTGGGCTATATCTTAATAAGACCGCAACCTCCATGCAGTCATCGTGCCTCATCAACCATCGTATTAAATCTATAAGTAAATATGAAAAATGCGAAATGCATGATTTACTTAAATTATTGGCCCAATTCTCAAAATTGAATTATTTACAATGGAAAAAAAAAGTTCGTAGACACCAGCAAAAAAAAAATGTATAAAAGAGCAAGAGAAACAATATAATATATTTTAAATGACTAGCATGCACATTCTTTAAAACAGTACTACAACCAAGCCAAATAACTCTTTTATGTGCTGCATAAAAGAACAAAAAGGGTGTTCCTAAGACAGCGTAAGATTGCTTCACAGCTACGCAGCCTGCTTTGAACACAGGTGTTACAACGTAGCTCCATAATCTTACTATACTCTATGCGGGCGAGGATGTCAATAGGTTCTAATATATTCTTCAATACATCTTAATAGCATAATCGTTAAATATAAGTGGAAACTATATGCAGAAATGAGTTTCTTGTAATATTTTATCAACAATGCATAAGACACATAAGAAAGCATCTATTTATGGCTTAAATTTATTAGGGTTTGATACTAAAAGAGATTTTGATAATATGCCATTAGTTAAATACATTTTCCAGTGAGCCGTATAACAGAATAAAAAAGAGGTTCCTCAGACTGCGTAAGATTGCTTCACAGCTAGGCGGCCTGGCATATAACTTAACTCCACTATCTTACTATTCTCAAAAGTAGAGAGGACGTCAGTAGATTCTAAGTGCATTATAATTAAATATAAGGGGAAACTACATGAAAAGATGAGTTTCCCGTAACATTTTACTGATAATGCATCTCATAAGCTCATAAGAAAACATGCATTTAAGTATTGTAATTAAAAATGTACCAAGTTGTAATGTTTAAAGATAGTTTGATAATATGCCGTTGGCTAAATATATTTTTTAATGGCCCATGTAGCAGAATAAAAAGAGATCACTAAGACGGCGTACAAGACAAACAACAAGTTTCAACCGCGAAGCCCTAAAGGTTAAATGGAAATATGCTCACCAAGTCAATAGGTTAATACGGCACCAGTCGTACTTCTTCGGGGGTTCGGAGAACTCGGATCGAGCAAAGCACCCCAACGGTCGACAATCTCGAAAGAAGTGAGAAGTTAACCGTCTAGCGGTCGAATCTATATCTTTTGGCGAGGGATGGGTATCGAGGTACGCCGTGTAGCACGTCGCGCTCGCGGGAGATAAATTAATATGTAACGCAATTGTTAATAAATAGGCAATTACGAGAATCGATTCAAACAAATTATCATTTATAATTAGTAGAATAGTATTTATGACGGCGGTTAGTGAAAGAACGGAAATTTTCTAATGAAAAATAATAAAAATAAAAAATTATTTCTCTGCGTAACTTGCTTTAAATAAAATACATAGGTTCAAGAAATAAAAAACTTAGTAACTTCGATACAAATCAATGGATTTAATATATCAAAAATTGTCCCGTTTTATATTCCATACATGCGAGACATGCTGCATACTTGACATATTCAGTATATTAAATTTAATAGAACTAAAAAAATTTTAAACCAGAGATATCTAAAAAGAAAGCAGACTATCTTATCAAAAATAAACTCAAGAATACCAGTTTAACCATTCAACACATTATAAAAATTACCACATTTCTACACTAAAAAAGATTTCCTTAAACCATTAATGGCCAATGCCTCAACTTAATAGACATTAAATGTGTTACCATATAATGTTTAAATGAGTTTTGATAATATACCATTAGTTAAATGTATGTTTCAATAATCTACCTATGTATGTTACAGAGATCCTATATTTTTATTTACGGTCAATTCATCTTTATTCGCCAATCGTCTCAAACGAGCCTGCTTTTGAAAGTAATATAGCGTTAGTATTCAGAAAATATTAATGATATCGGAGCCTAAAACATCCTTGACACTAAAAAATCGTCGTGTTTCCTCACAAAACCCATCATCTTGCCTATTTAGCTTGCTTTCCTATTGTTTAGCAGGTTAAATAAAATTATTATTTCGCTCTTTTTGTCTGTACTGAATCGTTAGGGGAATACAATTCTAGTCCTATAAGAGAGACAGCTAAAATTAATGTAAGCAATCAGAAATCCTACACTATGAGCTACTTAGTTAAAATTTCATATTTCCTTGCTGGGTCAGGCAAAATTTGTGATGTGTCGGTCAAAATTTATAAAAATACAAAAAAAAAATGCTAGATGCATTTTTAGCGTGACTTTCTATCTAATACCATCTTATTTCAAGGTATAATTCGGTTGCCAAAATGAGAATAAAATAATTTTCTCATGGTTTATGTCATCCTAAAAAGTCAAATGGTTATATTCTGTCAGATACATTCAAATTTAAATATTTTCTCCAAGAAGAATTTTAAGATAGTATTATAGTAAATAAAAATTCTATGCCTCCAATATTTCTTGGAAACATATTGTGTTCTAGCGACATAACCCAAAAGTACCTCTATTCAGAAACGCATCGTACTTTTCTTGTCAAACTTGACTTTGTTGTAATGTAGTATGCAGGGCACTTTGAAAACAAAAATTAGATTAGAAACCGCCGCCTCTTAAGGCATACTTTTTTTAGGTCTTACATAGGGTACATTGGTATACAGAACAAATGTCATCTTTAATTGTCTCATTGTCCCGTCCATTACATACATTATTATAATAATCTTAAAGCACCTGTTACCAGCATTATCTGTTTTTTATGGTTTTCATAAAACATAGCGATTACCGATAAAAATTATACGAAAACTTGATAAATAACTTTTTTTTTCAACTGAAATATACTGGTTTTCGGTGGAAAAATGTTACTTTTAACTAAAAATGAATATACGCGATACTCAGATGATCTTTTTTTTTAAATTTTTGTAGGATAATTCACCACTATGTTGTAAGTACTTGAGAGAGGACATTCTTGAAAAATCCTCAAATTTCTCTGCAATTTTGTTCCTTCTAGAGTTAAATTCACAAATAAAACCCTGTATTCTTATCTTTCAGGTTGGTATATTAAAAAGGGATTATTAGTATGGCAATATTAATTAACGCTTGTTTTTTTTTTGTCGTATGAAGAGTTGAAATTTTTTTTTTCCACTCCAATGTTTGCGATGCAGGGGGTCGGGTTTCATCATAATCTTTCAGGGTAGCTCAGGTTTGATTGCATGTACTAAGGTTAGTGCTCCTTGCAATCGGTTTCAGGTTAGACGCGCCCCCCTCAGGTTAGTTCAGGTTTCTCAAACACAATTTATTGTGAATAAGTTAGGTGACTGGAATTAAGATTTTTGGTGCTGTAGCACAATAAATTGTGTTTGAGAAACCTGAACTAACCTGAGGGGGGCGCGTCAAACCTGAAATCGATTGCAAGGAGCACTAACCTTAGTACATGCAATCAAACCTGAGCTACCCTGAAAGATTATGATGAAACCCGACCCCCTGCATCGCAAACATTGGAGTGGAAAAAAAAAATTTCAACTCTTCATACGACAAAAAAAAAAACAAGCGTTAATTAATATTGCCATACTAATAATCCCTTTTTAATATACCAACCTGAAAGATAAGAATACAGGGTTTTATTTGTGAATTTAACTCTAGAAGGAACAAAATTGCAGAGAAATTTGAGGATTTTTCAAGAATGTCCTCTCTCAAGTACTTACAACATAGTGGTGAATTATCCTACAAAAATTTAAAAAAAAAGATCATCTGAGTATCGCGTATATTCATTTTTAGTTAAAAGTAACATTTTTCCACCGAAAACCAGTATATTTCAGTTGAAAAAAAAAGTTATTTATCAAGTTTTCGTATAATTTTTATCGGTAATCGCTATGTTTTATGAAAACCATAAAAAACAGATAATGCTGGTAACAGGTGCTTTAAGATTATTATAATAATGTATGTAATGGACGGGACAATGAGACAATTAAAGATGACATTTGTTCTGTATACCAATGTACCCTATGTAAGACCTAAAAAAAGTATGCCTTAAGAGGCGGCGGTTTCTAATCTAATTTTTGTTTTCAAAGTGCCCTGCATACTACATTACAACAAAGTCAAGTTTGACAAGAAAAGTACGATGCGTTTCTGAATAGAGGTACTTTTGGGTTATGTCGCTAGAACACGATATGTTTCCAAGAAATATTGGAGGCATAGAATTTTTATTTACTATAATACTATCTTAAAATTCTTCTTGGAGAAAATATTTAAATTTGAATGTATCTGACAGAATATAACCATTTGACTTTTTAGGATGACATAAACCATGAGAAAATTATTTTATTCTCATTTTGGCAACCGAATTATACCTTGAAATAAGATGGTATTAGATAGAAAGTCACGCTAAAAATGCATCTAGCATTTTTTTTTTGTATTTTTATAAATTTTGACCGACACATCACAAATTTTGCCTGACCCAGCAAGGAAATATGAAATTTTAACTAAGTAGCTCATAGTGTAGGATTTCTGATTGCTTACATTAATTTTAGCTGTCTCTCTTATAGGACTAGAATTGTATTCCCCTAACGATTCAGTACAGACAAAAAGAGCGAAATAATAATTTTATTTAACCTGCTAAACAATAGGAAAGCAAGCTAAATAGGCAAGATGATGGGTTTTGTGAGGAAACACGACGATTTTTTAGTGTCAAGGATGTTTTAGGCTCCGATATCATTAATATTTTCTGAATACTAACGCTATATTACTTTCAAAAGCAGGCTCGTTTGAGACGATTGGCGAATAAAGATGAATTGACCGTAAATAAAAATATAGGATCTCTGTAACATACATAGGTAGATTATTGAAACATACATTTAACTAATGGTATATTATCAAAACTCATTTAAACATTATATGGTAACACATTTAATGTCTATTAAGTTGAGGCATTGGCCATTAATGGTTTAAGGAAATCTTTTTTAGTGTAGAAATGTGGTAATTTTTATAATGTGTTGAATGGTTAAACTGGTATTCTTGAGTTTATTTTTGATAAGATAGTCTGCTTTCTTTTTAGATATCTCTGGTTTAAAATTTTTTTAGTTCTATTAAATTTAATATACTGAATATGTCAAGTATGCAGCATGTCTCGCATGTATGGAATATAAAACGGGACAATTTTTGATATATTAAATCCATTGATTTGTATCGAAGTTACTAAGTTTTTTATTTCTTGAACCTATGTATTTTATTTAAAGCAAGTTACGCAGAGAAATAATTTTTTATTTTTATTATTTTTCATTAGAAAATTTCCGTTCTTTCACTAACCGCCGTCATAAATACTATTCTACTAATTATAAATGATAATTTGTTTGAATCGATTCTCGTAATT
Organism: Polydrusus tereticollis; assembly: GCA_963920685.1. NCBI lineage: Eukaryota > Metazoa > Arthropoda > Insecta > Coleoptera > Curculionidae > Polydrusus > Polydrusus tereticollis. The sequence continues at coordinate 22,757,646 of OY987328.1, forward strand.
GCCTATTTATTAACAATTGCGTTACATATTAATTTATCTCCCGCGAGCGCGACGTGCTACACGGCGTACCTCGATACCCATCCCTCGCCAAAAGATATAGATTCGACCGCTAGACGGTTAACTTCTCACTTCTTTCGAGATTGTCGACCGTTGGGGTGCTTTGCTCGATCCGAGTTCTCCGAACCCCCGAAGAAGTACGACTGGTGCCGTATTAACCTATTGACTTGGTGAGCATATTTCCATTTAACCTTTAGGGCTTCGCGGTTGAAACTTGTTGTTTGTCTTGTACGCCGTCTTAGTGATCTCTTTTTATTCTGCTACATGGGCCATTAAAAAATATATTTAGCCAACGGCATATTATCAAACTATCTTTAAACATTACAACTTGGTACATTTTTAATTACAATACTTAAATGCATGTTTTCTTATGAGCTTATGAGATGCATTATCAGTAAAATGTTACGGGAAACTCATCTTTTCATGTAGTTTCCCCTTATATTTAATTATAATGCACTTAGAATCTACTGACGTCCTCTCTACTTTTGAGAATAGTAAGATAGTGGAGTTAAGTTATATGCCAGGCCGCCTAGCTGTGAAGCAATCTTACGCAGTCTGAGGAACCTCTTTTTTATTCTGTTATACGGCTCACTGGAAAATGTATTTAACTAATGGCATATTATCAAAATCTCTTTTAGTATCAAACCCTAATAAATTTAAGCCATAAATAGATGCTTTCTTATGTGTCTTATGCATTGTTGATAAAATATTACAAGAAACTCATTTCTGCATATAGTTTCCACTTATATTTAACGATTATGCTATTAAGATGTATTGAAGAATATATTAGAACCTATTGACATCCTCGCCCGCATAGAGTATAGTAAGATTATGGAGCTACGTTGTAACACCTGTGTTCAAAGCAGGCTGCGTAGCTGTGAAGCAATCTTACGCTGTCTTAGGAACACCCTTTTTGTTCTTTTATGCAGCACATAAAAGAGTTATTTGGCTTGGTTGTAGTACTGTTTTAAAGAATGTGCATGCTAGTCATTTAAAATATATTATATTGTTTCTCTTGCTCTTTTATACATTTTTTTTTTGCTGGTGTCTACGAACTTTTTTTTTTCCATTGTAAATAATTCAATTTTGAGAATTGGGCCAATAATTTAAGTAAATCATGCATTTCGCATTTTTCATATTTACTTATAGATTTAATACGATGGTTGATGAGGCACGATGACTGCATGGAGGTTGCGGTCTTATTAAGATATAGCCCACCATAACTAGTAGATAAGTTTAATTTTCAAAGTGGTATTATAGACTCTCTTTTTTTTTCAGATACTTCGTTTTACATGAGTTTAATTAATCGAACTTATACGAACTTTGCCGAATACTACTAGCTACAGTCTATAAAACATTTCAACCAATTTATATTATTTTAGTATCGCTCTGACTGTTACAGAGGAAAGACCTGTCTAGAGTCTAACATATAAAAATTATTCAAGATGTCTTTTGCCGATGGTCTTGTTGAAGATTTAAATACATTTTTTTTGGATGCCAATTTGAAGAATAATAAAACAGCTGTGAATATCGGAGTTAAGCGATGTTATAAAGCATCAAAATTAATTTCAACGGCTCTTAAAAATTCTAGATCTATTGCAGAAAAGCAGCATATTTTAACGTTATTAGCCCGGGTAAAAAGCTTTACGGCGATTATTAGAGCAATGGAAGTAACCGGGTTTGGATATGCAGAACGAAAGGAGACAGCAACACATCGTGTTAAATGGGATGACTTACACTCAGCATTTAAATCTAGAGTCAGGACTGGAATAATCACAAACCTGAAAAACACCGATGCTAAATCGTTCCTAGAAGACTGTGCAGCCTTACTTAAAAGAAGAATTCAAAATTGTTTAAAAGTTGATAATTCCTTTAAGGTTAACGCTGTGCTATGTGGAGAGTTCCAAGTTACTAAAGACAGTCTAACTCTAAGTGAATATAAATATCTTAATTCAAAGAATGCTGTTATTGACCAAAATACTAACTTCGATGAATGGTTTCTAGAAAATGTGCAAGATCAGTTGTTAACTAAATTGGAGGAGTTTCAGGAAAAAGATAGTGGTTGGGCTTTAAAGAAGCTAGTAAATTTGACAGTATCTATAAATAAGTATAATCCTCTTCGTGTAGGTAGTTATATTAAGCTACCTCCTTTCATTCAAAACAAGCAAGCTTGTATCAATGTACAAAATAATGATAATATGTGTTTTGCATGGGCTGTGACGTCAGCTTTATATCCTAATAAGTACAATTATAACTTGCCGTCATCATACCCAGATCCTAAGACAGTACTGAATTTGACGGGAATACAATTTCCTATGACTTTGCGACAAGTATCTAGATTTGAACACCAGAATTATTTATCAATAAATATTTATCGGCTGGAAAAATATCGAAATAAGTTTAATGTTATCCCAGCTTATTTAACAAAAGCCAGAGTAGAAAAACATGTAAATCTTTTATTGGTACAGGATAAGTATTATGATACAGATGATGATGAAATAGACACAGACATTTTCTCTGCTAAGCAGCATTTTGTGTGGATAAAAAACCTATCTCGCTTAATGTCAAAACAGCTCAGTAGTCATGAACAAAAAAAGTGTATTTGCGACCGTTGTCTTCACTTTTTCTATTCTGAAGAGAAGTTAAATAAACATATTCAAGATTGTGAGATGGTAAACACTGGTGCAGTACCTAAAATTCCAACAGAGGAGCAAAAGTGGGTAGAATTCAAAGATTTCAAATTCAAGGAAGAAGCCCCCTTTATAATTTATGCGGACACTGAATGTCTTCTGGATCCAATTGAAGATGTTGGAAGTAAAGCAACTTTAAACTACCAAAAACACATTCCGTATAGCGTGGGGTTTTATGTTAAATGTTCATATGATGATACTCTCTCATTTTATAAGTCGTACACTGGACAAGACTGCATGCAATGGTTTGTTAAGGAACTTGTTAGTTTTGCTGGAGACGTTGAGACAGTCTTTTTGTGTGATTTGCCCATGGAAAATCTTTCTGCTGAACAAAATCAGATTTTATATAGTTCCAAGCTGTGTCATATTTGCGAAAAACCATTCTCGTCTGACGACATTATAGTTCGAGATCACAGTCATATCACTGGTAAAATAAGAGGGGCAGCTCATGAAAAATGTAATCTTAACTTTCAAGATAGTCATACAATACCCGTTCTTTTCCATAATATGAGTTCCTATGATGGTCATTTGGTATTAAAGGCATTGGCAGAGGTACCAGGAAAAATCGATATTTTACCTGTGAACAAAGAGAAATATATTTCATTTACGAAAAATATTCCAGAAAATTTGGTGCAGTTAAGATTTATAGATAGTTTTCGATTTTTGGCTTCTGGGTTAGATAAGTTAGCATCATACTTATCAGATTATCCAATTCTTAAATCTGAATTTGCGGAGCTCTCTGAAGATCAGTTTTCATTGCTCTGTAGGAAAGGAGTATTTCCATATGATTTCATGAGTAGTTGGGATAAATTAAGCGAAACCAAATTGCCTTTAAAAATTCAATTCTATAACAGATTGAATGACTCCCTGATAAGCGATATGGATTATGCTCATGCGCAAAAAGTCTGGAACTCTTTAGGTTGCAAGACAATGCAAGATTATTCTGATCTTTATCTTAAAATTGATATTTTGCTTCTAGCAGATATTTTTGAAAAATTTCGCAAGACATCTTTTAAAACCTACGGCATTTCTCCTACACATGCGTACACCTTGCCGGGGTATGCTTGGCAATGCATGTTATTTCAAATGTCTAGAACAAGTCAAGTAAAACTCGAACTGTTGACCGATTTAGATATGATTATGTTTGTTGAAAAAGGTATAAGAGGGGGATTAAGTCAGTGTTCTAAGCGATATGCTGAAGCCAATAATAAGTACATGCCTTCATACGACGCTAATAAAGAGGAGTCATATTTGACATAAATAACCAATATGGTTGGGCAATGTCTCAATATCTGCCATATGGATGCTTTAAATGGCTTTCTAGTGAAGAAATTAACAGTCTTAATGCAGTCAATGTCTCTGAAGAAGCTGACACAGGATATATCTTAGAAGTTGATTTAAAAATTCCCTTCGAACGACATAATAAATTTTCGGACCTTCCACTTTGTCCAGAACATCAAAAACCTGAGGGTGCTAATAATATAAAACTTCTGGCTACCCTGCATGACAAGGATAAATATGTCATTCACTATAGGAACTTAAAGCAGGCATTAGCATTAGGGGTGCAATTAAAAAAAATACATAGGGTGCTGTCATTTAGTCAATATCCATGGTTAAAGCCATATATTGATTTGAATACTAGTCTAAGACAGGCAGCTAAAAATGAATTTGAGAAAAATTTATTTAAGCTTATGAACAATGCTGTATTTGGAAAGACTATGGAGAATGTTCGGAATTATTCCTCAGTGAAATTAGTTATGAATTGGGAAGGACGCTATGGAGCCGAAGCTTTAATATCAAAGCCTGAATTTAAAACATGTACTATAATAAATGAAAATTTTGTAATTATCGAACTTGCAAAGTCAAAAATTTATTTCAACAAACCTATCTATTCTAGATATAGCCAAAACTACCATTTACGATTTTCATTATAATTACATGCTGCAAAATTTCTCTAATTGCAATGTCCTTTATACCGATACCGATTCGCTAATATATGAAATTAGAAATATAGATATTTATGAAGTCATTAGAAGAGACTGTCAACAATATTTTGATACATCTGATTACCTTGTGGACAACATATATGGAATTCCAAATGTTAATAAAAAAGTTCTTGGAATGATGAAAGATGAGAACAATGGGCGAATTATGACTCATTTCATAGGGCTTAGATCTAAAATGTATGCTACAAAAGTGCATTTTACCTTTGACGAAATAGAACAAGAAAGATTGAAACTGGCGGTGACTGGTAAACAACGACAAGAAATTGAATGTTATCTTTCGAAAAAGGGGTTAACAAAAAAAATTAAAGGTATTAAGAAGTCGGTAATTGAAAATCAAATATCATTTGAAGATTATGTTAAGTGTCTGCAAACATTTACGGATAAACAGATTTCACAGAATTTAATAAGATCCAAAAATCATGATATATATAGTGTAAAACAAAGTAAGATAGGTTTAAGCCCTCATGATGATAAGAGACGAATTTCAAAATCCTCTGCTGACACGATTCCTTGGGGACATTGTTCGATAATGGAAGGCTAGTCAAAAATATATTTTACCTAACAATCAATCTAACTTTTCCAGGAGTGTATACTCCTAAACATGTTTATCTACAAGAATATAGACAAATACATATTTAAAATTAAAACAGATCACAAATAATTTATAAATTCCCAAATTAATGTTATAAGTTTGAAAATGATTAATAAATTACCACATGAAATTAAAAAATGTCATTATGGGTAAAAATAAAATTACTTGTTGTTTCACTACTTATTCAGTTACTGGCACGCGTGTTTCGACTCTTTCGGATCATTTTCAAAGAAGTTATTAATTATTATTATTTTTACCCATAATGGATAATATACGGTTTCACCATGAATGTAACCCAACGCAAGTTAATTACATTAAAAAATGTCTATTATTATTATTCTGTTTAAGAGCCAGCTCAAATCATTTTTTATCTTATTTCTGGTGACTTTCGATTGTTAATTGGTTTCTAAATGTTAAAATAATTAAGCGAATATGTAGATATCTATAACTGTTTGAAAGGATTTGTATTTGTGCTAAGTACCTACGTGAAACTATTTAAACCTTGTTATCACTTAGTTTTAAGTTTAGGTTGTAAGTATTACACTATTGACCATTCCTATACAATTTGTAATTATTGTCATAGGTATATATTACAGAACAGATGGGGATATTATGTTGATATGCAAATATAATTTGAAAAAAAAAGGAATAATAAGTATATTGTGTATTTTATATCTGTAAAAATGTCCAAAGAAATTATTTGTGTAGTAGGTAGTGTCAATAAATATATATTATTTAAACATTGTTAGTTGTTTTATTTAAAAATAATTCTCGTAACGACGAGTGTCGTATGTGCAAAATGAGAATTCTGGGAAAATGGGGTAGGTTAACACATTTTTTTTTGTTTTAGTTACCTTTTGCATTATGCTATTCTTTTCAGATACAATTTATTTTTGGGGGTATTTTTTGATATAAATTTATTGGTAGGTAATAGTTTCAGCATGCGAACAAAATATTTTGTTGTTATAAAATACACTTACGGCGTTTTAAATTATTATACCTAGTTCACCCTGCTAAAAATCAAACAGAAAAATCCTTACTGTTGAGACAAGTACTTACTATATGGTATTTTTATATCCGAACTAATTTGCATTGTATAATAAAGGTAAAATAATTAAATATGCACAGTAAATCTGGCTCATGGATGCATTTTAATTATTTTGGTGCAAAATCAATAAAAAAAAAATGTGTACTTGCGTAGGTATCTACTGCTAGATAATGTGGCAGCATTCAAATGCCAAAAACCTACCTACATAAGGAAAAAACACTTAAGACTTTCTAAGTTAGGTACCTAAGTATATGCATAGAGGAGGATAGGTAGGTAATACATTTTACCCATAAAGCAATTGAGGAAATTTAGAATATAATTTTCGTAACTGTTAGATACAGTAATATTTATTACCTTTTGTCTGTTATATCTGATTTTATAACTTACAAATGCAAAATATTAACTTAAGATTTGAAAAAGGTTTAAATGCCTATAGGGTGAAAATACTGCTTTCTTAAAAGCGAAAAACGGATTTCGCACCACCAAAATTACCATAAAACTGTAGGTACGTATATCTATAGGTACCCACCTACTTGGTAGGTAACTAAAAATTGATCAAATTGCATTACGGCACTTCTTTCTACGACGCAGTATAATATAACCGTGGTGTGATGTTAATCTTATTTGCACGTTTTCTTGAAAAACTAATAAATTTTATATCTGCTGTTTCTTATATTTTATTGTGTTGCATCTAACAACAGCACAGTTTGACGATATTTATTGTTCATATTATATACAATTTTATTGTAAATAAAAAAATATAAATTGTTTAAATCAGCCTAAACTGTTACGTTTTACTTCGATTAACAAGCTGAAACGCGTTTGTAAAGATAATCAAGAAATACTCGTGGGTAACATCTGCGCCCCTGCGCGACCGATACGGAAACGCGTCTGCATTGTAAGCATATCATCCACCACGAATAACATTTACCGCAAGACAACGTAGCTCAATGGTTAGAGCGTAGCCTGCATGTGCCGATGGACGCGGGTTCTATCCCCGAAGAAACCAGCTTTTTTTCTGCATTGATCGTCAACTCTCAGAAGACAGTGGCATATTATGGGTAGTTAGTTTGGAAGAGGTTGTAGAGTTAATAATTTTGGCGTCGCGACGCCCTCCGAGGGGGCCCAAATGTTTAGTACGCCCCTGACCCGGCGTCGGTTCGCTTGAAAAACAGAATGGACCTTAAATTTCCTTATGGAGATTTACATGTAAAAAAGCTCAACTCTAATCCCGGAACGCCTTAGATTATCTACTCCTATCAACTTTCGAACTACAGGGCGTTAAAGTTTTAAGAAAAAAATCGTTTTTCTATCATAACTTTAACAACTTTCTAGCTATTTTTATATATTTTTCACACATGCCCTCTAAGCATCAATAGCCATTTTTTGTTGTAGAAAAATTTTAAAATTTTTTAACCAGTGGCGTCCTGAAAGGGTTTGGACTAGACATTTTGGAAAAATATTATGTACGCCACTGCTTTTTCTCAAGATAAAAATTATTTTTAAAATACCATTCATTTTAGGCCAAATTTAATATCTTGCATTTTTATCGTCCGACAAACAGTTTCCGACAAAAAAATAAAAAGCATTAAATGCGCATTCGCTATCTGCCTATGGTTTATTTTTTAACATTAAATTAAAACAACTAACATTAAATAACGTGTAAACAAAAACGAAAATAATTTAGATTAGCTGTTGAAAGTGGCCACCACCTACAAGAATGCATGCTTCAGCTCTTCTCCTCATTGAGTCTCGTACCCTTTGAAAAATTCCTGGAGTATTCCTGATAGTGTCGAAACAAACTATTATGCGGTTTCTCAACTCCTCTTCAGTATTTATTGGGATGCTGTAAACCAACGTTTTCAGATGTCCCCACAGGAAAAAATCTAGACTGTTTAGATCAGGGGATCAAGTTCGCCACGATTGTGTTCCTCTGCGCCCTATCCATCGATTACTATAATGTTGATTTAAAAACTATCGTGCTAAGAGACTGAAATGGGCAGGTGCACCATCGTGCATAAACCACATACGATGTCGGGTTAAAATAGGGATGTCGTCTAGGAAATTTGGTAAAGTGTGTTCAATAAATTGGCGATAATTGATTCCGTTCAATCTGGCTGGTAAAAAATTAGGCCCAATTAAATAATCACCAATAATTCCAGCCCAAACATTTACAGAAAATTGCTCTTGGTGGTGGGATTCCGTAATGGCATGTGGGTTTTATTCTGCCCAGAAGTGATTGTTATGAAAATTTTGTATGGCGTTCCTGGAAAAATTAGCTTCGTCCGTGATCAAAATTCTGGCATCAAATTGGGGATTTTCGGTAACCATTTGAATAAACCATTGGCAGAAATTGATGCGTAATGGAAAATCCCTAGGAAGTAGGGTCTGGACCCGTTGAATATGGTACGGATATAACAAATAGCTTTGAAGAATTCTCCAGACTAGGACATGAGTAATATTTAAAATATTCCCAATTTTTCTGGTACTTATATTAGGGTTTTGTTCCACTAAATTTAAAACAGCTTCTTCGGTTTCCGGTGTTCGTGTAGTTTGGTGTGCCCCTTTTAAGTAGTTTTTTGTTTCAAAAGATCCCGTTTCACATAACTTTCTGTGAGTTCCTGAAATCGTTCGTGCATCCGGAACTATTCTATTTGGATAACGCTCTTGGTATAATCGTCTGGCTTTGAATGCATTGCCGTCAGCAAGCCCGTACAGGTAATGCATATCCGCAAACTCGACATTTGTAAAATTTACCATGCTACTTATACGTTTAAAAGGTATTACGTTTTTAAAATTTAAGTTAAGTGGAAAGCCGTGTACATAAATAAATAGCTGTCAAAACTATTTGGCAATAAATATTTCGTTATTGTCATTGTTTCCTTAACAAAGTTCATAGCCTACTTGTCAGAAACCATGGGCACATAGCGAATGCGCATTTAATGTTTTTTATTTTTTTGGCGGAAACTGTTTATCGGACGATAAAAAGGCAAGATATTAAATTTGGCCTAAAATGACTAAGTATTTTAAAAATAATTTTTATCTTGAGAAATAGCAGTGGCGTACATAATATTTTTCCAAAATGTCTAGTCCAAACCCTTTCAGGACGCCACTGGTTAAAAAATTTTAAAATTTTTCTACACCAAAAAATGGCTATTGATGCTTAGAGGGCATGTGTGAAAAATTCATAAAAATAGCTACAAAGTTGTTAAAGTTATGATAGAAGAACGATTTTTTTCTTAAAACTTTAGCGCCCTGTAGTTCGAAAGTTGATAGGTTAAGGATATATGTTAATTTGAACTTTTCTTCTTAAAATCACCTAAGGATTCACACCGTTAAGGATCAGCATCTTATTCTGAAACACCCTGTATAACTTAAGTGAGTATGTAACTTATAACTTATTTACGTCATCGTTTGATATTCATTTTCTTAATGTTTCTTGTATTGTCTTCACCGCTCGATGTTAAACTGTCTTCGAATGACGATGAAGAAAGCTTTCTCGATTTATTCTAAAAAACACATAAGCACAAAAACACAAAAATCGACCCGTTCTTTTTCACCACTTCTGATGTTGTCTCTTAATAAAGCAATAGCACTTCACAAGAACAAATTTTATTATATCAATTATTTGAACCGTAAATCGAACGCAGTCAGCGGCGTACAGTTGAGTTCAGAAAGAAGTAGGACACGGATTCTTATCCTATGTAAACCAGTCTTTTAAAAAACATCAAAATTTTGACATGACACTGACATCCTTTTTAAATTATTTAAAAAAATATATTTTTTACAAGTAGTTATTGATTCAAAGCATAATGCCTAGGCTTGACAATGTTCAAAGGACTCAAATAATTGCGTTTTTAAATGACGGAATACCTATACGAGACGTTGCCGCTATAATGCACGTAGCAAAAAAAACGGTAGAAAATATTAAGTACAGATGGGAAGCGGATGGAACTTTGGATAAGAAAAAGCCTCCTGGAAGACCAAGAAATACAACGCAAGAACAAGACAATGGTCTTGTGCAATACTTGGAGGAAAATCCCTTTCAAATAATGCGAGCTGCTATTCAGCAAACTAATTTTCCTGGTTCGAGACCGACAGGTTGTCGTAGGGTAAAAGAATCCCATTTAAAAAATTATGTTGCCGCCAAAAAAATTAAATTAGGGGAAGAACACAAACAGGCACGAATTATTTTTGCCTTAAATAATATATTGCGGCCAGACTGGAATAGAGTAGTCTTTACTGACGAAAAAGTTTTTCAGTCTACGGTCAACAGACATATCAGGGTATACAGACCTCGCAATACAAGATATACTGAAAATTTTATCAGTAATTCCGAAAGATCAGGGAGATTTTCGGTAAATGTATGGGCATGGGTGAGTTATCATGGACTTGGAGTGTGTTGGATTGTAAATGAAAGGTTTAATGCAGTCACTTATAAGAACATTTTGGAATATATTATGATGCCTAGTGTATCGCAACATTTCCCTAACCAGAGCTTTATTTTTCAACACGACAACTGCCCGGTTCACAGCGCGGGTATGGTCAAAGATTGGTTCCAGAGAAATAACGTGGAAACTTTGCCGTGGCCTTCAAAAAGTCCCGATATTAATATAATAGAAAACGTGTGGGGTCTAATGACACGAAAAATATATAAAGCAAATTTCAGACCAGCTAACAGAAATGAACTTGTTTCATTTATTGAAGAAACGTGGAACGAGTTAAGTGATGATCTTGATTTTGTGAGAGGTCTATACTTATCGATACCCAATAGACTGAATGAGCTTTTACAAAAAAATGGAGCGATTACTAAATATTAAATAGTTGTAATTGTCTTTTTTAATTAATTATTGTGTACAATAAAATGTTGGAATTAAGTTAACTTGTTATTTTTTAATGAAACGAAGAAAAAATGGAATAAAAATTATAAATATGACACATTTAAGTCTAGCCCAATAAATAAAAAGTTTAGTCTGTTATAATTTGAACACAGTCAATAGCTTGTCCTACTTTTTTATTAACTTTCGGGGATTATGGGTAGGTTTACAACTCACAATCAATGTCCTACTTCTTTCTGAACTCAACTGTACATTGTTTGTCATTAATATTTGTTAAGGTGCTCCCTGGGACGCCACTGGACATAATAAATTCAATCTAAGTAGGGCTAATTAAGGACGTTTAAAAAAATTATAAGAAACCGATATTTTTTTAAAAATTTTAACACCCTGTAAATTTAAAACGGGGAAACTCCGGACACATGTTAATATGAACTTTTTCTGTTAGAATATCATAAAGAATCAGCCCCTTAAGTTACGTACCGTACTTCTGAAACACCCTGTATATCGTATGATTATCCCAAATGGACACTTAAAATATAGGTATCTAAAATAAATGTATTAATTATTTTTAAATTTACGATATAATTTTCATAGTGTACCTATGGTTTATTGCGGTTTCACGACTAACGACCCTTCAGTGTGCTATCAGCCATTAGGAAATAGAGTATAATCGAAATTCTATACACACTAAACTATATACCACCAAGCTATGTGAAATTCCCGCAAAAATTAAAGATGTACCCACTTTGGGGAAGAAAAATTTTGAACGCTAAAGAATATTATTTTAACTGTTAAGTTTGGCTTAATATTCCTAAAATAAAATTTGTTTAATATTGGCTCTAATGATTTAAAGTCAATATCTGGACTGCTGGAATTAAAAGTTCTCAAAACAGAGTATTTATAAAGGAGGCATTTTCTAATTCTAATTTTAGTTTTATACCAGAGGATATAACCGCTAGCCAATAACTGTCAAACATATGAAAGAAAACACTAATTGTTTTTTGATTTTCACTTTAATATGTCAACATGACACGTGTTTCACCAGAAGATCTGAAGAAGCCGCTGTGACGGTGAAACACGTGTCATGTTGACATATTAAAGTGACTATTTCCCTTATATACTGTAACTACAATGCGCTTTTCACTTGATTTTCGGTGAAAATCAGCCCTCGGTCGCGATTGAGCTGAAAATTGCACTCTTCTGGTTTTTCATTGTTGGTTACCTACGAGAATACTGTCACAACAAGTTGAAATTTCTGCTTTGACAATTTCGCGTCAATTTATCAAAATGATTCAGGAAATAGTCTAAAAAATATATTTCGTGCATGTAAAATGGCTTGATAATCATGCACTCAGATTTGTTGCCCTAAAGAAACAGCTTTCATGCATTTTTATTGTTATTTACCTTAAAAAGTGCCCTCCCTTCGGTCGGGCACTTTTTGGTAAATAACAATAAAAATGCATTCAAGCTGTTTCTAGGGCAACAAACCTTCATGCATGATTTTCAGCAATTTTACATGCACTTAACATATTACTATTGAAAATCAAAAAACAATTAGTGTTTTCTTTCATATGTTAAATAGGGATTTTCATCAAGTAACGGTCGAAACTATAAGACTAATAACTGTCAAGTTCAAGAATATAAAAAAAAATAATTATTAAATAAATATTTACAATTTAAAAAACAATATTTTATAGGCACTAATTCATGCGACAGAAATAATTTGACTTCTTTACATTTTCTGATTACGGTCATGCTAAGATTCCCTTTCTGGCGAAAAAATAAATGCATATATCTAACAATAAACATGGATAAAAAGTAAATGAGGTAATTTATTAATGCAGTAAAAAATGTATGTATATTCTAATTAAATATTTTGCAAGATATATGTTTATTAAAATGGGAGGAGAGACGATAATAAATGTTCAATTTACATGTTTTTTTATCGACAATTTATATAATCGCGTTGAAAGTTGTTTTCTATATTTATTAATTAAATTAATATGCATGTGTTAGCGGCTGTTGAAAGAACATAAAGTTAGTGGCCGTTAAAAGAATATAAAGAGTTTTCCACAAAATTTTGTCTCCCGTCTTTCCCACTTTAAATAATATTCAATAATTTTCTTCACAGGTATATTTTGATATACTTCTTTAAAAAATAAAATTTTGAATGTAAGTAGTAGAAACAAAAGTTTTACACACTGACTATGTTAATGCCACTATATACTACAATAAAGTACTAAAATACAGTAAACCTGTAATAATGCAGTCGTAAGGACATATTATAATTTTAAATAATATACTAAAATACGAGAGGCCCAGATCTCACATGAAAAAACATTGTTTATAAAGCCCAAAGAAGCTCAAAGTTCAAATATTACAAGCAGTGATATAAAGTCAAAAATCAATATAAAAAAATAAGAACTTTATAAAGAAACCAAAAGTGGTCATATCATAATTAAAAGTGGTACAACTGAAAATCTGGAGAGGCTTGTCACTCATGCTAAGCACGTCTTAAAGGATAAATATGAACTAGAGGTTAAAGAGCAACAAGTACCGAGGGTAAAAATTGTTGGCTTGAACAAAAATTATGCCAACGGAGAAGAATTGATATCAAATTTATAAAAGAAATGCACCTTTTGCGCTGAGAATCACAACAGGTACCAGTGCAAAACTGAACAACCAAAATGTATAAACTGTGAGTATGCTAACGCTCAGTTCAACGGCCGTTATCCCACCGATCATGACAGTGAATGTGAAGTTAGTCCCATATTGGCAAGAAAGGCTAAGATAGCAAGAGAGGCTATTAACTACGGTGCTAGAATTTGATGGCTAATAACAATAATTTATTTGTGTGATGAATACATGGCCTATCAGGCCATTTTCTGTGATACTCTAGACTCTTCAGGATATCTCAAGCAGCCTGATTTGAGCGTTATCCATGTCAACATCAGGAGTATTGGTAAGAATTTCGATAACTTTTTGGCTTATCTGGAGTCCCCTGGTAGGGAGTTTGATGTGATAGTTATGTCCGAGACAAACTGCGTTAATAACATCAATGACTTTGGGTTAGTTAATTATGATATATTACAACGAGAGCAAATTTAACAAATGTGATGGTTGTATTTTGTACGTTAAATCTGATTTAGTAATCCAACATCAGATTCTAGAACGCAATCAATGTAAATTTATAAGAGTAGAATTATGTAAAAACAGTAAGATTATAGGCATTATGGGTACATATCGTCCTCCTTCACTAAACGCCGACTCTTTTGTTGATGCACTTGAAACAGTATTAACTAGTAACAATCAGGGTTGTGATATTGAAATCTTTACAGGTGATACGAATGTAAATTTAATGGATAAAGGTAATACTGTTACAGATCCCTATTTAAATATATTCGGTGGATATGCATGTGCGGTGAATGTTCCTACTAGGGTGGACAAGTTCAGCAGAACTTGTTTGGACCACTACTTTTTGAAATATAAAAAATTCAGTGTCTCGATACCCTTTCTTTAGTTCTGAATAGTGGGCTAACTGATCACTATTCGATTATACTGAACATTGAATTAAGTACTGCAAAAAGAAATAATTCGTCTGATAATAAAAAATACATTCAGAGATTGGATGGAGATAGGTTGGCACAGCTTTTAGGTAATGAGGACTGGAAGTCGGTTATGAATGAGGTTGACCTTGATATTGGTGTTAACAGTTTTATTAATATATTACAGAAACACATACGTAAGTCAACAAATTCTTATTATGTTACATGTAAAAAAAGAAAGATCAAGCCATGGATAACCTTAAGACTAATTCGAGCTATCAGACATAGGGATAAATTAAAAAAGATTTCTGCTTTGTACCCTCGTAGCAATGAAGCACTGGAGAGCTTTAGAAACTATAGGAAGCTCTTATCTAGACTTGTCGATCAGGCAAAAACTACCTATTACACGCAACTATTTGATGATTGCCGTAATGATCCAAAAAAAAATTGGGACACAATTAAGAAATCTACTGGAGGGTGCAAACAAAATCAAAAGATTACGAAAATAAATAATAGTAATGGTCAGATTATCAATAGTGAGGCTGGAATGGCCAATTAATTTAATGAATTTTTTATTAATATTGGTAGGGTGATGGCAGAGAGGTTGGGTCATACTGAGACGCCCACCCACCCTGAGAACAACCTACAAGAATCCTTCTTGCGCCCCATAACTGGCAATGAACTTATTTAAATTATTGCTTGCCTTAATTCTGGAGCTTCAGGTATCGATGACAAAATAAATAACACATTGATCAAACAATTTCATGTATACCTTCTTGGGCCATTACGGTATTTAATCAACCAAGTCTTTAGCACTGGCAAATATCCCAAAGCTTTTAAGAACCCTATAATTATACCAATATTTAAATCCGGTGCAAGAACCAACTTAGGTAACTGTAAACCGATTGCTTTAACAAGAAATCTTAACAAAATTTTTGAAAAAGCTATTAAGTTGTGCCTTACTTCTCATTTGCAAAATAAAAATATACTCTCCGAATATCAATTTGGTTTCAAGGTTGGTTGTAGCACTGAAGATGCAATTCGTGGGGTAACGGATCATATAGCCCATTGCTTGAATAGTGAACAAAAATCAATGGGGATATTTCTAGATCTGGCGAAGGCCTTTGACTCTGTGTCACATCCTATACTATTGGAGGTGCTGCATTCAATAGGTGTAACAGGTATGGGTAACGAACTTTTTAAAAGCTACCTTGAGGGCCGACTACAGCGGGTGAAAGTAGGCAATGTTATGAGTGAGCAGCTTCCTGTGGAGTATGGTATACCACAGGGTACTGTGCTTGGGCCAGTCCTCTTTATTGTTTATATAAATAATATTATTAACTTATTGCCAAGGGGCAGAGTCGTCTGCTACGCCAACGATACTGTATTACTATTCTCGGGCACTACATGGGAAAATGTATTTAATAAAGCCAAAAGGGATCTACAACGCGTAAAGAAATGGTTAAATTCATTCAAACTTACTCTGAATGTGGATAAGTCCCACTTCATGTGCTTTGCCTTGTCAAAGGCTTCTGTTACCAATAGAAACTCGCTTACTATTCATGCAGATACTTGCACTGACTTCAGTTCGTGCCAATGCAAGGAAATAATAACTTTTTGAAATAAAATTAAGTACATAGGTCTATATTTCGATCCGATGATGAAGTGGTACTGCCACATAGAGTATACAACATCTAAATTAAGAAAATTATTTTATGAGTTTATACCCTCAGGCAAATACTGTCTAGGCGTTGTATTGCAGGAGTTTACAGTGCTTTGGCTGAATCAATATTAAGCTACGGTATACTGGTATGGGGTGCTGCATGCTTCAATACTTTGACCCCTCTCATAATTGCGCAAAAACGTGTTCTAAAAATAATGTATTTTAGGAATCAAACTTACCCCACTAGTCTGCTTTTTAGAGAAGCTGATATTTTATGTATAAGAACACTATATTTGAGATCAGTTATAAGACTAATATTGTTAAAAAAATTAATAATAATAGCAACTAATCACGACATTGTCACTAGAAGTGTTTCAAACAGAAATGCCGTTGTGCCCGAGGCTGTGACCTCTGCGACTCAAAGATGTTTATTTTTTACGGGACCAAAAATTTCTAATAAATTGCCACTACAATAAAGAAATAATCCCTATCGTAAGATTAGAAAAGAACTACCAGCTTGGCTATTACAGACAGAAATAGAATACTTTGACATATTTTAAAAAATAAGAAATGTTATTATATTATGATACAGAACCAGTTGCCACTATCTGTAATTTATTAAATACAGTAACCTTAAGAATAGATGTTGGGCTGATAGATATAAGTATAGCAAGTATACACACAAGCCACTAAGGCTGTGCGAACTCACGTTTGTAACAATGAGGTACACAAAACTTTAACCTGTATCTCCACAAGTCGACTGGTTCAAATTTGTTGAAAAATTGGAAAATAAAATCCTTTTTGAATTTTACTGCACTACTTCTTTATTAAAAGACTAATAACATTCCTCTTCTCTTCACCCTAGCATGGGCTATAACATTGCTAACAAGACATGTTAGGTAAATCACTTTTGTTAACACTTAACAACTTTTTAACGTGAAGGCTTTTCTCTCCACGGAGCGACGATTTGCCTCTTTAGACTTCCACCTGACACTTTAACACAATTAACTACTTTTAACAACTTTTTAACGTGAAGGCTTTTCTCTCCACGGAGCGACGATCTGTCTCTTTAGAGTTCCGCCTGACACTTTGTTAACAAACAACAACTTTTTAACGTGATGGCTTTATCCACTCACGGAGCGGCGACTTGTCTCGTTAGATTTCTGCCTGACACTGCTTTGTTTACATTTCAGAACATATATTAACCCTATCCGAATGTTAACACGTCAATACCAAAATGGCAACGTCCATCCATCAGGCCACTATCGATCGGCCAATCAAATAGCTTATACTCGTTGCTAAGCACGTGGAAGCTAATATTATTTGATAGTTTTAGAGAATATTATAAAATAGCAGACAGTTTTTTACATTATATGATTTATCTCGAACGTATATGTTATAGATTTGTACAACGATGCCACCACTTTGTTATGCGGTGTTGCCATTTATATTGCATGCGAAATTAATGCATTTTTTTTTCTATTTATTGCATTTAGTGGTTGAAGAAAAACATAGTACTTTAGAACGAATGCGGCGTTGCCGCTTGGCTTAGTGTTACATTACATTATATCCGTTAAGATTGATTTCACCTTGTTACTTTATTTTCCTACTGAGTCACGACAGAAATATGAAGTGTGTCCCAAACAAAGGCATATTGTACATTACTATTATTATTGACTTATAAAGGTATATTTCAAGTATGTAAAATCTAATAAAGTAAATAAATAAAATACAAATACAAATACAAAACTCGTGTTTACTACATTTTATTCACTTGACTTGGCCCAGCAAGTAGAAGTGTTATTCAATAATCTTCCCGAAGTTAGCAGAGTAAAACAACTTCTTAAGGGCATCCTAGAAAATATAAAAATATAATATTTAATTATACAGTGGCAGATACGGTCGAGTAACACCTCGTGGGAAGGGAATTCAATCTACAAACTATGTATAAAAATAGTCCAAATATTTTGAGTTGGGAGATTTATATCTTTAATATTTTGTATGGTGACCAACGGTGAGATGTAATGTGAAGCGGTATCTCGTGGCAATGAAATGCATTATCTGGCACCAATCTAACAGGAAGTAGTCAAAAAGAAAATACCTGCAAGGACCAGAGAGCTGGTCACAATTACAAAAGCCTATTCGATTAGGGACCGGAAAACCAACAATTGAAATCTAATGTTGTCTGTTAATAAAATAACAGCACTTCACACGAACAACTTTAATTATATCAATGATTTGAACCGTAAATCGTGTCACATATGAATTAAACGCGACTGATAGCCCACCCAAAGAAGAATGAATCCTATCAATATATTTTGGTACTGCACAAATCTTATGCCTCAGACGGTAGCAGACGGTAGCGCATATGCCTCAGATGGTAGCAATTCAACCTAAGATGGCTATTTCGACCCAACATCGGTTGTGCCTAAAATGGCGATCAATGATGCCTAAAATTATATCTTCCAAGCTAACGGTGCCTTCATAGATCTTTTTGTGTGGATGTCTTCTAGTACTCTATATCGATCATTCGGGTCAAGGTTAAAAGTTTCAAAAAATATAAACTCTATCTTTGACACCTGCCATTTTATGGCAAAGCACACGATTGTGAAATTATTGGTTCCCCCTATAAGCTAATAAATAATCGCATAGTTAATGCAGCTTCCTTGATTGAGCAATTAAATACCTATTAAATAATTTCAAATTAACTTTGATTTCGAGTTCTATAAAACAATTAACCTAATTTATGTTAGACATAAATACAAATAATAAAATAATCGTGTTTTAAAATCACTGTCTTGCTCATACAAATGTAATAAATTATTTTTAATTACTACTTTTATAGGAAAATGAAAACAGTTTTAATGAATATCAGGTAATTTAACTGAAAGCCAATTTTCATAGTTTATTGTGCAACAAAATACTGTTTATAAATCTTGTTAACTTTAAAAGGCAATTTATAATTTAAGAAGAAAAAAAAAACGATAATAAGCAAATTGCTCAAACGCAGCATAAACACGTTATTAAAGACCAAAGCAATTTTCTTTTTGCTTGTCTTAATAAGTATATTAAGTTAAACCGTTTTTGGTTATTGGTATTTTAATACATTATTTTCTTTTTTTAAGGAAGGTAATGAAATTTTGCCAAGATGAACGTTCTCCTTTCCTAGTACTTAGTACCCACAAACAAAATGAAACTATCTGGATTATTTTCAAATTATTAAGCATGTCTCTAGCCCCAGTTCCAATATATTACAAACACCTAGTTTTGATAACTGATGGATAACAAAACAACCATTTAATGTCGGTACATATAAGGATTCTTCCTCGACCTTACTACAACTAACCACAGTTTAACCACGCTTATTTCTTTGAGCAGTATCCCTACACGTGACGTTATAGTAAGCAACACCCAGTAACTAGCTTTTTTGTGTGGTTAGACAGTGTGGTTTTGTTCATTATTTTCGTTCGACAGAAATGCCGTTTAAGTGATTCTTTTCTTCGAAAATAGACAATATCTCAACAATGGAATATCAAGCATATCCAGCACTGGTGAATAACCAAATTATTGTTACCGTAAACGACGCATTAAAAAAACATTTGTAGTTTTTAGAGATCACTGAAATTTTTAGATAATAGCTATTTATACAACAAGTTACGACATAAGGGTATTTTAGGCATGCGACCTGAAAATTGTCCTACGAGGCGAAGCCGAGTTAGACAACACGTCAGAGTGACTAAAAGATATTGTTTCGTAACGAATGGTATACAATATCTTTTCTACGGGTGTTTTATAATAAAAAACTTAATTTATTTTACCAAACATTTAATTACCCGTTTCATTTACACCTTTCTTGTCAAAAAAACTGACACTTGTCAAAAAAAAATTCGAAAGAATTTTTTTGTCAAAAACTGCGGCAAATATTAAGTAAAAAATGAGTGATTTAGAAGACTCAGACATTGAAAATGCCGAAAATTTTAATAATATAAGTAACTGTACTTTTAATATTTATAATAAATAGGTAAAATTACAGTCTGTGTTTAGTTTTTAATTGTAAATAATTACTTTTAAGCACAGCGTGCTTGACATTAAAAGGAGGTTATTTAAAAATCAAAACGACAATCAAAAAGGGGTTAATATAAAACGTCAGTAGAAAAATTATTTTTTCTAATTTGGTTTCATAAAATAGCTATTTACAACAAGCTACGAAATAAGGGTATTTTAGGCACGCGACGTGCAAATTGTCCTACGAGGCGAACCCGAGTTGGACAACACGTCAGAGCGACGAAAAGACATTGTTTCGTAACGAATTGTATACTAGCTATTTATACAATAAGTTGCGAAGTGAGTGTCTTTTAGGCACGCGACGTGAAAATTTTCTTTATAACTCTTGGCAACTGAGCTTGATCGCCAACCTCCATGACGCTTTAAAAGTGTCATGTCCGCTCCAGAATCTGCCAACATTGTTGCAGAGCTGCGCCGGAAGCAATGGCCAGTGTATTCATTGGTGTTGGGGAGTCCAAGGAATTCTGCTATTTTTTTTGGCATACCTCCAATTATATTAATTCCAACTGGCAGGGTACAGCATTTACCACTTCGATATGTCAAGAAAAATCGCTGATGTGTCGTATTCAGTGGGCGAAGTTTTGCGTACTTACGAAATAGATTTAAAAAATTGATGCCATCTATCTATTGATCCCCCAGTAATCGTAAACATTCTTGGAACATGAGTATTTGTGTTCGGAATTTTGACACTGATAAACGACTGACAATCTTTGATGGCATCTAATTTCAAAAATGTGATTTCTTTCCTCCTACATGCTCCAAATACTCCAACGATTAAAACAACTTTGGCTAACAGGAATTCTTTATCATCAGCTTGTTTTATAAAGCGTTCTATTTCCAGCTTTGTAAATATATTTGATATCTTTGGCTGATATCCGGTAGCTTTCCTTTTTAAAAATGCAATAAGGTTTGTAAATTTGCAAATATCTACGTTTTTGTTCAGATAAATCATGGTGCGGAGCATCGAATATTTGCTCCACAAAGTTGACGGCCTTAAGGTGGTGGATAGCTTGAGGAAATAGGCTAGTAATACCTTTTCTGTAAAGTTCTCAATATGTTTTTCTTTGGCCCAGGTTTCAAAGTTGTCGTAGGTTTTTTCGTATAAATGTTTCGATTATTCGGGTACTAACGTGGATAGCGCAGCTTCAGCAGCTTGTTTAATATCCAAAGACTCGTCAATATCACTCATTTGAAGTAATTTTTTCGAAAAACTTTGCGGGAAAAAAGGCAAAACGCGACGTTCGAACTTGACAATACACTTGACATTAAATAATGCATAAACAATGCCTTAGAAACAGATTGCCTGCCTACTTTTCAAAATGTTTAAAATACTAATAAAAGCCTAAATTATCAAATTCTCCGCTTTCACAAAAAATCTTGTATATAATTCGTTACGAAACGATGTCTTTTAGCCACTATACGTGTTGTCCAACTCGGCTTTGCCTCGTTGCCATTGTTGTATTATTTAACCAGTTTACTATGATAAATAATTTGATTGTATTACCAACATAAATTTAGGCCTCAAAATTTTGAAAATTTGTATGTTTTATTTTCTTTTTAAATATGGATTTATATATTGAAAAAAAAAGCCAAAATGGAAAAAATAGTATAAAGCACGCGTTTTATAAAGCTATTAGCGCACTTGACGCGTGTGCTAAAATTAGCTTTATAAAACTTGTGCTTTAATATGCTATTATTAAATCCAATTAAGAACAACAGAAGCAAGCAAGAAAGATGAACAAATTAATAGCAATAGTAACATTTAACACCAAAACACCCCTTCCAGAAGCTTCTCTTTTCTACGCAGGATTCAGTGGCGGCTCGTGGGTTCTTCTACGCAGGCCAAAATTTTGGTTTAAGTTTAACCAACTAATTTATTCGCTTGATCAAGTTGAATAAATTTCTCTTGTACAATATTAAAAATTTGTGACTTTTACTTACACCAGTGAACCCTAAAAATCTCTTAAAAACCTCTTCATTTCCTATAGATGCCTTGGTTTAAAGATTCTTCAGATATATCGTGATCCCTAAACGCTAATTATTGACAACCCAATAAAATCATGATGTCAGTTGATCGGCGCAAAACAGTGTGATTGCTTTTAACAATTTCGTTGTGCCTAATACTTTCTAGACGAGCTGCATTGTTAAAAATCATATAACTGTTCTGTTCCTCCTAAAAACCTCTGCATGGAGATAAGAAACGAAATATACGACATGTATTCTAAACTCAACAGATAATGACGAGTAGAGCTAATGTTATGTTGCCATTTTTTTTACTACCTATATTTTGATCCTTTTTGTGTACCATTTTTTGCTCTCAGTTCTTGTGTATTTACTAGACAAGTTCAACAGAATGTTTTTACCTCTTATTAATAATTATACGTTTGCTTTTCTTACAAGAGAGAAATTCCAATAATTTAATCAATGATAAACATCATGACAAGCTTAGGACAGTGGACAAATTTCACTCCTACTTTACACGGGATTGTCAGGAGCAGTATTCACATTCCTGGCTTTCGGCTTAGAGCATTCAAAAAGTTTTTAATCACTGGCTCCTGTTCAAAAAAATAGTAAATATAAACAGATTCAAATGTGAAATTAAATCCTACCTCACATGTAATTGCTTTTATTCCATTG
Organism: Polydrusus tereticollis; assembly: GCA_963920685.1. Classification (NCBI taxonomy): domain Eukaryota; kingdom Metazoa; phylum Arthropoda; class Insecta; order Coleoptera; family Curculionidae; genus Polydrusus; species Polydrusus tereticollis. Next base: position 22,780,787 of record OY987328.1, read on the forward strand.
ATAAGTATTTGGGTCCTTCATGAATCTTGCGACTCATAATAATATGTGTGTTATGTATGTCTGATGTAACATACACTAAAGTGTATCTTCTTTCCATTTTCATTTATTATGTTATGTATTTATATAGACTAGTTTTAAAATTTTAATAATAGTTTGACAATGTTAATATTTACTTTGTAAATCTGTGTAACAATAAATAAATAAATTAACTGAAAAAAAATGTTGACTCAAAGTGCTATTTCACCTAAGAACAGAAAAAATACGCATACGAAAAAATGACAGCCGTGCACCACTTGTTTTATAAAAAATTATCAGAAGACATGTTTGCAAGCCACTTGGTGGAGCACTCTAACTTTTCTAAATAAAATATGTGGTTTTATATCCTATTAACACATACTAAAATTGAAAATAATCTTAAGTACTTTCAGAGATAGTATAAAATAAAAACACCTAGTAGCAAAAAAATGTGGCCGTTGCGGGCATACGTTCAGATAAACTTCTCTCCTAAAAATATCATGAGAAGTCGCCCCGAAATATTACTAGGTTATTAAGGAATACCCTGTATATTTAAAAAAATTGTTTTCATTATTATGGAAATTAACATATTTTATTACAATTTTTAAGTCTGGTTCTGACCATAAACAGCTGCTCGCCATTGTATTGCTGCCAATATTATTCTTACCAAAAATTAAATAGCTGAAATATGACTGTTGTCACATGACATGTCGGCCATCTTGCAGGTTTACTGGCTGAACCAAGTTTAGATAAAATTGTCAATAGTTAAAAATGGGCGTTCTGCGACTTGACGGAGACTGAAACGTAAATACATGGTCAACCTACTTGCAGCGTCTTGTGCAATTAATCAACAGAAAAGCGAACGCACTACTTCTAACCCCACATCTTTTTACTACTTTTCTGTAAACAAAAATGACACAATTTAATAAACAAGTTTTTGAACAAAATAACTATATAAGATGCACTTTATGGAAATATGACTGTAAGAATCAAAGATAAGTCTAACATTTCCCACAATGTCAAGCAATTCTAAAATTGCTCCAGTTCTATGGTACTGGTCTATATAAAAAGTAATAAACTATAGGCTCAAAATAAAATACATAATATTTGTTGTAGTCAAACTTTGGTACCTCCAAGTTAAACTATATTCTTTACTGATTCTTTATCATATTACACAGGTAGTGCTCAATTTGTTTTATTATGACGTACCCTTTCCGTTTATATTTTCACAATACAGAGGAAAGAGCAAAAACTACAGTAGCAAAGTATTCATTAACAGTTCTATATTGCATATAGGTTTATAGGGCAAGGCAGGGCAAGGTCTTCAGTTATTTAAAAATAGTTGATTTTTATAGTTTTCAAAGTAATGTTTATCTGGCCAATGTTAAAATAAAAAGAAATTAAGTTGCCTGTAATATTTTCATGATAAACTATGCTGAGCAGCTGGAAATAAATCATGATAAATTACGCGTTTTAAACGGACAAACAGTATTATTAAACAATTAATCTTCAAGTTGCCTCGACCTTTTGCTCATGTGTATTGTATTAAAGAAAGTGGTTCTGCAGCTGAAAGTCGCTTTCCTATACAGGGTATTTACTATATGAATTGTAATAATTATTCTATAATAATATCTTTATTTTTCAAAGAGGTACCAGCAAGAATTCTAAAACACTCAATAATGAATACATTTTTGCCTTCACAACAAAAACAAATGGAAATAAAAATATGAAAGAAGCAGTATTACTACAAAAAATACGTTTTTTAACAGACTATAGATAAATTAAGGAAAACAAAATTTAAATTAACCACCTATTTTCAATTCCTTTGAACTTCTAAACCCCAGAAAAATTTCTGGATATATATTTCCTACGTGGGCATTATTGAGTACATTTTTATAATTTGGTAGGGATAAAAAACACATTAAACTTGAAAATTACGTTACGTAGGTTGTACTTATAACACAAAATTGGTAAAAAGTTGTAGAACAAATACATACGACTTTTGTCGTAATAACATACCTGTCGTGTAGGTACGTGACATCTCAACATAGTTCCATTCAACACCTAGTGAGAGTTTTCCATTGAGAATTTTTTCGTGAATTAATATTATCCATTATCAATTAATTTGTGTTGGCTATACAATGGTTGTGAAGATCTTGAGAATCAACATTTTAGCTATATTATGAATATATTTATATTATACAGGGTGTTATGGAAATGACTTATTATTTTTTAACCCGTAAATATATAGGTCGAGACGAATTGGGGAAAAATTGCTATAAATGGCGCTCGAAGCTAGAAATTCGAGAAAAATGCCTTCAAAAATTTAGGTCCAAAACACCTACGCGGCAATGACCCAAACAGCTGATTTGGGTTATTGTTTACTTTAGTGCAAATGTTGAATTTTTCGCTAAAATTTCGTATATAGGCTAATTAAGGGTAGCTGATCACAATTTTCCTTTTGCGTTTAGGCGGCAAATGCACTGGTTTTGAGAAAAAAAATGTTAAAGTTTTTCTAACTCACCGGTATGTTATTTTGCATGTAATCCTAAAATGTTGCTATTTCCAATAAAATATTACTTGTCGGAGTCATAGTATACACTTCTGAGTTGAAATAAACGAAATATGCCACAAGGAAACTCTGAAAAACGGGATAACTTGTAAGCGAACAGAAAACTCTACGTTATCTGGAAAAAGACGGGAGACAGCTCACTGACAGCTGGCCAAAAAAGCAGAAGCACCCATGTTGTCAGATTGTTAGTGTATTATAAATTGCCTATACTTTTCAATTCATTTTTATTAATTGAATGAATCCTATTGGCTCGAGCTAGCATATCATTCTCCTGGATGGAAGCCATTAATAATTACAAGAAAAAGAAGAACAATCTGGCAACGTGAGTGCAATGAATCTGAAAAGAGACGCTTCTACTTTGTCGGCGTATTAACAACGAATTTAATTAAATTTGTGCCTTTTCCATTGTTTTTTTGCTAAAATGTTGTTCTTATTTTATGAACAGATAGTTTGGTGAAAGTTTTATCACATATTTTGAAGGGAAAACCATAAAATCTAGGAAATTGAAAGGAAAGTGAAACGCGACACCCAAAGATATAATAATAATACCCTAACCTGTAAGTGAAAAACTTTAACATTTTTTTTCTCAAAACCAGTGCATTTGCCGTAAAAACGCAAAAGGAAAATTGTGATCAGCTACCCTCAATTAGTCTATATACGAAATTTTAGCACAAAATTCAACATTAATTGCACTAAACTAAACAATTACCATTCCAGCAGTTTGTCTTGTCAAAAACACATGTGTTCAGGGGCATTGAACTATCATGGAAGGCGCACATAGTCCGGTTTTAAGGTATTTTACAAAATTCAAAATACTTCCGATTTTAGAAAAAAAAACTATCAAGTGTAACTCTAGACCACCTCAGGAGTGGCCCCTTAAAATATAATAAGTCATTTCCATAACACCCTGTATACTTTATTATATAATAAAAACAGGTAAATTTAAAAGAAAATTGCAAAAGCTTATCAACAAAATAAAGAAAATGCACGCTATGGTAGAAAAATATAACCTCATCATAATCATTATTCTGTCGCCGCCCATTCCTGGATGAAAGCCTTTTCCATGTCAACTTCTTGGGTTCTCCGTTTGCAATCTCTTCCGGCCTATCTCGTGCCAACGCGTTGAAGACCTGCCGACATTTCTCAATATACGTATGGTTCTGTGCGTCCATCTATTTATATGTCGTGTCGTCCTTTATGATTACCTGCCCATCTGAAATTATCTTAGCTTGGTCAGGCTGTTATTTATTAGGGTTATCGTTCTCATGCCCTAAGTCGTTACATGCGGAGCACACATGCCTCAAATACTTTTTTATGTATTTATAGGTAGGTACTTGCTGATTTAGTCCAGCTGATCAAATGATGCCGATAACAATCCAATCCGTTTTCCGATTTCTGGCGTTTGGTTTTCTTTCTCAAGTACTCTAGATCATCATCTCTTTGTCATAAGCATACATGTTTCTTTACTGATTTAAGTGCACGCATGTTTATGGAGATCGAAAGGTTTTTAAAGCTCATGATCTTAGTTTTATTAAAATTAGTTTTCATTCCAACTGCCTTTAAAAAAAATGTAGCTCCTGCAGCATTATTTCATGGTCCCTGCGATTGCCACTTATGTAAATAAAGTCCTCTGAGTAGAGTTTAAATATTTGCCATCGATATTGACACACTCCTCTTTCCAGTTGAATTTGTAATCATAATATCTTCATCCATCTTTATTTATACCTATTATTGTTGGATTGTAGAAAATATATTGGATGAGGTCAGAATAACGAACGTCTATTCTTGATCTACTTACTCCTCCCACAAGCGTCCATGTGTTAATAAAGTCGAAAGCTCTATGGTCGGTAGTCAATAGATGTAAGATATAGTGTAATACTATATTTGTTGCATTTTTCGATCACAGATCACAGAGCCCGTGAATTGTCTACTTTGCTAAGCCCTATGCGAATTTCGGCTTGCTCTACTCATCTTTGTTGTTGTTGCTGCTGTTGTTATTGTTGTTGTTGTTATTGTTGTTGTTGTTGCTGTGTTTATTGTCTTGCTGTCACTATTTTGAAAATGAGTTTATTAAATGTGGAGGGCATAATTATCAGACGGAAGTTTGTCTATATTTGTCGCCTTTTTATATAGTAACTGACAAACCTCTGCGTTGTGCGATTATTTCGGAATTTTCGAGCCTTCCAATCACCCCTAACAAGTATCAGTAGAACTTTCTTTAATGGCTCCCATTTTTAACATATCGTGAGGTTAGTTTAGGTTAGTTGCTTTCTTGCTTGTCATGCTTCTTATAGCTGCTTTAAGCTCATATCTATCGATTTCTGGCAACCCCTCCGAACTTATATTAAGAACCATAGATTTTTGATTTTCTTGATGCCATTGTATAGGCTCAAAAATTGGGTTCATTCTTGAACTGTGTAAACAATGTCTTATTTTTATATTATCACTTATTTTTGATAGATTACCATCCTTCACTTAAAACTTCATGGAAGAAAAAATCCTGCGTTTTAATAAATTCACCAAAAACTTTACGCGTATCGTGGAGGTCAGTTTTAAATTCCTAGAATGTCTTGACGATTAAACTGTCGGGGGTAATGCCACAAGTGCATTAAAATTACCGATAATTGAGCATCAAAGAGTCTCGTATTGTAAATGCATTTTTTATTAAGTCCGCAAAAAGCCCGTCTTTGAAAAAGGATGTCTTTTTCAAGATTTTATTTCTGATGCACGAGTGGTATTCGGTAGAATATTCCCCGAAAAATCGTATTTCATATTTTAAGATAAAACATCATTGTACAATAATAACATAACGAGCAACAAATTTACTAAAAATATATTTAAAATAAGGAAGGTGTTTTCGTTAAAAGTACAATTATAATAATTAATGTGACTCTGTTTTGATGTGGCCATATTTTTTGCTAATTAATTACAGATTTTTGGGAAAAACTTATTAAGGTTGGTTTTACCGTAACGAAATTAGCAACCCCTTACTTTTTTTGTTCCATGGGATTCAGTTTTTGAAGGCCTTTTCATAGAGCCCCCAATAAACTTCCATGTTTAAACGCTTTTCTTAAAAATAACTTATGGAAAAAAATATGAGTTTTATGAAGGACTTTTGAACAACCCTGTATATGGTACGCGTCCGAGACTAAACACAGGAATGGAACCCGCATAAGCAAGTATCTACCTTAAGTGGTGCTGAAACCGAATTTATCGGTTTCTGCGAACCGAAAACGCGATTTTAAAGAGGTTTAAAGACGTTTGTCCCTTTTGACGAAAATGGAAGGAACCTCACAGTGCATTTCAACCAAAATATAATGGTACGTGTGCGAGATTTTGCACGTGGCGACATATCGCGGCAATCGAGCAATCCACCCAATCAGACCAGCAAGGACTTAGAGAAGACCAAACGCTGGAATGAAACCCGCATAAGCAGGTATCTACGTCAAGTGGTACAGAGAGCCAATTTATCGGTTTCTGCGAACCAAAAACGCGATTCCGCAAGAGGTTTAAAAAAGTCTGTCCCTTTTCTTTCGAAAAATTTAAAGTTTAACCAAAGTAAACATTAAGAAGAACTTTTGAAAATTATTTGATCTCTTCAATTCAGTCTCTATACAGAACAATTGAATCTTTCTCGTATGCACAACCATTTCATTTCAATTTTAATATGCGCTTTTTTAGTTTAAGGGGATGCAGAAACTTTTATCAAGAATAACATTTTCTGAGAAATCAATATTAAAAAAGGTTTCCATATATAGTGGGAATTCTGCTGGTCACTGTATATACGAATAAATAAATAACTAAATATGATTTTGTGTATTCTGGTGCCACGTTAGCGAATTATTTTGTTCCAAACATTTTCAACAAAGCTCACACAATGCTTTTTTCTCATTTATATTAGCGAAATTCCAACGGCCGTCACGGACACCACCCTTTACAAATCAAAATTCCCTCCATTTTTCTCATTTCGAATCACATTATATACGTCAATAAATTGCATTTCCCTGACGTTATTCGGCGGCAGGAATGAGAAATGTCAACGACCCGAATGGCCAAGGCTGAAAACATTTCTCCCCCGCAGTCGGGGATGCATGAGCGTGCACAAGGGTGAAATTACACCCCAGTAATAAAACAGATTTAAAACTTATATCCTAAAACCTATAAAGTTACAATGGTAAAATTGTTGCTTTTAAAACTGGAGAACCGATAATTGAACTTAATTATAATAAATAGAACGTGTTCGTAAAATAAAAAATAATTTTCTTCTTCTTGCTGTCGAAATATCTTGAAGCATTATGATAATTGGAAATTAACTCTGCGAGATGCGCTTAGCTTATCGAGAATTTAGGTTTTGGATTTTTAACGCATGCATGGCCTAACTGGGTTGACATAGATCAAGTATATTTCCCTTAAGAGGTGTTCTATTCTTTATCTTCTTCTGCTTTCTATATGGTTTCCCGTCGCATCTGTCGCTAGTTTAGTTTAAAGTGTCCCCTTGACGATGATGTCCAGAAGGTACTGTCTCCAACGCTTTGGTGGTTTTCCCCGTGATCTGCGCTCTATTGATATATTGTTTTTTTGCATTTCTCAATAGCCACCCACTTTCATTTTATTGATATGTATTTCAAAACCTCTCTCTTTGTCTGGCCCATCCAGCCACATCTTCCATCACTTTATTCACTCAGATCTTCGGTCATAACTTTATCATACGTAAAACCACAAGAGCTTTTTGTTTTTATCGGATAAACTTTTATTTTTTACGGAAACTAGATTGCTTAGAAATTTAACTAGAACACGAATTTTGGCATGAATAGATACTAAAAAAAATAATACTTCACTAAAAAAATGTTTGACAGCATCAAATTAATTTGTAACAATGTCAGATTGCCGAGCAATGAAAAAGAAAAACTACTCGATTTTGAGCTGGAGGGGTTTTTATCATTTAATTTTAAGCTGGAGAGGGTTTTATCGCTAAAAAAGGATGCTTCTTTTTTATCGATGTCAAAGTGATAAAAATGTCAAGTGAACATTTGATTTTTGGAGTGAATTTATCATATAGAATTTTCCTTGGATGACTCTCATTAGTTTTATTTCTATCGTACGCATCACCAAGCAATGGTCTTGGTGGGGTGGTGTCTGATCTTGCCTCTGCTGCTTTAGTCAGTACAGGTCCAAAAGTACATTCCTATTACCGTCAGAATATTTTTTTTTACAAAAACAGACCTACTTTCCTGCTGTTTCGTCTTAAAAATATTTCGGATGCACCTTATTTGCATGACCATAGTTCTGTTTATTTCCGAGGAACTACCCCAAAATATCACTCCATATCCTAACCTGGACTGGATATATGCAGATAAGATTCAATGGAAGCCTTGGTATTCACGTAAGCGGATATTACACGCAGAACGTAACAGTATCGTGATATACTGCTTGCTAAACTCTCAATTTGCACCTTCCAGTGAAGCCTCCTATCAATCTGCAATCCCAGAAAACGCATACTCTCTTTATGTTTGTAACCCTTTACCATTAAATGAGAGCGCAACGTTATTTTCTTTTCTGTTTCCAAAGATTGGGGTCTGCGTTTTTGACATACTCAACAGCAGATCATTTGCCCAGAAATACTCGTCAACAGCCTCCATTGCAGTCTGTACTTTATAAAGATGCGTTTTGATATTCATCAATCTTGGGGCCTCTACTATATAGAGGCCCCAAGAATGATCCCTGAGGAACTCCCCTAGTGACTTGCATAAAACACCGCACTCATCGCATTCAACCACTTGCTGGGCTCGATTTTTCAAATATGAATTAATCAAACTCAGAGTCGCCTCACGCACCCCATACATCTCAGGTTTTTTACGTAGCAACTCATGATTTAGAGTCGAAAGCCTTTGAAACGTCCATACACATTCACATCATTTGGTTATTATTGTTTAACGAATTTAAGACCTTTTCTAGTGCTTTATAAATCGCTCTTGTGGTGGATTTACCCTTTCTAAAACCGTCCTGTCTATCGGTGATTAGAGTACCTCTCAAAAAATGACATCAGTCTATTGAGTATAACCCTTTCAAAAATCTTACCAATATTTGGCAAGAGAGAGATAGGTCGGTAGTTCTTTTCTTTATCCATCTGACCCTTTTTATGAATATCCTTCACATGAGCCGCCTTCAACACGCGTGGAAAAACGCCTACAAAAAGCGAAATATTTAAAACATAAGAGAGAGGGCCAGATACTTCATAAGCTACTTCTTTCGGTACGCATACAGGCACTTCGTCTTCTCCTAGCGATTTTTTTATTTTTAAGGTGTTGTATAACTTTCATAATTTCTGGACCAGTGACTGGGTTTACGAAAAGTGATCAATAATTATCAAAATGTTTTCATACCCAAATGATTTGATTACTTTTTCTTTATTACCTGAAAATTAAATATTGCATTACTATTTTTTATTATAAAATGTCTTCTGGCATTCAGTACATTATTTAACTATGGGGACAGTTAATAAGTTTAGTACTTTCTACAACGTATGCTATTGCTAAACATAAAGTTAATACTATTAAAAGTTATATTAGATTTGTCTTACCTAATCCCAGGTGTTAGCGGAAATTCTCTATGACATTCCGTAGAAGGCGCACATTAAATTACCAATGTATAAAATGGAATTTTAAACATCTTGGTTCCTGACTACTTAAACCTGATTGTTTCCACTGCCTTTGCTATGGCTCCCAAATCTGAAAAATGTATTTATTTGTACCTAGAGTGACAGTTATAAGTTGACAAACTAGTATTTGGAATTTCGTTCTAAATTAATAAACTATGCGGAATTCCACCATGTTAGCTATTTTTAAGAGAATTATTGCTGTACCTATTCTGTATAGCATTTAGTTCTAATTATTGGTTCTGAAGATTCACATATGATAACTTCAATATTGCATTATCTCTGAAAATATATTATACTGGATTTTTGGTTCTTACTAAAATTTTAATAGTGTAACTGCATTGTCTAAGTGTACGAATTTCCCAATTCATAAAGTAAGTAGCCTAATAAATCAGATCGTAGACCAGGTCAAGCTGTGGTACGCGTACCACTAGGGTACGCAAAGTCTAGGTGGAATGCAAAGTCTCTCAAAGTGGGATTCAAGCAGACACATAAAAGAATCATACACCTATCTTGCGTGGTAGGCTTGAAAATCCAAATTAGAAATTCTTAATACATACCTATTGTCCTCCAGGAGACCATTGTTATTTTTAATTACATTTACCGACATCTTTGTGGAAGTGCGTTTTTCTATCATATACGACACTATACAGATTATTTTGCATCAACCTGAATCATTACTTAAATTTGTGCCAAAGGCTCGTTCAAAGCTCTCACTGAATTTTTAGATTTTGAAAAATATTTCTCTTTATAAGTAACTTGTGATTTTTTAACCTTTCTGAGACATAGATCCAGTTAAGTAGTACGCGAATAACAAAGTCCGAGAACCACCACTGTTATAGAAGATGCTTGTAAAATATCATATAATTATGTATTTAATATCTCCGTCCATGCTTCGAGGCGCAGACTGCTTGCTTTTCCTCCCTCTTCGTCTCGTCTCTCCCTAAAAATTTGACGTATTGATTTTTTAATATCTCTCTGGAACATTGGAACGCCGTCGTAATGAAAAATAAACACTATGTGCAGATATCAGTAACGTAGATAGAGGAAAATAATGTTTTATGGTGCAATAATATTAAACTTGGTAATTTTTCTATATAGGAAATGAGGTGTATAAAAATAAATTCTTGTTCGTCATTGTCAATCCGTGCTAAAGAAAAAACCTTTGAAAAATCTAATATCTAGTCTGGCAAAGACATAATATTAGCCGTTAGCTTATTTTTTATTACAGATAAACATTTTTATTACACATAAATGTTTCTAAGACTTAGATATTAATTTTTTTGAAAGTAATTTTTTTTAGTATGGATATTACGAAGTATTCAGTGACAAAAATACACTAGATAGTATGAATTCTCTTTACTGTACAGGGTTTCCATTTTCGACATTTTTATAGGGTATCTCCGTAATTGTTAGTGCTATCAAAAAAGTAATATAGGTGTCGGTGCTCTTTTTGGGCCAAACTTAAAATGGTAATATCAAAATTTGAAAATTTTCGCTCGCTTAAGAGATACGGGGAAAATCAAAAAATTGACAATTTCAAAATTACCCCATATTTTCTTAGTTAAAAGAGATACAGAAAAATGTTTTATATAAATGCTTTTTTATAATGATCGTTGAATAATCTGCCGTTTTCTGTGTAAGTATACGTGTTCAGGTAAAAAAGTTATCGGACCTAACCTCATTTTTTTAATGGAACACCCTGTATATTTTAAGCCAAAAAGATAGCATTTTAAATTATCTTTTCAAATATATAACACACCATGGATACTATTAGTTTTCTAGAAGATTTATTTAAACTTTATTACTTTAAACCACAATAGACCATGAAACAAAAGCTAATATCCGAGAAACAACTATGTTGACATTCTAGTTGTTAATAGCTTTGTTCGCGGAGACGATCCATGACAAGTTTTCGACGAGTGCGCATGCGCTTTGCAAATATAAGCGTTCGCGGTGCGATAAATCATGGATTTTGACAATAAATTAGGCGTTCGCGGTCAAACAACAAGTTCATGATCAATCCATAAACAAAATGATCTGAGGACAATAGCAGGGATTACTTATCCGCGCATGTGCAATTTGAAATTTGGTTGCAAATTGTCGTTTTCGTTTGATTTTATGCGGGCTTTGTTTTACTACGATGTTCTACCAACGAGTAACTTGTGTTACTTTCACCAGTGGAAAGTATTACATATTCAACCAGCTCTAAGAGTGCAGAAATTTTAGAAACGAATAAAAAAATAAAAACGTCGCAATGGTTATGGACGAGCACGTTCGCGAAGATTTATCAATTTCAACGAGGTCGACTTGGGGTAAATATAAGTTGTTTTTTGTTTCAAAACAAACTGTTGTATCGTCTTTTTAAAAAACTTTAAATGCAGATAGATTGATATCTGGACATACTCAAATCAAACTTTTTCGATATTCTTGATGATGTTCCTTTAAATGAAGTAATAGAGATTCACTTTCAAGAAGATATCGCCCCTACCCATAACGCTCTTCGAATAAGAAAGTATTTAAATACTTACTTTAGAAACCGTTGAATAGGAACATATGGACTTATAAGGTGGCCACCACAATCTCCGGATCTAGCACCTCCAGATTTTTTTCTTTGGGGAGTGTTGGAAAATAAAATTTATAAATAAGTCATTTTAACCCGAGAACAACTTGATCAAAGAATTCATGAGGCCTTTGCAGAAATAAAACCATTACACATCATGAATGCCTTAAAATCCTTTCGAAAAAGATGTCAAAAGTGCATTAAAAACAACGGAGGAGCTTTCAAACATTTGCGATGATTCCCGATATTTTTTACCTTAATCTGAATCTTTTATTTCATTTCAAAATAATAAAGTTTAAATAAATCGCCTAGGAAACCAATATCATCCATGGTGTGTCATATGTTTGAGAAGAGAATTTAAAATGATATCTTTTTAGATTAAAATATACAGGGTGTTCCGTTTAACAAAATGAGGTTAGGTCCGATAACTTTTTTACCTGACCCCGTATACTTACTCTGAATACGGCAGATTATTCAACAATCATTATAAAGAAACTTTTATGTAAAATATTTGTCTGTATCTCTTTTAATTAAGAAAATACGGGGTAATTTTGAAATTGTCAATTTTATAATTTTCCCCCGTATCTCTTAAGCGAGCGAAAATGTTCAAATTTTGATGTTACCATTTTAAGTTTGGCCTAAGAAGAGCACATGACCTATATTACTTTTTCAATAGCACCAACAATTACGGAGATACACTATAAAAGTGTCGAAAATGGGACACCCTGTACAGGGTGTTCGCGTATGTTATGCACAATAGATATCTCCATTAATTTTGGTTTTCTAGAAATGGTTAAATTAGTTAAGTTATATCATTTTTACCGAACCTTCAGAAAATGAAATTAACAAAAACAACTTAGTATCGGAAGTGACAGTTTTTTGACAAGTGACAGTTTTTTCAAATGGAATACCCTCTATTTTTTCATTGTAACCGTTAAAGAATTTTATCCTCTTTTTAAATATATAGTGGTTGTTGGGGTTATTTTTACCGTTTTGGAATTATACGAAAAAATAATAGAATTATCATTATCCTCACTAAAGTTTTGTAAATGGCTTATGTTACTTATAGCAATACCTGTCACCTTGACTAAATTGCTCTTGGCAACTTCTGTCTTCTTGACAAATCTTAACAAACGTTGTCAAAATTAGGGTCTAAATGGGATACTCTGAAGAGCAAGAGTTGGAACTTCTTAAATATATATAAAATGTGGACAGAACAAGCGAGAAGCGCAATGCGAATTCAGAAGGCTACATACACATTTAGTAATTTCTAACGAAAACACATTTCGAAATGTGTTTCGTCAACTTTCTGAGCGAAAAACATTACAAAGAAAGAAAAGGCATTGTCGGATACTTGAGGATGAAAAACTTGCTGTTCTTTTATATTTTCAAGGTAATTTTTATTTGTTTTTATATTCGCTTCGTATCATTTAGAAGCTTAATTTGCTTTCAGAAAATCCACAAAATTCGATAAGGGACTGTGCAAGATATCTTGGCAAATGTTGTACAGTAGTTTTTAAAATTCTGAGACGGCATAAATTCCACGACTTTAAATTCAGAAAAGTTTAAAAATTAAGAAAAAAACAAAAGCAAAGACGATTGGAGTTTTGCCGTCACATGACAAACATCCTCAACAATAACGCCAATTTGTTTGAGAACATTATATGGACAGATGAATCTTCTTTTAATTCGGCTTCAGCTCCAAATCGCAAAAACACACACTTCTGGGCATCGCAGAATCCGCATCTTACAGTTGAAGTGATACGTTCTGGGTGGGTATCAGTAAATGTGTGGGGTGCGGCATAGTGCAAAACAGAGACGATTGCATGGCCTCCGAATAGTCCCGACTTAACACCATTAGACATATTCCTTTGGGCTACCTTAAAGACAAGATATCTGCTTCCGGACCAGTGTTGCCGATTTACAGGAACAAATCCAAATTGAAATTGACTTTCTTAACTTTGGTAGGCCAGATATGATTGCTAATGCATTTGAAAAACTAAAAGAGGGTTATCAATCCTGCATTTTAATGAACGGTGACCATTTCAGCAATTATAATAATAATATATATGTTTTTTTTGTTATATTATTTAAAGTAAAACACTTTTTTACTTCAATTTCCACTTTATTTGACAATACGACATGTTTCACTGCACTGCAGCTTCGTCAGGTAATGCAATTAATTTTAAGTTTACGCTATTTAAGTGCATGGCTAATGACAGTGCCAGTTAGGTATTGTAAAAGATGGGGTTTTTTTCCGATAATTAGTATATTCTACAAACTAATTTAAATATCGAATAAAATTGGTCTTAAATATGGAAAAGGTTGGTATTTTCCTAACTTAATTAATATTATAAAATGGCGTGGGTTATTTACAAATTTAATGTGTCTTGCTTGAAGTTTTATTGTCCTATTGTGAGAAGAATATTAAAATAAGTTTAGTAAAGGTGAATTGTTTAGGCCTAGTTGATTGTTTAATAACATACTTGTATTTTTAAGCTTGTTTATTTCTAATGATTCGAGGTGATTTAGTTTTGATTCTTTGTTTTCTAGATGTAGTATTTTAAAGTCTTCATTAAATGAGTGTTTTGATTCTATAAGATGATTCGCGTAGTTTGAATAATTTTTGCCATTAATAAAACTATTAAAATGTTCTTTGATTCTTTTCGAGGTAGAAGTTAGACGGTATTCCATTTGAAAAAACTGTAACTTGTCAAAAACCTATCACTTCCGATACTCAGTTGTTTTTGTTGATTTCATTTTCTGAAGGTTCGGTGAAATGCTATAACTTTGCTAATTTAACAATTTCTCTAAAACCAATAATAATGGAGATGTCTATTGGGCAAAATATACGCGAATACTGTGTACTTTGCAAGCATTGGACTAAACAACCGAATTGATACATGGTTGTAGAATATAAAATGGGAATAATTAAATTTTAAAAATAACAAATAATATTAAAACAACTGTTTTTTTGTATCCAAATAAACAGGTTTCATATACCCGAAACTATTAATAAGTATAGGAAAAATATTTACTAATATAAAAATGGATGTTTCCCTAATTGGAATGCATTGCCTTGGAGTACCCCAGGGGGTCGATTTTGAGTCCTTTGACTCCTATTATTTTTATTAATGATCTACCCCGTTCTATATCTAAAGACTTGTTACTTAATTAACCAGATGATAAATCGATTGCACTGGCAGAATCGATGTTGTCTGTATAGATTTTGTGGTATTGCTTAAGACTAACAGTTTAATATTAAACTCTGATAAGACTAGTATTGTTGTTTTTGGAAAAGGAGAGTATCTGAAGTTTTTGCTCTTGCTGGTTCTTGGAATAACTATATAGGCTTGCATTACGCAAAGTTAAATTATTAGAACCACAGATAAGAATAATATAATTGTTGTGCAAAGGTGTACATTTGTACAAGCAAGTTCTATTAAATATTAAATATTGGTTAATATTTATATAGATTTAGAAACGTCTGAAGCGGGGATATAGGCAGTAAAAATTTAAAAGGTAAACAAAAAACATACAAATAAAAGGCATTAAAATCAATTAAATTATCAATCGGCTAGGGATGCTTTTTCAAAATGAAAGACTTCAGCGATTGAACTTTAACGAAAAACTAGAACTTTAAACCGAACGTCCGTAACCCACTAGATTTTTTTAATACGTTTCGAATGGTGAAACCTAAGAAATGTCTTGGCAAATCCCTAGACTCCCTCCTACAATGACCAGGCACGCCAATCCAAAAAGGGCACCTAAGTCAAGTAGTATGTAATTAAGAAAAATCGACGGTTGCCATCCAGAAAGGTACTTTCCCACTTAGGGAAGGACGCCGCCCGCCGGCTGCATTTCAGAACCCGTTAGTTGGCCAAAACTATATAACCTCAACGTAAATTTTCAGTTCGTTTTACTTTTATTTATTTATTTCTCTTGTGATTTCTACGTTTTTATTATGATTATAGATTATTTATTTATTTCTCTTGTGATTTCTACGTTTTTATTATGATTATAGACGGAACTCTATAAAAAGTACCAGAAAACTTTAAAAAACAGCTGTGCGGTCGGATACAAGGGCGCACGCTCATAGGAAAAATCGCACGAATATTCGTAAAATATATAGACCTTGAAGATTCCCGCCCCCCTAGATTTTAAATTTTGCGAATTCGCAAGATCTTAATAAAACTTCGTTCTGACACTTTTACCGCCAAAAAATTTTTTTGAAATTGACCATTCATATATGAACTTAACTTTAAGCGGGAAAGTAGTTACAAATCCTGTGATTGATTGACTGGTTATTTGATGTTTTAAGGTTAGTTACTGTGTTGTTGCAGATTTTTGATTCTCATTGCAAAATAACCAAAAATGTCATTGACATAAAACCACAAATCACCGAAATAAATTTAGATACGTAAGCTGGGCGTTCCCGCCAAACATTATTATTTCGTTTGGATCGCATTTCGTAGATGGCGCCGGCCTAGTTAAGTTCGTATAGAGGGCACCACGTTTATTTGCGATCGAGAAGAATCACCCTCCCAGGCCCCCTATTCTCGAAATATGTGATCGATCACATCGAGAGAAGTGATGCCTTTTTTCTCTATACTGTATTCTCGAACGGGAAAATGACAACTCACTTCTATCAAGAGTTAGGAGAACGCGTTCTCTCGGAAATTTCTGAGAGAACGGAATCACATCGAGAGAAGTGCGCTGAAAAGGATGCGCTTGAGGGCCTTTATTTTGACGTTTAGCGACAGATACAAATTTTAGGTTAGGTTTAATGGTGTTTGTTATTAATTTCAACTAGTGTTTTGTGGATTGAAGCATTTACGGCGTTTTTAGTTTCGATTTAAAAAAATAAAGGGTTTTACAGAAACTTCTTCCCAAAGGGTCTGCGCTTTTTTAAATGTGAAGGTATTGGTAAACTTCTCCGTTCTTAAGTTTGGATGTTCTTCTATATAGTCGATTAATATCTGTTTTTCTATGGTGTTTACGGATGCACATCTTGGCTTTTCCATTATAAAGAAAATACAACCCTTAATAATAATTAGTAAATGTCCACTCAATTGCACACTGATGTTCACTTTCGAAATTTTAACTATCCATCATAGACAAGGGAGATGCGCTTGTGGTAGGGCTATCCATTTTATATTAAAAATTACATAAAGAATAATAAAGATAACCTTAACCGTCTTCATAGAAATTATCGTTTAGAATACTGGAAACTAAAAGAAAACAAGGAAGGGAACAGTCCGGATTCGATCGATGCGGTAAAACTCAATAAACTCATTTTTGTTTTGACCATGCAAACATGCTTATCAGCGATTTAAATCTGGCAACGTTGCTATGACATTGATATGGTCGAGAATACGGTATTTTACATGCAAGAGAACAAAACCATGCGATGTGAGCATATGATGTGAATGTTCCCTTCTCTCGAGAGAGCGATCACTTCTCTCAAGCTGGAGAATAGACGTCCAGATATCGTTGTTGTCAAAAATTTGAAGTGTATTGTCAATTTTCTATTCTCGATTTTCTTTTAAGTTGTGTTGAATTTTAATGCCGTTTGTGATCGTTCGGTCTCTGTGTGTACTATTAGCGTGTTTTTTGATAGTTCTTTTGACCTATTGTTTAGTTTTAGTGTGTTTTCGGTTTGTTTAGTTAAAGTTCGCGTATTTATTTCCCTTATGGAAAAATGTTGTGTTCCAAACTGTTTAAATAAACATGGCATGCGACACCGCTTGCCAAAAAGAGATCCGATAATTTTTGATCATAAAAATAATGTTTTATTACCTATTTCGCTTTATTTTAGTCAGCTGTATTTTTTTAAATAGGTATTGCTTGGTTTAAATATTTCCTTTTTTGCTGCTTTCTATTTGAGCTCTTAGATATACGTTATTTGTTACTTTACCAACAAGGGATTTACTCCAAACTTAAAAACAAAAGAGTTACAAATAACGTGTACCCCTGAATAGGGGTGGGCGATTATCAAAAGTTATAATCGATTATCGATTATGAAAAATAATCGATAATTTCGATTTAATCGATTAATCGGAAAATCGATTATTTCGATTAATCGATTATTTCGATTAATCGATTATTTCGATTAATCGATGTTTCGATTAATCGATGTTTCGATTAATCGATTATTTCGATTAATCGATTTTTTCCATTAATCGATCTTATTATATTTATCATTTTGGATAATTTCGATGTAATCGGTATATCGATTATTTAGATTAATCGATAAATCGAACAGGCAATAAATTTATTGTCCAATAATTTATTTGGTCCTTGTCGATTAGGCAATTTTTATTTAATTAAAGCAATCTCCTTTTATGGGAAAAATTATAATATAACAATATTATGTTTAAGCAACGTTTCACTTTTTTTCAACTTTAGAATAAGAGTAAAAAGCTGTTTTTATTTGTATATATTTTAAGTAATAATTATTTTCATTTTTATTGCGCTATTTCGCCTACATTTAATTTCCATCGATGGCTATTTTTGCAAATAAATCGAAAACGGTCACAGATACGAGAATAGTACAAGAGACAAGAACGCTAAACAAGGGAACAGAGAGTTCAAATTTCATACCGGAATTCATACAGGGAGCCCCAAAAAAAGTTCTGAAAGATAAAATTGTAGCGGATTCAAGAAAATGTAACACCCTGTATACTGCGACCAACAATTTTGATACTTTATTGTAGAGATTCTAAAAAATGGTTGTTGTTCCAAATTTGAAACAATTATCAGAGAACATAAGAGAGAAAACGCAAGATACGAGAAAAAAAATTGAAACTTTGCCACCCTGTATAACGAAAATAACGCGTTTTAGACCATGCATATATTTACATTTTTTTCTTATTTTGACGAGTACTAACTATCACCCCCTAAAATATCTGCATACCATTAATTAACACCCTGTATACTAGTAGAAATACGGGCGCAGTACACGTAACTGTTATTGTATAGAGTAATAATTAATTGTGCAGTATATTAATTAATATTTCACCAGCAACTTCAAAATCATTCAATAACATAATAATTTATATTTTCGATTATCGGGTAAAAATTTATTTACACTCGATTTTACAATCGACTAATCAGAAAATCGGAAAATCGATTAATCGGAAAATCGATTAATCGAAAAATCGATTAATTGAAAAATCGATTAATCGAAAAATCGATTAATCGGAGAATCGATTAATCGATTAATCGAAAAATCGATTAATCGAAAAATCGATTAATTGGAAAATCGATTAATCGATTAATCGATTAAAATTTTTCTTAAATCGAAAAATCGATTAATCGATTATATATCGATTAATCGATTATTTTGCCCACCCCTACACTGAACTAAAAATAAAAGCAGAAAAAAACGAATACTTAAACCAAGGGATATTTTAAATTTCAAAGCGGCACCAATATCTACCGATAAAACAGATTTCATCAAACGTTGGCAAAACAGTTTTTTTTTTAATTTTTACCCACAGTTGTCAAACAGATTTCTTTCTTTCTTGCGTGTTTCGGGTCGCAAATACTAGGACATCAGCGCCAATTAGTATTTGACAGTTCTAAGAGTCCAGTTGCGTATCTAAATTTATTTCTGTGATTTGTGCATAAAACTATTAAGCGTAGATGATGATGCCTACTTACTTACTTATATGCTGCAAACAAACGATAAGTTATTTAAATAAAAGATAGTTATACCGGGTGTTGCATCGTCGAGCGGGACATAGGAAATCCCATGTAATTTTAAATGGGGTCAATTATTGGCTTCCCTAATTATTTTAGAGAAAAATTCTATTTAGGTTTATTAAAGAGCACTAAAACCCACATTCAAAAGAATAACTTTAGATATTTTTGATGAGCCCTTTTACGGGTTATCGCCGATTTCTTTTTAACTATTTCTCCTTTTTATGGCCCCGTATTTGCGGGCACCAGTCAAGGTAAAAGATGACTGTCAAATAAAGTTGTCATTTTGAAATGTGTGCTTTATTGTTATAAAAACTCGTACATCGAAAATATTAAAGGTGTATTTATGAGTACAAATTAATCTGAATAAAACTAAAATAAAGTATCCAATTACAAGGTTAATTATGACATTTTACATGTTTCAATATTTTACTAATTAATAGGTAGGTACTATTAAATTGTTAGAACTTTAGGATTTAAGAAGATGTTTAAATATTCCTCCATTGACTGCTAGACAATAACCGAGGCGATCATAAAATTCTCTTCTTACATTCGCTAGTTGGTAAACTGAAATTCTATTGCATTCGGCAGAAATAGCATTTTTTAACTCGTCTAGATTTGAGTATCTTTTATCTTTATATATCCTGTTTTTTAAATGGCCCCAGAGAAAGAAATCATTTGGCGATAAATCAGGAGACCTGGCTGGCCAATTTACTGTATGATTTAAGCCAATAACATTTCCATTAAAAGCACGGTTTAAATATTCCCAGACAGCCAGGGTACTATGTGCCGGGCAGCCGTCCATTTGGTACCAAACTTCCTGATTTTCCCTGGCGGCATCATCTAAAGTAGGTAAAATATGATCTTCAAGTAGTTCCAAAAAATATTCTGCATTTAAATTTCGTGTAAGAAATAATGGCCCGATCATATTTTCTCCGAAAATCCCAGCCCATACATTAACTTTTTGTGGATATTGCGTCCTTGTTTCCACAAACCTGTGTTGGTTTTCTTTGCTCCAATATCGATAATTTTGAACATTGGGTTCATTGTTTAAGGTAAATGTGCATTCGTCAGTGAAACAAATGTTTTTTAAAAATTCCCTATCCATGTTTGCTCTTTCCATCATACCAAAACAAAACTCCTGTCGTCGTATTTCGTCCCTATCTCTTAGCTCTTGGTGCTTTTCATATTTGTATGAATAATATTTATGTCGTTTCAAAGCTCGTAACGCTGTGGTGTGATCTAATCCTATGTCATCCTCAAGTTTCCTTGTGCTGATCTTTCCATCATTTTCTTCCACGCACAATAAAACTTGCAAGTCCCTATCATTTCTTGCATCTCTTCTTTGTTCCTGCCTTTCTTCACATCTGCAGTTATTTATTACAGTGCCTTTTGTCTCAAACTTCTTGATAGTCCTTTCGACTGTAGATTTTGCAGGTATCGGTCTATTCGAATACAGAGCAGCAAACATGTCTGACACATTTTGATAACTATTTCCTTGATAATACCATTTAATCATCAATATTTTTTCTTCACAAGTGTAATGTATGGCTAATATTTTCGATGTACGAGTTTTTATAACAATAAAGCACACATTTAAAAAGGAGAAATAGTTAAAAAGAAATCGGCGATAACCCGTAAACGGGCTCATCAAAAATATCTAAAGTTATTCTTTTGAATGTGGGTTTTAGTGCTCTTTAATAAACCTTAATAGAATTTTTCTCTAAAATAATTAGGGAAGCCAATAATTGACCCCATTTAAAATTACATGGGATTTCCTATGTCCCGCTCGACGATGCAACACCCGGTATAGATATCTTGTAGGCAAGTTTCAAATTTTGGCAACGGTTATTCTATCTCGAAATTCTCGAATACTAACTTATTTGGCTCTTACTGTTGTGGTGGTAAAATCTCTTTTGGTTTTGCACTCGAGATGCTCGAAACAATATGTTTCACAAAGCTGTGGAATTAAATCTTTTCTGAGATATAACCCATGATTCCCCGAAGTGATTTATTAATAATTGCCTATAGTCTATCTTTAAATGGCACGAAGTAATAAATGTTCATTAAATATCCAAAACGCTTACCGGGGTATCAAGAACAATTTTATACACCCTTTCTTAAAATTTATTGTGTTTACATTACAGGATCCAAATAATGAATATTCTTTAGGTTAGTTTATCGAATTTATCGCAAACTATTGTTATATTTAAGGATTTGCCATTATTATTGGAAAAATCCCTTAGCTAGGAGCGTGTATTGGGAAAGTTTTTAAACTAAAAATCTTAAACATGCCTATTCTGCTAAAATTGTATTATATTATATTCGTAAGTATTTATAACATATGAAAACATTTAAAAAATCGTATTAACTAATAGTTAACAATAGGTGATACTATTTTACATAATAAAATTACACAAGATATAATATAGAATCTTACAAACAAAGCATTTTCAAAAATCGAATAATACTTTGTCGTTTTGGCTTAATCATAGTGCGATCCGGAAGATGAACTTTTATTAACATCATTTATAATAACGGTTCAACCATTTCTTCCACTATTATATCTACCTACCACATTTTTGCTTCTTCTTCTATCACATGATCGATACACTTTTTCCACTTCAAGTAGTGTTTTTTTCTGGCGATATCTGTCTTTATTTGTGCCCATATAAGTTCGATCGGGTTTAATTCGCAGTGGTAAGAAGGGAGTCTGAGCACAGATATTCCTCGTAACTTTGCCATTTCATCGACTACATATTTTTTGAATGCATTTTTATGTAAATTGGCTAGTGCCCTTTTTTAAGAAATCTAATGGAACTTCTATTTGTCTTAAACTTAGCAATTCTGTTATTTCACTTTTACGCCACGCACTTGTCGATAATTTTTCCGTCAGCCTAGAGTTATGGCTTGTATTATCCAAAACAATTATTGCATCTTTTGGTAGGCATAGGATCCAATATTTGTTCGAACCATTCTTCAAAGACATCGGCATTCATATCTTCGTGATAGCCTTTAACGAAGCCTTCACACTGATAAAATTAATTATTTGAGTTAAAAAAATTTACCATTGACTCAAATAAATATTTGTTTCCTATTAGCCAAACAAATATGTATTTGAAAATTACCAAGGGATAATTTGCCTCAATTAGTATCATCTGATTTGATACAAATTACTTTTTATTTGGAATTAATCACTAAATACAAAATTCAAGCAAATATTTATTTCCTTAACACTAACCTAACTTATATAAGCCGTTTCAATGACTTAAGGTAAATAGGTTAAAAGTTAAGTTAACAAAATGTTTATTTGATTGATATTTATATATATTTTATCAAGTACATATTTATTTTACTTTTGTTTTACATGTATTTGCGGTAACAACAACGTTGTTTAATTAAACAATTTAAGTGATTTGATTTAAATTAACCGGTAATTTCCATTAGAGTGATTGTTTTTTTATTCAAGTACATAATTGTTTAACTTGTCTTTTATGTTTATTTAGATCAAATATAAATTTATTTGGTTTACCTACATACCTTTTTTTAATTTTCAATAGATCAGAATGTTCATTTAAATCAGTTCTTATTTTATCCAAGTACGTGGTTATAGGTACAGACGTCACAAAAAAATAAGAAATATTGAAATGTTGCTATTGAATATGGTTTAATCAGTACCTATACCATAATAATCACAAACCTTATCAAATTGTTTATATTGTTCGAATAATAAGGCAAACCAACATAAAAAAACACATTTTTGCCGAAAATAAAGGTTATGACAAATTACGCGCACGCGCACAACGATTTTTACATACAAATAACATAAAATTTAAAAGATAACCGTCTCTTATTTTATTTCTTATTTTTTGTTATGTTATGTGTTTCTATAAACGTCTTATGGCAGATCTGTAGATTCAACTCTTATTTTATTTTTATGTTATGTTATCTTGCTGTATAAACCGACCATTAGTTGTTGTTCCCCTTAAAATATACGTCAATAAAACATTATAGAGAAGTTAATAACTTTGAAAAAACATTAAATAAAGGCAAATTTGCCAATATTAGGTACAATAATTATTAATATTATATTAATAATTATATTATATTTTTTACGTTAGGAGGTTTGATAGGTATTGAATTATGGTGAAAATTGAGAAAAACTGTCTTATTTGTAACCTAGGTAGCCATGATTTATAAATACCTGGCTACTAAAAAGATTTTGTGTTCGAAATTTCAAATTATGTATTACAAGTATCTTTTCTTTGCCTCTTATCTTACTTTTTTAAATCGTTTCATGCGTAACTAAAATATTCAAATATAGTTTCCTACCTTGAAAAGTATCTAACATATGGGATATACCCCTCGATATACCCCAATCTTCTAAATAATTATTCATATTACGTTTATTCCCCATATCTTCGTTTTAATTTTTGATGGAACCACTAACTTCTGTGCCACTAACAAAGAAGATTTCACTCTCACTCATAAATTTCTACAAGACAAAATCGAACACCAATGACCAAAAACGCGATGATCAGGCCACTTTTGTATAACCAATCAAATTACTCAAAGCCCAAAGTAGGCGACAGGAGTTCATTTAAATACTTAATTATTAGTTTGGATGACCAAATTATCTGAAAAGTTCGGCAATGAATGATTTAATTAAATTAAAGTTAATGGTATTTAGTTCTTAACTTGAAATGTACTTCGATTAAATAATTAGTTATTTGTAAATATTTGGTTGTTTTATATTAAGGATTTAATGTAAATACATAATTATTTAGTTTAAATGACCTAGACATTTAAATAGATCTCTATTGGGTGATTTAACTAGCGATTAACGGGATTTAGTTCCTAAATAAAAATTAGTTCGATTGAATAATTAGTTATTTAGATTGTGTTATTTTAGTGTTTTTTTTGGTAAGATATTTGTTTGAAGGGTTCTATTATTTGACACAAATCAACCAACAGTCAAATAACTTTGCAAATAAAACGGAAAACTCTAATTTATTTCAGTTAAATAAAATTTAGTCAATTAAAATCACATTTATTTATTACCAATAATTATTCACCAAATAAATCAGATTATTTGATTAAGGGAGCACAGTTTTATCAGTGCAGAACTTCCAATGGGTAATGATAAGTCGATGTCCTTTTGCAGATGGCCGTCTTAATCCTGTGGACAATCCTTCCAAAAAAGATTGCCTTGAACTTTTAATATTTTCATCCTGCCAAAATTCAGTCACAGTGTGGCCTTCATTTAGCCATGTTTCGTCTAGGTAAAATATTTTTTTGTTTTCTTCTCTAGTTTTTCGGATGCTTCTTAAGTAATTTCTTCTCCAACAGACGATATCGCTTCTATTCTGTTCCATTAAAATCGATTGCCTATTATGTTTTATCCACCGAAAACCCATTTTTTTAAATAATTTCCAAAGCGTATTTCTACACATAAATGGGTAGTCCTGGTCTTCTCGGATTGAGGACACAATTTTGTCCAGCGTGGGAATTTCTTTTTTTCAAAAAGAAACTATGAACTTTTCGCCTTATTGTCTGCATTAAAACATCATTCAGCTCAAGTTTTGGTCATCCTGGAGATGTTTTTAGAGGTTTGACGCCAACGCTTTTTTCTTCTTTAAATATTTAAAACGTTAAGCATATCTGCTGTAAATTGCACTGCATTGTCAACACTCAAATCCGCATTCTTAATTTTTATAGATTCGTTAACAGTTAAGAACTAGTTTTTTTTTCATTTACTCTACATGGACCGACTCTAGGGCGTTTAGGCAATTGTTGAAAATTCTCCATATTTCATTAAAAAAACATTGACACTTTACTGAGAAACAAACACCCAGGGTAGGTAGGTATATATATAAATAGGTATATTATTCCAATAGCAGTTGCTATAATGGCATAATAACCACATAATTAGCAAACAGCTAACCAGTATTAGGTAAAAAAAAGGAATAAAATGATTAGAGCAGAAACGGAATAAGTACCTAGACTCTAATTTGTTTTAATAAAATTGCTTTCGAAAATTCCAGGTACGGCTGTACGTAATTTTAAGCTTAAAAAATTTAATATTAGAATATATATTTGAAGACAAAACTTGAATTTAATGTCCATACTTGTACCAATTCTGTACAAATTTAAAAATTCAGGCCAATTTAAATCAGTACAATACTGTACATGCCGAAAAATCTTGCACGCTCATGGAGAAGACGTTTTTGATTGATTTATTACATTTCGCATCGTTTAAAGATAGACTATAATAAGTTCCTAGTCCGATTTTTCAACTAAGTATGTATTATTAAGTAAATAATCGTAGCTATAAACCTATATCATAGGTAAAAAAGTAAATAAGTTTTTAGGCTCTGCCTTAATCATTGTTGCTTATTCCTTACTTTTCTTTACTTCTTAGCTGTCAATAATTTTGGTGACTTTGACTTGTCCGGACACTATCTGTATTTATATAGTCGTGTGGATAAAGAATTTAAATTTTGTGGCATCTATAACTATCTGAAATATATTATTTTTTCGTTGTTCTGATATGGCAGGAAATAATAATATATGCCTCCCTCACTGGTTAGTACCATCTATTAAACCGTCTCGTCTGGGCTTTTAGAATGCCCTATTACAACGAACCAGTTTGTACCTTTTTTGGGCATATTTTGCTGCTAGTCTCAGACCAAAACTGGTTTCGTTCGAAATGTTTTATTTTAAATTAAGATTTAAAGAGTGTTCCTAAACAGGAATTTTAAGGTCTTAGTCTCAAATTCATTGGCGTGTAAGCCGCTTTTGATATTACAATAAATCATATCAGTGAGGTAATGTTATTAGTTAGTATAAAGGCTTTAATTTGTTAACAATAATTGGCATATGGGTAGCAAAAGGGGTTTAAGTCGAAATTTTATTAAATAGAGTTAAGTCGTCCCAAGCTTCTTTTGGTCATTATGTATCTTTGTGAAACGGGATATAACTGAAAACTCCTTACAAAGTAAAAAGGTATATCTGCAAAACATCTTAAGTTGGTAGTGTAAAGGGGTTTATGTCTCGTTAAGTTAATTTTCGAACACAATCCAGATGATCTTAAGTGTGAAAAGGGATATAATAACACTTGTGCCCTCTGGTATGTTGTCGATAAGTTGGCGAAAAGGTATAAGTTAATATAGTCTCATATATTCACGTTAAAGAAGATTAAGATAAATAACGGAAACAGAGATATAGTCTGTGCGTTTTAAGAAGTCCGCTAAGCCATAAAACCTCTTATTATGTCGGTGGCTCTCAAACAATAAATTATATTGAAGGTAATTTTGGATGTTGATGAATTACATTTTCTAAATAAAATAATTTAAAGCAAATAAAAAATTAGTTTATGTAAAGAAAAATAATAATTTTTTAGCTTTTGTAGTATTCAGACAAATTAGTTTTACGAATTCTTTTTTATAAAGTTTTGGTTCTAAAAATTCCCATAACTTTATAACGCTAGGCTTACCGATATTTTTACAGGCATGTTTGTCATAATAGTTCTTGCTAATACCCCATACCAATTCAATTGCGTTGTAATGACAATGGTAGGGCGGCAATCTCAAAACTTGATGTCCATATTTGATGGCTAATTCGTCAACAACATACTTTTTTTTAAATGACTGCTCTTTACACTTGCTTAGAAGTTCACTTTTTAAATATAAATTTTCATGGTTTATGTTTTTCTTTGACAACCACTCTTTTATTTCTTCCTTTTTCCAGCTGCTTGTAGGGAATTTCTCTTCGAGTCTCGTATGGTAAGAGGCATTGTCTAAAACAATTAAGGAAGGTTTTTCTAAACTTTTTAAAAGTTTTTCCTCGAACCAATGCTCAAAAATTTCAGCATCCATATTGCCGTGATAATCATCAGTTTTTTTTGTTGATGAAAATATCAAACTGGCATTTAAAACAAAACCTTTATATATATACCTTTTTCCATTACTTGCGCGAGTACTTGAATAACAATGCTTTGAGTCATCCTGCCAAGACGTTTTTGTTGAAGTTCCGTTTGCAAATACCCATGTTTCGTCAAGAAAAACAACTTGTCTTGACAATTCCGATTTTTTGTTGTTTAAATAATCCCTTAAAAATTGCCATCTTTTCGAAACAATATTGGACAGCTCGCAACGCAGTTTTCTGTTGTTCGTTTTTTATATTTGAAACCCATATGTTTTAAGATGATGGACAAACTGTTAGTTCCAATATCGCAAAGTTTTTTCTGCTTTATCTTTTCAAGAATAGCTTTGAGGGTAACATATTCCTTGGCTTTATACATATCATAAACAATATTCCTAATAGAGAGTTTTATCCCTTGGGATAAATCCAAGGTTTTTGAATGGAGTCGAACCCTTTTATATGGTCTGTCCAAATCCTCTTCACTCTTTTTTCGAAGTCTTCTTAAGGTCTTCTCTGAAATGCCGCAAGCATCAGACGTTCGTTTTTGCACTGCCAAAAACAGACTCTAACGGGCCCGAGTTATCTTTTTCTAAAGTAAAATTACGTTCCACTTGTAATACCAAACGGCGTTCACCTGGAGTTAAATGGCTTCTAGGCGATGTGCCACCTTGCTGAACATTTTCCATAACTTTGCTTAATAACTGATTTTAATTCACACACAATGAGAAACAAACTAAAAGTGAAAAGCACAACTACTTATTTAAAATAAAGTAGAACATACCATCCCGCACTTCAGCAAATTTTAATTATTTCTTGGGAAATAGTAATTATTATGAAGATTTAATTATAATAATCCCAAAATAATGTCATTATCGGAAAAGTATATACCTGACAAAATCTTTAACATATTTAACCATCCCGCACTTGAGCAAATTTTAATTAGTTCTTGGAAAATAGCGATAATTATATAGATTTAACTATAATAATAGCAAAATAATTTAATTATCTATTTAATTATTATTTATGCTCAACGCGTAATTCTAAGATAATTTTGTTTTGAAACCTCTGATTTCGCCCAGTAATAGAATACAGTAAACCAGTGGGATGTTCGGTGTGATCAAGTATAGCGAAGGTGCGAAGATATTGTAACTTAACCGACTTACTGTTTTAAAAGCGATAACATCCCTTGGTGATTTAATCCGATATCGGACTTCTTAAAACGCACAGAGTTTATGTATATTTTTTACCCTTTACACAAAAAATCCAATACAGTAAAAACATGTGAAGAGAGGTATAGAAGACATAACCCTTTCTACACAACACTACTCACCTATAATATGTAATATAAGTATACTTATACCTTATACTTATATTAAGTTTTTGATACTCACGTACAGCGGCACGTGCATTACCATTGCAACATCCCTAAATAAAATAAATATCAGCTAATTCGTTATTCGGGAAACGCTCCATATTAAAAAAACTTACCACAGTTATACCAGAAAATTTCGAATAAACTATCATAATAAATGTCAAGCTGGCAAATAACAAACATGTCAATTTTGTTTGAAGGCCTACTACTAAGTTTTAATGAAAATGTGAGCGGTCCTTGGCAAACAGGGTTATCGTTAAGGACTTTTTCTTCAGAAATGGTGCATCTGAGCGAAGTACATCAAGAGTACCTTTTTTAGCCAGAAAGCCTTAAACTTTTATAATTCCAGAAAAGAAAATGAAAAACATTAACTTAGAAAAAAGTTACTTTTGTTTTTGTTCCTCAACCTCCCCAAATGCTACGACTGTAATTAAATTTTGACAGTTTTGATTTTATATAGATATAGATTTGTCATCTAAAAGTTACTAAAATACCAAAAATTCATGTTTCTATGTTCAACTGTTTGGGAATACTCTGAAAAATACCATCTTCATTGGTTCCGTATTAGGCGGCCGTAGCTTCCTTAGGGGGCAATTTCCGATACTTGTTTATTAAACAAATTATTATTATTTTCCTATGCAGATTCCACTGTTTTCCTTTGGCCGCCTAATTTCGGGACACCCTGTATAAACTTTGACGCAAACTGTGATTCGACTCGATATCCTTGGTATTCTGTTTCTAGCTGATTTCAAGTGACTCTTTTTTAATTAAAAAACAAATGTTTATCTTTAAACGAAAGGAATGTAAAGGTTGACTTATAATACTTTGTTATCTCTTCAGTAGGTAACGATATTAATAAGAAAATTGAATTAAATTGTTTGTCGTTTGTGTCAAATTTCTGCAAGTCTACTCTGGCATTTTATCCAAAATAGAAGTTTATCCAAAGGCAACCCCAAGGGGAAAATGTAAAGCTTATTTAACAACTAAACTGCAATAACGAGAAGTAACTTTTAGTTTCTTAATTTTGAGACACCAATGGGAATTAGCAATGACAATCAAACAAAAAATAAGTATTCAAAACTACTAAAAAATATTAGCGAAGAACCACTGAAAACGCAAAACGAAACGAAATAAATGAAAATGCAACAAAAGGTTAAAAACTTTCTTATTACAAAAACTAAATCTTGGGTAAATAGTGCCCTCTACAAGACGCGATATTAACTAAATACCACGACCAAGGTCTGTTTGTTTATAAGTGTAAAATTTTCTTTTGAAGGAGCTAAAGCTGATTAAATTTGGTTAAAGGGTATTGAAGTTGAAGCAATTTTAAAAATACTTATGTCAGATCCATCCTTATGATAGGATATACGAAAACGAATTTGCACACAAGCTGTCGGCTTTCGCAAAAACTAAGGAACTTTCTATTTCCGTCATTAAAACAGTAACTTCTTAGCGATTATTTGAGAAGGTTTGAATTTTTAGTTATATGATAGAAATTACGCGTTTAGGCTGTCGTTTTGGAAACTCGATATTTTGCATTAGTTTATCTGGAAATTTGGCCTTAAGCTGGCCAATCAGAGTGCCATAATAATTTCTGGATCAATATAGGTGGTTAATATCCCCCCCCCCCCCCCAAGCTGTAAGGTTTATTGGTTCACTATCGTAAGTCGTCAATCTTATTGGGACACCTTGTAAAATAAGTTATATTATTTCTATTTGAATCTACTTACTCATGTTTGCCATATAAAAAATATATCCAATAGCTGAAACCATTGTTTATTTATTTATATTTTTTATGTTGCAGGTATGTAGACATTTCCATTACCCTCCAGTAAATTTCGGTAAGCCAACCCACTTGAAACCTTCCACGTGTATTGTGCACTCATTATCTATTTAAATATTTATTTTAATAACTACTAAACGCTACAACTAGTTAAACATTTAATTTCAGCCAATAAAAATTGAGGTCAGGAAATTTCCAGTGTGTTATTTTTATATTCATGTAACCGTATTAGAATTGTTAATAGTAAATTATGCATTGAAAACAAACATAGGGATATAAGCCCACCGTTTTGTTTACAGTTACTTCATTAATAATAATAGTGAGTTATTGCTACAAAGTTATCGGGTCCATTCAAATGGTGCATGAAGAGTTTATGCTAGCGATAATTAGGAATTAGGCTTTTAAAGTGGAGAAATCTTGGATTCTAGGCCTTAGAACATGGACTGAGCTTTCAAGAAGGCGAAGCGGTCGAACATCGAGCCTGGCTCACTTTAAAAAAATTCAGATGTGACGTCACATACTGCCATCTGCCATTGCGGCGATTTTCAAACTAACGTACGGTGGGACCAAATCCTAAGAAACTGGCCAAAAATCAAAGAATTTTTGAGACTAATTCAATTTCGAACATTAAGTGTCAATAATATGTGAACTTTGTTCTTAAAATGGAGGAGAAAATAGGATAAAATTAAAACAAGAAAGATTAAATAAATGATCAATAACACTAGTCTAAGTCTAAGATTGCCACTCAGAGTGCCATAATTCATTGAGATTCGTCCTGCTCTTGTTGGCTTGGGTGGCTGTATTCTTGAACCGAGATAACTATTTCTGATGGTTTACCCTATAAGAATAGTTTATGGTCGTTAAATATATTATAAAGGGTGTCTCAAAATGAACGCAAATTTTTGTTTGTTAACAAAACACATTTATTTCTTGAAATATGTCAAAATTTTACTGGAATTAGAAGGAATAGAATACATATCACGATTAAGTGTGAAACACAATATCCGACAAATGTCCACCGCGGCTTTGCTGGCAGGCCCTTGCTCTTTTGACGAAATTATTGATAACATTTTGACATATTTGTGGACGAATTTCATCAATGACACGTCGAATTTCGTTCATCAAGTTAGGAATTGCGGCTGGTTGATTGGCATAAACACGAGATTTAAGAAAACCCCAGAGAAAGAAGTCGTACAGTGTTATATCGCAGGATCGTGGTGGCCAATTCTGATCCCCATTGCGAGATATGACACGACCAGGAAATTTCAGTCGTAACGAGTCCATTGTTTCACGCGCAGTGTGACAGGTCGCTCCGTCCTGTTGAAACCATAAGTTTTCCACATTTATTCGGCCTAATTCAGCCCACAGAAGCTCTTCTAACATTGCACAATAAAGTTCGTCATTCACTGTTGGTGCAGTTCCAGCCTCGTCTTCAAAGAAGTATGGCCCAATTATTCCGCCGAACCAAAAACCGTACCAAACGGTGACTCGTAGAGGATGCATTGGTTTTTCGTGAATAACTCCCCAAATTCGACAATTCTGCCTATTGACGTATCCATTTAATTGAAAATGTGCCTCATCACTAAACAGGATTTACTTCGAAAAATCTCCGTCATTTGTCTCGTTTACCAGAATCCAATTAACAAATTCACTATACTATACCGTTTTATAGTATCTAGTTCGAGAGTAGGTATTTGCAAAACATACAAAAGTTGTTAAATTCGTAAAAAGATAGTAATGGAAAAAATGTCTTTAGGTTTATTTAATACGTTTCAAGTAGGGAGATTTTATTTTGACAAGCACAGCTACCTACGTTTAAATATAATTATTAATTATAAATTCAATAATATAATTCTAAACTCCGCCAATGCCTGTAAAGTTTGTGAAGGTGTCATGATGGCACCTTCCCACAAATTCAATTTTATATACGATAGAATGAGACAAAGCCAGTATCAAGGCACAGGTGATAGTTTCTGGCCCAGGAATCCGCGATCTATTAGACGTGGGTTGCCAAATTTACCAAAATAAATGATTATTTAAATATTATCTTTACCGCTTTAAGAATATGCAATTATAATTTGCAATGTAAGGGGAAAAATAAACGGGATTTGTGTTACAGGGTGTATACACTATACAGGTACATGCATACGTCTAATTGTTTTATGTAATATATTTTAATTCCATACAGATTAGGATTTTATGGAAATTGAAACAGAGCATTACGGCAAGAATTTTGTGTTTTGGATCAATTCCTCAAATTCCTTTCGTATCTGTAGACACGTACGTCGGACTATACATACCTAAGAAGAATAAATTTGCCGTCTTTTGTGTGTGGATTTAAATAAATTAATAAATAAATGTTTATTTATCCAACGACATTTTTTACAATGTATAGATTTCATCACTAATGATTCAAGAATTAGTAAAACTACCGCTTTTATACTAAAATTTAGGTATGATAAAATTCGAAAAATTCATAAATAGTCTTCTTGAACAATAGCTGTGTGCTTTTAAAAGTAGATAATTTTCGGGTACTCTTCATATGTACGGGACAAATATATGTAGATATGTACCGACAAATTGAAACAGGTGATTTCTTCACAAAAAATAATGAAAAAAGTCTCCATTAATGAAGGTCCATAAGCTCCTCGTTTGTAAGATTTTTTAAATTTAAACAATTTTTTTTTCGGTTTTTCCTATTTATTTTATGCGTGCTTAAAGATTATTAATTCAAATTTTGTACTTTTGTTACATTTAAAGTATCTCAAGAATTAACCTATTGTCATAAAAAAACTATCTACAGGGTGTTTTTTTGTTTTGGGCGTCACAACCACTCCGACCCCGCTAACTTTTCTTTGATACGACGCTAGCTATCCTTTCATATAACAACAACTTTTTTAATGAAATAAACCTGACGAGATTAAAAATGTAGCTTTACATCATATTTTACCAAATATCAGCCGAACCATATAAGATATCAAAATAGTGCAAGAAATAAAAAAGGTAAATGATAAACCAAAAAAGATACTTTAAGTTGTAACAAAAGTACAGAATTTGAATAAATAATCTTTAAGCACGCATAAAATAAATAGGAAAAACTAAAAAAAAATTAGAAGTTTAATAACTTTGTATCTTACAAACGAGGGGTTTCTGGACCTCCATTAATTGGAACTTTTTTTCATTATTCTTTGTCAAGGAATCACCTGTTTCAATTTGTCGGTATAATATTGAAACACCCTGTATAAAAATATGACTTCTTGTCTAGTATCAAAAGTGTGATACTTATAATTTTCTTGAAACTTAATTTTTTCAAAAATACATACACACACAATTCATTCAAAAATAAATAAGGACGTAACAGTTAAAATATTGTACATTTTAAAAAGTTCTCTACACAAATATGTGGCAGGTACATTTTTAATACGTCGTAAAATTGTCTTCTGGCATAGAATACACCAGAAACAAACGTCATATAATATTCTGCTACCCATCTGAGCGTGATAAAGAGTTAAGTTGTTGAGTAGTTAATACTGGATATAACATCTTAAACTGGCGAGAAATTGAACTGAGTTTAGCATAAAGTGACTGGCAATGCGGTTTTAAAAGAATGCGGGACAAGCAATAAGCAATAGTCAGACATCATGAGAATTATATAGTATCCCTGATCTCTCTATTCCTGATGCCCGGCTCACTCAAATGTCTTAGATGACAATGAGGAAAGTGCAGATTAATACTCAAATAGTACCTCCCATAATTTTCTTATATAAAAGTTGTTCCTAGTCATTTTAATTTTTTGATTTTCTATTTCTAAGAAAGATTACATCATCTTTTGAAAATATAAAATATATTGGAGTTGCAGGGGTGAATTTTCTACTCTTAAAAGAACACACTTATTGCGATGCTTCTTGTTTGCCCATTTTCGACATTTCTGTCAATAGTTGCATGCAATTGCTTTCGAAAATTGTTCATGCCATCGACAAATCTTATCGAAGGAATAGCACCATCGTAAAGTTGAGGTCTAATTACCAGATTCTATGAAATCCGTCCTTTAAATGTCTACTGGATCTACCAATGGTTTTACCACAGATGAGACAGATATCCGTTTTAACCGGCAATGGATTATCTATTCATTTTTATTATATATCAATATTGTTTTCGAGGTTTGATTTATTTCAAGCGGGTTTTTGGGATTTGCTCCCGCTGTACCCTGTACCTCAGTTTTAAAATCATGGTGATGGCAAATGGCAGCAGAAGGTATTTAACCAATAAGTGACAATGTTGTGAGACTAAGAACGCTTAGTTCATGTACTAAGGGCCAATTGTATAGGTTTCGCTTAATCCAGAGTTTAAACCTAAGTTTATTCATAGGTTTAAGCTAAACTTTAAACCAAAACTTGCAACTTGTTCCTTGTATACCCTCTGGTTAACATTATAGAAGCTAACTTCACTTCATATATATTTGTCAATACTAATTTTCACTTTTGACAGTTCACAGTCTCACGTATTTTTGTTAATTTTAAAGCCTTAGATTTTTCTAGTGTTTTAAGAAACGTTCTTAAGGTTTTTTGCAGTTAATTTGTTTTACGTTATGGATGTCGCTTCTTATAAGGTCTCTGGAAGAACCAATTTTTTAGGCCGAGAAATAGAACTATTGATAAGGCTTTTAAAGCATTATCAGCAAGTAATTGGAAAAAAGTGATGTAAAAACCTGGAGGGAAAAGGAAGAGACCTGAAATAAACTTTATTAGGATTTTAATAAATACGTTATATGTAATGTAAAGAAAACTGCAAAGGCCGCCAAAGGAAAATGGGAGAATTAAAAAAAAAATACAAAAAAAAATTATATTAATTATATTATCAGAAAAATCATCAAAAATTTCAAAAAGGTCCATTTTTTCAATTTACAACTTGATACTAGCACAACACCACAAAACTTAACGGGAGTAGCATTAAAAAGGCAAAAAATAACACAAAAATGTCAAAACATCTGACTTTCTCCGTCTGCGCATGTGTTTAAGCACTCTGTCAGTTAATAGGTAAACTCCAGATGATCGTTACAGTTGGGTCAAAGAGTAACCCAACTAATAAGAGACGAAAGCTTTGCCGGCTTTTGATGTTGTCTGTACCCAAATTCTGTGACCTTGATATCACCAGCTACACAGTAAAAAATAGGATACATTTATAGGATAAAAATTTATATCCGAATACGGTCTTCACGGGAAAAATCGTCATGTTACAGGCAACAAGCCAGGCTTTACATCTAAAAATATAATTAAATTAATTGAATATTCAATATCTTTAATGCAAATAGTATTCAAACTTAGGCTTGTTTTGTGTAACCTTATCTCATCTTATTCATATAGCTAAATGCCTAGTCCTTATGTACGTAAAAAGCATGCTGACTTCCAGTTCACTTTAAGATCATTAAAGCAAACAAACAACTACAAAGTTAAATACGATAAACTAATGTTGCATAAACCCAGCTTTGCTTTAATACAAAATTGTTGGTTTGGTTGGTAATCTTGTTTCTATTCATTGTCTATTTAACAGAATTTCAATTTATGTAGATGCTTACTACTTATATTTAATATAAATAGATTAACTCTTTCTTAACATACCTCCCTGTATCCGTTGGATATCTGAAAAATGAAATTCCTTTGCCGGTTCTGTTAGGACACCCACAGTAAGCACACGATGTACCACCTTTAAGCTTTATTTCCGACATTTAAACAAATAGGTTTTAACCACCGACAAGTCACAAAACAATAATAAGTTTTGGAATTATTAAAAGATACGTCCTAACACACTAAAAACACCGATGAGAAACAATAAAACAAGAAAACTACAAGAACTATCACTTTGTTTACGTCGAAACACCATTGACAGTGATTGACAACAAAATATGACACATCAAATTTGACTGATATACTACTAACTTCGCGCATGCGCATACAAATTTGGTTTCGCCGGACTGGCTTTCTTTCGCCTCTTATTGGTAATGTTACTTTTTGGTTGGGTATGCAAAGGACATTTGACACGAAACTACTGTTTAACCGTAACTTTTCAGTTTAAACGAAACCTATACAACTGGCCCTAAATGGTCTAAGTTCTACTCGTATGATACCTGGTGTCTACGAAATCATCGCACATATTATTTTGTAGTGTAGTACCTACCATAGCCTTTTTTTAAAAGATATTTTGTTCAAATTTGGTTACTGCTATGTTTGAGCGGTTTTATTCATTCATTCGACGGTTTCCCGCAAAATACTATCATATTATACTATATATGAATGGTATTAACTGCTCTTTGCTTCTCGCTATTAGGTTCTCAAATAGGGTCGGCGCCGTAGCATCAACTCTTGATTTCACTTCTACATAGGAGAAATCAAGGGCGGTTAAGTCAGGTATCTATTCGGGCAAGCCAACCCCTTCTTCGACGTTAGTTTGAAGAATTTTTAAATACTGTTCAGAATAATATTATGACCAAAATAAATACCGTATCCAAGATTCTGGTTTCCAATATTTCCAAGCATGTATAGACGTACATTTACACAAAAATGCTTTTGAAAAGTGCCTTCTCTAACTAAGTGGGGGCATTTAGTCCAAAATCTTGGTATACTGTTTCTATTAAACATACCCCTGTTTGGAAATCTTAACCACGTCGAAAAGGCTTATAATTTATTGGAAAATAATTATTTTATTAGGTAATGCTGCACCTCTGCAGCTCTTGTTAAAAAGCCGCCACTGGCACAGTATTACGCTGGCTGGTGTATATTGCTATCCATGACCAGAAACAGATGCTTTAAACGTATCTCACTTTAAAGATGAAGGACTAGAGTTCAATTATTAGCATTAAGCAGTCAGTTAAAAAAAAGTATCACGCCCAATTTTACATAGATTTATACGATAAGAATCGTACCTATACCATGTATTATATACTTGTAAAATTACCTAAAAGGTCACTATTTATTGCATAATTTCAATTAGGCAAAGATCAATTTACGATAAAAACAAAAAATTAGCATAATTAAAATCAGAAAATTACGTTCCCGAAATGATTTTCATCTAAATTCCAAATGGGTTCTGCAAGTCAGGGTCATAAAAATTATAAACTAATTTGCCCGACTTCAATCATTTAAATTACTTTGCCCTTCATTACGGCTTTAACTTTTTAAAACATAAATTAATGAAAAATGTAATTATAATCCACTTAAATGTTGTTTGAAATTATCTGAAAAAATTGCCTCCGAACTGCTTAAGGCATCTTTAATATTTTATTTTTCAGGAGTAATTTCATATTTACTTTTAATGACAGATAAAAAAAAATATCAGTTCTCGTGAGAGCGGTTATAACCTTTCAAACGCCTGATCTCTTTTTTCTTTAATGAATTGCCTTTCTTTCAATTTTACACAGAAAGCCAAGTTGTTTTAAACATTACACTGGTCCACTGAAAAAATGCACTTAGTGCAACGTATCCGAAAATTGAATAATAACAATTTTGTTTGCATTCATTATATTAATAAGTTTGACCTACATAATTAGAAGAGTAGATATATGCAAAATATAGGTTGTAGTTGGCGATTATGAATTTTCACAATCGATTGTCGATTGTTAAAAATAGTCGAAGAACAATCGATTAATTAATTAATCGAAAAATAATCGATTATTCGATTACTACTGAATACTATTCACCTGAAGACGACTGGAGATTTTTACCAGTTGAAACGTTGTGATCAAAATAAATGAAGGCAATGGAAGTCCAAAACAGTTCCTAAGCTTCAAAGATAATAATAATTATATTACGCAGTATTTCTAACTTTTGGGAGAACAATATATCTTCTTGAATTTTGTAATTTAGTTATAATATATTCTGTCCAAAATTGCTAAAGAGGAAGTTTCTCTTCTGCAAATTTTGATGTTGGAAAAAATAAGAATGAAGAAATTATAAAAACAAAATTATTATTTCTTTTGCTTGCACACTCTATACTCTATACCATTATGACATAATTTTTTGTTAATTTTTTTATATTTGCCTCACTTGGTTAGCCTGGTTCTTTTACTACTTTGTTTTCTTTCAAAAATTTCAGCAATAATACGGGGCACAAATTTTATTTTAACGTTATATTACTGTTTTTTCTTCAAGAAGAAAAAATATTATATTATATTATGTTTATAAGTAGGTATATTAGATAGTTTATTCCAACAGGAAAATTCGCTTAGCAAATTATAAGATTATAAAAATTTATAATCGATTAATCGAAAAACAATCGATTAATCGAAAAATAATCAATTAATCCGAAAATAATCAATTAATCAAAAAATAATCAATTTTTCAAATTGTCACAATCGTTTAATCGATTAATCGATTATTTTGCCCACCCCTAGTTGGAACACACAAAGGGGGTTTAAATTTTTTGGTTCGTTGTTGGACTCGGCTTGACATACTAAAAGTCTAGAAACATTTTTGAGCAAAATGCGTTTTTCTTGCCGCCATTTTGAAATTTTTTTAAAAAATCATAAATAATCGTGTGTGATATCAAATTACGGACATTTCATGCTGAAAAAGATTATGATATTGACTTTAAAAAATATCAAAATAGTGGTCGAAAAACTGAAAGCTTGCGCAGTGTTGAAAATCATATCTTTATTAATCAAAATGCGTTTTAAAATACAGATGCATATGTATTTCATCAATCTTACATCTTAAATAAGAGAAATCTTACACCACGACTCATTTGAATCCATTTAGCAGGTGCAGCAGATCATTTTTAGTAATAACCCTAATCTCCTACCTTTTTCCAACCCCACTCTTGACAGTTGTGATTTTCTTCAAGTAGAGATTATGTCGTTGTAGGTTCAGAATCTCTGTCTTTGGATTTCCACCGTACAATGATACCAATGCTTTGGTGCCAATATTTGTGATTTCCTTACTTGCATTTTCTGACCCAAACAGAGTAGGGCAAATAAATTCCTCACATGGAACTTGTGGTATCGCATCCAGTTAAAGCATGTAAAAAGATAATAATTTTGCATCCCTTCTCGCTAAGCACTTCGATTTAATATCAAATCTTGTTATCACTGAGCCTAGATGACTGCAAACAAATATTTCATGTATTGTGGTAAATCAAAAATACAATAATGTCGGTATCATCAGCAACAAATATTACATGCTTTTCTTCTGCCAAAGTCAGTGCTCTTTTTACAATAACAGTATCAGCATCATCTGCAATTTATCTGAATCATAGTGTGGTCATTTGCTTCTAAGTGTTTCACATGCATGTTTATTTTAATTATTTGAAAGAAGCAGTTCTTGCCAATAAGAGATGAAATTTACTAGGAGCTCTCTCAGTAAATTTCACTGTTACTGATGATTGTTTTGTATGGATCTGCTGCTCTCTACATCCTTTTTATTGGAAATAGCATAGCCATCAAATAGAATAATTGCCACAATATTATATTGCTTACAAATATTTATGTGTTGTAACTCATCTGAAAATTTCACAGTTTTTGACCATGGCAATTTGTCTAGTAGTGCGCCCCCATCAAGAACATATGACGGTTCCGCAAATAACATGTAATTTAAACTAGTGGCTATGTCATCCAATGTTCTTACCAATGATGATTTGCCACCTTTTCTTAATACCTGAGTTCCTCGATGAAATAAAGACGGAGGAAGTATAGATAATTTTAGCTACAGAAGATGCTGCTAATAATCATCTTCTCCGCGTACATTTACAATGTCATTGTTGAAAAACTATATACAGCAATAAATTCCGAAGGGTAGGGTTGGCAGAAAGTAGGAAACCACCTATAACATAATATGAAATAAGTCCTGCATTAAAGTTATTACTAAACATGATCCGCTGCACCTGCTGGAATTCAAATGAGCCGTGTGGTAGTTGTATATGTACGTGTCGACGTTATGGTGTAAAATGCACTAAAATTAATGTTATAACTATTCTTGGATACATTGCACAAATAGTGCACTGAAAGAAAGTGATTTAGAAGAAACTGAAGCTATTAGATTTAGCTTTGTTCCTACGCAAGAAGTATGCTTTATAAAATACATATTATAAAACGCATTTTGATTAATAAAAATATAATTTCCAACGCTACTTAAGCTTTCAGTTTTTCGACCACTATTTTGTTATTTTTTTAAATTTTTTAAACCCAATATTATAATCTTTTTCTGCACGAAATTTTCCGTAATTTGATACCACAGACGATTTTTTAAGTTTCGAGATGGAGGTCAAAAAAACTCATTTTGCACACTCAGATTTTTCTAGACTTTTAGTATGTCAAAAAGATACCAACAACGAACTAAAACATTTGAACCCCGTCCTTGTTAGAAATTACTTTAAACTATATGAGAAAGTAGACACACCTTTTACTTTAATTCCACTATATTTGAAACTTAAGAATTATTTATAAAATTCAACTAGTTCCGCTATCACTGTAGCTTTTTCAAGAATGAATGGTATAAAAGCGAAGGTGTATAAAATGTATAAATTCTGGTTTTTCTAACAATTATTTATATAATTAAGGTAGGTACTAAAATAGATTTAACAAAGGAGATTTATTTAAATCTGTTTGACAATTCAATAAGGGGTCGGTATTCTATAGCGAAACTAGTTGAATTGATTCAGCACCATTCACTCTTACACATATCTACCAGTTACTCCAATAAAAACGTAATCAAACTAGTGCATTAGATACCTCTAACGCGGGTATTACATTTAGATTTTCTCCACGCTATCGTCATGACAACTTTTCGTGAAGAAAATGGCGACACATCTTGAAGAAAATTTAGATGTAATGCCTGCCTAAAACCCAAAGCAAATAGTTTTTCGCACATGAAGTCAATATTTAAGGTAGACAATGCAGCTGAGAGGTCGAAGAATATACCTGCTGTTTCATACCCCCCGCTAACTTTTTTGTATCTGAAGTATTGTAGGAACCTACAATTTGATGCGGTTTCTGTCGACTTTTCAGCTCTATTTTCAAATTGGTTTTTCGTTAATAGATGAGAAATACAGTGGTGGCTTTTCAGGGTCGGCAGCGCCGACCCAGTGTCAAACAGACAACGGACAGTATATAGTATTTATCTACATCAATTTGCATTTTTAGTGACTTACAAACTGCCAGCGAATAACCGTTCCACTTTTTAAATCACCCTTATAACTCGTCATAGTGGATTCCTCGCAAACTAATTTGTCAAATTAATTGTTTTACTTTTCAAGTCGTCTTCGTAACCAAACCCAGATTCGGCAAGCCTACCCTGCCAACAAGACCTTAAATATTTCAAGCTTTAGGATAGGCAACCAAACATATACCACTAATTATTAGAATACTTCACACACTGCCAAATCGGATTTGTCGGTAAATTTAACGTTTGTTGCGACCCGACCAAGATTCGTACCAGTACAGTCCTCGAACGGTCGCACAACTAATTTATCACTGCGACAGTCGATTGCCAAGGTCTAAATTTAATTGACAGGCAAGAAATGATCGTTCGGGCATAGAATAGCGGTTTGAAACAAACCTTTAATAAAGGAAGTGAGGCTAGTTAGCAATTTATTATATTTATTATAATTATCGGTTATTTGTTATTATTCTTGTAAGAACAGGACTGAATTAGTGTAAAATGAGTCATGTCTGTTAAAAACCAGAACTTTCGGTTTGGTTTATAGGTTTAGGTTATAGGTCAGGTACCTAAGTGTTTCAAAATTTAAATAAAATATCTTGTTTGGACTCACGCACCACGCAATGGCATGAAACCAAGTTGTAACTGGAGTAAAAAGTGATCTTATTCAATGTATATTAAGTTTATAATGTGGTTGATAAACAAAGTAAAATAAAAAACAAAGGCCGTGTCCGACGCCACCTAAAATGTTGAATTTAGTTAACACTGGAGGCAAGGGGAGTAGTAGGTTATTTTGAGAAAATTGGTATCAAAAATATGCATACCTTACGGGCAGTGAAACCAAATTTAAAAATCCAAATTAGTTGTTCGACACAATTACAATACAAATTAAAGCACGCTTGGCAAATTTTGAAAAACTAATTTTTCTCGATAGTTTTAACCCAGATAGGGCCACCGTCCTTTTAAAAGGTCACCATTTATACCTGTAATTATTTATTACTTCTGCCTCTGAATTTCAGATGGCGCTATAAGTACTTGTTTGTGGCCTATTTACTATTATGTTTCCGGTGCACGTGTTGTTTTATTTTCGTTTTCGTTCGGATGAAGTGGTTGTTTACATTTTACCGTTTTATTCTATGTGGCGATGAGTTATCAAAGGTAAGATATGTCTTTTATTTAACAAAATTACTATGATTAATCACATAAAAAGTAATTAGTATTATCCTAAAGTCAGGATATATATATCCAAAGAAAAGTAATGATGATCGTGGAACTCAAAATAACGTAACAAAATCCAGTGTCCTTTTTAAAGGCCAGTGGCCTAATGTGGTATACTTTATTTGCAGTTATTGGAAAAAACCTTTAACTCTTAACGAGTTATTGGAAGAAGTGGAACACATTGACGATGAAACTAGGTTGCCAGATGCAATAGTACTTTTTCCGCCCATTAACGCCAATGATGACGTCACTGATGAAGACTCTGGTGATGATGAGAATGTTGTCATGGATAATTTACCGGGCAGTGTTTTAAATTCTCAAGCAGAAGCATCATTTAGGACCGACACAACCAACATCAATATTTTGCCAACAGATAGTGATGGCGATAGCGATGACAATATCCCGTTGGCACAGCTATGTAAATACAAAAAGAAACAAAAAAGGAATAATTGGGTGCAGGAAGACATTACGCCTAAATTACCGGACTGGCAAAAGGAACTCGGAGCAAAAAATAATCGAACCCCTTTAGATGTCTTCTATCTTTTTTTTGACGAATATTTATGGCAGATGATTACAGACTATACCAACCTTTATGCAATTCAACACAACAGACAAGGTGACATAACTGTGGACGAAATTAAATGTTTTTTTGGTGTGCTCATTTACAGTGGCTATACCAGTGTATCGAGACGATCTTTGTATTGGGAGAGCTCTTCCGATGCCAATCATACAATTGTAACTGAAGCCATTTCAAGAAATCGTTTTAAATATATTATGCAAAATTTGCATTGTAATGATAACACGAACTTGGAGAACAATGACAAATTTTCCAAAATTCGACCCTTTTTGACACATCTCAACCAAACATTTATAAAACATGCCCCATTGCATGAAAATCACAGTGTGGATGAATCGATGATCCCATATTTTGGAAGACATGGTGCAAAGCAATTTATAAGGGGAAAACCGATTAGATGGGGATATAAATTTTGGATGGGTACCAATCAAAAAGGTTACATCGAATGGTTTGAACCATATCAAGGCGCGAATACTATTTTGGGGGAGAGATACAAAGATTTGGGATTGGGTGCCAGCGTTGTTCTTACTTTTGCAGACAGATTAATTTCAGAAAAAGGACGATTACCTTTTCATTTATATTTTGACAATTTTTTTACTTCCTGGGATTTGATTATTATACTTCGGGACAGAGGAATAAAGGCAACTGGTACTGTCAGGGAGAATAGGATATTTGTACCTATAATAAGGAATGGTCAAGATTTAAAAAAAAACAGATCGGGGAACATTTGAATTTGCCACAGAAAAAAGTGAGAACATCGTCGTTTGTAGTTGGAATGACAATAACATTGTGACCATTTGTTCAAATTGTGAAGCGGTTTTACCAACAGCAAATGTATCTAGGTTTTCACAAAAAGAAAAAAAAAAGTTGCAGTCCCTCAACCACAGCTTATAAAAAAATATAATCAAAACATGGGGGGAGTTGATCGTGCTGATCAAAATATAAGCTTATACCGAGTGAGCGTAAGGGGGAAAAAATGGTATTTTCCATGTATTAGCCAAGGGTTGGATATGGCAATAAATAACTCATGGAATCTTCATCGTCTGGATGGTGGTAAAAGTGATCGGTATACTTTTCGTCGAGCGCTCGCAATGGGTATATTGAAAACGCATAAAAAAACTACAACAAAGCGAGG
This sequence comes from Polydrusus tereticollis, assembly GCA_963920685.1. Lineage (NCBI taxonomy): Eukaryota > Metazoa > Arthropoda > Insecta > Coleoptera > Curculionidae > Polydrusus > Polydrusus tereticollis. The sequence goes on from OY987328.1 coordinate 22,825,448, forward strand.
ACCTGTGCGGGCAAGCGCTAATGATAAAGAACTTTCAAGGTACGATGGACGAGATCATTTAATTACTTACCAAGAAAACCAGATCAGATGCAGGCGTTGTCACAAAAAAGTTCAATTCCGGTGTAACAAATGTAATGTAGGTCTACACCCAAAATACTGTTTTTTCGAAAATCACACAATGTAGTTTTTTTCATGCTATCATAATAAAATTCAAATAAATTTTATATAATATCCAAAAATGATAACCTTTTATGTCATAGTTAATTTGTATATAAACCAATCAAGTACTATTAGGTCATCTTTAGAAGTTGCCCTTGCATTAGGCCACTGACCTTTATAAAGGACGCACATTACTAAAAAAACTGTTAGGAAATTAAAAAAAAATCTTATTAGACATTACTCAAAACTATGTAAAGATTCCACTTTAAGATAAAAAATTACCGTTTTAAAAAAAAATAGTTAATAAAAGCAACTTTAAAGGATTTTACAAAGAATTTACCCACAAGAATTGTTCCTACTTTAAGAATACTTGGACATTATAGTTATTTATCTACTGCTTTATTTTTCATTAATTTTATAATATAAATAGTTAAACTCCTGCATTTTTTTAAAACTATTTTCGCCAATTTTTAGTATTTAGTGTGCTTTGATCGGTTGTTATAGAATAGGTTTGACAGTTGCTAAGGGTGGTTTATTTTAAGCGTCTTTTACGTTTTATAAACGAAAATATGGAAATTTCACAAAATATTTTAGAAAATGCTGAAAAAGCTAAGAAAAACTTATTACCGGCAAAGTCTAAAGCCCTGTACGACAAGGAGTATGAAAATTTTCTACAATGGAAAGCAACACCAAATTACGGTGATTAGGGAAACAAAAATAATGGCTTACTTTCAGGAATTGGTATGTAACTTTTGCTTATTAGTAATAACAATTTTTAATTATTTTTACTTTATTTTAGTCGGAAAAATATACCCCAAATAGCCTTTGGACAAAATATTCCCAGGTGAAGTCTGAACTTATAGTAAAGGAAAACATTAATATTTCAAGATATTGTCAATTATTAGCATTTTTAAAAGTTAAATCAAAGGGATATCTTCCTAAAAAGTCAAAAGTTTTGGAAGATGAACAAGTTTTAACTTTCACTGCACTGAACTAAGTTCTAAAATTTCTCCAGTATGTTATGCTCTCTACCGCCTGCGTAGTGTGGTCGGCAGGAATATTCTCTTGTCTTATTACCATGCCCAATTTGTTTCCCGAGTCAAAATTGGAATCTTGTTTTGGGGTTCGTCTCCATCGAATTTAAATAAAGTGTTTTTAATCCAAAAGAAAGCTATAAGAAGTATGATGGGAGTGTCTTGTCATCATTCATGCCGGAGGCTATTTAAAACACTTAAACTGCTCACTTTGCCGAGTTTATACATTTTAGAAGTTCTTATGTATGTAAAAAATAATTTAAATAGTTTTTTATCCATGGAAAACATTCATAATTATGAGACGCGTAACAATATGAACTTTGTTGTACCGGCGCACAACATGACATTATTTGAGAGGAGCCAATTCTACATGGGAACAAAACTCTACAATAAGTTGCCTAGGGAAACCAAAAACATAGCGAGCAAAGTACTTTTTAAGAGAAGTGTATGTAATTTATTGATTTCTCGTGTTTTCTACAATGTTAGTGAGTATATGGATTGTGATTTGTTATCCTAACTGTAATCTAGTATATATATTTTGTATTTATAAATTTGAATAGTCGTTGTTCCACAGATGTCTGTGGTTGAAATTGACCTTTTCTATACCAATGTAAACGTTGGTCTCTTGAAATAAACATTTATTTATCTATTTATCAAAAATGCGCCGAATGATACCTTCCTGCTGCATAAAGTGGTACTCGGAGTTTTTGGCGGCCTAAGACGGGATGAGATGGTAAAAATGACCATTGATGATATTAGGGATAAGGGGACTGTTATGCTTGTCAAGGTACCAGAAACTAAAACTGCTACGCCAAGAAGTTTTACTATAATAGAAGTAGACCAAACAGATGCCTTAAAATTGATTAGAGAGTACTTGAATTAATGCCAATAGAAATTAAGGAACGCAGATTTTTCCTTACATACCGAAATGGTAAATGCATAGCTATGCCTGTGGGTAAAAATACACTAGGACGTGTTCCTTCAATCATAGCAGAATTTTTTAATTTAGAAAACGCCAAGGAATATACAAAACATTGCCTACGTCGGACCTCGTCCACACTTCTTATCGAGGGTGGTGCTTCCCTTGCAACCCTTAAGCTACACGGAAAGTGGAAGAGTACTATAGCGTAGCGGGAGGTAATATAGAGGAAAGCAGCACGTCGAAAAACCGAATAGCAAAAATGATAGCTGGCTTTGTTACCGAAAAAGAAAGTATGTTAATGTTGAAATGGAGCAGGAATACGCAGGAATACGCATGCACATCGAGAAACTCAGCAATCGAGTCGCAAAATTTCATAGTTGGTCCAGCTTCTATCTCAGGAAAATTCAAAAATTGTACATTTAACATAGGAAAAACAGAATAATATTATGTAAAAAAATTGTTAAAAATAAATACAAATTTGGTTCGATATTCTCTTCAATAATAATTACCGGGCATTATAAAAATCACCGGGCATTATGAACTTTATCGCCCGCTAATATTTCCTATGATATTATGATGATGTTTATAGCACCGTTGTTTCTAAGGTATTATAAGTAAATAATTGATAGATGAAATATAATAATAATATAAACCCATTATATATATTAGTGGTTCTGCAATCAAATCTCTATCTACTTTAGAAGATTTTAGTGCTGATCCCATCACTACCATGGAAATCTGTGGTTTTGCTGTGTACCATTAATTAGCGCATACCCTTTATAATGTTAAACTGAGAGACATATTGAATCATTATTATTATATTAATTTATCAATTTCTTTAACCGTTAGGCCTATTAAATTAAATAAACAAAAAAAATTAAAATGTAAACGCACATAATCAGAGAAAACGGTAAGTAACTTAACCTACTCTACTTAAAACCACTGTTTACATAACATCGTTATGCGTTTATTGGTAGTAGTACCAGTACCAAGTGATTGAACATTATCCATATACATATCCGCATTGGTTAAGATTTATTGCAGCGGTGCTACTTGAAGTTATATAAAGACTTTTTAACAACTTTTTTCCGAAAAATTAGTCTAATTGGATCGTTTAGAGTATTTTTCTGGAATTTCGATTATGTTATCTGTCTGGTTCTGTGATTGTCTCGTAGTGTATTAATTTAGGAATTTATTATTTATTTTTATACACGCGAGTCAGTAACGACAGTCTAGGTAGGTAGCACCTATCTACATGCATAGTATTACAAAAAGTTTAAGGTGTGCCAGCATTATTAAAATTTTGTATTTTGAGAATTTGACCCAATAATAGGTAATGCCTATTATGAAACTTGCAATACCCAGATATAATTAGAATACCGATGGCTTATATGCAATAGGATGTAACCCCACTTAGGTAATTGTTCAGGAAATGAGAAAATCTAAATAAGTATTAAAAGAAATCAGTATATTTACAAAATTTTAAACTATAAAGATATGGTGGGTTGTAATGTTTATGTTACGTTGTTAATTTTACATCTTGAATTTTTAGGAGATAATAAGGGAACCATAAAATCTATGTATATCAATAGTTAAATAACATTCTAGTTGCTGTAAGTGAAGCCATTTGAAGTTCTTTATTGTTAACATTTTTTAAAAAATAATTATTCATATATAAATGCTATTATATTAGCTTGCTTGTTTCTCTTAGGCAATTCTTCATAATTACTATTAAAATTAATCTCGCAAGACTCGCGGATCACTGAAATATATTTACTTGAAAGCTGAATAATTCTATTTTTCTGTTCTTTTTCTGCATAGCCACTTCCTTATTTTGTGTTTTTTCAGCTCTTGTCACGTTTTTTCTTTGCACATGATTATTGTATAATTCCTCGTTTGATTTTAAATGAGTAGCACACACCACGTTCCTCTTTTCTTGGCCGATAAATTAGTTTAGTTCGTCGAACATGCAGCTGATGGATAAAGTATAAGCGTCTATTTTATCTAACTGACATTTTTCGTTGTATAGGTCATAAAGCTGAAATATTGTTTTAAAGAACTGCTCAAAGTACACTTTGGAGCTGGCGTTCCGACAATAATGTGATGGTTGCTTTGGCAATATACATCAAAAAATACTTAAAAGGATTTTTTCGTAGGTTGTTTTTCTGACTGTATTGTCTGTCTATTATTTTGTCTATAAATTTAGGTACGTTTTCTACAGTTTTTGAACTACTATTTTTTTATCCAAGAATGTGCCATCTTCTCCTGAAGCCTCAAGGTACCTAGAAACATTCGCTTGAATACTGGAAGTTTCACATCATTTAAATTTAACTGGTAGATAAATGTAGAAGGTCTTCTAGAAGGACCTGCTGTGTAACCACATGCATCTGGAATTTTGGCCAAGATAACTCCAAAATCTTGGAAGCATTTTTTCCGGATCATCTTTTGATATAAAGGGTGTTCCAGAATGAACGCACATTTTTATTTGTTAACAAAATACATTTATTTCTTGAAATATGTCAAAACTTTACTGGGATTAGAAAGAATACATATCATGATTAAGTGTGAAACACAATATCCGACAAATATCCACCGCGGCTTTGCTGGCAGGCCCTTGCTCTTTTGACAAAATTATTGATAACATTTTCATATATTTGTGGACGAATTTCATCAATGACGCGTCGGATCTCGTTCTTCAAGTCAGGAATTGCGGCTGGTTTATTGGCATAAACACGAGATTTAAGAAAACCCCAGAGAAAGAAGTCGCACGGTATTATATCGCAGGATCGTGGTGGCCAATTCTGATCACCATTGCGAGATATGACACGACCAGGAAATTTCAGTCGTAACGAGTCCATCGTTTTACGCGCAGTGTGACAGGTCGCTCCGTCCTGTTGAAACCATAAGTTTTCCACATTAATTCGGTCTAATTCAGCCAACAGAAACTCTTCTAACATTGCACGATAACGTTCGCCATTCACTGTTAGTGCAGTTCCAGCCTCGTCTTCAAAGAAGTATGGCCCAATTATTTCGCCGAACCGAAAATCGCACCAAACGATGAGTCGTAGAGGATGCATTGGTTTTTCGTGAATAACACGAGAATTCTCTTCCCCCCAAATTCGACAATTCTGCTTATTAACGTATCCAGTTAATTGAAAATGTGCGTCATCACTAAACAAGACTTTCTTCGAAAAATCTTCGTCATTTGCCTCATTTTCCAGAATCCAATTAACAAATTCACGGTGCAATCCATGATCTGCTGGCTTCAATTCTTGGGTCAATTGGATTTTATAGGCATGCAAATGCAAATATTTTGTAAGAGTTCGCTGCATACTGTTTTGGTAATGTTCACTTGCTCTGACCGACGGCGAATCGACTTGCCTGGATTCTCGCCAACACTTTCCGACACTGCTGCAATATTTTCAATAGATGGAGCAGTACGCGGCCGCCCTGTTGATTTTATGTTTCCAACTGAACCACTTTGCTCAAATTTCTTGATCAATCTTTGCACTGTCGTATGTTTTGGTGCATTATTTCTTCCAGGAACGGCTCGCACTCTACAAACTATTTCCGCATAACATTCTCCACATTTATAATACGTTTTCACGATAACAACGCGCTGTTCTACCGTGTAGCGTTCTATGGCTATTAATTGCAATAAATTATATGACAGCTATCAAATTTTCAGAAGCCTGCTATGACAAAAACGAAAATTCCACGATATTTAAAATGTGCGTACATTTTGGAACACCCTTTAGAAGAACACTATCTTTGGTTTTTTAAACATTGATCCCAGTCACAAATAAACAAATTTCCGGACGGACGTTTTTGGTTATAACTTACTTTTCCATCCTTGTTGCGAGTAAATCCCAAATAATCCTGCCCTCCTTTCATTATTTTCATATTATTTTCGTTTCGTTTCCAAGTTTTTGGACGTGCTCTTTTAAATCTCTTATTTCTTGTATCGTTTCTAGTATTTTCTGTTAGCTCTTCATGTATAGTTTCAGTATTATCTTGTAAAGAATTATTATGTATTTCTTCATTCTCTTCATTTTCGTCCTCAGCCTCTTCATCTTCTTCAATTTCATCAGAATCGAGATTCTCCGTACTAAAATAAACCGGCTCCTCATCGAAGGACAAATTAGAATCAGCCGAATTAGGCTTATTTTTAAAAATTAATCCGGCATCTATTAACTGCTCTTTTCTTCGTGTAACACGCGATTTCATTTGGTATTAATTTTTTTCAAAATTAACTCCTCACAACGCCAATTGGGTTTATTTTGGCCAGTTCTAATAAGACGTATCAATAAAACAGTGTTAAAAAACGTACCTAGAATTAATAATTAAAGTTAAAATATAGTGTATATTAATATAGTTACTTTATTGAACACTGCGTATCACTTTTAATGTAAGACTAACAGGTTTACGAGTCATTAGGTACAAGTAAGCGCAGAGTAGTATCCTTTATTTATTGGCGCGAGAACCCAGTATTTCAAAAAACGTGGGTTATGTCCTATTACATATAAGCCATCGATATTAGTTTTTAATTAGCTTTATTCGCCACGAGATTCATTGGCTATTGATCAATTTCCTATATCTGATTATAAAATACTTCTGTGTCGAAATGTTTTGGTATTCCCGAGGCTACAATGATATTTATCTCTCTTGTCTATTATATGTCAGTCGAGGTTAGTTCAGGTTAATTTACAAAACTGACTTCTATTGAAATTAAATTGGACTAAATCTTAAAACTTTTTAGTGAATCTCTTTGGGAACTAAACCAGTTCTAGAATAGGATTTAACTAGTGATGCACCAAATCCGAATATTCACTAGAGACTAGTTTTAGTTTACACATACTCATTTCGGAAGTATTCTTATTAAATCTTAACATCAATATCAATTGGTGTTATTTACCAGCACCACGAGATGGAGCCATCTGGCTTCATTCTCTTTATCAAACCGATTTTTCTGTTTTAAAACAGACGCCGATGCTTTTTCCTTTTGTCAGAACCCATAGCCTCACTGATGAGCTGTTATACAGCGAAACGCGTCTGAGGATGGTTCTGGCAGAAGGAAAAAGCAAACCCTATTCAATAAAATACTTTGGTTGCAACGGATATACTAGTATGTATTATTGGAGATTATGTAAAATAAATAATAAATAATTAATTATAAAACTGATGCATAGTTTTCCAAATTGCAAAACTTAGAAATGGCATGATATTTAATCAAAGCATTTACTATAAATCACAATAGTACATTATGTAGATATAATTCACGTAAATAAATCAAGAACCGCGTCGATAAATAAACTAGTAGAAACAATAAATATTAGCGTTGCAGGCGAAATTTATGTTAGCCAATAAATTTTGACATTCGATATAAATTGAAGTCGAATATAGCAATTGATTCTTTTCAGGAACTTCCTTTCGGGTTGAATATTTAATAGTTTCTATTCGTCTAGTGATCATGATTAGTCAATGTCTTCTGGTAAGAATTAGTAATTAACGAAGTTAAAACGTCAGCTATTTAATATAATTATTATTAATAACTTAAGGCCACTTGCACTAGTACCACTTAGTCAATTTAAGTTCCAATTAAAGCAAGGTGACACCAAACGGCTTACACAGTCGCTAAAATGTCCTAAAGTGGCCCTTAAATTAACGAAAGATTGGCCAGTTTTAAGGTTCTAAGGTTGGGAATATAAAAACAAAAATTAAGCGCTTTTGTTAGTGACGTTTTGAACAAAGAAAATTAAATAAATTTGTTTTAAAAATGAATAATTTACCAAATTTAATCTTTGAAGACGACAATTTGTATGAAATTTAGTTGATTATTCATAGCATACCAAGAAAAGTGTATGAAAAAGCAGCACGTTTTAAAATATTTTATGAATTCCTTTTCTTTTAAGCGATTTAAAGTTAATTTAAAAAGTTAGTTACTGTGTCCTGGGGTCTCATCTTTATTCTTCCAAGTCTAAGGCATTAGTTTTGTGTTCTTTATAATTTCTTAAACATTTCGTACGATCTCCAACAAAAGAATTCGTCCTCAACTGAAATGAATTGTTGCTCTCTATTTCCGGTATCTCACTCATTTCATATCAAATAAAAAATAAATCGACGCTAGATGTTACAGTAGACTCCCGATATAGTGAACTAATTAATGCACACCCAGATCACTATATCGATTTGTTCACTATATCGAACATTTTTAAAAATTTATTAAAATGACGTTTTTCTTTAGTAAACCAACTTTAATGTTATACAGACAAAACATATTATGTAATTATATACATAATTATAATAAAATCAAAAAATGTATTTTTATTTTTTTTAAAATGAAGTAATTTTTAATTGTACTTTTTGTTTCTTTATTCCCGTTTGCACCATCGTATTTCTTAAGTTGTGTAGAACGAGAAGACTTGAATACTCCACTTTATCTTCATTTTCTTCAGCCCATTGAAGTACATTATTAATCGATTTTATTGCAGAATTGGTTGTCACTCGTTCCTTATTTACGACAACTTCTTCTCCTATGTCATCATCTCCATGGTTTCCATCGCTTTCACTTCGATCTTCAGATTCTTTTGTATCTGGTAAATTATCTTCATTCCAGTTATCTACGTCAATAGACTGAATGTCGACTTCGGGATTAAAAGTGTGCAGTAAAGTAACAATTTCTGATCTCGCCGTTTCAACTTCTTCATTTCTGAGTCGACTTTTTAAAACACTTAAGGGAATGTCGTCTTCTTTAATGCCATCTTCGTTAGCTAAGGGCGAAAGTAGAGTATGCCAACATTTTTCTACAACTTCCGGCTTTAAATTTTTCCATGCCAGAGCCAAATTTAGAACGGCGTCTTTTAACGAAAGAGATTTTAAAGCTTCTCCGATATCCTGGTTGGTTCCAATAATTTGTGACAGCAAATTCTTACGATAAAATAATTTTGTTAAACGTATAGCGTTTTGGTCCATTGGCTGTAGTAATGGAGTGACGTTAGGTGGCATATAGACAGTGAAAATGGAACCATCATCACTGCTTAGCTGTTCTGCGGGTGGATGACTTGCTGCGTTGTCCAACAAAAGCATGGCTTTAACTGGCAGGTTTTGGCTACTAAGGAACTCTGTGACCTGAAACAAGTTTAAACAAATGTTAGCTGAATGTACAGTTTAAATTGCAAGGAGGAACAGGGAGGAAGGAAAATAAATTTGTAAAAAATCGTATTGAAAATACAGATTTGTAGTTCCCGAGATATGTATGTTTAAAATAAATTATTCTTTTTCGTTTGGTACGATTTCAAAGGTCTTACTTAAAGCTTACCTCTGGAATAAACATCTTGTGAAACCATTCCTTAAAAATTGCTGCTGTCATCCAAGCGGTTTTGGAGTTTCTGTAATGAACAGGACAGGTAAAATTTCGAAATGACCGTGGGTTTTTAGCTTTTCCAATGGCTAGTGGTTTTAATTTGTGGGTACCTGCCGCGTTTGTGCATGCTAAAAAAGTCACTCTTTGCTTTTCGGTTTTTCTTCCTGGGGCTGTTTTCTCCTCGCAAGCTACGTATGTTTTTCCAGGAAGAAGCTTCCAGTATAAACCAGTTTCATCGGCATTATAAATCTGCTCTTTTGATAGCTGAAGGTCATTGATTTTTAAATGAAGAGTTCTTTTAAAAGGATCAACAAGCTCGGGCTGTGATGACAATTTCTCGCCTGAAATCTTTAGGTAGCGTATTCCAAAACGCTTTTTATATTTTTGCAACCAACCGCTGCTTGCATTAAAAGAACGAGATTCCTTGAATTCAGTGTGAAGCAACTTTGCCTTTTCTTGGATCATTAAACCAGTTACAGGAAGATGTTTCTCTCGTTTCTTTAAAAACCACCTATATAAAGCTTTTTCCATTCTAGGACACTCTGACTGTCTCAAAGTTTTCATTTTTCCTGGTCCTGTGAAAGTGTTGTTAACCCTTTTCAAAATCCTTACCCTTCTGCTTCGAATTGCACATATAGTGGCTTTAGCAACACCATATTCTTTGGATAATAAGGTCACTCCGACACCTTTACTTAGGTCTTCCAATATATTAGCTTTATCACTTAGGGATAAATGTTTCCTAGTATTTTTTGCCATACCTACTCGCGACGCGACCTAATACAACCAAATACATACTGCAGAAAACTGGGATATAATTGCCCAGAAGGAAACCAAACGTTTAAAATCGTTTTCCTGTTCTAACGTGTTTGTTTAACTAAAGAAGCTATTGGGTTCACTATTTCGAGAGTAAATTTGTTCACTCTACAGAATACATTAAGAAAAAAATGTCTGTTTACTATTTGGAGTAGTTCACTATACAGTATGTTCACTATATCGCGAGTCTACTGTATTTGCTATCTAACAGAACAATGACAATAAAATGCATTAGATAATAAAACCCCTTGTATTTGTATTTTTCTGGATTTAGCAAAAACCTTTGGTAGGGTTATCCATATATTGGTTTTAGAGGAAAGCAATTAGAATTAATTAAAAACTATCTTAAAGATAGACCAACTTATGTTAAAATAGATAAAGAAGAAAGCTATTCAAAAGTATTTAAATATGGTGTTCCTCAGGGGACAATTTTACGACCATTATTTTTTAATATTTATATTAATGATTTATTTAGTATAAATTGCGATGGGAAAATTCATAGTTTTGCAGATGATACTGCTATTTTTTATAGCGATGCAAATTGGGACAATTTAAATAAGAAAATTAAAAAAGATTTTAAAATTATAAAAAATTGGTTTGAAAATAATTTATTAACAATTAATTTTAATAAAACAAATTATATTCCTTCTACTTTAAACCTAAATAATGTACCACACAATATGAATAGCATCAATATTAGCGATGACATTCAAATTTTAAAAGTTAACCATGTAAAATATTTAGGAATAATTTTTGACAGTAAATTAAATTAGAATTTTCAAGTAGAATATTTGATTAAAAAATTAAGAAGTACCTATATTACCAATTTTTAAAAGCATTGAAAATTTTCTGGAGATAAAACATCTAAAAATATTATATTATTATGCATTGGTCAAAACTCATTTAAATTACGGAATTATTTTAGGTTGGGGAGGAATAAACGGAACTTTGGTTAAAAAAGTAGAAGTATTACAAAAAAGATTTTTGAAAATTATATTTAATAAGGACTGTGTGTTTTTAATGTGACCTTTATAAGGCAATCTTTATCCTTCAAAATAATTATATTCAGAAACAAAAAAGATGAACGTTAGACAAATTTACATTTATAATATTTTAATATGTATTTTTAAAAATAAAAACTCTATACAATTTAAAGACCATAACTAAAATACACGTTATAAAAATGAAATATCCATAAAACCTAACATAAATAAGTCCGTAGGACAAAAAACTTTTAAATAATTATGCTTTTATTTAAATGATTATATACCAACAAATATTAAATAAATTACTTCATTAAAAAAATGTAAAATTGAAATAATAACATTAATATTGGAAACAAATGCTTTAAAAATATTTTTGAAAATGCTAAATGAAAAGAAACTAATTAATGATATTTAATATTATTGTGAATCAATTATATAATTAATCTTTTTCAAAAATGTAATAATCTATCATCAAGAAAGTAGCGTTTATTGAATACTTGTAACTTTTTATAGAAATATTCTTAAATATTCATAATTTTAAATTGTACACGTCTTCTGGGGAATTTATAAATAAGTTTACAGAAGAATAACATATTAACATGTATATTATAGTGTAACTATTTGAAATAAAGTTTATTATTATAACGTTATAACGTTATTATTATTATTATTATTATAATTATTATTAAGTTTTACAAAAAATAATTTTTATCACAGAAAGCAAAACAACAAAATATTAAATATATAAGAGAAAGTTTATCCCATTTCTTTTCGTCAGACCCAATCCTTGGACGCGTTTCGCCGTACTACGACTCATCGGCAAGGCTATAGAGTCTGACAAAAACGACACGTGCAACATCTCGCATATGTATCGCTAAATTTATGTTTGTTGTTTGTTTCCCTCCTTGTGCCGTAAGATTGCGACCTTTATAAGGCAATTTTACGTACCATACGCACGAATGGCAGCTCTTATGTCGGAGGCTCGGAGTTCTTGCTGGCTTCATTTTAAAAGACCATTAAAAAAAATCAATCAAAAATTTAAGAGAATCAAACACTAAGTGGCAGACTTTACTAAAGGGTTTTACTTGCTTAGCAACGAGATATAAAATATAGTTGATTAAATTAAAATGGAAAAAAGAATGTTCTAGAACCTTCGTAACAATGTGATCGTAATCATAATACTTAGGACTTCTTGTTGAGTATTACCAAGGCGGTATTTTTAATTTCATTTAAAGATCAATTGAAATATTTGGTTGTTTAAAAAATGAACAAAAGTAAATACCTACACTGGCCTTATTTCCAAGATCCCAGTTTCAGTGTTTATTTAAATTAACAGGCATCCTCTTTCCAATCTGGTTGACTCGAACAGTACAAGACAGAACACATCAGTACATTTATAGGTTACAGGCTCATGTGGTATTCTAATGAAGATTGCCTTCAATCCACAACACGTGGCCCAAAGAAATACGTATAGCGTATAACGTTATTACGTAGGTATGAAAAAAAAATCTTTCCGAGAAAAACCTAAAATCGAATTAGAGATTTGATTTTATTAATTTTAGCATATATCCTACCTCATTAGTTGTCCAATGCTACCATTAAAAAAAAATGAAAATTGTGCAAATTTAAAAATTTAGCACATGTTAGAGAAAATTACAAAGTTATGGAGACAAAAACAGAATTATAGAAATCTTACCATCATAAGAACGCTCTACGACCACATAAAGTGCCAATTAACATTGGGGTGGTGGACCTTTCCCAATCAAGGGGCGTTAAGGACCTGATTAAAACCCGCCGACTTCCACATTCATGGATGATGTTGAAGTGACCACTCAGAAGGTTAGGACCAACCTGACCAACCAAAGACGGCTGTCCCTTAACTGTCATATCAAAAATAGATACGTTCACGCCGGACAAATGATAAAAGATTAAAGTGATCTCGATTCGAAAAAATGACAGAACCAAACAAACATGACATGTGGAAAACTACCTACTAACAGTTTCAATGTTCTATAGTAAACTAACCAAGATTCAAATGGAACAGGTCAAAGGAATAGGCCATGAGGCCAATGAACTACTGAAATGTCATCATAAGTGAACATAACCCAAATCTTCACAACTAAAACATTTAAAATATTCAGATATCTATTATTGACCATTTAAGGATGACGTCGCTGGGGGGCAAATTTGACAAATTTAGGTTAAAGTTTATGTCAAAGCCATGAAATTACCATTATATATTTGACAACGGCTATATTTGCTGGGGGGCAAAGTCACAAGTTTAGGTTATACTTCTTGTCAAAATCATATGTTCTTAAATGGTCTATTGTATATAATTTTTAGACATGCAATGAAGTGACTTTTATTTTTTTTCTCGAAAACAAAGTAAGATACGAAAAGATATCAATAGATGAAAAAGTTGTATTTTTAGCTGCTTAATCCGAAAACAATATAAAATTTTTAAACATGTAAGTGGCGTACATTTTTTTTGTCAATATTATTCGTGAGACTGCCCCCCGGGACGCCACTGGAACTCATAATTATTATCTAGTCAGTGTTAACTTAGCGTCTTATCACAACGAACAACACTGCCGAGTTTCACCAAAATCGGCAGAAGGATCCTTGAGATATTAATAAAGAAACGATTTTTTTTTAAACTTTGACACCCTGTATCTTGAAACCCAGATTTTTTAGGACACATGTTTATACGAACACGAACTTTCCTACATGAATTTGGTTCAGGAATGCGCCCTTGGAATTACGGCCTATCATTAAGTAACACCCTGTATATTATACAGAATGTTTCAGAAGTACGGTACGTAACTTAAGGGGGTGTTTCCTTATGATATTCTAAAAGAAAAAGTTCATATGAACATGTGTCCGGAGTGGCCCCGTTTTTGATATACAGGGTGTTAAAGTTTTTAAGGAAATCGTTTGCAATCATGCGTTTTAACAAAAGGTGGCCATTTTGAACATTTGCTTTGATTAACTGTTTCATTTTTGTTGTATCATTATTAAAAAAAATTATTTTATTTTTAATTTAAATCTTTTAATTAACTTTGAAATACATAGGTATTTTTTTACTGTAGATGCAATGGAGTGGTTTTTATTTTTTCTCTTGAAAACGAAGCGAGATACGGAAACAATTCTAGCGATGAAAAAGTTGTATTATTAGTTGGTAAATCCGATAAAATATCAAAATTAGAAAAAATCAGTGGCGTACACTTTTTTGTCAATAATATTTGTTAAGGTGCTCCCCGGGACGCCACTGGACTTAATAAATTTAATTTAGTTAGGGCAATTAAGCCGCTTATCATTATGAATAACGCTACCAAATTTCAATAAGATCGGGAAAAGGATGTATATAAAAAAGGGGCAAATCCGGACACATGTTCAAATGAACTTTTCTCTTAGAATATCATAAGAGATCACACCCTTAAATTACATACCGTGCTTTTGAAACACCCTGTATAACATAGTAAGGTAAAGTATACAAATATATTATATAAAGCCATGTAGGATCCTATAAATATACAACTACAGCAAAAATGTATGCTACACCATATTACGACAAAAATGCAGAACTCTTCGTGATTTAACCGCGCTATAAGGTACAACTAAAAATCCCTATACAGCTGGCGACGCTGTCACTATTTTCATCAACTTGGCTAACTTTTATTAAACCGAACCATTGTAATTGGCATAAATTTTAGGGGTGACCCTAACATCAAGCTCTACCTTGCACACACAAATAAGAGGAGACCGTGCAAGTGGCCCTTACGATACTTAAGGTGAACGTTAAGTTGGGTTAGTTCTGGGACTGGAATCCGAGGGCGTCGTCACGATGACGATTCAATTTCGAAACTTGCGCAGTTGCTTATGCGGAAGAGAAAATCTAATTTTGATTGGCTTGGTTTCACGTGCTCACGCTAAACTTAAGATATATCCAACCAAAGTTTGGTTTGCCTTTCCTCATTTGCAACTACACCAAAGATGTAAATAATCATTGAAATTGCAGCGAACATGTTTGTGGTGAAGTTGACACTTAGCTTGTGTTTCATATGTAAATAACATATTTTTTCTTACATTATTATTTATTATTAATATTTTTGGTAATTAAATATGTAGTTATTGGATGGAGGTATTGGAATTTTTGGGACAAAATAATTCACACTCGTTATCACCTACCAAAAAGGCAAGAAAATCTTGCCAACCAACTATCGTCCAGTACGCATTGCTTTCAGTTATATCAAATGTTATGGAGAAGGCTATTAACACAAAATTATTAAAATACCTGGAAGGCTTCAACATTATTAGTGACCGCCAGTATGTATTCCGTAAGTCTAGATCAACAGGAACAGGAGACCTTCTCGCTTATGTTACTCACATTTGGAACAACGCAATAGAGCATCATGGGGAGTCCCGGGCGATAGCACTTGACATTTCCAAGGCTTTTGACCGAGTATGGCTTGAGGGGCTCCTAACTAAAGTGAGAACATACGGAATTCTGGTTCAATTTTGTTCATGGCTGTCGAGCTTTCTTAAAGACCGTTCTCTGCGAGTGGCGACGGACGGAGTTTTTTCAGACACATTTAACATCAACGCCGGAATCCCTCAAGGTTCTATATTGTTGCCCACCCTCTTCTTACTATACATTAACGATCTTTGGGAAAAAACTAAAAATCCTATATATAGCTTCGCTGAAGCACACTTGTTTTATTTTTTACTATGGATGTTCGAACATCGGCTGCCAATGCACATCTCTATAGGCAGGTCTCACATCTCAACAAAGACCTGGAAGAAATTCTGTCTTGGGGTGACAGTAACCAAGTAGAATTTAACGCTAAAAAGACCTAGGCGGCAATTTTTTCTAAAAAGGTTAATGTTGAAGAACCGGATATAGTTATAGCGGGACACTCGATTCCCTTGGCTTCATCAATTATTTATTTATTGGACGTTAGTTTGTCTTGGCATAGTCACGTTGCGAACATTGATAAGGCAGCCTTGCAGAAGCTTGGAGCGCTGGAGTACTGTTCGCATATTTGGGGCTCTGCTCTACCCTGAGATTGCTAGGTTCCATTCAAAGAAGAGCCATTCGCTTGATCGGTGAGCATAGTCTGACAAACAACCTGGAAAGCCTTGAATATCGGAGGCGGGTTGACGACGAGCCACTGGAGCCCACCAGTACGTGGTTCAGCTTAGTGTCCCTCGAACGACACTGTTTCAAGATTCTTTCATCTGGAGAACGTCATCACTCTGGAACGTCCTCCCTGAGATCGTGTTCCTCAACAAGTATAATCTCCAAAGATTCAAGACCAACGTGAGTCGTGTCCTGCGCACACGCCCCGCTCTCAGAGCAACATAAAGGATTTATCCTGCAGTGCTGTGCCTTATCATAATAAAAAAAATAAAAATAAAAAACCTACGCTAAATTAGATAGATTGTCATATTGTCAATGATATCGATACATTTAATGTATTTTGCAATATTTGTTGACGTTGCATTCAAAAGGTACAGAAAATGAAGTATATAAGATAATGTATCATATATTATTCATTTCCGAGATATATCCTATGATGTTTGTTGTACTTTATCAAAAAAAAACGCCATTCAAAAATTATAGTAGGTATACATATTTAAAGTCCCATATGTCAACATCTAGCAGTGATGATTTTAAAAAATGGTTGTATTTTTTTATTGTTGACTAGTTTTATTCAGTTTAAATGTCATTAGATTATTTCATGTAGTAGTTACTTAAATAGTTGAATTACTATATATTCTTTTAAAGTAAGTAATTTAAAAATAGGGTCGATTCATTTTAAATACTAACATGCCTGAAAAAAAAACCGCTCCAAGCCACATTAATGACATTCATTCAGTGTCATAAATCATAAAACAATCATTAAATAAACTATTAGAAACCATAAATACTAACGTTCCAAATTTTATAGTCACTAATAAAATTTGATATTCGAATAAATCACAGTTTTATATACTACAAATTTATTTGTTTTAAGAGGTTCGTAAGTGACATCTAAAAACCCTGTAAGCACGATTCCCGAGCTACTAAAATCTTGGGACAAAAACTATATTTGTTAAAACCCCTTTAAAATCAGACAACCTCTTTTAGTTTCAAAAATATTTATCTTCAAACTTTTAGGAAAATGTGTTTTTTATTGTGCCATTATCAACGTATAAAGCCGGCGTCCCATGCATATGATTTCCGACGATACGATGATCCGACAGTACTGTCATTGGTCGAAAATTTTGGCGGCAAATTTCATCCGAATATTTTTAACAAGCTACGATGCATCGTACAAGTTGAATTTAGCTAAACTTTTGTCCGATGTCGGATGTTTTTTAACCTCACTTTTCTCTCTTTTTTGTTTGACATGTTCATTTATTATTATTTTCGGTGGCAAATTAAAAAAAAAGTGTAGCACGTACTAACTTTAATAATAAGAAATTTTTTAATGATGAATAGACATTATCTTCAGAAATACATTTGTTGTGCTAGTAATGTACTACTTTTATCGGTTTTGTTAATTTTTTAAAAAATAAACATAAAAACCTGCTAAAAAAAACAAAGACCAAGAAGATTTTGGATGAGAAACATTTTCAAAAATCGAAAGCTACAAGGAGCTTACCACAATTTATTAAATGAAATGCGACTGACTGCCCAGCAAACATATTTGAAATATTTACGAATGTCAAGTGATTCATTTCAAAATTTACTGAGAACTGTTGGACCAAAAATAGAAAGGGTTTATTGTGTGCGTGAGCCAATATCTCCTGGGATTCATTGTATTCGATGTTAAATAAGAAAAACAAGTATTAAAATAAAAGTTTAAAGCACAGCCAGACCGGAAAAAAAAGAAATTTTAAGTAAGGTTAAGTTAATGAAAAACGCATTCTTCTTTTTGATACTCTTCTAATAGACACGACAACGTGTCCATGGGATACGTAAAATATTTTCGTACGAATACCAAATTGTTCTCGGATATCGGACGTCGGAAATCGTATGCATTGGACGCCGGCTTAATACATTGTCGCATCGAGACAATTCTAATGACTAGGGTAACAGCACCTTAATTCATATACCGGACATCCGAGCAACCGGGCAGCCAATTAATTGTCTTAATAGTTGTTCACTTGTCCGTCAGCTATGGAAAATTAAAATCTATAGAATGCCAAATATTTTTTTAACTGGTACCTACAATATTACCGGATTAATTGCCGCAAATCGCGCGAGAAATTGTTTTAATTAATTTTCGGATTTGTATCATTTTAATTTTATAAAATGCCACACATTTATTCACATCTCGAATACGCCAATATGGTTTTTATTTATGGTTTGTGTAATGGGAATGCTACAGCGGCTGCTAAAGAATATCGTGAACGATTTCCACATGAAAGAACACCGAACAGAAAGGCCTTTATCAGAGTTTTCAACAAACTCTGCAAGACCGGAACGCTTCCAAGTGCTAATGTGACATCCGAACGAGCCATTCAACAGGATTTAGAAGAAATAGAAAATGTTCTAGCTTTAGTAGAAGAAGATGCAACGACGAGCTCACGAAGAATTGGAATTCAGTTGGGGATTCCCCAAAAAAGAGTAATCAATACGCTTCACGAGCAAGGCTTATAACCGTACCATGTACAGCGTGTACAGAATCTTTAACCTGGAGACTACGCCAAGCGTATGCAATTTTGTTAGTGGATAATTAATAATCGTCATCTTTTACCGCACATACTTTTTAGTGACAAAGCTACATTCACCCGTGACGGCATCAATAATAATCGAAACTCCTATGTATGGTCGGACGAAAATCCTTACCCAATAGTCGAAAGTAATTTTCAACACAGGTTTTCAGTAAACGTGTGGTGCGGCATGACCGATAATAATTTAATTGGTCCTTTTCTTTTGGAAAATCGCCTTACAGGGGATCACTACTTAAGTTTTTTACAAAATGAATTGCAAGGACTACTGGAGAAGATTTCTTTAAACATCAGAATTGAAATGTATTATTAACACGACGGAGCCCCTTGCCATTTCGATCGTCGGGTCAAGCAATATTTAGACCAAAGGTTTCCAGGGGTTTGGATTGGTCGCGGTGGTCCTATTAGTTGGCCTCCTAGATCGCCAGACCTCACGCCGTTGGACTACAATCTATGGGGTTGGTTAAAAACTGAGGTTTACAAAGTAAAAGTAGATACTAGGGATGCATTAATTAGACGCATTAGAAATGCTGTACTTAATATTAAAGAAAGGCACGAATCAATTAGAAGATCCACGCGCGCCCTTCGTAAACGAAGCAGGAAATGTTTGGAAGTCAATGGCGGAATTTTTGAAAATTTACTAAACCAATGATTTATTTGAAACAATGTTAATGTTGGATATTTTGGTTTACCAATATTATTATTTTATTTAACGCTGTAACTTTAAAACAAATAAATATTGGATAACAACATTTGAGTTTTTTCTTATTATTTTGATGCATAGATTACACCCTTAGAGTTAGGCCCATTCCTCCCGACTCACCCTGTATATACCTACAATGTATATTATATTTCAGACCTCGGCTTATTATGCTTTGCTATAGCTACCGATATTACAATAAATACTATTTTCCGTATTTATTTCCTCTAACATGTACCTACTTAATTTACGTTACCATTTATTATATAACTTTTATTATTCTTTATTTCCTTTTTTGGCATAGTTATCCGGATATTTATTTTAAAATCGATTACCATATTTCTTGGCACAACTATTACTATATAGACACGGCACTATTACAAATCTCGATTTCACAGCCAGTCTGTCTAGTCTAGTTGTACCATGTTATCAAGCAAAACGTAGAGATCAAGGCGATGCGGTTTGTTTATAAATTGCCGTCGCGCGTCGACGTCGCAACTCTGTCTCAAAGGAGATTAGGCGATCCGCGCCGGAGATCCATGCTGATGCTGATAGCCGTCAACATTATAGGAATGGGGCAATATCGATATTTTATACAGGGTCCGTCAAAAGTCACCTTCGCCCTTCCCTCTTAACTTTTGATCATCAATATTTAGAAAGTCAAAATGTTGTTACATTACTTATAAATCTGTCTACTACTCGTTTAGCTGTCAAAATAACTGATTTTTTTATACCCTGATTTATTCTACTACCCCATAAACTGCTTTAATATCATAATTTGGTTTGGCTAATTAAGCTTCTTATTATTATGAATAACGGTACCAAATTTTAATAAAATCGGGAAAAGGTTTTTAAAGAAATTATAAAAATCCGATATTTGGTAAAGAACTTTAACACCCTGTAAATCAAGGACGGGGCAACTCTTCCCCTTAAGGTACGTATCGTTCTTCTGAAACACCCTGTATATAGGGAATCATTTAAGTTTTTTATTTTTTTTTCCGAATGGTTCTATATGGTATATTAACTGAGTTCCCAAATTCAGAGGCGGCGTGTTTTTGCATATAAACACCATAATAATATCCAAAGCACTTTTTCTATACTGCCATCCCGAGACAAAAAGTTGTATCTGTTTTTTTAACATTTTTCAGAATTAACATTCTTGTGAAAACAATGTACCTATCATAAAAAATAAAAAGATAAAATCATCAAAGTATTTTCAGTTAAATACACAAATTTTTGTAAGCATATAGTATACTAATAATTTAGTTGTAGTCAAGGATTGTCGTATTATATGGTAGATACTATTTACATAGGTATGTCATAGTATTTGCATGTTTTTACATGAAGGTTGACAATTTTTGGGTATATAAAACGAAAGGGAAAAATAATTGGAACGAATATATTTGCAAAATATTAATAACTAAATATTTCTTACACATAGGAAACTTTGTCCATTCCCTTTTTTTTCTGTCTTGTGATTATATACATCATACATTTTTATTTTACGCTCAGTTCCTTTTTCTGGAATATTTTTGTTCCTGATGTTCGCTAATAATAACAACATTTTCAAACATTGCTCCTAAAATATCTCCACTATATTAAAGGACGGATATTCATCTTCTGGAATTGAGCTAATAGTTTCTACATTGTAGTTAATATTTTCCAAAATATCTTCTACAATAATAAACGCAGGAGATTTAACAGAAATTAAGATTTTATCCAGTTTAAAATTATAATTTTATTGATCACTTGGTTTTAAATATGTCCTTGGAAAATCTGTGATTTAAAATTGAAATACATGTCAAAAACAAGGTAGGTGGGTAGGTACTTAACTTTTGTTAACATGTAAGTTGCCATATAAATTAGTTTTCCTTAGCTACCTCTCATAAAAATTTCTAAAATGTTCTGGAACTCCTAAGTCTGCTTCGAAATATTTACCAACGACTTTTGCGAATTTAATAAAAGAAAATCAGGCCCAGTTGTTACTTAATTTTCTCCTATATTTCAACAGAGCAGAATCTAAATTGTTTGGTTTGTCCGACGAATATGGCGAAAAAGCAGGATCAGTATAATTTGCCGTTTAAATCTAACAGAGCAGGTTTTAAATTGTTTTCTTTAAATTTTTATTTGGAGCCAGAGTTAACAATTTTTTGGATCTTTCCAACATAACCTAAACATTTGCTATAGTTCAAGAAAAAAATAATTAATTTAACATAGAAATCAAATGCCTTATAATTGTTTCTTAAAATGATTAACAATAATCTATATAGTACTTACAATTAAAATAGGTCTAAATGTATTATAATGATTTCAATTGTAAAACAAAAAACAGGTTAAAAGCGATTTGTTGTCTGTAACATGATCTCAAAAATTCTAAAGACGCGTAAATGTCATTATTATAGATAAATGTCCAAAATTTTAGGTAGCAGTGGTAAATTTTAATATCGTAACTGACCAGATACGACAAAAGAGCGTAGGATCTTTAAAATACGATATTTAATCTTAGGTTCGAAGATGTTTTTGCTGATGCGACCAATATTAAATAGTTATTATAGCTTTTTTCTGAGACGGATACAACTTTAAGACTTTGCACAGTAATAAAATGCATACTCATGCTCAAAGATGTCTAACCTGAACTAAACCCAAAAAATACGTGTTTTTTGCAGATACAACGTTTTGTCTTGATACGGCAATATACTAACGGCTTGCTGAGGAATTCATTCACTCAGGACTTCATTCGACGGATATTACAAAAATCTCTCCACAAGTGGTAGGTATACCTAAAATACAGCTGGAATTTTTAAACCGATTAATTGAAGGACAATTGTACAATTTTGTTCATGGCTCTCAAACTTTCTTAAAGACCGTCCTCTGCGAGTGGCGATAGACAGATTTATTTCCTACACATTTATCATCAATGCCGGAGTGCCTATTCTATATTGTCGCCCACCCTCTTTTTACTATACATTAACGGTATTTTGGAAAAAACTAAAAATCCAATATATAGCTTCGCTGATGATAGCACACTCGACTGCCAATGCACATCTCTATAGGCAGCAAGAGGTCTCACATCTCAACAAAGACTTGGAAGAAATTCTTTCTAGGGGTGACAGTAACCAAATAGAATTAAACGCTAATAAACCCAGGCGGCAGTTTTTTTCTAAAAAAAATTAATAAGTTCCGGATATAATCATGACGGGACACTCGATTCCCTTAACTTCATCAATAATTAATTTATTGGGCGTCATTTTGCATAGTCTTGGCATAGTCACGTTGCGGCCATTACTAAGGCAGCTTCGCAGAAGCTTGGAATACCTTTCCGAACTAAGAACCACTATACACCCCAACAACTTTTGATGCTCTATAAAGCCCAAATTCGACCATCGCTGTACTGCTCGCATATTTGGGGCTCTGCTTCTAATCTGGATTCCATTCACAGAAGATCGGCGACCATGATGTGACTAACTGGAAAGCCTTGAACATCGAAGGCAGGTTGGCGACTTGAGTCTATCTTACAAATATTTACGTGGCAAGTGCTCAACTACGCTGCCCGCTTGATTCCACCTAGAGAGGTGCATGGTAGAAACACACGACGAGACACTGCACCACCCGTACGTGGTTCAGTTTAGTGTCCCACGCACGACACTGTTTAAAAATTCTTTGGTCTGGAGAACGTCATCATTCTGGAGCGACCTCCCGGAGGCCGTGTTCCCCAACGAGTATAATCTCCAACTTGATACCTACACGTAGTAATTTGCTGCCGCTTTTCGTATCATGGTTTTTCGTCATCCTATCTGGTTGCATAGCGTTTTTAACAAACAGATAAAATGCAGAAAATTTAACACATTTTAACTAACCATAATGTTATAATATTTTATAAATAATACCTTTTACGTTTTATTTATTATTATCTACAACCTACATACTGTATCACCGCTTTCATAGAAATTTATCGATATCTGTAAAACTGTCGATAGATCAGCTCTACTTTTTCGTCGGTTTGGCGGCACGCGACCACTGTCGGCGGTAGCGGCCCACGTACACTTTGCAAGCGTAGCGTGACAGCTTGTGGGAAGCGTTGTTAAATTGGTTATTTTACTATTATTATGCCACATCAACACTAATACTAAGTATTAACAAAGGGTTTGGTTTTATTTGTTATGTTTAAGGTATTTTTGTATAGGTATACCATCACTTTCAACATGTTTTACAGTATTCAAGAAAAAATAATGATTCTACTAATTTAATACATATATAGGTATAGTAATTGATTTCACGTACGTACTATCTACACTTCACATTTTACATCCTAATATAAAAAAGCTCATTTTAGAAAACATTATTTTAATCAGTTTAAGGAAAACTCTTATTAAATTTATATACCTACTCTTGTTAAATTTACGTACTTACTAAATTTTCAATGTTTATGACCCATAAACTTTCCGATAATTAGCATAATAATTTAACAGATCTGCCGATTTTATGCTTACAGAGCTGATAAATTTCCAATATTGCAAATTAACCATTATTACAACTTATTAATGTGCCTCCGAAACAAATCTTTATTTATGATGTTCCATTTGATATCTTCTCGTACAGGGTGGTCCACGTAAGATGACCCTGTATCTTTTCTCGGAAACTGAAAGAGTTATAAAAAAAGTTCAATAAAAAATCAATTGATTGTGAAAATATTTTTATTTTCTTACATTTTTAGGTGTACAGGGTAAGTCGTTTAAAATAGAACACCCTATATCTTATAATATTTTTGGTTTCTACATAAAATAGCAATTATAGCGATATCGAAAAAGCTTTGGCTACGAAACTGAAATAGAAAAATATGCTTAGATGATTGACGGGGATCTCACGGTTCGGGGGCGCCAAATGCTGAGCCAAGATATGTCCGTCCCCATTGACAATAAAAAAGAGAAAATGGAAATTTTCTAGCGAAAGGTTAACTTTCCAAAAATGGAAGAATATGATTGTTTTTGCCTTTATTTTAGTTGTGCGATACGAACAACCTAAATTTAAGTCATGCTCATCATTGTAACCTAGAAATGGCTCCTATGTTTGCGGGCGAATATTAAAATTGGGAGGAGTAGACAGAACCAGATAAAAAACAATTTTTGAGGGCGTCCCATGCTACTGGCAATATGACAGCGGTTAACTGGAGCGACGTTATTTCACATGCGAATGTCAAAATTACATTTTGAAACAACGTTCTAGTTCACCTTTGACTTTATATTTTTTAATTTTTTAAATATATTTATTACAATATTTATAACAAAAATGAGACACCTTTTCTTCATTAAATTTTCTTTAATTATATATAACAATGCTACAATTACCCCATTCTACCATTTTTCTCCACAATAAGCCAATTACAATTTCTCACATCTCAAGTTTAATCATACAATCTCAAAATTTCTAACTTCTCGATCAACTGAAACATTTTTTTCCTCTTACAATTTAAAAATTCTTTACTCTAATTCTTCATTATTTCAAATCACTAGTCTCTATTAAGGATGGCTTTATATTATTGAATTCTTGGAACCATTCAGCATAAATGTCTCCTCTACGAACATCGTTTTTACTGAACAGAGCTACTCTGAATGATCCTCCCCTATCACAGAAATGTCTATGATGGACATTTCTGTGTCCGAAAATAATTCAAAATCGAAGACGACATTGAATTAATAAAAATAATTCAAAATTATCTTGGATATTTATATACTTAGTCGAATGGCTATCGCATCAAATTGGCATAATAACAATGTTACACTCAATGCTCTTTTCCTAAAGCAAAATAAGAACATTTTATATTACTGGATTAGAACGCATGATTCTGTTAGGACTGTCTATACTGTTAAGCTCAATACTTTGATCTTACCACACTAAGCAATATTGCATAAAACTTTACGGTTGTAGATAAATAAAGTTAAGTGTGCAAAATAGTATTTCATTATTGTTATTTATCGCTAAACAATCGAATATTTTATCATTAAAACCGAACGCATAAAGCACGGTAATAACACTTAGGTATTGTCTATAGTTATTTTGCGGCCTACGACTCTTCACGTTTTGCACACACTCATTGAAGTGGTCTGTCTTATGAGGTTAAAGCCGGGGACACATTATTGTCACGTCACGTGAGCTCACGTAATATCACATGAGCTCACGTGGCGCTTGCAAGATGTAGTTCAATATTTTTCCATGCATTTAAATCGATCAGAGACATACTGTTGTCACGTCACGCGTGTCACGCTATGTTATACTTATCACCCATGCTAGCACGTCTTTGATTTCATGTCAGAACAGATTTTTTGGCTCACGTGCTACGAGTTGTGTTTACGTTTTGTTGACAAAGAGGTACTTTAAAACATGGATGAACTATTAATTGAAAAAGTTAGACAGCATGAGGTACTTTTTCTCTCTTTCTCTTCTTTGATTAATCTAATGAACCCATATTGACCTATTATAGGTTTTAAGTTTAGCAACATAAATGTAGCTAAATTTTCCATATCCTCTTCTGAATCTGAAGAACTGCTTGAATAGCTGTTTTCCATTTCTTTGTTAAATTACTTGAAATAAAACAAACGCTGAACTGAACCAATAAGTATGAGACGTGACACCATAAAAGAGGAGTGACGTGATATATATGTGTCTCCGATGCGTATTTTCACGCGTCTCATGCCTAACGTGCTATCACGTGAGCTCACGTGACGTGACAATAATGTGTCCCCGGCTTAATTGTCGCGTGGCGATACCCATGTAAATCAGTGGCGGCTCATGGGTTCGCAGCCAGGGTCGGCAGAAGGTCCGGAGAGAGATGGAAAAATAGCGCCGCAGGCGAACATTTTTTTATCTACGACTATTTAATAATAGAAGCATAATGTGTTTGTTAGTACATATATAATGTGGTTCATATTACCATAGTTACTCATATTCCACAGCCGTGGAATATGAGATTTCATAGTCCACGGTCCCAACAAAACAAAGTTACCTGAATTACGATAAAAACGCACCAGATCTAGTTTAAGCAGGCGTGAATGGTATTAATACCATAGCAACCGATTGACAAGTAAACGAATCATTTTTTTCCTCAGTCATTTAAGTTTCGCTGTGACATTTTGTTGTTGATTTCAAAGTAAAATATTATGATTTCGGATGACGAAAACGAAATCCAAAGTACCCCTCCAGAAATTCGGGCTGCAATTGTATTTTGTTTAATTATGGTTAACATCGTTGAATTGTATTGTTTAGTTAAGAAATACCATTAATAATAATCCTATTGTAATAAAATGTGTTGCTCTGAATCCATTTTCTAACTTCTTGAATACTGAATAGTCGTAGATAAAGTATAGTATTTGACTCGCGTATAATGGCTATATTACACTCGAATCCTTAAAACACTCACCTTCGGCTCGTGTTTTAAAATCTCGTGTAATATAGCCTTCATTATACGCTCGTTAAATAATGTACTAGTATACCACGCCTAAATTTCGTTTTAGTCTACTATTCTAATATTTGCATTGAACAGAATGTTTGATAAATTATTTAATTTCACATCCATTTCTTTTATATTTCTATGCAATCAGGTAAGTATGAGAAAATGTAAATCACATATTCTTTATTCATGATAATGATATCATGTAGTATCACGTTTTCACTCCTCATGACCCTACTAGAAGATGTTCCTGTAAACATCAGAATGCAAATGTACTACCAGCACGATGGAGCGCCTGCACATTTCACTTGTCAGGTCAAGCAACATTCGGACGATAGATTTCTAGGGCGTTAGATTGGTCGCGATAGGCCTATTAATTGGCCTCCAGGATCTCCGGACCTCACAACACTAGATTATTTTTTAAAGGGCTGGTTTAAAAACGAAGTCTATAAAGTAAAAGTGGACACTAAGGATGCACTAATTCGACGTATTAGAAATACTGCCGCCAATATTAAAGAAGAAAGACATGAAGCAATTAGGAGACCAACATGCGCTGTAGGTAGACGAAGCAGAAAATATTTAGAGGTCAATGGCGGTATTATCTTAAAGGGACGCTATGATTAAGAAAATGTTATAGTATGAAATTTTGTTTATTTGTTGTTATGCTATAACTTGAGAGCAAATAAAAACTGGATAAGAACATATGGGCTTTTTCACATTGTTTTCGCGTGTATAATACACTCCTCATTTTTTACAGTGGGACAAACCAGGATACGGGGTTGAAAACGCGGACGTCGGTAAAAAATCACGTAAACAAACAATTATCGCTCGATGTTATCGAGTGTTTAATCAATATAATTGTTGCCATACCACAGTTATATCAAGTTTTTAATTTCAAACTGGATATTGAACCTTTATAATTTTATTTGATATCGGTAGATTCTTCTGAAAAAATGTTCACTCTGGCAACGTTCTGAAAATTCAAGAAGTAGCAAGTAAGCTGCCCGCGCACCGCTGGGAAACTCAAGTGAAGCTATTACCGGCGCCTCAAAGACAAATAGAGATATAGGGGAAAACCATATCTCTGTTCTGTTTTGATATTTCTGATGGGAGCCTTAGTTTGCACTTGCAATCCCGTGCTTGGTTCTTACTCCCTCGTCAAGTTGTCAAGATGAAATAAATTTCAAGAAATATTTTAACTACAAAAGTATCTAGTGTAATATTTTGAATACCCATATAAAAAAACAATACGACGCAATATTTTACTTTCTGTAAGCTGAGGCGGTGAGGCGCTGCATTAGTTGCCTCATTTGACCAGCCGCCACTGCAAGATTATAGGCGCTAGAAAATCCTTACCTAATTTAGGAAGCGCATACCCAGGGAAGGCAGAAAGTTACCTTAGGCTGGAATCCTTAAAGAATTGTACCATTTTTCAAAGTGGAAAATCTCCTTGAGTACTACGTTACGGCAGTGTTGCGAAATGCTTATCAAAATGGCAGGATATGTTTTAAACCGCTTGATTTATCACATTTATATTACTATTATTATTAAGGTCATCTATTCTCAGAATTGTTCAATATTGTTAGATGCAGATCAAACTACTTAGTTTGTAATGTGTGAGAGAAGAGACAGCTTTGTACTCATCGCATGCTTCTGAATGATACATGAACACATTTTTTATACTATCTGGACTTCGACTTGGCTCAATTTGGAAGTCATTTTTAACAATTTAGTTAAAACTTCTTATCTCCATTGTTGGTATTTTTGAAAATTTGACTGTGGATATTATTTGCGTTGATAAGTTTAATTTTATTTACAAATAAAACTAAGTTCAGAGTTAACAAATTCTAATCTCAAATTAAGCTCATTATGAATTAAAATTCCTACCTTCGCCTTCCTAATTTTTCGCAATACTCCCGGTTTTTTTTTTCTTCTATTTTTGTCGAAGTTTTCGGGCGTTAATGCTGTCATTTAAATTCATTGTCTGTCCCGATCATCTGTATGAACTGGAAATATATTTCTGAAACGTGCGTTGCATTAATGAAACGAAGCAGAGCTCGCAGCAGGTTTTAGAGCGCATCCTGATTTAACAAAATCTTATAATGGGAAAGGTTGGATGGAATGTAATTACCGTATTACATTTTAATTAAATCATGAGATATTTTCAGTTTCATGGATTTTAAGGTAAAGTATTCTGCCATTACTAATAAACATATCGACACAAGAACTTACAGTATCTCCAGCATTTTTAAAGTGCAATGCGTATTTAATTTATTCAGCCTGTTTCAATTTTAGTAGTACAATTTACTCTATTGTATAAAAAATTTTACAATTTACTATATTCTGTAGATCATTTTTGAGTAGTTATCAGTTATTAGCTTCTTTGATGGCAATGCATGGTCTGAAGCAGAAAGTGAAAGAGGTTATAAGGGTGACAGAAGGTACAAAAAGCATTATTGATCTTATGTTTACAAGTAATGACAAAATATGCACAACTGTACTAACAAACCCAAAAGTTAGTGATTATGACATCATTCAAGTGGTAATAAGAAATGTAGTGGAGTTAATATCAAAATTAGACGAAATAAAAACCGAATATTGATTAAAGAATTTCGGTTAAGGCGGGATAATCAGAAATGGTTGGACATGGGTATTGTTAATAAACTAACCAAAAACTTATACCACAATGTGTGTCAAATATTGGATGAAGTCCCACCAATGGAACAAAGAACGGTTTTAACATATAAGAATCCTTGGTTTAATGAGGATGTAAAAAATGCACTAAAAAAAGGAATGTATTATACTGAAGGGCAGATGGGAGATGGGTTTACTTGTATAAATAAAAGGGCAAAGAAATGTTGTTTGTTACCTTTTAAGAAAGGAAAGAAGATAATGTCACAGAAAATGTTATGAGCTTATCACTGATCAAAATAAAAATAATAGAAAAAAATGTGGAAAAGTATTAAGGAAATAGTTGGAATGAAAAAAAACAGAGTGTTACAAAAATTTGTTGGTGTATAGAACAGAAACCGTAACTTCAAACTCAGATGATAGAAACATTCAATAATTACTATGTTTTTTCTTTGACGTTTCGGAAGCATTTGATAAGGTGTTGGGTTGTGTGGTCTAATATTAAAACCAATAAGGTTGGGTGCGCCCAATTATCTCATTAAAGCCATTATCTCCTTTTTGGAAAACAGAAGTTTTGTAGTTTTGTCAGAAGGCTCGATTTCAAACCCGAAGCAGTTCAGGGCGGGAGTTCTGCAAGGATCCCCTCTGGCTCCGGTGCTGTATAACATTTATGTTTATGATAGTCCGAGGGACAGATTTAATGAGTTGTTTTTGTTTGCTGACGATACTGCAATTTCTTCTGCTTCAAAGTCTCCACGGATACTAGTGTCTAGATTGCAAATACACATCAGGTCATTAGAAAACTGGCTTTCCGACTGGAAGATTCATCTGAATCTTGCCAAGACGAAGGCCCGAGACCCTTCTAAGGGTGAATGGCATACGAGTAAATTGGATTCAAGAAGTTAAGTATCTGGGTCTAGTTTTTGATCAAAGATTGAACTGGAAGAAAACTTCCGAGACACGACTTAAACAGGCTGGAAAGCAGCTAGGTTCTATTTACTGTCTTTTAAATAAAAAGAGTAACATAGAATATAGAACTAAAGTAAACTTGTACAAGACTTTTGTCAGGCCGGTCCTGACTTATGGTGTGCCAACATGGTGCATGATAAGCAGGACCGAGCATAACAGATTCCAGATATTTCAGAACAAAGCTTTAAAAATCATTGCGGACGCTCCGAGGTATGCTGTGAATAGGGTGTTACATAGAGATTTTGTGATTCCCACTTTAATAGTATTTTACAATAAAATTATTGCAAACTACTATAGACGTAAGGGCATTGCCACTAATCCACTTATTAGACAAACACACATACCTTCTCCGCCAGGCTCCACTTATAAGTACCTTAAGAATTGGCAACCTCCAGTTATAGTTGCGAGGCACTGAACTGGAGGGCTCGACGAAATATGATAATATTTTAAACAAGAAACCCTATTTCAAAAAGAAACAGTAATAACATCAAGCAAAATTGACGCAGTCTCAAATAACATTCTAATTGGAGCATCGCACAAACCAATTTCTTATGTGAAGTTCGATCCATAAAGCCACAGATAATTGAATAGAAGTTAGAGGCGTAAAGCCTGACTTAGTAGACAAGGAAAAGCCCAATAAATAATTACTAGGTTGAAAGTTTAGAAGAAATGATAGCCACCAATCTGAATATGAATACCTGATTCATCTAATGTTGATGTTAATACATGTGAGGCACAAAATTTAACATTGCTGACTGACTTTGAGCTATTGCACGAAAATTGTATATACAACCGTGTTAAGAGGATAAGGAAAGAATTATCAACAAACGATATAGATATGGAAATTTGCGAAAAAGGCTGTAATAACTTGGCAAATAAAATAAGAAAAATTATAAATATACCTATTTTAGCAGCAGTAGTTCCTAATAGGTGGAAGGTATCAGCAGTGTCTCCTTTTCACAAGTTAATCAATGTTAAAAAAATGTAAGATTTTGGGCCGATCAATATGCTTCATTTAACTTAAAAACTGTTAGAATTGCATCTTAAAGACCAACTTCTAGAACATTTGAAAAAAAATAATACTTACAGAAAACCAAAGTGCTTTTCAAGAAAAACATTCGTGTGAACATCTCTACAACTTGTGATTTCAAAATGGAAAGAACTAAGGAACCAGGGCGATAGTATAGTAACATTGTTCTTAGACTTGAGAAGAGCTTTTGAAATAGTAGACAGGTATGAAATTAGGGGGAGTGCATTATATGGTTTAAAAACTATCTTAGTAAAATACATCAACAAACAAAAGTTAGCGATTTCATTTCTAAAAAAAATAAATTTATTTTGGTGTGCCACAGGCAACAATACTGGGACCATTATTGTTCCCTGTTTATATTAATGCTTGCATTGATAGTGGTACACTATTCAACATGTTTGCAGGCAATACATGTATCTTTGTAAATGATGTAAACTCTGAGGATGCAATCGATAAAATGACTAATCAGCTAAAAACGACTATTTGTAAATAAGTTTTTGGTTCATATTAAGAATGCAAATTTTATGATAAAGCTTAAGCCTAAAGTTATTTGATCAAGAATTACAATATGCTGATGAATTCAAATATCTGGGAATAATGATTGACAACAAACTAAATTTTAAAAGGCACAAGAATTATCTCATTAAGAAAATAAACTGTTTAGAAGACTATATTTAGTCCACATTCTGAGTATTAGGATTCGTAAAAGAAAATTATTAATTCGAAGACTGTTATTTTTAGCACAAGTTGCTAATAAGATCATTTCGTTTCGAGATAATATTAATTCGGATCAATAATATAGGTTCGAATCGATAGTAAATATTTCCCTGCAAGGTTTTAGGTTTCCATTTACCAAAACCTTTATGCAACTTTCTTGCAGTATGTCAACTCACCTTCCGATTTATAAATTTATTACAGAAGATATTTCATATCTAAAATTACTGTATTCTACTAACCTTTTCAAAATACCTGAATACTTGATCCGTATCAAATGACTTCTATTTATAACCTTTCATCCAAACTTTATCAAAATGTCACCGGAACTATTAATTTTATTTTTAAATCCCTTTTAACAAATTTTTATGGTTTCGGATAGATGGATTTGAAGATAAGACGAAAACAAAATAAATTCCCGTTATGTGTTTCAGGGTAAAGAAGCGATGGTCATTAGGGGTTAGCACAGTTTAAAAAGAAACAGTTGGGTTACTCTTTGTCGGCAACTTAAGTTCTACGAGGACTATTCAATAAGTAACTTGATTCGATATAACTCGGAATATTTAAAAAAAA
Organism: Polydrusus tereticollis; assembly: GCA_963920685.1. Classification (NCBI taxonomy): domain Eukaryota; kingdom Metazoa; phylum Arthropoda; class Insecta; order Coleoptera; family Curculionidae; genus Polydrusus; species Polydrusus tereticollis. The sequence continues at coordinate 22,858,505 of OY987328.1, forward strand.
ATATGTTATTGTTTGCCTTTGAACAAAACAAAAACTGTCACAATTCAAGGTGCATTTTTAATTTAATATTGTTTTAATGTTGGTTAATAAACGGTTAAATATAATATCTTATACAGTGTTGCCCAAATTGGGCCTACATGTATGGGGATCTTGATAAATATAGAAGATAGAGAAGCAGTTAAATAAGAAAAATTTTAGACGAATATACTTTCAACTTAAAGCCGCTTAGTAGGTACGCGATTCTATATTTTTTTTGTTTTTGAGATATTTAAAAAAAAGCAAAAGGTTGCATTATTATAAAGGCGTAGAAAAGCCACATATTCTTTTTCTTACATTCAGACTTTGAACTCGGAATTTAATTTAATTCCGACTTTAAATTCGGAATTTAACCACATTCCGACTATAAGCTCGGAATTTAACTAAATTCCGACTTTGAACTCGGAATTTAACGAAATTCCAACTTTAAACTTGGAATTAAACAAATTCCGACTTTGAACTCGGAACTTAACTAAATTCCAACTTTAAACTTGGAATTAAACAAATTCCGACTTTGAACTCGGAACTTAACTAAATTCCGACTTTGAACTCGGAGTTTAAGGACTTCACGTTTTAAACTGTATACGAGTGGTGAGACGCTCTCGAGACCGTTTTTTTAAAGTTTATTCCCATCGCTCTTCTTTACTAAAAATAAAAGAAGAGCGATTTTTTCTCTGAGAATTATTATTTAAGTAATCGAGGGGCGCCAGGTAAAGGGGGGCGGAGGGGATCGTCTCTGCCCCCTTCGCCCCCTGTGGCTACGTCACTGCTCCTACACCGCCACTTTGAAAAAGAAATACAACTTGCAATATGTCGTTAAAAAAGGAATTTTAAGCTCTATCCAATTGTATAAAAAAATATACAGGGTTCTATTAAAGTTCTTGGACTTGGACCCACTTAGTAATAGTTAACTGTTTCTTCATGGCAAGTATAAGTCTCAATAAGCTATTCCTTTAACCCAAGTTTCAAATTTCTGAATTAAAAGATAATTTTTCTAATTTTGACATATAAAGTGACACTTTTTAAAACTGATTGACATTATGAAATGTCTTACTTTTTGTAACTAGTTGCATAAAGTAAAATTTTATGCAATTGGTGACGAAAAATGTATTTCAAAATTAGTGACAAAAAGAATTATTCTATGTATTAAACTGTTATAATACAAGTTAAAAACATAAATTATAAATTAATTAATTATTATAAATATTGATAACACAATTATTGCAATTATTCAAATTAATTCCCGACGACATATTTTTTTCATTGCTCGAACTTGCTGTTATTTGGGAAGCGACGCACATTGCATTAGATGTTTCACCAAATATTTCTTGCGCTATAAGTTTTTTATTATTCATGGAATTTTCAACATATCCCTCCGCAACAGAGCTAGATTTCCAACCTCCGTGCCTCTTTAATTTTAAAAGATCAGCGCCACTGTCTGCTAGGAAAGTGGCAGAGCTTCTTCTGAAGCAGTGGCCAGTATATAGAACAGGATTTGAAAGACCAAGAAATTGTGCAATAACTTTTGGCAGACTGCTAAATGTGTTAATTCCCACAGGATTTCTGGTACATTTTCCATTCGCATATTTTACAAAAAATCTGTTGTGTTTAAGAATCTGGGGACGCAACTTAATATATTTTCTTAATATTTCAACAAGATTCGTATTTTCAATGTCTCCAGTGGTAATTGCACACTGCCGTATAACTTTTGTTTTTGAAGGTGGGATATCAACACGAAAATGGCTTCCTTGGTCTATAACATTTTCAACTGGAAGAAATGTTAATTCTGCTTTTCTGCTTTTCTGCATGCTCCTGCCATTCCAATTATCATTGCAACCTTAGCCATTAAATATTCTTTGTCATCAGCTTCCAATAAAAATTTGGCAAAATCTTTTTTAATAAAAACTTTTGACTTTTTAGCACTTGTACCCGTCCGCTTGCCTTTTAATATATTCTACCAAATTTGTATATTTTTTAATATCAATATTCCTTTTCAGATTTAGTTCAGACTTTAACATTGAGTAAAGTGTCCATAACGTGGAAACTTTTAGATCTTTCTTACCCTCAAAATATGCAAGTAAAACTTTCTCATTAACATGTTTAATTTTCTTCTCATCACACCACGTAACAAATTTTTCGTATGCCAAATCATAAACTGCCTTTGACTTTTTGGGAATTACTGATAATAGAGCATTACCTGCTGCCTCTTCAATATCGCTTGGTAGCTCTTCAGAACTTGAATGACTCATTTTTTAAAAATAAAACTAAAAATATATCAATCTCGATAAAAACCTTCCGTCTAGACTTTTTTACAAAATGTCAAACTGACAACTAACATGAAGTAACAGCAACAATAGCTATTTATGCCATCAGTTATATGTCAAAATTAGAAAAACTAAATTTATGTTTTCCAAATTTTTATCAATTATATTAAATTTTATTTTTTTATTACTTTCTTCAAAATTAGAAAAAATCTTGTATGCAATACGTTACGAAATGAAATTTTGTGTAACTTGTGAGTTTTTGCGAAACTCACTTCGTTCGTTCCGCAAAAATCTCACGCGTTACACAAAATTAGGCATTTCGTAACTGATGGCATAAATAGCTATTAATGGCGCATTGTAAAACGATTTCGTTGTAACCCGGTAGACTTTACAGTGGATATTAATTTTACTGTTATTTATATTACAGATTGATATTAGAATTCAAAAAATCAACCACATAAATATCCTTGATCTGCCAGTGTATGTTATTATAGCTAGGTACTTTAAATATATTTTTTTTAAATTATTATTCATTTTTTATATTTTTGTGTTAAATGGTATAGGGCATGTTGAATTTTTCGGATAAATAAATAAGATGGATTTTTGGTTCAAATTAATTTTAGTTTTTTTTTAATCGTCTCCTCCTTCCTTGAGAATGACCTAAATTTTTCCTTGCCAAGAACGAATCCTTTAAGTTATTTGTCCGTTCATAAAACCAAGTGTCCATTAGTTACATGTATATTTTTTCTACGATTTTAATTTAAAATAACAATAATATACACGTAGGCAGTTGATTTTTATTTATTAACAAAATAATTCTCCTAACAATTGTTTCAATATTATGTAGAAATCTACAACTTTATACGGATCAGTTTCTCGTATCTACATATAACTATTTTCGTATACCTATTAGGATATAGCATAAATCATAAAAATCTTTGTCACATGGATACTCCATACATTGTTCACGCATTGATGTTTGAATTCTTTCTACAGTTTTATTTTCAGTTCCCATATCAGATTGTATAATCTTCGAGCATCCTCTTATTAGTTGGATTCCATTTAGATAGTACCAATTAGTACAATTAACACAAGTAGCTTTCACAATACATAACTATTTACCTTCTCGAAACCCCAACTACCAATGAATGTTAAATTCCTAGTTCAAAGTCCGAATTTAGTAAACAAGAAAATATAAATTCTGTGGTCCTTCTACGCCTTCGTACATTATAGAAAATATGCTGTAGCTTTTTTATTCTTCACTCTTTTGGCAATCTGTTAAAATATATTTAAAGCAACTTTTTAAGTAGATTTGAGTTCTGCAATTAAATTTTAATCGCTACGTTTCAGTTGTTTTATGCCATCATCAGGTTCATTTTTTCTTATGGACGCCATATTGTATCTTGTACTTACAAAGTAGCTATTGATGTCGGCTTCAAAACGATGTAAGGAAGTAAATGAAATTGAAAAAACAAGAAAATGTATTTTCGCAACACGTCAAATTTGACAAAGCACTGGAACTTCCCACTAGCAAAATATTATTAAAGTACCTGAAAGGCTTCAACATTATTAGTGACCGCCATTATGGATTCCGTAAGTCTAGATCAACAGGAGACCTTCTCGCTTATGTTACTCACGTTTGGAACAACGCAATAAAACATCATGGGGAGTCCCAGGCGGTAGCACTGGACATTTCCAAGGCTTTTGACCGAGTATGGCATGAGGGGCTTCTAACTAAAGTGAGAGCGTACGGAATGCAGGTTCAATTTTGTTCATGACTGTCAAGCTTTCTTAAAGACCGTTCTTTGCTAGCACAGATGGACGGATATCTTTAAGACGCATTTAACATCAACGCCGGAGTCCCTCAATGTTCTATATTGTTGCCCACCCTCTTCTTACTATACATTAACGATCTTTTAGGGAAAACTGTAACAATGTAAAATGTAAATACCTACTTAGTTTCTTAAAAATGGCGTACTTATTAGTAAGGTTTCTATATAAATTTCGTTAATATGCTTACCCAACTTAACAAGATCTTTATAAGAGGCACTCTCATTTGGCACGTTACAGAACTATGCTTTGTTTCTATATTTTAATTTAAATATAACATTATTCCATATCACGTTCAAAGAGCACAGTCAGACTGACTTGAAAGTTGAATTTGCATGTAGCGTCGGCGTCATGTGTCAATTCCTAGAATTTTACACCACTTGTTGCCGCATGTCTTTTCGGTAACACGGGTTTAGGTATTTTTACCCGGGGCTGTGTAAAAAAACGATTGAAGAATAAGTTTCACACTCAATGTGTTAAGATAACCTTCTAGGCGAGTTTATTTACGCGCTAATATGGTGTTATTAATTGTCATTGTATTTAATTTTCCTGATAGTGTAAAATGGAATCAATAACAACCATTCAACAAAATTAACTTTTTAGAGAGTTAAATCCATAGGCAAGTTTAATACAACAACTTTGGTCTCATATGAGTGTAAAAATGTGTTAAATTATGTTGATCCGGGTGTTAACATTAACACTACTTTTTTTTGCCGCTCCTGAAATGATTTTTACCAGGTGGATATTTTTTACTGTGTAGGGGCTTTTTGAAATGCGATATTTGAATTTGATGTTAGTATGGCCCCCACTTGTAGATATAGACATTAATTTTAAACACAATGCTCTTAAGGTTAAAATAACTTTATATTTTTTGATATAATTCTTTAATGACTATTCTTTTATATTTCAGGTATGTGCATCATAAAATTCATCTACAACTCTTCTAAGACTATTAAGATATCAGGTAAGCGATTCATAAAATCGAGATTGTGTAAACAAAAAGGCACGGTATATAATTCTTTCGTTTACCATTTTTTCCATGATCTTCGATAGAGCAGAAAGTAAAAAGATCGGCTTGTAGTTAGAAACATCGTCGGCCTCGCCCCCCTTAAAGTGGAATGACATATGCTCTTTCCAAGCAAGCAGGAAAGGAACCAAAGTACAGAGTGGTTAACAGCCTCCGCCAGACCCATCAGGATGTGCAAGGAAAACTCTTAAAGGCATATTGTCTCAACAAGTCGAATGCTTGTTTTGGATTTCCTATTCCTATTCCCTAATTTCATAAATATCTGTGGGTGTCAAAAGAAAGGATCCAGGCACTAACACTCGCTTCACATATATCTAAAGGGATAACCCAGGCTTTCGATTTCATCGGCAAGTCGACCAGATATGGAGCTACAAGAAATAGTTCAGTTGGTCTGGCTTAACATTATTAGAGTCTATCGAGGCTCTATTTCGCCCAAACCTTAAATTACACTCTTCTTTACCTAATTTTTGTGAAGCATAAGGTATTGTCAGCCCAAAGTCAATCCGATAAATAGTTTTCGAAATATACAAGATCAAAATCAAATAAAATGTTCGCGGGGCGATGACGTCATTAAGTTCAACAGTTCGTCCTCTTTGAACTTGTGCAACGGTCTTTCTGTGCATATACAAGGGAGATGCGCTTCCCGTCTCTTTGCTCAGCTATAGAAGAAGCTTATCATTATTACTTTTAATAGCATATTCTATACAAGTAGGAAATGCCAACGAGTTCTAATTGTAGAAACAAGAAAAGGAAATTATTAAAAATTATTTTTTTCTCTCCTGTCGATGTTAACTCCATTACCCAGCAACAGAGAAAGGGCGATGTGCATGGCCATTTATTCTTAGTCGTAAACAACGGCAGGGAGCGCGACCCGACTTACTGTAGGATTTAGTGACGTCACACAGCGGTTTCCGCGAGTCGATGTTCGTAAATAATTCTTTAAATAAGGCTTTAGAGGCGTCAGAAAATTAAAATTTTTTGCAGTTCGCACTAAAATTACAAAATCTTTCAGAAAATGTAATAATAAAAACATGCTAATTGACCTCATTCTCTTTCTATAATAAATATTCTTTGCCGCCCTAATGATGCAGTTGTAAACTCTGTGATATGCACTGTAATAAGCAAGAAATACATAATTGTCGAGTGCATACTTTCCGACAACATACAAAGAGCGCATGTTTTCCTTAAGCTCTTCGTAAACCATGTCTCTTCCTTTCTGTCCTTTAAAAGCTTTAATGGGATGCCATTGTACTGTGCATCTCATTCATTGCGTTTCATTCGTTTATTCTAGTGCCTGGTTTAATAGTGTTTGTAGGTAAAGTATTGTATGATGCCCATGCTAAAAGTATTTTTGTTTTGTGAGAAGGGAAATTGGATCACTCGCTAGGCTCGTCCCCCTTCCCACAATATAAAATGACACTTTTAACACTAACATAATAAATAACTATGATAAGATTCATTTATAGATACCATCAATGCAAACAAATGCATGCCAAGAGCAGGTAAACGCGATGTACTAGGACCATCCCCGAACGCTCGCTCAACTAATTTACTAGTGCAACAAGCGATGGCCAAGTTTAAAATTTTATCGAAAGGCTGAACAATAGATTTTGTACGGTGATAGGTACGGTTTTTGGTCATCTTGGAACAAACCTGTTGTTTATATCGCTAGAATATATCACTAGTATGAAGTTAGCTATCAGATATCACACTCGTGAAATCGCTGAGTCGCCCCGAGTTGCGCATACAATTTTTCATATAAGATGTTTTGAAAATATGACTTGAGATGCCTCGCAATTCTGTGTATTTAATGTTAATTACTTATTGCTGAACTCACACTTGTAGAGATCCAGAATAAAACCCGGGTCCTTTCTATTCACTAATCACTTAGTTATATAGTGTGAAAGGTTATTATACAAAAGGGGCCATAAACAATATAGCAACAAACTATAACAACTCAAACATAATACAACAGATAATATAACCTGTACCTTTTAATGCTTACTAGTAGATATATTAAATTACCTACCTTTAAATATACTACAGGCATTTCCAAGACAAGAAACAGATCATAATTTTATTATTCAGACATGCTTTTTTCTTTTGACAGACCAACATGAACATTGTCACAACCGAGTAAGTATCTTCTAGCTGTAACAGAACTGGTGTTGCTAAATAATTATATCTCAACAGTATTTCATTAAAGTTTATTTGTAAAAAGAGAGTGACCACAAAGAGAGCAAGATGCATATACTTGTACGAATCTATTACGTATCTATTGCGCAAGCGCAGTCGTATCGATATCCTGGTTTTGCCCGGAAATCAGACAAGGATACCCATTCGGTTTTTACAAAAATGAAAAGGTCTATACGTGTCAACGAGAAACTCGTCGTGAAATGCACTAAAAATCAGCTGCTTTTCATGTCGGACCCTAGGGTCGAAAACTCAACTTTCGACCCGCTCCGTCGGCATCGAAAGTCATATTTCCAAAACATGTGTTATGAAAATGAATTTTAGTACCTATAGTGTTTATTACAATTCTCTAACAAAATTTTCGTTAAAATAAATAGATTAAAATTTTTTCGTTGCAAAATATCCAAATAACAACACGTAAAGAAAAGATAAAATGGTCGTTCTTTTGACCAGAGATACGTCCTAAGGCTCTTAAGTATTGAACCCTTCTTTAAGCTCGTTCCGCAAGAAAGACAGTGATAGAACGGCGAAGGGGTGGAACAGCTGATGTTTAGGGCAATTTCAAGTTAATAGCCTTATGATGGGGACGATGTAGCTGTGAGAACGCATTCGTTGCCCGTAATGTTCTAATTTTGAGTGTATTGTTAAGGCTTTAGTAAATTGCTACTAGAAAATAAGTGGCTCATTCAGCGTTTTATCCGGTTAAATTAGGTTCGAGAACTTTTTATGGCTAAAGCACCGGAAATAGTTATCGTTATGCTTAAATCATGCAAAATGTACTGTTTTCTATATAAAAATGGATTTAAAATCGGTTTTCTACGAGCACTTAAAGAGTCTGCTCAGTTACCAGTAGAAATTCAGTTAACAACATTTTTATGAATCATAATTTCTTAACAGAATATTTTTTGCATAAAAAATTAGTTACTTTTACAACTAGTCGTAAATGTCACAAACGCCAACGCTAATTCAGGGTCAGGACACACCATGTAATTTTAGTATTTTCAACTTTAATTCTATATTTCTTATAATGTCTGCTAATTTTTACAATTATTTTTAGATAGATAAGGGTATGATATACAGGGTGGTCGGTAAAATGTGGGAAATCTCTCGGATTTAGATAGAACATGAAAAAATAGGATGACAAGTTCCTATGAAATTTTTTTTACAGGCTCTCTCTACGAAGATATGTGCCCCTGAAGGACGCAGCTGGAAATCGTTTTTTCTTGAATAACTTTCAAAGTACTTAATATAATCTAACAAAAATTTAATATGATGGACACTGGTAAGGACCTCTTAAAATAGTGTTCTTGAAACATATTTAGCTTTTTTAGTTTACCAGGGGCGGACTAAGCTTTACAACCTAATGCTTAAATTTTTAACACCCTGTATGATAAAGACTTTAAAAAAATAAATCTGGGTAGCTTGCACCTAAACTAACTAAAAATAGGTAGGTACTCTTGTTTATTGTCGATCAACCGTTCTCAAACAACAGAAAAGTTTGATTTTAAGTTGTTTAATCCGAAAAAATAAAAAAATTGAAAAAAATGCAGTGATGTAATAGGAGGCACCTTAACGAAATTCTCGAAAAACTTCAGGAGAAGTTTCAATATGGTGTCCGTGAAGTCTGATACAGTCGCGAGTACGACAAATTGAGGACTACTGTACCCGCCACAATAACCCAGCCTTGGTCCTTATCACATCACAATAAAACGTGATTCTCTGTAAAAGTTGTTCCCTAGTGCCGACAAGAGTGGAATACACCAAGTTTTTCAGGTGTCCCCACAGGTAAAAATCCAACGGCGTTAGGTCGGGAGATCGAGGAGGCCAGGCTAGAGGTCCTCCTCTACCTATCCAACGGTTTGGATAGACGTTATTCAGGTGCTCCCGCACACCAACGCTAAAATGAGGTGGTGCCCCATCGTGCATGAAGTACATGTTTTGGCGGGTTTTAAGTGAGAAGTGCTCTATTAAATCCTGAAAAGCGTTCCAGCAATACGAATGGTCCAATCAAAAAATTGGCAATGATTCCTGCCCAAATATTAATTGATTGGAACTGATGCTGATGATGCGACAATAGTGGCATGAGGATTTTCATCAGCCCATATATGTGTGTTGTGTAAATACCATTTTTGGTAAACCTTGCTTTATCCGGGAAAGGAACAATGCCAATGAAGTTTACATTATTTTGTTGCTGATCCAATAGCCAGTTTGCAAACTTCATTCTATAAGGAAAGTCTTTAGGAATCAGTTCATGTACTTTTTGCAAATGATATGGATATAACCGCTCTCCTTAAAGAACTTCATGTACTATTGTTTTCGATGTAATAAACTGTGCTGATAATTTTCGAGTGCTCGTTGATGGAGTGTCATTTACAGCATTTAAAATATATTCTTCTATAATTGCGGCATACGTACGGTTCTTCTCAGATTAGCATCAGTACTATTTTTTCCAAACTTTCCTATAATTATAAAGAAAGTCAATAATATGTATTACCTTATTAACTGGAATCGCCCACTCTCTTCTGGGCTGCGATAGTACGAGTAGAAAATATTTCGTGATATGATCTTCTGGCCTCTAAAGCATAGCAAGACGCAACACCATATATCAGATGCATATCTGCATACTCAATAAACGTGTATTCCATAGTTCGAATTAATTCACAATTAAATTCACCACGAAATCCAAGAATCAGTAAATTAATATCGAAGTAAATAATTAATGTGTCGTGAAAGCTAAGTGAAAGATGACAAGTTTTAAAACGCAGGATATTTTATTTATTTCGTACCATAGTAACGTTTGCAACAACAATGTGTTTTTTGGTGCCGGTCAATAAACAAAACGCACATTTTTTGCTAACATAGGTCTTCTACAAATATTCGTTTATTATTCTTTTTCTCGAAAACGGTTCATTTCATCGATAATAAACAAGAGTACCTTTTTTTAGTCTAAGGTGCAAGCTCCCCAGATTTATTTTTTTTAAGTCTCTATCATGCAGGGTGTTACAAATTTAAGCATTAACTTCTAAATCGTAGTCCGCCCCTGCACTGATAAAATTAATTATTTGAGTTAAAAAAATTTACCGTTGACTCAAATAAATATTTGTTTCCTATTAGCCAAACAAATATGTATTTGAAAAATACCAAGGGATTATTTATTTGCCTTAATTAGTATCATCTGATTTGATACAAATTACTTTTTATTTGGAACTAATCACTAAATACAAAATTCAAGCAAATATTTATTTCCTTAACACTAACCTAACTTAAATAAGCCGTTTCAATGACTTAAGGTAAATAGGTTAAAAGTTAAGTTAACAAAATGTTTATTTTATTGATATTTATATATATTTTATCAAGTTCATATTTATTTTACTTTTGTTTTACATGTATTTGCCGTAACAACAACGTTATTTAATTAAACAATTTAAGTGATTTGATTTAAATAAACCGGTAATTTCCATCAAAGTGATTGTTTTTTTATTCAAGTACATAATTGTTTAACTTGTCTTTTATATTTATTTAGATCAAATATAAATTTATTTGGCATAAATACCTTTTTTTAATTTTCAATAGATCAGAATGTTCATTCAAATCAGTTCTTATTTTATCCAAGTACGTGTTTATACAGACGTCACATAAAAATAAGAAATATTGAAATGTTGCTATTAAATATGGTTTAATCAGAACCTATACCATAATAATCACAAACCTTATCAAATTGTTTATAGTGTTCAAATAATAAGGCACACCAACAGAAAAAAACACATTTTTGTCGAAAATAAAGGTTATGACAAATTACGCGCACGCGCACAACTATTTTTACATAAAAATAACATAAAATTTAAAAGATAACCATCTCTTATTTTATTTCTTATTTTTATGTTATGTTATGTGTTTCTATAAACGTCTTATGGCAGATCTGTAGATTCAACTCTTATTTTATTTTTATGTTATGTTATCTTGCTGTATAAACCGACCATTAGTTGTTGTTCCCCTTAAAATATACGTCAATAAAACATTATAGAGAAGTTAATAACTTTGAAAAAACATTAAATAAAGGCAAATTTGCAAATATTAGGTACAATAATTATTAATATTATGTTTATAATTATATTATATTTTTTACGTTAGGAGGTTTGATAGGTATTGAATTATGGTGAAAATTGAGAAAAACTGTCTTATTTGTAACCTAGGTAGCCATGATTTATAAATACCTGGCTACTAAAAAGATTTTGTGTTCGAAATTTCAAATTATGTATTACAAGTATCGTTTCTTTGCCTCTTATCTTACTTTTTTAACTCGTTTCATGCGTAACTAAAATATTCAAATTTTTCATAATACGTTTATTCCCCATATTTTCGTTTTAATTTTTGATGGAACCACTAACTTCTGGGCCACTAACAAAGAAGATTTCACTCTCACTCATAAATTTCTACAAGACAAAATCGAACACCAATTACCAAAACGCGATGATCAGGCCACTTTTGTATAACCAATCAAATTACTCAAAGCCCAAAGTAGGCGACAGGAGTTCATTTAAATACTTAATTATTAGTTTGGATGACCAAATTATTTGAAAAGTTCGGCAATGAATGATTTAAATTAAAGTTAAAGGTATTTAGTTCTTAACTTGAAATGTACTTCGATTAAATAATTAGTTATTTGTAAATATTTGGTTGTTTTATATTAACGATTTAATGTAAATACATAATTATTTAGTTTAAATGACCTAGCCATTTAAATAGTTCTCTATTGGGTGATTTAACTAGCGATTAACGGGATTTAGTTCCTAAATAAAAATTAGTTCGATTAAATAATTAGTTATTTAGATTTTGTTATTTTAGTGGTTTTTTGGTAAGATATTTGTTTGAAGGGTTCTATGATTTGACACAAATCAACCAACAGTCAAATAACTTTGCAAATAAAACGAAATACTCTCATTTATTTCAGTTAAATCAAATTTAGTTAATTAAAATCACATTTATTTATTACCAATAATTATTCACCAAATAAATCAGATTATTTGATTAAGGGAGCACAGTTTTATCAGTGTGGTAACCTAAAAAAGCTAATCACGTTTTAACGGCACTATTTTAAGAGGTCCTTACTAGTATCCATTACTTTCAATTTTTGTTAAATGATATTGAGTACTTTGAAGGTTATTCGAGAAAAACCAGTTGCCAAATTTCCAGCTGCGTCTTTCAGGAGCACATATCTCCGTAGGGAGGGCCTGGAAGAGAATATTTTATAGGAACTTATCAACTTATTTTTCCATGTTCTATCTGAATCTGAGGGATTCCCCACATTTTCTCGAACACTCTGCATATATCAAAAATTATCTTTATCTTGAAATATGTCTGTCAAGTGTATTAATCGGTTTATTCCAACATCCAATCTTTTTACCATCCCAGAACTGTCACGAAACTGTTGGGATCGATTTTGTGCGCAGGCGTTAACTTTGCATGGTTTCGTGACCGTACAAAAATAGGCATCCGTTGGAATGGTTTTGAACCGATATATGAAGCTCGCATCCTAAAGTTTATTTTGTCTATTAAGTATTACGTGTTTACATAGTTATACAATATATATTGTATTTCAAATGTTTAAGAAAAACTGCAACGTATTATGTTTGTACTTTAACTAGCGCCCCCTACCTTTCACTGTAAAAACTTAAAGAACGTGATTTGTAATACAGATAATAATGCAAATCAAGGAGACCAAATTCGTTTAGTTTCATTAAACCAAACCTACTAAGATCGAAAATGTTTCCATTTTTAATAAGTTTAAACTATAACTAGCCTTCCATCAGATTGTTTCTCCCATTATCGTGTCATAGCTTATTTCTTGAAATATAAGTTTTTATTTCACTGCTGAAGATGACCTTCCCTAAGGTCGAAACGTGTCTCTAATTTAGATAATTTAATACAATGTAAAGATCTTCTCCCTAACCTTTTTGCCATTACAGATATTTGTAGTTTAGACAGGTTTTATTCCATCCTTTAAAAGTTAAACCACTGAGAAAATGGAGTACTTCCTGAACCTTTAAGTGGTTTTATAACATGTGTAATATCTTAAAATCCCTTTTGCAATTTTACATCCAATTAAATAGACTTGATAAAATTTCAAAGCATGTCTGAGTATGCTAAACCTTTTTGGCTTCTTTGCTTCTTTATCGTGTCGCCCATTTCACCCTTCATTTACTTAAGAAAGTCTGCAAAATCCCAGACCTGCGGCCGTTGTCGTCGAGTTAACTCAGTCCAGCATAAGTGCCGAAACCGAATCCGATCCGGGCGACAGATTGGCCGACTGTGGCCCAAAGTCTGATCAAATTAAAGTTCCGTGCCGTCCCGCGCTGTTAAGTTTAGACCTGGCATGTTAAAATTTTATTATATGTTGTAAAGAATCATAAAAGGTAAAGTATCGATACAAGAATTTGAAAAACCCTCGAAAAGGGCTGTTTTCCGGACGCTTGGGCAAATGCTAAATGCTAATTGATCTCAAAGACCGGTCAATATCTAACATTAGCTGTCAACTATCGGTCGATAAGTCTTTTATCGTGAATAGTTAGTTATTTGCACACATGTTAAAGAATTGCAGCCCCTTTATTAATTCTTACATTACTAACATATTTAATTCATTGAGCAGGGCGCTACTTTCCTCAAATTTGGCGTGTTGCTGTCGGCAAACCTTTGCCTAAAAAAACTAACCCAGAAAATTTTTCTGATCTGCGCGTCATTAGTATTCTCCCAGCTATTTCAAAAGTTCTGGAAAAAATTTTAAACAAACAAATTTATATTTTTATAACTGTAAATGGGATCTTGCTGAACTTTCAGATTGGATTTAGGAAGAAGTACTCCACAGCGACTGCCTTGGCAACAGTAGTCAGTGACATAATCGAAGCATGTGATGGGGGTGAGGTTGCGGCGCTCGTTTTGTTGGATTTTTCAAAGGCGTTTGATACCATTGATCTTAAATTAATGTTAGCCAAGCTCAAATATTATGGGTTTGACGATCTCGCCTTAAAGTTGTCCGAATCATATTTGATTGGAGGAACTCAGAGCATAACTCTTAATGAATTAGTTTCATCACAGACGAGCACACTGTCTGGGGTTCCTCAGGGTATTTTTCTTGGGCCCTTAATATTTCTAATTTATACGACTAGTATTTTAAAAACTATGGCTTATTGCAGTGCTCAGGCCTACGCTAATATACAGCTCTATGCTCACTTTCATGTCAATAATGCTCATAACGCTGAGTCATTAATTAATAACGAACTAAATAGTGTTTATGAACTGTCATTGGATAATAACCTTATATTAAATGGAGACAAGTCTTATGTGCTATTCTCTGGTGCAAAAAATAGGGTAACTTTGGTTAAACAACAGATATCGTTAAAAAATCAATGCGGTTCCTTTGAATGTTGTAGATTCCACTAGGAATCTTGGCGTCATTTTGGACACGAGCCTAAGATTTCGTAAATATGTTAAAAAATTAAGTCAAAGGGCATTCATTAACCTTAAACTTTTGTATTATATTAAACACTTATTAAACAAAACTTTAAAACGTAATTTATTTGAGAGTCTAGTGCTATCACATTTTAAATACTGTGACTTTATCTATGGGTGTCTGGATCTTGAGTCCAGGATTCGTATTCAAAGAATCCAAAATAGTTGTTGCAGATTTGTTTGCGGTCTCCAAAAATATGATCATGAGTCTTCCAAAATAAAAGAATTGGCTTGGTCAAAAATGGAGAAGCGCCGAATTCACCATTTGGTAAATTTTACCCATCAGCTTATTACGAGTAAGCACCCATCCCCTCTCAAAGCAAAGTTTATAGTGCGTCATCACAACCGTGTGCGCAGTAATCTACGAAATGATAGCGTGTTATCAATCCCTAGACACAGGACTTCCCTGTACAAAAGAAGCTATGTTTATAATGCAATTATGTTGTACAATTCGGTGCCACATGATTTAAAAGACAAACATGACAAACATCTTATATAAAATTTAAAAAGAAATATAAAATATATCTACTCTTAATGTAAAAATGTTTGTAGTAATTCAATGTACCTATCTAGTAAGATTATATAGATTTGGATAATGAATAGTATGTAGGTGTTTTTCTTTCTTTGCTGCCTTCACTTCATTGTTTTGCTTTTCACTCTTTATTCACCCTTTTGTTGTAATTTAATAACCTATCTTTTTTTTTGCTTTTAGTGGTTAAGTAGAATAGCTTGAAGCTAGACTTCACCACACTGAAGCATGATTCTTAAAAAGTGTAATTTTTATTTTTTGATGCTATAAAAGTTTTTATTTATTTTTTATTTATTTATTAGTAATTAAAAAATAATACATAATCGAGTAACCGCACAGTGCGCCAAACAACAAGGTTGGCAAATAATGTCCTGAAAGGGTTCAATAGACGCCTGTCAACGGAAGCAGTCTTTTTCGATGTTACAAAGGCATGCATTAGTCTAAACTGATAAAGTCAGATATACCAATGATAATGTAAAATGATAATTTTATATCTTGAGGACAGGACATTCGCGGTAACATCAGACCAAAACTTCGGCTCACACAATTATATATCTCTTTGCTGATGATACCGCGATAACTGCCACCTCACGACCGCCCTGGAAAGTAGTTTTACGTTTCCAATGCCACATCGTGCTTCTTCAGAGCTGGTTGGATACCTGGAAGCTCCGTCTGAATACTAACAAAACCCAGGAAATCTTATTTTAAAGGCAAGTTTGAAACAGCCTGAAATTAAAGTCAACATTATTCAAATTAATTGGTCAAATAAGATATCTAGGCTTGACCTTTGACAAGAAGTTGATCTAGAGCTGTAATGCCGATGAAAGAGCTGCCAAAGCGCAAAAACAACTACTAGCCGTTTACTTAGCAAGATCTACTTTAAAACAAAAATATGAATATACAAGATAATCATAAGGCCAGTGCTTACTTACTGTATACATACCTACATGGTGTACCGTAAATAAGGTCAAGCTACTGAAAATCCTAACGCTACAAAACAAGAGTGACCAATGTTGGGGAAACGTGTATCAACATGTCAAAGAGAATAGATTGGTAAATGCTCTGTGCGTGCGATTTTAATCTCTGCTATCTTTGGTTGTAACTTAACGCAGTGATTGGCATTCAGTCACGTAGCTAGTCAAACGCGCTTCGCGACGGGACGTGTAGAACGTCAACATTGGGCGAAATATATGGTCAGATCGTATCGCGTCGCGGTAGAGAGACGAGACGGCACGGCGCAACGGTCAAGAGAGAGTAGTCTTCCAAGATGGCTCGGTGAGGCAAGTGCTTCTACGTACGCTTACGTTTTTAAGGCCTTCTTGAGTAATTAAGGGTATTCCATGATGGCTCCGTAACGCAAGGTGCTCTTGCGCAAGCGGTACGATTTTAAGGCTAAGCAGACAGCGATTCCGCGTTACCTGAAATTAAACGCCCTACGATACCGGGGCGGTTTTGTGATGTACTTTAAAGTGATAGTTAGGGCAATAATAGAAAAAAGCAGTGATTAATATGAATGTTAATTATCGACCAGTCTTTGTCGTGAATCTTCGTAATATGCTACCATAACCTGTATTTAGGAATAAAAACAAGTGTTTAAGGAAACAGTTTTATTTGAAGATAGCAAAAAATTAAGGAACCAGTGAGCACCCCTATTGGCCTCGCGGTATAGATTAATTTAACCGCTAGGGAATTCACTCAGTGCGCCATCAACCAAACTACATGCCAGTTCGTTAACTGACCACTACACATGGATATGAGACTAGACACTCTAGAATACGTTTATGATAAAATAATTAAAAATTTTCCGAGAGGACGGAGGCTTCGCAAAATAGACTGATCACAGAATCACATATACAATCAACCATACACGCAAGATTTAAATACCCTGAAGATTGGCTCCCTCCCTAGCAGATCTTATTGAACATAAAGGTGAAAAGATAATCCATAAATAAAAACAAAACAAACAAATATCTTTCAAGAAATTAAATCAAACATCAGGTCAAAAACCTTTAACTGACGTAATCGAAAAGATATCACTGAATGAACAAAAGTAAAAATAGAAACATCTCACTTAAAAAGACTAGCCTTACATACGAAATAGATTGGGTTTGGTATAATAATATCTCATCAAAATTGAAATCGCTTTCATAAAGTAATTAACAAATTATGACTTTCTAAATTATTAGAGTATTAAAACAAGGTATTTTTTTTTGAATTAGGACTTAAATGGAAAATTTGAGCTGACGTTCGAATAAATTCTTCGAAAATCTTCCCAGCAGAAGTAAATCAAGATATATTTCATCAAAATCTGAGTCCATTGTAGGAAGTTATAAGAAAGTATTAAGATGTTTAAAGTAAAACAACAAAACTAATATTTCTTTAAACTGTGACACGACGGCAATTCAAATAGAAGTTTTAAGGTTTTCTATAGTCTATTCGAATTTTAAAGAATTAAGTATACAGGATGAGTCAGAAAGCCGTAGAGCAATAAAGTTACTTTTTTTTTTAATGGAACAACCTATATCTCAGACTATTTTTGGATTTTACATAAAATTACATTTATTTTTTATTAAGTGCATTATAAGTCTAAACCTAACAGTTTCTGAGATATCGACTTTTGAAAAATGACATTTTTGAAATTTGACAGCTAGTAGCATTCTAACGGTACGTCTTAGAGTAAAACGGCTTACATGTCCCTATCGTAGTTTTTAACTATCTTTCTAAAAGTGTCAACTTCCGGTTAAACCGGATGTAGCGCGAAAGCCGGAAATATAGTAGGTACTTCCGGTTTAACCGGAAGTTGGCTTCTTTGAAAAGATAATAAAAAAGTAAGATAGGGACATGTAAGCCGTTTTGCTTTATGGCATACCGTTAGAACGCTGGAAGCTGTCAAAGTTCAAAAATGTAATTTTTCAAATGTCGATATCTCAGAAACTGTTAGGTTCAGACTTATAATGCATTTAATAAAAAATAAGTGTAATTATATGTAAAATCCAAAAATAGTCTGAGATATAGGGTGTTTCATTAAAAAAAAAGTAACTTTATTTCTCTACGGCTTTCTGACTCATCCTGTATAATTACTTTTTTTAAATTCTAATAGATAATAAATAACCCTAAAACTTTTGTCTTGAATATTTTTTGCTGGCTGTTGTACTTTAAGAAATAATCGACCGTTTCCATACATACCAACGACCCTGTATACAGGATCCATGGGATCCATTTTAAAGATCATAGAAACTTCTTATCTTTATCTAGTCCGATACAATTTGAATATGGCATATAAATTATGTATTGCTGAACATGCTAATAATTTTGATCACAACATTAACTTTAATTCAGCTGAGATTCTAACCACACAAACTAACTATAAAAAAGGATTGTTTTTGGAAATGATATTTATTGCTCAAGAACCCAATTGTATGAACAAAAGAACAGATTTTCAACATTTAAGTGTAATTTACTCATATCTTCTCCACTTAGATAATAATTTACTTACAATCAATTCCAACGATAACAACCAAAGAGGATAGGACATGATAACAACACTCGGAACCTCATATAATGTGTTACTGTATAACGATGTTTCAGGTTTGCTGCATGTTAACACTTAAACCCAAAAAACTCAGTTTAATACTAGCTTTATTGAAAACCGCATTAAAATTTCTGACATACTGAATGATAGATAAAAATGACAGTATTTCCTAACCTATTTCAGTCACATAAAAATAGTTACACGCAGGACATGTTTTCCCGCTTAATATTTCCATAGACTTTGAATTATATAACAGTATTTCAAAATGAATGTAACTAGGTAATTTCAATTTTTATTTTAAATTGTGTGTTTCTTCGTCCATGTACAATGGTTTTAATAGTATCTCCAGACGTTGGCTTTATTTGCAATTGACTTTGATTTTCAACAAGTTTTCTTCCCACATGTTTCTTATTTTATACGAACATCTTTATGAACAATCTCAAGAAAGTTGTAAGTAAACATTTTGATTATTGATCACAACAATTTTCCTAATTTCAATGTATATAAATTTGTAGTCTCTCTGAGAATGGAAATGAAATAAAGATTTCCGAAAGCTTGGAATAACTTTAAAGAGTATTCTTTCATTTGCTGCACTCCCCAATATTCGCTTATCTATTTCTCAACTAGTCAGAACGACTACCCTCTCGATAAATATGTATATATGTGAGAACTTTGTTCTCTAGCCACTTTCTGAGACCTTATACAATAAGGATTAACCAAATTATGCTAAAACGGCTATTCTCTGGGCTACATGCCCCAACGAGCGCTGAATTGTATAGCAAGATTTGGCGTATTTTGACTAACACTGTTAGTACACAAATACAAACTCAAATTGCTGGAACTATCGGAAAAGAAAATAGTAAATCTTTATTTCCAATGACAGGATGCTACGCTGCTACTACCTGTAGACCGGCTTCGAACTCTTTGGTTCTCGTCAGTACAGGGCAAGCATGACAAGCGAGCATACCTACCACACTTTCTTTTACTATTTATCGATACAATTTGATTTTTGAACCATACAAAATCGATTTACCATAATAAATATCGATATTTTGCTAACATTCTTAGTCAAGGTCTCATTAAGTAGAACGTCTGCGGTCTGCCTGGCGGGTGGTCATTTAGGGATTTGAGTTACCCTTTACTTGTACCGCACTTTTGTGATCTTAATCTTAAAAAATATTTGTATAGTAAAGGTCAGCATATTATATTACTTTTGTAAACTCTAATTTTTTAGAAGGAAACGTAAATACGATTGGTTACATTTTTTTTGAGACACCTTATATAACTAGACATGCAATCAAGCAGTGTATATAATTTATCTACATTAATTGCATTTTTAATAACTTCTCCACTTTTTAAATCGCCTCTGTAACCCAGGACGTCATAGTGGATTACTCGCAAGCTACTCCGCCGTCAAATAAATTGTTTTACTTTTCAAATCGGCTTGTAACCGAGAGACGTCTAGTCGTCTCTACCATAAGAATTTCAGACTTTAAGAAAGGCGACCAAACATACACCACTCAGTATTTTGTATCCAATATAAGACTACAGGGTCAGCAAATTTGTATTTGCCGTTAAATTTAGATTGAGGTTAAGATTAAGTCTCGTACTCGGTATCGACCGGAAAGATTATTCTTAAAAGGACTTAGTGTAAAAGAAGTCATAGGAAATGTTGTCTGTCGAGAAACAAAACTTTTGGTTTGGTTTGTTTAAGATTAGAACCTCAGGTAAGTGTTCTAAAATTGAAATAAAATATTTTGTTTCGACGAACAAATTGAGGGTAACGCACACATTGACATGGAAATTCAAGTTGAAACTGAGGTAAAAAGTGATCTTATTCAATATTTTATATTTATATAAATTTAAGTTTAAAGTATGGATTTTCGTTCATTTTCATTCGATTTAGAAATTAAAATAAAAACCAAAAGTGATCGACGACCCCCAAGATGTTGAATTTAATTAACACTGGAGGCAAAGGGAGTAATATGTTACTTTCAGAAAATAGGTATAAACAATATGCATGGCTTACGGAAAGTGAAACCAAAATTATACTGTTTTGTTGTCTATAATAGGTACGCATTTTATTTTCAAATCAAAAAGCAAAAAATTCAAATCTGTGGTGTGGTTTAACATCCTTGGGTGTAAGTGATTTCCGAAATGTCAACCCTTTCAATGGTTCCTTTATGCAACGCACTTCGATTTGGAAATGTATCGGAATAACTTCTTCTTGCGTCCACACAATTGCCGAGTGCTGGTCCATAAGTTAGATGCATGTGAGCATTATTGAGATATAATAATGACAAATTTTATTTTATTAGTTATGTTGTCATTATAGTCTGTTGCTTAATGCGATAAAGTAATAAATCATTATTTATCTATAAAACCCAGTGGTCTTCGCCGTATTCCATAGGTGTAGTCCAATTATTATTATTTAATTATGTTTATTGTCAGAGGTCCCGAGATCGGGTAGGTAGAGGCACTGTTTTAAAAATTTGAAATGTTTAGTTACTTTCCGGCAGTTGTTGGAAAAGTTCGTTCTTGAAAATGGCTAGTATTCCTGAATTTGTTGCTGAAAACGGGTTAGTAAAACTGTGCCTTCTAAAAATGAGAAAATTATTATTCTCAATGTGTTCAACGCTCTTCGCCACCAAAATTCAACATTCGGAATTGCAAAAATGGCTGAAATGTGTTCGAATATGACTCGGACATTCAACAATATACTAACTTATGCACGAGGATAAACGCAGCCCCATCAGGTCACCTAAGAGAAGTACAGGAAGAAAAGAAACTGTAGTAAATGAAGATGAAAAGATTGCCATCAGAATAATCATACTCGTTTTACTTAAAAAAAGAAATACCTACCTTGGACAAAATAATGTCTGAAATGAAAAATGATGATTTCATTCCACCCATGGGTAAGAAGAAACTATGGAAGACTTTAAAGGAAATTAATTTTTGTTATGAAAAAATTCAAAACAGAAAATCACTTTTAGTAGAGAAAGACGAAATCATTTGCTGTCGACGACGATATTTGAGGGCAGTTAGACAGTTTCGAAGGTAAATATCTATTATATGGACGAGACCTGGTTAAATGAAGAATATGCCGTTGGTAAAATATGGCAGGATAAACATGTAAAAAGTGCGAGGCAGGCTTTCATGGAAGGATGATCCACTGGAATAAAAGCACCCTCGAGGAAAGGTAAAAGATTAATAATTAGTCACATTGGTAGCAAAAATGGATATGTTAATGCTTACTAGCATTTAAATCAAAACGGACTGGAGACTATCATGAACACATGAACGCTGATGTCTTTGAAGAATACTTTCAGGAAATGCTAGATCTTATTCCTTCTGGGTCTGTTATAGTCATGGATAATGTCAGCTACCAGTCAAGAAAATCCAAAAAATATCAACGTCTTCCTGGAAAAAAATTACATCATTCATTGGCTCACTGTAAATAAGAAGCCATTTACTTCGCCTTCCGCCATATCACTGTGAACTAAACCCCATATAATGGTGTGGGCGCAAGTAAAAGGGTTAGTAGCAAGACATAACACCATTTTTAAAATTAGAGACCTTAGGAAACTGTTGCGAGAGAGAATAAAGACGGTGGATTGTGAAAGTAAGTGAAAGAAGAAAGAATGTGGGAAGCTGATTACATGCTAGAAAACACTGTAGAGTCCCTTATTATTTCTCTGGACCCCAACGACGATAGTTCATCAGACTACTCGGAATGGTGACTAAAATTTAAAAATTAAGTTGTTGTATTGTACATAGTAGATTCTTTTTATAAATATTAATATTTATTCCAATTTATCAATTTTCATATTATTCTTACTTCTATATGAATTTATTTTTACCTAATATTAGAGTAATTAATATCTTAATAATTTTATTATAATCACGTAGGTATAATTATTATTATACTTATTATTCTAATATAAAATAATCCTACCTGTAGTAATGTCGTTGCCACCTTACTTTCATTCACCAAACTTTCGATTTTATGCAAATTAGGGTGACTCTAATTTAGGAGCGATTCGGGGTGTATATGTCTTAAATATCTAAAATACGGAATTTTTAAAAATTATCATTGCAATTTACCTGATATTTACAATGCAACCTTTAAGTTGCTTAATGAGTAATTTTATTACTCTCTCGCATTAAGCAGAGTATAGTTCCAGGGTTTAAATAACTTATGTTAATATACTTGATTATTAAATAATTTTCGAAAGTCAATGCTTAAGCGTGTTATACAAAAAAATTATTTTTTTCGAAAACGGCTAATTTTATTGAAACAAATGTAGAGTACCTTTTTAAAGAGGAATGACCAGAGTATTTAAAAATCACTTTTTAGCTCTGTAAAATGACACCTGTCAAAATGTTGCCCAACGACTGTGGTGGCAAGTCCGTTCCTGACTTCCCTGACGGTGTAAATATACGTTCCGGACACCCTCCTGTATTTCATGTAGTTTAGATTTTTTTATTAAATGTTATTGTTAAGTATATATAATTTTTTAATTTTATTGACTAAATGTGAAGAAATAGTGGAATTTATGATAAATCTACTTATTATTATTTAATTCCGACTAGGTAGTTATTTTTAACTAGTAAGATGTCTATCTAAGAACAAAAAAAAAATAATAAAAGACAAATTACCCTAAAAACACAAATTAATGGATGTGTGCCAGGAAACAATAATACACACAAAGAGGAAAAAATACCCAAACACGGGTCAATCATTTGCATAAAACAATTACTAAACTTTGTGTATGTCCTTATCAACATAGTTGATCGAAAGTTGAAACGCTAGCGCCACGCGATCACAGATTTAAAATGGTATTTTAGCGAACTGTTTACTAGCTAAAAGCACGTAATATAATGAAGTAGGTTGAATTTCTGTTGATTAATTGGGGTGTTTTTGGATTGTAGAGGTTATCGGTAAAAGGGGTAATGACATTAAAAGAAACAGGGAAATTCAGGAAAAGTGATAAAATCGCGAATTAACAAAATAATTACTTAAGTTATATTCTTACACCTATTTTTAAATTTTCTTCATTTAAAGTTTTTCCTATTCGTTTAGGTAATTATTATTTTAATTAATTTGTTTATTTGAACGTAATAATACTAATAATTAATATAAACAATTTTAATATTCAGGCCTATGATATTTTCTATAATAACAAATTTAAATTTAAATTCAAAAATATATTTATTTCTTACCAGTTAACAATTTTTTGATTATAACTATAAATGAAAGATGTTTGTCCCTTTTCTTTCAGTAAGACCCAATCCTTGGACGCGTCTTGCCGTATTACGGCTCCTCGGCAAGGCTATAGAGTCTGACGGAAAGGAAAGGGACCTTACAGTGTTTTCAACACATAACGTATATATACATATGCGAGATGTTGCACGTGGCGACATCTCGTAACAATCGAGCTATCCACCCAACCAGACCAGCGAGGTCTTAGAGAAGACCAAACGCTGGAATGGAACCCGCATAAGCAGGTATCTAATGTCAGGTGGCGCGATTCTGTGAACCGAAAACGCGATATAAAAGATAATAAGATAAAATGATTGCTTATGTAAAATAAATATATTATTAAAGTCTATCTTTATGACGCGAAGTAATAAATGCTCATTAAATATGCAAAACGCATACCGAAGTATCACGAACAATTTAGACACCATCCCTTAAAATATGTTGTGTCTACATTAGGGATCCAAATATTGAACATTCCTTAGGTAGGTCCACCTTAAATTTATCGCCAGCTATTGTCATATTTAAAGATTTAACATTGTTATTGCGAAAATCCTTTAGCCAGGAGCGTATATTGGGGAAGTTTTTAAATTAAGAATCTTAAACCTGCCTATTCTCCTAAAATTGTATTACATTATATTTGTAGGTAACATATGAAAACATTTAGAGAATCGTATTAACTAATAAATAACAATGGGTGGTACTATTTCATATAATATAATTACAAAGGCAAGATATAGTATAGAATCTTACAAACAAAGCAGTTTCAAAAATCGAATCATACTTTGTCGTTATGGCTTAATCATAGTCCGATTCGGAAGATGAACTTTCATTAACATCGTTTATAATAAGCGGTTCAACCATTTCTTCGATTATAATATCTACCTACCACATTTTGGCTTCTTCTTCTATCACATGATCGATACACTTTTTCCACTTTTCAACACTGATTTTACCCATGGCTTCATTAAAAAGTCTTTTTAAATCCACCATATCCATCCATAAGTTGTGTTTTTTTCTGGCGACATCTGTCTTTATTTGAGCCCATATAAGTTGGATCAGGCTTAATTATTCGCAGTGGTAAGGAGGGAGTCTGAGCACAGATATTCCTCGTAACTTTGCCATTTCATCAACTGCATATTTTTTGAATGCATTTTTATGTTAATTGGCTAGTAGCAAATTCTAAAAAAATCTGCATAAGCATCTGAATGTTATGTTGTAATTACACCATTTTGTCGCCATTTTGCAACATCTATTATTTCTTGCACGCCCAAAGATAATTTTTTAAAACACAAAAGACCATAGTAAACAATTCGAACATTTTTATTGTCCTTGTAGTAGAAATTAACCAGATATCTTTTGTTCGATGTCGCATTTTAGATCTTTATCGAATAAATAACATGAATTCCTCTAAAGCTATTCTTCCTTTTATGGTAGCGGTAGGAAAGCTCATATTTTTTCATTCGCTCGGTTCAGGCAGAAACGAGTTGAATTATCTTTTTTTAATGGTTCGCTTATTTTTTGCAGAGCTGCGGGAGTTTAAAAGAAATGTTATATCTTTTTTTTGGGGCCGTTGCTTTTTAATATGGCCCCGGGCGGCTTTTACAACAGAAGAACTATATATTTGAGAGAAAGTAAGTTTCTAGCATTATACAGTTGGTATAGCATTATAAAACTCACCCATGGGAGTAATTTCTACGAGTCATAAGGTTCTTAATAAAACGTCTGAAGGTAAATACAGGGTGTTCCAAAAGTAATGGGACACAGAGCAACAGCGGACTCCTTGAGACGAAATAATGTCATTTATACAAACTTGCCTTATCCCAAAATTGATAACAACCAAGATACAGAGTGTCAAAGTTCTATATTTGTTTTCGTTTTCTTGTGATTATTTCTTAAACGACATAGCAGCACAAAATTAAGGGTTTTGGGGTTTCGTGAGGTGAGGAATTCAAAATTATCCATAGTTTTTGTGTAACCAGTAGAGGGCGCTATCTACGGCATGCCCCACTCATTTTAGCTGGCATACCTTTGGTTAGACTTCTTATATCGATCCGACTAATAAAAAAATAAGTTACTTTACTTCTTTTACATCAAAACGTATAACTTATTGAAGTCGCTAGAAGCAACCATTTTCGAAATAATGGCATTTCATATTTTTAATGCAAGAATGTTAAAATATTTAAATTCGTGTGTATTCGTATTAGTGTTATTTATCACAGCTGGCCTTGATTAAAAACAACGACGTTTCTAAGGCAACAACATGTTACACAAAGTATAATCTGTCAAAGTTATTAATTTTCTAAGTACAATACGCAGATATGATTCAATTTTTTAGTAATGCCTCGACATAATTTATTTTCCAATGCGGAAATGCGTGATGTACTTTGTATTACGCACAAGAAAATTTTAAAGGTCGGAGTGCAGGGCGCAGGTACCAAGAAATGTTTCCGAATAGAAGGCAACCAAACCGCAAATTATTTCAAAATATTTATGACCGACTAGGAGAGACTGATTCGTTTCGACAAAAAATAGAGGTTTCGGGCCGTCCAAAAAATATAACACCAGAACAGGAGGAAGAGATTTTAGTTCGTGTAGCAGAATATCCAGAAGTGAGTTCCAGGAGATTGAAGGCAGCTACAGCTGTCAGTAAATCTTCAATTGTTAGATTATTTCTAATAATATACCACTTTACACCCGTACAGTGTTTACTGCCGTTTTCTCATTTCTTCCAAAATCGGCAAAATACAGATCCAATGTTCTTAAATCGTGTGTTGTTCACGGACGAGGCGACATTTACTCGACGGGGTGTATTCAATTACCGAAACAGACATGCGTGGGAAAATGAACACCCGCATTTAGTTGTTGAACGTCACTTCCAACACGAGTTTAAGGTCAAAATTTGGTGTGGTATTATCGGAAATCATCTTATAGGCCCCTTTGAATTACCGCCAACTCTAAACGGTGATTCATATTTGAATTTTTTACAAAATGAACTTGGAGGGCTTCTAGAAGATGTACCACTAAACGTCCGGCGAAATATGTATTTCATTTAAGACGGGGCGCCGGAACACTTCTCCAGACAAGTGCGAAAGTATTTAAATGAACAGTTCCCTAAACGTTGGATAGGCCGTGGTGGCTCCTTGACTTGGCCGGCGCGAAGTCCGGATTTTAATCCAATGGACTTTGGGGTTATTTGAAAACCATTGTTTATAACAGTTCAATAAACAACTGTAATGAGTTAAATCAAAAAATTATAAATTCTGTTAATCTGCTCAGAAATGATGAAGATCTCTTGTTTAAAGTCCGACAGTGTTTTGTAAAACTTATAGCGAAATGTATTGAGGCCATATTGAACAATTGCTGTCACGGCGTTACCATTTTTATTTCTAACTATTTTGTTACTTTCAAATGTTATTAAACTAAGTATTAAATAAAATTCTTGATTAGAAGAAAATTAGTAATTCCGTATATGAAAAAGCGTGTTTATTAGAAAAGAATAGTCAATCTTAAGTATTAACAATAACTTTGACACTTATCTCGAAAATGGTTGCTCCTAGCGACTTCAATAAGTTATACGTTTTGATGTAAAAAAAGTAAAGTAACTTATTTTTTTATTAGTCGGATCGATATAAGAAGCTAAAATGAGTGGGGCATGCCGTAGATAGCGCATTCTACTGGTTACACAAAAACTATGGATAATTTTGAATTCCTCACCTCGAGAAACCCCAAAGCCCTTAATTTTGTGCCGCTATGTCGTTTCGTTAAGAAATAATCACAAAAAAACGAGAACAAAATTAAAACTTTGACACCCTGTATCCTGGTTGTTATCAATTTTGGTATAAGGCAAGCTTGAATAAATCGCATTATTTCGCCTTAAGGAGTCTGCTGTTGCTCTGTGTCCCATTAATTTTGGGACACCCAAAAAAAAGCTACAAAATAAACGGGAAGTTACGGCAGTTGACTGCAGCAGATTTGCCGTGTATAACTGAACTATAGCAATAATATTTTAACCTTAATGTTTCTAAAGATGTAAAGAAATTAATTTTAATTGCAAATGATCACTTTTACTTTCAATTTCAACAGTATTACGTAACGAGCAAATAAGTATATATATATATTAATAAAAAAAGCTGTTCAATTTACAACATTGTAAATTGAAAATCGACAAAAATAATAAATAATGTTACTTTCTATCGTGTCTACGGGACAATTTGTTTTATGGTCGCATAGTTTAGATGCTGAACGGCGTATAAGTTCCTGATTTTTCTCACATACTTACATGAAATTGCATGCAATTTATAAAGCTACTTTATATGGCCTGGTAATTGGTACTTTTTGCATAGTTCGAATTTTTCGTAAACATAGAAATATAAAATTACATGATTTGTTTTTGGCCTACATTTAAAAAGTAGGTAGAACAAGCGTCGGTCGTACCTTATCCTATTTTTAGGGCATGTACAGGGTTATTGGCCACATTTTGACCAATAGGTAACTTTTTTATTTAAAGTTTTTGATATATGGTTTAAATATAACATTCATAGGTCCTTTTGAGAAGCGCCAGTAAAAGTTGGTTTCGGATATACAGGGTTCCCCATTACGAAATGTCAGAACAATGTTACTTTTTTTTAAACGGAATACCCTGTATATTATTGAATCTTTAGATTCTCCAGACAATTCTAAGTATATTCCGTGTATAATATCCTTTACCTATTAACAGTTTCCGAGATATTCATGATCGAAAATCGGATTTTCGGACTTTTAAATTGGGCTATTCTTATTGTTTTTATTATATCACCTGGGAATCATATTATGACAGAAACAGAATTAACTGTCATTTTTTCCAAAAGTTTTGACTTTTCGCAATCATAATTCTGTATAAAGATGGTCTATACAGAACAAGAAAAATTTGATATTTTACAGTTTTACATAAAGTGTAATAAAAATAAGCGTTTGGCAAAACAAAGATACCAAAGAGAATACAGAAACCGTCAAACACCAACTGAAAACACTTTTGTTAATGTATTTAAGCAGCTACAAGACTTTAAAACATTGCAGAGGAAGAAGGCTTATCGTGGTGTGGATGAAAATGCAGAGATTAATGTCTTATTATATTTCCAAGGTAAAATTTTAACTTGATATCTTTATTTTTCTTTGTTATTATTTATTATTTTTTAGAAAATCCAACACATTTCATTCCCACTGCTGTTAAAACTTTGGATATAAAATACTGGAAAATACAAAATACGCTGAAGAAATATAAATTCAGACCTTTTAAACTCACCAAGGTTCAGTTTTTAAGCGAAGATAATAAGACTACAATTTTGCCAAATTATGCTGCGGGAGTTGGAACGAAATCCAAATTTTTTTCTCGAAATTTTATGGACCGATGAATCGAATTTATCAACAAGTGGGATCTTTAACAGAAGAAATTGCCACTATTAGTCCCAAACGAATCCGCATCAAACCAAAATTATAAAGTCGTCGGGTCGAGTATCCATTAACGTTTGGTTTGGTATTACAAATAATATTATTTTAGGGCCTTTACTATATGAAGGGGGCTTAACGAGAGAAAGATACCTTCAATTCCTAAACAACGAAATTGAAGAATATCTGAAAGAGATCCCTTCACTTCACGCGAACAGGTTGATTTGGCAACAGAATGGGGCTCCTCCACATAACATTCAAAATGTAACGAATTATTTGAACCGTAAATATCCTAGATGGATAGGAAGATATGGAACCATCAAATGGCCACCAAACAGTCCAGACCTTACTTTAATGGCCAGGTTTTTTTGGGGTACGATTAAGGGCAGTCTCTTTGACAACAATCCTACATTTCCAAACATTGAAGTCTTGCAGGACGCACTTATGATCTCAATTAATGCTATAAAAAACGATCCACTTATGGTAAGCGATGCAGTAAAGAACTTAGAAAAATGTTACCGACTTTGCGTTCAAGAAAATGGAGGCCATTTTGAGCATTTATTAACGAATTAGTTCATTTCTTTACTTTTCAATTATTTTATTTCGCCGATTCGTTTAACTTTTTATTTATTGTTTTAGTAGGCTGCGTTGTTTAATTTAATTAAATTAAAATTTGAAATAGATAATAAAAGACAATCCGATTTTCAATTATGAATATATCGGAAACTGTTGAAGATAGGTATAGGATATTATACACGAAATATACTTAGAATTATCTGAAGAATCTAAAAATTCAGTAATATACAGGGTGTTCCGATTAAAAAAAGTAACATTGTTCTGACATTTCGTAATGGGAACCCTGTATATCCGAAACCAACTTTTACTGGCGCTTCTCAAAAGGACCTTTTAATGTTATATTTAAACCATATATCAAAAACTTTAAATAAAAAAGTTACCTATTGGTGAAAATGTGGCCAATAACCCTGTACGTCAAAATTTATGGTTTCGAGATATTGGCCAAACGAATTGCACTAAGATTTTATTCGAAAAGAAAAACCTAAAGATTTGAAAACAATATAGGAATGAAGCACAACGGCGACATCCCATGGTAATCGAGCGTACCACCGAGCGAGCCGGTGAGGTTCTATAAAGATCCATACACCAGCCCGGAGCCCATAGTAACAGGCATCTAACCTCGGTGGCGCCGAAAACCATTTCTTCGGTTTAGGTTACCGAGACCTTAAGATTACAACAAACATATGTTTGTCCCTTATCCTTTCCATCAGACCCAATCTCTGGACGCGTTTCGCTGTATAACAGCTCATCAGCAGAGCTATAGGGTCTGACGGAAAGGAAGGGACTGTCTGTGACTTTCATCA
The DNA here is from genome assembly GCA_963920685.1 of Polydrusus tereticollis. Classification (NCBI taxonomy): domain Eukaryota; kingdom Metazoa; phylum Arthropoda; class Insecta; order Coleoptera; family Curculionidae; genus Polydrusus; species Polydrusus tereticollis. Next base: position 22,889,488 of record OY987328.1, read on the forward strand.
CTATATATAGAAAATAATATAGGAATGAAGCACAACGGCGACATCCCATGGTAATCGAGCGTACCACCGAGCGAGCCGGTGAGGTTCTATAAAGATCCATACACCAGCACGGAGCCCATAGTAACAGGCATCTAACCTCGGTGGCGCCGAAAACCATTTCTGTAATCTAAAGATTTGACTTTCTATACATTTTATTGTTAATAATAACCCGTTTTATGACTGTTTGCTTATTTAAGCACTAATGTAGGGATTAATTCCAATATGAAGCCTATTTTGGCTGACTTAAGCACTACAACCCAACACCGATTTTTTCACTTGGGCAGTTTTTCTCAGAAGATCACAACAGTATACAGTTTACAAAAACAAAGAAGAAACATGATTTTTTTTTGACAAAAGGAAAACCTATTATACTCCTTATTTCGAAAACTACTGACCTAGGAACAAAGTATGTTACATCAAAAGTATAACAAATGTAACGTAGAATCTATAAATGAAAGAATATATAGAAAAAACATTAAAATTCGTTTGACTAACCGACAAGCTAATTTTTCAAATACAGGGTGTTAAACATTTATTTTTATTTCTGTTTTTCGTAAATAATTTTTGAAATAATGTCTATATTTGGACAAAAATTGGTATTTGAGGATTTTTTGATATGAGAAATACAAATTTGATCTTTGTTTGGCCCTTAATTGTAGGGGGCGCCACCCACAGGCCTTTATCTCTTTTGGGGAGTCACAACTTTTTCGTGCATATGTATCATATTTTCTAGAAAAAAATTGATTTCTCTATCATTTTTAGGTGAAAATGGTATGCTTGTCAATAGTCGCTACAAGCAACCGTTTTTGAGATATTTTGATTTAAATTAATCGGTGCATGTGTTTGTCAAAAAGTGAAACAAGTTTAAAAACTTAAAAATAAAAGTATCAAGTAGACTAGTAACTATATTTCAATGTTTATTTTGTGTCATGTCAAAAATAATATTTTGACGCATAGTTAAATAGTTTTATCTATTATTATTGTGATTATTTGTTAAAAAATGGTAAACTTTACCAATGCTGAGTACGCTGACATACATTTTACATACGAACTTTCTAACGGAAATGCATGTGACGCTAAACGTTTGTATCAGAAGCGTTATACGAACTGCACAACTCCTACTTAAAAAACGTTTTCAAAAATTCACGCTCGGTTGAGAGAAACAGAAAGGTGTGAGAAAGCTACTCCTCTGTCGGGTGCACATCGGACGGTAAAAACCCAAGAAACCGAAGAAGCAGTTCCTAATCTAGTAGGAGAACACCCGGAAACAAGCACCAGAAAAATAGCGCTGACGTTAAACATTTCTCATGTTCTAGCATGGAACATTTTAATTGACAATTTGGTTTATCCCTACCAAATTCAAAGAGCTCAGGCACTCCTCCCTCGTGATTTTTCATTACGTATCAACTTCTGTCGTTGGTTTCTCCAATGCCTTATTTAAAATCCTCTATTCAATAATCAAATCCTGTTTACCGACGAAGCAAATTTCTCACGCAACGCTATACGCAATTTTCACAACAATCATTTGTGGTCAGAGGAAAACCCCCATGCGATACAGGAATCACATTTCCAAGAACAGTTCTCTCTTAACGTGTGGACAGGAATCCTTGGAGATTATTTAATAGGCCCATTCTTTATTCCAGGAAGATTAACCGGAGAGAGATATCGTCATTTTCTTGAAGAAGATTTGCCTCTTTTACTGGAAGATGCGCCGCTTAGACTACGAAATGAAATGTGGTTTATGCATGACGGTGCCCCGGCACATTTTAGCATTCTGGCGCGAGAATTTTTAGATCGTACTTTTGGTAACCGTTGGATAGGTCGGGGAGGGCCTCAGCCATGGCCCCCTAGGTCACCAGACCTTAACAGTTTGGAATTTTTTTCTTTGGGGGCATCTAAAATCCTTAGTTTACCAGGCACCCATCAAAAATAAAGAATAATTAAAAAATCCAATAATTAGCTCTTGTAGAACGATTCAAAATACTCCAGGAATTTTCCAAAGAGTGCGCGAATCAATGAGAAGAAGATTGGATGCGTGCATACAGCAAGAAGGTGGACATTCCCAACATTTATTGTTATTTTGATTTAGGTTTATATCTAGTTATTCGTTATATATTGTTGTTTAAAAATTACCGTTTGAAATGTTTCTATGTTCATTAAAAAAAAGTTTTTAAAATTGTTTCACTTTTTGACAAAAACGTGCATCGATTAATTTAAATCAAAATATCTCAAAAACGGCTGCTTCTAGCGACTTTTAACAATCATACCATTTTCAGGTAAAAATGAGAGAGGAATCAATTTTTCTTCTACAAAATGTGATACATACATGCACGAAAAAGAGAAAAGGCCTGTAGTTGGCGCCCCCTACAGTTAAGGGCCAAACTAAGATTAAGTTTAAATTTCTCATATTAAAAAATCCCCAAATATCAACTTTCTTCCAAATATAGACATTATTTCAAAAATTATTTACGAAAAACAAAAATAAAAATAAATTTTTAACACCGTGTATCTCAAAGATGAAGGGCTTGCGGATCCATGCTTATATGAACTTTTCACCTTATAAATAACTGAGGAATCGTCCTGTAAAATATCGGACACTTATTAAATAACACCCTGTATATTTGATTTAGTAAACAAGCGACTCAGAAAGCTTCATCCATCAAAAGGAAATGGGATAGTGACATACATAGGCGAAATCTATTTTTGTTAAAAAATATTCTTTAGAAACTTAACTACAGGGCTGCCCAGAAGTCCGGAATAAAATTAATATAGCCTTAACCTGTAACTTTTGGGGAAAATGCTCGGACACGTCAATTTAGTTTTATATATGCTGCCATTTTGACGTTATTCGTTTGTTTTTTTATAGACATTTGTCAAAGATATGACGACATCGATATTTTTTTTAAATGAAAACATACAGCTTGTGATACATCATTTGAAAGCTAATATCTCGTGTAGTATGCTTACATGGCGCGATTCTGTCAAGTTATTTCAAAACGGCGACTGTTAAAAGTTTAAAAAAAAATCCCTATATAAATAAGCGGAAATGATAAATCATTGATGTTTTTTTTACCTTTCAAGGTAAGAAATCTTGATTGTTTTACGTTTTGACATTGTGTGGCATTGAGACTTAACAATAGTTATGGTGTATTTGTTATTTATTTTGTCAAAAAAAATAAAAACGTAACGAAGCAAAACAAAACACAACGAAAAGGTTTAACGTGGCAAATGCTGGAAATGTCCTCCACTCTCTACTTGGCATGCTCCCAGACGATGTTAAAATCCGTCGAAGGAATTTCGAATGGCTTCAGCCGGTATGTTATGTGTGTCTTCAATCTAATTTTGTTTTTCAAATCTTCAATATTATTTGGCCTATTTTGGTAAACTTTTTCTTTTAAATATCCCCAAAGAAAATAGTCTAAAAGCGTTAAGTCTGGGGACCTCGGTGGCCATTCAATTGTACCACGTCGTCCAATCCAGTGACCTGGAAATATTGATCTAAATATCTTCTCATATTGACACCAAAATAGAAAGTATCTTCATCCGAAAATAATATGTTCTGTGGAAACCTATTATTCTCGTCACATCGTCTCATCATTTCTTCGCAAAATTGCAAACGCCTTTCATAGTCATCTTCTAAAAGCTCTTGGACAAGACATAATTTATAAGAGTGGTATTTTTCTGCTTTCAAAAATCTTCCAATAGTACCTCTAGATGTATCATGATTTTGAGCCAATGAAACTGTTGAAACATGCGAATTATCCTGCAGAGATAATGCAATATCTAATTTTTCATCGTCGCCTAAAACACGTGGCCGTCCATTCCTAGGCAACTCCTTTACTGTGACATGTTCATCAAATTTGTGGAATATTTTACTAACAGTGCCCTGTGAAATTCGATTTTCCGGATATTTAGCATTAAATAAAGTGCACACTTCACGTTGACTTCTTATTTTATCTCCACATCCTAACAATATTAAGACTTCGATACGCTGCCTTTCCGACAAAACCATTTTTGTTTAAAAAACTGTAAAATAATACTTCGGAAATACCTAAATTAATTTTACAAGTTCACAATGTCACAAAATGTCAGAACGTGAAACAATGAAGATTTCTTACCTTGAAAGGTAAAAAAAACATCATGATTTATCATTCCCGCTTATTTAAATAGGGATTTTTTTTTAAATTTTAAGAGTCACCATTTTGAAATAGCTTGACAGAATCGTGCCAAAATTTATGAGCATACTGTACGAGATATTAGCTTTCAAATGATGTATGACAAGCTGTATGTTTCCATTTAAAAAAAAGATCGATGTCATCATATCTTTGACAAATGTCTATAAAAAAACAAACGAATAACGTCAAAATGTGAGCATACATAAAACTAAATTGACGTGTCCGAGCATTTTCCCCAAAAGTTACAGGTTAGGGCTATATTAATTTTATTCCGGACTTCTGGTCAGCCCTGTATGTACTTGTGACTGTATCAAGGTAAACTATTGGAAAAACTAAACACATTTAGGTCATTCAAAACTTTTCACGTTGCTATAATTGACCAAATATCTTTGGTGGCTCGTCTATACTTTTAGTCCATCTCTCCTTCGAACCTAATCAAAATGTTTGCAAAAAACTTGTCGAGGAGCAACAAGCCTTACAGAATTACATTGGTTGATCCAGTAAATAAATAACGTTGTTTTGTTTTTAAGTAAAAGCTTTCAAAAATAACACATTTGTATTATTTCGGAATACTTTATAATAGGTACGATGTGCAGTGCTACTACTACATAATATGTAACATTCATGGGGCATACTAGCTTTTACATCTTAAGGCCGAATTTCCTTCCATTAAAATATATATTATAAAGGGAGAGGTGGTGGCAAAAGTTCTTATATGATTTGTTCGTGCGGCAGACGCTGACACGTGTGAAGATCTACTAATAAAAAACATTGCTGCACTGACATCATCTCTGCGTTTTTGATTGACAGTTAATTAAAAATGTAATGAAAAAAGGCTATACTATTAATTTATCATTTGCTGACATTGATATAATTAAATTCGAGTTGCCTCCGCGTTTATCAGTAATTAATTTTTCTAATCAATTATATGGAAATTTTGTAACATTTGGTATTTATTACTACAGAAACTAATATTTAAAAATGTGCCTCCTGTAAAACTTCTCAATTTTTGCCATGCTCACCGGACACAAACTGTTGATTTTTTGGAACCGCGATATTTAATCATAACATCAAAAGCAGAAACTTTACAGAGATGTGAAGAATTGATTAGAAATATGCGAATGTTGTGACAAATCTTTTGTAGACCAGTTTTACATGTTACTTGATTTAATGAAAGATGACCTTACAGAAGGGATGTTAAAAAGAGACCTTTGTGAATTTGTTATTAAAAGCTATGTAGGTACGGAAGCAGCTCTTCCTGTAATGTGGGTCTCTCTGGAACGATCTTTTAGTAAACTAAAAATGTTAGAAAATTACATAAGATCTACAATCAGTGAGCAGCGATTGTGCGATTTAACAATATTGTTTCTGGAATATAAAATTGTATCATCATAACTTGGACCTTACTGACAACAAATTGCTTTGCAATGGCAAAGTTCATAAAATTGCGTTTTAATAATAAAATAGTACATTAAAGTACAAGTTTTATAAAGCTTATTTTAGCGCACGCGTCCATGTAAGAAAACGAGCCGCTTGCGGCGAGTTTTATAACGGATAAGTGCGCTAATAGCTTTATAAAACATGTGCTTTATACTATTTTTTCTATTTTGTCATTATTTTCAATAAATAAATCGATACCTATTTAAAAAGAAAATAAAACAATACAAATTTTCAAAATTTTTAGGCCTTAATTTTATGTTGGTAATACAATCAAATTATTTATCATAGTAGCCTTGAAATCAACAAATAATTTAACTAAATAAATAAATAAATAAAATAAATAATTACAACATGAATTCATAAACATGAATAACCTGAAAGGTGATTTCTTGTGGTTAGGCAATCAGATAATTATCAATACATATAAGATTATTAGAGATGCTTGATATTGTAAAATATCGATACAATTATTATTAATACTATAAAGATAAATGTCTTATAAAAGTTTGTAGTAGTGGAAAAAATATTATATTAAGCACGGTTTAGACAGCTTATAGCCCTCACGTCTTAAATCCCTCGTCGCTCCGCTCCTCGTGATTTAAGCTTGCCGCTCGGGCAATAATGATGGCTTTCAAAACCTCGGTTAATAATATACTATTAAAAGTGTGGTACACAACTTCTCTTATAATATCAAAATGTTTTATGAGAGTGGGCCCTTTTTGATCCCATAGATATCATATAAGGGTATTTAACCACGTTATAAGGATTTTAAGCTTGAATAGAATTTATTTTATAGCAGTTTATACTACCTTAATAAAATTTATTTTGCTAGTTGCGGCGGTTCCCATGTAAAGAGAGATACAACGTAAAGACAATTCAAACCACAGTTTTGCACCGCCATTTACTGGTGTCCACGGAACAGCAAAGGTTAGCTGGTGGCTGTCGAAATAAATTTCTGTTGGCGGAAGCGGTGGAGGGTAAAAGCAAAGCGGGAAATTTGAAATTCCTTAATTTTTAGTATTATAGTTATTTTTACCAGAAAAAGCATTTAATTACATTTTTGTTGATTGTATCAAGAAATACGAATTAAAATGCGTCCTGAGGAGGGTAAAAATATCCGAGAAATACTAAAAGTTAAAGAATTTAAATGATGAAATATAATATAAGAATTAATAAAACTTTTTTCTTTCTCAATCTTTTCTATCGATATTTTTTTGTGTAGCTAAATACTACTCGGTGGGATCTTTTATTTTAGGTATAACAAAGGGGGTGGTGACATTTGAAATTTTAAAGTGGTGTGGGGCGCCTAGGGGTGACTCACCTCTTGACTAAAGTATGGTGGTTCTAATTCCCCCTACCCAAATAACATTTGTACCAAATCGCGTTGTTCTAACTTGTGTAGTTTTCGAGATATTTGCAATGAAAGTTTTCAATTTAACACCCTGTATATAGGTAGTCTTATAGAGAATATCAGTTAATTATATTTGTACTGTAAGAAATACGGACCAACAATGAACTAACCTCAAGTACCTACATTATTTCTAGTAAGGTGTACGTCATTCTAGATAGCTGTCGTAGAGTTCCAGACAACGACTTGTTCCAGACTATTAGGAATACTCAGATTGGTCAAAACCAGTATCCTAAATGAAGGAAACCATGATTACTATATAATACTCTTTACATAATATATAGTCTCATTAGTTCCATAGCATGAAGGCTTATTAGTGAACATATTTCCTATCCATGGCCCTGCAACAGCTTCATTTTGGATAATATTGATTGGTGGGACACATAAATGAGTAAAGATCTCGAGCAGGGCATAAGATGCGAGGTTTGATGATACCCACATGGTTGTGTTCTGTCTCAAGTTAACATTTATATAAAGGGTGACTTAGGGAAACAATCAAATTTTATTGAGGATTGTTAAAGTCATAAATACAGAAATGATCCTCGGAAACATAGAAGTTGGTACAATTTTTACTCGGACTTATCTTGCTTGCAGATTTCCAAGCAGATAATGCGACAGGATCTTTTGGGAAAACGCAAAACTTCTCATTCTTCGCTTTTAGATAATAAGAACTTTGACGCAAGAGATACTCGCAGCTAAATTCTTCTTTTTTTGTAAGGTAGAAGCAGCAGCAGCAAGGCCAGACATTTTAGAAAACTATTGCTAATATGAAAGCACTGAAGCAGATACTTACCAAATACTTATATTAAAAGAAGGATACACTAATAATTCGTGGAGTTTAATGAACAGAATATAGGTCAAAGAACTAAATAGAAATGTTGTCATCCGGAAATTCCTGCCCTCGTTACCTAAGTGGTAGGGAATGGAATACTAAAAATCATAGGGCTACAGTACTGCTAAAAATTGCAACAATTTAAATAAAAATAAAATATTTTAAAAAATCAGGAAAATATCTCGGGAACAAATATGGTGACAATTGACAAGTGACAAAAATGAAATCGTGACGGACAATTCGAGACGATTTGAAATCAGGATCTCGGAATAGTTAAGACCAACACTACTTACTAATATTACGTTTCAGAAAGAGATAGCTCATCAAAATTACCGACTAAGTGAATCAACCTTGAGTTACTCTGAACTCATGTCATGGAGTAGTAAAGACAGGCACCATTGAGCCACGCTTATCAATAGATAGAGATAGCAGCAGTCAAGTTGGGTTTTATCTGGTACGACAGCATCAATTAACCCTTTACCTCACCGGCGGAACCGGGTGGATACCTCCCCTTGCCCTTAGTTGGCGAGCGCCCAATCAAAAGCTTCATACCCCTGCATTTTCACTATTTCCTTATTTTGCACGACGTCGGACTGCAACGTTATGTCGAACCACTAAAATTCAAACAGCGTCGAGCCGTTTTGCCCATAGGCATCGTAACTATAGATCCGACACGCCATTCCTAAATGCTATAAAATTGTGATGCCAAAATCGTTTGGTGGCGAGACGCCGTGAGGAGCTAGGTGGGGTCGGGAGTGGGGATTACTCTGAATTTACATATGCATGCGACAAAACCACAAAACAATAAAGGTTAGGTTAACAAAACTCCAGGAAAACCCACAGAAAAACGCTGTCACATTGCCGAGTCGATGCGGATGGCCACGAAAATGATGGGATCTGGGCGGATTCTTTTTTGCTGTGTTGCCATACTACAGATTTTTTACAAGGTTTTAGGCAATGTTATATATTTCCCACATCATGTTATTCTAGTAAATCATAGAAGTTAATACTTTTAACAGAGTAAGCCCAGAGAACTACGTTTTCTGTGGCGTAAGTCTGGCAAACCAAGTGGAGGGGAGCAGCTTGAATGTCGATTTACTTTACACTGGAATACAATGATGACAACACGTTTATTTGTTATTGTTCGGTCTAATAGTTACGAGGTCTATGGTTTTGCCTAGCCCAGGGATTGAGCTCGCGCTACACTAGTCCCGGTGTAACCGAAACCGTCACCTTAACAACTAGACTACGAGACGGTAAAAAGTAAAATTCTTGTTGAAGGCGAGGTACAGGGGCCTATTAACAAGTATGATTTGCACCGAGGCCTTACTTAGATCCGCCCTCTTAAATAAAAAATTACGGCATTTTTCGTGTATAAAAATCGTTTCAAAAAGTGCTTTATATAAAAGATTATTTTTTCACTGATCGGTAGGTAACCTAACAATTAAATAATGTGTACTAAACGCAACTTGAATTTATAATAAAAGAACAAAACAGAAAAAAAAAATGTGCAAATTACTTCAGTTCAAAATCGAGCTAAAACGTAAAGCATGTTCCCGTCTAAAACCTCTTTCATGTATATTTCATGTAATTTAAAAGACAAATTTACCGGGAATATTTCTCGGGTCACCAACACGAACTGGCTGTGTTCTGCTCTGCAACAGGAAAAATAAAACAGAACTAATAAAGCAAAGTAAGATTCAGAGGCGTAACAGTGAACATTGTGAGTAAATAGAAAACCCAGATGTTATTCTTACTAACCCAGACTGTGCAGCTTATCACAAGATAGGTGCAGAAAACACTATTTATTATAAATCCTGATTACCTATTTAATTTTTTCTATTTGGGTTTCATAACAGAGCATACTCTTTGCAAAACAACTTCTATTGCAGTTAGTTATCGGCAGTGTTGCCAGCTTGTGACCAAAATAACCAAGTGAGGGAATTACACTGGTTTTGATTTTTCATAAAAACAAGATAAATTTACAAAAATTAACACAAATTTATTTGCTTTATTTGTAAAATCTTCTAGGATGACAATATATACCTAAACTATATTTTAATAGTCATGTAATTTTATTGTTACTTTTTTAAATATGCTTTGGCTATTTAAATAATAAAGATAATAATACAAGGATGGATTTTTAATCATCCTCCAAATCACTTGAATCACTCGTTTCATTTACTTTAATAATGGGTTTAGTGTTCAATCTATCTAATACATGTTCTCTTTCATACTATTTTAATATTTCACTTTATGTGTGCCGAATTGCATTTTTCCAAACATCAGGAGTAGTAGTACGCAGTGATTCTCTCCACATATTCATACAGTCAGTCTCTGTACTGCCATCTCGACCAATATGTTTATTATAATAATTTTTGGTAATCTTTCAAATATGTTCAATCGGATTGAATATACAGTGGTCTAGAGGGAGCTATAAAACTTTATGTCCATATTGCTCAGCCAGGTCATCGACTAAATATTTTTTTCGGTGCCTTATGTCTGAAAAGAATTTAAGTTTAATATTTAAGAATATGTTAAAAAAAAGGACATACAAAACGTCTTGTACCAACCTATTAACGATTTGTAAAAGTTCGTCGAAGCCATTGCATAATCAAATTTAATTTTATTAGTAGTTTACCATTCTTGAATTGCATGATGTGTTAGGTATAACATGCTATGGGGCGTTGTCTATTACAATCACAGATGGCTTTGCTAAATGTTTCAAAAATTGGTTTTCGAATCATTGTAAAAAATTTTGCTGATTCATTTCTCCGTGGTAGTCACTCAGCTTAGATTTTGAAGAGAAAATTGCCTCTGCGCCCTCAACAAAACCATCTTTACTACCAGCATGAAGTATTATGTATCTAAAAAAATATGTTTTGCCTAGGTAAATATCCCATAGTTCATATATTTGTTTACTGCATAATACCTTTTACCATCGACTTTAGTAGATCTAACACTTCTTTTATTTTCGTCTTGCCAAGATCGACCAATGGCGCCATTCTGAAAAATCCATGCTTCATCCAAGAAAACGAATTGGTACAAGGATGCTTCTTTTTCTTTCGTATATTCTTTCAAAAATACCAGTCTTTTGAAAGCTACATGGGAAAGTTCCATCAACCCATGTCTCGGTTTCTATTTTTTCCATCCGAAGCCTATTTCCTTTAAGAGGTTTATTAAAGAATTAAGACAACCATTAAACAGTTGTCTGTCTTTTAATTTCTTACTTAAAGTTGTCAAAGTTACATGATATTCTACAAAGCTTACAGCTTAGGCATAACCAATGTATAGTGTTAGTTTTTGAATAATACAACTTACTTGTTTCGTACATTCCATCAATAGTGTCATGGATAGAACTTATATCCAATCTTGCCACATTTGCAACTCTTTTTGACTAAGAACGTTTCTTTTTAGGTGACTGTAGTAATTTATTTTCCTTAGCTGCTGTTGAGACTGCGCTTACAGTGGAGATATTTAAATTTAGGGCAGTTGTTACACGCTAAAAATTAGTAAAGTAGAAATAAAATATATAGACCTTAACATACTCTTTAAATTTACTTGTCTAACTGCTGTCAAGGATGGGCCATTGTTCTTAAGTTTATCCTGAAAATAGCTTACTAGAGAAGCTATAAGCTCTTTGCACCGGCTATTTAAATGCTTCGGCATTTTTTACCAATAGTAAACAACGTAATCGACAGAGATAATGTATGTGCACTTCTGTTGTTCTTTAAAGAATAGATTTCTAATGCTATTTATGAAAAGATTTGGAACTTTTGGTAAAAAACAGAAATTATAAGAACGAAACCACAGAACAATTAAGGTTAGTTTTGCACGAAATATCAAAACAGGCCAATGAAGTTGTGTTGCCGACTGTCGGCCAATAAAATTCAATAAAAAGAAAATTTACAAGCTTAAATAAACAAAATATTTTCTATAAGTGGGTTCGTATCAAAGAAGAATACTTTAAATTTGTAGTAGGTACAGGGTGTCTTCTTTTCGACACTTTCGACGGGTATCTCCGTTATTAGTACAGACAGAATGATGCGGTTTTCGCAAACCTTTGTCACTTTTTTGTTAAACAAACGATGCCCTAAACGGATTTATTATGACCATCTTGGTTTTTGAGATACAGGGCGAAATTGAAAATGGTGCATTTTCAGACACCCCTTGTATTTCAGTTATCTTATACCCTATCGAAAATGTAAAAACAGGTTGTGATACAGTTTTTTACGTAGAATTCAGTGGCGTACTTAGTATTTTTCCAGGTGCCCCCATTTGTGAGAAATATACCAAAGTTATGTTTTTTTAAATGGAACGCCCTGTATATTTATTCATAGTTGAATTCTGCTTACTGAGAGCTTTCCAAAAACATTTAATAGTTGACACTTTGTTTTAACAGGACGGTTAAAATTTATATTTTTTAAATAACAAACTTTAAATTGGCAGTAGGCCTTGGATTCTGTTTTAATGAAAATAATTTATTGACGATACAATACACCATGAATATTACCTTATAGTTTAATTTGAAACTTTTCAAGTTTTCTAATACTTACAATAGTAAAAAGGATTTTTTTTTTGTATATTAATGGAATAAACAAAAACATCTACATGTAGGCCTAGACTTATTCAGGCTATAAAACAAAAGTTTCATAATGGCGTTTATTATTAACGATGGCCCAAAAGTTTGAGAATTATGAAAAATGCGATATGCTAAATAAATTATCAGTAACTTTTCAAACTTTAATACCTAAATCCAATTCTGACAAGAGCTAAAGACCATTATGAAACTTTTGTTTTATAGCCTGAATAAGTCTAGGCCTACTAGTAGAACTATTCTAAGTATTAGAAAACTTAAAAAGTTTGAAATTAAACTATAAGGTAATATTCATGGTGTATTGTATCGTCAATAAATTATTTTTATTAAAACAGAATCCAAGGCCTACTGCCAATTTAAAATTTTTTATTTAAAAAATATAAATTTTAACCGTCCTGTTAAAACAAAGTGTCAACTATTATATGTTTTTGGAAAGCTCTCAGTAAGCAGAATGCAACTATGAATAAATATACAGGGCGTTCCGTTTAAGAAAACATAACTTTGGTATATTTCTCACAAATGGGGGTACCTGGAAAAATTCTAAGTACGCCACTGAATTCTACGTAAAAAACTGTATAACAACCTGTTTTTACATTTTCGATAGGGTATAAGATAACTGAAATACAAAGGGTGTCTGAAAATGCACCATTTTCAATTTCGCCCTGTATCTTAAAAACCAAGATGGCCATGATAAATCCGTTTTGGGCATCGTTTGTTTAATAAAAAAGTGACACAGGTTTGCGAAAACCGCATCATTCTATCTGTACTAATAACGGAGATACCCGTCGAAAGTGTCGAAAAGAAGACACCCTGTACATTAGTGTACATTCAATATCGCATAAAGTTTTAATATTTTTTGCCCAAATTTAATTTCCTCATGTTTTCTTACGGATTTACAATTATCAGCTGATTAATGACGTGCACTGGAAATTATTTTGCATGAACCATAGCTGTTTGAGTCTGTTTTCAGTTTTCAGTATCGTAATATTTTATTTTTAAGTTGGTAATGCTATTATTTTTCCTATGGTTTACTCTGTTGTGACCAATAAATTTTACTTTTTTGGTGACATATGTTTGGTTGCATAAATGCCGGCAATACAATAATTATTTTGTTGATAGTAGAAGACCAGATATTTTGATAGTATAAGGTCTAAAATAATGTAGGCATAAAAATTTATAAAATTCGTATTGCATATTTCCATTTCTAAACAAGGATTATTGAAAGAAAAATGCAAAACAGAAAATATTGTAGGTATAGTAAGTTCATGTTTTATAAAGCTATTAGCGCACTTGATTAGAGCAAGCGGCTCGTTTCCTAAAATGGCGCGCGCCAAAAGTACTGTTTTTAAAACTTTATGTACTACCTACTAATTACCTAAGTAATATGCTGTTTAACACATTGACGTTATTTTTATTAGATATTTGGCAAAATTATCGAAAAACACTGCAAAATGGGAGTTCTAAATATTATTGAATAGTTGCAGAACTGTCTCAATTACCCTCAAAAAGTAATTCAATTACAGCTATTCATTATACTGCTTGAAGAGCATCAATTACAATATTACTAATTACTAAACTATGATAAAAATATATTAATTCCCAATTACCCACTAAAAGTGATTGATTTCTTGATCAATTATCGCAGCATTCAAATTACTAAGTTTAATTTATTTAGTTTTAAAAATAATCCAATTACTTTATAGTAATTCAACCACCCTAAAAGTAATTGAATTACTCTGAGTCTATAATCGGGCACTTTCTGGTAATTAAATTACTCTCCAAGTAATTCAATTATATTTTATAATTGACGTAGTATATGAGCAACTGAATTAGTTTTTTTTATATTAATATAGAAAACTTTAATATTTATTATTTTTTTGTTAAAGCACAATTACTTTATTATAAAAAGAAATTAAAAAATGTTGGAATTTTTTATTTTCTACACTATATAATAGTTAAACTGCGACTTCTAATTTTAAGAGAAACTGGAATAGTTCGCAACATGACCAATAATAACAATTAATAATTGTCTCTCTATATTAATTTGATTTATTTGTTAAAATAAAACAAATGCATAAATTAAGTAAAATAGAAAAATAATAAAAAAAAAAAACTAGATAGATACAATAAAGCACGAAATTTTTTAACAAAGGCAAATACGTTTTTTTATTTGCTTTCAAAATGACTAGTGATTAAAAATGTTTGTCAGAAAGAGCATGTCTTCTGAGGCTATAAATGATCTCAGCGAAGAAAAATAGCCTCTTAACTGAAGCAGAGGCGGGTCATTAACATACTGTAAAATCTGCAACTGAATTTTACTTTTTATTTCTATTTTTTTTAATCATTTTCATTCTGTATGCCCTTATTAGTGCCCAATTCAAAAAAAGTATTTATACAACTACTATAATGTTTGTATTCCTCTTCTTTGGCCCCTAAGTTATCTTTTAAATTCATATACTGTGCTTTTTTAAAAATACATTTGATGATAGTTTCTGCTAGCTCCTCTTCTAGGAAGACTTGGAAACAATTTTTCCACCGTAGCTTGAATTAGGACAGCGAGAAAGATGTAATAGTTGTCTCCCTTGCTTCCGAGGTTAATAAGATTAGTAGCCTATCCACACAAACTTTTTATAAAAAAGTTACTAGCGCTAAGGTGGCTGTAGAGCATCAAAAAGCAGTCGCCGAGTTTAAAGACAAATTTTTGTCATTGGCCGCGCTTTTATCAAACAAAGCTTAGTTTCTCTTTAGAGTAAGAGAATTATAAAAAAAATATAATTCTAATTAATTTTTATGTATTGAATTATTTGCAAGTAATTCAATTACTTTTATGCAATAACATTATTTGCGAGTAATTCAGTAATTCAGTTACTTTTCATGTATTTGAATTATTTAGGAGTAATTCAATTACTTCTTAGGAAACTGAATTATTTGCAAGTAATCCAATTACTTTTTATCTTAGATTTTTAAAAACAAATTAACAGTTTAATCCTAGTTATTGAAAAACCAAATACAATTATCATTTGCAAAAAGTAATTGAATTGGATTTTTCAATTATTTTAGGTCAATTACCGAAAAGTCTGAACACTTAATTGGGTCACTAAATTTGCCAATTTCCGCATAAAATACCTACTTATGTTTTGCTGGCAATAAACAAGATGGTGCCTTCCGGTATCTATACCAAGCCGATAGCTAAATTCAAACCAGAATTGTTGCCAGACTATTACATTAACTTTTAAGATTAAAGAACCGGATATCGTTATGATGAGCATTGGATTATTGTGGTTACATCAATTAATTAACTTATTGGGTGTCACTTTCGATGGTAATATCTCTTGTCAGGTTGCGACCACAGCCAGGCCTTATAGCAGTGGCGTAGCGAGCATTTTGGTGAGGTGGGGGGAACTGTAGGGTGCAAACCGCGGAAATAAAGCGTGCATAATTTTTTTGGGATCACACCCAAATTTCGTAGGAATTCACCTTTCTTATGCTCCCTTGTGAACGCGAGTCTGGCCCCAAACAAAGTGAAAATCCGCTTGTTCACTTCTGCAATTTGTTCTGAAAGTTGTTTGTCAATATAGCATTGATATAAATACGCAGAAGTGTACAGGGTAAGTATTTGGTTATATATTTCCCCTATCTGTATATTTGGTATTTAAAATTCATTCGGAAAAAACCTTGGTACACAATACTCAATGGCGACCATCCTCGGGGAATCAAATGTTGGTAGGTTAACAGGGGTGGTCGGTTAAAAGACAAAAAATCTAAAACAACTGGTCTGCATTTTACAGTGTTTGTTTATTAATTAGTACCTACATAATATATGTAAATAATTTTAAATATTTTTGTTTAAATTTATCAGAACTAAAATTGAATGAGATGAAGCCAATTTACCAATATGTATGTACTGCACGTGCATACTAACATATACAGGGTCGTTGGTATGTATGGAAACGGTCTATTATTTCTTAAAGCACAACAGCTAGCAAAAAATATTTTAGATAAGAGTTTTGGGGTTTTTTATAGTTTATTAGAATTTAAAAAAATTAGGTATACAGGATGAGTCAGAAAGCCGTAGAGAAATAAAGTTTTTTTTTAATGGAACACTCTATAGTATCTTACAATATTTTTGGATTTTACATAAAATTACAATTATTTTTTATTAAGTGCATTATCAGTCTAAACCTAATAGTTTCCGAGATATCGACTTTTGAAAATTGACATTTTTGAACTTTGACAGCTTCTAGCATTCTAACGGTACGCCATAGAGCAAAACGGCTTACAAGTCCCTATCTTACTTTCATATAATCTTCTCAAAAATACCAACTTCCGTCCAACCGGAAGTACTATATTTCCGACTTTTGAGCTACATCCGGTTTAACCGAAAGTTGACACTTTTAAAAAAATAGTTAAAAACTAAGATAGGGACATGTAAGCCGTTTTACTCTAAGACGTACCGTTAGAAAGCTAGAAGCTGTCAAAATTCAAAAATGTCATTTTTCAAAAGGGGATATCTCAGAAACTATTTGGTTTAGACTTATAATGCACTAAAGAAAAAGGTATTGTAATTTTACGTAAAATCCAAACATATTCTAAGATAGAGGGCGTTCAATTAAAAGAAAAGTAACTTTATTTCTCTACGGCTTTCTGACTTATCCTGTATACTTAATTTTTTAAAATTCTGATAGTCCGTCCAATTCACTGTAGAATCTCTCCTTTTCTTGGAAGTAAGAATTATTAAGGCATCATTCCATCAGTAAGTCCATTATGGCGTTGATGGGGAGCGATGTTCGTTCCTCAAGGGTTTGGTCCTCCTCAAGTTTCGTTCAGATAACATGAAGTAACTGGGACATTTGTGTAGTTGAGTCTCTGGACATCGAACCTGACAAATCGATCATCTGGTTGTATTTTCTTTCAACTTATTATCTCAACGAAATGTTGGGAATTTTTCACAAATAATGTGCTTGTTTGTAGTGGTTGTAGTATTGGGAACAGAAGTTTGGACAGTTCGTATGTTGTAGAATTTCTGGAGCTTCTAATTGGTCGTAGAGGCATGTTGTTTATTTTTGGTAAACCGTATAGATGTGGGGGTTTGCTGTGATGCGATGTTAAGCGCCTTCGTGTTCTATCTGGAATGTATCGTTCGTGTAGTGGGGTCCTTTGGGATGCTCTGATAGTTTCCTCTTTCCAAGACTTCTTCGATTTCTTGGTTGTAGGTGGCAACGTTTCATTTGGATGTGTGGCTTCGGGGGTTTGGATGTCTGTTAACTTTTCTTACTTTCCATTGGAATTCTTTAAGCCCTGTGCTAGCAAAGATTCTTCCATGGTGTTCAGTGAGATGGTTAAGTGGCATTTATTGTCGTAAAATGAACTTTTAAAAATTTGAAATTATTTTTAATGAATTTCTCTTGACAATTTTTATAATGGTTGGCTGTCTTTTCAAATCGGTGAGACCTATCGTTTCACAGATATGGGCTCTCCGTATCCTTATCCGGACACCCTGTATACTTCGAAATATTTTGGGATGAGTTTCCCTGCTTAAAAATATGAAAGAAAGTTCCTATAAGCCTATGTCTGGAAATGCTTCATTTCGGAGATACAGGGTGTACAATTTTTAAGCGGAACAAAAAATATGTACGCCACTGCCATTTTCTCTATTTATAACAGTGTTGTGTGGGCAGTTTAATAGCTATAGATAAAACCCCAAAACATTTTATCTGGAATATTTTTTGCTAGCTGTTGTGCTTTAAAAAATAATAGACCGTTTCCATATATACCAACGACCCTGTAAATTATACAATGTACTGTATGTTTCCTTTGAAATTCTTATTTTTTAAAAAAATCAGAAATTAATGATTGCTGCATATTTTTTATTTTATTTTTATAAAATTCAGATTCACATTTTAATAGTAATTGAGAAATATTTGTAGACTTGTCAAAATCGTTTACATTATTAAAAAGAATTTCTAAGTCTCTCAAACTTGCGCAGGCTTCAGATAGGCTTGATATTTTCGACACTGAAGCAAGTTCAGGTTCCTCTTCCTCTGTCTCAGAGTTGGGAGTAGTTTCATCCATTTCTTGGATCTCTTCAATACACTCAATGATAGTCAATTCTGCACTTTCTGTTTACAAATCATTATCAATAGAGGCCAATTATTGCAAGTTCACAAATGTGTCCTTGATGTTAGGAAACAGTTGTGCGAGCGGAATATTATCTTCTTGTTCGAAGTCGTCAATATTATCTGCATACCATATAAATCCGGCTTTCATAAAGCATTTTCTTATTGTCACTGGGGACAAATTGTGCCAGGCCACCGAACCCCATATCAAGGCACTGGTCATGATAATATTATTTTCTATTTCTTGAATAGGACAACCACTGTCTATACATCTTAAAAGTCTCTTAATAAGCTTCTGTAGAGCATTTTGAAATTCTGAATAATGCCTTGGTCCAAAGGTTGGCGATGTGAGTTTTTTTTTCTTTTTTTCTCTTCTGAAATGACCTTCCTGTTTGGCTAATTTAAAATTTAGAACAAGACCCACAATCTAATTATAATAATAATAATAATAATAATAATAATAATAATAATAATAATAATAATAATAATAATAATAATAATAATAATAATAAATGCCTTTATTTATTAAATTGAGCAAACAATACAAAAAAAAATAAAATACGGGTGGCGGTATCCAACTAAAGCTGCTCATACAACCACCCCCGCTAAAAATGTATAAAGAAAAAGTTGGAAATAGAAAACATAGATAATTACTAAAACTAAAGTACCTGGCAAATTGAAATTATACTAATTGAAATTATACTGTTATAAATTACATATTCATATTACAAAAATATAATGAAAAATCAAGAGAATTGATAAGAACCAAACAATAACGAAAATAAAAATTAAATGTATCTTTATAATATATATACACCCATACATACGACCCTTAGCGGAGGGCACGACCCCCCAAAAGATTACCCTTTACAGCCCTGCAGAATGCAGCGGAACTGGGAGAATTCCGAATGTCATCAGGCAAGGAATTAAAAATCGTTGCCGCCATGTAACTGAACGAACGCTGAAAGAACGTATGAGAATGCATGGGTACAGTATACAGGTCTCTGTAGCGTGTAGAAAGATTATGTAAATCTGAACCCTTAATAAGCTTATCAAAAAGATATCTAGGGACTTGATTAAGCCTAATTTTAAAAACAAGATGCAAAAGATGGAGCTCAAATCTTTCTTTAATAGTAAGCCACCTAGACTCATTCAAAGAAGGGGTAATGTGATCAAACTTACGAACATTATAGCTATATCGAAGACACGCGTTCTGAAGTTTCTGCAAGCTATTCCTGTCCTTCTGTACAAGGGCAGGCCAGTAAACAATATCGCAATAGCCCAGGTGGGATAATATAAGAGAGTCAGTTAAACGTAATTTAGTTGCTGTATCAAAAATATCTCTATGCATGTATAAAAGTGAGTTTAGCATACGTTTTTTGGATTAGGGAAGAGATATGATCAAAATACCTCATGTCTGAATCGATGGTCAAGCCTAAGTTTTTACATTTATCAGATTGATTATTGATAGGCTCCTGATTTATTCTGTTTTTTAGTTTTTGATTTATTGTTTTTAATGTATTTGCTCAAAGTATCATTAGTTTTATAAGCTATTTTTGATCCCCGTTTCTTTAAAAATGCAGCAACTTTGGTTGTAGTTTTACCAGTGTACGTTAAAGTTTGGAGGTTATCTTCTTTTAATTTATTAACGGGAAATACTAATTCTATTGCCTGTTTGTATTGTTTTTCTCAACTAATTTGTCAATAATATAATAATAATAAACAAACATAAAAATACAAATTCGAGACTAAACAATCAATTGTACTTGGGAAATTCCCCGTTGTTGAACCTTTTTCATTAACATAATATATTTATAGGGTATTAATTATCTAATTCTGTAGGGCGGCAGAACTTTCGGCCCCATATTGGGTAAGGTACCTGCTAGAAATTTTAGGTCAAATAATCTTGCAAGAAATTTCGGCCCCAAACATTGCAGGTAAATAATTGGCCGGTGAACTTAAAAAAGGCGAATTGAACCAAAAAGGTGGATTAGATGCCGTGTTAGCGCTGTTTAACCAATATAAGTCGATAAAAGGGGCAAACAATTAATAATAATATTCCCCGGTGAACTTGAAAAAGGCGAATTGGAACCAAAAAGGTGGATCTACATGTTAGCGCTGTTTAACCAATATAAGTCTATAAAACCGCATTAGCCGAGTTGCAGGTAAAAAATTGAGTTAGTTCAGGTTAGTTGCATTTTAATTTTATAAATGATTCAAAACACAAAAGATCATAAAAAAATTAAAATGTTATAACGTTAGACCATTGGGGCCGAAAATGCCTGTAATAAAAACATAACCTATCCATCCCGGGGCCGAAAGTTCCTGTCAAAATCGGGCTGCTACCTGGCCGGGGCCGAAATTTCCTACGCCCATTCTGTATGTTCAGGTAAACAGGTTTATATTCTTTGCGTTACACTTTCATTATTTTTGTAGCTTCTGAAGAAGCCACAGTGTGGCGAAACAATTGTTAAGAGCAATAAAATCTAGTGGAAATTTAAAACGCGTGTTTTTATTCAATAAGTTTATCTATTCTGCTTCTTCATCTTGGTATCAAATCTGTGAAGCCATGTTGTCATTATGTCTGCTGTAATCCACGCTTTTTGTTCGAGACCCATTGGAGAGGTAACTTATCGATATGTGCGCCCTTAAAACATCGAGGATTCTTCTTGTTGCCTATCATAGGCTAGTTATCGTTGTTTTGCTTTTTTTTCCAATACACTTGCCGTTTTTCAATGCATATGTTTTTGTTGTTAATGCACGATAGTAGAGACCTGTCTCATCTGCATTAAATACGTCCCTTGGGGCATAATCCTTTAAAATGGTTAATAGCCTTTCTTTCCAAGTAGTTACGTCTTCGATATTGATATCGGCTGATTCGCCACATATTTTCTTGAAGTTAATGTCGTTCTGAGGACGGAATTTTTCTAACCATCCATTTGATGCAGATTCCAGGGCTTTTGCTTGAATTTTGGGCCCGGATATTGGTAACTGCTTGTTTCGCACTTTACAAAACGAGTTAGGAACAACTTGGTTCACTGCCAATCAGTGGCGTGCATACAATGAAAGTACAAATGCATTGGCTACCCTGACGTTTTGATATTTTTTTTTATTTTCCCATTTAACTTTAATTCCGATAATATAAATTATAGATCGATTAAAAGGCATAATAAAAATTTGAAAAGTTTGTTTTAAGCGCCAATTCAAATATTAATTATACCATATCATAGGAAAACGTCACAGTCTAACACTCATATAACGCTACGTATATTAAACGGAATAATATTCACCGCCCTGGTCTCCTGCAGCCGCAATCCGCTTACATTAAAAAGCATTCCAGAACAAATCAAAGGCATGCATTTAGACCGTCAATACTGGATTTATATGGAAGCGAAAGCAGTGCTTAAAATAAGACAGCTAAATGAAACGATACATAAAAAGAAAAGAGACGAGCCAGAAGCCATGCGACGACTTACGACTCCGACCGACGCCAAATGAACGATGAGTGAATTTGACTGGATTCACCGTTGCCAAAATGTGCTTTCATTAATTAGTATTCTGATAGACATTGTTTTTACCCTTTAGTAATTGGTTAGAAAGCGTTAATCTCTAAATTAAGTTACAGTACATCGGGCATCCCTAAATTTATTAATATTTGGGCATTAATAATTTAATAATGCGATGCAATTTTGTAAGAAACTGAAACCCGATAAGACAATGCCAGCACCGCACCGGCGCGCTATTAATTAGGTATAGGTAGGTACCAATAATTTCAGTTTTCCTATAAATTTCTGTGCACTCTTCTTGTGTGAGATCGGGATTTCACACGCCGCACTTTTAATAATTGTTTTGAAAGCTTAATAGTAACTTTTTTTGTAATTTACCTATACAAGAGGGATTGTTGTTTTGTTTGTGAGTTAGTTTTGCTGGTTAGAAAGATTTTTTGAATAGTTTTAGTGTTTTTATTATGGAGTGCCAGTGCGATGACAGTGTAAACTGTCTGGTGAAACTTATTAACAGTAAGCCCTTTACAAGTATGACATTTAACGCAAAACAGAGCAATTATTGTTCGCAGCTATTTATGCCCTAGTTTACGTTTCCGTAAGACATTCGTGAAAGTACCTACCATATTGGTAAGTACAATAAGCTTTATTTTTTTGCCCTACATTTTTTGGAGGCTTAAAAAAAACGTTTTGGGCGTGGCACCTGAATAAAAATTTCGGGCTTTCTCCTTCTTTGACATTTTCGATTCTGTTGCCTACCCTATTTTAAATGGCACTGCACGCCACTGCCAAGCGCGGATCTGGGTCAAAATCCAGGGGGGGGTAATTGAATCTCAAATCTCATTGATTTATATATATTTTTTAATATAGTTAACTCTTACCTTATTTTTGTCTAATAATTATTGAAAAATAAACAAACCATTAACATGAAGAAAACATTACATTACTATATTAGGTAGCTACAACATAGGAACTAATTAAAAGAATAAAAGAAACATAATATTAACCATATAGGTACTTTTAGTAAAAACACATTTATAAAATTAAATCTACTAAACGACTTTTAAGGTCAGCAAACCTATTAATAACACTTTCGACATCGATGACAATATCGCGGTTAATGTGCATCAATGCCAAACCAGACAGTCTTTCTTGAGCCATATTGCTTCTGGTCCAAGATTTTAAACGCTTAAGAGCAGAAAATGACCTTTCGCAAGATGCAACACTTGCTGGAAGAGTAAATAACAGGATGAATAATCTAAGCAGAAGAGGAAAAAACTCTTTACTTTCGTCACATTTCCTAAACAAAAATTCAATGGGAGAATCTTGATTAATCTCTGCATTTGATAATCTCCACAGATCAGTTTCTGCTCTTAAACGCTGAAACAACATCTCTGGATCCACAAATGGCGCAAGAAGAGAGCACAAATTATTGACTGAGTCGTCCTTGGGTCTTGAAGTGTGTAGATTTTCTAGAACTTTGAGGTCAAAAGTGGAAAAAAAATCCTCATCAAATCTAAACTGAGTGTCTTCTATAATATGATCTATAATCGGTATATATGTCGAAATTCTGTAATAATCTTCAGAATTGTCAGCAGGTACGTTAACCCTATGAATTTGCATATTTGCTCTTCGTGGCATAGTTAGAGTGATGGCTACCGCATTGTGCAATTCCGTAATCTTTTCAAAAACATTTGAAAAATGTTCAGCGGCGTTTAGTCGTTTCTCCTTTAGTTGGCTAATAACATTGTTTAGCATATTTTTAGCAGAAGCTCTATTAAGGCTTTTCGTTTGAAATATTTGGCTTATATTAAGGGTTAGAGATAAAACATCTGAAAGACAAAAAAGAGTTACAATAAACTGACTGTTTAAAAGTGATGTCTTTAAAATGTTTGCTTTTGTAGATGCCTCTCTATCCTGCCAGTTGGATATGGTTTCTAAAGCTCCAATAATGGAAGGCAATGCCGAACAAAATCTAAATATTGATTTGTGCCGCTCTACCCAACGTGTTTCACATATTTTGATTAATTTTGAAGGGCACAACTTCTTTAATACAATCAACCTCTTAGAGGACTGTCCGAAATAAGAAATTGCCTCTTTCATTGTTCCAAGAGCGTTTCGAACTGCTGGCACTTTGCTGGTTTTAGAAATTGACAAATTTAATGCGTGGTTAAAACACTCTGATTTTGTTGCATTTTTTAAAGTTTGTTTCAATTTAAATACGGCGCCTTTTCTTTCACTCAACATAACCGCACAACCATCTGTTGAAATGCCCACGCAAAAATCTTTGTCTAAAGAAAACTCAATTAATTTATTAAGGACTATTTCCGCCAGCTTTTCTCCTGATAAAATGGGTTCAACTTCTTTTTCCTCTTTTAAATGTTTTTCGTGGCAGTCTATAAACCCCAAAAAATCTTCGTGTATTTCCGAATTATAAACATATCTTATAACTAAAGAGAGTTGGCTAAGACCAACTATATCCGTAGTTTCATCAAATATAATGCTGTAAAATTTATTTTGTTTCACCCTGTCTAGAATTTGGTTCAAAATTTCTAACTCTATGCATCGTATTATTTCATTTTGGGTCGTCTTGCTTATATATGTTGCCTTGCTCGAAGTGGTTTTTAATTGTGAATTTAGATTTTCATCTCCCAATGCCCGGTAAGATAAAATTGCTTTAAAATTTCCGAGATTTGCAGAGGATTCTTTAAAGCTTTCCTCAAAAAACCCATCATCTCTATGTCCTCGAAAGGGGATATTTTGACTGCCAAGGAGGAGTACAGTTTCGACAATAGGTTTAAGTCTATTTCGGTTTTCCAAAACTTGTTCTTTTCTTTTTTTATCTATTTGATTAAGAATAGAAGACTCGGGCCGTTTTAGTGTATCTAAGAAAATTGCAGATTTTTGTACTGCTTCTTGGTGGTATTTAGTTTTTTCATGGTGCTCTAGATCTCCGTCCTTTCCGGTTAATTTCGAATACTTATTAAGAGAAATTTTTACTAATTTACCCAAAGTACTTTGGTGATTTATGCTGCCACCTTGACCTGCAAACAACACGCAGTGTTTGCAAAGAAGTCCTTTTAAAGTTTCTGAGTAAACGAGCCAATTAAATTTTCCAAAATGCTTATTTGACAAAAAACATTTAATTGATTTATCTTTCTTTACGTGAATACTGTAAGGATAAACAAAATTTTCTGACAATTCCCATTTATTTTTAATGACCGAAGCACGCTGGGAATCCGATAAAGTTTCAATTTTATTTAAGTATTTCCCCAGATCCAAGTTTTGGGATACTATACATTTCTGAATATTAGCATTAGCACTTGTCGCTGCTTTCTCTACGTCTACGTTATTTTCTTTATGTATTTTAACCTGTTCTTTTTGAATTTGGTCACAATCAACTTCCTGAATATCTAAAATTTCGCATTGGTCCCCGCACGCCGATGTCACCAAATCTAAAATTTTAACAGGAAAATTTATAATAGTACATAATATAAGAACGTTAAGCACCCGTCAGTACCCACTAGGTAATTGTGTTTGGATGATAAGTATTATAATTTAAAGTTTATAAAGTTCATTATTATTATATTGGTGTATAAAAATACATGCCAGGGATACATGCACGCTGCACGCATCAAAACAGAAACATGATCATCACCTAAAGTTAAACTCTTGAGTAGTTTAGTACCTACACCTACATAATGTAAAATGTAGGTACCTTATGTTCATATAGGACTATAAGCTGTGTTTAAGTGTTTTATATCTTATATCAACTTTTTTAAATCAAAAAGTAATTTGACACACCACAACTTTCTCCGGACCACCACCACCCGCATACCTAGTAGATATAGTAGTAATAATAGGTAGATATAACTTAAAAAGTTTTTATTAAAAACTTAGAACTTACCCAGCTCCGAATTTCCTAAAACTTTCTTCTCTATATTTGTCTGAATGGTCAGATCACTACTTGATGGTTGCTCCCGTTGACTTTGGCCATTTGTTTTATGTTTTTTCCCTCTCAGGAAATCCAAAATACTTCCTTGTCTCTTACTCATACTCACGTGACCAAGATCTAAATACACACATACAAACATTAAACATACATTGTGTATGATACATAAGTTAATAAGTTTAAGTACCTATATAATATTATAATAAAAATATAAATAAAGTAGGGTCGTGTATAACTAAAAAATAAAAGTTAAAAGTAGTAAAAGTACCTACATACCTACCTATACCTGAGTAAAAAACTGTGGACACCTATACCTTCTAGGTATGGTATCTACACATTGCAACTGGACTTTGGTATAACTGGAAAAAAACTTTTCTAGTTATACCAAACCTAACATTTATTTTTTTTTCTTATGTAAACTTATTACTTATTTTCCAGTTCCTAAATACATGATAACTTACCTTAAAACTTAAGCAAAACGAGAAACACAACTTTTGAATATTACGCAACCAAAGACAAAAGATTTCAAAAGGCTGACGGTTGAAAATGAAATGAAATGCAAGCCGCAACGCGAAGCCGCAAATGAGAAATGAGCGATGCGCTGGAGCGCTGGCAGTATCTGGCACGGTGGCAACGCGCCTCCTCCCTCCACGGGCCGCGCGCCGCTTTAAATCTGTCTGCTGTCTGACACGCACCAGTGGCGCAGATAGTTCTTTTCATTATAATAATACCTATGTAGAATGAGATGGAGTAACTTGGCTTAAGATTTTATTATAAAATATATAAGTAAAATAGGGCACTCAAGTTTGGATTGGATAGGTTTAGGAATTTAGGAATTTTAGGATCCAGGGGGGGGTAATTACCCCCCCTACCCCCCCCCCCCCCCCGAAATCCGCGCTTGGCCACTGCTGCCAGTCCTTCGGTTTTGGGAAATTTTCTTTTGCGTTGCTACCTTCTTGAAACAAATTTCTTCTGCTTTATTTTGAAGCAAGATAGTCATTTGGGTCTTACCCACTTTTTCAGCCAATTTCCTGATACTTAAACCGGTTTTTTCATTTTCCTCGATTATTTCAATTTGTTCGCTTAAAGAAAGGCATTTCCTTTTTCCCGCCATCTTCAAATATTCACGTTAGTCCCAAAATACACAAAAACTGTTCTGATTTATCAGTCTATAAAGCAAATTGAATAGATCTGCCTGCTAATTAGTGTATTTACCTACATTTCCTAAGAATTGTCGGGTCGGGTTTAACTGTCCCTAATGTTTTTAGCATTAATGTTTACTAAAAATTCCGATGATGAGTGCCCGCGGTCGTTTAACAGATGGGTCGGTAAAGAGAAATATAAAATAATGAGATTTCCATTTTTAAATATGGGGAATTTATAACCAGTCGTTTAACGCAGGTGGTCACTTTATAGAGGCGGTCGCACACAGAGGTTTGGTATTGACATTTCTTGACGTTTTTAGCAAATTCTGTGTGGCGCATGATACATCAACCTGACTAGTACTATCTAAAAGTGGAGAAAAAGTAAGAAGTGACTTTTCCAAACTGAATAAAGGTCATAAATGTCAAAATTACATATTTGGTTCTACATAAAGCAATTATATTTAATTGTTGTTGAGACGGCATACGACGTACGTGCAGAAATTTAAAATAATAAAATATCCACTAAATTAGAGCATTAATCCATATTAAATTTCAAGTCAACATGATTGTGATATTATGTATTTCCTTGCTAACAACCTCCATAAACAAGTATTTTACGACCGCAGTAAAATTTTAAACGCTGCGTAAACTTACATTAGTTGGTCATTATATGTTTACTGGGAGTAAAACTAACAATATTAGATAAAGCAGAAGTGTTTCTCCAAATTTAGGCTATCTGAGCAAGTGCGGGTTTAATGCGCGCATTAAGGGTGTCTTACCTACATTCGATAAGAATAATTTAATTTAGTTGATTTTTGTGTGAATATAGTAAAAGGTCGTTCCAAGCGAAGCCAAAGCGCAACTCTCACCAATTTAAAAATTTTAGGGAATAGTAAATGGATAAATTGTCATATTGTGCCAAAATTGGGTATTTGAAACTATGTACTTTCAGTTTTACTGACAGTTACACTTTTTATACACTGAATAAACTACAAATCTACTTTGTAAAGTAGCAAATTAAGTAATTTGCAAGAATGTCAACTGCTGATATTTTGGAGTATTTTGCAAACCGTTTTTGTTGGTTTAATAAAGGTTAGTTACATTTTACATCAACTTTAATATTATTATTTCACATGAAAATATACAATTTTTATTGGATAATATACAGATTTTTTTAATCTAATGTGCACTCTAATATTTTAGACTTAGTATTTAGTTCGTGTCGAGACATAACGGTTGCGTTCATGAACCATTTTTGAAATGTGATCAATATTGATGTCTTACTGTTGGAGAAAATGCAGCTGTTACGTTTTGAATATTAATATTATAATTTTAAAATTGCTCCGTATGATCGGATTATTGCTTTTTTAGCTGTCTTTGACTGGGATACTATCCTGTGCAATAACTGTGATATTAATGTGATTGTTAGTAAATTTTATGATGTTGTTTTCTTGGCTATTGATTTATTTGTTCCTAAATGTAGAGCTAAATATTAGAAATTCCCAGATTGGATGTCTCCTGAATTAAGGAATTTAATTATCTATAAAAAAATGACTCATAGAACTTATAAAGCCACTGGTTCACTGAAAGACTATAATGATTTTCCGGATATTAGGAAATGATGTAGGGAGTTGTCTGTAATTTCTAGAAATTACTATATTGCCAGGGTCAAATCAGCTATTTTATGTGACCCTGCTGAATTTTGGAAATTTATACATAAAAAAAAACAACGATATGTTTTTGCCTAGTAGTATGTCATATCAGGGAAGAGTCTCTGATAATATTCATGATATTGTAAACATGTTTGCTACTTTTTTGGTTCTATTTATACTAGTGGTAATGAAATGGTGAGTGAAGTACCATGTTGTAATTCTCTGGTAAATCTGAATAATGTTGGCATAGACTTAATGGAGGTTTTTAACACTATTGAGAGGGTTGGACCTGTTGGTATACCTTACATTCTTATATTTAATTGTAGATTTGTTCTTGCCCCTGTTCTCTGTAAAATTTACAACCTCTCTCTGTCCAATGGTCATTTTCCGGAAATGTGGAAAACTTGCTATATAACTCCGATTTTTAAAGGTGGGATTAGGAGTGAGGTTGAGAACTACAGAGCAATTTCTAAAGTATCACTTTTTAGCAAGATTTTTGAGCGGATTGTGACTGAAAAAGTGACGGATGTACTTGGTAGAGCTCTGTGTTTTGAACAACATGGGTTCCTGAAAGGCCGCTCTACGGTCTCTAACTTACTTTTTTATACCGAGTATCTGTTGGAGGCTTTGGAGAGGAGGTGTCAGGTGGATGCTGTTTACACTGACCTGTCCCAGGCCTTCGATAGAGTTAATCACGGTGTTTTGTTGGCCAAGCTTGCAGCATATGGGATATCCGGTAGTTTTTTTGATTGGTTACGGGATTATTTGACTAAGGGAGCAGGTTGTCTCGATCAATAATGTATGTTCAATCGAGGTGAAGGCCTCATCTGGAGTACCTCAAGGAGGCCACCTTTCACCACTTCTGTTTAATCTTTTTGTAAATGACTTGTCTACTTGTATTTTAAATTCTAATTTCCTTTTATATGCTGATGACCTTCAAATTTTTAAATGCATTGAAACTCTGGAGGACTGCTTGTTGATGCAGCAGGATTTGGACAGATTTGGCCAATGGTGTCTTTTGAATGGCCTAACTTTGAATGTTGATAAGTGTAGCATTATGCAGTTTTACAGAATACAAGGTCCCATCATATTCGACTACAGTGTGAACTCTACTATATTGAATAGGAGTAATAATGTTAAAGATCTTGGTGTCATGTTTGATTTAATCTGCATATTAAAAATATCTGTAATAAGGGATTGAAGATGTTGGGATTTTTGTCTCGCTCGTTGAGTGAAATTAGTAATATTTATTGTTTTAAAGTGCTATATTGTTCAATTGTCCGCTCTGTCCTGGAGTATGCTTGTCCTATCTGGAACCCTTTCTGCAATAAATATATTGACATGCTAGAGAAAATTCAAAGACGGTTTCTAAGGATTTTTAATTATAAATTGAGGATTCCAATTGATCAGCTTGATTACAAACAACTTACTTACAATCTTAAACCTTGACTCACTTAAGAATAGAAGATTTTTATTTGATGTTAATGTATTGTATAAAATATTAAATAACAACATTGACTATCCATCTTTACTAGAGCCAATACATCTTCGTGGCCCTCAAAGAGATACAAAAAGTTTGGATCTCTTCTTCATCCCTTACTATCGAACAAATCATGGATTGGCTTCCCCTATATCGAGAATGAGTGGACGAATGAATCAGCTAAATGTGGATGTCTTTAATTTGTCCCTAAACCAGTTCAGGAGACTATCTAGGTCCTTATTATGAATACGTGATCTGAACAGTTCGCCATCTTGTGTTGTCTGTTTGAATCTGCCTAATGTTTGAATGTATATGGAGTACCCTTATTGTTTCTTTTATTCGTACAGTTATGTAAGTGTATAGTGTAAGTCGAGGCTTAAATTTTGTTATCCGAGTCGCTATGTATGGAATAGATTAGGATTTTATTGTAAATTACACAGCATAGCATTGTAATTGTATAGTGTAAGTCCATTTTAGTCATCAATTATTGTTAAATTTTATAGATTAACTTATTATAAGTAAATTGTAACTGGCAAGTCCGTTTAATAAATAAATAATTAAACACTCTGTGTTTTCTTGTGCTATTTGATTGGGCAAAGAATGATCTTTATATTGATGTTTCGTTTTTTGAATATGCTTGCTGTGTTGTCAAATATACAGGGCGTTCGTGTCGATACGGCTAATTTAAACATGTGTCAATTCATTTTTTTTTAAATTGAACACATCCTGTGTTTTTTAACTAATCAAGCTTATCTTTTAATTACCTGCATTTTTATTAAACGTGTCGTTGATTAAATATATTATACTTTTTAAATAATTTGAAACGTATCCTGAATGTCTACACAAATTTAATTTTCAACAATGACATACCACATATTGCAAGTTTCAAAAGTTGATAAATATTTAAATATTTCTAAAAAATGGAAATTCTTTGAAGTAAAAAATTAAAAAATTACAATTATTTATTTTCGCCCTTATTAAGAGCATTTTTTGCTTTAATCCGATGTAATTTTGATCTCGCTCATAATTGATCGCAGGAAGTTTAATATTGTCAACAAAATGGCGCCTACCATTATAAACTTTCACACTTCTCGCACACAAAAAATTTAGTATCAAAGTAAAACTAGTAGTTTTATCATGAAACTAACGTAAGGATAAATAGGAGCAAGCATAACTTAATATCATATTAAAGGTAGGTAATTCTCAAAATTTATATTCACTGTGATATTTCATATAGTCAGTTTTATTATGCTGTTAAGTTGAAATGATAGTAGATATGTAATATTTATGAGATATAATATATCCTCAACTTGAATAGAAATTTGACATCAAATCAGTATTAATATATGTAAGGTCTGAAGTTAAACTAATCTCAGCCTTAATGAAGGTATGCTTAGAGTCAGAGTCAATGTTTTTGTTGTAATAATTAGTTTATATCAATCGAATATACTTTGAACCCGTAATAATTTGATTGTTATTAAAATAGGCTGTATATTTAAAATATTAATACCCTATCGTAAAAGAAACAAACAGTATGTTTTAAAACTAATATAAGAGATTTTTAAATTGAAAAATCCTTGTATTTACTTCAATATTTAACTAGAGTCAGAATAAAAATGATTTAATAACTTCGTTTAAAAAATTCCACTCCCGAAGTAATGGTTCCATATTCCATGAATAAATTAAACAAACAGTAGGTACACTGCACAAAGAAACGCTCTTAAAAAATGCAATTAAACCAAATGACCCTAAGACTTCAACCCACTGTGGTAATGGTTATAATTAACAAAATATATACTGAATATATGGGTATGCGGCATGCCTGTTTTCAATTCCCGCATTTTACTTACATTCGAAGGTCCCCTAAGAACCAACAAAGTTAAATTCATTGTATCTCTAAAACTGCAAATATTTTAGCAATGTGGTTGAGCATGAATGGTATATAAGTAAAGAGACCTAGAACTACAATAATGTAACCAAAAGTTAATCACCCCCTAGGCGCCACACACCAACACTTTCAAATTTCAAATGGCACCACCTACCTCCCTTGGTATACCTCAAATGAAAGGTCTCATTGAGTAGTATTTAGCTGCCCAAGAAAAAATTTAATTGCTAGATTTGATTTCCATTCAATACAGGACAAAAGTAAACCGTAATTTTTTAAATACTAAAACATGGCGAAAATCATAAAACGTTGTAAATTTGAAAGTGTAGATAGTAACGAAAAGATTTGCGTTCATGTAAGAATTTGCTGTGATTGCAGGAAAAAACTGACAAAATAATTTATTTACTTGTCAAATTTTTCTTACAGCAAATGTGCAATTTGTTTTGTTCACTAAACTTGCTGACAACATTTCAAAATCACTTGAGTATCTGACGGGACAAGATCAGACAATGTTGAATTTGTATGATTTTCTCTACCATCTGCGTTTTAGTTTTAGACTTTGGAAGATTCACTGATTATAATAAAAGCGGCCATATCGATATCCTGATAACTCGATCAATAAGATATCTTCTGTTGAAACAATAATAATGATGTTTTGATTATAAACATTTTTGATTCTAAACATTTATATTTGAATTTCAATAAAATTAATATATACGATAATATGACTAGTTCGTACACCAAGTCTTCAACTCTTACATTTATTATCCTGTGAGTTGTACTCATTAATATGAGACAACTTACATCTCCGCTAAACTCGGATGTTAGGTAAGTCCTACTTAAACTTTATTTTATATTCATTGTTCGTTCTTAACTTTGTACTATCCTTTTTAGTATCCCCTGATGATGAGTGCTTAAGCACTGGAAACATGTAGGGAACTTTTTTTATTTACTTGAATGGAAGTAGCCGATACTTGATGGAAATTCATCCTAAACTTGTTGAATAAAAACACGCGTTTTAAATTTCCTCTAGATTTTATTGCTAGTAGAGTCTCGTGGAAATTTAAAAAGCGTGTTTTTATTCAATAAGTTTTATTTACTTTAATAATCATTAAACTGCGGAAGAAGATTGCATTATTTCATTTACATTCCTTTGGCTCCACTGTAAGTATGGACTATTATTTCAGTTTCGAATATAGTTACGAATATTCCACAAGATTCGGGTGTAATACCACGAGTGCTTTAAAATTACCGACGATTCACGAATCCAAAAACATTCATTTTGTCAACTTTGAAATAATAAATAGAAATTTGTCAACAAAGTGACACTGACAAGTGGTATTTTCGTTTTGGTGTTTTCGATTTTGTATATCTGCTATAAGTTTCGAAAATACAACTGTCCTTATGGGATTTTTTATACGTGAATGGAATATTCCTTTAAATACCATGCGTGCTTTAAAACGAACCGGATAATTTTTCACTTATACGTGTTTTCTTTACAAATTTCGCTCGTCCTTCGGACTCGTAAAATTAAAGAAAACACGCATTCGTAAAAAATTATCGGTAATTTTAAAGCACTCGTGGTATTACACCCGAATATTTCACTCATGTATAAATTTTCCCATAAGAAACGTTAAAAATAAAAAAATATCAGCGGATATACAACGTTGCCTAGACAACGTTGTATATCCAACACACAACAATCGAACCTATTTGACGAGACAGTTTTTTTTTTACCTTTTTACTGCGAACGTGATCGTTATTGTTATGAGTTCCCTTCGGGAAATTTATTGCTTTTGAAAAACAAACCCTCTCAACAGATAACGACAAAGATATAATTATGGCATAAATGAAAAAATAATATATATTTCATTCTAGAAATATTCTCCCTAAATACCGCTCGTGCATAAAAATTAACCAGATAATTTTCATTCAAGCTTGTTATACTAATTCCACTCGTTCTTCGAACTCGTGGAATTATAAATAACAAGCTTTCATGAAAATTATCGGTAATTTTTAAGCACTCGTGGTATTACCCCCGAAAATTATGTAATTATTACCACTAAGGCTATCCACACCCGAAGCGACTGGTTTGAAACCCGAATTTCAAACCGGTTCCACCATAGTCACACGCACAACCATTGTGCAATCAGAATGAAACATCTGTCCACACACTAGCGCAACTGATTTTGGATCAGTCGATATTCTATTTCCATAGTTTATAATCGCGAAGCAAATGTTATATTCATTTCGTGATCACTCATTTCGACAACACGAACAATTGATTATTGCGTGAGACTATGTAACTGAACTGTTTCGAAACTGGCAAAAACGATCGTACGCGACCCGTGTGCGGATCTCCACTTCCGTACACGGGTAACGGCAACAAACAGTCGATCTTTGTGCGGATGCGCAGGGCCTTAAGAGTCCATCACAGTAACCCCTGACCGGCACGCAACCGACCATACAGCAGTGTAAATTAAATGGGGTTTCTTGCGCTCAACTGTGAACGAGTTTCGAGAAAACTGGTAAATTATTTAGCTTTGGTTAAAAGGATATTGAAAGGCAACTCTATATGCGAGTTTAAACATGTTGCAGATTTTTCTATTTGGCTTTCGTTTTCGAAATGTATGCAATTAAATGTTTATCGCTGTTAGAATTGCAACTTTACGCATGACTTTCTCCACATGTAAGTCCTTAATAACAGATCTGCAACATGTTAAATCTGGCAAATAGAGTTGCCTTTGAATTTCCTTTCAACCAAAGCTAAATAATTTACCAGTTTTCTCGAAATTCGTTAACAGCTGAGCGCAAGACATCCCATTTAATTTACATTGCTGTATAGTTGGTTGCGTGCCGGTCAGGGGTTACCGTGATGGACTCTTAAGAGAACATTCGTTTCGTTAAATCCATGTTGATGTATACTTCACAAATTAACAGTAGTATCGAAATATTGTCTGATAAATGACGTTAATTTGTCAGTATTTCTATCAGCATTATTACATTTTTAAATGTATGTTTCCCTAAAGGTAAAAATAGTAAAATGTTTTTACGCCAGAAACTCCTCATAAGAAATACAAAAGTATTTCCAGGGACATATTATTTCGAAAACCGACCTGTGCCATCTGAAACTAAATGAGTTAATTTCTCTTAGTTTTCATGTCCACCAAGTTCGATGATTTTGTCCGTAGGTATATAAGCCAATGTTCACAAACTGTAACATTATTTTTATAGACAAACTTTAATATTATACATTTAAATGACAATTTCGCTATGCATTATTTATACAAGATCCGGTTTTGAATTTATGTAAACCATACTTTGTTAGGCCATTGTGTTGTCTTAATGCTTTACTTGATCGTTCTAGATTATTGTAAGAGTTATGGCTTTGTGTGTATTTGGATTTATTTTTCTTATTTTTTTTGTTTAATATGTAAAATAGTCTGAGAGAATCAGTAGCGTCGTAAAGTAAACAAAATACAAATTCGATTAGATCGTCGTTATAACAATTTAAAAAAAATTGTTTTCTTTGGTTGTCTGAATCAACGCCCTGGCATTGGTAATAGCCGCATAAGTCCCACGACTACAATAAAATTATTATTCCAACAAAGGTTTCCTTAGAAGTTATCTTATTGATAGAGTTATTGGGAATAGCTGCCTTTAATGTGTCAAGTGCACAAATGTTATTTTCGGGATACCTTAACTAGGCGACTTTTGAGGAAACTTCGTGATTCATATTTACCGTTACTGTTGCGCCCTCTAGCGCAAGTCTGACAAACTTGAAAATAATTTCTCATGACCACTTTACCTAATATACACTTTCTGAGATGCGGCCGACAGCCATTCTTAGTGGGACACCCGGTATACACTTAAATAGACTTTGTTGGAAAAATTAGCAAGGGTACGAGCACTTTCCGTTAGAATTACCTAACTTTTTATCAAATTTGTTCTATGCATTTGTTCCACCCTAGTACCCCAATTGCTAAACTTTTGGAGTTGTTCTTAATAATCCAACATATAACCCCGCCAAAACAATGCACAAGACCTTGAAAAAAGAAGAAATTAATTTAATAAACCTGCATTAAAAAGCAACGTCGAACATGCAACAAAATAACAAAAAAAGCAGTTTAATAACATTCCTTCACAATGTTTGTAATATCTCATAATTGTTATGTATGGAAGGAAGATTATTATGGGAAAATAATAATTTTATGACCGTTGACCTTTCTTTATCGTGTCTACTCATGGTAGTGGGAGGACACCAACCTGTTCGCCATTTCAGGAGCGTAATCAGCTTATTTATTACGGTTCTGAGGTACGCGTTTTAAGGCAGTATGGATCGAAATAAGACTTGTTAAATTATGGTGATAAATAATATAATTTAGTATAATATAGGAATAATGTGAATTGCATAATAATTGACATATTAGTTTAATTCAACATACAAAAGACAGACACATCAATAACGAGTAAACACTACAATACCTGTTGCTACAAGCTAAATAAATTATCTCAATCGGAAAATATGTTTAAAAGTGAAATATCGTCTATTTAATTAATAGTATATTATTAACCGAGGTTTAGACAGCCATCATTATTGCCCGAGCGGCAAGTTTAAATCACGAGGAGCGGAGCGACGAGCGATTTAAGACGCGAGGGCTATAAGCTGTCTAAACCGTGGTTAATATAATATTTTTTCCACTACTAAAAACTTTTATAAGACATTTATCTTTATAGTATTAATAATTATAAAAAATGATAGGTATAGGTATAAGTATATTTTTCAATCAAGTTACCTGCGCTTTGGAATTGGCAAAATATTTTGTTGTTTTGTCAGGTGGCTTTGTTAATGTCAATTTTTGTTCATTTATGTCATCAGATTTCACGAGTTTTCCGTTTATTTAAAAAATAAGCGAAGAAAATGTTAGTGATATTATTATGTGTACACCTCTAGAATTAAGGATGGAAGCAGAAAAAATGTTGATTGTATCGATATTTTACAATATCAAGTAATCTAATATGTATTGATAATTATCTGGTTGCCTAACCACATTCATGTTTATGAATTCATGTTGTAGAATCAAAAAATCAAGTTACCTGCCTTCAAATAGATTCTTGAAGATCGGTCAATAATGGATTTCAATGCCTTATTATTGACCATGGTCAATAATAACTTATAAGGTAGAGAAAAACGATTTCTAACGTTAATAATCGGTCAATAATGGCGATGTTATAGGTTAGTAGTGGAAAAACGATATTATGACACCATTAGTTTTTAAAATTCGTCTCTTTAGTTAAACACTTGGTGGCACTAAAAAAAGTCAAAATGCTTAGTTTGACAGTAATTGAATACCTAACCCAACAAAATATTGTCAGCTATAATATCCCTAGGACATTGATAATGTACGAGATAATTTTATGTTAATCGAAAGCATGCGGCCTTGGCTGTTACCAAAGTCAACGTGCTTTCGATTGACATAAAATTATGAGGCATTTCTCAATGTCCGACATGTCCACGTGATGTAGTCACGTGATGCAACTCTCGTCTGCTTAATTGCATTTCTGTGTTAAAAGCATTTTTAGGTCCCTTACCTTTTCGTCAGACCCGAAGCCTTACCGATGAGCCGTAGACGGTGAAACGCGTCCAAGGATTGAGCCTGATAGAAGGATAAGGGACAACTCTGTACACGAACTTATTTTAACTTTACTATTTTAAAATATTTAGTTTTCGGTTGCTAAACTGACACATTGGCTTCCAGCGCCTCCCAACGTAGTTTGCCCGCGATGGGCCGCCTTGCCCGCGTCTGAACCTATACGGATTCTCGCTCTCCTGGTTGGGTTGATGCGTATGGTTGCCACGAGTTTTAGCCACGTGCTGCAACTTTTGTCTACTTAAAAACAATTATTTAATTAATAAAAGTACAACTGGTAGAGTTACAGTTATTAAAATTTAACGTAACATTAGATTGACTATTTTTTAATATAATTTTATTTTTAATATGAAGCTGTCAAAGTCTTGATGTCATAATGATTGAAGTCTTGGTGTCATAGTGATTTAAAACTACTCGGAGTGTTCTCAGTTAAATGTTGATATGATTGGGTGATTTGTGTAACATGACAAAAAATAATAAAATTTAATTGGCTGTTTGAACTGTCAAAAATTGTTCGATCTAAGTTCATGTAACTTTTTTACCATCAGAAAACAGCTTTTTGTCGTGGTGTTTTGCCATTATAAAACACTCTTGATACAGGCAATGAAGTAGCTAAATAGAAGCGAGCTTGAGACCAAGATATGCAACAGAACTAACCTCATTCTTACTCAAATTAACGTAACGACCTTATATCCTCTTCAACTTTTAATTATCCTAGACAAATGGTCAAGGTAGTATGGTATATAATATAAAAGTAAAATAAAAAATAACTGACGCAGGATAGTTAAAGATAAAGAGCTGTGGCAAGCTGCCCAAACTTCATCACCATCGTCAAATTTAGTACAGCTAAAGTTTTTTTAATGGTTAATATCATCATTACAAACACTCCAACAGTCTTTATTGAATGCATGCTCTACATATGCAGTGGTTTACCTTCACCGAAAAATCTAGGTTAAGACAATCCTAATTGATTCTTATTTATGCCTCTACAAATAATTATTTTTCTCTGTGCTGATGATTTTTTTAGAGAAACAGGGTAGTGACTATGAAAAACAGGGTAGTGACTATGAATGATCTTGTGGTTTCCATCGGATCTAATAGTGTTGGTAACTTTAAATACTTCCAATTTCCCATTTCATATCTAAGGATGTTCAAATACAAAAATCCTTTTGTTCCTCTTTAATTTTCAGCCCGACGTCATACAGATAGTTTCTAAAATCTGCAGATTTGCAGTAAGTAATTACTGAGACGTATGTTTCCATTTTAAAATAACAAAATTGATGAAGGTGTTTTAAAGGAATGACTTATAACTTACTAGAACTTTAAAATTTATTGGAAAGCACTGGTCTACCCTCTAATGCACGCAGTAACGGCAAAAATTAGGAATACTTGGAAACCTATAAATAATGCGTTGCCATTTTCTCGAAAACGACAAATGCAACACGTAATATTTTATTTACTACTAACGTTTTAATATAATAATATTGGTGATTTTTTTTTGCAATAAATACCGTCAAGGCAAAGACCCACCGTTCAGACTGTATGTAAGTTTATTTTTAAACATGTGTATATAATTTTTTTTTCTCAATGAAGTTACCTATTGTACTCTAAAACTGAAATTGACAAAGTGACGGGTAATTACCAGAATAGGCAACTGTATACACAACAATATAGTTTGCGGTTGTCTAAATGCACACCTCATTGCATATTCAGACCTATATCTATCATTGGGCGCATTCAGTGGACGAGACAGTTACGGAACTGTCCTGAAAACATCACCTAAATGCATCGCTTCATTTGCGCTAGGTTGGCAACGTGTTCGTGAGCGGCTGCCATTTGTAGTAGCACTTTTGAAGTTCGGTACTTTTTTGTAGCTTGTATATTTTTTTTTTAACAGCAAGGATGGAGGATACCTACGAAGTGGCCTATTGTTTAAAAAATGGGACATTTTTTGTTCCTTGGAACATTTTGCCTTTCTTGATCTTTTTCAGAAATTGGGTTGACTGTCTATAGCCGCCCGAACTAGCAAATTGAGATCATTATCATCCTCCAGTGTCGTGAAAAATTGTCAAATCCGTTATAAAGAAAAATACAAATAATTTAGCAACGAATTATAACTTCTATCAGAATAATTTAGGGTTAGGGATAATAAACCATTAACAGAAACTAAATTGTTAGTTGATCCGTGAAAAGAATATAAACAACCAACCAAAATCGTTCTTAGGAGACGTATCGAACAATCGCGATCTGTTACGACTTCTGAATGCGCCTATTGCCTTTGGTAGGCGGACTAATTTGTTCAGCTGTTTTCATTGTCTACCTAGGTTGAAAATGAAGCAAGAGGTAAAGAAATAGTACATTATATACCAAGGTTGAGAAGTTAGCCATAATTTAGTGAGCGCTTTTAAATCCAGAGGCGCGAAACGCCGAAGAATATAATGCACGAGGTATATAATAGCTTTCTCAACTGATATATACAGGGTGTTATGGAAATGACTTATTATTTTTTAACCCGTAAATATATAGGTCGAGACGAATTGGGGAAAAATTGCTATAAATGGCGCTCGAAGCTAGAAATTCGAGAAAAATGCCTTCAAAAATTTAGGTCCAAAACACCTACGCGCCAATGACCCAAACAGCTGATTTGGGTAATTGTTTGCTTTAGTGCAAATGTTGAATTTTTCGCTAAAATTTCGTATATAGGCTAATTAAGGGTAGCTGATCACAATTTTCCTTTTGCGTTTAGGCGGCAAATGCACTGGTTTTGAGAAAAAAAATGTTAAAGTTTTTCTAACTCACCGGTTTGTTATTTTGCATGTAATCCTAAAATGTTGCTATTTCCAATAAAATATTACTTGTCGGAGTCATAGTATACACTTCTGAGTTGAAATAAACGAAATATGCCACAAGGAAACTCTGAAAAACGGGATAACTTGTAAGCGAACAGAAAACTCTACGTTATCTGGAAAAAGACGGGAGACAGCTCACTGACAGCTGGCCAAAAAAGCAGAAGCAAACTGCACCCATGTTGTCAGATTGTTAGTGTATTATAAATTGCCTATACTTTTCAATTCATTTTTATTAATTTAATGAATCCTATTGGCTCGAGCTAGCATATCATTCTCCTGGATGGAAGCCATTAATAATTACAAGAAAAAGAAGAACAATCTGGCAACGTGAGTGCAATGAATCTGAAAAGAGACGCTTCTACTTTGTCGGCGTATTAACAACGAATTTAATTAAATTTGTGCCTTTTCCATTGTTTTTTTGCTAAAATGTTGTTCTTATTTTATGAACAGATAGTTTGGTGAAAGTTTTATCACATATTTTGAAGGGAAAACCATAAAATCTAGGAAATTGAAAGGAAAGTGAAACGCGACACCCAAAGAATACCCTAACCTGTAAGTGAAAAACTTTAACATTTTTTTTTCTCAAAACCAGTGCATTTGCCGTAAAAACGCAAAAGGAAAATTGTGATCAGCTACCCTCAATTAGTCTATATACGAAATTTTAGCACAAAATTCAACATTAATTGCACTAAACTAAACAATTACCATTCCAGCAGTTTGTCTTGTCAAAAACACATGTGTTCAGGGGCATTGAACTGTCATGGAAGG
The DNA here is from genome assembly GCA_963920685.1 of Polydrusus tereticollis. Lineage (NCBI taxonomy): Eukaryota > Metazoa > Arthropoda > Insecta > Coleoptera > Curculionidae > Polydrusus > Polydrusus tereticollis. The sequence goes on from OY987328.1 coordinate 22,930,980, forward strand.
CGCACATAGTCCGGTTTTAAGGTATTTTACAAAATTCAAAATACCTCCGATTTTAGAAGAAAAAACTATCAAGTGTAACTCTAGACCACCTCAGGAGTGGCCCCTTAAAATATAATAAGTCATTTCCATAACACCCTGTATATATATAGATTTTTTTCTACTACTAACCTGGCAACCTTGTAAGAGATTGTTACCGATAGCAAAAGACGAAGGAGCATACACTCCACCGTAGCCAATACAAAACTAAGTAATATTTTCTTATATATTTTTCTAATTCTGGAGAGGTTATACAGTGGGGCCATTCAGATGAGGACCTCGCTGCGCTTAACCCCCTTTGCCTTTTAAAAAAATATACCTACTGAAAGCAGGAAAACACCTTGACATTAAAACACTGAAGACAGTGAAACACCTGTTTTGCCTGGTTTTGTTTAAAGGCAACGTTGAAGTGAATGCAGTTGTAGCAGCTCGTGTGTCAGTGTCAGCGTGTCACTCGTGTTGATATGTTTGACTTTGACAGTTTCATTTGATATAATATATTCCAATTTATGATAAAGATTCCTGTTTTATTAAAGATTTGATACTATTTCCGGAATTCCTATATTTAAAATGGTTAGTTAAGGCTTCAAACCGATAGCATGTTAAACAGACGGTGAATAAGAATGCTAAAATCGTATGTAACTTAACCTCATTACACAGAAAGTTTTTCAATATTGACCTAGGTGATTAGTTATTATCGTTTTTTACCTAGGTAGAGAAATCTTACTTCTCATTAGAGGAACGGAGTAAATAATGGCCATTTCTCAAGTTAGTAGTGGAAAAAGTAATTTGTCTGACTGATAAACAGCTAATAATAATCGTCTCTGGAGTTAGTAGTGGACAAATACTTTACTGCTCTTTATGACTCCAACGAATATATAAATACCTATTCTCTTTCACTCCAGCCCTGCTTCCTTTTATTCTTCAATTTCGTTTTTCTTCTTTTTTCGCATTTTTATTTAAAATAATTATACGGTTTTCGTTTTTCATCATCCATCATCTTGATAATACTTATTCGTTGGCTCTTACAGGCCTTATCTTGACTTGCATCGATTCATCTTTAAAAAGTAATTGCTATAGCCCGATAATTTGAAAAAAGTATCAATAGAATGAGATTTTTAAAATTTTTGAATGCCTGCGATTATAAGGTACAGTTAGTTGTCTATTGTTATTTTAGATTTTTATTACAGTGACAGAAATTGTATTGTCAGAATTTATCTTTGGTCCGCTTAACCTCCTTGCCATAAAATCAATGATTGTCAAGTGTGGAATATTTTAGTTAGATTTATAGTTTGACGGTGGCTGGTACTGGTCGACGTTTGACGGTAGCGGGTGGAGATAAACAAATTGCCCTACCGTTTTCCGATTTATAGATTTCTGTTCTAGTGCTGTTTGACGGAGGGTTGAAGTCGAGATGGTCATCTTTTAACTTTCTCTGTTCGCTGTTAGGAATATAACCAATCATGTCGTAGAATGCAGTCACGTGGCTCAACAGCTGGACGTACGTTACTTTTTTGGACTAGTATTTGTGGTTTGAACAGCGATTTCTCATCCATAATTCATGTTAATTTAACTTGTAAAACCTTTTAATAAATGTGCAGTTGGAATAAAAAATACATTTAAAAATATTAACCTTAATATAACCTCCTATGCCCAACGGTGATGCGACCGTCAAATTATAAATAGTATTTTTTACCGGCCACCGTCAACAGACTGTCAAACGTCGACCAGTACCGGCCACCGTCAAACTATAAATCCAGCTTTAGTGGTTTAGGTGTATGAAAATTGTTTACATTTACTTGTTTTTAGTTGGCATAATATATACATGATCAAATTAATAACTTCATGGGCCGCACTCTGCCAAATAACATCATCAGGGATATCGCAGACCTTTCACATTAACGCTGGCCGACACAATTTTTGTAACACAGTTCAGCCCATTATTTTCACAATGCTAATACCTCTGTAATAATTAAAAAATATTTATAACTCCCTAATACGTACCACATTTTAATATCGGCAGGTAGAAAATATTATAAGGGGTCATTTAAAAGTGGTGCATTTTAAAATGGATTGTTTATAACTTTAAACTTATTTTCTTATTCAGTCTTCTTCTAAGTTTCGAATTGAGTGGTTCTGTGTATGGTTAAGAAAGTTTTTTCAACGACGAGAATGTCAAGTGAACCCCGCCGCAGTTGCAAGATTTCTCTTGAGAAGTTTTCTTATATTTGTGGAGAATTTCTGGAGAAGTCATAAGCCAGACCATTTTCTAAAAATGTGAAAAAAAGCCTATTTCACGTATTTTGCTGTTTAATCGGAGATCAAGACAAGCAGTGGGCTCCCCATGTGTGCTGTGTCACCTGTAGCGTGTCATTGGTGTAGTGGATGAAACGAAAGAGAAACAGTATGCCTTTTGCAGTTTCAATGGCATGACGAGAACCCGCCAATCATTTTGACGATTGCTATTTTTGCATGACAAAGGCTGAAGGTTATTCCAAAAAGAAAAGCGCAAGATCGAATATCTGAATTTTCTTTCTATCATAAGACCTGTTCCTCACAATGCAGACTTACCAGAACCGACTGCGCCTTTAGATTGGCAAGATACAGTTTTAGGAGATAATAACGCATCATCAGGCAGCTCCAAAGAACAGTTTACCGACCCCACTTTTATTCCAGATTCCAATTCCGGCCAGCCACATTCGATTGTTCAAAGTGAGGTAAATGATTTAGTACGTGGTCAAAGCAACAGTCAAAACTTCTTGGTTCCCGTCTAAAGCAGTGAAACTTACTAACCAGAGAATCAAAAATTAGGAAATTTTAGGAAAGGAAATGCTACGTTTTCTGCATTTTGCAATATGGAAAATTCGTTATGTGCGTGTATTGATCAATAGAAGGTTTAATGCAGAAACTCAATATCGAGCATTCTCCTTGTGAGTGGCGCTTGTTCATACTCATCGAAATATAGTTTAAAAGCGTTGTTATTACATAATGGAAATTTAAAACCATATTATAATATACCAGTTGCCCATTCACTGATAATGAGAACATCCTTACAGATAAAATAAACTATAACCAGTACAAATAGCAGATATGTAAGGATTTTAAACTTATAGCAATTTTAATGCGACTTATAGGAGGATTTACAAAATATTGCTGTTTTCTTTGTTTGTGGGACAGTCATGCCGTGAATGAATATTATGTAAGGAAAATTTGGCCGGAAAGGAGTGAATTTCAACCGAGATCTCATAATGTTTAGTATTACACAAAAATCGAATCCAGATCCTCTAACAAACATGACACTTTGATAAAGACTTCGCTGGGTGAGTCTGATGGAATTGGAAAAGACATCCCCAAAATCTTCATGGTTGGAGATAATAACACCGATTTTTGTGTTCCTTTACTAAATAGTGTTCTATCTAAGGATCGGGATAAATATTCAGTCAGTTCTTTTTTTAAACCAAATGCCCTTTTTGACGAGGTAGTAAGGGATTTAAATATTTTATGCCCTAACTTTAGCCCCGGAGACCACATTCTGATTTTCGCGGGTATTACTAATATTACGAGGGGAGTGAGGGTTGATGAGACTGTCCTTAAGAATGCCCTATCATCACTGGGTAATACGAATGTGACTCTGATAAGCTCCACGTATTGTGCTAATAGGGGGATTCTGAATAGTCTCATTTATAGCTTTAATCAGACTTTACTATCTATTGCAAATAATTTTACACATGTTAACTTCCTAAACACAAATCAGTACCTCTGGAATGAACGCATTGAAAATAGATCTGCTTATTTAACCCACTACATTAAAAAGAATATAATGCGAGCATTCTGCATGTAGCATTTAAACTCTTTATATATTAAACATGATAATTTGATTGTAATTCCTACTGAGACTGAGTGCCCTAATCCTGTTTTAAATACTATAACTGTCAAAGATCAATATTGTAATGTTTTAACTGACCAAACTTGTAAAGAAATAAAGGAAGTATCAACATCTGACGGACAACCAATAGTTAATCAAATTCAAAATCAAGAAGTTGTCATAGTTCATTCCAGCGATAGTGAGAGTGAGCCTGCCTCAACCAAAAAGTTTTTTGGTAAGGAGTCAAAAGAAAGATTTAGTAGTTGTTCATCAGAATGTTCAGAGTTTAGGAAATAAGAATTTACTTCTGGAGAGTGCGTTGCACAATTGTTTCTGTCACATATTATTACTTACGGAGCATTGGCAAAATGAGTCACAACTTAAAGAAATTAAGCTTAATGAGTATACCTTGTGCAGCTCATTCTCTAGATCAGTAACAAGCCATGGTGGTGTCGCTATATATATAAACGATAGCGTCGCTTTTGGATATTCAATCTATGACGTATCTGAATTCTGCGTAGAAGGAGTCTTGGAATGCGCGGCCATTATAATAGAGAGTAACAGGTGTATTGTAATTGTCATATATCGTCCTCCATCTGGGAGCTTTAAGCAGTTTTTAAGCATTTTGGAGGATCTTTTGCTACACATTTCCTCTTCTAGATTTAGTTTTATAATCGGTGGTGACTTTAATCTAGATTTTTCCAAACATAATAGCCACTTAACTTTCTTTACAGATATCTTGTATTGTTTTAATTTAAAATATGTTATTGATAAGCCAACTAGGGTTACATCATCATCAAGTACTTGTATTGACAATTTTTTAGTCAGTAGGGACTCTAGTTGCAAGGGAAGTGTTGTTAACTTGGGCCTCTCGGATCATTATTCTCAAATGTTAGTAATGTATTTAGATTTAGTTGTTCCTAAGAGGAAATCAGGTAAATGCGTTCTCGGGCGCAATATAAATAGCTACAACGTCAGAAGATTTCTTAGATATCTACAGTCGGAAGACTGGCACTTGGTACGAACTCAAACGTGTCCAAATATAGCCTTTGACTTGTTTTCAGATACTTTGTTTCATTTTTTTGAACTCAGTTTTCCTCTACAGCGTTTTAATCCTAATACAAGCAGATATAAAAATAAGTATAAATTAACTCCATATCTTCTACAGCTTAAAGAGCGAGACATTCTCTATGGCGAGATAGCTAAACACGATTCCCAATATAAAAGTATAAGCAAATATCTACATAAACATTATAGAGAACAACTTAAATTGGCAAAAACTAAATATAATGACGAAAAAATCGGAGCTTCATCTAACAAGTCAAGGGCAATGTGGACTTTTATTTATAATATTCAAAAAAAAAGGGGACGTGGGTTCTGATATAAATATTATAGAGAATGGTGTGAGGTTGTCCGACGAAGTGGTTGCAACTAACTTTAATTCTTTTTTTACCGATACCGATCACTCTCAAACTTTGGAGATAGATAATGATTTTTTGAAGCAAAATGTTCCTTTTTTTAACCCCTCTTTCTTTATGCAACCCGTTTCCTCCCTGGATGTACAGAGACATATAGTTAACTTGAAAAATTCATCCTCATGTGGGGTCGATGGAATATCAAATAATCTAATTAAGAAATGTGGACATGAACTGGTCGAAATACTTGTATTTCTTATAAATCTTTCTATTAGTGATGGGACTTTTCCGAGCAAATTAAAGTTAGCATCTGTTAGGCCAGTCTATAAAAAGAGCGATCCAAATAACTATTCGAATTATAGAGCAATCAGTTTGCTAACTAGCATCTCAAAAATGTTTGAACTAGTCATGAAAGAACAATTGAATGATTTTATACTGAAAAACAGTCTGCTTTCACCATCACAACACGGTTTCACAAAGGGCAAGAGTACGGAAACAGCGTTATGTTCTTTTCAAAAAAAAATAGTCGACGCTCTAGACCAGCAATTATCGGTGTTAGGACTTTTTGTGGATTTTTCGAGGGCCTTTGACCGGGTTCACCACGACTTATTGCTGGCTAAATTGCATAGATATGGGGTGAGGGGTGTCCCTCAAGGTATTTTCAGTTCATATCTTAAAGACCGCTTTCAATTTGTTGAGGTAAATGGATCACAGAGCACTAATACTCTTTTCACACAAGGCATACCACAAGGATCCATTCTGGGCCCCCTACTTTATCTGATATTCTCGAACGATATAATTAACTTTCTCAACGAGGGCTCCGATGTTCATACGGTGTGTTACGCTGATGACACGAATGTACTTATAATAAATAAAGATAAATTGCAATTAAAAATCATTGCAGGGCGTGTATATAAAAAGATTTTTACTTGGTCGGATAAGAATTTTTTAACTCTGAACAGTTGCACTTTCATTTAGTCTGTCTAAACGCATGATGGGTGGCAGCCTTATTCTATTCGAGGGCTCTTCTCAGCCTATCCAGTGCAGTGACACAACTAAAGTTTTGGGGATTACCATCGACTATAAACTTCAATGGGATGACCATATTAATTTATTGTGCAACAAGCTGCGGAGTGTATGTTACGCCTTACGTTTCTTATCACAGCAATGTGGTCGAGAGACACTTCTCACTATGTACTACGCAAATTTTCATAGTCGCATGCGATACGGAGTTCTGAATTGGGGAATCAGGGTTTTCCGTCTGCAAAAGTATGCTGTCCGAGTGCTGGCCAGTCTGGGGAGGCTGGAAAGTTGTCGTTCCGCATTTAAAAACCTAAGGATTTCTACGTTTTATGACACCTATATTATTGAATCGTGTTTGTATGCTTTTAAGAATAGGCAATTGTTCAGTTCGGGATCCGCCATATTGCATTACAATGTCAGAAGCGGGGCGCTCCTAATACCTCCTAGACATCGGACAACCCTATACCAGAAAAGTTTTCATTTTAAGTGCTGTAAATTTTTTAATTGTCTGCCGCTGGAAGTAAAGAACGCACCGAATGTAAATATTTTTAAGACTTGTTTAAAAAAATTTGTGCTCCAAAAGACTTGTTACAGTCTCAGCGATTTTTTTAACTGAATATTGTTTTGACATCTTTATTTGAACTTTGTACTTACATAATAATTTATTTTTAGAGTTGGTACCTAATTATTAATGTTACCTATATTAGGCAGATTTTGACGTTTTCTTCAATTACTGTTTCTGAATGTAACTTTTGAATTGAGGAAATAAAAAATTGATTTTATTTGATTTGATTTGATGTGTCCCTTGTAGACCCAAAAAATGTCCTTTTGCCTCCTCTTCACATTAAACTTGGACGAAAAGCTTTGTCAAGGCTATGAATAAAGAAGGTGAAGGATTTAAATACCTAAGACAAGTCTTTCTCCCCCCAGTTAAGTGTTAAGTGACGCCAAATTAAAAGAAAGCATTTTTATTAGGCCACAAATTCGAATATTGCTGGACGATGTTAATTTTATAGAAAATCTCACCACGCAAGAACAACTACTTAATGATTTTTAGACTCCTACAAATCGCTTTGTTGCCGAATGTTATAAAAAATTCACTTTCTCCATTCCCATTTATATAGAGGATCAAATAACTTTTAAACCATTTTTTCAATAAATATGGAATGGTACCGTTCTACATGTGGTTTGTTGAATGTAACAAGAAAACCTAACATGTTACACCTTTTTTTGCCATTCTCGTATTCAGATAGGTAGATTCTACTACAATATGCTATTAAGCTTTATGTTACAACAACAAAAAAAATTTTGGGGCCCAGTAAAATCGAAAAAGGACACTATACGTCGTATGTGTGGAAAAAAGCAAAAGTTACACTGGTCCTAAAACAAAACGAAAACCCGATACAGGTGATAACTTATACGCCAATAAATCTGTTATCGAGTCTAGCGAAAATTATAGAAAAAATAATATTCAGTCGTCTGGTTGACTTTGTCATCGAGCGTAATATTCTCCTCAATTAGCAATTTGGCTTTAGAAGAGAACACTGTACAGTGAGGCATATGACGAGACTGGCGACCGGAATGTTGCAAGGATTCAATAAAAGAAAACACATGGGAGCGGTTTTCTTCGACGTCTCGAAAGCTTTTGATAAGATCTGGCACTGCTGCCTGCCCTTAAAATTGAGACTGGGGGCTTTCAATTATCTTGTTAAGATGATTGCTAACTGTGTGGATAGGAGAAGTTTTGCAGTCTCATTAAAAGGCGCGCTTTCTGAGACTAAACACATCAGGGCTGGAGTCCCGCAAGGCTCTCCTCTCGCTCCGATGCTCTACAATATATACGTTCATGATATCCCGAGTGACAATTTTAACGAGCTGCCATAGTGAAGGGGCATTAATGATGGAAGCCTCGACAAACCCAGAGACAAAATTAGTCTATAAGACGCTCAATAAAATTTATATTTAGATCATCACACACATCACATCAGCTTCTACTTCCTTATTCGAAACTACCGTTTAGCAATGACAACCACAGTGTTCCCTTAGAAACAATTATACTACTTGTTATGCCCCAATATTCTACAACACTTTTTCAGCAATGTTTTGTATGATTATATTATGGTGTAAAGTATCATAATGATTTCCTATAAAATGTCAGTTAACGTCTTCAACAAGAAATATTCCTGCACCAGCAATTTGATCTTTGTTAACTTTGTCTTATGTGCCCCTTTTTCCCATTTTTTTTTCTCTTTGATTTATTTGTTTGCGTATGTTTACATTACATTACATTATGTAGGTATCTATTAAGGAATTATAAATAACCACTACTGGTTTGTGTCATGTATTGCTAGAGAACAGTGACGCACAAATGGTTGAGCTGTGGTTAAAAGTCTCAATATTTAGCAACTGCTCAACAGCTAGAATTCTACTTTAAGAGTTTGTAAGGAGGATTTATGTATATATTTTTCTTTTTCTGCATCCCTAATAAAGCCTGTTTGTTATTATTATTATTCTTTATTATTAAATTTCCAATCAGATAAGTGGCAAGTCTAAAATTCGAATTTTTCTGTACCGAATACCTTCAATTTTATAAAGAGACAAGCCTCATTGGTCGTAAAACTTGCTTCAGAAAAAAAAATGTTCTTGTAAAATAGGTACTCTATTTTCTGAAATTCTCTCTTCCTATACCATCATCAGGGTTGCTTTGCCTCCTGGATATATTCATTTCAGTAGCATCAGACTCTTGAATTGATTTGCGCACCGCACTTTGAATTACGTTACTCCATAACATATTGTACCAGGTAAATCCTGAGTTCTAAGGTTAGAATGGTATTTTTTTTTTTTGAAACAAGGTACTGATTAACACTTGTAACTTCAACATTGACAGCGCGAATTCATTGGAATGCACATATTTAATAAAAAAATAAAGTTACTAGGGTCATTAATCCACAGTTCTCTACTTTTGCTAACAAGGAATTTTTAAATTGTTTTAAAGAAATTGGTGCTTAGGCTTTTCTTTTAATTTAGAACAACTTTGTTATATACATTTTTTCATAAAACTTAAAAATAAGAATACTTTAAGATTAATTCCATTATAAAATAATATATAAATCTGGCACATATTGATGACAATATAATACATTATTTGATAAGTTGACGACAACAAATCAAAACTTCCCTAACTGTTGTTACCTATATTAGTCCAAGAGATTAAACCAAATTTCTTTGTCGCAGCATTTTTGGCCGCAATGGTACCTTCTCCTAGAACATACTGTAACACTACATATATATTTTATTCACAACGGCTCTTTAGCAAAAATACCAACAATATTCCATCAGCTTTACTGAAAGTCATTCCCTAATTAACACAAAATTTACGAAACCAAGCAAATAAATAAAGGAAAATAATTACCGCTTGTATAATTCAGAATTTGCTAACATTATTAATTAGGTGTCCAAACAAGTCAGATTTACTCAGAGCACCTGTTCAAACATATTAATTGATAAAACGCTGGTAAAACATGGATAACACATAAATTAAATACACTCGTTGTTTAAACTAAACCACGGAGTAGTAAAGCATTACTTAGAGTGTCTCCCGACAATGGCATACAAATAATATAACATACTAGCTTGTATCTCCCGCGGCTTGAAATTTGAACCCGCTTATGGCCCCTTTAGAGGCTGAATTAAAAAAAAATCCTTCTTAGTAAGTATCTGCATTAATAAAGCTGCTGACCAAAGTAGAGAATGGAACATCAGGGTCATTTCGACTTCTGCGCATGCTCTATAAGTACGCTATCAAATTAACTTTGTCCTGAAGAACTCGACATAACCTCACAAGAAGTAGACTTCTTTAATTGGACAGCTTGTCGTTTTATTCGTTTTCTCAAAGGTTGTTATGTTTTTGGAGCTTCAATTATAAATAAACAACCGATTTTGATGTATTTGATTAACAGAAAATCATGTGGTTCTAGTTTTATTAAGAAAAACATAAAGACTTACTGAGTTGGAAAATAAAGTAGCAATATGAAATGTCTATGTGTTTCGTTGAAACGGGAATCCTAAGTAAGTAATTTCATTTGGACATCAACCTGTTGAAGTTCATTGTTAAAATTGGTAAACATTTAATTAATGTTCCATTAAATATAGATTCCTTTACTTTTAGCAATCGAAATAAGCGAAATCTTAACAAATTAAGATCTTTACCATTTGTTTACAAATTAATTGCTGTTGCCAAATGTGACGGAAAGCGAACAACCTTATTTATCCTGTCTTATGGCCTCGAGTTGCATCACCATCTTGGCCTGCATAAATCCACCGTAAGGCCCAATTGTATAGGTTGGAATTAACTATAGAATTAATATAAAAATTAACCCTCAAATTAAACCTGAAGTTAATATAAGGTAGATTTTTGTTGCAATTGTATAGGATGAGGTTAATCCATAAAACTGCTAACTTCATAGGGATGAGAATATCAAAACTGCTTTCTGTTTTTACATTTCGTTTGTTAATTGTCATGTTTATGTCATTTAAAAGTATTATTTAATATTTTTTTGTTTGCAAGTTGAAAATACATTAATGTTTTTGGTGATTTAGTACCACATTTCTCTTTGCAGGCGTTGGTCATTTTTTTATATTAGCATTCATACAGAAGGTTTTGATAATCTAAACCTTGCAATGAGTTGTAGATCTATCCAGTAATCTACATTCTCAATACGAGGCCTACAAACTCGAGGTCTTCGCACATTCTCAACTACGTTAATAATTCTCAAATCTTCTTCGTCATCTGAGAGAAGATAACCTACAATATCGAAAACATCCATATAGGGTTACTTTATAATTACGCAACTATCGAGATTCAATAGGTACAAATGATAAAAATAGGTTCAAGAACAAACATATATGTTAAAAATACGCCATTTTTATCCTTTTTATCCAAAGATTGCGAAATAACTCATACTCAATCCACGAGTTTAGGGTTAATCCTAGGGTCGGAGGTAACCTCTGGTTATACAATGAATTTTACTACTAGGATTAACCTTCACTTTTGAGTTAATCCCAACCAACACAATTGGGGCTAAGAGCGGACGGTTTGGAAGTAATTTATGTCATCACGATTTTGGTAAAAAAAAAACACAAATATTGAATTATGGTCATGAGAGATCAAGATAGGTTCTGTTTGCCACCCTCAATCAACTTGATTCCCCATATTGACGCTTCCATAGGGGTGCTAATTAACAAGCGATTATCTCATGAATTCCTTATTGCGAATAGTTGACTTTGCCGGCTCTAATCAAAGTGCAAAGAGGCGGCAAAATTATTGTAATTTTGGAGTACGCATGTGTTAATGTGTCAAATGCATTTGATTAATTAAGTCACCAACTACTAACAGCTTTACTAGGCTTTTTGGGCTTTTCAGTCCATGCAACCAATTTTGTGTTACTTGGCAGACAGATTTCAATTCGTAAAGAATTGTCAGGTTTTGCACTTGTTCCTAGTGGGGTACCACAGGGCTCCGTTTTAGGGCCACTACTATTTACACTATACACTTCACAATTTTCTAAAGTAGTTATGCATTGCTCATCTCATTTCTATGCGGACGGCACACAAATATACTTTTCCTTTTTTCCTGACGAAATTGCTGCTTCATGTCGTTTAGTCAATCGGAACCTGGACGCCCTCTGCGACATTTCAAACAAATATTGCCTTAAACTTAATCCCCTAAAATCACAAGTAATGCTGTTTGGCAGTGCTGCTGCCCGTCTTAGATGCTTAGAGCATGTCAACATCTGTCTTAATAATGAGAAGCTCGCTCTTATAGATGGAGCAAAAAATGTAGGTGTACTCGTTGATTACAAACTTAAATTTACGAACCACGTCACGACCACTAAAAGAGCCTTCTGCAATTTAAAACTGATATATTCAAGTCGCCATTTACTCAGTAAGAAATGTCGTACACTACTTTGTGAATCGTTAGTACTAGGGGATGTGGTTTATGGCCCAAATCTGCTACGCGCAGATTCACGCAGACTACAACTGGTTCAAAATTTCTGTATTAGGCTCATTTGTGGCCTGAGAAGAGTAGTGCGCGTGTCTTACTCACTTAGAGATCTGGAGTGGTTCAATATGAAAAAGAGGCGACAATTACAATTACATTGCTCTACCTTTTATCATAAAATAATAATAACTCAGAAACCGGCTTATTTGTATAAAAAACTAAAATTTAGAACTTCTATTCACAACCTTAATGTTAGATTTAAAAACCTCTTGACTCCACCACAGCACAGGACAACCCAATATCGTGGATCCTTTTCATACAACGTCACCAAGCAGTATAACATACTAAGAGCGAGACTTTAAGAAGTATAAACCTTCCTACGTTTAAGTACTATATTAGGCAAGTGTTGATGAACAACAATGATTAAGTGTTTAGGATTATTGTCTCTTGTAATTAAGTATATATTAACTGTTTAAGGATATCGAGGGTAAGAAGTATGGGTGTATTATTGTTATTATAATTCTTATTGTATTATGGTTATTATTATTATATTACATGATCACTATTCTATTATATTAAAATTATATATTTTTTTAAATTTTAAATTATGAATTGAAATATTAGTCAGTTATGTCGTTCTGACAGATTAAATTAAGTTTTTAGGGATAAAAAAATACAGAGAGTACAAGTTTTGTTGGGTTGTTTGTAAAAGCGCTGCTAACTGCTATGGCAGATGAGTGCGAAATCTGCCCTTGTCAAAGAAATGGAATAGTACATTATTATTATTTTTATTATTATTTATTATTATTATTTCTTACTTATTTTCGTACGTTTTTTTCCATCTTGTATATTATTTTCTCATTGACAAAAGCATTTATTATTATTATTATTAATTAATATTGCCACCCCTCTTGGCATCAATTATTACCTTTGCCAGTTAGGCTGAAAGCTGGCACTATCATTAATACAGTATTGCCCGAAAAAAACAGTACTGAACTTGTAATCGTTTTATATATTTAAAAAATACATATTATTGACACTTTATTATATGTTCTAAGTGTGCACCTCCTCGTTCAAGACAGACTTCATAACGATGTTCTAAGTTTCTGGTCATGTTATTGAATAAGGGTTGTCTCAGAGCTGCGAAGAAGACTCTAACGGCATCCTTTAATTCATCGATGGTTTGTGGTGCCCGTTTGAAAACGGCATTTTTAGCCATGCCCCAAATGTATGCGTCTGGAGGTGTGAGGTCTGGAGAATGTGAAGGATAAGGGAAGTCAGTAAATCGTGAAATGAATTTGCTTGGAAAATGTTCTTGAAGAAATTGACGAATTGCGGCAGCAGTATGGCAAGTTGCCCCGTCCTGCTGAAAAAATTGGTTTCGAAATGCCAAGTTACGTGCACGACAGAATTGACGTAGATCAGGGATAAATCGTGTTAAAATGTGTCTGTACCTCTGTTGATTAAGTGTGACTTGCCTACCATTCTCTTCGATGAAGTACGGACCAATGATTCCGTGTCCGGACACAGCACACCAGACACTCACTTTTGCACTATGTAAAGGAACCTCTTGAACCTCATCGGGTCTGGCAAAGCCCAGAAATCGATTTGTGCGACGATTCACATAGCCTGACAAGTGAAAGTGTGCTTCGTCTGAAAACCAAACATTTTTCAAAAATTCAGGATTTTCATACTGTAACGCGAGAATTCTGGCGCAATATTCCACTCTACTGCGAAAATCCCGAGGATGTAGTTGTTGATGTACCTGAATCACATACGAAAATGCACCCAGCTCCTTCAGGATTCTTTGAAAGGAAGTTCTTTTTAAATCAAGTTGTAACGCTGTCCTTGCCTGGCTGGCTTTCGGATTTTGTAAGATTTGCTCAAAAACACGTTCATGGTTATTGTTGTTGTTAACTGTCCTGGGACGCCCCGAGTTTCCTTTTCGTTGGCACAATACACTACCCGTAGTTCTGAACTTTTCAATAACCTTCAAAATTACAGCATTACTTGGAGAACGTTTATTAAACCGTTGTGTGAATTGATCAGACACGTATAGCAAACTTGCACCATTATGTCGGCCCATTCCGTATGAGCGAAAATAATGCTCTACCAGAAACACTTTCTCCTCTGTACTTAACACCATTTTTAACAATTAGGCCCTACTAATTACTTCTTTGAGGTTTACTTGACAGGTCTATACTAGCTAACTTGAGTGTGACAGCGCACGCATAAAAACACCGCCAACTTAGTTTCAGTACTGTTTATTTCGGGCATATCTGTATTTAATTGACACATGTGCACAGATTACAGAAATATGTGCTCATGTGTACTTTAAAATTACAATTACTTTGCTGCCGATTTGGGCATTGATTAGGACGGACAAAGAAAAATCCTGATCTCCCATGACCAAATTTTAATTTGTGGGATTTTACCAAATTGCGTAAAGATAAAATAACTTCCATACCGTCGGTTCTTCTATCAATATTGTTCATTATCCAAATATCCATAAAAACTGCTTTTATTATTAATTTGAAAATTACGGCCCCAGAGAGTGTCTGGATATCATGACATCCCTATTTTAGAAGGTGGTTTTCATTTTTTTTTTTTTTTTTATGAAAAGGCATAGCACTGCAGGATAAATCCTTTATGGCGCTCTAGGAGCGGTGCGTGTGCGCAGTAAACGATTCACGTTGGTCTTGAATCTTTGGAGATTATACTCGTTGGGGAACGCGATCTCAGGGAGGCCGTTCCAGAGTGATGACGTTCTCCAGATGAAAGAATTTTAAAACAGTGTCGTTCGAGGGACACTAAGCTGAACCACGTACTGGTGGGCTGCAGTGGCTCGTCGTGTATTTCTACCATGCACCGCTCTGGGTGGTATCAAGCGGGCAACCTCAGTTGAACACTTGCCATGAAAGTATTTGTAAAATAGACTCAAGTCGCCAACCTGCCTTCGATGTTCAAGGCTTTCCAGATTGTTTGTCAGACTATGGTCACCGATCAAGCGAATGGCTCTTCTTTGAATGGAATCTAGCAATCTCAGGGTATGTGTTCAGTGCCGAAATAAGGTTGTGGTCAGACGTTCCTAACGGCGGCTTCACGGTGACAGTGTACAAGTCGGGGTTTGAAGTTAAGAAAAGATCCAACAAACTAGCAAAATCACCATGTCGGTCTGGAATCCGAGTTGGTTCACCCACCAGCTGGGTGAGGCCAGAGCTGATGGCAAAGGATTCGGCTTCACGACCTTGTTCGTCAGTCATGTTTGAGTATTTGAGCCAGTTGACATTATGAACGTTGAAGTCGCCAAGGATGACAACTTCGGAATTGGGATGGTGGGTTTGCAAAAAGTCGATAGTATTAGCAAGAGAGGAGAACAAGTCTCTATAATGGGTATCACTTGGCGGCCGGTAAAGGCAGCAGATGAATTTAGTAATTCTCTGCGTTGATATTTTAAACCACATTACATCAAAGTCGTTAGGCTCGAGTGTCTCCTCTCGTTGACAAGAAATATCACTCCGGACAAAGAGACAAAGGCCAAAATTCCGCCTAAATCGGTGATGAAAGTCATACCCAGGATATAAATAGCTGACCGTACTAATCGATGATCTGACTTTGGTTTCGGTTAGTGCAAGTATATGAGGTTTGGTAGATTGTAGATGTTGATGAACTGCATTGATGTTCGAGTTCAGTCCTCTTATTTGTGTCAATTTGGAAGTTGCTAATCTCGGGTCTTTTAACAACTCCAGTTTTCACACCATTTCCATTTAGAATATTGTTCGAAGGACCCGCATGGCTACTGGACATGGTGGATGATTGGATAATCTCGCTTGATAAGGCGCCAGGACCCGCCCCCACCCGGAGATCCATCTTTACCATAACTGGAATTATTGCATATTTTTATGTTTAATAGAAAACCATGATACGTAACTTCGTTCCCTTCGTTCCGGTGAATTCGTTTCATATTCCATTTCAGTTCTATGTAATAAATAATACTTTTTAGTACTCTTTTCCTTGACCAACCCTCTTCCAATAACGTAATTATTGTAGGTTTCTCCACCTGACATACTTGTGGTATTCTCACGAAAATAAGAACTGATAAGATTGAATTGCCACTTGTTGATACCTTCACATTAAGAATATTTATTATGGTATTATGTGAAAATGTTAAAGGTTTTCGGTATACAATGCTCACCGCTATTTTGCATGTGTAAGTGAAAAGTACCGCAGGCGGAAGTAATTTTGGGGTCATTCCCAAATTTCGAGAATAATTTAGTTTTTATACTTCTACCTACTGTACCTACTTTAGTCCCACTAAACTGAGACTAAAATGGGTAATTCAATCCCAAGGAACTAAAGTGCATCCTAAATCATACAATTAAAAAAAGGGGCGAATTTTATTTACTTATTTATATTCAGATGGATGTTTACCGTCTAACCCCTTTTCATCTGCTTTTTTCAAGTGAAAGGTTTCCATTTTGACTGTAGTCGCAAGTTTGATAAGATTTACAACTTATTTATTTATACTCTAAGTGACTTTTGTCTTTTAAAGTAGACTAAATTATAACATTATCAGGTGTTTTTATATTTATACCTACATATTACGTAATTTTAGTAATACTATTTCTGAAAGTACAAAAAATAGTGCATAATAAACCAAGGGACAAAAGTGCTTTAATTCCTCCAATGGCGAATGGGGATTTGGTGGGATTGCGATTTAGTCCCTTGGTTTATAATATACAGAGTGGCAAAGAAGTCGCTCATAATGCCTGTAACTTTTGAATTATCTCGTATACGAAAAAGTGACCTGTATGAAAGTTGTTTAGTAAATTATTCCCCACATTTCTACCTGCATGCATTTTTTCTGTCATTTCTGGTTTGGTTGCCATAGAGACTAACTTACTTTTTTCAAATGGAATACCCTGCATATGATTGCATATTTGGATTCTACTGGCAAAACTCTGAATTTTTTGTATTTCAGATTTTCACCTATCTGCAAGCGTTTCCGATATAATGACAGCTAAAAAATTAAAAACTTCCTAATTATAGTTACTCCTACCTAATACCCACCAGTTGAGTCAAGGTGTTTTCATGACAGCGACCTAAGAGGTGTCAATTTTGAGTTCCTGTTTAATTTTCTGATGTCAGATTTCTAATTGGTTTACACTATGGTTCATCTGAATGAGAAACAACGAGTTGAAATTTTAATAATGAGCGATTACGAAAATATGAAGAGATCGCAAGATCAGGTTTGTCAACTTTTTAATGAATTATATCGAAATAGGCCTCCAATAGCTATCTATATAGATAGTCAGGCAGCGATAAAGGCAATTCGTTCCAACAACATTAAATCAAAACTAATGAGGCGATGTCGCAACAATTTTCGCATACTTGGTGCCCGGTATCAATGAAGACTAAGGTTAAAGAAAGCAAATACCCATGTTATTAAACCGATGCACGCATGTCTAATTAAATGTCAAAATCAGCGGCCATATTGCAGTGTAGCTGCGATATATGCATGCGCGAGACCGGCTCGTTCAAAAAATGTTTTCTTACATTTTTATTAAAGCTTTTTAAATATTTTATGGTAATTAAACGCAAAACTGGATGGTTCCAAAACATCTTTAATTTAATAATATGAAAATAATAATATACTTAACAATACAGTTCAATGACTAAATCTATACTACATAAAATAGGGTAACATCGTTATAATAATAAACAGCCCCACATAAAAGCAACATACAATGTTTATATAATTAAACAATTTTTTTAAAACATATATTACATATGAGAACACTCAAAATCTGTTTTTTATATACCTAAGTAAAAACAAATGTATACATACTTTCTAATAAAATAGTAGTTTGGACTCGGAGGACTGTAAACTGATGGTCTGGCTGGTTCGGTGTAACTATAAAACCATGAAACAAAGGTATTACAGGGATATCGTGAAGAAATTGATAGTGGGAATACTCGTCGAGAAGTAATATTTACAGTTTAAAAACATACATTGCAATCGGGGGGCACTAATTAAGTATTTTACAACTTCTCCGAGGGACACCTAAATTATATTTTATTTACATTGTACTATCCTGTGGTACTTAGAGTAATATAGTAAAATGTACTATTTATTATTTAAAGCAAGCTCTAAAATATAAAAAAATGGGATGGAAATTAAACAGGAAAAATTGTTTAGAAAAATTGCAAGGTTTTGGGAGGTCAGTGACCAATTTTGAGCGATTTCTTTTGAATCTTCCGATATATCTAATAGTGATGCTTGAGCACATTTAACCAATAAATGATTGAAATGACTTACTTGCGACAAAAAGACCCATTTTCTGCAGAAAATTGGAAAAAAGATAATAAAATCACAAAAAGGAAACGTCAACCTCACCCACCATTTATTAAAAAATCCGAAGATTAACTTACGACGTATAGTCTGAACTTTTAAGAGTGAGAGTGATGGAATAACTTCAAATAACACATTGTAAAAAAGGATAACCCAAGAAATGTCAAAGAGTGTGGCGATTCTTTCTGCGGTTTTTGCAGTGTAGCTTTGTGACAGCTGTCATTCTTCTGCTTCGCTTCCTCCCATTTGGGTCTCACCGGGCTGACCCGGTATCGAGTCACTCTGTGTTGGGTTCCTGGTCATCACGGCATAGATGGCAGTGAGTCGGCTGATGCGCTCGCCAAGGAGGGCGCGGGCATGTCCGCCGATCTAGCAGAGAATGCCGTGGCTAGGCCGCTGGGATTGGTCAAGGAGGAAATAGATCGTACAGCCAAACAACTTGCAATAAGCAGATGGACAGAGCTAACAACCTGTAGTATCTCCAAGCAATTGTGGCCCCTATTTGATAACAAGAAAACCGCAGCGTTATTGTAACAAAGTCGGAAGGACTTAAGAAATATCACTGCCGTGGTTACCGGACACTGTCTTTTCGGTAGACATGCTGAACGTATTCAAACACCAGCTAACGACTTCTGCAGAAGTTGCAGAAACGAAAAAGAGGAGGAAAGCATTCAACATTTTTTGTGTGAATGCCCTGGCCTTACAAGAAGAAGGTTTAATGCCTTGGGCGAACCATTCTTCAATAATCTGGAGGAAGTAAGCAGCTTACAACTGGGTCGACTTACTAGGTTTATCAACAGTAGTGGCTGGTTTGAGTGAGCTGCCAAGATTCTTCTACGCCGTACTTCGCACTAGCCATCAGGGAGCTGATGCTGATAGGTTCCGCAGAAAATGTGTGGTAACACAACGGTCCTTATAGGACTACGTGAGACTATCTGGATAGACCAGAAGTCTGCCAGTCTAACCTAACCTAAGGCCTCCAATAAATCAGTCAACGGTGTGTCAAGTGGTAAAGAAATTTCGAGAAACAGGCAGTGTTTGGGAAGCCCGCTCGACTTCTTTTTGTGGGGACACTGAAGGAACAAAGTCTACGTTAACCGTTCAAATGACCTAGAATCTTAGGAATTAGGGCTGAAATTTGGGCCATTCCAGCTTCCTTTTAAACATTGTAGACAGGTTCAGGGATCGACTGGCGCTCTGCTTAGCAAAAAATACTGGTCATTTTGAACACCTGATCCACTGAAAAGGTTTCACTTGTTTATTATACCGATGTTAAGTTGTTCAATTATCTAGGCTATTTATTTTGTTATTATAAAGTTTGTTACAATTTTATATAAATAAAAATTTGAAATACAAAAAATTCAGAGTTTTCCAAGTAGAATCTAAATATGCAATCATATGCAGGGTGTTCCATTTAAAAAAAAAGTAAGTTGGTCTCTATGGCAACCAAACCAGAAATGACAGAAAAAATTCATGCAGTAAGAAATGTGGGGAATAATTTACTAAACAACTTTCATACAGGTCACTTTTTCGTATACGAGGTAATTCAAAAGTTACAGACATTATGCGCGACTTTTTGGCCACTCTATCTTATTTTATATTATTCACTCTTAACTCTTATTTATTAGGGGCGACTAATATTTAATAATAATATTAGAAGACAAAAACAAGAAAATAAACAAAATTTTCTTTGCCTAATATTTATAGGTCTTAACGGAGGGGGGGGGGGGAATTCAATTTGCCCCTCCCCCTAGCTACACCAGTTTATTAATGTACCTTTGTAGTTTCTGCATGTTATAATCATTTATATCAATTTCAGTTTGATAATAATTGGTAATATTTCATTAAATTATGTTTTGTTTCAGGTAAGCCCCAACAAAGGAAAAGAGAAAGAACTCGTGCCAGTAAGTATTCGCATTGTTAGAAGTCAAGAAATAATTATATTTTGGCGGAATAGTGATTACTAAAGGGCGGAATACATGCAATTAAATTCAGTCAAAATATGCGCATATACAGGGTGTTTCCTAACCTCTCTGAAAAAATGAAGGAGGTGAATCCTCACCTTATTTTAAGATGAAAATGTGATATAAAAGTTTTTCGCATGTCGCTTTTTTTTCGAAATACAAGGTGTTAAAAAAAAATTAGTAAAGCAATAATAATCATTTTAATAATTGATTTAAAAACTTTTAGTAATGAACTCGCATGAACAAAAGTCAAATAAATTGCTGAAAATGTCCTCCATGAGCCAGTAAACACCCATGTACACGACGTGCTAAATTGTCTCTTACGTGTTGGAAAATTTCGGGACTGTCGCGAATCGTATTAAAACCATCAATAATACGCAGTCGAAGGTCTTCTTCAGTTTTAATAGGAGTAGTATAAACGAGTTGCTTAAGGTGACTCCAGAAATAAAAATCCAATGGATTCAGATCCGACGAACGGGGTGGCCATGGGTGAGGTCCTCCTCTACCTATCCAATGAGCAGGATATTGTTGATCTAAATAGTTTCTAACACGTACTGCAAACTAAGGGGGAGCGCCGTCATGCATGAACCACATTAAAGTTCTCGTTCTTAATGGCACTGCTTCCATCAATTCTGGCAATTCATCTCTAAGGAAGTTGTAATAGACATCAACAGTAAGTCGATTTGGAAAAGAATACGGTCCAACTAAGCTATCTCCAATAATCCCTGCCCAAATATTAAAAGAAAATGTATACTGGTGATGTCCTTCGATAATAGCATGAGGAGTATCTTCCGCCCAAATATGGTTGTTGTGAAAATTTATGATGCCTTGTCTGGAGAAATTCGCTTCATCTGTAAATAGTATTTTTGCCGAAAAATGTGAGACCTTTAAAGAATTTTCTTGAAACCAGTTACAAAAATTAACTTGAGCTGGAAAGTCTCTAGGCAACAAAGCTTGCACTCTTTGTACGTGATAAGGATAAAGTAAATAGTCCTTTAAGATACCCCATACTGTTTTGTATGCTTATAACACACACGAAAATACCTTTAACGCACAGCTTGACAAACACCAAACGACTGATGAACTAAGATGAAAAAACTCTGCTTTATATTGAACACCTGAAATTCGCCATTAACCTACCTAATATACCAATATAATAACATAATTAATAGTAACGTAAGGCCCTTAATAATTAGTTTAGGCATAGATGATATTATAATATTGTAGATTAATATTTTTGTATAAATATTCATAGCTATTTAATTACATGATTACAATAAAGATACTTACCTATTATTTTATATTTGTTGTTTTGTTGAAAATAGCTAACCTAAACTATTGAAATTAGTAGGTAAAGGTAAATAATGCGGTCGGGAAATCAACGAATTATTGTGGAATGGAGCATACCTTTGGCCAATACCTGTAAATTAGGGACCAAAATAACCCATCATCTGTCAATTTTTATTTTAATGGCCTGTAGAATTTCCTATTGTCTTAAATAATATATGCCTTTGATAATGATCCGCAAGGGTTAAAACACGTGTCAGGAAACTGAATTAAATTGTAAAATATAACAAGTACGACTTTAATTTCCTTTACTAAAAATAAATTAAATTAACAATTTGAATGGATCGTAATGATATGTTGGCATTTGTGCAAATTGCATAAGAATTAAACCAAATTAAGAAAAACTAGGAGAAATTAAAGGCTTAATTCTATCTGCATAAATCCACCTTTATAATAAACACACAATTTTTCTTGGCTTTGAAGGAATAACTATAAAGGTGAATCACCTAAAAATGTATTAACAGCAAAATTATTAAGGATAAGATAAAATAGAAGCAGCTTTTTGGATATTAAATAAGAGTTTTTTTAAAATCATATAAAAAATTGGGCGTTCCAGTTAAAAAGTCTACACCATTTTACTTTTGGTTCAAGTGTTTTTTTGATAAGATTTTTAAATTCTACTGGAGATATTTTTTCAAAAGTAGGCTGTACCGTTTTCGATACTTTTATTGGAGTTATTATCCAAAACAGAGGTTGCGATTTTCACATCAGTTTGCTACTTTTTAACGAAACGAAAGATTCCGGTGTCAAATATGTCATGGTTTTCTTTGTTTTTAATATACAGGGTGATTTTAAAAAACTCCGCTTTTTAGGCACCCCTCGTATTTCCGCTAAGCGTTAACTTATCAAAAAAGTCAAAACTGATATTGATAGACTTTTTTGCGTAGAGTTCAGTGTCCCAATCAGTTTATTTTCCAAAAATGCAGATAATAACCAAACCTACGTTTCTTTAATGGGATACCTTGTATGATATTTTTTATATTGACTTAGCATGCTGCAAAAACTTCTGGTATGATGATAATGTAACGTTGTTACTTTCAGGTTGTTATGATTAGATTTTTCCTTGTGTCGTAGAACCGTCCGTAGATCTACCTCCATGCGCAAAACCGCTTCTAATTTTAAGGTTATGTTCTCTCAAATATGGTTTATTCTCTGCGACCTTTTCGGTGGGTTCCTAGGCTTGACGGAAAACTGATCTGTGTTATGCGGTCAAACGAGATTCGGACGTCTGGTCAGACCCTTCGCCCTTGTGAGAAAATTCGGGAAATCTTTCCCCATCTCTGGGTTTTTCACATCAAATCTTGTTTGAGGCACATATATAACCAGAATTATCCTTCATCTATCACATTTTGGTCTTAATGTCACTGCCGTTTTCCAACTCGCCGCCTTATTGATCCTTGGGTTTCCGTCTGATTTTTGGAACATTTGTGAGGCGTATTTGAGGGCCAATATTACTATTTGCTGAGCAGCAACAAGAAGCCATCGCGTAAGGTAACCTGCCACCTACAGGAGGACCCTACTGATAAGTACCATTTCATTTTAATTTAACTATTGATTTAACTAAGTGATTCCATTATGTTTTACAGCCAAATGTGTTTTCCCTCGTACCTAAATTAGGTAATATCATATTTTAGTTCTAATCAAAGCCATAAGCTATTTTGCATTTTGTGTATCATAATTTACCAGTGTTTTTTAATATTATTCAACATTTTAAATAATTTTCCATATTAATCAAAGTCATTCAGATGTATAAAGGGATGTGTAAATGAGTTGCAACTCTTGCGCTATATTAATGAGTGTTTAAACTAGCGAAACTCAAACATTTTTACTTTCAACTTTACCTTTTGTCTGGTTTGGTAAATCAACTGACTGTAAGTATTGTTGTTATTTGTAATTTAAAACCACCTTTAACCTCTTTTTTCGTAATTAAATAACTTGTTAGTAGTCATTTTTGTGTTGGTTTTGGCACTGGGTGTGAACCCCGTTGTTTCACTCACAGGAATTTGGTGTTGTTGTGTCAACTTGGAACTAATTGGAACTAATATTCCATTGGCCCATTTCAATTCCGTCTATCTCCAACAAGACGATGCTCCGGGCCACAACAATCATTATAATCTTGGGTCGTTGATTTTACTTTCAGTGTTTTTGTTTTTATTGATACTTCAGTTTTATGTATCTGTTAATGTGCTTGTTTCTTCGCAATAAAATTTCAGTATTTGAATATTATATTATAAGTATTGTTTAAAGTAAAAAAACGTAATAATAATTAAGTATTCACATACAATTGAAAATATAAGTAGAAAAACATGTTTAGAGTAACTATTATCGAGCGTATTTTATTGAGTAAATTTTTACAATAATTGACTTGATATATTGAAACCTTGAACCAGTTAATTAATAGGAGGGGTAGCGATTTGGCTACCCCCACTACCGATTAACTGATCTGGAATCGATACAAAAGTTTCAATAAAACACGTTAATTATTATAAAAATTTTGCGTTTGGCCATGGCCTACTGTTACAAATAAAATAAGAAAGTAAAGATATCTTCTTCTAGCTTCTTTTTTAAAATAAGTATACACATCTGTATATTTTTGAAAAGAATCGTCATTTATCAACATAAAAAATAATATACAGGGGGGGTCTCATTTAAAAAAACACAACAATTAAATTAAAAACGAAAACAGCCATGACATGTTTGACACCGTAGTCTTTCGTTTCGTTAAAAAGTATCAAACCGCAATCTCTGTCTTTGATAATAAATTCAATATCCCCTAAAAGTATCAAAAAATGGGACACCCTGTACAGAGAAAGTCAAAAGAAAGCCCCTGTTTAGACCTCGGTACATATACCGCTCCAAAATAACGTTACTTCGGAGCGACACGAGTTTGACTGACCACTTATAGCGGTTACAATACGAAACGAAGCGAACTGTTGAGTTTTTCATCAGTCCCTGTAATAATTGCAATGCCTATTGTAATACCTAATTACTTATAACTTCAATTGTATTTACAATTCACGGAAAATTGGACAATAATTAGTGATTTTTTACTCTTTATCAAATTAGAAATATCGAAAAAATAAAATTCTTTTAACTGTGATATGTTTTATAAAATTGCCTATTCTTGTTCTTGTTTAATTAATTAACAGAAACTAAATATATATAAATAAAAGTTCTATAATACAGTAAAATCTCTCAATAGCGACCACCCTCGGAGAATCAAACGTTGATCGGTTAACAGGGGTGGTCTGTTTGTGGAGAAATATTAAAACAACTGGTCTGCAGTTTACAGTGTTTGTTTATTAATAAGTATTTACATATATGTAAATAATTCTAAATATTATTGTTTAAATTTATCGGAACTGAAATTAAATGAGATGAAGGCAATTTACCAAATAGTGTGTATCAGCCAAATAGAATAAATTCGATAATAAATACATAAGGGCGTGTCCGAAAAAACGCTCGGACACGTCGATCGGTATTTCTAGTTGCGCATCTTTTTCAATAAAAACTTTTTATATACAGGGTTGGGCAAATGTTCCGGAACGGCTTAATTACAAGCGAACGAAAAGTGATATCGAATCGGGGTTTTGGGCAATCTATAGGACAAAAATTTTACTATTTGACTGGTATACCATATGTCAGTAATGTCACCAACTGTCAAGTGTCGACGATATTTTTTTATTTTTTTAAATGGAACACCCTGTATATTATCAGATATTCTAGATCTTCAATAAATTACAAATATTTTTCATATAGCATACCATATGATTAAATTCAACTGTTTCGGAAATACGGGCAAATGAATGTAGTACATTTTATTTAAACAAAACCAAGGTAATAACTTTAAAACACAATAATATAAAATAATGGTTATTTAATTAAATGTTCAAAATGTCGTCCTTCAGCCACCTGACAGTGTCCAATCCTGTCGGAAAATTCAGAACGCACGTTTTGCAAATGTTCACGAGAAATAACATGCACAGCATCTAAAATTCTGTTTTGAAGATCCTCCAAAGTCTTAGGTTGTGTACGATATACGACAGTCTTTAAATTACCCCAGAGGTAGAAATCTAGAGGTGTTAAATCTGGAGATCTAGGAGGCCATTCAATGGACCCTCTCCTACCTATCCACCTTCCAGGAAAAGTTTGATCTAAATAATTTCTGACATGTATACCAAAATGAGCTGGCGCCCCATCTTGCTGAAACCAAATGTCATTCGCTAGTATTTGATCGTTAACCTGATCATGATATAAATTAATCAAATTTGGTATAATTCTATTTCGAAGCAGATCTAAGTAGTAAATAGATGTCAAGTTTCCATCAAGGAAGAAAGGCCCAATAATATGGTTTCCAATTATACCTGCCCACACATTTAATTTTTGGGGGTGTTGCGTACGGTGCTCAATCATCCAATGGGGATTATGGTCTGACCAGTATCGACAGTTGTGCCTATTGACGAAACCATTAAGACAGAATGTAGCCTCGTCAGAAAATAAAATACGACTTACAAATTTAGGTTGTAGGTCTATGTAGTCCATTATTTCTTGACAAAATTGCATACGCCTATCAGGATCGTCCTCTGATAGTTCTTGAAGCAAGCTGACTTTATAAGGAAACATTTTATTTTTTTTGAGGATTCTTCTAATTGATTTTTCGCTGTTTTCATGTGCAAGAGCAAGCTTTGGAACTGACGTCTGTGGTTCTTCTTGCAGGGCAAGCAAAACATCCAGGGATTTCTCGTCATTTGTAGCAGTTTTCGGACGACCTGTTTTTGGCAAGTTTTTTACCGTACCCGTATGCTCAAAGTTATGGAATATTCTATTAGCAGTTGATTTAGAAATGGGATCTTGAACAGGAAAACTTTGATTGAAAAGGTCGGTTGCTTCTTGAAAAGATCTCCGTCTATCCCCATATCCTATCATCATAAGCAGAGTAATCCGTTCTTGTTCAGTTAGCTGAACCATAGTTTTATCAGTTATATCAGAGGTTTA
The DNA here is from genome assembly GCA_963920685.1 of Polydrusus tereticollis. Lineage (NCBI taxonomy): Eukaryota > Metazoa > Arthropoda > Insecta > Coleoptera > Curculionidae > Polydrusus > Polydrusus tereticollis. The sequence continues at coordinate 22,957,978 of OY987328.1, forward strand.
GTCGATAAATAAAAAACTCGCACAACTCACTTAATACAAATAAATAAAAATTAAATAGGAAATGTGTCAGAGTGACACTTGGGAGTCATGGAAACTAAGACTTTTATTTGGAATGTCATAATAAAAGAAATATGTTGCTTGATTTTTAAACAAAATGTAATATGGGCTTTCTAGATTCATTTGCCCGTATTTCCGAAACAGTTGAATTTAATCATATGGTATGCTATATGAAAAATATTTGTAATTTATTGAAGATCTAGAATATCTGATAATATACAGGGTGTTCCATTTAAAAAAATAAAAAAATATCGTCGACACTTGACAGTTGGTGACATTACTGACATATGGTATACCAGTCAAATAGTAAAATTTTTGTCCTATAGATTGCCCAAAACCCCGATTCGATATCACTTTTCGTTCGCTTGTAATTAAGCCGTTCCGGAACATTTGCCCAACCCTGTATAATGGCGTGTCATGTAACAGTGGCCAATACTAACTTTCTTATTTTAAATGCAACAACCCCGTATAATATTCAATTTTTGGATTCTTCAGAAAATTTTAGACATATTTCATGTACCGGGTGTTCCACCTAAGGAGGTAATCGGCTATATTTCAGAAAGTAATAACACTGGGACTTTGGGAAACAATATATATCGATAAAAGCGGTCAAGAGAAATTGCTGGAAATACTTAATAATTTCTTAATATTTCCGAAACAGAGGAAAAGAAGGGCTTTTTTTCAAGACCAAGTTGAGTAAAATCGGTTTATCCAAAGCAGAGATATCAGCGTTTGAAAGAAAAAAAGTTTGACCTTCTCCCACCACTTTATTATTGAAAATAGAAAAAAACGATTCCTAACATAAAGTTGCATAATTTTATTCGGAATACAATGCTTATATATTTAACATATTTTTATTGAGAAAAATTCAAAAGAAAATCAGCATTTCTATTTTGAAAGTTCTCTTACGCCCCCTAGCGGTCATTTTTCGAACTCGAAAATAATTTCCAGCAATTTCTCTTGGCCGCTTTTATCGATATATATTTTTTCCCAAAGTCCTAGTTTTATTACTTTCTGAGATATAGCCGATTACCTCCTTAGGTGGAACACCCGGTACAACAATATCCTATACCTATCTTCAACTGTTTCGGAAATGTTGATGTTGAAAATTGATGTTAAAATGTTTTACTGATATGAAATAAAAAAAGGTATAAATAGTTTTGTTTACTTTTGTTTAAAACGCCTGTCCTTGGCATATCAGAAAAATGGTTTTTTCAACACAAATGCATAAAATAACAATTCTATAGATTTAAGAAGTAGCCCATGTTCTGTGGCGAGATTGTAAATAAAAATAAAGGTCTGTCTTTACCACCAAATAACTTTATTTGCCCCTCTAGGGTAGAAAACAAGGGTTATAGAAAATACATGAAATTATGAAGAATTAGAATAAATTTCTTAAAGTTGTTGTACTAGTTTCGATTTTAGGGAAAGTCATCTTCAGCAACTAATCATTTAAGAAATTTTGTAATGAAAAGTAGTTAAAACAGTCGGGAGAACAATGGGTGATTCAACAATAAAATACAATGAAATGCAGTTTATGCAACCATTGGAATAGACAGCAGCTTATTATAAGGACGAAGTATCTCAACGGAAGGAGATGATTAAACGCAAGTGGGATAAAAGACCCTAACCATAATACAGTGATTTAAGAATGTTGAAATTAGAACATGTTGTAAAAGAAGAAATTACTTATTAATTTAAAATGAGACTGACTTAGTGAGGGGACATGTATATTGTTGTGGTGGATTAGATTTTATGTAAATTAAATTAAATGAAATTGCTTCTCCTTAGAATTGTCAAAATAAAATTATGTCCTTTCTGGTAAAAATTTTTTTTTTTTTTGGGAATACATCAAGTGGTCATTATTCACATGTTATATTATAAAATAAAATAAAATTTTCTTTTAGTTAAATAAACAAAAACATTGTATTAATGAAGGCAATTCTTAGTTTTAATTTTCTGGTAACAGGAAGAAAATTAAAACTAAGAATTGCCTTCATTAATACAATGTTTTTGTTTATTTAACTAAAAGAAAATTTTATTTTATTTTATAATATAACATGTGAATAATGACCACTTGATGTATTCCCAAAAAAAAAAATTTTTACCAGAAAGGACATAATTTTATTTTGACAATTCTAAGGAGAAGCAATTTCATTTAATTTAATTTACATAAAATCTAATCCACCACAACAATATACATGTCCCCTCGCTAAGTCAGTCTCATTTTAAATTAATAATTAATTTCTTCTTTTACAACATGTTCTAATTTCAACATTCTTAAATCACTGTATTATGGTTAGGGTCTTTTATCCCACTTGCGTTTAATCATCTCCTTCCGTTGAGATACTTCGTCCTTATAATAAGCTGCTGTCTATTCCAATGGTTGCATAAACTGCATTTCATTGTATTTTATTGTTGAATCACCCATTGTTCTCCTGACTGTTTTAACTACTTTTCATTACAAAATTTCTTAAATGATTAGTTGCTGAAGATGACTTTCCCTAAAGTCGAAACTAGTACAACAACTTTAAGAAATTTATTCTAATTCTTCATCATTTCATGTATTTTCTATAACCCTTGTTTTCTACCCTAGAGGGGCAAATAAAGTTATTTGGTGGTAAAGACAGACCTTTATTTTTATTTAATTCTATAGATGATTGGTTATGGAGATAAAACACGGACACAAATGGAAGTTGATCGCTTATTTCATGAAAAAGTTCCAAATTTGCCGCCTATAACTCAAGGGACAATTATTAGTAAAATAGAAAAGCAGTTTCGCCAGCTTGGACATGTAAAGCAGATAAAAAAAAGTAGCTGCTAATGCAATAAGTGATGATACCAAATTAGATATTATGCTTGAGTTTCAGGAAAACCCACATACGAAGTCAAAAAACAGCCCCAATGTTCGATGTTTGCCATTCATCGATTATTCGAACATTACAAGAAAATAAAATGTATCCCTATAAAATGATACCTACTCATAAGCTCATGGAAGACGATTTTAATAGGAGAACGTATCCTTGTGAACGTTAGATAACAATGTGATCCAATTAGAACATGTTTTGTTTTCTAATGAGTGCACCTTTACACTTCACGGTCATGCTAATCGTCAGAATTGCCGCTATTGGTCTAGAGAAAATCCTCACTGGATGAGAGAAGAACATATGCAATATCCTTAAAAGGTTAATGTTTGGGCAGGAATTGTTGGAGATCATATCATAGGTCCCTTTTTCATTAATGGCAATTTAAATGGCGATAATTATTTAGCACTGCTCCAAAATAATGTCTTGCCAACTTTGACAAACTCATATCCTGATCCAACAAACCCACAATTTCCAGCGAATAATATGATATGGTTTCAGCAAGATGGAGCACCGCCCCATTACCAAATCAATGTTCGGCAGTACCTCAACCAAGTATTTCCAAGTCGGTGGATGGGGAGGCGTGTATGGATGGAATGCCCAGCACGATCTCCTGATCTGACGCCATTAGACTACTTCTTACGGGGTTATGTCAAAAATATTGTATACAAATCTAAACCCCTCGAGTTAGCTGACTTAAGAAGACGAATAACGCTTGCTTCTTCATCTTAGTATCAAATCTGTAAAGTCATGTTGTCATGATGTCTGCTGTCATCCACGCTTTTTTAATCGAGACCCATTGGAGAGTTAACTTATCAATATGTGCGCCCTTAAAACATCGAGGATTTTTGCTTCTGCTTATTATAAGTGGTTCTTCCTTCTCACCTTCCATATTTGCACAAAACAGAATTGTGAATCGTTGTTTTGCTATTGTCTCCAGTACACTTGTCATCTTTTAATGGACACATTTTTGTTGGCAATGCGCGATAGTAGAGACCTGTCTCATCTGCATTAAATACGTTCCTTGGGGCATAATCCTTTAAAATGGTTAATAGCCTTTCTTTCCAAGTAGTTACGTCTGCGATATTGATATCGGCTGATTCGCCACATATTTTCTTGAAAGTAATATCATGCCGACGCCAGAATTTTTCTAACCATCCATTTGATGTCTTGAAGTTATCTAGTCCTAGACATTAAGCAGATTCGAGGGCTTTTGCTTGAATTATGGGCCCGGTGTGTGTCGACGTCGGCGTCGTCGGTCCAAGGTAACGAGCTGCTTCGTCGTTTTGGAACTCGTTGGAGCGTTATCAAAAAATACCGCTTTAAAATCGCGTTACTGAAATAACGACCCATCTCTAGTCCTCGGTGGAACACCCTTTACATAAAGTCACAAATAAAATAAAGCCATAGAAATTAATGATACCCTAAGTTAAAGGATTAGCAAGGTATTACTATTATCTGCGGTTAATTCAAACAAATGAGCGTCACCGACAAAAAAAAACAGCATTACATAATGCGCGGTAAATGCATTTATTATAATATATTGCATACAATCTCACCACACTAGAGGCAATAAAATTAGATACAGAATACAAAATAAGAAATATGTTCGCTGCTTCTTCGGTATAATAAGTCTCATCTCTGGCAACATCGGAGTTTAAACCAGTCGACTGAAAACAGGTATTTATAGGCGGTATGTCAGGGTCAAAGGTGGCCTAGTACAATGTGCGGGTCAGAGACCCCTTCAGGTGCAAAGGAAGAAGAAAAGAGTCGAAAAGAAGAAGAAAAAAGCAGAGCGGGAAAGGGTAGGGGAGCAGCTGCAATCACAAGAAAATACGAACTGTTTAATTGGAGATATGAATGACGAACGTTGAGTTGTTTAAAATAGTTCAGATAATTAAGTAAGTAAGAGTATTGATAATAATAACAATTTTATTCAAGAAATAATCCAACCAATCATACATTAGGACCCAAAAATAAAGAAAAGGCGACAATTCAGCTATTATATGCACGTTTATAAAACTGATCAACTTAACACTAATAAATAACTGAACTAACTGAAGAGCATGTCCTAAAAGTATACATTATTTACCGTATTATACTTACACACTTAAAATTACATAAATATATCTTTTGTTCGAGAGTAGTCAGATGTGTTACACATTCTTAAAAAATAGGGCATGGAAAGAGATTTCAGAGCAGGAGGAGGGATAGAGTTATATACCTTAAATATTGCAAGGAAACAATATTGAAATATTAAACGCCTGTACATTAGGGCAGCGATGAATAATACCTAAAGACTGAAAATTAATTAGTTCCAAACCATAAATATTACAGATACAAAGTGTATTCCTATGATAGTTTATAGTATGTGTTAATTAAAACCCACAACATCATAACCACACACAATTATACAAGTTGGTAATACGTACTTTTTTTTAATTTGGTTTCATAAAAATGCTGTTTCGATATCGTTTTCAGTATCCTAATGAACTTTTATTGAAACCGTTTTCTTTATTTTTCTAAGGTTGGTAAAGATGTTCACAAATGTTTTATTTTGTTGTCGTGTATGTTCGGTTGAATTATTTCTTTGAAATGGAGATGAGTTAAAAAAATATCAAATAATCTTACATATTTACTATATCATAAAACATAGAACTATAAAATTTACCGCAATTCCCCTTAACTTTGGGGGAGTTAAACTAAACTCATCTTGCTCCATCTAAAAAAAATTAGGTTTATCTAAAATATAAGAACGTCTTATAATATACGATTATGTCGTAGTTTAATGTCGTACACGTTCTAGAAATGCTGTACAAATGTACGATCTTTACCCTATTTTACTTTTAAAAAGTAAAATTAAAGAACGAAAAAATGAAACACATCTAATGAGGCCTTAAAATTCATCACATATAAATTCAGTTAAATTGAAGCACATCTACTTACCGCTTGTTTCGTAAACAATAATTTTAACAATTGAGCGTACTAAAACAAACAGCATGCCCTTGCAACAAAGATATGCGACTAAGTCAAGCGCTTGTTGCCGAAGGTAAAAAGCTGGGACTATGCATTAAAGTGAGAGAACTAGTAAATTATGTTCTCCTCCTAGAAGATGTTGTGTACGGTATTATCCGATGTACAGTATTACCCGTCGCTCCCCTACTCATACCTAAGTCAGTTATGACTAGATTGTGAAGACATAAAACTTTAATACATTATGAATCTACAAACACACTTCCCAATTCTAGCATCTCAATATTCCAGCTAGAACATTCCGAACAAGACTGCAAATACATAAAGAATTAATTATTGTCGTTAAAAAATACTAACGACAATTCGGTTATGTTTCTTTAAAAGCTGTTTAGATCTGTTGAATTAGAAGTTGTAACATAATTTTGGGTAATTTTTTTTTATGATCACCCACAGCACTGTAGCAAATAGCTATTTATACAAGTTACGAAATAAGGGTCTTTTAGGCACGCGACGTGAAAATTGTCCTACGAGGCGAAGCCGAGTTGGGCAATACGTCAGAGTGACTAAAAGACATTGTTTCGTAACGAACGGTATACAATATTTTTTCTACGGGCGTTTTGTAATAAAAAACTTAATTTATATTACCAAACATTTTATTGCCTGTGTTCCATTTACACATTTCATGTCCAAAATTTGACACTTGTCAAAAGAAAATGGCATGGGTTTAATTGATATTGCTGTTGCAGATTCATTTTCTACTTCTAGTTCAAATTCCTCATCTATTTTACAAAGAGAAATATCTCAACGTACTGTTTTAGGTTACCCAAGCAATAATTTTAATACTATAAGTAACTGTACTTTTAAGATTTATAATAAATAGGTAAAATTATAGTCTGTGTTTAGTGTTTAATGGTAAATAATTACTTTTATTTCTGACCGGTATATTATTAGCTTATAACGTCTTTGTTTCGCGGGAAATATAAGGGTCATAACTCCCTTGGGATATTAAGAAAAATGTGACATAAAATCAAACGATTGACATCTAATGTCAATTTGATTGTCATCTATTGAAACATTTATTTCACTTTAAAAATGAACAAAATGTTACTAAAATCGGTCAGAAATAAAATTATCTCTGTATCACTGGAATTATAAGGGTCTCAATTACCTCGGGCAATTGCTGTCCCTCGGGCCAAAATAACTATTAGGCACAGCGGGTTTAAAAAAAAAAACTTTAAGCACGCTGTGCCTAAAAGGAGGTTATTTAAAAATCAAAACGACAATCAAAAAGGGGTTATTATAAAACGTCAGTAGAAAAAATCCTTTATGGCGCTCAACGAGTGGTACGTGTCCGAAAGAAACCATTCACGTTGGTGATAACGTTTTCCAGCTGACAGTATCTTTAAACAGTGTCGTTTGAGTGACGGTAAGCTGAACCACGTACGGGTGGGCTGCAGTGGCTAGTCGCATATTTTGGCATGCACCGCTCTACGTTTAGTCAAGCGGATAACCTCAATAAAGTTGAGTAAAGTCCGTTTACAGATTTAAGAGATTGACTTACCAAGTCGTGTTGACGCCTGTTTAAAACCAAACTGGGGTCTACACAGGCCCGCACTGAATTGTATTTCAAGCACGGATGATTTGACACAAATAATAAACAATTTTAGATAGAATATATTATAATAATTATATATTATAATTAATTCATGCAACTACAGTTTACTCATTTAATTCATTTTCACTGTCACTATCAACACCTATGTTAAACCTTTTTGTAATATTCCCAATTTAAATATATGAATGTATGTATCAACAGTTTTATTATGCGAAACACAGTTTTTCCAGCTACTCACAGGCACTTTGTCCACTTTAGTAATAATAAGTACACTAGCGTTTATAGTGGGTGATACAGTATTACGTCTAACGGCAGATTTTAATTGATGCCATATTATGTGTTCTATGGGATTGAATATACAGTGATACGGCGGAATCCCCTTACTTTTAGCGTATCTGTCGCAGTAGTACTCCTTTTCTAGGTTCAGGAATTTAAGCACATCAAGTAACTCTCTTCTAGTGTAACTTTCATGAAAATATATATCATTCTGATACATAAATTCCTGTATTGCCATTTTCGTACTTTTGAACAAGGGTGCTTGTTTAACTGTCTACTGTGGTAACTTGTGTTGTCCATAACAATCACACTGTTTGGAGAAACATTAGGAAATAACTTATTTACGAACCAATCCTCAAATAACTCCGCTGTGGTATCGTTATGGTAATCCAAACAGGAGTCATTTATATTCTTGGTTGCCAATGAAAGTGCATTTGGTACCCAACCATCTTCGGACCCTGCATGTACTGTGGTTATTCTTTTTCCTCTGTTTAATGGTGCCTTTGGTCTACACATGCCACTAGAATCAACCCAACCTTTTAATGTGGTATCATGGGTATCAAACCAGGTTTCCTCTAAGTATACCGGGTGTTGCATCGTCGAGCGGGACATAGGAAATCCCATGTAATTTTGAATGGGGTCAATTATTGGCTTCCCTAATTATTTTAGAGAAAAATTCTATTTAGGTTTATTAAAGAGCACTAAAACCCACATTCAAAAGAATAACTTTAGATATTTTTGATGAGCCCGTTTACGGGTTATCGCCGATTTCTTTTTAACTATTTCTTCTTTTTATGGCCCCGTATTTGCGGGCACCAGTCAAGGTAAAAGATGACTGTCAAATAAAGTTGTCATTTTGGAATGTGTGCTTTAGTGTTATAAAAACTCGTACATCGAAAATATTAAAGGTGTATTTATGAGTACAAATTAATCTGAATAAAACTAAAATAAAGTATCCAATTACAAGGTTAATTATGACATTTTATATGTTTCAATATTTTACTAATTAATAGGTAGGTACTATTAAATTGTTAGAACTTTAGGATTTAAGAAGATGTTCAAATATTCCTCAAAATGACAACTTTATTTGACAGTCATCTTTTACCTTGACTGGTGCCCGCAAATACGGGGCCATAAAAAGGAGAAATAGTTAAAAAGAAATCGGCGATAACCCGTAAACGGGCTCATCAAAAATATCTAAAGTTATTATTTTGAATGTGGGTTTTAGTGCTCTTTAATAAACCTAAATAGAATTTTTCTCTAAAATAATTAGGGAAGCCAATAATTGACCCCATTTAAAATTACATGGGATTTCCTATGTCCCGCTCGACGATGCAACACCCGGTATAGTAGGTCTGTTCTCACTTCTATACTGAGCGATTTTTGTCAAATATTCAAATCGCCATGCCTTAAGTCGTTGCGATTCCATGATAACTTGCCGTTTATCGACTTTTTTAAATTTAAAACCGATTCGTTGAAGACACTTCCACAGCGTTGTCCTACCGCAATTGATACCCGTATTATCTATCTCAAGTCTTTTCAGTAAATTATCCAGTATTGGTACTATATGCTCTTCATACATCTTATAAATTTTGCGTCGTACTAAATCTTCATCGCTGCGATCTAATTTTTTGCATACAATACATTCTATTTTACTCAATTTTTCACGTACTATGAGAGTTGTATATACGTTTTTTACAATCTCTTTAAAATCTAAAGATAAGTGTTTTCTTCCATTTTCATTTCCGCACTGTGGTTGTACCTATACCCCCTCCGGCTGTTCTATACTAGATTCACCAATCCACGGACGCCACATATTTGGATAATCAAAGCTGCGTTTTTATTTCACACGAACTAATAAAATGACTGGTTTTGCAACACTGATTTGTCTACTTATTTTTTTCCCATTATTTGTTGAGGCTTTGTAAACTAATTACGGCCAAGTACGGTCCCTACCTGGATAATAAAATCATTATCTCTATGATCCTTGAAACCCTTTCAACAGAGAATTTTATGATGGGTGATAACTAAAAATTCTCTTAAATCTGTAAATGGACTTTACTAGCCACGAAAATATTTGTAAAAGAGGCGCCAACCTGACTTCGATGTTCAAAGCTTTCCGGATTGTTTGTCAGATCATCAGATGCACTGGCAGTCGATGTTCGAGCATCCAAAGTTAGGGATGAAACAGATGTGCTGTCGTGAGCGAAGCTATATATAATTTTTTTTTCAAAAGATCGTTAGTATGCAGTACAAAAAGGGCGAGACACAATATTGAACCTTGAGAAACTCCGTTGTTCCAAACGTGGGTAACATAAGCGAAAAGGTCTCCTGTTGATCTAGACTTACGAAATCCATACTGGCGGTCACTGATAATGTTAAAGCCTTCCAGGTACTTTAATCATTTTTTGCTGATTGCCTTCTCAATATCTTTTGATATAACCGAAAGCAATGCAAATGGGCGATAGTTGCTTCACACGGTATTCTTGTCCTTTTTGGGTATGGGCTGAACACACGCAGTTTTCCAGCAAGAAAGTACTCTTTTTGGTAAGATAAGTTAAAAACCCTACAAAATTCCAGCGTCAATTCATCGGCGCATGTTTTAATTACGTTGACTAGAACTTCGTCAGGACCCGAAGCTTTTTCAGTGACAAGAGTCGTTTAACAGTGCACTACCGAAAAACAATCTTAAGCATTCTTGATTCTACAGCGGGAATGCTCAGTTAGTTTTTCCTAAAAATTTACCGTTGAATTAGAAGAGAATAGTTCCCTCAGTAATTGCTAAGTTATACCATAGATCTATAGAGGGTGAATCCGAAAGTAACGCATTTCTTTAACAGGAATTTAATTTCATTAAAATATGGTAAGGACGATACAGAGATTAAAAGGTTTTGCTCATTAAAAGCCAATACATTGTTATTTTTCGTTGCTCTTGATATTTGGTCATGGCACTCAGAAAATAGTCTTATCGAAGGTACAGGTAGTTAGGTATGTAATTTATTTGATTCGTTGAGTACTTATGATAATCCATTGCATCTTTATTCTCGTACAAATTTGCCATTTTAAAATGCCACAATAATTACTAACTCAGCTTATCGTACCGAAACTAACCTGAAGTAATCAAAGAAGACATAAGGAAAAGCATACCAGTACAATCGAGAAGAATATCCGCTAAGAACCTCGACCAAGTAGCAACAAAAACAATAAAGTTACTAAACGGTTTTTGTGGTCGTGTTGCGAAAGAGTATTCAGAGTGACAGCGTCTGCTATCAGAAGTTGCGAGGTCACATCGTAAAACATCCTCAGTTTGGGGTAGTTCAGGTTAGAGAGCAGTTTCTTTAACGTTTTTACTCGAGGCATCATATTATAGTTACAATATATTTTTACACTTTTTATAAAAATTTTTAAAAACTTTCGCATTTCTGTTCAAAACTCTTCAACATTAAATATTAGCCTTGTAATTTGACTAAGATATCTCCGACTACAGTGAAAAGAATCGTGTCAGATCCCATCAAATCAAGAAAGATGCTGGTTCCAATAAATATTCCGACGAAGCCGACAAGGACTTGATAAGGCGAAAGGTCTACACCATGTATGAAAAGCAACGCATACTTACATTAGAAACTCTGAAGCAACGGCTCACTAATGACGAAACCCAAATAAGCTGTAGTATCACTAGCTTTTGAAGAGTTTTGTTTAAAATGGGCTTCACAGTTGACAAGAAGCAAGTATTTATGGAATCCCAGCGATTACAGGAATGGCGTCATGAGCATATAACATGGATACGAAAATATCGTTCTGAAAATCATCCAATAATTTACCTCAATGAGACATGGTTTGACACGCATGACACACCATCCAAGGGATGGTCCGATTCTTCCGGCAGGTGTAAATCAAGAGCTCCGCATACTATTTTGCATGCCGGGTCAGAAAACGCTTGGATCCCAAATGCCTTGTGGCTTTCTGCAAAGAATATTTAAGACTCCTGCGTGGACTACCATAAAAATACAACGGCAGAACTTTTTGAAAAATGATTTAAATATTGTCTTTTACCAAACCTTCCTCAGAATAGCGCGATAGTAATGGACAATGCGAGCTATCACAGTCGCCAATTATATAAGGTTGAAATAATACGAAATTGGAGATTTAAAACCAGATGGCGGCGAACGATATATATTTTGAAGAATGTTATAAAAAAAGTGATCTTTTAGATGTTTTAAAGTCATTCGGTAGGTATAGAAAAAAGTATATGTTTGTGACGCATTGGCAGAGAAAATGAAACATACTGTGCTACGGCTCTCACCTTATTTTTGTATTTTTAACGCCATAGAGCACATGTGGCACCAATTAAAATCAATTGTTAGGTCAGAAAATACTTCTCCGACTTTAAGTTAAGGGTTATAGAATTAATAAAAAAAATGTGTTAATGATATTCCCCCAAGTAGTTGGAAAAATTCAATCCATCATGTAATTACTGTAGAAAATTCTTATGTTACTCTGCAACCATCCAAAATTTTCTACCTTGTTCAATTTTGTAAATAATTATAATTCGCATATTAATGTATGACTTGCTTTTAATTTAGAAAATCTTTTAATATTAAAACTTCCGAGGGTAAGCAAACAGGAGTGGTAACCCACCTGGGGACATACTGTATATAATTGTTGCTTTTTACCAATTATCTTTATTTGCCTTAATACTACATCTCCCTAAATCTTAAAAATAAAATAGCATCAGGATCAAAAAATCAACCTTCCAATTATTTGCTAAATACATAACAGGTGCAAAAAATCTTCATCACATGTTCAAAAACGGCAGCTCTATCCCTTATGAAACGTGCAGATAAAGCTTTAAAACCGTTTACCTACTGGCCAAGAGTGTGCTTTCTACCTATATTTCGGAGGTCGGAGTTTCGGAGGGGTCGAAAAACAATCAGTTTAGTTTTAGATTCGCTACAATAAGTTACTCGGTTTTGATGCATGAATATGTTCAGTGAATCTTGCAGTTCAGAAGTATTTTTAAGACTGTTTTTATGGTTGTATTTATTATAAGTGCGTTTGTTTGTGCTAAAATTTTGACCTACAAAAATTCGGGTAAGCTCAGTCCATTAAATTAAATATTATCAGTTTCGGACAAAGGGTGATTTTTTTGAATATCTCAACTCAGTCAAATATCTGGTCAAGAAATCAAATACGATGCCATCTTCATTTTTTTTTTAATAACAACCTCTATCTACTGCGTGTCCAAAAATGCTGCACATATAGAAATTTTCTTTAGCTTTACGAAAAGGAGTACCGGTAGCCCTATTTTCTTTTAATAACATACAAATTGGGGATACCTAGTCCCATCTTAACATAATTTGAGAATTCACAACTTCTGGCTACTTTGTACATGATAAATATGGATATTATAATATTATTTTCATTACCTAAATATAATTTTTCGTAAAATTATAACCTTATTAGGTAGTAACAAAATGTAAACGATGGAAACCTAAATATTAAATAAGGTTAAAGGTTACCACCAATAATTGTAAACCGGGGTGGTTCTGTTAAGCAGGGTCCTTGCCAGCAAAACTACAATGTGTACGAATGTGGCCCAGAGGATGTTGTTGTGCAAGCCTAGATATATGGTTGAGTTTTGAGCGCCACTCATAGCTTTTTAGTTCCACAACAACACCAAGTTCCTGTGAGTAAAACAATAGAGTCCACATACAGTGCGAAAACAAACCAAAAAATGAATACTTAAAAAGTTACTTAATTGAGAAAAAATGAAAAGGAGCGGAGATTTTAAATTGGAAATAATAAACACATAATTCGACATATAATGAATATGTGTCAGTTGATTTACCTAAACAGAAAATAAGTGGTAAAAGGTGATAAATAAAACACCATTTATAACAGCGTAAAAGTTGCAATTCTTTTACAATTCGCTCTATAAGTATGTCTGAATTTTGATTAATGAGGTAAATAACTTAAAATGTTGTATAGGTTGAAGTAGTTGTTAAGTTGCATAAAGATAGTTAGGCAAAATAACTTATTGCTTTGAGAATAAAACAACGTATAGTCTGGAGAGGGATAATTCTGGTCTAAAAAAAAAGGTATGGAGTTTCAGGTTATGTGACACATATCTCTCCAAAATATCGATAATCCACGAAAATATACGTTGTGAACTTACCATATATGTGCCTCAATTAAGATTTTATGTAGAAAGCACAGAGATGGGGAAAGATTTCTCGAATTTTCCCACAAGAGCTAAGCGTCTGACCAGTCGTCAGAATTTAGTTTGACGGAATGGCACCGATGACAGTTTTCAGTCAAATCCAAGAACCCACCGAAAAAGTCACAGAGAATAGACCATATTTGAGAGAACAAAACATTCAAATGAAATGCGGTTTTGCACACGGATGTAGATCTACGGACTTCTACGACACCAAATAAAATATAACCAGAACAACCTGAAAGTAACAACGTTACAAAATTAAAAATGAAAATGTGTCTAAAAAAAATATACACGCACTACACAGGCTCCGCCACTGAAAACTTTCCAGGCCCGTATTATAAATTCTTTAAGTGTATACATGCTGTCAAAAAAAAAAACATGTTTAAATTAAATTATTTTGGAGAATATCTTAAGCTCCTAAATATTTTTTACCCCCTGCGTCTCAAATCACTGATAAGATTTTTATTTAAGATTAAATGAGCGTTAATTTAAATTATTTGTTACGTTGCTAAAATATACAGGGCTGCCTTATGGTTAAGCACTTATCATGATAAGTAATTCCTAGAAGTATAATCTGAAAAAAAAATTTGCCATATTATGCTTAATGTAAAAACTTCTGGATATAAAATTCAAATAAAAACGAGACTGTTAAGAAGTGATAAAACTAACAGTTTGTCTGAATTTTAAATATCTGTTATAAAAAGCTAATACTCTCTGCTCTCTTATTGTCTTTTGTTAGGAGATTCCTATTTGTGTAGAAACGGCATTAAAACAAATTTCAAAATTGCATATATAAACTCATCATTGTATTGAGGTAGGCTTCGCCTTTAATTCGTGTTTCTTGCCTCGGTGCTATTCGCAAACGTAAATTACCTTGTTTTTTACATGAACCTTACCGTTGTAGGTTATGAGATGGTTCTTGTTAATGACAACGTTTTGATTAGTCTGTGCGTCTCATCCTCATGGTGAAAGCCAATCACGAGGGAGTTTGTATGTTCTGGGTCTTGGTGAAGGTATGTGTGTTTGGGTCATTAAGAGAATTGTAGAAATGTCTGTAATAGTTTGTGATTTGTTTGTATATGAATTGTTGGATTGTTTCTATTTTAAGTTGTCTGTAGAGGACTCTTAGCGGAGTAAATCTTGAAGCATTTGCTATTATTCTAAGCGTTTTATTTTGGAAGATTCGAAGTTTTTTATGTGTATTTGTTGGTACGATACGCCAGGTTGGTATACCGTGTGCTCGCCTTTCTCAGTCTGCTGTCTGCATTCGCGTTTCTGGCAAGCTTCCTATCGGAGTTAAGCCCCAGATAATTGGCTTTATTCTGCCAGCTGATATGAGTTATTGACTTTAATTTGACTTCTGGGGAGGTTTACTCTCGACTTCGTGAAGAAGATGGTCTGTGTTTTTGTGTAGTTTAAGCGAATTTTCCAGTCATCCATCCATTTTTCGATTTTTTTCACGTGTCTTTGTTGTCTAGTTGTGGCCCACTCTGGCTCCCTGGATGGGGCAGCCATCGCTGTATCATTGACGAATAAGTATAATTTAGTGTCTCTGGTTTTTAGTATATCACATGTTGTTAAGAACCGGAGCTTTTTCTTGTTGAAGACATTGTGTTATCCGCCGATACAGCGAACGTTCTCGCCTCTAGGAAGGACATCATCAGCTTGATTAGGTATGGTAGTAAGCATAATCTTATTTAGTTCCAACAGCTACTGTAGGAAATCATGCTGGACTTTAACACACGAATTTTCAAAAATGTTCGTTAATTTAAAATTAATTAAAGAAACAATTCAATATTCAGTGAGTTTCGTCTTTTTTTAAAGTTAATCAGTCATCGTACAAAATTTGTTTCAAGATAGGCAAGTTACACCTGGCGTACAGAATAGAAAATTTGGGATCCACTGTATGTTTGGTCCTTACATCCAGCTGCAACTTTTTAGCAGTGTACTATTACAGCGCCATAGAACGAAGTTACAGAATAGCATTAGTATGTCGTGTCGAATAACGTTAATAACCCTGTATACATAATTCTATTTTACTGTAAAAATTGTAAAAGTTATTGTTTTTAAAACAGTGCTTTACAAGCGAAAGGAAGATGTGAATTCTTGACAAAAGCTAGCTACATCCTAAGAATTATTTGTTATAAAAGTTCTCAATTTCAATTTTGTTTACTACTACTACTGATCTCAGTCACTGTCAGGCGATGTAATTACATTTTATTGCGGTTACGTTACTTTAATCTGATCTGTACAGGGTGTTATTTAATAAGTGTCCGATATTTTAGGGACGATTCCTTAGTTGTTCATAAGGTGAAAAGTTCATTTAAGCATGCAGCAAGCCCTTCATTTTTGAGATACAGGGTGTTACAATTTTTAACAGGAACAAAAGATATGTACGCCACTGCCGTTTTCTCTTTAGATAACACTGTTATGTAGGCACTTTATTGGCTAATGCAAAGTACATTTTCGTAATTTTTTGATTTCAGCTTTGATTAGGAGATAAATGCTATTTTATCAAACTCTGATACGGACATAGCGATATGCAAATAAATGCCATTTATTTCTTTATTATTCTTTTTCTCGAAAACGATTGCTCGTAGCGACCTCTACCAAGTTTGCCTTTTTCATGTAAAAACGATGAAGAAACCCATTTTTTTAATTAGAAATGTAATACAAGCAAGTATAAAGAAGTTAGGAGTAAAAAAGATACGTAGATGGCGCCCTCTACAAGTGGGAGCCATACTAACATCAAATTCGAATTTCTCATTTCAAAAAACCCCTAAGTACCAATTTTCGTCCAAATATAGACATTATTTCAAAAATTATTTACGAAAAACAAAAATAATAATTAACTTTTAGGTTAGGTAGGTATAGTTTCAAGTTTCCAAACCTGAGGACTAATAACTATTATAATTACAAAGACATATTAGCGCCTGCAATAATTTTAAAATTTTAAATAAATCAGTGGCATATCAGACGACGAATGAAATATCAGAAAAAAGTAAATCTACAAGCCGGATTCGAACCGACAACATTCGATTTTTTACAATATCGTCCTAACCAATTGGGCCATCGGTTTATTTACAACTATCATACCTGACTGAGGCTACAATCGCAAAATGTCGGTGATACTTTCGGCCAAGGGCAAAAAAGGGTTGCAATGACCATTAATGGTTGATGAGTTCCCCTTTTCTCTCTAACATTCCTACCGCTCGTAACCGCAGAAGGTCTGCGAGCGGCTTACTAATACCTAGAAAATTCGGCAAAAAGCAGATCTCGACAAGGGAATAATCCGATATCTATGATGGCCCAATTGATTAAGGTGTTGGTGTATAAAACCGATGGTTGTCGGTTCGAATCCGGCTCTTAGATCTAATTATTTCTGAATTTTTATTCTTCATCGGATATTCGACTAACTTACTTGAAATGCTAATTATTATGCTCAGATAATCCAAGTGGTATAGCAATAAAACTGTGGCATTCTTAATACTAACCGATCATTGTCATTTAACTTTTATATTAGAAACCATAAATAATACTGGCTATAAAATAATAATTTTCAGTCAACATGTTACGACCACAAAGCCATAGTTAATTATTATGATTCGAAATATTCGCGAGTTTAACATTAATTACGGAATAGTCTCATATAAACGCACTTTAAAATAAATTATTTTAATCTTATTAAAATAACACTCTTATAAGGTAAAATCTACCGTTTTATTGCCAGTGCTTAAAATACAAGTTTAATTACCCCCCACATTAGGAGGTCGTAAAATTTTTATCGCACTCGTAAATAACAATAAAAATATTTACTATATGATATTTAACAAGTGTACTTTGCATGAAATAGGGCAGGCATGTATATGTAATATGTAAACTTTGCAGGTATAGTTACAAATCTGACCAAATATAATATTAGGGGGTACATACCACTCGCGCGCACGGTCAGAAATTTTTATGGATGCGCTAAATTCCATGAGACAGTAGCGCGCTTATTGCTCACTGGCGTATGGGTCACTTACGCGCCTTATTAACCCTTTGTAAAGGACAACAAAATTTATGAACAATCGAATTTTACTCTGTTGCTTAATTCGAGAGAGTAATAAAATGTAAATTTGCAATCACAGGACCATTAAGCAGGATGGACAACTTAAAGGTTGCATTGTAAATTTCAGGTAAATTGCAATGATAGTTTTTAAGAATTCCGTATTTCAGATATTTAAGACTTACCCACCCCAAATCGGTCCTAAATTAGAGTCACCCTAATTTGCATACAATGAAAAGACGAAAAGACGAATGTATAAGAATATAGAATAATAAGTATAATAATAATTATACTTGATTATAATTATAGGGATCAGCAGATAATTGAGATATTAATTATTCTAATATTAAGCAGATAAAAACTTATATATTTTATATTTTCGACACTTTTATAGGGTATCTCCGTAATTTTTAGTGCTATCAAACAAGTAATATAGGTGTCATGTGCTCTTTTTGGGTCAAACTTAAAATGGTAAAATCAAAATTTGAAAATTTTCGCTCTCTTAAAAGATACGGGGGAAAATCAGAAAATTGACAATTTCAAAATTACCCCATATTTGCTTAGTTAAAAGAGATACAGAAAAATGTTTTATATAAAAGTTTCTTTATAATGATTGTTAAATAATCCGCCGTTTTCAGAATAAGTCTACGGGGTCAGGTAAAAAAGTTATCGGACCTAACCTCAGTTTTTTAAACAGAACACCCTGCATGTTTTAATCTGAAAGGATAGCATTTTTAATTCTCTTTTCAAATATGTAACACACTATGGATGATATTGGTTTTCTAGGCGATTTATTTAAACTTTATTACTTTCAAACGAAATAAAAGATTCAAATTAAGGTAAAAAATAACGGGAATCATCGCAAATGTTCGAGCGCTCCTTCGTTGTTTTCAATGCACTCTTGACATCTTTTTCGAACGGATTTTAAGGCATTCATGATGTGTAATGGTTTTATTTCTGCAAAGGCCTCATGAATTCTTTGATCAAGTTGTTCTCGGCTTAAAATGACTTCTTTATAAATTTAATTTTCCAACACTCCCCCAAAAAAAAAAATCTGGAGGTGTTAGATCCGGAGATCGTGGTGGTCACCTTAGAGGTACATGTGTTCCTAAGCGATACAACAGTTTGTTTTGAAGCAAAAAACAACTTATGTTAACCCCAAATCGACCTCGTTGGTGAACAGGTCGTACCATGTGGGGTTTTGTGGAGTTCCAATGTCTTTCATTATGTCGGTTATGAATATCGCAACTTGTAATTCGACATTCATCTGACCAAATTATTTTTTTGTGAAAGAACGATCCTCGTCAGATTTATTTAAAAACCAGTGACAAAATTCCAATCGTCTCACATTATCACCAGAATGCAAATATTGCGTAATTTTAACAACATAGGGAAAATATTTATTGGACGTCAAAATTCTTTGCGCCTTAGATTTTGTAATTCCAGTTTCAGTTTCCAGCTCTATACAAATTGGGTGAGACTAAGAGTTTTAAACGTACTACGTAGAGTCCGTCTATCTATCTTACAAACTCGTTATAAATTCTAATCCGTTACCGTCATAATAACCTATTGTGTGAGGTGTAAAATTCGGCCACCTGATCTGGGGACTCTAGGTACGGATCTATTTAAAGACTATTTTATTATTATATTTTCTCAGTAATCCTCTTAACATAATTGGGGTAAAATAAAATAGGTTTATTTTAGTTATTTAAATATGCTGATTTTTGGTTTTAAAATTCAGTTGGATATTTGTATTGGTTTAGACAAGTTGTTGCCAATTAAACGTGATATCTAAGAATATTTCGTCCGTGGGAAGACACCAGTGCCAAGTAGATCTACGGGTCGTGATAAAAACCAATTAAAGCGTCATAGTTTATCAGTTGACACAAGAAAAGTAATCTTCGACGTTTACAACGCCCTTCTTGAACGTGGTTTTTCAAAATTTGGTGCAGTGAAGGAAGCGGCAGCTTTGACACGCAGGACAGTGAGCACAGTGTGGTTTGTTGTAAATAAACCCATAGTGGAAAAAAGAAAGAAGAAAGACTCTTTTACTTTTAAGAAGCTGGACGCGATGGATGTCGATATAATTCGTAGAAAAATATATGCCATGTACAGGGAACAAATGATCCCCACTTTAAAAACCCTTTTGCAAAGATTAAGAAAAAGATGATACATTAATAGAGTGTTGTCGTGAGACTCTAAAGAAATGTATTTTAAGAATCGGTTTTAAAATGAAAAAAATTAACAAACGACAAGTAATCATGGAATCGGCCCGATTAAGAAGATAAAGGATAAAATACCTAATTGCAGTCCATGGATATAGACAGGATGAAAAGGATATTATTTATTTGGACGAGACGTGGTATGACACACACGCAGTTCCAGATAAAGGTTGGGTAGATTTATCGGGTCAATGCAGAACCAAAGTTCCATCAAATAAAGGTATGGATGACGACAGTGACAGTGAAACTGACTTGGGTTAAAATATAATAATTATTTTTCTGACACGGTACTTTTTTGTAGGTATATGTATATTTTATTTTAATTAATAACCGTCCTATATGTTATAATTTTAATTGTATTGTATCTTATAGATATACTGTTATATTATTATTTTATTATTATTACTTTCTTTCTTCTTTTTAACATAAAAAATCAGTACGACACTTTTATTGCATACAGGTAGATAAAAAAAAATATTTTTTTCCACGCTTTTATATATTTATATTATTATCTTAAAGCAGCGCAACCTTTTATTCTATCAGCAACGAGTGCGTCCCTGCTTTCATTCGATCACCCGCTGGGTCATATCGGAATTAGGGATGAGCTTGTAAGATAGATAGACGAACTCTAACTTCCTGGCAGATCTGCAACAGTAACCACGCCTGAGTTAGAAGTGGCTATACTGCGAGAGATAAAAGATAAGGATCATCTGCTTTATCCCTTTTATTGCTTTCCGCACAACTCTCCGGTGAAACTTTTCTTCCGTCAGACTATTGGCAGGTAAAAAACGCGCCAGTGACCGACAGCCAATATAATATAGGCGACACCTTCGAAATTTCGGCACAGAATATGTGTCATTTCATTATAATGTATTTTTTCTTTAATTATTTAATTTTTAAATAAAACCAGCTCGATCGTTCATATTTATCGTCACTTAAAAAAAAACATTCAGGCATGTCACTTTTGTATTCATGTATGTCATTTTGCTAATATTTTCAAGCCTGTAACATCAAGCCCCTGGCAGGAGTCGGCTATACCTACCCCTAGAAGTTTAAATGGGATCAAAGTATTAGGTAAAGGTTAAGTAATATCTTAATTTGGAGGTCCTTGAACAACATTTTAAAGATGATAAAAAAAAGTTTAATAAAATAGTTAAGATTAACCTTAAACTACCACCTACCTTCTGTCAAGAGCTGTACTTATTTACCATCTTTAAAATAAGGACTTTTAACTTGACCCCTGATCCCACTTAAACAACTTTAATTAACTGATTTACAATCAAACATAATTCTTAACTTTCTCCTACGACAACGGTTACAGTTCTTTTTGGGAAAAAAATCTTATTTTACTTGTCAAATTTATATTTACCGAAAAAAACATTTAACAATAATGACCCCTTGTCAAGGAGTAATGAATTCCCCTCATAAATCTTTTGCTTTAATCAGAAACGTTAAATTTAAATTTTTAAATTGTGTTTTAGGCACAGTATTCGAAAACGTAACCTCGAGCGTACACCTACCTCACCTTATGTATTCTAAAAATACCAACCACATCCACTTCTTGCAGCAGATGTTGTTTTGGTTTGGTACCATTTGGACGCACTTGTTAACAGAGTTGCCAGCTCATACGATTATAATTACTTTATGCAATTTTTATTTACATTATTACATTTTAATGATTAGCATGGAATTTTGCATGCTAAAGTCTAAACCGCATATTGGAGCTTATTGTACCCTAATTATGCATCTGAAACTTTAATTAGAGAAAGCTTAGGTTTCTTACTTTAGATCAGCTCAACACACATCTAACAGTTCCTTTGTGATGAGCGTTCATTCCCCAACGCTACAATATCATGGAGCTGAAACAGTTTTAAATATTTTCCATTATTTAGACTACCTTCTATGAAGAAAGGTCCAATCATTCTGTCTATAAGAATTTCCGCCCATGCAAGCGTTTGCTTTCTGCCTGGTGTTTCTTCCTCGTGCCAATATTCTTGTATTTGGCTGTTAACTGCATTATTTATTTGTACATATATTACTTTAATCCGAGAATGATATTTTATGTGTAATGGTTTGATCTACTGTTCATAAAACTGCATTCTAAGAAAATAATTATCAGGCAAAAGTTTTAAACAATTCTTACTGTAAAATACTTGTACTTTTCTTTAGGAATGGCTTTCCAGCAACTACTTTTGGATTTTTTGAAAAATTCAGCGAACTGAGTAAGACAGGTTGTTGGAATGTCTGATTTTCATTTCTTCGTTTTGTGTTTCCTTTTCTCTTTTCTCCTCTGATGAAGTCTAAGGCCCAATACGTTTCCCCTAAGTGGAAATCGACATTTTAAAAAGATTTTGTACCCTTACAATGCATACCAATTCACAAATTATTTTGTGAAAATGAGAGCACGTCATCACTACTTGGTCTGAAGTGGAGAGACTTTATTATAGATTTTAAAGATATTTTTCGGAATTTTGGAGCCCAAACAGAAACTTTTCCTACAAATACTTAAGTTCCTAAACGTTTTTCTGTCCCATAGATAAAACAAATTAAATGATATGTGACTACAGTTTTGATTGACCTACAACAAGCCCTTGATACTGTGAATATAGACTTAGTGCTGGAATAACTAAACAAACTAGGCTTTAGAGGAACATGTGAAAAATTACTAAAAACGTATTCAACAACCAGAAAACTATATACAGTAGTAAGCAATAGTAGCAGCAAACAACAAAACGTCACGGCGGGGGTAGCCCAGGTATATGTGCTAGGAACACTGCAGTATCTTTTCTATGTACAGGGTGGTCCATGTAAGATGACCCTGTACGATTTCTCGGAAACTTTAGGGGTTATGAAAAAAA
Source organism: Polydrusus tereticollis (assembly GCA_963920685.1). NCBI lineage: Eukaryota > Metazoa > Arthropoda > Insecta > Coleoptera > Curculionidae > Polydrusus > Polydrusus tereticollis. Next base: position 22,981,111 of record OY987328.1, read on the forward strand.
GTTCATAAGAAAAATTAATTGGTTATAAATAAGTTCTTCTTTTGTTATATCTATATGTATACAGGGTAGGTCGTTTGGCTGGAGTTGATACCAACTTTTGTTTCCTAAATGGAATCTATATCTTATAATACCTTTGGATTTTCCATAAAATAATATTATTTATTATAAGTCTAAACTTAATAGTTTCCGAGATATCGTCTTTTGAAGAATGAACTTTGACAGCTCCTAACTTTCTAACGGTACGTCTTAGAGCAAGACGACTTACATGTTCCTATCTTACTTTTTTTTGTTATCTTCCCAAAAGTTTTAGCTTCCGATTATGCCGGATGTAAGTCGAAAGCCGGAAATATAGTACTTCCGGTTTAACCAGAAATTTATATTTTTATCAAGATAGTAAAGAACTAAGACAGGGACATGTATGCCGTTTTGGTCTAAAACGTACCGTCAGAAAGCTAAAAGCTTTCAAAGATCAAAAATGTCATTTTTCAAAAGCCGATATCTCAAAAACTATTAAGGTTAGGTAACCTATGCATCTATTAAAAAATATTTGCTATTTTATGTAGAATCAAAAAGTATGATAAGATATAGGGTATTCCATTTAAGAAACGAAACTTGGTATCAACTCCAGCAAAACGACTTACCCTGTATACATAAAGATATATTAAAATAAAAATTCATTTACAATCAATTACTTTTTCTTATGAACCTTTTTTCATGACCCTTACAATTTCCGAGAAAATGTGCAGGGTCATCTTGCGTAGTACATTGTTCATGGTTTAAAACTTCTAAAATTAAAAGGTAAATACTATGAACCCCAAAGGATGTTGCTGTAGGGGCGCCCCACGTGGGGCACGAGTCGACGATTCTAAGTTTAAGAGTATCATACTCTACCGATTGAGCTAGACGGTTTTCCTCAATCTCAAACCTCACAGCAAATGCAACACAGAATAATCAAAATTAGAGCCAGCACAGCCTAAAATGAAGAGCGGTTTTGCACAATGAGGTAAAATAACGGACTTGCGGTTGTACGATAGACACAATATGATACAATAAAATAATTAGAATAATACCTGAAAGTAACAACGGTGCAGCATTGCATATGATTATTAAACAGCAAGGAAAAAAGACATGCAACCCAACTATAAAATTAAATATTCAAGGGCTTGCCCGCAGGTGACAGAGTATAAATGTCTTGGACTAATCAATCATATCAACTAACGTGGAACTTTCATGTATGCATGTATTCATTGATCTGTGTGTCCCAACACTGGGACACCCTGTATAATACATGAAACATCACTTATGAGATAATATAATATATAAATCACAGCATCCGAGAAGTAGTTCTGTCTGTACGCACCTTACTCCTCTTTATAAAATGCACGTAACTTTTTAACATTATCCTACTTTAATGTATCCTAATTAAATTTACGGCCCTTTCGCTGTTTATTTAGGAAGTTAACCTGACTCTGTAGATTGTTATTTGTCCTTTTTAGTGAGTGTTTTAGTTGACATTATAAAGTCAAGTTAAATATGTATGTATGGGACCCTGGAGTATAATATTTTGTTGGTTAAATATTTCATTGTTTGTTTTATTATTATTTTAAAAGTTTTCAGTTCAGGGACTATTCTGGTAAATATAAGGTTTTATAGAATACAGTTCCTCTTTTAACTCTTAGTCCACAACATTGGCCGAATTTTTTTTATGCCACTATAATACTAATTCTTGGCAATTAATAAGTTTTTAGGATGTCGGCGAACAGCTGCATATAAAAATTTTAATTGGTAAGTCATACATACTTGGTTTGAAAATTCTGCATTAAACATTAAACATACAACATTTGATGCTTTTATCAAACGTGATGATAGTAAGCTAAACTGAAAAATTTTAAAAGTAGATGTTTACTAAATACTCAATACTTATTACTGAATATATTTTATGTCAGTAGAATATGGTTTACACACTACTATAAAAATATATCCAATAATGGAAACATTAAAAAATATTACCAACAGAAAGCATTTGCACATTTAAATCATTATCCTAAGAGTTGAAAACACATTATTAAAGTTAAAACCTAAAATTCACTATATGAATATAGAACGTCTTCTCAAAGCATTTCCTTAATTTTCTATTTAACTTGATTTAATGAAAATTTATTTATGCTTATGAGAAGAACATTAAAAAAATGTATGCCCCAGTAAGCAGGACCACCCTGACACTTCCTCAAACTGTGTCACCTCTACCTCGCGTTTCGTAGCCACGAACCTCCTCATGCGTTGTAAATAGATGAAAGTTATCTCCTCACGTATAGAACATTGTTCAAAATGTATTTACAATTATGAAAGAGTGGTAATTCCCAGTTTCGAAAGAGTAGCTCTGCAGTCGTTAGCTCAGACCAACTATTAATCATATTACCCTTCATTAAAAACCGAAAAGACAATTTACCCCAGCAGTATGCCCCCACGCTAGCCCCCATAGGAAAGGTGCGAGTGCAGCATACACGAGGAGACATTGTTCACGAAACGACGGAACAGATAAAAGTTTGTTCCCAGTTTTAGAGCTTTAGTCAATGTGAATATGTTACTTCAGACGAGGGTCAATATAAACTCCCAGAAACTTTATCTCAATAACCTGAGAATTTACGGTCTCTACATCTCTCATGGATGAGACCACTCTGTTTGTCTTTTCTTGATTGAGCAGTAACTTATTGAGTAGTGTGGCACTCCAACTGAACTTTTATTCCTCTCTGAGGACACCCACCAAACTGCAAGAATGAATAGAACGATGAATATAGTCAAACGCTTTACCCAGATCACAAAATTCTACTGTGCTGTACTAATTTTCATGAAACACCTGCAGTATATCCACCACTAAATCCAGGATACTCATAAGAGTATATTTCCTTCCTAAATCCATTACTTTTACTAAACAAATAATGATTTTGAAAAAATTCTATAATCTGTACTGCTATGCATTTTTCGAAACATTGTACAGATTTAATCATTTACAACAATTTATTAAATAATAAGTACTTTACAATACATATATAAAATATTTCGAAAAGGAAATGGAATTTAAAATAACTAATTAAGGAAGAATATTATTTCATACACAGGATTTGTTCGTATTTTTCAGTTTAATACCTCATTAAAAGTAAAATTGGTCGCTGTATGAACCATATAAATAAATTTTATTTCGTATCAATCAGTATAATTAGTTCAACTCTAAATCAAATTATCTTTGGTGAAAGGAAATACGTACACGATCTTGGAAGTTCATGAAATGATTCCAAAGTCAAGGAATCTTAAGAGTCCAAATGCAAGTGATTAAGATTTTAAATATTTGACGTGTTTAATGAAAAGTTTTTCTTTCTATTACAATGTCACAGGAATCATAAGATTTTTATAATATACATAGGTACCGACTAACGAAATATTATAACCCAAGTTTTTAACATATACGGCAAGAAGCGAAAAAGCGGTATAAATCTTAAAAGTTTTTTGTGATTTTTACATAAGCCATTCATAATCATGTGATCCAAAAGATTATTGGGCATGGACAATAATTTAAGCAACAAATGCATTATAAATAAACTAATATATTATAGCAGGTTAGATCAATGTGTCTAATTAAGCCTAACAATTATATTTTATACCTTTGCAAATTCCTGGTAAATAGCATCATTAAATTTTGTTAATACTCTGTAATAAGTAAGAAAGTAGTTTTGCGCCCTTAGGGTCACTAGTTCTAGTGTTATTTTGGGGCTGTAGCTGATGAAAACTACTAACTCTGATCAGCTACGTAATTAAAAGTAATGCTTTACGTATATCAAGATAATGTAACACACTACAACTAACATTTAAATTTTTACTTAGAAAATATATTTTTGTAAACATGCATTTCATATATTAATATTTTTATAGATTTTTTGTAAACTCAATTTGAATTATTCGAATGCATACTGCATGAAAAATAGGAAATACACTCAGTCCAAAAGTCTCCATACACTACATATTTTTTATTAGTTATAACCATCTAACTGAAACTATGAAAAAACAAAATTTATACTATGATTTCAGGCCTAACCAATAAAAAATGAAATAAAAAATAACCGCAAAATATTTTATTGAAACTTTACATCATAGTTTAAAAATAATAACAAAAACTAAGACAAAAAAAGTCTCCATACAGTAAGATATACGCAAGGAAAACTACATTATATTCAGTTGCACTTAATCAAGTGGTCATTGCTAGCTAGATTTAAAAAAAATTAATCATTTACAGCCATATTTTTTAATCTGTTACCCTTTGAAATTGATTTTGCAGTAAATTTATTTAATTCTTACAAAAATCAGCATGTTTATCTAAACATTTTAAGGAACAATTTGCGAGAAAGTGTACAGAAATTGGGACTCGAAAGAAGGTACCGTTTCCAACAAGACAATGATCCTAAACAAACCGCAAAGATGGTCCACGAATGGATGATCTATAATGTGCGACAGCAGCTTCATACCTTTCCACAATCACCCGATATTAACCCCGTCAAACATTTGTGGGATGATCTAAAACGACGCATTCGCAAACACAATTTTTCAAATAAGGAACAGTTAAAAAATAGAATAATACACGAATGGGAGACCATACCTTCAGAAATTACTAGAAAGCTGGTTGCAAGCATGTCAAAAAGATTACAAGAGGTTATCAAGGCGAACGGAGGTCCAACTAAATATTAGGTTAAAAGATATTGTAATTTTCTGTTAAATTAATATTAATTATTGTGAAGTGTATGGAGACTTTTTTGACATAGTTTTGTTAAATATTTCTAAATTATGATGTAACATTTTAATAAAATATTTCGCAGCTATTTTTTATTCCATTTTTTATTGGTTGGGCCTGAAATAATAATATAATAGTTATTTTTCATAGTTTCAGTTAGCTGGTTAAAACTAATAAAAAAAAAAGTATAAAAATATGTAGTGTATAGAGAATTTTTTTACTGACTGTATCTATTTCGTCTTATCAACAGTAATATACCGATAGAGGAGGCGTCTTATCGGTAATACCGATGTTTTTAACAAGAAATCGATTTTCTGACAAATTTTTACGAAATGTAATTTTTACTTATAACTTCAATTGTTCGTGGTTCCGTGTTGCTGTGGGTCTATTTTTTAACAAAAACTCAAGATCTTTTTATAAATACCATTAAAAAAACTGTTCTATTAAGAGAAACAAAAGTGCACATATATATCTTTGTAGATTAAATTGTTTACTATTTGTGAAAAATGCCGAAGCATTTAAATAGTCGGTGCAAAGAGCTAACACCTTCTTTAAGAAGCTATTTTTAGAAAGAACTTAACAACAATGGCCTATTGTTATCCTTGACAGCAGTACAGAGAAGTAAATTTAAAGAGTATGTAAAGGTCTAGATATTTTATTTCTACTTTAGTAATCTTTAGCGTGTAGCAGCTGCCCTAAATTACAATATTTCCACTGTAAGCGCAATTTCAACAACAGTTAGGGAAAATAAATTATTAGAATCACCTTAAAACAAACGTTCTAATTCAAAGAGAGTTGTAAATGTGTGAAGATTGGATATAAGTTCTTATCAACAGTAATATACCGATAGAGGAGGCGTCTTATCGGTAATACCGATGTTTTTAACAAGAAATCGATTTTCTGACAAATTTTTACGAAATGTAATTTTTACTTATAATCTGATATGATCCCGAGAGCTTTAGCTCGAGGGTCTTATCTTTGATTATAAGTAAAAATTACATTGAGTGAAAATTTTCTTGGAAAATCGAGTTTCGAGTTAAAAACGAAGGTATGAAGATAAGAAACCGCCTCTAGAGGTGTATTTTATTGGATAATTTACTGAACATAAAAATGAAGGCCGTCTGATAAAGGTAAATATACAAGTTAGAGGTGTTACTAATTTTTTATTTAAGTAAAAAAGCTACAAGCGTCTTTTCTAAAGCGTCTTTTCGAGCTAGCGGTAGTCTTATCGGGTAAGACGACCGTTACCAAGGTGGTTGCTATGAAAATGAGCGTTTTGATTGGTTCAATAAAAGTGAGGTGAATTATCGTATTAAGAAATCAGTTGTCCTCAGGATTGTGAATAATCTCACTTTCTGTGAATGAGAAAAATTGGTGTCTACCATATGTTTGAGATGAATTAATTGTTAATATTTTCGATAAAAAAAATAAATACATTCAATATTCAACTAGTTCGTAACTTGGTAGTCTTAATTCTATCCAACAACCCATTAAACCTTAACATTATCAGCTTTCTCGAACGGGTTTCAAAACAAAACGAAAAAATCTTGTCTATAGAAAATTAAAAACTGGTTTCGGAATTAATTTTCGTGATGGGTCAAGTTATCGATAGTGTTTTTTTATGAGTGACTTTAGATTGGATCTTTAAATTTAAAGCAGTTATGGTAGAAACTACAGCTAATCTTTTAAAATTTATTGATATAACGAGATACTGGAATTTTTGTTTTGATATTGCACTGTTATGTTTTTCTATAATGTGTACATCCAAATCCAGCAAAAAAAAATGTGACAGCGTGACTAGTAAATATTTTCTCCTACAACCGAACGCAAGGTACACTTTTGCGCTTCCAAAAGAAGGCACAAAGTAGCACTTTTCCGAGGAGCGAGCGTTTTGTTCACTTTGCCGCTCGCCGAGCGACAATGTAACCAAAACGCTCGCGCGCCTGATTACCTTGACAACCATCATAAAACATCTGATGTTCCTTATGTTTGATTCAATTTTGAAAGTAGGCGTTGATGGATGTTTGACACATGTCGACAAACTTCTCGCACAAGACGTCTATTCTCCGACTTAAGAGAAGTGAATGCTCTCTCCGGAGAAGCGACTATAGTTGATGGAAAACAAAAACCAATGCACGTCATACCCTTCGAGTGACGTCAGTTATTGACAGTGTTGCCAACTTGTAACCAAAATATCCGAGTGAGTGAGTTTTTTCATAAAAACAAGATAAATAGACAAAAATTTCCCACAGTTTATATATTTGTTTACTGCATAATATCTTTTAGCATCAACTTTAGTAGATCTAATACTTCTTTTATTCTGCCAAGATCGATCAATGGTACCATTCTGAAAAATCCATGTGTCATCCAAGAAAGCGAATTGGTACAAGAATGCTTCTTTTTCTTTCATATATTCTTTCAAGAATATCACTCGTTTGAAAGCTACATGGGAAAGTTCCATAAGCCCTCGCCGCAGTTCGTCTTTTTACCATCCAACTCCTATTTTCTTCTTAAAGAATTAAGACAACCACCAAAGAGTTCTCTGTCTTTTAATTTCTAACTAAAAGTTGTCAAAGTTACATGATGTCCTAAAAAAAGTTACAGCTGGATGTAAAATATTATAATTTTCAAATAATACAACTTACTTGTTTCGTACATTCCATAAATAGTGTCACGGATAATTCACCTCACTTTTATTGAACCAATCAAAACGCTCATTTTCATAGCAACCACCTTGGTAACGGTCGTCTTACCCGATAAGACTACCGCTAGCTCGAAAAGACGCTTGTAGCTTTTTACTTAAATAAAAAATTAGTAACACCTCTAACTTGTATATTTACCTTTATCAGACGGCCTTCATTTTTATGTTCAGTAAATTATCCAATAAAATACACCTCTAGAGGCGGTTTCTTATCTTCATACCTTCGTTTTTCACTCGAAACTCGATTTTCCAAGAAAATTTTCACTCAATGTAATTTTTACTTATAATCAAAGATAAGAGCCTCGAGCTAAAGCTCTCGGGATCATATCAGATTATAAGTAAAAATTACATTTCGTAAAAATTTGTCAGAAAATCGATTTCTTGTTAAAAACATCGGTATTACCGATAAGACGCCTCCTCTATCGGTATATTACTGTTGATAAGAACTTATATCCAATCTTCACACATATACAACTCTCTTTGAATTAGAACGTTTGTTTTAAGGTGATTCTAATAATTTATTTTCCCTAACCGTTGTTGAAATTGCGCTTACAGTGGAAATATTGTAATTTAGGGCAGCTGCTACACGCTAAAGATTACTAAAGTAGAAATAAAATATCTAGACCTTTACATACTCTTTAAATTTACTTCTCTGTACTGCTGTCAAGGATAACAATAGGCCATTGTTGTTAAGTTCTTTCTAAAAATAGCTTCTTAAAGAAGGTGTTAGCTCTTTGCACCGACTATTTAAATGCTTCGGCATTTTTCACAAATAGTAAACAATTTAATCTACAAAGATATATATGTGCACTTTTGTTTCTCTTAGTAGAACAGTTTTTTTAATGGTATTTATAAAAAGATCTTGAGTTTTTGTTAAAAAATAGACCCACAGCAACACGGAACCACGAACAATTGAAGTTAGTTTTGCATGAAACGTCAAACCAAACCAACGAACGAATTGGTGCCACCGCACCGTTTACAGTTATGTTGCCAAGTATCGACCAATAAAAGTCAAATTATATTAATTTTTACAAGCTTAAATAAACAAAATATTTGCTGTGAATGGGTTCGTGTCAAAGAAGAATACTTTAAGTTTGTAGTAAATTCAATATCGCATAAAGTTTTAATACTTTTTGCCCAAATTTAATTTCCTTGTATTTTCTTACGGATTTACAATTATCAGCTGATCGATAACGTGCATCGGTTTTTGTTTTACATCAACAATCATAATATTTTTTTGTAAACTAAACACGCATGCTTGTTAACGCATTTTTCATGATATGAGAGTTCTCCCAACTCTTGATGGATGTGAATAGTGATTTTCACTTTCAAGAATACAGTTTAAACATTTTTAAGAGAAATAATTAGATCACTACTTCTTCTGATATGATCATTCCCCTGATTCGAGAATAGACGTCCAGAGCGGTAATGTATCACTTTGCGCTCTTAATCCACAAATAGCTATTTCGTACGACCATCTTCGAAAGTGACCAAACAAGCACGATTAACTAGGAAAGAAAATATCACACGCGTATTGAAAAGTAGATTTGAAAACTTTCGAGTTCATTTATTACATTATTCGTGCAAAGCGTCAGTTTTTGCACTTATTACGTAATATACTATAAACTTCAAATTACAAAAACACATCTGTATATGGTAAGTTCAGTTCATTGTGTTGTCCATGGTATGGAGGCACCCTTAGTTGCGATGTTTAACCAAGCACTTATTTAAATGTTGTCATGTTATCAAGAACGCACTATTGCTTTACCAAAAGTTTTTGTATTTTAATTAGGTACAGTAAATTTCTAAACTAACTCTATAAAAAATTAAATGGCGGAAATGGAAAATGGAGCCCCAGATGAAATCATCATTGCTGCACAATATGTCAGAACCGATTTATCGCCAGAGAAGTAAATAAAAGTTATGCAAAGAATACGACATAAATGAAGTCAAAGAAAGAAAATTCGTTATTTCTTTGGTTTACTTTTCTGAGTTATTTGCAACTTGCCAAACATCCACACTATGGCCAAGGTATTCAATGTTGAAAACAATGCTTAAGCTAAAAAAAGAGTCGACATGACCAGACATTTCAAGCTGATCGTTTCTATGAAAGAAAAAATGGTTCCTTGAAGACCATAAAATCAAGAAATTTTAAGTCCAAATGATAGAAAGAAGCTTTTAACCAATGCTTCTGATGACGTCTACCTTATTTTTAAAGTAGCTACAATTATTGGGATAGGCGGAGGAAAATATATGATTTTGATCAAAATACTTGACAATAAAAGGCACACCAGTAGACGTTTTATGTTTACGGGAGAGAGAAACTTAAATTATTAAAGAGAATATGCTTCGTTACGACGTAACTATATACCACATCAAAGATTTTTCGTCCAGTATTGAAAACAGAACAGTGTTCAGTGCGTTGGTAGCAATAAATTTGGAAAAATGCCATGGGACGTAGCGACATTTTTAAATCTTCCGAATCCATGACAGTATACTGGACACTCTCCACTGACACACAACCAGGAACGAAGGTCGATTAGTTCATTTTCCTCATACTCGTCGAGAAGCAGTTGTTCCTAACACTTGCGGAACAACTCTATCTCCGCACTTAACTGCTTGCAACGACAGTTGCGTGCGGAAAAATCGATCTGCCGCACTTGTTAGGAAAATACCTATTTTTCCCATGATAACAACTGTTACATTTTTGCACATGTCAGAAGGGAAAAGTCAATTCTACACTTGTACGTGCACCAAAATCTATCACTATTCTTCTTCAAGTGCCATCTCCGCGACGGAAGTTGACAATCATCATGGCTATTCTGACTTTGAAGGCTGCTGCTCTGACGAGTTCATTCGAGTGCAGGGCCGAGTCGTGCCGAGGGTGCAAGGGGTGCACAGCACGCGGGCGGCAACCCAGTAGGGGCGGCAAAATAAAAAAAAAGTAAAAGCCAAAAGCATTTTTTAATTGAGAGATCATCAGTTGAATCACCAGAGTTGAATTTCAAAGTTAATTTTTATTTCTATATTCTTGATATAGTATCATCAAAATTAAATGACAGATTTGAACTATTAAACGAATACAACGACTATTTTGGCTTTTTGAATAATTTAGGTTCTTTATCCATAGATAAAGAAGAGTTAATGAAATATTGTATGGATTTACAGGTTAAATTAACAGATTTATCCACTAAACAAATGGATGTAAATGCAACTGATTTGTGCAATGAAGTTGAAATGTTGTCTACCTATAAATAAAAAAATTTAAATCGGCCAAGGAGGTCATAGAATATCTTGTGGTTAATGATTTAATTAGTACTTTCCCAAATTTATCTGTAGCCCTACGAATTTTTCTAACGATGCCTGTCACTGTTGCTCATGGCGAGAGATCGTTTTCAAAGCTGAAAATAATTAAAAACTACTTGAGATCTACTATGAGCCAGAACCGACTTACGAATTTGGCTGTGATAAGCATCGAGAAAGAAATCTGCGAGGCATTAGATATAACGGATTTGATTAGAGAATTTGCGATTAAAAAAGCAAGGAAAGTTGCTTTTGAAATTTAGAATTTATATGTAGGTACATAGTTTAACTCAAGTGTATGACTTCTAAGTTCTGTTCTATATTAATAATAAGGTGAACTATTATTTCAAATTAGTCTCTTTCAGTTTATATTTTATATGAATAATAAAGTTTATAGTAACATTGTTTTTAGTTTGCAGTTACAGTTACCTATCAAGGAATTTTCGAATTTTGATTTTTACAATAAATACTATTTATGTCTATAGTCTATAGGGGCGGAAAATTATATCTTGCACCCGGGAGGTAAATACCCTAGGCTCGGCCCTGCATTCGAGGTGCATCTAAACCATTCCCTCAAGTTTTGCAGCCAGGATATTCTCCTCCTATCTACTTTCTCTTTCCACTGCACAATCAGTTGCATCATAGCATATATCTCTCCTCGTGTGATACGTCTAAGGAAGGTATTGTAACTTTCGGATCTTAATGGTCTCTATTATCTCCCTCTCTTTGTTCATTCTCGTCTTGACGTTCATGGAATTTTCAGAATTCTTCGTTAGACCCACATTTTGAATGATTCAATTATCTTGATAGTCTTTGCGTTCAACGTCCAAGCTTCCACGCCATAAAGAAATGCAGAGAAGATGTAATATCTCACCAACCTGACCCTCAAATTCAATGTTAGGTCTCTGGCGCTGAGCACCTTTCTCATCCTGATAAAACTTAATCGGGCTATTTCTACGCGTCTTTAAATTTCTTTGCTGTAGTCATTTGTTGAGTTTATCAATGTTCCGAGGTATGTGTAGTTCTCAACCTGCTCTATGTTCCTGCCATTCAATGTCACATTTTCTTTGTCGCGCTGGATTTTTGATATTCTTATAGATTTGGTTTTCTTGATGTTCAACGTCAGTTCCACAGCTTAATATATTAAGCTGTGTCAGTTCCTTGCTACATTATACCAATTTGCTCATAAGTCTCTGCAGGCCTTCAATATTCTCCGTCAAGGCCACGGCATCGTCTGCATATCTTATAGTATTAATCGGTGTTCCGTCGACTTTTATTCCGGATGTTTCTTGTTCTAGTGCCTTAGTTCTATTTCCTCCTTGGTTTTTTTACTTTTTATTCTTTTACTTTTACTCTATCACTGTTTGCCTTTATACAATAAATAACTTTTTTTTTAACGTCGTTATGTAAAAGAAGCAAAATATTCCTGTTATTGGCACTGAAAATATACGTTACGTCTTTCATTGCATTAATATCAGTAAAATGTATAAAATCTTCTAACACATAAATGTTGATAAATTCGTTATTAAAAGAAAAGGGATTATTTTTAGTAACTACATGCAAGCTACAAATTATTTCCACTAAAGATGCTCAATTGCAACCGATATTAAATATAATTGATACCAGTAATTACTGCAAAAGGTACGGTCTGGTATATGAGAAATTGAAACGCAATTACCGAAGTATCAGAAATAATTAATGATATTGGATTTAATTCACATATTAAAGTAATAAGTATGTCAAATGGACGGAGAAAAGCTTGGAAGTCTTTTAAGTACAAGGATCAAATTGTTTGTAATGAGGGTTTCATGTTGAGAGCCTTTACCGCTGTAATGGCATAAAGTCTTTAATGCAACATATTATTTTTGATATTTAGATTGTTTAGTTTTTAGTACTGGAATAGATTAAGGCTTCTTTTACTTGTATTTCCGTGAGTTTAGTAGTAAAGCTTTTATATTATAGGAAGGGAAAAGAAAACGCAAAGCCTTCCTCCACAAATTTAGTAATTTTTTTAAAAATTAAAAAATTACATTTTAATGTCTTGACATGTTTCGAGCGTAGTAACGCTCATCATCTGAAGAAATAATTTTGTTGCTGATGGTAAAAGCAACCAAGAAAAATAAAAAGAACCTGGTGAATTAACTTTAATGGAGCTTCATTTGAATGTTTTAAATTTGATATTTTGAGGAGGTGAAGTAAAGATGAATTTTGAATTTAAATTGGCATAATGTAACCTTAAGTTTGTTTTGAAAAGAAATTGGTTTTTTGGGGAATCTAGTAACTTTTGTAAAGGTTTAGTGGAGGGAAATTCATTGGAATTTTTGTAGTGAGATTAAGATTGGGGTGTGCATCTTTTATTGAAAGTTAATGTTAGACTGCTATATTGAAGGTTGTAGCACAATAAAGCCGTACCACAGTGCCTATACGGCAGTAGTACCGAAGCGCGCCGCTACTACCCTCTCAAAGCGCCACCAGTATTCTGCCAAGCAGCCCTTCTACGCGCCCTTCCATCCAACGCATCTCAAGCGAGCCCCGGACTGTATAAAAGACGCCAGCCGCCCTAAGACCAGCAGAGTTCGCCGCCGACTCTCGACCAGCCCTTCTTGCTCTGCTTGACTGCTTCCTTAGGGGACTTTCGCCTGTGGACAAGATTGACGACCGAGAATCTACGGAGTACCAGTGCTTCCGATCGGAACGCTGACGCCGCGCCCTTATTGTCATTCACTATACTGTATATCGGACATTGTAAATAAATACTGTTGTACGTTGATCGCCTTATTCTTCGTGCTGAAAATAACATCATCAAACCCACCTTAAAGTGGCAGCCCAACGTGTGAGCCCGAAGTAAGTGCGAAAACCAACGTGTGAGCCCGAAGTAAGTGCGGAAATTAACCACACGGAATATACATTTTTGTCGCGAGTGTTACGATAGAAATTGGACTTATCGCAGTGTGCCGCTTTGTAAACTCATATCGTTAGTGTCGAGAAAACAACATTTTTCTCAAATTCTTTGGTCCAAGTAGTAATAGTGCGTAAACATACCGCGGACAAGGAGCCAAACCCGTGCCATGGAGCTATCAGCCAACGACCTGGAAGCCATTCTAAGAAGAATGCAGCCACCCACTCCAGTGAAACACTTCACGCAATGCACCGCCCGTTTTGCCGGAACACGATCCTTGGAAGCTGTAGACGACTTCGTTACAAGCGCCGACTTCTTTAAGGAAAGTGAAGGCATAACCGACGCCAACGCCCTGGCTGGACTAACATTACTATTGGAAGGACCAGCACATACATGGTGGTCAGGGGTAAAAGCCGCAGCCAGGACATGGAATGATGCGAAACAAATGATTCGAGATGAGTTTGCACCCACATTACCAGCTTATCAGATTTACCAGGAGATATTCAGATCACCGCAGGACAACCGCACGCCTACTGGAACATTCATCGCAGGAAAACGAGCCTTGTTTGCCCAACTTCCGACGCCACCAGATGAAAATGCCCAACTCGACATGCTGTATGGACTACTACGCCCCTACATCAAGGACCGAATAAACCGCGAGTCCGTCGCGACACTGGCTCAACTACTGGCCAAATGTCGAATTATAGAAGCAAGCACACCAGAAGAAAAGGAGAACACCCACAGGGGGCCGTCGCCTAACAGAAAACCTAGGAACCGATGCACCCACTGCCGTGCACCCGGACATGACGCCACCGTCTGTCGTAAACGACTAGCAAGTTTAGGGAACAGTGGAGCAACCCGTGGTACGACCGTTGAGCCAACGGGCGCTAATACCCTACGATGCTATGGATGCCAGAAGCCTGGAGTTATTCGTAGGAACTGTCAAAACTGTAGCATTAAACACTCTCCACCTATTCCGGAAACGGGATTTTGCGCAGTCAGCACGCAGGATCGAGCCCGACCCGCTGTAAAAATCACCGTTGCCGGCATCACCGGGACCGCCTACCTGGATACAGGAGCCCGAACCAGTATAGCCAGCCCGGACTTACACGCAGTACTAAAAAAGAATGGCCACACTTTCTGTTACCAAAAGATGTATGTCACTTTCGCAGATGGCCGCCGGCAACTTCAAAATGTCCAAGTAACCACCGTGCCGGTACAACTGCAGGAAAGGATCGTGGGAGCGACGTTTGTTATCCTGCCAGATACACCAGACGCCAAAACGCTCCTAGGTATCGACTTTATCCAGGATGCCGGCCTCGTTCTTGACTTCTTCCACAGACGATGGTTCTTTGCAGAAGCTCCAACACGAAAGCATGCCTTTATCATTAAGGACTCATTCCCTGCAGCCCAGGAAACGGATGCCTACCCCCGTAAGGAGATGGCCGCTTTCTACCAAATACCGAAGCTCCTATCACCACTATCACCAGCTCCAACCCAGAAGCATGCATTTGATATCAGGGACTCGCTCCCAGTATCCCATGACGCGGACGTCTACCCCTGTGAAGAGATGTCCGCTTTCTACCAAATACCAAACGTCCTATCGCCATTGGAGGAATCCCCAGTACGTCCTATGGAGTGCGACCACATCTCCGGACTAATCGCGGGATATGGCCCTGACCTCTCGACTGGAAATCCTAACAGACATGAATCGTTTATAGGACCCGAAATTTCAGGACCTCCATCCATACCGAACCCTTTCTCTCGCCAGGACTACGTCATGCATGATGCAGCAAGACAAGTGGAAGAGATGTGGGCCGAACTAGATGAACTACCACCCCTCTACCCGGACGTAACCTTCGCCATCATAGACCTACAACTGCGTCCCAACGATGAAGCAACCACACTGACGGCGCCTGAGCGAGAAGAATTTAACAACTTATTGGAAGCCCACAGTAAGCTGTTCCAAGATAGTGGCCCGCCGACACCTTACGCTGAGCACCGTATCGACACCGGCAACCACGCACCCATTAGTAGCCCCCCATACCGATTGACGCCGACCCGACGGGATGCCCTGGCCAAGGAAGTAAGTGCACTACTGGCAGACGGCATCATCGAAGAATGTGAAAGTGCATGGGCGGCTCCAGTGGTACTCGTGCCCAAGCAAGGTGGGGGCATTCGCTTATGCATAGACTACAGGAAGCTGAACGCTATTACCGTTCCTGATGCATATCCACTCCCCAGGCTAGATGACTTACTCCAGCTAACTGGAGGAACCTCGTACATCTCTACAATGGACCTGAAGGCCGGCTACCACCAGATCCAAGTACGACCGGAGGATCGAGACAAGACCAGTTTTGTGACCCCCATGGGAACCTACCGCTTTAACCGATTACCGTTTGGATTGCGCAACGCTCCTGCAACTTTCCAGAGACTGATTGACCGTGTCCAAAGCGGCGTACAAGATGTACAACTCCTCGCTTACCTAGACGATCTAATTGTGTTGTCACGAACTTTCTCCCAGCACATACAAGATCTACGAGCCGTGTTCCAGCGGCTTCAACTGTTCCAACTACGCGTCAACCGCAGCAAATGCCAATTCGGATGCCAGCAAGTGTTGTATCTAGGGCACCTCATTACACCACAAGCAATTCACCCCAACCCTTCCAAGGTAGAAGCTATCATCAGCATACAGCCTCCACGCCATATCAAACACTTGACGTCCTTCCTACAAACTTGCAGCTGGTACCGGAAATTTATTCCCAAATTCTCCGAAGTAGCACGACCACTGAGTCGCTTAACAAAGAAAAACGCAACATGGGAATGGGGACACCGCCAAGACCAAGCATTCCAGACCCTAAAGAGAGCTCTAACGGAAGCTCCCATACTGAAGCAAGCCGACCACACGAAGCCATTCACTTTACGCACTGATGCAAGCGCCTACGCCTTAGGGGCGGTTTTACTCCAGGGGGAGGGACACGAGGAACACCCGATTGAATACGCCAGTCGCCTATTGTCGCCCGCCGAACAAAATTACTCGACCACCGAACGAGAAGCATTGGCAGTAGTATGGGCCGTAGCCAAATTCAGAGGCTATATCGAGGAAACCTCGGTTATAATCCTGACCGACCACCAACCACTAAAATGGCTAATGTCATTAAAAACACCCAGTGGCCGGTTAGCCCGGTGGGCCCTGCAACTACAACCCTTCAATCTACAGATAAATTACATCCCAGGAAAAGCCAACATCGTCGCCGATATGCTCTCTCGAGCACCGTGTACTGAAGATATTTCCAGACACTGTGACCTTTGTACCATAACCGTGGACTTGCCAACCCGTGGACCGAAGGATCTCCGAGAAGCCCAGCTGGCCGACCCTGAGATAAAAAAGATTATGGACGCCTTTGACAGAGACCGTCCAGAAGAAACGAGCCAATGGACACAGAGAGGTTACATATTGTCACAGGGTGTCCTATACCGGTATTCAACGACTGACGATGATGAGGAAGCGCAACTAGTGGTCCCATCAGAGGAACGGGTGAAGCTATTACAACAGTTCCATGATGCACCCACCGCCGGACATTACGGAGTTGAACGTACCCTACACAAACTTTCCCGCCAGTTCTACTGGCCCGGCATTCGACGCAGCGTGACACAATATGTCTCCAATTGTACCGCCTGCCAACGTTATAAACCCAGCAACCTCAAACCCGCCGGACTATTGCAGACCCCCGTCATGAGGCAGAGGTTCGAAGTGCTAGCCATCGATCTCTTTGGGCCTCTCCCAGAATCATCAGATCACAAGAAATGGATACTCATCATCGAAGACACCGCCACCCGTTGGACCGAGCTCTTCGCCTTGGAAAGTGCCACCGCTGAGAACTGTGCCTGGACACTTGTACACGAAGTATGTCTCCGCTACGGTATACCTAGGAGACTCATCAGCGACAATGGGACCCAGTTCATAAGCGCAGTAATGCAACAAATCACCTTTTGCCTAGGTATTGAGCAGAAATTCACACCAGTCTATCATCCGGCAGCCAATCCTGTTGAAAGACGAAACCGAGATCTAAAGACCCAGTTAGCAATCCAGCTAGGAAACAGCCACGACCACTGGTCCGACAAACTGCCGACGATACGCTTCGCCCTAAATTCAACACGCTGCCAATCGACCGGATATACCCCCGCCTACCTAGCTTTAGGGCAAGAATTACGATCACCTGCCGAGGTGCACCACGATCTCCGGACAATAATCCAAGCAGAGAACTTCGTCCCAGAGGTTACACCCCGCCTACTACGGATGGCAGCTAACCTTAAAACCGCCCAAGAAACCCACGAAGCAGAGCAGGATCGCAGGAAAATCTACGCAGACAGGCGTGTCCAAACTAGTCCCTTGTTCAACCCTGGAGACCGTGTATGGGTGGAAACCCATACCCTAAGCAGTTCCGCAAATAAGCGCTCCAGCAAGTTCGCCCCACGCCGAGATGGACCATACGTGATCTTATCCAGAAAAGGTCCCACCAGCTTTGAAGTTGCATCCAACCAGAACCCGGACGACCCGATCGCCACCTATCATACCTCAGCACTGCGACACTGCAAAATCGACGACCCCGAAGAAGGCATCGCCCCAATCCAGCCATTACGCCACCGAGGACGCCCCAAGAAGGTCCAGAACCACCAGCCGAGACGTCAGGAAGGTTCTGAGGGGGAGACTGTAGCACAATAAAGCCGTACCACAGTGCCTATACGGCAGTAGTACCGAAGCGCGCCGCTACTACCTTCTCAAAGCGCCACCAGTATTCTGCCAAGCAGCCCTTCTACGCGCCCTTCCATCCAACGCATCTCAAGCGAGCCCCGGACTGTATAAAAGACGCCAGCCGCCCTAAGACCAGCAGAGTTCGCCGCCGACTCTCGACCAGCCCTTCTTGCTCTGCTTGACTGCTTCCTTAGGGGACTTTCGCCTGTGGACAAGATTGACGACCGAGAATCTACGGAGTACCAGTGCTTCCGATCGGAACGCTGACGCCGCGCCCTTATTGTCATTCACTATACTGTATATCGGACATTGTAAATAAATACTGTTGTACGTTGATCGCCTTATTCTTCGTGCTGAAAATAACATCATCAAACCCACCTTAAAAGGTTTGTTATGGGGAGGAATGTTGATTATAGTTTTTGGATCTGTAATCATTATTTTTGTTTTGTGAAAATTCACTGGTAAAACGTACTACCTACAAAAGTTTAAAAAAAAAATAAAAAATAAAGTAGAAATATCATTAGAAAACCACAATGATAATAATATATAATAATCCATTTAAAGAAATACCCAAGAACTCACCACAAAACATATAAAACAAAAATAATGATTACAGATCCAAAAACTATAATCAACATTCCTCCCCATAACAAACCTTCAATATAGCAGTCTAACATTAACTTTCAATTAAAGATGCACACCCCAATCTTAATCTCATTATAAAAATTCCAATGAATTTCCCTCCACTAAACCTTTACAAAAGTTACTAGATTCCCCAAAGAAACAATTTCTTTTCAAAACAAACTTAAGGTTACATTATGCCAATTTAAATTCAAAAGTCATCTTTACTTCACCTCCTAAGAATATCAAGTTTAAAGCATTCAAATGAAGCTCCATTAAAGTTAATTCACCAGGTTCTTTTTATTTTCCTTGGTTGCTTTTACCATCAGCAACAAAATTATTTCTCCAGATGATGAGCGTTACTACGTTCGAAACATGTCGAGACATTAAAATGTAATTTTTTAATTTTTAAAAAAATTACTAAATTTGTGGAGGAAGGCTTTGCGTTTTCTTTTCCTTTCCTATATTTGAACTCCACTTTGAGAATGGACTACTTTTATATTATAGTTGCATTAATATTATTATTATTATTATTAATGCGGCGTAAGAAGTGTGACATATTTTTTCTAAAAGCCTCGTACCCATAAATGATACTACTTAAACGCCAATAATTAAAATAAATATAAAATTATAGTGCAATGTTGGTAGTACGTGACGACTTAATTTAGTTGCCAATTTTTGAACGAGTTTCTGGTGCACGGTGGGATATACAGTGTGGCAAAAAAGTCGCGCATAATGCCTGTAACTTTTGAATTACCTCCTATACGAAAAAGTGACCTTTATGAAAGTTGTTCAGTAAATTATTCCCCACATTTCTACCTTCATGAATTTTTTCTGTCATTTCTGGTTAGGTTGCCATAGAACTTACTTTTTTTAAATGGAACATATGATTGCATATTTGGATTCTACTAGGAAAACTCTGAATTTTTTGTATTTCAAATTCTTATTTATTTAAAATTGTAACAAACGTAATAAGAAAATAAATAGCCTAGAAAATTAAACAACTAAGCATTGGAATAATTAAAAAGTGAAACTTTTTCAGTGGATCAGGTGTTCAAAATGACCACCATTTTCTGATAAGCAGAGCACCAGTCGATCCCTGAACCCGTCTACAACGTTTAAAAGGAAGTCCTCTGAAATGGCCCGAATTTCAGCACTAATTCTGACTTTTAAAGATTCTAAGTCATTTGGACGGTTAACGTAGACTTTGTTCTTTTAGTATCCCCACAAAAAGAAGTCGAGCGGGGTTAAGTCCGGGGATCGCGCTGGCTAGTCAATAGCACCTCTTTTGCCTATCCAACGTCCTGGAAATTGTAGGAATAATTGTAATTAGGAAGTTTTTCATTTTTAAGTTATTATTATCTCGGAAACGCTTGCAGGTAGCTGAAATTTTGAAATTGAAAATACAAAAAGTTCAGAGTTTTCCCAGTAGAATCCAAAAATGCAATCATATGCAGAGTGTTCCATTTTAAAAAAGTAAGTTAGTCTCTATGGCAACCAAACCAGAAATGACAGAAGAGAT
Source organism: Polydrusus tereticollis (assembly GCA_963920685.1). Taxonomy (NCBI): domain Eukaryota; kingdom Metazoa; phylum Arthropoda; class Insecta; order Coleoptera; family Curculionidae; genus Polydrusus; species Polydrusus tereticollis. The sequence continues at coordinate 23,001,693 of OY987328.1, forward strand.
TCATGCAGGTAGAAATGTGGGGAATAATTTACTGAACAACTTTCACAACGATCACTTTTTCGTTGACAAGGTAATTTAAAAGTTACAGGCATTATGCTCGAGTTTTTTGCCACTCTGTATATTGGTTTACATTTATACCTTATAGAAACTTTAAAAGTCCTGGATATTCCACTCCTAAGGCCCAGTTGTATATAATATGAAGATTTACCCTTAAATTAAGTTAATCTAAGGTAGGTTTTTGTTGCAATTATGATGGATGGGGTTAATTCATAAAACTGCTAACTTCAGAGGGATGAAAATATGAAAATTGCTTCTGTTTTTACGATTCCTTTGTCATATCTATGGAGGACCTCTAACCTCAAATCCTCCATAGTCATGTCCATGTCATTTAAAACTAACATAACTTTGCAACTTTTTTTTTTATTTAATATTGTTTGATTTGTGAGTTGCAAAGACATTCATGTCTTTGGTGATTTGGTACCACGTTTTCCTTTACAGGCGTTGGTCAATCGCTTCAATTCGCATTTCTATAGCAGCTTCTGATATTCTAAACCTTGCAATGAATTCTGAATCTATCCAATACTCTATATTCTCAATAAGAGGTCTGAAAACCCGAGGTCTTCCCACATTCTCAACCACGTTAATAATCTCCAAATCTTCTTCGTCATCTGAGAGCAGATAATTACTCAGCAGTCCAGTTCAATATGTGTATGTTAAAAATACGCCATTTTTATCACAAGATTACGAGTTACCTCATGCCCAATCTACGAGTTGAGGGTTGATCCTAGAGTCGGAGGTAACCTTTGATTAAACAATGTATTTTACTCCTGGAGTAACTTCCGCATTTGAGTTAATCCCAACTTATATAGTTGGGCCTAAAGGGATAAGAACGGCTTAAATCTGTTTCCACGGCCTTAAAAGTTAGATTCAAGGATAATGTCTGCCTGACGACACATAAAGCACCGGTTCCCGTCAGATCACCGAAGTTAAGCGGTGTCGAGCGCGGTTAGTACTTAGATGGGTGCTCTTGTCTTAGGGAAGAGTGTAAAATGAATCGACATCAAAACCATCCTATTCACGCCGGACAGATCGGATATCTTATAGGATGAAGGTGCCGTTTCACACTCCCCAGTCGGTAGACCGCACGATTAAAAACCGTACGGTCGATGACCGGTTCAAGATGGCCTCAGATACGCCGACGAACCGTAAAAAAGTAAATTTAAAAAAAAGATAATGTCTACTACCCTTGCTTATTTTATTTTTAGTTTCTGTGGAACTCCAAGGTCCTCGATTTTTTAAACTTTACGCATGACGGTTGCAATAAAAATTTTAAATAATTTTTTTGCATAATTTAGTAATATTAATTGATTGAAGAAAAGAGTAAAGCTTAATTAATTAACCTTTGTAGTTCATAAAAAATCTAAAAAACACAAAAAACGCTAATTGTATTAAGTTTTCAAAGCTGTGCCAAACAACCATATCTTAGATAGTAAAATATCTTAACAGAAGTGGCATCCTTGAAATGTACACGAAATCTTTCTGAAATTGAATATAATTTGAGCAAAATTTAATAAGGAGACATTAAAATTCGACATGGCAAAACCACTAAGAATCCGCAAATTCAAGAGTAAAAAGAATAATCCGCTACTTTAATTAATTATTTTCAAATTGAATTTTAAAGTTTTACCTTCTGAGAATAGTGTGTCTCAAGAAAGGCTTTAAAAATGATAAGAACTTGTATTCCAGACCTGGATAGGAGTTATTGTGCTACCCTTATAAATATTAGCTTAATTTTGCAATTTGTAATACTGATAAGTTGTGTGTCTATTTTAATAAACAGTTTTGTTTTTAGATCACTTTATCGAATTTATAATATAGTTCTTTTTTCACTACTTACTCCCGAAATAATCATTATACTGATACTACTAACTTGAGAAATCGCCATTATTTACTCCATTCCGTGAATGAGAAGTAAGATCTGTACCTAGGTAAATAATGATAATATATAATCGCCTAGGTAAATAATTAAAAACTTTCTGTGTAATGAGATTACGTTACACACGATTTTAGCATTCTTGCTTACTTATTGGTTTAAAGCCTTGACTAACCATTTTTAATATAGGAATTCCGGAAAATAGTATCAAATTTTTAATAAAACAGGAATTTTCATCATAAATTGAAAGAAAACTGTTAATTAAAAAATGTCAACACGAGTGACACGCTGACACGACCATGAATTTGACAGAATACATAATCGTCTTTTGATAACGGTAGCAATCTCTTACAAGGTTGCCAAATATGCCTCTTTTATCGGTTTAATGTCGGGTTGCATAAGTTCTCGTTAACCGCCAATTTATTTCTATAATATAAAGATCTCAACAAATTAAATATGTAATATTTTAGTGTCAGTAGTAGAAAAAAATCTATACAGTGTGGCCCAAATTGGGCCTACATGTATGGGGATCTTGGAAACTACAGAAGATAGAGAAACGGTTAAATAGGGAAAGTTTTTGACAATTATATTTCTAACTGAAAACCGTTTAGTACGCGGCCCTATCTTTTTTGGTTTTTGAAATATGTTGAAAAAACCAAAAAGATGTATTTTCGAAAATATGCTGTAGATTTCTTATTATTCACTATTTTGGCAATCTGTAAAAACATTTTTAAAGCAACTTTTGAAGTAGATTTCAGTTCTGCAATTTAATTTTGAACACGACGTTTCAGTTATTTTATACCATCATCAGGTTCATTTTTTCTTATGGGCGCCATATTGTATTTTATACTTAAAAGGTAGCTTATGACGTCCGCTTTCCAACGATGTATTATTTGTTGGAAAATAGATGAAATTGACTTGAAAAATAAAGAAAATTAATTTTCGCAACACGTCAAATTTGACAACTACACTATAACTCCCTAAATTGAATACCAATTAAAAGGTTTACATTTTGTAGTATTCACAAAACACTGCTTGCATTGTTTCAATCAACAATATTACAATAACCTATGAATCAAAAATAAAATCCAGTAGCCTATGACCATCCACTACCGTTTGAAAATGAAACAAAAATATTACTGTCAGAACGAGTAAAAGTATAATAGTTTTTATTATTATTATCTAATAATAACGATTTATTTGTGTATTCTGAATTTAAAAGAAAATGGCATTGCGTTTTTCTCACAAAGAAAAATTTGATTTGCTAGAATGTTACATTCATTGCAACAGAAATGCAACCCTTGCATTAGAAAGGTATTTTGAAAATTTTCCTGAAAGACCGCAGCCAAGTGTCAGACTTTTTCCAAAAATTGTTATGAACCTGAGAAACCATGGAAGTTTTGAAAAACCGCGGCCCAAGAGTTACGAAAAAGCAGGTAATAACGAGCGTGACGAAAATGTCAGAGCCTATTTTAATGCCGCTGCGACATCATCTACAAGCGCGTTGGCAAGAGACTTACGAACCCTGCGAAGTACCATACAAAAAGTCCTTAAGGAAAATAAATATCGACCATACAAGCCAACTATAGTTCAGGGTTTACGAGAAACGGATTATCCAAGAAGAATGCAGTTTTCAAATTGGTATGTGAATCAATGCGAACAAAATCATGATTTCAGTCGTCTTGTAATTTGGACCGATGAATCACATTTTACCAACTGCGGGGTATTTAATAGACATAACCATCATTTTTGGGCAACAGAAAACCCTCACCAATTGGCTCAACGAAGACTGCAAACCCGATTTGGTTTTAATGTATGGTGTGGTATGTATGGTAAGTAATGTCACCTAGCTTGCTAAATACATAGCAGGTATTAAGTAACCCAGCTTTACTTTTCTCCTTACATTTTAGACAACAGACCTATAGGACCATTCTTTTATAATCATACGTTGAATGGCCAAAGATACTTGGAAATGTTAGAAGATCAAATATTACCGGCAATTAGAGCAAGAGTTCCTCAAGATCAATTGAATAATATTTGGTTTCAACAAGACGGTTGTCCCGCACATAATGTTCGGGAAGTTCAAACTCTCTTAAGACAGATATTTGATGACAAATTAATTTCAAACGGCGGACCAGTTAATTGGCCTGCTAGATCCCCTGATATAACTCCTCTCGATTTTTATTTATGGGGTTATGTAAAAAATGAAGTATATGAGTTTGAACCCCCGGAATCTGTACAAGAATTAGAAGAGAGAGTGAGGAATGTGTTTACGAGCATAAATGGCAACACGCTTCGCAGGGTCATCAATACTGTGTTAAAAAAGTGTCAAAAATGTATTAATAAAAACGGCCAACATTTCGAATAAGTATAGTAAGTTAGATATTTTTTCTTATTTTCTTTTCAAAACAATAATTATTATTCATTGCGTTTTTAGTTTTTTTTATTTGAAATGTTAATATGAGATTTTTAACCATAAGGAAAAAATAAAATAATGTATTATAATATTATGATATTTTAAACAAATTTAACCCTGCCTAATGTGTTCTTCTCAAATTTGACGTGTTGCGAAAATTAATTTTCTTTATTTTTCAAGTCAATTTCATTTATTTTCCAACAAATAATACATCGTTGAAAAGCTGACGTCATAAGCTACCTTTTAAGTATAAAATACAATATGGCGCCCATAAGAAAAAATGAACCTGATGATGGTATAAAATAAATGAAACGTCGTGTTCAAAATTAAATTGCAGAACTGAAATCTACTTGCTTTAAAAATGTTTTTACAGATTGCCAAAATAGTGAATAATAAGAAATCTACAGCATATTTTCGAAAATACATCTTTTTGGTTTTTTCAACATATTTCAAAACCCAAAAAAGATAGGGCCGCGTACTAAACGGTTTTCAGTTAGAAATATAATTGTCAAAAACTTTCCCCATTTAACCGTTTCTCTATCTTCTATAGTTTCCAAGATCCCCATACATGTAGGCCCAATTTGGGTCACACTGTATATACCTCAGTTGAGAAAGCTATTATATACCTCGCAAATTATATCCTTCGCGCCTCAGGATATAAAAGCACTCGCTATATAATAGCTCAATTCTTAACTTAGGTATATAGTGTACTATTTTCTTTACCTCTTGCTCCATTATTGACTTATAGGTGTGTAATGGAAACAGCTGAACAAAACATTGTGTTGTCAAAGGCATTGGGATAGTGCTCAACTTGAAATTTTAATAAGGTACGTAGTTAGGCAACTGTAAAATCTTCTCTCATGTATACAGTTGTCTGCTCTGGTAATTACCCGCCAGTTTGTCAATGTCAGTTTCAAAGCACATTAGGTAATTCGATTCATAAGAAAATGACATGTATACATATACTTAAGAATAAAGGTGGATTTATAAACTCGAAAAGTTGGTGAGGTTGAAGTTATGGTCAAGTTGTGAGGTTAGATATTCCGAATTCCGAGCATAAAAATTGATTATTTCGAACTACCCGGGAAGTTTTCGAACCTTACATGAGCTTTACGTGAACAACATGAACGAGTGTATAAATAGAACTGAGTGTTCCCTTTAGTTTAAATTGAACTCCTATTTCCAACACCAACTGAACCTCAACCTCGCCAACTTTTCGAGTTTATAAATCCAGCTTTAGTGTACATTATTAATGCATGAAAAATCACAAATAACATTATATTGAAACGGTAGTAGTGGAAAAAAATAATATACAGGGTGTCCCACCGGGAACTGCATCGATCGATTATGGAGAAACTATAATTAGGAAAAATCTGAAATTTTGGTGGCTTACTAATGCCTATGGGGGACATTCGTCTAAAATATTTTTAAGAATCTGACACTTCCGGTTATACCGGAAGTAGATGTCAACGTGCTTATTTTAATTAGAACACCCTATATATTATTTCATTTTTAGATTCCTCGTAAAATTCCAATTACTTTTTATGTATAATGTTCTATACCTAGGTCTAACCGTTTTTGACATATTTCAAATTTTTCGTCAAAAATGACGTTTGCGACTAAAAAATAGTTATTAATTTTTCCTGTACGGAAGCCTTTACTATTTAATTTGGGTTGTTTTTTTTTGTAGAAAGAGGTCTACTTTAGCACACTTCGTATGATATTTTGATAATTATTAATACAGGGTGTTCAAAAAAGAATAGTAAAAATGAAATCGAAAAACATGTCAAAAGTTCATTTTTTCAAATGGAAACTACCCATTTTTATAATTTTATCATATTCAGCATTAAAAATAAGAGTAACTTTGTATAAGGTTGCCTATTTAGAAAATTAATAGTTCCCGAATTATTGGCAATTTAATATTTTTCTATTGTAAAAATGCCACGGCTTTTCAGTTCAGTAACTATCAGTTGGCCATGATGGCAATAGAAAACAGTTAAATGGTAACTAAATGTTACTGACACTTAAAAAGTATCAAGAATCATGCCGGGACGCTTAAATTATTCAAACGAAGATTACTTAAATTTGTTTATTATTTATGGAGAATGTGATAAAGTAATATCAAGAACGTGTGATACATTTGCTACTCGATATCCACAAAAACAGAAACTAACACAAAACAGCCTTAAACAACTTATAGAGAAGTGTGCTAAAGTAGACCTCTTTCTACAAAAAAAGAAACCAAATAAGGCTTCCGTACAGGAAAAATTAATAATTATTTTTTAGTCTGCAAGTCATTTTTGACGAAAAATTTGAAATATGTCAAAAACGGTTAGACCTAGGTATAGAACATTATACATGAAAAGTAATTGAAAGTTTACGAAGAATCCAAAAACGAAATAATATATAGGGTGCCCCATTTAGAATAAGCACGTTGACATCTACTTCCGGTATAACCGGAAGTGTCAGATTCTTAAAAATAATTTAGACGAATGTCCCCCATCGGCATTAGTAAGCCACCAAATTTTCAGATTTTTCCTAATTATAGTTTTTCCATAATCGATCGATGCAGTTCCCGGTGGGACACCCTGTATTTAGCACGGTTTAGACACCCACAATGGTGTATGTCGAAACTTTTGTTAATAATCCTGTTATATTATAAATTTGAGAACTTTAATGATAATTTAAGGCAGGTTCCAACACCTTTTACTTTTCTTCTTTCCTCTGTTGCATTATTAGCTTTATCTTCTTTAGATTTTATTGTTTGGAGTATGTCCTTTTGGTTTGAGTTGTGTGTTTGTCGATACGTCTGTGCATTTGTAATAGTCGGTTATTAAATGTGTGTTATATTCTTATTTTGTTGGTATTCTTAGGTCTCTATGTAATACACAGTTAGTTTAGTGGCAAATCTTAGGGCGTTTACTCAGTTGCAGGGCTTTGTTTTCAAATACCTGAAACTTATTTTGCAGCGCTTTGTTTATGGGGCACCAGGTTGGTACGTCATAAGTCAAAACAGGTCTGACCAAAACCTTGTAGAGGTTATCTTTCGTCCTTGTACAAATTCTACTGCGCCTGTTAAGCAAGAAGTAGAGAATTTGGTTGCAACTTTGACTCTATTCTCTGAACTCTTCCTCCAATTAGGTTTTAAATCGAAAATAAGTTCCAAGTAAGTAAGTACTTCACTCCGTTACACCAGCTTACTTGGACTCTGTTTATACTACTCTTCACCTACTCTTTGAAAACAAAATAGCCTTCGTCTTACAAGGATTTAGATCAATATTTCAATCCAAAAGCAATTTTTCTAGGAGCCTAATATGACGCTGCAGTCTTATGCTTATGACAATTAGTCAATTTGATTTGGATGTGATTGCAGTGTCGTCAGCAAATAGATAGAGCTGATTCTGTCAATCCTTCGGTATGGCATGAGTATAAATGTTATTCAGCACCGCAGCTAGGGGTGAGCCTTGCGGCACTTCTGGCGAAACTGCAAATAATTTGTTTCTAAGGAAAGATGAAATTACCTTGATTAAATAGTTCGGCGCCTTGAGAATCAAGCCACAGTGTCAAACTTTATCAAATGATTCGCTTATGTCAAAGAAAACCGCCTTCGTATGTTCTCTTTTCTTGAATCTCTGAAGAATGCTAGTTGTTAGTCTCGTTATTTGCCTCACTGTGCAATGCTCGGGGGTAGAGCATTGCGTTCAAAGAGAAAATCAGTGATTCTAAACAAGGCTAATTTTTTTATGACCTTTTACAAACTTGAGAAAAAGTGACAACGAGCGTTAGATCTTTACCTGTTTTGGGTATACGCACTACTTTATCTTTTTGCATACACTCGGGAAGTGACCTTCCTTGATAATTGCCTGTGATATATTTACTATTTCCCTCATGATGTTATCAGATAAGTTTCGCAGCGCAATTTTATTGATGCCATCAAAGCCCTGGGCCTTAGTAACAAGAAACAACACTATGGATAGTAATTATTAACGTCCTTAACTTTTACAGCAAATTTTAAAATCACTTAAAGATAGTACCTTGTTCTATTTCTTATGTAAATGTTTGTTTCTATTTTGTTTAAATCTAAGTATAATATATACTACCATCCTCATAGAAGCACCTTTGACCTAAAATTACATCAGTTCTAAAACAAAGTTCTATCTATTTTGCAAGGTATCTACTAAAAAAAAAAATGTTATAATTTAAGTAACTTTTCAAATCGAATTTAGCATATACAACGATTTGCTGCCAAAAAAGAGGTTTTGTTATTTCTTTAGGAATGCAGCGACTTAGCATACATGGTCACATAAGATAATCGCACTATATCAATCAGACCCACCTTTCCTATCAAGACATAGCCTCTCTAGTTTTCTTCTCGATGAGTTATACCCTATAGGAAATTTTATCAAACCGGCAACATTACACTCTCAATAAAAGCAGGTGCAAAACTCTTAGGAAAATAATAATACACATGTCTGAGTTTCTTTGATTCTAATCCCTTCCTTTCGTTTCGTTTAGTCTGTAATACTTACACAATAAACACAAAGCAAATGCAATGTAGTAACAACAATGACGAAACAAAATAAAATAATAAACAAAAAAAAAGCTAATCTTATTAAAATAAACGCGAGTACTTGTAAGTCGCAAGTCGAGTTGTTGTACCACAGTTCTTGGAAAATACTACAATGTACCAAGTAAACATTGTGAAACCGAATCTTTACATCTAAAAACTTGTTTTATTACCGTAGGTTGTTGTTTTTAATGGGTTTTATGTTTTTTTACCAAGAAAACATTAAAAATTATTTGTTAATGCTTTGTTATTTTTTAAATTAAGTTTCTTATTTGCGACAGCTGCATTGATTGCTATTGAGTATTTTCGGTGTTATCAAATTAGATGTTCCAGTCAGTATTCATCAAGTTTATGAAATAAATAATCAGGGCTGCGCCCCCTTCACCCAAGCTTGGAAAAAATTTTCTGACGAACAATTAATTAATTTGTTGTAATTTTTATACCGAAAAAACAACAAAAATATAATTTTGGAATAAAATAAAATGTATTGTAGTGTGTAGTAAAGCGTAATAAATGAAACATTAAGCTTAGGACCATCTAAATGCATTCCTCTGATAGATACAGTTTCCCTTAACATAATACCCTAAACTTTACCTGTTCCAATCCGAGTAAAAAAATGTACTGTGTACCTTCACTGTATACATTATACATGCTAATGACAATAATTACTTTTTTTTATCGGTAACCTATTTTGCTTATTAAAAGCCTCTACACATACCCGAGTCAAGATAGTTCAAATTTTGGGTAAACCTAGACAAAAATAATATAAAGCTAATTTTTGGTACATATCATAATTGAGGGCTAAATAGTAATATACTTAAAGTCCTGGAGAATCCTCCTTCCGCAACCCCCTTTTTTCGCCCCCCAAACCCCCCCTTTTAATATTTTGGTGATTTTTTCGAAAACTATCCACTTTAAGAAAAAATGTCAAGTAATCATTTTTGAAGCTGACAAAATTTCCTTTCCAGCGACGTATTGCGAGTGCATATAGTACCACGTGGTACACACCAGTGGTGTATCAAAAGAAAATCCGCCCCGAGATTAACTGAACTTTTTGGAGGACACGTCGAATATACTTCAATGCTCGAAAATTTTAACCAAAAACTATAAGCTTGGCGAAAAATATCGTTACCTATTTTTTTGAAGGTGATAAAATTGCAAATCCATTGATGTATCGAACAACCCCCCAGAACCAAAAATATTGAAACTGGTGTTTAATTTATTTTTTATTTAGTTTCAAAACAACATTTTAAACATCTTCCTCAAGAGTAGAATTTTCTGTAACGGTTTCCACAATATTATTGCATGTTTCGCCATTGCAAGGGAAACAAAATGTGCTACACTTTTGGCCTGAGTGTCTACATGAGCATCTACCAGAAATATAAAGACACAAATTAATTTTTATTTGCTTGTTGCTCACCTGCAGGTATACTCTCAGCGAATGTTGTGCACAGGCTGCTTTTGTGGGCGGCAAACTGGATAGCTCTAGGAGTGCACAAGGTGATTGTCTTGCTATTGCTTTATTATAAAGATGATGGCGAAGGTCATTAATACCTCCAAATTTTGGGCCATCAGGATAAAGAGATCTGACAAACTTCTCCCCACACCGAATCACATTCTCTTGTAATTGATTAGGTACATTAAATATCTTGCAAACTTTATTCCTTAAATTGGGATCTTTCTGTAACTGCATGTATACAATTTTTTTCCCTTTTCTGTATAAGGCAGATGTTTTATCGCAGCCAGAAACTGCATGAGCAAACAGAATAACTTCTTTCATATCTGCTATTGCAGTTTGTACATCAGTTATTGTATATACTTTTCCAGCCGTTCGGCTCGTGGCTGAATGAAGTACACTACCAATGAGCATTGCAAGAACGTCTGTATCCGTAGCTACAACCATAACATTTTTATTGCTGCTATTTAATTTGAGAGCTGTACTGACAATTAGTTCATCTGCATCATCTACAGCGTGAATGACGGTGACCCCCGCATCTTTTAAATATGCGTCTAACACAGATATAAGGCGGGCCTTGTTCTCGTTATTTGAAAGACATTCTTCTTGAGCAGTATCTATTTATTGGTGTTTTCGATAAATATAATATTTGGACTACACTTATTTTTTCCACGTCTTCTCTTCTCTCGGAAGAGATTTTGTGGTAGCTCCCTCTGTGTACCCGTCGAAAACCACAATTGATTTTTGATAATGTTTGACCACATATCGGACGTATGCAATAAAAACATCCTTGAAGTTGCAAAGCTTTGGCCATACTACAATATGCAGCAGAAAGCCACCGTCAATCACAAAATCCATTGATTGATTCAGATCAATATCACCTGTTTTTTCGGGAAAAAATAAAGTTAGAACAGACTTTTGTGTTTTTCTCATATAGGTCCCATGAAATAGAGAAGGTGGTTCTGATGATAACTCATATCTGAAATATTCGGATTTGTCGCGTTCTGATTTTAAAACACAAAATAGCCGTAGGAATAATTGAGGAGTCGAAACCGGGACGATTGCATTTTGAATTCTTACTGTGCCACTCTTAAACGACAAGGATCTTGCTTTGTTTTTGACGGATATTTTTATGTCTGAAAATGGTTTTCCTTCTACTACATTTTAGTCCTACTTCTTCGGCAACATGACAATTAATAGTTTTATCTGCAACTATTCCAGTGGATATTGAGTATAATTTGTTACATTCTTTGTAGGGAGAATGATTCCTAAACCACTCTATAAATGTATGTAAAAATAACAATGGACAAGACAACACATTTCACCATCTTCAATTAAACAATAGAAAAAAATACCAGCACAGAAATATCAGAAGACTAGATCTTTCAAAGAATGCCGCCGCACAAATGACATATAATCACTAGTAAAACCGGTTTATTCGACCTTGAAATATTAATGCAAGCTCGAACAATAGGGTCACTGCGCGCGGGACGCTACGCGCACCTTTTATTTGGCAAATTGATAATCTTGGGGCAGGCTTAGAAATTCTATATTATAGGAGTTAATAGGGGGTTAGAGTGACTTTTAACATTTTGCTAAGCATACATTGTATACGTAGAAAATTAAATATCAGACTCAAAAAGGTTTTATATTGGTAGTAAAAATTAATTTGCTCCAGATTTACGTAAAGTCTCGGATAAACTTTTATTTTTTTTTGGCTGAAGTATATTCAATGAACTTCTAAAAGATTCGCAAGTAGACCCCCTTTTAATGGTTGTTTAGAGAAAAATGTGTTTCTTCTAAAAAAATTATGCTTAGATCAAAAAAACTGAGAATAAATAGCAAAAAGTATATTTTTTAAAAGTAACCTTTCATTTGATACGCCACTGGTGGGTGCCATGTGCTACTGAATATAGATTGCGATACGACATTGGAAGGGGAATTTTATCAGCATCAAAAATGCTTACTTGACATTTTTCCGTAAAGTTGATAGTTTTCAAAAAAATCACCAAAATATTAAAAAAGGGGGGTTGGGGGGCGAAAAAAGGGGGTTGCGGAAGGAGAATTCTCCAGGACTTTTAGTATATTGCAATTTAGCCCTCAGGCATGATCTCTATAAAAAATCAGCTTTATATTATTTTTGTCTAGGTCAAATGCTATCTTGACTCGGGTAACACGACCCAATCTGCGGGGACCCTGTAAGTTGGGTAGTGTGTAGGCATGTCGGACCGACAAAATCCAGATCGGACGGTTGGTTGACCACGGTTGGGTAGATTTCATCGTTTTTAAAGTCAATTGGTCCTAATTCTTTAAAAATATTCATATTGCTAAACTTTTTTCTCTCTAATAGCCACTTCTTCACCCAGCATTTTTTTTTCTTCGTGAATTATTTTCTAATAGTAAAGTCAGCGCAATAGACCATTTAAGAACATATAATTTTGACAAGAAGTATAACCTAAACTTGTGACTTTGCCCCCCAGCAAATATAGCCGTTGTCAAATATGTAATGGTAATTTCATGGCTTTGACATAAACTTTAACCCAAATTTGTCAAATTTGCCCCCCAGCGACGTCATCCTTAAATGGTCAATTGCAATTTTTTTGACATTTACTAGGAGCCATTTTGACAACTAACCTTTATGTTCTGTGATTTTGACCTTTACGACTCAAGATTCAAAACACACTGACTTTGTTTCTGTTTTCTGTGCACACTGCCAGATCGGGTGGTGTGAAGAGCAGCACCCGATTTTCCCTTTCCTATATGCCCTGCAAATCGGACCCTGCAGATTGGGTCGTGTGTAGAGGCTTTTAAAGTACGCCTCAGCGTGTTTAAACCTAACTCTTAAAAACGCGCGTGTTTTAAAGTTACCATGGCAACATCAACAACCCGAGAAACGTGAAGTCTAAATGTCAGCTTTTTAATTATTGATCTGACAGAAGTACTTTTATGAATTCAACCATTTTACTTTATTAGTTCTTATTTCCATTTTACCTTAATATCCACTTATACTTTAATTAACTATTTCTGCAATCGTCCAAAAACAGGGTTGGAACTACATTGGGGCAACCGAAGCAATACCCCGATTGGAGGAGGCCCCCTGGCAGGGTATGAAATGGGAAAATATTTAACCGACTTAATCTGGAAATATTGGAGAAAATCCCTAAAGTAAACTATCATCAAAAAACGATAAGTCAATTTCAAAGTATCCTAGTCTGACATTGGCTATTTTATAATATTCGATTCATTTACTGCTGTAAAGGATCAATCGGCTTCAGGCGTCGAAAAGCTTGTGTTAGATTCTTCAGATAAAAAGTGTCTTGATCTTCAAAAATGTCGGAGTCAGATATAACTTAACGTGAACAAATACTAATCTTGTTTTATAAGACGCAGTATCAGTAATAACAACTGTACAGGGTTATCCAACCAAGACTGGACAAGGCGATTTTTTGACTTTTCCTGTACTTTTATAAAAAAACTGAAATAGCCATCTTAAGTCATTTTCTCCCGCGAATTCGAATATCTTCAGCAAAAAACAATTGAACATCAAACAAAAGTACTAGGGGTCACTTTGATATTTTTTTAAATGGGATGCCGTATTTTTAATGAGCTTATCCGATTTCTCATATAAATTTTGATCTAAAATGTTTGATTTTTAATTCAAAAACGCCTTTTTTCTTCAGTTTTAAATTCGGAAAATGTTCGTCTACCGTAAGATTAATACCTGATAGATGGATACCCGTTTCACCTGTTCACCCTTTAACCTGCTTTAAAGCGTCCGTCAGTTAGACAAAATAATCAAGTTTCAAATTTCTATATATTTTTCACGAATTAATTACAAATAATGAAATATTCTTTAAAAGAACGGCTAAATGTAATAAAATTATATTACAAAAGTGGAGAGAATGCTCGACAAACACAAAGAACATTTTTTGAGAGTTTCCAGAGACACATTTCAGTGGATACAATTCTCAGAATTAAGACCCTATTTGAAGAAAGTAAGACATTGAAAGATAAGCCAAGAAGGATGAAAAGACGGAATATAAGGGATCGAGCTATTGTTCAATATTTTACTATAAATCTGAAGAGTTCTATTCCGCAAGCGGTACGAGAAGTAAGGTATGGTCCAGGGCTATGGAACAGTTCACAGAACTTTAAAAAAATGTGGTCTAAAACCATATTGCATCCTTCCCGTTCAATACTTAACACAGCTTCAAAAAGAACTGCGATTTCGATTTGTTGCTTCAATGCTGATGTGAGAGCAAGACGAAGATTATAATTTATATAATAAAATTCTATGGAGTGACGAAGCGTCATTTACAACATCGGGGGTATACAATCGGAAAAATACAAGATACTGGGCAGCAGTTAACCCTCATAGATATGAAATGATAAAGTTTCAAGGTTGGAGCTCACTTAATGTTTGGTGTGGGATGTTAGAAAATCGAATTATTGGACCACTATTTTATCGTGGCTCTTTAACAGGCCAAAGATACCTCCATTTTCTTCATAACGATATCGAGGATTTCTTGGAAAGGTTGCCATTGCAAGCCTACAACAATATCATTTGGCAGCAGGATGGTGCTCCGCCTCATGCAGTTCGAGAAGTGGTAACATACCTAAACAAGCGTTACAATCAGTGGATTGGCCGTAACGGAACAATTCATTGGCCACCAAATAGCCCCGATATCACGCCAATGGATACATTTTTATGGGGTCATTTAAAAAATGTAGTTTATCAACGACCCAACAGAAGTCTGGAGGACATTCAGCAAAAAATTATAAATGAAATTAATAGACTTAACCAGGACCAAAATATTGTAAGAGATTCTTTGGAGAGATTGAAAAGGGGGCATCGGTCATGTTTTGAAAATAATGGAGGACACATAGAACAATTATATTATTGAGATTAAAGTTATTCACTTTAGTTTATAGTTTTTTCTAATATGTCATACTTTTTTTATACGTAAGCAATAATAGATTTGCAAAAACTACTAAATTTGTAATTAATTCGTGAAAAATATATAGAAATTTGAAACTTGATTATTTTGTCTAACTGACGGACGCTTTAAAGCAGGTTAAAGGGTAAACAGGTGAAACGGGTATCCATCTATCAGGTATTAATCTTACGGTAGACGAACATTTTCCGAATTTAAAACTGAAGAAAAAAGGCGTTTTTGAATTAAAAATCCAACATTTTAGATCAAAATTTATATGAGAAATCGGATAAGCTCATTAAAAATACGGCATCCCATTTAAAAAAATATCAAAGTGACCCCTAGTACTTTTGTTTGATGTTCAATTGTTTTTTGCTGAAGATATTCGAATTCGCGGGAGAAAATGACTTAAGATGGCTATTTCAGTTTTTTTATAAAAGTACAGGAAAAGTCAAAAAATCGCCTTGTCCAGTCTTGGTTGGATAACCCTGTACAACATACTAACAATAGTAATACTGTACCGACACAAAATATCTTGGTGTCATAATAGATAACAGGCTTTCGCGGAAAAACATATACATAGTGGAAACCATTAACAGGTTAAGAAAAACAATATAAAAATTCTTAATTGCAAATTAATACTACTTTACAAGTGGTATTCATAATCTGGCATATTAATATGTATAGCGAATATTGGGGAGTGCACATAGGCGTAGCTAGCCTACTTTGTGTAGGGGGGCTTAAGCCCCTGAAAGAATCGGAACAAGCGTCGAACGGGGAGCGCCGCAGGCGAAAAAATGTCAGGTCCACGCCCTAATTTTACCAAGATTTAACCAAAAGTGCCGAACGGGAAGCGCCGCAGGCCCTAATTTTACCTAATTTTACCAAGATTTAACCAAACTAGTTTTTTTACTAATAATATGCTTAAACCTATAAAAAAAACGAAAGCCAGGAAAAAGAAAATTTTAATCTAAGCAGCTAGGTGTATTTTAATTATTATTATAGCGGAAAAATATTAAAAACGTCGGTAAAACAACAACATAAACAGTATTAGGATTACAATAACATACTAAAAAATCTGAAAAAAGCTACCATCAATTGGGTAAAAATAGCTAGGTACTAACAAAAATAATCATTACTCTTGATAAACTTAAAAACAGTAAATATATTGAAATTGGGACTAAACACTAAAGTCTACTTTGCGATTTTTTTGCCCGACAAACTGCTTAAGAATATCTTCTAAATTCAAATTACTCATCATTTCACTTTCTATGTTAATTAAGGATAGGTACATTTGAAAATCGATCCTGCGACATACGACTCCGTAACCAATTTTTTATTCTTCTCATCGTTGAAAAAGATCTTTCGCATGTCGCAGAACTGATTGGTATTGTCAATGCTACCTTGCATTAATTTATATAAATTTGGAAAAGTCTCTTTTTGTACAGTTGTTCGTATTTCACTCAAACTCCACTCAAAAATATCAGATTTTAGACAATTTTTTGCAACTAGCATTTCCGCTTTTAACACATCTTTGTTTATAGCAAATGAATCTAAATAATGACGAATAAATAGACTACTTTCTTCAAAATCTAATTTAAAAAAGTTGTCGACAGACAATGCAAACTGTTGGCTCTCTGGTGAAAAACGAATTTTCATATGGTTAATTATGCTATCCAGAATACGATAATAAG
Organism: Polydrusus tereticollis; assembly: GCA_963920685.1. Taxonomy (NCBI): domain Eukaryota; kingdom Metazoa; phylum Arthropoda; class Insecta; order Coleoptera; family Curculionidae; genus Polydrusus; species Polydrusus tereticollis. The sequence goes on from OY987328.1 coordinate 23,018,693, forward strand.
CATTTATTAACCAGAAATGACTTGTTATATCCAAACCTGACTCTGGCGTTTCTATGTCAATGGCAAGTTCATTTTGGTCGGCGCCAATCGTTGACAAAATAGCAAAACCTTCCAGTAATGTGGATTCTGTTTTTTTTTCGTTTAGAGATCGCAGTGATTCTAGGCTAATATCATGCTTGTTTGCTATTTTTTTTTCAATCTCTTCCCATAAAGAAAGGAAAGACTTCTCGTTTCGTTTTTGCTCTAAAGAAGAAATTGTCCCATTTATAACTCCAGTAGATTTGGCCAATGCACATTCCTTCTATTGCAAGTATTTACTAAGAATATTCGTAAGATGAAGAACATCATTAAGAATAAACAAGTTAATAATAAATGTTCCTTTTGACATACTAGATAAAAGTCCAACTGCTTCAATCGAATTTCTATTTGAGTTTTCTTCAATTTCAAGTCTCAAGGCTCAATTTGATTCCAAAAAATAATATAATAAAAATAGAAGGTAGAATTTGTCAGAGGGGGCTATTTTTATACCAGGGGGGCCCCCCCAGCCCCCCCTTAGCTACGCCTATGAGTGCAGCAAATGAAAGAATACTCTTTAAAGTCATTCCAAGCTTTCGGAAATCATTTACTTCATTTCCATCAGGGAGAAACTTTCTTGAGATTGTTCATAAAGATATTCGTATAAAATAAGAGACATGTGAGAAGAAAACGTGTTGAAAATCAAAGTCAATTGCAATTAAAGTCGACGTCTGGAGATACTATTATAACCATTATGGATATGGACGAAGAAATACACATTTTAAAATATGTGACTAACACATAAAAATTGTTACACAGAGGACATGTCATGTTTTCCCGCGTAATATTTTCATAGGCTTGGAATTAAATAACAGTATTTCAAAATGTAATCAGTTAAATTTTTTTAAATTGTGTGTTTCTTCATCCATATACAATGGTTTTGACCTGTACCTTTTAATACTTACTAGTAGATATATTAAATTAGGTACCTACCTTTAAATATAATAGGATTTCCAACACAAAAAAACAGTTCGTAATTTTATTGTTAAGACATACTTTCTTTTTTTGACAGACCAACATCAACATTGTCACAACCTAGTAAGTATCTTGTAGCAACGCGGACAGAACTGGTGTTGCTAAATAATTATATCTCAACAGTATTCCATTAAAGTGTATTTGTAAAAAGAGAGTGACCACAAAGAGAGCAAGATACATATACTTTCACAAATCTATTACGAATATATTGCGCAAGCGCAGTCGTAATGCTATCCTTGTTTTGCCCGGAAATCAGACAAGGATGCCCATCTGTTTTTAGAAAAATGAAAAGGTCTCTACGTGTCAACGAGAAACTCGTCGTGGAATGCACTAAAAATCAGCTGTTTTCATGTCGGACCCTAGAGTCGAAAACTCAACTTTCGACCCGCTCCGTCGGCATCGAGAGTCATATTTTCAAAACATGTGTTATGAAAAAAAAAATTGCAGACCTATGTTGACATGAACTCCTTTTCATAATTTTTGTTATGTAAAATCATACCTTTTGTCGTCATCATTTCCGGACAACCTATAGAAAATAATACCAATAATTAGTAAAAAATTATGCATGGACTCTTTCAATTTTACATATTATGATTGTATAAATCATATTGGGGGCTCGATAGGGCCGATCCAATCCCTTAGCATTGTCTAATGACAGAATTTTTTTAGCTTTTGTGATATTTGATAATGAAAAAATACACTGGATGGAAACTGATGGTAGTATGTTGTTAACGATATAATTTCACAATATTTTATTAATGTACAAAACGTGAGTGCAGCATTTTTTTAAATTGAGATGAAAGCAATTACGGTGACAATAAGTAAAGAGATTAATAAGTTCACATTGAATCTGTAATATATGGAAAATTCTAAGACATCTGCATACATACTTTGAAAAAATCATAATGTTAATGATATAGGTATAATAATATGTTAAAGTAATAAGGCGCTATGTTCGTTTCTTCAATCTAATTCTACCATACTTTCCCCTACTTACAATATATTATCTATATAATATATCTTGCACTGTTATATAATGTATCTTCTTTCGTGACACTAATACATATTTATTACATCACACAAAAGTGTAAAAGTATAATACCCTTTTACTACAAAATACTACTTTCAACCGCGAAATTAAAAAAGAAATAATGACACTGTCATTATTCAAAAAAGTTGGGGTCATTATAATTCGAAAAAAGGACCAAAACTTCGTTCTTTACAATAAGGCATGTTACACACACCTTAATTTACCACCAGACTCCTTTTTCTTCTCTCAGTGACCTTGAATGTACAAGAATCCGGTTCTACTGGTAAAATGGTTGTGATGCTGGTGCGTACAAAAAGGCACAGGACCGGGTCTACATATATATGGATTATTTATTATATTAGAAAATGAAGGTGACTATTTTTTTATTTTAGAAACTTTTACTTCATATTATTTTGTGGTTTAATTCCGAGCTTATTCTTAAGTTTATTAACCCTTGGATGTGTGAAATGAATTTAAGACATATTTTAATAAGCTAAACCAACCTCAACATTAACTGTTAATAATTGCTTGTTGCTGGATACACCAATATCGATATATCGATCGTCCTAGCTTCACTCAACTCAGATTCCATACAGAGATAGTGATTTTGCCAGTCTTCTTCTGACTTGACTCGTTGACAGTTGGCAATAGAACTGTCAACGCTACGGTGGCGCTAGCTAGTTCATTGGCCTGTTTTGACGTTTTGTTTTCGTTTAAGGTTGTTATGCGTGTATTTTTTAACAAAAACTTTGGATGTTTTCATAAATAGCATTAAAAAATTGTTCTTTTAAGAACAACAACAGTGTCCATATGTCTGTCGATTACGTTGTTTGCCACTTGTGAAAAATGCCGAAGCATTTAAGTAGCCCATAAGCTTTTCTAATAAGCTATTTTCAGAATGACCTTAACAACAAGGGCTCATTGTTACCCTTGACAGCAGTTAGAGAAGTAACTTTAGAGAGTATGAAGGTTTACATATTTTATTTCTACTTTACTAATTTTTAGCTTGTAGCAAGCTGCCCTAAATTAGAATATCTCCACTGTAAGCCCAGTTTCAACGTTAGTTATATTAACCGAGCCAGTGTAACCGAGATGGTGATTCTACTAGTATTCTTCTGTCTTCAAATCCTAACCTGTACTGTACACAATGCCCGTAAAGCCGCCATTACGAGCTAACCACCAATAATTAGTGCTCAGCAGTTTCCTACACCACGCAAGATTCGGCATTATACATCCGCTAAGTGTAATTACCCAAGGGGCTATCGAAACTTTTCTTGGCGGAATGTCTGCTTTACTTGTGACGATTCATCCATCTGTGCCAGAGAAGTATCGGACGGCATCATAACTGGCATCTATTCACTCCCTTTTAAAAATGTGTCTTTTTAAGCAAGCTTTGGTTTAACAAAAATTGGGAGCGAGCTGTGAAATCATAAAGTTGTCTCTACCGACCGTGTTGTAAACACCCTAGCACAGAAAACCGCACAATGTTTGTTAACGCTCGCAACTCAATGCAAACAAACGATAAGCCAACGCAAAAAACACCATTGATTGAAGACAAACTTCCTGTAATTGTCGTTAGTCAAAACTTTAGCAAATCAGCAATTTCACCTCTAACCCGTTCTGATGGCACTAGAGACGAAGCAAGTTTGCCGGCGGAACTATTATTTTCACATTCAAAAGTTCATTTCCAGTAATAGAAAAGTCCACCTAACTATTGAATGAGTATGTCCGAGATGTTTTCCGGTAACATCCTATCAAGCTAATCCTAAACGATTAAGATATACGCCAATCAATTTACGCAGGAATTTTGTAGATTTTTCAACTTATCATACAAGAAAGTAGTGTTACCTTCTTGCTGGAAAACTGCGCGAGCCCAGCCTATACCAAAAAGGTAAGAAAGTCCTGCCCAGCAACTATCGATCAGGGTCTAGGACATTTAGCCGTCGCCGTTTCGCCGTCGCCGTTTCGCCGTCGCGACAATTCGCCGGCAGCCGATTCGCCGTGGGCCGTTTCGCCGTCAAATAGAAATTAATAAAATACGTAAAAAGGTTATAATATATATTGCTAAATTTTAACAAAATTGTTTGATAAAAATATACCTACATAGGCAAGTCAATAATAATAATTAGGGTTATTGGAATTCGGGTCTAGGACGTTCAGCCGTCGCCGTTTCTAATCTAATCCACCTTTTTGGGTCCAATTCGGTATATGCTAGATATAGAAAAATTGTAATAATTATAGACTTATATTGGTTAAACAGCGCTAACACGGCATCTAATCCACCTTTTTGGGTCCAATTCGGTATATGCTAGATATAAAAAAATTGTAATAATTATAGACTTATATTCTATTTGACGGCGAAACGGCCCACGGCGAATCGGCTGCCGGCGAATTGTCGCGACGGCGAAACGGCGACGGCGAAACGGCGACGGCGAATAGTCCCATAATAATGTGCATTACTTTAGATTATATCAAAAGTTATAATTGAGAATGCTATTAAGCAAAAACTATTAAAGTACCTGGAAGGCTTTAACATCATTAGCGGCCACAAGTATAGATTCCATAAATTGAAATCAACAGGCGATCTTCTAGCATATATTATTCCTCTTTGGAATAACTCAATGGAACATCAGAACGGTAGCACTGGATATTTCCAAGGCCTCTGACCATTTCGTTATAGACGCCTCACTAAAGTTAAGGCATATGGTATGCTGGTTCAATTTTGCTTATGAGGGTCAAATTTTTTTAAAGACCGTTTTGTATGAGTGGTTATGGACGGATTTCTTTCAAGCAATCCTCTTTCTACAATATATTAACAATTCTTTCTGCTAAGACCACACTAACGTCTAATAATGTCAATTATCGCTTTATTTTACATTGAGTTAATGTATGTCATTAGACATTTGGATGCTCAAACATCTCTACAGGCAGCCAAAAGTATCACATGTTAATAAAGACTTGGAAGAACTTCTGTCTTGGCGGCTAAAGAAATTAATGCTAAAGAACCGGAATTAGTCCTGACGGGACACTCGATTCCCTTGACTTTATCAATTAATATATTGGGGGCCAATTTGAAGGGGCACATGTGTTAATATTGTCATGTTGTGGCCATGGCTCAGGCAATAGACAGAGACTTGGACGATATTAGAATAAATACCAGACTGGGTTAATGATAAAAGGGAAATACTAAATTGTTTGGTTCTGTTTTCAATTTATATAGTTGGACAGTAGGCTGTATTGTCTTTAGTAGTAGCTACAGATAAGAAAGAACTAACCTGAACGAATGTAGCCTGTTATCTGTAATTCTAGAAATGCAAAGTACAGGCAACATATTATCATCATTTGACGATGACATAGGAATAGTATGCACAGGAACTTAGGAACATCGTGGAATAAGATTAAGGGAAGTATCTGATTTATTCAAAATAAAATTCTGGTTTGACGAAATCAGAATAGCAATAATTAATGTCGAAAAAACGATTATATGTTCCATTCAATTGTAAATAATCTATAATGCTGAATAATGCTAATCAGTTAAAAGACTATTGCAGTCTGGTTTTGGACTGTTTCTTGTACGGTTCTTGTAAAAGATGTCTTGATCTTAGCATTCCAAGATGTGCCATTTTTCATTGGAAATAAAAAAAAGTAAAAATAGATGAAAAAAAATAAATTTTTCGTCTAATAAGAAGTGAATATAAATATTGCCAATAATGTCAAAAATGCTCAAAGAAATCATCAGTCTTTATCGAACTTAAATAGCGCGATGGTTGCCATAACATTGAGTAATGATCGTAGTTAGATTTCTATAAAAACCAAAGTATTTTTTAAGCTTATTTATTTATTACCTTAAATAACTTTATGGTGCATACTTGCTTGAAAAAGCACTTTTATATGCGACATATTTATTTATATTCCACGCCGTCTTCTTTGGAGAGAAGACGAGGAGTCATATTCTAATGATGATAGATAACAAGGAAGAAAAACAGAACAATTTTTAAAATGTAAATCCTAGCTCACAACTTACAAAGGTCACTTTAGCGAGTAACCAAAATCAAATGTCAAGTTTTTTTCAATATTCCACCCCGAGCATGACGTCAACTTATTATTGTAAAGGCCGATTCGCATTATAGAGACCCTCACGTTCAAGTCACGATATGGTCACTTGAGCGCAGAAGCTGGGTCTGAGCGTACCTGCCTGTGACCTGAGCGGTCAATGACGTCAGTGTGAATACAAAAGGGATTTTAGTTCATCAATCATGGATATAGATGAAATATTAATTGAAATTGTTCGTAACCACCCTGGATTGTATCATTATCACACAGTCATAATCTGCTGCCCCTTCTTGTGCCTCATACTATGAACCATATTCTCCAAAGAATGATACACAATAATAATCTGATCATTATAATTTATTACCTGACTGTAGTTCTTTTGTGAAGTTTTTAAAACCATTATTACTTAAGAATAATGGCAATGTAAAATAAAAAGGTTAATTTTTTTAATGGGTTAGTTGAGTAACATCATAAAAGAGTTGTATGGAAACACAGAACTAAAACCAAGGGAGTGTGGTTTGAGCGTGCCTTGACCGTGAACGTCCCTCGCTATGTGAACACTGAACAAAATCAAAGGAGTATGACTTGAGCGTAGCTTGAGCGTAGCTTGAGCGTGAGCGTTCGGGGATGGGACTATTCGCCGTCGCCGTTTCGCCGTCGCCGTTTCGCCGTCGCGACAATTCGCCGGCAGCCGATTCGCCGTGGGCCGTTTCGCCGTCAAATAGAATATAAGTCTATAATTATTACAATTTTTTTATATCTAGCATATACCGAATTGGACCCAAAAAGGTGGATTAGATGCCGTGTTAGCGCTGTTTAACCAATATAAGTCTATAATTATTACAATTTTTTTATATCTAGCATATACCGAATTGGACCCAAAAAGGTGGATTAGATTAGAAACGGCGACGGCTGAACGTCCTAGACCCGAATTCCAATAACCCTAATTATTATTATTGACTTGCCTATGTAGGTATATTTTTATCAAACAATTTTGTTAAAATTTAGCAATATATATTATAACCTTTTTTACGTATTTTATTAATTTCTATTTGACGGCGAAACGGCCCACGGCGAATCGGCTGCCGGCGAATTGTCGCGACGGCGAAACGGCGACGGCTAAATGTCCTAGACCCTGAGCGAATCGGCCTTAAGTAGTGACCTGCATTTGCCCTGTATTTTACGAATATGATTTTCCACTCACGCCAGCAATATCAAAATTTAAAAACGCCAACCTCCATTACGCAAATGACACTTTTATCTGGTAACTTTGTCCGTGATAAAAGGTAGAAGGGCTGTGCACATTATCTGTCGGTATAAAATTTTCCTACAGTGCCGAAATCCAATTATGAAAGTGATTTATTGCTAATAGGTTGGCGCACATCCCCTTTTTGGAGGCCCCCTTTTACGTTTGCCGACCTCCTTTTATTTCTTTACTCCCCCCATGGTACAGAGATGATAAAACGTTTAGGAGGGGTTTGGAGAAATTTGCTTTAAACGGTTTTTATTTGGAATGTAGTAAAATGGAGATAGTGTTATATTTTTATCATTTTCATTGTAAAAAGTAATCAAATTATGGTCGTAAATTTTAATTAAGAATAAATAAATCAACAGAGAAATATTTACCTTCCACGACTGTATAATAGTTTCAAATATTTGTAAAGAATGCACTCGCTTATAAAATGTCTGCCAATAAAATTGACCATAAGTTTAATATAAATGCGTGTTGCATTGACCACAATAATTGATAAAGTGAAAATGCCTGGGGGATGTTAAAGGATCTAAGTTAAAATGTAAAGGTATCTCTTAAAACTGAATTTCTGAAAATCCTAATTAGTGCCATACAATTAAAAAGGATCTTAACTCCAGCAAACATTTAAATCTTAAACAGAATTTAAAACTCTAAATGTCTAAATTACGTTATTTTGTTTATATAATCATGTACTGGTGTATCCAAAATTAGTGATGATAGTATTGCAGTTTCGGAGACTATAAGAGATAAAAAGTCGCAATATTTTTCTTAATAAAACTACTGATGAATGATGATACAAAAGCAATATTTTTGCTCGTAACGTAAATTCTCTACAGAACAAGAAAAGTTGAAACCTTTTAAACGCACGCAAAGTGTTTCAGACAGCGCTCTCTCCAGTAAAAATCAAAATAATTGGGGAATTTAAAAGTTCCGTCCTAAAAAATCTCCAAATACCACATTTTCGCAAAAACGCTTTTTCCCAAAGTTATTAGAATGAACCGGGAAAACTAAGAAAAGACGAAAAGAGAAAAAACAAAAAAAGTGTAAAACAAAATGATTTTTATATAGACAAGAGGTTTTTAAAGTATGTATCCAACATCTGAGTTTTCGGGGGTATAAAATATAAAAAATAAAATTAGTATACAGGGTTAGTATAGAAATTATTTATTCATATATAAAATATGGCCCATCATAGGGTGCATTTTAGGGAAATATTTTCGCATATACCGGGTTGCCCAAAAAAGTTGCATTTTTTTAAATGTGTCCTTTATATTTGCCTAAAGTTGTATTCAATTTACTTTGGTAGTTTGAGAGCAATAAATTGAAGACTGAGAAAAAAGTTTTGCAAGTCATAGAAATATTCTAAACCCATTTTTTAACCACCGCATTAGATGGGATTTATGACAAACGGTCTAGAGATACAATTAATTAAATATTATTTATTTATTTTACACAGGGTGTTTAAAATACGGTTTAAAATATTACAACCTATATATTATTTCACTTTTTGATGTGGAATTTTAAAACAAAATATTTTTGTAATTATAATTATATAAAATTCTAGGTCGTTTTCAGAAGCATTAGGGTGAATAGCCAACACTTCTCACATTTGGAGATTTGCTTATTTCCAAAGAATAAATTGCAAAGTAAATAGTAATATAAGCCTGTATTTTCTTATTTGTATTTTTACAAAAAAATTCATTTACACTTCTAGTAACAAAGGAAAAAAATGTTGTTTATTATTGACAGTATTGCCAAATTTCCAATTTTGCGAAAGAAATGATTTTGTACTTTAAGAAGGTAATTTAAGAAGGATCATCGAAAATTTCAAGATGCCACCATAAGAAAATTGAGCTATTGACTCTACATATAATCCAATACGGTAGATGTCAAAAAGTGACAGATACGACGCCTTTTTGAATTTTTTTAAATGGCAACCCTTAGCAATAACTGCACGAATAAATTGCATTTCGCGATCCGATTTCAAAAACATATAGTTGTTGAGATTTATTTTCAACCGTTTTAGAAATACGGGGTTCCTGAATTGCCTTCATCGATTTGGTCTTTTCAGTGTCTTACGCCTTTAATAAGTAGATATTTTAAGCTGAATTTGTTTTTTATAATAGTCAGCAGGAAAATCGGACACTTAAAAAAATGTCCCTGAACAGTGTACATCACTCGACGGCGTTTAGAAAAACTGGGTTTTATTTTCCAGCAAATGGTTAGGTAAACACAATTAACAAAAAGTAAGTCATCCTTTGATCCACCCTGTAATTTCCACCTGCGCAGGCTAAGACTGCGCCTTTACTCCTATATATTACTCCATAGTCACACTAGATTTCTTATGTGACGTTTCAATTGTTGACTACTTTGGAAATAATTAATCTGAAATAACCCAGCTAATTCCTTTTGAAAAAAACGAATTGTAATGTCTAAAATGCCTTTCTACCTTGCTGAAAGTAATTAGTGAATAATAGATCATACCATTTTGAATGCCGGATAATATAGGTTCGGATTACTTCCAAGGTTACAGTTTAACCTGAAGATTGGCCAATAACCGGATAAGTAGAACTAAAGATTGAAGTTACCCGTAGCATATAATTCCGGGCATTAAATAAAAAGATTCTGTAAACGAGGATTAAAGTTAAAATGCTTTTCAAGTAGAAATATCGATTTCTTCAGAATCCGAAGAAACAAATGTAAATGTCAATGCTTAAATAATTAAGAAAGGGTCCAATTTAACAGATTTTATTATTACTTTTTCCATGTCATAGCATAAGCATACGTTGTTTTATAGGTCGTCATTTTGAAAGCAAATATCAACTTGTCGTCGTTGAAGAGGTAATTTTGAAAAGGATACCATTTTGCAGTCAAGAATACAAGTTTCCATTCAAACATAGGAGTAACTCAATTAAATCAAATATCTTATAGCATAACTGCACTATTCGTTGATACTTGCTAATTTTTTTAAAATCTAATATAGTTTCTCAATAATAGGTATGACAATAATTAATCAAATGTCCATAAATTATTTGCTATCTACTCCATATCATACGCGTCAATTTAGTTCTTATTAAACAGGTGGCACTAATATAATATTTATTTCAATTAATGATAATAATAATATTTGTTTTCTCACAATAACAAATTTCTGTTTGTGCAGCAGCAAATAAATAAGAAAATTAAGTTGTTTTATAAAATGCGTAGATTTATATAAGGATGCCAATAATTATATAAACATATTAATTAAAAATAATAATTATATAAATGATTTAATTACGAATGAAAGTAAATGGAACAATTTGTTCTGAAATAATTTTGTTTGTATAATATAATGGAAGTTTCATATTTATTAAAGCTAATCACTATTAATTTGTACAGGTTTTTCCATAATTTTTAGCCTATCACAATCCATTAAAATATTTTATTATAAAATCAAACAGTTACATATTACATGTTAGATTATCAAAATCATTGTTAAAAAATGGGTTTTCCACAACAACATTCAGTGTCTGTTTTTAGATTTTTGATAAATAAAAAAAATACTGATATCTTTCTTATTTTAGGACTTTAAGAATTTTATATATAAGAAATGGCCTATTATTGTCTAAAATTGCCTGACGTTTAACACGTGTTTTAGTTTATAATATATTTTACTATCCGTTCATGAGATTTTTGGTTCAAGATTTGTTTCAATGGAAATTTTATTATTAGCTATACTTTGGCCGTACTGGAGTTAGGGAATTCCTATTTCTTGGGTCATGGCCTCCTCAAAAAGAAAGGCGATTATAACAATGTAGAAAATGACCGGATAGTTAGTTTGCTACCATTATTTTCTAGACTATTTAAATATTGTGTGTAAATGAATTTCATGAAAGGGCATATCAGATCACAATCTGGTTTATGTTTGTTTAAATCTCCAATCGAACAGACCATCTCCCACAAAAATTAAATACCGTTGTTATAAAAATCTAAATTATAATACTTTTGAAACTAACCTGGTTAACCTACCCTGGTATAGCCTTTTCAGGGAACGTAGTATAGATAATAAAATCTCACTGTTTAATAAGCTACTTACAGATTTATTTGACAGACATGCGCCGTTACGTGAAGTCAGGGTCACTAAACCAAGGGCACCTTGGTTAAATGATGAAATCAAACATTTAAAAAACATAGAAACAGATCGTTTCAAAAATACAAGAGATCTAGATCCGATACTGAACGTGATAATTACAGGGCGCTACGCAATCATGTCGTTTCTGCTACTAGGGCGTCAAAAAAGAAAAGAAAAGAATCTATCTAACTAGAATTGCTTCTCAAAATATTTCATCAAAAACTTGGAAAGCACTCACAAACTTAAATGTTCCCTGTAATAAATCCAATACGTTGCCTAAAATCCTTACTGATCCAGAAAGCATTAACCAAAACTTGGCATCTTTTCTGCAATATGTGTCTGACAAATAATGTAACAACAGAATTGACTTCTAAAATAACAATTCACATAACCCTGAAAAAATATTTAGCTTCACGTTTGCAACAATAAATGACATTTACCTTATCCTAAATAGTATTAAAACAAACGCACAAGGAGTTGATGGTATAAATCTGAAAATGTTGAAATTCTGCAGTCCGTTTATCAAACATATTATTCTGCACATTGTTAAGAGCCTTATTGAAAACAATCATATTCCCGCATTGTGGAAAACAGCTGTAGGCATCCCTATTCCAAAATTAAATACCCCAAAAAAGTTCTCAGATTTAAGAATAATTAGTATATTGCCGACAATTTCAAAAATTCTGGAAAAAGTCCTCTACAATCAGATTTTAGCTTTCTTTAAAGAAAATAAAATAATTCCCGACTTCCAGTGTGGGTCTAGGACATTTAGCCGTCGCCGTTTCGCCGTCGCCGTTTCGCCGTCGCCGTTTCGCCGTCGCCGTTTCGCCGTCGCGACAATTCGCCGGCAGCCGATTCGCCGTGGGCCGTTTCGCCGTCAAATAGAAATTAATAAAATACGTAAAAAAGGTTATAATATATATTGCTAAATTTTAACAAAATTGTTTGATAAAAATATACCTACATAGGCAAGTCAATAATAATAATTAGGGTTATTGGAATTCGGGTCTAGGACGTTCAGCCGTCGCCGTTTCTAATCGAATCCACCTTTTTGGGTCCAATTCGGTATATGCTAGATATAAAAAAATTGTAATAATTATAGACTTATATTGGTTAAACAGCGCTAACACGGCATCTAATCCACCTTTTTGGGTCCAATTCGGTATATGCTAGATATAAAAAAATTGTAATAATTATAGACTTATATTCTATTTGACGGCGAAACGGCCCACGGCGAATCGGCTGCCGGCGAATTGTCGCGACGGCGAAACGGCGACGGCGAAACGGCGACGGCGAAACGGCGACGGCGAATAGTCCCATCCCCTTCCAGTGTGACTTCAGAAAAGGTTTTAGTACAGCTACTGCGCTAGCTTCCGTTATTGACGATGCAATAAGAGCGGTCAACGTAGGAATGGTATATGTGTTTGTACTGCTGGATTATTTCAAGGCATTTCACACTCTGGACCATGGACTTCTATGTGCAAAGTTGAAGTATTATGGATTTAACCCGGATGCTCTCAAACTACTAAAATCCTTTTTATCGAATCGTTCTTAGAGGGTTTCGTGTAACGGTGTTGAGTCCAGCAGTTTAAGCATTCATTCTGGAGTGCCTCAGGGCTCTGTCTTGAAACATCTATTTTTTATAATTTATACCTACTATTAATATAATAACCTCAACAACTTACTGTAGAACACAGGCTTATGCTGATGATACACAGCTTTATTATTCTTTTCATGTGCCAGATACAGTTTAAGCGACAATATTACTCATTATCTGGAAAATATCAGATCACTTTCAGAGGAACATATAGGAACTATAGCTGAAAGAAGTTATGTAAAGAACAGCTTAAAACTGCAAGTTTTAAATACTCCTTTAAACTTTGTCAACTCTGCTAGGGACTTGGGCACAAAATTGTAAACTATACAGAAGCGACAGCTTTGTCGGTTCCTTTGATCTTTGTTGTACCCAATTCTCATGGCCTTGAAGCTGCGTAGCTCCTCCCCTAACCAGTTCGTACACTGTAAGAAATGACAAGCAGGCGGATGAAACAGAATTCTGATACATTCCGGATTACACCGATGGCCGATAAAGAACTACGATTTCGTGAGCATATAAAAAATCTTAATAAAAAAGAATTCGCTTCACTTAAACTTTTATATAGTAATCGCCACATATTACCTACTCAATTAAAGAAAACTCTCTGTGAAAGCTTGGTGTTATCACACTTCACCTATTGCGACTTTATCTATGGGCTCTGTCTCTGCGAGGAGGACAGATACAAAGTGCAGAAAGTACAAAATACATGTTGTTGATTAATGTATGGTCTTCGCAAATATGATCACATTTCGCATAAGATAACTGAATGCAATTGGCTTAATATGAATAATCGCCGATTCCACCACCGTGGTAACTTCGTACACACATTACTTAACTCACCCGACTCTGTAATGGTCTGGAATTTGTTAACTATGTATTATTGCAAGCTTACCTTGTATTTCGGTCACTCCTTACTAAATTTTTCAGGTACTTAATTATGGCTAATTATTCAGATATCCATCTTGATTTCTCTTGCTTCTTAGTTCTTTTTAATCCATCGTAATACATTTGTAAAACCAGATTTGAATTTGTTTACATATGAAATTTGCCAGTCAGCTGTTTGGTCGTTTTTATTGGTACGTCGCTCGGACCGTTTATTCGCTCGGCCGTTTGCATCGACTTATTTTATGCGTCGATACAGTTCAATAGGGTGGGCGTAGGTCTGTTCTCATTCGTACACTCCGCAACTAGCCTACTGACCTAGAGTGGAATTGCACTCTAACCTGGTGAACATCTAAGGCTTGATTCTGTGGCGAATTTCTTGTCAATCAACTTTTGACACTCCTTCGTTTTCTTTAAACCCTTGGAGGATCTCCATTTTATTTTTTGTCGAGACGTGAAAGAAGTCAGATCAACAGACGAATTTCTTCGGAAAATTCACGCTGTGTAGCGGATATGTTGGCTGAACTTCAATTTTGATCAATCCTATTTGGCCTTTATGTAGGTTTTGTTAGTATGGATTGATTAGCGAGTTCCTCGGATTTTATTCACGTAGAGGCTACGGAACATCGGCCTTCTTTGCGACACGTTTTTCTCTGGCCCTCCATGGTATTGTGAGGGTTTTTAGTTTTGGTACATTTTTTGGCTTAAAAGCCAACCCATTTCGGAACATTTGGACGTTTGCCTGTTGAAGTCACCTATGGGTTTTTGGATCTGTTATAGATAGTTGATTTTGCTAGCAGATCCAACCTGCAATTTCCTTGGCCTGGTAGCAGTTGATCGTGTACATGGACCTTTCATGTTCATCGTCAGATAAGTTTTTTAAAATAATACCAATCATATCATTTACAGTCTCAGACAGACTAGTCTAAGCGTTTGCCAATGCCTTTTTTCTTTATTAATTTTAATTTCTGCATCTCTTGGTGGAGATACCTTGTAAGCTTTCTTGTGGCTGAAGGCAAGCTTAACCTAGACTGCTGAGACCTCCTTAATCTATTTTATGAACCTCTAAATCATTACCTTTATTTATATCAATTTACTGTTTTTTTTTCTTAATTATCATGCTGTTATAATGCTGTAAGGTACCAGCATTTTGTAAGGTAATGTCGACATCACTGCGCTGAGTATACCAGGTTGAAATATTTACTTTAATAATTTATTAACACTTCTTGAAATACTTATTTTAATAATTTATTAACGCTTTCCTTGAAATATTGCTCATAGAGCATTTCTGTTACTTTGGAATTGAGAATTCCTAGTTGGTACTTGGCCGTAGTAATCTTATGACCATCTCAATCACACCCTATTATTTAAGGGCTTCACCCAATTACAGGGTAGTTTTTTTCATTAATATAAACCAGTCAACCTTATCTTGTGTTTGATTTCCCTATTTGTGGTCTTCGGCTATATATTTGATATTCTTTTTGGCAGTTTTGCATTTGCTTATAGAAAAAACTGTCTGGCGCCCTTTATAGATTGTAACTTGATGTTCCATGGTCTGTAAGAAGTAAGTATAGTAGTAGTGCTTTGTAGTAGCATCATGGTATTGGACAGGACCAGATATGAGATCCAGTGAACCCACCCTGATGAGCTAGTTTGGGAAATTAAAAAGGGTAAAGTTGGTATATATACTTTAAATTCTCATTTTACCTCACCATCCCTTCAGGATAATACCGACACCCGTTTTAAGTATAACACTGGCGCCCAACTGTTTTTTTGTTCTATTGGGTTACTAGAACACTCAGTTTGCAGGAACTTGATTCGACCTTGCTCGAGTAAAATTTTTTGAATTTTTGTTTAAACCGTACTGTGGCACGATAGATTATTACGAGCCTACTTTCCACATTCATATATCAATTTCTCTTCTTACATTTGATTTAAAAATTTATTTCGATTTTTAAAATTAAATTTAGTACATAACCTTGGCTTTCCACCAATCTTTTTTTAAAAATTTAATGCCTTTGCAAACTTAAGTGACTTTTTTTTAAGTTAATTGCACTTGCTTGTTTTTCTACTGTGGCTGAAACCCCAGTTTAGCTAAGGGAATTATTTAGTAATAGACATTGTCAAGCTTGGGTATTTTTGATTTGAAGTGTTTTTAGAAACTTTTGGTACACTTTTTTTTTGGTTAAGACCTAACTTGATTAGTGACTTGTAAATTTTTTGGTAATAATTTCCCTTATTTTTTTTTGAGGGGGTGAGGTATATTGAATTGAAATTCAATATTTTTTTATACAGTGTTGCCAAGTAGTGTGACTTTTCTTTGATAAACCTGTAGAACAAATTAAAAGATTTCTCTTTGGTTCTGCTGATATCTGTGATGGTATTTTTACAGATACATGGAATAATCGTATGACACTTAAATATTTTTAAGACATTTTAATTTTTTTTTGCACATTTATTGAATATTTCTGGTACTGATACCTGATAGTAACTTTGTATTTTGGTAATTTATTTGAAATATTTTGGTATTTTTGATTTGTTCTTTTGTGCTAATACCTGGATTTGACACTTATATATTTTGGACAAATTTTGTTAAAAATATTGTATACAGGGTAAACTTATTTTCAGGTTTTGATTTTTTTTTATTGAAACTTTGCTTTGTTTGGAAGTTCACCTGATATACTTTGATAGACTTTAGGTATTTTAGCAACTGCTATTACCTTTACTTGATTTTGACTTTTGTTCTACCTTGGATATATTTTTTTTAAAAAGTATTTTGAACATATTTAGCACGATGTATAGTTTAGACGTTGATCGTTTAAATAAATGTGAGTTAGAATACGAGCTGAAAATTCGCGGTATTTCAGAATCTGGAACTGTAGATAACTTAAGAAAATGTTTGCTTTCTCTAGAAAGATCGGGTAGTAGCGTTCATAGTTCACAGTCTCTTGATCCTCAATCTGAAATTACGGAATGTAGTAGTAAAATAAAAGAATTAGGCGATATTATTACAGCTTTTAATGGATCTTCTACACAATCTCGTAAGATTGAAACTAAGATAGCGCATTTAGTAGGTCGCATTGATAGGATTCCGGATCAGGATAAGGACGTAAACGTGGAAAGATCTAAAGTATTAGTTAGCTTGACCACTTGTATTTCGGACTATGAAGATAGGCTTAGAGTGATCGGTACTCAACAAACTCAACCTGTAGGTCCTCTAAACCCGCATTTTTCTAATTCGGTCTTACAATCTCCAGCTCAATCGACACCTACTGGACAGTCTACGTTACATCACTTAAATACGCCACCCCCAAATGTTAGCAATCTTAATTTAACGCAAGCTGGACCATCTACACAGATGATGCCTTCAACTTCATTTAATAGCTTACCTGTTTGGAAGTGGGACGTTAAGTTTTCAGGAAACTCATGCGGTTTAAGTTTTAATGCTTTTCTCGAACGCGTTAATGAACTTTGTTTTTCGAGAAGTGTTAGTAAAGCAGATTTGTTTCGTTGTGCTGCGGATTTGTTTGAGGGAGATGCCCTAAATTATTATCATCTCATTGTTAGGTATTGTAGTGATTGGGATGGTTTAGTGAAATTATTAAAGGATGAGTTCCTTCCCTCTCACTTGGGTGATAAACTTTGGCGGCAAATCTTAGAGCGAACTCAAGGCAATAATGAACCGATAGGTATTTATGTAGCTGCTATGACTAAACTTTTTGATCGTATGCCTTTACCTGTGTCTGATGACCTGAGGCTTAAAGTTTTAAGAGCTAACATTTTACCATTTTATCAGGAGCGTTTAACTTTACATGACATTCACACACCTTTTGAAGTCATCGAATTATGTCGTAAACTTGAAGAGACTCGGTTACGCGTTGAAGAGTTTAGACCACCTCGCAGAGGAAATTTATCTTTAGAACCTGACTTAGATTATAATCCGCCTAGGCGTGATTTTTCAAAACATCAAGATAAACCGTTAGTTCGTGAAGTTCAGGGTAATCAATCGGGCAATAGTAGTAATTCTTTGGTTTGCTTTAAATGCAATCAGCCGAATCATATGGCTAAAAACTGCACTTCTAAAAAGAATTGCCCTGAATGTAACAAAAAACAATCTAAGAGTTCGGGAAACGACTCCGGGGAACGTCGTTAGGTCGAGACGCGCTTCCCACTGTTTTGTCGACCTCTGATATTTCAAATAAAAATATTTTAGATGTTTTTAATTCTACAGATCTGAATTTTAAAGATAGAATCGTACTAGATTACGTTCTTGCTCACGTAGGTCCTGGAGAGTGTCCATACTTAAAGGTTAGTATTTTAGGTTTAGAATTTTATGGTTTACTTGACTCGGGCGCAAATAA
Source organism: Polydrusus tereticollis (assembly GCA_963920685.1). Lineage (NCBI taxonomy): Eukaryota > Metazoa > Arthropoda > Insecta > Coleoptera > Curculionidae > Polydrusus > Polydrusus tereticollis. Next base: position 23,037,032 of record OY987328.1, read on the forward strand.
GGTTTTTGTTGGCGAAAAGGGTTGGACTAAATTAAAGAATTTAGGAGTTAAATTAGATCCGAATAGGACAGCTACTTGTACTGTCGCGAATAATGATTCTTGCCTTTGCATTGGTATTGCTTGTGTGCCAGTTAGGGTATGTGACGTAGTTAGGATAGTTGATTTGTATGTAGTACCGGAGCTGCGTCATGAACTGATTTTGGGCATTGATTTTTGGATTAAGTTAGGTATAGTACCAGACATGAGAAAAGGTGAGTGGCATTTTTCGGATGAAGACTTTTCTGCCCCAGAGCTTTCTTTAGTTCAGTGTGAAGCAGACTTAGGAGCTGATCAACAAGCAAGACTGGATTCATTGGTTTCTGCGTATTTTGAGAAGATCGGAGACAAACTAGGTTGTACTTCTGTTGTCAAACACAAGATTGTCACTAACAGCGACCCTATTAAGCAGCGGTATTACCCAGTATCACCTTTTAAGCAGAAGCTAATTGATCAAGAGGTTGATAGAATGCTTTCTTCGGGTATAATAGAAAGATCTACCAGTAGTTGGTCTAGTCCTGTTCTTTTGGTACCTAAGCGCGACGGGACACAGCGTTTTTGTGTAGATTTTCGCCGTCTTAATATGTCCAGCGCTAAGGACGCATACCCATTGCCTTATATCTCTGCTACTTTGGACAAACTAGGTGGAGCACGCTATTTGTCATCTTTGGACTTGCAGAGCGCATATTGGCAAGTGGAATTGGAGGAGTCCAGTAAGCAGTACACGGCTTTTACAGTACCAGGACGCGGACTATTTCAATTTTGTCGTTTACCCTTCGGTCTTCACAACGCTCCAGCTACGTTTCAGAGGTTGATTGATACTGTGCTAGGTCCTGAGCTGCAGCCTTATGTGTTTTGTTATCTCGATGACGTGATTGTGGTCACGCCGACTTTTGAGAAGCATATAGAGGTTCTTGCAGAGGTATTTCAACGTCTGGAGACATCTGGCCTAACACTGAAAAAGGAGAAAAGTAAATTTTGTCGCTCTGAGTTAAAGTATTTAGGATATTTAGTTAACCGTAATGGAATTTCTGTGGACCCGAGCAAAGTTCAAGCAATAACTGACATGCCAGCTCCTAAAAACATTACTGAAGTTCGTAGAGTGATTGGTATGATATCATGGTATCGTAAGTTTGTTCCAAAGTATTCTGATGTGATTTCTCCTTTGACTCGTCTACTCCGGAAAGGAATAAAATTTGTTTGGGATGAGAGTTGTGTGAAGGCTTTTCAGGATATCAAGAATGCACTTATTTCGGCACCTATTTTGACATGCCCTAACTTCGAGCATGAATTCACTCTAGCTACAGACGCCAGTAACTACGCAGTTGGAGCAATTTTAAGTCAATTTTATGATGGTCGAGAACATGTCATTTGCTATATTTCAAGGACTCTAAGTCGTCAAGAAAAATTGTATTCTGCTACTGAACGAGAGCTGCTTGCAGTACTATTCGCCATTGAAAAGTTACGTTGCTATTTGGAATATACAAGATTTACTGTTATTACGGATCATTATAGTTTGAAGTGGTTAGATAATTTGAAGGATCCGCAAGGTCGTCTGGGTCGATGGGCACTTCGCCTTCAGCAGTTTGATTATAATGTCGTTCATAGGAAGGGTCGTGATCATTGTGGACCAGATTTGATGTCTAGAGCTGTTCCAGAGACTAGCGGTGAATTGGAAACTTCAAACATTGAGCTTCAGGATATTAAGGACAAGTGGTATATTAAACTTAGGAAGCGTATTTTGGAAAATCCTTTATCCTATCCACAATGGCGAGTCAGTGATGACAAAATTTTTAAGTATGTTCAGCTAGATGTTCCCGAATTGAGAGAAGATGCTGAGTATTGGAAGTTGGTGATACCTAAGGAGAAACGCAAGGAAGTTATTTATTCTTGTCACGACACTCCGACTAGTGGACATTTTGGCGTTCATAAAACCTATTATAAGGTTTCTAGACTGTATTATTGGCCTTGTCTTAAAGCGGATGTTGCACGTTATGTCAAGGAATGTTTGACTTGTCAACGCGTCAAACCTGAGCAAAAGCTTCCAGCTGGTCATATGGGTGGTTTTGTTGCTGCGCATCGTACTTGGCAGATTATTAGTATGGACTTATTTGGACCACTTCCTAAGACTAAGCAAGGCAATATATACATCTTTGTTGTTACGGACACTTTTAGTAAAATGAATCGTTTCTTTGCTATTAGGCGCGCAAACGCACAAACTATTGTCAAACTTGTTGAAGAACAAATTTTCTTACGTTTTGGCGTACCTGAAGTTATACGTTGTGACAATGGCAAGCAATTTAAAGGTTGCAATTTTGATCAGTTAACAAAAAAATATGGCACTAGAATACTTTTTAATCCTAATTATTATCCACCCCCAAATCTAACGGAGCGTGTCAATAGAGTGCTCAAAACTATGATCTCTGCGTTCGTGACAGACACTCAACGTGTTTGGGACGAAAATCTAACGTCTCTTGAGTGCGCTGTAAATACGTCCGTGCACCAAATCACTTGCCGTACTCCTTATTTTCTCAATTTTGGTTGCGAAATGATTCTACACGGTAGCGAATATCAGAGGGCGACAATCTTAGACGATATACATAATTCAGATAACGATTCGGTTATTGACAACGAACCTCCTAAAGATAGAGTAGTTCAGAAAGTAGAAAGTTTAGATAAATTGCGAAATTTTGTAGCTAAGAAACTAGAGAAAGCACACTTAAAGAATAGTGATCAATATAACTTAAGACGTCGCGATGTTCATTTTCCTGTAGGTAGTTTAGTTTGGAAACGCTTGTATGCCTTGTCAGATGCTGGTAACTATTTTTCTGCTAAGTTAGCTGGTAAATTCGAGGGGCCTTATAAGGTCAAAAAGAAATGTGGTTATTGTGTGTACGAGTTGGTGGACAAGGACAACAAATCCAAGGGAAGATGGCACGTTCAGGACTTGAAACCTTATTACGCTCCTACTGGAGAGTAACTGAATAACTTTTGTTTTTTTGGGTTGTTCAGGCCTGCGGTGATGGGCTGCAGAGTATCTAAACATTTATCATGGCGCGAGACGGATGGATGTATAGACACTGCTGGAATTACATCAAAGAATTATCCTGCACTGAGCACTAGTTGTGGTAGGAGCCCACTGAAAATGCTGTATTAAGGATAGCCTTCCGCTGCCTTGTTACTTTTGTTACCACCGTTTTGGTTTGTTTGGAATTTTTGGGTTTTGGTAAAGTAGATTCTAATTGCGGTTTAGCCTACGGCGTGTTGGCAATTATCTTAGCGTGAAATGGGATAAGTGCAGATACGACATGTGGTGAGACTTCGTTAGAGTTTTTGGTTTTAGGATGTTAGTCTTCAGCTAACTACCCTTAGCGGTGGGTAAATTTTTGAACAACCCTTTGGCTCTCTTTCGTTTTTTTTGTGCATATTTAGGTTCTCTTGGTAACTTTCTTGCAGTTTTTGAATTATGAAGTTACATGCTTTAAGATAAGTTATACCGATTTTGACGATTTCTCCTAGTAGAAGACGATTTAAAGACATTAGTTCGACTAGTTTCTTTTGGTCCTAACACTAAAGATAGTGTTAAGGATTTTTAAAATTGTATTTTTGTTTTACAGGCCGGTGGGCGTTGGGTATTAAATAGCTCCATTTTCATCTCTAACTTATGTTAGAACCGAAATTGGAAGGGGTCTGTATGGGGGGTATTGACTTGGGCTTCCGGAACTTAGCTTTCTCGGGAAACAAGCTGGGTCGTACTACTGTATGGGTCCTGAGCTCCCTTTTCGTTTGAGTTTGGAGGATTTTTGATAGTGCCGCATTTCGGAACACCCTAAAATAAGTTTTTGGATTTTTTACAATACTTCCTAGTATTCTTTAGTTTGGTGGGTACTACAATTCACTCCCATTTGTATGGTGGACTCTTGGGTTATCCTAGTTTTATTTTTGATTTTTAATCCTTTTCTTCCACCTTTCAGCTTACACCCCATAGGGGGATATCTTTGATTTTTCTTCGGGTTGGTGGTTTATTTTTCAGACTTGTCATTTTGAGGCTATGATACGAGGTTGCTCCACACTGATCTGGAAGTCAACGCAATTTTAGCTAACGTTCAAATTCACATTAACATCGTTCTCTTTTATTTTCTTATTATTTGTTTTGTTTTTACCTTGGACACGTTTTACCATGGTGGCAGTCTGAAGCATTTACTTCTTTCCTTGGGAACTTCATTGGTGTCTTTTCCTGTGGGATGTACGTTGGAATATTTTTGGTTTTTAGATAGTAGAATTTTTTTTATTAGGGGTATTTTCACCTGGTGGTCAGTTTTCACTTAGTAATACACCTGTTTTCTCTACTTTGGTAGTTTAGGTTTTAGGGAAAATTACGGGGTAATTTTTTTTTTTGGTAGGGGAGTGGTGTAATGGTCTGGAATTTGTTAACTATGTATTATTGCAAGCTTACCTTGTATTTCGGTCACTCCTTACTAAATTTTTCAGGTACTTAATTATGGCTAATTATTCAGATATCCATCTTGATTTCTCTTGCTTCTTAGTTCTTTTTAATCCATCGTAATACATTTGTAAAACCAGATTTGAATTTGTTTACATATGAAATTTGCCAGTCAGCTGTTTGGTCGTTTTTATTGGTACGTCGCTCGGACCGTTTATTCGCTCGGCCGTTTGCATCGACTTATTTTATGCGTCGATACAGTTCAATAGGGTGGGCGTAGGTCTGTTCTCATTCGTACACTCCGCAACTAGCCTACTGACCTAGAGTGGAATTGCACTCTAACCTGGTGAACATCTAAGGCTTGATTCTGTGGCGAATTTCTTGTCAATCAACTTTTGACACTCCTTCGTTTTCTTTAAACCCTTGGAGGATCTCCATTTTACTTTTTGTCGAGACGTGAAAGAAGTCAGATCAACAGACGAATTTCTTCGGAAAATTCACGCTGTGTAGCGGATATGTTGGCTGAACTTCAATTTTGATCAATCCTATTTGGCCTTTATGTAGGTTTTGTTAGTATGGATTGATTAGCGAGTTCCTCGGATTTTATTCACGTAGAGGCTACGGAACATCGGCCTTCTTTGCGACACGTTTTTCTCTGGCCCTCCATGGTATTGTGAGGGTTTTTAGTTTTGGTACATTTTTTGGCTTAAAAGCCAACCCATTTCGGAACATTTGGACGTTTGCCTGTTGAAGTCACCTATGGGTTTTTGGATCTGTTATAGATAGTTGATTTTGCTAGCAGATCCAACCTGCAATTTCCTTGGCCTGGTAGCAGTTGATCGTGTACATGGACCTTTCATGTTCATCGTCAGATAAGTTTTTTAAAATAATACCAATCATATCATTTACAGTCTCAGACAGACTAGTCTAAGCGTTTGCCAATGCCTTTTTTCTTTATTAATTTTAATTTCTGCATCTCTTGGTGGAGATACCTTGTAAGCTTTCTTGTGGCTGAAGGCAAGCTTAACCTAGACTGCTGAGACCTCCTTAATCTATTTTATGAACCTCTAAATCATTACCTTTATTTATATCAATTTACTGTTTTTTTTTCTTAATTATCATGCTGTTATAATGCTGTAAGGTACCAGCATTTTGTAAGGTAATGTCGACATCACTGCGCTGAGTATACCAGGTTGAAATATTTACTTTAATAATTTATTAACACTTCTTGAAATACTTATTTTAATAATTTATTAACGCTTTCCTTGAAATATTGCTCATAGAGCATTTCTGTTACTTTGGAATTGAGAATTCCTAGTTGGTACTTGGCCGTAGTAATCTTATGACCATCTCAATCACACCCTATTATTTAAGGGCTTCACCCAATTACAGGGTAGTTTTTTTCATTAATATAAACCAGTCAACCTTATCTTGTGTTTGATTTGCCTATTTGTGGTCTTCGGCTATATATTTGATATTCTTTTTGGCAGTTTTGCTTATAGAAAAACTGTCTGGCGCCCTTTATAGATTGTAACTTGATGTTCCATGGTCTGTAAGAAGTAAGTATAGTAGTAGTGCTTTGTAGTAGCATCATGGTATTGGACAGGACCAGATATGAGATCCAGTGAACCCACCCTGATGAGCTAGTTTGGGAAATTAAAAAGGGTAAAGTTGGTATATATACTTTAAATTCTCATTTTACCTCACCATCCCTTCAGGATAATACCGACACCCGTTTTAAGTATAACAACTCTTCTAATCTGGTAAAAAGTAAATTTATTCCTAGAACAACTGTACATAATAGGAACATCAGATTTAGGAATAGGTACACAATGCCACAACATCGAACAGCAATGTTTAAGAGAAGTTTTTCATTTAATGCCATTAGTTTGTATAACTCTTTGCCTGAGGAATTTAGATCATATAACATTAATAAATTTAAATTCAAACTCCGTAATCATTTGTTAAACAGACAATGATATGCTTCTGAAAACCTCGATAATTATCTTATTTTGAACGAAATCATCAGCTTATCCTACTTTTTTCTTTATTTTTGTGTTTTGTATTATATGTATTAAACTATTTTGGTTAAGTAAGAGTAGCCATAAGGCTAGACTTCGCCGAACTAAGCTCTGCCTCTCTTATTTACTTTTAAATAATTTGCTATGCATTTTGTTAATAAAAGCCACTATTATTATTATTATTATTATTATTATTATTATTATAATTATTATTATGAATGAAAAACCCTAACCCCAATTTTCAATAGTCGGAAGTCGAAATGCCCCTGATATTGTATCTCCATTGCTGCTTCAAATTATTAACACTGTTTACCTAATTTTTATGAAGAAAGAGAATAAGTAGTTTTCGAAGTACGAGATCGAAATCAAATAAAACGCTCGCGAAGCGGTGACGTCATTACCTCCCACAGTTCGTCCACTTTGAACTTGTACTGTCTCCTTGTTGAGTTAAAGCAGAAGCTTATTATGAACACTTTTAATAGTAACAAGTAGGAAATGCCATTCCATTCAAGTTCTAGACTGTACTGTTTCTAACACTAATTTAGAAAGAAGAAAAAGACATTATTAAAAAATTTTTTCTCTTCTTTAGATCATAGACAAGGAAGATGCGCTTATGGTAGGGACAGATAGGTAACTTAACATACTAAATTGGTTCTCTAATAGCGCCATTCGTGACTGGTTAAAGAACTAAATGTAGCAATTGAATTCAAGTTTTCGCGCTTCTAACTCTGTTGGAAAAGTTAGAAGCGCGAACCTTTTGAATTAAAGTCAATATATTTTGGGAGATTAAAAGGAAGTTGTAACAACGTTTCTGATATGGCGACAAGCTTTATTAATGTTAGATATTTACATACATTAATATAATAAAAAGGCAAGTTTTACCTATGATTGTGCTGTAAAGATTTAACATAGGAACAGAGTTTAACTTTAAACACGATCATCTTCTGCCATGCTCATTTTTCTGGTCGTATCCAAAATTTGTGTGACAAACTCTATGAGTTTTTTGAATGCCAATCTTGTCTTTGCCACAGAGTAATGGATTTTGAATAGCATTTACCCAAAGTTTATGCGTCTAAAAATACGCGGACATTATACTAAGATCGTAAACTGTCATAACTCTAAGAAAATCAGTATATATGTAATGTTTAAGATTATTCAGGATCAAAAAGTGTCCTGCATACATTTTTTTTTAGATAGCAACTATATTTTGTACACAGTATAGGCGCAAGGTGCCTTTTTGGCTCTTCAAGATACACCCTTTTTATTACTTCGCTAAAACAACAAAAAACTTACGTGGTCGCTTTTTGGAAACCTGTGCATTTTCACACCTTTCCCACCTTGTATTTTACATCCGGAAACGCAACAATAAATCACCATTTTAGCAGAACAAGCTTAATACATTTATACGTCGTGCCGCTTCGTTTAAAAATTTAATTTTAAAATGTCAATGTCGATTGGATCTGACTCCGGAAGATATTTTTATTATGGATCAGCGCATAACTCATATTTTTATCTTTATCGCACCTTAACTGGTACGGTTGAATGCAGCGTTCATCACGGTCATTCTAAATACATGTTTTGTCGCTACCAACGTTAGGATGTGAACAACCTTATAAAACAAAATCCCTACAATAGCGCCATCAGCGTCTGATTGAAGTACTAAACGAACGGGGAACGATCTTCACCATTAATTAAGTTACCCTAGCCTTCTGTAGATGTCAACTCCGTTGCCCAGCAACGGAAAGGGTCGATGTAAATGGCCACCTGTCTTCTTAAGGTATGTACAAACCAGACAACAAAATGTTGCCAACTGTTGGCAACATGTTGACGGGTGTTGGCAACATATTTGTTGGACACAACAACTTGTGTCTGGCTACATGTTGTCAACAGTGTTGCGCGTCCAAACCAAAACCAGTTGAACGTTGAAACTAAACGCAGTGTTGGCGAAAATGGACCCCTCTACTGCTGCTGGTGTTAGTATTTTTTATATGGGTCACTTCCAGCTTTTTTATATTTTCGTGGTACTTATGTTCTGCAAATAATATGCAGTATAAATCATTTCTAAATAAATGTAAATGTAAAAAAAAAACAGCGAAATTAACCAAGCTACCGTGAAAAAACATGTCCATATTATTATATCAAGTTAACATTATTAACGTACCTGCCAGTTGTAACAAATAACAAAATAAAGCACCGATTACCGAATAGATGATACCTCACTAGTCTTATTCGACGTTACTTGTTGGCAACACCGTCCAAACAGAGCGATGTTTTCCGTTAGAAATGGAAAACACGGATACATGCAACACTCAACAAAATTCTTTGATGTCTTGCCGCACAACATCGGCGCTATGTTGCCGTGTATCTATCAACTTGTTGCGAGTTGATGGGATACATGTTGGCAACAGTGTTGACAACATGTATCCGAGCGATTGTTGGCCGGTCTGTACTTACCTTTAGTCGCAAACATCAAGTATCCGCGGCAGCGAGCGCAACCCGACTTGCTATAGGAGATAGTGACGTCACGCAGCGGTTTCCGCGAGTCGATGTTGTAATCGTTTATTACTTACCAAGAGTGGCAAGAAGCCTTTACACACGATTTTGAAACAGTTTATAATAGGCTTACCACTCGAGTTGTGTACTATCCTTTTCTACGACTTCATATTTTTTTATACTTTACTAATGCCAAAAATAATATCCAAATTAAAAATGTTGACGTTTAAAATTGCCTGTGTTAATACAAACATTTACGTTGTCAAGGCGACGCGATGCATTGCACAGCCAACTTTGCGCAAAATCTATTGAAAATGTTCACGATTTTGACCTCCCATGACCAATGTGGTTGTGGAACTGTTACAGAATAATATTACGTAACTGCTCTTACTCACAGCTTGGCTTCTTACAATATAGTGTGTGTAATTTATTAGAGTTTTACTGATAAAGTAGACAGTGCGTAGGTAGGTTTTTACTAATATGTGAGTAGACAAATTAATTTAAAGGCTTTAGAGGCGTCATTAAACGCGTCGTATTAAAATGTTTCGCAGTTCGCACTAAAATTACAAAATCTTTCAGAAAATGTAATGAAAAAGAAAGCTAAATGACACCATTGTTACGGATATTTGTGCGAGTTATTTGGGCGCCAAATTCAAATACATACAAGGAGATACTTAGCAATTGGTTGAATGTGCATCCCTTTTCCCTACGCCGTCCACTGTGAATCACCCTGTATGTAATTTATAAAAGGGGAAATGGTTAATAAGGAATATTTTCCACGACATTAAATCTAATTTTGTTTCATACATAGACATGTTTCAAATGACTCACAATAAATTAACCTATTTATATTTTTACAAATAAAAATAAATGAACGACAATCTGTATCTAATATAGAAATTATACCCTTTAAGTCCAATACAAAGAAGTAGTAATTTATTGAATGCGATTTAATATTCGTATTCTGCAAAAGCCAATTAAACGTAACTTTGTTTATTGAATTGACAGTTCAATTGAACAGATCTAAGTTAATATGGCTATATTGTATTTAATCAGAATAGCGATCAATCAACGTCGAATATTGAAAAAAAGTTTGTTGAACTTACCTGAAAATTATATTAATGCATTAATAAATTTAAATACGTAGTGGAAATAGGAAACTTATTAACCAGATTATATATTACCGCTTTAAACTTTGAATTGATATGGTAGATTCGAATAAAATAAATAATTTAAGAATTCTTCCCAGAAGGTGATAACCTAACCTAAAATGTTCCAGCAACTTTTAAAAATAGACTTCATAATTAAAACGCGTTGGCTTCGTAAAAAGTAATTTCGAAACATTTTTAGTTTTTCCTTATAACACTTACAATTACCAGAAAAGTTTTCTTCCTGACCGGTTAATTGAAAAGTTTAATATATCGGGTTGTTCGGTCATCTTTAAATAATAGCTTGGTTCGAGTTAACGTTCCATCGTTTCGATTTATTTTAAAACCATCTTAAGAACTGAAAAGAATTTTAATAGCTTAAAATTAGGTTATACATACTATGAGCTTTCATATTTCTACATTGGTCACTTTCGTTTTCGTATACCTAAAAAAATAATTTGTAGTTCTGAAGATGATTTTAAAACAAACCAAAACTTTAACTCGAGCCAAACTTTTATTTACCCAGTATCCCAATAAATTAAAATCAAGAACTTACAATATTAGTTTATAAATTTAATAGCTACCATTATATAACTAACCATTAATAATAAATTGAAAATCAATAATCAATGATCTAGTTTCACTCGTCGCTACAATCAAAAAGTTCTATTCTTAGATGGTCTAGGTTGTAAATTAAATCAATCGAGAACAAGCCACTTTTAGCCATTAAATAATAACAAATTCAGATCAAACTGTTGCGAAAATTTCTGATTTATTTCTTTGTTGCGACATTGCAGTATATTGTTATAGGCATTTTTAACGGCGATAATTATTGTTGCAAATTAAATTATTATTACTACTTGATGTTAGGTTTATCTGATTTATGTTTTTACTTAATTTAAGTCGGCTTGCATTTTAATGGTTAACAGCACTGCCTTCTACAAGGTAAAGCGGTACAGTCACTGTATTGCTTGTTCATTGGGATTTTTCCCTGGGATAAAAGTGCAATATGGAAGTAATGAATTATTTCCTAAAATAAGACAGCTAGCAAAATGTTTTAGGTTTTTTTTTATTTATCATACAAGCAAAAAAAAATTAATTACTTACATTAAATGGTTAGTTTGGTTAAAAGATCTTGGCAAAAGAAAGTTGCTTGCCAATAATTAAGACTTTATGTATATTACTATATCACTCGATATTTCAATTCTTCTCGAAATTCTAAAGAAAAATCATATACTTAACTAAATTAAACCTTTTTCGAAATATCCAGTTTTGAGAATTATTTATCACAAAATTGGGCCTTTTTCTGTTCATGGTATTAGATAAAGCATCTCAAATCGCATTTTTTGGCAATACGCAATCTGTATGTACCGAAAACTTTAAAAAATTATTGTATATGGGTGGAACTATGATTGCTGACCACAATTTTATTTTTTCTTATCTGGATCAGAGTTCTGAATACCTCAACGGAAAGTGCTCGTGATAGCACGCGGGAAATATATTATTATATTTACAATTTTCATACCAAATATTTATACAGAGGGAGCAAAAAATAGAAGTGTCTCTTAAACTGCAATTGTTTTATGTACGTAATATACGGCAGTTTTAATATTATGAAATAAATCAATACCCAGTAGCGGTTTTTCAGGGACGACTGGGTCGGCAGCAGTAGCGTAATTAAGATAATTAGATATTTTTTGAAAAATTAAAATAAATTCTTTTCTCGAAGAAATAGGTTAATTATACAAATTATATTATGTTTGTGTCTGTAAAAGGTCTTTAAAAAAAAACCTACCACATATCCTTCAGACCAAAATTAGCCGATTTAAGTAAACTTACCTATGTACAAAGTTGCTTAGTTTGGGCGCTAGACGGCGCTGAAGTGACAATTTTTGAATTGTTTTTCTGGATTAATTCAAAAACTGCTCATACTATTTTGCCGAAATTTGGTACGTTGGCATAGCTTTATGGGGCAAAAAAACCCATGTCACAATTCTGATCAATATCAGTCCATAGGCGTAGAACCTGGGTTTTTTACTAATTGCTTGTTTCAGATTTCTATGCCAATGGAACAAGAGAGGTTTGGGCACAAAATTCAGAAGAAACAACTCATTTGCTACAAAAAAGGTACTCTTGATAAGACTCGATTATTTTGACGGTTTTCGAGAAATTTGCATTTTATTACTTAATACGTATTAGTTTTTACCACGTAGTACTTGGGTTTTATAGAATTTTTCTGTTTTTGATTTCTACGCCAATGGAAGATAAGAGGTTTAAGTTTAAAATTTAGATTAAACCAACTTATTTACTACAATAAACCTCTTGAACGGTCTTCTTATCATCTGTTTTTTGTTCGCACGGTATATTTCAGGTATGTACAACACGACCTGTCATTATTCCACAAAGATTAACCGAGGAAATTTATTTGCAACATCTACAAAATACACTGCCAGATTTACTAGAAGATTTACCTTTACATCTTCGGGGAGATATGTGGTTTATGCACGATGGAGCTCCACCACATTTTGTATTAAACGCTAGAAACTTTTTGAATCAGCAGTACCTAAATAAATGGATTGGTAGAGGTAATGCGTAAATTGGCCACCAAGATCTCCGGACTTAAATCCATTGGATTATTTCTTATGGGGCATCTTAAGACAGTGGTTTACAGGATAACTCCAGATAACGCAGAACAACTATGGCAACGTATTCAAGATGCAATAAATATTCTTAAGGGCGATGAACAAGTTCTGCAAAGAGTGTATTTTAATTTTCTCCGACGGATAAATCTTTGTATTCATGAAAATGGTGGACATTTTGAGCAATTTTTATGATATTTTTATTTATTTCTGTTTATGATTGAGTTATTTTTTTCTTTTTTTGTAAAAACTAATACGTATTAACTAATAAAATGCAAATTTCTCGAAATCCGTCAGAGAAATCGAGTCTTATCAAGAGTACCTTTTTTGTAGCAAATGAGTTGGTTCATCTGAATTTTGTGCCCAAACCCCTCTTGTTCCATTGGCATAGAAATCTGAAACAAGTAATTAGTAAAAAGCCCAGGTTCTATGCCCATGGACTGATATTAATCAGAATTGTGACATGGGTTTTTTGCCCTATAAAGCTATGCCAACGTGCCAAATTTCGGCAAAATAGTATGAGCAGTTTTTGAATTAATCCAGAAAAACGATTTAAAAATTGTCACTTCAGCGCCGTCTAGCGCCCAAACTAAGCAACTTTGTACTAAGGTAAGTTTACCTAAATCGGCTAATTTTGGTCTGAAGAATATGTGGTAGGTTTTTGTAAAGACCTTTTACAGACCCTGTATTTTAAGTTATCCTAAGGTGAATACTGGCACGCAAGAATTATGGTGATAATATAACACCGTCAATATTGATAAAAAGATTACACTATATTATATTAAACATGACCTCTAAAATGTTGAATTTAATTAACACGGGAGACAAGGGGAGTAACAGATCATTTTTAATAAAATGGTATCAAAAATATTCATGACTTACGGGGAGGGAAACCACAGATCTCTATGTAGCTTTATAGATCTGTGGTGAAACCAAAGTAAACTGTTTTGTTGGCTAAGCAATTTAGTTTCAAATTAAAAAGGAAAAAATCAAATACCGTTGTGCGAACTATTTCGGGTGGTCCAACAACATGATGAATGTTTTTACAAAATTTTTAAAGTTAATATACTTCTGCCCATTTCAAGTGCAACGTGAATAGATCATTCTCTGTCATGAGAAGGATTCTAAGCTGGTTGAGGATGGCTATGACCAGTGGCGAAGCTACAGGAGGGCGATGGGGGGCACCTCTCTTGGCCTGGCGCCCTTTAATACTTAAATAATATAAATAATAATTCTTAAAAAACAAAATCGGTCTTATTTTAGTTTTACTAAAGAAGAGCAAGGGGAATAAACTTAATAAAACCGGTTTGGAAAGCGTCTTACCACATTATATTAAAGTTTTTGTATATAGTGGATTTTCACTTTATTTGGGGCCAGACCCTTGGTCCTAAGGGAGCATAAGAAAGGTGAATTCTTACAAAATTCGGGCGTGGTCCCAAAAAATTTTTGTCTGCGGCGCTTTACCTCCGCAATCGATGCCCCTCCTCATACTTTGCCACCCTCCCCCGCCCCAAAATGCTGGCTACGCCACTGACTATGACACGACAGATTTTTAGATTTGCCCCTCTTGTTCATGAAAAAAGACATGCATATCGACTTAGACAGAGTTGTGGGCGCTTTTAATGAACAAAATAGAAAAATTTGTTTAAATATATAAAAAAATAAATAAATAAACTATTTTCACAAGTTCATTTAAATTGTTTTGAATAGTTAAATACATCAAATTTATATCTCAATAAAAATAATAAAAATGTGTATTCATTTTATTAATTAATATATAGAAATTGTCTCAAAGAATATAATGCTATAATCTACAATAAAACTTTATAAAAATAGTTATTAACTGTGCAACACGGAAGCATTGCAAGCACTGGACGAACGACTGACTAACAAGAATGTTATTTACTATATAATATTATTGACCAAATATCTGAAAATTTGGGCGTGGTCCGAAAACAAGTTTCGCCTGCCTGCGCTTTTTCGGGGCTATGGCCCCCTCCCAAATTAACTGCTAGTTACGCCCTTGATCGGCAGTGCCGACCCAGTGCCAGAAAGATATCATGCAGAATATTATATTATTTATCTACATCAGTTTGCATATTAATGACTTTTAAACTGCCAGCGAATAACCGTTCCACTTTTTAAATTATCATTGTTACCTCATACTCGCAAACTGCGAGGCTGGGGTCGGCATACCTACTTTGTCGTAAGAATATCAGCAGTAAAGACTGAGGATTTTAGGTTTTAAGATAGGCAACCAAACATACACCATGTATCGAAGTCAAAATCCAGGGTTGGCAACTTTGTACCTGCCGCTAAATTAATTTGAGGTTATGGTTATATTTAATACTCATTATCGTCAGGAAGGATTTTGTAGTTTTTGTGATTACTCTTGAAAGAAAATAAATAAATTAGTGTAAAGTAGGTAAGAGTAACTGTTATCTGTGGTAAGACCTCGGGTAAGTGTTTTAAAATTTCAATAAAATATTCTGTTTAGACATTCCGAAAATATTAGGGTAACGCACACAACGACATGGAAAAAAAACCAAGTTTCAAATGTGTTTTTGTCAATGAATGAACAAATTAAATTAAAACAACAATGGTCGCCCGACCTCTAAAATGTTAAATTTAATTAACACGGGAGACAAGGGGAGTAATAGATTATTTTCAGAAAAATGGTATCAAAAATATCCCTGGCTTACGGGGAGGGAAACTACAGATCTATGTAGCTTTATAGATCTGTGGTGAAACCAAAATTAAACTGTTTTGTTGGCTAGGCAATTTAGTTTCAAATTAAAAAGGAAAAAATCAAAATCCGTCGTGCGAACTGTTTCGGTCGGTCCAACAACATGATATTTCCAAATCAACTAAAACTTGATTTAACTTATTTGGTGAACAAAACATTAAACTGTTTGATTTGACTCGATTGTAATCTAATAATTGTAATCGATTATAAAATAAGCTGGGATTTACGTTTCAAATGCGCGTTAAAACTTCTACTCGTGATACAATTAACCTTAACCAGGAACGACTGTCAAGTTTGCCACAGTAATTAATTATTGGTAAGGTAAATTTTATGAGGTAATTCACCATTTTGTCACCATTTTGCAACACATAAACTCTTAAATTAATTTAACAGGTTATGTTATCTAAAGAGATAAGAATAATATACCGAACAGAGAAGGGTAGGGGATCATGGGGCGGAGGGGGGGGGGGGTCATGCCATGACTAGAAAATGTGTGATAGATATTATCATATCTAAAGAGTATGTGATTTACATTTCTCAAACCTACCTTTTGCGTGGAAATATAAAAAAATGGACGTGAAATTAAAATAATTTTTCATGCATTCTGTTTAACGCAAATATTAGAAGAATACGCAAAAACGAAATTTGGCAGTCTCCAAAAATTTTCGACGGCGGCGCTATTTTTGCGCCTTCGCCACTCCTGCCGACCCTGGCTGCAAACCCAGGAGCCCCCACTGTCGATACCTGAAACAATATCTTATCCACTCATTGTAATAGATGCTGAAAATGATTACCATGTACGTCTTGATACACGTACAGTCTATCTCAGATTTCTTGTCGAACAATCTCAGTATATTTTGCTGAACCGTTGAGATATTTTTGAAGTGCCTTTTTTTCATAACATTAAGAATGACACCGGTTTCGGTTTCAGATGAAATTGAGAATTTAGGTTCCGATTCTCAACAATTATTTAGATTCGGTTCGTGCCAATTGTTGCCAATTCCATTCAAAATAGCAAATTTCGATTCTGATTCTGTTCCGGTCTGAAAGCGACCGTTTTGTATCAATTTTTGATAGTTTAGATACCGATTTATGTAAAGAAAATCAATATAGATACTGATTTTGGCTGTAAATGCAGAATATATGTTCCGTTTCAGCTCTTTGCAGTTTTTACTCTAAAGTCACAGAACGCAAAACTGGCAAAGGTCTCTTTCTTGCTTGTCCACAGAACTCACGCGGCACGAATTAAGCAAATTAAAATTGTAAAACTAATTTCGCTTTAATTTTTAGGAGTTTGGGTTCTGCAACTAAAATATTTTTGCAAGTAAAATACGTGCTCGGTTTCGATTCCGATCTATAAAAAATAACTGTTCCTGCCCGGTTCTTTGCAGTTAACGGTTCTGGTCCGGGCCGAGAAAAGCAAACAACGAGAAGCGACAATATGACATTTGTCGAAATTATTGGAGTGGGAGGTAACCCGGCCAACTGTCATAAATTTAAGCCGGTCGTGTTCCAGCCGTTAGTCCGGTAGTTGATGATTTATCGTTATCGAGTTTAGTTGTAATTTTTTTTTAAAGAAGTGTATTGTTTAACTGTTTGTTTTTGTGAGTACTCTGCTATTGTAAAACTATGCCTGGTAATACCTGTGCGTTTCGAGGGTGTCACTCAAAAGATAGTCAAGGAATAAGCATGTTTGCAACAAAGGATTCTGAACAGTAAGTACATTTGCACCGCTTTAGGATTGTTGATTAAAAATGTAAGGAAAGAAAAGGTAACAAAACTGCTGTTCAATATTTAAAAAGATATAAAGGGATATATAAAAAAATACTGTTTTTCTACCTCCATATTAGTAAGAACCTACTTACGCACTGTCTACTTTATCCGTAAAACTCTAATTACACACACTATACTATTAGAAGCCAAGCTGTGCGTAATATCTAGCAATTACATAATAATATAATGTCTGTATTAACAAGGGCAATTTTCGCTAAAGCTCGTACCGTAATTTTCGAAAAATCGTGTGTAATAGACTTCTTACCGCTCTTGGTATGTAATATTCTATTTCATTTCCTTCCTAAAATGTACTATTACTAAGTAACGCATAATCAATAATACATTTCAAAAATATTTTTATTTTATTTCATTTTTTTATGATTTTACGAAATTTGCTGAAAAGCCAATTACATGAAACACAGAAGATATTCATGAAAAAGGTACTTCTTACTAGGCACCCACACTTTTTATTTCAGTGTAAAGCATTTACTTCATCGCTTTAGTGCTTCTATTAGTGTAATAACCCGGCCAACTGTCAAAATTTCAAGGTGAAGGACATATAATTTGATCCCCATTTAATCAATGCCAAACTCGGGGTTTTGTCGCTTCTCGTTGTTTGCTTTTCTCGGGTCCGGGTCCCTGGCTCAGACTACTACTTGTCCACTTTTAACGGTCTGATCAATGTCCGTTATTTGTATGAATTCAATAAAAGTTGTCTGCTAATGATTTTTTACATATATTTTTATTAATAGCTATTTTGTTCTGTACAACCATTAACATGTATAATAAAATTACGAAAGTAATATATTATCTCATAATAGCTTCTAATTATTGAGGTTAAGAAATCTTTCGAGTATGCATACATTTATATTTCCCATATAATCAATATAAAATAAATTAGTAATTTTATCATTATACCAATATATTTTTACCGTTTTTTAACGGTTCTTCATTACAGATGTAATACATACAACCAAATTAGATATTGTATGATGGAATGGTTACACATATCAATATAAATATATAGGTAGGTACCTATATATGCATAAAAAGTAAAACAATAATTATATTTTAACTTATGTACATGTAAATATAGTTATACAGATTTTACGTCGTGCTGACGAGTAAAAATATAGACACGCAAGTCTTCAATAGTCCATAGACAAGCAGGCTAAGGTAGCCAATTTTCTTTATGCTGATCTGTTTCACAAATTATTGACCAATTATTTTCGCTTAAATTTTATTTAAAATCAATCATGTATTATTTACAAATACATACTTAACGTGGTTTCGGTTGGTAAATTATATACTTAATGCAAAACAAAAACCGATACACGTCATACCCTTCGCGTGACGTCAGTTTTCGACAGTGTTGCCAGCTTGTAACCAAAATATCCGGTGAGGGAATTGCATAGTTTTTTTTTTCTTAAAAACAAGATAAATATACAAAAAATTCCCATAGTTTATATATTTGTTTACTGCATAATACGTTTTACAATCAACTTTAGTAGATCTAACACTTCTTTTATTTTCATCTTGCCAAGATCGAACAATGGTGTCATTCTAAACAATCCATGTTTCATCCAAGAAAACGAATTGGTACAGGGATGCTTTCTTTCTTTCATATATTCTTTCAAAATTGCCAGTCGTTTGAAAGCTACATAGGAAACTTCCATATACCCTCTCATCGGTTCATCTTTTTTCCATCCGAAGCCTACTTCCTTAAAGAGTTAAGGCAACCATCAACCAGTTGTCTACTTTTAATTTCTTACTTAACCAATGTAAAATATTATTGTTTTTGAATAATGCAACTTACTTGTTTCGTACATTCCATAAATAGTGTCACGGATAGAACTTATATCCAATCTTCACACATTTGCAACTCTCTTTAAATGAGAGCGTTTCTTGTTAGGTGATTCTAATAATTTATTTTTCTTAACTGTTGTTGAAACTGCGCTTACAGTGGAGATATTCAAATTTAGGGCAGCTGCTACACACTAAAAATTAGTAAAGTAGAAATAAAATATGTAGATCTTACCATACTCTTCAAAGTTACTTCGCTGCTGTCAAGGGTAACAATGGGCCATTACTTCCTAAAAATAGCTTACTAGAGAAGATATTAGCTCTGTGCATCGACTATTTAAATGCTTCGGCATTTTTCAGAAATATTAAGCGACGTTATTGACAGAGATTTGTATGTGCACTTTTAGTTGTTCTTAAAAGAACAGTTTTTTAATGCTATTTATGAAAAGATCTAGAGTGTTTGTTAAAAAATAGACGCATAACAACACGAAACCATAAAACAATAAAGGTTAGTTTTTCACGAAACGTAAATAAAACGTTAAAGCAAGCCAACAAATGAGCTGGCGCTACCGCACCATTGACCGTTCTGTTGTCAACAGTCGGTAAATACAATTCAAATTATATTAATTTTTACAAACTTAAATAAACAAAAGCTATAAGTGGGCTCGTATCAAAGAAGAATACTTTATGTTTTTAGTACATTCAACTTCGCATGAAATTTTAATATTTTTGGCACAAATGTTATCTTACGGATTTACAATTATCAGCTGAGCTGATTGATGAAGTGCATTGGAAATTATTTTGAAAGAAAGGAGCATGAAACACAATACCTAATGTTTTATTTTTGACTAATGAGATGATGTAAATTATTTCCAATAATAAAGGCATTTAAAAAATAAAAACACTGTCAGGTTTTGGTTTAAAGTTTAAAATTAAAGATTATTTTATTTTTGTAAATGATTTCGATGTTTAACGAAACAATTATTTATCCTAAGTAATTTCAACGACTATTAAAATGTTAGGTATTTAGCGTTGGCCAATTTCGCCTATTCGTAAAATTAATTTCATTCCTTTTGCTAAAGCTAAGCTAATTATTATAAAACTTTACAGTAATAACAAACTTATTAACGACCTTCTTATTGGTATCTAATTTTCTTAAGGCTATGGTTATTATGACACATTTCCACCACTTGGCAAGTTATAAAGTGTCACTTTATGGGCAATAAAGATAATATCTTACTGTCCTCTGTAAATTTCAGTGCTATCATGGACTCATAGATATATCGATACGTAACCATCCAGACGCGTACCAAAGGAAGGGGTTCTTGGGTTAACCCCCCCGAAATTAAAACAAAAAATAAAGATTTTTTTAAAAATATGATAAGTAAAGACCGGATTATATGCAACCCAAAACCTTAAGAATATGCGCATATATATGCACATATTTTTTAAAATTTAAGCAGGATATATGCAAAAAAGACGTAAATATGCAATGAATATACGGTAATAAAACAACTAAATTTTGATATTCTAAATTAAATTTTCATTTAACTAGGGGATTGAGTGTTAAATAAAGATAATTTCAAGTTATAATATACTTTATTAAATCAGTTAACACCTAATACAGTTTTTTACATCAAACTTGTACTATATATTAATTTGAAAAATTATAAAACGTACCAGTTATTATGTGTGCTTCAAGGTTTTGAACTAAAAATTTGTGGCGTCTATCACTAAGGACATGTTTGTAAAAAAACCCGATCTTTCCACATCTACTGAAGTTATAGGGCAAAATAAATAAAATAAAATAATTTCGGAACTAAGGCAGGTTCAATAGCTAAATTATTTACAGTTTCCCAAGACATTATGTTTACGACTTGCCTTAAAATCTTGAAACCTGTGTTTTTTTCTATTAAATCTTCTAATTTTGCCACTACTGTTTTTCCTACCTCACCTCGTATTTGCTTGCAATTTTGTACACATATGTTTCGATTATATCCATCGACTCTAGTAGACTTGTACACGATTCCTCTAGTTGCAAAATACTGTCTGCTATAAATGCATAGTTACACTTAATATACATTAACTGTTGTTCCTTTTTGGAAATTACCTGCATAAAATATTGCCGCACGAATCCAGGTGCCCTATCTGGTCACGACAGGCTCAGGTGGTAATGGTACTCCGGGATGATCCTCATTGTAAAATTGTACTCTTAATGGGGCCTTTATAAATATTTTTTTTTTCATTTGCTATCAGGTCATTGACCAACGGAAAGGAAACTCTAATAGTTTCTGCAACCCTATTTAATCCGTGAGCTAGGCAAGTTACATGAATCAAATTTTCATAAAATATTTTGAAATTCTGTCCTGCCTTTATCATATACGGCGCAGCATCGGACAACAGGACAAGAATTTTATCTGTAGGTACTGAATTCCGCAAAAGGAAATGTGTTAAGGTTTCTTGAATAAAACGTGTAACTGTGAGGTTGTTTGTTTTTTCCACTTCTTCTAAGGTAAGCTTTTCCAGGTTCTTCTTCTGTGAGTTTTCCGATCATTAAATTAACTCTATAACGACCACACAAATCAGTTGTTTCGTCGACGACAATATACATATAGTTACCTCCAATTTCTTTCTTTATTTCATCTAGCAAGGTACCAAATACATTTCCAACGACATTTTTTCTTAATGTTGATTAATTTGAAGCATTACATTTTGTATATTTTTGCAGAAAGGCCTTAACTTGCGGGTTGGTTAACTTGTTTAAGGAATATTAGCAGCAAAGAAAGTTTTACATAGATCTTCGTTAAATTCTGACTGGTCATGGTTTCCGTTTTTAAAAATCTCAAATGACTGCTTCAGCGTTGACTGTGTAGGACCAGACTTCATTACTTCATCTTGCTAACCTTAGCAATGTGAGACAACGTCTTAATGTGTTGGTCTATTTAAAATTTCTTTGAGCAGGAAATACTTTTTGAACAAGACTTGCAAAAAACATGGTCGCCGTCCAAAGCAAGTTCTGGGTAAGGCTTAATCCACGAAATACATCGTGTTTTCGACATAATCACCGCTTTCACTTTTACTTTGTTTGCGTTTACAATACTGCGGCTACGACAAACGACAACCTCAATAATACCAGTGGCGAAGCGTGGGCTTTTTTCTGGATAGACATAAAAAATGAATTCCAGAAAATAATAAATACTCTGCTGCCGATAAGAGCCTTTTACCAGACTAAACAAACGAGCGAGAGAGAACACAGAACTGCAATATAGAAATAGACCAAGTCGCAAGTCGCATACGATTCCGAACGCCATATATCGCGCCGTAATAAATAGCTGGTCAACAACATAGACAAACGCTCAAGTGTCTTCGGACCGCCCGAAATTCGCGTGCTTACATCGACAGTTTCTAAGGTTTCAGCAGTGAGGGAAGCGCCCGCCTGCATGTGGCTGCGTTATTAAAAGACAAATCTCGATATGTTTACCCCGGCTGCGTATTGCATTTATTTAACATACGTGCGGTCTCGCCGCGCCAGTTTCTCTTATATAATAGTTTGATGTTTGATACAATGCTGCAATTTGTTGGGCGTTAATAAAGTTAAAAGTCAAAGTATATTAATAAAAAATTTATAAAACTGTTTTATAATAAAAAAATTAACCTTTTGTGTAGAATTTTGGGTAGACAATGTCTACCTTGTCTACTCGTACGCTTCGCCACTGAATAATACTGAGAAACTGTAACAAATGTTAGCAAATAAATAATTATAGAAGGTGTAGATAAAGAAATTCTAATTGAAACGTCTGGTCAGAAATACTAATCCACTAATGGAATTTTTCAATAGAAGAATAATAGTTTATTTTATTAGTTTATTTATTTATTAATTAGCCTATTTATTTTCCTCTTATCTTCAACCCCGACAGCACAGGTGACACGGCGGCGTGTGACCATAAAACGTAAGAAACGAACACAGAAATCCCAAGACATTCTTAGATATGCAATAGTTCTTAAAATATACATTTTTTCCTTTAAAATCAAAAAATATGCAAAAATGCATGTATATATGCAAAATGCATAAATTCCGGTCTTTAATTGATAAGTTTACGCCTTAGAAACTAAAGCACAGTCAGTCAAGAGCGTCAATGAGGGGGGGGGGGACAAAATAGGGGCATTTACCCTCTCTATGATCAGGAAGCATGGAAAATGGACTACTGACTATTTCGAGTACAATTTTCTGTAGTAATATATTAAGGGATAGGGAAATTATCGAAAATCAACCCGAAGATTTTTTGCCGTGGAAATCGCTCGAGGGCCTGCCCGAGAGCGATTTCCTAATGGCAAAAAATCTGAGAATGATTTTCTGATTATTTCCCAATCCCGAAATGTATTTTGAAGATTATTTACCAAATAAAAAACTAACGATTTCTGACGGGTGAGATTTTCACTTTTGACAAGGGTGATTTTACCAAATAAAAAACTAACGATTTCTGACGGGTGAGATTTTCACTTTTGACAAGGGTGATTTTCACCGGAGAGCGGGAGATTATCGCTGAATAATCAGGTGAAAATCAACCCGCTTTTATAATGGATGAGGTAAATAATCACCTGCATTTTACTCGGAAACCTTATCCTCATAAGTTATAGCTACTATTATTGCAAACTCATCAAATAATGTAATGTTGATATCACTGACGTTTTAGAAATTTGGAAGGGTAGTGGCATTTAATACCTTTAACTTCTCATCCTCATTTCCCCACTCAATTTCCCGTCCTCATTTCCGTAATCGTTTTCCCTGCTCGTTGTATTTTTATATTCTTTAGGTCGGCTACTTTTTTAATATTATAAATAACGGAATATATTATGACAACAGAATACGTACCATGGATTTCAATTTAAACACCATAAATTCTTTATTTAAACCCACTAAATGTACATGTTCGGGCGAGCGTAAAGCCGAAAATTTTCTAAGAGCTATAACAGCTGTATAGCCGAGTTACATAGCTGAGCTAAAAGTGTTTTAAAACGTCACCGGTAAAGATTAAAGGAATTTCTATAACTCAGCTATGGGGCCATGCCAAAGAAGCTATTTGTTTTTGTTGCACGGCGATATAGCTGTCACGAAGACGAGTGTCTAGTCGGTTGTCGTATTCTTTTTTGAACAGTGAAGGTTGTTTTAAAGTGCATGTTTACGTTCTGTTAATTGACAAAATAAGGCTTTGAATACTTACCTTGATGTAGTCATTTAATTTCTCAATCAGACCTTCGCACACGCTTGGGATAAACAGCTAAATGGCAGATGAGGAAATTTTTAACACATAATAGTCCAAGCTTTTGTATGAATTACCTGTAGCTAAAAATCGAAGGGTAATTATAATAGCTAATTTATCGGGAGCAGATATAGCTTTTCTAAAATTAGTGTATTTTTTCCAATATTGTGCCCAATGGCTATGAGTAGGGTCTCAAAATCGGCACTCGTCGCTCTTAAACAGATTTTGAAACTCCTGTCACATCGAATTTCATAACACAATCCGTCTTCAGCTAGGCCATCTTCATTTAAATCCATTTATGAAGTGACCTAAACAAATGCTTTTTAAAGTTTTGGGCTCAAATATGAACATGAGCCACAGGATATCCAGCCACAGAATGGTCCCCTTCGGCCCTTCGTCTGTTGCTAGTCGAACTATGTGCAAAGCGATAGTGTAGCACCATTCGGTAGCGCGTAACGCCAATGCATCGCCATGCGCTATAGTGTCACTGTCACTAGCTTAAGATAATTCATGAGGTTACGCGTTAAAGAGGTAACATTCCTATAGAAAGAAATGATGGCGGTAAAGTGCTAAACACAACTCTTACGCCACCAGCAGACACAATTCAAGTTCCACCTAATCATGAATATATTTCCCATAATGCAAAGTCGGTCTCAAGGCTGCGTAAGAACAAGTCTTCTCATCACAAACTACTGTTTCCGGCATAAACTGACGTTAATGTACGAGGAACATCATTTTCGATAAACGAAATGATGTTAATGACATTCATGGTTTTTTGAACCTGCATGGAGCCAGTTTAAGATTATTTAGCTGGGTTGCCAAATTTATACGATAATAAGCAATAATTATGAATTTCGTTGTTAATAAACAAAAAATAAACACGAACAAACTTCTATTGTAAGCATATTCTTTTAACAATTAACGAATATCCGAATACAGAAATTTTTTATAAATAATAATAATAATAAGGAATAATTTTTTATAAGCCAAGTACAATATTGAAATGTATAATAAACGAAATTTCTTTATTTTCCTTGTTTAGTTTAGATTAATAAATTACTAGCCTCATAAAACTTTCAATAGAATATTTAAAATAGCTTCATAAAAGTATTAAATTAAGTTATAATAATATACTTATTAGTTATAAAATCATGAATAAAAGTACCTAACCTCATAAATCCCTATAATAAAAGGCTCTTAAATGTCGTGATATCTCAGAATAATAAAACATGCAATGTATAAAAATGGTGGAATATAAATCTGTTACTATAATTAGAAAAATAGTATAAATAAAATACGCGGACAATCTGGTAAATTCCATGACTAAGAATATAATTAATATATTAAAAATGCATGAGATTTTATTATCGAACCAATAAAAATGGAAATATGTATAACAGCTGACATTTCAGTAATAAATTGACGATACAATTTTCTTTATCGTCCGGCACTGCTCTGCAGGAAAAAACCTTTATGGTGTTCTGCGAGCGCTGCGTGTGGCAGAAATAAATTTACGTTGGTCTTGAATCTTTGGAGATTATTCGTTGGGAAACACCACCTCAGGAAGGTCATTCCAGAATAGTGACGTTCTCTACACCAGGTAATTTTTGAATAGTATCGTTCGAGGGACACTAAGCTAAACCACGTACGGGTTGAGTGCAGTGGTGCGTCGTGTATTTTTACCATGTACTGCTCTGGGTGGAATTAAGCGGGCAACCTCAGTTGAACACTTGTCATAAAAATATTTGTAAAGAGGCTCAAGTCACAACCTGTCCTCAAAGTTATAGGGTTTTAAGGTCACGGTCGCCGATAAAGCCGATGACTCTTTTTTGAATTGAATCCAACAATCTCAGTGTATGTTTAGGAGCACAAACATGTGTGTGCAGTATTCTAGTGATGGTCGAATTTGGGCTGTGCAGAGGGTCAAAGTTTTGTTTTCTTTTGCTCTATGGAGGTTATTGTTACGGAAAAAGTACCCCAAGCTTCTGCGACGTTGTTCCATGCAGCTGTGTATTTGAACCTTTTGTCATATTAAAATAGTTTCCACGATAAATGTGTGTTGTGTGTATTTAAGTTTATGACGCTGGTTGAAACGAAATGACCAGCTCGTGAGTTTATATTATATCTTAAATTTTATATTGTTTGTTGGAATATGGTACCTTACATTTTTTTCCCCTATGCTTAACTGTGTGCATTTTGGTAAACTCTATATCCCTTAATTATATATTTACAGCTATTTAATTGAATATTTGTATGTTTTTTATTTTGGCTTTGTATTTTTTGCTTTTTTTTTGTTTTTTTTGTTTGTTTTCTTTGTTTTTTTTTTGTTGTTTTCTCTTTTTTCCCCTTTTCCCTTTTACAGTTTCAGTATGCTCTTTATAATGTATTTATATAATACACTTTAAATATTTACATTGATTAATGAGCTAAGGTAGCCTAAATTAAATGATCAAGTTGTCAAATAAAAAATTTAAATAATTTTTTACGTTGCTACGTTTTACAATAACGTGTTCCTCTCACCACAGTCACAGAATTCACTTGGACTTACACCTATTTTCTTATGTTTTGGATACAATGCTTCGGAAGTTCGAATTCTTGAAATTATTCTACTACAACTTCCGTTCGATGTTGTCTTGAACCATCGAGTTTTAGGGATTAAGGTAAATATTTCTTTGTAAAAGAATCCCGTGTTGGAATCAGTATATTGCACTTGCCAATCATAAAACATTATTTCTTTACTATTCCTCGCAATATCCGAGTGAGGAACTTTTAAGTTACAACTTTTGCTAGTTTGTCAAGTTTTTCATTGGGAACAATAAAAAATTACTATTCAATAGTTTATAAATAATTGTAAAGATTAATAAATAAAGCAAAGGGTTTAAAAAGAAATGAAAATTTGCAATAAAGAAATTGATAAATTTGTAAATTATTTCGTGGTTTAAACCAGAGTTTCATCTTAAGTTAACCAACCATTATAAAAATATAATGGTTTTCGATCTATTTAACTAACTAACTGGAACTAACCCAGCTAACATTACTCTAAATTTTGTCATTGATTTAAAGGAAAATTTCTTATGTGTATCCCATTACACATTGAATTAAT
Source organism: Polydrusus tereticollis (assembly GCA_963920685.1). Lineage (NCBI taxonomy): Eukaryota > Metazoa > Arthropoda > Insecta > Coleoptera > Curculionidae > Polydrusus > Polydrusus tereticollis. Next base: position 23,064,499 of record OY987328.1, read on the forward strand.
TTTGCATAATCAAAGAAAAATAATTGTTAAGTTTTCATCCAGTCATGTAAATTAGAATTTAAGTTTTCCTGAAATCATCGTTCATTGACTATCATTCCTTTTCCCCAGGCAGTCTTCAACCAACTCCCCAACAAAACATTTTATTACGTCTTTTTATATGTAAATACTACTTTTTACCATCTTTATCTCCCTTTCAGAAAAATCCATTTTCTTTACAATTGATGCGTCTTGTATCAAAACTTATTTTAAACATATTTCCGAGGATTTTATGGTTTCCTCCTTTTTTCTCGGAAAAGTTTTCCCCTTCCAGGAAAGTTTTCTTCAGAAAAAGAAAACTTGCGTTCGGTAACTACTTTTATAATGTATATGGAACTCATAAAACTTCGTTTGGTTTACGTTGTCCAATTTAAAGTTCTAAAAAGTTCGTAAGGAGATGAAATTATTTTGAAACAAATGCAATTTAACTCTTGGGGCCGGTAAAAACTCAAATTCACAATTTTTATATTAAAAAGTTTTAGGCTTGTTGAATTTAATAGCATTAAGTAAAATATTTTATGGGGATATTAAATTAAAACATAAAATAAGGGTTAAATCATATTGATTTTCTGCTTGTACCGACTAGATAGACAGGTCTGGTATGCCTATTTTTAATTTTCTTCTTCTGCCACACATTATGTTGTTTTTTCCATTTATTCGGGTTTAGGTTTAACTTTGTTCAGGCTAGTTATTTGACGAAGCCTAAAAAAGAGAAGGAGCTGCTTCGAAACTAAAAATATTACAGGAAATAGCGACTTTCGGGACGGTTGTATAAAAAAGTTGTTATAAGGTTCCGTTTTAGATCTATCAAAATGCGGAATCTAATTTTCAGAAATGTTTAGTTTTTGATATAAAATTGTTATAGAGAGCCAATTGTGGCGCATCTCGCTGTAAATCTTATAAAGTTTTATTCCAAATTCAATCATACTGTTTGAGGACCTACACTCTACCTACCACTGACAACACTTAATTTTTAAATAAAATACTTATAGCCTATCTTCAAATGATGCGAAGTAATAAATTAATCAAAACAGTCTTCTCCATGGGCGTGCAAAATTTTTCGATATGTATGATTTAAACAGGCCTGAATTTTTAAATTGGTGCAGAATTAGTACAAGTATCGACATTAAATTCAAATTTTGTCTTCAAATATATATTTTACTATTTACCTGAATTTTTTATTTTTTTTATTTTTTTTTACTATTTTTACGGTTAGTCGGCGTATCTGAGGCCATCTTGAACCGGTCATCGATCGTACGGTTTTTAGTCGTTTGGTCTACCGACTGGGGAGTGTGAAACGGCACCTTCATCCTACGAGATATCCGATCTCATCCGGCATGTCCGGCGTGAATAGGATGGTTTTGATGTCGATTTATTTTACACTCTTCCCTAAGACAAGAACACGCGGTGTTTCCCAAGCGGTCACCCATCCAATAGAAAGTAATTTTATCAAAACTAATTAGAGTCTAGGTACTTATTCTGTTTCCGCTCTAATCATTTTATTACTTTTTTTTTGTACCTAATCGTGGTTACCTGTTTGCTAATTATGTGGTTATTTTGCCTTTATGGGTGCCTCTATTGGAATAATACATCTATTTATATCTATACATATCTACCTTGGGTGTTTGCTTCTCAGCGAACTAGTCAATGTTTGAAGTGTCAGTGTTTTTTTTTAATTAAATATAGAGAATTTTCAACAACTGCCTAAACGCCCTAGAGTCGGTCCATGTACGTACAGTGCTTCCAATTTAATTTGTCCCACTTTTAAATGGCTGTAAAATACGTATTTTTTGAACTAGAACGTTGAATAAAAAAGGAATTGTAGGGATTTGAGTAAAGTTTTATGTCGTTGAGTCAAAAATAATTTAAACTGTCAAATGTCAAAATTATTGACATAACTTACTTTTTTTTTACTGGAACGCCCGGTATATCATCAGATATTTAAAAAGACATTTTTTTTCTGATTACAAAAATATACCATACATGCCCTTTCTTTTTATTTGTTTAGCCTAAATCGATATAAATATGATTAAAATTGGATTTTTTTCAAAACATCGAGATACCCGCGTGTATTATTTTCAATAATTATTGTCATAGTTTTTATAGTTATTACAAGTGTCATATTTGTGAATGTTGTTCTCTGTTATAGTTTGTTAGTAAGGACACGAAATGAGATATTCCACGGAAGAAAAATGTTTTATGTTCGATATCTATCGAAAAACTGGTAGTGTTACAAAGGCGCTTAGAAGATATAGACTGCAATTTCCAGGTAGAAGAGCTCCATCCAAGAAAATGTTTTATAAACTCAAGAAGAAGGTTTTCGAAACTGGTAGCCTGAATCGAAAAAAAAACTATTAGGCCAAAAACCGTTTTGACGGAGGAAACAGAAATTGATGTTTTAGCATATTTTAGAGCTTATCCTCAAAATGCATTAAGTGACTTAGTTAAAGAATTGCCAGTATGTAGAGGATCAGCCCACGCAGTGCTAAAAAAATACAAATTTCGCCCTTATAAACTAAGAAGGGTGCAAAAGTTAACGCCAGCGCAAAAGGGAAACAAACTGCAGTTTTGCAGACAAATCTTGGAGATAATTCAAAGGGATGTCACATTTTTGGATAAAATATTGTGGACCGATGAGTCATCTTTCTCTACTAGCAGAGGTTGCCATCGCCAAAATAAGCACCATTCAGATTCAAATTCTTATCAAATACAGGAAATTAAGTTTCAAGGTAGGCAATCTGTTAGTGTTTGGTGCGGGTTAATTGGTGAACACCTGTTGGATCCTATAATTTTCAATGGTTCGTTGACTGGTCAGGTTTATTTGAATATGCTAGAAGCAGAAATTGAAGACCAAATTGACGGTTTACCTATAGCCCTCTCAAGACATTTAATTTGGCACCAGGATGGTGCACCGCCACATAATGTTATCCCAGTAAAAATGTTTTTGGATAGAAAATATTTGCAGTGGATTGAAAAATCGGGTACAATAAAGTGGCCTCCTAATAGTCCCGATTTAACACCATGCGACTTTTTCTTATGGGGTCACGTAAAAAATATTGTCTATTTTACGCCGTGCTATTCTTTGGATGATCTAAAAATTAGAATTAGAGGTGCCATCCGAGAGGTGCAAAACAATAGAGTCACTCTATTAAAAATTAGAGGACATACAAAGAAACGCTATATTAAGTGCATTGAAATGAAGGAGGTCACGTAGAGCAGCACTTATAAATACAGACAATTATTTTTCTTAATGGTTCATTATTTGTTAATTCGATTTATATCAGTATATATAATATATATATTATATTAATTTACTAAAATGGTTAGCTTAAACATTCTTTGTTTTTTTAGTCCAATAATTTATAGTTTAGTTTAAAAACCACAAAATCTTCTATCATAGAATAGCTATAAAGACTATGACAATAATTATTGAAAATATTACACGCGGGTATCTTGATGTTTTGAAAAAAATCCAATTTTAATCATATTTATATCGATTTAGGCTAAACAAATAAAAAGAAAGGGCATGTATGGTATATTTTTGTAATCAGAAAAAAAATGAATTTTTAAATATGTGATGTGATGATATACCGGGCGTTCCATTAAAAAAAGTAAGTTATGTCAATAATTTTGACATTTGACAGTTTAAATTATTTTTAACTCAACGACATAAAACTTTACTCAAATATCTACAATTCTTTTTTTATTCAACGTTCTAGTTCAAAAAATACGTATTTTACAGCCATTTAAAAATGGGACAAATTAAAATGGAAGCACTGTACAGTATATGAAAAAAAAATTAATTGCTAACTGTTACGACTCTATTAAGAGTAAGAATGCGGATTTGAGTTTTAACAATGCAGTGCAATTTACAGCAGATATGCTTAACGTTGGGAAACGTTGGATAACGTTTTAATGCAGAGAATAAGGCGAAGTTCATAGTTTCTTTTTGAAAAAATAAATTCCCACGCTGGATAAAATTTTGTCCTCTATTCGAGAAGACCAGGACTACCCATTTATGTGTAGAAATACACTTTGGAAATTATTAAAAAAAATGGGTTTTCGCTGGAAGAAACATAATAGGCAATCGATTTTAACAGACAGAAGCGATATCGTCTGTTGGAGAAAAAATTACTGAAGAAGCATCCAAAAAAACCAGAGAAGAAAACAACAAATATTTTACCTAGGCGAAACATGGCTAAAAGAAGGCCACACTGTGACGAAATTTTGGCAGGATGAAAGTATTAAAAGTTCAAGGCAACCTTTTTTGGAAGGATTGTCCACAGGATTAAAACCGCCATCTGGAAAAGGACATCGACTTATCATAACCCAAATTACCGACCAGTGCGTGGCGTAAAAGTGAAATAACAGAATGGCTAAGTTTAAGAGAAATAGAATTTCCATTCGATTCCTTAAAATAAGAACTATTGGTACTAGCTAATTTACACCAAAATGCATTCAAGAAATATGTAGTCGTTGAAATGGCAAAGTTACGTGGAATATCTGTGCTCAGACTCCCTCCTTACCACTGCGAATTAAACCAGATCGAACTTATATGGGCTCAAATTAAGACAGATGTCGCCAGAAAAAAACACCACTTATAAGATGGCGGATTTAAAAAGATTCTTTAATGATGCTATGGGTAAAATCAGTGCGGAAAAGTGGGAAAAGTATATCGATCATTTGATAAAAGAAGAAGCCAAAATATGGCAGATAGATATAATAATCAAAGAAATGGTTGACCCGCTTATTATAAACGATGTTAATAAAAATTCATTTGCCGAGTCGGACTATGATTAAGTCATAACGACAAGGTATTATTCTATTTTTAAAAATGCTTTGTCTGTAAGATTCTATAGTATATCTTGTTTTTGTAATTGTATAATGTAAAATAGTACCACCCATTGTAATTTCTTAGTTAATACGATTTTTTAAAGGTTTTCATATGTTATAAATACCTACATATATAATATAATATAATTTTAGGAGAATAGGCATGTTTAAGATTTTTAATTTAAAAACTTCCCCAATACACGCTCCTGGCTAAGGAATTTTCCCAATAACAATAGTAAATCCTCAAATATAACAATAGCTTGCGATAAATTCAGGGTGGACCCACCCAAAGAATGCTCATTATTTGGATCCCTTAACGTAAACACAATGGATTTTAAGAGATGGTGTTTAAGTTGTTCTTGATACCCCGGTATGCGTCTTGCATGTTTAATGAGCATTTATTACTTCGCGCCATTTAAAGATAGACTAGTTATTTGATGAAGCCTAAAAAAAGAAAAACAGCTGCTTCAAAAGTAAAAGTCTTACAGGAAATGGCAACTTTCTGGACGGTTGTATAAAAAAGTAGTTATATGGTTCTGTTTCAGATCTATCAAAATGCGGGATGTAATTTTCAAAAATGTTGTTTAGTTTTTGGTTTGAAATTGTTATAGGGAGTCAATTGTGGCGCCTTTCACAATCATCATCATCATCAGCCTTGTCGCGTCCACTGCTGAACATAGGCCTCCCGTAATCTGTGCCACTCCCCCCTGCACTGCGCCGCCTGTATCCAGTTATGCTTGATGCGTTTTATATCATCAGTCCATGTCGTCGGTGGTCGTCCTCTATTTCGGTAAGCCTCATGTCTCGGTCTCCATTCAAGGATTTTCTTGGTCCATCTGTCGTCAGTTATTCTTGCAATGTGTCCTGCCCAATTCCATTTTAATGTTGTTATTCTCCTGACGACATCCGCTACACCTGTTCTTCTTCTTATTTCGTTGTTCTGGATTCTATCTTTTAGAGAAATGCGCAAGATGGCTCTCTCCATAGTTCGTTGTGTCACTTGTAATTTATTTATGGATTTTCTTGTCAGAGTAAGTGTTTCCTCTCCGTATGTCATAACAGGCAAGACACACTGATTGAACACTTTTCTCTTTAAACATACCGGGATGTCGGACCGGAATACCTCTTTTAGGTTTCCAAAAGCTGCCCACGTGAGTCCTATTCTTTTTTGAAACTCAAGAGTTTGGTTGTCTCGACCCACACGAGTTTTATGACCAAGATATTTGTAGGATGACACCTGTTGCACTTCGTGCCCACTCAAGGAAATGTTGCCACTTGTCACCAAATTTGTCATATATTGTGTTTTTGTAGAATTGATTTTTAATCCGGCTTTCTTTGACGCATTTTCTAGATCGTATAGCATCTGTGTGGCTTTGTCGATCCCTATCCGAAATCAGGACAATATCATCGGCGAACCTGAGATGGTTCAAGTCTTCTCCATTTATATTAGCTCCCAAGTTATTCCAATTTATCTCCTTCAACATGTACTCGAGTAAATTTGTGAATAATTTTGGTGATATGGTGTCACCCTGGCGAACTCCTCGTTCGATTTTGAACTTGCCTTTCACAATAAGTCTAATAAAGTCTTCTTTCAAATTCAATCATACTGTTTAAGTACCTACACTCTATTTACCACTGGCAAGTCTTAATTTTAAAATAAAACACCTAAAAGGTAAAACAAAAATAAGTTTTATACCTTGAACATTGAGTTACTTTTTTATTGCTAAATTGTATTACCCTGAAAAAAACTAGATATTATATTTTATTTTCCTTTGTTATATCAAAACCGCACATAAATTATCGGCCGAATTATATTGCACCATTATGGTAACTTTATATTTTCCGACGAGTTAAATTTTATGGTAATATACCAACGTAAATTATTAAAGTTATGAGCATTTTATTGTATAGTGGTTCCCCCTGTGTTTTTAGTGGCGTATATTTTGATACAATGTTATTCTAAGTGTAATGTTGTGAATATTCATAAAAGACTGGGTTGTATTTTACAGACTGGGTGTACTATCAGGTGTAAATACGTTTTAAAAGGCATTAACTTTATCGTTTTATCTATTTCTGTGGCCTTTATTTGTCTGACTTCTGACATTTTATTGAGATATCATTTTGACTCCCATAGCGTATGGATGTAGCATAACGTAATTTATATCATAATATAACAGTTTGTTGTAAACATTTTTTGCTTATGGGATACCTAATTATTAAAATATAGAATATAATTTCCTTCCTTTGAAAATGACAAATAATACACTTTTTCCACTACTAAAATCGTCATTAGTTATTAGTTACCCCATTTCTCTACCTAGGTAAACAATGAAAAACTTTCTATTTAACGAGGTTAAGTTACACGCGATTGAGCATTCTAACTCGCCGTTTCTTTAACATGTTATTGGTTTTCAGCCTTGATTAACCATTTTAAATGAACAAATTCCCGAAAATAGTATCAAATTTTTTAACAACCCAGGAAGTCTCATCATAAATTCGAATATACTTCAAAGGGAAACGTACTACATTCAAACACAAACATAATACAATAATTCATAATTCTGTCACAGGTTTCCTTTTAGTGGACTTTTATATTAAGCACTCCCAGTTTGTCTAAATTGAGTCAACAGTCCTTCGAAAACGACTTTAGTTGGATGATTTCTGTTATGAAATCTTTGAGCGTAAACTCTTGAAGCTAGTAAGCAGTTTTGCAGACATTCTCCAAAAATAAAAATCATATCAATTCGTTCTTCTTTTGGATAAATTATCATTATGAAATACAAAAAAAAGAAAACAGCAGAAAGTACCACTATTATGCCTAAATGACGATTGTAACGAAACACCTTAGAAATAACCGGCAAGCACAAATTATATCTATGTTATACTTGTCAAAATGCCATAGGTGACTTGATTAATATTAGATTGGTTAAAATCAGTCTGTATTACGAATATTTGCATTTCATATGAAAACGTGAGCAACTAGCTAAGGGAGATTAGTACTTTTCGATGGACAATCAAATTTTACATCTATTGTTGATATAAAACATAGGGTGTTACATTTAAATTAAACAAGTTATTATCATTTCAAACTTGTAGTTATTTTGTCGTACTTTTTGGACACCTTGTGTATAGTGCATTTTCAATAAGTACAACAAAACCCCAATAAGGTAGTAGACTCCAGTGTGAATTTGGTTTAAAACAAGGAAATACATATGTATTAAGAATTTAATAATTAAAATTGTTACTATATTTTCACAAACTACGAAATATTTCAAAAACCCTAGGGTTTAACTACAGTAAACCCCAATGAAACTCATTTTTAATTTGATCATAGAAACCGAAAATAAAATAATATACAGGGCATTCCATATAAAAAAATACAACTTTGATGCGTTTCGTGTTTTTGGAACAACCTTTACCCAATGAAGATAACAGACCCCTATCCACCCCCAGAACTTTTTGTCTTATCCACAACAAATGATTTAGCTATAATATGTCGTGTCGAATAACGTGAATAACCCTGTAATTGTACCGTTATATTAGTACTGCCAAGAATATACAGGGTCCTGCATCAGCGCGTCTGGCTTTCATAGCTCCTAAACGAATTAAATTTAAGTAAATTTCATTCATATGCGGGCCTATACTGTATCAAAGAGTGTATTACAGGAAAATATTTTTGGGTTGCCCAAAAAAGTGTGGTAACATAATGTTCAATATTTTTAAATGGGACACCCTGTATTTTCTTGCATATTTTGGTTTGCATTATTATCCTTTATAAATAACTATAATTTTATGCAATTTGCTTTGGTAGTTTAGGAGCAATAAATTAAAAACTAAGATAAAAACATTTAGCAGCTCTAAAGCTAGAAAGACCAAAAAAAAATCTGAAAACATTTTTGATAATCACGGCATTATACAGAAATAATGACGAGGAGTCCAAAGATACAATGAATTGAAGAGTTTTCATCACTTTTATACAGGGTGTTCTAAATAAGGTTTTAAAGATGAGTCATTAAAAACTTATTTTTCTCAAATTTTTTAAAATGGAACACCCTGTATATTTTTAATTAATGTAACGTAGAATTCATAAACCAGTATTTTTTGCAATACAAATATGTAGGTTATTTCCAGCCGTTTACGAAATAATTGCAAATTTCGTAAATTCTGTTGTGTAAAAATGTAAAAAGAACGTTTATTTTATCGATTAAACATACTATATTCCTAAACTAATATTATAAACTACAATAAATGTACGTAAATTCTACGTTACATTAGTTAAAAATATACAGGATGTTCCATTTGAAAAATTTTAGAATAATAAGTTTTTAATTACTCATTTTCGAAACCTTATTTAGAACACCCTGTATAAAATTAATGAAAACTCTTTAATTCATCGTATCTCTGAATTCCTTATCATTATTTCTGTACAATGCCGTGATTACCAAAAATGTTTTCAGATTTTTTTTTGGTTTTTCTTCAGAGCTGCTAAATTTTTTTATCTTAGTTTTTAATTTATTGCTCTTAAACTACCAAAGCAAATTGTATAAAATTCTAGACATTTATAAAGGATAATAATACAAACCAAAATATGCAAGAAAATACAGGGTGTCCCATTTAAAAAAAAATCAACATTATGTTACCACACTTTTTTGGGCAACCTTGTATATGCAAAAATATTTTCCTGAAATACACTCTATGATACAGTATAAGCCCGCATATGAATGAAATTTCTAACTTAATTCGCTTAGGAGCTATGAAAGCCCGACGCACTGTTGCAGGACCCTGTATATTTTCTGGCAAATCTACTAATCTAGTGAGAAATAGAAAAATAGCTTACAACTATCAGTCACTCGATAAAATGTTGGGGTTGTCATTACGTTGATGCATAAAGAATATGAAATCACCCTATATTAAATCATTTCACTTTTTCTTTGTATAAGGAGGATTTGAAATAAAGGAGATTATTTATTCCATTTATTTACTTTATAACCGTCATTGTTGTCTGAATGTTTATTTACCATATTATATATTTTTTCTGTTGTTTACAGGTAACCGAAGGACCAGTTTTATCTACAGAATAAACAGTTTTCGGGGTAAGATTATGTGTGTTTTTTGTTTTTGTATTAATATATTTAATAATTTATTTTCAATGTAAAAACTTTAAGAGAGTTATATTAGTAACATGCCCTGCAGACAGTTATTTATCCTGTCTTTCTAAATTATATGATATAAAGGTATCTCAATATTAAATTAAAAAAAAAGTAAGTTTCAAAAAATGTAAAATAACATTTTCACTATTTTTGATAAAAATATTGTTTTGCCCATATTATGTCCTTAAAAGGACAATTTTATTTAGAAATTGAAACCACTTGCGATATACAATCCTATAAATTAACATAGAATTTATAATTGTTTTCCATTAGAAATAATTGCTGTTGGATTTTTTGGTCTAGCCTCAAAATGAATTCCCAATAAATTTTTAAAGTTGGTTAAATTTAACCAACTTTAAAAATTTATTCTGAAGCCGTTTTAATTGTCACACAAAAAATCCTGACTTCCTTTATAAGCTTATTGTCTTTATATAAATAAATAAGGATGAAAATTATGTCACTAGCTATATTGTTAGCATATTATCATTAATCAAAAATGAAGGGTGGTGGGGGGCATTGTATAAGATATTGTAAAAGAGTATATCTGACGATGACAATAAGGGCTTGCTAAATTAGAGATTAGATACCTTAAGATTAGATAAAACCTAACAGACATTGTTTTCATTATTCATTTTATAACAATCCAAATTACAACAGTAAACGGTTCTTAAAAGACCTACATATTTCAAAACAACAGGAGAGGCCAAACTCCATTGAATCTAAAGTAAATATCTTTGACAAAACTGTTCGTTCCCTAAAACACCGCCAAACTTATTTTTAGATATTAACCAACGTTCCTGAAATGAATTAAACTTAATAAGAAAAGTATTAGCAAGACAGGATTAAAAAAATTGGTTTTATATTAATTAGTTCTCTCCTTTCTGCTCTGGATAATAACAACAACGCATATTAGGGTAAGAATGAGAATAGATCTTTCGGGAATAGTGTCTTAAAAATAAGAGTGAAAATCATTAGGCGATTTTTCAAACAGTAGAGTAGAATGGGGCAAAAGGACGCACGTAACATATTTATAAGTACATAAGCCAGAAATATTGATGAAACCAAACGTTTATTTTTTAGCCTAATAGAACAACCTCTTAGGTACAAAAAGTGATATATTTCATTTAAAAAAACAAAAAGAGTAACACACAAAAAAATAAATAGTAAACAAACTCAAAATGGGATATTTGCCCCACTAGTGGGGTAAAAGTCTCAAATGCGTGGGACAAAATTCCCTCATAGATAAATAAATACGAGATGAACTGTGATTATCTAATAATAACAAAGACAAAAATTAAAACAAAAAACAACGAAAACAAATATTCAAATATCATTAAAAAAGAAAAAAAAAATATGAAAAATTAAATTATTCACACCAGTCGCAAATAAATTTTCCATTTTTTTCGTAAGCGGTGCACTCTTCGTGCCACCACTTTGAACATTTTTCGCATTGAATCCAGTCTTCCATTGGCGGATTACTATATTTCTCCGAGCAACCAGGACATGCAACTTCATCCGAATACTTCTCTTTCCGCTTCTCATCCTTCCTTTTCCCCTTCTTATCACTTTTTTTTTGTTCATCCTTAGTTATATTTCTTTTCACTGCTTTCTTTCTTCGTAACTCCTCCTTTTTATGCTTCTCTTCACAAACAGTCTCAAGTTTTTCTTTGAAGGGGGTACTCGACAGTATTTCTGATTTTTGGCCTTGTTTTCTTCTTTTTTGATCTTCTGATCGTCTGGGAAGTGGAAGTACCTCTTTTGGAGTTACCATTGTCGCTGACGAAGCAAATGGATTTCTAACTGTTAGCTTTTCTGGGGTCGAATGGACTATTTTCACAGGTGCACTACGAGAGGTGGATGGAGGGTAAAGCTGATCAAGTGAGATATTTTCTGATTGCTTTTCTGGGGTCAAATGGACCATTTTTGCTTTTTTTTGCAAGGTGGATAAGGGCACTGAAAATTCAGGATCAGAATCCGATTCAGAATGGTTGACTTCGTGGTTCTCAAACGGTTCTTGGTCCTCAATATTAGTTCTTTCCGTAACAGAAGATGGTAAAAAGTCCTCTTCGGAAAACACATTTCTATTCACTGGATAGATGCCGCAGGTTTCAAATGCTTCCAAAGGTTTTTGCGCCATGCCCAGACTGTAACCTTTTACGCAACGTCGACTCGTGTATACGCAGCCTTTCAGCCGCTGCTCGATTCGAGTAACCATCAGCTATTAAAGTTCTTGCTGCATTTAGCGTTTCTTCAGTGCATAGCTTTCGGTTTGAAGTTCTTTTGTAATTTCTGTAAAATAAAAACAACATTGTGAATAAACATGGGGCAAAAGTCCGCGCGGATTTTTGCCCCGCGAAAAAATCGGATTTTTGCCCCACAAGCTAAAATTATTTTCAAATTTACCGCCACTTTTCACCAATTGAGATTCGTGTAAATTCACTGTGGGTTACATACACTCACATAACATAGATCATGCTACTAACTGGTTTTTAAAATAGAATAATAAATCAACGCTACAATAGGTTACAAACTAATTCGCTAAAATTACATGCAAAGCGTGTAAAAGTATAAATTACCTCATGGCTGCAAGAAAACAGCTACTCGGCGTCCAAGAAAACACTGGCCGAGGCGGTTTGGTATTCCTCAGAACATATTGTGGTGGTGTTGCCGGATTTTTCTTTATCTCCGAGTAATTTTGTTTTAAGACTATTGCCCCGCGCGTCCTTTTGCCCCATTCTACTCTATAGAGAGGGTGTCCTAACTCTAATTATAAACGAAATATATTCTTCCCTGTTTATGACAAAAAAGAGTTATAAGAGAAATAGTTCTTGGTTTAAAAAACTACTTTTACTGGTTGAACATTTAAAGGGTGCCTCAAAAGTAAAATTTTTAATATCAACTTTTTTAAATAGGACACTGTATATTTTATGTTAAATATTGCTTCTTGAATAAATTCTCTATCAAAAATCTGTATATCTATGTTCTATGCCTAATGTTGTCCGTTTTCGAAATAATGACAAATACAACTTTCTGATGTGTTTATTAATTAAACTACATTTAAAATTAACATAAAACAACAAAATAACAATGGTCTTAAAAGAGGTGCTCAAAATGACGACCATGTTCGGTTTGACATATCTCGTATCTACTGAAACGATCCAAGGTGCAGGCAGTCCATAACTTCTGCCGGAATTTCTCTACAGGCACTTGAAATGTAATTTTTTAAATTGTTTGGTTTTTCAGTGTGTTAAAGGTGTTAAATCCGGCGATCGTGCTGGCCACCTGACAGGTCCTCGATTCCCAATCCAATTTCTCCCATAACTATTATGTAAAAAGTCTGATACAATCCGTTAGAGCCATATATTAAAACGTTCGTTAATGAGATTTTCTTCCCAGAGAGTAGGTAAGACCTCATTTAAAAAATTTAAATACGTTTGACCCCTTATAAAAATTAATTATTGCTTCACATTTTTTATTTTATTTTCATGAAATTCAGATTCACATTTTAATAGCAATTGAGAAATATTTGTAGACCTGTCAAAATTGTTAAGATTATTAAAAAAGTCTCTTAAACTTGCGCAGGCTTCAGATAAGCTTGATATTTTCGACACTAGGGCTAGTTCAGGTTCCTCTTCCTCTGTCTAAGAGTTGGGAGTAGTTTCATCCGTTTCTTGGAATTCTGCACTTTCTGTTGGCAAATCGTTATCAATAGAGGCAAATTGTGTCAAGTTCACAAATGTGTTCTTAATGTTAGGGAACAGTTGTGCGAGCGGAATATTATCTTTTTCTTCGAAAACTTCGATACTGATATCGACTGATTCGCCTTATATTTTCTTAAAGGTAATATCGTGTCGACGACGGAATTTTTCTAATCATTCATTTGAGGGTCTAGGACATTTAGCCGTCGCCGTTTCGCCGTCGCCGTTTCGCCGTCGCCGTTTCGCCGTCGCGACAATTCGCCGGCAGCCGATTCGCCGTGGGCCGTTTCGCCGTCAAATAGAAATTAATAAAATACGTAAAAAAGGTTATAATATATATTGCTAAATTTTAACAAAATTGTTTGATAAAAATATACCTACATAGGCAAGTCAATAATAAAGTTCTCAAATATTCGTTTTATATATTATATTATATAAATATTCCAATTCGGTATATGCTAGATATAAAAAAATTGTAATAATTATAGACTTATATTGGTTAAACAGCGCTAACACGGCATCTAATCCACCTTTTTGGGTCCAATTCGGTATATGCTAGATATAAAAAAATTGTAATAATTATAGACTTATATTCTATTTGACGGCGAAACGGCCCACGGCGAATCGGCTGCCGGCGAATTGTCGCGACGGCGAAACGGCGACGGCGAAACGGCGACGGCGAATAGTCCCATCCCCTTCATTTGATGCCTTGAAGTTATCTAATCCTAGACATTGAGCAGATTCGAGGGCTTTTGCTTGAATTATGGGCCCGGATATTGGTAAGTGTTTGTTTCGCGCCTTACAAAATCAGTTAAAAACAACTTGATCCACTGCCAGTTTTTCGGTTTTGGGAAATTAATAAATATGTCTTATATTATATTTAAATATAGTTAATAATTAAAGTAAGATGACATGTGCTCCTTGGCCTCTGACCCCTTCAATTAAAATTCGCTGCACTGAAGTCTTGCTAATACCCGTTTCTTACTTACACATGAGGGTGTATTACTATAAGTGTAAGGACATTTATTGTGTTAGTTTCGGTTTTTACTGGTCGAGCATGTTGTGAGCCCCTCGAGCTAGGAAAAGAACCCGATCGCATTTTTCTTTCCACCCATTTGCAAATGTGCATAGCGATGGTGTTAGACGATCTGGAAACCGCTCCCTGCATAACAGTATCCCACGATTTTTCTTGAACTCGCCGTAGATTAGCAGCATGTCGACATATTCGTTGGGAGTAAAAAGTGACGGCATAGATATAAAAGCTGGATTTATAGACTCGAAATGTTGGCGAGGTTGAAGTTATGTTCAAGTTGGTGAGGTTCAATATTCGACAGTCCAGAATATGGCATTTATAAAGTCAGTAGCGAAGTTCGAAAAATTGTTGTTTGATTGGTTGAAATTTTTGTCCAATAGAATGATACAGACTAAATAAAAATTAAATCGTTTTTGAGTTCCGTGCTGTGGTAAAAATGTTACATTATTACACCCTGTTTGCGGCGACATTTTTGTCTTATGCGGCTTATAGGAGAAGGCGTGCCAATCGCCGCTTTAAAAGGCGACCAATAAACGGGAGGAGAATAGGGGCAGGTGGATATGATTATTTTAAAAAGATGAGGTCTTGGGATACACCACAGATTTTTAAATACACGAGAATGGCTGCTCCAGTTTTTAATAAATTATTGAGGAAAATTAGTAAACAAAAACTAAGTGATGAAATATCCGCAGAAAAAAGATTTGTTATAACCCTGCAGTAAGTTTTTAATTTTGTTTTATCTTCTTGGTATTTTTATAATCGCTATGGCCTAAGTTGTAGATAAATTCATAATTTTGGATTAACTCGAGTAACAATAAATTCTCTATACATACTATCCATTTCTAGTTTTTTAATTTCTGGCACAAAACACAATACTAAGCTTACAACAAACAGAAAACCCAAATACAAATAACGGAAGGGCGACGTAAACAACGAAAAGCGCAAGCGCGACAAATAAAAGACATTTGATATTTCGCTGTAACCACATGGCTTTAAAATAGCGTCCCCATTGGTCTCCGAACAAAAAAATTGGTTATCTCGAACTACACGGGAACTTACGAACTTTGCAAGAGCGAGTTTATAAATTGAACTGAGTGTTTCCTTAAGTTTAAATTAAACTCTTATTTCCAACGCCAACAAAACCTCAACCTCGCCAACTTTTCGAGTTTATATTATATCCAGCTAAAAATACTACTTTGCCTTCTAAGTTTCTAGTTAAAAATTTATGTCCCTGTTATAGATGTCATAATTTATTTTACAATGTCACTAATTTGTTACTACAGTAATAGGTAATTATTGTTTACCTAATATTTATAGCCACTTTTAAAGTTTTAATACAAAATTAATTTAATTTTATCATAATTTTGAAAACAACAGTAGGCATAGAGCATAGTATAGATTTTTAATAGAAATATAGAATTGATTGAAGAAGCAATATTTGACATAAAATATAGGGTGCCATATTTAGAAAAGATCTTGCACTTTTGAGGCACTCTGTTTACTTAAATGTACTCCCAGTAAAAGTAGCTTTTTAAACTAAGAACTATTTTTCTTGACACTTTTTTTTATGTCATGAACAGGGAAGAAGATATTTCGTCTATAAATAGATTTGGGACACCCTGTATTTTGGTCAAGTCTAGAAAATTGTAGGTTTTCTCAAAGATTTTTTAAATATGAAATGATCAAATCAAAATTTCACTAATTTGCTCTCTGATCCCAGTAGATTTATCATATTATATTTTTTTCCGTAATATCCTTACTTTAGAGTCTTTAACCTCTTTACTAATATAATTTCCCTGATACATTACGGATAAGATCTATCGCGGATATACTCCCAAGTCGTATATTATTATTTGCTTTCTATTTGTATTTGATCATGTCCAATAAACTTAACTCGTTCACTTTCACTTCTTAACGACCGTATCAGTCTCAAAATGTCAATTTGGGTCTTTGTTTCATAATATAAACAATTAAACCGTGATACGGATTGATTTCAGATTTCAGATAAGTACTGAGACTTCCTTATTAGATTAAATACAGTTTAATGCTTATAGAACGGCTTAAAATATTTAATAACTAAACAACAAACTAGTCGACGTCTCTGTAGATACTGTAGAAGTAAAAAATATGCTGACATGCTAATTATGTCAGAGCAATAAATATGGCATAATAACTAGTTGTTCCGGACCGCAATTTCCCTGGGCAGGCAAATGTCACTGTATAGCGAATAACAAGACGGATATTGTTTACATTTTTTGTTTCAATCTGACTGATAAGTAATTTTGCTTTCCTAATCACCAATGAATATTATTCATTTCAATTTTCTAAAGATCTTAGCAATGGATTGTCTGAACAAGTGAACGAACGGAGTAATTTCCTATCGATGGGCCGGTATATGGTCATCTCGTCCCTTCTTGCTGCTACCCATAGACTGAGCCATGGTTTTTTTCAAGGGAACCGGGACTTGAAAAGAGAATAGTGCCGCAGCCGAAGTTTTGTTGAGGTCACGCCAAAAATTTTGTCAGAAAATGACTCAACTTGACTTAATTCATGTTTTTGTCTTCAAACAAATTTGGCCAATTCTCTGCGTCAGATCACATTATAATTTTTTTATGACGGACAAGATTAATGAGACTCATTTCATTAATCTGACAAACATAATTAGGGAACAGAACTGTTGCATAGCTATCTTGATGCTTTTAAACAATAATATTTTTACATATTTTCGTCATTTGATAAAATTAAAAGAAGAATGCATAGTGTTTTATTCTTGAAATCAGAAGAAAAGGGACCATCTAATGCGCTTCTAATATACAGAGTGTTCCATTTAATAAAAATAAATTGTTTGCTTTTAAACGTGACATGTGACACCCACTGTTATTTTTGACAAAACCCGTAAAAACTTGGCTAACAATTCTACATCCTGTTTTATGAATGAACGGAACAAAAAAGTTACAGGCTTTTAAAAGTGGGACAAACTAAAATGATAACACTGTTCACTAATGCAGCGTCTACATGATGCTGCGCCAGTACTTGATTCAAATCCTTGTACGTTGACATCTTTAAAAATTGCTGTTCACACTATACAAGCATTGTTGCAAGATTTTTATCATAAATATAACAGTTGTTTTTTATAGTGTTCATAATGGAGACATACGAATATTTATTGTCATGCGTTAGACGAAGAATTACGTGTTGTAATTCATAAAATATTTTTTTTTGTATGCGGCATCTCAAGCATGCTCATTTCTATATTGAATACTTTAAACGATCCACAAACATTCATATTTTCAATATATGTCTAAAAACCTTAGGATTGTTTTGTCCGACCATCTCCTCGGCACCATTTTCTCATTCAAATACTACCTACTGCATTATCTTAAAAATGTAACACATTAAATTTATTGTTGTACAAATTCTGGCATGAAAAGTAGACCGCCAATCAACGAAACTTGCAAACGAATTCTTCTTGTACAACCAGTTGAGCAAACACAGTTTACATTGATCAAGCACTCGCAATCAAGGACTTGCGCAAGCAAAACTTGTACCATGTAAACGCCGCATTAGATAGACTCTGAGCAGAAAGTGACTAATGCGATCAAATTGAGAGTGCTATTGATTCTGGGGAAAAGTAGGGAAATAGAAATGTTCTACTGAAATGTTTCGTTCAATTTCGTTTTATCTTTTGGGGTCGAATTATTATTAAGTACTTTTTATTGAAGTGGGTACTTGAACTAACCTTACATTGACTAAATTTGAGCTAATCAGCTTCTATCCCAAAATATTTTTTTCCAATTCACCTATATCCACCACTTGTTTATTTTATTTGCAGCGGACATATCTTCTATTTATCTTCTTGATATCTTTACTCTGATGACTATCAAATTTACTTGTCATTTGCACCTAATTAATCATCAATGTCTCTCATTTGCTCAAATTAATCAGAACTTGGAAATAATAAATGTATGGTCTAAGAACAATGATATTCTGCTAAATCCTGCAATAAACTTTGCTATGCTTATTTGCACAGGTAGGCAATATGCCAAAGTTCTAGTAAACGGTTCCGATTTGAATGACGGAGTTCAAATCAATTCGAAAAATGTTTTTAGAAACCTTGAGATTACTCTTAATCAAGATCTTAGTTTTAGTGAGCAAATAAGTACTATTTTAAAACTAGCTTATTGCAAATTAAAAGCTGCGTCTAAATTTAAATGCTTACTGGGTGTTCAGACTAAATTCAGATTAACAGACTCATTTTGACTGCTGTAATGTAGTTTATGGTCCTTATCTGCAGGGTCAAAGTCGACATAGACTAAAAGTGATGGAAAATGCGTGTATGAGGTTTGCTATATGTGTATGACGAAGGGATTATATAATCCCATCTTATTTGAAGTTTGGTTGGTTCAATATAGAAAAAAAGGCGTGATGTTCATTTTCTCTGTTTTTTTACAAACAAATTCCCATATAACAACCTAGCTTTAGGAAAAAACTTACATTTGTCGGAGATGTGTTTGCTAGACCGAGAAGGATGACGGCTTTTTTTCATATACCACCACATTCCAACTCTGCTTCTAGAAGTTTTCTGTCCTATCATTCTATCAAACTATACCAGCCATATATACAGTATAATTAAACGGGACTAGAGTTTAGAGAATAACGCTAGAGACCCAAAAATGGAAAAACCTCCGGATTTTTGTTGTGAATTAACATATAACACGTAACATAGAATGCAAAAAATACATAAGTACTAAATACATCACAAAAATGTTATGTTTAACAAAGAAACAACTTAAATAAAATGTTTTTTGGCAAGCAGTGCACTGGTAAGGAGATCTTGAAGTCTTCGATTAAGCGGCTTTTGACCTATTTCTTCCGCTACATTTTTATAGGAAACAACACATCTCCGAATAACTTTTAAGTCGTGTAGTTTGTGGTGTTCCTGTTGCGTGGATTACTGTTGGCTAAGTCAGAATTACAATTTAATTATAACATAGATTGGCAAGCATTTCTTTGAACGCAGTTACTGATATGTTTCTTTGTTTCTTTTTATTTTGAATTTTATAAATAGAAATACAAACTAGAAAAAATATTAAATTTCTTATATTCAACCATTTAAGTTTATTTTACATATAATTTATCTTTGTGTATTTATCAACATTTAATATTATTCTCATCGCCTTATTTTGTAAAATTTGAAGTCTACTAAGAATTCCTTCATTTGCAGTATAAATTGTAGAGCAATACACATAATGAGGTAAAATTATTGTGTTATATATTGTTTTTCTTAAAAATAAACTTAAAGTTCTACTTACTCTTTTGAAATAATTAACTTTTTTTCCAATTTTAGATATTGTGTTTTCAAAATGAGCATCAAATTTTAATTTAGAATCCATTATTATCCCTAAATATTTAAAAGGCTGAACTATTTCTAATTTTTGGTCATCTATAAAAATATTTATATTTTCATAATTTATATTATTTCCTATTGCCATAAATTTCGTTTAAGAAATATTTAATTTTAATTTATTTACTTTTACCCAGTTTGATACCAATTTTAATTCAGAATTTAGACTATCTATGCAACTTAAAATATTTTTACCTTTTACGTATATTAAAGTATCATCAGCAAACATTGAATATTAGTATTTGACAAAATATTTGGCATATCATTTATATATAAAATAAATAATAAAGGACCCAAAATACTTCCTTGTGGTACACCGATATTATTAAATTCCCTTTTGAAAATGTTTCATTTATTTTAGTTATTTGTTGTTATATACAGTACCCCTTAAACCATACTGATATATTTTATTTAATAATTTATTTCTATCAATAGTTCCTAGTAAAAATTCAAATGCTGGTTTCCAGTACCATTTTACCCCTAAGTAGACTAAATTTATTAAGTCCAGTGGCGTTCCGGGGAGCACTGTAACGAATATTATAGAAAAATATGGACGCCACTGACTTTTCTCAATTTTTTATATTTTTTTTTCGGATTTACCAACTAATAGTACAACTTTTTGCTCCTTGAATTGTTTTCGTATCGTGCTTTGTTCTCGAGAGAAAAAATAAAAACCACTTTATTGCATGTACAGGGTTATCCAACCAAGACTAGACAAGGCGATTTTTTGACTTTTCCTGTACTTTTATAAAAAAACTGAAATAGCCATCTTAAGTCATTTTCTCCCACGAATTCGAATATCTTCAGCAAAAAACAATTGAACATCAAACAAAAGTACTAGGGGTCACTTTGATATATTTTTAAATGGGATGCCGTATTTTTAATGAGCTTATCCGATTTCTCATATAAAGTTTGATTTAAAAATTAAAAAAAAAAAATTAAAAAAAAAAAAAAAAAAAAAAAAAAAATTTAAAACTGAAGAAAAAAGGCGGTTTTGAATTAAAAATCCAACATTTTAGATCAAAATTTATATGAGAAATCGGATAAGCTCATTAAAAATACGGCATCCCATTTAAAAAAATATCAAAGTGACCCCTATATAGTACTTTTGTTTGATGTTCTATTGTTTTTTGCTGAAGATATTCGACTTCGCGGGAGAAAATGACTTAAGATGGCTATTTCAGTTTTTTTATAAAAGTACAGGAAAAGTCAAAAAATCGCCTTGTCCAGTCTTGGCTGGATAACCATGTACATGGGTACATGCAAAGGGTACCCAGTACCCATGTATTGCATTTAAATTAAAAATAAAATTATTTTTTTAAATAATGATACAAAAAAAAATGCAACAGTTAATCAAAGCAAATGTTAAAAATGGACACCTTCTGATAAAACTCACGATTGCGATCGTCTCACCATCTTACACGTTCAAAAATGCCTGCAATAATTCTTATCGCATTACAACTTTCAATAATTCGAATTCTTAAGTCGTTTTCATCTAGTACATGCGTCTTGTATACAGGAGACTTTAGGTGACCCCATAAATATAAGTCTGGAGGATTCAAGTCGAGACTGCGAGCTGGCCAACCTTGGGGACCTACGCGTCCAATCCAGCAATTAGGAAAAGTGTTGTCGAGGTATTGGACGAGCAACTAGGCTAAAATGAGCTGGGGCGCCGGCGTGCATGTCTTATTTGTAGAAATACGTCTTCTAACAGAACGTCAATTTCTTCAGATAGAAACTGCGTATAGGAGTTTCCATTCAATCGAGGTGGTAAAAAGTATTGTCCAATAAGATAGTCGCCAATGATCCCTGCCTATACATTCACCGAAAATTGTTGCTGAAAACCACCTTTTCTAATTTTATGAGGATTATTGTCCGCCCAAAAATGTTCGTTACGAGAATTCATAATGGCTTCTCTTGAAAATGAGGCCTCATCAGTAAATAAAATGTCCGGTAAAAAATTGTTGTTATGTGCTACTGTACTAAAATTAAACCTTAACTGAAAATCACGGAGAAGTAGGGTTTGCACACTGAATATGGAATGGGTATAGTTGATAAACATTTTTGACTCGTTATCGACAAAACAGATAAATTAGACACCAAAACTTACCTTTACCTTATATTTTAATTAACTTTAAAATACATAGCATACGAAGCAAGATAACAAAGAAGTTGTATCATTAGATGGTAAATCCAAAAAAAAAATATATAAATTAGAAAAAAGTCAGTGGCGTACATTTTTTTGTCAATAATATTCGTTAAGGTGCTCCCCGGGACGCCACAGGACTAACTAAATTTAATCTAATTAGAGATAATTAAGCACCTTATCATTATGAATAGCGGTACCAAATTTCAATGAAATCGGGAAAAAGATATTTAAAAAAATTGTAAAAAACCGATTTAAGAAAAAAAATTAACACCCAGTATATCAAAAACGGGGCAACTCCGAGCACATATTCATATCAAGTTCTGAAACAACCTATTAATTATTTTTAATAATATTGAATGCTTATTATTGCATTTGTAAGATGTTTCAGGTTGGACCTAAATTTGAAATTTAAAAATGTCGTCTTCTGCATAGATGGGGGGGGGGGCAAATTGGACCTTCGCCCTGGGCGGCAGAAACTCATGCTACGCCGCTGACCTCCTTAAATGTTGTACATTTTCAATAGTAAGATCTTCTTTAACGTTTGAATGTTAGTGTTTCACTACATTTCTTGCTTCCGTTGTCGGGCGGCGCTTAGTACTAGTTTCTCCATATCGATATAAATGATATAATTTAAAATTTGCTACTGTCTTAATATTTTTGCAAACTTCTACGAATTATTTACATACATTGCTATAATAGGTGTCTAAAAGCTCAAATTTATTACGCACCAACACTAAATAAATAATGTAGTCTGCCTACTATTAAAAAAATCAATTGACATACAATAAAATGGCTTTTAAATCTTCATTAATAATTGCATCCCGTATAATTGCCATGGAAAGAGAAAATAATAATCATCAACACATGTCGTGTCAATTAAAAGTGATATTGCAGCGAATTATATTTTTACCTTTGAAACACTTTAAGCACATTCAAAACCTGAAAGAGATATATATCTGAAAAAAGCCCACATTTTGCGTTATGCACTGCTCGAACTATAAATTTCAAAAAGGTTTATAAAGCCAGAGATTTTGCCATGTTCTTTTGTAGAGACGAGCGGCCCGCATTAATATTCATTATACTTTTAATTACGTCTACTTTGTGTGCCAGTTTAATCCATTTATTTATATTTATGTCCCCATGAATTTTAATTATGTGTACTCTTCCTCTTATAATTTATTTATTTATTAACGTTTTAATTTTTCTCGTGACGCACGATGATGGCATTTTTCTTTGACTTTGGATTTTCAGTTAATAGCTTAATTATATGGCCCCTCTAAAGTTACCCCCCCCCCCCCCCCCGCTGTAAACATTCAATCAACAATAATTATTATACTGTAAGAGTAAGAATGGTAAGAGAAAATCGAGAAGAATAGAAACATGTAATGGTGGGAATAACGCAAAAAGATACCCTTCACCAAGCATAATAAAGTATAAAGGGCAGAAAAGTCATATTATTATGTTAAATAGAATATTGTGGGATCAATCAATATCGTAAGCCAGCAAACAACCAATATTCGTCAGTGCAATGCGATAGCTATCAATGTGGAAATTTAGAGTTTTCAGAAAACAGGTTTTAAATATTGATATCAATACCAAAAATTGAAATCTTAACTTTTGAAACTAAAGTCCGTCTATCTATCTTACAAAATCATTATAAATACTAATCCCTAATGCCGATAAGACCCAGCGGGTGAACGAATGAAAGCAGGGACGGACTCGTTGCTGACAGAATAAAAGTTTGCGTTGCTTTAAGAAAATAATATATATAATAGCATGGGAAAAAATATTTTTTTTATCTACCTGTATGCAACAAAAGTGTCGTACTGATTTTTTATGTCAGAAAGAAAACGCAAAAACATATTTTAAACGTAAATTAATAATAAGTAATAATAATAAAATAATATAACAGTATATAAGATACAATACAATTAAAATTATAACATATAGCAGTCTTCAAATAGTTCTGCCGTAGTATCACCATGATAAGATAATCGACAAGGGAGTCCTTTATATTTTTGGTTTAAAAGCCAAAGCGTTTGGTATCAATCCGTTTTTTGTCCTAGCGTGAATTATTGTTATACGCTTACCTTTATTTGATGAAGCTTTGGTTCTGCATTGACCCGATAAATCTACCCAACCTTTATCTGGAACTTCGTGTGTGTCATACCACGTCTCGTCCAAATAAAAAAATATCCCTTCCATCCTGTCTATATCCATGGACTGCAATTAGGTATTCCATCCTCCATCTTTTTAACCGGGCCAATTCCATAATTACTTGTCCTTTGTTAATTTTTTTCATTTTAAAACCGTTTCTTAAAATACATTTCCTTAGAGTCTCACGACAACACTCTATTCCTGTATAATCTTTTTTCAGTCTTTGCAATAGGGTTTCTAAAGTGGGGATCACTTGTTCCCTATACATGGCATATTATTTTTCTACGAATTATATCGACATCCGTTGCGTCCAGTTTCTTAAAAGTAAAAGAGTCTTTCCTCTTTCTTCTCTCCACTATAGGTTTATTTACAACAAACCACACTGTGCTCACTGGCCTGCGTGTCAAAGCTGTCGCTTGCTTCACTGCACCAAATTTTGAAAAACCACGGTCAAGAAGGGTGGTTTAAGCCTCGAAGATTACTTTTTTTGCGTCAATTAATAAAATATCACGCTTTAGTTGGTTTTTATCACGGCCCCTAGATCCACGTGGCGTACTGCTTTTTTCCCACGGACGAAACATTCTTAGATATCACGTTTAATTTGCAACAAATAACTTCTTGTCTAAACCAATACAAACATCTAACTGAATTTTAAAACAAAAAATCAGCATTTAAATAACTAAAATAAACCTATTTTATTTTACCCTAATTATTTTAAGAGGATTACTGAAAAAATAAATGATAATAAATATTAATATAATAGTCATTAAATAGATCCGTACCTGGAGTCCCCAGATCAGATGGCAGAATTTTACACCTCACACAATAGGTTATTATGACGGCAAGGGATTAGCATTTATAATGAGTTTGTAAGATAGATAGACGGAGTATACCTGTTCCTCACTGTTTCAAAAATTTGAAACGCCGCTGTCACCTTACTTTCATTCACCAAACTTGTCTTTCTATTGTATGCAAATTAGGGTGACCCTAATTTAGGACCGATTCGGGGTGTGTAGGTCTTAAATATTTTTAAAAACTATCATTGCAATTTACCTGAAATTTACAATGCAACCTTTAAGTTGTCCACCCTGCTTAATGCATCCTGTCATTTCAAATTTACATTTTATTAATCTAGTTAGGGCTAATTAAGCACCTTATCGTTATGAGTAACGGTACCAAATTTCAATAAAATCGGGAAAAGGATATTTAAAAGATTTATAAAAAAACTATTTTTTTGTTTTAGACTTTAACACCCGGTATATCAGAAACAGGGCAACCCCGGACACATATTCACATGAACTTTTTCTCCTAGAATATCATAAGTATTCACCCCCTTAAGTTACGTACCGTACTTTTGAAACACCCTGTATATTACTAGAAGTAGAAAGCAAACATTAGGAATTTGGTGAGCCCAGAAGCTTGCACCGCCTAGGTGTTAACTGAGGCTGCATACTGGGTGAGACACATAAGGAGTCTTCTCCCCCGAGTGATATATATACTTGTTTTTTTTAAGCGCCGTAATAATATTATTTTCTTAAATCTCATAAAGATCTGGGTGTTAACTTGTAACCTACCTCCAGAATACTACCATTGAGCTAACACTGCTCACAATCATTTTTTGTTTAGGGAAATATTTTTACCTTTTTGGTTTGCAGTTTTCATCACGTCAGGTAACATAGGTAATTAATTTAGAAAAATGTACATGTGTTACATTGTGTTTAATATTTAATTTAGATTTTACCATTAAATACTGTTCTCATAGTGATCCTTTTAACATTTTTGCGTGTAGAAGAAAGCTACTTTACGTGACATTAAACTTTAAACTCACAGTTACAACAAATTATGACTAATATCATTCTCCTCTAATACGTTACTATGGTTACACCTTTTTATTTGGTTCTTAGACTTGAAAAATGGTTCATTACATACCTAGGTTGAGAGATGAGCTATTATGTAGCGAGCGCTTTTATATACGATATAATGTGCGAGGTATATAACAGCTTTCTCAGCTAAGGTATATATCGATATTTTAAAACTAAATTGCCGCGTAACGAGTACCTATGCAATCCGGCATAAAACCGATAAAAAAGGCCGAGTTGGCAACCTATTAAGAGATTATAACATATAGCTAGGCAATTCTATATTCTGTAAAATTTGTAGTAGTGTTTATATATTTGAATATAATAATTTCCTTTTAAAATATCTTCCAAATTATGATAAAATTTCCTGTTTTATTAAAAATTTGATACTATTTTCCGGAATTTCTTCATTAAAATGGTTACTCAAGGCTTAAAAACGTTCAAGAAACGATTAGTAAGATTGAAATCGTGTATAACCTAACCTCATTACACAGAAAGTTTTTCATTATTTACTTAGGTGATTATTTTACTATCGATATTTTCCTATTTCCTCATTGAAAAAATTGAGATAATAATGGCGATTTCTCAAGTTTGTAAAATAGGCTCCTCCTACATATACTACATTGCATTCTCCAATATATATTATTACTATATGCTATTACTAAACGAAGAAAAAGTATATATGTTTTATAAAATAATATAATTTTAAATTTACTAGCCATTTTCAAGAACCGAATTGTATGCCGAACCTATCAATATATAAAACAAATGAAATTCAACATATTAAACGATATCCAAACATATGTTCAATATAATGTTTTGGCATTTCATTGTTTAAAACTAAACAATATACCGGTATAATAGCAAATTTAAATACGGCTTTATAACACCATTTTATCAGATTTTCCCGATATTTTGGGTAAATTTGGTCGCATTTATTTGATGTATTGTTAATGGATTTCGATCGGTTTAAATACGAATTTGCCTGTGTAAATTTACTGACCTATAGATGAAAGTAAAATTAGTGGCGGTTAATATTTGATGCTGCCGATAATTTTCGAGTGGCGAACAAAATGGACAGATTGAGGGTATTTATGGCTTATTTGAGGGTAATTATTTCAAACACGTTCGGTGATCTCATTGACGTTCATAAAGTTGATGGTCTCTATGATGTACATACTGGTCAGTCGTTTTACGTTTCCAGTTTGAAATAATTGCGAAGGTTTTGGTTGATTCTCGATATGACAATATGTAAAACCTTTAAGATTACAGTATTCTAGGACTGGAAAGATTTCTTTTTTAAACATTGTTTCTATAAATTGTTTAATTTATTACTTTTAGCCAAATTACTAAAAAACTGAACATTTAATAATAGGACATATAAATAAATGAGAAACTTTGTTCTCTAGCCACTTACTTATCATCTTATACAATAAGGATTAACCAAATGTTACGCAGCACAATTTGACGTATTTGACTAACACAGTTGGTACTAAAATATAAACTCAGATTGCAGAAACTACCGGAATTAAAGGATAGATATATATCTCCAATGGTAGGATGCTAACTGCTGCAACCTGTAGACCGATTTCGAACTCTTTAGTTCTTGTTAGTACAGGCCAAGCTTGACCAGCAAGCATACCGACCATTGGAAAACCGAAACACCCTACGATACTGATCTGCGTGGCAATCTTTTATAGCATTTCTAGCTTTACCTATCTTTTCATTTTCTATCAGTCACTTAAGGCTGGTTGGCGCCCAATTTTAACTCTGGAAATTCAATTTTAACTACCTTTCTTTATACAGACTACGACCCTGCTCTAAGAGCCGAAAAGACAAAACTGGGAAGCCGTGGTTCTCTTAATTGTGTAATGAAAAAAACTCTTTAAGGATATAATCATCAACAAAATCAATAATTATCAATCTTTATTTATTACTCATAAAATAGATAAACATTCAAAATAATTAAGTACTATTTAATTATCAATAAAATAACAAAAAGAAAAATGAAAATCGACAAGTTCATTCAAATTTTTTATTTTTTTCATTATTACATAATAAGGAGTACATGACAGACACTGTCAAAAGCCTCTGACAGGTCAGTATATATGACGTCAATTTGATGACCTGCTTCAACCGAGGAAACTAAAAAATTCTGACAGTCGCAGGTTTGTTGCAGTTGAGTACCATGCTGCTGAGCAATGATGTGATTTTTGTAAGTTAAGAAAATTTCGTCAGTAATAATGGATTCAAAGAGCTTCGGAATGGCGAAAATTAATTAAATACAGGAACAAGGTTGGAGAATTTCCAAATGTCAGGAAAAATCCACTATCAAATGATTTTTGAAATAGAGAGCATAAGGGACCAATAAGTGATGACTGACAGTATTTTAGTAACGATGGAGGTATGCCATCCGGTCCTGATTTCTTAGAAGTGTCCAAATTAGAGATCTTTTAGGTAATCTCTTCTATAGTAAAACGATGTAAAGCTAAAACACTGGAAAACTTCATTGGGGTTCTGTTACTCAAATCAACCCCAGAGTGATCGGAGTAGCAGGACTGAAAAATGTAGCTCATCTTAAAATCTAATGAAAATAACGGCAGAGACGTATGAGAGGCATATATATAGGCCCTGTATTACTGTACGAATCCGGTGGTGTTTATTAACTACTAAAATATAGGGTTAGCATTATTTTTGCTTAAATAGCAAGTAAGTAATATATACATTCTCTTATTCAGCTTAATTAATTATAAGGTTTCATACTACCATTAATTATTCATACATATACCTACTATTTATACTTTAATAAGTTATTCATGTAGGATAATCTTGTCGCATTAATAATTTTCTGACACAGAATTTAAGGTGAAAGACTAATTATAATTATTAGAGACTTTAAGCTCTCGCAGAAATGAAATAAAGTTAGCGGTTTATAATTTAAGGGATCCAAATTAGACAAGACCATTAGTAGTTAGGAAAGTTGATCGGCCTTTAATTACTCCCCCTTAATATAGTGGCAGATAAGCTATCCTGCTAGTTTACGACGCTTGCCTCTAAAGATATAAAACACAGACTAAGTTTTACATTTCGTATACACGTGTTAAGCGATGGAGGATCCATGGTCCAGAATGAGTCTAAATTGATAAAATGAAAATGGCAATAATAATATTACATATTAATATATTCCAATTTTATTCTTATTTGTTAATTTAAAATGGGTTTCCAATTAATGTTACTTCAATAGCAAATTAAAACTTATATCAACAGATATCATTAAAATATAAAAGGATTTTAGCACTGGCTGGAGCCTATGTCTCTAACAATTTCTCGTATTTTAATATACCCTTTAGCGAAGTCTTTATGATCGTACTATGTATGCCCAAGTTTTGGCATCTTTCTTTTATGATCAGGCTTACAATAAAAGTAAAAATTATGTAGTCCTGATTCCTGAGTGATATACGTGTTTTGAACTTTCGTTTTCTTCATTTGCCCTATAGCGTACCGTTAGAATGCTGGAAGCTGTCAAAATTCAAAAATGTCATTTTTCAAAACTCAATTTCTCGGAAACTATTAGGTTTAGACTTAGGATGCACTAAATAAAAAATAACTGCAATTTTATGCAATATCCAAAAATATTCTAAGATATAGAGTATTACAATGAAAAAAAAAATAACCTTATTTCTCTACGACTTTCTGACTCATCCTGTATACTTAACTTTTTAAAATTCTAATAGACTATAAAAAACCCTAAAACTTTTGTCTTAAATATTTTTTGCCAGCTGTTGTACTTTAAGAAATAATCGACCGTTTCCATACATACCAACGACCCTATATATGTAGGTATATTAGATAGTTTATTCAAACAGGAGAATTCGCTTAGCAGGCTGCTCACTAGGATTATGACAATTTATAATCGATTAATCGAAAAATAATCATTAATCTATTAATCGATTTTTAAAATTTTCACATCGTTTAATCGATTAATCGATTATTTTGCCCACCCCTACATATGACTATATAAAAGATTGATCGTCCAAGTATTTTGATGACGAGCACTGAGTTTAATTTAAGTGGCGGTTATCTACATAAATGTGCACTTTAATGACTCGCAAACGTCTAGCGAATAATAATAATAATAATAATAAACATCCACTTTTTTAATCGCCCTTGTAATCCCGGACGTCATAGTGGATTTACTCGCAAACTGCAGCTGCCATAAAATAAATTGTTTTAAACTTGAAGAAGTAGTCCATGCTTGCAGTGAAGTCGATATAATCAAATAAAACACATGCGATTTACCTTCACAATATATATTTAAGGAATAACTTCAGTATTCCCAACACGTTTCGAACATATATTTATTCATCCTCAGGGGATACAATGATCGACCGGGGTAGTTTGTTAATCAAAGTTGATTTGTAAAAATTGATGCTGATTTGTGACCATTGGTTCAAACTTTTAAGTAGTCGTTAATGTAAAGCCATGCTTAATAAAGACGACTTGTAATAGGAAGTGAAAATTATTGAAAGGTTGATGCGAAAGAAAGGTATATTATAATGAGACGTTTACATGTTCTTACAGCATTCTTTTAACTCTACTATGCTGTGGAGATAGACCGCCTGTGTTTTATTTGATAAATTGTTTTACTTTTCAAGTACACCGGGCTGGGGTCGGCATGCCTACCCTGTTGTAAGAGTATCAGTAATGAAGACTAAGAAGTTCAGGCTTGAAGAAAGGCATCCAAACAGACACTGTGTATCGAAGTTAAAACCCACGGTCGGCAACTACGTCCCTGCCGCTAAATTTAAAGTGAGGTTATGATTATGTCTAATACTTATTATCGACAGGAAAGATTTTGTATATCGATCTGTTGTTTTTGATCTTTCTTTGATTATTCTTGAAAGCAAAGAGGTAAATCAGTGTAAAATAAAGTAAGTTTTATCTGTTGAAAACCCAAATTTTCGGTTTGGTTTCTTTAAGGCATCACAAAAGTGTTTGAAAATTTAAATAAAATATCCGGTTTGAACATTCCGAAAAATTGAGGTAACGCACCCAAGTTAAAACTAAGGTAAATAGTAATCCTGTTCAATATGTTTTAATTTTAAAATGTGGATTATCATCTCCCTCATTCAATGAACAAATTATAATAAAAACGATGGTCGTCCGACCCCTAAAATGTTGAATTTAATTAACATGGGAGGCAAAAGGAGTACGTAATAGAGCATTTTCAGAAAATTGGTATCAAAAACATACATGGCTTACGGGGAGTGAAACCGAAATTAAACTGTTTCGTTGGCCATGCCTTTTAAATCAAAAAGAAAATAATTAAAATCCGTGGTACAAACTGGCTACGACAATTTAGAAGAACTGTTTCGGGCCCTCCAAAAGCGTGGTATTTCAAAGGAGCCAGCTGAAGCTTGATTTGTTTGGTAAACAAAACATTTATATTACTAACAATACAGCTCGATTAGAAAGTGTTAAATACACCGTAATTGTTAAAAACGCTCACTCTGTTTCGCGTAAATTATTGACGTCGTAATTTTTTTGGGTTGTCAAGAATTAGCGTTTAGAGGTCACGATGAATCTGAAGAATCTTTAAGCCAAGGTAACTAGAGGGAATTAATTAAGATATTCAAAAAATATGACCGTGAATTTAGTGAATTATTATTAGATTCAAAAACGGGGTGTCAGAAACGCTTCAAAATGAATGGATCGAAAGTATTTTAGTTACGTTTTAGACACAATCATTGTGGGAATCAAGTTGTATTTTTAAGGCCCAACTTTAAAGTTTGAGTCTTTGTGTATTCCTCGGGTTTAGGTTATTTGACTGGTTCGTTTTATATATTTGGCTAAGTGAATTAAACAGTTAGATCACATTTAACTTGGCGTTTATTCATCCAATTCGGCACTTGTTTACAAGAGATCTCTTTAATACATGATTAATTACTAACTTTAATTACTAACTTTAGTACAGGATAACTGTTATAATATTATTAC
Source organism: Polydrusus tereticollis (assembly GCA_963920685.1). Lineage (NCBI taxonomy): Eukaryota > Metazoa > Arthropoda > Insecta > Coleoptera > Curculionidae > Polydrusus > Polydrusus tereticollis. The sequence goes on from OY987328.1 coordinate 23,096,815, forward strand.
ACTTATTACTTGGTGCTTTTGTTTTAAGCGAATGCATTTGTCATGTCCGACGTACGATGACCCACGTTAATTTTGACGTACGTATTGACCATTCTAGGGTTTAATTTGCGGTGCCTCGCGGGGAACCGTCAGTTTGTTATATCGCTAGACAATCACGCCCCGCTGTCAGACTGATCAATCACAAGGTAACATATTTCGCGCGTTGTTTTCTAACTGGCTATTTATTATTCCTCCATGTTTTCTGAGGACCAATTGTTATTGTCCCGTCTCTGTCTACTGCGATGAACTTAATTTTCTAGCGGCAAGATGTGTCAATGAATATACGTTTTTACAAGTTCTAAAATAGACGTTTTAACGCTGAATTGTGTTGAGAACATTTTTTTGCTTAAATCTTAAATAGCCGTAGCGACAGGCCGCTCTTTTAGGATAATATTTGCAATTTATGCGTTGTTTGTCTGGACGAAAATATTATTCGTTCTGAAAACATTAAATGCATTTTGTTTCTCTGCTTCTCTGACCGTTGAGGAATTGTGTTGCTAATGGAATATTTAAAAAGCAGTTATTGTATCTAGACAAAAAATAATATTGACTTTGAAAACATTGGTTGCATTTAATTTCATAATTTTTATTGCATTTAAGCAATCGTTTCCCCAACAATCACAGAAAAGGAAATTAGCAGCGCGACTTGCTTTTCTATTATTGATGAAACCACAGATATTGTGTCGATCAAAATTATCTATCATGATAAGGTACGCGTTAAATAGGGAGGTTTTTAAGAGATTCTTAGGGTTGACTTATGTGAGTAAAAGCCACAAAGCCGAGTATATTTTTAATATTGCACAAGAAAAAATGGAATCAATTAGATTTAGCGAATTAAATAATTGGTCAAGCTTACGACGGGTCTGCGGTTATGGCGGGCGAATTACGCCTTACAAGCGAAAATTAAAACCGTTGCCCCCCAGGCATTATTTATCCACTATAGGCATACAGAATAAATTTAGTATTGGAAGATAAATAGCTGTAAAAATATTAAGGAATGCCGAGCTTCTCTCGCTAATTTAAGTTGATTTGCATCATTTTTTTCTATGTCCCCAAAACGTGCAAATATCCTTACTAATATAACTGAATGAAGGTTGCCAAAAGTAAGCCAAAGGTCATGGGGGTCATGACCAAAAATACTACATAATATCATCATGAATAAAGAATAATATGTGATTTACATTTTCTCAAATCTACCTTTTTGCTTAGAAATAAAAGAAGGGACGTGAAATTAAATAATTTATCATACATTTGTTCAATGCAGATATTAGAATAGAAGACGAAAACAAAATTTGGGCGAGGTCTCCAAAAACTTTTGCCGACCCTAACTGCCAACCCACAAGCCGGCGCTGCCTACCTAAGTCATGAACTGTCAAAGATTTTTTTATGATCAGGCACAACACTGCAGTGGCTGCGAAGAAGATTCACGTTGGTGTTGATTCTTTGGAGATTAGGATATATAAGAGGTCTATAGTTCGGAAATTGCCACCAAGCTTCTGCAAGGCTGCTTTAGCTCTGGCCCCTATTGGCCCGTATATACAGGGTGTCAATTTGAAAACTTTCAATGCAAATATCTGGAAAACTACAAAAGTTAGAACAACGCGATTCGGTATAAATGTAATTTGGGTAGGGGGAACTAGAACCACCATACACATTAGTCAAGGGGTTAGTCACCCCTAGGCGCCCCACACCACCACCACTTTAAAATTTCAGATGGCACCAGGGGGTGGTGTTATACCTTAAATGAAAGGTCTCACTGAGTAGTATTTAGCTGCACAAAAAAAAATCGATGGAGAAGAAAATTTGTAATCTGAATAAGGTTTTGTAATTTATAAAAAATATTGAAATATTGAATATTGTTGAAAATGTAGCAAACCTTCATTTTTGATTTAAAAATAGGTTGTCCTATTGTTTATAACAAAATGGAATGCATTTTGAGCATTTAATCAGACAAAATATTATTTCATTTTTTTTATTTTAAATTTTAGTCAAATTCCAAATTTTCTTTTCTATCCATTTTTTTTTGTGCAACCGAATACTACTCAGTGAGACCTTTCATTTGAGGTATAACAAAGGGGGCGGTGACATTTAAAATTTTAAAGTGGTGGTGTGGGGCGCCTGGGGGGTGGCTAACCCCTTGACTAAAATATGGTGGTTCTAGTTCCCCCTACCCAAATAACATTTATACCAAATCACGTTGTTAAAAATTAAGTTATTGGCGTTATAAGAATTACAATATTGCCTGCACCTCTTCCATTTAGATTCATAGCGTTGGGAAGAGTCACTGCCATTGCACTTTTACACTGTTTCCATCCAAATGGCGCCGATGTAGTGTTTAAACTGCCACACATCAACGATTTACAAATGTCTGACTCTTCTTAAAATAAAATAATAATAATTATAATAATAATAAGGAAGGAAAAACCTCTGCACGGACGACACCTGAACGAGGCAGCCCAGGATCACGTCGACAGCCTTGCGTCGAACTACTGGCTCATCTCTGGACAGATGTTTCCTGAAACGGAGGGATTTCTACTGGCAATCCAAGATCAGGTCATACCAACTAGAAACTACCTGAAATACATAATTAGAGACAACTCAGTATAGGCAGATAAATGCAGATATGGATGTCAAACGGCAGAAACGATCCAACACATCACGGGAGGATGCCAGATGTTTTCTGCAACAGAATACAAGGAGAGGCATGATGCAGTGGCCAAGATCCTACACCAGGAGTTAGCGGTGAAACTACAGCTTGTTCAAAACGAGAAGATCCCATATTATAAATATACACCACAGACAACCTTAGAAAGCAACTACTATAAGATGTACTGGGATCGGACTATTCTTACTGATCAGACGGTGGCCCACAACAGACCGGACCTTGTAGTGGTAGACAAGAGGGCCAGGAAAACGACTCTGATAGATATAGCTACACAAAATAATAACAACCTTCTAGTGAAGCATGCTGAGAAGATAGCGAAGTATCGAGAGCTCCATGGGCAAATAAGAACACAGTGGAATATGCACAGCATCGAAACCATGCCGATTATTGTTTCAATGTAATCCCAAACAAGCTTTTGGAAAACCTTAGAACACTAGACGTACCTCAAGATCTCTACAAGGATTTGCAGAAAGCAGTGCTACTTTCAACAAGCCGAACAGTCAAAAAGTATATGGGTAACCAAAGAAGAACCCCACGGGCCCAATAACACGGAAAGAGCCCCCACAGAGCTAAATCCTTTTGATATTGGTGATATCTGGGATGAGTGAATGTCCCCCGTAGAGGGAGTGCATGGCAGGTCTCGCGACCTGTCAGAAAATATTAATAATAATAATAGAGACAGTATATCATGTATACTGGCTCCAGAGTCAACCAAAAATGTCCTCTTAACAAGGATATGTGTTATATTCAAATTTAGAACTAATTTAATTAATCCACTACTTTAATCTAGTTAATAACATCAGTCATTTAAATGGATTTTTAACATATTGCACATTCTTGTGTAGTTTTTTCGTGTTAGCAATATTTTGAGGAATTTTGTTGAATGCAATGATATATAAATGATAATGTTGAGCTTTATTGTTCTTGCAAAGACAATTTCGGCTTTCTTTATTTTTTCTTGTACAGGGATATTGATTATAAAATGTAAATATAAGAGTTGTAGTTTATTTTATAAATTGTTATATGGTGTTACACAAAAAACAATCGAGCATCACATTTGTGATATGTGACATAAAGTTGTTAGTTTTTAAATGGTAATCGAAGATTGGATACAAAATCATAGAGAAATAATTTTCCAGCAGGACAGTGCTCCACCACACAATATTGTCACAGGGCGACACTGCATGGCCGTGGCCCTGTATTTTCTGTTGCCTACCTGGGGTGGCTATTTTGCAATTAGCATAAACGTCGATCGATTACAGCTGATAGCTGACAAACTGACGCTTGCTTCCTGTTTTTTTTTTTGATTTGTTCCTATCTTTCTTGACTAATCACTTGCATTAAAATAATCGTTGAGTTCTGTGTATTAAAGTTTGTCTACTGCGTCGAAATATAACCTTTTGTCTTTCGGCAGATGTATTTTCTGTTAGGCTGCCTATATATTTAATTTAAAATGTTGTTTTGATTATAGACACTGTATAAATAAACAATTTGATAAGGTTCGTTAATATTTTGGTACTGATTAAACAATAAACAATAAAAAATAAGGTATTGGATCTGCTTATTTTATTTTAATGCGATGTTCTATGATTGTTTATAAGATTGAAAATACGCCTAAATATTCCAATAGAGAAATGCGAACTAATAAGGACAAGAACCACAGAAAAATTACACAAGTTTTGTTCAATTGTAAATACACTTTCTTCCAGTGTACCAATTAGGAGAAACGTCAACTTCGTTCATACGTCAGTAAAAATCTTGCGACACGAACATCAAAGGGGCCGACGGCTTGTATCGCTTCTGTTTCGTTTAGTTTTCTAGGACATTGTAGCAGTAACTGCCACCGAACCTTATTTGTTCGGTGTAACTGCCTTTCTCAATAAAACCTTGCCTTTATGGATGGGCAGATATGGCACATTGAAGTGGCCGCCAAATAGCCCAGATATAACATTATTAGATTCCTTTTTATAATAATAATAATAATAATAATAATAATAATAAATGATTTTTATTTTCCTGCTCATAATTTTTTTTACATACCTATTTTAACATTTAATTACACTTAAATCTAAACAAGTAAGAAAATAAAGGCCAACATTTTCAGACTTCTGCACCGAAGTGCAGATTCTGTTTATTATAATGTGGCCTTGTGTTTTGAAAAACAAAGTTATTTTATCCTTAAACTAAACTACCTATACTAAAAATAATGAGTTGAAAATAAAAATGTAGATAAGAAGCACCAAATCGACAGAGAGAAAGAGAGAGAGAGATGAAAAGAGAAAGAGACAGATAGAGAAAGAGGGAGAAGAGATGAAAATTTAATAAAGGTTAGGTTAGAAGTTGCATAAAGCTAGGTAACGTCCAAATTTCTAATACAAACAGACGTCATTTTTAGTTTGTAGTGCGTGCATGGCCAACTTTGTCAAAATTTAAAAAAAAAACCGCTTTTATCTCCTTTATTCGACATAAAACGAACATAAAACTATATATAACTGAATAGAGAGACAATATACCACCATTTTGCTTTTAAAAACTAACATATTTATGTCCTATGTGATGCTCGATTGGTTTTTGTGTGACAACATAAAACAATTTATAAAAAAAACTACAACTTTTATATTTACATTTTTATGTAGCTGATCAAATTACTAATATAGATGGGGCTAGTCCATTTATAATCAATAACCCTGTACTTTATGTATAACATGTTTTATTTTGTCGGTTTTAACTATTTCGTTAATTTTAAATGACATAATCTAGCTTTATGCAGTATTTATAATTCCTCTTAATTTATTTAATAATTATAATTAAACAATCTTAATTGTTAAGAAAAATAATTAATATAATACAGTTGCAGAAAAGGGAAGGACTTTAAGAGTCCAGGCCTTGCCTAACCTACTCATCCTCTAAAACATTACTTCCCTGGCAAATAATTATTTCATGAACAGGACTACAAAGTTAAGAAAACAATGTTATCCATTTTATTTAGTTTTGAAAAGTCTCCAATAGAATTCAGATAATTATTTCGCTTTATCGTGGTCATACACCTATTCATTATATTCATAAAAAACAATATTTCTTATGAGTATATTATTTGTAGGTATGCATTATTCATTAATGCAAGTTTATTTTTAGCTTGTTGGTAAGTAGGTGATAGCGGAACCTGTTTACGTAAAGTGTGTTAGGGCAAGTTAACGAAAACAAGTACAGGAATGTATTTTCGCCGCGTGTAATTGATCTTTTTCATTAATTATTTGTCAAGCTATTTGTAAAGAAACTTTTCCTCAATTGACCACTTTTTAATCGATGAAAATATTTTAATTCAAAACACATCTGGTAAGAAAAAACTCGCTGATATGAATACTGATTATTAAATTTAAAGATTCAGTTGTTAAATGAAAGTGTTAATTATCATTAATGATTTTTTAATGCATTAAAATCAGTCATAATAAAATGATTTTAATTACCAACTGTAAATAACATACCACCTATGTCCAATACCTACCTTATTTTTGTCATTGTTAAATATGTGTTCTTCTATCAAGTATTTTTCACACATCCGGAATAAAGAAAGACGTCCGCCATTTAGTTTGCACCAGGCCCACTAAACAAACATACATACTGTACAGAGTCATTCGGTATAAAGTATTGACACATCATAATATGCTAGCGGCATTATTTATGTAGATTTGTAGATTTTCATTCCAACTTATAAAAAATTTTATCAAAAGACAAAAGACTATCGGAAATTCAAACTGTTTGTACAAGTTGTATTTTTTTTAATGGAATACCCTGTATATTATTGATATTTGGAAAACTAAACCTCCAGGATGTAAGTTATGAACCTTTCTAATTTTATACGGTTTATACTTATGCTTCCTTAACGTTCTTAAAACTTTAAATTTACATGTGCAAATATCTTTCTCAATATTACGGCTAGATACCGTCGGATCAGCAGCAACACAAACTAATGTATTTATTTCATCTTTTCTCTATTTTCCTTATTGTAAATCTTACCTCTTGGTTTTCCAAATGATCCATACTCACTTAAATTGTGATATAATCTTTGAAATATTTTTTATTATGTCTTTATTTTTATTACTCTCAATATAGCAGTCAAACATGTTTAACTTTTCATAGTTTTGAAAAATATTCATTTTAGACTCCTTTTTTAGAAAAATATAATCGAAAATATTTCGTTAGCAACGAATGTTAAAACCAATCCTTAATTTTGAATGAATTTTATGACATGTAAACAAACAAAAACAAACGCTTAAAAAATTCAATCCATGGCCAACTAAAAAAGTTGTTGTTTGTTAATATTTTAGCTATTTAGAACAAAGCAAAATATTAAGTGTTATATATTGTTGCAATCGCAAGAAAAACTTCAATATTTTGAGACACCCAGGTATGAGGGTGCCCCATTTAAGAAAATTCTAGTTTAGATAATAAGTACCTCACAAATTAACACATCTAATTTTTTTTTTAATACGCCACTGGATTTTACGTAAGAAGTCACAAAACTTTCATATTGAAAGTTTCTTTTTATCTCCATAAATGACCGAGTCATAAAAGATTACAAAAACCGCAGATTTTGAGGATCACCCTGTATCTTCTAAACCAATCTAGTTAGGGTAGATCTGATTGCGCCATTAAACTAAACAATAAAAAAGAGAACGGGGCACATAGCTTAGTTTTTTTGTATCTCTTATCGTTTAGCCTATACCCTATAATATCAACGAAAGAAAAACACCCTGTACATGCAATATAGTGGTTTATATTTTTTTTTCGAAAACGAAGAAAGATACGAAAACAATTCAGGGAACAAAAAAGTTGTATTATTAGTTGGTAAATCCGAAAAAAAAAATATCAAAATTAGGAAAAAGTCAGTGGCATACATTTTTTTCTCAATAATATTCATTAAGGTGCTCCCCGGGACGCCTCTGGACTTAATAAACTTAATTTAGTTAAGTCTAATTAAGCCTATTATCATTATGGATAGCGGTACTAAATTTCAATAAATTGGGGAAAGGATATTTAAAAATATGTTAAAAAAACTATTTATTTTAAAGAATTTAACACCCTGTATTTCAAAAACGGGGCAACTACGGACACATGTTCATATGAACTTTTTCTTTTAAAATATCATAGGGAATTACCCCCTTAAATTACGTACCGTACTTCTGAAACACCCTGTATGGATGATAAATTAGAGTCAATTATCGAGCATATATTGGTATTGATTAATAAAACCTAAAGGCGGTACTTCTTCTAGGAGAACTCTTAATTTTTAACTGCCCTTCTTGTCGTTCCATAACAGCCAAATTTCTTTAAGATCAAGAAGTTTTGCTAATTTGGTCAACAGCAAGAAAGTGATAAAAAAAACTGCATTGTTGTTTTCTTTTTTAGAGTTCAGAGTTTTACTAACAACGAGTTTTTTTTAAATGAGACCTTCTGATAAGTCTAAACAAAAACGACTAATTTTAATCTTTAGAAAGTAACGAATGTTCTTTTTGTTTCACTCTCCAAAAGACCCCCCACTAAGAAAATCACTTACTTTAACATAAATTAAATTAGGACCTTTCAGCGATCGTAATAGTCTTATAACTGTTCTACTATAGAACAATAATTAATAATGCATTTTTCCAACTCCATTAGTCATAGAATTTTACAAAATCATCGTTACAAAAGAGTTAATCAACCTTTATATCTATTTATTTTCTTCTTTTGCTTTTATCTGCGAATCTGCTCTTCCTTTATTCCTTTCAAAAATAATTCTGTCTCGTTTTATTTTCATTTCTCTAAAAGGCAATTCCATTATTATTATTTTCAAAGCCCTTTGATGTCTTTTATACGTTTTCAGCATTTATATTAATCAAAATATAAAGAACAGAAGGAGAATATTTTTTGTGTATTTTAATGATATAACGATTACCATCTTTTTTATTATACCAGATAATAGGTTAGTGGCCATGGTAAAGGCTGAGCCTGATTTTACAATTCAAGTTACCAGGAAAGCCCGCTATATATTTAAATATAGTCTCAAAGGGTTTTAATAAGTTAATCTTCCTAAAGTAGTACTTATTTGGAAATGTGTACAGGGTGCCCATTTTTCTATGTAATTGCAGAGTTTCTCGGTAACTAGTAAAGATAGAGACTCGCGATTTTTACATTACTACGCTTTTTCGAGGAACAAAAGATGCCGCAAACAGAATTGTTATAGCTTTTTTAGTTTTTAAGCTACCAGGTGTTCAAAAATTTGTGTTTTTTGATCACCCCCTGCATTTCGGATATCCTTTAACTTATTGAAAACTGTTTTTAAGAGGGTGAGTAAAGCATAATTCAGTGGTTACTTTTAAAAAATATATAATAGTTGATAGTAGTTACTGTCAATAAACGCACAAATTGAAAAACTTAGAAAATTAGGGTAGTAGGTAATTAAACCTGAACTAACCTGACACAAAGATAAGAATATCTCTGTCATGACTGACTATCTGTCAAAAAGTATAGGGTACAATAATGTTTTGTTATACATACATGTTACTAAAGTTTAAAAAAATATCTGAAAATTGTACCGATATGAAAATATAGCTTGCTTTGTTTTGAAAAGGCAAATAAAATACAGAATTAAAAAAAAAAACATTATCAGCAAACAGGTTTAGAAGATGTTATTCCAGAATTAATAGATATCGTGCTTTTAGCAAATTTAAATAATACTTATTTTCAACAAGACGGGACACCTGCCCATAATGCTATTTTAGTTCATTTCTTAGTCTATTTTTAGAGTATAACTTTCCATATAAATTCAGAGGAACTCCCCGCTCACCAGATTTCTCCGTTTTGGATTTTCTCCTATAGGGCTACTTACAAAACATAGTTTATGGCCGTCAACATCCCGCTAATAAAAGTCTTCGTGCCAAGCATTCAGGCACTCACAAAAACGCCCATTCATAATTTCAAATGCATTGTGCAGGATCACCAAAATGCGCCAATGTTCTGTTAGAGAGCAAGGCAACCATTTTGAACAATAGTTATAAAATTATTTAATCGTTGTTATTTATTTTTCGTGCGTTTACTGTTAGTAAAAATTGTTGTTAATATTATAGAAATATACCTTCTTATTTTAAAAATAGAATATTAGCGTCTTTTTACATTACGTTTTTCAAGCAGTCATGAAGGGTAGCTATTATGTTGTTTGCTTTAAGTTAGTTCAGGTTTTATGGCCTACTAACCTACTAGATTCTAAAATTTTCTATTTGTGCGTCTATTGTTAATAAATACATTTGAAGAGTACATGTTAAAAAAGATGAATGTCACAAAATATAGGTTTTGAGAAAAATGAATTTTGAAAATTTAAATCCCTGTATCTTTTGTTTGCCGCTTGCTAAAAGTTGATCTATCTAGGTATCTGGTTATCTTCAACTGATGTTTCGTAGAAAATATCCTTCAAGTGATCCAAAGAATAAAATCTAGAGGTCTTATACCTGGTGATCTTGCTGGTCGTCTTATCGGTCCGTTGATTTCAAACCATGCATCGATTGGGATACTGTCTGTCCAAATGCTCCTTAACAATTTAAGAATTATGGGCCGGAACCACATCCTGCTGCAGCCTCATATTCGTTTTGTGCTCAAAAGGTACCTCTTCTAACAATTCTGCAAGTGTAACTTGAACAAAATCTAGGTATCGTTCTCCAGTTAAAGTGCTTTAATAAAAATGAGGTCCAATGACATATCCAATTAATAAACCGCACTTCTTTCATCTTTTACTTTGAATGCTCGATCATCGACTGCCAATGCACATCTCTATAGGCAGCAAGAGGTCTCACATCTCGACTTATTGTTGAAGAACCGAATATAGTCATGGCAAGATACTCGACTCCCTTGGTCTCATCAATTAATTTATTGGGCGTCAATTTGGATGATCATATGGTTTGGTATAGTCATATATCTTGACATAGTCACGTTGCGGCCATTGCTAGGGCAGCTTCGCAGAAGCTTGGAATACTTTTTCGAACTAATGCTCTAAAGCCCAAATTCGACCATCGCTGGAGTACTGTTCCCATATTTGCTCCTAAAGATACCCTAAGATTGCTAGGTTCTATTTAAAGAAGAGCCATTAGCTTTATCGGTGACCATGATCTGACAAACAACCTGGAAATCCTTGAACATCAAATGCAGGTTGGCGATTTCAGTCTATTTTACAAATATGTTTATGGCAAGTGCTCAACTGAGGTTGCCCGCTTGATTCCACCCAGTGCGGTGCATGGTAGATATACACGACAAGCCACTACAGCCCACCCGTGCGTAGTTCAGCTTAGTGTCCCTTGAGCGACACCGTCTAAAAATTCCTTCATCTGGAGAACGTCATCACTCTGGAACACCCTCCCTGAGGCCGTGTTTCCCAACGAGTATAATCTCCCAAGATTCAAGACCAACGTGAATCATTTCCTGTGCACACCCACCGCTCGCAGAACGTCATAAAGGAATAATCCTGCAGTGCTGTACCTTATCATAAGAAAAAGCAATAATTCCAAAAACGCTTTAATTTTCTCACTCTAATCCAACGAAGATGATTCTGGGACCAATAGCGACAATTATGTTCGGATTCCATTATTATGAAATCGGCTCTCGCTGCTCCATAAAATGTTCGACATGCTATTTACATTTTGACAATACGATTCGGAAAATCTTCCTAAAAAATTTTTCGTGCGGGATCTCCTGGCTCCAATTTATGGATTAATTTGGTTTTGTATGGATAAAATTTGCTGTTGTGTAGCAGCATCCATGGAGAGCTTACGGAAACACCAGTATTTTCTTTGATTTTGGCTAGTAAAGTCTTAGGATTACCATCAACTTGCTGTAAAATATGGGCTGTATTTTCATTATTTATTTGTAGCAATTTCCCTCTTATCTCTTTTCAGATTTACACAACAGCCATACTCCCTTAAGTTACTGCATCAGGAATTCTTCTAAGAGGACAACGATGCCCATACACTCTTTATGCGTCCCTAGTATTTGACCTACATTCACCGTAAATCGGTAACATATCTACTCTTTCTTGGGTAGTGCATGGAACCATTAATTTATATAAATGACAACGTCACAAGTACAATGAATCCAATGTCATAATCTGTGTTTTATCTTCTATGTTTTTTTAAGTGAGGATAATCCTTTCACTTCTTTTCGGCAAAAGCTTTATTTGTTCGTGTGTGGTGCGTGTTTGTGCTACGACTTTTAGTGCTGGTTAATTAAATATAATAGAAATTAGGTTTTACAGTTTTTTAAAGCCTTGTAATACTTAAGTACTTTCAAAGGTACTTAACTTCGAAGTCCCTGTAATCGATTTATATTTTTGAGGCGCCGCCACAGATTAACCTAATATTAATCTGTGGCGCCGCGACGTCCAGGGCGTCGAAGGCGCTGGGAGTGAAAAACCCTGAATATCAAAAAATCAAATCCCCAATCAATTAAAACCCACTTTGTATTATTTGACAAGTACCATCGTGCCGATAAAAAACTGGGACAGGAAATTTTTCTATTTTCTCCTAGACTATTAGGAATAATTTTACATCAATCCTGGTACCAGTAAAATGTCATGAAAATTTGCATTTCAATAAAGATTGTCACTTTATGATTGACTCGTCAAACATACAATCATATATTATTTGTAAATATGCCACAATTAACCCCCCAGCAAAAGGCAATTATTTATAGTCGGTTGCGAGATAGTGTTAATATTAGGGATATTGCAGACGAACTGGGAGTTAGCAAGAATACCGTGCTATTGGCAAAACAAAAAATATCAAGACATGGGGCTATTATTAGGAATGCAGGTTCTGGTCCCCCTAAAATTTCTACTGATGATCATGATAGAAGACTGGTTAACTACCTAAGGGATCATCCCTTCGAAACTGCAATCAAGGCAAAAGAAGAGACGAATTTTCCAGGTTCTGTAAATACCGCTAGAGACAGGGTTCGAAATTCCGATATACGAAGCCGTTGTGCTGCCAATAAAATTTTTTTAACGGAAATAAATAAACAGGGCAGGTTAGAATTTGCACATGAATATATTAATCAAATAAACTTATGGGAAACAGTTATATTTTCTGACGAGAAAACTTTTCAGTCATGCAATAATGGGAGAATTCGGGTGTATAGGCCTTCCGGCATGCGCTATGATGAGAGATACACCCACAAAACCAACCAAAGTGGGCGTTTCTCCATAAATGTTTGGGGCTGGATTAGCGCTAGAGGACCAGGACTTTGCCAAATCGTCGAAGGAAGACTAACTGCAGCAGTATACGTTAATATACTAAACGAAGTGATGATACCATCGGTAAACGCTATATACGGTCAAAATTACACATTTCAGCATGATAATTCTCCAATACACACAGCACGCATTGTACAAAATTTTCTCCAAGAAAATAACATAGCAGTTCTTCCCTGGGCTTCGAAGAGTCCCGATTTGAATCCGATAGAAAACATTTGGGGTGCCATGGTCAAATCTATGTATAAACATGATTTTCGACCTAGGAACAGGGATGAATTATGCCACAGGATAAATCAAGCTTGGGATGAAATAACTGGCGAATTATGCAGACCCCTAGTTTTAAGTATGCCATAAAGGCTTCAAGAAGTAATAAACAGAAATGGTTCTATGACCAAATATTAATTTTGTGTTGTTTTGACAAACTTTGTGTTTGCAATTTTTTTCTTTTTAATAAATGTATTTTATTACCTGTATTAGCTTTATTTATTATTTTGTGGTAATGGTAAATATAATAATTTATTAAATATTTGACTTGAAAAAAAAATCTAATAAATTTACTTTATGCATATTATAGAATGTCTCGAAAATTTAACCACCCCGTATCGCAAAATACAAAACGTTCCATTATGTAACCGAGGTGACTTTTTAAATTTTGGATGTTTTTACCTTTTCAGCTCTAGACACCTTTTATAGTCTAGGAGATATGTATTTCTTACCTAGTTTTTGTAAATCTCTTGTCCCAGTTTTTTATCGGCACAATAGTACCTTCTGATAATCATGTTTAAAATTAAAACTCAGAAGCGACGTTTTTGTTAAAAGCAAATTTCTAAAAAGTTACATTAAACATTAAAAAATATCAAACATAATATTATTCTGTATTATGACGAAAATAACTAAGCAAACTTTTATAAAATTTTATATTCCATTAAAATTTCTGCCTTTGTAAGCAAATAAATTAAATTTTGCATACATAAAAGATAAATTCTGGCTGGGGATTGGGATTGTTTAGGGGATGAGGGTAAGGCAAAGCAGGGAGGAAGGTTAATGGCTTTTCCCTATTCCAGCGACCCTCAAAATCTGATTTTGAATATTCAGTAATTTACTTCCAAAATCCATGTATATAAAAAGGTTTTTATCAGCAAAGTTATGGATTTTAACTCCTTTATGTTAAATATAGATGTTACAAATATTTACATACGTTAGATAGACAAACAAAAAACCTTTTCACAGTATGTACCCGCCCGATGAATAATCATAGTATGCCAAGTGACTAGGTTTGTAATTCTTAAGTGCTAGTTGTGCTAATGAACTCACGGTTTCACTCTTGGACACCAATAAAACCCTAACTTCTTCTATCAGAATTTTCGGGATGCCGCTAATAGGTCAAGAGTATTCCAATTTTTTAATGATATTGACGACTTCTTTTGTGTGTGTCATTTTTATTCCATGTCGTAAAAGAGAACCGGAAATACGTAACATCGCACCACTACTCGCATTTGAAGGTCGAGACGCAGTCATAACCACAAAGCCATTTTTTATTTGTAAGAAGCTACACCTCGCTTTTTCAGCGTGGATCTTTATTTCTACTAACGGAACCCATTTTTGGTTGATATTACTCCCAAAATTTTCAGCTACGGATACTCTGTCTAGTGTAAAACCCTAACACCGGAAACACCAGGAAAACTTTGATTGATTTTGGGTATGATGGGGTCTTTGAGCAGAGGTTTATTCTGTGCGCATAGAGTATGCATTAAGATGTCTTATATGTTTTTTTTTGTGTGCTAAATGTATCTTCGTTTATTTTTTCTGAAGCTCTTTTAAAATAATGTTACCTTTTAAGACCTGGATTTATTGTGTTTTATATTTTTACTCTAATGAATAACGGTAATATAGTGGTATATATAATTTTTTGGTTATTTCGTTATTATGTAGTTGTTGAATTGGTACATTTTTCCCTTTGTATAGCTTTATCAATAAGAATTGTTTTGTTCTTTGGATAATAAAGCATAATTGACTTTGACTTTGACCTAATTTGTTTTAAAAATAACAATTATTTCATTTAAAGATTATAGCAAAAAATGTTTATCAAAAATCAAGGGGTTGCTTTTTCTTTCTGCCAGAACCATCCCCAGACGCAATTCGCTGTATTACAGCTCGTCAGTGAGGCTATAGGTTCTGACTAAATGAAAAAGCATAGGTGTCTGTTTTAAAATAGAAAAAGCGGGACTAAACAGAGAATGAAGCCAAATGGAGCCATCTGGCTTCAGTCTCTGTTTAAAAAATATTTATGGCGCGTTCTGCATTGTTGTAAGAGTAACCTATAAGCAAAATTTGTTAGAAGACATGATTTCAGTGATTTCATTACTGTAACAATAATTTTTGAGCATGGACTAGACTGACAATATATATACGACTGTAACGATGTTACTTTCAGGTTGTTCTGGTTATGTTTTATCTTGCGTCGTAGAACCGCAATCCCGCAGATCTACCTCCGTGCGTAAGACTGCCTTTGATTTTCTTTGACCTTTTCGGTGGGTTCTTGGGTTTGACGCGGGATTGTCATCGGGGTCATTCAGTTAAACGAAATTCTGAGATCTGATTGAACTTTTCGCCTTGTATATATACCCCATCTCTATGTTTTCCACACCCAACCTCAATTGGGGCGCATATAGGGAAGTTCACAACGTATATTTTCTTGGATTATCAATATTTTTGAGAGATTTTTGCCACATAACCTGAAACTCCATACCTTTTTTGTAGACCAAAATATGTATGACCAAAATAGTATTTAGAATAATTAGAAGAATTATTCTTCCTCTACCACATTGTTGCCGCCTTATTGACCCGTGGGTTTCGATGTTTGGAACCTTTGTGAGGCTTATTTGAGGGCCGATATTGTCATTTGCCAACCTTGCTGCGAGGCAACAAGGGGCCATTTCATAGGGGAACCTGTCACCTATACGAGGACCCCGATAAGTATTATTGATTTTTAAACTACTCACACTGTAGTGGATTGTTTCAAGGTGTAGACATACATTTATTAGTTGTTGAATTAATTATCGTGCATCCATTTAAAGTCACCTTTTTAAATCAAATAACTTTGGTTAACTATTTTTGTGTCTGTTTTGGCACTGTGTGTGGACCCCATTGTTCACTCACAAGAATTTGGTGTTGTTGTGACAAGTCAGGGGCTAAAAGCAGCTGTGAGTAACGCTCCAAACTTCATCGTTTATCTTGGCTTGCATAGCAACATCCCTTGGGGACCATACTCGTACACATTGTAGTTTCAGTGGGAAGGACCCTACTCAAAAGGACCATCCCGGTTTACAATTGCCACGAGCTTGAGCTAGTTGAGGTAGGTAGTAACCTTAAACTTTTCTAAATATATAATTTTCCATCATTTCTATTTTGTTACCAACTAATAAGGTTATACGACAAAACCAAGTTGTAGCTACTAAATATGAAGCCTCACAAAAGTCTAGAACACTTTTTAGACTTTTCAACTCGCACCCATTCGACAGCCATTGAAATAATAGGTGCCGCCCACATCATCAAATCAAACAATAGTATATTATTAACCAAGGTTTAGACAGCCATCATTATTGCCCGAGCGGCAAGTTTAAATCGCGAGGAGCGGATCGACTTGAACGACATTTTAAGTATTTTTCAGAAGTGTTTAACGTTTTTTTTTCCTTACTTCACAACTTGCCTCACAACAAAGTAAAAGCACTTTTTTTGTTTTATGGCTCTGGAACTCACTTTAAAGGATGTATATAAAATTAACCACAATTCATTTAAGAGTGGAGGAGAATAGAACATGGATAGGACAACAAGTAGGGGTCAATCACATGGAGATCGCAAAAACGATGCGGTGGGCTATTCCTATAATCTCCTGCACTGGGCCCCGAAGGCCATCTTATACTGAACAGAAACTTTAAGTTATGGTAGAAATCCCCACGAGTTCGGAAGCAGGGAATAGATCCCAATCCAAAGGCGGTAAGGTCTGGTATACTGACGGCTTAAGGATGGCTAGCACAAAACTGACCGGAGCCAGAGTATACCGATCAGATACGCTAGAAGGGCAGGCATTTCCCCTGGAAAAATACACCACGGTGTTAGGAACGATTTAGGAAGCAGGGAATAAATCCCAACCCAAAGGCGGTCAGGTCTAGTATACTGACGGCTTAAGGATGGCTACCACAAAGCTGACCGGGGCCAGAGTATACCGATCAGATACGCTAGAAGGACAGGCATTTCCTCTGGAAAAATGCACCACGGTGTTCCAAGCCGAAGATTTCGTAATCCTCGAGGTTGCAACCAGAGGGGAGATCAATACAGGAGGCCAGGAAGATATATTCATCTACTCAGACAGTCAGGCACAACTGAATACAGTCCAACGACCAAGGAAGAGCTTTAAGCTCGTTGGACAGTGCAAGGATGCCCTCAATGAGCTAGGAACAAAAAATATTACAACTTAGCTTGGTCCAGGGACACTCCGGTGTACCGGGTAACGAGAGGATCGATAAACTCACTAGTGGCTACTGGAATAAGTAGAACACAGGCATCCGCTAACTGGAGAAGAAACGGAGTCTGTAGACAGGCGATAATCGTGGTTCCAGAGCCCAGCTCGTCCCGGGCAACTTGGTTGTTATCAGAGGGGCAGGCAGCTCAAGCAGATGAATTTGGTGTTTTAACCAGTCATTGTAGCCTGAATACGTACCTACACCTCCTAGGAATCGGGAAAACATCACTCTGCACCAAGTGTGGAGCAGGAAAAAGGACCTCCTATCATTTGGTAGGAGCGTGTGATAGCTGGGGTCGTGCTAGAAGGCGCGACAATACTGGCACGAGGGGTGTTAAGTACCCTGAACTGGGAAAAGCTGCTTGCCTTTCTAATAAAGACATGGCGGCGTAGTTCAGGGGAAGGGTAGTTGCTGAGGGGTGGATCGGGGAAGGCAAAAAGGGACTATTAGGCCTACTCACCGGGCCTCTGCCGCCCTCCCCCAATTACTACTACTACTACTTACTAATTTAATAAGAACCCTTGACTATACGGCGCAAAATTGTCAACGAAAGTATGTATTTATCGATTTGCCTAGAAAGCCAACATTTTGACTGGCACTGAAGCAGCGCACGAATATAAGGAACAAGGCGTAAAAGCAAGAATGGTCGATAAAAAAGGGATTTATTTAATAGAAATAAACATGACAGAATTTCGAATCTAATTAAGGAGTTGGATTATTTTCGTGAAAATAAATTGTAAGCTTAGTTAATATTCCTGTCAAGGAGATGTGAGGGCTTAGAATTTTTCGCTCAGAGTCAAATTAAAGTTTTATTACTCTTAAAGTAGAATTTCTTAAAATAAAACTGTACAGAGATTACATTTACCAATTTAAAAAGATTTGGAATTTTTAAAACGAGTTATAAAATATGATATAATTAATTTTCAAGTCAAGCCGGCAGTGGTTCCATCGGTCGATCACAACTCGTTTATTATCAACGAATTTGATTTCATATCTGAAATCAGTATTGAGGTTTTAGTTTAGGGGTTCACCTTCGAACGATGGTTTTGCTGTAGTGGAAATTACTACTCGACGCGCGACGCGACGTTGCTTATCGGTTTCTATAGTTGTACATTGTACATCCCTGCAAACTTAAAACCATAAAGTAAATAAAACCCCACACAGGGGAACCGAATCGGAAAACCCTGATTAAGACATAGCGGTATTGTTATTTTCAATATTTTGGGGTCGCTAGTCACGAATTTTATAACAAAATTACCAAAAATAAAATGTCGGATTCAGAAGCGCGAAATGTTTTTTCAAAAAGTGATTGAATTTAAACGAAATCCAGTACACTGAGGTTACTGAGTTCGCCGATTTCAAATTTTATAACAAAATTACCAATAACAAAATGGCGGATTTTAAGATACGCGAACTGTTTTTTCAAAAAGTGATTGAATTTAAACGAAATCCAGTACCGTGAGGTTTCTGAGTTAGCCGATTTCAAATTTTATACCAATATTACCAAAAATAAAATGTCGGATTCAGAAGCGCGAAATGTTTTTTCAAAAAGTGATTGAAATTAAACGAAATCCAGTACACTGAGGTTACTGAGTTCGCCGATTTCAAATTTTATAACAAAATTACCAATAACAAAATGGCGGATTTTAAGATACGCGAACTGTTTTTGCAAAAGTGATTGAATTTAAACGAAATCCAGTACCGTGAGGTTTCTGAGTTCGCCGATTTCAAATTTTATAACAATATTACCAAAAACAAAATGGCGGATTAAGAAACGCGAACTGTTTTGTCAAAAAGTGATTGAATTTAAACGAAATCCAGTACCGTGAGGTTTGTGAGTTCGCCGATTTTAAATTTTATAACAATATTACCAAAAACAAAATGGCGGATTAAGAAACGCGAACTGTTTTGTCAAAAAGTGCTTGAATTTAAACGAAATCCAGTACCGTGAGGTTTGTGAGTTCGCCGATTTTAAATTTTATAACAATATTACCAAAAACAAAATGGCGGATTTAGAAGCGCGAACTGTTTTGTCAAAAAGTGATTGAATCTAAACGAAATCCAGTACCGTGAGGTTTGTGAGTTCGCCGATTTTAAATTTTATAACAATATTACCAAAAACAAAATGGCGGATTTAGAAGCGCGAACTGTTTTGTTAAAAAGTGATTGAATTTAAACGATATCCAGTACCGTGAGGTTTTTAAGTTCGCCGATTTCAAATTTTATAACAATATTACCAAAAACAAAATGGCGGATTCAGAAACGCGAACTGTTTTGTCAAAAAGTGATTGAATCTAAACGAAATCCAGTACCGTGAGGTTTCTGAGTTCGCCGAATTCAAACTTTATAACAAAATTACCAAAAACAGAATGGCGGATTCAAAAACGCGAACTGTTTTTTTAAAAAGTGATTGAATTTAAACTAAATCCAGTACCGTAAGGTTTTTAAGTTCGCCGATTTCAAACTTTATAACAAAATTACCAAAAACAGAATGGCGGATTCAAAAACGCGAACTGTTTTTTGAAAAAGTGATTGAATTTAAACGAAATCCAGTACCGTGAGGTTTCTGAGTTCGCCGAATTCAAACTTTATAACAAAATTACCAAAAACAGAATGACGGATTCAGAAACGCGAACTGTTTTTTTAAAAAGTGATTGAATTTAAACTAAATCCAGTACCGTAAGGTTTTTAAGTTCGCCGACTTCAAATTTTATAACAATATTACCAAAAACAAAATGGCGGATTCAGAAACGCGAACTGTTTTGTCAAAAAGTGATTGAATTTAAACGAAATCCAGTACCGTGAGGTTTCTGAGTTCGCCGATTTCGAATTTTGTAACAAAATTACCAAAACAAAATAACGGATTCAGAAACGCGAACTGTTTTTTCAAAAAGGAATTGAATTTAAACGAAATCCAGTACCTTGAGGTTTCTGAGTTCGCCCAATTCAAAATTTATAACAAAATTACCAAAAACAGAATGGCGGATTCAGAAACGTGAAATGTTTTTTCAAAAAGTGATTGAATTTAAACGAAATCCAGAACCCTGAGGTTACTGAGTTCGCCGATTTCAAATTTTATAACAAAATTACCAATAACAAAATGGCGGATTTTAAGATACGCGAACTGTTTTGTTAAAAAGTGATTGAATTTAAACGAAATCCAGTACCGTGAGGTTTCTGAGTTCGCCGATTTCAAATTTTATAACAATATTACCAAAAACAAAATGGCGGATTTAGAAACGCGAACTGTTTTGTTAAAAAGTGATTGAATTTAAACGAAATCCAGTACCGTGAGGTTTTTAAGTTCGCCGATTTCAAATTTTATAACAATATTACCAAAAACAAAATGGTGGATTCAGAAACGCGAACTGTTTTGTCAAAAAGTGATTGAATTTAAATGAAATCCAGTACCGTGAGGGTTCTGAGTTCGCCGATTTCGATTTTATAACAAAATTACCAAAAACAAAATGGCGGATTCAGAAACGCGAACTGTTTTTTCAAAAAGTGATTGAATTTAAACAAAATCCAGTACCGTGAGGTTTCTGAGTTCGCCGAATTCAAACTTTATAACAAAATTACCAAAAACAGAATGGCGGATTCAGAAACGCGAACTGTTTTCCTAAAAAGTGATTGAATTTAAACGAAATCCAGTACCGTGAGGTTTCTGAGTCCGCCGATTTCGAATATTATAACAAGATTTCCAAAAATAAAATGGCGGATTCAGAAACGCGAACTATTTTGTCAAAAAGTGATTGAATTTAAACGAAATCCAGTACCGTGAGGTTTCTGAGTTCGCCGATTTCGAATTTTATAACAAAATTACCAAAAACAAAATGGCGGATTGAGAAACGCGAACTGTTTTTTCAAAAAGTGATTGAATTTAAACGAAATCCAGTACCGTGAGGTTTCTGAGTTCGCCCATTTCAAATTTTATAACAAAATTACCAATAACAAACTGGCGGATTCAGAAACGCGAACTGTTTTTCTAAAAAGTGATTGAATTTAAACGAAATCCAGTACCGTGAGGTCTCTGAGTTTGCAGATTTCGAATTTTATAACAAAATGGCCCAAAACAAAATAGCGGATTCAGAAGCGCAAACTGTTTTTTCAAAAAGTGATTGAATTTAAACAAAAACCAGTACCGTGGGGTTTCTGAGTTCGCCGATTTTGAATATTATAACAAGATTTCCAAAAACAAAATGGCGGATTGAGAAACGCGAACTGTTTTTTCAAAAAGTGATTGAATTTGAACGAAATCCAGTACCGTGAGGTTTCTGAGTTCGCCCATTTCAAATTTTATAACAAAATTACCAATAAGAAACTGGCAAATTCAGAAACGCGAACTGTTTTTTCAAAAAGTGATTGAGTTTAAACGAAATCCAGTACCGTGAGGTTTCTGAGTTCGCCGATTTCGAATTTTATAACAAAATGGCCAGAAACAAAATGGCGGATTCAGAAGCGCGAACTGTTTTTTCAAAAAGTGATTGAATTTAAACGAAATTCAGTACCGTGAGATTTCTGAATTCGCCGTTTCTGAATTTTATAACAAAATGGCCAAAAACAAAATGGCAGATTCAATAGGGCGAACTGTTTTATCAAAAGGAACTGGATTTAACCAGAATTCAGTTCTGTGAGGTTGCTGATTACGAATCTGGAATGAAAACTCTCAAAAATAATATGGCGGTTCCAATATGATACCATTCTAATGGTATTTAAGGTCGCTGAGTTCAAATTTGTTAAGCAAAACCACCAAAAACAGAATGGCGGATTCAATAAGGCAAACAATTTTTCAAAAAGTGATTAAACTTAAAACAACATCCAGCCGCGACCTCTTTAGGCATGTCCGAGGTCGGTATGATTATTACTAATATTTTTATTATTATTAACGATACAGATACTGTTTGTATAGCTCAGTTTTTCTATGTTTAATTAGAAAATGCATGCACAACAATATCTTCAAACTTTTACTGTATGTAAATATTGTAAATATTGGACGTAACCTAACCTATGTTGATAACATTGCGATATAAACTCGTTAGTAAAAGAGGCACGTTTAATAGAGGGCTAGTTAATCAATATAGGTATCTACTCGTCTTAATTGTAATAAATTTTACCCCAACAAACGTAAACGTTTAAAAGGACGGCAAAATATAAATTATATCTTAGATCTTTACTCCTTCAAAAAACCGACTGGGTTTGCGGATTAAATTTCAACACGGGCACGTTATTACATAGGATTTTAATCATAAAGATATCACTATTCATTATTTAGTTATTACAAAGTTTTAATTAAAACGTCATGTTAACAGTAATAAGTTGTCGTGACGTATAAGCCCATTATTATGAAGTGTTCATGTTGTTTTCGTGAGATGTTTCGTTTGTTTTTTGTTTTCTGCAGTGTATTTGTTGCACTTATTTGATGTCTGACAAGTTTCGGCTCTGTTTCTGATTATGAGATGCACATTAAATAATTTTCGTATGATTATTAAGTAAATTTTAATATCAACTTTTATAGTTTAGTTAGCCGATCCTTGGTATGCAACAGTACCATGAAAATTACGTCCAAGCTCGACGTTGTTCTGGGACTGCCGAGCCTTCAGTGGCGTAGTTACACCAGTGCCGTGCGGTTCACGGCGATAGAAACATTCCTGATTTCATAAAATAAATACAATACAAATACAATACAATATATTACACACATTATATGTTACAATTCAATATACAATATATATATGAGTACTACATGAATAAATAATAAGGTCTCTAAGATATTGATACTGCACCTAGGTAACTAAATACCTGCATGTGCAGAGTACTAAAAATACAATACATTTATGAATACAAAAAAGTAACAGAATATGGAAAAAAAATAACACCAGATAGAATGCCCAGTTAAGGGAAATTTTATAGATTAAAATAAACAAAAAAAAAATGAAAAAAATAAAAATGATAGTTAGCAAAAAAATAAAAATAAGAAACAGTAAGATATGGCAGTCCCAATCAAAACATATAAACGACTAAGCAAAGATGCTCTTAAAATCCTCACAATTTGCATAAATGTAATCCCTGCATTCCAAACAAAATCTTTTTAAATTAGTTAAAATCCTTATAGGTGGAGGTAATAAGTTATACAATTTTGGTGCAAGATAAGTTATTGATCTTAATTTTTTTGTTGTAGAAGCAATTGGAGTAACTAAGTGGCTATCAACATTTATTCTAGTTTGGTAATGATGGGTTATATACGATTTAAATTTAGCAGATTTGTGGACAAAAATGCAAACAGAGAGACAATACAGTGAACGGACGTCAAAAATATCTCTTGAATAGAGCATAGCAGTCGAAAAACGTTTACTTTTCCTAAAAATTATTTTTAGAATATAATTCTGAACAATGTTAAGAGAGGATAACGTGCACTGATACAGACCACCCCATACAACCACGCCATACCTAAGCAAAGACTCGACAATTCCCCTATATACCATGATTAAGAGCTGTTTATCTAAAATTTCTCTAATTGTGTAAAACTTAAATATCAACTTTCTGATGGTCTTTGTTAACCTGAGGATATGTTGATCCCATCTCAAATGCTTGTCAATTACTATTCCTAAATATTTTGTGCTGTTAACTTGGGCCAACCGACTGTCAAAACTATCAATAAAAAGGTTGTCAAACTCAGGACGGTTTTTAGATGTAAGAGAAAATGCAATGTAATTTGTTTTAGAAATATTTAGTGATAATTTAAAAGAATCCAACCAGAGTTTTATTCTATTTATGCCATCAACTGCATAACCCCTCACAGAGTTCCACGTTTCCCCAGTAAAGACAATAGCAGTGTCATCAGCATATGATATAACTGATCCATTCTGCATTGGTATATTAGTCAGTGAATTGATATATGCTATAAAAAGTATAGGCCCCAGTACAGTACCTTGTGGAATGCCTATCTTGATCTTAAGGTGGTCACTCACAGTATGTCCCACCATAACTGTCTGTGTTCTGTCACTCAAATAATTACGGAAAACCTCCAGCACAGAACCTCTAACTCCGTAAGATTCCAAGACCTGAAGGAGCAAATCGTGGGGCACCGTGTCAAATGCTTTTGCAAGATCTAGAAAAACAGCTAGACACTTTTTGCCCTTGTCCAGACCGTTTGTGATTTGTTGACATAATTCACAAACCGCGTCCGTTGTACTAATTCTACTCCTAAAGCCAAACTGCCGTTCAGATAATATTTTATTTTGATTAAAAAAGTCCATCAGACGATCCTTCAGGCATTTTTCAAAAATCTTTGAAAAAGTATTAATGATGCTTATGGGGCGGTAGTTGCCAATATTTGAACGGTCCCCAGATTTGTGAATGGGTTTAACAATTGCTATTTTAAAGGACTTTGGCACTTTAGCTGTTCGAAAAACTAAATTTATGATGTGGGCAAGTGGAGAGGCAATGTGCAAGTGAAGGTGTTTAACAATTGTAGAGGTAATACCGTCAGCACCAGGAGCACATTTATTTTTTAATGAGGATATTTGTTTTATTATTTCGTTCCTATTTGTTGGTCTCAGGAACATAGAGTATGGTGCTGTTGATTTTATTTGTATTGGGTTTTTGGGTACTTTTATTTCTTTATACATGTTATAGCCAATGTTAACAAAAAACTCATTACAATAATTAGCCATTTGCGAAATGTCATCAAATTTAGTATTATTATGGGATATATTAAGGGTAAGGTAATTATTAACATTTGTTGAGTCCGATGCTTCATTTACAATTTTATAAATTTTTCTAATGTCAGTACCACAATTCAAAATTTTAGTTTTGTAAAAATCATGTTTACATTTTTGAATTAATCTGTTTAAGTTGTTACGATATTCTGTAAAGGCTGTTTTATTTTCTAACGTGGAGTGTAGAAGTAGTTTTTTTTTAAGTTTGTCCCTTTTTTTTATGCTAGTAATTATCCCGTTTGTAATCCAAGGTTTGAGTTTTTTGAATTTATTTTGAGAATATGATTTTTGAGACCTTGCATGAGTTAGGGCATCAGATATTATGTCACTCAGCATTACTAAAGCCGCGTCCGGGTCTTGCATTCTATAAACATCTTCAAAGTTGTGATTTTCAATTTGGTTTTTTAATAACACGTAATCAATTTTGGTGACAGTATGCGTATCCGGCTCATCATCGTTTGTTTGCGTTTTGTCAGGAGTGCTTATATTAAACAAAGTTGGATAATGGTCAGTAATTGCTGAGTGAATGATAAATGATGATTACTTAAGATTGGTTCTTGAATTTCTTTTAAAAAATATGTGATCCAAGACAGTGGCAGAGTCGGTTGTAACCCTGGTGGGCGAATTAATAGCAGAAACAAAACCAACATGGTTCAATATTGCATTATAGGTCATGATTTCATTGTTGTTAGCATCAAGCAAGTTAAGATTTATATCCCCCAAAAGAACATCGACCTGACCAGTAAAAGGGTCGGAGAGATAATTTTCAATATCTGAGAGAAAAAGAGGCGTGCTTGCAGACGGCGGTCTATACACACACGACACCCTAACCGAAAGATCGTGTAGACTAATTTCAACATTAGTCAGAGTAACCTTGGACAAGTTGAGCCTTTTGTGCGTTACCGTATGTTTCAAATTGGATTTAATATAGACCACTGTGCCATCATTTTTGTTAAATTCCGCATTATTATAGTACATGGTATATCCATCGATACAGAAATTGTCTCCACAAGAGTCAAGTTGCCAAGTTTCAGTAAGAATAATTATGTCGAAATATTTAAGATTATGTCCCTCGAGAAAGCTCACTAGCTCATTAAAATTTTTTTTAATGCTACGAATATTCATATGAAATGCAGTTAAAACCCTAGTTCCCATTTGAATCACCTTGTCCAACGTATCACAGTCAGTAATAGTTTCCTCCCCAATATCATTCACCAGGTTGTCCAGGTCCTCCATCAATTGAATTTCTTCAAGGTTATCAGCCATTGTTAACACCGTAATCTATTTTACTCCTTAGAACAGTAAGTAGATATTGATAAGAGGGGCAGTCTGGGTTGCTTGCTCCATGGTCAGTCTTATAGTTTCGTTTATATTTTTGATTAGCTAGTTTGCAGTTTTTACACTGCTTTTGGGTATCCTTATCGCAATCACGCGTGTTGTGGTGACCTGAGCACCTTTCACAGCAGGGTTGGTTTGGACAGGCATCGGATTTATGAAAGGGTTCTTGACATTTAAAGCAGCGAGTCAAACCAACATCCTCATAGATTGAGAATCTCTCCCAGCCAACACAAACCTTCCCAACAGCAACAAACTTATGGAACAGCGAAGGAGAACACTCCCCAAATATTGTGAATCGGTTGTTGACCTTTTTAACGTATGTGATTTCAAGTTCATCCTCATCGTTAATGAAATGGTTTTGTTCTCTAATGCATGCTTCTAAGTCCTCCTTGGCTATCTTACCGTCGTATCCTGTTATCTTTATTCTAGGTTTTTTTAGTTTAGGTATTTCTATACTATAGCCATTCAATCTTTTATCCGCCTCCCTCTTTAATGTTTCTATATCTTGCTTGCTCTGACACTTAACAATTAAATGTCCACTTGAAGTGCTGCGAGTGCCTCTAACTGTGATTTTTAGTTCCGAAGGTTTAACATTTTGTTTCAGATCGGCCTCTATCTTTTCGATGGTCTGGTTTTTTTTAGGTTTAATTATCAAGCTAGGTGCGCTATAGGTAGTCAGTTTACTATGCACAAGTCCAACCGAGGTGGTCAAGGCCTTACTGTATGACATACTTGTAGGGTTTGAATTTTGTTGAGCATTCTCTAAGTCTTTAATCTGTCTCTTTAGTAAGGCAATAATCTCATCCTTACCCAATATAATTTCTGTCTTATCCTCAATGGTGTTCCGAAGGAGTGTACAGGTCTCAAAAAAATGTTTGCAGTATTAGGATTAAAAATTAAAATTAATTTAATTATCGCCATTCATAATGCCTATTTATTTCTAATTTCTAACCTAAATCCTAATTATAATAATTCGTTACTAAATCCATCCCTATCTTCCTGACCCACCTGTCAAGCGAAGCGCTCTTTTACATGCCGCATGTTATATCAAAGCCTTCGGGACTAATCGTGTTTGATCGGCACTTTCGGCTCTGATGCTGACACGAGATGCTATCGATTTCAGAGGCTGCCAAAAAATACGACATTTTAAATATGAATTTTAAGAAAATGTAACAACAACAAATCTTTCTTGGGAGCCGGGCCAGCGCCTTTTGGGGCTATTTAAATATAGGATAGGCATAAAATAAAGCACCGTTTTAATTTTATTGAGTAACATGTAAGACCATGCTATCGTGATATTCAGACTAGGATCTAATATACAGGTTTTCATTTTCTTTATTAGGAATATATGCTTTAGCTATATACCTACCGTTACACCCTCTGTAAGTCTATAAAAATATTAAAATTAGTGTTTATGTTGATTATTTTATTGCCGCAATAAATGTTCAAATGAGGTAGATATTATTTTATAATTATTGAGTTTACGAGCGTATGCAGCGTGTCCAAGAAAACATCGCTACCGTTACATCTTTACAGAAGCCCTTAGAAACTAGTTACTTAAAAGAAAATAATTTGACAGCTATTGCTTGGCAAGGTCTTCTTGCCTTTTTTGTAGGATATATTGAGAAGCCTACAGAATACCGGGCGCATGTCTGGATAACTGGGATTTCGTCAGGACCAGAAGCTTTTTTAGTGGCAAAACCCTTCAAGATTCGTTTATGAGAGCACTGCCGGAAAACAGCTTCAGACATTCTCGATTTTACAACAGAAACCTGGCCATTTGATTTCAATCAATACCATTAAATCACACACACACATAGTATAGTTCCGCCAGTCAGTTTGCTTTTTCTTGAGCTTTCGTCGCTTTGACACCATCAGGACCGTTAGCCCATTCAAAAAGTTTGTCCTTGATCCTCTAGTTGTGTGCTTCTTTGGTTTGGTTCATACACTAACAAATGTTGATATCATTTTTGGATTAATTTAATCGTTATAATTCCTTAAATGTTGTTCTTGATTTTTGCTCTAATATAATAATAGTATTTTTTTTACTTTGCCAGCCTTCTGTCATGGACAATGTAGTTCGCCACACGGTTCTAGAGCTACAACGCCTAAAAAGGTAGAACGGTAAAGTGCATAAAGAGAGTCGCTATGACTGTGACAGTATAGTGTCTTATTTGTTCGATGGTATAGGCGTGCGTAATAATTTTTTAAAAATTATTTTACTCTTGAATTGCGTGAAATATATAAAAACAAATACGTACCTGCTGATTTATTGGCCATTACTGCCCTAGCTTGATTATGAATACCTTACCTTTTATTTATTTATTCATTTTAGAGACATCAACGTTTGAATATGATTCGTATTGTCACGCCCTGCGTTTGGAGTACGACTAGGGGCGGGAAACCTAGGATCGAAAAGAGAAACTAAGATTTAAAAAACAACAATTAATTTATTCAGTATCTATGTGCAAGATCATGTGTCTTTTATTTTATAATAAGTGTAATAATTCTTGAATCCAAATCAAATAGAATTTGTATCAATATAAAAATATTAAATTGACATTACAATAGTTTGTCAGATGCTTCTGGTTACAAATACTTATGGGGGGCTAAATATTAATTTGTACTTACATTGAAATAATTATTTTCTCGCCCTCCATAGCACACCGTGTATCACATTTTTTTAATTTTCTTCTTTTTGAAATAACTGACTCGATTTCAACTACCTCGATTTCCGCTAACTTGATGAGTCGGCATCATTCGCATGTTTTTAAAATTATTGATTTTATAATACTCCATAGGTTCCATTTTCAAGTTTGTTTATTAAATCTGCCGGATTTAATTTACAGGGTAAATGACTTTATTTTAATAAAAAGGTGCAATGAACTATTTTACTTGAGGATAGAAGTATGGAATACTATTTTTTATTATTTCTTTTGTGACAATATAAATCAAATATAATTATTTTAAATTCCGGCAATGCCTGTAGAATTTCTGAAGGTATCGAGATATGCGTTTTATCCCCACTAATTCAATATCATATACGATAAAGAGAGACAAAACCATTAGTAAGGGACAGAAATCCTCGCTGATTGCTTGATTTCGGCGTGGGTTGCCAAATTTACCAAAACGTATTATCCTCGCCGTTGTAAGAATATAAATTAAAATTATATTAAGCAATTATAATAAGCAATGTGAAAGAGAGAAGTACGGCAACAGTCTAAATTTTTTATTCGAATTCCTTTCGTAGCTCATCAGCCATGTGGCGAACTTTAGCTTGTCACTCAGTGCAAACAGTAGCTGTTATTCTGGAGGCGCTACGTCATGGCCTGATGCTTACTTACACATCTGCCATGCTTAAGTACACCTTCCTTTCGTCATTGGCTTGCCTTGGGCGCCACCCGGGTTGATGGGAGTCCAAACCACGAAAATATACCGAATACCTGTAATTATTGGATTGGAAATACATACAAAAAATAAACCCAAAATGTTCCTACACTTACAATAAAGATTCTATTCACAAACCTTGATCATATCAAATTAATATTCAACTCTGAATTTAAAGAAAGGGTTTATGCGAGCTTGTTATTAATTGAAAATATTCAAGTCTAAGATTGACGTTATATTATTTAAGTTTAACAATAAATAAAGAAACTTGGTTTTTCTGGACGCAAGGATTTATGATTTAAATTGTGTATAACCTACGGGAAGATTCTAGATCCACGTCATCTTTATTTCGATGTACGATTATAAACAGTGTTTCCTCTTGCCAGGATAGTCTTTCATTAAGGTTAAACTTTAAGTTAAATAAGATTATATGCAGCGAGTCCTAGATGTAATGTTTGTCAGATTTTTCACTTGTTCCTAGTGGTGTACCACAGGGCTCCGTTCTAGGGCCACTACTGTTTACACTATACACTTCACAATTTTATAAAGTACTTATGCATTGCTCAACTCATTTCTATGCGGACGACACACAAATATATTTTTCCTTTTTTCCAAGCGAAATGGCTGCTTCTTGTCATTTAATCAATCGGGACCTGGACGCCCTCTGCGACATTTCAAACAAATATTGCCTTAAACTCAATCCCCTAAAATCACAAGTAATGCTGTTTGGCAGAGCTGCTGCCCGTCTTAAATGCTTAGAGCATGTCAACATCTGTCTTAATAACGAGAAGCTCACTCTCATAGATGAAGCAAAAAATTTAGGTGTACACGTTGATTACAAACTTAAATTTACGAAACACGTCACGACTATAACTAAAAGAGCTTTCTGCAATTTAAAACTCATATATTCAAGTCGCCATTTACTTAGTAAGAAATGTCGTACACTACTCTGTGAATCGTTAGTACTATCGCATCTTAACTATGGGGATGTGGTTTATGGCCCAAATCTGCTCCGCGCAGATTCACGCAGACTGCAACTGGTTCAGAACTCCTGTATTAGGCTAATTTGTGGCCTGAGAAGAGAAGCGCGCGTCTCTTACTCACTTAGAGATCTGGGGTGGCTCAATATGGAAAAGAGGCGACAATTACATTGCCATACATTTTACCATAAAATAATACTAACTCAAAAGCCGGCTTATTTGTATAAAAAACTAAAATTTAGAACTTCTATTCACAACATTAATGTCAGATTTAAAAACCTCTTGACTCCGCCACAGCACAGGACAACCCAATATCGTGGATCCTTTTCATACAACGTCACCAAGCAGTATAACATACTAAGCGAGACTTTAAAAAATACAAACCTTCCAACGTTTAAATACAATATTAGGCAAGTGTTAATGAGCAACAATGATTAAGTGTTTAGGATTATTGTCTTTTGTAATTGAGTGTATAGTAATATAGGTAATTATTGGTTATGTTATTGTAATTGTTATTGTATTATGGTTATTATTATTATATTACTTTAGCATTATTGAATTATATTACAATCATATATTGTTTTAAAGTTTAAATTATGAATTAAAATATCAGTCAATTATACTTTCTGATGTCGTTTTGACAGATTCAATTAAGATTTTAGGGATACATTATATAGAGAATGCAAGTTTTGTTGGGTTGATTGTAAAAGCGCTGCTCACTGCTATGGCAGATGAGTGCGAAATCTGCCCTTGTCAAATGGAATAACACAATATTATTATTATTATTATTATTATTATTATTTCTTAGTTATTTTCCTTCGTTTTTTTTTTATCTTGTATATTATTCTTACTGACAATAAAAGCATTTATTATGTCTAAATTCGTTTAAGATTCAGCGGTGTGTTTTTTGGAAAACGCTCGGACCCGTGGATTTTTATTTGTTAATGTGGTTTTTCTGACGGTTAATTTATGTATACGTGATAGCCCAAAAATAAGTTACGACCATCAACTTCATTTTTTTAAATGAAAACATCGGTTTTCTATCATTTTTTTTAATATCCTTTTCTCGATATTATTTAAATTTAGTACCGGTATTCATAATAATAATTAGCCCTAACTAGATTAAATTTATTAAGTCTAGTGGCGTCCCGGGGAGCACCTTAACGAATATTATTGACAAAAAAATGTACGCCACTGACTTTTTTCTAACTTTTATATTTTGTTTATGATTTACCAACTAATAATACAACTTTTTGTTTCCTGAATTGTTTTCGTATCTTGCTTCGTTTTCGAGAGAAGAAATAAAAACCACTTTATTGCATATACAAAAAAAATACCTATGTATTTCAAGTTAATTAAAATATGAATTGAAGGTAAGTTTTGATGTCTAATTCACCTGTTTTGTCAATAACAAGTCAAAAACGAATAACTTTCCTAACGCTGAAATGGCCCAGATGCATTTCAATTATGGCCTAGCAAATCGAAATGCTAAAGAAGCTCGGCGAATTTAGGAATGTTATCCAAACAGACTACTACCATGTGCCATTTAGACAGGTGCCATTTAGACTGCTACATGCAAGATTGAGTGAGACTGGGAGGTTTAAACGTAATACGGAACTTCCTGGCAGACCTGCAACAGTAACCACGCCTGAGTTAGAAGAAGCTATACTTCGAGAGATAGTAGATAATCCTTCAACTACTGTCAGGAAGCTAGCAGTGCAACTTCAAACAAGTGCATTAACTGTTTGGAGGGTTTTGCATCTTTATCAACCACACCCATACTACATTCAACGTGTGCAAGCTCTGCTTCCTCTTGATAATAACAATTTTTTACCGAACATTTTATTTACTGATGAGGCCTCCTTTTCAAGAGAAGCCATTATGAATTTTCATAACGAACACTTTTGGGCGGACTATAATCCTCAAAAAATCAGAGAAGATCGTTTTCAGCAACAATTTTCGGTGAAGGCAGGGATCATTGGCGACTATCTTATTGGACCATACTTTTTACCACCTCGATTGAATGGAAACTCCTATATGCAGTTTCTATCTGAAGAACTTGACGTTGTGTTAGATGATGTACCTCTACAAATAAGAACTGATATGTGGTTCATGCATGACTGCGCCCCAGCTCATCTTAGCTTAGTTGCTCGTCAATACCTCGACAAAACTTTTCCGAATTGCTGGATTGAACAGGCAAGTCCCCACGGTTGGCCAGCTCGCAGTCCTGACTTGAATCCTCTCGTCTATTATTTATTGGGTCACCTTAAGTCTCTTGTATACAAGACGCCTGTACCTACTAGATGAAAACGACTTAAGAATTCGAATTATTGAATGTTGCAATGCGATACGAATTAATGCAGGCATTTTTAAACGTGAAGATCAACTTGTTTTAGTAAACTTAAAAATAAAGAAATTTCCATATGCTTAAAACTTTTTTGAACGCGCTGTATATCAAGGACATCACACTAGCAGCCATTCATAATGTTGCCTAGATCGATGGGGCTAGGAGGGATGAGAGGTATTTAATGCGGCTTCTAATTAGAAGCTGGACCTACACGCAAAAGGTTGAAAAGAAATAGGTTGTTGTTCAAAAAGTGAGGCAAATAGAAAAAGTTGACAGACTATTGACTAAATCAAGGTTAGACCTGTAAAGCGTTGTTGCGGGGCATTCAGATATTTTATGCGATTTCTAAAAACAAGTTTTTGTGGTGTTGCAAATTACCAAAATCTATCCAATAAAGTATTTTAAAGAATAATTATCGACACTTTGCATCGAGCATATGACTGCGAGGTGTCGTTGGCGACACGCCAAATGTAAGCAAACGAGCTCCATCTGTGTTAAGTATTTGCTGTATATCCTATAAAATGTTAAGAAAGCTCAATTAAAATAAAACTTGGTTAATGCTCAAATATCAAAACTCGTCTAAAAAAAGTTTGTTTTCCCCTTAAACTTTTACTGCCTCTTAAATAAACCCTTTTATCACAATTTAACTCTTAATCGTTTTTATCCACTTTTAATTTCCCCACAAGAATTCTCAAGTTCGAAAATTCGCCAACTTTGCAAAGAGGTTTAACTTTAATCTGGAGTTAAGTAAATCTGAAATTAATCCTTTAATACCTGCTTTGGTTAAAGTCTGAAAAGTTTTGATAATAGAAGGCTGTTGGCGTTTATTTAACTTCTAGCTTTCTTTTAAACCGAAGCAGTGTTTCTAAAGAATAAAAGAAAGAATAAAGTCAAAGGAACGTCTTTGCAATGTTAGACAATTCGAATTAAGTTTCAACATTAAAATTTGTAAATATGCGGTTAATATGCATCAGGGGTCAGGGTGTACATTAAATATACAGGGTAACTCAAAAACACTTTTACAAACTTCGGAAGGTGATGAAAGACTTGTTACTACTATTAAAGGTTCTATTGCAATATAATGTATGCTGATATACAGGGTGTAATTTAATTGAGTGCCGATACTTAAGGGTGATAATCTATGAATGATTCTAAGATAAAAAGTTCATATGGACATATGTCCTAAACCTCTTCATTTTTGAGCTACAGGGTGTTAACATTTTAAGAAAAATATAACCTTTTTATATAAATCACTCTTAGATATTTTTATGAAATTTTGTACATACCTTTTAATCAATAAGGAGCATTTTTTGACCTAACAGATTTATAAAAATTTTTACCAGTGACGTCCGTACGGGGTTTGAACTGAATATTTTTAAAGAAAAAATGGATACGCCACTGCTTTTTCTAAAAACGAAACTTACTTTTGAAATTCCCATTTATTTTAAAGCAAATTTCGTTTATGGACTTACTTTTGTACGACGCACCGTTTTCGCGTAAAAAAATAAAAACAAAAAAAACATTTTTTTCTTCGGTTCATTGAGACTGCTTTTATTTATTTTGTTGAATTTGGTTGGCACCCACCATGAGTGGAAACACTTTTTTTGGGACAACAATTTATTTTCTACTCACCAGTGACATTCAACTGAACGTTTGAAAAGAAAAAAACGGTAACCATATTAAATGCCCTCTTAAAGCAAATCAAATAAAAATCAGTAGGCTGGGTAAAGCTACATCAATTTTGACGTTTCTTTTCATAAAGACAAAAGGCCTGGCATTGATTTTGCATTATTAAATAATTATTATTACAGTAAGACGTTAAATTATAATAAAAGAATGGTAAATTTTACAAACAGTGAATTAACTGACATGCATTTTATTTATGGGCTTGCAGACGGTAATGCATACGAAGCCAGGCGGATATACCAAGAGCGGTATCCAAATCGCGTAGTACCCGATCCGAGAACATTTTCTAGGATTCATAGACGTCTCCACGAGACCGGAACTTTAAGAGTAGACCACAGTGCTAAAGGAGTCCATCAAACAGTAAGAACACCGGAACTTGAAGAAGGAATTTTACACGAAATTGAGGAGAACCCCGAAAGTAGCACGAGGAAAATCGCGGCAACATTTAATGTTTCACATTTTCTTGTTTGGAAAATTCTCATCGAAAATTTATTATACCCATATCACATTCAAAGAGTCCAGGCATTACTCCCTAGAGATTTCCCGATGCGCATTAATTTCTGTGTGTGGTTTCTTCAAAACCTGATGGAAAATCCGTTATTTGACAGGCACATTCTTTTTACCGACGAAGCTAATTTTTCTCGAAACTCAATAAGAAATTTCCATAATAACCATTTATGGGCGGATGAAAACCCTTATGCAATTGTAGAATCAAATCATCAAGAACAGTTCTCAATAAATGTTTGGGCTGGCATTATTGATGATTATTTGATAGGCCCATTTTTTCTCCCAAGAAGACTTGATGGACAATCATATTTACACTTTCTTGAAGAAGATCTGCCGCCAATGCTTGAAGACATTCCATTATTATTAAGAAACCAGATGTGGCTAATGCACGATGGTGCGCCTCCACATTTTAGCTTACGAGTGCGTGAATTTTTAAATCACACCTATCGCAATCGGTGGATAGGTCGCGGAGGAACGCAGCCATGGCCACCTAGATCTCCGGACCTTAACAGTTTAGACTATTTTTTCTGGGGGCATCTGAAAAGCTTAGTGTACCAAGTGCCGATTCATACCGAAGAAGAGTTATGAAATCGTATATTAGTATGCTGCCAAACCATAAGAAACACCCCGGAAATCTTCGAAAATGTGCGTCAGTCTATGGGAAGAAGAGTCCATGCTTGCATACGTGTGGGTGGACGACACTTCGAACAACTACTGTAAATAATGTGGGTTCTTTATTCTGTTTATCTTCTCTTGTCATTTCGCTTTCGATTTAAGGTTTGGAATTTTTCCTTTTAAATTAATCGCGATTTTTGAAATAAAATTTTTTATTTTTTTTTGTTTTTATTTTTTACGCGAAAACGGTGCGTCGTACAAAAGTAAGTCCATAAACGAAATTTGCTTTAAAATAAATGGGAATTTCAAAAGTAAGTTTCGTTTTTAGAAAAAGCAGTGGCGTATCCATTTTTTCTTTAAAAATATTCAGTTCAAACCCCGTACGGACGTCACTGGTAAAAATTTTTATAAATCTGTTAGGTCAAAAAATGCTCCTTATTGATTAAAAGGTATGTACAAAATTTCATAAAAATATCTAAGAGTGATTTATATAAAAAGGTTATATTTTTCTTAAAATGTTAACACCCTGTAGCTCAAAAATGAAGAGGTTTAGGACATATGTCCATATGAACTTTTTATCTTAGAATCATTCATAGATTATCACCCTTAAGTATCGGCACTCAATTAAATTACACCCTGTATACAGGGCTGCTCAGCAGTCCGGAATAAAATTAATATAGCCTTAACCTGTAACTGTTGGGGAAAATGCTCGGACACGTCAATTTATTTTTATATATGCTCACATTTTGACATTATTCGTTTGTTTTTTTATAAACATTTGTTAAAGATGTAACGACATCGATCTTTTTTTTAAATGGAAACATACAGCTTGTGATATATCATTTGAAAGCTAATATCTCGTACAGTATGCTCATTAATTTTGACGCGATTCTGTCAAGCTATTTCAAAATGGCGACTGCTAAAAATTTTAAAAAAATCCCTATTTAAATAAGCAGAGATGATAAATCATCGATGTTTCTTTTACCTTTCAAGGTAAGAAATCTTCGTTGTTTCACGTTCTGACATTTTGTGACATTGTGACTTAACAATAGTTATGGTTTATTTGTTATTTATTTTGTAAAAAAAAATAAAAATGTAACGAAACAAAACAAAACACAACGAAAAGGTGGTTTAACGTGGCAAATGCTGGAAATGTCCTCCACCCTCTACTTGGCATGCTCCCAGACGATGGTAAAATTCGTCGACGGAATTTCAAATGGCTTCAGCCGGTATGTTATGTGCCTCCAATCTAATTTTGTTTTTCAAATCTTCAATATTATTTGGCCTATTTTGGTAAACTTTTTCTTTTAAATACCCCCAAAAAAAATAGTCTAAAGGCGTTAAGTCTGGGGACCTCGATCACCGCATCAAATATCTATCGTGGATTTTCTTGACTCCAGAAACGATAATTATGTCTGTTAACCACACCGTTTAAATACAAAGTAGCTTCATCCGAAAATAATATGTTTTGTGGAAACTTATTATTCTCGTCACATCGTCTCATCACTTCTTCGCAAAATTGCAAACGCCTATCATAGTCATTTTCTAAAAGCTCTTGGACAAGACATACTTTATAAGGGTGGTATTTTTCTGCTTTCAAAAATCTTCTAATATTACCTCTAGATGTATCATGATTTTGAGCCAATGAAACTGTTGAACCATGTGGATTATCCTGCAGAGATAATGCAATATCCAATTTTTCATCGTCGCCTAAAACACGTGGCCGTCCATTCCTAGGCAAGTCCTTTACTGTGCCATGTTTATCAAATTTATAAAATATTTTACTAACAGTGCCCTGTGAAGTTTGATTTTCCGAATATTTAGCATTAAATAAAGTGCACACTTCACTTTGACTTCTTATTTTATCTCCACATCCTAACAATATCAAGACTTGGATACGCTGCCTTTCCGACAAAACCATTTTTGTTTAGAAAATTGTAAAATAATACTTCGGAAATACCTAAATTAGTTTTACAACTTCACAATGTCACAAAATGTCACAACGTGAAACAATGAAGATTTCTTATCTTGAAAGGTAAAAAAAAACATCAATGATTTATCATTTCCGCTTATTTAAATAGGGATTTTTTTAAAACTTTTAACAGTCGCCATTATGAAATAGCTTGACAGAATCGCGCCAAAATGTATGAGCATACTGTACGAGATATTAGCTTTCAAATGATGTATCACAAGCTGTATGTTTCTATTTAAAAAAAAGATCGATGTCGTCATATCTTTGAAAAATGTCTATAAAAAAAAACAAACGAAAAACGTCGAAATGTGAGCATATATCAAACTAAATTGACGTGTCCGAGCATTTTCCCCAAAAGTTACAGGTTAAGGCTATATTAATTTTATTCCGGACTTTTGGGCAGCCCTGTATATTTTTCTAACGTTAGACCTTGGGGAGTTTTCACAAATCCATAACTAAATTGACATATGATCTCATTTGAGGTTTTTAAATTATTTCGTGTCTTTTTAAGCAACCAAATCCCGAGATTAACCGTTTCATAGCATCAACCCATGTAGCAAGTTGCCGTCATAATGACGTCATTTATTAGTCATTAGAGTTAAATGGTATTATTGCCGTATTCTCTTTACAATAAATATGGTTATTAAGCACAGAGAAATTAGTTGTGAATCTAGAACCAATCCCAGTATTTTATTTCGCTTCTATATGGAATTTCCACGTGGTCAGTACTAAGAACGTTGTTACCTTATAAAAATAATTTGCAGTTTCGTTTCCTGCAAGAACCATATTATACTTTGTGTTGCTTGCATTTAAATTGAATTTGTTGGTACATAGCCAATTCAATAATGAACTCAATTGTGGGGTTATTACCTCAACCAGTTGTCCAAAATTATTTCCAGACACCGATACTAAAGTCGCATTCTCAAAAAGCTTATATACTCAAGAACTTTTTTTAATTTATTTATCTTTTGATAGATAGCACCATTAATTCTCATCACATTTGGAAGCGATCACTGAGGTAGTTGGCCTGTTAAGACTGTAAAGCTGCAATTTGATGAAAAGTCGTTCTCTGTTTGGAAAGTTCTCGCCATCACATTTTCCATCATGCACATTATCACGCCGCCATACATACTACAAAGCTTATTTGCCATAACCATGATTTTCGCGAAATCCCGACTACCCCTTGAAAATTATACCATATTTCTCTTGAAACTTTTGTAACTGATTGCACAAAATGATCTCCATTATATCATTTGTCATTGATAACAGATTTCGGTCGGTTATTCGTAGTTTTAAAAACGTAGTGTAACAGATCCTAGAATTTACACTTCCTCCTATTGGTACATCATAGGTTTAGAGTAGAGCTTCAATTGTAGGTTTTGCTAGATTTTACAGGTTTACGGTAACATAAGGTTAACCAAATATAATTCAAAACTTTATTATTAAATTAGGTATTAACTCGAGGTAATTTTGTATTTGTTCAGTCTTCTGTCTAATGCAGCACGATTTAAAGTTGTACCAAGTTACCTACATTACGTAAACTTTATTAAATAACCAAGTTGTTGCAAAGTTAGATACTGGTGCCGTTCCAAGTTTGTCTTGCAGTAAATGCGACGTTGGTTTTAACGAAAATTGTCCCGGAAATCTATTATTTTGGACGACTTTAAGTTAATATTAAATACAGCTTGCCAACCATTATAATTGGTGTGTCATTCAAAGCGGAATTGTAAAATTTTACGTGCAAGCACTTCAGCTGCGTAAATACATATTATTGTTAATCTTTTCATTGATTTTATGCAGGGTTCAAAATGTATATTAATTATATTTAATACAGTGAGAGAGGTTATAATAATAATTAGTCTACAAGGGAAAATTTGCCACACCATACCCTCTGGATCTATACTGATCTATAAAATTTAAGATTACTACGAAGGTTGACTAACCTGAACAAACTACTAATTAGTGCGAAACACCCTCCTAAACCATGCAAGATCTGGCATTATACATCAGCTAAGTGGGATGACCTAAGGGATCATTTTCGAACCTTTCCTTGGCGGAACGTTGGTTTTACCTCTGACGATACATCCATCTGTGCTACAGAAGCATCGGAGGAGCCTTCATCCTTTTCTCAAAAAGGTGCCCTTCTAACGGCAAGCCTTGATTTACCAAAGATTGCGAACGAGCTATTAAATCAAAAAATTATTTCTACCGACAACAGCGTCAAACCCCTACCGCTGAAAATCGTACCATCTTTGTTAACTCTCGAAACCAATGCAGGCAAACGATAAATCAAAGCAAAGAAGCACATAACCAGAGGAACTTCTTGAATGTCCTAACGGCTCAAGATCATTTTGGTCGGTAGCTTAAGCCACCAGTCAGAACTTTACCAAGTCAACCATTCCACCTCTTACTGGCGGAACTATTCTCGTCAAGTTCAACGGTTAATGTTCAGGGAAAAACTCCACCGAAATTCCTCCTGTGGAATCGAGAATCCCGAGATTGTTTTCCGGCGGCGCCATGTTAAAGGAATCTTAAGGAGTCTTGACACCAAAAAAAAGCTTCTGGTACTGACGAAATTCCAGTCATCATAATTAAGACATGCGTTGGTGAATTGACACCGGTATTTTGTATGCTTTTTAACTTATCTTACAAAAAAGGCATATTTCCTTCTTGCTGGAAAACTGCGGAGGTCCAGCTCATACCCAAAAAGGGCAAGAAGACCTGGGCAAACAACTATCGTCCAGTCGCAATACTTTCGGTAGTCATGGAGAAGGCTATCAACGAAAAGTTATTAAAGTACCTGAAAAGCTTCAACATTATTAGTATTTATTAGTGACCGCCAATGTGGATTCCGTAAGTCCAGATCAACAGGAGACCTTCTTGTTTATGTTACTTACGTTTATAACAACGCAATAGAACATCATGGGGAGTCCCGGGTGGTAACACTGGACATTACTAAGGCCTTTGACTGAGTATGGCATGAGGGGCTCCTGACTAAAGTGAGAGCATACGAAATGCTGGTTCAATTTTGTTCATGACTGTCAAGCTTTCTTAAAGACCGTTCTCTGCGAGTGACGATGGACGGATTTCTTTCAGACATATTTAACGTTAACGCCGGAGTCCCTCAAGGTTTTATATTATCGCCCACCCTGTTCTTACTATATATTAACGATCTTTTGGAAAAACAAAAAATCCTATATATAGCTTCGCTGATGACAGACCAGAAATCAATTTGCGTAATCAGCAGAAAAATTAGATTAGTTTTTTTAACAGTGTTCTACAACTTAAATGAACTACTACCTACGTTAAACATCCTTTTGAAACAGAGATAGACAGATGCTTATATAAAATAAAATAGCAACAATGTATAACTGGT
This sequence comes from Polydrusus tereticollis, assembly GCA_963920685.1. Taxonomy (NCBI): domain Eukaryota; kingdom Metazoa; phylum Arthropoda; class Insecta; order Coleoptera; family Curculionidae; genus Polydrusus; species Polydrusus tereticollis. Next base: position 23,138,241 of record OY987328.1, read on the forward strand.
AAACCTATAATTAAAAATGATGTAACGTTGGTCCTAGCTTTTACTGCATGGTCACGTACCCCGATGTTTCTCAGTGCATTCACCAAAGCTTACCAAAAGAATCTTTGAAATTACATTATTTTCAACAGTTTCACGGTGGTACTCCAACAAAGTGGTATGATAAAACATAAGTCTCTATTACCCATTGCAGATCCCTAACCAATATAACTGCTTTTTAAGGTTTTTTAAAGTACCAAATTAACGTTATTCGTTTCATCGTCAATGTAAATAATCCCGATTTCCTGACACGTGAGGCGTCATGTTTTGTATATCGTATTTTCTTAATGTAATTGAGCATATTTATGCAATAAAAAAATGTGCAAGTTCCCTACTAAAACAAAAAATAATAGTGACCGTATAGTAACTGTAATTTAATAAAGGCATTTAACAATATTACAAAGAGGTCGGCCGGTATCCAATCTCAACATAATTAAACTGCACCTGCTCCAACCTTGTACAAATTGTATCTCAATATGTGGAAGTAAACTAGCACTTATGATCTAAGATGGTTACATTAGGAATTTGTAATTAAATACGTTTGTTTAAAAAATTAGTAGGTATATGCAAATTATTTGTTTTATTTAAGAGCAATTAAACGAAATTAAAAAAAAAGGATTGCTGCAGATTAGCCAGTACCTTTCCTAAGATAAATCGGGTCCGCTGAATTCGAAATTATTTAAAACTATTTTGCCCAATTCAGTTTTTTTTTTAAGATATTACAACAAACCATTGTAACATGCAGAAATTCAAAAATTCGTAATTTGAATTTTGGTTTTAAAAATCAATTGACAATAATTTTTATAGGTGCTGTAAACGCCCAAGAAATAGACAATCACGTGAGATGCATTTGATGTACCTACGTAACCTAAACTATTTGTATCCAAATTCAAAGTTTGATAACATAACAACAGTTTTAATTTAATTTTGAATTAAACACGATAAAATTTTATTTTATCGTGTCAAAATTACTATAGGATCGCATAAAACTTGTACAAGCTAGAGCAAATTAATGCAGAGAATCTTCTCATCTTAATCCGAAGATTTATTTACCCTTTTTGGGCTTGAGAGATACTGTGCAGTTTTTCTCAGTTTTTTTTTTTTCAGAATTCTCTTCATTTCTTCCGAGCCTTTGTTTGTAATAATACCTCCTGTAATTTATTTCCTCTCTTCTCTGGTACTTTGTTGATTTCATCTAACTATAATTTTACTGGCCATCCTCTATTATTTTTCTTTATTGTTCTTATTCTTCCTGTTCTCCATTCTCTTATTTACATAACCAAACGTAACCTGACTATACTTCGTTCTATGGTTTCGTATTTAGGCCAATCGATATGTATTTAATTTCTGATAATAATGGCCTAATCGGGTTCTGGTGTCAATCTTCTTTAGGCATCTCACGTCTGTTACTTACTTACTTACTGGTTGCTTTTCTACTATTGAAGAATTTTCCATTGTCTACTTTTCTATTTTTGGGTATAATTGTTTCTAGGTGTTTAAAGTCGGTTCTATTTATCAATTCTCTTCTTTTATTGAATGGATTTGTTCTGCTTTGCTTAGAATCATAGTTTTAATCTTTCTATGCCATTGTCATAATGTTGTATTTCGTTTTTGACCTCATTTTCCGCTTCGACTAGTACGTTGCTTTAGTCCTTTGCTGTCTCGAACATTTTGAGTTTTCCCTGATTATTTTTGACATGATTTTTAACTTTCTTGTGTAGTCCTCTGATACTTCTAATTGTGCTGATTTATGCGCCTTTTTGCCAGGATCTTCCATATATCATTAGTATTTATTACTTCGAAGGTCTTTCTAAATCTACAAAGCACATGTGTAGTAGATTCCTCGTTTTCTTTAAATTTATGACTTTATTCAACATTTTGCAATCGCATCAACATTTACTATTTGTGAACTAATGATTCACTCACCTATACATATTTTAAATAGAAGGAAAATATTTCATTTTTTATAGTGTGGCGTGTAGCAACAGATAATTTAATAGAAATTATTTTAAAAAAAAGGTAATTTTAAAATGTATTTTAATATAAAATATTATACACTCTAGGAAAAGTTGAAGTGGCTCAACTGTATATCTTTATTTAGGCCTTAATTATGTTTCAACAGACAGCTGTTACCGCTAAAGATTAAAAAGAGATTTTGTGCTGGTGTGTTATTAAGGGAATCTTAAAATCTCGACTAAAATTAGTTTTACCTTTATTAGTGTCTTGATTCGACTTAAGTGGATTTTAAGTTTAAAGTTGATTTATGATGATTTTATGCCCTAGAGTGATTGAAGATCTACTTGTGGATATGGCCCATAATATGAATATTCTGTTAATGATAACAGCTACACAGTAACTTCCATGATAACAATTGTTCCAACAATGGTATTCTTAGAAGTTTTTGTTGTTTGAGTTAACCAGCAGTGACGGATATAGAAATAATTCATTTGTGGGGTCCAAAACTGCCGAGGGTGTAAAGTAGCGCCCAAAAATTCGAGTCTTTCTCAGGGGGCGGAGAGAAGGGGGATCTGCACCCCCTCGGACCCCCACCCCCCAATTGATAATTAATTTGGATCTTAGCAAGTGAATTAGATTATCACCCAAATTGTTATCTGTATTAAACAGCATTGTTATAAACGCACAATAGCATCCTGCAACAGATTCCTATAGTGTCCTTTATAATTGCCTACGATTTTATTTCACTTAAAGCTTTGTAGCCCTGGACAAAAAAATCCAAAAACAAAAACAATATAAAAGGATGTTTTCAACCCCAGCTTTGTGTCTACTTGATGGTAAGTCTGGAGATACGAATTAAAAAGTATTTATATATTTTATACCGGGTTTTCAAAATAATGTTTCAAGAATGACGTATTTTATACTAAGGTTTCCCAAGTTTTCCAAATTGATGTAGAATTTTGTTATTCAGAGTATCTGTGCACCTTTTGCCATAAAATTCACATAATGTCGTGGTTAAAAAAAGCTTTCAGATTGGTTTTTGATTTTTTTTCCTAGTGCTGCCAAAAAGTTTTTTTTTTTGCTTTTAATTATTGCTCTTAAACTAAGAGTAAATTAAATAACATTTTAGGCAACCTGACAAATTAATTTAATAAAATTTATTCGCGCAAATGCACGTTTAAAGATGTATGTTAAGGGAACAAAACAACCGTGATATTAAAAAAAAAATAAAAATGTTAAAATACATAATATGTAAATACAAACATGTTAACATAAAAAAGTAAACATATGTATTTGTAATTACACAGAAATGACACGAAATCGGTAATCTTTTTCTGTTTCTGAGATTCGCAATATTTAACCCATATTGAGTCCTTCATTGTGATAAGCTGAAGTATATCATTACGATCAGTTTCCAGTTGTTTATTAAAATAGGTATTTGATATTTACTGCATCTCTTTCTTCTTGAAGACTAATTTTGATGCATCCACCAGCACTAGCCTACTGTATATAATATTTATTATATTGCATTTACCAACATCATTATCATCATCATCGTAGTTATTAAAAAGCAATAATTACTATAATATTGCGACGACCACCCAAGTATGTAAAAGTATACGGTAATCTAAATCATACTAACCTGAAAGGTGCTAAACAAAATATTATAATAGAAAAAATTTTAAATCTATTTCCCTAACTGTAATTGCGGTCCATTAAAAAAAAATACCCTATATGACAAGATATATATCTATAGCTATGGTATTCGTGCTTAAATATTTATATAGTTAGTTAGTAAGTATATTTTCTAATATATTGTTTTTTTGTTGCAGGTGAGAGAAAATTACCCTGCTGCTAACAGACTCCTGTAAAAAAAGGTAAATTTTAAATATTTAATTACTATAGGTACCCACCTAATTAAATTTGAAATCATGAAATCATTTTAACTAACAAAGCTTACCTATAAAATTATCGGGGTCCTAAAACTACATTATCTATACTCGAACTCCGAAATACCTGTCAGTGACTCATCACTAGCATATAGAGAGCTCCGGGTTGTGCGAGGCGCGACGTCAGGGGAATGAATTCCAGTAGCGTGTGCATTTCAAAAAAACAATAAATGATAAAATTTCGTCGGAACGTCATATAATTTTTACAAATTAAATTTATTCATTAAACCTGATCGTATAAGACGACTAGGATTTCTTAGACCTTGCAAAAATTCATCCATAAATGCTCGTATTGAACTTTTAATATTTAGATTTTGCCATACCTTCTCAGCTGTGTGCCCTTTATTAAGTCATGATTTGTCGGTGTAATAATTTTTTTTCCCTTTTTCCCGAAACTCCCGTATTTTTTCCAAATATTTTCGGCACCATACAATAATTTCATTTTTTTCAATTAGTAAGCTTTTTCGATTTTGTCTAATATACCTACCCTACAGCTCATTTCTTTTAAGGTTCGTTTGAAAACTCTTAATGATATTTTAGGTAAAGATGTGTCCTTCTTAATTTCAGCTATCATTTTTTTTATTGTAAATAGTTCATTTAGGAAAAAATCTATGGTTTTGCGACAAATGGCGTATTTTGTTGCATCATCCAGGATTATTTTTATTCCGCCCCCTTGTCTGGGCACCTCGACTATTTCCTATTTCTTAATTTTCTTGATGAAGGCCTTTCAAAACCCTAAACACAGTGCGCGAGGAAAGTTTCGTTAAAGTGCCACATATTTTTGCAGCATCCAATGTGGTTAGTTCAGGATTTCGTTCTCGAATTCAATTGTAGTTGAGGGTTCGTTACTATCCGTTTACTCAATTAAAAGCAGTTTACAACACTAAACAAAGTTTAATAACTATACATATTTACACAAAACAATATCTATGATGTGAACGACCCATCTACTACGAACACTGAAAAAACTAACAAAATCTATCGATAAATTAAAACACAATTTAATCAAGCTGTGTGAAAACCCTGCCGGCACGCATATTTTTAAATCTTTGAAGTTGTGAATTCAGTGTGTGGCCACATTTATTTCATCCGCTCTTAGAATCCCAGTATCGGAATCGCCGTGCTATATAAAATGCATTTAGCTGATTGTGGCTTGTATGACAACGTCGCCACTTAAGTTCACTGTAATTGTAGCGGCAGAGATTTTTGTATGAATAAAAAACATTTACTTGTACAATATTTTTTTTTTGCCACTTCCTAGATTTGGTGAATGGTATTATATGAGTCACTGACAGAATTTGTGGACTTTGGGTATAGGAAAAGTCAAAACGTTAGCAAAATTATTAGGCCCAAATTCGCCCATCGCTGAAATTCGGCTCTTATTTATTGCTTAGGACATCGATGACATCGAGCCTCTTTTACAGATATTTAATGGCAACTGATTATAATACTACGGAGCCTGAAATATATGTAATTAAAGAAAATTCTAAACATACTTTGATTGAGTATGGCTATCATTTGTCGCTGATGTCACATCCGGTTTTACGTCAACTTAACTTTGAAATTAGCATTTCGCTAGTTAACACATTTTTTTAAAAATCTAAAAAAAAAATTACATACCATGAACTAAGTTCCTCTCTATTTACTACCATTGGGCGTAACCCTATACCTTAAACGGCTAATAAATTAAATAGAAATAAAAAATGTTTTTTTAAACAATATAAATAATATAAAAAAAATATCATCCTACCTACAAAATTACACCATTCACAGTATAATATTACTTTGTCTTTAATTCTGGAATTCCTCACTCCCTGTTAAGTTACGTTCATTAATATGAAGCAACTTCAAAAAAAAATCATTATACTCGTTTTTGGGTAAGGTATGATTTATTTTATCTATAACCGGTCGTTGATTCTACCAATGCACAATCTCTTCTAGTATCTCCTAATGATGGACGTCTAAATGCCCGAAACATGTAGGGAACATAAAACCTTTTCGTAGAAAACTTAATTAGCAATACTTTATTTTTATAGACAATTAAATAAGTAAGTGTGTCACAAATACAAAAACCACATGTTTAAACTTAATTTTTATTTATGGAAATTGGAAATGATAAAAACTTTATAATAAATGGAGAAATAAGCAATTTAAGAATAGGGCATACTATGTAGAAGAAAAAAACAAGAAATTACCTCTACTATAAGGTCTGTTCCAACCATCAGTCCCTGACAGTTTCAAACTCTCAAATACAATCAACCAGTTGTAGGACTTAACAAGGCATTCTGGAGTCTACGTGCAATATTCATCTGGTAGACTCTATTTCTGACTAAAAGCTGGTCCCGGACTGCTGGTTGGAACAAGCCTATAAACTTCTGTAGGGAATGCATCGAATTAGCAATCACCCTGAATTAAATCCAAAATTTCTCAAGGCCAAAATAGTTAGCAGTACGTAATCTTAATGCTTTAATTTTTTTAATCATGATATCAATGTTAGAATATTTTCTTCAATGTTGCATTTACCTTCGTATAAAATGCAACACAAGAATAGAATATTTCGCCTATCTAAATAATTCAAGTTAGTAACCTCATTATTTACCGAGAAAAGTGCATTAACTTTAGTGCAAAGAGCCGCACCTTTAAATAAATATTATAATCAGAAAGTGGTACACGACTGAGTGATCATGGTAAAAGTTATTAATGGGATAGAGAAACCTTTAAAAACATATGCTATAAGCCGATCATGATGTTTTATAACTTTTTATTGAGCATAATTTTGTTGTTTTTATTTCGTTTAATATCTTGTCTTGACCTCTTATTTAATACCGTTTAGAATAAATGGCGTTGGTAGGTAAATTAACAGCAATGAAGTAGTAATTGTAGTCTGTGGCAGCACGGTAGGTATCTATTTGTTGATATTACTTGATATTTCAATACTTAACAGAGCCAAAGGCCAGATAACATTTGATACATGGTGATTTAAAAGTACTTTGACAAACTGCAAGAGGCAATTGCTGGTTAGGCGATAACATGCTGGTTAAAAATTAAATTTTAATATTTTCTGAGTTGGTACAAATTTATAACTATTTAGTCGCCACAAAAAAAGAATGTAGTGAATAACTGACAGCATACAACATTAAAGTAACGTAAAATTTAAAGTACTTTAAACGTCCAGTGAGGACAACTAGAGATCAATTGATTCTGTACGGATTTTATAAACCTAATATCAAGTTCCCTTAATCTTCCCATTTCATTTGAAGAATGATTCTGAATTTGGTTATACGTCTTTAATGTCATTATTCTCTTAAAGTTAACCTCACTTCAACCACCACGTTGCAGTAGTTAACACGGTTGAGGTTGGCACAGGTTATATTCAATTTTATTATACCTAACTACCCCTCTTTTAAAAAAACTTTTCCTAAAAATGAAAACACTATTCTTTTTCAAAAATATGGGGCGTAGCCCCATATCTACGTGTTAATTAACAACACTAATAAAACAATTTTTTCAACATTTAAATTAATATTTCTTAATCTTCATACAAAAATTTACAAAACTTTTATAAATAAAAAAAAAACCTTTCTCCTCCAATAACGTTATAATTAAATTTATTATCTTTTATCCATAATGCTCCTTCACTAATTAAAATTTCACATTTATAATTAAAACGTCACGTATATTCGAATCTTAATACAATTAATATGTTGATATGACCAGTTAGAACATTAGGTCTTCAACTATACATACCTCATCCTGTTAAGCTGTACTTATTAATTTAAGACAACTTACATTAATAGTTTCGCTCAATTCGATGTTAGGTAAGTCGTACTTAAACTTTCATTTTATATTTATTGGTCGTTCCTAACTTGGTACTATCCTTTATAGTATCCCCTGAGGATGAACGCTTAAGCATTTGAAACATGTAGGGAACAATTTATTCGTTTTTAAAAATTAATAAACTGTGGAGGAAGACTGTATTGTTCCATTTACATTACTTTGACTCCGCTGAAAGTAGGGACTACTTCTTCAATATTATTACCCACTTTCTTGCAATAAATGTAACAATAATAAACTCTTGCGTGCATGGTTGTAGGTGTAGGTGCTTAGCTACAAATTTTGGCCCTCCTGTAACTTTCGACAAAGGGGCCCTAATAAAAACTACCATCTTGTTTGACGTTTAATGGCATTTCTGCCATATTATTATTACGACGATAAAATTAAACATAAACACTAAAGGTGGATTTATGCAGACGAATTAAGACATTAATTTTTATTTTATTTGTTTGGTGGTGTTCATAAATACCAGCATAACATTACGAACATTTATATTTTAATCGTTAATTTTAATTTAATGTAATTTTTCTTACTGCATAAATCCATATTAGTGTCTGTCCATATAAGGAGATTTCCACGTGATTCGAGTGGCGCATTTCGGAATGCACGATTGTCAGATACTAAATATTATACAGGGTGTTTCATTAATATAAATCCAGAAATAGTCTGGCTTCTTAAAAATATTAAAGAAAGTTCCTATGAACTTAAGTTAAAAACGTATAATATGGAATTGGGGAACGAAATCCTGAACTAACCACATTGGATGCCGCAGAATTATGTGGCACTTTAACGAAACATTCTTCGCGTATTGTGTTCTGGGTTTTGAAAGGCCTTCATCAGAAAAATGACGAAAAAGAAAATAGTCGAGGAGCCCTGACAAGAGGACGAGATATATAATAATCCTGCATGATGCCGCAAAATCCATGAGTCTATTTCCTAAATAAAATATCCAGAATTAATAATATGGTGGCTGAAATTAAGAAGGTACAATTTTGGGTATAATAAACGAAATCGAAAAAGCATACTAATACTAATTGAAAGAAATGAAATTATTTTATGGCGGCGAAAATATTTGGAAAGAATCCGAGAGTTTTGGGAAGAAGGGAAAAAATTGTATAACACCGACTCTTTCACTGTGTGTATTTTGCACCGGCAATAAAATCGGTATTTAGCTAACAATCTAACTAACTGGACTGGTGGTCGACAAAATCAACCAACTTCGTATTGCCGCGACCATTTTTTGACATTTAGAAAAACAGTCACCTGAAAATACAATCATTTTTTTTATTTCTATGACGACAATTATTTAATTGAAGTCATGTCAAACTGACATTTTTGTATTAAAACGAGTTTATATGTAAAAACAAAATGAGTTTTTCAGCTGTAATTGAAAAAAATAACGCGCAGATCATCAACTACAATAATTGTAATTTTTATATGTAGGTAGTTTTTATTACCTTTTTTATTACTGGATTTGTTTAAAATTTAAATAAACGTTGTTTTAAAACATCCGTTTCCATGTATTCTCACTCTCGTAAAATGGTCATGTCGAATACCACTCGAAAAAAATTTAAATCTGCAAAATTGTTCTCTTGGTTTATTTAAATTTGTTGCTTTTAGCAGTTTTGCTCATGAAATTGCCTAGCAACAAACTTTCATACCAATCGAAAATTTTGCCGACAAAACTTTTTCTCTTGTGGTATTATATATGACAAAACATGGCTCAATGTAGGACACAGAGTTGAAAAGGTATGGCAAGATGTAAATATTAAAAGTTCAAGGCAAGGACTAACAAATCCTAGTGGAAAAAGGTCGTCGTCTTATAGGATCAGGTTTTAAGGGTTAATGAAGTAAATTTAATTTATGAAAAATTATATGACGTTCCCACGAAATTTTATTCCCCTGGCGTCGAACAACCAGGAGCTCTCTATATGCTAGCAATGAGTCACTCACAGAAATTTTGGACTTTGCGTATAGTATTAAACTCGCATGTAAAAGCTCTTCTTTGGTGTATTACTCCGTTCGACTGGTATTGCAAACTTGATTCATTAATGGGTAACAGCCAACATTACTAATCAATAAATGTACACGTATAGTAGGATATCGACATATTTTATTGACAATTAGGTAACTGAAAGCAATTTTTCATTAATTTTTTATTTGATTACTAATTAAAGTACAAAAGATTATTATTGAGAAATTCCGTGTCAACCTTAACTTGAGGCTGTTAAATAATTGAAAAAAATTAATTAAAATAGCATCTATAAAAACCGCATTAGTAAATAAGTATTACTAATAAGATTTTATAAATAATATATTTTTTATGCCAAATCAATAATTTCATTCGATTTTAACACACAGTGAGAGAGATAGCTTGTATACACAATAATTATTAATGTTGTAAAGGTCTGAGTATCATTATTTTCCCTTTGAATACGTTGCTAAAACGGAATTTCAAGTAAAGAGAGAATAATATCGTATTGCGGTCCCATAACTTCAAGAAAACTACAGAATACGTAAACGATGAAACATTGCTTGGGGCTATCTGAGATTTGGTCAATTATTGTTCCAATTGAAATAGGCAAATGAGTAAGAAGTACGTGCTACTATCACAGATTAGGAATAATCTGTGCTTACTGGGCTACTGTGTTACAGTGACGCGAAAACAAAGAGAGAAAAACGCGTCTAATTAAATGCATAGAAGCGAGCGTCCAGCGCCTGGGCCTTGCATATTATGGGGAATGGCGCATTATTCGGTACTTTCTGTGAGTTCGGTAGACGGCGACCACCACTGTTACCAACATAGCAGATTTTGGATAATATATATCTTTCTTACTTAAAATTTAGTTTGTGTTACGTATTTTTATTTTGTTTAGGCCGGTGAGGTCTGGACTTACCTGCTTCGCCACGGATCACCACTAAGAGATTTAAAAACACCAAACCAGTATAATACCTTTAAACCATGTAATTAATTAACATAGTAAAAAAAATAATGACATAGTATAAAACAAAATATGAACGTCGTGTCAGCGCCGTCGTCGTGGTCTTTTGATTAGTTTCTGAAATACTCAGCCATCCTTAATACCCATATTTTGTAACTTTAAGTATCCTAAACTCTATAAATATTCACAAAGGCTAGATATTAATATGAACTTTAAAAAAAGAAACAGTACCAACTCTTAAAGATTTGCAGAAAATATAGTTTTGAACTGCGTTCATCAAGATTTTTCTATATAGCGATAAAAAGGTATCGACATTTCCTTGCCATCTCTATTGGACAACCTAAAATTAAGGCAATATCTTGGTGGCCGAAGGTATCATTTAAATTCCATTGGTTATATTGTATGTACGCGAATGCTCATTAGAAATAATCATAGTGGTTAAGTGAACTTAACGAAAAATGTTGAAGCTGCAGGGTTCGTTATAACGTTTATTGTGTGGAAATTATAGGTTCTCCGTTAAGATGTTTTTAAAAATTGGTCAAAAATTGATTAAAAATATTGCATATAATTTTTGAATTTAGGTTTTGTTCCATTTTTGTCTATATCGCTTTTTAGATGATCGTAAAGATGGGTTCAATACTAAATCAGTACAAACTGAATTCTAATACCTATTTACAGTAAGCCAAGAAGACGTTGGTATTTCTTCGGATTTTCTTGAGTGGTAGCTGACATTATGGATGACAGACCCAGGAGAAATAAGATCAAGCATTTGCTGAAAGTATTCTTCAAAGACATCAGCGTTTATGTCTTCATGATTGTCTCCAGTCCGTTTTGTTTTAAATGCTAGTAAGCCGCCTTCGACAAATCCATTTTTGCTACCAATGTGGGTAATTATTAACTTTTTACTTTTCCCTAGGGTGCTTCTATTCCAGTGGTCCATCCTTCCATGAAAGCTTGCCTCGCGCTTTTTATATGTTTATCCTGCCACATTTTACCAACGGTATATCCTTCATTTAACCAAGTTCCGTCCATATAATAGATATTCCTGTTTTCCCTTCCAAACTGTCTAGCTGCCCTCAAATATCGTCATCGCCTGCAGATGATGTCGTCTTTCTCTATTGAAAGTGATTTTCTGTTTCGAATTTTTTCATAACAAAAATCCATTTCCTTTAAAGTTTTCCGTAGTTTCTTCTTACCCATGGGTGGAATGAAATCATCCTTTTTCATTTCAGACATTATTTTGTCCAAGGTAGGTATTTCTTTTTTTAAGTGAACCGAGTGTATGATTCTTCTGATGGCAGTCTTTTCATCCTCATTTACTACAGATTCTTTTCGTCCTCTTCTCTTTGGTGACCTGATGGGCCCGCGTTTATCCTCGTGCACAAGTTGGTATATTATTGAATGTACGACTCCAGTCATATTTGAACACATTTCAACTATTTTGCAACTCAACAATGTTGAATTTTGGTGGCGAAGGGCGTTGAACACATTGAGAATAATAATTTTCTCATTTTTAGAAAGCGCAGTTTTACTAATCCGTTTCTCAGCAACAAATTCACAAACACTAGCCATTTTGAAGAACAATGTTTTTCAACAACTGCCGGAAAACTACTACGAACTATCTATTTGTTAATAAAGAAATTTCAATGGGTGGACCTAAAAAATATAATATTTTGATTATGTTTCCGAAGTTGTTTGGACAAAAAATGAACAGCACGTGAAGTAAGCTCTGAAGTAAAACTGAAGTACTGCATCAACAATGTCAATTTTACCTTCATTAATCTCTGAAATTATAAGAGACACAAAGTCGGTTAAATGAGGGCAAAGCTCTGAAATATAGTGCTCAACAAAATGCCGCTGAAAAAATATAAAAGTTCCGAATACATTCGAAAAAACCGAAAATTAGTAAATTCGTTTTTATTTTTCCCCGATTACATTTGTTAAAATAACTAATAAATGTCACATTTACATTGCCACTTTTTCTCCTTTATAAGTTGACATGATTAATTTTCAATTCCGATGTTTCGTTCTCGAGCCACCATCATCAACTTTATTTTGTCGAATACGGACCTGGAACGCAAATTGCATATTTTTGATTCTCATACCCCTGAAATCTAATATCTGATGTCTTCTGAACGCCATTCGAGCGTTCCGTTTCTCAAAAATACTTCAGCAAGGCTTTTATAGAGGTAAGATCCATATTGTTTCTTCAAAACTTAAAGAAATTGGGCAAATCGGTTGCAATGGAAAGGGTTACTATTGTAATTATTGTCGAGGATATCATGGCCATGTTGTTACTTCCCCAACGATTACAATAGGACCCGCTGTAGCCAATATTTCTAAAAGAAGTAGAAAAGAGGAATGAGAAGAATTATCAGAATATATTGCACATATTAAAAAGAAATTTCACTGCCAAACCTCCTACTTTTTTATGTAGTCCTTATTTTTACTCAAGTTTAACAAGATAATATTGACTTTTTGCTATTCAAAGAAATGTATTAAAATGCCATTCTGGACGTTGTTCTTAAAAATTAATCAGTAGGCGAATCTAGGTTGGGATAGGGGAGGTGAGTTACGAAGGCCTTCTCATGTGTTAGGCTTATGAAATGCTTGTCAGAATTTTCCCTTATGGATGCATGTTTAGTGGAGTGTTTGATATGATAGAGGATAAGTATAGAATAATGGTTGAAACTTGAAACTATTCGGTCAAATGACATTACACTGTTGGAAATGATAAGCAAAATATCTGGTTAGTTACACTTCAAACTAATCAAAATTAAGTTAAAATTCAAAATATTGTTAGCCAAGGGAGAAGCATGTAAAAATCAAATTAACTAAATGCATAATCAATTGTGTTTTATCTTTAGTTAAAAGTTACCCCGATTTAAATTTCAACACAAAATAGTAACACTGGTGTAAAAATATGCTGTGTATTAAAACTGTTTACTTATAAAAAGGGAAAACACTTTAATTATATGCCCTTCTCATGTTTAACTTTATACCTACGTTTGTTATCAATTAATAGTATCCAAATTGGTCTTCAAAATATGGTAACATACACCGGTCCATGGCTACTGCGGATCTTGGGATATATTGTGCCTTTGATAGGAAAAATAATTGAACGTATCCTTAAGGACCGTATTCTAAAGTATTTCGAGAGTAATGATTTTTTTGATATTTCCCAGTTCGGTTTCCGGCCGGGATTGTCAACTACTAAGGCTGTTATTAGGGTGGTAGAAAGCATAGTTGAGGGTCTGGAGCGTTCAGAACACTGTGTTGTTACGCTGTGTGATCTTTCTAAGGCCTTCGACTGTGTCTCCCACGAGATACTTTTAAACAAACTTCAATTTTACGGCATTCGGGGTACTGCTCTTAGTCTTTTTAAATCTTACCTTTCGGACAGATCCCAACATGTCTTGTTTTGTGGTGAAATGTCACAGAAGAAAAATAACGGTTTTGGGGTGCCCCAGGGATCCATCCTTGGCCCATTATTATTTATCATTTATATAAACGATCTATGTCATTTTATGCGACCAACCACATGTATGCTATATGCTGATGATACTACCATTGTCTCTTTTGATAGTAACGCAGACGCGTTAGATACAATCTCAATCAATTGCATCGAAAAAGCCCAGGAGTGGTTTCAGGCTAATAAGTTTAAACTTAATACCGAAAAAACACAGTCATTAAAAATTTCAACAAGTAACGGTGTAGGTCAGGGCAGGTGTGTGAATTTGTTGGGTATTAAAATAGATGATAAATTGAATTGGTCGTGCCATGTGGAAATGATCCGTGGCAAGCTTTCCGGTATTAACTTTTTGTTGCGCAGACTCAGAGCGCTCGTACATTTTGATGTGTTGAGGATGAGCTATTTTGCCTTGTTTCATTCTCAACTTTGTTATGGAGTAGCTTTGTGGGGAAATAGTTCCGCAGCCCAAATTGTATTTAGAACTAAAAAAAAAGCCATTCGAACTATTACTGGCTCTCATTATCGAGCACATTGTCGACCCATATTTCAAAGACTCGAAATAATGCCGTTGCCATGCATTTTTATATTTTATTCGTTGGTGGAAATTCACCAGAAAAAATCAAGTTACCAGTCATCCAGTACGATTCATAAGTATAAGTTAAGAAAGGATACTCTCCTGATACCAAGATTAAGATTGGCAAAGTCTGTTAAAAACTTATTAAACCTCCAACTTTATAATAAATTGCCCAGCGAAATGCAGAGTTTGGGCGAGAAAAGGTTTAAGATGGAAATAAAAAATTATCTTTTAAAACACTGTTTTTATTCTGTTCAGGAATTCCTTGCCTCAAATCTTTTTCTGTGAGGCAGTGCGTACCATTCGTTGACCACGTAATATTTTATTTTAGCCATGTATCGACTTTGTACTATGTTTATGTCTAGTTATATTATTTTATTTTAGTTTGTAATATTTTCTTTTGTATGTTACTTTTTTTCATTGTCATATTATTTACTATGTATTTTAAACATTGTTTTTTTTTTGACCTGCTATAATGTATATTTTTTGTACAACCATAGTTAAATAAAATTCTATTCTATTCTATTCTATTCTATTCTATTTCAATTTAAATAAAAATTGATTAGTTTCAACTAAATACTTCAAAAACGGCGTAAGCGATTAGAAAACATATACATATACAGTGCCCGCGGAAAAGTCTGCACTATATGGTAAAAATTCTTATTCGTGAAGTTTTTAAAAAATTAACATTAAAATAACTTTCCTTTTACCTGGACATACCTACATGACAGTAGGTGTAGTTCATGGCACAATAGAGAGATTTATTCGTAGGCGCATTGTTTGTGTACCGTCAGAATGGTCGACGTTAATAGCAAATGCTAGGGTTCACCCTTTGAAGTTATTGGCATGAAGTATTCTGATTTTTTATCTTCGAAAACAGTGAGCAACAACGTTTTTCCAAAAAATAAGAACTTCAAAGATGGAACCAAATTTAAAATAAGCCAAGTAAGGATCGCACTTTTGGAAAAAGGAAAAGACGAAATCAAAATTAAATATTCATATTCTGATACAGCTGGAATTTTTATTTTGCCAACTTTTTGTGGAGCTCCTAAAGGTTTGTAAACATTTGCAGAAATTGCAATATAGGAAGCACTCATTTTTTCTATAATTTCAGGCAGGAGATCAAAGAATACACAAAAAACACTGGAACCTACATACAAATGTCCTCTAAAAATTTCCCTTCTAAAATTTTAAAACCTAATGGAACTCTGCAACAAGAACGTTATACCAAATAATTTTTTTAAAGAGTACCAACAATTCGAAGGTAGGGCAGAAGCTCCGGATATATTAGCCGAAACAGATGACGAAGACCAATACCCAGATATTTAGCCAGCAAAAGTTTAAATAATTTTAGAATATTAATATAACTTTTTTCGTTTATGAATAAAAAGTTTATATTTATTCAATGAAGTTTATTTCAAAAAAACTATCCCGACAAAACATTGTAAGTGCGTCTTAAGCGACAAATAAATGATGAAAAGTTTCAGAAAATGAATTGGCAAAATATCGTAAGCTGCAAAATTAATGGAACGGTTGGAGGATTACTAAAATTGGCTACTCTAAACTAAAGTATAGTAATGCAGAAGTACACGTAAAAAATTAAACAGATTTATATTCGAAACCATAAAAATGAGAAGAAAAATAGTCCTACTGTATAGTTTGACGCAAGTCGCTTACGATGTTTTGTCAAAAACCCATCGATATTTTAAAAGAGTAATTTTAAGCCCTATAAAAATATTTCGTAATATATAGGGTCTTTCATTTAAAAAATATACTTACTTATTTATTCCTTCTGTCTTCACGATTTCGATCCATTTTGTACACCGTTCAACTGAAAAATCCTCTCGATGAAAAAAATGAGTATTTTGTAAAATTTTGACCTAAAATAGTATACAATTGGCCTACAAATTGCTAGCTTAGCTTCAAATTTCATAGAAAGGCTTTATTCCCCTTTATGGACAATAAACTGGTGACGCATTTATTACCTGCAGACATCAGGGACCATTTATTTAAAATCCCTTAAATATTGCTCTAGTTGTTACTGTGTCATCGTTTAGTGATCACCTATTCGTATTTTCTGGATTTGTGTATAACGTATTTAATTTAATAAACATATCGTGGCGTGTTTGTGACAATAAAACCGACACCGTTTGTTATATTTGTAATGAAATTATTGCGAGAACGCACCTAAAACCTTTACCTCCGCTTGTGACACAGGCTTATGAAATGTGCTTTGCCTGTAGAGTTGGCGATCAAGTCAACAGGCAAGCCAAAAATTTATTGCAGTTCATTCTCGAGACCATTGACAGGGTGGTTGAAAGATACTCATAAACCTATGCAGATCGCAGTTCCAATGGTTTGGAGGAAACCTCGTAACCACGTGGATGACTGTTCGATGGAATTACTAGCAAAATCTAGTGGAGCATTCATTATATTCCCTCTGCAAACAGACTAGTGCTATATGAGATATCATAACCCATTCCCTGCGTCCTGAAAGTTATTCGGAATCGGAATCTGAGGGATCTTTACCAGAACCTGGACCAAGCTTTCTTCTCAACCATAAGCTTAATTTAGTGATCTTGTTCGTGACTTGGACCTTCCGAAGACAAAAGTGGAACTTCTTTGAACCCGTCTGAAGCAACGATACCTTTTAGAAAAAGGAGTTAAGGTATCCATATACAGGAAAAGGCAAGCAGCAACATTACGATCATTTTTTGCAATGGAAGGTGAATTCGTGTATTGTCACGATATACCCGGTTTAATGACAGAACTAAGCTTACCATATACGTCAAATCAATAGCGGCTGTTTATAGAATTGTCTAAAACAGGTTTAAAAGCTGTAACCTTAAGACATTACTGAGGTGTATAAAGTACGAAGACCACACATGGAATATTGTTGGGAAACGTGTATCAATACATCAAAGAGAATAGGTTGGTAAATGATGTGTGCGTAAAATTTCAATCTCTACTATTTTGGTTGTAACTTAACGCAGTGATTGGCATTCAGTCACGTAGCTAGTCAGAAACGCGTCGTGAAGGTACTTGTAAAACGTCATTGGGACACGAGCTTTCTATTGGGCGAAAAATGGGTCGGGTCGCATCGCGCGCCGGTTGAATGAGACAAGCCCGGTGCGAGGGTAAAGCCAGCAGTTTCCAATATGGCTCGGTGACGTAAGTTCTGTTACGTACGCTTACGATTTTAAGACCTTTTTGGTCAATTAGGATTCTGTTTCCATAATGTCTCCGTGAATTAAGGTGCTCTCAAGCACGCGGCACATTTTTAAGGCCTTTTTGGGCAATTAATGGTTTCTTTTTAAGTAAAGCTAAGCAGATAGCCATTCCGCGTTATCTGACGTATGAAATTGAACTCCCTACGATACCGAGGCGGTTTTGTGATGTAGTTTAAAGTGATAGTTAGGGAAACAATGTAAAGAAGCAGTTATTAATGTGAACGTTAATTATCGACCAGTGTGTTTGTCGTGAATCTTTGTAATATGCTACCATACCCTGCGTTTAGGAACAATAACACAAGTATTTAAGTAAACAGTTGTTTTAATCAAAGAGCAGAAAATTAACGAATCAGTAAGTTACCCTACTGGCCACGCAATATGAATTAATGTAACCACTAGGGAATTATTGAATGGAAGTAGCCGATACTTGATGGAAATTCATCATAAACGTATTGAATAAAAACACGCGTTTTAAATTTTTACTAAATTTTTTATTGTTCTTAACAATTGTTTCGCCACACTGTGGCTTCTTCAGAAGTTACAAAAATAATGAAAGTTTAACGCAAAGAATATAAATCTGTTTACCTGAACATACACAATTATATAATTAATACCCTATAAATATATTATGTTAATGAAAAAGGTTCAATAACGGGGAATTTCCCAAGTCTAATTGATCGTTTAGTATCGAATTTGTATTTTTATGTTTGTTTATTTCCATACATTCTAATAAATTCAATCTTTTTCCTTTGTTGTTTAAATGTAAAATCTTAAAATCATCATTAAAAGCATGGTTTTCATTTATTAAATGTTTTGCGTAATTGGAATTTTCTTGTTTGTTTAAAAAACTAGTTTTATGTTCTTTTATTCCAGACCCACACTCTAATTGATAGACTCCTGATTTATTCTGTTTTTTAGTTTTTGATTTATTGTTTTTAATGTATTTGCTCAAAGTATTATTAGTTTTATAAGCTTTTTTTGATCCCCGTTTCTTTAAAAATGCCGCAACTTTGGTTGTAGTTTTACTAGTATACGTTAAAGTTTGGAAGTTATCTTCTTTAAATTTATTAACGGGAAATACTAATTCTATTGCCTGTTTGTATTGTTTTTTCTCAACTAATTTGTCAATAAGCAATTCACTATAACCATTATTGACAGCGATTTGTTTAATAATATTTACTTCTTTGTTAAAATTTTCATTTGAAAGAGGTAAACTGATTAATCTATGTATAAAACTCTTGTATGCCGACATTTTGTGGGAAAAAGGATGATTAGAAGAATTATGAATAGTTATATCCGTGTAAGATGGTTTGTGAAATACCTGAAAATCATGTTTGTTATTTTTAATAGTTATAGTTAGGTCCAAAAAATTAATAATATGATCGTGTTCTAATTCTATAGTAAAAAGTATATTCTTGTGTAAATTATTTATATAATCTAAGAAGTTTTTTTAACTGTCTATCAGTACCAATAAAACATGCCAAAACATCATCAACATATCTATGCCAATAGATAAAATTCTTAAAAAACGGATTTGCTGCTATTTTCCTTTCTAAATTATCCATAAATATTTCTGCTAATATAGGACTTAAAGGATTTCCCATTATTAAACCTTCCCTACTAATGTATATATTATTATTAAATTTAAAATAATTTTGATCTAAACAAAGGGCGAGCGATTCTACAATATCATGTTTAATTACTGGATTTACTTTATTTTTGATCAAAAGGTCTTCAACCAAATCCAAAACATCTGTTGGAGGTATACTAGGAAATAAATTTTATACATCAAATGATATTAACCTAGCATTCTTAGGAAGTACAAGTCCTTCAATTCTACTCACTAATTGATAACAATTTTTTATACTATATTTGGGAACAAATTTACAATAATGTGATAGGATATTGATCAGTTTGTTAGATAATACAACTGCGGGGGCAGTTAAGTACGAAACTACTGGTCTAACAGGTAAATTTTGTTTGTGAAGTTTAACTAATGAGTATAGCTTAGGAGTCTGAGGGTTCATTAAAGTCAAATAATATTTCTCTCTTTCTGAAAATATCGTAAGATCTTTAATTACACTTTTTACTAATTTCTGAAACAATTCTGTTGGATTAAAACCGATCTGGTCAAATTTATCTGCCGTTAAAAATTCAAGCATTTTAGAAATGTATTGATGGTTGTTCATTACTATTATAGTTTTTCCTTTATCTGCCCTAGTAAAAATCAAATCATTAGTGTTTCTTTTTTCAGTTAAGGATTTTACAATCTGATATTCATCTGAGAAATGACCATTTGATAAATCAAGTTCTTGATGAATTATGGTTTTAGACGATAAGTGCTTGTCTATATTACTAAGTTTTGTTTTTTGAGCTATTATTTCACATTCGACTCCTTAGTATTCCTTATTATTTTTATTATCCTTCACATTTAAATTATGATTGAGTCCCTTTTCCAACAAATTAATTTCTTTATCTGAGAAAACCACATCTGTAAGATTGACAAATCTATGGTAAAAACAATGACTGGAGAATTTATTATTTTTATGGTTAATACTATCCAGTGCTTTGTTTTTTATTTTTAACCTATTTAATTTGCTTAACTGTCTCAAATATTTTTTTTTTAATAATATCATACACAAAAAATATTTCAGACAGTTAAACAATTTAAATAGTTTTCAACAAACGTGCGCTTATGTTCGTTGCAAACGGAAACTGACTTATTTAAATTTCAGATACTACGTGTTTTTGGTAGTTTAACTATCGAAAATTCTCCAGTACAGGTCTCATTGTGAAAGATTTTAACATTCAAGAAATACAATTTATTTTGTTTATTGATGTACTAAAACATTGCGGTTATCATTTTGGAAATTTGAAGTCGTTTGAACCATGATCGCAGCATCCATGACCGTTATTAAAAATCAGAGTATCCATGACTGTTATTAAAAGTTAGAGTATCCATGACTGTTATTAAAATAATAAGCAATGTTATTTTTGATGTTTTGTACGCTTCGTGACAGCTAATCCGTATACATTAAGTGAAGAGGATCGAATTCTTACCAAATATTTTCGACAAAAACATAATTACGATGCAAGAAGAATTGTAAAGGAGTTTCCTGAAAAATTGGTATGTTGGAACAGTTGGAAAGTTTTTAAGACATCTTAGAGAAAATAATGGATCCATAAAAATAAAAGTTGAAAGGGGAAGAAAACTTCAAGAACTCAAGGAAATATTACCATGGTAAGAATCATTATAGAAAATGTACGACCTGAAGAATCTGTAGGTACCAGAAAAATAGCGAAAAGAACAAGAATTCACGGTTCTACAGTTCAAAGAATTATAAAAAATGATTGCCAACTTAAAGTCTTTAAAAAAGTTTACTGTCAAAAACTTAATGCCAACGTGAAGGAGAAACGATTAGAAAGATGTAATCTATTACCACGAAGATTCCGTTCTCGGAAAAATATAGCAAAGATATTTTTTTCAGATGAGAAGATGTATTACTTGAGGCCGCCAAAGAATACACAAAATAATCGGGTATACGTTAAATGTTCGAGTAAAGAGGGAAATTCCTTTGGACAATCTTTTAATCGAGAGAAGTCACTTTTCACCTTGCATAATGGCAGTTTCCAAATTGGGGAACTCAAGTCACATTGTGGTAGATGCCGGAGTAAGGCTCAACTCGGGCGCGTATCAACAACAAATTTTACATCACTTGCTTCATGAAATTGAAGCAATCTGCGACGATTACGTGTTCCAACAAGACGGTGCTCCTTCCCATACCCCTTGGAGTACAAGAATGTTTTTGTTTGAGCAATTCCCCGATTACATCGAGCCGGAGATGTGGCTACTCATTAGTTCAGACTTAAACCCTATTGACTATTTCATATGGAGAATTTTAGAGGCAAATGTTCACAATGGTCAAATGTTTAACACCATCGAAGAGCTAAAGGAAAGGTTACAGTTCTGTTGGAATAATTTTAACCAGGACATAATCAATGCAGCTATTGACCTATGGCGAAGGCGACTGCAATCGGTGATAGAAAATCATGGTGGTTATATTCATAATGTTATTCTGTAAATATTTAGACTACTTTCGATTTTAAGTGATAGTTAGTCTTGATATCATTAATTGTTAATATTATTAAATTTGTTAATTAAGATTGAACAAAATAAATTGTATTTCTTGAATTTTAAAATCTTTTACTATATTGAAGAATTTTCGATAGTTAAACTACCAAAAAAACGTATTATCTGAAATTTAAATAAGTCAGTTTCCGTTTGCAACGAACATAAGCGCACGTTTGTTGAAAAAAAACTGTTAATCCTGCCCTGTTTAAAATATTTTGATAAAAATTACACATTCATCATACAGTTCATCATCACTCCAAAATTAAATCAGTGCAAAATGAAAAAGAATATGCACAATTAAAAAGTGTACTCCTTTAATTTGAGCCGCAGTGTAAATGGCGTTCTTATTGAATTTTTTTAATGTCTAAGAGATCTCCCCCTCCCATTTTATTGGAGACTGATATCGTTATTCTGTATAAACACCGTTATAATACCCAAAGCACTTTTACAATACAAACGACCCCTTAAATAATAATGCCAAATTAATTTTAAAATAATAACATCAGTTGATTGAATAAACACAATATAGTTAAATTATTCACAAAAAAAATACAGTTGACTTTCTAGGACATAAAAGCAAATTAATATTCGATTGTTTCTTTCTTACAGTGTAATAAAAAAATTCTAGTTTTTGAATTTGGAATAGGTCAAGATAAATCAGAAAGCAATCCATATGCGGTAATAAAAACAGAAAATATATCCTAAGTTGTAAATGGATTAAATTAAAATTAAAAGTAAAGAGCTTAACCAAATAGCTTCGCACCTGTTATTTTCCCAACCGTAAACTTACTTTAAATACTACTGTAATGGCAAACAAGTGGCAGATCTGCAAAGATTCTCACACAATGGGAAATAAACTCCCATATGTCCACTTAAACGGTTTCCGTAGCAAATATTTTACCAACCTTTTTATGTTTAATTAACTGTCTGTTAAATTTGCTTTTACTCGCCCAATTATTATTATTACCTTACAGGTAACTAGCTATTTGACGATTTTACTTACTGCTATAAAACGTATAGGAAAATACTTTATTTAATACTTTGCACTAGGCGAGACGCGTTATATTATTACCGTCCGGTTACTTTCCTGCCTTTTATCTTAAAAATATCTTTCCTCGAGATTTACAAATAGGCTTTAAATTTACAATAGGTATAGTTTGACAATTAGGAGTTTTCAATACTCGCAGTGGCTGCTCGTGAACTCTATTAGTGGATGTGCTGCACGGATTTAAAAAAAAATAGCGCCGCAGATTTGAACCATATTTATCGCCGTATCGTCAAAACGTAAAAAACTCTAAGCCTCTGTGTTTCAAGGAAAACTTAATCAAAGCACCGGTGTCCCGTCAATTCATCGTACGACATTTCACCGCGCGACTTTTCATCGCCGACAATTGAGCGCGCGACAATTCATCGCTACGACACTTCATCGCGCATCAATTCATCGCAAATTCTTCTATATTTTTCATGAGTACCATAATTACTTAATCCTCTTCCTTGAAATACCAAAATTATAATATTTCAATTAGATACCTGTTAATGATTTTACAGATATAATTTCTATATTTTTCATTTTGGGTCATGTTGAGTACTATAATTACTTAATACTATAATTACCTAATCCTCTTAAGGGGTTAGTTCAGGTTTCCTGAATTAATATTCCCCGGTGAACTTGAAAAAGGCGAATTGGAACCAAAAAGGTGGATTAGATGCCGTGTTAGCGCTGTTTAACCAATATAAGTCTATATATCTTCTGTTTTAATTGTTACAATATATATATAACAATACGGCGATAAATTGCCGCACGATAAATTGTCGTAGCGATGAATTGTCTCTGCGATGATCTGTCGGCGGTGAATTGTCGTTCGATGTATTGTCGCGCGATATGTTGACGCTAAATTCAAAGCACCATTTACATTTTTTTTCTGTTGGTAAGTATTAAAATATTAGGGAAAAGGGGAAAGAAAGTCAAAAAGTCTTTCTCCACTAATTTAATAGAGCTATCAAAGGCTCAATTTTAAAATAAAACGTCTTTACATGTTTCGAAGGTAGTAACCTTCATCTTCAGGAGACCAAAGTAGTGCTGCAGTTATTATTAGCAGTAGAGAGAAAACTGTTGGTGGAAAATGACGTTGATGGAGCTATTTTTAAAAAATATTTTGAAAAGATATAAAAAAATCTCGTTTAGAAATAGGAGTTCCCTTTAAAAGTGTTCAATTTGGCCCACCGTACATACATCTAGTATTTTTTGATTTACTAAAATGCCTTTGATACAACCGATCTATAAAATTCCAAGAAACGACTTTAATCTACTATACTGGCGTAGTTTTTATCTTCTATTTTAAATATTAGTTAGCTCTAATTAATAAGAGTAAGGATACCTAGTATAATCAAAAGTAATTTATTCTCGAAATTTGGGTGTGGTCCAAGAATAGTTATGCATTTTCTGCCCCACTCCAAGACAAAATCCTAACTTCGCTGTTTGGATATAACTCATTGAAAAGTTGACAAACCCGATCTTGCGATTTCTTCATATTTCCGTAACCGCTCATTATTAAAATTTCAACTCGTTGTTCCTCATTCAGATGAACCAAAGTGTAATCAAATTAGAAATCAGACAACAGGAACTTAAAATTGACACCTCTTAGGTCGCTGTCATGAAATCACCTCGACTCAACTGGTGGGTATTAGGTCGGATAAATTATAATTTCGAAGTTTTTCATTTTTGAGCTGTCATCTCGGAAACGCTTGCAGATAGGTGAAAACTTGAAATACAAAAAATTCAGAGTTTTCCCAGTAGAATCCAAATATGCAATCATATATATAGGGTGTTTGTTCCATTTAAAAAAAGTAAGTTAGTCTCTATGGCAACCAAAGCAGAAATGAAAGAAAAAATTCATGCAGGTAGAAATGTGGGGAATAATTTACTAAACAACTTTCATAAAGGTCACTTTTTCGTATACGAGGTTATTTAAAAGTTACAGGCATTATGCGCGACTTTTTTGCCACTCTATACAACGTGTCCAAGATAAGGAGGGCCAGTACAGGGATCTCGGAAACCGTAAGAGATACGAAGTCGGTTAAATGGAGGTAAAGTTGCGCATTTACGTGCCTAATAATATGCCGTTTAAAAAGTTTTAAAATTCCGAGTAGTTCCGGAAATATCCGGAAAAAACCGAAATTTTGAAAAATCGTTTTATTTTTTCCTGGGTTTTTTTGAGACCGAATTCTAAAATAAATTGCACTTTTACATTTGCCACTTTTTCCGCTCTATCTAACAACGTTAGTTGTTTTGTAATCCGACGAGTCGTCTTCGAGGGGCCATTATCAACTTTCTTTTTTTAAATACGGTCCTGTTTTCCTGATATTGGAATTTGAGAGCTTTTTTTCTTCCGAATGCAACCATGTATGACACATTGTGGTTTAATGACGTTTCGAGGGTTTTTTGAACAACATCAGGAGATTTTGGGATACGGTCCTGTATTTCTCCTAATTTTATAAATAATATCTCATAAGTAAGCTCTAAATTTTTACTTATGTTGGTTTAGTTCAATAAATAACAAATAATTTGACAATAAACAAATAATTTAATAATAAACAACAATAAGTGAACAAAAACACACCAAAACAGTACCTAATAAAACGAGCAACGAAAAAAGTTAGGAACTACATAATCAGGTGTTCAAAATGATTTCCGTTATTTTCTAAGCACAAATAACATCTTCTCACTGTCGATTCTAAAACATTTGACAACATTTCTGGCGTAATACATTGAAAGGCTTCAAGCACCAACCTCCTAAGTTCGTCTTCTGTTTCGAAGTTGTGTTTATAAACATAATTTTCGACATACCCCCAGAGGAAAAAATCTAACGGTGTCATATCAGGCGAACGTGCTGGCCACGGTGTTTCAGAATACGTGCCAATCAGTTCTCCAGGAAAGCGCACAGAAAGGTACTCTCTAACTGCTCTAGAATTATGTGCAGGCGCACCATCTTGTTGAAACCAACACCCGTAAGATTCCATTAGAGGCAGATTATCCAGAGCTTCCTCCAAATCGATTTGGAGTAAGTTTAGGTAATGCTCAGAAGTTAAATTTTGATGATAAAAAAATGGGCCTAATATTTTTGTACCTAAAATTCCAGCCCACATATTAAATCCAAACCGATGTTGGTGTCTGGACTCTTTGTATAAATGAAGATTTTCTTTCGACCAATAATGAACATTTCTTCTATTAAAAATTCCATTCTTAGTAACCATGCTCTCATAGGACCATATTACCTTGTAGGGAAAATTGTGGGTCTCCTGACATTTTCTGGTGTACCACTCGCAAAATATTCGACGTCTTTCTGCATCACCTGGCCTTAATCCTTGGCAAATTCTGTAATTGTATGGATGAAAACTTTCTTTCTGTAAAATAAATTCCGCTGTGGATTTCGCTACACCTAAACTTTTTTCAATTTGCCGAGTTGATATTCCGGGGTTTTCAACAACAGCTAACAATACGTTGTTGACTTTTTCTATGTTGCTGGGCTTTTTTCGAGATAGCACTGGTTTTCTAAATGAACCGTATTGTTTGAGATTAATCACTAACTTACTAAATGTTCTTTTATTTGGTTGTCTCCTATCTGGATACTTCTCCAAATGCATGCGCTCTGCCACATAACAGTTTTTTTGAGATAAAATAAAACACGATAGAATATCAAACTTTTCAAAATTTTTTAAAATTATGTACCATATTTTCTAGAAAATACAAAACCTCTTAAAACGCTTTCAAATGTTGACAACGATCACAATGAGAATGTCAAGTGAAACAAATAACGCGTCACCATCTTAATTTTTTTGTTTCAAACGCCTACTTTTCTTTTAAATCTCGAATCAACAGAAGTTTGAAATAATGTTTCTGTATATTTTTTGTTCACTTATTTGTGGTTTATAATTAAATTATTTGTTATTTATTAAACTAGTCCAACATAAGTAAAAATTTAGAGCTTACTTATGAGTTATTATTTATAAAATTAGGAGAAATACAGGACCGTATCCCAAAATCTCCTGATGTTGTTCAAAAAACCCTCGAAACGTCATTAAACCACAATGTGTCATACATCGTTGCATTCGGAAGAAAAAAAGCTCTCAAATTCCAATATCAGGAAAACAGGTCCGTATTTAAAAAAAGAAAGTTGATAATGGCCCCTCGAAGACGACTCGTCGGATTACAAAACAACTAACGTTGTTAGATAGAGCGGAAAAAGTGGTAATGTAAAAGTGCAAAATAAAACGATTTTTCAAAATTTCGGTTTTTTCCGGATATTTCCGGAACTACTCGGAATTTTAAAACTTTTTAAACGGCATATTATTAGGCACGTAAATGCGCAACTTTACCTCCATTTAACCGACTTCGTATCTCTTACGGTTTCCGAGATCCCTGTACTGGCCCTCCTTATCTTGGACACGTTGTATATATATACGTTAGTTGAGAGAGCTGTTATTTAAAAGCGCTCGCTACATAATAACTTACTTCTAAACCTAAGTATATAATGTAGGTACGATTATTTTCACTTGCACTTTATAAGGAAGGAAAATTATATCCTTAAAAACAAATTTCATTTTAAACTAAGCAAACAAACCGAGCAGCACACCCATTAATTTAAAAGGAAACCCAATACCACGTTTGCAACACTATCCGTTTTCCGCAACGTTAATTTGCTGAAGTTTATCGCGTCTACGAAAATTAAATACCAAAAACCCGAAAACCTTTACTTAGCTCATATTTATTTCTCACCGAATTTAATGTATAAACGTAGGTATGTCGACGTCAAACACCAATATTCGTCATTCCATAAAATGACCGGTCATTTCACGTATTACCGGCAAATAACACAACTCCTAAATCTTTATACTGCCCGACTAAAGACTTCAGTTATTCTCCGTAATACCTAGGTAGTGGAAAAATAGTTAAGACTGAAGGGCCCTCAAAGAAGCGTCATAATCCCCTTCACAAGGCGATCAAAAAGAGGGTTTAGCACCCCCAGTCCTCTAAGTAGTAACGTTAGAGCTGGCTGATGAAGTAAAATATCTAGGGATTATCCTGGACTCTACTACTTACTTGGAACAGCCACATGGAAAAAATTATCGGTAAATCCGAAATTACTCTCGCAGCAACAGGAAGAGTGTATAAAAAAACGTGGGGTTTATCGCCCAGGATGGTGTACTGGATATACACCCTCAACAACCAATGCATCAGTGGTCTGGTGGCCAAAAGTTCTGCTAAAAAAACTCCATACTGCAGCTTGGAACTCTTCAGGTTAGTTAGGCCTGCTCAGGTGTAACAGGCGCAATGAAATCGACCCCTTCTGCAGTGATGGAGCGCATTCTTGACCTTCCTCCTCTTTACCTGGCCATACAGGGAGAGGCAAAATTGGACCTTCATCCCCTCCAAATGACACTGGCGACCTCCAGAAGAGACAAGTATGTTTGCGACTCACCCTATAAGATAAGTCTTCAGGATCGAAGCGTGTGGATAAACAACGAACAAGAATTTCTATCTGGAGATCTATGGTGGTTCACCCATGGATCCAAAACTGAAGAGAGAACAGGGACTGTGGTACAGTGGCTAAGACTGAGAAACCACCTATTTTTTCCTTTAATTCAACAATATTCCAGGGAGAAACGTATGTCATTCTACGATGCGCATAGGAAAACAATAGTAGAGCCTACCAAAACAGACTATATGCGCAGGACAGTCAAGCGGTCCTTACCGTAAATACACACACACATCACAGAGACATTCTTAGCAACGAAAGAGCTGACGAGCTTTCGAGGAAAGCGTCAGCTGCACCATATATTGATCCTGAACCAGCTCTAGGAGTGTCTAAGTGCATAGTGCGAGAAGTTGTAAAGCGATGAACTAAAAATGGGAACATAGTCGACTGGAACAGCAAAACAGGAACTCAATTATATCAAGAGGGTTACAGGGAGTATTGGTTCTAAATTTTCAAAACAATTGCTTAACCTTAGTCGAGAGTAAACATGGAGATCTTAGCTGCAGGCTATGCGGCAAAGATAGAGAAGCTGTCTATCATATAATCTGCCAATGCCAGGCTTTGGATCTCAAGACGCACTTTCTATTTGAGAAAGTAAATCTAGAACTGAATGAAATAATCACCCAATCTGCAGTAGATGCGTATAAATTAATACGCGGAACTATAACCGACTGAATACAATAATCAATAAACGCAGGTTTGTGCAGTATGGCCGTAGTACCTACTCCGGGCAAGGAGGAAAAAAAATCTCGAGCGCCCACGAGACAGGAACATTTTATAGTTAAAGTAAGATGAAACACGTTTTACGTATTCCTTCTAATATCGTAAATGGGGTGATATTATATATGATGATGTTTTGTTCAGAGAGATGAACAAATTTTCATATGAGAAGTCGAAACGGTTATCCCTTACACTATCTTTGTTCCATGCTTTTAGAAATATTTTCTTAAATATCAATCTCACAATCCTATAACGCGAAGTTGGAGAAAAGTTTTCTACTTACTACTCCGGTCTATCACAGAATCCCCTAATGATGAACATTTCTATGTTCGAAACATGTCGGTAACAATAAAGTTCCAATAACTTTTAAATATATGCTATGGAGGTAGATCGTCTGCGTTTTATTTGATAACTTCAACATATTTTTAGGTACTTACGTCGAGCCCCACCAAATAAATATATGTACCTACCCAAACGGTAGCACAATAGTAGAACACCTTCTTCAACAAACTCCAACTGACACCACCGTGTGTTTTATAGCTCTTCTTACGACTACATTTTAATAGTAATTAATTAATTTAGATAAATATGAAGTGTTAATTAGTTTTATATTTAGAATTAATTAATTTCCTAAAATATTCTGTTTTTACGCTACCTCATTTAATTTAATTACTCAATTATATTGAGAGATAATGAATTTTTTATCATTATTTTTAAAAGCTCTAATTAATTTTAGTTGATGGATTTAAACTTAATTTGTTAAATAACGGTGTTCGAATTCTTAAGTAAAATATCGGATCCCTAAAATTACTGACATACTTGTAAAATGACATATGGTGGTTTTCAAGATGCCGACTCATCATTCGTATTTATTTGATCGGATTGTTGTCCAAGAATATTATCAATTATCAATGCCTCGTGAAGACAACGATATAAACTTACAACAAACAATAATTGTGTTCGCTTTTTACTCCTAGTAATACAATATACTATTTTCCAGTGTAGGTTGATTTATAAGTCTAAAAAGTTTATTTTTTTTATTGCCTTGACATTTCAACCAAGCCTAAAACTAATTATTTTAAAGTTTCCATCGCCTTTTATTTATCAGGTTTTATTTCAATGTGTTTACGGCAATCTTTTAGAAAAATTGAAATACCGGACCAGAGCCCTAGCTAGGCGTTATCCATGGTGATGAAGGGGGGGGGGGGGGGCAAAAAGTTTTGAAGGCCGCGCCAAAATTAGGTTTTTGTCTACCATCTAATGTGTGCATTGAACAGCTTGCTTGTATGATAAATTTTATTATTTAATTTCATGTTAATTTTTTTTTATTTCTATGCAAAAAGGTAGGTTTCAGAAAATTACCTATGTAGTATCTCTTTTTGGATGGGGGATCAGAACCCCCTAACCCTCCCCCCCCCCCTTACCCACGGCCTTGTTCTTTTCACGAAAAATGGTTTTGCATATGATTGCGTATTTGGATTCTACTCTGAATTTTTTGTATTCCAAATTTTTATTTATTTAAAATTGTAACAAACTTTATATTAACAAAATAAATAGCCTAGAAAATTGAACAACTTAACATCGGAATAATAGAATAAAATTTAGCTATCAAAATCGTCCTCGTTTAACTCGTGCACCAACTTTATCTTGTAGGGATGCAACTTCTCCTGCTTAAACAAATTTGTCACTGACTGATGAAACACATTAAAATCCATTGCCATTAGCCTGGATGATTATGTTGGATTTTCATGTATTGAGAGCCTGATATCCAAAGCTTTGTCTCCCCCGGTTGATGTTTTAGGTCGACCTGGCCTAGCGGCTTCCCTAACACTGCTTGTTTCTCGAAATTTATTTACCACTCGACACACCGTTGACTGATTTATTGGAGGCCTACTTGGATATAAGTCATTGAAAAGTTGACAAGCCTTATCTTGCGATCTCTTCATACTTCCGTAACTGCTCATTATTAAAATTTTAACTCGTTGTTTCTCATTAAGATGAACCATAGTGTAAACAAATTAGAAATCAGACAACAGAAAATTATACAGGAACTCAAAATTGACACCTCTTAGGTCGCTGTCATGAAAACACCCTGACTTAACTGGTGGGTATTAGGTAGGAATAATTATAATTAGGAAGCTTTTCATTTTTGAGCTGTCATTATCTCTGAAACACTTGCAGATAGGTGAAAATTTAAAATACAAAAAATTCAGAGTTTTCCCAGTAGAATCCAGATATGCAATCATATGCAGGGTGCTCCATTTAAAAAAAGTAAGTTAGTCTCTATGGCAACCAAATCAGAAATGACAAAAAAAATATAATGCAGGTAGAAATGTGGGGAATAATTTACTAAACAACTTTCATAAAGGTCACCTTTTCGTATACGAGGTAATTCAAAAGTTAGAGGCATTATGCGCGACTTTTTTGACACATATATGTATAATAATCTTATTCTACCTTTAGTTCTGTTTGGCTCTCGCTATCCTCATCTAAATTAATTATTATCAGAAGGAATCATTAATCCGGCCCCGACAACAAATACTGTAAATTTAAGGGTATTTACGACCACACTTAGCACCCATTTTATTACAGCCATTAAATCAGAACCATATTTCGTGAAAAGAACTTTACATATAGGTAATTAAAAATAGGTCTGGCACTACCGCGCGACTGAGTAGACAAGAATAAATCAGAAGAATAACAAAAAGAGAGATCCGATACCGTCTGCTCTGAACTGATATTATGATAATGGAAAACCGAGGCTGGTCTCAGGAATATTACCCAATATTTAAACGCTGCCTGACAGGGCCGGCTTAGGGTTTTTTTATTATGGTTGAAAAATACATAATATTAGATTATTGAATAGGTATTGTTTTTTAACAATTATTTGCCCACAAAGTTAGGTCGAAATGGATTATATTAGAATATGGAACAATATACATGTACCATCTTGTATGCAATGGGGATAATATCGTTGGAACTGTAGTAGCCTGCATCTCACACAATAACGTGGTCAAGAAAATGCTTTGAGATTTTTTTTTTATGTCTTTTTCAGGGCTGCAAAACTTTTTTTTTAATTTTTGATTTATTGCTTCTAAAGTAAACCAAAGCAAATTAAGCAAAATTTTAGGCAGTTATAAGGGATTCTAATACGAACCTAAATATGCAAGAAAATACAGGGTGACCCGTTTAAAATATTACAACTTTTTAAGGCTCTACTTTTTGAACGCACCCTTTATAAATGAAAGTATGTTTAAAAAGTGCCGAATATCTAACTATACCTTAAAACAAAATCCTATTATAGACAAATCTTATCTCTGCGCAATAGTTGACTCACCAACAGGTACAATAAGAGGGTATATCACATTTTCTAAAGGATTTAAATACAATTCACCAGTCAAATTTTCTTCTAGATAATTTTGATAACGGTACGGTTTTCGTCAATCCTTTGGCACAAAATTTGATCCTTTTGTCATAATACTCTTAGTTGAGATCATGCAAATTTGTTCTTTGTGAGGAAGCACTTATTAATTTTTAAAATATTTAGAAATATTTGTCTGCTTGGCGACTTGGAACTTAGATCTACAATGAATTGACCTCAACCTGGCAAGCGTCATTCAAAACCCTTGCCTGTGTACTTTTCTTGTTGCATTCAGATCCGGCTGCTTCAAATTTATGCACCAATTCTTATACCCGATGTTTTTGTCTGGATGTCTCTCATTAAATAATATGGGTGTTCTACGCGCACAACGATTTTCAGCCCCTAAAGGAAGATCATTTCTGTTCTCTTAGCTAGAGTATATCTCGTTTGATTACGTTTCGAATTTAAAACTACCTTTACATACATAGTCAAACAGCTAAATTATGATAATCGTGCAATTACTATTCACTTAAATAGATCTTAAGCAAACCTTAACAACACAGTGTTTTTGTGGTTTTTTTACTTTGATAGATACTACGGATTTGTTTAATTCCAATGTCTTATGACTTTACAAAGAATCATTATTATTACTAACTGTTTATATGATATTTTGCACTTTGGAGAATTTAATATTTAGAAAATGGAAACATAGTTACGCTAAATTATTTTTTTTTTCCAGTGAAATTGGAAAACGATTATCCGATTTATTAGCACAATTTGGCAATTTAATGCTTTTAGCAACAATTGTCCCTCGATAGGTGGTGCCATTTAACATTTTAAAGTGCGGTTCGCTGGAGGTGTGGGGTTAATGGTAAAATTCTGTCACCTAACAACAACTTAACTTCCTCCTAGATATTAAAATTGACGTGGTTTTTGTCAAATTATTTTTAGCAGTTCTTTTAAATCCCGTTATGTCTGTTTTAATGACTACTTCTTTCTGAAGAATATCCCGACAGTATAAGAAGCAAGAGCTTTTTGAAAAATAGCAGTTCTGTTGTTGGAAAACTAGTTTCAACTTCATTCCATCATTTTTCTTTTTACAAACGCAAATAAAACTTAAATTACCACATGTTAGCCTATCGAGGTTGCGTCGATGTTGTGTCGATGTTGTTGCCACGGTAACAAAAAAATTGAAATGCGTTGTTATGAGTAGGTACGGTTGTCAGATTGAGACTTGTCACTCTCTTGCTGTTAAGCTTCTCGCTGTCTTTTACGGTTCTGCGAAACTGTGTATTGCAATAATCTACTATTTGTATTTAAGTGGTTGTAAATCTTAATGGTTTCATTACTAATAGAACACTTGGTTAAAGTTAATCTGTGGATTGGAAGACTGATGTTACTTTGACTGATATTACCAGAGTATTTCCGATGAATCAAGCAATACGTTTCCAAAAGAAACAAACACACTACAGATAATATTCTAAACCTAATAAGCAGTGGTTTACAATTTATTCTTATATTTTGCTTTATACATAAATCTAAGGGCTCTTTTTTGAATAACAAATACAGAATTCAGCAGTTGCGGATTACACCCTAGGACACAATGCCGTATCACAGATGGGATTCAAAGAGTAGTAGGTACACTATCTTCGCCACTGAACAATCAAGTTCCAGAAACACCAACCTTATTGCAAAACCATTGGATGCGAATTTCTTGTTTAGCTAAATTAAATAGTTTAAATTTGAGGTTTGAGTCGATAAAAAGTCTAAGAAATTTTGTGTCAAAATACGATTTTTTTTTTTACATTAAAATACAAAGAATTTTGAGGAGGAATCCCATCTTCTTGAAACCACATATTATTGGTTACTGCTAGAGGAAGGTCTTCAAGAGTATCTTCGATGTAGTTTCTTAAAAATTGTGCGTATCTTTCCTAATTTAGTGTTCCTTCATCAATTTTGGGTTAGTTAATTCGTGTTTCCAAAATACAGCACCACAAACAATGTTGATATCTGGATCTATAAACTCGATTTTCATTTTGTCTTGACCAACAATGACGATTTTTTCTGTTAAAGATGCCATTATTACAAAAACAACTTTCGTCTGTCCATTTTCATCGCATTGCCTAGTAAACCACTCGCAATTAAAAATTGATCGATTTGGTTAACGCCGAGCGAGATATTTTTTGCATACTGTTCTTATGACTCTATGTATGGTATGTTATGTTCGAATAGGATGCGTTTTTTGAAAATGATTTTTATTATAAAAATGTTAGATTTTATTTTTATTTATTTTTAGGTAAACTTCTATAATTTCTGAATTGTTCATACATTTCTAATGGTTTGCTATTAGTTTCTTTTTATTATATGCCATCATGTTTAATATTTATGCATTTAAGATGCAATCTAATATTATTGTAAATAATGTAAAACAAAAAAAATGTTTAAAAGCCAACCCGAGTATAAATACAACAATAAACACAAAAAAAATTAAATAAGGTGCTCATTTGCATTGATGATGAGTTTTACAGTCTGAAACATCTAGCAAAAATTAAGTAGGATATGTTACTAGATTCAAAATAAAAAGTGGAGTTTGCAAGGCGAAAAAGAAAATTTTTGGACTAATTAGAAAAAAACAAAGTTGATGGGCGCGAAAAAACGAAACTTCGGATTGAAAATTTTATTATTAAACCCCCTCGTAGAGGATAATAAGTAGCAATAAGAATGTAAAATTTATTTTGACATGTTATTTTAAATTAAATCAGAAAACAGTAAGAATGATATCGCAAAAATTCGGGTTTTCCCAAAATATTTGGAATTTTTAAAATTTGAAAACATGACGTTTCAGAGTTCAATAATGTGCAACTTTTCCCTAATTTAATCATTTCTGTATGTCCGATGGTTTACGAGGTCCCTGTAGAGTGCATTCTTATCTGGGACACCCTGTATATTTTGTTTTTTTTAACGAAAAGAATTATACGCCTCTTCAAAATAAAAACTTTTTTCAAAATTGCGTTTTATCACTTAACAAAAACGGTCCCTAGACTTTTCCTCGTGTGTTTTACGGTTTTCGATTTAAAAAATAAATGACATTTATTTGCATATCGCTATGACCATATCAGTTTGATAAAATTGTAGTTTTCTCCTAAACAAAGCCGAAATCAAAAAGTTATCAAAAGATACTTTGCATTACACATTGAACAGTCTAAATAACTGTGCTATCAAAAAGAAAACAGACAGTGGCGTACATGTCTTATGTTCCGCTTAAAAATTGTAACACCCTGTATCTCAAAAATAAAGCAATGGTGGATATATGTTTACATAAGCTTTTTCTTAAAATCATTCAAGGATCAAGAGCCTTAAGGATCAGCATTCAATTTCAAAACGCTCTGTATAAATACCTAGATGTGGGAATGTTTCCTTAAATTTGTTTAACCTCTTTCGACCTGTATGTATGCAACCATAGCGCACTGCGATAATAGAATAGCCATTGGCACGTTAACACTATCCGCACATCGCAACAAAATACTCCGAGATTTTAATTAAACTATTTATTTATATCCCAATTTGGCTTGTTCATTATATTATAATTTATAGCGAGTATTTAGCAATGAAATTAATGTTGTGGAATGAGCTATAGGCTAAAATTTATGGATCCGGCAAAATCTCATTAAGAATGAAGTTGTTGGGTTTGTTTGGGGGCGGCGAGGGGTGGGGTGAGGGACGACTTGGGGTGAAATTTAGCCCTTTCGAACATGGGCGGAGAAAGTTGGTCAGGTCTTTTATTTAAGATTTTAGTTGTGAAACCGAATCCATCAAAGTATAGGGGGTAGTGGCGAGAAATCTAAATGTTTGCTTAAAGCGTAAAGCACGTTCACAATGATAGTCAGTCAATACCACGTTACCAATATTTATTTTTTTGATTTGTAATTATTGGTGACATTTTTTTTTTATTAAGGGTACAAAGAAATCCATTCCTTCCAGTCTTTTCATCTAACTGTGACAGATAACATATTATGACAGATCAAAGCAGTAAGTTACGTTATTACATAAATAATGAAAATGTGAAAATTCTGAACAAAACTTTTTGTTGTAAGTAAATGAAATGAGTAATAAATAATTTTGGTTTAGATTCAAATATGATTTCTTCGCGTAAACATCGCAAAGGTGCCAATAATAAAACGATGTTAATTTGAAAGTGCTAATTGTTATTTAAAAAACTACAGTTTTAACCCAGTATTGACACCCTCCGTAAAGATATCGAGATTTAGGTAGGTAAACAGGACAACTGCATTACAAAAGTACATGCAACCATAAAGTCAAAATAATATCTAACCTGTCATTGAGTTATATGAACGTTTCAGGGAATGTAATATTTTAAATATAAACGGCATGTTACCCTAACCTACTAACTCTAGTAGGAAGTAAATGAAGGCACCGCTAAGAGAATACGAGATTTGCAACTAAAAGCTGCTTAGGTTTGTTCGATTCAGTTGATGTAATTATTTTTGGCGTCTCTGACTTTTTTTGGATCATTGGGTAAATACTTCAATATATTTGATAATTTTACTATGAAAGAAAATTGATATAGTTTTCAAATTGCCAAGCATCCTAAAATGCATTTAATGAAAACCTAAATATCGCTAGGTATGTTATGTTGGCGCTCCAGCATATATTAAACTTACATATTGATTGACCGCTGATATAAAATAATTGATTTTAGGTTGTTTTATATTTGAAATAATTTACGTATTAAAGCTACACATTCGGAAATCCTAAATATGCCTGTACTTGCTGTACCATATTTTAATAATTAATAAATTAAATAAAATGCCGATGAAAAAATATAAAATATTTTTTAATTTTATTGCATTATGCAGTTTCCCGTTGCATATAAGTTCCGCACGCCCCTGTTTCTAGAACTTGCCACCCTCTGCGTCGGAGTTATGCAATCGATATGGAAATTTGAATACTTCAAATTGCACGGCAAAGAATTTAGTATTTTCGCAAAGTCGTTGGCCGTCTATCCTCTGTGGTTTTTAGTAATAAAAGTTTAATGAAATTTTCGTGTAATTTAATTAAATCGTAACTATTTCAATTACTCTAATTCGTTGTAGTCTGCTTGTTTGTTCTACCTATATGTAGATAATTTGGAGGTTTTCGGTACAAACTATTTTTAAAAAATTATAAAGACCAGAATATTTACATGCTAAATAATGATTATCATCATCATATCCTAAGTAACCATTGTAATAATGAACCTAATCAATATTTTATCGTGCACTGGAATTATTGCAAATTCGGAGAAAACTTACCCCTTTATGAGATATTTTATCATGCTTAAGAAATATTTATTTCTTCAGTATCCCCTAAAACAATGTTCTATAGGTTTTATATTGTTATAAAGAATGCGCTGGCGAAATAATAGCATGGACTTTTTATTATGTTTATTTAAAATAAAAGCAACAAAAAATATTTTTAAAGTATCACAAAGTGTCTTCGTCCCTCCTTGATATATAATGGACACCTTCAAAGAAAAGTATGCTTTAGTCGCGGCTTAGTCGCCTGAGGGCGCATTTATTATTTCTTATTCGTTCTGCCATTATCTCAATTGTTTGAGAAAGATCCTGGACATTTTTATATTTTCTGGAGTAGAACTAGTTTTTTAAAGTCTAAAGTATTTAAGTCCGATCAAAGGGGCAGCCTCCATATGGTACTATAGAGAAAATCCGTAATATTGTAATTTTATTTTTTGCACCGATCGGGCTACTTTTGGATGCACGCTAGTATTTAACACTGATTATATGGACTACTGGGCTACAGAATATCCCAGAATTATAAGATGTCACCGATTTCAACCGTACCCAAATGTGGTTCCAATATGTTGGAGTTTTTCCAAGGACCATCATACATTGGCCACCCCGTTCACCGGACCTAAGCTCCTTAGACTGTGTCGAATATGTATCAGAGCGGGATAAAGGCACTTTCAGGATTTGATATAAATATATTAAAGAAATCAAATGACATACTTGGACAATTATGGCAATCTGAGACCTCCAGCTGAATTAGTTACATCTTTTCCACGCGATAATATTACAAATGTCATAAATTACAATTTTACAAATTATCAAACTTTTAACACAACAAGCTGTGGTCAATAATGTATAAGATTTCTTTATATTAATACAAGAAGTGCCATAAACATTTATTTTTTATCGAAAAATTACCGTGACATGTCGTATAGTTTTGTAGTTAGTGGCAATTCAAGAGAGCATGTACTTTAAATAAACGTAAAGTTACAGGTTGTTTATTCTAGTTTGAGCTCTGAGATGCGTAGACGATAGAAAAAGATAATTAGGCTACGACAGAGATGCGTCAGTGTACGGCATAGATACCTTATCCAGGGCCGAGCCTAGGGTATTTGCCGCCCGGGTGCAAGATATAATTTTCCGCCCCTATAGACTATAGACATAAATAGTATTTATTGTAAAAATCAAAATTCGAAAATTCCTTGATAGGTAACTGTAACTGCAAACTAAAAACAATGTTACTATAAACTTTATTATTCATATAAAATATAAACTGAAAGAGACTAATTTGAAATAAAATAAATCCGTTATATCTAATGCCTCGCAGATTTCTTTCTCGATGCTTATCACAGCCAAATTCGTAAGTCGGTTCTGGCTCATAGTAGATCTCAAGTAGTTTTTAATTATTTTCAGCTTTGAAAACGATCTCTCGCCATGAGCAACAGTGACAGGCATCGTTAGAAAAATTCGTAGGGCTACAGATAAATTTGGGAAAGTACTAATTAAATCATTAACCACAAGATATTCTATGACCTCCTTGGCCGATTTAAATTTTTTATAGGTAGACAACATTTCAATTGCATTGCACAAATCAGTTGCATTTACATCCGTTTGTTTAGTGGATAAATCTGTTAATTTAATCTGTAAATCCATACAATATTTCAATAACTCTTCTTTATCTATGGATAAAGAACCTAAATTATTCAAAAAGCCAAAATAGTCGTTGTATTCGTTTAATAGTTCAAATCTGTCATTTAATTATGATGATACTATATCAAGAATATAGAAATAAAAATTAACTTTGAAATTCAACTCTGGTGATTCAACTGATTCATCTCTTAATTAAAAAATTCTTTTGGCTTTTACTTTTTTTTAATTTTGCCGCCCCTACTGGGTTGCCGCCCGCGTGCTGTGCACCCCTTGCACCCCCGGCACGGCTCGGCCCTGACCTTATCTAATTTTTACTACGCGCCAAAAGTCAAAAGCTCGACCTGTAAATGCCAATCCACGCTGTATTTCATTGCCTTTATGTCTCAAGTGGATTTCTACGGCCATACTTCTTAAAAACTTAAAATTAAATATAATTGCGATACTCAAATGTTAGTGTAACTAAATCAGCAGGCAACGTAAAAGTATGCTGAACAATGGATACACTTTCTGTATGGTATACTCACTTTTTCTGTGGTGTTCGTTCAAACATTACGTTGTATTTTTTGATATTGCTAAAATATAATATAAATGATCAGGTAGGGCTGTGTACACTTTTTGAAAAGATAAGGAAGGAGAGTCGTTTTTTTGTATTAAGTGTATAATTTTGAAATCTATAAAATTTGCAGAGCGCTTTCGGCCTTAGGCCATCTTCAGTGCTTCCTAAAAGCGAGGAAAATCCAATTTGTAAAATTTATTTCTAAAATTAGTTTAAGATGTCGTTTTTAGAAAATTGATTTGAATTCTAGTTATTTACCTATTTTATTTGTTGAAAAATTTTTTTGTTCTAAGAAGTAATAAGGAATGTATTTTCTGGTTTTTACTCACTTTGTCAGGAAACAGGAGACTTCATTAACAAAATTAAACAAGTGGGCCCTCATCAGCACAATGTAAAACTAATTTGTAAAACAAATAACATGTAAATTTGTAAAAGGACGAACTACTGGGACGAACCACTTTTGAATTTAATTAATTAACCATCGTTTTTTTTATTTAGTTTCCATAATTCGATTTTTATTACACGTGGAACGTGTTCTTAAGTCAAAGTTTGATGGTTATCTAAATTGTAAGACTAAATCTGTCTTGTCATTGAACTGACATTGTTGACGTTGTTGAGCTTAAATAGCGGGTAATTTGAAAATTGTCAAAGATGGAGAATATTGAAATTTATTTTATTTTAATTCAAAAGGCGTCTGTGTAAAGGAAAGTAACTTCTATTTAGGTTGACTTGTGTATTTAAACAAAGGGAATTGTCTAGTAATTCTTTATTAATCTCTATGTCCTCCATAAAATCGAGTCTGTTGAAATTTTTGGAAGATATATCATGAAGAATCTTTGAATTGGAGGAAGGACTGAAAGTATGATTAGAAATTTTGAGGTGTTGGCCAAAAGCAGAAGAGGATCTCGAAAGGTGTTCTTTTATACGAGTCCTTAATGGTCTACAGGTGCGACCAATATAGGTGCTGTTGCAAGAATTACAATTTAATTTGTAGATACCACTCTTAGAAAGATGTTCGATTTTATCCTTGGAATTTACAATGTGTGTTGCTAAACTGTTTTTGGTTTTGAAAAAAACAATGAGATTAGGTATTGATTGTGTAAGTATTTGTTTGATGTTAGAATTTGTGTTTTGATCGAGGAATGGTATAGCAACATATTTTTTATCGATTCTAATGGGAGGAGGGTATAATTCGTTCCTAATTCTTCTGCATTTTGTTTTAGAGATCAAGGAATCTATCATACTTGGGTCGTAGTTATTATTGAAAGCTATTTGTTTTAATATATTTACTTCGTTTTGGTAATTTTCTTTTGTCATGGGAATGTTAAGAAGTCGTTTATGTAACAGTGAAAAGATGCTAATTTATGTTGTTGAGGATGATTTGAATTGTAAGGAATGACATGGTCAGTTTGAGTTGGTTTCCTGTAGATTTGAAATTGTAAGTTGTTATTGGATTTTTTTATGGTCAGGTCTAAAAAATTGATTGTTTTGTTGTTTTCTGTCTCAAGGGTGAAGGATATGTTGGGGTGTATGTTATTAAGTTTATTAAGTAATTCTAAGGCTCCTTCGTTGTTGCAATTCAAAAAACATAAACAATCGTCTACATACCTATACCAATGGAGGATCTCTGGGTTGTTTTCTGACAATATGTGATTGTTTTCCAAAAAATCCATAAATTAAATAAAAAAACGATGATTAATTAATTAAATTCAAAAGTGGTTCGTCCCAGTAGTTCGTCCTTTTACAAATTTACATGTTATTTGTTTTACAAATTAGTTTTACATTGTGCTGATGAGGGCCCACTTGTTTAATTTTGTTAATGAAGTCTCCTGTTTCCTGACAAAGTGAGTAAAAACCAGAAAATACATTCCTTATTACTTCTTAGAACAAAAATTTTTCAACAAATAAAATAGGTAAATAACTAGAATTCAAATCAATTTTCTAAAAACGACATCTTAAACTAATTTTAGAAATAAATTTTACAAATTGGATTTTCCTCGCTTTTAGGAAGCACTGAAGATGGCCTAAGGCCGAAAGCGCTCTGCACATTTTATAGATTTCAAAATTATACACTTAATACAAAAAAACGACTCTCCTTCCTTATAATATAAATGGCATGTAACTTTTGCAAAATGAGAAACACTTTTCTCAAAAAGTAAAACATAAACAAGGCAATTTTCTGTGACAGTTTTCTATCAGAAACCACCGCTTCTTATAGAACTTTTTCTTATTGTTCCTATTCATCTGATCCATGAGTTTATTATTAGACACCCTGTATTAAAATTAAAGCAGGAAGCTGGATATAGCGCGACATATTTATGTGTAGCTACCGAAGGAATGCGGACAAAAACGTTCCGCGGTTTACGATGTTGCCACATACCGTTACTTGATAATAATTTAATATTGTTATCGAGGAAACCCTGGAATTAAATGTATTTATTGAAAATAATATATTTAAAAAACTAAGAATATCTTATTATAATTTCAACATTATACAAAATTTCTTCTTATCCTATTAATATTGATACTGAAATGGCATGGAAATATAGCAACGTAGTGCATGATTAAAGGGAATAAGTGACTTTTATTAATTTAATTAGTTGACATGGGTCATACGCCTCTTGCAAGAACAACCGATCATTATTTGTGTGTCAGTGAGGTAGTGATACAACGGGCGAAGGTTATTTAGTTTTTATAAATACGTTGGCGCCGTGTCTCAACATTGTAACATTAAATATGACACTGTAACATTAATATGACCGAAACTAAAAAAAAATTATCACCAAATCAATCATGCTGTGTATTCATATTCTCTCCCTCGCTTTTAGAAATATCAAAAACTCGCCAAGCATTTCATTTCAACCATACATCAATAAACAAACAACCACCTATCATGCTCCATACGTTAAGGACATGACTAGACAGTTCGTATATTATACATAGGTACACCTCCTGTACTGATATCAAATACGCTCGTAATATGTCAACTCATATTCAATATTCACAATAAATCGCCTTGTGCAGGGCTTGCTGCAAATTTGAAGCGTCGTAGCGGACAGCGGTGACAGCCAAATGTCAAATTCAGTTCCGAGAATGACCTGACCTTTGATCGGTCGATTTTTTTGTCGTGTCTTTATTAATAATAAATGATGTTTATACGTTTGTAGCTTATTGTTGACGGTATTTTTTAAGTTTTTCAATATTTATAGTTTGTAAGTATTTTAACTTTATTTCAAGAATTTAAATCACGAAAATAGAGCTCTAAAGTCCTTAAAAATACAAGGAGTCCAGAAATTCCGGTCGAGGTGAATGTTTCATAAGAGAACTATGCTCGTTTAAAGATGCCAACAACCTTAAAGTAGCAAAGTTTTCTTTAAACGGAACATTCAGATAAATAATTGACATAATTAAATGTCATTTTTTTACTGCTTAAGCGTTAAACATCGACTTAATACTTTTTCGCTATAAATTATTTTAAAAAGAGGATTTAGGAGCTAGCTTGTTAAAAATTTACAGTCCTTTACAAAGATGCAACCGGGGAGGACATTGAAAATGCCGAAGCAGAGTGCAACGCTTGTGACTATTGTGAGATTTGAGATCTGCGAAAACTCATAGATTTGAATGTTATATTTAGGTAGCTGATATAAGGTTTATTGATTCATAATATAAAAAATAGTAAAATAAAGGTTATAAACTCTAACGCGCCTCTAAGGTATCGTTTGGCTGGAGCAGTCAGCGGCCGCGGCTGGCGTTCGCGATTGGTAGCTCGGTACTGGTTTAATGCGATTTGCCGATTTGTATGTACACGGTTTCACTGCCGCAGCTCAGCGACACAGCGTTCGCCGTCAATTGCAGGGGCTGCGTTCGGACTGCTAGAGAGACCAGTCCAGCCGTGATCGCTCAGCAGAATGCCACCGTTTTCGGCAATTGCTGACGAGTGTTTGATAGAGGAGGTGCAAAAGTATCCCCCCTTATACAACTATGAAAACGAAATTTACAAAAATGTTGTAATGAAAGATAATGCATGAAAAAAAGTGGCAGCAAGTGTAGGGAAGAACGGTAAAGTGTACAAAACCATTCTGTTCATTTTTCAGCATTACATTACAAAGCTTATAATTAGGGTAGACTGGGGCAACTGCGAAGCCCTTTTTAATAGTTCAAGTTTAT
This sequence comes from Polydrusus tereticollis, assembly GCA_963920685.1. Taxonomy (NCBI): domain Eukaryota; kingdom Metazoa; phylum Arthropoda; class Insecta; order Coleoptera; family Curculionidae; genus Polydrusus; species Polydrusus tereticollis. The sequence continues at coordinate 23,182,662 of OY987328.1, forward strand.
TTCCTTCCTATTATAAATATACAATATTTATAAAAGTGTTTTTGTAAGAAAGTAATAGTTTAATATGTTTACTTTTCATACTGCATAGGGCACTCATGAATTATTTTTGAGATCTTGAGATTTGAATGATTTTTTTTTGTACCGAAATTTTACACTTACCCCAAAAAGGGAAAGTGTAAAATCGGAATACAATTTCCATGCATGTTCACAGAAGTGGTAATGGGAAAGTGTAAATGAAGTTTATATCTCCCATGCCAATTTTTCTTTTTACAGACTTAAAAAAAATAAAAATCTGGGAGGTTATGAACTTTTTATTGTTGGGAAATAGTTAGCCAAGCAAATCATAAAAACGAAAAATTAAAAGGTACCTCTGAAAAATAATAAGTAGGTAATCCAAAATAACCGTCAAAAAATTCCTAATAACAAGAATAATATTTTTATAAACGTATTTATCCGTTTAAAACCCAATGTTTGGCTTTAATCTCTAAAGCAGTAGGAGTTATTCCCAAGGAGAAACTAAAACAGAAAAGAAACTTCAAGTTTAAAAATTCGAATAATTTTATGGAACTTGTTAAATATTGTATCCCATTTTCACATTAAAATGAAAACCTCCTCGGCGTGTTACTACTGGTTCAGGTAAACGAGTCACTATATCGTCTAGCTGTACTACATCGACATCATCGGTGAGTGGCCATAAAAAAATTGTCTTTTAGTTTTCTAGTAAACTTGATTTCAAAGCCGTTGTCAACAGTATTTACCTGGCCAATAAAATGTTTCTTGGCTTTTGGTAATGTGTATTTAACCAGTACCCAGTCTTCAATGGAAATAGTCTTTGTTTATTTCAAAAATCTGATATTCGCAATCCGATTCTAAAGTGAAACTTTAATCCGATTCCATAAAAGGTACACTTTCATTATCTGATTCACTGGAGCTGGATTCAAATTGATACGGACTTGGCCGACTTTGTTTACTCTTTCGGTCAATTTTCATAGCTGGTTTAGATATAGTAGATGAACTTGTAGAGATTTTTGACTGACTACTTGCGATAGTACCTGCAATGGTTTGGCCACCTTGAATTAAGCGCTTTCGTTTCCTTGGATTAGAAGAAGGACTCTGTCGGAGCGAATCAAATAGTAGATCATCAAAACTTGCCTTCTTTTCTTGCCGATTTTCGGTTGAAGCTGGTACTACAGGTTCAGTTATAGGCTCCTGATGACTATTTAGTATATTTCTTCATTTTGATCAGAGCTAACAATTACTTTGAGATTGGTGGCACTAGATGCTGAAGGAGCTGTAAGTAATTCTGCATTAGATGCTAGTTTCCTTTTAAATGAAGCGCCAGATGTAGAAGGCTTTACTGTTTTTAACATTGACTGATCGAAAGTAGCGGTTTTTTCTGTTACATTCGGTGCTACAGCATCATGTGCATTCCTTTCAATATCAATGCGTTCTGGCCTCGGTTGTAAATCTGTTACAGATCTTTGATTATTTAAGTGTTCCTGCCATATTTTTAGGGCATCGATGTCATACTTTTCTTTAGGAATAGCATGTCTATTAAATGGAACAATACCACCCTTTCTGAATCCTGTTTTTATGATTCCGGAATCTACTTCAGCCCAGGTTTTCACTAGCAGTGTGGCGAAGTCCCTTTTTGGTAGTCATTGTCCCTGATGACGTCTTTGCCATGTTATTACTTCCCTCTCCCATATTGCCTTAAAAGATCTAAACATACTCAAATCGAGAGGTTGAAGTAAATGACTTGTATGGGCTGCAGTTTAAGTATATGAATATTTTCTTCTCTTGCGGCTTGAATTAATAAGCAATCCACATGCGAGACATGCCCATCATATATAACAATAATTGGTGCCTGATCACGAACCAAAGGAATAAAAGTCTTTAGAAAGTAATTTCTAAATATTTCGGAGGTCATCCATCCATTGGCGCTGGCTGCATTTACGGTGTCTTTGAAGAAGTCTTCATTTCTTTCTGAAATCCAGCAATATTATTGCCTTTAATATTATCAATGTTATTGCCTTTAAATATCATCAATGGTGGCAATTTTCTACCACTAGCACTTGCTCCTGCCTGGACGGTTATATTTTCTTTGCCCGATCCAGCAATAATGCTTGAAGAGGGATTGCCTTTCGCGCCAACAATTTTAAGACGAGAAGGATCTGTACACAGTGAAGTCTCATCTAAATTGTAAATACATTCAGGACGATCCTGAAGACCCAACTCCAATATAGCCTTTTCCAATAAAACAAAATATTGGTCTATTATGAATGGGTCCGTAGATTTCTTTCTGCGGTACTCTAAGCTTTGTGGTTTCTTCATACTCAAGGAGTGACGTTGTTTAAACTTTATTAGCCAGTCTGTGCCTGGCATATTGTTCTTAAAAGGATTGGGAATATTATTTAAAGTTACAAAGTCCCGAACTTTTTCTTGAAGCTCTCTCGAAGTTAATCAATATCCCCACTTCTCCATTGTTTTTATATTTTCGGCCAGTTGACACTTATCTTGCCAAGAAAGTATTGGAGGTCGGCCCTGTGTCTTGCTTTTTTCGCCACGGCGGCCAGTTATTCTACAGTAGATTGTAATGTATGGGATTCTGAATTCGGTACTAGCTATCTACATGGTTAATTGACCTTGATTGACGGCATTTACTGCAGCATTTAATTGCCCCTCCCCATAGGCAGCCCTATCGGACTTTCTTTTATAATTTCGTACCATGACGTCAACTCCCTGTAAAGAATAAAAGCTGTAAGTGTCAGTGCCAACGAACTTTAGCATTCCCAGGAAAATGGGGCAAGTGTAAACTAAGCTTTACACTTTCCCCGTTACAATTTTTACACATGCCCCACATTATGTTTTTTATGGGGGAAGTGCAAACCTGTTCGTGAGTAAAAAGCTTTTAGATTTGGTCGGTATATAGGATTTTAAAGCTACAACAATTGACTAAACATAAGAAAATGCAATAAAACTAAAAGTATATTATAGGTTTTTACCTTTGACCAATTTTTTATGGAGATATCACACACTATTCAACGGACCGAGTCGGAGGTTATGTTACAAATGACTACTCAGAAAGAAAAAAACACCTGGTAACTCGCCGAGAGTAGATAATTCAACAGCGCTAACGTAGGTATAGTTAGTTGCCTCGAACCACACAGACAAGTAAACTTTCAATATTGCCTGATTGGCGCTCTGATTTTCCACTTACCCCATTTTTACACTTGCCCCAGTCTACCCTATACCATATTTAAATCCAAGATTATGCATACGAAGGAAATATTGATCAGTACTTAATGACAACCGTAACTCTATTTCGATTGGTCAAGCGGCAATAAAACTAAAAGGCCCTGGGCGACAGGGTTGAATTTAGTTTACCCGTGATTTTCGCATTATTGCATTGTATCGTTTGGTGTTATTGTTTGTTATCAATATTTTGATATAAATATTTGTGTTTTTGACCGTTGTATTTGATTGTATACAGGGTGTTTCAGAAGTACTAACCTGAACTAACCTGAATATGTGTCCGGAGTTGCCCCGTTTTTGATGTACAGAGTGTTAAAGTTTTTTAAAAAAAAATCTTTTTTTTTATTATTTCTGTAAATATCCTTTTCTAGATTTTATTGCAATTTGGTACCGTCATTTATAATGATAAGAGGCTTAATTAGCCCTAACTAGATTAAATTTATAAAGTCCAGTGGCGTCCCGGGAAACACTTCAACGGATATTATTGACAAAAAAATGCACGCCACTGACTTTTTTCTAATTTTGATATTTTGATATACCAACTAATGATACAATTTTAAAATGTTTTGATTCTTTGACGTCTTAATCTAATTAATTTGTTTACTTGGTATGCTGCAGCTTTGATTTAAATATGGTACCTATAGTATAAATTCAAGTGTTAATATGGCGTTTGTCGAAATGGAGGAATTTGGGCTAACATCTCCTTTCGTCTTCTTCCTCCAACAACAGCATGCAACTAATGTTATCGGCGTTCATTATAAATCATACATAAGCGCTTTCACTACGAAATACGAATATGATCTGAAGCGCGCTCCAGCCGCGCCAGCCAAGCAGCCAAGCCACCCTGTGGCGACGGCCGATTGATACGATGCTACGCGCGATCGCGAATGTCAGAGCTGCACCCGCTGACTGCTCCAGCGAAACCATACGATTACTCTCGACTTGGTCTGATCCAGATCAGTTAATTCGGTGTGACGTCAGGGACAAATGCAACACAAGAATTTCGAATTCCGTACCCATAATACGTGCCCGTGCGATAATAGAAACATTTTCAATGTTAAAACATATTGCTAAGTATAGTCAAGAAGATTATACTTCGGAAGCAATTATTTCCTCTGATTTATGTTTAAATAGTTCTCTTCGCTCGTAGGCACTCCCATTGTCTCAATGACTACTACTATGATCATATGCGATTTGCTAAGTTAGGCAATGATCTTAAGCTTCTGTTTCTTCATAGTGATAGTACTCAGTAGATCTTCTTTAGAATGGGTTTGATTTGGAATTACTTCTTTATTTGTAAAAAGGCTCAAGTCGCCAACTTGCCTTCGATGTTTATGGCTTTCTAGGTTGTTTGCCAGATAATGATCACCGATCAAGCGAAACGCTCTTCTTTGAATGGAATCCAGCAATCTTAGGATAAGTTTAGGAGCAGAGCCTCAAATATGTGAGCAGTGACCCAGCGATGGTCGAATTTGAGCTTTATAGAGCATCAGAGGCTATTGGTGTGTATAAAGGTTCTTAATTGGGAAAAGTAGCCCATGCTTCTGCGAGGCTGCCTTAGCAATGGCCACAACATGCCTATGCCAAGACATATGCCCGTCTAAATTGACGCCCAATAAATGAATTGATAAAGCCAAGGGAATCGAGTACATTGGTTCGTGAACAGGGTTTTACGTCAGGGCATTTCTTTGACATCTTTTGATTTTTCGACTACTTTTTAGGCATTTTCGTGTGTGTTATGATTGAAGATTTTGGTTTGCGTATTCTTGGCGCCTTTTTCCGTTATCTAGGAAGGTGATAGTGCCTCTCTACTATTAGTGCTTCTCTACTATAGACCGACGGTGAACCAGTCTTTAGGTAGTTTGTAGGTCGCATTTTGTCTCGCTATCGTATGTGAGTCAGTAATTAGTGGGTTTGTCGGGACGTCCGTACTTCCGTAATAGTTGGTAATAATTAAAAAAAAAAAAACTTATTAATAGTTGGTATGCGAAAGTCCTGGTGCAACACGCAATTCATAGGGTACCTCGGGACATCTGCGATAATTTTCAGGGCCCTATTCTGAATTACCCGGAACTTATTCAGTTCCGCTCTGCTTATGTTGCGCCACGAAAGGGAATCCAGTGTCCCGCCATGACTACCCGGATTTTCAACATTAACTTCTTTAGATAAATCTACCATCTAAGTTTTTTTTGGCATTAAATTCTACCCAAGACAGAATTTCTTCCAGGTCTTTGTAAGGATGTGTGACCTCTTATTGCTTATAGCGATGTGCGTTGGCAGTCGATGTTCGAGCGTTCAAAGTGTGAAACAAATGTGATGATCGTTAATGTAAAGTAAAAAGAGGGTGGACGTAAATGTAACACCTTAAGAAACTCCTGCATTGATGATTTATGTGTCAGAAAGAAATCCGTCTATTGTTACTCGCAGGGAGCGGTCTTTAAGAAAGCTTAGTAGTCATGAACAGAATTGAACCGGCATTCTACCTTCACTGTCCAGTGCTACCGCACGGGACTCCCCATGATGTTCTGTTGCATTGTTCCAAACATGGGTAACATATGCGTGAAGGTCTCCTATTCATCTAGATGAAATTCTTACTGGCGATCACTCGTAATGTTGAAGCTTTCTAGGTACTTTAATAATTTTTCGTTGATAGCTTTCGCCATAACTTTTGATATAACCAAAAGCAATGGGACTGAACGATAGTTGCTTGGCAATGTCTTCTTGCCTTTTTTGGCATACCCAAGAAAGGCCCATAGGCCGGACTCGCGCAGTTTTTTAGCAAGAAAGAAGTCCTTTTAAAAGTTAAAAAGCCTAACAAATACCTATGTTAATCATCAGCGCATGTCTTAATCACGATGACTGATATTTCGTCAGAACCAGAAGCTGTTTTGGTGTCCAAGTGTTCATTAATCATGTCCATATGTTCGTATCTACATCTAAGGTATTCTTAACCTATTCCCTGTTCTACCAGAGGTCAAGAAATGGAAATATTGTGGAATTTGATTCTGCAATTCTGCAGGTTTTTGCTCCCAAAAAAATTATAAAGAAAAACTCATGTTCATTACATAAGTACCCATTATTATTCTTACAGAATTTTATTAAGTATTCCTTAATTCTTGCACGATTTTAGTTGTTCACAGTAAAATTTTTAGCACGATTTTAGTTGTTCACCGTAATATTTTTCAGATGTTGTTCGAGAAATTAAAAGATTGAATGCATTAAGATTCATATTTGTTCTACGTTCTACAGTAAATCTAGAAGCTGTTTTATAATTAATATTATTCTTGATTACAAATCACAATGACCCTCTTCCCTTCTGCAACTAACAATACAGAAACAGCCGGTCCAATTTGTATGTTTATACATACATAATACTCAGTATAAACATCCGAACAATATCGTTGTAATATTTATATTAAAACCAAACAGAAGGGCACGTAGCATAATAGATGTAGCACTTGTAATGTTTTATAGAGTGGTGGTGAAGTGGTATCCTAATAAGGAACAGGGACGAACTTAAAGAAACAATATTGTTAGTCGAAAAATGGGTTAAATAATGTTAGGTGGACGATGAACTAATATCGAAATATAGTTTGTTTTTGTTTTAAAGATTGTAATATTATACCGTTAACTAGTTCCTTAATTTTTGAAATTCAACAAAACATTATTTTGTAAAAGCAGACATAAAAGTTGCCCTAAATTCTTGCCATAAGGCCACAATATTGAAAAGGAGTGTTTATAATTAAAAATGTTGTTTTCTAGCGTTGTTGTGTTAATATTTTTGAAAGTTGAACTAAAATAATTGGTTGTTAAATTTTTTTCTGATACTGTGAAAATTATTTTGATCCAAAAGGGCTTGGACTGAAAATCGTAGGGCTTAGTTTAGATCACAATTGACCATTTAATGATGACGTCGCTGGGGGACAAATTTAGGTTAAAGTTTATGTCAAAGCCATGAAATTACCATTACATATTTGACAACGGCCATACTTGCTGGGGGGCAAAGTGACAAGTTTAGGTTATACTTCTTGTCAAAATCATATGTTCTGAAATGGTCTATTATTATGGGACGATATACCTAACCTAGGTTAAAATTGTGTCAAATTCAAATTATGACATGATATGCCAAACCGATGAATATTAAAGCTGGATTTATAAACTCGAAAAGTTGGCGAGGTTGAGGTTCAGTTGGTGTTGGAAATAGGAGTTCAATTTAAACTAAAGGAAACACTCAGTTCCATTTATACACTCGTTCATGTTGTTCATGTAAAGCTCATGTAAGGTTCGAAAACTTCCCGGGTAGTACAAGATAACCAATTTTTATGCTCGGAGTTCGGAATATCTAACCTCACAAACTTGATCATAACTTCAACCTCACCAACTTTTAGAGAGTTTATGAATCCAGCTTTAGATAAGTAAACAAATACAATTTTATTTTTGTCGTTTACAAAATTAACAAAGTAAGAATATAGAGAAATGAAAATAAAAATTTTTTTATTTTTTTATTTTATTTTAAGTGAACATTTAAGTGAATTTTTAAGTGAGTCAAATAAATTATAGTTAATTAAATACCAAAAACCTCTATCTGGGCAGCTATGATGGATCCTGTTAGGCGGCTACTTCCCTAAACCATTATGGCCTCATGGGGTTTCTTATGGAAGGCCAGGTGGAATTAGACTTTTTCAGGTTTAGTTAGAGAACTTTCTGTTATGTGGGCCTTAAAATCCCATGTGGTATCTTAATTATGTGGTTTAACCTACATAAGTGCCGAACGGTAGGAAAACGGCCAAAACTGCCGAAACCAGCAAAACCCCTAAAAATAATAAAGAAAAAAATTACCCCCTGAATCCCAACCAACAAAAAACCCAAGAAAAAGGAATAAAGAAGCTTACCTCTAAAAGGGAGGTGAGACCTCGTGACCTTTTAACAAAAAAATGGCCTAACGGCGGCTGGCTTGACCTTTTTCTCTCAAGGAATTTAAGAAAGTAAAATTAAAGGCCCCGAGAACTCCGAAGAAACTCCTTCTCCTTCAACAATCAGCTGACACAAAGTTTTGACAACTTAACCTAACACCAACAAAAAAAAAGAAGAGAACAGAGACCACTACAGAAGATCAGAACCATGCGAGAGTCTGGGCTTTTACCAGAACATAAATTAAATAATGAAACAAAGAAAATAATTCCAAACAACTTTGTTTATACGACATAGAATTGCCAATAGTAAAAATTGGCGTTCTGGGACTTGACGGGAAACAGAAACGGAAATACATGACCAACCTATTAGCCGTGCCTTGTGCCATTAACCAACAGAAAAGCGAACGCACTACGTCTAACCATATATTATTATATTTTGACTAATTTTCTGTAAACAAGGATGACACAACTAAATAAACAATTTTTGAACCAAATAACTATAAAAGATGCACTTTGTGAAATAACATTCCCCACAAAGTCCATAGTGGCAATTTTAAAATTGCTACAGTATCAGTAAAATATTTAAAAATAACAGTTTGGCATACTCACCCCAAATCTATATTTATTTACGCCGAATTAAAAACGGCAATACGGTGAGATAATCGGTGTGTTTATTTTAAATGTCAACTTACTTATTAAAAGTTGTGTAGTTACACTTATATCTCAAGGGAACTTAGTAAACAGGATAGTTAGCCGGCATAATTATTTTCTTATTTTCCTTTTGAGAAGAAACATATTAATTATCTACAAAATTTTACATAAAAGCCGTACTGTACTGGATGCCCACAAATTGCTCTAGTTAGACAGGACTTTGTAAATAATGAAAATACACATGGTTGGTTTATTTAGTTAAATTTGCGAAGTCGGCCAATCCAAGTAGGTATTTGTTGCTTCATAAAACACTCGCCTTACTTTTACCAGGAAGGCAATTTTAGGAAATTCAGTAGCCTGTAGCAGGGGTCAGGTAAAACTTTTGACATTTATTCTCTTTGCTTGCTTATTCAGTATTTTCATTCAAATTTGGAATTTTTAATTCGGCAAGAGCTCTTGTTGGTCGCATGTTGTGTGTGTTTCTTTGGAATTTTTTGGGACTGACGCCTTTAACCCTTTTTAGACGGTGTTGAATACTGCCTTTCCACTGTTTCCAGTGCCTCCCTACCGGTAATTGGACTCTTTTAGGGAGCCAGTCTCTAGGTAGCATGTAGGTTGAGTCTGTTATTAGTATGTTCGTCGAAACGTCCATTCGTCTGTAATAGTCTGTTATAGTTTTTAGGAAAAATTCATAGTATATCTTAGCGCAACTGCGATCATTTTTAATGTCCTATTTTGAATCGCCTCAAATTTATTCAGCTTCGCAATTGATTTCAGAATTTCCATACACTCAAATGGAAAGTGTGCATTTTTTTTTCAAAATGCAACGTTTCTTATTTGAAGTAAATTTGTATTCGTATGCCAAATATATTGTTGCTTTTTTAATCTTATAACAAGAAAATAAAATACTTACTTCTTATAAGTAAAACCAATCTTCAAGAGAGATAAATGAGTATGAGTGTAAATGTGAAAGTATATTTTCTTAAAAAGATAAACCATACCTACTTTTGTTCTAAAAATGTATTTCCTTCCTTCAATACTATACAATTTTTGAAATAAGAAAATATCTTATTTATTGTATATTTGAACTACTTCAAACACATAAATATATAATATACAGGGTGGCGCATCGAAAACGAAACAGAGTCATTTACTGGCAGCTCAGTTCTTTTTTGGAAAAACGCTCAGAGCCGTCGATTTTGTTTTCGAGGGAGGACACAAAATTGGCAAAAAATCACGTTAACATGCGCAGCCCCCAGAGCGGGGGTGGCACCCCTAAAATCCTAAATTGAAAGGGGGGTCGAGTGATGCCTTATTTTAAAGGTCCTGCAATTCCCTTTATAATGATGTAAAATTCATGTACTTCAGTTCAGTAGTTTTGGAGATTTATTGATTTGAAGCTTAAATAAAACTCTAATACATCATCATTAGTGGAGATCAATACATTTGGCAGCAAAGTAGTGTAAAAATGAAAAATTAACTGACCCGTCAGTCAAGTAAATATTGGAAATGACCACCATGACTCTCCATGCAGAAATAAAGATTGTGCTCAAAACGTTGCTGCACATTTTGCAATATTTGAGGAGTAATTTAAAGGCACTCGTTCACAATTCTTTGTCGCAAATCTTCTAACGATGTTGGCTGAGTAGCATAGATTTTGCTTTTTAAGTGACCCCACAGAAAGAAATCCAAAGGTGATAAATCTGGCGATCTTGGGGCCATTCAATGGCACCTCTTCTACCAATCCATCGACCTTGAAATGTCTGATCTAAATATTGTCGAACACGTAATGCGTAATGTGGTGGGGCACCATCCTGTTGGAACATCAACCTATTCGCAATGTATCGCCCATCATTCTGATTTTCAATTATGGCTGTTAATGCAGGATCTATGGCGTCTTGCAGTAATTCCAAATACATTTCACCGGTCAAATTTCCAGGTAAGAAAAAAGGACCAACTAAATGATCGCCAAAAATACCAGCCCAAACATTTAATTTTTGTGGCTGCTGTGTGTGTACCTCACGATAAATTCTGGGATTAGAATCTGACCAATGCAATATCGGCAGTTATGACGATTTACTACGCCATTTAAGAAAAAGTAGCATTCGTCGAAAAAGCAAGTGTTGAATAGAAAATGTTCATCGTTTATAATTCGTTCACTCATATCTTCACAAAATTGTAATCGCCGATCAAAATCGTCTTCATTAAGTTCTTGTATAAGGTGAATTTAATACGGATGAAAACTATGGGCCTTTAGAATCCGTTGGATACTACGTCGACTAACACCACACACAGTATCCAGTTTGCGGGTACTTAACGTAGGATCTACATAAACTTGCCCTAAAACCCCCACTTCCATTGCTTCGTTCCTTATGGGATTTTCAATGTTGCGTTTTTTATTGGCGACTGATCCAGTTTATCGAAATTTAGCTACAAGTTCTAGAACATAATATTTGCGATGCACGTTACTGTTCTCATGTCGCTCATTAAATGTTTGTGCTGTTCTATTAGCGCACTGATTATTTCCGAAAAATATTTAGATAATTTCAACCCTTTCTGCCATGGAATATACCATGGTTAATTTATGTATAAAGCGTTAAAAGGTATTTTAACAACAACATTTGGTCGAATCAATCGCAAACTATGTACTATTACATGTACCTATTTAAAATAAGTAGGAGACATTCCCTTCTTATCTTTCTGCAATAAACAATTTTTTTTTGCCACAAAAAACGCTCCAATCGCTATTTTCAACACCAAAATGATAAACAAACCATGGGCGGAGTGAAAGAAAGCATTTACTTATTAAGTAAATGCTTTTACTCAAATTTCTTCTGAAAGTAGTATAAACTAATCTGATGTACCTACCTATAAAAGTCTACTTTAAGCTTTAAATCAATAAATCTCCAAAACTACTGAACTGAAGTACATGAATTTTACATCATTATAAAGGGAATTGCAGGACCTTTAAAATAAGGTTTCACTCGACCCACTTTCAATTTAGGATTTTAGGGGTGGTGCCACCCCCGCCCAGGGGGCTGCACGTGTTAACGTGATTTTTTACCAATTTTGTGTCACCCTCGAAAACAAAATCGACGGGTCTGAGCGTTTTCCCAAAGAAGAACTGAGCTGCCAGTAAATGTCTCTGTTTCGTTTTCGATGCGCCCCCTGTAATATTTTATTTGGAAAAATAAATGCATTGCTACGAGCATATTGAAATCACCAATTAATAATTGAAAATAATTGTTTGTTTATTTGCGTATACAGGATAATTTAAGAGAAAAAATGTCAATATTTTAGGTACGTATTCGGGGATCGAAAATAAACATAAAAGTTCCTCTAAACATGGGTTCCATTCCCGACCGTTACCGAAATACAGGGGTAAACAATATTCAAATTTAAAATTTTTATTAAATTATTTATAACAAGTAGGCTAGGTGTAATATTTGTTTTATAGATTTCAAAAGGTATGTTCTATTGCCTTTGCAGTGTTCCTTAGCAATAGTAACCCCATTAGGTATTAATAAAAATAATATTTGTCACTGTCAAATCGTGTTCAACATTTGTATTTTCTGACAATTTAAACATTAGATTCATTTCATTATGCCTGCAACATTCTCTCATCGTGAATATGCTGATATGATATTCGTTTATGGCTTCTGCAACGGAAGCTCAAACCTTGCAGTTGCTGAGTACCAGCGTCGATTTCCGAATCGGAGAGTACCAAATAGAAGGGTTTTTACTACTGCTGGAGAATCTGGTATGTTTCCAAGTGCGAGAATTGTATTTGAACGGGAATCGGGACTTGATGTTCAACTAGAAGAGGCTATCAATGTCGTCGAAAATGATCGAGGCTTAAGTACATGGCGAATTGCCGATACTTATAAAATTACATAATCGTCTGCTTGGAGAGATCTTAATATTACTTGTTTATACCCATATTACTGACAACGGGTTCAACATTTGCAAGATGCTGATTTACGTTAAGGATGCAATTCTGCAATTGGATAAATGCAAATCGAGGACTGAATAAGCATGTTCTGTTCACTGATGAAACACAGTTCACTCGCGATGGTATTAATATTCTTCACAATGAACACCGATAGTCCAATGAAAATCCTTACGCTACTGTAGAATATAATTTTCAAAATAAATTCAACATGAATGTGTGGTGTGGTATGTTAAATAGTCAATTAATCGGTCCATTCATAATCGACGGTAACAGCGGACAGGACAACTATACTTAAGTTTTCTACAGAATCACTTACAAAACCTATTAGAAGATGTTCCACTTAATGTACGATAGAACATGTATTTACAACATGATGAAGCCCCTGCACACTACAGTTTACAAGTACGAATCTTTTTTAACAATAGGTTTTCAAACCGGTGGATTGGTCGAGGTGGTCCGCATAATTGGCCAGCTAGATCGCCAGACCTTAATCCTCTGGATTCTTGTTTTTGGGGGTGGTTTAAATTATTGGTATATTCTAGTTAAGTAAACACTAGAGATGCATTACTCGATCGAATAATAAACGCAACAGCAACTTTAAAAAACATACCCGCATCCATTCATAGAGTGACCCGAGCTATTCATCAGAGAGCTGACTTGTGTGTTTAGAAGTAAACTGTGGCATTTTTGAAAACTATGAAACCTAGCCCACTTGTTATAAATAATTTAATAAAAATTTTAATTTGAATATTGTTTACCCCTGTATTTCGGTAACGGCCCGGAACAGGACCCATGTGTATAGGAACTTTTATGTTTATTTGGATCCCCGAATACGTACCTAAAATATTGATATTTCCTCCTGAATCACCCTATACAAAGCTAAGATTTATTTTAGTTTAGTATTGTATTTTAAAAATAAGTACTTTCTTTTTTGTGTGGCATGTGATACGAAATAGATCTAGAATTTTAAAAGGAATATAGAAATCTTAGGGTTAGAAAAATAGTAGACCGCTTTTCAGTCTTCTAACGCATGTATCCAGTAAACTTTTTTTTTGAAAAAATTGACGGGTCCGAGGTTTTTTTACTCAGGTGATATGTTTACCCGGAAAAGCCATTATTTCAAACTTTATCAGCACCCTGTATATTTTATGCATTATAATAATTAAAATTCATATTATTATGAAGTTGTAATAATGGTTTTTTTGTAATGATAAATTCACTCCTACAATAAAATGTCCATTTGACATTTGCATTTTTATCACTTTGGCATCGATAAAAAGTTGCATCCTTTTTTATCGCGATAAAACCCTCTCCAACTAAAAATTAAACGGTAAAAACCTCTCCAGCTCAAAATCGAGTAGCATTTCTTTTTCATTGGTCGGCAACCTGACATATTGTTACAAATTAATTTGATGCTGTCAAACATTTTTTTAGTGAAGTATTATTTTTTTTTAGTATCTATTCATGCCAAAATTCGTGGATTTCTCTAGCTAAAATTCACTTGATCTTTTTTTTAAGATCGGATAAACTTTTATTTTTTAAATTCAAACTAGATAATTTTTTAGCAATTTAAACTTGAACAAATGGTAATAGCGTCGCTGTCGCGTTTTTTTCATTTCGTTTATTCTCGTTAAATTTCTAAGCAATCTAGTTTTCGTAAGAAATAAAAGTTTATCCGACAAAAAAAAGGTCTTGTGGTTTTACGTATGATAAACTTACGTCAAGTTCAATCTATAAATTACAAACAGAGACCTTATGTTTTGTGATTATATCTGTACATTCAGTCAGTATTCAAAACTCTCTGATAACGTCCACAATACGGTCCTGTCAGTGGTCGCATGTAACAGATATTCCCCATTGTTTCTTCTCGGTAAACATAAAGAAAACAAAAGCGTACACAAGGACCTCCTTAAATCAATGTACAATGCCGGTCTACTTAGTGTCAATCATCCCATCCCATAATATGACAGGGAGCAAAGGGGGACTGAACTGGTATAATGTTGTATTTGATAATAGTACAACCCCAGAGCAGGAGACGAGTAGTATGATTATGATATTTTTCATTGTTTTATATGGCCGGAGAAAATTTGGGCGTTACTATCCCTTTTTTCAAAAAAATAACATACAATTTTTAAGACGAGCTATAGGGTTTAACATGGTAAACTTCCAATCCTATTTTACGTATGCATGTGACCCGGCAGGTGTCAACTTGTGGCCCTAGAAGCTAGGTGAAATAAACAAAAGAAATTAATTTTATTGTTTATTAAGCCCCGAAAACAACCGTATAATTTAATATCTTATTACTATGGACGTATCTCAGAACATTGACTCAATTATGGTTAAATATTTGTGTTAACTTCCGCTGATTTTAAATAGAGCGGGCACTGATCGTGTGAAATTGGGCTATACATAGAAATTCACTAAAAAGTAAAACACACTGTTTTCGAATTTAACGGAACTTTCTAGTAGATTAGGACTGATTTAGTAAATTTTGTCAGTGTCACAATCTCAGGTTTAATTCACAGAAGACTGAATTAATGTTGTTTCGTACAAAAAAAAAGAGTGTAACCCTCTGATTGCCGACCTCAATTCTCTATAATCAAAAATTATTGCGAAGTTTGGGGTTACGTTTGATAACGAATTAAAGTTTAATAAGCATGATAATGGGTTGTTTAGAATAGCATATTTAGTATTTAAAGAACTCTCGAGTAATGAATATATACCAAATTTTAAAACTCGAAAAAAAGCTATGTGAGCAAATTATTTTGCCTTTATTTTATTATGGCCTAATACTTTATTACTCATGATTGAATAAGGTTATGTAAAAGAAACCTCAAATTCTACAGAATAATTGTGTTAGATTTATATATGGCCTCAGAAAAATGATCACATTGGTACATAGGTACTTTCGAAATTTAAAATGGCTTAACATAGAAAGTATATTTAAATATCATCTTGTCAGTTTTACCCACAGGGTGCTTATGGTGAATGCTCCTTTTGCTTGCGTCATACACTGTCCTAAAGAGCAGATCAGCAGCAAAGAATAGTTCGTAATAGTAAGTCAATAATATTGCATTTGACAGAATAATAATTAATTTCATATGTCAACTTCAAGTAAAATTATTGCTATTCGTTTTTATTTCAAATGCACGACCTACCCTTCAAAACTCGGATTTATTTTACCCATCGGCTGCAAATGACAAATAAACTATTAGTTGCTTTACATAAAATGAAAAGAGTTGAGTTCGTTCGTGATTTTAATTAGAAAATATTTTGGACCAAGAGTGTAACTAAACTGACTCTTATCTCTGGAAGAACTGAATCTTAAATAAATTTTCAAGTTACTTGGCAAGTACACTAATAACAAAAGAACAGAACATTAACCAGTGGCGTCCCGTTTAAAAAAAAATCGAGATAAAAAAGAGAAATTAAAAGTTGAGGTGCATAACTTAAATTACACATTTAGAGATCTTTTAGATTTGGAGTCACTTTTTCTTATAAAATTTTGCTGTATCTTTATAAGTTACGGTAATTTACTCTTGACACAATCTTGTAAAATGACATTTGCTCCAGCACCAAACGCCATACATGAAATCTAAAATAGGCATTCATTGTTTTCAGGCCAGCACCAACTTTTAGCAACAACAAAATTTTCTGAGAAACCAATAATAAAGAAGTTGCATAACTCAACCCGAAAGAAGTTTTTCCAAGAGAATAAGAACATTAATCAAGCTACATCAAGTCAAAAAACAATTCCGAGTGCCAATTATGCTAATCATTTAATAGAAACCAAACATAATTTTGATCCATACTCTTAAATATTACACACAGAAAAGAAATAATCCATATTAGACCTTTTGGAATCTCTAGAAGTTAATAATCGTAAAAACTGGCACCGCGCCTATTGATTTGCCAAACATACCTAAATAGATCTCAATTGTTAAAATCATTCTAACATCCTATTTACAGTAGTTATCAGGAAAACCCAAAATGTGCACCTCATTGAATTTTTGATTCATTCTTGAAAATGCTGCATTTTAACATTTATAACAACTATCCTTCTATGCTTGGATCAAAAATTCCCCAATAAGCATGACGTCCTTTATGAATAGCCTCTTACTAAATATTTTGATAAGACTTAAAATTCTCTTTTCAGAAATATATATTTTGCCTATAAAATCGCTTCAGTCATTTTTAAAATCTTGTTGTGAATACCATTTAATATAGTATCGCAGTATTCTTTGAATCCTGGTTGTTGTTTCTATGTTTGGTCCATGGATAGGTTATCTATTAACAGGGACTAACCTGACCCTACATTTTTTTTTATTATGCCAGTAAGAGAATTTTTTATACATAAAATCTAACATGAGCAAAAAACTTTTATAATAATTTCAAGCTTGTAACTTTTGACTTGAAAATAAAGTACAAAGTATAAACCTCAAAACCTAAGTCTTTGTCGTCGTACAAAAATAACAACTGTGAAAAAAAAAAAACTCACTCGTGTTTGTTTTCATAATTAACACCCCCCCCCCATACTTACCCACCATTCAATTTAGTATTTGAATATTTTTTTCGTTGTTTGACTCTTTGAAAATTCTAGAGTTATAACACCTTAAAGTATTTTTTAAATGCATTGTAAAACTTTTTATAAAAAATTTTAATTTTAATTTTAATCATCCTTTATTATTTATTTTATATATAAATGATATGCCAAATATTTTGTCAAATACTAATATTCAAATGTTTGCTGATGATACTTTAATATACGTAAAAGGTAAAAATATTTTAAGTTGCATAGATAGTCTAAATTCTGAATTAAAATTGGTATCAAACTGGCTAAAAGTAAATAAATTAAAATTAAATATTTCTAAAACGAAATTTATGGCAATAGGAAATAATATAAATTATGAAAATATAAATATTTTTATACATGACCAAAAATTAGAAATAGTTCAGCCTTTTAAATATTTAGGGATAATAATGGATTCTAAATTAAAATTTGATGCTCATTTTGAAAACACTATATCTAAAATTGGAAAAAAAAATAATTATTTGAAAAGAGTAAGTAAAAATTTAAGTTTATTTAAAAAAAAACAATATAAAACACAATAATTTTACCTCATTATTTGTATTGCTCTACAATTTTATATACTGCAAATGAAGGAATTTTTAGTAGACAAATTTTACAAATAAGGCGATGAGAATAATATTAAATGTTGATAAATACACAAAGATAAATTATATGCTAAATAAACTTAAATGGTTGAATATAAGAAATTTAAAATTTTTCCTAGTTAGTATTTTTATTAATAAAATTCAAAATAATTTATTACCATCTCATTTAAAATACTTTATAACGCAAAACTTTGAAAATCATAACTATCAAACCAGAAACAATCAAAATTTTCGTTTAGGGAAAGTGACAAAAAATTTGACATATAAATCAATCTTTTTTAAAGGACTTCACGAATATAATAATTTGGATTCTTTAATTAAAAAACAAAATTCCTTAAGTAAATTAAAAAAATCCTTAAAAATATCATTACTTAGAAAACAAAATATCTGATAAAATTTATTTAAAAATATTTTTGGTGCATAAAATTGTAATTTTAAATGTTTTAATTATTGTTAAAAAAACTAGAATTTATAATATTGTAGCAGTATTGCTAAAATAAATCTTGTTACTACTACTACTAGAGGTGAGGTGTAGTCTAGGGCTAGTTTCGAAATATCTCTTGCAATATAAATAGTAATAATTATAGGACTCTTAGCGTTGAATTTCTCGTTCTCGTTCAATTACACTGGGAAGCAAATTTCAACTTTTTTTTGTTTCCTGAACAAAACCTATTTTTTTTATTGAACTACACTCAAGTAACTAAAAAATACCTATTAAACAAAAAAAAATCTGAATTGTTTGTTACAAAATTTTAATTTATAGGCATTTACAATAAACATACAACCAATGTATTGTTGGTTCAACAATAGCAATTAAATAGCACATTTTTATCAGTAAGTCTAAAGTTTAGACACTCATTTTACGCTTTTTAGCCTATCTTTTGAAAGCAGTCTCGGGGGCATCTCTCTTAATAGTCCAACAGTAGTCGGCTAACATCTCACAGTTCCATTTTACCTGATACGTTCTTTCCATGTTTGAAATATCCTGGTGGAACCTCTCACCGTGCTCGTCACTTACAGCACCGCAATTTTCCGGAAAGTAATCCAGATGAGAATCCAGGAAATGAATTTTCAACGACATATTACACTTTTGCAAGACAGATTGTTAGTTAGTATAATAAAATAAGTAAGATTTTGCTATTTTGGTCTCGGAAACATTTTTGCTGTTCCCCAGTGTTAGCAAACCACTGATATTATCTTTTTTTTTTAGGTAAGCTTGAGTACTGCTCCATATGCTAGTTCATAACATATTTTACACTAGAGGTAAGTAAAAACAAGTACTTATAGCGTAGGATAAAATGTACCTCCTTTTACAGTATGCTTGCCTATACAGGGTGTACCAAATTAAGTGCGCACCATTGCTAACTTTTTTATTATTGGAGATACAAAGTCGGTTAAATTAGCAAAGTAAACATTTTTTCTGTTAATTAAAATGGTAAAAGCAGAAAAATAATTCGACATAACGTTTCTGAATAAATGAGGACAATGTATTTTTTTTAAATGGCACACCCTGTATATTTTTTACCGAAACGTTTGCAAATTGTATACGGAATAAAAAAAGTGCATATGCAATATTGGCCTAAAATTGAAAAAACATCAACACAGCCATGGAAATAAAAAATGGTTTGCCTTTGACGTTTTCATCGAGACTACCATGAAAACCATGAAAACACAACGAATTAACTAAAGTGTCCTCGTTTTGGGTAGCCATTATTGTTAACGAAGCCAAAATTTTCGTAGTTTTACGTTAAGTTATCTAGTTTTTGCTTTTAAATATTACCAAATGGCGTTCACGCATTTAGAACATTGCGATATGTTAGAAGCGTATTTTGGTTGCAGAAAAAATAGTGTACTAGCACTCGAGCCATACGGTCAAATGTATCCTGAACGTGGGCAACCAGACAGGAGGTATTCTCTAAGGCTGTATAGAAACTTTAGAAGTAACGAAAGAGTTTTTTTCCACTACTAACCTATAACATCGCCATTATTGACCGATTATTAACGTTAGAAATCGTTTTTCTCTACCTTATAAGTTATTATTGACCATGGTCAATAATAAGGCATTGAAATCCATTATTGACCGATCTTCAAGAGTCTATTTGAAAGCAGGTAACTTAATTTTTCGATTCTACAACATGAATTCATAAACATGAATAACCTGAAAGGTGATTTCTTGAGGTTAGGCAACCAGATAATTATCAATACATATTAGATTATTAGAGATGCCTGATACTGTAAAATATCGATACAATTATTAATACTATAAAGATAAATGTCTTATAAAAGTTTGTAGTAGTGGATAAAATAGTATATTAACCACGGTTTAGACAGGTTATAGCCCTCGCGTCTTAAATCACGAGAAGCGGAGCCGCTCGGGCAATTATGATGGCTGTCTGAACCTTGGTTAATAATATACTATTATAAAGACAAGGACTAAAAAACAGTTTATAATAAGTGAACAAGTAGAAATAAATGTATTGGCATATTTTGAAGCGCACAAATATAATTCAACTAGAGATTTGGTAAGAGACAGTGGTTTCAGTTTATTTATAATTTGGAGGATTTTAAAAAAATATATATTTGTACTTTATAAGTACCGACCAGTGCAAACATTATTACCTGGTGACACTGAAAGAAGGCCAATTTATTGCCAATGGTTACAAGATATATGTATAGGTAAAACCCTAACTTTTTAAAGAAAATTTTATAGAGCGATGAAGCGAACTTTTCAAATAGGGGTATGTTTAATCGTAAAAACATGCACTATTGGTCTAGAACAAATTTGTTTATTGCTGTTCCCAGGAATCCGCAAGTAAGATTTAGCATTAATGTTTGGTGTGGTCTCATAGGCAGCCAAATTATTGGGCCAATTATTAATATAGGTACTCTGACCGGCAGGGGATACGTTAATATGTTGTCAGAATTACTAGAAGAATATTTAGATGATGTTAACTTAGAGGACCGTAACCAAATTTATTTTCAACAAGATGGAGCTCCTCCCGATCAGTTTCACGAAGTGAGAATATTGTTAGAAAGGATTTTCAGAGATAGGTGGATGGCAACAAATGGTCCGATACGTTGGCCCCCAAGGTCTCCTGACGCAACTCCATTAGACTTTTACTTGTAGGGGTATGTCAAGGACGAAGTCTTTAAAACGAGATATGCGAATCTGGTCGAACTTCAAGACAACATTAGACGCATTATAGCATCCATCGATGGCAGAACAGTTTTAAAAGCTACAAAACGTGTATTAAAGAATGCGCAAATGTATTGAACAAGACGGTGATGTGTTTGAACACTTAATATAGTTTTTTTTTTATTTCTTCCGCTAAAAATAAAGTCGAGTTTTATTTTCTGAAAAAAATAAATAAATTTGTTTTTGTTTTCATGGTAGTCTCGATGAAAACGCCAAAGGCAAACCATTTTTTATTTCCATGGCTGTGTTGATGTTTTTTCAAATCAAAATAAATACATTTTCCTCATTTATTCAGAAACGTTATGTCCAATTGTTTTTCTGCTTTCAACATTTTAATTAACAGAAAAAATGCTACTACTTTGCTAATTTAACCGACTTTGTTTCTCCAATAATAAAAAAGTTAGCAATGGTGCGCACTTAATTTGGTACACCCTGTATAGTATACAGATTAGTCTATTTTGGTTCATGTAAGTAAATTCCAGTTTCAAAATTTTCTGTTCTGCTTTGAAATGCTTCTCTAATTCATTCATTCATATCATTGCGGGCGGTGTACTGCTGATTAGCGATAAACTTTCAAATTCACATAGCTCAGCATAGTGAGATCAGACGATCTGATAGGTAATTTAATTAGGCCTCATATTATCCATTTTTAAAAAGTGTATTTATTATAATACAATTTAAATCAATTAAGTTCTTGTAAAATAAGTATCTCGATCTAGGGTGTGGACGTTATATGACAATAAAATAATATTACATTGATCCAGACCATCTAAACCTAAATTAAAAATTAAGGAAATTTGGAAGATAATATTCATGATTTGGCAACATCGCAGCAAATAATACAATATTTGACCGTTATAAGGGACCTTAGCAGAAGTTTTATTTTGAACAAAATTTACGGAATTTTCCATTAAAAAAATCAAATAAATTTACTTCTCGAAATTAAAACCCTAGTGTTACCGTCTGCAAAAGAGATTTATAAAATTAGATTAATCAGCAAACTGTAATAATATATTTAATGCGATCCTACAAAAGGAAAACACAGCAAAATAATTGCAACGGATTGGGGTTGCATCAACGACTTAACATGGATGGACACAGCCATTTATTCATAAACATGTCTACCATAATTATGACGCCAACACTGTTAAACCCAGGGGGGATGAGGGGTATTGACTTAAGCTTCTAATTAGAAGCCGGAGCTAAACTGTTATGAGACAAAAAGCAAGAGGCTAGAAGAAATAAGTTGTTCAAGGAACGAGACAAATAGTAAAAGTCAGCATACATGAAGGCTAAATGTAGAAAACATTGTTGCCCGACATAAAAATATTCAATGCAATTTGGAAAAAAAAAAATGTAGGAATAAATAGGTAATACAGGGCGTTTCATAATTTGATGCTGATCTTTGAGGGTCTTAATCGTTGGATGATTTTAGGACAAAAAGGCTTTAATTTTGAGATACAGGATGTTGAGAATTTATGAAAAACGGTTTTTCCTTAATATTTTTGAGACCGCTTTAGATATAATTTTGAATTTCAGTGGGTACTAACTAGGCCCGATTACACATTTTTTTTATAACAAAGATTTGCTCTACTTCTACCGGTGTCGTCCGCGTTAACATATATTTTGATATTTTTAACGATAAAAATGATACGCCACTGTTCTCTTCAAAATAAATATTATTTTCAAAATTGCCCTTTATCACTTAGCAAAAACGATTCCTAGACTTTTCTTGTATGACCAACGGTTTTTGATTAAAAAAATAAATGACATTTATTTGCATATCGCTGTGCCAATATCAGAGTTTCATAAAATTACATTTATCTCCTAAACGAAGCCGAAATCAAAAAAACTATCAAAAGGCACTTTGCATTAGATATTGAACTCTCCAAATAATTGTGCGATCAAAAAGAAAAATGTCAGTGCCGTACATATTTTTTGGTTTGCTTAAAAATTGTAGCACCCTGTATGTCAAAAATAAAGCAGTAGCGGACCTATGTTTATACAGTGGCGTAAAAACCGCCCTCGCAGGCCCCGTATTGCGGTTGGGGGGGGGGGGGGGGGGGGGTGCAGCAAAGCCAGGGGCGACCTCAAGTGCCTTGATGAAAATAATAAATCAAATGAAAATCGACGAAAATAATAGGTTACTATAGTGTAAGTGTGAAGGATTGAGACAGGTGCAAAATAGCAGGGCGCTGTCAAAATTTTGCGGGGGGGGGGGGGCGCACATACCCTTAGTTACGCCACTGTGTTTATATGAACTTTTGTCTTAAAGTAATCCAAGAATTAAGATTCTCAAGGATCAGCATTCAATTATGTATAACATTATTAGGCAGTAACAAAATATAAAAGATGTTTTATTTAATATTAAATGAAGTTTAAAGTTACCACCTACCTCGGCTAGCTCAAACTCGTGACAATTGTAAACCGGGGTGGTTCTTTAAGAAGGGTCCTTGCCAGTTGATGTTGCTGTGCAAGCCAAATGTTAAGGTTGAAATCGAGCGCCACACAGTATCTTTTAATTCTAACTTAACACAACAACACCGAATCCCTGCGAGTGAAACGATGTGGTCCACATACAGTGCCAGAACAAAACACAAAAAATTATTAATTAAAGTTACTTAGAAAAGGGTAGATGTAGACGTATAACGGTGATTTTAAATGGCAAAATAACAAACTAGATAAAATTAGTGAAACAATGAGTTTGCTACGTTAAATACTCATTATAACGTAAAAGTTGCAACCCTTTTACAGTTAGCTTTATCTGACTATCTGAGATAAGTTACAGCGGCAAATCACTTAAAATGTTGAAATACTTATTCGGTTAAATTTTTGTAAATAGCTTAAGGTTAAAACAAAAAATTATAATTACATAGTTTTAGGTAATTAAAAAATCAATTTGGCTGCAGCTATTCATAAACAACAAAATTAAAGATTAACTGATTAGCAGATAATTAAAAGGGAAAAGGTACTTATCGGTAGTGGTCATTCTGAGGTGGCTGGTCCTGCCCCTTGTTGTTGCTCAGTAATGTTGACCTTCAATTGGCCTCACAAATGCCTCTAAGTCAGGACCAAATTCCTAAAGGTCCAATCTGATTTCATAAAAGTCCGAACCAATGCCAGACTGGAAAATCGGCAGTTGGAAAATGCAAAGTGAAAAATAGGCTACAGACTACAAGTGGTAGAGGAATAATGCTGGTCATATACAGGGATGCCCAGGAATCCGGAATAAAATTAATATAGCCTTAACCTGTAACTTTTGGGGAAAATGCTCGGACACGTCAATTTAGTTTTATATATGCTCACATTTTGACGTTATTCGTTTGTTTTTTTATAGACATTTGTCAAAGATATGACGACATCGATCTTTTTTTTAAATGGAAACATACAGCTTGTGATACATAACTTGAAAGCTAATATCTCGTGTAGTATGCTCATAAATTTTGGGGCGATTCTGTCAAGCTATTTCAAAATGGCGACTGTTAAAAGTTTTAAAAAAATCCCTATCTTAATTAGGGGAAATGATAAATCATTGATTTTTTTTTACCTTTCAAGGTAAGGAATCTTCATTGTTTCACGTTCTGACATTTTGTGACATTGTGAACTTGTAAAATTAATTTAGGTATTTCCGAAGTATTATTTTACAATTTTCTAAACAAAAATGGTTTTGTCGGAAAGGCAGCGTATCGAAGTCTTGATATTGTTAGGATGTGGAGATAGAATAAGAAGTCAAAGTGAAGTTTGCACTTTATTCAATGCTAAATATACGGAAAATCAAATTTCACAGGGCAATGTTAGTAAGTATTCCACAAATTTGATGAACATGGCACAGCAAAGGACTTGCCTAGGAATGGACGGCCACGTGCTTTAGGCGACGATGAAAAATTGGATATTGCATTATCTCTGCACGATAATCCGCCTGTTTCAACAGTTTCATTGGCTCAAAATTATTATATATCTAGAGGTACTATTGGAAGATTTTTGAAAGCAGAAAAATACCACCCTTATAAAGTATGTCTTGTCCAAGAGCTTTTAGAAGATGACTATAATAGGCGTTTGCAATTTTGCGAAGAACTGATTAGACGGTGTGACGAAAATAATAGGTTTCCACAGAACATATTATTTTCGGATGAAGCTAATTTCTATTTAAACGACGGGGTGGTTAACAGACATAATTATCGTTGCTGGAGTCAAGAAAATCCACGATGGATATTTGAAGCGCATACTTAGCGGCCCCAGAAAGTAAATGTATGGACAGGTATCATTAATAACCGAATTTTAGGGCCACTCTTTTTGGAAGGAAACCTCGCAGCTGAAAGGTACCTGGATTTCTTAACCTTCGAGTTGAGGCCTGCTCTAGCTGTAATTTTTCCCAACGAAGTAGATCCAGATATACCTAATGAAACAATTTGGTTTTAGCAAGATGGTGCTCCCCCGCATTTTGGTGTCAATGTGAGAAGATATTTAGATCAGATATTTCCAGGTCGCTGAATTGGACGACGTGGTACAATTGAATGGCCACCGAGGTCCCCAGACTTAACGCCCCTAGACTATTATCTTTGAGGATATTTAAAAGAAAAAGTTTACCAAAATAGGCCAAATAATATTGAAGATTTGAAAAACAAAATTAGATTGGAGACGCATAACATACCGGCTGAAGCCATTCGAAATTCCGTCGACGGGTTTTACCATCGTCTGGGATCATGCCAAATAGAGGGTGGAGGACATTTCGAGTATTTGCCACGTTAAACCACCTTTTTGTTGTGTTTTGTTTTGCTTCGTTACATTTTAATTTTTTTTTTGACAAAATAAATAACAAATAAAGATTTCTTACCTTTAAAGGTAAAAATAATAACATCAATGATTTATCATTTCCACTTACTTAAATAGAGATTTTTTTAAAATTTTAACAGTCGCCATTTTGAAATGGCTTGACAGAATCGCGTCAAAATTTATGAGCATACTGCCATTCTACGTACGAGATATTAGCTTTCAAATGATGTATCACAAGCTGTATGTTTCCATTTAAAATAAAAGATCGGTGTCGTCATATCTTTGACAAATAAATGTCTATAAAAAAACAAACGAATAACGTCAAAATGTGAGCATGTATAAAACTAAATTGACGTGTCTTAGCATTTTTCTCAAAAGTTACCGGTTAAGGCTATATTAATTTTATTCCGGACTTCTGGGCAGCCCTGTATGTGCCCTAATCAAGATTTGGTGTGGAAAACACAGAGATAGGGAAAGATTTCCGGAATTTTCCCACAAGGGCTAATGGTCTGCCCAGTAGTCAGAATGTAGTTTGACTGAATGACACCGATGACAGTTTTTCTGTAAAACCCAAAAACCAGAGAGAATGAACCGTATTTGAGAGAAGAACCTAACCTAAAACGAATCACGTTTTCCCGCAACGAGGTAGAATCGCGGACTCGCGGTCCTACGAAACAAAATAAAATATAAGCAGAACAACCTGAAAGTAACAACCTTACATATGTATATTTCTCATAGAAGTCCAATAATGAACACGAGCTTATTAACAAAAAAGTGTTTTTAGGAATAATTATCGCCATTCTATGATTACATTTTGCATAGAACATATGACTGAAGTGTGGTTGGCGCAATGCCAAGTCGTTAGGTTAGTTCAGGTTAATTGAAACAATAAAGAAAAGTAATAATGATGGGTTAGAGAAAAGTTGTCCTGCTTTGTGAAACGCCCTGTATAGTTAGAAATATTTATGAAATATTACCAACCATTGAAATTGTTGTATATAATGTTGTTTATCTTTATCTATGATAGCTTACGAGATATCAAAGAATTACACACTAAATGGACACCCTGTACAATCTAGTAAGAACCCCATAATTAAAAATGAATAATGATTAAGCATAAAATAAAATAAATGCTTTGTAATTACGTTATCCATTTGAAATCTTTGAAATAAGCAATTACCATCGATTAAGTAATTTTAATCGCTGCACTGTCAAATGCACTCTCGTGATTCATTCGTCTATTAAATAATAAAAATTAATAACACGGCGCCCTAAATATGTCAGTTTAAAGTGAAGTTTTAAAATTTGAGTTGAGAAAAATTATTGCAATTCACATTTCACTAGAATATGAAAAGAAAGAGATTTTGTGAAAAACGCTAAAATTAAGAATAGTTATTTATGCAACTAGTGCAAAAAGTAGCTGTTTATTGCACAAAGGCGGTGAATAAGTGTGCCGTGTGCAATAAACAGCCTTTTTGCACATGTTGCATACAATATTTTTTCTATGATCGAACCTATTTTATATAAATAATTTATCATTAATGCCCGGTCCATCTCCAATTAATATTAGCAATTGCACTTATTGTCACATAACCATAAACACACATTCCAATAAATAACCACTTTCTAATGTTGTACAAGTGTAATTTTTATATACTTCGTCTTTTCATTTTGTAACTTAATAATATTAAATAAAACAAGTTTTGCCGAATTTAGGGTTTGTTTATATTTTCAAGCAAAATAAAATTTACAATAATAAAAGAAATAAGTTTGGTTAGGTTTCTTGGAGCTTTATTCAGCATAATGTTTCATTGTCAGGGTTTAAAAGTACTATTAAGTGTTTTTGATTAAACGGTCTTTTGTTACAGTCTTCGTTTGTCGTTGGATATTATGTTGCTAAATGTCTCTTAAAATTTTTCTTTTAGTAAATGTATAATAAATAAGCAATAAATAAGGGTAAAAGTTTTGAGGAACTTATTCTAATTGACTGAGGAATAGGCAACCAACGGCCGGTAAATATAGGCAACCAAGAAAACACTTTATTGCACGCGTGCAATAATGTATTTTTATTGCACGCGTGCAATAAAAGCTAACTTTTGCCATAAGACGGTGACTACAAAAGTTGTCCCTTTTTGCATGATCGTAGAAAAAATTCCTATAAGTATTATCATCAGGAATTAATTTATAATGAACGCAGTAAGGTTCTGCGCAACAAGAATATCTATTATTGTATAATATCTGTTTTGATGAAGACTGATGTTAATAGAAATTTTAGTCATAAAATGTGATCAGAAAAGATGAGAAAGAGGTGAAGGCGAAAATTTTAACCAAAATTATCAAAATAGACTTAGTCCATATTCCTTCCGGTTGGTCCCATTACCGCTAATCTGCGCCTTTGCAATAAACATTGCGATGGCGGTAACAAAAATAGAATGTAATATTAAAACCCCCAGGCAGTAGTTTGTGAAAAACGTTAAAGAAATAACTATAAGCTAATCTAAAAACCAACAAACCCGTAAAAAGAACAGTGGCATAAAAAGTATTTTGAATCTTATTACGTTCAAATGAGCCCCTTTCTATTACAAACAGACCTACCAAATTTCATAAAAAAGCCGCAAAGGAATTTTTCAGATATTGATAGAATTAATGCCGATTTTTTATAAAAACTTTAACGCCCTATATCTCAACAACCAAACAACGTACGTCCTACGTCCATCTATATTAGTAGATTGACTAGTTACGTGAAAAATGTATAATAAAAGTCGTAGTTTTTTTTATAAATTGTGACTATTTACTACAATAATTACTTATAATGTTAATTAAGTTTTATATTTTTAAGTTAATATTAATGAAATAAATTAAACATATTTCAAATATCTCGTTTTTCACTATCAGAAAAGCTCACTATTAAATCAGTACTTATTAGAAGCTAGCTAACGTCCAAATTTCTAATACACAGACGTCATTTTTAGTTTGCCGTGCGTGCATAACCAATTTTATCAAAATTAGAAAAAAACGCATAATCTCCTTTATTTTATACAAAAACGTCATAAAACTATATAAAGCTGAATGGAGAATCAAAAGTTTTATGAAAGCAAAAAACAATATACAGGAGGGGGTTCCATTTAAAAACTAACAATTTTATGTCATATATCACAAATGTGTTGCGCGACACCATAGAATATTTTATAAAAAAAACTATAACTTGGGATATTGATTATACAGGGTGTCAACTTGAAAACTTTCAATGCAAATATCTCTAAAGCTACAAAAGTTAGAGCAACGCGATTGAGTATAAATGTTATTTGGGTAGGGGGAACTAGAACCACCATACTTTTGTCAAGGGGTCAGTCACCCCCTAGGTGTCCCACGCCACCACTTTAAAATTTCAAATAGCACCGCCCTCTTTGTTATACCCCAAATGAAAGTAGTATTTAGCTGCACAAAAAAAATCGATAGAAAACGAAATTTGTAATTTATAATAATAGTAATAATAATAATAATAAGACGTTTTGTCATTGAGAAATTGCCGGACAGGTAGAACATAATGGGGTGGTGCTCCATCTTGTAGAAAATGTAGGAAGTTTTCATCTAAGGTCCTATTTCCGGCAATATCCAGCTGATTTTCTAGTTCTTCTACAATACGAGACTGAATGGTGGTTTCCAGCATTTCTAAGTAGGTGCCGGAATTTAGATTGCCATTAATAAAAAATGGCCCTGACATTTATTTTTTCCGAATTCTGGGTGTGCCCTTTCCTGTAAACATGTGGCTTTTCGTCACTGCAATAGCTACAGTTAGTTATGTTTATTTACAAACCCATTTAAGTAAAAGTATTTTTTAATAATTGTGGACTAATACGCAGCAATTTTGTCATTTCCTCACGGAATTGAATTCTTCGGTCGGGATCGTCCTCACGCATCTCCTGGAGAATTTGCATTTTATACGGGTGAACAAGATTCAATTTAAGTAACTGACGAATAGTTTCATGACAAATTCCTGTAACCGCTTTAGCTTGGCGTAGGGACATTGCAGGATTCATAGCAAAGTGTCCTAACACTTCCACCTGGGCCACTTCATTATTTCTTATGAATGAACCCTTTTTTTCTAGTTTCCCCTACCCAAATAACATTTAGGTATATCAAATCGCGTTGTTCTAACTTTTGTAGTATTCGAGATATTTGCATTCAATATTTTCAAGTTGACACCCTGTATAATCAATATCTCTGGTCATATGAACTTTCAATCATAAAATAAGTACATAAAAATAGCAAATAAAAATAAAATAAATCTACAAAATCTGTTAGTAGGCAAGAAGATGAATTAGGTCGGATTTTCTAAAATTTGGCCGTGGTCCCCAAGAAAATTCCCCTTTGCCTCTATTATTTTTTCAAACCGTTCTCCATCGAATGTAATCTACAAACAATCAAGACCAACGTGAATCGCTTCCATCGCACACACGGACCGCTCGCAGAGCGCCATGGAGAATTTTTTATGCAGTTATTTATTTGGCTAGTTCTCAGTATTAATATGAAAATTTAAAAACAAAATGTTAATATTATTATTATTATCATTACTGCATATTATTAAATGCGTTAAAAGATTAAACAAAGGTCTAGTAATAATTAAATAGGTGCATAGACAAGAGAAAGTTTACGGGTTTCATTATTTATGTATTAGATATAAAATTATAACAAGCTGTAGTTCATGTAACGGTAAAAAGGTTGTATAAGACGGATTTATTGTTTTAAAAGTATAATTACGCTCGAATAAAGTGCTTTACAGTCCAGTTAATGGTTATTTTCCTTTCGAATTAGCGTTTTCTTTTAGCAGAGAAAAAGTCTATATCCAAATAAAGTATATACCTACCCAAGTACTCATACATAAAATGTACATAAATAGGGGGACAGCGGGGCACTGAACTAAATCTTACCACGAAATTGAATTTGAAAAAACTTGACTAAATGTTTTAATAGTTGTTTTTTTTTTTTTTTTTTTTTTTTTTTTTTTATGATAAGGCACAGCACTACAGGATAAATCCTTTATGGCGCTCTAGGAGCGGTGCGTGTGCGCAGGAAACGATTCACGTTGGTCTTGAATCTTTGGAGACTATACTCGTTGGGGAAGACGATCTCAGGGAGGTCGTTCCAGAGTGATGACGTTCTCCAGATGAAAGAATTTTGAAACAGTGTCGTTCGAGGGACACTAAGCTGAACCACGTACTGGTGGGCTGCAGTGGCTCGTCGTGTACTTCTACCATGCACCGCTCTGGGTGGTATTAAGCGGGCAACCTCAGTTGAACACTTGCCATGAAAATATTTATAAAATAGGCTCAAGTCGCCAACCTGCCTTCGATGTTCAAGGCTTTCCAGGTTGTTTGTCAGACTATGGTCACCGATCAAGCGAATGGCTCTTCTTTGAATGGAATCTAGCAATCTCAGGGTATGTTTAGGAGCAGAGCCCCAAATATGCGAACAGTACTCCAGTGATGGTCGAATTTGGGCTTTATAGAGCATCAAAAGTTGTTGGGGTGTATAGAGGTTCTTTGTTCGGAAAAGTACTCCAAGCTTCTGCGAGGCTGCCTTAGCAATGGCCGCAACGTGGCCATGCCAAGACATGTGACTATCCAGATTTACGCCCAATAAATGAATTGATGAAGCCAAGGGAATTGAGTGTCCCGCCATAACTATATCCGGTTCTTCAACATTAACTTTTTTAGAAAAAACTGCCGCCTGGGTCTTTTTAGCGTTAAATTCTACTTGGTTACTGTCACCCCAAGACAAAATTTCTTCCAGGTCTTTGTTGAGATGTGAGACCTCTTGCTGCCTATAGAGATGTGCATTAGCAGCCGATGTCCGAGCATCCAAAGTAAAAGTTGAAACAAGTGTGCTGTCATCAGCGAAGCTATATATAGGATTTTTAGTTTTTTCCAAAAGATCGTTAATGTATAGTAAGAAAAGGGTGGGCGACAATATAGAACCTTGAGGGACTCCGGCGTTGATGTTAAATGTGTCTGAAAGAAATCCGTCCATCGCCACTCGCAGAGAACGGTCTTTAAGAAAGCTCGACAGCCATGAACAAAATTGAACCGGCATTCCGTATGCTCTCACTTTAGTTAGGAGCCCCTCATGCCATACTCGGTCAAAAGCCTTGGAAATGTCCAGTGCTACCGCCCGGGACTCCCCATGGTGTTCTATTGCGTTGTTCCAAACATGAGTAACATAAGCGAGAAGGTCTCCTGTTGATCTAGACTTACGGAATCCATACTGGCGGTCACTAATAATGTTGAAGCCTTCCAGGTATTTTAGTAATTTTTCGTTGATAGCCTTCTCCATAACTTTTGATATAACCGAGAGCAATGCGACTGGACGATAGTTGTT
Source organism: Polydrusus tereticollis (assembly GCA_963920685.1). Taxonomy (NCBI): domain Eukaryota; kingdom Metazoa; phylum Arthropoda; class Insecta; order Coleoptera; family Curculionidae; genus Polydrusus; species Polydrusus tereticollis. The sequence continues at coordinate 23,214,955 of OY987328.1, forward strand.
TGGCAAGGTCTTCTTGCCTTTTTTGGGTATGGGCTGGACTCTCGCAGTTTTCCAGCAAGAAGGAAATATTCCTTTTTTGTAGGATAAGTTAAAAAGCCTACAAAATACCGGTGTCAGTTCGTCAGCGCATTTCTTAATTACAATGACTGGAATATCGTCAGGACCAGAAGCCTTTTTAGTGTCGAGACTCCCCAAGATTCGCTTAACATGGCGGTGGCGAAAGACAATCTCGGGCATTCTCGATCCTACAGGGGTAATGTTCGGTGGAGTACTTCCCTGAAAATTTACCGTTGAATGTGAAGAGAATAGTTCCGCCAGTAAGTTTGCTTTTTCCTGTGCTTTGGTCGCAATGGTGCCATCAGAACGTGTTAGAGGTGGAATGGTTGACTTGGTAAAGTTCTGGCTGACGGCCTTAGCTACCGACCAAAATGATTTTGAGCCGCTAGGACATTCAAGAAGTTTGTCTCTGATCCTCTGGTTGTGTGCTTCTTTGCTTTGGTTTATCGTTTGCTTGCATTGGTTTCGAGCGTTAACAAAGATGGTACGATTTTCGGCGGTAGGATTTTTACGCCATTGTCGGTAGAAATAATTTTTTGATTTAACAGCTCGTTCACAATTTTTGGTAAACCAAGGCTTGCCGTTAGAAGGGCACTTTTTTGAGAAAGGGATGAAGGCTTCCATACCAGTAAGGATAACCTCCGATATTTCTGTTGCACAGATGGATGGATCATCAGAGGTAAAACAAACGTCCCGCCAAGGAAAGGTTCGAAAATGGTCCCTTAGGTCCTCCCACTTAGCTGATGTATAATGCCATATCTTGCGTGGTTTAGGAGGCTCTTCAGCACTAATTGGTAGTTTGTTCAGTGCCGAAATAAGGTTGTGGTCAGACGTTCCTAACGGCGGCTTCACGGTGACAGTGTACAAGTCGGGGTTTGAAGTTAAGAAAAGATCCAACAAACTAGCAAAATCACCATCTCGGTCTGGAATCCGAGTTGGTTCACCCACCAGCTGGGTGAGGCCAGAGCTGATGGCAAAGGATTCGGCTTCACGACCTTGTTCGTCAGTCATGTTTGAGTATTTGAGCCAGTTGACATTATGAATGTTGAAGTCGCCAAGGATGACAACTTCGGAATTGGGATGGTGGGTTTGCAAAAAGTCGATAGTATTAGCAAGAGAGGAGAACAAGTCTCTATAATGGGTATCGCTTGGCGGCCGGTAAAGGCAGCAGATGAATTTAGTAATTCTCTGCGTTGATATTTTAAACCACATTACATCAAAGTCGTTAGGCTCGAGTGTCTCCTCTCGTTGACAAGAAATATCACTCCGGACAAAGAGACAAAGGCCAGAATTCCGCCTAAATCGGTGATGAAAGTCGTACCCAGGATATAAATAGCTGACCGTACTAATCGATGATCTGACTTTGGTTTCGGTTAGTGCAAGTACATGAGGTTTGGTAGATTGTAGATGTTGATGGACTGCATTGATGTTGGAGTTCAGTCCTCTTATATTGCAGAAGTCAATTTGGAAGTTGCTAATCTCGGGTCTTCTAACAACTCCAATTTTCACACCATTTCCATTTAGAATATTGTTCGAAGGACCCGCATGGCTACTGGACATGGTGGATGATTGGATAATCTCGCTTGATAAGGCGCCAGGACCCGCCCCCACCCGGAGATCCGATCGGGGGGCGTTTTTAACTCCGGAATTTATTGATCTTGGAACCATCATCACAGCATTTTTTGTATATTTCCCACCCTGGAAACCGGAGACATCGGCACAGTGACGAAACGTTAGCTCAAAGAGCAACTTCACGCCACCTAAGCCGTTACAAGTAGTCACTCAATATAAATTAATTGTGAAATTTATACTTGTGTTCCTCATTTTTTCTCAGCAGATTTCAATTTTAGTTTGAAAATACTAATTTAAAGAATTAGTAGAAAAATGCAATTAAAAACGCTTATGATTTACCAAAATACCACTAAAATTTACATTAACACAGGCTTGTATTATTTTCTCTTTTCTCTAGTACTATTAAGTTATGTGACATAAGTAGCATGTGTTCTACAGTGGCGGCTCGTGGCCTATTCTACAGAAAGGCTACCTGAGGCTATTGTTAGGATGTCGATAAAAAGGCATATTAAATTTTTTAAAACTTATCCAAGCATTTTTGCGAGGCCTTTTTGTAATAATTAGGTATATTTTAACTTGATAATGAAAACTGTCATATTTGCTCATTGTTTTCGATTCGGTTGTTTCTTTATATAGGTATATAATGTACCTGAGGTCCTCAGGTACATTATATACTGGCTGAGGTATTGTGAGACATTCTTAATTATTAACCTATACTACCATTATTATACGTAAACAGCGCGAAACAAACGACCGACACACGCAACCCTGACCTTTTCAAGCGTGTCAGCCGACTGCCGGCCATAGATAAAGGTTTATAGGGGGAACTGCCGGCTGAAATTTTCGCAGCCCTTAGTAGCATTAAATTTGCATATAGCGAGCCGCAGCGAGCGTGACCGACGCCGCACGATGTGGCGCTTGTTACGTGTAAATTCACATTCACGGCTGAAATCAGTTAAATCCTCATAGGACTTCTTTCCGTTGCGAAGATCGCCAACGTAGAGTGATCATGAGGGACCTCGATTATTACAAATATGAAACGACCGAGTTAAAGCAAAATAGGGACAATAGCTAATATATTTATAAATAAGGATGTACCGGGTGAGTCAACGATTGCGCGGAGTAATTTTATGCCTTGAAGATAAGATTTGTCGATAATAAGCTTTCGTATTAAGGTATGGTTGAATATCTGCCACATTTTAAAAGTATTTTGAATTATACAGGGTGCGCCCATAAAGTAGGGTATCATAAAGTTACATTTTTTTTAAATGGAACACCCTATATCTTAGAATATTTTTGAATTTTACATAAAATTACAATTATTTTTCATTAAGTGCATTATAGGTCTACACCTAATAGCTTTCGAGATATCGACTCTCGAAAAATTACATTTTTGAACTTTGGCAGCGTCTAGCTTTCAACGATACTCGATACGATACTCCATAGAGCAAAACGGCTTACATGTCCCTATCTTACTTTTTTTTATTATCTTCCCAAAAATACCAACTTTCGGTTAAACCGGAAGTACTATATTTCCGTATTTTGAGCTACATCCGGTTTAACCGGAAGTTGAGAATTTAGAAAGATAGTTGAAAACTAAGATAGGGACATGTAAGCCGTTTTACTCTAAGACGTACCATTAGAAAGCTAAAAGCTGTCAAAACTCAAAAATGTCATTTTTCAAAAGTCGATATCTCGGAAAACTCTTAGGTTTAGACTTATAATGCGCCTAATAAAAAATAATTGTAATTTTATGCAAAATCCAAAAACATTCTAAGATACAGGGTGTCCCATTTAAAAAAATGTAACTTTATGACACCTTACTTTTTGGGCGCACCCTGTATAATTCAAAATATTTTTAAAATGTTGCAGATATCCAACCTTACCTTAGTACAAAAGCTTATTATCGACAAATCTTATATTCAAGGCATAAAATTACTTTGCGCAATCGTTGACTCACCCGGTACATTTTATTTTCCCGTTATTTGTTTATTGTGCTGGGGGGCTGCAGCCCTGCAGCCCTTACGGAAGAGCCACCACTGGTTTGCTACTTTATTTGATTACCTAAACCTTATTCTACTAGAACAGTGTATTCTATCATCACCCCACAAAAAAGAAAGAAAAAAAATATTCGTAGAACTCCCACTAGTGATTTATTCTTCTAATTTTCTTCATTCGCGATCGCACGCAGGTATCGTAATTCTGTCTCTTTTTTTATTCTATACGTCCTGTTGTGTATTAATAACGCATAAGTATATTCAATTAATAATTGAATATTGTAATGAGAAATTAGGCTCAATTTGGCAACATTCCCGGTATTAGCCGCTCTTCACGTCAAAAATAAACATGACCTAACAGGCGCGCGAGAGAAGAAAAGAAGTTTCTGGCAGAGTCAATGTATCCCGCGAGCGAGCTAGATGTCGAAAGCCCACTAAATCGGCTTATTAGCGCCGGAATTCCCGATAGAGAGGACAGTTAATGAGTAATCTTGTTGAGTTAAAGAGATTTGGGGTAACACCATTGCAGCAATGAGCCTATGCCTACAACTTCAAGTCTTGTTCACATTGCAAATAAGAAAATCCAAATAAGAAAATACTGCCAAAAATATTAAATTTGTCGTATGGTTTTGTTTCTGCTGGCGATTCTGTTGTAATCTATTTTTAAATTTATAACAACAGCTCATTGTGTTATAAATTAGTGGAAATGAATAAACCTAAAAAGAACTTATCCTCTCTAGTGGGTAGCAGCGTTAATGATAAAACATGTAAAGCCTCATTTCAAGTAAGTTACCATATAGCTACGGCAGAAAACGCGCATATTACTGCCGAGACTCTCATAAAACCATGCATAATAGATGTTGTTGAAAACGATTGGCTTAAAGTTTAGTAATAATATCAAGATGGTGCAACTTTCAAATAATACAATATCAATATAATCAAATTCATGAAATAAGTGACAAAATAGAAAATACAGTTAGTCAAAGGATAAAAGGTTGGTACGCATTATAACAAAGAAATGCTATTTTGCAAACGTCTGAAGACTCATAGAACCGGAGAGAAAATTTTCAACTTAGTCGATTCTTATATTAATGTAGGAGCTTAATTAGAACAAATGTATTCAAATCTGCAGCAATGGTTCAAAAGCAATGGCTGGCAAATATTCTCGGTTTATTGCGCGTGTTAAAAATATCGTTCCGTAAATCGAAGGTAGCCACTGTCGTATTCATAGAGAAGCATTAGTAGTAAAAGAAATTTCACTCAGTCTTAAAGATTTTTTGGTTGAAGCAGTAAAAACCGTAAATTTCATGAAGTTCAGGCCTTTAAATTTGGACTGCTCTCTGTGATGATATAGTTCACTACGCTCTTGCTACACACAGTAATGCGGTGGCTATCTGAACGAAAAGTTTTATTACGCCTCCTTAGTCTGCGAAATGAGGTATTGGTGTTTTTTAGTGACTCCTCATATTATAAGTGAAAATTTTTAAAAAATTCGCACCTCGAAAAAAAACTTCCGGAAGTAATCTAGGGAGATTATAAGTGAAAATTCTAAAAGGCGTTCTGGGTTAAATTTCTAAAGATACTTTTGATCATAAACGCTTTTTGGTCTGTCGTTATTACCATTAATTCTTTTTTTATGAAAGCCTCAAAACTTGACAGTTCCATTTTTCATTCCCTTTACTTGTTACCTAGGTTATCTTTCAACTGTAATAATTATATTGATATAAGACGTGTCTAATTGATATCACGGCATATTTCGGGAACGTTTTTTTTAAGCGATTTAAAAACTATCTTAGAACAATGTTTATGTTGATTTACAACAATTAAGTAACATTAAAAGCAATAAAAACTGAGCAAACAAAATATTATTACCCAATTGACTTCTAGTTCAAGCTAAAAATTCCTAAACAAATAATAATTTGACCAATTAAGTAAGTTAAGTACAAGAAATAATATTGTTGATTACATTAACCACTCGAAACAACAGGAAGAACTAATAGAAATTTGCATCTTGACACAAATTAGGTTTAAATTACATAATGTTAACATCTGGTGGCATTTTAACAGTCAAGAAGCTAGTTAGTAAAATTAATTTTCTAAAAATGTGACACGTATTAAGAACTGTATATGCTAATATTAATTTATAACTGAATGATCTTTCGAATTCTTAGTGCTTTTTAATATCGTGACAGAGGTATTTTTCTATAATTTTTTATAAAATCAATATGATATTGTAAGATTCGTTGTATCGTAAAGATAATTAATTGGCAGACATCGTTACCATCAATGTCAATATTTTCAACCTATATTTTCTATTCATCAATATTAGGCTCCTATTAATGAGAACTAAAAACTTGATACTTAGCTTTGCCGACGAGCACCGTGGTTTATATTATACTTTGCATGCTAGGTAGTGATACCGGGCGAAAACATAAAAAAGGTTTGAATAGGGAATCTTTATACAGCTCAAAAACGTTCGAAAATGTTCCTGCGTTCAAAAATGGAGTTACGCAAAATCGCATTGCTTTAAACCCTTTAATCCAGCTTATCCGAGATGGGTTAATTTCTGAACTCACCTACATATCGGTTGTAACATACAGCATCCTTTTGTTTGAGAGCATCAACTAAACAAAAACGACATGCTTATCAATTCAGACATATTTGACAATTGGGCGTCAGTTTGGATGGCTATACGTTTTGACGCTCTATATAGTCCGAACTCCACCATCGCTACATCACAGACGGTGGACAAATTGGGTGATAGATGGACGAAATATTGCCGCCATGTTCTACGTGGTTCATCGTAGTATATACTTAATATTCCTTAAACGGCACTGTTCAAGACTTCCTTCATCTGGAGAAGTAATTCCCTGGAATTACCTTCCGAAGATCGTCTCTCAACCAATATATTCTCTAAAGATGCAAGGCCAACCTGAATCACTTCCAGTTTGGAGGGATGAGTGGGATCTTTGAAACTTTAAATGTTAGAATTCTAGTAAAAAAGTACTTATTTGATGTAAAAGTTACTAATCTCAAGTCGTTTTTGAAATATTTTCATTCAAAATTCCATTCGCAATGTTGACCAAAATGGCTTGCACATTTTTATCCTGATATATACCCAAATACACAAACTTTTATTGTTTGACAAGGTAAAGATAGAATTGTCACAAATATCACATTGTACTGTTGTGTTATTTGGGGGAGGTCTAAGGAGCACTCCAAGCGAAAATTTTTGGAGACCACGCCCAAATTTTGTTTTTGTCTACTATTCTAATATTTGCTTTCATATTCTCATTTCTTTAGATAACATAACTACTAACAAAGTAAAAATAGAGTTATGTGATTAATCACAGAATTATTTTCTTTCAGATTTTTAAGTATTTTGTTTGTTTTTTAACTATATTTTTTTCCCTTTTTGTTTGTCAATAGAAGACACTTATTCTAATTTATTTTACACTAATTCAGTTCTTTTTTTCCAAGAATAATCACAAAAAACGGTAGAACAACAGATCGATACCAAATCTTTCCTGTCGATAATCTACGTACCTATTAGACATAACCATAACCTCACTTTAAATTTAGCGGCAAATACGAGTTTGCCGACTAACTAACCTGAAGTTATATATTTGATGTAAAATAGTGAGTGGTGTATGTTTGGTTTGGGTACAAGGGCAATTTAAGAAGCGTAACGGTTATTTGCTGGCAGTTTGAGAATTATTTAAGACATTTTTTTAAGTGTCTCACCCGATTGGCGAATTTCCTGCAGATAATAAAAAAGAAAATACATATTTCTCAATAATTTTCGACAAGGAAGCCAAATTTAATGTCAAGGAATATATGGGTTCACAAATTTGACAGATACGACGCCATTTTGATTTTTTTGAAATGGCAACCCTAATAACCCCACGAGTAAATTGCATTTCGCGGTCCGATTTCAATAACCTAAAGTTGTTGATATTTATTTTTAGCTGTTTCGGAAATACAGAGGTTCCTAAATTGACGTTGACACTTAAAAAAATGCCCCTGTCCATTTTTTAATGTAATTGCAGGATATCTCGGTAACTACTATAGATAAAGACTTGCGGTTTTTACATTGCTCACGTTACGTTTTACGTTACTTTTTCGTGAAACAAAAGATGGTGCAAAGAGGAATGTCATAGCTTTCTTAGTTTTTAAGGTACAGGGTGTTTTCGAAAATGTTTACATTTTGACCACCCCCTGTATTTCGGTTACCCTTTAACTTATCAAAAAATTGAAGGATGTTTCTAAGCTTTTAAGTAGAATTTAGTGGTGTGCTTACTTTTTCTCTGGGAGTCTTACTTTTCGAGATTTAAAGCAAACATATGATTTTTTAAATAGGACACCCTGTATATTTTTCTCCTATTTGATTGGGCTATTTTTAAGCTTTTCAAAAATATATAATAGTTGAACTAAAAACTACTAAATTTATTTATACTAACTAACTAAACTAAGGTTTATCGTCCACTGCTTAACTCTAGGCGCTATTCTGCAGTTCTTGTGTCAATTCATAAGAAAGAAAAAACAAACTACTTTTTTATTTTACACTAACATCTTCTGCAATATAATAAAATCCTTTCTCCGCGACAACTACTTAAAACACGTATTACCGCTTTACCGCCATTTTTAGCTGTATCTGTTTTATATTGAAAAAAATATTTCCTTGTAGTAGTTATTAAAAATTTATTCTTTTAGAAGCATAATTACGGCCATAAACCACTTTAACGGCATGAATAATGGCTTTTTCCTAAGAGAAATCGTTTTTCTTGAGGAGGGTTGTTTTAGAACTCCAGTTGATTGTATTGACACCCCCTATTACTCATTCTTTTATGGTATTAAATGGGGATTCCGACCCCATCCAAGCTAAGACCTATAATATTATTATATATTCGTATTGGCAGTGGCAGCTGATGTCTCTATATATGAAATGGATTTATTGGATGCTGGCCAGTTGATTTAACCAGAGCCATAAAAAAATGATTTATTCATACAAAAGGTTATGTGGCAACGCTACGTAATGGAAAAACTATTACCAGTAAGAGCATTTGCTTACTTTTTGACGTGTAGGGGAATTTTCAGGTGTAGTTTTGTTATGATTATGCACAAAATAGATGATCATCAGGAAAAACCAAATACAGTTACTAGTCAATCAACAACAGATGAAACTGGGATCATGTGCTTCTTTTTGAGTCAGACTTCTGTCTTTTACTCCTATTAATTGATTGTGGCGCTGTTCAGCAATCATCATTTTGAAATTTGGTTTGGAAGGGGGCTTCTTTGATAGCAGACGTGGTAAGCAGGGAAGCAGTGACTTTTAGTCTTTGAGAAATATGGTAATTACATGATGAGTGGATGGTAAATCATAGAGAAGGGGGCGGTCTTAGTAGAGCCATGCAGTCTCTAGAAAGTCGTTATGGCTTATATTGTATGGAGTGATGTGTAATTAGATGATTTAATGATACATCTGTCCGTTTGTAGAAGTTAGCGATGAGTTTGTCGATATGTTCTGTAATAGTCAGCATTCGTAAGTTATTGTGAAGTGTATGAGGCATCGTGTAGCGAGGGGCATCCGTAATAATTTTTAAAACCTTGTTCTTAAAAACTTGTAACTTTTTGTAAAGCGTCTTATTTATGGTACACCATGTTGGTATACCATACGTGGGTACTGGTCGCATTTAAGTCTTGTACAGTAACGTTTTCGTGCGAAAATCAATTTTACCCCTACTGTTGATAAGGGAGTAGTGGGCACCAAGTTGATCATTCGCTTTTTTTAAGCGCTGGTCGGCGTTTTCGTTCCATGCCATCCTTTTATCAAAGCAAAGGCCCAAGAATTCGACACTGTTGTTCCTATTTATCTTGGAGTTCTTAACTAGCAATCGGGTTTCTGGATATCAGACTCTAGACTTTGAAAAGTAGATAGCTTGGGTTCCCGTGTCATTGAGTCGGATTAATCTCACATTATACATATCTGCTTATCAACATCAACGATCAGTGGGACCACGGGCCACTATTGGAAATAAAACAGCGTGCAGAAAAAGTCAAGATCTTTAAGGGCAGAGGTTTAGCTTTGGAGGCTAAAATTTGTCTACTAAGATGTCTTGTGTTTTCGGTCCTTCTCTATAGAGTGGAATCTGGGACGCTTTCTGCGGCATCTAGGAATGGGCTGGAAGCCTTCGATATGTGGTATCATATATACTTGGAATTTTCTGGATGAGTCAAATTTCCAATGTTAAAGTCAAAGGACTGTAAAATCTAGCACCGATAGTTCGAATACCTGGGCTACATTATGAAGGATAAATAACGTTTCGGGCTGCTGCTGCAGCTGATTCTACAGGACAAGAAACATTACAGGGAAGGACTTGGAAGAAAAAGTATTTCTTGACTTCTGAAGTTTATTGGCCATAACAACAGCTACTGGGTTGTTTAAATCAGCAGCCGATAAAGTTTGGATATTTTACCTTTGGAACGTATAAGCAACATAAGAATAAAAATGCGCTGTCGCACCATTTATAATATAAAAAGTCACTAAGACAAGTGAAATAAATTGGTATCAACAATAGAAGAGAGACAGAGCATTTGACCATCTTTTCTCTTGCACTAAACTTATGATGCACTGTGGAGAAGGGTGATAAAACTTGGTTATCGCACACTCCATCTCTCTCACTATTGACGACCATTTGCAAATACGGAGTGTACTACCCAGTCCTCTATATCTATGGGTAATATCGTCTTTATTAATGAAACATCTTAAACACAAGCCAAGGTCGACAATTCGTCTAAGACCATCTAGATCAGATTGATAACATATTTGATGTTCGATAAAGGGGTTTAAAGGTGTCAAATAAAATCAACTGATTATTCAGGTGTATAAAATCGTGGTTCTTATAGAGAGATCGTTTTATCGGAGGTTTAAGATTATGCAAACTTTTGCCTATGAACAAAGGAATATGTTTTTACTGGTCAACGTTAACAAACTTTCCTAGTAAAAAACAGCATTGAATTTAATTTGAAATTAAGAAACTCGCTCACTATATCCGTCCCATCCTTTACAGGGTGTTACTTAATGGCATGCTAATATTTTATGTTGTGTTATTCTTGGGAACATTTTCCTATGCCCAAGCCTCTTAACTTTTGAACTGCAGAGTTTTAAAGTTTAAAAAAAATTGGTAGAAGGAAGGAAAGTCAATAAAAATTGAAATTGAAATTCCTCAAGACTTTAAAATAAGTCTAGTAACCTTGACAATTTTGAATATGCTCTAACACAAATGTCAACTAAGGTTACAAGTCAAGGTTGAAGAACGTCAACAATTTAATGGAAACTCGAAATCATTTCAGTTAACGAATTCCACCGTTTTTTTCCTTGTCAGATTGGCAGAGGAAGTGCATGTACCTAAAATAAAAATCAATTATTTTATGAAAGCTTCCAGAAACTAAAATATAAAAATCACATGTTTTGAACCGATTAAACCTAGTGGAATCAGAGAAACAAGACTGGTAAAAATATGTCCTTGTCCGTCCCATCCAAAATTGTATATCTAACTAAAGCAACGAACGGCCAATCAAATAATCAATTACTTAAGTAATATTATTAACTGCAGGGTAAATTTATAACACTTTTTAAGAACTTAAATCACAACATAGATAGATTCGTCCCCCTTAAAGATAAAATTCAGACCGACTATTGTAAGCGATTTGCTGCATAGTAAATAGAAGAGGAATATGGAATCAAATTCACAACAGCTACAGGAGCAAAAAAACTTTTAGACCAATTACATGAAAAAAACCTCAAAGCTTATATCCCATCAGGTCTGGCCTTAATGAAGGGGATAGGGTGGGGGCTAGAAACACAAATAGGCATAGGCGAATTTATCAAAGAGACAGAGGCCACAATTCCGATATTAGAAGCTAAAATAATAAAAAAGAAAATAGGCAATAATGGGGTTGCAGAATTCATTGAAACAGAAATACTTTTTAAAGGTACGTACATGAGAATATACAGCTGCAAAGCGAAGTATCCCTATATGTACCAAATCCTATTTTCTGCCCAAAGTACGGGCATACACAAAAGGAGTATTGAGGAGAACACGATATAAGAGGTGCGTTGAGGAACTCAAAGGACTAGAATTTAAATGTACTCAAGAACAAATCAAATAAGATACCCATAAAAGTGGCAATAGTAAAAGCATCGCCGGATGCTTCAATTGTCCTATAGGCACAAAATCAGTATCGTTGAAATGGGCAATTTCTTCAGAAATATCCCCCACTGAATCCTGACACATGTTGTTCAATTTTTTTTATTTCCTTTGGACTCTGCAGTAACTTCATCATCCTTTGGGCTATCTGAGAGTTTATTATTAATTTTCCTATAGTCCAAGTTGACCAAAACCTCAATTTCAACATTTTTCTATCATGAAATCTCTACTTCTTATCAAATTTTCGCCTTTTACGGTGAGGAACATGTACCGTGACTGTTGAACCCAAAATCTTCAACGTTTTAGGGCAATTAAAGCTATGTCATGGAAAATCAGCCGCTGTTGCTACATAATAATCATGTTCAACATTGACACAAAGTCAATTTTTAATGAAATTTTTCGTAAAGGTTTTTACTTCATATTTTAAACAGCATCGCAGCAACAACTTTTTTAAACCTTTCGCTGGAATTACATTATTTTAAAAAGTCTAATGTTGTTACAATACAATTGTTGGTCATGTTAGGAATATTTTTAAATAAGTAGTGAGTAAAAGTACAAAGTACTATTTTACTTACCAGTAAGCAATAGTGCATGTCCTTTAATTCTTGCCCATACTAAGAAAATTGGTAAAGAGAAATTGTTATTTACATATTATTAATTGAAATGCACTGTAAGGTCCCTTCCTTTTCGTCAGCTTTGCCGATTAGCCATAATTCGGCGAAACGCGTCCAAGGATTGGGTCTGACGAAAAGGAAGGGATAAACTGCTTTCTTTATATTATCAATTATTTGTAAGTAAAACATATCCGTCAACATTACAGCCCAATCATTTGTTTGGTTACAGTGGCTCGTTTATCAATAAAAAAGCTGGTTTTCAGATCCGTCCAGGATGGCTCTTATGAAAAAAATTATATGAACTTACGATGTTATTTAGTTGTGATCTATACGAATTCAAAAAATTATCCCAATGCTGGGACTATATGCATTGTAATTTATTTTTATTTGCTTATGTCAACCCGTTACTAATGACAACGGAGTGTAAGAGAATTTATGTCACGATGTCAACAGTAACTATAAATAATAAGTAAATGTGTGTGGCCTATTATGCGTCGTACTCAAATAATACGACTTACAGCATTTCATGTCAAAAATCCCTCGCAGAAAGGGGCAGAGAACTGGAATACAGGAATGATTGAAATAAAAAAATGTATATTTAACTATTAAAATAATAATGTTAATCAAGCTTTTTTTCTTTATTAACTGAAGTTATTTTAAGAACATTTAAATAATTTTAAATAGTTTATTAGTGTCTACTATTTTACCGTGTTTTCAGCACGACACTGACTTAATGCTATGTCGTCAGTCTCAAGGGCCTCGGATCATTAATAATTTCTCTTATTCCGGACGAAAATACCATTTTTCGGTTTAGGGAAAAGTCCTATTTATTTGAAAGATGTTAGTGTCACTTTGAATTTAAGATAATTTTTATATTACCAGTAGTTTATTTAACCATTTTTCTTCTAAAACCTTAATGTGCTTATTTTGCATGAATAATAATAAATTGTAATGGGGAACAGAGCGGTATTTTTTAACAGAATATAAAAATACAGACAAAACTATACAACTTTTGTGTTTAAATTTTTTAAATTAATTTTAAGTAGATGTAGGGAAGGTTTTTATATAGAGTAGGTATAGAGTGCTAATGAATGTCACACAGATATTTAAAGGAGTCAAAATAGGAAAAAAATATTTATAAATATGCTGTCAAAAGGGCTTCATATTTGATATACATACCTGCATATACATATTTGATATGATGTCACAGCTTTAATTTTGTTTTCGTTTTTTTCGTTCTCCCATATTTTCCGAGATAATTATTTTAAATTTGGTACATTTATTAGTTTTTGGAACCTCTACAATAAAATATCCAAACTGTCATCAGTATACAGAGTTTTACATTTTTTGCGCTACCAACACTTTCACTGTCCTGAAGTTTTTTTTGGGATACCCTGTATACATACTGATATCATATTTTAACTTCCCGTTCTTTTTTCATTCTTTTTGATTCCCTACAGTTTTATCGTATCTGTCATCGCTTTCTAGTTATTGGAGGAAATAGCTGTCGATGCAAACCAATCAAAGATCAATGAATCAATCAACCAATCAATGCAAAGAAAATTTAAAAGAAAGTAGTTAGCTGGAACAGCTTATATTTTATTTTCCGTTTGTTGGCTTTTTTGGCGTTTGTTGTCAAATAATTTTGTTAGTTGATGTTTCTAAGGTTAGTTACAGCTATTTAATGATGGCTGAGTTCACAAACCAAGAATATGCCGACATGCATTTTATTTATTATATATTAAATTTTTTGAGACACAGGGTGTCCTATTTAAGAAAATGATAGTTTTGATAATACCTCAAAAATTAACACATCTATATTTTATTTAAATACGCCACTGGATTCTACGTAAAAAGTCATAAAACTTTCGTATTGAAAGTTTCTTTTTATCTTCATAAATAACCGAGTCATAAGCGGTATTAAAAACCGCAGATTTTGAGAATCACCCTGTATCTTCCAAACCAATGGTAATTCCGACTCGATCGGCAGCATTATCAAAAATCGACTTGCGAAAATGGAACTGTTAAGAAATCCACTCATTTTGCAGGGGAACATCGCACTGTAAAAACTGTCTAAATTGAGGAAACAGTCCTGAATAATGTAGGAAACGAACCAGGTACAAGTACAAGGAAAGTTGAGGCGACTTTAAACAATTCATCTGTGATAGTTTGGAAAATTTGAAAAATGACCCATACTCACTTAAATTGTGTTACAATCTTTGAAATGTTTGTTTTTCTGGCTCGTCGTTCCGGATAACGCTCAAAATATAGGTTTAAAGCTGCGGCTTTATTTTTATTACTCTCAATATAGCACTCAAGCATGTTTAATTTTTCTTAGTTTTGGGAAATATTCATTTTAGACTCCCTTTTTAAAAAAATATAATCGCAAATATTTCGTTAACAAGGAATGTCAAAACCAATACTTAATTGTTAATGAATTTCTTGATATGTAAACAAACAAAAACAAACGCTTAAAAAATTCGATCAATAGCCAACTAAAAAAATTATACAGGGTGTCCTATTTAAGAAAATGATAGTTTTGATAATACCTCAAAAATTAACACATCTATACTTTTTAAATACGCCACTGGATTCTACGTAAATTGTCATAAAACTTTCGTATTGTTTTTATCTTCATAAATAACCGAGTCATAAGAGATAATAAAAACCGCAGATTTTGAGAATCACCCTGTATCTTCTAAACCAATCTAGTTAGCGTAGAAGAACAGGACACATATCTTAGTTATTTTGCATCTCTTACCGTTTAGCCTATACCCTATAATATCAACAAATAAAAACCACCCTGGGGTGTCCCATTTTCGACACTTTTATAGGGTATCTCCGTAATTGTTAGCGCTATCAAAAAAGTAATATAGGTGGCATGTGCTCTTTTTGGGTCAAATTTAAAATCGTAAAATCAAAATTTGAAAATTTTCGCTTGCGGGGGAAAATCAAAAAATTGTATATTTCAAAATTATCCTATATTATCTTAGTTAAAAGACATACAGAAAAATATTTTATACAGAAGTTTCTTTATAATGATTGTGGAATAATCCGCCGTTTTCAGAATAAGTACACGGGGTCAGGTAAAAAAGTTATCGAACCTAACATCATTTTTTTAAACAGAACACCCTGTATATTTTAATCTAAAAAGATAGCATTATAAATTATCTTTCCAAATATATAACACACCATGGATGGTATTGGTTTCCTAGGCGATTTATTTAAACTTTATTACTTTGAAACGAAATAAAAGATTCAGATTAAAGTAAAAAATAACGGGAATCATCGCAAATGTTCGAAAGCTTCTCCGTTGTTTTCAATGCACTCTTGACATCTTTTTCGCACGGATTTTCTGGAGGTGTTAGATCCGGATATCGTGGTGGCCACCTTATAGGTCCATGTGTTTCTAGGCAACGGTTTCTAAAGTGAGTATTTAAGTACTCTCTTATTCGAAGAGCGTTATGGGTAGGGGCGCCATCTTGTTGAAAGTAAATCTCTTTTACTTTATTTATAGGGACATCATCAAAAAAAGAAAATATTTGATTGGAGTATGTCCAGATATCTATCTGCATTTAAATTTTCTTCAAAAAGCGGTACACCAGTTTGTTTTGAAACAAAAAACAACTTATATTTACCCCCAAATCGACCTTGTTGGCGAACAGGTCGTACCATGTGGGGATTTGTGGAGTTCCAATGTCTTTTATTATGTCGGTTATGAATACCGCAACTTGTAATTCGACATTTATCTGACCAAATTATTTTCTGGTGGAAAGAATGATCCTCGTTAGATTTTATTAAAAACCAGTGACAAAATTCCAATCGTCTCACATCATCACCAGGATGCAAATATTGGGTAATTATAACAACATAGGGGAAATATTTATTGGACGTCAAAATTCTTTGCGCCTTAGATTTTGTAATTCCAGTTTCAGTTTCTACCTTTCTGACGGACGTATATTTTTGTTCCTAAAATTACAAAGTGACTTTAGTGAATAAAATTAGGACATGTGCTTAAGACCACAAGACAGAAGTGAAATCCTCACCAAGACAAGATTTTGTATTAACCTTTCACCACTAACATCCGCAAATCTCAAATTCAAGACGATAAAGGAATCGATCCATAAGAAGCAAATACACTATGCATTTGGTCATATTTTAGTATCTTGCTTTTTCCCCGACTGCATCATGAGCGTTACATAGCCGAATCTGACGGCTTATTCAATACCTACTAAAGTGAGGAATGAAACACAAAGTCTGCTCCACTAATTTAATAAATAGGTTCAGATTAACATCCCAAACATGTTTCAAAGGTATAAACCTTCATCTTCAGTGGGTAATTATTAAGATGTTGTTATTTATGAAGAGACCAATGACATTGTTACGTTTTTTTTATAAACTAATGTTGCAGAAAATTTTTTTAAGAAACCATATGTAACTTTAATTAGGTAAATAATACATCTTAAATTAAAGTAAAATTAGCTGAATAAAATGAATTTAAATGAATTTAGTTTTATTTTAAACTTGTTGAAAAACCCAAATTTTTCTGGGAAATTGTAATGGGGTCCGAAATTGGTACGACTCCACCTTGATGGTCGTACCCCATTACAATTTCCCAGAAAAATTTGGGTTTTTCAACAAGTTTAAAATAAAACTAAATTCATTTAAATTCATTTTATTCAGCTAATTTTACTTTAATTTAAGATGTATTATTTACCTAATTAAAGTTACATATGGTTTCTTAAAAAAATTTTCTGCAACATTAGTTTATAAAAAAAAAAACGTAACAATGTCATTGGTCTCTTCATAAATAACAACATCTTAATAATTACCCACTGAAGATGAAGGTTTATACCTTTGAAACATGTTTGGGATGTTAATCTGAACCTATTTATTAAATTAGTGGAGCAGACTTTGTGTTTCATTCCTCACTTTAAATATTACTCCACTGTGAGATGGACTACTTCCATAAAACCTACTAAAGTGCTAAATGCGCGTAAAGAAGTTTTCATTTCAATAAAAGTTGATCTACTACTATTCAACGCTATCACAGGATATATTACCTGATTATTGGCATCGACAAATCCTAACCCGCTTATATCTTCATTTTCCTTGTTTTCTTTATTATAAATTTTTAATCTCGGCATCGTAAGAGAGCCGTATGTTTTTAAATTATGTTCCAGTCGTCAGAATATGTCCTTAAATGGTTGCCGTCTTTCCGGATAGCGAACAAAATATAAATTTTGCGCCATTTCTTCGTTTTTACCTTTTTCAATATAAACTGATATCATAATAAATTTTTCGAAATATTGATAAGTCATTTTCATAAACGAATATGTAAAAATAAAATTGACGTTAAATGTTAATAACAACTGGAATGTCAACGTAGTTGTTTCTCGGATATTAGGTTTTGTTTCATGGCCTACTGTGGTTTAAAGTAGTAAAGTTTAAATAAATCGCCTAGGAAACCAATATCATCCATATTATGTTACATATTTAAAAAGAGAATTTAAAATGCTATATTTCTAGATTAAAATATACAGGGTGTTCCATTTAAAAAAATTAGGTTAGGTCCGATAACTTTTTTACCTGACCCCGTATACTTATTCTGAAAACGGCATATTATTCAACAATCATTATAAAGAAGCTTTTGTATAAAACATCTTCCTGTATCTCTTTTAACTAAGAAAATATAGGGTAATTTTGAAATTGTCAATTTTTTTGATTCCCCCCGTATCTCGTAAGCGAGCGAAAATTTTCAAATTTTGATTCTATCATTTTAAGTTTGACCCAAAAAGAGCACATGACACCTATATTACTTTTTTGATAGCACTAACTATTACGGAGATACTCTATAAAAGTGTCGAAAATGGGACACCCTGTACACTAGTATACACTGTACATTATCCTACTAATTTTCGTAGTCACAATTTATTATAACACTTTCCAAAAAAAACTATGACAATACTTATTTGAGACCAACGTCCAAAGACTTTTCGCGTACAAGAAATGTTAATATTAATATTAATACCTCTAATAATAATTGAACATATGTTTATAATAATTCACAAATACAAAAAATCAGATTTACGCACCACTGTCCTAACGCCGGCGACATGCAGCCATGTGACCTTTATGAGGGGTTCCTTTTTTTTAACTTAAACGTTCCTGTTTCTACCCAAATGTTCCTCGTATTCCCTAACTAAACCCTGAATAATTAATTTCTGCGAATAAATATGCCCAAATTGTAATCAAAACAGTTAAAATTAAATTAAAGCATCTTTAATTAAAACTTAATAATTTATACTGAGATCCAGAGCGGGAAATAAAATAAAACTCAATAAAATTATAACGCAGGCAATAACAGTTATTATACCAATTTGAATAGAAGCTCAGAGAGTCCTTATCTCACTGGGCATTTAATTATACTCTCGCCAAAGTTTTGATTGTATAAACGCAAAAAGAAAAGTATTTAAAAATGGCGAATTACAACAAAAACTAATTTTAACTTTTTAATTAAATTTTAGAGCCCGCCAGTCTGGTTAAAACAGTTGTGTTGTAAATTTACCAAGTTATCAAACTATACCAACATACTATGTAATTCAGTTTTTGTTAAGAATTTTATTTCGCCACAATTTAATATAATCATATTGCACTCAGTGGCGTACGGTCTACGGAAGCGATAGAAGCAACGCTTCCCTAGGTTTTATACAAGATAACAACAAACTTGTTTGAAAATTAATTATTTCTAGTCGCAGACTCGCAGCATTGACAGGTATAGTTTTTGTATTGCGAGTTTCGTTGTCTGTGAAGCGCTGACATTTTAAATTAGTTTCCTATTTCACCTGCCTACAGCGAATTATCCGCGGCGTCTAGTGCCAAGCCAGTCAAAACAGACCCTGGCGGTTCCTTACATAAATATCTCACCGCACGCCACTGTATAAAATCCAGGGGCATGCGGTTCATTGAAGTGATGGAAGCACCGCTTTCCCTATTACTTTTATAAAAAAACAATTTTTCTATTAAAATTAATTTAACCTATACCAACATGCTATTTATTTTTAATTTTCATGCATGCCACCCTGACCAGCGCAAGATAAAGCTTCTTACCTTAAATACTGTCCTCTATTTGCCGGGCGAATTCATCTTTTTAGCCGTATACGCGTAATCTATCGAGTTTCGAGATGGTCATCGGTCTGTATCGTTGAGTTTCGGGTACGCTCGGCCAACGGCCCTATACTGCGTCTTTTAAACTTTAAGCAAATTAACAATTTGCAACTAAAAACGTTTTTAAACAATTCTTATTCCGTAACTCTAAAACCATCAATATTAGGATTTTTCTTTATTTAGCTGTTCTCTATTTTTCGAACATATCCTGCACCCTATTGCTTCTCCATAGCTGTATATTCTGTGCAATTTAATACCAGCTCAGACCGATTGTTTTTTCAGATCGTTATTACCCTGCTGCTCCAGTTGTCTTGGTTTTGGGTCGCTTGACCTGTCCAATTCCACTTTAACTCAGATACCTACTATTCTTTTGGTGATATGTATCTTGGACTTTTGTCCTTCGCCGTATCTTCAAGTAATTCTGAGTGATCTTCTTTCTATGACCCGTTGGTTGACTGTAAATTTATAGATAATGGATTTGTATACACCCATGGACCCATGCTTCTGCACCATATCTACAAACGATGTACCTATATTACAAAAGGTAGCTCTCCATTTACTCTTATATTATTTACATTTTATTAAGTAACGAATCAATATTTTAGGTTTATTCCAAAATCATCGCAGAAAAGGGAAGCGTTAAGTCACTTCAATTTTATTGAATGTTTTAATCCCATAAGAGGTGTCGGCATTTCGCAATAATTACAACGATAATTCACCTCACTTTTATTGAACCAATCAAAACGCTTATTTTCATAGCAACCACCTTGGTAACGGTCGTCTTACCCGATAAGACTACCGCTAGCTCGAAAAGACGCTTTCGAAAAGACGCTTGTAGCTTTTTTACTTAAATAAAAAATTAGTAACACCTCTAACTTGTATATTTACCTTTATCAGACGGCCTTCATTTTTATGTTCAGTAAATTATCCAATAAAATACACCTCTAGAGGCGGTTTCTTATCTTCATACCTTCGTTTTTCACTCGAAACTCGATTTTCCAAGAAAATTTTCACTCAATGTAATTTTTACTTATAATCAAAGATAAGACCCTCGAGCTAAAGCTCTCGGGATTATATCAGATTATAAGTAAAAATTACATTTCGTAAACATTTGTCAGAAAATCGATTTCTTGTTAAAAACATCGGTATTACCGATAAGACGCCTCCTCTATCGGTATATTACCGTTGATAATTCCACATAGGTAGCTACTTTTTTCCGTTGTCATGTCCACCTACATTACCAGTAAATACTATTTTTCTACTACTGTATAATTAAATTGACCTTCGGGCCCTAGCAACACGAAAGATCACAAAAGTAAACATTAGAGTTACCTGAATATTATACGTTGCTAGCTACGAAAGTAGTATGTTTCTAGGTATGAAAGTACTACTTTCGGTGCCAGGACAAAGAAACACGAATTCTCATAGGAAATTTTTATTGTATTTATTCAAGCGAATTTTGGAGGTAACAGTGAGGCACATGCCAACTCGGCCGCCTTCTGAATAGCAACGTTTTGGTCTTGGGAGAACATTTTAGACTAGGGAAATTAAAAAATTCGAACTGACAGATTCTGACAGTACCTAAATAACTAGTTGTTATGGATTATTTTACAGGTGGAAAAACCTTATTTTATCATTATAATTTGAATAAAATCAAAGTTCATTACTTAATAATATATTGGTCAGAGAACAGAAGTAGGAAAAATTTAATACATCACACGATGCGAAAGCCTTTTTTGTTGTTCGGAGGTATTGAATAACCTCGGCTTCGCCTCGGTTCAAAACCTCCTCACACCAAAAAATTAACTTTCGCGCCTAGGACTGTAAATAACTATTTGACAACACCAAAAGTTATACACCATTCATTGTCAAAATTAGAATTAATATCACCAGACGTGAAAAAAAATTTTCCCCGGCAGTCCCCACACACTGCATTAATTTGGTACTGAGGAATAAGAGACTACTCAACTTAATAACCTCTGATCTAACATTGTTATTGACAACAGTGCTGGAACAAAATTAATTTGAATTCCATAATGTTCAAACAGAAGTCGGACCTGGCAATGGGATCGTGCCTGTCACCTCTTTTGTGTGAAGTTTTCATGAATAATTTAGAAAGCAGAATAACGCACAGTAGATTTGCAGGTTTTTTTTCTCGCATACAAAAGATATGTGGATGATATATGCATAGTCTGGACTGGCAATGATACTGACCTAAATAAGTTCCTAGTATTTGTTAATAACTACTTACATCACAATATCGAGTTTACAAGACTTAAAAAATTACAGACCTTTGACTTAATTTCATAATATTTCTTTGCAAGTAGCAAAATTTTTTAAACCCAATAAAACTCTCAAGCGATATCTAATCAACTCTAAGGATAAAACGGACCCACTTACTAAATCAGGAGTTTAATCTCTATATTATGGGGATTTTCCAGCGGTGCACGTAGGAGTCAGGAAGAAAAATTGGAAGCAGGGTTCACGAACATCTCGGTTTAGTCAAAAAGTACCTAAATACAGATATAACGAATACTAAATCAGCATTTGCTAATTATTTACTGAAATCTAAACATCATTTTTCACTATCTGAAAACATGAATATCTTACACGAATGTGATAAAGATATAAAACTCGATTTATTAAAGAAACTTGAAATCGCAAAAGCGAAAAAGAGTCCCATTCTCACATGCGTTAATGAGATCTTTAATTTTGAACCGTATTTTACTATATTTTTAGTAATTTAAATAATCAATAACAAATACAAAACAGATGTGTAACCTTACAAATCCCTGCTCTTCAGACTGTGTACCTATTTCTACATTTTTCTGATTGACATTTTTGGCAGTTGGGAATTTGATTTTTTCCTTATCATTTATGTTAGTAGCCTTTGCAATTTGGGCTAATAATGGACACTCTAAACGAATACTTTCTCGTAGTTTTATTTGAATTAATCAGTTAGTTTCGATGTTTATTATTTGGCGTTTACTAGTTTTATGTTGGCTAAATGAGCTATTATCAAGGTCAAAAGAAGAGAAACAAAAATTGTTTTATGTATTGTTAGCTTTCTACTATAATGTTTGTATACTTTTTGAATTTTATTTTTTTGTTAGGGATGTTAGTTATTAGGCTGCACTACTGTTTTTAAATATACATTTTATAGGTCTGATGATGCCATCATATTAGCGAAACATGTAACCTAATCAAATAACATAATTTTTTGTTGAGACCGAGGTTTCGTGTTGTCTATTTTTGCATTTGAAAATTAGAAAGGTTAGTCAATAACAACATAAGAATTTTAATTTGACAAATATTCTTCCTAAATACCGCTCGTGCTTTTAAATTAACCAAATAATTTTTTCGCATTTTATACAGTAATGCACTAGATTAATGACCTCAAAATCGTACAGTAATGGGTCACTTTACAGCATAGCAACCATTACAGCATAGCAACCATTACTGCATAAAACGTCAATGTCATTCAAAACACAATTTTACAAGAAAGAAATTCGTTTATTTTAAATCTTATTACAATAAATATTAAAAGAACAATTATTTAAGTTACAAAAGGATGCAACTGCTGACCTCGCCGTATTAAGTAGTTGTTGCTGAACATTTTTTTCATTCACCACAATTCATATTCGCTCTTCAAATATGATTTTATTTGGATGCTGTCTATAGTCGTCAAACACAAAAAAACATCTTGTTTATATTGCTAAGTTACCGAGAAGTCATACTACTAAGTTTTTGTAGATTTTCTTCAGTAACTATTCTTTTTAGATTTTAATATGAAATGCAAAATAATTAATTACTTACAAAATGCGAAAAAATAGTATACGCACCTCGTCAGAAAAGTGATTTTACTTGAATCGTATGGAAATTAAATCCTCGCTTCGCTCGGATTCAAACTAACCATACTCGTCAAGTAAAGTTCCACTTCTCTAAACTTGATACGTAATGTACTATTAAAGCACTCGTGGTATTACCCTCGAAATTGATCCTGATGCAGAAATTAGACACCTTTAAGTCTTTTGTGATTCGTGCGGGGGTCAGTACAAAAATTATAATTTAGCTCGTTACATGCACTACATAATAAATGAGAACAAAAGACTTGAGTCATTTAAGGTAACGTTCCCGGTAACAGGGCCCTCTTACATGGAATGCGATATGCCATAGAAATATGGCAATTATCACCAAAGAAATGGGTAAAAGAAGTTCAAAATACTAGACAAAAGCCCTCTTCTTTCATTTCATGTAGAAGATGTCCACCAGTGTCAGAGAATAATAAGAGTTTGGACTTCGTCTTTCGAAGAATTTTTATTTGATAAGAAATGTCCCCGATACAGACAATGAGAGAAGTAGAGGCTACCCTTGAACTTCCACGTATAATTCGCCATGGACCTTCCTACAATGGAAACTCCAATATTGGCTTAAAGAAGCAAACGATAGCAACAAAGTTACAAATTGGAGAGTTTCGATTTCCAAACCGAACATATACTGGTATTTGCAATCCTAAAACAATTTTGGACTATGTTTCAATTAATATTATTACTATTATCATTTCTGACACGTCTCTATTTATTTTTCGAATCTTCTTGCTCTCAATGTATATATATCAAATATAAGGATTTGCAACATTTAAAACGATTCTGTAATTCGAAGCGCAGGATTATTATCAAAATCTGCCATTTTCCCACGCAAAAGTAGATAAATATGTATAAGGATATTCCCAGGAACTTTATTTTTGCTAAAAAGTTTTCAGGTATTTGAAATTCTCTCTAATCTTTTCATTATAGTTGTGGATGTTTGTATTTTTTTTTACATTTTATTTGCCTTGCTCATTTTGTGAAGAATACTGTCCAACAACAAATGGCATTCCCTCTTTTATAGTGACGTTCCCCCATTTTCACTTTCTTTCGTATTTATATAATTACTTTTGTGTTTTTGGAAAATAAATAAATAATTTTGGGTTACTCCTTGTATCACAACTTTCCCTATACCTATCTATTCTATAACAGCACATTATAATGTTTTTATCAGCTCATGTCTCATGTATAAGGTTTCAAACTTTAGATTCTTAATTGCACAAAAAACGTAAATCTGGCAACCCTCCTTTTTCCCGTCTGGTCTTCAAAATGTTGTCACCGGTAGGATATATTCATTATAGATTTCTGTTTTTAAAGCGAAAGGTAAGTCGAGTTACAACATATCTTTTACCTTTGTATACCATGCTCATGACATTCTGATTATCTCATTGATTTGCAGTTCCTGATTCCAAGGTATTTAAAGTTTCTATTCCCTGGATTTTATTTAATTTTCTAAGGTTATTTCTTATTCTGAGTCGCTTTCGTTTGCCATTAACTATGTCTTATTGAAATTCAAATCCAGTCCTATTTTCTTTATTAGACTTGTAAATATCAGTCATTATGGTTTTCAATTCTGCTTTCGAATTTACAAATAGCACGATATCGTCGGAGATAGGAACCTCAATTGCGCCATTGATATTAATAACTCTCTTTTCAAAGGCGCAATGAGAAAAATTACAATTACACATTGTTCAAGGACAACTGTAAGTAATTTGGGCGATAAGAAGTTTCCCTGTCTGACTTTCCTTCCTTTGAAAATTTTTTATTCTTCTATGTAATTTTAGTAAGTACTTTTGCTGCAATATGTAGGCCGGTCCTATATCCTACTGTGTGATTTTCTGATTATGCCGTACGATAAAATATCTATTACAAATCCTTAAAGAGAATCTATTAATTTAAAAGGTAATTCTACACCCGCTTATGTCAAGCCATACAGACTCCCTTCCCTCGTTTACAAAAAGAGGAAATAAATGCAGAAATTCGTAAAATGTATAAAGAAGGTATAATCGAGGGTGCGCAGAGTGAGTGATCCTCCCCCATCCTACTTGTTCCAAAAAAGATGTAAGTGCTTTTGCTGTAATATGTCGACCTGTCCTATAGCCTACTGTGTGATTTTCTGATTTGAGAATTAATAAATTTTATTTTATTTCAATATTTCTAAAAGTAGGTAGGTGGTATAGTTGTTTCAAGCTTAATTTGGTGACATAAAGAAGCATTAAACTCCTGACCATAGGCGCCGCTTCTACCAAATAATTAAAATGCGGATTGCTGTAAATTTTTACTATGATTAAATAGTACCTATATATTACAGCTTGTTCATTATAGTTTATATCGATAAAAGGTTTGTACCCGTGACTTCTTCTGCAGAGAATATTTTTAAAGTGGTCTTTCTGTAAAGAAAAATGTTAATTTTGCCAAAAACAATTTAAAAATATAGTTAATATCGATAAGAGGTTTGTACCCGTAACTTTGCCTGCAAAGAACACATGCTTTTAATATTTTTAAAATGGTCTTTCGGTAAAAAAAATGCTCATTTTGCCGAAAACAATTTAAAAAATTGTCTTTGTCCAGCCAGATTCGCCAGGAAGTATGAGTTTTCCTTGCCAAGAAAGGATAGAGGAAGGTACTATTTAAGTTGGAATATACAGTTAGAATTCAGTACCCTATATATTTTAACAACAAATTGATCGCATCAGCAGAATCACAGTAAACTTTCTGTAATATAACAAATTTTTAAAATACGTGTTAAAGGAACATAATTAATTTAAATTTCATAAGCAATTTAATGGCTGGAATCGTCAGAACCTTCAAAAGTAGAATCGTTTCCAGGTTGGATTACTACTGGCGCTATAGATGGTGGAACAGAATTTTCATTTTCTGTTTTTATAACATGAGCTACGCAATTTTTCCATACATCGCTACTCATTTCATTATTACATGCTGAATATTATCAAGGATGACTGCGCTTAAAGTTGGAGATTGATTATTGAGTGATATTTTTTGCTGACAATAGCAACACATTAGGTGCAAAGCCACCTTTACTTCCGGCATGATAACGCGTTTTCCTCTCGAACACGGTGTACCAAAAGTACAATTTGTACTGTCTACCCAACCATACTTAACAACATCATGAGTATCAAACGAAGTTTCGTCTAAATAAATTGTAGTTTTATCGGATTCATGGTACTCCTTTATTTTGCGCAAACAGTCCTGTCGGGATTCCAGTATAACCATTAGATTATCTATTTTTTTCTGTTTAACGCCACATTTTAACAAAAAACCACGCAAAATTCCTAAAGATTGTTGCTTATAATCAGGGTAACGTCGCAATTTATCACGAACCAGTTCCAAAGTTGGCACTATATTATCCTGGTAAAAGTTGTAAATAGTTCGCAGAATAAAATCCCTTGTAGTATTGTCAGCCGTTTTGAATTTTTGATTTATTGGTGTGCGCTTTATGAAATGACCGGTTACAGTCCCCAAGTTAATTACGTTATAAATTCTTATAGAACTCAAGTTGTATTAATTCATTACAAGTATATTTTTGTACAAAGCGCATTTTCAGTTTTTCTCGGATTTTATTTTTTTAAACACGCGTACATATTTAAAATAATGCATTGATATTGAACATGTAAATCTTTGCTTCTTAATTCCAAACTTATTTCGCTTTCGATGGCCGACTCTGGCACCGACTCATTATATTTCTGCGATAATTCACCTTGACCAAGTAAAAACTTACTTGTCTAAAACGACACAGTTATAGCAGAAAATGAAATATGTAAATCACAGTAGATCGTTTTAACCAGCCATGCCGCTGTCCCGATTCCCAATATCGCATACCCCAAATATCAACTGATTTTAAAGCTGATAAGGGATCACCCAATTGGCAGAACCTTTAAATATTTGCTGTTCTTGTTTACAGCATATAAATTTGTATTAATATGCTGTTACCAGTTCTACAAAGTTTTCGTAAGTGTAGGAGGAACATAAGGGTTTGTTAATTGTTTATTTTTAATGTTTAACAACAGTAAAATTCTTTTTAGTTTGATTTAAATTATTTTTGTATAAATAATATTTCTAAGGTACTAAAAATATTATTATAATATTCATTTCTTGGTTCAAAGAACATTTGCAAATTAGCTTTCAAAGAGAGTTACTGACTATTAATTAAATACTGATATAGAAGAGCACTTTTAATAATAAAAACTTAAAGAATTTTTAAAAAAAGATCTGACAACCCCGATTATGATGCCGGTTCCTTGTTGTTATCAACCTACCAGAGACGTCAAGATGTCAAAAAATTAGTGTTTTAATTTATATTTTGTGGTATTATTACCTTGATTTAGCTTTAAAATGGTGAAATATCTATTTTAAATAATATTTTCTTTTTGTGGGCCATTATATATTAATTTCACGAGATATAAACCCGCAGAAGCGAATTTAGAATTGTGTGGGGGGGGGGGCATCTTCTAGGTTATGTTATCAAACTGACTTTGGAAAAAGTATATATTCAGTGTTCGGTCAAAAATAATTCACCCCGCAAAAAAAACACTTTCGACAATTGATCTTTTATGTCTTTTATTTTTAACCACAATACAGAATTTGAATCAAACAAAACCCCATAAAACGGAGAATGTGTAGGGGCAGAGCAAACCAATAAAAAAATTCATAAACATCTCAAACACGGTCGGCCGGCAATAATTTCTCGTAGAAAACAATATCAATTTTTCGAAGCTGAAAAAGTCTGCCGTAAAGTTACAAAGGCCACTGTTCTGTCGGTTTTTTATTTTTTATGATTTTTTGTCGACAGGGAGAGTCGAAGCAATAAATTCAGAAACAATGGCCGCTCGCGATCTGCGATATATAACAAAAACAAAAGAACGCTCGTTATGTTTTATTTAGATTTTTAATTTTTACCGAACAAGAGGAGGCCATGAATACGAAAAATCCTGGCAGAGGACGTCCAATATTTAACAAAGTTATTAATTGTCTCTTGTCGCAAAAATGATGTACGATTCTTGTTTGAATAGAACTCCCCGAATAAAATCGTAAATTTGCTGTATAAAATTGTTCCAGTCATTATCTTGTCCCGGGGGAGGCAAGGGGAGCACGTAGAAATTGAGGGGAGGTTTACACCCACCATTATAAATCATATTTAGTTTTCGGACTAAGCTCTATTTTGTAAAAAGTACACAATATAGGAGTACAGTTTTTTATTGCTGAAGTAAATCAAAATATTTTATTTTTTATTTGATTATCTGATATTAAAGGTGTGAAATATGCAAAATAAAAATTGGTATAGGCAATGGACGCACATGGATTTTATTATCCCCAATCGTAGTTATGTATACAGGGTGTGTCCTAACCTCTCTGAAGAAATGAAGGAGGTGAATCCTCACCTTATTTTAAGACGAACATGTGGTATAAAAGTTTTTCGCATGTCGCTTCGTTTTCGAAATACAGGGTATTAAAAAAAAATTGTATTTTTTTTTTCATTTTATTAAATATTAATGACAAAAGATATTCTAATGATATTTGTTAAACATAAGGGATTAGAGCACTTTACTTTGGGTCAATTTTAAATTTTACAATTAGTTCATTGGCGTGGATCTGGGTAAAAAAGTACCTTCATTTTTTAGTTATTTTTCGTATTTTTATCATTATGTTGCGTCAAATGATAGGAGTAGGCTTTGCTTCGTTCCATGGCAACCACATTTGTTTTCTCCGTAACATTTGTCTCCTGTTTAACATCTTTCAAATAATATCCTTTTGAATTGTTTTTTAATTTATTTGTACTAGGTACATTACATACTTTTCATAATAGCTGAGTTTACCAACCAAGAAATGGCTCAAATTAATTTTATGTACGGTTTGACGAATGAAAAAGCGCTAGAGGCGAGACGTTTATATGCAGAACGTTTTCCTAATAGACGAGTACCGTGTTCGGAAACATTTACAAGATTGCACCTTAGGTTAGAGGAAATAGGTAGCTTTGCAAAAAGCAAAAAAGGTGGCCGACCACTTGCAGTTAGAACCGTACTTGAGGAAGAGGTCTTAAACATGGTGGAAGAATCTCCATGCACTAGTACGAGGAAAATCGGGAACGAGTTGAATGTAAGTTACAAAACAGTATGGAGTATCTTAAAGGACTATTTACTTTATCCTTATCATGTACAAAGAGTGCAAGCTTTGTTGCCTAGAGACTTTCCACTTCGAGTTAATTTTTGTAACTGGTTTCAAGAAAATTCTTTAGGGGCCCACATTTTTCGGCAAAAATACTATTTACAGATGAAGCGAATTTTTCCAGACAATGCATCATAAATTTTCACAACAACCATATTGGGGCGGAAGATAATCCTCATGCTATCATCGAAGGACATCACCAGTATACATTTTCTTTTAATATTTAAGAGGGATTATTCGGGATAGCTTAGTTGGACCGTATTTTTTCCAAATCGATTGGTGATGTCTAGTACAACTTCCTTAGGGATGAATTGCCAGAATTGATGGAAGCAGTGCCATTAAGAACGAGAACTTTAATGTGGTTCATGCATGACTGCGCTCCCCCTCACATTGCAGTTCGTGTTAGAAACTATTTAGATTTACAATATCCTGCTCATTGGATAGGTAGAGGAGAACCTCACCCATGGCCACCGCGTTCGTCGGATCTGAATCCATTGTATTTTTATTTCTGGGGTCACCTTAAGCGGCTCGTTTATACTACTCCTATTGAAACTGAAGAAGACCTTTGACTGCGTATTATTGATGGTTTTAATACGATTCGCGCCAGTCCCGAAATTTTCCAACACGTATATAAGACACAATTTAGCAAGTCGTGTACATGGGTGTTTACTGGCTCATGGAGGACATTTTCAGCAATTTATTTGACTTTTGTTCATGTGAGTTAATTATTAAAAGTTTTTAAATCAATTATTAAAATGATTATTGCTTTACTAATATTTTTTTTAACACCCTGTATTTCGAAAAGGAAGCGACATACAAAAAACTTTTATACCACTTTTTCGTCTTAAAATAAGGTGAGGATTCACCTCCTTCATTTTTCAGAGAAGTTAAGAAACACCCTGTATATAAAAAATAGCTCTAATTGTTCGTTTTTCTATTTACCTCACTCGCTCTAATTGGTTGTTTTTTTATTTACCAAATAAGTACTGCAAAATAAAACAGGTTTCTCTAAAAAACAATGAACAAGCAAGCCTAATAATAAACCATTTATGATCTTTGGTGGTACCTATAATAGTTTAGCTAATGCCGCTAATGGTGCTATTATATAACTCATTTTTTGAATATAATTCAAGATTCCTAATAAGCCTATGTGACCTTGGCATGTTACATCAAATATAAAATAAAATATTGCAATTATGTATCTTAAGAAGTGCTGTAAATATTTCTTGCATCCACTATAAATTTGTAGACCCGATTTGAGCGACGTAAATTCGTTACAGCGGCTATAACGAATGATGCAACCTTAGAGTCTTCGTTGGATGCAACCTTAAATTTCTTTAAAAATGTGATCACAGAAAACAGAAACAAAGTTTAGAATGCAAGCTCCCTAATAAAATTATTCGCGATAATGCGCCAAGACATGCCGCATGCCGTGGATGCGAATCAAATTAACAAAGATAGGGAAGATTTCTGTAATCTATTTTACAAAAGATTACAGGAATCTGTTCACCAACCTTTTTTCTCCGTCGCCATTTGGTCAGCATTTGATAATGAATTTAAACGTTTACATAAAACCCATAGTAAACGCATATTTTTAAGGTAATGTCCGACATATTATAAAAAAAATATAAAGCCTTTTTATTATTTACTTCACGTCGATTTTAGCCTGATTGATATCTGATTATTATTGTTTTTTCATTATTGTGTTCTATTACGCTAAGATTCTCTTAAAATAAGCAATAAAATGTATTACTATTTTCATAATATATCAGACAATATACACATATAAAATATGCATTAACCAATGGCCTTATTTAAATGTTAGTTAAACAACAACTAGATTACTTTAAAAGTTAATTTATTTAAAATTATTTTTTAAAATTACTATTTTTTTTTAATGCTTGTCATACTTCAATAAAAACGTTAGTGATATGTGGCATTGCAGAGATATTTGAAAAATATTATATATATTATATTCAAAGTGTAAGAACAACCTTTACGAAAGTAAAGGATGAACTTCGCCTTTTCAGAAGCTGCGTGTGGGCACCATATTCTTCTTTGTTCTCTTTTTGCTTTTTTTTTATATTTTGTACGACGTTACTTCTGAATAAAGATTTTATTTATTTATTTATTTATTTATTTAAATACTAACCCTTCAAAGAGCTTATTATCTTTGGTGTTGAGATACTTTTGGTAGGCGAAGTGGTTAACATAATATAACCCAAAGAAATTAAGAGAATTCTGGAAAGTACATCCTGAGAGAAACTGAACTATTTCCGAAAATATTATTTGCAACAGTATTAAATCGTGCATTTACCCTATAAAATTATTCCACTCATCTTGTTCTTGGGAGCGCAAAACGAGCATAAATAAATGAAAGGAATGTTATAAATCAAATAAGGAATAAGCTGTAATTGCAATAATAAATGAAATATCCTGAGAGTTATTTATTGCTAAAGTGAATCAGAAGTTACATTTTTTATTAGTGATGAACCGATTACGGTTATTGGATCTTTATAATTAATCGTAATCGTCAATATCAATACAATTATTTTACGATTCTTTTTACAGGGTGGTGCATCGCCATACTGGTCATAGGAAATACCATGTAAATTTTACTATCCTCAAATATTGGGTCCCCTACTAACTTTACCTAAAAATACGTATTAAACTTTTTTGAAGGTTCTCATATGGTGGTCTCGCACACCAAATTTGATTATTTTCTAATAAGCCGATTAAAAGTCACTTAGAAAAAACTCTTTGTAAAATTCTTAAAAATTAAGTACACATTTTGGTGTAAAATTAATAGGGGAACCAATATTTGACGGAAGCAAAATTTACATGGGATTTCCTATGGCCAGTCTGGCGGTGCACCCTCGGTATACAAAAAAGTATTATTTATATGTAATACTTTGTACTTTTTTCATATTTATCATAATATAGCAAACCATCATCCGTTTAATCAGAGGTTTTCAGCAAAGAATACTTTCTTCAAAGAGAAACCGATTGAGTGCCGAAAATGTCTAATGTTTTTTTGAGTATAAACTTGATTCACCTTAATGTTCACTATTAGTGGAAAATATACTGCTTGTTTATAATTTTTTTTCTCATGGCGTTCTTTCTTTGTTTCATTTTTATTAAATATATATACATTTATCCTTTTATGTTTGTTTGTGTAATGGATGCACTTAAATTTTATTACAACCAATCGTACTCAATCCATAAACAATTCTATAAAAAGAGAAAAATCAAAAACACATATAATATACAACTGGTTATTGATTTGTATATGGTTTAATTTATTTAACTAGGTAATTTGGTAATTTCCCAACAACTTTATAATTTCCGATTTAAAATTAGTGTATTCCAAATTTGTTTTCCATATGCACCCACGCATGTACTCAAGTACGATCCCAGTGATAAGAAAAAATTAATTTTATCTACGTTATCCTTCCAGTACGAACAGAAACAATGAGAAAGTTTCGATTTTGAAAATTGCTCTTTGAACAAATATTTTTTTTTCCTGTAGTATTTTAGAAACCTAATGTCCCAAACAACATTTTTCGATACCTTTGCATACTCCAATTCTCAAGTAAAATATTCTATAGAGAACAAATACCGTAACGTGTGGGTGTACTTAAATACCAGCGAACATCGGAAATTGTCAATGTTCTTCCACCTAAAGGTCACTGTGCCTTTTATCAAATTATATAATCCGTATCTCATGCTATTTTTCCTCTGCAATTTAAATTAACACTATGCTAATATAAAGTATATAGCAAATACAATAAACACAAACACAATCTGAAGGTCCTAAACAAGTGTCAATAAATAAAACTAAAATAATACAGAACATGTATACAATCTCAACAGACCTACATTACCCATATGACACAGTATACCCAGGCTGTTAATCATATGTACATATGGTAATATGGAGGTAATGAACAGCTTAAAGACAAAAAAACAACGGTTAAAACGAACTTAGCATATTCACTAAAATAATCACTGAAATGATGGATCCCTAATAAATTCATCCAAAGTGTAGTAAGTTCCCTTAATTATGAAACGCCTCTCTAAACATTGTTGCCTTCTCAAGGAGAGCGGTAGATGATTGAAAACTTTTTTACCACCATATATTAAGGATATCTTGACTTGTTCAGAATTAGGAATACGTAGGTAAGCTTAAAAGAAAGGATTTACGCGTATTATAATGAGTTGGCAACCAGCTAATTTTCTGTTATTTATGAACAAGACATGCGGTCTGCAGAATGAAGATACCAGAAAGAGTCAATATCGGATGTTTTATAAATAGTGGGTGACACAATGACATACTTCTTATTGCTCTCTATTGCAGAACAAATACAGAGTGGAATAAATATTGGGAGTATGAACCGCAAAAACAGATTCCATAGCGAAGATGGGACTCTATTAGAGCACAGTAAGAGCTCCTTGTTACAGTGAAATCTAAGTTGTTTGATATCACCCTAGAAGAAATTTTGTTACATAAATTGTTAATATGAGTTTTAAATTTAAAGAGCTGTCTATTGATAATCCTAAAAATTTACTTACAGAAAGTGTTGAAATTATCTCATTCCCTATAAAAACATTATCTATAACACACTAAAAATTCAATACATTTGTCTTTAAGATATTAAAGGATAACAGATTTGCATCGCACCAGCCCTTCATCCTGTCCAAATCATTACTCATGTCAATTTCAACCTTGCCAAGGTCTGGTCCATGCCAAAAGATGGTGGTATCATCAGCAAAAATAGAAAATTTCCCAGATATTGGCAGATGATGCACGTCGTTGAAGTAGATCAAAAAGAGAAGAGGACCTAAGACTTACCCTTATGGAACACCCGTGTCAGTGCTAAGCTCATCAGAGCTGTTGTTATTAAACACGGCTGTCTGCACGCGGCCTGTTAGATAGATGTTAGAGCGAAACCATTCCAAGGCGGTTCCTTTTACCCCATACGCCTCCAACTTCAACAGCAGTATTCGGTGATTCACGCAATCAAATGCTTTTGACAAATCACAAAAGACAGCCGCAGCAGCCTCACCAGAGTTTAAGGACACGTACAGATGCTCAAGGAACCCGAAAATGGCATCGCTCGTACCCTTCGAAGCCTAAAACTCAAACTGTTGGATGAACAAAAGGTTCTGTTCATTTAGTAATGACATCAGCCGCAGTTTCACAATATTTTCTACAATTCTGGACAAGGTGGGAAGTAACGCGATTGATCGAAAATTTGAAAGGGTATCATGACCACCACCCTTGTGAAGTGGGATAAATATAGCTTTTTTTAGAAAGACGGAAAAATGCTTGTGAGAAAGGAGAAATTTATTGTTTCAGCCAAAAACAGTAAGGCCCTTAATGGTAAGGCAGAAAATATCTTCAGAGAGAGCCCATCCCAACCAAAAGCATATTTATTTTTGATTTGGCCAAACATCGCCCTAATCTCCATAGCAGAGGTCGGTCTAATGAAGAATGTATTAGACACAGACACTTGACACAAGTAACTCCTAGGATCATTTACTGGTGTTTTCTTGCCAATGCGCTAGCAATACTACAGTAAAAATGGTTCAGATCGTCAGCGTTAAGATTACTTAAAGTAGGGGCCCTGTTATTTTCCCCTATGAAATCATTTACAATCCTCCACAATTCCCTTGACTTGTTATGAAACCAATCCGTCATATTCTTAAAATATACCCTTTTAGCAGCTCTGATAGTTCTTCTATAGATACTGCGATATTTGTTAGAATAATATACAAAACTAACATTATTGTTTACAAGTTTCCTCATGTAGTAAACGTAGCGCATATTTTCTCCAGAAATTTTCAATGTCCCTGTATACCAAGATTTCCCTTTTTTTCTCCTTATAGTGACAAGGGGAAAAGTCATATTAAATGTATTAACTAGAGTGAAGTGAAAGTGCTCCAAGGAATCATTAGTATCTAAAGCACCGTCCGTTTGGTTGCATATCGACGAAAATTGATTAAAGTTCTTTCTCATATAAAGCCTGGCAACCTTTAATTTGGGTACCTTTTATCAATGCAAGCCGAATAAGATGCCGTTTTAACAAAATAATAATTGTAAACAAGGTTCTATCTGCGGTAGATGGAACCTATAGGGACATTAATATTTATGAAACCCAATCAAAACGCGCATCTTTTCTTGTTAATCTGTTGTGAGGAGAGTATTTTGATATTATTATTTTAACTTATAACAATTATACTAATAATAATTTATATTCATTTCCTTATTTACAATATATCTGGCCAGGTGTTTTGAGGTGATGTTAATTAAAAAAATCATAAGTAGAGTCAAGAAGGGACTTTACATTTAAGTAAGTACTCCTTTGTTATAAATAATAAAAAAATTCAAGTGGGCAAAATATTTTATCTTTCAACGTTCAATATTTATTAGGAAATAATTTACAACGTGCATGCAAAGAGAGATTCAGAAACGGGGGTGGACCATTCGGATCAGAGAGGACTCGATCTTTGTCAGAAATAAAAAAAAAAGTGTTCTAAATCATATTTGAGTCATAGTTGAATCAAATCACTGCAGGTCAACAACCAGCACAAAGTATTTAGACCCAAATTTAAACATAGTTAAAATTTATTCACTTTATGTAAGTCGGTGCAATGATGAGAACTTAACTCCTGTTAAATGATCATATTACAGGTTTATCTTTAATACATAGCTTAATCTTGATTTTCACAAACCTATAACTGAGAGATGTGGCGACTCTGCAGCAAATGAATCCCTTGCTGAAAATCAACTTGATATGCTAGTTTCCAAAGTGAAAAGCTGTCAAAGATGCAGAAATTCCAATAATAGTTTTTGATATGCAAAATGTTATGGCGTGCGCAAAAAGTGAAATTGGCCAAGAATTATTGATGATAACGAAATTGAAGATCTGATCACCTGAAATAGGAATTCGATAATGGCTTTTGCAATAGCCACTTTTCTTAAAGATAAGCCCCAAGTAAATTCTATTAAAATGAAGTTTTTAGTCCACGGGCATTCTGCTAGGAAATATAAAAGTATATTGTTTCATAAGTTGCACTTGCTTCGATTTCATCAAAAAGCCTCCTTCTTTCGCTTTAATAAAAAAGAATATGAAAGGGTATCAGTCAATAAGTCAAGCCTTTAGAAAGCAAGATGACCAGAACACTCGGTGTTCCCACGTTGGAGTTACTCCTTCAACTGAAAGTTTTAAGTAGAGAAACAGCTCTTACAGTTCTGCAAGGAGAAAAATGGATCACCTCCTATGCATGTTTTGTTACGTGACTCAAAATGACCTGGGATATTAGAAGGTACTTTTAAGTACTAGTGAGCCTGAAGTTAAAGAAATATTGCTGAAAATTCAAAATATGAAAGAAAATTGCAAAATAACCAATGAAAGGAGTGGATCAGTTAACGAAAATTGTAAATATGGCAAATGAAAGTTACCAAGTTCAATGTTTAATTAATAAGTTCAGGTTAGTTCAGGTTAAAACTCAAAACTCAACAAAAAGTATAACAAGAATAGTGCTAAAAAAAGGCAAAACTTTGCTTTAACGCAAATTTTAGAATGTTGATTTTTAAGCTAATTTAGTTAGTTTTTCTTGTGTTTTTGAAGTTTAAATGGAAATTTACATAATATGAAAACAAATATATCTATTATTTCCTTGTCATTTTTTTTTCCTTCAAATTTTGGGATATTTTTGATAAACAAGGTTCTAAGTGAGATTACACATTGCCTTTACACCACTTACTATCTACAACAAGGTTCTATTAAGACATTATTTTTAAAATATAACATACTATTGAAATACCAAAAAAAGAAAACCCGAAAGTATTTCGCTTATGATTAAAGTCCGAAACTTTGACGCGCCTTAATTTAAACAATTTTAGGGTTATGCCAGATAAAACCCTGTTATTCTAGCTGACAATATTTATCGTATTGAGTTCATTTTTAGCTTAAAGTCGATTCACCAATTATTGGTATCGTATCGGGATCGTACCGAAATTCTTAATCATAAAACCTCGTTGAAATCGAATTGAGATTTGAGCATGCGCTTTTTGCCAATGCTACCACTCATAAGCTACAAATAAGTTGCGGTGTTGGTTTGAATTTTTACGGATATAGGTACTCGAAATTATTATGTATCATCATATAATTAAGGTGTTTAATGGAAAAAAAAACATAAAAATAAAGGCAATTTTAAAGTTCAACAAGAAATTTATCAAAAACGAAACATGTCAGCTGATAAATGTCCAAAATTTAAATCGATTTCAATTTGTTCAAAACTTCAATAAAAACGCCTTGTAATATAGTAGGGTAGTGTGAAAGTTATTCAAATCGAACTCAATTCTCATGGAAACGTAGTCAATATGTCCCCGGCGGAAGCTATATAGGTATAATCAAGTGCTCAAAATTAGAATAAAGTATACAGGGTGTTCAAAACTTTAAAACATATTAAACTGATTTGAAATTAATTATATTTGTGCCCTTATTTTTAATCTTTTTGAAAAAATGTATTTAACAAGGTTTTTCTAAGTAATCCGCAAAGCTTAAATACCAATTTTTATTTAAAGATTACCATTGAATTATTCATTGTTGTCGATTTTTTGTTTCAAGTAAGCCTATAGAAAGTAATCTAATGGTGTTAGATCAGGAGATCGAGCTGGCCAGGACATTTAAACTTTTGTTGTCTTGTTCAGTCAAACCAAATTTGTTTTAAAATTTTTAGATAAATGCTTTTCTGCATAGAAAAAGTCCCAATTATTCTATAATATATTATGCCGCACCAAAATAATTCACTTTTCTAATACCTAGTACCAATTTTGACTATGAGTGGCAATGGTCAAAATTCGGATTTTTCGTGTACAATATATACGATTTAGTGAAGAGACTCGATTGGTTGTCAAAGTTACCTCACGGTTGAATCCTTTGTATATGACAATTATTAATTTATTTATTCAATTATAGTAAATGAATACTGTACGTGCCAATTGGGAATCATAAAATGACATATAATAATACTTCTTTTTCCGGTAGTTTTTGCAATCTGAGTTTGTATTTTGCTATATCGACATAATGTACAAGGAAATACACGGAGAGTAACTCTGGAGGAAGTTCTGTCTCTGTCATGCACTTTATAGGTCTAAAAGAAGCAACCGGTTTTGGTATGCCGAACTGGCTAGTCAAAGTTTTAATATCGTAGGTACCTTGAGTACAGGACGTTGGCGGTGTCATCGGAAAATGCTACATCGTCAACAAGAATAGTTAGAGCGGGAGTCCCGCAAGGGTTACCCATCTCTTTCGTGTTATATAACATTTATATATACTGGTGTGGTCCTGATTCGGGTCTAAAGGCCGTCGTCGGTTGGAATTGCTTCCTAACGTTTCGCTAGCACGAGTGGCGAGCTTCTTCAGAGGTCCTTCCATCTCCGGTGCTGGAAATAAATAGACTGTCTATTTATTTCCAGCACCGGAGATGGAAGGACCTCTGAAGAAGCTCGCCACTCGTGCTAGCGAAACGTTAGGAAGCAATTCCAACCGACGACGGCCTTTAGACCCGAATCAGGACCACACCAGTTCATCAACTGGCCGCGAAAGCCTTAACCCATTTATATATAGCCGATATACCGCATCATGCACAAACGGAGCTATATCTGTTTGTAGATAACACCGCGATTACTGTCACCTTAGGGACACCTGGGATCGTGGTCACTCGTCTGCAACGCCATATTGTTACCCTTCAAGTATTAGATAAGATATGGTAGATTTTGCTTTGTAATTCAACGCTCGTTAAGGCACATAGCTCAGAGTATAGCTGTTTTAGCATGATTTGTTAAATCCTTATTGTATAAGGTCTCAGCAAGTGGCTAGTGTACAAAGTTTCTCACGTATATGCATATTTGAATGATATATTATTTATTTAAGTTATCTGCTCTTTTCCTTAAGGAAAATTTTGAAGCTTCTTGCGTTGACTCAAGAACTACTAAGGTGGCAACATCATCATGGTTGTGCTGCTTTGTTGCCTTCTTCATATTTTTCATATCACTAATAGCATCAAATTTTTGAATTAATTTACTTACCACTCTTCGAGTTACGTGAACATATTGTTATGCATGGTCAAATTTTAACTAGTATGTAATAAATCTTTTTTTTTCATGAGCAAAGTAACTACTTTTCGCACTGATACACGTGCAGAAACTTGCACTTTTCCGCACTACATATGAAAGATGTTTCAATAATGAGGGTAGTGCTGAAAGTTTATTGTACATTGTACTCAGTCGCGTACTGAAAAGTATCACTTTCCGCGTTAGTTAAAATGCTATTTTACTAAATACAAGATCCTGTCACGTCGACATTGACAGATTGAATTAAATTTTGGATTACTACAAACAAATTTAAATGCAAATCTATGAGAAAACAATTTTGTAAACACTCGGTTATAAGCCGCCGATGTTTTAAGACGTTTCAAAGTTAGAGGAATGTAGGGGCTTACGTATAATAATGACTTTACTTTGTCAAGAAGAATATTGTTCTTCAGACAATAAAGTACTTTTGAATTTGGGTTTGAGTTTATCTGCAAGTCAAGACAAACAGCGCAATCCATGGTTCTATCCAGTGGCGCAACCAAGGGGGGGGGGGGGGTACCGGGCTGCAGTCTCCCCCTCCCCCGAGCGAGCGTAGCTCGTTTCGTCTAACTACCTGTTTCCAAGAAAAATAAATTCGTCACTACCTAAGATAGGTAAAATTACACAAAAATTGAACGAGTCTGGCTGTTTTTGTGATTTTCAGTTGAGTTTTTTATTTTTCTTACTTGAAAACCAAACATAATCATTGAAAAAAGAGAGTGGCACCCAAAAATTTCGCCTGCGGCGCTATTTTTTACGTGCGAGTACACCTTCCTAACCCAAATATCTCCGCTACTAACCGTCAGAGGGTGGTAGGAGTTTGTTAATAAGTAAGAATCAACACCCCAACCCACCTTTATATTCCAAAATCTCAATTTTACCAAAATTGCAGATAGAACACTGTTATTTTCAAGTGACGAAATTTCTGTCAATCCTCATGAAAACAAAGTATGTATACACTGCGTCCATAAAGTCTTGCACAAATTCATTTAAAATTCAGGGGCTTACTTTTTTTAAAAACGCTCGGACACGTCAATTAGTACTTTTGTTTGCGCATTTTTTAACGTAAAATGTTTTTATACAGGGTGTCGCACGTATGAGGTATGAGGTCATCAAGGATTTTTTTAATGGAACACCCTGTATATTATATCAATTTTGAATTCTATGATGAGCACTTAACACCTCTGCAAATCACGGTTTCCGAAATATTGACGTTTGAAAATTTATTTTAAACACATTTATTGATGACCTCATACCTCATACGTGCGACACCCTGTATAAAAACATTTTACGTTAAAAAATGCGCAAACAAAAGTACTAATTGACGTGTCCGAGCGTTTTTAAAAAGTAAATACCTGAATTTTAAATGAATTTGTGCAAGACTTTATGGACGCACTGTATATAATGTATGGTTATTTGAATTTGATTTCAAGTTAGCAAGGTTTATTGAATTGGGCCTCTAAACAATGCAGAGTTGATGACGAACATCTCTGTTTAAATAAAAAAGACACATAAAAGCATAGCTATTTAGTAAAATAATAAGCAACAAAAATAATAACCTTACAAAATAATGAAAAAGAATTATTCCTTCCCGCGTGTTTTCTCCGACGGAAGGCTAAATTATAAAGTAAAAATTCCGACCAACAGCGGAAACACAAATATTTGCTTTTTTGTTTAGTACCCGTGTTTCACAATTATAATTTTAATTAATATTCTGTTTTTCTAAAAAGAAAAACAAATAAACGGCTGAAGTTTGAACAATGAAGATTAAAAGTAAACACTGCGAGTTTGAGTTTAAAATGGCGACGCCGCCGCGGCGGGGAGGAGAAGAGGTGAAAAATAGGGGTGCAGTTTATCCCTCTTTTCGAAAGATTTATTCGCTTATAGTTTATTTGATTGTCAGGGGTGGAGTAAACCGGTTAAACTGTTTATCGAGTTAAATACGAACGTCAATGTATTTGTTAAAATACAGCAAAAATACTTTAAATGTCTAAAAATAATTTGCTGGAATGTACCTGGTGATCAACTCAATGGCAGCAGCAAGGTGCTGACTTCGAAAAATACTCTTCGCCTAACAAGAAAAGCAAGAAGCATTTTTCCTCCAACTTACCACAACTGACTTCAGATAACCACGCTGAAAGCAGTATTCCTAACCAAGACGTTATAGTGAGCCACACCCAGTAACCAGCTTTTTGGCGTAGTTAGACAGTATGTTAAGGTGATTGTAGGCAGTGTTGCCAATCGGAGAACTTTAGTGCGATTTTTGCACTTTTTAACAGGAGGGTGCACCTTTTTCGCACCGTAACCAAATCGCACTTTTTGTGCACTTCTTGGTCTATATTAACTCAAACTAACCGATTTCACTATACGGGGAGTTTCAGAAGTGCGATACTTAACTTAAGGGGGAGATTCCTTATGATATTCTAAGAGAGAAAGTTCATATGAACATGTGTCTGGAGTTGGTCTGTTTTTGAAGTTTCTTTTGGGAGAAATCAGTTTTTTATAATTTTTTTATATATCCTTTTTCCGATTTTATCGAAATTTGGTACCGTTATTAATAATGATAAGGGGCTTAGCTAACCCTAAGTAGATTAAATTTATTAAGTTTAGTGGCGTCCCGGAGAGCACCTTAACGAATATTATTGACAAAAAGATGTACGCCACTGACTTTTTCTAATTTTGATATTTTGTTTCGGATTTGCCAACTAACATACAACTTTTTTATTTCTGGAATTGTTTTCGTATCTTACTTCTTTTTCGAGAGAAAGAATAAAAACCACTTTATTGCATGTACAGGGTCTTCCAACGAGGACTGAACAGGGGCTCATTTTTGAGCTTCCTTGTATTTAAAGAAAAATCCAAAATAGCCAATCGATGTACTTTTTCCTGCAGAATTCAAAAATGAAACCAAAAATTTATTTGAACCAGAAACAAAAGAGTTACGCTATGGATAAGGTGTTTTTTAAATGGAACATTGCTTTTTTTATACGATTTTTGGAACGAGTGATTTTTTTTTTGTCCGTTCTGATTAAAATATTTAATATTGTGACAGCTATTTTTATTAAATTTTAATGATTTATCCAGTATAATTTAACTTTAACCTGTTTGAAACATACACTAGGTAATAAAGGTATAATCACCTTTGAATCCTTCAAAGTCAAAAAATTTGACAAATTTACTATAATATTGCCGAAATGAAATATTCATTAGATGAGAGATTGCAGATTGTTATCTTGTTCTACAAATGCCAAGAAAATGCAAGAGAAGCAAGGAGAAGATTTATTGCAAATTTTCACAGAAA
Organism: Polydrusus tereticollis; assembly: GCA_963920685.1. Classification (NCBI taxonomy): domain Eukaryota; kingdom Metazoa; phylum Arthropoda; class Insecta; order Coleoptera; family Curculionidae; genus Polydrusus; species Polydrusus tereticollis. The sequence goes on from OY987328.1 coordinate 23,258,066, forward strand.
TATATCCGTCAATACTATTCTAAGGATAAAGAACCTATTTGAGAAAAATAAAACATTACATGACAGAAAAAGAAATCCAGAAAGGAATAGAAGTCGAGACCGTGCCATTGTGAATTATTTTCGACTGAATCCAACCAAATCAATTTCGGACGCAGTTCGGGACGTTCAATACGGCGGCGGTGTAAGACGCAGAAGAGTTACCCAAGGAACTGTTCACAGGACTTTAAGAAATCATAAATTTAAGTCTTATCATATCCTTCCACTTCAACATCTAACACCGGCGCAAAAAGAACTTCGCTTCCAATTTGTTTTCCAAATTGTGATTCGGAAAGAAAACGAAGACCCTAATTTATTCAGAAATATCTTATGAACTGACGAAGCCACATTCACAACATCGGGGGTTTTCAATAGACATAATAATCATCACTGGGCCGTTGGAAATCCAAGAAAATTTCAGACAATTAAATTTCAAGGAAGGACTTCAATCCATGTTTGGTGTGGCATAAAAAATAATAGAATTTTGGGACCAATATTTTTTAACGGGACTTTAAATGGACAGAGATACTACGAGTTCTTAGAAAACGAAATTGAGAACTTTTTGGAAGATTTACCATTAGAAGAATATCAAAATTTAATTTGGCAACATGATGGGGCCCCTCCGCATGCCGTGCGTGAGGTTACTCAATATTTAAACGGACGCCATGAAGAATGGATTGGTAGAAATGGAACCTATGCTTGGCCACCCAATAGTCCCGATTTGTCAATATTAGACACATTTCTTTGGGGCCATTTAAAGAACGTGGTATACAAGCAGCGAAACCACGATATTGAAGAGATCATGCAGAAAATTGGGAATGAAATAAATCGCCTTAACCAGGAAAATCACAGTATAACAGCAAGTTTGGAAAGGCTACAAAGAGGTTATCGCACATGTTTCGAGAACAACGGAGGTCACATTGAACAATTAAATTATTAATGTTTTTTTTTTTAAATTAGTATAGAGTTGGATTTCTTTTTCTGTCATGTAATGTTTTATTTTCCTCAAATAGGTTCTTTATCCTTGGAATAGTATTGACGGATATATTTCTGTGAAAATTTGCAATAAATCTTCTCCTTGCTTCTCTTGCATTTTCTTGGCATTTGTAGAACAAGATAACAATCTGCAATCTCTCATCTAATGAATATTTCATTTCGGCAATATTATAGTAAATTTGTCAAATTTTTTGACTTTGAAGGATTCAAAGGTGATTATACCTTTATTACCTAGTGTATGTTTCAAACAGGTTAAAGTTGAATTATACTGGATAAAACATTAAAATTTAATAAAAATAGCTGTCACAATATTAAATGTTTTATCAGAACGGACAAAAAAAAATCACTCGTTCCAAAAATCGTATAAAAAAAGCTATGTTCCATTTAAAAAACACCTTATCCATAGCGTAACTCTTTTGTTTCTGGTTCAAATAAATTTTTGGTTTCATTTTTGAATTCTGCAGGAAAAAGTACATCGATTGGCTATTTTGGATTTTTCTTTAAATACAAGAAAGCTCAAAAATGAGCCCCTGTTCAGTCCTCGTTGGAAGACCCTGTACAAAAAAAATACCATGTATTTCAAAGCTAATTAAAACATTTAAATAAAAAATAAAATTATTTTTTTAAATAATGACCCAAAAAAAAATGCAACAGTTAATCAAAGCAAATGTTGAAAATGGCCACCCTCTGATATAACGCACGATTGCAATCGTCTCACCATTGATTCTCTTACACGTTTAAAAATGTCTGCATTATTTCGTATCGTATCGCGTATTTCAATAATTGGAATTCTTAAGTCGTTTTCATCTAGTACAGACGTCTTGTATACAAAAAGCTTTGGGTGACCCCATAATTAATAGTCTAGAGCTTGCACACGTTGAATATGGTGTGGGGATAGTTGATAAAGATGCAAAACCCCTAAAACAGTTGATGCACTTGTTTGAAGTTGCACTGCTAGCTTCCTGGCACTAGGTAAAGGATCATCTTCCATCTCTCGAAGTATAGCCTCTTCTAACTTAGGCGTGGTTACTGTTGCAGGTCTGCCAGGAAGTTCCGTACTACGTTTAAAACTCCCAGTCTCACTTAATCTTTCATGGAGCTGTCTAAATGTTTTGGCACATAGCAGTATTCTGTTTGGATAACGTTCCTGATAAATTCGCAGAGCTACTTTAGCATTTCCATTTGCTATATAGGCTATAGCTGAAATGCATGTGGGCCATTACAGCGTTAGTGAAGTTATTCATTATTGACTTGTTATTGACAAAACAGGTAAATTAGACATCAAAACTTACCTTTACCTCATATTTTAATTAACTTTGAAATACATTGGTATTTTTTTGTACATGCAATATAAAGTGGTTATTATGTTTTCTGTCGAAAACGTGGCAAGATACGAAAACAATTCAAGAAACAAAAAAGTTGTATTATTAGTTGGTAAATCCGAAAAAAAAAACATCAAAATTAGAAAAGTCAGTGGCGTACATTATCTCGTCAATAATATTCGTTAAGGTGCTCCCCGGGACACCACTGTACTTAAAAATTTAATCAAGTTACGGCTAAGTAAGTTCCTTATCATTATGAATAACGATACCAAGTTTCAATAAAATCGGGGAAAGGATATTTAAAAAAATTATAAAAAACTGATTTCTCCTAAAAAAACTTGAACACCCTGTACTTATATCAAAAACGGGCAACTCCGGACACATGTTTATATGAACTCTTTCTCTAAGAATATAATAAGGAATCACCCCCTTAAGTTACGTAGGTACCGTACTTCTGAAACACCCTCTATATTTTTAAGAAAATTATTAATTTTTAGAATTTTTGGTGCTGTAAAATCACACCTTTCAACTCGAAATCGCACCTTTTCCACGACACGGACCACAATTTAACTTTTGGAGGTTGGCAACACTGATTGTAGGTTATGTTCATTGTTTTGGTTTAACTAGCTAGATGCAATCGGGTTCTCTCTGACAGCATTCAAAAATTCAAAGTTCAAGTAAAATATAGATTATTAATTTAACAAAAAAAAGAGATAAAATAAAGATGGTAATTTAATTCCAAATTACTAAAATAAGTGGTATTCTTTTTTTGTCATACTCCTGCGGAAGAAAGGCCTAAGTGATGAAGTGATAGGTAAACAATCCAAATTTTTCTTTCTTAATACCATTTTTTTAAAACTAATTTTATTAATCTATAATAAAACAACTATAGGCGGTCATCCTCCACAATCTGTATTACCAAATTAATGTCTGTTCCTCGGTTTGTTCCCAACATGTGTCGGATGTGAAGACATCCATCTGCCTGGGATTATACTGGGATACCTATGCAGATCGGGTAGAACACTACAATCTACATCAAATTGTCATTGCCACTTAAAACTTTTGTCACAAAATAACTGCAAAAAGTCGACAGAATGATTCTACGTAGAGATTTAAGAGAAGCTTCTTGGAGATGAGTTTATATTAGCTTTAAAATTAGTAATACAGATTGTGGAGGATTACCACCTGAAGTGGTTTTATTGCAATATATATCAACTCCACTGCAAGAATGAACTACTTTTTGAAATTTAATTAATCTGTAATTAATTTTAGAACATAATTATCACTTACCAGTCTGCATCGTAATTTTCATTTAAGTTATACTCTCTTGATGAATAAATTGCCAGCTTCATCACTAAAAATACTGCCGGTACATACATTCACGTTCGTGTGATGTGAAAAGTTATTATTAATATGAGTTGGTTAGTTTAATTTAATTAATTTAATTATACGTATACACTGCTTTAACGTGATTTAGGTAACAAAATCTCAAAATTCTAAAAACAGTAAGTACCTACTTAGTAACTTTCGTATTATTTAATAGATATGTTCTTGAACCCTAAAAAAATTGATATTCATGAAGATATGAAGTACAAGTTACCTGTTGCCTTAATCTTTATGTTAAAATTCTGTTATTTTTCTTTCGGTGAATTTTTTTTTTGTGTGCAACAAAAGTGTCGTACTGATTTTTTATGTTAGAAAGAAAACGCAAGAACATATTTTAAACGTAATTTAATAATAAGTAATAATAATAAAATAATAATTAACAGTATATATAACATACAATACAATTAACATTATAACATATAGGACGGTTATTAATTAAAACAAAATATACATATACCTACAAAAAATGTACAGTCCTTTACAAAGATGCAACCGGGGAAGACTTTGAAAATGCCGAAGCAGAGTGCAACGCTTGTGACTATTGTGAGATTTGAGATCTGCGAAAACTCATAGATTTGAATGTAATATTTAGGTAGCTGATATAAGTTTTATTGATTCATAATATAAAAAATAGTAAAATAAAGGTTATAAACTCTAACGCGCCTCTAAGGTATGGTTTCTCTGGAGCAGTCAGCGGCCGCGGCTGGCGTTCGCGATTAGCAGCTCGGTACTGGTTTAATGCGATTTGTATGGACACGATTTTACTGCCGCAGCTCAGCGACACAGTGTTCGCCCTCAATTGCAGCGGCTGCGTTCGGACTACTAGAGAGACCAGTCCAGCCGCGATCGCTCAGCAGAATGCCACCGTTTTCGGCAATTGCTGACGAGTGTTTGATAGAGGAGGTGCAAAAGTACCCCCCTTTATACAACTATGAGGACGAAAATAACAAAAATGTTGTAATGAAAGAAAATGCATGAAAAAAAGTGGCAGCAAGTGTAGGGAAGAACGGTAAAGTGTACAAAACCGAAGCCAGAAGCGAAGCCCTTTTTAATAGTTCAAGTTTATTTCCTTCCTACTTTAAATATACAATATTTATAAAAGTGTCTTTGTAAGAAAGTAATAGTTTAATATGTTTCCTTTTCATACTGTAGAGGGCACTCATGAATTATTTTTGAGATTTTGAGATTTGAATAATTTTTTTTTTTTTACCGAAATTTTACACTTACCCCAAAAAGGGAAAGTGTAAAATCGGAATACAATTTCCATGCATGTTCGCAGAAGTGGTAATGGGAAAGTGTAAATGAAGTTTATATCTCCCATGCCAATTTTTCTTTTTACAGACTTAAAAAAAAATAAAAATCTGGGAAGTTATGAACTTTTTATTGTTGAGAAATAGTTAGCCAAACAAATCGTAAAAACGAAAAATTAAAAGGTACCTCTGAAAAATAATAAGTAATCCAAAATAACCCTCAAAAAATTCCTAATAGCAAGAATAATATTTTTATAAACGTATTTATGCGTTCAAAACCCAATGTTTGGCTTTAATCTCTAAAACAGTAGAAATTATTCCCAAGGAGAAACTAAAATAGAAGAAAAAACTTAAAGTTTAAAAATTCGAATAATTTTAAGGAACTTTGTTAAATATTGTATCCCGCAAATTTCACATTAAAATGAAAACCTCCTCGGCATGTTATTACCGGTTCAGGTAAACGAGTCACTATATCGTCTAGCGGTACTACATCGACATCATCGGTGAGTGGTCATAAAAAATTGTCTTTTAATTTTCTAGTAAACTTGATTTCAAAGCCGTTGTCAACAGTGTTTACCTGGCCAATAAAATGTTTGTTTGCTTTTGTGTGTTTAACCAGTACCCAGTCTTCAATGGAAATATTGTCTTTGTTTATTTTAGGAATCTGATCTTCGCAATCCGATTCTAAAGTGAAACTTTGATCCGATTCCATAAAAGGTACACTTTTATTATCTGATTCACTGGAGCTGGATTCAAATTGATACGGACTTGGCCGACTTTGTTTACTCTTTCGGTCAATTTTCATAGCTGGTTTAGATATAGTAGATGAACTTGTAGAGAGTTTTGACTGACTACTTGCGATATTACCTGCAATGGTTTGGCCACCTTGAATTAAGCGCTTTCGTTTCCTTGGATTAAAAGAAGGACTCTGTCGGAACGAATCAAGTAGTAGATCATCAAAACTTGCCTTTTTTGTTGCCGTTTTTCGGTTGTAGCTGGTACTACAGCTTCAGTTATAGGATCCTGATGATTATTTAGTATATTTTCTTCATTTCGATCAGAGCTGACAATTACTTTGAGATTAGTGGCACTAGATGCTGATGAAGGAGCTGTAAGTAATTCTGCATTAGATTCTAGTTTCCGTTTAAATGAAGCGCCAGATGTAGAAGGCTTTACTGTTTTTAACATTGACTGTTCGAAAGTAGCGGTTTTTTCTGTTACATTCGGTGCTACAGCATCATGTTCATTCCTTTCAATATTAATGCGTTCTGGCCTCGGTTGTAAATCTGTTACAGATCTTTGATTTTTCAAGTGTTCCTCACATCTTTTTAGGACATTGATGTCATACTTTTCTTTAGGAATAACATGTCTATTAAATCTGAAGCGCGCTCCAGCCGCGCCAGACAAACCACCCTGTGGCGACGGCCGATTGCTACGATCGATCGCGAACGCCAGCCGCACCCGCTGACTGCTCCAGCGAAACCATACGTTTACTCTCGACTTGGTCTGATCCCGATCATTTTAATTCGGTGTGACGTCAGGGACAAATGCAACACAAGAATTTCGAATTCCGTACCCATACTAACGTGCCCGTGCGATAATATAAACATTTTCAATGTTAAAAGTACCGTGTCAGAAAAATAATTATTACATTTTAACCCAAGTCAGTTTCACTGTCACTGTCGTCATCCAAGTTCACAATAATTCTTTCTCTGGGCAACAGATCTATATTTACGTACGATTTTTCTACTTTTTGAACATGCGCTACACAATTTTTCCAGCTTTTGTTTAGAATATTTTGCTACTCTGATTGTACTAAAGCTGTCAGAGAAGAATAATTTAAGGTTGGCGAAACATTATTCCCCCTTACCGATGCTTTCAGCTGGTGCAATATACGTTTAATTGGCTTGAACATGCAATGATAAGGAGGAAGTCTTAACACGGTATGACCCATTTCTGCCGCCAAAGTGTGACAAAAATATTGTTTTTTTTTTAAATGATTTTAAAATTTCGAGCAATTGCTTTTTTGTGTAGTTTTCCTCAAAATACATATTATTTTATAATAATTATATATATTAATAATATATTATATATATTATCATATAGTCCTGGACGGTAACTTTTGTGTCATTGGAACACGGAACTTTATTTAACCTACGACTGTGGTAGCTCGCATTATCCATCACTATCACACTATTTGGTGGTATATTTGGTAATAACTTGTTTTTAAACCAGTCTTCAAATAGTTCTGTCGTAGTATCATCATGATAAGATAATCAACAAGGGAGTCCTGTATATTTTTGACTTATAAGGCCAAAGCGTTTGGTATAAATCCGTTTTTTGTCCCAGCATGAATTATTGTTATACGCTTACCTTTATTTGATGGAGCTTTGGTTCTGCATTGCCCCGATTAATGTACCCAACCTTTATCTGGAACTTCGTGTGTGTCATATTACGTCTCATCCAAATAAATAATATCCCTTCCATCCTGTCTATATCCATGGACTGCAATTAGGTATTCCATCCTCCAACTTTTTAACCGGGCCGATTCCATAATTACTTGTCGTTAGTTAATTTTTTTCATTTTAAATACGTTTCTTAAAATATATTTCCTTAGAATCTCATGACAACACTCTATTCCTGTATCATCTTTTTTGATCATTTAAAGTGGGGATCATTATTTGTTCCCTGTACAAGGTATATATTTTTCTACGAATTACATCGTTATCCGTCGCGTCCACTTTCCTAAAAGTAAAAGAGTCTTTCCTCTTTCTTCTCTCCACTATAGGTTTATTTACAACAAAGCACACTGTGTTTACTGGCCTGCGTGTCAAAGTTGCCGCTTCCTTCACTGCACCAAATTTTGAAAAACCACGTGCAAGAAGGGTGGTGTAAACGTCGAAGATTATGTCATGAGGTTCTTTGTTTACGTCGCCATTCCTCCATTTCTATTTTCTTTTTATTGTTGTAAGGTTAGTTTTGTGTTTTGTGCCGGAAAAGGAAAAATGGATGTAAGAGTGGGACACTAGTTTGTTGTAACTCGACTTTATTGAAACTTATGAAATATTTTAATTTATTCTATTGGACACGAACTTTAACCAATCAAATAGCAACTTTTCGAACTTTGCTACTTTATAAACACCATTTTCTGAACTATTGAATATCGAACCTCACCAATTTGAACATAACTTCAATCTCTCCAACTTTTCAAGTTTATAAATCCAGCTTTAAGGTTTGAAATTTTTAATGCAACTAGGTTTGTCTGTCTACGATACAAACAAAAATAAAAGGGAGGAGGTAAGGCAAAAACCTTATTGGTATACAACCAAATAAATACTTAGGTATTTATTTATAGGTATTTTTCGAAAAATGCACTTTGCAATGCATAATAAAATTAAACTTAACTAATTATTTAATGAAATGCTCTGTGCTGCTAAACAATTCCCCAGACGATCATAAAATTAATTTCGAACATTTCTTAACCGATACACGAAAGTATTTCATACACTCTGCAGTAGTAGCATTTTTAAAATTTTCCAACGTCTCGTATCTAATATTTTTGTAGAGCGTCGTTTTTTGATCTCCCCGCGAGGAGAAGTTATTCGGCGAACGATCTGGAGCTGGAGACCTAGCATGGCCAATTAGTTACTGCGTAATTTAATACGGTAACGTTACCCTTAAAAGCATTTTGTAAATTCTCCCTAACTACTGCGGAGTAATGAGCTCGGCAGCCGTCCATCTGGAACAAAATTTCTTGATTTTCCCGAACAACTTCTTGCAAGCATAATTTCATTGTGAAGTAGTTTAACAAAGTATTGTGTGGTTAAATTGTGATTCAAAAAGAGTGGTAATAATATGACTTACCAAAATGCCAGCCCACAAGTTAACGTCGGTAAAACAAATAGTGTCCAAAAATTATCTGTCATTATTTGTCCTTTTGCATCGCATTAAAACAATAATCCTCCCTTCGAATCGAATCATAACCTCATTTATTAGGTATAGTTCTTTGTAATCAATATATCCAAGGATAATATTTATGTTTAGATATGTGAGACTCGCAAAATGGTTATATGATATTTCCCCACTTCATCTCCAATATGCGCAGTACTTATAATTCCCTTATTTAATTCTGCATATAGCAAAATATTTAAATCTTTACCATCTTCATCTGCAGGATTACTGCCTTCATAATTACATAATTGGTTAAGGAGAGCTCCACTACTTTCAAATTTTTGAATGATTCTGGTCATGGTCGATATTTGCTGGAATTGGAATCTCTGGATATTGTACTGCAAACAAATCAGATACTTTCCCGCTACTGTTGCCTGAATAATGCCATCACTTAACTATGGTAATCTTTTCCGACGTGGAATAGTTCACAAAACAGTTAAGAAACTAGTCAAGCTTTGTTTGAAGTTGATAATATATATTAGCCCAAAGAGTTAATGAAAAAAGTGTATGAGTAAAGTTATTGATAATAGGCGCGAGATTTATCTTCATTATACGATGTCTAGGCAAATTTTTCGGCAAACGCCTCCTTCCCCAACTTACTACAAGCTTGGAAATAATGTGCAGCAATTTTTCCTAATCGTCTTTACCAACCACCTTGTGAGTATTAATTATTATATCCTTACATATTACTTTAATTTTGTAAATTTAAATGGGAAGATATTAAGAAGTGACAGTGTCTTATGACATTATGTCACAGCAGGTAGACCAATTAAGAGAAATTAAAGAAAATTAACGATTAATATATAAACGTTCAAGGTGCTTTTGTGGCATTTATGTAAATCATCTACGAATTAAAGAAAATTAAACAAATTAAGGTCTTAATTTTAATTTCCCTGCCAACCCAGTATCATATATATTATTTTTCTATATTAATTTTGCATTTTTAATGACTGCCAGCGAATAACCGCTCTACTTTTTAAATCCTCTTGTAGCCCAGAACATCATAGTGGATTACTAACAAACTACACCGTTATCAAATAATTTGTTTTACCTTTTGATTCGCCTTTTAACCCAGGGGCGGTTCGCCGTCCCTGCCGTAAGAATTTCAAGCTTTAAATTTGACAACCAACCACACACCACTCAGTATTTTGTATGCAATATTATAAGTCTTCAGGGGCGGCAGATTCGTGTTCGCCGTTAAATTTAAGGTGAGGTTAAAGTTAAGTCTTATAGTCTTATACTCATTATTGACTGGAAATATTTTGTATTGGTCTCTTGTCTTTGAAGTTTTTCGTTACTATTCTTGAAAGAAAAGGACTGAATTGGTGCAAAAAAGTCAGAGTGTTGTCCGTTGAAAAACAAAACTCTTGGATGGGTTTGTTTAAGATTAGGACATCAGGTAAAAATTTTAAAATTTAAATAAAATATCTTGTTTAGATGAAAAAATTTCAGTTGAAACTGACTGAGGTAAAAAGTGATTCGATATAATATTTAAAATGTGGATTTTCGTCTGTTTCATTCGATCAACAAATTAAAATAAAAAACCGATGTTCGTGTCCGACGACCTCTAAAATGTTGAATTTAATTAACACTGGGGAGTAATAGGGCATTTTCAGAAAGTATCAAAAATATGCATGGGTATGCATTTTATTTTGAAATAAAAAAGGAACATATCAAAATCCGTGGTACGTCCATACGACAATTTACAAGAACTGTTTCGGGCTCTCCAAAAGCATAATATTTCAAAGGAGAATACCTTCAGTGAACTAATACTTGATTTATTTGGTAAACAAAACATTTATATGACTTTATATGTTTAAAACAAAATCACTCTGTTTGGCGCCAGTATCGTAATTTTTAAGATTTTTATCAAGGAATATATTGACACAATAACGACGCAAATTAAAGTACGCTTTGCTAATTTTGAAAAACTATTTTTGTTCGATATTTTCAATTAAAGCAGATTTTAAGGGATTTCCAAAGTATTTGTTGCAAGAACTTGTTATTATGCTATCCATCATTTTTCAACATAGAGGATCAGTTAAAAGTGTTATATGCTAACACAGTGTGAGATTTTTTGCTTACTGAGCTGATCCGCTTATGCTGAAAAAAACTTGTGGAAATGTGGTATTTTCTTTTAGGTATAACAATTTATTGCAAAATACCGTTCCCGAAATTTATAAATTATTGTCATTTTCACCCACATCTGTGTTAAATGAGCGAGGCTTTTCATGTCTAAAGCGCGTTAAAACTTATTCTTGCAATATAATTAACCAAGAATGTCAAGTTTGTCACAGTTATTGTCAATAAAAATTAAAATACAAAAAACACCTCAATATTATGATGCTGAAATTCACCATCTCGCAACATCTAAGACTTGCCGTATAGAATTAATAAACAAGCAAGTTTGAAAACCTCCAAAATTTTCTCATGGGAATCAATGTTTAGCCAGCGAGTATAGTTTCAATAAAAATATATTAAAAAAAAGAAAAATGTTATCTGAGGAAATGAAAATTATATGCAGGGTGTCCCATAACTTATGGGCCGTAGAGCAACCTGGCATCAAACTAGACTAATTAAGTCATATAAGTTTTTTCGAAATGTTACTCGTTCTAGAAATACAGGGTGTTGAAAGTGAAAGTTTATTTTCGAAAATAAGCCATAATTTCAAAACGGTTCAATGAATCGAATTGAAAGTTGGCACCATTATGTTTTTATGGGTAAGAAATAAGAATTTGTAGAAGTTTTTAAATTTTACACTAGAGGGCGCTAGTTACATACACTGGGTTTCATAAATCTATGATTTTTTTTCTTACCTGTGATATTAGGTGTGTTTGAATTAAAGTTTCTCAAAGAAGGGCAATTTTTAAGCTAAAAAGGTATAATCGCTTGATCTCAATATCTCTAACCGTTTTCGAGATATTTCCGTTTAAACATCACAAAGTATAAAAAAAAAACAAAGTAATAAAATTCATGTTTTAATTACCACAACGCAATAAATTAAAAACAATGCAACAATAACAAGAAGCTCACCTTAGTAAATGTTCAAAGTGGCCACCGTTGACTCAGAACATTATTTAAGTTTCACACTAGAAATAAGAAGTATTTAAGATAATTGTATCTACGTGTTGCGCAGGAAAAAGGGATTTTGGTTCGTGTTGCGGACGATCACTCTTTGAGCACTAGACGCTTAAAAGCTGCTACGACAATAAGTAAATCATCTGTTTCACGAATTATCCACACTGAGAAATTGTACCCTTACCATTTTACGCCTGTACAAAATTTACTGGAACATGATTTACCATCCAGAATGGAATTTTGTCAGTTAATATTAAATAAAAAAAATGAAAACCCGTCCTAAAAACCATATTATTTACTGATGAGGCGACGTTGACGAGACGTGGAATCTTCAACTGGAGAAATAACCATTATTATGCTCTTAAGAATCCACAACTGGTAAGAGAAAGACATTTTTCAGCAAGAATTTTCAGTGAATGTTTGGTGCGGTATCGTTGGCAATTATTTGATAGGCCCATTTGAACTTCCACAAAGACTTACTGGTGATGCATATTTGCAGTTCTTAGAAAACGACTTATTTAATTTATTACATGATGTACCTTTAAACATAAGACCAAATATGTGGTTTATGCAAGATGGGGCACCACCGCACTTTTCACTTGTAGTTCGAAATCACCTGAATCAACGCTTTCCACATCGGTGGATATTAACCCGCTTGATTTCTATTTGTGGGGACACATGAAGTCATTAGTTTATAAGGACGAAATTAATACAGGCGATGAACTTTAACAAAAAATTGGGGAAGCCGCTAATGTGATTAAACACAAGCAAGACACTTTCCCAAAAGTGAGATGTCACATAGTTTAATAAAGTGTATTGAGGTCAACGGTGGCCACTTTTAACATTTACTTAAGTGAGCTTCTTGTTATTGTTGCATTGTTTCTAATTTATTGCGTTGCAATAATTAAAATATGAATTTAATTGCTTCGTTTTTTTCTATGCTTTGTGATGTTTAAACGGAAATATCTCGAAAACGGTTAGAGATATTAAGATCAAGCAAATATACCTTTTTAGCTTAGAAATTGCCCTTCTTTGAGAAACGTTTATTTAAACACACCTAAACTCACAGGTAAGAAAAAAATCATAGATTTATGAAACCCAGTGTTTATAACTAGCGCCCTCTAGGGTGAAACTTAAAAATTTCTACAAATATTTCCTACTCATAAAAACATAATACTGCCAACTTTCAATTCGATTCATTGAACCGTTTTGAAATTATGGCTTATTTTCGAAAATAAACTTTCACTTTCAACCCCTGTATTTCTAGAACGAGTGACATTTTGAAAAAACATACAGGGTGTTATGGAAATTACTTATTATATTTTAAGGGGCCACTCCTGGGGTGGCCTAGAGTTACACTTGATAGTTTTTTTTTCTAAAATCGGAAGTATTTTGAATTTTGTAAAATACCTTAAAACCGGACCATCTGTGCCTCTATGAAAGTTCATTACCCCTAAACACGTGTTTTTGACATGACAAATTGGCGGAATTTCTACAGACAGCTGATTACCTTGCGACGTTGCCAAGTATTCGGGAAAATCTTTTTTTTAGGTTTTTTAAAAAAGATTAAATCAAAAACTATACTGCGATTTCAATTAAACAAGCCTTATTCAATAGGTATAGTTTTTACTCACCCCATGAAATTGTATTGCTATCATAATACTTCGCTGAGTAAAAATCGTAGATACCAACAACAAGCCCTATGTCTGGAAATTTACACAGATAAACTATCACATCACAAAACATTCCCATCACATGTGTATCACATTATTCAACAACTATACACTCCAGCAGCAAAACCCAAACAAATTTTATGCCGTTGCAAGTAAATGAATAATAAGAAATGATATTAAAAACAAATTTATGAAGCCACATATGAAGCCATTGGGCGCATTCGAGAGACGAAACTGCTCCGCAGTGGTTACCGGTTATGATCCAACCGCTACCGATTCGTCGGCTTCCATGGATTTCGACTATTTCGACCAAAAGATCATCACGTTTGGTTCAAATGTCAAATCCATATCAGCTGTGCGTAACAAACATTAACCTTTCTTGTTTTGTGAAGCTTACCAATATACTCATCCCTTGGTTGAAACTCTTTGGTGGCAGTTAAAAAGTACGTTTTCCTGTTTAATGTATATGTTTTGTTCCTCCATTCTATTTACTACGTTCTTCGTAACCAAACTTTTGTTGCATACGTCATTTCCCCATTGACATAACGAACCGCTCTCTCCAAGCAGCGGAAGTGAAAGATGCTACCCAAAATGGCGACCGTTCCGTAACTTGTTGGAAAGTGTCGTAAAAGTAGCGGTCGACACAACAAGACGATTTAGGAACTGCTCCGGAGCAGTTTCGTCTCCCGAATGCGCTCATTGACTTTGAACTGCTCAGTACCCAATCACAGAACAGCAACAAATCACATTTCCCGCCCCTTGGACTATCGTGTTTAAATGTTGTGTGTCCAGTTAAGAGGACTGGATTGGATACCGTAATTATTATTCTTAATTGCAATGGCCACCTGTCTTGACGACAATTAGCCAGCTATTATCATTACCAAGAAGAACAGAAGTCACAGAAGAAGAGAAAGAACATAACCGTATCAAACGTGTGTCGCGTTGTTTTCAATCCGGATTTTGTTATAAAGTATTAAGAAGTCTATAACTAGTAATTTCTTGTATTAATAACACAGAATTAAAGAGCTAATAACTTGATAATGTCCCGAACAGTTAATGTGTTGTTAAAGTGAATAAATGTCCCGCTAGAATCATTTGAAATGGTAACGGTATAACGTGGATTTCTTGCCGATATGTTTTTTATTTCAAGGTATGTACAAATAAAACTAGAGCAATACGTAGACAATTTTTCGTGTAATAGGGTAGAAACTAAAGCATATTAAAGTTAAGTAGAAAAAATTAAATATTCAAAAAAGGTTATCTGATGAAACTGATGTAGTAAATGTGGCAACACTGCTCAAAACACATGTTTTGGGCTGACGATATCTAAAGACTATCTGACAGTAACTGTCAGATTTTTGTCAACAATTTTTTTTTTGACAAGTAGTACGAATCAGCTGTTTGATCATTGGCGCGTAGGTGTTTTGAGCTAAATTTTTGAAGGCATTTTTCTCGAATTTCTAGCTTCGAGCGCCATTTAACGCAATTTTTCCCCAATTCGGCTCGACCTATAGATTTACGGGTTAAAAAATAATAAGTCATTTCCATAACACCCTGTATATGATTTAATCGGTAATAGTTTGATGTCAGGTATCTCTAGTTGCTCTACGGCCCATAAGTTATAGGGACACCCTGTATATACCGAATTGCCGACCCTGGCTGTCAGCCCGCGAGCCGCCACTGATTCCTATTAACTAATTAACATAAAAGGTATAGGCAGAAACTAAAAGGTAAAAGCCTAACTCGCCTTAAGTAAGAGAGTTGGTCTGGGCTTTTATCGTCAAATTATTAAGTCTCGGACATTTTAGATATTAGAAGCAAAAGTTTTCATAAAACCTCCTACTCGAAATTTAACCAGCAAAATTTAAAGCTCTCGTAATTTAATCTATGAATAAAGAAAAGTATATGATGTAAAACAAGAACATCTACTTTTCTACTTATATTAAAATAATATTTAATTTTTCTAAAGATTAATGGGCACATTTGGAGCTAAAAAGTTTTGTCCTAAAAACTTTTAAATTTATGTCAGCAATAAATTTTCGAAACGGATTACTTCTGCTCCTAAAACTTTAAGCATTTGAACATTTTACTTCTGTAAATTGGGTCTTTCATTATTAGGTTAAGCCCTTTGCCTCTCTCATAAAATTCTATAATTTTTGCTGCCAATTTTATTGTGGGGTACCAAGAAATTGCTTATTTAGTTGATTTAAATAATAAAATAATTTGTTCCCCCGCTGTTGACCTGAAAGTATCCTTTTACTGAGCTGCTTGCAGGGGCGCATATTTTATCACTTATTCTTGGAACAGCAAACGAAGACAAATCAAATAACATCTTTAACAGCCCCCCAACTTTTTTGAATGTGTAAAATTTAATTAAAACTGTTACTTGATTATATTGGCTTGAAACTGTTACATACATACATTTTATCCGCAACTTTCATAACTATAGTACATATTCAGTGGGGTCATTAGAGGGGTAGTAAAAATGTCCAGTAGCCCATCAGAAATCCCTTCCTCCTTAGCGCGCAAATTTGTACAAGATATTATCAATAATTATCCCTACTGTTGGTACTTTGAAAATTGTTTTTTGGAATTGATAATAATATGTGCTTTTCATCAAAATTTCTACAAATTCTTAATACATGGCTGACATGGCTCAGTATTTTCTTGATGTGTCTCTCTGCTCACAAGAAACCATTATCGCGACGATGAGGGTGCAAATAAGGGGATGCGCTTGTAGGTCCTGGCTTAAATAAAGAATGTGAGAAAAAGAAGATCAAAGAATATAAATAATACAATGGAAAATCTATCTTATTCGTGAATGGCATGCAATAGCAATCTTACTTAATTTAGAAGATTTAAGAAATAAATTCCTTGGTTTTAGTGTCAGTAGTAGAAAAAAATCTATACCTTAGTTGAGAAAACTGTTATATACACATTAAAGTGCTCGCTATGTAATAGTTTACTTCTCAACCTAGGTATACAATGTACCATTTTTCACTACAAACTAAAAAATAGTACATTATAATATACCTACCTATACAGGGTGATTCAAAAGTACTTTGACAAACTTCGGGAAGTAATAGCCGACAATATTTTAAGATAAAAAATTCTTATAAACAGTGGTCCTTGGCGACTTCGTTACGGAGATACAGGGTGTTGAAATGTTAGCAGAAATAGTAATAATTTTTAAATAACTCCTTCGAGTTATTTTTGTTTTATGAAATTTAGTGAATTGAATAAGCATCTAAGGGCACTTATTTTTAAAGTACAACACGTTCGTAAATTTAACCAGTGGCGTCTGTACAAAATGTTGCTATCATATTTTTTGTGAAAACTATGCTACACCACTGAGTTATTTTATTTTAACTTTATTCTTATGAATCCCCCCCCCCATCATTTACAACAAAAAAGATCACGTGTATTTTTTTGATACGATGGACGGTTTAAGGGTAAATGATTATTTTATTTCACTATACACAAATATTAAAAAGTGTGTTTTTAATTCAAAGATTTATTAAGGTATACCATTTAATTTAATTAAATAAATAAGTACGTTACAGAAATTAAATGATTTTTAAATAAATTGTTCGAAATCTCCACCTTCAGCCAAGATGCAGGCATCTAATCTTCTTTGCATGGAATCTCGTACGCGTGCTAAGATATCTGGTATTATTATTCGGTTTCTTAGCACTTCTGGATTTTCGACTGGCGTTTTGTAAACGATTGACTTCAAATGTCCCGACAAATAAAAATCAAGGGGATTTAAATCTTCCTTCCTCAACTCCCGTACCGATCCATCGATTTGGATAAATTTGATTTAGATGAGTCCTGGCCACTATGCTGAAATGAGCGAGAGCTCCGTCATGCATAAACCATATACGTCTGCGAGTCTCTAAGGGTACATCATCCAATAAGGGAGGAAGTTCATTTTCCAAAAAGTGTCAGTACGTATCGCCATTAAGCCGAAGTGGAAGAAAAAAAGGTCCTATCAAGTAATCGCCAACTATTCCTCCCCGCACGTTTAATGAAAATTGGTACTGAGAATTTCGTTCACTAACTGCGTGGGGATTTTCCAAAGACCAGATATGGTTATTGTAAAAGTTTGTAATCGCACTCTGAGAAAAATTTGCCTCGTCCGTTAAAAGTACATAATTTAAAAATTGGGGATTTTCAGCAAATTTTTCCAAAAACCACTGACACAAATTAATGCGCCGAGGAAAGTCCCTGGGTAAAAGAGCTTGTACCCTTTGAATGTGGTACGGATACAACTGCTGATCGTGCAGAATTCTCCAAACTGTGGCTTGGGTGGAATTGAGAGCATCAGCAATTATTCGGGTGCTTGTATCTGGATTTTCCACTACAGCGTTTAAAACAGCTTCTTCTAATTCTGGGCTTCGGGCTGTTCGTGGTCTTCCAGGAATGTCACGTGGCCTTGTAAAACTCCCTGTTTCAGCTTAATATATAATAATAATTTTTGAATTAATGTCTCGGACGAAAATTGGTATTTGGGGATATTTTAATATGAGAAATTCAAATTTCATCTTAGTTTGGCCCTTAATTGTAAGGGTCTTTTTCTCTTTTGGGGAGTCACAACTTTTTCGTGCATATATGTATCACTTATTCTAGAAGAAAAGTCGATTCCTCTATCATTTCTACGTGAAAATGGTATGCTGGTCAAAAGTCGCTACATTGTTAAATTAATCGATGCATATGTTTGTCAAAAAGTGAAACACATTTAAAAACTTAAAAACAAAAGTATCAAGTAGGCCAGTAAGTATATTCCAACGTTTATTTTGTGTCATGTCAAAAATAACGTCTTGACTGAATAAATAGTTTTATTTATTATTATTGTGATTATTTGTTAAAAAATGGCAAACTTTACCAATGCTGAGAATGTTGACGTACATTTTTCATGCGGACTTGCTAACGGAAATGCACATGAGGCTAAACGTTTGTATCAGGAGTGTTATCCGAACCGCACAACTCCTACTTCAAAAACGTTTTCAAGAATTCACGCTCGGTTGAGGGAAACAGGAAGGTTTCAGAAAGCTACACATCTGTCGGGTGCACATCGGACGTTAGGAACCCAAGAAACCGAGGAAGCAGTTCTTAATCTGGTAGGAGAGCACCCAGAAACAAGCACCAGAGAAGTAGCGCTGACGTTAAAAATTTCTCATGTTCTAGTATGGAACATTTTAATTGATAATTTGTTATATCCCTACCACATTCAAAGAGTTCAGGCACTCCTCCCTCGTAATTTTCCATTACGCATCAACGTCTGTCGTTGGTTTCTTCAATGCCTTATTCAAAATTCTTTATTTAAAAATCAAATCCTGTTTACCGACGAAGCAAATTTCTCACGCAACGCTATACGCAATTTTCACAACAATCATTGGTGGTTAGAGGAAACCCCCATGCGATACAGGAATCACATTTCGAAGAACAGTTCTCTCTTAACGTGTGGGCAGGAATCCTTGGAGATTATTTAATAGGCCCATTCTTTATTCCAGGAAGTTTAAACGGAGATAGATATCATCATTTTCTTAAAGAAGAATTGCCTATTTTACTGGAAGATGTGCCGCTTAGACTACGAAATAAAATGTGGTTTATGCATGACGGTGCCCCGGCACATTTTAGCATCCTAGCGCGAGAATTTTTCAATCGTACTTTCGGTAACCGTTGGATAGGTCGGAGAGGGCCTCAATCATGGGCCCCTAGGTCACCAGACCTTAACAGTTTGGATTTTTTTCTTTGGGAACATATAAAACCTTAGTTTATCAGACACCCATCCAAAATGAAAAATAATTAAGAAATCGAATAATTAACTCTTCTAGAACGATTCAAAATAGGTACTCCAGGAATTTTCCAAAGAGTGCGCAAATCAATGAGAAGAAGATTGAATGCGTGCATACAGCAAGGAGGTGGACATTTCCAACATTTATTGTGATTTTTATTTAGTTTCAAATCTAGTTTATTGTTATTTAAAAATTACCGTTTGAAATGTTTCTATGTTGATTAAAAGAAAAGTTTTTAAAATTGTTTCACTTTCTGACAAGCACATGCACAAAATATCTCGAAAGCGGCTGCTTGTAACGACTTTTGACAAGCATACCATTTTCACGTAAAATCATAGAGGAATCGATTTTTCTTCTAGAAAATGTGGTATATACATGCGCGAAAAAGTTCTGACTCCCCAAAAGAGAAGAACACCTGTAGGTGGCGCCCCCTACAATTAAGAGCCAAACTAAGATGAAATTTGAATTCCTCATATTAAAAAATCCCTAAATACCAAATATGGATATTATTTCAAAAATTGTTTACGAGAAACAAAAATAAAAATATATTTTTAACCACCCTGTATCTCAAAAATGAAGGACTTGCGGACCCATGCTTATATAAACTTTTCACCTTATAAATAACTGAGGAATCGTCCTGTAAAATATCGGACACTTATTAAATAACACCCTGTTTAGATTTTTCCTGCAAATAATACTAATTAAAATATTACATATTTAATTCGTTTAGCGTATACTAGCCAATTCTGCCTAATTTTTTAACTATTCTGTAAATCAAGTAGCCTGGGAGATATAAAACTATAGAGATGCGATTTTAAATGTCAGTTTGCAGAAAATTTGTTGCCGTGTTGACGTTTTTGAAAACTACACTTTCCTTTTTAAATATCTTCCAATTTTTGATGAAAAGTTCTGTTTTATTAAAAGGTTGATACTATTTTCTGGAATCTCTTCATTTATAATGGTTAGTCAAGGCTCAAAAACGAATAACATGTTAAAGAAACAGTAAGTAAGAGTGCTAAAATTGTGCGTAACTTAACTTCATTACACAGAAAGTTTTTCATTATTTACCTGGGTGATTATTTGTTATCGTTATTTCCCTGGGTAGGGAAACTTTACTTCTCATTAGCGAAATGGAGTAAATAATGGCGATGTCTCAAGTTAGTAGTAAGAGAAAATATTATTGACCGTTTAATAGCCTGAGAAATTGTTTTTCTACTACTAACTGGAGAAATCGCCATTATTTACTCCATTTTCCTAATGAGAAGTAAAATTTCTGTACCTAGGTAAATAACAATAATAAATAAACACAAAAATTTCTGTGTAAAAAATTTAAGTTATATGCGATTTTTGCATTCTTTCTCATAATTTCTTTACATGTTATTAGTTTTGAGCCCTAACTAACCTTTTAAATGCAGATGTTCCGCAAAATAATATCAAATTTTTAATAAAACAGGAATTTTTATCATAAATTGGAAGATGTTTTAAAAGGAAACAGTCATATTCAAAAATGTCAACACAGCTACAAATTTTGTACAAACTGACATTTAATTTATTTCCATAGTTTTATTTTTCCCAGGCTACTTTGATTTAAAAAACATTTTAAAAATTTGGCAGAAATAGGTAATATAAAGATCTAAGCGTATCAAATATGTAATATTTTAGTCTTAATAGTAGAAAATAATCCATATAAGTATATCTCAGTTGAGAAAGCTGGTATATAGCGAGCGCTTTTACATCCTAAGGTACGAAGCGTCGATGGATATAATGTGCTCACTATTCACTTCTCAGCCTAGGTCTATAATAAAATCAGTTGAACAAAATATTACGTATGTCAAAGGCAATGACATAGGTATCAAAGTAAAATTGAATTATGTATGTAGTTAGGCAGCTGCGTGTTATTCTTTTATGTAAACAGTTGCCTACTCTGATAATTACTCATCAGTTTATCACTCTCAGTTTCAAAACACATTTGTAGTGATTGATAATGGTAACTGACATCAAAATATTTAAAAGTTTACATAATTAATAAAAAAGTCATGAAGACTCACACATATTATACTTAAACCTTGGTAGTGAAAAAAATATTAGATTTACCCCGATTTACTCATTATGGGTCTCGTGTCTTAAGTTTCTTGACGCTAAATAATTACATTACTTACCTACTATTACCATAGGCAGCATAGGTGCAACATAGGTAATATAAAAATATACATCCTTTATATTCCTTTTTACTTCCTTTTTACCTATAAATTATAAATATTCCCCAAAATATTATTAAACCAGAAGTAAGCTGATTTAGTAGCATTGTTAATTTGCAATAAAATTTAAATTGAATCGTGCCCCCCCCCCCCCATCCCCCCGTTAATTGTATATCTATCCAAATCTTTAATGGCTAAAACAACCCCACTCTTTGCAACCCTTACAACTCTATAATCTGATTAAAAGATTCTCACAAAATACCTATTTTATAGCGCTGTTGTCAGTGACCCCAAACTTTTTACAAATTTATCCTACGAAAGCTCAGGATTATTTTACAGACACAATATGGCAACGGCGCACGCGACTAAACAATCGAGGAACGACGGAACGAGGAGGAATCGAAATAATGCACGTCTCGCGTTAGTCAGCCAGTGCGCTATAACCTAACTTACGTAGATATAATGTTTTAATTCACGTGTAGCAGCTTTTATCAATATTTTTCGAATGAAAAAGGATATTTAAATATTTTACTCGTGTTTCCATTTTGTTAATGGAATTTCTACATAGGCAAGTAACATTTAATGATTTAAATATATTTTCTTATAATATGGAGCTTTGTTTTTGTCCTTTTACCTTAACTGCAGTAATATTCTGTAGTAGATAGAGGAGAATTCGTTTTCTTGCGCATTCACCATTTTTGATTATAGAACAATGTTTGATGTGTATACCTATTTTGTTTTTACTTTAGCTTTAGTTGTTATAATAATGTTGTTTTTTTCAGAGGGCCGAGAACGTTGACCTATCATTGAGCATACCACAGTCAAATTTTCACTCGAACGGATACGACATGGGAGACCAGGTATGTTCTTTTTTATTTTATTAATAATTTAGAGAATTATACCCCAGAAGAAAATTGTTGTAAGCATAGGCGTCCGCAGAGGGGAGCGCGAGGCAATAGGAGACACAAGTTCCAGTTGGGGGAAGGCAGGTTTCTTAACATTTATATAGAAACAACAAAAATTTGTATTAAGAAAAAATTATGATTGTTACAGGCTGCCTTAATATTTGTTTTTATTATAACTAAATATATTTGATTTTATTACTAAACATATTAATTAAGTATTTGCACTCAAATCGTCTCTCAACTGAAGAAAAGCTCTATTTTTGATGGTCATGTGAAGTCGTGTCTGTTGTTGAAATAGGTTAGTTAGGTAGGTACCTACATCAAAAAATCTTTTAATTTTCAGACCAAGAACTTTTATCTAATTGGTTTAAGAAATATCTTATTTATTAATTTTATTAATTAAATTAAAAAATTGTTTTTGAAAATTAATTTCAAAATATTGATATACAGGGTGTTATAATTAGATAGGTATGTGGTCAAATATAAGGATTTTATTTCTTGCCTACTAAATTTTAGGACTAAAAGACTTTATTTTTGAGATGTAGGTAAATTTAAAAATCCGGCTTTTCCTTAATATGTTTGAGACCGCTTTAGATATTATTTTGAATTTTAGTAGGTACTAACTAGGCATAAAAACATATTTTTTTCATAAAATAACATTGGTCTAGTCTCGGGTCTAGTTTTACCAGTGACGTCCACATTAACATATCTTTTGATATTTTTTAGGAAAGTTGATACGCTCGATGATACGCCACTGTTTTTTTTTTTAGTAAATGGTATTTTCAGAATTAGGCCTTATCAGTCAACAAAAATCAATCGTGACCTTTTTTTCGTGTGACGAACGGCTTTTGATTTAAAAAGTAAATGGCATTTAGGTGGTGATTGTTTATATTTTACTCAATGAATATTTCGATTATTTTGAAGTATTTTTTATGGACATTTAGAATCCGTTATCAGAAAAAAACTAAGACTTTAAAATTTTAAAATTAAAGCTCGTTTTCCTTATTTCAAATATATACAGGGTGTTTCAGAACTACGGTACGTAACTTTAAGGACGTGATTCCTTATGATATTCTTCGAAAAAATATTCATATGAACACGTGTCCGGAGTTGCCCCGTTTTTGATATACAGGGTGGTAGAGTTTTTTAAGAAAATCGGTTTTTTATAATTTTTTTTAAATATCCTTTTCCCAATTTTATTGAAATTTGGTAAGTACCGTTATTCATAATGATAAGGGGCTAACTAGCCCTAACTAGATTAAATTTATTAAGTCCAGTGTCGTCCAGGGGAGCACCTTAACGAATATTCGCATTTTCCAACTAATAATATAACTTTTTTGTTCCTTGAATTGTTTTCGTATCTTGCTTCGTTTTCGAGAGAGAAAATAAAAACCACTTTATTGCATGCACAAAAAAAAATATATTTCAAAGTTAATTAAAATATGAGGAAAAGGTAAGTTTTGATGTCTAATTTATCTGTTTTGTCAATAACAAGTCAATAATGATTAATGAATAACTTTACTAATGCTGAAATGACCCAGATGCATTTCAATTGTGGCCTAGCAAATGGAAATGCTGAAGAGGCTTGGCGAATTTATCAGGAACGTTATCCAAATAGAGTACTGCCATGTGCCAAAACATTTAGACAGCTCCATGCAAGATTGAGTGAGACAGAGTTGTAAACGTAGTACGGAACTTCCTGGTAGACCTGCAACAGTAACCACGCCTGAGTTAAAAGAGGCTATAATTTGAGAGATAGAAGATGATCCTACAACTAGTGCCAGGAGGGTAGCAGTGCAACTTCAGACAAGTGCATCGACTGTTTGGAGGGTTTTGCATATTTATCCACTATACCCATACCATATTTAACGTTTGCAAGCTCTGCTTCCTCGTGATTTTCACCCAAGGTTCGACTTTTGTAGGTGGTTGCTGCATATAGTAGCACATAACAACAATTTTTTGCCGAACATTTTATTTAATACCGATAAGGCCTCTTTTTCATGAGAAGCCATTATGATTTTTCATAAAGAACATTTTTGGGCGGACGATAATCCTTATAAAATTAGAGAAGGTCGTTTTCAGCATCAATTTTCGGGAATGTATGAATAGGGATCATTGGCGACTATCTCATTAGACCATGCTTTTTACAACCTCGATTGAATGGAAACTCATATACGCAGTTTCTATCTGAAGAAGTTGACGTTCTGTTCATGCACGACGGCGCCCCAGCTCATTTTAGCCTAGTTGCTCGTCAATATCTCGACTAGTTCCTAATTGCTTGATTGAGCGCGCAGGTCCCCAAGGTTGGCCAGCTCGCAGTCCTGACTTGAATCCTCTAGACTATTATTTATGGGGTCACCTAAAGTTTTTTGCATACAAGACGCCTGTACTGGATGAAAACGATTTAAGAATTCAAATTATTGAGAGTTGCAATGCGATACGAAATAATGCAGGCATTTTTAAACGTGTCAGAGAATCAATGGTGAGACGATTGCAATCGTGCGTTTTATCAGAAGGTGGTCACTTTCAACATTTGCTTTGATTAACTGTTGCATATTTCTTCGTATCATTATTTTAAAAATGTAATTTTATTTTTAATTTAAATGTTTTAATTAACTTTGAAATTCATGGGTACCCTTTGTGTACATGCAATAAAGTGGCTCTTATTATTTCTCTCGAAAACGATGCAAGCAACAATTCATGGAACAAAAGAGTTGTATTATTAGTTAATCCGAAATAAATATCAAAATTAGAAGAAGTCAGTGGCGTACGTTTTTTTGTCAATTGGAATTGAATTTTAGATTGTAATGAAAGTTAGCTTAAGGTCGCTAAGTCTTCGTTTACTAAATCCGATGCGTTTTGGTACTCCTGGGCGTAACAATGAAAATATAATTGTGTGTCATCTGCATAGGCTTGTACCTCGGCTTGTACTTTACAGTGTTTAATTGAGGTAAGTATGTAAATTTAAATATTTTTGTTCAAATTAATCAGAACTAAAATGAGATGGATGGATCCAATTTACCAATATGTATATATACTGCACGTGCATACTATTCGTCAAGATGCGTCAAAATCCTTTACAGTATTCGTTTCAAAATTCCAGACTCGGCTCCTTCGTCGCCTCGTCTCGAAACATTTCACTCATACTGTAAATGTTGATTTGCCGGACTTATAACGTAAATATCTATTTCGAAACATCGGTTAAAATAGGCCATCTATGTTTACGCTATCAATATCATGGGGGCATTATCACTACGTATTATAGAAATCTGACATATCGACAGACAAATTTGCTCAGGAGTGTTTACAATTATTGTGCAATGAATTTTTACGTTTTGATTTGATTTGATTTGAATTTAACATTAAAGTTGTACTTAAAAAACTATATTTTTAACTTGAATACATAAAGATAGACATGCGAGATGTCGCCACGTGCAACATCTCGCAATGTATATTTACATTATATGTTGAAAAGCACTGTGAGTTCCCTTTCCTTTTCGTCAGACTCTATAGCCTTACCGAGGACGCATCCAAGGATTGGGTCTGACGGAAAGAAAAGGGACAAGCATCTTTCTTTTAAATACATAAGCTGTCCATTTTATACACAGTTTGTGATTATTTCTGACCTTTTTAAAAATATATCTCTTGAAATCTGAAATACAATTATACGTGAAAATTTATTAGACATAATTTGTTTTTATTACTGTTTTCATTTTTAATTATTCAACAATGCCTAGTTATAAAATCGAATTATGATAAATAATGACATATTTATTTCAAATATTTAAATTAAATCGATACCTAAATTGGGTTCAAAAATACAATACAGGCACTATAGGTATATGGTATACCTACTAATTTTATGTAAAAAAAGATGTTCTCGTATTCACAGCATATTAATGAAATATGTATAGGTACAGTGCGAGTTTCTAACTTGGAATAAATTCAGTAAGTCCAGTATGATTTTTTTTTTTGGAAAAATGATCGGACATGGGTATTGATATTTTAAGGTGTGTTTTTTTTTATTTAGAAGATGTTAATGCAGTGCGTCCTAAGTAAGAGATATGACGTCATCGAGAATTCTCTTAAATGGCAACCCTAATTTTTTATTTACTATTTTTGAACAGCATATTAAGTTGCTTTAGCTTTTTTTAGAAGCATGCATGCTTAAACGTTTGTAGGATAATATTACACAATTAATTTAATTGTACAAGATGCTTGATGAATAAATGGATTTAATTATGCTTGCTTGGACAAGCTGCGCCTGCCCAAGCAAGACTGAGTGTGGGGGCCAGAGCTATCAGGAGCTCTGAACTCCGCTTACTCCCCCGAGGCTTGCCGGCCCCGCCCCCCTGCGGTCCATTCCGCAGGGTCTCACCATTAACAGCAAACTCCGCTGTTCACATTGAGTCGGGTATATGGGATTTTCTCGGGGATTTTAGAAGGTTTTGGGAGAAATATCTGGGGGGCACTGGGGTAGGGGTGGTGTGTGTGGCTACACTTAAAGGAGTTGGTGTCGGGGACGTTTGTGTCGGTGCGGGGTATCTATGTCATAGTCGGAGGCTTGTCTGATGAGCGGGTTGGGGTGAGTGAGGGTGGCGGTGAGGATTTTAGTTCCTCTTTCACGGAGGTATTGGGTGAGGGGAGTGTGTTTGATATCTCGATGTAGATCTACGTTACGGATGAACCATGGGATGTCCATGGCTGTGCGAATGTAACGATTTTCAAGGGATTGGAGACAGTTGAGGTTGGTTGGGGCTGCGTATCCCCAAGCTGCTGAACCGTATGTAAGGGTGGGACGGATGATTAAGTTAATGCGGAGGAGTTTGTTTTTATGGCTGAGAGCGCTGCGTCGATTGAGCAGTGGGTATAATTGGCTATAGAAGAGCCCGGCTTTGTTGGCGGTGTTCCAAATATGGGGGCGCCAATGGAGGGTTTTGTCGAGGGTGATACCGAAGTATTTCACTGTGTCGCGCCAGGGGACGTCGCGTCCATCCAGGTTGATCAGGTCGAAGGGTGGCTGCCTTCTACGAGCAAACTGAATGATTTGGGTTTTATCGGGGTTTAGACAAAGTTTCCAGTTCACACAGTAACTGGAAAATTATTTTGCTACTTCTTGCAGTTTTCGCGTGACTGCGTGGACTCAGTGACAACAAAGGCGGTATCATCAGCTTAGAGGGCTAAGATGTTGTCGGGGGCTTTGGGAATGTCGTGTATGTAAATGTTAAGGAGATGTGGGGAGAGGACTGCGCCTTGAGGGACGCCGGATTCTAGAGTTCGGGGGGTTGAGAGAGAGTGGCCTATGCGGACGCGAATTTTGCGCCGGCTTAAGTAGGATTGTGTTAGACGGACGAGATTGGAGGGATAACCAAGGGATGTCATCTTGTGAATCAGCCCATCGTGCCAGACGGTGTCGAAGGCTTTTTCAATGTCGAAGAGGATCATACCGACGTACTGATTCCAGTTGAATTCTTTGGTTATGTTCTCGGTGAGTCTAAGGGCTTGGAGTTTGGTATTTAGATTTTCTCGAAAGGCGAATTGTTCATCTGGAAGTACTTCCAGTTCGGCTGTTTTTTATTTTAGGGGTTTAGAATGATAATTTCCATGATTTTTGCCATGGAGTTGAGGAGGGAGATGGGGCGATAATTTTGGGGAAAAGTGTGGTATTTTTCGGGCTTAGGGATCATGATTATAGTGGCTTCTTTCCACTTTTTGGGAAAATAGGTGAGGCGGAGTATGGCATTAGCGATGGATGTCATGGTTGCCAATCCTTTGCGGGGGAGGAATTTGAGGATTTTCTTTGAGATCATGTCGGGGCCTGGGGCTTTTTTGGATTTGCGCGAGCGAATGATGTCAGCGACTTCGCGGGGTGAGACTGGTCTGAGGATTTTCTCTGTTTCGAGGGAGCGTCTGATTGTTCTGGCGGTGCGCTCTACCAGTCGTTAATGATCGGGATCTATGTCATGATTATCGTTGAGTCTGCTGTGTCTCTCGTATGTGTCAGCGAAGGCTTCCGCCTTGTCTGCTTTCACGTATTTGATACCCTGTGCAGAGTAAATGGGGGGAATTTAGGGGGTAGTTTGAGTACGAAGGGCTTTTTGCATTCCCCAGATGATATTGTTTTGGGGGTTGAATTCGCGAAGTCTGTTGGCCCATTGGGTTTGTTTGAATTCACGGAGGGCTGTTGTCTGTCTGTTTAGGACATTGTAAGCTCTGTGTTTGTCAAGGATGGGTTGTCGGAGGTGAGGGGGGAGAGTAGTGTGATATGGAGTGGGTCTGGCGGGAGGTTTAAGGGTGGCGCTGGCTTGTATGGCCTGGGTAAGGTCACTCTCAAGTCTAAGGACGGCCTCATCCAGCTCATGTTTGGTGGAGATAGGGGTAATGAGGGAAATGTGTTGTTTCATCTGTCTGTTAAGTGGCTTCCAGTCTAGTTTAGTTTGAGGGGTATTGTTTGGAGGGGGGTGATTGCCTAGATTCAAAATGATGGGGTTGTAATTAGTGGATCCTTCCTGCAAGGAGGTGATTTCGAAGTGTGAGTGTGTGTGTGCGCTGAGGATGCGAAAGTTTGTACAAGCGAACAGCGAACGTCAGTCGTGAGCGAGTTTTGTGGTGAAATTCTAGTTAAAAATTTGAGATCTTCATAACCCCTTCCAGCCGCAAAAAGTCGCTGTTAATCTTTCATGAGGTGTTTTAGCTTTTCTCATGATTGTATCCTTTTTTAAATCGAGGTTGTTACGAGTGATAAAAGGTTAAGGTAAGTTTTTATGCCAATCACGCGAATATCTCTTCAACTCACTCTATAAGTTATTGTGGGAATAAGCATTTCTTCAGCAATCAATCTTTACACCACATACTACGTTTCTTCTTTTGCGTTTTTCTTAGTCAGGGATACAAGCAGCCAAGACAAAAGCGTCGTCGTCGTCCGAACTAGACATATTTGGAGCGCAAAGTGGCGCTTGTTCCAATATACTTGTGCCGTGTGGTGGCAAAGGGAAATTGCGCTTGCTCGCACAAAAAGCTTGATCATGTATGCTTATCAAGCTTGCAGTTACGTCTGTAGCCACCTTGCGGAAATGCTGGAACATAAGCGATTGAGATTTATTTTGCGAAATGTCATAAGTAAAATACCTATGATATTATTTATCTCTAACCATATTCACCAAATTGCTTTTACTAAAAATATTCACTTGGAACAAAGCTAGTTTTTTTTTTACCCGGGAGAATTATTTCCCACTGTCAAGTCTAAGATTTAAACGTAGGTAAAACGCAAATAAATTTACATAATGGCGCACTTTAACGTAATTCATCGCCTCCGGACTAATAAAATTTAATTTAAAGCCTTTCGCAAAGTTAACGGAACAAAAGAACCTGCGGAATTATTTATAAAACCCTTTTATTTGAGCTATTTTAATATTCTAACAATTACTTCCATTTATATACAATGTGAAATTTATAGCGGGGGTTTTTCTTGGGTGTCCGTGATAAACTTTGAGAGAGAAATCGGGTGCTTTAATCACGAATCTATAGTCTATACTACTTCATAGTATTAGTAGTATATTGCGCCTTGCCCATTTTCACCAATGTAAATAGTTAGTAAGTGAGGCAGAGAGAAAATCAAGTAGACGTTTGCCTTGACAGGAGAAGAATAGTATATTATAAACCAAGGGACTAAAGTGACTCATTTAATCCCGCGAATGAAGTTTGTTGCTCGAGGGCTCTGCCTTGCCACCATGGTTTATACACTATTTTTTGTACTTTCGGGAACACTATTAATAAAATAAGGAAAATGTAGGCAGGGTTGTGAGTTAATAACCGATAAATTCAATATAAATTAAATGAGGGATTATTCGGAAAAACGCTCGAACTCGTCGATTTTGTTTTTGGATTGCGCATATTTTAACAAAATGTAGGTATACAGGATGTCCCACAAAATTGTGGCAGAAAAAATATTCTTTCCTCAAATGAAAATCCTTGTATATTATTGAATTTTCGGATTCTCCGGAAAATTCTAGACATATTTCATGTATAATGTCCTAAACCTATCTTTAACTGTCCACAAAATAAAGCTGGATTTATAAACTCAAAAAGTTCGCAAAGCTGAGGTTCAGTTGGCGTTGTAAATAAAAGTTCAATTTAAACTAAAGGGAACACTCAGTTCAATTTATAAACTCAGTTCGTGCAAAGTTCGATAGTTTCAAAAAGTTCCCGGGTAGGTCGAGATAACCAATGTTTATGTTCGGAATTCGAAAAGTTCGTTCCGACCAATGAAAACGCAATTTTAGGGTCATGTGTTTCATTGTTTACGTCGCCATTTGTATTTTCTTTTTGTTGTTTTAAGGTTAGTTTTGTGACTTGTGCCGGAAAAGAAAATATGGATTGTATGAAGAGTGATGACACTAATTTGTTGTTATTCAAAATTATGAAATATTTTAATTCATTCTATTGGATACAAACTTCAACCAATCAAACAACAACTTTTCGAACTTCGCTACTGACTTTATAAATACCATATTCTGAACTGTAGAATATCGAACCTCACCAACTTGAACATAACTTCAACCTCGCCAACTTTTATATAAATAATATAAAGCCAGCTTTTATTACACCTCTGTTTGTGAATATTTGACAAAGTGTCACTGTATTGTTAATCGAAAATATTTACAATGCGTTTAACCGAGACTCTGAGAATCGAAATATTAACTATGCTTAGCTGTGGTGAGAAAACTAGAACACACAACGAAGTTCGAATAATGTTCAACAATAAATATCCGTACAGAGAACCTGTAAGTCAATCTACAATCAGTAGAATTGAGGCTAAGTGGAGAGAGACTAGCACTGTTAAGGATCTTGGTAAACCTGGAAGGCCTGGCGTTCCTAATGACAAAAAACTGGACATCTTTGATTCATTACACGAAAATCCGAACCTCTCAAGTACTCAGCTGGCTTTAGATAATACGATTCATAGGTCGACTGTAACAAAATTTTTAAAGAAGGAAAGGGGGCACCCATATAAAATTTGATTAGTTCAAGAGCTATTTGAAGATGATCCAGACCGCAGAAACGAATTTTGCCAGACCATGACCGAGCGAACTGATAATAACCCTAGACTAGTAATATAATAAATAAAGACACACTAAGTCTCGGTCTCAGTCAAAATATAATTGTAGTTAGGTGGTGGTGGTTACATGTTTCGCCCAAACAATGGGCATCATCAAACCTAAAACCATAATCGTACGAAAACATCCAATCTACACATATAAAGTTTAAAAGCCTAACCTACCTTAGAAATAATAACTTAAAAATCAATGAAAACACAATCAGAAATGACACAAAATAGATTAAAAAATTTTAAAAAACGTTACTGGACCATTACAAAATATAAAACGATACGAAAAAATAAATAAACAATCTAAAAAATTATTCGACAACTATGGCGGGTTCGGGAACAAACCAGACGCTTGCGGAGTAATAATTTACCTCTCAGGCGCGGAACCCTAAAAATATAAGTGGCAGGTCGTAGTGCAACCGTACAACACGCCACTGTGTTCTATCACCTTAAACTGAAGTAAGAAGAAGACACTCGCCTGAACGTTACTTTATGATCGATAATAATTAATAATGTCAATATCCACACCAAAATAGTAGGAAAACAGAAAAAGGTTATAGGGACCCAAGTTAATTATTCAAGTTATTAAAGATAAAATATAGCTCAAAAGTAAACACTTCGTTTACGCAGTTAAGTATTGGACTCTTCTTTGCTTTAGTTATTTCTAGTTTTTCTAATAAATCCAACCTTCTACCCTTTTGGCACTCGTGAAGAATGTTTACATTCGTAGGTGTTGAGAATTGATGTGCAGATTCCAATAAATGGTTTGCGAAAGCTGAGTTGGTATTAGTTATGTCTGTGTTCTGATATTTGTGGACAAGACTAAGATGCTCTTGAACTCTGGTGGCTATTTTTCTTCCTGACATCCTGACTGCCCTACATAAATGGTAGAACAGTCCCCACAATTTAAGGAATACACCCCGGATCTCGACAGAGGATTTACTTTATCTTTGGTTTTAACTATGTAGTTGCAAAACCTTTTTATTTCAGCCTTTCAACTATAAATTTGCGGGACTATTTATGAAATCCAAATAGTCAAAATTGCACTGTATTAGGGAGGATCAATAATTCTGAAGAATAAACAAAGCAAATTCCTACATAAACATGCCAATATATTTGGTAGTAAACATAATTCGCAATGTAAACCTCATTCAAACAGAACAAAACTGAATTGGTCAATTTACATAAAAAATATCCGTAAAATTCTTAATACTATAATCTAAATCTAGAAATGTACAAAAAGTTCATGTCCTTTTAAACCCGAGAAGAAACTTTAACTTATTTTTAATCACTTGAGAACTTTGTCACACTAAACACTTTGTTATGGTTGTTAGGTTAGAATTCATTGTTTACCTAATATTATATGATAAAGTTTAACAACAATGATTGTATATCCCAGTAACTGCTTGCATAAACTATTGTCTAAACTTGATAGATCCTACCTTATTATTTATTCAGGTTCGCTTCTATTGCGAACGAAACAAAAACCATGTAACTTCTTGTTTCACTTTCCAAGAAAAAAATAGGCACAGAACAATATTTAGTCGGCCGTTGACAGTTAATAATTTCACTAAAGTGTTGAATTTTTTTTTAACTGAAACACTCGATCACACCGTCAATTTATACTTGTTCAAACGCAAGTGCGCCGACGGGATATAAGAAAGGAGGAACCTTAATTTAGTACCTACGTAATAAGTTGCTACGAACTTTTTATTATAATAATATGTAGTTGCCCAATAGCTTGGTGCAACACAAAAGCAAATGATTTTTGAACTCCGCGAAGAACGCGAATCACCAATAGCTTGGTGCCGAGAAAAAAAAAACTACGTATTGAAGAGCGCGACTAACTTGCTCGATGAACAACACAACACCAACAACCCTTGTCTCCAATAAATGCGAAACTTTTTTACCTTTTTTGCGCCAGAGAAGCAGCCGGGACCACTGCACGAACCTATGATGACATCAGTCATTCATAATTTTGAATAGACGCCGAGTCTTGACCAATCAGTGAAGATAATTTCTTTTTGAAGAAAAAGAGAGCGTGACAATGGTAGCCAGCCGCTCCGTTTGGCGCTAATATTTTTATTGTGCTCAAGTAAACATCAAATCCAATGAGCGAGAAAGAGAAATGAGAGAGAAAGAATTTATTTTTATTACCCCTATTTGACTAATCTTTATTACGGTCATAAGCAACAACGACCAGCGTTAGCATCTAAGATGATTTCAGACTCTGCTCGCTTTTTTATTTAATTTAAAAAATAAAACACCTAATGTTGTGACTAGTTTCACAACATATTGCCCCCCTTGAAGTTTACTAACTTCAACAAGCACAAAAATTCAAACAAAAATAAAACTAGAAGAGAAGCAAACAAAACTTAAAATACTTAATAGTTAACACTTATGATTATTTATTATCTTTTAGTAATGGACAAATTTTAACAATTGATCTTGTATAGATTCCAGTAGATGTTCTCACTTTTACCATTCTAACCTTTCCATCACGTCCGGGAATTGTCTCAACTATTCGAGCCAAAGGCCATCTTAGAGGAGGACTATCTTCATCTTTTAGCAGAACAATATCATTTACCTTCACATCTTCTGTTGAACGATTCCACTTAGGCCGATTTTGTAATCTATTCAGATATTCAGTTGACCACCGTTTCCAGAATACTTGCTGAATTTTACTGCTTTTTTTCCAAAATGTCAATCTATTTTCAGGGACTTGCGAAACATCCTTTTCTGGAAAAGCTGTTAAACTAGTACCTATCAGGAAATGTCCGGGAGTCAAACTTTGCAAATCGGAGGGGTCATTGGATAAAGCACACAGAGGTCTTGAGTTCATGATAGCTTCTATTTGTGCTAGAATTGTACTAAATTCTTCGAATGTAAGGCAAGCATTACCAATCAATCTGCGTATGTGATATTTTGAGCTTTTAATCGCCGATTCCCAAATGCCACCCCAATGTGGCGATCGGGGAGGAATGAATTTCCATTCAGTTTGATTTGAAAGAAGAAAATTTTCTATAGTATCAGAAACGGTTTTATTTTGAAAAAATTTGTAAAGATCATAAAGCATATTTTTTGCCCCGGAGAAATTTGTGGCATTGTCACTGAAAATGACTATCGGGTTGCCTCGTCTAGCAACGAAACGCTTTAAACAAGCCAAAAAATCTTCTGTGGACAGACTAGAAACAAGCTCTATGTGGACTGCCTTTGTGGCCATGCTGACAAAGATTGCAATATAACATTTTGTTATAGGAGCTTTTCGTAGCCGAGATGATTTAATAACAAAAGGACCACCAAAATCTACACCTGTCCGTTCGAAAGGTCGACATTGCTGTACTCTATCTCTTGGGAGATCAGCCATAATTTGTTGTGCGGGCTGTGCACTAAAACGATAACATGTGACGCAATTTCTGATTACACGTTTTATTTCCTTTAAGCCATTTAGAGGCCAAAATCTTAGTCTAAAATTGGATAAAACTGTTTGGGCCCCTGCATGTCCCAAGCGGTTATGTTCAAATTTAAGCATGATAGTTACAACAAATTCATGCGCTGGTAATAAAACAGGATGTTTCTGCTCAAAAGGAACATCTGCATATTCCAACCTTCCTCCGACACGCAACAACGAATCAGTCTCGCTGAGAAAAGGTTTAAGAGGTAATAAGCTTTTATTCGACAAAGGCCTGCCACTTTCCAATTCAAATATTTCTTTGGAAAAATATTTACGTTGTAAAATCTTAATAATGAGGTTTGTCGAACTTTCCAATTCTTGAACTGATAAATTTCCCGATAATTGTTTGACTCGATTTTTTGCATTGGCAGCAAAACGAAGACAGTATGCTATTACACGTTGTAGCTTCACGAAACTAGAGAATTTCGTTAAAATTCGATCCCAAAACTCATTCGGTTTTGTTGTGTTATGGAGAGAAAGAAGAGAAGATTTTTTCTCTTCAGTCAATATTGCGTCTTGAATATTTGTGTCTAATTCTATATCTAAGTTATTCTGCTCATCTAGCAAATCAAAGTTCTTCTGACAAATCAAAAAGTTGGGTCCGTTAAACCAAAATGAACTATTTATTAGATCATGTGGCGTACAACCACGTGAGGGCAAATCTGCAGGATTATTTTTCGAATCTACATGTCTCCACATGAATTTGGAAGTCAATTCTTGAATCTGTGCTACCCTATTCGATACAAAGATTGACCACCGCGATGCGTGAGATCGAATCCAACATAAAGCAATGGAGGAGTCAGTCCAGAGGTGCACAGACTCAACACATATCCTGTTTTCATAAATAGATAGTAAATCTTTTATTAGTTTTGACAATAGAACCATCGCACATAATTCCAATCGGGGAAGAGACACTGTTTTTAACGGTGCCACACGAGACTTAGATGAAAGTAAACTAACAGAAATAGCTCCATCTGCATAAAGGGTGCGAACATAAGCGCATGCAGCATATGCGGACAGACTAGAGTCGGCGAATCCATGTATTTGACTCTTAACTTTAATTTTAGTTAGAAATAAATTTCGAGGAATTTTAATTTGAGACAAAAGAGCAATGTTATTTGTGAAATTCTGCCATAAGGCAATAACCTGAGGGTCTGTAACTTCAATGTCCCAATCTATTTTTAAAAGCCATAATTTTTGTAGAATTATCTTCCCAACAACTACTATACAAGAGACTAAACCAAGAGGATCGTACATCCTTGCTATAGTAGACAACATTTTGCGTTTTGTTAAACAATTTTCCGTGGAGAGATCAGGAGCGGAAAACATAAAAACATCAGAAGTAGGGTTCCATTTTAATCCTAAAATTGAACTAGAGACTTCATCCAAATTGAAATCATATTCAATGGTTTGTTCTTGGGAAATTTTGTTTAGAAATTTTTCAGAATTTGAGCACCATTTATGTAGCTGAAAACCTGCTGAATTTAAAACAGTATTGAGCTCGTTATATACAATATCTAATTCCTCAGGAAAATCACAGCCACAAATTATGTCATCAACATAAGTTTGTTCCAGAAGAGCCTTTGATGCCAGAGGAAAGCTTTGACTGTTTTTTATCGCTATATCCTTTAAAACACGCGTAGCTAAATATGGTGCACAATTTGTACCATATGTAACGGTAGAGAGCTCTATACACTGAAGCGGTCCCTCAGGGTTTTTTCTCCAAAGAATATTCAACAAATAACGATGATCGGGATTAACTTTTATCTGGCGATACATTTTCTCGATATCGGATGTTAACACACAATTAAATGAACGGAATCGACATAGAATGTCATATAGATCAGGCTGCACTCGAGGACCTTTTAAAGTTGTGTCATTTAGAGACAGGCCAGAACTCGTCTTACAACTAGCATCGAAAACCACACGGAGTTTGGTACTTACGCTATTATTACGAATAACCGCGTGATGGGGTAAGAAATATTTATTTCTTTGTTCATTTTCCGTGTACAAAGAGAGAGGGACATAGTTACCGTGGTTTAGTTCTACGTACTCATCAATAAATTTAGTATAATCCGTTTTGAAGGAAGGATTATTTTTGAATTTACTTTCAAGATTCAAGAATCGTTTTTTCGCGATATAGAAGGAGTCGCCTAATTTGTTATCTTCATCGAGAGATTTTAATGGCATATTTACTTCATATACACCATTAGCCAAAACCTTTGTAGTTGCTGTGAATATTTCTTCCGCGTACATATCATCAGGGGAGATAAAATTTTTCTGTGGTATTTCCTCTATACTCCAAAACCTTTCGATCAGACTACTCAAACTAGACTGATCACTTTCAGTCTGAACAAAAAGAGAAACATGCTGATACTCATCGCTCTGCGCAGAGGAAGAACGAGGTAACATAGGGCTCATCATGCTATTAGGAATGCAGCCTGCAACCACCCATCCTAAATATATTTCCTGAAGAACAGGGAGACTTCTTCCTAGACGGAATATGCCTTGAAGCAAAAGATCATAATATAGATCCGCACCTATTAATAAGTCCACGTCCATAGATTGGTAAAATTCCGGGTCTGCTAACTGCATGTGTTCTGGGATATTGAGCTTAGCAAAATTAATGCCGACTTGGGGAAGTTTAGATGTTATATTGGGAAGTACAGCACAAGACAATCTGAATTTTTTCTTAGAATGAACCTTAGAGTGCAACGTGATATCGATCATTTTTTTTGTGTTCGACCCAATTTGAGAAATTCCAGAAATATTCAAATTTCTATCATAAGTCTTAATTTGTAACCTTTCAACCAAACCTTGTGTTATGAATGAATTCTGAGACCCACTGTCAAGCAAAGCTCTAGCCGAGATCCGACGACCTTGGTCGCTGTACACAAACACTTGCGCAGTAGCTAATAGTATCTGAGAATTGACAGATACCGCCGAAAGAGAATGACTAATCTGTGCATCATTTGTTTGCCTATTTCTTGCAGAATCATTTTGTGTTGAATCTTGAGACTGAGACTGACTCGATACATGGTTACTGTGTGACTGTCCACGGCTCGAAGTACAAGAATTACCTACACCTTGAGAGTGATTTTGCCGTTGTCCATTTGAAGAAAACCTTCTATTTTCGGGGTTAAGAGAAGATCCATGATTTAAAAAATTATTATTAAAGAAGTGTAGCAATGAATGATGTTTGCGTGTACACACAGAACATGTTTTGTTTGAGGTGCATTGCGCCACGTTATGTCGAGAACTTAAACAGTTGTAACATAACCTCCTAGTTTTAATAAAATTGTGTTTTTCGTTGATCTTTAAATTTTTAAATTTACCGCAGGCATAAATTTTATGTGCTTCCTTACAAAAAACGCATTTATTTTCATAAAAAGTATCACTCGAGCTATTATTTACATGACAATGTACCTTTTGTGTAGATTTTGTCGCTGTGCCTTCTAAACTAGACAAGTTTTCCAAAATAACACATCGTTTATCCAAAAACTTAAAGAATTCGTCCACTGTAGGAACAATATTCAAATTACGCTCTGCTTCAAACGACTTCCTAACTGAAAAATCTAATTTTTTTTCAAGAAAATGGATAATCAGCAAATTCCAAAGTTCCTCAAAATTAAGATTTAAATTTTTCAACGATTCTAAATTTCTTTTAGATTTTGTAAGAAATTGACGTAAATTGTAAGCGTTACATTTTGTAAGCATCGGCGTATCTAACAAGCTAACTAAGAGATTATTTATTATAGAGATTTTATTTTCATATCGCTCCTTTAAAATATCAATAGCCGTGTAGAAATTTTCATTTGTTACTGAAAGTGTGTCAATTAACTTTAAGGGCTCATCCTTTAAAAATGATTTCAAATACATGAATTTCTGTACATCGCTTAAAAAATGATTATCTATTACTATAGCCGTAAACAGCTGATAAAACGAAACCCATTCCGAGATATCACCTTTAAAAGGGTTTATATTAATTTCAGGTAATCTTACATTAGGCCGGTTAGAAGACTGTGCCTGTGACTCTATAAATTGTTCACTAGCAGTAGGGCTTATATCGTGTACCACTGAAAGAGAATGAATTTGGCTTTCCAAATTTGCGGACAAGGTATAATATTTATCTTCGATAATTTCTCGATCTTTATCGTTAGAGTCAATACTTTCAATTTCTCCCTGAACGCGCCTATAATCTAAGAACGCTTCCGATAATGCCTCTAGTCGCGCTTTAAACTGAAAGTGATTTTTTTCCGAGTTTTTATTAGAATCGAACCAGTTGCTGATTCTAGTTATAACGCCTTTATACCCACCGCGTATCCTAACAAGTTTCTCCTTTTCTGTCATATTTATTTACAAAATTATGAACCCAATGTTTATGCTAGCAGTTTTAGGTTAGTTAGGTATATTTACAATTATTATTATTATTGTAGGTGACAAATCTTAATAACTATTAAAGTCTCATATGAATATACCACTTTTAAGACAAGAGAGAGAACATAATCAATTATTTAGTACTAGAAACAATCGTTATATATCCATTTTTACTCAGTTATTCTTCAGATCCGGCTCGAAGGACCAATTTTATAGTTGCAAAACCTTTTTATTTCAGCCTTTCAACTATAAATTTGCGGGACTATTTATGAAATCCAAATAGTCAAAATTGCACTGTATTAGGGAGGATCAATAATTCTGAAGAATAAACAAAGCAAATTCCTACATAAACATGCCAATATATTTGGTAGTAAACATAATTCGCAATGTAAACCTCATTCAAACAGAACAAAACTGAATTGGTCAATTTACATAAAAAATATCCGTAAAATTCTTAATACTATAATCTAAATCTAGAAATGTACAAAAAGTTCATGTCCTTTTAAACCCGAGAAGAAACTTTAACTTATTTTTAATCACTTGAGAACTTTGTCACACTAAACACTTTGTTATGGTTGTTAGGTTAGAATTCATTGTTTACCTAATATTATATGATAAAGTTTAACAACAATGATTGTATATCCCAGTAACTGCTTGCATAAACTATTGTCTAAACTTGATAGATCCTACCTTATTATTTATTCAGGTTCGCTTCTATTGCGAACGAAACAAAAACCATGTAACTTCTTGTTTCACTTTCCAAGAAAAAAATAGGCACAGAACAATATTTAGTCGGCCGTTGACAGTTAATAATTTCACTAAAGTGTTGAATTTTTTTTTTTAACTGAAACACTCGATCACACCGTCAATTTATACTTGTTCAAACGCAAGTGCGCCGACGGGATATAAGAAAGGAGGAACCTTAATTTAGTACCTACGTAATAAGTTGCTACGAACTTTTTATTATAATAATATGTAGTTGCCCAATAGCTTGGTGCAACACAAAAGCAAATGATTTTTGAACTCCGCGAAGAACGCGAATCACCAATAGCTTGGTGCCGAGAAAAAAAAAACTACGTATTGAAGAGCGCGACTAACTTGCTCGATGAACAACACAACACCAACAACCCTTGTCTCCAATAAATGCGAAACTTTTTTACCTTTTTTGCGCCAGAGAAGCAGCCGGGACCACTGCACGAACCTATGATGACATCAGTCATTCATAATTTTGAATAGACGCCGAGTCTTGACCAATCAGTGAAGATAATTTCTTTTTGAAGAAAAAGAGAGCGTGACAATGGTAGCCAGCCGCTCCGTTTGGCGCTGATATTTTTATTGTGCTCAAGTAAACATCAAATCCAATGAGCGAGAAAGAGAAATGAGAGAGAAAGAATTTATTTTTATTACCCCTATTTGACTAATCTTTATTACGGTCATAAGCAACAACGACCAGCGTTAGCATCTAAGATGATTTCAGACTCTGCTCGCTTTTTTATTTAATTTAAAAAATAAAACACCTAATGTTGTGACTAGTTTCACAACACTATGTGTTGTTTCAAGGTATTTGTAGTTTTAAAACTTAGGGAAATATTAAAAGGTTTAAAAAATTTTGCTAATTGTAGAGAAATGTTACCAAAAAATGTTAAAGATCTGTAATTGTTCATCGTATTTTGTGGATTGAAGTGTAAAATATTATATGATAGTTTATATTTGTTGAGGAATTTGTAATAAAGTTTATTAATCAACCTCAAGGGAAACCCGTTATTAATAGCTATTTGTTTTATTATACCTAATTATTTATTAAAAGCTTCTCGAGACAACGGTAATTTAAATAACCTATAGAAAAAGGAGCTGAAGGAGGCAAATTTATGAGAATATGGTGAATTAGAGCTAAACTGGATGACACTGTCAGTGGATGAGGGCTTTCTGTAGACTTCAAGCATTATGTTATTTCCATCCCTAATTAATAGAAGGTCTAAGAAGGGTAATTTACCTTCTTCTTCAATTTCGAGTGTGAATGTTATTTTTGGATGTAAATTATTAATAAAATTAAGGAAATCTCTAAGATCAAGATCACTGCCCAACCAAACTACACAAATGTCATCCACATATCTTTTGTATGCCAACAAAAATCTTGAGAAATGACTATTCGATCATGATTGACCTCTCAAGATTATTCATGAAAACTTCGCTCAAGAATGGCGAGAGGCAAGATCCCATAGCCAAACCAGTCTTTTGTTTAAAAAATTTATTATTAAATTGGAAAAAATTTTGTTCTAAGACAGTTTTAAGTAATAATGTTAGATCTGAAATTAATAGATGGGATAAACCTTTATCAATCAATAGTCTCTCTAATTTA
Source organism: Polydrusus tereticollis (assembly GCA_963920685.1). Lineage (NCBI taxonomy): Eukaryota > Metazoa > Arthropoda > Insecta > Coleoptera > Curculionidae > Polydrusus > Polydrusus tereticollis. The sequence goes on from OY987328.1 coordinate 23,299,955, forward strand.
ATTTCAGATCTAACATTATTACTTAAAACTGTCTTAGAACAAAATTTTTTCCAATTTAATAATAAATTTTTTAAACAAAAGACTGGTTTGGCTATGGGATCTTGCCTCTCGCCATTCTTGAGCGAAGTTTTCATGAATAATCTTGAGAGGTCAATCATGAATAGTCATTTCTCAAGATTTTTGTTGGCATACAAAAGATATGTGGATGACATTTGTGTAGTTTGGTTGGGCAGTTATCTTGATCTTAGAGATTTCCTTAATTTTATTAATAATTTACATCCAAAAATAACATTCACACTCGAAATTGAAGAAGAAGGTAAATTACCCTTCTTAGACCTTCTATTAATTAGGGATGGAAATAACATAATGCTTGAAGTCTACAGAAAGCCCTCATCCACTGACAGTGTCATCCAGTTTAGCTCTAATTCACCATATTCTCATAAATTTGCCTCCTTCAGCTCCTTTTTCTATAGGTTATTTAAATTACCGTTGTCTCGAGAAGCTTTTAATAAATAATTAGGTATAATAAAACAAATAGCTATTAATAACGGGTTTCCCTTGAGGTTGATTAATAAACTTTATTACAAATTCCTCAACAAATATAAACTATCATATAATATTTTACACTTCAATCCACAAAATACGATGAACAATTACAGATCTTTAACATTTTTTGGTAACATTTCTCTACAATTAGCAAAATTTTTTAAACCTTTTAATATTTCCCTAAGTTTTAAAACTACAAATACTTTGAAACAACACATAGTTAAAACCAAAGATAAAGTAAATCCTCTGTCGAGATCCGGGGTGTATTCCTTAAATTGTGGAGACTGTTCTACCATTTATGTAGGGCAGTCAGGATGTCAGGAAGAAAAATAGCCACCAGAGTTCAAGAACATCTTAGTCTTGTCCACAAATATCAGAACACAGATATAACTAATACCAACTCAGCTTTCGCAAACCATTTATTGGAATCTGGACATCAATTCTCAACACCTACAAATGTAAACATTCTTCACGAGTGCCAAAAGGGTAGAAGGTTGGATTTATTAGAAAAACTAGAAATAACTAAAGCAAAGAGGAGTCCAATACTTAACTGCGTAAACGAAGTGTTTAATTTTGAGCCATATTTTATCTTTAATAACTTGAATAATTAACTTGGGTCCCTATAACCTTTTTCTGTTTTCCTACTATTTTGGTGTGGATATTGACATTATTAATTATTATCGATCATAAAGTAACGTTCAGGCGAGTGTCTTCTTCTTACTTCAGTTTAAGGTGATAGAACACAGTGGCGTGTTGTACGGTTGCACTACGACCTGCCACTTATATTTTTAGGGTTCCGCGCCTGAGAGGTAAATTATTACTCCGCAAGCGTCTGGTTTGTTCCCGAACCCGCCATAGTTGTCGAATAATTTTTTAGATTGTTTATTTATTTTTTCGTATCGTTTTATATTTTGTAATGGTCCAGTAACGTTTTTTAAAATTTTTTAATCTATTATGTGTCATTTGTGATTGTGTTTCCATTGATTTTTAAGTTATTATTCCTAAGGTAGGTTAGGCTTTTAAACTTTATATGTGTAGATTGGATGTTTTCGTACGATTATGGTTTTAGGTCTGATGATGCCCATTGTTTGGGCGAAACATGTAACCACCACCACCTAACTAAAATTATATTTTGACTGAGACCGAGACTTAGTGTGTCTTTATTTATTATATTTAAATCAGGTCTCTTTGAGAATGGCGGACTATTTCTTTGAACTAGACTAGTAAAACAGATATGCTTTTCAGACGAAGCAATGTTTTGCTTGAATGCAGAAGTAAATAGGCATAATTTTAGATATTGGGCGCCAGCAATCCACACTGGTTTAGGGAAAGTCATTCTCAGAATTATGAAAAGATGAATGCATGGGCAGGGATTATTAATAACAGAGTAATAGGACCATACTTCTTTGAAGAAACTTTGAGGCGAGAACGTTATCATGACTTTTTAGAAAACGACTTGATTCCAGCACTAGCGACACTATGTCCTGATGAAAATAATCCAGACATTCCAAACCAAGCGTTATGGTTTCAACAGGATGAAGCTCCACCCCACTATGTTGCGATTGTTAAAGCCGTATTACAGTCACGCAACTCGATGCAAGTCCATGCAAGACGCAATAAGAATTGCCCAAAGGCATGCGCAGTCGAAGCTCAGCTGATCCCTTGGTGCAACTAAGTTGCACGAAAATTTTATCGGTCTGGCGCGATATTTATTGGATTGCTCGTGCAAGTCTGGGGAAAAAGTAGTTACTTTTGTGTTACCAACAGTATTAATGGTGTATAATGATGCAGCGAGTACTTTTCTCCGCTTTAATTTATTTATTTTGTTTATTTATTTCATTTCAAACCAAAAATATTTCACAAACACCAGAAAATCACAAAATAAAACAATAACAACAACAAGTTTGAGGTTAGAAGGTTTGTTGCTATTAAAAAAAAGTTGCATGGACTTGCACGCTGTTTTACATTGTGCAACTTTCTTTCATGCAATACTTTGACCTTGCCATTTATTGCTGCAATTAGTTGCGTGACTGTAATACGGCTTTTAGAAGATTCCTAGATAATGTTTTCCCAAACCGGTGGATAGGCAGACGTGGATCAATAGAGTGGCCAGTGGCCACGTAGGTCACCCGACCTTACTCCACTTGAATACTCTCTTTGGGGTTATGTTAAAAATAAAGTGTATAAATACGATAAAGATAAGCCATGCACGCTTGATATTCTCAAAGAGAGCATTAGTAACGTAATTAGGAATATTTCTCCAAAAACCGTAGAAAAAGTACAGCAGGAATTTATTGATCGTCTGGGGTACTGCAGGGCTGTTAATGGCGGACACTTCCAACATTTGGTGTCAAAATATGCGTAATCCAAAAACAAAATCGACGAGTTCGAGCGTTTTTCCGAACACGCATAATTTGTATTGAATTTATCCGTTATTAAATCACAACCCTGTATATAAGAACACCTGATAATGTCACAATTTAATGCAAGTACCAATTTAATATTTTATTAGTCTACTTTGAAAGACCGAAGTCACTTAGGTACAGTATAAATAAACAAGTTGTCCTTGCGCTAACAGTCGAAATGGAATCTTTTGACTTGAAAAAAGCACCTGAAAAGCCTTTTTTTTTAATTATATGTTGCTAGAATTAGTCCCTTGGGATTAAATGACCCACTTTAGTCCCCGTTTGGCGGGGCTAAAGTATATTCTTTAGTCCCGGAAGTACAAAAATGCTGTTATGTTGCTTTTCCTTCACATTTGTCAACATCAATTATTTGTAAATAAACATCGGACGTGAGAAATATCAGTATCCTTCCATAATACTGTATCAATTTAATGAAACTCCAATCTCTAATCTTATTTTACTGTTAGAGGCAGTTCTGGACCAGACCTTTTTAATTTTATAATATTTTATCTTTTTACACAAAGAACAGAGATGGGTTCCTGCCTTTTCCCTTTTCATACTAAAGTTTTTATGAGCAATATCCAGGAATTGATTATGAGAAGCTAATTTTCCAATTTTGTAGTATGTCCTTTAAGAAGTTTGTGAATGATAATTATATCATCTGGAATGGCAGTGATGACAAACTAAAAGGTTTTCTTAAGTCTGTCAATAAAGTAAATTTTACTCTGAATGCGAGAAATTACCTTTTTGAACCTAAATCTGACAAGACTTAATAAACTAATAAGATTAACTTTGAAATTTACAGAAAACCGTCGTTTTTGGTTTGGTGCTTTATTTGAGTGTTCAGTTATTTGTTCTTATAATTTATTTAGGTCCTTCTTGATATTGAAAATGATTCAAGTGCTTTAGATTATTATTTCTCCTTTTTTTGTTTAACGGGTATCGTGCTATTTTGAAGAAAAAACACTATCTGCTTTCCTTTCAAACAGCCTCGTGATGATTGTTTAAATTAGCAATTTTGAAGTATTTTTTATGGACATTCAGAATCCGTTATTAGAAAAAACAAAAAGACATTGAAACTTAAAAAATTTAAATAACCTGGTATTTCTTGAATGAAAACACTGTATTTTATTTTTTTAATCGCTATAGAGCTCTTTCTCCTAATTTCAAATGTATATACTTAGTTTCTTATGGTTGTCTTCGTTAATTTTCGAAAAAAATAGATTTTTTTCATATAATATGGCAACAGGACGGGATACCACCTTATAGATGTGTTATAATAAACAGCGTAATGTTTTTCGGATTTAATATTAATGTCTCTTTTTTTTCAACATCTTTGGAGTCACCATCAGACTTATCGCTTGTCGAATCATGCAATAAAATGTCGTCCTCTGTAATATCGTCATCACTAGTTGTCGTATCTTTATCTCAATTTTGTATGACATATTTATGTTTCATTGATCTTCTTCCTTTTACTTTGTTTTGTACTTGGAACTTCTTGATGTTTTCGTTAATTGTTTATGCTATATTTTCGTCGATTTTATAATAATCCTGCTCCCAAATGGGTTCTAAGGTTGTCGTTGTATAACAACTTAATTTTAGAAGGGACTGGTATTCTGCAATTTCTAAGGTACACTTTTTTTTAGTCTATAACAGGTTCCAAAGCATAAGATCTTTTTATTAGAAATATCACAAGTTTCTATATAGAATCATCTATTTTTTATCATTTTCTTAAAAAAATAATTCCAACACCTATCCAATGTGAATAAGCAAGGTATTTTCAGGTCGTTAAAAACACCATGATCCAATTTTGATTTTTTTTTCTTGTTATATTGTTTCCTGCTGCTTTTAGATTTCTTTTTGACCCTAATGTTTCTATCGGTGCTCAATTTTATTTGATCCTGTTGCAGTAACCAAAACAGAGCACTCTTCCTTACAGTTATGAGCTTTCCCGTTTCAAGGTAAACTTGTGTATGGTGAATTTTCAAAATTTTCAATGTCGCGATTGGAGTCCTTCAGGTTAAGCTTTTCTTGGGATGCGTAAATGTTGTCCAATAAGTTAATAATAATTCATATTTAACCGCATCCCATGCATGTATTTGCTTCTGTTTATGTGTATTTAAATGTGTATATGTATTTAAATTGATTTAAGTGTATTTATATAAATACATTTTGACAATTTGTGCACCTATTTGAGGAGTGTCGCACCCCTCGGAGACAACCGAAAAAAAACTTGGCATTTGTGATCAGAGAGCTCAATCAATCAATCAATCAAATTTTATTGCTAAGCATCACAATACTGTACAATATTAACTTAAACCTACAACAATAATAATAAACAATTTATATACAAAACTTAAACTAGGCTAAAACTAAACTTAAACTGCAGCAAGATACTAATTATTACACCAAGAAAACTAGATTATTGACAAATTCATTTAATGAGTAGTTTGTAGAATTTACAAGATGCGTACTTAGTATATTTTGAAATTTATTGACAGGTAAAGTCTTCATATGTGTATAGGTATTGTGTTATATAGGTTCTTTCCCTGGTGGAAAAGAGAATGTGATGTTAGTAAGCTTCTAGACTGTGACGCTGTAATATTTTGATTAAGTCTAGTAGTATGGTTATGTACATCACTTCTTTTTTAAAAATATCCCTTTAAATTGTAATTATGCAAGAGACTCGAGTATCCAAAATTGAAACATCAAAAAAAGTTAGTATATTAAGTTTTCTAAACGCCAGCCTACATGATGTCATACTCGAAGCATTTTCTATTAGTCTGATTGCTCTTTTTTGTACGAGAAAAATTAACTTGATTTTTGATGCTGCAGCAAACCCCCAAAATGGCAGACAGTATCGAAAATGGGACTCGAATAGGGCATAATAAATCTGTATAGCAGTTTCTCGATTTAAAGTCTTTCTTGCCGTTTTTATTTCATACAGTCCTGATACTAATTTTTTTGTAACAATATTTATATGAGCGTCTTACTGTAAACCATTATCGATTGTTATTCCCAGAAACTTCATCTCCGATACCATACTTAGTCTAGTGCTCTGAATTTGCACGTTTAGACTACATTTATTTTTTAAAATCTTATATTTTTTTGCCTAAATTTAGAACAAGACTGTTAGAATCAAACTAATTCTTAAGCAGTGACAAATCCTCATTTACTTCATGCTCTAATATGTCTGCGTTGTTATTAGACCAACATATGTCGTCTGCAAAGAACATAAAATAACCTTTCACTGGAAGGCATGTCACATCCTCAAGAAAGAGAAAAAACAACAGAGGACCGAGCACTGATCCCTAAGGCATACTGCTTGTTATTGGAGCAGTTTCTGAGTAAATAATATTGTAGGAAGAATCATTCACTTTAGTTAATTATTTTCGACCCACCAAAAATGTCCGAAACCATTCCCCAATTACCCCTCGAAACCCATAAAATTCCATCTTTTCCAACAGCGACTCATGATTGACACAGTCGAAGGCCTTTGCCAAGTCACAAAACACTGACAGAGTAAATCTTTTATCTATGTTACTATAGACATTTTCCAAGAAAAAATACACCGCATCTTTTGTCGACTTTTTAGCTTGGAAACCAAACTGTTCCTTTAAAATTAGTTTGTTTTGTTTTATAAACGAAGTCAATCTTGACTTGAGTACCTTTTCTATTATTTTAGATAAAATGGGTAGTAATGAAATAGGTCGAAAGTTAGTGGGATTTTTTAATGGCCACCTTTTGGGACTGGACTAATTACTGCGGTTTTTAATCCTCTGGAAAATAACCTTCCTGATATTATTCATTTATTATGCAACTTATAACCTCAAATCAAATATCAGGCCGTTCTTTAATAACTTTGACAGTAATGCCATCTATACCACAAGTTGATTGATTTTCCAGATTTTTTTATTATGTCAGATATTTCAAGAGAGTTCGTTGGAACAAAATAAAACCTTATCGAGTTATTTATTTTATTAACTTTAAGAAAGAGTTTTTTGTTTTTATATTACTTGCAAGATTTTCAGCTACTAAACAAAAATGAGTATTTAAACAATTAGCAACGTCTACAGGTTGAGTTATATCAGTTAGATTAATTAATTGTTTTTTTGTTATTGTTGCTACTATAGGGATGTAACGGGTAGCCCTTTTTAGGATCCGGCCAAACCGGGTACCCGATCAATAAAGACCCGGCAAAACCGGGTACCTGGTTTTGGCCGGGTAGACCGGGTACCCGTTACATCCCTAGTGTTTACCAGTATTGCCAACAGGCGAGATACAAATAGAAAATCATCTGCTAAAGCACCAAACAAACATACAACAGGACGTGGAGGTTGAAATAAGTTCATATTTGGCGTTGCCGTTAATTGATAGACAATTAAGCCCATTTCCGTGGTGGAAAATAAATTCAGAGAGATTCCCTAATCTAGCAAAGCTTGCTAAAAAGTTTCTTTCAGCACCTGCCTCAACAATATTTAGTGAACGGTTGTTTTCAGAAGCGGGTAATATTTATGAAGAAACCCGAAACCGAATGGTGAAATGTTAATTTATCTTCATCACAATTTGCCATTAATTGATTTTAGATATTAAATGTTTTATTTAACAAAGTTTGTTTTTATAACCTTTTAAAATCTGTTTTTTTTTATGTATTTTTTATCACAAAAATACACTGTTTCAGTTATTTTATGTTTTATTTTACCAAAAACAGAAAACAAAATAAAAACCCGGGTACCCGGCCGGGTAACCTGATACCCGGCGAAACCGGGTATCCTGCCTACCCGGCCGGGCACCCGGTTTTGGCCGGGTAGACCGGGTATCCGTTACATCCCTAGTTGCTACCACACAGTTCATTTATTATTATATTCCATATTTTCCTTTTACTTTTTTTCAAATCACTAATTTAGTTTAAGTAGTATAGAGATTTGGCGCGTGAAATGACCGTCTGGAGAACTTGCTTATATTTTTTAAAGTAACTAAGAAAAACTTGATTTAAGGTAAATTTACTGATATATGCAAGTGATCGTTTATTTTTGCAGGAAATCCTAATTCCTGGTGTTATGAAAAATTTAGACTTTCTATTTTTAGTTTTTGTCCAAGAAAAGGATTTCTCTATGGCAATAATAATAATATTGTAAAAGCAAGTAAATTTTTGATTAAATGGGAGATGTATCCAGAAAATTAGCGAAAAATTCGCTGTTTCCAGCTTTACCATGCAATATATATCATAACGTTACATAGGTAAGGAATCTATGGGTTTGCTGTGTAACATTAATTAGCGGACATCCTGTATACTTACCAATCGCGATCTGCCCCCTTAACCAGAGAGAAAATTTGGATTACGTGGGGTTTGTGATTGTCTCACCCACAATATTTTAACACATGCGCTGCTGATGCCGGTAATAATTCTCTAGTGTTAGGTAAGAGGAGCTTAAGTCAGAAAATACTGTCTTCCAGAAAAGAAGTTAAAGATTTCGTTATCATTTGTAAATCTGATTATTACCATTAGAAATCTATAATTGAACATAAGTATCAACAATAAAGTGGCTGGCAGTCTCAATGCAATATTTTACAAAAAAATTAGTATTTACCTTTATTTAAACAGTTATAGGGGACTTAAGTGAAATAAAAAAAAACAGTGAATTACTAACTTAATTTATTACCATAAAACAGGTAATTTAAAGTAGCTATAAACAAAGGAATAACATAGTGAATACATTTTGTAATTTTTTTCTTTATCTTTATTTCTATCTCTCAGATACGGATCATTATTTATAGTATTAGCAGAGGTTGGCAAATTTTTAGAAAACTCGTGAAAGACTGGTGGTACTAAGCATAGCTAACAACATAAGTCATGTTTTTTCGCAGTAGATATTGGAATTAAACCATTATTATACCTTGCATGAATTAGTAAATTAAGAGGCTTAGAACTTTAAAGTCTTCAGTGTTGCTTAAAGAGCTTTTGTAATATACTAGACAATCCTCTTTATACTAAAGCCATTGTACAGAATTGTTCCCGTAATATATTTTTTTTCCTACACACCAATACTGATTTTAATAAACCAGAAAAATAGAAAAATTCCCCGTGTTGCATTTTGTGGATGTTTAATTGCATTCTTCTGCCAATTGACCTGACCAACTAATACCAATCGTGAGGATGGTAAACAGAAGTTTTTGTCTTTTTTCTGGTTTTCTATTATTGACTTGAGCGATATTTTTATTTTATATATTTTTCGGTTTCAAGGACTTCAGTAAACTTAAGGCGTTATTCATTATATAGGCCATGTTCGCCTTATATGGAGGAACTATTTTAAAACCGGGCCTAACACAAATAAACAATTCTATTTCTAGAAAATGGTCGACAAGAAACAACAAATAATTAAGACATAAAAAACGCAGGCCACCGAAACGATATAACCCTAACATTCCTCAAGTTTTGTGGAAGCATTCGATTGCAGGATAATTTACAGCAGTCACTTTGCCGAAGAATCCTGCTAATTTACGGCATCTGAATAGCTTTAATTTGAAGTCGAAACAATGTTATAAACAGTATTTAAAGCGACAGAAATGTGTGTCTGCGGACCACACAGGGCGCTACAGGCGGTTGAGCTGGAATTATGCACGCTGTCGGGATGGCTGTATATTTTTGCTAACGATTGCTGTCGTAATAGAATTAATACGGCATAAGAGTAAATTGGGTTGAAGAAGTCAAGTATCTGGGACTTGTTGTAACCTTACGGCCCCCGGCTCATACGACCGGAGTAAAAAGCTGAAAGAAATTTTAATTAGAGGGTTATTAAAATGGGTTAATTAAATAATTAAGATATTTAATTACAAAGCTGAAAAATAAAATTATTATTAGTATTATTTTCAACAAAAAATTTGTGCCCTGGAAGGTCTGATTTAACACAAAAGTGTTATCGCACGACTCATGGAATTGAGTCATTATTCACCTATTCCAGAATTTCCCGCGTGACATTCAAATACATAAAATAATGCATTAGTATGCCTCACATACAATAAAGGAACAGGCTCTGATGTGACCGTTTAGATTCGGGCAGAATCTAAGGCCGACCCTACGTTGTGTTCGTCAGGTTCGCTGAAAAATACTAATTGGAGTATTATACAGAGTGAAGAAAAATTAACTCAAAGTTTATTATGGGCGTTTTATGGATTGTGTAAAAACACTTCTTTTTAATGAGATTGAGAAACTCATCAGATGGCAGAATTTAGACGTATGCAGTCAGATAAAAAAATGCAACATGGAAATTGGTTCAGAGAAAGCTCTAGCAACGCACTCTCGACCACGTTTCCAAAGGAATCCCCTACCCTGTGCACCGGACGGGACGGAGGGGCTGTCGCCTATCCCTGTAGGGTATCCTCTACTATCGGTTGCTGGAATGTGCTGTCGCACCGGTCTGTCGGCCGCCGTCCCACGTCGAAGGAAACACTGTAACCCTGTTAATGGTCTGGATCAAAAGAACGGAACCTTCACTATTCCTTGAGCAACTCCCAATAAATATTACTTTTAGAAAATAATTATTCTTATTTTATTTTATAAAACTACCACCGAATGGTTTTAAACTGTTGTTTGGCCTAGTATAGAACATAGAAAATGAGAAATTCTTTCTTTTCCCTGCCTGATAAAAATCCCCTCTTCCTCACGAGTTTTACCTCGATGCTACGTCCAGCGTGGGCTGTCGCCCCATAGCAGCGCGATGGAGGAGCATGGATATAGGATAACCCCGAACTTAAACCATTTAGGAAAAATAATTGAATTCTCCTAGCAGTGATTTATAGTTTATTTTTTAAGTTGAATTTTGACTAGACGTCAGCAACAGATACTATTTGGAAAGTAAAACGGTATTAACGCCATAACAACTTCGAGTAGAAAAAAACTAAATAATGGCGAAAAGCTTGTTTCAACAAAATACATTGAAAAATTCTAACCTGAGGCATTAGTGAAATTGATATTATCTAGGTCAATGTTTTCAGGCGTCTGCATTTTTTTATAATAAACTTGGTTCCCGCTGAAAACTGATAGCAAAATAAAAGTGATTTGACATAAAAAAAAACTGATAGTTGGTTGTAGTTTCAAATGTTACGGTATTCAATTTAATTTTGTTATATTGATTAAGTATTTATGATATGCATAATTCCGACATTTTGGTCATAAATTACAAACATGATAACTTTGACTTTAATTTTTTAATGTTTGTAGAAGGTAATCCTTATTACTTTGAAAATCCCCAGAGAATAAAAGTGGTCAGAAGTAAAAAAAGTAAACAGACCAGGTCAAGTCCACAAACGGGACTACCTTTCGTCTGTCAGAAATAAGAAAAGTAAACAGACCAGGTCAAGTCCACAAACGGGACTACCTTTCGTCTGTCAGAAGTAAGAAAAGTAAACAGACCAGGTCAAGTCCACAAACGGGACTACCTTTCGTCTGTCAGAAGTAAGAAAAGTAAACAGACCAGGTCAAGTCCACAAACGGGACTACCTTTCGTCTGTCAGAAATAAGAAAAGTAAACAGACCAGGTCAAGTCCACAAACGGGACTACCTTTCGTCTGTCAGAAATAAGAAAAGTAAACAGACCAGGTCAAGTCCACAAACGGAACTACCTTTCGTCTGTCAGAAGTAAGAAAAGTAAACAGACCAGGTCAAGTCCACAAACGGGACTACCTTTCGTCTGTCAGAAATAAGAAAAGTAAACAGACCAGGTCAAGTCCACAAACGGGACTACCTTTCGTCTGTCAGAAGTAAGAAAAGTAAACAGACCAGGTCAAGTCCACAAACGGGACTACCTTTCGTCTGTCAGAAATAAGAAAAGTAAACAGACCAGGTCAAGTCCACAAACGGGACTACCTTTCGTCTGTCAGAAGTAAGAGAAGTAAGCAGTAAAATATTGGAAATGATTTCCCAAAAAAAACACACCCTGAATATTTTTTTAACAAACTTAAGAGCTCAACATTTTCCCTGTTAAATGATATGAAAAAATAAGAAATCCCACACTAATCTGACTAGCGAAATATTAAAAATAAATTATTTAAAAAAACATGATCTTCAAAACCCCTGAAAACATTTAAAAATACAAACAACCAACAAAAACCCTTAATCAAAAATTGCCCTTGTTAAAGATTTAAAAGAATAAAACCAGAATTTAATTTAGTACTCGAAAATTCAACAACCATCACAAAACAACACTAGGTTCGAACTTTTGACTTCCCCTGTATCGAAAATAACAAACCCTCTAATATTCAGACTTGTCAAATGTGAACGTTTTGGAAAACCCCGTTTTACGTTTGTAAATTGCAAGATAACACCTTTTTTAAATAAATTAAATATTTTATTATTTAAGCAATTCACTTTCTTCAAATAAGTAAAACAAAAAACCCAAATTTTTTCACACAAAACCTTTGATCCCACTATTATTATTTGCTATTAGAGAAAAAGTACTTTTCAAGAAAATCTAATGAAAATGTGAAGTCATGATGGCTCTTGAATTTCGATGCTTATCGTACCTGATAGAAGTTAATAAGTGATCCTTTCGATGTTCTCACTAGACCAGCAAGGCGATATTCTCCCACCAATTTCGTCCTTCCACTTTTTAACAATCTGCGCCAACTACCCTGTCGATGAAACGGCGTAAAAAACATGCAAGGCGCTGCATCGCTCCCCGGGCAGACTCGAGAGTCCAAAGGTCACGCGCAATCTTCAGAAAAATAAAATCAAACAAAAAGTAGACTAATTACTGAATCTCTCTTTTAATTAACTTAACTTATAAAAAAATATGGTATTTTAATGGCACTATTAGTAATTATACTAATATATACTTACCAGGTTTTTTTCCCAATAATATATCCGGGTAAATTAAAACCACAACATGATTAAAACACAACACAGTCAAATAAGGCTGAAATAAATTAATATTAGGATGCTACAGTGCCGGGTAGGTCAAGAATTATTTAAAGATACAATTAATATAAGAGCAAAAATAATTTAAAATATAGACACCTGGGTCTGCTTCGTTACATTGTTTTTGATAAAAGATTAAATTGGCGGAAAAATTCAGAGTTAAGGCTCAAGAAAGCTGGCAAGCAGCTTAGCGCCATTTATTGCCTCTTAAATAAAAAGAGCAAAATAGGTTACAGGACAAAAGTCAATTTGTACAAATCTTTGGTCAGGCCGGTCCTGACTTATGGTGTGCCAACATGGTGCATGATAAACAGGGCCGAACACAACCAGTTTCAGATACTTCAGAATAAAGCCTTAAAAATCATTGCGGATGCTCCTCGGTATGCTATCAATAGGGTTTTACATCGCGATTTTGAAATTCCTACCTTAAACGAATTTTATAACAAAATTATTGCTAATTACTTCAGACGTACTGACGTCGCGACTAACCCACTGATCATACAGACTCATGTACAATCTCCGCTAGGCTCCACCTATAAATACCCGAAGAATTGGCTTCCTCCAGTCGTAGTGGGGAGGCACTGAACTGGAGGGCTCGACATGAAGGAGAAATAAGAAATTCAGATTTTGACAAAAAAAAAAAAAAAGCAACATGAACAAGCTTAAATGCGCTCTCGAATCACTCCCAACTAACTAATGCTTTGCTCAACCCAAATTGTTAATACGAAGTTCGGCCGATTAAAGCCACCGATTAAAGAAAGGGAGTTAAAGGCTGATGCCTGACTCAAAGCCAAGGAGGATCCCAAAGAAGAATTAATATGGGTATACGACTAGAAAATAATCAAGTTTGGGCAAAGCGTATCATAAACAGTTTGGCCGTAGGTAAACTTTGTTCTCCGTATACTAGTCATTAAAAACTATAGGAGGGTCTGTAAGCCTAACCTAAACTATTCGATGTTTCTTGATGCGCTAATTTGAATCCGCAGACCGTTTTGTTAAGTTAAAAATGGAAAGTGTCGGATATGCAACTACCTATACGTCACAGATTACAGAATAGATTATAAACTAATCTAGACTCTTCTAATTATTGTCAAAAATTGTTTGTCGCTAGTATTCGTAGTATTTACGGCCTGAAATTTTCAGAGAAGTGAAGGAACCTACTAATTTCCTACCTCTACCTAATGAAGAAAACTGTTGTATCGATCTAATTCCGAAAATTGTTTTACCGGCGGATACCATTTGCCGCCTGTATTCAAAATTAATATTGCTGGGTTTGAATATTCATTTTTTTCCGCTTTGTATGAGAGTTGTTGGGGACGCATTATTGGTGGCTTTATTATCGGAGCAAAACTGAAAATGTAGAGCCTTACAAATACGAACGAGGAGAATAAAAATTGCGGATGTTTATGATATATTTTTATTTCGTAACGTCTCTATTGTCCACTAAAATTAATTTTAGTTTAAACTTTTTTGGGCTAGTACCAATTAAAATTAAATTTGGTGGTCAGGTCATTTAATGTCCCGTTTCTGAAGCACTAGATATCTGTTAAATAAAGTTATAGAGTCAATAAACTGCTTATAATCTTAATATTGGATTTCTCAACGTTTCGACAAAGCTTATTTATTGTATTAATTGTATAAGTTATTTAACGGATATCCTATGGAAAATGGGCCGCTATCTATCCTAGAGCCCTGCACGGGCCGGGTTTTCATCTCGGGCTGCTACGCGGCCCGGCCCGACTCTTGGGTTTGGGTCGGGTCGGGCCACTTAAACAACAAAGGTTCGGGTTTTCGGGCCGCAGTAAATTTCCCCGGGCTTTTCGGGCCGACCGGGCTTCTCGGGCCGACCGGGCTTTTCGGGCCGACCGGGCTCTTCGGGCCGACCGGGCTTTTCGGGCCGACCGATATGATAAATAAAAAATAGTTGTGTTAAAAAGTATTTTTAAGACACTCATTTCTTCTTCGTCTCAACTTTTAAATGCATGTCCTAAAAATGGTGGACTTCTCGGGTCGGACGGGCTCTTCGGGCCGGGTGGGATTTTCGGGCTGGGCGGGCTTTTTCGGGCCGCGTCAACGTCTTAGTTGACGGGCCGGGCCGGGTCGGGCCGTGAAATTTCGGCCCGTGCAGGCCTCTAAATCTATCCTATATATGATGCAAGCGTCATAGATTTTGACCAAACTCTTTTGTGCTGATATAAATGTGTTTTTCTTTAAACAGTACAGATAGTTTTCGTCGGAAATAAAACGGAATGTTCTAAGTAGTTCATCCGAATCACCAGATGAAGAATATATGAATATATAGTCTGTTGCTTAATGCGACAGAGTAATAAATCATTATTGAACTATAAAACCCAGTGGCGGCCGTATTCCATAGGTGTAGTCCAATTATTATTATTGTACCTATGATTACTGTCAGGGGTCCCGAGATCGGGTAGGTAGCCTTAATGTTTTAAAAATTTGCAATGTTTAGTTACTTTCCAGCATGTTATTGGAAAACTTCATTCTTGAAAATGGCTAGTGTTTCTGAATTTGTTGCTGAGAAACGGATTAGTAAATCTGCGCTTTCTAAAAATTAGAAAATCATTATTCTCAATGTGTTCAACGCTCTTCGCCACCAAAATTCAACGTTCGGAGTTGCAAAAATAGTTGAAATGTGCTCGAATATGACTGGAGTCGGACAGTCAACAATATACCGGCTTGTGCACGAGGATAAACACGGCCCGATCAGGTCACCAAAGAGAAGTACAGGAAGAAAAGAAACTGTAAAAAATGAGAATGAAAAGACTGCCATCAAAGAATCATACACCCGTTTTACTTAAAAAAAAAAAGAAATACCTACCTTGGACAAAATAATGTCTGAAATGAAAAAGGATGATTTCATCCCACCCAGGGGTAAGAAGAAACTATGGAAAACTTTAAAGAAAACTAATTTTTGTTATACCGGGTGTTGCATCGTCGAGCGGGACATAGGAAATCCCATGTAATTTTAAATAGGGTCAATTATTGGGTTCCCTAATTATTTTAGAGAAAAATTCTATTTAGGTTTATTAAAGAGCACTAAAACCCACATTCAAAAGAATAACTTTAGATATTTTTGATGAGCCCGTTTACGGGTTATCGCCGATTTCTTTTTAACTATTTCTCCTTTTTATGGCCCCGTATTTGCGGGCACCAGTCAAGGTAAAAGATGACTGTCAAATAAAGTTGTCATTTTGAAATGTGTGCTTTATTGTTATAAAAACTCGTACGAGAAAACAAAAACTAAAATCGGCGGTACTAACTACTAGCGCCATCTACCAATTGCGATCCAGACAAAATTATAATCTTTGGCGAGAACCACAGATTTATTCTGTAATCTGTGCTATACTCAAAGCCCAATGATAACACAGTAAGTACTCTGGCACTTTCATGGTTTCGGCTGTTACGTCACTGACAATAATATTAGGGTTTGAATGTAGGTAGACATTATTTGAATGCTCACTAGTTGCAAGCGCAAAGAACCGCTGCATTTGTTGAATTAAAATCAT
This sequence comes from Polydrusus tereticollis, assembly GCA_963920685.1. Taxonomy (NCBI): domain Eukaryota; kingdom Metazoa; phylum Arthropoda; class Insecta; order Coleoptera; family Curculionidae; genus Polydrusus; species Polydrusus tereticollis. The sequence goes on from OY987328.1 coordinate 23,316,349, forward strand.
TCTAAATAATAACCAGTGATTTATTGTTCGATAAGAGAACATTATAAAGGTATTATTACTGTGATTAAAATCTTTTCGTTCCTGTGTCTTCTTTTTTTTTATTTGTTTTATGGATAAATATGATGTATGCCTACAAGAATTACCTTGACTTGGCCGATGACCTGGCGTTCTTTATTGTATTATTATCAATCATCGCATCACGGGTATAGTTAGCAGAATGTAACAAATAATGTTTTAATAATTATGGGCTCTTTCAGTGTCCAGAATCTGGCACTTTAATTTGGAAAGTAGGTAGGTACTTACACGATGAGTTCTTTTCGATAAATAATAACCCGAGAAGAGCCAACAAACGAGAAGCGACAAAATCCCGAGTTTAGCATTGATTAAATGGGGACCAAATTATATGTCCTTCACCTTGAAATTTTGACAGTTGTCCGGGTTATTACACTAATAGAAGCACTAAAGCGATGAAGAAAATGCTTTACACTGAAATAAAAAATGTGGGTATCTAGTAAGAAGTAATTTTTTCATGATTATCTTCTGTGTTTCATGTAATTGGCTTTCCAGCAAATTTCGTCAAATAAAAAAAAACGAAATAAAATAAAAATATTTTTGAAATGTTTTATTAATTTTGCGTTACTTAGTGATAGTACATTTTAGAAAGGAGATGAAATAGTATATTACATACCAAGAGTGGTAAGAAACCTATTACACACGATTTCGAAAATTACGGTACGAGCGGTAGCGAAAATTGCCCTTGTTAATGCAGACATTATAATATTACGTAACTGGTCTTACGCACAGCTTGGCTTCTTACAATATAGTGTGTGTAATTAAAGTTTTACGGATAAAGTATACAGTGCCTAAGTAGGTTCTTACTAATACAGAAGCAGAAAATAGTATATTAAAGTACACGTTTTATAAAGCATTATATTATAGCACGGGTCCATGTTAAAAAACGAGCCGCTTGCGGCGAGTTCTTTTAGGGGACAAGTGCTATAATGGCTTTATAAAACATGTGCTTTATACTAGTTTTTCTATTTTGTCGTTTTTTTTTAATAAATAAACACATATTTAAAAAGAAAACAAACCCTTCAAAATTTATAAATTATTATGTCCAAAATTTATGTTTGTAACACTATTACAATTTTTTTATCAAGCTTGCCATGAAAATAAATAAATTTTAAATTGTGTCAGCCATTTTGCCACAAAATTTGTGTTTTAAAATTTTATTTATATTAACAAAATATTATGGAGCAAGATAATTTAAGTTTAACTCCCCCTGAGTTAAGGGATATTGCACATAAATGTATAAATCAACTTTTGCCAGAAAAATCCCGAAAATTATATGAAAAGGACTATGAGACCTTCACAAGTTGGTGCAATACAAAGGGCGTGTGTAAGATTTCAGAAAATGTTTTACTAGCCTATTTTGAGGAAGAAAGTAAAACCAAAATGTCATCCACCCTGTGGTCCTTATACTCAAAATTAAGAGCTTGCATTAATATTGACAAGAACATAGATATAAAGGATTATGCTAGACTGCAAGCATTGTTAAAAAGAAAATCTGTGGGCTACAAACCCAAAAAGTCTCTTGTTTTAGACTTAGACGATATTAATAAGTTTATAAATGGGGCTGATAATAGCAGTTATTTAGGATTAAAAGTAAGTAGTATTTACATATCTATATGCATTTTGTTTTGTACAATTTCACAGGTTTTATAAAAAAAATTTTTTTACAATAAAGTTGGAGAACGAACATTTTTAAATTACACCAATTTCTATTCTATCGTATGAACAGTAGGTAGACAGCTATCGAGATACAATAGTAGTAACTATGTAAATTCTAGGTTGCTTTAATTATGGGGTACAATGGAGCATGCCGGAGAGAAGAACTGACCAATATGGATGTAAAAGACATTCACTTTAAGGTTGCTTCCATTACAGTACACATTCCCAAAACTAAAACACATGTAACAAGAACGTTTCTTATAATTGATCAATCATGGATTAATTTGATTAGACAATATTTTGATTTACGTCCTAAGAATGTTACAACATCAAGATTTTTTCTTACGTATAGGAATGGGCATTGCATAAACTCACCTGTAGGTCTAAATACAATGGGAAAAGCTCCTAGCCTTATTGCAAAATACCTGTGCAAACCAAATCCAGAATGTTTTACTGGCCACTGCTTTAGACGGTCTAGTGTCACCGAGCTGGCCAACAAGGGAAGCGATTTGGTTACCATTAAAAGACACGGGGGATGGAAGTCTTCAGCCGTGGCTGAAGGCTATATTGAAGATTCTCTAAAAGCGAAAATGGATGTAGCGCAGAGCCTCTCTTCTAGTTTAACACCTTCATTAATAGATAATATTGATAATACTGCTACACCCTTACCTGGATCATCAAGATCGACAATAATTGAAGGAGTAGAAACTGCTTTTCAACCAAGTCTAATTAAAAATGGATTGGATTCTGGGGTCAGTTATCACAAAGTTTCGCATACTATGAATACTCAAACTATGCCTGAATTTAAGGTTAACGCGTCCGACACGAGTACAGTGACATTAAATGTTTATAATAACTGCACTATAAACAATGCCAATATAGTTGGAATTTGTATTTTTAAGATTTAATTAATATTTTTTGCAAAATAGTTCTCCTGTTAATAAAGTTAATATTTAATATGTTTTTTAATATTTTATGAACCAAAACAACACGTCAATCACGTCATACAGATTTGTAGATCTAGGCAACCAAACATACATACGTGGTTTTGTGTAGTATTTCGCACATTTGGACTAAAAAATATTAGTTATCTAGAATGCTATGCCGAACGGTGAAAAAAAAACATGTCAGTAGGGCCAACCTTTAAATAATAAAATTCGGAGTTCGAAATGGATATATTTCGAACTCGCTAGCGCGTTCGAAATATCTATTTTTCGAGACAAAATTAGAAAAACAGTTTTTTCTTATGTAGCCCTTTATTTCTTTTTAAATATTGAATACAGTTTTGTTACTGTTTCTTACATTTTTAATCAACAATCCTAAAACTAAAATAAACAATGATATCTAGGTCTATTGGTCCTTAAATTTACGTAACAAATAAGGGTCATAATCTAAAAGGTTTATTAATTTATTGTGATATTTTTATTATAATTATAAATTTCTAGATGGCTATTAGGCACTGCGTAAAATGTAAGTAAATGTTTGGCCAATTTTGAGTTTTGGTTATATTAGACATGATAGTGCTATTTTAATTTGCCTTTTAAATTAATTTTTAGTATTCTGATCCATTATGCGGCTTTAATTTGATATGTGTGAAGGTAGAAATTGTTTCTTAGCCCACTCCTATAATGCTACAAACCATTGTTGGATATCTTTTACAGGTAAATCTGCTATTTTTCAATTCTTCGATAGGCACATGGACAATAATTATAGGTAGTTAGAATTTAAACGGTAGGTAGATAATATGATATTTTATTTTGTTTAAAGAAAATAAATTGTAAATTTCGGAAAACAGTATGATTTTTTTGTAAAGTAGTAATATTACTACTTACTCTTTACTTATTTTACCTGATCTACGCGTAGAAATATGATATTATTCGGTAAAAACTACTAAATAAAAATAAGTACTTGTGCTTTCAGGAATATTTTTCAAGAAAACACAAGATCTGTTAGAAAAATAAAAACATGTTCTTTTAGATTAGTTTGATATTTTTTTCTTCCCGTCGCCTTTCCTTAAAAAGGTGCTAGTTTTTATACATTTAATATCAGCCTCACTTGAATAACATAATAAATAATGGTAGGTCTTTTCCATATACCTTTCACGTAATAAGATACAGCAGATAAATACAACAAAACAAATGTATTATAGCGGTGCAAATGTACTTACTGTTCAGGATCCTTTGGAAATGAAAACATGCTTATTCCTTGACATTCTTTTGAGTGACACCCTCGAAACGCACAGGTATTACCAGTCATAGTTTTATAATAGCACAGCACTCACAAAAATAAACAGTTAAACAATACACTTCTTTCAAAAAAAAAGACAACTAAACTAGATAACGATAACTCATCGACTACCGGACTGACGAGCCAGCTTAAACTTATGACAGTTGTCCGGGTTACCTCCCACTACATTGATTTCGCCAAATGTCATATTGTCGCTTCTCGTTTGTTGGCTCTTCTCGGTAATAACTTCAAACTAGTTTAATCATGACGTTATCAGCGTCTCCTCGCTTATAGGTAAGAAAGAATAAAGGCAGATTTATAAACTTCTTACGCCTGCGCTGGCAGTTGATGTTCGCATTCGCCATGCAGAGTTGAAATATCGAGAACAAATAGTACCGTCTATAAACTGTCACTGTCGTTCACGTTGTTTTTAATATACGTGTGTTTAAGGATTTATTAAATAAACATTTTTACAATAGGTGATAACAAAACACGAATATAAATATCTGAAAATAAATCATCCCAGAATATTGAAATTTTTCAATTGTACACATTTCAGGGTCTCCCATATTTATTTTAATCATTTTTGAACTGATATCCGTCCGTCTGTAATGCTCAAAATTTGCACACATAGGTGTGTACTTAAACTCATTAGTCGTTTGAGAAACAAACAGATTATAACAGGTGTAATACAATAAGTCTGTTAGGTCCAGTCCTGTACCTCTTATGTAGAAGTGGTATACATGAACTGAATCGAGATTGTCTTACACTTAAAAAAATGTCCCTATGCAGCAGTACTTTATTGTCAACTGACCTGTCGTGTACACTGTTCAGGCTCTGCCATATTTATTTTAATAATTTTTGGACTAATATCCGTCCATCTGTAATGATCAAATTTTGCACACATAGGTGTGTACTTAAACTCATATTAGACGTTTTAGAAATAAACAGGAAAAGGCTTTTTTATGAATTAAAAAGAGTATAGCAGGTGTAATACAATAAAGTGTGTTAGGTCCAGTCCTGTACATCTTATTTAGAAGTGGTATACATGAACTGAATCGAGATGATACTGCCATCCTGGATGTAGGTAATAAATATATAGAAGGTGCTAGAACACTAGAAACATCACTCAATAAAATTATGTAATAATTGGAGAAGCTGAATGAAAGACAGCAAATCAGTACACGTTAACTCCACAAGACTCATACATAACTACATATTAATTTGTATAAATAATACCCAGATACTTGAGCAGATAACTTTCTTAAATACCCTTAAATATCTTGGACTTAGTGTGGATGCAAAGCCACGTTGGAGGGCCCATATCCAAAAAAGAAGCGAGAAGCACTTGGTTTAAAATATAGATAAATGTACTTGCTTATTGGAAAATATTCTTTGTCAGTTGACAATAAAGTACTTCTGTAAGAACACATTCTTAAACTAATATGGGCATATGGCTTACAATTTTTTGGGATTGTGCTAAGCAAAGTAGTTCGTTAATACCGAAGTCATGCAATGGTTTTAAAATAAATTACTTATCAATTCTATCAAATAAAATCGTTTACTTGCAACAATTGGGTTAATAACAAAATAAATTAAAATCTAATACTCACCATACATTATTATTATCGTAAAGTTTGGCAGCAAACTTGTCTTAATTTATAAAAAAATCGACTTTTATCGTTAAATTTTTAGATTGGAGAATTTAAGCTAAGTTACAAATTGCTTTCAACAGCTTTCAATCTAAGGTCGATTGTTAGGAAAATTGAAAATGTAATACCAGGAACTGCACTGGCTTGTTTAAAGTGATTTTAAAGCTGAGTTTTGATAGTTTTATATAATATTATCAATATAAAGGGTGTTCCAAAGTTCCAGCTTTATTTGCCAGGCGGATTGCCCGAAATTTGTGCCCAATACAGAAGAAAACGTGGCAATATTAAATCGCTTACAAAAAGGCGTTTAACGTAGATATTTTAAAACCTACAGAGTAACTTAATAGCAGCAATTTTAAGACTAGGCCCAGTTTTGTATTATTTTTATCCATGCAAGAAGAAAGTCGATGTGAGTAGCCAATACCGATATATCAAAAAAATTTTGAACAAAAGGGATCTTAAAAAGAAAAAAAAACATACGGTTGTGTTATGTGGTCACCTCAATACCTGGAGTAAGTCTCTTGAAGAAGTGCATCGAAAGTTTTTAAAATATATGTACTATAAGAAGTTTGACTTTTATTCCCAAAGGGGTTTTGATCATCAGGTATTACTGCGAATTTTTAATAGAATGACTCTTGAGAACAGACGAATCAGAATATGCTTGGTTTATCTTTTTACGGTTATAAATGGGAGTGTGGAGAGTCTTGATATGCTAGCTCTCAGAGAATAGAATAAACAATAGGCATAAAAAACCGTTCAGAACAAGTCTGTGTACAAATTCTCCATTACACCGTCTGTGTGAATTATTTAACAAGTTTACAAGTGAATTAGATGTGCATACTCTTACGCTTGGGAAATTCACGGAACTTGTCAATATGAAACTTTAAAACCATCAGGCGTAGGGCTTACCATACTTAACTACTATGATTATTGTTTGCAAAAGATGCAAGTACTCTTATGTTGTATTCATGTGTCTGTAAATGGCAAATGCTGTTGATATTGTATTGAAATAAATAAATCAATAACGCGCAAATACAGGATGTCAATTTGAAAGCGAACAGCAGATAATATTTCTTCCGCTGATAACTCTGAAAATTTGGAGAAATACGTCAATTTAGATCTAAAGAGGAACAACTTTATAGGTATTAGTTGTTGTGTTAAAATCTTAAAAGACAACCCCTACTTATTTGGTCATTTTTAAATTCCTTATGTAATTTTAAACAAGTAATCAGTCAATTTCCAAAGAAACGGTGACATTTAGCGACTTTTACAGAGAGTACCCTTTTTATGTAAAAGGCATAGGAAAATCATAGTCTGATGTCAAAATGGCAAGAAATTGAAGCCTTAGACTTAGAGGAATGTTCATATAAACTTTATTTTTATTTCCGTCTTCTATCTACCCTAGAAGTTTGTAACAGGATCACATTAACACCCTGTAAATACGTTAAAAAAGCACTTTGCCTAAACAAACTAAAAATCCTCTAAACCCCTACAATATATTATAGTAACATCGCTATAGTATTTTATTATTATGAAAAATTGGCTAAATTTTTAATTTTCACATGACTTTTTCCACCCTGTGTAATGCACACTTAAGTTCTAAAATATAACAACTAACAACAACAAAATGCTAATTATAATAGTAATACAGGGTCCTGCAACACTGCGTCAGGCTTCCATAGCTCCTGTACGAAGTAAGTCAGGAATCTCATTCATATGCTCGCTTATAGGATTATAAGATGTATTTCAGGAAAATCTTTTCGCATATACAGGGTGGCCCAAAATGTGTGATAACATAATGTGGTAATTTTTTAAATGAGACACCCCGTATTTTTTTGCCTATTTATTTTATTTAATTGCTTTGGTAGTTATGTAGTCAGAAAATAAATTTTAAAAATAAAAGCTCTTTTCAAGCAACATGATTCATAAAACTTGCAATTATTTTGATAATGGCTGGAAATAACGTATTTGCTTGTATTACAAAAAATTTGTGTGAATTCTACTTCACACTAAATAAAAATATACAGGGTGTTCCATTTGAAAAACTTGAGGAAAATTAGTTTAAAATGTGTAATTTTTGAAACTTTGTTTTGAACACCCTGCATAAAATAGATAAATAAAGCTCAAACATTTCCGTGATTAAGAAAATGCTTTAGGGTACCTACTTTTTTTTGCAAGGACTGTAAAACTATTGTTTTTAGTTTTTAATTTATTGCTCTTAAACTACCAAGCAAGTCAAATAAAATTTTAGGCAATAGAAACCATTGCGAGCCTAAATAGGTAAAAAAAATACCACATTATGTTAAGATACTTTTTTGGCCACCCTGTATATGCGAAATTATTTTCCTTAAATGCATTCTATAATACAGTATAAGTGAGCATATCAATGAAATTCGTCACTTATTTCGTTCCGTATATGAGCTATGGAAGTCTGACGCTGTGTTTCAGGATCCTGTATAGATAGATAGATACAAGAAATGGAACAATTCATCGTGCGTACTTCTTACATATTGGTATACCTAGCTATTTAAATTTACAATGATGAGGGCCAAGTGTATAGATATGAATTAACCTTAGAGTTAAACACTTAGATTTACCTTTAAGTTAATCCCAAGATAAAATGAATTGCCAGTTGTATAGGTTTGGGTTAAAAATGTTTTTTTAGCTAGCTGCTAACATAAATGGCATAAATTATCAAAATTCTAGATGTAAATTATTCGAACCTTACTTTATCATTTGTTGTCTTGTTCCAACTAAAGAAAAAACGATTCATACCCATACTAGAAGAAAAAATCTACTACTTGGAAGGAGCTGACCAAAGAATTTAATTTATCAAATAATAAAGAACCCTCACGAAATTCAAAAAATTTAAAAGAAAAATGGAAGAATATAAAAAATGACACAAAAAAGAAATTTGGTGACGACAAGCAAGAACTTTTCAATACATCAATAATATCTATATCCTCTTCATCATCCAAAAGAAAATCGTAAACAATATAAAAAGCATCCATAATACCTACAACAAAACATTTTAAACAATTCTGATGTAACCTATTATTTTAGAAAGCAAGTCAAAAAATACAAATACATGAGTACATAGGTTAGGTTGTAAGTAATGACAATGAAATAAGAAAAATACCAAAATACGCCGTTAATCCTAGGATTGCAAGTTAACTCGTACCCGATCCAAGAGTTGAAGGTTAATACTAGAGTTGGGAATAACTTCCGCTTATACAATACATTTTTATACTAACCCCCGGATTAACTCGCATTTTTGAGTTAACCCAAAACTATACAACTAGGCCTTAATGACAATATACCATATACAGTCAGTCCAAAAAGTCTCCATACATTACATATTTTTAAACATATTTTTTATTAGTTTTAACCAGCTAACTATAATAATAATAATAATCTTTATTTAGCACTTGGCTAGTTATTGCTAAAAAAATACTAAGCTAACTGTTGCCTAACCAATAAAAAGTTGAATAAAAAATAGCTGTGAAATATTTTATTAAAATGTTACATCATAATTTAGAAATATTTAACAAATACTATGTCAAAAAAGTCTCCACACACTTAACAATAATCAATATTAATTGAACAGAAAATTACAATATCTTTTAACCTAATATTTAGTTGGACCTCCGTTGGCCTTGATAACCTTTTGTAATCTTTTTGACATGCTTGCAACCAGCTTTCTAGTAATTTCTGGAGGTATGGTCTCCCATTCGTGTTTTATTCTATTTTTTAACTGTTCCTTATTTGAAAGATTGTATTTGCGAATGCGCCGTTTTAGATCATCCCACAAATGTTCGATTGGGTTAATATCGGGTGATTGTGGAGGGGTATGAAGCTGGTGTCGCTCATTATGGATCATCCATTCGCGGGCTATCTTTGCGGTATGTTTAGGATCATTGTCCTGTTGGAAACGGTACCTTCCTTCGAGTCCCAATTTCTGGACACTTTCTCTCAAATTGTTCATTAAAATGCTTAGATAAACATGCTGATCCATTGTACCATCAATAAAGTTTAAATTTCCTACTCCACCTGAAGACATGCATCCCCAATGCAGAACACTGCCACCGTAGAAGAAATATTTTCAATTTTTAATGCTATATTCTTCTTTCTCCAAACTTTAGTTTTGCCATCAGACCCAAAAAGATTGATCTTAGTTTCGTCACTAAAAATTATTATTTCCCAAAACTCAGGAGGCTTTGAAACGTATTTCCTAGCAAACTCTAACCGTTTTCAGTGATTAATTTCTGAAATAAACGCCTTCTTTCTGGCTACACGTCCATGTAAACAATTTCTCACAGTTTGCGGACAAACGTTTTTCGAAAATTCTTCTCTAATTTCTTCTGCAGTTTTTGGTGCACTTTTCTTTGAATCTTTACTTATTTCTCTAACAATACTGGCCTCTTCACGACTTCACGTGGAATTAATTTCTTAGGTCGACCGGAGCGGGGTCGAATCTTATACCAACCAGTTGATTTGTATTGGTTTACTATGTTTTTCTATATTTCTAAATGATTTTACATCTTTCCCTAAATCAATTACAATCTTTCGAACTGCATTGGAAATTTCACAATTTCTTTCACTCATTTTTGTAACAAATAAATTCACTGCAAAATCAATTATATAACGGGTGACAGATTAAAAAGTATGGCTGAAAATGATTCATTTGTTTTAAATTTAGCTAGCAATGACTACTTAATTAAGTGCAACTAAATATAATGTAGTTTTCCTTGCGTATATCTTATTGTATGGAGACTTTTTTTACTTAGTTTTTGTTAATGTTTTTAAATTAGGTATGATGCAACATTTCAATGAAATATTTTGCAGTTCTTTCTTTCTTTTTGTTATTGGCTCTGATATTTTGCAGTTAGTTTTTATTTAATTTTTTATTGGTTAGGCCTGGAATAATAGTATAGATTTTGTTTTTTCATGGTTTCAGTTAGATGGTTAAAACTAATAAAAAATATGTATAAAAATATGTAGTTTATGGAGACTTTTTGGACTGAGTATATAATAAAAACATATAGCCTTACACCACTACTCTGCAAGCAATTTAAAATCATATCATATATCATCAAGAACAGTTTCAAACCGCCTATCAATTATATTTTTAAAAGTACTGGATTTACAATCTGTATGGAACCCATAATTGAAGATTACAATAGCAAGACAACTTTACCAGAACTGATTGACAAAATTTAACAATCAAAGATTGATTGACATTCAAACTAGCCCAAACTTGAAAAAATTTTTTCAAAAGGCTGACTTCGGTTTTCCATTTTATGACCGGCTTTGACAAAAATAACTTTTGATATCTCGGTATAGTCAGTACACCGAAATTACCCCAAAACAACTTTCAAATCTTAAACAGGTCTTAGTGACCTAAATTTTGTAGGCCTATGTGTACCTAATTAATAATAAAAATATTTTGTAATAATTTCTCTATAAGACAAGGTTTAAGTTTTTGAATATGCCCAAAGAAAATGCTTATTTTTTAAATCTTATTTTTTATTGAAAAGGGTTTGCTTTTTCCTTCTGCCAGAACCATCCTCAGACGCGTTTCGCTGTATAACAGCTCATCAGTGAGGCTATGGGTTCTGACAAAAGGAAAAAGCATCGGCGTCTGTTTTAAAACAGAAAAATCGGTTTGATACAGAGAATGAAGCTAGATGGCTCCATCTCGTGGTGCTGGTAAATAACACCAATTTCTAAGCATACCTGCGCCCTCTGACATGGACTTATCAAGCCACAAATTATCTTATAACGATCTTATTTTTTAGTTCATTTAAAACCCATATAGACTGTACAAAAAGGAAAATAAAATGCATTTTGCCAAATGGATGTTTTCCCGAGAAACTTTACCCATTTTGCATAATAACTTTTCCATTTGGACGTCCAAGAAAAACGTAAACAGATACACTATGTAAAATTTATTGCGACACTTAACAACTTTTGATGTTCAAGTTTTCCTCTTTGCGTTTGAATTTTTAGGAAACAAGGTCGAGATACACTGAGTGCTTTTTATAAATTCTGTGTAACCAGGGATATAATAATTACGGCTGAGCTGCTGGGCATAAGCTGCTTTACCTAGTTAAATGGCCTAAATAATTATAAGCTCTTATGCTTAATTCTAATTCGAAATAGTATGCTGTAGTAAATGACTTACCTGGATGAAAAGTAAGTTCATCTGGAACATGGCTTATTAGCAGTTTGTAGACTGGTCTGATATGTGGCGTAGGTATGGTAACGTATGTCGCAAAAGCTTTGGCACAAATAATAGTTATTTATATTACTTGTATGGTATGAGCACTCGTGTGGTTACTACGACTCGGGCTACAACCTCGTCGTAGCAATATTCCCCACTCGTTACTGTAATGAGCCTTAACGTACGTGTGATATACAACATTTTATATAAGACCCAGAATTGTGTTTTTTTATGTATTCAAAATGATTTTCATATTATGAAACGACCTTACACAAAAAATACCGCCGAAACAGAAAAAAACCAAAGTAGCATGTAATTTTGGTTACTATGCCGACGAAGTATATTGTCAAATGTTTCAACAAGCCATTTCACTACGCGACGTGTCATTTCCAAAGAAGCAGAATTTAAAAAAAGACTACTAAAAATGAGTGAAACTGATCTTCCATCAGGCATAGAAGAAATTGCCCAATCCGCTATATCCTCGCTGTTGCCAAAAAAGTCCAAGGACAAATGCAATAAAGAATACGACCGTTTTATTAGCTGGTGTAACGAAAAAAACATTAAAAACTTGCAAGAAATGGTATTTCTCGCATATTTTGTGACATTATCACAGAAGTACAGCTCGTCCAGTCTGTGGGCATTTTATTCCATGTTACGCGCCACAATTTTCATAAAGAATAACGTGGATATAAGCAAGTTTGCCAAACTACAAGCGCTTTTAAAAAAGAGGTCTGAAGGATATAAAGCCAAGAAGAGTAAAGCTTGATTTATAAACTCGAAAAGTTGGTGAGGTTGAAGTTATGATCAAGTTTGTGAGGTTAGATATTCCGAACTCCGAGCATAAAATTGGTTATCTCGAGCTACCCGGGAAGTTTTCGAACCTTACATGAGCTTTACATGAACAACATGAACGAGTGTATAAATGGAACTGAGTGTTCCCTTTAGTTTAAATTGAACTCCTATTTCCAACACCAACTGAACCTCAACCTCGCGAACTTTTCGAGTTTATAAATCCAGCATAAAACGTTTACTAAAGAAGAAATTGGTAAATTTCTAATAGAAGTAGAGGACAAGAAGTGTTTGCTCGTTAAGGTAAGCTATTCATACATGTTTAATATAGATTTAAAATATCCTACAAATTAAACGAACCTTTAAATAAAATGGGCAATTTTTAACGTTTTATTTTAATTGTTGCAGGTGGGGCTATCATTGGAATCGCTGGTGCTTGCCGCAAACAAGAGTTGGCAGATCTGCGGTGTGACAATGTCAAAGATGAAGGCAGCGTATTTCATATTGTAATTCCCGATACCAGAACAAAAATCTGCAGAGACTTTTTTGTAACTTCTGGCGGTATCGAAGGTGTAAACCTGGTTGGCATCGTGCGCCGATACAAAACACTTTGCCCAACAAATACGAGTCACTGTTGTTTTTTTGTTGGATTCAGGAAAGGTGTATGCAGAAGACAACCCGTGGGAATTCATACTTTTGGAGGTATGCCAAAAGCCATTGCTACTTTTTTAAATTTGCCGCATCCAGAAGCTTACACTGGTCACTGCTTTCGGCGGTCCTCAACATTCATGCTGGCTGATTCGGGAGCGGACCTTCTAAATATCAAACGTCATGGAGGATGGAAAAGCAACAGTGTAGCTGAAGGTTATAAAGATACCCCCAAGGAAAACAAAAAGAAAGTGGCGAAGAAGACACTTGAGGTTGGGGAAAAAATTTTTGAAAATGTTTCCTTAACAAGTAGTTCAAGCAACGTTGCAAGCACTTCTTTTAATGTACAAAACATTTAAAAGACAGACCAGGTGCTGTCATCAGCTTCAGGTATTAATTTTACTTTTAATATATATAATAAATAGGCATTTTTTTGAATAAATAAATTGTTAAAAATTGCTTTATGATTTTTTTATGTATTCAAAATGGTTTTCATATTTATGCAGTGACATTACACAAAAAATGACAGTGACTGACGGAACAATAAAATCATAGTTTTTCATTACATCACTCAGTACGATAATATAGTATATTACTTGTTTAAAAGTTTTATATTGTTTTTAGGTTAAGCAGCTAAAAATACAACTTTTTTTGTCTCTTAATATTTTTTCCTGTTTTACTTCGTTTTCGAGAAAAAAAAAATTTCGGCATGCAATGAATTGGCTTTTATTCTTTTTCTCGAAAACGAAGTAAGATACAAAAACTATCAACAGACAAAAAAGTTGTATTTTTAGCTGCTTAACCCGAAAAATATAAAATTTTTAAGCAAGTTTTTGGAGCTCTGCTCCTAAACACACCCCGAGACTGCTAAATTTCATTCAAAGAAGCGTTATTTTCTTGATCAGCGACCATGCTCTGACAAGCAACCTTAAAAGCCTTTAACCTCTTAATTTCATAGCAAGTGGTCAACTGGGGTTGCCCGCTTGATTCCACCAAGAGCGGCACATGACGAACCACTGCAGCCCGCCCGTACGTGGTTCAACTTAGTAATCCCTCGAACGACACTGTTCAAAACAACTTTTATGTGGAGAACGTCATCACTCTGGAACCATCCCCTTGAAGTATACATCTCCCAAGATTCAAGACCAACATGAATCGTTAAATCGAATAAAGAATTTATCCTGCAGTATTGTGCCTGATTATTAAAAAAAATAAGATTGATGATGAGGTAAACGTTTAAAACTTATACAGAACAAAAAATACAACATTTTTTCAAAATTATTAGCGGACGAGTAAAAATTATTTTCAACCAAGAGGGCTTGGTTTACATCCCAATTATAAAGGGACGATATGTCTAACCATATCTAGGTTGAAATCGTGTCAAATTCATAGTATAGCATGATATACATACATACATACTTAAATAATCGATCTCAGAGTGTTAGAGTTGGTAATGGTATGTCGGGATTTCAGTTGGTCAGATCCGGAGTGCCACAAGCCTTAATCTTAGGCTTGCTTTGGTTCCATATTATGTATCCCATGGACTTGTATAGCCAGGTAAACAATGTATATATTCACTCATATGCCGACGATACTCAGGTTTACTTTAGTTTTAAGCCTGATAATGCCGACGTTGCCAGTTGCCAGTATTAACCTAAATCGGAGCTTGAAGCGAATAGGTAAATTTTGTCACTGTCACAGTTTTAGGCTTATTCACAGAAAACTGAACTAATGTTGTTTTGTCCTAAAAAATATTATAACACTCTCATTGCTGACCTCAACATAACTCTTGATACTTAAAGATTAGTTTTTGTTGAAAAGGCCAGTAATTGGAGGGTTGTGTTTGACAGCGAATTAAGGTTCAATGAACATGTTAATGGGTTGTTTAGAAGGGCATATTTAGTATTAAAAAACTCTACAGTAATAAATATATACTAAACTTTAAAACACGAAAAAAGCTATGTGAGCATATTCTTTTGCCTTTATTTTATTATTGCCTAATACTTTATTACCCATGCTTGGACATCATTATGAAAGAGACGCTTCAAATTTTACAAAGTAATTGTGTCAGATTTATATACAGGGTGTTCATTTGAAAAATTCCCACCACGGATTTATCGAAAACCACTGATTAAAAGAAAAAACGCCGAGACACGTCAAAAGATTTGCCAAAGGGGACAACTTTCTAACCAAAAACTACTTCACCCCCTTTTACCCTCTGCCCCCCGGGGTCATCCTCTTAAAAATTTTAAATGACAAGGGGTATCAAGTAATAGCTTGTTTGAAAGGTCTTTCGAAGTGCTTTATTTTGACGTTTGATTTTTTAAAATCGGTCGATTCGTTTTCGAGAAAAGTAGAAAAGTCTTTATTTATTTTAATTTGTTCAGAT
The DNA here is from genome assembly GCA_963920685.1 of Polydrusus tereticollis. Classification (NCBI taxonomy): domain Eukaryota; kingdom Metazoa; phylum Arthropoda; class Insecta; order Coleoptera; family Curculionidae; genus Polydrusus; species Polydrusus tereticollis. The sequence continues at coordinate 23,332,007 of OY987328.1, forward strand.
AAAAAAAAACACACGAAAATATCACTTTTTATTTCAATAAGTGTTCAAAATGTTGCCCGTTATTGGCCAAACAATGATATAGGCGATGTTCAAATTCCTGACGGACATTTTCAAAAACATGTTGTGGGAGATCATGGCAGCTTTCGATGATGCGTTGACGAAGTTCATCCAAACTTTCAGGTTAGGGAGTGAACACAATAGATTTCAAAGGCCCCATAGAAAAAAGTCTAATGGCGTCAAGTCAGAAGACCTAGCAGGCCATTCTATAGGCCCTCTTCGCCCTATCCATTTATCTGGAAACTCGTCGTCTAGCCATTGCCGAACCGGAAGAACATAGTGAGGAGGAGCGCCGTCTTGCTGGAAATATATTTCAGCCTCATCAAGTATAGGGTTTCCATCGTCTTCGATTTGGTTTTCAATGGTTTCAGTGATAAGCGGATTGATGGTATTTTCCAACATTTCTAAATAAATGCCTCCATTTAAATTCCCATCAATAAACAATGGCCCAATCACTTTGTTTCCTAAAATGCCTGCCCATACATTAATTTTTTGATGGTACTGAGTATGCCCTTTTACAAAAGCATGAGGATTTTCATTGCTCCAATACCTGCAGTTATGCTTAATAACAAATCCACATAGATAAAATGTGCATTCATCACTGAAGCAGATATTCTTTACATGAATGGTATTATCATTAATCGCTGCAGTCATTTGTTCACAAAACTCAACTCGCCTATCGAAATCATCTTCGGTTAACTCTTGCAATATTTTCATTTTGAATGGATGAAATGTATGTAATTTAGTAACTGTGTGTACAGAGCCTAATGAAATACCAGTCGCATCAACAATTTTGAGTAATGAAGTATTAGGATTTATGCCAAAATGACCCAAAACTTCAACTTGAGCGGTTTCATCCAAAACTCTACGATGATTACGTTTTTTATTTGCAACAGATCCAGTTTGAGTAAATTTAGTAACAAGGTCCAAAACATACCTATGCGAAGTTATCTTTTCCGGATGTCTGGCGTTAAATGTGACGGCAGTGTGCCGAGCACATTGATTTTAGGCACCATAAATTAGAATAATTTCCACTCTTTCGGCTAGTGTGTAAACCATTTTGGAAGTAAAATCTGAATTAATAAATTAATTTTCACTATCCCAAGATTGTCACAAAGGTAACTGACAGCAAATTAAATTCTTTCTTTTCCTTAGCAACTATAAAAAACTAAACAGGTATAAGAATAAATACAGTTCGCCCATGTTATCTGTGTTTATAAATAGATGGCTGAATTGCTGTTTATGTTGGTTTTTGAACACGTATTGAAATAAAAAGTGATATTTTCGTGTGTTTTTTTTCTGTCTGAACAAATTAAGATAAATAAAGATTTGTCTAATTTTCTCGAAAACGAATCGACCGATTTTAAAAAATCAAACGTCAAAATAAAGCACTTTGAAAGACCTTTCAAACAAGCTATTACTTGATACCCCTTGTCATTTAAAATTTTTAAGGGGATGACCCCGGGGGGCAGAGCGTAAAAGGGGGTGAAGTAGTTTTTGGTTAAAAAGTTGTCCCCTTTGGCAAATCTTGTAACGTGTCTCGGCGTTTTTTCTTTTAATCAGTGGTTTTTGATAAATCCGTGGTGGGAAGTTTTCAAATGAACACCCTGTATAGTCTTAGAAAGTATGATCACATTGGATTGTACTTTTGATATTTAGAATGGCTTAACATGAAGAATACATTTAAATATCATCTTGTTAGTTTTACCCACAGTTCGTAATAGTAAGTCAACCCTGCTCCATCTTGCTGAAACCATACCTGTTCGTTTATGCCATAATTTACACCCGATAAAGCCATTCTGCAAGAAAGAATTATGTGATTGCTGAGGAGGTCCAGATATTTTTTGCCATTGTGCCAAGCTTCATTACTATGGTTTTCAGGAAGGTTCAATTAATCTGTGTAGAGACTACCTGGCTGGTAGATCACAGTATGTGATTTGCAGCCGGAAAATTTCTCAAAATCTAGCATTGAATAAAGGAGTTCCCCAGGGGTTAATTTTGGGGCCTTTGCTGTTTGTGATTTTTACCATTGACATGCATAGTCATGTAACTGGGTGTAGCCTTAATCAATACGCCGATGACAGTCAGATCCTTACAACTTTTAACAAGACAAATGCTCTTCAGGCCGAACAACTAATTAATAACTGCTTAAATTCTATGTAGGTACATATATTCTAATAATAATGGACTGAAAATTAATCCAAAAAAGTCAGCAGTAATGTTCTTTGGACCTAATAGCGAGTGGGCTAAAACTAACATCAATGTGGCCATGGCACAGGTCAAAATTCCGATTGTCAGCGAATATAAAAACCTAGGAATTATTTTTGATAATAAATTAAAATTTAGAAGTCAAGTCGCACGGGTTGCTCAAATAGCATACTATTGTTTACGCAATTTATATCAAAATCAATTTATTCTAAACTTAAAATTAAAAAAACAGTTATGTGAGTCTTTAGTGCTTTCTCATTGTAATTATTGCAATTTTGTATATGGTCCCTACTTAGATGTCAATTCAAAATTTAAACTTCAGAAAATTCAAAACTCCTGTATGTATTCGTTTCATTTTTGGTTTGAGATAGGGATCGCGTCAGTCATAAATTAAAAGAATTGAGGTGGCTGAGTTTAAAGGACCGAGAAAAACTGCATTTGGGATGCTTTCTGCATAGACTCCTAAAAAGTGGAACTCCACAATATCTACGTGAAAAGCTGATTTTTCGGAATACCTTACATCAGCGCAATACCAGGCACAAGGACCGCTTTCAAATTCCTAAGCATCATACAAGTCTTTTTAAACATTCGTTTAGCTATACATCCATCAGGCTCCTTAATGAGATTCCTGCCAATTGGCTGGACCTAGCGTGTGTTTCTTTTAAAGCTAGGTATAGAAACTTTTTGCTTGATAATAATTGTTGACTACTTTGTTTTTTCTTGTCTAGATGATTTTGTTTTCTTTCTTTGCTTTGTATAAGAGGTTTATATAACTTATCTTCACTTTTTCATAATAATTATAGTATAGTTTAATTTTGCAGTTTACACTTTACACTTACCTTATAGTTCAAGTAGATATTAGGCATGTTTTATTTTAGACTCTTGTATAAGTTAAATATTATGTAAATTGTATTCTTTTGCATGCTCGGTTAAAAGCAGCACTGCGGTACTTCGCCGAGTTATAAATAAAGGCATATTATTATTATTATTATTATTATTCACATTACCATCTGAAAAAAGGTCCCACAATATGACTACCAACTATGCCCTTCCCAAACATTAACTTTTCCAGGCCTCTGCGTATGATCTTCCTGGAACCAGTAAGTACTCTCAGCAGACCAATAACGATAATTGTGTCTATTAACAAGGCCATTTAAATGGAAAGTAGCTTCATCCGAGAAAATGATATTTGTTGCGAGGTTATTGCATCTTTCCATCATCAGCTCACAAAATTCAGCTCTTCTATCAAAATCGTCCTCGATTAACTCGTGCACCAACTTTATCTTGTAGGGATGCAACTTCTCCTGCTTAAACAAATTTTTTACTGACTGATGAGACACATTAAAATCCATTACCAATGACCTGGATGATTGTGTTGTATTTTCATGTATTGAGAGCATGATATCCAAAGCTTTGTCTCCCCTGGTTGCTGTTTTAGGTCGACCTGATCTAGCGGCTTCTCTAACACTGCCTGTTTCTCGAAATTCCTTTACCACTCGACACACCGTTGACTAATTTATTGGAGGCCTATTTCGATATAATTCATTGAAAAGTTGACAAACCTTGTCTGCGATCTCTTCATATTTCCGGAACCGCTCATTATTAAAATTTCAACTCGTTGTTTCTCATTCAGATGAACCATAGTGTAAACAAATTGGAAATCAGACAGCAGAAAATTAAACAGGAACTCAAAATTGACACCTCTTAGGTCGCTGTCATGAAATTACCTTAACTCAACTGGTGGGTATTCGGTAGGAATAATTATAATTAGAAAGTTCTTCATTTTTGAGCTGTCATTATCTCGGAAACGCTTGCAGATAGGTGAAAATTTGAAATGCAGAAAATTCAGAGTTTTCCCAGTAGAATCCAAATAATATGCAATCATATGCAGGGTGTTCCATTTAAAAAAAGTTAGTCTCTATGGTAACCAAACCAAAAATATTCATGCAGGTAGAAATGTAAAGAATAATTTACTGAACAACTTTCATAAAGGGCACTTTATCATATTAAGTGTTACTTAATTCTATTATATGGGTTAAACTTCGCCCTTGATATTATAATTTTAATTGTAATATTGCAAATAATGAGTTTTAATAATATTAATAATGTGCCAAACTGATGAATTTTAAAATGAGTAAACAAATACAATAGCCATTTACCAAATACCTAAAAAAATTCTTTTCTATACCACACCTTAAAATTTTATATCACGGTCTGGTAGAACCCCATCTTACCTATGGAATCTTGGCATGGGGTGGTATCACCAACAATTATTTATCTTCATTGGATAAAGTACAGAAATGGATGCTAAAAATCATATATGGTAAAACACGAAGTTTCCCAAGCAAAGAACTTTATAACCAGGGAGGATTCCTAGACATGCGTGAACATTTTTGCTTAATCATGTTAACCAAACAACATAAAAATAGGTTACAACTGAATCCCATAGAACACGGATATGAAACAAGAAATAAAGAACATACTACCAGAGTACCTATTGCAACAAAAACAGTTACTCAAAGAAGCTTTTTCTTTTTAGGACCACACATATATAATAAAATACCAAATGACATAAAAATTATAAAATCTGACAATTTATTTAAAAAAAGAATTAAAAAATGGATCCTCGATAAAAGCAGCAGTTACATACATAGTTTAATAGACATAAAAAATGTGTACTATACTGAATACTAAAATAAAAAAAAATAAAAAATATATTTACTAGCGTAAACAAAACAAAAACCCCAATTAATCCCAACACTAACCTAGACAGTAATAGGTATGATACTTTTAAAAAACAAACTTCCTACTTTGACGATTTTTCCCATTATAGATAGTTATAAAGATAATATGTGATCTGTATTGGCGCTTCCTGGCTAATTTCGCCTTAACTAAATATGTGATAGATATTCTGCAAACATGCAACCACTGACCATACCTTTTTTTTATTACTATTCCCCTTGCTTTCGCTTGTTTAACTTGCTTGGATGTGTATTGTTTAATGTTCACTAATGCTTACATTTCTTTTCTTTTGGTAAGGGTGTTATTTCTATAATTTTAGGTATAATGATAATATATTGTTTTTTTTATATACTTACTTTATTCTTTTCATTTATATATAATATGAATTATAGTACATTCATGGACGATGGTGAAAGATATATTAGGTAAATACGCACAAGTTCAGATGAACTTTAGCCGTAACAAATAATATATTCACATTGTCATTCATGGCATCAAGTATCAATTATTGTAAAGTAAAGAATGAAACTGTGTAATATATTATATTATTATTATTATTATTATTATTATTATTATTATTATTATTATTATTATTATTTGTGTATTAAGAGCGCAAAGTGATACATACGCTCGAAATATACACACGATTTTTTCTACAACGGGTGTTTTTATAAAAAAATGTTTGTTAATAGGTATTTACTGCAAAATAAAAATTACAAATTGCATAAGTACATATTAGTTATTTAAATACCCTCTTACTGGTCACAATATTGTCGACATGTGTCAAACACCCCTCAACGCCTACTTTCAAAATGGGGTCAAACATGTGGAACACCAGATGTTTTATGATGGTTGCCAGAGTAATCAGGCAAGGCAAGCGAGCGGTTTGGTTGCTGTGTCGCTCGACGAGCGGCCAAGTAAACAATACACTCGCTCTTCAGAAAAGTGCTTTCTTTGGAAGCGCAAAACTGTACTTTTCGCTCGGTTGCACGATTGTAGGAAAATTTATTTATTTTTCATCTATCAATTATTTACTTATAATACCTTAGAAACGGTTGCTAATAAACATCATCATAATAGCATAGAAAGTATTAGCAGGCGATAAAGTTCATAATGCCCGGTGATTTTCATAATGCTCGGTAATTATTATTAAAGAAAATATTGAACAAAATTTGTATTTATTTTAACCAATTTTTTTACATAATATTATTCTGTTTTTCCTATGTTAAATGTACAATTTTTGAATTTTCCTGAGAAAGAAGCTATATTTTTATTCTTTAATGATTTCCAATATCATGGCTGGCTAATAATAACACCCTTTACAGGGTGTCCGGGTGAGAATGCACTCTACAGGATCTCGTAAACCATAGGACATACAGATCTTGTTAAATTGGAAAAAAAATGCGCATTACTAAATCCTGCAACGTCACATTTTCAAATTTAAGACACTTCGAAGATATTTGGGCAACACCAATAATGTTTGCGATTTCGTTCTTATTGTATACTAATTCCATTTGGAGAGATATTTTGTCAAAATAAATTTTACATTTTTATTGTCACTTTTTTCCCTCTACAAGCTGAATTAATTAAGTTTTCAATCCAACGTTTCGTTTTTTCGCAACCATCAATTTTTTTTATGGTCGTAAAATTTTGTTTTATGTATTATAAATTCTACTTTTTATTCTGAATCCAATATGAAATATCATACTTATTATTTTTTTTTACGTACCTACCATAATGTTAAAGATTAAGAAGCCAACTAAAGTTTAAATACAACATTAAAAACAAAAACTTTTAAAATAAGGTGCTCATTTGCATTGATGATGAGTTTTATTAGTCCGAAACGTCTAATTAATAATAAGTGTGATATGTCGTTGGGTTCACAATAGAAAGTAGTACAAAATAAAATTATACGATTATTTTACAAAAACGAAGTGACTCAAAAATGTTGTTTTGTCCAACCATCGATTTTTTAAATTTGACAACATGACGTTGCAGGATTCAGTAAGGCGCATTTACTCCTAATTTAATCATGCCCAGATTAGAGTCTCTAAGACCTCGCTGGTCTGGTTGGGTAGATAGCTCGATTACCACAAGATGTCGCCACGTACAACATCTCGCATATGTATCCTTACATTATGAGTTGAAATGCACTGAGTGTCCCTTTCCTTTTCGTCAAACTCTATAGCCTTGCCGAGGAGCCATAATAAGGCGAAATGGGTCCAAGGATCTGACCTGACGGAAAGAAAAGGGGCAAACTTCTTTCTTTGAATATACCCGTATGTCGTATGGTTTAGGAGATCCCTATAGAGTGTATTCTTATCCGCAGAACCCCACCCTATACATTGAATTTTATTTAAAGATTGATTTTAGTTTTTTATTTAATAAGCCAAAATACGAAATCCAAATGGTCCGAACATAAAAATGAGAAGTTGATTTATAATGTTCATATAATTCTTCTTTATTTTCATACAAAGTTATGGGCCATATTTCTCGGCTGCCAAATAAATTACGTACAACGGGTATTCAGCTCAACTCTATTAAAGTTAGTTCGGGAGGTCGCCGCGAGAGGGAGAGAGAAATTAAGGGAGATTGTTTGCCGTCTCTCGTGTTTTGTTTCCATCGACATACGAAGTTCAGAATTTAAAACTGTTTTATTTTATACACAGTTAAGAATTTAGTTGTTTTAGTGCTAATTTCTTAGGTTTGATTAAAGGATGTTAGGGATGTAATGAAATAGAATCACTTGCCTTATTTCTAAATATAATCCTTTTTGCACTTTTTAGAACGGCTAACTAGTCTCTCAATGCCGCCAAGTATTAAACATTTCAGAAAATGGTAGCCATGATTTATTTTTTTAATTTTGTCACATCCATTTTTGGCCTGGACGCTGCCACGCCATAGACTCGCTTTTACATAAGGAATCATGCAGTGGCGTCCAGTGTCATTTAAAATAGGGTAGGTAACAGAATCGAGAATGTCAAAGAAGGAGAAAGCCCGAAATTCAGGTGCCACGCCCAAAACGTTCTTTTTAAGCCTCCAAAAAATGTAGGCGTAAGGCAAAAAAATAAAACTAATTGTACTTACCAATATGGTAGGTACTTTCACGAATGTCTTACGGAAACGTAAACTAGGGCATAAACAACAACTGCTCTGTTTTGCGTTAAACATCATACTTGAAAAGGGCTTACTGTTAATAAGTTTCACCAGACAGTTTACACTGTCATCGCACTGGCACTCCATAATAAAAACACTAAAACTATTCAAAAAATCTTTCTTACCAACGAAACTAACTCACAAACAAAACAACAATCCCTCTTGTATAGGTAAATTACTAATAAGCTTTCAAAACAATTATTAAAAGTGCTGCGCGTGAAATCCCGATCTCACACAAGAAGAGGGCACAGAAATTTATAGGAAAACTGAAATTATTGGTAATGAATAGCGGGCCGGTGCGGTGCCGGCATTGTCTTATCGGGTTTCAGTTTCTTACATTGCATGTCATTATTAAATTATTAATGCCCAAATCTTAATAAATTTAGGGATGCCCGATGTACTGTAACTTAATTTAGAGATAAACGCTCTCTAACCAATTACTAAAGCGTAAAAACGATGTCTATCAGAATATTAATTAATGAAAGCAGATTTTGGCAACGGTGAATCCAGTCAAATTCACTCATCGTTCCTTCGGCGTCGGTGGCCGGTGGGAGTTGGGAGTGAGTCGTAAATCGTCGCATGGCTTCTGGCTCGTCTCTTTTCTTTTTATGTATCGTTTCATTTAGCTGTCTTTTTTTAAGCACTGCTTTTTGCTTGCATATAAATCTAGTATTGACGGTCTAAATGTATGCCTTTGATTTGTTATGGGATGCTTTTTAATGTAAGCGAATTGCGGTCGCAGGAGGCTAGGGCGGTGAATATTATTCCGTTTAATATACGTAGCGTTATATGAGTGTTAGACTTTGATGCTTTTCTATGATATAACTAATATTTTAATTGGCGCTTAAAACAAACTTTTTAAATTTTCATTATGCTTTTTAATCGAATTATAATTTATATTGTCGGAATTAAAATTAAATGGGAAAATAAAAAAAAATATCGAAACGGCAATGCATTTGTGCTTTCATTGTATGCACGCCACTGGAATCATGGTGAAGAACCATAGTTTCATCTATCGTAGCAATTGACTCTATCGTTCCTTCCCATGACAGAGAACTAAAAACTCTGTACAGCACTTTACGCGTCGTTTCGTTACTTTTTGTAGAATGCACTATTTCAAACATTTTTCACCTCTTAAACTTTAAACAGATATTTCCCTCGTGTTCTGCATTGTCTAAAGTCATTGAAATTTGCTTTTACCCCATCCTCCCATATAGTTTTTTTCTTAATTCGTTCTCTTCCTGATGCTTTCCATCCCTTTTATAATGAGGTTTTTAAACGAAAAATTAGAGTATCGTTTTTGTAGCCCCGAGGATGTACATTTTCTTGGCTTTTCGGTAGGGGTTGTGTGTCATTTTTTCTGCCTGCCCACGAGAATTTATAGTTGGCTAATTAAAAATAAAACAGATAGGTATGACATGAATAAAAATTTTCCAACTAAAAATCGACATTACATGTTATATACAGGGATACGGTACGTAACTTAACGGGGTGATTCTTCATGATATTCTAAGAAAAAAAGTTCACATGAACATGCGTCCGGAGTTGCCCTGTTTTTGATATACAGGGTGTTGAAATTTTTAAAAAAGCAATCGGTTTTTTATAATTATTTTAAATATCCTTTTTCCGTTTTTATTTAGTTTTGGTACAGTTATTCATCACGATAAGGGGCTTAATTATCCCTAACTAGATTAAATTTATTAAGTTCAGTGGCGTCGCGGGGAGCACCTTAACGGATATTATTGACAAAAGAATGTACGCCACAGACTTTTTGCTGATTTTGATATTTTTTTTCGGATTTACCAACTAATAATACAACTTTTTTGTTGCCCGAACTGTTTTCGTATCTTGCTTCGTTTTCGAGAGAGAAAATAAAAACCACTTTATAGCATTATGTACAAGAAAAATACCTGTGTATTTCAAAGTTAATAACATTTAAATTAAAAATATTTTTTTTTTATATTATTATGAATAACGGTACCAAACTTCAATAAAATCGAGGAAAGGATATTTAAAAAAATTATAAAAAAAACTTTAACACCCTATCAAATCGGGGCAACTCCGGACACATGTTCATATAAACTTTTTCTTTTAGAATATTGTCGGAGGAGTCGCCCGTTAAGTTACATACCGTCCTTCTGAAACACCCCGTATATTATTCTATTTTATATCATTTCTGAAAAGTATGTGCCTCTAATTTATATAAGTATGCAATGGGACACGTAAAATCACGGTAGGTCCCAGGCACAGATTACAATCTGTGTCCCAGGTTTACATATAAATTAAAATGTTTAATTGAGTGTACAAGATTTTATACGTAATGTATAAAATATTTTTAATTAAAATGTAATTATCGAACAATAGCTCTTTACGGTTGAAAAATATTCTGTTTTTGTGATGTTTATTATTGTAATGAATTAAGTCATATCCTTTAACACTTTTTTATGTTTTTTTCGGCAACTTATACAGCGACGAAGTTCAAATTGTTAAACCAATATAATTCTACATACAGTGTCACCATTAAACTCCGCACCATATTATTATGGAACTTTTTATTATTAATGGGGTTAGTTCAAATTAAATAACGGCAATCGTTTTTGCTTCAAATTAGACTGAAAATTATATATTCAATTGTCACGATCTGTCATTCGGTATCTGTCAAAAATGACATTTTTGTCAAAAAATGCTAAAAAATGGCATTGTTGAACCGAATATCAAAAAATATTATTAGAAAAAGTTGTTTCTAGTATAATTCTAGGCCTATGTTCAAAGTTTCAGATGTCTAGCGCAAAGTTGAATTTTTTGCCATTTTTTCGAATTAACATGTTTTTTTTTATACTGTAAGTTGACTTAATGGATATTAAACTATTTGCTTATACCATACTCAATATTTTATTTAGTTTGTATGCTTATTTTTTTACTAGAATGCCATTTTTTTTTTCGAAATACAAAATTATAGGCAACAAAATTTGACACGAGTGGTGCAAAGTTATCATAATTTAACAATTTTAACAGATAGACGTCAGTTGTTCCATTTTTCTTATATTTAGTAAATACACGTACAAAGTTAAAAAAAAACTTATAATGGAATTCGCAGATACCAGATTAGTTCACAATTTAAATGCATTTTCTTGTTATCCACAATAAAATATCAAGGCAATTTCAGATTTTATAAGTGGGCTATGAAAAAAAAAGGGAATTGTGCCGAATAAATAAGAGAAATGTCATAAGTTGGAATATTTTCGCATGTTCTAGTTTTCACTGTTATCACCAATGTTGTCCATTCAAGAAAAAATAGAAATTGTCTTAATTTGTGGAGAAAATATGCCTCACCGGGAAGTATCTGACATTTTTAATGAGAGGTATTCGGAAAGAAATTTAGCATAGCACCGTTTCAAGAATAATGTCAAAGTTTAGAGAAACTGGATCTGTTCAAAATAATTTAAAAAAACCTCACGCAGCAAGTAAATACGAAGAAGAAGCACAATTTGATGTTTGTTTAAGTGTTATTGACCACGGTCAAACTAGTATAACCAAGATAAGTGATTCAACAGGGTACAAGAGGGAAAGTGTTTGAATAATTATTCAGAAAAATCGATTTTGGCCATATAAACCCAAGTTTATAAACACATTGAAAGGACGCGATTTTGATATCCTTCTAGATCTTTCGTTTTGGTATCAGGGTCAATACGAGGAGAATATTCTTTTTTCATACAAGATCTTATGGACAGATGAAGCCACTTTCTGTTCGAATGGTACCGTGAGCTCACAAAATTGCCGATGGTGGTCGCAAGAAAATCTCACCTTCACAATTGAATGTCGCGGCCAGTATCATTTTAAAACCAATGTATGGTGTGGGATTCTGGAAGATCAGCTTATTGGACCATACTTCTTTAGAGTAAACTTAACTGGTGTAAGGTACCTGACTTTTCTTGATAATGAGATTGCCGAAGTTTTGGATAACATGCCCTTACACAATAGACATAACTTATGGTATCAGCTTGATGGTGCACCCATACATCAAACTGCAGCAGTGAAAGGACGTATAAACCAATTATTATAAAACAGAGTTATAGGGCGTGATAGAGAATGTTACTGGCCACCCAGATCGCCTGACATAACACCACTAGACTTTTTCCTGTGGGGTTATCTTAAACAGAAAGTTTATAAGAATCGACCGTTTAGAAATATCGAGCATTTGGAACAAAATTATGATCAGACAGTGTTGTGCCGATATAAAACCAAGTTTTTTACAAAATGCTGTCAAAGACGTTTATAGACGGACGACTGTTTGTATATAGCGAGAGGACGTCACACTGAAATGTGAAATTTTTTGTTCCTTTTTATATTTAGTATAAAATAAAATTTTTATCAAATATTTAGATGTATTTGTCATTTGAAAAATGGAACATCTGACGTCTATCTGTTAAAATTGTTAAATTATGATAACTTTGCACCACCCGTGTCATTTTTTTTGCCTCTAATTTTATATTTCGAAAAAAATGACATTCTAGTAAAGAAATAAGCATACAAACTAAATAAAATATTGAGTATGGTATAAGCAAATAGTTTAATATCCATTAAGTCAACTTACATTATAAAAAAAAACAAAAATGGCAAAAAATTCAACTTTGCGCTAGACATCTGAAACTTTGAACATAGGCCTAAAATTATACTAGAAATATCTTTTTCTAATAACATTTTTTAAGATTCGGTTAAACAATGCCATTTTTCAGCATTTTTTGACAAAAATGTCATTTTTTACAGATACCGAATGACAGCTGGTGACAATTGAATATATAATTTTTAGTCTAATTTAAAGCAAAAATGATTGCCGTTATTTAATTTGAACTAACCTTATTAATAATAAAAAGTTCCATATGGTGCGGAGTTTAATGGTGACACTGTAGGTAAGTGAGAATGGTTAAATAAAGGAGTTAAGGATATAATAAGCACATTTAAGTTGATCTCTGATTCCTTTATAAAGGTTTTTGTCTGGGAAATTAACGCGGATATAGTCATTAATTATTTGGAAATTAAATTTAACAAAATATATGAAAAGTGTGACTTCAAAACTATGCAAAAAGCACAGTAAGAGGCTCACCTGAAATACCTGTTTACGAAAAGTCATATGCAAAAGGTAAGATAGTATTTATTGGTTTCATTTTTTACTTTGGATGCTCAAACATCGCCTGCCAATCACTATAGGCAGCAAGAAGTTTTACTTCTCACAAAGGCCTGGAAAAAATTCAGTCTTGGATTGACAGTAACCAGTAAAATTGAATGCTAAAAAACACGGCGGCAGTTTTTCCTAAAAAAGGTAATGTTAAAGAACCATATTAGGCAATCCAACGATGTGTCAAATTACGATTTGCCTGCCACGGCCATATTAAATTCGTTCCACAGAACTCAAAAACATTCAACGAACAATTCAGTATGGCCGTTGAAGGCAAATATGTGGCAAATATACACGGATTCAATGCTTAGTTTACAGTCGAGTCCTGTGCCGTCTGTAGATATACACTTACCATTGTTAACATCTCCAATAACATCATCAACTTTAAGTGTTATTAAATATAAATAACAGAAAAAAACACAAATTGAACAACAATAACTTAATAAAACACACAAAACCAAAATCGCTGTTTAAACTGACACTGACTTTCACACAAAAATAAAGGTTAGTTTTTCTGACGTTTGCCGTCGACGGCCATATTGGAAGCACTTTGTGACTCCAATATGACCGTGGCAGGCAAGTATAACCTGGTTTGGATTGCCTAATAGTCATGCAGGGATACTCGATTCCCTTGGCTTCACCAATTGGGCGTCAATTTAGATGAGTAAGACTGGCCGCCTTACTCTTTTCATTACATATAAGACGCTAGAGTCGCAGCTTTTATCGTTTATCGTAGCTCCAACATGAACGCACCCTTAGGAAGCCTCGCAGAAGCTTTCTTGGGGTCCTTTTCCGTACTAAGAACCTCTATACACCCCAACAGCTTTTGACGCTCTCTAAAGCCCACATTCAACCCTCCCTGACACATTTGGACGCATACGTAGTTCAGCTTAGTGTTCCTCGAGTGACACTGTTCAAAAATGCCTTCATCTGGAGAACGCCATCATTCTGGAACGATTTCCCTGCGCTGCGGTCGTACCCTTAACGAGTATAATCTTTAAAGATTCAAGAATAACGTGAATCGCGCGCAGAGCGCCGTAAAGGGGAATAGACCTTGCCTTTCAGACGAACTCCGCTCTCCAAGCCATATCTAAGTGCTCTCTGGTTATTACAAAACCAATATTATGTTTGTACAAATTGCCCCCCATTGCATTTAAAAAGTTTTAAACGTGAGCTCTTTTGTTTCAGACTTTTCACACGCCTAGTTTTGGCGACGAAGAATTCGATATTCCGAATATCAATCATCAGCAACAACAGCAACACGGGCACAATGGGCAACAAGGACACAATGAGCAACAACAACATTATCAGCCACCTATGCAGGTAAATATCAACAAGTCTTGTAAAGTCTTGCAAATTTTTTACCCAACGCAGAATAATTATGAGGCTATAATTTATAAACTATTAAGACTTATTTCGTATTTTTTTTACATTTACTACAATCTAAATTTAGTTTAGAGTTTAGGAGAGTAGAGTGCTACAACTTGAACTGAAACAAAAAATAATCTTACCTCTTAATAGAAAGATTAGTCAACATGAATGGTTCATTTTGTTGACTAATTTTATGTAGCATTTTGCTACATGAGTGGCCGAAAGATTGCAATAGGGGGCACTCCTTTCTCCCTCTCCCTTTCAAAATTAGACTCAAAAAGATTGCCACTAATAGCTAACTGAACTAAGACATCCCGCCATTTTACAAGCCATCCAGCCCTGTCTTCATCACTTTTATGGATTTTTCTAAATTATGTTCGATTTACATCGTTTTCCGACTTTTTCCGTTATCTTTCTATCTCTACTATTTCCCTTAGTTTAGTGTTTATTCCCTCACCTTTCAGTCTGTCCCGCTTTCTCCTACCCGTTGGTCTCCATATGTTAAATCTGGTTTGTGTATTCTTAGATTACCACCATTACATTCATTTCTAACTATTTCCATTTTGAATCTACCTTATTAATTATTTGGCATAATTATAGTAACACAGACTGGCTTTCAAGAAATATTTTATAATTAACGTTGTACACCGAAAATAAAATTATTGATATATATTTTTTTAAAACCAAGTAAACCAGATAATGTCTAATTTTAATGGGCATTTTTTTCATAATTTGTTTCGTTTGGGTTTTAAATATTTATTTATTGATTATAAAGGCGTTACAATATATAATATAATACAACATTTATAAATAAATATAAACTAATTGTTGTTAGTAATACCTAACAATTCTACTGTAATTTTCCTTGTTCCTATATAAGAATTATAAATAAGATTCCTCGTATGTATATGATAATGGTTTTCTTTTTTTTTTCTTTTTTTTCCAAAGAGTCCTTGTTGGCTATTTCCTGTGTTAGAATATATTAACTGAATTCTGAATAATGTCCAGCGGCAGAACATTGGAATAGCATGTATCCACCACTGGCATATGCACGCTATTCCAATGTCCTGCGGCAGTACATTGGAATAGCATGTATCCACCACTGGCATATGCAGTAATATGCACGCCCACCTAGTGTCTTTTTTAGTTTAGACGTTTTCAAGTTCTTATTAGTTTTGAATCTAGTTTTATGGGGATGCACAAGACCTCCTGTTACAGTTATTGTCTTTATTTTAACTAGGTCCAAGAGACTATTAAACATAGTTGAGGTTATGGCAAGTGTAAACATTGAAA
Organism: Polydrusus tereticollis; assembly: GCA_963920685.1. NCBI lineage: Eukaryota > Metazoa > Arthropoda > Insecta > Coleoptera > Curculionidae > Polydrusus > Polydrusus tereticollis. The sequence continues at coordinate 23,348,010 of OY987328.1, forward strand.
ATAAAGATACTAAAGAAAAAACCTGTAAAGCTTGTAAAAAAAAAGGTGGTGTCTTCGCTGGATTGTGAGGATTGTGAAAGCTCTTTTGACCCCAGCTGTGGGTATCAGGCAAAAGTAGTAAATAAAGAAGGAAAGGTGTTTTGCTGCGAAGCACGCCCTGAAAGTGAGGTTAGAAGCGAAAGTTTTATGGACCAAATGGATGAAAGAAAACTAAAATCGATTATTAAAGGGCTTCTCAGAAAATTCTTTGACCCCCTCAAGATCAAAATGGAAAACGATATGAAGAACCTAGAAAAATCTGTTCAGCATATGTCGGATTCCTTTGATGAACAAAAGACCACATTTGAAAATGTCTTACAAGAGATGAAACTGCTTAAACAAGAAAATACCATGGTAAAGCAGAGACTCCAGCTTTTGGAAACGAAACTTGATGAGTACGAACAAAAAGAAAAGGCAAATAACATTGTGGTTGTTGGAATACCACCCCAGAGTGATACAAGCCCTACAAGCATAATTAAAAAAATTGCTACCGCTATGCAAGTGCCCATTAACGAAGGTGATATTCAAGAGTGTTTCAGACTCAATAAAAAAGAGGATGGCCCTATTTTGGTCAAACTTACTAATTATAGCAAAAAGAAAGAGATCTTGAGTAAAGTGAGGCAATTAAAAGGTATCACAGTGACAAAGTGTAACCTACAAGGTAATGAAAGAAAAATTTACCTGAATGAAGACCTATCCTTGGGAAAACGAGTCTTGCTTAAAAAAGCCAGAGAAATGAAAGATATTAACTTAATGCATGTAAATATAAGAAGTGTTTACAAAAACTTTGACCAATTTCTGTTTTTTTTGGAATCAACTGAAAAAGACTTTGATGTCATAGTGATGTCAGAGACACATACTGTTCACAATATCTGTGATTTTAATATAGCAGGGTATGCAATATTTTCAAATAACCGTACCTTAAATACGTTCGATGGTTGCCTTGTATATGTAAAAGAGCAATTTTATCAAGATCATTGTATTGTTAGTGAAAACAACGTAAAGCTGATAAGTATTACCTTGCGTAAGTGTGCTTCCTTGCTTGATATTTATGCAACATATAGATCCCACGCCATTGACAAAAATGACTTTATTGACAGCCTAAATATTATTTTTCAAAGATCGATGCATGATCAGAATCGAACTCATGTTCTTGTCGGGGACATTAACATCGACCTACTGGATTCTAATTCTACTCCAACAAATGACTACCTGACAATGCTAAATAGTTACGGGTTTACCAGTGTGATTAACAAAGTGACAAGAAAAACAGATGAGACTGCAACCTGCATAGATCATTTCTTTGTAAAATATAAAAATCATGTACTGCACAGTATCAACCCTGTTGTATTGGTGAACGATTTTACAGACCATTACCCCATTCTGCTTAATATAAAATGTAGTGAAGGCAACTCAAAAAATCAAATGGAGAAACTTATTCAACATATTAATTATACAATGCTTTCACAGCTTATTCGGGATGCAGATTGGGGTGATGTATTAAGAAACAATGATGTGAATGCTTGTACGAATATCTTTTAAGAATGTCTTCAGAACTGTATAAAAAAAGCTAGTAAAACAAAAAAAATCAGTAACAAAAAGATTAGATTGAAGGCATGGATCACTGGTGGCCTCTTGGTGTCAATCCGAAAAAGGGATCAATTAAAAAAACATTGCACATTAAATGGAAATAATTTAGAAGATCAAAATAAGTACAAAAAGTATAGAGATACTCTTTCAAAGTTGATTAAACAAGCTAAATATGCTCACTATAAAAAATTATTAAAAGATAACTCAAATGATCCTAAGAAAACGTGGAAGGTGATAAGAGAGGCCACAAATGATCATGCAAGCAGGTCTGAGATTAAAAATGTTTTGGATAGTAATGGTGTGGAAATATCTGACTCCGACAAAATAGCAAATTAATTTAATTCATACTTCGCTAACATTGGTAGTGAACTGGCAAAAAAAATCCCTGTTAATTGTGAAAACCCTGTCGCTCGGACGAATGCTAGTCCAAACTCCTTCTACCTTGCTCCTATTACTGAAAATGAACTAATAAACCAAATAAAAAGTTTAAAAAATGAAGTAAAAAGTGGGGAGGATGGCATTACGTCCGAAATCATTAAAAATAGTCACCAGTTCTTGCTAAGACCACTGACACACATAATAAATCTTATTTTCTGTAGTGGAGTTTTTCCTGATACTCTTAAGAATGCAATCATTGTTACACTTTTTAAACAAGGAAACAAAAAACTTACTAATAATTATAGACCAATCGCACTGATTAGCACAGTAAGCAAAATCGTAGAAAAATGTATTAAACACAAACTTATGATATTTTTAGAAAAATATAATTTATTAAGTGCAAACCAGTATGCATTCAGGGAAGGTTCTAACACGGAGAATGCCTTGTGTAGAGTCACGGATGAGATATTGCAGAATCTTGACATTGGTAGGAAGGTCATTGGTGTGTTCTTGGACCTAAGGAAGGCCTTCGACACTGTGGCGCACCGGATCCTACTTGACAGATTGGATAAGATGGGTATAGGGGGTATTGCAAACACACTATTGAAGTCCTATTTAGAAGATCGCACCCAGCGAGTAAAAATATCAAATACATTAAGTGATCATCTTAAGGTGGGGTTTGGTGTGCCGCAGGGTACGGTTCTTGGCCCGCTCTTATTTAATATTTATGTTAATCAAATTTTGTCGTTACTGGATGATGGTAGCGTCTTTTGTTTCGCAGATGACACTGCTATTATTATAAGCGGCGAATGCTGGAATTCAACCTTTGAAAAGGCTGAAGTGGCCATGAGCAAAATTAAAAAGTGGTTGGATTGTAGCCTGCTCTCTTTAAATGTAGAAAAAACCAAATTTATTACGTTTGCCTTATCCTCAAGATAACTGCCTAATAATCAAAACTTAAAATTGCATAATTCCGATTGTAATCTAAATAAACAAACTTGTAAGTGCAATGAATCAATTGAAAGAAAATCATGTTTAAAGTACCTAGGAATTTGGCTCGATGAAAACTTCACATGGAAAGAACACATCAATTATGTGACCTCAAAAATTAGGAAACTTATTTTTAAATTTTATGAACTGCGTAATATTCTACCCTTGCAAACCTTGAAAACTGTTTATTTCGCCCTTATAGAATCTGTAATTAACTACGGGCTAGTTGTGTGGGGGTGTGCTGGTAGGACATTTATGTTTAAATTGGAAGTGGCACAAAAATGGGTAATAAAAGTGATGCTTTTTAAAAACAAAAGATACCCTACTGAACTGTTTATAAAGATACAGTTAATCAACTTTACATTAAGTCAGTCATGAGATTTATGTTGAAAGTACCATACTATAAGAAAAACTTAAATCACGGTGTAAACACTAGGAACGCCGCGTTACAAAATGTTCTGCTACGCAACCCCAAGCATACTACCTGTCAAAAACATATATACTGTGCAGGCCCAAAAATTTACAATTCCATGCCTACGAATTTAAAGCTAAAACCATATACCAGAATAAAACATCAGATCACGCAGTGGATTCTTGACACTGGTTTCACCCTTGTATATTTAGAATAGTACTATGTATATAGAATAATAGCGACTTTTATGGTCAAAAACTAACTAACTTTAATTAAATCAAAACGGCAATGATAAGTATATTATGTAATAACCTTTATTGAAAATAATATGTACAAATTAATAAAAACCTCTATGTGTAATTTAAATAGAAATAGGTGCACACACAGTATCTTTAGGTACCATCGTGCAACCGAACTAGCGATAGCCACAATGGATGTTAGAATGTAGTAATTGTAACAATATTGTAATATTGCTGTTGCTGAATAAATATTTTTGTCATATGCCTGTCTGATGCTAAAACATTTTGTCTCCATATGCAACCTTTCTGTACTATATAATATATTCAGTTTATACATAGATTTAACGATTTGTCTGTGTGTCCAAAATAAACGATTCTCATGTTTGCGTTATTAGATATTTTGGATAGCTGTTTAAAAATGTATATTAAAGACCTAATTTTTTTGGTTAATTTGTTAGCATGTTGGTCCCACTTTAAGCTAGAGTTCATAGATTCCTAGGAAATCAACGTAATTTTTGCGCTGTATTATCCAATTTTGATTGTTCTAAATATAATTTTAATATCTACGGAGTTATAGTCTATTTCAGAAAGGTGTAGAGTAATAAAATGGGAAATTCCGTCCAGTTCGGCTCAATTTCGGTGTCGGCCATAGGCGCAGGTAAACTTTGCGTACCTAGGTATTAAATTATTTATGATAACTAACCAAAAATTTTAGAGAATTAGGTTAACGGGTATTAAGATAAAATAGTATTGTTTGTAATATTAAAATTTCAAGTAATTGCGCAAGAAGATTAGAAAAGGTATGTTTTCTGGCCTGAAGTGTCAAAATCGAGATATTGTGTAGGGATTAGTTAGGTAGTAGATTATAAAGTTACGTTTTGCGTTTAACAGGTACCATTTAACAGGTACCGAGTTTGGCTCTGGCCTCTTTGGCTGGATCATATAAATAGGTTGTAATTTGGAATAAACTTCATGTATCGTGTGTGTGTATGACCTTAATAAGTATATTTGTTTAGTTTAACGCATCAGTATTTGCTGTTAGGCCGTATATAGTGTTCACAGTATTATAAGATAAGTAATAAAATGGCGACATTCACACCAACTAAAAGATGTTCCAATAATTATCCACTATCAGTGAGTGAAAAAGTTAATATTTTAAATGTACATGATTGCATAAAATACGATTATCCGAATTTTACTGCACAAGAAACTGTCGACTGATGTTTCCGAATGACTGGAGTGGGAAAGTCCACCGTTTTTAAATTATTGCGGGAGAGAAAGACAGCAGGTCAAGTGGAACCTCCCAAGAAAAGTCCAGGCAGGCCAGTAAAAGTCCTTGATGGAGACACCAAAAGTGTAGTTCGAAGAAAAGTTCACTCTTTTTATTTTAAAAAAGAAATACCCACCCTAGATAAGATTCTAATAAAGCTTGGCCAGGATGACAGTATTCCATTTCTAACTAGAAAACTTTTATGGACCACTTTAAAAAATATGGATTTTGTCTGGGAAAAGCATAACCGTAAATCACTTTTACTGGAAAGCGATGAAATTGTTTGCTGGCGACGAAAATACTTGAGAAGTATAAAGCAGTACAGAAGAGAGCAGAAGAAAATCTTTTATCTTGATGAGACGTGGATGAATGAAGGTTATATAGTACCAAAATTGTGGCAAGGCAAAAATATGACCAGTGCTCGTCAAGCTTTCATGGAAGGCCTGTCAAGGGGTATTAAGGTGCCTTCAGGTAAAGGGAAGAGACTAATAATCGTCCATATTGGAAGCGAAGAGCGATTTTTAAAAGAAGGTTTGCTAACCTTTCCGTCGTTCAATACGGGAGATTACTACGAGGACATGAATTCAAATGTTTTTGAGGAATATTTTGGTGAAATGATAAAATATCTTCCAGCTGATTCAGTAGTAGTTATGGATAACGCAAGCAATCATTCACGACGCACAGAGAAGACTCCAACTTCATCTTGGAGAAAACAAGAAATTATCGACTGGTTAACCACCAAAAGTATTGAATTTGAAGATAATTTGATAAAGAAGGAACTATTAGCTAAAGCAAATTTGCACAAACATCGTCTTATGAAATATGACGTGGAAGATATAGCAGAAAAACATAGTGTAACTGTGCTGCGCACATCGCCATATCATTGCGAACTAAATCCTATGGAACTTATATGAGTGCAAGTGAAAGGATTTGTAGCAAGACACAACACGACATTCAAAATGAGACGTTAAGCTACTGTTTGATCAAGCCATTAAGGAAGTGACACCAGAGAACTAGCGAAAAGCAGTTCATCATGTCATTAAAGAAGAGGAGAAAATGTGGGATCTTGACCACCTGATCGATCGAACCGTCGACCCGTTAATTATAACGTCAAGAGGAGATGACAGTTTCTCAGATGACAAGGAATATTATGATTTTATATAATTTAACTCGTAATTTAATTTCTGTATAATGTATTTTTTGTATTTTGTATATTTTTTATAATGTGTAATAAAAAATAAGTGTACCTAATACTATGTACATAATGCCTAATTTTTATTCTGTTAAAATAAAATTATTTCCTTTTTACGAATATCCCACCGGCACGCGTTTGTCACGCCATTTTCAGTGTTTGTGAATGGATAACAGTAGGCAAAACCCATAAATTGACCCAAACCCGGGTGGTACCACCTGCACTTGATGAAAAGAAAGAATTTTGCAATGAAATCAATGCCAAATTATGAAAGTAGCTTAAACATGCGTTGGGTCACTCTGTAGTCCCCTTGCATACCTAATGAGCTTTTATTACTCTACACCTTTCTGCAATATACTATAGTATTGGGCAAATTTGTTTTGTAAGAAGAAAAGAGCAGGTAGAATGTCTTGTTCATATTTATTGTTAAAATATATTTATCAAACCATTCAATAAGTTGTGTTATTCTGTTAGGAATTTTTTGCTCAACATCAACCCAATCTTTTCCTTGCACAAGGAACGCTGTATCATCAGCAAATAATATTATATTACCCGGTAGCTCAATCAAGTTCAGTAGTAGTAAGTTTAAGTAAATTATAAATAGGATGGGACCTAAAACTGTGCCTTGAGGTATGGTTTATTGTATATTGATTAAAAGAAAACATAGAACACCTTCTTTGGGTGTCTATATTTTGATGCGCTAAGTAACCTAAACGCAAACCATATGTTTATACTTTATGAATAAAACGTCATAAGTCTGGTGGCCAAAAGAAGAAATGTCACAAATGTATTGTGGATAAAAGTAGCAACGCCAATGTAAAATTTATCTATTTAACTAAAGCCAGAAAATATAAATATCAATAGAATAATTATTATCACAATTATTGTGACAATTAATTTTGTATACTAGAATTATTATAAATTTTCAACAGCAAATTAAACTATGCTGCTTGCTGTACCTATTACCGGTTACAAGGCCTCGATAATTAGACTTAGTAACAACCAGCATATTGATTTTCTAAAATCTTCGAAAAAAAAATTAGTTTTATACAGAGGTGGGTAAAATGGTTTTAAAAATGCATTTAAAATGAAAATACAAAATAGATGTCTCAAAAGCCATTTAAGATAAAAAATAGAAAATGGTTTTTAAATTTTCATTTAAAATATAAAATAGGAAATAGGCATTTTAAATAAGTTTCTATGGAAAATGCTTTCTCTTTATTAACGTAGGGTACATACTTTACATATTACGTACCACCGAAAGTACCACCGCTTTCTATGTTTCAAAGATATATCGTAGCTTTAACTATCAATAATTTTTAAAGCTTTCATCCGTCATTGATTTTCGTTTGGGTCTCATAATCATACCAGAAACAATAAAAAACGGTATTTACCTAACCATTTCTTATTAAGCAATAATAAAGTATGAACAATCAGATATCTTGACATAGCTATACAGGGTGCCCAAGATAAGGAGGGCCTCTATGGGGATCTCGGTTATGGTAAGAGCTACAACTTTGATTAAATGGGGAAAAAGTTGCGCAATCAGAGGACTAATAATATGGCATAAAAAAAGTTTTAGTAATATTTGTAAGTTTTGAGATATTAAATAAAAACTGATATTTTGGATTTTTGATTTTATTTTTCTTTGGCGTTATTATTAAAGTTAGAGCAAAACTGACAAAACTCTCTCACAGCAACTTGTTATGAACTTAAAGATTACATCGCAATTTTTTTTATACGACGTTTCGTTTCCAAGCAAACACCATCAACTTCATTTTTTCTAATACGGCCCTGATTTCTTATTGTCAAATTTTGAGAGCATTTTTTATTCTTAATTCAATGATGTACCAGACAATGTTGTTTAATTACGTTTCGAGCCTTTTTAACCATCTTTATGAAATTTTCAGGGTCCGGACCTGGATCCTAGAGTGTTGCATATGCTTTTTCAGCTTTTTTAATTAAACCTTACGATACTGTTTAAAAAAAAATAAAAACTTCCTGGGTTTATTTTCTTTTTGAAACAACACAAATCTACGCTGTTGCAAACTAAGTATTGTTCTTTTCCCAAATTAGCGAAGTAGGCATTGGAAAAAAAAATGAGTAGGTATGGTGTCAGACAATTTGGCATTACTTCAGTTGAACTAAATATGGCAGGTTATTATTCAAATGAAGAAAAATTTGATATGTTTTCATGTTTTATTTTAAGCGGAGAAAATTGTAATGTAGCGGAGCGGATGTATTTGGACAAATATCCGGAAAGGAGACAACCAGCTAAACGGACTTACAGTAAGTTAGTAACTAACCTTAAAGAACACGGTGCATTGAAAAAACCCATGCTCTCCCGAAAAAAAAATAGTAACCAGGAAAAGGTTTTCAGCGTATTATTAGCTGTTACTGAAAACCCTGGAGTATCAACTAGAGAAATTGATGAAAATGTAGGCGTAGCGAAATCAACTGCTCAATTTATTTTAAACAAACAAAAATTTCACCCATATAAATACAGAATTTGTCAAGGACTGAGGCCAGGTGATGCAGAAAGACGTCGATCATTCTGCGAATGGTACACCAGAAAATGCCACGAAAACATAAATTTTCCTTACCAGATAATTTGGTCTGATGAAAGCATGGTAAATCGAAACGGGATCTTTAACAGAAAAAATGTACATTACTGGTCTAAGGAAAATCCACGTGTATTCAAAGAATCAAGACACCAATACCGTTTCGGATTTAATATGTGGGCTGGAATTTTGGGAACAAGAATAATAGGACCTTTTTTCTATCAACATAATTTAACATCTGAGCATTACCTGAATTTACTCCAAAATGACTTAGAGGAGGCTCTGGATAATTTACCTCTGGCAGAACAACGCGACACTTGGTTCCAGCAGGATGGTGCACCTGCACATAATTCAAGGGTAGTTAGAGAGTACATTTCAGCAAGATTTCCAGAAAAAAGTATCAGCACTTATTCTGTAACACCCTGGCCGGCGCGTTCCCCAGATTTAACCCCGCTTCATTTTTTCCTTTGGGGATATATCGAGAATTGTGTTTATAAGCAGAATTTTGAAACAGAAGAAGAGCTTAGACAACTAGTGCTTGCAGCCTTTCACAGCGTAACGCCACAAATGTTAACTAATGTCCTAAATAATACAGTTTTAAGATCCTATTTATGTTTGGAGAACGACGAAAATCACTTTGAACACCTTTTGGAAAATTAATTTTTAATGAGTTAATGTTAGTTTTATTTCAATTAATTAAAGTTTAATTATTATGGGTTCGGAATCAGTATTTTACAATGTTAAATAAATAATTAAAAATCTATTATGTAATTTTATTATTTTTTTTTAAATTCATAATGAAACTAAAAAGATTACGTTGTTACCTTCTACATCCATCATTTTCATTTTTTTAATTAAAAAAGCTGAAAAAGCATATGCAACACTCTAGGATCCAGGTCCGGACCCTGAAAATTTCATAAAGATGGTTAAAAAGGCTCGAAACGTAATTAAACAACATTGTCTGGTACATCATTGAATTAAGAATAAAAAATGCTCTCAAAATTTGACAATAAGAAATCAGGGCCGTATTAGAAAACATGAAGTTGATGGTGTTTGCTTGGAAACGAAACGTCGTATAAAAAAAATTGCGATGTAATCTTTAAGTTCATAACAAGTTGCTGTGAGAGAGTTTTGTCAGTTTTGCTCTAACTTTAATAATAACGCCAAAGAAAAATAAAATCAAAAATCCAAAATATCAGTTTTTATTTAATATCTCAAAACTTACAAATATTACTAAAACTTTTTTTATGCCATATTATTAGTCCTCTGATTGCGCAACTTTTTCCCCATTTAATCAAAGTTGTAGCTCTTACCATAACCGAGATCCCCATAGAGGCCCTCCTTATCTTGGGCACCCTGTATTTGGTGACATTGCACAGTATAAGCTCCAAAAACTTTGATCGTAAACAATTTCATACCTGCATAAGAAAAGAGTGTTTCCACTGGTGCTGATGAAGGTAATGGCGTATTGTATTTTATGAAGAATTTTTTTACATCAGGACACTGATCCAAAATTATCAAATCGGTGCTTTCATTTTGTAAATATTGTAACGCTTGCAGTTGATCCATTGAATTGAATCTCGTTCGTTAATCAGGTAAAATCGGGTTACCTATAACTATTTTAAATAGAAAATTGTTCATTTATTCTATTTCAAATATAAAATAGAAAATACTTTTTTTGAAAGTGTTTAAGATAGAAAATAGAAATGCCATTTTCTATTTTGCATAGCTATTTAAAATAATTTCATTTCAAATAGTTACCCACCTCTGGTTTTATAGTCTATCTTTAAATGGCACGAAGTAATAAATGCTGATTAAATATGCAAAACGCATACCGGGGTATCAAGAACAATTTAAACACCATCCCTGAAAATCTATTGGGATTCGAATAATGAGCATTCTTTAGGTAGGTCCACCCTGAATTTATCGCAAGCTTTTGTTATATTTGAGGATTTACCATTGTTATTGGGAAAACCCCTTAGCCAAGAGCGTGTATTGAAAAAGTTTTTAAATTAAAAATCTTAAACATGCCTATTCTCCTAAGATTGTATTATGTTATATACGTAGGTATTTATAACATATGAAAACATTTAAAAAATCGTATTAACTAATAAATAACAATGGGTGGTACTATTTTACATAACATAATTACAAAGACAAGATATAATATAGAATCTCACAAAGAAAGCATTTTCAAAAATCGAATAATACTTTGTCGTTTATAATAAGCGGTTCAACCATTTCTTTGATTATTATATCTACCTGTCACATTTCGGCTTCTTCTATCACATGATCGATACACTTTTCCACTTTTCCGTACTGATTTTTCCCATAGCTTCATTAAAGACTTTTTAAATCCACCATTTTATAAGTCGTGTTTTTTTCTGGCGACATCTGTCTTTTATTTGAGCCCATATAAGTTTGATCAGGTATAACTCGCAGTGGTAAGAAGGGAGTCTGAGCACAGATATTCCTCGTAACTTTGCCATTTCATCGACTACATATTTTTTGAATGCATTTTTATGTAAATTGGCTAGTACCAATAGTTCTTTTTGTAAGGAATCTAATGGAAATTATATTTGTCTTAAACTTAGCCATTCTGTTATTTCACTTTTACGCCACGCACTACTTGTCGGTAATTTTTCCGTCAACCTAGAGTGATAACTTGCATTATCCAATACAATTATTGCATCTTTTGGTATAAGATCCAACATTTGCTTGAACCATTCTTCAAAGACATCGGCATTCATATCTTCGTGATAGTCTCCCGTATTTTTAGATTAAAACATCAGTAGACCACCGTTAACGAAGCCTTCAGAACTTCCAGTATGGGTTATGATAAGTCTATGTCCTTTTCCAGATGGCGGTTTTAATCCTGTGGACAATCCTTAAAAAAAAGCTTGCGTTGAACTTTTAATATTTTCATCCTGCCGAAATTTAGTCACAGTGTGGCCTTCATTTAGCCATGTTTCGTCTAACATATGAAAGAAAACATTAATTGTTTTTTGATTTTCGGGTGTAATACCACGAGTGCTTTAAAATTACCGATAATTTTTTACGAATGCGTGTTTTCTTTAATTTCACGAGTCCGAAGGACGAGTGAAATTTGTAAAGAAAACAAGTATAAGTGAAAAATTATCCGGTTAGTTTTAAAGCACGCATGGTATTTAAAGGAATATTTCTCTCATGTGTAAAAACTACCATATGAAGCGGGAAATTTTCGACGAAAATTGCCCAGTAGGTGCGAAAATGTCCCGTCGAAAATTTCCCTATAACTGCGATTCATCATTCAAATTTTGTGCTTTCATTTCACGTACTCGAGAAATATTCTACCGAATTACATTCGTGCAGCAAAATAGACCTGATAAAGTAAAAAACTGGATTCGGTTATTTTCATATTTTGTTTAAAGAGCCCTCCACCTTCGGTGTCGGGCTCTTTTGCCAAAATATGAAAATAAACTCATCCAGTTTTTAGACAACATGCTTTCATAAAAAATTATCGGTAATTTTGATGTACTTATGTAATTACTTACGAATATTCCACTCCCGTATGAAAAATCCCATAAGGACAGTGGTATTTTCGAAAACTTACAGCGGATATACAAAATCGAAAACACCAAAACGAAAATACCACTTGTCAGTGTCACTTTGTTGACAAATTTCTATTTATTATTTCAAAGTTGACAAAATGAATGTTTTTGGATTCGTGACATATTCACTTTAATATGTCATCATGACACGTGTTTCACCGTCACAGCAGCGTCTTCAGATGTGAGGTATTAAAAACAAATATCTTAATATATAGGTATAAACTAAAGGTAGCGATGGAAAAACCTAAGGTAAACATTAAGGTATTAATTATTATATTGACAATATTAACTAGACGTCCGAACGACAAAGCTTTAAGTTTAACAAAGGAGAGGTATAAATATCTTGTTTATCGTTTAATAAATATGGGGAATTTTTCAGTTTGTTAATTTCCAAGGATTCTAAGAGATTTAATTTTAATTCTTTTGTTCCAGATGTAATATGTCATAATCTTTATCAAAATTATAATTTTCTGTTATTAAATGATCCGCGTACGTAGAATGTTTATTGTTTTTGGTAAAGGAATCAAAGTGATCTTTAATTCTAGTTTTAAAAGACCGACCAGTTTGACCAATATATGATTTTTTACAAGAACCACAATTTAATTTGTAAACTCCACTTTTGTTATCTTTCGCTGTTTTATCCTTATTATTTTTAATGATCTTGCTCAAGTTATTGTTGATTTTATATGCAATATTAATGTTTTGTTTATTAAGTAAACTTTTAATGTTATCGCTAGCTCACCAATGAATGTTAAAGTTGTATATTTAGATTTTTCCTTATACAGGGTGTTTCATTAAGGTCGAAGAGCGGCCATATCTCGGAAACTATTGGGCATAGAAATTCAGGAAAAAAAAATTTATAACTAAAGTGGCCATGGGAAAATCCTGGAAATAATTTTTAAGTTCCGCATTTTGCCGCAAGGGGGCGCGATTGAAAAGTAAATTTTTAAATTTTAGATATCTCCGAAAATTGCACGTTAAGGTATATTTTTGATAACACCATTAAAAAGCTTGGACAATTTTGCATAATTTTGGTCCCATGCTTATTGGCGTACCGACTTTAGTAAGAGTGGGGGAAGCTGTTGAATGTGTAATCATTTAAATCGCTGTAACTTATCAACGACTTATCCGATTTTAGCAAACTAAAACTTGTTTGGAAGAGAAATGTAAGTACTTTTAACTATCGTCTTGAGTGGTCCATGATACTTCTCAATAAAAATACAAGAGGGCGCAATTTGCAATAATAACACATTTCTTAACTTTATTCATTTATTTCAAATCATACGGTATAATTATGATACCATAATCAAAAAGTAGATGAAATTTGCTACAAAAAATGTCAAAACCGCAGTTCGATATCTCCATCCGTTTCAGAGTTATTGCCAATAGAATAATTTTTAAAACTTTAAATGAAGAAGCGGTTGTTTTCATAATTTTGTGATCAATCATTCCATGACAAAAAATATTTTTAAACTTTATGGTTAGGTAGGTTTGTTTCTCATTATTCCAATGTCAAACTCCGTGCCTTCCTTCACACTTTATCTAGGCTTAGGACTAGTCCAAATCATGTAAAATACAAAATTTGGAGCGTGTTTCAAGGCCAACGGGCCATAAAACAGTATTGAAATAATTATCGGAAACTATTGAAGGAAACAATATTCATGGAAAGCTTCTTAGGAAAACAATTGAGAGACTTTATAAATGTTCAAAATGACCTCCGTTGTGCAAAATACAACGATTAATTCTTTTTCTAGAACTAGAGACAGCTGTTTCAATTTCAGCTCGTGAAATCGAATTTAGTGCATTTTCAATTCGCACAATCATGTTGTCTCGTGTGGTTGGTCGCGTTTTATATACAATGTCTTTTATTCGCCCCCACAAGTAAAAATCTAACACAGTTAAATCCGGGGATCTAGGTGGCCAAGCAAACAAACTACCCCTTCCAATCCAGCGATTTGGGTATCCAATATCTAAAAAATCACGGACCATATGCGGAAACTGTGCCGGGCATCCATCATGTTGATACCACATGGATGTTCTTAGGCCAATAGGAACATCTTCTAAAAGGATAGGCAAGTCATTTTGTAAAAAGTTTAAATAAGATTCACCATTTAGATAATCATTAAAAATAAACGGTCCGATAATTCTGTGTCCTAATACTCCGCACCACACGTTAACACTCCATCTGTTTTGGTGATCCACTTCGCGCATCCAGTGAGGATTTGTCTGTGACATATTGTGTAAATTAACTTTGCCACAGCTACTGAAAGTGGCTTCATCAGTCCATAACACGTGGGAGAGGAATTGAGGATTCTCGTTACACATCTCTCTTAGCCAATAGCAATAGTCGAGCCGTCTGTCATAATCACTTTCTGATAGCGCCTGATGTAAAACTATATGATAGGGATGCAGCTTAAAATCCCTTAGAATTCGGAACACTGCAGTACAACTTATACCTAGGTCTAAAGAAATTGCTCTTATGCTTAAATGCGGATCGGCCTCTACGTACGCAAGAACGTTTGTAATGTTGACTTCATTTCTTACTGGACGTCTTCTAAAAGCAACTGAAATGCGTCGTACACTTCCCGTTTGCCTTACGCATATTGCCAGTCGCTGAAATACTGCTCTGCCATAGTGCCTTCGTTCAGGATATCTGAGAGCATATTCGCGTTCTGCTATAGGCGCATTTTGAAAACATTCAAAATATACGGCCAGCATATCGTAAGCTTCGGCATTGGTATAAGCCATTTTTGAAAGGTACGTATCACAATTTTCTATCAAGAAGTTTAAGATGAATTACGGATAAACTTTTGTCAACACCTTTCAAAATGAAACTAGTTGACAACTATTTGCATTATTTGTCTTATCTCCATGGAAACTTTCAGATTTTATTTCACAGCTATCTAGATTTATTTTTTAAAACACATCATATTGTTAGAGTTACGCCTAAATGACACGTTTTCCATGATTGCCATTAATTCTAGAGTGGTTTCTGGGCCATTGGAATAA
Organism: Polydrusus tereticollis; assembly: GCA_963920685.1. Lineage (NCBI taxonomy): Eukaryota > Metazoa > Arthropoda > Insecta > Coleoptera > Curculionidae > Polydrusus > Polydrusus tereticollis. The sequence continues at coordinate 23,363,280 of OY987328.1, forward strand.
TGAGAAACAAACCTACCTAACCATAAAGTTTAAAAATATTTTTTGTCATGGAATGCTTGATCACAAAACTATGAAAACAACCGCTTCTTCATTTAAAGTTTTAAAAATTATTCTATTGGCAATAACTCTGAAACGGATGGAGATATCGAACTGCGGTTTTGACATTTTTTGTAGCAAATTTCATCTACTTTTCGATTATGGTATCATAATTATACCGTATGATTTGAAATAAATGAATAAAGTTAAGAAATGTGTTATTATTGCAAATTGCGCCCTCTTGTATTTTTATTGAGAAGTATCATGGACCACTTAAGACGATAGTTAAAAGTACTTACATTTCTCTTCCAAACAAGTTTTAGTTTGCTAAAATCGGATAAGTCGTTGATAAGTTACAGCGATTTAAATGATTACACATTCAACAGCTTCCCCCACTCTTACTAAAGTCGGTACGCCAATAAGCATGGGACCAAAATTATGCAAAATTGTCCAAGCTTTTTAATGGTGTTATCAAAAATATACCTTAACGTGCAATTTTCGGAGATATCTAAAATTTAAAAATTTACTTTTCAATTGCGCCCCCTTGCGGCAAAATGCGGAACTTAAAAATTATTTCCAGGATTTTCTCATGGCCACTTTAGTCATTAATTTTTTTTTCCTGAATTTCTATGCCCAATAGTTTCCGAGATATGGCCGCTCTTCGACCTTAATGAAACACCCTGTATACAACTTTAACATTCATTGGTAGAGCTAGCGATAACATTAAAAGTTTACTTAATAAACAAAACATTAATATTGCATATAAAATCAACAATAACTTGAGCAAGATCATTAAAAATAATAAGGATAAAACAGCGAAAGATAACGAAAGTGGAGTTTACAAATTAAATTGTGGTTCTTGTAAAAAATCATATATTGGTCAAACTGGTCGGTCTTTTAAAACTAGAATTAAAGATCACTTTGATTCCTTTACCAAAAACAATAAACATTCTACGTACGCGGATCATTTAATAACAGAAAATTATAATTTTGATAAAGATTATGACATATTACATCTGGAACAAAAGAATTAAAATTAAATCTCTTAGAATCCTTGGAAATTAACAAACTGAAAAATTCCCCATATTTATTAAACGATAAACAAGATATTTATACCTCTCCTTTGTTAAACTTAAAGCTTTGTCGTTTGGACGTCTAGTTAATATTGTCAATATAATAATTAATACCTTAATGTTTACCTTAGGTTTTTCCATCGCTACCTTTAGTTTATACCTATATATTAAGATATTTGTTTTTAATACCTCACATCTAAAGAAGCCGCTGTGACGGTGAAACACGTGTCATGTTGACATATTAAAGTAAAAATCAAACAACAATTAGTGTTTTCTTTCATATGTTAAATATGGATTTTCATCAAGTAACGGTCGAAACTATAACATGTTTCGTCTAGGTAAAATATTTTTTTCTTTTCTCTTCTAGCATTTTGGATGCCTTTCTAAGTAATTTCTTCTCCAACAGACGATATCGCTTCTGTCTATTAAAATCGATTTCCAAAGCGGATTTCTACACAAAAATGGGTAGTCCTGGTCTTCTCGGATTGAGGACAAAATTTTGTCCAGCGTGGGAATTTCTTTTTTTAAAAAGAAACTATGAACTTTTCGCATTATTATCTGCATTAAAACGTCATCCAGCTCAAGTTTTGGTCGCCCTGAAGAAGTTTTTGGAGGTTTGACGTCAACACTTTTTTCTTCTTTTAAAATTTAATATATTGTTGTTTTCCCAACGTTAAGCATATCTGCTGTAAATTGCACTGCATTGTCAACTCTCAAATCCGCATTCTTCCTTTTAACAAAATCCCGACTCTAGGGCGTTTGTGCAATTCTTAAAATTCTCCATATTTAATTAAAAAAACGCTGACACATTACACTTTGACTAGTTTCACTGAGAAACAAACACCCAAGGTAGGTATTATAGATATAAGTAGGTATATTATTCCAATAGATGCACCCATAAAGGCATAATAACCACATAATTAGCAAACAGGTAACCAGGATTAGGTACAAAAAAAAGGGAATAAAATGATTAGAGCAGAAACGGAATAAATACCTAGACTCTAATTAGTTTTGATAAAATTGCTTTCTAAAATTCCAGGTAAATGGTACGGTTGTACATAATTTTAAACTTAAAAAATTTACGAAAATTTATTATTAAAATATATATTTGAAGACAAGACTTGAGTTTAATGTCGATACTTGTACTAATTCTGCACAAATCTAATAATTCAGGCCTATTTAAATCTATACATTCCGAAAAATCACGTAAAATCGTAAATCACCTACAATCTACAATAGTACTATTACCATATTGCCTCTGATTTCCCCCTGTACAATATGTTAAAAAAGAGAGGCGATGCTGTTTGATATCTAACCTGTAATTTCTACTTATAATCAAGGACCATTCATACCTTTGTTTATCCCCAGACCACCCAGGACCACCTGTTGCTACGGTTTAACGGTCGAAGGTTGAAAAGGCTTTAAATTGCACATTTTCTATACCAATTTCGTTCAGTTTACATCTGCCACTTACCGTGGGCACACATAAGCAAGCTATAAATAACACATCCAAAACAATTTAATATGCAATGCAGAATCAGTAATAAATAAGATCTTCTCGTTGTAAAATATGAAACATACTTTAATATTTAACATTGCCAGACGTCGCCTTGCGTTCAGTGCTCCATCTGTTTGTCGAGGAAGTGTAGTGAAAAGTTTGTTTTAATGAAGTAAATGTGTAGTTTAATCGTTGTTTTTCTTATTTGCTGTGAGAACGTTCGGTTGTGCTTTAAATTTAGTTTCAAATAATTTGTATTTTTCTTGTGACGAAAGAAATAAATCAATGTGCGGTGTTTGTTAGGCTTTCTGAAGAAGTAAACTTCAAAATACCTTGTATGCAACGGAGTAATCAGGTTAGTTCATTGCGAGCAGACTGCAGCTCGAAGCATCTTCATCACGACCAAATAAAGTTTTAATAAGATGTTGTGCTTAAAATCTAAAAATTGCTAAATTATATTAAAATGAAATTTTGCCAATTGATTGTAATTTGAAATGCAACAATTCTTCTTTTAAACGACCGAATGGGCGGTCATATCAAAATAAATATTCAACAGTGGCGAAACTGTGATAGGTATGCAGACATAAAAAAAAAATCCTAAACCAAACTTTTCACAAATATTTTTTTCTTTGAAAGATTTTTTTATTCCACTGATGATAATCGAAAATTTTAACATTTATATTAGTATCTGAAATATCAGATTTTTAGGACCGTTTTTGATAAGAAGTTGTTTTTTTTTGTCAAATATTTACTTTCCTACTATTTAAGAGATGAAAACAACAATGTTCATAAAAAAATTGTAGAGTATACTTAAATAAATACACATTTTAAATTATGGTTAAGTGTTTCCTATTTACTTGCTAATATAGGAAGTTCTAAAATACAAAATACAAAACTGAGTCAAAAATTTTCATTTAAAAACTGGTGTTTTGATTGATATAGAACGGACCAAAATTTCATTATTCACAAATTTAATAATCAAAAGCTACCAGGGGAGAGTTAAGACACACTGTTTGTGTGTGTCTTAACTCTCTTGTTTTTTGTCGAATATTTACTTTCCTACTATTTAAAAGATCAAAACAACAATATTCATACAAAAACTGTAGAGTATACTTAAATAAATACACATTTTAAATTATGGTTAAGTGTTTCCTATTTACTTGCTAATATAGGAAGTTCTAAAATACAAAATACAAAACTGAGTCAAAAATTTTCATTTAAAAACTGGTGTTTTGATTGATATAGAACGGACCAAAATTTCATTATTCACAAATTTAATAATCAAAAGCTACCAGGGGAGAGTTAAGACACACTGTTTGTGTGTGTCTTAACTCTCTTGTTTTTTGTCGAATATTTACTTTCCTACTATTTAAAAGATCAAAACAACAATATTCATACAAAAACTGTAGAGTATACTTAAATAAATACATATTTAAAATTATGTTTTTTATACTTACGCCAGAATTACCAAGGATTATAGATATTGATAATAATCATTAAATAGTTATTATTTTGTACATAGTGTTTCCTATTTACTTGCTAATATAGAAAGTTCTAAAATACAAAATACAAAAGTGAGTCAAGAATTTTCATTTAAAAACTGGTGTTTTGATTGATATAGAACGGACCAAAATTTCATTATTCACAAATTTAATAATCAATAGTTGACAGCGGAGAGTTAAGCCACACTGTTTGTGTGTGTCTTAACTCTCTTGTTTTTTGTCAAATATTTACTTTCCTACTATTTAAGAGATCAAAACAACAATGTTAATACAAAAATTGTAGAGTATACTTAAATAAATACACATTTTGAATTATGTTTTTTATACTTACGCCAGAATTATCAAGGAATATAGATATTGATAATAATCATTAAATAGTTATTATTTTATACATAGTGTTTCCTATTTACTTGCTAATATAGGAAGTTCTAAAATACAAAATACAAAACTGAGTCAAGGATTTGCACTTAATAACCAGTATTTTGGTTGATATAGAACGGACCAAAATTTCATTATTCACAAATTCAATATTCAAAAGTTAACAGGGGGAGTTAGTGCACACACAAACAATTTGCCAAAACTGCGATTTTTAATTAAATTTTCGTAAAAAATATTATATTTTATTGTTCTGGTTAGCTCTGATAAAGAAATTAAAACAAAACATAATTTATCCAACACTTGCATATTATGAAGACTATTTCCCCCATATACTGTAACTACAATGCGCTTTTCACTTGATTTTCGGTGAAAATCAGCCCTCGGTCGCGATTGAGCTGATAATTCACCTCACTTTTATTGAACCAATCAAAACGCTCATTTTCATAGCAACCACCTTGGTAACGGTCGTCTTACCCGATAAGACTACCGCTAGCTCGAAAAGACGCTTGTAGCTTTTTTACTTAAATAAAAAATTAGTAACACCTCTAACTTGTATATTTACCTTTATCAGACGGCCTTCATTTTTATGTTCAGTAAATTATCCAATAAAATACACCTCTAGAGGCGGTTTCTTATCTTCATACCTTCGTTTTTCACTCGAAACTCGATTTTCCAAGAAAATTTTCACTCAATGTAATTTTTACTTATAATCAAAGATAAGACCCTCGAGCTAGAGCTCTCGGGATCATATCAGATTATAAGTAAAAATTACATTTCGTAAAAATTTGTCAGAAAATCGATTTCTTGTTAAAAACATCGGTATTACCGATAAGACGCCTCCTCTATCGGTATATTACCGTTGAAAATTGCACTCTTCTGGTTTTTCATTGTTGGTTACCTACGAGAATAACCGTCACTGTCACAACAAGTTAAAATTTCTGCTTTGACAATTTCGCGTCAATTTATCAAATATTTCTGCACCTACTAGTTTTTCATTCAGGAAATAGTCTAAAAAATATATTTCGTGCATGTTACTATTGATAACATCACTGGTGCGATTTTAGACTAATAAAGTAGCTCACGCGTGGGTTAAAACTAAGGGTGGGCAAAAATTCGATGTATCGATATTTTTATCGATATATTGAATAACTATATTTAAAAAATAAAATATCGTTATAATTTCTTCTTGTTGAAATATCCTTGGTTCCTTTTTGCAAAATAAAATTATGTTTTTATATTGCAATATACCGGGTCCGCCAACGAAGCGGGGACGGAAGATTAAATCTTTATCGAGGAACTTATAAAGAATACTAAAACAGCATGAGGTCTGGAATTAGAAGCGGCATATTTTAAAAATATTTTACATTATACAGGGTGGCCCAAAAAAGTGTGGCGAACTAAACTTGTGTTTTTTTAAATGGAACACCCTGTATATTATTAGCCCAGAAGATGGGCATAGAGCTGCTGATCATTTTAATATTTGGTTATGTGGGTTTATTTTTAATAGTTTAAGAAATAATAACGATTTTATCTTAAAAATTATCTAAGTTTAGTAACCATTTCCAAATTACTAAAAACAATTGAATGAAATAGTAAACTAAAAAGCAATATGTTAGAATGTTGCCTATCTTTCCAATTAAAAATATTTGTGTTCAGTGCATTTATCATACAGGGTGATCACATTATGCAAAATATAAAAAATCTATTTTTTTTTTTAATGGAACGCCCTGTATATTTTTTTATTTTTAGAAAGCCCTTTTTACATCCTTTCTACTGATACCAATTTGATACCTCTTAGAGTTTACCGTATTTTAGTTATTTCGATATAAACTTTAAAATCCCACACTTTTGCTACTTTTTCGAAAAATCTAGCGGTAACCCTTAAATGGTTTGCATTTGTTATGCATAACTTCATTTTCTTAATACTATTTTAATAACCTAGCATCAAATGATATTCCTTATTTTTTATTTTGCAATAAAGAAACTAAATGTTATTTATGAACTGATTTATTAAGACATTTATAAAACATAAACTTAAAACGATTATTATAAAAATAATGAATTAAAATTACAACTTTAAAAAAATAAAGGAGTTGACAAAACAAAATAAACAAACCCTTATTATGCGGTAAATCAGAATTTATTGTGTGGCTCTAATGATATGTTCAAAGGTTCTTCCCTGTTCTTGAAGGCATAAATGTAGCCTTCGAACAAAATTTTGCTGGACATCTTGTAGAGTTCTTATTCTAATATTTCTAAATGCCTCTTGTATACGATTTTTCATATCGTCTCGGTTCGTAGGAGCTATGGCATAGACTTCTTCCTTAACATATCCCCAGAGGTAGAAATCAAGGGGAGTTAAATCAGGGGACCTAGGAGGCCAAGCGATTGGTCCACCACGTCCGATCCACTGATTACCTCGCCAATGATTTAAAAATTGTCTAACCGGCTCATAATAATGAGGGGGAGCGCCGTCTTGTTGAAACCAGTGGTTTTGGAGAGTGTCGGCATCTACATTTTGAAGCAAAATGGGTAGATCATGTTGAAGAAAGTTTAAGTAAACTTGTCCCGTCAAACGCTCTTCAAAAAAATATGGCCCAATAATGTAAGGCCCTAATATTCCTCCCCAGACATTAACCGACCAGCGATTTTGGTTATCTACATGACGAACCCAATGTGGATTTTCACTAGCATAATAATGCATATTATGCCTATTTACGATTCCGTTATTTTTAAATGTAGACTCGTCACTAAATAGAACTTTTGATAAAATGTCTGGTACTTCTCTAATTTTGTTAAGCATCCAATTACAGAATGTGATTCTTCTTAAGAAATCATCTTCATAAAGTTCTTGGTGTAATTCTATGTGATAAGGATGATATTTATACTTTTTTAAAATCCTCCGCACGCTTGTTTCCTTAACACCGGTTTGCTGAAAAATGCCCGTCTGACTTACGTGATGATTTTCCTGTACTGCCAACAGAACCCTTAATTCATTTTCTTCATTAATAACGGGTTTATTGATTACCATCCTTTTTTTGTAAGCAACGCTTCCTGTTTCTACAAATCTTCGCAACAACTTCTCAAAGGCCTCTGGTCTCGGCTTTCTCTCAATATTTGGATATCTTTCAGCATACACTCGACTCGCTAGAAGGCAATTTCTTGCACATTCTCCCAGTATAAAAATCATATTTACCATTTCCACAGTGGTAAAATTCGACATTTTAAGAAATTTAGTACTTAATATCGACGACTGAACAAATAATGTTAAATAATTGTATTCGGTCGACATAGTGACAATCTAAACAAAAAAAATCATGGCAACTCGATTACGAATAAAAATAAAATGAAATAAATAAAAAGTAGCAAAAGTGTGGGGTTTTAAAGTTTATATCGAAATAACTAAAATACGGTAAACTCTAAGAGGTATCAAATTGGTATCAGTAGAAAGGATGTGAAAAGGGCTTTCTAAAAATAAAAAAATATACAGGGCGTTCCATTTAAAAAAAAAATAGATTTTTTATATTTTGCATAATGTGATCACCCTGTATGATAAATGCACTGAACACAAATATTTTTAATTGGAAAGATAGGCAACATTCTAACATATTGCTTTTTAGTTTACTATTTCATTCAATTGTTTTTAGTAATTTGGAAATGGTTACTAAACTTAGATAATTTTTAAGATAAAATCGTTATTATTTCTTAAACTATTAAAAATAAACCCACATAACCAAATATTAAAATGATCAGCAGCTCTATGCCCATCTTCTGGGCTAATAATATACAGGGTGTTCCATTTAAAAAAACACAAGTTTAGTTCGCCACACTTTTTTGGGCCACCCTGTATAATGTAAAATATTTTTAAAATATGCCGCTTCTAATTCCAGACCTCATGCTGTTTTAGTATTCTTTATAAGTTCCTCGATAAAGATTTAATCTTCCGTCCCCGCTTCGTTGGCGGACCCGGTATATATCCTCAACGTGTAGGGCAATTTTGACTTTACGCTGGATCTAACGGCTTTGTTCAGTTTCGTGGGTAAAAAATTTCATTTAGCGGTTTAGCGGTTCTAATTAAAAAAAAAAGAAACAGTACAGGGTGTCCAGTTGCCGTGTGTTGTCGTATAGGTACCAACTCCGATGTTATAAAAGATAGAAAAATTGGGTTTGCGGCTTACTGTTCTATTATTTTATGAAACTTTTATCGCCGCAAGCGAAATTTTCATAGCCCTCTCAGTTTCAGACATACAGGGCGATTTTGAAAATTTGTTATTTTTGACGCTCCCCTGTATTTCGATTATTTGATAACTTTCGATCATTAAGGTAAAAAGGAGTTTATGGAGTTTTTTATGTAGAATTCAGTGGCGTAGTTAGTTTTTTTTTTTAAATGGGACACCATATATGTTATTTCTTTGGCTTATTCCTCTTTTTAAAATATGTAATAGTCCATATTTATTTTTTTTAAAAAGGGATAATTTTAAAATTTTTGGTAAAATTAATTTTTTGTATAGGAGGCTAAGCCATGGTCAATCACGAATAGCCGTGACAGAAAACCAAATTCTGTAAATGCGCCATTACGGATTGTTGTCAAATATTTCTGGTATTTGTTTGATTTTGTAAGTTAACTTTTTATTTCTGTAAAGAAGTGTTCAACATGGCACAAAATATTAAATATGAAAATTATGAAAAACACGATATGTATATTAGAATCACTTCCGGTTTAACAAGAAGAGGTATCAACTTGACCCCACAAGAAGTAGGTAATCCATTGGAGTTAAATCCAGTGAGCTTGCTGGCCACTTTATTTGATCATGTCTATTTAAAATAAAATACCTAGTTCATACCACTTTCGGAATTTACTTAAAACTGACGCATGGTTGTCACCCGCTATTTCCTTAAGCATAAACACTTCAACACAAGCGTCTTTCTACTTCATAAAAACTATTCCTTTTCAAATGTCAAACTCTACTTCTTTCAAGAAATGTGAGGTTATTACTTTATCGATTAAACGTAATCAGTTATTCAGAAATAACTATCGCTTTCGGCGATTCAACATTGTCTGAAGCAGTTAGGCCCATTTTATCATTGTCCTGTTAACACCAACTACGAGATAATTTTCAAAGATACCATTGTTGGAACAAAATTTACTAAAGTTATGAGCCTTTTAATATCCTTGTCACCAGATTAGGATGAAATATTGTAAATGACTGTGTACTAAAGTAAAATAAACTGACTTAGGCCAGACATTTTTTTTTATGTTAGTATATTTTATGTTAATGGTATTAAATATATCGGTAGTTAGCTTTGTCAGAATTGGAGTAACAACTAACTTTTACTCTTTAGATCTTGATTCAATCGTTTACATCTGATGCTTAACCTAACTATTCTTCTTTATACATATTGCTGTTAACCAGTGCTTTCTTGTATTTAGTTATGTCGTTTTGTTTTATGTTATTATTGTGTTTTTTTTTGGTTGTTTTATGTTTTTTTCTTTTCTTTTTTTTTCTTCCTTTTTTTTTTGTTAACCTTTAGGAGCTCTCACAGTCAAGAAGAGCTTTTGACTTCATGAAATGACTATATATAATATTATAATGTTTATCGTTGGTCAGCAGATTTATAAGATTAGTTGGGAGAGAGGTTTTTGAACTATTGAGCTGAGTAATAAATTTAATATACTGAATTTCACTGTTTTTATCCTTCTTTTCCTTTTTTTTAGGGAATGCAACAAATGAATCAGCAAATGAACCAGCAACAAGATGCCATGGGTATGCACGACCCCACGGGGGGTTACCAGCAACCACTATATCTCTCTGGACCAGAACATGGAATGGTGGGCCAGCAATATCATAGTCCTCAACCTAATTATTCAATGTCGCCAAGTCAGCAGGTAAACATTTAATCACATTAAATTAAGTACACGTATATTGTAACATCAAACAGCCAATACATTTATTGCTTAGCTGGAAGCAGCATGTTCATAACCTTAGCAGATTTATCTCAGAGTTCTTTAATTCTGGTTTATTGTTCCCATATAATTCTTATTTATGTACACCACTGTGTGGAACATATCGAAATCAAAGTCAAGTGAACAATTGATGAAGTTAATGACTTTATGTTACAGTACGAGGACACTCTATTCGCGAGTTTCTTCTGAGTTGAAATAAATTACCAGGATTCTCTAAAATCTGTATATGTGTTGAAAATAGTTAAGCCTTTACATAGTTAAGTAAAACATTGCGGTAAATGCATACAAAATATGATGCATAGGTCGAGCAATATAGCATGAGCTTTGACCTTCCGCACAGTAAAAATTATAACAGGTGTATCTGTTGTATTCCCTGACAATAATATATCTGCCATAGACTGACCTTCCTTTTCTATCATCTACGCATCTCGGAGCCCAAGTTAGATTGCACGACCTGTAGATATAGAGTTTTCATTTGAGCTTTTACTTTTTTTTATGAATTTGGTTAAAAAAAAATGTGACGTTTTAAAAAAAATATTTAGACCAGTGTTTTCAATATTTTTAGTAGAAATAAGGTTTTGCTTTCATTTAAAAATTCAAAGAAATATTATTTTATGTATTCATATTGTTTTAATAAAAACTAATTTGTGGCATTTATTTACTTCTCATTCATTAAGAAATACTGCGTCTATTAATTATGGAATAGGTAAATAAGTTCTCGAATTTTAAACCTCCATATTTTCATCAAAATTCAATCAATTCTTTCCATTTTTAGTTTATTCGGTAGTCTGTCTCTTGAACTACTTAGAATAATGTGATGGCTAAGAGACTAAGTCGTGTAAAATAGCTGATTTTAAAATTAATGTTCACGAAACACAAACCAATGAAAATATAATTTTATTAGTGTGTTGGTTACAGCTTTATGTTAGGTACTTGCTGTAGTACTGTACCAACTACAGCGCAGTGCCGTTCATGCCAATTAAACAATTCGAGGTGAAACACATTGTTCTAAGTAGTCCAAGAGACAACCTACCGAATAAACTAAAAATGGAAAGAATTGATCGAATTTTGATAAAAATATGGACGTTTAAAATTCGAATACCTTTCCACCTATTCCGTAATTAAGTATATGCGAAGTCAATAAATTATTGAAAACAAAAAGTTTAACGACATTAGACTATTGTGGTTGTTCTATGACCGTTTTAACAAAATGACATTACCTAGTTTTCTTATCAATGGCAATTTTTGATTACTAAAAAACGTGCCTATATTTGCCTTATTGAAGAATAAAGGCCGTGTCTCATGCGGGGTCACATATGTTAGAATGCACCCACTTTTCGAGCAATCGTCGTCGAATTATCGTGTCATCAGAAATCGGATGCATAAGACCCTACCTTATGTACAGGTGGTTCTTTGTCGGTGCGTCATTACTTCTACGTGACTAAAACTATATGAATGTAGTCAAAATTACGAGGTTCAAAAAGTCAAAACAAACTCTAAGTTCATAAACGTCAAAATTTTCTGGCTAGTGTTCGGACATAATGATAATAACAAATATCCATGATTACTTACCGCCAACATAAAAGTACGATTAAAATGGCTCTGAAAAGAACAGTTTTTTTGATTAAATTGAATTTTAAGACACGAAAACGTTAAATAACAAATTAAAGTTGACAGATCGATACGAAATCAATTGACAAATCTCCAAATATCTTTTGTCTCTGTCTAACACGTTGCTTTAAGTTCGAGACGTATTGCGCAACCCCGAAGACACTATTATGTATTTATTTACTTTGAAGGCTATAATAAATAAAGATGGGAAGTTATAAATCACGTTGTGTCTTGATCGTTGATCCATGACGCACCGGCAAAAATCCACCGTACCGACTGGATGTAACAAATTTTCCCCTGAAATCAACCTTTAATAAGGTCCCTGCATACATTTCGTTTATTTTCTTTATAGCAACAACACAACAATCAACTTCTTATGATTCACCAACAGCAACAGCAGCAACAACAACATCAACAAATGATGATGAGTCACGGACAACCGCCTCCCGGAACGATGGGACCATATGGGGCATCGCCTCAACATCCCCAAGGACGGGGCAATAGCCCCCCTGCACCTGGACAAGAGCATACCACAAGTGATGATAGTGATGATAGTACGCCACATCCAGCAATGGTAAGTTATAAGTACAGAGAAAGTTATAAATCTATAACTACTTGGGTGCCTTGTTCTAAAAATATCTCAATAAAAATATAAAACTCATATTTGATGTCAGGTGCAGTCCAACTTTGAATGTTTATATACTCTTCTTACCTGGGATCAAATATACAAGATAGTTAAATCTCAAGTTAAATAAGTTTGTATTAAAATAGTATAGTATAACTAGCCTCAATTGAAACACTTTTTTTCCTCACAAAAAACAGCAGGTAAAAAATCACTGTAAATGTCCATTGAAGCGATGTATCAGGACCACTCAACAGCGAACGCCGTACAATGCATAGATTTTTCCGTTTGGCTCGCGAATTATCCCGGTATACTTTGCAGCTTAAAGGTGATAGGACTGGTCGCCGTGTAGACTGTCTTACTTTGTCGTACTAAAGGAAACCATGGATAAGGCGTCACTGTGACTTTTTTAATATACATCGATTTAATATTTATGGATCCAATTTTGACACGGATCTCCTTAGTACTTTAACATTCAGTGTCGTAGACGTTGGTATATATCCTATTAGAACTATTTACTGTGCGTTATCTTATTTTATTTACTATTGTTTTACCAACGTAGTTTGAGTAGTTAAGTTTTCTGAAATATATTTCACTTATATATTATATTTTTATAATATTATTAATAAGATGGCTTTTTGGAGACCATTTGAGACTAATGATATGGAAACAATACCGGCGGTATCCGACCCGGCAACAGACGAAACAAATGGGGAGTTAATTGGCAAAGACTTACACGTCCAAAGTCAGCGTATTATTTTAAATATTTTTGAGTGCCTTAAAAACAAAAGTACTGTGCAGTCAGATAGGGCTGTAGTGCGAAGAATTTCTGAATTGACCAAAATTTCAGAGTCAACCATTTTACGAATAATAAAAAAAGGAACTGTAATAGATCATTCTCTAAAGCGGAAACGAACAAACCAAAAGTTTAGGAACATTGACCATGCTGCCAAAGAAGTAATTCGGCGAATTGTATACGATTTATATAAAAAAAATCAAGTCCCAACTTTAGAAATGATTAGAGATAAATTGCGCGATTATCCTGGATATAATTATCAATGTTTAGAAACACTGCGAAGTATTTTAATCAATTGTGGATTTAAATACAAGAAAATAAATAACCGAATGGTAATAATGGAGTCACGGCGTATTGTTGAACTACGGCAAGTATATTTGCATAAAATTAGTGAATATCGTGAATTAAATAGAAACATAGTTTACTTGGACGAGACTTGGTTCGATACTCATGACGTTGTAAAATATGGCTGGGTAGATAAATCGGAAAATTGTAGCTTAAATACACCGTGCTCAAGAGGAAAACGCATCATTATTCTTCATGCTGGTGGCGAAAATGGCTTTGTACCTAATGCTTTGCTTTTATCTGCCAAAAACATTAAACAATCTTCAGCCGATTATCACGAAGACATGACAGCGGATCTTTTTGAAAAATGGATTTCTGAGCAGCTTCTACCAAACATTCCACCGAATTCTGTAATTGTCATGGACAATGCGTCCTATCATTCGCGTATATTGAATAAACTACCCAACAACAATACAAAAAAGCAGGATATTTTAACATTTATGAAAAATAAAAATATCAATATTGATAATAAAAATAAAATTCCTATAAAAAAAGAATTACTCAAGATTATTAAGAGCCAAAATTTTAAAAATGAATATGTAGTTGATACTATTTGTAAGACACACGGTCATACCTTGTTGCGATTACCTCCATACTATTGCATATTTAATCCGATTGAGTTAATCTGGAGTACCATAAAAAGATCTCTGCGGAAGCATAATGTATCGCCAACACTAAGCGCAGTAGTTATTGAAAATATTCGGCAAGTAGTAAACGACCTGGATAGTAATATATGGAAAAATTGTGTAGCACATGTTATTACAGAAGAAAAAGAATATCCGATTCTACCTCCCGTGGCATCAATAGTGATACAACCAGGCAATGATTCTACTTCTGAAGATTCTGACGATAGTGTTTAAGGTATTAAAAACTATTTTTTTTTCCCAAGTAACAGATTTACATGGTCACGCGAGAACACTAGTGGTAAACAACTTTAATCATGGCGTGAGATATACCCGCCGCGCAGTTTAACTTTTGTTATCAAGTGTTTGCGCCTAAAACACGTACTTTTTTGTCCATGTATTTACAGTCCATCAAAGCTTTGGACTTTGAACTTGTAAAGTAAAATACCACTGTCGGTATATTAATACTTTTCAGTGTTTACACTATCGTTTTCAATAATTCTAATTGCTTCATCGGCAAAACTTAAAATTTAAAATGTTTGACAAAACTTTTTGCGCGAACACCCTTTTGTGTACCTATTTGGGAAACTTTCATTTTGTATTTTTTAATTAAGATTTCTTTCGATATGGCCGGCGAGCTTTTAACCTGTTAGGTAGGTATTAGAATCTAAATTATAACCTTCGGCATATACTCACTAAACTAAATAAGGTTTTAAATAGCTATTTAAATTTAAATACTACGATTTCCAAATTTGCGTTCCCAAAACATATTTGCCAGAAATTTAACATACTTACTGGTTATTAGTATAGTAATAAACTTAATTCATTTATTACTCAGTCGGTACGCCTATGTGTCGAATTTCTTACTGTTTTTTGCTGTTTCAATTGAGACTAGTTAAAGTATAACTTACTATGTCCGACAAGCCTCTATCACATTTATGTCTGGTTTTATAAACAGTTTGAACTGAAGTTTACTGTTAAATTGCAATTTGAAGTTGTACCAACAGTATTTTACACTGATCTTAGTTCAAGTTCGAAGTTCAACTAAACGCCCACGTTCGGCGTTCAGAAATTGAACTGTCGATCTAAGGGATTCTCCAACGTCACAACGTTGTGTTGTATTGTACCAAAGAAAATTATAGTTCCGTAGTAAACTAGTTAGGTATAAGTATGGTATACTTAAATGAAGAAAACATTTCAGGAGCTTTTCAAATCAATAGTAATACACTGGGCGTTTAATTTGAAAGAATCGACTTACACCTTTTTTTTTCAAATCCCAAAATGCGTTTATTTTTAGAACACCCTGTATATTGCAACTAAGACTTGACCCATAACATAAAAATGTTCCATCAACCATGAATCCTCCTGTATAGTCAAAATAACTTACAGACTACTACAAACAAACGAACGTATCAACAATATATAGGGTGTTTCATTAAGGTCGGCCACCGGCCATATCTCGGACACTACTGGGCATAGAAATTCAGAAAAAAAAATTAATTACTAAAGTGGCCATAAGAAAATCCTGGAAATAACTTTTAAGTTCCGCCCTTTGCCGCAAGGGGGCACAATTGAAAAGTAAATTTTAAAATTTTAGATATTTCCGAAAATTCCACATTAAGGTATACTTTTGATAACACCCTTAAGAAGCTTGGACAAATCTGCATCATTTTGGTCCTAGGCTCATTAGCGTACCGACTTTAATAAGAGTGGGGGAAGCTGTTGAAAGTGTAATCATTTAAATCGCTGTAACTTATGAACCACTTATCCGATTTTAGCAAACTAAAGATTGTTTGGAAGAGAAATAAATGTAAGCACTTTTCACAATCGTATTCGGTGGTCCATGATACTTCTCAATAAAAATGCTAAAGGGTGCAATTTGCAGTAATAACATTTTTTTTTATTTTATTCCAAGAACTTAAATCATACGGTATGATTATGATAACATTATCGGAAAGTAGGTGAAATTTGCTAGAAAAAAACGTAAAAACCGCAGTTCAATACCTCCGTTCGTTTCAAAGTTATTGTGAAAAGAATAATTTTTAAAACTTTAAATGAAAAAGCGATTTCCACGAGTCAACCAGAGAAACTGCAATATTTTACCATAGAAAAGCAGCATAATGAAAAGTTGTTTGTGTGACTAAATAATCAAATAGAAACCTGATTATCACATTAACTTAACACCTTTATTTAAATAATCAAAAGAATTACAAACAAATAATAATACAGTTTGTGTACCGGATCCAACTACTGCTGCTAACTCTTCACCCCAGTTTAAAAATGAACAAAGAAGTACCAAAAAAAAAAAAAATAACAATTTTACCAGCCTTTGATTTTTGATGTTTGAAGCAAAAAATATTTACTGTTCACTTTATTATCTTGGCCCCGATGCCCCCAATGTTTTAATTTTTTGTGCATCTTGGTTTACTTTAGGCTACCGAATCCTATTTACCAGAAATGAACCGGTTTGTATTTCTTTTCTACTAAAATTTAAAAAAATCTCTATCATTTGAAGACAACCATTTTTGTGTAAATTTATTTTAGTCGCTTTATGTATTTTATGTTGCTCAGGCTAATTAGAAATGAATCGTGGTAATAAAAGTAGTAGAATAGTGTACAAAATTCCCTGTACGATTTATGGGAAACATAAATATAGGGCATTTCATAAAAGGGTATTGGTAAGCTATTTTTTAAAAAATCTATGGGGTTGGTAGACACATTTTTTAAGACGATTAACTTGTTAGCGCCCTCAAAATTGTATTCTTAAGAATTTTATGCATATTTACTCATATTGTATTTCTAGGCAGTGTTGTATATGTTATATTTTTTTTTAGATTACAGCTATGAAAAGGCCAAGTCCCGAACCAGCTGACCCAGGTTTGACAAAAGCACAGAAAAAACCGAAAGTACAAAAAAAGAAAAAGAAGCGGGATCCCAATGAACCTCAAAAGTAAGTAAAAATATGAATAATCCACCCTAATTAGATTTACGTTCAATGTTCGAAATATAAACAATGTTTAAACGCTAACTACTGAAAATTTAAGAATCGGTCACAGGTTTAAGCCGCTTAACTGCTAAAATCTCGATTTTGACGTGATTTCATTACTGAAGACAGTATTTCATTTGTTCCACTTTTTAGTCGCATTCAAAGTTAATGATGTTCACATTATTTCAACTGCATGCATCGCTTGAGCTCTCGCCTAAGTGATGCCACTGTCATGCTGCTTCTATGGGCGTTGTCCCTAAGCGGAATCCATATGAGAAACTCTGCTATATTGTAGCTGAGGGACTGATTTGGGTACCGTGCTGGGTCCTATTACAGGATTTATATTATTAAATATGTGAATACCTGCCTTTCTAATCTATTTTATATTTCAAGTTCCCCGTGTTTATCATAGCCATGGCATTTTACGAAAAAAATTATATAAACAGACTATCTAAAAAGTCTCGTTTGAAATTGCAACATTGAATTTTTAAAATGCTTATTTATAATAAAATTATTTTCAAACAAAAATATATATTTGGCTCCTCAGCTGGAAAAATTAAAATCTGGACGCAAAGAGTTATAAAAGGCAACCAAGCCAAAACTAAAAAGCCATTCCTGAGAAGTTTTTCATATGCGGTTTTTACTTGGAACTAAAAATGTGCCAGAGAACACGAAAATATAAAAAATATAAATCATTCAATTTGTTAAAAAAAGCAAGTTTTGTCTATAGTAGTAGATCGTCCATCCATTTATACTGTGAACCTTTTGTGTAAAAACTATAATTGTTTTGACGTTAACTTGATGAAAATCCATAATAAAGTTTTTAAATAAAACACTACTGTTTTTTGATTTTTACTTTTTAATGTCCGTGACACGTGTTTCATAGTCACAGCGGCTTCTTTAAATATAAAATATTAAAACAAAATTATTCTTAATGTATAGAGTCTTAATTACATGTACAATCGTTTTGGGAAATACGGAGTATAAATATTTGGTTGTTTCATTATTTTTCAAACGACTAATTACTTACATTACTTTTTAAGGTTAAATATGTTTAACAATGGAGAAGAAGGAGAGGTACAATAATATAGTTTATCATTTAGTAGATTGGAGGACATTTTCAGTTTGTTAATTTTTGAAGACTCAATAAATTGAATTTTAAACATTTTTGTTCTACGTGTAAAATATCGAAATTGTTGTTAAAAATATGATTTTCTAGTCTTAGATTATCTGCGATACAACTAGAACATAAGGGTTTCAAATTAAATTTATTGGAGTATTTGGAAATGAATAAACCTAAAAATTCTCATAATTTACTAAATAATAAACTAGATAATTGCACCTCTCCGTCGTTAAACATATTTAACCCTAAAAACAATTATAGTATTATTATTATTATCGTCTTTTGTAAAATAATTAAATACCCAAATACTTTGTACTAAAATGTACAGGGGAGGCAATATTTAGCCACCTTAAAATTTACATGGAATTTCCTATTAATTACCTAACCCGGTATATGCATTAAGAATAATTTTGTTTTAATACTTTGCATCTCAAGAAGCCGCTGTGACGGTGAAATACGTCTCATGATGGCATTAAAAACTAAAAAAGTGAAAATCAAAAAACAGTATTTTATTTAATTTTGTGTAAAACTCTTCGCTAAATGCGCAAAGTGAGGAGATATTACGTTACTTTTAAAACGCACTGTATTTTAGGAAGGTGCAGAAACTGAGTAACATTTTATGTGTATAAAGCGTCAATTACAGGGTGTTAGTTTACACGCTACTCGCCAGATAATTTACTAGCTGATTTTAAGCTATTAAAGTTGAAAGTCGGTCAACTTTAATATCTACTGTCTAACCTACACAGCTTTATGTAATTATATTGGCGAGCAAATTATCTCTCTGGCGAAGACTGGTATTCGCGGAAAGTAATAATGTTGACATGTTTTTCTTGTTTTGATCTTAAAAATGGCTAGAGTTATACTTTATGGAGGCATTTTAGTTCTCGGTGCAATAATATCAGAAAAAAAAATAAAAAATAAATAGAAAATAGGTCAGATATTGGGTTCTTCGCAGGGACAGATTGGCAACGTCAAGCACCATTTTAAAGGAATTATCATAAGAAGATCCGATTGCCTACAAGAATACAAGGACAGAAGACCGAGCCTGTTTTCTAGGCGCTAATCTAACTTAACACAAACGATCTCACTAACACTGATCGAATAGTAAAAAGCGACCAAGCAGCGTGTAA
Source organism: Polydrusus tereticollis (assembly GCA_963920685.1). NCBI lineage: Eukaryota > Metazoa > Arthropoda > Insecta > Coleoptera > Curculionidae > Polydrusus > Polydrusus tereticollis. The sequence goes on from OY987328.1 coordinate 23,382,968, forward strand.
ACTAGCTCCATGTAATTGATGCTTTTAATCAATCTGGATTTTGACATTCCAATGCTGTAATATAGGAGAATCGGTAAATAATCAAGAGACATAGAGCAGAATAATACATAGGAGTTTGTTTTGTAAAACACAAAATCCTAACGGTTTGTGAACCTTGTAATTCAGACCCAGAAATAAAGAAACACCTCAGCAAACATATCGTAGCATGAACAGCCGCGGGTGCGCAACATGTTTAATCTTACATTAACGATTATTCAGTGATTGGACCTTGTAATTTTTAAAATTTTCCCGTATGCCTATAGTAATTAATTGGGTGTTTCGACTATGATAAATGGCAGGTAATGTTTTTGCTTAATGTGGGTCCGAAAATACACGATTTGTCACCGCGTGCCATTCGATTCAGTAAGCGAGTCGTTTCACTAACTTAAACAAATTGGTTTTTCCATCGAATGATTCATCAATTTACTATAATATGTTCCGTAATTGTCTCGACTACCCTCATTGAATAATTAAGCTCATGCCGCCTGTCACACGCACTAACTTTTTACGGTATTTACATATTATCTAACCATTATTTAACATCATTGAGTTTATTTATTAATAAAACCAATTGCCAACTTTTCCCCAAACTCAAATTAATCCAATCGGCTTGATTACCAATCTACAATTCAAACAAGAAAAACAATTAAAACGCAAATTAAAACAAGAAATCTTTTAGGCGTTAACCATGTTTTTCAGTTAAAAGTTGTTTCGTCGAGCCAAGAAACTTTAAATTCGCGTTGATTATACGTTTTAAACTGTGCTGGTGCAGGTTTCTTTGTCTATTGTTCGTCTTTTCTCCTTTTTTGTATGTTGATAAAAGGGCCATTGACGGAGATGCAGTGGCGGCGTCACAAGATTTCTTTGCCGTAAATTAGTTTTGCAACATTTGAGCTACACGAAATTCGAAGTAGTAAATTGTGACCAAAAAGAATTGGAAAGGGTGGTAGTAGGGGGTTGAAACTTTATGTATGTTATAGAGGACTAAAGTCGCCCTTCGTGAATTTGGTTCATCGAGATGTGGAAGCTGAAATTTTGGAACATTAGATGAAATCTAAAATACCATTTTTAAAGTATCAGTTTTTGACAAGGTCCTTGAAAATGGCGCGGGACGGCAGTTTCTTCTTTAATGACAACTAGGATTGAGATTTTCTTTCAAAATCGCGTTTTAATTTTTAAGCGATCCTTTAAATACCAAAGTTGTGGGACATTGGAACGATTTATTTCAAAACTAACCTAATCTAAACTAGTGAATTAGTAAAATTATTCTTCACAAGATGTGTGTTGATATTGGCATGGTATTCAACAAATTGATTGGTTTAGATGTTAATAAGAGTGCTGGGCCAGATATCATACCTTCGGTATTCCTTTTACTTCGCAGCCCTGCCCTTGCAGTGCCTCTTAGTTACATTTATAACTTAACACTCACTACTGGTGTCTTCCCATCCTCGTGGAGATTTGCAAATGTTACAGCTTTATTCAAAAGTGGTAACCAAAATTATGTGACTAATTATCGTCTTATATCTGGACTAAGCTATGCGGCGAAGATCTTAGAAATAATTGTTACCGAAGTATTCTTTAAAGCTTTCCAGAATAAAGTATCACTATATCAACACGGCTTTTTTTCCAGGTCGACCTTGTCAAACTAACCTAAGTTTGTTTTCAAATTTTGTGGCTTTCTCTCTAGATGCAAGTCTACAGGTTGACACAGTATATTTTTATTTTCAGAAGGCATTCGATCGCGTTAGTCGTCGAATGTTACTCTATATGTTAGAGTTGTATGGAGTCTGCCCCCCACTACTCACTTGGTTTAAGAATTACCTCGAGGGTCGTACGCAAGCTGTCAAGATGGGTAGTGTAACGTCGTAGAAGATCATTGCCCACTATGGAGTTCCGCAAGGTTCGCACTTGGGTCCAGTTTTGTTTTTATTGCTTATAGACGACCTGGGCAGTAACCTTCAACATTGTCGCTTTCTTTTTTTTGCAGATGACCTTAAAGTTTACCGCGTAATCAATAACGCCAACGATGGTATTCTTTTTCAGTCAGATATCACGCGCTTAAATCTATGATGTACTAAAAATCAAATGCAACTAAACATTAAAAAGTGCAAAGTTATTTCATTTACAAGGAAAAGGTACCAGTCTTACCATAACTAACTAATTGGAAACTATGACTTAACACGCGTAACAACAGTAAATGATTTTGATGTTTTGTTGAACAGTGAGCTGAGGTTTATACAGCATATAGACTGGGTGATTTCTAGGGCGTTTAGAATCGCAGGTTTTACCATGAGGCAATGTCGTGAATTTAGGAATATTAAAGTGCTTAAATCATTATACTTCTCCTTAATCAGAAGTAATCTCGACTATTGCAGCATCGTATGGTCTCCTATTTATAAGATCCACGTCGCCAGAATTGAACGAGTTGAAATAAAATTTGTCAACTTGTTACTTTATAAATTGAAAATTGATAAAGCGACACTTACACACAATGAGCGTTTAAACACTTTAGGTCTGTAATCATTGGAAAGGCGCCAAATTAAACACACTCTCTCTTTTGGCCACAAAGTTATCATAAACCAAAAAGATTGTCCTGGCCTACTTGGTCCATTAAACTTTAGTGTTCCTTCTAGAACAACAAGATTGATCGAAACATTTTCTCTGCAACACAACCGAACAGATGTCGGTAAGAACGAAGTTCTCAATAGGTTTATGACATGGCACTACAGGTTTATTCCGCACGATCTTAACTTCGATTGTCAATCTATTACTTTTAAAAATAGAATTATTGATAGGCTGTTTGAGACTGTTCCTGATGACCCTTTGCGGTTTTAAATTACTTGCAATACAGTTGTAAAGGGCTATTATTCTATTAGGGAAAGTATCTTGTTATTCTTTGTAAGTTTAAATAACAGCCAATACGCAAGATAATGGATTGCTCCATTTCTCATTACTTACATCTTCCACTCTATGTAACTTATAATATATTTTGCCAATTGTTGCTGTTGTTATATTTTAGATTTAGGTATGTATGTACTATTTCGGCAGCTCCGCCTGTTATGTATGTGTTTTTGATAAATAAATAAACTCATTCGAAACTATTGAAATTATCGGTATAATTCCTGACAACTACGTTTATATTAAGATGGCTTAAAGCTGCTAAGAACTCAAAGTTTAGTTCACACGTTAATTTCGGCGGCTCTTGAATTGAAATTTGACTTCGATCCCAATTTTTTCCAACTTAACGTGCATGCTAGGGTGGTCCCTAGCAATACACTAAATTTATGAATTTATTTTTTTGCCCCTTTTGGGTTAGTAAGTAACTGGTTAAATTGTTTTTGTATAATAAATCCCTTAATTCTCGTATTTCGTGCAGAGTTAAATTAAATTGATTTCGAGAAATAGATATTTTTAGTCATTAAATAGCTTTCGCCCTCCATCTGGCATGGTAAAAGTCAACAAGTGATTGAAACGTGCTTACTTTTCTTTCGTCTCCGCCTAAAGATATAATAACCAACCGCAGAAGCTCTTTATGGTCGTCTCTTATATGTTGAATAACAATTCGTTGTTTGGCAAAACGAAGCGCAATCTCTATGTCTTCACCGATACCGTTCACAACAAATTGATCATCAATTCCACAAGCATATTTGTATGTATAGGCCCAGGCTTGTTAAAGGTTTACGTAATCCTACCTCGGGTCTAAACGATTTAGCAATACACACTTCAAAGGCTACCTCTAAAACCAATTCTCAAACGCAAGCACTTTTTATTCGTCCAGTATTGACACAATGGTGTCACGGCATAAGGCTTCGAGTGATATTCAGCAAGCAAATTGTAAATAGCAAATCACTCATCTCCCTTACTAGAAGTCAATTGAGGGACTCCCAGTAGATGATCTTGTCCATTGGCTGAAATTTAATGCAACCCTATCAACCTTTTTCTTTACATTCCAGTGGGAGACAGCGAATTGTAACTATATCGTTAATAATTTATTTTTCAACTCTGAAGCACGCTCGACACGAAGCTTTTGACGGCACCGACGTATTGAGGTTCGATTTATAACTAGGTCTTCAATATTGTGTCACAAAGTTTCTACAGTTGCCATTAAAATATGGACAATTAGGACTGCCACTAACTTGGTGTTAATAAAATTAATATTTCCACGTTTTAATAATTTGGATAGACCTGGCTGATTTGTAAGACATAGTACTTCTTCTTCTTCACTGTCATTTTAAGAAGAAATTTCTTTTTCAAATGAACCACACTAAAACTAATATTTAATTTATAATTGATATGTGATTGATATGTGATGGGCTACATGCTTGGTGAAATGGATATTCCATAGTAGAGGAAATTAAAGTAGTACTTGTTATATTTCACAATATATTTCAGTTTCCTGACACGTGTTTCAAAATATATTAAACTGAAATATATTGTGAAATATAACAAGTACTACTTTCATATTTAATTTGTTTCACTTCTGATTAAATATATGTTATTACGAAGATTACTTTTAAGCAACGACAGACAATGCTATACGCGATCATTTAACCATATCGGCGCTTTTACTTTATTTTATTTATTTTTGTGGAAAACTAATAGTTTTTATATAAATGGCAACATTCACAGCCCTTGGGGCACCAGTTAGAATTATGCAACTGGCCCGATTTTTTTCTCGTGTTCATTTTAGGAACAAACTTAGGGGGTGAGACCTATAAAAAAAAAGGTTGTGCTGATTTTGTAGCTAACTTCAATAATATGACAGATAAATAAAAGGCTTGTTCCAACCAGCAGCCCGGGACTAGTTTTTAATTAGAGATAGATTCTACCAGATGAATATTACATGTAGACCCCAGGATGCCTTGTTAAGACCTACAACTGGTTGATTGTATTTGACAGTTTGAAACTGTCAGAGACTGATGGTTGGAACAGACCTAAAATATCCTCACTTTCCGATGTAAAATTTCTCAATAAATATCCATCAAAATTCGAGTTAATATCAAAATACAAACACACGTTAGATAGGGATTAGAATTTCACAACGGGTCAAGATTATATGGCGATGACGTAGTGACCTGAAGTTAGGCATCAAGTGAAGGGACATGAAAAGTTTTTTAATTTATTTTATTAGTATTAATATTTAGCTCGATATATCCTTCTTTTTCGTAATAATAGTAGTGCAGTATCACATTTAGACATTCGTGACAATGCCATGTGCACCGTTGGATTTCACTGCAAGTACTAATATGTGCTGCACCTGGCGAAATGTTGAAGTTACAGATATCGCTGCTGTAACAATTGACGTGCAGCGTATACGGTACACCACCAGCTAGCGGAGTACCCGATGGAATATTTATTACAGTCGATTTATTTTCAAGATAGACACGACCAAAACATGTCAACGTCATCGGCGTAAAAATAGACCAGAGCCGCAGCAATTTACAAGATACAGGGTTTTGACTAATCAAACATTTGTTTATGGTTTGCTTTTGTTTATCTGTATACTATGATGAACGAGGTTATTACATATTTATATGAATTTTTAGTAGAATTTCCAAAATGTATTTATACCAGCAAGTTTGTCTATTTAAACCTGTCATTTCGCGCACTTAAAGTAAAATTGAAGCTGTTTTAATAAACGTTTATTTTAAAATTTAATATCTTGTAGATAGAACTTTGGCAGTAACACCTGTATTTTGTGTGACACGATCGTTTTTGTCGAAGCAAATTGTCTCACCTCTGAGATACAGAGACTAAACAATTTTGTACTAGAAAGTCTATGGGATTGATTACTTACTACAATTAATTATACTAGATAGCTGATTAATTAAAATATTTTAAAAATGGATCTTTGTGGTACCTACTTGCCGATAAAGTAATAGTGGATAATAATGTGTAACTGCTCGTTAATAATAATTACAAATACGAGATATATCACAAAGCGACATCTCGTAGAGATCGAGCGCATCACCTAGCCCAAACCAACAGGAACTTATAAAAGTTTAAAAGTCAACGAAGAGGCCTGTAAAGGCCGTTTGCCACAAGTGCAGGTGTCGCCGCCAGGTTCGTCTTTTCCCTGTCGCCAGATCCATCCCCAGGCGCGTTTCGCCGTATCATGGCTCGTCAGTGAGGCTAGGATCTGGCGAGAGGAATATTTATATTTTGTGCGGATTTTCCCTCTCGTGAGATCCTATCCTCACCAACGAGGCATGATACGGCAAAACGAGTCTGGGCATAGATCTGGCCAAAGAGATAGATCTACTCGAATGTTAGGACTTTTTTTTAGTTTAAATAAAGAGATTTTTAACAAGAACATAGATGATACCAGAAAAATAATAATTGGTGTCCTCGCTTTAAAATCAATTTAATATTCACTATATCATGCACGCCTTTGACTTTAAGTGTGAGGGGGTGGAAAACACTTACTGGCTAAAATAAAAGATCGATTTTAAAGGGAAACAGGAAGAAAAATGGTTGTTGGAAAATTCCATTTACCCTGTGCAAACATATAGGGGATGAAATGGAAAAAATAAAGGGCGTTAAAATGCTTTAAACTACGGCGAAGTTTCCCGAAATTCCGTACGCAAGCGTTTTAAATGAGGATGTTTAAATTGGGCTATGAATTTTTTAATATTAAAGTATTTCTTATGTTTTGTTATCATTATACATAAAACTTTTGAGCCGAAAAAATATTTGAATATGTAATGTATATCCTGAAACATTGATAGATTAATTTTCTGCTTGGAAAAATTGATCTACAAGGTGGTATTTTGTGTGCAGCTGTATTTTGGCATTGTACACTATTTACTTAAAAGTCTTGAATTCCTTTTGATACTACTCTTGCGATTATTTGGGTATCCAGCGCAGAAAAAATTAATTGTTTTAGGGATTTTAAATTAAATATAGACTAGATATAGTAAGATAGCGTCCATTATGGAAGCGGAGTATAAGTTTCAATCTATAGTATTTGTCACAATAAGAATGCACAGTGACGGCCATGAGGTGGGGGGGGGGGGGTGATTGAAATGTTGTATGCTAAAAAGTCAGCATTTATTGAATACTTTTAAAAAGGGATTTTACGAGAAATGGAGCAGGAGTTTAACAGTTTCCGAATTTTCAAAAATTTTCTTTACAAAATTTTAAAGTTAATCGCTCGTCCTACGAAGTTTGCTTTAAGACAAATAATGCAATGCATTTCGGCAAGTTACATCTGGCGTTACAGAATAGGAAATGTCAAATCCACTATAAGTTTGGTCCTTGCATCCGGCTATTTCTTTAGAGCGATGTACTATTACGGGGCTATAAAGCGAAATTACAGATAATGATAAGGGGCTTAATTAGCCCTAACTAGATTAAATTTATGAAGTCCAGTGACGTCCCGGGGAGCACAATTGACAATATTGACAAAAAAATGTACGCCACTTGACTTTTTTCTAATTTTGATACTTTTTTTCGGATTTGCCAACTAATAATACAACTTTTTTGTTCCTTGAATTGTTTTCGTATCTTGTTTCTTTTTCGAGAGAAAAAATAAGAGCCACTTTATTGCATGTACACAAAGGGTACCCATGTATTTCAAAGTTAATTACAACATTTAAATTAAAAATAAAATTATTTTTTTAAATATTGATACAAAAAAAATGCTACAGTTAATTAAAGGAAATGTTGAAAATGACCACCTTCTGATAAAACGCACGATTGCAATCGTCTCACCATTGATTCTCTTGCACGTTCAAAAATGCCTGCATTATTTCGTATCCCATTGCAACTTTCAATAATTTGAACTCTTAAGTCGTTTTCGTCTAGTATAGGCGTCTTGTATATTGTATACAAAAGAGACTTTAGATGACCCCATAAATAATGGTTTGGAGAATTCAAGTTGCGCGTCCAATCCAGCAATTAGGAAAAGTGTTGTCGAGGTATTCACGAGCAACTAGGCTAAAATGAGCTGAAGCGCCGTCGTGCATGAACCACATATTAGTTCATCTTTGTAGAGGTACGTCATAGAGAACATATTAGTTCTTATTTGTAGAGGTACGTCTTCTAACAGAACGTCAAGTTCTTCAGATAGAAACTGCGTATAGGAGTTTTCATTTAATCGAGGTGGTAAAAAGTATGGTTCAATAAGATAGTCGCCATGATCCCTGCCCATACATTCACCAAAAATTGTTGCTAAAAACGACCTTTTCTAATTTTATAAGGATTATCGTCCGCCCAAAGATGTTCGTTATGAAAATTCATAATAGCTTAACTTGAAAACGAGGCCTCATTAGTAAATAAAATGTTTGGTAAAAAATTGTTATGTGCTACTGTATGCAGCAACTACCTACTAAAATCAACCATTGGCAGAAAACCACGGAGAAGCAGAGCTTGCAGTCGTTGAATATGGTATGGGTATAGTTAATAAAGATGCACTTGTTTAAAGTTGCACTGCTACCTTCCTGGCACTAGTTGAAAGATCTCTTTTATCTCTCAAAGTATAGTCTCTCTAATTCAGGCGTGGTAACTGTAGCAGGTATGCCAGAAAGCTCCGTACTACGTTAAAAACTCCCAGCCTCACTTACTCTTGGCGTACATTTTTTTGTCAATAATATTCTTTAAGGTGCTCCCCAAAATACCACTAGACTTAATAAATTTAAAATAGTTAGGGCTAATTAAGCCCCTTATCATTATGAATAACGATAACAAATTTCAATATAATTGGAAAAAGGATATTTTAAAAAAATAAAAAAAAAACATTTTTTTAAAAAAAACTTTATCAAAAAAGTAAAAGAATTATTTTGTAAAAGTATTGGTTGTCTATTTTATTCTTTGTTTGCTGAATGAATTTAATATAGTATAGTTGCAGTGTTTGTTTTTCTTATTTTTAACCTACTTAGGTATTTTTTAATTATTTCTTCACCAACTCAATGTGAAGTTATTTTGCGAATAGAAGAAGCAGATTGGATTTTGTCTGGACAGTTGACAGATGATAAAATCAAAGAGATCCACCAAATATTAACTAAACCGCCAACACTCGAATACGAGAAGTACATTTACAAAAATTATTGCTTAAGAGACGGACGGATCTATCGAATAACTGCTAGAGGCATATTATGGGTAGTCCCGCGAGGGATGAGACAAAGAGTAGTAAGAATAGCTCACGACGATTTCGGACATTTTGGTGTAGAAAGAACATTACATCGTTTGTGTGAGAACTATTGGTTCCCGCGAATGCGGCAATATGTTGAGAAATATATTTCTTGTTGCATTCCGTGTCTGTACAACAAGCGTAATTCGGGTAGAAAGGAAGGATTTTTACACCCAATCCCCAAAGGCGTCCAACCTCTCTCTACCTTCCATGTTGATCATCTAGGACCATTCCCGAAATCAAAAAAAAAAATAACACCTACCTGTTAGTCGGAATTGATGCTTTTACAAAATTTACCTTTCTACGTACCGTTAAGTCTACCAACACAAAATACGTAATAGAATACTTTAAAGATATTTTTGCAACTTATGGAACCCCGAAAAACCTAATATCTGACCAAGGTAGCTGTTTCACGTCAAAGCATTTTAAGTCATTTTGTAAACAAAACAGCATAAGACACATTGTTAATGCGGTAGCAACACCAAGAGCAAATGGACAGGTGGAACGATTAAACCGTACCATACTATCCGCACTATTACCATCGGTTCCGGAGGAAGAGTTATGGGATCGATACGTTCGATCCGTTCAATTTGCCATTAACAATGTACCCAGTAAATCTACAGGCAAAACACCTAGTCAGCTGTTGTTTGGATATATACCGCGTAGTGGAAAAGATTCCCTACTTAAAGACGAAATACACCAAATCCCAGAATTAATTGAAGATTTAATCAGTATCCGACAAGAAGCTTCCGAGAAGATTATTTCAGCACAGATAAAACAAAAGACCAATTTTGATAAGAAACGTAAAAAGGCCAAGATGTACAAAGAAGGTGAATGTCGAACGTCGCAAACACGTCCACACACTAAAGTCGATCGACTGCTCTTTCATGTTTACCGACAGGCGATGGAAAACAAATCGACATGTCGATCGATTTATTTTATCGATCGACACCGTCGATTGTCACGTACACACCAAGTCGACAACGTCGATAGACAGAATCGATCGACAGTGTCGACTCGGTGAGGACGCGTCTTTAGGTGTACTTTTTGAATTATTACTGTTTGAATAAAATTCCAAAATATATCTACATTAAAATCAGTCTACACCCTAAAATATTTACATAAAGTATCAAAGAATGCCAAAATTGAAGTTGCCGACCCCAATATATGCATTTTAATACCTCCCTTATATATATTAGCATAAAAGGTGAAGTTTCAAAGCTTTATGTGCATTAATATTTAACTAAAACTAGTACTTTGTTAAAATGATACACAGTAACATCTAAAAAGTTTTAAATGTATTCAATGAATTATTTATATCTCCTTTAAAAGAACCCATTATAAAACTCGGGCTTTATATGCATTTTATTCAATTTTTAAATTCAGTCTTTCCCGATTCTTTGCATAAATCTTTTGTCTTTGCAACTTTTTCGTCGTGCCATTAAATTTTTACTTTTATTTTTATGTTAGTTTTGTTTATAGATACGATCAAAGTTAATAATTTATGTTAGACGAAATGGAATAGATTTATGTACGTAGATGTTATCTGAAATTGCCTCTTTTTGTTTCGATGAATATAATAGTGGATATCGAGATAGAGACTTAAGTTTGTTTCAGACAAAGAAATGTTTTTAGTTTATTTGTGATTCATTAAAAGGACACATACAGGGGATTTACGGTGGATGGTTCATTAGGCGTTTCTGGCAAACCAGCCCGCTCTAAAAATTTCGTCGTTTGCATACACTTTCTATCATTAAATAAAGATAAAGTTTGCGTTGCCTGCAGATCAGTATGATAAAGTTATAAGATTCCTAAACGAAACGTTGGAAACTCGTAGGTGAAATTATCTACTATATTAGTAACTTTTTACACACCCTGTTTTTCACTTAAAACTCCGAGGGTATAAACTCGAAATCGAATGGATATTTTTTGATTTCGTAAAAAGCCGTCGTTAGGTAGGGTCATTTTTGCATCTCTCAAAGATAACATCAATACGACCCCTTCGACGATCTTATCGTCGCGACGCTTCAAAAATATAAATCGACTGTAGGGACTTCAATAATGGGTACATTTGAAAGTACTTTAAATTTTAGGACTTTTTTGTCATTTGCCTTAATTCGATTACTTCTTTCGTTTTTAAGTAATATAAGGTTTTAAAAAACTGTTAAAACTGATTTCTATTAATTTTAATAGGTACCTATGTAAATATTATGAAGGGCTTTAACAGAAGGGCGCGCACGAGTGCGGTCTTCTTTGACGTCAGTAAGGCTTTTGACAAGGTATGGCACAACAGTTTACTATTAAAGTTAATAAGGCTCGGAGCTCTAAACTATCTTGTCGAAAAAGTGGCTTCGTTTCTTGAAACTAGAAGTTTTGTAGTCTCGTCGGAGAGCGCGCTTTCTTTGATAGAACGCATTAAGTCTGGAGTTGCCAACGACACTGCAATTACTGCGAAATCCAAACAACCGTGGTTGATAATCTTGAGGTTGCAGCGCCACATTAAACTTGAAAATAACTTTTGGCTTGGAAAATTTGTCGGAATTCTTCCAAGACGAAGGCTATATTTTTCTGAAAAAGTAACGTTAGACGACCTGCGACTAGGCTCAAAGTCAACAGGGTACAAGTAAATTGAAAGTTAAATATCTGTGACTTACCTTATTCCAAAGGCTGAATTCAAATAATAGAGTAAAGCTTGCATTCTGACAATTCAGCTCTCTCTACGCGCTGCTTCACAGGAGGAGTAACTACTTAAAAATTGGTTCCCTATTGGCGAGCCCGTTCGACGGCATGGAGGCACTCGAAATAGTGGAGAAGGACTATCAGCACAACACCGTCCAAAAGGACGATATAAAAAAGGCGCCAAAACAAGCAGCACCAATATCCCAGATATCCACACACGACACACAAAAGAATAAAGGCTTACACACACCGACGCGGCCGTGGCCACGGTAGCGGTGGCGGCCGCGGTAGCGGCCAATCTAAACACATAGAAATAAATAAATGAAATCATACCAGCGCGGGCAGATCTAGATCAAGCGGCCTAGGGCGATGTGGTGACGGTCAAATACAACATGTCAACTTTGACTGCGAGAAGTGGCAGTAGTAATGGCAAAAAAATATAATAGAATTATTAATAGAAAATGTTAAACTATATCCCATAGTTTTTGATTTAAGCCATCCAATTTATAAAAATATAAGGGCTAAAAACCGAGTGTGGGACAAAGAGCTAATAGTAACAAAGTATCTTCTTCCACATCGTCTATCATAATAACAAATAATAGAAATAAGAATGAAACCTGGACGTTTCAAAATATGTTTTCGTATACATAAAATCTGTGAACGGCAACTACCTTACAGCTCCACTCACCGCTATGGTGTGATTACGCCCGACCGCTAATACAGGGTGGCGCAATGAGTATTGACAGGTTTTGAAACGCCACTGCTCAAATATGAGTAAAGGAGGGGAGAATCAAAGGCCCAAAATATCCCGTATGTAATGCAGTATAGTAGCCATGGATGGAGACGTGGCCAGTGAATCAACGCAGCAGGCGTGGTAGAATTCCTTCGCGCAACACAATTTTGTTGTGGGTTGCAAGGTTTCGTGATCATGGAAGTGTACGAAATTAATGTCGGTTCTGGAAAAACTGTGCGTTGTTAAACAGAGAACGTAGAACGAGTACGGCAAGCAGTGGTAAGAAGTTAAACTCGACAAGCATTAGCATTATACGAAGAAGTTTGGATCGTATTTTACACGAAGTCATACGATTTCATCGAAGAAGACGGCCGTACAGTAACTTCTCAACGGTATTTGGAGTTGCTCTAAAATTTTGTACCTGCTGAATTGCAATGACTGGGGGTAGAAAATAACGGCTTATGGTTCCAGCAAAATGAAGCAACAAGCCATACTACGCGAATTTCCATGGCTGCTCCAAGAAACATGTTTCCTGGACGACTCGTATCCCGACATGATGATTTAATTGGCCCGCAAAGTGATCAGATTTGACCAGCCCTGATTTTTTCTTGTGGGGATATTTGAAGGCTAGGGTTTTCGGAAATAGACCTCAGACGCTACGAGCTTTAAACGATAACATTACTAAAGAAATCAGGGCAATAAACCAGAAGATGCTGCTACGAATTACAGATCATTTTCAATCACGACTTCAACAATGTTTAGGAAAACCATTTAAAAGCAGTTATTTTCAAAAAATATTTTTTTCTCTAAAAGTGCATTATATGTGTAATAAAAATATACGTTTTTGACCTTGGTCCTTTCATTAGTATAGCCACAATAACACTCTCAATACCGTTAATACCCATTGCGCCACCCAGTATAATCGCCACCGCTACCTTGGCCGTGGCCGCGTCTGTGTGTGTAAGCCTTAACTGCCGAATAACAATAAAAAGTGTTATATGAACAAAACCGATATACTAAATGACGAAAGATAAGAAGTGATAGGTCTAAGCTAACTTTAAAGCACATGGAAGATCCCGTAGGTACCTATGTCTCGCAAGAATAAATAATTTACCTAAAGTAAGTGAAACATATCAACATATGGCTCGTCATCGAATGGATATTTTTGATTCCCTAAAAAGCCGTCGCCATTTTTGCATCTTTCAAAGATAACATCAATACGACCCCTTCGACGATCTTATCGTCGCGACGCTTCAAAAATATAAATCGCCTGTAGGGACTTCAATAATGGGTACATTGGTACATGGTTGTGACGTCATTTATACGAGTTGATAATATTCTAAGAAAATAGTTCAGTACACTAACCAAGAAAAATTAGATATGTTACTTATTTACGATGAATACAGGTCAAATATTAAGCACGTACAGAGAGTGTATGAGCATCGTTATCCTCAGAAGAATCCCTGATGACAGAACTTTTGCAACTCGGTGCAGTAACCTAAGAGATTATGGCTGCTTTTTAAAACCGAAAGAAAAAGGAGGAAAATTGCTAAAAATGATGAAAATACAGCATAAGTTTTACAGCACGTTGATGATAATCCTAAAACTTCACTAGCCAAAACCAATGAAAATACTGGTGTTTCTATAAGCTCATCATGGAGGATTCTACACAGCAAGTTTCATCCACACAAAACCGAATTAATCTATAGATTAGAGTCAGAGGATCCCGCACGAAGACTGAAATTCTTAGCAAGATTTTCCGAACTGTATTGCCAAAATGTATTGTCCAACATTTTATGGAGTAACGAAAGTAGCTTTCATAATAATGAAATCTTGAACCGACATAATTGTCGCTATTGGTCCCAGAATCATCCTTGTTAGATTAGAGAAAACACGTTTTAAGAATTAATGTTGGCTGCGGTTTATTAAATGAATATCTCATTGGATCTCATTTTTACAAAATCACTTTAACTGGAGAAAGATATTTACATTTTCTTCAAGTTATACTTGCAGAACTGTTAGAAGAGGTACCCTTTAAGTAGAGAACGAATATGTGGCTGCAGCATAATACTCAAATTGTTAAAGACCATTTAGACAGACAGTAGTAGTATACCAACTGATGGTTTGGAATCAACGGACCAATAAGTTGTTCACCAGACTTAATGCCCTAGATTTTTTCTTTGATGTCACTTAAAGGATATTATCTACGTAACACCAATTGAAAATATGGCCTATCTAATAAACAAGGACAGCGGCATGTACTGCTATTACAAGAATAACGCTTTTTTAAAAGTTACCCACAGCAAACTTTTAAAGAGTTTGGACAGTTTTGTGTTCGCCCAAAAGGTTGTCTATGTGCTCCAATATTGTCGTGTAAAACGACCCGAACTAACCTAAAAGTCTCCTTTCTAATCCGTTTCTAAGTAATATATCTATGTAAAGTACATATTACTTTTCATTATTCTTAAACAAGAGATAAATCAAACCAAGAATAATTCCATTCAATTTAACCGGAAAACAAATTTAATAATGTTAAACAAAGCGAAGCCTAAATATTTCTTAAAAATAAAATTTATAAAAATTGGGCCAACGTTGGTCTCCTCCCTGCGGCCAAAGGTTTCGCCCGCCGCCACTAACCTGAACTAACCTAAATCGGATATTGGGACTATCGCGTAAATTAACAGTAAAATTGTGGTGTCACCGAAAAGGATTTTACGAGTAAGGCGTATATGCACAAATCTTTTTTTTTATGATAAGGCACATCAGCACTGCAGGATAAATCCTTTATGGCGCTCTGGGAGCGGTGCGTGTGCGCAGGAAACGATTCACGTTGGTCTTGAATCTTTGAAGATTATAGTCGTTGGGGAACACGATCTCAGGGAGGTCGTTCCAGAGTGATGACGTTCTCCAGATGAAAGAATTTTGAAACAGTGTCGTTCGAGGGACACTAAGCTAAACCACGTACTGGTGGGCTGCAGTGGCTCGTCGTGTATTTCTACCATGCACCGCTCTGGGTGGTATCAAGCGGGCAACCTCAGTTGAACACTTGCCATGAAAATATTTGTAAAATAGACTCAAGTCGCCAACCTGCCTTCGATGTTCAAGGCTTTCCAGGTTGTTTGTCAGACTATGGTCGCCAATTAAGCGAATGGCTCTTCTTTGAATGGAATCTAGCAATCTCAGGGTATGTTTAGGAGCAGAGCCCCAAATATGCGAACAGTACTCCAGCGATGGTCGAATTTGGGCTTTATAGAGCATCAAAAGTTGTTGGGGTGTATATAGAGGTTCTTTGTTCGGAAAAGTACTCCAAGCTTCTGCGAGGCTGCCTTAGCAATGGCCGCAACGTGGCTATGCCAAGACATATGACTATCCAAATTAACGCCCAATAAATGAATTGATGAAGTCAAGGGAATCGAGTGCCCCGCCATAACTATATCCGGTTCTTCAACATTTTTTAGAAAAAACTGCCGCCTGGGTCTTTTTAGCGTTAAATTCTACTTGGTTACTGTCACCCCAAGACAGAATTTCTTTCAGGTCTTTGTTGAGATGTGAGACCTCTTGCTGCCTATAGAGATGTGCATTAGCAGCCGATACGAGGTGATCACGTAGTTGTATTGCTCCATCTCTTCAGCGAACCTATTATAGCTCAAATATTTTCGACAATGCAGTGTTGCGCTTCTACTAGAAAGTAGAAACAACTTTTATATAGTTTTTTATCTTCTTCAAGTGATAAAGATTTACTGATCGGGACAGTGTGATACATAGATAGAAGGGACCGGGATAGAAGATGCCGGTTCAGAATGGCTAAATTACTGTCGGTTGGTTGCTATTGCCAGAGTACAAATATCACGGAATAAAGTCACTCACACAAAATCCTTTGATGTTTTTATATCAAAAGCCGAAAGCCAATAGTCTCTCGTCAGCTGCTGCACGGGGCGGTTTGATAGGTATTCGGTAAGAATTCATCACTTCTAAATAATCGTGCTAGCCATTATCCAGTTAGAACTAGTTTCACCTCGAATTCGAGCCGTGCCAGCGAAATTGAAAATATGGGGGTAGTGGATTTACCGTTTATTTATTTTACCGCGCTATTGCCTTTCGAGAGGTGACGACACACTTTTTCGAAAAATTGTATAATCGACATAATCATAAATTTACAATTTTTTTTCGGAATTTGATTTTAATTATTTAAAATCTAATTTATTCCAGTTTAATTTTTATGGCCATTTATGTGGTTGTCTGTTTATTTTTCTTGTTGTAATAACTTGTTATCACAGCTGGACAGACCTGGAAAGCTTGCGAGCCCTTTGGGTGCTTTAAGCTCTTGCAGTACTTGCCAAAAGCACTAGGTTGCAATTCCTTTTTTTTAATAGTGGAATTTTGCCTTTTTAATATTAAATTACTTTTATTAAGTGCTTGGTAATTGGCAATTGAAAATGGGCTCTCGCTCAAGTTATTTTCAAAGCGCTCCAAGTTTTTTAGCTTGAAGTAGGTCTTAAGAGCGTTTTAAAAGCAATTACTTCCAAAAGTTGGTAACTTGAAGCCCTTTAAGAAAATAAAGTAATTCGTGCTTGCAAAATGAAAGTACTTTGGGTAAGGGCTTCGGGCTTGAAGCCCCTTGGCTAAGTGCTTTGCCCGACTCTGCTTGTTATATATATTTTTCCCAATTTATCTGCAATTATTAGTAGGTTTATTTAAGATTTAGTTTTAGTTAAATATTGTCGCTTTCGTCAACGTTGCTAATAAAATGCAACTGTATTTGCGACAATAAAGAACATTAAATAAAATTAAAAATTTAGTCCAGGCAATAAAATAATTGACACCTTTAAAACTTAATAGATGATGATAATAATAATAATAATATCATCAAAATGGTATGTCATTGCATGCAATGTGATATTGAAACGTAAAATTATCTGAATAACGAATTGAAATTTTCAAATTTAATTAATAAAAATTGTCTTCATTATAATTTTGGTTCAAAAGTTTATTACTGATTCCTATTTTTCATTATTAAGAACATTATGCTACCAATTTTGATAGCAGTGCGCCAAACGCTTTACAAATTAATGCTAAATTTCAAAAATACCCTTTAATATTCAACACCCTGTTATCATAGTTTATTTATAGAATCTCCAGGCCAGTTACATTCATGGGGCATCATGCATAATTCCATTTTAAACTTATTTTATTTGGATATTAAGCTAACGAAAAAAAAAATTACAAAAATAAAGCAAACACCTTTTTTCTAAACCTTAACTTAAACCACTTACTCCCAAGTCTAATATATCTTCTTTGATGTGGTATTTTATATCACTTACCGTTTTTTGACATAGAAAATCTTTCGAAAATGCTTTTATATTTCCCCGAGGTGCCATAAAGAAGCCCTTTAAAATATTTTAAAAGGTGGAGTGAGGGTTAAAAGCAAAATAGGAGGGTAAAAGACCGACTCGTACGAAATATGAATATTAGCGAAGAGGTATCGAATATAAGAAGGGTGGTTTAGGGCTTAATTTTTAAAAAGTCCAGGTTTGTAATCAGGACCAAAGTTAGAGTGACAAAACTGGCATTTTTGAGGAAAGCATTAGAAACGATTTCTACTTTTTTATATTTTTACAACAATATCGTTACAAAACTTTAAGGACAAATTTCTCATTTGGCAAATTTGGCGATTTAGGTTATGTATTGTTTTTTTTTTATTATTGATTGAATTTTTCTTTTATACTTCACAGAATATTTTAAAAAAATTATTCAAAAATTTCCAACAGTGACAGCGATGCAACGATAAACTTTTGCGGCCAAAATTATTCATTTTTTCCTGCGACTGAAGGTTAGTTCAGGTTGCATATACAGGGTATCTTTAAAATGTGTGTACAAAATGCTAGCACAAATAATTAAGCCCCCCCCCCTCCTGGAAATAATAAAATCGGTATAGTTATGTGATATCCGCAATTTTTTCCTTTTTGATTTGAAAATAAAATATGCTGATTATGGCCCACAAAACAGTTTATTTTAGCTTCACTTCCCGTAAGCTATGCATATTTTTGATACCAATTATCTCGAAAATACCTGTTACTCCCCTTGCCTTCAATGTTAATTAAATTAACATTTTAGTGGTCGTCAGGCACGAACATTGTTTTTTATTTCACTTTGTTCATAAAACAAAAGAAAAGACGAAAATACACCTTTTGAACTTAAAATACATTGAATCAGATCACTTTTACCTCAGTTTCATATAATTGCGTGGTGCGTGCGTCCAGACAAGATATTTTATTCAAATGTTTAGAACACTTACCTGAGGTAGGTCATAATCTTAAACAAAAACAAACCTAACAAACCAAACCGAAAGTTTTGTTTTTGAACAGACCTCTCACTTTGACTTATTTTACACTAATTCAGTCCTTTTCTTATAAGAGTAATAACAAAAAACCGATAATTAATTACTAGTTGGGTTACTCTTTGTTAGTATAATAACAATGACTAGCTAACTAACCTCACATTCTTTGAAGGTTTGTTCCAACCAGCTATTTTATGCCCGAACGGTCATTTCCAACCTGTCAATTAAATTTTGAACTTGGCAATCGACTGTTGCAGTAATAAATTAGTTATGCGACCATTACCTTAAATTTACCGGCTAATCCGTTTTTGCCGAGTGCGATGGTATGTCAAGTCTTCAAATATATAGTGTATGTTTGGTTGCCTATCCTAGAGTGTCATTAAAAATGCAAATTGATGTAGATAAATAATATATAGGTACTCTTTGTTGTCTGTTTGACACTGGGACGGCACTGCCGACCCTGCTGCCCCTAAAAGCCCCCACTGACGCGACGTTCGTACTCGCTCTCGTACTGCAGGACGATGAGAATTTTTAAAAAGTCTGAGATGCGAAATTCAGATGTGATAACAGTTTTGATGTACCTTGCAGAGAGCGCTAACATCAGCGCTTCGCGTACATCTTGAGGTTTGTAACTTTTTTGTACCTTGGTGTATTAAATTTCTAATAATAAATTCTGATTCTATGGCGTCTTTTGTTCCAGAAAGGTATACCTCGTAGGTTTTGCTCAAAGCAACCATTTCTCACATAATTAAATTTAAATGTTTTATTGCGTACTGAAACTCCTCGTTGCCTTCCTTCACACTTTATCCAGGCTTAGGACTAGTCCAAGATTTCTTATTTTGGTGGAATTCAAAGACAAATTCCTCGGAATGTGTGTTTGGGTCGAGGAGAGGCAACTTTTTTGTTGGAAAAAGATTTATACAAGATGTGCCGAAAAAAGTTTTAAAATAATTATTTCATTTCGAAGAATAACAACTTTTGGACTAAGATAAGGCGAGCTAAAACATCATATTATATCAGTCATATATGAATTTGTATTAATATTTTGTACAGACCTTTTAGAGACTCCTTAATCCTAAATGTTTTACGGATTTGTCCTTACTACCTTAATTAGCCTTAGCTTGCCTAGATGCAACAAAATATGTTTTGACAAAAAGCGACACCTGGAAAATTCAGCTTTAGAACATCGTTACCGTTGAAAGTATTAACCCCTCCGAGTTAACAAATAATAATACATTTGACCGCGCCATAAAATTTCACAGATATAAAAAGGCAAGTAAAAGCGACGCGAATATTAATAAAATTTAATCTCCGCAGTGATAAAACCTTTACCCCAAATGTTTAAAAAATTTATTACCCCCGAAATACCTCCCCCTATTTATCTTTATTTACGTCGGTCGTAAAAGTCGAGGAATAAAAATGTTGATTTAAAAGTAGAAACATCGAAGTTTTACGATATAGTTAAGGTGCCGTTTTATTCCCTTTGCCATTATTTTATATACTTTTATTTTCATATTTACATACATAGTATGTTTATATCGTTGTAAACTTTTTATTTTACTACTCTAAGATATGAAAGATGGCATTCAAATACAATTTTACTAAATTGAAGTGGGAACATAAAATTATTGCTAACAAGAATTTGTTTTACGAACACAAATATGATTGATATTACCATAATGTGGTAGCAAGACGTAATAGGTACCTATATTTTTTTTTGATATTATCCCAGCCAGCGTGTGTTAGTGTATATATTTAATAAAATAGAGGAAGGCAGGTTAGTTAAGTTAAAACAATACTTAAACCACTTTTTGACAACAATTGGACGTTTACATCATTGGATGCGTAAAAGAAAGGCAAATGCGACAATGCAACTGACCACAACCACACTGCTTTTTTGGATTTTCTGTATATTCCAAGGAATGCAACTGCTACGACCCTGCGGCAGTTACAACCGCTCTAGAAGCAGTTGTAACGCCGCAAGTGTTGTTTGAGGATTTGATGGAAAACGTAGTCAATTTGGCTAAAAGAAATTATTATTACGATTAAGTAAAGGCGGCGGAGCCGTTTAAACTTAGTTTGTCACATTGATTTAGTTACTTTTTAAATCGTCATGTTTGTTTTTAAAAAGGTTGGTGGAAAACGCACGCACGCAGTCTCTTGGGAAAGAGTTCCATTGGCGGTTGGCTCGGTTGGGTAGAAAATGTTGTCTACAGAGTTTCTTGAAACGTTCTCGTGTAAGCTTATAGTTATTATGGCCGTGTAGTCTTAAATCTTGGTTTAAGGTAAAGAAGGTACAGAATTTTGTAGGTTTCTATTAGGTTCCCTTTTATTCGGTTGTCAGATTTTTTAGCCTTTCTTCGTAGCTCAGACTACGTATTGAGGGTGCAAGCTTTGTGATTCTTCTTTTGGTCTGTTATAAGGCATAGATGCTTTTTACAAAATAAAGGTTCCGGACTGGGGCTGCATATTCTAGTATTGGTCTTGTGGATATTTTTGTTTTCAAGAAGGGACGCAGACAGGCTTGTAAAGTTTCTTGATACCATATAGACAGCTGCATTGGATTTTTTGATGATATTACCAATGTGTACTACCCATTTTAAATCATCACTGATAATGATTCCAAGAACTGTCTGGTGGGTAACATGTTTGGTGGTCACGTCTTTGAGAGCATAACGTCTTTTTGGATTATTGTTGCCTATGTGGAGAACTATGCATTTTTCATTGTTAAGACTTAGAAGCCACTTGTCACACCACCGTTCAACTGTCTTCAGGTCTGATGCTAACATATCATAATGTGTGATAGGACGTGTGTAAATTTTAGTGTCATCAGCGAACAATGAAATAGTTGACCTAAGCTCTCCTGGTCAGTCACAGAGGTACAGATTAAAGAGGATTGGTCTTAGGACTAACCCTTGTGGTACACCTGATGTGGCTTTAAAAGCAGTCCCCTTATTGAATTTGTGGCCGAAACCTTGACGAGTGCACGATTTATACCACTCGTTAATAAGTTTCGTTTTTTGCTTTTGGCTACAATATATATTCTTCCACTAGTTTGCGAAATTTGAATACTTTTTCGCTCATAATTATACAACTAATGAGTCTAGAAGACGGATGACAAAAAATTACATTTCCACGCGACATATTATTATGGTCCCGTCGCATATCCCGGTAGTTAGTCTCTATCGTGACCTGTCGCATAAGTAGTACGCAACAAGTCGCAGTCGCATTTCGGCTTCCAAACACCGACGCGGCCTCGCTGGCGGTGGCTGTGGCAGCCAATCTGAACTAAAGTATCTGAACACAGGGATAAATTAATGAATTCATGCCAAGCGCGGCAGGTCTAGATCAAGCAGCCTCCGAGCAGACAACTGCAGCGATCTGATCTGCGGTGGCGGTTAAACGCAACCTGTCGAGTTTGGCGGCGAAAAGTGACAGTAGTAATGGTGAATAATATGAGAAAATCGTTAATAGATAAAGTTAAATTACATCCAATATATGCTTTCTGATTTAGGTTATCCAAATTACAAAAATATAAAGGCTAAAAACAAAGTGTATATTCTGATCTTCTTCATCACAAATAGCTAATAGTAATAAAGTCTCTTCTTCCGTATAGCCTATCAATAATAAATAATAGAAATAAAAATTAAACCTAGACGTTTAAAAATATATTTTTTATACGTAAATCTGTATACAGCAACTACCCAACAGCTCCATTCACCGCTTTGATGTGAAGACGTCTGATTGCTAATATGATCGCCACGACGCGACGGTCGTCACCGTGGTCGTGGCCACGTTGGTATGTGTAAGCCTTTAGTCGAAGAGTCTACCTGAGCATACGATTTTCGGCTCTAACTGAACTGACAACTAACCTGAACGAACCTGAGCAATCGTTTAAAAAAACATAATCATTAAGAATGCACCTTTAATTAGTTTTGAAAGAATAATTTCATAAGACGAGAAAAGAATACATAAACCATACCTCACCGTTTAAGGTGAAAGTGGCTTTATCACAAAATTAAATCCAATTTGCAGGAATTTCACCACCATCAATCCTGTTCATCACTGTTTCACAAAACTCTACTCGCCGCTCAAGATCATCCTCAAGTAACTCTTGGACTGGTTTCATTTTAAATGTGCGTATTCCAGCTCATTTCAAATAGTTCAAGACAGTTTGGTGAGACGTATTGTACTCTCTACCTACTTGTCTGGCTGGAGATATTGGAGTTTCTTGATATGTGAATGATTTGTGGTGGCAAATCAGGATGTCTCTCTTGAAACAAAGCGGCAACTTCGGCCTGAGTACGTTGACGGTCCCCGAACCCAATCAGCTTGAGAATTTCTATTTTTAAAGTTTCAGTTAAGTAAAGGCTGAGACACAATCGAAAACTTAAGGAATAAAGAATAGGATTTAAGATTTAGGTGTTAAGGAATAGGAGTACAAGACAGAATTAAAATTTTAGTACCTAAATTTAACCAATCCGGTTCCTTACAAACGGCGCGATTTTTAAAGTCTAAACTATTGTCCTAACCACACTTTTTTGTTTACAAATACAAACTATTTTTACAACTTCGACAAGCTCACCTATACTTTTAAAAAATATGAAAGGCTTGCCAAAAAAGTCCTTAACTCTTTTCAATAGTGTTTGCAATGTCGGCAGCGTTTTATTATTACATTAAGAAACGAAAATACAATTTTGAGGTTATTAAATTGTCAAAATTCAAACCTAACAAACATGCTGACTTCTGATTGGCTGATTTCCTATTCCTTATTTCTTAAAACCAACAAGTCGGTTTTTTAAAGCTTAAATCTTATTCCTTAATTCTAAAAATTTCATTGTGCGTTGTTTACATAGTACAACATATGTTCGTTCTTAAATCTTAATTCTTATATCATAAATCCTATTTCTTATTCCTTAAGTTTTTGATTGTGTCTCAGCCTTAAGCCATTTTGACAGGACAAGATTTTTTTTAGCTAGTCAAATAAATTAGTAACTATGGAGATATTGGTTAATATCAGTATTAATTGCTAGGTGATGATCCTGATCGTTAAACAAAATTCCAATTGACATATTTAAGTGTTTATTAAATAAAAGTTTTGAAATTCTATTTTATTTATATTTAGTCCTACTCGAATATTATTGTTTCATAATACCATAGTTATCAGACACTTTAAATGGTATATAATACCCTAGGGCATTAAGGAAGTTTCTAATGCCCTCGAGCATTGAGAGAAATAAATAGGAAAAATCAAAGTAACAACTTTTTATTAACGAAAAAACTTATTTATCATTTTTATTAAGTGAACAGGTATGAAAAGGCCCAGTAAAAACGAATTTACCGGCTTTTGATAAGTCACTGTTTTCTATTATTTCGTGATTTTCACTAACAGAAATTGACGATGATTGAACGTTTTTTGATGTTGATGGTCTCGTTGATGGTACTCCAGCTATCAATTTCGAAATTTTGTTTTTAGAAGACATACTGTCTTCCAAATATCCCTCAACCACAGCTGAACTTTTCCAACCGCCCTGTCTTTTCAATGTGGTCATGTTTGCCCCCGCGTCCGCAAACAAAGTTGCAGAGGTTCTGCGCAAATAATATATTTGTCCGCATCGCTTAGACCCAGGTATTTTGCAATAATGGAAGGAATCTTGCCTATGGTGTTCTTCCCAACTGGCTGTGAAAAACAACGACCGTTACGGTAACACAAAAATAATCTATTGATGTTGCAGTTTGTCAGGCGTAAAGACCAATAAGTTCTCAGTAGCTTTAAACAACCCATCTCCTTCTCATCAATAATTGTGAAGACACGCTTTTTATCGGTCTTTGTATCGGAAATATTAACTATTACTACGGATCCTCTATCCTCTATATGTTCAACCAACATATTAACTAGCTCTTGGCGGCGGCACCCACCAAATACACCAAATAACAGAGCCACTTTGTACATCAAAAAAATTTCATTGGGAGCTTCACGGATGAATTTCAGCACATCTTCTCGAGTCAAAATTTTCGATTTCTTCGCTTCATACCCTTTGGATGCTTGCTTTAGATACTGGCCTAACTTGCAATATTTTGCAATGTCTATATTTTTATTAACTATTAAAGTTTTCTTTAACATTGAATATTTCGTCCATAGGGAATTAGGAGTGAATGTTCCAGACTATAATATATATACATAATTAGTATTTTAATATAATTTACAACAGTAATTTTAACATACCAGTTCCTGGAAATATCCGAGTAGCACCGTCTCTTTGATAATTTTTACATAATTATTTTTCATCCAATCCTTTGATATTCCTTATCATAGGCGTCTTTAGACTTCTTTGGGACAAGATTATCCAAAGCTTTGGCAGCATTCACAGCAATTCTATCCGGAATCAACGGAAAATCCATTATTTTATATGAATTTCAGTTTTGACTTTGACACAGCACAACCATGAACACTTATTACCTTTGTTTATTTAGCAACTATATAGGTAAAAAACCTTTCGTGATTTTGAATTTTCTTTTAATTTAACTTGGATTTATCTGAAGTAGGACATAAAATATTGTATGTACCATGGGCATTACTTGATGTCTATACCCTCGGGCAACTTACAAACCCTCGGGCCAAAAGCCCCGGCTTTGTAAGATTGTTGCCCTCGGAGGCATAGCATAAACATCTTCATAATGCCCTTAATACATAAATAACTATTTGAGGTGTTTTGGCAGATTTTTTCAAATTTCATCCCAACTGTCGAAGCAAACGTCAAATAATTAGCATGGTCAATTTTCTTTTTAAAAAGCTTTCCAACATAGTAACATAAGTGATATCATTTCATTTAAGAAAATAAAGTGAGGTTAGGTTTCATCTTATAAAGAAAGTTAGAAAAAAATTCTTGGTGCCGAAATGTAGCTCGCAAAAAATCTCAATCGATGTGTTTTTCCATTTTTCCCAAATATTTTTTCCTAAACTTCTGTCGAATTTGTTACAGTTACAGTTAAAGTCCCCACCCTGTGTATGGCTTTTATTTCCCCTTTCTCTTCATACGTCCTAGTGTTAGCCTCGTGCGACGAACTTTACTTTATGAGATTGGCCAAGGCTTTTTCTAAATTCCTGTAAGAAAAGTCGCTTTCATATTTTCGAAAAATTAATGACTAAATCTATTTCTGCATAAATCTATTACTTTGACAACCCCAGCAACAATAGACCAAAGAGTAACCCAAACAGGTACTCTTGCTCCTACCATAAAATCCAACATAAATATTTGTTACTTTGCAAACCACCTGTGTAGAAGTCAGGCCAAATAAAAATTTCAAATAAACATCCACCCACCGGACTTACACTCCATAAAACTACATAGTTTGTTAAGTTCGGGATAACTACGCAATAATCCTGCCAAAATACTGTAATAAATTCTGCTAGCAAATTTTCTTCACATCGAATGTTAACTTTATGGGGCAATATAATGTCTCTTTCTTTTTGCCCTTGAAGAAAAACGGTGAAAACCCGTCATTCCGACATTTTAATAGGCTATTTTTATTGCCAAGGGTCCTGATATCGATGGGAGTTCTTTTATACTCCAGTAATTTTTACTTGTATGATTAAAATATAGTTATGTGGGTTTTTATAATAATATATGGAGGGTTAAATATTTGAAACCCAAAGAAAATATGTAGGTATTTAAAACGGGGGTCATGGGATTTTGCTTGCTAAGTTTTCAACTCCATGTTAGGACCTCTTCTACTCTACCGATAGAGGTGAAACTTTAAACAGATCGAGTTCAGGGTTCTTAAATAAGGTGTTTAATGTAATTTAAAATAGACTGTTTGGACTGCCCAAAGACATACATTGGACAAACAAAACAATACCTAAAAAACCGAATATATGAACATAAATACAGCATGAGAAATACGAACCAAGCACACACAGCCTTATCAAAACACGCTATTGACAACTTACATAATTTTTACTTCAATAATACAACAATTTTAGACCATGAAATAAACTATAAAAAACGAAATATAAAAGAAATGATCCATATTAAAAAAAATAAAAATACATTAAATTTTCGAACCGACACTGATAATCTAAGTACAGTTTACAGTAATTTAATAACCTAATTAAAAATTGCAAATTTTTACTACCGTTAACAAAAGAAACAATAAACCGTAATCAAATGGGTTTTCCCATTTTTAATAAATGTACCTACCCTCCCTCATAAAGAATCCCTTCATAAAATCAGTCTTGCATAGTTACCACATAGTTTAACATGTAAAAATAGAAGTGATAGTGCTAAGATTTATATAAAGGTATGTCTACTTTTTAATCCTAAAAATTAGTTAATAATCACATTTTCCTGTAATTGTAGTTCTGAAGATGGTTTAATATAATATAAACCGAAAAGTCAACTTAAACCAAACCTTTATTTATTTATAAATGACCTAAAAACCCAACAAACAAGAAAATAATTTAAATCATAAGGTCAAGAAGAAAACTTTACTATTCTTAAATAAGGTCAGCTTTAAAATTTGACTTAGGCTATACCGGATGATGCATGGCTTAGTTGAACATAGGAAATCCCATGTACATTTTGAGGTGAATTAATATTGGCTCCCCTGTACTTTTTAGAGAAAAATTGTGTAATAATTTTTTGAAGAGGTCGATATAATGAACACATGTGCCAAGTTTGAATAAATTTGAATAAGCCAATCCTAACTTATTCAATTAAATGTGATGGCAACATTAAGAAATTTTCATAGTTTAGGTAATGCAGCAAACACCAGCAACTAATTTCTATGACGCTATTATCAAAAATTGACGTAAAGCTGGACATAATGAATAAAGATTATTTTACAATAAAAACACATTTTCGTTTCACCAATCCGGCAATCACACATCAAAATAAAAGACAACATTATGTTATACCTAAGACTACAGATTTTCACAAAAACATTAATTAATAAAATGTTCAAGCAACCGTCCATTAACAGCTAAACAATATCCTAACCGATCATAAAATTCATTTCTAACATTCACATCAGTTTTGTATGTGACCTCACAGAAAGACGTCGTTTGGCGAAAGGTCAGGAGACCTGGCTGTCCAAAGGATTAGATGCCGTGGGCCAATAATGTTTCCGTTAAAAATATTTTGCAAATATTCCCTAACCATGAGAGAATTATGGGTAGGACAACCATCCATTTGATACCAGATCTCCTGATTTTCGCATACAACTTCTTCTAGTGTGGGTTCAATTCGATTTTGTAGTAAGTCCAAATAGTTTACTGCTGTATAAAAAATAGTCCAATAATGTGATGTCCTACAATTCCCGCCGAAACATTTATTTTTTGTGGATATCCAATTCCGGCAATTTTGAACATTTGGTTCGTTGTTTAGGGTGAATGTACATTCATCGGTAAAACAAATATTTCTCAAGAAATCCCTATTATTATTTGCTCTTTCCATTACCTCAAAACAGAATACCATTCTCCGTTCTTCGTCACCTTGCCGTAGCTCTTGATGTTTTTTTCTTGTTAGAAAAATATTTATGTTTTTTTGAAGTGCGCAACACTGTGGTTTGATGTTTTCCTACGGCTTGCCCAAGAATCATCGTGCTAATCATTTTATTTTCCTCCCCGTACAGTAAAATATCAAGATCTTTATTGTCCCTTTCTTCGGCTCAATTGACATTCTGAGTTGAGCATTTACAGTTATTTATTACAGTGCCTTTGGACTCAAATTTACTAATGATAAGTTTAATTAATGAAATGGAAGTGATACACTGTTTCCTATATAATACCACTTAATCATAGTTACTTTTTCCTTAATGGAATAGCTCATATTTAGCTATATTTAAAGCGCCTTTAATGAAAATGTTGTCACTGACGCTACTTTTCGTTTTGTCAATGCCAAATAATAATTTGCTGGTGTTTGCTGTATTACCTAAACTAGGAAAATTTCGTAATTTTGCCCATCACATTTAATTGAATAAGTTTGTATTGGCTTATTAAATTTTATTCAAACTTGGCACATGGATTCATTATATCGGCCTCTTCAAAAAATTATAATACAATTATTTTCTAAAATGTACACGGGAGCCAATATTTAGGCACCTCAAAATCTACATGGGATTTCCTATGTTCAACTAAACTGACTAACTGATAAAGTCTGGAATAATCGATTTTTCTTGAAAAAGCAAAAGTTTTTCGAAAAACGCTCGGACCCGTCGATTTTATTTTATTCTTTAAAATTTTTTGACGTTCTTCAATATTATACCGGATGCTCCAAAAACGCTAGGCAAGTGTCAACTTCACTTTTTCAAATAGAATACCCCTTTTTTTCTCCAATATTCAGATTCCTCTCTAAACTCTAGACAAGTTTCACATAACATGTTGTATGGCTAAAGTCAACAGGAATTGAAATACAGGGCCCCAATAAAAATCAAGGTATAATTTTAAAGCTTGTTTTCCATGACAAATACTTAGGCTAGGAAAAAAATTTTAAGAGAAAATTGGTAATACAGTGAACAATCTAAAATATTATTTGAGTAAGTGTTGAAAATGATCCATTTACGGCTCTACAATGTCCCAATCTCTCAACAAATTCTAACTGTACATTATGTACAATTTCTGGGGTAATTTGTCTTATGGTTGTTGTTATACGGGTTTTGAAAACATCAATATCTTCTGGTTTATTTTTGTAAACCCTTTCCTTAATATAGCCCTACAGAAAGAAGTCCAATGGCGTTAAGTCGGGGGACCTCGCAGGCCACTCTATTTGACCCCGTCGACCTATCCAATGATGATGAAATAACTCATTCAGGTATCTACGGACTTCGGCCGAATAGTGGGCTGGTGCACCATCCTGCTGAAACCAGATAGTTGTATCATGTAATTCAGGAATGTTCCGATCGGGAAATAGGGCAATCAACGCTGGAGCGAGGTCTTCTTCAAGAAACTGCAAATATCTTTAGCCAGTCAAATTTTCCTAAAAAAAATAGGGTCCTATAACAGTATCCCGAATTATTCCTGCCCATACATTAATTTTTCTCGGCCGCTGGGTATGAATTTCTCGGAACCAATGGGGATTTTCGCTGGACCAGTGCCGGCAATTTTGACGATTTACCATGCCATCCAAGAAAAAAGTCGCCTCATCGGAAAAAATTGTGTTACTCGGAAATAATGCATCGTTAATCAAGTAATAATTATCCATGAGAATTTCACGGAACTCATTCCTTCTGCCAGGGTCGCCTTCCAAAAGTTCCTGTACTCCTTGACATTTATATGCGTCCATTTTTCCTTTTTCAGGAACTTTGCCACCGTTGAATCGTGGATATTTTCAAAATTTTGAGAAATGCTTCTTGTGCTCGAATGTGGTCTCTCTTCCAACGAAACTAGAATATCAAGTTTGACATCGTCGGAAATTTTAGGTCGTCCACTTCTAGGTTTATCCCTAACGTGACCAACTTCATTATACTTCCTAACAATTTTGGAAACAGTTGCCTGATTTATGTGTTCTCTATTTGGATATTTATCATTAAAATACTCACAAACTTCTATTTGTGTTTTCTTTCGATCTCCACATCCTACTATTATTAATATTTCGATTCTCTCAGCTTCCGTTAGAAACATTTTTATGGGTAAAAGTGACAACTTTGGAGTAAATATTAAATGTTTTGACATTTACGTCACTAAGTTATTATGTAGGAACCGGTAAAAAGGTAAATACCTAGACCTTAAAATTATACCTTGATTTTTATTGGGGGCCCTGTATTTCAATTCCTGTTGACTTTAGCCATACAACATGTTATATGAAACTTGTCTATAGTTTAGAGAGGAATCTGAATATTGGAGAAAAAAAGGGGTGTTCTATTTGAAAAAGTGAAGTTGACACTTGCCTAGCGTTTTTGGCGCATCCGGTATAATATTGAAGAACGTCAAAAAAATTTAAAGAATAAAATAAAATCGACTTGTCCGAGCGTTTTTCGAAAAACTTTTGCGTTTTCAAGAAAAATCGATTATTCCAGACTTTATCAGCACCCTGTATATAATAATTTTATTTTCTTAATACAAAAACTGTAAGATGACATTTACAATAATTTACAAACTAAAGGTCTAAA
This sequence comes from Polydrusus tereticollis, assembly GCA_963920685.1. Taxonomy (NCBI): domain Eukaryota; kingdom Metazoa; phylum Arthropoda; class Insecta; order Coleoptera; family Curculionidae; genus Polydrusus; species Polydrusus tereticollis. The sequence continues at coordinate 23,413,994 of OY987328.1, forward strand.
TAGATGTCTTCATTGTCACTAAATTTGAAGGATTCGTCTCTCAAGTAAACCGATATAATAAGTGGTTCTGCCTTTTCTTTCATCATTTTGTCTAAGTTCCGGTTAACTCCAAATTTTATAGCTTCTTCCCAATTTTCTCTCGTGATAATTTATTGTTAATGAATATTTAAATAAGTCACGTACATCTTTTATTTTAAATGTAGTGTTATTTTTTGCTGAAAAGCCCCATTTCAACTCAATTGGATTAAATTCACAATGGTAGGGAGGCAGTCGAAGTCAAACTATACCACGCTTTTTAGCCATTTCGTCGAAATTTTTCAACACCTGACTTATTTTCGGGCACTAGTTTTAAAAGCTCTTTTTTACATGTTGTCCTCAAATCATATATTTTTCCCAGGCAGGCAATTTATAATGTACCTTTTTTTCCCAGATGTCGTAGGTAGTTTCTCCAAAAGCCTTGAATGATGGCTGGCGTTACCTAAGACTATGACAGAATACTCTTCGAATACGTCAGCAGGTCATTGCCTCATGATAATCTTTGATTGATTTTGACTCATATTCAAGCAAGCCACCGTTTACAAATCCATTTTCTCTACCTATTGCGTTATTATTAACCTGCGACCTTTACCTGCCAGTATTTTCAAACCAGTGGACAAACCTTCTATAAATGCTTGACGAGAGCTTTGAATATTTTTATCCTGCCTTATCTTTTGCACTGAATGGCATTCGTAGAGCCAGAGTTCATCTTAATAAAGATGTATAATGTTCTGTTTTTCACTTCTCTATCTGCCAATATCTCTTAGTTCCTGCTGTCTCCAAAAAATAATATCTTCTCTATCCAGTAAGATTGTGTTTTTCTCAAAAAAAAATGAAATTTATGGAAAATTTACCACCATTTTTTTCTTCCTAGGTTGGGTAAATTCTCATCTTCTCCTATAACATTAAAAAATGTTTAAGATACTGACCTGTATTTCTCATAATTTTGTAAAAAACAGTTTAATGCAGTAGGTACTAAATTGAAGGAATAGTCGCGTATGGTTTTAAAATGCGGGAATTGCGAACGAGCTGTTAAATCAAAAAGTTATTTCTACCGACAATCCTTTTAGGCCGTCAGTCAGAACTTTACCAAGTCAACCATTCCACCTCTAACACGTTCTGATGGCATCATTGCGACCAAAGCACAGGAAAAAACAAACTTACTGGCGGAACTATTCTCTTCACACTCGACGGTTAATTTTCAGGGAAGTACTCGACCGAACATTCCCCCTGTAGAATCGAGAATGCCCGAGATTGTTTTCCGCCACCGCCATGTTAAACAAATCTTGAGGAGTCTTGACACTAAAAAGGCTTCTGGTCCTGACGATATTTCAGTCATTGTAATTAGGACATGCGCTGACGAACTGACACCGGTATTTTGTAGGCTTTTTAACTTATCCTACAAAAAAGGAATATTTCCTTCTTGCTGGAAAACTACGCGAGTCCAGCCCATACCCAAAAAAGGCAAGAAGACATTGCCAAACAACTATCGTCCAGTCGCATTGCTTTCAGTTATATCAAAAGTTATGGAGAAAGCTATCAACGAAAAATGATTAAAATACCTGGAAGGCTTCAACATTATTAGTGACCGCCAGTATGGATTCCGTAAGTCTAGATCAACAGGAGACCTTCGCGCTTATGTTACTCACGTTTGGAACAACGCAATAGAACATCATGGGGAGTCCCGGGCGGTGCCACTGGACATTTCCAAGGCTTTTGACCGAGTATGGCATAAGGGGCTCCTAACTAAAGTGAGAGCATACGGAGTGCCGGTTTAATTTTGTTCATGGCTGTCGAGCTTTCTTAAAGACCGTTCTCTGCGAATGGCGATGGACGGATTTCTTTCAGACACATTTAACATCAACGCCGGTGTTCCTCAAGGTTTTATATTGTCGCCCACCCTCTTACTATGCATTAACGATCTTTTGGAAAAAACTAAAAATCCTATATATAGCTTCGCTGATGACAGCACACTTGTTTCATCTTTTACTTTGGATGCTCGGACATCGGTTGCCAATGCACATCTCTATAGGCAGCAAGAGGTCTCACATCTCAACAAAGACCTGGAAGGAATTCTGTCTTGGGGTGACAGTAACCAAGTAGAATTTAACGCTAAAAGGACCCAGGCGGCAGCTTTTTCCAAAAAGTTAATGTTGAAGAACCGGGACACTCGATTCCCTTGGCTTCATCAATTCATTTATTAGGCGTAAATTTGGATAGTCATATGTCTTGGCATAGTCACGTTGCCATTACTAAGGCAGCCTCACAGAAGCTTGGAGTACTTTTCCGAACTAAGAACCTCTATACACCCCAACAACTTTTGATGCTCTATAAAGCCCAAATTCGACCATCGCTGGAGTACTGTTCGCATATTTGGGGCTCTGCTCCTAAACACACCCTGAGATTGCTAGATTCCATTCAAAGAAGAGCCATTCGCTTGATCGGCGACCATAGTCTGACAAACAACCTGGAAAGCCTTAAACATCGAAGGCGGGTTGCCGACTTGAGTCTATTTTACAAATATTTTCATGGCAAGTGCTCAACTGAGGTTGCCCGCTTGATACCACCCAGAGCGGTGCATGATAGAAATACACGACGAGCCACTGCAGCCTACCAGTACGTGGTTGAGCTTAGTGTCCCTCGAACGACACTGTTTCAAAATTCTTTCATCTGGAGAACGTCATCACTCTGGGACGACCTCCCCGAGATCGTGTTCCCCAACGAGTATAATCTCCAAAGATTCAAGACCAACGTGCATCGTTTCCTGCGCACACGCACCGCTCTTAGAGCGCTATGAAGGATTATCCTCCAGTGCTATACCTTATTATAAAAAATAAATACCAACATTTTAGAATATTAGTTAAATAAATATTTTTTAAAAACTCCAGAATTAAAATTTTAAAAATTTAAAGATAAAGTAATTACTCCTTACTTATTATTCTTATTCTTTAGAATAAAAATCTGAAAAAGTATTATTTTGTTTTTAAATTATTTTTCCTTTCAAGTACTCGCTAACTAGACATGAAGAACCGTAAAAAAAATTTGGGAGTTTTTCAAACCTGTTAAATTAATTCTATACCGCGAGTTTAGATGTTGCGAAATGACGACGATGCAGATCTAGAATTTTGTTTTCTATTAAGTACTTAACAATAATTATTGTGACAAACTTGACAGTCGTCCTGGTTAATTGTATTAAGGGAATAAGTTTTAACGCGGTTTAGGCACGAAAATCCTCGCTCATTTGACACAGATGCGGGTGACAATCGAGTCAAGTCGAATAGGTAAATGTTTTGTTTACCAAATAAAATAAATCAAGTTTTAGTTGACTGAGCTCCTTAAAAATATCATGCTTTTGGAGAGCTCGAAACAGTTCGCATTACTGATTTTGATTTTTTCCTGTTTAATTTGAAAATAAAATGCTTGACCAACAAAACAGTTTAATTATGGTTTCACCATAGATCTATTTAGCTACATAGATCTGTGGTTTCACTCCCCGTAAGCCGTGTATATTTTTGATACCATCTTTCTGAAAATGGCTTATTACTCCTCTTGTCTCTATCCTATCTTAATCAAATACAACATTTTAGGGGTGCGGCGACCATTGTTTTTTGATTTAATTTGTTTATCCAATGACGAGAATCCACATCTTAAACTTAAAATATATTGAATAGGATGAAAGATCTTTTCTACCTCAGTTTCAACTTGGTTTTCCAGGTCATTGTGCATTATACTCAATTTTTTCGGAATGTACAAACCAGATATAAGATAAGCTTATATGCAGGTTTTAAAACAGCCTATTTTTGTCTGGCTTAAATTGAATTTAGTAAATATTTCTTAAAATTAGTTTGAAACGCTAAAGGGTCTTATAAAGATCAGAGGAATCACCATTTATAATGTTTTAGATTACTTAAGAAACACTACTTTTTAAGCATCCAGATTCTACTGCTTTATTTATCTATTTATTTATTCTATTGTCGCAGACCAGTGTCGGCGTACGCACTGTTCTTCCGTGATACTCAGGCTGCCATCAAAGGACAAAACCCGAACGCAAGTTTCGGAGAAGTTTCCAAAATCGTTGCGTCCATGTGGGACGCGCTGGATTCTGAACATAAAAATGTAAGTATTAAATATTGAAAGTAAAAAAATATAATTTTTGTTCAGTGAATTTATAATGTAGGTGGTGGAATAAATCACGCATGTTCTGAATTATTACTCCTAGGTAAAAGGTAAAAGTGAATGGAAAATAGAAATCTCAAGTTCTGAAGTTATTATTTTTAAAAACATTACATTATTGTCATTGTCATTGCAAAATACAGGATTTAGAAACAAAACGTATATAACAAGGAACCTAAAAATTATAAAAACTCACAGAAAAAAGTAAGCACGCCACTGAATTCTACTTAAAGAACTCTCTGTAGCTTAAAAACTAAGAAAGCTATGACAATTCTGTTTGCGGCATCTATTGTTTCACGAGAAGTAGCATAGTAATGTAAAAACTGCAAGTCTCTATCTTTAATAGTTACCGAGATACCCTGCAATTACATCGAAAAATGGACACCCTGTACTTGAGTATGATCAGCCCCTGTATCTGAATAGCATATTTACCATTTATAATTTTTTTTTTGAACTACATATACACATTTTCTAATTTTGAGTCAAGTTTTACCGTATATCCTAATTTCATTCTTAAAAAATAAAAAAAAAATCTCGAATTTAATTAATTTATTTATAATAGATATAGAATAAGATATTGGACCATTGTATAGAGATTCGAGAAAATGTAATAAGTTGCCTGAAATTAAAATACGTTATTTAGTAGCTTATAATGAATACATTTTCTTTATTACAGTTTTTCGTATGTCTATAAAATTTAACAAATAAACCCCGTAAATAACCACAAAAATATTTAACTAAGAGTTTATACGTAGGTTTTCGATCATTTAACACATTTTTATTAAAATCATGGGAATATGAAAGTAATATTGGATATTTTCCAAAATGTATAAAAGAATATTTCTCGAATTTTTGCTTTAAACTTTGCAAGCGAGCACAGAATTAAAATCTAAACACTTTTTTCAAATACCCGTTTTCGATATCTCGTCATCTAATACCGCTTTTCATGACAAAATATATTTTTTTCAATTTTCTCGCCAAACCAGCAGTCACGTGACAGATGTGAAAATTCATTTTCAGGTTACCCATCATGCAGAGATATTCGGCCCTAAAAGTTTTTTCAATATTCCATTATTAAAAAAAAATCCGTGCTTGATGCACACACCTGTGTACCACCACATACTGTATTCACCTGGAGATGTTCACTAGTTGAAACGTTGCGATAAAAATAAGTTATGGCAATGGAAGTCCAAAAGACATATCGTGCATTTAAAGTGTCTTCTATAACTAACAAGTTATTGAAGAATTATGCTCCAAATGTATACTTTATGGTAAAATATAAACATTAAAATTATGTAGGTCGCCAACCTTTACTAAGAAGTTGCCGATTGCATCGCTTGTAACGCTGCTAGAAAGAGATCCCAAATAATTCGCTTTATTCATAAGGCACATTGGTTGTCTGATAACTCTTATATCTATGGATATTCTTTTTATTTCGGTGACTACACTAAAGACTGACATTGGATTGAATAATATTATTCAATGTTCCCTTTTAGGTGGTCGCATTAGGTGCCGAAAAAATCCAGAGGCAGAATAGTTTCTTTTGTAGAGGAAAAAATTAGGTTAATATTTTTCTGATAGAAATATTTTGTGGTAGTATTAGTCTCATTTTTGTATTATTTTCTAGGTTTACAAAAAGAAAACCGAGGCTGCCAAAAAGGAGTACCTTAAAGCTCTAGCAGCTTATAGGGCGAGTTTGGTATCTAAGGGTGCCGCAGAAGGTGAAGGAGGACCGATGTATGGGAATTACGGTAATTACACTGCTGGACCTCCGGGAGGACCTCCCTATGGCGGGTACCAACCACCAGTGAGTATGATCTTAAGCCAACATGTATTAAATTTAGAAACTAAGTTAAATTTGATAAAACATTCCTGAGGATACTAGTTTTGTCTATTATTTGACTGCATTACAACTATAGTACGTCGCTTCAGTATGCAGCTATGCGGTATCCGTAAGGAAGCAATGTCATACGTCAAGTTTCTTGACAGGGACAATCCATGGGCGTCCTATCAATATTTTAAATTAAAAAAGTACTAAAAATCTCTTTTTTTGGATAAACAGTAGGTACGTACTACTAAAAATTAAAAAACAAATATAATACAGGGAAAGGAAAGAAAGTCAAAAAGTCTTTCTCCACTAATTTTTTTTTTAGTTGTGTTTGTTTCCCTGTTCATCTTTAAGGGTATATAAATCAGAGATTTTTATTTTATTTTTTTAACAAATTTTAATGTTTATTCTTTGTTCAAACGTCTACTAACTGCCCTAAACAATGGGATTAATATAACTACAGGAAACCGGACCTTGAGTCTCCAACACCCCGAACACAAAAATTTTCTAACAATATGTGCTAAATTTTACAAAATGGAATCTTTACTTAATTGATAACAGATGCTTTCTTTCTTTCTCCCTTTCTTTTAATACAAAATCATAATATGAATAAGAACTTCGAAGGTCTTCTTTATGTATCCTTACTTGAACCTGAATAAGAAGAACATGTATTTCTTTATGACCTTCTAAATTTCACAATTATCTTTGAATTTATTACCTCTATTAACAAAATTTCTTGTCAGTATGTTGATTGCATTCACTACGTGACACATTTTAAAAGAAAATTTTTAAAGCTCCATCAACGTCACCTTCCACCTACAATTTTCTCTATACTACTAATATTAACTGCAGCACTATTTTTTGTCTCCTGAAGATGAAGGTTACTACCTTCGAAACGTGTAGACTCGCTTTCATAAAACTGAGCCTCTGATTGCTCTTATTAAATTAGTGGAGAAAGACTTTTTGACTTTCTTTCCTTTCCCTATATTTCAACTCCACTTTGAGGATGGACTATTTCTTCAAATTAAATATAATACAGTAATGGGAGACAAAGCATTAAAACAGTTTATTTCTGAAAAAACTCCCAACTTTTCAACATTTCAAAGTATGTATAATAATGCCATCACTTTCCAATTTCCAACTTGAAAACCTGCAACCAGTAATTGTAATATCATTGCACACTTGAACCACCGCGTTATAAATTGAAATTTCGAAATCTGATACTATATTATCAATTATGTTATTTAAGTTGGACATTGGTCCTTTACTTCTTTTGTTCTTGGTGTTGCTTGTGCGTATCTTCTATGGTTAGTTTAATTGAAATTTCTTCCTCCTTGGTCTTGATTATTTTCTTTTACCTATTGTTCGATGTTTCTTGTTTCTTTCCACTTGTTTCCAATATTTGAATGTTCATTATTCTGCTGAATTTCGGTTCATTGTTTATGGTGGTTAACTTCCTGTAAGAAGACGTACCTCTACAAATAAGAACTAATATGTGGTTCATCACCTCATTTTAGCCTAGTTGCTCGTCAAATACCTCGACAACACTTTTCCTAATTGCTGGATTGGATGCACAGGTCCCCAAGGTTGGCCAGCTCGCAGTCCGGATTTGAATCCTCTACACTATTTTTTATGGGGTCACCTAAAGTCTCTTGTATGCAAGACGTCTGTACTTGATGAAAATGACTTAAGAATTGGATGCGAAATAATGCAGGCATTTTTGAACGTGTAAGAGAATCAATGTCGAGACGATTGCAATCGTACGTTTTATTAGAAAGTGGCCATTTTCAACATTTGCTTTGATTAACTGTTGCATTTTTTTTCGTATCATTATTTAAAAAATAATTTTATTTTTAATTTAAATGTTTTTAATAACTTTAAAATACATAGGTATTTTTTTTGTACATGCAATAAAGTCGTTTTAATTTTTTCTCTCGAAAACGAAGCAAGATACGGAAACAATTCAGGGAACAAAAAAGTTGTATTATTAGTTGATAAATTCGAAAAAAAAATATCAAAATTAAGAAAAGGTCGGTGGCGTACATTTTTTTGTCCCCAATGTTCGTTAAGGTGCTCCCCGGGACGCTACTAGACTTAATAAATTCAATCTAGTTAGGGCTAATTAAGCCCCTTATTATTATGAATAACGGTACCAAATTTCAATAAAATCGGAAAAGGATATTTAAAAAGAAATATAAAAAACCGTTTTTTTTTTAAGACTTTAACACCCTGTATATCAAAAACGGGGCAACTCCGGACACATATTTATATGAACTTTTTCTCTTAGAAGATCATAAGGAATCACCCCCTTAAGTTACGTACCGTACTTTTGAAACACCCTCTATATAATGATTTCTTTTCTTTTTAGGGTTCTCATGTTCATAACACTTAAAATGAAAAACGAATGAGATAGGGTAATAGAGGATAATAAAATTTTAATGATGAAAACATGTTGACATAAGTGTGTTTTTATTGGGTTTGAAACCTTGAAAATTAATTAAAATAATATTGCATTAAATTTATCAAATTACAGTAAAATATACACTAGTTTAGCGCAATTCTGCATGTTGTCGAAATGAACTATTACTTGACATATTGCCAAAACTAGCTTTGCGACTACAAACTATGAAAAAATAACATCGAGTGATCCAAAGTCAGTTGCGCTCGTATGCGGACAGATGTTTCATTTTGGTTGTGCGTGTGACTATTTGCTATGCATGAAAATAAATGCATCGCAGTTTAGTGCGTCAGTTCAACGACTGTCTATTCTTGAATTAGGGGAGTGATCATATCAAGAAAAGTGGCGTTGTATTTTGTCAATTCTTTATCTTAAACATTTTTGAACCGTATTCGTAAAAGTGAAAATTACTGTTTACCTCCATCGAGAGTTAAAAGAACGCGTTCTCTCGGAATCTTCTAAGAACGGGATTATGTTGTGAGAAGTGCGTTGATAAGCATCCGGATCTAGTTAGCAAAATCATAAAAATGATGTGACCATTATAATGTGAATAGTCACTTATCGGGAGTGAGCATTCACTTCTCTTAAGATGACGTCTTGCCGGATTGAGAAGAATGATAGAAGAAGCAAAAATTTCCGAATTTTCCGATAGTCGCTGACAATTTTCAACTAGTGTATATGAAGCTGCAAGAACATGTGTGCGGGAATATGTTTTTATGTATAATTCCTAACGACACAACATTCATAAGAAGAACGATTGGAGTGAGATCGCAATAAGAAACAGGTGCCTTGGTTTAAGTTTTTCGATTTCTTCACATGCACATCTTCGCCATCTTCTGATGAAACCGGTCTTATAATTACACGAGTATATATTTAAAATAAAATTGTTTAACGTCTGTAATAAACGACTGCTGGAAACGAACTGACCACAAAACAGATACTAGGTTAGAAATGCAAACTACGTAGAAAACCAGCGAAACAAAATTCAAGTTGGTCACCAGTCCACCCCGGGCGGTACGGTAGGAAATTTATGGCGGGTAGTTCAAATAACTCGTTTTGAAATTACTGGTTTACTATTTAAACAATATTTGAGACTTTTAAAGACATTTTATCGCTTTTTGAGTTAATTCTCTATAAAATACCATGTATTTTATATAAAATTATACAAAAAAAAAATAAACGTCATTAAAAGTCAAATGTTGTTATTTATTAATGCCGATGTAAATAACAAACAAAGCTTATGAAAAAATATTTAAAATTTATTTATTTTAAACTTAACCATAAAAAAAAGTGTGAACGAATTCTGACAAAAATTGGTATCAAAACAATAGAAATACTTTATAGCTACAAATAATGTTCTCTATAAAATAAACCAAAAATGTAACTATTAACAGTGACGTAACTACAATGGCTCCAAGTGTTTTATGAACCCGGGCTTGCTTGAGGCAAATAGGTGAATTCTTGACATATGAGCGTTGCTCCAAAAAAAAATGTTTGCCCCGGCGCTTCATTTCAGACCCAGGTCTTCTAGTTACGCTACTGACTATTAATGCAGAATAACAATTAGCTGTTTACGTATTGCACACTTTCTTAGTTCAAGTTCAAGTAAGTTACTTGTCAGTTTTTATCCATTTACATAAGAATCTTACTTCTTCCCTTGCTCTTGTCTTGAACTTAGTCAAGTGATAAAAATGTAAACAGTTATAGCCTCTGGTAGAAAGAAAATATTAAAAACTATTGACAAATAAAAAACTATTGCGAGATTAAATATATTTTCTTTCTTCCAGGAAACCACTCTTCATTAAAGAAAATAAATTTAAAAAATTGACACAAAAACAAACATAACTGTCCAGGTAGTACTTAAAAGTGTCCATCTAGGTGAAAAAGTCTTGGTCAGGTGTAAAATGTTGCCTGCAGGTGTAAAATGTCGTAGCCAGGTACAGGTCAAATGTTGCGGTCAGAGTTAATTTGTCACACAGTATTTTGGCTCGATAACAGAAAAAAATGTTTATGATTAGTACCGAAATGACTAACAGACTGAACAAAACATAATTTTTAAATTAAATACTGAGAAACTTAAAACGGTGAAAAGAATTCAATAAAGTATAAAATGGCGAGGTCATACTGATCTTCTAAAATATTGTTTGTTCAGTTCTTTTTACTAACCCCACATTTACTTAAAAACCTGGGCTTGCCTTGTTCGAGAAGAAAATATAACTGCCTACTCCAGTAGGTACTTGAATTAAGACATTCTCGAATATCGGGATCAGGAAAATTTGGAGGAAGTGCACAAGAACTGATCAAATTGAATTTGCCCTCAACTTGCTATGAAGTGGATGATGTACTTGTGTCAAAAGTAGAATGGATACGTTTAGAGGGCTGAACGGAATGTTTTGGACTGCTGATAAAAAAATATTTCAACTACGAGGTTCTACGGAATGTGGAAGTGACCCTAAACCATCGGGAGGCACGAGCTCAGTGACAGCTTTGAGAACAGCATTCCAATTAAGCCTTTTTAAAACGGAGTTCTTAAATTTACATTCATTGAAATGATCTTCACAAATCCTTAGGTTTTTGCGCTCAATGTCAGGATTAATATTACAATTATTGTTCCACAGTCTTAGTCTTTCAATATCATATCAAAATACATAGATATGCTTATTGACACTATAAGGGTCAGATAAGGATCTAAATGCACGCTTGCAATCGGGATATTTACAGTAATACGTGATTTTGGTTATTAAATGGGTGACATAGTCCATCTTAGATGCTAATAGAGGCAAATAAGGAGCATACACTTAAATATAACACGTATGGCATTAAATGGCAAGGGACAACATAAAACACTTTAGTTGGATTTATAAACTCGAAAAGTTGGCGAGGTTGAGGTTCAGTTGGTGTTGGAAATATGAGTTCAATTTAAACTAAAGGAACACTCAGTTCCATTTATACACTCGTTCATGTTGTTCATGTAAAGCTCATGTAAAGTTTGAAAACTTCCCGGTAGTTCGAGATAACCAATTTTTATGCTCGGAGTTCGGAATATTTAACCTCACAAACTTGATCATAACTTCAACCTCACCAACTTTTCGAGTTATCCAGCTTTACTCGAATCTGAACATTGAAACTCCTTCGGCATTTTTGCATCCGCTTGGGCTGTGGATACATGTACCTCTTCTATAAACTATGGGCGCTAGATCTTTTTGAAGAGTATATAAACATTAGAAAAAAACTAATTTGAATTTCAAAATTCAGTAAACCTAACCTTCAAGGCATATATTTTACATTTAGGTTACATACCAGTGATATAAGGTCGCGTAACTATCCTAAAATTCCTCAAACCTTGTATAACGGCATGTAAAGGATAAAACAAAGACTTAAAACAGCAATTTATTTATAAAAATTAAAAAAAGAAGTCCTTACCAACAATTTGTTACGTTAGTTCAGATTAGTTAGGAGTTCACATTTCACAAAACTGACGGAACTTTTCTTCTTCTTTTTTTTATCAAAAAAACGGATAATACAACCCTTGAGTAAGTTGGCGTTTATATTGTGTTTTTAACAAGGTCTGCCTCTTTTTATAGATTAATATTATGAAAGAGGGAGAGAGAGATAGTCGACAGACTAATATGCAAGTCTGATTTATCGAAAAAAAGCACATGGTAGTGACCGTTCGCGTCCTCTGGTGGACTGGTGGCCCAAACTATTCAAACTAGGTTTTATAACGGTTTTTTGTTGCGAAATCATCCATACGAGTTTCACGGATGTGAAACTGACTAAACAGAGATTTTTGCCCAGCGAAATTTTCAAGCAGTTAGACTTGACGCACGGTGCGAAAAATCTAAACAATCAAAGTAACTTCAACACAGACATCGGATAATCGAAACTACGATTGCTTACGAACCAGTACGATCCTATTTGTAATATAGGCAACCTAATATACATAATATATTTTTAACGGTGACGTGACACCTCTTCGATCCCACCGTAAGGGTGTATATACAGGGTGACGCGGATCTAAATGAACATACTTCAACACAAGACAAAGAATACCTTGGGGGTTCTTAATCACCCATCTTTGATAGTTCAATTGTCGATAGTTAATAAGATACAGGGTATTTTATGAACTTCAGCAATTTTTTGTTCTTGTCATATTTTTTAATGCACTCCGTATAAAATTTTCATATTGGGTCAACATCTGTAACCTATCTGTCGCTTAAAATTGCAGTATCAGAAAATTTTAAATTCCAGGCCCGTATTAGAAAAAGTTGACATTTTCAATTTTTACATTTTTAACACCCTGTAGATCAATTTTTTCAAAATATTATTTTTTTATTGGAAAGAGCATAAAGAATTGACCCTAACGGCATAATTTTCAAAGTTCCCGCACCCATCACTTGATTAGAATAAATGGTTGTTTTGTAAAAAATTTCAAAATGGTGCATATTTGGAAATTAGAAATTAAGAAAATAACAATAAAAAAGCAAAAACTGCTTCCGAAGTAAAAAAATAAATGTACTAAACGTTTAATAGTTTTAACGAGACTAAATTTTAGGGAACAACACAACAACAAATAACAAAGTAATAATAATAATAACAAAACTGCAAGATAATGATTGCTTTTTAGACATCGACAAAAAATCGTAAATTACAGTCAGAAATTTCAAACTTTGTAAAGTAGGCTTTGCCTCATTTAAAAACAAACCAAAGACTATCGAGTTACTGTTCCATAGCAACAATTCAAGTCACTATCAGATATGTGACAGTTGTCTGACCTTTGTTAGTATTCGGTTAACAATTATTGCAATTTTCTGTTGAAGATGCCTTACCAATTTTCAAATGCCGAATATGCCGACATTATTTTTGTATACGGTTTTTGTAACGGTAATGGAAGAGCTGCTGTTCGGGAATATCGTAGGCGATTTCCGGGTAGAAGATGTCCATATCACAAAACATTTGCAAATGTATTTTTATTTGCTGGAGAACATGGACATTTTCCCACCGACAATAATATTGATCAACCAATACGACATCCAGTTCAGGAGGAAGAAGATATCTTAAATCTTGTTGAAGATAATCCCAAAACATCTACTCGAAAAATTGCGACACGTCTAGGAATCCCGCAAAAAAGAGTTAATGTAACACTGCAAAAGGAAGGCTTGCATCCGTTTCATGTTCAAGAAGTTCAAAGATTGGAACCTGGCGATTATGCAAACCGGTTACTCTTTTGCCAGTGGCTCAGTAGACACCAAAGGAGTCTTTATCGAATCCTCTGGACCGATGAAGCACAATTTACCAGAGATGGTGTAAATAATTCAAGGAATTCCCATGTATGGTCGTTAGAAAATCCACATGCCATCAGACAATCGCATTCGCAGCACAAATTTTCCATAAACGTTTGGGCAGGTATAATAAATAATAAATTAATTGGGCCGCACTTTTTTGCTGAAAGATTAGATGGAAATCAATATTTAAATTTTTTACAAAACATTTTGCCAGGACTTATGCAGAATGAAAATGCTAACGTGAGAGGGCTCTTTTTTCAACATGATGGGGCCCCACCACATTTTGCAAGGGTTGTATCTGAATTTTTAAATATTACGTTTCCTAACAGATGGATAGGCCGTGGAGGGCCCCATTTATGGCCAGCCAGGTCGCCGGACTTTAATCCTTTGGATTTTTTTTTCTGGGGGAATATGAAAAATTTGGTTTATTCAGAAGAAATCAACACGCGGGAGCAGCTTTTGCAACGAATTATTAATGCTTTTCAGAAAATAAAAAATAACCCAGACGCAATTAGAAAAGCAGTGTCAAGTTTAAACATCAGAAGACGAAGATGTGAACAAACCAATGCAGGGCATTTTGAACAGCTTCTTAAATAACAGTGTTCTGCTAAAGTGCTCTTAAAATTAATTCTTGCTAAAACTTTTTCTATGTATTAGATTTTAAGCAGTCGATTTTAACTTGCAGTTTTGTTATTATTATTATTACTTTGTTATTTGTTGTTGTGTTGTTCCCTAAAATTTAGTCTCGTTAAAACTATTAAACGTTTAGTACATTTATTTTTTTTCTTCGGAAGCAGTTTTTGCTTTTTTATTGTTATTTTCTTAATTTCTAATTTCCAAATATGCACCATTTTGAAATTTTTTACAAAACAACCATTTATTCTAATCAAGTGATGGGTGCGGGAACTTTGAAAATTATGCCGTTAGGGTCAATTCTTTATGCTCTTTCCAATAAAAAAATAATATTTTGAAAAAATTGATCTACAGGGTGTTAAAAATGTAAAAATTGAAAATGTCAACTTTTTCTAATACGGGCCTGGAATTTAAAATTTTCTGATACTGCAATTTTAAGCGACAGATAGGTTACAGATGTTGACCCAATATGAAAATTTTATACGGAGTGCATTAAAAAATATGACAAGAACAAAAAATTGCTGAAGTTCATAAAAGACCCTGTATCTTATTAACTATCGACAATTGAACTATCAAAGATGGGTGATTAAGAACCCCCAAGGTATTCTTTGTCTTGTGTTGAAGTATGTTCATTTAGATCCGCGTCACCCTGTATAATACGTAGACACCCGTTAACGTAGTGGTTAAGGATTGTTTTGGCTCTTGTTCCATCTCAAATTAACTGCAAACCCTGTGTCAAAACTTTTTAACGCCCTGTATAAATCACAATGTTTCTATTTTATATAATATCTTGTTGCCTTTTATATAAAATGTGTTCTTCCTTTCCTTCCAGGGTACCATTCCATCGCCTCCAATATCATCAGGTGCGCCAACTCCGCCATCTCAATCGCCAATAAATAAAAAACCGCCACAAATGATGGGCGGCATGGGGGGCGCGTCGCCAGCCCAATCGCATCCAGGAATGATGGCGTCGCCAATGGGCGGTCACATGACTATGCAACAGCATATGCAACAGCAACAGCAGCAGCAGCAGCATAGTAATTATATGCAACAGGTAATGTTTTTTTTTAAATTGATTTGAGGCGCATTTACAGGTGTAACCTAGCCAAAGGAAATTGCTAAATTAAATAATTAAATTTAGTTACTTTTGTTGTATAGACGACTTGATTTAATACATGAATAAGTGGTCAATTTAGTAAGTCGCTTGTGCCCGGTATTATAAGATTATGGTTAACTTCAATCTTTAGTTTAACTAATGGATAGGCAACGGTTATCGGCTAATCCTCGGATTATACTGTAACCCCAGAAAACTAAACGAAACAAAAACGACACAAGCCGCCGGCCCCTTTGATGGGCGTGTCGCCAGATTTTTTCCCGACTTATTGACGACATTGACGTTTCTCCTAATTGCTACACTGGGGAAGAAATGTATAAAATATCGAAGAATACAAATAATTCAAAACGTATACACTATTATTTACAGTTGGGCAAAACTTGTGTAACTTGCGGTTCTTGTCCTTATTAGTTCGCAATTTTTTAATCTTGTAAACAATTATGCAAGGTCTGTTCCAACACAGCCAAATTACCGTCCCCAAACGATCATTTCCAGTCTGTCAACTAAATTTTGAATTTGGCAATCGATTGATGCAGTGGTAAATTAGTTGAGCGACCGTTCGGGAATGGTCCTTGTACGGTTTTTGGTCGAGTTGGATAAACATACAGACATCACATTAAAATAAAATAAGCAGATTCAATACCTTATTTTTTATTGCTTATTGTTTAATCAGTGCTAAAATATAACACAATGAAAATTCATTATCTCGCCAAATAGCGCTAAACATGTTTCAATTTCACCGGATGAAATCATCTGAAAGGTAAATTGAAACATGGTTAGAGCTTTTTAATTTTTCTAATTTTCGCCTCGGAATTCTTAATCCGCATCACATTACCAACATATTAAAGTCCGTTCACAGATTTAAGAGAATGACTTACCGACTCGTGTTGACGCCTGTTTAAACCCAGACTGGGGTCTACACAGGCCCGCACTAAATTGTATTTCAACCATGGATGATTTGGCACAAATAATAAACAATTTTAGATAGAATATATTATAATTATATATTATAATTAATTAATGCAACTACATTTTACTCATTTAATTCATTTTCACTGTCACCATCAACACCTATGTTAATAATAAATCTTTCTGTAATATTTCCAATTTGAATGTATGAATTTTCAACAGTTTTAATATGCGAAACACAATTTTTCCAGCAACTCACAGGCACTTTGCCCACCTCAGTAATAATAATATCCAGTACACTAGCGTTTATAGTGGGTGATACATTATTACGTCTAACGGCAGATTTTAATTGATGCCGTATGTGTTCTATGGGATTGAATATACAGTGATACGGCGAAGCCTTAGCACTGTATGCCTCTTACTTTTAGCGTAGCTGTCGCAGTAGTACTCCTTTCCTAGGTTCAGAAATTTAAGCACATCAAGTAACTCTCTTTTATTGTAACTTTCATGAAAATATATATCATTCTGGTACATAAATTCCTGTATTGCCATTTTCGGATCTTTTGAACAAGGGTGCTTGTTTAACTGTCTACTGTGGTAACTTGTGTTGTCTATAACAATTACACTGTTCGGAGAAACATTAGGAACTAACTTATTTACGAACCAATCCTCAAATGACTCCGCTGTGGTATCGTTATGGTAATCCAAACAGGAGTTATATTCTTGGCTGCCAATGAAAGTGCATTTGCGGTACCCAACCATCTTCGGACCCTGCTTGTACTATGGTTATTCTTTTTCCTCTGTTTGATGGTGCCTTTGTTCTACACCTGTCACTAGAATCAACCCAACCTTTTGATGGGGTATCATGGGTATCAAACCAGGTTTCATCTAAGTATATAATAGGTATGTTCTCACTTCTGTACTGAGCGATGTTTGTCAAATATTCGAACCGCCATGCCTTAAGTCGTTGCGATTCCATGATAACTTGCCGTTTATCGACTTTTTTAAATTTAAAGCCGATTCGTTGAAGACACTTCCACAGCGTTGTCCTACCGCAATTGATATCCGTGTTATCTAGCTGAAGTCTTTTCAGTAAATTATCCAGTGTTGGTACCGTATGCTCTTCATACATCTTATATATTTTACGTCGGACTAAATCTTCATCGCTGCGATCTAATTTTTTGCAAGTCCCAGAATATTTCCTTCTTTTCCTTTCGGTGATGGGTTTATTCACAATTTTCCATACTGTTTTTTCCGAAATTTTAGTCAATGTGGCTGTTTCTTCAATACATTCCATTTTACTCAACTTTTCACGTTCTATGAGAGTTGTATATACATTTTTTATAATCTCTTTGGAATCTAAAGATAAGTGTCTTCTTCCATTTTTATTTCGGTTCTGAGATTGTACCTGTACCCCCTCCGGCTGTTCTATACTAAATTCACCAATCCACGGACGCCACATGTTTGGATAATCAAAGCTGCGTTTTTATTTCACAGGTACTAATAAAATGACTGGTTTTGCAACACTGATTTGTCTACTTATTTTTTCCCATTATTTAATAAGGCTTTGTAAACTAATTACGGCCAAGTACGGTCCCTACCTGGATAATAAAATCATCACTCTATGATCCTTGAAACCCTTTCAACAAAGAATTTTATGATGGGTGATAACTAAAGTAGATATAGTCATTCTCTTAAATCTGTGAACGGACTTTAGATTAGTTGAGCGACTGTTCGGGGACGCTCCTTGTACCGGGTGACTTCGTATAAACTAGCACCCCCGTAACTTTTTTATTTTTTATCGTACGGAAAAAATAAAAAAACCGACATACAGGGGAAATTTTTTCCTTTCCAAATATGCATTGTAGTTTTCAGTAACTTTGCATATACACGGGGGACGACAAAAATTATTTTTTTTTAATGGAATGCCCTGTATATTTTTGGCTAAAATGAAAGATGTTTTTGTTCTGATTTCAAATAGTTGACATTTTGAGATTGAAAAAACAATGTTTTACTAACTTACTAAGTAGACTACTCTAGAGATTCAATGAAAGAAAACAAAATAAACTATTGTTTTGGTCACAAATAAAAACTATAAATGGACTGTAAACAACTATATTTATTGCAAAATAGAGGACGCCGTAAAAACACTACAGTTCAGCCATGCTGGAGAAGAAGAAGACGGAATCGTACAATTTTTTACAGCGTTGTCAAACTTTGTGTCAAAACGTACGCGTTGACAACTATATAGAATATTAATCAGAATGAATATTCCCCCCCTCATTATCTATGCATTCTTGGTAAACGGGTTGTAAGTGCTCAATTGCATTCTCTATAAAATTACTATTTCTTTCATTCAAATATCTTATTTCTTGAGTAATAAAATGTTTTATGTCCTCAACATTGTCAGTATCACGCTCATAAACTTTAGTTTTAATATACCCCCAAAAAAGATTGTTCATAGGCGTTAGATCGGGACTATTTGCAGGCCACACAAATAGAAATTCTCAATCCGCATCACATTATCAACATTTTTCGTAAAATTGACAAAACACGATATACTGCATAACTATCATAAAAATAACATAAAAGTTAAAAGATAACGATGTCTTACTCTATTTTTATTTTATTATGGTATGATATTTTCTTTATGAACCCACCTTAACTTAAACACAAGTCTTTAAAATAAATGATAAACGGAATCTTCATAAAAAGCTCTGCAGATGATTGAAACCACAAATCACCGACATAAATTTAGATACGCAACTGGATTCTTAAAGCCGCATTACAGTTGGCAAGTTTTTCTTTCTGAGTTTTTTATTGCAGCAATTTTTAATTGCGGCAATGAAAATTGCCAATCGCTTTACAGTGTGCAATTATTTACATTATTATTAGACATGCTGCCAACTAAGTAAAATAAATTGGCAGATAACCTAACTTTTTCGCGTTGTTTTGAGTATGGACGGTTCGTTATTTATGGGAATTAAAATAAATAAACTTCGTGTAAATGGTGAGAATAACAACAAAAATAAACCACAATATAAAAATGATAGAAATCTTGGTCTGAATGGTAGAACCTAAAATACTTATATTTTTTCAGGTTAGTTGCACTGAAATTACCAAATAATTCCCCAAACTTGCGCTTGCAACTGCAATAAAAATAGGTCCAGAGCTATTTCTGGCAATCGCAATAAAAATTGCAACAGCTGATTACTAAACTCGCTTTGCGCATGCTTGCAACAAAAATCCTGCAATTTTTTATTGCAGCAATAAAAAATCCCTTAAAGCCGTATTACAGTCACGCAACAAATTGCAGCAATAAATGGCAAGGTCAAAGTATTGCATGAAAGAAAGTTGCACAATGTAAAACAGCGTGCAAGTCCATGCAACTTTTTTTTAATTGCAACAAACCTTCTGACCTCAAACTTGTTATTGTTATTGTTTTATTTTGTGTTTTTCTGGTGTTTGTGAAATATTTTTTGTTTGAAATGAAATAAATAAACAAAACAAATAAATTAAAGCGGAGAAAAGTACTCGCTGCATCATTATACACCATTAATACTATTGGTAACACAAAAGTAACTAGCTTTTTCCCCAGACTTGCACGAGCAATGCAATAAATATCGCGCCAGACCGATAAAATTTTCGTGCAACTTAGTTGCACCAAGGGATCAGCTGAGCTTCGACTGCGCATGCCTTTGGGCAATTCTTATTGCGTCTTGCATGGACTTGCATCGAGTTGCGTGACTGTAAAAGCCGTATTACAGTCACGCAACTAATTGCAGCAATAATTAAATGGCAAGGTCAAAGTATTGCATGAAAGAAAGTTGCACAATGTAAAACAGCGTGCAAGTCCATGCAACCTTTTTTTTAATTGCAACAAACCTTCTAACCTCAAACTTGTTATTGTTATTGTTTTATTTTGTGATTTTCTGGTGTTTGTGAAATATTTTTTGTTTGAAATGAAATAAATAAACGAAATAAATAAATTAAAGCGGAGAAAAGTACTCGCTGCATCATTATGCACCATTAATACTGTTGGTAACACAAAAGTAACTAACTTTTTCCCCAGACTTGCACGAGCAATGCAATAAATATCGCGACAGACCGATAAAATTTTCGTGCAACTTAGTTGCACCAAGGGATCAGCTGAGCTTCGACTGCGCATGCCTTTGGGCAATTCTTATTGCGTCTTGCATGGACTTGCATCGAGTTGCGTGACTGTAATACGGCTTTTACTGTAATGCGACCTTTACAACTGTCAAAAGCTAATTGGCGCGGATGTCCTAGTATTTGCGATCCGAATCACGCGAGAAAGAAAGAAATCTGTTTGGCAACTATGGATAAAAATAAAGAAAACTGTTTTACAGCTTTGATGGAATCTGTTTTATCGGTAGGTATTATTGCCGCTAAAGTATTCTTTGGTTTAAATATTCATTTTTTTCTTCTTTCAGTTTTGGTTCAGGGTTACACGTTATTTGTAACTCTTATTTTTAAGTTTGAAGTAAATACCTTGTTTGTAAAGTAACAAATAACGTATATTTAAGAACTCAAATAGAAAGCAGCAAAAAAGGAATTATTTAAACCAAGCAATAGCTATTTAAAAAAATACAGCTGACTAAAATAAAGCGAAATAGGTAATAAAACATTATTTTTATGATCAAAAATTATCGGATCTCTTTTTGGCAAGCGGTGTCGCATGCCATGTTTATTTAAACAGTTTGGAACACAACATTTTTTAGGTTTTAACGGAGGTGCGTAGTCCATAACGGAAATAAATACGCCAACTTTAACTAAACAAACCGAAAACACACTAAAACTAAACAATAGGTCAAAAGAACTATCAAAAAACACGCTAATAGTACACATAAAGACCGAACGATCACAAACGGCATTAAAATTCAACTCAACTTAAAAGAAAATCGAGAATAGAAAATTGACAATACACTTCAAATTCTTGACAACGAAATCTGGGAGGGTGTTTCTTCTCGATCGCAAATCGCAAATGAATGTGGTGCCCTCTATACGAACTTAACTAAACCAATTTGGGCGATGCCACTACCGGCTCCATCTACGAAATGCGATCCAAACAAAATAATAATGTTTGGCGGGAACGCCCAGCTTACGTAACTAAATTTATTTCGGTGATTTGTGGATTGAAACTGATGAATGTTTCTCGTTCTAACAAAAATCACACAGCCGTTCAAGGAACAGAAATACCTATATTCCTTAAATATAATTTAAAACACAAAGCCTCGACAAAAAAACTTATTAAATCTCACAATCACTAGCTAAACTTTAATATACAGACACAAAAATAATTTTAATGCATGTAACAAGTCAAAAAAGACAGTGACAAAACCAAAAACCAGGAAGCAAGCGCTTCAGTTTGTCAGCTATCAGCTGTAATCGATTAATGTTTATAAATTGCAAGATGGCCACCCTAGGTAGGTAACCGAAAATACATGGCGACGAATTTTGCTTCGTGTCGCTTCTGTGTCATTTCATTTTCTGGGCTATGACTGTTACTGAAAACAAAACACAACAGAAACGTCAAGTTGGCCGTGGTCATTGAAGCCTGGACAGATTTAAATGTGTCAACAAGCTCGTCGCAAAGACGGCCTTGATTATGTCATTAATATTATTTATTCTGTCAGAACGCTTGACAAGAAATAATTATACAATAATAAAAAGCTGCTGTAGTTTGAAAATGGATTTGTCAGTAAACCATTTCATATACGAAATATATAGAAATTATATGTTTAAAAATGTAAGTACAAAAATAAATAATTGAAAGCTTATACGTAGACGTCATAATTGACGCCACAACTGTTCAGAGATACTTAAAATGTAAAATTAGAAAGTGTTGCCCATAAGTACGTAAAAAATATAGAGTAATAACGGAAGGTTAGGTATAAATAACGTAAAGGAGCCGATCTTGTTGTACTAATATGATAGCAATTCCCTAAATGAATGAACATTTTCACGTTGACTTTGTTCAGCTGGAATTATAAAACTTTTCATCGCCATTCCCGTGAGAGAAACTTAAAACCCTAACCCCACAATAGTTACTGCCCCTCGCGAATTTACAACCGTGCAGTTCGTGGTTTGTAAATACACTTAAAACGGCGACGACGAGCGGGAACGGTGGCGAAAAGTTGTATAAATCGACCTTTATTGTTATTTCAATGTTTAATCCCGAAATGAATTCAAATAGAATATACAAATTGCGAAATCTAGAAGGCCGAAATAAAAATATAGCCATGAAATTGACAGTTTACATTAAAATGAAAAGGCGTTTATTTCGTCCTAACTTCGCAACTAAGTTAAGAACAATTAAAGACTATGCCCAAATTACGTATAGGAAATAAAACATTGACCAACAAAGTCGCTATATTCAGTGTTAGCAAGCTAGTAAGGCATATAATTCTGAACCGAAGAAAGACTTGTAATTTGAATTGAAATCTTTGTTTCAGGTTCCTCAGCAACAACACATACCCCCTCACCAACAATCGCACCAACAACATCCCGTTTCTCCCCACAATCCCCACATGCAACAACAGCAACAACAGCCGCAGCAACACATGAGCCCTCCTCCGATGGTGTCGAGTTCACCTCCCGTGTCTCAAGTAAGGATGTTTTTATTTTTAAATTTGAAAAAAACATTTTACAACTATAATTTTTTATATGAATATACAATATTTGATGAAGGTTAGGGTTAAGAATAAAAACACCTTGTTATTACTCAATAGGATTTAATGTTTATTTTAACACTACAGCACAATTTTGACTGCAATATGTAGTTGTAAAATAATTTTAGTAGTCAATGGTCAATTTTCTACAACTGCATAATATACTCTTATTTATACATTAATTACTTATCGTTTTGTGGTAAGTAATACTACTCATAATAACTAGCCTGAGAGTAACAAATCATCAATTACTTCTGCCTATTAAAACACAGACATAGTATTTAAACACTACATAAACATTAATAAGTACTAGACTAAGTAATGAGGTGGTTGTAAAATATTTAGTATGCGTAGTATGTAGCTTTTGGTTGCCATATTCATTTATCCAATCTTTGGAACAATTGTTTCAACTTTATACACTACATCAGGGCTTTAAAAGCTGAAAATCCGAAAGTATGAAATTGTTTATTTCTTCAGTGGTTTATTATTATTAATACTATGCGTGTCATTGTTCTGATACCTGTTTTAGACGAGTTATGAAAATTATATGTATCAATCATCTTCGTTGCTACCTCCGCGTTTTATATTATAATTGATTGTTAATAATAATAATTGATATCTTTATTTTAGTAAAAAAGATATTAAAAAACGGCGAAGATTAGGTTTGCTCAGGTTACTCCACTTAACTTTAACATGTTATCAGTAACGCCAAAAACACAAGACAATTATTCAAAATTACCAATACAAAATTTTAAAATCAGATAGATAATAACTTTCTGATAAGACGAAATTAATAAACTAACAAATGACTTGCATTGTAAAACAAATGGTAGGAATTTATACCTACATCTTCATGAACTTTAAGATTAAAATATAACCAGATACAGGAGTTCCTTTTATGCGGGTATTACACCAAGATTTTCGATCGTCATGAAGTCGCTTCGCGACTAGATCTTCATGATTTAATACAGTAACTCTTCGTAAAGAAATTCGCGTAACATGTTCTATTTTTCCATGAACTTTTGCGTTAAGTCAGAGTTGCAACCCCTCAAAAAATGGAAAATAAGGAAGGTTTAGTTTATTTGGTATTTTACCTTGCAAAACAGATTTGTATCTTCCATATCTGTTGATATTTGTTTATACAAAGGATACAAATAATAATAAACACACCTTTATTAACATTTGAGTTGTCAAAACATTCACGATGGTCGTCACCACTGTAAAGGCAAAACAAATTCATTAAAAAAATTGAGACGAACTTCATGACGCTCAAAAATTTAGGAAAAAAAATATAGTGATATATTTGCTTCTCTATTATTACTCTTGAAAGGTCCCCTAGATAATAGAGATAAAACAACACGTTCCCATTTGGTTAGAATTTAAATAAACCGAGGGATAAAACCATTCCTCGCCAGGTTAGGTTTTTTTAAAAACGATTACCCATAAAAACCACTCTGTACATTGCATTCGCTGCGGTTTGTCGTTTGGTGACAATTCTTGGACTGAACTTAGACGATAAGTGTGCATATTATACAGGTCACATTCCCAAATAATGAGATGTTGACATTATTAATAACGCCACTCACATTCGGCCCACATCGGAAACTTCATCCAAAAGTAATATATTACAAAATAACGAAATTCCGACAGTCTAATGATAGATGGCATTCAAGAAAATAATTGTTACTCGAAAATGCATGAGATAATTAGAAAGTACTAGGGCGCTAGTTTAGTACTAAGTATTTTGCGTCTCGTTATTTTTAGACCGCAGAAATGTGACAAGGTCAGATTCACAAAGAATTTTAAAGATAAAGTAACGCAGTGCCCCTCTGGGAATTGACGATTTTGCCAAAATCAGCTGATTTTGAATGTCTTAACAGGTTTAGACGAAGACTTAAAGTTTGCAGAACAAGCCACATTTGAATGGAATATTATGGTGTTCATTCAAGATGGTAACTGGGCACCATCTTAAAATTTTCAAATGTTGTTTTAGAGGTCTTTAAATCCTTCTGCCATAATATATAATACGGATAATGGTATTCCGTTCTTTTTTCTACCATTCTCTTTCTTTCCAGGCTGGACCTCCCTCGGCATCTCCATCACAACAGCCACAGCAACAGACCATAAGTTCTGGAGCGATGAGACCCCCTCAGAACTCTTGCATACGTCACGGGTGTCCCAACCCGGCCATCACTAACCCAGAATGGGAAGACGAATATTGCAGTAATGAATGCGTTGTTAGCCATTGCCGGTAAGAGATAAATGTGTTCTTACATGGTAGTCGAGGGATTACGTCCGTTTACAAGAACTTATAATTCTTGCTACGACAACGTTCAATTCCTACTACGAGTTCATCCACATCCATCAGTCCAGCATATTGTCGTCTGAAAGTGGTTGCACTTGTTCGATTTCAAAGAACGGAGGTCTTGTTAATTGTTCCTGTGTTTGTCTGTTTTCTGTCCAGGTGTAAATCGAGAATGGTTAGATGGGTTGTGTTGATTCTTTTCCCATTTACTTCACACTTGCTTGTGTCACTTAGGTTTCATCCCTCAAAAATTCATGTCATGGGTTTTTTTAATTAGGCATTTCAGAACAGCTGATTTTGAAGTGGGTGTTTGGCGTTATCAATGAATTTTTTTACTAGAACTACCGAAAATAAGTACTACGTAGAGCCCAATTTACCCATTGTCAATAATTATTGGTAAACGTGACGGGTACGTTCATAAAAACTTATTATTATTATTTTAATCAAATCAAAAACATATCCTAAAAATTATATTTTTGATGCTTAAGGACATGACAGTGTGGTAGATATTCTATTTTATATATAAAGTCAGGGCAGATTATGATGACGAAGTTCATAATAAAATGTTCGACAGAAACAAAGATTACTTGCCCTTAAGCGTGTCCTCTACAATCTGTCTGTCACAATAAGTGTGATAGAGATAGACAATCTAAAGGGCTGTCTCTCATGACATTCAGGTACAGATCGCGAAATCGCTCAACGAAAATATAATTTATTTATTGTTGTTGCGTTATAGAATAAAAATTGACTCCACATGGTAGCAGGTTAGTTCAGAATATTATGGGATATTTTCAAAAACAAAAACCAACGAAAATGGTGAACAATGAAAAACGTACTTCTGACGCGCTTAATGCGAGTGAAAGAACAATATCGTATCAATAGGGAATTATAGACTTTACCAGGACCAGAGAAGCTTCGAAATCCGAAGATTTAAAAGAGTCTTAGAAACATGATATTCTAAAGAAAAATTACCGTATGCAGCAAATGTGATAATATCCATCATATTTATACCACTGCTTATTTAACGCTATTCAGCTAATCTGGAGAAATTGTAAAGATTTGTACAATAAAAACATTGTAAACCTGCCAAAACACGACAACAATACTGTAATGAAATTGTGAGATGACGCGCTTAAAAATAGAAAAAGAAATATGCACAAGCTGAATTAAACATAACACAAACAAGCGCAAAATATAATTCAAGAATATTGACAGAGGGAATAAATTAATTAAATTAAATCAATATTTCTTAACTCCGCACTTTTTACCAGGTAAACCGCATATAACAATATTTTCTTGTCTTGTGGAAATCTGCAGACGCATAGGTCTTTTACGTGTGTGGGGTGGAGCGTCGAATACCACAACAATGCGTAGAACAAAGTGGTAATCTTGCAGTCAAATAATTTATTGTGAACTTCGCTATCCTAATATGCCGCAACTTTACCAAAATGTCAACCAAAACGACGGTTTGAATGAAATGAGATTTAAGCTTTTGAAATCATCCGCAGAAATACGTTTAGAAGTCCGAAAAACTAATTTTTTAAGTGTATATTTAAAACGTCGATATTACTCCATATTCTAAGCTTTTAATAAGTGTTTATCACGTTTACCAAAATCCTTAGGGTTCTCTAAAGGGGAACGGGGACCCCTTAGTTGTACCACGGGATGTCGGGTAGGTAATATAATACCATTTAGTTGTACCACAATTTTTGAGAAGACCGCTGGATGTGTGTAAAAGAATACAAGTGATTTGGTCGTAGGCAATTTTTTTACAGAAAATTTACATGTTAAAATGTAAAAGTAGTACATACTTGCAGAGTTCGCGTATTACAAATAAAACAATCAAGTCTTCCTCCACAAAATGTTTAATGTAAAATGTTAATACTGTTCCCTACATGTTTCGGGTGTCTAAACGTCCATTTTCTGGGAATACTAAAAGGGATTTCAAAATGGTAAAATGACCAGTTAAATTGGAATAAATAATGACTTACCCAAAATCGAGTAAAACTGATGCCTCAACTTAATGAGTGCAACTGGACGTAAGTAGGAACTTCAAAAATATTAGAAAGCTGAGTAAACTTGCAAATTAAATTATGAAAATTTTGAAAAAACATTTCAGTGTAAATAAAGATTTTTAAATTAAGACATTTTAAATTTTAATTTTTTTTTAAGGTAGGTAGGTACCTACTTACTAATGCATTTGATAGAATTTTAATAGCTCCTTTAACTATGTTTCAACAGTCAAAAATATTAACACTTGATTCATTTTACGACCCAGCCCTATCATATAAAATATGTAGAAACCAATAATTGTTTTTAGGTATCAGGATTTAAAAGAGAAGTATTCCCTAGTTTTTAATCATTTTGAAAAAGGAAACGTTCGCAGACAAGCGAGAGCGTTTCCCGGTCACGGAAAGGAAAGCTCCGTTGCATCACTACTACCAACAGCTATATATTCTCAATTTGTTTGTAATGGCGTAATACCCGTGCGTGTCTCGGCTTAGTGTTCCTTGAAGGGTACTGTTCAAAAATCCCTTCATCTCGGAAAGTAATAATTCAGTAGCAATGATATTGAGGAATACCTTGTCGACCAAAGGAGTAATACAAATTAGAAAAAATTATACAAAAATTAAAGAAATTCTTTCTTAAAGAAGTAATAAACCTTTTTTGAAGTACGTCAGATATTCCTTCTTTTCTGTTGTTAAAATAATAATACAAAATGTTCACGGGTTCATTATATCGGAACCGAATGACGTAGCCAACATGTCCGCTACCCACTTTGCTGCAGCTTTTACCGAGGAATCTTATAATCACATGCTACACCAGCTCATACAAGAAATGACCTGTCCATTGTAACCATGGTAAAAAGCGCGCGGTCTCTCCTACAGAAACGATGATGACTGCTATATTTAAAAATGTTAGTGCAACCATAACAATGGCATGAGGGGCTTTCAACTAAAGTGAGAGCATATGGAATGCCGGTTCAATTTTGTTTATGGCTGTCAAGCTTTCTTAAAGACCGTTCTCTGCAAGTGGCAATGGACGGACTTCTTTCAGATACATTTAACATCAACGCCGGAGTCCCTCAAGGTTCTATATTGTCGCCCACCCTCTTTTTACTATACATTAACGATCTTTTGGAAAAAACTAAAGATGCTATATATAGCTTCGCTGATGACACCACACTTGTTTCATCTTTTACTTTGGATGCTCGGACATCGGCTGCCAATACATATCTCTATAGGCAGCAGGAAGTCTCACATCTCGACAAAAACCTGGAAGAAATTCTGTCTTAGGATAACAGTAACCAAGTAAAATTTAACGCTACAAAACCCCGGGCGTCAGTTTTTTTTTTTTAAGTTAATGTTAATGAACCGGATATAGTCAGGGCGATACACTCGATTCCTTTGGCTTTATCAGTTCATATATTGGGCGTCAATTTGGATAGTCATATGTCTTGGCATAGTCACGTTGCGGCCATTGCTAAGGCAGCCTCGCAGAAGCTTGGAATACTTTTCCGAACTAAAAGCCTCTATACACCCCAACAACTTTTTATGCTCTAAAGCCCAAATTCGACCATCGCTGAAGTACTGTTCGCATATTTGGGGCTCTACTCCTAAACCTGAGTTTGCTAGATTCCATTCAAAGAAAAGCCATTCGTTTGATCGGTGACCATGACCTGACAAACAACCTGGAAAGCCTTGAACATCGAAGGCAGGTTGTCGACTTGAGTCTATTTTACAAATATTGTCATGGCAAGTGCTCAACTCAGGTTGCCCGCTTGATTTCACCCCGAGCGGTGCATGGTAAAAATACACGACGAGCCACTACGTGGTTCGGCTTAGCGTCCCTCGAACGACCCTGTTTAAAAATTCTTTCATCTGGGGTGAATCATTTCCTGCGCACACGCACCGCTCGCAGAGCGCCATAAAGAATTAATCCTACAGTGCTGTGCCTTATCATAAAAAATAATTATTGTATTTTTATATATATAAAAACTCGAACGTCGAGGTACCAAAATAAGTAATTATTATGATATTAAACCAATATATAATATAATAAAACTTAGTGCGTGCGCGCACTAGGCGGCCTTGGCCGCGCGGTCAGCGAGATTCCAACTGCAACACGGACGGCTCAGGTGCCGCCGCGGCCAATAAAATACATACAATGTTATGAGAAGTAGCGCACTTGGCTGCGCGGCTGGCGTTTCTTTCGCAACTTTAGTATGATGTTGTTAGGAAAACATGCAAAATGTCTCCAGAAATTGATACCGATTGATTTGTGTAAAATTGAAATTTGTTTCTTCATATTGTCGAAGATTATGATAAAATGTATGAAATATTTCCCTTTAGTCGTCGGCAATCCAATAGAGGATGTACCCAATTTCTTTTTTTATTTCTCGATTTTCTTTTTCGCGAAAGGTACCGAACAGCAAGCTACTTGCACACCGTCTATTTTTACAGTGAGTAAACTTTAGCCCCGCGACCGACTAATATTGTCAATTTGCTTATTTCCTGATCGCGCGGCCATGGCCGCCTAGTGCGCGCACGCACTTAATTATGAGTCCATAATATTTAAGCTGTCTTCGCATTTAGAAACAGCCTTTGACTTACAAAAATATTTTCTTTTTGTTTTAGAGATGTCTTCTCAAATTGGGTGGCAGGCAACAAGAATCAATCACAGAACTTCTCAACGGTTAAATAATTTCAACGTTAACTAGGGGAAAGATGCAAACGCAATTGGTTAAAAAAATTTAAATAGCAATACACATACCCGATTTAAAATGATTCTAATTAGAGCTAGAAAGTTTGTACGAAAATTTTGTTAAAGGAAAACGTGACGATAATGTTAAAGTTGGATAAAAAGAATGTAATAGTGAGAGGCTAGATTAAGAAAAATGTAAATAAATTGATAATCACACCTTTAGATGAGCAAGTGAGGTTGTATTGACAAGCAATACAAGCAATACGATTTCATCTTCATAGGTATTCAATAAAAACTATTGTAATCATAGTATTATATTATTACTTACTTGTATATTATTATTGCTATTACAATTATTATCACTGCAAGTCAGACCAAAACATTGGATGACTATATAAAAGACACTTCCAACAAATGTTACTACTTATCGAGAAACCTTTGGTCTGCCTCGTAAAAATCAAAAAAAAAAAAACTTGTTACATGCTATGTAAGCTGCATGCTATTATCTTGGAAACTGTAGTTAGATATGTCCAAAGTACATATTATTACTTACTGAGGAAAACTTAGTTATCTGTAGGTAGTTATCATGAGAATTCCAGGACTGTATACATTGTTTGAGTGAGTGTCAACGGAAACTTTGTTTAAATTGTGTCTTAGTTGAACTTTTTGGTGTATTGTTATGAATTTATGTGACAACAAAACTTTTCAGTGCAATTTTTACGTCCCTGTGTAAATGCAAATTAGTATACTTAATATCTTTCACAATTGGTTCATTATCTATAAAGCACCGGTGTAATCCCATGGACCAAACAAGGTTAATTTCGCTTTATATACCTAGCACCACTCAAAAAGAATAAAGTAAAGTTGCGTACAGACTTGCAACAAAACATCAAACCGCGTATCTTCATCGCATTAGTTTGGACGAAGCAACGCCGGAATGTTACGGGGTAACGCTTGCTTGGATGTTGCAAGTACGGACAGTCCTAGCGTATCAGCGAAACGTTGACCTTCGACTTTAGTTTAGCATCATTGTGTTTACCGCAATGAAACGGGACGACGCACTCCATAATCACGGTCTTGTTCGCGGCGAGGCTCCCGACGAGGTTTTGTTGCAAGTCTGTGCACGGCTTTAAGAACACTCTTTTTTTCCAAATAAAGCAATTTTTCATTCTTAAATTTGAATCACCTTTGAACGTAAGTATATTAATTTGTAGCTACAATTTTATTCACAAGTATATGACACTTATACTTGATGATACATAAAACTATATCATGGAGGTACTTTCAAGAGTGCCTTCTTACGTAAAAATAATTCCCCTTAAACTATATTCTACTTTTATCACATTATTTGGACTATCATTCCAGATAAATAAATTTAAAGCGTTGTATAAAGTATAAATATCCAATAATCCATTGTAAATAAAGTAGTTATATTTGAAATTTGGCCATAACTTCATGAAAGGAAAATGTCTGTTTAACTATAGACAAATGCACAATTTGAAGAAAGAAAATTTAAATAAAATTATGTTGGGTTACGAACTTGACTAAGCGTTGCAACAAAAATATTTGTTATAATCGAGGGTGTTCCACAAGCTCAGGACTAACTTTTAATTATAGATATCTACTAGTGTTCCACCGATTATTAGTTTCGGCATTTTTTCTTAAAGGGAAAAATTTCCCTACTTAAGGTATTAAAAATGGAAAATAATTTGTCACAATTTAATTTCTTATTGTAAAATCATGTTTCTTTTTTACTCTGTTATGTAGGAAAGGATTTGACTTTCTAGTTTTAAAAAAGCAATATAATAATTACATGCAAACACTAGTAGACGTCGCTAATTATAAATTGATAATCCTCTTTAAGTCAGTGACGCAACCATTGGAAAAAAGTTCCCCCCCCCCCCCCCTCGTCTTCACCAGGTCCTACACAATACCTGTAGGAAGGGGCATCATGTAACCAACGTAAACAATTTTTACATAAGTAAATATTTTTGTTCCCAAGAAATAACCAAATCTCTTAAGTTGCTTACAACTCGTGAATTTTAGCTTGTTCCCAGGAAATAACCAAATCTCTTAAGTTGCTTACAACTCGTGAATTTTAGCTTGATCTCCGAGATGCGTACATGATAGAAAAGTAAAGTCAGTGTACGACAGAGATACCTATTACAAGTTGTACTTCAAAGCTCATGCTATATTGCTGAACCTGTATGCTTATTTTAAAAATATATCCACCTAGTCCCCCTCAAGCCAAAATCTCGGTTGCACCATTGTCTTTAGTACGTTTTCATCGGGACATGACTAGTGAAACACCCCATATTATCACGAATTCATTCCTATTAAGAATGTATTGTTTAAAAACTTCCCTCGGTATTTTTTATTGGTAATTTCTATGTTCTCAAATTGTGCAAGATACCTACAATAAAATTTAAAATATTTTTTTTACGTTTTGTTGTACATAGATTCTTAAGATTAGCAAGTAGTACACTTATTTTTATATCATTGACCAATCAAAGTTACGCTTTTTTGTCGATGTATATAAAATTGCCGTTAATAATTTTATTGTTAAATCGTAAGAACGACGACGTTCTCAGAGTGATCACCTCCGCTAGTATTAAATACGTGGTGACGGATGTACATTTTTTTGTGAAATGTGTTTGACAAAAATGT
Organism: Polydrusus tereticollis; assembly: GCA_963920685.1. Lineage (NCBI taxonomy): Eukaryota > Metazoa > Arthropoda > Insecta > Coleoptera > Curculionidae > Polydrusus > Polydrusus tereticollis. Next base: position 23,446,798 of record OY987328.1, read on the forward strand.
GTAACAGTATTTTATTTGAAATATAGGCCGTGTGAATTTTAGCTTTCAACTTTAGCCAGATCGCACTGCATTTCCTTAACATATTAGTCGAGACAAATCGACCCCTTTTTTTTCCTTGCTATTAAGTTGATTTAAATTGAAAGTCGGTATATTTTTTGACTTTATATGAAACAGAATGAAAAAGTTTTGTTTTGAGGTGAATAATTTTTAATGATAAAGATATCGCATTTACACAGGCGTATCGCAGGCATTCGTCATTTAAATAGTTTATAATATTTAAATAATAGCCAGGAGCTCGTAATCGGGTAAATCCTAAGGGTGAAAGCCATTGACAAGAAGAATTAAGGGCATACGTTTTAAATAAAAGTAGGTACATAACATTTTATTTACCAAACTAATCAAAGATATGGTTAATAATGTGTTTTGAATTTATCAAACTAATCAAAGCTATGGTTAATAATGTGTTTTATAATTTGTTTTGAATGGGAAAAATACCTTCCTGTAAAACAAAATCTTAATAGTTTTTCCTCAAAACGATTAGCCGAAAAAGCTACAGATTCGTATTTAGCGACCTCAAAATATTACTGATTGTATTTACAATAATTGCCATAAAATAATTTTATCATTTAGAGCAAATGTAAGTATTAAAGTTATATTTGAAAAAAACTCTATTGCCAAGACTTAATATTCATTCAATTTTATCAAATAAAATATTGTGTACACCTTTCAAAAAACCACTATTATGTTATATTTTTGGTAGTTTGACCGAATATAAAGGAAACTTCGTAATCAAATTTACATTTTAAGCAACTCCCTAAATAAATATTTTTATGTTTGGTCAAACCTAGATTTAGATTATAGACATTATAAAGTTCTTTTTATATTTTCTAGACTGCTTGAAAGGTTTGTGTGAAGACATTTGGATAGACAGAAACGTACTGTAAAGTGTTTTATTTTATCACTTTTATGTTCTCTAATATGTTTATTTTAAGTTATGTGTTGTGAATTATTACTTTTATTAGATCGTGAAAGGATATATTCATGTTGTTTTGGAACTAATTTAATAAAATCTCGGCGAACCATAGAGAAAGCATTGGTTTCAATACAATTTGGATTTGAACCTTTTTAAATGGGTTTTTTTTTTATTTTTAACCAATAATTTAATAAATTTGTAAACGATCAATAGCTCAGTTCTATGCAAGGTAGAAAAACTTTTGATTGGAAACGTGTTCGAGGCCTGGGCCAGTGGGGTATTTTATTCACATTTTTCATTCATTATTGTTTGTTATTTACGAATAATTTTCATACTTTATATATTTCTGTTATCAAAGGAATCATTTAAGAATGATGATGAATAGTGTCGACGTTATTAAATTATTGATCAAAAATGTATTTGCTATTGACGACTGAAATTAGGACAAACAACGTCGCCACAGCGCGGAACGTTTCTATTATATCTTTGTAATTTTACAAGAATGAGGCACGTGGCAATCCTCACTTCGTAATTAGCCAGCGATGTTGCAAAGTCTTTAATTTCAGAGATCAAACGAACCCGCAGAAGTGTTTCATGTGAGCATAGGGGTCTATGTTGCTTAAAAAACGTTCGGTCATAGTCTAAAGAAATGTTGATAAATAATATATTATGTAGCTTCTATATTATTGGAACTTAGAATGTGATCGATTTTTATTTGACCTTAACCAGAGTTAGCATCCATGCACAAATAAAATATCTTACAGATTGCTACCAGGAAAAAAATAGCTTAGACGTGTTGACGTTGTTTCTATAAAGATACAAATGCTGCTTTGGACATGGAAGCATACATGTACACTGTGGACACACAGAACGCTCCCGACGATGGACGAGTAAAATTTAATGTCTTGACATTACGGACAGTCAAGACTATGCAAAAGCTAATAAGCGGTTACCCGATTAAGCTAGGAGTATCTCGGACTCATTAAGTGTTTAACGGCCATTAAAGGAAAAACATAGCATTTTCCAAAAAATCTATGATCCATGAAGTGAAAACAGCATAATGCCGGACCCTAAAAACCTCACATGAAACACAATATGAATTTAATAATGAACATGTCAAATATGACACAAAGTATCCATTAGTTGTATAATATTAAAGCCAGTTCGGGCTTTTCAACTTATTTAAGTACCTACGATTTACGTTTCACTATTACATTGTACATAACATAATATTTTATCCTGACAGGCACACACTATAACATGTAATCAATAATTAATATTTAAAATAAATAGATTCTACTCAGCTGTTTGTGTTTTATTATGAAGGAAAAATTGAAGGACTTTCTAGGGCATAACAATCTTTAAAAAAAGGTTGCACGAAGAATAGTATTTATCCATAACTTTCTTTATGGTGGGGAGCGGATCAATTGAATTAACTATTAATTATACTCAGCCCAGAACTGCAATACCAAAACAAACACTTTAAAATAATATTAAAAGTCGTTATTAACAATAGTAATCGTCGTAGATTAGAACTAATAAAACATGTTAATGTGTACTTACATGACATAAATGGCATTAGAGAACAATACAAGCTCTTGGACAATTTAACTCATAAATATAAGCAAATTTTTATTCTCGGAGACTTTAATATAAATTTCAGGGGTACATCCTCTTTATTGTCTAAATTTGCGTGCCTTATTCAGTGTTATGGACTATCTGCCACAAAACAGGAATATACCAGGGTTTTTGGTGGCTCTGAGAGCTGCATTGATAACATTTTAACAAATATAGATCGTGACAATTTTATATCAGGTGTTACTGATCCTTGCCTATCAGACCATTATGGTCAGTATATTAATATTGGGTTAAGCATTGGCCACGTGACTACAAATCGTAAGTTTAGAAAGATTACTGCGGCTGGCCTTGGTAGAATGGGGGATGGCTTGTGTGATATTGATTGGACGGATTTTTATCAGTCGGATTGTGTGGAATTATGGATACGTTTCTGTTGGCCAGATGTCAGGCTTTAGTACTTGAACATTTTCCTCTACGGGAAATTATTACCAATAAGACACCTGTCAAATGGTTTAATGATGAACTAAAAAAAAAAGGGAGACTCTGTCGACAGTTAAGTTTATAATTAATGGCTCTTCTAACCCTTTATATAAAGACTTATTTAAAGCATTAAGAAAGGACTATAAAAGTTCTATAATCCTTGCAAAAAGGCAAGCTTACGATAGATATATATTCCATAATTCCCAAAATAAGGCTAAAGATGTCTGGAACATTATAAACTTTGAGAGAAATCATCATAGAAGCTCACACTCCAGTAATGATTTGTCATCTAACGAGTTTAATGATTATTTTGTATCTGTGGCTTCTGAGATTGAAATAAACCACGACTTGCAGAATACCTTGCTATCTAACATTCCAGAAGAGTCAAATTCTTTTGCGCTTCTACCCATTGTGGAGAGTAATGTTCAACGTGCTGTAGCCTGCCTAAAAAGGTCAAATTGCTTTGATATTTATGAGCTCAATAGTTGTGTTCTGAAGGAAATAATTACGATTTTAGCGAAACCATTGACGCCTATATAATATGTGTATATATCGGGGTATTTTTCCCGATTCTTTCAAGAAGTCTCGAGTGGTCCCCTTATTTAAAAATGGCGATGCTTGCTTACCAGAGAATTATAGCCCTATTTCTATTATACCATTGTTTGGAAAGGTTTTTGAAATAATTATTAAGAATAGTCTAAATCAGTACTTTGAAAAGTGTAATATCTTACATTCATCAAAGTTTGGATTTCGTGAAAAACATTCTACCGTGCAAGCAGTAGCCAAGATGGTTGGATACATAGTCGAGGGCCTTGAGAGGGGAGAACATGTGGGACTTGCCCTGTGTGATCTGAGCAAGGCCTTCGACTGTTTCTCATGACCTCTTGGTCTTGAAGCTATCAAAATATGGTGTCAGAGGATTGCCTCTTAAGTTGTTAAGCTCTTATTTGACATCTAGAAGGCAATATGTGTGTGTTAATGGTGATGTGTCTGATGTGTGTATGGTGGAGAGTGGGGTGCCACAGGGCTCTGTCCTTGGGCCTTTACTTTTCATTGTATACATGAACGATTTGTTTTTGTACTTGTTCCCAAATAAGAGTGTTTGTTATGCGGATGACACTTCTTTGTTAACTGCTGCTGGATGTCGCGAGGAGCTGGATGTGAGGATGGGTGAGGCTATGGTCGGGTAGAGGCTTGGTTCACTCAGAATAATCTAAAACTAAATATCGATAAAACACAAGAACTAATTTTCTCTACTAAAATCAGTGATACCTGTGAAAAAAGTGCAAAAGTCCTGGGTATTACCCTAGACAATAGACTGAATTGGAATGCTCATATAGCGGTGTTAAAGAGTAGACTATCATTAATGATTTTTGTGGTGAGAAGGCTAATGAGCGTGGTTAGTGCTTCCTCAGTGTTGACTGTTTATTTTATATTTAGTTTTGAAAAGAGGGTGATTTGGATAATTATTGCTGGTGCGGGATTTCGTGATCATTGCAGGTCTTATTTTGTTGATTTAAAAATAATGACACTGCCATCATTGTATACAGGGTGTTACTTAATGATGTGGCGTAATTTCAAGGGAGTATTCCTGAACCAAATTCAAATAGAAAAGTTCATATAAACATGTGTCCTGAAGAGTCTGGTTTTCAAGATACAGGGTGTCAAAGTTTAAAAAAAAAATTGAAAAAAATTGTTTTTTTATTAATATCTAAATGATCCTTTTACCGATTTTGTTGAAATCTGGCAGGGTTATTCATTGTAATAAGACGCTAAGTTGGCACTAACTAAAAGAAAATAATAAGTTCCAGTGGCGTCTCGGGGGGCAGTGTCACGAATAATATTGACAAAAAAAATGTACGCTACTGAGTTTTTTGAAAAATTTTTTCAGATTGGGCATCTACAAATACAACTTTTTTGTCTCTTAATATCTTTTCGTATATTACTTCCTTTTCGAGGAAAAAAATAGAAACGACTTCATTGCATGTCGGAAAATTGTTAAAATAAAATCAAGTTAACTTTGATCGTTCAGTATATTTATTTCTAAGCCATTTTTTAAAATCTAACAAACGAAAAGTAATGACTATTTACAAGAAATGTTGGAAATGACTACCTCCCGCTTCTATGCAGGCTTCTGCTCTCCTTCTCATCGAGCGACGAACTCTTTCGAAAATTCCATTAGTGTTACGAATGGTTTCACACCCGTCCATAATTCTATTCCTTAGTTGTTCTTCTGTCTCGATTGGTGTAACATAAACTAATGCTTTTAGGTGCCCCCACAAATAGAAATCTAGGCTGTTTAAGTCAGGCGATCTAGGTGGCCAGAATTGTGGTCCTCCACGACCTATCCAACGAATTTGGTAAGCTCCATTCAAATACTCACGAGCCAATATGCTAAAGTGGGCAGGAGCACCGTCATGCATGAACCAATGTTGTTGACGTAAATATAAAGGAACATTTTCAAGGAGCAGAGGCAAATCATTTTGTAGAAAATTACTGTAAGATTGTCCGTTAAGACGTCGTGGTAAAAAAAAGGTCCAATCAAATAGTCATCTAAGACACCTATCCAAACGTTGACAGAAAATTGTTCCTGAACATTTGACTCTGTAATAGCATGAGGATTTTCTTGGGCCCAGTTATGATTATTATGGAAATTAATTATTGCATTTCTGGAAAAATGGGCTTCGTCCGTAAACATAATGATGGAAGCAAAGTGAGGATTTTCTGCAAGTCTTTGATGATACCATCTACAAAATTGCGTACGCGGTTCAAAATCTCTTGGCAGAAGTGCCTGAACTCTTTGTACGTGATAAGGATACAACAGGGAATCTCTTTAAATTTCCCATGCCATTAAATATTTAATTCCCTACCTATTTTTCGGGTACTAGTTGCAGGATTCTCTTCGACCGCATGTAGAACAGCCTCCTCAACTGCGGGAGTTCGAATTGTACGAGGTCTTCCCTCCGAGGTATTACGTTTAAAACTGCCAGATTCAGTCAGACGACGATGAATTTTATGAATATTTGTCTACATGGAAGGACACGGTCACGGGCCTCCGCCGAATTACCATTGGCAAGACCATAAAGGAAATGCATTTGTGTCATCTCCAAATTAGAATAATTATTTGCCATTTTTTGAATAGCACAATTATTAATCTTTTGACCAGAGGAAAAATAATAACAAACTGTTACCGAAAGTCAAAACCATTATGTTCTTAATAACAAAACAACATTTCCTAGCAACGATCAAAGTGATTTGATTTTATTTTAACAATTTTCCGACATGCAATGAAGTCGTTTTTATTTTTTTCCTCGAAAAGGAAGTAATATACGAAAAGATATTAAGAGACAAAAAAGTTGTATTTGTAGATGCCCAATCTGAAAAAAATTTAAATTTTTCAAAAAACTCAGTAGCGTACATTTTTATTTTGATATTATATATTTTGATATTGATTTCTATAACGGCTTACCCGTAGCAGTAAAAAATCTTAATTTTATTGCCTTCAAATCAGTTTTAAAAAAATTTCTCTTATCCAATGCATTTTACACGGTGCGTGAGTACACGGACGCCCTTATCCACCCGGAGAGGTATTCTTCCTTATTTAATATTAAATAGTATCCCGCCATTGTATATTTTGTTGGTTTATTGCAGTCGCATTGTTTTTTATATACGTTTATATTAGGTATATAAGTATTTTTGTGTGATATATGTCCATATATTAGAAACTTATTGTATTTTATTATTTTATGTGTACTTGTGACTTGCTACAATTGTATTTATTGTACAGAATGTGGTCAATAAAAAGTACGTAATCTAATCTAATCTAATCTACAGGGTGTTACTTAATGATAGGCCGTGATTCCAAAGGCGCATTCCTGAACCAAATTCAAGTAGAAAAGTTCATGTACACATGTATCCTAAAAAGTCGGGTTTTCAAGATACAGGGTATCAAAATTTGAGAAAATAAATCGTTTTTTTATTAATATCTCGAAGATCCTTTCGCTGATTCTGGTGAAATTTGGCAGTATTGTTCGTTGTGATAAGACGCTAAGTTAACACGAACTAGATGATAATTATAAGTTACAGTGGCGTCTCACGAATAATATTGACAAAAAAAATGTACGCTACTGACTTCTTTCAAAATTTATATTGTTTTCGGGTTAAGCAGCTAAAATTACAACTTTTTTGTCTCTTGATATTGTTTCGTATCTTATTTCGTTTTCAAGAAAAAAAATAAAAGCCACTTAATTGCACGCCGAAAAATTTTTTTCTCGAAAACGAAGTAAGATACGAAAAAATAAAGAGACAAAAAAGTTGTATTTTTAGCTGCTTAACCCGAAAACAACATAAAATGTATAAACAAGTCAGTGGCTTAATTTTATTTGTCAATATTCGTGAGACTGCCCCCGGAACGCCACTGGAACTAATAATTATCATCTAGTTAGTGCTTAGCGTCTTGTCACAACGAACAACACTGCCAAATTTCACCAAAATCGGCGAAAAGACCATTGAGATATTAATAAAAAAAAATTTTAAACTTTGACACCCTGTATTTTGAAAACCAGACTTTTTAGGAGATGTTTATACTTTTCTACTTGAACGGTCGTGAGATCTTGCTGGCCAAAACAGTGAGCCTCCGCTTCATATCCAACAATCATTGAAACGTTGATGTAGGGTAGGTAATGTCGAATGTCTCACTGCTAGACTGTAATGAGTCAGCGCCCTATCCTACTGTAATGATTTTTCTTTCTCTTTTGATTCTTTCGCGAGCATATTCCGGTAACCTGCTTAAAAGCACTTTAAAGTGGTTCTGTAAAATATGAAGATAAACCTCACCAGTCAAATTCCTATAAAAAAAAATGTGGCCCAATAATAGGATTTCTTATTATGCCGGCCCATAACATTAAGCGACCACCTGCGTTGATACTTTGAACTTCTCGCGTGAAAAAAAGGTTCGTAGTTAGTAGTTAACAGTTCCATTTTAGTGAAATGAAGCCTCATCACTGAACATAACATTCTTGAAAAACTCAGGTTTTTGCTGAAGCATCTTGTGCCCACTGACAAAGAATAGTATATTGAACAACAAGTGAGAAATATGTGATTTTGTCACGTGTCGTACACTGTACTTTTTCTACGGATGCGTTGTTTTTATGTGTTCAAAACGAGGTTCAGAATTAAAATACATAATACATATTACATTAAGTCATTTTTATATTTTACTTAAAATTGTAATTGACAGTTATATTTGAACAATTTTGGAAAGAATAAATATTTAACAAATCTGAACTGTTTTAGTATAAAAAACAATAAAACTATTCCCGTTTGGCAAGGTGACAGCAATAATAATTGTGCAGTGTTTCGGTCGTGTTTATGGAAACGCCGGCAAATGGTTTTATGGCCTAAGTAGATATTGCTACTATTAATTTATTCCCATTATTACTCGTTGGTTTCACTCGTTAATATTAACATCAACTTAATTAAATATTGAAAAAATAAAATTTATAACGGGCTATTAAAATGACTCATGAACTTATCTCAAGGCGAAAACAATTTATTTTTTCATAATAATCCTAATCAAAAAACTAAAATTTTGGTATAAGCTCAAGTAATTATAATAAAAAGGTTGTTGCGATGTTGCAACAACCTTTTTATTATAATGCATTTTTTAATGTAGTAACGATTTTTTTATTTTTATTTAAAGGTAAATTAGGCGAAAAATGTTCGCACGGCCAAGGAAAAAATAGGGATAAATATGCAAAACCGAATTAAACTACCTATTTTAAACAATTAAGCTTAAGAGGAAAGTTGTCTTGACTGGTTTTAAATTTTTCTATTTTGCTAATTGTTGAAGAAGTTTTTTTTCTTAATAAAAGTATGTTATTGAGCTCATTTCTTTCAGTTTTGTTCATGGCACTCTTGATATGAAATAATACGATTACCTCTATTTTGTGTAGCCTAGGATAAATTTTAAATTATTTCAAAAACTATAAGATTTAGATAATGACATGATTTATAAAAAATGAAGGTATATAAAAGATAACCCACGTTAGTTCAAAACATACAAAGCTGAAATAAGACATTTAAATTAGTCGAATTTGTCGCCACCGAGGGGGAAATCACTGGGGTATTTTAGTGTACAGGGTGTTTTTTTTTCGTTGATATTATAGGGTATAGGCTAAACTGTAAGAGATACAAAAAAACTAAGATATGTGTCCCGTTCTGTTTTTTACTGTTTAGTTTAATGATCTACGCTAACTAGATTGGTTTAGAAGATACAGGATGATTCTCAAAATCTGCGGTTTTTGTTATCTCTTATGACTCGGTTATTTATGGAGATAAAAAGAAACTTTTAATATGAAAGTTTTGTGACTTTTTACGTAGAATTCAGTGGCGGATTAAAAAAAATTAGATGTGTTAATTTTTGATGTATTATCGAATTATTATTATTATTTTCTTAAATGGGACACCATTTTTTCTTGCAATTGCAACAATATATAAAACTTAATATTTTGCTTTGTCTAAATAGCTAAAATACCAAAAAACAAAATTTCTTTTAGTTGGCTATGTATTGAATCATTGTTCTTTTATTTTATAATAGGTATATTAAAAACTCAGTCGACAGGAATATTAAAACATTGATAAACTAAAACAACAACAACTACAAAAAACAAAAATTTATAATAAGAACTCAACAATTATCTCATATACTTATATAACAATCAGCATAGGTGCCTAATCACGAAATGTGCTCAAATTGTCTTCCATTCTGCTCGATGCATTTTTGGACTCGGCTTGTGAGTGGCGTTATAAATGCACCAATGCAATTAATAAAATTTGCTCCAAGTTCTTCTACCGGGTGTTGCATCGTCGAGCGGGACATAGGAAATCCCATGTAATTTTAAATGGGGTCAATTATTGGCTTCCCTAATTATTTTAGAGAAAAATTCTATTTAGGTTTATTAAAGAGCACTAAAACCCACATTCAAAAGAATAACTTTAGATATTTTTGATGAGCCCGTTTACGGGTTATCGCCGATTTCTTTTTAACTATTTCTCCTTTTTATGGCCCCGTATTTGCGGGCACCAGTCAAGGTAAAAGATGACTGTCAAATAAAGTTGTCATTTTGAAATGTGTGCTTTATTGTTATAAAAACTCGTACATCGAAAATATTAAAGGTGTATTTATGAGTACAAATTAATCTGAATAAAACTAAAATAAAGTATCCAATTACAAGGTTAATTATGACATTTTACATGTTTCAATATTTTACTAATTAATAGGTAGGTACTATTAAATTGTTAGAACTTTGGGATTTAAGAAGATGTTCAAATATTCCTCCATTGACTGCTAGACAATAACCGAGGCGATCATAAAATTCTCTTCTTACATTCGCTAGTTGGTAAACTGAAATTCTATTGCATTCGGCAGAAATAGCATTTTTTAACTCGTCTAGATTTGGGTATTTTTTATCTTTGTATATCCTGTTTTTTAAATGGCCCCAGAGAAAGAAATCATTTGGCGATAAATCAGGAGACCTGGCTGGCCAATTTACTGTATGATTTAAGCCAATAACATTTCCATTAAAAGCACGGTTTAAATATTCCCGGACAGCCAGGGTACTATGTGCCGGGCAGCCATCCATTTGGTACCAAACTTCCTGATTTTCCATGGCGGCATCATGTAAAGTAGGTAAAATATGATCTTCAAGTAGTTCCAAAAAATATTCTGCATTTAAATTTCGTGTAAGAAATAATGGCCCGAAAATCCCAGCCCATACATTAACTTTTTGTGGATATTGCGTCCTTGTTTCCACAAACCTGTGTTGGTTTTCTTTGCTCCAATATCGATAATTTTGAACATTGGGTTCATTGTTTAAGGTAAATGTGCATTCGTCAGTGAAACAAATGTTTTTTAAAAATTCCCTATCCATGTTTGCTCTTTCCATCATACCAAAACAAAACTCCTGTCGTCGTATTTCGTCCCTATCTCTTAGCTCTTGGTGCTTTTCATATTTGTATGAATAATATTTATGTCGTTTCAAAGCTCGTAACGCTGTGGTGTGATCTAATCCTATGTCATCCTCAAGTTTCCTTGTGCTGATCTTCCCATCATTTTCTTCCACGCACAATAAAACTTGCAAGTCCCTATCATTTATTGCATCTCTTCTTTGTTCCTGCCTTTCTTCACATCTGCAGTTATTTATTACAGTGCCTTTTGTCTCAAATTTCTTGATAGTCCTTTCGACTGTAGATTTTGCAGGTACGGTCTATTCGGATACAGAGCAGCAAACATGTCTGACACATTTTGATAACTATTTCCTTGATAATACCATTTAATCATCAATATTTTTTCTTCAGAATTGTAATTCATGGCTAATATTTTCGATGTACGAGTTTTTATAACAATAAAGCACACATTTCAAAATGACAACTTTATTTGACAGTCATCTTTTACCTTGACTGGTGCCCGCAAATACGGGGCCATAAAAAGGAGAAATAGTTAAAAAGAAATCGGCAATAACCCGTAAACGGGCTCATCAAAAATATCTAAAGTTAATCTTTTGAATGTGGGTTTTAGTGCTCTTTAATAAACCTAAATAGAATTTTTCTCTAAAATAATTAGGGAAGCCAATAATTGACCCCATTTAAAATTACATGGGATTTCCTATGTCCCGCTCGACGATGCAACACCCGGTATAGTATTGCTTCGGGTTTTACATATTTCATTTTTGATAAATCCCTAAAAATAAAAGTCGAGTGGTGTCAGGTCGGGGGAACGCGGAGGCCATCTGTTTGGTCCATATATCAAGCCAATTTTCGCCAAAACTGGCAGTTAGTAAGTGCCTTACCATATGGCTATTATGTGCCGGAACGCCATCTTGTTGTAAATAAACATTATTTCTTGCAGCTAATGGCATATTATCTAATTCGATTATTACACATTCTTCCAAAATTTGTAGTATCCTTCAGCATTCAATTTTTTATTAAAAATCCTGTACTTAAGGACCCTGTTTTGATATATAGCCCATACATGGAACCCAAACCGTGATGAGGATTTATGTTTGACCAATATCGATTGTTATGTCGATTAAAAATTCCTTCGCTAGATATAAAAGCCTCGTCAGTCCAGATTATATTTTGAAAAAAATTGGGATTCCGATTAATCTGTTGCAAATACCAATGACAAAATTCTAAACGCCGCTCTTCATCTCTAGGATGTAAGTTATGAACCTTTCTTATTTTATACGGTTTATATACTTATGCTTTCTTAACGTTTTTCAAACTTTAAATTTACATGTGCCAATATATTTCTCAATATTACGGCTAGATACCGTCGGATCAGCAGCAACACAAGCTAATGTATTTATTTCATCTCTTTCTCTATTTTCGTTACCTATTGTAAATCTTACCTCTTCGTTTTCCAAATGATCCACTCACTTAAATTGTGATATAATCTTTGAAATTCTGTTTTTCTGGCTGTCGTCGTTCCGGATAACGCTCAAAATATAGGCCTAAAGCTACGTCTTTATTTTTATTACTCTCAATATAGCACTCAAACATGTTTAATTTTTCATAGATTCGAAAAATATTCATTTTAGACTCCTTTTTTAGAAAAATATAATTGAAAATATTTCGTTAACAACGAAAGTTAAAACCAATACTTAATTTTGAATGAACTTTATGACATGTAAACAAACGCTTAAAAAATTTAATCCGTGGGGAACTAAAAATTTTTTTGTTTTTTGGTATTTTAGCTATTTAGAACAAAGCAAGTGTTATATATTGTTGCAATCGCAAGAAAAAATTCAATATTTTGAGACACCCAGATACAGGGTGTCCCATTTAAGAAAATGCTAGTTTCGATAATACCTCAAAAATTAACACATCTAAATTTTTATTTAATACGCCACTGGATTCTACGTAAAAAGTCACAAAACTTTCGTATTGAAAGTTTCTTTTTATATCCATAAATAACCGAGTCATAAGAAATAACAAAAACCGCAGATTTTGAGAATCACCCTGTATCTTCTAAACCAATATAGTTATATTAAACTAAACAGTAAAGTTTTTTTGTATCTCTTACCGTTTAGCCTATACCCTATAATATCAACGAAAAAAAAAACACCCTGTACAATGCAAGGACATGCAGAAGAATTTCGAGGTATTTCGGAGTTAAATAGTTATACTTGAAAAAAACTAAAATACCTATATATAGCTTCGCTGATGACAGCACACCTGTTTCATCCTTTACTTTGGATACTCAAAAATCGACTGCCAACGCACATCTCTATAGACAGCAAGAGGCCTCACATCTCAACAAAGACCTGGAAGAAATCCTGTCTTGAGGTGACAGTAACCAAATAGAATTTAACGCTAAAAAAACCCAGGCGGCAGTTGTTTCTAAAAAAGTTAATGTTGAAGAGCCGGATGTAGTTATGGCGGGACAGTCGATTCCCTTGGCTTTATTAATTCATTTATTGTGCGTCAATTTGGATAGTCATTCGACACCCCCAACGAACAAGGTCGTAACTCAAGTTAGGCACATTTTGAGTTTTTACCACGGGCGTACTCAGCAAGAAAAAACGAACATGGCAATAACAAAGACGTATCTCTACGACCAATAGTTTTGCAGAAACCCATTATAACAAGGAAGTATCTTATATTGATATTTAAATTTCAACTTTAAAATGGTTGTAATGTGGTATACATTTTTCTTAATACCAATAATTTTAAGTAGTTTTCCGTAATAAAGACGGTAACTGAAATACAACCTTGTTCCCAGTAACACTTTTATCATCAGAGTTTAAGTTTTATATCATCATTTGAGATACAACTTTGTTCGACGAAAATTAGCACTGTAAACTTGCGATAGTTCTTGACTTATAGCTTTGCTTTAGTGCTAAACGTTTTTTGTTTAAATCTAGAAATACGTAAAAAAAAAAGTAATTTGGGCCGTAAGAGGAAGAGGGATCCTGAAAAGTGGGAAAGTAACATTAAACGCAGGCAAAAAAATTAGGGCAAGAATTTATAAACCAACGGGGTAAGTTAATGAGAAAAAGAAATGAAATCAGGCTGTAAAGAAAAACGCAACAGAAAATGTGCTGAAAAAATGACTGCTGAAATAAAAAAAAATCCATTTTTACTAATTGTTGGGCTCTCGGTGACCACAATAACCGAATACAGCTTGTAAGCAGATGTGTAGAAAGAGTGTACAAGACGGAGATTCTCATGTCTACTATTGAAACCTCCCGTTTACTATAGACGACAAAAAAATCCAGGTATGTAAAAAAATGTTCTTTGATACGTTGAATATCACTGATAAATGGGTCACTACAATTTACGAAAAGATGAACACGCAGGAATCCAGCTGTGCAGTTCTTAATGATCGGCGCGGACCTCACGATAATCAACCAAATCAAATACATGAAGACATTAAAGCGACGCCGACGGTCAGAATGCATATTTCGCAAATACCAATAGTCGACTCACATTACGTAAGGGCTAGGTCACAAAAGAAGTATTTCGAAGAATCTTTAGTTTTTCCAAAATTATATAGGCTTTATAAAGAGTGGCTAGTCGAAAATCATTACGAACCAGGGCTGAGAGCTACAGAAAGGCAATATCGAACTTTGTTTTATGACGAATACAACATTGATTTTTTAAGCCAAAAAAAGATATGAAGAGAGAGAAGCCCTCCAAACAAATTTTACAAATCACATAGCTCACAAATCTATAGTTAGAGAACTTAAGGCAGAACATAAATTGTTAGCTCAACAACGTAACACAGTTCTAATAGCAGCTTATGATTTGCAGAAGATATTGACGACACCTATGTCTGAAGTGTCTTTATTTTACTATAAGCGAAAGCTTGCCGTCTACAACTTCACTACCTATATTTGACGCCAGAAAAAGCGAGGGCTTTTGTTATATTTGGGACGAAACAATAGCAAAAAAGTGTGCAAACGAAATAAGTAGTTCTGTATACTTGTTTATTGAAATGAAGGTAATAGAGGGGGTTAAAGACTTTTTTTTATTCCGATAATTGCGGGGGACAAAATCGAAACCCGAATAGTTTTTAGTATATATTCTTATGCTGCTGAAAAATGTGATGTTAATATTACCCATGTTTTTTTCGAAGTAGGCCACACTCAAAATGAGGGTGACTCTATGCATGCTCTCATTGAGAGACGCAAAAAAAACAAATCGTTTACGTGCCAGAGCAATGGGTTACAACAATAAGATGTGCAAAAAGTTCATGAGCTAAACCAATGCAACATTCTAAATTTTAAAATACTGATAAATAATAAGCTGCTTAATTTCGAAGTAGGTACTGATAGTAACAAAATTAAATGAAATAAGGTTAGACATTTGAGTATTAAATGTGATAATCCAAAGCTAATACAGGTTAGTTATGATTTTTTATCTGAAACCAATTACTACATCGATTTGAGTCGAAAGCGCGCCTCACATTCAACTCGAAACTTAAAAAATAAAGCGTTATCCTCATTATCTAATATCCGATCTAATATTCCACCGGTCTACAATGGCCCAATTCCTATTTCAAAGGCCAAGTATAAGGATCTAAACAACCTCTGTAACACTGTAACTCTAAAGTTATTCCGGAAGTTTACCATAGTTAGTATAAAAACTTAAAGTATACCGATAACAACACAGAAGATTTTTAGAATAGATTAAGTAAACATTTTTCCCTGACATCAAACCTTTTTTAACCCTTAAAAATGTTTTCTTGATATGTTTTTGTTAAGTTTTAAGTATATTGGTTATACTTACCTATTTTATAACTGATTTTTTGTTGTTTAAGTTTGTGTATTTTGTGTTTGTACTTCTTGAATCTTAATTCTAGTATTTAGTATAACATAGTATTAGATATTTTTGACAGTATAGATATTTCCTAGTTTTTAAATTTATTATTTTGTACCAATATTTCCTTTACAATTACCCTAGCTGGTTATCGATTTGTTGTACAATGTCTATTTAGATTTTATTCATATAG
The DNA here is from genome assembly GCA_963920685.1 of Polydrusus tereticollis. Classification (NCBI taxonomy): domain Eukaryota; kingdom Metazoa; phylum Arthropoda; class Insecta; order Coleoptera; family Curculionidae; genus Polydrusus; species Polydrusus tereticollis. The sequence goes on from OY987328.1 coordinate 23,462,844, forward strand.
TATAGAAATAAAACTAGTCAAAATAATTCAAGGAGATCTCTTATTGTTTTACTGACATTAAAAAATGTAATATTTTAAAAGCGTTGGCTACTTACCTATATTATGTTGAAAAATGTAATTTTAACTTAACTATAGTAAGAACAATATTCAATTACCAAAGCTAATTGTTACTAATACGCCGCTAATTTGCTTGTACCTACACATTTTTATGATACACAGCGTTGTACCGAAGCGTCAAAAGCACTAATTAGTTAACCCAGCCCTCCTATGCTAGCAATGGTTGTCGGAAGGGACACTAAAACTATTAAAACTTTTAAAGATTCGTATTTTCAAACGTCCAAATTTGGAAAACAAGCATCATATGGTCTGTAAGAAGGTCGTATGTGCGAGTTACAACCTTCTTCTACGGCCAGTTTTGTAACCACTTATGGTTGTATCTCACTAAAATTCCGCTTTCCCTTGCACCTACAAGTACTAAATTATAATAAAAGGAGCGAAAAATAGTATGTTTTTAATGTATTTACTTAACAAAGAAATAAGTTGTCAAGTTTTTTTTTTTTTTTATTTTTTAAAATATTATTTTCAGCTTTTTTTGCTTTTCGACCATCGCTGGAGTACTGTTCGCTCTGCTCCTAAACATACCCTGAGATTGCTAGACTTCATTCAAAGAAGTGCCATTCGTTTGATCGGTGACATCATCTGACATTGCAAATTATAATCGCTTAATATAATTTATTATATTCTTAAGGCGGTGAAGATAATATTTAAGAAATATAAATTAATCATTTATTTTGGTAAATTTGGCAACCCACATCTAAGCGCAAATTCCTAGGCCACAAATCATCACCTGGGCCTTGATAATTAGGTTGTCTCTGAATGTGCTTGTCATCATGGGATCTTCAGAAACTTAACAGGCAAAAAAAATTTGGCGCTTACACCGTTGTTCCAGCATATCATTCAATTATTATGAAATCGATAACTGCACCTGACAAAGTATAGTAGGCAAAAAGAAGACTTTAGGATATTTAGGTTTTACATTATTCTTAATGATTCCATTTTACAATGTGATATTAAAAACGCATGGAAATCTTTTAATCCCATTTAAGCTTTAAATATGTCAATTATTATTTTATTTTCGTATAATTACAGTACGACAAAAGTAATCAAAACTTGCCATCCTACGGCTTAAACATAAAACCAACTTATGGTGTAATCCGTATCATATCATGTAGATATAAGTTTATGTTGGCCTTAATTTTCGTATACACTGTTGAAATGAATTTAAGTTTCTATCGGCATTTGTTCTTTTGTTAAGAGTTCCTGAAGGATTAGTTCCGACAGTCATTTTTTTTTTCTATAAAATATTTTCGTTGTTAATAAATCAGTACGTATTTGTTTTTATATTTTATGCAATTTAAGACTAAAATAATAAAAAAAAAACTAAATTATTACGCACGTCTATGCTGCCACCATCATAGCGACCCTTTGAATGCATTTTACCGCCCTGCCTCCTCAGGCGTTGTAGCTCTCGTGTGGCGAACTTTAGAGCCAATAATGAGCGAATTTTTCTTTGGATTTTTCTTTTTATTAAAATTATTGTAATGGGCTATATTCGTAGAAAAACTTTGGAGATTACAGTATTTTTAATTTGCACCTGTAAAGATGATTAAATTTTAACCTGTTGATTGCCTCCTCTCTTGCCGATTCTGCGTAGCTACAGACTAAAACAATGAAACTGAAGTAGTGGTTGAACAGTATTGAAAAAGAACAAATCAATAATATGCTGTCAAATTCCATTATATTAAAATTTGTTAATTATATTTACACCCATTTCAAGCCTAATTTAATACACAATGATGGAAATACACGTAGGTACTACAGATTAAGAAGTAAATTTAAATAAAAGTAAAAATCACATTCAATATTGCAAGTATAGTTCGCCAAAGAACTTTACTACTAGAAAAAGTTCGAATCAAGAGAAAGTACCTCGCAAATTTTTTCGCGAATCGTCGAATAAAGCTGAGAGTGCACCATGATTTTTAACCACGCGATATTTTAGAGCACGGTTTCAAAATCGTGGTCACTTATGTTGTTCCTTAAGATTTTTTCGCGAACCTGCGCGCACCCGTACGTGGTTCAGCTTAGTGTCCCTCGAACGACACACTCATTTCAAATGCGTCATCACTCTGGAACGACCTCCTTGAGGTCGTGTTCCCCAACGAGTATAATCTCCAAGGATTAGTGTGCGCTAAGCCTAATTAATTTCATATGTCAAATTTTTGACAATAGCACGATACACATAAGTTACACGGTATGATCTTTAGACAGACGAAAATACGAAATTTCTGCGCATGACGTCATGTGGGTGACATTTCTGTCAGGTTGTGCATTTGTTGATATGTAAAATATCTGTCGTTTCGAAGTATTTGTGGAATTTTATTGTTATTTGCTTAATGAAACGTATTTTATAATAATATATTGATATAAGCATTAAGCTGGATTTATAAACTCGAGAAGTTGGCAAGGTTGAGGTTCAGTTGGTGTTGGAAATAGGAGTTCAATTTAAACTAAAGGTAACACTCAGTTCCATTTATACACTCGTTCATGTTGTTCATGTAAAGCTCATGTAAGGTTCGAAAACTTCCCGGGTAGTTCGAGATAACCAATTTTTATGCTCGGGGTTCGGAATATCTAACCTCACAAACTTGTTCATAACTTCAACCTCACCAACTTTTCGAGTTTATAAATCCACCTTTATTTACGTAAACGTGAAAGTGCTTTTAAGTTGCCTAAATTTGTGATTAACGGCTAAAATGCCGAATTGTGCTGTGGTACATTGTAATAACCCTCGTAATAACCATACCCGAAAGACTTAGGGAGCACTATAAAGTTCTTTCGATTTCCAAAAGATCGCTAATTTATCAAAACAGTGGATTATTGCCTGTACATGCGAGGACAAAATTAATGCGAAGAATGGTAAGTTAATTTTGATTTTTTTAAAGATATTTTTATGTATTAAGTAGCGATAGTTATTCAACGCGCTCTTATCTTTATTTTCTTATCAAGACTGTTATGTTTTAGCCCGCATATGTTCTGTACATTTTGAAGAGACTTGTTTTGAAGTACCATTAAAAGAACGACTTTTGGGGTACCTATGTACAAATAAATAGTCGACATTTAAAACCTGATGCAGTTCCCACATTAAATTTATTTAAAAAACGTAGAAGACCAAGTAAAGAACGCAAGGTATGATTTGCACAAAAAAGAAGACGAGAGGAAGTTAAGAATATTTTGGCAGAAAGTGTTGTTATACACACAGCATCTCTTGAACCGGAGACCTCATCGGATTTAACATGGATCCGTCTGTCAGCACTAAAGCAACTTCTGTTGTTACAAAGACAAAGGCGTATGTGTAAGTTTGTATTGTTACTTTAACTTAACTTGAACATACATGAACTGCTTTAAGCTGGATTTATAAACTCAAAAAGTTGGTGAGGTTAAAGTTATGATCAAGTTTGTGAGGTTAGATATTCCGAACTCCGAGCATAAAAATTGGTTATCTCGAACTACCCGGGAAGTTTTCGAACCTTACATGAGCTTTACATAAACAATATGAACGAGTGTATAAATGGAACTGAGTGTTCCCTTTAGTTTAATTTCACCTCCTATTTCCAACACCGACTGAACCTCAACCTCGCCAACTTTTCTAGTTTATAAATCCAGCTTTAAATATAATTTATTAAGAAAAAAAAAATTTCAACTTATTTATTTATTTTAAGGGAAATGGAAATAGAATTAAGCGAGCTTAGAAACAAAGTTAAGCTTTTAGACGATCAAATCAATGAACTCCGAAGAGAGGCCAAAGAAGCAAAAGTTGGGTTTAGAATTGTCCCTAGAATCCAATAATGCAACAATATACAGGGTATTCCATTTGAAAAAATATAACTTTGATCTGTCACGCTTTGATGCAACACCCTGTATCTACGAAAATGCATTTTGCAAAAAGCTTACATTAAATCAGAACTTTTGTATTTAACAATTTTTTCTTAATTGCGAAACAAAGAAGTTAAAGAACGAAAAGTGAACACCCTGTACCTATTCTAAAATACCTATATTATTATTATTATTAAGAATAAACATTTATAAAAAATCAATAATTTTTTATTATTTTGTGAGAACACTTTAAACACATATAAAGAAATTATAGGTATTCAACCAGTTACCAATTCCTACATAAAAAAAATTCTTTTAACCAATATGTGTCTTAAAAATATAAAATATTTAATAAAAATATATAAGCTAGTTATTAAATCTCCATTATATAGTAACAACTTAATAGAAATATTAGCTAAATTAAGTAAAAATGTCCCAAAAGTAGCGACATATCTTAAATCTCCATTGCTTTTATATGGCAAGTGTTGAATTTTATCACCCAGCTGACGTCATTATTGTGGGAGAGAGATAGCTATACTATGCGCAAGAACATACCGTGTTTATGTGTATCGTGGACAATAGTAATTTGACATATAAAATGAATTAATCAACGACACAGGGACAAATGTCCAAGCATTTCTTTTATCATAGATGCACTATGCAGCATGAGTCTTGAAACGATGGAGTCGACGCATGCATCGCCGCTTATTAATTAGATGTGCAAAGTTTATTAATTCACTATCCAAGCGTGTAAAATTTGTACGATTTTGTTTTCGGTTTAATGAATAAAATATGCAGATATAAAACTGTTATTTCTTTAGTTTCAATAATTATTAATATTGAAACATGCAAAAATAAAATAATGATAAGATATATACATTATTTAATGAATAAGTTTTTTTATAAATGAAATACATAGTTGTTATTTTATCAGGTAGATGATGTATGGCCCTAAAAGGCAACGAAGCAATTTTGGACAAACTATACTCAAGTATAGAAATGTAGTAGTAAAAATTCGTTGGGGAACGCCATTATATTCGGGTTAGGTGTTACTACACGTGCTCGGGCATTGTAAATTCTAAGTGAATAGTCTGTTTGTTGATTAGTAAGAGATAGATAGACGCTAACATCACCTTACCATTACCCGAAGTGTTTACTGTTTTCCATTTACTGGCTTTTCAATTAGGGAGTTGCCTGCAATAGTTTGACAAGTTTACATTTAGCTAAGATATACTATACTATATTGTGTACAGTAGGTAAACCACCTAGTGTGCATTATATTAAATAAAAAATGAATATTTACAGCAAAGAAATGGACACATATGCACATGCATGCACCTACATAACGGCACCGCGGTGTAACACGTCCGATTGCGCCGAATGCTCCGTGATTTGTGCACTCATACACAGGGGATCCCAGAATTCGTGGGAAATCTCTCGGATTCATATGGATCACGTGAAAATAATATTGAAAGTTATTTTAATTTGTTTCCATACGAGGCAGCCCCTGCCTCGAGAGGCCGGACCTGAAAACCAGCTCTTTATTGATGCCTTTTGAACCACCCTGTGTAATTCGTCGCACCCGGGAAAGTGTTAGAGTCTAGGGTGCACATATCGAAACATGTTATAAAATGTTTTAATTAAAATAAAAACATTTTTACATTTGGTTTACGATAAAAATGTATTTAATCCTTAAGCGATTAATTAATCATATTGAAATAGAAAGTTATCATTTATTTAAAAGCGAGGCTTTTCTCATTTAGCGTGGCACTTGTAAAATATTAAAGGTTGAGTATTGTGCCACGACAATGAACATGCTCAGGCATTTTTAATTCCACAGTTCGTCCGCTGCGAATTTAAAAACTACGCTTGCTAGAGGCGCAAATGTCGCTAACGTTGTCAGATTTATAAAGCAAAAATCCTTTCTACTTCGACCTTTTTTTTTAAGCTTTTAAAAATGAAAAAACCTCTTTTTCTACCTTAAAGATAGTAGTATCATAGTATTAAATAAATATGTATCTACAACTCCACCTTATAATTTTATTAAATATATTTATTATAAAGCATAAAAGTAGCTAATGGAAAATATTAATTTATTAGCTATTATATAATAATATCGGTTGTTGTTCAATTGATAAATTTCTCTATTGAGAGTCAGTTTTCCTGAATTGTTGGGAGACTTAACTTAACTCCCCAAATGAGCTGAAAGATTTAAAGACCGATCGGCATATTGCATACCCTCTCAAGGTCATTGAGAGGATGATGGAGAGCCAAATGAGAGAGCACATTGGATGCCTCGGACCGTGGCGATTTGACAACATTGGTTCTCTTGGCCTTTGACAGTCTAAATCATGATCTTCTGTTGAGCATACTTAATTATCTCGGCTTTGATGGTGATTCACAACTTCTTATCAAGGAATATCTCATTGGTAGAGGTCAAATGGTCAGGCTTAGTGGTAACTTGTCGAATCCTGTGAAAGTCCCATGCGGTGTACCTCAGGGCTCAATACTGGGCCCCTTATTATTATCTCTATATACATCCCAACTTATTACTTATTTGAGGTATTCAACTGCACACTTTGACGCTGATGATACATAACTATTAACTATACTTTTCGTTTAAGCCAGATATAATTTTGGATTTAATAAGAAATATTTGTATTTTATAAACATTAATTTTAAAATCAAAAGATTTTACACGGCTTGGTATCTTAGCCATAACCCTGAATAAAAAAAGACAGAGCGAGGTCAAACACAATTTTCTAAGTAGTCGAAGAGACAGTCTACCCAATAAGTTAGAAATGGAATAGATCGATCGAATTTTGATTAAAATATGGACGTTTAAAATTCGAGTACTTTTTTACCTATTCCATAATATTTATGGACGTAGTGTATATTGTTATAATATATGAGAAAAATGTCAATTGTCAAAAATCCATCGGAACCGGAGCAAATATTACAGCAAAGTGGCAGATTTTATTTACAGTCAAGAAAATGGCCGCCGCTCAGGTAGCGACACAACTGATCGCTCGACAAATTTACCTACCGTAGCGCTACGTTCTGATGAACGCGAACAATGTTGATTGTTGTAGTCTTGTGTCATTTATTTTATTTATAATGACTGAAGTAATTGTTAAATAGGGTAAGTTTTTATTTGGGTTCTCAGATCTGAAAATGCTCCTTTCGGAACAGTAACCACTATATCAAATGGTTTTAGGACGAGACCTTGCGCGTCTTTTTTACTTTTGCATCCGTTTCTTTGATCCTCCCTATAGGTACCCACTGTTTTACTTTTCTGCCTTATAAAATCTAATTTTAAATTTTACACTGGGGCCGGAGATCTAAAGGCCCGAAGCTGCGTTGTTATGCCACTGCACTGATTCTAATATTATAGGATCGTGCCAAAACCAATGGGCATTTACCGCAATCGAATGTGTTACCCAAGCTCACTTAAAATGAAATTTACAATAAACAGTAAAGAATGAGCAAAAATGTGCACAATACCAATGCAATTCAATTTACTTTCCCCTAACAGATGATTCCCTTTATTACGCACTGATCTTTAACACAAGACCAATTGAATATTTGAACGGTACCGTTTCTTTTTAATTTTTGTAAATGAAAAGGCTTAACTCAAACCATGTTTAAGTCATTTAGTCTTACTGGAAACCAGACGGCTCAGCTGCACCCAAACTCAAGGGATTCGGACTGGGAGTCGAACTCGTAGAACTAAGAGTGTCTTCTTTAATCATTGGGGGAGTAGTCGAAGTTGCTCCATCTTCTTTTAGCTTTACCTTATTAGGATCTTTATCCTTTTTATCTTTATGTTTGTGTTCGTGCTTGTGTTTATGCTTGTGTTTGTGTTTCTTTTTGTCTTTCTTTTTCTTTTTGAGCTGAAACAAAATAAGCAATGAAAATTAGAAAAGTAGAGCAGTTATACATTTAAAATACTTTAGGGGGTTGTTCGGTTATTCTAAAAATCAGAAAATTTTAGACAATTATTTTTCAAATAAACTTAAGCGGTCAAGGCCAGTAAGTGCATCGCGTAAAAGCCGTTTAAATTAGTTTTTTCAAACAACAACTTTTTAACGATTATATATTTATTATATTTCAATGTTTAGTTCTTATCAGGGTTGAAGACTTTTATTACAAAGTCAAGAGTTAAATCATAAAACGTTAAATATAAATTAAAAAATACAAGATACAGTTCTGAATTTTCGTTTTTCGTTCGTGCGTGGTCTGATTGGGCGAAACCGAAAATCGGGAAAGTCCCAGTTTATCATTCCGTCAAGCAGTAACGAGGTATAACGTTTGTGATTGGTCAACTTTCGGGGAATCACCTGTTTAATGTTTTTAGTATTGTAAAAGTGTAGCAACGTAAAGATTTTCTAGTTGAAATAAATTGCGAAATCGTCTTTTTAACCCTAAACTTCCCTTCGCCGGATTCATTCCCAGACACGTTTCGCCGAAGAACTGCTCGTCAGTTAGGCTATAGAATTCGATGAAAGGAAACGACTCCGTTTCTGGCTGATTCTTCTTAGATGGCCCAGGCGATTGATTGCCACGAGATGTCGCTCGAAAGCTATATCTTCCATTGTCCGTCCAAAAGTTTTATATGGCACTACAGCCTCGAGATTACTATTCTTGGCTGCTTAAGAGGTGGCGGTAATCACGGTATCGGTTTTACAGGTATAAGTGTGATTTTAAGGAGTAAATCTGATTGATGCATCTCAACCGTCGAAGTGTGGAGTCGCTGACAGTGACACTAATTCTTTCTCTCGATATTCATCAAAGTTTTAAATATCGGAATTTGTATTACAACTGTCAAGGAAAAGTCAATTTAATTAATTAGTTTTTCGATTTTTATGGAACTACGTAGCGGGGGGGATGCCTCCCGCCCCATCAACGTTAAGTTACCAACATCGGACGATGAAGTAATGGCCCCAGCCGAGGTCCAGGTATCCACAGACGAAAGGATTGAAGAATGTGAAAGACGTTTGGAGGCAAAATGGAAAAAAAATTTGAACGATAATAATATAGTATGGCTTAATAAAATACAAGGGATGAAGGAGGATGGTATTAAACAATCCATTGATGAAAGAATTAAAAAGCACCATAAGGGAGTTGAAGGCCGAGATCGGTAGGTACAAGTCAAAAGACTCTGACATTACTATTACTCAAGATTGAAACTTAAATTTAAATGCTAAAATAGATTCAATTTTTGACAAGACAAGTACGTTAACAGACAACAAAGACGCGCGTATTGTTCGTAAATTTAATAGTAAGCAAATTAATGTAGATGCTATTGAAATCTCAAATCCAGGTTCAGATATGGAAATCGACTCTGTATCTGAGTCAGATGATAACAGTAAACAGTGGTCTAGTCAAAAGACTAGGACACAAAAAACCCTGAAAATGACAATATTACAAGCAATAAAAAGGTGGCCGGTACTTCTGCTTGGCCAAATCTACCTAAAACTAGTAATAAGGTACTCAGCAGCCACTTATCGCAAAAAGCGTCTCAATCAAATAGTCAAATAGCTTCAGGTAGCCAAACAGAGGTACCGGCCTAAACCAAAACCCAAACTGTCACTGCTGATGCAACGGAGACCGGCCCGCGGAAATTGCGAGTCCCTCCGAACATTATCAGGGACAAGCACAGGTACAACGAAATTTCTGCTCACCTGCGATCAGTAAAGGTGGACTATGGTAGCGCTGTTACTGTGCCAGACGGAGTCAAGATACATCCGCCTACACCGGTGGATTATCACAAAATTATCAAGTTTTTAATCGCGAATAATCTGTACCACCACTCGTTCCGGTTCCAGGACGAAAAGGAGCTCCATGTAGTGCTCAGAGACGTCCTGGAAACTTGGACCGAGGAAAAGATTAAGGGCGACCTAAAAGAACTAGGTTACAATCCTACAAGAGTAATCCGCTGGCACAGCCGCAGCGGGGCCCCGTTGCCTTTGGTGTTGGTTTTCTTGCCACGGTCCGAAAAATCAATTTATGAACTCCGAAATTTGGATGCAATGTCTATTAAAGTTGAAGCGCAGCGTGCTCGCGCTACTATATCACAGTGCCATCGCTGCCAGTTGTACGGGCATTCTCAATTTCGGTGCACAGCACCAGTAAAATGCCTGAAATGTGCTGCTGACCACTTTTCTTACCAGTGTACCAAACCACGCGAGTACGCGAGGAAAAAGCTAAGTGCTCAAATTGCGAGGGCGACCACCCCGCAAATTATATGGGCTGTCCACGGCACCCGAACATTTTGAGCAATAAGGTCGTGAAAAACACCAATAACATCATGCCAAAGAAAAACTTTCGCTGGGGACAGCAGGACAATAATAAACTGGCCAGCGATAGCAATGTGAATAAAACGAATCCATCACAAGAGCAAAAATCAACGCCAAGCGCAATGGAAGCAGCATTGCAAACTACAATGCAGAGCTTCCTGGCGCAATTCTCTAAAATAATGGAGACTCAATTAAAAACAATAGTGAGTGCTTTCCAGAAAACCGCAGGTTAAATGGCGGCGCAACCGGAGACGGATGGTTTGTTTTTAAATGAGGCAAAGCCTACTTTACAAAGTTTGAAATTTCTGACTGTAATTTACGATTTTTTGTCGATTTCTAAAAAGCAATCATTATCTTGCAGTTTTGTTATTATTATTATTACTTTGTTATTTGTTGTTGTGTTGTTCCCTAAAATTTAGTCTCGTTAAAACTATTAAACGTTTAGTACATTTATTTTTTTAATTCGGAAGCAGTTTTTGCTTTTTTATTGTTATTTTCTTAATTTCTAATTTCCAAATATGCACCATTTTGAAATTTTTTACAAAACAACCATTTATTCTAATCAAGTGATGGGTGCGGGAACTTTGAAAATTATGCCGTTAGGGTCAATTCTTTATGCTCTTTCCAATAAAAAAATAATATTTTGAAAAAATTGATCTACAGGGTGTTAAAAATGTAAAAATTGAAAATGTCAACTTTTTTTAATACGGGCCTGGAATTTAATATTTTCTGATACTGAAATTTTAAGCGACAGATAGGTTACAGATGTTGACCCAATATGAAAATTTTATACGGAGTGCATTAAAAAATATGACAAGAACAAAAAATTGCTGAAGTTCATAAAAGACCCTGTATCTTATTAACTATCGACAATTGAACTATCAAAGATGGGTGATTAAGAACCCCCAAGGTATTCTTTGTCTTGTGTTGAAGTATGTTCATTTAGATCCGCGTCACCCTGTATAATGAACCGCGTACTTCATCAGGACTTTCATATGCAAACGATAAATGAAGTTTTCTTAAAAATTATAACAGACTATTACAGACGCGCGGACGTATCGACAAACCCACTAATTACAGACTCACACACGAGATCTAGACAAAACGCTACATACAAACTACCGAAAGACTGGCTCCCTGTCGGTCCAATCCCATAGTTGTGAGACACTAATAGTAGAGAGGCACTATCAATAACAAAATTAATGGAAAAGGCGCCAAAATTATGCAGAACAAAATTCTTAAATCCAATACACACGAACCACAATAATCAAGGCAAGAACCGATTTCAAAATTCTAGAAGTGACAAGACCTAAACAGTTTTCGACAAACCAATAGAAGTCAAAGAAGCGTTCCTGACTTAAAAACCTAAAGAAGATCCCAAGTAGCATCTTAACTTGTGGTAGTCATTTTTAGCAGTTCTTGACGATTATGATGGTTTACCAAAGAGTAACCCAACTAATAAGAGGCGAAAGCTTTATCGGCTTCTTTGATGTTGATGTACCCAAATTCTGTGACCTTGATACCACCAGCTACACAGTAAAAATAAGATGAAATTATAGGATACAAATTTATATCCGAGCCAGATCTACACGGCAAAAAATACTTAAATGCTTTTTATAATAATATTGAATTTCGTTAGTACAGCGCATATGAAAGTTATTGATGCCTACTGGGTATACGAATTGTGATTATTTACTTATTTTAGTTATGTGTGTAATTTACACAAAAAGTAGAAGAACAAGCAGTAAAGGTTTCGCTTGTAAAATAAACAAAATATAAATTTCATGTTTGTTATAGTTTATTTAAATTTTACCATAATATATTAAGGCTGGTGCCAAATAAAGGGATTGGTCAAGAATTCTGTTTGATGAGTGAATATTATGTACCAACGTGGGTAGTGGACAGGAATTTATTAAATAAAAGTATCCTTGACGAATTCTTTAATTAAAACTAAAAAATCATATTAAAACCATATTTTATTTTCTTCTCTTTATCTTTTATTATTATTATTATTATGGTAATCAGCAGTAGGCGGATGTCCGATGAGACTGCTGAATCTTTTCAAGTAGGTATCACAATCCCAAATCTCAGCATTTAAAATTAATCACACTCTTATCATTCCATCCCTTAACCAATCTACAGTCTACACAGAGTAATGCACAAAGGATACACTCCAATTTTTTATTTCTTGGTCCAGGCGGTTCTTAAATTGATTCTTGCTAGTGGAGTTTACAGTGTTGCCACTTAGACCATTCCAGTGGTAGACAACTCTATTAGTCAGGAAATTTCTTCGGAGCAGCTTGTTGCACTTTTCCTTGGACAACCTTATATTATGTCCCCTTAAATTGATGTTGTGGTTAAGGTGGTAGATTTCCCTTAAGTTACATGCATAGTGATTATTTAGTATCTTAAATGTCTCTACAAGATCACCCCTGGATCGTCGTACTTTTAAGGTTGTAAGATTTAACTCTTCCAGTCGTTCCACATATGTTAGGTCTTTAAGTTCTTGTGGTAATTTGGTTATTCGTCTTTGCACTCTTTCTATCTGCTCTATATCTTTCACATAATATGGACTCCAGATGGCCTGGGCATACTCAAGCTTCGGTCTTACGTATGATCTGTATAACTTTAAGATCATTTCTTTTGAGAGATCTTTGAATGATCTTTGTATTAGGTATATCATCGAATTTGCTTTTTTGCATATTTGTGTTATGTGAGTTTCCCATTTTAGGTCAGAAGAGATTATGATTCCCAGATCTTTTTGCTTTGTTACTGATAATATTTGTGTTTGTTCAAAGTGATAGTTCAGTTTAGGGTTGTTTTGGCCAATATGCAGGACAGTGCATTTGGTATCATTCAAGGGCATTTTCCAATCCAGGGTCCATCTTTTAATGCTGTTTAAATCGGTTTGTAGTTCCTCATATTCAAGTAGTGGGTTCGCATATACATTTCCATCGTCTGCGAATGATGCATTCTTGGTTTTTAGCCCTTGGTAAAGGTCGCTTAAATATACAATAAACAGAAGTGGCCCCAGGACTGATCCCTGGGGGACACCACTGTGTACTCTGTGATCTTGTGAGAGCGTAGAGTCCACACGTACCTGGAATGTTCTATTCCCAAGGAAGCCCTCTGCAATAAGCCTTAGTAGATTACCCCTCACACCAAAATGGTTCAATTTGTAGCTTAGGAACTTTGTTGGTATTTTATCAAATGCTTTTTCGAAGTCTAGGTAAATAACATCAGTTGGATTTTGATCATCATCAGCCAACGTCCATTCGTTTAGTCTGGTTAAGAGATTTGTAAATGTTGACTTTCTCGGGAGAAAACCATGTTGCTGATCAGGGATAGCGTGTGTCAGTATGAAAAATTCTGTAAGTTCTCTGGTTATTATTTTCTCCATACATTTACACAGAACATTTGTTAAACTGATTGGTCTGTAGTTTTCAGCATGTTGTTTGTTTCCTTTTTTATATATTGGTGCAACAATGGCTTTCTTCCATATGTCGGGAAACTCTCCTGTGCTAATAATTTTGTTAAGCAGGTCAGCCAACGGTTCTTTAATAGTTTCTACACAGTTCTTGAGAAATACTGCTGGAATACCGTCAAGCCCTGGACTTGAGTTAAGTTTTAGTGATTCAATGGCATTTTTCACTTTTTCCGGCGTAAATATGATGTTCGAAATTGCTGATCTAGAGTAGGTCTCCAAAGGAAGTGTGGGCGGGGCTGTGTTCGGACCTAGCCTTGTAAAGACACTTTCAAACTGCTCGGCAAAGCATTCAGCTATTTCTAGACTTGATTCGATTGGCTGGTGGGTTGTTTTGTCAATTATGCTGAAATTGTTGAGTTTGGTGTTAAGTGTGCGATTTATGTAGGAATAAAACTGTTTATTATTGGACAATAGATTGTGCTCATAGGTCTTTCTAGCTGATACTACACTCATTTTAGTCTTGTTGTTTTGTTGTTGAAACTTTCTGTAATTTTCCTCAGTATTGCAGTTCTTATATTTGTGCCAAAGATCCCGTTTCTTCTGAATATTCTTAAAGACATCTCTGGTTAGCCATGGCTTTTGGGTGTTAATCTTTTGGGGTTTAATGGGTAAGTGTGCATTAAGTGTTGTGGTTATTGCTTTGTAGAAATTGTCGATATTGATTGTGTTTGATACTTGATGTAGTTCTTGTTGAAGTGTGTTATTGATGGTCACATAGTCAGCTCTCCAAAACTGCCTTTTGTAAACCTTGTGAGTAGGCTGGGTGATTACTTGGAGCTGGGTCCTAGCCGTGAAAACCACATGGTCACTCTTCCCCAGGGGTGCATGTTGTTGTATATCAAATACTAGTTTTTTCTCATTCGTTATCAGCAAGTCCAACAGTGATGTTTGGTTGTTTCGAATTCTGGTTGGAAAGTTGATGTGCTGATATCCCCTATGATTTTTGTAGCTTTCCAAGAAATCATGGCTGCCCTGGTTGTGCGTTTGAATTTTCATTGCATCCCAGTTGATCTCGGGATAGTTAAAGTCTCCCATGATGTAGACAGGTTCTTTTGAGGCCATAGCATCTTCAATAGTCCGTATCAGCCTTTGATTATGTTCTTCAGTTGTTTTTTGCTTCGGTCTGTAGACACAAGCTATCAAAAATTTTATGTTGCTGATTTTAACCTCGAGCCATAGGGACTCAACTGCACCTGTTGTTTGAAAATGTTGACTTGTGACTGCATGTACCTTATGCCCTGCAATGTTGTTCTTGATAAAAGCACAGACACCCCCTCCGTCTGCTCCTCGGTCTTTACGGAAAGTTAAATATCCTGGCATTTGTATAAGGCTGTCAGGTATTCGGTCAGTCAACCAAGTTTCCGTGATCATTATCACTGCAGGATTAGTGTTTTGTATACTAATTTTCAATTCATCAAGTTTGTTTACCATGGAGCACAGATTACTATACCAGAAGGAGATGTCGATGAGTGATATATTGTTATTTAGTTTTTTGTACTTTTATTTTAATCAAGTAATTTACATTTTAAAAATGTGTACTAAACAAATCATACCATAGTTGACAAATAAAATTTCTGGGGTTTAAACTTATTAGTGGAAAAAAGTTGTGCCGCTTTAAAATATTAAGCCAATGTTTTTTTTTTAATATTTCAATAATCTGTTTTATATTTAATTTTGAAGTCATGTATTGTATATTATTATCATCTTGATTTTCGTTTGAAATTTTTCTTCTGCCACTTCCAGCCCTTCTATCCATTGATCCTGTATTTTCGCATTTAGTTCTGAGGCTTTGTATAGTGCTTATTGGTTTCTCAACTTGCTCAACTATCTAGGAATACTTTCTTCGAATAAATAATTTTATATATAGCCTTTTTTCTATCATTACTGAAATAAGAAACCCAAGGTATAGAGATGAGATATTTGTAAAAAGCCCAGTTTACCAAAATATTCAAAAATGGCATAAAATGTTAACCTCAGTGTACGAAATCTTATTTCCGTCACTGTACCTACTCAATTATACCTTCTTTGTGTCATAAAGTCCTATGCTCTAAAGTAAACAATATGACTAATAATTTTAGAAAATTTCCTGATTTTCCATTGTGGTTCTAATAATTCTCTAGCTGTATGCGTGAAAATGGTAGGGACTACTTCAGCAAACAAATCTTTTCGTCGTCCACCTTTGGGCATATGCTTTCCATGAAAATGATTTTCACAAAGCCTGTAATTTTTATGTACAGGGTGTTCTATTTTTGATAGTTTTATAGGGTATCTCGAAAATCATAAGGAATTTCATAAATCTGATATAGATGTTATGAGTTCTTTTTTTAAGGAAACAATTGCTGCGAAAACAGATCATGGCTACCTTGTTCCCCTGGACAGCTACAGGGTGATTTTCAAATTTTGACGGTTATTAAAATTCCATGTAACTTCTTTGTTATTATAGATACGAAAAAACTGTAAATTGATAAAATATGTAGTTTTTTCCGTAAAGTTCAGGGGCGTAGCCAGTTTTTTCTATCTTGTTTAATTTTTAAGAAATTGACCAAACTTATATTTTTTCTTATGGGACACCCTGTATATTTTCAATTACGTTTATTCTGCTTACCATTAGCTTTCCAAATATATATACATTTTTGCAGTTTTCTAAAGAAATAGCTGAGTAATTTGCAAATTACTTTAGATAGACCTATTTTGCACATAGCAAGCCCCGTTAGTAAGAAAAGGACAAAAGAATATGTATGACTAATTATTTTTTTATATGTTTAAAACTCTGAAAATATTTACCTCATCATTTAGTGTCACCAACTTTGGAAATACATGGATTTTGTATTTTTTAAATAAAAGATAAAGCATAGAAATATAGATCTACAAAACCATTTTTATTTTAAATAAACAACAAAAAAATATACATAACAATTACAACAAATGCTCAAATTGGAGCCCATTGGCATCGATACATAGCTGGCATCTTCTACTAAACTACCGACAAGTCACACTAATGGCTTTTAGAACTATTAAAAAATACGCACTAACACATTAAAAACACCGATGGAAAAAAATAAAAGAAGAAAACCTCAAAAATTATCGC
This sequence comes from Polydrusus tereticollis, assembly GCA_963920685.1. Lineage (NCBI taxonomy): Eukaryota > Metazoa > Arthropoda > Insecta > Coleoptera > Curculionidae > Polydrusus > Polydrusus tereticollis. Next base: position 23,479,651 of record OY987328.1, read on the forward strand.
TTTGTTTACACCAAAACACGATTGGCAGTGATTGACAGCAAAATATAACACACTTTTGATCGATATACCACTAACTTCGCGCATGCGCATATAAATTTGGTCTCGCCGGAATGGCTATCTTTCGCCTCTTATTGGTTAGGTTATTCTTTGGCTTTACTATAATATTTACGTAATAAAATATTGTTTTTTTCTAAAAACTTTTAGCGCTATTAGCTAATAAATAATGCAATTTATAAACTTGAAGAGCACAAGTAAGTAGGATCGCTATTCATCTTCGTTTCTTAAGCAAAACAGAATAATTTTCGAAATATTCAGGCCATTTTGAAATTATATTTCGGAATTTGTATTCAGATTAAAAGGATTTTATTATTCCGATTATAAAAGTATGGATTTAAATTCTATTTACTTTAAAAATAGACACGATGTGACGTGAAGCGACGAAGTAGAGGGGACATTGACGCCCTTTCTATTCTATAATAATTGATCGTCCGCTAATAAAGACAAAAAGGTTCGGAATCGGAATCAGTTTACGCTGCCGTTATTATTGCATTTTTAGCTTTGTCGATTAGTTTACTTATTTTTTGCAAGTAACAAGCCCCTTCCATTCACCCAAAGTTCCTAAATTTTAATTATTAATTTAATTTAATTACCAGATTTATCTGTTTCGAGGTCAGTAATAAATAAATAAAAATAAAAAAAAAAATTAACCAAAATAAAAAAAAATAAAAAATTTAAGAAAATATTGCGAAAATAACTTTTCGATAATTTTATTCTACGTGCGGCTTCTGTTCGGCTTTTACGTCGATGACCTTTTCATGTTTTCATCGTATCTATCTTGAAAATAAATCGACTACGCCAAATTATTTATTTCACAAAAACTGATATTCGTATGATAAAAGTGTCTCCTACCTTAACACCAGACGGGTCCGTCTTATCTTTATCCTTGTGCTTTCCGCTGCCACCGCTTCCAGCATCGCCTTCCTTCTTGAACATGCCCGGTTCGAACCCAATGGGACCGCTCTGTCCCATGCCCGGCAACGATACGGAATTGTCTGAGAAATACTCTTGCTTGACCAGTTTTGGTTCGTCGACTTTGACGTCTACCATTTGTTCTTCAACCTGATATAAGGAAAAAATAATCAAAATAATACCATAAAAGGTTTTAAAAAATTATGAAAATAGTATTGCCGTACAAGTTAAAAAGCGTTTAAAGGCGCGTGTGGACTACACGCGGCAAACCCACGAACATAGAATTGCGCGGCGGCCGCGTTTAATGGAGACCATGTTGCCGCGCGAGCCAATTCGAACAGCGCCGCGGAGCGAGCCATTCTCTGTCGGTGTCTACAGCCGCGGCAAAGACGCTCGAGTGCTTTGCTCGCGCGCAATTTAGACGGGTGTATCGTTGCCTCACCGATTATCTCTAGCGGCAGAATACTGAAAATGACGCGACCTACCATGGATAATGAGAAGTATCGCCGTCTCTCTGTAACTGAAACCGTCTCTCAAAATTAAGTGTTAATTTTCTCTAATAGTTGTTTTGCGAAAACTAAATTTTGCCACTGGATCGGCGGCAACGCGCTTCTGCCGCGCTGATTCAAAAGGTGATAGACGAACATGGCGACAGGGCCCGTCGATTTTTATTTTTTAATGTGTTTTTTTTACTGTAAATTCATGTATACAGGGAAGTAGTATAAGTTACGACTATCAACTTCAAATGAAAGCACCTATTTATAATTTCACTTGTGAATTTTGCATCGAATTCTAAGTATGTATTATGTACCATGTCCTATACCTAAACTGAACAGTTATCGAAAAAATTACCATTGAACATATCAATAATAATATTCACAAATTGAAAAAGAAGGATTGGCAATAATTTTTGGTGTTCTCAAATTTAACCAATATTCATATTTAAATAAGTTTAAGTTAGTGACAGATCATAAGCCTTTGCTAACAATATTTGGCGAAAATAAAGGTATACCACAGTTTTCGGCAAATAGGCTTAGACGGTGGGCAGTAATTTTATCTGGATATAAATAACGAGATCGAATACGTTAAAAGTAACAAAAATACTGCAGACTGGTTGTCTCGCATGCCTTCCGGGGAAGAAAATGATTTTTTTGATGATGATCACATTGATGTTAATTATTGTTATTTTTTTTCAAATAGTACAGATATAATTTTAAATTTTGAAAATATTCAGAATCATACTGCCACTGACAGTGTTTTGCAAAAAGTAATTTCTTTTATAGAAAACGGTTGGCCTCGTAAAATAAATAACTCTGTTTTAAAACTTTTGAAACCGTATGTTGCTAAAAGGTTTGATTTTTGTATTAGAGAGACGGTTGTATAATGTGGAATCACAGAATAGTTATTCCTCAAGCCTTGCAGTCAAATGTTTTAAAGGAATTACATAATACCCACATGGGGTCAGTTAAAATGAAAAGTTTAGCTCGTGCTTATCTTTGGTTTCCAAGTTTAGATTCAGAAATTGAGAAAACAGTAAGAAATTGTGATGCTTGCCTAGTGCATGCTAGCACTTCACCAAAAGCACAAATTTGTCCCTGGCCTTGGCCAAGGGCTCCATGGGAACGTATACACATAGATTTTTGTGAGTTGGGTAGGAGGAACTATTTTGTTATTCTAGATGCGTATACAAAATGGCTGGAGGTGTTCGAAATGTCCAATATAAATACGACCTCAACAGTTCAGATTCTAAGAAGACTTTATGCTACTTTCGGAGTGCCATGTCTGGTTGTTTCGGATAATGGTAGGTCTTTTATGTCGGATGAGTTTGAAAACTTCCTGTCAAAAAATAATATAAAACACATGACAAGTCCTCCTTACTCCCCTTCATCAAATGGAGCAGCTGAGAATGCTGTTAAAATAGTAAAGTTAGCTTTAAAAAAAGCTTTAAGTTCAGGGGAGAGTTCAAGTTTAGCTTTGTGTAGATTTCTCTTCGACTATAGAGTTACTCCACATTGCACTACAGGGGTGAGTCCAGCTCTACTTATGTTCGGTAGGGAATTACGTACTAGATTTTCCTCTTTCTTGCCCACACCAAAACAAGTTAAAAGTAATTTTCAAGAGGGTGTTTTGCGCAAAAGGGTGGAAAAGTGCCAAAATAATCAGATCAAGTTAAGCAGTCCAAACAAAAATATTGAATATAATGTTGAGGAAGCGGTTTTAGTAAAAAATTATAAATATGTTGACAAGCCAACTTTTATTAAGGGAATAATTAAAAAAAGAATTGGTAATAGGACTTATCTGGAGGAGGTGCCAGAGTTGGAAAAAACTTGGAGAAGGCATTGTAATCAAATTAAAAAATACAAGGTAGGGCCAGCAGGTGCAAAACTTCCTTTTACATGTACAAGTTCTGTTTCCTCCACAGAAACTGAGCAACTTAGTCCGGATCAGGCTCCTACTAATTCTATAAGTGTGGATCAAAACGTTAGTAACAGCAGTTGTGAAACGTCCAGTTTAGTTAGGAAGGTTAGACCTAAGCGTATTGTTAGGCCAGTGGAAAGGTTAAATTTATAAATAAACTAGAATAGGTTTGTAAATATATTCATGTAAGTTTAACCAGGTAAAACTAAAAAATAGTACCGATCTTTTATATAGCATATTGTAAAATTTTTTGAAGGGGGAAATGATGTAGTGTTGTAAATAATGTATTGTAAATAATGTATTGTAAATAATTGAGAATTGTAAATAGTTTGAATGTTGCGCCTTGCCGTTAGTCTCCCCACTCCCGGCTACAGATTTGTATATATATGTAAGGCCATGTTCCACTACCCCACTTTTTGACGTGTATACTCAGTAACCGAGGTAAATATAAAAACATCATTTAAAATCCTGTGTTTGATTTGGGCACCATTAAAAGGTGCAAGACACCACAACCTGTTTAAAAAGAACAGAACAACAAATCAATAAGACACAATGAGACTTCCATACTTCAGCTTTACCAAACTGAGGCTTGGTCAACTTAAATTGAGCAGCTTCAATTATTTTTTAATTGGTTGTATTTAAATTTTCTTTGGTTCTAGTCGCAAAAACCGTCAAATACCGCTACAACGAAGAGATTGTTCTAGTTAGCTGTAGCAATGGTACGTCCATTAGAACCATACACTTACATCATTTTTGGACGTCTGATTTTGATTTGATTCCAAGAGGGCTTGGACTGAAAAACGTAGAACTTGGTTTAGATCACAACTATAAGGGGACGATTGCCCCTATTTAACTGTCTTCGTATCTCTTACGGATTACGACACCCCTGTAGTGATATACGCATTTGTTACATCCTGTATACTGATAATGTTTCGATTTTTTACCTCATGCATTCTTCAAACAACACCTAACTTACCTTAATTTTGTTATCCTCGACCATAACAACGTCAATCAAACTAGGTTCGATAACATTCTCGATGATAACATTAGATGGCGCCAACTCCTTCACTTCAGGCTTAACTTTCGGAATGGGTTGCTCCTTTTTCACCTCGCTACTATCTGCATGCGCCAATTTCGGAATGGCCATCTTGATCTTTTTCGTGTCCGGTTTGGTTAGGTTCATGAGACCAGATAGCTCGGGTAAGGGAATGCAAAGGGGACGTCTCGTTCCGTATAGGGTATAATATAAGTCCACTAAGTCGCATCTGAGACGGGTGTCGTGTGAAAGCATGCCACTGAAATTATTTTAATTATAAATTTTCGTAGAGCATGGAATACACTATCATGCATACATGACAGACATCGCGTATGACATATACTCCATTCCACAATAATTCGTTGATTTCCCGACCGCAATAAAATTTAAACCCAGCCATAAATAAGTGCCTTTTGAAAGGGCACAGGCCCTGATCACCTACTAATTTCAATAGTTTAGGTTAGCTATTTTCAACAAAACAACAAATATAAAATAATAGGTAAGTATCTTTATTTTAATCATGTAATTAAATAGCTATTAATATTTATACAAAAAACTAATCTACAATATTATAATATCATCTATGCCTAAACTAATTATTAAGGGCCTTACGTTACTATTAATTATGTTATTATATTGGTATATTAGGTAGGTTAATGGCAAATTGCAGGTGTTCAATATAAAGCAGAGTCTTTTCATCTTAGTTCATCAGTCGTTTGGTGTTTGTCAAGCTGAGCGTTAAAGGTATTTTCGTGTGTGTTATCGAGCATCCAAAATATGTCAGATCTGTGTGAAACTTCAGATAATATTGCTTCCGGAAGTTATGGTGTAACGAAGAAAAAACATTTATCACTTGATGCCAAAAACATCATAAAGAACGTTTACTGTACCCTTTTAGAAAAAGGGTATGACCGGAGTGCAAGTTTTAGTGAAACGAGTATTTTGACCAAAGTTGCATTAACGACAGTAAAAGATATAGTGACCAAACCCATCCAGCCAAGGAAAAAACGGTGTGACAGCGGAAAATTGAGAAGCATCGAAGAAGCTGATAAAGACTTGATTCGGAGGAAAATTTATGACATGTACAGTAAACAAATAGTCATACGCTAAAAAAGGTACTTACAGCAGGCGAAACCGACATTTCATGTGGCAGGACAAGCCTTTGGAGAATAGTAAAAGCAATGGGTTTTAAATATCGTACCATTGACAAACGACAAGTACTAATGGAATCGCAGCGTTTACAAGTATGGCGTAGAGATTATTTGAATCTTATCAGACAATATAGAGAAGAAAATCGTTCAATTATATACTTGGACGAAACTTGGTTTGATACCCACGACACTCTCAAAAAAGGTTGGAGCGATTCAACAATCAAATGTCAAACTAAAGCTCCCTCAAACAAAGGACAAATAATTACGATATTACATGCAGGTTCAGAAAATGGATTTATTCCGAACGCTCTATTATTATCTGCGAAGAAAATTGCCAATTCATCTTTGGATTACCATCAAGACACGGATGCTACATTGTTTAAAGATTGGTTTCAGAATCGTCTGCTTCCAAATGTGCCCAAAAATAGTGTTATTGTGATGGACAACGCTAGTTACCACAGTCGCCAACTAAGTAAAGTGCCGAATTCAAATAATACAAAAGTGGAAATTCAAAAATATATGATGGAAAATAATATATATTTCGAGGAAACCTATACAAAAAAGGACCTTTTAAATGTTTTAAAAACATTCAATATTGAAAAAGAATATATCTCTGCCAATCTCGCAAGTGCTAATGGTCACACAGTTTTACGCCTCCCTCCGTATTACTGTATTTTTAACCCAATATATTATGGAGCCAGTTAAAGACGATGATTAGAAGAGAAAACACATCCCCTAAACTAAGTAGTTCTGTTATAGAATTAATTAAAAAATGTGTAAATAATATCCCAGTAGAAAGTTGGAAAAATTCTGTGAGACACGTGATCCAATTCGAAGATTCCTATAACATAATGAATAGTAACGTAAGGCCCTTAATAATTAGTTTAGGCATAGATGAAGACGATAGTGATAGTGAAACAGAGCTAAATATAGAGTAGGTTAAGTTAAATATTGTATTATTATAATATTGTAGATTAGTATTTTTGTATAAATATTAATAGCTATTTAATTACATGATTAAAATAAAGATACTTACCTATTATTTTATATTTTGTTTTGTTGAAAATAGCTTACCTAAACGATTGAAATTAGTAGGTAATCAGGACCTGTACCCTTTCAAAAGGTCCGGTGCCTACACAATAGATATTTGTCAGACAACTTACTTTTGGTTGGGATTACGACCGAGGGTTGTCATTTAAATTTTATTGCGGTCGTGAAATCAAGGAATTATTGTGGAATGGAGTTTGCAAAAATTATCGTAAGTACTGTGGTATGCCGTTGTTTGACAAACCAGCGTTATGTATGAGGAGAATTCTGACGTATGTCATACAATATAGATATGATCATATGAATATGTATGGAAATGGTGGACAATTAGTAGTCATTCTAGCTAGTAAATACCATTGAGGGATAATGGCAAATTGATTATATCGATGCTTATCGTAAAACGTCCGCGCTATAGAGAGTGGAAAGAAGTATAAAAATAAGACAGTTAAATGAAGAGTGTTATGGATTTGAAGTTAACGATTCCGACATTTAAAGGTAGTTTTAACGTGTAAGTTTAAAAGTGATGGTGGTAACTGTTAAATGGAGAAAAAGATATAAAAAACTTTTTTATATTATTAGAACGTGCCAAAGAGATAAACAAAATATAAAAAAAAATAAGAGAAAACAAAAGAAAAACAATGCGAGTTAATTTCGATTAGCAATAATATAATTTTTATATGATTTCGGAAAATAGCGGAATTTGAGACTTTGTTGGCATCATTGAGAAGCGAATTAAAAATATCAACGGCATTTTATGTTACCACTCAGCAAGCGGCAAAGTAAGAAAAACGTTCGGTTTGTTATACCCATTGCTTGGCTTCATGGTTTTGTGCTTAATTTTGAAAGAGGGATTTCACCGCCGAGCATCTAAACAAGCAACATTTTTGATGTTTCCTTTTCTTTTTGCCAGTTCATAAACAAAGGTCGTTTTTCTTTTAAAAAATAAATGCAATCGGAAAAGCGTGAACCCCGCACCGTCAGATACTTTTCCGATTTCTGTTGCCATAGAAATCTGTCACATGGATGGATATGGATAAATAGATAGATAAATAGTTTATTTAGTGCCAATACATCGCGTGTTTATAAAGTTTACAAAATTTATAAAAATATAAAATGTAAAATCCACAAAAATTATTTAATATATAATTTAAAATTTAAAAGACCTCGTGAATGTTATAGCAAGCAGTCTGTATTTTCTTTTGAATTTAAAGAGAATAGCTGCGGAGTTTAACCTGTCATTTTAAATTATCATAAATAAATAATATGTGTTTGGTATTGCAAGAAAGAACAATGGAGGGTGAAAACGCAGGACCTCGTAACTAACATTTTTGATCAAATGCGTTTTATTACCTAATTTTGTTCAGAATATGTGTCTCCATCTATTGAAAAAGTTTAAAAGTGGTCTGTTAATTCGTTCCTTAGAAAATTACAGAAAACAATACCTCGTATCTACGGCAACGCTAATTTCAAAAGCAGGGCCTCCTATTTGTCTGTTATCATTCATTGCCTTGTGACAGTTAAGTAAGCTGCCCTTCAGTAAGTCCTTAAAAAACATTATTCTAGAATGTAAATTTCAAGTTTTTAGATTAGATAAACTCTTCGATGGTCTTATAATATGTAGTAAAAGTTTTTGTTAACTAAAACAATAATTTTAAATCCTAAAACAACATTTTTTTTCAGGTAACAGATACGAGGTCCTGCTTTTTGGGAGAAACTGGTGTTCTGTTACAGCAAGGTCAAGGAGTAGATGACACAAAGTTGACCATTCGCTTTTTTTAAGCGTTGGTCTGTGTTGTAATTTCAATCCAGCCGCTTATCGAAGCTCAGACCCAGATATTTTACTCTATCACACCAGTCCAACCTTGTGTTTTTGACTGGCTCTCGAAAAGTATGGCTTGGGTTTTGGCATTATTGATGCGAATTTTCCACTTGTCTAGCCACGTCTCGATAAGTTTTATGTCGCGTTGTAGCTTTGAGACTACCAACCTTGGCTGTTTGGCGGTGGCGGTGATCGCGGTATCGTCAGCAAACAGATATAATTGTATTTGCGCGAACTTAGGAATATCACTGGTATAGATATTGTACAGAGCAGGGGCAAGGGGGGAGCCTTGTGGTACTCCGGCTCGGACGTGTCGCACAGTTGATATCCCATTCTCTGACGAGATCGCGAAAATCCTGTCCGTCAAAAATATAACGAATCGCCTTTATTGTGTAGCTTGGCATACCTGGCCTTATTAACTTAAGAATGAGTCCGTCGTGCCAGATAGGTAAAAAATAAGATCCCGCTCAAACATATCAGTAACCCAAATTTGAATAAAATATTTTTTAACATAAAGCTGTGGTGCTCTATATAATTACAACGTTTACACTCGCTATATGTTTACATAATGCAAGGAGAAAGATTCTTATTAATAATAGAAAAAGTTGGCATTGATTCGGACGAAAATTATTTTTATCTATAATATATTCAAGAGTATGGCCAGGGCCTCCTTAATTTGAAATAACCTATTTTGTTTATTTAAAGGATATGTTATAAATATTATCTGGACGTTAAATTCAACTATATTCTAGTCTAGCTAGTCTTTCAATTGAAATTTACTTTCGTCTTTCTGGCATGAAACTTTTACAAAATCATAATTTACTTACTTAACATTGGCCCATATTCTCTCAACCAATCCAGGAATATCCAGCTTAGATCTGTGAGCTCTCTTAAACGGCGGATTTTTAACCAAAATATCTGCCAGCTTATGACGAAGCCCCGGATCGGGGTCGTTCTCCATCAGATCCAGGACATAGATGAGGTCGTCAAACTTTCCATCTGCTTTCACAAAATCAACTAGACACTCGAGAGCAGCAATACGGACATCTAAAAGAGTGCACGGTATTCAGTATAGTACGGTCGGCAGAGACTAGCAGGATAAAGCGAATAACACGGGTGCTAAGCCCATTGAATAGAATATAATAGAATAGAATAGAATAGAATAGAATAGAATAGAATAGAATAGATATATTACTATTTAGATACAATTTGTACATTGGGTCGTCAACAGTAGAGATATAAAATATAATATATTTTAAATTACAAATTAATTAATTACGAAATATATAAAAACAGTCAGTATAAAATGAATAAAATAACAAATAAACGCACAAACAGATATGATTTTAGCTATAATAGAATTCAAATTAAAATACTTTAATGGAATTACTACGACACATATATGTTATAAAGAAATAAATTAATATGTAGTTAAATATGCTTCTAAGACTATTTTAGAAAATAATTATATTTACATTTTAAGTAGGTAAGCTTAAATAAATACATTACAATAATTAAGAAATATATAAAAACAGTTACTATAAAGTCAATAAATATAAATATAATAATAAATAAATCTTAGCATTAACAGATAAGATTTTAGCTATAATTAAATTAAAGTTAAAATACTTCAATAGAATTACCAAGATACATATATAAATATAGAAATAAATATACATACAGTTAAATGTGTTTCTATCAATCAATCAATCAATCAAAAATATGCTTTATTGTCCAAGAATACCAATGTTCTTATTGACAAAGCTACCTAAAACTACGCCTAACATAAAATTGCAGGTCAAAACAGAAACAGAAACAGAAAGGGACAAAACGCCCATAAAATCACAAAAATATATAAATCATAAATATAAAAAATAAAATAATTACACGCACGACTTAAAATTATGTAAAGATCAAGAAAAAATAATGCTAATTATTTGTATCATTAAAAAATTCATTGACAGTATAGTACGCTTTTCTAATTAAATAATTTTTTGTTTTCCTTCTGAATCTCCTCTCGCATTGCTGACTCCTTAGGTTAATTGGTAGATGATTAAAGATTTTTTTGCCACCATATATTAAAGATTTTTTAATCTGATCGGACCTAGGAATAGGCAAGCTAAGGGTAAATGATTGGCGCATATTATAATGAGTAGAAACAAAGAGATTGTTCCTATATTTTCTATACATCAAGCAGGCAGTCTCAAGAATAAAAATACAGCAAACTGTCAAAATTGCGGGTCTCAGGAATAATGGACGACAAGAATCACGAACTCCAGCCCTGCACATATATCTAATCGCTCTCGTTTGTAACACAAATACAGAATTAAACAAATATTGAGAACAAAAGCCCCAAAAACAAATCCCATATCGAAGATGGGATTCAACTAGTGCATAGTAGAAATTTTTGGCAATGGTAAAGTCTAAGTTAACGGATATAACCCTCAAGGCATAGCAACTGGAAGAAAGTCTTTTACATAGCTGTATTATGTGATATTCAAACCTAAGAGCATTATCTATTGACAGACCCAACAACTGGCTGACATTAGGCATAGAAACAACTTCATTTTCTAAATAAATATTATCTAAGTTACCTTTCAAATTTAAAATATTAGTTCTAGAAATATTGAATGATAGTAAATTAGAATCACACCACTGTTTTATTTTGCACAAATCAGAATTTATATTAAGGTGAAGCCGATCGCTGTTTTGATCGTACCAGAGAACAGTGGTGTCATCCGCAAAGATTGTAAATTATCCCGTTATGGGAAGGTGGGGTAAATCGTTCACATAAATTAAAAAAAGGAGCGGACCCAAGACCGAACCCTGCGGGACACCCGTATTTATACTCAATTCAACAGAGCTATTGGAATTAAATGTAACCGACAGAACACGTCCTCCCAGATACGAACGAAACCACTTCAGAGCCGTCCCTCTGAATCCTCTTTAGGTTAGTTAGTTATTACATTTACATATCAAGTAAGCTTGAATAAGGATGACAGGTGGACTATAAGGTTAGATTAACGTAAAGACGTCAGTCAAATAAGAAAAAAAATACCAAAATACAATGATCAGTACGACTAGGCACTGAATGACATATATTCTGTCACAGAGTAAAATTCATTAACCAAAAGAAAATACTCTTGTCCTTTTGGCAAATCTCTCATCACGTAATGCTCGCAATTCAAATGGCAGCCCATTATAAAGTTTTACACAGTTGTAAAGAGGGGAACTCTTAAAAAAAGTTGTCCTATGATAGGGTATTTCAAACAAGTCGCTTCCACGCGTATTGTGGGTACTTGTAGATCCCAGTCTAACAAACATCGATCGACTGCCATTTACAAACAATAAACATCGTAAAATACAAACGCAGAGTAGCGCTAATAGTTTATTTTGGACAAAAATACCTCTACAACTTTCTCGAAAGTCTAGATTGAAAATAAGTATTATTATTCTTTTTTGGTTTACAAATATGCGATTGCTGTGCACTGCACTTCCCCAGCAGACAATAGTATAAGTCATATGACTAAAAGCCAATGAGTAATAGACAGACAAGAGGCCCTTGGTATCGAGCGAATTCCTACTGCGAAATAAGCAGAATTTAGCTTGCCAGAAACATGGTCCAGATGATCAGAGAAGGAAAGTTGGGGATCCATATGGGTACCTAAGAACTTAACTTTTTTTGAAAGATTTATGTTTAGTCTTTTTTCAATTCAAAATCGATTTCACGGAGAGACCTTCGATTAAACATATTCATGTTGACAGTCCTGTCAACGTTCAAAAATCAGACCATTCTTTCTACACCACAATTCCATTTCATTGCAAACAGATGACGTATTTGCATATAGATCATCCAGGCTATCGGCAGTAGCCACAACAGTTGTATCGTCCGCATACATTGTCACATGACCAGACACCACATTCATCGGCAAATCATTTACATACAAAATAAATAAAAGTGGACCCAGTACAGAGCCTTGTGGGACACCAAGTTACACGCTTCTGACTGCACGCCACTATATTTAACAATCATTATCCTATCAGTTACATATGATTCGATCCATCTCAGCATTGTTCCACGGATGCCCAAATTGTGTAGTTTCACAACTAGGAATTCTTTATTTATAGTGTCAAACGCTATAGAAAGATCAAAAAACAAGGTCGCGACATTCATCAATGTTTCGATAAACGCGATTCAAAAAACGACATGAAGCGGATTCAATCGATTTTTTTGAGAGGAAACCATGTTGAGATAAATTTAACACATTATATCTATTAATAAAATTCATTATACTCTCGTGGACAATTCGTTCAAAGATTTTTGAAAAAATGCTTAGGATCGAAACTTGTTTGTAGTTTTCAGTACTATTCTGGAAGTCGCTTTTCTTGTACATAGGAGTAACGTTAGCAGTTTTCAGAATCATTGGAAAAACTCCGTCATCAAGACTAAAGTTTATCAATGCAGTAAGAAGTTGTTTTATAAAATCTTTAATGTTTTTCACTATTTTTACATTTATGTCGGCAAATCCCGAGGAATTTTTATTTTTTAGTCCCACAATAACGCCAATAAGCTCCTCCTCGCTTACTGGATTGATCACAATAGTATTACAGATTGGGGGATGAATAGTACAGGCTGTGCCAACAGTGCCATACTTCTACTGAAGCTTTTTTATCGCTACTATACTAAAATAGGTTGCAAATTAATTAGCTACTTGGTCCGGGTCGATAATAATCTTATCTTTAACATGAAGTGTAATTTGTCGGTCTTTTGTATTTTTCCTATTTAACTTGTCATTAATAAGAGCCTCCGATGTTGATGTTAATGATCTGGTCAACAAGTGTCGAATTCCTCCAAATATTCGGATTCTTATGAGACAACACATCGCAGTTGTTTTGTGTAAGGCGATTTCTTCCTCTTCGCCACATGGTCTGCATTTTATGAGCCCAGTGTGAATTCCAATCCTCTACAGGAATTTTCTTTAAGAACACTGGCCTGTCCGTAAGCCTATCACTTGCTTCATCTGAGTGCGTGTTAAAAGTAGCATATCAGTTGTTCATTTCTTTGAGAGGTTTCCCATTGTAGCTCTTGCGTGTCTCTGGGCAGGTGTTGGAAGAACCATCTGTTCATTGTTGCCTTCACCACTTGTTTTGACATGTTTAGGGCGGTTTTAGGACCCTTCAAATTTTTTGCAATTCTAGTCCTGACTAGTTTGTCAGCTTTTTCGTTGTCAGCTATCCCTGAGTGACCAGGAATCCATACGAGTTCGATATTGTTTCTAGATAGATAGATAGATATTTATTTAATGCCAATAATCAAAATAGATTTTACACACGTCAAAAATGCATTCAAGTAGGTATCTATAGTAAATGACAAACATATGTTTAAACTTCCATAAAAATTTTACATGTCACGATTTTAAAATACAATTAAAAATAATTTAAAAATAAAAATACACATTGATGTACACAAGCACACAAGGAGATAAATCATGGAATTACATTGCAATTAATAAATTCTTCAGTGGAGTACAAAGATTTTTCAATTAAAAATTTCTTCAGTTTTACCTGGAAAACTCGCGCAGACAAACTCTTCCAGGCCATTGGAATCCTGTTGTAAAATTTAGAAACATAGTAATTCATAGAAAATCTACTCTTACTTAGACGAGAAAATTCTGGTATTAAATGGGAAGCATTTCGAGTATTATATTCATGCACCTCACTATGACTTGGAAAACGGTCCAAGTTCTGTCTAATCCACAACAGAAATCTATATATAAATAAAGATGGAAATGTTAATATTTTTAGTTCCACAAACTTTAATCTTACATCAGCACGAAAAGGCATGTGTGCGATAATACGGACTGCTTTTTTTTAAAAAGAAAATATTTTTTGTGCCTATGGAGAGTGACTTCAGATTAGAATTCCGTAAGACATTATAGAGTGAAACAAACTAAAATATGCATTCATACATGTACCCTGATTCGCGATGAGCCTTAAGTTTCTAAGAAGATAAAGATTTTGACAATTTGGTAGCAAGAAATTCCACATGGTTTTCCCACAGAAGCTTCTGGTCCATGACAATACCCAGAAATTTAACCACTGGTTGTTGATGCAGTACCTGCCTCTGTGTGAAAATAAGTGTTTGGGTTTTGCTTTCATTTAATGAGAGAGAGTTGGCTGCGAACCACCCAGAAACCCCCGACTGCGCTCCCAACATTTCATCCTGAAGTGCCAGAAGATCAGAATTTACGTTGATCAGAGTGGTATCATCAGCGTACAACACAAGACTAGTACCAGGTACACTAGTCGAAAGATCATTTACATAAATGATGAATAGGACAGGCCCTAGCACCGATCCCTGCGGCACTCCAACACCAACGGCACCCAATTCAGATAATTTATCGTTTAAATACACACTCTGTATTGACCGTTTAGCATTGAAATATAAAAAAAATAACCATAAGGTTGGAATAAAACCGAATACTATTATACTAAATAACAGTATATCGGACCACTACCCGATATTACTGAATCTAGAAATCATACTTCCTCAAAATAATCCACACAAAGTGCACCAACTAACATTCAAAAATAACTTAAACAAAACGTTACTACAAAAAACCTTGGAAAAGGAAAAATGGGAAGACATACTGCAGAGTAAGGACCCCAATATAATAGCTGAAAAACTGGCGACTAAGCTACAGAATATTATCAAAGCCTGTACGTTTCAACAAAAAATTAATGCTAAAATAAAGGGCCTTAAGCCTTGGATATCAACAGGCCTAGTTACCTCAATTAGGAAAAGAGACTACCTAAAAAAACAATCAGCATGTAACCCAACTAACTTACAATTACTGGAAAACTTTAGAAAGTACAGAAAAATATTATCCAAAATAATAAACCAAGCAAAAACACTCTTTTATAAAAAACAGGTTGCTGAAAACATGAAGAATCCGAGAAAGCTGTGGCATTCTATCAAAAATATAGTTAACGATAACAAAACAAAAAAAAATATTAAATGCATACAAAATGAGGAAGGGAATACAATTACAGACAACAAGACGATGGCAGAGGATTTCAATAAATATTTTTGCTCAGTGGGGAAAACATTATCAAAACAAATTAAACCACCCAAGTTTAAACTTAAGGACTCTAAAACAAATCCTGACTCCATCTTCCTCAATCCTATAACAACAAACGAATTAATAATTCAAATTAACTCTTTAAAGAATGGTGCAGCTGGGGGGGGGGGGGGGGGGGGGAGGATGGAATCAGTGTTTGTATTATAAAACAATTTCATGTATATATACTAGTGCCACTTGTGCACTTGGTTAATTGTATTTTCGATGCTGGGACTTTCCCTAATGTTCTGAAAAGCTCCTTAGTCATACCAATTTTTAAATCTGGAGAAAAAACAGAAAAAACTAATTACAGACCTATAGCTCTTACAAGTGTATTAAGCAAATTAATCGAAAAATGCATAAAACTAAGATTAAGTAAATTCCTAGAGGCTAAAAATCAGCTATCAAAAAATCAATTCGGATTCAGGGAGAGTCTTAGCACTGAGGATGCAGTTGCTGAGGTTACTAGTTTTGTTTTCGGCAGTTTGAGTGATAAATACAAACCTGTTGCTGTTTTCCTGGACCTGTCGAAGGCGTTCGACACTGTGGAGCATCGCACTCTCCTGGACAAGTTATATAGGGTTGGAATAAGAGGTACTGCCTATCAACTTTTTAAATCATTTTTGACTGATAGAGAGCAATCTGTAAAAATGCAAGACAATATCAGTGGCCCTGGTCTGGTAGAGTGCGGTGTTCCCGGTATTGGGACCGATCCTTTTCCTAATATATGTCAACTCATTAACTCAACTAAACATTGAGGGAAAAATAGTCTGTTTTGCAGATGATACTGTAGTGTTGAATAGGGATCGGACATGGAGCGGAGCCCTCGAGAGGTGTGAAAGGTCAATGCAGAAATTAAAACACTGGTTGGACTCAAATCTACTAACTTTAAATACAAATAAAACTAATTTTCTAACATTTGCAATGAACAATAGGGGTTTGCCCGATATAAACGAGATGCATAACTGCGACTGCCAAATTGATATCGCTTGTAATTGTTCTGAATACATAAAAAGAGAAACAAATATTAAATATCTTGGTGTTTTTTTTGATCAGTGTCTTACATGGCGCACTCATGTAAATTATGTAAATAAAAAACTAAAACAACTACTGTATAAATTCTATGAATTAAGGCAAATTGTGCCAGCGAGTGTGTTGAAGATGTATTACCAAGCATTGGCTGAATCAGTAATAACTTATGGAATCACAGCTTGGGGCGCTGCCACTGATAATGTGATGGCGCCACTAGTTGTGACTCAGAAATACATAATTAAAATAATGCACTTCAAAAATAAACTTTTTCCTACTGAGGAATTGTTCAGGATTTCAGGATTGTTAAACATTAGGCAGCTATATATAAAAGCAATATTTGGATTTAGTTTTAGAAATAAACTATTTTATCAACCTATAACACACCATAACAAAGGAACAAGAAATGTAACAAAAAACAACTTAAACATACCTAATACATTATATTCTAAAACACAGAGACATATTTAATTTCTAATCATAATATGTAGGTATTTTTCAAATTTGTTAAGTTTTGTAAATTTATAATGTATGCTCGGTTAAGTAAACAGCTCTGCTGACCTTCGCCGAGGTTAAAATAAAGACGTTTCTATCTATCTATCTATCTATTTCATACATCCTCCCAAAAATATTCAATTTATTGCCAGATAATTTAAAAAAAAGTAATACAAATAAAAGTAACAATACCAAACTAAATGAATGGATTTTGCTGAACTCTAGAAGAATATATGAAATTATTCCAATCTTTAACATTCTCAAAACAGCTTAACAATTGAGAGTGATACAATACTTTGGCTTGCTGTTATGTACAGTGTCCACTATTTTAGAGCTATATGGCAAAAATATTAACACTTTACTGTCACTGACAATGTGTGTAACTTTATAAGTAAATGTAACTTTGTTAATGTCTCGATGTACTTAAACTAACTGACGAAATTGTGATATGCAAATATGCAATAATTTACATTTAGGTTAGACTTAAATCAACTCATGTTTGCACTTGTAAAATTGTCAATTGTTTTAAATTTTAAATGTTAATTGATAAGTATAGAACTTAAAATAATGTACATTTATAATATATCTTGTAGAGAATAAATTGTTTATAAGGCTCACACAGATCCTATAAGATTCATTGTACCTATAATTGTGTTAACTGCGTAGACTATGTATAATGTGATATTTGGAAATAAAATTTGATTTGATTTGATTTGATTTGATCTGACAACGATCTGTTAAAAATGATTGAATAAGTGATGCACTATTATTACTGAAACCATATTGTTTTAAGATTCAAGAAGTAGTCCATTTTCTGTGGCGAGATTATGAAAGAAAACAAGGTCTGTCTATACCACCAAAATATATTGTTTTAGTTTCATAATCAAAGTCGCGAAACACAGTCAAAGGCCTCGCTAAGGTCACAGAAGGTCACGCCCGCAAAGCCTCCACTCTCAAACTCCCTTGTTATGGTATCAACCAAATTTAAGATAGCCAGTTCAGTGCCCTTATTGGCACGAAAGCCATACTGGCATGGATCAAATATCCCATGGGCTTCCATGTATAAATAAATCTGCTTTGAAAGGATTATTTCAAAAATTTTCACAATCACTGGAGTAATGCTTACCGGTCTATAGTTACTACACTCTTCGATTGATCCGTTTTTATATATGGAAATAATTTTTGAAGTTTTGAGATGCTGTGGAAAATAACTATTTTTAACACAATCATTGTATAATGTAGTTAAGGGGAAAATAAGCTTATTTTTTATGTTCTTAATTAAGCCCACAGTTAAACCATATATATCCCTACTATCACTATCCTTTAAGGCATCAATAGCATGCGTCACCATATTTGGTGTAATATCAGAAAAAGTGAAGCTAGTCACAGAACTCCGATTGAGGATATCGCCTGGTAAGTCACTAGTGTTTTTCAATTTATTTGCTATGTCCAGAGGCTGATTTATAAAGAAATTATTCATAGTATCTGAATCTAAACTATTTGAAACAGTTTTTTTGTTTTAGCAGGCCGAAAGTGGTTAATAACATCCCACATTGCTTTTACTTTATTTTGTTTAGAATGAATATAATTTTCAT
Organism: Polydrusus tereticollis; assembly: GCA_963920685.1. Taxonomy (NCBI): domain Eukaryota; kingdom Metazoa; phylum Arthropoda; class Insecta; order Coleoptera; family Curculionidae; genus Polydrusus; species Polydrusus tereticollis. The sequence goes on from OY987328.1 coordinate 23,498,331, forward strand.
TAGCAGCTTCTTTTGCATCTGCGACCCTCTTTCTATAATATTTTCTAAACTCCAAGAATGCACTCCTGTTGGATCTACTCGGAGTAAGTCTATAAACCTCATTTAAAGAATATAACTGTGTTCTTAAAGATTTTAATTCATCATTATACCAAGCAACATGACTTGTTTTAAATTTATTTAATTTTAATTTTTTTTTTATTTTTAGATGATCGCGAGACACCGAAAGACCAGGAAGACGAACTAACCTGCACCCCAAAATTAAGTAATATACTAAAAGAAAGAAGATTGGAGTTTAGTCAATTTATGTTAGCATGGAAAAATTACAATATCGATGTCTTGAAAAATATTCTTTGAGAAAATACAAGACAATGAGCTATTGTCAATCTGTATTGCTGCAGGGAGTTTAAAATTCAGGACCGTAAGTCTGTTGACGTCTGGTGTGGAATACTAAACAATAAAGTACTAGGGTCTATACTTTTTCCAAGATAATAAGGGTGAAAATTATCAAATACAAAAGATCCAGAATCTAATAATAATAATTTACGACCAACTCCAATGTTTATTTCTAATTATTGGAAATAAAAATATTTTGCCCAATATCCAAAATAAAACTAAAATGAAATACTTACCAATGAAGTTTCCGTACTGAGCATAAAACTTGAACAACGTAGGTCGGCTCGGTAAATGTCCAAACTTTTGCAATTTCCTTATTGCCTTCAAGCAGTCGACAGACACCGTAAATTTATAACATGGTAGGGCCTTCTCTAAATTTAGTAACCTGGTTATTTCTTCGAGTATAAGCTTTGTGTCGGCACTTAGGGTTTCTGCAGTTATTGGTGTACCCTGGGTTATTACAGATACTACAGGAGTAACTGTGTTTCCTAAAATTGAAACATTTGTCAAATTAACGTTTTATCTAAAAGTAAACATTAGGTAGCTTTATGCATAGAGTGCGTGCCACAGTTTCCCATGAAATTGTTGACGATCAAGCTTCCACCGTGACAAAAACCTACCTTACAATACTACAAAAATGTTCCGAGTGAATCCAATACATAATATGGTAGGGAATGACAAACCGGTGGCATACTTGACCAATTTAGGTTTTTCAACTTTTTATAGAATAGGCCGCGCGGAACTATATTTTTTTTATTGTAACTTCAAATTGAAAGAATTCCTTTACATGTAAACCCGATCTGCCAGTTTAAAAACGTTAACAAATATGGCAGACTTAATTTTCTTCTGTCATTGCTTATAATGTTAAACAGAAATTAATCACTACAGTTTAACTGACAGGCACACAGATAATAGGTCTGTTCCAACCATCAGTCTCTGGCAGTTTCAAATTGTCAAATACAATCAACCAGTTATAGGACTTAACAATGCATCCTGGGGTCTACATGCAATATTCATCTAGTAGACTCTATTTCTGATTAAAAACTAGTCCCAGGCTGCTGGTTGGACCAAGCCTATTATGTACAATGAAGTAAATTCAAACCACAATGGCGATGACATTGACGGTGCAACCCGTATAAAAAACATAAAAGTTGCTTCTCCTATCGTTAAGATATATTAAAAAAAAGTTTTAAAAAATAATATCTATGTACAGGCTGTCCAGTTTTCGATGGTTTTACGGGGTATCTCCGTTATTAGTAAAGATAGAAGGATACGGTTTTCGCAGCACTGTGCTATTTTTTTGTGAAAACAAAAAATGCCGCAATGAGTATTTTTCTAGTCCTCCTTGTTTTTGATATACGGGATATTTTGAAAATTTTACATTTTGGGACACCCCCATATTTAGGTTACCCTGTCGTAGCTTATCAAAGAAAAAACAAATGTTCTTTTTGTAGATCTTTACGTAGAATCCAGTGACGTACTCAGATTTTTCTACGTTCAATAGTTTCCGAAAAAAAAAAACTTGCTTTTTTTTTTAAATGGGTCACATAATATAATTTAGTTTATAACAAGCTTCTCAAAAATATATATTACCTTATTTTTATTTTTAATATTAAGAACGAAATCTACGTTTTATTAAAAAATATACATTTTTTGTTACTAGTCCATGACGGGTATTTAAAAAAAGAAAAGAATACATTATAATATTAAAAATTTCTTTAGTTTGTGTCAGAGTATTCCAATCCAGTGGCCTGAGAAATTATTGTTTAAGTAGGCCCTGATAATTGGCGCATTGCGAGCGGGTGCTCCATCTTGTTGCAGATGCAAGTTATTGAGACCCGCTAAGGCCACGTCTTCTATTATTTCCGGCACAACGTTTTCCAGAATCTCCAAATATTTATTCGCATTAAGGCTGCCTTTAAATATATTATAAATTATTTTGCTTCCTAGTATAAAACCGGAAACGTTAAAGGCAAACCTGCCCCGCCGTTCAAGTGGAAATATTACATGCTTTCCTAAGACCAAAACTTCGTATTGTGCCGATTAAATATACCAGCTGGTAAAATGAGCTTCATCGGACCATATACCGGTTCTTTCAACATTAATTTCCCTATTGATATTTTGCAAATACCAATTACAGAACTCTATACGGCGCTGTGCATCACCAGGATGTAAGTTTTGTACTAGGTGGAATTTATATGGCTTAAAATTATGTCTTTTAGGATTGTTTAAACTCTTCATTTAACTACTCCGACCGAACCTTCAACCGTTCTGCAAGAACTAGTTGGATTTGTTTCAATTGAAGCTAAAACATTTATTTAATCAGTCTCGCGGTTTTCCTTATTGTAGATTTTAGGCCGAGTCTGGCCGAGGTTTAGAAAATGAACCGTGTTCAATTAAATTTGATTTCATCCTTAGAAAAATTCTCTTATCCGGCTGTCGTCTTTACGGATATCTACAAGTAATTTAAGAAATTTAATAAATCTTCATAGAGATACTACAAAAAGGCGCATATTTACCTATTGAAATACACTTTTAATGCTTCATCGGCATTTTCATTACAATGGACATAACAAACGAGCATGTAGTATTTTTCATTATTTTCAAAGTTTACATTTTCCGCCATAATTAAGACAAACTGATTTTTACTATTAATTAGATATTTTAAAACAACTTAGAGAACCTGAATAATCTGAGAGAAACTAAAGAAGCTTTTAATATGACATAAATGACTGTGTTCTTTTCTTTTTTTAAATACCCGTCATGGCCTACTAACAAAAAATGTATATTTTTTAATAAAACATAAATTTCGTGCTTAATATTAAAAATAAAAATAAGGTATTATATATTTCTGCGAAGCTCGTTATAAACCAGATTATATTATTAAAAAATATATAGGGCGACGACCTATTTAAAAGTTTGCTTTATTTCTCGGAAACTATTGAACGTAGAAAAAATCTGGGTACGTCACTGGATTCTACGTAAAAAACTAAAAAAATAACATTTGTTTTCTCTTTGATAAGCTACAGGGTAACCTAAATATGGGGGATGTGTCCCAAAATGTAAAATTTTCAAAAACATCCCGTATATCAAAAACAGAGAGGACTAGAAAAATTCTGATTGCGGCATCGTTTTACAAAAAAGTAGCACAGTGCTGCGAAAACCGTATCCTTCTATCTTTACTAATAATGAGATACCCCGTAAAACCATCGAAAACTGGACACCCTGTACTTTGGAAATCATCAACTTTTGGAAGGGAAGTTGGGCTAGATCATCATATTTTAGCCTTAAGGGTAAGTTTACAAACACGCGTACAAGTATTAATACATGAAGGCACGGTGATGTACGCCCGTCGATATTTGCCAGTGTGTAGACAAATTTTGCGGTTTCTCAACGGAAAATTTATCTACACCCTGGCGAACATCGACGCGCGCACATCACTGTGCGTACATGTATTAATACTTGTGCGCGTGTCTGTCTGCCCCTTTAGTAATTTTTCAAGCATTTTGTACAGATCTTTTAGAGGCACCCGGTATACAAGGTGTTCCAAAAAATATTCGTACACTTCCACCGTTTAACCTGAGGCATCCCCACAATTCAAACTCCAGAGCAAACAGACAAGGCATTTGAAAAACTCACCACAGACATGAAAACAGCCCTCCAAGAATCAACAAAAACCATCGAGAAAACCTGATGATTGTTCCTTTTCTGGAATCCCCCGAGAACTCACGAAGGCAGTAAATACTTTCATTCGTGCGCGCCGTCCTCAACCTACATGCTATATTTAACGTCTCCTTGAAGTACAAAATTTCAGTAGTTTTTCGGGGCTATTAATTTTTCAAAAACGAGCTAGTGACCTTTTCTTAAACTGTGGTTGATATGAAACATAAAGTTGACCCTAAACCAACGCCCAGAGTACAGTAATCGCGGTGTTTCAGTTGGGGTTCCGCGTGTTTCTGATTATCAGTGTTTACATTTTTATCTTAAATTATAAAAACTAGCTGTCGGGAACGGACAAATTACACGGATGGCGCCTAATAACAGCAAACAGCTTAGATGTTCTCACTGCGAAAAAACAATTAAGCATAACCAACCATCAATCTCATGCCATTCCTGTTTGTCTTGGTTTCACAAGGGTTGCTCAGGCCTCACCAACCCCGAATTTAACAAGCAGGCTTCCATGTGGACCAAATCAATGGAGCCCACTTGGACATGCAACCCCTGTTTGGATCTCGTGAAATCCCAGTCAACTGGCAAACAAACCCCGAAAACAAACCCTCGGCGCTCCATCGGACCCGGTGCTACTCCACCCCAAGATATTCCCAATAGTGACGAGTCTTCCAATTGTCTTGCCCATAATAATGTCTCGTTAAACGATATTATGGAAAAGTTGTTGAAATTCAAATCTCAGTATACCAATCTTCTCTCTAAATATGAAGACCAAATTAAAATAAATGCCGAACTTATATCGGATATTGCTGGGATAAGACTGCAACTATCTGCTAGTAATAGTACCAAGGGCCCCGCCGCCGACCTTGAGGCCACTCGCCAAAACAGAAAAGATAGCTTTTTCAGGGAAGTTTTTCAGAGACAAACCCGTATGCACAATTTAATGATCTTTAATTTTCACCTTGAAGAAGGCATTCCAGAATCAGTTCAGATTTCCTCGCTGCTGTCCAACAAAGTAGCCCGACAAATCAAAGCCACTAATGTCGTCACGGTTGGCAAGCCTAACCGTAACGGTCACAAACCTATAAAAGTGACTCTCTCAAACTCCCACAATAACTACAAAAAACTTGGTCCCCCTAACACCTCAACCAACGAGTTAACCTGCACGTATCAGAATGTTCGAGGTCTCCGGACCAAAACACACAACTTCTACAGTAACGCTGCTTCCTCAGATTACGATATCATCGCTGTTACCGAATCCTGGCTCCAACCGGATATTCTAGATTCGGAACTTTTTCCCGACTGTTACTTAGTCTACCGCTCTGATAGAAGAACAGACATAATGGCAGCTTCCAGGGAAGGCGGTGTCATGCTCAGTATTCACAACAGACTCGACTCCGAACTGCTGGATGTCCCCGATATTAGTGTCAGCGCGCCAAATATAGACTTTTTAGGTTGTAAGATTACTTATCATTATTTTGTGTTTTATGTATTTATTGTATACATTCCTCCCAGCACCGTTAGCTTCGAGGTGGAAAATTTTTTCGAAATCCTTTCATCACTGGATACAATACTCCAAAAAAATATAATCCTCGTTGGAGATATCAATGTTCCTTCATTTTCAGGGCCGATCCCTCTTGGCCTCAGAAACAAATGCTTACTAAATCTTAGCGAGTTCCTTTGCCTTACACAGTACAACACCATCCCGAATTCCAATAACCGGCTTCTCGATCTCGTCTTTGCCAACTTTAAAATCAATCTGGCGCACAATGATTCGCCTTTGGTCGCCGAGGATCCACATAACCTGAACCACTCCACTTCAACTTTCGCAAATCTGACTATCCTAAATTGTATGAGCTGATGTTTGCACACCGACTGGTCCCCCGTTACTGCTTTTTCTGATGTAGCTAATGCTTGTCAATCTTTTTACAAGATTTTGAATAACAACTTTGCCGCCTGTACACCTCTAAAATCCCCTAGGCAAAGACGATTTCCCCCCTGGTTTACTAAAGATTTAATTAACAATATTTTTAAAAAAGAAAGAGTACGTCGTCACCTGCAAGTTCACAAATCCAATGCTGACCTCGTGAAGTTCAAAGCCTTGCGCAGCCTGATTAAGTTACAGTCTCAGCAGGCCTACAGGCGTTATATTAGGAACGCTGAGTCAAACATAAAAAACAACCCTTCCAATTTTTGGTCCTTTGTCCACAGTAAAAAGGCTCAATCTCGAATCCCAGCCACCATGAACTATGCAAATCAACAAGTCCACGGGCCCCATAACATCGTCTTTGCTTTCGCGAATTATTTTAAGAATGTCTATAAAACCTCTGGGCAACCTTGGCAATCTGAGCCTTTTAATCCAACAGACCAATATGAGATAATCGGTATACCCAGTGTTACATCCGAGGACGTTATTTCGGCCTGCAAAACGCTAAAAAATAAAGCTACGTCTGGCCCCGATGGTATTCCCAGCTTTCTGGTGAAATACTGTTCCTTTGTTATGAGCGCTCCTCTTTGTCATATCTTTAACCTGTCATTGAACAATGGCGTATTTCAAGAAATATAGAAGGTTGCCAAAGTTTGTCCCATCTTTAAAAAAGACGATCCATCTCATATTGAAAACTATCGAGGTATCTCAATCCTATGTAACTTCTCCAAGGTATTTGAGATCATCTTGCAAAAGTCCCTGTTTTTCAAAATTCGAAACAAAACTCCGCGACAGCCTCGATGTTCTTAACCAGTGGTGCCTGGATAACAAACTGAATCTCAACATCTCTAAATGTAACGTCGTTTCTTACTCTCGGACAAAAACTCCATTTCAATTCAATTACTCTATAAACGGATCCACACTGAACAGACTCACCACCATAAGGGATCTCCGAGTCGTTTTCGATGAGAGGTTCTCCTTTATTCCACATATTGATCAAATGGTTTCTAGCGCCTCTAGAACCTTGGGCTTTGTCTTGCGAAACTGCAAGCATTTTTCTGATGTATCTACATTTAAACTGTTGTATTACTCCTATGTGAGGTCAAAGTTGGATTATTGCTTAATCAAATGGTCCCTCATTTACAATTGCCATAATCAATCTGTGGAGTCCGTCCAAAGGCGATTCCTAAAGTATCTTATGTTTAGAGAGGATGGTATCTACCCGCAACGGGGTTTCGAGCATGGCCACATCCTCGCTAGGTTTGGTGAGTTGCCCTTAACAGTACGTCGCGACTCACAGTCACTATCGATACTCCATAAATTTCTTAACTCTAAAATCGATTGCCCATTCCTACTGGAGCAACTATCGCTTCATGTTCCCCGCACAGGTGCCCGACATCGGCCTACATTTTTCCTTGCATTCGCGAGATCCAATATTTTGCCTCAAGGTCCCATTAACAAAATGTGCCACAACTTCAATCGTATCTCAGCCCTCTCCGACATATTTCATGACAGCCTCCCAACCATATTAAAACACTTGCGCAATATGTCCGACTATCCTCATTAGTAGTCCTTGGTTCCTGTTAACTTAGCTTTAGTTTCTTACTTTTTGTTATTACATTTTAAGTATAGCAAGGGCATTACTTTTGTAAGATTTTTGTTTATAATTCGATTAATTTGTTTGAGTTTCCTGTAAGTGGGCTCCGGCCTGTCGGAAATAAATGGATATTTATTTATTTATTTATTTATTTATAAATACTGCCTTATTGGATTTGTTGCCAATAAAATCCAGAAAAAAATATAACAATGCATACAATCGTTTCATGGAATATCGTAAGAATAATAATGAAAGTTCTTTTTCAGAGAATGTTGTTATGGCATACTTTTTGGAACTTGGATTTTAGATGAAAACTTCAACTTTGTGGTCGACTATTCAATGTTAAAGGCAACCATTGCAATTAGACATGATGTGGATATATCTAAATATCCAAAACATCGTTCATTATTGAAACGGCAGACAGAAGGTTCGCGTCGTTCGTCTAACTGTATTTGCGTGCGGAAAGGTAACACTCTGTGCACTTGTTAGGAGAATAACTATTCCGTAAAAGTCTTCTTTCACAAGTTTATTAAAAATAATAATGTTATTAAAAAAAAGGTCTCTACGTGTCTCGAACCTAGAGTGACAGATAAAAGTTATCAATAGTCCACATAGTTCAATTTGATGCAATGCAAAGAAAATGCGAACAATGTCGCACAATGACATGCAAAACCGAGCAATGTTGCAACTGCAACTACCCACCAGACATCAAAAGCAAAATAAGAGCCAAAAACAGACTACTAAGAAGAGCCAGAGAAACCAGCGAGCCAAACATAAAAAGGGAGGCAAATCGGGAAACACAGAATATAAAAAAAAATACTGATACAATATCACCACTTAAGATGTGACCACAAAGTAGAGAAGCTAAAACTACAAGACACCTCTGCCTGGAAAATGACAAGGGCATTCACAGGGCACAAGAAAAAACCGCTCCCGGCGATTAAGTATAACCAAAAAACCGGAAATACCAATGAAGAAACAGCGAACATCATCGCAGACGCCCTAGAGGAACAATTCACACTGAACAAATTCCAGACAGAATGAACAAAATAAACAGGACAATACAAATTTGCCACCAAATTCCAACCCCGTAAAACAACATCTTCGCAATACCAGCGGAGATAAAAGAAACTATCCAGTCAAGACCAAACAGAAAAAATACTAGGACATGAAGACATAACAAACGGAACCCTAAAAAGACTACTTCAAAAACAAATCACAGAACTGACGAACATCATCATAACAATACACAAGCCAGGAACCAGCCAAACCGAAGCAAAAAACTACCGGCCTATTAGCATCCTGCCGGCCATGCGGAAAATAGCAAAGGTCGCAACATTGGACAGGTTAAAATAAAAAGCAGAAGAACTAAATGCAATCCCGCACGAGCAGTTCGGATCTCACAATAACGCTGGCAGAACAAATCGTCATACAATTCAAAGGCCCATCTAGGAGCGATCCTGCTGGATGTGGTGAAGGCTTTTGACAGAGTATGGCACCAAGGCTACTGCTAAAAATGATCAAGTTAGGATTTTCACCAGCTTAGACAAAAACAATCATCTCATTTCTAAAAGACCGAACATTCCAGACAATAATAGAGGACAAAAAGTTACCAACTAGAAAAATCGCAGCAGGAGTTCCTCAAGGATTCCCAATGTCACCATTTCTCTTTAACCTGTATATAAACGACATGCCAACGCACGAAAACACAAAACTACCATTATACGCAGACATTACTGCCATAACTGCAACAGATAGGGACCCCGACAAAGTAGCAAGATACCTGCAGAGCCCCAAAACATACTCGAAACATGGTTCGAAAGATGGAAAATAAAATTAAACCCGGGAAAAATCCAGGCCATCATGATTACCAGAACAAGAAAACTACCTACGCAGAAGATAAAAGTAGAAAACATACAGTAAATTGAAACAGCAAAATACCTAGGACTAACATATGACAAGCGCCTAACCTGGAAGGATCACACGAACGTAACATCGGCTAAGGCAAGAGGAGCACTAGGAAAACTGAGCCCCCTAATCGCATCAAGAAAAATGGCCACTAAGACAAAATTGACGCTACTAAAACAAATCATAAGACCAATCATCACGTACGCCTGCCCAGCCTGGGAACAATGTCAAAGACATAAAGGAAAAAACTACAAGCAGTTCCAAATACCACACTCAGAAAAATGATAAAAAGTCCCTTGGTTCATGAGAAACAACCAACGCCACAGAGAAACAAATATCGAAACGCTGACTGAAAACATAAACAAGATCTCAACAGAATTTTTCTTCAAGCAAGGGAGAACCGAAACCCACTCATAACAACCACACTCAAGAGAAACTTCCACCAAAGGATACGGATCTACAAGCGGCCTAGCAGTCCGCAGCAACAACCGCTAGCCTGAGAAGAAATCAAAAGAAAAAACCCAAAACATCAAAAATCATAGTATAAACTATCAGAAGAAATCAAAACAAAAAATGGTAAATGGTAACATGTGCCTATATTCCACCAGTCAAACTGATGATTGAAGTTTACGGTTAAAGTCCATCCGAACATATTTCGTTTGACCTAATATGTAATAATAGTTTTATTATATTGTAAACACCCAAAGAAACCCCGTTAAAGTACTTCCCAACATATTTCGTTTGGCTTAATGACTGCAATAAAACCCCTCATAAACTCGGCTTTCGCTGTCGCAGAGACGTATTAACCCACATTTATTTTTAATGCCAATTTATAATAACAATAGATAGGTACATTACTTGATTTGTTATCAAAATTAATAAACTGTCTAATTAAGGTTTTCTAGAAACAACTTAACTATTAGGATATTTCTCAAAACTTTTTAGTTACAGGTACCTGTTTATATAGTTTATATAAATAGTACACATAATATTCGAAACAGATTAGTACCTACCTATTTTACTTTGAAACAGTGTGCAATAAGTTAATATTAAAAGTATGTGGAGACCTTGGGAATCTTCAGCTAATGCGATATCTAGCTACCCTAAATATTCAGGAAGCATTTATCTTCTGACGCCAAACTGATCGTGAAAAATGTATGTGAATCGTTATAAAAGAGCGGTCACCCTAAAGTAATTGCACGGTATGAGATATTATGCTATAAGGACATTTTAAAAGAAAAGTTCGCAAAGACACCGGAAAAATGGGGTGCGTAGATGATTGTGACAAAGATGTTATTCGCAGGAAAATATACCAAATCTATCGAGAAAATGTTGTGCCCACGTTAGATTCTTTAAAAACACGGTTAACAACTGACGATACAACGATATCATGTAGCAGGACAAGTCTTCACCGCGCTTTGCAAGAGATGGGATTTAAGTATAAGACAATAAACAAGAGAGAAATTATTATGGAGTCCGAAAGATTAAGAAAAATGAGATTTCTGTACCTTAGGGAAATAAAAACATTGCTACTATAAGGTATTACTATGGCTTTTCATTTAACTACAAAATCCGTTCCTGCGCAAAGCAGTGCCCCTTATTTCATTTCAGTAATATAAACAGTGATGCCAGCTGGGGCCAGGTAGATTTTGTTGGTTGGCACGCTCATCGATAGTTTTATATGGGTAATTTTACCAAGAAATTCTTTAAAAACGTAGGTTTGGCAATCGAACAGGTAACGGGGTTTCTTTGGGTGTTTACAATATAATAAAACTATTATTGCAGTTATTAGGTCAAACGAAATATGTTCGGTTGGACTTTACCTATAATACTGTGCATTAGAGTGTAATAGTTTCGGGTTTAGCTGTATTTTCCATATCTATTTAATCATAATATTCTAAAGTTACTTAAAATTATACAGGGTCGTTGGTATGTATGGAAACGGTTGATTATTTCTTAAAGTAAAACAACTAACAAAAAATATTTAAGACAAAAGTTTTATGGTTTCGTAAAGTCTTTCAGAATTAAAAAAGGTAAGTATACAGGATGAGTCAGAAACCCGTAGAGAAATAAAGTTACTTTTTTTTTTAATGGAACACCCTAGATCTTACAATATTTTTCGATTTTACATAAAATTTGAACTTTGACAGCTTCTAGCTTTCTAACGGTACCCCATAGAGCAAGACGGCTTACATGTCCCTATCTTACTTTTTTATTATCTTCTCAAAAATAGCAACGTCCGTTAAACCGGAAGTACTATATTTCCGGCTTTTGAGCTACATCCGGTTTAACAGGAAGTTGACACTTTTAGAAAGATAGTTAAAAATTAAGATAGGGACATGTACGCCGTTTTACTCTAAGACGTACCGTTAGAAAGCTAGGAGCTGTCAAAATTCAAAAATGTAATTTTTTAAACGTCGATATCTCGGAAACTATTTGGTTTAGACTTATAATGCACTTAATAAAAAATAATTGTAATTTTACGTAAAATCCAAAAAAATACTAAGATAGAGGGTGTTCCGTTAAAAAAAAAAGTAACTTTATCTCTCTACGGCTTTCTGACTCATCCTGTAAACTTAATCTTTTAAAATTCTAATAGACTATAAAAAACCCTAAAACTTTTATCTGGAATATATTTTGCTAGCTGTTGTGCTTTAAGAAATAATAGACCGTTTCCACACATACCAACGACCCTGTATAATTAGAAGAATTTAGAAATGCAAGGTTTTTCCAAATCGCTCACAAACACGTCAATTTTGTTAGCTTTCGGTAAACCTGTAACTTCAATTCACTAGCGGGGTTGAGCTATACCCCAAAAGTTTTTAATGGGATCAGGGGTCAAGTGAAACCTCAATTTCAAGGTCCTCGAATTCTCTTTTTAACGATGACTTGTACTGTAGTTTGTAAAAAAATGCATGTTAAAGACGATCTTTAAAATTAAAAAAAAAAAATGTGGTATTCTTAGTTCTCTTTTAACTATTTTATGACACTCTTTTCACCACTATCTAAACTTGTAAAGGTGTAGCCGGCCCCCGCTAGGAGGTTAAAGTTACAGGTTTGAAAATACAAGTAAAAAGTTTATCCTATGAAAGCAAAATTGACGTGTCAAAGCGATTTGACCATTGTGGCAAAGGGGGAGATGGGAATCGAAAATCACCAAAAAAGCGGGCCGTCCTTTATAGAGCCCAACATCTAGCTAGGAAAATATTGAAATTTCCATTTTTTGTTACATGAGTTTACTACCTAGTAGAATCATCATCCCTCCCGAGTTTCATAACGCATTTTTGAACACCCTGTATAACCGTAAAAAGCAATTAACATAGGAACAAGAGACAAACACATAATATAACAAAATAATTGGCGGGGTTTGTAATGTAAGAATTCTAAGCATAAACTTACCTAATGCTTGGACTAGAGCAGCCCTATAATAATTGTCAGAAAACCTGTTTTTCGAATTGTCATTATATTTAAACAAATCCAGTAAAAATCTTATAACCTCAGGCGGACAAATACCATGAGCATTCCTGAAAAGCATTATAAATATTAAATTATAAGAATGCTTACTTAAAACTAATTTGTTTCATGTTCATAGGTCAAATAGAAATGGAATGAACTCGAGTAAGTGGGGGTAATTTTTAAATTTTCTTCCTAGATTTAAAAGATCTAATTTGATGAAGTATAAATAAATAAAGTGCTTAAATATCTTGGTTTCACTCTATGTAAACAAACTGCTTGGGTAAAAGCAACGAAAAAAATATTAATTTCAATTAATTAAAAAAAAATCTTCGTGGAAAAATGCTCTGTATTGTATATTACCATTTAAAGCTACGGTATTTTTTATATAAAAAAAAATATAGATACAGTGTCATACAATTACAGATCACATAATCGATTATTGTTTTAAATGGCAACCCATATTTAGTTCAGATTTGTAATCTCCAAGGGCTGATTTTAAAACATAAAATATTTATTGAAGTTGGTAGTTTCGTGGCTACAGGGGTTAAAAAAAATCTTCTTTATTTTAAATTTAAGGTATACAACAGTAATATTGATATCGCTCTTTATTTTCTGTTTTGTAACGATGATATTTAGACAATACATAATGCTGTCCTAATATTGAATTGTTCTAACTACTTAATAAATTTAAAAAAATATATATTTTTTTACGCAAGGATACCTGCAACTTTAGGTTTCCAAGTGTTTAATTATGTTTAAAGTTATTGTAAAAGAAACAAAAATCAACGTCTCGGTCTCAGTATTTATTTTCGGTGACGCGTTTCGCCCTATGGGGGCATCATCAGACCTACAAATACAATCACCTAATGCACAAAAGATAAAATAGAACACAATATTTACCTTAAAAATATGGCCCAGTCACACTAAACCCGTTCACAGCACGGGAAAACAATAGAAAAATATTACAAACATTAAAAAACATCAAAATACATTAAAAAATATAGACACGAACGTCCTTACCACACATCAAAACAATATTAAAAGTTAGGTTAAGCTAGCTAAATAAAGTCAAAACAGAAAATATCGGAAAAAAATTTTAAAAAATTTATTACTTAAAATTGATTTGAACTTAGTACCTTGAGGGTAATTGTCCGATATTCTGACCACTACACTACGGAAGCATTTATACTTGGACAGGGTTTATGTGTCATTAAAATTCAATAAATTATTAAAAATCAGACCCGGTTCAAAATTAAACACATCGTTTACACAGTTTAAAATTGGACTTTTCGTGGCCTTTGTTATTTCCAACTTCTCCAACAAATCCAATCTCTTACCCTTTGGGCACTCGTGTAAGACAGTAATGCCCTCTTGAGAGAAAGAATGTTTGCTCACCAGCAAGTGAGTGGCCAAGGCGGAGTTGGTCTCTGTAACATCCGACTTTTCGAACTTCTTGACCAGGCTTAAGTGTTCCTGTACCCTGGTGGATATTTTCCTCCCCGATTGCCCTACATAAACTGAGTTACAGTCCTCACACTTTAAAGAGTAAACCCCTGATTTTGATAGTATATCCATTTTGTCCTTAACGTTAATTAAATGTAAATGTTTACCCAATGTATTTACCGTTCTGTAAGCAATAGAAAAATCATATTTTTTAAAAAACTGAATTGAGATATCTCCCAGAAACGTGAGACACTTAAAATTGTTAGCCTTAATTTTTCTTTCGGGGAATTTAATGTGGTAGGACAACTTGTACTTATTGACAAATCTATTAAATATTTTGTTGATCGAAGAAATAGAGAACCCATTGCTTGCTGGTGAGCAAACATTCGTTCTCTCAAGAGGGCATTACGGTCTTACACGAGTGCCCAAAGGGTAAGAGATTGGATTTATTGGAAAAGTTGGAAATAACAAAGGCCAAGAAAAGTCCAATTTTTAACTGTGTAAACGATGTGTTTAATTTTGAACCGGGTCTGATTCTTAATAATTTATTGTTTAATGACACATAAACCCTGTCCAAGTATGAATGCCGTAGTGTAGTGGTCAGAATATCGGACTATTACCCTCAAGGTACTAAGTTCAAATCAATTTTAAGTAATAAATTTTTTTAAATTTTTTTCCGATATTTTCTGTTTTGACTTTATTTAGCTAGCTTAACCTAACTTTTAATATTGTTTTGATGTGTTGTAAGGACGTTCGTGTCTATATTTGTTAATGTATTTTGATGTTTTTGAATGTTTGTAATATTTTTCTATTGTTTTCCCGTGCTGTGAATGGGTTTAGTGTGACTGGACCATATTTTTAAGGTAAATATTGAGTTCTATTTTATCTTTTGTGCATTAGGTGATTGTATTTGTAGGTCTAATGATGCCCCCATAGGGCGAAACGCGTCACCGAAAATAAAGACTGAGACCGAGACGTTGATTTTTGTTTCTTTTATAATAATTATAAAGGTCTCTTTGAGAATTATGGATGGGTTTTTTGAAATGTTTAAAGTTAGCTCTTGAGACACACTGTATAAATATAAAATACTAATATTAATGTCCAAACATCCCCCCCCCCAAAAAAAAATTTTTTTAATTTACCGAATTTATTCCAAGAGATTCCGGTGTGGAAATGCGTTGTCCGCCCACATCCTAGTAATAAGTTAAAGCAATGGGAACATTAAATATCGCAAACTGAGCAGAAACAAGTAGATTAAGTTTCTCCCACTCAATCGTATCGCATTTCGCTCATTGTTCCGCTGGTGTCACGCCTCCCTCTTCAATTCAATTAATTGAAAATAAATATTTATTCTTTCGTACGTTGCCGCCTGAGTGAAAGAGTAGTAGAGAGTAGCTGTACGCAATATTTATGACACCTATGTCCAACACAGTACACGTCCCTTCAAGCGTAAATAGCACTAAAATTTAAAATTCAGTCAAAGCGGGAGATGTCACACCAGGAGAACAATAAGCGAGATGCAATACGATCGAGTGGGGCAAACATAATCTACCCATTTCGGTTTACTTTGCAAGATTTAATATGTTTACTCTTCTAACATAATACTAGCATAAATCGCAAAAAAATGTTAAGAATAAAAGTTATAGCAAGGAAAAAGAGGACAGTAATGGAGAAGAGGAATTAAGACTTAAATGTCTTGCGTTTAAATTACTGAATATTCTGTACCAGATGCGGCGGGCCAATTTAACAAATTCTTATCAAAAATTCAAGTTTTAAAAAATACCGGTATAATCTCTATAAATTTTGACCAGTCCAAAAATTTATAAAAGATTATGATTAAGAGATAGCAGCTCGAGTTTTGTTTGGATATTTGATATTTCAAAAAGGCGTGAAATTGTTGGGAAGCTTTTAAACAAAATTTTATTCACTGACAAGGCAACTTTCAGCACAACTGGTACGTTTAATCGAAAAAATAAACATTGTTGGGTAACTCGAATCTCCACAAAATTCAGCCTGGTTGAATACAGGGTTGTAGGTTTATAAATGTTTGGTGCGGGTTTATAGGAAATCAAGTAGTTGGTCCAATAATTAATAATAGTAGTTTAACTGGCCTAAGATATTTGTATTTCTTGAAAATGAGATTGAAAACATTTAAGAAAAGCTTCCTCTCAACCAACACGCTATACTTATTTGGGAGCAAGACGGTGCGCCGGCACATAACATTGACCCTGTCACACGTCATTTAAATGAAAAAAATATAATACGTGGATTGGAAGAAACGGGCCAATAATGTGACCGGCAAACAGGTCTAACTTGACGGTGCTGGATATTTTTCTTAGGGGTTATTTATAAAACAAAATTAATTACAGTAGGCCAGAAAACATTCAAGTTTTGGAACAAAGAATTTGAGAATAAATTTTGGTGCTAAATAGTCTCTATTTCCTATCTCCAGGGTCCATCATGTACAAGGGGGTGATGTTAAAAATCAATAGTTTTATATGTTTAATTATTTTTCTTTTGTTTGTAGCATTGTATTAAATTTTATTTTAAAATTTAAATAACAATCATAAAAGTAATTATTTTTTATTTTATTAGATTATTGTTGCTAAAATATTGATACTTAATGATTTAAACACATTTTGATAGCAAACCACAAATAATTCATAGATACCAAATGGAATTTAACTTGTTGCATTTATTTTTCAACGCCTCCGAGTTGTTATTTTAATAGTAAGAGAAGCATCGCCATCGTAGGGCATTTGATTTACAAGGAATTCTAGACCTATTTAACGAAAATAAATACAAAAATTTTGATTGCTAACATCTTAAAAACAATTTGAGCTAATATAGACAAACTATATATTTTTGGAATTGGGAAAAGAAGATCTATCATTTTAATAAAATAGATATAGGGTGTTTCATTTAAAAAAACACAAGTTGCTTATTTTTTTCGACATTGTAATCGTCTATTGATAATTTTTTGCTAAGATTTTGATGATTGAGTAAAAACCCTAAAACTTTTGTTTTAAAGTTTTTCTCTATCTCTTATTGTTTTCGGTCTAGATAGGAGTCTAAATATAAACGAAAGCCCTGTACTCCAGTTTTACCAAAAATTTTAAAACTTTACCATGTATTGTAGAAAAAAATACCATTATAAAATACCATTACCTCAATCCTGCCATAGCCAGAGGGATAGTTTTCTGTATAAAATAATGTTGAAAATTTTGAAAAATATTTTGTTTGATAATGGGAGGGGCTACAAACGAACCAAAAAATTTTCGAAAGATTGTCAACATGGCTGGTGGGCCTGCCCAATTTGCCACCATCGCATTAGCAACCTAAAAAGATTAGAGAATGGTATTAATTAAAAAAACTAAGAGTATAGTATGTGGACAATGACAATAATTTTTTTTTAATTAAGTACTCAATAAACACTACCGAGAAAAAGAAATTAAAAATATACAAATCAAAGAAAACAAGATTGTACTGTTTGCAGCTTGCATGTTTCCATGAACAATCAATTTTAAAATAAAAACAGAAACTCATTTTATAATTATTACTTATTTATTCGCAAAACTTAAAAAGTTAAATGTATTAAACTCTTATACCTAAAAGTTTGCAAGTAATTGAAACTAAACCTGCAATAAGCTTATGCAGTTACAAGTCACATTGGTATAAACACCTGGTTGTAAATAAGCATTTTATTGTAGATTGATAATTATGAATTTCTTCCCACAAGCCAATAACGTTGTTTATATTTTAAATCTAGCTCAGTTCTTTTTTTCTTCACATGCTCTTTCCACCAAAGTTTAGCAACAGCAGTCATGCCAAGATATTCAGCATTCATCTCATGGGGCACAATTGTACCGTTAACCTCTAAGAGAAGTGGCTGCGCTAGCTTCTTGTTAGTAAAATTTACATGGATTGATTTAAGTTCGTTGGATTTAATTGTCCATTGTCTTGTCAAGTCAGTTACCATGTTGCTTGCTATTTGAAGTTTTCTAGTAGAGCTCTTATATACTTGATCAAGTGCGAGAATAGCAGAGTCATCAGCAAATGTGGCTATATTTTTTTCCGATACTGTTATATAACAAATAAAGAATAGGGTCCTGGCCCTCTATTCTCGAAATATAAGAGAAGTGATGCCGTTTTTCTCTATACCGTATTCTCGAACAGGAAAATGACAACTCACTTCTATCAAGAGTTAGGAGAACGCGTTCTCTCGGAAATTTCTAAAGGTGCGTGTACATTAGCAAGAAACTTGTGACATTTATTGCGCAAGTAGATGTCAGCGTCTGTGTAAACACTCCCGAGACCAAAGTCCGAGAGGTGAGGTGTATTGGCGACAGTTGATCTCTGCAACTAAATACGTTTCAGTGTAGACGACGTATATTCTGCTCACAGAGTTCAAGATTTTATTTCCATATCTGTTGGAAATTTTACGCGAGAGTGAATTGTAAAGTTATAAAATGGCAGAAAAAAAGTGTTGGTCGAAAGATGACACTTTTTCTTTAATAACACAGTGGGAATTATATCCGGAATTATGGGATGTAAAAAGTAACAATTATAGAAACAGGATTAAAAAACAAAATGCATTAAAAGAATTAGCTGTTAAATTTGATACAGTGGAAAGTGAAGTATCTCGAAAGTTACACAATCTACGAACACAATATCATCAAGAACTAAGACGAATAAAAAAAAAAAAAAGCGGTGATAGAGCTGACGATGTGTATATCATCACATATGAGTTTTTTAATGTGCTGAAGTTTATTAGTTGTGACCATTCCGATCCTACAACTATTGATAACTTGGTAAGTGCCTTAATTTTGGTAAATAACTTGTAGACGTTACTTTTATTGTATATTAACTATTATGAATGAATACAAAATAAATAAACAGACATAAACATGTTCTGTAAGTAATATTAGGTAGATAATTACTATTTATTTAATATAAATAGTTTCCTAAATATGCCTGTACTGCCATTGTACCTCGCCCTGTGGCAAAACAAAGTAATCTCTAAATTCGTCTCTGATATCTTTAGCACTTGCACTACAATTATGAGCCGCTCCACGATCAAGATCTAACAGGTTAGATTGTGGCATTCCGACACTGCGCCATTCTGCGTCCTGTCCATCCATATCAAAAGAACCCTCTGGTGCATAAAACTGACTTTTCTGACTAATTAGAAAGTTGTGTAAGACACATATTGCTGATACAATACAAGCCGTTTTTTCAGGACCCAGTTCTATAGGCTATAGGCTTTCTTAAAATACGAAATCGGACAGCCATGAGTCCAAACACGTTGCAGGGGCATATCGACCTTGTTGACCCGCCATTTGAAATAAAATTTTGCTTTGCTTTTCCTCCACAAATATTTACAGTGCAAGTTCAGTGTAAACGCACCAGACATATTTTCTGCAATAATGCATGACATTTCTCTCACAACTACTTGCCAGACACGATTTGCGGCAAATAGTTGCTGTAGTGTAAACATGCATCCAAGTTTATTGTGAAATAAATGTCGCAAGTTTCTTGCTAATGTACACGCACCTTAAGAGAACAGGATTATATCGAGAGAAGTGCGCTGAAAAGGATGCGCTTGAGCGCTTTTATTTCGACGTTTAGCGACGGACAGAAATTTTAGGTTAGGTTTTACGGTGTTTGCTATTGACCATTTAAGGATGACGTCGCTGGGGGGCAAATTTGACAAATTTAGGTTAAAGTTTATGTCAAAGCCATGAAATTACCATTACATATTTGACAACGGCTATATTTGCTGGGGGGCAAAGTCACAAGTTTAGGTTATACTTCTTGTCAAAATCATATGTTCTTAAATGGTCTATTAGGCAATCCAACGACGTGTCAAATTACGTTTTCAATTCGTTCCACAGAACTCAAAAACAGTCAACGAACAATTCAGTATGGCCGTTGAAGGCAAAATGTGGCAAATATACACGGATTCAATACAGTCGAGTCCTGTGCTGTGTGCAGATATACACTTGCCATTGTTAACATCTCCAATAACATTCTCAACTTTAAGTGTTATTATACATAAATAACAGAAAAAAAAACACAAATTGAACAACAATAACTTATTAAAACACACAAAACCAAAATCGCTGTTTAAACTGACACTGATGTTCACATAAAAATAAAGGTTAGTTTTTCTGACGTTTGCCGTCGACGGCCATATTGGAAGCACTTTGTGACTCCAATATGACCGTGGCAGGCAAACATAACCTGGTTTGGATTGCCTAATTTATTTTAACTAGTGTTTTGTGGATTGAAGTATTTACGGCGTTTTTAGTTTCAATTTATAAAAATAAAGGCTTTTACAGAAATTTCTTCCCAAATGGTCTGGGCTTTTTTAAATGTGAAGGTATTGGTAAACTTCTCCGTTCTTAAGTTTGGATGTTCTTCTATACAGTGTGGCCCAAATTGGGCCTACATGTATGGGGATCTTGGAAACTATAGAAGATAGAGAAACGGTTAAATGGGGAAAGTTTTTGACAATTATATTTCTAACTGAAAACCGTTTAGTACGCGGCCCTATTTTTTTTGGTTTTTGAAATATGTTGAAAAAACCAAAAAGATGTATTTTCGAAAATATGCTGTAGATTTCTTATTATTCACTATTTTGGCAATCTGTAAAAACATTTTTAAAGCAACTTTTTAAGTAGATTTCAGTTCTGCAATTTAATTTTGAACACGACGTTTCAGTTATTTTATACCATCATCAGGTTCATTTTTTCTTATGGGCGCCATATTGTATTTTATACTTAAAAGGTAGCTTATGACGTCAGCTTTTCAACGATGTATTATTTGTTGGAAAATAAATGAAATTGACTTGAAAAATAAAGAAAATTAATTTTCGCAACACGTCAAATTTGAGAAGAACACATTAGGCATGGTTAAATTTGTTTAAAATATCATAATATTATAATACATTATTTTATTTTTTCCTTATGGTTAAAAATCTCATATTAACATTTCAAATAAAGAAAACTAAAAACGCAATGAATAATAATTATTGTTTTAAAAAGAAAATAAGAAAAAATATCTAACTTACTATACTTATTCGAAATGTTGGCCGTTTTTATTAATACATTTTTGACACTTTTTTAACACAGTATTGATGACCCTGCGAAGCGTGTTGCCATTTATGCTCGTAAACACATTCCTCACTCTCTCTTCTAATTCTTGTACAGATTCCGGGGGTTCAAACTCATATACTTCATTTTTTACATAACCCCATAAATAAAAATCGAGAGGAGTTATATCAGGGGATCTAGCAGGCCAATTAACTGGTCCGCCGTTTGAAATTAATTTGTCATCAAATATCTGTCTTAAGAGAGTTTGAACTTCCCGAACATGATGTGCGGGACAACCGTCTTGTTGAAACCAAATATTATTCAATTGATCTTGAGGAACTCTTGCTCTAATTGCCGGTAATATTTGATCTTCTAACAGCTAATTTGGCCATTCAACGTATGATTATAAAAGAATGGTCCTATAAGTCTGTTGTCTAAAATGCAAGGAGAAAAGTAAAGCTGGGTTACTTAATACCTGCTATGTATTTAGCAAGCTAGGTGACATTACTTACCATACATACCACACCATACATTAAAACCAAATCGGGTTTGCAGTCTTCGTTTAGCCAATTGGTGAGGGTTTTCTGTTGCCCAAAAATGATGGTTATGTCTATTAAATACCCCGCAGTTGGTAAAATGTGATTCATCGGTCCAAATTACAAGACGACTGAAATCATGATTTTGTTCGCATTGATTCACATACCAATTTGAAAGCTGCATTCTTCTTGGATAATCCGTTTCTCGTAAACCCTGAACTATAGTTGGCTTGTATGGTCGATATTTATTTTCCTTAAGGACTCTTTGTATGGTACTTCGCGGGGTTGGTAAGTCTCTTGCCGACGCTCTTGTAGATGATGTCGGAGCGGCATTAAAATAGGCTCTGACATTTTCGTCACGCTCGTTATTACCTGCTTTTTCGTAACTCTTGGGCCGCGGTTTTTCAAAACTTCCATGGTTTCTCAGGTTCATAACAATTTTTGGAAAAAGTCTGACACTTGGCTGCGGTCTTTCAGGAAAATTTTCAAAATACCTTTCTAATGCAAGGTTTGCAATGAATGTAACATTCTAGCAAATCAAATTTTTCTTCGTGAGAAAAACGCAATGCCGCTTTCTTTTAAATTCAGAATACACAAATAAATCGTTATTATTAGATAATAATAATAAAAACTATTATACTTTTACTCGTTCTGACAAGTAATATTTTTGTTTCATTTTCAAACGGTAGTGGTTGGTCATAGGCTACTGGATTTTATTTTTGATTCATAGGTTATTGTAATATTGTTGATTGAAACAATGCAAGCAGTGTTTTGTGAATACTACAAAATGTAAACCTTTTAATTGGTATTCAATTTAGGGAGTTATAGTGCAGTTGTCAAATTTGACGTGTTGCGAAAATTAATGAAACGTCGTGTTCAAAATTAAATTGCAGAACTGGAATCTACTTAAAAAGTTGCTTTAAAAATGTTTTTACAGATTGCCAAAATAGTGAATAATAAGAAATCTACAGCATATTTTCGAAAATACATCTTTTTGGTTTTTTCAACATATTTCAAAAACCAAAAAAGATAGGGCCGCGTACTAAACGGTTTTCAGTTAGAAATATAATTGTCAAAAATTTTCCCCATTTAACCGTTTCTCTATCTTCTATAGTTTCCAAGATCCCCATACATGTAGGCCCAATTTGGGCCACACTGTATAGTCGATTAATATTTGTTTTTGTAGGGTATTTACGGATGCAGATCTTGGCTTTTCCATTATAAAGAAAATACAGCTCTTATAATTAGTAAATGTCCACTCAGTTGCACGCTGATGTTCACTTTCGAAATTTTAACTGTCCATTTCATAATAAAAAATTACATAAAGATGACCTTAACCGTCTTCATAAAAATTATCGTTTAGAACACAGGAAACTAAAAGTATAGCCTTTTGGCCAATCAAACTTTGTCTGTTTTTTCATAATCGTTTGAGAAAACAAGAAAGGGAACAG
The DNA here is from genome assembly GCA_963920685.1 of Polydrusus tereticollis. Lineage (NCBI taxonomy): Eukaryota > Metazoa > Arthropoda > Insecta > Coleoptera > Curculionidae > Polydrusus > Polydrusus tereticollis. The sequence goes on from OY987328.1 coordinate 23,521,805, forward strand.
TCCGGATTCGATCGATGCGGTAAAACTCAATAACCTCATTTTTGTTTCGACCATACAAAACATGCTTATCAGCGATATTAATCTGACAACGTTGCTATGACATTGATATGCTCGAGAATACGGTATTTTACCTGCAAGAGAACAAAACCATGCGATGTGAGCATATGATTTGAATGTTCCCTTCTCTCGAGAGAGCGATCACTTCTCTCAAGCTGGAGAATAGACGTCCAGGACGCTTCCTTGGGACACGCCGGTTCGTCGGAATATTCATCTTCCTGCTTGATTCAAAAAGTCGAACAGTTGCCACTAACATTACACTAATAGCACATGAATAGTTATCACTATCTATATCATCATATGTTACCAAAAAACAAAATTTGTTTGACACTTCTGTATCGTTACAATTTAAAGTGGCATTAAATTTTCTCGACGAATATCCCTAGAGCATTAATAAATAACTCAAAATCTTATTACAACTTCCTCAAGCACGTTACTTTTTAATAATAGCCCTCTGCCTACGGCCGCGGATAATACGATTTTTTTAAATTTATGTCAACTTCAGTAAAACTTGTAAGCATCCGAAGAAAAACAAAGACTTTATGGGTATACGAGAGAACGTGTGAGCGAGAGAGACAGATAACGAAATCTGTAATTTTTGTAATGTTTTTGTGATTTTTCTTATTTTCAAATGGATAGAGTATTATACAGTGTCACCATTAAAGTCCGCACCATATGGAACTTTTTTTTATTAATGAGGTTAGTTAAAATTAAATTTTGGCAATCGTTTTTGCTCCAAATTAGACTAAAAATTATATAATCAAATGTCACCATCTGTCATTCGGTATCTGTCAAAAATTACATTTTAATCAAAAAATGCTGAAAAATGGCATTGTTTTACCGAATTTCAAAAAATTTTATTAGAAAAAGTTGTTTCTAGTACAATTCTTGGCCTAAATACAAAGTTTCAGTTTTCTAGCTCAAAGTTGATTTTTTTGCCATTTTTTCTAATTAACTTTTTTTATATTTAATGTAAGTTCGCTTAATGGATATTAAACTATTTGCTTATACCATACTCAATATTTTATTTAGTTTGTATGAGCTTTTTTTTACTAGAATGCCATTTTTTTTCGAAATTTAAAATTAGAGGCAAAAAAAATTGACACAGGTGGTGCAAAGTTATCCTAATTTAAAAATTTTAACAGATAGACGTCAGATATTCCATTTTTTTGATAGTACATACACCTAAGAAGTTTAAAAAACTTATAATAAAATTCCCAGATATCAGATTAGTTCAAAATTTAAACACATTTTCTTTTTATCCACAATAAAATATCAAGGCAATTTTGAATTTTATAAGTAGGCTATGGAGAAAAAACGAATTAGAGTGCCGAATAAATAAAAAAAAAATTTGCAGCATAGCACTGTTTCAAGAATAATGTCAAAATTTAGAGAAACTGGATCTGTTCAAAATAATTTTAAGAAACCTCACGCGGCAAGTAAATACGATGAAGCAGCACAACTTGATGTTTGTTTAACTGTTATTGACCACGGTCAAACTAGTGTAACCAAGATAAGTGATTCAACAGGGTGCAAGAGGGAAAGCATTAGAAAAATTCTTCAGAAAAATCGATTTCGGGCATATAAACCCAAGTTTATAAACACATTAAAAGAACGCGATTTTGATATCCGACTTGATTTTTCGTTTTGGTATCAGGGACAATATGAGGAGAATATTCTTTTTCCATACAAGATATTATGGACAGATGAAGCCACTTTCTCTTCGAATGGTACCGTGAGCTCACAAAATTGCCGATGGTGGTCCCAAGAAAATCCTAACTTCACAATTGAATGTCGCGACCAGTATCATTTTAAAACCAATGTTTGGTGTGGAATTTTGAAAGATGAGCTTATTGGACCATACTTCTTTAGAGTAAACTTAACTGGTGAAAGGTACCTGAATTTTCTTGATAACGAGATTACCGAAGTTTTGGATAACATGCCCTTACACCATAGACATAACTTATGGTATCAGCTTGATGGTGCACCCATACATCAAACTGTAGCAGTGAAAGAACGCATAAACCAATTATTTCAAAACAGAGTTATAGGGCGTGATAGAGAATGACACTGGCCACCCAGGTCGCCTGACATAACCCCACTAGACTTTTTTCTGTGGGGTTATCTTAAGCAGAAAGTTTATAAGAATCGACCGTTTAGAAATATCGTGCATTTGGAACAAACGATAAGACAGTGTTGTGCCGATATAAGACCAAGCTTTTTATAAAATGCTGTCAAAGACGTTTATAGACGGACGGGTGTTTGTATAGAGCGAGAAGGACGTCACACTGAAATGTGAAATTTATATTGCTTTTGTGTTACCTATTTAAAATGATTAAAGTTCCTTTTTGTTCCTTTTAATAATAATGATAGTTTTAAGTATAAAATAAATTTTTTATCAAATATTTAGATGTATTTGTCATTTGAAAAACGAAACATCTGACGTATATTTGTTAAAATTTTTAAATTAGGATAACTTTGCACCACCTGTGTCAAATTTTTTTGCCTCTAATTTTAAATTTCGAAAAAAAATGGCATTCTAGTAAAAAAAAGCTCATACAAACTAAATAAAATATTGAGTATGGTATAAGCAAATAGTTTAATATCCATTAAGCGCACTTACATTAAATAAAAAAAAAGTTAATTAGAAAAAATGGCAAAAAAATCAACTTTGAGCTAGAAAACTGAAACTTTGTATTTAGGCCAAGAATTGTACTAGAAACAACTTTTTCTAATAAAATTTTTTGAAATTCGGTAAAACAATGCCATTTTTCAGCATTTTTTGATTAAAATGTAATTTTTGACAGATACCGAATGACAGATGGTGACATTTGATTATATAATTTTTAGTCTAATTTGAAGCAAAAACGATTGCCGAAATTTAATTTTAACTAACCTCATTAATAAAAAAAAGTTCCATATGGTGCGTACTTTAATGGTGACACTGTAGATGTCGTCTATTAAATATACATCACACCATAATTACCTTTGTAAGACAATGCGCCGCCCTACATCTGACTTTATAATAGCACTGTTCATTTTCAATAGTATCTGTCAGAGCCAACCTAGTAGCTGGTGTAGGGTATCTAAAAACAAACATAAATATATAACAAAACCTTTTACATACGCATATAAGTGCGCAGTGGGCCGTGGTAGTCCTGCGTCGTGCGTCGACTCTGTGTCACGGTTGGGTGATTTCATACTTTGGGTATATTCCAATGTTTTATTTTTACTACTAACTTCTAAACCTTTCTTAAAATATGTTAAGATCACGTGCCATGTTTATTTTCCAATCTAAATTTTTGTCTTTTGTATATAATTCGCGAAAACATGGCGGAACGGAATTTTTATTAGGTTTAAAGAAAGATGCCCTTGGTGGGTGCTTTAGAAATTTTATATATTTTATTTGTAGCTCAGATATGGAAATATCTCTTCCAAAAATAGCACGGTTAATAAGAAAAGCAGACACCAATTGCAGGCAGGTAATATATATATCAATCAAATATGCTAATAATAGTACCTGTATTTCCACGACTGTATGAAATACAAGCATCAAATCCGGGGCTCCATTTCAGCGTTTGGTTTTTTCTAAGTCCTTGCTAGTCTGGTTGGGTGGATCGCTCGATTGCCGCCACATGCAACATGCAACATCTCGCACACGTATTCTTAAATATTTACAAATGTTTCATTTTGTTTAATATTAATATTTTCCTTTGATCTTAAGCCGTATCTACACTGGAGCAACATAACACAACATAATGCAACAACTAATTCCAACACAAAAAGTTTTCCTTTGTTGGTATATGTTGGTGTTGCGGTTCAACAAAAGTTGTATGTTGTTTATTTTTAGCGGTAAAGATCAAACGATAATATGAAACAATATGAAACATTTGTAAACATTGCTTTGGATGTGAACTGAATGTTGCGAGTTGACGTATGTTATATTTCAAACAATCGCGAAACTACTAAAGTACTAGAATCTTAGCAATATTTTTCGTTTTCGGTAAAAAGTAGAGAATTTCTTTTAGTTATTGCGTTTAAGTAAAATGCGAAGAACTGTTTGAATTTAATTGTCAATTATGCCAAACAAATTATTGACCTAAGCGACTTCACATTAGGTAATTTGTTAACGCATTTGGGATTTAAATTTAAAAGGGGCAGTGGCAGGCGCTACATTATGGAGAAACCGGATATTGTTTCAAAACGTATAAAATTTTTGAGACAATATACATAAAACTTGTTATCAGAAACTCTGTTAGATGTGATTTTTATAGACGAAACATGGATATTTCAAAATGGTAGCGACATTAGAACATGGCATGATGACAACATCAAATCAGTTTTAAATAAAAAACAATCAGACGGCAAAAGATATATAGATTTGCATGCTGGCACCAAAGATGGCTTTATAGATGGGGCCGCATATAGTTTTTTCTACAAAAAATAAAAGCGCTGACTATCATGACAAAATGAACTCTACATTGTTTGAAAAATGGTTGGAAAAACAGCTTTTATCTCGGCTCGAAAAACCCTCGTTTCTTGTTATGGACAATGCAAAGTACCATTCACGGCTCAGCGAAAATGTGCCAAATGCTTCAACGAGAAAAGCTGATATCATTTCCAGGCTACAAAGCAAAAATATCAATTTTATGGAAAACGCACTCAAACCCGAATTGCTACAAATAGTAAAACAATACAAAGCAAAATTAGGATATGTCGTGGATGAATTTATTTGTACTATGGGTTATCAAATTTTGAGATTGCCGCCCTACCACTGCACTTTCAACGCTATTGAATTAATTTGGGCCCAAAGCAAAACATCTTTTAATAAACAAATTATTGGAAAAGACAGGAAAGATGAAAATGCCGTTGTGGATGTTTGGAAAGAGGCATTACAAACCATTACCCCCGAAAATTGGTCTGATTGGGTTCAGGTTAAGCCATTGATAATTCATGTGTCAGACTCTGGTTCAAATTCTGAAAGTGACATTTCTTTATCTTCAGATTCAGATTAACTTTTTTGCATGTAGTTGTATGTTTATTTCTTTATTTTTTTATAAAAATGTTGTAAATATAAATATGAAACATACTTTTGTATTGTTCTTTTTTTCTTTTTATTATTTAGCTCATCATAAATTATATGTAAAATAAAACATAATTTCAATAATACTGTAATTGAATCATATATATTTCCCGGGTGAAGATTATTCATATTAAAGAGGAAAGAAAAATCCAAAATTCTTCACAAATATTTAATATCTCGCGCTCTACGCGTTTCGGTTTCTTAAACCATTTTCAAGAGCTGTATAATATAATCGCAAACTTTACATTAAGGACACAAACAAGCTCACAATAGCGAGCACAGTGCTCGCCATTGTGATAAATTATAAAGTCAGATGTAGGGCGGCATTGTCTTACAAAGGTAATTATGGTGTGATGTATATTTAATAGACGACATCTATAATACTCTATCCATTTGAAAATGAGAAAAATCACAGAAACATTACAAAAATTACAGATTTCGTTTACTGTCTCTCTCGCTCACACGTTCTCTCGTATACCCATAAAGTATTTTTCTTTCTTCGGATGCTTACAAGTTTTACTGAAGTTGACATAAATTTAAAAAAATCGTATTATCTGCGGCCGTAGGCAGAGGGCTATTGTTTGTGTCCTTAATGTAAAGTTTGTGTTTATATTATACAGCTCTTGAAAATGGTTTAAGAAACCGAAACGCGTAGAGCGAGATATTAAATATTTGTGAAGAATTTTGGATTTTTCCTTCCTCTTTAATTTCAATAATCCTGGTTTCATTTTTAATTTTTACTTTTCTGAAATAATACATTCCGGATCTGACCCAATATCCCACCAGCATTCACCACAGATATCAAACAGTTTATAAAAGGATACAAAATACACCCTCATATTACATTATGCCTCTCTTCCTCAGGTACACGCTTGGGTACCTGGTAAAAGATAGAACACTAAGACTTATGTGATTTATTATTTTGCTTTCATTGAAGGGCATTAACTGGATATTCCGTTTAATTTATTCTTGCTTTTGATTTGTATGAAAACAAAGAATACCCTGTAGCGTTCTTTGTTGCACGTTTTATTGGGGTTTCGGTATTTTTAAATAATCTCTACTATATTATTTATGATTAAACAGGAAAGAAAAATCCAAAATTCTTCACAAATATTTAATAATTCGCTCTACGCGTTTCGGTTTCTTAAACCATTTTCAAGAGCTATCTAAAAAGTTTATTCATATAATAATCTCAGGTATAAATCAAAATAATTTGGTGTTACTTACATAATATAGACAAAACTTTACACTAAGGACACAAACAAGCTCACAATGGCGAGCACAGGTTTACTAACTATATAAAACGGGATAAACCCAAAAAACATTTAAAAATAAAACACTTAAAAAATAAAACAAAATACACCGAACCATAGCGACATCTATATTGTACAAAGAGAGGTTCCATTATTTAAACAATCATTCACTACTTAAATTCGTTTATAATTCTCGCCGCTTCTCTATAGTGGGCGTTGACAGGATCGTTCAAACACTCAATTTGATTATTTATCTCTAATTTCGCTATTTCAATATTTTCTAAAAAATTCAACTTTAGGCCTTTATTCGCATTATGTAGCATTTTAAAGTTGTCTTTAGTATTAAAACTATGTAAATTTTCTCTTAAATGTAGGCCAAAAGCTGATCTCTTGTCATTAGGCGATTTCTGAGAGTTTAAATGTTCTTTTATTCTAACCTTAACTCAGAAATCGCCTAATGACAAGAGATCAGCTTTTGGCCTACATTTAAGAGAAAATTTACATAGTTTTAATACTAAAGACAACTTTAAAATGCTACATAATGCGAATAAAGGCCTAAAGTTGAATTTTTTAGAAAATATTGAAATAGCGAAATTAGAGATAAATAATCAAATTGAGTGTTTGAACGATCCTGTCAACGCCCACTATAGAGAAGCGGCGAGAATTATAAACGAATTTAAGTAGTGAATGATTGTTTAAATAATGGAACCTCTCTTTGTACAATATAGATGTCGCTATGGTTCGGTGTATTTTGTTTTATTTTTTAAGTGTTTTATTTTTAAATGTTTTTTGGGTTTATCCCGTTTTATATAGTTAGTAAACCTGTGCTCGCCATTGTGAGCTTGTTTGTGTCCTTAGTGTAAAGTTTTGTCTATATTATGTAAGTAACACCAAATTATTTTGATTTATACCTGAGATTATTATATGAATAAACTTTTTAGATAGCTCTTGAAAATGGTTTAAGAAACCGAAACGCGTAGAGCGAATTATTAAATATTTGTGAAGAATTTTGGATTTTTCTTTCCTGTTTAATATGAGTAATCTTCACCCCGGAGATATCTATGATTCAATATTATTTATGATCCTAAAAATTTAAAATATAAATGCAGTCAAAAAATGAGGCGTGGAATGCAGTTTGTTCAGCTGTTGGGTGCCAATCTATTGAAGAAGCAAAAAGAAAAATTCAGTCATAATCACTTAATACAACGCAAATAGCAGTGTAGACAGAACGTTGCATTTAAGTTGTATAAAGATACTTTAACAAGCGCAAACATTCTTTAAAGTTTGTCGGCAAGTGACTCATCCAACAAATTAACATGGGCAAATGTTTTTCTTCTTAGTAGACATTTTCTGACCGAGCTTGAACGCCTTTTTTATCATTTACATAAAACAGCTGACCCATTCATTGCGAGCACTGAAGAAGATCCGTCTAGCTTGCGCTCAAAACTACTATGCTATAGTCTGTGGGGGGTTAACGCCCGCAGATATAACTAAACTCGCCTCCCGCAAAAATTTCAAACTTTGCTAAAAGTTTACATCTTAAGGTGCGTATACACCGTATGTGTATGCGAATACAACGACGCAACAATTCGCGATCAGTTGACTTATACAACATAAGAGGACTAAACTCGAACATTCATGCAGCCCATCAGCATTTACAATATACCAAACCTTATGTACTCACATTAACCGAAACAAAGGTCAGATCATCAGTAGTACGGTCAGCTATTTATATTCTGGATACGAGTTCCATCACCGATGTAGGCGCACCTTTAGTCTTTGTCCTTCGTCAGCAGTAATATCATTTTTTGTCAACGAAAGGAGACACTTAAAGCCTAGACTTTGGTTAAATGTGGTTCGAAATATTGACGCAAAAAATTACAAAGTTCATCTGCTGCATTTACCGACCGCCACGCGATACCCATTATAGAGACTTGTTCTCATCACTTGCTAATACTGGTCGAATTTTTGCAAACCCACCATCGCGATTCTGAAGTTGTCAACCTTGGCGACTATAACGTTCATAAGTAAACTGGTTCAAATACTCAAATACAGGAGACAAGCAAGATCGCGAAACTGAATCCTTGGCTATCATTCAGCTCTGGGCTTAATCAACTCGTAGGCGAGCTAACTCGGATTCCAGAGCGAGATGGTTAGTTTCTCAGTTTCTTGGATCGTTTCCTAACTTTAAACTCCGGCTTGTACATGTTCACCGTAAAGCATCCGTTAGGAACGTCTGCCAACAACCTTATTTCGTCACCTAACAAACTACCAATTGGTGCCGGACAGCCTCCTAAATCTCGCAAGATCTGGCAATATACATCAGCTAAGTGGGATGACCTAATGACCATTTCCGAACCTTTCTTTGGCAGAACGTTCGATTTACCTCTGACGATCCATCCATCAGTGCTAGAGAAGTATCAGAGTTCATCCCTACTTGCATAAAATCCTTCATTCCCTTCATAAACAAGCTGCCTTCCAACGGCAAGCCTTGGTTTTACAAAAATTGCGAAAGAGCTGTTAGATCAAAAAATTATTTTTACCAAAAATCGTGACATCTTCCTTAACGCCCGAAACCTATGCAAGCAAACGACAAACCGAAAGAAAGCACACAACTAGAGGGTCAAAGACAAACTTCTTGAATGTCCCAACGGATCAAGATCATTTTGGTCAGCAGGTAAGTCAGTTAGTCAGAACTTTACCAAGTCTACCACTCCACACATTGTGATGGCACTATTGCGATAGGCAGCAAGAAGTCTCACATCTCAACAAAGACCTGGAGGAAATTCTGTCTTGAGGTGACAGTAACGAAGTAGAATTTAACGCTAAAAAACCCAGGTAGCAGTTTCTTCTAAAAAAAGTTAATGTTAAATAAGAAGCAGATATTATTACAGTTATGGTGGGACACTCGATTCCCTTGGCTTAACCAATTCATTTATTGGGCGTCAATTTGGATAATCATGTCATAGTCACGTTGCGGCCATCGCTAAGGCAGCCTCGTAGAAGCTTGGGACACTTTTCCGAACTAAGAACTGTAAGAACAGTTTCTGATGCTCTATAAAGCCCAAATTCGACCATTGCTCATACATGTGGGCCTCTGCTCCTGAACATGCCCCGAGACTGCTGGATTCCATTCAAAAAAGTGGCTTGATCGTCGACCATGATCTGACAAAAAACCTTGAAAGCCTAAAACATCGAAGGCGACTTGAGCCTTAATTCCCAACGAGTATAATCTCCAAAGATTCAAGACCAACTTGAATCGCTTCCTGTGCACACGCACCGTTCCCAAAGCGTCATGAAGAATTTGTCCTGCAGTTCTGTGCCTGGTCATAAAAAAAAGTGCACAGTTCACGAGTAGTTGCAAGACAATATCTGCATTAAACCAGATTTTTGTTTAATGCCGTTCACTAAGGTCAGTACGCTCAGTGATCCGCGTATTTAATAAACATGTCTTATGAAGAAGTAGAAAACAAATACAGTGACAGTCACTTATTGGCAAATTTAAGACGAGAATATGCTGTTCGATTTAAAACTTCAAAACAAAATACTAACTAAATACGATTCCCCCACGAATCGGTTTAAAATAACATTAACAATAATTTGTTGACGCGAATACTTTGACCGTCCACACCTAACCGAGTTCTAGCGATCGTATCGTTTGCATTTTTGCATTGTCTACCCCAAGGGTAGTTAATGCGGGGGTACCTCAGGGAACCGTGCTGTCACCGCTATTATATAACTTGCCGATTTCCCGAGGTATCCCCTCACAAAACTCGCCCTGTATGCGGACGATGCACTTATTTATGCACAGTCCTTCTATGCGAAAGCTGCAAAGCGACAGATCCAGTCGCATATAAACATCCTGGGTCCATACTTCAAAAAATGGAAGATTGCAGTCAATCCAAGTAAAACGGTTTGTGCAACTCTGACTAAAAAGTTCACCAACAACAGAATTTTTGTCCCTTAAAATCAACGACATAAACATACCGCCACAAAGACGCTTCAAATACCTAGGACTGACTATAGATCAGCGATTATTCTTCAAATCCCACATATCCGAGACCCTGAAGAACGGCTTTGCAGCAATGCAAAGCCTCTATTCAATCCTTTCGAAAAATTCCCCCCTTTCACCCTTCAACAAATTACTCATCTATAAACAAATAATTAGACCTGTACTTACATACGCCGCCCCTGTATGGTGTAGCGCCAGGAATACTCAGCAGCAACGCCTGCTGAGATTCGAGAATAACATCCTCCGATGTGTGACGTCATCGAATAGATACGTCACAGTCGCAGATCTGCACCATATGGCGGCAATAAACGACATAACAACTCACATACGTGACATATCAAACAAATTTTACATGCACAAACTACAGAATTCACCACTGACAAGAAACATCACAGACAGACGTATTGACAATGACCAAAATACGACACACAAACCACTATACTACCGACTACCAACTTACCATCTTCCACCGGCAAACATACAACAACAATAAACGAACGAATGGAAAAACAAAATTTAATTTCAACAAACATTGACGAACCTTTTTATGAATAACGGACGAACATAAACAAATTAAATTTTTTTGACGTATACGGACAGACGTACAAAAGACTAACAAACAATAATTTAACATAAAATAATGACTGAATAAAAGTGTTCATTAAGGCTGGATCTACGCTGAGTTCTCACCGAGATCGGCGTAAATTCGGCCTGAAGTGCATACTCAGGACACGGACTGGCCGGTGGTAGGGACTCATACAGACTCCAACCGACCTACTACCAAGACCCACCTACTAAATCGGGCCGCATTCCGCCGATCCAGGGCGGTTGGGCAGAGGTTATTTGCTGCTGTGCTTCTAAATTAACTGACATGGGCGGGTATAAAATGTCATGTACCTGAACAAATTTAACTGGGTTTTTTACCATTTTTCCCAGGATGCTCTGCTATTGGTATTACAATTGACTGCTATATAAAGGTGTTAGTATGGTTGTGTTGCGCTGTATGGCAATTGCATTCCCGTGATACCCGGAAAGGCACCTAGCCGGAACGTGCGTTTTTTGTGTGTATTTTTGGGATGCTATTTTACAACCAATAGGCCAAAATAACGGCCGCCGGGCATTGCCTGGTTTTTATGGGCGCATTTTGGGCCGTATGCTTACGGTCCCTATGCGCCAAACCTTGTAAAATTAGTTTTAAGTATTGTATACTAGATAGACTAATTATTAGTTGTAATTAGCATTGCTAAACATTATAGGACAATAAAGGAAAATTTTAAAAGTAAAAAGTAGCATCGTTTGAAATTACCGACAGCTGACATGAATTTTGGTGAGCTTAACGCGAACAGGATAAAAGATTCTTTACAGGGAAAACTAATGCAAGGTATTTAAAAACTATGCTTTAAAACCAAAGGGCAAGAAAAGTTGAAGCGGCAAGGGGTTACCGAAAAGAGTCGAACAACTCAATTTCTTACAAAATAATACATTTTAAAGAATAATATACCTTTCTAGTGCCGATATGGCTTCTATTTGCGCTGTCACATCTCTTTCGTGTCTCAGTTGATATTGCCACTGGTAATCGGGCTGTTCAATTACTACCGATCTCAACAAAGTCATCTCTGGATCTAACCTAATCCAGAGTACAGGTGAATCGCTAAAAACAAGACAACATTATTTTTCTCTTGTATAGAATTGACTAATCTTAATAAAATTTAGAAATTTATACAATTTACTCCTGATAAAGAATTATTGGTTGAGTTCAATAACTTTTTAAATTTTACACCGATCTTGGTAAATTAAAGAGAGACCCGTTATTTTTCTTGCTGTATTCCATACAAGGAGGAACAAAAGTTACAAAATACAATATATCCCGCCAGCTTGCACTTAATATTTTTTTGGCATTTAACTTACTCCATTGCGCTTAAGTCCATATCTACTTCTTCTCCAGTACACAAGGGAATCTTCTTTTTCTTATTTCTTCTGCTTTTTGAATGACAAGTTATGTCAGACTTAACTACTGTATTTTCAATTTGAAGATTATGTTTGAAAGTACCATCCAATTCTTGTAAAGTGACCAGTAAAGGACCCACATATTTTCTAATGCCTGTTTGGGACGTGGCGTCCTGACGAATCTCTAGTTCTATCGTGTTTCTATAGGAAATAAAATTACACGCAAATAAGTTTAAAGAGGAAATTTTCGATCTGTACTGCGTTCAAAAAGCTAACATAAAATCATACTACATTAAAATACCGCATTTAATAAAAAACAAAATAAAATAACATAAAAAAATATTTTATAAACGTAAATCAAGTATTTTCAAAAAGTAACTTATGATGGACCGCTTGTTACATTTGTTAATTTAAAGAACTGATGGCCTACCAAGATTCAGTGTTAGCAGTAAATTCGAATGCGATGCGATACTATACTTTAATGCCGAGAAAACTCAGCTTATAAGATAAGAAAATGCACACAGTAAATCAGGACAATGTAAAGCTTCTATGCGTATATTTCGATAATGCTCTCAATTAGAAATTCCATTGTAATCATCTCCTTAAATCACTTAACATTCAACATTTTTTATTAAGAAATCTAAAGACAATCTTAAATATTAATTACAATATATCAAGAGCAATATTGAATCACGGATACGGTAAGGCATCTGTTTCTGGGATTGGTGAACTCTTGCTCCTAATATCTTTATAATACAAACTCGGACGCTTTAGTCTGTTGCTTAATGCGAGAGAGTAATAAATCATTATTGAGCTATAAATCCCAGTGGTCTTCGCCGTATTCCATAGGTGTAGTCCAATTATTATTATTGAATTATGTTTATTGTCAGGGGTCCCGAGATCTTGTAGGTAGAGTTTGTTTCAAAAATTTGAAATGTTTAGTTACTCTCCGGCAGTGTTTCTGAATTTATTGCTGAGAAACGAATTAGTAAAACTGGGCTTTCTAAAAATGAGAAAATTATTATTCTCAATGTGTTCAACGCTCTTCGCCGCCAAAATTCAACATTCTGAGTTGCAAAAATAGTTGAAATGTGTTCGAATATGACTGGAGTCGGACAGCCAACAACATACCGACTTGTGCACGAGGGTAAACGCGGCCCCATCAGGTCACCAAAGAGAAGTACAGGAAGAAAAGAAACTGTAATAAATGAGGATGAAAAGACTGCCATCAGAAGAATCATACACTCGTTTTACTTAAAGAACGAAAAACCTACCTTGCACACAATAATGTTAAAATGAAATAGGATGATTTCATTCCACCCATGGGTAGGAAGAAACTATGGAAAACTTTGAAGGAAATAAATTTTTATTATGAAAAAATTCAAAACAGAAAATTATTTTAAATAGAGAAAGATGAAATCATCTGTTGGCGACGACGATATTTGAGGGCAGTTAGACAGCCATTTCATAAAGATATGCTGAAAAAGGAGCTACTGGAGATTGTGATGTTGAATAAACCTATCTGTATGACATTTGTTGCCGGCGAAATCGCTTCAAAACGAGATATAACGGTACTTCGCCTTCCGCCATATATCACTGTAAATTAAACCCCATAGAATTGGTGTGGGCGCAAGTAAACGGGTTTGTAGCAAGGCATAACACCACTTTTAAAATGAGAGACGTTGGAAACCTCTTTCAGGAGGAAATAAAGACAGTGGATCGTGAAAAATGTAGTAAGTGCATCAAATATGTCATTGAAATAGAATAAAGAATGTGGGAAGCTGATAACATGCTACTGTAGAGCCCCTTATAGTTTCTCTGGACCCCAACGACGATAGTTCATCGGACCACTCGGAACATGATGACTATAATTTAAAAATTAAGTTGTTGTATTGTACATTTTTTTATCAATATTAATATTTAAACTACCTGAAGTAACGCCGCTGTTACATTACTTTCATTCACCAAACTCGTCTTTCTATTGTATGCTAATAGGTGACCCTAATTTAGGACCGATTTGCAACCTTTAAGTTGCCCACCCTGCTTAATGCGTACTGTCATTGCAAATTTACATTTTATTACTCTCTGGCATTAAGCAACTAGCAACAGCAAGTATAATAAACTTTCTGAGGTTATTAGGTAATCTCTTCCTGTTCAGGAATTTAAGCATAGCCTGAAATTATTCTTAGTGGAAAAGTGTTTTTACTGTGTGTCTGAATTTTTGTGAAAACAAGTTGTACTGGAATAATAAGGAAAAAAGGTTAATCACTTTAATTTGCCTAAGGATTGATTAAAATATTAATAAACGCTTAGCAAATTACAAATGTCCAGCGCAGCTTTTTAAAAGACAAATATATTAAGTAATTAGATTAGAAGTTTTACCAACACTAGATATATGCTGATACAGCAGTTCATTGCCCTGTAATTGAATTGATTTGCAATAAATATAGTTATGTAGAAACCTACCAAGGTGTTTGATCGTGGAACTTTTAAGTAAAGAACCAAAACGACTACAAAGTAATTTCTTTCTATTCTTAAAAAGTTATATACCAGGTGGTGCACCGCCAGACTGGCCATATGAAATTCCGTGTAAATTTTGCTACCCTCAAATATTGGCTCCCCTATCAATTTTACATCAAAACTATAATAGACTTTTTGAAGGTCCTTGTATGATGGACTCTCACACCAAACTTTATTTTTTTCTAATAAGCCAAATAAAAGTTAATTAGAACAATTTTTGAAAATTAAATAATTATGACAATGTCAAATGTTAATAGATGATTAATTTTTTATTAGTTTCAACGTGTTTCAAGAAAAAAAAGGCTATGGTTAAGGGGTACTACTTTAAAAATAATTTCAAGCGTTTTGTCTTTGCCGGTTTCCCCATACATTTTCTTGTTCATAAAAGTCTAGAACCAATACTTTTTGAGAGCCGCCCTTATATGAACATCCCGAATATGGACAGAATAGAGTAATTTATAAAGAAGATAGCACTTAAGGGATTATCACTGAGAGATGTTGTTAGGTGGGAAATTCTGATATTTGTTCTTTGATGACGATTATTAGTAAGAGAAAATAAGCAGTCCGTAGAGATCATAACATCAGGAGGATGAATATATTCCGACTTGAAAGAAATAAAAGCCGGCGCGCCCCATAGAAGCGTTCTGGGCCCCATTCTTTATTTGTTATATACCAGTGACTTACCAGTATCGGAAGAAACTACCATAGCTACATTCGCTGATCACACTGCCTATTCTCGAAGTTGATCATCAGGGCTCTACTAGAAAATTCCAAATAGCAAGCAACATTGTTGCTGACTAGACAAGACAATGGAAAGTCAAGTTCAACGAACTTAAATCAATACATGTAAATTTTACTAACAAGAAGCTAGTACAGATCTAGCTAGATCTTAACGGTACAATTTTGCCCCGTGAGATGAATGCTAATTATCTTTGTATGACTTTTAATGCAGTACATCGGTATGATCCTCTTCGACATTGAAAAAGGCTTTGACACCGTCTGGCAAGATGGGCTGATTCACAAGATGACTACTTAAGCCGGCGCAAAATTCGCGTCCGCATAGGACACTCCCTCTCAACCCCCCGAACTCTAGAATCCGGCGTCCCTCAAGGCGCAGTCCTCTCCCCACATGTCTTCAACATATTTATCTATGACATCTCCAAAGTCCCCGACAACACCCTAGCCCTCTATGCTGATGATACCGCCTTCGTCGTAAGGTCACTGAGTCCAGGCATAGTCACGCGAAAACTGCAAGATGCAGCAAACGAATTTTCCAATTACTGCGTAAACTGGAAACTTCGTCTAAACCCCGATATAACCCAAACCATCCTGGTTGCTCGTAGAAGGCAGCCACCCTTCGACGTGATCAACCTGGATGAACGCGACGTCCCCTGACACGACACAGTGAAATACCTCGGTATCACCCTCGACAAAACCCTCCATTGGCGTCCTCATATTCAGAACACCGCTAACAAAGCCAGGCTCTTATATAGCCAATTATACCCACTGCTCAATCGACGCAGCGCCCTCAGTCACAAAAACAAACTCCCCCTCATCAACTCAATCATCCGCCCCACCCTCACATACGGTTCAGCAGCTTGGGGATACGCATCCCCAACCAACCTCAACCGTCTCCAATCCCTTGATAATCGTTACATTCGCACAGCCATGGTTCATCCGTAACGTAGAGCTACAACGATATATCAAACATACACCCTCACCCAATACCTCCCTGAAAGAGGAACTAAAATCCTCACCGCCACCTCCACTCACCCCAACCCACTCATTAGACTCCGACTATGACATAGGTGCCCCGCACCGTCACAAACGTCCCCGACGCCAACTTCTATAGGTGTAGCCACACACATCACCCCTCCCCCAGTGCCCCCCCAGATATTTCTCCCAAAACCTTCTAAAAACCCACATACCCGACTCCATGTGAACAGCGGAGTTTACTGTTAATGGTGAGGAATGGACCGCAGGGGGCGAGGCAGGCAAGCCTAGGGGGAGTAAGCGGAGATCAGAGCTCGTATTAGCTCTGGCCCCCGATAACTCCTTTAAGGTGGGCTCACCTTACTACTACTATGAAGCCCGACTTCACCTACATATCAACGCAGAAGCTCTACAACTGCTGTACAATCAACATCACATCCGAAGACTGAAGAGAATCAAACCTTTTTATCTTGTGTAGTGTGTAAAGTATCAAAAGCAAAGCACAAAACGCAAGTGAAAGGGTATCCTCTAGCTTGAACAATTTAAAGGACATCAATAGATAGACTTTAGTTGATAAGTATATTTAGTTTTAAGGTTTATTAGAGAAAATTTAATGGCTAGTCTTATAGACTAGTTTTAATAGGTAAAACATCAGCAAATGTTTTATTAAAAAAAAAATAAATTCTGAAAGTTTGCTTAGATGTTTCAGTTGCTCTAAGAGAAAATATTATGTTCCTGATAATATAAGAGGAAAACTGCAGATTGAACCCGAAACCATTGTTCATGAGAGTACGGAGTTCAAAATCCAAGAGTTCTTATAATATATCCACACACTTACCTTTTTCTATTGAAAACCGATGTTAAATGAAACTTGGCATGTCCGCCAGTTCGCACCCATTGATCGATAAACACAGCCATATCTTTTCCGGTCACCGTAAAAATCGCTTTCGTAAATACATTTGTGCTAATCAGCATGTGGTCCCACAAACCGCTGCCTATCTTTTGCGACGCGGCATTAGTTGCCAACGATAATTGTTTATTGAATACCTAAAATGGTCAACATAATATTACTTTTAATTAGACTGTTTAAAACTGGGAACGCATTTCTTTTTAGTTGGGAAATTAAATTTAAATGCCCAAATGTGGCAAACTACAATACTGCTTAAAATACATGAAAAATGTTAATATAAAAGTTGAAGTACAGTAACTGAGCTATATCCTAAAATTATTCTCGACTCTATAAGGTGGCGCAAAAAAACAAGATTTTTTTAAATTCTATATTTGGATCGTTTGCTTCCAGGTTATCTATCGAAAATCGCACAAATTGAAAAAATAACGCTTTTTACAAGTTATTGACAGCGAGTTTTTTCGTAACTAACAACAACACACATTGGTTGCCATCATATAACTAACAAAAAAAAATTAAGGAAAGTCACTTGATTTTTGATTTTTATGGCTTCAATTTTGAATCTGAAATTGGATGGAAATGTGGCTTGTAAAAAAAGACCGAAAAAATATACAGAAGGAAATGAATTCAACGTTCTGTTAAGTATTACCAAAGAAAATTATAGCTACGCAATAGAAGTGTAATCCTTATGAGCGGCTTAGAACCGCGAGAGGCGCTGTACCAGGTTAATAAACCGACGGTTTTGAGGCAAAATTGAATTCGCGCGTCCCGTGCTTAGCTGGATGGAGAGCTACGCTGCCAATAGTTGTATACTTTCCTAAAAGGTTGAAATTGAAACATAGAAGTGAAAGTCATTGAATTTTTTATTAGCTTAATTTTAATAATAAGAGCCAAAACTGGCTACAGTTGGTAATATTAGACACTTAATACAACCACACGGAACTAGGTTTTAAATTCTCTCATCGAATCTGGGGGCGAGAAGGATCACTAATCTATTTTATTATTTTATTATGTTTTGACGAGATATACAGGACTCAATTTGATCAGTTTTAGGATTAAGCCGTCGTGCCAGATCCTGGCGAATGCTTTACTGATGTCGAACAGGATCACTCCCACCCCGAATTTTTTATTAATTTGTGTCATCACGTTTGACGCTAACCTGGTTGTTTGGCGCACCGTGCAATTAGTAGGCCGGAAACCGAACTGCTCTGGTGGTAAAATGTTGTGGAGAAATACAAAGGCGTTTATATGGCTCTGTATTATTTTCTTCACAACCTTGCCTAAACAAGAAAGCAAACTTATAGGTCTGTAGCTATTGATGAGCCTAGTGTCTTGACCTTTTTTGGGGAGTAAGATTACTTTTGCGTGCTTCCAGCAGGGGGGAAAGCGACCCTTTTCGAGAATGGCTTGCGCGATTTTGACTAGCTCCTGCGTCGAACTTGCTGGCATGTTTTTTATCGCGATGTTTCGCATGCCGTCAAAGGCCGGCGCTTTTTTTGACATTTGACACCTTGTCGGAAGACGTGATCTTACATAAAGTTTAGAAATTTGTCCGCAGGGTAATATAATATAAAGTTAATAATTTGAATCATGAGCGACAGAAGGTATAATCAGTCTGAATTTATAACAGAATTAATAGATATGTATGGAACTTTCGCGGTTTTTTAATAAGGCTTATGTGAGACAAACTTTCTCTTTCCAGAAACAAATCTTTCATCCAGAATCGTTTTCATTATCTAGTTGGCTTTTCCATTGGTAACAAAAGTATTAATATAGCCGAAAATTGTCTGTGTTTTCTTAAATAAGTCATTTTTTTTAAGACGGTATTGTATTTGGATTTTTGTACAGGATCCACGATAGTGTGTAGGGAAATTTGAGACGCCTGCAGGCCATGGTCTGTAGGGTCAATACCTGACGGGCGGATCGAATAACGTGTAGGGATGTCGATATCGATACCAAGTATCGATATTTTTAAAATATATCGTTTTAGTAATTCAATATATAGTACAAAAATATCGATATTTCGATATTTGTTTGTTTTTATATCGAGTCTTTAACAATGTCTCATCTTTTTTTATACATTAATAATTTGTCGGAAAAGAGCACATGATAGTGACCGTTAGTGGCCCGGTGGTTCAAACTAGGTTTCGTAACGTATTTTGTTGCGAGATTAATAAGGTTAGGTCGTCAGTTCGCTCTTCGTTTTATATCGCATTGTCTGTTTGGCGGTTGCCGCATGCATCAGGAGCGTTAAATTTTTCATCGCAACGTACTGGTACTGACCGGATTCGCCTCAGCAAGTTGCAACAGCCGCGATGGGCAGCGGCGAAGAGCTCCTATTTGTTGAGAATGGGATAATATTAAGGTGGTACTTACGTAGAAAATATTGGACATTAAAAAATATCGACTTCGATACTCTAAATTTCGATATTTTACCTAAAAATATATCGACGATATATATCGATATTTTTCCCAACAAATATCGATATTTTTTAAACAACTCTAAACGTGTGGCCTCAATCAGCCGCTGCCATTCGACATGGACGTCAGTTCACGGCTTGTAGGCGATCTGTAGTCTAAATCCACTTGCATCCGTGATCACGGATATCCGTATGCGTATTACGGATGGGTGGAATTGGCATCATCCGAATGGAGACGCGTGATACGGACGTATCTGAGTTAATACAAACTTGAAAACTATGTGAAATAGAAATGCCAGATAGTCGCACCTATTCGTAAAATCAAATTTGTTGCATAAACTGACCATAAATACCAGAAACAAAATTTAAGAATCTCCACTCAAAAGATATTTCAGAATACTAACCAAACATTTTAAATATAAACGTCAAAACAAATTGTATTGGTGACGGTTTTTTTGACGCGACGACTCGATTCTACTGTGTATTGTCCGATACAGACGTTGAAAAGCATCAATCCCTTCCTTGACATAATTTTGGCCTTCTGTCTCTACAGATGGAAATTTTTTAGAAAAGTCTTTACCAAACAGTTTATGATCTCTGCCAAAATTTACAAGGTAAGGCGAATAACCAGTAGTTTCGTGTCGCGCGGTACGGATTGCGCAACCGATTGCGGATAAATTGTCCTCCCAGGTCCGGTGATTATTTTGTTGCACGTACGAACGTAACATGGTTTTTATGACTCGATTAACGCGTTCGGTATGATCCGCTCGTGGATAGTAAGATGCGGTATAAAATATCTGGACTTTATATTTGTCACAAAGAGTTAAAATAAACCAACTTTTATCCGTGATGACCTTGACGGGATGTCAGCTTCCTAAACAGATATTTGATTGGCTACTGATGATCACGTGGTAACAACGGATCCGTAATCACGGATGCATGTGGATTCACACTTAAGCTCGGGTTTCCTCGAAAGCACCCCCGTCATATAGCGGCCGTCAAAATCTGGTGAATTACCAACAGAGCGTAACTCAACACCGTAAAGTGAGATAGCGCTGCCGTTATATTCAAAGCGGTGTCAGTGTGACAGTTGGCTCAACGTTTTTTGATCTAGGTTGAGGTAAATTCATATGCGCCTTCTTCTGCACGTTTTTTTTACATCATCTCTCCTTTTACCCTCTTCTTCATCTTGTTCTAAAATGAATACAAGCGCGAGATCGATATCATCCACATTATTATGTTTAAAAAAACGGCACCGTTTCACAACTGTCGTGCCTTTCCTGACTTTAGAACTGACGCCACCGCTTAGCCCATTTTTCCACCGCTTTTACCGGATTTTGACGGCCGCTATGTGGGGGTACCGCTTTCGAGCTTTAGCGAATGAGCGCCATGAAAAGGGCATAAGAAATTGTTTCCAAGTAATTATTCCCGAAATGTGTCAAAATGTAAGCAACGAATCTTGTTTAGAATTATATACCTAGAGGTTATAGAGGACACTTTAAACATTTAATTATATAGTTTAAGTAAATAGTTAGATAAACCGATTGGTTGTTAGTAAATGTCGAAAATATTATATAATATATATAAAACATAAGTATAAATTACCTACACTTATAATTCTGTATGTACTAGGGTGCTAGTATTTAATTGTTCTACTCCTTTTATTTAACTTTAATTGTTTTGTAACTTTCTGATTGTTCAGTATTTGTTGGACTTTTGTGCCTTTTTTTTTGTCTTTTACACTGTTTTACATTATCTTTAGTCAATGCTTCAATATAACCTATAAGTAATTTTTTTTTCTCTATATTTATTAACGACATAACTACTGACATTTCTAGTAATGTTCTTCTTTTCGCAGACGACCTAAAACTATTCAAAGTGATCCATCATCTAGCGGACTGCGTTTCCCTTCAAAATGATCTTAGGTTGCAGTACTGGTGCACAAATAATAATTTACCCTTAAATGTTAACAAGTGCTTTACCATGACTTTTACAAATAAAGCGGATTCTATTCGATTTGGATATACCATTGACAATAATGCTATAAATAGAAGCGATGCTTTTAAAGACCTTGGGATAAGGTTCGATATTAAGCTCTCTTTCGCCTCTCACATAACCCTTACCTGCAGCAGTACCATGAAAATGTTGGGGTAGATTGTACGCAATTCAAATGAATTTCTAAATGTGCAGACGTTCAACACGCTTTATTTTAGTTTTGTTCGTTCCAAGCTTGAATATGGAGCAGTTATATGGAGCCCAATATTCGATAAATACATAAATCAGCTAGAAAGAGTTCAAAGAAAGTTTCTGAAATATCTCATGTACAAGGAGAATGGAGTGTTCTCACCCAGAGGTGTCGACCAAGTCATTTTATTATCAAAATTTCAAATACCATCTCTGGGTGATCGCAAGAATTACTTACTGGTACAGTTTTTGTTTAAAGTATGTCAATCATACATTGATTGTCCTTCATTACTGTCAGAAATTAACTTTCATGTTCCATACCGCAATGTGAGAAAACTTTTTAATCAAAACGGCACTCTTTATCGTTGATGTGTACGGCCTATCTGCAGCCCAGTTTAGAACTTGAACTCGTGTGGTAATGTTGTACATTATTTTACATTGTTTTATTATTACATTATTATTACTATTATATTATTAATCATTTATACCTTATATTAAGTCACATTGTCTCATAATTGGAATTTCTTTTCTGTTAGACAATAAAAGATTATTATTATTATTATTT
Source organism: Polydrusus tereticollis (assembly GCA_963920685.1). Taxonomy (NCBI): domain Eukaryota; kingdom Metazoa; phylum Arthropoda; class Insecta; order Coleoptera; family Curculionidae; genus Polydrusus; species Polydrusus tereticollis. The sequence goes on from OY987328.1 coordinate 23,544,466, forward strand.
CAACTAAGATGATAAATGTCCTTGAGACCCCTGAAGATGACATACATAAGCTGAAAATCTCTTAAATAAATAAATGCATATATAGTGGACGAAATACACAAACACAAAAATATTATAATGAACCCATTATTAAAAGTTTGTAGAAGGTAAAATGCTATAAGAGATAACGTATTAAAATGCAGGGTATTCCATTAGAAAAAAAAAGAAGTCTAGAGTCTTAAATTAGCCTTTGTCTTTCATACTTTAGAAAATGTTTGGAATAACTTAAGTTAATCAATCAATTTTTAAGATTACAGGTTTTGTCCGCAATACATGAAATTTTTGAAATAATTTCTCAACATCGCAAAATAATAAAAAACTAAGTTTACCACGACATGCAGAGCTTGGAGGGGAATATTAAAAATACACAAGGTGTTTTAAAAAATGATTATTTTTTCTTGTTCCGCTTTTTTAAGTCACACTATAGAATCAAAAATATCTTTACGTTATAGCTCAATTACTGACCTTCAACTTTTATATTATCATTTTGATGTATTTTAACAACGACACTGAGGGATATTCATAAAAAGTCCAGTGGCATAGCCACAGCGGGTCGAAGGGGGGCGATCGCCCCCGCCCCCCTTGACCTGGCGCCCCTTTACTACTTAAATAATAATTCTTAAACAACAAGATCGGTCTTATTTTATTTTTAGTAAAGAAGAGCGAGAAAAATAGACTTAATAAAACCGGTTTTGAGGGCGTCCCACCACATAATGTTAATTTTTTTTATATAGCGGATTTTCACTTCGCTTGGGGCCAGACCCCGTTCCCTAGGGAGCATAAGAAAGGTGAATTCCTACGAAATTTGGGCATGGTCCCTTTAGCTCCGCGATCTGCGCCCCTCCCATAGTTTACCCCCCCCCCCCCCCTAAATGCTGGCTACACCACTGAAAAAGTCGTAGATCGATAGGGCCAGCGGGGGGGGGGGGGGGGGGGGGGAGAAGCTGGACTTAAACTTCGGGGTGACTGATGAGACAAAACGCAAAAGGTTGGAAAGGAATAGGTTGTTCGAAGAGTAAGATAAATAGCAAGCATCAGACTATTAGTTAAATCAAGGTTAACTGTATAAAGCGTTGTTGCTAAACATTCAAATATTTCACGCGTTTAAGTTGGGAAAATACTATAAATACTAGAATATATAATATGCCTTTTCTTATGAGAAGTAAAAACGAAATCATTAACAGGATCTCAAACTTATTTCATTCAATTAAAGCGAAAGCGACACCACAAACAAATGAGAGTAAAAGGCCCTGCCTATACTCAGAAGCACTAATCGATACAAGACAATTACCAAAATCTACCCACTAAAGTATTTTAAAGAATAATTATCGCCATTCGTTTATTACATTTTGCATCGAATATATGATTGTGAGGTGTCGACCTGCTGTTAATCTTATTAAATCGTTGTATTAATAGTAACGGAGCTATTGTACTTTGCCACAGTAAACGGTCACCTAGTACTCACTAGGGCTACACAGAGTACAATATTGTATAATATGATGAGTACCGAGCAACTCAAAAATAGTGAAGCCCTCGCTAGGGTCTTTAGTACTATTTTTTGCAGAAAAAGTATAAAGGGGTGTGTCTCAATTTGATAGCGAGGTAAGTATTAACTTTTCAAACGCATTTTACGCTATCCTCTCATCCACAGTGTTGATTAAAAATAAAATGAGAAATAGCAAAAAACTAGTTATATCTGTAGGCAGAATACTGTTAATGAATTAAAAAAAAAAATATACAGGTTGCCCCATATAAAACCACAAAGTTAGCAGAATCTTCAAAACTTCAGTCATATTATCTATAAGAAAACATTTGGACATATGAACTAACCTGTAGTAATAATTCTAATCCTATCCTGTGTTCAAGCATTCTCATTACCAGCATGGCTTTTTTATGCAAAGCTTCAATATACATAGGAGACATGGTATGAAGATTCCTTATGGAAAAGTAAAATTTTTCTTCATTCTTATTTTGGTTAGTTTGCACAGTGTTTGCTCCAACCAACACAGGAGCAGGAGGTTGACTAGGATCTACAAAGATAAAACTTTATTTAAATAGACCTTACAAATACACCAACAAAGAGTATTTTAATTTTTTTAAATTGGCATATCTCAAACATCCCTGCACAATTATGTAACTCGAAAATACAAAATAACTTTGTTCACTTCACCATCTTATTTTGAATAGCATATCAAGTGTGGTAAGAAGGTTTTGTTTGCAAACCGAGCCATGCCAAATATTTAAAAATCATCAATGATTATTATACCTGAAATGTCGTAAGAAGTCAAACACAAAATTCTATGTCAGATCAAGTTTTTTCTATATTTTAAATGATGTATATTAGCATAAACCAGTCTTTCTTAAAGTGGGATAACGCCCCCTTGTGGGCACAGGAGGCTCTCAGGGGAGCAGTAGAAGGCTAAGAGAAAATTAGGGGGCGTTAAGGCGGTATATAGAGAGGGCAGATAAAAAAAAACTAAAAAAACACGCTAACCACGTAGTAAACTGTAATATAGATTTATATTTTGTATTATTGTATTGTTATCGGTTCTTATCACTTGTGCGAAATTTCAAGTACTTCGATGGTGGGGAACTGGGTGAAAATGGAATTGAAAGATTCCATTATTAATTGAAAATAGCAAAAAATAGCAAATAAGTTCTAACAAGTTTTTGTTAAATAACGCGATTTTTGCAATCCTGCAAGAATTGACAGGGTTATTTGTGCTTGTTCTAGCTTGCTCATTGCCTACAAATTCAGTCACACGTTCGGGGGCATTCGAGAGGCAGCGAGTGCGCATGCACGCATCGAAAGGAGTGAGCCCGCAGTTCCCGATCCGCACTCTGCTCCCGCGTCGCTCTTGCCTCCCTCCACGCTATACTTCCGCGCCGGGTATTATAAACGAGTCATCGCATGTTTATCTTATTCCTGTCGATGCGTGTTACATGCCTTCAACCTATATTAGGGCAATGACTGTTCAATTGTGGATTTAGTGCTACTATATGAAAACTTTTTCAGCAGCTTCTAAGCAGAAACATTTTAATCGTCGCATTTATCTGAAAGTGGATTTAGTGCTGCAGGAAATTCCTAACTAAAAAGAGAAATGGGCTCCATGTTACTAAACGTGGCGACTTACGGCTGTATTTAAGTAAACTCGAGCTTGATATTAACAAACTCCTTAAAATGCATCAGATTCATCCTTCACATTAGATACGTTTTAAAGTCATTGTATTTTCATATCCTATGAAAATGAACGTTTAAAAAAAAATACTTGTAATGGATGCGCGACAGATGGCAAGTAAAAAAAAATATTCTCAAAGTGGGCGAAATAAGTTCAAGAGCCACTGAAATAAACAAACATATTAAAAATTAACACAACAATCGTAATAATGTAAACGTCCAATGCGGGAGCTCATTATTTTCAAAACAGGCACGATAATCACTTCTAATCTTTCGAGACTTGCTGTCATGTCATATTGTCATGAAAAGATGGCATTTTCTAAATTATTCTAAAAATTAGTTATTAATAATTCAAGATCACCCTCTATTTATTTCTTTACTCCTCTTGACTATCGTTTCTTGCAAAGTAAACATCGAAGACGAGAAAAATATTATAAGAGGGAAAGTTCTTACTTGCAATAAAAGGAGATATTCCTGAAATAAAGACAGATAAGCTTTCGAAAACTCTACGGGAATTGAATTTTAGCCTGGTCGGCTAAGGCTACAGGTAGGCTTAGAAATACGCTGGTCCCTAGGATTTCTAAGGTCTGGGGTTCTCCCACCTAAGAGAAACTTTTCTCGTCATGGATTAAATATTACTCTTGAAGAGCCCGAAGAATGAGTTATCGTCGCCGCGACTAAGGCTACGCTCCAGCACTTGTAACATGTCTGGGTTTTCTGGCAGTTGCCTAGATTCGCCCGACCCGGTCGTTCGGGAATTTAGACCGCCCCAACGCAAGTAGGGGAAGTGTAAACCCGAACGGAGGAAGGAGTTACGGTCTGGGGGTCTGGATTCATTTTAGAATATTTAGAAGTTTATAGGGCTCGTTCCAGAGACCGAACTGATAGGGAAGGGCAAATTAAATTTTGTCGTAAATGATTTTTAAAGGAGGGCTGTCTGTCGTTATGTCCAGTCTATACCCTTACAATAATCTATATACGACGTCGTTAATTAATACAACTAGAAGGCACGGCCTTTATACAATAACCCTTATAAACTAGATACAAGTTGGGAGGGGGATTTCTCTTTTGTCTTTTTACCAAACCTATATACAGTCGTAAGCAGGTTCGAATAACCGTTCTTGGAGCGAAGATTATCCACTCTGACGGATAACTACTGTATTCGCGGCACCCGCGAAAATCTTTACGCACTACCACTTTGTTCAATGACCGGGTTGGTCAGATGTCCGTGCGTTGATTACATTTAATTGGCTTTATTAATAATCTCTTTGTGGAGCAGAAACCACTTAATTTACACGGTTAGCTATTCGCAAATAGCTGCACATTAATCTGAGATGCGGAGGAGCTCGTAAGGTCAGTCTGAACGTATCTGTCCACAATATTTCATGTGACCATCAAAGGTCGTCATCCGAGTTGGGTCCAGGCAACACCAATCAAAAGGAGCTAATACTTTATGACACTTCTTCCGTACTACCTATTATCCAAAGATATCCTAGGGAAATGCTTTAAGCCAATATCTAACTTCTCGGACTCTACAATGGGCTAGGCTCGGAAATACGCATAGAAATAGCTTAAGGGTCGGAAACCCTGATAACTCTCATGTAAGGACTATAACAACTGGCGGATGGCAATAACGTCCACGTCTCAGGCATGTCGGCCTGCTTATAAGGAATTTATATAATTTCTGGTTTAGAAGAGTAATCAAACGTCCTCCAGGTCATGGTGGAGCGCTGTGGTTCACCGACAGTAAGAATCCTTAAAGGGAATGGTAGATAAATTGGAGAACCTTAACGGAAGGCATCCAAACTATAGAAGTCATAAATACACCGGCGCCAGCGGGCTGTCCCGGGTATACAGTAATTACATGTAAATTACAAACAGGGCGATAGCACTACTTTCATTTATTCATCGAATTTTCCCGTATAGCTGATATAAAATCGAAGGCTGGGAATGCGCCGCACGCAGCGCAGTTATGGCCCACTGCCGAAGTGCCTAAATTGACAGCGAGCGGAAAGAAAAGAAGAGACCTACGGAAGCTAGGCCTCGCCCATCTGAAGATTTCAGAAGTACCCCTGACTACAGGGGTGGCTAATCGCAACCTCCTCGCAGGTAAGCTTAACCTAATGGATAGGAGGGATCCAAACACAATGGTTCCTGTCGGGCAACATAAGGTCTATACAGCTTATACATAAATTGGGTTGGACCCGAGTCGGAAAAGCGAGTTTTTCTATTATATGTAATCTCTTTGTGGAGCGGCAATCACAAATCGAGATTTTCCGAAAACTATAAGTCCCGTTCCCAAAATAAATCTTTAGCAAGGGGGTGATATAGAATGAACTTTCTTACTTGTGACTTTATACATTTTCCCAAAAAAATATTTTCTGTAGTAATATATTAAGGGATAGAGAAATTATCGAAAATCATTCCGAAGATTTTTTGCCGTGGAAATCGCTCGAGGGCTTGCCCGAGAGCGATTTCCTAATGGCAAAAAATCTGAGAATGATTTTCTGATTATTTCCCAATCCCGAAATGTATTTTGAAGATTATTTACCAAATAAAAAAACTAACGATTTCTGACGGGTGAGATTTCCACTTTTGACAAGGGTGATTTTCACCGGAGAGCGGGAGATTATCGCTGGATTTCTGACGGGTGAGATTTTCACTTTTGACAAGGGTGATTTTCACCGGAGAGCGGGAGATTATCGCTGAATAATCAGGTGAAAATCAACCCGCTTTTATAATGGATGAGGTAAATAATCAAAGTAATTAACTTTAAACAAATCAAACTACCCCTAATCAACAAAGATCCGAATAGTTCCTCCGTTATCTGATACGCTAGCACCCTATCGTTAACTCTTAAGGAGATGCAATCCACAGCATAAAAAGTATTTAGCTGTTTAGAATATACACCCCTATATCAGGCGCGCAGACTCCAAACAAGTAAAGAAAAATCAAAACCCTAACGTTAACCTTCAAGGAGATGCAATCCACAGCATAAATTTTATTTAGCTGTGTAGAATATACACTCCTGTATCAGGCGCGCAAGCTCCAACCAAAGAGTTTCACTCCTCTTAAAAAAAATTTTTTTTCTTTAGTTTATTAATGAATTAACTGCTATTACATATCGTTCAGATAATTTCAGACTACTCTAGATTCTCCAACTGCAAATAAAAATTATCACAAACATTTAAATTATTCTACTTTTTTAAAAATTATCAAAATTACAAAAGTTTTACGGATATTAAACGTTACCCAACTCTACAAGTCCGAACAAACATCGAACCACCATTTAACACTGGGAATTTTCCCTTCACCGCTATACTCGCGATGCTTTCAACTTATTTTTTACCACGTATTGAACTCAAGTCTCTCTACGACCCGAGTCCTGGCTTTTCGCGCTATCTTCTCTTTAATGCCCTTGCCGTCCGAGTTTACGAGCTTGCACGAAACTGCCCGAGACCATTCCCCGCTTCCTGCAGCGGTCGACCTAAGGTCCGGTGATTCACACGCTGGTTTAATTATACTAGGTATTATTATTTTCGCTACAAACGCACGTTATTTTATTAAATATTTTAAGATTTAATACAACAGTTTATTGCAACGTCGCTGTTTTGAACAATTCTCCATACGATTCAAGATGTGAAGAGTTGCCTACAACTGTTTGGAAAAAAGCAAAAATAATTCAGTGACTTTTAAAAAAATAAATACCATTTGAAGACGATATGGTGAAAAAATAGCTACCAACAATTATTCTAAAGACACACAAACATTGCTTTGTGAAATATGCTGTTGACGAAATTGCAAAAGAGCGGGATATTACAGTACTACGACTTTCTCCCTACCATCATTGTTCGTATAGAAGGCTATGCCCGCAAATAAAAATCAAAACTAAAAACATCATTTTATTATACAACTTTACATTATTACATAATTTTGCACCAATAATAAAACAAATACCGGGTGTTGCATCGTCGAGCGGGACATAGGAAATCCCATGTAATTTTAAATGGGGTCAATTATTGGCTTCCCTAATTATTTTAGAGAAAAATTCTATTTAGGTTTATTAAAGAACACTAAAACCCACATTCAAAAGAATAACTTTAGATATTTTTGATGAGCCCGTTTACGGGTTATCGCCGATTTCTTTTTAACTATTTCTCCTTTCTATGGCCCCGTATTTGCGAGCACCAGTCAAGGTAAAAGATGACTGTCAAATAAAGTTGTCATTTTGAAATGTGTGCTTTATTGTTATAAAAACTCGTACATCGAAAATATAAGCCATGAATTACACTTCTGAAGAAAAAATATTGATGATTAAATGGTATTATCAAGGAAATAGTTATCAAAATGTGTCAGACATGTTTGCTGCTCTGTATCCGAATAGACCGATACCTGCAAAATCTACAGTCGAAAGGACTATCAAGAAATTTGAGACAAAAGGCACTGTAATGAATAACTGCAGATGTGAAGAAAGGCAGGAACAAAGAAGAGATGCAAGAAATGATAGGGACTTGAGGATGACATAGGATTAGATCATACTACAGCATTACGAGCTTTGAAACGACATAAATATTATTCATACAAATATGAAAAGCACCAAGAGCTAAGAGATAGGGACGAAATACGACGACAGGAGTTTTGTTTTGGTATGATGGAAAGAGCAAACATGGATAGGGAATTTTTAAAAAACATTTGTTTCACTGACGAATGCACATTTACCTTAAACAATGAACCCAATGTTCAAAATTATCGATATTGGAGCAAAGAAAACCAACACAGGTTTGTGGAAACAAGGACGCAATATCCACAAAAAGTTAATGTATGGGCTGGGATTTTCGGAGAAAATATTATCGGCCCATTATTTCTTACACGAAATTTAAATGCAGAATATTTTTTGGAACTACTTGAAGATCATATTTTACCTACTTTACATGATGCTGCCAGGGGAAATCAGGAAGTTTGGTACCAAATGGATGGCTGCCCGGCACATAGTACCCTGGCTGTCCGGGAATATTTAAACCGTGCTTTTAATGGAAATGTTATTGGCTTAAATCATACAGTAAATTGGCCAGCCAGGTCTCCTGATTTATCGCCAAATGATTTCTTTCTCTGGGGCCATTTAAAAAACAGGATATACAAAGATAAAAAATACCCAAATCTAGACGAGTTAAAAAATGCTATTTCTGCCGAATGCAATAGAATTTCAGTTTACCAACTAGCGAATGTAAGAAGAGAATTTTATGATCGCCTCGGTTATTGTCTAGCAGTCAATGGAGGAATATTTGAACATCTTCTTAAATCCTAAAGTTCTAACAATTTAATAGTACCTACCTATTAATTAGTAAAATATTGAAACATGTAAAATGTCATAATTAACCTTGTAATTGGATACTTTATTTTAGTTTTATTCAGATTAATTTGTGCTCATAAATACACCTTTAATATTTTCGATGTACGAGTTTTTATAACAATAAAGCACACATTTCAAAATGACAACTTTATTTGACAGTCATCTTTTACCTTGACTGGTGCCCGCAAATACGGGGCCATAAAAAGGAGAAATAGTTAAAAAGAAATCGGCGATAACCCGTAAACGGGCCCATCAAAAATATCTAAAGTTATTCTTTTGAATGTGGGTTTTAGTGCTCTTTAATAAACCTAAATAGAATTTTTCTCTAAAATAATTAGGGAAGCCAATAATTGACCCCATTTAAAATTACATGGGATTTCCTATGTCCCGCTCGACGATGCAACACCCGGTATATTATTTTATTAAATAACAAAAATTCTCGTGGAAATATTACGTGTTGGTTCTCTTGGAATCAGTATCTTGAATTGTTTCGGTTTAAGATACCAGAACTCGTAAAATAGGCCCCGTCCGACCATAGCACCCTTCTTTCAAAATTTACGTTGTCCTACAACATTTGTAGGTACCAGTTGTAAAGAACTATCATACGTTCTGCGTTACCGGGATGCAATGCATGCATGCGTGTTTTTTATAATTTTCATATTTATTATTTTGTGCCATATTGAACAATTTTTCACAGAAATAAAAAAAAAATTAGAAAATCAAACAAATACCAGTAATATTTGACAACAATCCGTAATAGCGCATTTACAGAATTTGGTTCTCTGTTATGGCTATCTGTGATTGACCATGGCGTAGCTTTCTATATGAAAAATGATTAATTTCACAAAAAATTTTAAATCATCCCTTTTTTTAAGAAATAAATATGGACTATTATATATTTTTGAAGAGCTTGCGGTAATGAAAAGTTTCATAAAAAAATACAACAGTAACCCGCAAACCCCATCTTTCTATCTTTAATTATAAGGGAGCTGGTATATGAAAACACACGAAAACTGGACACCCTACGTAAAAAATATACAAATAAATTATAAATGTGCGTATATAAATAAAATTATTGTGCCGACAACATCCAGTTATGTTTTTCATTTAATGCAGATTTTAGAGAAATATAGCTAGTCTGACTCCGAAGGCACGTCAACGTCTGCCAATAACTGGCTGATGAAAATCCACTTTAAATTGTATTTGGGCCTTTTACAGGGCGAGGTAGGCAAATAAAGAAAGGGTCTGATATGCAGTGTAAATCGTTATATAAGCTATTAAAATTATATTTACCACCTTGTGAGCGTTTTGCATATTAGTTCGTGTTTATTACTCTCTACCAATCTCAAACAGCGCATAGAGCTAAAAATAAGGCCCTATTGGGCCTTCGTTGGACGACCCTCTACAAACTTGTGTTATGTTTATGAAAGATTACCAAATCTTACCCAAAATAATTCCACCATATTCCTCTTCATACTTGACAACATCTTGCAACATGCTATGAATCATATCCCTGTATTCATTATTACCGAAACTTTTTTTGGCGTACAATCCGCAAAGATACTGACTTATGCCCTTGTTTAACCACATATCCGACCAATTTTGCATCGATATAAAACAGCCAAAAAACTGTTCGGCAATTGCTTGAGCCATTGCCTTTCTTGTATTATACACCTACAATTAAACAATGTAAAAGAAACAGAAAAAAAATATCTTCATAAAAAAAAAACATTTTAAATCAAGTAGGCGGGCGGCAAGTCCATCAAAATACCTCGTTTTAAAGAAAAACCCCAATATTTCGCTATAACTTTACAAGACCGACACTATTTTACTAAGCATGTATTTTTACATAAAAAATCATAGTTGCTGACTTTTACTATTTGTCGAGACCTACAATACAGTGTGGTCATTTAAGTGTGCAACATATGGGATTTTTTTTATTACCGATTTCTCAGAAAATTTTATTCTTGATAAAAGTTGGTGCATGTTCGATAATCATATTAGGTGCACTTGGAATGGCTGCAAGTCAAACGGCGTACAGGGTAGGTCAAAAAATATAAAACTTGTACAATAATAAAGTATAAAGTAGTATAGATTCGAAAACGTGACCTCCTAAAATAACTTTTTTTTTTTTTTAAACATTAATAATTTTCCAAAAAAAATTTTTTTTTATATTCACCCTAAAGACCTTAATAAATTAATCAAAATCAAATCAATTTCACATATCTTTGTTCAAGTTCAAGCATATTTGTAAAATTAACTTCAATTTTTAATTTATTAAGGAATCACAAACATCATGGTTGTTGCAACGACATTAAACACAACTTTAAAATATCCTAAAAATTCTTTTTAACAAGATAAAATATTAGTTATGATAATATGCAAATTAAAAAACTCTCATTTAAAGTGCAAATTTTTTATTTTAAATGTTTATTAAAAAACTGTACAAATTAACCGACAAACATGAAATCCTACTAAAACATTATGACAGTTTGGTGGCATTATTAACAAAACAATGTATGCATTATGTATCCGTTTAGTGCAAACTTAAAAAATACAAAGTTTTTAAACGTATTTGAATATGGCGCCAATGGTTTTGCCAATTTTTATCGGCTTTTTTTTTATTAAAACTTAACAATAAACAAATAAAAAAAAATAAAACAGAAAATATTTGAAATGCAGAAAAAAATAAATATATTATTATGTATTATGTATATAAAATTATCGACGCGTCTTTGTATGTCCAGCTTCTCGTTCAATGCATTTAATTGTCCGATCATAAAATTCACGAAGAGTGGATCGCAATACACTTGCTGAAATATTTCTGCAATGAAATCTTATCGAATTTTCAAGCTCCCCAACATTATTAAACGATCGATCCTTGTAAACTTTTTGCTTTAAATATCCCCATAAAAAAAATCTAATGGGGTGAGATCTGGCGAACGAGGAGGCCACCGTGAATCGGTATTTCGTCCAAACCGTTTATCATCAAATTCCCCATTTTACCATTCAGAAACAATTCTAGCAGCATGAGTGGGACAACCATCATGTATTCTCCGACACAAGATAAATGGTCATGACTTTACCTGCTTTATAACGATCGGGCGACTTTACCCACCATAAACCAATTAAGGGCTGGTTTGTAAGCGTTTCTAAGTAACGAGGTATTTTATTTTTATTTTGATAATGTACGTATTTAAGGTATAATTAATTATACCTGTCGACATATTAGAAATTGTCGAATTATTATTAAATCATTTGAACTGGGTCATTCAACGGTGTTCAGTGGTGTTATTAAAATTAGTAATTTTTAAAATGTTCAGACCGTGGGTTGAAAACTGTGAATCCGACGACGGAATTGAAGACACAAACGAGCAAAAAACAAAGTACCATTTACAGATGTGCTGCAAGAGGATTGTTTTGCGAGTATATTATGGTAAATATGATATGAAAGAACATATTACACTTCATATGGATTCCGGACAGATTTTTTTTTAAATTCTAGTATGTTATTTTGAAAGTCGAAATAAGCATTTACTTTCATTGGACCGACCTTGTAGCCACACAGAGTGATACAAAAATATCAGGTCAAAATCTTACGGAAAATATTTGTCTGCAGGTCTTCTAAAAACGTCAGAGGGCATAGAAGCTGCCATTAAAAGGACAGTGGAGTTAACCGGCATTCCAAGGTCTACCTTGCGTCGGTTCCTTGACCAAGACAATTCACTGGAGAGGAAGGACAGATCTGACAAAGGCACATTGAAAGTGTTTGGAAATGGTGATGCAGAGTTGATTCGCAGGGAAGTGTATGCGATGTATGAGCTTAAGCAGATTCCGTCACTTGATTCTTTGCGAAAAAAGTTATTAGCAAATGGTCGATTTGCTGCTAGTCGCGAAACGTTACGCCGATTCCTGCACAAAATTGAATTTCGATTTAAAAAAATTGACAAGCGCATTTGCATTAAAGAGACCCAACGGTTAGTGGAATGGAGACAAAAATATTTAACACAAATTCATCAGTTCCGCGCAGAAAACCGAAATATCTACTATTTAGATGAGACTTGGTTCGACACCCATGACACTATAAAAAAAGGATGGCAAGATTCTTCATCAAAGTGCATTTTAGATGTACCTGCTTCTCGAGGAAAGAGAATATCCATCTTACACTGTGGCTCGAGGGATGGCTGGGTGCCGAACGCTTTGCTACTTTCAGCAAAAAACATTAAGGACTGCTCGTTAGACTACCATCAGGATATGACAAGTGAGTTTTTTGAAAATTGGATGAAAAATTCTATTCTTCCAAATATTCCACCAGGCAGTGTAGTCGTTTATGACAATGCTAGTTATCACAGCACCTTAGCTGAGAAAATACCGACCATAAGCAGCAAAAAAGAGGTACTGCAAGAGTTCCTTAGCCAACATTATCTCTATTTTGAAGATAATTATACAAAAAAAAAACTAGTTGAAGTACTAAGAACAAAACCGTATGATAAAATATATTGCGTAGATGAGGCTATAAAAGCATCCGGTAACATACCACTTAGATTGCCCCCCTACCATTGCGATTTGAATCCTATAGAAATGATATGGTCCGAATTAAAAAACAAAGTTAGACGCAATAATGTAAACCCAAAAATGTCCGCTAATGTAATTGAAGTAATTAAAACTCAGTGTGAATTAATACCAGAGAGCAGTTGGAGAGCATGCGTTAATCATGTACTTGAAGTCGAAAATAATTATAAAAAATTTTGGGAAAACATAAAACCTCTAATTATATCAGCGGATGATAGTGATAGTACAGATTCAAAAAGTATTGAGATGACTCATTTTAGTCATACGGTTTTATACAGGGTGTTCCAAGTAGAAGTTCCGCATTTTCAACCCGGTAATTACACAGATGTCAAAAAAGCCTTTGCCATTCGTTTTCTAACAAGAAAAAATGTATTCCGATATCTCAAAAACTAAAGAAAATAAAGGGGGGTGGAACTTCTACGTATGACACCCTGTATAATAAAAATTATATATTACGGCTTACTACTTTTACGCATGTTAATAATTTACGTCCAAGTCAGCAATACACAATAAATTTTTATACATATACAAGCATTGTTTCAATCTTCCTACTACCACCCTGGACCGGAATGATTTATTTGCCAAAATAGAAGCATAAGCAGGCATAAGTATAAAGGGATTAGTTGGGGGTTTAGTTAGTCATGACCATTTACCTTGTGTCGGAGTATACAAACCATAATTTATGTCGTTCTGTATGTATACTCATATTATCCAAAAAATCCGTCAGTTTGTTTTCCAAAAAATGTAAATAGATATCACTAGTTAGGTTTTGGCGAAAAAAAACGGCCTTATTAATTTGTCGTTAATAATACCGCACCAAACGTGTTTTTGGGAATACTGGTTTTTATTGTTAATGACAAAATTTGGATTTTCGTCCGACGACCACCTACAATTTTGGGAAGAAACAACGTTATTTGTTGTGAAGGTGGATTCATCCCCAAAAAGTATGTGTCTATGGAAATCACGTTGATCTTCTATTTGTCCTTGAATCCTCATGCAGAAATCATATATACCGCAAGTCACTAGTCTCATCTTTGAAACGTGCAAATAAACATTGGCTTATAGGCATGGTATTTTTGTTTTTTAAGAATCTTCTTAACAGAGCTTTTTTTATACCCGCATAAGCATACATTTCTTGGGTGGATCTTCCAGGGATTTCAACAACTGCTTGAAGTACTTCTAATTAATTTTGTTCAGTATATACAGTTTTGGTACGTTCATTTTTATATTTATAGTCTAAAGACCCTGTCTGTTTAAAATCCTGCTTACAGTTGAATAGTGAACTTGTTTATCTGGATGTCGTTCATTGAATATATCTCCTGCTTCACGAACTGTTTTATAGTTTTCTCCACATATTAACACTAATTCTGCCTTCTCGGCTAACGTTAACTGTATTGGAGGAGGCATTTGAAATCAAATAACAACAATAATTATTTAAGAATGAATAATGCCACCAAACTGTCATAATGTTTACTTTTAACCCTTATTTGTTTTTTTCCATAGGTATCCGATTATTTTAGTAAGATTTTATGTTTGTCGATTAATTTGTACAGTTTTTTAATAAACATTTAAAATAAAAACTTTGCACTTTAAATGAGAGTTTTTTAATTTGCATATTATCATTACTAATGTTTTATCTTGTTAAAAAGAATTTTTAGTATATTTTAAAGTTGTGTTTAATGTCGTTGCAACAACAAATATGCTTGAATTTGAACAAAGATATGTGAAATTGATTTGATTTTGATTAATTTATGAAGGTCTTTAGGGTGAATATAAAATTTTTTTTGGGAAATTATTAATGTTTTTTAAAAAAATATATTTATTTTACTTTAGGAGGTCACGTTTTCGAATCTATGCATAACTTTTAATTCTAAACAACTTTTCTTAATAACATTTTGCTGAATTTTCTGAAATAGGGGTACTTTATTCTTGTACAAGTTTTATATTTTTTGACCTATCCTGTACGCCGTTTGACTTGCAGCCAT
This sequence comes from Polydrusus tereticollis, assembly GCA_963920685.1. NCBI lineage: Eukaryota > Metazoa > Arthropoda > Insecta > Coleoptera > Curculionidae > Polydrusus > Polydrusus tereticollis. The sequence goes on from OY987328.1 coordinate 23,559,590, forward strand.
TCCAAGTGCACCTAATATGATTATCGAACATGCACCAACTTTTATCAAGAATAAAATCTTTTGAGAAGTCGGTAATAAAAAAAATTCCCATATGTTGCACACTTAAATGACTACACTGTATAGCCAAAAATCACGAAAAATTGATAATTATTAATTTTTAGATTTAACTGCAAATAAATTTAAAAGTATCTAAAACAAAAAAAAAACGGTTTAGAGCCTACACGTCTTATTTTTGTTGCATGACATTTTGCAAAAGTAAAAATTTTAACATGATTGAACATTCTTATGGGTACACACAAACAATATATTTTTAAAATATATAACTTGTTGCTTCTTACCTGTAAATTGAGCTATTACATAATATATTTTTTCATTAAAAACTGCAGAATTTTATTGGCTTCATTTTCTATAGATTAACAGTAGGTTTATGTTTATTAATAACAATAGTACAGTAGTTTAAAGAAGCGCAAGCATGCGTCGGCGGCAGAGTCGCGTGATCCCTCTTGCGTTCCCGCCTACCCCGCTACCTAACTGATGCAAATATAATAATTGGTTCATGTCGTTTGTTTGCTTTATATTTAGCATAAATTCATGCGTGGTATCCGTATCCCTGTGAAAAATAAAATATCTCAGAAGATAAGAAAAAAAGAAGATGTCAAGAAAATGTTAGTTAATAGAATCCACAGGGGTTAATCCGTTTGATAGGAACAACTTTTCGGATGATCTAATTTATATTATATTGCCACTGGCAAAATATAGCTCCAGACGATGTTGACCAATCACTATCAAATTTCAAAGAAAATGCTTCTTCTAGTAACAAGAAGTTAAGTTTGCAGATTCTTCTGACTTCTGCAATATAAGAGGACTGAACTCGAACATCAATGCCGTCCATCAACATCTACAATCTACCAACCCTCATGTACTTGCACTAACCGAAACAAAGGTCAGATCATCGATTAGCACGGTCAGCTATTTATATCCTGGGTACAACTTCCATCACCGATTTGGGCGCAACTTTGGGCTTTGTCTCTTTGTCCGGAGTGATATTTCTTGTCAACGAGAGGAGACACTCGAGCCTAACAACTTTGATGTAATGTGGTTTAAAATATCAACGCAGCGAATTACTAAATTTATCTGCTGCCTTTACCGGCCGCCAAGTGATACCCATTATAGAGACTTGTTCTCCTCTCTTGCTAATACCATCAACTTTTTGCAAACCCACCATCCCAATTCCGAAGTTGTCATCCTCCAACGTTCATAATGTCAACTGGCTTAAACACTCAAATATGACCGACGAGCAAGGTCGCAAAGCCGAATCCCTTGCCATCAGCTTTGGCCTCATGCAGCTCGTGGATGAACCAACTCGGATTTCAGACCGAGATGGTGATTTTGCTAGAGTGTTGGATATTTTCTTAACTTCAAACCCCGACCTGTACACTGTCACCGTGAAGCCGCCGTTAGGAACGTCTGACCACAACTCTATTTCGGCACTGAACAAACTACCAATTAGTGCCGAACAGCCTCCCAAACCACGCAAGGTCTGGCATTATACATCAGCTAAGTGGGATGACTTAAACGACCATTTTCGAACCTTTCCTTGGCGGGACGTTTGTTTTACCTCTGATGATCCATCCATGTGTGCAACAGAAATATCGGAGGTTCTCGTTACTGGCATGAAAGCATTCATCCCTTTCTCAAAAAAGTGCCCTTCTAACGGCAAGCCTTGGTTTACCAAAAATTGCGAACGAGCTGGTACCATCGTATACATCTTTGTTAACGCTCGAAACCAATGCAAGCAAGCGATAAACTAAAGCAAAGAAGCATACAACCAGAGGATCAAAGACAAACTTCTTGAATGTCCTAACGGCTCAAGATCATTTTGGTCGATAGCTAAGGCCGCCAGTCAGAACTTTACCAAGTCACCCATTCCACCTCTAACACGTCCTGATGGCACCATTGCGACCACAGGAAAAAGCAAACTTACTGGCGGAACTATTCTCTTCACATTCAACGGTTAATTTTCAGGGAAGTACTCAACCGAACATTCCCCCTGTAGAATCGAGAATGCCGCCACCGGCACCGCCATGTTAAACGAATCTTGAGAAGTCTTCACACTAAAAAGGCTTCTGGTCCTGACGATATTCCAGTCATTGTAATTAAGACATGCGCTGACGAACTGACGCCGGTATTTTGTAGGCTTTTTAACTTATCCTACAAAAAAAGAATATTTCCTTCTTGTTGGAAAACTGCGCGAGTCCAGCCCATATCCAAAAAAAGCAAGAAGACCTTGCCAAATAACTATCGTCCAGTCGCATTGCTTTCAGTTATATCAAAAGTTATGGAGAAGGCTATCAACGAAAAATTATTAAAATACCTGGAAGGCTTCAACATTATTAGTGACCGCCAGTATGGATTCCGTAAGTCTAGATCAACAGCAGACCTTCTCGCTTATGTTACTCACGTTTGGAACAACGCAATAGAACATCATGGGGAGTCCCGGGTCGTGCCACTGGACATCTCCAAGGCTTTTGACCGAGTATGGCATGAGGGGCTCCTAACTAAAGTGAGAGCATACGGAATGCCGGTTCAATTTTGTTCATGGCTGTCGAGCTTTCTTAAAGACCGTTCTCTGCGAGTGGCGATGGACGGATTTCTTTCAGACACATTTAACATCAACGCCGGAGTCCCTCGAGGTTCTATGTTGTCACACACCCTCTCTTTACTATACATTAACGATTTTTTGGAAAAAACTAAAAATCCTATATATAGCTTCGCTGATGACGGCACACTTGTTTCATGTTTTACTTTGGATGCTCGGACATCGGCTGCCAATGCACATCTCTATAGGCAGCAAGAGGTATCACATATCAACAAAGATCTGGAAGAAATTGTGTCTTGGGGTGACAGTAACCAAGTAGAATTTAACGCTAAAAAAAACTCAGGCGGCAGTTTTTTCTAAAAAAGTTAATGTCGAAGAACCGGATGTAGTCATGGCGGGACACTCGATTCCCTTGGCTTCATCAATTCATTTATTGGGCGTTAATTTGGATAGTCATGTGTCTTGGCATAGTCACGTTGCGGCCGTTGCTAAGGCGGCCTCGCAGAAGCTTGGAGTACTTCTCCGAACTAAGAACCTCTATACACCCCAACAACTTTTGATGCTCTATAAAGCCCAAATTCGACCATCGCTGGAGTACTGTTCGCACATTTGGGGCTCTGCTCCTAAACATACCCTGAGATTGCTAGATTCCATTCAAAGAAGAGCCATTCGCTTGATCGGTGACCATAGTCTGGCAAATAACCTGGAAAGCCTTGAACATCGAAGGCGGGTTGGCGACTTGAATCTATTTTACAAATATTTTCACGGCAAGTGCTCGACTGAGGTTGCCCGCTTGACACCACCCAGAGCGGTGCATGGTAGAAATACACGACGAGCGACTGCAGCCCATCAGTACGTGGTTCAGCTTAGTGTCCCTCGAACGACACTGTTACAAAACTCTTTCATCTGGAGAACGTCATCACTCTGGAACGACCAGAGATCGTGTTCCCCAACGAGTATAATCTCCAAAGATTCAAGACCAACGTGAATCGTTTCCTGCGCACACGCACAGCTCCCGGAGCGCCATAAAGGATTTATCCTGCAGTGTCGTGCCTTATCATCAAAAAAAAAAAAAGGATAGATCAACGATTAACAGTGAAGTCAGGAAATATAAAACGTCATAATCCTGAATTTCAAATCTGAATTGGCGAATAAATTGGAAACATTTTCGAGTACACTGTATGAAAAACCTACAGAAATTAAATCATATTTTACTGATGGTATGGTGCTGTTGCAAGAGTTAAATGAAAAAGCATTTAAAACTTTTAAAAATCTAGGGGATGTGTTTAGAAAACTTTTCTTTTTTTATAAAGAGAATGCATATTGCAAGAAAATATCACTAATATTCGATACACATGATATAGAAGGCTTAATTAAAGATTTAGAAAGACAAAAGAGAGGACAGAACAAAGTTGGAGCATATTCTATAATTAGTTAGTTATCGACGACAAACAAGATGTCTTTATTTAGATTCATAACCCAACCCAAACATGTAATTGAGTTAAGACAATAACTGTCTAATAACAAAGAAGTAATACTAGCGGGAGGTCTTCACGATGGAAATTCTTATATAAATCGTTAATTATAAAATAAATGAAACTGTTGTAATTATTTCAATAATTGTAGGTATAAAGTTGCGTTACAACTGAAGATACCTCTTTACGCTGTACCTAATCATGAAAAGGCAGACACCCGACTAATTTTTTACATTATCAATGGAAATACAGATAAAAATATTATGGTAAAATCAGGCGATAAAGTCTGTGCGTTTTAAGAAGTCCGATATCGGATTAAATCACCAAGGGATGTTATCGCTTTTAAAACAGTAAGTCGGTTAAGTTACAATATCTTCGCACCTTCGCTATACTTGATCACACCGAACATCCCACTGGTTTACTGTATTCTATTACTGGGCGAAATCAGAGGTTTCAAAACAAAATTATCTTAGAATTACGCGTTGAGCATAAATAATAATTAAATAGATAATTAAATTATTTTGCTATTATTATAGTTAAATCTATATAATAATCGCTATTTTCCAAGAACCAATTAAAATTTGCTCAAGTGCGGGATGGTTAAATATGTTAAAGATTTTGTCAGGTATATACTTTTCCGATAATGACATTATTTTGGGATTATTATAATTAAATCTTCATAATAATTACTATTTTCCAAGAAATAATTAAAATTTGCTGAAGTGCGGGATGGTATGTTCTACTTTATTTTAAATAAGTAGTTGTGCTTTTCACTTTTAGTTTGTTTCTCATTGTGTGTGAATTAAAATCAGTTATTAAGCAAAGTTATGGAAAATGTTCAGCAAGGTGGCACATCGCCTAGAAGGCATTTATCTCCAGGTGAACGCCGTTTGGTATTACAAGTGGAACGTTATTTTACTTTAGAAAAATATAACTCGGGCCTGTTAGGGTCTGTTTTGGCAGTGCAAAAACGAACGTCTGATGCTTGCGGCATTTCAGAGAAGACCTTAAGAAGACTTCGAAAAAAGAGTGAAGAGGATTTGGACAGACCATATAAAAGAATTCGACTCCATTCAAAAACCTTGGATTTATCCCAAGGGATAAAACTCTCTATTAGGAATATTGTTTATGACATGTATAAAGCCAAGGAATATGTTACCCTCAAAGCTATTCTTGAAAAGATAAAGCAGAAAAAACTTTGCGATATTGGAACTAACAGTTTGTCCATCATCTTAAAACATATGGGTTTCCAATATAAAAAAACGAACAACAGAAAACTGCTTTGCGAGCTGTCCAATGTTGTTTCGAAAAGATGGCAATTTTTAAGGGATTATTTAAACAACAAAAAATCGGAATTGTCAAGACAAGTTGTTTTTCTTTACGAAACATGGGTATTTGCAAACGGAACTTCAACAAAAACGTCTTGGCAGGATGAATCAAAGCATTGTTATTCAAGTACCCGTGCAAGTAATGGAAAAAGGTATATTATAATACATGCTGGTAATGAAGAAGGTTTTGTTTTAAATGCCAGTTTGATATTTTCATCAACAAAAAAAACTGATGATTATCACGGCAATATGGATGCTGAAATTTTTGAGCATTGGTTCGAGGAAAAACTTTTAAAAAGTTTAGAAAAAACTTCCTTAATTGTTTTAGACAATGCCTCTTACCATACGAGACTCGAAGAGAAATTCCCTACAAGCAGCTGGAAAAGGGAAGAAATAAAAGAGTGGTTGTCAAAGAAAAACATAAACCATGAAAATTTATATTTAAAAAGTGAACTTTTAAGCAAGTGTAAAGAGCAGTCATTTAAAAAAATGTATGTTGTTGACGAATTAGCCCTCAATATGGACATCAAGTTTTGAGATTGCCGCCCTTCCATTGTCATTACAACGCAATTGAATTGGTATGGGGTATTAGCAAGAACTATTATGACAAACATGCCTGTAAAAATATCGGTAAGCCTAGCGTTATAAAGTTATGGGAGGAGGCGCTTAGTCAAGCGGGCAAAGAAGAATGGCGGAAATGCATTGAACACACAGAAAAAATTATTTTTGAATCTTATGAGACAGAACAGGTTATAGACGAAGTAAGACCGTTAATTATTACGAATGATGATGATGATGACGATGATGTTGATTCTGATGAGTCTGAAAGCATGGGTGAAATTTCAAATGCAGAGGAAGACTACTTTTAGTAGTACCTATCTACAAGTAGGTATGTTCTGTCGCAAGACTACAAAATCGGTTCTTTTTAGAACCAAAACTTTATAAAAAAGAATTCGTAAAACTAATTTGTCTGAATACTACAAAAACTAAAAAATTATTATTTTGCTTTACCTAAACTAATTTTTTATTTACTTTAAATTATTTTATTTAGAAAATGTAATTCATCAACATCCAAAATTACCTTCAATATAATTTATTGTTTGAGAGCCACCGACATAATGCTCAAGAGGTTTTATGGCTTAGCGGACTTCTTAAAACGCACAGACTTTACTAATGCTTTAATTTTACTACTCTACTATAAACTTTTATTATTGGAACGAGGAAAATTTAAAATCTAGTGACCTATTTATAGAAAAGGGTCATGGGACAACAGCCCTGAATAAAAGAAGGTTTGTCTCTGTTCATATAATAGCAGAGTTATTGGGAAAACAAATTTGTGATGGCTTACCGGCATTTCATGCATTGACAAGATGCGACAAAACAAGTTTTATAAAATAGGAAAAAGATTGGCTTGGAATATTTATTACCACAACTGTAATAAGTTTGATTTGTGTGGTTTTGAAAGAAACCCATTTGATATAAATTTAGAGAATGCTAGTAAACTGTACCATAAAGAAAAGTATATCAATCTAAATCACATTAGGCTTAAAATGACGTAAGAAACAGCGAAGTCTGCCAAAGAAATTCCTCCTACTGACGACTTGTTTAATTTACACGTTCAAAGGTAACATACATATTACTTATATTAATATTGTGGTCACAAACTATTTAAATAATATGTTTTTGTATTTTGTCCTTTTGGAGGTGTTATTACGAGGTTAATATTTGGATACAAAGCCCTATTGGTATTGTTAAAAAATTAGAATATGGTTGGGCTATAGAAGATGACCTATTAATGCCCAAATGTTCCACAAAGTGACCCATTACAAATAAAATTAGAAAGTTGATAATTCTATTTTGCACTGAAAAAAACTGCATTATTTAAGTATTTTCAGCGAGTAAACCTGCAAGATGGTGGCAGGGAAATCATGTCAGCGCTCTCCAATCACGTTTAAACGAAGACAAAAAGTTACTAGGATTTCACACCAGAAATTATTATTTAGATGTTTTTTTATTATTATTCTTTTTTTTATTTTAGAAATGAAATACCAAAATATAAAAAAGCAATATGTTTAAGGCACAGGAAAGTCTTTGTTGTAATTTTTAATTAAAACAAACATTTCTCTTTACAAAATATTTCGTCTAAATCATCCTAGATTTGAAGGTATCATTTTCTTATTAAAATAATATAAAATAGATATATCAGTGTTACGTTTTAGTGCAATGCATGGAATATTTATTTTAAAACAAGCCCTATAATATTAGTTAATATATTTTAGAGCTTATGGATATCGGCAACATATACTCAAACGCAAAGTACGCTCGGTAATATTCATGTACGAACTGTACACGGTGGGAGTAGGGCAGTGCTGCATGTACACCGCCGAAGCATGCATCGCTGCGTTAAAATGGCGATAACTTTCTTATTATTATAAATAACCCTTATATTAAATAAAGCCAATTAATTTCTACAGTTTTTGTTGTAAAAATATATTTTACAGCTCATTATACAGAGTGTTAATGTGATCATGTTACAAACTTCTAGGGTAGATAGAACACATGAAAAAAAAAATAAAGTTCATATGAACATGGGTCCGAAAACGCTTCCTTAGGGAGCTAGAGCCCCTTTGAAGATGGCATTCATAAACTAGTTTTCGTTTTGTAGCTCCGGAACTACTTCAGCTACCGCAACTAATTTAGGGACATAAATTACTGTTAGTAAGTTCAGCTATTTGAGCCTATTGGACAATGTTAATTTGAACCAGGGGGGTATTAGGGTAAAGCTGACCCCACTCATATAAGGCTTTAATTTCTTGCCGTTTTGACATCAGATTATGATTTTCCTATGCCTTTTACATAAAAAGGGTACTCTCTGCAAAAGTCGCTAAATGTTACCGTCTCTTCGGGAATTGGCTGAAAACAAGTTAAGATACAGAAATCAATTATTAAAGTCTTAAAGAAATTAGGTAAAAAAAACAATGAAGTTCAGTGCAAATATCAAGAGATAAATTAATCAGCGCTATTATTATGGTGGGTAGTACAAAAACAAACTTAAAATAGTAGTTGCTGAAAATGCCTGCCACCACGCTTTTATTGCACCTATGCAGCATATTTAAATAAATAAATAACCGTTTATTGTCTAACAGGATACAAGCCCAATCTAAAGACAATTGTACAATAATAATGATTTAATGAAAATGTTGTACTTAAAGTAAGTAAGAAAAGTAAAATAAGTTACAAGTTATAATAATAATAACAATAGTAAATAAAAAATAACAATAGCAAGAGCTAAGTTGGATTTTCCATCATAGCGAGCTTCAATTTGCTTTCAAATTTTTGAAAAGAGTCGCTGAATAAATCAACCGACGCCAGACTCTCGACAACATTAAAGTTCATACATGTCCGATAGAGGGGTGCTTTGGTGGCTAGGTTAGTTCTTACGGATGGCAGATAGAATCTGTTGTGATTTCTGGTATGAAAGGGTGGAGCTAAAAAGTTTAACTGACATAGTGGGGCAGCACAGTCAATGTGGCCATTGCAAAGCTTGTATAGAAAGGTAAAGGAGTGTAGCATATGCTCTTGGTGCAATGCCAAGAAGTTAAATCTATTCAGAAGCTGTAGGTGATCAAAGCCGCGTTGGGGATACGTACCGTCTAATCTGTAAGCGAGATGCTTCAGGAATTTTCGTTGAATGCTTTCTAGTCTATTAATGTGTATTTGATAAATGGGTGACCATATCTGTGATGCATAGAGCAGCTTGGACTTTACAAGTGTGTTGTACAACACTATAAAACACAGTGGAATTTCAAAGTGTTTTGTGGATCGGAGGAGGAACCCCAGCGACTTTAGTGCACTACGGGCAGTTGTGTCTATGTGGATGTTGAATGTTAATTTCTTATCAAAACAAACGCCAAAGTCCAATTTATTATTTATTGGTCGCAGTTCTCAAAAATGGTGTTGTTTAAGATGTAGGGGTGATCAAGTTCAATTTGTTTAAGTGAGAAGGACATTTTTTTACATTTATTTGTGTTCAGGTGAAGCCTGTTTGCCGTACACCACTGCGAGATAAGGTCCAGGTCTAATTGCAGTTGTATGCAGTCCTCCCAACAACGAATACAATTAAAAAATTTTAAGTCATCCGCGAATAAAAGAGTGCAGTTTTTTACTTCGGACATAATATCATTAATAAAAATGGAAAATATTAATGGGGCTAGATTACTGCCCTGCGGGGCTCCACTTGTAGCCATGAATGATTTTGATTTGTGACCATTGTACTCAACATATTGACGACGTTGAGAAAGGTAAGAAGAGAAGAAATAAACTAAGTCAGTATTAAAGCCTATTTTTGACATTTTCTCAGCAACAATCCCGTGATCCATCTTGTCGAAAGCCTTAGAGAAGTCCGTACAAATAGTGTCAACTTGACAACCCTCATTAATAGCATGATACGTATATTGAAGAAAACAGGTTAGATTGGTAACAGTTGACCTTCCTGAAAAGAAACCATGTTGATTTGGGGAGATGAGGTTTTTGACCTTAAAAAATAGTTGATTGTATATACATTTTTCAAAGGCCTTCGCAAAGTTGGACAGAACAGAGATAGGACGATAATTCTCTATGGAGCCGATGTTGCCTGCCTTGAAAAGCGGACAAATCCTTGCTTGTTTCCAGGCGTCTGGAAAGGTATTAGTTGATAAGGAAAGATTGAAAAGCCTGGTTAATGGTTCAGCAAATACGTGAGCACAATATTTCAGAAGGAAAGGTATATTGTCTGGACCAGCAGTCTTTTTATTTTTAGTAGATTTTAGTGCGCATAGTACATCCGTTATATCAAGTGGCTCCAAGGAGACGTTGCCGCAACCCTCGCTGGCAATGTCAGGCGGGTTTGAGACTACGTAGACGCTATGAAAGAAGTTTGCGAAGGCATCCACAATATCCTCGGGACAGCCAAGTGAGGTGTTATCGGAATTCATAAGCGTGCCAGGTATTCGCGATTTATTCCGTAGTTGCTGAATATACTTCCAAAAGTGTTTAGGTTCAACTGTAATAGAATCTTGAACCGTGTTCAAATATGCACTGTAGGCCACATCAACTTGGCGTTTTATAGCTGATCTTAGGCTTTTAAATGCCTCGTACGACTGCAGGCTTTTAGAGGTTTTCCATTTCTTAAAAAACCTAAACTTTTCTTTGATGTTTGCAATAATTTCGGGGGTATACCAGGCCGGGTAGGTATATTTTCTACTGCTCTATTTAAAAAGGGGAACTGCTTGGTCAATAAGTTCATACAGTTTGTTATAGAAGGCTTTGCCTGCTGTATTAGTATCTTGTATATCGGATAAAACTTCCAATTCGTTGTTAGTGTGAGATTGTAGAGAAGTGGGTAGTTGGCTTTATGAAAGTTATAATTTCTGGCCTGAGTATTGGAGGGAAAGTCAAGTTGATTGGATAGGGTCAAGTCAGGGATGATGTGGAGTGTGGGATGATAGCCATCCTCTCTCACAAAGGGGACTGACGAGAGCACTTCACAGGGCAGGTTAGTCATGACCAGATCGAGAATGTGATCATGCTGATTCGCGACTCTATTAAGTTGGTTAAGGTCAAAGAAAGATAGAAAATCATATAATAATTGGAGTTGACGACTGGCATTAGCAGGGGGGGTCCAGATAGTGGATATTTAAGTCGCTCAACAGGATAATGGTGTAGATAGGTCAGGGATTCAAAGATATCGAAGAAAGTTTGGTATTGTTCAAGAGGTGTATTTGGTTGAAAGTAAACCGTAAAGACGTACAGCATACCTTTATCCATTCTAATCATAGACCCAACAATATCCATAACCGGCAGTAAATCATGAAAAACGGACAAATCCAACCTAGCTGATTGAAGACAATCACGCACAGCCAGCATTTAAGTTGACGTGATTAAAAACTTCAGGGATGGTTTGGATTACTTCAGCCGCAGCGGACATTCTAGCCAACAAATATTCTTCCGACTCGACTGGAGTGTTATAAACGAGACTTTCATATACATCCAAAGAAAAAAATATAAAGGTGTTAGATCTGGGAAGCGCGCTGGCTACGTGACAAAGCCTCCGCGGCCAATCCAATGTCCTCTAAAATTTTCATTTATGTGCTCGTGGACAAGAAGTGAAAAATGAGCTGGCGCTTTATCATGTTGGAACCGTGAGCTCTGTCGTATATTTAGAGGCAGATCAAGTAACAATTCTGGCAACACATTTCTTAAGAAATTAAGATAAATAGTACCGGTAAAACGAGGAGGCGGCATGATCGGTGCAATTAATTGTTCTCCAACAATGCCGGTCCACATGTTGACCGAGAACCTATGTTGATACCCCGTGAACACCATAAGGGTTTTCCTTAACCCACACATGACTATTTCGCGAATTGAAAATGCCTTCTCTTGTAAACACAGCCTCGTCAGTAAAAAGTACATATTTTGGAAATTGAGGTTCTTCTGTACACCGTTCAAGAAACCACTGGCAAAATTCTACGCTGGGCATGAAATCATATGATCCCAATGCTTGCACTTTTTGAAGATGATAGGGGCAAAGAAGCTGCTCATGAACAACCATACGCTGACATGATTTACATGAATGGCATCTGCGACTGCTCGGGTACTTACAGAGGGATTATTTTGAAATGGTTGTGGCACCTCTTCCTTAAAATCCGGGGTTCGCATGGTCCTTTGCGCTCCATTATCCAAACCGTTTTATTTTTACGGAGCCAGTTTCCCTTAGCCGTTCATTGACCCTCTCAAACAGTGTGTGAGCTGTGATTCGCCTTTCAGGAAACTGCTCTTCATATAGTCGAGAAGCGGCTCTGCCATTACATCGAACTTCCCCATAAATTAATAGCATGTCGGCATATTCAGCGAAAGTGTAATCTTCCATGACTTAACCGTGACACTAATTTAATGACAAATTCTTGACAACAACAGTGAGTTTACCTTATTAATAAAATAAGGTAAAAAAATTAAGATAAATTTTTATTATTAAACTACTATTTTAAGTTTCTTTTTGTACTACCTACCATAGTAATAACGCTGATTAATTTATCTCTCGATATCTGTACTGAATCTCATTGTTCTTTTGACCTAATTTCTTTAAGATTTCAATAATTGATTTCTGTATCTTAACTTGTTTTCAGCCAATTTCCGAAGAAACGGTGACACTTAACGACTTTTACAAAGAGTACCCTTTCTATGTAGAAGGCATAGAAAAATCATAATATATCAAAACGGCAATAAATTGAAGCCATAGAGGAATGGGGTTAAATTTACCCTAATACCCCCCTGGCTCGCACGCCCCTGGTTAAAGTTAACATTACCCAATAGGCTCAAATAGATGAACTTACTAACAATTTTATATATTTTTTTCCTGACCGTTAGTTTAACAATTTGATTTTAATTTCCTAGGCTTTCGGTTAATTTCGGAATAGAAAAACAATATTTGTTTTCTGTGACGTTTCGGTTTATTTAATTTAAACCATCATCAGACTACAAGAGAGCTATTTTTAATTGTGGTATTATTATTTTACATTAAAAATTTTTTTATTAACTATGGTCTAAACATACCTTGAGTTTCAATTAATGCACACTTGGTTTACATTGTTAAACATTTTTGTGGAGTTCTTATTCCACCCGTATTTAAATTGAAACTAATTTTATTGTACTATTTTTGTGGTATCTTAGGTCTATGGTTATATACACTGGAAATTCCTATCTTAGGTTGGTAATTTACTACTACAACTTACTAACAATAATTTATGTCCCAAAATTGGTTGCGAAAGTAGTTCCGGAGCTACAAAACGAAAACTAGTTTATGAAGGCCATCTTCAAAGGGCTCTAGATCCCTGAGGAAGCGTTTCCGGATCCATGTTTATATGAACTTTATTTTTTCCCTGTGTTTTATCTACCGTAGAAGCTTGTAACATGATCACATTAACACCCTGTATAAGCGAGTGGGGATAAGTTAAAAATTAACGAAAAATATAAATGTTGTGACCTTTTTAGTAAGTTAAGAAATTTTTTGTGTTAATATTTATGCTTATGCAAACAGTGATACCTTGTATTAAAGAGGTATGTAAGTAAGTTTAGGCTTTAAATCTGTCAAAATTTTAAGTTCTCGTTTTAATGACTTTGAAAGTTAAATATTAAAATTAATATTTCCAAATTTCTTAAGTCTTTTTGCTATAACTTTAAACTTGAGTCTCGACCAAAACTAAAAGTCGGCATATTAAACTTTTTTATGTAAAAGTACAGGGTTATCCAACCAAGACTAGACAAGGCGATTTTTTGAGTTTTCCTGTACTTTTATAAAAAAACTGAAATAGCCATCTTAAGTCATTTTCTCCCGCGAATTCGAATATCTTCAGCAAAAAACAATTGAACATCAAACAAAAGTACTAGGGGTCACTTTGATATTTTGTTAAATGGGATGCCGTATTTTTAATGAGCTTATCCGATTTCTCATATAAATTTTGATCTAAAATGTTAGATTTTTAATTTTTTTTTTTTTTTATTTTTACGGTAGACGAACATTTTCCGAATTTAAAACTGAAGAAAAAAGGCGTTTTTGAATTGAAAATCCAACACTTTAGATCAAAATTTATATGAGAAATCGGATAAGCTCATTAAAAATACGGCATCCCATTTAAAAAAATATCAAAGTGACCCCTAGTACTTTTGTTTGATGTTCAATTGTTTTTTGCTGAAGATATTCGAATTCGGGGGAGAAAATGACTTAAGATGGCTATTTCAGTTTTTTTATAAAAGTACAGGAAAAGTCAAAAAATCGCCTTGTCTAGTCTTGGTTGGATAACCCTGTACATGCTTAATTCGATGGTTTGGGCCCAATAAAGTTATACCAAAATATTGGGTTGGTGAACGCAAATGGCACCTCGCCGCCCGTCTGAAGTTTGATTGTAAATATATCTGCTAGTTTTGACCGCTTTTAATGCTATTTTCGTTAATTATTGTAAATGCATTTATCAAGATTTTTACTTGTTTTTCGATAAAAAAAATTATATGAAACCCTTGTAATTTTGCATCATTTATGGACAAAACTTACCTGATCAATTATAACTGCAGAGTGCAAAAGATTAACACTTAAAATTGCCATAGTAGCATACGAATGATAATCTTCATAGGTCTCATCCACAAATACTTGTTTATAACAGGAATAGGGATACCTGTTTGAAAGAGTTTCTTCATAGAACTCAAAAGATTCATGCATGTACCTAAAAATAAGTGACTTTTTAATATTTAAACTATGAGATTCAAAACGCCACTGGCGAATTGGAAGTTTCAGCTTCCACGGAAACCGAATTAATTCTAAAACTCTTTAGTGAATCTCATCGATTAATATCAAATTAGCCGCTGATAACTAAAATAATTTTTGCAAAAGAATTCATGATAATCACAAAAAAAAACAATACCTGGTAGTGACTTTTAACAATGGAAGAAGCCCCGGTAGACAAAAATGTGTAACTTCATGCATGTAGGGGTCCACGTAAATCTCAAATGGCCCTACTGCTAGAGATATATTCGGCGCACACGTGGGCACATTTAACGAATAATGATAGGTCTTCCTTCTCATGTCGGGCGTATAAACAACTTCTATAAGGTCGCCGTTTGACACAGCTGTCGTATCCTCATCTACGGTAAATTCTAACTTCCAGGTACACGTTTCAGCAAAGCTATCCACACAGGGGAACCATAGACGGGAGGAATTTTGGTGTCCGTAAGAGAACAGATGAACGCCTCTCTTTAAAAAAAAAATAATGTTCTAAGTAAAGGATTTTCCTTTATTTGTAACGTAATTATAAATAAGTAAACAGGGTGATTTACGGTGAATGGAACATTATTAAACGTTTATGCCGAACCATCAGGGGACGCTCAAAAAATGTAGGTTCCTGTATAAACAGGCATGATCTACAAAACTAAAATATTTTGGACAATGCGGAGTTATTGCTTCTATCAGAAAACACTTAATATTTTAAACCGAACACCCTGTATATAAACTTATTGTTACAATCTCTAATAGGTACTTAACAATTTCCTTATTATTTTTCTCTACCTCCATCCTCTATCTGTTACCATTTGCGAGATATTAATTTCCATTTTTTTTTCGAACAACAAGATCTTGCCACGAATGCTGATATTTGAGCGCTCACTATAAGGCACTGAAACTTGGTTGACAGTTTAGCCATGTCCGCCGGCTTTTTACGCTATGGCAATAATAGGGTGGTTTAAAACAAGTATTTTGGTTACTTAAAATATTCCCTAAAAGTAAGTTATTTCAAATGAAACAGCCTGTGTATTATTACTGACTTTTAAAGCGTTTTAAATTTGTTTTTCATGTATGCATACCATATAGATATAGCCATTCGGTTTTTAGTTAGTGTATGCCACGTTGTGTCATATGTCATGTCATGTTGTTATCGGAATTGGCTTTCGAGATCACACTAAGACCCATTAGACTTTTACCTGTGACGTAGGTTTAAAGAAAAAAAACTGGAAAGTCGAGAACAGAGTTAATCACGTATTTTTTCTTGGCTCAACTGCACCAGTTACGCTGGTGACTAAGGATGATATTTTGGCATGTATTAAAAGTATTAAGAATAATGCTGTGGATCAGATTTCTGTAAAGATGTTAAAAGTGTTTTTACCATACTGTTTGAAGTCTCTAATTAACATAATAAATTTCTCTCTTTAATCTGGTACAATCCCAGCTATCTGGAAGATGGCTCTTGTTGCCCCGCTGCCAAAGGTAAATAATCCATCTGGTATAAATGAATTAAGGCCAATAGGCATACTGCTTGCTGCCTTCAAGATCTTTGAGAAGGTGGTTAAATGTCAAGTAGTGTACTTTCTCTCTGTGACGAACATACTTCCGAAATATCAGTCAGGTTTTAGATCACTTTATGGCTGTGCTACAGCACTACTAAGGATCACTAGTGAAATATCTGCCGCTTTTGATAACTCATATTGTTGTCCCTCCCTATTGTTTTTGTAGACATGACCAAGGCGTTTGACAGTTTAGATCTAAATCTTCTGCTGGCATTACCTAGGTGAAAGACAGCAGGCGGTCAGGTTGGCTGGGATTGAGGAAGTGATGAGTTCTGATTGGAGAGATGTGGTGAGGGGGGTTCCACAGGGATCTGTTCTTGGTCCGCTTCTTTTCACGATTTTCACATCGGACCTTGTGTACATCAAATATCAAACTGCAAATATCACATGTATGCTGACGATTTAAATTTATTTACCATCATCCCCCGACGACACTATTAATATGATTGATCAGGATCTGCAGAACATATCGGACTGGGCTGTTAAGAATTCACTACTTATAAATTCTAACAAAACAAAGGCTATTCTGTTTTCAAGGACCGATATTAATGTTTCTTCTCATCACATAACACTTGATAATACTGCCCTTGAATGGACTGATGAAGTCAGGAATCTCGGACTGTACATGGACAAAAAAAACTCTCATTTAACTCACATGTTAATAATATATATATAAGAGATCATATAATAAATTAAAACGTATTTATGAGTGATTGGTATTAAATGTCACTGACAGATTTTGTGAACTTTAGGTATAGACGTAGCAATTATTCTCTTGAATATACTGGTGAGTTGTAAATTGTAAATTTATTTGAAAACATACCCCGCAGGTCTAATGTAACGAGAAAATTGATGTGGGGGCCGATGTTGAGGTATACAAAACGGCATCGCTTAGAGAAATTGCTTTAGAATGCGCGACAACTGTCTCTTCCGCCTGGAGAATTTTACATAAATACAAGCATCACTCATTTAAATATCAAATCCACTATAGCATCTTTACGAAGATGATTTTGATAAAAGACTATTGCAATTGGTTTTTAGATAAAAATGATGAAGATCCGACATTTCCATGTAATATTTTATATTCGGACGGAAGTAGATTTAATAACCTGGAAATGTTTAATCGAAATAATAAAATATATTGGACTCAAGATAATCTTCTACACTTAATGCAGAATAGTAGATTCTGTAACGAGGTTGGAATGAATATTCCACTCACGTATAAAAAATCCCATAAGGACAGTGGTATTTTCGAAAACTTACAGCTATTTTTTTTTTTTTTTTTTTTTTTTTTCTCGTTTATTTTAATTGCCACTCTAGTGTTGTGATTATTTTTTGTTGTTCTCGTTTTTTAATTCTGACTTGTGTAAACATTTTTTTTTGTATTGGCATCAATAAAGTGATTTGATTTTATTTGATTTGATATACAAAATCGAAAACACCAAAACGAAAATACCACTTGTCAGTGTCACTTTGTTGCGAAAATACCACTTGTCAGTGTCACTTTGTTGTCCTTCGGACTCGTGAAATTAAAGAAAACACGCATTCGTAAAAAATTATCGGTAATTTTAAAGCACTCGTGGTATTACACCCGAAAACACGCATTCGTAAAAAATTATCGGTAATTTTAAAGCACTCGTGGTATTACACCCGAAAATTCGATCCGAGTGGAAGATTTCGAACGCGAGCGTAGCGAGCGTGAGGAACCACGAGTATCGAATTTTCATTCTAACCGAGTAGCAGACTATATTTTCTCCACGACCAAAAAGTACGAATAAAAACAAATAAAATCTGTACAAAGCAATTAAGTTATTTATTGGGATATTTTATTACATTGTATTAATATTTATATTTATAGTGTTGGTACAATTACTGAAATTAAAAACTGGTGCATTGGAAATATTTTCCGTAACATTTTTCAAAACGGATTGATTTGTAGAGGCAGACTTGACAGTCGTGTAGCAGGAAGAATTGGAAGTTGAGGGGATGGCTACTGACGAATTAGATCCAGTCAGTGAAGAAACTAACTGATTTGCTACATTTATTCGATTTTGCAAAGAATTCTCTATGTATCCCTCTGCTACCTGAGAAGACTTCCAGCCTCCATGTCTTTTCAATGTTGTAATATCCGCACCTGCATTTACCAACGTAGTCGCTGAGGTACGGCGGAAACAGTGGCCAGTATACTCTTGTGGGTTTTCTAGATTCAGAAATGTGGCAATTTGTTTAGGCATGTTTCCCAGTTTATTGATTCCAATTACTTGTCGTGTACATTTATTTTTTTGGAAATTAATAAAAAAATTATCTGAAGGAACATCACAAGGTCTCAGAGCACAGTATTTTTTAAGAATATTATAAAAATCTCCTGTGATTGTAAACTCTCTTGGTTTTTTATTTTTTGTATTAGGAATTGCAATTAGTATTGTGGATCCCAAATTTTTAATGTCGGAAATTTTAATGTTGTAGAGCTCATTCTTCCGACAAGCCCCCAAAACACCAATAATAAGGGCGACCTAAAAATTAAAACTATATTTATTCAAACAGTTTTTAAATAGTTAAATTTTCTACCTTTGTAGCTAAATATATCTCATCCGGAGCATTTTCTAAGAACTGCTTAACATTACTTCCGTAAAAATCCTCGATTTCTTCGCTACATAGTTTTCAGAAGAGCGTTGTAAGAAAGCTTTTAATTTTTTGTATCTTGAAATATCGATGTCGTGTTTCACATTGACCGTTGCTTTTATGATTGAATATATTTTCCATAGAGTCGAAGATTTCCATTTACTCGACAAATCACCGAAAAACGCAAGTAAAACGTTTTCCGAAAAGGAGTCCGTCTTCTTTTCGTGTTGCCAATCCTTTAACAATGCATAATACTTTCATACTCATGCCTTGATTTTTGCGGCAGCAGGTTCTCGCTTATACTATTCGCAATATTCGTAATTTCAGGTGGAGTATTATCCAGTTCCATATCTGATTCATCCGATTTTTCACTCATTTTTTGACTTGCACTAAAATTTGTCTGAAAATAATTATTACAGCGCGACCATTTTTATCTGACACTGACAGTTTCGAAATTCATGGCAACCTATGTCGTTTAGATCAATTACAGAATATTCATTCCGTATCTTGTTATGGAATGAAAATACACGCAAAACGCATAAGAAGCAAGTGTTTCAGAATAGATATTCCAACTCAAGAGCGAGAATTTTTACATTCTATTATCAAAAATGATTTTGGAATTATTGCATTCAGTAATGGCCGTGGAGAAAAGTAATTTTCAAGCGAGGTTTGGATTTAACTGTTAGCTTGGAATTATTGGAGATAGAATAATAGCGCCAATTTTTTTTTATCGGTACTAAACTGGTGAAAGATATCTTCAATTCCTCAGGGATGAAATTGAGCAGTTTTTAGATGAGTTGCCGCTACAAAACAGAGCTAAGCCAGCAAGATGGTGCACCGGCACATAATGCTCGTGCAGTCCAAGAGTATCTAAACTATAGTTTTCGAGAAAATTGGATTGGTACTATTGCTGTTAGATAACCTCCTAGGTAGGTAAGAAATAATTATGACTTATATAACTAATGACTTTATTTATCAGGTTGCCAGTTATTACCTCGTTGGATTTTTTCACTTGGGACACAATCAAAAATGAGGGATATAACTCTCCATCTGACAGCAGAGATGAGTAGGAAAATCACGTAAGAGCTGCCATCAACAGAATTACACCGAAACACTTACGAAATGTGGCAAGGAAAACGATTCCAAACATTCACGCTTTTCATGAAAGACAAGAAAAACATTTTGAACAATTGGACTAACTACCGGTTAAACTGGAAGTAACAACATGGCGTCCGTCATGTCATAAAATGCAAATTAATATCATATATAAACCGACCAAATTTTATTACTGTAGCCTAAACAATAAAAAAGTAATAGGGGTGAGCGTTCCTTCAGAAACACCCGGTATAATGGGATAATTGAGCATGATGGTTTTTTATTTTCTTTATTGTGTTAAAATAAATTTGACTAAAACCCATTATTTAATTTAATTTTGGAATTTTCTTGCATTTATCTCAAATATGAACCCCACACTCAAATTTATAACACCATATATACATATTTTAGAAACACTATGCGGTTATCTTCAGATTGAAGCATATGGGAATTTTTTATTTCTCCTGGTAGACTTTTAAATAGTTACAAACCAGTGTACCTGAATGCGGCCTAACCTGAAGAATGTTTTAACCAGATTTTAATCCACGTGACTTTATCTAAGCGGGGCGTCAGGCCTATTTAACTTTACAATAGTTAAATATACATAAATAAAGCACACATTTCAGCAGCTTCTCAAATAAGTAATACTATAGTCTTTAATTTAAAAAAATCTACTCTTGGACATTCTCTAACGAAACCAAAATAAAAAAAAAAACATTAGATTTGGCCACAGCGTAAAAAGCCTCTGGGTAATAAGCGTTACGCATCATGTCAACGGGTATACACGTGTGTGCTCGTTGCTCCGATAATTTTAGCGTCAGTTCGAAGTTGGTTAAGTGTAAATTTTGTGATCAAAGGTATCATCCTCAATGTGTGCAATTAAAAGACCAGTTGTATAAATCAATTAATGACTGTGAAAATTTATTTTGGTACTGTGATGACTGTGTCATATTGGTAGATGAAAGGCTAAGCATCGTCAAGCAAATGGAAAACCTAGAGCGCCAAGCTAAAGAAAACAAAATATAAACGTCTGAAATACTCAACAGAGCGTACAAGCAGCCGGATTTGCACAAATCGTCACAAAAGAAACAAGAACTACTAATTTGTCATCCACACTGATTGATCCCATTATTACTAATGACTTTCATGCCAAAGAAGTTTCAAGAGATTTTCCATCATTAAGCGACCATGAAATTATTGGTGTTTGAAGTTAATGCCGTTGAAACAAGGTTTATATTGAAGAGAAATTAAGCAATAAAGAAATTTCCAGCTTGATTGAAGAACTAATAGGAGCAGATTGGAATTACACCTTGACAGATGTAAACATAGTTTACTTGGATTTTATTCATTTAATTTAAACGGCAATGGATAAAATAACACCAACACAAAAACATAAATATAACAACAAAATATCCATGGATTACGAGATTAGTTAAGCAGGCACAATGTAAAAGGGACAGAGCATACACCAAGTTTATACCGACTAAAAAGGAGGAAGATTGAAAAGTGTATTAAACTTAACGTAATGGAGTTACTTCTTTATTACGTACTGAGAAAACAAAGTAGTATGATCACATCATAGACAGGTGCAAAGGAGATGGAAGGAAGATCTGGTAGAAAATAACAATCAACAAATCGTTCTCACGGATATCGACTATGGAACTTATGATAGGTAAATCAAAAAGAATTTTAATAGTTTCTACGCGGACAGTTGTGACGAAGTATTGGCTAGCTTGTTGACCCTCAGGGCGCGTGGGGTGAGTGTACGTATACAAAGAAAAAAGCAATACCGGTAGTGGAGGAATGGTTGTTTATTTAGGCCAGTTGATGTTAACAATCTTAAATAAAGATCACAAAAATACCCAAAATAACCCACTAGGACACACAAATGTGACAAAAAGTGCAATTTAAGCGTAAAGCCAATAACTTACCTAAAGCAGAACGCAAGAAATCCACGAATTATAGGATTTCTGCACCGGCACCACAGACTTTTATAAATGTCAATATTCCACTAAATAAGGCGTTTAATTTAGCGATAAGGAATCGACCCATTGAAGAAGGCAAAAAACACACAATGGGTCGAAGTATAGTATTTGTAGAATTATATCGTTGATCTTTAGACTGCAATAAAACCCTCATTATCCCTTTGACCATAAAATAAATAAGGAAATCCCAAATTTTAAAACCTTTTCAAGTAGAGCCGGACCAGGTACAAATTCAATTTATACCTGTTATCATTATTTTACATTTATTATAGGTACCTAACACTAAAAATTCCTGTCTATTTATTTTAAATTATAAAAATAAATCATGTGGTGTAGGTACATTTTCAAGCCGACCCTGATCCCATTTATTCAGCTTTGAAGAGGTTGAGGCGTATACAATAGGATTTAATCAGGTAGATTATTTATGGCAGTAAGAGTCAACGGTATAATTCTGCAAATATTATACCTACCAGTGTAAAAGTACCATATAAAGCCATGTCGAGGCACATTAGCAATTTGTCGGACAAAATCACTATTGCTTTGTGACACAATATAGATGAAATTTCAAATAGCATAGAAAAGAAACATTGGAAGTATAATATAGATGGAATTGATGAACATAACTTTGCCGATTTCAAACCTGTAAACTTTTCGGAACTAAAAAAATTGTTTTTGGATTTAAAAATAAAAGCACTAGTGATGAATCATTGAACATCAAATTGCTAAATGACCTGTGTACTAGGATATCCTCTTTTTTACTTAGTTAATACCTCCTTACAAACTGGGAAAGTACCAGATGAAATAAAAAATAGTGTTATAATTCCTATACCTAAAGTTTCTAGACCTAAAACTCCATCCGAATTCAGGCCAATTAACTTACTGCCTGTTGTAGATAAGATCATTAAAGCAATCGCCTGTCGACAACTACGGACCTATTTTGAGAGTTATCAGTTATTGTTTGTGGGACAGTCTGGATTTAGGAGTAACCATTCTTGTGAGTCAGCACTGCAATATGTATGTGCAACATGGCAAAAAGAACTAAATGAAGGAAAAGTGGGGCTTAGTGTATTTGTAGACTTGCAGCGTAAGTTTGAAACAATCGATCGTGAAATTCTTATAAGAAAGTTACGACGATATGGTGTAAACGGCAGTGCATTAGATTGGATTAAATATTACTTAAGTGACAGGTAGCAAATGACTAGACTAGACGATACACTATCAACTAAAAGAAAAAAATAAATGGGGCGTTCCGCAAGGAAGTGTGCTAGATCCTTTATTGTTTGTTGTTTATGTTAATGATATACATATAGCTCTAAAAAAAATCGTTTGTTCATTTACTTGCGCATGATACCCTTATTTGTATATCAGGAAATAACATTTGGGAAATAACTGATATTTTGAACGGGGGGAACTTAAAATAATGTATGACTGGCTTTATCAAAATAAATTAAAATTGAACAAATCAAAGACAAAATGTATGGTAAGAGGTTCAAAAGTAAATTGTAAGAAGCATGTATGCTGAATCAGGATTAGCCCTTAACATAAATGAATCTGAAATTAACTTTTTGTCATAAATAAAATATTTAGGAGTTTTGTTGCTTACTTTTGCTAATCAGGTGGATTATCTTTGTAAGAAATTAGGGAAAAAGATTGGTTTCTTCTGTTGCGCGTTTCGAATTGTTTGTCCTAATGGGCAAAACACTTGTTTATAACACAATTATTTTATCTTTCTTCAATTACTGTTGTTCCTTAATATCGTGTACTCAGGAAAATATATATAGGCTGCAGATTCACCAAAATAAGATTATGCGAATTATTCTCCAACGCAATAGATATACCCCAGTAAGAAACATGTTACAGAGTTCGAATTGGCTCTCTGTGGAATAAAGCATCAAAAGGGCGCACTTAATTCTAATATATAAAATAGAACATAAACAGTTACCAAGATATTTTAATGCTTTTCTTAAAAAAAGATCAAATTTCCATGAGTATAACATTCGCTCTGGCCAACACTATAACTTTGAAACAGGTAAGACTGCATCCTTACAAAAGTCGTTATTTTTTTGAGGGAGTTCGCCTCTTTAATGACCTCCTAGAGAGGATTAAAAATGCGAATAGTTTAGGTGACTTTAGCAGAAAAGTATTTCATTATTTAAGGGATACCTACGTAGATTAGGGTTTATAAGTTTTGAAAGTACTAATTGGCTTAATTGGTTAACTAGATGTCATTTAATCGTAGTGCAGTTGCATATTTGATACAACAATAAACATGGCTATTGAAAGAAAATGAAGTTTTCTTTAGAAAATCCAATAAAAATTTAATGTTGTGATGCACCAATGGATTCGTATTACTGCATCTAATTATACTATGAAAGTGGTATACCTATTTGTATTTAATTTTTTTAAGTTTTTATCAAAAATGTGATTTAGTCAACTTTAAACGCTCTAGTGAGACAAATAAAAGGTGATAAAATTGTGTATGTATTTTTGTACATGTGTTAACGTATATTAGAACGATTTAAGATGGGTCATGGCAATCTGGATGAAAAAATGAAATTAATTTTAAAAATGTTAAATTGACACAAAAATTAATAGAAATAGTAGAGTGTACGTATAATATACAGGCTGTGCCATTTGAAATTCGAAAGTTGAGGTTACTTCTGGCTAAGCCGGAAGTCGCTAAAACAACAAGTACCTTAAAAAGTGTCTTTTTATTAGCCTATGAGGCATGCCAAGTTTTAGCTTGTTCCACTAAAATCTAAAGAAATGGCAGCCGGAAAGTGATCTCATCTACAGTCTTAAGTTATTCAAAATTAAGATTAAAAATTGCTTGTTAACTTGGAACTCTATTCTATACAGGATTATATTAAATGAGTAATAGTGTTACGTTCTACTTTTAGACAATTACTTTTACTGACGCCATGCGCCATTTCTTTTACTGTTTTCTATGTCTTCCGAGATATCGTCTTATTTGTACTTGTACCGGGTGAGTCAACGATTGCGCGGAGTAATTTTATGCCTTCAAGATAAGATTTGTCGATAATAAGCTTTTGTATTAAGGTATGGTTGGATATCGGCCACATTTCAAAAATATTTTGAATTATACAGGGTGCGCCCAAAAAGTAGGGTGTCATAAAGTTAATTTTTTTAAATGGGACGCCCTATATCTTAGAATATTTTTGGATTTTGCATAAAATTACAATTATTTTTTATTTATTTATTTATTTATTTTATTTTTCAACGTTTACAAACAGTTTAACAATACTTTTCTAAATGAAATATAATCCTGTACAATATACTTATAAAATATATCTAATATAATATAATATATCTCGAACAGACCAAGTTGCTATTCAACCCAATACACAAAAACATGCTCCTTCATAAGCAGTTAAAAACCATTCATTAATTACCAAATTGAATAAATAAGTAGGAACAATCTCCGTACACTCATTAAACAATAATTAATGCAATACAATGCGTTGTAATTCAGATCTAAACCTTTGCAATGAAACACCAAGAAAGTCAATATACGGGTAATCATTTACATATGAAACCATTCTTCTCAATGGCATGTTCTGCGCATGACGAGTGTTGGAATTCCTGGAAAAGAGCAAGGGAGACCTTCTCAAATTCCTAGCTGGGACATAAAAATCTATACAATTCAGTATATTTGGTGAAATAATAATATTATTAACGACTTCAAAAATAAAACACATATCAAGATACTTTCTACGATCTTCCAACGAATTAAGTCTAAAGATGTCCCTTATGTAAGTACTATCCACTTGAAATCCATGAATAATCTATGAAATTCTTATTCCGGGAAAATATCATATACGAGCACTTGTTGGTATTTAATTTCAGATTATTTTTGCTGCACCACTCGAGCAAGATATTTATGTCAGTTTGTAGCACCTCGCAGTCATGATCTGACCTCACAATCCGAAATATTTTTAAGTCGTCCGCAAATAGCAAATAATCCGATGCGAAATATTGACCAATATCATTAACTAGGAGTAAAAATAACTTGGGTCCCAAATGGGACCCCTGTGGTACACCTGAAGCCACATGCAATGGAGATGAAAGATAACCACTCAACTTAACTTGCATTGTACGACCCCTCAGATACGATGATAACCACGACAAAAAGAATCCCCTGATGCCAAAATTTTCCAGCTTGTGCAATAGGATGTCTTGATCTAAAAGATCAAATGCCTTACTGAAATCAGTATAGATCGAATGTACCTCATATCCATCGTCCAAGGCCTCTGATATAAAATTAGTGTAGGAAAAAAGATTTGTAAGGGTAGAACGACCATTAACAAATCCATGCTGATGCTCGACAATAACATTCTTAAAGGATCCTTCCAAAATGGGCATCACCATCCTTTCGAGCACCTTCGGAATTGCTGACTGAATACAGACCGGCCTATAATTGCTAATATCACATGAATCACCAGCCTTAAATATGGGTGTGACAAATAAATGCTTCCATTTTTCTGGGAATACTCCCTGACAAAGCGACTTATTAAAGATAAAAAGCAAAGGCTCACACAGTGACACTGCACACTCTCGAAGCATGATGTTAGGTATCATGTCAGGACCGGCGCCCTTCTTAATGTTCAATGATAACAACACACTCAACAAGCTCTCAAAGTTAACTTCAATTATATTTAAACCATCTACTATATCCTGCTCCAAGGTTCGCTCCATGTTCACAGAATGTCTACTGCTAAAATTATTATATATAGAGTTAAAATGAGTTGCAAAAAGCTCCGCTATCTGCTCTCCGCCCTCCACACATTGATCCCGAAGAAACATTGACTGAGGAAGGTTACTTTTGCCCTTAGATTTCTCCCTTACAAACTTCCAAAACTCTCCAACACTGTCACCTATCCGCCGCTCTACATTAGATATATAATTAGCATAACATAAGTCAGTTAACTCTTTGCATTCAAGACGCAAGCTTCTAAATTTAATGTAATGATGATAGCTGTTAGTCTTTTTGTATTTTTTGTGTGCTATTTTCTTAGCTATGACTTTACTTTTAAGATCTGCAGAAAACCAGAGAGGAAAATTGGATTTTCTAACATGAATCCTTGGTACAAACACATCTATAGCCTCATAAATAATTTCATAAAACTTATCTACAATTTCATTCACATTTTGTAAACAATATAACACAATCTAGTTATAACCAAGCAAATAATTATTAAAAGCACCGTAATCCGCTATATTGAAGTTATAACGAACCTCATTTTCTACATTAATATACTGGCAATCAAGTGACAATTCAGATTCAAGCGGAGGATGGTAGTTATCACTAGTAGTTAAGGGATCACACTCAGAAATAGTCATATAAGAATTTGAAAAACAGAGATCTAGAACTGAGTTGTGCATATTCTGAACATAGTTGAACTGGGACAATCCCAAAAATGAGAACTCATCACAAATCAGTTCCTCTATATCGCTAATAACATTCCTAACTAGCACGCCATCATGGCTCCAATCCAAATTAGGGAGATTATAATCACCAAACATTACAATGGCATGATCACCACCATACTTGTCCATTATGTACTTCACTGTCTGAACATGACTTAAGTACACACCAATGTCAGACCTTGGTGGAATATAGACACATCCCACCACAACTTTGTTTTTATTTATCTTCACTTTCACAAACACCTGTTCAACAATTACAGACTCTACAGGAATGAGAGATGAGTCACAATTTGTTCTTATTGCAATAAGGACCCCTCCGCCTCGCTTCTTATCACTCGTATTACCATCCCTATCCTTCCGATATACCTTGAAATTATCGCAAAATACTTCAGAGTCCATATTGAGCCAAGTTTCTGACAAACATAAAATATCGTGCACAGAGGACAATGATGACAACCATACATCTCTAAGCTTGGTACGCAGGCCACGAACATTCTGATAAAAAAAGGTCAACTTGTTGGCTACCTGGTTAGCGCCGACTAGTCGTTTTTTGGAACAGGACCAGTGCTGGGCTTTGGTGTGGGGATCGCACCTATGTATGGTATGCCATTTCTGTAACGAATGGCTATACTCTCCTCTCCCTGTGCCTTCCTTCGACCCAATTCCTCATACAAATTCCTGATGTGTTCTCTCTGCATCTGCGTCCGATCTGGTCTGATTTGAATATGAGACGCATTAAGCTTATGTCCTTGTTTTAAGCACTCTAGGACTACAGCCGAATCCCGGAAAACAACCTTAATAGGTCTTGGTCGAGGACTTGGCTGCTTATCCGCAGTAGAAACTCCCAATACGTCCAAAGCCTCACAAATTTGTATCCTATCATGATCCACTCGTTCCGCAGTATCTTTGGAAGAGCTTTCGGTCACATTAAACACCATTATATTTTTTGATCTATTGTTCCGTTCTTCAACCTCGCTGAACACATTCTGATTCTTTGGGCTTAGATCTCCATCCCTGCTGTTAACGATTGTCGCCATATCTCTTGCCCTAAGCTCGGAAATATCGCTCTGGAGAACCGCAACTTTGGATTCCAACAGTTCAATTTTCTTATCCCATGCAGACTGATTTTTCTTCATTTCATTAATGGCTAACTGTAGGCCACTTCTTTGATCCAAAAGCAAATCGACAATGCAAGAAATAACAGATAGCACATCTTTATTAGTGGTATTGGATTTTTTTAGTAATGTCGCTATATTCCCTTTGAGCACATCCTCGCTTTTCTCAGTAGTCACCGCAATATCCCCCGTGTCTCCAGCTGACAAAATATGGTCGGATTCCTGCCTTGATTGTGTGCCGCTGACAGATTCAGACCCGCGGAAAGAGTCTGCTCGACCAACGGAAGCCGAGTTACCTGAACATCCAAAAGATAAACGTTTATTCTCGTTTTTCTTACAAGACTTACATTCCCAAAAATTTTGTCATATTCCGATTTTGGAAGACCTGTGCAGCCCTTGTGTACCCACGAGCAACACAGCGAACATTCTATCGATGCTTGATTCCCTTTAATTTCACGGTCACAGTACAAACAATCGCACACATCCGCCATAGTATTTTTATAGAATATTACCACACTAATACAATTATCGGGAAAAGTCACCCACACTATATAAATACAAGTTTTGCAGTATATGGTCTGCTTTAGAACGTCTTCGTCGTATTAAGTGCATTATAAGTCTAAACCTAGAAGTTTTGAATTTGGACAGCTTTTAGCTTTCTAACGGTACGTCTTAGAGTAACACGGCTTACATCCCTATCTTACTTTTTAACTATCTTTCTAAAATTGTCAAATTCCGGTTAAACCGGATGTATCTCAAACTCCGGAAATATAGTACTTCCGGTTTAACCGGAAGTTGGTATTTTTGGGAAGATATAAAAAAGTAAGATAGGGCATGTAAGCCCTTTTTCTCTATGGCGTATCGTTAGAAAGCTAGACGCTGTCAAAAATGTCACTTTTCAAGAGACGATATCTCGAAAGCTATTAGGTGTAGACCTATAATGCACTTAATGAAAAATAATTGTAATTTTGTGTAAAATCCAAAAATATTCTAAGATATAGGGTGTTTCACTTTAAATTATTAAATTAAATTAAAAAATTTAACTTTTTGGGCACACCCTGTATAATTCAAAATATTTTTAAAATGTGGCAGATCCACCCATACCTTAATACGAAAGCTTATTATCGACAAATCTTATCTTCAAGGCATAAGATTACTCCGCGCAATCGTTGACTCACCCGGTACAGTTGATGTATGTGGCATTATTAGAAATAAAGATTATTATTATTATTATTATTATTAATATATCGATTATTACAGGTCATGGTTTTCGAAGAAAAAATAGAAAATAATAAACATCTGGAAAACGGCAACAGATGGGTAAGTATAGGGAAATAATAAAGAAAGTTATTAAAAAAAACTAAGGGATTGCAAATATAAGTTTATATACAGGGTTTAGCTTCGTTTAAAGGCTCCGTCAGACAGGCCGTCGCGTTCTGTTGTCATATAACATAGAGGTATACCAGCCCCGTCATATAAACGACGAGCTGTCGCAGCCGTCTACTAACATGTAAAACATGTAATAAACAATCGTAGCAATAACATGTGAAAATATCAGACCGCAGCCCGCTTTTGTCTGACTGAAAGGTGTCGATGCGCGTGACTGCCACGAGATGTCGCTACATGCCACATCTCCCGTCTGCTTAGTATATCAGAAACTACTAGGCATAGAAATTCAGGGAAAAAAATCATTACTAAACTGACCATGAGAAAATCCTGGAAGTTATTTTTAAATCCGCATTTTGCCACAGGGGGCACAACTGAAAAGTAAATATTAAAATTCTAAATTCTCATTAAAGGAAACTTGGGTAACATGATTAGAAAGCTTGGACAATTTTGCATCATTTTGGTCTAAGGCTCATTGGCGTACCAACCTTGATAGGAGTGTAATCATTTAAAATGCTTTAACATGTAAACGACTTCTCCGATTTCAGTAAACTTAAGCTTGTTTAAAAGAGAAATATAAGTACTTTTAATTATCGTATCCAGTGGTACACGATACTTTCCAAAAAAATTGCTAGAGAGCGCAATTTGCAAAATTAACAGTTTTTTTTATATTATCTCAAAAACCATACGATATAATTATGATATCAAAAATGGGAAAGCAGATTAAATTTGCAAAAAAAAAACGTGAAAACCGCAGTTCAATATCTACGTTCGTTTTAGAGTTTTTGCCAAAAGTATAATTTTTATCATTTTAATTGAAGATGTGATTGTTTCATAGTTTCGTAGGTGTGTAGGTTTACACTTTATCTAATTAGGACTAGTCCAAATCATGTAAAAGACAAAATTTGGAGCGTGCGCAATGTATTTTATTCGTTCCCACAAGTAAAAATCTAACACAGTTAAATCCGGGGATCTAGGTGGCCACGGAAACAAGCTACCCCTTTCAATCCAGCGATTTAGGTATCTAAAATGCTACCTCCACACTCTCGCGGAGGCGCCTCGCTAAATGTTTTGCCGAGACATTCTCTCGCCGAGGCGCCTCGCCGAGACCGATGCTTTGGGTCTCATAGAACAGGTTCCCCTTAATAGGCCTCCAAAAACTGAATAGTAAATTCATTGCTCCACTTGGCCATAACAAATAAATAAAACTGGGAACTGAATAAAAGCACAAACACGACCGGTTTGTAAATTTGACGTGAAATAACGTCACGAGAATGTGGACGATATACTCCTCCTCCAGCGCTCTATATTATTCCTTTTATCCTTTTAAACCGACATGGAATGGACACATAACGAGGCGAAGTGAGGCGCCACGAAGAAAGGCAAACACAGCAACTACACTCTCGCGCTCGCTATGTCTCGCGTGGTCTTGCGGAGAGTGTAGAGGTAAAGTAGGCGCCACAAATATAGCATTATCGTTTAGTTTTAAATGCCTGTACAAAAACTCCAGCAAAAAAATATATCAAAGAAAGCGACAATACCACCCGTTATTACTTTAAGAGTCAATGTGGATGCCAAGAAAGTTATATATCTAATTTCCTCTTATGAATATTCTATTGGCCTTCAAAGCTCATTTTCAGCTTCTCATTGGCTGAATTAGTCAGAAATTGATATCAGAAGACAGTATTTTTAATCGCTAGTAGCGAAGCGCCGGTACGGCTGCGCTCTGTTCTTATCTACACTATGTTAAAAAGAGATAGATGCGAGGACTCGCCAAAACCTCACATTTTTAGTCTAGGCAAATTGTAATTTTTCTGGGAACTAAAAGCGAGCAAGCTGCAATTTGCACGGTTCTTACCCCCTTAACTGCGGCGCCATCTTGAATCAAAGGGTCAATCGGGTTCTCGCTTTTAACTTTTATTATTTTTGTGCTAAAAAAAAATTAAAAAAGCATTTTCTAGGGGAAAACAAAGCTATGCCTCTGAAAAATTCATTAACTCATTTGTTCATACTGCAAATTTCTTATTTAAACAAAATCAGTTTTTTCGCTATTTCTAATTTCCTGTTACTCTGATTAGAAAAGCAATTCAATGCTCTGGTGGGTGGGTGGCTCTCCGTAAGGAGATTTTTCTTATGCTTATATACGGATTCGCTTCCACGTACGCAAGAACGTTTATAATATTGTCTTCATTCCGTACCTTATGATAGGAATGGGTCGTACACTTCCCGTTTGCCCTAAACGTATTTCCAGCCCTCGAAATACTTTCTGCTATGGTACCTTTGTTTAGGATATCTGGCAGTGTATTCGCGGTCCGCAATAGGTGAAAACATTCAAAATATACGGCAAGCATATCGTAAGCCTCGGCATTAGTATACGCCAATTTTGAAGGATATTTAACACAGTGAGATTCTTCAATGTATTTTTACGTCAGGATTTTATCCTTTGACATCTATTATTAATTGTGAACAGTTTCGGTGGTGTCGCTTGTACAAATTTTGATATCGGCTCTTGCCTTAATTAATTTTATTTATTTATTTATTTATTTATTTATCAACGGGCTAGTGCCCAATTCAGTTAACAGTCAACTTATATATAAAAGAAAAAAAGCATACATTGTAATCAAGTAAAATAGTACTATTACCTAAAAGATAGAAAATAGAGTAAAAGTAGGGTAAAAGTACAACTAATAAAAGACAAACTGACAAAAGAATATTTTAGATCTACACAGGAAATAAAAATAAAAACAAGTCAGTATTGGAAAAAAAAAACACAACATTGTACAAGTGACAAGATACAGTTATACTTGATGTAGTTGTCTCAAAAAATGGGACCTATTAGAAAAGAAATCTAAAGAGTTGGAGTATTCGTTGGCTAACCTACTAGCGCGAGTGATAAAAGTATTTGGTTCGGACATTTTCGTTTAAAAGTTTTTGTCTGCAAAGTCTTGGCGCCTTTTTTTTATTATATATCATATAGTGCCTCCCTACTTTGGATTTGGATCTTGACCAACAGTCTTCT
Organism: Polydrusus tereticollis; assembly: GCA_963920685.1. Classification (NCBI taxonomy): domain Eukaryota; kingdom Metazoa; phylum Arthropoda; class Insecta; order Coleoptera; family Curculionidae; genus Polydrusus; species Polydrusus tereticollis. The sequence continues at coordinate 23,592,528 of OY987328.1, forward strand.
GATAGTTTGTATGTCGTGTTTATTCTAGATCTCGTATGCGAGTCTGCGATTAGTGGGCTTATCGATACGTCTGTGCTGTCTAATTGACACAATGCAAGCTTTACTCTATTAATTGAATTGAGCCTCTAGTTCAGCCTTTGGTCAAATATGCCCCAGGGCTCTAACCTTGGCCCACTTCTGTTTTTATTGGTGATTAATAATATCGGCGAAAATCTCAATTTCTCCAAAGGTCTGATCTTTGCTGACGACTATAAGATTTTTCATGCGATTAGAAGTGAAACAGATGCAATGGCTTGCAGGAAGATTTGGAAGCGGTTGTTCGTTGGTGTAGAGAGCACAATTTGAATATAAACACAAATAAATGCGCATTAATGTCCTTTACATGTAAAACACACAAAATTCTGTTTAATTATTCCATAAATAATATGCCCTTGAAAAGAACGGATTTGCACAGGGACCTTGGAGTTTATTTTGATCCCAAATTAAATTTCAATGGGCACATCGAACATGTAACTGCTAGTGCTGTAAAAATTCTTGGATTCATCATAAGAACTTGTAAATATTTTAAAAATATCAATACAATAATGGCATTGTATAAATCATTGGTGCTTGCAAAGCTTCAATATGCATGTATCATCTGGGATCCTCAATATGCCAATAAAATATACAGTTTGGAGGTTGTGCAGAGAAGGTTCTTGAAATTCTTGCATTACAAGGCTTTCTCAGTGTACCCACAAAGAGGAACATATCAGAAACTCTTATGTACTTTGTTTAATTTTCCTAGCTTGCAGCAAAGGCGTATTGAAGCAGGTATGCTCTTTCTCTGTGGGATAATTATGAATAATATTGATAATAAGGAGTTTTTGCAACAACTTTCATTTAGAATAGGACGTATTAACAGCAGAGCTACAGGTTTATTATATATTCATGCACCCAGGACTAACCTTTATAAAAATTCTCCACTTGTAAGGCTCTGTGCGCATTTTAATAATTATGGTGGTGCTATTGATTTTTTAAATATAACTGGTCGGCAGTTAAAAAGACAGCTAAAAAGCGAACTGCATAGACAATTACAGTAATTGATTAGTAGGATTTAAACTGTGTACTCAGTATATTGATGTATATATATTTATAGGAATTTAGACTGTTATAACTGTATCTATGATTGGCTTTATAAAAAGTTGTTGATACATTGAACAAATAAATAAATAAATAAATATAAGGCCCAGGTATTTCACCTCCTGGCACCAGTTCACTTGGACTCCATTAACCCGGTTGCGAACCTTATCAATTTTAACAAGAGACCATTATGCCAGACCTAGTCGAATGCTTTACTCACGTCAAAGAAATCCGCGCTATTTTATTGAAAAATTTGACTATATTCCGAAGTCAGTCACGTCGTCTGCCTGACTGTGCAATGTTTGAGCCGGAACCCAAACTGTTCGGCAGGCAGAACATTTCGTCTAAGTAGAAAGTCATTAACTCTACTCAAAATTAGCTTTTCAGCGATTTTCCCTAGGCTCGACAGCAGGCTGACCAGCCTATAGCTGACCGGCGCCGTAGCGTAGGGTCCTCACCTTTCTTATAAATCAGAATAACCTTTTTAATAGCTTCCCTCACTTTTGTCAAGGTCGGTAATGAGCAATGTGCCTCAGACTAAAATGTTGCAAAATTGCCTAAGCTTTCTAATGATGTTACCAAAAGTTACCCCTTTAATGTGGAATTTTCGGAGAAATTTAGAATTTTGTGTCCCCTTGTGGCAAAATGCAAATAATAATATCCAGGATTTCGTTTTTAGAAAAAAAAACATCTGATGCAAAAAGTTGGCAAGACTCCTGTTTATGTTTCGGGATATTACGTTCTCAACGGATGCTTTTTGCACTGAAATGGGGCAATACTGGAATTTACAATATAGTTTAGGCACAAAATTGTAAACTATACAGAAGCGACAAAGAGCCGTTTGATCGGTTCTGATTTTGAGTGCGCCGGCGCGAACGGAGTGGTGTCGGTCACCGCCCTCAGCATTGGCGCCTTGTCTTGTCACTTGATTGTTTATTTTGTTTCGGCGGAGCGATCGAGGTTAGGTTTAATTTCGGTGTGCATTTGTTTGTGATTTTTTAACTTTTTGATTTTAAAATGCCTCCTAGTAACAATTATTGTGCTTACCGTGAGTGTAACTCCAAAAGCGGTATGGAAATATCACTTTTCGCCTTTTCTAAAGATCGAAAAAGGTAGGTGCACAGTTTTATTTTGTTTTGGTCAAGGCTTATTATAGTTATTGAAAGGGCTACTTAGGGCCAAGAGTAAAACATTGTGAATTTATGTAGATAATTTTATATGTTACGCGTTATTGATAAAATCAAATTTAGCATTAGCATAATATAAAATTAATTTGTTTTGCTTACATATTCATTATAAGAAAATTAATCTGATATAGTTTAGATACTATTCATGTGAACCACAGTTGTCACAATTGAATTTAAAAAACCGGTTGTAATGATGGTTGGTGAATTGCTTTATTGGATAAAAAAAAAGTACCTGGATATTTAGACAAAACAATAGTAGGTTACTACTCGAGTAACTTTTTTTAATAGCTAAATAAACCTAGCCTTATTCTTTGTTCTATTGGAGTTTTGGTATTGAATCCTAGTTCTTGTATAAAATATCATTGCATGGATTATTGTTTCCTACCCTTAGCCTTTTTACTTACAAATATTGTTTCTTTTAGAGCAGAGATTTGGATTTATGCATGTAATCGTGCTGACTTGCTTCAGAAGGAAGTTGACATTCTTCATAAGTACCACAAATTATGTGAAAAACACTTTGAGGTAAAGTATCTCTCTAAAGGAGATACTCGAAAAACCCTGATAGGTGAAGCCGTACCTACAATTTTCCAGCATCCTTTAAAAAGAAGGGCAGAAAGTTCTATTATAGGAAGTTCTTGTAAAATCATGGCTATTGCAGGTAACTTACTTTTCATAAACTCATTCTATTTGTTAAAATGCTTAATATTTATAGTTTAAAAGATGAAAAAAGGCATAGGTATAATTATTAATTCGAGAGGTCAGTTAAAAATACTGTATAAATTATAACTTTACTATACAGACAATATGTCCCCCTATACTAGAGTTTAGGAGATAACCGAGGAGATAACAAAACCATAGATAATAAAATATTTATAATTTGAACAAGGATAGGTATAAAAAGAATTCTTATTTTAATCCTTACATTGTCCAACGAAGTGCCTAATTAGTAATTAAATTGCAATATACTAGGTATTCCAAAATCATGCAAATGCTAATTTTCTTCATTGGTAAACTATCCTTATTTTTGATTCTACCTATAAATCTCCTAATAAAATTAATAGCCTCTTATCAAGCTATATTGGCATAATATAAGTACTTACATCTGTAGAGCTTTCAGGATTTAGCTTAAATATTTTTTCCACCGAATCAATATATATCAATAATTTTATATCTCTGAACCCTGGTAATCATATCTTACCTTATCTTTTTTCATATTAGTTTTGAAATTAAACTAGTTTTTTGTTCCCACTTTACCTAATTACCCTAAACTAGCCTATTAAATTGGTCGTAATTTTCATGTAAAGTAAGAAATTATAATTTTAGATCCAGTATTGGCTCCAGTACCTTCCTGCAGCAAAACTGAACCAGTCCAAAGTGAATCAACATCTTTTTCATTACCAGGTAGGTATATCATAGATATATATACCGGGTGATGCATTGCTAGACTGGCTGTAGGAAATTCGATGTAAATTTTGCTACCCTCAAATATTTTGTTCCCCTCTTAATTTTACATTTACATTGTATTAGACTTTTTTGAAGGTCCTTGTATGATGGACTTGCACACCAAATTTTATTATTTTCTAATAAGTCAAATAAAAGGTATTTAGAAAAGTCTTCGTAAAATTCTTAAAATGTTCTACGGGTAGCAAAATTTACATGGGATCTTCTAGGGCCAGCTAGACGGTACATCACCCGGTATATATACTTATGTATTACACTTTGTAAACACAAGACAATACCACTAAATAGTTGTACATCATAATTCAGCCATTCAAATTATTAATATTGTATGACCCTATTCTAGTATTTTGCTTTGTGGTATGCCACTTACACTAAGGCTTTTTGGGCCTATTTATGTAGCACTGCTCTATATACAAAAACAGATTCATTATTTGTAATATTCATTTATATTTTCTTTCAGATGTATCTATTGCTCCTCTTGTTTTGAAAGCGACTGACGATCAAAAGGCTAAACGTTTTGTTGTTGGGGAAAAACTGTTATCTACATCAACTTTAACTCAGACTTCACTACATTTGTCTTCTAAGTCACCAAGGAAACAAAAGTTGAGGCTATAGCTTAAATCTGTTAAAAGAAAACTGATTCAGTCCCTACCCTGGTTCAGTCAGCTACCCAGAACTGATGTTAACTTAAACTTAGAGAAATAATAAATAAAATAATCTGTTTTAAAATTTTGAAATTAGATTGCTAAGAGTCGATTATTCGTAACATAAAATTGTTTCCTATTAGCCATAAATTGTACAACCTTTATTTAACTTGTTTATATTCAAAATGTTGTTCGTCACAATGGCATATTGTTTTTTGTACCATTTTAATAAAAAAATATTTAAGCAACAAGTGTGTTTTAGTTTTCGTTATTACCGGCATAAAATAAGCAAAATGCAATAAACATGTGGATAAAATTATCCATAAAATATGGCATTTTAATAAAAATAATTTTATTAAGCAACACACTGCGTAACTTAGGTAATTTCAATAATAATCATGTTATTAAAAGTAACAATTTTTTTCCCAGTTATGGCCCCCTAATACTAAATACCTAACCAAAATGATAATGTACCTACACATACTAAATTAATATTTAAAATTGATTGTCTAAATGCTCCAAATTTTAATAATAATATCTACACACATGTACAGGGTTATCCAACCAAGACTGGACAAGGCGATTTTTTGACTTTTCCTGTACCTTTATAAAAAAACTGAAATAGCCATCTTAAGTCATTTTCTCCCGCGAATTCGAATATCTTCAGCAAAAAACAATTGAACATCAAACAAAAGTACTAGGGGTCACTTTGATATTTTTTTAAATGGGATGCCGTATTTTTAATGAGCTTATCCGATTTCTCATATAAATTTTGATCTAAAATGTTGGATTTTTAATTCAAAAACGCCTTTTTTCTTCAGTTTTAAATTCGGAAAATGTTCGTCTACCGTAAGATTAATACCTGATAGATGGATACCCGTTTCACCTGTTCACCCTTTAACCTGCTTTAAAGCGTCCGTCAGTTAGGCAAAATAGTCAAGTTTCAAATTTCTATATATTTTTCACGAATTAATTACAAATTTAGTAGTTTTTGCAAATCTATTATTGCTTACGTATAAAAAAAGTATGACATATTAGAAAAAACTATAAACTAAAGTGAATACCTTTAATCTCAATAATATAATTGTTCTATGTGTCCTCCATTATTTTCAAAACATGACCGATGCCCCCTTTTCAATCTCTCCAAAGAATCTCTTACAATATTTTGGTCCTGGTTAAGTCTATTAATTTCATTTATAATTTTTTGCTGAATGTCCTCCAGACTTCTGTTGGGTCGTTGATAAACTACATTTTTTAAATGACCCCATAAAAATGTATCCATTGGCGTGATATCGGGGCTATTTGGTGGCCAATGAATTGTTCCGTTACGGCCAATCCACTGATTGTAACGCTCGTTTAGGTATGTTACCACTTCTCGAACTGCATGAGGCGGAGCACCATCCTGCTGCCAAATGATATTGTTTTAGGCTTGCAATGGCAACCTTTCCAAGAAATCCTCGATATCGTTATGAAGAAAATGGAGGTATCTTTGGCCTGTTAAAGAGCCACGATAAAATAGTGGTCCAATAATTCGATTTTCTAACATCCCACACCAAACATTAAGTGAGCTCCAACCTTGAAACTTTATCATTTCATATCTATGAGGGTTAACTGCTGCCCAGTATCTTGTATTTTTCCGATTGTATACCCCCGATGTTGTAAATGACGCTTCGTCACTCCATAGAATTTTATTATATAAATTATAATCTTCGTCTTGCTCTCTCATCAGCATTGAAGCAACAAATCGAAATCGCAGTTCTTTTTGAAGCTGTGTTAAGTATTGAATGGGAAGGATGCAATATGGTTTTAGACCACATTTTTTTAAAGTTCTGTGAACTGTTCCATAGCTTACTCTCCGGAGCCCTGGACCATACCTTACTTCTCGTACCGCTTGCGGAATAGAACTCTTCGGATTTATAGTAAAATATTGAACAATAGCTCGATCCCTTATATTCCGTCTTTTCATCTTTCTTGGCTTATCTTTCAATGTCTTACTTTCTTCAAATAGGGTCTTAATTCTGAGAATTATATCCACTGAAATGTGTCTCTGGAAACTCTCAAAAAATGTTCTTTGTGTTTGTCGAGCATTCTCTCCACTTTTGTAATATAATTTTATTACATTTAGCCGTTCTTCTAAAGAATATTTCATTATTTGTAATTAATTCGTGAAAAATATATAGAAATTTGAAACTTGACTATTTTGTCTAACTGACGGACGCTTTAAAGCAGGTTAAAGGGTGAACAGGTGAAACGGGTATCCATCTATCAGGTATTAATCTCACGGTAGACGAACATTTTCCGAATTTAAAACTGAAGAAAAAAGGCGTTTTTGAATTAAAAATCCAACATTTTAGATCAAAATTTATATGAGAAATCGGATAAGCTCATTAAAAATACAGCATCCCATTTAAAAAAATATCAAAGTGACCCCTAGTACTTTTGTTTGATGTTCAATTGTTTTTTGCTGAAGATATTCGAATTCGCGGGAGAAAATGACTTAAGATGGCTATTTCAGTTTTTTTATAAAAGTACAGGAAAAGTCAAAAAATCGCCTTGTCTAGTCTTGGTTGGATAACCCTGTACAGATAATCTCACAATACCATTAAATTGTATTTGAATACAATAGATAATGTGTGTTTGTTCTTAACTCTAAATTTTTTTTCTCAGTGTAATCCGGAATGTATCAGAATTCTGTTTCATCCACCTGCTTGTCATTTCTTACAGTGTACGAACTGGTTAGGGGAGAAGCTACGCAGCTTCAAGGCCACGAGAATTGGGTACAACAAAGATCAAAGGAACCGACAAAGCTGTCGCTTCTGTATAGTTTACAATTTTGTGGTTTAGGTACCTACCTACTTCTTGCAACGGAACAAATGTGATCAGTGAATAATAGGGGTAAAATTATTTAGATGAAACCAATTTACTAAAAACAACCAAATAATGGACTTTTTGCATTGACCTCTTCATCTGAATGCCAAACTAACCTGAACAACAATAGTTTTTTAGAAATCACTGTTAACAGAACATTGATGTTACCAGTGTTTCCCTCTTTTTTTGTTTGCTTGATTTGCCCTATATAGATAGTTTGTGATTCTTATAGATTACTCAGTTATACAAAGAAACAATAGGTATCACTTACCTCAGCATAGGTACCCTCCTTTTGAGGCACAACAAAATGTATACCACCTTGAGGTTGTTCCAAAGAAAACTCTATACCCACTCTCAGGGCTGTGCCTTCTGCAACTAAATGTGACGCTTCTGGTGGTATAGTGACTACCAGTTCACCTGCACTGTTGTCGGGGTCAGTTTTCAGAGATGCATTCAAGTGATATTGGGAATACTGTTCTAAACTTCGACTAAAAACAAAAAATTTTAAGTATTAGTATGGTTTCTATATCTTATTTTTGACCATTATATAGGTACCAACATATTCTCCTTTAAGCCTGGGCCTTGTAACAGCCTCTTTACCTAGCTATGCTAAATTATATTAAATTGAAGCTTAAAAATAACAAAAATACTTTTGATAACATCTAGCTAGATTTGTATTTAATCATTTCAATATAAAGGTAGTTAGTCTGATTTAATAAAAGAAAATGGGTACCTACTTGAAGTTGTTGGCCGGTATGATTTTATTTAAGAAAGTAAGGTACTTACGTTTCTGTATCTGACTGACATACATCTAGAAAGGGATCGAAATATTGAAAATGGGCTTCATATTGATCGTTAAGAAACACTTTGTATATTCTGCACTGTTTCGCATTTACTTTTATTATTCTGAGACTATCCCGGAGGGGAACAACAGTCAACTCAACAAAACCCTAAATTGAAAATAAAAAATTACAATCATTTTTGATAATATTGATATGTCTAGGTAAGCTAAAGTAAATAAAACTTAAAACAGTTTTAAGTTTATTTGCCTAAACACAGAATCAACAACTTGCTTACAAAAGAACATAGTTTAAACATTAGAATGTATTTAATTGTATCATATAAAAGACTTTTCACTTACTATAATACTCTTTCTTTCGAAACTAATTCCAGTTAAACTTAATATCTGGTGAGCTAAAAAACAAAAAATAAAAAAATTTAAATAGGGAAAAGAAGGTTTTGGTGTTGATTGTTTACCTAGTTTAAAAGGCCTTACGGTATCTCCAGTCTTTTGTTGCTTCATGTTTACTAGTTCTGGGTTTCCTAGAGCCTAAAGAACCTTAAAAATTAAATAAAATCACATACTTTTAATAATAATCTAATTATTATTAATGAATGAAGTATATCCGAACCATTGTTTATTATCATTAAAATTTTCAAGTTAAATTTCTTTGACAGTTGACATCCCGTTGACATCTCGAGCTTTTTTTCAAGATGAAAATGGCCTTAACACACGAACTTAGCAACTTTTATATAAGTACTTAAGCCAGCCAGTGTCTTGTCGTATTCGGGTCAACATACAAATGAAATACACTGTGATAGCGAATTCCATTGGTAAAAAAAGTAAGGCATTAGTATGCCATTCAGTGCACAAGAAATATTGTACGAGTTCACTACTAATGGTTTACAGATTTGACCTGAAGTCCATTTTTCCAATTAGCTTAGGATAATTCATTGCTATTAGTAGGTACTACTGGCCAAAATAGTATTTAACATATTATTATAAGTCAGATATTTCTTAAAACCTTCTATTTTTTGAATTCATTCGGTTTTCGGTGCGGCACGACCTCGAGGAGCACGTGCGGAATTACACCGGCTTCTCAAATGTTAATTGAATAAACACGTGGCCATTGCATCTAGAATAAAATACAAGTCAGATAGCCGTATAGTCAAAAAGGGACGAGTTGTGTCTTAAGCTGCCCATTACATACTGCAACATGCAGAGATGCATGCATCGACTCCGGAAATCATGAAACTATATAGGCATCACATCAGCATCGGTCTCTCTATCTGTCTACACACATAGATGCACGAATCGCTTTCCAAGAGTAATGACTCTTGAAATAATCTGCAGTCCATTTAGATGTTTCCTTGTGACAATGTTTTATTTTTTAAAGAATTGAATTTTGTGTTGCTTAAGGCCATTTTATCAATGTCCTGTTAACCCCAACTACGAGATAATTTCCAAGGATACCATTGGAACAATTGTTGTCATGGAAGTTATGTGGCTGTTATAGCTAACAGGACAGTAATAAAATAGACTTTACGGCCGTAATGATATTATAGGTAGAAGATATGAACTTAAACTGAACCATAGATTAATGATTTATAAGGGGGAAAACTAAAATACATTGATTTTGCATCGCTTCAAGCCCACACACGCTGAAACCGCATCTCTGCTCACCATCTAGTCGAGACTCTAGATGCTGCGGTGCGGTTTGCTGCAAATCGTTCGACTCAAGTCCACACATTATATGCAGCAGGAGTCTTGAAACGATGTGCAGTGTGTTTGGGTGGCTTTAGGGTTACGTATGATCCCCGATGCTGAGGCCACTTAATCGAACAGAAGAACGGACGAACAAAAGGCCGTTTGACATAAATTCTTTAGGACCGTCCCCAGCAGGCTAGGATAACTTAAATGGTGAAGGTCGTTCCCCGTTCGTTTAGTTTTTCAACCAGTCGCTGATAGAGCTATTGTAGGGATTTTGTTTTATAAGGTTGATCATATCCCAACGTTGGTAGCGACTGTGCTATATTTAATATTTAATACACCAGTTTGTATACCAATTGGTTAAATTATAATGTATAGTTGTTAAAAATTATAAAATTGAAATTTTCGTGCGTGGCGTCGACCACCCACCACTGCTACATTTAGTTCTTCAACCAGTCGCGTATGGCGCTATAGTAAACCAATTTAGTATGTTAAGTTGCCTATCTGTGCTATAATTCTAGTTGTCTGTATAAAGTTTGTATTTTTATCTGTTTTGTGTTTGTATTGTTTACCTTAATTCTATGGTACTTGTACTTTTGGTATATTGTCACTTACTGACATAGTATTTTTTTTATGTATTCAATTCTGTTAATTAAAGCCTAAAATATAGACAAAGGTTTATTTCACTACAATTTAATTAACAGAAATATAAATGGACAAGTTTTTGAGGCCTGAACCACAGAACAATAAAGGTTAGGCCTGAACGATTTGAAGCAGATCCACATGAAGACTCAGCGGCTAACTAAAGAATAGAAACACTGGTTCAAGACTTTTAAAAAATTTTTAGAAACAAGCGATAAAGAAAATAAACTTGATGATAGTGCAAAATTAAGGCTTCTAACTAATTTTGTGTCTCATACCGTCTACGAACATATTAGCGAATGTGAGAAGTTTTAACAAGCTACAAAGATTTTAGAAGATTTATATGTAAAACATGTTAATGAGGTATTTGCTAGACACCTATTATAATCTACAAGAAAGCAACAGCCCACAGAAAGTATTGATCAATATGTTCAAGCTCTAAAACTACTAAGCAAAAATTGTGATTTTAAATTAGTAACTGCAGAACAAAATAAAAATTATTTTATTCGCGATGCTTATAGGTAGACTGTTACTTAATACACTAAAATTATAAAAAGCAATTATACAATCACGTTCTTTAGAAGAAGCTCGGAAACAATCAAGCGTCTATTTTAGCCACAATTCAATAAATACAGTTCATTTAAAAGAAATCCACAATGCATCACAAATACAATATACATCTGCAGCTGCCCCCTCTCAGCGTTGTTATTTTTGTGGAAATACTAGACATCCACGCAGTATATGCCCAGCCCGGAATGCTACCTGTAGTAACTGTCAAAAACTAGGACATTTTGCAAAGGTATGCATGAAACCTAAACTTTCTAGACAAAAGTCAACTTCAGCTTCTACATTCCTCATTGCTTCCGTATCAAGGCCGATACCATATTGTTTATCACAGGTAGTAGTCACAGCTAAAGTTAATAATATACCTGCACACATGCTCTAATAGACACTGGAAGCTCTGATAGGTTTTTGGACTATGATTTTGTAGTATCAAATATTTTAAAAATCTGTTTCTATGGCAACTTCTTCATGCGTTTCAAATGTAAAAGGTTACTGTATAATAAATTTACATTTACCTAACGAAAAGTATGAAAATTTTAAGATATCTGTCCTTCCTAAACTATGCACAGATATTATTATTGGTCACGACTAGGGGTGGGCGATTATCAAAAGTTATAATCGATTATCGATTATGAAAAATAATCGATAATTTCGATTTAATCGATTAATCGGAAAATCGATTATTTCGATAAATCGATTATTTCGATAAATCGATTATTTCGATTAATCGATTATTTCGATCAATCGATTATTTCGATTAATCGATTATTTCGATTAATCGATTATTTCGATTAATCGATTATTTCGATTAATCGATTATTTCGATTAATCGATTATTTCGATTAATCGATTATTTCGATTAATCGATTTTTTCCATTAATCGATTTTTTCGATTAATCGATGTTTCGATTAATCGATTATTTCGATTATTTCGATTAATCGATTTTTTCCATTAATCGATTATTTCGATTAATCGATTTTTTCCATTAATCGATCTTATTATATTTATCATTTTGGATAATTTCGATGTAATCGGTATATCGATTATTTAGATTAATCGATAAATCGGACAGGCAATAAATTTATTGTCCAATAATTCATTTGGTCCTGGTCGATTAGGCAATTTTTATTTAATTAAAACAATCTCCTTTTATGGGAAAAATTATAATATAACAATATTATGTTTAAGCAACGTTTCACTTTTTTTCAACATTAGAATAAGAACAAACAACATAGCAACATGTTTATAAGTAATATTTTAGAGCTTTACAAATTTTTTATTCATTGAAAGAAATATTAGTTGTTGTTGGTGTTACATGTTCTTGAATCAGCTACAATTTTATCTTTCAGAACTTTTTTTTGGAGCTCCCTGTATGAATTCCGGTATGAAATTTGAACTCTCTGTTCCTTTGTTTAGCGTTCTGGTCTCTTGCACTATTCTCGTATCTGTGACCGTTTTCGATTTATTTGCAGAAATAGCCATCGATGGAAATTAGGTATAGGCGAAATAATTAATATTTCACCAGCAACTTCAAAATCATTCAATAACATAATAATTTATATTTTCGATTATCGGGTAAAAAATTTACACTCGATTTTACAATCGACTAATCAGAAAATCGGAAAATCGATTAATCGGAAAATCGATTAATCGAAAAATCGATTAATCGGAAAATCGATTAATCGGAAAATCGATTAATCGAAAAATCGATTAATCGGAAAATCGATTAACTGGAAAATCGATTAATCGAAAAATAGATTAATCGGAAAATCGATTAATGGAAAAATCGATTAATCGAAAAATCGATTAATTGGAAAATCGATTAATCGGAAAATCGATTAACTGGAAAATCGATTAATCGGAAAATCGATTAAAAGGAAAATCGATTAATCGGAAAATCGATTAATCGGAAAATCGATTAATCGATTAAAATTTTTCTCAAATCGAAAAATCGATTAATCGATTAATCGATTATATATCGATTAATCGATTATTTTGCCCACCCCTAGTCACGACATAGGTAATGAAACAACATACTAGTGTTACTATGAATTTTGGTGGCACTAAACAACCGTTATCAATTTGCTGTCACTTCACTTCATTTTAAGGGGTAGTCATTGAGTTGGATCAAAGTGATCCTTTACTCTTGTTTTTCTTAGAGATATCTATTTGATTACAATGGTTGGAATTTTGTGATTTTTTGGTTACATATTTTGACTGGTAAGAAAAATATTTATTTATAGAATCTTTACTACAGCGGTCGCTGTCAGGGTGAGAGCCAATCTTTCGGGTATTTGTATTTGTTTCTATCTGTAGATCTTATGTGTGACTCGGTAATTAGTCTGTTTGTCGAGTTTTCGGCGCGCTTATGGTATTGGGTAATTATTTTATTAAAGAATTATTTTATTGTTTCCATTCTTAGGTCTAAATGCAATAAGTCCTTTGGAAAATATCTCGGCATGTTCGTTATTATTTTTAGTGCTTTATTCTGCGCTCTTTGTATCTTGAGTTGATTTGTCTTACTTACGGTACACCAAGCTGGTATACCGTAAGTAAGTACAGATCTCACTATTATTTTATATAGAGTAACTTTTGTTCTCAGACTAATTCCACTATTTTTATTTATTAGAGGGTAGATGGCGAATAATTGCTTTTGCGCTTTTCGCATTCTATCACTTGCATTGCTTTCCCTTTTTCCCCCCGTCATTTTCTTATCAAAAATTATACCCAGATACTTGACTTTAGGTGACCATGATATTGATCTATTCATAACTTTTACTGTTGTTTCTGGGAGCTTTAATCTGGCTTTCGAAAAGAAAATGGCCTGGGTTTTATCCGTTGAGGCGGAGCTTTCAAGAGTCCAACCATCTCTGAAGGAGAGCTATATGGCGCTGAAGCCTTGAAACTACAATCCGGGGCGTTCCTGAGGTGGCGGTAATCGCAGTATCGTCTGCAAACAGATATAATTCTGTTTGCGGGTGCGTTGGTATATCACTTGTGTATATATTGTATAAAATTGCAGCTAGCGGGGACCCTTGAGGGACTCCCGCTTTAATTTGGATTACATCTGATAACATGTCTTCAGACGATACCACGCAAGTCCTGTCCTTAAGAAATGAGATTATAGTATGAATTAAAACGTTTGGCATACCTACTCTTATTAGCTTAAGTATTAGACCATTGTGCCAGACCTTATCGAATGCCTTAGAAACGTCAAAAAATACTGCTCCTGCTGACAGGTGTCTATTAAACCCTCTAAAGTATGTTGGTTGTCAACCGTGTTCCTTGGCGCACCGTGCAATGATCAGCTCGAAATCCAAACTGTTCCAGTGGTAAAATATCATTGTTTAGTACAAAATCGGAGATCCGATTCAGTATTATTTTTTCAATGGTCTTGCCAAGGGACGATAAAAAACTTATCGGCCTATAGTTGACAGCCAACTGAAGATCTTTACCAGTTTTTGGGATTAACACCACTTTGGCCCGTTTCCAAACATCCGGAAAGTAGCCCTTTCTGACAATTGCCTGGGCTACGTCTACAACATCCAACACTGTTTTTTTCCGGCAGATTCTTTAGTGCTTTATTCTTTATACCATCGAACCCCGGCGCTTTTTTTGCATTGATGTTGTGCAAAATGGTCTGGACTTCCTCAACTGTTACTATTGTTGCTTCATTGACATTGAACGGTGAATTTTTAAAAATTTGTACAGTCCGTGCGACCCGCGAGTCACGGGCAGGATCGTTTGACGGAAATTCATCAAACTGTTCACGAAGACTCTCCGCAAACAGTTCGATTTTTTCATTTGGATCGGTGACAATTCTGTCCCCATCCTTCGGGTCCCTGGGAAAGGATACAGGTTTCCGGCCTCCCTTCGTCAGGGACCTCGTAAACTTATAGACAGAACCGTCAGCGATGTTCAAATCTTTTATTTTATTATTCCAGAGATCCGACTCTCTTTGTTTAAGGAGTCGTCGTATCTCCAGGACTTCTCTGTTCGCCTGCGCCTTGAATCGCGGGTCGCCCGTTCTGTACGCTTGACGCATTGTCTTGTTTTTTTTTTGATTAGTTGAGAAAGTTCAGGACCTAGGTCACCTCGCTTCGAAAACCTTGACACCTTTGTTTCTGACGAGCCAGTCATGGCTTCATCAATATTTATAGTCAGTTGTTTCACCGCTTCTCCAATATCCTCCTCAGTGACGATCAGGGGCAATCTATTTTTATTTTCTAGCTTGCGCCTGAAGAGCTGCCAGTTCGTTTTGGTGATAGAAATAAAACCATGCCCCCTTTCCGCAGGATCTCCGTATTCAACCATGACTGGCCTATGATCCGACGTCAGTTCGTTAAGCACTACTGGCTGTGACAACCGTCCAGTGTTTTTTAATACAAAGATGTCAATAATCTCCGGAAGAGCACCTGTTTGATGATGGGTGTGCTCCTCTGGCGGCAAAATATGAAAGTTGTAATCAATTAAATTATCATATAGGGAAAGGCCTCGTGCATTTGTCGATCGACAGCTCCAAATCCTATGTTTAGCATTGAGATATCCCCCTATAATGATTGTATCTTGAGCACCAAAGATTTTTGCTAGACAGTTCTTATCAAAATTGACGCTGGGACTGGTGTAAACGGAACCCAGCTTAATCCATTTATTTTTAAATTTAATTTTAATGAAGGTGCCCTCTATATGTGCACAATTCAATGGACCTGGCACAGATTGGGCAACGATGTTTTTCTTGGCAAGAACCATGGTTCCTCCCTTTATCCTGCCTTCGCGGTCATTGCGGAAAACATTATAATTTGGGAAAGTGAGCCTTTCAGTCTTCAACCATGTCTCTTGTACAAGCAAAACATCAATGCTGTATCTTTCAACAAAGTCAATAATCTCAAGTTTTTTACCTTTGATACCGTTTATGTTTATTGTGGCCAAGCTGAAAAATGCAATTTCTGGTTTTAACGCCATTAACGACTCGCGTTGTTTAATGTCGTCAGCATATTTTGGACCTCACTTTGCATTCTCTCTTGAAACTCCGTCAATAGTCACTGCATTGATTTCTGCAATATTGCCTGCCACCCCCCTTGTACTGGCTCGTTGTTGTTATTATTTTTAATATTTCTGTTATCAAGCAATTTTTTATTATCTTGTGTGCCCCAACTGAAGTTGGAGGCTGGTCTTTGATTTTGTGCTGTTGTTTTGGCAGCTATTTTTTCTTGAATTTGTGTTTTAATCATCTCTGGGTGCTTAGGGCACTCGCGAGAGTTTGCAGTGTGCTCACCGTGACAGTTAGCACATTTCAAGGCATTAGTGTTCGGGCATTCGCTTACTCGATGACATTTCAATGCAACCGTACATTTATGTTGCGAATGCCCGAACATCTGACATCTGTGACACTGCGTTATCGATGGTTTCAGTTTTTGGTTTTCGACTCTTATTTTAATGCTGTCCACCCGCTAAACAATTTTTAGTTCCAGAGATGTTTCATAAACATACATTTAAACCTTGAAACGTATCACTAAACTGCAGATAAATGTTTGAGAAATGTTTATGTAACTGAAAATGTCCTACCTCAGAAATGTTTCATTGAAATGTACCAAGGAAACATTTCGCAATGTTTCAAACATATCACATTGAAACATTAAAAAAAAAATGTTTACGAAATGTTGCAAGTTAATTTGTATGCGATGTTTCAAATTTACACTTCGAGAATGTTACCAAACGTTACAAGTGAACCCCTAAATAATTCACAAAATTAAATGTAAATCACAAAATTTATTTTCAAAACATGGGAATATTTACAATAAAGTTTAAACACAAAATACAGCCGCATCAAAACTTGATCTAACACAATAATACCTATAACTATATTTTAGAACCTTATTAATATTAAAATCTTATGAGGATTCCTGCAAAAACATTTAAAAAAATAAATAAAAAGGACTAACATAAAACACCTTTAAGGTTAACAATATAACAAAATATTAAAACTTTACTCAAGTGAACTTTGATCTAAAGGTAGTTAAAAATCCACTTCATATAAACCATAACAAAATACCCTGTATATGTACCTACCTAATAGTTTTTATTTTTAAGTTATTATCCACTTAATTATATCAATACTGTTAACAGTCTACTTGAACTTCTTTGTTTTAGAATCTTTAGTTATTTTCCGTTCCTTCCAAAGTTTCATCCTAAAAGTAATAAATGATCAAAATTTTCTTAAAAACAAATCCTACAATTAATTAATTATTTACTAATTTATTCCGTCAGTACGCTGCAGAAATAAAACACTTCTAAATGCTACAAAATTCGCAAATAATGTAATCGACTGATGATGAAAATTGGAAAACGTTGGATTTTTAGGTTAGATTGTTGACACTAAAATAATATATAATACCTATCTAGGTACCCACTTACCAATGTATTATCACCATTATCACAATTATTTTTGTTTGGAGTAGTAAACACCTTCACTGATTGTGGTAATTATACTGTTTTCTTTTTTTTTGGATCAAATCAAAATTAGGATAAAAAGCACTGTGACCACAGACCTCAAAAATTTAACTCTGACTCAGCTCAGCATCACTACATTGGTGGGTGTGTCTATTGACCCACTGCCGTGGACCGTGGTGGTTTACTACTATATTTTCATTACCTGGCAGTTTTATCGGGATTCTGGTTAATTTGTATAGCATTTGGTCAGTTATTTTGATTTTATGTCCCCTAAAAATATGTTTAAGGCTACTAGGTCCCGAAATTATTGGTTTAATTTACTGATTATGAAGTTCTTCCGTCAGAGGAAAATGTCAAAACAACCACGGTAGAGTGGCAGTAGATACAATTAAATTTTAGGTTCTATTTACAATACACTATACGCACAAAATAAATAAATGCTTTTCTTACAACATTTTTGGTACTAATGTAAAGTACTTGATGTTGCGGGAAAATATTTTTGCCGTGACAAAAACACGAAAGAACGCAATAACTAAACCATTGAAATTACATCAAAATCAAAAAGAAAACGATTCTGGAACATTTCTGACATATATAAATGATATGTTTCATTTTTGCGATACTTCGGCGAACATGAAATATTTCAAGAATGTTCCATGTTTAGCGGGCAGATATTTAAGATCATAGATTCGCCTCTCTGTTTTGGGCAAAAGAACCAGCACAAGGGGCATGGCAGTGCCATCTGCCCTTTTCCATCTTACAACCTTGGAGGGGGTAAGCCCCAAATTTTCTAAGTCTGATTTAATTTTCTCTTCCGACCAACACTCAAGCACACCTCTAATTATTACATGCAGTTCTTTTTCATCTGCGAAACGGAATGAGTGATGGTCTATTTTCTGCTCTATCAAAAAATTTCGAATTTTTCGATAATCATTCGGGGTCGGTGGGTGTATTTTCACCCTCTCCGAGGTTGTAATTCCGTTACCTGTATCAATATTTTTTGTTTTTAGATGACTAACTATTCGCGAATACATTTCTTTCTTATGAATGACTTTTGGGGGGACTCTGACTCTCTGTACTTGGTCGTGTGTTGCAGTTACTGTATTGTCTGTTTGTTTTTCTGTTTTGTCAGTATTTTCACTCACTTTCGAAGTGCTAGGTGATTGTTTTGAGAGTTCCCCATAGTTAGTCTTTGTTTTAACCTGGTTTGAAGCTTCAACTATCTTTAAGTTGTCATTGTTGACCTTTGCCAATGCTGGGAAATCCTCTTGTGTATTTTTCCTCTTATTTGTATTGTCTGTGGTTTTTGTAGCTGTTCGCTTCCGTCTTTGTCTGTTTACTGTTTTGAATTTTTGTCCGTCACTGTCATCATTTGAGTCGGATGGCATTTCGATAACTTGTATTTGATTATTTAATTCTTCGGTGTTTGTCAGTTGGTTGTCGGTGGCATTGTTGTCCTTGTCACTGTCAAACATCGTGTCGCACACAAAATCAACTGGTTTTTGGACCGGTTTTATATGTATTTTCTTTTTTGTTTGTGTACTTTCTGTATTTATATCAATGTTGTGACTTTCCTTTATGCTTGTAATGAAATATTGACTCTCATACCTGTTAATTCTCTCCTGCATTTGGGAGTTTTGCTTCATTATTAATTGAATCCTCGTGTCGCGGTCTTTGTTTATTGACTCATATTTTGCTGTGGTTTCCTGTAGTTTCTTTGCCCATTTGTTATTTAACTCCTCGAATGCTAGGGCCCATTTCGCCTCCATATTTTGAACTCTCTCTTCCATTTCTGTCCTCAGGCTATCTGGAATGTTCAGGTCTGGGGTTTGTGGATTCATATCCTCGTCGCAACTATTGGAATCCCCCAAATCTGGGGGGACAGGCGGCTCCGGGGGGAGAGCCTGCAGATTTGACATTCTGCAGCCTTTCTTTACGCTCTTTTTTATATTTGGTTTAACTTTTTCGCTTTAATCGATCTGACGTGCGTAGTTACACTTTGGCTGTCAAAGCGTCACTTCAATTTGCCGTCTTACCGAAGCTAAAATAGAACCACCTGAATTATTTCCAAATTTATCCAATGAATGTAAACCTATAGCTACTAAGTCACGTCGGCATTCAGATGAAGATGAACAGTTTATTAAGCAAGAAGTAATCAAACTTTTAAAAGAAAACATTATTGAAGAAAGTAACTCACCATGGCGAGCTCAAGTATTAGTTACTCATATAGTGAACAGCATAAACGTCTACTGGTTGTAGATTACTCCCAGACGGTCAATAAATTTACCAAATTAGATGCGTATCAATGCCGAAGAATACCTTTTGGTGTAACAAATGGCGTGTCCTGTTTTCAAAGAATAATCGACTCGATCATATTAAAAGAAAATTTAAATGGAGTCTATCGCTTACCTAGATGACGTGACTGTTTGTGGAGAGAATCAAGAAATTCATAATAATAATCTAGAAAAATTCCTAAATGCTGTTAAGGAATTCAATTTAACACTAAATCAAAATAAATGCACTTTTAACAAGACGTGTATTAAATTATTGGGATATATAATTGAAAGCGGAACCCTGAAACCAGATCCTGATAGACTACAACCTCTCCTAGATTTTTACCAGTACCACGCAATACTGGTGAACTTCGTAGAAGAGTAGGTATGTTTTCTCACTATTCTAAATGGATTTACAAATTTTCCGACAAAATCAAAAGTTTGGTGAATTGCAAAATTTTTCCATTGACGCAAACTGAAATTAAAGACTTTAAAAACTTAAAAACAGATATTTGAAATTCTCTGCTGTGGACTATTGATTATAAAATACCTCTAATTGTAGAAACAGATGCCTCGGACTTCTGTATAGCTGCTACGTTAAGTCAGTCTGGAAGACCGGTAGCTTTCTTTTCAAGGACATTGTCAGAAACAGAGCGACGACACTCTTCAGTCGAAAAAGAAGCATATGCACGATGTGTATCGTGAGCATATGCATGTGTTGAGGCACTAAGGAAATGGAGACATTTTCTGATGGGACGGCATTTTAAATTAGTGACTGACCAAGAAGCTGTATCTTTTATGTTTGATACTAAACAATCCAGTAAAATTAAAAAATATTACGATGGCGTTTAGAGTTATCTTGCTACAACTACGATATTGTTTATATTTTATTTATTTTTTTATCCCTCCCATCTCTCTTGTCTGTGGTCCCCAGTTAACAATTAGGCAATCCAAACCATAGAATAGGAGGGGACAGTAGAATACGCTTCGACAACTGCGCATCCAAATTTGTTGGAACGCCAAGGGGGCCGCCATTTAAAGACCAAATGTCAGATGATATGTCACTTCCCCTACAAATTTGTTTTGTTTACAAGTAAAATAACCTTATTTTCTGTATTCACGTGTTTCGCATTTTTTGCTGTAAGTTTTAAGGGTGCTGTTTTACTATTGAATTGACGATTGTGTATTATTGTTTTTGGTTTATTAAAAATCATGACTTGTTCTGTAAGTGGATGTAAGCCACAATCATCGGGAATTTCGTTTTTTCAGTAAGTTGGTATTCATATATTTATGATACTTAAGATAAATAAATCAAGCAATTACATTACCCATATTTTTCAGGTTTCCACAGGACACAAACGTATTAAATAAATGGCTTAATGCCCTAGGTATACTCGGGAAATGGACTTGACCCTAACACAAAAAGGTGTGCTCACAACACTTTGACACCAATGATTTCATTCATGCGGGAGAAAAGAAATTTTTAAAGCCAGGAGTAGTTCCTTTATTAAAAAAATGTGACATACTATCAGAGATTGCAGCTATACAAGAAACTAGTTCAGATATAAGCAATATAGAAGCAACTACATCCTTTGTGTTAGTAGATTCATATTCAACATCTAAGTGCAAGTGCCATAGGAAAGAATAAATCAAAAAGACCCCCAATCGTAAAAAGAAAAAGAAGGTATGTAAGTACTTGATAATTTAACATGTTTATTTAAATTGAAAATTACTGAGAATGATTCATTTAAGAATAAGAAAATTCTATTGAGCAGGGGCCCTGAAAAAATATGGCTGTAAAATTTCATTTAAATGTCACGATATGGACTGCAAACTGCAAATAAATGCTGCCCTTAAAGTTAGGTACCACTATTTCCAAACACCCTGTATAAAATGATCATATTGCGTACTGCAGTAGTTTCTGACAAACATCATTTTCAGGTGGGTACCTATTTGCCACTAAGCATTTAGATTTTTTCAAATTGTGTGGGTTCGAGCATTTCCACATAACAGTTTATTTTATGTACTGAGGTTGGTTGTCAAGTTAGTTTATAGGTATTCAAAAAGTTTTATAATAGTTTAGTACTCCAAAAAGTGCAACTTGTACAAGCTCGGAAGGCTTCCCTAAATGTAGAACACTCATTCCTTTTTTCTCGATACTAGCTCTGATAGCAGTACAAGATGAAGAAGAGTTAGAGTCATTAGAGAAATTGACAATTATAGGTGTGATATTCGTTATTATTATTATTTGTAGTTTACTTATTAATACTTACAAGTTTATATTTAACCACTTTATTGTTAAATCAACTAATATAATATTATGTTTACAACAACTGTGTTTGTTCATCTCTGACTATTTATGACATCCCTGTCAATGTCCAAAAACCCCTTCCTTATGGTAGTGACTAACATCTATATAATACGGACCTATAACTATAACTAATACATAATATTACATCTTTCCCTTAACAGAAAAGCTTTATTAATACACAATATATTCTGACAATTTGGAAGGTTTCTTTATAGTTCGTGTTGGTCTTTTACTATTCTGAGCACCAAACTCATTGCTGTTAACATAGGGACTACCGGTCATAGTCATACGAGGCTCAGGACTATCACTATTAAAACTACACCTAGGCTTATCTCTAGAAACTTCATCATTATTTAACAACTCGGTAATATTACTATCATGATCATCATTTTCCCTTAAGTTATGCTTAATTACTGATTTACGTAAATGATTACTATTACGTCTTAATATATTAATACCATTATCGATCAGATATGACCTTGGAGACTCATGTTTTTCTGTAATAATTGCAGGACGCCATCTATTATTATCTCTGTATACAATGGTATCACCATCCTGAAAACCTTGTCTTACTTTAGTATGTCTATCGTAGTATTCCTTATAACTTTCATTTCTGCTTTCCAAACTTTGCTTAAATTCTTTAATTTTAATTTTTTGTTTTTCAACAACTGGTAATTTTGTTTTTAATTTTCTAGAAAACAAGAGTTCTGCCGGCGATCTCTTAAGACCTGTTATAGGAGTACTACGATATTCCATAAGTGCAACCCACATATCATCTGACTTACGTATTATGTTTTTGGCAGTTTGTACGAATCTTTCCGCAAGGCCATTCGAACGCGGATATCTAGGACTAGATGTTTCAAATTTAAAATCAAATTCTTTTGCAAAACCCTTACATTCATAAGAATTAAATGGCATATTATCTGCAACGACTTTATCTGGGACCCCATGAGTCGCAAATATTTGTTTAAAAGCATCTATAACATCAGATGACTGCTTAGACTTTAAAGGCACTATTTCAAGCCACTTAGTCAAGTAATCTGCAACTATTAAGTAGGAACGTCCACCATATTCCATGATATCACCCCCTATTTTTTGAAAAGGCAGCTCAGGAATGTCATGAGACATCAGTGGTTCTTTTATATTAGCATACCTGTATTTTTCACAAGTTCTACAAAGCTGAACTTCTCTTTCAACATCAGCACTCATACCAGGCCAGAATAATACGCCACGTGCTCTATCTCTTGTTCTTGTGATTCCAAAATGACCTTCGTGTAACATTTTCAGCATATTCTTTCTTAAAGTCGCAGGTACAACTACTCTATCATTAAAAAATATAAGATCATCAAGAACCTGCAAATCATGCCTTATATTATAAAACACCCCAAGTTCACCCTCATATTTTTGTTTTTTCCATCCGTTTTTGCAGTGTTCAATAACCTTACTCAACACCATATCTTTTACTGTCTCTTTTCTAAATTCTTCCTTTCTAGATTCACTCATTCTTAAATATTTTTCGACCGAATGCACTATTTCTTTCATATCATCATCCTGTTCTATCTTTTCACCACTCACATTTCTTGACAAATAGTCAGCAATATACAAATATTTACCTGGCAAATACTGTACCTGCACATCATACTTTAGTAATCTTAGTCTCAACCTTTGCAATCTTGCAGAATTTACAGAGGTTATTTGTTTATTCATAACACTCACATTCGGTTTATGGTCTGTTATAATTTTTATCGTACGACCGTAAACAAAATTATGAAATTTTTGACATGCATATACAATACCCAACATTTCTTTCTCTATTACTGCATAACTTTTTTCAGTATCTGACAACCCTCGTGACGCATATGCCACTGGTCGACCATTTTGCATTAGACAACAGCCCAGCCCATTTTCTGATGCATCAGTTTGTATAGTTATTTCTTTTTCAAAATCAAAGTGCTTTAAAGTCAGATTTTTTCCCAGCTCTTGTTTGATAGTTTCAAGAGCTTTATCATGAATACCCAACCACTGATAAATTATATCTTTCCTAAGAAGCTGACAGAGCGGATCTGCAATTTCACCTAGTTTTGGAATGAATTTTCTAACATAGTTGATAAGACCTAACAACCTTTGCAACTCTTTTTTATTCGAGGGTGGTTTAAGATCATTTATAGCCTTAAGTTTTTCATCATCAATCCTCATACCCTTATCATTAAAAATGTGTCCAATATATTTGACTTCTGTCTGTCTAAATTGAAATTTATTTTTATTAAACTTTACACCCCTTTCCCTAGCTCTTTCTAATACCTTTTTCAGTGTATTGTCATGCTCTTCTAAAGTATCACTTGCAATTAGTAAATCATCAAAATATATAATCAAGTTTTCTATGTCCCCAAAATTTTTAAAATTTGCCTTTTGAAAATATTCTGGAGCAATATTTAAACCGAATGGTAATCTAAGGAATTTATAACAACCGAATGGAGTAGCAAATGTTGTAAGAACACTCGAGGCCTCATCAAGTTTAACTTGATAAAACCCGTCTTTGAAGTCAATAACAGAGAAGTATTTTTTACCAGATAATTTTGAGCATATTTCCTCCAAACTTGGAATTTCAAAATACTCCCTTTCTATACATTTGTTGAGATCTCTTGGGTCTAAACACAAACGCAAAGAGTTATCAGGTTTTTCAACAATCACTAAATTATTTACCCACTCACTGGCTTCATTCACTCTAGCAATAATATTTTCATTTTCCAGTTTGTCTAGTTTTTCTCTTAATTTATTTTTTATTACCATTGGTATGCGCCTAGCATTCCTAGCAACAGGTTTACTATGTTTTTTTAATTGTATTTTACACACATCTGAGAAAGTACCTAGCCCTTCAAAAACATCATTATTTTTTTGAATAAAAATTTCCTTATCATTTAAACTTACACTATCTACATCTTCACATTTTTTAACTAAACCAAATGTATAACAAGTTGGCAAACCAATTATTGGCTTAACATTTAAGTCAACTATTAAAAAGTCTACACTAAAAACCTTATTTGACCATACACATTGTAGATTAATTTTGCCAATGCTATTTAGTTTTGCGCCACCATAGGCCTCTAGCACCGTATTACATTTTTTTACCATGTGACTCTTATTGCTTATACAAAAATTTTGAAAAATATTTTTAGGCAAAATATTTACCTCGGATCCAGTATCTATTTTAAAGTTTATGTCTTTGTCATGAACTCTTATTATTTCAGTCCATACTGTCTGACTTTTTCTTGTTGCTTCATGCACCATTTTTAAACTATGTACGTACAACTCATCTTCCGAGCTTTCAAGATCTTTCCGCACAACTTCTCGAACTTTCTTAACTTGTCCTTCTTGATATTTACCACTTTTACCCATTTGGCATGCACTGCTAAAGTGATTTTCTTTGCCACATTTAAAACATTTTTTTCCAAAAGCAGGACATTCAGCAAAACCATGTTGTCCCTTACATTTTCTACATACAAACTTTGTTTTTTCATGCTTCCTTCTTGTTTTTAAAGCATCTATACTTGCTTCTTCTTTATTTCTTACAGTTTCTAGCTGTTTATTCGTTAATTCCGCATTTCTACAAGTTTCTGTTGCTCTTTGCAATGACAAATTTTGAATACTAAGAAGTTTTTCTTGAACTTTTGGGTCATTTGTGCCTAGGATAATCCTATCTACAAGGATGCTATCTTCTTGTGTGTCATATTCACAGCTTTGTATTAATTTTTTTATATGACCATAGAAATGATCAAAAGGCTCTTCAGTTCCTTGGTTACGGTTATTAAATACAAATCTTTCATAGGTCTTATTTGTTCTCGGTGCACAATATTTTTTAAATTCTGCAATGACTCTGTCAAACTTATCTTTTTCAGCGATTTTCAAAATGTTGTATATTTCCACTCCTTCACGTCCCACAAGATTTAGAAAAAGAGCAATTTTTACCTTATCTGGTTTTGTATCTTTTTCCGTAGCCATTAAATATGTATCAAAGCTTTGATAAAATATTTTAAAATTTTCATGTAAGTTTCCCTCACAACTCATGGGTTCTGGCAATCTTCCCTCCATTTTTTATTTTTCCACTTTTTTCCTTCTTTATAGTTCTTCTACGACTGCGCCATGTGATATTCGTTATTATTATTATTTGTAGTTTACTTATTAATACTACAAGTTTATATTTAACCACTTTATTGTTAAATCAACTAATATAATATTATGTTTACAACAACTGTGTTTGTTCATCTCTGACTATTTATGACATCCCTGTCAATGTCCAAAAACCCCTTCCTTATGGTAGTGACTAACATCTATATAATACGGACCTATAACTATAACTAATACATAATATTACAATAGGTATAAAAATCACAAAGTATTTTAAATAAAATTTTGGTGCCTAGCTTGTTTATTAACAACTTTTGTTTATTTATTATGCAATTTCTTGTCATAACAATATACAATATTATAACTACACCCTTATGTCAAAGGGCTATTATTGACAAAGATCCTACTGCCTACAAATATTAACATGCTGCCATAATGGATCATTACAGTCTTGACAAAAAAAAACACCTAATTATTAGACAGTTACATTTTTATTTAATAACATGTTTTATACTTTTCGACTTCTTGACTTATAATAAAATTGTAGTATTGTAAGAGTTTATATTATTTTTATTTTCTGTCACATTGTGTCTTTAATTTAAAAAAAAATATCTGTATTGACCTACCATGTAAACAAGCTTTGGTAGTACCATTAGTAAATACTATAAAAATTGGTAATATTTGGTAAAATTTGCTATTAATTTTACCAATATTCACTTTTAATTCATCCTCTAAGCAGAAGTAACATTTAATACTTGACTAGAAACTAAATTACCTAACTAATATGAAATAATAAAGGGTCCTTATAGGGTAAAACTCTTAAAAGGCAATATGTACAAAAATCTATATACATATTTATTTTCAGTGCCTCGCCCTCCATTTTCAGAAAGAGCACAGAAATTCTCAGAAGGAAACAAGCTGTTTATCGCAAGAAACTGTACACAGCTAGGTAAAGAAAAAGTGGCAAATGTGCAAAGTGTCATTTATTCATTAAAAAAACAGCAGCTGCTTTCAGAAAACGCCTTGGAACATTTACAAAAAAGTTTTGACAGTGTGCCTGCATTGCTAATGGCTCGACATTTAAAAAATGTACAGAATATATCCACCACTCATGAAACATACCCAGCACCATTACGAGCCTTTGCAGCTACACTTCATTTTTAGTCTAATAGATGATTTATATATAATATATAATAACTGGTTTATAATATTACACAATATGTACACAAAATCTCTACTATTATGGGAAAATATGTGAGTCATTGACTAAGATGATTCTCACCTGCATAAAAGATGTTAAAACTTACAAGTTTTTGTATTTATAGCATAATGTATATGACATACAAATAACCCTAACTGATATAGGAAAAAAAATATTTATACACGACTTAATGTTTATTATTGCATTGTAGGTTTGTACTTTCATCAATTATTGTCTGTAAATAAATCGCTGTAATATATTTGAAGAGATAATTTTGTTAAAAATTATTTACCCTTGTCCTATTGTCTGTGTCCTTATCAAAATAAAAATATAACAGCTTTAGTCCTGAAGGCGAACATATAGTTCCTAAGTTTGTGCCTCGAGGACTATTGCGAACACTTCAAAGTAATAGCAATATCAGATAGTATCTTTGGTTTTGTGGTGTATTCTTTTTAAAGAAATGAACCAGGTAAATACATTCTTATTGTGTAAAGAGCAAAACGCTGTTTACAGTCTGACCTGTACCAAGTGCATTTTGTCATAAAATCAAAGCCAGCAAATTTCTTACACTAAAATATTTAGTTTTAATTACGATTTCTGATATATGGTATTCCAACGATACCATAATATTGTTATGGAAGTTATATAGAGCTGTTATCACTAATAGTTCAAGTCTATATTATATACTTGCCTATCTAAAAATTTGTCATAAAACAAAAAATATATGAGGTTAGGTTACCTTTTAAACCGAATTTTAAATTTGGCGCTGTCCAATTGACATTTCGTCTTTAAATGGCCGACCAACAAATCTCACCAGCCGCGCAGAGGGGAAGCGAGTTCTATTGCCCCTCTTATTTCTATGATCCAAACCAGATTATGTTTGCCTACCACGGTCATATTGGAGTCACAAAGTGCTTCCAATATGGCCGTTGACGGCAAACGTCAGAAAAACTAACCTTTATTTTTGCTTGTGTCAGTTTGACGTGTAAACCGCGATTTTGGTTTTGTGCATTTTATTAAGTTATTGTTGTTCAATATGATTGTGTTTTTTTTCCTGTTATTTATATTTAATAATACTTAAAGTTGATGATGTTATTGGAGATGTTAACAATGGCAAGTGTATATCTATACAAAGCACAGGACTCCACTGTAAACTAAGCATTGAATCCGTGTATATTTGCCTTCAACGGCCATACTGAATTGTTCGTTAAATGTTTTTGAGTTCTGTGGAGCGAATTCAATATGGCCGTGGCAGGCAAATCGTAATTTGAAACATCGTGAAATAAAGAAAAACTTAATAATTATTCGAAAGGCTTGGAAACAGCGAATTTTTCGCTAATTTTTTGCAAACAACCTAATTTGAGGTCGCTGATCACGAATCCGAAGTTCTCTACTCTGGAATCTACCTACTAGTTTTTGAGAAATAAAATATTTAAATTTTTTCACTCAACATGCAAATACGATATTTTGCATGTAAGTAACCTTAAAAACTTGTAGAACTCATAATATACACTTCTTTGTTAAAATAAACGAAAACTGTCACAAAAAAAACCTGTAAGAAAACAGAAAAGTTTAGAAATTTTTAGAAAAGACTTGTGATTTGAACTTTTTTGACTGTTGGAACTGCCATTATGTTAAGAATAGCAATAAACAACTTAACATTTAACTATTTGATAGAAAAATAATTAAACCTAAATAATAATTCACATATCCACGAAAGAAAAATACGCGCTCACCGTCTTGCTCATCAGCCGAAAGTACGCGTCTTCCTTTAGCGAGTCTGATTAGATCATCAGTGAGCTGCTGATGTTCGCTAAACGCGAAATACCAGACATGAAATAGACCAGTGGTTTCCGAATACCTCAAAATCCCGGACCACCGAAATCGGATGCTAGTAAAACATGCGGACCCCCATGACCAGTTAATCTTTACAAGTACTTGTAATGTATTTAAACACCATTTTATTTATCAATGAAACTCGAGAAACAAATTAAACTTAACAAGTAACAACTATTCTTTCTATTCTAGTAAACTATACAACGTTAAGTCGTGCAGCTAATTCAAATTTATTGTCATTAAGAAAAAGACGCACTTCATCACGCAGTTCAAAAAATCGAATTAAAATCCTTCCCCGGGATAGCCATCTCACTTCTGTGTAAAAGGAGTGGCACGTGTTCACTGCCAACTTTTTCACATATTGATTGAAAAATGCGAGAATGTTAAGGTCTGGCCTTGATAAAATTAATAATTTTGACTACTTCAGAGCTTCCCTATGGATACAGCAATGACTCCATATTGCTCATGGTGCAACAGCTTTTACTCGTGCTACAAGACCGGTTCATTTTCCAGACATAGCACGGGCTCCGTCAGTACCTAATCCTACACATTTCTCCCACACAATATTACTTTTAAAAAAATCATTCATACCTTTAAACACACAATCAGCTGTAGTTCGCATTAGCTCCTGTAAGAACAAAAAATCTTCAAGAATTTCACCGTTACAGTCGTATAGCGAACAAATACCAATAAAATGGCTTGATTTGAAATATCTGTACTTTCGTCCAGTTGAATAAAGAACATTTTACGAAGCTCAAGGCTTAAAATTATTAATGTCTCTTCAATATTAGAAGCAACGGAGTCACTAATCAGTCTTACACATAATCTGCGCTGCAGGAAGAAACAACTCTTCAGCTATATAGTATATGGGGCTTTCCAGATTTCGCAACTAGTTCTGCTACTTGGAAGGAAGCAAGTGTAGCCTTTTTATTTCCAAAAGCAACTTTCTTAATTTCTTTTTGACTTTTTTTAAGTTCTGGGCAAAAAACATCGATGTTTTGTTTATTTTAAACATCGCAACATCGAAATAAAATCTCAACTCAACCTCCGAACAGTGGCGTAGCCACAGGGGGGCGAAGGGGGGCGATCGCACCCCCCCGCCCCCCTTGGCCTGGCGCCCCATTACTACTTAAAAAACAATTCTTAAAAACAAGATCGGTCTTATTTTATTTTTAGTAAAGGAGAACGATGGGATAAAACTTTGAGAGCGTCCCAACACTTCAAATTTATTTTTTTTTATATAGCGGATTTTAACTTCATTTGGGGCAAGACCCCTGTTCTTTAGGGAGCATATAGAAGGTGAATAGTCGCGCTTCGACAGCCGTAGAGAGAGGTTGTCTGACAGTGACATTGTTTTGCTCCCGTTAAAACATCAAAAAAAATTCAAATAAGTTTTGTTTTGTCAAAGTCATAAACAAATATTTTAATTAATTTTTTTCAACTACATGGAAGTCCACAGCGGGGGGGATGCCTCCCGCCCTAATGAAGTTCAGCTGCCAGCATCAGAAGATGAGTCAATGTCCCCACAAGTCGTGCAGACTATGGAGGAAAGAATAAGAGAAATCGAGGAACGTATGGAGGCCAGATGGCGCAAGTTATTGAGCGAGAAGGAGACCGAGTGGTTAAGTAAAATGCGACAAGTCAAGGAGGAAGGCTTTATAAGAATAATGGAAATCGAAGATTTAAATAAGACCATCGGAGAGTTAAAGGCCCAACTAGGTAAATACAATGAAATGATTGCTTTAAATAATGACAATACATCCAATCTAAATTCAAATAAATCTGTAAAAATTCCTACAATCAATGACATCACCTCTGACAGCACGAACAAAAAAACAGCAAATAATTTAAATAGCTTACAAGTTAACGTAAACGCTATTGAAATAGACAAGCCCGGCTCTGATATGGAGTATGACTCCATATCTGAGTCTGGTGAGGACGAACAGTGGTCCACGCAGCGAAATGCAAGAAAAAATCGCAAACGTCAGATGACAGATTCGACTAATAAGGACAATATCAAAAAAGTTGCTGGGGATTCTGCTTGGCCCAATCTCCCTAAGACTAACAACAAGGTATTGGAAAGTTATCTGGCTCAAAAAGTCTCCCAAGACAAACAAGCTGTTATAAGCCAGGCAGAACCTCCAACACAAGAGCGCGTAGCACTTAATAATGCTAAAACCCTTACTGTTGTGAACTCGGAACCACCTAAAATTAGAGTCCCCCCAATCGTCATACGTGATAAACACAAGTTTAATGATATCACCGGGCATTTGCGGTCTGTCAAGGTAGACTATGGTCGTGCAGTCACCATTTCGGAGGGAGTTAAAATCCATCCGCCAACTCCGGCAGACTACAATAAAATTATTAAGTTTTTAACAACAAACAAATTGTACCATCATTCGTTCAGGTTTCAGGACGAGAAAGAACTACACGTGGTTCTAAGGGGCGTCCTCGAAACCTGGACGGAGGAAAAAATCAAAAAAGATCTTGTTGATTTAGGTTTTAATCCCTCTAGAGTAATCCGCTGGCATAGCCGCAGCGGGTCTCCATTGCCCCTCGTACTAGTGTTTTTACCACGTACGGAAAAAACTATTTACGACCTTAGGGCCTTAGATAGTATGTCTATCCGAGTGGAGGCGCAACGGGCACGTGCTACAATCTCGCAGTGCCACCGCTGTCAATTATATGGCCACTCCCAATTCAAGTGTACAGCTCCAGTAAAATGTTTAAAATGCGCAAATGAGCATTATTCGTACGAATGCCCTAAACCCAGGGAGGAAAAAGCGAAATGCGCAAATTGTGGGGGTGACCACCCTGCTAATTACATGGGGTGTGAGCGTCACCCCAACAATTTGCGCAAAAAAGTTGCAAATGTAGTTAATAACAACAGAAACTACATTCCTAGAAACAATTTCCGCTGGGGTGAGCAGGACAACAGCAAATTGGCCAGCGGTGGCACTGAGAAGAATACTATTAACAAGAACTCGACACAGGGTCTAAGTACAACTGCGCCCAATGCAATGGAGGCCGCGATGCAAACAACTATGCAGAGCTTCCTGAATCAATTCACAAAGATCATGGAGACCCAGATGAGAACCATCATGAATACTTTTGGAAAACCAATTGGTTAAATGGTAGTGCAAACGGAGACGGCTTTTTTCAAATTAGCTACTATTAATATTAATAGTATAAAGCATCGGAGAATCGAGCTTATTGATTTTGTTGAAAGAAATGAGTTGGATGTGCTTCTTGTCCAAGAAACATGGCTTAAGGGAGAGAGGTTCTCCTTCCCGAATTACATGGTGTTCAGGAACGATCGCCTAGGCAGACGAGGGGGGGGCACCATGATCATGGTCAAGAAGCACATCTCGGCTCAAGTTGTGCCAGGTCCTGATAATTGTCCCCACATCGAGGGGACATTCATTTCAATAAATTTTAAAGATAATAAACGCGTTTACCTGGGATCAGTTTACTGTAGTCCG
The DNA here is from genome assembly GCA_963920685.1 of Polydrusus tereticollis. Classification (NCBI taxonomy): domain Eukaryota; kingdom Metazoa; phylum Arthropoda; class Insecta; order Coleoptera; family Curculionidae; genus Polydrusus; species Polydrusus tereticollis. Next base: position 23,625,183 of record OY987328.1, read on the forward strand.
TCGGTAGGTTTCTCAGGCAACTGCCTTAGAAAAATTTTCGGTAATGTTAATAGTACAATTATAGGGGGCGATCTTAACGCGAAGAACACAGTCTGGGGTTGCAGAGCTACAAATCCCCGAGGTCGCACTTTATATGAGTATTCGGAGGCTTTAAACTATCATATTCTGCCGCCGGAGGAACACACTCACATGTTTGGGCATGTGGTCCGGATATTTTGGACATTTTTGTGATTAAGAACTCTGTTCGAATTTCACAGCCAATTGTCATATGTGATCTTAGCTCTGATCATGTGCCGGTTGTGATCGAAGTGGGCAATCCACTTGAAAGAGGCCGAGGTTTTATAACTAGGACTAGCACCAACTGGCCTAGATATAATAATATCCTCAAAACCGTTGAGCCTTTACACCTACTCCGCAATTCGGTTGACATTGAGAACGCGGTGAGCAAGATCACAGATGACATAAATGAGGCTCTTGCTCAATCATCGATTACAAAGGTGTCCCAATATTCAAAATACGGGGCTTTGACTGATGAGATTAGACAGCGTATTAAAATCAAAAACAGGCTCAAAAACAGAGCGTATCGTACTGGAGATCCTCAAATCAAAGCGGAGGCAAACAGAGAAGCCGATGCGATTAGACTTCTTCTTATCGAGAGGCAGTCTAATCTTTGGGACGACAAAGTCCAAAGTCTGTCGATTGAGGACAACTCAATTTTCCACATGTCCAGAACTCTGACAAGAGGTGCTAAAGCCCCAATGTCATACCTGAAAGACCAGGGCACAGGTGAAACTTTCACAAACGCTAAAGATAAAGCCGAATTGCTCGCAGACAAGCTTTGCGAGCAATTCAGCGAAAATCCCACCACTGACCTGCTACGTGATGAGAGGGTCTCCAGAACGATACATATATACAAAACCATGGTTCACCCGCAGCAAAACTTTGCTGAGGTCACGCTGGACGAGGTTAAAACGCTGGTTAGCAATCTCAATATCAGGAAAGCCCCGGGTTTTGACGGTCTGAGAAATGCGGCGTTGCGAAATCTACCTGACAGAGCTTTGGGGAATATAGTAAATCTATCTCAGGCAATTATCAAAGAAGGCCATTTCCCGAGCGTCTGGAAAAGGGCAAAGGTGATTCTAATTCACAAAACGGGCGAAGACCCTACTGTACCCTCAAGCTACAGGCCTATCAGTCTGTTATCAAGCCTTGGAAAAATTACAGAAAAATTGATTTTAGCTCGAATAAATAGTTTTGTGTTCGAGCACAACGTTCTGCCTAACGAACAGTTCGGCTTTAGAAGCGAACATTGCACAGTTAGGCAGACAACGAGGCTCACGGCCAACATAATGATGGGTTTCAATAAAAGGGAACACACGGGGGCGGTCTTCCTTGACGTTAGCAAAGCATTTGACAAGGTCTGGCATAATGGTCTCTTGCTGAAATTAATAAGACTCGGAGCTCCGAACTACCTCATCAAGGTAGTAGGCTCTTTTCTAGAGAATAGAAGTTTTGCAGTCTCGTCGGAGAACGCACTCTCTTTGAATAAACACATCAGGGCGGGAGTGCCGCAAGGCTCACCTCTCTCCCCGATGCTGTATAACATTTATACGCATGACATTCCGCGAGATAGGCAAACGCAGCTTTATCTATTCGCTGACGACACTGCAATAACTTCCACTTCTAAAGAACCGCGGCTAGTCGTCACACGTATGCAGCGCCATGTAAACCAATTGGAAAAATGGCTTTCTAATTGGAAGATTCGTTTGAATCCTTCCAAGACAAAAGTCATATTTTTCACCAAAAGTCGCGTTAGACGTCCCGCAACGAGGCTCAGAGTCGGTGGGGTTCAAGTGAATTGGTGCCAGGAAGTGAAGTACCTGGGACTTATCTTCGATCAAAGACTGAATTGGAGGTTAAATTCTATTAATAGAATCAAGGCAGCATTGCGTCAATTAAGCTCAATCTACCCCCTGCTTCACAGGCGGAGTAGACTTAGTAATCGAACCAAAGTTAACCTCTATAAGGTGTTGGTCAGGCCGGTACTTACTTATGGAGCAGCATCTTGGTGCAATATAAGTAAGTCCGAGCTGAATAAGTTCCAGGTGATTCAAAACAAGGCGCTGAAACTCATCGCAAATGCTCCAAGATATACCATGAACCGTGTTTTGCATCAGGACTTTCGAATACCGACAATCAACGAATTCTTTTTAAAAATAATCACAGACTATTACAGACGTACGGACGTATCGACCAATATACTAATAACGGACTCACATACGACGGCCAGACCAAACTCTACATACAAACTGCCGAAAGATTGGCTCCCCGTTGGCATAAATCTCTAACAGTAGAGAAGCACTATGATTATACAGTAGAGAAGCACTACCATGATCGTCTAACAGGCATGCAGCAGGCGCTAAGAACTATGCAGCTTACCAGCATTCATCCAATAAAGCAGCAGTAGCCGAATCAAAATTCAAAATTAAGCCACAAGACCCAAAAAGTTTTCGATGAGACAACAGATGTCAAAGGATATTCCTGACGTAAAAACCCAATCAAGACCCCGTATAGAAGGTGAATTCCTACGAAATTTGGGCGTGGTCCCAAAAATTTTTTGCCTGCGGCGCTTTAGCTCCGCATTTTGCGCCCCATTGATAGTTCGCCCCTCCCGCCCCAAAATGCTGGCTACGCCACTGCCTCCGAACGGTGTAGTATTCAGTCTCAAGGCAATTCTAAAGATGGCGCTACCTCTAACTCAACCTCCGAACGATGTAGTATCAACTAATATAAAATATACATACAAATAAAAAAAAAGTCACATAATATACAGGGTTGTCCTTAGTAGTGACTGGCATAAAGTTGGACACATACACTATCGGACAAAAGTAGAGCAACACTTTCGAAAAATGAAAGAAATCTTAATTTTATAATATTAAATGCATGATATCGTACCTATTTAAATACATCGTGTCTTAAATATCAAAGTAGGCTGCTGTTATCGGCGGCAACAGCTTTTCCCAACAATCAAAACAAATGACCTGATAGTGACGTAAACTTTCAAATACAGTATTGTAATGCGTCAAAAGTAAAGCTACATTTTAATATTTTCCTAAAAAAGAAAGGTTTTAGTGAAAGTAAAGGTTAAAATATTTTTGCAGAGTTTATTTTATGTTTAATTAATATTTTTGTGCTGGGTTAATCATGCCAAGAGGTATTCCAATTTCGTAAGAATTAAAGCAGAGAGTAGTGAATGCACACTTAGAAGGAACAGTACAAGCCACAATTTCAAGACGGTTTGTTTCACCAAGATACAGCGTATCCAAAATAATTTCAAGTTACATTCAAAGGGGACATTTAGAGAATCTACCGAAATCGGGAAGGCCGAGAAAAACAACAATTTGGACAGACAGGCGCATTAAAAGAATTTCTCAAAACGGTCCTTGGATGTCTGCACCTAGAATTATTGCTGAAATTCCCGAAATTATGGTTAGTCCACGGACAGTGTAACGGTTTAATTTTAGTACTAGGCAGGGGTTAAAGCCTATTTTTGCTAAGGTGTGAGAAATAATCATTAAGGTAGTACAATGTGCTCTCTGAAAAACCATTAGTATGTGGTGAATTGAAACAAACCAAAATTTTATTTAAAGTTTATTATTATGTCGCCTTCACCTTTTTGTCAAGAACCTTTCAATATATTTGTTTTGGTGGTTATTCAATGTACATAGATATTTATAAAACATTTTACTAGTAAAAATAAGGCTATACATATACAGGGTCGGTGGTATGTATGGAAACGGTCGATTATTTCTTAAAGTACAACAGCTAGCAAAAAATATTTCAGACAAAAGTCTTAGGGTTTTTTATAGTCTATCAGAATTTTAAAAAGTTAAGTATACAGGATGAGTCAGAAAGCCGTAGAGAAATAAAGTTACTTTTTTTTTAATGGAATACCCTATGTCTTAGAATATTTTTAAATTTTGCATAAAATTACAATTATTTTTTATTAAGCGCATAATAAGTCTAAACCTAATAGTTTCCGAGAAATTGAGTTTTGAAAAATGACATTTTTGAATTTTGACAGCTTCTAGCTTTCAACGGTACGTCTTAGAGTAAAACGGCTTACATGTCCCTATCTTAGTTTTTAATTCTCATTTTAAAAATGTCAACTTCCGGTTAAACCGGATGTAGCTCAAAAGTAGGAAATATAGTACTTCCGGTTTAACCGGAAGTTGGTATTTTCGGGAAGATAATAAAAAAGTAAAATAGGGATATGTAAGCCGTTTTGCTCTATAGCGTACCGTTAGAAAGCTAGAAGCTGTCAAAATTCAAAAATGTCATTTTTCAAATGTCGATATCTTGAAAGCTATTAGGTTTAGACTTATAATTCACTTAATAAAAAATAATTGTAATTTTATGTAAAATCCAAAAATATTCTAAGATATAGAGTGTTCCATTAGAAAAAAGGTAACTTTATTCCTCTACTGCTTTCTGACTCATCATGTATACTTATCTTTCTTTAATTCTAATAGGCTTTACAAAAGCATAAAACTTTTGTCGTAAATATTTTTTGCTAGCTGTTTTACTTTAAGAAATAATCGACCGTTTCCATACATACCAACGACCCTGTATATATATATATATATATTACTCGTAACATTGCACTGTTACATAACTCTCTCTCTCTCTCTCTCTCTCGGTGTGTAGAAGTTTCTTTCCTCTCTTATGACATTTGTTGATTACCTGGTTCCTTCTTTATCTTTTTGCAATGCCGGTTACCTCGAGTAGCTGATCCAGCTTGTGTTGTACCTAAAATAAAGATAACTATTTGAATTCTGTGACTGCAGACTGAGATCTTAGGTAATTTTGCCTTCGATGGTACGTAAGATTATATAGGTATGTAAGAGTTGTTAAAACGGTCTCTGGCTGCGAATGCCTGGTTAACAAAGCAGAGCCTTACCTTATCTTTCATCTTGATTCCATATCTCCCTTGGCTTAGGGGTTGAAAGTTGATTTTCCTCCCTTGTTAAATGGCAGACCATGTCCTAAGTTTAGTAACCTAAAAACAGTCAGCTACAGACGGTGTAAATATAGTAAGATATGGGACTCACCGCTATGGTTGTGCAACATACATTTCCGAGGGAAAACAGTGAATTTTCCGTGGTATATCTTCCTTTGTTTTGGTTCTGGATCTGGGTTAGGTACATTTCATTTTGTTAGTTATAAATAAACCCTGTTCTTTATAATTTTTAGGCCTAGAGGTGGGCGTCAATATCGATTTTAATCCCTTTGATCGACCTAACTTATTGATATGGTATTGACTGCTATCGGGTGATTGTTACCAGCCAAGGGCATTGTATTGTGATCATAACCATAGGGCGAATATACAAGTGTATGGTTCTGTAATTTCCCAATTTAATTCAAGTGAATTCATTTTTTTTTTTGAGGGTCAAACCCAATTATTATTTTTTTTTTCTTTAATAAATGTACTAAGTGTGTTTTTAAAAATTTTTAGTTTTATTTGAGACGTCCCACAACACCCCTTCGTAATTTGCTTTTCTTCTTTTTAATTTTTTTTATTATTCATTTTCAGTGGAGAGTGAGGTCCCACCGAGATCGCGGAGGCTTCCGTTTTGGCCTGGCTACAAAACGGTGGCGCCCCTTATTACCCCCCCTACTCTTCGGCATTTGGGCTAGGGCATTTGCTCGCTCGCTCAAGGCCTCTCACCCTCAGCTGAACTTCGTTATCAATTTCTTTTTTTTTTTAATTAAAATTAAATTCTTATTTTTTTTTATTTACAATTAAATTCTTTTGTGTCATTGATAATTCAATATTAATCTTTGGGCAAATAAAAGCGTAGCAACAGTTCAAAGAAGGTTCGTGGACGCAAAGTTATTTAGTAGACGCCCGGCTAAAAGCCTGTTATTTCGGCAAGAAATAGAGTGGCTAGCCTTGAATTTGCACGTCGACATTAAAATTGGACAGTAGACCAGTGGAAAAAAGTTTTATTAAGCGATGAAACGCGTTATAAAATTTTCAATTCTGATGGAATGAAGCGTGTAAAACGGCCAATCAACACAAGGTTAATCCCAAATACGTTCCACCCACAGTTAAACATGGCAAAGGCAGTATTTTTCTATGGGGTTGATTCTCATGGAATTGGGGTAGGTCCTTTAAACTTCATTAATGACACCATGGATCGATTTGTCTATAGAGATATAATGCAAAATGTAATGTTGCCTTATGCAGAGTGGGAAATACCGTTGCGTTTTATTTTCCAACAGGATAACGATCCGAAACACTCTTCACGAATTGTTTAAGAGTGGTTTCAAGAAAATAACGTTGGTGTTTTGCAGTGGCCGGCACAATCCCCAGACCCTAACCCCATTGAAAATCTATGGGAAGAAGTTGAACGTGGAATTCGTACACAATTATTTCCAAATAAACAATCATTGGTAAATAAAATCAATGAACTTTGGACAAACCTTCCTGAAAATACTGTTCAAAAATTGATTCCCTCAATGCCGCGACGTTGTACGCAAGTAATAAAAAATAATGGATATTCTATTAACTATTAACATAATACTTCTAGCTATTGTATATGTTATTAAATGTGTTTAATGTATTTTTTTATCGTAATATGTAAAATAAAATACTGTTGACACAATTTGTTGCTTTACTTTTGTCGCGCTTCATTTCGTCGATTTTTATAATTATAAATATTTCTCTACCTTAATTTTGTTTAAAGTGTACCAAAATATAGTGAAATATTACTAATATTGTGGGGATAATATTTCATTAAAATTAGCTGGGGATCACAATCATATGATTAATTTTTTAAATTTAAAGAAATGAAAGCACTTTGTTGCTCTACTTTTGCCCAATAGTGTATGTAAAAAAAAATTATTGATGGAATCATTGGAAAAACTTTTTATGCCTATTATCTCTGCATAATAAAACCTAAAAATTTATTTTGACATTTGTCTACTCGCTTGGCGAGAAGTGGTATTATATGACGAGATTTCGAAAAAAACTATTTGAAAAAAGAGTTTCGATTTTAATTTTATGCCCGTCCGCAAAGTTGTAGTAAGAATTGAAAAAATATATCTTTTAAATTTTTTGAAAAAAATATATTTAATATTACTTTCATATTTTTATACAGGGTGGCCGTTTAGTGTGGCAAAGTAGAATAGCTCCGTTTGTATTTATAATACACAAATAATGTTAATATAAAAGTTGAAGGAGAGTAAGTGAGTAATAACGTAAAATTATTTTTGACTCTATAGGGTGGCTCAACAAAGAGGAACAAGAATTTTTATTTTTTTTTAAATGGAACACCCTATATCTTACCATATTTTTGGTTTCTACATAAAATTACAATTATTTTTGTTTAAGAGCATTATAAGTCTAAACATAATAGTTTCCTAGATATCGACTTTTGAAAAATGACATTTTTGAACTTTGACAGCTTCTAACTGCATAACGGTACGTCTTTGAGCAAAACGGCTTACATGTCCCTATCTTACTTTTTTATTACCATTCTAAAAGTGTCAACTTCCGGTCAAACCGGAATTACTACATTTTCGGATTTTGAGTTACATCCGGTTTGACCGGAAGTTGACAGTTTTAGGATGGTAATAAAAAAGTAAGATAGGGACACGTAAGCCGTTTTGCTCTTAGACGTACTGTTATGCAGTTAGAAGCTGTCAAAGTTCAAAAATGTCATTTTCCAAAAGTCGATATCTAGGAAACTATTATATTTAGACTTATAATGCTCTTAAAGAAAAATAATTGTAATTTTATGTAGAATCCAAAAATATGGTAAGATATAGGGTGTTCCATTTAAAAAAAAATAAAAATTCTTCTTCCTCTTTGTTGAGCCACCCTGTAGAGTCAAAAATAATTTTACGTTATAACTCACTTACTGTCCTTCAACTTTTATATTAACATTTTTTGTGTATTATAAATACAAACGGAGCTATTCTGCTTTGCCACACTAAACGGCCACCCTGTATATTTTTAATTAAAGTGTGTTATGTGCATGGTAACCAGCTAAATTTTAAGTTTAAACAAATTATAACTTTAAGAAACAACAAAAATATTTAACCAATACATTTGTACCTTGATTGTCGATCATTTAACACATTTTCATTAAATTCATGGCAATGTGAAAATAATATTGGATGTTTTCAAAAAATGTAAAACAAAATACTTTTCGAAGTGTTGCTTCAAACTTTGCGAGCAGGCATGCAATTAAAATCTAAACACTTTTCTCAAATAACTTTTTTCGATATCTATACCACTTCTCATGAAAAACATTTTTTTTTTCAATTTTCCCGCCAAACGTGACAAATGTCGAAATGAATTTTTAAGTTATCCATTATGCAGAGATAATCGGCATAAAAAGTTTTTTCAATATTCCATCAATATTTTTTTTTCCATGTGTCCAACTTTATACCAGTCACTATAAAAGGACAACCCGGTATATTATGTGACTATTTTTTTATTTCAAAAGGAAAATTAAAATAAAATGTTTTTTTTTAATAAATTCTGAGAACTGATCTAGTTGTCTTTCTGTACCTATAAAACAAGCTAATACATCGTCCACATATCTATACCAATAAAGAAATTTACCATGTTTCGAAATAATAGACTCTATATAAGTAGTTAGGTTTCCTATTTTGTAAACCATTCCAAATCCATGGATTCACCGCCCATTCCCAAAACTCAATTCCCCCTTCTACAACTACACAATCCCCTTTCTACAACTACTCTGATTCCTCCCTCCAAACCTACCACCTTGACCTTCAACCACTCCACATGCGCAGTAGGTATCAACTTTTCAATCCTATTACCTCCCCTTACCTACCCTCATTTCTTTCTTAGATAAATAGTAGTTTAATATTCATGTCTACATCAGTTTCTGTCGAGATCTCTTAGGACAACATAGTAGAATACATCAAAAATAATTTAATAATTTGACAGACGCTCAAGTATGACGTGTGCATCATCAAACATTATGTTGGAGCATCTAAATGGGACAAAAAACCTTTCCAGTTTTACAGCTGAAGAACTAAAAATGCTCCCTCTGGAATATTTGATTTACTATGGTGAACCAATCGAAATTTTGGAGATATGGTCGAAACTACCAATACCCTACAAACAATCGTTTGATCTACAAGTGCGTTTGCCCTGTTTTGTTCATTATAACAATAGAAATTCAAGAAGTCATTTCGACGGACCACCAAGTTCCCAATATAAATGTAGTTTTTGTAAGACACTATAAATCGAAATAAAATATTAAATCGAGATTAAGAAAGTATATTTTATTTTAGCACGTCACTGGTATTGCAAAACAAATAGCGATTAATTTACTCCTAAGTTATCAAACTTTTAGAAGTTTGGGAAAATTACCAAACAGTTATAAAAAACAATTTTTAACTTCGAATTAAATTACCTTGCTTTGTGCATTATAATAATAATAACGATGTGGGTTTAATTAAAACTTTTTATTTTGGTTCAGTATCCTTATATATGTCGTTGACTTTTAGTTCTCACGTTCTACAATGTGCAATTGTAATTTAAACGATAATATCTTATGAAGTCGGTAACTTTTAATGAACTTTCTCGTTTTAATTTAGTTTGGTTTATTTTATTTGTGATATGGAATTTATAAAGACGATGCGGGTTTAATTAAAACTTTTCTGCATGTGCAATTGCAATTTAAACGATAATATCTAAGAGTCTAAGACTGCAGTCTGGTTAATTAAGTAATCTAGAGTCATTAAAACCTATTAAAACCTATTAAAACTGTAATAATATTCTGCAGCGCTAATGACCTGAAGTGGTTGATGTGTTCTTTGAAATAAAAAATCGGAATGAATTTATTGACCAGTGTTGTGGGAAAAAATACATATATAAATTACCACTAATAACATAGGCAAGACATGTGCAGGAGTTTTGTTCTTTTTTGAACAGAAAAAGGCCTATATATTATCGAGAGGAATTGAAATTATTTAGTCTTTACAACAAGAATCAAAACAGTGACCATGTATTCCAAACCTAGTATAAATCAACTTGCGCGTTTGTGCAATGAAAATCAAATTAACATTATAGAAAATATAGTGTTGGCACCCGCAAGGGATGAAGTAGAAATTGCAGTGGAAAATATGTTGAGACAAAATCTCCTGGAAGAAAATGAGCAAGAGGTTCCAATAAACCAACCAAACATCCCACTTCAGGACGAAATCCCACTTCAGGACGAAATTCAACGAGTTCTTTTTACAATGCGAAATCTGAGAGAATAATTTTGGCACCACGCAGGATACATAACTAACTATAGAATGATTCACCATAGCTTTAAATACGGAGTGGGAAGAAGGGTGGGGAGAAGAGTGGGGAAGAAGAGTGGGGAGAAGAGTGGGGAGAAGAGTGGGAAGAAGAGTGGGGAGAAGAGTGGGGTTGGTTTGGAGGGAGGAATCAGAGTAGTTGTAGAAAGGGGATTGTGTAGTTGTAGAAGGGGGAATTGAGTTTTGGGAATGGGGGGTGAATCCATGGATTTGGAATGGTTTACAAAATAGGAAACCTAACTACTTATATAGTCCATAAAAATTTCTGCTAAGAGAGGACTTAATAAATTAAAATGTAACGATTGCCCCAAAGTTTACATAGGGCAAACTTGCAGAAATTTTGAAAAACATGTCAACGAACATAAAATACAAAACTGATTCAAATTATTCTAAACATTTGAAAGAAGAAAAACATACATTTAATATTAACTACGATATTTTACATACTGAAAACAAAAGTTTAAAATTAAACCTGCTTGAATCCTAGGAAATAAACAAACTTAAAAATCACAATACTCTACTTAATGATCAATTAGACTTAAACTCATCACCTCTTTTGAATCTATTTAATTAGTTTGTAAATATAGGTTTTTCCCTTAGTTAAACTTGTATACCTGCTTACTTTAAAATTTATACCCTATATAGTTTTTAAAATATCACTCTTTTGTACTACTTTGAAGAAGCAACAGTGTTGCGAAATATGTCGAGTTAAAAAATAAAACTAGTGTATTTATGGAAAGTGTAGAAGTATTTTTTACCATTTATTAGAAGAAAGTAATATATACGGTGTCCCGTTTAAAAAAAACACAAGTTTGGGTTATAACTCCTTTTTAGAAAAAAAAACTAACTATGCAATTGAATTGTACATAAAAAACTCTATAATATCCCATTATTACCTTATTGTTAAGGTATTAAAAAATCGAGGTACAGGAAAGCGTCAAAAATGACAAAATTTTCCAAATGTCAGAAACTGAGAGGGACATGAAAATTTCGTTCGCGGCAATAAAAGTTTCATAAAATAATAGACTAGTAAGCCGCAAATCCCATCTTTATTATTATAACAAGGGAGCTGGTATATGAAAACACACGAAAACTGGACACCCTGTACAGGCTTGTACCATGAGTTTTCAATTTAATAATACTCCATATTTTTTTAGCTATTTTTTATTTTTTAGGTTTATTATAAAAGTATTTGCTTATTATTAAAAATAAAATGTTTGATGGTTAGCAAATAAAAGATAAATCCTTGTTTTTCTTTTAATATATGATAATATACAATAATATGTGGATCATGTACATCTCCTGAGCAATAATCGCAGAAGGAAATAACTGTTGGGTGAGGTAGAGAGCGTCCAAACACATAAATATTTGTCAAATAAAAGCGTATAAGGTGGTCATGGTAAACCTGCGCAACTCAGAAAATACTTCTCCCTTATTCTTTTTTGTTGTTGTAGATACAGATCATTTGAATAATGAGCCAGTATGCTTAGATGATCTGCACTCCCTAATTTGTTCTGTTTTAAGCCTGCAATGGTCCTGCTCAAATTCGCAATTTTTCTTCCTTTTGTTGTGCGCATTCTTTTAAAATATATTTGATTATACTGCAATGCTTTATATCTTTTGGTTACACTGTCCAGTTTAGCTAATAATCGTCGACGGGAAACCAAGTCTTTGTAGAAGCTCTGTAACAAGAAGAAAAACTTTACGCCTGTGTAACTAAGCTGCTAACATTTTTATAAAGTATAAGGACCAAACAGCCCGTGGCTCCGTCAGACAGAAAGCGGTCTGCTCGTCGAGGTAAAGCCGCATTTTCCTCGAAAGCGGCACCGTCATAGAGCGGCCGTCAAAATGCCGTGAATTACGTCACAACAAAAGCTGCTGTGCGATTTAAGTATAGTAAAGTTAACATTATACTTAGGTTCTTCAATGTTTCTTTACGTCATGCGTCAGGAGAAACTCCTTTGACATCTGTTGAATATTCGTGATGACTATTTAACTCTATGGTTTGTAAAGGGTGTTTCAATAAGAACGCAATATTTTAAGTTTCAATAAAACATGATTTTTAGTAGTAAAGTATTGAAATATTTATTGTGTTATAATGTAGACATTCGGGAATTATGTATGGAACAACACATCAGGTAAATGACCGCCAAGGCTTCGCTGGCACATGCGTACTCTTTTGTCGAAATTTTGAATAACGGTGTTGCATACATGTGGCGGTATTTCAGTGATGCAGCGTCTAATTTCGGCCTTCAATGCTTCGGTGGTCGCAGGCTTGTTGGCATAAACCTGTGACTTCAGATAACCCCATAGCCAAAAGTCCAAAGGAGTTAAATCGAAAGAGCGCGGTGGCCAATTCTGGTCACCAAACCGGGAGATGACACGACCAGGAAAAGACTCGTGCAAGACTGTTAATGTTTCACGGGCGGTATGGCAAGTGGCACCATTCTGCTGAAACCACATTTCGTCGAGAGCAATATCTTCCAATTAAGGTACAAAAAACTGGGTTATCATAGCACGATAACGTTCGCCATTCACGGTTACTGCATTACCAACCTCATCTTCAAAGAAAAACGGCCCAATGATTCCTCCAGACCATAATGCACACCAAATAGTGGCACGTTTTGGATGCATTGCTTTTTCATGAATCATTCGTGGATTTTCTGCGCCCCAAATGCGGCAATTTTGCCTATTAACGAAGCCATCGAGGTGAAAATGGGCCTCATCACTAAAAATGATCTTGTCTACAAAATTGGCATTCGCTTCTTGTTGTTCAAGGATCCAATTGGTGAACTCTCTTCGCTGATTATGGTCTGTTGGCAGAAGTTGTTGAGTCAATTGAACTTTATAGGCGTGGAGTTTCAAATCTTTAGTTAGAATACGCTGAAGAGTGGGTGTTGTAATGTCCAATTCTTGTGCACGATGACGAATCGACGTCCTTGGACTCTCAGCCACACTCTCGCGAACAGCCGTGATGTTTTGTTCTGAACGACCTCTACGAGCTCGTGTCGTATGTTTCACATCACTAACCGAACCAGTACTTTCGAATTTTTCGATTAGTCTTTTCACAGTAGACGACTTAGGAATATTATTCCGACCGAAAATTGGACGTATTTTACGAATCGTGGCAATTAAACTTTCACCATTTTGATAATATTGTTTAACAATCAGGACGCGTTGTTCCATCGTGTAATGCTCCATGTTGACTAACTCCTGTCTGTCTCCTATCGACCTGACATATCATATAAGGTTTTCTCAACTGACAGCCAAACTGGCGCGCAATTCAAATCTTGCGCTCTTATTGATACACCCTTTAGAATCTTGTAAAAAGCTCTTTGCTTGGATGTTTGTGATTCTTACGGATTTAATTTAGAAGTTATGTTGCAAAATTTTTGGCGCCTTTTTGTTAAATATATAATATTTGTGCATGTCAATTTTAGTGCCTCTCTACTATTGTGGGATGGGATTTGGACCAACAGGGAGCTAGTCTTTAGGTAACTTGTATGTCTCAATTCGTCTTGATCTTGTATGTGAGTGGGTAATAAGTTGGTTTGTCTTGTAATAATTTCTAATAATTTTCAAGAAAAACTTGTTAACTGTCAACATCTTAAAGTCATTATGTAACACTACATTCATAATGTATCTGGGCGCGTTCGCGATGACTTTCAGCGCCTTGTTCTGAATAACCTGGAACTTATTAAGCTCCGTTCTACTTATGTTGCACCACGTAGGTGCACCATAAGTTAGAACCGGCCTGACCAATACCTTGTAGAGGTTGACCTTAGTCCTATTAGCAAGTCTACTCCGCTCGTGAAGCAGGGGGTAGATAAACCCTAACTGTCGCAATGCCAGTTTTATTCTATTAATTGAATTTTGCCTCCAATTCAGCCTTTGATCGAAAATAAGTCCCAGGTATTTCACCTCCTGGCACCAGTTCACTTTGATTCCATTGACCCGTAGCCTTGTTTCAGGCCTGCGGACGGTGCTATTCGAAAATAAGATGACCTTCGTCTTGGCAGGATTCAAGCGAATCTTCCAAGCCGAAAGCCATTTTTCCAGCTCGATTATATGACGCTGTATCCGGCTGACGACAATTCGCGGTGATTTAGTAGCCGAAATAATTGCTGTATTGTCGGCGAAAAGATAGAGCTGCGTAAATCTATATCGCGGAATATCGTGAGTATAAATGTTGCAAAAGTTCTATTCTCCAAAAAAGAAGCTACCACCTTGATTAAGAAGTTCGGAGCACCGAGCCTTATCAATTTTAACAAGAGGCCATTGTGCCAGACCTTGTCGAATGGTTTGCTTACGTCAAACCCAGACGGCACCCTATATTCCTGGAATATTCCCCTATCTTCCAATAGGCCATATAATATCTTGCAATATTCCTGGAATATGCACAGAATATTTCAAATGTATCTTATCTCATAAGAATATTCCATATCTATGCTGTTGTAGATATGCCGGGAATATGCCGCGGGTATATTTATAGGATATACATTGTGGAATATATTCAATTATTTTTTTTTAATACTTATTGATAATAATATAGTATATAATATAAATATCTATACAGAGTGATTGCGGTCTTAAATTATATTTTTACATAACTTGATATAGGTATAGGAACTATTTATTTATAGATATAATATAGAGGAAGGTACATATATGTATGCACCTAATTAAAAAACAAATTTAAATGTGGAAATGTTTTAGACTTCATAAAGTTTTTAGGCATTGTCTGCATTTATTAGTATTTTGTTAAAAATGAGACTTGATTTTTTTTATTATATTATTTAGTAGTCAATTTTTGGATTCGAGCGGTGATAAACGAATTTGGCGTTTTATACGGTGTTGCTAGATTCCGCGTTTTAACTCTAAATTAAATTCTAAACTAACACATATTATGATTGCAAATAAATCTATACTGAAAGTTTATATTTTATATATATGTGCTTAATTGAGGACTGCTCTTCTAGAAAAAAATTAGCAATCGTTATTTTTTAATAACAATTTTTTAATACATAAGTTTAACTAATTTCTGTTGCGTAACTCGGAAATGCTGCATGAACGTCACAAAACTGACTGAACCTGCTTTAGTTAATTTTTTTTCACCTTGTTTTAAAGAGTATCTAGTTTTTAGGTTTGATTTTTTTTATTTATAAAAATAAAAAAAAATATTAATTTTAGTGATGTTTTATTATAGCAAATTTGTAACTCTACCTACTAAACTAACTGAGCTGACCTAAATTAAATATATTTATATAAAAAAGAAAAAAAAATGAATATTCTTAGCATATGCCATAAATATATTTTGGCAGATTAAAAGATATTGCAGGCATATACTTCATGGTGACCTGGAATATGCATACAATATGCCAGTCATATGCCCTGGCAGATATGGAACATGTATGGGATATTCCAATATGCCAACGGAATATTCATGGAATATGTATGGAATATGTTTGTGCCGTCTGGGAAAAAGACCGCTGCCGTATGCGCCCTCTTGTTAAAGCCTTTAATAATGTTTGCAGTGAGTCGCGTGGTCTGCCTGACTGTGTAATGTTCGGGACGGAACTCAAACTGTTCGGCAGGCAGAACATTGCGCGTGAAAACAAAGTCGTCGAGCCTACTCAAGATTATCTTCTCGGCAATCTTCCCTAGGCTCGACGCAGGCTGATCGGCCTATAGATAGCCGGCACCGTAGGGTCTTCGCCTTTCTTATAAATAAGAATGACTTTAGCGCGTTTTCAGACAATTGGAGAGTGGCCTTCTCTGATTATCGCCTAGGATAAGCTTACTATGTTCCCCAAAGCTCGGTCTTTACATTATACCGTTGATCTTCTGACTGCCATAAAACCCTAATTATCCCTCTGGCCATGTAATGCCCCAATTTTTCGGGCAGAGCTGGAGTATAAATTACCTGCATCCCTAATTGCTATACCATTTTAAGTAGTTATAAATACCTAATAATAAATAGCAAATTTATTTTTATTAATTTTAGTTCCAATTGGTTTTCCGACGAGTGAATTTTATTTAATTAGTGTTTGGTTTACCGGCACGTTGTTGTATTAGGGTTAGAATGTGGCGTCCATGACTGAGAGTGGGGAATCTTGTAGTGTCACTTTCAGAAGAAAGCATTTACCTCCCGATGCTGCGATCTTTGCTGAAAAGAGATTTTAATTCAAATAATGCTTTAGCCGAGACGTCTGCTTTAACAAGTACTGAAGCCTATCATTCTTAGAAAGAAGCGAAGTGACTGTGGCACATTTAGAAGTATTGACGAGAATGATTTGGATTTGTTAAGAAGGAAAGATTATCCAATGTATGAAGAACAATTTGCACCTACCTTGGTTTCCCTAAAAAAGAGGCTTACCAACGACAAAACAAACATTTCTTGTAGTATTTCAAGCCTAAGAAAACTTTTACTCAAAATGGGCTTTAAATATTACACAATTGATAAAAGACAAACCTTAATGGAATCTCAACGTTTAAGGGAATGGCGTCATCAATATTTAACGGCTATTAAACAATATAGAGCAGAAAATCGATGAATTATCTACCTTGACGAAACATGGTTCGATACACGTGACACTGCAAGAGAAGAATGGAATGATTTTTCAAAAAAATGTCAAACCAAGGCTTCTTCAAACAAAGGCAAAAGAATAACAATAATACACGCAAGTTCACAGTATATTCTTCTCTAGATTACCACCAAGACCCTGACGCACAACTTTTTGAAGATTGATTTGAACAACGACTTCTTAAAAATTTACCCAAGAATAGCGTTATTGTAATGGATTATGCTAGTTGTCACGCAACGATGTTTCCTACTTCTAACAGTACAAAAGCAGAAATCAAAAATTTTATAATAAATAGTAATATATATATGAAGAAACAAAAAACGGGATCTTTTAGAAGTATTACAGGCTTTTAAAATTAATAAAGAATACATGTGTGATAAACTTGCAACAGAAAATGAGCATACAGTGTTACGTCTTCCACCCTACTGTTGTGTATTAAAAAAAAATACGTTTATTTCTTCAAGAAAAAAATCCAGAAAATTTACAAAATTTTATACAGATTTTTAGTACAACATATAATATGTATACTAACATATACAATAACATGGGTCATTAGATTTAAACAATATTTGAAGTCAATACAGTCATATAGGTATATTTTGATTAAGCTATTCAGTTTTGTCACTTACAGTTATTATACAATGAAAAGAGAATGACCTACATGAAGAAACACTCTATTATTACCCTTACCAACAATTATTAACAAATGAAAAAATTCAAACAAGAAGAACTTATACTGAAATAAGACAAACCTTAACGGTATGATAATCACAAAATTTACAAGAATGTTACTCCCCATAGAGACACTTTACAAAAAGTTTGTAGTCAAGTTAGATAGGTTAATATAGAATATAATGACAGTGAGACACCCTAGTTTGAATTAGGCTTAAAAAATTTCTTTGCCTCCAGCAAAAACTTCTTAGTGTTTAAAGCTCTTGTTAGTGGAGGAAGTTTATTATACACTTGAACGCTAATCCAATCGAACTAATATGGCATCAAGTAAAATCAAATATTAGAAGGAATAATACTTCCCCCTCATTAAATAAATCTGTAGTAGAATTAATAAAAATACATAGTAAGTAACATTTCTGCAGACAGTTGGAAAAACTGTATACAACATGTAATTAAGTAAGTTCTTATATGTGTATGAGTACTAATATTCAACCCTTAATAATAAGTTTAAATGAAAATAGTGATAGTGACACAGAAATAAATTTAGAGTAAAGTAGAATTAAATTGATTACTGTAAAACTTTTTTGTGTACATACATTGTACATGTGTAATATTAAACTTAATTTTAATCTTGTATTTGTCTGAAAATATTATTATTATAATAATTGATTTTTACTTTTATTTGGTTTAAAATGTCTTTTTATTTCAAAATAAAAATAAATCAATATGTAGATAGCTATATTTTCAAGCCGACCCTGCTGCACCTATTGGTTGCGGGTTGAAGATGTTCTACATAACGGAGTTTAATCAGGTAGTTGATTTATTGCAGTAAAGGCCAACGATATAATGTAAACTTTACTATACAAGTGGTTTCCAACAGAGCGTTACTTAACACCGTAACGTTAAGATAGCGCTGCCGTCATATTCAAAGCGGTGTCAGTGTGACAGTTGGCACTACGTTTTCTTTTATCTAGGTTGACCGTAGCGACATAAAATGCTTGTAATAATAACGTTTAATCAGGCAAATTCATATGCTCCTTTTTTATTTTTATATAACTCCGGTCTTTCCTCTCTCCTTTTAACCGCTTCTTCATCATCTTTTTCGAGAACGATGCCATCCATATTATTATGTTAAAAAAAACGGCACCGTTTCACGACTTTTATCGCTTTCCTGACTTTACACATCTTTCGACCGCTGGATGACGTAATTCACTGGATTTTGATGGCCGCTATATGACGGTGCAGCTTTCGAGAAAACCGTAGCTAAAATAGTCTGGTGTTGTATACCATGGGGTATACCAGCCCCGCTACATACGAAGGGCTGCCCCAGCTGACTGACCTGTAAAACTTTTCAATCGCTTACCGCGACAGACGAACCGTGTTCTGCCTGACAGAAAGGGCCTTTAACTTTTAACTAATTAAAAAAAAAAATTAATGAAATTTGGTACCCTTACATAAGACTAAAAATTAATTTTAAACATAAATATCACAGCTGTGCCCTTTGTTGATTGAGAAAATATAGGGGTGTGAGTGTGACAAGGAATATTTCTGTGTTCAACAAATGAATGGCAGAAACTTTAATCAGTAAAAATAGTTATTTATGATGTTAGTGTTAAAAGTGCAATTTTCTGCCACAATATTAAACCAGACACTAAAATAAACAAAAAAATTAATACCTTTTCTACCAAATTCAAAATTAAAGCCATAAAAATCCAAAACCAAGTGACTTACCTTATTACCTTATTGTTAGTTACATGACAATCAATGTATTGTTGTTAGATGCGGAAAAACTAGCTGTCAATAACATGTAAAAAGCATTTTCTTTAATTTGTGCGATTTTCGATGGATAATCTTGAACAAAAGGATCCAAATGTGGAAATAAGTCAAGCAGCTAGTAGAGCTACCTTTGAATTGTTGTCGAAAAAGTCAAAGGAACAGTACGAAATTGCTTATAGAAAATCTCTGAAGTTTCTCGAAAATACAATGAAAATATATGGTACCACTCCAGTTTATTTGCTTATGCGAAAAATGGCTTTAAATAAAAAACATTTCTTGCAATATGTAGCACGTACTTTCTAAACGACAAATCCGCGAGCGGAAAACCATTTTTTTAATTGCAAATATAAAAAAAATGTGAAAATAGGGTACCCGCTTATGACAAAAATGAAAAAAAAATGAAAAACTCTTGTTGATTTATGTAGCATATACCGAATCGGAACCAAAAAGGTGGATTAGATGCCGTGTTAGCGCCTGTTTAACCAATATAAGTCTATAATTATTACAATTTTTGTCGAGTGACTAACAGCTAGAGAAACATAACCTCACTTGTCACTCTCACTGTGCTTTTCGGTCGACTATTTTCACATTTTTTTTTTATATTTCCAATTAAAAAAATGGTTTTCCGCTTACGGATTTGTCGTTTAGAAAGTACGTGCTACATATTGCAAGAAACGTTTTTCATTTTACGCCATTTTTCGAATAAGCCGATAAACTGGAAAATTACCAAATATATTTCTTGCATATTTCGAAAAGAAATCTACGGTATGAAAGTGTTATCTATCTCTTTGGCCTCACTACTTAATGATTAAAGCCATGTTGAAATTAAATTGCAATATATATATTATAAACTTGTCGCTATTTTGAAACGAAAAGGAGAAGGATATCAACCTAAAAAGTCTATGAGTTCGATAAGAGACCAAATTGAGCAGTTTCTGAGAAATTCATCAGACGATAAGTATCTCATGATAAAAGTAGCCTCTATATGGGGTATATTTGGTGCTTGTCGCAGAGAAGAGCTGTGTCATTTGAGAATCGACAACGTCCAGGGTTTGTATACTTAGTGGTGAACATTCCAGATACAAAAACTAAAATTCCGCGAACTTTCACTGTAGTTGAGCCATTTTATTTGAATTTGTACAGAAAATACAGAGCTCTTCTGCCAGCAAATATCGGACATCGTCGAATTTTTATCAAACATATGAATAAAAATCTAGTTGGTATCAATAATTTTGATAAAATGCCTACTGTTATAGCAGAATTCTTGAAGCTCGCAGATCTGAAGCGTGACACTGGTCATTGTTTACGTCGGGTCTTCGACTACTTTGCTGGCAGACTTTGGTGCGAGCCTGAAACTATCAAAAGACACGTTGGATAAAAGTACTGAATAGTGGCAAAAGGATATATTGAAAGTCCACTGGAAAATAAGAAGACAATAAATTGCCAAAAGCCTTCTTACTATGTCGCGTCGTCGTCCAGTACTATTGTTTCCATTCCCTCTACAAGGATACAAAATGACCACAAAACCCTGATCTGCAGAAGGAATTCATATTTTTGGTTGCTCAAATTGTACCGGGTGAACAACTAAGAATGGCCGCCGGCTATATTTGAGAAACTGGCAGTCATAGAGTTTTCAGGTGATTTTTTGTTAAATAAAAGTTGGAAATTATTTTCGGGTTTGTAAAAAGTCCGCAGTCATGACCGGTGCAAATATTAAGATTTTCTTCGTGATTCGACTAAGTAAGAGGTACCAAAAACATCTCTGTTTTAATCCTTACATACTTCGTTATAATTTTTGTTATGCACAAATTTTTCTATCTAGCGAAATAAAGTGGTGGGGAGAATTTTCAAATGTTTTTTTACATAAACTGCGATTACTCCGATTTGGCATAACCGATTTTAACAAACTGGGTCTCATTTAAGAGAGCCAATATTTTATCTACAAATTGTGTTTTTGTTATTATATCCTTGAATTTTGCCTTCGCCCCTAGATGACGTTAACTGAAATAAAAGCGAAGATTAGGCTTTTTCGCAACAAAATTAAATACAATGACAGGTATGCTTTAACAGGATCTAATAGAGAATTAAATTCTTAACATTTTCGTAAAAACCCCATATTCGTATCGTTTATGGAACTGGAGCTATTGGCCAAAATAAACTACATATAACGTATTCTCCCATTTAAAGCCGTTCTCTAGCAACCTGTATTTCAAAAAATAGTTTTAAAATATGCATTTCTACGAATCTTACAACATTTATATGCAACATTTATCCGTTTTCTATTAAAAACAAAGATATTGGACTTCCTCGCACTAATGGGCCACCCTTGTCTTTAAACTTTAAATCCAAAAATATAGCATTTAAATTAAGAGAAAGCTTTGAAAAAATAAAACAAATGAATTGTGTTAAAACATCTAGCTGTCAAAATAACAAATAAGTCAGATTTTCACTGAGTTCATTGGTCTTTCTTGTGTTCAGGAAAACTTTTCTTTATTAAGATGCGTTATACAAACGATGAGGTATTCAATATGATAGGCGTTTATTTTAAACGCATGCGAAATGCGTTACGGTCGCTTCCAGGGTTTACGCTACACAATTTCCTGGAAGAGTGCGTTATGCGAGCGGGGTTTTTCGGAGGCTAGCGGAAAACAAAGAGGTTAGTCCAAACAATTATGCAATCCAACGATGTGTCAAATTACGATTTGCCTGCCACGGCCATATTGAATTCGTTTCACAGAACTCAAAAACATTCAACGAACAATTCAGTATGGCCGTTAAAGGCAAATATACACGGATTCAATGATTAGTTTACAGCCGAGACCTGTGCTGTGTGTAGATATATACTTACCATTGTTAAGATCTCCAATAACATCATCAACTTTAAGTGTTATTAAATATAAATAACAGAAAAAAATATACAGTGAGGACATAAAGTCTGGAAAACTACCTTTTGCAAGTAAACGAAGCACCTGAATAAAAAACGCTCGGACACGTCGATTTTATTTAATTGTCTTCTATCTTCTAAGATTTCTGAGATATATACAGGGTGCTTCAAGAAAGCTGGGCAGCTGTTAACTTCTTTTTTTTTAATGGAACACCCTGTATATTATTGCATTTTTGGATTCTACGGACAATTCTAAGTATATTTCATATAGGATATCCTATACCTAAATTCAATTGTTTTTAAAATAAAACACACCTTACTAGTTTACTGAATTTTTAATGACAATAACTTAAATGACACATTTTAACGTAACAAATGCTGAAACTGTTGTCCGTTAACTTCCTGGTAATATCCTAACCGATCGATGAACTCTTGTTGCACGTTTCGAATGAAAAAGGTGGGATTTGTCGAATTTCATCTCTTATACGATTTTTCAGCGCATCGATATTAGGAGGTCTGTTGAAATAAACTTTGGTTTTTAAATATCCCCACAGAAAATAATCTAGGGGAGTCAAATCCGGAGACCTGGCCGGCCATTCTACGGGGCCACGACGTCCTATCCACCTGTTAGGAAATATCTCATTGAGATACTGCCGAACAGTAAGCGCGTAGTGAGGTGGTGCTCTATCTTGTTGAAACCACATAGTTGGAGTTGGTATATCAGGCTCATTACCTGGATACAGTTAAACTAAGGCAGGAATCAACTCTAGTTGCAGAAAGTCAAGATAAATTTCGCCGTTTAAGTTAACGTCGAAAAAATACGGACCTATAATCCTGTCTTGAAATATTCCAGCCCAAACATTGATTTTTTCGGGATGTTGCGTATGAGCCACTTGAGCCCAATGAGTATTCTCTGTGGACCAGTATCTACAGTTTTGTCGGTTGACAGTACCATTAAGAAAAAAGGTAGCTTCATTGGAAAATAAAATATTTCTACAAAAAAATGGATCTATATTGCACCGCTCTTGAATATTTTCGCAAAACTGAATTCGGCGGTCATAGTCGTCTTCATTTAATTCATGTATTAATCTTATTTTGTATGGATGATACTTTGCCTTTTTTAAAATATTTTTTACCGATGTTTGACCAATGGACAAATCTGATGCTGCTTGACTTGTAGGTAAATGTGGATTTTCGTTATAACTGAGTAAAACATCTAATTTCTTATTATCATCTAGTTTCGGCCTACCTGTCCTGGGAAGATCTTTTACACAACCATGTTCAAGGAATTTATTGACAATTTTGCTGACTGTAGATATCGTAATTTCTTGTCTGCGCTCTGGATATGTGTTATTAAAAAGTTCACAAACTTCGCCCAAATGTCTTTGGCGATCTCCCCAGCCAAACATCATCACAGAATTTCCATTCTTTCTCGCTCTGAGAGCATTTTTAATAACTTGACAGTAACAGAACTGTCCTACAGTATGTTAAAAATTGGCACAGTTGTCATAGTGACAACGAGTCAAAGTGACATCAAGTTACTACATTTCTCCTAGATTTTACGTTGTATCATGGTTTTTCTCTTAATGAAAAAATGTATAATTTCAACTGGCAATATTTTAAAAACAATTGAATTTAGGTATAGGACATCCTATATGAAATTTACTTAGAATTGTCCGTAGAATCCAAAAATGCAATAATATACAGGGTGTTCCATTAAAAAAAAAAGAAGTTAACAGCTGCCCAGCTTTCTTGAAGCACCCTGTATATATCTCAGAAATCTTAGAAGATAGGAGACAATTAAATAAAATCGACGTGTCCGAGCGTTTTCTATTCAGGTGCTTCGTTTACTTGCAAAAGGTAGTTTTCCAGACTTTATGTCCTCACTGTATATTGAACAACAATAACTTAATAAAATACACAAAACCAAAATCGCGATTTACACGTCAAACTGACATACACGCAAAAATAAAGGTTAGTTTTTCTGATGTTTGCCGTCGACGACCATATTGGAAGCACTTTGTGACTCCAATATGAGCGTGGCAGGCAAACATAACCTGGTTTGGATTGCCTAATGCTACTACAGAACATTGTAACAATCTTTTGACTGTTCCAACTTAATTAATTGGAATGAGCCAATTTAAGCATTCATTATCCTTAATAATTCAATTAAATATTAAAAGTCAACTGGCCCGGCCGTTTCGTGCCATAGTAGGTGCCGCAGATCGATTTTAATGACGAATTGGTCTGCGCGCCACTTCACGGGTGAGACTTATACGCATGCCAGGTGATCTGACGTCAGGGAGTGGAAACAGAACTATCGTTCGCGGTCGTTGCCAGCCTTTTTGCACGTAGTATTCCCTTGAAGCCAGGTTTAAATGGCATGAGAAATCACATTGGCAAATGAAAGGCACCGAGTGTGTCGCAGACTTTTCTGGATTAATTTTTACCAAGTGGTAAAGCGTAACACCCATTGGAAGATTCATTTCCTGACCAAATCTAGGAAGAAACCAGTCCAACAGGTTTTTTACTTTTTTGTTTTTTTCACCTTTTTTACTCTTTTTCACCTTTTTACCCTTTTTATCAAGATTTTATTGACCCTTTACATTTCTTACCTTTTTCATCAAGATTCTTATTCTTGCCCTTTTTATTTTATTCTGATTGATCCTCCTTAATTTACATTCATCCTATATTAATCTATCTTATATTATCGAATTCTATCCAAATCTATCTTATTTTACCTTATTTAATTAACTCCACCTATTTTCATTAAAACCTTCAATTCCACAAATTCCCTTTTACGACAAGCAAATCTCGTTTGTATCCTGGTGTGGATGTCTGATCCACGTAATTGTAGCGTACCCCGTTGAATTGTTGGCAGTGGACGGTGGGCGTGGAGTTCCTTGGTGTAAAGCCAATTTTATGGGAGCCACGGCCATTTTATTTGACAGTGCTGTCCAGTTCACCGCCATTTTATTGTGCACCTGTTGCAACTAGGAGCGTCCCGGGAGAGGCTGCACGGTGTTTGGATCCGAGGGAGCTTAGTTAAAAGATAGTAACTTTTTAATATTTGTTTAATGTGGATTAATTACCCAACTGGAATTAACCGCGTATTTAATTGAGAATTTTGATGAACAGTTTATTTTTATTTTAACGTGCAAATTACACAATCTTTTTAAAATCAGTGCTGTCCATTTTTATCGTAACGTTGATATATTGTTAATTGTCTATTATTATTAAGTGTTTTTTTGTTTAAATGTAAAGTGTATTTCTGTAGAGCGAAAGCTACCTTTTAAGTGTAGGCCATAATTACAATTATTATCATCTATAGCTTGGAGTTGCAATGCTTAATGTGATGTGTTATGCTTTCCCTTAGTAAGTTTAATAAATAAGCTCTATTAAAACTTAACCCGTACTCTTGTTTTATTGTATTCTCTTTCTTCCTCTAATTAGGAAATTTTCCATTGATCAATACTCTTTTGATCAATTGGCTTATCAAAGATTTTTAATTTATTAGCATTCTGGTTTAAAACCAATGTTCTTTGTTTAACAAATTTATCGTTCATTAACCCCTTGGTCTTTAATCTTTTTCTATTTTCTGGCAGTCCCTTTGGCTGTCTGGCGGCCAGCATTTTCTGGAGAATCATAAATAATACTCACTTAAATCACGAATCACGACCCTGCTCTAAAACCGACATGACTATACCTGAGCAGTGGCAGCTCTTATATAGGAGCACTTGAGCACGTGCCTCCCTAAGATTCAGCCCCACATCGACCGACAAATATTTACTATAAATTACATATTTAGTTTACAATACAATGTCTGTTACAATTGTTACAAAGCAATTCTAACATGATTTTATAAGCTCCCTAACCAATTATCGTTTCGCTAACTAAATATTTTGTAGCAGGTCTCTAATCCTGAATGCTTATCGCAGGAAAAATGCTCCGTGGCTATCGCTATTTGATATGGACGGTTCGCTTCCCGTAATAAATGCACCTTGTCGTCCCCATCTCTTTTTAGCGCACGGCTATAAATGGGATTTCATTCCTCTCAAATGAGCACGGTTTTGCTGTGCTGCATGCCGCCGCCTTGTTTTCAGATGGTTTTTGAGAGATCGTTTTATATGTTTTGCTGATCCGTGTAGCGCGGTAAAGCCCTCCATAAGCGCGGCATAGCTGTGTATGTCATGCAGTGTTGGCAGACCTTCTGTTTTAACAGGAAATCTCCTGCTTTTGCCCTCAGTCCTGTTATTCTTTTAAAAAATGTTGCAAGATATTCCTAACTTTAATGACTTAGTTACTGAAAAATTTGCTAAACTTAAAGACAGAAGAATGCATTTTTTGTTTAGACACTGTGTTTAATCAGTTGTTTTTTAAAAATAATTTTGAGTTTTTTTATGTTGTCGTTGTTGACTTTTCTAGTTACTGCTTCCCAAGTATGCTGTATATTGGTAAGTTTTCAATTTAAATTTATATTTTGTTTTATTAACATATAAAAAGAACATAAAAATTAGGAAAGCTTTTAACTCGTAAATTTGACACTTACACAATATCTTGTGGTTGGAACGGAGGGGTAAAATAAAAAGAAGGGGTAGTGGTGGGCGGAGATATGCGCAAATTTTTCGTTTTTTTTTTGCCGTGCTCGATGCTTGTGAACCTCCACAAGCTTCCGTCACGAGCCGCCACTGTACCTGAGGAGCCGCGGTTTAATCATTGAGCAATGAATAAATTATTATTATTATTATTATTAGTATTAATTCACTAACTAATCACCTAATAATTATTAAATCAATTGCCCCATCAATTATCTGCGCGAGTTGTTCTCACACTTGCCAAATAATTTTTTTGGATGCATCCTTATTATATTGTACTCTACCAGGCTTTAATAGCTGAAGATTTTAATCGCCAACTAGATCATTGTCGCCGTGACATGTTTTTTTCAGCACGATGGGTGCCTGGCGCATTTTGCTGTAAACGTCCGGGAGTTCTTAGATCGAGCATATCCTGGCAGGTAGATTGGACGGGGAAGTTTATTTCCCTGGCCGGCTAGGTCACCAGACATCACCGTCCTAGATAACTATTTGTGGGGGAGGGTTAAGGATGTTGTTTTTACAAATAGGCCTCCAACCAGAGAAAATATGATGAAGACAATTACAGCGGCGTTAAGAAATCTTTAGTGTGCAATATTAAGTAAGTAAATCGTCGTATAAATAAGTAATATATCATAAAAAGTAAAAACATAAGTAGGAGTCTTACAAAATATTTTTTATTGTTATAGTTAACTCTTTTTGTAACTGTCTGTTCATTTATAATTAATGTGTGCTACATGTATCTAATATATAAACTAAAAACGAAAGAATACGTTATATGTAGTTTATTTTGGTCAATAATTCCGGTTCTATAAAAGATACGAATATGGGGTTTTTACGGAAATGTCAAGTATCTAATTCTCTATTAGATCCTGTTAAAACAGGCCTATCATTGTGATTAACTTTGTTGCGAAAAAGTCTAGTATTTGCTTCTATTTCAGTTAACGCCATCTAGCGGCGAAGGCAAAATTCAAGGATATAATACCAAAAGCACAATTTGTAGACAAAATATTGCTCTCTTAAATAAGACCAAGTCTGTTAAAATCGGTTATGCCAAATGGGAGTAATTGTAGTTTATGCAAAAAACATTTCAATTCCCCCCACCACTTTATTTCACTAAATAGGATAATTTGTGCATAACAAAAATGATAGCGAAATATGTAAGGATTAAAACAAAGTTGTTTTCGGTACCTCTTAATTAGTCAAAACACGAAGAAAATCCTAATATTTGCAGTGGTCATGACTGTGACGCCCCCTTGAGGACTTTTTACAAACTTGAAAATAATTTTTTCTCTCGGGCACTTTTATTAAAAAATGTTTTACCCAAACGCTTTATACTGCCAGTTGAGATATCGCCGGTGGCCATTCCTAGTTGTTCATCCGGTACATTAAATGTTAATGTTAATAATAAAAGTTAAAAAGATCCTTGTTTTTATTTTTGTATCATTGGCGTTTTGACACACTCTCTTCCTCGTCAAAAACAATGCTCATTCAGGACAAAAATGTCAATAACTTATTAAATACCCGGTACCTTCATAGCCCTATATTTTCTAAATAGGCAAAGGGAGCCTATCAATCTGAATCTAAAAAAATATCCAGGGTTCTCGTAAGAAAAAATACAAGTTAAGTTTACCAGGAATTTCTGATTTATAGACATAACCTTGCGGCAGATCGAAATATCTTGAATACCTGACCTGAGATGCCTCTTAGAATTTTTTTATTGAAATTGAATGAGGATTACAAAAAATACCTAAATAAATTAAACATATCAGTGGCATATACCGAGTGATGCATGGCTTAGTTGAACATAGGAAATCCCATGTAAATTATGAGGTGGCTAAATATTGGTTCCCCTGTACATTTTAGAGAAAAATTGTATTATAATTTTTTGAAGAGGCCGATGTAATAACCCATATGCCAAGTTTGAATAAATTTTAATAAGCCAATCCTAACTTATTCAAATAAATGTGATGGCAAAATTACGAAATTTTCATAGTTTAGGTAATACAGCAAACACCAGCAAATTATTATTTGACACTGACAAAACAGAAATTAGCGTCAGTGACGACATTTTCATTGAAGGCGCTTTAATTATAGCTAAATATATATGAGCTATTCCATTAAGGAAAAAGTAACTATGATTAAGTGGTGTTATACAGAAAACAGTTTAAGGGCAGTGTGTGAAATGTTTTCAGTTCAATTCCCTGATAAGCCTATCCCTTCCATTTCATTAATTAAACTTATCATTAGTAAATTTGAGTCCAAAGGCACTGTAATAAATAACTGTAAATGCTCAACTCAGAATGTCAATAGAGCTGAAGAAAGGGATAATAGAGATCTTGATATTTTACTGCACGTGGAGGAAAATAAAATGATTTGCACGAGGATTCTTGGGCAAGCCTCAATTGCAATGTTTGGGCGGGAATTCTAGGACGTCACATTATTGGACCATTTTTGATGGAAGGCAACCTTACAGCAGTAACCTATTTGGACTTACTACAAAATCTAATGGAACCCGCACTAGAAGAAGTTGTACGTAAAAATCAGGAGATCAGAGAGCTTTATTCTTCACTTCGTACGTTCTGAAAAAGTTTCGTGTGACAAGCGTTCACAAAAAACGAACGGTACGCTTGACTGGCATTCTTCAGTCTCCTTCGCTTTGACATCATTCGGCGCGAGTGAAAAGATGTAGCAACACTGTAAATTTCTGGTATTTCCCCCTATATGTACTTATTCTGTGGCACAAGTCGACAAATCCTAACTTCTAACCTATAAAAATGAAACTTTTTTTAAATTTTATTTTGTTTAAAAATGCCCCCAAGCTAATGGCAAGCAGAAGCAAATGCTTTTAGACATTTTAAAGGAAACAAGTTTGGTGTTAAATTTTGCACCAATTGCCTAAATACAAATTTGTTCAGTCTAAGGCGGAATTCACACCAGAGCAATTGGCAACAAGCGATAAGCAACAAGCAACAAGCGATAGGCAATATCGCATCGCGTTTGTATTCACATTGACTCGATAAAATATTTAGTAGACATCCAAAATGTCGGTGTGTAACGTAGTGATTGCGTTTTATATATTACGAAAAATACGAAGTAAGGTCACGAGAAGAAAACGTCGGTATTGGGTGCGACCTTTTCATTTGCAAAATATAGTTCATTCAGTGAGTGTGGTTGCTAAAGAAATGAATTTAGACCCTGAGATATTTAAAAGTTTCTACAGGATGAATAAAGACAGTTTCTCAATTTTACTAAGACTTGTTTCTCCAATAATCTGCAAGAAGGATACGAATTACAGATTGGCAGTAAGCCCCGAGGAACGCCTGTTAATTACTTTGAGGTGAGTGTTACATTTTTCAAAAATGATTACTACTGGGTAAGGTATATATTCAATTAAAAACCAATGGATTTCCGAAAAGGTCAAAAATATCTTGACAAACTACTTTCAATAATTCTAAATTCAAACTAAAACATAAATTCTCACAAAAGAAGGGAAACATCTTTATTATTCAATAGGCCAAGTAGCAAGATATTCGGCTGCCGACGTAGGAGGTGAGCCGTAGCTCCAATCGGAAGAGGCTGGTGAAGCAGTGGGACCTACAGATCGCTGCCTTTGTTCATCTTCCTGATCTGCCAATATATTATCAATCAACTCCAATGCAGATCTTTTAAATCTACGCTTTCGTCTGCAATCCATTTTCATTACGTCTGGTAGCAGACTCTGAAGAAATTCCATATCAGCATTAGGTGGTGCAGTGTTAGTTTGTTGTTTCATATAGTCTACAAAACATTTATCCGCCTCATCTGACATCGTAGACGTCGTAGGTTGAGCGGGATTCCGCTTTTTTAATAAATGGGCAAAATGTTTAGGGCGTAGAGGCAACTTTTTGCTTTCTGTGGATTGCTCAACAACGCGAAATTGACTTTCTTGTCTATAGGATGAGGTTTCTTCAACATTTCCCGCCACTGTTGATTCTGTAGCACTCTTGCTCGTATTATTATCCATCTCTTCTATTACATCGGTGTCATCGTCTGTAGGCGGTGACGGTAGATTACCAGATTGTGGCCTAGACTTAAGAAATGGCAAAAGAAATGACATTACATCATGCAAGTAATATTTCTTCTTTTTAGCTTCAGATCCCGACGCGAGCTTGCTTTGAGATCTTTTCAGTGCAGTCCGCAAATTTTTCCACTTCTCTTTGCATTCCGAGACTAAAAAGAAATGAAGTATATTAATATATAAATTATTATTCGTATTGCCTCTAGTCAGATAAATTGAAAAAATTATTGTTGCAGGTATTTGGCAACAGGTAGCAGTTTCGCAGCATTAAGATTGGCATTTTTTCGAGGATGTAGTACTATTAGTAACATCATAGAAGAAACAACAGCAGCTATTTTCAACTGTCTACAACTTCAGTACATGCCAGCTCCGGATGAAGTCAAATGGATAACTACAGCAAACCGATACAACGAACTTTGGAATATACCAAACTGCATAGGCTTAATAGATGGGAAGCACATTCGGATAAAGAAATTCCGTAACACCGGATCGCAAAATTACAATTACAAAGATTTCTTTTCCGTGGTTTTAATGGCAACCGCGGATGCTGATGGAATGTTTTTGACTATTGATGTGGGCGATTACGGCAGAAATAGCGATGGTGCTGTTTTTAAAAGCAGTAAACTGGGACGATTACTGGATCGCAACAAACTAAAAATTCCTCAGTCAAGACCTCTTCCACATGATGAGAGCGGCAATGCATTCCCATTATATTTTTGCGCCGACGAGGCTTTTCCATTGCGCAAAAATATTATGCGCCCGTTTCCAAAAAAGGTTTTGGACGATAAAAAACGCATATTCAACTATCGATTATCTCGCGGTCGTAAAAGCATAGAATGCGCATTTGGTATGCTAGTTAGTAAATTTCGCATTTTTGAAACTCCCATTGCATGTGGGCAAAATACAGTGGATAATATAATAAAAGCTACCTGCATTCTGCACAATTTTATCCGAAGCACGGAAGGTCGTTTCTCAATACCTACGCTGGAGGAAGATGAAAACACTTTACGACAAACTGAGCCCAATATACTTCCCGTAGGTGGTATCATTATTACTGAACAAAGTACTGCAACTTCACTGCGAAATTATTTATCTGAATATTTTATAACTCGTGAAGCAGCAATTCCGTGGCAATGGAAGTACTGCATAGAGCATGACTACGATTGTGACGACTAGAATGCAGTGTATTTGAAAGAATTAAAAGGCGAAAATATAAAGCAAAATAACAAATCTGTATTTATTTTTGTACATACCTGGTATACCTGCTTCCTTGGAAACTGCATTCCAAGCTTTGTCACTTGCACTTCGTTTGGAGTAGTCGTTTCTTGTATAATCATACAAGCAGGGATAGTTTTCAATATTTTGGACAAACAAAATATTTTGTTTTTCTTCGGACATTTCGAAGCAATTCGCAACTAGCAACACAACCCAAATATTGCTTGCGATATAGATCGCCGTTTGTCAGGCAATATTTTGTAAGGCGACATCACTATCGTTTCAGTGTAAACAAGTTGAAACCAATACAAAGCGTTTATAAGCAGAGCGGTATAGGCAACTCAGATCGCTCATCGCCTATCGCGTATTGCTTGTTGCCAATTGCTTTGGTGTGAATTCCGCCTAAACGTTCTGATGAACTCACGATCCAATAATTCCTCCAGTGCATCACTTTTCTGAGCACCATGGATTCTCATGTGAAAGTAATCATTTTCCGCTTCTGCATCCTCTAAATCATTAATCAGGTTAATATGTAATAGGCCCTCCATTCTTTATAAAATAAATGAGAAAAATTTAATTGCTATTTTCAAATTACTCTCTTTTTAAACAGTAAAATAAGGTTAGGAAGTCAGGTGACAAGCGCCCACATACCTAAATTCTGACTTGTTGATCTCACCGATTTTCGTACGTTAATTTACCGATATAAGTAGTGAAGAATACATGTCTCTGGTATCAAATGGATGGTTGTCCTGCCCATAATTCTCTTATGGTTAGGGAATGCTTGTAAAATATTTTTAACGGAAACATTATTGGCCCACGTCATCTAATTCTTTGGCCAGTCAGATCTCCTGATCTTTCGCCAAACGACTTCTTTCTGTGGGGTCACTTACAAAATTTTATTTATAAAGATGTAAAATTTGAAAATCTAGACCAGCTAAAATACTGTATTTCGTCAGAATGTGACAGAATTTCTCAATATCAACTCAGTAATGTTAGAAATAAATTTTATGATCGGTTAGGATATTGTTTAGCTGTTAATGGAGGGTTTTTTAAACATTTTATTAATTATGGTTTTGGTGAAAATCTGTAGTCTTAGGTATGTTATGTTAAATTAGAGGCTTAGTAAGAAAAACGTAATGGTGTCTTTTATTTTGAATGTGTGATTGCCGGATTGGTGAAACAAAAATGTGTTTTAAATGTGAAATAATCTTTATTCGTTATGTCCAGGTTAACGTCAATTTTTGTCAATAGCGTCATAGAAATTATTTGCTGGTGTTTGTATTACCTAAACCTATGAAAATTTCGTAATTTTGCCATCACATTCAATTGAATAAGTTAGGATTGGCTTATTAAAATTTATTCAAACTTGGCACATGGGTTTATTATATCGGCCTCTTTAAAAAATTATAATACAATTTTTCCCTAAAATGTACAGGGGAGCCTATATTTAGCCACCTCAAAATTTACATGGGGTTTCCTATGTTCAACCAAGTCATGCATCACCCGGTAGATGCCATTACCGACACGCATGCCTCTGGTGAAGCAATTCAATTTTTATGTACACAAAAACATTTCCTTTGATAAGCAGTATCATCGTTGAAAGTTTGATAAAAGGAAAATAATCCGTTTTGAAGATAATAAAAAAAATAGACATTTTTGGACATATTATGCCTGTTTTTTTTTATAAAAAAGCCTGAGGAATAGCCTTGAAATATTTTAGCTTACTTAGTAAACAGCCTGTAATATGAGACAAAACTAAAACCAAACTGTTAACATATATTACACTGGTATGTTACCTCTGAAGTTTGAGTTGACTTGTCACTCTGTGTCTTGGGGCACTCTGGGATCCTTATACTGTTGGCGGCATTTTCAGCATTTGAAGAATTATCTGATTCTTCATCAGATACTACTTCTATGATCACATTTTCAATAGATTCTGAAGAAGACACATCATAATCTTCAACGGGTTCGTTTTTATTATTAATATTAGATTCAATGGCAAGACTTGGGTCAACATTTTCTCGCAACCGAGTAAATCCAGTTGCAGATGTGTAATCAAAGCTCTCTTCTGAAAAATGAACGGAGCACACTACGCAGTGTTTGGGGAGTTTAAAAGATTCATCTAGTCCAATTGCCCTCAACCAAATAGACCTTCTTTTTTGGTTCGCTGGTAATCTAAAACATCATAAAATATATTTATATTATTAGTTTATTATTACTACATTTATTTAATCGGCATTGTAATCATCTTTTTAAATTTCTTTGCTAAGATTCTGATAATTCAGTAAAAATCCTAAAACTTTCGTATTTAAAGTTTTTTTTTTAATCTCCTATTGTTTTCGCTCTAGATAGGGGTCTAAATATAAGCGAAAACCCTGTACATCTAATAGTTTAATTTCTTATATATCTTCTAGTTTTGGTGGAAGAGGTACATACAAAATGATGGTCGAGGAATAGACATTTTTAAATAAATTAAATCCAGGGGCTCAGGTAATTGCCGACAGAGGCGTTAAGTATCTCAAAGACCAGCTTGAAGCCAATATTAATCAACTTGTTAGACCACCAACTAACTGTCTCATCCAGCTGAAAAAATTCTAAGCAAGAAGTTAAGGAATTAAAACGGATTGCAAGCTTGAAAATACATGTAGAACGAGTGATTTGTAGAATAAGAAATTTGTTATTCTTTAATCACATGCTACGTTTCATTTGAGTTTAGTTAAATATTTAGATTTAATAGTGCAAATAGTTTGGGAAGTAATTAATTTAGAATATTACGTAGTAAAATAAACAAAAATAATAATTTACATTATTTCATTTAAAAAAATGTTCACCCAAACTTATTTGTTTCATATTTCGCATTGTAGGAACTCTTCTCTTGAATTTACTGGTGATTTGTATTTTTCTTAACATATCACACAGGTAAAAATCTAATGGATTAAGATCGGGTGATCTCGGTGGTCAATTCCGCTAACAACAGACTTGACACATGACACTGCATGGCACACTGACGAAAAACCGAATGAGAATAACTTAACCTGTATATGGTAACTAAGATTTGGTCCTATAAAAGCCACGGGTATTGCCCGACTCGTTCCTATTTTAGTTCCATTATTTCTATCAACACTACTTTTTACATTTGGAAAGATTTTAAATTGAAATTATTCTGATTATTTCTAAGTTCAACAACTAATAAACTTTTTTTCTCAAAGAGATTTTTCAGATAAAAGTTAGATATTACCAAAAAAAAAGTAAGGTTGATGAGAGGAATCGAATTTAAAAGAAAAAGAGTAGCGATACTGTCGTATTTAGAACTGTCTAAATACGGCAAAACTATCAAAATCCAGTGGGAAACACTTTTCCACACATACTAGTTCGCATTTCACCAAACACAATCCAGTATTAACAAAGATATTCAAAAAGTTAAAATATGCTTTATTGTCTGAAAGAAATATCTTAATCGACAAAGCTTGTAGAAATTTTAATCAACAATAAAATATAACATAGTAGAATTTGAAACATTAGAATAAAAAATGCAAATAATTATGCCACATTATCATCAAAGTATTTATTTATGGTATAATAAGCTTTTTTCAATAATAAATTTTTAACACTTTTTTTTTTAATTTTAAAATTTTACATTTTTTTAATATTAACTGGAAGATAATTGAAATTATTTTTAGAATCATAAATATAGATTTCTTTACTAGACTTCAAAAAGGATTAACATCTGGATAATATCTGGTTTGTTAACATCGACTTTTTTAGAAAAAACTGCCGCCTTAGGTTTTTTACTAACCCAAGAGAGAATTTGTTGTTGTTTTGTTGAAATGTGGGACTTTTTGCTACCTATAGAGATGTTCATTGACGGTTGATGTTCGAGGGTCCAAAGCAAAAGGTGAAATAAGGGTGCTGTCGTTAGCGAAGCTCTAATAGGATTTTCTAAATTATTAAAATTATTAAATTAAATTTTCTAAACGTTCTGCCTATAATCTTATCACACTGTCCATGCAGAATAAATAAATTCATTATCATTGATCTTCCATTGTACCGCCAACTTAAAATCACAAACAAAGGAATGCCACTTCTTTTAAATAAACGGTTGCCATGGAGCCTAACAATAAAATTATTGAGGAAAGGGGAAAGAAAGTCAAAAAGTCTTTCTGCACTGATTTAGGGTAGTAGTAAGAGATACCGAAAAATTGGGATTTACTTTAAAAATGTTGGGGTTGGGACATGAATAGGCCTTCATTTAACGACAATTATTCAAAATATTAATTCTTATAGAAAAAGGTCACTTTGGAGACAACTTTATTGTCAATTCTCTTTAATTGACAAAGTTCTGATCACAGAAAACTCGAAGATAGAAAATAATCTAATTAAGAACATCCGTTGTTATTTAGTATCTGTTAACTTAATAATGTTTCTCAACATAACTCCGAACAATGCACTTGTGATTGGAAAAACAACAATTTCCATAAAAACAATTTTCTATGATTTATTTTTTACAGTGGTTCATTTGATTTTACTAAGTTGTACTGTCTTTGAACGAACCCTATTAATAACATTGTTATTAGCTGTCAAAACTAGATACCAAGGTGTAGAAAAAGTTGTTTGTGGCCTTAAATTAATAAATCTAAAGATATACTACCAACTTTAAAAGATATTGAATTATTGGCTCTTAATCTTCACAAGACAGTTACTCTTTTTGAGAATATCTTTCAAGTTTCATTATTTGTTATGGTGGCCAACGCTTTTTTTCTAGGCTTAACAGTTAGCATATTTGTACAATGCTTTAGAGCTTATACACTTGGTATTCTATGGATAGTCTACTTTTTGGTAAGTAAAATAGAAGCGTTTAAGGTTGATTCGCATTATGGGTGCTCACGCTCAAGGCACGCTCAAGTCACTTTCCGCGCAAATATTTTTCAGTTGGTTACAATGGAAGTGTTTCCACTAACGATCACGCTTAAGTCACGATACGGTCACTTGAGCGCAGAAATTCACGAAAAGAATATTTGAGCTGAGCGTGAGCGTACCTGTCTGTGACTTGAGCGGTCACTGTGAATACAAAAGCGGGATTTTTGTCCATCAGTAATAATATTTTTTTTTATTTATTCGAAACTTACTTGTAATATCTTTTACATAACTAATATTTACTCTTTATTATTGTACAGGGTGTCCCGAAATTAAGGGGCAATAGTTTACCAACATATTCTCCGGCTAAAATTAATAGAATTTTTTTATATGGACATAAGTGCAGAAATGCATGTTAAGGGAGCTATCCCCCCTCGAATGGGGAACCCTGAAATCGTTCTTTTTTTCATATTTTTGAACCCGTTCATAATTAAATTTTGAAATTAGGTATGGTTACAAACTTTTAACGACAAATCAGTTTCTGAATTCAGAATTTCAAAAATTTAGTCATAGGAGTCACATACCGGGGTGGTTAAGGGTTAAAATAATCCCATTTTTCCAACCAGTCGTTTTTTTTTATAATTTTCTTAATAATTAGAAAATTTCAAAATATTCTGCGTAAAATAGGTACCCTTAGTTCACCTTGAAAGAAGTTTCAGTTTTTGAGTAAAATCGTTTTAAAGAAAATCACGCCCATAAAAGAGATAATTAATAAAAATAATAAAGTGAAATTGGTGAATAGAAGACCATATATTAAAATTGATATTTGTTTCCCTTGACATTTCTGTGTCAGATATTGTCTGCTGTTATTACTGTTGTAAAATTAGACATAATAAATAAGAAAATGCAAAATTTTTCAAACCACAAGCTTACCGATATCCATTTTGTATACGGATATTGTAACGGACGTTCCTTTGCTGCGGTACAGGAATATCGCAGACGTTTTCCGCAACGGGGACTTCCTGGACGCAAAGTATTTGAGAGCGTTCATAGAAATTTGACGTAGAATAGTTCGTTTGAATGCATTTGGGCAAGAACGACCTAGGGGGGACTAAGCTAAACTCAGATTATTGGCTACAGAAGTCAACATTCCGAAATCAATTGTAATATGTTTTACTTTACCATATTGCTATCCATAATTATAACGAATATTTATTTTAGATAGGAAGAATTACTCAGATGCAAGGTCTTCACCCATATCATTACCAGAGGGTTTAAGAGTTGTTACCTAGAGATTTCCCACCCAATCGAGTTATGTCGGTGGATTTTAGGACATCAAAATTTGCTAATCAAAATTTTGTGGTCTGTTAGTAGAACTAAAGTGTTTAATACTCGTAACACTAACTTTTGGCACGACGAAGATTTAAGAGCAGTCCGAAGAACTAATTGTCAATATAGGTTCTCCGTCAATTTATGGGCGAGAATAATTGGAAATCAGTTAATTGCTTTAATTGAAATGCCCAATAATTTAACCAGCGAGAGATATTTGGCCTTTCTTCAAAATCAGTTAGCAGGACTGTTGGACAAAGTACCCTTAATGTCCAGGTTGGGGATGTATTTCCAACACGACGGTGCCCCTGCCAATTTTGGAGGGCCTGTTCGTAACTGGTTAGATGAGAATTATCCTGAAAGGTGGGTAGGCAGAGGTGGACCAGTACCCTGGCCAGCGAGATCGCCGGACTTAAATCCACTCGATTATTATTTTTGGGGTCATATGTGCAACATAGTTTATGCAACGGAGGAGGATACCCGTGAGGATCTGCTTCAGCGAATTTTTCAAGCTGGAAATGAAACAAGAAGAAATCCTTTTCAGATTCTTCGGGCATCTCACAACATTCGCGGTAGAGCTGGACTTTGAATCAGAGAAAATGGGGGTCTATTTGAACAGCTTCTCAAGGAGTAGTTCTTGGTTTAAATTTAAATTTTATTCTTCAAAAAATGTTTGTTAAACAACCCTATTTCATGTCGCCTTATTACTTTCTAAATAAATTGTCATATTTATTTCCTTTTCAATTTATTTAGTTTCGTAAGAGGCGTAAGAGCTGACTGCGTATATTTTAAAAGCATTTACTTTTATTAATTTTGTAGTTTTTAGTACATTTTTGATATAAAAGCTTTAAGAATAATTTTATTAATTAACTCCTTTATGGACGTGATTTTCTTTAAAACGATTTTACTCAAAAACTGTAAGTCCTATCAAGGTGAGCTAAGGGTACCTTTTTTTGCAGAATACTTTGAAATTTTATAATTATTAAGAAAATAATTAAAAAAATGACTGGTTGAAAAAATGGGATTATTTTAACCCTTAACCACCCCGGTATGTGACGCCTATGACTAAATTTTTGAAATTCTGAATTTAGAAACTGATTTAGTGTTAAAAGTTTATAATCATACCTAATTTTAAAATTTAATTATGAACGGGTTCAAAAATATGAAAAGAGAACGATTTCAGGGTTCCCCATTCGAGGGGGGGATAGCTCCCTTAACAAGCATTTCTGCACTTATGTCCATATGAAAAAATTCTATTATTTTTAGCCGGAGAATATGGTGGTAAAGTATTCCTCTTAATTTCGGGACACCATGTATAAATTAAACACAAAAAAGTAAAAATGGAAATTTGTGAAAACCGGAAGAAAATAAATACACTATGCCATTTATTTAACGCACAACCAAAAATTTGTCTACGTGCCTTGACCGTGAGCGTCCCTACAACGCGAATCGTCCTTTAGACTGTTATACAGGGTGGCGCATCGAAAACAAAACAGAGTCATTTACTGGCAGCTCAGTTCTTTTTTGGAAAAACGCTCAGACCCGTCGATTTTGTTTTCGAGGGGGACACAAAATTGGCAAAAAATCACGTTAACACGTGCAGCCCCCTGGGCGGGGGTGGCACCACCCCTAAAATATTAAATGGAAAGGGGGGGTCGAGTGATACCTTATTTTAAATCTTTGTCGCAAATCTTCTAACGATGTTGTCTGAGTAGCATAGATTTTGCTTTTTAAGTCACCCCACAGAAAGAAATCCAAAGGTGATAAATCTGGCGATCTTGGGGGCCATTCAATGGCACCTCTTCTACCAATCCATCGACCTGGAAACGTCTGATCTAAATATTGTCGAACACGTTATGCGTAATGTGGTGGTGCACCATCCTGTTGGAACATCAACCTATTCGCAATGTACCGCCGATCATTCTGATTTTCAATTATGACTGTTAATGCAGGATCTATGGCGTCTTGCAGTAATTCCAAATACATTTTTCACCGGTCAAATTTCCAGGTAAGAAAAAAGGACCAACTAAATGATCGTCGGAAAAGCAAGTGTTGAATAGAAAATGTTCATCGTTTATAACTCGTTCACTCATAACTTCACAAAATTGTAATCGCCGATCAAAATCGTCTTCATTAAGTTCTTGTACAAGGTGAATTTTATACGGATGAAAACTATGGGCCTTTAGAATCCGTTGGATACTACGTCGACTAACACCACACACAGTATCCAATTTGCGGGTGCTTAACGTAGGATCTACATAAACTTTACCGAAATTTAGCTACAAGTTCTAGAACATATTTTCGATGCACGTTACTGTTCTCATGTCGCTCATTAAATATTTGTGCTGTTCTATAAGCGCACTGATTATTTCCGATAAAAAAATTTCGATATTTTCAACCCTCTCTGCCGTGGAATATACCATGGTTAATTTATGTATAAAGCGTTAAAAGATATTTTAACAACAAAGTTTGGTCGTATCAATCGCAAACTATGTACTAAATTCCAATTTCAAATAAGTATGAGACATTCCCTTCTTATCTTTCTTCAAGAAACAACTTTTTTTGCCACAAAAAATGCTCTAATCGCTATTTTCAACACCAAAATGATAAACAAACCATAAGCGTAGTGAAGAAAAGCATTTACTTATTAAGGATGGTGCACCACCACATTACGCATTACGTGTTCGACAATATTTAGATCAGACGTTTCCAGGTCGATGGATTGGTAGAAGAGGTGCCATTGAATGGCCCCCAAGATCGCCAGATTTATCACCTTTGGATTTCTTTCTGTGGGGTGACTTAAAAAGCAAAATCTATGCTACTCAGACAACATCGTTAAAAGATTTGCGACAAAGATTTAAAATAAGGTATCACTCGACCCCCCCTTTCCATTTAATATTTTAGGGGTGGTGCCACCCCCGCCCAGGGGGCTGCACGTGTTAACGTGATTTTTTGCCAATTTTGTGTCCCACTCGAAAACAAAATCGACGGGTCTGAGCGTTTTTCCAAAAAAGAACTGAGCTGCCAGTAGGTGACTCTGTTTCGTTTTCGATGCGCCACCATGTATAACAGTCTAAAGGACGATTCGCGTTGTAGGGACGCTCACGGTCAAGGCACGTAGACAAATTTTTGGTTGTGCGTTAAATAAATGGCATAGTGTATTTATTTTCTTCCGGTTTTCACAAATTTCCATTTTTACTTTTTTGTGTTTAATTTATACATGGTGTCCCGAAATTAAGAGGAATACTTTACCACCATATTCTCCGGCTAAAAATAATAGAATTTTTTCATATGGACATAAGTGCAGAAATGATTGTTAAGGGAGCTATCCCCCCCTCGAATAGAGAACCCTGAAATCGTTCTCTTTTCATATTTTTGAACCCGTTCATAATTAAATTTTAAAATTAGGTATGATTATAAACTTTTAACACTAAATCAGTTTCTAAATTCAGAATTTCAAAAATTTAGTCATACTTATTAAGTAAATGCTTTTACTCAAATCTCTTCTGAAAGTAGTACAAACTAATCTGATGTACCTATTAAAGTCTACTTTAAGCTTTAAATCAATAAATCTTCAAAACTACTGAACTGAAGTACATGAATTTTACATCATTATAAAGGGAATTGAAATACCTTAAAATAAGGTATCACTCGACCCCCATTTCCATTTAAGATTTTAGGGGTGGTGCCACCCCCGCCCAGGAGGCTGCACGTGTTATCGTGATTTTTTTTCCAATTTTGTGTCCCCCTCGAAAACAATATCGACGGGTCTGAGCGCTTTTCCAAAAAAGAACTGAGCTGCCAGTAAATGTCTCCGTTTCGTTTTCGATGCGCCACCCTGTATATTTATTATAATACTATGCTACCATACTATTACTAAGTAATTAAAATTATTGGTTTTCTTGCTATGCAAAATAAAAGATTCGACGTGTTAAATCATTTAATCAGAATTCGATGAATTTTTAATGGGTTTTATAACACTATTTTTCTACATCCGTCCCAAAGATAGCTACTTTCGGTACAACTTTTCATTCCGAAAGCAGCTGTTTTTCGTTATCAGTACAGTAATAGCGACTTTACAGTATGCAATACAGAACTTGACAAGTATTAACCTGGCATTACATAAGCAAGTTTCGTGCAATGCAAATTAGTACGTTTCTTGCACGCTTCTGCAAATAAATATGCAGAGGTTTAAATTTTATGCACACAAGTAAACTTATATCTAAAAAATATGATACCCAATTGAAATGTGGAAAGAATAATTTAAATAAAAAGGGTAGCTTCGTATTTTGTTGGGCGTTACATCAAAACTCAAAAGCCTGCTAGTTTGATTAAGTAATGTTAAATAAATAATGTCACGGATTCCAAATTTAGAATTAAACAAGAAAGGTGAAAATCGACAATAAAATATAAAGATCGATACATTTCTAATCTAGCAATGCATTATAATGATATTGCATTTGTTAGTATCGCGGTTGCGATGAAGACACACAATTTTAATTAGTAATAAACTTCTTGTCGTAAAACACAGTCTTTGTTGGTTTTATACAGTTCTTTAAAGCAAGAATATGGCTTCGCAAGATGATGCTTACTTTTTTATTTCCGTTGCGAAGTTAGCCAGTTTTTATCGACTCGTTCCGTACTTTGATTTTAAAAACAATAAACTAACCAGACATCTACTGTACAAAAAGCACGTCATACTATTTATAATTTTAAATATATTCTTAATCTTAATAGGCTCCTGGAAGACAGTAAGAGAAACCGAAAAATTGGGATTTACTTTAAAAATGTTGGGGATTGGGACACAAGCAAGCCTTTATTTAACGACAATTATTCAAAATATCAATTCTTATAGAAAAAGGTCACTTTGGAGACAACTTTTTTGTCAATTCTCTTTAATTGACAAAGTTCTGATCACAGAAAACTCGAAGATAGAAAAGAATCTAATTAAGAATATCCGTT
Source organism: Polydrusus tereticollis (assembly GCA_963920685.1). Taxonomy (NCBI): domain Eukaryota; kingdom Metazoa; phylum Arthropoda; class Insecta; order Coleoptera; family Curculionidae; genus Polydrusus; species Polydrusus tereticollis. Next base: position 23,668,461 of record OY987328.1, read on the forward strand.
GTTATTTAGTATTTGTTAACTTAATAATGTTTCTCAACATAATTCTGAACAATGCACTTGTGACTGAAAAAACAACAATTCCCATAAAAACAATTTTCTATGGTTTATTTTTATCAGTGGTTCAATTAATTTTACTAAGTTGTACTGTCTTTGAACGAACCCTATTAATAACATTGTTATTAGCTGTCAAAACTAGATACCAAGGTGTGAAAAAACTTGTTTGTGGCCTTAAATTAATAAATGTCAGAAATAAAAAAGATATACTACGAACTTTAAAAGATATTGAATTATTGGCTCTTAATCTTCACAAGATAGTAACTCTTTTTAAGAATATCTTTCAAGTTTCATTATTTATTATGGTGACCAACGCTTTTTATGTAGGCTTAACTGTTAGCATATTTATACAACACTTTAGAATTTATACAATGGGTATTCTATGGATAGTATACTTTTTGGTAAGTAAAAGCTATAATAAGACGTAGAAACATTTAAGGTTGATTACATTATAGGGACGCACACGCTCAAGTCACGTTCCGCGCAAATATTTTTCAGTTAGTTACAATGGAAGTGTTCCCACTAACGATCACGCTCAAGTCACGATTTCTGGTGGAGTAGCAGCAAACTGAAGATCCTCACCTGATAGCATTTTTTTCGATGTTTTGCGAAATCTTTGACACTACATACGTTTTCAAAAAATAATATGTTATTTAGTGATATGGAAACCATATTCAAATAATGATATTTGCCATCTTGATGTGTATTATTATTTTACCATCTGCGGTAATTTGAAATTCTAATGCCTTTCTAATTGTTAAATGAAAAAGTCAAAATGACATTTCGCTTTTAATAATAATTTTAATTCAAAATAATAAGAAGTGGATGGAAGTGGTTGTAAATAAAATAGTATACAAACCTTGTGGTTTCATTACCGTCTCGAGATTTAGTAAACCTCGCCGCTTCGCGTCTCGGTTAACTACCGACTCTCTCGACAGTAATGAAACACTTTCCACATCGGTACGTAATATACTATTTTTATATTTACTTCAAACTTACTTGTAAAATCTTTTACATAACAAATATTTACTTTTCATAAATATATAAATGAAACACAAAAAATTAAAAACGGAAATTCGTGAAAACCAGAAGTAATTAAATAACACTGCACCAAAATAACGCACAACCAAAAATTTGTCTACGTGCCTCGACCTGATTGAAATGTGGAAAGAGTAATTTAAATAAAGAGGGTAGCTTCAGAGTAACAATATTTTGTTGGGCGTTATGTCAAAACCAATAAGCCTGCTAGTTTTATTAAGTACTGTAAACTGTTAAATAAATAATGTCATGGATTCCAAATTTAGAATTGAAAAAAAAGTACGTCATACTATTTATAATTTTAAATATATTCTTAATCTTAATATGCTCCTGGAAGGCAGTAAGAGAAACCGAAAAATTGGGATTTACTTTAAAAATGTTGGGGGTTGGGATACAAACAGGCCTTTATTTAACGACAATTATTCAAAATATCAATTCTTATAGAAAAAGGTCACTTTGGAGACAACTTTTTTTGTCAATTCTCTTTAATTGACAAAGTTCTGATCACAGAAAACTCGAAGATAGAAAATAATCTAATTAAGAATATCCGTTGTTATTTAGTATCTGTTAACTTAATAATGTTTCTCAACATTATTCTGAACAATGCACTTGTGAATGAAAAAACAGCAATTTCCATAAAAACAATTCTGTATGGTTTATTTTTATCAGTGGTTCATTTAATTTTACCAAGTTGTACTGTCTTTGAACGAATCCTATTAAAAACATTGTTATTAGCTGTCAAAACTAGATACCAAGGTGTAGAAAAACTTGTTTGTGGCCTTAAATTAATAAATGTTAGAAATAAAGGAGATATACTACGAACTTTAAAAGATATTGAATTATTGGCTCTTAATCTTCACAAGATAGTAACTCTTTTTAAGAATATCTTTCAAGTTTCATTATTTGTTATGGTGGCCAACGCTTTTTTTCTAGGCTTAACAGTTAGCATATTTGTACAATGCTTTAGAGCTTATACACTTGCTTTTCTATGGATAGTCTACTTTTTGGTAAGTAAAAATTATAACAGAACATAGAAGCATTTAAGGTTGATTCGCATTATGGGGGTGCTCACGCTCAAGGCACGCTCAAGTCACTTTCCGCGCAAATATTTTTCAGTTGGTTACAATGGAAGTGTTCCCACTAACGACCACGCTCAAGTCACGATACAGTCACTTGAGCGCAGGAATTCACGAAACGAATATTTGAGCTGAGCGTGAGCGTACCTGTCTGTGACTTGAGCGGTCACTGTGAATACAAAAGCGGGATTTTTGTTCATCAGTAATAATTTTTTTTTTATTTATTCGAAACTTACTTGCAGTATCTTTTACATAACTAATATTTACTCTTTATTATTATACAGGGTGTCCCGAAATTAAGGGGCAATAGTTTACCAACATATTCTCCGGCTAAAAATAATATAATTTTTCCGTATGGATATAAGTGCAGAAATGCTTGTTAAGGGAGCTATCCCCCCTCGAATGGGGAACCCTGAAATCGTTCTTTTTTTTTCATATTTTTGAACCCGTTCATAATTAAACTTTGAAATTAGGTATGATTACAAACTTTTAACGACAAATCAATTTCTGAATTCAGAATTTCAAAAATTTAGTCATAGGCGTCACATACGGTTAAGGGTTAAAATAATCCCATTTTTTCAATCAGTCCTTTTTTTTTAAATAATTTTCTTAATAATTATAAAATTTCAAAATATTCTGCGTAAAAAAGGTACCCTTAGTTCACCTTGAAAGAACTTTCAGTTTTTGAGTAAAGTCGTTTTAAAGAAAATCACGTCCGTAAAAGAGATAATTAATAAAAATAATAAAGTGAAATTGGTGAATAGACCATATATTAAAATAAAATTGATATTTGTTTCCCTTGACATTTCTGTGTCAGATTGTCTGCTGTTATACTGTTGTAAAATTAGACATAATAAATAAGAAAATGAAAAAATTTTCAAGCCACGAGCTTACCGATATCCATTTTGTATACGGATATTGTAACTTTCCTTTGCTGCGGTATAGGAATATCGCAGACGTTTTCCGCAACGGGGACTTCCTGGACGCAAAGTATTTGAGAGCGTTCATAGAAATTTGATGTAGAATGGTTCGTTTGAATGCACTTCTGGGCAAGAACGACCTAGGGGGGACTATGATTTGGAAAATGCACTTCACCAAATAATAGATAATCCTCAAGTTGGACTCAGATTATTGGCTACAGAAGTCAACATTCCGAAATCAATTGTAATGTGTTTTACTTTACCATATTGCTATCCATAATTATAACGAATTTTTATTTTAGATAGGAAGAATGACTCAGATGCAAGGTCTTCACCCATATCATTACCAGAGGGTTCAAGAGCTGTTGCCTAGAGATTTCCCACCCAGAATCGAGTTATGTCGGTGGATTTTAGGACATCAAAATTTTGTGGTCTGTTAGTAGAACTAAAGGGTTTAATACTCGTAACACTAACTTTTGGCATGACGAAAATCCAAGAGCAGTTTGAAGAACTAATTGTTAATATAGGTTCTCCGTCAATTTATGGGCGAGAATAATTGGAAATCAGTTAATTGCTTTAACTGAAATGCCCAATAATTTAACCAGCAAGAGATATTTGGCCTTTCTTCAAAATCAGTTAGCAAGACTGTTGGACAAAGTACCCTTAAGGTCCAGGTTGGGGATGTATTTCCAACACGACGGTGCCCCTGCCTATTTTGGAGGGCCTGTTTGTAACTGGTTAGATGAGAACTCTCCTGGAAGGTGGATAGGCAGAGGTGGACCAGTATCCTGGCGAGCAAGATCGCCGGACTTAAATCCACTCGATTATTATTTTTGGGGTCATATGTGCAACATAGTTTATGCAACGGAGGTGGAGACCCGTGTGGATCTGCTTCTGCGAATTTTTCAAGCTGGAAATGAAACAAGAAGAAATCCTTTTCAGATTCTTCGGGCATCTCACAACATTCGCGGTAGAGCTGTACTTTGCATCAGAGAAAATGGGGGTCCATTTGAACACCTTCTCAAGGAGTAGTTCTTGGTTTAAATTTTAATTTTATTCTTGAAAAAATGTTTGTTAAACAACCCTATTTCATGTCGCATTATTACTCTCTAAATAAATTGTCATATTTATTTCCTTTTCAATTTATTTAGTTTCGTAAGAGGCGTAAGAGCTGATTGCGTATATTTTAAAAGCATTTACTTCATTAATTTTGTAGTTTTTAGTACATTTTTAATAAAAAAGCTTTAAGAATAATTTCATTAATTAACTCCTTTATGGACGTGATTTTCTTTAAAACGATTTTACTCAAAAACTGTAAGTCCTATCAAGGTGAGCTAAGGGTACCTTCTTTATGCAGAATACTTTGAAATTTTATAATTATTAAGAAAATAATAAAAAAAAAACGACTGGTTGAAAGAATGGGATTATTTTAACCCTTAACCATCCCGGTATGTGACGCCTATGACTAAATTTTTGAAATTCTGAATTCAGAAACTGATTTAGAGTTAAAAGTTTATAATCATACCTAATTTCAAAATGTAATTATGCACGGGTTCAAAAATATGAAAAAAGAACGATTTCAGGGTTCCCCATTCGAGGGGGGGGGGGGGATAGCTCCCTTAACGAGCATTTGTGCACTTATGTCCATATGAAAAAATTCTATTATTTTTAGCCGGAGAATATGGTGGTGAAGTATTCCTCTTAATTTCGGGACACCATGTATAAATTAAACACAAAAAAGTAAAAATGGAAATTTGTGAAAACCGGAAGAAAATAAATACACTATGCCATTTATTTTAACGCACAACCAAAAATTTGTCCACGTGCCTTGACCGTGAGCGTCCCCACAACGCGAATCGTCCTTTAGACTGTTGTACATGGTGGCGCATCGAAAACGAAACAGAGTCATCTACTGGCATGGCAGCTCAGTTCTTTTTTGGAAAAACGCTCAGACCCGTCGATTTTGTTTTCGAGGGGGACACAAAATTGGCAAAAAATCACGTTAACACGTGCAGCCCCCTGGGCGGGGGTGGCACCACCCCTAAAATATTAAATGGAAAGGGGGGGTCGAGTGATACCTTATTTTAAATCTTTGTCGCAAATCTTCTAACGATGTTGTCTGAGTAGCATAGATTTTGCTTTTTAAGTCACCCCACAGAAAGAAATCCAAAGGTGATAAATCTGGCGATCTTGGGGGACATTCAATGGCACCTCTTCTACCAATCCATCGACCTGGAAACGTCTGATCTAAATATTGTCGAACACGTAATGCGTAATGTGGTGGGGCACCATCCTGTTGGAACATCAACCTATTCGCAATGTACCGCCGATCATTCTGATTTTCAATTATGACTGTTAATGCAGGATCTATGGCGTCTTGCAGTAATTCCAAATACATTTTTCACCGGTCAAATTTCCAGGTAAGAAAAAAGGACCAACCAAATGATCGCCAAAAATACCAGCCCAAACATTTAATTTTTGTGGCGGCTGTGTGTGTACCTCACGATAAATTCTGGGATTAGAATCGGACCAATATCGGCAGTTATGACGATTTACTACGCCATTTAAGAAAAAGAAACATTCGTCGGAAAAGCAAGTGTTGAATAGAAAATGTCCATCGTTTATAACTCGTTCACTCATATCTTCACAAAATTGTAATCGCCGATCAAAATCGTCTTCATTAAGTTCTTGTACAAGGTGAATTTTATACGGATGAAAACTATGGGCCTTTAGAATCCGTTGGATACTACGTCGACTAACACCACACACAGTATCCAATTTGCGGGTACTTAACGTAGGATCTACATAAACTTTACCGAAATTTAGCTACAAGTTCCAGAACATATTTTCGATGCACATTACTGTTCTCATGTCGCTCATTAAATATTTGTGCTGTTCTATTAGCGCACCGATTATTTCCGAAAAATATTTCGATATTTTCAACCCTTTCTGCCGTGGAATATACCATGGTTAATTTATGTATAAAGCGTTAAAAGGTATTTTAACAACAAAGTTTGGTCGAATCAATCGCAAATTATGTACTAAATTCCTATTTGAAATAAGTATGAGACATTCCCTTCGTATCTTTCTTCAAGAAACAACCTTTTTTGCCACAAAAAACGCTCCAATCGCTATTTTCAACAGCAACATGATAAACAAACCAAGCGCGTTACTTATTAAGTAAATGCGTTTACTCAAATTTCTTCTGAAAGTAGTACAAACTAATCTAATGTACCTATTAAAGTCTACTTTAAGCTTTAATCAATAAATCTTTAAAACTACTGAACTTAAGTACATGAATTTTACATCATTATAAAAGGAATTTAAATACCTTTAAAATAAGGTATCACTCGACCCCCATTTCCATTTAAGATTTTAGGGGTGGTGCCACCCCCGCCCAGGGGGCTGCACGTGTTATCGTGATTTTTTTGCCAATTTTGTGTCCCCCTCGAAAACAATATCGACGGGTCTGAGCGTTTTTCCAAAAAAGAACTGAGCTGCCAGTAAATGTCTCTGTTTCGTTTTCGATGTGCCACCCTGTATATTTATTATAATAATATGCTACCATACTATTACTAAGTAATTAAAATTATTGGTTTTCTTGCTATGCAAAATAAAAGATTCGACGTGTTTACATCATTTAATCAGAATTCGATGAATTTTTAATGGGTTTTATAACACTATTTTTCTACATCCGTCCCAAAGATAGCTACTTTCGGTACAACTTTTCATTCCGAAAGCAGCTGTTTTTCGTTATCAGTACAGTAATAGCGACTTTACAGTATGCAATACAGAACTTGACAAGTATTAACCTGGCATTACATAAGCAAGTTTCGTGCAATGCAAATTAGTACGTTTCTTGCACGCTTCTGCAAATAAATATGCAGAGGTTTAAATTTTATGCACACAAGTAAACTTATATCTAAAAAATATGATACCTAATTTAAATGTGGAAAGAATAGTTTAAATAAAAAGGGTAGCTTCGTATTTTGTTGGGCGTTACATCAAAACCCAAAAGCCTGCTAGTTTGATTAAGTAATGTTAAATAAATAATGTCACGGATTCCAAATTTAGAATTAAACAAGAAAGGTGAAAATCGACAATAAAATATAAAGATCGATACATTTCTAATCTAGCAATGCATTATAAGGATATTGCATTTGTTAGTATCGCGGTTGCGATGAAGACACACAATTTTAATTAGTATTAAACTCCTTGTCGTAAAACACAGTCTTTGTTGGTTTTATACGGTTCTTTAAAGCAAGAATATGGCTTCGCAAGATGATGCTTACTTTTTTATTTCCGTTGCGAAGTTAGCCAGTTTTTATCGACTCGTTCCGTACTTTGATTTTAAAAACAATAAACTTACCAGACATCTACTGTACAAAAAGCACGTCATACTATTTATAATTTTAAATATATTCTTAATCTTAATAGGCCCCTGGAACGCAGTAAGAGAAACCGAAAAATTGGGATTTACTTTAAAAATGTTGGCGATTGGGACACAAGCAAGCCTTTATTTAACGACAATTATTCAAAATATCAATTCTTATAGAAAAAGGTCACTTTGGAGACAACTTTTTTGTCAATTCTCTTTAATTGACAAAGTTCTGATTACAGAAAACTCAAAGATAGAAAAGAATCTAATTAAGAATATCCGTTGTTATTTAGTATCTGTTAACTTAATAATGTTTCTCAACATAATTCTGAACAATGCACTTGTGACTGGAAAAACAACAATTCCCATAAAAACAATTTTCTATGGTTTATTTTTATCAGTGGTTCAATTAATTTTACTAAGTTGTACTGTCTTTGAACGAACCCTATTAATAACATTGTTATTAGCTGTCAAAACTAGATACCAAGGTGTAGAAAAAGTTGTTTGTGGCCTTAAATTAATAAATGTCAGAAATAAAAAAGATATACTACGAACTTTAAAAGATATTGAATTATTGGCTCTTAATCTTCACAAGATAGTAACTCTGTTTAAGAATATCTTTCAAGTTTCATTATTTATTATGGTGACCAACGCTTTTTATGTAGGCTTAACTGTTAGCATATTTATACAACACTTTAGAATTTATACAATTGGTATTCTATGGATAGTATACTTTTTGGTAAGTAAAAGCTATAATAAGACGTAGAAACATTTAAGGTTGATTCGCATTATAGGGACGCACACGCTCAAGTCACGTTCCGCGCAAATATTTTTCAGTTAGTTACAATGGAAGTGTTCCCACTAACGATCACGCTCAAGTCACGATACGGTCACTTGAGCGCAGGAATTCACGAACAGAATATTTGAGCTGAGCATGAGCGTACCTGTCTGTGACTTAAGCGGTCACTGTGAATATAAAAGCGGGATTTTTGTTCATTAGCCATGGATAGGGATGAATACTGAAATCGTTCGTAACCACTCTGAACTGTATAATATGAGTTCGAGAAAGTACAGCGATAATGCATTCAAGCAAACAAAACCTGGGCTGAAATAGGAGAAATTCTCAGTAAAGAAGGAAATAACTTGTGGAACGTTTCGAACAATATACTTATTACTCAGTCACACACTCACGCACCACACCAAGCTACATATAGACTTCCACGCGACTGACTCCCACCTTAAGAAAAACAATTATAAAAATAACATTAGGAAAGTAAGAAAGGCATTAGCTTATACAATGAACAAAGCAGCCAAAACAATAAAATTGCCAGCACCCAAACCCACCCAAGAAGTTGTTTTTAACAGAAGAACGGTAAAGAAAAGGAGTCACAGATGAAGATATAACTCAATGTCCACATTTAACTCAATAAAATTTTATTTACAACCATGCATGTAATAATGACATTGTACCTATCGTTGAAAGGTGGAAAGTTGACGTTTTTTGACTTTTACTTTCCACGCGGGTGGAAAGTGAAACTATTATTTATTTGTAATTTTATTAAAAATCGATATTTCCAAATAATATAGGAACACACCAACATAGACACTGTAATACGCTCACACTCATCACACAAATTTAACGACAATAAATGTTTGTTTTTTAATTGAATTATAATGACATTTATAAAAAACAAAAAATTAACATGGTTCATGTTTTACCTATTTAAATTAATAATTATATTGACATTATTGTAGGCAGCCTCTGATATGTTCAAACCTTGCTGAATCTGTTTTTTCAAAAGGTTTAATTCATGATTATTTGAAGTTAAAGTAGTGTTAGTAGAATTTGAACTTGGCTTTGAAATCAATTTTACCGTATCAACTTGAGTAGCGGCAGAACTATCTATGTATTCCTTAGCTACTGTGCTAGATTTCCAGCCTCCTAACCGCTTAATTTGCATGAGGTCACTACCGTTATTTGCGAGCAAAGTAGCCGCTGTTCTTCTGAAACAGTGGTCAGTAAAACTCTCAATATTCAGCTTCAGAAAAGCTGCAATTTTTTTTGGAAACTGACTTAAAGTATTGTGCCCATTACATTGTTTAATAATTTTTCCGTGTCTGATTTGCATGAAAAGCATTCCCCTGTATATTTTTCTGAAAAGTTATGTACTCCTTAAGTGGTGCAATCCATTTCTTATTAGTTATCATAAATGAACGTGGCTCGTATGTCTTACTACTCTGTATTTCAATCGCGACCTCTTCTTCTAAAAAGTGAACGTCTGTTATTTTCATTTTGTATGATTCATCTGATCGGCAGGCGCCTGAGACACCAATAACCAATGCGACCTACAAATGTATAAAATGACAAGTTAATACATATTATATTGTCAACCTTTTGGCCTAAAATACCTTTTGAACAAGAAATTCCATGAGTGCTTGTTCCAAAAAAGTTTGAATATTTTCTATAGACAGTGTGTTCGATTTTTTCGACTTATTATATACGAGTATTCTCTGTTTTGCCTTTTTAAAATTGCCAATAGCTTTGCGTGTTTAGATAAGTATACTTCTTCCCTAATTGATAGAGTGGTCTTCAGAATTGACTACACTGACCAAAACGTTGATATCTTCTTTGTCTTGCCATTTTCGCTAAAATAAGCTAGTAGCGCCGATTCAGAACCAGGATTTTGAACTTTGCTTTTCATACACCATTCTTTAAAACTGTTATATGCCTCGTCATATCTCGGGTGGCTCTTAGTTGGCAGAAGATCTTCTTCTACTACTTTTGCTGCTTCCCCGATTTCTGGTGGAGTAGCAGCAAACTGAAGATCCTTACCTGATAGCATTTTTTTCGATGTTTTGCGAAATCTTTGACACTACATACGTTTTCAAAAAACAATATATTATTTAGTGACATGGAAACCATATTCAAATAATGATATTTGCCAACTTGATGTGTATTATAATTTTACCACCTGCGGTAATTTGAAATTCTAATGCCTTTCTCATTGTTAAATGAAAAAGTCAAAATGACATTTTGCTTTTAATAATAATTTTAATTCAAAATAATAAGAAGTGGATGGAAGTGGTTGTAAATAAAATAGTATACAAACCTTGTAGTTTCATTACCGTCTCGAGATTTAGTAAACCTCGCCGCTTCGCGTCTCGGTTAACTACCGACTCCCTCGACAGTAATGAAACACTTTCCACATCGGTACGTAATATACTATTTTTATATTTACTTGAATATTACTTGTAAAATCTTTAACATAACAAATATTTACTTTTCATAAATATATAAATGAAACACAAAAAACTAAAAACGGAAATTCGTGAAAACCAGAAGTAATTAAATACACTGCACCAAAATAACGCACAACCAAAAATTTGTCTACGTGCCTTGACCGTGAGCGTCCCTCGCTATGTGAACACTGCACAAAATCAAAGGAGCGTGCTTTGAGCGTGAGCGTCCCTATAATGCGAATCGGCCTTTGGATTGTTATATATTTAATATAATACTATGCTACCACACCATTACTAAGTAATTAAAATTTTTGTTTTTTTGTTACGCAAAATAAAAGATTGGAAGTGTTACATCATTTTATCAGAATTCGATGAATTTTTAATGGGTTTTATAACACTATTTGTCTATATCCGTCCCAAAGATAGCTACTTTCGGTACAATTTTTCGTTCCGAAAGCAGCTGCTTCCCGTTCTCAGTACAGTAATAGTAACTTTACAGTATGCAATACAGAACTTGACAAGTATCAACCTGGCATTACATATGCAAGTTTCGTGTAATGCAAGTTGGTCCTATTCTTGCACGTTACTGCAAATATATATGCAAAGAGGTTTAAATTTTATGCACACAACTAAACTTATATCTAAAAAATCTAATACCTGATTGAAATGTGGAAAGAGTAATTTAAATAAAGAGGGTAGCTTCAGAGTAACAATATTTTGTTGGGCATTATGTCAAAACCAATAAGCCTGCTAGTTTTATTAAGTACTGTAAACTGGTTAATAAATAAGGTCATGGATTCCAAATTTAGAATTGAGTACAAAAGGTAAAAATCGACAATAAAATATAAAGATCGATACATTTCTAATCTAGCAATGCATTTGTTAGTGTCGCGGTTGCTATGAAGATACGCAATTTTAATTAGTAATAAATTCATTACGTAAAACACAGTCTTTGTTGGTATCATACAGTTCTCTAAAGCAAGAATATGGCTTCAAAAGATGATGCTTACTTTTTCATTTCCGTTGCAAAGTTAGCCAGTTTTTATCGACTCGTTCCGTACTTTGATTTTAAAAACAATGAACTAACGAGACATCAACTGTACAAAAAGCAAGTCATACTATTTATAATTTTAAATATATTTTTAATTTTAATAGGCTCCTGGAACGCAGTAAGAGAAACCGAAAAATTTGGATTTATTTTAAAAATGTTGGGGGTTGGAACACAAATAGGCATTCATTTAACGACAGTTATTCAAAATATTAATTCTTATAGAAAAAGGTCACTTTGGAGACAACTTTTTTGTCAATTCTCTTTAATTGACAAAGTTCTGATCACAGAAAACTCGAAGATAGAAAAGAATCTAATTAAGAACATCCGTTGTTATTTAGTATCTGTTAACTTAATAATGTTTCTCAACATAATTCTGAACAATGCACTTGGGACTGGAAAAACAACAATTTCCATAAAAACAATTTTGTATGGTTTATTTATATCAGTGGTTCATTTGATTTTACTAAGTTGTACTGTCTTTGAACGAACCCTGTTAATAACATTGTTATTAGCTGTCAAAACTAGATACCAAGGTGTAGAAAAACTAGTTTGTGGCCTTAAATTAATAAATGTCAGAAATAAAAAAGATATACTACGAACTTTAAAAGACATTGAATTATTGGCTCTTAATCTTAACAAGATAGTGACTCTTTTTAAAAATGTATTTCAAGTTTCATTATTTGTTATGGTGGCCAACGCTTTTTTTCTAGGCTTAACAGTTAGCATATTTGTACAATGCTTTAGAGCTTATACACTTGGTATTCTATGGATAGTCTGCTTTTTGGTAAGTAAAAATTATAACAGAACATAGAAGCGTTTAAGGTTGATTCGCATTATGGGTGCTCACGCTCAAGTCACTTTTCGCGCAAATATTTTTCAGTTGGTTACAATGGAAGTGTTCCCACTAACGATCACGCTCAAGTCACGATACGGTCACTTGAGCGCAGAAATTCACGAAAAGAATATTTGAGCTGAGCGTGAGCGTACCTGTCTGTGACTGGAGCGGTCACTGTGAATACAAAAGCGGGATTTTTGTTCATCAGTAATAATATTTTTTTTCTATTTATTCGAAACTTACTTGTAATATCTTTTATTTCATACTGTATTTATTGTAAAACACACCTTTACATATTTGAATTCAGTCCAGAAAATAACGTTTTACAGCAACAAGTCCGGTAGAATTTTTTTACCGGACTAGTCCTGTAAAATTTCTTTACCGGACTGAAATTTGTAAGTTTTAGTTTAATCAATGTCAAACACACAATGCTTCCACCAGTAAATATAAGCACTTTTCAAATATACGACGCAGAATAAAACTTTGTTATAATTTCAAAACATAATTATAATTTTCAACAGAACAGTATGAAATAAAATATTGTGGTCCGGCAAATCCTTTACACTACAGTATTCGTTTCAAAATTCCAGACTCGGCTCATCGTCGCCTCGTCTCGAGACATTTGACTCATACTGTAAAAGTTGATTTACCGGAGTTATAACGTAAATATCTATTACATAACTAATATTTACTCTTTATTATTGTACAGGGTGTCCCGAAATTAAGGGGCAATAGTTTACCAACATATTTTCCGGCTAAAATTAATAGAATTTTTTTATATGGACATAAGTGCAGAAATGCTTGTTAAGGGAGCTGTCCCCACCCTCGAATGGGGAACCCTGAAATCGTTCTATTTTTCATATTTTTGAACCCGTTCATAATTAAATTTTGAGATTAGGTATTGTTACAATCTTTTAACGACAAATCAGTTTCTGAATTCAGAATTTCAAAAATTTAGTCATAGGCGTCACATACCGGGGTGGTTAAGGGTTAAAATAATTCCTATTTTTTCAACCAGTCGTTTTTTTTTTATAATTTTCTTAATAATTATGAAATTTCAAAATATTCTGCGTAAAAAAGGTACCCTTAGTTCCCCTTGAAAGAACTTTCAGTTTTTGAGTAAAATCGTTTTAAAGAAAATCACGTCCATAAAAGAGATAATTAATAAAAATAATAAAGTGAAATTTGTGAATAGAAGACCATATATTAAAATTGATATTTGTTTCCCTTGACATTTCTGTGTCAGATATTGTCTGCTGTTATTACATAGCGCATACAGGTGATCCCCTCACCTAGGTGCTTTTATTAACAAATGTTACTATTTAATATAATAAAAATAATATGATTATACTAACTAACAAATTGTAATTGTAAAAATACATAAATAAATAAATAAATAAAAATAAATAAATTACTGTTGTAAAATTAGACATAATAAATAAGAAATTGAAAAATTTTTCAAACCACGAGCTTACCGATATTCATTTTGTATACGGATATTCTAACGGACGTTCCTTTGCTGCGGTACAGGAATATCGTATCGCAGACGTTTTCCACAACGGGGACTTCCTGGACGCAAAGTATTTAAAAGGGTTCATAGAAATTTGATGTAGAATGGTTCGTTTGAATGCATTCATGGGCAAGAACGACCTAGGGGGGACTATGATTTGGAAAATGCACTTCACCAAATAGTAGATAATCCTCAAGTTGGACTCAGATTATTGGCTACAGAAGTCAACATTCCGAAATCAATTGTAATGCGTTTTACTTTACCATATTGCTATCCATAATTATAACGAATTTATTTAGATAGGAAAAATGACTCAGATGCAAGGTATATCATTACCAGAGGGTTCAAGAGTTGTTACCTAGAGATCTTCCACCCAGAATCGAGTTATGTCGGTGGATTTTAGGCCATCAAAATTTGCTAATCAAAATTTTGTGGTCTGTTAGTAGAACTTAAGTGTTTAATACTCGTAACACTCACTTTTGGCACGACGAAAATCCAAGAGCAGCCCGAAGAACTAATTGTCAATATAGGTTCTCCGTCAATTTGTGGGCGAGAATAATTGGAAATCAGTTAATTGCTTTAATTGAAATGCCCAATAATTTAACCAGCGAGAGATATTTGGCCTTTCTTCAAAATCAGTTGGCAGGACTGTTGGACAAAGTACCATAAGGTCCAGGTTAGGGATGTATTTCCAACACGACGGTGCCCCTGCTCATTTTGGAGGGCCTGTTCGTAACTGGTTAGATGAGAATTGTCCTGAAAAGTAGATAGGCAGAGGTGGACCATTATCCTGGCCAGCGAGAACGCCGGACTTAAATCCACTCGACTATTATTTTTGGGGTCATATGTGCAACATAGTTTATGCAACGGAGGTGGATACCCGTGAGGATCTGCTTCAGCGAATTTTTCAAGCTGGAAATGAAACAAGAAGAAATCCTTTTCAGATTCTTCGGGCATCTCACAACACTCGCGGTAGAGCTGGACTTTGCATCAGAGAAAATGGGGGTCTATTTGAACAGCTTCTCAAGGAGTAGTTCTTGGTTTAAATTTAAATTTTATTCTTCAAAAAACCCTATTTCATGTCGCATTATTACTCTCTAAATAAGTTGTCATATTTATTTCCTTTTCAATTTATTTAGTTTCGTAAGAGGCGTAAGAGCTGACTGCGTATGTTTTAAAAACATTTACTTTCATTAATTTTGTAGTTTTTAGTACATTTTTGATATAAAGGCTTTAAGAATAATTTTATTAATTAACTCCTTTATGGACGTGATTTTCTTTAAAACGATTTTACTCAAAAACTGTAAGTCCTATCAAGGTGAGCTAAGGGTACCTTCTTTATGCAGAATACTTTGAAATTTTATAATTATTAAGAAAATAATAAAAAAAAACGACTGGTTGAAAAAATGGGATTATTTTAACCCTTAACCACCCCAGTATGTGACGCCTATGACTAAATTTTTGACAATCTGAATTCAGAAACTGATTTAGCGTTAAAAGTTTGTAATCATACCTAATTTCAAAATTTAATTATGAACGGGTTCAAAAATATGAAAAAAAGAACTATTTCAGGGTTCCTCATTCGAGGAGGGATAGCTCCCATAATGAGCATTTCTGCACTTATGTCCATATGAAAAAATTCTATTATTTTTAGCCGGATAATATGGTGGTAAAGTATTCCCCTTAATTTCGGGACACCCTGTATAAATTAAACACAAAAAAGTAAAAATGGAAATTTGTGAAAACCGGAAGAAAATAAATACGCTATTCCATTTATTTAACGCACAACCAAAAATTTGTCCACGTGCCTTGACCGTGAGCGTCCCTACAATGCGAATAGTCCTTTAGACTGTTATATATTTATTATAATACAATGCTACCATACTATTACTAAGTAATTAAAATTATTGGTTTTCTTGCTATGCAAAATAAAAGATTGGACGTGTTACGTCATTTTATCAGAATTCGATGAATTTTTAATGGGTTTTATAACACTATTTTTCTACATCCGTCCCAAAGATAGCTACTTTCGGTACAACTTTTCATTCCGAAAGCAGCTGTTTTTCGTTATCAGTACAGTAATA
Organism: Polydrusus tereticollis; assembly: GCA_963920685.1. Lineage (NCBI taxonomy): Eukaryota > Metazoa > Arthropoda > Insecta > Coleoptera > Curculionidae > Polydrusus > Polydrusus tereticollis. Next base: position 23,684,647 of record OY987328.1, read on the forward strand.
GTGACTTAACAGTATGCAATACAGAACTTGACAAGTATTAACCTGGCATTACATAAGCAAGTGTCGTGCAATGCAAATTGGTACGTTTCTTGCACGCTTCTGCAAATAAATATGCAGATGTTTAAATTTTATGCACACAAGTAAACTTATATCTAAAAAATATGATACCTAATTGAAATGTGGAAAGAATAATTTAAATAAAAAGTGTAGCTTCATATTTTGTTGGGCGTTACACCAAAACCCAAAAGCCTGCTAGTTGGATTAAGTAATGTTAAATAAATAATGCCACGGACTCCAAATTTAGAATTAAACAAGAAAGGTGAAAATCGACAATAAAATATAAAGATCGATACATTTCTAATCTAGCAATGCATTATAAGGATATTGCATTTGTTAGTATCGCGGTTGCGATGAAGATACACAATTTTAATTAGTAATAAACTCCTTGTCGTAAAACACAGTCTTTGTTGGTTTTATACAGTTCTTTAAAGCAAGAATATGGCTTCGCAAGATGATGCTTACTTTTTCATTTCCATTGCAAAGTTAGCCAGTTTGTATCGACTCGTTCCGTACTTTGATTTTAAAAACAATAAACTAATCAGACATCAACTGTACGAAAAGCACGTCATACTATTTATAATTTTAAATATATTCTTAATCTTAATAGGCTCCTGGAAGGAAGAGATACCGAAAAATTGGGATTTACTTTAAAAATGTTGGGGGTTGGGACACAAACAAGCCTTTATTTAACGACAATTAATCAAAATATTAATTCTTATAGAAAAAGGTCACTTTGGAGACAACTTTTTTGTCAATTCTCTTTAATTGACAAAGTTCTGATCACAGAAAACTCGAAGATAGAAAAGAATCTAATTAAGAATATCCGTTGTTATTTAGTATCTATTAACTTAATAATGTTTCTCAACATAATTCTGAACAATGCACTTGTGACTGGAAAAACAATTTTCTATGGTTTATTTTTATCAGTGGTTCATTTAATTTTACTAAGTTGTACTGTCTTTAAACGAATCCTATTAATAACATTGTTATTAGCTGTCAAAACTAGATACCAAGGTGTAGAAAAACTTGTTTGTGGCCTTAAATTAATAAATGTCAGAAATAAAAAAGATATACTACGAACTTTAAAAGATATTGAATTATTGGCCCTTAATCTTCACAAGATAGTTACTCTTTTTAAGAATATCTTTCAAGTTTCATTATTTATTATGGTGGCCAACGCTTTTTATTTATGCTTAAGTGTTAGCCTATTTATACAATACTTTAGAATTTATACAATTGGTATTCAATGGATAGTATACTTTTTGGTAAGTAAAAGCTATAATAAGACGTAGAAACATTTAAGGTTGATTCGCATTATAGGGACGCGCATGCTCAAGTCACGTTCCGCGCAAATACTTTTCAGTTAGTTACAATGGAAGTGTTCCCATTAACGATCACGCTTAAGTCACGATACGGTCACTTGAGCGCAGGAATTCACGAAAAGAATATTTGAGCTGAGCATCCGCGTACCTGTCTGTGACTTAAGCGGTCAGTCTGAATATAAAAGCGGGACTTTTGTTCATTAGCCATGGATAGGGATAAATACTGAAATCGTTCGTAACCACTCTGAACTGTATAATATGAGTTCGAGAAAGTACAGCGATAATGCATTCAAAAACAAAACCTGGGCTGAAATAGGAGAAATTCTCAGTAAAGAAGAAAATAACTTGTGGAACGTTTCGAACAATATACTTATTATTTAGTCACACACTCACGCACCACACCAAGCTACATATAGACTTCCACGCGACTCCCACCTTAAGAAAAACAAGCTGCACTAGAAAATTATAAAAATAACCTTAGGAAAGTAAGAAAAGCATTAGCTATACAATGAACAAAGCAGCCAAAACAATAAAATTGTCAGCACCCAAACCCACCCAAGAAGTTGTTTTTAACAGAAGAACGGTAAAGAAAAGGAGTCACAGATGAAGATATAACTCAACTCAATGTCCACATTTAACTCAATAAAATTTTATTTACAACCATGCATGTAATAATGACATTTTACCTATCGTTGAAAGGTGGAAAGTTGACGTTTTTTGACTTTTACTTTCTACGCGGGTGGAAAGTAAAACTATTATTTTTTTGTAATTTTATTCAAAATCGATATTTCCAAATAATATAGGAACACACCAACATAGACACTGTAATACGCTCACACTTATTACACAAATTTAACGACAATAAATGTTTGTTTTTTAATTGAATTATAATGACATTTATAAAAAACAAAAAATTAACATGGTTTATGTTTTACCTATTTAAATTAATAATTATATTGACATTATTGTAGGCAGCCTCTGATATGTTCAAACCTTGCTGAATCTCTTTTTTCAAAAGGTTTAATTCATGATTATTTGAAGTTAAAGTAGTGTTAGTAGAATTTGAACTTGGCTTTGAAATCAATTTTATCGTATTACGTACGTGACAAATGAAAATGATTTTATAGAGAAAATTATCTTACAGAATGCTATTACTACTGCAGAGGCTGAGAGAAATATATCGGTGATAACGCATTTCAAAGGCAAAAAAGGTAAAGAAAGTGTGGTGTTGGAAGTCGATTCTAAGACGTATAATTTAATACAAAACAAAGAAAAACTATCAATTGGGTGGAGATCTTACAAATACTTTGATCATATAAATATCGTGCAGTGCTTTAAATGCTACAAATTTGGTCATATGGCAAAAGAATGCAAATCTGAAAAAGATATCTGTCCAAAATGTACGGAGAATCATAAAATTGACATATGTCGGTCTCAACAATTAGTATGTACAAACTGTAAGTATGCATCAGTTGTATTGAAAGTGCCAAATGTTGAGTACAATCATCACGCATTTGACAAAAATTGTGAAGCATATAAGAGAATATACAGGGAGTTGGAACAAAAAGTGAGTTATCCTAATATTTATCCATCGCAGAAATAGCAACCAAAGGGTATGTTAATGTATCTGAACATACAGAGTTTACTGGCACATAAGACTGAACTGAATTTAATAATTAATAGTTGGAAACCACTGGTAGTTTGTTTATCTGAGACATGTGTAACAGATCAAATATTTGATCATGAAATTCATATTGAGGGTTATTATATCATAAATACACCATCACACAGCAGGCACACCGGTGGGACAATTATTTACATAAAAGAGGAAATACAATCAAAGACATTGCTAAGAACATCATACTCAAATAATATGTGGATCACAGGTGTAGAACTTTCAATAAACAATCAAAGATTAGTTGTGTTTAGTGTATATCATTCACCAGCAAGCAGTGACGCTGACTTTTTATCTTATGTGGAGGACTTTTTTGAGGAATACGCATATAAAGAAGGAAAAATTATATGGATTGGTGATTTCAATATTGATATGTCAAAAAACACATTCTATGCTGAAAAATTAAGAAAATTGATATCACAAAGCGGACTGTATCAGAATGTAAATAACTTCACAAGAGTATCAAACCAGACGTCAACAATAATAGACTTGCTGATCACGAATGACAAAAATCTGAAGCCCCAAGTACATATCACACCAAAAATTACGGACCATAGTATATTGACTGTTGATATAGGAGAGAATGACAGGGATAAAGAGAGTATTATTAAGTACTATAGAGAATACAACAATTTCGATGAATTAAGATTTCAATTGGATCTAATGGATACAGAATGGGATGGTAACTGTACAGACATAGACAAACTAGCAGATAATTTGATAGAATCCATCTGCACAGTACTGAATAGAAAGTTATCAAAACTCAATGCGCTGATAAAAAATGGTGGACAATAGATATTGATGTGAATATGAAAAGAAGGGACCAACTATACCGAAAAGCTATAATAACTAAGAACAATGATGATTTTAATGAATATAGAACTCAGAGAAATAGAGTAGTAGACATGATCCGACAACAGAAAAGTAATTATTATAATTCAAAAATAGATCTTAATAAAAATAACTCAACAGAAATGTGAAAAACCATTATAAAACTAGTAGGGGGAAAAACAAAATAAAAAAAAAACAGGAATATACTTTGAAAACAACATCGAGAGAGAGGAGAAAGTCATAGCAGAAAAATTTAACAACTATTTTATTGAAAGTATAGAGGCGATAACCATGAAGATAAGTAACCAGGGCATTATGGAGGTAGTAGAAAAAATACATACAACAATGGATAAATTTAGACCAATATCACTAATGGAATTAAAAGATACTGTTAACAACCTAAAAAAGAAAACCAGTAGTGTAGATGGAATAACAACACACATATTACAAAAGGCATTTGAGGTTACAGGTAACAGATTTTTACAGTTGATAAACAGCAGTTTGGAATATGGGACATTCCCAAAACGATGGAAGAAATCTACAATAATTCCCATAGAAAAGAAGACAAACACAGATAAAAGTGAAGAATTTCAGCCTATTAATATGGTTCCTATCTATGAAAAACTATTAGAAGTTACAGTTAACAGACAACTTATAGAATATTTAGAAACAAACAAACTACTTAGTGAATACCAGGCAGGCTTTCGAAAAAATAATTCTTGTGAGAGCGCTCTACAAACTGTTTTAATGAGCTGGAAAACAGCTTTAAGCGAGAAAAAAGTTATAGGGGTAGTCTTCTTAGATTTTCGAAGGGCCTTTGAAACTATAGACAGGGGTATGCTCATAGAAAAATTAGAAAAATATGGTGTTCAAGATGTTGTGCTCAAATGGTTTAAAAACTATCTATCCAATCGTACCCAGGAAAAAAGATTTCTAAACAGCACATCAGCGCTAAAAGAAAATCTATTTGGGGTCCTCCAGGGTACAGTGTTAGGCCCAAATCTGTTTATTGTTTACATCAATGACATAGTAAGAAACTTGAAAAAATGTAAAGTTCAGCTGTTTGCCGACGATACCTTGCTGTATTTTGTGGGTCAAGATGTTGAACAGGTTGTGCAAACCATAAATGAAGACCTACATGTAATGTACAAATGGCTGACACAAAATGGATTAAGTCTAAATACAGAAAAAACAAAATGTATGATAATTAAAAGTAAATTCAATGCTACACCTACTAGGAATCACAGAGGAATTTTTATAAATAACCAAGAGATAGAACAGGTTGAACAGTGCAAGTACTTGGGAGTTGTGGTAGATGAACATTTAACATTTTCTGCACATGCAGAATACGTAACCAATAAAATTGCAAAGAAAGTAAATCTACTACGACGAATGAGTAGATATCTTAGTGACTGGTCAAAGAGAACAATTTACAATTCGATTATTTTACCACATTTTAACTACTGTTCATCTATACTATTTTTGTTGAACATGACAGAGAAAAGTATACTTCAAAAAAAGCAGAATCAAGCCATGCGTACTATCATAGGGTGTAGTCGCTATACAAGGGTTGAAACTATGTTACAAGCAACAGGATTCCTGAGTGTTAAACAAATATTATTTCTCAATACAATGACTATCATATATAAAATAAAACACAGTTTACTTCCTGAACATCTATTGAGAAACACCAGGTACATAACAGATGTACATAGCTATCCAACCCGAGCCAGAGAAGACTTCTATGTTTCAATGGTTACCACTAACTACAGTCAGAATGATCTTTTCCACAGCGGACTTATTCAATACAATAATCTACCCCAAAGTGTAAAGAACTCAAATTCAGTTAAAATATTTAAGAGAAAATGTATCATATTCAGTAAAGATAATATAGGCTTATAGTTACAATATGCTATTATCAGAACTACTTAATTGACAATTTAAGTTTGCTTAAAATTATTATTGCATTATATTGTTCACAATTGTTTGTAAACTGTTAGCGTAAGCTATTAATCATTAATAAATAAAAATAAAAGTATTAGCTTGAGTAGCGGCAGAACTATCTATGTATTCCTTAGCTACTGTGGTCAGTAAAACTCTCAATATTCAGCTTCAGAAAAGCTGCAATTTTTTTTTGAAACTGACTTAAAGTGTTGTGCCCATTACATCGTTTAGTAATTTTTCCGTATCTGATTTGCATGAAAAGCTTTCCCCTGTATATTTTTCCGAAAAGTTATGTACTCCTTAAGTGGTGCAATCCATATCTTATTAGTTATCATAAATGAACGTGGCTGGTATGTTTTGCTACTCTGTATTTCAATCGCGACCTCTTCTTCTAAAAAGTGAACGTCTGTTATTTTCATTTTGTATGATTCATCTGATCGGCAGGCGCCTGAGACACCAATAACCAATGCGACCTACAAATGTATAAAATAACAAGATAATACATATATTGTCAACCTTTTGGCCTAAAATACCTTTTAAACAAGAAATTCCATGAGTGCTTGTTCCAAAAACGTTTCAATATTTTCTATAGACAGTGTGTTCGTTTTTTTCGACTTGTATTCTTTGTTTTGCCTTTTTAAAAACGCCAATAGCTTTGCGTGTTTAGATAAGTATACTTCTTCCCTAATTGATAGAGTGGTCTTCAGAATTGACTACACTGACCAAAACGTTGATATCTTCTTTGTCTTGCCATTTTCGCTAAAATAAGCTAGTAGCGCCGATTCAGAACCAGGATTTTGAACTTAGCTTTTCATACACCATTTTTTAAGACTGTTATATGCCTTGTCATATCTCGGGTGGCTCTTAGTTGGCAGAAGATCTTCTTCTACTACTTTTGCTGCTTCCCCGATTTCCGGTGGAGTAGCAGCAAACTGTAGATCCTCACCTGATAGCATTTTTTTTCGATGTTGTGCGAAATCTTTGACACTACATACGTTTTCAAAAAACAATATTATATTTATTGACATAGAAACCATATTCAAATAATGATAGTTGCCATCTTGATGTATATTATTATTTTACCACCTGCGGTAATTTGAAAGCCTTTCTAATTGTTAAATGAAAAAGTCAAAATGGCATTTCGCTTTTAATAATAATTTTAATTCAAAATAATAAAAAGTGGATGGAAGTGGTTGTAAATAAAATAGTATACAAACCTTGTAGTTTCATTACCGTCTCGAGATTTAGTAAACCTCGCCGCTTCGCAAATTTAAAATTGAGTACAAAAGGTAAAAATCGACAATAAAATATAAAGATCGATACATTTCTAATCTAGCAATGCATTATAAAAATAATGCATTTGTTAGTGTCGCGGTTGCTATGAAGATACGCAATTTTAATTAGTAATAAACTCATTACGTAAAACACAGTCTTTGTTGGTATCATACAGTTCTCTAAAGCAAGAATATGGCTTCGAAAGATGATGCTTACTTTTTCATTTCCGTTGCAAAGTTAGCCAGTTTTTATCGATTCGTTCCGTACTTTGATTTTAAAAACAATAAACTAACCAGACATCAACTGTACAAAAAGCACGTCATACTATTTATAATTTTATATATATTTTTAATTTTAATAGGCTCCTGGAATGCAGTAAGAGAAACCGAAAAATTGGGATTTACTTTAAAAATGTTGGGGGTTGGGATACAAACAGGCCTTTATTTAACGACAATTATTCAAAATATCAATTCTTATAGAAAAAGGTCACTTTGGAGACAACTTTTTTGTCAATTCTCTTTAATTGACAAAGTTCTGATTACAGAAAACTCAAAGATAGAAAAGAATCTAATTAAGAATATCCGTTGTTATTTAGTATCTGTTAACTTAATAATGTTTCTAAACATAATTCTGAACAATGCACTTGTGAATGAAAAAACAGCAATTTCCATAAAAACAATTCTGTATGGTTTATTTTTATCACTGGTTCATTTAATTTTACTAAGTTGTACTGTCTTTGAACGAATCTTATTAATAACATTGTTATTAGCTGTCAAAACTAGATACCAAGGTGTAGAAAAACTGGTTTGTGGCCTGAAACTAATAAATGTCAGAAATAAAAAAGATATACTACGAACTTTAAAAGATATTGAATTATTGGCTCTTAATCTTCACAAGATAGTAACTCTTTTTAAGAATATCTTTCAAGTTTCATTATTTGTTATGGTGGCCAACGCTTTTTTTCTAGGCTTAACAGTTAGCATATTTGTACAATGCTTTAGAGCTTATACAGTTGGTATTCTATGGATAGTATACTTTTTGGTAAGTAAAAATTATAACAGAACATAGAAGCATTTAAGGTTGATTCGCATTATGGGGGTGCTCACGCTCAAGGCACGCTCAAATCAGGAATTCACGAAAAGAATATTTGAGCTGAGCGTGAGCAGTGAGCGTACCTGTCTGTGACTTGAGCGGTCACTGTCAATACAAAAGCGGGATTTTTGTTCATCAGTAATAATATTTTTTTTTATTTATTCGAAACTTACTTGTAATATTTTTTTATAACTAATATTTACTCTTTATTAATATACAGGATGCCCCAAAATTAAGGGGCAATAGTTTAACAACATATTCTCCGGCTAAAATAAAAAGATTTTTTTCGTATGGATATAAGTGCAGAAATGCTTGTTAAGGGAGCTATCCCCCCACGAATGGGGAACCCTGAAATCGTTCTTTTTTTCATATTTTTGAACCCGTTCATAATTAAATTTTGAAATTAGGTATTGTTACAAATTTTTAACGACAAATCAGTTTCTGAATTCAGAATTTCAAAAATTTAGTCACAGGCGTCACATACCGGGGTGGTTAAGGGTTAAAATAATCCCATTTTTTCAACCAGTCGTTTTTTTTTATAATTTTCTTAATAATTATGAAATTTCAAAATATTCTGCGTAAAGAAGGTACCCTTAGTTCACCTTGAAAGAAGTTTCAGTTTTTGAGTAAAATCGTTTTAAAGAAAATCACGTCCATAAAAGAGATAATTAATAAAAGTAATAAAGTGAAATTTGTGAATAGAAGACCATATTATTATATTAAAATTGATATTTGTTTCCCTTGACATTTCTGTGACAGATATTGTCTGCTGTTATTACTGTTGTAAAATTAGACATAATAAATAAGAAAATGCAAAATATTTCAAACCACGAGCTTACCGATATTCATTTTGTATACGGATATTGCACCGGAAGTTCCTTTGCTGCGATACAGGAATATCGCAGACGTTTTCCGCAACGGGGACTTCCTGGACGCAAAGTATTTTAGAGCGTTCATAGAAATTTGATGTAGAATGGTTCGTTTGAATGCATTCATGGGCAAGAACGACCTAGGGGGGACTATGATTTGGAAAATGCACTTCACTAAATATATGATAATCCTCAAGTTGAACTAAAGTGTTTAATACTCGTAACACTCACTTTTGGCACGACGAAAATCCAAGAGCAGTCCGAAGAACTAATTGTCAATATAGGTTCTCCGTCAATTTGTGGGCGAGAATAATTGGAAATCAGTTAATTGCTTTAATTGAAATGCCCAATCATCTAACCAGCGAGAGATATTTGGCCTTTCTTCAAAATCAGTTAGCAGGACTGTTGGACGAAGTCCCCTTAAGGTCCAGGTTGGGGATGTATTTCCAACACGACGGTGCCCCTGCCCATTTTGGAGGGCCTGTTTGTAACTGGTTAGATGAGAATTATTCTGAAAGGTGGATAGGCAGAGGTGGACCAGTATCCTGGCCAGCGAGATCGCCGGACTTAAATCCACGCGATTATTATTTTTGGGGTGATATGTGCAACATCGTTTATGCAACGGAGGTGGATACCCGTGAGGATCTGCTTCAGCGAATTTTTCAAGCTGGAAATGAAACAAGAAGAAATCCTTTTCAGATTCTTCGGGCATCTCACAACATTCGCGGTAGAGCTGGACTTTGCATCAGAGAAAATGAGGGTCTGTTCGAACAGCTTCTCAAGAATCTCAAGGAGTAGTTCTTGGTTTAAATTTAAATTGTATTCTTCAAAAAATGTTTGTTAAACAACCCTATTTCATGTCGCATTATTACTCTCTAAATAAATTGTCATATTTATTTCCTTTTCAATTTATTTAGTTTCGTAAGAGGCGTAAGAGCTGACTGCGTATATTTTAAAAGCAGTTACTTTCATTAATTTTGTAGTTTTTAGTACATTTTTGATTTAAAAGCTTTAAGAATAATTTTATTAATTAACTTCTTTATGGACGTGATTTTCTTTAAAACGATTTTACTCAAAAACTGTAAGTCCTATCAAGGTGAGCTAAGGGTACCTTCTTTATGCAGAATATTTTGAAATTTTATAATTATTAAGAAAATAATAAAAAAAATAACTGGTTGAAAAAATGGGATCATTTTAACCCTTAACCACCCCGGTATGTGACGCCTATGACTAAATTTTTGAAATTCTGAATTCAGAAACTGATTTAGCGTTAAAAGTTTATAATCATACCTAATTTCAAAATTTAATTATGAACGGGTTCAAAAATATGAAAAAAGAACGATTTCAGGGTTCCCCATTCGAGGGGGGATAGCTCCCTTAACGAGCATTTCTGCACTTATGTCCATATGAAAAAATTCTATTATTTTTAGCCGGAGAATATGGTGGTAAAGTATTCCTCTTAATTTCGGGACACCATGTATAAATTAAACACAAAAAATTTACAGTCCTTTACAAAGATGCAACCGGGGATGACATTGAAAATGCCGAAGCAGAGTGCAACGCTTGTGACTATTGTGAGATTTGAGATCTGCGAAAACTCATAGATTTGAATGTAATATTTAGGTAGATGATATAAGTTTAATTGATTCATAATATAAAAAATAGTAAAATAAAGGTTATAAACTCTAAAGCTGGATTTATAAACTCGAAAAGTTGGTGAGGTTGAAGTTATGATCAAGTTTGTGAGGTTAGATATTCTGAACTCCGAGCATAAAAATTGGTTATCTCGAACTACCCGGGAAGTTTTCGAACCTTACATGAGCTTCACATCAACAACATGAACGAGTGTATAAATGGAACTGAGTTTTCCCTTTAGTTTAAATTGAACTCCTATTTCCAACACCAACTGAACCTCAACCTCGCCAACTTTTCGAGTTTATAAATCCAGCTTAACGAGCCTCTAAGGTATTAAGGTATGGTTCCTCTGGAGCAGTCAGCTGCCGCGGCTGGCGTTCGCGATTAGTAGCTCGGTACTGGTTTAATGCGATTTGTATGTACACGGTTTCACTGCCGCAGCTCAGCGACACAGCATTCGCCGTCAATTGCAGCAAAAAAGCAGTACAAAACAATTCTGTTTATTTTTCAGCATTACATTACAAAGCTTATAATTAGGGTAGACTGGGGCAAGTGCGAAGCCCTTTTTAATAGTTCAAGTTTATTTCCTTCCTACTTTAAATATACAATATTTATAAAAGTGTCTTTGTAAGAAAGTAATAGTTTAATATGTTTACTTTTCATACTGTATAGGGCACTCATGAATTATTTTTGAGATCTTGAGATTTGAATGATTATTTTACACTTACCTCAAAAAGGGAAAGTGTAAAATCGGAATACAATTTCCATGCATGTTCGCAGAAGTGGTAATGGGAAAGTGCAAATGAAGTTTATATCTTCTATGCCAATTTTTCTTTTTACAGGCTTAAAAAAAATAAAAATCTGGGAAGTTATGAACTTTTTATTGTTGGAAAATAGTTAGCCAAACAAATCATAAAAACGAAAAATTAAAAGGTGCCTTTGAAAAATAATAAGTAATCCAAAATAACCCTCAAAAAATTCCTAATAACAAGAATAAGAATAAGAATTATTCCCAAGGAGAAACTAAAACAGAAAAGAAATTTAAAGTTTAAAAATTCGAATAATTTTATGGAACTTTGTTAAATATTGTATCCCGCAAATTTCACATTAAAATGAAAACCTCCTCGGCGTGTTACTACCGGTTCAGGTAAACGAGTCACTATATCGTCTAGCTGTACTACATCGACATCATCGGTGAGTGGCCATAAAAAATTGTCTTTTAATTTTCTAGTAAACTTGATTTCAAAGCCGTTGTCAACAGTGTTTACCTGGCCAATAAAATGTTTGTTTGCTTTTGGTAATGTGTATTTAAACAGTACCCAGTCTCCAATGGAAATATTGTCTTTGTTTATTTTAGGAATCTGATCTTCGCAATCCGATTCTACAGTGAAACTTTGATCCGATTCCATAAAAGGTACACTTTCATTATCTGATTCACTAGAGCTGGATTCAAATTGATACGGACTTGGCCGACTTTGTTTACTCTTTCGGTCAATTTTTATAGCTGGTTGAAAACAGAGTGGCCAAATAACAACAAATAAAATGGAAATATTAAAGGTTGTAGAGGATTTCTACGCGACACTATATAGCGATAGAAACGCAGTGAGCTTGGACGCCAACATAAATAAAATGCAGAATCAGGGGTCCGAGGACATACCACATATTACCTTGGACGAAATAAGATGGGCACTAAGAGATATGAAAAACAATAAAGCAAGTGGCGACGACGGCGTAGTGGTCGAGTCCCTAAAAGCCGGCGGAACTACGTTATTAAGGGCATTATGCAAGTTATTTTATGGTTGCCTACAAACTGGGACAACACCTTCCCAATGGAATCGGGCAATAGTTATAATGCTGCATAAGAAGGGAGACATCACCAACTTACAAAATTATAGACCTATTAGTTTACTGTCGCATATATACATATAAGCTGTTTATGAGAATCATCTGAGGGGGAGGCATCAGACTCTGTTGGACTCAAAATCTACACCAATAAAACCCAATACATGTTGGTGTTTATAGATGGTTGATGAACTTGTAGAGAGTTTTGACTGACTACTTGCGATAGTACCTGCAATGGTTTGGCCACCTTGAATTAAGCGCTTTCGTTTCCTTGGATTAGAAGAAGGACTCTGTCGGAACGAATCAAGTGGTAGATCATTAAAACTTGCCTTCTTTTCTTGCCGATTTTCGGTTGTAGCTGGTACTACAGCTTCAGTTATAGGATCCTGATGATTGTTTAGTATATTTTCTTCATTTTGATCAGAGCTGACAATTGCTTTGAGATTGGTGGCACTAGTTGCTGATGAAGGAGCTGTAAGTAATTCTGCATTAGATGCTAGTTTCCTTTTAAATGAAGCGCCAGATGTAGAAGGCTTTACTGTTTTTAACATTGACTGTTCGAAAGTAGCGGTTTTTTCTGTTACATTCGGTGCTACAGCATCGTGTTCATTCCTTTCAATATCAATGCGTTCTGGCCTCGGTTGTAAATATGTTACAGATCTTTGATTTTTTAAGTGTTCCTCCCATCTTTTTAGGGCATCGATGTGATTTTTCTTTAGGAATAACATGTCTATTAAATGGAACCATACCACCCTTTCTGAATCCTGTTTTTATGATTCCGGAATCTACTTCAGCCCAGGTTTTCACTAGTAATGTGGCCAATTCCCTTTTTGGTAGTCATTGTCCCTGATGACGTCTTCGCCATGTTATTACTTCCCTCTTCTATATTGCCTTAAAGGATCTAAACACACTCAAATCGAGAAGTTGAAGTAAATGACTTGTATGTGCTGGCAGCTTAAGTATATAAATATTTTCTTCTCTTGCGGCTTGAATTAATAAGCAATCCACATGCGAGACATGCCCATCATATATAACAATAGTGCCTGATCACGAACCAAAGGAATAAAAGTCTTTAGAAAGTAATTTCTAAATATTTCGGAGGTCATCCATCCATTGGCGCTGGCTGCATATTCGGTGTCTTTAAAGTGGTCTTCATTTCTTTCTAAAATCCAGAAACTCCATACATTATTGCCTTTAAATATTATCAATGGTGGCAATCTTCTACCACTAGCACTTGCTCCTGCCAGGACGGTTATATTTTCTCTGCCCGATCCAGCAATAATTCTTGAAGAGGGTTTGCCTTTCGCGCCAACAATTTTAAGACGAGAAGGATCTGTACACAGTGAAGTTTCATCTAAATTGTAAATACATTCAGGACGATCCTGAAGACCCAACTCCAATATAGCGTTTTCCAATAAAACAAAATATTGGTCTATTATGAATGGGTCCGTAGATTTCTTCCTGCAGTACCCTAAGCTTTGTGGCTTTTTCATACTCAAAGAGTGACGTTGTTTAAACTTTATTAGCCAATTTATGCCTGGCATATTGTTCTTAAAAGGATTGGGAATATTATTTAAATTTACAAAGTCCCGGACGAAATTGGGCAAGTGTAACCTAACCTTTACACTTTCCCCATTACAATTTTCACACATGCCCCACATTATGTTTTTTTTGGGGGAAGTGCAAACCTGTTCGTGAGTAAAAACCGCTTTCAGATTTGGTCGGTATATAGGATTTTAAAGCTACAACAATTGACTAAACACAAGAAAATGCAATAAAACTAAAAGTATATTATAAGTTTTTACCTTTGACCAATTTTTTATGTAGATATCACACACTATTCAACGGACCGATTCGGAGGTTATGTTACAAATGACTACTCAGAAAGAAAAAAACACCTGGTAACTCGCCGGGAGTAGATAATTCAACAGCGCTAATGTATAGTTAGTTGCCTCGAACCACACAGACAAGTAAACTTTCAATATTGCCTGATTGGCGCTCTGATTTACTTACCCCATTTTTACACTTGCCCCAGTCTACCCTATACCATATTTAAATCCAAGATTATGCATACGAAGGAAACATTGATCAGTACTTAATGACAACCGTAACTCTATTTCGATTGGTCAAGCGGCAATAAAACTAAAAGGCCCTGGGCGACAGGGTTTAATTTAGTTTACCGGTGATTTTCGCATTATTGCATTGTATCGATTGGTGTTAATGTTTGTTATCAATATTTTGATATAAATATTTGTGTTTTTGACCGTTGTATTTGTATGTATACAGGGTGTTTTAGAAGTACTAACCTGAACATGTGTCCGGAGTTGCCCCGTTTTTGATGTACAGGGTGTTAAAGTTTTTTTAAAAAAATCGTTTTTTTTATTATATTTGTAAATATCCTTTTCCCGATTTTATTGCAATTTGGTACCGTCATTCATAATGATAAGAGGCTTAATTTGCCCAAACTAGATTAAATTTATTAAGGCCAGTGGCGTCCCGGGAAACACTTAATGGATATTATTGAGAAAAAAATGCACGCCACTGACTTTTTTCTAATTTTGATATTTTTTCCGGATATACCAACTAATGATACAATTTTAAAATGTTTTGATACTTTGACGTCTTAATCAAATTGATTTGTTTCATATCGGCGTTCATTATAAATCATACATTAGCGCTTTCACTACGAAATATGAATATGATCTGAAGCGCGCTCCAGCCGCGCCAGCCAAACCACCCTGTGGTGACGGCCGATGGCCGATTGCTACGCTCGGTGTATTTCGATGTGACGTCAGGGACAAATGCAACACAAGAATTTCGAATTCCGTACCCCTACTAACGTGCCCGTGCGATAATATAAACATTTTCAATGTTAAAAGTAAAAATGGAAATTTGTGAAAACCGGAAGAAAATAAATACGCTACGCCATTTATTTAACGCACAACCAAAAATTTGTCCACATGCCTTGACCGTGAGCGTCCCTACAACGCGAATCGTCCTTTAGACTGTTATACATGGTGGCGCATCGAAAACGAAACAGAGTCACCTACTGGCAGCTCAGTTCTTTTTTGGAAAAACGCTCAGACCCGTCGATTTTGTTTTCGAGGGGGACACAAAATTGGCAAAAAATCACGTTAACACGTGCAGCCCCCTGGGCGGGGGTGGCACCACCCCTAAAATCTTAAATGGAAAAGGGGGGTCGAGTGATACCTTATTTTAAAGGTCCTGCCATTCCCTTTATAATGATGTAAAACTCATGTACTTCGTTCAGTAGTTTTGGAGATTTATTGATTTAAAGCTTAAATAAAACTCTAATACGTCATCATTAGTGGAGATCAATCCATTTGGCAGCAAAGTAGTGTAAAAATGAAAAATGAACTGACCCGTCAGCCAAGTAAATGTTGGAAATGACCACCATGACTCTCCATGCAGTAATAAAAATTTTGCTCAAAACGTTGCCGCACATTTTGCAATATTTAAGGAGTAATTTGAAGGCACTCATTCACAAATCTTTGTCGCAAATCTTCTAACGATGTTGGCTGAGTAGCATAGATTTTGCTTTTTAAGTCACCCCACAGAAAGAAATCCAAAGGTGATAAATCTGGCGATCTTGGGGGCAATTCAATGGCACCTCTTCTACCAATCCATCGACCTGGAAACGTCTGATCTAAATATTGTCGAACACGTAATGCGTAATGTGGTAGGGCACCATCCTGTTGGAACATCAACCTATTCGCAATGTACCGCCCATCATTCTGATTTTCAATTATGACTGTTAATGCAGGATCTATGGCGTCTTGCAGTAATTCCAAATACATTTTTCACCGGTCAAATTTCCAGGTAAGAAAATAGGACCAACTAAATGATCGCCAAAAATACCAGCCCAAACATTTAATTTTTGTGGCGGCTGTGTGTGTACCTCACGATAAATTCTGGGATTAGAATCGGACCAATATCGGCAGTTATGACGATTTATTACTCCATTTAAGAAAAAGGAACATTCGTCGGAAAAGCAAGTGTTGAATAAAAATGTTCATCGTTTATAACTCGTTCACTCATATCTTCACAAAATTGTAATTGCCTATCAAAATCGTCTTCATTAAGTTCTTGTACAAGGTGAATTTTATACGGATGAAAACTTTGGGCCTTTAGAATCCGTTGGATACTACGTCGACTAACACCACACACAGTATCCAATTTGCGGGTGCTTAACGTAGGATCTACATAAACTTTACCGAAATTTAGCTACAAGTTCTAGAACATATTTTCGATGCACGTTACTGTTCTCATGTCGCTCATTAAATATTTGTAGAGAAGAAAGCATTTACTTATTAAGTAAATGCTTTTACTCAAATTTCTTCTGAAAGTAGTACAGTAGAACCTCGATTATCCGGGCCAGCCGGGACCGAGCATTCGCCGGATAATCGAAAACACGGATAACCCAAAGACCTCATTTTCATTTTTTTAATAATTTATTCAGAAAAATACATGTGTCAGGCGAAGAAAAGAAACGTGATACACACATACTACATACATGTAACAAAAAATAACAGTTTTAATATTTATACATAATGTACATTGAACAATATATGTATATGTACATATGTATGTACCACGTAAAAAAGATCACTTAAGAAAATCACTAATTTTTGTTTGTTTTTGGGCTTTGTAACTCCTACACTACAATTTCCTTCATTTTTCTAAGCTGAAGCACATGAATGTCATCAGTGTAACGAGTCGGTCGGCAATTGGCAAAAATAATAAGTAAACACATAAATGGGGGATTTCCCGAACATGGCGATTCCCCGAGACGAACGTCTGCACGGTGCATTCAGCATTCATGCGCCAAGCTCTGGCCGTCAGCCACGGAAAATCCGCCGCCCGGATAAAGCGCGCACGGATAATCGGGGTTCTACTGTACAAACTAATCTGATGTACCTATTAAAGTCTACTTTAAGCTTTAAATCAATAAATCTTCAAAACTACTGAACTGACGTACATGAATTTTACATCATTATAAAGGGAATTGAAAGACCTTAAAATAAGGTATCACTCGACCCCCATTTCCATTTAAGATTTTAGGGGTGGTGCCACCCCCGCCCAGGGGGCTGCACGTGTTATCGTGATTTTTTGCCAATTTTGTGTCCCCCTCGAAAACAATATCGACGGGTCTGAGCGTTTTTCCAAAAAAGAAATGAGCTGCCAGTAAATGTCTCTGTTTCGTTTTCGATGCGCCACCCTGTATATTTATTATAATACTATGCTACCATACTATTACTAAGTAATTAAAATTATTGGTTTTCTTGCTATGCAAAATAAAAGATTCGACGTGCTACATCATTTAATCAGAATTCGATGAATTTTTAATGGGTTTTATAACACTATTTTTCTACATCCGTCCCAAAGATAGCTACTTTCGGTACAACTTTTCATTCCGAAAGCAGCTGTTTTTCGTTGTCAGTACAGTAATAGTGACTTTACAGTATGCAATACAGAACTTGACAAGTATTAACCTGGCATTACATAAGCAAGTTTCGTGCAATGCAAATTAAAGTCTGTGCGTTTTAAGAAGTCCGATATCGGATTAAATCACCAAGGGATGTTATCGCTTTTAAAACAGTAAGTCGGTTAAGTTACAATATCTTCGCACCTTCGCTATACTTGATCACACCGAGCATCCCACTGGTTTACTGTATTCTATTTCGCTCAGTAAGTTTAGTACGTTTCTTGCACGCTTCTGCAAATAAATATGCAGAGGTTTAAATTTTATGCACACAAGTAAACTTATATCTAAAAAATATGATACCTAATTTAAATGTGGAAAGAATAATTTAAATAAAAAGGGTAGCTTCGTATTTTGTTGGGCGTTACATCAAAACTCAAAAGCCTGCTAGTTTGATTAAGTAATGTTAAATAAATAATGTCACGGATTCCAAATTTAGAATTAAACAAGAAAGGTGAAAATCGACAATAAAATATAAAGATCGATACATTTCTAATCTAGCAATGCATTATAATGATATTGCATTTGTTAGTATCGCGGTTGCGATGAAGACACACAATTTTAATTAGTAATAAACTCCTTGTCGTAAAACACAGTCTTTGTTGGTTTTATACAGTTCTTTAAAGCAAGAATATGGCTTCGCAAGATGATGCTTACTTTTTTATTTCCGTTGCGAAGTTAGGCAGTTTTTATCGACTCGTTCCGTACTTTGATTTTAAAAACAATAAACTTACCAGACATCTACTGTACAAAAAGCACGTCATACTATTTATAATTTTAAATATATTCTTAATCTTAATAGGCTCCTGGAAGACAGTAAGAGAAACCAAAAAATTGGGATTTACTTTAAAAATGTTGGGGATTGGGACACAAGCAAGCCTTTATTTAACGAGAATTATTCAAAATATTTATTCTTATAGAAAAAGGTCACTTTGGAGACAACTTTTTTATCAATTCTCTTTAATTGACAAAGTTCTGATCACAGAAAACTCGAAGATAGAAAATAATCTAATTAAGAATATCCGTTGTTATTTAGTATTTGTTAACTTAATAATGTTTCTCAACATAATTCTGAACAATGCACTTGTGACTGAAAAAACAACAATTCCCATAAAAACAATTTTCTATTGTTTATTTTTATCAGTGGTTCATTTAATTTTACTAAGTTGTACTGTCTTTGAACGAACCCTATTAATAACATTGTTATTAGCTGTCAAAACTAGATACCAAGGTGTAGAAAAACTAGTTTGTGGCCTCAAATTAATAAATGTCAGAAATAAAAGAGATATACTACGAACTTTAAAAGATATTGAATTATTGGCTCTTAATCTTCACAAGATAGTAACTATTTTTAAGAATATCTTTCAACTTTCATTATTTCTTATGGCGGCCAACGCATTTTATCTAGGCCTAACTGTTAGCATATTTATACAATACTATAGAGCTTGTACAGTTGGTATTCTATGGCTAGTATACTTTTTGGTAAGTAAAAATTATAACAGAACATAGAAACATTTAAGGTTGATTCGCATTATACGGGCGCTCACGCTCAAGGCACGCTCAAGTCACGTTCCGCGCAAGTATTTTTCAGTTGGTTACAATAGAAGTGTTCCCACTAACGATCACGCTCAAGTCACGATACGGTCACTTGAGCGCAGGAATTTACGAAAAAAATATTTGAGATGAGCGTGAGCGTCCCTGTCAGTGACTTGAGCGGTCATTGTGAAAATATAAGCGGGATTTTTGTTCATCAGTAATAATAATTTGTTCTTATTTATTTGAAACCTATTTGTAATATCTTTTACATAACTAATATTTACTTTTCATTAATATATAAATGAAACACAAAAAAGTAAAAACGGACATTTGTAAAAACCAGAAGAAAAAACTACACTGCGCCATTTATTTAACGCACAACCAAAAATTTGTCTACGTGCCTTGACCGTGAGCGTCCCTCGCTATGTGAACACTGCACAAAATCAAAGGAGCGTGCTTTGAGCGTGAGCGTCCCTTTCATGCGAATCGGCCTTTAGATTGTTATATATTTAATATAATACCATGCTACCATACCATTACTAAGTAATTAAAATTTTTGTTGTTTTGTTATGCAAAATCAAAGATTGGACGTGTTACAGCATTTTATCAGATTTCGATGAATTTTTAATGGGTTTTATAACACTATTTTTCTACATCCGTCCCAAAGATAGCTACTTTCGGTAGAATTTTTCATTTCGAAAGCAGCTGTTTCTCGTTGTCAGTACAGTAATAGTGACTTTACAGTATACAATACAGAACTTGACAAGTATTAACCTGGCATTACATATGCAAGTTGGTCCTTTTCTTGCATAGCAAGCTATATTACATATACAGGGTAAGTCGGAACGGATCAAACTTCAGAAGTGTATTATTATTATTATACACGTGAAAACAATGTGAAAAAACCCATATCCGATTATCATTTGTTTTCAAGTCATAGCGTAATTAAAAATTTGTATCTAGCGTTCCACTTGTATCCAAATTTTTGCATAGTCAGAGTATGCCATGTTCGAGACTCAAAAACATTTGATAACTTTGTTGTTTTAAAGATGTGTCAGAGTACTTTGACAGTAAGTGAACCTTTATTTTCAAGTTTGAATAATTAAAGTGTTACAAAGTGCTAAACACCTATTTAAATTAAAAATATGCAAATATGGTGTTTGTTTATGGTTTCTGTAATGGAAGTGCTACAGCTGCTGTTGAAGAATATCGTCAAACGGTTTCCACATCAGAGATATCCAAATAGAAATGTATTCATCAGGGATTTCAACAAATTGTGCGAGACCGGTAGCTTCCCCGTGCTCGTAACAACTCAACAAGGTTTAGGAGAAGTAGAAAATACTCTGGATTTATGGTAAAAGTATATTATGTACCTAGGGTGAGAAGTAAGCGATTATTGACCGAGCACTTTATATTTATAAACTGAGACGCGTAGCGCCAAGGGATATAATGTGCGAGTTCAATAATGGCCTTCTCCACCGAGGTATATATAGAATCTCTTCTACTACTAACAGCCGAACTAACACCAATAGACCTCATTTTTTATTTAAAATTAGCCATTTCCCCTATCATTCAAACATATCGAAATATGAAGTAGCCTGGGGCTCAGTTGTCAAGGCAACGAATAAAACAATTGAAACTGATGGGTTTCAATAAACGTCATTATTCTAAAAAAAATTATGGCCACCTTTTAAAGGTCTTAAGTAAAAGTTTTACAATAAAATATTAAAATATGGCTGAGAACCTTAACGACCAAAGCGACAGTGATTTAGGAATGGAAAATTGTACCCAGCCTGCGCTCCGGGGCGGCGGAACTTTCGGCCCCATATTGGGTAAGGTACCTGCTAGAAATTTTAGGTCAAGTAATCTTGCAAGAAATTTCGGCCCCAAACATTGCAGGTAATGCGAATTGAACCAAAAAGGTGGATTAGATGCCGTGTTAGCGCTGTTTAACCAATATAAGTCTATAAAAGGGGCAAACAATTAATAATAATATTCCCCGGTGAACTTGAAAAAGGCGAATTGGAACCAAAAAGGTGGATTAGATGCCGTGTTAGCGCTGTTTAACCAATATAAGTCTATAAAACCGCATTAGCCGAGTTGCAGGACAAAAATTGAGTTAGTTCAGGTTAGTTGCATTTTCATTTTATAAATGATTCAAAACGCAAAAGATCATAAAAAAATTAAAATGTTATAACGTTAGACCATTGGGGCCGAAAATGCCTGTAATAAAAACATGACCCTTCCATCCCGGGGCCGAAAGTTCCTGTCAAAATCGGGCTGCTACCTGGCCGGGGCCGAAATTTCCTACGCCCGCGCTCCGAGAGGCAGCGGCTAGTGCGAGCTATTATTTGTTGCCTGAAAAATCAAAGCGACTTCATGTGAAGGCATACACTAAATTAAAGAAATGGTGTGAAGAAAAAAAAGTCGTTAAAATTACTGAAAATGTCATGCTGGTCTATTTTAAGGAAAAATCGTAACACAATAAGGTATCAACGTTGTGGGCAAGCTACTCAATAATGAAATCAACTCTTTCACTGAAATAAAATATCGATATTTCGAAGTATTTTAAAGTAGTAGCATTTTTGAAAAAGAAAAATGTCGCCTATATATAAACCTAAAAAAATCATGTGTGTTCTAGAAAGAGGAAATTGTTAAATTTTTAGATGAAGAGTTTTTATAAGAAAAGGTATGGATTTTATTATACTCATTTATTGTCCTGCTTTAATAAGCTCTAAATTCTAGGCTGTTGTGATAATTGGCGTAGCCGGTGTTTGCAGAACAGACGAACTTTGCAATATTGTTCTTGATGATGTGGACATCCGAGATGGGATTATTGTGACAAGTAGTCCTAACTCAAAAAATGGATCATCCAGGAGATTTGTCATTGTCGAACCACAATGGATTAACGTCGTAAAAAAATACTTGGCTAACCGGCCGACTGACATTAAAAAACTATTTATTTTATACCGCAAAGGTAAACATCATAGACAAAATATTGGACATAATACTATTAGTAAAGTACCATATTATGTTATGGCTCAATTTCTGAAATTACAACAGCCTGAGTATTACACTGGTCATTCTCTACGGCGCAGCTCGGCAACACATCTAGCAGAAAATGGAGGAGACCTACTAAGCCTAAAAAGGCACCATGGTCAATAATAAGGCATTGAAATGGATTATCGACCGATCTTCAACAATCTATTTCTATTTCAACGCAGGTAACTTAATTTTTTGATTCTACAACATGAATTCATAAACATGAATAACCTGAAAGGTGATTTCTTGTGGTTAGGCAACTAGATAATGATCAATACATATTAAGATTATTAGAGATGCTTGATATTGTAAAATATCGATACAATCAACATGTTTTCTGCTTCCATGCTTAATTCTGGAGGTGTACACATAATAATATCACTAGTCCCGTTTCAGATGGACGCGTATTGTACGCGTGCGTACGATACGCGCGAGGTCGTATATCATAACTTAAATGTAGGTTTTCAAATGGACGCGTAGAGCGGATGGCCGTGAGCCCGTGCGCCCCGCGTAGGAACGCGTGGCGCAGATTGCTCGTAGTTCAGTTGTTGGTTTCAGATGGTACGATGGTACGACGCGTACACGAGCGTATGTAGTTGAGAGTGCTTGTCTTTGTTGCCGATTCTAACCAAAAAATTATTTATTTACGTTGTGAACAGAAAATGGCTAATGATAATAGCTTTATCGATACTGAAATTCTTATTAGCGAAGTTGAACAGAGACCCAATTTATGGGATAGTTCGAACGAAGAATATAAAAATCGGGACTTAAGGCAAAAATCCTGGGATGATATAGGACAACATTTGGATGCTTCAAATAATTTTCTAATTTTCTATGTAATTCATCAAACGTTGCTGTTGACATACGAAAATAATTAAAGAATTTTTTAGGGTGTTCACGTAACTCCGAATACATCGTAACGAACGCACCTTTCAGTAATCGCTTTTCAATAATAGGGTGCACCCATATCCTTTTCTTTTTTAGACTTTTTTTAAAAGGCAATATGCAGCAATGGCAACAACGCTAGATGTTTCCCATTGCATGTTTCTTTTGCTACTACTGTCTGCGACCGTCTGTACGCCCCATGTGAAAGTAAAACCACGCGTACACATACGCGTGACCTTTAGTACGCGCGCGTACCATACGCGTCCATCTGAAACGGGACTAACATTTTCTTCGCTCATTTAAAAAAAAAAAACGGAAAACTCGTGAAATCTGTTGACATAAATGAACAAAAATTGACATTAACAAAGCCACCTGACAAAACAACAAAATATTTTGCCAATTCCAAAGCGCAGGTAACTTGATTAAAAAATATACTTATACCTACCTATAATTTTTTATAAATATTAATACTATAAAGATAAATGTTTTATAAAAGTTTGTAGTAGTGGAAAAAATATTATATTAACCACGGTTTAGACAGCTTATAGCCCTCGCGTCTTAAATCCCTCGTCGCTCCGCTCCTCGTGCCGCTCGGGCAATAATGATGGCTGTCTAAACCTTGGTTAATAATATACTATTATAAGCCTTATGTATTTTCATTTCTTTTCATTATTATTATTATTATTATTTTCTTTTTATATATCATATGCTTTTAGATGCTTGTTAAATGTTATTTTATTCTTTATTGCCTTTAAACTTTGAGGAATTTCGTCGTATTCAATTAATCCATTATGAGTTATAGCACTTTTACCCCTTGCCGTGGTCATAGAGTTAAAGAAAAATTATTTTTGGAACGATTATAATAATTGTGTACCTATATCTGTTGCTGTAATAAAGATGATGTTTGTCAAAATAAATTTATTTACGATTTTGTATATTATAACAATATATATTTCTTGGTGTAAAATTATTTTGTATATTGAAGTATTTTGTTTTATTATAAATGAGTTTAGTATTTGTATCATACGGAAAATTATTTAATACCTACTTTAATCATTTTATTCCGACATCTTTGCAATTTCTGTAAATAATATTTGTTAGTTTCTCCCCATAAAGATGCTAAATAAGTTAAATTTCTATGTAACTATAATACAGTAATTTTTTGTACGTGTATTTAAATAATAGGAAATTCTTCTAAACGTGCTACAAAACCTATTTAATTTATTTAGCACTTGATTAATGTGTTTTAATTATTAATATATTAATTAATTAATAATTAATTTTTGAGATATTTATTTCAATATCTGGTAAGTTATTATTTAACAGTCCTGCTATTTTTAAATAGAAATATTTTTATTTATTTAAAAAAAAAATCATTACAATTACACCATTTTTCAATTATTTTAATATCATTTTTCATAGATTCATAATATGGTCAATAATTGAATGTGATTTATTTAAAATTAATCTAGTTGGTGAATTTAAGTCGCATTATATTTTGAAACCGTTACTATTTAGCATATTTATACAGGGTGATTCAAAAGTACTTTGACAAACTTGGGAAGGTAATAGCCGACAATATTTTAAGATGAAAAGTTCTTATAAACAGTGGTCCTTGGCGACTTCGTTACGGAGATACAGGGTGTTGAGATGTTAAAAGAAATAGTAATAATTTTTAAATAACTCCTTAACGAGTTATCTTTTTTATGAAATTTAGTGAATTAAATAAGCATCTAAGGGCACTTATTTTACAACACGTTCGTAAATTTAACCAGTGGTGTCGGTACAAAATGTTGCTATAATATTTTTTGTAAAAACTATGCTACACCACAGACTTATTATATTTTAACTTTCTTCTTATGAATCCCCCCATCATTTACAACAAAAAAGATCACGTGTATTTTTTTGATACGAGGGACGGTTTAAGGGTAAATGATTATTTTATTTGACTATACACAAATATTAAAAAATGTGTTTTTAATTCAAAGATTTATTAAGGTATACCATTTAATTTAATTAAATAAATAAGTACGTTACAGAAAATAAATGATTTTTAAATAAATTGTTCGAAATGTCCACCTTCAGCCAAGATACAGGCATCTAATCTCCTTTGCATGGAATCTCGTACGCGTGTTAAGATATCTGGTCTGTTTCTTATTACTTCAAAACCATCGATTTTTATTTGTTTAATATTCATTTTTGTATTTATGCAATATTGAATCAAAATTATTTATAAAGTTTTTAGGGTTAGATGATGGTGGCTTATAGGTGACACGTATATTTAGTAGAAGATGCAACGACCAGCTCACGAAGAATTGGTATTTCACAAAAAAAGTAATAAACATACTCCACGAGCAATCTTATATCCATACAATGTACAGAAAGTACAGCACCTAAAACCGGAAGATTTAGCAAACGTATGGAATTTTGTCGGTGGATAAATAATATATTTTTTTTTTTTTATTTTACTATTTTACGGTTCGTCGGCGTATCTGAGGCCATCTTGAACCGGTCATCGACCGTACGGTTTTTAATCGTGCGGTCTACCGACTGGGGAGTGTGAAACGGCACCTTCATCCTACGAGATATCCGATCTCATCCGGCCTGTCCGGCGTGAATAGGATGGTTTTGATGTCGATTCATTTTACACTCTTCCCTAAGACAAGAGCACGCGGTGTTTCCCAAGTGGTCACCCATCCAAGTACTAACCACGCTCGACACCGCTTAACTTCGGTGATCTGACGGGAACCGGTGCTTTAGGTGTCGCTAGGCCCTTGCCTATAAATAATAATCATCGTGTTGTATCGCGTATACCTTTTACGGATGAAGCAACATTCACCCGTGACGGTATTAATAATACTCGTAACACTCATGTATGGTATATCGAAAATCCCCACGCAACAGTATAAAGTGATTTTTAACATAAGTTTTCGGTAAACGTGTGGTGTGGTATCCTCGATAGTTATTTAATTGGTCCTTTCATTTTGGAGAATGACCTCACAGGAAACCACTACTTCAATTTGTTATAAAATGAATAACAAGGACTACTAGAGGATGCAAATGTACTATCAGCACGATGGAGTTCTTGCATATTTCGTTCGTCAGGTTAAGCAGCATTTCGACGAAACATTTCCAGGGCGTTAGATTGGTCGCGGTAGTCCTACTAACTGGCCTCCAAGAGCCTCCAGACCTTACAGCACTAGATTATTGTGTATGGGATTGGTTTAAAAATAAAGTATATAAAGTAAAAGTGGACACTTGGGATGCATTAATTCGACGTATTAGAAATACTGCAGCCAATATTAAAGAAGAAAAACATGAAGCAATTAGGAGAGCAACAGGCGCTCTTCATAGAAGAAGCAGAAAATGTTTAGAGGTCAATGGTGGTATTTTTGAACATTTATTAGAAAAACGCTATGATTTAGAAAATGCTAATGCATAAATTTTCTTTATGTGTTCTTACGCTATAACTTGAAAACAAATACACTCCTGGACTCACCCTGTATATGCAATTTTGATGCAATTCTGGTTTTCAAAACGGCAGTGCTAGTAACTAACCTGAATTAACCTCTGAATCGCCTTGACTTTGCTCTTTTCCATTTTTCAAACACGGTTAAAAATTCAACACGACGAGGAAACCAAGCCACAGAGCACAACTAAACATATGAACAAAAAACAAAAATTACTTAAAAAGTTAGTAGGCTTGCATGAAAAATTGCACAGAAATAGCGCAAGTTCTAATTTTTCATCTTGCAAGAGAGTTGCTTGAAACTTGCGGCCACGCGTGCGCTTCGTTCTCTTCCGTCTTGCAAATAGACAAGAGAGATGCGCTTACTGTAGGGATAAATACGCAACTTAACATACTAAAGTAGTTCCCTAATAGCGCCATACGTGACTGGTTGAAGAACTAAATGTAGCACTGGCGGGGGGTCGGCGCCACGCATGAAAATTTAAATTTTATAACTATGAATTCAAAATTTCGCGCTTATAAATCTAGCGGAAAAGTAAGAAGCGCGAAAACTCTGAATTAAAAGTTAAAGTTAATATATTTTGGGAGAATAAAAGGAAATTATAACAACGTTTCTGATATGGCGACAAGCTTTATTAATATTAGATAATTACATAAATCGGTTTTAAACAAAAACAGCAAAGGGATAATAATTATCTCTTCGAAACCTAAATTATACAGAAATGAATTCATAAAGTAAACAAAAAAGGGCTTAAGAACTAAAATTTATAGTTTATTAATAATTTATTTTAACTTTGATTAGGCTCTTACTTAAACTCTTTGGAGCAGCTGCAAGTAGATTCGTAACAGGTAAAATTGACGTTGAAGAAGTTTTGTGTTCTTTTTTACTTAGGCATACCTTTGAAAAGTAGACACGAGGCATACCTTTGAAAAGTAGACACGTTTACCACATTTATTGTAAATGGAATCCCTTGCAGGGCATAAACTACGTGAATATTTTTTTTTCTTCCACATAAGTAACATTTATAAGCAGAAGAAATTTTATCTTCAAGTTTTTCCCATGTCTCTGTACTTCCGGACGTCACAGAATTTATAAAACTTGACAGTAACATATAAGCACAGCTTAATTGTTATATT
Organism: Polydrusus tereticollis; assembly: GCA_963920685.1. NCBI lineage: Eukaryota > Metazoa > Arthropoda > Insecta > Coleoptera > Curculionidae > Polydrusus > Polydrusus tereticollis. The sequence continues at coordinate 23,712,764 of OY987328.1, forward strand.
AAGCTGTGATATAAGCTTCTGAGTTTTTTTGTGCAGCTTCTGATAATTGTGCTTGGCTCGCGGCGTCTTGGAGTTGCAATATACTATTATCTAGTTAACGGTGTCGAATATGATTTGAACTCAATCCACTAATAAAAGAATCTCTTACATTATAGTCATCGAGCTTTCATCGGCAGCCTTAGAATTGCAGTTCTTACTAAGTTGTTAATTCTTGCAAATATTTACTTATTGTCTCACCAGGCTCTTGTTCTCTAATAGTCAAACAGTGTCTGGGAAATACCTCGTTTTTACACTGATAAAACTGTGCTTCCTTAATCAAATAATCTGATTTATTTGGTGAATAATTATTGGTAATAAATAAATGTGATTTTAATTAACTAAGTTTTATTTAACTGAAATAAATGAGAGTATTTCGTTTTATTTGCAAAATTATTTGACTGTTGGTGGATTTGTGTCATATCATAGAACCCTTTAAACAAATATCTTACCAAACGACCACTAAAATAACAAAATCTAAATAACTAATTATTTAATCGAACTAATTTTTATTTAGGAACTAAATCCCGTTAATCGCTAGTTAAATCACCCAATAGAGAACTATTTAAATGTCTAGGTCATTTAAACTAAATAATTATGTATTTACATTAAATCCTTAATATAAAACAACCAAATATTTACAAATAACTAATTATTTAATCGAAGTACAATTCAAGTTAAGAACTAAATACCTTTAACTTTAATTTAAATCATTCATTGCCGAACTTTTCAAACAATTTGATCATCCAAACCAATAATTAAGTATTTAAATGAACTCCTGTCGCCTACTTTGGGCTTTGAGTAATTTGATTGGTGATTGGTTATACAAAAGTGGCCTGATAAATCATCGCGTTTTTGGTTATTGGTGTTCGATTTTGTCTTGTAGAAATTTATGAGGGAGAGTGAAATCTTTTTTGTTAGTGGCACAGAAGTTAGTGGTTCCATCAAAAATTAAAACGAAGATATGGGGAATAAACGTAATATGAATAATTATTTAGAAGATTGGGGTATATCGAGGGATATATCCCATCTGTTAGATACTTTTCAAGAAAGGAAACTATATTTGAATATTTTAGTTACGCATGAAATTAGTTAAAAAAGTAAGATAAGAGGCAAAGAAGAGATACTTGTAATACCTAATTTAAAATTTCGAACACAAAATATTTTTAGAAAAATGTAGCCAGGTATTTATAAACCATGGCTACCTAAGTTACAAATAAAACAGTTTTTCTCAATTTTCACCATAGTTTAATACCCATCAAACCTCCTAACGTAAAAAATATCATATAATTAATATAATCTTAATAATTATTGTACCTAATATTTGCAAATTTGCCTTTATTTAATTTTTTATCAAAGTCATTAACTTCTCTATAATGGTTTATTGACGTATATTTTAAGGGGAACAACAACTAATGGTGGGTTTATAGTTATACAGCAAGATAACATAACATAAAAATAAAATAAGAGTTGAATCTACAGATCTGCCATAAGACGTTTATACAAACACATAACATAACATAAAAATAAGAAATAAAATAAGAGATGGTTATCTTTTAAATTTTATGTTATTTTTATGTAAAAATCGTTGTGCGCGTGCGCGTAATTTGTCATAACCTTTATTTTCGGCAAAAATGTGTTTTTTTCTGTTGGTTTGCCTTATTATTTGAGCACTTTAAACAATTTGATAAGGTTTGTGATTAATATGGTATAGGTACTGATTAAACCATATTCAATAGCAACATTTCAATATTTCTTATTTTTATGTGACGTCTGTATAAACACGTACTTGGATAAAATAAGAACTGATTTGAATGAACATTCTGATCTATTGAACATTAAAAAAAGGTGTTTAAACCAAATAAATTTATACTTGGTCTAAATAAATATAAAAGACAAGTTAAACAATTATGTACTTGAATAAAAAACAAACACTTTGATGGAAATCACCGGTTTATTTAAATTAAATCACTTAAATTGTTTAATTAAATAACGTTGTTGTTACGGCAAATACATGTAGGTAAAACAAAAGTAAAATAAATATATACTTGATAAAATATATATAAATATCAATCGAATAAACATTTTGTTAACTTAACTTTTAACCTATTTACCTTAAGTCATTGAAGCGGCTTATTTAAGTTAGGTTAGTGTTAAGGAAATAAATATTTGCTTGAATTTTGTATTTAGTGATTAACTCCAAATAAAAAGTAATTTGTATCAAATCAGATGATACTAATTGAGGCAAATAATCCCTTGGCATTTTTCAAATACATATTTGTTTGGCTAATAGGAAACAAATATTTATTTGAGTCAATGGAAAATTATTTTAACTCAAATAATTAATTTTATTAATGTAGGCTTAATAAAAATAGAATCCAGAGTTGTAAAAGCTTCTTCATACATTTTACAATCAATAATAAAATCGTAGTTTGTATGACTTCATGATAAAATTAATTAAAAGTTTGAGTTTACCATCATCGTCTATATTTTTGATAGGTGATATGAAAATGTCATATGTTACTTTCCAATGGGTCCATTCTTGAGCAGCCTTGGGAGAATTGTAATCAGTGTCAAATCTTTCAGGTCGTAGAACTTTATCCATTCCAGTTAAATAAATTCGATAATATGCTTTATTTAATTAGAACACAGCATGGCATTAAATAATACATTTTGACAACTATATATAACAATTTACTGGTACGACAAACAGATGTAATATATCTAGCAGAGCCGCTACCAATGTTAGGATATGAACAACAAACAAAATGCCTACAATAGCGCCATCAGCGTCTGGTTGAAAAACTAAACGATCGGGGAACGACCTTTACCGTATAAGTTATCCTAGCCTGCCTATTACTTGCATTGCATGAAACTTGCATAATGTCATGCCAGCTTTCTTTGAATCTATCACTGTTAATGTGTCAGTCTGGAATTTTTGACAGTAATACCGTTTTGCTTTAAAATACATAAAGAATAGTAGATTCTGTAACGAGGTTGGAATGAAAATTCGATCCGAGTGGAAGATTCCTAACGCGAGCGTGAGGAACCACGAGTATCGAATTTTCATTCTAACCGAATAGCAGACTATATTTTCTCCACGACCAAAAAGTACGAATAAAAACAAATAAAATCTGTACAAAGCAATTAAGTTATTTATTCGCAATATTCGTAATTTCAGGTGGAGTATTATCCAGTTCCATATCTGATTCATCCGATTTTTCACTCATTTTTTGACTTGCACTAAAATTTGTCTGAAAATAATTATTCCAACGCGGCCATTTTTATCTGACACTGACAGTTTCGAAATTCATGGCAACCTATGTCGTTTAGATCAATTACAGAATATTCATTCCGTATCTTGTTATGAAATGAAAATACACGCAAAACGCATAAGAAGCAAGTGTTTCAGAATAAATATTCCAACTCAAGAGCTAGAATTTTTACATTCTATTATCAAAAATGATTTTGGAATTATTGCATTCAGTAATGGTCGTGGAGAAAAACATTTTCTCTAACAATATTTTAGAAACAACATATTCTTAACTAAAAAAGTGTTATAGAATGACTTCATTCTAACACAATTACAGAATGGAATCATTCTGTATCACCTAGTCAAAGCCAACTAGATTTTCAATTCGGTCATCTAAATTGCATGGCGACACCAAATTATTTTGAAGATCATGATAGCCTTGGATTACTTATTTTACGCTGTCAAGTTATAAATTCGACTTTGACAGCCCTTGATTATTCAAGGTAGATTAGTTTTATTACAAAATATTGACTTTTATAACATAATATAGTATATTCTATAACAAGTATGGAATGGATAAATTTCGCATGAGCAAAAAGTTTGTAGGCCGAGCCATAGGCGAGGTCTACGGTTTCGCGAGGGCGGAAATGCCATTTCATACGAGTTATAGACTATACTTTCTCTAACACTATTCAAGAAAAAATAATTTATTATGTTATAAAATCAATATTTTGTAATAAAACTAACCTACCTTGAATAATCAAGCGCTGTTAAAGTCGAATTTATAACCGGACAGCGTAAAATAAGTAATCCAAGGCTATCATGATCCTCAAAATAATTTGGTCTCTCCATGCAATTTAGATGACCGAATTGAAAATCTGGTTGGCTTTGACTAGGTGATACAGAATGATTGCATTCTGTACTAGTGTGTTAGAATTAAGCCGTTCTATAACACTTTTTTAGTTAAGAATATGTTGTTTCTAAAACAGTGTTAGAGAAAATTATTTTTTCTTCAATAGTGTTAGAGAAAGTATAGTCTATAACTCATATGGTGTTATAGAAAGTATAATCTATAACTCATATGGAATGGCATTTCCGCCCTCGCGAAACCGTAGACCTCGCCTACGGCTCGGCCTACTAACTTTTCGCTCGTGCGAAGTTTATCCATTCCATACTTGTTATAAAATATACTATTTTATGATCGTACGAAGTTAGTAAACAAGTGTTGTAGAAAAAATAGTGTAGTGATTTTACTGACCTCGGAGGTTCTAGGAATCGCCAGCGGTTCGCTTTTGAATTATCCGTCTCAGTCATTAAAATAGCACTTCCACTTTTTTGGGGTCACAAATAAGCCTCTATTTTATCCCAATTATTTAAAACAATAATTCTGTATAACATGACTGTGAAAGTACTTTAACACACTCGGAGAGATGATTAGGGGTGCTATTTTAAGTAGAACTGTTCTAATGTACTATGGCCCCTTAGTGACCCTTAAGAGTCAACGTCCCCGCTCGTCGCCACCGTTCTAAGGGTATTTGTAAAACACGAACTGCACCATTGTAAATTCGCGAGTGCAGTTACTATTTTGAGGTTAGGATTTTTATTTTCTTTGAAAAAGTGGACAATGTGACCAGAATTTAATATTATTTTTGAGTTATGAGATATGTTAAGCTCCTGTCTATTGCCTATAATTGCTAAAATCGTAGGAACATGGAAAATATTTCAATGTTTTGTATCATGTGACAAATTGCCTGCGTCTCATTGGCTAAAAGCACAAACGACCAAGGTAGAGTTAAAAACTGGTCATGTTGGAACTACGATCGGGAGCGGTAAAGGCTTACGTTATTTCAATTTAGGTTAAGGTTCGACGGGAACAGTGGCTACGAGCAGGAACTGTAACGAAAAGTTTTATAAATCCACCCTATTCACAAATAGGCTCTAATAACTTTACGCCAAGCTACACACCACTTTATTCGGCTTTGCACTAAACATGTTTGGAAGTAAAGATTCCAAAAACTAATTAGTGTGCCAAATTCGAAATATTCATCTCGGAAATAATGAGAGAAAAATGAAAAAAACTAAAAAAAAATTAAAGGCTTGAAATGAAACATTTTTCACCGCATGTGACATTCATTAACAACCTGTATGATTAGTATATTTATTATTTATATCACCCCTCTCCATAATCCCACCAAACACTTTAAAATCCCTCATTTACCCTTTTATAATGAAGTCTACCCCGTGTGTTTACAATTAAATTGTTCTTCCAATATTCACCCGACTATATATTTATGCTAATAATAAAATTCCCGGGGTGTCTCCCATACTAAACATTTAGTACACTGATCTGTACACATTAAAAAAGTGTAATATATTCTAAGCGCATTCTATTTACCTATTCTTGTTTGTTTTTTACCATGAATCAATAATTTTATTGCTTTTAGGTTCCCATTGGCTTATGCATCTTTCTCTGTGACCTAACTAGAAGGTCAAATGACAAGTTTGTTGCCGCATGCCTGCAAGTTAAAGAATGTTTTGATGAGAAATCCGAATTATATCGAGCAATGGATTGCCTCTGTTTCAAAATCGCTTTATTAAAGAACGAATTTACAGCTGCCAAGTTTTTTGTAATTGACCGCAAAACATTAATTTCTTTGCTTAGTTGCATCGCGACCTATTTTGTTGCTTTCCAAGGTAGTACAGCTAGATATTAGCTTAAAAATATTAAAAAATTTACAATTGCAAATTAAACTTCTAAGCATAAAGAGAAATAAATAAAATAAATATTACAAATGTATTTAAAGAAACATACAATTTAGCTGTATAATTAAATACGGCCAATAAAAGCAAATAAAAACTAAAATGTATATTATTCTATGTATGCTACCATATTATGCTGAATAATTTTAAAGGTTATGATTGTCGTTCGTTTTTTAATGCCTGATACATCTAACGAAACAAATGTAGATAATAATATATACTTTAAATACACAATATGTAATTGTAATTTAAATTTATTTTTGGAAATGCACACAAGCTTTTACAGAATGAAATTAATTAACTTATACGTTCTAAAAAAAATAAACTTTTTTACGTTTTGTCATTGTCATCATATTTTTTCTGACGTACCTAACAAATTTAACGAGTCGAATTTACACAAATAAGGGCCTATATAAAAAAAATAGCAGCAATAAAAATCAAAATATCAATAAATTAATATAAATTTTCATTGCTCAGAGTGTATCGAGTGATCTGTTATATATTGACCCCCCACCTATCTTAATTTACTAAAAAAAATTTTAAGTACTAAAGTTGTAGGGTCTTTCATAAGTTTTTAGAAAATGATATAAGAAGAAACAAGCGAACAAAAAAAATGGCAAATATTTTACAATTTTCTTTAATAATAACATTATTAATAATAAGTTTATTTCAAATATTCTTCAATAAACTTATATATATAATTTATGGAATAAAACACAAAGTCTGTCCACTAATTTAATAAAATAAATTTATATTATATGCCCATACATGTTTCGAAGGCATAAACCTTCATCCTCAGTGGGTTAATATTAATATGTAAGTATATTATGAAGAGACCAATGACATTGTTAAATTATTAAACCTATGTTGCAGAAAAAATTTTAATTTTTATAAGAAAACAACCAAAATATTTTGGTATGACTACACCATGATGGTCGTACCCTATTTCGCTTTTGATTTTAATTTTCCAGTTAAAGTTGGGTTTTATAACAAGTTTAAAATTAAATAAAAATAAATTTAAAATTCATATTAATTAAAAAACCTTTTATTGTTATTAGTTATAATGTATTATTAAATTAATTCACGTTACATATGTTTTCTTATAAAAATTAAAATTTTTTCTGCAACATAGGCTTAATAATTTAACAATGTCATTGGTCTCTTCATAATATACTTACATCTTAATATTAACCCACTGAGGATGAAGGTTTATGCCTTCGAAACATGTATGGGCATATAATATAAATTTATTTTATTAAATTAGTGGAGCAGACTTTGTGTTTTATTCCATAAATAAAATATTACTCCACTGTGAGATGGACTACTTTCATAAAATTTATATACATAAATTCCTCGAGAATGTGCTTGTTGGGGAAAATCTTATTTATTTAAAAGTATTTAAAATTATAAATATTTAAGAATATTTTTATAAAAAGGTGCAAGTATTTAATAAAGGCTACTTTTTTGATGTTAGATATATTAAAATTCTGAAAAAGATTAATTATATAATTTATTCACAATAATATTAATTAGGTAGCATTAAATTAATTAGTTAAAGCATTTCCAAAAATATTTTTAAAGCGTTTGTTTCCAATATAAATGTTTTTATTTCAGTTTTATATTTTCTTAATGAAATAACTTTTTAAATATTTATTAGTAAATAAATCATTTAAGTAAAAACATAAATATTAAAAAAATGTTGTCCTACGGACTTATTTACTTTAGGTTTTACGGACATTTCATTTTTATAACGTGTATTATATTTGTTATGGTCTTTAAACTGTATAAGGATTTTATTTTTAAATAGATATATTAAAATATCATACATGTTAATTTGTCTAACGTTTTTTTTTCTGAATATAATTATTTTGAAGGGTAAAGATACTCCTTATTAAATATAAATTTCAAAAGTCCTTTTTGTAATATTTTTAATTTTTTATCTAAAGTTCTGTTTATTTCTCTCCAACCTAAAATTCCATAATTTAAATGAGTTTTAACTAATGCATAATATAATATATCTAGATGTTTTATATCCAAACATGGTTTAATATATTAAAAAATCAGTAGTAAACTTTTTAATCTACTTGAAAATTCCAATTTAATTTACTGTCAAAAATTATTCCTAAATATTTTACATGATTAACTTTTAAAATTTGAATGTCATCGCTTATATTGATACTATTCATATTTTGTGGTACATTATTTGGTAAGATAATTTGTTTTATTAAAATTAATTGTTAATAAATTATTATCATTTATTAAACCATTTTTTTATAATTTTAAAATTTAACTTTCTTATTTAAATTGTCACAATTTGTATTACTATAAAAAAATAGCAGTATCATCTATAAAACTATGAATTTTCCGATCGTAATTTAAACTAAATAAATCATTAATATAAATATTAAAAAATAATGGTCCTAAAATTGTTCCTTGAGGAACACATATTTAAATACTTTTGAATATCTTTCTTCTTTATGGAACACCTAATATGCTATTCTGGTAGGAAATTTTATTCTGATTTCCAATATATATGGTATATTTTAAAAGGTTAATAATTACAATTTTAATAAATAACAAAATAACATAAATAAGCGTAGATAAAATAATAATAAAGACTGATCGAATGTGCAGCAAATGTTTATATTTTACGCATGTGTCAATTACTTTAAATTTTTTTACAAAAATGGGGTATTCGGAAGAAGAAAAGTTTAAAATCTTTAAGATTTACCTACTTAAAAAATAATAATAATAAATATGGGCGCACAAGGGCATATTAATTTTTACGGTGATAATTTAAATAAAATACCAAATCTAAATTCATCTAAAAATATATATAATTTCGTGCACACCACAAAACAATAAAAGAAAAAAGGGAACGGTGAATATTAATAAAAAAGAATCGAAAATTCTTCTACAGGATGAGTTTTTAAAGTGTTACAAGGCTATATCTCGAGAACGGTTTTAAATATTTTCATGAAATTTTGGTGAGGTAATAGAGATATGGGGGACATATTCAACCATATACAGGGTGCCCAAGATAAGGAGGGCCTCTATGGGGATCTCGGTTATGGTAAGAGCTACAACTTTGATTAAATGGGGAAAAAGTTGCGCAATCAGAGGACTAATAATATGGCATAAAAAAAGTTTTAGTAATATTTGTAAGTTTTGAGATATTAAATAAAAACTGATATTTTGGATTTTTGATTTTATTTTTCTTTGGCGTTATTATTAAAGTTAGAGCAAAACTGACAAAACTCTCTCACAGCAACTTGTTATGAACTTAAAGATTACATCGCAATTTTTTTTATACGACGTTTCGTTTCCAAGCAAACACCATCAACTTCATTTTTTCTAATACGGCCCTGATTTCTTATTGTCAAATTTTGAGAGCATTTTTTATTCTTAATTCAATGATGTACCAGACAATGTTGTTTAATTACGTTTCGAGCCTTTTTAACCATCTTTATGAAATTTTCAGGGTCCGGACCTGGATCCTAGAGTGTTGCATATGCTTTTTCAGCTTTTTTAATTAAAAAAATGAAAATGATGGATGTAGAAGGTAACAACGTAATCTTTTTAGTTTCATTATGAATTTAAAAAAAAATAATAAAATTACATAATAGATTTTTAATTATTTATTTAACATTGTAAAATACTGATTCCGAACCCATAATAATTAAACTTTAATTAATTGAAATAAAACTAACATTAACTCATTAAAAATTAATTTTCCAAAAGGTGTTCAAAGTGATTTCCGTCGTTCTCCAAACATAAATAGGATCTTAAAACTGTATTATTTAGGACATTAGTTAACATTTGTGGCGTTACGCTGTGAAAGGCTGCAAGCACTAGTTGTCTAAGCTCTTCTTCTGTTTCAAAATTCTGCTTATAAACACAATTCTCGATATATCCCCAAAGGAAAAAATCAAGCGGGGTTAAATCTGGGGAACGCGCCGGCCAGGGTGTTACAGAATAAGTGCTGATACTTTTTTCTGGAAATCTTGCTGAAATGTACTCTCTAACTACCCTTGAATTATGTGCAGGTGCACCATCCTGCTGGAACCAAGTGTCGCGTTGTTCTGCCAGAGGTAAATTATCCAGAGCCTCCTCTAAGTCATTTTGGAGTAAATTCAGGTAATGCTCAGATGTTAAATTATGTTGATAGAAAAAAGGTCCTATTATTCTTGTTCCCAAAATTCCAGCCCACATATTAAATCCGAAACGGTATTGGTGTCTTGATTCTTTGAATACACGTGGATTTTCCTTAGACCAGTAATGTACATTTTTTCTGTTAAAGATCCCGTTTCGATTTACCATGCTTTCATCAGACCAAATTATCTGGTAAGGAAAATTTATGTTTTCGTGGCATTTTCTGGTGTACCATTCGCAGAATGATCGACGTCTTTCTGCATCACCTGGCCTCAGTCCTTGACAAATTCTGTATTTATATGGGTGAAATTTTTGTTTGTTTAAAATAAATTGAGCAGTTGATTTCGCTACGCCTACATTTTCATCAATTTCTCTAGTTGATACTCCAGGGTTTTCAGTAACAGCTAATAATACGCTGAAAACCTTTTCCTGGTTACTATTTTTTTTTCGGGAGAGCATGGGTTTTTTAAATGCACCGTGTTCTTTAAGGTTAGTTACTAACTTACTGTAAGTCCGTTTAGCTGGTTGTCTCCTTTCCGGATATTTGTCCAAATACATCCGCTCCGCTACATTACAATTTTCTCCGCTTAAAATAAAACATGATAACATATCAAATTTTTCTTCATTTGAATAATAACCTGCCATATTTAGTTCAACTGAAGTAATGCCAAATTGTCTGACACCATACCTACTCATTTTTTTTTCCAATGCCTACTTCGCTAATTTGGGAAAAGAACAATACTTAGTTTGCAACAGCGTAGATTTGTGTTGTTTCAAAAAGAAAATAAACCCAGGAAGTTTTTATTTTTTTTTAAACAGTACCGTAAGGTTTAATTAAAAAAGCTGAAAAAGCATATGCAACACTCTAGGATCCAGGTCCGGACCCTGAAAATTTCATAAAGATGGTTAAAAAGGCTCGAAACGTAATTAAACAACATTGTCTGGTACATCATTGAATTAAGAATAAAAAATTTGACAATAAGAAATCAGGGCCGTATTAGAAAAAATGAAGTTGATGGTGTTTGCTTGGAAACGAAACGTCGTATAAAAAAAAATTGCGATGTAATCTTTAAGTTCATAACAAGTTGCTGTGAGAGAGTTTTGTCAGTTTTGCTCTAACTTTAATAATAACGCCAAAGAAAAATAAAATCAAAAATCCAAAATATCAGTTTTTATTTAATATCTCAAAACTTACAAATATTACTAAAACTTTTTTTATGCCATATTATTAGTCCTCTGATTGCGCAACTTTTTCCCCATTTAATCAAAGTTGTAGCTCTTACCATAACCGAGATCCCCATAGAGGCCCTCCTTATCTTGGGCACCCTGTATTTACATTTGACCCCTTTCTCACTTTTGAGGGGTGGGGGGCAAGTTTGGAATTTTTTATATGATGATGTATTTTTGTTACATTTAAATATTTCATGTTTTATCGGCTTCCCCCACCCTTATCAAGGGTGTTATGAGAAAAAAGTTCTTAAATAAAAGTTATCGAGAATCAACTATCTTTCTAAAAGTGACAACTTCCGGTTAAACCGGAAGTACTATATTTCCGGCTTTTGAGAAAGATAGTTAAAAACTAAGATAGGGACATGTAAGCCGTTTTAATCTAAGACGTACCGTTAGAAAGCTAGAAGCTGTCAAAATTCAAAAATGTTATTTTTCAAAAGTCGATATCTTGAAAACAATTAGGTTTAGACTTATAATGCACTTATTAAAAAATAAATAATGATAATCGACCGTTTCCATACATACCTACGACCCTGTATATATATTGTCCATGCACACGCTATATGTATAGTAGGGCGGAGTGAATTTTTCAACTTTTGAAACTTAATAACCCTGTATGCCTAAGAGTTGCCTATTTTATGGCAGAATAAGGGAAAAAAATCTGAGTTCCCAAAAATAATATCTTCGGCTGCCGAAATCATGCTAAATTTAAGCAATTTAATTTTTTTTTCATTTATTTAAGTTTTTGTTACTATTTGTGAATAAATTAAATTTTAATCATTTATAAATTATTTTAAACAGATGTTAATGCATCTGGGTCTTAGGTAATATATTATATTTAAAATTGCGGCGTCAGTCTTCATGAATAGTACCGATTATTATGCCTGGCGCCAGTCGTCATAAACAGTACCGTTTATTGCGTATGGCGCCGACATAAGGGATGGAGTCTACATTGTTTTTGGGCGGTTACTATTATCCCAGTCGACATTCTCCTTTGTATCAGTTTTAAAGCAAGTGCGTGCACGTGATTTACTTACAATACTTATTTGAATCATAGTGAGCATTTTATTTTCTATTTGCGAGTGCAAGATAATATAAAATGCCTAAAACGCGTAAAGACACGACATGTCCTATTTTTGGCATATTAACACCCTTCAAAGAAAATGTTTTACCAACATATGCTGACGTTATTAAATATTATTCGTGGTTAAGGTTAGAAAAATTGAACGAAAATAAACAAGAACCCAGTGTAAGTGACGTTTGTAAAAAGCTAGTAAAAGACATCAAAGAAATATGGAAGAAAAGTTCGATTTCCGTGGTATCAGACCAACAAATATTTAATCAAATAAAGCAGTATAATGGTAAATATCGAAAAATTAAGAAGAGTCTTAAATCCAAATATAAGGATAATTACAATAAAATAGTACAGAGATTTAGAGAGTCTGCAGAGACAAAACTTTTTGATATTGCTACCTGCAAATGTAAACAATTTTCAACTTGCAAGTGCAAAAACAAAATACCTATAGCCGAGCAACAATTCCTTTTAGATCAAAGAACAAACCGAAAAATGGCAATCGGCAATTTAGATATTGAGACCACAAAAAAAAATCAAAAAGCACACGAAAGAAAATCCAGGGAATTAGCCAGGAAGTTAAAGAAAGTGAGCTTCAAATAATGGAAAAGCGTGAGCCAAACGAACTTGGGTGTATTCCATCTACTTCCAAGGCAATGGATCCTTCAGGACCGGGTCCCCATTCAAGTTCAGGGACTGGCAATACTCCATCTTCTTCCCAAATGCGACTCCATTTGCCAACTTTAGCAGAAGCATGTGACCGGACTGGAATTTCCGATCGTTCTGCGGCAATAATAGTAAGTGCGGTTCTAAAAGACGTTGGGATTATATCAGACACCGATCCTTCAAAAATAGTAGATCGTAGTAAGATACGCAGAGAACGAATTAAAAGTCGCGCTAAACTAACAAAAATATTTGGGGACCCTCCTCCAAAAGTGCAAGGAATCTGTTTTGATGGACGTAGGGACAAAACCTTGGTCAAAGAAAAAAAAGGGAATAAATACTATCAAAAAACTGTTACCGAGGAACATTATGTTTTAGTTTCTGAACCCGGATCAAGATATCTCGGACACGTAAGTCCAACATCTGGAAGTGCAAAAGCAATTAAAACTTCAATACTTCAGTTTTTACAAAAAAATACTGATATAAATACAATTGTGGCTATAGGTTGTGACGGAACTGTGGTAAATACCGGTTCAAAAAATGGAGTAATTCGAGGTCTAGAATCGGATTTAATGAAGCCGTTACAGTGGTTGGTTTGCTTGCTTCACACGAACGAATTACCATTACGTCACTTAATGAGTTATTTGGATGGAAAAACTTCCGGACCAAGTGGGTTTTCGGGGCAAATTGGCAAATCTCTGGAATCATGCGAGAGCTTACCTGTAGTAGAGTTTAAAAGAATTGAAACTGTGTTACCTCCAATAGATGTGGAAACGTTAAGTACAGATCAAAAATACATGTTTGAGATATGTCAGGGAATCTGTAATGGAATTTTGGGAGAAGATTTGGCTTTAAAATCACCTGGGAAAATGTCACACGCCAGATGGCTTACAACAGCCAACAGAGTTTTGAGGTTATATGTTGCGACCAAAGAACCATCTGAAAACCTTCAAATATTAGCTGAATTTATAGTTAAAGTGTATGCCGTATGTTGGTTTGAAATTAAGAGCAGTTGGTCTTGTAAAGATGGTTCTAGACATCTTTTCAACATGATTAGAAGATCTCGATACCTCCCTTGCCACCTTAAAAAAGTTATAGATCCTGTAATAAAGAGAAACGGATATTATGCTCACGCGGAAAATCTTTTAATAGCAATGATAGCAGATGACAGAAAATTCATTCGAGAGTTGGCTTTAAGGAGAATTTTAAAATGTAGAAAATCATCGGTCAAAACCGAGGACGTTCGAATATTTCGAGTTAATGAACTAAATTTTGATTGTGAAGATTATGTAGACTTAATTGATTGGCAGAATGTTAGTATAAGTGAACCCCCCTTGACAATGGGAATATCAGACGAAAATTTAACCAGTATGATTTGTGTGATTCCGGATGAAATACCCTTATTAAAATTTCCTTGCCATTCGCAGGCGGTCGAAAGGTGTATAAAACTAGTAACAGAAGCTTCTATAGCAGTTTTTGGGTCTGAAGCACGAGACGGGTTCATAAAAGCTCGCATTGAATCGAGAAAAATTTTACCACAGTTTGAAACAAAAAAACAGTTTATTAAAGTTTTAGACCAAAAAAAATAAATTTCTGTAGGGGTGGGAGGGTTAGGGTGGAACTCGACATGCAGCCACCTCCAACGTGGTGAGTTCTGGGTTGTTTTTTTAATTTGTTAAAAAAGAAAACAAGCAGAGAGCTGCATTTTTTATTTTTTTAAAAATTCCTGTTTTATTAAACTTTCAAGGTCATTTCGGCAGCCAAAGAATTTGTCGTAGGATACTCATATTTTTTTCTGTTGGTAAGTACCCTAAAAGGCACCTATTGCGTACGCAGGCAACTTCATTTTCCAAAATTTTTTGATTTCGGCTATTTTCACTCCGCCCTAATGTATAGTTCATGTATAGAGTATTATGTAAGTTATGTTATGAACACATATGTTTCAAACGTGTGTCGTTTGATGAGAGTCGCCATGTTTTCTAATGAAAAGCGCTTGCTTCGTTTAAAATTATTTGAGCGCGGTTTCGAGGCACTTCTACGCACGACCGTCGAAAATATATGTAATTTTTTTTAAAGGAATATAGCAACTCGGTTTTTTTTGGGGGGGGGACAATGTCCCCCCCCCCCCCGTGCATACGCCCCTGGTTGCTGAAACGCTTGAATGGATAACTTTATTTAGAGTTCCTCCAGAACGCTTTTCAGGATTTAATAGAGCACTTACCACTTGAAACCCGCCGAAACATGTACTTCAAGCACGATGAGGCACTACCTCATTTCAGCGTTGGTGTGCGGGAGCACCTGAATAGCGTCAATCCAAATCGTTGGATAGGTAGAGGAGAACCTATTGCCTGGCCTCCTCGATCTCCCGACCTAACACCGTTGGATTTTTACCCATGGGGACACCTAAAAAACTTGGTGGATTCCACTCCGGTCGGCAGGAGGGAAGAACTTCTACAGAGAATCACGTTTCATTGTGATGTGCCAAGGACCAAGGCTGGGTGATTGTGGCGGATACAGTAGTCCTCAATTCGTCGTGCCCGCGGGTGTATCGGACTTTACGCAGCCCATGTTGAACCCTCTTATGAAGTTTTTTAATAATTTCGTTAAGGTGCTTCTTATTACATCACTGCGTTTCTTTAAATTTTTGTATTTTTTCGGATTAAACAACTTAAAAATGAAACTTTTCTGTTGTTTGAACGACTTTCGTAGCAGACTTTGTTGTCGAGAAACAGAATAGAAATCATGGTACTTTTTATTAAAAATAAACCATGAATTCGTTTATTATTCTTTTTCACGAAAACGGTTCATTTCGTCGACAATAAACAAGAGTACCTACCTTTATTTTTAGTCTAAGGTGCAAGCTACTTAGATTCTTTTTTTTTTATCTTTATCATACAGGGTGTTAAAAGTTTAAGCATTAAGTTGTAAAGCTTAGTCCTTGGTAAACTAAAAAGCTAAATATGTTTCAAGGTCACTCATTACTCATTTATCACATTAAATTTTTATTAAATTACACTCGAAATTACATTAAGTCGAGGATTAAGTACTTTGAAAGTTATTCAAGAAAAATCGATTTCCAGGGGCGTCCTTCAGGGACACATCTCCGTAGGGATGTAAGAAAAAATTTTATACGCACTTGTCATCTTATTTTTACACGTTCTATCTGAATCCGAGAGATTTCCCATATTTTCCCGGGCACCCTGTATGCAGTGAGAACATCTAACATGGAATAAATTCTCTATTGTCACTTTGGTAGATTTTTCTAAAAGTCGCTCGGACACATGAACTATTATTTTTTTATTGTGCATTATATGAACTAAAAACGAGTATACAGGGTGAGCGAAAAAATACTTATCATGGTAAACTTTTTTTTTATAATGAAGATCCTGTATTTTTTTGTCATATTTTTAAAGAATGCCTAAAGCTGTATACCTATTGGTGCAGAGTTTAACTTTTCCATCTTTAATCGATATTTATAGAGGGCGAGTAAAAGATTTACTAGAATTCAAAAATATCTTTAATAAAATGTATTACACTTAGTTTAAAAGGTGATGAAAATGTCGTCCGTTCCCTTGTTGGCAGCAGTCTAGCCGTAAATATAATCCATCACGAATCCGCAGTTTTATTTTGTCGGAAAGAAAGAAAAATTTGAGAAATCCCATTTCCACTAAAATATCACTTGTACAACTCATAATCCTGCCCCCAAGACTTCTTAAACCAAATAAGACGTTTTTAAGGAAGGATTATGTGATATGGTAATTATTTACCGAAAAAAAATACTGCATACCAACCTAAAAAAATATATTAAAGAGACAGTAGGTACCAAACTAATATAATATAGAAAATTTAACATGTTATTTAGACATTTTTTTACTTTCTCTGTAAAATGTAAACATTAGAATTTTAACTATTACTTTTAACATTTAAGGAATTTGTTAAAAATGTATTGTTATTATATATATATAGGCCTCATTACCAGATTTATCTGTTTCGAGGGCAGTAATAAATAAATAAAACAAAAAAAAATTTGGAACACCTGAAACAGTGAATTTTTCGCTGAAATTTCTTAAACAGACTAATTAAAAGTCGCTGGTCACAATTTTTCATATGCTTTTCCCCCGGAGACTCCTAGTTTGTTATTAAATTTTTTTTAATTACAGGTTAGGATTCTTTTTCCTTTAATTTCCTGGATTTTCTTGTTTTCTCTTCAAAATCAGTGATTAAGCTTGCACCAAACCATCTGTCCATAAGATAGGAACAACATTTTATCAGAAAAACAACAGAAAAACTACAACTTAATTAAAATTCTCGAAGGAAATTAACAAATCACAATAGTTTGACATGTAACTTACATAAACGTAGCGGTGTTGACATGATTATTTTTATATCTGAAATATAGGATATTCGAACTACAGCTTGTCAAATGGTCAAACTTAGTCAACAGCATTTTTCAAGACACCATTAGTAATTTAATATAATGGTACTGCGTTGGTACAGTAGACTTACATGGGTTAAAAGAATGCTAACCGGTTTCAAATCTATCTTTTTGTTTCAAATTCGCGATATTGTGTTTTTTTTTTTATTATGCTAATCACCAAAAATTCAATGTCTACGGTAATTTGAAAAGATCTGTCTTTACTTTTGTCCATTTTAATTTTTTTTTTGTAATTCAAATACTGATACACTTAATCATACTATATTCTGTCAGTTTGGGGAAACAAAATATGATAAAACCAAAAAGCAAAAATAAAAATGTCCAAATCCGGAACGGTCATCTGCCCATAAACGCTTAAAACTGGCCTTTATTAGATAGATTTTAAGAAAAAATACGTATTTTATACTTTCAGTAAGTAAGTAAATAATTTAAAATCATTTTTATAACAATATGCACGTTAGGCTTTATTTAAATAAAAAATTAAAATCACTGTCTCCCAAAATAAATGTCCGTTCCGAAAAACGTGTTTTTACTTCAGTAAAATGCCGCTTAGTTAGTTAGTTGGCTTCTTTTAACTTTTATTTTATTTTTATGTGAGAATGGAGCTGCGCATGCCCGATCTGATTTGATTTTCAGTTTTTTGGGTTTTTGTGGTTAGAGTTGTAAAATATTATTATCTGTTTTGAGAATATTATTAACCTTTGTTTTCCTTGGTCAGGCCCGTATCCAGAAGTTCGTTTCGGGGGGGGCTCAAGGACAAAAATCATTCAAGAATGTGGACTTATTTAAATTAATTCAGAGCAAAGCGAATCACACATTAAAACTTAAATCATTATTTTTAAATTTCGGGGGGGCCCGGCCCCCCCCCCCCCCCCTGGATACGTGCTTGTCCTTGGTATTATTGGATTTGAAAGCATTTATACAGGATGTTTTGTAATTGAATGTCAATAATTAAGGGGGCGATTTTTGTGTTCATTTTAAAAAGAAAACTTCATATGAACGTATGTCCTAAACGTCTTTATTTTTGACATACAGGGTGGTAAAGTTTTCAAAAATAAATAGTTTTTTAATAATATCTGTAATACCACTTTAGATATTTTAATGAAATTTGGCAGACATGTACTATGTATCACGATGCATTATTTACCGTACAACAATTTTTTTTTATTTCCACCAGTGGCGTTCGTACGGAATTTCACCTGCCTATTTTGGCAGACATTAATGTAACGCTACTGATTTCTCGTAAAAATAAATTTATTCCTAAAATCCCCAATCATTTCTAAACAAATTTGATCTCTTGAATTTTTTCAATCCGATGCACGGTTTCCGCTTAAAAAAAATAAAAACCTTTTCTCTGCATGATCATAACAATATCGTTAATATGACAATATCACCATGCACAGAAATAGATTTTATTTCTTAGATCAAGTTTGCTTAGAAATGAATAAGGATCTCAAAATTTATTATTGTAGTAGGCTGTGTCTGTAAGAGTTATTAATTCTGTTGTCGGGGCGGTTGTCATTATTTTGTTTGACAGTTTATCAATATTTAAATTCGGTTTTTCGTGTCTTATTAATTTGGTGTTTAAAATATCCGAGTATTGTTATTTTGAAAGATAATGGTCGGGTTTACTAATGAGGAGTTGGCAGATATGCATTGCATGTATGGTTTGGCTGATGGCAGTTCGCCGGAAGCTAGGCGATTGTATCAAGAGCGGTTCCCTAATAGAGTCATACCAGATAGGCGAACATTTGCAAATGTACATAGAAGGTTGACTGAAACAGGTACTTTTATGGCAAATAATCAATTAAAAGCATCCCATCGGACTGTAAGAACTCCAGAAATTGAAGAAGCAATTTTAAATTATATTGATAATAATCCTGAAATAAGTACTAGAAAAGTTGGACATAATCTGAATATCTCGCACGTCCTGGTTTGGAAAATTTTGCACGATTTTTTATTGTACCCATATCATATTCAGCGGGTCCAAGCGTTACTTCCCCGAGACTTTCCCTTGCGTGTTAATTTTTGTCAGTGGTTTTTGGAGAAAATTGCGCATAATCCCTTGTTTGACCATAAAATTATGTTTACAGATGAAGCTAACTTTTCCAAAAACGCAATCAGAAATTTTACCAATAACCATATTTGGGCCGACGAAAACCCCCACGCAGTTGTAGAATATAACCAGCAAGAACAGTTTTCGGTAAATGTCTGGGGTGGAATTGTTGGAAATTATTTAATTGGACCTTTTTTCCTGCCAGAAAGGCTAAATGGCCATAATTATCGCCGGTTTCTAGAGGAGGATTTGCCCATATTGCTAGAAGAAGTACCAATTTTAATAAGAAACAGAATATGGTTCATGCATGATGGTGCGCCCGCTCACTTTAGTGTTGTAGCAAGAGAATATTTAAATCAAACATTTAATAACCGATGGGTTGGTCGTGGCGGACCTCAACCATGGCCGCCTAGGTCCCCAGATTTAAATAGTTTGGACTTTTTCTTATGGGGGCATCTTAAAAGTCTGGTTTACCGCACCCCAGTAAACACTTTAGAAGATCGTATAAGAGCTTCCTTCGATTTAATAAGAAATACTGAAGGTATACTTCAAAGAGTGCGCGACAATATGAGGAAAAGAGCTGAAGCGTGTATCCTTCAAGGTGGAGGGCATTTTCAACAACTTATCTAGTTTCTATGTATGTTCTTTTTTTTCACAAAGGTTGTTGTTGATTTATTAACAGACGATCCTTATTCATTTCTAAGCAAACTTGATCTAAGAAATAAAATCTATTTCTGTGCATGGTGATATTGTCATATTAACGATATTGTTATGATTATGCAAAGAAAAGGTTTTTATTTTTTTTAAGCGAAACCCGTGCATCGGAATTTTAGCATGAATAAATTATATGAAAAAATTCAAGAGATCAAATTTGTTTAGAAATGATTGGGGATTTTAAGAATAAATTTATTTTTACGAGAAATCAGTAGCGTTACATTAATGTCTGCCAAAATAGGCAGGTGAAATTCCGTACGAACGCCACTGGTGGAAATAAAAAAAATTTTTGTATGGTAAATAATGCATCTTGATACATAGTACATGTCTGCCAAATTTCATTAAAATATCTAAAGTGGTATTACAGATATTATTAAAAAACTATTTATTTTTGAAAACTTTACCACCCTGTATATCAAAAATAAAGACGTTTAGGACATACGTTCATATGAAGTTTTCTTTTTAAAATGAACACAAAAATCGCCCCCTTAATTATTGACATTTAATTACAAAACACCCTGTATACTTGTATTTCTACTTCTAAAATTTACAAAAATGCCTAAAAGCAGATGTGCCGACAGTCCTTATTTTATTTGTTGTACAAATGGTAACTAAACTCTGGTATTTTATTATTTCTTTTTTATGTTATTTATCTGTATAAATCAATCATTAGTCAATACATGGTATTTAATAGTATAATATCTCAAAAGCAATAATCCGTATTTAAAAATCTGAAAAAATATTGTTGGAAGCGTAAAGTTATCCACAAAAGAACGATTTGACTTACCCGCCATAAATTTTCGAGCGTAGCGCTGGGTGGTAAGTCGGCTTACTAAATTCTTTGTTTCACTGGTTATCTACGTAGCTCGCATTTCTAACCTATTTGTTTTGTGGTTTAACTACTTTCAAAATACCACTTTGTTTATCAAAAACAGCTGTTCTTGAGTGTCTAGGGCTAAATTTAACTTAGTAAATTCACCACCCCTTTCCCCCCCCCCACCTCGCTCTTGATTGCAAACTAATTTTTATTTATTTCTAATACGTACCTGTGAAATGTTATTCCGGAGAGATCTTCTTTTTTGCCGTGTCTATTTCTACATGCTGGTACTAAACACTTTCTCATATTTAATTTTTAAAAACGTCAAGTTATTGTATAATTTTCAAACAGTTCAGCAGCACCTCTTATTCAAAAAATTCAGTTTAAATAAATATTGTACACTAGTACAAGCACAGAACAATAAAGGTTAGGTACAACCGAGAGTACAACGAAGGTTGAAGGTTAGGATATATGGCCGCAGCCATAAACACGAACTTAGGAACTGAAACGGCTGAAACGTTCGTGTTCGTGGCCTGGCCTCGGCGCAGTTGGCTGTCGAGACTGCGTTCCACAACTTCGAAGAAGTTAAAAATAAAAAGGTTCAGCGTTTGATTATCAGGTCTGTGCGCTCACGCTCAAAGAACTCTTTTGGTTCCGTTTAAAAGAAGAATGAAAGATGCAAGTCTAAAAATTTATCATACCATCACCACTGTGACAGACAACGCGACATCTGTTAAGCAGTATATGCACTTGCACATTCAAATACTCCAGTTGATAACAAATAACAATTAAACCTGTTTTATTCACCGTTATTGGTTCTTGGCGCTCTCGTATCTTTATGCGCTCCAGCCTTAACCCACATTTTTACGTTTTTGTGTTCACAGCACAGGGAAATAAAACTCTCTGTAATTTGTGGTGTTGTCTTGGTCTGTCGGCGTAGTGAGTCTTTGCTCGATTTTTCTAAATATTTGTAACACGTTTTAATTTGTAGAGCATTATAATACGATTTAATTATATTTTACAATGGCAGATGGTGGGGCTCCAACTCCCCGTGGTCGTGGGGCCGCGCTTATCGCTGCTCTTAAAAAGAAAAGGGAAGAAGCTGCACAGGCAGTTGGTGTATCACCAGAAGAACTAAATCCAGAACCCCCTAAGCCCAAGGTAAAATAATATTCATTAAATTGGAGAAGAGAGGTACATTTTCAGTTCATTTTCATAATAACTGATTATTGGGATAAGTGGAAAGAAATAATAACGAAATGTGAAATAAAACTGTTTGGAATTAAAACTGAAATAATTACTGTTGTGGCTCATAACTCAACTAAACAGTTGATGGATTGAATGCCCTACTATTCTATTATAGACACCAGTAAATTTAAAGGAATTAGGTACCTACATAAATTCGAATTTTTTTTTTCTCCTAACAAATTTAAAGGAAACTATCTTAAAAGGAAAAGTAACTTATATCTGGCTAATTGCAGTTTGCTTTGAAAAGCTTTGTAGGTACCATTTTTATAATAAAGTATAAATTGTACATTTTTTTGTTTTAAGGTTAGTGATCAATGATGTTTTTAAATGTGTATTTGCCCACGAGCCCTTATCACAGCAGTTACCCATACTTCTGATGACAAGTCTATCGTTTCTTGAACAAAATTCTCCTATATTTTAATCAGAACAGGTCTTGTTTCTGCATGTCAGACAACAGTAATACTTGACCTAAGTCTTCTCCCTGGCATGTCCCATGCATGTTCAATCAAATTTGTGAATTGGCAATATTTTTACTGGGTGTAAAAAACCAATCTACAACAGGTCACATACAAGCGAACATTGATGTGCGGACAAGGGAGATGCACTTATGGGAGGGCATTATCTATTTGTACTGTAAATCTGGTATGTTATTAGAGAATTTTTATTATAAAGTTAACTACAACGATTTATAAGTCTAGTCAAATCTCTATTTAGATATGGATTCATTGTTTGGGGTGGCTCTTGTATTAGTCGTTGAGAATAACACTTTGTGCTTTAAACATCTTTATTTAATACAAGAGTGTTTTACAAAAACTAACTTACCAAATCTCTCGACAGTGACTGCATTACCGCCATTATCATGGTTATGCCTGTCACCAAAGTAGATAACATCAATTACCTACATAGGTATAATACAGCTATCACAAGACTTGAAACCTCTAGTAGTAATACAAAATTATATTATTCTAAGGGTAATGTTTAAAAGGAACAAACTATACCCAACTAAATCTTTATATAATACAAAGATTTGTAATATTTCTTGCTTGTACAGGGTTATCCAACCAAGACTAGACAAGGCGATTTTTTGACTTTTCCTGTACTTTTATAAAAAAACTGAAATAGCCATCTTAAGTCATTTTCTCCCGCGAATTCGAATATCTTCAGCAAAAAACAATTGAACATCAAACAAAAGTACTAGGGGTCACTTTGATATTTTTTTAAATGGGATGCCGTATTTTTAATGAGCTTATCCGATTTCTCATATAAATTTTGATCTAAAATGTTGGATTTTTAATTTAAAAACGCCTTTTTTCTTCAGTTTTAAATTCGGAAAATGTTAAAAATAAAAAAAAAAAATAAATAAATAAATTAAAAATCCAACATTTTAGATCAAAATTTATATGAGAAATCGGATAAGCTCATTAAAAATACGGCATCCCATTTAAAAAAATATCAAAGTGACCCCTAGTACTTTTGTTTGATGTTCAATTGTTTTTTGCTGAAGATATTCGAATTCGCGGGAAAAAATGACTTAAGATGGCTATTTCAGTTTTTTTATAAAAGTACAGGAAAAGTCAAAAAATCGCCTTGTCTAGTCTTGGTTGGATAACCCTGTACAGTAAAATCTCTCATAACAAACACCTCTTAATAGTAGCGCTGTTAGGTGCATAAATTGTTTCTACTGTAAAACTGTTTAAAAACACCTCCCAATAGTGGACACTATACCGGGTGTTGCATCGTCGAGCGGGACATAGGAAATCCCATGTAATTTTAAATGGGGTCAATTATTGGCTTCCCTAATTATTTTAGAGAAAAATTCTATTTAGGTTTATTAAAGAGCACTAAAACCCACATTCAAAAGAATAACTTTAGATATTTTTGATGAGCCCGTTTACGGGTTATCGCCGATTTCTTTTTAACTATTTCTTCTTTTTATGGCCCCGTATTTGCGGGCACCAGTCAAGGTAAAAGATGACTGTCAAATAAAGTTGTCATTTTGAAATGTGTGCTTTATTGTTATAAAAACTCGTATATCGAAAATATTAAAGGTGTATTTATGAGTACAAATTAATCTGAATAAAACTAAAATAAAGTATCCAATTACAAGGTTAATTATGACATTTTACATGTTTCAATATTTTACTAATTAATAGGTAGGAAGGTACTATTAAATTGTTAGAACTTTAGGATTTAAGAAGATGTTCAAATATTCCTCCATTGACTGCTAGACAATAACCGAGGCGATCACAAAATTCTCTTCTTACATTCGCTAGTTGGTAAACTGAAATTCTATTGCATTCGGCAGAAATAGCATTTTTTAACTCCTCTAGATTTGGGTATTTTTTTATCTTTGTATATCCTGTTTTTTAAATGGCCCCAGAGAAAGAAATCATTTGGCGATAAATCAGTAGACCTGGCTGGCCAATTTACTGTATGATGTAAGCCAATAACATTTCCATTAAAAGCACGGTTTAAATATTCCCGGACAGCCAGGGTACTATGTGCCGGGCAGCCATCCATTTGGTACCAAACTTCCTGATTTTCCCTGGCGGCATCATGTAAAGTAGGTAAAATATGATCTTCAAGTAGTTCCAAAAAATATTCTGCATTTAAATTTCGTGTAAGAAATAATGGCCGATAATATTTTCTCCGAAAATCCCAGCCCATACATTAACTTTTTGTGGATATTGCGTCATTGTTTCCACAAACCTGTGTTAGTTTTCTTTGCTCCAATATCGATAATTTTGAACATTGGGTTCATTGTTTAAGGTAAATGTGCATTCGTCAGTGAAACAAATGTTTTTTAAAAATTCCCTATCCATGTTTGCTCTTTCCATCATACCAAAACAAAACTCCTGTCGTCGTATTTCGTCCCTATCTCTTAGCTCTTGGTGCTTTTCATATTTGTATGAATAATATTTATGTCGTTTCAAAGCTCGTAACGCTGTGGTGTGATCTAATCCTATGTCATCCTCAAGTTTCCTTGTGCTGATCTTCCCATCATTTTCTTCCACGCACAATAAAACTTGCAAGTCCCTATCATTTCTTGCATCTCTTCTTTGCTCCTGCCTTTCTTCACATCTGCAGTTATTTATTACAGTGCCTTTTGTCTCAAATTTCTTGATAGTCCTTTCCTCTGTAGATTTTGCAGGTATCGGTCTATTCGGATACAGAGCAGCAAACATGTCTGACACATTTTGATAACTATTTCCTTGATAATACCATTTAATCATCAATATTTTTTCTTCAGAAGTGTAATTCATGGGTAATATTTTCGATGTACGAGTTTTTATAACAATAAAGCACACATTTCAAAATGACAACTTTATTTGACAGTCATCTTTTACCTTGACTGGTGCCCGCAAATACGGGGCCATAAAAAGCAGAAATAGTTAAAAAGAAATCGGCGATAACCCGTAAACGGGCTCATCAAAAATATCTAAAATTATTCTTTTAAATGTGGGTTTTAGTGCTCTTTAATAAACCTAAATAGAATTTTTCTCTAAAATAATTAGGGAAGCCAATAATTGACCCCATTTAAAATTACATGGGATTTCCTATGTCCCGCTCGACGATGCAACACCCGGTATAATGGACAAAGACACTTTCTTGAAAACTTTCCTATCAAAAATACATGTATTTTACCTCCTAAACCAGACAACTATTTTTGACCCTAGAATGTTAAAAGGTTTACCTGTACTTGGGAATTTAAAATAATAATAATAATAATAGTCTTTATTAAGAACTGATAAGTAAGTTACAATTCTTAATGGGCGCTACTCAGCTTTACCCTTCTTAAATAGGACAATAATTTATCTATATGTACAGGGTTATCCAACCAAGACTGGACAAGGCGATTTTTTGACTTTTCCTGTACTTTTATAAAAAAACTGAAATAGCCATCTTAAGTCATTTTCTCCCGCGAATTCGAATATCTTCAGCAAAAAACAATTGAACATCAAACAAAAGTACTAGGGGTCACTTTGATATTTTTTTAAATGGGATGCCGTATTTTTAATGAGCTTATCCGATTTCTCATATAAATTTTGATCTAAAATGTTGGATTTTAAATTCAAAAACGCCTTTTTTCTTCAGTTTTAAATTCGGAAAATGTTCGTCTACCGTAAGATTAATACCTGATAGATGGATACCCGCTTCACCTGTTCACCCTTTAACCTGCTTTAAAGCGTCCGTCAGTTAGACAAAATAATCAAGTTTCAAATTTCTATATATTTTTCACGAATTAATTACAAATTTAGTAGTTTTTGCAAATCTATTATTGCTTACGTATAAAAAAAGTATGACATATTAGAAAAAACTATAAACTAAAGTGAATAACTTTAATCTCAATAATATAATTGTTCTATGTGTCCTCCATTATTTTCAAAACATGACCGATGCCCCCTTTTCAATCTCTCCAAAGAATCTCTTACAATATTTTGGTCCTGGTTAAGTCTATTAATTTCATTTATAATTTTTTGCTGAATGTCCTCCAGACTTCTGTTGGGTCGTTGATAAACTACATTTTTTAAATGACCCCATAAAAATGTATCCATTGGCGTGATATCGGGGCCATTTGGTGGCCAATGAATTGTTCCGTTACGGCCAATCCACTGATTGTAACGCTCGTTTAGGTATGTTACCACTTCTCGAACTGCATGAGGCGGAGCACCATCCTGCTGCCAAATGATATTGTTGTAGGCTTGCAATGGCAACCTTTCCAAGAAATCCTCGATATCGTTATGAAGAAAATGGAGGTATCTTTGGCCTGTTAAAGAGCCACGATAAAATAGTGGTCCAATAATTCGATTTTCTAACATCCCACACCAAACATTAAGTGAGCTCCAACCTTGAAACTTTATCATTTCATATCTATGAGGGTTAACTGCTGCCCAGTATCTTGTATTTTTCCGATTGTATACCCCCGATGTTGTAAATGACGCTTCGTCACTCCATAGAATTTTATTATATAAATTATATTCTTCGTCTTGCTCTCTCATCAGCATTGAAGCAACAAATCGAAATCGCAGTTCTTTTTGAAGCTGTGTTAAGTATTGAATGGGAAGGATGCAATATGGTTTTAGACCACATTTTTTTAAAGTTCTGTGAACTGTTCCATAGCTTACTCTCCGGAGCCCTGGACCATACCTTACTTCTCGTACCGCTTGCGGAATAGAACTCTTCGGATTTATAGTAAAATATTGAACAATAGCTTATATTCCGTCTTTTCATCTTTCTTGGCTTATCTTTCAATGTCTTACTTTCTTCAAATAGGGTCTTAATTCTGAGAATTGTATCCACTGAAATGTGTCTCTGGAAACTCTCAAAAAATGTTCTTTGTGTTTGTCGAGCATTCTCTCCACTTTTGTAATATATTTTATTACATTTAGCCGTTCTTCTAAAGAATATTTCATTATTTGTAATTAATTCGTAAAAAATATATAGAAATTTGAAACTTGATTATTTTGTCTAACTGACGGACGCTTTAAAGCAGGTTAAAGGGTGAACAGGTGAAACGGGTATCAATCTATCAGGTAATAATCTTACGGTAGACGAACATTTTCCGAATTTAAAACTGAAGAAAAAAGGCGTTTTTGAATTAAAAATCCAACATTTTAGATCAACATTTATATGAGAAATCGGATAAGCTCATTAAAAATACGGCATCCCATTTAAAAAAATATCAAAGTGACCCCTAGTACTTTTGTTTGATGTTCAATTGTTTTTTGCTGAAGATATTCGAATTCGCGGGAGAAAATGACTTAAGATGGCTATTTCAGTTTTTTTATAAAAGTACAGGAAAAGTCAAAAAATCGCCTTGTCTAGTCTTGGTTGGATAACCCTGTACATAATATTATTTTTAAATAACTTGAATTAACAGATTTGTAGTAAAGAGAAAAAAGGTCTTATCCAGTACATTATTAACACACACAAGAGGCACCATAAAAAAAAGAACAATTCCCGAAAACTAGCCCTCAGCGTTAGGATTCCCCTGCTTCTGCAGCAACGCAATCCTAACTCTCTTACGAAATACCACTAAAGAGGAAGAAGTAAAATAGTTGTTGAAATCATTAAAGAGTTTAACAGCGTTGTAGGTAAATCCACGCTGAAAAACAGCTTTTCTATGTTGGGGCATAGTAAGCGTATCTGATCTTATTGAAATAGGGCGAATGTCACTTCGAAAAACTAAAGCAGATCTTAAATACATGGGGGTTGACGTATTCAATAATTTGTATACAAATGTTAGTAGTAAATATTGAAATAACTGTTCCATGTTTAACCAGTTGAGTTCACAGATTTTTTGAGATATATGGTCGTATTTTTTTAAGCCAAATATAAATCTACAGCAGTTTTTCTGCATTCTCTGCAGACGCTGTTTATCCTCTCGTGTTAGACATGGATAGTACAAAATCATGCAATAAGAAAGAATGGACGTTATATAGGCTTCACATAACCTTTTTCGTATTTGAAAATTGAGAACATGTTTGTTTGCGGATAGTGTTCTTAACACAACATACGATCTTTTATTCAAATTTGAAATATGTTTACTATATCTTAATTTGTTGTCAAATAGTACCCCTAAATTCTTGGCAGTGTCCGTAAATTCAACGCGTTCGCCATTTAATTGGATGTTAACATATTCTTTAAGAAAAACAGAAGACCCGTTAGGTGCAAAAAGCAGAAGCTGGGTTTTTTTAGCATTTAATTTAAGGTTATGCTTAGCACTATATTCAGAAATTTTTTGCAAATCTGTGTTTATATCTGCTTCAATGTCACTATAATTTAGCGGATCAAAAGTACAGACAAGCTGTGTATCATCGGCGTTTGAGTGAGTTCTGGAGAATACTTTACTAGTATTATAGTACTTTACCCATATCAAAAGTATACAATACAAATAAAAGGGGCCCCAATATTGAGCCCTGCGGTACTCCCGACTTTACACAGCCAACGTCTGACGCTTCTTAGCGTAACCGCACAAGTTGCCGTCTATCCTCCAGATAGTTTTGGAAAAACGAAAGCGCTTGATTTGTAAGTTCAAAGTAATGTAGTTTTACAAGCAATAAGAGGATGATCCACGCAATCAAACGCTTTTGAGTAATCAAGTAATGTCAATACCGTTGCCCTTCCCTCATCCAGACTCCCAACAATCAGATCATTAGTGTGCAGCAAAGCAGTCGCTGTGCCATGCCCAGGGCGAAATCCGGACTGATGAGCCGGAAGTATCTCATTTTCGGTTGCATAAGAAAGCAACTGCTTATACACAACCCTCTCCAGAACCTTGCTAAGTACTGGCAGAAGACTTATAGGTATTATGTCATTATATGTTGCTGGCGAACTAATCTTTGGTCTCGGACAGACAACAATAATTGTGAATTGTTAGATTCTTATATAATTATTGTATCTTCTATTTTATAACGTATTAATAATAAGTATTATCAATAAACAATATGCATTGTCTAATACAGTTAAAGAAGGATCGTCCAAATTTTGTATCAACGGATAGTTCGGGTTAGTTTATTTTGACCTGTAATTTTCTGTATAATTCTAATTCTTTAAAAACTGGAGACGTTGACTTACTGTATGTCGCTGTTCACATAAATACCTTTTGTTACAATTTTTCTTAGACTGAACACCCAAGTTTACCTTGATTTTTTACAAAATATACTTTAAAACTGGAAGGTCACATTTGTTTGTTGTAAATATATCACATTTTATATTACAATTTTCACGCTTTTGAGCAAATCTTCAGTCTTTCTTCGTTTACATTTTTTTGATTTCTTGGATGTTAGGTATATTATGTTTTTTTTTTCGTTGACAACTCTCTGCATGGTCCTTTAACTGATTCCCAATGCTGTTACCTGAATATTGACAGATGAATTTCCATTTTCAAAATAATCTCTAATATTAAGTATAATTTTTTTAGCTTGTGAGTGTAAAAAACCAGAGAATTGCTTTTTCTTTATCATATTAGACTTTCAAATTCTCAGAGTTCCACTTCTCTGCCATCTTTGGATCGATTTATCATTTGCATTACTTCACGGGCAGTCATCGGCCCGGTGTTTTTGCTTACTTTGCTTGCGTTTCATTTTACTATAAAGGTAAGGTAGACAGGCACTTGAAAATGCCAAAAAATTCATAGATTACCTAGAACCAAAATCTTTTGCAAACAAAATTTAACAAATAACTAAGCCTAAACCATTTAACAAGCAGAGCAAAATTTATATTTTTTAAAACTATGATAACTTCATAATTGACTAAGGATTATATGTGTATAGGCTGAGTAACTAAGGAAAAGCTTTTCCAGTGTATTTTATTCTGTTGCATTTTTTCGTGTCCCACTATTGGTTGGTGAAGTACGACATTAGAGAATCCATAAACAGTAACAAAATCGACCATGAGAAGTTACTGATTTAAATTATATTTGAGTTTTTAAAATGACCGCTAGGGCGCGCAATTACTTATAATCAAAGTCAAAGTCAAAAAAAGCTTTATTGTACAAGGAATCTTTACATTCTCATTTACAAAGCTGTAAGAATTAAAAAGAAATTATCAGGCTTTCAATATGCGTTTGGTGCGCCCCACCCCTAACGAATCCTAAAATAAAGCGTCAAAATATAACAAACGAATAAACACTAAAACACTATATTATTATATTAAATTAACTGGCTATATAAAATTGCTAAAAATCCAAAGCACAATAAATAATATTCAAATAATTAAAATAGTTCAATCAATATTCTAAAATTTTGGGCAAACTATTACCACACTCAAGGAACAGTACAATATCACCCAAAGGTTACTACACACAACATTATTAAAATTTCATCTAAAAATAACAAAAAGATGATTAAAAAAGTGACATAAAGATTGTTAAATTAAAAGTAAAGTTGCACGATTACCAGAAAAATAAAATAATACAAAAATCACACCAATACAAGGAACACTGAGACAAGAGAAGCAGACTTCAATACACTAGGAGCTATCATAGAAAAAATCTTCCACCGTATAATAAGCTTTAGAAACTAAGAGCCTTTACTTCTTTTCGAAATTTTTTAATATTCTGGATTTTTCTAATTTGTAGCGGAAGGTATAGGAAATATTTTCTTAACGTTGTAGAATATAGAGTTTTTGATTTGACTGGAATAGGGTATAGGTAAATGAATTTTAAATATTTGACGAATGTTGCGTACTGGGGTTAAATTAATTTCACTCTTAAATTTCTTATACATTAAGCAAGATGTCTCCAACAAAGACAAACAGGCCAAAGTTAAAATCTTATGTGATAGAAATAGTGGTCGGCTAAAGTCTCTAATTTTGGCTTTACACATATTTAATGGCTCTTTTTTGCAGAACATATATTACGTTAAATAAATGCTGGGAGCAGCAGCCCCAAAAACTTATGCCAAATCTTAAATGGGACTCAATTAGGGAGAAATGCGATCCTTGTAGCAGCGAAATTCAAGTTATTAGAAATTACCCTAATCGCATAGCAGTTGGAGCCCAGTTTTTTACTGAGGTTAATTATATGTGATCCAAATTTTAATTTATCATCCATGTATAACCCTAAAAATCTATTTACTTCTTCATTATTTATTACGTGGTCTCCAACTATAACTTCATTGAAATTGCATTTAAAAGTAAGAATGTTTGTTTTTGTTATGTTGAGAGATAAAAAGTTTGCGTCTGTCCACTTTTTAACCATTCTTTACATCTGACTCAAGTTCACTCAGATTTTTACCTGCCCAAAGTATTGTAGAATCATCAGCAAACAGAGTAAATTTACCTTTTATTTCAATATTTGTTAAATCATTAATATATATTAAAAGCAATAGGGGACCGAGGACAGATCCCTGTGGCACTCCTGATCTAATTTCCAATTGATTGGAATATTTACTATTAAAACTTACAGTTTGGAACCGTTCACCTAAATATGATTTAAACCACTCCAATGCTCTTCCCCTTACTCCATACTTTTCGAGCTTGAACAACAGAACTTTGTGATTAACACAGTCAAATGCCTTCGACATATCGCAGAATACTGCCGCGGCTACCTCACTATCATTAAGATTTAAATATAAGTTTTCAAGAAATGAAGAAATGGCGTCATTTGTGCTTTTTGATTCCTGAAAAACCGAATTACTCTGCGCAAATTAAGTTATATTTATGTAAAAAAGAAAGTAACCGATTCTTTACCAATTTTTCTATTATTTTCGAAAGAGTAGGCAGTAAAGATATTGGTCTAAAATAGAAAGGACAATTAGAGTCGCCTCCCTTATATAAGGGTAACACAGTTGCTATTTTTAAACACGGTGGAAAAATTCCTGATACGAATGAGTGATTTATACAATACACAAATACTGAAGATATATTTTTAATTTCGCCAACATTTGTGGGTGCTAGAAAAAACGACTGGGGGACATGAATATTTTTCAAAAACTGTCCAAAATCGTGGTTTGAATTTATCTTAGAACTTAGATTTTTAGCCACGGAACAATGAAATTAATTAATTTTTTGACAATCTAAATCCGAGTTCCCAAATGTAGTTTTGTTTTTACCTCTCAAATTGTTAACCATTTCCCAAACTTCCTTTTGTTTATTTCTAGAATTTTTGATTCGATCATTAAAATATTGTTGCTTAGCAGTTTTAATCGTTTTCCTAAATATTTTACAATAATTATTAAAATAGAGCATAAACCAAGCTTTATCCAAAGCAGGCTTAACATTGCCCTAACTAACCAAAAAATTACATGCAACTGCCTCATAATCAGACAATCCCGCATTAACAAAATTACATTCTACACTCGCCTTATCAAAGCCACTGCAGATATAGGCCAACCCTGTAGCTGAATTTGAAGTAATACGGGTCAAATCAATTTTCTTGAGCCAGACATCAGTCTTTTGCACGTGTTTTTTGCTGTAGATATCTTGTGGATAACAATTTTGTGAAGTTTTAATTGTCTTCTCTGCTTCTGTTTTGGCCTTACGTGCTTTCCCTATTCTACATATATTAATAATAAGCTTTATGGTTTAACAGATCTACATCCATTAATAAGACAATTTTATGATATATCGTACAACAAAATATTAAGGACACAGCATAATAGTGCAATACTACTAACTACAGAAAAGAAACCTGAGATTAAGGTAATATAATAAAATTCCTAGCCAATCGCCGAAAGATAATGATCATAATGATCAAAGTAAAGGTGATATAAACAATATATTATATGAAATAAGAACAACTTTACATAAATCTAACTACGCTATAAACTGAGCATGGGTGCAGCCATTCATATCAATGTCATTGCAAGTAGCATTAAAAATGCTCATGGCCTGAAAGACGGGGCTTTTTACTAAGAAGTTACTTTACTTTACTTTACATAATATGCTTTATTGTCAGATATTCTTAGAATTCATCGACAACGCGATTTTGTTGTAACAATAATATAAAAATCTGGTAATTATAATTATAATTATCCTGGCCATGACTATACAGGGTGTCTCAAAACTCAGTATCAAGATTTTAGGGGCGTATTTGCCAGGTCAAAATAAGCCTTTTTTTTCCTATAAGCATGTGTCCGCAAACGCTTCGTCACCGATCTACAGAGTGTTAAATTTTCAAAAAAATTTTATTTTTTCCTTCATAGCTCTTTTAGTTTTTGAGATATTAAGATAAAATTTAAAACATAGATTACGCTTTAGGGCTTACATCATCTAGTATACCGAGTGATTGTAAGAATCTACAGGGAGATATTTTTTCAGGGGTCATGCTCCCTTTTCTCCGCATAAACTTTTTTATAGTGCGCTGCTGGCGGATTCTGAAATATGCAGTACATTCTTTGTTTTGTTTATAAACTTTTTTATCTCTTATAATTTTTATGCATCTAAGATCGTTATCGAGAAAAAAATTTAAACAAATTTTTGTAATTAGCTACATTTAATTAACATTTATAACAACAGGGGGGAATAAATACCACAATGAAAACAAAAGACGCTATACTTATTTGTTATAAGATTATTTAAACATTACCTCAAAAATAAGAAACTTAATCAACTTTGACTTTTTATAAAAGATGCTGGAAATGCCCTCCTCTTTCTGCGATACAACCCTCTACTCTTCTTCTCATAGACTGCCGTACGCGTTCTAATATTCCGGGATTATTTCTTACCGTTTGAAAGGCATCCATAATTCGTCCAGTTAGAACTTCGATGGAAGGCACTGGTCCTGCATCATAAACTAGACTCTTTACATGCCCCCATAAAAAGAAGTCCAGCGAGTTGCAATCTGGGGACCGTGGGGGCCAAGCAATTGGACCTGCTCTGCCAATCCACCGATTGGGAAACACTGTGTCTAAATAATCGCGGACGGTGACTCGAAAATGAGGGGGGGCCCCATCGTGCATAAACCACATTTGTTGACGAACGTGTAAAGGCACATCCTCCATTAATGCAGGCAATTCATTCTGTAGGAAGTTTAAATATGTGTCACCGTTTAAAATTCGCGGTAAAATAAAAGGACCAATTAAAGTATCTCCTACTATTCCTGCCCATATGTTTACGCTAAACTGTTCCTGGTGTCGAGATTCTCTGATCATGTGTGGATTTTCTAGTGCCCAAATATGAACATTGTGGTAATTCACTACTCCGTCGCGTGTAAATTGAGCCTCGTCGGTAAAAAGGATACGATATAAAAATTCAGAATCCACAGTACACTTGCGCAGTATCCATCTGGAGAACTGCAAGCGCTGTGGAAAGTCTCGAGGAAGCAAACCTTGGACGCGCTGAATATGATATGGGTATAGCATGTTTTCGTGTAAAACCCTCCAGACAGTTGAACGGGAAACATCCAAATGCCGTGCTATTTGTCGAGTACTCATACCAGGGTTTTCGTCGATAACATTTAAAATCTCTTCATCAACTGCTGGGTTGCGTGCTTGTCTTGGTCTACCAGTATCGTGCATTGGAGTCTGAAATCTGCCGTATTCCCGAAGGTGTTGATGGGAATTTATAAAAGTTCTGTAGTTGGGAAGCCGGCGATTAGGAAATCTTAGAGCGTACAACCTCTGAGCATTAAGCCCGTTACCATTAGCCAGACCATAAACGAAATGGATGTCAGCCAGATGTTCAAATGAATATGGTCCATTTTCCATTTTAATGTTAAACAAATCAAAAAATATACGATAAGTTATAAACCAACTTTTAAATAATGTCAAATGCATAAACCAACTTTTAAATAATGTCAAATGCTTCAAAATAAGCGTAAACGTCAAAATGAAAATAGCAGTCAAAGCCCACTAATTGTTTTTTTTATTGTTTCATTGAAAAATTTCAATTAAATATGGCGAATTACAAAAATTTGTTTAAATTTTTTTCTCGATAACGATCTTAGATGCATAAAAGTTATAAGAGATAAAAAAGTTTATAAACAAAACAAAGAATGTACTGCATATTTCAGAATCCGCCAGCAGCGCACTATAAAAAAGTTTATGCGGAGAAAAGGGAGCATGACCCCTGAAAAAATATCTCCCTGTAGATTCTTACAATCACTCGGTATACTAGATGATGTAAGCCCTAAAGCGTAATCTATGTTTTAAATTTTATCTTAATATCTCAAAAACTAAAAGAGCTATGAAGGAAAAAATAAAATTTTTTTGAAAATTTAACACTCTGTAGATCGGTGACGAAGCGTTTGCGGACACATGCTTATAGGAAAAAAAAGGCTTATTTTGACCTGGCAAATACGCCCCTAAAATCTTGATACTGAGTTTTGAGACACCCTGTATATAAGAATATGCCTACCTAATCGAAAAAATGTATTTTTAAAACACTACAACCCAATAGGGGTAAACAATTAATAAAATAAGAATACTTGACAATGTGTAAGTACATAAAAATACAAATACAAAAAACAAAGTCAAAAATCTAAAACAGCATACAAATTAAATAAATGAAAATAAAATTGTAAAAATTAAAATACGAAAACAAATATGTAATCTAGATAGGTATTTGATTAAAAAACATTTTTAAAAGTCTTCATTGTAAAATTTGTCCAAGCTGTAATATGTCTTCCGGAGTCAAACACTCTTTACCCTCCTGCGGAACTGGAGATATGGCAATTGTCTACACTCGATACTCAAGTGGTTGTAGATCTTAAGACTTTCATAGATTATTGACCGTTTGATCAAAGTGAGACTAGGTATAGGAAGGCGTATATTTTGTTTTTGTCGCGTGTTATATTTGTGTGATTTTGATGCGTTTTCAAGTTGATGAAAGTATTTTTTGTGAAGCAGAGAAACTGTTTCTAAGATAAATAAACATGTTAATGTTAAAATGCCATGTCTGACAAATAATGGTCTACAGTGGCCTCTACTTTTCATCCTGCACATATACCTAATAGCTCTTTTTTGCAACACAAAGATGCTACTAAAAAGTTGCTGGTTACAAAAGCCCCAGAATACTATACCATATCGAATATATGATTTAAATAAAGAAAAATATACCATTTTTGCCGTGGAAGTGTCCAGTTCAGCGGACAACCACCCTAATTGCAAAACATCCCGATGATAACTTGCTACTCAGCCCAATAATGTGCTTCTCAAACCTCAACCTATTATCGATAGAGATACCCAAGAAGTCAACTACCGTTTTGTTTTCAATTTAATCATTTTCTACATGAAGGCTGATGTTGTTAAAACCAAAAGTCAGTATTTTGGTTTTATTAATATTAAGGCAGAGAGAATTTGAGTCACACCATTCCTTAACCTTGCACAGATCATCATTCATGGTCCTTTCCAGAAGTTCGACACTACTTGAACGCCACAAAAGGGTAGAGTCGTCGGCAAACAGTTAGTGGATGGGACAGGAATGTAAAACGCAAGGGGGTCTCTAATTGAGCGAGACTGTGTATTAAAGTTAGCTTGACATAGGAGATCCAAGCAGTCAATAAGTTATTTACATAATTTGAATATAAGCTGATATAAGACATACAGACAGGGAGGGTATCTGATGTATATTAAGGAGAACATCATGATCAGTTGTTCTACGAGGAAAAGCTACGTCCATTTTAAACCATAGGAATTTAACTGCGCTGTACATTTTTAATGTGTATTGCATATTTATTATAAATGGGATGCCATATAATCGCTTTATACTCTTAACTTTGATCGTATGTAGCTATAGTATAGTATTTTCAACGTTTGAATATTCAAAAAGCTCTTGGAATTCCGGAAGATGAACCCAATAGATCTGTTAGCACTACAGCAAATGTGATTTACATGTGCTGCAAATGAGAGCCTCAAATCAAAGGTGATGCCAAGATCTTTGAACATATCACACCGTTTAATATCCCCAAAGTGTAAATAAATAATATTATACGGGGTCGTTGGTATGTATGGAAACGGTCGATTATTTCTTAAAGTACAACAGCTAGCAAAAAATATTCCAGATAAAAGTTTGAGGGTTTTTAAAGTCTATTAGAATTTAAAAAAGTTAAGTATACAGGACGAGTCAGAAAGCCGTAGAGAAGTAAAGTTACTTTTTTTTTAATGGAACACCCTATATCTTAGAATATTTTTGAATTTTACATAAAATTATAATTACTTTTTAAAAAGTGCATTATAAGTCTAAACTTAATAGTTTCCGAGATATCGACTTTTCAAAAATTACATTTTCGAGTTTTAACAGCTTCTAGCTTTCTAACGGTACGTCTTAGAGTAAAACTGCTTACGGGTCCTTATCTTAGTTTTTAATTATCTTTCTAAAAGTGTCAACTTCCGGTTAAACCGGATGTAACTCAAAAGCCGGAAATATAGCACTTCCGGTTTAACCGGAAGTTGGTACTTTTGGGAAGATAATAAAAAAGTAAGCTAGGACATGTAAGCCGTTTTGCTCTATGGCGTACCGTTAGAAAGCTAGAAACTGTCAAAGTTCAAAAATACCATTTTTCAAAAGTCGATATCTCGGAAACTATTCAGTTTATGCTTATTAAGCTTTTATTATTAAATAATTATAATTTTATGTAGAATTCAAAAATGTTGTAAGATATGGGGTGTTCCATTAAAAAAAAAGTAACTTTGTTTTTGTACGGCTTTCTGGCTCATCCTGTATGCTTATCTTTTTAAAATTCTAATGGACTTTATAAAACCATAAAACTTTAGTCTTGAATATTTTTCGTTAGCTGTTTTACTTTAAGAAATAATCGACCGTTTCCATACATACCAACGACCCTGTATTATTTATCAGGGGGGGGGGGGGGGGCTTGGCACTTTTTAGGGAATTTGTCTCGAGTTTGGTAATGACTATTTTTATATAATACAAACATAATAAACATGTTTAAGCACATACAGATGTTTCATACACCTAGGAATGATTATTTATTAGTATAGTTGTTAGCTATCCTATAAAAACATATATATTTTTAGGGCCGGGCGGCATTACTTCAAAAAGCATTGCTAGCTAGAAAGGTTGGCGCAGGAGGAGACGCGTCTTCGGGACCAAGCCCACCTCCTACCAATGCACCAGCTCCTTCCACAGCCGCGTCTTCGGGACCAAGCCCACCTCATACCAAGGCAGCGGCTCCTTCCACAGTCGCAGTTGAAACAGTCGCAGAAAAATTAGCAGAAGTTAGTGTTACTGAGGAGCCAAAAGAGATCGCTTACTTCAAAGGTAAATTTTATCATAAATGTTCTGTATAGTCCGCCGCACGTCGCTAGCACTACGACGTATGAAGAGAAAGGGGAAATGAAAGCCATACATATGGAGTTTTGAGCCGCGTGTCATAGATGTGCATACAACTTTTCTGAATATAATATTAATAATAAAAAACTTTATTAAAAATTTAGCGAAGATATACCTTGGTTGCATAGATTGTTATCATTGATCATTAACACCACCAACCGAATGGTAAAGAGGAACTCACTAGTATATACACTGAGACTAGAGTAATTAGTAACTGTAGCTACCCTAAGATACAGAGGCTATAATATGATTATGGTACCGTTTTCCAGCATTCATCTGTTCATTCAGTAAAACAGTTAAATGGGTAACCCTATATATTTTTTAATAATATAATTTAGTTTGTAACGTTTTATTAAAAAATCACATTTTTTGTTAGTAGGCCATGGCGGGTATTTAAAAAAAGAAAAGAACGCAGTCATTTATGTCATATTAAAAACTTCTTTAGTTTCTGTCAAAGTATTCAGGTTCTCTAAGTTGTTTTAAAATATCTAATTAATAGTAAAAAATCAGTTTGTCCTAATTATAGCAGAAAATGTAAACTTTGAAAATAATGAAAAATACGACATGCTCGTTTGTTATGTCCATTGTAATAAAAGTGCAGATGAAGCATTA
Organism: Polydrusus tereticollis; assembly: GCA_963920685.1. NCBI lineage: Eukaryota > Metazoa > Arthropoda > Insecta > Coleoptera > Curculionidae > Polydrusus > Polydrusus tereticollis. The sequence goes on from OY987328.1 coordinate 23,752,549, forward strand.
GAAGTGTATTTTAGTAGGTAAATATACGCCTTTTTGTAGTATCTTTATGAAGATTTATTACATTTTTTAAAATAGTTGTAGATATCCCGAAAGACGACAGCCGGATAAAAGAATTTTTCTAAGGATGAAATCAAATTTAATTCAACACGGTTCATTTTCTAAACCTCGGCCTAAAATCTACAACAAGGAAAACCGCGAGATTGATGAAATAAATGTTTTAGCTTCTATTGAAACAAAAAATCAAGAGTTCAAACAATCCTAAGAGACACAATTTTAAGCCATATAAATTCCACCAAGTACAAAACTTACAACCTGGCGATGCACAGCGCCGTAAAGAGTTCTGTAACTGGTATTTACAAAATATCAACAGGGAAAATAATTTTGAAAGAACCGTTATATGGTCCGATGACTCTCATTTTACCCGTGCTGGTATATTTAATCGGCACAATACGAGATTTTGGTCTCAGGAAACATTTCATGTTTTGTACTAGGAAGCAAAATAATTTATAATATATTTGAAGGCAACGTCAATGCAAATAAATATTTGGAAGTTCTGGAAAACGTTGTGCCGGAAATAATAGAAGACGTGCCCTTAGCGGGTCTCAATAACTTGCATCTGCAACAAGATGGAGCACCCGCTCACAATGCGCTAATTATCAGGGCCTACTTAAACAATAACTACTTAGGCCACTGGATTGGAACTAATGGACTTGTAAGATGGCCACCAAGGTCACCCGGTTTTGGATTTCTTCTTGTGGGGATATCTTGAAAATAAAATTTATTCTATTCAATACGAAACACTGCAGATTTAAGAAATGCCACTGAAAGAGCATTTAGGGAGTTACAAACGCGGCCTTTTATTATTTTAAATTCAACTATGTCAAAACATGTCTAAGGCATAATGGAGAACAATTTGAGCAATATTTATGAGAAAGTGGAAAAAATTGTCCATACTTTCAGTGGAGTCAATGTAATGTAAATAAAACAATGCAGTCTTCCTCCACAGTTTGTGCAGGAAGACTGCATTGTTTTATTTACAATTATGAAAAAGTTCTATAAATTTTAGCTTTCGTTTCTAATGTTTTACGTAGTAGAACACAACTCGATTTATGCATTGTTATTATTTTTACTGAATTATAATTGCTAATTAGATTAAGGAGTCCAAAATATATTTCTTCTGCAGTAATTATCATACCAGTAATAGTTTTTTTAAATACCCCTCATGGCCTACTAACAAAAACGTTAATTTCGTGTTTAATATTAAAAATAAAAATGAGGTATTATATTTTGGCGTATCTGGTGTAGTTATGATTTACTTCACGTACGCCTATTATAGTATTTGTGTAGAGATTTACGTAATAGTTTATATTTTGGCAGTGCCGAACACGTAGTTGGTTTAACAATTCTTTATTAAACAAAAAGGGTAAAAACGGTGTAAAGTTAAAGAATAATGTATAGAAATGAAAATGATGCTGATTGAATTGTTTAGCAAAACCAAGTGACCCGTGTAGTGACTGAGAAGGTACCGTCTTTGGGATCCGTGACCATTTTTAGCCAAGACAGACAGATGGGTAATTTTTGGGGGCCTGGTCCTTTTGTCTATATTTATTGCTATAACAAGTCAATACTGTAAATAATAAAGTTTGGGCCAGGCCACTCTAGTAGGTATACGCATCTGTTATATTATGTCACGTTTTGGGTTACTTGCTTTTTCCAAGCGTAGCACAAGCTGAAACTAAGAAATTTTACATACAGTGTGATTTAAAAATAAATGAAATTTAAATAATAAATTTACAATATTCTCAAATACACAAAAGTTGGGACAGTGCTCCCACAATATATTTCTGAGAAGCTTGTTATAAACTGAATTATATTATTAAAAAATATATAGGGTGATCCATTTAAAAAAAAAAGCAAGTTTGTTTTTTTCTCGGAAAATATTGAACTTGCAAAAAATCTGAGTGCGTCATTGGATTCTACGTAAACAAATACAAAAAGAATATTTGTTTTCTCTTTGATAAGCTACAGGGTAACCTAAATATGTCCCAAAATGTAAAATTTTCAAAAACATCCCGTGTCTTAAAAACAAGGAGGACTAGAAAAATTCTGGTTGCGGTATCATTTGTTTCACAAAAAAGTAGCATGTAGATGGTAGATGTTGGCTCACCCGACATCGCCCGGTGAAATACCATCGCATCGGCTTAGGTGGCGTGAAGTTGCTCTTTGAGCTAACGTTTCGTCACTGTGCCGATGTCTCCGGTTTCCAGGGTGGGAAATATACAAAAAATGCTGTGATGATGGTTCCAAGATCAATAAATTCCGGAGTTAAAAACGCCCCCCGATCGGATCTCCGGGTGGGGGTGGGTCCTGGCGCCTTATCAAGCGAGATTATCCAATCATCCACCATGTCCAGTAGCCATGCGGGTCCTTCGAACAATATTCTAAATGGAAATGGTGTGAAAACTGGAGTTGTTAAAAGACCCGAGATTAGCAACTTCCAAATTGACTTCTGCAATATAAGAGGACTGAACTCCAACATCAATGCAGTCCATCAACATCTACAATCTACCAAACCTCATGTACTTGCACTAACCGAAACCAAAGTCAGATCATCGATTAGTACGGTCAGCTATTTATATCCTGGGTACGACTTTCATCACCGATTTAGGCGGAATTCTGGCCTTTGTCTCTTTGTCCGGAGTGATATTTCTTGTCAACGAGAGGAGACACTCGAGCCTAACGACTTTGATGTAATGTGGTTTAAAATATCAACGCAGAGAACTACTAAATTCATCTGCTGCCTTTACCGGCCGCCAAGCGATACCCATTATAGAGACTTGTTCTCGTCTCTTGCTAATACTATCGACTTTTTGCAAACCCACCATCCCAATTCCGAAGTTGTCATCCTTGGCGACTTCAACATTCATAATGTCAACTGGCTCAAATACTCAAACATGACTGACGAACAAGGTCGTGAAGCCGAATCCTTTGCCATCAGCTCTGGCCTCACCCAGCTGGTGGGTGAACCAACTCGGATTCCAGACCGAGATGGTGATTTTGCTAGTTTGTTGGATCTTTTCTTAACTTCAAACCCCGACTTGTACACTGTCACCGTGAAGCCGCCGTTAGGAACGTCTGACCACAACCTTATTTCGGCACTGAACAAACTACCAATTAGTGCTGAAGAGCCTCCTAAACCACGCAAGATATGGCATTATACATCAGCTAAGTGGGAGGACCTAAGGGACCATTTTCGAACCTTTCCTTGGCGGGACGTTTGTTTTACCTCTGATGATCCATCCATCTGTGCAACAGAAATATCGGAGGTTATCCTTACTGGTATGGAAGCCTTCATCCCTTTCTCAAAAAAGTGCCCTTCTAACGGCAAGCCTTGGTTTACCAAAAATTGCGAACGAGCTGTTAAATCAAAAAATTATTTCTACCGACAATGGCGTAAAAATCCTACCGCCGAAAATCGTACCATCTTTGTTAACGCTCGAAACCAATGCAAGCAAACGATAAACCAAAGCAAAGAAGCACACAACCAGAGGATCAGAGACAAACTTCTTGAATGTCCTAGCGGCTCAAAATCATTTTGGTCGGTAGCTAAGGCCGTCAGTCAGAACTTTACCAAGTCAACCATTCCACCTCTAACACGTTCTGATGGCACCATTGCGACCAAAGCACAGGAAAAAGCAAACTTACTGGCGGAACTATTCTCTTCACATTCAACGGTAAATTTTCAGGGAAGTACTCCACCGAACATTACCCCTGTAGAATCGAGAATGCCCGAGATTGTCTTTCGCCACCGCCATGTTAAGCGAATCTTGAGGAGTCTCGACACTAAAAAGGCTTCTGGTCCTGACGATATTCCAGTCATTGTAATTAAGAAATGCGCTGACGAACTGACACCGGTATTTTGTAGGCTTTTTAACTTATCCTACAAAAAAGGAATATTTCCTTCTTGCTGGAAAACTGCGAGAGTCCAGCCCATACCCAAAAAAGGCAAGAAGACCTTGCCAAACAACTATCGTCCAGTCGCATTGCTCTCGGTTATATCAAAAGTTATGGAGAAGGCTATCAACGAAAAATTACTAAAATACCTGGAAGGCTTCAACATTATTAGTGACCGCCAGTATGGATTCCGTAAGTCTAGATCAACAGGAGACCTTCTCGCTTATGTTACTCATGTTTGGAACAACGCAATAGAACACCATGGGGAGTCCCGGGCGGTAGCACTGGATATTTCCAAAGCTTTTGACCGAGTATGGCATGAGGGGCTCCTAACTAAAGTGAGAGCATACGGAATGCCGGTTCAATTTTGTTCATGGCTGTCGAGCTTTCTTAAAGACCGTTCTCTGCGAGTGGCGATGGACGGATTTCTTTCAGACACATTTAACATCAACGCCGGAGTCCCTCAAGGTTCTATATTGTCGCCCACCCTTTTCTTACTATACATTAACGATCTTTTGGAAAAAACTAAAAATCCTATATATAGCTTCGCTGATGACAGCACACTTGTTTCAACTTTTACTTTGGATGCTCGGACATCGGCTGCTAATGCACATCTCTATAGGCAGCAAGAGGTCTCACATCTCAACAAAGACCTGGAAGAAATTTTGTCTTGGGGTGACAGTAACCAAGTAGAATTTAACGCTAAAAAGACCCAGGCGGCAGTTTTTTCTAAAAAAGTTAATGTTGAAGAACCGGATATAGTTATGGCGGGACACTCAATTCCCTTGGCTTCATCAATTCATTTATTGGGCGTTAATCTGGATAGTCATATGTCTTGGCATGGCCACGTTGCGGCCATTGCTAGGGCAGCCTCGCAAAAGCTTGGAGTACTTTTCCGAACAAAGAACCTCTATACACCCCAACAACTTTTGATGCTCTATAAAGCCCAAATTCGACCATCACTGGAGTACTGTTCGCATATTTGGGGCTCTGCTCCTAAACATACCCTGAGATTGCTAGATTCCATTCAAAGAAGAGCCATTCGCTTGATCGGTGACCATAGTCTGACAAACAACCTGGAAAGCCTTGAACATCGAAGGCAGGTTGGCGACTTGAGTCTATTTTACAAATATTTTCATGGCAAGTGTTCAACTGAGGTTGCCCGCTTAATCCCACCCAGAGCGGTGCATGGTAGAAATACACGACGAGCCACTGCAGCCCACCAGTACGTGGTTCAGCTTAGTGTCCCTCGAACGACACTGTTTCAAAATTCTTTCATCTGGAGAACGTCATCACTCTGGAACGACCTCCCTGAGATCGTCTTCCCCAACGAGTATAGTCTCCAAAGATTCAAGACCAACGTGAATCGTTTCCTGCGCACACGCACCGCTCCTAGAGCGCCATAAAGGATTTATCCTGTAGTGCTGTGCCTTATCATAAAAAAAAAAAAAAAAAAAAAAAAGCACAGTGCTGCGAAAACCATATCCTTCTATCTTTACTAATAACTGAGTTACCCCGTAAAATCATCGAAAACTGGACACCCTGTATAATACAACTTAATTTTTAAATTTTAGTCATCATGTTCCGAGTAGTCCGATGAACTATTGTCGTTGGGGTTCAGAGAAATAATAAGGGGTTCTTCAGTGTTTTCTAGCATGTTATCAGCTTCCCACATTCTTTCTTGTGTTTCAATCACATGTTCGATGCACTTACTCCATTTTTCACAATCCACTATATTTATTCCCTCTTGCAAGGGGTTTCCAACGTCTCTCATTTTAAAAGTGGTGTTATGCCTTGCTACAAACCCTTTTACTTGCGCTCACACCAATTCAATGGGGTTTAATTCACAGTGATATGGCGAGTACCGTTATATTTCGTTTTGAAGCGATTTCGTCGAGAACAAATTTCGTACAAAGAGATTTATTCAACTTTACAATCTTCAGTAGCTCCTTTCTCAGCATATTTTTATGAAATTGCTTCTTATTAACAGTAAGCCAATGAATGATGTCATTTCTTTTCCAAGAAGACGTTGGTATTTTTCGGATTTTCTTAAGTGGTAGCTGGCATTATCCATGACTATAACAGACCCAGGAAAAATAAGATCTAGCATTTGCTGAAAATATTCTTCAAAGACATCATCGTTCATGTCTTCATGACAGTCTCCAGTTCGTTTTCATTTAAATGCTAGTAAGCCGCCATTGACAGTTGACCTTTTCCCGAGGGTGCTTCTATTCTAGTGGACCATCCTTCTATGAAAGCTTGCCTCGCGCTTTTAATATGTTTATCCTGCCATATTTTACCAACGGTATATCCTTCATTTAACCATGTTTCGTCCATATAATAGATATTCCTGTTTTCTGTTCGAAACTGTCAAACTGCCCTGAAATATCGTCGTCGCCAGCAGATGATTTCGCCTTTTTCTATTAAAAGTGATTTTCTGTTTTGAATTTTTTCATAACAAAAATTCATTTCCTTCAAAGTTTTCCGTATTTTTTTCTTACACATGGGTGGAATGAAATCATCCTTTTTCATTTCATGCATTATTTTGTCCAAGGTAGGTATTTCTTTTTTTAAGTAAAATGATTCTTCTAATGGCAGTCTTTTCATCCTCATTTATTACAGTTTCTTTTCTTCCTGTACTTCTTTTTGGTGACCTGATGGGGCCGCGTTTATCCTCGTGCACAAGTCGGTATGTTGTTGACTGTCCGACTCCAGACATATTCGAAAACATTTTATCTATTTTTTCATAACGGCAGAGACCACTGGGTTTTATAGTTCAATAACGATTTGTTACTCTCTCACATCAAGCAACAAACTATAACCACGGCAGCGAGCGCGACCCGACTTGCTATAGGAGATACTGACGTCACCCAGCGGTTTCCGCGAGTCGATGTTCGTAAATTATTTTAAAGGCTTTAGAGTAGTTTAGAGGCTTCAGAAAATTAAAAGCAAAAGCAGCTCGTACTGAACTTATAAAATCTTTCAGAAAATGTAATAAAAAAATGCTAAATGACCCTATTGTCGGAACAGGATTGGGTAGAGGTGTAAAGAGCGGCTGAATCTTTTGTCAGGCTTGTTTAATGTCAGTCAGAGGTTTCAAAATGAATACAGGCAAACAAAAAAAGAATCGACTAATCCAGTCACGGGCTAAGTACTATGAAAAAATTAACAGTTCCCATAATAAAATGAAATCAATGGGTCCGGTTTGTAATGAAATTTCTGGAAAAGGTGGAAACAATAATTCTACTATTGAGGTAAGAAGAAAAGAACAGCGGAACAAATCGTGAATGGGTATAATAGTAATCTAATTAATGCAATACCGAACTTGTTAAAAGACCTTATGAATATACCGTTCGATACAACCATTGTTCATAATAATGCTTCCACGTATGCCAGACTGACAACTCCTAATGAACTGCGTGAGTTTGCCAATAAAATAAATAACAAAAACAGCTATGAAATTGATGAAATACCTACAAGTATAGTCAAAAATTCAGTACCTATATACAGGGTATCCCATAACTAATGGTACACAGTAAAACTGCAGATTTCTTGGGTAAAAATATTGCGATTTGGCCAAACTTCGCTTAGTTCAAAAGTTGATAATAACCGAGATACAGGGTTCAAGTGAAAATTTTATTTTTAATTTTCCTAATTAACTTTTTTTTTAACCAATATGTTAACATAAAATTTTGTGATTAGGGGTTTTTCGGGGCGAGAAATTTAAATTTGTTAAGAATTTTAATGTAGATTGTAGAGGGCTCTCTCTGCGGCACTCTAGGTACATAGAAACAAGTGTAACTTTTTTGTGCCTTAGTGTACTTATGTTTTTATTAAAAATATCAATTTTCTCATTAATTTTACGCAAAAAAGGTGTACTTTGTAAATGTCGCTCCGAGTAACGGTTTTCGAGATTTATACATTTACAATTGTCCAGTGCGCATTTTTAAATACATATTTAAATACCACATTATTGTGTTAAAAATTAATTATTACATTATTGATAACAGAATTTAATTACAAATAATTCAGATTATAACAGTAGTAACATAGATATTTTAAAATATTATTAATTTATTAATATTTTAAAAATTATGAAAACTCCAGACCAAAATTTCCTAGTAATTAAACGGCCACCAATGAAAATATTAATAATTTAAATAAAAATTTCATTTCTACATAAATAAATACACAATATATGTCAATAAAAGAAAAGATCAATTTTTGACAATAATTGCTCAAAGTGATTGCCGTTAACTTCAATGCATTTGGCTACCCGCTTATTGAACGACCGCCTGATTTTATATAATAAGTGTTCGTTTTGAAACGATTGCGCCGCATTCTCAATTCTTTGCCATAGTTGTTCCCGAGTGTTGATCGTTTCTTCATAAACAATGTATGTAATGTATCCCCATACACAAAAATCAAGGGGGTTGAAATCGGGGCTTCGGGCAGGCCAAGGCATTTCGCTTCCACGACCTATCCAGCGGTTAGGAAATGTTGTATTTAAGTAGTCTCTGACAAGCTTGGAAGAGTGTGGCGGGGCACCATCTTACATAAAAAACATATCTTCTTAGCTCTAACGGTAGGTTATCCAAACAGTCGGTCAGCTGATTTTGCAAAAAATTAAGATAGAGCTGTCCGTTTAAATTGGGTGGTAGCTCGACTGGACCCAACATGTAATTGCCAATAAGTCCACACCAAACATTTATTTTAAACTCATGCTGGAAATGGCGTTCGGTTACTAAATGGGGATTTTCTAAATTCCACGCATGTTTATTTCTAAAATTGAAGACACCTCTTCGTGTGAAAGTCGCTTCATCGGTGAATAAAACTGTATTCAGAAACATTGGGTTAGCGTTTTGCTGGGTACAACAGAAATGGGCAAATTCCAGTCTGGCTGGAAGATCAACATCCAATAAATTGTGAGCAGGCGTAAAGTGGTATGGATAAAGCCCCTCTTGGTTAAAAACTCTAGAAACGGGTGACTTACTTACTGGAGTAACTGCAGCCATACGTCTTGTGCTAATTTCCGGGTTCTCAGCCACGCGAACTAGTAAATCAAATCAAATCAAAATATGCTTTATTGTCATAAAAAATTATTTTTATCTACAAAGCCTTTTTTTAAAATTAAATTAACAATAAAATATAATAATATAATAAAACTTAAAATATCGGAATAAACAAAAAAAATGCAAATAATTATATTATAATTATTCGTATTTCCTCTTCCTGCTCGGGTGTAATAATCTTTGGACGTCCCCCATTATTACGTTTGGGACGCAACGATCATGTTTCTCCCAGTCTGTCGTAAAGGTTTCTAAAAATTTTAAAATCTGGCTGCCTTCGATTTGGATACATTTCCAAATATCGTCGATGTGCTCTGCGTCCGTTAAAATTTTCTTGTGCGTATAAGCATACCATGTCTCGCATTTCTTCGTTAGAAAACAAATTATGCCGTGGCATTTTTAACTTAACTTTTAATAACAATTTCTTTAAAAACACCCACAATGCTGACAAATCACAAGGGAGTTTGACAGAAATGAAGTTTCAAAGCGCTTTCATTGCATTTATTTTTATCAAAGCCTACTTTAAAAAAATTCACACTTGCAAATCAAAATTTAAAAGGATGCATTAGAAATTGTAAATGTATAAATCTCGAAAACCGTTACTCGGAGCGACATTTACAAAGTACACCTTTTGTGCGTAAAATTAGTGAGAAAATTGATATTTTTAATAAAAACATAAATACACTAAGGCACAAAAAAGTTACACTTGTTTCTATGTACCTAGAGTGCCGCAGAGAGCGCCCTCTACAATCTACATTAAAATTCTTAACAAATTTAAATTTCTCGCCCCGAAAAACCCCCAATCACAAAATATTATGTTAAAATATTGGTTAAAAAACAAGTTAATTAGGAAAATCGAAAATAAAATTTTCACTTGAACACCCTGTGTATCTCGGTTATTATCAACTTTTGAACTAAGCTAAGTTTGGCCAAATCGCAATATTTTTACCCCAGAAATCTGCAGTTTTACTGTGTACCATTAGTTATGGGACACCCTGTATATGTAAGATTTTGTATCGCATAGTAAATAACTCTATAATATTTGGCAGATTTCCAGACCAACTCAAGGTAGCTCTTATTAAGCGACTTTATAAAAAAGGGAACCCTTAAGGTTATGATAGCTATAGACCAGTTAGTCTACAACCTCGGTTTTCAAAGCTTCTTGAATTAGTCATGAGTCGGAATCATAAACTTCATGGAAACGTGTAACCTAATCTGTGACAGCCAGCATGGGGTTTTGAAAGGAAAATCCCCATGACAGCAATATTTGAATTTATTAAAGAAATATTAAAATATCTAAGAGGTGGTTATTTGGCGACTGGAATGTTTTTAGATTAGAAAGACCTATGACTGCTTGGATAGAGCTTTGTTAGATAAAAAAAATAACTTGTATGGCATTAGAGCAAACGTTCTTCAATGGTTAGAATCATATTTTAGCGATATATTTCAATGTTAGGGATGGCGTTCGGGGCAGGTCAGATCTATTAAAACAGACTCTTCTGAGCACATTTTAAAATATGCTGATGACATAACAGTGATAACTAGCAAAAAGAAAATATGAGACATTCTGAAAAAGGTTAAGACACTTTTAAATAAAGTAACAGAGTGGTTTGGAAAAAATAGGTTAATTCTGAATGGGGACAAAACCAACACTATTTTATTTAGAACATAATCATTAAGAGTTGAAAAGCCTGGTCGTATCAGATTGATATGGTTTCAAATAATTAAACTCAGTGTGCTATGGTATCAGGCTAACTAGTAGGTTTATGAACGAAAATACATTAAAAGTATTATATTCTGCAAACTTTCAGTGAATTATGAAATATGGGATAAATGCTTGGGGAACAAAGTCAGAATGAAAACATCTTTGTCATTTAGAAGCGCACGATCAGAATTATCAAAAAAAAAATGAACTTGACCCAGACGTGTAGAAATGTTTTCACAAATTCAGGCATTTTATCTATGTATGGACTATATATTTATGAGTATCTGATATTTTTTTTGAAAACCGACAATGGTTTGAAATTCCCTTTTTGCAACAATACAATACAAAAACACATTATGTAAATTATCCTTTGCATCGCCTAGAATTAAGTGGGAGGAGTCCACATTATATGTGTTTAAGATTGTTTAACAAACTACCAGATGAAATAAAAGTCGTACAGTCTCAGAGCCGATTTAAACGAAATATTCAGACACTGCTAATAAATCTGGAACCATATAGTTTGGACGAATTGTTTAGTAGTTGAGCGGGTTTTCAGGATTTTGTCTTTTCTAGATGTTTTGTGTACCCTAACATGTAATTTGAAATTTAAAAAAAAATTAATAAAAGTGTAACGTAAATCAAAGGATAATTAAAGATTATAAGTAGACAGATGAAACATTTTACTACATACAAGCGTTTGTTATCCGCATCCCAGCTTGGAAAAAATATCGCTCATAAAGTTTAGAATGTATTACATTTTCGGGATATTCACTGTACAGGGTGTCCATTTTTCGATATAATTGCGGGGTATCTCGGTAACTAAACTCCCGGACAAAAAAAACCGGCACCCTGAATTTTTTGCTAACTTTGATCCTTTATAACTTCTGTATTTTGAATCCGATTTTTACAGTTTTTTTGCCATTTAATAGATAATTTAATTAGGAATGCGCTGAACTTTTTTATTTATGGGTCATGTTCGATAGGGCGATATTATACCGAAAGACCCAATGTGAGTTTTTTTGTCCTAAGTTTTAAACACTCTGTGGAGTTATTGAGGATATTATTTTTCATACTGTCAACTTCAGAATAAAGCTACATGTATTCCTAACATTTTCTTTTTTTGACTCATTACAATATCTCTCTTTTTAAAAGAGATACGATTTTTTAAATAAAACTCTGCAAATTACATTATTTTATTAGACCACCAGTCATTGTTAAATTGAGTCAACTTATGTAATTGTTATAAGTATTTGACAGTGACAGCCTTCATAATAGTTATAATAATTATTGGTGTCAGCATGGTGTTAATTACAACAGACGTAGCAAAAATAGTTGCGCTAATAGAAGCGGGTCATAATAAAAGTTATGTGGCTCGTACGTTGGGATTTCCAAGGGCCACAGTTCAAGATGCTTGGAATAGGTACTTGGAAACAGGGAATTTTACTAGACGACAAGGATCTGGAAGAAAGAGAAAAACAATTGCAGCTGCCGATCGCTCCTTGTGGTAAGATCCTTAAGGGAACGAAGAGCCACTTCCGTGGTTTTAAAAAATGAGTTGCGAATGACACGTGGAGTTAATATTAGTGACAAAACGGTTAGGAGGAGGTTAAACGTAGTTGAGCTCCGTTCACGTAGACCGGCAAAAAAACCACGACTACTTCGGCATCATCGACGAGAGCGGCTACGATTTGCCAGAGAACATTTAAACTGGACTGTCGAGCAGTGGAGTAATGTTCTCTTCACAGATGAGTCAAGGGTTTGTCTTCGGTCACCGGATGGTCGTGAGCGTGTTTATAGGAGAGCAAACGAAAGATTTGCTAAATGCACCATAACAGAGATAATATCTTATCATGGTGGTTCCGTTATGGTGTGGGCGGGTATTTCAGCTGATTCGCGAACTGAAATGATATTTGTGGATAATGGAGCACTAAATGCACATCGGTACATTGAAGATATTCTTCAAGAGGCAGTAGTTCCATTTGCTCCATTAATCGGTGAACAATTTATACTAATGCATGATAATGCTAGGCCACATGTTGCACGGACAGTAAATGAATATTTGGATGAGGTTGGTACTTGACGGTTAGATTGGCCTGCATGTAGTCCGGATTTGAACCCAATTGAACATTTTTGGGATCAGTTGAAAAGAACTGTTCGTCGTCGCCCTATGCAACCAGGTACTTTACAGGAGCTGAGGATAGCACTTTCCCAAGAATACAATGTTATCCCTCAAGGAAGAATCGTGACACTTATTCAGTCATTACCTAGCAGAATGCGTTTTGTTATTGAAGCTAGAGGAGGACATACACGTTAATAATTTGGTTTAAACTTTAACATTGTTTTAAAATTAATTGTTTTAATAAAAAAAGGTTTTATAAATAGAGTTTTATTTAAAAAATCGTATCTCTTTTAAAAAGAGAGATATCGTAATGAGTCAAAAAAAGAAAATGTTAGGAATACATGTAGCTTTATTCTGAAATTGACAGTATGAAAAATAATATCCTCAATAACTCCACAGAGTGTTTAAAACTTAGGACGAAAAAACTCACATTGGGTCACTCGGTATAATATCGCCCTATCGAACATGACCCATAAATAAAAAAGTTCAGCGCATTCCTAATTAAATTATCTATTAAATGGCAAAAAAACTGTAAAAATCGGATTCAAAATAAAGAAGTTATAAAGGATCAAAGTTAGCAAAAAATTCAGGGTGCCGGTTTTTTTTGTCCGGGAGTTTAGTAAAGACAGAGACTTGCGGTTTTTACATTACTGCGCTACTTTTTCGTGAAACAAAAGATGCCGCAAACCGAATTGTTATAGCTTTCTTAGTTTTTAGGCTACAGGGTGTTTTCAAAAATGTTTGCATTTTGACCACCCCCTGTATTTCGGTTACCCTTTAACTTATCAAAGATTGAAAACTGTTTCTAGGAGAGTTTTTTTTTAAGTAGAATTCAGTGGCGTGCTTACTTTTTTTCTGGGAGTCTTTTCGGAATTTAAAGCAAACATATGATTTTTTAAATGGGACACCCTGTATATTCCTCTTAATTGATTGAGTTATTTTTAAGTATTTCAAAAATATACAGGGTTCCCCATAATAGACTACCCATTTTATATTATTAATAAATTCCGTACGAGATAACTAAATAGGTTGTTCTCTGTGGGATTATCTTCTGTAGTCTTTGGGATTTAAGTAAATTATTAATCAAGTAGGCGCCTGTCACAAATAAATTTTAAATTAATAATTTCGTGGAACGTCATTTTTCTACGAGAAGTTTGTTAGTTTTCAATTTCATCAATAATTATTTAATTTTTTTGCTTTGAGACATTATTTTAACATCCGTTTGAACTTTCATGGATTACTCAGTCCAACAACGTGTGTTTTATGTAGAAACTTACATAAGAAGCAATTCGATAGAAGAAGTTAGGGGTGCATTCCGGCGTCAGTTTAATAACAACAATAGGGGTCACGCCCCAAATCGTAAAACTGTTAAGTTATGGGTTCGTCATTGGCGTGAAAATGGTTCTGTACAAAATTTAAAGAAGCCTGGACGTCGAAGAACAGTTCGTACACCAGAAAATATTGAACGAGTTAGAATTGCGTTTACGAGAAGTCCTAAAAGGTCTGCTAATCGACAAACCCTTATCCTAGGAATATCGAAGGGAAGCTTAGATCGAATTATTCAAAGGGATTTAAAATTTCATCCCTATAAATACCAAATGGCACAGCACCTTAGCAATCAAGATAAAGAAGCAAGGTTAGCATTTTGTCAAGAATTTTTGGATTTACATCAAGGAACAATTCACAGTCTCCTAATGACCGACGAAGCAAATTTTTATTTGAACGGCATGGTCAATAAACATAATTTTAGATACTGGTGAAATGAAAATCCTCGTGAAATCTTTACACAGAACCTCCATAATCCAAAAGTTGTTGTGTGGTACGATCTTTTGGTATTATTGGCCCTTATTTTTTTGAGGATGAAAATAACCGCGCTGTAACAGTAACATCCGAGCGCTACGTAATATGCTAGAGATATTTCTCATTCCAGAATTAAATAGACGAGGATTACTAAACAATGCCTTACTATTCCAACAAGATGAGGCAACAGCTCATACCGCCAGAAACTCAATGAGGGTCCTGCGAGAAATGTTTAATGGCCGACACATTTCTCGATTCGGAGATTTGCCTTGGCCTTCGAGGTCCCCCGACTTAACGGCACCCGATTTTTTCCTGTGGGGATATTTAAAAGCCAAAGTGTTTGCGAGTCGTCCAGGTACAATCGAGGAACTGAAAGTCAAAATTCGTGAAGAAGTTGAAGGAATAGACGAAGGTTTGCTACGCCGTGTAATGAATCACTTTTTATCTAATATTGAAAAATGTGTTGAAGTTGGTGGAGGTCATTTAGAAGACGTGATTTTCAAAAGTTAGAATTAAATTAGCCAAATATTTATAAGTTATCATAAATCCCAAAGAGTTAGCTGTAATTTAGTAAAATAAAAAGTTTGTTTTGTTAACTAAAAAAAATTAAATCAAATATTAAAATGGGTAGTCTATTATGGGGAACCCTGTATAATAGTTGATAGTTATTATTAACAATAAGCGCACAAATCGAAAAAATTAGGAAAATTAGGGCAGTAGACTATGAAAGCATTGAAACAAACAAAAGAATGTGTCATTATTGCTAAAAGTAAGTCGTCGCACAGCATTCCCAAATGGACATGCCAGATAGATATTCTTTTGTTTGTTTTAATGGTTTCATTGGCCTATACTACCCTAATTTTCTAAATTTTTCGTTTTGTGCGTTTATTGATAATAGTAACTATTAACTAAGCTATATTTTTAAAAAGCTTAAACATAGCCCAATCAAATAAGAGAAAAATATACAGGGTGTCCCATTTAAAAAAATCATATGTTTGCTTTAAATCTTGAAAAGTAAGACTCCCAGAAAAAGGTAAGCACGCCACTGAATTCTACTTAAAAAACTCTCTTAGAAACAATTTTTTAATAAGTTAAAGGATAACCGAGGTATAGGGGGTGGTCAAAAAGCAAACATTTTTGAAAACACCCTGTAGCTTAAAAACTAAGAAAGCTATAACAATTCGGTTTGCGGCATCTTTTGTTTCACGAAAAAGTAGCGCAGTAATGTAAAACCGCCAGGGTTGAGATGATTAAAATCAATTGATTAAAATCATGATTTTAATCAGTATGATTTTTTTTTAAATCATGATTAATTTAAAAAATAGTTTTAAAATTTTAACACTTAAAATGTATTTATTCATACAAAAAATAAAACCCAGACGCATTTTTATGTGGTGTTATTTATTATTTTTTCCACTACTAACCTATAACATCGCCATTATTGACCGATTATTAACGTTAGAAATCGTTTTTCTCTACCTCATAAGTTATTATTGACCATGGTCAATAATAAGGCATTGAAATCCATTATTGACCGATCTTCAAGAATCTATTTGAAGGCAGGTAACTTGATTTTTTGATTCTACAACATGAATTCATAAACATGAATGTGGTTAGGCAACCAAATAATTATCAATACATATTAGATTACTTGATATTGTAAAATATCGATACAATCAACATTTTTTCTGCTTCCATCCTTAATTCTGGAGGTGTTCACATAATAATATCACTAACATTTTCTTCGCTCATTTTTTAAAAAAACGGAAAACTCGTGAAATCTGATGACATAAATGAACAAAAATTGACATTAACAAAGCCACCTGACAAAACAATAAAATATTTTGCCAATTTCAAAGCGCAGGTAACTTGATTAAAAACTATAATTATACCTACCTATCATTTTTTATAATTATTAATACCTACTATAAAGATAAATGTCTTATAAAAGATTGTAGTAGTGGAAAAAATGTTATATTAACCACGGTTTAGACAGCTTATAGCCCTCGCGTCTTAAATCCCTCGTCGCTCCGCTCCTCGTGATTTAAACTTGCCGCTCGGGCAATAATGATGGCTGTCTAAACCTTGGTTAATAATTACTATTATTATAATAATCGAAGAGAACAGCTGGTTATTACTAAAATAAAACTTTAAAAAAATTAAAACTAAAAAAACCTTTTTAATACAAAAAAATACTTAATTTAAACAAAAAAAAATATAAAAAAACCTAAGTGTTATAATGCTTAAATAGAAATACTAGTTTAGCTGCTTTGTCACTGCCAAGTTGTTTCTTATATCTGAATGTACGAATCCATAAGTAGAAAACATCCTTTCGATATCAGCAGACGCTGCACAGGCACACAACAGAAATTACTATAGGGAGCACTTGCTTAATTTCTGAAACATCTTCTTGAGATCTCCACCACTGTACTCCCCCGAAAACAGACTTTTGTGAAAAGGGTCCGACTTAGCTTCCAACTTAATTAGTAATGGTTATAATCCTGTGTCTGCAAAATATTTGGAAACAATGTGTAGAGTGTAGAGCATCTCTCTTTTCTTCAGCTAGTAATGGATATTCTTCTTTGTTTATTGTAGGATCCAAAATATACGCCAAAAAGTGAAAGAGGGTTAGAGCTTGAACATATCTGTTCTTAAATAATTGATATTGACGCAAGCTTCTTTCTTCTTTAAATTCAAAACTGTCAAAAATAGCCATTAACTTTTTCCATATGTAAACTGCTTGAGATAAAAATGCACCTTTTTGTTGCATTGCATCCAGTGCTATAGAAATTGGTTTTAGCAACTGTAGAAAATCTTCAGCCATCCTTTTAATACAGATATCTGAAACTTTTTTAAAAATCACTGGATCAATTTGATCTTTATGCTCTTCACATATTAATAACAATTTTGGCCACTCATTTACATAGATCTCAAGACAATCTGAAAGTGTATTCCATCGAACATCCTGAGGTAAGACCAATTTCTTGCCTCCTTTTTCTTTATACCAAGCATTTGGCAAATGGGTATTTCTGAAGTATTTCACAATATGTACTATATGTTCTTTTATCTGCGATGCTTCTAAATCTTTGGAGAGCAAACTAAGTAAGTGTGCCGAACAACCATATGTAATTATAGGGTAATTGGACGACTCGGTAATTTTTTTTTTTATCATACTGACCATGTTGCTCTCATTATCTGTAACAATACTGGTAACTTTACAGTTATATTCATTTTTGCACTTATTTATTGAGTTAATAGCCAATTCGGCAAGATAGTCAGCTGTATGGGGATGACCAGATGTATCTATGCTTTCTAAAGGAACACTGTTTCCATCCTCTGCAGTCAAAACGACACAGATTATCGGCTCATTTTGTATATTGGACCATCCATCTAAGAATATGCAAACAGATTGTCCAGATAACTTGTTAAAACAATTAGATTTTTCTTCTTTAAATATTTTATTCAAGAGCGTTGATGATACCTGAAATCTAGATGGTGGAAGGTAACCAGGTCTTAGCATTTCTATGGTCTTTCGAACCTCTTTATTTTCTATAGCTCTAAAACTGCAATTTGTTACTTAAACGGATTTGGCTATTTGCCTGTCCAATTATTTTTTCTTATCTTATCCAGTTCGCATAACAAAAGAATCCAAATGACCACTACTTCCACTATTTTCACGTCCACCTACACTCCCTTTTTACAGTTATCGCTTTTCTGTTTCTTTGCCAACTGGATAATTTCACTCTGGCTAGTTCCAGGCTGTGACTGACAATCACCATGCAGAGTTTTAAGACCACTGCTGATATCACTAGTTTCACTTTTGCAGGTTTCCCAATGACTTTTTAGTCTGTCCGCTAGACCTTGCAATTCTTTACCACACTTTTTACATACTGCTCTACAACCTAGTTTGCCCACCACTTTCTTTTTTATAAAATGCTGCCAAACACTAAATTCCTTTCCGGGGCTTTGTCGTGAGTTCAAATGTTTTGATAGATTAACCCCTAAAGCAAAAATATTACTGATAACTAAAATAAGTGCGTATCGTTTATATAGCCGGGCGTTTTCTGCCAGTTATTACAAGTTTTGACAAACCGGCAAACTTGCAATACTGCGCGGACGAAATTTTCACCTTAATACAAGTTTCGACAAAGGCGCAAACTTGCAAAACTACGCGAACGAAATTTGCATGTTAAAACTTCTCCAGTTTTGCTTCGTATCTGTACTATTCCTGCCTAAAAATATTTGTTTACTTAACAAAACAAAATATAAGCAGTTAGAAATATTTAAAAATAATAATATTTGTAAAAGCTGGTAAATTTTTTTAAATAGGTACTCAAAGAAATCATGATTTTTATCAACCCTGGAAACCGCAAGTCTCTATCTCTACTAATTACCGAGATACTCTACAATAACATCGAAAAATGGATGCTCTGTACAACGCTGACTGCCAAGCCGATTGATGTTTAAAATTTGATATCGTTGTAGAAAACTAATAATTCTGATCTTGACAAGTTTTTCAATCACCTTGGAGAGAGTGGTGCCTAGAAGCGAAATAGGATCATAAGTTTCATGTCTGATGGAATTCGCGACCTT
Source organism: Polydrusus tereticollis (assembly GCA_963920685.1). NCBI lineage: Eukaryota > Metazoa > Arthropoda > Insecta > Coleoptera > Curculionidae > Polydrusus > Polydrusus tereticollis. Next base: position 23,771,789 of record OY987328.1, read on the forward strand.
CGTATAGTTATATAATGTTCATTTCTAAAAATTTCCTAATACTGTTTTAGGTGCAACTGGAAAAGAGCTTAACTTAGCCGCAAACTTCATTCGGCTCAATGTCGAAAAAGGCAGAGGAGTCTTTGAATACGAGGTAGTTTTTGAACCAGAACTTGATGCAAAGAATCAGAGAACGAGAATGGTTGGTCAAATGATGAGAGAAATGGAATCAGTAAAAGTTTTTGATGGAGGTAAGAACAAGTTTAATTAATAAAATTCCATGATAAATTCAAAGAAAAATAAAACATACTGTTTATTAATTCCACTATACTAAAAACCTACAAAATTTACTAAATTATATCAGTTTCGCTAGCACGGTAGCTTTTTTAAGAATGAATAACTACATCTAAAGTACAATTAGGTGCAAGTTTTGGGTTTTTTTTTTGGTAATAACTGTAAATAGGGTATTAAAATAAATTTAACAATGGCAATGGAGATCTATTTAGTAATTTTTAAGTTTATTAATTTTAAGGGATTCCAACAGGTCTAATTTGGTTCGTTTCCTCTGTGTGTAATATTTGAAAATTTTGAAAAAATTATGGTTGGTTTCTATTAAATGATTGGAATTTTTTTGACTTGATTTAGCTTGAATAATGTTCTTTTATTCTCCTAGATTCGCGTATACAGGGTGTCCGGAAAATGTGGGAAATCTCTCGGATTCAGATAGAACATGATAAATTAGGATTACAAGTTCCTATAAAATTTTTTCTTACAGGCCCACCCTACAGAGATATGTGCCCCTTGAAGGACGCCACTGGAAATTTGTTTTTCTTGAATAAGTTTCAAAGTACTCAATATAATTTAATAAAAATTTAATGTGATGGACACTAGTAAGGACTAGGGGTGGGCAAAATAATCGATTAAATGATTGTGAAAATTTTAAAAATCGATTATTTTTCGATTAATCGATTGTTTTTCGATGAATGAATTTTCATGATTCAGCCTGTTAAGCGAATTCTCCTGTTGGAATAAAGTATCTAATATACCTACATATAAACATATTGTAATATCATGCTTTTTGTTGAAGAAAAAGAGTAATATAACGTTAAAATAAAGTTTGTGCCCCGTAGTATGTTTTCTGTTTGCTGGAATTTTTGAAAGAAAACAGTAATAAAAGAACCAGGCTAGCCAAGTGAGGCAAATATAAAAAATTTAACAAAAAATTCAATCGTGATGGTATAGAGTGTGCAAGTAAAAAAAATGGGTGATTTGTTTTTACAATTTCTTAATTCATATTCTTTTCAACATCAAAATTTGCAGAAAAGAAACTTTCTTTTTAGGAATTGTGGACAGGTTATGTTATAAATAAATTACAAAATTCAAGAAGATATATTGTTCTCTCAAAAGTTAAGAAATACTGCATAATATAATTATTATGTTTGAAGGTAAGGGACTGTTTTGGACTTCCATTGCCTTCATTTATTTTGATCACAACCTTTCAACTGGTAAAAATGCTGTAAGGTAAGTAAGTTTGCCACATGGCCACCTCGGACCTAGATCTTGCCAGGAGATTTTGAGTTGTTGGGCGGAGGGGAGCTAAGCAACATCAATTCATCAATTAATTGATTATTAACAGATTAATCGATTGTTTCTTAATAAATCATTTGCTTTTTAATTAATCGATTAGATCGAAATAATCGATTGTTTTTACCAATTGATTGTGAAAATTCATAATCGCCCAGCCCTAGTAAGGACCTCTTAATGGACAGCCTAAGTCTGACGTCACAAGGGGCGTGACTTTTAAAAATCTTTCCAAACAAAATAATTTGCATTGAAAATCCCATAAGAGATTTTTAAAAGCGGTGCTGTGAGTTTAGAAACGATAAATAAGGAATTTCTTCAATTTATTCATATTTTTGGTGATATGATTGACCCATTTACAGCCACAGATAGGGGTAAGTGTGTCCTGAAAATATTTAATCGCCATCTGAAAAAGTTTGAGGTTATGTTATTGTTGTTTACATTATTGTTTATTAAGACATAATTGTTAGTTTTTTGTGAAATAAAGCTTGTGGTAGTGTTTATTTATTAATATAAAGTAGACCCAGTCTATAGCCTAAATAATTTATATTATAGATTCAATATTGGCTAAAGTGGTTACGTATTTTGTTACCCGAACAGAAAATTTTCAAGTTTGTGGTATTCCCTGCAAAGATAAAAGAAGGGAAAGCTCGGACATCACTTATAAGGTACCTAATAGAGCAAATATTATTATGTTAAAAAGGGGTAAATGCCTTGGAGTCAAACCATGTCCTATGGATGCAATTTGATTCAGGTCGGAGAAGTTCACACTATGATGAAAGACAGTTATAATATTGTGGTAATAAAATATCATCAACTGCATTATTTGTATACTACTACCTATCAGTCCCTGATAAGAAGTGCCTTCGAAATGCCCAAAAAACTAAATCCAGCGAAGTTAAAACAGCTGAGCTATATCTCAGTAAGCCTTATTCATGCAGCTATGGATCATCAGATTGATCAGCAATTTTAGTAATACTGTAGACCTTAACAACATTTGATGTACCTACTGAAATTATAAAAATTTAAAGAAATATTTATTGTTATTTTTATTACATTGTTTTATAATCTACATAATATATATTTCAAATTAATTGTATTAGGTATAGCATTGATATCCCTGTGCATACATAAGGATAGGTATGAGAATAGTTGTAACTAAAGCGTACTAAAAGTTTTTAAAGGTTTTTTTGAAATTTCTTCCAAATCTCGTATCAAAAAATAATTTTCTGCTTTTAACGATGCTCCTAAAGCATGAGTCAATATCTTCAGTAACATCTGTCTGCTCACTTCTTTTCTAAAAATAATTTAATACAATGTTGGCCTTGCTTTTCTATTAAAAGTTAAATTAAACTATTAAATGTTCACATTTTTTACTTTAGTTTTTAGGAACGTGAATACATTTTGTATAATAAAAGCTATAACATACCTTTTTTCTGGAGATGTAATGCTAAATTGCCTTTTAGCGCTGAACTCAAATATTGTAGCCCTATTCTTTCTGTCATTGTGCCCAAAATGGCAGGTACAAACCAAAAAATGTTGGGAAGGTTCTCTGCTCTATCTTGACTTCTACCATTGTAAAGCAAACAAATGGTTCAACTCCAAGGCGTTTATCCCTTTTTAACATAATAATTGTTCTATTATGTACCTTATAAGATGCTTATAGGTGATGACCAGGCATTCCTCTCTTCTATCTTTGCAGGAAATACAACAAACTTGAAAATTTTCTGTTCGGGTAACAAAATACGTAACCACTTTAGCCAATATTGAATCTATAATATAAATTATTTAGGCTATAGACTGGGTCTACTTCATATTAATAAATAAACACTACCACAAGCTTTATTTTACAAAAAACTAACAATTATGTCCTAATAAACAATAATGTAAACAACAATAACATAACCTCAAACTTTTTCAGATGGCGATTAAATATTTTCAGGAAACACTTACCTCTATCTGTGGCTGTAAATGGGTCAATCATATCACCAAAAATATGAATAAATTGAAGAAATTCCTTATTTATCGTTTCTAAACTCACAGCACTGGTTTTAAAAATCTCTTATGGGATTTTCAATGCAATTTATTTTTGTTTGGAAAGATTTTTTAAAACACGCCCCTTGTGACGTCATCACTTAGGCTGTCTATAGAGTTCTTAACATATTTAGCTTTTTTAGTTTACCAGGGGCGAACTTAGCTTTACAACTTAATGCTTACATTTTTAACACTAGTTGAATTTGGTAAATTTTGTAAAACTTAATATAGTGGAATTAGTAAACAGTGTGTTTTACTTTTCTTTGAATTAATTATCATTTTTAGAAAAGACTGATCACTCTTTATCATGCATCATGCTTATGTAATGTATTTATATTGTGTAATTTATTCTACAGGTCACCAATTGTACCTGCCTCAAAAAATAACAGATACCCAGAAAACCTATAAAGGGGTTCTACCTGGTGGTGATCTAGAAGTGGCCGTTACAATTATCTACAAGAGGCAAAAAAGTTTGGGCGACACGGAATGCCTCCATCTATATAATGTGTTGTTTAAGAGAATCATGCATATTCTTTTATACACCCAAATGGGACGAAATTACTTCGACCCTCAACATAGACATTTAATTCCGCAACATCGACTTGAGGTAAACACTAATAATTTTTTCATTTTTTTTCTATTTTTTCTGCTTTTGATATTTTTGTAGAACTGTACAAACCTTGGTTTTTTTTAAGGTGTATCCAGGTTTTGCTGTAACGGTTGATGAAGTAGAAGGCGGTCTGATGCTCTGTCTTGACACTCAGCATAGAGTATTACGAACTCAGAACGCTTACGAGCTACTACACGAGCTCAGGTCTGCTTCCGACCCAAGGACCTTCAAGGAAGCAGCTCTTAAGAACTTTCTGGGGTCGTGCATTTTTACTCGATACAACAATAAGACATATATTATTGATGATATTTTATGGGATATGACTCCTAAAGATACGTTTCCTACTAGAGATGGGAAGTAAGTAACTTTTAGTTTTTGTGAATTTTTCAGATGGGACCCGAAAACTACTTTTAGAATACACTCCGACGGGCCCAAATTTTTTACTATTTAACCTTTTTCTAAAAAAAATCAAAAATAAGAAAGTTTACCAGAGTGCGGTACCCTACCCGGGGACACCCTGTATTAATAAATAAATAACACGGCCCAACCCCAATTTTCATATTTGCAATTAGCACAAAATATATACAATAGAAGGCAATAAAAGTGAATGAAATTGTATACTGTAAGCCTCATAAATTAATTCGTTAACTTGGCTTGTGTCCTAGGGTATTAGTACCTATGGGGATTATATTATGCGAAATATTGCCTGCATGCATTTAGTTGAAACTTGAGCTTGCAAGAGTGTGTTTTTTGAAAAATCGTATTTAAACATGACTTCTACAAGTAGGCGTAGTTGCGTAAACAATCCGGACGTTTTTTGCTACATATGTGGCGAGTACATTTTAAAAGAAAGTAGAAGAGTGATTTGTGACTGAAAAAAGCTTATTTGGCCTATTTTGGTGTTCACTTAGGAGACCAAAATAAACCCTGGGCTCTGCATGTTGTATTCAAAACCTGTGTCGAGCACCTGCGACAAGGAACAAAAGGAGAAGGAAAGTGTTAAAAGTTTGGTGTTCCGATGGTATGGAGGGAACAAAAAGCCACTTTGATGATTATTATTTTGGTGTTGTGAAGATAAAGGGCATTAATCGTAACAATCGGCATAAGTGGAACTATCCTCACCTGGACCTGGAGTCAGCAAGAAGACCTGTTCAGCATTCTGAAGAAATATCAATTCCACCATATAGCAGCCTGCCTATGTTACCAGAGGATACCGTCTAAACGTCATCTGACGACCTGCAGAGTGACCGATTTGAAAAAGAGGACAGCGATTTTGCAGGAGATTTAACAAGTCCCGAACGCTTTACTCAGGAGGAGCTAAGTGACCTTGTCAGAGATTTAAACCTCCTAAAAGAGTCTGCCGAGTTACTTGCCTTCAGACTAAATAAAAAGAATCTTCTTTATCCAGGTACCAAAATTACGTACTACCGTAACAGAGAAAAGGATCTTTTGCCATTTTTCTCTCAAAATGATAATATGGTTTTTTGTAATGATATTAAAGGTCTGTTAGAGAAAATGGGTATAACAGAGTACACACCAGACCATTGGCGTCTCTTTATCGACAGTTCCAAACGAAGTTTAAAGTGTGCCCTTCTACATAACGGTATATAGAAGTATTCCAATTGGGCATTCTACAAAATTAAAAGAAGAATATAAAACAATATCTTTAGTTAAAAAAATTAAATTTGACGAACATCAGTGGGTAATCTGTGTTGACTTAAAAATGGTGAACTTTCTTCTGGGCACAGCCAGGTGGTTATACAAAATATCCTTGTTTCCTGTGTCTTTGGGACAGCAGGGCTAAGGATCAACACTGGATTAGAAGATTGTGGCCTTGTAGAGATGCTTTAGTACAAGGAGAAGCTAACGTAATTAATGAAGCATTGGTTGAACGGGAAAAAATCATATTTCCTCCCTTGCATATTAAACTAGGACTAATGAAACAATTTGTAAAGGCTTTAGACCAGAATGGTGCGTGTTTTGAAGTAAATCCAGTCAATTTCCTGCACTCAGCAAGGAGAAATTAAAAGCCGGAATATTTGATGGACCTCGGATCAGAGAGCTGATAAAAGATTCACATTTTACAAAATCGATGACCGAAACTGAATTTAATATATGGTGCTCTTTTGTTAAAGTTGTGCAAAATTTTCTCGGAAACAAGAAATCGGAAAATTACCGAGAGATAGTGGAAGATATGCTCAACAACTTTAACCAACACGGGTGTAACACGAGCATTAAGATTTATTATCTCCACAGCCACTTGGAACGATTCCCAGAAAATCTTGGCGACCTTAGTGAAGAACAGGGGGAACGATTCCACCAGGATATAAAAACTATGGAAGAGAGATATCAGGGTAGATGGGACATTCACATGATGGCCGATTACTGCTGGAGTCTTCAACGAGACTGTCCTTTTCAATCTCATGCGAGAAAATCTTATAAAAGGAAGTTTTTGGGTGATGAAGATTAGCTCATTTTTATTTATTAGTTTAGGTTAATTTAAATTAATAACTTAAGTTAATATTGTTAATGTTATTGACAGATGATTTTTGTACTTTTTGTGGTGTACAATAAACATTTTTCTTCCATTCCTGAGTTGTTTTTTTGGTGGTAGCAGTAATACATATATAATTATGCGATATAAAATAGTTTCACTTTTGCAGGTTTCCCAATGACTTTTTAGTCTGTCCACTAGACCTTGCAATTCTTTACCACACTTTTTACATACTGCTCTACAACCTAGTTTGCCCACCACTTTCTTTTTTATAAAATGCTGCCAAACACTGAATTCCTTTCTGCCCCGGCTTGTCATGAGTTCAAATGTTTTGATAGATTAACCCCTAAAGCAAAAATATTACTGATAACTAAAATAAGTGCGTATCGTTTATATAGCCGGGCGTTTTCTGCCAGTTATTACAAGTTTCGACAAAGCGGCAAACTTGCAATACTGCGCGGACGAAATTTTCTGTAGTAATATATTAAGGGATAGGAAAATTATCGAAAATCATTCCGAAGATTTCCTAATGGCAAAAAATCTGAGAATGATTTTCTGATTATTTCCCAATCCCGACATGTATTTTGAAGATTATTTCCCAAATAAAAAACTAACGATTTCTGACGGGTGAGATTTTCACTTTTGACAAGGGTGATTTTCACCGGAGAGCGGGAGATTATCGCTGGATTTCTGACGGGTGAGATTTTCACTTTTGACAAGGGTGATTTTCACCGGAGAGCGGGAGATTATCGCTGAATAATCAGGTGAAAATCAACCCGCTTTTATAATGGATGAGGTAAATAATCTGTAGTAATATATTAAGGGATAGGGAAATTATCGAAAATCATTCCGAAGATTTTTTGCCGTGGAAATCGCTCGAGGGCTTGCCCGAGAGCGATTTCCTAATGGCAAAAAATCTGAGAATGATTTTCTGATTATTTCCCAATCCCGAAATGTATTTTGAAGATTATTTACCAAATAAAAAACTAACGATTTCTGACGGCTGAGATTTTCACTTTTGACAAGGGTGATTTTCACCGGAGAGCGGGAGATTATCGCTGGATTTCTGACGGGTGAGATTTTCACTTTTGACAAGGGTGATTTTCACCGGAGAGCGGGAGATTATCGCTGAATAATCAGGTGAAAATCAACCCGCTTTTATAATGGATGAGGTAAATAATCACGTTAATACAAGTTTCGACAAAGGCGCAAACTTGCAAAAACTACGCGAACGAAATATGCATGTTAAAACTTCTCCAGTTCTGCTTCGTATCTGTACTATTCCTGCCTAAAAATATTTGTTTACTTAACAAAACAAAATATAAGCAGTTAGAAATATTTAAAAATAATAATATTTGTAAAAGCTGGTAAATTTTTTTAAAAAATCAAAAAAATCATGATTTTTATCAACCCTGCCAGTTACTCCTAAACAACATGCCCGTTGTATCTTTGTTAGTTTCTTTGTGTGTACCTACTACTTTTTCCAAAGCAGTCCACCAGACCAGTGGTTTTTAAATAACTCCTGGTTCTTTTTTGCACGACAAAAATTGTTGGAATTGCACCCCCAAAATATTATGCCATATCTTAAAATTGACTATAAGTTAGCATAACAAAGAATTTTTAAAGTTTTAATATTAATGTAGTTCGCCGCTACCTTAATTCCATATCCAATACTTCCTAGTTTTAAACTAAACTAGTTGTATTTATGTGAGTTTCCCAATCTAATAGTTTATCTATGTGTATTCCCAAAAACTTAGTACTTGTTACTGGTGTAATAACGTCATCTTCAAGGGTGACCTTATCTATTGGATTCATTTGGGATTTTTTGAATTATTTATAACTAATTTGTTTATAGTGAACCAGCGATTCGTTTCAGAGAAACCAATTTTTGTTTTCTCAATTATTTCTGGTAGATCTCTCCCTGAAATTAAGAGATTGGTGTCATCCGCTTAGCTTGCTATAAAGTGGTCATTTAGTGCCATGGTCAGGTCACTTATATAAATTATAAATAAAATTGAACCAACAACACTTCCCTGGGCTATCCCTGTAGTAGTAACTGAAATATTTGAATTTTTATATCTATTTTTTCACTATTTACAATAACTCTTTGCCATCTATTGGAGAGGTACGATCCTATCCATTTATTTGCTCAGTCTTATACTGTATTTTTCTAGTTTTAATAAAATATATTCATGATTGCCACATTCATATGCCTTACTTAAATCTAGGAAGAGTCCCAGGGCTAAATTTGTATTCTCTTAATTATGTAGTATTGCATTTGTAAATTGATATATTGCTGTTTGATTTGATCCAGCTCTTAAATATCCATGCTGGGAACTTGTCACCAGGTGACACATATTCATGAAATTTAACAACCTCGAGCATATTATTAATTTAAAAAAAGCAAATTTTTGTTGATCTGGAAAAATTAGATTTTGCATTGAATTATTAATAATGTAAGATAACAGTGGTGCAAGTTCTGTTATCGAAAGCTTGACAATACTTGCTGGAATACCACCCTAGCCACTAGAATTTTTTTTTTTTTTAATTTTGAGAGCGCAATTATTTTATTAATGTTTACTGGTTTTATATACATTAGCCTATTATTCTCCGCTATACTACATTTAAATGGCCTATGCCCTTCAGTGGCGGCTCGTGGGTGTATAAGGGGGTGAGGCTACAAAATAGCGCCGCAGACGAAAATTTTTCGCGATTTCAAGGTCATTGGCTTAAAATGAATAGTTAGGAATTCAACCAGCAATATAATTACGTTGAAATAAATACTAGGTTTCACGAGAAAAATATTCAATTTGCAAGGTCAGGGTCAATTTCTCTCAGTGCATCCGCTATTGTGTCTCTATTTTGCTCTACTCTCGTAAGCGCCACAGAATTCTTAATATTATGTTCTTTGGAACTTTCGTGTGATTTTACCGCCCGTGATTTTTTTTTTTTTAATCAGAATACCCACCCTCTGAACCCCAATTGTTTTTTTACGCTGCCTAATAAAATACAAGGCCAACAATATAAGCTTTCCTTATAAATATTTTTTTCAGGACAGTATGGTTTTCGTAAATCTAGAGATACCGAAATTGCAGTAGCAGATACTATCTCAAAAATTCAAAATAATGTAGACAATAATAAAAAGTGTTGTTTAGTATCACTAGATTTGTGCAAAGCGTTTGATACCGTAAATCATACTATTTTATTAAAATGTCTTTATAATATTGGAATAAGAGGAATGGTTTACTGTTGGTTTCAAAATTATCTTAATAAACGTAAACAATTTGTTCAAATTGAAAACTACAAAAGTAACCTAAAATGCATAAATTGTGGGGTACCGCAAGGTTCGGTATTGGGACCGGTTCTTTTTTTAATTTATATTAATTCAATAGGTAATTTAAATTTAAGGGGTAATGTAAATTTATTTGCAGATGATACTACCATAATTTATTTTTCAGACAATATTTTTAAATTAGAAAATGACATAAAATATGATTTAAATATTATTTCTCGTTGGCTTCAATCATATAAATTAACTTTAAATTTTGAAAAATCCTCGTATATGCTAATAGGAAAAACTACTTTACATAAAGAAATTATTCCAAAATTAATATACAACAATCAAATTATTAAGTATACTAACAAAATTAAATTTTTAGGGCTAATTGTGGATGAAAAGCTTAGTTGGAAAAATCACATCCAAAAACTTCGAATGGATATTTCCCCATTAATAGGGATATTATATAAAGCAAGAAATTATATTTCCTTAAAATATTTAAAAATTATTTATTTTTGCCTAATTTATTCAAAAATACAATATTTAATATCTCTGTGGGGTTCAGCGTGTGAAACCTATTTAAAACCATTACAAAAATTACAAAATAAAGTAATAAAATGCATTTATAACTTGCCTATTTTGGAACCAACAATAAATCTTTATAAGCCAAGAGGTTATCTAGATCTAAAAAATTTATACAAATTAAAAGTTGGCATACTAATACAATCAATAAACTTAAAAGAAAAAAATTCCAATATAAAATTATCAAAATCCAATATAATTCACAATCATAATACAAGACATTGTGATAACTTTCAGAGTATTAAAGTTCGGTCAAATTTTGGTAAAAAATCAATCTTACATGATGGAATAACAATTTATAACGTATTGTCGGAAAGCCTTAAAAGTATAAAAGATATTAAAAAATTTAAAATCAAACTCAAAAAACAAATTCTGGAAGGATATTAATATTAAAAGTTATTAGATAATGACTGGGAAGTTGTTAGATGTTTATTTATTTATTATTTATTATTTTAAAAGTATTATACTTACTCATTTTGTCTATTCCCTGTAATGAACTTGATAAGTTAGTTGGGAATAAAGTTAAAGTTAAAAAAAAAAAAAAAAAAAAAAAAAAAAAAAATACTTCCGCACAGCCACTTATAGGTTTCGTACCAAGTTACCTGAAAAGCTCTTGAATATTGCTTACCCTGTCTCTTATCGTTAAATATTGCCGAAATTTTTGGTGTCGGACGACTACATAATATCTGTCTTTTTTCCGTTTCGTTTCTCCTTAAAAATAGTGTTTCAATGACTGAGAGAATAATATCATGAACAGGATTTATATTTTTCTTAAACAATAAAATTTAGCGTTTAATAATTAATGACATAATAAAGAAATCTTAAAACTTACCGGATCTTGAAAATATAACCTTAATTTGTAGAACACGAAATTATAAATTGCTGAAACAAACACTGCCAATACTTCTCCATTACCTGCATCGCACCTGTATCCTACCCTGCACAGTCACAACTCACAAGAACATTAACATAAAATAAACCAATCAAATATGACAATTTGTAATTTTCCTAAATTAAACCAAGACACACAGTTCACACACCTGCTACGATATAAGTCGGGACTCGGGCGCCGGGTAATCACAGAATTCGCAGAATAAAACATGTGATTTAAACAGCCAAGCTAGATTTATATCGCCTCAATGAGAGAAACAAACGCGAAATGACCCTCGAGTAAGAGAGAGACAGACCAAACAAAAGACGTTGAGATTTTCGTATGAGGCTTGCCAAAATAGGAGCGAACACTCGGAGCAGTGAAGCTAAAATTATTTAGCCTCTCGGCCGTCGACGAAAGTTTACAGAATAAAATAGTCGCTTATAGCGCGGCGCTCGGTAAAGCAGTATGAAAATTATTTTTCATATGGAATTTATATTTGAAAATTTATAAATTTAAAACAAACATATTTGTATTTTTTGAGAGGAGTTTGGGAGATTGAGGGTGAGGCGCGGCCTCAGAGGCCTACCCTGAGGAGCCGCCACTGATGCCCTTGTTGGATTAAAACATTTTGAACAACTTTAATTAAATGTTCATTTAAGTCGTTAGCAAAAGATGTTTTATTTTTATCGATATCATTGTCATTGTTTTTAATCCGTCCTGTCAATTCGTTGCATATTGCCCACATAGATTTAATCTTACAGTCCCTATTCTCATAGGGTCTACTTTTTTTTTGTTTTTATAAGTTTGTCGTATTCTTTTTTTGTTTTATTGTACTGGGCTTTAAAGTAGGGATTGTTTTCAGACAACAACATCAATGTATCTAACCGTTGTTTTTTTTTTCTACAATATGCTTATTTTTGTTTTGTATTTTTATATACCATGGTCATGTTTATAAAATCGTTAATCAAGACTCGCCATTGCTCTAGGGCAATTATGGACAAATTCTCCCAAGTTTGAATCCCCTGTTGACCAATAAAATTACATTTATTTCGCTCTTTAAAAAACCTCTATTAATTAAATTAAAATCTACCTTCTATGCCAAATGATTCGATATAATATGTGCATTTAAAACCTTTCAGTGCATGTTATATATGGTAAATTTGTACAAATATTGTCGATTGAACTTTGCGAATTTGAAGTGATTCTTGCATTGTTAACAATCATTGCATAAAATTAACTAAAGTAATAAATCTGATTTTGTTATTGTTTTCTTCTAACATTTCAATTTTGAAATCTTCGGTAACAAAAGTAATTTTACTGGGATCAACTTTGGTGTTAAATATTTTCTATACTATTAAAAAATAAATTAATATGTCCATTTGGTGGACGATATATTGACAAAACAACAATTTTTTTTTTATTTAAAACGCATTCTATTGCAGCACTTTCAAAATTACCTACTATTGACAAAGAACATATATTTTTACATTACCTTGCTTTATTATGTCAGGCAGCATCATGTTTATTTATTCATTTCAATACAGTATCAATAGCATTTGCTATTTACATATACATTAATACAACATAAGAGTACTTGTATCTATTGCAACCATAATCATAGTAACTATGGTAAGTCCTAAGTCTGATGGTTTAAAAGTTTCATATTGATATGTTCCATGAATTTTCCCAAGCGTAAGAGTATGCACATCTAATTCACTTGTAAACTTGTAAAATAATCCAGACATACGGTATAATGGAGAATTTTTATACAGATTTGTTTTGGGAAACTCCAAATAGAACGTTTATTTATGTCTATTGCTTTTTCTATTCACTGAGAAGTGTAGCTCAGCTAGTATATCAGGACAGTCCACACTCCAATTTATAACTTTAAAAAGATAAACCAAGCATGTTCTGATTCGTCTGATCTCAAGAGTCATTCTATTGAAAATATGTAGTAATACTTTCCTTTGAGGATATAAGCCAAACGTCTGATAGTACATATATTTTAAAAGCTTTCAATGCACTCCTTCAAGAGACTTACTCCAGGTGATATATTGACCAAATAACACAATTGAACTCTAGTTTAGGCATGATTCATACACATTCTTAACAATTTGTTTTGCATCTGATGACACGCGATTTCGATTTCTTCTACTAAAATGTAGAACGATAATTTTCCCACGGCCGCTACATAATAAAAATCTAGTTGAACACTAATATTTCTATGCACTTCGGTAGAAAGGTATAACTAAATACGATAAATTCAAAAATAATATTGCGGTGTTGTCAACTTTCAAGTTTTCTCCTAATGTTAATTATCTCGTATTTTAAATGCAGCACTTATTTTTTTTCGACAACACATGGTTGTCATTATTTGAAAAGTAGTTAAAAACCAAAAATTGTTATTTTGGACAGTTTAGGTTAGTTTGTCATCGGAGACACCCGCGCAATATTTTCATCAAACTTGCAAACACTCATCATGCTAGTTCTATTTGAGTTTCTCACCCATGCAAACTCCCAGTAACTTGACTTTTTCTTGTTCTATTCAAGTGAATAGTCTTCTCCATTGAGAAACCGTTTTTTGAGTATTATCAGTATTCAGCAAAAGCGTGAATTAACCGAAACCATTACTTAACCACCTCTGCACATCAGAGAGTCTGTTCGGCAGCCTACGCCGTCTCTCCTATAACATATTGTAGTATCATCTGCAAGCAGCACATATTTCTCCACAGTGTTAGTCAGTGGAAGATTATTGATGAAAACTAGGAATTAAGTATTTAAAGTAAGAAAATAGGAAAAATCTAGGAACTTCGCGACACCACCAATATTATTTCTGATTTTATCCTTCTGTACCAAATATTATAAGCAATTCCTTTATCTGTTGTTTAATAAAGTTCTTTCCAGCCAGCATGAATAACTCCGTGTATTATTTTGTAGAACTATATCATTTGTTGAATACTATAAAACGCAACACAATATTAGCATAAACGACCACGATCAGCCGTTGCTTTTGAACAGACGAAGTGTGAAGGTTTCCGGATCCGCTCAGAAAGAAGATAGAATGGTCTGTTTAATTCCAGAGTTGTCATATTTAACAGGACTTACGGACGCAATGAGGAGTGATTTTAAGGTAAATGTTGTACTACCTAATTTAGTAAATAAAATAGGAATTAGTACAATACGATTTTTTTTACTGCACCTTTATTTACAATACGAGGTTTGTGATACATTATTAGAAAGGTAACTTAATAAGCTATAAAATAATTTCCATTTAAAAATATTTACAATACTAGACTTGTGATTCTCGGCTTAAGTTTACAACTTCACCAGAACTGCTTAACGAATTTTGACGTTCAAACTAACCTTATCTTCATAGAATTATTTAAAAAGGCTGAGACATCAGTTTTCCATTTCATTGACCAAAATAATGTTTGATATCTCAATATAACAATTTCTAGAAAATTTTCTTTAAACTATAGAAACTAACCTGAACTAACCATGTATGTAAGTGTATTTTAATGCCAATGAATATTTTTGTCTAAATTCATGTGGTAAGGCATTATAAATTCTGGTAACAGAAAATAAAAGATTTCTCTAGACAGAAACAAGGTTTACAGTGTGATTTGGTATCATGCGATGGGTAGATGGTAGATGTTGGCTCACCCGACATCGCCCGGTGAAATACCATCGCATCGGCTTATGTGGCGTGAAGTTGCTCTTTGAGCCAACGTTTCGTCGCTGTGCCAATATCTCCGGTCCGGTTTCCAGGGTGGGAAATATATGAAAAATGCTATGATGGTGGTTCCAAGATCAAAATAGTCGGAAGTTAATCTCGCCCCTCCGATCGGATCTCCGGGTGGGGGCTGGCCCTGGTGCCTCATCAAGCGAAGTTATCTTAACATTCACCATTTCCAATAGCCAGGCGGGAACTTCCAATTACAAATTGGAAATTGTGTGACAACTGAAGTTGTCAAAAGATCCAAAATTAGCAGCTTCCAAATTGACTTCTGCAATATAAGAGGATGCGGAGTCGAATTCTTTGCCATCAGCTCTGGCCTCACCCAACTCGTGGGTAAACTAACTAGGATTCCAGACGGAGATGGTGATTTTGCTAGTTTGTTGGATTTTTTTTAACTTCAAACCCCGACTTGTACACTGTCACCGTAAAGCCTCCGTTTGGAACGTCTGACCACAACCGGCACTGAATAAACTACCAATTAGTGCGGAACAGCCTCCTAAACCACGCAAGATCTGACATTATACATCAGCTAAGTGGGATGACCTAAATGACCATTTTCGAACCTTTCCTTGGCGGAACGTTTGTTTTACCTCTGACGATCCATCCATCTGTGCTAGAGAAGTATCGGAGGTTATCCTTACTGGCATGGAAGCCTTCATTCCTTTTTCAAAAAAGTGCCCTTTCTAACGGCAAGTCTTGGTTTACCATAAATCGCGAACGAGCCGTTAAATCAAAAAATTATTTCTACCAACAATGGCGTCAAAACCCTACCGCCGAAAATCGTACCATTTTTGTTAACGCTCGAAACCAATGCAAGCAAACGGTAGACTAAAGCAAAGAAGCACACAACCAGAGAATCAAAGACAAACTTCTTGAATGTCCTAACGGCTCAAGATCATTTTGGTCCGTAGCTAAGGCCGTCAGTCATCCGTAAGTCTAGATCAACAGAAGACCGTCTCGCTTATGTTACTCACGTTTGGAATAACGCTATAGAACATCATGGGAAGTCCCGGGCGGTAGCACTGGACGTTTCCAAGGCCTTTGATCGAGTATGGCATGAGGGGCTCCTAACTAAGGTGAGAGCATACGGTTCAATTCTGTTCATGGCTGTCAAGCTTTCTTAAAGACCGTTCTCTGCGAATGGCGATGGACGGATTTCTTTCAGACACATTTAACATCAACGCCGAAGTCCCTCAAGGTTCTATATTGTCGCCCACCCTCTTTTTACTATACATTAATGATCTTGGAAAAAACTAAAAATTCCAAATATAGCTGATGACAGCACAGTTGTTTCATTTTTTACATTGGATGCTCGGACATCATCTGCCAATGCACATCTCTATAGGCAGTAAGAGATCTCACATCTCAACAAAGACCTGGAAGAAACTTTGTCTTGGGGTGACAGTAACCAAGTAGAATTTAACGCTAAAAAACCCAGGCGGCAGTTTTTCCTAAAAAAGTTAGTTGAAGAACCGGATACAGTCATGGCAGGACGCTCGATTCCCTTGACTTCATCAATTCATTTATTGGGCGTCAATTTGGATAGTCACATGTCTTGTCATAGTCACGTTGCGGCCATTGCTAAGGCAGCCTCGCAGAAGCTTCGAGTACTTTTCCGAACTAAGAACCTCTATACACCCCAACACCTTTAATGCTCTATAAAGCCCAAATTCGACCGTCGCTGGAGTACTGTTCGGATATTTAGAGCTCTGCTCTTAAACATACCCTGATATTGCTAGATCCCATTCAAAGAAGAGCCATTCGCTTGATCGGTGACTATGATCTGACACAACCTGGAAAGCCTCGAACATCGAAGGCAGGTTGGTGAGTTGAGTCTATTTTACAAATATTTTCACGGCAAGTGCTAAGCTGAGGTTGCCCGCTTGATTCCACCCCTAGCGGTGCATGGTAGAAATACACGACGAGCCACTGCAGCCCACCCGTACGTGGTTCAGCTTAGTGTCCCTCGAACGACACTGTCTAAAAATTCTTTCATCTGGAGAACGTTCTCACTCTGGAACGACCTCCCTGGGGCCGTGTTCCCCAACGAGTATAATCTCCAAAGATTAAAGACCAACGTAAATCGTTTCCTGCGCACACGCACCGCTTCCAGAGCGCCATAAAGTATTAATCCTTAGTGCTGTGCCTTATCATAAAAAAAAAATCACAATTATAAGGAGACGATATATCTAACCAAATATAGGTTAAAATTGTGTCAAATTCAAATTTTATGACATAATATGCCAAATGTTGAATATTAAAATAAGTAAACAAATAATAATTTATTTTTGTTATTTACAAAATTACCAATAATTAATATAGCGAAAGGAAAATAAAAATTATAGAAATTGCTTAAATTGGCCACCAGTCATTCTCCGTCTCATCCCGTTTTTTCTGTTTTAAAACAGACACCTATGCTTTTTCCTTTTGTCAGAACCCATAGTCTCACTGACGAGCTGTAATACAGCGAAACGCGTCTGAGGATGGTTCTGGCAGAAGGAAAAAGCAAACCCTTGATTTTTTGTTAAGTTTTTCGGTTACTAAACCGACGCCCAGTTCGGGTATAGCGCTGCCTAGCGAAGACTCCTTCAATTGTGACTTAATGTCTTTGTAGGAGATCCTCTGATATTTGTGGCTTTGTAAGTCCATGTCAGTGGGCGCAGGTATGCTTTAAGAATTGGTGTTCTTTACCAGCACCACGAGATGGAGCCATCTCTCAATCAAAAGAGAGTGACCCACGTACTTATTAGTAGGTCAAGAAAATTTAGATGTATATATACATTCTTGCATTCCTGTATATCTCACAAGCACCAATCTCACTTAGTTCAAAAAATAGATGATTTTGCCTTTTAATAAACTAACAACTTTATTTGTCACTAAATTTAATAATCAAATTATCAATACAATTCACAATAATATTCTAAATCTAAATCATGCAAATTATATAAATTAGAAGCAAAAATGATCGTGATGCGGTCTAAATATAGGTTTAAATTTATGATGAACAGAATAACAATTTGTTTTTGTTTTTACAATACAGATACCTACGTCAAAAAGTGAACCAATTCATTTTAAAGTTAGACAAAGAAACCTAAAACAACATTCTCAGCCTTGTGGGTAGTTATAAACATGAGAAGTTAAGTCTGCCGCTTTCAGTTATGTCCAAAATTAAAATGATCACCCTTTGCAAAAAAAAAATAGAAAGTGAAATGAATTTATTTACCTAATAGAAATTAAATTTAAATACCATGCTTCACCATTTAGATCCATGCATAAATTCACACGTGTCTTCATAATTTTAAAAGCGTTGACTCTGCAGAAATGTTACAACATTCTTGGATATTCCTTTCTTGTAACTGTTCTAAATTTACAACTGGCGTTTTAAAAATATTGTTCTTTAAATGAGGAAAAATGAAGTGATCCATGACCATCAAACAAGGTGATCTGGGTGGGAATTCCATGTCTTTTCGAAAAGTGATCAATCTGTCGTCGAAAAAATTGCGTAAGTAGTTAATAGTTTTCGGCGGATGTATGGGCGGTTGCACCGTCCTGTTAAAAATAAGTAAAACGTAGTTCATCGTCTAGTAATTGCTCCACAAATGAATTCAAAATATTGTCCCTGTACTGCTGCGCTGTCTCTGTGTCATGGAACAAAATAGGACCAACAACTCTTCTTCCGGAAACAGCCAACCAGACACCAATTTTTTAAGGGTGCACTGTGGACTCTACAAAAAGAATGGGGATTTTCACTACTCCACATGCTTGTATTCTGAGAATTCACATAACCCGTGAGGTGGAACCAGGGTTCATCAGAAAAAAATCAGATCTAATAAATCATTTCTTTCCCATAAACTTTTTGTAAACCACTAACAGTAATTCCTGCGTCTTTCAAAATCTGCAGCTCGTATTTCTTGGAATACTTGCACTTTGTAAGGAAACAAATTAAACGGTTTTTTAAGAATAGTCTTTCCTGTTCCATAAATCCATATGATCTTCCCACTTCTTGAGACAGGCGTCTTACACGTTTTGTTGGCGTATTTGGCATTATTTCACGAACGTTTGCAACAAGTTTTTCTGTTTTTACGGATGGTCTTCCAACTCCTTTTTTTATGTTGTATAGAGCTTGTTTCCCTAAACGGAGAAACAGTTCTTCGCAGGCAATGATAAAAGTCCCCAGCATTAAAAGCGACGTTAGGAAAATTTTTGCGGAAATCTTCCATGCACAAACGCTGATTGTATTGCCGCTCAACATTTACTCTAACCCCGTTTCGAAATAAACCCATTGCGTGAATTATTCAAGAAGTTGAATTAATTAGCGATGAATCAAATAATTACTTGTAACAACTGTTAAAGATGACGGAATAACTAATTGATTGATAATGCTGGTATTTAGTGACACTCAACAGGTATTAAGATCTACCGCTAAGCAGTACGGGCTTAGCTGCAAAGCACACTTTGATGATAATAATTTTTGCTCGCACGGTATAAGCTGCTTTGTTAGAAATCTAGTATTAGTTTAATGACCAGCTAAGTTTGAATAGATTCAACTAGGATTACATTTAGAATACAGGTTTTTGTTAAACATTAAATGTATACACAAACTTTCTAATTATACTGTAACCATTTTCAATATGACTATCCCACTTTAAATTATTGTAAAAAAATACTCCAGATATTTTATTTTATTCACAGCATTAATTTTTAGGCTACCCCTACATTTCCGATAAAGTAAACAAAAAATTTCGTGCATTGTGAATAGGTTATAATTATTTTGACATTATATGTGATTGATGTTAATGTGAGAAGAGCCGCACTAAATTAATGTCCAGTTTAACTATTTCCTGACCACGAGCCAAATTATTTTATTCTACCAGGCTGCTGAAACTTTTCCGCAGTAGTACTGACGGTAGTTTTCCAACACTGACACGGGAAGCAATACATTAACAATCGCATATCTATTATCTATATCGCAATTTTCCTCACGCGTAGAAAAAACATTGTACCTCTAACACTTGCGGAAAAGTATCACTTTCCACACATGTTAGGTAAATACACTAAATAGATAGATAGATAGATAGAAACGTCTTTATTTTTTAGCTCGGCGAAGGGCAGCAATGCTGTTTACTTAACCGAGCATATACAATACAATTTACAATTTGTACTATTATTTTTCTTTGTAATAAAGATAAGCTTTCTTTTAGGTTATGAAAGACGTTGCAGTTTATACCAGAGTAACTCCGCAGCAACGCCTAATGGCAATGAGGACGTATCTTGAAAATATACAGAAAAGTGAAAAAGCACAGCAGGTAAAACTATTTATATTGGAGTTTGGTATTTTTTTTTTATGAATAATAATGTAAGTATAGACTATTTCATTAGCTACCATTTTCGTTTTTTCAACCTTCCTCAGAGTTATGAACCGTGGATCAAAATATTCAAAACTTTTTAAACGAATGTAAATAGTTGGAAATTAACATTCTCAAATGATTTCTTCACAAATAATATTTTTTTATGGTAAATTCTCCAAATCGGTTCTTCTCTTGTGGGTTTCTAAGGTTTAGCTATTTAAATCAGGGTTGTAAGGGAGGCCATTTTTGCTGATGCTGATTACTCCAGGAACCTTAGAAATAAAATTAGAATTTAATTAGAGACTCGTGATTTGTTAACGGCGTTTGGGAAGTGGGGGGGGGGGGGGGGGGGCGATAAGCGTAAATTCAAATAATCCCACCATCTTGTAATTCAAGGATGAGTTCAGTATATAACGAATAACTCGGTTTCATTTGACTTCACAACGAAAAGCAAAGAGATTAATGTTGTACGAAATAAATATTTTTACAATTTTTTACTTTTAACAATTTTCGATATTTTTATTATGTTCTCGCGCCATTTTTCGCAAATAACTCCGTCTGTTTCCGCTTTGGTTAGTTAGGTTTCACTTCTACTTACAGTAATCGCTCTGTGAGTGGGCGTGTGAAGCACCGCTAAACAGATAATGTTAGGGATAGATCGCCAAAGCCCGAAGCAGGTGAATCTACAGAATTAAACCTTTTTTACAGATTATTTAGTTTTTCTGTTTCTTTTTTTTAAGTATGCTTGCTTTCCAATTTGTTTTTATATATTGTGCATATATGTCAAAGAGAAATTCAATATTTATTCCTATGGACAAAGCTACTGACACTAATATTACACAATGTGTCAACAAGGTGTTGGCCTTCGATAGCGCCTAAACTATAAGAGACTTCATTCCTTCTCCTTTTGAGGGAGTGGATTTAAAATAATAAAACCACTCGGTAACATAAAAAAGTCTAAACAGTATGTTCAAATTTAGCGCCATTAATTAGATTGCGATAATGTTCCCGGTACCAGCTAGACGCTAGTAAGAATTAGTAGTTGTGAGTAGGGATTCCCGATATTTTTCGATACATCGAAAACATCGATGCATTGGGTCCAAACATCGATGTTTTTACATTGATGGATTTTGACTCAATGTTTTGTGACATCGATGATAGGCTAGATCGATGTATAGAAATATCGACGTTTTTGAAAATACATCTACTTTTAGAAAAATTGATATAAAAATCTAATTAGATTTTTATTTAAAACAGTATTTATTTTTTTTATATACTTACTATACTATTATATTTTTTTTGAAGAATAACCCCTCATCTCATTTGTAATATTCCAGTTAGCCCTATTTTTATTTGCAACATTAAGTCTTTTGTTGTAGTACAGAAATTTTGCTTTTTTTATTACCTGCCTATACAGGGTGTTTCAGAATAAGATGCTGATCCTTAACGGTGTGAATCCTTAGGTGATTTTAAGAAGAAAAGTTCAAATTAACATATTATATCCTTAACCTATCAGCTTTCGAACTACAGGGCGTTAAAGTTTCAAGAAAAAAATCGTTTTTCTATCATAACTTTAACAACTTTCTAGCTGTTTTTATGAATTTTTCACACATGCCCTCTAAGCATCAATAGCCATTTTTTGGTGTAGAAAAATTTTAAAATTTTTTAACCAGTGGCGTCCTGAAAGGGTTTGGACTAGACATTTTGGAAAAATATTATGTACGCCACTGCTTTTTCTCAAGATAAAAATTATTTTTAAAATTCTCATTCATTTTAGACCAAATTTAATATCTTGCCTTTTTATCGTCCGACAAACAGTTTCCGACAAAAAAAATAAAAAGCATTAAATGCGCATTCGCTATGTGCCTATGGTTTATTTTTTAACATTAAATTAAAACAACTAACATTAAATAACGTGTGAACAAAAACGAAAATAATTTAGATTAGCTGTTGAAAGTGGCCACCACCTGCAAGAATGCATGCTTCAGCTCTTCTCCTCATTGAGTCTCGTACCCTTTGAAAAATTCCTGGAGTATTCCTGATAGTGTCGAAACAAACTATTATGCGGTTTCTCAACTCCTCTTTAGTATTTATTGGGATGCTGTAAACCAACGTTTTCAGATGTCCCCACAGGAAAAAATCTGGACTGTTTAGATCAGGGGATCTAGGTGGCCACGATTGTGTTCCTCTGCGCCCTATCCATCGATTACTATAATGTTGATTTAAAAACTCTCGTGCTAAGAGACTGAAATGGGCAGGTGCACCATCGTGCATAAACCACATACGATGTCGGGTTAAAATAGGAACGTCGTCAGCAAATTTGGTAAAGTGTGTTCAAGAAATTGGCGATAATTGATTCCGTTCAATCTGGCTGGTAAAAAATAAGGCCCAATTAAATAATCACCAATAATTCCAGCCCAAACATTTACAGAAAATTGCTCTTGGTGGTGGGATTCCGTAATGGCATGTGGGTTTTCTTCTGCCCAGATTTGATTGTTATAAAAATTTTGTATGGCGTTCCTGGAAAAATTAGCTTCGTCCGTGAACAAAATTCTGGCATTAAATTGGGGATTTTCGGTAACCATTTGAATAAACCATTGGCAGAAATTGATGCGTAATGGAAAATCCCTAGGAAGTAGGGCCTGGACCCGTTGAATATGGTACGGATATAACAAATAACTTTGAAGAATTCTCCAGACTAGGACATGAGTAATATTTAAAATATTCCCAATTTTTCTAGTACTTATATTAGGGTTTTGTTCCACTAAATTTAAAACAGCTTCTTCGGTTTCCGGTGTTTGTGTAGTTTGGTGTGCCCCTTTTAAGTAGTTTTTTGTTTCAAAAGATCCCGTTTCACATAACTTTGTGTGAGTTCCTGAAATCGTTCGTGCATCCGGAACTATTATATTTGGATAACGCTCTTGGTATAATCGTCTGGCTTCGAATGCATTGCCGTCAGCAAGCCCGTACAGGTAATGCATATCCGCAAACTCGACATTTGTAAAATTTACCATGATACTTATACGTTTAAAAGGTATTACGTTTTTAAAATTTAAGGTAAGTGGAAAGCCGTGTACATAAATAAATAGCTGTCAAAACTATTTGGCATTAAATATTTCGTTATTGTCATTGTTTCCTTAACAAAGTTCATAGCCTACTTGTCAGAAACCATAGGCACATAGCGAATGCGCATTTAATGCTTTTTATTTTTTTTGTCGGACGATAAAAAGGCAATATATTAAATTTGGCCTAAAATGAATGAGTATTTTAAAAATAATTTTTATCTTGAGAAGAAGCAGTGGCGTACATAATATTTTTTCAAAATGTCTAGTCCAAACCCTTTCAGGACGCCGCTGGTTAAAAATTTTTAAAATTTTTCTACACCAAAAAATGGCTATTGATGCTTAGAGGGCATGTGTGAAAAATTCATAAAAATAGCTAGAAAGTTGTTAAAGTCATGATAGAGATTTTTTTCTTAAAACTTTAACGCCCTGTGGTTTGAAAGTTGATAGGTTAAGGATATATGTTAATTTGAACTTTTCTTCTTAAAATCACTTAAGGATTCACACCGTTAAGGATCAGCATCTTATTCTGAAACACCCTGTATAATTTGTTGTATTTGCAAAAATACTGATTTAATGCGACACTGGGTGTGTATTTTCTTATGGTGTGAAGACACCTCAAGTTTTTTGATGAAATACCTTTATGCCTTTAGTAATCCAATATCTTTTATTTTTTATTTTCAATCTTTTTATTGGGAACACCCGATTAAAAATTTTAACCAAAGAACTGTAGAAATGTGTCAGTTTATTATTAGACGAAAAGTCCCAGTTGTATGCGCTGCAAGTAGTATGAAATTTTTTAAAATTGCTCTTACTGAAAATTCTGCCCAACTTGAAATTTCTTCCCCGACAAGAATTACCAAGCGCAAACTTACATACTATCTCCTCATGGTCAGACAACCCCGCAGGAATCACTTGACATTTAACCTGGTCAGCACAGAAATTTGAACACACACATAATCAATTCTTGTTTCTGTAAATTGAGAAATTCTAGTTGGGTCATTTACATGCATAGAAACATCAAGAGACAAGAACAGACTATTAAGGCACTGTAGTTACTGAATCCTTGTCATCGAAATTAATATTAAAATCTCCCATAACCATAAACTTGCAACCTTTCGTGCATCGATTTGCGATGTATCTATGTATTTTAGATTCTGTGCATCCCTAGTTGTGAGTAATGTCGACTTATAGGCTTCTTCAATATACATCTTCGTTTCGTAGGTTTTAGCAGATTGGGGTCTTACCATAATGCCTGGCAATGTCCAACTCAAAGGCCGACAGTTAGAAACCGAAACTGTTATTTTTGGTAATCAAGTGACAAAATCTGCCGGTCCTGGGGCGGACTGGAACAGAGACTTGGGTAACAATCATGTAAGTATTATAATTATTTATTTATTTATTCTATCAAAAGACTAACCAAGTACTAACATCGTCTACAAGAAATACACTAAAAAGAAAATCTGTAAAAATATAGAAAACACAATCCAATCAAAGAATTAACATAGTTACAATAAACAGATCATAGTATTATCTAAGATTAGATTTAATTCACACACCGAAAAAAGCAAAATAAATTACTCTAAATATTCATTAATTGAGTAAAAACATTAATTATTTTTATTTTTATGATAATAAAGTGTGTTATAAAGTGTTTAAGTTAGTTTTAGTTAAGAGTTAATTTGAGTAGTACTGTGTGCCATATAAAATTTGCGCTTTATTAGTTCTCGGATAAGCTTACCATTAATTTATTTTTACACAATATTTCTGTATATTTCTAGTGCTCGTGCGAGATTCCGTGCAAATTTTACAGTATCCTGGGTTCAATATTGGCTCTCCTGTAGATTTCAGTTTTGGGAAAAAACGACAATCTCGATTTAATTAATATAAACAAGAAAAATAAATTGAACGCTACACGTGTTTTCCTCGTCTCAGGTCTAAAATTATTTCTTATTACATTTATTTCCGTAAGCCGGTCCTTGCCCGGATCACTGCAGCCACAGTAGGCATATTGTGCAAACCTTTGTTTTATTGTTTCAACTCGATTGTCTTAGTTCCGTGCAACTTATACGCGTCTACTGCAGATTGGGTGGATATTTCATTATGTTCTAGTTTTACTTCCCCGAATATAAGATGTCTTTTGCATTGGCAGATGGTAAAAAAAAATGAAAAAATTTTAAAAATACGAATTGATAATTATTTAGAAAAAATAAATTTTGTTTCTTAAAAACAACTTGGGTTTCAAAAAAATAAATCGACGTAAGATGCTATTTGCTAACAACAAATATATAATGCATTAGATAATAAAACACCTTGTATTTGTATTTTTCTGGATTTAGAAAAAGCCTTTGATACGGTTAGCCATAATTTACTATTAAAAAAAAATTGAAAATATTGGATTTAGAGGAAAGCATTTTAGAATTAATTAAAAACTATCTTAAAGATAGACCAACTTATATTAAAATAGATAAAGAAAAAAGCTATTCAAAAGCATTTAAATATGGTGTTCCTTAAGGGACAATTTTAAGACCATTATTTTTTAATATTTATATTAATGATTTATTTAGTTTAAATTGCGATGGGAAAATTTATAGTTTTGCAGATGATACTGCTATTTTTTATAGCGATACAAATTGGGACAATTTAAATCAGAAAATTAAAAAAGATTTTAAAATTATAAAAAATTGGTTTGATAATAATTTATTAACAATTAATTTTAATAAAACAAATTATATTCCTTCTACTTTAAACCTAAATAGCGTACCACAAAATATAAATAGCATCAATATTAGCGATGACATTCAAATTTTAAAAGTTAATCATGAAAAAAATATTTAGGAATAATTTTTGACAGTAAATTAAATTGGAATTTTCAAGTAGAATTTTGATTAAAAAATTAAGAAGTATATTACGAATTTTTAAAAGCATTAAAAATTTTCTGGATATAAAACATCTAGAAATATTATATTATGCATTAGTCAAAACTCATTTAAATTACGGAATTTTAGGTTGGGGAAGAATAAACGGAACTTTGGTTAAAAAATTAGAAGTATTACAAAAAAGATTTTTGAAAATTATTTTTAATAAGGACTATCTTTATCCTTCAAAATAATTATATACAGAAACAAATGAACATTAGACGAATTTACATGTATAATATTTAATATATATTTTTAAAAATAAAAACCTTATACAATTTAGAGACCATAACCATGATACACGTTATAAAAATTAAATATCCATATAACCTAAAATAAATAAGTCTGTAGGACAAAAAACTTTTAAATATTTATGCTTTTATTTAAATGATTATTTACCAACAAATATTAAAAAAACTATTTCATTAAAAAAATATAAAATTTAAATAAAAACATTAATATTGGAAACAGACGCTTTAAAAATATTTTTGGAAATGCTATAACTAATTAATGCCATTTAATATTATTGTGAATCAATTATATAATAATTAATCTTTTTCAGAAATTTAATAATTTATTATCAAGAAAATAGCTATATAATTTTAAATAGTTTTAAATAAATAAGATTTGCCTCTAACCAGTGGCGGCTCGTGGGTGTATAAGGGGGTGAGGTTACAAAATAGCGCCGCAGACGAAAATTTTTCGCGATTATAAGTTCATTGGCTTAAAATGAATAGTTAGGAATTCAACCAGCAATATAATTATTTTGAAATACTAGGTCTCACGAGAAAAATATTCAATTTGCAAGGTCAGGGTCAAACTTTCTTAAATATTACTAATTTAGCTAAGTTTAATTGCTTTTGATAAAATAATATCTAAAACGTTTTTGCTTCATTTTATATAATAATTAGGTACCTATATATAAATAATATTGATTCATTATATTATAAAATTGTTACAATGTAAATAAATATTTACTAGATAGGTATTTGAAATAAAGACAAAAATCCAGGTGGAAGTGGGTGCCCTGAAAAGGTAAATTTTGTTTAAATATGAATAAATTTCCACGTCACCCGGGAGGTATTATACTGCGACGCGTTGACCTTTTTTTAAATGGAGGTCATCGCCGATAGCCCTACTGTACTCCAAACTTAATATTATTTTTAGTGACGCAGCAGTTGAAACCATGGAATCCAATGCAAACCATCAATAACAACACAGATATTTGACAGTTTCCATGCTTTTAACTATTACATTACTAAAAATAATATTGGATTTGAAGTAAAAACCATTTTAGGCCAAAATAAACATTATAATAAAAAAATTGAAAAAAAAAAAAAAATTATTTATCAAAACAAAGTATTATTAACGCAAGTTGTGAAAACCAAAAAACATTAATTTGTTTTTTAAAAGTTACTAACTAAATAAAGTCATCAAAAAATAACAAAATCAAAAAATCAATGCGCGTAGGTATCAAAAAAGTCTTTGGGTAGGTACTAGGTTAGCGCTGTAACAATAATATATTATACCTACATAAGGACAAAAAAATAATGATTTCTATGTAAATGTATCTACTTTTTGTAAATTAAATATATGCGCCTATCTTTAAGGGTTGCAAATTTATCTATTATTTGGTCGGAAAATTGTGGGTCTGCAGTGAGATTTGATAATAACTCTTGTTCTATTGACATCATTGCTAACCCAGAGAGCCGTTCTTGTGTCATTGTATTTCTTAGGTAGGTTTTAATTCGCTTGAGACATGAGAAGTTTCGTTCCACCGATACACTTGTTGCAGGGATAGTTAAAACTAAATTAAAAAGTTTATATGCTTCCACAAAAATTGTCTTAAAATTTTTAAATAACGTATCTAAACTTTTTTCCACACTTAAATTTAAAAACTGTTCATCCCTATACAAAACAGAAAGCTCATTTTTTAACCTATCTTTGTCAAAAATACTTGGGTAATTTTTTATTAAACCATTTAGGAAGTTGTCGGGAAAGCATTTAACATATTCCGCATATTTTGTGGAGTCGACTAATGCAAGAAAGTTTATGTTATTTAAATTTGCGAACAGCGTCTCTAACTGAAGAGTTATGCAATCTATTATTTCGAAATATATTTGTTTATAATTCGTAAAAATATCGGATTCGCTAGAAGGTTGACCTCTACCTCTACGTGTGTTAATTGGGAGCTCCGTGGCATTTTTAGCAATGTTAAAAAAAATTTAAAATGTTCTTCCTTTCTTAATTCACTGATTCTTAACTTGGCATAGTTTATTTGTGAGGAGCAATAATTACATCTAAATGTTTAGATTGTAAAATTTGAAACAATATATGTGCAACTAAAGATTTCCTTATAGATTTGTGTTAAAAGGCAAAATTCAAAATCATTAAAATGCCTAAGAAATCCTTTCGCGGCATTAATAGATTCTGATCAGGAACTTGGATCATTAATGATACTTTGAAAAACTAATATCAAATTATCAAGCGCAAACGATCGTTTTGGTGATTGCTGAAAATAATTTGGTATCCCTAATAAAGTAGCAAAAAATATACGACTTTGAGTTATCTGTTTTGTTCCCTGTTGCAATACTAGATTTAATCTGTGGGCACAGCAATGGGTAAATAAAGCTAAAGGCGCGATAGATGTAACTTTTGTTTGTCAATTTATTTCACCCGCCATAACACTGGCACCGTCATAACACTGCGCGACCAATTTCTCTTTAATGTCATAAGGCTCTAAACTACTTTTATTAACTGGAAAAGGCTCTCTGCTGTTCTATCATCACTGACGCCAAAAAATCCTAAAAATCTTTCTTCTAAAGGTCCGTTTGTTACATACATAACTGTATCGAACACAGATTTTTCCGTTATATCGGTACTATCATCCGCTATTACGCCAAAAAAACAACAATCTGTATCATTAATTTCTTTTTGTATATGTTCTTGAATATATATTTATGTATGCAACCAATCAGTTCATTTTGAATAGTCTTAGACTGTCCTGTAAAAATATTACTAAATTTTGCACAATGTTCGGTAAGTTCCGTATTTCTCTTTATTAAACATGTAAATATTTATTTGAAATTTCCGCGGTTTGATGAATCTGTCGTTTCATTGTGGCCTCGAAATGCTAATTCCTGTTTTCCTAACGTTACAGTAAAATCAACTAATTAAGTTAATAATAAGCGATTTTTACGCACGTTTTCATTATAAATAATTTTATTAACGCCTGCATTTTCTCTCAGTGCATCCGCTATTGTGTCTCTATTTTGCTCTACTCTCGTAAGTGCCACAGAATTCTTAATATGTTCTTTGGAACTTTCGTGTGATTTTACCGCCCATGAAAAATTTTTTAAATCAGAATACCCACCTCCTGAACTCCAATTGTTTTTTACGCTGCCTAATAAAATACAAAGCCAACAATATAAGCTTTCCTTATAAATACTCCCGCACAGCCACTTATAGGTTTCGTACCAAGTTACCTGAAAAGCTCTTGAATATTGCTTACCCTGTCTCTTATCGTTGAATATTGCCGACATTTTTGGTGTCGGACGACTACATAACATCTGTCTTTTCCGTTTCGTTTCTCCTTAAAAATGGCATTTCAATGACTAAGAGAATACTATCATGAACAGGATTTAGCGTTTAATAATTAATAACATAATAAAGAAATCTTAAAACTTACCGGATCTTGAAAATATAACCTTAATTTGCCGAACACGAAATTATAAATTGCCCAAACAAACACTGCCAACACTTCTACATTACCTGCATCGCACCTGTATCCTGACTACCCTGCACAGTCACAGCAATATTAACATAAAATAAACCAATAAAATATGACAATTTGTAATTTTCCTAAATTAAACCAAACACACACAGTTCACACACCTGCTACAATATACGCCGGGCGCCGGGTAATCACATAATTCGCAGAATAAAACATGTGATTTAAACAGCCAATCAACAACCAGTCAAGCTAGGTTCTTATAGCCTCAATGAGAGAAACAAACGCGAAATGACCCCCGAGTAAGAGAGAGACAGACCAAACAAAAGACGTTGAGATTTTCGTATGAAGCTTACCAAAATAGGTACGAACACTCGGAGCAGTGAAGCTAAAATCATTTAGCCTCTCGGCCGTCGACGTCGCCAAAGTTTACAGAATAAAATAGTCGCTTATAGCGCGGCGCTCGGTAAAGCAGTATGAAAAGTATTTTTCATATGGAATTTATATTTGAAAATTTATAAATTTACAAAAAACATATTTGTTTTTTTTTTAGAGGGGATTGAGGGTGAGGCGCGGCCTCAGAGACCTACCCTGAGGAGCTGCCACTGCCCCACAAGCATGTCTTCTGGGGAATTTAGTAATAGGTCTATTGAAAAATAACATATTAACATGTTTATTATATTGTAACTATTATAAACTTATTATTATTATTATTAATCAATTTCTAGTTTAATTAGTAAGTAATATAGTTTAATAACCTAAACTATTACACATTCCCTTCCTAAGGTTGACCCACATAATATGGCCAATAAATGGGGGTCACATAACTGTGCTGAAACTGGATAATATCATAATAAATATCTGAATTATGAAAATATGAATAAAAGTTAATTTGTTAAGCAATATATACCAAAATCATAATCATAACCATCACCAAGTAATAATAATTAAACTTAAAGATACATGAAGTATTACTATAACTATTTAACCCTTTACCGCATGATTTCTTGTTTTCTTCCCAAAAAAATGTATCAAATAAAAAATTAAGCACAAACACCGAAAAAAATAGCAAAAAAAATTTTATTGCAATTTAAAGAAAAAAAATTACAAAAAACTGGTATATGACAAATATGACACAACATGAAGTAAAAACTACAAAAAAAATCTCACTCCGTATGGAACCGAACAAAGCAGTTTCCGTCTTTATTTAAACAAAGTGCTACCTGACACTTTGTACAATATATATATGATTGAGATTTACAATCTGGATATTTGCAACGATTTCTCTCATTTTCCTTTCATTCAGGTAAATGGTCCAATCCATCTGGCCTCACTTCCATTTGAGGAATCTCAGCAGCTGCTCCACGCTTCTTTTTTTGAGCATAGGCGTTTTCAAGGCTAGCTCCGGGTCGTCCCCTTTTCCGTCGAAAGGCCGGTTTTCCTGATTTGCATAAAGCATCGGCAACAGCTATCTTGAAATTGGCAAGTGGCATATACGTTTTACCTTGCCTCCTAAATAATAACCAACTGTTTACAACGCACATATCCAACAAGTGAAAAAATATCCGAAGATACCATTTCTTGGACCTTATTTTGATACGATAGTAACCAAGCATGGAATTTAGTAAGTCCACACCTCCCATATATTCATTATATTTCAATATGGCTTGTGGGCAATCGATCATTTTGAAGCATTTTTCGGCCCTGAAAAACCTTCTTTTCGATCCAACTGGTTGCGAGCCTACATAGGTGGATAAAGTTGATACAACTTTGTTGTCATACCAAGAAACAACACATGTTTTCACATTGTCCTTTAGAGCAACTTTTTCTTCCATGGCTCCCCTTCCCCCTTTTTTTTTAACTCTTTCCGGCATCATGTTACAGCCATGTACACGATTTAACCGTACAGTACCAAGGGAAAGAATGCCGTTTTTAGTTAAATAAACCATCAATGGTACACTGGTAAACCAATTATCAAAAAAAAATTTATGGTTTACATGCTTTGGTATGACGTGAGCAAGCTTTACCACAACATTACTACTAGCCCCTAAGTCAGGATAACCTTCTAGAACGGTATTACTTTGAGAGCCAGCGTAAACGTTGAAATTATAACTGAAACCAGAAATTCTACTCAAGACAAATACTTTTGTATCCCCATTTGTGCGGCTTGCTTGCATTGAATTGCTTGAGTGTTGATCTGGATTTTGTGGGAATAATTTGTTCATCTACTGCAATATTCTCTTCTATTGGAATCAACCTCGGTCTCTCTTGTATATTTGTCAGCAACGGGCTAATCTTAAACAGCTTATCATGTCCTTCTTGTTCGCGTGGTAAGCACTTGCATTATCGTTAAAATGAAGAAAACGTTTAATTTCTTTCCATCCATTACATGTCATGTCATGGAAGACACCGCAGGATGGCCAAGATATGGTGACCAATAATGTCTTGTTTGTGGTAACTGAATTATTGACATGAACAAACTAATGCCAATAAACTGCTCCATATCGTTTTCTGTAATATTTGCCGGTCCTACTTAAATGCTTCTGAGCGCAGTACAAATTTGTTTGGGCAGTTATTTCGGATATTATATTTTTTGTAAACAAGAATGTAAAAAATTCATATGGGGTCTCTAAATCTGAAACTTCTTGCGGCATATTTTGCTGCCCTAGGAATTTAATCTCGTCTGCATCTTTTTGGAGATTTCCACTTCTCCAGGCACCTGGATTTAGTTTTTCAGCAACTTCAGAAAGCGGAATATCTTCCCTATCATCAGATTCAGCATCTGTTTCTGGAATAACTTCTACAATAAAATCTTGAGCATCATCGTCGCTTTCAAAAGCTAATATTTGATGTGGGGCGTCTTCGTCATCTGGCAGATCATTACTTTATCACTTGGTATGTCTTGAACGTGTTTGTTAGTTCCATAAAACATACTTGGATCCATCTGAAACAAACAATACATGCTTTGATAATAATAAATAATAACAGGTTCCTAATAGTTCCCTAAATGCATCATGTAACACCATAAATTTAAATGCATAGCGTCCCATATGTGACTCAAACTAGTTTTACAATGTAACACTGAGTAAAACAAAAAATAATATGCAAAACTTACCTTTAAATAAAAGTACATACACAATACAAAGATATTTTTCTTAATCAACAAAACTGTAATTTATTCGGTAAATATAACACGCTTTTAAACATAACCTATGCGATGGCACAAATCAAACAAGTGACGACTTGTATTCATCAAAACACTGCGGTTTATTGGGGGAAACCGCCACTTCCGTTTTTATATATTTATTGCTCGGTCCCAAATATGATACACCATGCAGAAACGCATTTGCTTTTTATCTATACGAAGAAAAAATATAATTTGAGGTATGTATCATATTTGACTCGCTATGCTGTACCTAAAGGGGTTTAAACTAGTTTACAGGCCTGTCTAAAACGCGTAATAAATATATTTTTGAAGTATATTAATTTATTATATTTAATGCCAACAACAGGGAATGGACCGTCATACCAAGAATCAAATTTAGTTCGGTCTTCGTTGGTCACTATAACTAGGTCGCCGACCTTTAATTTCATTTTGGAAGATCTAGCATCATAAAGAACCTCTCTTTTCGTTTCAACTTTTACAAGCTGTGATTTAGCTCGATTATGTGCTAGCTGCAACCGATAACGAACTTCCTGGTCGTAATCGTCTTATGTTATTCAGTGGATCTACCTGAGATCCAGCTGTGGTGTCCAAACAATCAGTTTGTGCCTGGTTTATGTACATGGATATGTATTCGTTAAGGACTCTATTATTCCTTTCACATCCCCTGATCTTTGGCTGTGGTAGGCAGTAGACATTTTGTGGTCAGTTTCCAACAGTTGTGCGATTTTGTCGAAGATTTCATTCTTACATTCTGAGTTCATATCAGTTCTCATCACTTTAATAATAATAAAAATAAATGTGCTTTATTGTCCAAAGAATCTGCTCTTGTTGACAAAGCTTACTAAAACTAAACTAAACCTACAGTCACAAATCAAGTCAAGATGCTAACGCTAAGCTAAATCTACACAGGGGAGATACAAGGTCATACCAGACAATAAAAGAAATAAATAAAAAGGCGTTGCACCCTATCAGAGAAAATGAGAAATTAAGTACCAGAGAATCTGATGTATAAGTTAGTAAACAAGATATAATAATGTTAAAATATACAAAATACAGTTCAAAACACAACAAGCAATAGATAAAAGAAATACATTAATTAATATTTAATCATTTTTTTATCTCTAATTTCAAACTTCTTTAAATATAAATATAATATAATAATAAGTTTATTTCAAATAGTTACAGTAAAATAAACATGTTAATATGTTATTTTTTAATAAACTTATTCATAAATACCCCAGAACACGTGCTTGTTAGGGGCAAATCTTATTTATTTAAAATTATGAATATTTAAGAATATTTCTATAAAAAGTTGCAAGTATTCAATAAATGCTACTTTCTTGATGATAGATTATTAAATTTCTAAAAAAAATAATTATACAGTGTGGTCATTTAAGTGTGCAACATATGGGATTTTTTTTATTACCGATTTCTCAGAAAATTTTATTCTTTATAAAAATTGGTGCATGTTCCATAATTATATTAGATGCACTCGGAATGGTTGCGAGTCAAACGGCGTACAGGGTAGGTCAAAAAATATAAAACTTGTACAAGAATAAAGTACCCCTATTTCAGAAAATTCAGCAAAATTTTACTAAGAAAAGTTGTTTAGAATTAAAAGTTATGCATAGATTCGAAAACGTGACCTCCTAAATAAAAAAAAATATATTTTTTTTATCAATAATTTCTCAAGTTTTTTTTTTATATTTACCCGAAAGACCTTCATAAATTAATCAAAATCAAATCAATTTCACATATCTTTGTTCAAGTTCAAGCATATTTGTAAAATTAACTTGAATTTTTAATTTATTAAGGATCACAAACTTCATGGTTGTTGCAACGACATTAAATACAACTTTAAAATATCCTAAAAATTCTTTTTAACAAGATAAAACATTAGTAATTATAATATGCAAATTAAAAAACTCTCATTTAAAGTGCAAAATTTCTATTTTAAATGTTTATTAAAAAACTGTACAAATTAATCGACAAGCATGAAATCCTACTAACATAAGCGCAGACACCTATGGAAGAAAACAAATAAGGGGTAAAAGTAAACATTATGACAGTTTGGTGGCATTATTCATTCTTACATAATTATTGTTGTTATTTGATTTCAAATGCCTCCTCCAATACAGTTAACGTTAGCCGAGAAGGCAGAATTAGTGATAATATGTGGAGAAAACTATAAAAAAAGTTCGTGAAGCAGGAGATATATCCAATGAACGACATCCGGGATAAACAAGTTCACTATTCAACTGTAGGCAGAATTTTAAATAATTTTAAACAGACAGGGTCTTTAGACTATAAATATAAAAATGAACGTACCAAAACTGTTTGTACTGAAGAAAATCAATTAGAAGTACTTCAAGCAGTTGTTGAAATCCCTCGAAGATCCACCCAAGAAATTTATGCCTATACGGGTATAAAAAAAAGTTCTGTTAAGAAGATTCTTAAAAAACAAAAATACCATGCCTATTAGCCAATGTTTATTTGCACGTTTCAAAGACGAGACTATGACTTGCGGTATGATTTCTGCATGTGGATTCAAGGACAAATAGAAGATCAACGTGATTTCCATAGACACATACTTTTTGGGGATGAATCCGCGTTCACAACAACGTTGTTTCCTCCCAAAGTTGTAGGTGGTGGTCGGACGAAAATCCAATTTTTGTCATTGACAATAAAAACCAGTATTACCAAAAAACAAACTTTTGGTGCGGTATTATTAACGACAAATTAATAGGGCCGTTTTTTTTTCGCCAAAACCTAACTAGTGATACCTATTTACATATTTTGTAAAGCGAACTGACGGATTTTTTGGATAATATGAGTATACAAGAACGACATAAATTATGGTTTGTACATGATGGTTGTCCCGCTCATTCTGCTAGAATTGTTTCTGAATGGTTAAATGGGAAATTTGGTGATAAATGGTTAGGACGAAATACCGATCACGGTGGCCTCCTCGTTCGCCAGATCTCACCCCATTAGATTTTTTTTATAGGTATATTTAAAGCAAAAAGTTTACAAGGATCGACCGTTTAATAATGTTGGGGAGCTTAAAAATTTAATAAGATTTCATTGCAGAAATATTCCAGCAAGTGTATTGTGATCCACTCTTAGTGAATTTTATGATCGGACAATTAAATGATTTGAAATTGAAAAAGTAGTCCATACTTGCAGTGGAGTTTACGTAATGTAAATAAAACGACAATGTCTTCCTCCACAAATTTAATAAAGGCTGAGGTTTTCATGTTTCGAGTGTATCATCTAGTGTTAACTATAGTGTTTACCCCTTGTGCGACTCGCAAATTCAGTGCAGTTTAGTGCCCCCCTCTGAACATTTTAACCCCAATTTTTATAATTCATTGACAGATGTCTGGTGTCAGTCATTCTTCGGATACTATGAGCGTCTAGTGACCACAACTTTTAAACTTTATTCTATTGAATATTGACATACTCTCATCGATTTTTTAAATCCAATATCGAGTTTAGGTAAACCTCATTTTCTAACAGCTGACATCCAAGTGATGTCATATCCGCTTTACCTACTCTCTTTCACTCTAAGACACGTGTGTGTAAAGTGAACATGGTGGTGATTTAGCACTATTTCTGTTTTTTAAAAAATTTAAAAATAAAAAGTTATTTTTTCATTAAATGAAATGATTTCATAATTTATATATTACCATGGGCATAGCCCCTCTGGTATAAAAAATTTCAATTTTTTAAAAATTAACACGGAGCATGCCTCCAAAAATTTTATTTTAAATTTCTTTCTTCACAACTAAGTACAATGTTTTTCTAGAAAATCATCATTAAAAAATAAAATGCACCTTTTAAAATAATATATTTGCTATTCAATTCTTATATTTTCACAAAAATTTTCATTCTATAAATATACAAATTATAATTTTTCACAAGTCCACCCAATTTCTGAGGTTCCTACTCAATTTTGGCTGTACTCATTAATTTGAGGCAACCATTTAAAGTTTTTATAGTCAACTCGATTATGGGTAAGTCAGTGTTCACCATGATTCTAACTAGCTTTGTAAAGATGAAATTCCTTCTAGTATCCCCTGAAGATGGACGTCTAGACGCCCGAAACATGTAGGGAACAAGAATTTTACCTTTATTAAATTTGTGGAGGAAGACATTGTCGTTTTATTTAAATTAAATGATTGATATGATAGAAATACGCACTCTCTCTACCTTCTATTAAATCTCTTACATCTGAAATATTTCCCAGTGTCTGGAAATTGTTGTATGTTGTTCATAAATCAGGCAATAAAAATGACGTTAAGAACTACCGGCCAATCAATATTCTTTCGGCTATACCTAAAATATTTGAACACTGCATTGAAACTGTTCTAACCAATGCCTTCCAGCCAATAGTGGTGGGTAATCAGCATGGATTTACCTCTGGTTG
This sequence comes from Polydrusus tereticollis, assembly GCA_963920685.1. Taxonomy (NCBI): domain Eukaryota; kingdom Metazoa; phylum Arthropoda; class Insecta; order Coleoptera; family Curculionidae; genus Polydrusus; species Polydrusus tereticollis. The sequence continues at coordinate 23,809,612 of OY987328.1, forward strand.
CTCTGCTGATACAAATTTGTTTCTTTTTATTAATCGTAATGCTTTTGATAATGGGTGCTGAGACCCGCGCTATCTATACAGACTTTAGCAAGGCTTTCAGCAAGGTGAATCATACCATTCTGCTTTCTAAGCTGTCCAATTACGAGATTACCGGCATATTACTCTCTTGGCTGCAACCATACCTCTCTGACAAGGAGCAACAGGTTAAGATCGACGATTAATTATCTATCGGAACCATTTAATGTTACCTCGGGAGTTCCCCAATGATCTCACTTGGGGCCCCTCTTATTAAATCTCTTTATTAATGACTTGGGTGGTATGTTGACCTCTTACCACTTACTACTTTCCGACGATTTGAAAATTTTCACCCAAGTAACATCTCTTCAAGATATCTCATGCAAAACGATATCAGCACTGTGTTTTCGTGGTGTCAACTCAATGGCATGCAGTGGCGTGTTTACCATGGAAGCTAGGGAAGCACAGCTTTCCCCAAATGATTTACTTAAAAAAAGAAATAATCCAATACAATCCTACTAGAACTTACAATTAATTTTTAAAATTGTCCTAAATTTTATTTGTAAATCGGGCGAATCCGACCGCATTTTCATAAGAACTCCATAATATGCTATCTAGTTCTACTTCACGGTGATGCCCGATTGATTTCGAGACCTGCCGACGCGCCATTCGCGCCGCGCCGCCGGATTGCTGGAAGCGATTAGACAGCAGCGTATTGCCGTATACTGTTTTACTTCATCGAACAAATTAGAGTGGCGCGTGTTTGGGCGAAATTTAAAACCGTGCATAAATATTGGAAAAAGTACGCTGTTTTCAAACAGATTATTATTTTAATTATGGATCCTGTTGCTAGTTCAAGTTCGGCTGAAAGTGAAAATAGACTTGTGTGTCAGATAGTGGTACAAGGATTTTCCACTTATATTTTTGAGGAAAAAAAAACAAATTATTTCCAATGATAGGCCCACTCCATCTATTCATAATTTAACAAAAAAAACAACTTTATATTAGACATTTTCAAAAAGAATCATAATATAAAACTTGTGAATGGCTAACTGGTTGTGAAAATAAGTCTCTTCTGTTTTGCTTGCCATGCCTCTTATTTTCTAGTGAAAAGAATATGTGGAATAAAAATGGATTTTCGGATTTAAATAATCTACATAAATTAATTAAAAGACACGGGTCTAGTAAGTCGCATTTACAGGCAATTATTAAAGAAGAAACTTTTGGTAATATAAGAATAGAACACGCATTAGACAACCAACTAAAAATTGCTTCTGAAAAACATAACCAGGAAGTAGTAAAAAATTCGAAATATCATCCCCAATGGGGAAAGAATTTCAAATTTTTTGTTATTAAAATATTTAAAAATATATTTTAAATTGATGCACTTCATATGCGTAATAATTTGTCAAGATTTACCCAAAAAAGGGCGTGGCACCCCAAAAATTTTCGCCTTCGGCGCAAAACAAAGCGCCTTCGGCGCAAGAAGCCACAACACTTTCGACAACCCTGGTTACAGCTTCCCATTGTATTAAAGTCTGAACACGCCACTAATGGCATGTCACTGAATATCGACAAATGTTGCTTTATGAGTTTCAGCAGATCGAGAAAATTGTTCCCTCATCAGTATGTCATCAATAATGTTGCTCTAACAGAGGTGACTGTGGTTGAAGATTTTAAAGATCTTGGTGTGTACTTGGACACACAGTTAACATTTTCTGAACACTTTGAAAAAATAACGTCCAAGGCGAACAGGATGCTGGAGTTTTTTAAAAGATCGTGTAGGGACTTCAAAAATGTAACAGCTGTAAAAACATTATATATTTCCTTTGTCAGATCCATCTTGGAGTGCTAAAGCATAGTTTGGTCGCCGTACTATGATATTGATATTAATAGGTTGGAAAACGTTCAGAAAAAGTTTTTTAGACATATTCTTCTTTACTCTAGAATAAACTTAACCGACGATATGGCTTATCCTAAATCTGACAATGCTTTCTCGCCGAAGGGAGTACTACGATGTCTGCTTTGCCTTCAAAGTATTGAACAATATTACTAAGAGGCCTGAATGTTTGGAAAATTTTTATATTCATGTTTCTAGTTAACAGACTCGTAATCCTTCCCTCCTGCAAGTTCCATTTCGCAGAACGAATTATCTGGCACATAGTCCTATAAACAGGATGTCGACAAATGTCACTAAATTTTATGGTTCCTTACATTTCTATAATCAGTCTGATGTTAAATTTAAAATTCTTGCCAAAAGGGCTTTCCTAGGTTAGGTTAGTTTATTTAATTCTGTAATTTGTAAATATTTTATGTCTTAAAAATGTTGTTACGTAAATAAATAAATACGATGAGTTTCTGTTACATGACGCATTTTAAGCCTGATCTTGTACAGAATCTTGAAATACGTCAATGTGTGACAACAGTTAGGTAGGTACTTATTTCAACAATCAAACAGACCTGATAGATTATTGATCTAGCCGGAAAAATAAAAGGAATTATTTTTCCCTAAAGGTATTATTCAGAATTGGAGAAATTGATTTTATTTACGACTAGGTTGGTGCCAGCAAGTAAACGGACAACATTTTCAACATCTTTTAAACTAAGTGTAATATATTTAAATAAAGGTATTTTTTAATTCTAGCAAGTCTTACTCGCTCTGTATAGGTAACGGTTAAATATGGAAACGTGACAAAAAAAATAAGGGGATTCCATTTTTAAAAAAAGCTGGCCATGATAAGTATTTTTTGGCTCACCCTGTATACGCGTGTTTTAGTTCATAAAATGTGCAATAAAAAATAATAGCTCACGTGTCTGAGCGAGTTTTAGAAAAATCTACCAAAGTGACAATACAGAAGTTATTCCACGTTAGATGTTCTCACTGTATATGATTTTTTTAAACTTTAATTTTGCCCTTCAGTGTATTTATAAGTTTGAATATTTGATTTGTGTTTTTGAATAGGTCACGGGTCCAGTCGATCTACGCAACTGGGTTGTGTTCTATTGCCAGCAAGACGGCAGATACGCCACTAACTTTTCCGAAAACATGCAGAGGTTGGCTAGTTCGATGGGATGCCAAATTACCGCCCCTAGAATGGAAAAATTGCCCAACGATCAAACGTCGACTTATTTCAACTATGTCAGGGGCAAAATCAACAAAGATACACAGGTAATGCAACTAACTGATGAAAAAATTTGTATAGTCAAAGACAGTATTATAAGACGAATTGAAAGGTCAACAGTATACAGGTTATCCATTTAGTGTGCCGGTGGATGATATCTCGTTAACGGTCAACTTAAGGAAAAAAACGTTTACACAAAAGTTGTACAGGTTAACGCCGCGCACCTTTTAAAAATAATTTTAAATATGGTTAGCTCATAAATCTAGGGTGGGCCAAACATATCTTTTTTTAAATGGAATACCATATATTTTTTTTATTATATTGAAGCCTTTAGTAGTCCTCTATTCTACTTTAAACAATTTTCATGATCAAATGCGACGTTGTTAAGATATGAATTTTTCAATAGATTTTTGGCTAACAACGATTTTACATAAAAATCGTTAGTACAATTTTTTTTACTAAAATTTAGGAAAGAAAAGTTATAACATGTAAAATCACCTAACTGTTATTAGAATTGGTATAAGTACTACAGATTGTTCAACATTTTGGTCCAAACTTAATGAATTTAAAACCAAGTTATCGTTTTTTTAAACGAAACACCTTGTACTTTACATTTTTTTCGAATAGATATTTTAATTCCCTTTAATTTGATACCAATATCTGATACCTTATTTCAAAAAGTTGTTGAAGGAAACATTATTTCAAAAAGTTGTTGAAGGAAACATTATTTCAAAAAATTGCGTCTTAAAAAACCTTAATATTATGAACAATTTTGATGTTTGCTTATTCATTTTTAAACTTACTTCCAAAAAAATTGAGAGCTTAATAAATTAGTGTGTAATTCATATCTAAGTAGTTTTAAACAATTTTACAGAAGAAGCTTAAATTATTACCTATCGAAAAGTATGTAAATCTAGAATTTTGAAAATATCTTTCACCAATTTAAAACGAATACATATTAACGCATTAAGTGTTCAAAGTGTCTACCATTTTGCAAAATGCAAGCGCCAATTCGTTTGAAGAACGAGTCCCTCACATTTCTCAACATTATTGGGGTAATTCTACCAAATGATTTTCGGATTCGTTCCATCAGGTCATCCCTTGTTGCTGGTGTGCTGTAAACATCGACCTTGACGGTGCCCCACAAAAAGAAATCCATGGCCGTTAGGTCAGGTGACCTTGCTGGCCAACTAATCGAACCTTAAAATAATAAAAATATTAGGTAAAATAGAAATTTCATATTATTGGGTTTTCAACAACCATTCCTGGGAATGAATAGGGATTCACCGCTCTGGAAACTGTGCATTTAAATGTTCCCGAACATATCTGCTGTAGTGAGGGGGTGCCCCATCGAGCTGAACCCACATCCTGTTCGTTATGAACTCCGGAAGATTATCAGTCAGCCTAACAAAGTCATGTTGCAAGAATTCCAAAAACAAACGACCATTCAAGTGCTGTTTAAAGAAATAAGGTCCAATGACATAATCGTGGATAACACCACCCCAAACGTTTAAGCTCCACTGATGTTGAAAATTATTTACTAGCAGGGCATGTGGATTTTGGGTATCATAAAAGTGAAGAGAATTATGTCTATTGACGAACCCATTTCTATGAAATGTCGATTCGTCGGTGAACATGACATATTTAAAAAAATCTTTATCTTCAGCAGTAGTATTTTGGGCCCATTGACAAAATAATGTTCTTCTTTCAAAATCATTGTCGCTTAATTCTTGATGTAATTGAACCTTGTAGGGATAAAATTTGTTTGCCAATAAACAATTATTCACTAAATATTTTTTTATTTTCAAATTGGAACTAATTCTTCTGACACTTATTTCTGGATTCTCCACCACCGCCAATGCAATGCCTAGCTGGTTATCTTCATAAAGCACTGTTTTGGTCCGAGATGTTTTTTCATACTCTACGCTCCCCGTTCTCTCAAATCGATCCTTTAGTTTTAATTATTAATCTTTCGTCCGGACATTGAGCTTCTGGAAACTTCTGAGCATATAAACGTGATGCCATAAAACAATTTCCATCACTTTCGCCAATTGCGTAAATCATATTTACTAATTCTACTCGAGTGTAATTAAAATTCATTTTAAAAATTAACTTAGACAAGGCCACTGTAAAACGTCAAATAATTGATAATTATTATATCTGCCGTTTGCAGAAAAGTTGAATTTGATAGAAATGCATGGCCAACTAGTTGTTAAATTTAAAGCATCACGAAATTACGCTTACTTTAAGGACACAATTTTTTGAAATCACGTTTCATTCAACAACTTTTTGAAATAAGGTATCAGATATTGGTATTAAATTAAAGGGAATTAAAATACCTTTTCGAAAAAAATGTAAAATACATTTAAAAAAAAAACGAAAACTTGGTCTTAAATTCATTAAGTTTGGACCAAAATGTTGAACACTCTGTAGTACTTATACCAATTCTAATAACAGTTAGGTGATTTTACATGTTATAACTTTTCTTTCCTAAATTTTAGTAAAAAAATTTGTAAAGATAGTTAAAATCTAACGATTTTTATGTAAAATCGTTTTTAGCCAAAAATCCATTGAGAAATTCATATCTTGACAACATCGCATTTGATGATCAAAATTTTTTAAAGTATAATAGAGGACTACTAAAGGCTTCAATATAATAAAAAAGATATATGGTATTCCATTTAAAAATATATATGTTTGGCCCACCCTGGATTTTTGAGCCAACCTGTATATTTGAAATTATTTTTAAAAGGTGCGCAGCGTTAGCCTGTACAACTTTTGTATAAAAGTTTTTTTCCTTAAGTCGGCCGTTAACGAGCTATCGTCTACCGGCACACTAAATGGACACCCTGTATATGAAGTTTGAGGTTAGTTCAGTATAAAAAAAGGCCGTTTCACGGCCTGCATTATATAGTGCCCGCTCAAAGTCCCGCATAATCTCGATATATGCGGGAAAAATAAATTTTAATTCGCTCGGACCCGTCAATCCCTATTTCTAATTGAGCATTTAATTAAGTAATTTTTTGATAAATAATTACATAGTTTACTAGGATCAAGGCAAATATTAGTTTAATTTTAAACGTCAATGTTTCAAAAACGATTGAAATGTGTTTAGAACTTCCCGTAGAATACAACCGTCGAAAAAAAACGGGCTGTTCCATTTAAAAAAATGGTCGATGACGTCATAACTTCTTCATGAGTTGCCCTGTATATTTTTTTTTATCAAAGAATGGGCAATTAGAAATAGAGATTGACGGGTCCAAGCGTTTTTAAAATTTATTTTTCGTTTGGCATATATTAAATTTATGCGGGACTTTGGGCGCTCACTGTATATCTAATCTATCTGGATACTTACGAATCTGGCTATTTCGTTTTTGTCTATACAGAGTGTCCACTAATTAATAGAACCCATCAAAACCCCAGATCCTTTATGTAAAAGTATTAGTATTTACCCAAACTTTCCTTATCATTATTATTAGTTAAAGTCTAGGCGACCGTTTAAATTATTCAATTGTCACAATTTTGGACTGTTTAGATATTTTTGTTATTAGGTGTGTCTGTTTTTATAAGAGTCATAGCGATTCTCGAAGTGGTTTGTTGATGCTGCGGAGACGCACGCGTTTAAATTATTCCACTATATTTATTCTTTTGCTCAAGAAGTGTTGTCTGCAGAGTTTTCTGAAACGTTCTCATCTCTCTTCTTCATCGTTAGTTTATTAAAATAAGTGCTTGTCATCTTTTGACATCTTAGATATACCATAAACAGAATGAATTTATATATCTCGTCGTCAAAAAGGTTTCACATCGAGCAAGAAATTTTAAATATCATTATAATTTATATGAAGAATTGAACGATGTAGAATTCAAGAAATTGTTTCGATTGACAAAAAAAATCCTTCAAAAGATTTTTTGGAAAGTGTGATGGGAACCAACTGATAATAGAAGTCAATCAGTATCAAAAGTTTGTTGTAAAGAGAACATTTTTACACCTTACTTAAGATTTAATTTTATTATTTGTTAATCTTGCATCGTCGATTTGCCTGCTTGAGATAAGCGATATGTGCAAATTAAGCAGAAAAGACAAGTCAGTTGAAAAGCCGTTAGAAAAATGGGTGACGTTTATATGCTGTTGTGGAAGGGATTTAAAAGCACAACGTAAAATTCGTCCTGAAAATCGAGGAGTCGTCTGCTGGTACCCAGGTGTACTTCGCCACCGCCGTTGTTCTTCGACTTGGAGGAGTCTGCGAATAAAATTATCGACAGGTGGTCGATTGTCACACCTTTAGCCGATTTGACGATAACTGACTACTAATACTGAGTGGGGAATTTTAAGAATTTAGAATTAAGGAGCATCGATACCTCCGCTCGAGAAGCAAGAAGAATATAGAAACAGTTAATAGAAAACACAACGATCATTCAAGGCTTTACCCATATTAACCGTAAAGAGTTAATGCATAAGTTTGGCTTTAATTATCACAAATTTCTTTAACAAAAACATGCGATGTGACATCGATGATGAGAGAGGTTGTTTCACTTTTTTTAAGTTGGAGAATAGACATCCTGAAAGGAATTCCATAATCGGGGACCCAACTGTGATATAGGACTAGAAACGACTCTGATCGATATCCCCCATGACGTCACCACGACCTTGGGAAGTCGACGACTGTCACTTAACTCTCGTGATAAGGGTGAAGACAGTGCATAAAGAACGATAAGTTAAACAGCATTGCAATCACATTCATGTACCGTACGCAATGAGTTTTACGGAACAGCATAAAAGATTCATGGTTGAAGCGTATTTTCGAAACGAGGTTAGAGTGAATGGTGAGTAGCAATACAATCAGCGTTTGTGCATGGACTATTTCCGCGAACATTTTCTCAAAGTCGCTTTTATTGCTGGGGATTTGTATCATTGCCTGAGAAGAACCGTGGCTCTGTTTAGAGAAACATGTTCTATACAACATAAAAAACGGAGCTGGAAGACCATCTGTAAGAACAGAAGAACTTGTTGCAAACGTTCGTGAAATAATGCAAAATACGCCAACAAAATATGTAAGACGCCTGTCTCAAGAAGTGGAAAGATATTATGGAACATACAGGACTATTCTTAAAAACAGTTAAAAATTTGTTTCCTGACAGAGTGCAAATATTCCAAGAAATACGATGCTGCAGATTTTGAAAGATGCTGGAATTTACTGTCAAACCCAAAATGTATTGGAAAGAAATGATTTAGTAGACCTGGCATTTTTTTCTAATGAAGCCTGGTTTCACCTCACCGATTATGTGAATTCTCAGAATACCCGCATGTGGAGTAGTGAAAGTCCCCTTTTTGTAGAGTCCATATTGCACCCTTACCCTCTGGTTGGCAGCACAGCGGTATAGGGACAATATTTTGAATCCATTGGTTTGTAAACAACAAAAATAAATTTGTATTGCTTATTGTAATATTCATCAGTTTGGCTTATCATGTCATAACATGAATTGAACTCTGTGGTGCTCGAGAAACAGATCAGACTCAGAATTGTCGTTTTCTAATCACATTGATATAATCACTAATAGGGATATGCGATTTCTGGGATTTGTCTTTCGGACCCTGCGGGGATTTAATAACATTTTTATATTTAAGAAAATTTACTGGGTATTGGTGCGCTCAGCTTTTATTAAAAAATACCCGTATTCGTTAGAAAAACACCCTCTTCGTATAAAAGCTGCTTTAATTATTGAAACACTCACATAAAAATAACTACTCCTAAAATATATCGCACCGAAAATAATCTCTAAAAACTAATTGTCATTAAAAGCGTTATCATTCAAAAAACTGTCAAAAATCATATCCATAGCAACTACAACAATATTGAAACTTGTCGTATTGTCGAAACCGGGAACAAAGACCAGCGCCGCCGACCAAATACTTCGACGGTAAATAAGCCTCCATATTTAGGCTCAATTTTCAACAGCTTTAGAGTATGCCTCATGTATATGGCATCCGCACTACGAGGTTTATAGAGAAAAGCTGGAAAGCGTGCAACATAGGTTTCCTAAGAGAATTGGGCTGAAATTACACATACCTTATGAGGATATAAATTGCATTTTGATATTTCAACTTTTTCTAAAGTTTTAAATAATATTTATGATACACCCGAACTTCTTGCCAAGATTGGCATTCATGTGTCGGCAGCTAATGTTAAAAATAGGGGCCTCTTTAACATTGACTTTCATAGGACCAATTACGGTATGAATTCGCCTTTAACCAGAATATGTAGATTAACCAACAATGTGATAAAGAAAGGCGATATATATATTTTTTTATGAGTCTTATTATAGATTTACTGCGAAATTGTAGAGGATTTTGTATGTTTAGTTATTCTTGAAATTATGCCCTCTTTATTTTTATTTTTATTTTCATATTTATTTGGCTACGTTATTTACTATACGTTTTAATTTTTATGTTTTGTGACTGCTGAGTTTAGTTCTTAAGAGATTTAGATTTACTTATAGTACACATATAATATTATGTCTATAGTAGAGATTATTTAAAAAGACCGAAAGGGCAATAAAACCTGCAACAAAGAAAGCTATAGCTTTTAATCATCTTTCTTTCTTCTAAACAAATCATAGGCATGAAATTAGCAAGTACCAACCCTTAATTGCCTTTTTTTGTCAGGTGTGAGAAATTAAAGCGGAACAAAGAACCTTTTTCCAGGTACCCAAGAATTCAGGTACGGGCGAGGAATTTTGGGGTTTATTCGACATTCGTCTATATCTAGGTTGTACTCTGCCTTTGAAAGCTTTTGTGCAAATTTTGGCGGTTCGACCGAAAATGTTGGATTAGGGCTTTTGATAACTGCCCTAAGGGCAATAAAGCATTTTCAATAATGGTTGCACCATGAATCAAAATTGTATGCATTGTTGGAGTCATTTTGCCATCCATTCAACATACAACGACATAATATAACTTTGCTGTTTCAAATTTTTTTTTTATAATAAGTCACAGCACTGCAGGATTAATCCTTTATGGCGCTCTGCGAGCGGCACGTGTACGCAGGAAACCATTCACGTTGGTCTTTAATCTTTGGGGATTATACTCGTTGGAGAACACGGCCTCAGAAAGGTCGTTCCAGAGTGATGACGTTCTCCAGATGAAAGAGTTTTGTGTTGAGTTGAGTGTTGTTCAAGGGAGACTAAGCTGAACCACGTACGGGTCGGCTGCGCAGTGGCTCGTCGTGTATTTTTACCATGCACCGCTCTGGGTGAAATCAAGCGGGCAATATCAGTTGTAAAATAAAACATAATTTCAATAATACTGGTTTTATTTTTAATTATTACTTAACTTTTCTGAAATAATACATTCCGGATCTGACCCAATATCCCACCAGCATTCACCACAGATATCAATCAGTTTATAAAAGGATACAAAATACACCCTTATATTACATTATGTCTCTCTTTCTCAGGTAGACGCTAAAACTTATGTGATTTATTATTTTACTCTCTTTGAAGGGCGTCAACTGGATATTCCCTTTAATCTATTCTTGCTTTTGATTTGTATTAAAACGAAGAATACCCTGTAGCGTTCTTTGTTGCACATTTTATTGGGGTTTCGGTTTTTTTAAATAATCTCTACTATACATGGATGTTTAACTGGTCATGCCTTGTCACAAACACTTGTTGTTTTTTAATGTAAACTCTATGTAAAATGCTGAAAGCGTAAACAAAATTTTGATTTTGATTTTGATACAATTTTAACCTAGGTTTGGTTAGATATATCGTCCCCTTATAATTGTAATCTAATCCAAGCCCTAGGTTTTTCAGTCCAAGCCCTCTTCGATGAAAATAATATTAGTTTTTCTCTTCGTCTATGATTAGACGACCTGTTCTTTCGTATTCGTCTATCTTTATTATTTAATAAATATGTGCAATGTAACTTGATTGACAAATAAACGACAATGTTGTTAACAAAATAACCCAGTAACCTAAAATAATACTAAGTTGCCAAAACTAATTTTATTTCATACTGTATTGTAAAACACACCTTTACATATTTGAATTTAGTCCAGAAAATAAGGTTTTACAGCAATAAGTCCGGTAAATTTTTTTTACCGGACTAGTCCTGTAAAATTTCTTTACCGGACTGAAATTTGTAAGTTTTAGTTTAATCAATGTCAAACACACAATGTTTCCACCAGTAAATATAAGCACTTTTCAAATATACGACGCAGAATAAAACTTCATTAAAATTTCAAACCATAATTATAATTTTCAACAGAACAGTATGAAATAAAATATTGTACGTCATTCGTCCGGCAAATCCTTTACAGTATTCGTTTCAAAATTCCAGACTCGGCTCCTTCGTCGCCTCGTCTCGAAACATTTCACTCTTAGTGTAAAAGTTGATTTACCAGACTTATAACGTAAATATCTATTACACTATTATGAATATTTCTAACGTAATTCTCGTTTCCCAGGTTGCGGTATTTATCTGCCCGTCTATGCGAAGCGACCGCTACGCAGTAATCAAAAAGCTCTGCTCCGCCGAAATAGCGATAGCGTCGCAAGTGATCAACTCTCGAACCCTGTCAAAACCGGACAAGGTCCGTGCGATAATCCTCAAAATCGCCCTTCAGATCAATTGTAAATTGGGCGGAACGCTGTGGACCGTGAGGTTTCCGTTTAAGGGCTGGATGATATGTGGAATCGACGTTTATCACGGGTCGCCGTCCAATTCCGTTTGTGGATTTGTTAGCAGTTTGAACGAGAGCATCTCTAGGTAAGGATATTATGTTTCTGTATGTTTGGTGATGCCTTAGCCCCCTACATTTCCAAGCCGTGAAGTAAGAAAGGCAACGTCGCAAATCCTGTCAGAGGTAGACCGATTTTTAATAAGTAACTAACCCAACTTCCGTGCAGATTCGCCCGTTTAGGCGATAAAAATTACGGTTTATTTCAAATTATTTATTGAACTTTTTGCATTTTACTTCAGTATAGATATGTCTAATAAGTAACAAGAATATAATAATATAATATATATATAATATAATAATAGGAAATTTAAATTAACTTAAAAAAATTAGTGATTTTAAAGTGGAAAGCTTTCTTTTTTTTGATGATGTATTTTGGTGTTGAAGGTCATTTCTGTTTTTTGTGTAATTGTTTAGTAATATATTGCTAAGAGTAAGTGCTACTTTATAAAACATTTTTCGATAGCTTTCTCCACAGGGACATAACTCATTAAGCGGTATCAGAAAGCTACCACTTTCTAAACTAGCCAAACCTAGTTTAGCTAAAAGAACTTGGTGATTTGGCCGATTCATAAATTTAAGCTTAAGTTCTTTAGTAGCTATAATAAACTGAAAAGCTGCAAATATATGAAAGTACATAATATTTACTTCATTGGTAGCAAGACATAAACCCCCCTTTGCAAAGAATCAAAATATTCATCCCCCACATTTAAACCTATGACTCGAACAATAAGGTTTTCAAAGTTGAAAAAATAGTTCATACTTTCAGTGGAGTCAATGTAATATAAATAAAAGACTGTTGTTTTATTTATAATAAGGTTTTTGCAATCCATGCATTTTAATTTCCTATTTTTGTAGATAGAATGTGCTACATAATACATATACCTATACATTTAAACAGACTCATCCAACTGGTAATCCTTAAGATAATCCGATTAAAATATGTAAGGAAACTAATATTTCTGTACTTTCAATATCATGCTTAACAGAGTATTTGATTTTAACACTGTAAAATTTTTTAACCCTGACTTTACAATGCTTTGAAGTCTAATTTTTTTTTTTCTGATTCGAGGATCTGTTTAAATGATACATGACAGTTACAACCAGAAAGGTTCCTATATCGGCCAAATCTTTTTTCAAGGGTATCTGTTTGAAGTTTACCAGCTAAAATGTATTTTATTTCAAAATGGATAAATGAATATTCTATAATTTCTATTAGAACTGTGGTACTTGGTACCTACTACGTTTAATAGCATCATAAGTGTCCCTAGTTAAACTCGCCCCCTCTGGATCGTTATGCCATATATCAAGCCAAGTCACAAATTTCTTTAGCTAGTTTACCTTCAAATCATATTTTAAATATATTGGGGTAGTTCAATCGTCCCTTTTTTAAACCTTGCCGTACGTAAATAAAAACATTTTGCCAGTTAAACAAACATTGGAATTAACCTTAAGATTTTCCTATAATGATAACATTAATAACTAAAACTCGGGAAAATAACAAACAACGTATGCGTCAAGACTTGTCGATGCACTTCACAATATCACAATCACAAGCTCAAGAACCACAGAACTCAAAAATTTAACAAGAACACAAACAAGAATAGGGAATCATCGGTCTACCTGCAACGTTGCCAGACTTTGTCCTTCATAGCTTGGAAGTAAAGGCAGCTGTGGCATGACCCAGGTCGCCATACTACCCTATGTTGCGCATGCAACGCACCGGCAAATTCTCGACGGCAATCTATGCAGTAGCGGAGGGACCTTCGAAATACCTGGCCAGTAGCTGATTACCGTTAGCCACTGGCCTGTGATCAAAGGCTGAACCTCTAGAAAAGAAGTGTTGTCGAAGGAGGGACCCCTGAACTGAAAGGATGATCAGTGGGGCGGATGGTTGTCTGATATTTGGGTAATGTATGGTAAAAACCCGAGAAGAGCCAAACGACGAGAAGCGACAAAATCCCGAGTTTAGCATTGATTAAACGGGGACCAAATTATATGTCCTTCACCTTGAAATGTTGACAGTTGGCCGGGTTATTACACTATAAGAAGCACTAAAACGATGAAGAAAATGCTTTACACTCAAATAAAAATGTGGGTACCTAGTAAGAAGTCATTTTTTCATGAATATCTTCTGTATTTCATGTAATTGGCTTTCCAGCAAATTTCGTAAAATCAAAAAAATAAATAAATAAAATAAAAATATTTTTCAAATGTTTAATTGATAGTACATTTTTGAAAGGAAATGAAATAGTATGCTACATACCAAGAGTGGTAAAGAGCCTATTACACACGATTTCGAAAATTACGGTACGAGCGTTAGCGAAAATTGCCCTTGTTAATGCAGACATTATAATATTACGTAACTGCTCTTACGCACAGCTTGGCTTCTAACAATACAGTGTGTGTAATTAGAGTTTTACGGATAAAGTAGACAGTGCGTAAGTAGGTTCTTACTAATATAGAAGTAGAAAAACAGTAATATGTAAGTTTAACATTTGTAAAAATCTTAAATTACTGGGGTCCTTAATTACTCTTGAGGGTGAACCTACCTAGAAAAAGGGTCAGTATACCTACATTCTGAACCATTATGCGGCTGTAATTTGATATGTATGCAGGTAGAAATTGTTTTTTAGTCCACTCCTATAATGCTACAAACCATTTTTTTTTGTAAAGAGTATGTTAGATATTTTTTGCTATTTTTCAATTCTTCGATAGGTACATGGACACTAATTATAGGTAATACTAGAGGTAAACTTAGAATTTAAACGGTAGGTAGATAATATGATATTTTATTTTGTTTAAACAAAATAAGTTGTAAATTTCGGAAAACCCTATGATTTTTTTTATAATGTATCTATTACTACTTACTCTTTACTTATTTTACCTGATCTACGCGTAGAAATATGATATTATTCGATAAAAACTGCTAAATGAGAATAAGTACTTGTGCTTTCAGGAATACTTTTCAAAAAAACACAAGATCTGTTAGGAAAATAAAAACATGTTCTTTTAGATTAGTTTGATATTTTTTCCTTCCCGTCGCCTTTCCTTAAAAAGGTAGTAGTTTTATACATTTAATATCAACTTCACTTGAATAACATGGTATTTTTGGATTATTTCAAAAAACTTACCAATTTTTAATATTTCAAATAGGTACTTAAAGAAATTTAAGATTTGGTTTGTACTTACACAACTTTAAGTCAAAATAACGTTAGGTAGTAGGTATGTGTATCTATATTATTATCTATTATGTATTTACACGGTGGGCCAAAAAAAGGGACCACATTTGATTTTTTGGAATAATTTTATTGTTGAAAATTATTATTGAACCAAATTTGCAGGACCTATTAACAAAAGTATAGGTTATCGTAAAATGAATTTAAAACTGATAGGATTAAATTACAATATCGTACAGGGCAAGTTAAAATAAGAAGTTGCTTCAAACTAGCCGCAAAATTAGTTTTTTTATTTTTTTTAATAATTATGACTTACATCTTAAAGATTGTTTTATTCTGAACAAAAAGAGTCTTTTCACATTTTTTGATATTTCATTCGGTTCGATGGTTATAAGCAATTTTTTCACCAAACATTTCGACTGTTAATTTGTAACAGTTATTATTAATAATTGAATGTCACCCTTTTTTTAGTTGGCCATGTAAACAAATTCATATCGTCTTTTTATTAATGGTTGCTATGAATTGTAACTTGACAGTTGTCATAGTTAAAGTGGAAATACTGATTTGTTCAATAACATGCTTACAATAAACGATAAAATTTTGATAAAAGCGCTTTGGCAGGAAAAAAACTATGGTGCAAGAAAAATAGTGCGTGAATTTCCTAACAGAAATTGGGCATTATCAAGTGTTTCAAGACTGCTAAAAAAAATGAGGGAAAATAACTGCAATTTTGAAAGAAAGCAAGGGAATGGGAGGCCACGCAGTGTAAGGACCCAGAGAAACATTGAAATTGTTAGAAGAAATATTAGAAGCCCTGTAAACTTTCCAGAAAGTAGTAAAAGCCCAAGAATGATTGAAAAGGATTATCTTATAAAAAGATCTTCAGTTAGACGGAACAATCCCCATTATGTTAAGGAAGACCTTCATTTTAAAACCTTTAAAAGACGATATGTGCATAAATTATCGGAAGTGTCAAAAAGGTCAAGATTAGATAGGTGTATAGGTTTGCAGAGAAAATTCAGAAGAAATAATAGTGTCAATAACATTTGGTTTACGGGCGAGAAAATGTTTTCCTTGCGACCGCCGAAAAACTCCCAGAATAATAGGTTGTATGACAATGTCGCTAAAAAAGAAAACATTAGTGCAGATAGGCAACTTATTGAACAAGGACACTTTGTTCCAGGCGTGATGGTCTCCCTTGGTGTATCAAAACTAGGCAAAACAAGTGTAATTTTTATAAACTCTGGCGTGAAAGTTAATTCTATGGTATACTGCCATGAAGTTCTTGAAATCATGCTACCGGAATTGGAAACGTTTCAGGATTATTATATTTTCATGCAAGATGGTGCCCCTGCCCATCGATCACAATATACCATTAGTTTTTTAAGACAACAGTGTCCAGAAATTATCGCTCCAGATGAATGGCTGCCAAACAGTCCAGACCTTAATCCTGTGGATTACGCCATATGGGCAAATTTGGAAGCAGCCGTGCACAAAAATAGAAATTTGAATAGTATGGACGACTTAAAACGAGAAATTGTACGCTGTTGGGAAAACTTTGACCAAAACACAATTAATGGCGCAATTAATCAATGGAAAAGACGTTTACAGAAATGCATTGAACAAACCGGAGGACATATTGAACAATTTTTTAAATGATTTTTTTTTTGTTAGATCATTAGATTTGATTTGATGTTAATAAACCGCAGAGAAATGTTTGTATGATATGATGTTGTACGATATTGTAATTTAATCCTATCAGTTTTAAATTCATTTTACGATAACCTATGCTTTTGTTAATATGTCCTGTAAATTTGGTTCAAACATAATTTTCAACAATAAAGTTATTCCAAAAAGTCAAATGTGGTCACTTTTTTGGCCCACCGTGTAGTGTATGTTTATAACTGTTTGGAAATAATAGTTTGCAATTAACCTCTAGCGATTTGTATTTTTTTCACCTGGCAACACTGTTGTATATTTCGTCACCAAATGAGTGACGACAAACATTTTTAACTACAGTTTTCCCTCCGCCGCCACCTACGTCATTGTACCTTTTATGATTGATTCTGACTCTACCTGTTCCTATCTCTACTAAATATTTTCTAGTTTCCCTAGATATTCCCATTGTATCCAACCACCGTTCGAAGTTTGAAAACGGTTTAATTATTTTTCAATAATTTTTTACAAGTGCTCCTAAATTTAAATTTCCTACATTTATTGTGCCATCTAGTGTCAGTGTTGTCACCATCCCTTTCAAGTGTATTCTTTAGTTCAGCTTTTTATCTCCCTCCGATAGACATTTATAACCCTCCTTTTAACAAAACCATGTAATTTGGTCATTCGTTGACAGATGTCTGTGTTCTGTCGGTCCTCAGGTAGGTACTTTAAACGTGCAGTGACGACAACTAAAGATCAATTGATCCAGTACGGATTTTATAAACCTAATATCGAGTTCCTTAAATCTTCCCATTTAATTTCAACAATAGTTTTGATTTTTAATATTAATATTTGGTTATACGTCTTTAATGTCATTATTCTCTTTAAATTAACCTCACTTCAACAATCACGTTGCAGTAGTTAACACGGTCGTGGTTAGCACAGGTTATATTTAAGTTTTTTATAACCACGTACCATTTAAATATATTTATAAAAAAAGAAAACTTCCTAAAAATGAAAAACTTTATTCTTTTTCAAAAATATCATATCTACATGTTAGTTAATAACACTAACATAAAAAAAAATTTAAAAAACTTTTATATATAGAAGACGTCTTCCCTCCAATAATGTTATAACTCAATTTATAATCTTTTATCCATAATGTTTCTCCACTAATTAAAATTTCACATTTATAATTAAAACTTCACTTATATTCAAATCTTAATACAATTGATATGTTAATATGACTAATACACTAGGTCTTCAATTTTACATTCCTTGTCCTGTTAAGTTGTACTCATTAATTTGAGACAACTTGCATTAACAGTTTCGCTCAACCCGATGTTAGGTAAGTCCTACCTAAGCTTTTATTTTCTATTTATTGGTCGTTCCTAACTTTGTACTATTCTTTTTAGTATCCTCTGAGCGTTCGAAACATGTAGGGATCTATTTATTTGTTTTTACAATCATTAAACTATGGAGGAAGACTGCATTGTTTCATTTACATTACTTTGACTCCAGTGAAAGTATGAACTATTTCTTTAAAATTATTTATTTTAATTAAAATGGCATAGGAAGAAACTTTTCTTAGTAAAATTATTTTCTTAGAAATAAGTACCTACTGATGCGAATTTTCGATTTGTATTAAATTTGCCGCCTGATTAAAGACATTGATGCAATATAAAAAGATTTTTAATGTAACAAAAACTTTTATCAAGAATACAATTTTCTGAGAACTCAATAGTTGTTCCTTCCGTTATAAACTTTTTTGATCGCTCTCTACTAATATTACCGAGAACTTAAGCCATAAAAAATTGTAGGTGGTACTCTACGGCTCTATTCCAAAAGCAGGAGCTCGGCGACTTTTACAAGATGGCCTTCACGAAATCCTTGGAGCGTTACAAAACAGAATGTGGCAGTTATCCCACCAAGGTTATAATTATTCGAGATGGAGTGGGTGACGGTCAGCTCGAGTACACAAAACGATACGAAGTGCAACAGTTTGAGAGCGTGTTGCAGGCCTTTGCGCTGGAAACGTCGATATGTTTCATCGTAGTACAAAAGAGGATTAACACGAGAGTTTTTCATATAAATCGAGGTAAGTTTTTTTTTATTCTTAATTTACTTTTATTATTTCTTTGTATTTAAACCATACCTATTGTGTAACTATTTTTCAGCTAAAAAAATGGTTACTTGAGGTTAGTCTCTTCTTCTTTCCTTCTGTCCTAGCAAACAGCCAGTATGTTTCTTTAATTATTCTTCTTTATTACTAGGAAGAGAAGCAATGCACACTGAAATGCTTCTGAGACTGTTCTCATGTTGCTTCCCCCGACTGTACTTTTCAGGAACTTGTGTTCACCATAGGTGTTTTTAAAATTTTATTTAAAGGTTAGGAAGTTGAGTATATGGGATACAATATTATGATAGGAATATTAATATATTGTGATTAGGATTAGGAACTACCTTGAACTTGGATTGTCTAATTTATTGTTTCGGTCTTAGAAACATAGGTATATGTATCCTATGTTTTGGTGTCCTGATGTCTTCCTGCAAAGAGATTACTTACTTATTTTTTCCCTATAACTTCTCCCTTTTCATTTATCCTTCCTTTCAGTCTAAGCTTTTTAAGTACTATTCTAAGCAGCTTCATGCGAAATACATGCATTAGCGTTAGACGTATTTTGCTGTTAACCAGAAAGTGCGAGCTTCCAAAGTCATTTCACCACACTCCGACAAGAGAGCATGTGTTGGTGTTGATTTCATGCATCCTGTCACGATTCTCAGAGCCTTATATTGCAATTGGTCTAATTTGGTTTTGAGCGACTGGCTACAGTTGGTATACGATTGGCATCCATAGTCAATATGAATCCTTATTAATCCCTTGTATATATTTAATAATGCTTGGGGGTCTGCCCCCCACCATGTTCTTGAGACGGCCTTCATCACGTTTAGTCTTTTGTTTGTCCTATTCAGTATGTAATTAACGTGTGCTTTCCATGTCATATTACTCTGGAATATCACTCCTAGGTATTTTAGTTCATTTGTCCAAGCAATGTTTTCGTTAGCTATTAGAAGGTTAGGTTTGTTAGCCGTAGGGCGTCCTTGTTTAAAAGTTATGGCTGCACATTTGGATGTTGATATTTGTAATTTATTATCTATTAGCCATGTATTGATCCTGTCTAAGGTTAGGTTAACTTGAGCAGCCATGTCTTGTATGTTATTTCCAGTACACATTAGGGCTATGTCATCCGGGTACTGAATTATTTTGACTCCTCTGGTTTGACAAAGTTTAATGTCCGCTGTATATATGTTGAAGAGGATTGTGCTCAGGGGTGATCCCTGAGCAATACCTTTGAAAGCTTGTTTAGGCCCAATCATACAATTTTCATACATTTTTACATGAATATTTCTAACTTTAATAAATTTCATAACCAGATCTGTTGTTTTTTTGTCTATACCCAAGTTTGCCATTTTGTAGTACAATACCTTAATACTAAGGTTATCGTTAGCCTTCTTAATATCCAGTGCAACGAATATTACCATCTGCTTCCTGGTAAAAGAGTTATATACCTCATACGATACAATGTTTATTAAGTCTAGCATGCCTTTTCCTCTTCGGAATCCAAATTGATATTTATATAGCTTTCCTTCTCTTTCTAGTTGTAACTCTAATCTTACTTTTATCATGGCGTCAAGTACCTTCCCAAGGCATTGTTCTAAACATATTGGACTGTAACTCTGCAAGGAATGGTTCCTTTTGGGCTTTAAAATTGGATGGATAAGTTGGTTGTTACATTGAATAGGAATGTTACTTCCGTTTAGCATCTTGTTATATTCTTTGAGTAGTTGATCCAGTATGTGTTTAGGAAGTCTGGAGATCATGGAGAAAACTATGCCGTCACTTCCCGGTGCTGAATCCTTCTAGTTAGCTAGAATGTGCATCATTTCTTCGCATTTAAATAACTCCGGAGTATGGTTTCTAAAGTTAATGTTTGCTTCTTGGGGGGGGGGGGGGGGGTTCTGTGTTGGTGGTATGATTGGAAATACTTTTTGCGGTTTTTGAATTTGTTGAGAAGGCTCTGACAATGCCCCAAACTTTTGATATTGGTGTATCCCGTGTTAGGTTATTGCAGAAGTTCTTGATTGTTTCTGGTACTTCTCCTAAATTCTGCGGCCTTTTTTTTCGCTTTTATAAAGTTTTAGGTTAGCCTTTTATGACATGTTTTACTTTCTAGTTATTAAAGAAGACAACCTAAAAATCAAATGAATCTGTTGTTAAAAACATCCGCGTCAGCTGTAAGAATCCACAGAAATCGACATGAGTCCCTTTATGCCTTTCTTTCTCTATAGCATTAACCATGTCATATCTCGATCTTTATTCGCATGTCGGTGTGTTGAGTCCGACTTTTATCGGTAATACAAACGATACAGAATCGTATTCGGGCGTATTTTATTTATTTCGTTTATTGCTTCCATGTGGTAGCATTCTGCAAGTTTTCGAGGCATTTTTCTTCTTCTGTGTAACCCATTTTACGTATGGAATAAAGGAAATCTGACGGTCGAATAAATAATAATAAATTATGGTATAATAAATAAAGACACACTAAGTCTCGGTCTCAGTCACAATATAATTTAGTTAGGTGGTGGTGGTTACATGTTTCGCCCAAACAATGGGCATCATCAGACCTAAAACCATAATCGTACGAAAACCTCCAATCTACACATATAAAGTTTAAAAGCCTAACCTACCTTAGGAATAATAACTTAAAAATCCATGGAAACACAATCACAAATGACACATAACAGATTAAAAATTTCTAAAAAACGTTACTGGACCATTACAAAATATGAAACGATACGAAAAAATAAAAAACCAGACGCTTGCGGAATAATAATTTACCTCTCAGGCGCGGAACCCTAAAAATATAAGTGGCAGGTCGTAGTGCAACAGTACAACACGCCACTGTGTTCTATCACCTTAAACTGAAGTAAGAAGAAGACACTCACCTGAACGTTACTTTATGATCGATAATATAATCAATAATGTCAATATCCACACCAAAATAGTAGGAAAACAGAAAAAGGTTATAGGGACCCAAGTTAATTATTCAAGTTATTAAAGATAAAATATGGCTCAAAATTAAACACTTCGTTTACGCAGTTAAGTATTGGACTCCTCTTTGCTTTAGTTATTTCTAGTTTTTCTAATAAATCCAACCGTCTACCCTTTTGGCACTCGTGAAGAATGTTTACATTCGTAGGTGTTGAGAATTAATGTCCAGATTCCAATAAATGGTTTGCGAAAGCTGAGTTGGTATTAGTTATATCTGTGTTCTGATATTTGTGGACAAGACTAAGATGTTCCTGAACTCTGGTGGCTATTTTTCTTCCCGACTGCCCTACATAAATGGCAGAACAGTCCCCACAATTTAGGGAATACACCCCGGATCTCGACAGAGGATTTACTTTATCTTTGGTTTTAACTATGTGTTGTTTCAAAGTATTTGTAGTTTTAAAACTTAGGGAAATATTAAAAGGTTTAAAAAAATTTTGCTAATTGTAGAGAAATGTTACCAAAAAATGTTAAAGATCTGTAATTGTTCATCATATTTTGTGGATTGAAGTGTAAAATATTATATGATAGTTTATATTTGTTGAGGAATTTGTAATAAAGTTTATTAATCAACCTCAAGGGAAACCCGTTATTAATAGCTATTTGTTTTATTATACCTAATTCTTTATTAAAAGCTTCTCGAGACAACGGTAATTTAAATAACCTATAGAAAAAGGAGTTGAAGGAGGCAAATTTATGAGAATATGGTGAATTAGAGCTAAACTGGATGACATTGTCAGTGGATGAGGGCTTTCTGTAGACTTCAAGCATTATGTTATTTCCATCCCTAATTAATAGAAGGTCTAAGAAGGGTAATTTACCTTCTTCTTCAATTTCGAGTGTGAATGTTATTTTTGGATGTAAATTATTAATAAAATTAAGGAAATCTCTAAGATCAAGATCACTGCCCAACCAAACTACACAAATGTCATCCACATATCTTTTGTATGCCAACAAAAATCTTGAGAAATGACTATTCATGATTGACCTCTCAAGATTATTCATGAAAACTTCGCTCAAGAATGGCGAGAGGCAAGATCCCATAGCCAAACCAGTCTTTTGTTTAAAAAATTTATTATTAAATTGGAAAAAATTTTGTTCTAAGACAGTTTTAAGTAATAATGTTAGATCTGAAATTAAAGATGGGATAAACCTTTATCAATCAATAGTCTCTCTATCAAGTCTACACATTCTGTTGGGGGAATACTGGGGAACAAATTCTTTACATCAAGCGATATAAGTCTAGCGTTAGGTGGAAGTGATATGTTCTTTAAATAATTGGAAAAATCAATAGAGTTTTTAATTGAAAAGGTACTATCGAATCCTGTTACTCGTCTCAAAATCTCATTAAGCCATGAAGAGATATTGTAACATGGAGAATTTACGAAAGAGACGACCGGTCTCACGGGCATACCTTCTTTATGGGCCTTAGGTAATCCGTAAAGCAAAGGTGTTATAGGGTTCATAGGGTAAAGTTTGTATTTAGATGAATCAAAATATTCTAATGTAACCAGGGTCTTATCTAAAACTTTCTTTACTTTAGCAAAATAAGCATTAGTTGGATCCTTAGGGATGGACTCAAAATCGTCCGAGTTTAAGAAGTCCATAACCTTAGCTACGTAATCAGTACGTCTCATCACTATCATCACATGTAACCACCACCACCTAACTAAATTATATTGTGACTGAGACCGAGACTTAGTGTGTCTTTATTTATTATATTTAAATCAGGTCTCTTTGAGAATGGCGGACTATTTCTTTGAATAAATTATGGTTTAGAGTGATTTGTTTATTCATGGCAAGTGCGATTTAATTAAACAATATAATCACGTTTTTAAAATGTAATTATTTTGCAAACGGCTAAACCAAATGTCTGAATATCATATATTTTTGGAATTCAGAAAAAAAAAGATCTACAAATTTTTGTTCTATTAAAGATTTACCAAGTTTGTGTTTTTTACTAACTTTGCGATATTCATTTGTTGTGTTACGTAACATTTTCTGAGGATTTAGGATAAACCCTACAACTTTTGTATTTAAAGTTTTTTTCTATCTCTTATAATAAACGTAGTAGGCGCTGTCTAAATATACGGAATGACCCTGTACAGTACATAATCAGTTATTTAGTTTGCACCTAGGCAGGGACCACCTGTCTGTTCAATTGTAACTTATTCATTGAATTTTATTTAAATTTGTATATTATGCTCTTTTGAGTAACACACAGTATAATATAATTAAAAACATGCCGGGTGATGTATGGCTTAGTTGAACATAGGAAATCCCATGTAAATTTTGAGGTGGCTAAATATTGGCTCCCTGTACATTTTAGAGAAAAATTGTATTATAATTTTTATCCGATTGTGTCAAAAAATGACGTTTTATAGATCAGATATTTGGACGAAAAGGTAACCTTTTCAATAAGGTATTGATTATTGCGCTGGTAGCTAGGCAACCTTTGTCGTCCTAGTCCGAAAAACATTTTGTCGGACGCTAAAATATTTTCAACAGTTTATTTTATTCAATTATTTACAATATTTATATTAAATGTACAATTAGAACAATTTTGAACAAGAACGGGGTGATGTAAATTTGATTTTGAGGATGTGTTATTATTTTTGGTCTCCGTTATGATATTATTCTCCAATGTTGAACTCGATTGGGAGACGGATTGCGACACCTGAGTCGAGACTGTCTGCAGGTCAGATTGTGGAATGTTGAATATTTTCTTGGTCAGCTCTAACTTATTACTTAAGGAATCATCTATGTAGCCCTCGGCTACTCCCGAAGACTTCCAGCCTCCATGCCGTTTTAGAGATGTTATGTCTGCTCCCGCATCTACAAGTAATGTGGCCGATGTTCTTCTGAAACAATGTCCCGTGAATTCCTTGGCATTCGGCAGTTTTAAGTAAGATGCTATTTCCTGAGGTATAGAGCCAAATTTGTGTATACCGACAACTTGCTTATGGCATTTTCCATTGCGATAAGACACAAAAAATCGCCCATCACTCATATTTGTTGGACGTAAAGCCAGATAATTTCTATAATACTTTAGATATTCTCCAGTCACCGTAAATGATCTCGGTTTGTTTGTTTTATTATAGGGAATTTTTATTAACAAAGCCGTTCCCAAATCTTGTATGTCATCAATTTTCATATGAGCCAGTTCTTCTCGACGACATGCGCCCGCGATTCCAAAAATAAAAGCAACCTGTAATTAAGAAAATTGTTAGTCAGAAATTTAAAATACTATTATATAGTTACATTTACCTTCAACATTAAGTATTTGTCATCTGGAGCATGGCAAAGGAATTTGTGAACCTCTTCTCTAGTTAGGATCCTTGATTTCTTTGGACAATATCCAACACTTTTTTGTTTCAACAATGCTCGTAATCTCATGTATTTAGATATATCAATATTCTGTTTTACATTTACCACTGCACGCAGCAGAGAATACTGCGACCACAGAGTAGATGACTTCATAGTTTTCGATAATTCCGCCATATAGACCAAGAAGACGTTTTCGGAGAACGACTATATATTTTTTTCTTGCCGGTAATCCATAAATTTTTTATAAGCTCTTTCATATATTTCCTTAGATTTTTGTGGCAACAAATGTAACATTACTTCCTTGGCAGTTTCTTGAATGTCAGGTGGTGTACCTTCTATAAGATCATCGTCTATTTCCATTTTTAATTGTGTTTTTCAGGTTTTAAAACTAGCAGAACACGAAAGATTAGTTAAAACTATCGCCTGATTGATAAAACGTCAGTTGATAATATTAATTTAATTATTTGTTAGATCCATGGATACGCATATTACAGGTTTCATTGTTCAAACATTCAAGGGACAAAAAATTACAATGCAAGATGAAATATATTGGTTTTCTTAATTTTTACATTATTTTATAATCCGAGCAAAAACACAATCGGATAAAAAATAACGTATGTTATACAGACGAAAAATGTATTTCGGACTATGCGGGTTACTGGCCTCGGCTTTGCCTCGTCCAGTAATCTCCCGCAATACGTCCGAAATACTGCATTTTTCGTCCTTGTAACATAATATACTATTTTTGAAGAGGCCGATATAATAAACTTATGTGCCAAGTTTGAATAAATTTTAATAAGCCAATCCTAACTAATTCAATTAAATGTTATGGCGAAATGACGAAATTTTCATAGTTTAGGTAATACAGCACCAGCAAATAATTTTTATGACGCTATTGTCAAAAATTGACGCTAAGGTGGACGTAACGAATACCTAAGACTACAGATTTTCACAAAAACATTAATTAATTAAATGTTCAAACAACCCTCCATTAACAGCTAAACAATATCCTAACCGATCATTAAATTCATTTCTAACAGTACTGAGTTGATATTGAGAAATTCTGTCACATTCTAACGAAATACAGTGTGATTTTCAAATTTTACATCTTTATAAATAAAATGCTTTAAGTAACCCCACAGAAAGAAGTCGTTCGGCGAAAGGTCAGAAGACCTGGCTGGCCAAAGGATTAGATGCCGTGGGCCCATAATATTTTCCTTAAATATATTTTGCAAGTATTTCCTAACCATGAGAGAATTATGGGCAGGACAACCATCCATTTGATATCAGATCTCCTGATTTTTGCGTAGAACTTCCTCTAGTGCGGGTTTATTTCGATTTTGTAGTAAGTCCAAATAGGTTACTGCTGTAAGGTTGCCTTCCATAAAACATGGTGATGTCAGAACATTTGGTTCATTGTTGAGGGTGAATGTACATTCATCAGTAAAACAAATATTTCTCAAAAAATCCCTATTATTATTATTTGCTCTTTCCATTACCTAAAAACAGAATACCGCTTGCCGTAGCTCTTGATGTTTTTCATACTTATAAGGAAAATATTTATGTTTTAAAGTGCGCAACACTGTGGTTTGATGTTTTCCTTCGGCTTGCCCAAGAATCCTCGTGCTAATCGTTTTATTTTCCTCCACGTGCAGTAAAATATCAAGATCTCTATCATCCCTTTCTTCAGCTCTATTGACATTTTGAGTTGAGCATTTACAGTTATTTATTACAGTGCCTTTGGACTCAAATTCACTAATGACAAGTTTAATTAATGAAATGGAAGGAATAGGCTTATCAGGGAATTGAACAGAAAACATTTCAGACACTGCTCTTAAACTGTTTCCTGTTTTTAGTGATGACAGTGTGTCTGATTGTGGGGGCTCCGAGATTAAGTCTAATTTTTGTGAAAGGGAAATTACATCTAAGGAAATTGAACAGGCAATTGCAGGTTTTAAGGCTATAGCACTGATGGGGTACCTGGATACATTTATAAGGGCTGTGGAGACTTTTTTGTGGAGCCCATGAGATTTATATTCAATCTTAGTTTAAAAACGACCACTTATCCAGTGCTATGGAAGTCCAGTAAAGTAATCCCTGTATTTAAGAAGGGTGCTCGGCATAAAATTAAGAATTATCGTCCTATAATAATAGTTTCCGCTGTTTCTAAAATATATGAGCTCATATTGTTTGAAAGAATATATAATGAAGTTGCTGCTAATATATCTGTTTTTCAGCATGGCTTCCTGCCAAAGAGGTCAACTTTTCCTAACTTATCTATCTTTTGTCAATATATTCATGAAGCTTTAAAAAATAAACACCAAGTTGATGTTGTATATACTGATATGGAGAAGGCTTTCGATAAAGTAAAGCACTGTGTCCTAATAAGTACTATGAAAAGTATGAATGTAACAAATAATATAACTATGTTAGTTCAGTCATACTTGAATGGAAGGGAACAATATGTGGAGCTAAAAGGTTCTAAATCGGCAAAATATAGGAGTACCTCTGGAGTGCCTCAGGGATCCAATTTAGGCCCTTTACTTTTTTTGATAGCAATAAATAGAATTGTTGATGTCGTAAAGCACTCAAAGGCTTTATTATTTGCTGATGATTTTAAGTTATATATGGAGATTGTTACTAAGGATGACTGTGACATGTGACAGAGTGATCTAGCTGGTGTGATTGAGTGGTGCAATGTGAATGGTTTTACTCTAAATGTTAATAAATGTTCATGTATGTCTTTCTCTTTAAACCATAATATTATTAATAATACCTACAAGATAGATGGTCAGAGTATGGTAAGGGTTGAGAGTCAGAGTGATTTGGGTATTCTTTTTGATAGTAGTCTTTCTTTTAATAAACATATAGTGACTAAAGTTTGAGAAGCACAAAGAATAATGGGATTTATTGTCAGAAACACATAAAATTTTGACATTAATGTCTGTCTTAAACTTTTTGATGTATTGGTTTTACCAAAGTTAGAATATGGAAGTATTATATGGTCTCCGTATTACAATGTCTGGATTGACTTTATTGAGGGTGTACAAAGAAAGTTCCTGAAGTATATGTTTTTTAAGAAATTTGGATATTATCCAGCTAGAGGAATTGATCACATGTACCTGCTTGGTATTTTTGGTAGAATGTCCTTGGAGAAGAGATGTATAAGAACTTGTTTACTTACGCTATTTAAGGTGTTAAAAGGAAATATTGACAATCCTGATGTTTTGAGTCAACTTCCTTTCTCTGTAAATCGCGTCAATACCAGATCAAAAAAAGTGTTTTACTTGGATTTCCCAAGGGCAAACCTGTATAAGATGTCACCAATTTATCAAATGTGTAACCTTTTTAATGATTATGCTTCCAATATTGATGTAGATACCATAAGTTTTAATGATTTTAAAAAATTGATAGATTTAAGATTGGTTAGTGGATAATATGATTTGTCTTGTAATATGGTATTTATAGTATCAATCTAGTTATAGTAGCAGTGGCGTAGCCACAGGGGGGCGAAGGGGGGCGATCGCCCCCCCCCCCCGCCTTCCTTGGCCTGGCGCCCCTTTACTACTTAAAAAATAACTCTTAAAAAACAAGATCGGTATTATTTTATTTTTAGTAAAGAAGAGTGATAGTAATAAACCTAATAAGACCGGTTTTGAGAGCGTGTCATCACAATAAATTTATTTTTTTTATATATAGCGGATTTTAACTTCATTTGGGGCCAGACCCGTTCCCTAGGGAGCATAAAGGTGAATTCCTACAAAATTTGGGCGTGGTCTCAAAATTTTTTTGCCTGCGGCGCCGCTTTAGCTCCGCAATTTGCGCCCCCTCCGCCCCAAAATGCTGGCTACGCCACTGTATAGTAGCTAATGTAATGTATCTGTAATTGGCCTTTGCTGTTGATACTTCTTGAATAAATACATAAATAAATAACACCACTTAATCATAGTTACTTTTTCCTTAATGGAATAGCTCATAATTAGCTATAATTATAGCGCCTTCAATGAAAATGTTGTCACTGACGCAACTTTTCGTTTTGCCAATGCCAAATAATAATTTGCTGGGGTTTGCTGTATTACCTAAACTATGAAAATTTCGTAATTTTCCCATCACATTTAATTGAATAAGTTAGGATTGGCTTATTAAAATTTATTCAAACTTGGCACATGGGTTTATTATATCGGCCTCTTAAAAAAAATTATAATACAATTTTCTCTAAAATGTACAGGGCAACCAATATTTAGCCACCTCAAGATTTACATGGGATTTCCTATGTTCAATTAAACCATGCATGACCCGGTACACGTAAAGGAATGTAATGGTAAATCCCATAACAGTCTATTAATTACCCAAAATAAACAATTTTTCATTTTTTTTAGGGCAAGCTGAGAACCCCCCACCGGGTACAATCTTGGATCACACGGTCACCAGAAAATACCTGTTCGACTTTTTCATGGTACCGCAAAGTGTTAGACAGGGGACAGTGAACCCCACCCATTATATAGGTGAGTAGCCAAACAATCACGATAAATGTCAAGAGTTTTATTTTTTTAACCATTAAGTTTTCACTTCAAGCAATAAACATTTTATACAGGGTGTTTCAGAAGTACGGTACGTAACTTAAGAGGGTGATTCCCTATGATATTCTAAGAGAAAAAATTCATACGAACATGTGTCCGGAGTTGTCCCGTTTTTGATATGCAGGGTGTTAATTTTATAAAAAAAAATCGTTTTTTATAATTTTTTTAAATATCCTTTACCCGGTTTTATAGAAATTTGGTACCGTTATTTATAATGATAAGGGGCTTAATTAGCCCTAACTAGATTAAATTTATTAAGTCCAGTGGCGTCTCGGGGAGCACTTTAACTAACATTATTGACGAAAAAATGTACGACACGGACTTTTTTCAATTTTGATATTTTTGTTTCGGATTTACCAACTAATAATGCAACTTTTTTGTTCCTTAAATTGTTTTCGTATCTTGCTTCTTTTTCGAGGGAAGAAATAAAAACCACTTTATTGCATGTACAAAAACGTATTTTATGTATAAGTTGGCAACGCTGTATTCGATCCACATACAAATTAAAAGATGAATTCAGAACCCATAGAGGCTTCATACGTCATATGAAAATGTGGGGTATTCCATTTATAGTATGTTGCTTAATGCGAGAGAGTAATAAATCATTATTGAACTATAAAACCCAGTGGTCTTCGCCATATTTCACAGGTGTAGTCCAATTATTATTATTGTATATTTAATATAGTATATTATTGTATTGTTGTAGATTGGGTAGGTAAAGGTACAGGTAGTTTACCTACCTGTGCCTCACTGTTTCAAAAATTTGAAATGTTTAGTTAATTTCTGTTAGTTGTTGGAAAACTTCGCTCTTAAAAATTGTGTTTCTGAATTTGTTGCTAAGAAACGGATTAGTAAAACTACGCTTTCTAAGAATGAGAAAATTATTATTCTCAATGTGTTCAACGTTCGCCACCAAAATTCAACATTCGGAGTTGCAAAAATAGTTGAATATGACTGGAGTCGGACAGTCAACAATATACCGACTTGTGCACCAGGATAAACGCGGCTTCATCAGGTCACCAAACAGAAGTGCAGGAAGAGAAGAAACTGTAATAATACCTACCTTGGACAAGATAATGTCTAAAATGAAAAAGGATGATTTCATTCCACCCATGGGTAAGAAGAAACTATGAAAGACTTTTTTAAGGAAATAAATTTTTGTTATGAAAAAATTCAAAACAGTAAAATCACTTTTAATAGAGAGAAACGAAATCATCTGCTGGCGACGACGATATTTGAGGGCAGTTAGACAGTTTCGAAGGGAAAACAGGAATATCTATTATATGGACGAAACTTGGTTAACTGAAGGATATAATGTTGGTAAAATATGGCAAGATAAACATATAAAAAGCGCGAGGCACTCACATTGGTAGCAAAAATGGATTTGTCGATGGCTGCTTACCAGCATTTAAATCAAAACGGACTGGAGACTATCATAAAGACATGAACGCTGATGTGTAAAGAATACTTCCAGCAAATGCTAGATCTTATTTCTCATGGGTCTGTTATAGTCATAGATAACGCCAGCTACCACTCAAGAAAATCCGAAAAAATACCAACGTCCTCTTGAAAAAAAAATTACATAATTCATGTAAATAAGAAGTCATTTCATAAAGATATGCTGAAAGAGGAGCTACTGGAGATTGTAAAGTTGAATAAACCTCTTTGTAGGTCGTCGTAGTGCGTCGAACATGTGATTGAAATAGAAGAAAGAATGTGGGAAGCTGATAACACTGTTGAGCCCCTTATTATTTCTTTGGACCCCAACGACGATAGTTCATCGGACTACTCGGAACATGATGACTAAAATTTAAAAATTTAGTTCTTGTATTGTACATAGTAGTTTTTTTTTATAAATATTAATATTTATTCGAATTTATCTATTTTCATATTATTTTTACTTCTATATAAGGTTTTATCTACTTAATATTAAAATAATAAATATCTTAATTTTCTGCCTATCTCTATAAGTTTGTGGTCGGCGCTTAAAAGGTCATAAGGCAATTTTTTTGTCAATTGGCATTTTTAGCCATATGAACCAAAGAATCGAAAATCTTTAACCTGGTATATCCATTTATCATATATTTTTCCTCCAAATATTTAAAAAAATAGCCTTTGAAAGCACAAGTTCTAGAAATCAAAAATGTTAAATAAGATATTATGCCTTTCGTTGATAAAAAGGAAGTAACTTGATGTTTTTCTTGTAAATATTATGTTTCATTCACCAAACTCGTCTTTCTGTTATATGCAAATTAGGGTGACCCTAATTTAGGACCTATTTGGGGTGTGTAGGTCTTAAATATCTGAAATACGTAATTTTTTAAAAGTATCATTGCAACTTACCTAAAATTTACAGTGCAACCTTTAAGTTGTCCACCCTGCTTATTGGGTCCTGTCATTGCAAATTTACATTTTATTACTCTCTCGCATTAACACGTTCGCTGCCACTGGCATCCATGGGTGTCATTCGGACACCTTCGGCATATGCCGCCGGCACCCATGGGTATCCCCACTTAATTGATTTTGTATTCAGTTCGCAACAAGGTGGTAAGTGAGGCGGATGTATTTGTAGTTTGTCGGCATATTAAGCCATCGTATTTTACACGTGGTTCGTGAAAAAATGATGTGATGCAAATTTTGTGCCAGAAATGGAAGGAAGCTAACAATTTATCATTACGAGGATTGTGCAGATAAACCTGGCCTTTGTGTTGCTTGCTTTCAACAATATCACAGTTCATTATAATAATATATATTTTGTATCTGATTTGTAAATAAAAACAATTTTAAATTTATAGGAACTCCCATGGGTGTAACCGGCACATGGCGCTTAATTTGAAAGCCTGTGCCACCGGCACCCATGGGATTTATTTTTTATTTATTAATTTTCTGACCTTCTCGTCTTTTTATTGCAAAAAAAATATTAAATTCGTATTATACTAATCATACAACATCAAAATCTAAGAGAAGTGCAATTTGGCACCTGACACCGGAACCCTCCATCCAGGCTGGCAGCGAACGTGTTAAGGAACTGAGTATAACAAAAATATAATTTTTTGTATTACTCTTTTTTGAGACACCCTGTATACTTAAATATAATTTTGTGATGTTGCATAGATAACACGTTAAAAGTTTTATTAAAAAAAGTTTCCCATAAGTTCAACGGTTTAGCCACTATTAACCGAGGCGCCCCTGTAGATCAACTTATAATTATTATTGGTTTTCCTGGGATTTCGGTTCATTTGAAATCAAACAGTGACGTTTCGGTTTATATTACTTTTAAACCACCATCAGACTATATACAAAAAAATATTTTTCTGTAACTACGGAAACAGTTTTTTTAGGAAAAAACAAAAGATAGGTATAGAGAACCCTAGTGCAATTAAATTTGTATTAAAAATGGGGTTCGATTAGGCATAAAAAAAATAAATGGGGTGTATTTAAAATTGTTACTTCTAAAAAGCTAATTTTGAAGACTCCGATAAGTAATAAGTATATTATGTACATGTTTTTTTTAAATATGCTTTAGTCGTTACTAAACTATCATATTCCATAACCCAAATTTCACTTAATTAAGCCGACCTGTATCCGACCGGTGCATGTTTTTAAGAGCTGCAAAACAGCAAATTTTTTCAAAATCGTTAATCACTCAAAAATCATTTAAACATACAGGGTAGGGTGTTAATGAATGCCACGTAGATATTTGAGGGAGTTCTAGTGATCGTCAAAATAGAAAAAAATACTCAAACATGCGGTAAAAAGACTCCATTTTTGATATACACGGTGTCAAAAGTTTAATTTTTTTTTAGTTTTTCTCCCATATTTTCCGAGATAGTTATTTTAAATTTGGTACACTTTAGTTATTATCCTAACAAGTGCGGAAAGAGCCACTTTCCCGCACGCGACTGCCGTTACCCGAACGACGCGAAGCGGAGTTCGGGTAAGCAGTCGAGTGCGGGAAAGTGTCTTTCCGCACAAGTTAGGATCAAAATTTTTCCTACAGGCGTTGGAAAAACTACAACAAAATATTTCTAAAAATTTAATTTTACTGAAAAACAAACACAGATTTAATTTCTAATTATAACTAATATTTACATTAAAAGTACAATTTGATGCATTATGCAAATTGATTGCGGATGAAGCCATTGAAGCCAACTGATCCTGATGAGCGGATGGTTGCAAAGAAAGAGGTATCGAGCTGTTGTTAGCGCTGCTGGGAAACTGTGGAGTTTTTGCTTCTAAATTATAGCTCAAACTTGATGGACTATTGAGATTGAGAATTTTGTTAGACATGTTTTTTTTGTGTGTGATGGATTCCTCCAGGTAGCCTTCGGCAACAGACGTGGATTTCCATCCTCCTAAACGTTTAATGTTTGTTATTTCTTCGCCAGAATTAGCAAGTAGAGTGGCCGAGGAACGTCTAAAACTGTGGCCTGTGTATAATTCTGGATTTTTGAGTCCTATATAAGCTGCAATGTTGGAGGGCATTTTTCCTATGGTATTAATTCCAACACATTGGGTACTGCATTTTCCATGTTTGTAGTTCAAAAAGAATCGGCGGTGTGGAGTTTGCTGTGGACGTAAGTTTGCATATTTTCTGTATAGATTTAGAAAAATTTCATTATTGACTGCCTTAGTTATTACAAAGGATCTAGCAGAATGGTTTTTGGAGTCGTTTATTGTGACAATTATAACGTCTCCTTTGTCGTCTATGTCGTCAATGGTAAATTTAGTTAGCTCCTCACGGCGGCAGGCACCAGCCAGTCCAAAAATCGTTACCACTTTAATTAGAAGGAAAATTTCATCAGGTGCTTCTTTCATAAATTTCGCAATCTCTTCTTGTGTAAAAACTTTTGCTTTTTTTGCTCGAAAACCTACATTTTGTCTCTTGATGTACGCAGTAACTTTATAGTATTTACTGATATCTAAATCTTTCTTAACCTTAAGTACACTTTTCAACATGGAATATCGAGACCATAAAGTATTTGGCTTCCAAAGTTTAGACATTTCCAAGAAATATGCCAAAAGTACTTCTTCTCTTGGTGCTTTTACATTTTTCGCTTCACACCAAGTAACAAAATGATCGTATTGTTTTTCATACCTGACTATTGACTTTTTTGGTAGCAAATCCAAATTTGCGACACTTGCAGCTTCTAGAATATCTTCTGGAAGCTCATCGTCCGAGAAATTATCTATGGAAGACATCTGTATCAGAATCTGAACGAAATTATAAATCAAAGCCACGCTCCGGTGAAATGTTGTAAGGTGTCACTTTGACAATTAAATTTTATGTGTGTGTCGTGGTTACCATGTTAACATCTATGTACGGGGTTTTTGAAATAAACCGTTTTAAATCAGCTTTTTTAAAAATGTTTAAAATAAACGGCAAAAATTAGTGTTTCTGTAATATACCTCATTTACTTTCAATAAAAATTTATATTTTATTTATTAAAGTGTCTTTCCGCATGAGTTAGAATCAAAATTGTTTCTACAAGCGTTAGAAAAACTACCACAAAGTATTTCTAAAAATTTAATTTTCCGTGCGGGAAAAATTTTCCCGCACCGTGCCGGAAAAATTTTCCCGCACCGTGCGGGAAAATGGGTCTTTCAGAACCAAAACGAGTGCGGGAAAACGGTATATCGCGCACGCTTGTAGGAAAATTAATTTTCAGAATCTTTACAATAAAATGTCTAGATTGTCAGACTCGATCAGTATACTTCCTGTTATATTTTTTGCGCTACCAACATTTTCACTCTATTGAACTTTTTTTTGGGATACCCTGTATAAACACTGATATCATATTTGGATCCCCGTTCTTTTCTCATTTTTTTTTTATCCCTTACATTTTTATCGTATCTGTCATCGTTTTCTAGTTATTGGCGGAAATAGCCGTTGATGACTTAATAGTTCTTCCTCATCTGAATCGCTTGACATCGTGTCAAATAATGGCACCGGCACAAAGTACGTCGCGTAAAACCTTTCAATAAGACGTCAAACGTACGCAGCGCTCAACGCAACGTAAAAATCTGACCTGGCGCGCCCTAATAGCTAGGGGTGGGCGATTATCAAAAGTTATAATCGATTATCGATTATGAAAAATAATCGATAATTTCGATTTAATCGATTAATCGGAAAATCGATTATTTCGATTAATCGATTATTTCGATTAATCGATTATTTCGATTAATCGATTATTTCGATTAATCGATTTTTTCCATTAATCGATTATTTCGATTAATCGATTATTTCGATTAATCGATTATTTCAATTAATCGATTATTTCGATTAATCGATTATTTCGATTAATCGATTATTTCGATTAATCGATGTTTCAATTAATCGATGTTTCAATTAATCGATTATTTCGATTAATCGATTTTTTCCATTAATCGATCTTATTATATTTATCATTTTGGATAATTTCGATGTAATCGGTATATCGATTATTTAGATTAATCGATAAATCGGACAGGCAATAAATTTATTGTCCAATAATTTATTTGGTCCTTGTCGATTAGGCAATTTTTATTTAATTAAAACAATCTCCTTTTATGGAAAAAATTATAATATAACAATATTATGTTTAAGCAACGTTTCACTTTTTTTCAACTTTAGAATAAGAGTAAAAAGCTGTTTTTATTTGTATATATTTTAAGTAATAATTATTTTCATTTTTATTGCGCTATTTCGCCTACATTTAATTTCCATCGATGGCTATTTTTGCAAATAAATCGAAAACGGTCACAGATACGAGAATAGTACAAGAGACAAGAACGCTAAACAAGGGAACAGAGAGTTCAAATTTCATACCGGAATTCATACAGGGAGCCCCAAAAAAAGTTCTGAAAGATAAAATTGTAGCGGATTCAAGAAAATGTAATACCCTGTATACTGCGACCAACAATTTTGATACTTTATTGTAGAGATTCTAAAAAATGGTTGTTGTTCCAAATTTGAAACAATTATCAGAGAATATAAGAGAGAAAACGCAAGATACGAGAAAAAAAATTGAAACTTTGCCACCCTGTATAACGAAAATAACGCGTTTTAGACCATGCATATATTTACATTTTTTTCTTATTTTGACGAGTACTAACTATCACCCCCTGAAATATCTGCATACCATTAATTAACACCCTGTATACTAGTAGAAATACGGGCGCAGTACACGTAACTGTTATTGTATAGAGTAATAATTAATTGTGCAGTATATTAATTAATATTTCACCAGCAACTTCAAAATCATTCAATAACATAATAATTTTTATTTTCGATTATCGGGTAAAAATTTATTTACACTCGATTTTACAATCGACTAATCAGAAAATCGGAAAATCGATTAATCGGAAAATCGATTAATCGGAAAATCGATTAATCGAAAAATCGATTAATTGGAAAATCGATTAATCGAAAAATCGATTAATCGGAAAATCGATTAATCGAAAAATCGATTAATTGGAAAATCGATTAATTGGAAAATCGATTAATCGGAAAATCGATTAATCGAACAATCGATTAATCGATTAAAATTTTTCTTAAATCGAAAAATCGATTAATCGATTATATATCGATTAATCGATTATTTTGCCCACCCCTACTAATAGCGCCTTCTGTTAAACCAAGCCTTTAGTTATTTTCAATCATAATTTTTTTTCAGTTCTCCACGACAGTTGCAAAATCAAACCCGACCACGTTCAACGGCTGTGCTACAAATTATGCCATTTATACTATAATTGGCCCGGTACCATAAGGGTGCCCGCCCCGTGCCAATATGCGCACAAATTAGCAGCCATGGTAGGCCAGCACATCAAGACTCAGCCTATGCCAGAACTTGCAGACAAGCTCTGGTACTTGTAGATTAGGCGTAGAACACGGGAAGTTCGTGTTGAAGTTTTTTCGTTTTATAGAAACTTTGTTTAAATTTGTTTAAACATTTACAATTTCGACGCAGTATTGTGCCAGATATGTTTGAGTTAGTTCTCTACTTATGAGGAATTACTCTAATATCTGAAAATAGCCTCAAGTTGTAAAAAGTAAAATGAGTTAAGTTCTTAAAAATAATGCCCAACAAATAACTGTTATTTTCTTTTACAGTAACCCTTCTCGAACAATACTATTTTTCAGGTCCTACTGATTTTATGGTTTCGAACAAGTATGGAAAAATCACTTGAAAACAATTTGTTTGTATGCACTTTGATTTTCCTTTTAGGGTGGCCTCTTTAATTTCGCTTATTAATTTGGCAAATCAACTTCCAGTTTAAATTGATTGCAAAAGTTTCTTAGCCAACCCTTATGAACTGCAATTAAAAATTTTCCATTGGTGTAAAAACTGTTTTTCTAGCAAATTTATTAAGCCAGGAATACACATGCATCTATGACAAACATGTTTGAAATACTGTATTGCCTTTAAAGAGTTTTTAAATGCTGGCATTATTTTTTAACCACAATGCAAACGCCAATTGCTAACTTAACTTAAACTTTGTGGTCATAATATGATCGTAGTTCATTCTACTTCAATATTTACCCGTTAAATTATAATCGAGATATGAGGGTTCCATTATAAAAAGAAAATCAAAGTATTAATATAAAAAAAAGGTATTTCATATTTTTATTTAGAGCTGAAAATGAAAAAATTATGTTTTACTAGAACCTTATATTTTAGATAAAGATCTGTTGTGATTTTGTGTTCATGTTATTTTAATTTTTGGGTAATGTTTGTAGTTCTAATAAGAGTTTATGTTAGTTTTTCCGGTTTAGTTCATAGTTTAGTTATAAGTTTGGAATAGACTGATTTCGGAATTTGACAGATCTAGTTTCACTTACATTATTAATAAGTATTTACGTTGTAAATAGTACAAATAAGAAGGCAGCATTTTCATTTTTCGTCAATAGCGCTTTTTTTTAGTCCATTAAACTAATTCATTATATCGCAAAATTACAGGGTGCCCATTTATGGTGTAATTCTTTAATATCTCATTAACTATCATAGTTAAAGAAAAACTTTAAATATAAAAGTTCAGGGATTTTTAAAGATGTATATCGTAAAAATATTTTCGAATATTCAGGTTGTCTCACGAAAGCGGGACAACTGAAACTTATACTTATAAATGGGACACCCCATATTTTCTACCCTGAATTTTTGTTCCTTTTTATTGCAATTTCAAATTTGTTTCCCAATCTGTGTTACTTGTTTTCCTAATTTTTTGCTATTGCATTGTGGTTACACGAGAACTGTTTATATGATGTCGCAAGATGTTTTTATACAGGGTACTTTAATTTTGCTTTCAAATTGCCGATTTCGATTAAATTTAGTTAATTTTCCTAAATGGAACAGGGTCTTTGTCAAAAACTTCTACCAAGTCCCCTTACAAATTTAAGACATTTTTATTATTTTCTGCGGGGGAATTTTTGATATTTTTATTACAAGTTTAGACGGTCTGTCTAATGATAATGTTTCTTGCATTAGATAAAGTCTGATGTGTTATGCTTCGAAATACCTCTCTGATTCGTTCTTTCATATTATAGCGGGTTGTTGGTAAGTGATATAATTTTGATATTACATAAACCTATGAGAAATGGTCCGTTCTTTCATATTATCGCGGGTGGTGTTAGTAAGTGATATAATTTTGATATTACATAAACCTATGAGAAATGGTCCATGCCGGTCAGATCAGACGATCTGGCATGGAATTTGTAGAATTTGGAAAATTTTAATGACTGCTGAACGATTTA
Source organism: Polydrusus tereticollis (assembly GCA_963920685.1). Taxonomy (NCBI): domain Eukaryota; kingdom Metazoa; phylum Arthropoda; class Insecta; order Coleoptera; family Curculionidae; genus Polydrusus; species Polydrusus tereticollis. The sequence goes on from OY987328.1 coordinate 23,849,072, forward strand.
TTGGGTTGGTATAAGATTAAATATTTTGTTACAAAACGTAGAATATGTACAAATAAATAAAATAATCCTGACAATCTCAATAAAAAAAAAACTAAAATAATTTATTTATTTATTTATTTCAATACAGTATTAACAGCATTTGCCATTTACAGACACATGAATACAGCATAAAATTATAAAATTATAGTAACTAAGGTAACTATGGTACATCCTGAGCCTGATTTAAAAGTTTTATATTGATAGTTTCCGTGAATTCCCTAAGCGTAAGAGTATGCACATCAATCTCACTTGTAAACCTATTGAATAACTCACACATGCGGTATAATGAAGAATTTCTATACAGATTTGTTCTGGGAAACTCCAAATAGAATGTTTTTTTTTATGTCTATTGTTTATTCTATTCACTGAGAAGGGAAACTGAGCCAGCATATCAGGACTATCCACACTCCCATTCAAAACTTTAAAAAGATAAACCAGGCATACTCTGATCCGTCTATTCTCAAGAGTCATTCTATTAAAAATATTTAGTAATACCTGATGGTCAAAACCCTGGTGAGGATAATAGCGAAATTTTTTATAGTACATATATTTTAAAAACTTTCGATGTACTCCTTCAAGAGATTTACTTCAGGTAATGTATTGAGGCGACCAAATAATACAGGCATACTCCAGTTTAGGCAAAATAAGAGCATCAAACAGTCTAAGACACACATCAACTTCAAAGGGACGCGTCGATCTGATTATGAAACCCATTGTCCTATACGCGTCGGTAATTTTGGCTGGTATATGATTAGTGAAGCTCAGGGATTCATCAAAGATAACACCTAAGTCTCGATGAGTTGCTGCTCTTTCAATTAGGTCTTCATTATTACAGTAGTCTCTCGTAATTATGTTCTTCTTTAAACCAAACGACATGCAGAAACATTTTTTAGCATTCAACTTTAACCCATTCAAAGCACACCATTTAGTCACCTCATTCAAATCTTCCTGTAAGTTATTACAGTCGCTGTCAGTCATGACATCCAAGACAATCTTAAAGTCATCTGCAAATATGAGAGGTTGAGCATATTTAACCACACTAGATAGCCCATTAACTGCTATTATAAATAAGAGGGGGTCCAGATTTGAGCCCTAAGGAACTCCAGTAGTGCTTTTGTAATTGTCAGATCTAGCGCCCCTTACCTCTACATACTGTTCCCTATTCGCGAGGTACGACTGTATAAGAAGAATTAAGTTATTATTAACATTTATGTTCTTTAACGATTCTATAACAATACTGTGCTTTACCCTGTCAAACGCCTTCTCCATATCTGTATAAATGACATCCACCTGTGACTTCTTTTTCAAGGCCTTATGTATATACTGAGTAAAAGTGTATAAATTCGTTAATGTGGACTTTTTAGGCAAGAATCCATGTTGATAAGATGTAATTTTACCCCTTACTTCACTGTATATTCTATTGAACAATACTATCTCAAATATTTTGGAGACTGCATTGACAATAGTTATAGGTCGGTAATTTGTTATTTTATTTTTCTAATTTTGTCTCGAAAAGTAGATATTTCGAACGCGCTAGCGAGTTCGAAATATATCCATTTCGAACTCCGAATTTTATTTTTTAAAAGTTGGCATTGGTTATATTTAAATGTTTTATTCTGTTGACGTCTGACGTTTCCTGTTATTGTTATCCATGAGAAAAGAAAGTTTTCGGGATTTCTCTGGTAAAAGTTGATTTATCGTTTTATTAGCAATATCCCTTAACTCAGGGGGAGTTAAACTTAGATTATCATGCTCCATATTTTTTTAATTATAATTATGAACAACTCTATGAAATATTAAATCACAAATTTCGTGACAATGACACAAAGAAAATATTATTTATTGTCAAGGCTACTATGATAAAAAGAAATTTAGAGTATTACCAACATAGAATTTAGACACACAAATTTACAAAATTTGAAGGGTTGATTTTCTTTTTAAATATGTATTTTCTTATTGAAAAAAATACAAAATAGAAAAAATAGTATAAAGTACGTGTTTTATAAAGCAGTTAGAGCACTTGTCCCGTTAAAAAACTCGCCGCAAGCGGCTCGTTTTTTAACATGGACGCGTGCTATAAGATGATGCTTTATAAAACATGTACTTTAATATACTATTTTAGCTCCACTTTTATATACAGGAAGAACTTTACTGGTTCGCCAGGTATTCGGATAGTTGGTCGTCTTAAGGCTCAAATTAAAAATATGCAAAAGTGGGTTAGTAAGCATGTCACCACATCCCTTAATAATATAACCCGGCAAGCCATCAGGTCCCAATGCCCTGTTTCCTTTTAACTTCTTCAAAGCCTCTTGGACTTCATGACTAGTTATTGGCAAATCACAGAAAAAATCTCTCACACTCTGTCCATGATCCGCAATCCTCTCATCCTGTGAAAACACTGAATCAAAACACAGAGCAAACCCATCAGAAATACGCCTAGCACCCTCAAAAGTAACATCGTAAGTCAATCTAGCAGGTAGGTCTGGGTTGCCTTTTTGTGTTTTAATGTATGACCAAAAATACTTCGGGTCCCGTGCAAGGCTGTCCCCCACCCGCATTAAATAGTCAGTGTGGGTATTACTTATTTTCTCCTTCATCATGCGCCTTACATTCAAGTACTTACTATGCCAGAAATGCGATTTATGTCTTTTAAACTTACTGAAATATTTTTCCTTTAATTTCACCAATCTGATTATTTCTCTATTGTACCATACAGGAAAACCTCTACCTACTTGTGTTGCTAAGGGAACACACATACTAAAAATATTATTTAGACTCTAAAAAATTCACCAGCCAAATCAACATCAGAACATTCTAGTATGGCCTGCCAATCCTGCCTTTCAATCAAATTATACATCCTAGTAAAATCAGCCTTTTTAAAATTAAATTTAGCATTCACAACTTGTTCACACTCAATTTCGGATATATCACCGTCAAGGCTTACAACCAGTGCAGGATGGTGCTGATCAACGGGTAATAGGGGTTCTTTATCAATTTTAACATTTCCTCTTTGTATAAGAGGACTCGCAACAACCAAGTCAAGTAGAACACCATTAGCATTTCTTATATTATTAATTTGTGTAAAATTAGTGAACGATAAAAAAAATTGCTAAGATTACGGACGCTCTGTATGTCCAGGTAAGGTCAGGAATATTAAAATCTTCCAGTATAATACAGTTACAATTTAAAAGGTTCGTCTCAATACAATTATAAAAAACTTTATACAAGTCTGCATTAGAACCAGGCACAAAATATACAACAACCACATACAGACTTTTACTATTCTTTAACCCTATTTTTACACACAGTGCTTCCAAGGTATCATTAAAAATGTCATACTGTTGCACATCATAAACACCTTTAACGGCCAACAGAACGCCGCCACCCTGCTTCTTACCGGTTAATCGCTGATTTCTGTCCTTTCTAAAAACGAATCTGTTCTCACAAAACTCAGAAGTAAAAACTGAGTCATTAAGCCAGGTCTCAGTTAAGGCAATAACATCAGATCATTATTTAGCATATTACATTTTAATTGTTTTAGCTTAGTTTTTACTCCTCTACAGTTTTGATATGCTATTTCCAATCTATTTATGTTCCTACCATGATATTCAGTTCCTTTGGAAAATTTATTTCATTTAAGTTACTCCCAACAATACTAACACTATTAACAGGTTCGGTCACCTCTCTGGACTCGTCCAACACAACCACCAAATCCGGCACAGGATATACCTGCAACGTATCCCTATCATCAACTACTGTTATAGTCCTAAGAACAATTTTACTTTTAACCTTCTCTTGACACAATACATAACTGCTTAATAAATTGCATATGGAATGCCTACTGTGTCTAAAATATGAACCGTCTTTATAATTTTCTACAATTTTCACTGATGTATTATTCTTTCTATTAAAACCACATATATAATTGTACAGTTTAAAACACTTAGAATTAAAATAATCATGCTTGATAGAAACTATACAATTAGTAAATCTAGCAACAGACAATAAAGCCCTCAAGTCTGAAAAACTCTTAACCTCGACCAATCTAAGATCCAGTGAGATTAGTACACAATCTAAGGTAGAATAGTTTTTAATATAGTTTTGTCTGTTAATGATTTTAGACTGATATTAGGTTGTGTAATACCTAAAACCTGATAACCCTTCATTGCTGGATTGTTCTCAATGCAACCAGCCCAGTCTCTACAACTCTGATCTCCAAATAGTAGAAGACGCCTAGTTTTTGTATATTTATTTACTAATTTTTTGGCGAAGTCAGAAATATTCTTCAGACTGTCATTATCGACACTACAACCGTCACATCCATCAAACACCGAGTCATCAAACTCTTCCATCTGCTGCACACGGCTATTTTCACTATTACTTGCCAAGACGTTTTGCTTTAAGTTTACTATTTCCCTTGCATATACTTCATTATCCTTTTCCAGAGTTCTTATAGATTCTATCATGCTTCTATTTATCTCCGCAAGTTCTGTTAGATCAGTTTTATGTCTCTCAATTTCCAGAGCAATACTGTCTTTTTCCTGGGTAATAGAATTATTAATGGTTTCCAGTTCCAAGATTTTTTTATTCAGTTCCTTTATTTTGTCCCTCAGTTCATCTATTTCCATAATACTCCTTTCTTCCTGCTCATATACCTCACTTTCAAAGTATTTGGTCCTTCATTGCAATCTTTTAATAAATACATTATTTTCTTTAACCTTGTTTATTAGCTGGGAAATTTCTTCCTGTAAGGTCACTTTTAATTGTTAGGTTATCTTCCTCTAGTCTTTCAATAACCAGATCTTTCTGTTGTATATTATTTTTATATTGACTTATTAATTCAAGTAATTTGTCTTCTTTCTGCTTAACCTTTAACTCTTTATTTTCACATTCTATAGAGCAATATATTATATTATTGTTTAGTATTTTGATTGCCTTACACCTCTCCATACAGACAGCTTGGGTGGTAGACTGCTAGACATGTTCTGCAGCAAAGGTTATTAAAGTCCTTTTTTTTACAGCATTTGAGTTTGAACTCCATAAGTGGCTAAATTCCCTACACTACACAGTTGTAGTATCATCACAAGTAAACAATCAATTTGTCCGCACAAAGCCGCAACTCTAAATTCGGTTTCACCTCGCAAAAAATGTTAACTTTTAAATACTTTTAAAACAGATAAGACAAGAAATTATAGTCCGGTGTTTAATTGTATCTTTTTCAGTGTTTATAGAGATTAATTGCAGCACTATGATTAGATGTTAGCATAGTCCAAACCTTTAAAATTTTCTGCTTCTATCCATGTAAAGTACTTATATTTTTGTTAACTTTACCACACTAAACAACTTAAAAAATCTTGCTTATCAACACATAGGAACTACTTCAAATCTTGTTGTTCTCTTCAATCATGATTTGGCAACGCCGCAGAAAATAATAAAACTATTTTTTTTATAAGGGGACTTATTAATTTCAATTTTTTTACGAAGTATACAGGGTGTTACGTTTAGGAAAATTGAGTAAATTTAATCCAAACTTCTCAAAATTTGGAAGTAAAATTAGAACACCCCTGTATAAAAAGATCTCGTAATATCATACAAATACTACTCCACAACACTGACCCCAATGTAACTGCATTCAAAAAATATTTATCAAATTAAAATCAATAAATAAACTGTGACATATTTTATTGCAAAAAAAATTAGGCAAATAATTATTAACTTGACAACACCGCAACAGATTTGAAAGGAAATTTGGGATTACCTAAACAATAAAGAGGAACACTAATTCCGTGTAAAAAATATAGGGTGTCCCATTTCAAAATTCTTAAATTTATGTTGACCCGCTTTCGTGAAACACTGTGTATATTCAAAAAGTGTTTTAAAATGTACATCTTTCACAATCCCTTAATTTTCATACTTAAAGTATTCCTTGAGCTATGATAGTTTAAGAGATATCGAAGAGTTAAACACTAACCGGACACCCTGTATAATGTCGTTCAATTTTCACTATACATATAACTGTTCATAAATCTCTATTGTAGTATTACTTTCTTTCCAATAGTTCCTAATAATATTCCTTGGTTAAAAAATCACCAGATTTGTCGAATTTTTGTCGAGAGCTGCTTCAAATCAAACAATTTTTATCCTGCTAGTCCCCAAACAATAGGCTTGGCATATGGAGACGTGGTGGTCGATCAAAAACGGTAATGCCTTCTTTCGTGATATTTCACCTGGTGTAGAGTCTGCTGTTTGGAATCTATTATCTTCTTGAAGAATCCAATTTTCATTTTCAGATCCAAATATCCTTTCCACCTCGTGCCCATGCTGGCAGATTTTGGTGTTTTCTTGGTGGTTTATGCACTTTGTTCTGCTTATTTGTGCTCCGCTTTTTTTCTCTGCTTTACCCACTCGTTCACAAAGCGTTTTAATAACATTTGCTTCAGCATTGACTGTTAATATATTATGTCCTTTTGGATGCTTTGGCTATTGTGGAACCGACTTAATGATGGCGAAGTTGCTCCCAGATGGTACAATCACGCAGGGAAAGATGGCGAAAGTATATACATATTTTTTAAATTATCACGGATACGCTCTTAATTAATAGTCTGTACAGGGTTTTCGTTTATATTTGGACCACTAAATCTATAAGAGAGAGAGAGAGAGAGAGAGAGAGAGAGAGAGAGAGAGAGAGAGAAAGAGAGAGAGAGAGAAAGAAAATATCAAACATTTTTGAATCCTAGAAATAAATTAACATAAGACGATCACAATATGGACAAAATGAGCAAAAATGTTTTTTTTTTTAATGGAACATATCTATATTTTTTATTAAAATATTATAGATAATTTTTTTCTGATTCCGAAAATATACAAGTTTGTCTATATTACCTCAGACGGTTTTTAAAATATTCGCAAAATTTTAAAAAGCTGTATTCATTCTAGTTTAATACGTCTTCGAAAACGAAAGTCATAATAATAATAATTACCATAACCATAAAATATAAAAAATTACTTTTGTTCTTCACAGAAAAAGGGAATATAAATCGAAATAGTTTAATCAAATATTATATTATAACATTCTTTGTTTTTTAAGGCATTCTAGACCAGTGTCTCAATCTTTTTGATAAGTGGAACCCTTTTTAGTAAAAACTTTTAACGTGGAGCCACTGATCGGTCTCGATAGAAAATATGGTTTCAATGTTCCTGGTATCTTCTGTAATTTGCGACCATGCACCAAAAATTACAATGATTTCAAATAATTCCTTTAATTCAAACAAATTTCTTAAAATAAACGCATTTCTAAGATCTAAAAACAAAACAAATAAGAGTGTTCTGTTACAGGAGTTTCAATAAAGGCAATTTTCACAGAGATAGATCTCCTTTGTAAAAGAATTCAGTTACAAATAACCATTAAAATATGCGATAATATACAAAAACATTATCTTGTTTTTATAGAAAATTTGATTCTCTATACTTTACCCTTAAATTAGGTGTCTTTTGCTATTATCTTGCATAATTTTCCAAAATTACGAAATTACGAAGTTATTTTCCAACCGAATTATACCTTGAAATCTCCAAGATAGGGAAAGTCCTGATCGAAAAATGTTTTTAAAAGAAATTAGTAGCACTACAAAAAGTCCCTCTAAAGTTTTTTTTAGATAGTTTCCTCGTTACAAGGAAAATTATGTGAAATTAATAAATTACTTTTTTCCAAACTAAATTACCTCTTAAAATGTACAATATACGAAGAAACGACCAATAAACTTTTGTATGCACAATTAATAAATCTTCAAAAAAGGGTCCTGCTATTCTGTTGGAAAATAGAGGACTTAAGTTTCACGGAACCCCAGAGTTCCGCGGAATACAGTTTGAGAAACACTGTTCCAGACGTATTGAATAATTAGAATGAATAAGTATACAACTTTTTAAAAATTAGATCTCATATCTTAAAAACTGTTTAAGCAAATATAGACAAACTATATATTTTTGGAATCAGAAAAAAATGATATAGGTATAGTTTTAATTAAAAAAGGTCTTTAGGACTTTAAAGACGAACAAGAACCCTGTACATACTAACAAGATTTTAGAAAACGTTAATGAGGAAAGCATTTTTTCTTACGTTTTGAAGCAAATATTGATTTAACGTTTCGAATTAAGTCGCTATACTTTAATTTAATAATGATTTCTTGTACTTGTTCTTAATGCAATGGTTTCAAAATCTGATGCGTGACTGGTTTTGTAGGTTGTCAATATTTTTGCGGCAATTAGAATCACATTTTGGCACAGATGTGACTTAAATTCATTCACAAATAGTTCGACGATTTTTGTTTATAACGTTGATCCCGTTTACATTCAGCCAGTAGACAAGCAAGTCAAGGGATTTCTCGCAAGTTACTTGCTTTGAGTTATAAAAAAGGCGAGGCACTTGTCTTAATACTTTTGAATACAGTACCCGAACATACTTGCCTTTTTACTTACTTAATGACATTAATGCATGTCTGCATGACTTAGTCCTTATTAAAGCCACAAGGAAAGAATGTGTAAACGTTAGATCATACGATAATGTTGGCCACTTGATAATACGATGTTTAAATAACAACTTTATTTAAACATGTAGGTATAATGAAATCAAGCCACAACTGTGCTTGGCTCGAATTCAAACAAAATTTCACAGAATGGTAGATTTGGTAAACTAATGTTTAGATCACAACAGGGCTGGTAAGATAAATTTCTTGGACACCTTTAACAACACATTGTTACAACAACGGATACTTTTATGTATGGTTATCACAAGTTCTAAATAAATCTTTTATGCTCCAGTGTCTCGAACAACAATAGTCTCCCTGAACCTTATTTATTACTAAAATTTTTAATTCCTATATTGAATGATAATGAAGTGGGGTTCTGTCTAACGATTTCACTGTCACCCGGCATAGTATATTATATAATGTTGGTCTCGTCCTTTATCGTCAAATTATTAGGTTTCGCACATTTTAGAAGTAAAGTTTAAGAAAAAGCATCTACGGGAAATTAACCTGGCAAAATTCAAAGCTCTCATTCAAATTTGTGTAGAAACACATATTCTATGTTCGTTTTAAGTTTCCCCCTAAAAATCAATTTAAAGTTTAAACAAAAAATATTTTTTCTTAAGATACTAATGTTACTGTCGGGCTTTTTTTCTAGTCGGCGCCCGATATTATCGTTTATATCTAAATTTTAATGAAAACTAACTTCTGTCATATTTTTGTCAATTCAACTTACTTTTTTATTATTCCCCTCTTTTTACCTGCCTTCGGCAGGTACATCCATTCTTATAACAATAACTTACTTTAAGTCGACAGCTATGTGACTATGCGTGACATCGACGTTTGCAAAAACAAAATTTATTCCAGGATAACTAGATTTTAATTGTCTAAATAGCCCCCTATCACAATGTCTGTGTTCAATTAAATTTATTTTTTACGCGAAAACCATGCGTCGGACGAAAGAAAATCAAGGGATCAAATTTGCTCAGAAATGAATGAAGATTTTAAAAATAATTTTTATTTAAGAAGAAAGCAGTGGCGTACCATTATTTTCTCCAAAACTATTAAATGCAAAACCCGTACGGACGCCACTGGTAAAAATAATAAAATTGTACATCAGAAAATGCTCCTTAATGCATAGAAGATCTGTACCGGGTGACTTCGTATAAACTAGCACGCCCCGTAACTTTTTTATTTTTTATCGTACGGGAAAAATAAAAAAACTGACATACAAGGGAAATTTTTTTCTTTCCAAATTTGTATTGTAGTTTTCAGTAACTTTGCAAATATACGGGGGACGACAAAAAGTATTTTTTTTTAATGGAATGCCCTGTATATTTTCGGCTAAAATTAAAGATCTTTTTTTTTCTGATTTCAAATATACCATACAAGTTGACATTTGGTTCAGCCATTTTTGCGTTATTTAAGTTTACATTTGCATTGAATTTACATTATCTTGATATACGCTACCATGATTACTAAGTACAACAACTTTTTGAACAGTGGGCCATGAAAACAATAGTAACAAATGTTTTTGAATTGACATTGTCATTGAAATAATAACTGTCAGTGCAACTTACTCGGTTCGTATATCAAGATAATGTAAATTCAATGCAAATGTAAACTTAAATAACGCAAAAATGGCTGAACCAAATGTCAACTTGTATGGTATATTTTTTGAAATCAGAAAAAAAAGATCTTTCATTTTAGCCGAAAATATACAGGGCATTCCATTAAAAAAAATACTTTTTGTCGTCCCCCGTATATATGCAAAGTTACCGAAAACTACAATGCAGATTTGGAAAGGAAACAATTTCCCCTGCATGTCACTTTTTTTATTTTTTCCGTACGATAAAAAATAAGAAAGTTACGGGGGGTGCTAGTTTATACGAAGTAACCCGGTACCAAATTTCATAAAGATATTATAATAGTATCACAGTTATTATTAGAAAATAGATTATTTTTTTGAAAACTTAACACCCTGTATCTCAAAAGTTAAGACGTTTAGGGCATACGTTCATGTGAAGTTTTTTTCTTAAAATGTATCGAGGAATCACCTTCTTAAATATTAGCATGTCATTAAGGAACACCGTGTATATCAAACTACCCTTTATTTTAAACAAGGAATCGTTCCCTTAAGTTTTTCGCATTGGTTTTGAAAGACCCTGTATAAAGCAAACAAACATTTTGTAATATAACGTATTTTTCAGAATTTTCATATAACTATAGATGCCTAATACATTTTTGCCATTTTTTTTAAACTTTAGTGAAATGGTGACATCCATTTTAACAAAACGTTATTTTATCCTATACATTTTGACAAATAGTTATGACAGATAGATATTATTTTGTTTGTTTCAATAGTTTCATGGCCTATACTACCATAATTTTCTAAATTTTTTTATCTGTGTTTATTGTTAATAGTATCTATCAACTATTATATATTTTTGAATTAAAAAGCTTAAAAAGAGCCTAATCAAATAAAAGGAGAATATACAGGGTGGCCCATTTAAAAAACCATATGTTTGTTTTAAATCTCGAAAAGTAAGACTCTCAGAAAAAAAGGTAAGCACGCCACTGAATTCTACTTAAAAAACTCTATTAGTAACAGTTTTCAATTATTTGATAAGTTAAAGAATAACCGAAATACAGGGGTTGGTCAAAAAGCAAACATTTTCGAAAACATCCTGTAGCTTAAAATCTAAGGAAGCTCTGACAATTCTGTGTGCGGCATCTTTTGTTACACGAAAAAGTAGCGCAGTAATGTAAAAACCTATTTCTCTCTCTCTAGTTACCGAGATACCCTGCAATTACATTGAAAAATGGACACCCTGTACATTTTACAAAATTTTCAATACTAATTTATTTACCGTCAATTTTTTAGAAACACAATAATAATTAAATAAAACGGCTTCAGTCTACCTCCACATAATTTTATTATTAAAATCGTTATCCAACATGTTTCGGACATTTAAATGTCCATCTTCAGGGATACTAAAAGAAATTTCGCTATGTACTATACATAAAGAGAGGAGAAAAGGTACTTACCAGCAATTAAGTACCTTTTCTCCTCTCTTTATGTATAGTACATAGCGAAATTTCTTTTAGTATCCCTGAAGATGGACATTTAAATGTCCGAAACATGTTGGATAACGATCTTAATAATAAAATTATGTGGAGGTAGACTGAAGTCGTTTTATTTGATTATATTAACTCCACTGAAAGAATGGACTACTTTTTCAGCAATAATAATTATTTTTACATACCAATTAGTACTAATTATTAATATAAACAAATAAACTTAAGAATTTAATATGGAGTAATGCTAACATGCATTTAATTTATGGACAAGCCCAATGCAATTCTCTGGAAGCAAGAAGACTTTCATGCTGAGACATTTCCCAATCGAAATTTATTGGATCAGAAAATATTTGTAAGGATTAATTGAAGCTCTAAAGGAAGAGGAAAATTAAGAAATAAAAAAAATTAAGCATTACTCTTGATAAAAAGTCAGTATTCTGCTGATATTAAGGTGTGTCCAGACCGGTGCTCTGAACTGCGCTTAATATTCGAGCACGTTAGCGATCATCTACGTCTAGACTGCCGAAACGTTCCATAGTATTTCGTGTTTTTATGTATTCCCGTGAAGTGTAAGGTTTGCCAGAAATAAAATAAATAAAACATAGACATTGAAATTAGTGTTAATTGCCGTTGTTACCATGAATAATGATAATATAAAAATATCATGTGCTGCTTTCATCCCATAATTCTGGTTTGTTTTCATGTAAAGTTATTTATTGTAATATGGTTTCGCGATTCCACTCCTTTATCAAAAAAAATTAGCAATATTATACCTACTGTAGGTACCTTAAAATAAATAGTAAATAATCTGCAAATTTTTAATAAAAAAACATGCACAAAACACGTCCAAACTAAATTTGTTGCAGCAAACGTTTTTCTTTGATGTACTTACTCTCGCCGGAAAACAAATGAAGAGTACCTTTTTAAAAGAGAAATGCCCAAAGTATTTTTTAGTTTTCCAAAAATAACACCTGTCGAAATATTTATTACTCTATACTTACCGGTCACACTGTATAGTTAATTTACTTACTGTAAGATACAAATTCGACAATATCATATATTCTCCTGTGCAAGATTACTTCCGTGTATTCCATGTTTCTGTGATTTTGTCAGTTATCAAACTTGTATTCTTTTTCATTCAAGATAAATCAATATTCTTCCTACAGCTCAGTGTACAGTTGATTTCTAAGTAGATAGTTTGTTTATCTGGCTTGGGGTTCATAAATACTTTTACTTTACCATATCGTTTTAAGTTGAACGTTTTGATACTATTTTCATCTAGATTTACTTATGTATTGATACTATGCGTATTAGATGTTTGATGCGTTTATTTAGATTTAGAGTAAATAAATCCTACCTGTGTAATATGTAGTATGTAAAAGAAAGTTTATTATATTTTTGATAATCGTCATTTGCAATGATCATGGCGCAAGCGCAGACTTATACATATGACATATTATAGCCCATATATGGAGTTAACATAAGATATATATGTTCTTTAAAATTATATTTTATAAATTTTTAACTGTGTCTTATTTTGTTTTCTGTCGATCAGTGGCAGATGATGTAAAATTTAATCTGGATATTTTTCCAGAAATAATGATACCGTCGCCGTCATTAGGAGCGAACTGCTCGGATATCTCTATGTGTGATTACATCTTTTTTTTGCTAATCAGCTAGATTTTTATAACTTTATATTTTTTTATGAATAGCTGTCTAAATACGAAATTTTATTTCGCATGTAACTTAATATTTTGGATTTTTACCGCATAAAAGTTTATTATCCATTTATGCTCCTATAAACGCATATACAGCGTGTCCAGAAAAGTTCTAGACATATGGGAATTTTCTTAATTGTTGATTTTACAAAAAAAATATTCTTTATAAAAAGTTCTGCTTGATGCGCAAACATTATTGACATATCAAAACTGAAGATATCATGTAAAGGGCGGCAAAAAAATATAGAAACACAGAATTACGTTAAGAGGGAATAATTAAGTACCTTCAATTTTTATTTTTAAGCAAATTATTATAAGAAAACTACTAAGGACTACAAAACGTGGTCAGATACTATTTTTCGTTGAAATATTTTAATTTACAGGGTACCATCAAAAAGCCCTTGGAAAATATTTTTTTAATTTTATTTCTTTAACAGTTACCTGCAACAACTATGTGCAATACTATAGTAACGAATATTGAAATGTTAGTTAAAAATCATTTACTATTTTTCGACTTATTAACAAAGAGTTTCATCATGGTTGTAAAGTTAACGCTGCAGAAGAAAATAGAAATTGTACTTATCGTCGGAGATCACTATAAACCTATTAGGGAAGCCGCACTCATATTTAATACTAGACAACCTGACAAAATGGTATGTAGCGCCACTATAGCAAACGTAATGAATAAATTTAAAGCTACTGGTTCCGTCGAAAATGTTTTTAAGAAACGACACAACAAATGGTCCACAACAGAAGAAAAGCAACTCAATGTAATGCAAGCGGTTATCGAAGACCCGAAAATGTCTTTAAGAAAATTGTCAAAAACGATTTCAGGTGACGACAAAAAGTCCACTGGCTAGTAATATTTTAAAAATAAATAAATTTCATTCATATAAACCGAAATACATTCACACGCTTTTTGTGAGAGATTTTGAATCCCGTTTCCTATTTTGAGCGTGGTTCCAAGGCGAGTGTGAAGTTGATCCTTTTTTTGCAAGAAAAAAATTATTTACAGATGAATAAATATGTTTACTTCCAACGGCGTGGTATGCTCCCAAAATTGTCGGTGGTGTAGTGACAACAATCCAAATTTTATAATCGAATGCCGTAGTCAATATTCATTTAAACCCAATGTTTGGTGTGGCATTTTTAATGATCGGATCGTTGGACTATTCTTTTTCCGACAAAATATAAATGCTGCCATTTACCTGGACTTCTTAAGGAACCAGTTGTCTCAATTTCTTGACGAACTGCCACTAAATATACAGGGTGACCACCTTGAAGTCAGTTGAAAACCGGAGATATATACATAATAATTCTTTCTTTCTCTTCTTTCTTCCTTCCTTGCGCCGCAGGCAAAAATTTTTGGGTGCCACGCCCTTTTTTGGGCTATCAATATAGCCCAAAAAGGGTCGTCGCACCCAAATGACCCAAAACGTAGAGATTCTATGAGTAACAGTCAACAACTTTAATAATTATAAGTAGGTACACAATAAAAGCAGAAATAAAAAACAATTATTTATTATACGTCAGGCACTGACTTAAAAACCAATTATTATGGGCGCACCTCCCCGTTCTTTAACCAGGTAAGGATTAAAGGATTATTGTTTTCAAACATTTTTATTAATAATAATTGTCACATCTAGATAAATTCCAAAATGAGATTTTAGGTCCAAACTCAAAAAATAACAAAAAACAAACTCTATCTTAGACAAAAGTTAACACACCACACACATAAAATAAATTCGTAAAGCACGTTAAGACGTTAAGTAAAACTAGTAAAAGTAAAAGTAAGTTATACCTATACCTACTTAAATATTACAAGTTATATTACAAGAGAATATATGAAAACAAAACAAATTCCTAACCAATGGTAGGAAGGTAGGTAAGGTAAACGAAAGCATTTTAAACTTGCTGAAATTTAAAAGAATACTTTTTATTGTTGCGGCAGCATTTTAAGAGTTCTTTTTGCTTTTCTTTCGACAAATATATAGCAAATTCTTGACAGGTCATTTTAAAATTGAGCTTTGTGCATAATTCCATTTTTACCAAGTTAACTCGCATCCTGTTTCTATCATCGGTCTAATGCTTCGTTTAGAATTGAAAGTTCATCGAATAATATATCTTCGTCAACAGTGTGTGCAAAACAAGCGTTTTTAGCTTCCAACATTGCTGTGTAGGTAATTTCATGATTTTTTTTAAGGTTTATATTCGCAAAATACTTAAAAGGGGAAGTATCAAACTTATAATAGCGTTCCAGATAATCCAAAGTTCTCTGGTATGTATTGCAAGCTTCTCTTTCGAATTTTAATCTTTCATATTGGCTTAGGTATTTTAGGGCAGCCATTACTTTACTGCCAAAGAATTTATTTTGTAGTCGGGATTGAAGTTTTGAATATAATTCCGACATGACAGAGTGTAGATCAAAACTTGATAGGCTGTTGCTTTGTAATTTTAAAAGAGAAGTATTTAGGATAGTCATATAGTGATGAGTGAAATATAGGTAACATTCTGACATTGTCATCTTTGGTTGGATATCTTCAATTAATTCGTTTTCTTGATCTTTTATAAATTCCCAAATGGTATTATGACATTCTTCTTCCCCTAGTTGTAAAAAATACGATTTCACTGCCGGCCAACAATGGATAAGACGTTCAAGAGCATTGAGTAAAGACAACCATCTAGTAACTACGTGTCTTAATATTTGGTCATATTCCATTTCCAAGAAATCAAAACATTCTTTAAGTTTTTCATATTTCTTGCTAGAATTCGAAAATTCGGCGTAAACCTTTAGAACTAAGTTTTCAACGTCATATGATAATACTTTACAAGCATTTCTGCCAGCATTATGTATTACATGACAATTGCAGTTTGCTTTTATAATTCCTGGATTTTCGGAAATTAGCTTCTGGAATATAGAGTTATGAACGCCGTAATTCACAGACGCGTTGTCCGCACTATATGCACTTACCGCGGAAATTCTCAGACCGCATTTGGACAAAGTATTTTTAATTTCACGTGTAACACTTTGCGAACTTTCATCGTTATTTTCGTGAAAATCAATAAGTTTGTCTTGAACTCCAGTGTATAAATCAAAATATCTGACTGCCATAGGAAATAATTTTTGATGTCCTTTATTAGATGCATCACAAGAAATTGAAAATGGGATATTCTCGTTGTCATTGCCAGTAAGGTACTTTAGGCAATCTTCAATGGACTTGGGACCTAGCACATTTTCCACAATAGCTTCAGATTTTGTTCGTCCACAATGAATTTTTTTAGCGAAATTCGAATCTTTAAAGATGGAAGCGGTAAGTTTGATACCGCAATCTATGCTTCTGTAGCTATGATGATGCATAATGCCATGATACACTTGGGCTACTTCAATTATGGTTAAAGAATCTTCTTCTGCTGAATTCTTTAACGGTATAAAATTCGTTAAAAGTTGACTTGACGTTTGACTTTTGCACCAATTTTGATGTTTTTTAGTTTTCATGTGGGATTTTAGTGCCCTTTCACCATCATGCTTGACTGTAACTTCGATATTACAGACACGACAACGAGCTCTGAATGTATCTAGTTTAACTAACCAATTTTTATATGACGGGTTTTCGCACCATTTGTCGTTAAAATTGGTAAAATAGACTGCTTTTTTAATTTTTTTGGGTGGGGTAGGTACGGCCACGGCATTGCCAGAGTCACTGTCACTACTATCAGTACTATCACCCATGGTAAAAAACTGCTTTAATTTAATAAAATATTTTATTTCGCGCCTACTTTATTACCGCTGAACAACGTTAAATGCTGCGCGAAATTGTGCACGAAATGCCGCCTGCGTGAAAACTGAAAAGTCAAACACAACGAAACGAGGGACGCGACGCTCAAATTTATTAAATCGGGAATGTTCTCGTGATCGGCCGATCTCAAACGAACACGTTTGCCACATGAGATCCCTGCCACATGGCAGCCCGATGTTGCTGTTCCGATTGTTGTCGTTTCGATGTTGCCGTTAATACTTCATTAAAGTTATTTTTTAGAAAAAATACGAAAAACCTTAAAAACCGGAGTTTTTACTAAAAAAACCGGAGCCCGGAGGTCAAGTATAAAAAACCGGAGACTCCGGGTGACAACCGGAGAGGTGGTCACCCTGTAAATATAAGAGGTACAATTTGGTATCAACATGATGGAGCCCCATGCCATAGTACTAACACAGTCACTGGGTATTTGAATGAAGTATTTCCGCACCGTTGGATAGGCAGATGTTCAAATATTCCTTGGCCAGCCAGGTCGCCTAACATCACACCCCTGGATTTTTTTTTATGGGGCCGATTAAAAGAAATAGTGTATGGGCATAGACCTTCTCAGGATATTGACCATCTTGAAGTAGTAATAACAAACTGTGTCCAAGAAATCACTCCCAATATGATACGGGCGACCGTAAGAGAAATTACAAACCGTACTATATAGTTTGAATGGAAAAAGAAGGGGAGCATGTGGAGACATAATTTTTCTTTTTAAACTATCTGTTTTTAGATCACTTTTATCATGTAATTGCTAAAATATTGTTTATTATTCACATTCACAATTTATTTTTGCTCTAAGGAAATTAAATGTTTTTAATATTCCTGATAGGTAGATAGGTTGATTTTAGAGCATGAAATAATTTCGCATTATTTTTTTACCTATTTGGTTTCCCACAATGCTCAACGTGTTTTTGATGGTATCCTGTAGGTAAACAAATTGGTTAAGGCTTTCGCGGCCAGTTGATGAACTGGTGTAGTCCTGATTCGGGTCTAAAGGCCGTCGTCGGTTGGAATTGCTTCCTAAGGCCTATTCTATACGAGCCACAAAAACGCGACCGGTTAGACGCTCAGTCGCTTGAAAATTTTGCCCATTCTATACGAGCGTGTTGACGCCGCGCCTTTGTAGCGCGTCTAACCGGCGAGTGAAACGCGACCCATTCTAGACTAGCGACAAAACGCCTCATATTTGCTATGGATCCCGTACAAGTTGGGTGTATCGCTGTTCACCAATTAACGTTATTAAGTTTTTTGGCCAAAAAACGTAAAAAAAGACGTTGGTGGGTACACCCGGTTGATGCTAATCGCCTGACCTTAGGGGTGCTTCATCTTAGCTTTGCAGAACATCGGAGATATCCTGAGAAGTTTTTTCAGTACTACCGGATTAGAATATTCCTTACTTTTAACATCATAGAGAGGAGGTTGACCCTCGATTTCACAAATAAATCGTTCAGTTTCAAACATCTTGTTTGCAAAGATACCAAGCACAACAATCACAGAACTCAAAAATTTAACAACAATGATCTGCACTACTAGTCGTGGACTGCTGAAGGACAAATCGGCTCGGCCGGCCAGATGCTTGCAAGTTGCTACATGTAGAATGAAACGCCGGTCTCCGCGGCGCGCGACTTTTACGCAACCTCTTGCGTTCAACACGCCGGCACGCCAACGACGCGTCCACACGCGACCGCAAAGTTGCCCGTATAGTATGCCCAATTAACACTCTGTGGTTCTGTGATACACGCGTGTCGCTCGCAGGCAATCGGTCGCGTTTTTGTGGCTCGTATCAGTGTTGCCAAAATTTTTTTTTCAATGGTAACAGAATTCCCTAAAAAACGTAACAGATTTACCAAAATAGTAACAGCATTCTAGAAATTGTTGCCAACACTGATTAGAAAAATTCACTACCTCCGAACTTTGTTGTGTGAACTTGACCTAACTTTTCTGTGGTAGTGAATCCAAACCACAGAAAAAAAGCAAGATGGTGCGAGGGCCAAACAACAATCACGTTGGATTGTTATGTGTATGTTATGCGTAGTTATGCACATGCGTCTGTCAGCTGTCATAATATGAAGCATATTAGTGGATATTTTTTAACAGGCACCTCGCTTTACTCGACCCGCAGACTAACACATATAGAACGCATGCGCATAACATGCCGAATTAACGTCTCATGAATTCCCTAATATGCCGCTATCCAAAGACATTAGAACTATAATGTCTTTGCCGCTATCCCTTGTGTAAGCCGCGCCATCTATCGGAGGGACGCTCAAGTTTAAAAATATCAGTGTCAGGTGGTCTACAATTCTGAAAAGCCCGCCGAAGCTATATTTAAATAAGTATTTAATTTGTATATAATAAATGAAAATTCGTATAATATGAGTAGGGTTAGGTTTGCCTAAAACGTAACAGCGTAACAGATGCGTTGAAAACGTAACAGATCTGTTACAATTGTAACAGACTGGCAACACTGGCTCGTATAGAATAGGCCTTAACGTTTCGCTAGCACGAGTGGCGAGCTTCTTCAGAGGTCCTTCCATCTCCGGTGCTGGAAGTAGACTGACAAATTCTCGGGCGCAGGTGTCCTTCAAGGGGCATATCCCTGGAAGTCCCTCGGCTAGCTCACAGTCGTTTTCTCAGGGGCGGCATATTGTGTAGGGCAGTTTGAAACCGCACCCAAGCAGCGGCTTAGGGGCGGCCTCGGTATTATAGAGCATCTTCGCCTTCTTCCTGCCTCCAGCCATCGGCGTACCATCTTCACGGAACCTCAAGCCCTAGCCGGCGGCATTGCTGTATGCCGACCTGGTGCAGCCTCGGCGCTGGCGGGCGCCGAGGAGAGCTAGTCTGCATTTTCCCCAGGAATCGGTTTGCCACGCTTGGCATCTGCTTTGCCGTCCGGAGGCCGGGTAGGCCCAGGTGGTAGCCGCTCGTTCTGGTCTTCTTATCGATGGCACTCGACGCTGGAGGCCTGGCACAGTTCGTCCAGTCTTGGCCTTGGCGGGTTTCGTTGGTGTGATCTTCATTTTTCATCAAATCTGCGTTGCCACGCTGATTTCTCTCTTCGCCGACCTGGTGCAGGTTATGCCCAGGTGGCGAACACTCGTACATGTCTTCTCGATAGCGGCACTCGACGCTGGAGGACTGGCAAGGGACATCCAGTCCTGGCATCGGCGGTTCTCGTAATTATTTATTTTATTCCTCCTCAAATCTGCTTTGCCATGCGGATTTCTCTCTTCGCCGACCTGGGGCAGGATATGCCCAGGTGGTGAACACTCGTACACGTCTTCTTAGTGGCGGCGCTCGACGCTGGAGGACTGGCAAGGGACATCCAGTCCCGGCATCGGCGGTTTCGTACTTAGTTACTTCATTCTTCCTCATTTCTGCTTTGCCACTTCGTTTTCTCTGCTTGCCGACCTGGGGCAGGTTATGCCCAGGTCGCAACCATTCGTACACGCCTCCCTGGCGATGGCGTCCGTTACCGCAGTCACGGCGCAGTTAGTCCAGTGGCGGCAACGTCGGCTATGACCGGTTCTCGTCGTACTCCACTAGGTTGTCTCCGACCTGGAGCAGGTTATGCCCAGGTGGCAAACACTCGTACACGCCTCCCTGGCGATGGTGTCCGTCGCGCGGCTATCACGGCGCAGTTAGTCCAGTGGCGGCAACTTCGGCGATGACCGGTTCTCGTCGTACTTCCTCTTAAAACTATGTGACATTCATACGTTGTTGGCATCCATACGTTAAAATTGATTCATCTTCTTTTTTTCTATATTTCTTCAACGGCAGGAGGTGTCCGATGACGAACCACCTCCGCCTACCTATTCACCTAGTGGACTTCACATGTGCCTTCACTTGACACACCCCAGGTTCCCAGAACTCTGGCCACAGGGGACTTCCCCCCCAAATAAAACCACAGACAGTGACAAAGGCCCAACACGTCTTTACCACTTCAAGGTACGGCACCAACTGATCTCTGTCTTGAGAAACCCGCTATTTATAGCCGTTTCCCAAGATCGAGATACAAAACACAGGTTGTATTTATACTGGTTGGTAGGGGGCGGAGCTTGTTCCGCTTCGGTTGCCTTCGGAATATCGATCGGCATTACTCGGGAGTGTCTGAGGATAGAATTCCAGATCTGGTTGAGTCTGAGGGTCTCCTCTTTTCTGTTAAAATTATGAGGATGTTTGTGGATCTCGATGGCTTCTCTGATGAGCCTGTTGTGATAGCCATTGACTGAAGCTAGCAACCTGCAGTTCTCAAAGTGTATCCTGTGATCCCCGTTGCTCAGTGCGTGTTCGGCTACTGCAGACTTCTCAGTTTGTCCTAGTCGACAGCTTGCTTTATGCTCCTTGAGTCTCGTTCCCATTGATCTTTTAGTGGTTCCAACGTAGACCTTTCCGCAGGAACAGGGTATGCGGTAGACTCCTGCAGCTGAAAGTGGGTCCCTCTTATCCTTGGCTGATCTAATGGTCTGCTGGATCTTCTTTGTTGGCCTGAAGATTGTCCCGATATCATGTCTCTTCAAAACTTTGCCAATCCTGTCCGTGACTCTCGGAACATATGGCAGATATGCCCGAGAGGTGGTGGATCGCCGTTCGGTTTCCCGTGGCCTAGATGATCTCAAGCCCATTGATCTCTCGATGTCTCTCTTGCTGTAGCCATTTGCCTCGAACGCAGATTTTGGGTGTTCGACTTCCGCCTGGAGGTTCTCAGGTTCGCAAATCCTTCGAGCTCGTTCCGTCAGGGTTCTGATGACTCCATACTTTTGACTCGGGGGATGGTTGGAAAGAGCGTGTAGGTATCTGTCCGTGTGTGTTGGTTTCCTGTACACTATATGGCCCAGCTTGTCTCCTCGCTTTTTCACTAGCACATCCAAAAATGCCACTTGTTGGTCCTTCTCAGTTTCCATGGTAAACTGGATTCTGGGATGCTGTTAAGGTGCTGCAGAAACACGTTGAGCTTGTCCATACCATGCCCCCAAATCACGAATGTGTCATCCACGTACCGGAACCATGTTGTCGGCTTGTATTGCGCGGTCTTGATCGCCTTTTCCTCAAAGCTTTCCATGAAGAGGTTGGCTATAACTGGGCTCAGCGGACTTCCCATTGCCACTCCGTCCAATTGCTCGTAGAAGTTTCCTCCCCACACGAAGTAGCTTCCGGTGAGGCAGATCTCAAAGAGCTTGCAGATGTCGGCCAAGAAGAACTTGGTCACCAGCTCCATGCACTCTTTTAGGGGTACCTTGGTAAAGAGCGAGACGATGTCGAAGCTCACCAGGATGTCGTCGGGTCCAACGTTAAGATCCTGAATCTTGCGCACGAAGTCGGCGGAGTCTTTTATGTAGCTGGTACCCTTCCCCACGTGTGGTTGGAGCAGTGATGCCAAGTGTTTCGCCAAGTAGTACGCTGGTGATCCTGGGGCACCTACTATTGGTCTCAGTGGAACATTTGCCTTGTGGACCTTGGGTAGTCCATAGAGCCTCGGTGGAACAGCTTCTAGCTGTCTTCACAATGTGTTTTTTGATGTCTTCTGGCAGTGACGATGATTTGATGAGCCGGTTGGTGAGGCGTAGTCTAGCTTGCGTAGGATCCTTCTTCAGGGGTTTGTAGTTTTCCGGATCCAAGAGTTCCTCAATTTTCCTTTTGTAGTCCTCGGTCTTTAGAAGAACGGTTGCATTTCCTTTGTCGGCTGGGAGTATGATGATATCCTCATCTGCGTTTAGGCCCCGCAATGCCAGCCCTTCATTCCTCGTCAGGTTGCCTTTGGGCGGTTTTGCCTTCCTGAGGATGTTGGCTGTCTCGATTCGTATCACTTCTGCATCCTCGTTCGGTAGGTGTTTGATGGCAGCTTCTGTGCTAGAGATGATGTCTTCAAACGGAATGTGGCGGGGCGTGACTGCGAAGTTTCCTCCTTTGGCTAGTAATGTCTTTTCGTCTTCCGTGAGCACCCTGTCTGTCAGGTTGACCACAAGTCGTTCATGCTCGAGGCTTGCCGTCTTGGGTGCTTGTTTTTTCTGAAATTTCTCGTATTTTCTGATATGTTGCTCCTTGGTTTGGTCTAGTTCGTGTCTCATGGTGGAATATGAGATTGCGTCCATTCTGTCCCAATCCTATTGTTCGATCTTGTTGCTTAGTGTCAAGTGTAGAGCGATAAGTTCTTCGTCCGTCTTCGCAAGGTTTCGACGGGTGTGGTGGATTCGTTCTCGAAGAAAGGCTTTCTCAGTCCTGGTGTAGATTCGGTTTGCTTGCGCTGCGCACGGAAGACGAAAAGACAGTACCAGCCAAAGGAGGAAACTTCGCAGTCACGCCCCGCCACATTTCGTTTGAAGACATCATCTTTAGCACGGAAGCTGCCATCAAACACCTACCGAACGAGGATGCAGAAGTGATACGAATCGAGACAGCCAACATCCTCAGGAAGGCAAAACCGCCCAAAGGCAACCTGACGAGGAATGAAGGGCTGGCATTGCGGGGCCTAAACGCAGATGAGGATATCATCATACTCCCAGCCGACAAAGGAAATGCAACCGTTCTTCTAAAGACCGAGGACTACAAAAGGAAAATTGAGGAACTCTTGGATCCGGAAAACTACAAACCCCTGAAGAAGGATCCTACGCAAGCTAGACTACGCCTCACCAACCGGCTCATCAAATCATCGTCACTGCCAGAAGACATCAAAAAACACATTGTGAAGACAGCTAGAAGCTGTTCCACCGAGGCTCTATGGACTACCCAAGGTCCACAAGGCAAATGTTCCACTGAGACCAATAGTAGGTGCCCCAGGATCACCAGCGTACTACTTGGCGAAACACTTGGCATCACTGCTCCAACCACATGTGGGGAAGGGTACCAGCTACATAAAAGACTCCGCCGACTTCGTGCGCAAGATTCAGGATCTCAACGTTGGACCCGACGACATCCTGGTGAGCTTCGACATCGTCCTACCCCTAAAAGAGTGCATGGAGCTGGTGACCAAGTTCTTCCCGGCCGACATCTGCAAGCTCTTTGAGATCTGCCTCACCGGAAGCTACTTCGTGTGGGGAGGAAACTTCTACGAGCAATTGGACGGAGTGGCAATGGGAAGTCCGCTGAGCCCAGTTATAGCCAACCTCTTCATGGAAAGCTTTGAGGAAAAGGCGATCAAGACCGCGCAATACAAGCCGACAACATGGTTCCGGTACGTGGATGACACATTCGTGATTTGGGGACATGGTATGGACAAGCTCAACGTGTTTCTGCAGCACCTTAACAGTCAGCATCCCAGCATCCAGTTTACCATGGAAACTGAGAAGGACCAACAACTGGCATTTTTGGATGTGCTAGTGAAAAAGCGAGGAGACAAGCTGGGCCATACAGTGTACAGGAAACCAACACACACGGACAGATACCTACACGCTCTTTCCAAGCATCACCCGAGTCAAAAGTATGGAGTCATCAGAACCCTGACGGAACGAGCTCGAAGGATTTGCGAACCTGAGAACCTCCAGGCGGAAGTCGAACACCTAAAATCTGCGTTCGAGGCAAATGGCTACAGCAAGAGAGACATCGGGCGCATTCGAGAGACGAAACTACTCCGGAGTGGTTACCGATTATGATCCAACCGCTACCAATTCGTCGGCTTCCATGGATATCGACCAAGAGATCATCACGTTTGGTTCAAATGTCAAATCCATATCAGATGTGCCGCTGTGCCTAACAAACATTAACCTTTCTTGTTTTGTGAAGCTTACCAACACTCATCCCTTGGTGAAACTCTTTGGTAGCAGTTAAAAAGTACGTTTTCCCGTTTAATGTATATGTTTTATTCCTAACTACGTTCTTCGTAACCAAACTTTTGTTGCCATACGTCGTTTCTCCATTGACACAACGAACCGCTCTCTCTAAGCAGCGGAAGTGAAAGATGCTACCCAAAATGGCGACCGTTCCGTAACATGTTGGAAATTGTGGTAAAAGTAGCGGTCGACACAACAAGACGATTTAGGAACTGCTCCGGAGCAGTTTCGTCTCCCGAATGCGCCCATCGAGAGATCAATGGGCTTGAGATCATCTAGGCCACGGGAAACCGAACGGCGATCCACCACCTCTCGGGCATATCTGCCATATGTTCCGAGAGTCTCGGACAGGATTGGCAAAGTTTTGAAGAGACATGACATCGGGACAATCTTCAGGCCAACAAAGAAGATCCAGCAGACCATTAGATCAGCCAAGGATAAGAGGGACCCACTTTCAGCTGCAGGAGTCTACGGCATACCCTGTTCCTGCGGAAAGGTCTACGTTGGAACCACTAAAAGATCAATGGGAATGAGACTCAAGGAGCATAAAGCAAGCTGTCGACTAGGACAAACTGAGAAGTCTGCAGTAGCCGAACACGCACTGAGCAACGGGGATCACAGGATACACTTTGAGAACTGCAGGTTGCTAGCTTCAGTCAATGGCTATCACAACAGGCTCATCAGAGAAGCCATCGAGATCCACAAACATCCTCATAATTTCAACAGAAAAGAGGAGACCCTCAGACTCAACCAGATCTGGAATCCTATCCTCAGACACTGCCGAGTAATGCCGATCGATATTCCGAAGTCAACCGAAGCGGAACAAGCTCCGCCCCCTACCAACCAGTATAAATACAACCTGTGTTGTGACGCTCGACACGTGGAAATCGGCTATAAGAAGCGCGATTTCGAAGGGAACGATCAGTCCGTACAGAACCATAGAGCGACAAGCACCTATTCCCATAGTTGAGCATTTGTTCCGGCTTTAAAATCTGTATAAGTCTTTTTCTTTGGACGACCATCGCCAAGTAAAATTGCCAGTCGAACTTGGAACTACCGAGCACCTGGGTATGTCAAGAGGGCATACGTGAACCTGAAGATTAAAGCAGAGCGTAGCTGAAGAAGCACCGGTGGAAGGACGCCGTAGTCGAGCCCGATACTGTGAGGAAACAGTGGTTCCTAGCTGATCCGCGGCGTTGGTACCAAGGTACCAGCAGGACCGAAACTTAATCTTAAGAATACTCATACGCCCCGGCCATCGCCGACTTTGCCGACGTTGGACTAACTGTGCCACAACCGTAGCAGCCGACGCCATCGCCGAGGAGGCGTATACAATAATTTACCACCTGGGCATAACCTGCACCAGGTCGGCAAAGAAGAAAAACCCTACGGCAAACTCAATTCAAGCCGAAGAAATACGGAACCGGTCATCGCCGACGTTGCCGACGTTGGACTAACTGTGCCACAACCGCAGCAGCCGACGCCATCGCCGAGGAGGCGTATCCAGTAGTAAACCACCTGGGCATCACCTGCACCAGGTCGGCGAAGAAGTAAAAATATACGGCAACCTAATTTTAAGAAGAAATATACGGAACCCGGTCATCGCCGACGTTGCCGACGTTGGACTAACTGTGCCACAACCGTAGCAGCCGACGCCATCGCCGAGGAGGCGTATCCAGTAGAAAACCACCTGGGCATCACCTGCACCAGGTCGGCGAAGAAGTAAAAATATACGGCAACCTAATTTTAAGAAGAAAAGTACGGAACCCGGTCATTGCCGTCGTTGCCGACGTTGGACTAACTGTGCCACAACCGTAGCAGCCGACGCCATCGCCGAGGAGGCGTATACAATAGTTTACCACCTGGGCATAACCTGCACCAGGTCGGCAAGACGCGAAACCTACGCGGCAAACTAATCTAATAAAGAAATACGGCGAGAATCCGACATAGCCGGCGTTGCCAGCGTTGGACAAATAGTGCCATACCTGCAACAGTCGACGCCATCGCCAGGAAGGCAAATACAAGAGGATACCACCTGGGCATGACCAGCACCAGGTCGGCAGAACGTGAAAACCGCGTGGCAGAAACTGTAATGGCCGAGAATATGGCATTACACAATGAAACCCCTCCGGCCCGGATGGCCGAGGATGAAGAAAACTACGACATGCTCTCCACCACCGAGGCCGACCCCAAACCAGTACCTGGGGCGGTCTCAAACTGCCCTGCACAGATCGCCGCCCCTGAGACAACGACTGACGCTAGCCGCGCAACTTCCAGGGATAAGCCCCTTGAAGAAGGAAGCGAAGGCGAATTGTGCCAGGACATGGCGCCCAACTCGTTGACTTACTCTAACCAAAGGAGTAACAAAGAACCCTGTGACGACGTTAGGCCCGCTGGCCGAAGCGATCGTAAATTATTTGAATACCTGCCCATGGAGTGCCCAGCTTTCAATACAAGAGCGAAGCGCCGATTATGGGAGGAGAAGTACAGTATAGACATGGAGATTCATAGCAAGTCTAAAGAAGACTTGGCGGATGGATCTATAAATATGATAATAGAAGAAGAGATGCCACCATGGGAATGGCGAATGCCACCTCGATGGGAGGAAGAAGATGAAATGCCAAGCTATGAGGACGAACCTAGAGGTCCGGCGCTGCCACCGTTAAGTCGGCAAATTCCGCCAACTCAAAGGGGAGTCCGGCAGAAGCTAAAGAAGAGAAAGAAAGTTAAACAAATGTGGATGCCACCCTTGGAGGAGGGGTATCGGCGATACATTTGCGATGACAACCAACCCAGGCAATGGATAAAGCTAAGGACTAGGAGGAAGAGGAAAAAAGGAAATAGAAAGCGAGGAATAGCAAATACGTTACTAAATTTAAATTCTGCGACCTTGCCAAGGATTGATGTAATAGTAGAAGGTATCCCAGTAAGAGCATTGCTCGATACTGGGGCTAGCCGAAATATAATCAATAGTACGCTGCTACCCCAGTCGATTAGGAATAGAGAGCTAAGAGGCGAAATGAGGCTAGCCTGCGGCGAAACCCATCACGCAACGAGAGGAGATATACAACAGCGGGTGAAAATCAAAAACATGACAATGCTAACTAAATTTACGGTCATGGACGAATTAAATGAAGACATCATTTTGGGAATGCCATGGTTCAAAAATAATGAAGTGGTAATGGACGTAAACCGTTGTTGTATATACCTGGGGAACACCACCAGGGATATCGTATACTGGGGGAAGCGAGACGTAGACGAAGAAGAGGAGGATAGTATTACTATTCCGTATGTACCAGAAATAGACAAGGAAGAATACACTCAGATTTTGATAGACTTTGCAGAATTGTTTAAAGAAAGTGTACAACAAAACACAACAAAGGCTACCCAACACCGGATCCGATTAACTAATACAAAACCAGTCCGAGTGAGACCATATGCGTTATCAGAAATTAAGAGAATAGCGGTTCAAGAACAGGTAGCAGAGATGCTTCGGTCAGGAGTAATCTCGCCGAGCACCTCTGAGTATTGTGCGCCGGTGGTAGCAGTAACGAAAAAAGATGGAACGATGAGATTCTGTTTGGACTATCGGAAGTTGAATGAAGTAACCCAAGAAGAAGTGGCAGCACTGCCAGTAATCCCGAACACATTAAAAGAAATTGGAGAAGCCCGAGTTTTCTCGACGCTGGACCTCAAAGCCGGTTATTGGCAAATACCAGTAGCAGAGGCAGATAGACACCTAACGGCATTTGGTTTATTGGATGGAAGCACTTACGAATTTAATGTAATGCCTTTTGGCCTCAGGAATGCGCCAGCCACGTTCCAGAAACTAATGTCGGAGGTTCTAAGTGGAGAACTCCAGCAGTTTACGAGAGTATACTTGGATGACGTGATCATTTTTTCACCAGATCACAGAACACACCGACAACACCTCCAAAAGGTGTTGGAAAGACTCTCGATTTACCAACTGAGATGCGGAGCAGAGAAATGTGTAATTGGGGTGAACGAGTTAGAATACTTAGGTTTTAAAGTCAAAGAAGACTGTAATGCTCCACAACGGAAACATTTAAACGATGTGGAGAAATTCCCTCCACCAACATGTAAAAAACAATTGCAGTCGTTTTTGGGCCTAGTAAACTGGCTGAGAGAATATATTCCCCAGGCAGCGGAGCGTTTGGAACCGTTGACGCTACTGTTGCAGAAAGAGAAGCCTTTCCGTTGGCGTAACAAACAACAGGAAGCGTTCGACGATGTAAAGAAATTTATGGCACAGCCGATGCAACTATGGAGACCGCATCCAGGGAAGCAATTCTATTTACAAACAGACGCCTCAAAAATAGGAATAGGCGCAGTGCTCTACCAGATAAGTGACCAGGAGGAACGACGCATTATTGCATATGCATCGCACAAACTTACTAAAGCAGAACAAGCATACCACGCAAATGAGCAAGAGTGTATGGCCGTGGTCTGGGCAATTAAACATTTCCGACAATATTTAGAGGATGCCCCATTTATTTTAAAGACCGACTCTCAAGCATTGACGTGGTTGCATCGTTTAAAGGACACTAAATCGAAATTGACAAGATGGGCATTACTGCTTCAAGAATACTCGTTTCGGGTTATCCACTGTCCGGGGAAAGAAAATGCGTTGCCAGATTACCTATCACGGAACCCAGAAGATACAGTGAGAGACCCTGAGACGTTTAATGAAGAAAGGATGGTCCCACCGACAAAGGAAGGAAAACCTAAGAATCTGATAGCGATGTTCCAGCCCCAGGAGATTCAGAGCCTGGAAGAGCGAGTAAAAGAGGGACAGGATGAAGACGACGAAACGAGAGGAACTAAGAAACAATGGTTACGAGAAGCTAAGAAACCTCCAGAGCAGCGACCATCATGGTGGAATTACTATATCGTGCAGAATGAATATCTATTTAGACTGTACTTGAACAGACTGTGTCTAGTAGTGGGTAAATTCGACAAACAGGATGTATTTGAAGCCTACCATTCATATAGTGAAGCTCTTCATCCTGGAGCGCAAGAAACTAGTAGAGCTATTCGCCGTTAC
Organism: Polydrusus tereticollis; assembly: GCA_963920685.1. NCBI lineage: Eukaryota > Metazoa > Arthropoda > Insecta > Coleoptera > Curculionidae > Polydrusus > Polydrusus tereticollis. The sequence continues at coordinate 23,879,063 of OY987328.1, forward strand.
TACTACTGGGCCAATCTAGAAAAGGAAGTCCGGAAATTTACGAAGAGATGCGATGTGTGTAAACAAATCAAAGCAGGACCACCTCAAGAGAAAGCTGCGCTGGGGAGTATTCCAGCAGAAGCACCATTCCAAGTGATAGCATGCGATATAATGGGTCCATATGAGGAGACCAACAGGAAAAATCGATTTTTGATAGTAGCAATGGATGTATTTACCAAATGGACAGAAGCTATTCCGGTAGCTAGAGTAACCGCATCAAAGGTTATTAAGTTTTTGAAAGATGAGGTATTTAGTAGATACGGATATCCAAAGGAGATAAGATCAGACGATGGTGCTCAGTTTAGAGGAGCAGTGTTCGAACAATTCTGTAGGTCAAATCACATTAAATGGACATCCTCCCCCATTTATCATCAGCAAGCGAATCCAGCAGAACGAAGATGGCAGGAGATGAAGAAAGCTCTAAGCGCCGCCATCTTAGAACGACCTACTACAGTGTGGGATACACAAATTCCGCAGGTCCTCTATGCATTACGGACTCGGAAAAATGAAGCCACCCAAAGTACTCCAGGAGAACTACTACTAGGGTACGAGTTGAAGAGACCAGGGGAATGGGCTATTGTACGAGATGAAGTTGAAGCAATACCACGCCCTGAAGAAATAATTCAAATTAGACAGGAAGCAAATCGAAACCAAAAGGCCTATCAGCAAAAATATGCCCCTACCCCAAGAATACCAACTATTAAATTTAGAGTTGGAGAAAGAGTGTGGGTTAAGAATTTCGCCCCGAAAACCCCATTTGCACCAAAGTGGATAGGACCATTTGAAGTTTTAGAAGTCCTGGGATCTTCAACCTACCAAATCGACAAAGATGGAGCTTCATCGAAAATACATATTAACGATCTAAGACGCACCACAGTCCTGAGCGTCAGCGAAAGCAGCAGCTCAAGTGCTGAAGAAAATGATAGTACAAGTGAAGAGGAGCAGCTCCATAGCCAAAACCGTGAAATCCCTGAAATTCCGGCCCCTCAGCCCGAGGTCGCCGAGGTACCATTGAGGCAGCCCAAGAAGAAACCACCAGACGTGGAAGAAACTACGGCCCCTCAATCCGAGGTCGCCGTCCCAGTCTTGAGGCAGCCAAGAGAAAAGCCACCTGAAGACTCCGAGGAGTCCCTTAGGTCGCCAGGAAGCTACCCACAGGAGGCCTATACCAGGTCACCTGGAGGAGAGCCACCCATTGACGACATCGCCATGGAGGTTGAGAAATCGCCTCGAACCAGGGAAAAAGAAAAATCGTCCTAAAAGAAGAGAGTGATTTTAAATATGTTTATTGTTGTTTTGGACTTAGTTCTTAGTTTTTATTGTTGTTTTTGGACTTAGTATTAGTTTTATTATTGTTTTCGGATTTAAATAGTTTTAAGATTTTGATATTATAAATATAGTATAATCGTACCAGATGGGTACGGTTAAAATAAACATACCATAACAACTGCTCTTAAGGGGGGGGGGGTGTTGTGACGCTCGACACGTGGAAATCGGCTATAAGAAGCGCGATTTCGAAGGGAACGATCAGTCCGTACAGAACCATAGAGCGACAAGCACCTATTCCCATAGTTGAGCATTTGTTCCGGCTTTAAAATCTGTATAAGTCTTTTTCTTTGGACGACCATCGCCAAGTAAAATTGCCAGTCGAACTTGGAACTACCGAGCACCTGGGTATGTCAAGAGGGCATACGTGAACCTGAAGATTAAAGCAGAGCGTAGCTGAAGAAGCACCGGTGGAAGGACGCCGTAGTCGAGCCCGATACTGTGAGGAAACAGTGGTTCCTAGCTGATCCGCGGCGTTGGTACCAAGGTACCAGCAGGACCGAAACTTAATCTTAAGAATACTCATACGCCCCGGCCATCGCCGACTTTGCCGACGTTGGACTAACTGTGCCACAACCGTAGCAGCCGACGCCATCGCCGAGGAGGCGTATACAATAATTTACCACCTGGGCATAACCTGCACCAGGTCGGCAAAGAAGAAAAACCCTACGGCAAACTCAATTCAAGCCGAAGAAATACGGAACCGGTCATCGCCGACGTTGCCGACGTTGGACTAACTGTGCCACAACCGCAGCAGCCGACGCCATCGCCGAGGAGGCGTATCCAGTAGTAAACCACCTGGGCATCACCTGCACCAGGTCGGCGAAGAAGTAAAAATATACGGCAACCTAATTTTAAGAAGAAATATACGGAACCCGGTCATCGCCGACGTTGCCGACGTTGGACTAACTGTGCCACAACCGTAGCAGCCGACGCCATCGCCGAGGAGGCGTATCCAGTAGAAAACCACCTGGGCATCACCTGCACCAGGTCGGCGAAGAAGTAAAAATATACGGCAACCTAATTTTAAGAAGAAAAGTACGGAACCCGGTCATTGCCGTCGTTGCCGACGTTGGACTAACTGTGCCACAACCGTAGCAGCCGACGCCATCGCCGAGGAGGCGTATACAATAGTTTACCACCTGGGCATAACCTGCACCAGGTCGGCAAGACGCGAAACCTACGCGGCAAACTAATCTAATAAAGAAATACGGCGAGAATCCGACATAGCCGGCGTTGCCAGCGTTGGACAAATAGTGCCATACCTGCAACAGTCGACGCCATCGCCAGGAAGGCAAATACAAGAGGATACCACCTGGGCATGACCAGCACCAGGTCGGCAGAACGTGAAAACCGCGTGGCAGAAACTGTAATGGCCGAGAATATGGCATTACACAATGAAACCCCTCCGGCCCGGATGGCCGAGGATGAAGAAAACTACGACATGCTCTCCACCACCGAGGCCGACCCCAAACCAGTACCTGGGGCGGTCTCAAACTGCCCTGCACAGATCGCCGCCCCTGAGACAACGACTGACGCTAGCCGCGCAACTTCCAGGGATAAGCCCCTTGAAGAAGGAAGCGAAGGCGAATTGTGCCAGGACACCTGCGCCCGAGAATTTGTCTTGTCACCTTGTCAGTCTACTTCCAGCACCGGAGATGGAAAGACCTCTGCAGAAGCTCGCCACTCGTGCTAGCGAAACGTTAGGAAGCAATTCCAACCGACGACGGCCTTTAGACCCTAATCAGGACTACACCAGTTCCTGTAGGTAAATTAAAATATTTCAACGAAAAATTGTATCTGATCACGTTTTGTAGTCCTTAGTAAAGTTTTCTTATTACAATTTGCTCTACAATAAAAATTTAGGGTACTTCCCTCTTAACGTAATTCTGTGTTTCTATATTCTTTTACCGCCCTGTACATGATATCTTAAGTTTTGATGTGTTACTATAATAACTTTTTTTCGTAAAATCAACAATAAAGAAAATTCCCATATGTCTAGAACTTTTCTGGACACGTTGTATAAAACATATTTTGCATACTTGCTTTAAAATTACGTTGCGTTCTGATGTTTTCGTCATTTTTATTAAGCTGTTTGGTTAAGATTGGCAACGCAGGAATACCGAGAACAAAGGTGGCAGACGGGTGATTCACCGAATCGACCGGTCCCCCCTAAGCACGTAGAGTAAAAATATACCACACCAATAGTTTTCGCTAGACGTTTTAATCTGCTACGCGAGAATTTACCAGTGTTTGAAGTTTAATTAGTTTAAAATAGTATTTATGGTATATTACTTAATATTAATATTGTAATATTACTTTCTTGTTACTTGACTGCAAGTAAATATGCCGAAAGTTGCATCTTCCAAAGCTGATTTACTTAAGATGTCTACCGATGTGTAATAAGTTGTTTTCTGCAATGCCTGTTCAAAACAGGTAAGTTCCAATTTTGCTAGTTTTGGGAATCGAAATGGCAATTTTATCAATTAATATATGTGAGTTTCGTTCAATCCCGAAAGTATGCAAATATCTACGCGAATATAAATTCAGTGGAGTATTCTAGACGTTCTACTTAGTTCTAAAAAAGCAAAATTTAATTTGTATGTATAAGTTTGTTGTACGCCGGTTTATTTTTTAGGTTTCCTCAAACCAGAAATTTTAATTTGACCAGCATTTATCCACAAATTTGCATAAAGAATCTAAAAAACGTTCAAATAGCCGAAGTCACCAGTCATTTATTTCGGATGTGTTGAGTGGGTAATAAATTAGAACAACCAGCGGTTAGGGCGTTTTTAGAAAAATATTGCGATCGCCATATACCCAGTGAATCAACACTACATAAAAATTATTTACAGAACTGCTATCAGGCGCGCTTAGATAGAATTAGAGACAAAATATGCAACAATAACATTTATTTTGAAGTCGATGAAACAACAGACGCGTGTGGACGTTATGTTGCCAATATGCTGGTTGGGATATTAAGTGAGTCGGAACCTCCAGAATATTATTTAATAAACATTGTGGCTTTAGAAAAAAGCAATCGTTCAACAGTAGCTCGCTTTATTAATGATAGCTTAAGTCCTTTGTATGCGCCAAATCCAATAAAATCAGAAAATGTTAAAATAATGTTGTCTGATGCCGCAGCTTACATTATTAAAGCAAGGAAGGCTCTGCAAGTTTTTTACCCAAATTTAATCCATTTTACATGTATGGCACACGGCTTGAATAGATTGGTGGCCAAGCCAGTGCGGTTAGAATACTCAGATATGAATAATTTAATCAATAATGGGAAAAAGGTCTTTTTAAAAGCGCCTTATTGACAAATGGCTCCAAATCTGCCTTTACCACCCAAGCCAATTAAGTATTACAAGATGGGGTACATGGTGCATGGCTTAATGCTGCTGTGTTTTATGCGGATAACTTGCAACAAATTAAAAATTGTTTCCTTGCCTTTGACGACGAATCCGCAGCACTCAAAATTTGCAAAGATTGTGTTTCGGACAACAAGGTTTTGCAACTGTTAGCTTTTATTAGAGCTCATGTTAACAACCGCAATTAAAGATTTGGAATCACACAGTTGCCCTTAATTAATTCATTTAAAATATTAGAGAAAGTATAGTTGAAAATTTGAAACTAATCCCAGACGATATATAGGTAACAAAATAATGGCAAAAATGAATAGCGTCTTACATCGAAATCCGGGATATGTAAATGAAAAAATGTAATGTTCTAAAAGGGCAAACTGAAGATATTGAACCACAGAACACACAGAACAAAATTTGCCTACATTGGAATTTGGATACTATTTTTTAATTATTTCTTTTGTGGTCATTTTCTGCTTATAAAAGCGTACTTTTACCGTCAAACTACGTAATTTTGCTATGGAAAATCTGAATCATATTCGAGTCCTTTACTGGAATTCTAATATTTAATTAACTGTTCATTAGTTTTACCATGATATCATACTGTTAATATACTTTTTTTTTGATAAAAGGAAACGTAAAATAAAATAGTTATTGTTCTGTGCTGTACATTTTTTATTCCATATTTCAGAAAGGTTGCCGCATACATTAAGTAATTTTAACAACATAGAAAAAACTTATTTTTCACTTTTTTGCTACATATACATCCGCACCCTAGTCACGACAGTTTTAGAAGTTTAATTTATACTAACTAAACAGTTCTCTACTAATTTTCAAATATGAAATTAGAAATAGCTAATATTTTAGCGCCGTTTATGAAATTTGCTCTTCCGCACGTGACACAAAAAAAAGCTTCATTAACGGTAAAGCTGGATTTATAAACTCGAAAAGTTGGTGAGGTTGAAGTTGTGAACAAGTTGGTGAGGTTAGATATTCCGAACTCCGAACATAAAAATTGGTTATCTCGAACTACCCGGGAAGTTTTCGAACCTTACATGAGCTTTACATGAACGAATGTATAAATGGAACTGAGTGTTCCCTTTAGTTTAAATTGAACTCCTATTTCCAACCCCAACTGAACCTCAATCTCGCCAACTTTTCGAGTTTATAAATCCAGCTTATAAGGGTATTCAGAAAAGGGCAGCTCTCGCTCTCGGCCATATCTCAAAAAGTACCCATTGGTCTTAAGCTGTCGAAACCAAAAAATGATTGGGAACCTGGCAAAAAGGAAACGCTCGGAATTATTTAAGGTTTTACGATTGCCTCTTAGAGGGCGTAACAACTGAGACAAAATTATTTAAAAAATTGGTCTATTAAGGTACCTACCATAAATTTTTGAGTTCTGTGCCTACCATTCTATGGTACCTACTGCTTTGATAACGTTAATGGAAAGCTTTTTTGCGGCAATAAGGAAAAATATATCCACTCCGTAAAAAACAGTGGCGGTACTTTTAAATTAATATTTTGCCACTTTGGTCCATGAACGTCACTTGTGGAAGTGAAAAATTCTGTGTACTCACAGAAATGCCTTTTTTTAATGCCATATTATGTAAACAAATTCAACCCAAGTATTTCAAAGCATTTTTGAAATATTCAAAAAGGGGAATGTTTTATTTAGTTTTTTTTTAATATCAAGGAGTCTTCAGGGGTCTGTTCTAGGACCCCTTCTGTTCTTAATATATATTAACGATCTTCCTAACATAGACCCCAGTACGCACTATACTATCTTTGCGGATGACACCACCTTTTCCCGTGTGCATGAGAATTGTGATGAGGTGAAAGAGGCTTCTGAAGTGGCGCGTGCAAGAGCGAATGAATGGTTTACATCTAACCAACTTTTCTTGAACAATGAAAAAACCCAAAAAATGATATTTTCTATGAAACAAATTCCTCCAGACTCCAGTGCTGAAAATGTTAAATTTCTTGGGGTACACTTAGATCAGACCCTCCGATGGGACGTCCATATTTCTATGCTCTGTAAAAGGCTAGCAACTAACATATTTGTATTGCGCAACCTATCACAATGCGTTTCACAGACTGTCCTGCGGCAGGCATACTTCTCCTTGTGTCATGCACATATTGGATACTCAATACTTGTATGGGGTCACAGCAGTGCTGCGTCCAAAGTTTTTGGCCTACAGAGAAGGGCCCTAAGAATTTTTGCAGGAACGCCGGGATGACTGTTTACAAGATTTTATAAACAATCAAATTTTAACCCAGCCATGCTTATTTATTCTGGAAAATCTTCTATATGTCAGAACACACGTTGAGCAATACACGATGCATACATCTGTTCACTCGCACGATACGCGTCATAAACAAAACCTAGTACTAAATAGCTGGAGGTTAAAAAGGTGTCAAGATGGCCCTGGACATCTGGCAATCCATTTTTATAATAAACTTTCTGTAACGATAAGAAATCTGCCAATTAAAGATTTTAGGAGTAAAATAAAAAAACCTTCTCATCAGACAGGCATTTTACTCTGGAAATGAATATATGGCCTGTGATGTAAATGAGATAATATAGCTTGTAACTATCACCCAATTTAATATTTTAATATTCTATTAATCAATGTTTTTTCTGTTTGTGGTTTTGTATAGGACGAAACCTAAACTTAAATTATAAGAGTGTATTGTACATATATTTTGTAATGTTGCCAAATTTTAATTATCTTGATTTTGATTTTAATGTGCAATGTAACAGTTAGGGTTGTTTCTAAATTTTTGAGTTCTGTGGTTGTTTCCCTCCATGTACAATTTTGATGTTTTAAATTTTTACACTTTATGTTAAATTTACATTTTGTATCATTTTAAATCTTTTTTGCCATGATATTTGACTTGTGTGAGTTCTGTGTGAATGTTGACACGAATAAACTATTTTGATTTTGAGTTACACTCTGAAATTACAGACTGTAATGAAGAAACACCCTGTATTTGTATTTTTGCATGAATTAAGTAAACCTAAGTAACAAAACTAAAATATATATTTACACAACGAAAAGTAAATCAGTAATAATAAATAAAAGTATTTAATGGGTCATGTATCTCGTTTGGTCAAAGGATAACTCGGGATAGATGCTTTTCCATATCGTCTTCTAGCTTCATCAATAAACGCCCCTTCCATTTGCTTCACCACTCTGTCAAAAAACATAGTGGCTAACTGAGAATGTAGAAGCGATTTGAATTCAAATTTAACATAAAAGTCAATAACGCAAGACTGTGGGACACTTTTAAGTCCTGGAGCAAATTTCCATGTTGTTTCTAAATAATTAAATAAACGACCATCGTTACATTGGGCTCTTACAAGCCTCGACTCTACAAGAGTGACTTTAGACGTGTAGTTTTCGACGACGGGTGGAAACCCTATTTCCAAGTTTGCAAGAACAATATGCTCCTTACGGTCTAATATGGTTGATCTGGTGCAAAATGGGAGAAACTGTTTGTAATGTTTGATGTCAGCTACTACTTTGTATATTTGCTCATCTGAATACCTGAAAATTACATTACTTTAGCCTTTTAAAACTAGAAATCACAAATTATTTTACTTGCCCAATGATTTTTCTAGCCCTGTAATGCCTTTCTTTTTCAAGTATTTTATAAAAATGGAAGTGCCTTATTTGAAATCTCATGCTCTAACTCTCTTTGTAGTTCATTTTAAGTAATAAATAGTCTTTAACCTTTGTCATGTTAAATAAAAAGAAATTACCTAATTTCAAAAAAATGTGAGGTTATCTTTAGACCCCCTTCTTCCTACGCGTTTTGTGGTGGTGTAAGCTACAAAATCTGTTTAAAGTTCTGTGCTAAATTACAATGGCCACTTGTCTCTTAGGCATTCACGGTTCTTGTGTTTGATATGTAGAGGATGTTAATTAAGTATGTAACGGAATAATCATAGGTCCGCGACCGCTTTATTTTTGAGATACAGGGTACAGGGTGTTCAATTTTTAAGCGGACGATAGTTTTTACGCCAATCCCTATTTTCTTTTTGATAGCACAGAGTTCAGGTATAGTCTTCGTTGATATGTATATAAGAGTCCAGTTTCTAATCCAAAGTAACCTTCGTCTTCATTGATGCAAAGTTAACAAAGCAATGAAGACTAAGGATAAAGAAAACAATCGACTATGTATTGGAACGCAGCCCGCATGCCAAATTAGCGACAAAAACAGTTATTTATAAAATAATATTTATTTATTTTTCGACGGGCAAAACCCAATTACAATTTTTAATTAGCAAATAAATAATAATTATTATACCAGTTAAAAGAAAAACAAAATAACTGAAACCTAAATAAGCTCTTATATACTATAATACAAACTATAATCACATTAAAAGTCTAGAAACATGTATCTTAAAGGAAACGAGGGAAGTGTTAAAAAAGTCATTGGTAATGCTGTTTCCATTATTTTAGGCAATCCAAACCAGGTTATGTTTTCAATATGGCCGTCGACGACAAACGTCAGAAAAACTAACCTTTATTTTTGCGTGTATGTCAGTTTGACGTGTAAATCGTGATTTTGGTTTTGTGTATTTAAGTTATTGTTCAGAAAGAAAGAAAGAAGAAAGTTATTGTTGTTCAATATGTGTCTTTTTCTGTTATTTATTTCTAATACTTAATACTTAAAGTTGATGATGTTATTGGAGATGTTAACAATGGACCATTTAAGAACATAATTTTGACAAGAAGTATATGTAACCTAAACTTGTGACTTTGCCCCCCAACAGTTGTCAAATATGTAATGGTAATTTCATGGCTTTGACATAAACTTTAACCTAAATTTGTCAAATTTGCCTCCCAGCGACGTCATTGGCAAATGTATAGCAGCATCCTACCAACAGAAAGGTCTTCCTTTCTTGGTAGTTTTAAGCAATCAATTTAGTATTGTAGCGCTAACTGTGTTAGCCAAATACGGCCTTATAGTATAAGGTTTTAAATCAGATGGCTAGGAAATATTTTCCTAATTAGTATGTTATATTTATCTACTCCATCTGACAAGTAAAGGATTTTTAAATGTATATATATTACACAGCGATCTCCATTTCTGTGATCTCCATACCGACCGCTGTGGCACAGGACCCGACTGTTGCTGTAAACTAAGCATTGAATCCGTGTATATTTGCCACATATTTGCCTTCAACGGCCATACTGAATTGTTCGTTGAATGTTTTTGAGTTCTGTGGAATAATATATAACAATAATGATGCGAGAAGGAGAATTCCCGAATCGATATTTTCCTACTTTAAAGGAGAAACGGCTTAAGGTGGATTTTCATGCATACGAAACACGACGGTCCGATATCCGAAATGACGTTTAATTTCGTCCGAAATTCTTGCCAATTTTCATGGCTCCGTTTCTGTTATTCCGAATTTTGTCAATAGACATACATTTGACGCTTCAGTTATAGGTTATAATTTTGTTTTGGTCCTTTTTGTATTCTCAATTAAAGCGTTTAATTACCCATTTGATTTCATTACGTTTATAAGCAATATATGTGCGACAACGACGAGCATTATCAGCTTAATGTCATCCAATTCACTCCTAATTTTACCTGAGTGCACAAAACAAAAAGATGTTTAGTGACCTGAGCTGAGGACCTGAGTGTAACTGCAATTCTTTTACTTTCTGATATTTGTCTACGTACGTTTATTGTTTTTAATAATCTTGGACTTACAATTGAAATACTTTTCAGAATCTATTAATTTCATTTCTTGCAACAAGTTGTGATAAGCGTCTTAATTTTCCCCCATCCTTTTCTTTTTTGTTTATTTTTCATTCTTAATATAAGCAGATAGGATATTATAATATTATAATTAATGACACTGATTTATTTCGTTAATATTAGTTTTATGTTAAAATATTAAAATAGAAACAACAAAACGCACAAGAAAACGTCAAATAGTGAGGTTAAAATTGATACGATTGTCGGACAAAGTTAAAAATATTTTAACTCATCCGACGGTCGGATGAAAGTTGAAATTATTCGGACAAATATTGGCGCGAAAACAATTCAACCAATAGGAACACTTTCGGATCATCGGACCGTCGGATGAGTTAAAAATATTTGTCCGAATAATTTCAACTTTCATCCGACCGTCGGATGAGTTAAAATATTTTTAACTTTGTCCGACAATCGTATCAATTTTAACCTCACTATTTGACGTTTTTTTGTGCGTTTTGTTGTTTCTATTTTAATATCTTAACATAAAACTAATATTAACGAAATAAATCAGTGCCATTAATTATAATATTATAATATCCTATCTGATTATATTAAGAATGAAAAATAAACAAAAAAGAAAAGGATAGGGGGAAAATTAAGACGCTTATCACAACCTGTTTCAAGAAATGAAATTAATAGATTCTGAAAAGTATTTCAATTGTAAGTCCAAGATTATTAAAAACAATAAACGTACGTGGACAAATATCAGAAAGTGAAAGACTTGCAGTTACACTCAGGTCCTCAGCTCAGGTCACTAAACATAACTTTTTGTTTTGTGCACTCGGGTAAAATTAGGAGTGAATTGGATGACATTAAGCTGTAATGTAATGCTCGTCGTTGTCGCACATATATTGCTTAAAAACGTAATGAAATCAAATGGGTAATTAAACGCTATAATTGAGAATACAAAAAGGACCAAAACAAAATTATAACCTATAACTGGACAAAATTCGGAACAACAGAAACGGAGCCATGAAAATTGGCAAGAATTTCGTACGAAATTAAACGTCATTTCGGATATCGGACCGTCGTGTTTCGTATGCATGAAAATCCACCTTTATTCGGGAACTCGGCTCCGCGACGTTGCCAAATATACGTACTTGAAAAAGGCGAATTGGAACCAAAAAGGTGGATTAGATGCCGTGTTAGCGCTGTTTAACCAATATAAGTCTATAATTATTATTATTATTAATTATTATCCAACCATTATCATTTATTTCTAATTTAAATTTTGCGGCGCCAACGTGAAAGTGACAGGTGGCCGACTCGCGCATGCGCAATTTTAGGAGCCGAGTTCCCGATATAGCCGCTCCTCTTTAAAGGACCTCTGACCATAAAATAGCCTAAGCCCTGATGATGACTCAGTGTTGCGAAGAAAGCGCTTGGCTAGGGTTTCCATCTGCCCGGACATGTTTGGGTTTATAAGCGTCCGGCGACGTCCGGGCGGATTTTTAAAAAATGTCCGAGTTTATGCCGAAAATCAGAAATTTAATAAAATAACATTACATCAGCAAAATTCATAAATTAATTTTAACAGCTAGGTAGAATTGTAGAAATTAAAGATTATAGAACATAATACAATATAATATTTGATATTTTAGTAGGTGTATTATATTAGATAGGTGCCCACTGACTTATACATTTCTACAAAGCATGTTTGAGATGGCTACATCTACATCATATGACCTAATGGGCAATTATCGATCGTTCGGCTAGTCTCGGTAAAGTCAACATTTTTCTAATACATCGGGAGGAGCCCAGCGCGATCCCATTTTTTAATTTAAACCAAAACCAACCCAAACCAGGTGCTAACGCTATCTAATCGCGAAACGCCAAGATAAATATTCAAACCGGAAACACCGGAACCGATTAGGGTATTTGCACAATTAGGTCAAACGTTCTAAATGAAATTCAGAAATCTGACAAATATCAAGCAAGGCAATGATTTTCTTTAAAATAGTTTTTGATACCTATTTTTATTTTATTTTTTTCGCTTAAAATTTATTATGTTCCTGTTTTCACTTTTGTCCCTATTTTTTTGTTTCGTTTTAGTTTTTAAAATGTTTTATTTTTGCTGAAAATAAATAAGTACTGTGCTTTACTTTTAAATTTATTGTTTTATTATTTCCCTTCAAAATTTATTCCTACTTTAATAGTTTTCTAAGAGTCCGGATTTCGTCCGGGTTTTGGGTATTACATGTCCTGGGTTACAAAAAACTGATATGGAAAGCCTACGCTTGGTTGAACTTCCCCAAGAATTATACGCTGAATACGCATTAAAGTTTAGTTTTATTATCGTCATACACAGCGTACAAGCCATAGACAAGGCAGTACAAACCGTCATTCCCCACTTATATCTTATATCAGATTTGATTATACGTTCACAGAGAGTCAAATCGCAAGTCTCCGCCTCAGACCATCATAGGAGTAAACAGGCAACTCAAGATACAATCCTATCCTCTTTGATACAATCATTCAATTTATAGTCATATAGCGAATTCCATTGGTAAAAAAAGTGCGGAACGAGTGCAAAATTTGAAAACCATTGGACATTTCAGTGCAAGTATTTGTAAACCATTGGGAAACCGGTGCAACAAATGTTGCACCGAGTGCAATCAGTTCCGCACGTGCTCATGGAGACCGTGCTGCACCGAAACTATATGAAAATGTCAAAAAATACAGTGTTTTGATTTTTTCGATCTTTAAAATTATATTTTGTCTTAAATGTTGTCCAGTGGTAAGTAAAATCATTGAGGATTTAGGAGTATAATTATTAACTTTGTTGGAAAGATGCACTCAAGGTCGAATCTGAAAACCATTGCTACTCAAATAGTGCAACACTTTTTGTGCACTGGTGTAGGTTTACTGACATGCCGGTGCCGCACTTCTTTTACCAATGGAATTCGCTAATAGTTAAGTGGATGCATTTTGCGATGAAAAGTAATTATTTTGCATTTTTTAATGTTTAGGTCCATTTTATTTCTGACACCACTTATACATCCTGTTTAACTCCCCCTGGATTTTCAAAGCACCATAAACTGACTCAACAATTGCAAACAATTTTAAGTCATCAGCAAAAAGCATTAAACTGCTTAGGAAAAACAACACCGCTCTCAAGTGAACGCTTAAAAAGTAAATATAAAGGCTTAGACAGAGAATAAACACAGTTGACCAAAAATCCTGGAGTTATGCCAAATATTATATCTTATAAATAAATAATCAATGGCATACATAACCTATATTGATTGTCGTTAAGATAGGTGGCCATTGATCATTTTCATATGACGTCACAGATTCGGCGGCCATTTTGTTTGGAGGACAAACAAAGTAAATAAACACAAGCGTTTGGGTTATAAATTCAAGTTATCTTTGAAATTTCAGATGTGATCGTTGTGCTAATAATTAAAGTGCCCTAAATAAAATGCCGTCTTTTTGTTCAGTGGTTCAGGGGAAATAGGGACAATATACGATCTTTTGGAATTCCTGCAGTTCTTCAAAACGTTACAGAAAACCTTAATCGCCTTCTCACAAGAACGGCGTGAAATGTGGATAAGAGCTTTAAAAAGGGGCTCCTTAAGTGATAGCCAATTAAAGTATGGAAGAATTTGCTCCAGACATTTTATAAGTGGTAATATTTCATTTTTGGTATAATGACCTAATAAAATGGTCTGATGTAAATATTTCTAGGAGGTCCAGCAGAATTAGCAAACAAGACAACCCTGACTCGATCCCTAATAAAAATATGGGGTACTTTAACCCAAAGGAAGAAACTCAGACCTAAGTTAACAGACATGAGAGAGTTCAGAAATTTTTTTTTTTTTTTTTTTTTTATGATAAGGCACAGCACTACAGGATAAATCCTTTATGGCGCTCTAGGAGCGGTGCGCGTGCGCAGGAAACGATTCACGTTGGTCTTGAATCTTTGGAGACTATACTCGTTGGGGAAGACGATCTCAGGGAGGTCGTTCCAGAGTGATGACGTTCTCCAGATGAAAGAATTTTGAAACAGTGTCGTTCGAGGGACACTAAGCTGAACCACGTACTGGTGGGCTGCAGTGGCTCGTCGTGTATTTCTACCATGCACCGCTCTGGGTGGTATTAAGCGGGCAACCTCAGTTGAACACTTGCCATGAAAATATTTGTAAAATAGACTCAAGTCGCCAACCTGCCTTCGATGTTCAAGGCTTTCCAGGTTGTTTGTCAGACTATGGTCACCGATCAAGCGAATGGCTCTTCTTTGAATGGAATCTAGCAATCTCAGGGTATGTTTAGGAGCAGAGCCCCAAATATGCGAACAGTACTCCAGTGATGGTCGAATTTGGGCTTTATAGAGCATCAAAAGTTGTTGGGGTGTATAGAGGTTCTTTGTTCGGAAAAGTACTCCAAGCTTTTGCGAGGCTGCCCTAGCAATGGCCGCAACGTGGCCATGCCAAGACATATGACTATCCAGATTAACGCCCAATAAATGAATTGATGAAGCCAAGGGAATTGAGTGTCCCGCCATAACTATATCTGGTTCTTCAACATTAACTTTTTTAGAAAAAACTGCCGCCTGGGTCTTTTTAGCGTTAAATTCTACTTGGTTACTGTCACCCCAAGACAAAATTTCTTCCAGGTCTTTGTTGAGATGTGAGACCTCTTGCTGCCTATAGAGATGTGCATTAGCAGCCGATGTCCGAGCATCCAAAGTAAAAGTTGAAACAAGTGTGCTGTCATCAGCGAAGCTATATATAGGATTTTTAGTTTTTTCCAAAAGATCGTTAATGTATAGTAAGAAAAGGGTGGGCGACAATATAGAACCTTGAGGGACTCCGGCGTTGATGTTAAATGTGTCTGAAAGAAATCCGTCCATCGCCACTCGCAGAGAACGGTCTTTAAGAAAGCTCGACAGCCATGAACAAAATTGAACCGGCATTCCGTATGCTCTCACTTTAGTTAGGAGCCCCTCATGCCATACTCGGTCAAAAGCCTTGGAAATATCCAGTGCTACCGCCCGGGACTCCCCATGGTGTTCTATTGCGTTGTTCCAAACATGAGTAACATAAGCGAGAAGGTCTCCTGTTGATCTAGACTTACGGAATCCATACTGGCGGTCACTAATAATGTTGAAGCCTTCCAGGTATTTTAGTAATTTTTCGTTGATAGCCTTCTCCATAACTTTTGATATAACCGAGAGCAATGCGACTGGACGATAGTTGTTTGGCAAGGTCTTCTTGCCTTTTTTGGGTATGGGCTGGACTCTCGCAGTTTTCCAGCAAGAAGGAAATATTCCTTTTTTGTAGGATAAGTTAAAAAGCCTACAAAATACCGGTGTCAGTTCGTCAGCGCACTTCTTAATTACAATGACTGGAATATCGTCAGGACCAGAAGCCTTTTTAGTGTCGAGACTCCTCAAGATTCGCTTAACATGGCGGTGGCGAAAGACAATCTCGGGCATTCTCGATTCTACAGGGGTAATGTTCGGTGGAGTACTTCCCTGAAAATTTACCGTTGAATGTGAAGAGAATAGTTCCGCCAGTAAGTTTGCTTTTTCCTGTGCTTTGGTCGCAATGGTGCCATCAGAACGTGTTAGAGGTGGAATGGTTGACTTGGTAAAGTTCTGACTGACGGCCTTAGCTACCGACCAAAATGATTTTGAGCCGCTAGGACATTCAAGAAGTTTGTCTCTGATCCTCTGGTTGTGTGCTTCTTTGCTTTGGTTTATCGTTTGCTTGCATTGGTTTCGAGCGTTAACAAAGATGGTACGATTTTCGGCGGTAGGATTTTTACGCCATTGTCGGTAGAAATAATTTTTTGATTTAACAGCTCGTTCGCAATTTTTGGTAAACCAAGGCTTGCCGTTAGATGCAAACAAGCAGTAAGTAGTAGGTAGTAGGATTGATTGTATTATGACGTAGACATAGTGTTGATTTGGGTTAAGGTTTTGTTTTTATTTAGTAAAGTATTCTTGTAGACAGAACAACAGATTAAAGCACCTGACGAAGATATTCCGGAAAGTAGTAGAGAGGAAGAAAATGTTGAAATTAATGAAAACTGTTCACATGTTGACACACACACTGAATTAATTTATGCAAACATTTCGAAGACTGTACTAATAGTAATGTTAGAATGTATAATTTGGAGAAGCAGTTAATAGAATGCGAAATAAATGGAAACTATATATATCTACTTATTGTGATTTTTTATTTATTCATGAATGCTTCTTCCTCTAAGATATAGTTGGGGTCAAGCAAATATTTGACGCGTGACACTTCCATCTTGTCATATTTGTCCAATACTAGTTATTTCGATTTCACCAACTTTATTACAGCTGATACTTAGTCAGGGCCGGACTGACAAATATTGTTATTTATAAACCTTTGCAGAAAATGATTGCTGAGAAATTGGTCTAAGAATATGAATTATAATATAAATAAATTTGTTTTGATAAATCCTGTGCATTGTAATGGTGGGATCTAGGATTGACCATTAATATCACAGGCCTTAACAAAAGCAATCTTAGTAGTGTATAACGATTAATATTATTTTTATTTATTTATTAAGTACCTCATTGGTTTACACCAAAAGGCCATTGCCCAAAGTTCTTCAGGCTAAGTCAATTAAGTACATATTAGTTTACACTTAAAAACTATTTGTTTGTTTAGGTTGGATTAATATTATTTATATTAATTAATGAATATGGGTAATTACCTAAAAATAATGACTTACCATAAAAACAGGAAATACTTGTACCTGGAAAACGGTTTTATGAAAACAACTGTTTAATTTTAAATTTTTATTTAACTATGTTAAACTACAAAATATATAACATAAGTAATCCTTCGTATAGCGGGTGAAAACTTTTAAAACTTACCTACAATGGCTATATTGTCTACGCAAATCAAGAAAAAACAAAAAAATAGTTTCTATAAAAACGCGTTGGCATTTTGCCACCCACCACTTCTAAGCACTACCCTCGTCCACTTTAAAATCTTAAATGTCACTACCCCACTTGCGACATCTCTTCGGAAATGTTTTTCAGCGACACCATAATAAGATTGGTATATATTAAGTGGGGTAGTGCCATTTTATTTTTTTTTTATTTTTACCTGCGTTTTTATAGAAACGGTATTTTTTTTATGGCTCGTAGAGATAGTGGAAAATAGAGCCATTGTAAGTTTTCAAATAATTATTACCTTGCAGGAAAATTCTAAGAGCGAATATTATAAGATCTCAAGAACACTACGGATAACGTGTCCTAAAAATGTCCTAAATTTTCTTATATTCCTTGGATATTTTAGCCTTGACAATATGTTTTCTGTATTATTTTTGTTAAAACGTTTGTAAACAAAATAGCATAATTATTGAAACCCAATTTGACGTTTTTTTTCTAATCTCTGGCATTTCAGAGGAATTGCATTAACAATTCACAAGTTACATAATCGACATTGTATTTTTTTTGCACTCTTAAGTAGTACCTACCATGCAACAAATTATGCACTGAGAAAACTGATGTTACTGATGGTCAAAATCAGCTTTTTAAATGATCAGATGTTTCGTATTCGAATATTAAAAATCGGATTATGATTTGGATGATCACTCGAATAACTACTTAGATTATATTCTACGAATTCGTCGCAACGCAATGCGGTTTTTAACTTAAGGTCGCAGGGCGTAGATTCTGAAGACGACGAGAGTGATGTCAAGTGTCATGTAGTAAAACACGGATCAGCAAATTTTTTATCTGGATGCTCAAATAAAATAATCGGATGGCGCCGATTATTTGCATAATGGAATTATTTTAATCAGGTTTGAAACTTTCCTTTGGGCCATCTCTGTACTTCGCAACAGAAGGGACTGAGATTTTTAATGCCTTGGCGGTTTCCTGAACAATAATGATTACAATAAAATGATATAATAAAGAAACACTAATAGCCTATAGGAATATAAAACATTCTCCCTAATATGGATTCACCGGAACGTGATAAATACAATACAAGTTTTTTTTTTTTTTAATATAATATAATGGCCTCGAGTTTTACTTACTTGAAGTGGGCTTAGATCTTCGTGTTGTTCTATAAAGTACCTGTACACGTTCCTTATCATTTCTTGGGCTAATTTATTTCCGTGTATCTGCAAATGAGCAGAATTCTAAAAATAGAATAGAATTAGTGCTAAAGGAATACATTTTTTGCAGATTTTATCGTGATTTTATATTCTAAGATTGTATAAGTGTCCAATACTTAAATTATGTTAAAATTACCGAATCTTCCATACTGACTACAGATGTACTGGGCTTGTAGTAATCGTGAACCATATTTAATCTCTAAAAATTTAAAATACATGAAAATAAAATGATGTTTATTTTTTAAACTGTTCGTGTCGAGTTATATTATTTACATTGATAGCATAGTCGGAAGTGAACAATAAAAAGCTAATGAGTGCTTGCCAACGTATCAGTATATTTATTTAAAGCTTCATATTAGGGCTAAAATATTATAATTTTCTTAAAAATTTTGGCCTGGGGATTGTATATTTCATATGTATTTGCATTTGACTAGGTGTTTCCAATAAATGTCTATAAATAAATGTATTCAAACTTTTTAACCTTACAATTCGTTAATATTCATTGTCATTGTGTATAATATGTTCTTTATTTGTCATGTATTTTATATGCAGGCTCCAAAATTTTTAAGAAAATTATTATATTGCAGCCCTGATAAAGCTTTACATAAATAAAGCGAAACGTTGGCAAGCACTCACTAGCCTTTTTTATTGTCCACTTCCGACTAATTCTATCAACGTAAATGATGTTTATTGATATAATGCCAGTAGAGTTACTTACTTTTCTTAAGATAAACACACGTCTAAAAAAATAATACTAAATAAAAGTCTTATAAACTATAAACAATGTTTAACACTCACTACACAAATAAAGACAATAGAACACTATAAAAAGGCAATAAAATGATTTAAATACTCCAAAACCAAAACCAAATACAGAATGTCAACAAGACAACGACATCACTCGTTTTGGAATAAATAAAATGCGGATCTGCATTTTACCAAATCGACGAGAATTCACGTACGGTCGACAAGTGATATGACATTGAAAATGCACAAGAGGGAAAAACAAACAAAATTACGTTCGATGTTCGATTCATGTGTTTTCCTTTCTTCTTCTCTTCTTTTTTCTTTAGGTAACTCGGTTTATGTATGTCTCTTTTTAGTCATATAAAAGGATAAAGATACAAATACTTCGAGTGGGTGGTAATTATTATAATATAAATTAGCAGTAGATAAAGCTATAAGAGTTCGAGCCCAAAATCCCATAAGAAATAACATGGAGCCGAAAACCTGCATTTTTGGTGCCATTTTAGGGCGTGGCACTTTTCCTTAAAGTCCCTGGTGGAACCCAGCTACTACCACCATCTAGTGTCTGACGTCATAACCGCACGTTGCCGGTAATACAGGATCCGTCTTAGCCTAAGTGGCGCCCCCTGGTATTATCAACCCTCATTATTTCAAGATTCTAACCCAACTTTATGACCCATGGTCACGTGTTATTACATTTATAGCGAGGGGAGATGACATACCACGTTCTCAATAGTACCCAAACCCAAGTACCTAACCTGAACATCTATCTAAATAATCAATATTGAACAACATAATGAATAAATAATAACAGAAAAAAAGTTTGTGCAGTCAGCGGGAATTGAACCATAAACCTCTGGGGCCGAACCTCAAAGCCTTGCAAAATACGCTACGAGAGCATATAGATTAAAACTGTTAAACAATGTTTGACAACGTGAAACCACGGGGGCACATCTGAATAGATTGCTGGAACAAAAGGTCCTTAAGTGGGATTATGGTGATATTTTATAATGTACAAAATTAGGGTAAACCAGGCTGTCTCATATACTTAGTAAAACAAACTAATTGATATCTGAGTACTACCTGAAGTTAGGTAACCAGTGTTTCACATAAAAATAAATATTATAAGCGTAGGAAAATATTAACAATCTTGTGCATTCACCCATCTGTTATGCAACGCGAGCATCAGCTTTCAATATTATTTTACAATCATTCACCCCGAAAGGGCTGCAACGTTTCTTATAGATAGATAGTATAAACTAAAAATCAGTAATTAGCCGAAGCGTCAAGTCTTTTAGCCGATAATTAAAAACAAAGACATCAGATTTAACAAAAAAAAGTATCGTAATATAAACTGCTCTGTGGGGAATCAGATTAAACGTATTATGAACCCTGTCCAACAGACCCTGTTCCCCCGGAACAGACCCTGTTGGCCTGAACAGCCCTGTTAGCCTGATGACCTGGAACGGACTCTGTTGGCCTCTCTGTCACAGAAAACAACCCCGATAAAGAAACAAAACAGTTAAGTACATCAAACAAATATATTACCAAAAATATATAGGTATACACCAAACAATACATACAGGGGCGTATTAAAAGTAGTTTTGTATAAAAAAAGGAACATTTTACCATGCACAGCATTAAAAATAAATTATCTTATTATTATAACCAAAAACTTATCAGTCTAACTAAAGAATGATTACATATGAATTAATGATTATAGAAAATTACCAATTGTTTAAAATCATTTAGGAAGCTTGCAAAGTTTGGATAGCTAGCCAACCAAGTCAAGTCAAGTTCGGGTGTTTTGCTTTATTTAGGATTCAAAAGAATACCAATATTATTTAATAATTATTAAAAGCAAAAAATGTAGCATCATTATGCAAACCACTAATTATACACGAGGCTTGTCTAGATAATGATTTATTTATGCTAATTGGCTACAAGTAATTTACAACAACAAATATTGGGTCATTTATATGCAAAAATGTATTTCTTGAACAGATAATTACTTGCATAATTTTATACAAAAATCTATACAGGGAAGATATAAAGTAAGTATACAAAGACCTTCCAGATCCACCACAAATTCCCTAAAATATATATTCACGTTGAAATTGTGGCCTTTCAAGAACACATTTAACAAAATGTTATAAACAACTGATCATATAATCAAAGTCATTAAATGCGTAAATTATAAGCCACACTGTATGTTTCATGAAGAAGAAAATTATACATTATTACTGTTAAATATCAATAAGATCTCGTGCTAAAAATTATTCAAACAAACAGCCAACTATCACTACTAAACACATTGTATTTTCTGCAAACATTTGATGATGTTAAAGAACCCAACATTTTGACTGGTGACTATGTTTTAAGTTGCAAATATTACCGAAAGACACAATCACAAGCCATTACGTAGGGGCTCAGTATCTGTTTTGTGCGATGTACAGGTCCCATTGCATGAGGAATTAAGACATAAATGTAATTTATATTTAAATTCCAAGTACTAAAGTCTCTATATAAATATTCTTTTTAAATTTTTGAAAAACCTCTCAGTGACATCTTAAATAGTGTAAAAAATATAATTTATATGCTCTAGAACTAAATATATTATACCAACAAGACCAAACTTATTACCAACCTCGTATAAAATAATATAAATACTTATGATTATTATTAGGAACTTATTCGATGAAATTGTGGCCTTTCAAGAACACATTTAACACAATGTTCTAAACAACTGATCATATAAACAAAGCCATTAAATGTGCAAATTATAAGCCACACTGTATGTTTCATGAAGAAGAAAATTATACATTATTGCTGTTAAATATCAATAAGCGTCAAAGATCTCGTGCTAAAAATTATTCAAACAAACGACCAACTATCACTACTAAACACACTGTATTTTCTGCAAACATTTGATGATGTTAAAGAACCCAACATTTTGACTGGTGACTATGGGTTAAGTTGCAAATATTACCGAAACACACAATCACAAGCCATTACGTAGGGGCTCAGTATCTGTTTTGTGCGTTGTAAAGGTCCCATTGCATTAGGAATTAAGACATAAATGTAATTTATATTTAAATTCCAAGTACTAAAGGCTTTAAATATTCTTTTTAAATTTTTGAAAAACCTCTCAGTGACATCTTAAATAGTGTTAAAAATATAATTTATATGCTCTAGAACTAAATATAGTATACCAACAAGAACAAACTTATTACCAACCTCGTATAAAATAATATAAATACTTATGATTAATATTAGGAACTTATCGACAGGGTGATTAGAATTTAGCCTAATAATACCAGTTCAACAGACCCTGGTCAACATCCCCCCCCTGCCCCCGCAACAGCCCCTGTTAAAATCACCCAACTATCCCCTCTGTTTCTTCACACACCTGTTTATAATATAATTACCCAATTGTAATACGTTTCCACCCATCATTCCCCTATTTTATCACCCCTGATCCCAACAGCATTCACCCCACATCGCATTGATAAAAATACCCATATAAACACCCTAGCGGAATACCATTCATGATTGTATAATTAAATAAAAATCAATCAATTTTAAAACTTTTTTATTCACAACATAATAATATCACTTACTATCATCCTGGTATATATCACATTATAGGAATAAAAAAAATCAGCGTAAAATAAAAAGACATATCTGTAATTTTATACCATCGTTTTATTTCAGAAATATATGCAGTTTTCAAGTCAAATCCACTATTATAGCAATATATAAAAGTCATATCGGAGAAAATAAGACATTTTTTGAATTATATTAAGTACATCTTCACCGTGAAAAACAACTTTTAGGATATGTTTTCCGAGCCGTGCAATAAAAAACAGAATACATAATTAATTATCTTTCAATAAATAATTAGATAAAATTGGAGCACAACACGAGGCATAATTGGTATTATTTTACCTTATTAGCGTATTTAATATAACTGGTTAATTGATATTTTTTTAACAACATTGTATGCCGATCGCTTTAAATGCAATTTTGTATTTAAAGTAATTATCTTGTTAATAAAATAATTAATGCATAATGTGCACGAATAAAATCAATTAATGGGATCTGTATACAGGGGGGTATGAACCACTTATTTAAAATCAGTGCAAAAATAAACAAACCTATTATCTACATTTTCAAAATGTCCTGTATATGACGATATTATATTAGTGTTTGAATTAATTAGTACGTACTCCAATCGACCTATATTTATGCATTATAAAAATTAATTCTTTAATAGTAGGAATAATTTTTAGTTATGAATCAGATGAATTTTATTCAGCAGCTGGCTGAGGTGATGTTTCCGGGTATGCCCGTAAGTTTTAGCAATATTTTTATTTTATTTTCTAATTACGTCCTTTTAGTTTGTGTGCTTATTTTCGGAGGGTTACCCACCCGATATGATGCCGGAAAATTTTGTAGAAATTTGGAACGGTCCATGCATGGGAGGCATAATAATTGCATGGGCCGATCTAGGAGATAATGTTGTGTTAATTTATAAATATTAATAATTAATTGTTATAAAATATATTTATATTTAAAATAAGAGCCTTTTTAATTTTAAAAATTAAAACTAAGGACTGAAGCAAGAAAAAGCAATAATATTAATGCATCAATTTATTTTATAATATTTATAAAGCACTTATTTAATATTTTGGCCACTTTATTCTGAAAGAAAAGAAACGAACCTTTGTAATTTCAAGCGTAAAAGTTAAATAATATTTTACTTACCAATACTTGCGTATCTCTAAAATAGGGGTAGTGCACCCATATTTTTCGACATAATGTTGTCCTGTTCTAACAAGATATGTTTGCCCACAACATATATTTGTCACTTCAGTATCAGTTTTTAACATTCTCTTAGGAAGATATACCATTTTATCATCTTCCAGATAAACCACAGTTTGAACCCCGTAGGCACCGTCCTTGTTTTCAATGTCAAGAATTCTGTAATGTTCTCCCTCTACCAAGTCCAACCCGTTTACAACAATAAGTTTTGAGGCCATTTTAGTATGGTATAGTATCAACTAGAAACTAACTTTCTGAACGTTTGTTGCATATATTTATATCAACTCCCCTACCTTTTTGTTGCATCATTCACTCTATGGAGACCTCTAGTATATATGTCCTTTTAATTTCACTTAAAAAGGTATTTGTCTTATACTTTGAGCGGGGTAAGTTGGTTTTATTTTTATTTTATAAAATTTATATCACTGTTTTTTTATTTTTTTATAGTTTTATGGAAATTGAATTTATATGAACAATTTTAAAATGTTTAATTGTCATTTATGCGAAAAAATTTTTACATATAACCTTAAAAATGAGACACTATTATCGGTACCCGAGATTGATTTTGAAAATTATTTAGAGCTTTTTGAAATTTCATTTATTTATAATGATTCTATACCAGAGGGCCTAAACAAATTATCGCAAGAGGTTTCTACGGATAACTTTTTCTTAAATATTTCGTTTATAAGAAATTTAAACATCTGCTTTGAAAAGTGCTTACGTTTAAAGCGTGATGCTCAAAATTGTGTACCTATATGTAATATCTGTATTAAAACGCTCGAAAGTTAAGGTAACCTTTTTTATTTTGAATAAAAATTTTAAATTACCTAATGCATTATAAAAAAGTCGACGTTTTTAAAAAATTCAGACTCTTCAAGATAAAAATAAAAATGTTTAATAATTATAGCAAAATTACCATGATTTATAGAGATTCGTACTTTACACTAAGACTTACGAACGCCCAAGAATACGTAAAAAGTAATTCAAATTAAATTATTTATTGTCAAGAAAAACATTGCAATGTGATAGAATGTGGGGTAAAAGCTTAAAAATATAGTACTTTGCAAAAATTATACAGTAAACAATTAAAGTATCAGTCAAAATTTTCAGTAAACATTCAAGGATATCCAAGTCTGTATATTATTTATTAACACAGCTGTATATAAAAATATTCAAAAACTAAGGTTTACTAGAGCACAGTGTATACAGCATGGTAGAAATACTTTACATATTTCATATTCTAATTTGATAGAAGAATAAAGCATAATTATAGTTTAAAGTCAAGCCTATAAATATTAATCTCAAAAGAAAGGTACCTTGCTCTGTACGAAAAGTAAAGTGATAATTTTCAACCAACAAAATACTATGGTATGCTATATAGGTTCATAAAAATATATAATAAAAAAGACAACAGGCTGTTATTTTAAGTTATATAAAGATGTAGAATATTTCCTTAAAGAGAAAGCTCTTATCAATTTTTCACAAGAAGCAATAAACAATTTAATAAAATGTAAGCGCCTGCATAAATTAGGAAAAAACGGATGCCCAAGAATACGTAAAAAAGTAATTCAGATTAAATTATTTACTATCAAGAAAAATATTGCAATGTGACCAGAATGTGGGGTAAAAGTTTAAAAATATAGTACTTTGCAAAAATTATACAGTAGGCAATGAAAGTATTCAAAATTTACAATAAACATTCAAGGATATCCAAGTCTGTATATTATTTATTAACACAGTTGTATGTAACAATATCCAAAAAACTAAGGTTTACTAGAACACACTGTATACAGCATGATAGAAATACTTTACATATTTCATATTCTAATGTGATAAAAGAATAAAACATAATTATAGTTTAAAGTCAAGCCTATAAATATTATTCTCAAAAGAAAAGGTAGGTACCTTGCTCTGTACGAAAAGTAATTAGAAGTGCTAATATTCAATCAAGAAAATACTATAGTGCGTTATATAGGTTCATAAAAATAAATAACAAAAAAAAAAAGACAACAGGTTGTTATTTTAAGTTATATAAAGATGTAGAATATTTCCTTAAAGAGAAAGCTCTTATCAATTTTTCACAAGAAGCAATAAACAATTTAATAAAATGTAAGCACCTGCATAAATTAGGAAAAAACGGATGCCCAAGAATACGTAAAAAAGTAATTCAGATTAAATTATTTACTATCAAGAAAAATATTGCAATGTGACCAGAATGTGGGGTAAAAGTTTAAAAATATAGTACTTTTCAAAAATTATACAGTAGGCAATGAAAGTATTCAAAATTTACAATAAACATTCAAGGATATCCAAGTCTGTATATTATTTATTAACACAGTTGTATGTAACAATATCCAAAAAACTAAGGTTTACTAGAACACACTGTATACAGCATGATAGAAATACTTTACATATTTCATATTCTAATGTGATAAAAGAATAAAACATAATTATAGTTTAAAGTCAAGCCTATAAATATTATTCTCAAAAGAAAAGGTAGGTACCTTGCTCTGTACGAAAAGTAATTAGAAGTGCTAATATTCAATCAAGAAAATACTATAGTGCGTTATATAGGTTCATAAAAATAAATAACAAAAAAAAAAAGACAACAGGTTGTTATTTTAAGTTATATAAAGATGTAGAATATTTCCTTAAAGAGAAAACTCTTGTCAATTTTTCACAAGAAGCAATAAACAATTTAATAAAATGTAAGCATCTGTATAAATTGGGAAAAAAATTGAACTAAAAATATGTATCGATAATAAAAGCATTAAAAAAATGTGCGTGTAATAAGATAAGATACCTATCTATAGCGAACAAATATTGAACGTTTCGAACCCCAGAACTAACCCTGTATATACATTTACAAACATCGAAAATTAAGCAGGTTAAATAAACTAAAAATGTACCTTGTGGGAATTCACAGTACTGTAGAGAAACAGAATAAAAGTAAAAATACAATTCAACGCATGGAAAGTAACCATTTTTTAAAATATATTCTGCACTTGGCATATAATTAATTCGATTATAACATTTGTGAAAAAAATATCAGATCATACTACTAAACTTTTGCATAAAATAGATGTAATTTTAGATAGCCTTGATATTAAAATACATATAGTTTGAATACCGAAGCAGTAGAAATTTTAGAGCAACGAGAAATATTATAAACATATTTAAATTATGCGTAGATCAGAGAGAAATGTATGTATCTACCAAAGACGAAATTGTATTAATTTATTCTATAAAAGACAACGTGCATACGGGGGAAGCTAATAAAAAAGTCATTTTTATTTTATTACATTTTTCCAAAAACTATTTAGCTAAATTATTAAAATTTAATACACAATGATGTCTAATTATGTTGATACATTGTTATCAAAACTGGTGTTTTTCTAGTCACCCGTTTCTGATATAGGTACATTTTGATATTTGATTATTAGTAATTATATAAAACGATAGGTAAAGTCGATACAAGCACGGCTTTTTAAAACGAAGAAGGTTAAACATTTAATATTTATCAAATGTAAGATACAAAAAAAAAAAAATTAAAGTTCTACTTGCAACCTAGAATATAAAGCTAAAAAGCCAAATTTTTATCAGATAAACGCTACGTTAAGGTGCCGTTCAGGTTAGTTGGAACAGGTCTGTTCCAAAGTTTTTTTCAGAAGCTTCCCCGAACCATGTTTTCGTAGATATAAAATTTCTGCAAAAATTGGCAAACTTTTCATTTCCTTCATTTGAACGGCACCTTAACGTAGCGTTTATCTGATAAAAATTTGGCTTTTTAGCTTTATATTCTAGGTTGCAAGTAGAACTTTAATTTTTTTTTTTTTTTGTATCTTACATTTGATAAATATTAAATGTTTAACCTTCTTCGTTTTAAAAAGCCGTGCTTGTATCGACTTTACCTATCGTTTTATATAATTACTAATAATCAAATATCAAAATGTACCTATATCAGAAACGGGTGACTAGAAAAACACCAGTTTTGATAACAATGTATCAACATAATTAGACATCATTGTGTATTAAATTTTAATAATTTAGCTAAATAGTTTTTGGAAAAATGTAATAAAATAAAAATGACTTTTTTATTAGCTTCCCCCGTATGCACGTTGTCTTTTATAGAATAAATTAATACAATTTCGTCTTTGGTAGATACATACATTTCTCTCTGATCTACGCATAATTTAAATATGTTTATAATATTTCTCGTTGCTCTAAAATTTCTACTGCTTCGGTATTCAAACTATATGTATTTTAATATCAAGGCTATCTAAAATTACATCTATTTTATGCAAAAGTTTAGTAGTATGATCTGATATTTTTTTCACAAATGTTATAATCGAATTAATTATATGCCAAGTGCAGAATATATTTTAAAAAATGGTTACTTTCCATGCGTTGAATTGTATTTTTACTTTTATTCTGTTTCTCTACAGTACTGTGAATTCCCACAAGGTACATTTTTAGTTTATTTAACCTGCTTAATTTTCGATGTTTGTAAATGTATATACAGGGTTAGTTCTGGGGTTCGAAACGTTCAATATTTGTTCGCTATAGATAGGTATCTTATCTTATTACACGCACATTTTTTTAATGCTTTTATTATCGATACATATTTTTAGTTCAATTTTTTTCCCAATTTATACAGATGCTTACATTTTATTAAATTGTTTATTGCTTCTTGTGAAAAATTGACAAGAGTTTTCTCTTTAAGGAAATATTCTACATCTTTATATAACTTAAAATAACAACCTGTTGTCTTTTTTTTTTGTTATTTATTTTTATGAACCTATATAACGCACTATAGTATTTTCTTGATTGAATATTAGCACTTCTAATTACTTTTCGTACAGAGCAAGGTACCTACCTTTTCTTTTGAGAATAATATTTATAGGCTTGACTTTAAACTATAATTATGTTTTATTCTTTTATCTACTTTCATTTAGTAATATGAATTTTACAGTTCTGTAAATCGTTTTGTAAGGGCATCTATTACAGCACTAGTGCTGTAATAGATGCCATTACAGCACTAGTGCTGTAATAGATGCCCTTACAAAACGATTTTTAATAGCAGGTGCATTTTTATTTTTAAAAATGCCTTTTGCCAAATATTTTTATTCATAGATGAAAGTAGATAAAATTTTGTACAATATTCTTGTTGTAAATTCATATTACTACACTCGATGTTTTATTAAACTCGGCTGACGCCTCGTTTAACAACTTTAACATCTCGTGTTGTAATATGAATCTTTACAACACTTATATCGTAAATAACTATTATCACATTAGAATATGAAATATGTAAAGTATTTCTATCATGCTGTATACAGTGTGTTCTAGTAAACCTTAGTTTTTTGGATATTGTTACATACAACTGTGTTAATAAATAATATACAGACTTGGATATCCTTGAATGTTTATTGTAAATTTTGAATACTTTCATTGCCTACTGTATAATTTTTGCAAAGTACTATATTTTTAAACTTTTACCCCACATTCTGGTCACATTGCAATATTTTTCTTGATAGTAAATAATTTAATCTGAATTACTTTTTTACGTATTCTTGGGCATCCGTTTTTTCCTAATTTATGCAGGTGCTTACATTTTATTAAATTGTTTATTGCTTCTTGTGAAAAATTGATAAGAGCTTTCTCTTTAAGGAAATATTCTACATCTTTATATAACTTAAAATAACAGCCTGTTGTCTTTTTTATTATATATTTTTATGAACCTATATAGCATACCATAGTATTTTGTTGGTTGAAAATTATCACTTTACTTTTCGTACAGAGCAAGGTACCTTTCTTTTGAGAATAATATTTATAGGCTTGACTTTAAACTATAATTATGCTTTATTCTTCTATCAAATTAGAATATGAAATATGTAAAGTATTTCTACCATGCTGTATACAGTGTGCTCTAGTAAACCTTAGTTTTTGAATATTTTTATATACAGCTGTGTTAATAAATAATATACAGACTTGGATATCCT
Source organism: Polydrusus tereticollis (assembly GCA_963920685.1). Lineage (NCBI taxonomy): Eukaryota > Metazoa > Arthropoda > Insecta > Coleoptera > Curculionidae > Polydrusus > Polydrusus tereticollis. The sequence continues at coordinate 23,909,247 of OY987328.1, forward strand.
TGAATGTTTACTGAAAATTTTGACTGATACTTTAATTGTTTACTGTATAATTTTTGCAAAGTACTATATTTTTAAGCTTTTACCCCACATTCTATCACATTGCAATATTTTTCTTGACAATAAATAATTTAATTTGAATTACTTTTTACGTATTCTTGGGCGTTCGTAAGTCTTAGTGTAAAGTACGAATCTCTATAAATCATGGTAATTTTGCTATAATTATTAAACATTTTTATTTTTATCTTGAAGAGTCTGAATTTTTTAAAAACGTCGACTTTTTTATAATGCATTAGGTAATTTAAAATTTTTATTCAAAATAAAAAAGGTTACCTTAACTTTCGAGCGTTTTAATACAGATATTACATATAGGTACACAATTTTGAGCATCACGCTTTAAACGTAAGCACTTTTCAAAGCAGATGTTTAAATTTCTTATAAACGAAATATTTAAGAAAAAGTTATCCGTAGAAACCTCTTGCGATAATTTGTTTAGGCCCTCTGGTATAGAATCATTATAAATAAATGAAATTTCAAAAAGCTCTAAATAATTTTCAAAATCAATCTCGGGTACCGATAATAGTGTCTCATTTTTAAGGTTATATGTAAAAATTTTTTCGCATAAATGACAATTAAACATTTTAAAATTGTTCATATAAATTCAATTTCCATAAAACTATAAAAAAATAAAACAGTGATATAAATTTTATAAAATAAAAATAAAACCAACTTACCCCGCTCAAAGTATAAGACAAATACCTTTTTAAGTGAAATTAAAAGGACATATATACTAGAGGTCTCCATAGAGTGAATGATGCAACAAAAAGGTAGGGGAGTTGATATAAATATATGCAACAAACGTTCAGAAAGTTAGTTTCTAGTTGATACTATACCATACTAAAATGGCCTCAAAACTTATTGTTGTAAACGGGTTGGACTTGGTAGAGGGAGAACATTACAGAATTCTTGACATTGAAAACAAGGACGGTGCCTACGGGGTTCAAACTGTGGTTTATCTGGAAGATGATAAAATGGTATATCTTCCTAAGAGAATGTTAAAAACTGATACTGAAGTGACAAATATATGTTGTGGGCAAACATATCTTGTTAGAACAGGACAACATTATGTCGAAAAATATGGGTGCACTACCCCTATTTTAGAGATACGCAAGTATTGGTAAGTAAAATATTATTTAACTTTTACGCTTGAAATTACAAAGGTTCGTTTCTTTTCTTTCAGAATAAAGTGGCCAAAATATTAAATAAGTGCTTTATAAATATTATAAAATAAATTGATGCATTAATATTATTGCTTTTTCTTGCTTCAGTCCTTAGTTTTAATTTTTAAAATTAAAAAGGCTCTTATTTTAAATATAAATATATTTTATAACAATTAATTATTAATATTTATAAATTAACACAACATTATCTCCTAGATCGGCCCATGCAATTATTATGCCTCCCATGCATGGACCGTTCCAAATTTCTACAAAATTTTCCGGCATCATATCGGGTGGGTAACCCTCCGAAAATAAGCACACAAACTAAAAGGACGTAATTAGAAAATAAAATAAAAATATTGCTAAAACTTACGGGCATACCCGGAAACATCACCTCAGCCAGCTGCTGAATAAAATTCATCTGATTCATAACTAAAAATTATTCCTACTATTAAAGAATTAATTTTTATAATGCATAAATATAGGTCGATTGGAGTACGTACTAATTAATTCAAACACTAATATAATATCGTCATATACAGGACATTTTGAAAATGTAGATAATAGGTTTGTTTATTTTTGCACTGATTTTAAATAAGTGGTTCATACCCCCCTGTATACAGATCCCATTAATTGATTTTATTCGTGCACATTATGCATTAATTATTTTATTAACAAGATAATTACTTTAAATACAAAATTGCATTTAAAGCGATCGGCATACAATGTTGTTAAAAAAATATCAATTAACCAGTTATATTAAATACGCTAATAAGGTAAAATAATACCAATTATGCCTCGTGTTGTGCTCCAATTTTATCTAATTATTTATTGAAAGATAATTAATTATGTATTCTGTTTTTTATTGCACGGCTCGGAAAACATATCCTAAAAGTTGTTTTTCACGGTGAAGATGTACTTAATATAATTCAAAAAATGTCTTATTTTCTCCGATATGACTTTTATATATTGCTATAATAGTGGATTTGACTTGAAAACTGCATATATTTCTGAAATAAAACGATGGTATAAAATTACAGATATGTCTTTTTATTTTACGCTGATTTTTTTTATTCCTATAATGTGATATATACCAGGATGATAGTAAGTGATATTATTATGTTGTGAATAAAAAAGTTTTAAAATTGATTGATTTTTATTTAATTATACAATCATGAATGGTATTCCGCTAGGGTGTTTATATGGGTATTTTTATCAATGCGATGTGGGGTGAATGCTGTTGGGATCAGGGGTGATAAAATAGGGGAATGATGGGTGGAAACGTATTACAATTGGGTAATTATATTATAAACAGGTGTGTGAAGAAACAGAGGGGATAGTTGGGTGATTTTAACAGGGGCTATTGCGGGGGCAGGGGGGGGGGGATGTTGACCAGGGTCTGTTGAACTGGTATTATTAGGCTAAATTCTAATCACCCTGTCGATAAGTTCCTAATATTAATCATAAGTATTTATATTATTTTATACGAGGTTGGTAATAAGTTTGTTCTTGTTGGTATAATATATTTAGTTCTAGAGCATATAAATTATATTTTTTACACTATTTAAGATGTCACTGAGAGGTTTTTCAAAAATTTAAAAAGAATATTTAAAGCCTTTAGTACTTGGAATTTAAATATAAATTACATTTATGTCTTAATTCCTAATGCAATGGGACCTTTACAACGCACAAAACAGATACTGAGCCCCTACGTAATGGCTTGTGATTGTGTGTTTCGGTAATATTTGCAACTTAACCCATAGTCACCAGTCAAAATGTTGGGTTCTTTAACATCATCAAATGTTTGCAGAAAATACAGTGTGTTTAGTAGTGATAGTTGGTCGTTTGTTTGAATAATTTTTAGCACGAGATCTTTGACGCTTATTGATATTTAACAGCAATAATGTATAATTTTCTTCTTCATGAAACATACAGTGTGGCTTATAATTTGCACATTTAATGGCTTTGTTTATATGATCAGTTGTTTAGAACATTGTGTTAAATGTGTTCTTGAAAGGCCACAATTTCATCGAATAAGTTCCTAATAATAATCATAAGTATTTATATTATTTTATACGAGGTTGGTAATAAGTTTGGTCTTGTTGGTATAATATATTTAGTTCTAGAGCATATAAATTATATTTTTTACACTATTTAAGATGTCACTGAGAGGTTTTTCAAAAATTTAAAAAGAATATTTAGAGACTTTAGTACTTGGAATTTAAATATAAATTACATTTATGTCTTAATTCCTCATGCAATGGGACCTGTACATCGCACAAAACAGATACTGAGCCCCTACGTAATGGCTTGTGATTGTGTCTTTCGGTAATATTTGCAACTTAAAACATAGTCACCAGTCAAAATGTTGGGTTCTTTAACATCATCAAATGTTTGCAGAAAATACAATGTGTTTAGTAGTGATAGTTGGCTGTTTGTTTGAATAATTTTTAGCACGAGATCTTATTGATATTTAACAGTAATAATGTATAATTTTCTTCTTCATGAAACATACAGTGTGGCTTATAATTTACGCATTTAATGACTTTGATTATATGATCAGTTGTTTATAACATTTTGTTAAATGTGTTCTTGAAAGGCCACAATTTCATCGTGAATATATATTTTAGGGAATTTGTGGTGGATCTGGAAGGTCTTTGTATACTTACTTTATATCTTCCCTGTATAGATTTTTGTATAAAATTATGCAAGTAATTATCTGTTCAAGAAATACATTTTTGCATATAAATGACCCAATATTTGTTGTTGTAAATTACTTGTAGCCAATTAGCATAAATAAATCATTATCTAGACAAGCCTCGTGTATAATTAGTGGTTTGCATAATGATGCTACATTTTTTGCTTTTAATAATTATTAAATAATATTGGTATTCTTTTGAATCCTAAATAAAGCAAAACACCCGAACTTGACTTGACTTGGTTGGCTAGCTATCCAAACTTTGCAAGCTTCCTAAATGATTTTAAACAATTGGTAATTTTCTATAATCATTAATTCATATGTAATCATTCTTTAGTTAGATTGATAAGTTTTTGGTTATAATAATAAGATAATTTATTTTTAATGCTGTGCATGGTAAAATGTTCCTTTTTTATACAAAACTACTTTTAATACGCCCCTGTATGTATTGTTTGGTGTATACCTATATATTTTTGGTAATATATTTGTTTGATGTACTTAACTGTTTTGTTTCTTTATCGGGGTTGTTTTCTGTGACAGAGAGGCCAACAGAGTCCGTTCCAGGTCATCAGGCTAACAGGGCTGTTCAGGCCAACAGGGTCTGTTCCGGGGGAACAGGGTCTGTTGGACAGGGTTCATAATACGTTTAATCTGATTCCCCACAGAGCAGTTTATATTACGATACTTTTTTTTGTTAAATCTGATGTCTTTGTTTTTAATTATCGGCTAAAAGACTTGACGCTTCGGCTAATTACTGATTTTTAGTTTATACTATCTATCTATAAGAAACGTTGCAGCCCTTTCGGGGTGAATGATTGTAAAATAATATTGAAAGCTGATGCTCGCGTTGCATAACAGATGGGTGAATGCACAAGATTGTTAATATTTTCCTACGCTTATAATATTTATTTTTATGTGAAACACTGGTTACCTAACTTCAGGTAGTACTCAGATATCAATTAGTTTGTTTTACTAAGTATATGAGACAGCCTGGTTTACCCTAATTTTGTACATTATAAAATATCACCATAATCCCACTTAAGGACCTTTTGTTCCAGCAATCTATTCAGATGTGCCCCCGTGGTTTCACGTTGTCAAACATTGTTTAACAGTTTTAATCTATATGCTCTCGTAGCGTATTTTGCAAGGCTTTGAGGTTCGGCCCCAGAGGTTTATGGTTCAATTCCCGCTGACTGCACAAACTTTTTTTCTGTTATTATTTATTCATTATGTTGTTCAATATTGATTATTTAGATAGATGTTCAGGTTAGGTACTTGGGTTTGGGTACTATTGAGAACGTGGTATGTCATCTCCCCTCGCTATAAATGTAATAACACGTGACCATGGGTCATAAAGTTGGGTTAGAATCTTGAGGGTTGATAATACCAGGGGGCGCCACTTAGGCTAAGACGGATCCTGTATTACCGGCAACGTGCGGTTATGACGTCAGACACTAGATGGTGGTAGTAGCTGGGTTCCACTCGGGTTAAGAGAGGATGGCGACTTCCAGGAAAAGTGCCACGCCCTAAAATGGCACCAAAAATGCAGGTTTTCGGCTCCATGTTATTTCTTATGGGGTTTTGGGCTCGAACTCTTATAGCTTTATCTACTATTAGCCATTAGTAACTTTTATATTATGAGTTGCCTGCCGTATTTGACACCCATGACAATGTGGAAGTGTCACGCGTCAAATATTTGCTTGACCCCAACTATAGTACAGGACATACTAATAAGGCAGTACAAGGAAAGAGTGAGACATTTTCTGGCATCGAAAGCTTTCTTTTTCAGACGAGTGATAAAAAAAAATATTAAAATTAACTTTTGAAATTTTTACTTAAATTAAATTTAAATCATATGTAAAACCACAAGAGCTTTTTTTTTATCGGATAAACTTTTATTTTTTACGAAAACTAGACTGCTTAGAAATTTAACGAAAACAAACGAAATAATCGCTGTCGCGTTTTTATCTATTACTGTTTGTTCGAATTTAAATTGCTAGAAAGTAATCTAGTTTGAGTTTAAAAAATAAAAGTTTATCCGATCTTAAAAAAAGATCAAGTGATTTTTAGCTAGAGAAATTCACGAATTTTGACATACTTAAATAGATACTAAAAAAATAATACTTCACTAAAAAAATGTTTGACAGCATCAAATTAATTTGTAACAATATATGTCAGGTTTCTGAGCAATGAAAAAGAAAAGCTATTCGATTTTGAGCTGGAGAGGTTTTTACCATTTAATTTTTAGCTGGAGAGGGTTTTATCGCGATAAAAAGATGCACCTTTTTTATCGATGTCAAAGTGATAAAAATGCAAATGTCAAATGGACATTTTATTGTAGGAGTGAATTTATCTATGTAAATAATTTAAAATATTAGAAGCGCTAGTTTTTCAAAATAAATATAATATACAAGTTCCCCATTTCAGAACATTAAGTAACACTCTGTATATTTTACTAATTTGTGTAAAAAAACTTCGTCTTTTTCTCAGACGCATGAAAATTTGTTGTAGGTAAGGTAAATTTATACTCAATGAAATTCAGTTGTTTTCCAAAATAATTTTATTTAAAAAAACATTTTTGGGATACTACGTAAAACAGGGGTTATTTTTTATATTCATCCATCTACAGAGAGTGACAGAAAAAATCGTTTAACACAAAAGTTGCGTAATTTTGCTCGTGTTACCTTTTTGACTTGTCAGAAAAAAAGGCGCATCGCAAAGTTGAAAAACAATTGCAAGTTTTCTTTTCTTAAATGGGACACCCTATATATATATTTTTTACCAGGACGAAATATATCTTTCCCCTGATTTCAAAAATATATAACATGCCAACCCGTTTTTGAAATATTTGAGTTTACAACTTTGATAAATTGAATTGATGATAATCGAGTTGTCGACGCGTTCCGCATACTTCAACGTAACATATTTATTATATATAATATAAATTTGCATCAGAAAATAGAGAAATGATAGCAAACTTAAGTTTTTGATGGAACACCCTCCTGTAAATTATGCGCTAAAATAAAAGATCTTATTCCCCTGAACTTGATAAAACTTCTAAACAATAATTTATTTATATTTTAAGCTGCGATTTGATGAGTCGACCAAACATCATCAACATATTATATACATATTTGTAATCAGGGAAAAAAGGTATTTCATTTTAGGACATAATATACAGGGTGTTTCATTGGAAAAACATAAATTTTGTTTAGAAACCTTAAAAAAATAATTTAAATTTGAAAAAGGAATTGCTTGTTTTTAAAAATCTTACTTCTGCTATGTTAGAGCGAGTTAGTAATCTATGAGCCTTCTCGTATTTTCCTTAAAATTTTATTTTGTACTATATTGGTAATATTCCCATCTACATTTGTCAGTATTTGATTTCTCCTAATCGATAGCTAAAAATGAAACGTTAAATTACACCTGCTTTTTAAATTTGTACTTGTCAGAAGTAGAGTAACCCAAATTTTTAAGAAGTATCGATTTCATATTGTCAGTCTTATTTTTATGACATTATGCCCACAGACAAGGTAGAGAAGGCAAAAAAAAATACTAAAAACGTGTTGGGCATGACAAAGAGTAACCGAACGATTGACAAAAAAGAAGTCGTAATATGGGTACCTATCAAATAATTCCTAAAAGGTAAAAGCCTAATTTCACATGTGTAAGTCATAAAATGTCAAATTAGTGTCCGGATTCTAATTTTACCCTGTACAGGATGTCCAGATTCGATGTTTTTTGTAAGTTATCTCCTTTACGCGGTGTACAGACAGTAAGATAATCGTCGTGTCACTGGCATCAGTCGTACGCAATGGATGCCGAATATTTCCATATTGAGGAGTTAGTCCAATCTATATGAACGACTACGTACGCCCTCGCCAAACCTCATTCCAAGCAAGGGTCCTAACTTCCTCCAGTTGAATTACCATTCTCCTAAGTCTTCTCATGGCTTTACAAGCGCACATAAAGTGCAGTGGTGTCTCTTCATCCTCCAAGTATTCCGGACAAATCGGGTCCTCCTCCACTCTGCACACAGTCTGCCGCCACTCCTCCTTGGAGAGGTTGGTGGCCCATTCCCCCAGGGCTGTCACTACCTGCTGCTGTTTTAATATACCTATTGCTGGTTCGGGTCCTAGATAGGGAACTCCGGCTCCAAGTCTGGCGAGTTCGTCCGCCGTCTCGTCTCTATGTACTCCGCAATGCCCAGGGACCCAAACCAAGAAAACCTATCCCCGTTCTGCAAACCTCCCGAACGCGTCCGCACACTCCTGTACGAGAGTCGAACTGCTCCTAGGTTGACAGACTGCCTTGAGGGCAGCTTGGCTTTCGGAGCAAATATATATAGTCCGTTCTCGACAGTCTGTGACCTCCCTCATACTTGTCACAGAGAGGATGGCATATACCTCTACTTAGAAAACCGTCGCGCACCTTCCCAGTGGGTAGCTTCCTCGTATGTTGATGTTTTCCAAGTATACTCCTGTCCTTGATAATTCGGTTCCGGACATGCGCGACCCATCGGTGTGGCACACCAGAGTATCTTCAGGGAACTTCACCTGCTCTCCCTCCCACCGCCCCCAGCTAGGGATCGCGAGAATGAACTTCCTGTTCAGCCTAAGTACTCCTTCAACTGGCATAACTCTAAAGGTAAGGAATAGAATTTCCCTTTTCACCCTCGGAGCTATCCTTGCGTGACCTAAATCACCCACTTCTTTCCAGCATCTAGTGGCCCGCATTCTTAGGTATGCCGCCATAGCCTCCTTCTAAACCCAGATAGGCAACCTCAGCAGGACATCCAATGTAGCCATGAGCGTAGTTTCTATTGCTGCAAGTCTCTGTACTCTTGCCAGTCTGGCGCGCACGGTGACCTTTTCCACTCCAGGACACCAAACCACAGAGCCATAGGCGACCCTCGGTCTGATGACTGTTGTGTAGGGCCAGCGCATGATGTGTAGATTTAAACTTCATCTGGCAACAACCGCGCGTCTGAGCTGCCAGAAGGTAGCTATCGACTTGTTTACCACATTGTCGACATGCGCTCTCCAAGTCAGCTTCTGGTCAAAAATGACTTCTAGGAGCTTGACTTTCGGCGCCAATATGATGGATTTCCCATACAATTAAGACGCCCTAAACTCATCTATGTTTCTCCTTTTTGTGAACAGGATAATTTCGGTATTGTTAGAGTTGGCCGATAGTCCCGTCTCTTCACACCATTCTTTCAGCCTCCTGCAGGCTGTCTGCATTTTATTGCACACCACGCCCAAAAAATTCCCGCCACAAGGACGAGTCCATCATCCGCGTAGAAGCCAGCTTCAGTATCAGACCGTCCATAACCACCACCAGCATAGGTGGGGCAACACTTCAAGAAGTTTCATATTATGTTAAGTGACAATCTGTATTTTAATTAGGCACTCAAGTCCTTCACGAAAACTCATTAGTGGTATATATTCTTTCAGTATTACCTGCGTTGAGGATGCGAAATCGGTAGCAAAAAGCAAAATAAAGAATTTCGGGATTTTAATAAGACTTGTTCGATTTCTATAAGCCAAACCTCGATAAATAGAAATCCTCTACAAGCCATGCATTTTTTGTCGCTAAAGCATTATTGATGTTCCCTTGCCGACAGTCTCCAAAATCTCTGTTACTCAATTATAATTCAAAATAATCGTCGTGCTTTCAATGCATATTATGGTCCTTTGCAACTTGTGACTTCTTTGCGACCTACACAACTTAAAGTCTATGTGATATTTTGACGACCTCTACAAGTCAAATGTTTTAATCGTTATCTCTTACACGAAAAAAACCCTTTGGAGAATGATTATGTTTAAACTTACAAAGATCTGATCTGTGTGAAGCTTTTGTTTCTTGCCCTGATACATGTTCAGGTTAGTTCAGTATTGTCTGCCTATTGTTTATGTTTCATTTGCCAAAAATGATAGCGTCTCTGTAAGTAGAATTTTTATTTCGCCCTGCAGTAGCTTAAATCACATAAAACAGAAACGAAACCTATTTAAGTCAAATCTGCCCCTATGAAACCTCGTTACCTTAAAGTTCCTCTATAAGGAAAAAAAAACTCTTTAACTCAGACTTTCTAGCAATTCTCTTAAACTTTATATTTACCCTTGCACTGTCAAAACCATGGAAAATTTAGAAATTTCAATTATTAATAAGGATACATAGTACATCCCTGGAATGTCACTTGATTGGGTTCCTCTACTTATCAGTAAAACTATCTGTTATAAAATTTATGAATTTAAAATTTTATTTTAAATTAATTTGCTCATGACAAATACTCACCTCAATTTGTTGAACAACACTTATTTCTTCGCTTCCACAAATAAAGTTTGTTACTTTACAACTTTCTGGACTTCCTAACCTGCCCACTCTGCCTACTCTATGAATATAGTCTGCCATGTATAAAGGAAAGTCGTAATTTAAAACATGTTTAACTTGAACCGTGTTTAGCCCTCGAGAACCTACATCAGTAGCAGAGAGCACTCTTGCTTCACCTCTAAAAGCAAAATAAGTGTATGAGAACCAAGATTTAACTTATAGCTAAAAATAGTGTTGTGTATCAGGCGATAAAGAAGGCTAGAAAATGAGACCGTATTCCAACCTTGCACAGTACAAACCCCTACTTCACAACACCACAAAAATTCAATACATAATATGTATGCTCTTTAGGGTCTAGGACATTTAGCCGTCGCCGTTTCGCCGTCGCCGTTTCGCCGTCGCGACAATTCGCCGGCAGCCGATTCGCCGTGGGCCGTTTCGCCGTCAAATAGAAATTAATAAAATACGTAAAAAAGGTTATAATATATATTGCTAAATTTTAACAAAATTGTTTGATAAAAATATACCTACATAGGCAAGTCAATAATAAAGTTCTCAAATATTATACTATAATTATTATATACAACAAAATTATTACATTTCATAATTATGCTAGATATAAAAAAATTGTAATAATTATAGACTTATATTGGTTAAACAGCGCTAACACGGCATCTAATCCACCTTTTTGGGTCCAATTCGGTATATGCTAGATATAAAAAAATTGTAATAATTATAGACTTATATTCTATTTGACGGCGAAACGGCCCACGGCGAATCGGCTGCCGGCGAATTGTCGCGACGGCGAAACGGCGACGGCGAAACGGCGACGGCGAATAGTCCCATCCCCTGCTCTTTAAGTGAGACGTACGCCTTGTTTGGACCACAGTGTAAAAAAGTGCTATCCTGTATTAAAACATTTGAATATCCCGCCATATGTCGGGATCACGGAAGTCAAGTTAGTTGATCATGGACGACACACGTCGCGGGTCGCTCTGATTTCGGTCCACCAGAAATTACATAAAAGTAAGTAAAAAAAATACATAATCATTTTAAAGTTGTTAGCAAAACACATTGCTCGACGTTCATTAAGTAAATATACAGTCCGCTAAAAGATTTCGAAGGAAAAAGCACATCGAACCTAGTGTCCGTTCACATCGGGTACTAACACGCCTATCACTTCTATTTGCCTCAATACTATGTTCTAAGCAGATCGTTTTTAGAAGGGGTAAGTTTGGAAATATTTTTTCTTGTGAAAAGTAGTTACTCTTAATTATTGGGTTTTTTCATTATATCTAATCATTAGGGTCGAGGTAACGGCCAGTCCCTAGGTAGTTTATAAGGTTATTTGACAATTATAATACAATACAATTTATTTCAACATTTGTCACAATATTTACAATTGCACAGATACATTATGTTGCTTAATCTAACAGTATTTGTTTCATGGCACCTAGGCAAGACTTGCATGTCTGTATGTGTCACAGATTAATACTACAGTAAAACCTCTGTTGCGACCGCCTCAGCGCCGGTTTAACCAGGGGTCTTTTGGGTGCTGTAGCACCGGCCGGCAAAATCTTAGGGGCGGAGCGCGTAACGACCCTTAAAATGTCAATGTATCCTCTTTATTATTACTTTTTTAATTATTAAACCATAATACGAAAAAAGCTACAACTTAGTTTAGGGATTACTTTTATTTTTTACGTTGCTTTATTTAAAACCGAAGATAGAATTTATTTTAATTTTTGTTAAAGCGTTGTTTTATATTTTTGTCTACTGGCATTGGCATGACTTTAATTTAGATTTATTTATGTTTTTTTTTTTAATTTTGTTTTTTGTAAAATTTTTTGTACATTTTTTGAAATAAATGCTTGAAAAAAATTGTTTTGTTTTAATGTCTATAAAGTGGTGACCTGCGTTGGTTATGAATTCGCCATATTTAAAAATGAAAATCCCATTATTAAAAATTGAAATAATCGAGGAAAATGAAGAAACCCGGTTTAAGTACCAGGAATTGGATGAAAAATTTGAAGTGGGTAAGAGTCAAGTGACTATCTTGCTTCAAAATAAAGCAGAAGTTAGAAATTCAAGAAGGTAGCAATGGTGAACAAAAAAGAAAATTTCCCAAAACCGAAGGACTGGCAGTGGACCAAGTTGTTTTAACTGGTTTTGTAAGGCGCGAAACAAGTACTTACCAATATTCGGGCTTCAAATGGATAGTTAGAAAAATTCGTCGTCGGCACGATATTACATTCAAGAAAATATGTGGCGAATCAACCGATACCAATATCAAAGACGTAACTGCTTGTAAATATAAAGGCTATTGACAATTTTAACGGATTATGCCCCAAGGGACGTATTTAATTCAGATGAACAGGTCTCTACTATCGTGCATTGTCAACAAAAACATATGCATTGAAAGATGACAAGTGTACTGGAAAAAAAACAGCAAAACAACGATTTACAATTATGTTTTGTGCAAATATGGAAGGTTAGAAGAAAGAACCACTTATAATAGACAAAAGCAAAAATCCTCGAGTTAAGGGCGCACGGATCTCGAACAAAAAAGCGTGGATAACAGCAGACATCATGACAACATGGCTTCACAGATTGGATACCAAGATAAAGAAGCAGAATAGAAGAGTAGCATTGTTTCTGGATAATGCAACGTCTCATCCCAAAATTACACTGGATAATGTCAAACTTATTTTTCTTCTACCCAATATTACCTCACATTGCCAACTTTTGGACCAAGGCATTATTCAGAAATTTTAAATGCTCTACAGAAGTTACCTTATTAAGAGGCTTTTAACATGTGTTCTTTTAACATCTGTCCTTGGTCCGCTTCTTTTCACGATTTTCACATCGGACCTTGTACATCAAATATCACATGTATGCTGACGACCTTCAAATGTATTTACCATCATCCCCGACTAATCTTTTTGACACTATTAATATGATTGATCTGCAGAACATATCGGACTGGGCTGTTAAGAATTCACTACTTATAAATCCTAACAAGACAAAGGCTATTCTGTTTTCAAGGACCGATATTGATGTTTCTTCTCATCACATAACACTTGATAATACTGCCCTGATGAAGTCAGAAATCTGGGACTGTTCATAGACAAGAAACTCTCATTTAACTCACATGTTAATAATATATGTCAGAGATCATATTACACATTAAAACGTATTTATGAATCCAAAAATACTCTTTCACCAGATATTAAAAAGCTCTTGACAGAGAGCTTGGTTCTGTCTATCCCGGGGTATCTTGATGGGCGTATGGGCCGTTTCTTACAAAATATAATAAATATAGAGTGCAAAAGGTGCAGAATGCTTGCGCACGGTATGTGAGATGCTTGTCGAGAAGGGGCCATGAGGTTGACATCTTCGGACATAGTATGGCTCAGAGGCGATACGGCGACATCTGGGGAGTCAAATTCATAAAATTCTAAAACTGAGAGAACCCAAGTATTTAGCTGAACTGATAACTCAGCGAGGAGACACGCATCAGGTTAATGTTCGTTTTGTGGATAACATATCAATTCCACACCATAGGAGAGAATTTTTTAAGTAATGTTTCACATATTTATCTGCTCACGTATACAGTGGGCTGCCTCGTGCCTTTAGGGACCTGAGTGTTTGTACATTTAAGAGCCAATTAAAGCGATTTGTGTCAGATGGATATCTGGGTCTTTTATCGATGAGATTTTGCTAATTGTATTGTGATGATGAACCTTGATGATACTGTTTTTATTACCTTTTACCATGCTTCTCTTTGTTGTTAATTTTAGTTAACTGTTTTATTTTTCATTATTTTGTAAGGGTGATTACCAAAATATGCTTAGCGGTACTTTTCACCTTTATATAGGACAAGATTTGTAATTTGGCATTATACAATAAAGATTATTTATTTATGTATATAGACAGTGGTTGTCCTCTTCAAGAAATCGAAAATAATATTACCATAACCAACGCCTTGATATGGGTTTCGGTGGCCTGTCGCAATTTGTCCCCAGTGACAATAAAAAAATGCTTTATGAAAGCCCGATTTATGTGCAATACAGATAATATTGACGACTTCGAAGAAGATAATATTCCGCTCGCACAACTGTTTCCTAACATTAAGGACACATTTGTGCACTTGAAACAATTTGCCTCTATTGATAACGATTTGCCAACAGGAAGTGCAGAATTGACTATAATCAAGCGTGTTGAAGAGATCCAAAAAACGGATGAAACTACTCCAAACTCTGAGACAAGAGGAACCTGAACTTGCTCCAATGTCGAAAATATTAAGCCTATCTGAGGCCTGCGCAAGTTTGAGAGACGTAGAAAACTTTTTAATAATATTAACAATTTTGACAAGTCTAGAAATATTTCTCAATTGCTACTAAAATGTGAATCATGGTCTAATTATTAATTATAAATTAAATAATATATGTGTAAACTCCGCCAATGCCTGTAAAGTTGTTGAAGCCGTGTTGATTACAAGCACCTTCCCACAAATTCAATATTATATAAGAAAGAAAGAGATAAAACCAGTATTAAGGCACAGGTGATAATTTGTAGCTCAGGAATCCGCGCTCTATTAGACGTGGGTTGCTAAATTTACCAAAATAAATGATTACTTAATATTTCTTAAATATTATCTTCACCGCTTTAATGAGTAGAATTTGCAATGTAAGGATGAAAATAAACGGGATATATGTTACAGTATTGTTACAGGGTGTGTACACTATACAGAGATATGCATACGTCTAATTGTTTTATGTAATATATTTGAATTGTAAACAAATTAAGACTTTATGGAAATTTAAACAGAGTATTACGGTAACAATTATATTTTAAACCACATTCTTCAAATTTCTTTCGTAGTTGTAGACTCGTGCGTCGGAATGTGCCTTAATTTTTTTTAAAGGGGAATTGCTACGCCATGTTTGTTTCAATTTATTAATGTATAAGTTAAAATCTGATTCAATTTTATTTAAAAAAATATGTTTGGCAGTTCTTATTTTTTGATGCCAATTTCGAAATAATGGCGATTTCTATAAAACAATATTTAACCAAGGATTGGCATTGATTTACAAAAATCGCCATTATTTCAAAAATGGCTACAAAAAACCAGTGACGTACCAATTTATCCGTAGATAAAAGCTAATAAAGCAACTGTCCTATAAATTGCAATGTTGCAAGTTTATAATAACACAAATTTGATTTAAATCTTATCATTTTTTATATTCTGAAAATACCGCTTTATTTTTTTTGAATTTTAACACCTTGTAGCTGCGCAACCAAGCGGAATAAGATCAATGTTTACATAAAAAAATCTTATTTTCATGTTTCATGTTTGCTCATATTTTTTGAGACGCCCTCTGTATAGGGTGTCTTTAAAAGGTATGTACAAAATCTAGCCCAACTTACTTTAGTCCAAAAGTTATTAGTTTCCCAACCACCGGCCGTCAAAGCTATTTTTTTTTAACTTTTTTAGGAAACTATCAACTTTTGGACCAAGGTACGTTGGGCTAGATCGCGATATGTGTGCTAGCATTTCTCTAATATTTTCTTATAGAAAAATAATATTTATCACCATTTTTAATAGGCAGACCAGTGTTTACATGTAAAAACCGCTTTAAAAAAGTTTTAAAAACAAGGTCGGTTAAGTCTACCACGGATTCGTCATTCCCTGCCATATTATGTATTGAATTCACACAGAAAATGTTTGTAGTGTTGTGAGGTCTATTTTGTACGGAAGGAGCTCCCACTACTACAACTGGGTTTTTAGAAAATGAAATAAGTAAAACTTGCAGAACTATTGTCCACCGACGACATGGCAGCAATAGCGAATCATGCACACTCACAAATAGAAACAAAAGTCGAATAAAATGAATCAGAAATGAGAAAGAAAATCAGAAACAAGCTATTTAAAGAACAAAATAAAGATAAAACCAGTGATAACAAAACCCCAAAGAAGACAACTTAGTCACATAGAATATCAGCAGAGATAGTTAGACTAAGAATCAAGTAAGAAGAGTTCACCGCGTCATCTGCTTCTTCTTCTCCTTCTGTCCACTAACCCTCAAGAGAGTATACTAACATCATATCTCAATCGCTCGGAATGTGGTTCTCCATCCTTCTCTGTCTCGAGCTGCTAGAGAAGCTTCTTGTATTCTTTGATCAATAGTTTCCCTGGTCTGCCCCTCCAGCGAATCAAAGGTCTCCCTCTTGGTCGTTTACTATTCATTTTCCCCTCCATAATAAGTTTCTCCAACCCGTCCGTTCTTCTTGATATATGTCCGACGTATTTTAAATATGATTGGTTTATTATCGTCGAGAGTCTTGTGTTGCTCTTTAACTGTTTAAGTATGGAGACGTAAGTAGGTACGATGTTCTGTGTACGATATTCGCAAAATTCTCTCTGTAGGTCCACATTTCAAAAGCATCTATTTTTCTACGGTTGACAGTTTTTAGTGTCCAGATCTCGGATACATAAGGGCAATAGGGAAAATTAATGTATTTAATAATTTAAGTTTGCTATCAAGCAAGTGACGCGGTGGCCTCTTCTTAGTTAATTTTAACTCTACCCGAAGAGTGAATGACGCGAGAGTACCGCCAGTAACAGAGAAGAGATAGACCTGAAAGAAAATTCTAGATTCTGGCACGACATTAAAAATGCATCAAATGTTAGAAACATCCAGTGGAAGTTTGAATGACTTGATCAGTCAGTATTTTCAATTAAATTCAAAAATATTGTACAATAAAAAATATAAAGCGTGCACCATAGAGATAAAATTTCTTAAATACAGAATTAAAAAGAGATAACAAATGTACAACACTAAAATTAAAATTGAGCAGTAGTCACTTATTTTTTAATAAGGTTAAGTACCTCAACTCAGTTACTGGCGTAAAGAATATCGTGCCTGAGTGAGTATTCATCTAAAGACAATATTGACAATGGAAGTCCAAACTACGTCATCCAGTAAAAGTGGGTAAAAAAGCTAGCTATAAATATATA
Source organism: Polydrusus tereticollis (assembly GCA_963920685.1). NCBI lineage: Eukaryota > Metazoa > Arthropoda > Insecta > Coleoptera > Curculionidae > Polydrusus > Polydrusus tereticollis. The sequence goes on from OY987328.1 coordinate 23,926,516, forward strand.
TATTTCTTTTAATATTACCTAACAAACTGATTCCATTGGTCTATTCTAATACCATAATTCATATCTCCGTTGATATTAGCACAAGGTATACCATTTTCCCTTAGAAAGAGAGCTAGCCAGTTACACGTTTGATTTCTATTGGTAAAGATTAGCATAGGATCTTTATTTGTCTTAGTGATTTGTAACAGGTTAGCAGGTTTCATTGATTTGGTTATTCTCATAAATTTTTGAGTTATATTTAAAAGGGGTTTATGCAGTCTTGGAGAAAGAACCTAAAACATAAATTATATTAATTAATAATTATTGGCACTGGAGGAATACTTTTTAGTAACAAGAGCAATGCTATAATTAATTGTTCGACTTTAAATTCGTATTAAGTAAACTACTATTTATTTTTTATAAACCCCCAAATATCTTCAGTTTATTATCAAAATATTGTACTCGCCCATTGTCGCAAACTTAAGTAGGATTTTTCTAGATGTCTCTAGCGTACAAGATAATCCTAATCCTAACAGCTGAAATCACATAGGGACAAGCAATTTAATGCATTTTATTTTTTAAATCGAAAAAGAGTGGCGTATCATTTTCTTGATTACAAATATTGCAGAGCATATTAACACATTGATGCAAATTTACAAAACCTTTATAAATACTAGAAAAAATGTATTTTTATGCATATTTTGCATCTACTAAAATTAAAAAAAAAACAAAGCGGTTTTAGAGATATTGGGGAAAAACGGACTTTTTTTAACTTCAACACCCTGTATCTTATTAATTAAGCCGGTTGCGGACCTATGTTCGTATAAAGAATTTTTCTTAAAATCATCCAAAGATTACCGTCCTTTAGGATCGACATTTAATTATGGGACACCCTGTAAAGTACGTCGTTTCAATCTGTAGCTACGCGGTATCCGTAAGGGGGAAGCAAAGCGCTAGACTAAGCTTCTTTAACAGCGACAATCCATGGGCATGCAGGCTATCTTTGTCGATACATTCTTTAAATAGTTTTGGCACAAGAATAAATAACAACTATTTATTCTTGTGGTTTTGGTTAGTGATGTGAACACGGGAACGTTCTGATTGTGCATGCGCAAATATTCGCGCACGAAAAAACGTTCGTACCCGAACGCTCTTCACTGCGCACATTGAGCACGAATAGAGCATATTCAGCACGTTCTCGAGCACGATTCCGACTTATAAAATCGCAAAACGCAGACCTCGGGCACATTGAGCACGATCAGAGCATATTCAGCACGATCCCGACCAATAAAATTGCAAAACGCGAACGTCGAGCCAATTAGATCTTTATCGCGTGACTTAGCAGACCAATAGAATTTCCATGTCAACGACGAGAACATACGCCTGTATCCCGTACCTCATGGTTTGTGCATTGTTTGATTTCTTGTACACGCTTAAACTCGTTTTCCAGCGTTATTATTGTATTCTTAACGTTATAAAACTATGTGGTGCGGTGACTATATTATGTGAATGATCTTATCTATGAAAAATGCCTAGAAGGAAGGAAAATGCTTTTAAATACTACACAGTTTAAAAAAGAAATGGAAAAGATTTTGCGAATTAGAGTATACTAGACATGCAACTTGTAGTAGTAGTAGTAGTAACAAGATTTATTTTAGCAATACTGCTACAATATTATAAATTCTAGTTTTTTTAACAATAATAAAACATTTAAAATTACAATCAATTTTATGCACCAAAAATATTTTGAAATACATTTTATCAGATATTTTGTTTTCTAAGTAATGATATTTTTAAGGATTTTTTAAATTTACTTAAGGAATTTTGTTTCTTAATTAAAGAATCTAAATTATTATATTCGTGAAGTCCTTTAAAAAAGATTGATTTATATGTCAAATTTTTTGTCACTTTCCCTAAACAAAAATTTTGATTGTTTCTGGTTTGATAGCTATGATTTTCAAAGTTTTGCGTTATAAAGTCTTTTAAATGAGATGGTAATAAATTATTTTGAATTTTATAAATAAAATACAAACTAGGAAAAATATTAAATTTCTTATATTCAACCATTTAAGTTTATTTAACATATAATTTATCTTTGTGTATTTATCAACATTTAATATTATTCTCATCGCCTTATTTTGTAAAATTTGAAGTCTACTAAAAATTCCTTCATTTGCAGTATATAAAATTGTAGAGCAATACAAATAATGAGGTAAAATTATTGTGTTATATATTATTTTTCTTGAAAATAAACTTAAATTTTTACTTACTCTTTTGAAATAATTAATTTTTTTTCCAATTTTAGATATAGTGTTTTCAAAATGAGCATCAAATTTTAATTTAGAATCCATTATTATCCCTAAATATTTAAAAGACTGAACTATTTCTAATTTTTGGTCATCTATAAAAATATTTATATTTTCATAATTTATATTATTTCCTATTGCCATAAATTTCGTTTTAGAAATATTTAATTTTAATTTATTTACTTTTAGCCAGTTTGATACCAATTTTAATTCAGAATTTAGACTATCTATGCAACTTAAAATATTTTTACCTTTTACGTATATTAAAGTATCATCAGCAAACATTTGAATATTGGTATTTGACAAAATATTTGGCATATCATTTATATATAAAATAAATAATAAAGGACCTAAAATACTTCCTTGTGGTACACCGATATTATTAAATTCTCTTTTTGAATGCCAGAATGATTTCATTTTTGTCAACACTTCTCTTCCAATTTTCAATAATATATTGTGCTGCTGTTTCTGTTGAATATATTTTTCTAAAACCTGCTTGAATATTTACTAAAATGTTGTTTTCTTCTATAAAATTTAATATTTGTTCATAAACTGTCTTCTCTAAAAGTTTTTCAATATCCCATAATAAATTTATCGGCCTCATTTCAGTACATTTTTTTGTATTTTTTACTTTTGGTACTGGTGTTATACATGAACATTTTAAATCATCAGGTATTTGTCCATATTTCAAACTTGTATTAATTAATTTAAGTAATATATTTCCAATGCTGCCAAATGTCTCTTTCATTATGTTTTTTGTTAAAATTTCACCATAGTTATTATTTGATTTTATATTCCAAATTTTTATTTTTAGTTCTTTTATAGATAGTTCATGAAAATGTTCTATTACATTATTTGATTTACTGATTTTTTTACAAATATTTTCATTTCCATTTTCTATATCTGCAACTATTTCTTTAATACTATTTATGTAATACATATTCATTTTTTCTGCGATTCTTAACTGATTCGTTTCTTTTCGATCTTCAAATATAATTTCTCTAATTTCACTTTTTGCTTTTGGTTTGACAATTTTTTTTAAAGTTTTCCACATTTTTTTTTAGTCATGTTTGTTTTCATCTATTTGTTCTTCATAATATTTTTTCTTCTCTTTTCTTAAAATGTTGACATTACGATTTCTTAAAATCCTATATTCATTCCAATCATCAATGTTTTTGGTTAAAATATATTTTTTATACATTTGATCCCTATTTTTTCTCGCTTTCAAAATATGTTTATTAAACCATGGGGTCATATGATTTTTATGGGTGATTTTCTTTTCAATTTTCACTTTGTTTATACAGTTTTTTATATTGTCCATAATTTTTTTAAACAAAATATTTATATCTGAGTTATCAAATATCCATTCACATAAAGAAAGTTCGTTTGACAATTTTTTGTAATCAATGTATTTCATTATTTTGCTTTCTCTTTTTATTTTAATATAATCTTCAGTATCTATATAAATCCAATCATGGTCACTAATTTTTGGTTCTGATGTTACTCCAGTCTTTAAATAATGGTCATTTGATATTATCAAATCTATAATTGTTTTGGTTTTTTGAGTTATCCTTGTATAATCTGTTATTAATTGTTTCATACTGTTGTATGACAATTCATTTGCAACGTTGCTTTAAATGTTCCCAGGAAATAAAGGAGAGTTTAGTACATAATGTGATATAGGTACGTACTCTAAAAAAATGTAATGACATGAGGGTTTAAATATTATTCTTATTAACTTCGGAGCTTTCATGCATTTTTCTTATAGAATTGCCTGCATAATTGTCTCAGAGCGATAACACTGTGGGAGAAATTGTTCTTGATGATAATGGTGCAGCTATAGACAATGCAACGACGCCAACTACTTCAAAACCTAGATCAGGAACATCTACCTTAATCAGGCTGAACATTCAGAGGTTGGTTTACACAATTAAATGGCGGTAGGTACCTACATACTCGGTTTCTAATATTGTTTTTTTGTATATTTTAGGAATTGACTTTATAACCACAGTGGCCGCAAAACATAAAATATTTAGAGAACATGTAGTTAATAATGTTAATAATATCGTCAAATTGGCCCAATATATTGGTAAAACCAAAATATTCGCGAAGAACTATTTATGGAAAAGTGTTGAAAAAATTAATCCCCCTGACCTGGCAGGGATATTGTTTTAAGTCGACTTTAAAGGATGTAGCAACAGCAATTTTTTTATTATCTCCGTCATCTACCGCGACAGAAAGAACTTTTAGCAAATCTTCATTTATACATACAAAAAAAAAGAAATAGTTTAACAACGCAACGGGCTGGTATACTAACCTATGTAGCGTGTAATCTCAAAACTTACAGCCAAAACTGAAAAGAGAACTAGAGTCGAAAAAGAAGATGAAGAACAAACACCAAAAACTAGGGATACTACGGAAAAGTTCGCCATTGACACATCAAACGAAAATTATCAAAGGACACCTCACTATGAGAAAGATGACATAGACACAGAGTCAGAAAACTCTAATGAATTTACTTTACATGATACAAATTTCAGTATCGGTGAGGAAGATTTTAGTGATGGATTCGCAGGATTCGAAAGAACTCTTGAATTTGAAATAGAATCGAGTATGGAGCACTCCCAGCAGCAGCAATGAGTATTCTTTTTAAACAACAAACAGACAAACAGAAAGTTTTTTTATTATTATATTTAACAGTTAACCAGTACTTATTCTTATCACTAGTTTTTTTAGTGTGACTTTTAGTACGTGCCACCACCACTTCATTTCGGTAAAGTTGTAAATTGTTACACTAGAGTACTTAAATGTAGAGTTAAAGTTGATAAGAGCAAGTCCATTATGAACAACAGACAATTCGGTTTTCAGGCCGACAAGAACACAGGAGATACAATTTTTCAGTTTCTTGAAATGGTTTATCGACCTGTCAATATTGGGGGGGGGGGGCTACCGCGGCGGTGTTCTGTGACTTATCCAAGGCTTTTGACTGTGTTAGTCACGGGATACTGCTGCGTAAGCTTAAACACTATGGATTCAGAGGAGTTGCATTGAGGTGGTTCGAGTCGTTTCTTAGTGGTCGGAGTCAGCGAGTGTTTGTTGGGTAATCTGCTTCGCAGAGTAGAGGGATTGATTGTGGCGTACTGTGGTTCTGTATTGGGACCTATTCTCTTTCTGATTTATATAAATGACTTAGTTTATGTTAATATTCGGGGGACGTTCACTCTTTTTGCGGATGATACGACAATCTTATGGTACTCGGAGACAGTTGATCGGCTGAGCGAACCGATTTCGGATGATATGTTTAAAGTGAAGAAGTGGTTTGGCTCTAACCTTCTTACACTAAACATGGACAAGACTCGCACAGTTGGATTTAGATGTGGGCTAGATCCTGTTCAGATTAAAAGTGACTCCCTTATTGTTTCCGTCAATAGCGCGAAGTTTCTTGGAATAAGATTGGATATGAATTTAAAATTCGATAATCATGTTCTGTATCTTAGTGGGAGAATGGCTTCGGCGTGTTTTGCAGTTCGGACGATTGTTGGAGAATTAGGTATGTCGACTGCAAGAGGTGTTTACTATGCACTGGTTGAATCGGTAATTCGATATGGGGTCGCATTTTGGGGGTTATGTAATCTGGGACTGTTCGAAACAATATTTATTTTGCAAAAACGTGCAGTGAGATATTTATGTAAAGCTAGACTCAGGGACTCCTGCAGACCATTGTTCATATCTCATAAAATATTAACCCTAACCTCCCTTTTCATATTGGAGACTTTGTCTTTAAAAACAAAAATAGGCTTTTGACGACGAAACCTTATCACCATACGCGACAGACCCACGACTTACCATTACCCATACCAACCTCCACCTTTACTAAAAGATCCTTGATATAACAAAGTCGGAAAATATTTAATTACCTCCCTACCGAAATTAAAACTTTAAATTCCATAACTCTATTTCGTAGAACAGTAAGGAACCACCTGTTAACTAGGGCCTATTATAGTTTACACGAATATTTTTCCACCAGCTTGATTGACTAGAGATTCTGTTTGTCGAGAGATTTCGGGAATAAGTGAGAGACCTGCCTCTTACTTTCTTACCAAGGCATGTTATTCTCTTGAGGAGATGTTGTTATTTTACAGCTGATAGTTTAAAACCTAAATCAGAATTGTTGCCAAACCCAACCTGTCAGAATAATTTAAAATTTGGGTAAACTTTCCTGAACAATTAAGAATTTTTATGGAGAAATTTAAGAATATGCAGAAACATCAGCATTTTGAGAACAAATTAGAGGTTTTAGAATATATTTGAAAAACTGTTTCAGTTTATTCAGCATTTAATAAAAAATTTATATTCTCGGGTCCTGCTCGTTTATTCTCGTTCATGCTCAGGGAACGTGCTATTTTAATACTTGCTCGAGCATTTTACATCACTAGTTTTGGTAGACACAGATTAATACGACGGCCTATATATACTCAAGGAACAAAAATATTGAATAACAGCAAAAAATATATCAGTAAACGGATTAAATGAATACGAGGAAACACTTTTAATTTTTCTTTTTTTTTCCTAGTAAAATAAATAGGAGTTAAACTATTTCCGATATGAACCTTCCTTTATTCTCTAAAAAAAACTTGTACCTAAAAAACGTATCAGTATCACAAGCAATATCTTAAGAAGGGTTTGAACTATCATAGTGAATTTCAGGGCACGAACCTGAAGGTGAAAGGAACATGCTAAAGTTTTAAAATGATATATAAAGTAAATACAAAATAGAAGTTTTTTTCGAATGAAATAAAGGTCTAATATCTTTACTATAAAATGTAGTATGTAGTCGATGAAATGGCAAAGTTACGACGAATATCTGTGCTCAGACTCCCTCCTTACCACTGCGAATTAAACCCGATCGAACTTATATGGGCTCAAATAAAGACAGATGTCGCCAGAAACAACACGACTAATAAAATGGTGGATTTAAAAAGACTCTTTAATGAAGCTATGGGCAAATCAGTGCGGAAAAGTGGAAAAAGTGTATCGATCATGTGATAGAAGAAGCCAAAATGTAGCAGGTAGATATTATAATCGAAGAATGGTTGAACCGCTTATTATAAACGATGTTAATACAAGTTTATCTTCCCAATCGGACTATGATTAAGCCATAACGACAAAGTATTACTCAATTTTGAAATACTTTGTTTGTAAAATTGTAATTATATTATGTAAAATAGTACCACCCATTGTTATTTATTAGTCAATACGATTATTTAAATGTTTTCAAATGTTATAAATACCTACGAATAAAATATAATACAATTTTAGCAGAATAGGCATGTTTAAGATTTTTAGTTTAAAAACTTTCCCAATACACGCTCCTAGCTAAGGGATTTTTCCAATAATAATGATAAATCCTTAAATATAACAATAGTTTGCGATAAATTCAGAGTGGACCTATACTTAAAGAATGCTCATTATTTGGATCCTTTAATGTAAACACAATAGACTTTGAGGGATGGTGTTTAAATTGCTCTTCATACCCAGGTATGCGTGTTGCATATTTAATGAGCATTACCTTGCGCAATTTAAAGATAGGCTATAGTAAAATTTACAAATAAGAAATTTAACCGTAAGTCCAGTTATTGAAAATAAAGCATATAGGCATTTCCCCGTACCATAGCACAGTATCGTATTATTTCTTAACGGTATAAATTTTAAATCAGTTTTATATCCATTTTCAGGGCAGATTCTCTAAGCATTAAGTTTTTATATTATTAACATAAAAAAAAACTACCTCGCAATAGGCCTTGAAATATCTTCGCGTGTCATTGATTAATTCATTTTATACCGGGTGATGCATGGCTTAGTTGAACATAGGAAATCCCATCCCAAATTTTGAGGTGGCTAAATCTTGGCTCCCCTGTACATTTTAGAGAAAAATTGTATTATAATTTTTTGAAGAGGCCGATATAATAAACCCATGTCCCACGTTTGAATAAATTTTAATAAGCCAATCCTAACTTACTCAAGTAAATGTGATCGCAAAATTACGAAATTTTCATAGTTTAGGTAATGCAGCAAGCACCAGCAAATTATTATTTGGCATTGACAGAACGAAAAGTAGCGTTAGTGACAACATTTTCATTGATGGCGCTTTAATAGAGATATTTTACTGCACGTGGAGTAACATAAAATGATTAGCACGAGGATTCTTGGGCGAGCCGTAGGAAAACATCAAAACACAGTGTTGCACACAAAAAAAACATAAATATTTTCCTTACAAGTATGAAAAACATCAAGAGCTACGGCAAGGTGATGAAGAACGGCGAATGGTATTCTGTTTTGAAGTAATGGAAAGAGCAAATAATAATAGGGATTTTTTAAGACATATTTGTTTTACCGATGAATGTACCGGGTGTCCCACTAAGAATGGCTGTCGGCCGTATCTCAGAAAGTGTTAGTTGTATGGCTTGCGGAAAAAAAATATATTAGGTAAAGTAGTCATGAGAAATTGCTGGAAATTATTTTCAAGTTTCTCAGACTGGCGCTAGAGGGCGCAACTGTAACGGTAAATATGAATCACGAAGTTTCCTCAAAAGTCGCCTAGTTAAGGTATCCCGAAAATAACATTTTTGTATATTTCGAAGATCTATTAATAAAATTCACCTATAGAACGTGTTCGTCACTTTTCAAATAAAGTGGTGGGGGAAGGTTGAACATTATTTGTAATAAATGCTGATAACTCCGGTCTGGCTTAACATAATTTAGTAAACTTAGTTTTGTTAAAAAGGGCTTTTCTCACTCTATAAATCATCTTATGAACTACGGCAATATGTGTTTTACACTAGGCGCTAGGGGGCACTGTCTTACAACTTCACAAACATTGCGCGTTTTTTCCATAATTGTAAATATAATAGTATATTCAATTTTACCTGATTACAAGGATGATTAAAAGTCTAAAAAGTCAGCGAAAACCGCAAGTTAATATCTATTTTCAATCCGGAGATATCAACAACAATAATCATAGTTACGGAACATTATGATTTTATTTTCAAGTTAGTTACGATCTAAATCAATGCATTTCGGAACCAACACGTCTTGTCAACACTAGTCAAACACTTCTTGATATCATTGCTTGTAGTACTGATATACAAGTGTCTGAAATTAAAATAACAAGTTTGAATCAGCTTTCAGATCATTGCTCAATAGAATGTGTTCTCCACACACCAATAATTTCTGAACAACCAAAGCTTCATTCATATCGCTGCTTTAAAAATTTTATTTATGAAAATTTTGATCGTGATTTAAGAAACATTCCATTTAAAAGTATCTTTTACTTAAATAGTGTTGAAGAAAAGGTGGTTGCTTTAAATACACTCTTAACAAATCTTTTTAATATACACGCACCTATAAAAACCATTAGGATAACTAAAAAGCAGGCTCCTTGGTTAACTGATAATCTGAGACATATAATGAAAAGACGCGATCGAGCTTTTTTACGATACAAAAAATCCAGAAATATTGAACACTGGAATTTCTATAAAGATCTTCGAAACTTTACTAAAGCCGCAATCATCCGTGAAAAAAAAAGCATTTTTAGAATTTAAAATTCAGCAAAATAATAATTATAAAACATTATGGCGTGATTTAAAAAGTCTCGGTATTGCTTCGAAATCTAATTACTCAATTCCAACACATTTGGCAGATCCAAATAAAATTAATCAGTATTTCACAAGTACGAGTCAAAACCTGCAACCCAATAATGATACTCTAAGCTTTTATGAAAACAACGTTTTGGACAATGTCCCAAAATTTCATTTTCAATTTGCTAGTGAAGCTGAAATTTTGAATATCATTCGATCTATTACCTCCAAAGCTGTAGGTACAGACGAGATCAACATTAAAATGATTGTATGTTGTTGCCCATTTATCATTCCCATTTTGACCCATATAATAAACTGTAGTATAGAACAAAAAGATTTTCCTAAAACATGGAAAAAATCAAAAATTGTCCCATTACCTAAGAAACCTAATCCACAGCAAATTTCGGATTTACGCCCCATTAGTATCCTTCCTACACTCTCCAAAGTACTGGAAAAAGTAATGAATAACCAAGGTTTAGAAGGGACCACAGTTGCGTATCGGCGCTGCTTCGAGTTACAGATGATATTATTGGTGAGTTCGACAAGGGTGATCTAACGGCACTTGTGCTGTTGGATTACTCAAAAGCGTTCGATACTTTAAGCCATCGTTTACTTCTGGCAATTTCACGCTTTGTTGGTTTGACTGACAATGCAGTGCAATTTATACAAAGTTATCTGACAGAGCGAACTCAGCATGTAAGAGTGGGTACAGAGGTGTCGATGGAACTTGAAGTTACAAAAGGTGTTCCCCAGGGTTCTATATTGGGACCTATTTTATTTACACTCTACACATTTAACTTTAAAAATTTTCTTAGGTATTGTGACTCTCATTACTATGCTGATGATACGCAGCTGTACTTATCTTTTCCTTCCACTGAAAGAGCCTTGGCGGTTAACAAAATTAACTCAGACTTACAATCATTACTTAAAACATCCACGGATCACTCACTTATGATAAACTCACAAAAATCATACGTTATTTTATTTGGTCCCAAAAAATCAAGATCTGATTGTTTAGATGATTTTAAAATAACCTTAAACAATGAATCGCTTAAGGTTGTTAATGAGGTTAGGAACTTGGGAATGATATTAGATTCGACTCTCCGATTTACTTCACATATATCTGCAGCCCTTAAGAAGGCTTTTTTAAATTTAAAGTTAATATATGTAAATAGGAAACTATTTAATCAAAATATTAAAAAACTTCTATGTGATACACTTGTACTCAGTCATTTCAATTATGGTGATATTGTATATAATTCCTGTTTAACACAATATGATATTCAGCGTATACAAAGAATGCAAAATAATTGTTTAAGACTTATTTTTGGAATTAAAAGGTATGACAGAGTTACACATAAGCTTAAGAACTGTGGATGGCTCTCAATGGCCCAGCGGCGATTTTGTCATAGTTGTGTTTTGTATCACAAAATAATATTAAATAAACGGCCCAAATATTTATTTGGGAAAATTAGGTTTCAGAGAGAAGTTAACCAGCGAAGCACAAGACATGCTTCTCTTATATATCCACCAAAACATAAAACTGCGCTCTTTAAAAGAGGGTTTACCTTCTCAATTTATAAAGTTTATAATAAGTTGCCAGATGAGCTTAAAAAATTAAATACAAATTCATTTAAAAAACGAATAAAGCAACTGCTATTTTCTGAAAACTTACTAGTGTAGGTAACCCTACAGTTGCAATTATTGTACCTGGTGCACAACAACACATCAGTTACTTCCTGACATTAGTTACTTCCTGACATTGGTTACTTCCTGCCACTTCACATTGTTGTCTTACCTGTTTAGTTCTTGTTTTAGTTCTTGTTAAATTGCTTACATTCATTTGGTGTTAAATTGCTTACATTTACTTGTGTTGATTTATTAAAATATATTGTTATTTATTTTATTATAAACTAGATTTTTAACTATTATTATTTTCTATTATATTATTGTTTAATCAAATATTAGAGATCCGTATTTATTTTATGGTTAGGTGTTAGGGTACTACTAGTACCTAAGAGTGGAACCACTAGTTTCGCTAGTGATGACAATTATTTTCTAAATGTTTTTTTCTGCCACAATGGCCACAATTTATGTTGGATGATTTATATGGATGATTTTTAAACCTCTTAGATTTTTCATGTTGTGTGTCTCTCTTTTGCTTAAATTTTTTATTAAATTTTCTCTTATTTTGATTAAATTTACGGTTGGTAGTTCCAGGTGTTGTGGGTTGAAAACTAGTGGATGCTTGAAGATCTTTGAGACTTGTTGTTGTCATATCTTCCTTAAGTTTGACTTCATATTCTAGTCTAGTATTATTTTAACACACCATTTGGCATACTAGGTTGCATATTGTTTTCGCCACTGGATGAATTTTTGTTTGCTAATTATTATTGTATATTGTATACTGTATGCCAATAAAGACAAATAAATAAATAAATAAATAAATAAAAGTTGCCATTGTAAAGGATTTTTAAAGAGTCAAATAGGCCTTGGATAAGTCACAGAACACCGCCGCGGTAGCCCCCCCCCCCTCCCCAATATTGACAGGTCGATAAACCATTTCAAGAAACTGAAAAATTGCATCTCCTGTGTTCTTGTCGGCCTGAAAACCGAATTGTCTGTTGTTCATAATGGACTTGCTCTTATCAACTTTAACTCTACATTTAAGTACTCTAGTGTAACAATTTACAACTTTACCGAAATGAAGTGGTGGTGGCACGTACTAAAAGTCACACTAAAAAAACTAGTGATAAGAATAAGTACTGATTAACTGTTAAATATAATAATAAAAAAACTTTCTAATGTTTAAAAAGAATACTCATTGCTGCTGCTGGGAGTGCTCCATACTCGATTCTATTTCAAATTCAAGAGTTCTTTCGAATCCTGCGAATCCATCACTAAAATCTTCCTCGCCGATACTGAAATTTGTATCATGTAAAGTAAATTCATCAGAGTTTTCTGACTCTGTGTCTATGTCATCTTTCTCATAGTGAGGTGTCCTTTGATAATTTTCGTTTGATGTGTCAATGGCGAACTTTTCCGTAGTATCCCTAGTTTTTGGTGTTTGTTCTTCATCTTCTTTTTCGACTCTAGTTCTCTTTTCAGTTTTGGCTGTAAGTTTTGAGATTACACGCTACATAGGTTAGTATACCAGCCCGTTGCCATTGTAAGGGATTTTTAAAGAGTCAAATAGGCCTTGGAAAAACAAAATATTTTGAATTGAAACTGTGCAGGCGTGTCACCTTTCATTATTACGCCAAAATTCTTGTTGTGCCAAGTTGTATCGTATTTGATTTTCAAGATGCCTCTGTTACTTGAAGAAGCGGTTGACATCATTGCGGTGTATTTTGAATGTTTGGGAAATGCAACAATTGCTGAACGGGTTTACGCAGTACGATACCCTCAAAGGCGCCGATACGACAGTAGAATGTTTAATCGTTTAGCTAGCCGTTTTCGTACTATTGGAAGTATTCGTCGCCCTGTATATCGCAGACGCCGCCGAGGTCGAACCGAGGAAAACATTGTAAATGTTTTGGCATATGTGGAATTTAATCCACAAATTAATATTAGATTAATTGTTAGAGACGTTACTCGCTCTACTGTGCATAGGATTTTATTAGAAGAAAGGTTAGTAATTATATCTATATGTTATAACTCTTAAATAGTTTAGAATAATGCCAATATTTCTCTTAATAGTTTTCAAGTCAATGTAATAGGTATTTTGATTTTCTTTAGGCTACATCCCTACTATATTGTGCTCCACCAGGCTTTGACCCCGCAAGATTATGATAGAAAATTGGATCATTGCTATTGGTTGCTCAATATGATATTGGAAGATAGAAATCTCCTCTCCAGAATTTTGTGGACTGATGAAGCTACTTTCCATAGTAATGGAGGAGTAAACCGCCATAATATGCATTATTGCTCGCGGGATAATCCCCATTGGATGCGGGAGGTGCAGCATCAAGGAAGATGGAGTGTCAATGTCTGGTGCGGCTTTTGGGTGGCAGAATAACTGGACCGTTTGTATTTAATGAGTCGCTTACTGGGCAAAGATATTTACATTTTTTAAATTACGAACTCCCAATTCTTCTCGAAGATGTGCCCTTGGATATCCGCAGAACTATGGTTTTCCAACACGATGGATGTCGTGCACATTTTGCGGCAAACGTTCGTCAATTTTTTGACGACACATTTCCAGCAAGGTGGATAGGAAGAGGGAGTATATTTCCGTGGCCTGCCGGTAATATTATAGGATATATTGTGATACTGTTAATGAAAGTGGTAATTTCTATTTTAGATCACCTGACTTAACATGCCTAGATTTTTATCTATGGGGGAGATTGAAGGATCTTGTTTTCGTTACCAGACCCACCACAAGGGAAAACATGATAGAAAGGATAATGGACAGCAGCCGCCGTATCCCTATGGCAGAGGTGGAAACTGCAGTATTATCAACCAGGGAGAGATTGGAGTCGTCTATACAGAACGATGGGCGACAATTTGAACGTTTAGGGCGCCACTGAGAATTATTGTCGTTAACGATAAATTTGCTTGAAACATACGTACCTTCATACTTTGTTTTTCCAATGCCTATTTGACTCTTAAAAAAACCTTTACAATGGCAACTTGAAAATAAAATTATAATGTTCCGTAATTATGTAATTATTGTTGTTGATATCTCCGGATTGAAAATACAGTAATGCCCGCTTATAACGAACCTCAAGGGACCGAAAAAAACGGTTCGCTATAAGCGAAGTTCGCAATAAACGATAAATACTAATACCTACCTACTACCTACTAAAGCTCTCTACCTTAGAAATATGTTCGTTATAAACGAAAGTTCGCAATAAGTGGGTTCGTTATAAGCGAACATTACTGTAGATATTAACCAGCGGTTTTCGCTGACTTCTTAGACTTTTAATCATCCTTGTAATCAGGTAAAATTGAATATACTATTATATTTACAATTATGGAAAATACGCGCCATGTTTGTGAAGTTGTAAGACAGCGCCCCCTAGCGCCTAGTGTAAAACACATATTGCCGTAGTTCATAAGATGATATATAGAGTGAGAAAAGCCCTTTTTAACAAAACTAAGTTTACTAAATTATGTTAAGCCAGACCGGAGTTAGCTGCATTTATTACAAATAATGTTCAACCTTCCCCACCACTTTATTTGAAAAGTGACGAACACGTTCTACAGTGTCCGCAAGAAAGTCCGCATCAAATGGGATTTTTTTTTATTATTAGGTATAGGTAAAAATTGAAAAAGCAGTTAGTTTTTGCTTACCTAGAACCAAAAATGACGTATACTGAAGCAGCTGCACGACTTGCGTTTCCTGTCAAATTTGACATTTTTAATAAACTAGGTTCAAAATGCCCTTATTTATCAAAATATCGAAAAACTTTATTCGAGGAAGTTGTTTATTTAGGCATTTTTAGCCTCTGTCCGAAATTTTGACAGTCTAATACAATTTTTATTTTTTGCCAGTTTCTTGAAAATTTTGATCAACCCTCGTAGATTAAATTTTATACATCGATGTAAAACCATTTGCCTTTACTTCATTTGTTATCTTCATGCAATTTTGTGTAAAATTTTTGTTTCCAATTATTTATTTTGCTTCAAAAACTGAAATTGTTATTGATCAGTATGTAATGATTGATGCAAAGTTTATCTAATTACATCAGTTTTGCCAAAAACGACGTTCCTCATTTTTTTTTAAGTTAGTAAACAGATGTACAAAAAGAAAATATTAGGAAGCTTTCGTTGAAATTTTACTTAATTAATATTGGATCAAAAAGAATAAATATTAATCGCTCGAAACATTTTATTCAACAAAAATATAGTTTACATGTAGGCGATGCATTCGTTGCTAAGGAACATTACATTCATTTGTTGTTTATTTAATTTCTGAAGCAGAAGTCTGAAATAAGACCTAATTGATTAGACCGCATTGTAATCAACAATAAAACTTTTAAATATTGTTAACAATAGAAGAAAAAATTGAGATTGTTCTACTTTGTGGAGAAACCAATCGTCACAGAGACGTGGCTCAAATTTTTAACAACAGGGATCCTAACAGAAACATACAACAATTAACAGTTAGCAGAATTTTAACCAAGTTTAAACAAACAGCGTCAGTGAAAAACAGATTTAAAAAGAAGCATACGCCTTTGAGGAACACGGTGAAAGTGGAGTTATCTGTTTGTTTGGATGCTATTGAGCATGGACAAACTACTTTACCAGCTATTTCTGAAAGGACCGACGTCAAGCAATCGAGCGTAAGAAATATTTTGCATAAAAACAAATTTCATGCTTTTAAACCGAAATTTATCAATACTTTAAAAGAAAGAGATTTTGATGTTCGCTTTAACTTTTCAATATGGTTTCAAGGAGAGAGAGAGGAAGACTATTATTTTCCATATAATATTTTATGGACAGATGAGGCGACTTTTAGCTCTAATGGTGTTGTGAGCTCTCAGAACTGTAGATGGTGGGCTCAAGTGTAAGATACCTCCAGTTTTTACAACATAAGATTAGTGAAGTTTTGGATGAGATGCCGTTATGCGTAAGAAATAAATTGTGGTTTCAACTGGATGGAGCGCCCGTCCATAATACAATTGTTGTTAGAAATTGTTTAAACCAAATGTTTCGAGGTAAAGTCATTGGTCCTGGTTTTGACTGTCATTGGCCGCCGAGGTCCCCGCACCTTACACCCCTTGAATTTTTTTTCTGGGGATACTTAAAAAATAAGGTGTACAAAAACAGGCCATTTAGAGACATTGACCATTTAGAGAATATCATCCGGCACTGTATTTCTGAGATAAATCCAGATTTTATAAGTAAAGCTGTAAGACACGTTTCAAAACAAATTGAAATTTGTATAGAACGGGAGGGCAGGCACACAGAAATGTAATAGTTATTAATAATTCTAGTAAATAGTTTTAGCAAACTGATTTGTTAAAAGAATTCTTTATTATTAATATTAATTATTAATACATCGCCTACTTGTAAACTATATTTTTGTTGAATAAAATGTTTCGAGCGATTAATATTTATTTTTTTTTGGTCCAATATTAATTAAGTAAAATTTCAACGAAAGCTTCCTAATATTTTCTTTTTGTACATCTGTTTACTAACTTAAGAAAAATGAGAACGTCGTTTTTGGCAAAACTGATGTAATTAGATAAACTTTGCATCAAACATTACATACTGATCAATAACAATTTCAGTTTTTGAAGCAAAATAAATAATTGGAAACAAAAATTTTACACAAAATTGCATTAAGATAACAAATGAAGTAAAGGCAAATGGTTTTACATCGATGTATAAAACTTAATCTACGAGGGTTGATCAAAATTTTCAAGAAACTGGCAAAAAATAAAAATTGTATTAGACTGTCAAAATTTCGTACAGAGGCTAAAAATGCCCAAATAAACAACTTTCTCGAATAAAGATTTTCGACATTTTGATAAATAAGGGCATTTTTGAACCTATTTTATTAAAAATGTCAAATTTGACAGGTAACGCAAGTCGTGTAGCTGCTTCAGTATACGTCATTTTTGGTTTTTAGGTAAGCAAAAACTAACTGCTGTTTCAATTTTTACCAGGGTTGAAAAAAACATGTTTTTTTTATATTTAAACAAAACATGTGTTTTTTATTGTTTAAAACAGTTTTTTTTGTTTTAAACATGTTTTATTAGGCAATTAAAAACATGTTTTAAACAAAACATACCCATGTTTAAAACACGTTTTAAACAAAGATAAATTCAACTTTGACGACTTGTATCTCATGGGCAATTTTATATTTAACTGTCTGACAAAAGTTTAAGCAAAAATAAAATAATTTTGAATGTAAACTACGAATTTACAGCGTGGCCTTCAGTGGCTAATTTTACGTTAAAATATGGGGAAACTCATAAAAGTTATTGTTAGAAATTTTTAATTATGTTCACGTTAAGTGAAGAAATCTATGAAAATAGAACAAATTTAAAATTCGCATGTTAACGCCAAGGTCAAAATATATCTAGTTGAATGTTTGTTTTTTTCATAGAATTTGAATAACTGTTAGTTTCTCTGTTTCTTTTAAGATCTACAATAATATTTAAGCTTACTTTGCATTATTTGTTTGAAGCTATTAGTATTAGTCCTGTTAAATGTTAAATGCTCAACTTTAGGTTAATAATAATATATCCATATGTATGTTCCAATTATTTTTGTGTTTTTTTTTTTCAATTTTTTTGGGTGATATGAGGAGACAAAAAAAAGTGATATTTGACATCTACTACATTGAGAAAAAAAGAAAAAAAAACAGTATATTTTAATAAATGTTTTAAACATGTTTTAAACACCTGTTTAAAACACCTAATAAAACATCAGGTCGTGTTTAAAACATGTTTAAAACATCTGGTTTAAAACATTTTGTTTTAAACATAACAACCCTGATTTTTACCTATACCTAATAAAAAAAAATCCCATTTGATGCGGACTTTCTTGAGGACACTGTATAGGTGAATTTTATTAATAGATCTTCGAAATATACAAAAATGTTATTTTCGGGATACCTTAACTAGGAGACTTTTGAGGAAACTTCGTGATTCATATTTACCGTTACTGTTGCGCCCTCTAGCGCTAGTCTGAGAAACTTGAAAATAATTTCCAGCAATTTCTCATGACCACTTTCCCTAATATATTTTTTTTCCGCAAGCCATACGACTAACACTTTCTGAGATACGGCCGACAGCAATTCTTAGTGGGACATCCGGTACATTCACCCTCAACAACGAACCAAATGTTCAAAATTGCCGGTATTGGAGCCAAGAAAATAAACACCGTCTTGTTCATACTCAGACGCAATATCCACAAAAAATAAATGTTTGGGCGGGAATTGTAGGACATCTCGTTATTGGACCATTTTTTATGGAAGGCAACCTTACAGCAGTTACCTATGTGGACTTACTACAAAATCGAATTGAACCCGCACTAGAAGAACTTGTACGCGAAAATCAGGAGATCTGGTATCAAATGGATGGTTGTCCTACCCATAATTCTCTCATAGTTAGGGAATACTTGCAAAATATTTTTAACGGAAATATTATTGGGACACGGCATCTAATCTTTTGGCCAGCCAGGTCTCCTGACCTTTCGCCAAACGACTTTTTTTTGTAGGGTAACTTAAAAAATTTTATTTATAAAGATGTAAAATTCGAAAATCTAGACCAGCTAAAAAACTGTATTTCGTTAGAGTGTGACAGAACTTCTCAATATCAACTCAGTAACGTTAGAAATAAATTTTATGATCGGCTAGGATATTGTTTAGCTGGTAATAAAGGGATGCTTGAACTAATTAACTAATGTTTTTGTGAAAATCTGTAGTCTTAGGTATGTTATGTTAACACGTTGAAGGACACCCGCGGCATTTGACATCACATGCGCATTGCAGAAACGGTCGCAAAAATATCAGTGTAACCTAAAAAAAGCACCTTGATATTTTTGTTAGTTTTTGACATAGAAATGTCAATTTTGTAGCAAAAGGCTTCTAAAATGCTCAATATTATCCTCATGTTAAAAAATTAATGCGTCATATGACGTTATGTCACACCAAAAACCAAAATGTCTTCAGAATGCCATTGACGTTAAATGCCGCATATATTTTTGTTTTGAAAATAACACTAATTTTACAGGAGAACTTTGAAATGAACACAATAAAACAATTCTAAATATCAAAATAGCAAAGTACGTGCTATTCTAAGAATAATAACAATTTGAACTTCATTTATGCCAGTTCGCAAAACATGTTGGGGATTTCCAACACAGCCAGTGTGCACTGCCAGGGTGTTTCCTTTCGCTTCTTTTCGACTAAACATTGCCTGCATCTTTTATAAAATTTACCCTTTCTTTTTGATCTTTCTGGAATAGGGATAGCTGTCAAAATATGATTTTCGCCATCTCCTCGTCTTGACGCTCTTTTCCTAGTTTTGACTGGCACCGCCGCTACAAATTCCCTGCCATCTTTTTTTTCTGTTTTTCCTAGTAATTCTCTAATCACTTTTTCCCGAAATGATGAAAAGCTTGTTTTTTTTTCTAAGCTATTAAATGTAAAACGCATTCCACATAGCAACGTCCAATAAGTGAAATATCACTTTTTTGTACCACCTAACCATTTTCTTCGGGCAAGAATAATAACTTATCATTTGATCTAACCTGTCTATGCAAGACATATGTTCATTATATTGTGCTATTTGTAGGGGTTTCATAGTTTTTTTACCATGTTTGTTTTCTACTTCGATCATCATCGGAATTTGTGCAGTGGAAATGGAGAGTACCTCACGCTTATCTCTCCATTTTGAAACATAAACATCATTTGAGCGACGCCAGACATGCTCACCACGTTTCAATTTAGCGGCTGTTACCTCTTTGGGATTGCCAGACCTATTACTTCTTAAGGTACTAGTTGAGTGCGTTTTTCTGGCCAAAAGTTTATTAGATAGGGTGATGCTGTTGTAAAAATTATCCATATAAGTTGTATGTCCTTTGTTTAAATACGGTTCCATTAAATGAAAAACTATCGAATCTATCTTTGACGACCCTACATCATCACGATTTGTTTTTCCTTTTTTAGATTTCCACGTTTAAGATATAACCATCACTAGAGCAAAGTTTTGAGTTTTGTGTGGACGCTCTACTAAACTAGCGCTGCGACTAGTTCTTGAAATTGATGCTGAAATAAATAGAAATAATTCGTTTTTGTTTTCGAAAACATATAGCATTATTGCCCTTTTAGAATCTATAGGTTAGGATTCTTTGTAGGTACACTTGTTCTTAGATCAAAAAAGAATATAACATACGCTACATTAAAATTTAAGTTTACTTACGCTGATTTTTATCACCTTCTAAACTTCTGTTTTTTTTTTCAAAATCAGAGTCTTCATCGGTACTGTATGGGTCATGTTCTGAAGTAATATCGCTTTCACACTCATCATATCACCATAGCAGTTTCTGCTTTTCATTTCGTTCATTTTACGAATTATTGTCTTAAACCACGTTTAATGCTAGACTACTAAACACGTACTGATTCAACCACACTTTTGTAACTGTCCCTACGAATGCAAAATTGTACCAACCATCCTAAAAATGTGGACTTAAGTTCCTAATATGACACTCTTTTAGTAATACATGTAAAATATACGCCATATACCGCTAGCTCCCATAAAAGCACCGATATGCTATGAAAATCCGTCATATCACGTTAGTGCCTAAATAAACACATTACGCCTTGCGGCATATGCCGCTAGTGCCTAAACATCAACACACCATGAAAATGGATGTCCTTCAACGTGTTAAATTAAAGGCTTAGTAAGAAAAATATAATGGTGTCCTTTATTTTGGATGTGTGATTGCCGGATTGGTGAAACGAAAATGTGTTTTTAATGTGAAATAACCTTTATTCGTTATGTCAAGCTTAACGTCAATTTTTGACAATATCGTCATAGAAATTACTTGCTGGTGTTTGCTGTATTTCCTAAACTATGAAAATTTCGTAATTTTGCCATCACATTTAATTGAATAAGTTAGGATTGGCTTATTAAAATTTATTCAAACTTGGCACATGGGTTTATTATATCGGCCTCTTCAAAAAATTATAATACAATTTTTCTCTAAAATGTACAGGGGAGCCAATATTTAGACACCTCAAAATTTACATGGGATTTCCTATGTTTAACTAAGTCATGCATCACCCGGTATATCAAATTTTTGATAAGAGTAATTTGACATATAAGATGAATTAATCACGCGGAAAATTTTTAAAGCTTACTACGCGTTTTGTTTTGTCTTACGTTACAACAAAATTTTTATATTCCAACTTTTTGTTCGTGAGTGTAAACACAGAATATTATTCAAATACCTATCACGTACAAAATTCAGGGATCGTATTTATACATTTTTAAAAACAACAATAAGTACCATAGAATGGAACCCTTTACATCTTTGTTTAGGTTTGATTTATATTTTATTATATTTTTTATATAAGGGGATCTTATTCAAGATTTTTATAATGTATCATGCATACAATTTAACTTGATAAACATGCTTAAAAATAATATAATAGCCTACTTGCTTACTTGTTCCATTATTGGTTCATACGGAGCTAACATATCGGGTAACTTTCTGGGCATTGTAGCAGATACCAAAATAAGTTGTGCTTGCGACATTCTTTTAATCAGACCCTCCATTCTCTCAATAAACGAATCATCCAGCAGTGTATCTGCTTCGTCTAATACTAACCATTGTACCTAATAAGTTAATTAACAAATACAAAATAATATACAGAACAATGGCAATACTAAAATCGAAACCTTTTTATTATTGATTTCTTAGAATTTAATTGTTAATAAAAATTGGTGCAAGCTTACACAAAACTTTTTAATATTGTGTCATTCTTACTAAAGATAATTTCCTCAAAAATAAAAATGTTTTCTGGCATTTAGTATGACCTAATTATAATTTCCCTTTAATGTCATTATAATTATTCATTGATTTGTAAGGAGATGTCCATTACCTCATTTAATTTAAAAATTCCAACTGTAGATAATTTTCCTAAAGCTCCAGGTGTGGCTACTAGAATATCAATTTCATTAAATGAAGGATTTGTCATCATACTTTTTGTTCTCCCTGAAATTTAGAGAATCAGATATATTTATATTTAATTTTTATATATTTTCATCGCAAAGACTAGTTACTTTGTGCTATGTATTACGTACTGTATGTTTTGATAAAATAAAATAAATTAATTAATTAATAATATTAATTACTCAGCTGCTGATATGTTTCGATTTGCAAAATTTCAGCTCACTCCGGTCACGTTATCCCGTGCCGCCGAGGGCGAGGATTTCTGAAAATTTTTACATGCTGTTTCCAATATAAAATGCACGCATATTGGTATAATAGCGATGTCTGCATCGTTTGTTAAACATTTACCTAATATCAAACAGGTCGAGACTGGCGCGCAACCGCAAACCTCTAGGACGCAACCCCACTACTTATACCACATAAATCATACCAGTCCCAGTCAGTCAGTTTAATTATTTTATTTTTGACCGGTATATTATTAGCTTATAACGTCTTAGTTACGCAGAAATTATAAGGGTCATAACTCCCTTGGGATATTAAGAAAAATTTGACATAAAATCAAACGATTGACATCTAATGTCAATTTGATTGTCACCTATTGAAACATTTATTCCACTTTAAAAATGAACAAAATGTTACTAAAATCGGTCAGAAATAAAATTATCTATGTATCACTGGAATTATAAGGGTCTCAATTACCTCGGAAAATTGCTGTCCCTCGGGCCAAAGGCCCTCGGGACGTAAACTTTGCCCTCGATAATTAACAGCCGCTTGCAACGACTTTTTTTTAAAGGACCTTTAGGGTAAAGGCCCGTTAATGTGCCATTAGAGTATTTTGTATCTTGCACCGATTTTAATGGTCTTATAAAGCGTTCTATAAAGGACCATTAGTTAATTGGCCAAATTTGGTCACTTAAAGCTGTTTTAAGGTTAATTGTTTGATTTTTGACACAAAACTCAAAAACAGACAGAAGAAAAGATGGATTATGTAAACGTTATTGAAGATGGGTTGGTAGAGGATGGTGTTGCAGATGATTTGGAAATATTGGATTTTGTTGTATTTGGCTTCCCTCGAAGACTCAATGAGCGCCGTAATTATTACGAAGAAATGGACCAATTTGGTTCTTTTCGAAGGTTTAGGTTAACCAAAGCAACTGTACTGCATCTTTTAACACATATTGAGGATCAATTGGAATATCCAGATAGGTACTTTTTAAAAAACTCAACACAATAAAACACAAACAAAAAGAAAACCAAAAATAATTTTGATTGAGATATTTGAATTTTAAGCACAAGTCAATTTAAAGTTTAAATCAAGGCCCTCCAACAGAAAAACGCAAAAATTACAGCGTCCTTGCGACGTTGCCATATTGTAACAAAAATTAAAGCATAGTTAGTTAAAATTTTGAGGAAATGTTTCCGTGCAAATCATTTGCAACTTAAGTAACAATTAAAATTAAAGGCCCATTTGTTAAATAACAATTAATAAAAAGTCGCTGCAAGTAGCTGTAAGACCATTATAATTCCCTAGATACATAAATAACTATTCTTTGCGGGGTGTGCGTTGTTATAGTGGTTTTAATGGCTTCGGCTTCAAAAACAATTTTGCATAAGGATTGTGATGTTTATTTGATGGGAAGCTTTTCCCCTCAAATTGTTGCCAATAAACTACCGTCAAATAGACAGATTCTAAAAGCATTATTTTTTAATTTACGACAAGTCAAACTTAAACTTTAAGATAGTGCGCGGTTAGCCGTAAAAGAGAGTTGTGTTTTGGGAAAAAGCGAGAATACCGACCCAAAGTGATAAAAATTGTATTCCAAAGTTAAAAAAGTTATATGAGGAGTGATGAAATTCTTGATGCCCAAAAGAATGTATTGTTAGACGATACTGTTTCCTTCTCAGAAACGCTTTTTAAGAACCAGAATTTGGAAAACCCGGAAATGGCTATAAAAGAACATAGATCTCGAGGTCGTAAATCGGTAATTACTGAACGTCTGGTATCTACTATGGATAAATGCAAAATAAGCGATAGGCAGGCCGTTCATATTATTTGTGCTGTAGCAGAAGCTTTAGGAGAGAATTTAAGCACAGATTGTCTATTCGACGCTGTCGTCAAGCTATAAGAAAAAAGAGAGCTGAAAAAATAAAAGAAGAATTTAAAAATGTTGCACTCGATGCAGCAGTAATACATTGGGATGGAAAGCTTTTACCTGCGTTAACAGAAAGATCGACTGCCAATTGTTATTACAAATGGTGATATTGAACAGATTCTTCACGTTGTAATACTGGAAAATGGTACAGGAAAAGCATAGGCTGAAGCTATATTTGAGGTTTTGCGCGATTGGGGTTTGGAAAATACAATAAAAGCTTGTTGTTTTGATACCACTGCTGCTAATACTGGTTCGTACAATGGTGCTTGCGTCTTACTGGAACAATTACTAGAAACCAGCCTATTCTATCTTCCCTGTAGACATCATATTTTAGAAATTGTGCAAAAAACTGGGTTTCGTCTACGTTTTCTGCACAGTCACCACGATCTGACTTCAACTTGATTAAAGACTTGTACGAGTACAAAAAAAATAATGAACACATATCTAAAATTGCTTTAGAAAAATTCTTACGTCATTTATGGTTTTTAAGTTCAGAGGCTGTAGCGTTTTCTTGTTTTGATGAAAATGTCCCTTTCGAAGTAAAGCGGAAAATGTGTCAAACATTTTTTGAAAAGTATGAGTCAGATGCAAAAAGTGTTTTGTGTAAAAAGGTTAACTTAAAATATTCTGATCTAGAAGATATTGTGAATAGAGATTGGGAACAGTTCGTATGTTCAGGTACTAAAAGATGTTTTATTCGTTTTAATATAAATTCCTTTCCTGAATGAAGATCCATCAAAATGGATTACAAACAAAGAATATCAGCGAGGCAAAGATATCATTGATAAAATTGAAGTGACGAATGATACAGCTGAGAGAGAAGTGAACTAACCTAAAACTAATAGAATATAATAAAATCGTTATGTTACTTTTTCTCCTCTCGGCGGATCGGATTAATATGAAAGAAGGGAGCTGAAAATGTATAGACATAATTTTTTCATTGTAGAGAATCATTCTAAAAAATAGCATCCAAAAAAAAAATTTTTTTTTGTTATATAAAAATAAGGACCACCCTAGTGTTACAGCTTCAGTATTGTGTAGTATAACAAGAGGCGCAGGGTTACCATATTATGTATTTTTTTTTATCACTCTATAAAGCAGATTTAATCTGGCTTGTAAAATATACAGGATGTTGTTTAAGTACGTGGCCAAACCTCAAAGGGTGATACTTTGAGTGATTCTAAGACGAAAAGTTTATATAAACATAGGTCCGGTAATGCCTCGTTTCCAAGATACAGGGTGTCAAACTTTTTTAAAATAATCGTTTTTTCGTAAATATCTAATACTTAATCCTTTAGCCGATTTTGTTGAAATTTAGCAGTGTTATTTAGGGTAGTAAAGGGCTAATTTAGCCCTGGCTGGATTAAAATTTTTAAGTCCAATGGCGTCCCGGAAGGCACCTTAACTAAGATTTTTGACAAAAAAATGTGCGCCACTGATTTTTTTGAAATTTTTGTATTTCTTGCGCATTAGGCAACTAGAACTAAATTTTTTTAATTTTTAGCATTTTTTCCGTTTTCGAGAAAAAACATAAAAATTACTTTATGGCAATCAATACATTTTTTTTTTGTTTCATAAATATTAAAAACTGTTTCTATTGTTGTCCGTGGACATGGAATGTAGTGATTTTTATATATGATTAAGCAATTAAAATTAAACGAAATTCATCTTTTTTTCAGATTAACTGTTTTCGATAAAACAAATAACGTTATTTATTACTGCAGTGTTTTGAGAAGTAACAAAAAAGTAAGCCATGGTAGGGAAAACAATAATTGTTCAAACAAATTTGACTTTGGCATAACTGACATAACTTTAAACAATACATACGTAATTATTTGACGTGCTCTCCAGAGTTTTAAGCTATAAAATTCGTTACTGATATTAAAAAATGGTTCAGTTTACAAACTCAGAAATGGCTGATATGAATTTTGTCTATGGAATGGCCCAAGGCCATTCCAGAGCGGCTAGACGCATTTATCAAGAGAGATATCGTCGCCGTCATATGAAAAGTGCCTAAATCCACTTTTTCAGAAATCAAGATTTCAGTGCCATCTCTTTTAGCACTTTAAAATCTACGATTTGGCTATAATAAATTCAAGCTATGCTGTTAGATGGTGCCACAATACTCATAAATGAAGTGTGTCCAACGGTCTTTTCGATACCATGAATATTGCGTAAGTCGCGCTTTCAATGACTATTAACTGTCATTTAACAGTGTTTAATTATTTCCATGAAATAATTATTAAAACGTGTCGCAAAATACTTTAGGTAAGTAACGAAATGTATAATATTATGTATATTTGGTTTAGTGTGTATATTATTGTTAGTTTTTAAGCCCTATATATCTTACCAGGAGTTAAGCATTTTTCATTATCAGCAAGATTGGAGTTACGCATTCTTCATACTTAAAAATATTATAGATTTTAAACTTAATATCATAAAAAATCCAAACTAGACGGATGCATTAATTTTTTTGGGATTTGTATGACTATATTTTTGGATGTTGCGAATTATTCTGTTTCGGTTTTTTATACACAATACCAAAACATTCTTGCTTTTCTATAAGGTGACTTCAAATTTTAAAATAAATTAAATTACGTTAAGTTCTGTAAATTCATCTTTCAGTTGTTTCAAAAGAAAAGTTAATTTTGATATAAAGTAAAATCGACCACAAATATTTTTTTTTTTTTTAGAATGAATCACAAATCAAAGAGCTTCAAAATTTTAAGCGAAGTTCTTATAGAATCTTCCAGTACCCAATAACGGCCTCAAAACGACCTAGATTTTGATATTGTAAAACATCCAGATAATAACGAATTATCGCTTGCAATTAACAACTTACAACAGGAATGTTTTCAAGCTAAGGAGAAAATATTGACCCAAATATAGGTGATGCAGTTTTCGTTAAGTCCTACTTAACACCACCGAATATTTCGGTGCCCTAATAGACATAGATTGCTTAAATTATATAACAATAATTGAAGAACAAGAAACGATATTTCAAAGAATTGTCAATGAAAATGTAACAACAGACGCAAAGTAAAGATGACTCAGATGAAGATTGGGCCGAAAGTGAATGCAGATCAGAACAAGCTGTCCAAAATACTTCAGAATCCGATGGAACTGATAATAACGATAACGCTGAAAACGATGTTGGTCTGAATGATTACAACCAGAAACTCCATAGAACTAAAATTGACTTAAAGGAGATAGAAAGTGTTGACCTAACCAATAAAATGCGAAAAAGGAAGAAAAACAGACTGAGCGACTCTAACGATTGGGAATGTAATGTTAACAAGAAGAAAAGAGAACAAGGAGATATGTATTAAGAAAGAAAAGATAACAACTTTATAGTAAAAAAAAAACATAAGAAAAATAAAGAATCGATGCTTATGTTCAGAACAAAAAAGTAATGGTTTCCAATGCTACGAGATTAATGAAGAAGAAAGGTAATACATTTTTAAAAAATTCTGAAATTACTCTTGGAAAGAAAAATAGGTCTATGTCTTAGGAAGAACAATGGTAGAAGAAACCAAAAGAGCAAGAAACAGAAAAAAAGATGGTACAAGCCGAGGAACTGCAGTCTTTTTTTTTGGATAAAAAGCAAAATGAGAGAGTAAAGGTATGTAAACCCATGTTCTGTAACACCTTAGGAATGTCCTTACGGACTGTTACTCTCTGGATTCATAGAGGTCTCATTTCCCCAGAAAAATCTAATATTAGTAAAGATTTAGATACTAACATAACGAATAAACCCCGATGGAGAAACAAATCCGAGCTCTATATTCTGTAGAAAGATACCTGGTGTAAGGAAAACAAAATTCAGCCAGCAAGTATCACTACTTGTTTTTTTCAAAAACATCTTTTATTATTCGCCCTCTAAGAATTGTAATTATTAAATTTATATTCTTAATAAAGACTATAATTATTATTATTATTATTATTATTAACTTTTCTATAGAAAAAATAATAAGACCAATTGTTTATAACAAATGCATTTGGAGGCATTTAGCCTTTTATAAGAACATGAACCATTTTTCATGTTTCTTGCATTTTTTCTATTTCTTATAATAATTTTATCCCTACTAAACAAGCTTCTCAAAAAATGAAAACTGCTTAAGTCCATAAGACGTGACGGTTTAAGGCAGCCATGTCAAACTCAAAATCACTGGTTGGCCAAAAGCATGAAGACCATAGACTAGGTGGGCCGCAAAACCTAATCTTAAAGAAGACAAACTACTGAAAATCTTAACGAAAAAAGTACTATTATGTTAGATTAGAAGTATATTTATTAAATTTCCAATAAAAAGGACATTACAAAAACTTACAAACATTAACTTCTTTTGCCAGATATTTGACATCTTTTGTCTTTAATTAAGTTGTCTATTTGTGGCGTGAATTTATCGGCGGAAATAACTTTTAAAACTGCGTCCAAGTGTGCGTCCGTCAATCGCGATCTTGCGGGAGATTTGTTTCCTTTCATCAAAGAAAATAATTGTTCACACTTATAGGTACTTCCAAACATTGACAGGATTTTACAGGCAAATTTTCTCATTTCTTGGTATTGAAAAGGCAAGTACTTATAAAATTCGAATGTACCAACACTATCAAATTTTTCTTTTAAATGGGTTTGACACTGAATCTCAATCACTTCCATCTGCAAGTGAGGGGGAACTTTATCAATATCGATAGTGAAAAGACCAGTAAATAAAGAAAAATTGTTTTCTTGGGACTTAAAATCCTGAAAACGCTTTTCAAATTCTGACAGAAGGCTTCCCATTTTCTCTGTATACATTTTGTATGATATTGGGCCACTTGTACTTTCCTGATACGCCTTGCAAGTCGGAAAATGTGACAGATTATTCACCGCTAACTGGTTTTTCCACAGCATCATCTTACACTTGAAAGCTTTAACATGATCATGCATATCTGTTATAACTTGACGTGGTCCTTGCAATTTCGTATTTAAGTCCGACAAGTGTTTTGTGATGTCTACCATAAATGAAAGATCTTGTAAAAAAGGTACGTCGGATAATAAGCTGACATCTTGTTCTTTCACTTCCATGAAAAGGCGTATTTCTTCTTTGAGTTTCCAAAACCGATCGAGAACCATAGAACACGAAAGCCATCGCACTTCTGCATAATAAGGTAAACCAGTGTACTCACTTTCTAAATCACGTAAAAACGCAGAAAACTGTCGCTGATTCAAGCCACGTGACCTTATGAAGTTTATCATTTTTTTCACTGACTTTAAAACGCTTTCCAACTTGATCACTTTTGAGCATAAAACTTCTTGGTGGATTATGCAATGAACATGATGAAAATCTGGTTTGTCACTGCCCGTTTCTCTGATCTTTGTTTGTAATATTTTAATGAAGCCATTATTTACTCCAGTCATTGAAGGAGCTCCGTCTGTTGCAACGGAACACAGTTTTGACAAATCTAAATTGTACTTTTGCAGAAGTCCATAAACAGCATTGAAAATATCCTCCCCAGTTGTTGTATCATGCAATGGTACTAATTCCAGTAATTCTTCATAAACGTTGATATCTCTATCAACAGCACGAAGAAAAATAGCGAGTTGCGCCACACCACACACATCTGTACTTTCGTCACAGGCAATAGAAAATGCAATGAAAGAGTCTGATTTTGTTTTTATCTGTTCGCTTATATTGGCAGCCAACTCGGTAACTCTTTTAGCGACAGTATTCCGGGACAAGGATATATTTTGAAAAGCCTTCACGCTCCCGGGACTTACAATTTCCGCGGCCTTTACAAGGCACTCTTTTATAAATTCACCTTCAACAAATGGTTTTGAGTGTTTTGCGATCAACTCCGACAGTACGTAGCTCGCTTGAACGGCAGATTCATTTTCTTGCTTTGGACGTGTAAACATAAGCTGTTGATCTTTTAACCGTGATTTTAACTCTTTTAACTTTTCGTTTCTAATCATGCCTGTATACTTGTCAAACTTAGTTTTATGACTATCATAGTGACGTTTTATATTATATAATTTTGGGACACCGACTGTACTGTTACAAATCAAGCAAATAATTTTGTCTTTCACTTCACAGCAAAAAAACTCTAATTCCCACTTTTCTTGAAAGATACGATGCTCATCTCCAAGTTTCCTCTTACTTCCACTTGGTTTTGAAACAGACATGTTAAAAACTTTATCCGAAATAAATAACAATAAGTACTGTTACGTGTTGTAACAATAAGTACGCAACTAAACTCGCAATTCTATCGCAACTGACTCATAACTAACTGAACAACTGAACTCAATCGAGCGGTATTGGCTTATATACGGATTGTGATTTCTCGACAGTTCTTTCCAGAATGTTCAGGTAGCGTCATCTGTATTCTCGCGCGATAAAACTTTCCGGAACAAGCCAGGCTTTTAGGTTGAGCGCGCATCTTAGTTCATGCTCCTAAACATAGATGGCACTATTTGGGCCATTTTTTACCAATCGTAACAGTACTTTATTTTCGGTTTTTAACAGGCTCGCGGGCCGCATTACATGGCTGTTTTCAAAATTGATTCGGGGCCGCAGGAAAATGCTCAGTGGGCCGCATGTTTGACATGGCTGGTTTAAGGAGTGAAAGTTGCATAAGTCCATTTACTTCACTAAAACTCAATATAAATATATTTTTTGTTTATAAAACTTCTAGTTAGAGCTTACAATGGAACATTATAAGAAAGTAAACTTTAAAGCAAAGATATCTTCGTTTCCAAACGTTTTTCTTGTCCCCTGTAAAATTTGCTTTTTTAGACTTAGGCACTTTTCATATGACGAGACGATATCCCCATCGCATTGCACTAAATAGACAAACATTTGTAAGAAAACATGAAAGGCTGTGCGAATCTGGCACCTTTCAACAGTAAGAAAAGTGGAGATGGAGGAAGCAGTTTTACATGAAGTTGAGCGTAGCCCCGATACAAGTACACGCAAAATTGCACAACAATTAAACATGTCTAGGTTTACTGTATGGCAGATTTTAAGGGAATATCAACTGTATTCTTACCACATACAGCGTGTTCAAGCGTGCGGATTTTCTCCAGCGAGTTGTTTATTGTACGGGGCCTTTGCAAAAACAGGTAGCACTTCGACATTTCTATTCCATAGTATGTTTACCGATGAAGCGTGTTTTTCCCAAAATCCAATTATGAACTTTCATAACAATCATAGCTGGGCTAAAGAAAATCCGCATGCGAAAATAATTATCAACAACAGTTTTCCGTAAACGTTTGGGTTAGTATTGTGCGTGCGTGCGTAGGGCCCCATCTCACTTTAGCATAGCAGCACGTCTATATAGTCACATTTCTAGATGCAACTTATGGAGAAAAGTGGATCGGTCGCACAGATCCACAGTCATGGCCACCCAGGTCACCGGATTTAAATCCCTAAGATTTTTTCCTTTGGGGGCATTTAAAGTGCCTCGTTTATAAAACTCCAGTCAACACTGAAGAAGAATTAATCCAACGGATACGGATTTCATGTGATCAGTTAAGACATACGCCGGGAATATTTCAACGTGTTCGGCAATCAATGTTAAGACGAGGTAATGCTTGCATTGAAGTTGAAAGAGGACACTTTTAGCAACTATTGTAAGTTTCGTGTTACCTATTGTTAAATGTTTTCTTACTAAAAAAAATAGCGTACCATTTGTATGGTCGAGAGTGTGGTTTTAACAAAGCGTTTCTCTTGTTCGTTTTTTTTTTTAATTTCCAGTGTTACCACTGTGCACGTCACTGGCCAAATGAGACAAACAATTTTCAACTTTAAAAGATTGATTTGTATTCATTAATATAAATTCATTAAATATTTCAACACCCCGTAAAAAACAATCTTTGTATTAAAGAAGTTTATCCCTTTTCTTTTCGTCAGACCCAATCCTTAGACGCGTTTCGCCGTATTACGGCTCATCGGCAATTCGATTGCCACGTGCAACATCTCGCATATGTAATTTTTTATTATGTTGTCCCAGCGACATGCAGTAAAGTGATTTTTATGTTTTTTCTCAAAAACGCAGCAACTGGACTTAAAAATATTAATCTAGTAAGGGCTAACCTAGCCCCTTACTACCTTAAATAACACCGCCAAGTTTCAACAAAATCGGCTAGAGGATTATTAAGATGTTTAGAAAAAGAATCACCTTTTGAAGTTTGGCCACGCGCACTTAAATAACACCCTGTATAATAATATACTATAGCGGGGCGACTTACTCCAGGTTAGTTGTAGGTAATTGTAAGAATAAGACGCAAGAACGTCGGAAGGGCCAAGTGCGTTAAACTTTGAGGGATAATGTCGTAAAATAAAGTAACTGCAAAACTAAGGTTGTTATCATTAATATTAATATATACTCACAAAGTTAGTTATCGAACAAAGAACCACACTCGTATTTTAAGAATTGAGTAGGACATATTAAAAATTATTAAAACATAATACTTACCCCCAACTAGAGTTTGGACTTTAACACCTACAGGATCACCTAACAGTTTTGCCATTTCCCCTGCCTGATATGCCAGCTCTCTATTAGGCACCAAGATGACTGCTCTTGGGGAGTTTAAATTTAATACTTTTTTATTGTCAACAATACTCTGAATTATTGGTAAGATATAGGAAATTGTTTTACCACATCCAGTTTCTGCTGCTAAGAGTGTATGCACGCCTAGGTAAATAAATAATAAAATAGATCAAATTGTAAGCAACAAATTGTTTATTATTAACGTTATGGAAAATAAATTCCTATGTATAGGTACTTATTCTAGGATCTAAAGAAAAAAATCTAAGAATTCGGGTTTTTTTATGGTCTCTATTTTTTTTTTAAATGTCATTGTGTAAGTGAACTGCTGAATCTATATCCCATCACACTATTTAATTTTTATTAAAAAACATGTTAATCGAAAAAATAACATTAAACAATAAAATCAAAGCTGTTGGAAGCAGGTATATACACTGTTGCCACGGATGGGGTAGACAAGAGAAGAAATTTATTTATTTATTCAATATTTATCTCTCAAAAGTGTACACTTTTATAGATAAGTCTAACTAATAATTAAGATAAAAAATATAGAAAATAAAATATAAAATTAAATGAAAAAAAGTGAGACAAACAATGTATAAATGAATACAATAAAATACACTAGTCAAGCAGTACACACTAGACATCATTATTATTATTATTATTGTTGATATTACCGCCTTCAATTGGGTTTAGTCTTAAAGCCACCGTAAAATTCACTATTCTATAAGGACTTATACAAATCAGGTATTTTTTCAGTCTTTTCTTAAAAGCTCCATTATTCAGTGACTTTATTGATGTGGGTAATTTATTAAACAACTCAATTCACAGGTAGTTGAGTTTAGATAGTCTGTGTTTTGGAATAAGAAGGCTTGTGTTGTGTGTTGTGTGTTAATGTGCAGTTTGGTGTTGGTAACGTTGTCCAATATTATTTATGCAGTCAGTATGTTCAATGAGGCAAAGTGCGTTTTACAGATTTCAATATTATTTATGTTTGCCAGTATCCCAATAGCTGCCTTCTGCTTGCCAAACACCCGCTACAAATGGTTTGAGCAGCGTTACTCCATGCAAAAAATGAACCAAAAAGTAAGATACAAAAAAAGGTAATTCTATATAAGTTTTTGCTTGCAATAAGATCCACTGTGACGTACATAGACAAATGTGGGATATTTTTCGCCAGGAAGAACTAGAATGAAATAACGATTCTGTTCCAGTTTCAGATGAACTAAATAACTTATTCTGTTAAAATTCCAGTTCCAAAACAATTATTTTGCTTCGGCTAGTACCAATTTGTAACGGCTCTGATCCAGTTCCATACAAAATAAGAAATTTTACACACAGTTGCGAGTTGTGACCTTAATGAGGTTTGCCAGTTAAAAAATATTATTTTTTTTTTAAATAATCGGTATTATATTAGGTATGTCAATGGCAATAAAGATAAACCAAACTAAACATTTACGAAGTAGGTGTGTTCTCAGTTGCATTTATTAGCTTAATTTTAATTTGTCATAAATATGAATTCTGTTAACTAACCTTAATTGAAATAAAAAAAAATAAAAACAGCACAACACCTCTATTAAAAAATATCAAAAAATTCTGCACTTTTACAGTCACTCTTAAAAAGTGGTCTTTGATATTTACTGGAGTTTATTTACTGCTCGTTCAACCGATTGAGGATAAAGGTAGGCATACTTTTATATTTAAGTGTAAGTACCTATGCAATTATGCACCATCAGGCAGCTAAACCATAAAAATATGTAGACTACTGAATCTATTAAATACCTTTTTGTACAGTGGGTATCGCCCTAGCCTGAAACTCTGTTGCTTTTTTAATATCTTGATTTTTCAAAGCATCAATTACCAGAGTATGAATTCCAAATTCCATAAATGAATGTGTGTCTTCATCATACTCCTTAGGCATAGGAAGGACAGTAAAATAATCATTTTTAGCTTTACTGTGGTTCCACCCTTTTGAAGCTAATGGTACTTCGTCTAATTTACCATAGTATGAGCCCAAATAATGGTCCAGTTTTTTATGTTTACAGGATATTAACAGGGGCCCCTTTTTAACCTTTAGTTTTGGGGTCGCCGATGAGTATTTGACTATATGTTCAATATGGCTTATATTTCTTAGTAATTTATTATACCCTAAACGGCTCGACATTGCTTCAGCTATAACAATGAGAATCGTTTAAAAAGTATAAAATCGGGCAAGAAAAACAAGAGCGGTTTCTAGGTTAATGGTAAAAATATATAAGGTTAATGTCATATGTTAATTTCATAACTCTTCTTTTTGTTTAAGATTATTAAAGGCCATTTGCACGTATGTAGGAACGAAAGATCCGTGTTCTCTCTATTTTAACTATTTAACAGTTAACGATCGTTACGGATGTGCAGTACGAGACGATTATGGAGAACTTGAGGTTAGTCCTCCAGTCCTCGTCAATCGTAGAGTATTTCTATGGAGAACCAATGGTTACAAAATTTTTTGAATAGATAATGTTTTGTCAAAGAGTAGCATAACCGCTACTCTTTGGTTTTGTGCCGACAAGTTAAACCAAACCGTAGTCCCGTGGTAACATTGGTTCGACCGGACCACGGACCTGAGCACAAACGTAGTTCGTAGCTAGTGGTTCGCAGTTCGTGGTCTACCGATTCATAATTTTATGTTGTTTCTGAAAAATTCGTTGTTAACTTCAGGTCGCTGTCCCTATCAACTAGTTTGACGTTTTACATTTTACAATTTTTCATAACATTTGCAAGAAAAACTAAAAAATATCGTTATGGCTAGCGTGGTGGATACTCTGGTTGATATGGGCTTTCCTAGAGAACGAGCGTAAGAAATGTGCCAAGTATCTAAAACTAACTTAACCTAACTAGGTAACTTTTTTTTCGTAGTGAATTAGCCGTTTCGAAAACCGGCAGTCAAGATGTGCAGATTGTTATGGATTGGATATTATCCCATGAAGACGATTTAGATATCGTAGAAGCCCCACAAGAGCCTAACCCACTCGCAATTATACCACTTGCCACTAACCCACTTGCAACAGAAGCTAGTACAACGGTTGAAGAAAGAGGTCCGGAGGAGGCAACAGAAACTGCAGAAAGCTCGGAACCTCCAGTAGCAAAGTCTATCAGATGTGACGATTGTGGAAAACTCTTTAAAAGCAATGAAGAGGTGGAGTTTCATGCCACAAAATCTGGTTAGTACTTAGTATAGGTACTAATCTGGTTAGTACTTAGTATAGGTACTATTGTCATTTTATTTTTCTTTAAGGGTTATGGACAGATTAATTATTCATTTCTGTAATTTAGAGACCTTTTGGGCGATGCTTTAAAAGATGTAAACCTTTGTTGCCTTTTGGGTTCCAACAATGTGTCATTTCTTTTTTTGCAATGCCTCATATAATTTCAATGCTAAGAGAGAATTTTCATTACTCAATTTCCACTGGTCAGATTAGAGCAATACATTCTATCATAATATGTTGCAACCATTGAATTTTTCTTGTTAACTCATTATAACCTAAAAAAAGTGTCTCTGTATTTGCTAGAGTAAAATGATGTACACACAAAACAACAAATTTGTAGTTCCAAAAAGGTAAGAAATTTGGTAATAATACAAATATTTATTTATTCTATCAATAAATAATATTTATTTGTTCAATATTAAGATGCTACATTTACTATAAACCGAGCTATAAACATAATAAAAAAAAACTCAAACTCAAACTCAAATATACTTTATTGTTGAAAGAATTGTTTCATTCTCATTAACAAAGTTTATGCAGTTCTAAATTATACATACATATAATGTATGCATACAATAATTAAAATAGTAAAATCTAATGTAAAAAATAGGGGTTGTTGAACAATGTTGGGAGAGATTTTTCATAGATAACTATTTTGTATTTGTAATTAAGTAAGCACCTACATTTGGACAATGACATTTTTGATAAAATTACACAGGCTTAAAATTGTAACAAACATTTAAAATTTAACACT
Organism: Polydrusus tereticollis; assembly: GCA_963920685.1. Taxonomy (NCBI): domain Eukaryota; kingdom Metazoa; phylum Arthropoda; class Insecta; order Coleoptera; family Curculionidae; genus Polydrusus; species Polydrusus tereticollis. Next base: position 23,963,755 of record OY987328.1, read on the forward strand.
GAATTATTCCTTTATCGAGATCATTAAAGAATTCATTAAGGTTGTAGAAGGCCTTACTGACTAGATATTTTGTTAAGGTAAATTTTAGTTTATTCTTTGGCAGAAAACCAGGAAATTTTGTCTGAGAAACAATTAAAAATTTTTATGATGCTGTATTTTACACATTTTTGGAGGTATGTATAGTTGTATTTTTTAGGTACTAAATTACTTTTATGGTGAGTATTATAATCATGTTTCACATCACAATCGAGGGAAAGATCCCTATCATCACATACAAATATCACCGAGTCCAAAATGTACTAAACTCTCAATATGCGCCTTCCAGTCAAGCCTCCTATCAATCTGCAATCCCAGAAAACGCATACTCTCTTAATGCTTTTAACCCTTTGCCATTGACTATATGTGTTCAACATTTAATTTGGATAATTTTAAGTGCATGGTTGTTAATGCCGGCTTGTCTGATCACGAAGCCGTGGTGGGTAGTGTCACTTTGGATAGTAAAATGACTGGCATTTCAAGGTATAGGTACGGCAGATTGTTTAGCGGAAGCAATTATGATCGTTTTAGACAAATCTGTGCTGGTGCTTGTTGGAGTAGCGCTTTAAACTCACCTGACCCTATTGACTCATTTGATGTACTGATGACAAATTCGTTTAATAGCGCCTTTCCAAAACAAAAAATTAAAATTAAAAATAGCAAAAAACAATGGATAACTAGGGGTCTTAGAACCTCAGCAAAGAACCTTCGCTCACTTCATATGATTCGAAAATTTACAAATAATAACGTATTTCATCAATACTTCAATAAATACCGCTTACTTTACCGTAAACTGATAAGAATGGCTAAAGATATGTATTATGCCGAGCGACTTGAGAGATCGGGAAGTAGACAGAGGGAGAGTTGGTCTATTGTCAATGACATCCGCCACAGGGGAGGGCACACTCAACTTTCTGAGGGACCTCAGCTATCACTCGATGATATTAACAACTATTATTGTACAATTGCCGGTAAATTGACAAGCAACATAAGTCCTGCTATTGACCCAATGACTTATTTAAATAAGGTGTCAGTAAAAGAATCGTTCTATTTTTTTCCTACAGACTTATATGAGCTTAAGAAAACGTTCACGGAAATAATAAACAAAAATTCAGCTGGAGAAGATGAGATATCCGTTAAAATGTTCTTAAATTTGCCCGAAACAGCGCTGAGGGTGTTAGTTGAGGCAATCAATATGTCTTGGGAAACGGGAAATTTTTCCTCGTGTTTGAAGTGTGCCAAGGTTATTTCCCTCCATAAGGGGGGTGACTTTAAGGAGCCATCTAATTATCGACCCATCTCATTGTTATCGACCCTTTCAAAGATAATTGAAAAGATGGTTAAAAAACGCGTAATATCATTTATTGAAAATAACGGTATTCTTAATATTAATCAGTTCGGATTCCAGCAGAATAAAAATACCAATGATGCTATATTTCGTCTTTTGGAGGGTCTTTACGGACATATAAATAGAGGGGGGGTTGCCGCGGCAGTGTTTTGTGACTTATCAAAGGCCTTTGACTGCGTGAGTCATGGGATACTGCTGCGGAAGCTCAGTCGCTATGGTTTCAGGGGAAAAACATTTAACTGGTTTGAATCCTATCTTGGGGGCAGAAGTCAAAAGGTTTTCAGGGGTTCTGTTTGTTCTGAAAGCCGAGTGATTGACTGGGGAGTCCCTCAGGGTTCAGTGCTGGGACCAGTTCTATTTCTTTTATATATTAACGATTTGACGTCTATCGACATTGGGGGAGAGTTCACACTTTTCGCTGACGATACTACAATATTATGGCACTCTAACAATGCTCTTATGTTAAAAGACATTATTGCCTCAGATTTGGTTAGGGTCAAAGAATGGTGTGATTCAAACCTGCTGTCTCTAAACGTCGAAAAAACAAATGTAGTTGGTTTTAAGTGTTCTATGGAGGGCTTGGTCATTGGTGACTCACCCCTTGTGAATTGCCCTAGTACTAAGTTTTTGGGCCTTGTCATTGATAGTGGCCTTAAATTTGAGAGTCATATCAGGGCACTGAGCAGGAAATTGGCTTCGGCATGTTTTGCAGTCAAAGTGGTAGTTAATGAACTTGGTTCAAATATTGCGAAATCAGTTTACCACGCGCTAATAGAATCTCATCTGAGATATGGAGTTGCATTTTGGGGGTTCTCTAGTCAGCAACTGCTCGGTGTTCTGTTTGTTCTGCAGAAACGCGCAGTGAGATGCATTTGTCGGGCGAAACCCAGAGACTCATGCAGACCATTGTTCGTGCAGAAAAGAATATTAACACTAACATCATTGTTTATTTTGGAGACTGTCACTTTAATATTTAAGATGAGATATAGGTTTTTGAATACTGACTCCTTCTACACGACACGACAATATCGTAATCTGCCTTTGCCAATACCATCCTCAACCCTTACAAAAAAATCGGTTGTATATGAAAGTGTAAAAATGTATAATCATTTACCTAATTACTTAAAGGACCTACAGTCACTTAAATTATTTAAAAGGTCTGTGACGCAGATGTTGTTGGAGAAGGCTTACTATTGCTTGGAGGAATTTTATTCCGATGTTCCGAGGTTTGTTTAAGGGTTTTATTTGATATCTTTAGATAATTGTTGACATGCTGTAAATAACCAAATTTTAACGCCTACCCTTGTTTTTTGTTTTTTTTTTTAAATGTTGTTAATGTATATTGTTGTTATTATTAAATGATATAGATAGATATGTATTATGTGGATAGACTTTGTCAATGAGAATTTTGTATTCTTTGGACAATAAAGTATATTTGATTTGATTTGATTTGATTTGTATGAGAGCGCGACATTTACTCTCTTTTCTGTTTCTAAAGATCTGCGTTCATTTGCCGAGATATACTCGTCAAGGGCCTCCATTAATAATAATAATAATAATAAACTTTATTTCAAATTATGTTTACCAGTTACATGCAGCATAAAGTGAAATGGCGTCATACAAAAATTCCAACCAATACATTATTCTTACAAACTACTACAAAAATCTTTCAAGCTGTAGGGTTCTAGTTCTACCAAGTACTTTCTCAGTTGTTTTTTAAATATTTTTGGTTCGCTTATTGTTTTTAGTTCTCCAGGCAACGCATTAAATAACTTTAAACACATGTATTGAGGACATCTTTCAGTTAATGAAAGTCTATGAATAGGATACATTACGTCTAAAGTACGTGTTTCATATCTACTTTGAGATTGGATTCCAAAACGATCTTTATTTTTAATAAAGAACAATAAACATTCATATATGTAAATTGCATATACGTTCATTATTTCTAGATTTTTAAATAGGCCCCTGCAACTTTCTAAATACTTCTTTTTTTTAACTACTCTCAATACTCGTTTTTGCGCTACAAATACACTTTGCGTTAAACTGTGCCTTCCCCAAAAAATTATGCCATATTTCAACACTGATTCAAAATTTGCCATGTATGTTATTTTTAGTGTTCTCTCGTCCATGTATTTACCCATGATTCGTATACCATAACAAATTGAGTTTAATTTTTTAACAGTACTATTTATGTGATCTGACCAGTCTAAATACTCATCAATATATACACCTAGAAATTTGGCTTTATCAGATACTGTAATGATTACATTTTCCGTTTCGATGATTTCTGGTTTAATTATTGTAGCCTGTTTTGTACTGAAGACGATAGCATTTGTTTTTTCTTTGTTCAGAACCAGTCTATTTTTGTGAAACCACATTGTAGCCTGTACTTTATAAAGAAGTGTTTCGCTATTCTCTTCACCAAATATGAGCGACGTATCGTCGGCATATAATACAGTGTACTCGTTCGTATATACGATATACAGAAGCGGCGCCAAGATTGCTTCCTGAGGACTGAGGAACTCCCCTAGTGACAACTACTATCTCCTGTGACTTGCATAAAACACCGCACTCATCGCATTCAATCACTTGCTGCACTCGATGTTTTAAATATGGCTTAATCAAACGCAGAGTCGCATCACACAATTAAAATTAAAAAAAAAAAAAAAATATTTGGTACTAAGTACTAACCTAAAAGAAAAGACGCATGTGAAAAAAAAGCAAGTAAATACATACAGTGGCAAAAAATCAAAAATCAAAAAAAAAAAAGCAGTCAGTGCATTGACTTTTTATAATACAGTTCTGATCGAGATACACGTATGAGGAAGGCACGCAACTTCAAAATATTTGTTAAGATGTTACAAGCCTCTGTCCCTGACAAGGATGTGTGGTTATTTAAAGCCGCTACACACGACCAAATCACCAGGGTCCTATTTACAGGGCATATAGGAAAGGGAAAATCGGGTGCTGTTCTTCACCCTACCCGATCTCGCAGTGTGTTTGGAGAGAAACTAACCTTTATTTTTCTGTGGTTTCGAGGTGTGAGTTGTAAAAGGTCAGAATGGCTAAGTAAATGTCAAAAAATCGGAATTGCGTTTACTTCGCTATTGGAAAATAATTCGCAAAGAAAGAAAAGAAAATGCTGGGTTAAGAAGTGGCTATTAGAAAGAAAAGGGTTAAGCCATATATTAATATTCCCTGGCTCTGCACTGCATGTCTCTACTTAAATAATTGACTTTAAAAATATTCCACAGGCAGGGCATGTCCCTATATAGCTCAAAAATCTTGCTTCTCCCCTTCAGACATTTTCTTTACTTACTTTTTTTACTTTACTTTACATATGCTTTATTGTCAGAAATTGTAAGAATTCATCGACAAAGCGATTTTATTGTAACAATAATATAATAATTTGGTAATTATAATTTTATTATAAAAATCCTGGGCATGATAATATAAGGGATATAATAAATAAAAATAAAATAAGAATACTTGACGATGTGTACAGTACATGAAAATACAAATACAAAAAACAAAGATAAAAATGTAAAACAGCATACAAATTAAATAAATGAAAATAAAATTGTAAAAATTAAAACACGAAAACAAATATGTAATTTAGATAGGTATTTGATTAAAAAATCAAAGTGAGCCTAGGTATAGGAGGCGTATGTTTTGGTTTTGTCGCGTGTTATATTTGTGTGATTTTGATGCGTTTTCAAGTTGATGAAAGTATTTTTTGTGAAGCAGAGAAACTGTTTCTAAGATAAATAAACATGTTAATGTTAAAATGCCATGTCTGACAAATAATGGTCTACAGTCTACAGTGGTATCTACTTCTCATCCTGCACATATACCTAATAGCTCTTTTTTGCAACACAAAGATGCTATTAAAAAGTTGCTGGTTACAAAAGCCCCAGAATACTATACCATATCGAATATATGATTCAAATAAAGAAAAGTATACCATTCTTGCCGTGGAAGTGTCCAGTTCAGCGGACACCACCCTAATTGCAAAACATCCAGATGATAACTTGCTACTCAGCCCAATAATGTGCTCCTCAAACCTCAACCTATTATCGATAGAGATACCCAAGAAGTTAACTACCGTTTTGTTTTCAATTTCATCATTTTTTATATGAAGGCTGATGTTAAAACCAAAAGTCAGTATTTTGGTTTTATTAATATTAAGGCAGAGATAATTTGAGTCACACCATTCCTTAACCCTGCACAGATCATCATTCATGGTCCTTTCCAGAAGTTCGACACCACTTGAACACCACAAAAGGGTAGAGTCGTCGGCAAACAGCGTAAAGCCTCCCTGTATATTTAAATGTGTTATGTCATTCAAATATAAAAGAAACAAGATGGGACAAAGTACAGACCCTTGAGGAACGCCACAACTAACACTCAAGGGCTCAGAAAATTCACCACTCACTGTCTGCACTCTCCCTGAAAGATAAGTACAAAACCATTTGTGGGCCACTCCACGGATCCCATAATGTTGAAGATTTCGCAGCAGCACCTCCCGATCGACACAGTCGAAGGCTTTGGAAAAATCGCAAAATACTACTGCGGCAACCTCGCCGTCATTAATACATAAATATATTTGTTCCAGGAAGACAAAAATTGCATCCTGGTACTTTTTGTTGCTTGAAAGCCAAATTGAACCGAGCTGAGAATATTAAATCTTAAGAGAAATTCAATTACCCTTCCCTTGACAAGATTCTCCACCACCTTCGAGAGAGTAGCAAGCAGTGAGATAGGGCGGTAGTTTGAGGGATTGCCTGTTACACCTCCTTTATGAAGGAGCACCACAATAGCCAATCCCCAAACAAGATAGAAACTCCCCAGTTTCAAAAGATCCATTAATGGCCTCGACGAGGGCACAGAGGGCGGATTCTGGAAGATTTTCCAATATTCTAATACAAATATTATCATATCCAGCAGAATTCTTATTTTTTATTTGAGAGAATATTTCTTTTAATTCAGTAAGATTGATAGGATACAAATGAAAGGTCTGTGGGATATGTACCTCAGCTAGATAGTCAAGTGGATCTGTTTGACAAGAAATATTTGATGTTATTTTTGCTGCTATTGAGCAGTAGAAATTATTCAAAATGTTAGGATCTAAATTTATAGAATTCTGCAACGGCCTGTGACCTGTGACATCTCAAATAATTAATAATTGACCAATTCTCCTTTGTTTTGTTGCCAGCCTTAGAAATTCTATCATTAGAGGACGTAAATGTTTATATAAAGGGCACTGAAATAGAGCATGCGGGACTGTCTCAAACTCATGCATGTTGTAAACCAAACAGAGCTCCCCCCGATTGACATGGTAAGATATTCTGTTAAAACAAAATTTACAATAGAACCTACTATGGGAAAGTTTTAGTGTTTTAAGTGATAGTTTAAGTGCCCTTTTCATTTGATAACATTCCTGCTCATACTTGACTGAGCGCACCTCGATAAGACCTGCATACTCAGCAGTTTCATTAGCAGCTAGGCAAAAATTATAAGGTATAACTCAGGTCCACATCAACAGCAGGTGATGCTCTGTTCGTCAAGCGCATTGCATGCTGGCAATCAGTTCGCCGATCATCCTTCCCACCCAGGGACTGTTAAATCTTGTTCAACTAGAATATAAACAGGAAAGCGCGATGAAGAACCAATTTCATTTATAACACATAAATCATGAATGGCAGGGAGTTCTTCCAGGTTTGACAGAAAAATGTATATAACGCTATTCCCTGTACGTCACAAAAGGTATATTTAGAAGGGCAATCGCTGAGTGATCTACCGTTAATAACGAGTAACTCATTAATTGAAATAAAGTCAAAAAAGCTACGAGCCCTTGCAGTAATTACATTATCTAAAGATGCTCGAGTATGCAAAAATCTGGAGCCATCCAGGACCTCCTCATCCATAGTCTTATTAGCTTTACAAATTCTAGCATTAAAATCACCACATACATAAACAAGTATATCATGGCTACAACCTCTTGCATTCGTAAGAGCAAGCTGGAATAGTTCCTAAGAGTGCATCAATATCTAAACCAGGCTTAAAACATACAGAACATAGCAGAAAGCATCCTATGTTACAATTATTAGCTTTTAACATAAATAAAGTAATCCACCACCCTGAGGAGTCCACCACTTCACAATTAAATGTTTTCCTACATAGGATACCCAACCCTCCGCTCGCGCGGCCTCTAGACGGCGTTGGAAGGTACACTGTCAAATTCGTCCGTATATATATGTTCCACATACATTTATTTTTATTGTCCGCTAATCTTAATCATTTTTCATATTCTTCGAACCTTACTGCCCCTAGTATATTGTCATATTCTTTTTTTATTTTCTTATATTGCTTTTTTTTTTCTGTTTGTTTTGATTAACTTTATTGAAAAACAAGAATTAAATATATTAATGAATAAATTCCATTGTACAGGGACATTTTTTTAAGTGTCTCTCTCGATTGGCGATTTTCCTGCTGACTATAATAAAAAACAAATAACATATTTCTCAATGATTTTCGATAAGGAAGTCGAATTTAATGTCAAAAATACATAGATTTACAAATTTGACAGATGCGACGCCATTTCGAATTTTCTTAAATAGCAACCGCCATAAATAACCACATGAGTAAATTGTACCTGGCGATCCGGTTTCAAAAACCTATAGTTGTTGATGTTTATTTTCAGCCGTTTCGGAAATACGGGGGTTCCTAATTTGCGTACATTGATTTTGTCTTTTAAGTGTCTCACCCCTTTAATAAATAGACCCTCTAAGCTGAACACCTTAATTTTTATCACAGTTACATAATTTACCGTGAGAAAGCGATCTACGCTATAGTCAAATCCGACAGATGTCAAAAAGTGACAGATACGACGCCATTTTGAATTTTCTTAAATAGCAACCCCCATAAATAACCACACGAGTAAATTACACTTAAAATCCTATTTCAAAAACCTATAGTTGTTGATATTTATTTTTAGCCGTTTCGGAAATACGGGGTTCCTAATTTGCCTCCATCGATTTTGTCTTTTAATTGTCTCACCCCTTTAATAAATAGACCCTCTAAGCTGAACACCTTAATTTTTTTCACAGTTACATAATTTACCGCGAGCAAGCGATCTACGCTATAGTCAAATCCGACAGATGTCAAAAAGTGACAGTTACGACGCCATTTTGAATTTTTTTAAATGGCAACCCTCATAAATAACTAAACGATTCAATTGCATTTCTCGATCCGATTCTAAAAGTATGTAGTTGTTGATACTTATTTTCAGCCGTTTCGGAAATACGGGGGTTCCTAATTTGCCTCTATCGATTTTGTCTTTTAAGTGTCTCACCCCTTTAATAAATAGACCTTCTAAGCTAAACACCCTAATTTTTTTCACAGTGACATAATTTCCCGTGAGCAAGCGATCTACGCTATAGTCAAATCTGACAGATGTCAAAAAGTGACAGATACGACGCCATTTTGAATTTTTTTAAATGGCAACCCTTGTAAATAGCCACAGGAGTTAACTGCATTTTGCGATCCTATTATTTAATTTGTCATTCCTTTAATCATGGATCCTTTTTTTTTTGTAACAACCTGTCTGTTTCAAGATGGATTCAAATTGTGCTCATAAGTTGTCTGCATTTACAATAATCTTTTTTTCATGTTTTCCGTAAAGACCGCATCGTATATTAGGGTGGGTCACCCTATATTAATGGAAATTATGCGTCAAGAAATATTTAAATGGCTCTTTTTCTCACAATATTCTATAAGCAAATGTCTTAAACCCAAAGTTTTTGTAATTTTATGTAAGTTGATTTTATTATTTACAATTCGCTAATTTCAGAAAGACAATTACACAAAACAAATAACAACGAGTTTTAATTTCTATTTGTTGAATTAGTAATTCTTACTTTTCATTTGATTCGACTAGACATGCAATAGGATATCTTAATCATTCTAGTGGCACCCAACTGCCTTCTTTTACTTTTCTCAATAGTTGGTTTGAATAAACTAAAGTGCATAAAATTTGTTAAAGAAAATACTAATACATTTTGCCATTTTAAGTGGCGGTAGTTTGTCGGAAGGGGTAAAAATAAAACCGTTTGTTTAAGCCAATCACTATAATAATAAATAATTATTCACTTTATTTGTTAGGGCTTGATAATAGAAATTTAATAAATTAAAAAAAAAACATGTACTGTTTCTTGTTGTTTAAATTAAATTATATGTGGGATAACGTTTTCATTAAGACACAACTTACCTACATAAAAATTGGGGTTTGCAGCTTAGAAGGTCTATTTTTTAAAGGGGTGAGACACTTAAAAGACAAAATCGATGGAGGCAAATTAGGAACCCCCGTATTTCCGTAACGGCTGAAAATAAATATCAACAACTATATGTTTTTGAGATCGGATCGCCAAATGCAATTTAATCGTGTGGTTATTTATAAGGGTTGTCTTTTAAAAAAATTTAAAATGACGTCGTATCTGTCACTTCTTGACATCTGTCGGATTTGACTATAGCATAGATCGCTTGCTCACGGTAAATTATGTAACTGTGAAAAAAATTAAGGTGTTCAGCTTAGAAGGTCTATTTATTAAAGGGGTGAGACACTTAAAAGACAAAATCGATGGAGGCAAGTTAGGAAATTTGTGATTTGTTTTTTATTATAGTCGGCAGGAAAATCGCCAATCGGGTGAGACACTTAAAAAAATGTCCCTGTACATTAACATTGGAACATTCGGCCTCATATACCTGAAGCCAGTTCTGTTCTTTTAACTGATTTAGGAAAGATGTCTTATTTTGTTCAGAAAAAATTCTTCTATATAGTAATACATTTTGATGAGATTGTATTATTTGAAAAGTAACAAGTTGGGCAGTATGATCGGAAATATATGTATCTACAACCCTTCAGTTCAAGTACTCTACATTTAAAAACACATTGTCTCTACAGGAAGCTGAATTTTGTGCTAGTCTGGTATTTACAAATGCTGATTGCTTTAAATCAAACGATTGTAATGTTGACACATTGACACAGTTTTTTTTATACTATTTTCTTTCTTTCTTTCTTGGATCAATTCTATATTAAAGTCACCTGCAATTATATTTTTTTATTTTCACTACTAATGCTACATAATAAGGATTCAATGCTTTCAAAAAAATTGCTGATATTTCCGGATGGTGGTCTATATACAGATACTATTATATACTGAGCCCCATGTAAGTCACATTGTATTAATAGCCGCATACTCGAATTCATTTTTCACTGAGAATTTGTTGATTTTGTTTGGTTGGCGAAAGTTAATTTTTTTATGTACATAGATTGTGCTGCCTTTTGTCTTCGGTTTTTGAAAAAAAATGCTTCAACTCTGTTTTACATATTTTTTTTTAAAGGCATAATTAAGTGCCGCTTTTATAATTTAAATATACTAAATATATAATTATAAATATAATAGCTTTGTCTTAAACTATATTTTTAAATATTTTTCTTTTCTTTTAGGACACGAGAATTTCTCAGAATCTACTGAAGAAAAGAAACCTCTTACAGAGGAAGAGAAAAAAGAACAATTGGCCAAAATTGAGGCAAAACTGAAACAACGTCGCTTGGAAAGAGAAGCTAGAGAAAAAGAAGAGGCTTTGACTAGGGAAAAGGCCCGGATAAAATCTGGGAAGGATATGCTTGAAGCTAAAAAAGTAAGTATTGTTTGTATTTTTTTTAACATAACAATTAAAAATGGTATAGATGGAACGGACCTGCATTGGGCCGGACTACCGGACATCCGGCCAAGCAACCGGACCCCGGATGTCCGGCCAAACTATTTCCATATTTATCTATTTATTAATTCCATCAAAAAGACTAACAAAGTGTTAACACCGTAAAAAGCTTTTAAAAAAGCTGTAAGAATATTAAAAAGCACATTCTAACGAAATAATGGATAATAGTTACAATAAGCACAGAAAAAGAAATTAAGAAAAAATTACCCTAAATATTAATTAATGAAGTAAGAACACTTATCAAAAAGATAACATAACAGCGATTTTTAAAATTTTTTCATTGGATTTATAGATTTAATTTTCTCTGTGAGATTGTTACAAATTCCGTCCTTTTACTATTGACAAGAACCGGCAATCGAAGCGAATCACGGGGATTTACCAAACTTGTTTCTGTGAATCACCGAATGTAACACAGGGATACAGTGAATATTTAGATGCAAGATGCTTATTTACGTTTTAATCCGAATAAAACAGATTTGTGAAACAGATTATAATAATGGCTTACATGCGTCCTATAATAATTATTTATTCTGAATAAATGTATACCATATACAGAGTCGCAAAAAAGTCGCGCATAATGCCTGTAACTTTTGAATTACCTCGTATACGAAAAAGTGACATTTATGAGAGTTGTTCAGTAAATTATTCCCCACATTTCTACCTGCATGAATTCTTTCTGTCATTTCTGGTTTGGCTGCCATAGAGACTAACTTACTTTTTTTAAATGGAACACCCTGCATATGATTGCATATTTGGATTCTACTGGGAAAACTCTGAATTTTTTGTATTTCAAATTTTTATTTATTTAAAATTGCAACAAACTTTATAATAACAAAATAAATAGCCTAGAAAATTGAACAACGTAACATCTGAATAATAAATAAGTGAAACCTTTTCAGTGGATCAGGTGTTCAAAATGACCACCATTTTCTGCTAAGCAGAGCGCCAGTCGATCCCTGAACCCGTCTACAACGTTTAAAAGGAAGTCCTCTGGAATGGCTCGAAATTCAGTACTAATTCTGACTTTTTAAGATTCTAAGTCATTTGGACGGTTAACGTAGACTTTGTTCTTTAAGTGTCCCCACAAAAAAAAGTCGAGCGGGGTTAAGTGCGGGGATCGCGCAGGCCAGTCAATAGCACCTCTTCTGCCTATCCAATGTCCTGGAAATTGTTCGCGTATTGTCTAATGCAGGTGCTCCATCTTGCTGGAACCATACCTATTCGTTTATGCCATTATTTACACGCGGGAAAACTATTCTGCGAGAAGGAATTATGTGCTTCCCTGGGAAGTCCAGATATTTTTCGCCGTTCAAATTAGTATCTATGAAAAAAGGTCCCACAATATGTCTACCAACTATGCCCGCCCAAACATTAACTTTTTTGGACCTCTAAGAATGACCTTCCTGGAACCAGTGAGTATTCTCAGTAGACCAATAACGATAATTGTGTCTATTAACAATGCCATTTAAATGGAAAGTAGCTTCATCCGAGAAAATGATATTTGTTGCGAAGTTATTATCGTTATTGCATCTTTCCATCATCAGCTCACAAAATCCGAGAGTGAGGAGTGGATAACCTTAGCATGGGATGCCTGCAAGTCAGCAAGGTTTATGAAGATGTTATCAATAAGAGTCTGAGAGTGACTTGTCACTCTCGTAGGTTCGTGAATTGTCTGTATGTAATTTAAGCCCTGAAGAAGATCAATGAAAATATCTTTACTTGTAGTACCATTTTTGAGTAGATCTATGTTAAAATCACCACCCAATATTATATTGAATCTAGAGTACTTGTTTAGAATATAATTTAATAAATTTGAGAGTTGATTTATGAAATTTTAAATAGGACCCTGAGGAGGATGATAAATGCAAACAATAATTGATTTGTATAGCCTACTCACAATAGCAGAGCACTCCAGAGTGCCCTCAATGCTCATATCAACCATTTGTTTTTCTTCATGTACTTCAATATCAAAATCTTCACGCATCAGTATGCATGATCCTCCATGTATTGAAGTTTTTCGGGAATATTGTGATATTGTTCTGTAATTCTTAATTTTCATTACCCTTGCTTCTTCCTAGCTATACCAGTGTTCAGTAAGACAGATGATGTCAATATTTTCTTCTACTTCTTTTAGGAAGATTTCTATTTCAGGTATTTTATTTCTAAGGCACTGAATGTTTTGATGAAATACCGTTAAACATTTGTGGTCTTTCGATGTTCCCTTTGACACTTATCAAGTCACTTAAAAATGTACTAATCAGCCCACTGACGAAGCTCATCAATGAGTGTATAGGGGAAGGGGTTTATCCCGAGTCTTTCAAGATAAGCAAAACTATCCCAATATACAAGAGTGGTGATCAGCTTTCTCTTAATAATTATAGACCCATATCTCTGATCCCAATTATATCAAAGGTTTTTGAATGGATTCTTAAAAAACAACTCTATAACTACTTTGAAAATGAAAACCTTTTTATGGAGGAGCAGTTTGGTTTTATTAAAAAAAAATCCACAACAGGGGCTGTGGGTAGGTTGTGCGACTACATAGTCGAAGGCTTTGAGGAAGGACTCTTTGTTGGGTCCACCTTCTGTGATCTCTCCAAAGCCTTCGACTGTGTGTCCCATGATATTCTCATTGCGAAGCTTCGATTCTATGGGGTGGTGAGCAATAGTGAGAAATTGCTGAGGAGCTATTTAACAAATAGAAGGCGGGTCTTAATTTGAATATCAGTAAGACTGAAAATATGGTCTTTACATTGAGGCGAGAGGACCCTATGCATAACCCTGAAAAAATAAAATTTCTAGGAATAAACTTAGACCAGAAACTAACTTTTGAAAAACATGTGTCTCACGGAGGATTGCATCTGGATTGTATGTACTCAGAAATTTAACCAGATCAGTGGATACGAGGGTGTGCCTTATTGCATACTACTCCTTCGTGCACTCTGTGTGTGTGTATGGGTTGCTTGTATGGGGGCATTCGGCGCATGCTGCTAGGGTGTTTGGGTTGCAGAGGCGGGCGGTTCGAGTCGTTGCGCGGGCTGGATATAGAGATGATGCGATTTTTCGACAGCTCGGAGTCCTTACCGTTCCATCCCAGTACATATATGACTCTCTTCTGTATGCATACAACAACACCGTAAAGTATGGAACTGTCAGACAGGCACACCATCACCTGACACGTCAGCACGATAATCTTCGTGTAGAGTTTTTAAAACTTAAAACCTCCTGGAATGCAGCGCTCCACTATGCGCCAACCTTTTCTAACAGGCTACCAAAAGAGATAAGGATACTACCACTAAATAGGTTTAAAACTGTACTAAAAAAGTTCCTTATACAAAAATGCTTCTATAGCATAAATGACTTTTTAAATAGTGATGTAACCCTAGAAGATTTTAACGCGTAATTCGTATTATATGTAGTGAGTCTGCCTTACCTAATTTTATCTCAAATCTGATTGTTTTGACTAATCTTAATTTGTTTTGTTCATGTAATGTACCTAATAAGACTACCGATTTTAATTATTCTAGACATTTTATTTATTTCATTTTAATTGAGTGTTCTTACTAATACATATAATTATTATACATCTACTATTATTATGACCATTGTAAGACTAACCGTCATACAGAAATATATTGATTTGATTTGATTTGATTTGATTTGATTTGATAAGAATAAAGTAGCTTCTGTAGAGCATTTTAAAATTCTGAATAATGTCTGGGTCCAAAGTTAGCAATGTGAGGTAGTTGTGGGTGAAAGAAAAATAAGTTTGGCATAACCACTTTTCTATTCTGCTTCTTCATCTTGGTATCAAATCTGTGAAGCCATGTTGTCACGATGTCTGCTGTCATCCATGCTTTTTTGTTCGAGACCCATCGGAGAGGTATTAGCTTGTCGATATGTGCGCCCTTCAAACATCGATGATTTTTGCTTTTTCCTATTATAAGTTGTTCTTGCTTCTCACCTTCCATATTGGCAATGCACGATAGTAGAGACACCTGTCGCATCTGCATTAAATACGTCCCTTGGGGCATAATTCTTTAAAATGGTCAATAGCCTTTCTTTCCAAGCAGTTACGTCTTTGATATTGATATCGGCTGATTCGCCACATATTTTCTTGAAGGTAATATCGTGCCGATAACGGAATTTTTCTAACCATCCAGTTGATGCCTTGAAGTTATCTAGTCCTAGACATTGAGCCGATTCGAGGGCTTTTACTTGAATTATGGGCCCGGATTTTGGTAAGTGCTTGGTTCGCGCCTTACAATACCTATTAAGGATAACTGCCAGTCTTTCGGTTTTACTTAAACCAGTTTTTTCACTTTCTTCGATTATTTCAGGTTAGTTAGACATTTCCTTTTTTCCGTCATCTTCAAATATTCACGTTAGTCCCAAAACACACAAAAACCGTTCAAAATAAAACTAATGTTAACAACCGATTTATCAGCCTTTAAAGCAAATTGAATGGATCCGTCTGCAATAAAGTAGTTAGTATGTACCGGGTGTCCCACTAAGAATGGCTGTCGGCCGTATCTCAGAAAGTGTTAAGTAGACTCTTAAAAAAACCTTTACAATGGCAACTTGAAAATAAAATCATAATGTTCCGTAATTATGATTATTGTTTTTGATATCTCCGGATTGAAAATAGATATTAACTTGCGGTTTTCGCTGACTTCTTATACTTTTAATCGTCCTTGTAATCAGGTAACATTGAATATACCATTATATTTACAATCATGGAAGAAACGCGCAATGTTTGTGATGTTGTAAGACAGTGCCCCCTAGCGCCTAGTGTAAAACACATATTGCCGTAGTTCATAAGATGATATATAGAGTGAGAAAAGCCCTTTTTAACAAAACTAAGTTTACTAAATTATGCTAAGTCAGACCGGAGTTATCAGCATTTATTACAAATAATGTTCAACCTTCCCCCACCACTTTATTTGAAAAGTGACGAAAACGTTCTATAGGTGAATTTTATTAATAAATCTTCGAAATATACAAAAATGTTATTTTCGGGATACCTTAACTAGGCGATTTTTGTTACCGTTATTGTTGCGCCCTCTAGCGCCAGTCTGAGAAACTTGAAAATAATTTCCAGCAATTTCTCATGACCACTTTACCTAATATATTTTTTTTCCGCAAGCCATACCACTAACACTTTCTGAGATACGGCCGACAGCCATTCTTAGTGGGACACCCGGTATGTGGTGGTATGCGGTCACCCAAGATGTTCAAGGCGGTCGCAAACAGAGGTTTTACTGTATTTTACCCTTTTCGCCCAATTTTGCTCTATATTTTATTTTTTTAATTATAAAGATATACAATAGAAACGGTAGTTATTTGCCGGTCATTACTTCCACGTGACTAAAATATGAATCTAATCAAAATTACGAGATTCAAAAAGTCAAAACAAAGTCTAAGTTCTTAAACGTCGAAACTTTCGTGGCTAGCGTTCGGACTTAATAATAATAACAAATATCCATAATTACTTACCGCCAACATGAAAGTACGATAAAAATGGCTCTGAAAAGAGCAGTTTACAGGATTAAATTGAATTGCAAGGCACAGAAACGTTTAAATACAAATTAAAAGTGTCAGATCGAAACGATGACTTTAGTAAGTACTAACTAAGTAATTTATAAATACAAAGATATATTAGCGCATGTAATAATTTCAAAATTTTCAAATAAGTTAGTGGCATTTGAGACGAAGAAAGAAAATTCAGAAAAAAGCAGGTGTACGAGCCGGATTCGAACCGACAACCATATGTAACTTCATGCGGTTACGAGCCGTAGGGATGTTAGAGGGGGAAGCGGAACTCAATCACTATTTATGGCCATCGCAACCCTTTTTTGCCCTTGGCCGAAAGCATCACCGATATTTTGCGATTACAGCCTCAGTCAGGCGTAGGATCACTGACCATTAATTACAAAGCAAAAGTAAATTATAAATACAAAGATATATTAGCGCATGTAATAATTTCAAAATTTCAAATAGTTTAGTGGCATATCAGACGAAGAATGAAAATTCAGAAAAGAGTAGATCTACGAGCCGGATTCGAACCGACAACTTTCGGTTTTCTACAGCAACGCCCTAACCAATTGGGGCATAATAAATATATCGGTTTGTTTGCTTATCGAGATCTGATTTTCTGAATTTTCATTATTCGTCTGATATGTCACTAACTTATTTGAAATTTTAAAATTATTACAGGCGCTAATATATCTTTGTACTTACTGTACGCCGGAATTTTTTTTAGGTATGTACTAATTCGGCTGAATTTAATTCTTTTAGTTTTCAATTAGCCTATATTTTTGCAAAAAAAAGTCCAGTGCCAAAACGGCCGACGTCAAAATGTCCTGCTTCATTAAAATTACATAATAATAACGAAATATATCCTTTTTAGAAAACATGCCATGCCGTTTCAATTCTTATTTTCGAAACTATACTTTTTCTCAGTGTACTATAATCCTGCCTCCGTATCGATTGTTTCACGTCGACTAAGAATAAATATTGCTGTAGACTTCTAATACATTTAGACAAAAACATGCTTTGCCCGCTGCAAAATTACAGGCTTATTACGAAATTGCTGTCTCAATATTTGGGATTGTAAAGATAAGACTTGAGAGCTCTAAGGTACAGAGCCCTTTAAAAAAAATTATTAGCGGCGATTTTAACCTTGAAAAATGTCTAAAATTGAATTTTGGTTCCACATTTTTCATTAATTTCCTTAATTTTAAAAAGAAGGCTTTGTGCAGGGTTTCCAGTTTTCGTGTGTTTTCATATACGAAGCTCCCTTATTATAAAAGATTGAAATATGGAGTTTGCGGCTTATTGTTCTTTTATTTTATGAAACTTTCATTGCCGCAAACGAAATTTTCATAGCCCTCTCAGTTTCTGACATACATATAATAAACAGTTTTTTTTTTAAAGTTTTGTTTTTAACTTATGACCCAAACTTGTGTTTTTTTAAATGGGACACCATATATATTATTTCTTTGTCTTATCCCTTATTTTAAGAGCTTTTCAGAAATATATAATAGTCCATATTTATTTCTTTTAAAAAGGAATAATTTTAACATTTTTTGTAAAATTAATCATTTTTCGTATCGAAGGCTATGCCCCCAAATAAAAAACAAAATAACAACATTATTTTTATAATACAACTTTATAGTATTGCATAACTTTAAGCCAACAATAGAACAAATATATTATTTTATTAAATTACAAAAATTGCTTAAATTGGGCTCCGTTGTGTTCTAAACACTTTCGACACACCGTTTGGATTTTTCACAATGCATTTAATAAAATAATTGGCTTTCCCTGTAAAACCCTAAAGGTTTGATGGGTGGCTTTTCGAAGTTGATCAATATTGTGGTATTGCCTCTTATATAACTGGTTTTCTATATACCCTCGTAAAGAAAAATCCAACACAGAAAGCTCAGGTGGTCTTGGAGGCCACCTGACAAGTCCATTAATACCAGTCCATTTATCGGCAAATATGGTTTCTAAATATTCTCTCACTATATAAGAATTGTGACTCGTAGCGCCATCTTGCTGGTAATAAATATTATTTAAATCGGCCAAAGGAACATCCTCTAATGTTTCCATTAGTGCATCTCGCATTATATCTAGGTGTCTATTTCCGGTTAATGTTCCTTCATGGATAAAATACTTAATTGTAGTGCGGAAAATGAAGCTTGATACGCTAAATCCAAACCGAGCTTGACGTTCTTCTGGAAATATTACGTGTTGGTTCTCTTGGGACCACTACCTTGAATTGTTTCGGTTTAAGATACCAGAACTCGTAAAATAAGTCTCGTCGGACCATACCACGCTTCTTTTAAAATTTGCGTTTTCCTGCAACATTTGTAGGTACCTGTTGCAAAAAACTATGCTACGTTCAGCCTCACCACCTGTTGGACGAGATGGTATTTGTATGGTTTAAATTTATATTTTTTTAGTATTAACTGCGTTGTTGATTTTTTAATCCCTACTATATCGTACACTTTTCTGGATGATATGGATGGTTGTACCGTGACAGAGGCTAAAACATTTATTTCTTCCCTGTTTTCCTTGTTGTAAAAATCAGGCCCTGGTTTCGGTGCTCAATGAGATTGGCTTGGATATTTTGAAATATTCTTTTATCAGATTGTTGTCTTTCTGGATGTCTAAGAAATATTTCTTGGTTCCACAAAGGCTGTTCAGGAGTTATTAACAAGGAATTCGACAATCAAGCGTCGGTATGGAAAAAATCAAACAACTACTTGAACATGTGATTCTTGGAAGGCCAATGAAGAAGAGCATCAGTCCGACAATTCCAATAACCGCACACGTAACCGACGTTCTATTGGACCAGGAGCGGCCGCATCAAACGATTCACACGGAGATTTGTCGCAAAGTAATCATGATCAAGTTTCCTTAAAGCACATAATGGATAAACTAATTTACATGGAATCTCAGTATAGCTCACTTTTGAGTAAATATGAGGACCAACTTAAAAGCAATGCTCAGCTATAGTCGGAGATTGCAAACATTAAGAAACAACTAGCAAACAGCAACGATGTTGAGAAAGGTTCACCGAATGGAGTTGTTAATGAATCGATCCGTGAAGTTAACGATAGGCTACAGAGGCAGAGTAATTTAATGATGTTTGGAGTCAGGGAGGCGGTCCAGGCGGAGAATCAGTCAAGAGCGAAACTGGACTTAATTACGGCGTCGGACATAATCCTCAAGGTCTATCCTGAAGCAAGAATCGAGAATATAAAAGTTTTTCGAATGGGACGTAAAAATCCGTCAAAAGGTTTTGTTTGAGTCATCAGCTGATGTTAGGGTTGTTATTCGTCATGCCAAAGAATTGAAGACAATTAAGACCTATAAGAGAGTTTATTTAAGTTTTGATAGAACACCCAAGCAAGTCGAGGAGTATAAACAACTAAAGAACGTTTTAGAAGATAGACAAAAGACTGGGGAAACTAATTTGCAAATAAAAAACTTCAATGGGGTACCAAAAATCGTCACACCTAAAAATTCTTTAAACCAATAGGATTGTCTAACAGTATTTCGTCTCCATCCAGTCTAGACGTGACATGTGTTTACCAGAACGTGAGTGGTCTGAATACTAAAGTGCTTGATTTCTATACTTCTGTATGCCGTTAGAGTTATGCCATAATTGTTGTTACTGAGACTTGGATTCAAGACAATGTTTTATTTAGTGAGCTATTTGATAACAGATACTCTGTTTTCCGCTGTGATAGAGACCTTAATGCGTCAGCGTAACTAGAGGTGGAGGGGTAGCGATAGCTATATCAGAAGAATTTGCGGCGGCGAAGGTGGATGTTGAAGCCATTCGTACTAGTGTCGCTGGAGTGGACTTGGTTGCCTGTAGACTAAAAATTAATTTTGTCACATTTTACATTTTTGCTATCTATATTCCACCAGGCTTAACCTATAACGAACTTTTTACGTTTTGCGAGCAACTTAAAAGCATGTACTGCTTACATGGGGGTACAGTATTGATATTAGGTGATTTCAATACCGGGTGACAATGGAACTACTACCCAGGCTGGCGTTTCAAAACGACTTTAGATAAAAATTTGAAATTTTGGTCGACGTCTGGGTTAAGTAATGTGCATATTTTAAGCAAAAAAACAAATGACAATCACTTCCGGTTTCACCGGAAACGATTAAAATTTTGATATTTTAAATTGCAATCCCCGTATATTTTTGCATATTTGAATGCTGCGAAAAATTCTAAACATTTTTTATGTAGCATGTCCTATACCTAAACTTAACAGATTTTGACTTATGGGGCTTTAAAGTTTTAACTATTTTAACATTTAATTCATTTTTCCAAAAAAACGAAGAGCGCTACGACCAAAACAAACGGTGCAATTCGTACTTCATTAAAGGCACTCTAGGATAGTAGAATGAAAAAACTGATGCTAGCAATTTTAAAAAATCGATATTTTCGACAAGACGTTTTTCAGTTTTTGATCCATTTTTGTATGAAAACGGTTTAACTTACAACCATAGGACTTTCACTACTCAATCTTACTTTTTTATCTTCTATCCATTTATATTCTCAGTTTTCATTTTCAAACAACGGATTTTATTTTTGAACCAGCTGGACGTTTTATGCTCTTTTTACTAAAATTAAAATAATCATATTAGCCATGACACAGGTTGCTATGGTTTTTAGAAACAATTATATTACCTATGTCAGTTATTTTTTATCACCTAGTGTGTTTTGCAGATTGTTGGAAATTCTTGTAAATTATCGTTTTTTATTTAGTGATTTTTTTTGGCGTAGTTCTTTGTAATCTGTTTCAAATGGTAATTTTTACAAGAGCCGAACAAATAGATATGCTTCTCGTTTATGGCGAGTGCTTGCAAAATAAAAGGCAGGCTCAAACACTCCACGCAGAACGATACCCTGACAGAAACCAACCCTGCTATGCTTATTTTCCGTGGCTGGTACAACATTTGAAAACAGTTCCCCAAAATGAAAATGAAGAAAATTTTATTATTAGCGAAGAAGCAGAAATAAACGTTCTGGCATGTGTGAATGCTGATCCAAATGTGAAAGTGCAAGAAAAATTTTGAAGAAACATAAGTACAAGCCTTACAAATACCAAATCCACCAACACTTGGGTGTTTGCTCGGCGAGTTCAATATTGCCGATGGTTTATGGAAAATCATAACCATAATAATAACTTTCATAGATTGATATTATTTTCTGATGAGTCTCGCTTCACGAATCTGGGAATGTTCAACAGGAACAATGTAAGATATTGGGCAAATGAAAATCACCATCTATTTAGAGAAGGATCATTTCAAGAACGCTTCGGTGTTAATGTGTGGCTAGCTAGGTGTTTTAGGAACGACAGTTGTGGGTCCAATATTTTTTAATGAGCACCTTAGAGCGCAAACTTATTTGAACTTTTTGGAAACAACAGTCAACGATTTTCTGGACAATTTACCTCTTGCACAAATTCCCAACATTTACTTTCAACAAGATGGTGCGCCGGCTCATAATGCTAGGATTTGTGTAAATTATTTAAATGACAGGTTTGGGGACCGATGGATAGGGACAAATGGCCCTGTAAGATGGCCAGCACGTTCGCCAGATTTGACGCCCCTAGATTTTTTCTTCTGGGGTCATATCAAAGAAAAAGTCTATTTAACTCCACCTGAAAATTTGGACATTTTAAGAACTCGAATTATTAGGGCTATTAATGATATTAGTATACCTCAAAAAGAAAATGTATTACGGAAAATTGTTGAAAAGTGTGAGACCTGTATTGAACAAGAAGTGAAGAAGGTCAGGTTTTTGAAAATCTTCATTATGATTAGGTTCGTTTTTTTCATTTCTTTTATTATTAGCTAATTAATATTAATCATGTGTACACCTTTGTATAATAAAGTATTTGTTTGCAGTTTTGAAACGTTTGCATTTGCGAGTTATTAAATAATATCCGTTGTTTGAAAATGATAACTGAGAATATAAATGGATAGAAGATAAAAAGTAAGATTGGGTAGTGAAAGTCCTATGGTTGTAAGTTAAACCGTTTTCATGCAAAAATGGATCAAAAACTGAAAAAGTCTTGTCCAAAATATCGATTTTTTTAAATTGCTAGCATCAGTTTTTTTATTCTACTATCCAAGAGTGCCTTTAATGAAGTACGAATTGCACCGTTTGTTTTGGTCGTAGCGCTCTTCGGTTTTTTAGAAAAATGAATTAAATGTTAAAATAGTTCAAACTTTAAAGCCCCATAAGTCAAAAGTTGCAGTTTAAAATGTCAAAATTTTAATCGTTTCCGGTGAAACCGGAAGCGATTGTCATTTATTTTTTTGCTTAAAATATGAACATTACTTAACCGAGACGTCGACCAAAATTTCAAATTTGTATCTAAAGTCGTTTTGAAACGCCAGCCTGGGTAGTAGTTCGATTGTCACCCGCTATACACAGTTTTTCCGATGACAGGCAGAGAGATCCGATATACTTAAGACTTCCCTTTTGCTAAGCTCTTTGAAATTTCAGCATATGAGCACGTCTTCTGGCAAGTTCAGCATTTATTCGCTGAAAAGCAACATGGGTTCTTTAGCAATCGCAGTACTATAAGTAACTTAGCTTGTTTTACCCAAATTACTGCTCAAGCATTAGACAACCGCCAACAAGTGTATGTAGTTTATACTGATTTCTCGAAAGCCTTTGATCGAGTTGATCACTCAATTTTACTCAGTAAATTAGCCGATATGGGATTCAGTTCCAATCTCACATCACTTTTAAAATCATACTTACGCAATAGGTTTCAATATGTGGAGATTAACGGCCATAAATCGAAAAAATTTGTGGCAACTAGCGGTGCCCCTCAAGGCAGCAAGCCCCGCTATTATTTTTCTGGTTTATTAATGACATTACTAGCAATATTACGAGTGAAGTCCTGCTTTCTGCGGACGATGTCAAGTTATTCAGAGTGATTCAAAACTATGGTGACTGCCTCGGGCTTAAGAAGGACATTGAATCTATCAGTAACTGCTGCATTGTCAATCACTTACCACTTAATACGGTCAAGTGCTTTGCGATGACATACGCAAAGAAACAGAACATTACTAATTTATTTTTACTTTGGGGAATGATGAAATTAAACGGTGTGATATGTTTAAAGATCTTGGCATCATCTTTGATTCTAGGCTCTCATTTGCAACATATGCAAATCACGTTTACAGCAGTGATAACAGATCTATTGGGTTCATCTTGCGGACTTACATATGATGATCGAACTTAGAGTATGGAGCGATTATATGGCATACTACTTATAACAAATATGCAATACAAATCGAAAACGTACAGCGCAGATTTATTTAATTCCTGCGGTTTAAAATGGACGGAGCTTTTCCTCCTAGAGGAACTGATCATGATGTTCTCCTCAAGAGACATTAGATACACTTCCTGTCTGACCGCAGAAAATATATGTTGTCAGTTTATATTTAAATTATGTAGATCACTTATCGACTGCTCGGATATCTTATGCCAAGTTAACTTTAATATACCTTTTCGCTCAATTAGAGACCCTCTTGTGTTTCACATTCCTATCCCATCCACTAACTTCTTAGTAAAAACCCACTCTTTCAGTCCATGAGCATTTTTAATAATATTTGCAATGACATTGATATGAATGGCTGCATCCATGCTCAGTTTATAGCGTTAGTTAAAAACAAATTTATGTAATGTTCTTATTCCATATAATATATTGTTTATATCACTTTTACTTTGATCAGTATGATCATTACCTTTCGGCGAATGGCTAGGAATCTTATTATATTACCTTAATCCTAGCTTTCTTTTTTGTAGTTAATAGTATTGCACTATTATGCTGTGTCTTTAATATCTTGTTGGGCGTTATATCATACAATTGTCTTATTAATGGATGTAGATCTGAGTAGAATAGCTGTACCGTTTTTGGCTCAAAACTCCATAAGAAATAACATTGCCCTGAAATCTGCATTTTTCGGGCCATTTTAGGGCGTGGCACTTTTCCTGGAAGCCACCATCCTCTCTTAACCCGAGCGGAACCCAGCTACTATCGCCACCTAGTGTCTGACGTCATAACTACTCGCAGTAGATACAGGATCCGTATTAACCTAAGTGGCCCCCCCCGGTATTACCAGGGGGCCCCATTCTTTGAAGATTCTAACCTAACAGCATTCCCCATGGAACCCGAGTACCCGCGGAGGCGCGAGCCCCAGACCCGCGGCGGAGGAAGCCTCCACAACAGGCGTTGAGCGCGCATGATGATCGAAGGCGATACCGCGAGACCCTATGCATAATTCGCGAGGCTAGCTCAGGCAGGTCAGCGACCCCGAGCGGTGGTCACCCGATGGTTACCCGATGATCGCCCGAGGGTACCCGTCTTAGCCTAAGTGGCGCCCCCCTGGTATTATCAGCCCTCATTATTTCAAGATTCTAACCCAACTTTATGACCCATAGTCACGTGTTATTATATTTATGGGGAGAGATGACGTACCACGTTCTCAATAGTACCCCAACCCAAGTACCTAACCTGAACATCTATCTAAATAATCAATATTGAACGACATAATGAATAAATAATAACAGAAAAAAAGTTTGTGCAGTCAGCGGGATTTGAACCATAATCCTCTGGGGCCGAACCTCAAAGCCTTGCAAAATACGCTACGAGAGCATATAGATTAAAACTGCTAAACAATGTTTGACAATGTGAAACCACGGGGGCACATCTGATTAGATTGCTGGAACAAAAGGTCCTTAAGTGGGGTTATGGAGGTGTTTTCTACATGTACAAAATTAGGGCAAACCATACACATATACTTAGTAAAACAAACTAATTGATATCTGAGTACTACCTGAAGTTAGGCAACCAGTGTTTCACATAAAAATAAATATTATAAGCGTAGGAAAATATTAACAATCTTGTGCATTCACCTATCTGTTATGCAACACAAGCATCAGCTTTCAATATTATTTTACAATCATTTACCCCGAAAGGGCTGCAACGACTCTTATGGATAGATAGTATAAACTAAAAATCAGTAATTAGTCGAAGCGTCAAGTCTTTTAGCCGATTATTAAAATCAAAGACATCAGATTTAACAAAAAAAGTATTGTAATATAAACTGCTCCGTGTGGAATCAGATTAAACGTATTATGAACCCTGTCCAACAGACCCTGTTCACCCGGAACAGACCCGATGAACAGACCCTGTTCCCCCAGGAACAGACCCTGTTCCCCCGGGAACAGACCCTGTTCCCCCAGGAACAGACCCTGTTCCCCCAGGAACAGACCCTGTTGGCCTCTCTATCACAGAAAACAGCCCCGATAAAGAAACAAAACAGTTAAGTACATCAAACAAATTTATTACCAAAAATATATAGGTATTCACCAAACAATACATACAATACATGTCATTAATGAACATTGTTAGAGGCAGCGCGGCATGTAATTAGACAACCCGGGATCTAGTAAGTCCTTTTGGCAAACAGTATTTTCAGACGCCATCTATAATTACGTTCACGCACACTCCCGCTATCTGGGTACTACCTGAACTTATGCAACCAGAAGCCCCTATCAGCAAATATTGCCTTCACCAATTTATTAACAAACCTAAGTGTGACGATGATGACAAAATGGTGGTAAACCTAGCTTTTATAATGCACTCAACATTTTATCGACAAACCAGTACTAATGGCATCGCCAAACCAATATTTCACCTTATTCAACATAAAAATTGTCGAAACGGCAACACCACCGTTCCAATACTGAAAATTTAAGAAAATACGCTTAGGCCATCTTGCAATACCCGTCCGCAACAGTAACTAGGTAAAACAAAGAACCTTAAGTGTGGTTATAGGGATATATTATTATCGACGTCAATTTATTAACAAATCTTAAACCTTCCAACAGCTTCAGGATTGCATAATTAAATGAAAATCAATCAATTTTAAAACTTTTTTATTTACAACATAAAAATATCACTTACTACCGCCCTGGTATATTACATTAAAGGAATAAAAAATCAGCGTAAATAAAAAGACATCTGTAATCATTTAGCAATGTTTTATTTCAGAAATATATGCAGTTTTCAAGTCAAATGCACCATTACAGCACTAGTTAGCAAACATATTTAAATAAGATAAGTATCTTGCATCAAAAATAATACCTGAACGAAACAAAAATTTGGCACATATCGCCAATCTTGTATATAGGTACAATATATTATAAGCTCAAAATTTAGTGAAAATATTTACAGTTAAAACTAAGGATTAGAAACATTTACCGTGCAAGAATAGGCATATCTACATACAATTAAAAAACTAGGACTAGAAACATTTATATTAGGAACATTTACCGTGCAAGAATAGGTACATCTACATACAATTAAAAAACTAGGATTAGCAACATTTATATTAGGAACATTACCGCACAAGAAGGTATATCTATATACAAACTTAAAAACTAACAAAAAAATGAATTGAAAAAGGCATTGGCGGGTATGGGCATTTGAACAGAGTAGGAGTAATGTGCAATATTCGCTTATAGATAGAATATTATCCTTAACTTATACATACAACTTGAAACGAGGGCAAGAGCAAAATTACCTGAAAAACACTACACTTACCAGAGGGCACTCGGTTTAAACAGGGACACGACGTGAACGTGGCCCACATTGTCCCCATTCGATTTTTATGGAAAAACGAATTTTCAAAGCAAAACCAAATTATACCACAAATGATTTGAAATCAGAAAACAGTTCTATAGATAAGATAATATACGGCTCTTTTTAAGTTATACAGGGGGGATTTTTGCCTTCTTTTACTGTATAACCAATATGGGCTCTTTTAAAGTTATACAGGGGGAATTTTGGCCTTCTTTTACTGCATAACCAATATGGGCTCTTTTTAAAGTTATACAGGTTAGGATATAATATGTGTGCGTTAGTATTTTGGCCTTCTTTTTACTGTACAACCAATATGGGCTCTTTTTAAAGTTATACAGGTTAGGATATAATATGTGTGCGTTAGTATTTTGGCCTTCTTTTTACTGTACAACCAATATGGGCTCTTTTGAAAGTTATACAGGTTAGGATATAATATGTGTGCGTTAGTAGATTATTTTAGCAATGAAAATAATTTTAATGTTAATAATAATATGAGTGCTAATGTTATAATAATATGAATAATTATAATACTAATAATGAACAACTGAACAGATCCTGTTGAACTTAGTCATCCACATGCATAAGTGAGCAATGCCCCCATGGTAATGTGCCGGGTGAAGATTTCGATATTTGCCGCTTATCATCATAAGGGCTGAGACCGATTTTAGTTTGTTTTATAGTATGTAGCTCATGTTTTTGGGACCTAATTAGACGCTGTGAAATAGGCTTTTCCAACCAAGTTTCAAGGCAGGTGACGTAATCTTCAAATGTGATTTTATTTTTAATAACAGACCTTTTAATGCCCTTTATCTTTTTGGTAACGCCCAAGTTAGATAAAACCTTATCAATTTCCGCCCGCTCTTTGTTTAAATTCTCTAGTTTTACCCGTTCTTGCTCAATCTCGTCTGGAGTATAAAGCAGTTTAATAGCATACATTTTAGACCTAAGACCAACAAAATGGGTCATAATGCGGCCATTGTTCTCATCTTTCATCATTCCCAGCACCTTTTTGTTCACTTGTGGAATCGTATAAACGTTATCACGGGCATAATCTGAGGTATCAAAATAATCGTTACAGTCTCGTTTCATTATCTGATACACATCGTGGTTTTTAATTTCATAAATAAGACTATCTGTGTCTGTATACAATACACTACAGGTGTCAAAACGTGGAACCATGTACTCGTAGTGAAAGCCATAAATCGTAGTCTTTGCCAAATCAAGAATACACATGCCGACATAAATCGGCTTATTAAAATAAATTTGTGTTTTTGCAAGCTCGACAATTACTAAATTTTCGGAAACAATTGTGCTGCTTTTAAATTCTGGCCGGGATATTAAGGCTTCTGCACCGTAGCGGCCATCCCATTTCGTTATAAGTTTGACGTCAGAGTGGTTCCGGATATTCTCCATTGTCTTTCCAAATACGGCATTGTTCATAAGTTTAAAAAAATTCTTTTCAAACTCATTCTTGGCATTTTGGCGCAGCCCCGTGTTGAGGTCGATATATGATTTTAGCCATGGAGATTGTTTAAAGGCTAATATTCGGTGTATTTTGCTCAATTTTGCACCCAAAGTTAGAGCTTGCTTTAAGTTTCTATAGTGTATTACGTATTCTGTTTTATTGTGTAGCGTAGCCAAAAGTTTCTCATTCTTTGCCCCAGGTGGTTTTTCATGGTCAGGGCATAATGGAAAATCGGAAAACTTATCATGCAAATTTTCAGGTATTTCCAGGTCCACTTCCAAAATAAACCCTTCGGCAGATTTATCTGAAATTTCACTAATGTTTAAGTGAGATATCTCGTTTTCTGAAAGCCATCTAAAGCCGCCATAAGGTAGATATTGCGACATTGCCCAGCCGTATTGATTATTGACATCAAAGTACATGAGATAGGAGTCTTCTTTAGTTGGGTCATAATTTGGCATGTACTTGTTGTTGGCTTCTGCATACCTCTTCGAACACTGACTTAGCCCCCCGCGAACTCCCTTTTCTATGAATGTTAGCATCTCTAAATCAGTAAGCAGCTCAAGTTTTATCATATCTTCTCGATGAATTAAGAGGGATAAACATTGCCACGCATAACCAGGTAGGGTATACGACCATGCAGGATCAAGGCCATATGTCCTATGCGATATATCCCTAAATGCTTCAAATACATCCGTTAAAAGCATTACATCCGTTTTAAGATATAAGTCTGAGTAATCTT
Source organism: Polydrusus tereticollis (assembly GCA_963920685.1). Classification (NCBI taxonomy): domain Eukaryota; kingdom Metazoa; phylum Arthropoda; class Insecta; order Coleoptera; family Curculionidae; genus Polydrusus; species Polydrusus tereticollis. The sequence goes on from OY987328.1 coordinate 23,993,334, forward strand.
GCATGGTACGGCAATTAAAAGTTTGCCAAACTTTCTGCGCATTTAAATATTGCGCGTCACTTATAGCTACATCTTCTAAGCTGTTATAAAACGCCTCTTTAGGAGGGAGTTCAGTCTCATTCAATCTTTCCCAAGCGTTCATATAATCATAAGGGAAAACACCCTTTCGGGTAAGTAAGTTCAGTTCTTCCCCCAGGTGTTCAAACTCTGCTTTTAGGTTAGGATATTCACATAAGTATGATGCAAGCTTATCCAGACCGCTAGCAAGAAAGCGAAAACTATCTATAAATCGAAAATGAACAGTACTATCCATTATATGCTTCGTAAATGAGATGTAATTTTCTTTATTTACAGGTAATATATCAATCTTCCCCTCTATTTCAGATAGCGCCCGTATTATCATGTGCCCATCATAGCAACTCAAGTTATGGAATAGGACAGGTATTGTGTGCGAATCCTGGTACTGTAGATTGCAGTGCTCATGTGCAGCGTTTCGATACTTTCCGGTGAAGTGACAATGGTCTCTAACACGCTTATCGTCTTCCGTAAATGGCTTCTCACATATATGGCAGTGAGTAGTGGCCAAAAAACTTTGTTGCTGGGCAGGCGTAAGCGGTTCCATGGGCAAATCACATAAAAAAACCGTTTCGACGTCTTCAGCAAATTGTTGAAGCTCGCGCATAAACCACTGCATACAGTCTTGGCCTGTGTAACTTTTATAAAATGATAGAGAATCGTCATAATTACATTTTACATAATAACCGACGCTATAAGGGACATGCTCTTGTTCCTTTTGAGTGTTTTTTTCTACATCATCGGCTACAGGTATTAGCAAGCTTTCCGAGTCTGCGAATATAACAAACGGGGCTTTTTCCTTATGTTTAAAATTATTAAATTCCAAAATATTATTGCCTTCTACAGGCATCCGAGGTATTGCTAGGGTCTTGTTTTTAGAGCATTCGGACGTGTGCTTATCTAGTGTTATCTGCGTGTAGAAATAATGAAGGCAGCGATCACAAAAAAATTTTCGATGCGTATCAAGACTCAATTGCCTTGATAGTAAGCGTGAAAGGTCTTTAATCCAAACAAAATGGTATTTTATAGGGCTTAAATCAATATCATCATCTGAGGAAAAGTAGCTGTCTTGTAAAAGTAGTAAGTTTATATGGGTAGGACGCTTATTTTCAGGTATATAATATGGCGCAACCAGATAATTTTTTCCAATTTTTTGCAGTCGATATACGTTAACGGAAATTAGGTTTTGCTTTTCAAACTTTGAAATTTGATTTATTGTCATGGGGAACGTAATACCTTCCAAGTTTAGAACTGACTGAGGGTTTGGATAGGACGATGTTCGGTCAGAATTCTTGAACGCGGGATATAAAGCGGAAACGATGGACCACGCAAAGCACATTTCATCACTGTTTTTTACATTGATGCATGCCTTTCTTTTAGCTATTTGTTTTGGAAGTTCGATGTAAGTTCCAGCCCGAAGAGGATTATAATGATTAATAGATACCATTAAATGTGTAATTTTGCGTAGTGCCCACCCAGAATTTCTTTCCTGGAACGTGTCTAATTCAACTAAAATAGGGTTCTTAACATGATCGGCAAACCACTCATTTAAGTTTGTGTTGCCGAAAATAGGGGCATTCGGAGTAGTAATGTACTTTGTATCCATTAAAATTTCGTCTGCTTTACTAATTTCAAAATCCCCACAAAGAGTGGTGTTAACTTTGAGTGCAGTAGTTTTTTTTAATGCGTTTTGAATTCGCCGCTTAAAAATTGCCAAACAGTCTTCTAAAAATGATCGTACATCAGTATGACGTTTGTTAATAATAACACCCGTCCTGATTCTCGATTGGAATGCCGAATGTAAATCTTCCCACTTTACTCTACAAGAAGCCGTTTCTGCACGACGTCTCCCACTACCCCCACCCACTTTACGGTCCTTTAGTAAGGACTGAAACCCCTTAATTTGGGCTAAACACGCTATTATATGAGACTTTTCAGCCACAGACTCAGCGCGTTTCAAAAGTTTATTTAAATTGTGAATTGCACGAGTACAGTCCTGCAATATCTTACCACAGGTTATCGTTGTTAAGTTAGGGGTATCCATCTGGGCCCTAATTAACTCGACGTACTCACTTGGGAACGGCATTTTTTTTTACTCTGTAACAAAATAAATATGGCTCAAAATACGTCTGCTCTCTCTAACGTACAAAGACAGAATGGGCTCTGGAGCTCCTGCGTCCTGCCTATAATGCACCCCTATTTATAACCTCGGTTGGGGTGCGTTCAGAAAAGTAGCATGCCTTTGAAAAAATAAGGTGCGTTCAGAATTAATATTCAAGGTTTAGTATGCAGTAGATGTACATACAACAAGCAGTTTTACACGTTTTTGAATATATTACTTGCCGAAAACATTAATATTTTACGGGCTGAAAGTGAAACCTGCGATAAGTTTAATCGCCGTAAAAATGTTTACCAAAAACAGACTCTAAAAATTTTATTCCCTCCACGTCACAACCCTCCCAAACTACTATATTATTATATTATTATTATTATTATTATTTACTGCTAAAGGTTTTGCTGCACCCAACGAGTCCGTTAAAAGGCTACAGCTAGGATAATGGATTCATTGCATAGTCGACAGCGTGGTGCTAAACATGGTAGAAACATTAAACATTATTCTCGACAATGTTGAAAGAGTATTTATACAGAACAAATATTACGCATCCTGTCTACCGGCTACCTTAATAGTTTGGGAGCTTGCTAAAAAATATAATATCAATGTTGAACCGAAATGTGGACAACTCTTGTATGATGAAATGGGAAGCAACATTCATTTTTGGAACGTGTTTAAAGAAAAACCTTATGATCCTACCCTTAAAGTGATGAAACATATGATGCCTTCTATCGACGTTAGCAAGTTCCAATATAAAGAATATAAATTGGGTGCAGACCTGGATTCAATAGAAATGTTAAATATTTTCAATCGATTCCTAGAAACAAAATCAACTCACTTTTATTTTTCAAAAGCTCCAGATAAACTTAAAACGATTAGGAACATTATTCATAGAAGTGTATCTAGATGTATTTAATAAAGATTATGCGTATTTACAATCGTATTAATATTATTACATACGTATCATTTTTTACCTAAAAGAAACAGTGTTTTACTAGAAAATATATTAGGGCTTCTCAGAACTACACCCTGTTTATGGGTATACAGCGTCATCATTATGATTGACGTATCAGTGTTATATTAGTGTTTTTGTTTGTGTTCAGACGATCTGAAACAATATTATAGGTATATAAGACCTGTTTTGTTTTTTCAGTGTTGACGTTGTGATTGATATACAAGCGTTATATGTTTGTTTTGTTTCCGTTAAGACACTGTTTTGTTTCAGTTAAGATATTGTTATGTTAGTGTTGTGTTTTAGGTGGTGTTTTAAACACCCGTTCCGTTGATGAGTACGTCATTCGAATGTCAGAGTTCTGCGAGATAAGATGGCGAACCGAAAAATTAAATTAGCGCTTTTGTCTTTACCGAACGGTCTAGATTTTGGTTTTAAAATGGTTGAAAATGGCTGCTTTATTGGGAATAAGCCCGTAGAATTTGAAAATAACACCCTAGTGATTGATAATGAGAAATATACTTTAACTGTAGGACTTCTGAATTTATTGACAAAAGAACGCCCTATAGGCTATTCCAATACAGAGCTGGATAAATATAAAGAAATCCTTCTTTTATCAAGCGCGCACCGAAGGGGGTTTAATAGTAAAAATCACATAAATTCTAGCAGAAGCTGGAAGTATACAAACATTATTTCTAAGCTTTTTCCACCAAAAAGGACTTATTTAAAGAAAAGCGGAGTGAGCATGATAAAGAAAAACCTTAAATTGAGCAGTACTATTCCTCCTACTTTGAATGATTTAGAACTTGATTACGATAATGACGTTAACAAGCTAGTGGAAATGTTTAAACAGTTAGAGAGCGACAATTTTAATCATAAAAACGACGATAAAATATGGTCTATATTACTAGAACTGGAAAAACTTGGTGTAATCGAATTTTTAAAATAAATACACTGCCCCTTATTTATGATTTCAGTATATATCTACCCCTCGAGCAGAATGGGTGTGTTAATTTACCTCATTTTATTTCTCACTGTTACTTCTACAGCTGTACAGGCAACAGACGAAACAGCTGCCCGCCAATATTTAACAGACTATGGTTACTTGGAAGAAAATGCTACAGATAATGCCATAGTGTCGATATCAGATGGGTTACGGGCATTTCAAGAAACTTATGGTCTCCCTGAAGATGGAGCCTTAAATAACGAAACTATTGCTCTAATGCAAAGACCACGCTGTGGCGTCAAAGATATTGCAGATTGGGGAAGAGGCTCTAACTACTTATGGAAAGATTTAAAGCTATCCTGGTCTATCTACCCCCCAAATTATTCAGTATATCCATATAGAGCAGTTGCTGAAAGAGCTTTTCAAGCATGGGAGGATGTTTCTAATTTCCGCTTTAAATATGATAGAAACACCCATAATATTACAATTTCGTTTGCCGACCAACGGCATAAAATGAAAAATGACCTCACGTGGTGTCCCTACAAATTAGATAAACCTACTTTAGCGCACGCATTTTTTCCGGATGGAAGTTTCAATGTAGAGATTCACATGCATTCAAAAGAGCCATGGAGTCTTTCCTCCAAAAATGGGGGGACAAATTTACTAAGCGTTTTAATACATGAGATTGGACATACTCTAGGTTTAGCCCACACAGCTGACGAGAGCGCGATCATGTACCCGTATTACAAAGCGGAAAATGTGAAAATAACTCAGGACGATATTTATGGTATCGAGTACCTTTATGGCAAAAAATCTTTGGCCACAACAAAAATACCCACGTCACCGAATACAACCCCACAGACAAAAACCACGACAATACCTACAAAAGTTACAACCACTCCACAGATAAAAACCACAACTATGCCAATAAAAGTTACAACCACCCCACAGACAAGAACCACAACTATACAGACAAAAGCTGCAACAACAATCCCCAGCGTACACCCGACCCCTGACGCGCCCTCGGTACCCGATGCGGCACAGTTTCCGACTCTATGTGACTTGGACTCGAAAACAAATAAAGCTTATTTAATCGTTAAAAACAAATTATTTATTTTTTATGAGAGATTTGTTTGGATGTTGAATTTAGAGACAAAACAAATTTCTAATACCCCGTTTCTATTAACAGATTATTTTAAATTTTTGCCAAAAAATTTTAGGAAAATAACTGCTATATATGAACGTCCTAATGGTGACATTGTATTGTTTGTCGATGATCTGATTTACTTTGTACAATATGGTACGTTCGCGTTAATAAAAACGGAATCAATAGATAGTCTCGCTGCCACAAATGTAAAAACCAGAGTTCAAGCTGTCGTGAACACAAACAAGGGAAAAACCTATTTATTTTTCAATGATATTCTAGTATGGGGCATAAATGAGTGCATGTTTAGACCAGACAATTATCATATAACGTCAGAATTATTTAACGGGATTCCCGCAAAGATAGACAGTGTATTTCGTTACACCGACGGCCGCCTTTATTTTATTCAAAACGACATGTTTTTTGAATATAATGAATTTACCATGAGTTTAATTCGCATCGGTAAAATGGATCTTTCATTTTTTGGTATATCTTGCCCTAATGTAGGCGTTTTGGCGCAGCTTAAAGATTTATTACATAAGATTATATCTCGTAATATAAAATTTTAGTTATGTAAAAATAAATAGAATGTATATTATTATAAACCAAATAAAAATAAATTATTATTAGAGCTCTCGTTTTCTTTAAACAACCTATGCCAAACCCGTTTTCTTTAATCGACCTATGTTCCAAGTCCTATACAAGTTGTAAAATAAATTACTTTCCCTATATCTTTTTCGATGCATACGGAGTGTTATGGTCATTATAATTTACTAGCTTGCTATCACTTGTTAAATTAACTTTTACGACACACTGGCGTAGAGCAGCTGTTTTAAAATTAATCATATTTGCAGGATTATTTGGTCTATGACCCTATTAAATAATGCCTTATTTAACTGCTAGTTTGATTGCACAGATATTGTGACGTACATACTCAAGCTACAAGAATTGAGTTATAATATTTAAAAAAGATATAAAAAACAATATAATATTAAATGTGTCTGATATTATACTGATAAAAACCCACATGTAGATAAAATGTTAACACAAACGATTATACAGGTATGAAAAAACTAAAAACAATTTTCATTTCTTTAGGGCTGTTTTGAAAAACTAATACCCAAACTACTTGGTGCAAATGCCTATATAAAGTAGTTGTATTCTACATAATAACGAAGAAGGGTTCGTGAATTCGTAATAAAAACAATGGCTTATGTGGGTGCGTGTCCATATGAGACGCATTTTAAAAATTACCTAGGTATACTGATATCGTTTTAGGGAAATATTATAAAAAATTTTATTCAAAATAAAAAAGATTACCTTAACTTTCGAGCGTTTTAATACATATTTTACATATAGGTAGACAATTTTGAGCGTCACGCTTTAAACGTATGCAAAAAGAAAACCAAAAGATACAAACACTTTGAATAAAAATACCAAGTCAGTTTAAAAACCCCCCAACACCATAATAAAATTCAAAAACTTACCTGTTGCAAACTTATAACAGAAACAATTAAGTGCTCTCACCATTTCTGCACTATTTATAAGCCCCTTCTAGAGTGACGCTACTATTAAAGAATTAATTTTTATGATGCATAAATATATGTCGATTGGAGTACGTACTAATTAATTCAAACACTAATATAATATCATCATATACAGGGTATTTTGAAAATGTAGATAATGGGCTTGTTTATTCTTTACACTGATTTTAAATACATATACGAGGCTGGTAATAACTACTCTGTTGGGATATTTTAAACGGGGTTAATGGCGGATTAGACAGCTTAACGAGGTTTTGATCCGCCTAGCTGGGGCTTGAGGGAAACGAAAACTAATTATTAAATGTTCTCTTTCAAGATTAATTTTAAATATATCACCCAAATACGTACAATCAGTTAAAATGTAGTTGGTCTTCAGCTACGTCATTGTACTAAAATATACCATTTAGGTCGAATGTTATGGCAGTTTATAGATATAATTTATAATTTAAAGGCGTAATTTAACGGTCAAAAGTGTTTCATACCCCCTGTATACAGATCCCATTAGTAGTAATATATGCTTGCTTTTATTCACTCACATTATACATTAATTATTTATTAAAATGGTAATTACTTCCAATGCAAAATTGCATATGTAATAGACCAACAATGTTGATGAAATTTGCATATAAAACCACTTCTACCTCGCGTTGTGACTCGATTTTATATGATCATTTTATTGAAAGATAATTAATTATGTATTCTGTTTTTATTGTACGATTCGGTAAACATATCCTTAAACATAATAAAATTCGAAAAAGATCTTATTTTCTCCAATATGACCTTTATATATATTACCATAATAGTGCATTTGACTTGAAAACTGCATATATTTCTGAAATAAAACATTGGTAAATGATTACAGATGTCTTTTTATTTACACCGATTTTTTATTCCTTTAATGTAATATACCAGGGCGGTAGTAAGTGATATTTTTATGTTATAAATAAAAAAGTTTTAAAATTGATTGATTTTCATTTAATTATGCAATCCTGAATGACAATCCGATGGGGTATTTATATGGGTATTTTTATCAATGCGATATGGGGTGAATGCTGTTGGAAGGTTTAAGATTTGTTAATAAATTGAGATCGATAATAATATATCCCTATAACCACACTTAAGGTTCTTTGTTTTACCTAGTTACTGTTGCGGACGGGTATTGCAAGATGGCCTAAGCGTATTTTCTTAAATTTTCAGTATTGGAACGGCGGTGTTGCCGTTTCGACAATTTTTATGTTGAATAAGGTGAAATATTGGTTTGGCGATGCCATTAGTACTGGTTTGTCGATAAAATGTTGAGTGCATTATAAAAGCTAGGTTTACCACCATTTTGTCATCATCGTCACACTTAGGTTTGTTAATAAATTGGTGAAGGCAATATTTGCTGATAGGGGCTTCTGGTTGCATAAGTTCAGGTAGTACCCAGATAGCGGGAGTGTGCGTGAACGTAATTATAGATGGCGTCTGAAAATACTGTTTGCCAAAAGGACTTACTAGATCCCGGGTTGTCTAATTACATGCCGCGCTGCCTCTAACAATGTTCATTAATGACATGTATTGTATGTATTGTTTGGTGAATACCTATATATTTTTGGTAATAAATTTGTTTGATGTACTTAACTGTTTTGTTTCTTTATCGGGGCTGTTTTCTGTGATAGAGAGGCCAACAGGGTCTGTTCCTGGGGGAACAGGGTCTGTTCCCGGGGGAACAGGGTCTGTTCCTGGGGGAACAGGGTCTGTTCATCGGGTCTGTTCCGGGTGAACAGGGTCTGTTGGACAGGGTTCATAATACGTTTAATCTGATTCCACACGGAACAGTTTATATTACAATACTTTTTTTGTTAAATCTGATGTCTTTGATTTTAATAATCGGCTAAAAGACTTGACGCTTCGACTAATTACTGATTTTTAGTTTATACTATCCATCTATAAGAGACGTTGCAGCCCTTTCGGGGTAAATGATTGTAAAATAATATTGAAAGCTGATGCTTGTGTTGCATAGCAGATAGGTGAATGCACAAGATTGTTAATATTTAAATATTCCTACGCTTATAATATTTATTTTTATGTGAAACACTGGTTGCCTAACTTCAGGTAGTACTCAGATATCAATTAGTTTGTTTTACTAAGTATATGTGTATGGTTTGCCCTAATTTTGTACATGTAGAAAACACCTCCATAACCCCACTTAAGGACCTTTTGTTCCAGCAATCTAATCAGATGTGCCCCCGTGGTTTCACATTGTCAAACATTGTTTAGCAGTTTTAATCTATATGCTCTCGTAGCGTATTTTGCAAGGCTTTGAGGTTCGGCCCCAGAGGATTATGGTTCAAATCCCGCTGACTGCACAAACTTTTTTTCTGTTATTATTTATTCATTATGTCGTTCAATATTGATTATTTAGATAGATGTTCAGGTTAGGTACTTGGGTTGGGGTACTATTGAGAACGTGGTACGTCATCTCTCCCCATAAATATAATAACACGTGACTATGGGTCATAAAGTTGGGTTAGAATCTTGAAATAATGAGGGCTGATAATACCAGGGGGGCGCCACTTAGGCTAAGACGGGTACCCTCGGGCGATCATCGGGTAACCATCGGGTGACCACCGCTCGGGGTCGCTGACCTGCCTGAGCTAGCCTCGCGAATTATGCATAGGGTCTCGCGGTATCGCCTTCGATCATCATGCGCGCTCAACGCCTGTTGTGGAGGCTTCCTCCGCCGCGGGTCTGGGGCTCGCGCCTCCGCGGGTACTCGGGTTCCATGGGGAATGCTGTTAGGTTAGAATCTTCAAAGAATGGGGCCCCCTGGTAATACCGGGGGGGCCACTTAGGTTAATACGGATCCTGTATCTACTGCGAGTAGTTATGACGTCAGACACTAGGTGGCGATAGTAGCTGGGTTCCGCTCGGGTTAAGAGAGGATGGTGGCTTCCAGGAAAAGTGCCACGCCCTAAAATGGCCCGAAAAATGCAGATTTCAGGGCAATGTTATTTCTTATGGAGTTTTGAGCCAAAAACGGTACAGCTATTCTACTGATCTGTTGACAATAAAGCTTATTATTATTATATGTGTATAAAACTCTTTAATGGTCTGCCAAACAGAATTTAAAAAATTAATGCAGGAAAATTGTTTAAAAACGAGATTAAAGAAATGCGTATTGATTTGAAACCTTACTGTTTTAGTGACTTTTGTATGTAGATATAGAGTTTATATTTATGTGTGCTATTTCATCCTTGGCGATTATGACTTTATTTCTTTTTGTGTTTCCTTGTAATTTCATAAGTTGAAATAAAGAGGTTTATTATTATCATTAATATTATTGATTTTTTTATATCCTTTCAGAAACATGATGAATTAGAAATGAAAAAAATTATTGAACAAAGAAAGAGAGAGAAGGAAGAGGAACGTTTAGCTAGGCAAAGAGTTAAAGACCAAATTGAGGCTGATAAATTAGCTAGAAAAGCAAAATATTCGGGAGCCCCACCTGCAGCAGAGGCACCGCCTGCAGCACCAGCTCCCTCGGCGCCTGTTCAGAATAAGCCGACACAGAATTATTCAGAGGTCAAATTACAAATAAGACTGATTGATGGCAAGTAAAATTTTACAGATTATATAATTAATTACGTTTTGTAACATATAACCATATTTTAGTAAAAAACAGAAAAATATCACTCGATTTTTACAATAAAATTCATGATTAAAATCAATTTCATTTCTTTAAGGGTTTTAATTTATTTATTTTATTTCTTTATTAATTATTGGTGTTTCCATACAATAGTGTACTTACACAAGTCATGTGATCTAAGATTAAAGTCATTAAACTAATAAAAACACAATAAATAATTACAACTTACAAAATGACACGATATACATGGTAAGTCCGCTATTAGAGCTAGCATCACATATGAGTTAGAAAATTTAAACATTCTCGAGAAAGTCGAGTTTAAAGAACTATTTGTCCGAGAAAAGCGGGATTTAAATAAATTTATATTCCTAAAATTCCTTTGAGGAACATTGAAGGTCACCAATGCCAACAGCTCAGGAGAATCAATTTCTGAGTTAATTATTTTATACAGGTTAAGTATATCATTAACGGATCTACGATGTTCCAAGGACAACAACTTATACTTAGAGCGTAGCATTCCCAAATTATCATATCTAATGTTATCCCTAAATGCTAAACATTTTAAAAATTTATCTTGGACAGATTCTATACGCGACTTATAAACAACATATTATGGGTTCCAAACAAGAAGCGAAATTAAGACGACTGAAGACGTATGCGTAATAAAGATATATTAATGTTTTATTATGCCTAAAGTGTTTGCCTTGTCTATTTACAAATCCGAGCATCCGGAACGCACTACTGACAGTGTTTTGTATATGAATGTCGAATAACAACTTGTCATCAAAAAGAACTCCCAGATTTCTAACTTGACTCACTCGTTTTAAATAATGCCCACCAAGGTTGTAGTTGTAGACCATTTTATTATGGTTGCGGGAAAACGTGATACTAACGCATTTTTTTAGATTAAGAAATAAATGATTTTCATTGCAATAAATGTGAAACCTGTCCAAGTCTGCTTGCAATTTCTTGCAATCGCTTACTTCAGATATTTCTCTGTATAATTTGAGGTCATCTGCATAGAATAGAAATTTGCAATGATGAAAGCATGTCTGTATATCATTTATGTACAAGGTAAATAGTAACGGCCCCAGGTGGCTACCTTGAGGTACACCTGAGGTAGATATAAAGTTATCCGACCTGCAGCCAGCCACTGAAACAAGCTGCTCTCTGTCAGTTAAATAGGAGTCAAACCAGTCCAGAATCACACCAACCTCAGATAACTTTCATAGAAGTAAAAGGTGGTCAATTTTATCAAAAGCCTTACTGAAGTCGGTGTAGATGGAGTCAACCTGAATTCTATTATCTATACGAGTTAAAAACTCCGAGTAACAAATGAGATTTGACTCTATCGACCTATTACGAAAAAATCCATGTTGATGGATACTAATTTTATTCTTTAATAAAAAAAAAGAGGTGTTCATAAATTGCCTTTTCAAAAACTTTAGCAAAAATGCACAGTTTAAATATTGGTCGATAGTTACTAATATCACTTTTATTACCAGATTTAAAAACTGGTATAATTAGGGATTTTTTCCATGATTTGGGAAAACCCCACTCTTAATGATTGGTTGAATATCAGGGTGAGAGGGAGGGCTAGACTTAAAGCACATTTTTCGACAAATAATGCTGGAATGTCATCCGCACCAGCGCCCTTCTTAGTATTTAGATTTATTAAGATTTTTTTAATTTCTAAGACATCATAGTGAAGGTGAGAGAAAAGGGCATCGCCATCTGTGTAATTTTTAGCATAGTTGTTATTCGACTTGGGCTCATAGACACTTTTAAAATATTCTGCGAGCAGATTACAAATATCGTCGGTGTTGTCAACAACATTGTTATTAAATGGCATTGAAGATAAGTTATTATGATTTTTTGCCCCGACAAAATGCCAGAATTTCCTACTGTTATAGGGTATTTCTTCTTCAATATGATTTATATAATTGAAATGGTTTTGTTTAATAAGACGTTTGGAACGATTTCTTAATAATTTAAAGGTATTAAAATCTTGTAGATTACCGTAAACTCTCCATTTTTTATGAAATTTATTTTTTTCTTTTATAACTTTAATAGTTGCACTAGAGAAATAGACTGGATATCTAGTGTTTCGATATCCGCATGGAACATTTTTTGAAATTTCAGAGTTTAACCTGTTACTTAAGTATGTGATATTATTATCTAAGGTATTATCTCGGAAAGCATTTTCCCATGATATTTCCGAAAGATTGTTATTTATTGCATTATTGTTAGCTTTACGAAAATTAGGAAATTTGTAGCTGGGAGTGCTAACCATTTCCAGTAGGGTGTGTGATATTTCAAACTCGACACTAGGATGATAAACATCTTCCGCGACCAATCGAGAGGAACAGTGAGCCAGAGAACTAATCAAGGTACTATCATTACACAACAATAAATCAAGTATCGTTTCTTAAATAGTTCAGCTGGACCAGCCCGCAGGAAGACAACATATCCACCAATAGGGCTGATTTATGATCGGAACTGAGGCTTGTTAAAAAATTATTATTGTTTTCATAAACCCAGTTGAGAGATGGACAGTTAAAATCTCCGCAAATAAGAATTTTATCTTCATTTACCTGCTGGCTGATCCAGTTCAACCTGGACAAAAAGCCAAAGAACGCATTGTCATCGTTTGGAGGTAGATAGACACAACACAGGCAACATATCAGGTTCTTAAGTCGTAGATTCACCCACACATCCTCTGCATCGCTTTGGAATTCGGTGATTCCCGAAGCTTCTATTCCCCTGCGGACAGCAATAAAAACACCCCCGCCATCCGCCGATGTGTCTCGGTCTCTTCAAAAAATGTCATAATATATGTCAACAACCTCCTTATCAAGAACACCACCGTTAAGCCAAGATTCAGTAACAAAAACGACGTCAAAATCGCCCGCATAGATATTGGTTTTAAAATCTATTAATTTAGTTCTTAATCCTCGTGTGTTTTGATATAGCACTTAATTTTGTCTCCATTAGAGAAAATAAATGTATAACTTAATGTAGTCAATGATGAGATACGCTTAGGCCAAGTTATTAACGGTTTCAATAGTGGTGATATGAATGATCCTAGATTGGTCATTTTTTCGTACAAAAATACTGCCATTGCGAACCCAAGCAAATTTATAACCTTTTTGCTGAGCAGCAATACGTGTTTCTTTAAAAAGAGTTTTGTTTTGAGGTGTTAGGTGTTCGTTTAGATATATGGGCGCAGAAGCGCTCGGTAGAAGTAAACTCTTTTTTGGATGTTCACGCACCTTGATCTTGGCTGCAGCAAGTATGTCATCCTTATAACGTTTCGATGCTAACTTTAACAACATTTACTATAATTGTTTTTTTCTTATGAATTAATACATATTCAAACAAATTAAGTTAAATAAGTTTAAAGGCGGACCTGACGTAGGTACGCGCGAACTGCGCAGACGCAAAGCTTCCGCAAAACGCCGCATACTGGAAATATTTTTGTAACACGATATTAGCAATATATTGGCTATATAATATGGCCTTGCGTCTTAAATCCCTCGGCGCTTCGCGCCTCTTAATTTGAAATTGACGCTTGGACTATAATGACGTCTGTCTAAACCTTTGGTCTAAACCTTGGATAATAATATTGTTAAGTTATAAAATTATAAGTTTAAATCCGGTCCTACGAAATAAGTATACATAGTGGCAACTGGCAACACTGTAAGACTTTCTCCTCTTCGCAAAATGGCGATCGGCAAGAAGATGCAAACCGCAACGCGCGATTGTTTTTTTGGTGTTCATTATAACGTAGTATGACAAAGGACAAAAACAATCAAGAAGTGTTCTAAAGGGAACTGGTCCTTCGAAACCTAAAATAAGGTAATGGGGTAATGGAAACCCCATCACATATACTATAAATATTATTCTGCAACACGAACTAGTGAAACCCGGATTGATTGTAAGTTCGCGATAGCCGATCAAGCGAATGAGTTCTTCGTATAAAATCCAGTAGTCTCCAAAGTATGTTTGGGGTGAAGCCCCAAATGTGTTAGCAGTATTTCAGCAATGGTCGGATTTGGGCTTTATGGGGCTTCAAAAATTGTTGCGGTGGATAGAGGTTCTTGGAGAACCCTAAATTATGGACAAAATGACTGCCAACTATATCTCCTCCCCATAAATTGATAAAGCCAATGAAATTTAGCTTCCCGCCCAAGGGCGTATTTATGGGGTAATTACCCCCCCCCCCCTCAGGACTTCATGAATTATAAAACTCATAATACAAGGAAAATCACTTTCCACAAATTAATTTTTAGTACGTCTATTGATACGACTTATTAGTAGCTATTTAGTTACTATAAATTATTCACCAAATTTGTGAAAACCTTTTTACCTATACTTGTTAACCAATTTAGCCCCCTAACCATTTTTCTAAGTACGCCCTTGGTCCCACCATGATTAATTATATTTGGTCCTTTTACCTTTTTAGAAAAATACTGTCTTGTGGGTTTGTAATGCTATCAAAATTTTTTTTTTAGATGGTCGTATTGGCCTTTTCAAATCTGCCTTGGGGTTTAATGGTGCCATTAAATATTACCAAAATACATTTTCTTTCTTTGGTTTTAAAAAAAAATTGTTGCTTAGTTTATTATTAAGATTATGAATTTATGTGTTCCAGGACAAACTTTAACACAAGACTTTGGAGTCAAAGAACCTCTCTCAGCAGTTAGATTATTTGTGGAAATGAACAGAACGGATGGTGACCAACCATTTAAATTAATGACCAGTTTTCCTAGGAAGGTTTTTAGTAATGAAGACTACGACAAACCATTGGAGACTTTAGGTATGTAAGTCATATTTAATAAGAAGTTGACTGTGTCATAGTTTGAATATTTCTTAATTATTTGCTTAATAAGCCGAAAAATTTACAGATGCTTGTGTGATAAACTAAATTTCCACTTATTCATACACTTTGTCTTGGATACATTTTAATCATTATTCCTCCGAAATGTTTTCTTGTTATTTGTTTATTACCACAAGTGTGTGGAAAGGAAGTATACTGTACTGAAGCGTACAATATGACGATACACTATAACTGTGGGTTCTGCCCATTAAGCGTACAAACACCTTAGCTTGAACTGTATTTCCCTCTTTCGTCTTGCGACGATCTCGAGCGAGGAAGAATACGTTGTTGTGGTGTATAACTATATTCGACGACGAAGCAAAGAGGCCTTCAAGATACCTGGCCGGTGATCTTTGCCACTGGCCGGTGATCAAAGGCTGTACCTCTAGAAACGGCATGTTGTCGAGGGAGGGACCTTTGAGCCAAATGAAGGATTGATCAGTGGAGCGGATGGTGGATCTCAGACACTGTCTCATATTCATGGTTGAGTTAAAACCCTTGAACAGAGAATTGGCGACGGTGTCTCGCGTATGCGATGCGGTTCCGGATGGTTCGCGAGTACCCGCGACATACATAACTCTTAGCTGCGCACAAGGATGTTTAAGGGATGGCTCGTCGAGGTTTGTGATGAGCAAAGAGACGTTAATAATGCAAGTCCGTGAAAATACTGTGCCTATAATATGTCGATATGCCTTTCTCTGATGTCAAAGAATTGGCCTACTATTGTAGTGATTTTTTTGTCAACGTTGGTCAAACAATTTTTGATAAAATAGAAAATCGAGATGAATCATTTGTTGATAATTACCAGTCCGTAAATTCTATGTTTTTAACACCTGTGAGAGTAGTGATATAGTTTAACAGAGAGGCTCTTTGAAAAACAATTGCGTTCCAAGTGTTGACGATATAGGATCCAAGATCATAAAACATTCTCACTTACATCTACTGAAACCTTTGATTCTCATATAATTAATTTGATATTTAAGTCGGGCATAGTCCCCAGGCACTTTAAAACAACAATAGTAACTCCAATTCATAAAGCCGGAGACAAAACCGATATAAATAATTTTAGGCCCATTAGTGTCATTAATACATCTGCGAAAATTTTTGAAAAATGCCTTAAGGAAAGGCTAATTACATTTTTGGAAAGTAATAATATCTTCTCAAAAAATCAGTTCGGATTCACCAATGGACTAAGTACCACAGATGCATGTACGAGCTTAATAAACAGATCACTGACCATCTAAATGTGGGAAATAAATGTCTGTCAGTGTTTCTGGATTTAGCGAAGGCCTTTGACACTATTCCTCATAATAAACTCCTTGAGGTATTAAACTCCTATGGGGTGCGAGGCACAGCGTTGGAGGACTTCAGAAGCTATCTCCATAAGAGAACTCAAATATTAAAAATTGGTGATATTACCAGTGAGCCCTTAGTTGTTAAAATAGGCGTCCCGCAGGGCACTGTGTTAGGCCCTATTTTATTTATAACATATATTAATTTTTTAACAAACATCAACGTGCAAAATGGTTCTGTGGTTTCCTATGCCGACGACACCGCGGTATTGTTCTATGGTGATACCTGGTTTCATGTTAAACAGGCATAGGTAAAATAAAAAATTGGCTTGATTCTTTTAAGTTAACCCTAAACATAATAATACTAATTATATTGCGTGCGTTTCCCTTACTTCAGCCAATCGTCCCAATTTTGATAGAATTGAAATAGATAATCTTCATGATTGTATCTCTGAAGTGACTAAATGGGAACAATATGTAGTTAAGCTTACAAATAATATTAGAAAATTAGTGCATAAGTTCTATATCCTAAGAGATATATTGACTAACAAGCTCCTAATTAATGTCTATAGAGCTCTCATAGAGTCACTGTTACGCTATGGTCTTGTCATATGGGGGGCTTATATCAAAGTAATGAAACAATTAAATGTTGTTCAAAATTACATACTTAAAATAATCTTTGGAAAAAATAAACGGTTTTCTACTCAACTTTTATACTCTAAAGAAATCCGAAATATTCGTTCTTTATCTGTATTGGATATGTGCACATATGTTTATAAAAAACCTAAGGTAAGAAGTTATGTAAACCACCTTTATGAAACTAGAAAGAAGCATATTGTGATAATTCCAAATAGTAACAGAAATTTAAATTTAAGAAATATAAACTACCTTGCCCCTAAGGTTTTTAATATCAACTGATATAAAAGATGTTACCAGCGTGAGGTTATACAATCACAAGTGAAGAATTTTTTTGTACATGTAAATCTGTAAATGTAATTCAAATTGGTTAAAAAATTTGTATTGTATAACATCTGTTGGTTATGCTGTGGTTCGGAACCATCGTTAAACTGTATTTTATAGAGATATCAAAAATTATCTTGGTCAAAGGGTATCCTGAGGGAACAACGGCTGTTTTAGCTTATATCATCTTCTTGAAACAACTCTGTACATGTAGGTTAGTTTGGATGCCATACTGACATCATCAATACCACAGTGCAAATATATTATTAATTCTAGAGGTAAAATAATGAACTACAACTTTAAAAATTGAAATGAAAGACTAATAACGTTTTTATCTCGGTTTGTAATGACAACAAAAAGTAACTGTTGGAAATGTCCCCCGCCTCTTTGGATGCATTAGGTGGCACGCCTCCATGCTCTCAAATTTTTTTTGCGGCTTTTTTAGCGTTATGGTTGCACATTCTTTAACAATCTTTGTTTCAGTTCTTACACATGAGCTCTGGAAAATTTATATTCTTTAAGTAAGGGAACACAAAATAGACCATAATCCTGGTGATCTAGGAGTAAACCCAACTTGTGTACGCAAACTTATCAACCGGTCATCAAGAAACTCGCGGTGAAAACTTGTGTGTCTCGGGTCGTATGTGCTGTTGCACGGTCCTGCTGAAAATAGCCATGCTGAAGTTTATCATCATGTAGTTTAATACATTGACTGAAAATGTTGTTTCTGTGCCTCTTTGCATTGATGGCGATATAAAACAAAATAGGCCCGAATATTACTCTTCTGCGGGAAACTGCCATCCAAACACCAGTTTTTTTAGCACGTTCAACACGATTCAACAAAAATAAGCCGATTGTCATAAGCACATTCTCATAATTTGTGAATTGATGTATCTCAAAAGATGAAACCACACTTCGTCAGAAAATAATATGTTTAACAGATAAATTATTGACAAACCCTTGGCAGTACGCAAGATGTCTGGGGTGCTTAGCCGGCACAGGGGCTCGATATAAATAAATAAAGCCTATATTTCCAATAGGTTACAGAGAGCTCACATATAGGAAATTCTACATAAATATAAAAGCTATTAATCAAATTAATCAAACAATAAAGTAAATCAATAAAAAAATTTACAGTCCTTTACAAAGATGCAACCGGGGAAGACATTGAAAATGCCGAAGCAGAGTGCAACGCTTGTGACTATTGTGAGATTTGAGATCTGCGAAAACTTATAGATTTGAATGTAATATTTAGGTAGTTGATATAAGTTTTATTGATTCATAATATAAAAAATAGTAAAATAAAGGTCATAAACTCTAACGCGCCTCTAAGGTATGGTTTCGCTGGAGCAGTCAGCGGCCGCGGCTGGCGTTCGCGATTGGTAGCTCGTTACTGGTTTAATGCGATTTGTATGTACACGGTTTCACTGCCGCAGCTCAGCGACACAGCGTTCGCCGTCAATTGCAGCGGCTGCGTTCGGACTGCTAGAGAGACCAGTGCAGCACCGATCGTTCAGCAGAATGCCACCGTTCTCGGCAATTGCTGACGAGTGTTTGATAGAGGAGGTGCAAAAGTAGTCCCCTAATTGCTCCTCCCCATAGGCAGCCCTATCGGACTTTCTTTTATAATTTCGTACCATGACGCCAACTCTCTGTAAAGAATAAAAGCTTTAAGTGTCAGTGCCAACGAACTTTAGCATTCCCAGGAAAATGGGGCAAGTGTAAACTAACCTTTACACTTGCCCCATTACAATTTTCACACATGCCCCACATTATGTTTTTTATGGGGGAGGTGCAAACCTGTTCGTGAGTAAAAACCGCTTTTAGATTTGGTCAGTATATAGGATTTTAAAGCTACAACAATTGACTAAACATAAGAAAATGTAACAAAACTAAAAATATATTATAAGTTTTTACCTTTGACCAATTTTTAATGGAGATATCGCACACTATTCAACGGACCGATTCGGAGATTATGTTACAATAAATGACTACTCAGAAAGAAAAAACACTTGTAACTCGCCGGGAGTGGATAATTCAACAGCGCTAATGTATAGTTAGTTGCCCCGGAACAGACAAGTAAACTTTCAATATTGCCTGATTGGCGCTCTGATTTTCCACTTACCCCAGTTTTACACTTGCCCCAGTCTACCCTATACCATATTCAAATTCATTGATCAGTACTTAATGACAACCGTCACTCTATTTCGATTGGTCAAGCGGCAATAAGACTAAAAGGCCCTGGGCGACAGGGTTGTAATTAGTTTACCGGTGATTTTCGCATTATTGCATTGTATCGTTTGGTGTTATTGTTTGTTGTCAATATTTTGATATAAATATTTGTGTCTTTGACCGTTGTATTTGAATGTATACAGGGTGTTTCAAAAGTACTAACCTGGACAAACCTGAACAAACCTGAACATGTGTCCGGAGTTGCCCCGTTTTTGATGTACAGGGTGCGTAAGATTTTTAAAAAAATCGTTTTTTTTATTATTTTTGTAAATATCCTTTTCCCGATTTTATTGCAATTTGGTACTGTCATTCATAATGATAAGAGGCTTAATTAGCCCTAACTAGATTAAATTTATTAAGTCCAGTGGCGTCCCGGGAAACACTTCAACAGATATTATTGACAAAAAATGTACGCCACTGACTTTTTCCTAATTTTAATATTTTTTCCGGATATACCAACTAATGATACAATTTTAAAATGTTTTGATACTTTGACGTTTTATCCAAATTGATTTGTTTACTTGGTATGCTGCAGCTCTTATTTAAATATGGTATAGTATAAATTCAAGTGTTAATATGACGCTTGTCGAAATGGAGGAATTTGGGCTAACATCTCCTCTTCATCTTCTTCCTCCAACAACAGCATGCAACTAATGTTATCGGCGTTCATTATAAATCATACATAAGCGCTTGCACTACCAAATACGAATATGAGCTGCTCCAGCCGCGCCAACCAAACCACCCTGCGACGACGGCCGATTCAGCCGATTACTACACGCTCTACGCTCGATCGCGAACGCCCGCTGACTGCTCCAGCGAAACCATACGTTTACTCCCGACTTGGTCTGATCCCGATCATTTCAATGCGGTGTGACGTCAGGGACAAATGCAACACAAGAATTTCGAATTCGGTACCTATACTTACGTGCCCGTGCGATAATATAAACATTTTCAATGTTAAAAAATGAATATAGACAGATGCAGAGCGTTCTGCAAAGGATTACAACTGAATTAAATTGAATCATGTGCAATTAGCGATTTAGATTTAATACAGCACAAGAGAAACTGCATATATGTCGCATGCATTACACAGGAAAACGATGACTTTAAAATCAAATTACAACTCTCCCAAAACCTTTTGCCTCTGTCTAGCACGTTACTTTGAATTCGAGACGTATTGCGCAACCCCGTACACGCTCTATTATGTTTCTATTCACTTTTAAGGCTGTAATAAAGAAAGATGGGAAGTAGTGGAGTTGTAAATCACGTTGTCTCTTGATCGTTGATCCATGACGCACCGGCAAAGTGTAATCAAGCTTGGAACGTACAAATGTATAATTTAAAAGTTTTATTGTGAATGGGTTATTAAACTATTTACTATTCCGGATAACAAAACCGAGCATTTTGATTCCACATGAGGTACAAATGTGAGTCTGCTATCAAACAAAACACTAAGATCTGTAGCTCTTTTGGATCGATTCAGTACAGCGCCGTCCAAGGAACGGGGCGAGTAAAACTTACTATGTTGCATTTAGATATATTCATAGTTAGTCTATTGTTTTTACACTAGTTTTTGATGACCCGCAAATCATCCGCAGAATGGTACAGTCTTTAGTACTATCGTCATATGCGAGTTTATCACAGTCTAATGTGTTTATAAGATCTTTGATAAAAATCAAGAAAAGAAGCGGCCCCAGGTTAGACCCCTCGAGTACTCCCGAACCCGCAGTGGTGATCTAAAACCCCACACTTTACGTACTGTACGCGGTCAACTAAATATGACCCAACAAGATCAATAAGTCTCCGCGACATACCCAGGATCTCAAGCTTCGCCAGCTAGACAATATAATAAATCTGATTAAAAGCTTTTTGAAAATGTGTGTATATTACATTCGGCGCGAAAGTCTAGAGCCTTACAATTAAGGCACGATCTGGAGTCAATAAAGCCATGTTGATATTCAGAGAGCATGCCCCTGACCTGCGAAAAGGTGGAACTGTGCGTTACTATTTCTAGAATTTTATAAAAGTTGCATAGGTTTGAAATTGGTGTATAGTTTTTTATTGCACTCCTTCAAAACAGATGTTACTCTAGCTACTTTAGGAAGCAGTCATGAGCACTTGATTAAAAACGTGGGGTGTAAGGGTTCAGCCAGGACATATGCACAATCTCTAACGAGAAAACTACCGACTACTACGACTATAATTGCATCTCATGTAGATGCATGTCCAAATTCTTGTTTACAGTCGTTTGGCATGTTTCATAAGAAATACCAAATTCTTGAACTAGACGTGCAATATGTTGACGCACGTCATTAACACCTTCTGTATGAACGGTGGGCCTATCAGCACCATATTTATTCGTCACAGAGCTTGTGCCAAACACACCAACGCAATTTATTGTTATAGTTATATCAGGAGTTCTCTCGCCTGACGGACAGTTGTCAGGCTCTACGCGAGCAATGCTATCGAAGGTATATACAGGAGACTGAGACTAACCTTAGAAATAACCCTCGTTCATTTTGGAGCTTTGTCAATAGCAACCGTAATGGCTCGAGTCTGCTCGGATGTATGTTCTTTAACGATGACACACCACGAAATGGGCGGAAGGACTCCGATTTGTTTGCAAGCTACTTTTTTGAGGTCTACTCTGAGCCCAGTAGGGTTGATTCCAACCTTAATTATGCAAGTTTTAGGGCAAATAACTCTGACAATATTATTATCTCTTCATTTTAGGGCTCGGATGTATATAGTATGATCTCTAGCCGATAGGATTGCGGTTGGACCAGACAGCATTTTCCAATTTACTTTTAAAAAAATGTGTCTGTACCATTGCAGCACCACTCTGTAAGATTTTTAATCTGGCGCTGGAGACCGATGTTTTTTCCGACATCTGTAAGGGTAGCTTTATAGTACCCATCCACAAAAGTGGGAATAAGCAGGATGTTACCAATTGTGTTTGTAATTAGTCTGCCATTCCAAAGATTTTTAACCATCTGGTTTATAACCAACTTGCCTGGAAGTGTAAGGGGTTATTAAGTGAGGAGCAGCATGAGTTCACGGAGGGCAGGTCCACGGTTACTAACTTGATAATATATGAAACTGCCCAAAACTGAGCAGGTTGACTCCGTGTACACCGACTTCTCCAAGGCGTTCGATAGAGTGGATCATCGGATCTTGCTTGCTATACTGGAAACCGTGGGATTTCATAATAGGTTGGTGGAATGACTTAGGAATTTTCTAACTAATAGGAAACAGCGTGTAAAAATTAGAAATTTTGTATCTAAAGACATTTCGGTAACATCAGGGGTGCCTCAGGGGGCACATTGTTCTTCTTTACTTTTTAACCTCTTCGTAAATGACATATTTTCAGATCAGAGATCCTCCTCATGCTTAATGTTCGCGGACGACCTTAAGATATATACTAGACCTATTGTGAACCAGTCGGATGAGCACCTGTTACGGAGGGACATAGATAGTTTACTGGACTGATCAACTGCCAATAATTTATCTTTTAACGTTAACAAATGTTCTTGTATTAGTTTTAGTAGGAAAGAACCCAAGGTTAACACATCTTATCTGTAATTAAAGATATGGAAGTATATTTTGACAGCTCTCTGAAGTTCTCGGACCATATTAATACTATTACTGAAAAAGCTTATGAAATGCTGGGTTTTGTCTTGAGAAGTTGTAGGGAGTTGTCAGTAAGCGCTTTAAAAACTGTCTGTTGTTCATCGGTGAGATCTATATTAGAGTATGCTTCGGTTGTTTGGTGTCCATCTTATGAGATATATAAAATGAGACTTGAAAAAATTCAGAAAAAAATTGTTAGCTACTGTACAGGGTGTCCAGTTTTCGATGGTTTTACGGGGTATCTTCGTTATTAGTAAAGATAAAAAGATACGATTTTTGCAGCACTTTTTTTGTAAAACAAAAGATGCCGCAATCAGAATTTTTCTAGTTTTCCTTGTTTTTAATATACGGGATGTTTTTCAAAATTTTACATTTTGGGACACCCCGATATTTAGGTTACCCTATAGCTTATCAAAGAGAAAACAAATGTTCTTTTTGTAGTTTTTACGTAGAATCCAGTGACGTAGTCAGATTTTTTCTACGTTCAATAGTTTCCGAGAAAAAAATTTGCTTTTTTTAATAGGTCATCCTATATATTTTTTAATAAAATAATTTTGTTTATAACAAGCTTTTCAGAAATATATAATACCTTATTTTTATTTTAAATATTAAGCACGAAATTTACGTTTTATTAAAAAATGTTAATTTTTTGTTAGTAGGTCATGACGGGTATTTAAAAAAATTATTACTGGTAGGATAATTACTGCAGAAGAAATATATTTTGGACTCCTTAATCTAATTAACAGTTATATTTCAGTAAAAATAATAACAATGCATAAATCGAGTTGTGTTTTACTACCTAAAACATTAAAAACAAAAGCTGACGATTTATAGAACTTTCTCATAAATGTTGCTCAAATTGTTTTTCATTATGCCTTAGACATGTTTCACGCATAGTTTTTGTTCGCCTTAATGAATTTAAAATAATAAAATGCCGCGTTTTTAACTCTCTAAATGCTCTTTCAGTGGCATTTCTTAAAGCTACAATTGTTTGGTATTGAATTGAAAAAAAAGAAATCCAAAACCGACAAGTCGAGTGACCTTGGTGGCCATCTTACAGGTAAATGTATATTTTTTAATAAAGCTTTCTAAGAAGCTTGGTATAAACTAAATTATTTTTTAAAAAAATATATAGGGTTAGCCATTTAAAAAAAAGCAAGTTTGTTTTTTTTTCTCGGAAACTATTGAACGTAGAAAAAATCTGAGTACGTCACTGGATTCTACGTAAAAAATTACAAAAAGAGCATTTGTTTTCTCTTTGATAAGCTACAGAGTAACCTATATATGGGGGTGTCCCAAAATGTAGGACGAGAAAAATTCTGATTGCGGCATCTTTGTTTTACAAAAAAGTAGCATGGTGCTGCGAAAACCGTATCCTTCTATTTTTACTAATAACGGAGTGAAACCATCGAAAACTGAACACCCTGTACATTAGGGTGGAGCGAAAAAAAATTTTTTTTCTTTTTTTCAAAATTTTGATATTGGCTAGGAGCCAAAGTGTTCTATCTATAAACACTATTTCCTGAGCAAAATTTTAACTTCCTACTCATTTGTTTTGAGGGGTCACACAATCCTCAAAGTTATAGCAATTTAGGTATATTATTTTCTTTTTGATATCGGTTAAATTATGTCGGTCTTTCGCTAGTTCATGGTATATTTTAAAAGAAATATGCAGAATTTACCACGTGGAGGTATCCGACCTAGAGCCCCTCCCCACTCCGACCCTTATATTCGCAAATCGGTTAAATTCTCTTTTGGTTTCGAAAACTGGCATTTCTGATCGAGATTGCAGTTTTGCCATTACATAGCCATCTCTAGATTCTTCTCCTGAAACAGCCAGTGAAGCCTCAGACACTATCTTTACCATTCTTTCTACAGTTTGCATATGACATGGAAACTTCACTAAATCCATTTCAGGTACTGTTTTAATTAGCTGACTTAGGTGATCATTAGGTATGCTTGCTAAAATAGGTGGTTCACTTAGTTCACAATTCTGCCAATCAATCAGTTCATTATATGTAGTTGCTTCAAAATTTAATTTAGGTATAATAAATTCTCTTATGCGTTCACGAGTAATAACATTTCTGGTCTTCAAAATACGCCTTAAAGCTAATTCTCCAAGATTCTAAGATAACATTTGTTATCATTTAGCATACATAGCAATATGTTCTCCGGGTGGGCAAAATATGCATTTCTTTGAATTACCGGATCTACAATTTCTAACATATTTTTTGGTAAAAACCTTGATCGCTGAATCATTTCCAGTAAATGTTTTGGGCCATCTAAGCAAGATGATTTTACTTTAATACTATACCAAGTCGGCGCGTAGACTTTAATCACAAAAGAGCTTAGAATTTTAAGATTTGTTGAAGGTACTTCCGTTGCTGCATACAAACGTAAAATTCGGTTGGCACAAGTAAGCCATCTAGAATGGGCTAAGGGTCCTGGGTTTCTTTTGGATAAGTCAAATGAAAAATTCCCGGAAGATATTGCATTACATGCTTCGTATAAAAATTTTTGGTCGGAACTTAATATTGCAACATCAACATCGGGCATCTCGGCTTCTATAGGTTGAAAGCGTACAACCGGCATTTTCTCATTCTGTTGTTGAACCATCTAAAAAATGCAGTAGGTTCGTTAACGGTAATTCATTCGCATGGAGCATACAGATAAACCACTGGAGTGGCCTTTTTAATTTTTTCTCAAGCTGCACTATTACTCCGTTTTTGCGTCCCGTATTCACAACAGTGCCATCACAACCAATAACAACTACACTATCCAAGTTAATTTTGTTTATTAGAAAGCTAAACAAAGATAATGTAATATCTTTAGCGGCTCCGGCTCTTGGAGAATCATGCCCTAAATATTTTGATCCGGGTTCACTTAAAACTACAATATGTTCTTCCATAATAATTTTTTTATGCTTTCTTTGTTCAATAGTTTCGTACGTAATAGTTTTGTCCTTGCGACCATCAGAATAAATTCCTTTAATGTCACTTTTAACTTCGTTGCTTCGAATCGCGTTTCTAATCTTTTTTCTTGCTCGCCTGATTTTGCTTCTATCTATAACTTTAGACTTGTTTTCTTGAGTTATTATCCCAACATCCTGGAGAACCGCACTTGCCAACATTGCAGCAGCCCTATCTGAAACTCCCGTTCTATCACATACTAAAGCCAATTTGTTTATGTTAATTCGCATTTGAGATGTGCTGGGAATAGCTAATGCTTTCGAAGGAGGTTGCGTGCTTTTTATGGGAACGAATTCACGATCATCTAATTGTGAGTCACTGCTCGAACTCTTATCTTCATCTAAATCATTTGAATTAATAGAAGGTAAGGTTACCGTGGAATACGCTTTGTTTTTTCTCTCTTCTATTTGGCCTATTCGGGCAACTCGTCTCTCTAAAGATCTAGTGGTTAAAATATCCACACCAGCAATAACCATTTTTCTTTCGCGTCGCTGATCTACCAAAAATGCTTGTTCTTTAGAAGGAACTTTATTTAAACACAGGCACTTCTTGAAATCAGGACATTTACACAAACTTATGTCAAACAGTTTTTTTTTAGCTCCATTGAAAAATAATTTGGCCTTTGGATTCCGTCTAGACGCTGGCAATTTTATAACCTTTTTATACTTCTCAAAATAGTCTTTTAACATTTAAAAAATTCTACGGTCACTCAAATATGGCATGCGCATTAACGAGCCCAATACGGCCTGTGGCAATGTTGCCAGTTGTTGCAGGAAATAGTTATTGCTATTACTTATTCAATTTGCGAGCTATGTTACTGGATACTCTGAAGAGGAGAAGGATTATCTCAGATGTCCGCTTTATATGCAGGATTGCTAATGGTGTGATGCAACTTCTCAAAACAATTAAACTTTTTACTAAAAAGATGAGGAATGACACAAACTCTCGGTCTCGTTAAAATTACGTGTTTATCTTTATTAGGTGACACGTGTTTCGCCTTTAATAGGCATTATCAGACCTACAATGTAACCCAATTAACAATAATTATTAGATATTAACCAAAAGCAATATTACCCAACTTAAGGTCTAAAACGTTGAATTCCATAAAAACATACAAGCTCAAAACACACACAAAAGTGACATTTTATATAAAGGGGGACTAAACCATAAAAAGAGAATAAGGACGAACTTGAATCACATTGAGCAGTAGATACGTTGAAGTGAACACGTGGATAAGTACTTTAGCCCAAGTTGTAAAACACTTGGAATTAAACGCAATAAAATAAATAAACAATTAAAGTTGCCTAACAGAGATCTCCTGAACTATTACACGGTGGTCTTCACCGCACTAACTACGGCATGAACTAGCCTATTGTTAGATCATTAAGATAACTAAATTATAATAGAAATATTGATATGTTTGCTCTGTCGCCTCCTAAATTTGATTTTAGATTTAAGGTTTCTTGAAAACTGTGATCTACATTGTTAATATAATTTTATACTAATATAGATATAGCCATTGTTTAGTTTGTAGACTTCTTCTCATTGAATAAGCAAATTAATATTGTATTTTTTAATGTAATGGGGATACCCGTATATTTGGCAATAAATAAATAAGTTCGTAAGACACGCTTAAAAATCCTGTGGAGATACTGCTAAATACTCTCAAAAATCGTTCAAACATAAACGCTGATTGTATTCCTAAATCCCATTAAGTAGCACATCCATTTTCCATTTCATGGTCATCTTTGACCAGGTTAATTTTTGATATATCGGTAGATAATAAATGAGATTACTGCATACATGGAATAACACATCCAATATTCATTTTTTTTTCTTTTAGGGTTGGCTCCTGCTGCAACCCTTTTCGTGGCCAAATCATAGACACTACAGGTTTGACTGTTTAAAAATTATTACCCATAACAAGATGATAAGCGAAGTTATTAAAGCTGCTTTATTTTCTTTTTACAAAGAACATCAATCATATATTTTTGGTTATGTATTTAATTATATGCAGATACATATGTTTTATTATCTTTTTAAGCAGGTATATTTATTTACGTAGTAACTACATAAGTAATAATTAATTTTACCTCAATATGACTCGCAAGATCGTAAGAGTCAATACCACCAAAATATTTAAGGCGTTTCATGGAATCCATTTCTATTTATTTTTCGAAATCGCCGATTAAAGTAATTCGGGTTTTGAATGCGCCAATGTCAAATTAAAGTCGTAGGGATCGACATATGTATTTAAAACATAAAAAGCCGGCCCTACTAAAGTCATAAAAATGAGTTGGTTTAATATACTCTTATAAATTTCTTAAACAAGGTTTTTAAATTCTGACAACCTCGCTCTGATTTGTTACACAAGAAACAAATAAAAAATACTTTGACTTTGACCCCAAAGGGGACAAAAATATACGAGATTTGTTCGGGACATTCTCAAATAGTGAGTAAATGTTTATGGGTGGACCAATTTAACGAAAAAAGCTGTCATAAACATATTATATCGTAAGCTGCGTTGCTTTCAAATTTGTACAAGCCAAATATTACATATTTACTGTCATGGTACGTGAATAGTAGTCATTTGTTCGATGATTTTTTGTAAACTTTGGGTAAATTTTTTATTTTTATTTACTTGCTTTCTAAAATATCGATATACCGTGCGTGCAAAAATTATTTTCATGTAACAGGGCTTGGACTGATAAACGTAGGGCTTAGTTTAATTCAACGAATAAACAACGGGAAAAAATAACATGTAAATGTACATTCTTATTTATAAATATATTAGTTATTGCTTATATTTTGCTTTACCTCGGTTGTTTTATATTTGTAACAATCATAATTTGGACGGACGTCCCTGGCGACCACTCTACGTCTGCGATTTTCGTAACGGAATAAAGCCTTATGAGTGCTCAAGTTATTTCCGCCATGAATTTACACGTAACAAGCGCCAGATCGTGCGGCGTCGGTCACGCTCGCTGCGGATCGCTATATGCAATTTTAATGCTGCTGAAGGCTGCGGACATTTCAGCCGGCCGTCGGCCGAGACGCTTGAAAATATGAGGGCTGCGTGTGTCGGTGGTTTGTTTCGCGCTTATTACGTTTAATAATGGTAGTATAGGTTAATAATTAGGCCAAATAGTGTGCCAAACATTTTAAAAATTAATTTTTCGCGACTTTCGCTGGCTAAATAATAAATTATATAAAAATTTTAGAAATACCTACTCCCGATTAAAACTTTCACAGCCAGATAGGTGTTTTTTAAACAAGTGTACAATAAGAAACAAGGGGATATGTGGTTGTGATGTAATAGACGCGTTATTTTGTTTTCCGTGCCGATTATTTTACTCCAGTGGAAATGATATGGTGTAGTCACAAGTAGGTTTTAAAGATTTAAAGCACCTAAACGAAAGAATTAAGAAGCATGGACTATCGGCTAGACATGTAAGTTGCTCAACAGAACTAGCTTTTTTAGGTACTGTTATTAATATTGCTGCTCAGGTGGATTCTACATACCGGCAGAATATAATAAAGCATAACGAGCAAGTAGACAAAAACAGATATATTTCAAAAATAATTATACGCTGTGTCAAATTCTGCGGAAAAATGGAATTGGTTTTAAGAGGTCACGATGTAACAGATTCGTCAGAAAATCGGGGCGTTTTTCGGGAACTAATCGATCTTGCGAACTCGATTCTATATTAAAAGACCGTTTAAAAAGTACTACTGTATTTAAAGGAACATCTAAAACAATCAAAATAAATTAAATACTGGACAGTATGTTGTAACAGTAGTAATATCGACAGGAAATTCGTGAACAAATTAATATCACAGATTTTTTGGCGGTACAGTGTGATGAAACAAGTAACAATTCGAATCATTGTCAAATGGTAATGGTATTTAGATATTTACATGAAGGTAATATATTTGAAAGATTTTGATGTTTTTTGAGGGTTTTAGATAAAACTGCTAGTGGTTTAACGAACTGCATTTAAAAAAACTAGAACCATTGTTAAAAAATACAACATATAGGTTAATTTGCACAGGCCTACATGGTGCAAATGTTACGAGTGGTAAAACCGGAGGAGTACAGTCAAAAATCAAAGATACATATAAAAATGCTAATTTTGTGGACTGCTACTAAACTACTAAAGTCAAATTTTTTTTTGCAACATTGTCGGGAATCCCGAGTTTTTTTTCGAGCTCAACTCACAGATGCGACATACCAGAAGAAGGAGTGGGAACAAAAACGCCACGGGTTGCTCCAACTCGTTGAAACTATAATATACGCACAGTAAATTCCGTTTTCGAAAATCGGGAAAAAGTGTTCTAGTGAACTGGAAGAAAAATGTAAAAAAAAACTATTACATGCAAGGAGGTTAGTGGCTTAAAAGCATCCCTGGAAGAAATCTAATTTTGTGTTTTGGACCCTTCTATAAAATTGAAGAAATAGTCCATACATTTCAGTGGAGTCAAAGTGATGTAAATGAAACAATGCAGTCTTCCTCCACAGTGTTCTAATTGCGCGAAAGTAATGGTTCGAATGCTTAAGCACTCATCATCAGGGGATACTAAAAATAGATAGTTCAAAGTTAAGAACGAACAATCAATATAAAATAAAAGTTTATGTAGGACTTACCTAACATCGAGTTTAGCGGAACTGTAATGTAAGTTGTCTCAAATTAATGAGTACAACTCTACAGGGTGAGAACTGGTCATATTAACATATTAATTATATTGAGATTCAGATATAAATAAAGTTTTGATTATAAATGTGAAATTTTGATTAGTGAAGAAACATTGTAGATAAAGATAATAAATTGAGCTACAACATTTGAAGGAGAAAGGTTTTTTTCATTATGAGAGTTATTAGATTTTTTGAAGTTATGATTTTTAATCGGAGGTGTAATGGAATGTATAATAAGTAAATAAATATATCTGCTTTTAAAATCTACAAGTAGTACTAATTAATTATAAAAAAATATATTGCCTTACATAAAGATTTAGGTTATTTTTTTACAACATACAAGATTTTTTTTTTAAGCTGTTTTTGGACTGTTGTTTTAAGGTCTTCTGGATATTATTTTGGTATAATAGCATACAAGGTGTTTATTTTAATATAATTTTAGAGAAAAGTGTGCCTTTGAGTTTTTTTTTTGTAAAAGGAACCGAATATCAAAATAATTAAATAATTTTTAGGTTAACGGCCATCTTATACAGTGTGCCTCAGGATAAATGAATGGAGAGGTGTAAAAGACGCTTCACATTTGACAATATGGTGTTTAACCCCGCTTATGTAGTAAATCAAGTTTGCCGTATTTTTATTTTCAAAAATAACGTTGTGAATTAAAAAATAAATTATAAAAAATATGAGTAAGCAAGGAGACAGCGATTTTCTATCGGTGACTTAATCTTTTCCCATTCATCGGTATAATATCGTACATCGTAGCTGTACCCGGCAACTTAAATAAAAATATCACTGAAACTTGAAAATGAAACACGCTACAGACCAGGGGCGGCTCGTCAATAAGTGCGCCCGTGCGCGCGCACTGCCTAAGAAAGCCACCAAGCAAAAATAAAATTTATATAAAAAAAATATTTAACTGATATCAAGAAAACTTGTATATAAGAATGGCGAATGCGAACGACTTCAAGCGCGACCGCAGCGTACACCCACTCCTACTGATTGAAATGGTCAGCCGTGTGTATTCATTCGGCGCTCTCTGCCGCTCTCGTTAAATGGATTTTCTCTGTGCGGATTGATCGGGAATATTCGGTTAATCGCCCGATGAGAGGACGTCGCCGTGCGCTATCTGAATACACACTTCAATAATTTATTATGATTGTTTTATAGTTTTTTGACGCGATTAGAGAAGTTTGAAGTTTATTGACGGTGTTGTGGGTGTTTTTTGTTGTTTTAATTTAATAATGGCTAGTAGTTCGGATTGTCTCACACGAAGTGTTATAGTTATGGACCAAAATTCTGTTGAGAACATTCTAAATAACTTTTCGACAATCGATTTCCAATTGAAATAAAAATCCCATTTAATAAAAACCGCGTTTTATTTTTAATATTCTTCTGCGATAAAAAGCACAAAGAAAATCGATACAAAGGTAAAAAGGGGCGTGGCACCTCGAAAATTTTTCGCCTGCGGCGCACACCCTACGTTAAATGTCACGAGCCGCCACTGCTACAGACCCAGGAATAGGTAATAGGTACACGGAATAGGCAGGTGATACCTATTCCAAAAGAATAAGTCAAGTTCCACTGTAACAGCTCTAGTCTGAAGATAGATCTGTCGAGAGGAAGCGACTAATTTAATCTGTACACTTCTTAATTACTATACCCTGTTTATTCGGGATTGAGAATGATGACAGAAAAAAAATTGATACAAAATCCACCACATTGGTTACTTTTATCGTTCTTATAGTATTCGGTCGCAAGCCGATGCTTTCGCTACCTGGGAGGTCATGGTATTTGCTCCAGCTCTTTGGTCTTTGCAGGTTTTCCATTCTAACTTCTGAACTTATAACCAGTTCCTGTTAGGTCGAGCCGGGTGATGCATTGAACGCCACAAGGTATCGCTTTGCGGTGCATCTAATGCATTCTAGACATATTAAAACTTGTATTTATTTTCCAACACCCCCCTCGACGTTATTTTAATGCATCACCATTATGTGGCTTTTGTTATTAATACAGCTTTTTAAAATTCTGATTGTTCATATCTTAAATACGGTTTGAGCTAAAATAGTCAAACTGTATAATAATAATAATAATAATAATAAAATAAATGTATTACTTTCCATATACACAATATAAATTACACTAAAATACTAAGTAAATATACATAATATATGTATAGAAAATAAAAGGCCACGTCACTGCAGACAACTGCTATAATTTTAATAAAAAATATTTAAGGTGTTCAATTTAAAAAAAGAATATAACTTGTTTATATTTTCCAATATTATGATCGTCTTTTATTAGTTTCTTTATTCTGAGTATTAGTAACAACCTGAAACCTATTGTATTTAAAATTCTTTCCTTCCTATAGTTTTCGTCGTTGTTCAAAATTCAAAAGTTGAAAACATAGGTCAACTTTGATATTTGTTGTGTGTTGTATTTGTTGACGCATCTAATATACATTTTTGTATCATATGGAGAAAGAATTGAATAAATAAATAAATAAATAAATATTTTACCGTTCAAATTTAGCATATTTTAGTTGTTATCAGTTAGATGACAACACTGACTTTGACAATAATAATGATTATGTCAAACTAAGTCAACATATAATATCTGGTACAGAAAATACGCCTTATCTACACAGAAAATAAAAAATTGGCCCTTGACAAGGCCACCACCGTAAATATGGAAAAGCGTATTTACTAAATAAGCGAGGACAAACCACATAACCACAAATCTCTCGTTTCACTTATCATGGGTAAACTAAACTAATGGAACTTTGAACCGCATTAGAAAAGTTTTCTCTCTATATTTAAAATAAAATATCTGAGAAAAAATTAAAGATATTTTAACGTGGTTAGAAGCATATTAGGGCTTATTGTTTGGTCTTAGGGTAGATTGATTAGCTTTGGTTTGTATACATTTTAATTAATAACAATAGGGTGGCAAATTCACCAGTGCAAATTTACCAAAATTTCAGGAAAACGCCATTTCTTTCCTAAAATACATTTAGGGCTTACATCACTGGTTCAATTGTAAAAAAACAACTTTCGGGGTTTTTGAATAAATGTCGTAGTTTTAGAATGATTAGAGTTTAATCGAAAAACGAGGGTTTCGTATCTCGCAATTATTCGAAAAAAGTGTTTTCAACTTATTGTTAGGTCCAAGTTCTTGGCTTTTTTCGGTCAAAGTTGAGAAGAATTAAAAAAAAAGATAATTATTTACATCTTTGACGTTTCGGTTCATTAGTGTAAACCATCTTCAGAACTTATTTAGTTAATACATTATTTTTATTCTTCTCAACTTTGACCGAAAACCCAAGAAATCCCTAAATATTTAAATATGTCAAGAAATCAAAACTAATATAATAATAATTATGTTTCTATTTCGCATATGCGCATGACGACGCTCGGCCCCATGAGGCCCATATTGTAACTGAGGTTTTACGAGCCAATGACATGAATCGTATAAATTGGCCCACAAGATCTTCTGACCTTAACATAATAGAGCACGTATGGTCCCATTTAAAATTATTGGTGAGATCTCGGGACAAAACTGCACAAACATTTGAGGAGTTAACTCAATCCATTATTGAGGAATAGAAAAAATGTTCTTAAGAGTTAATTGGTAATTTAGTAGCCGGTGCGCAGAAGCAATACGCGCTAGAGGGGGGCAAACAGATTATTAATCTTAATTTTATTAACTTTTATATAGGGTTGTTTATTTTTGCTTACTTAAATTAATAATTCAATTTGTTTTATAAAAACACAATCTTTGAATTAAAAATGAGCTTCTGAAATATAAAACTAAAAACTCGTCTTGGAATTTTTATCCATAGTGGTAAAATCTTGCATTGAATTTTGAGATCTTTGCACCTGTTACTGGGAAAATAAAAACAATTATTATTAAATGTGATACTTCATATTATTATTATTATTATCATTCCGACTTTTTTGCATAGAAATAAAATCTGTTTAATGCAAATATTAGAATAGTAAAAAAAAACGAAATAGGGGCGTGGTCTTCAAAAACTTTCGTCTGCGGCACTATTTTCCAT
This sequence comes from Polydrusus tereticollis, assembly GCA_963920685.1. Lineage (NCBI taxonomy): Eukaryota > Metazoa > Arthropoda > Insecta > Coleoptera > Curculionidae > Polydrusus > Polydrusus tereticollis. The sequence continues at coordinate 24,028,448 of OY987328.1, forward strand.
GCCTGATTAAAAGCATTCTTTTTTCTCACCATGTACACAATATTTTTAAGACACGAAAAAACCACGAATTTGGAACTTGGAACTAACAATAAGTTTAAAACACTTTTTCAAATAATTGTGAGATACTGATTGGAATACGAAAGTGTCGTTTTTCAATTAAACTCTGATTACTATGAAATTAACACGTTTATTTAAAATCCCCGAAAGTTGTTTTTTACAATTAAACCAATGGTTATTCTAAAACCCAGAAAAAAAAAATTTAGAGAGAACTGGCGTCTGCATAAAATTTTGTTAAATTTGCACTGTTTTATTTATCAACCTGTATTGTGGAATTAAAATGCATACAAATCAAAACTAATCAATTTACTCTAAGACCAAACAATAAGCCCTAATATGCTTCAAACCGCGTTCAAATATCTTTAATATAGATAGAAAGATATTTAATTTCAAATATAGACTAAACATTTTCCTTAAGCATTTCAAAGTTCCAGCAGTCTATATAAAATGGAATACAACCAGTAGACAAATCTACCTATAGTATATAGTAATGACGTACCGGATTGGTCAGTTACGTGACCTTTCACAAACGTCATCCGGGTCATTTATTCGTAGCCTGACCTCGGCGACAAAAAATCACCTTACTGCGACATCAAAATCGCTTGCGAGTGCATGGTTAAGGTAGACTTTCGATGCTCGCGACCAATGCGGCTATGCGGCCGGTCGTGTGTGTACCGGTTAAATGCATTTACATGTATCTCCTTTAAAGGCATCCCACTGCGACGAGTGCAACAGATACGACCGATGCGGCCGTACGACTCGACTGCTCTAGAAGCAGTCAAATCGTGTTGGTCGCGTTGATCGCACGTGGTTTTATACTATTTATATATGATTGTAATTCAAAATTACTCCGTTTGCGAGCGAAGACGACAGCAAATTAGTTTTCAATTAGGATATTATATGAACCTTTACGAGTACGTGGTATAGTTCCTTAATTGCTGTTTTCTTTGTTTCAGTCACAAATGTAAAATTAAATCGTCATCATCTCGTTCCTTCTCCAGTAATAACTTGCAGTACCCTAACTTTCTAGAACCCTAGAAAGTCGCGAAACAACAGATAATAAATCATAATTGTGTGGGCCGTGATCGCACAAAGTTGCATATCTCGGAAAAGGGGTACAGATGCGGGAGATCGCATTGGTCGCAAGCCGCAGCCGCATTAGTCGCAGCCGCGTCCATCGAAAGTCTACCTTTACATTGGATGCGTATGCGTACGATTTTCTAGTCTTAGGACATCGAGCGACTGATAGTCGTACGATTACGTGGTTATACTATCTGCGATTTATTGCGTGCGTTGTTCAGTTTGGCAAATAAATATAAGAAAAAGCTCTACTTTCGGTAAAACAAATGCCTTCAATTTGGCAAGGGGCTAGCGACGTTGCTTATTTTTTATCAAATAAAAATTAGCGTGGCACTCAAAAAATACTACGTGTGCGCTTTTTTTTTCACAGGAAATCCTAAACTCGCGAATATCCTTACGACGCATGCACAGAAGTCGAAATGACCCTGGCTGTTCTGTCTCTGTTGCTGCTTCAACTTATTCAGGGTAATTGCCATACAATAATACAGATATGACCACGTCCGACTATATCGCACGACGTACTATAACCAATCATACTTAAAAGACAGAAAATCGCACGTATGCGCATCCAATGTAACCATGCACACACTTACTGAGGACGGTCGCTTTACTTAAAAATGACAATTCAGGGGTACAGGCTAAATCTTCTAAAAGTCACCACAACGTATGCTTTGAATAATACCAGTTTTGCTAGTTTGTAAAGCAAACAATATTCAATAACCCTGACCTTTATGTGCGCAATACATTTATTGCAAATGCGATATTATATTGAGGTCATTAATAAATATACTAAACAATTTTGTAAAACGCTTTTATATAAAATTATAGGGACCCACTCATAAATAAAGGAAGATACCATGCTCTCTTTGCATTTCATTTTCTTTTTAACCTTTATATTGACAGTTAATACGTTTAATTGTGTGGCAATTATTATGAACAGTGAGAAATGGCCAATAGGTACATAGGTGTCTTGTATAATTGTCTGGCAATTATTATGAACAGTGAAAAATGGCCAATACATAGGTTTTTTGTATTCACGTTTATTTGGCGTACCGTCATCCTTGGAACTTTGACAGACTGGCCCTTGTATAATAATGACATGATATGTCAATTTTTTGCCACCCTTAAGCCTATTTTGCTTGCAAATATTTCCGCGTATTTCAAGTGCTCTGGCTTATAAATGCAGAACATTTGTGAAGGTAGTTCAGGTGAGTTCAGCGATATATGAATTAACCCTAAGATGACGTTGATAGCAGAACTGTATGCCATTTGTTTTGTTCATTTAGCATTGTCATATAGTATTTTTCAGTTAAGAAAGAAGTTAGTTGAGGTTAGAATTTTATGACATGTGTCACTTTCTAGTTACTAAAGAAGGGAACTTAAGCTGGATTTATAAACTCGAAAAGTTGGTTAGGTTGAAGTTTTCATCAAGTTTGTGAGGTTAGATATTCTGAACTCCGAGCATAAAAATTGGTTATCTCGAACTACCCGGGAAGTTTTCGAACCTTACATGAGCTTTACATGAACAACATGAACGAGTGTATAAATTGAACTCTTATTTTCAACACCAACTGAAACTCATCCTCGCCAACTTTTCGAGTTTATAAATCCAGCTTAAAAAATCAAAAGATCGTACCTATTCGGATGTAAGTATTTTATTTATTTCGTTTGTTGATTGTCACATTGATTGTTTCCATGTTGTACCTAGTATTCCGCAGATTTTTTTTCTATTATTTAAAGTTGATTTTGTTGCCGCATTTTAATTAATTAAAAAAAAATACCAAATCCGGTCCTGAATAAACATAAACGTCATAGACTTAAAAGCAATATAGACTAAGAATCCCATTCATAAACGTCCCACGATAGCGCTTAGTTCTTGTTTAAAATTTCTAATGGGTACGACGAAGAAAAATTGCAACACCGCGTGATATTTTATATTTTTGCTTTTAAACTTACTTACCGGCGAAAAGTTGCCTCAGGACTTAAACAGTCCGATTTTTCGGCAACAACGTTTTACTACGAAGCAAAATAAATCGCCAGTCGAAAATACGTAGTTCCAATCACTTATTTTTTTGTACTACGTATTGTGCATCCAAATCATCATATTTTTATGCAGACTGTTTATATCAAATAGGTATATAAATTGGCAGAATAAAAAAGTAATAATTCCATTTAATAAGAAAAACAAAATTAACAATTAAAAATACTGGCCAACATTGTTTTGGAGTTTGCTTCTCGGCCACGATACAGTCGACCAGTAAGGCTCTCAAGGAATAGTGTTTCCAACTCTAGGGATATTTCCCAATTTGTGGGAAATTATAAGGTCCAAAGGGAAAGGGAAATTTTCACTGAAAGGGGCAATATTGTTGGATATTACGCTATTCAGTAAATTGATTAATTACTCCAATAATCCGATCAATGTGTAATAGTTCAGAGTATCTTATGGGATATTGGCAACAATTTGACAATAACGCAACCTTTTTTAGATAGAAATAATTCTTTTTTGCTATCGCCAGTTTTGAGGTTTTACTGGAAAAATTAATTTCGTGCTATTTTATGAAGTTAATTTTATTGTTTCATTTGTGTTTCTTTTCGGTTTTTAAAATAATAAAATATTTAGTTTTTGCCCGTTTCTCGTCCCTAAAAACAAAAATAATACTACGTTCTTTTAGTATTTTTGGCATTCGTGGAATTTTTCTTAAAAAAGGGAAATTTTCATCGTTCCCGTGGGAAAATGTATATTGAAAGGTTGGCAACACTGTCAAGGGTTAATGTTGGGTCGCGTTTAAATGTAAACAATCCAGTCTTTATTTTTTTAAGTCTATGATAAATGTATCGCTGCCTAAAAGAATTTCGGACGAGAAAAAATACAAATTATTAAATGTCACAATTATCAATCATCAATTATCACAAGCCAGGGGTAGGCCAAGGAGTTATTGAAACCCAACTAATATGTGGGGCACGTATTTATATCATTTAAACCTTATATTTTTTTAATGCACTTCTAAGACGCAGATGATTATCAGAAAAAGTATTTATTATCGTAACAATATTTATTGACCATAAATAGATATTTATTATAGGTGGGGACCGTTCAAAGAATTCTGACGGAACAATTCATAATTAAGAAATTACCAATAGAGGCAGACCGAAAAAGACTGCGACGTTTTTGGACCACATGTTTAAAATTATTTTTTAGAGGAAATTTCTACAATTCAAAAATCAGAGGAAAATATCAGATTCGTATACCTAGACGAAACTTGGATCTAACAAAATGAGTCTCAAGTTCATCGATGAATACACGAATCTGATATGAAAAGCAACGCCATCTAAAATTAGGTCAGAGGTGCGGCTATTTTTAGACTCAAAAAACGATTAGAGACTACCAGAACACCATGAACGCGAAAATAATTATTTTCATTTTTTATACATGTTATAATAATGACAATAGAATAAAATAATATTTGGAATGGTGTTAATTATAATCCTCAAATATCAGACACCTTGATTATTTATTTTTTTTTGTTGTAGCTCCTGCATGGTGATTACTGGGTCTGAAGTCTTGTTCAGTGGCGCAACCAGGGGGGGGGGGCGCCGAGCTGCGTATCTCGGGTCGTCTAACTCAATGGCTTTATCGTCATTGGTCTAACTACCTGTTTACAAGAAGTGTTAACTCATTACTACCTAAGATAGGTAAAATTACACAAAAATTGAAAGGAGCCTGACTTACTTGAAAATCAAGTACCATCATTGAAAAAGGGCGTGGCACCCAAAAATTTTTTGCCTGCGACGCTATTTCTCTCCCCCCCCCCCCAACTTATTTTCTAGTTGCGCCACTGACTGGTCTTGTTTATATATAAATTTGCCAATTTCACCCCAAAATCTCTTAGATCGCCAAGGGCTCAAACATTATTTTATATTTCTTTTTCTGGACAGCTTTTACTGCTGTTTCAAAGGGATTGCCACGCAAATAGTTAATAACTTCCTTTCTTGAACTTCCAAGCCAGGATGGCGACATCATCATCGAGATGTGGTACGCCAGCGCCTCGTACTTTGGGAGCACAGAAATTAAGTGCGCATACGTTCGGGCCTGTTCACGCGTCCTTTAAGATAACTAACATTGATCGAGAAACATCAGGTGTCTGCGCATACAAGGCTGCTACATTACGAAGTCACGATTGTGAATCGTTATGCGAGTACGGCAATCAAAAATTGCGTAGTATCAGCGGATTTTACGATAGTTTGCCTTGGAATCAAATTGTGAGTATGGTTAAATATGGATTAGATTACGCAGAAGCACGTACGGCTTTGCAAATCCCAAAGTCTGAACATGAATTTCTGACAGTCCTAAGTGAATTTGATGCACGTCGTCCTGGATCATCAAGAATGTCCAGATACTCATAAGTTGCTGGACCACAGACACTTCAACAGTATATGCTAAGCCAAGCAAACTTTTCAAGGGAGCTTGAAATGTGGGGATCAGGGCCACTAACAGGCCGCTTGTAAGTCACAAAAGGATGATTTACCCGAAGTAGCCAGTTTTTTTTATTACGCCAAACTTAAGATATAACTAACCAATATTTGGTTTGCCTCTCTTCATTTGCAACTATGTCCGCTTTAAAATTGCGTTGCATACACACTGAAACATGCGGCGATATCATGAAATTAGGCATCAGCATGTCTACACCTTGGACAAGGAAAGAGAGTAATCTAAGATCTACACACACAGAAGCGTGTGGCGAGGCACGCATCGACTACCGAGAATCGTGAAACTTAAAATAATCCATGTAGATGTTTCTTTCTGACAAGATTTTCTTTTTTGAAAAAATTAAATTTTTGTCGCCTACGGTGGTAATGATATCATTGTTAGGAGGTATATTTTTATACAGGGGTTTAACCTAATAGTAAATATTTGAACTTAGTAATTCAATTTATTATACCAAGAAAGTTATTCATCCCTCATATTGTTTGGACTTTGTTGCACCCTGTCACTTTGTTCCCTGACAGGCCAGTCAGTTGGTCCATTCGGGCTGGGTCTGGGGCAAGCAGCTCTATATGGGTCCAATGAATTCCTGGTATTATTTGAACTACATGATATATTTGAGTGTGATTTAATATCGGCATCTTCAAGTATTTCATCCACCAGGCCAATAACTTTTTGTCTAAATCTGCGATTTTGCTTGTCTGTCATTTCCCGCACATCCGGCAATAAACTATGAAGAAATGACATATTCGGATCTTCCTTTTTAAAATCTTCTCTTTCTTTTTTGTTTTTAAGCCACTCTACAAAAGCGTCGTTGGCAGGATTTGGAGCTGACGAAGAAATTTGGGAGACCTTCCGTTTTTTTGCCCTGTAAGCATATGCCTCGCACTGACTTTTTCACTTGTTTCTTTGACGTTCTGGTTCGTTGTTGTTTCTGATAGCGAGTTAGGCACATTGGCATCCTGACTTATTTCATCATCTAGCGATTGGGTCTTGATTTTCGGTATTTTCTTGGTAGTCAGAATTTCCTTCTTCAGAATCATCATTGCTATCAAAAAGTGTTTCTAGGTTGCCAGTACTAGGTTTGCTCTTGGTATAAGGGAGAATGAATCCTAAATAATCGGCTAAGTAATATTTTTTCTGAGCCGCTTGGTGGTTTTGTTAGCGATCTCAAAAATGATCCTCGGATATTTCTCCATCGTTCGCGAACAGTTACATACTGAAAAAAAAGTGTGCTGTATAAGATGACGAAGGTGGCTAAAATGTTTTTTTTTGTAGGTATCTGGCTACAGGCGATAGTTTCAAAAACCTTTCATTCCAATATTACCAAGGAGACAACATAATTGGAAAAATAGTGAAAGAGACAACAACTGCTGTTCAAAATTCAATTTTTTCACGTAGTTTTTAGGGTACTGTTAAGTTATAAAAATTAAAATATTAAGAACCCTTTTCTTAAAACATAAAATAAATATAATCCTCAGTTGTAAAATTTAATCGCCTTCGGCATAAGATTTTTAGTTTTATGGTAGGTCGGTATTTCCCATGACCAGAGGGTCAGTTATTCTAGGTAGAAAAAAGAGTCACAAAAATTCACCCGAACGGTCGGAAAGCAGTGCAACCTTTTCCCTCGCCAAATACGGTCGATTTTTATCTTAAGAAAGTGCACAGCTTTCGGTTTCACCCTGTACTACGGTTTTTTTTTTATTCTTGTTGTACTCACTGTACAATTTAAGGAACTACTTTTTTTACGGTAACTTCCGGCAGATACTCTGGTTACTTGACACCATAGTATAGTCAGTTTATTGTATTATATTGTGTACCTAATATCTGTCATTTACCATCAAGTTTCATTGTTAAAACGTTGTAAATATATATTTATATTCCTGTTATCAAACTAAAGTGTTTTCACCGCCCCATAACCTATGGTGATACAATTATTCGCAACGATATAGTTGCTGGTCCTTCGATATCGAAGATTGCTGCTGGGCAATCCCCATCAACTGCCATGTGTTACAGTTTACAGCCTTTGTTTATGGCAGCTCCTACAAAGGAGATCTGGAAACGAAATGCTCAACGTTACGAAGAATTGTGGAATTTGCCAAATTGCGTCGCTGCAATCGACGGCAAGCACATTCGTGTTAAAAAGTTTGCCAATAGCGGTTCTAGTAATTTTAATTATAAAGGTTTCTTTTCAATGGTATTAATGGCTGCTGTTGATGCTGATAGTTTATTCACAACTATAGATGTTGATGACTTAGGACGCAATAGTGATGGGGCTGTTTTTAAAGCCTCATACATTGGAAGATTGTTAAGAAAACAGAAGTTACAAATTCCCGACCCTTCACCTTTATCAGGAAATGAAGATGGTGAGCCTTTGCCTTTTTATATGTGCGGTGATGAAGCTTTTCCTTTGTCTACATACCTAATGAGACCGTATCCTCAAAGAATTTTAAACCCAACAAGAAGAATTTTTAACTTTAGGCTCTCACGCGGAAGAAAAAGTGTCGAATGCGCATTTGGAATACTCGTGTCAAAGTTTCGTATATTCGAGGGCCCAATCTGTTGTGATGAAGATAGTGTCAAAAACATTGTAAAAGCTGCTTGTGTCTTGCACAATTATATCAGAATAAGGGAGGGAAAATTATGCACCCCAACGCATTTTGGAGGTGCACCACTTTTTGACGGTGGAAGGATCAATACCAATTCAATGGAAATATGCATAATGACAAAAATCTGTAGTAGAAATTTTTAACCCCAGGAGAATAAATATTTGGGTTACTAAAACTATAATGAGTTACTAAACGTACGCGTTTTTTTACTATATTTGAATATTAGTCATTTGTTATAAAAATAAATAAAATATACATATTTTTGCTCAACTGTATCTTTTACTTCTTCTGCCACCTCCTTCCATGCTTTTTCTGTAATATTTCTTTTACTATATTCAGATAAAGTACAATTCCATAAGCAAGGATGATTCTCTATCGCCTTAATTAAATTTATATTAAACAAAGGGTCTTCATTATAATTATTATTAGCCATATTTTTGTTTTTTCTTCGAACGCGCAACAAATACTGCGAAAAGACATGCATCAATGTATCATTGATGTTCATGTTGTCAGACATGTGAATGCGTTGCATTGGTGTGCGACACATCCGCATATTATATGGTTTAATGCGGCACAAGTCTATACGCGGTATTTAGTATTTACCTCATATCGTGTGGTGCATGTTGCGTGTTCGACGCATCCTTGGTGTGCGACCTGCCTAAGATGCCGTAGCGCAGCTTGCTGCAAATCTTTCGACTCTAGTCCACATACGATGCACGAGTCTTGAAACGATGGAGTTGACGCACGCACCGCCGTATGTTGCAGTGTGTATGGGCACCTTTATAGACTGCGGAATGTGGACCTTGAGATGAGCTGAGCGGATTAATATTTTAAGATTTTTTACAAAATTGCTTCCATTGCTTAGGCCGTTATTACTGAATATTAGACAAAGCTCTGTGATACAATATCTTCTATAAAACATTTGATAATGCAATAGGCTCTTTTATAAAAATATTGAGATTTGAACAAAGATAGAACGTTAGGAAATATTATGAATTATTTCAGCACAGATATTTATTTGATGGTCTCATACCCGCATACATGGACCTCTCACATTAATATTGCGAATTGCCTTAAAATAATCCCTCCAATCTTAGTTGCTCCACTAACAGAACGATTTTTTAATACATTTATGTTAAAAGTTTGTATTGTCAAAATGAATTAAAAAACATGGTGATATATTTTTAGACATTTATTTTAAAAATAAAATCATATCATATAAATAGGTAATACATCAAAAATCAATTTCCTAAAAAAAAAGGGTAACTTCTAGTCCGATTTTTAATATAACATAGTCCTGGTAGGGGATATTTTTTTAAAATCGTGTATGCGGAGAGAGAGAGAGAGAGACCTAACTAGCTTTTTGGAATTATTCAATCCCTCCCCCGAAATTCAGAAAATAAGGAATGACAAACGTATGTAGATGTCCACTATCAAACCAATGTGTGTGAATCAAATTTCTATAAGTTATTAGAACCCCTCCTCGAAAATTCTGGCTAAGCCATTATGAAATAAATAAATCTGCACTACACACCTAACAACAGCTTGTAATTGAAGTGTGGTGTGTCCTGTGTTGTGTTTGGCGTGAATACTATAGTAAACAAACACCAGCAGATACGATGTATATAGAAATGTTTGCTTTGTTTCCTATAATAGTCATGTCACATACGAAATATCGCGGCGGCTAGCGTTTCCCTACATTGTAACGTATAGGTATAGTTCACTTCTTAAAAATTGAATATTCAATTATATTTGTATTTTTATCAATACAAACTAATATGTTTAGGTGTCCCAATACTCAGACCATCGTATTTTCATTATTTCACAATTTCTCATAGTGTTAAATACCCTATTGTACCATTGTGCCATTACCAACATTTACACGAATCTTTATTATTATCAGGACTGTTGATTTGAGTACTCAACCAAAGGCGTCGGCGCTGTAAGTAAATATTTATGCTAAGGTAGGCATATAACCATATAACCGGCGACCAATAGGGAAAAATCAACCCATTTATAAACTACCGACTGCACTGACAAGCGTTTGGTTCGCCGGCGTAGTTCTATGGTAAGGCACACCAAATAGCCAGCACTAATTATTAATATGATTGACATCGACAAGCGTATTATGAGCCTGCCGCGCAAACAACTCGTCCACAGGTTAACTTTCAGCAAACTTCACCGACACTTTGAAATAAAAAATGGACAGCGATCCGGCCGATGAGCAAGTTTGACAAACGGAATATTGTAAACGCGCTTGCGCTTAAAAATAATTCCGGCAGTGTGGAGGTACCATCAAAAAAATATCCCCCAGGACTAACCGTCATGGCAATTGCCTACCTACCCATATTTATTTGCTATCACGCTCATATGACAGTAAAGAAATATAAAATCAACCTGAACTAACCTTCTACTTGCTTTAAGGCGAATACAACTGTGAGGGCTGCACATTTTTTTTTTTTTTTTAAATTTTTTAAAAGAACATACTATCAAAAATAAGTCCACCAAATTTGTAAAAATGACGAAGTCGCGGCATTTTGAGTGAGAGTACCAAATAGGAACAGATAGCGCGGTAGCTCCTAGCGACTGCGCGTTTTTCTCAAAATGACTATCTTGAAATGGCGGGCACGGAAACTCCTACACTGTGTCCGTTCACACTACATGGTAATATGGGATTCTATGCTACGCTATGCGATGCTGGACTACTAAATCAAACAATAATATTTATTTGACTGTTTACACCAGCGGCTAATAAAAGCGATGTGATACGAGGCGAGTAGCAGCGTGGACGTGCGATGGTTTGAAAATCAAATTTGATTTTAACTCCAGTATAGACCAGCAGGCGTATTCGATTAGAAATACTTTGAAGTTAATGAGTAAGGTTTTCGTCCACTTCGATCATATTACAAACGGAGGTGTGAGCGCGCAATAATTCATTCAGCGAGACTAACGGTATGCATCTGGAGAAAATGGCGAATCGCTTCTTTAGGACGCTGTCGGCACACTTACATTTTTACTCTGAGTGCGTCTGCTACTAGTCTCTTTATGCTGTGATTTTTAAAAGCGAGTTGTAGCAGGTCGTAGGAATGAATGCCGAAAAAATAATAATTACAATTCAAACACGTGTTCTCTTGTAGGATCAGCACTCAAAACAGTACCATAACCGAGATTTTTGCGATCGGTTATGCATAGAATAGCTGCAGAATTAAAATCATAAGGTAAAGTCAAATAAGGTTTTTATTTTGCAATTGAAAAATGGGGGAAATAATAAGGTTAGTTAGGAATGCAAATACCGTAATGTACTACAACAAATGTGAACACTCACATTTTTAGATCGAGCGATGGTAGTGAATAAAACTTAGCATAGCATTGCATAGCGGCGCATAACCTCAGTAGATAGAGATATGTATGTTTTGGCTCAAAATCCCATTAGAAATAACATGGGACCTAAACCTGCATTTTTAGTGCCATTTTAGGGCGTGGGACTTTCCCAGACAGACAGACTGCTATTGTTGTGTTGATGTTCTGATGACGTTGTGCTTGTATGGTTGTTTAAAACGGAACTGTTTAGAATTGCCCTGTTTGGAAATGCCCTGGGTCTGTTTACAACGGGGCTGTTTCCAACGGGCCTGTTTTAAATAGACATACAAACACAACGGTATCAGAACATCAACATAATAATAGCAGTTTGTCTTTTGATACCGTTGTGTTTGTATGTCTGTTTAAAACAGGCCCGTTATAAACAGACCCATTGTAAACAGGGCAGTTCCAAACAGGGCCGTTCTAAACAGACATACAAACACAACGGCATAAGAACGTCAACAAAACAATAGCAGTCTGTCTGTCCGGGAGAGTGTCACGCCCTAAAGTGGCACTAAAAATGCAGGTTTTAGGTCCCATGTTATTTATTATGGGATTTTCAGCCAAGACATACATAGCTCTATCTACTCAACATCGCATATAATGCAGTGTGAACGTACACTAAGTGCACGTTCACACTGCACTACTAAAGCCCGGTTGTACAATTCGCACTTAAGCCCGAGTTCAGCTAAACTGAGGTGCATCTTAAACCGCTACTTAAATTGATGGAGCGTTGTACAAGTGTAATTGAACTTGACTTTCTTGAATAAAGTTTAGTGCAGAAATTGACAACGTTGGACCAGAGTACCGACCTACTACGTTATCGAGTAACTCTAGAAACTCCTCATCGTCAGTAATATTTTCGAAATTATCCAAATCAATTTTAAATGAGTGAAAACTTTTTACCATGAACGTCAAACTTGAGTTCTCAGGCTATTTGACAGAAGATCTGTATGGTAAGCTTGGTTTGACTACTTAAGCCATAATTGTACAACAGTATAAGTTAGCTTAAGGTTACCTTTTCTTAAACCTTGTTTGTACAACCGGGCATAAGTGTACTGCTAGGTTTTATTGTACTAACATCGCATTGCTCTTACTAGCCGCTGGCGCTGGTGTAAACAGTCCCATACATCTAATTATGTTTGTTTTAGTAGCCCATCATCGCATAGGATAGCACAGCAAATTCCAGTAGTAATAGAAGTGCGGAACGAGTGCAAAATGTCAAAAATACAGGGTTTTGAAAAATATCTGACTTGCTTATGTTAAATATTCTTTTGACTAGTAGTAGATACTGATAGCGATAAGGAGTATTGGAGTATAGGCCTATTTTATAAATGTCTTGTATAATGTCGATAGGTATTTAGTACAAATTCATCAGTCGATAGAATTTTAAACAGCTAGTGCGCGTAGAGCTCTAAATATATATGTTCATCAGACGCGACCACTCGAACAGAATAGTTTTCCAACTGCCCCTCGTTAAGCGAAACGGCCCAGATTAGCGCCCGCGCTAGCCACTATCCAGTTAAAACTGTCAAAGTGACGTGAAACCATTCCGGCAAATGGGCGCTTTGCCAAAAAACAGCTGTTCTATATAGCCGTTTAGTTATCAATACTGTCATATAAACGCGACAAAGAGTTTTTAAGCTACACTTATTTGCAGTTAACGTTAGACTGAGCAAGCGCAGTTTAAACAGTGCATCTCTCGCAGTTATGATAAAGATCGGAACATACCAGTTTATAGGGACGGCAACATAAAAATCTGACTGCTAGAAAGCATATTATTTATGTAACGGACTACTTGTTAACGTCAAGCTTAACGGTCCGTTTAAAATTAAATTTGTTTGTATATGTTAGATTTTCGTCCCGTATGCCAAGTGAAACCGCTGACAATTTTAGTGGCCCAAAAACTCTTTTTTGGATAAGGTAGCTTCTGTCACTATTTGCTATATTATATCATTTGCAAACGCTACTTCTTTTTACAGAGACTGTCCGCTAATTATTAATTATATTAATGGTGCACAGCAAAACCAGATTCCCTTGGTATTTGGAAGTTCCTTGGGACAGAAAATTACTGAAAATTTCTATATGTAGATTGTAGAGCACCCTCTGTGTCTGTGGCAGTTTTTTCTACATTTAAAAGGTCACAATTTTTTGCGCCCTATTTTATCCAGGTGTTGAATGAAAGCATTCTTTTTTTATTTTGATTAGGTACCTATACCTACGTAAAAAATGTTTCCTTTTAAACCTCGCTCTGAAACACCGTTTTAGAGATCTTTGTATTTAAATTGCTCAGTGCGCTAGTTTAAAAAACTCCATATTATTGCATTATCTACCATACACTACCAAATGGTAGGTAGGAATTTCTTACAGATAAATTCACTCCTACAATAAAATGTCCATTTGATATTTGCATTTTTATCAGTTTGACATCGATAAAAAAGGTGCATCCTTTTTATCGCGATAAAACCCTCTCCAGCTAAAAATTAGATGGTAAAAACCTCTCCAGCTCAAAATCGAGTAGCTGTTCTTTTTCATTGCTCGGCAACCTGACATCTTGTTACAAATTAATTTGATGCTGTCAAACATTTTTTTAGTGAAGTATTATTTTTTTTTTAGTATCTATTCATGCCAAAATTCGTGAATTTATCTAGCTAAAAATCACTCGATCTTTTTTTTAAGATCGGATAAACTCTTATTTTTTAAACTCACACTAGATCACTTCTTAGCAATTTAAACTCGAACAAACGTTAATAGATAAAAACGCGACAGCTGTTCTCGTTAAATTTCTAAGCAATCTAGTTTTTGTAAAAAATAAAAGTTTATCCGATAAAAAAAAGCTCTTGTGGTTTTACGTATGATAATAACATTTGAAATAAAACATAACAAAAATTAATTTTTTTTCAATATTTTCGTTTTTTTAAAAAAAAAATTAAACTTTGACACTCTTTATTTCGGATATGGTGAACTTTTGGACTGACCAGTAGGTTTGGTTGAAGACAAATATTTTTAAAGACGATTTTGCTGTGTGTGCAATTAATTAGCGGACATCCCGTATTAACTTCTTTAAAAATTAGGACCGGTCTAAACGTAACCGTTTAAACTAAAACTAAATAAATGTTTTAAATATAAAGATCTTTGACTAGCTAAACATTAGTATTACAACAACTATTAAGTGACAGAAAAATATCACAACATCTTGTCATAATACTACTAAAGTTTTATTAATTCGTACACAATTATGCAGAAACATTTATAGTAATTTGAATTTATAATAAGTAATTGGAAATTATATTATTAAACTCAAAATAATTATATACATAAAAACTAAAAATTACACACAAAAAATCTGAAAATTACAAAAAAAAATCTCAATATGTGGTCAGTTGTCAAATTTAATTTTGGAAATTAAAAATGTTTCAGAACTTAAAACCTCAAAACACGTTATTATCTAAAAATAGATTATTCTTTAAATTTAGACATATTCAGGCCGAGAAAGTCTTTTTGAACACCTGAGTTACAATAATGAGGCTAAAATTGATCAGAATTTCACGTGGTACGGCATGACATGTATTGAAATGATGGTATTTCTTTATATTATTTTTTTATTGCTCAATACTATAGATAGACGTTACTACATTTGGGTTATCATGTCATACCGATAATATACACTATGTCCTGCATTCTACCGAGAAGATAGTTAAAGAAATCAAGTTGGTACATTAAAAATAAATAAAATAGGTCACGTGTAGTGTAATAAGAAGACCAATTAGTTATAGAATTTAAAATAATAAAAATAATTTTTTTATAGAATGTGGGGTCGAGTGATACCTCGTTGAAAAGGTGTTTTAAATCTACGAACTATCCCCAAGTTTAATACGTTTTTCGAACTTTTTATATATTTTTTATTGGCGCCCTGTCGCCATCTTTGATAATTAAGTCAAAAATTTACGCTTAAAAAAGAATATTTCAGTTGTTCCAGAGCGTACCAAAATTTCACTATTCCCACAGTTGTAAATTAAAAGATACCAAGAGGGGGAGAGACTTTAAACGCGCATCGTATATAGTTAAACATTCCAAACAACGAATGGGTTCACGACTAATCGAG
The DNA here is from genome assembly GCA_963920685.1 of Polydrusus tereticollis. Taxonomy (NCBI): domain Eukaryota; kingdom Metazoa; phylum Arthropoda; class Insecta; order Coleoptera; family Curculionidae; genus Polydrusus; species Polydrusus tereticollis. Next base: position 24,044,142 of record OY987328.1, read on the forward strand.
AAATGCAACACGAAGCAACATCTCGTGGCGTTCAAACGCATCACCCGACCCAGAAACTTACAATTTTAAAAATTCATTACCATAAGAATCGCCGCCAGGACCCCTAGGGAGCATGTAATCCTCTTGAAATCCTATTTTACTTATTCGTGATAGCCTATGATTTGTATTTTGAGTTATAAGATATTTTGGCAAAAACTTCAGGAAAATTATTTTTATGAAGTACCTATTTGTTACTGAATATTAGAAGTACTTCAAGGCCCAAGACGATCTTAACGGTGGAGCATAACAATTTTATGAGAGGCAAGATACTTTTGCTCTATCCAAGGAACAGTTTCGAACGCATTTTAGGTTAACCAAAGATTTAGCCAGGTATATAATCGAGCTAGTGACTCCCTTTAGATTCCTCCGCTATTAGACCACCTACCCTTAGTGTCGAGATAAAGGTAAGTTAAGTTGTTACGTGCTAAGCAGGCATCAGGTTGATGAGTCTAATGACAAAAATTAAAGCAGGTTTGCTTGCAACATGCTATAAGAAACTCTGTGCAAACGCACCATCACCATCCCGGTGTGAGGCTCCAGGTATGTATAACTCCTTAATACTGACACGTCATCAAGATACAATGGGTCGCTTTTCCTAAATTTTATGAATCTGGATTTGTATTTGTATTATCCGATTTGTCGTCCTTAAACCCACAAACTCTTAAAATTAATTTTCACACTCTCCTCCTTCGTTTTCGTAACCAATATTTTCAATCCGATAGTATTATAGCCAATATACTTCAACTGTCTTTTATAATTAACGTAGTATATTAACCTAAACTGTTAACTATATTTTGATCGTCCAGTCTCCTTTCTACGGTACTTTTGTAAATATTTTATTTTAACGGATCCGGACTATCATACCACTCAGGATTAAATAACTCTGCTCGGTTTGCAACGTGCACGAGGTCAAGACTCTCCTTCATGTTCTATTTCAGTGTACTATATAAAAATTTGCGTTCTCTGAACTGGGACAATCCCAATATGTTCGTAGATAGCTTAAATACTTTAATAAATAGTTTGAAGTTGCGTGCCTCCCTTAGAAACGAATAAGTAACTCTGTCAAAACTTTACTGTAAAAAGTTAAAGCACTTACTTCCACTGTACCATTACCACTCTTCTTCCATATTCATTAGATTAGTATAATAAGCATTTGGAAAAAAAAATTGAAACAGGTCATTTTTAAAAACAATAAACTGTACTGGGTGATCTGTTATATTTTGACCACCCACCTAACTCATTCATTTGAAGAGATATCAAAAAAGCTTTAGATACTAAAGTTGTAGGGTATTTCATAGATTTTTCCGAAGTGATATATTAAGAAACAAATGACCATCAAAAATGGCAAATATTTTACAATTTAATGTTTTCTTACCTGGAACATCCTGTATATTATACGCACTTCTGTTGGGACATTTTATTCTGATTCCAAGTATAGATGGTTAATAATATGGCCCATCTTAAAGGGTTGTGTTAATAATTACAATTTTAATAACTAACATAGTAGGCGTAGACAAAATAATAATAATGACCTATTGAATGTGCGGCAATTGTTTCCGTCTAATTTGGCTACTAGATATAAATTAATGTCCACAGGCAAATTATTCTAATTAAGAATAATAGATAGATACTACAAAAAGATAATAACAAAATTAATGAAATTTAATATTAATATCGACAGAAAACGAAAACCGACCAATTTTACCTACATGTCTATTAGAAGAACTAAACATTTGCAGATATTACTAGTGGATAAACTGTGAAAAAATGTATAATTACCTATTAGAAGCAATAAAACAACAATACATTATTACAAATGCTCGAAATGACCCCCCGCTTGCATCAATACATTCTTGATACTCCGGTTTTATTTATTAATTGTTGCAGTTATCCGATCGTGATGGTTAGTATTAATATTTTTCATTTAGTTGGTGACGTGCTTGTATTAATTTTTATTATAATTTAAGGAAATCTCAAAGATTTTAAACTTTTCTTCTTGCGATTACCCAATTTTTGTGACAAAATGTAAAGGATTTGATAGATGCGTAAAATATAAACAATTGACGCATATTCAATAGGCCAGTATTATTTCATCTACGCCTACTTATTAAAATTGTAATTATTAACACAACCCATTAAAATAGACCAGAGGGGAAAGACGAATGCATTTACATTTCTAAATTCGATATACGCAGAAGCGATGTGGCCATATTTATTTTATATGCGAGGTAAACAAAAATTTCATGTGCTATAAACCGCAAAATACTAATACTATTAATAATGTATACTAATTTTAATTAGGTGATATTAAAACTTTAATATTGGACACTGATTTGAATGGATCCACTTAGAAAATGTTTTGGAAGATTGATAAATCTCTACAGTTTGCCATAAATCCACTGGTTTGACCAATTTTAAGGGTAATAATTGATGCCTTGTTTTGACAGGTAAATAAACGGATCTAATCCTGATTTGAAAGTCTAGGCCGTAATTTCTAAAATATACGCATTTGCTCAACTGAACAGGGAAAATAAAAGTGGTTTTGGGTTACTTCTAACAAAACACGAAACTAATTTTAAATGTTACAATGGGGCCTTACTTATGCTTTAATATGCAATACGGCATTTTGAACATATTATGATAGGTTACTATTTTGGACATAAGTCTCTCTAACTATATTTTCTCAGTAGAATACGGACGTTCTGTTTCTATGTAAGAAAGATAGAGAAAATTAATTTATAATTTTATGTTATTTATATAAATAAAACTATTTATAGACCTTAATAACTGTATAAATAGAGGTTACATAATTAAAAATACCTTGTATAATTTTATTTACAATACCTATATGAAAATTAGATTTATACATCTAGAATATAATTTTAAAAAGTGAATTTTTAAAGTCATAATACCTACGTCAATAATAATAAAATTTCTTTAAAAAATTAATCCATTTCATATTTTAACGTTAAGGACAAGGAACAAACTGAACACCACAAGAATAAATATAAGAATATTCTTGTGGTGAACACCAAGTGGCGCTTCACAGTCTTTATTATTCTGTACTATGTGCCTCCTATTTAAATGCTATACTTTGAGAAGAACGAGAATGGCACGCGACTCAAGCACGTGACAGACGCTCGTATAAAATTTAAATGAGAGTCGAGTGGAGAGGGACAGGGTGTCCACAAGTCGATTTATTCCCAGTGAAATCGAAACAATGCGGTAAGGTCTTGCTTAAATTATAGCGAATTCCATTGGTAAAAGAAGTGCGGCACCGGTACGTGAGTAAAACTGTACCAGTGCACAAAAAGTGTTGCACTATTTGAGTACCAATAGTTTTCAGATTGGACCTTGAGTGCATTTTTCCAACAAAGTTGATGATAATACTTCTCAATCCTCAATGATTTTACTTACCACTGGACAAAATTTGAGACGAAATAGAATTTTAAAGATCGAAAAAATTAAAACACTGTATTTTTGGACATTTTTATCCAGTTTCGGTGCAGCACGGTCTCCAAGAGCACGTGCGGAACTGATTGCACTCGGTGAAACACTTGTTGCACCGGTTTCCCAATGGTTTACAAATACTTGCACTGAAATGTCCAATGGTTTTTAAATTTTGCACTCGTTCCGCACTTTTTTTACCAATGAAATTCGCTATTAGATTAAATATCAGGTAGGTACTTTTAACTGAAAAAAAAAGCCGAAACACCTCTACACTATCGGTAAAGGTCTATTATTATTTACGTGTGCCTCAAATAAATGCGAATAACAGTTATGTGTACCAAACAAGCAAAGAAGAGCGGCCATATTGCCGTTCACATTTTGATAAATTCCGACTACACGCCTCATAAATCATAATATGAATCGAAACAAAAAGCATGCATTCATTGTAATACAGTTAGGATAGTTAGATAAATAGCGGAATGTGCGGATCTGTAAATCAGCTGTAAATTTCGAATGTGGTCAAATGAAAGAGGAATAGACAGACGGATTGTACTGACCAAGAGAGATACTGGTGCAAGGGCGTAAGAAAAATATGCATATCTACACGACACTGTTCGGTATATTTATCTTCGTCGCGCCCTTGTAAATATATGATATATGATCATTCATATATCCATCTCTCATCAACACAGCGATTGCCACTGTTCGCTGTTTGAATTAAGGGACCTTTAATAGTATATTAAAGTACATGTTTTATAAAGCATCATCTTATAGCACGCGTCCATGTTAAAAAACGAGCCGAGTTTTTTAACGGGACAAGTGCTCTAACTGCTTTATAAAACACGTACTTTATACTATTTTTTCTATTTTGTATTTTTTTCAATAAGAAAATACATATTTAAAAAGAAAATCAACCCTTCAAATTTTGTAAATTTGTGTGTCTAAATTCTATGTTGGTAATACTCTAAATTTCTTTTTATCATAGTAGCCTTGACAATAAATAATATTTTCTTTGTGTCATTGTCACGAAATTTGTGATTTAATATTTCATAGAGTTGTTCATAATTATAATTAAAAAAATATGGAGCATGATAATCTAAGTTTAACTCCCCCTGAGTTAAGGGATATTGCTAATAAAACGATAAATCAACTTTTACCAGAGAAATCCCGAAAACTTTCTTTTCTCATGGATAACAATAACAGGAAACGTCAGACGTCAACAGAATAAAACATTTAAATATAACCAATGCCAACTTTTAAAAAATAAAATTCGGAGTTCGAAATCGATATATTTCGAACTCGCTAGCGCGTTCGAAATATCTATTTTTCGAGACAAAATTAGAAAAATTAAATTACAGGTTGGCAAATATGTTTGGAATACGGCGTCGGCCGCCATTAAACTCCTAGCCGGCGTAGAGTTTAGATAAAAACGAAATTTGGACGTGGTCCCCAAATGTCCCCCCCCCCTCCCCAAAAAAACAAAAAAAAATATTTGTGGATCCTGCCTAACGAAAAATTATCACAGATGGGTTAAAAGGGGGGCTGCGGGGGAGGGGGGTGTTATCTTCTTCCCCACTCTGATAACAACATTTTAAATTTTAAAGTTTTTTTTACAAAAAAAGGGGGTTATAATAATTTATGACATTTCGTTTTGTTTTAAATACGATTTGGCATTATATTTACGCATCTTGAAACGTTTCGAAAACTTCAAAAAAAACCACCTTCACAGTGCAACTTTTAAATTAGTAGACCTCAGAAACGATGCAGGATAATTTCCAAAATATCGCAAGGAGAAATTGGATCTAAATTACTGCCAAGCATTTTAGGCCACATGTTTATATGAAATTTTCTTCAATAAATCGCGTGAGTAACCGTCTCTTAAAATATCTGCATGTTGTTTTGTATGCAGTACATGCTAATCAAATGTTTAAGCCTAAATAGTGTGAACGTACGGTATATGGTACGTTATATTAAATACTATGGTAAAAAAATAAGGTATTCCATTTAAAACACCGTATTGTACCTGTACAGGGTGAGTCATCCATAGAGTAATAGTATATTATTTAACGAGCGGTTATGACCATTACCGCAAGTTGAATACTATACTTTATCTACGACTATAACAATAAATATATTTAGCTACATGTTTCTCTTATTGACGTTTAAGAAACGCACGTAATTTTAAATAATTCTCTATATTGGTTCTATTATTTATGTTGAGTGTGCTTCTTAGCATGGAGTAGAAAGTCCATAGAGACGATGCTTTATATTTAGTGCTAAGTTCGCTAAAATATGCCAAAAGTACATTTTCTGCAAACGATGACTTAATGTTATTACTGCTGCACCAATCTTGAAAATTTTTGTATACACCTTTATATTTGTTTTTGGATTTTTCGGGCAATAAATTCTGTATGGTTACATTAGCTACTTGTCTTATTTCTGGAGGTGTACATAATAATTCATCTTCACTATCTGAATTCATGTTTTTCAGCAAAAAATTTGCAATAATTAGGGATTAACTTAATTTGAAAACGTCAAAATTATTCAAGTGACGTTACTCCCCTCAATAACAATATTGGACTGTTCCCTTTCGGCCAATCGGCTTGTACAGAAGTACAGAGCCACCTCGATATTCGGTTCGTAAATAATTTATATTATAGTGAGTTATAGTAGTGAGTTATTATAACTCATGTTGTTTGTTTATAGATACTATTAATTGCTCTAAAGCAGTTGAATAATTAATATATAATTTAATAGGAGTAGATAAAGTTCATTATCTCATTTATTTCGGGAATTACCAAAAAACGTTAAATACAAAATGTTGAGAACACGCTGAGTGTTAAAGCAAAGTACGCCACTGATGGCATTCTTGGAAGTCTAATTGATGTATATAGTGTATATATAACGCTTATGTAGCTATCGCACGATGCAATAACAAACGCTGTGCTGTCTGCGTTTTTATTAGTTCATCTCTTTTCCTCACGTATACGTAAATATCCAAGATTCATCATAAAACCCACATAGTAACAGCGCGGCATTGTTGTCATATGTAATCAGGCGCTTCACCAAAAATAATCACCTACCAAGCTGCGTGAGGAAGGGAGACAGACGCGAGAAGGGATGAGGCAACGCAGCCTCCAGACGGTCGCCAAGCAGAGTTTGGCTGAACGCATAAAATATAAGTTTATCAAGGGGACTGTTCCCCGAAAGTTCGGCGGTGCATGTCACACGACTGCTTTTTAAAAAGTAAAGCACGTCACCGAGTGGAAATTGTCCACATTTATTGTACTATGTAGTTAAAGTTAACAAAAACAAAGTTCAATAAGTTAATACAATGTGAAAGTATTGAGTATTATGGAAGCGTATGTGTGGATGCAATTTGAAGTGTAACTAGTAATTTGATGTAGTGTATTCTCAGATAGTGGGAAGTTATACAGTGAATATTGTAAATAAAACGTTAGTGCTACCTTACGAATAAAATGCTGTTGGAATTAAATACAGTGTTTTATTAAATCAACAGATCTACACACGAGCCAGCTATTCAGCCTACGGATACACAGTACACAGTAATAATAAAATAAGTGTAAAGGCTGAACCATACTTGACTTTATAACACAAAAGTTTTAGAGAACGTTAAGGTACACAGTTTAAAATTATTTTTGAGTATACAGGGTGGTTCAAAAAAGCGTAGCGAATATAACACAAGTTTATTAAATGAAACAACCTATTTTTTAATTTATTTTTAGATTCTGCATGAAATGCTATAACTCTTTTGTTAATAATGTTATATGCTGAAACCTAGTAGTTGTTTTAATATTTTAATTTTTATAGAGAAATATTAGTTTTTACTCTTATAAAAAATTGACAGTTTCGCCATTGTTTCTAAAGGTGGAATACTCATATTAGGGTACTTCGCACCGTAAATCCTTACTGCCAAAAGACATTTTTTTTCCGCCTCGCCCAGTATATAAATCATGTCAATAATTAAGTAATTTTTAGGAAAATCCATAACTATTTTTACTTGCTTAATTGATAGTTCAAAATTTAACAATGCCTAAATTTTTGTTTTATCATGGCCAACCTATTTTATAGCGTTAGCCCTATTAGTGTAATAAGAACGAAGGTAAAAATGAGAAAAATCAAAATAAATCGCAAACTATTAAAAATAGGTATATGATATACTTAATGAAAGTTAAAGAGTTTTATAAAACCTATCAGAAAAAATAATAATATACAGGGTGTGCCATTTAAAAAAGTTAATATTTTTCAATTTAAATTAGCCGAAATGTATAAATTTATTTTAAACACCCTGTAGCATCTAACTCAAATTTCGTTACATGTTTTTTTTTGTGATCCCAATAGAACGTTTGCACCAAATATGAGTATTCCACCTTTAGAAACAATGGCGGAACTGTAAATTTTTTATATGAGTAAAAGCTAATATTTTGCTAGAAAAATTAAAATATTAGAATAACTACTAGGTTTAGGTATATAACATTATTAACAAAAAAGTTATAGAACTTCGTGCAGAATCTAAAAATAAATTAAAATATATGGTAGATTTAAAAAAATCTATGTTATATTCACCACGCTTTTTTGAACCTCTCTGTATACTAAAAAATAATTTTAAATTGTGCATCTTAAAGTTCTCTAAAACTTTTGTATTTAACGTTTTTTGGTGATTCCCGAAACAATTGAGATAATGAACTTTACTCTATGGTTGACTCACCCTGTACCGTAATACAGTATAGTTGTCAAAAAATACACCATTGAAGTATTTCGGCGTTTCGTTTTTATTAGCTATTATTTTATTAAAATTTCCGCAACAAGACTTTATGGACATACTGGATATGTGACATCCATTGACCGAAGCTTATTAGACTGCTATAAAATAAAGTTTACAAAGACCAAGGCTATAGTCAACCATAAAAACTCACCTTTTAAATGTTTGACACATTGAATCATCTAAAAACTCTTAGTAGCAATAGCAATAGTCTTAAAGTTTTTAGACAAACTGACTTAATCTTTATATTATAATTACACCATGCTCTAATAGAATATTTTTAAATCAGTACATTTTTTGGACATTAATGCCGAATATTATTATTATAGGTTCGTATTACTTTCAAGGTTACAGTTTAACCTAAGGATTGGCCAATAATCGGTACCTATTCCCCGGTTAAACTGAAGATTAAAGTTAACTGTAACCTATAATACTGAGCATAAGACAAATACTTACGTTATGTATATTGGGTGGCCCACTCTCAACGCAGGATTTCATTACTTAACTTTTTAATATTTTCAAAAACAGGGCCATAGAGAGACATTAGGCCTACAGTTTGAAATTATTTTGAAATATACCGGAAGTTATATTTTTTTTAAATGGAATATTAATATTATTATTATAAGTCTAAACTTAATAGTTTCTGAGATATCGAGTATTGAAAAATTACATTTTTGAACTTTAACAGCTTCTAGCTTTCTAACAGTACGTATTAGAGCAAAACGGCTTGCATGTCCCTATCTTACTTTTCTACTATCTTTCCAAAAGTGTCAACTTCCGGTTAAACCGGATGTAGCTCAAAAGCCGGAAATATATAGTACTTCCGGTTTAACCGGAAGTTGGCATTCTTGGAAAGATAATAAAAAAGTAAGATAGGAATATGTAAGCCGTTTTGCTATATGGCGTATTGTTAGAAAGCTAGACGCTGTCAAAGTTCAAAAATGTCATTTTTCAAAACTCGATATCTCAGAAACTATTAAGTTTAGACTTATAATGCACTTACTAAAAAATAATTGTAATTTTATGTAGAATTCAAAAGTAATGTAAGATATAGGATGTTCCGTTTAAAAAAAAAGTATGTTTGATATGCCCTGACTATTTGGGAGACCCTGTATAATTTAAAATTGTAGGCCAAATGCCTCCCTATGACTCTGTTATTAAAAATATTAAAAAGTTGAGTAGTTTAGATGCTATGGAAGACTGCGTTGAAAGTGGGCCACCCTGTATTATAAAGGTCTGAGGAACCTTTAGGAAAATTTTTAATACACATACAAAATAAGAGTTGTATTTTAGTTTTTAAAGTGCATAAGAGAATAGTAATTTTCTACTTAATTGTATAGCTTAAGACTATAAAAACCCTGTTAAAAAAGCATCATTATAAAGAATATCGTCAAATATACACATAACAGGGTGTTTCATAATTGAATGCTAATATTTAAGCGTCGTAGGATTTTACGAAAAAAAAACTCAATCAATATAGGCCCGCAATCGCTTTACCATTCTAGGGTGCGGAACAAAAAAAATGTGCCCCACTGCATTTTTCCTTTTTGATACCACAAGACCCTCAAGCATGCAATTATGAAACACCGTGAATATTACCGGTATACTGAAATCTGCACTTCTTCATAAAATACACACTTTTATACCGCTTGGTCGCATGAAACGATAAATATTGGATTAATTTGTGTTTATACGTAAATAATTTAATTGACACACAACTAATTCATATTTTCCCAAAACATCTGAATATGAAAATGTCTTTGCAACACAAAAGCAATTAAATAATAAGTTTTACAAGAAGATTAGGTGTGCAAAATAGATAATTATTATAAAACAACAAATATTAGTAAACCGGACGATACTGTTTACTAGTGACGAAAATTCTATTCCGTTAACGAGGAATCGAAGGTAATGGACAACCTAGGGGGTTCGGCTGAACAATGATAACTCTTTCGTGGTTTTTACCACGTCGATTACCATAACCCGATTTCTCAATTCTGCACTGAGTAATTTCCTCCGCTTATTCATTTGTGGTTTTATAATAGTTTTCTGAAAATTGTCAAATGACACGAGACACTCATCGCAGACGCAGAAGAGTGCATACACATACGCAGTAAAAACGTATAGGTAGCAAATGGACTTTCCGTAAACTTGTATTCGCTGTTAAAAGCCGACTGATGCAGATAATTTGACTAGTATCCTTTTATCACATATACAGGGTGGTATACAGTCGCGAAAAAAAATTAGACCTGTCCATTGTCCATTCGTCTCTAGACTAGTCTTGATTTTGTTTTATGCATATTACCCTGTATAAACTATTATGCATTTGTTTATTTTACCTGAACGAGACTATAATCTGTAAGAAAGAAGCAAAATCCCAAACGTAATAAAATATTTACAATTTGATTTGTTGTTACCCGTAATTAGGAAGTTTCAATTTTTCTAAAATGTACTCAATCATAGTTCTAAAAATTCTAAAATTACCAAAACAAAATTATTCAATAAATATAAATATTGTTATGAATAAAAATTACCTAGATAAGATAGAACGTAAAATTAATAAAAATTACATTTGTCGATACTATTATAAAAAGCATGATCACTACATCTCTTACTAAATAATATAAAATACACTGCACCAAGGTGATGAGGATTTATTGGTGTATCCTCTATTCTTCTAGAAAATACTTATTTAGAAGAACAGATACTAACAAAAATACATTTCGAAATGTAGTTTTAGTATAAGCAAATATAATTATTCAGGTTTGCTCACATTCAGTATTCCAGAAATGAACCAGTCAAAAAATTATCGTAAAAAAAATAAACTTATACCAGAGGTTTAGAGATTGGCATGAGGGCAAAATATTAAAAAATAAAGCAACCTTTTCCTTTTGACACTTTTCGAACTTTTGACAAGCCTTGCCACTTTTCCTAATTAATTGGCGAAAATGCCCAATTTGACACATATTTCAGTTTTGCATCTTGGATTTCAGCACTAGTAAACGAGTATAGTCGTACCACCGTACATCTTGTTTATGTACGGTGCCATTACTATATCTACTTTAAGTAAAAAACTTTCTCCCACTTTCATTATTGTACAATAACAGCAGAGCAAAACAACTTAATTCGAACATATACAGTGCTATGATGTAAAGCATGGGGAGCGAAATATTACTGATCAAAACTATTCTAGGTTTACTGGTTCATCTATAGGCGTTTACATGCGTGTAACTCCCCTACATTATTTTAATCTTTATACTTTAGACCCGCGTAGAGTCGTTCGTGACATAAACAGGAACAAATTAGAAACTTTAGTATTTTTTAATTTATACTTTTTACTATTAGGTGACGTTACTATTAGTAAGATTTCAGTCAATGGAAACTTCCTAATTCAATATGACAAATTAGGTAAGAAAAATTTAATACCCAAATTCAGAGGTTTAACATGTAATGGCGAGCAAAAGCTAGGTATGGTTGAATTTATTGTAGAGATTTGTCTATTTTCCTTTATAAAGGACAATTCCAAAAATGTATATTATTATGTATTTAGTTGTATCATCACCTCAATTCTATAAATGTAAAATTAAATCGGGTTCGAAATAAACCCGCTTTGAAGAATTTCTCTATAAATTCTCAATTAACGGCTTTATTTCATTGTAATAGCCCATATAATATACTAAGTAGGTACCAAGAAAAATGATTAGGAGAAAAAATGTCTATAAAAACCTTGAAGTTTTAGATGTTTCGAAATGAAAATCGAATAATACATTAATTGTGTTTTTATAACCCAGTACGAACCCTATAAAGACCAAAGAAGGCACAATGTTAGAAAAACTCTTAATGTTATTTTTTGTCTAGTTCTTTTGCATTGCAGCATAAGTGCAAGATGGCACTCTGTTGTGCTTTCACTGCTGAATGTGTACCAGATAGTAATGGGCAGATGTGGACGACTGAACCGACGTAGGGGTCTAGTGGAGCCTGGGCCCTCAGGGTAATACACTACACTAACACATTACAATACCTTGTTAAGTAGAAAATTGCTTAATTTAAGATATCATATCTTTAAAGTAAAAGTAATATTGTAGCCAAAAAATATCATGGTTAGAGGAGCGCTGAAAGCTGTTCGAGAGTTGGCGGACGGTGGGGCGGTAACGGATCCGAACTACTTCAAACCAGAATAAGTTTGTATTTTGTACCGAGTTTAAAGATTCCCACCTTTTATTTGTGTTTGTACCGTTTTGGCTTTTAGCATAATTTTTTTTTAATTGATGTGGGCATTTTTCAAAGCATAAGTACTAGATATTGAATAAAAATGCAACCAACAATGCAAGAATAGTCCTTACAATGGACAACCTAAGTCTGACGTCACAAAGCACGTGTTTTTAAAAACCTTTCCAAACAAAAATAAATTGCATTGAAAATCACATTATAAGAGATTTTTGCAAGCCTTGGTGCGTAAGCGACAAATAAGCAATTTCTTCAAATTATTTATATTTTTGGTGATAGCTGCAAATAAGAGGTAAGTGTTTCCTGAAATTATTTTATCGGCGGCTGAATAAGTTTAAGGTTGTGTTATTTTTGTTCACGTTATTGTTCATTAAGACTTAAAATAAATAATAAAGCTATGGTAGTATTTATTTATTAATATAAAGTTATGGACGTTTAGTTATTAATCTATGGACTGAATGACTTTTATTATAGATTCAATATCTGCTAAAGTGGTTATGTGTTTTGTGACCCGATTGCAAACATAGCAAAGAAAATTTGCAAGTTTGTTATATTCCCTGCAAAGATAGAAAATAGGAAAGCCTGGATATCACTTATAAGGTACCTAATAGAACAATTTTTATTATGTTAAAAAGCGGTAAATGCCTTGGAGTCAAACTATGTCCTATGGATGCGATTTGATTCAGATCGCAGAAGTTCAGGCTATGATGAAAGACAAAAGTTATAATATTGCGGTAATTTAAATTATCATAAATTTTTTTTATTTACTTGATGCTAGATAATATTTTTTAATTGTAGATTCTACTATACAAAACAGGCAACACAATATCAGCCAACTGTCCGTGTTCTAGCATAAAATGTCATCAACTGCATAATTTGGATACTACTACATATCAGTCACTGATAGAGAGTGCCTTTGGAATGCCCCAAAAACTAAATCCAGCGAAGTTGAAACAGCTGAGCAGCTATATCCCAGTAAACCTTATTCATGCAGCTGTGGATCATCAGATTGCTCAGCAATTTTAGAAATACTGTAGGCCTTAACAACATTGAAGTTTGATGGAGATTAATTGTATTGAAATTATAAAAATTTAAATAAATATTTATTATTATTTTTATTACGTTGTTTTCTAATCTACATCTATCTACGTTCTTTGCTTTATCTTGTCTTCTATCATTGTAAAGCAAATAATGGTTCGACTCCAAGGTGCTTATCACTTTTTAATATAATAATAATTGTTCTATTAGGTAGGTACCGTATAAGTGATGATCAGGCTTTCCATTGCATTCCTTGCACAGAATACAACAAACTTGCAAATTTTCTTCGGTATTTTAATCGGGTAACAAAACACATAACCAGTTTAGCAGATATTGAATCTATAATAAAAATTATTCAGGCTATAGACTGGGCTTACTTTATATTATTAAATAAACACTACCATAAGCTTTATTTTACCAAAAGCTAAAAATTATGTCTTAATAAACAATAACGTAAACAAAAATAACATAACCTCAAACTTATCCAGACGACAATAAAATATTTTCAATAAAAACTTACCTCTATCTGTGGCCAGTGGCGTACCCAGACCTGAACCTTGGGTGGGGGTATAACAATAGTGTTTTTCAAAAAACATATTTATTAGTATGAAATAAAACAATGCAGTCTTCCTCCACAGTTTAATTTTTATAGTACTGGTTCATTCAGTTCATAACTTCTTCTTTATGGACTGACATCATGGCAAGTCCATTAAAGCCTCACTGGGGCCGTAGTATTTTTTAAATAAGTTTTTCTACGTTTCAAGGTTGAAAAGGTTCTCTCCGGTGTCGCAGTGGTAATGTACAAAAAATTTTTAGAAGTTTGTGAACGTTCGGGTGGACATGTTGACTACAAACTTCCAAACAGGCCAGTGATTGACGCTTGTTTTTTTATTTCTAAGCATTTATTTAAATGTTGGTGCCACATTTTAATTTCGGATTTGGTAATCACTTTGGGAATATCAAATCAAGTAGTGTACGAAGAAAATGCGTGACCAGGCGGCATGGTATTGCGGCAGTCCGCCTGCTTTTAGGCTAGTCCCACACAACGACGCGGAAAAAATAATATGGGGTTCGGAGTTTCCATTGACACAAAGTAAATCCGTGTCTTTTTATCAGCATATAAGTACGCCAACGCCACTGTCTGTGGCTGTAAATAGGTCAATAATATCACAAAAAATACAAATACTGTGAAGAAACTGCTTAATTGTCGCTTATAAATGTGTACCAAGGCTTGCAAAAATCTCCTATAGAATTTTCAATGCAATTTATTTTTGTTTGGAAAGGTTTTTAAAAACACGCGCCTTGTGACGTCATCACTTAGGCTGCTATTATGATATTGGTATCGATTCAACGTAGATCCGCCTGTCGGATAATCAAACCTCAGATCCTTCGTCATTGTCAAATTTAACTCCTTAACTGAACCGAGAGAACCACCAGTCATCGCCACGTTTATCAGCTTATGCCCACCGATTCCATTTAAGATCCGTAACCCGTCTGTTTTTATTTAAGGAGTCGGATTCGTACGAATCCTTCTCAAAACCTGATTTATTGAACCGGCTCAGATCCGATCGGCCCATCACTAGTACCGGACAGGTGTGGTGTAATGCACAAGAAGACGTTTACATTAATCCTTTTTATCTGATTCCCCGAAACCTTTTTTAGGTATCTCTTGTTATTTTTTATAAATACAATTTAGTTTATAGATAGAAGTAAAAATTTAGGTATCATCAATGGATTCTGCTTCTTCCTTACCCTATATTAGAAGTGCAAAATTCAGCCGTAATTAATAAAATTACCTAATATCGTTAAAAACATTGTAAAACAAAAATTTACCTATAAAGTTATCCAAAGCAATGTCCTTAAAAAATTATACAACCATGTATATCTTCTCTGTTTTTCGTAGTGTTCTTTAAATTCAATGTAACTTTCGTCACTATAGTCGGCAGTATCTTGTGCGGGTACACTGGAAATATACCACACTGGCTTTTTCTGATTGCAATTTGTGTTGAGGCCGAAGCGTATTCTGTGTATTGGGTTGGAGGGGCTACAATCTAAAAATGAGCAATGTAAAGTAATTAAGTAATAAAATTACTAAAAATATACAGGGTGTTTTATTAATATTGCGAAAAAATTCAGTTTCTCTGCTTAAAAATGTGAAAAAAAGTTCCTATAAATCTATTTCCGGAAATGCTTCGTATCTCCGACAGAGTGTTAAAGTTTTATTTTTATTTTTTCTAAATATTTTTTAAAATAATGTCGATATTTGAACTAAAATTCGTATTTAGGGGTTTTTTGAAATGCGAATTTAATGTTTGTATGACTCCCACTTGTAGAGGGCGCCACCTACATGTCTTTTTACACTTTTGAGGAGTCATAACATTTTTTATACGTGCTTGTATTAATTACATTTTTAAGCAGAAAAGTAGATTTTTACTATTATCATTAAGTCAGTATAGGCGGCGGAGCCGTTTAAACTTAGTTTCTCACATTGGTTTAGTTAGTTTTTTAGATCGTCACATTTGTTTTTAAAAAGGTTGGTGGTAGGACTTCTAACAGGACATTGCAAGTTGACGATGGGTGTGGAGAAGGACCCGATATGTACGGGATGCTTGGAGGACGAGGAGACACCACGGCAAGTCTTGGGGACAGTGAGGATTCCACAGGAGGAAGTCAGGACCCTTGCTTGGAGTAACGTCCTGACCTTCATGAGAAGGTTAGGCGAGGGCCTGGGTGGTTAAGTGGATGGGAGAAGACTCAGGGGTAGGTAAAAAGGATCGCATTTAGTCGCCAGGTCCGTGTGCCTCCCCTCACCTACTACTGCTACTAAGTTCAAATTGACATTGTAGAGACCGTGCAGAATTTTGTAGGTTTTTATTAGGTCCCTCTTATTCGTCTGCCATGAAGCGTTGTCAGGTGGAGCTTTTTTAGATGACGATTTCAAGATTTTTCTGGTGGGTAACATGTTTGTTGGTCACGTTTTTGAGAGCATAACGTCTTTTTGGGTTATTGTTGCCTATATGGAGAACTGTGCATTTTTCATTGTTAAGATGTAGAAGCCACTTGTCACACCACTGTTCAACTGTCTTTAGATCTGATGCTAATATATCATAATGTGTGATATAGGATTTGTGTAAGTTTTAGTGTCATCAGCGAACAATGAAACATTTGATCTAAGCTCTGCTGGTAAGTCACAGTTAAACAGATTAAAGAGAATTGGTCTCAGGATCGACCCTTGTGGACACCTGATGTGACTTTAAATGCTCGTGAAGTATCACCATATATTCTGACTACGCTGGTTCTGTCGGTAAGAAAGTCAGTGATCCATTTTAGTAAATTTCCCCTTACCCCAAAGGATTTAAGTTTTTGTAGCAGTCTTTTATGGGGCACAAGGTCAAACGCCCTATTAAAATCCAGGTAAATGACATTAATGGGGTTGTTCTGATCCAATGAAAAGTCCAAGAGTTTACACATTCTAATAGGTTGGACAATGTTGAATGACCAGGTATATGGGAAGCCATGCTGGTTAAATGATAGCATTTGGTTTCGGAGAAAGAAGTTCTTCTGCGATTAGTTTTTCCATGAGTTTGCACGGAATTGATGTCAAGCTAATTTGACGATAATTTTTGGGATTAAATTTGTCCCCTTTTTTAAACTTGGGTTTAACGATCGATGACTTCCAGTGTTAAAGTAATTTCTCTATTGTTTTTACGAGAAAAGGCATACTTGGTCGAAGTAGCTACGAGCAACCGTTCTCGAGAAAAATAATAACATTTTTGGGAGCAGAAAATAGATAAAGGTGAAAAGGCATCGCTTACCGACGTTAACTAGTAAGGTGTTTAGTTTTCAAGTTGTCAAGCTTTTTAAAATGAATTGCAAGTAGTGAAATGTGGGATATACATTTCGTTTATGGCCTGGCCAACGATAATTCGTTGGCAGCCAGGCGTCTTTATGAGGAAAAATACCCTAATCGTGTTATCCCGCATCATACGATGTTTACCCGTCTCCACCAACGGCTTAGTGAAATTGGAAGTTTTCAAAAAGCAGTAGAGTACCAGAAAGACTGCTTTAAACGTAAATGTAAGTCCTTCTACAGTTTTCAGAATATTAAAGAACAATCTCTTATACCCTTGTCACATTCAGCGGGTACAGACACTCTTACCGACTGATTTTCCATTAAGAGTAGATTTATGTCAATGGATGCAATTAAAAATTGGCGAAAATCCACAGTTCTTATGACAAATATTATTTCCCGATGAGGCATATTTTTCCAGAGATGCCATAATAAACTTCCACAACAATCATGTATGGGCGGATAGGAACCCACATGCAATTTTAGAAGGCCGTCATCAACCCCAGTTTGTACTTAATGTATGGCTGGGAATTGTTGGAGACCATTTGATTGGCCCATTCTTTTTACAGCCGAAGCTTACTAAAGAATTTTATCGTCGTTTTCTTGAAGATGAATTGCCTACACTTTTGGATGATATCCCATTGCCATTGAGGTTGCCACACAAGATCATTCTCTGGTGTCTGAAGAAGATGTTATAAAGTAACCACCTCCACATTTGGTGGGTGGAACTGCCAGATTCACAAGAAAATTGGCTTCTGCTATAAGATTTGAAAAATTTGACAATGTTAATTAGTTACGCTACTTAGTTACAATTTTGGAACATGTGGAATAACAGTATTCAATAAAGCCCAAAGATTACAAAATAAAGCTGTAAAGACATTATACGGAATTCACTGGAGAACTCCAACCGAAGACATACATGAAAGAACAGCAGGCCGTCTAAAATTAAAAAAAGTATATGTTTAAAACTGCTAACAAATTGCAAAAAGGAAACATCCACACTGAGTTCACGAATCAAGTACACAGCCATGACACTATAGAAACTTTAATAAAGTTTATCGAAGAAATGTCCGCACTAATGTCGGTAAAAATAATCGTAAAACCAAGTATAATTACCTATAATAGGCTTCCTGCGCAATTCCTCACAACTACCACCCTAAACTCATTTAAAAAGAAAATTAACTATAATACAGGCCCGGACTGGGACCATTTGGGGCCCTCAGCTGAAACCTGTAAAGGGGCCCCTACCGGGGGGTCTGGGTGTTGAAAATTAGGTGCTTGAAAATAATGAAAACGCGTTTTTACGCTATTTTGCCACTTATAAAGAAGAATAAATTCAGCTAGGTTTTTATACGAATATTATGATTTTCGACTTTTGTTAACTTTATTATTCATTAAAATAAGAAATTCACAGTATTTTTAGGATACCACAACACTACAAAACACATGCTGTAGAACTGCTAATAATTACAACGGAGTTCAAGATAAAGTGCAGTATTTTATTCACCCCAAAGCCCCAAAGTATTAATGAATTATGTCAAAATTATTTGTGTAATAAAAATAATGACAAACGGATTTTAGGGATTAGAAAAATAATACCGTTGTGTCTCTCTTATACAATGATAATACTAACATTTTTAAAAAAATCCTGTGTATTTAACAGTTTACAATGTTGTTATACTAGAATAGAAGGGGCTTAAATTAACTGAGATGATTCAACATTTTACTCCCCTAGGCCTAAAGTAACAGCTTCTTTGTAAGCAACTCACTTGTTAAAGCTACTTCATCTATTATTTTATTTTTGTTCAAATCATAAAATAAATCCCTCTCAACATTAATAAAAAGCAGACTGGACATAAGGTCTTGGCCTAAAGACGACCGAAGTCGATTTTTAACTATTTTAAGTTTAGAAAAAACTCGTTCACATGTGACTTGGGTAGAAGGTATGGTAAGAACAAATTTATATGCAATATACAGGTTGGTAAACAGTCCAGATTGAATAAGTTCAAACAGAACAGAAAAAGCACATGTCAAACACTGGAAACATTGTCTATTTTCAGAGCAGTAAATGTGAGCATTCTTTTCCGCTTCTTCGGTTGGGTCAAAATCGTCTTCTTCGTAGTTCTATATTCTAAAATTTCGATGACCTTACCTACAGACCCTACAGTCGTGTCATCGTTTCTCTCTGAGGTAGAGCTTGAAGGTTTTAACCACGTAAACATCGAACTGGCATACTGAAAAGATCCTTCTTTCTTTTTCTTCTTTTCCTCCCTTTTTTGAAAACCACTCTTGTAAGTTCTCTTCATTGTTTTTGTTCCGTTCGTATGTTCGTAATATTAATTATTCAAACAAAACAATGT
Source organism: Polydrusus tereticollis (assembly GCA_963920685.1). Lineage (NCBI taxonomy): Eukaryota > Metazoa > Arthropoda > Insecta > Coleoptera > Curculionidae > Polydrusus > Polydrusus tereticollis. Next base: position 24,063,889 of record OY987328.1, read on the forward strand.
ACCGAAACTCAACTCTCAACGACTCAACATTTAACTAAACAAAACTGCGCTGTAAATTTAGCAAACCGCATCGCGTAAAATCGACTTGTAGTGACTTGAAAACAATGGTGTGGGGTGGATGTTATTACATGTAGGAGAGGGGGGAGGGGAAGGACGATATGTGCTTGCGCGGCTCTACTGAGTGATCAGCAGTTGATCTGATAGAGCATCGCTGTGTAGTTGTCTGCTGGACACAAGTCACCGCTCAGACGATGCATTACACCACAAGAAACAACAACGTAACTCAACTCACAACACAGTAGCTTGTATAAAGCTTTAGTTATAAGGCGAGATATAAACAGTTGTTGGACGTGTTGTACTTTTGGAAAATGTAAACAAAAATAACACAAAATAACTTCTAACAAGACAAAAACTTTATTTTTTTATTTTTTTGTACGTTATGTGGGGGGCCATTTGGGGCCCCTCGGGCCCGGGGCCCACCGCGATCGCGGACCTGCGGACCTGGCCAGTCCGGGCCTGCTAACATAAGTTCTAGATTCGAGGTGTCTCTTTTAATTGTATTGCATTGTATTGTAGTATTGCATATAATCTTTTGATAAGACATTCCAAGACCAGCATCGATGCTGTTTCGGAATTACTTGTTTGACAATGCTGTTGTTGTGGCACAAGATGTTTATACATAATATAGTGATATGTGATAGAATATTTTCAAATGCAACATTTGTTATTGTTAAATAAAGGCATTAACAAAAAACTGTTTTTTAAACCTAAGAAGTAATCTGTGCCTAAGATTAGAACCAAAGATTACTTCAAAATTCTTATACTCTGTAACCACAGGAATCTGAACATTATTATGTACTTTTTCAAGGCCAAAGTTTAACCCACACTCATTAAGAATAGATTCGAGTTGTGATAGGTTAGATAGTGTGGTGCCGTAGTACATTATTGGTGTCGAGAGTCAATCTGTTTTAATCCAAATGAGTGAGAGGAGGGAAGTATATTTATTTTTGTAAAAAATCAAATTAAAATATTAAACAAAACTATAATATTTCTAATTTCTTTAATGGAAACTTTCTTATGTCTATAAATTTTAACAAACCTATTTCTTCTCAAATGACACCATTGAGAAACATTGTGGTTGTTATCTAACTATACAAGTTTTTTTAACGCATCAAAATTTTCAGGGGGAGTCCCTCTTGCGCTCTACTGCGGACGCCCTTGACGGATATGTATAGACATCATTGATAAGCGACCACTGATACGTTACTAATGTGTATAAATTAACTTAAAAACTGTATTTTCTTAATTTCATTTACATTAATCACTTCCTTAATCATAATAATCGAGCTTTCTACAGCGTTGTAAAAGCATATAAAAAAGGCAGTTAAGATATCAATATCAGATCTCTAACAAAACTTCGTGATATGGCTTTATCTAAGTTTAAGCAAAGAAAAACACCACAAAACTGGGAACGATATCGGCAGCTACGCAATCGAATTACTAACGAGATTGTAACTGAAAAAAGAGCGTATCTTGAGTTTAGTCTAAATAATAATACAAAAAAAAATAACTGGAAGTTATTACTTAGGGAACTTGGTGTTTACTCAAGAGATGCGAACCCCATTCCCGAATACCTTGGTAATGTGAATGATATTAACCACTTCTTCAGTAATAATACGCAATCTTTAATTCCTGATCCTGACTTGTTAAATTTTTACACATATAATAAAAAGCAAGATACTGTCGCTTTTCAATTCAGACCCGTAACTTTTGACGAGGTATGAGCAACTCTGTTCTCTATTAGGTCTCAGGCTGTGAGTACTGATGAAATTGAATTATCTATCTATGCTATGCCGTTGCTGTCCGCTCATTCTTCCGTTTATTTTACATATTGTCAATTCCTGCATAGAGACGTCCTCTTTCCCTGAAATCTGGAAAAGTTCTTTTCTACTTCCGTTACCTAAAGTTTCGGTCCCCAATGACCTAAAGGACCTCAGACCTATAAGCATACTACCTACCTTGTCGAAAGCCTTGGAAAGGGTGTTGGAGGGTCAGATTTGTGAGTATATTCAAGCACACATGTTATTGCCAGATGTCCAATCTGGCTTTCGTAGAGATCATAGTTGCGCCACAGCTCTTCTTAAGGTTACTGATTATGTTCTGGAGGCGACAGATCGTGGAGAACTTACTGCTTTGGCTTTGCTTGACTACTCTAAGGCCTTCGAAAGACTAAACCATCAGCTCCTATTGGCTATCCTGAGGTTTCTTGGCTTTGATGATAGTGCATGTCAACTAATTCAAAGTTACCTTACAAGAAGGACACAGTCTGTAAAACTCAACTCGGAACTCTCGGGTGGTGTGGAGGTCTCATGTGGTGTTCCTCAGGGATCGATACTGGGCCCCTTATTTTTCACTCTATATACCTCTCAACTTATCGATAATTTGGGATACGCCACTGCTGCGCACATGTATGCGGATGATACCCAGCTGTACTTATCCTTTCGCCCTGAAAATATTCTTGAGGCTATTTATTGACGGGCTATCAGCTGACCTAGATCGTCTCCTAAAAATCTCTACGCAACATTGTCTCGAACTAAATCCTAAAAAGTGTCAGTTACTTCTGTTTGGTCCTGCTCAGAGCAGGGAGCAATGTCGAGATATGTTTCGCGTTGTTCTTGGCAGGGTTGAGATGATTAAAATCAATTGATTAAAATCATGATTTTAATCAGTATGATTTTTTTAAAAAAATATCATGATTAATTTAAAAAAGAGTTTTAAAATTTTAACACTCAAAATGTATTTGTTCATACAAAAAATAAAACCCAGACGCATTTTTATGTGGTGTTATTTATTATTTTATTATAATAATCGAAGAAAACAGCTGGTTATTACAAAAATAAAACTTTAAAAAAATTAAAAAATTACAACTTAAAAAACCTTTTTAATACAAAAAAATACTTAATTTAAACAAAACAAAAATATAAAAAAACCCAAGTGTTATAATGCTTAAATAAAAATACTAGTTTAGCTGCTTTGTCACCGCCAAGTCTGTTTCTTATATCTGAATGTACGAATCCATAAGTAGAAAACATCCTTTCGATATCAGCAGACGATGCACAGGGGGGATGGGACTATTCGCCGTCGTCGTTTCACCGTCGCCGTTTCGGCGGCAGGACAATTCGCCGGCAGCTGATTCGCCGTGGGCCGTTTTGACGTGGTGCAAGAAATTTCGGCCCCAAACATTGCAGGTAAGCTCATTATCATGGACCCAAAAAGGTGGATTAGATGCCGTGTTAGCGCTGTTTAACCAATATAAGTCTATAATTATTACAATTTTTTTATATCTAGCATATACCGAATTGGACCCAAAAAGGTGGATTAGATGCCGTGTTAGCGCTGTTTAACCAATATAAGTCTATAATTATTGCAATTTTTTTATATCTAGCATATACCGAATTGGACCCAAAAAGGTGGATTAGATGCCGTGGTAGCGCTGTTTAACCAATATAAGTCTATAATTATTACAATTTTTTTATATCTAGCATATACCGAATTGGACCTAAAAAAATTAAAATGTTATAACGTTAGACCATTGCTTTTTACGTATTTTATTAATTTCTATTTGACGTCAAAACGGCCCACGGCGAATCGGCTGCCGGCGAATTGTCGCGACGGCGAAACGGCGACGGCTGAACGTCCTAGACCCATGCACAGGCACACAAAACAGAAATTACTATAGGGAGCACTTGCTTAATTTTTGAAACATCTTCTTGAGATCTCCACCACTGTACTGCTGTTACATTTTTGATTATTTCCTCTGAAAACAGAGTTTTGTGAAAAGGGTCCGACTTAGCTTCCAACTTAATTAGTAATGGTAATAATCCTGTGTCTGCAAAATATTTGGAAACAATGTGTAGAGCATCTCTCTTTTCTTCAGCTAGTAATGGATATTCTTCTTTGTTTATTGTAGGATCCAAAATATACGCCAAAAAGTGAAAGGTGGTTAGAGCTTGAACATATCTGTTCTTAAATAATTGATATTGACGCAAGCTTCTCTCTTCTTCAAATTCAAAACTGTCAAAAATAGCCAGTAACTTTTTCCATATGCAAATTGCTTGAGATAAAAATGCACCTTTTTGTTGCATTGCACCCAGTGCTATAGAAATTGGTTTTAGCAACTGTAGAAAATCTTCAGCCATCCTTTTAATACAGATATCTGAAACTTTTTTAAAAATCACTGGATCAATTTGATCTTTATGCTCTTCACATATTAATTACAATTTTGGCCACTCATTTACATAGATCTCAAGACAATCTGAAAGTGTATTCCACCGAACATCCTGAGGTAAGACCAATTTCTTGCCCCCTTTTTCTTTATAGCAAGCATTTGGCAAATGGGTATTTTTGAAGTATTTCACAATATGTACTATATGTTCTTTTATCTGCGATGCTTCTAAATCTTTGGAGAGCAAACTAAGTAAGTGTGCCGAACAACCATATGTAATTATAGTGTAATTGGACGACTCGGTAATTTTTTTCTTCATACTGACCATGTTGCTCGCATTATCTGTAGCAATACTGGTAACTGGTAACTTTACAGTTATATTTATTTTTGCACTTATTTATTGAGTTACTAGCCAATTCGGCAAGATAGTCAGCTGTATGGGGATGACCAGATGTATCTATGCTTTCTAAAAGAACACTGTTTTCATCCTCTGTAGTCAAAACGACACAGATTATCGGCTCATTATGTGTATTGGACCATCCATCTAAGGACATACAAACAGATTGTCCAGATAACTTGTTAAAACAATTAGATTTTTCTTCTTCAAATATTTCATTCAAGAGCGTTGATTATAACTGAAATCTAGATGGTGGAAGGTAACCAGGTCTTAGCATTTCTATGGCCTTTCGAACCTCTTTATTTTTTTTATAGCTCTAAAACTGCAATTTGTTGCGTAAACGGCTTTGGTTATTTGTCTATCCAATTCTTTTTCTTATCTTCTGTAAGTACCACCTTAATATTAACCTATTCATAAATTAAAACCCAGAGAAACAAACAAGCTAAGTGGAATAAAATAAAACCACTTAGGTATGTTTACTTTGCTTTCTTCGCCTGAAATCGATATGAATGTTTAGACTAACTCGCGCCGAATAGAGCGATACAGATACCAAGAAACTACCAAAGTAATATTATTTTTCACACTACGTTTTAGTTATATGTTGTCTGTGAAAGTGAAAATAGTGGTGTGTTTTATAATTTTGGTGAATAAAGTGTTTTAATTAGTATTGGAATCAGGTGAGTTATCTCACTGAGTGTCGTTTCTTTTACGGATTGAATTTATTGGTTGTTGTATTTTAAATAGTGCCAGAGATAGCCGTATCATAAATAAATGAAAATAAAGAATTAAATGATTAATAATGCTGTAAATAGGTTTAGACCTGACACTGAAGTTATCATAAGATTCGTATGTAAATAAACATTTACGATAGCCTTCTGGGGGGGACACAATGTAGGTAAATCCCTTTGTGATCCATTGCACACCTCAGAGTCTATCAAACAGAGTTGAAGTAAATAGGCCAGCGTTTGAGAGGGCACAATGTAGGTAAATCCCTTTGTGTCCATTACACTCGTCGGCGTTGAGTCAGGTGGTAACTGGAGAAGGACACATTGTCGGTAAATCCCTTTGTGGTCCATTGCACTTCTGAGTTCCATCGTAGGTGATCAAAGTTAAAGTGAATAGGCCAGCGTTTGAGGGGGCACAATGTAGGTAAATCCCTTTGTGTCCATTGCACCCGTCGGCGCTGAGTCAGGTGGTAACTGGAGGACACATTAGTCGGTAAATCCCTGTGGGTCCATTGCACTTCTGAGTTCCATCGTAGGTGATATAAAGTAAACTGTTTACTCGTATGATTTATCTCAGATTCAAACTAAGCCATCATTGAAGCAAATTAATAAATTAATCCTTATCTAAAGATTAAATAGTAATAAAAAGAAACCCGTTAAAGAATTGGACGCTAATGTGAGATTTTATTTATAGTTCATATTTAGTTGTGATGACTACGTTATAAAGATCCTCGACCCTTGAGCAACCGAGTACGCTGGCATCCATTCGAGATAGAAAATAAATACTTAAACAGGAACTGGGGTGGTCCTGGTATGACTTAAAATATTAGAATTTTCCTAATCACAATCATCTTAAAGACGATTACTTTAATATTAACGAATACAAATGAAAATTAAATAAAAATAAATATAAATCGTCTTACACTTCTCCAGTTCGCACAACAACAGAATCCAAATGACCGCTACTTCCACTATTTTCACGTCCACCTACACTTCCCTTTTCACAGTTATCGCTTTTCTGTTTCTTTACCAACTGGATAATTTCACTCTGGCTAGTTCCAGGCTGTGACTGACAATCACCATGCAAAGTTTCAAGACCACTGCTGATATCACTAGTTTCACTCTTGCAGGTTTCCCAATGACTTTTTAGTCTGTCCACTAGACCTTGCAATTCTTTACCACACTTTTTACATACTGCTCTACAACCTAGTTTGCCCACCACTTTCTTTTTTATAAAATGCTGCCAAACACTAAATTTCTTTCTGCCCCGGCTTGTCATGAGTTCAAATGTTTTGATAGATTAACCCCTAAAGCAAAAATATTAGTGATAACTAAAATAAGTGCGTATCGTTTATATAGCCGGGCGTTTTCTGCCAGTTATTACAAGTTTCGACAAAGCGGCAAACTTGCAATACTGTGCGGACGAAATTTCCACGTTAATACAAGTTTCGACAAAGGCGCAAACTTGCAAAAACTACGCGAACGAAATTTGCATGTTAAAACTTCTCCAGTTCTGCTTCGTATATGTACTATTCCTGCCTAAAAATATTTGTTTACTTAACAAAACAAAATATAAGCAGTTAGAAATATTTAAAAATAATAATATTTGTAAAAGCTGGTAAATTTTTTTAAAAAATCATAAAAATCATGATTTTTATCAACCCTGGTTCTTGGTGGTGAAACCTTATCCGTATTCAACCATTGCTAAAAACCTTGGATTGCTACTTGACGTAAACCTGAGGTTTACTGAGCATGTCAATAACTGTATAAATAAGGCACTTGCAAATTTAAAACTAATATACTACCAAAGGCATCTTCTAAATCCTGATCTCAGAAATACGTTATGTGATAGCCTGGTCTTATCTCAATTCACTTTTTGTGATGCACTGTACGGCTCGTGTTTCTTGCAGAGGGATGCCAGACGTATTCAGATGATTCAGAACTGCTGCATACGTTTGATAGGTGGAATAAGAAAGTATGATAGAAGAGTGAGTGCTACAATGAGAGAAATAGGATGGCTTAACATGAGAGAGAGAAGAATGTTCCATAGCCTTATAATGTTTAATAAAATAATCGTTAAAAAATGGCCGGACTATTTATATCAATAAATAAAATTTAGATATGACTCTCATGCCTGGGATCTTCGGCATAAATCTACTATCACTCCTCCGTTGCACAAAACAAGTCTCCTTAATCTACAACAAAGTTCCCATTTGTTTAAAATCTACTTCAACCAATCTATTTAAAAATGCAATTTGTCCTCTTATCAGACAAATATGTTCCGGTATTGTAAAAAGTCTACATGTATGTTGCTGTCCCTCTGTGCCCTTCATCTTGCCAGCTATAATCAACTTATATTTGTTTATAATACTTCAATTATAAATTTATTGTTAGTTTATGTCTTATAAATTCAATAAATTTATTGTTCTTAGTGATTACTACTTACGTCATAGTTTAGAATATTAGGTTAAGTGAGGAAGCTTTGCTTCAACTTCGCCTTTTGTAATTTTCCTTCCTTTAAATTACAATAAAGACATAATTATTATTATTAATTATAACAAAAATCAAAACCCGGTAGAATAAACAAAAAGTGTCATACCCTATTTGACTATCCAAAATTGTATTTATCTTGTGTAGAAAAAAGCTATAAGGGTAGGCAACTATTTTTTGACACCCAGTACCTACTCCATTTCAATTGAGCTTTTGTCAGTTGTTGTATATACATTAACCAACCTTACCTATTACTTCAAAAGTCTTGTTGAAGCAAATCCGAATTTCGCTTAAAAAGGATTCCTTGGTCTTTCTATCAATCACACACTGTATACTCGGCTCCTTATTTATGGAGTTCTTCACTACATTGTAGATAAGGCTGACATCGTAACCACTGGTGCCTGGCACTATTCCTCCTTTACTTAAGATTCTACCCAAATCAAATTGTTTGTTAAGTTTTAGGCCCATGCGAAAATAGTTTGTGACACTGTCGAGTTGAGGTAATATTGAAGCACAAGTGCCGTGTTTATTCCATTCGTGAGCCCAAAAAGAATTCGGTTTTGTGTTGGCCTCAACATTGATCCAGAAATTTTTGAGATCATCCAACATTGGAGTTAGTTCTTCTGGATTGAAATGAATCGATGAGGGACAGAACAGCGGCCCTTCGTGACCTGAAAATATGTTTATTATACACTGCCTCATTTAATAAAAGTCCCTTAAATAATAGTATATTAAAGTACAAGTTTTATAAAGCTCATTTTAGCGCACGCGTCCATGTTAAAAAATGAGCCGCTTGCGGCGAGTTTCATAACGGACAAGTGCGCTAATAGCTTTATAAAACGCGTGCTTTATACTAATTTTTCTATTTTGGCATTTTTTTCAATAAATAAATCCATAGTCAAAAAGAAAATAAAACATACAAATTTTTAAAATTTTTAAGCCTAAATTTTATGTTGGTAATACAATTAAATTATTTATCATAGTAGCCTTGAAATCAACAAATAATTTTTTTCTGTGACGGGAAGAAAGTTTGACATTTTATCTCTGTTGACAGGTAACAAAATGACACTTTTTATGAAATTACTTTTTTGATATACAGGGTGTTTCCTAACCTCTCTGAAAAAATGAAGCAGGTGAATCCTCACCTTATTTTAAGACGAAAATGTGGTATAAAAGTTTTTCGCATGTCGCTTCGTTTTCGAAATACAACAAAAATTTTGTATTTTTTTTTTCATTTTATTAATTAATGCCAAACGATATTCTAATGATATTTGTTAAACATAAGGGATTAGAGCACTTTAGTTTGGGTCAATTTTAAATTTTACAATTTTTAGTTCATTGGGTAAAAGAGTACCTTAATTTTTTAGTTATTTTCGTATTTTTATCATTATGTTGCGTCAAATGATACGAGTAGGCTTTGCTTCGTTCCATGGCAATCACATTTGTTTTCTCCGTAACATTTGTCTCCTGTTTAACATCTTTCAAATAATATCCTTTTGAATTATTTTTGAATTTATTCGTACTACATTACATACTTTTCATAATGACTGAGTTTACCAATCAAGAAATGGCTCAAATTCATTTTATGTACGGTTTGACAACTGGAAAAGCGCTAGAGGCGAGACGTTTATATGCAGAACGTTTTTCTAATAGACGAGTACCGTGTTCGGAAACATTTACAAGATTGCACCTCAGGTTAGAGGAAACAGGTAGCTTTGCAAAAAGCAAAATAGGCGGCCGACCACTTACAGTTAGAACTGTACAACTTGAGGAAGAGGTCTTAAACATGGTGAAAGAATCTCCAGGCACTAGTACGAGGAAAATCGGGAACGAGTTGAATGCGAGTTACAAAACAGTATGGAGTATCCTAAAGGACTGATTATTTTATCCTTATAACGTACAAAAAGTGCAAGCTTTGTTGCCTAGAGACTTTCCAGCTCGAGTTCATTTTTGTAACTGGTTTCAAGAAAATTCTTTAAGGGTCCCACATTTTTCGGCAAAAATACTATTTACAGATAAAGCGAATCTTTCCAGACAAGGCATCATAAATTTTCACAACAACCATATTGGGGCGGTAGATAATCCTCATGCTATCATCGAAGCACATCACCAGTAGGTATACATTTTCTTTTAATATTTGGGCAGGGATTATTGGAGATAGCTTAGTTGGACCGTATTTTTTTTCCAAATTGACATACTGGTAATGTCTATTACAACTTCCTTAGAGATGAATTGCCAGAATTGATGGAAGCAGTGCCATTAAGAACGAGAACTTGAATCTGGTTCATGCATGACGGCGCTCCCCCTCACTTTGTAGTACGTGTTAGAAACTATTTAGATCAACAATATCCTGCTCGCTGGATAGGTAGAGGAGGACCTCACCCATGGCCACCCCGTTCGCCGGATCTTTATTTCTGAGGTCACCTTAAACAACTCGTTTATGCTACTTCTATTGACACTGAAGAAGACCTTCGACTGCGTATTATTGATGGTTTTAATACGATTCGCGCCAGTCCCGAAATTTTCCAACACGTAAGAGACAATCGCTATAAGTAAAACAGCCTACTAGTTTAAAAATTCAAATTTTACATCTATACTTTTCTGACTTTAATATATTGTAATAATATGTTTTTTTAATATAAAATCGTCGTTTTTTCCCTTGTATAATAAATAACTATTATTTCCGTGTCAGCCACTTCAGTCACGAAGTTGTCTAATTTTTCTAACATACCTACAAAATTTTAAAATATAGAACAAGATAAGTTTAGTTTAACTCCCCCAAAGTTAAGGGAAATTGCGGTAAATTTTATAGTTCTATGTTTCATAATATAGTAAATTTGTAAGATTATTTGATATTTTTTTAACGCATCTCCATTTCATAGAATTAATGCAACCAAACATACAGGACAGCAAAATAAAACATTTGTGGACATCATTACCAACCTTAGAAAAATAAAGAAAACTGTTTCATAAAAAGTTCATTACGATACTGAAAACGACATCGAAACAGCTTTTATTTCATACTGTATTGTAAAACACACCTTTACATATTTGAATTTAGTCCAGAAAATAAGGTTTTACAGCAATAACCCGGTAAAATTTTTTTACCGGACTGGAATTTGTAAGTTTTAGTTTAATCAATGTCAAACACACAATATTTTCACCAGTAAATATAAGCCCTTTTCAAATATACAACGCAGAATAAAACTTTATTATAATTTCAAAACATAATTATAATTTTCAACAGAACAGTATGAAATAATAGATATTTACGTTATAAGTCCGGTAAATCAACTTTTACAGTATGAGTGAAATGTTTCGAGACGAGGCGACCAAGGAGCCGAGTCTGGAATTTTGAAACGAATACTGGAAAGGATTTGCCGGACGAATGACGTACAATATTTTATTTCATACTGTTCTGTTGAAAATTATAATTATGTTTTGAAATTATAATGAAGTTTTATTCTGCGTCGTATATTTGAAAAGTGCTTATATTTACTGGTGGAAACATTGTGTGTTTGACATTGATTAAACTAAAACTTACAAATTTCAGTCCGGTAAAGAAATTTTACAGGACTAGTCCGGTAAAAAATTTTTACCGGACTTATTGCTGTAAAACCTTATTTTCTGGACTAAATTCAAATATGTAAAGGTTTGTTTTACAATACAGTATGAAATAAAATATTGTACGCCATTAGTCCGGCAAATCCTTTAGAGTATTCGTTTCAAAATTCCAGACTCGGCTTCTTCGTCGCCTCGTCTCGAAACATTTCACTCATACTGTAAAAGTTGATTTACCGGACTTATAACGTAAATATCTATTTTATAAAACCAAATTAGAAAAAAGATTTTTACAATCTGCCACCTCAGAAAAAATTAATTTAAAGATCACTTAACCTTTAACATACATTTAGAGGAGTAATTAATAAATAAAGAGTACTATTCTCTCAATGAGTAGGAACCTATCTATGATTTCTATGATATATTTAGATGTAGGTACTCGTTTACGAGTAAAGTTATACTCTTTTTCTTGAATCCTCTTTACTGATTTTTGTTATCTTGTCACGCGTGTTTCTATGTCAAATTTTGAAGGTTAGGTTAAGTTTCAATTATTTTGTATGGAAAGTGGACAAAATTATATGCAGGACATGAAGAAAGTTTAATAAAATATAAATGTACACCAAAGGAAATTATTAAAATCATCAGAGAACTAAAGAACAAAAGATCCACTGATTATGATAAAATACAAGTCGCTTACATCCATTGGCCCATATAGTAAACCTGTCCCTCGTAAAAACAGCTTTACGTAAAGCCATATACAAAAAATATCCCTTTGATGATTTGAAAAGCGACACCTCCGTGAATTGTTGTCTAACTTTAGTAAAATTTTTGAGAGAGCGATTTAAGCAGAGTTCTGCAATCTCTTGAAATAAATTCATTGCTAACTGAAAAACATGACACTGGCTCGAATCCTAGAGTCTCTTAAAATAATTCTAAAATACAATAAGAAACCTTTTTGAAAACTTTTAAAGTTAAATTGGACGTCGAAGTTTTATCAGAATAAGTTAAAATAAAGTAAAGAGAATTAAAATATCTTAATTATTTTCGGATAAATTAAACAAATAAAATTTATAAGTTATTCATCAACAAAAGTGTCATTAGAATTCAAATAACTCTAAAATAATTTTATAAAAATTCAAGAAAATTGAATGAATTAAAAATATTTGGAAGACTGACGTTTATAAAATAAATATTCCAATAAGGGGTTTATTAACAGAACACGTCACAAATTAACAAAAATATTTCAAACAGAATAAATTACCTAAAATTTTAACTTATTTTTCACTTTACTTTTCTTTTCCGACAGTTTATTTGACCGAGCTAAAGGTACCGTATGAGAGAAACTGATGAAATTAGGCGCTGCTAAAGCGTAAATAATCTCTCTCCCACCTCGGAGAGGACGCGCTAGTACGATTCCTGATTGGTCAAAACTCTAACTCAAACTAGTTTTATCTGGTTAGATCGTGGAATGGGGACGGATCGCGTTGGTGTCAACAAGTAACACTTGCAGAACATCTGCCGTCCAGCTGCAACTGTTTTCTAATAACTGTCAAATAAATTAAGATAATTGCCTTTGTAAAAAGCCGAAATATTTTGTTTTTGTGATACCGACAAAGGGATTCAAGAAACTGGAACACTTGTGTAAACATCTGCGAGCATTTTTAGGTGTTGTTTTGATCAATTTTCCCCTATAAATAGGGGGATTGCTAAAGGAAGAATAGGGGGATTGCCAAAGGAAGAGTTAGTTCATTTTTAACCGTCGTAATGTTCAAATACCTACAAAGTTAGTACCGTCGTCCGTTGAAAGTTGCCGTGCCGTTAGAGTCAAGTGTGGTCGCGAAAAGTTTAGTTCGGAAGTTGAAAGTGCGTTGACCCGAAGTCACACGGAGGTAGTAAAGTATCGTCGCGGCGGTTAAAACCTTTACTTATTGACTTGGCACGGTAACGCGTAAAGTGAGAGCATTTCTAAAAGTCAGTGTCAACGTTAGGATTATTTGTCATTTAAATAAGTAAGTGAAGAGATTTGTTTGTGAATTTAAATTTTAATGCTGGTGGCTCCGATAGAAATTTGATATTTTAATAAATAAGTGAAACTGATAGTGACTTTGTGGTTTTACTGCTAAAAATTAGAAGTAAACTCATTTACTTTACGATTAAATATTTTTTCCTTTCAACAATATATTACTCCCTTTAAAAGAAAAATATAAACTACTTCAATTCAACAGCAACAATTTGGATGTATTTGGTGTAACGCACTGGTACTGCGAACCCCGTTGAGGATTTTTGTAGCCGGCTTCAAGGAATGAGGTAATAAAAAAGTAAGTACCCATTTGAGGATAGAGAAGGTGGGCGCTACATTATGAGCGTCAAAAATATTGATGACGGGCCGAAATGGGATCGTGGAAACGCAGAGGAGAAAGGGGCATTGGGCGATAGGCTTTTAAACCGATCGCTTTACCCTGAATTCATCTTTACATACATACATACATACATTATAATAATAAAGCTTATTTAATAAATATAATAAAAGTGTCTGATAACATCAGAAGTGGGATTTGAAATTCAGTGCTTTTTCTCGTGTTTGTTGTCGCGATGCACCGGTCTCGCCGAAATTTGAATCGTCAAAGGAATGTTTCGGACGCCTCTAGTTATCGTAGTCGTGGTCGTGATTGTACAATGCAACACCGAAAGGAATCTTCGAAAAGCTCCAGTGTCTGTCGCCATTCTCGGTATGAATATTCGGGGAAATTTGTTCAACAACGACAACGAAGCGTGGAACCTCCTGGAAGAAGTTTTACTCCCCCTCCACCCCTTACGCTGTCCAGTACGCAGGAAGGTAGTCAGTTCATTTATGCTTTAAGTCGTGCCTTACTTAGGGGTATTAATATGATTGGTAATAAATCAACTGTAAATTCTGAGGTAATAATAATAATATAATATACGAATTTAACCCTCTTTATCACGATATTAGAGAATGGCTTAATGACGTTGATGAATTTTCTATTATTCATAAATGGAATGACCAAGTCACTTGCCCCTTAGGTCTTGGTAAACTACGTGGTTCTGCAGAAACATGGTATCGTGGTTTGCCAACACGGTTGTTTAGTTAGGGTGAGTGGCGAGAACTATTACTCGAACATTTTATACCAAAACGGGATTTACACTCAGATGTCTACAATGTTAAGCAATGTTCCCCGGCCACAACAAAGTTTATATGAATATTCGTTTGAAAAATTATCCTTAGTAAATCGAATGAAAATCTCGTTAACTGACGCTGGTAGTCAATTCGATAATGGGTGGTATTAGAAACGAACAATGCATGCTTCGCCTTACTGATTACTGATCATGTTCAGCATATTATGGACAGAGCTAATAGAGTTCTGGGGATGGTCTTAAGAGTGTCACGTGATTTTAAAAATTTAAACTGTGTTGTTATGCTTTATACATCATATGTCAGATCTATTCTGGAATATGGTTCTACAATTTGGAATCCATACTATAAACCTCACAAGAGTCGCATTGAATCTATTCAACGCAGATTTCTGTCTCTCTGAGTAGTATCTAGCTGCACAAAAAAAATCGATAGAAAAGAAAATTTGTAATTTGAGTAAAACTGGAAATGAAAAAAATTAAATATTATTTTATTTGATTAAATGCTTAAAACGCATTCCATTTTGTTGTAAACAATAGTACAGAGGTACAACCTATTTTCAAATCAAAGTCAGCTGGATATTGCCGGAAATAGGAACTTAGATGAAAATTTGCTACAGTTTCAACAAGATTCAATATTTCAATATTTTTATAAATTACAAAGTTTTGTTTTATTCAAATTACAAATTTTATTTTCTATCGATTTTTTTTTGTGCAGCTAAATACTACTCAGTGAGACCTTTCATTTGAGGTATAGCAAAGGGGGTGGTGCCATTTGAAATTTTAGAGTGGTGGTGTGGGGCGCCTAGGGGGTGACTGACCCCTTGACTAAAGTATGGTGGTTCTAGTTCCCCCTACCCAAATAACATTTATACCAAATCGCGTTGCTCTAACTTTTGTAGTTTTCGAGATATTTGCATTGAAAGTTTTCAAATTGACACCCTGTATGTACTGCTTCAGTACTCATGCACACAAATAAGCAAATATATGCCTTAATTAGTTTTGGGTTACGAGCTTGACGATCCTTTAACATAAATGGTCCACCAAAATCTGTACCAACATTTAAAAATATTGAATAAGCGTTTACACGCACCTCAGGCAACTCCCAAAATAGGCCAGTATTTTTCCCTAATAGATTAGAGTAAGGTTTGAACACCGCAGTGTAACAATCTTTCATGTTCCCTTTTTACAACATGCTGGGTAAGTGATTGCTTGGAAGAATTATAGGATGCTTCTTGTCAAAAGGCTGATTAGAGTTTTTTATTCTACCGCCAACTCTCAAAATGCCGTTTTGTAAAAAGGGGTTAAGCTAAAAATGTTACTGTTTTTTGGAATTTCTTTTTCATTCATCAAAACGTTGTATTCCTGTGAAAAACGTTCAATTTGCACTTGTTTAATAAGTAAATCTAACGCAACTTCCATTTCTTCAAGGGTTAACGTCCCATATTGCCTGAACTTGCAATCGTCTCCTCGTAGTTTTAAATTTCAAGCGCATAATATAACATACCTACCACGCATAAAATTTTTGTAAATGAGGAAAACTTTAATAACAAAATAGAACTTAATTCAGTGCTACGCTTTACAGACAAAAGAGAAACGGTATCTTGTTCAGGTATTTCCGATAAAATTTCCTTGAATTCCAAGAAATCCCACTCAGAATTTTTAGAATAAAACCAATTGGGTCCATGCCACCATAATCTTGATTCATTTAAAGTCTTGGTGGATGCGCCACGTGAAATCAAATCTGCAGGATCGTCCTTGAATTTAACATGATTTCAATTATTATGCGAGGTTAATGTTCTAATTTCACTCACGCGATTTGCCACAAAGGCTTTTCAGCTCTTGAGCTCATTTTTTATCCAGTGTAGAGTGATTGTAGTATCCGTCCAGTAGTAACATTTTTGAAATTCTATTTCTAAAGATTTTTCGACCATATCTGCTAAATTAGCAAGCAGAAGCGCGCCGCATAATTGTAGCCGAGGTAAACTGATCTGTTTTAAGGGTACTACCCGCGATTTAGCGCAAAGCAATTTGGAATAATATTTTCCTGAAGCTACCAAACGTTGCAAATAAATACATGCACCGTAAGCCTTTATTAACGCGTCACTAAATCCGTGCATTTCTATAGTGACATATTCAGAAATTACGCAATGTCTTGGAATGTCTATATTTTCAATATTTCGAAATTCATTGTAAAAAGTCAACCAATTATCCAATAAGTGTGACGGAATTTTATCATCCCACGATAACTTTAATTTCCATAGTTCTTGAATTAGAAGTTTGCAAACGATAACAACAGGACAGAGTAAGGGATCGAATATTTGGCAAAGACAATATAATATACTTTATTAAGCGAGTATAGGAATCTGAGGGCAAGGTCCAAGCAGTCCATCAGTGACGATTATAGTAATTTTATATCTTCTTCCGAGAATAATATTCTAAAGAATGTAAAGTCGTTTTGGACTTATCTAAGGTCTAAACGGGTTATTGCAGGCTATCCTAAAGAAATGTGTTACGCTGATTCCGTATCATCTAATCCCAATGAAACAGCTAATATGTTTGCAGATTTTTTCAGTCTGTTTATGTACCGGGGGATGGGTCGGCGTTGTGCGACATTAGACTTCTTCCTGAAACTAATATCAATCTATGTATGATCAATATTGATAGTGATCTAGTTTTTGACAAGTTGGTTGATTCGGACATTAGTAAGGGAGCCGGCTTCGATAAAATTCCACCCGTATTTTTAAAAAATTGCAGTCCGACTTTTTCTCTACCACTTAGTTTTATCTATCAAACTTCTCTAAATGTCGGTATATTTCCCACAATATGAAAATTTTCCGTCGTAACTCCTTTTCCGGACTATTGTGCATGGCTAAGATCCTGGAATCCATAGTGACAGACAGAATCTTTGCTTCATTTAAAGGTGTCATCTCAGAAAATCAACATGGTTTCTTTTCCGGTAGATCTTGTCAAACTAATTTTTGTACTTACAGTGACTTCATTTCTACTGTTCTTGATGACGCTTTACAGGTTGACAGTGTTTATTTGATTTTGGAAAGGCCTTCGACCGAGTTGATCATAATATTTTGCTGCAAAAATTGAGTTTCTATGGTATTGGTGGTCCTTTACTTTCCTGGCTTGATTGCTATCTCCACAATCGAATCCAATATGTTAAATTTAATCATACTTTGTCCAAGGACATCACTGCACATTCCGGTGTCCCTCAGGGATCTCACCTCGGTCCTGTATTATTTTTGATTTTCATTAATGCCCTATCCTTTGTTTTCGAACAGTGCCATCATTTGTTTTTGCTGATGATTTGAAAATATTTCGTCATATTGCGAATGAAAAGACTGTGCCCTTTTGCAGAGTGAAGTCTCAAAACTGTATGATTGGTGTCTCAATAATAGCATGACCCTAAACAGCGAAAAGTGCAAAGTAATATCGTTTTCAAGAAAGAGGCAACCTCTGAATGTTGTTTATCGGATTAATAGAGCACTAATTTATAGAGTTGAACTGATTAATGACTTGGGTATTGTATTTGATAGTAGTCTACGATTTAACAGCCACATTGATATATTGCAAAGGCCTTCAAGATGGCTGGTTTTGTCATGAGACAATGCTGTCAGTTTAAAAATGTCCAGACATTAAAGAAAATGTACTATGCATTGGTGCGAAGTCATCTAGAATATTGTTGTGTGGTCTGGGCTCCTCTATATCAGGTCCACATTAAACGGATTGAGCGGGTGCAATCGAGGTTCATGAACTTTCTGTTGCATATACTGAGGATTGATCGTTCTACGCTTTCTTAGGCAAGAATCACACTGAGCGACCATGATCGACCGTCCGCGACCGACCGTTAACGACCAAATTTCCAACACGTACATTCTTACCACAAAGATCACACTGAACCATCGTCCTCGACCGTCCGCGACCGTTTTACGACGACCGTGTTTTAGAGGTGTAACGATCACGAACGATTCGTTCAAAACGAACGAATCACTTCACTGACTCGAAAGAATTAATTCATCGTTCCTAAAAGATTCTATTCTTTTTTGATTCACCAAGTCAGGAATAATTTAAAGAATTGATGAATCAAAGTTGCATTTCGTTCACTTTACCCGAAACTCGAAAAAGCGATTCACCAGTTCAGTAATTCACTCGTTCGCAAGTCCGCAGTTCGAACGATCGAGCTCGAGAGTGGGCCTGACGGCCGTCGCTCGGCGATGCGGGATGCCGTCTTCCATTTTCATGATGTAGAGAAAGACAGCAGTTTAATTGGATACGCAAAGTACAGTAGAAGGAAAAGAGATAAATGTATGGGATGAAATATTTGATTTGTTTGGTATTTATTTGATATTTTTTTATAGTGTAACTGTACAAATGGTTGAACAAATTTTAATAAACAAGAAAACAAGAGAAGAATATTATTTTTGGATAGAAATCTATTTATTATTCATTGAAGACATTTCAAGAACGTAAACATTGGGCTCTACATTTGGGTATTTTGTTACCACTTATGGTAACAATCTTCATAACAAACGACTGACTGTTATTTAAACAAACATCGATTTAGCATTTTCGCGTTTAAAACGTAAAATTATTTAAAAGTAGGTGAATCATTTAAGAACGAATCTTACTGAACGAATCTTTTTAACTGAATGAATCAAATGAATTGAGTCACCAAAAAGAATCGAACTTCCCACCTCTACCGTGTTTTAAATTCCAACCTGCTGGAAATTTTGGTCGGTCGCGGACCATCCCATTTAATGCGCATGACAAAGTTTTAGTTATTTTTTATTTTACACCAAGTGAAACTAGTGGAAGTGGCGTGCGCGTCCTAACTCTAACCTAACTAAACTTTGTGACGCAAGTTTTGTTTTTAGCTAATAATTATTGATAAGATATTTTAATTACTAGTAATACTAGTATATTGTGTGTAAAATACACAGAACAATAAAGGTTAGTTTGTAAACATTTCTGTGAAATATATGTAACCTAAAATCTCAGGTATGACATTTTCATAACAGCGGTCGGCCGTGGTCGGTCGATCAGTGTGACTTAGCACAGTTAAGCACAGTGAATTTTAACTATTTCAATTGTTGGTCGTAGCCGGTCGATCGCGGACGGTCGATCATGGTCGCTCAGTGTGATTCCTGACTTATAGGGATCGCTTGAGCCTTGTAGGATTGGATAGCCTGGAGATACGCAGAATAAGGCTCACCCTGGTATTCGGCTATAAAATCTTGAACCACTTGATGGACTGCTCGGAACTTTTGTTTTTGCCTAACTTTAGAGTACCATGTCGCTTGACGAGACAGGCCAATTTGTTTTCTGTGAATCAGAGCCGTCCTGACATCGGAAGGAATAGCCCTGCAAATCGTATAATGAACAATTTTAACCTATTTGTGCCACAGGATTTTAATATCAATTGTTCCACGCTTTCTTTTAAAAACAAAATTAGATATTTTATTGACGATAGGGCTGTTTGAGAGATTTAGAACACTTAGTGGGGGTTTTACTTACTGCTGGGCCCATAAGGCAAAAAAAAAGGGAAGACTGTGTATATTTATGACTCTCTGAATTATTGTTAATTGTGTGAATTGATTTTTTTAACTGATTTTCTAAGTACTGTTAGTTCTTGCTCACTGTTACTGTTACTGTAAAATCATGGTTCGAGTCCCAGTATATATCAAGTGTTTTATTTTGCTCGTTTTCTTCAATGTTTAAAACATTTTTGTCTAAATCATCTTGAACTTCAAATCTATTTAACAAATCTTTACTGTTGGGTTAAGTGAGGAAGCTTGCTTCAACTTCGCTCTTTGTAAAAAGCCTGCTGCTTTTAACAATAAAGTCATTATTTATTTATTTATTTATTTATTTGTTACATAAAAATTTTCTTAAGATATTTGTACTGTATATTATAGCAACAACGTTTATTTTTTATTCGCATTCCTTCTATAGCCACAGAATTGTAAGGCGGACTCTAATATTATCATGAATAAAGAATGTTTGATTTACATTTTCTCAAACCTACCTTTCTGCATGTGAAATTAAACAATTTATCATACATAATTATGTTCAATGCAAATATTAGATCCCAACCAGCAATATGATATTTTATTATGGGTCGCGAAAACGTTTTCGACAAAAAAAGTATAAAACAGCTGTACTCTCAGGAATGTTTTTAATGCGTTTCTCAACAGCTATAAATGCAAAATTGGCACCATTTTATAAAATACTTCAGTAACCATTATTATTTTGTAAAGCCTTTTGCAAACACTACATAATGATTATATAAATAAACGTTTCCGCAACTCTTAAATAATTTCAACACCAGCATTTTATAGCAGTTTTATTAAAGCTTTTCATATTGCACTATAAAATATATTTGCATATTGTATTTTTGAAACAATTAAATAACAGGTTTATAAACGGTTTTTAGTAGTTTTAGGCAAACATTATTAAATGAAAATGCAACATGAAATAACAATAATAAAATAAAAAAGCTAAATTTATTTTATATGCTGCATTATGTATTAGACAAAGGAAAAATATAATTAACGTCGCCAACTATTTACAAGAAGTAAGAGGCCATTTTATTTATTTTAATTCCATTCTTCATATTATTTAGGGACGTTCGTTGATTGCGATGCATAGACCAAGTTTTTACTACGAATTAAATTTTATTGAAAAATATATAGCATATTTCTAACAAAATATAAGCAGGCCCCGTATTTATTAATGTTTAAGGAAAATTTTCAAAACTTAAAAAAAAATAGCTTTGTCGATTTGATTATTTTTCTCAGAAAAAGTCAAGCCAATTTGTTCTAGGCATCATTATTCATAATTTTTATGTATTTTATATTTGTCAGCTATAAATATTAACATAAATGAGATATTTGGTATTTTCAAGTCTGTCCATTTTTATGTTCCCGTACGCTCCCATTCAATAATGGCGTCTTCTTATAAAATAATTGTGTATCAATAGCAAGCATTTTAAGACATTTAAGCTACTACGCAATCTCTATAAAACATTTAAAATATATTTATGCTTTAAAATTGAGGGTACTGCGACAGGACCGAACTGCTTTAAAACTGAATATAAACTAAGGGAGTGTGGTCTATCTTAATCATATAAAGACATAACGAAATATCATTTGATTAATTAATAAACAGAAAAATAAAACAAGTAGTAGAGGTTTAGTGTTTATTTCGGTGTCGAGATGACCGCGTGAACCGTGGAGATCGCAGCGTATAATGCGCCGCCGCCGCTTCTGCTTACAATTCTGTCTCCACCATATTATCAATGGTGTCATCAAGTGGGATGTTAATTCATAAGTAGTAAATAATTTTAGACTCCTTCTATTCTTTACTAAAAGAATTGGGCACTATTGTACGCTACACCGCTAATTTTATTTTATTATTAAAAAATTATCAACAAATACGCAGATACGCTGCTATTTGCATTAAGAGAAGTGGTATTTGACGATTGATCCGAAGCACTGAGGCAGTTAATAGGTTTCATTGTTTTATTTAACTCTACCATATTATTAATATCAACACCAATGTTCTTACTACACATCATATTTTCATAACACATCTTTAATCTTCTCCGAGAGGCACCACTTTTCTTAATTTTTTTTAATTGTTTTATATTCGACATTTTTAATGTGTATGTTTAGTTTAGGACCCAAAGCTGACAAAAAATCTTTAACCTAGCCTAACCTAACATCAAGTGACTCAGGGATGGTATAAAATGAGTTGTCTTAAATATATCTTATTATGTAGTTGGCGACAGCAAATGTATATTCATGAGAACAATTTCATTTTATAGGAAATTTGTTTTTGTTTCTATATTGCAGTAGAATTGCCATACTATAAAATAGTAATAAAGTGATCACTAAAATAAGCAACTATAAAACAATTTTAAAATATATTTATAAGGCAAGTAAAAATGTCGCCAAAATGTACTATAAAGCGACTATAAAATAAATATAATCTATAGGCTAAAATGTTTTTTAAATTGTTCATAGAAGCGTTTCTGCAATAATTTTATGACTGTTTTATAAGGTATTTTATAATTCTGTTATATAAACCTTATGATGATAAATTTATAAAACACATTAGCTGCCTACAACATAATAGTGTTTATTTTTATTGCAGCTCTTATGTGATCGATTTGCATTTTGGAAGTATTAATAAAATATCAATAAAATAAAATAGTTGTATGACCATTGAATTATAAAATAACTTTGTTGGTTGGTCGAATAGTAGACAAAACCGACATTTGGGCGTGGTCTCCACAAATTTTCGCCTGCGGCGCTCCTTAACCCTCCCTAACAATTTTGCCGGAATTCACACCTGTACGGAACTGCCGACTCTGGCTGGCAACTCACGAACCGCAACCGTCAGATTTTATTTTTATAGCTGTGTCAACTGTTTACCGTTGAAAGTTTCGATGGCCCAAAAACGCTTTAATATTTTTTTATTTAAAAACGTAGTAATAAATTGAAATAAACAAACGATAGCATGAATTGCAAAGCCATAAGGATTAATGTGTTTATTTTTATTTATTATCGCAACCAATAAGTTATCAAAGAGGTCGTTTAGAAATGCAGAATATACTATACAGGTCGTTATTATTAAAAATTGCAAAAATTATTTAGTAGTGTGTGGCAACGGGTGACGCGACTGGCATTAAATTATTATTGTTAACCTGCTTTGTTTGGTATGGTAAGGGTTCATTTTAAAAAGCTTAATATGTAAAGGCTTTTCATTTACATCATCCAATGTGACCTGAACTAACCTGATGTTTACGGTATTAAGGTTAGTGTAACGGGAAAGTTGTTCTGGAGTTTACAATTATTATTATATTTTAGCCGAAACCTATTTGAATAAAACAAAAAACATTCCATAAAATTTTGTTCCATTTAGAAAAATTGTGAAATTCCACATACCAATAATACAGGGTATTACTTAATGTTATATACAGAGTGTCCAGTTTTCGTGTGTTTTCATACAGCTCCCTTATCATGCAAGATAGAGAGATGGGGTTTGCGGGTTACTTTTCTATTATTTTATGAAACTTTCATTGCCGCAAACGAAATTCTCATAGCCCTCTTAGTTTCTGACATACAGGGCGATTTTGAAAATTTGTCATTTTTGACGCTCCCCTCTGTATCTCGATTATTTGATAACTTATCAATAAGGTAAAAATGGGTTATAGAGTTATTTATGCAGAATTCAGTGGTTTAGTTGGTTTTTTTCTAAAAAGTTTTGTTTTTGAGTTACGACCCAAATTTGTGTTTTTTTTAAATGGGATACCCTATATATTATTTCTTTGTCTTATCCCTCTTTTTAAGAGCTCTTCAAAAATATATAATAGTCCATATTTATTTCTTTTAAAAAGGAATCATTTTAATATTTTTTGTAAAATTAATCATTCTTCGTATAGAAGGTTATGCCCGCGAATACAAAAATTAAATTAACAACATTATTTTTAATATACAACTTTATATTAGTACAAAACTTTAAACCAACAATAAAACAAATATATTAAATTATAAAAATTGCTCAAATTGTTGTGTTCTAAACACTTTCGACACACCGTCACAGATTTACCCGTGACACCGTTTTGACTCTTTGCAAAGCATTTAATAAAGTAATTGGCCTTCCCTGCAAAAGCTTAAAGGTTTGGTGGGTAGCTTCGCGAAGTTGATCAATGTTGTGGTATTGTCTCTTATATAACTGATTTTCTATATACCCCCATAAAAAAAATCCAACACAGAAAGATCAGGTAATCTTGGAGGCCACCTGACAAGTCCATTGGTACCAATCCATTTATCGGGAAGTGTGGTTTCTAAATATTCTCTCACTATAATGAGAATTGGGACTCGGAGCGCCATCTTGCTGGTAATAAACATTATTTAAATCGGCCAAAGGATCATCCTCTAATATTTCTATTAGTACACTTATTACGTGTTGGTTCTCTTGGGATCAAAACCTTGGATTGTTTCGGTTTAAGATACCAGAACTTCTAAAATAAGCCTCGTCAGACCACATCACCCTTCTTTCAAAATTTGCATTTTCCTGCAACATTTGTAGGTACCAGTTGCAAAAAACTATCCTACGTTCTGCGTCACTGGGATGCAAATGTTGAACGACATGGTATTTGTATGGTTTAAATTTTTTTAGTATTAACTGCGTTCTTGATTTTTTAATCCCAACTTTATCATACACTTCTCTGCATGGATGGATATGGATGGTTGTACCGTGACAGAGGCCAAAACATTTATTTCTTCTTCTTCCCTGTTTTCCTTGTTGTAAAAATTAGGCCTTGGTTTTTTAAAAGATCCGTGTTCAATGAGATTGGCTTGGATTTTTTGTAATATTCTTTTATCAGGTTGTTGTCTTTCTGGATATCTACGAAAAATTTAAATATGTAACAAAAAGCTAATAACAGATAACAATAATAATTAAAACTTTTTTATTTTAATTATGAATATTAATGGTACCTAACAAATGATTTCAAAACTTACCTATTTAAATACAGCTCCGAGGCTACGTTCGCGTCTTCATTAGCTTGGATAAAACAAACATAGGTACATACCTTTTCATAATTTTCGTATTTGTTATTCTGTGCCATGTTGAACAATTTTTTACAGAAATAAAAAATAAACTCACAAAATCAAACAAATACCAGTAATACTTGACAACAATCCGTAATGGCGCATTTGCAGAATTTGATTTTCTATATGAAAAATGATTAATTTTACAAAAAATGTTAAAAGTATCCCTTTCAAAAGAAATAAATATGGACTATTATATGTTTTTTAAAAGTTCTTAAAAAGAGGGATTAGACAAAGAAATAATATACAGGGTCTCCCAGATAAGAATGCACTCCACAGGGATCTCGTAAACCACAGGAGATACAGAGATGGTTAAATTAGAGAAAAGTTGCGCATAATTGAATCCTGTAACGTCATGTTTTCAAATTTAAAAAATTCCGAATGCTTCCGAAGGTATTTGGATAAAACCGAATTTTCGCGATTTCGTTTTAATTGATTTATGATTCTATTTGAAAGGCCATGTCAAAATAAATTTTACATTCTTATTGCCACTTTTTCTCCCCTACAAGATGGTTTAATTACATTTTTGATCCGACGTTTCGTTTAGTCACAACCATCATTAACTTTGTTATTTTAAATAGTCGGAAAATTTTATTTTATGCTTAATAGATTCCACGTTTTATTCTAAATCCAACGGTGTATCACACTTATTAGTTATTAGACGTTTCGATATAGAAAAACACATCATCAATGAAAATAGGCACATTATCGAAAATATGTATGTTTTTATTGTTGTATTTAAACACTAGTAGGATTTTAAAACATTTTTTTAAAAGAAACTTATAACAAAACATAATATCTAATAAAACTTATCTAAAAAGTGCAACAAGTAGGTAATAATTAATTTTAATTATTAAATACAATTATTTTTTATTTTAAAAAAATACATCATAATATTCAAACATAACGTACCATTTAAATTCGGCATCATATGAGTGGATATGAAATTGATTGACGTTCGCAATTGTTTAAATATGTAGTTTCTTTAGATCTGTCACTTAGTTACAGAGAGTTGTTAGCTTTAAATTTGGTAATTATTATTATGTTTTTTTAAATTTTAAACTGTTGCATTGTGAAGTAAAATTTAAAATAATGGAACATTATTCTAACGAAGAAAAATTTGACATGATTTGCTGTTACATCGAGAGTCATAAGAATTGCGCGCAAGCAGAGATGCAATATTTTCAAAAATATCCCGAACGGCGTCAAACAAATCGATCAATTTTTAAGAGGCTAGTTACAAATTTAAAAGAGAATGGCGCGTTTGAAAAACCTGTGTTACATCGCAAAAAAAATTATGACCCTGAACAGGTAATGACCGTTTTACTTACTGTAGCAGACGATGATACTGTAGGACTTCGTGCTATTGAAAAGGAACATTCTGTTCCTAAATCAGTATCGCCAAGAATTCTCCATAGGGAAGAGTACCGTCCTTATAAATTCCGCATCTGTCATTCTTTGCTTCCTGGGGATTACGAGCGCAGAATGACTTTTTGCGAGTGGTTTACTAGACAATGCGATGAAAATCATCATTTTCCATATAATGTTCTCTGGACTGACGAAAGTAATTTTTCTAACAATGGCATCTTTAATAGAAAAAATCGACACTATTGGTCAACACAAAATGAAAATCGAGTTCATACATCTAGATATCAACATCGTTTTGGATTTAACGTGTGGTGCGGTATTTTGGGAACCCGGATCATTGGACCTATAATTTATGAAGGAACACTAAATTCAAAAGATACAAAGAAATTTTAAGAAACGACATTGAAAATATTATTGACGACCTTCCTCTAGCAGTAACCAATAATATGTGGTTTCAACAAGATGGGGCTCCTCCTCATAATTCCAGAAATAATATGGAATATCTGAGAGACCGTTTTCAAAATAATTTAATAGCCACTCGTGGTCCCATAAACTGGCCTTCGCGATCCCCAGACCTTACGCCAATGGACTTTTTTTTGGGGGGATTCCTTGATAATGAAGTTTACTGGAAGACTTTTCAAAATAATGATGAGTTGAAGGCTGAAGTTCGAGCTGCAATAAATAAAATAACTCCAGAAATGTTAAATAACGTTATGGAAGAAATTGTTTACCGATGTTATTTATGCTTGGAGAATATAGGTGAAATTTTTGAAAATAAAAAATAATTTATTATAAAAATACCTAATTGTATTTAATAATTAAAATCAATTATTACTTGTTGTATTGTTCAGATAAGTTTTATTAGATAATATTGGGTTTCCTTTAATTTTGTCCCATAAACTTAAGATTTACGCATTTGAACACAAATTTAATAATATTGTAAATAATTTCAAATAAAAAATGTTTTAAAATCCTACTAGTGTTTAAATACAACAATAAAAACATACATATTTTCGATAATGTGCCTATTTTCATTGATGATGTGTTTTTCTATATCGAAACGTCTAATAACT
This sequence comes from Polydrusus tereticollis, assembly GCA_963920685.1. Lineage (NCBI taxonomy): Eukaryota > Metazoa > Arthropoda > Insecta > Coleoptera > Curculionidae > Polydrusus > Polydrusus tereticollis. Next base: position 24,091,509 of record OY987328.1, read on the forward strand.
AATAAGTGTGATACACCGTTGGATTTAGAATAAAACGTAGAATCTATTAAGCATAAAATAAAATTTTCCGACTATTTAAAATAACAAAGTTGATGATGGTTGTGACTAAACGAAACGTCGGATCAAAAATGTAATTAAACCATCTTGTAGGGGAGAAAAAGTGGCAATGAGAAATTAAAATTTATTTTGACATGTCTTTTCAAATAGAATCATAAATCAATTAAAACAAAATCGCGAAAATTCGGTTTTATCCAAATATCTTCGGAAGCATTCGGAATTTTTTAAATTTGAAAACATGACGTTACAGGATTCAATTGTGCGCAACTTTTCTCTAATTTAACCATCTCTGTATCTCCTATGGTTTACGAGATCCCTGTAGAGTGCATTCTTATCTGGGACACCCTGTATAGGGTGTCCGATTTAAAAAAAAAACACAAGTTTGGGTCACAACTCAAAAACAAAACTTTTTAGAAAAAAACCAACTACGCCACTGAATTCTACATAAAAAACTCTATAATAACCCATTTTTGCCTTATCGAGAAGTTATCAAATAATCAAGATACAGGGGAGCGTCAAAAATAACAAATTTTCAAAATCACCCTGTATGTCAGAAACTGAGAGGGCTATGAAAATCCCGTTTGCGACAATGAAAGTTTCATAAAATAATAGAACAGTAAGCCGCAAACCCCATCTTTCTATCTTTTATAACAAGGGAGCTGGTATATGAAAACACACGAAAACTGGACACCCTGTACTTATTTTGATGGGTTATTCGTTGACCAATTTTAAGAAAAAAAGGTCATATAAACATAGGTCCGCAACCGCTTTATTTGTGAGAGAAAGGGTATTAAAGATTGAAAAAAAAAATTAATCTTAATATTAATAGAAGATTAACGTTTCTACGACAATTTTTGCTAAGTGATAAAACGAAATTTGAAAATAATAATTATTTTGAGGAAATACAATGGCGTATGTTTGTTTTTCGTTAAAAATATCAAAATTCATGTTAGCGTAGACGCCACTGGTAGAAGTAGAGCAAATATTTTTTATGAAATAGATGTGCTTTAATGCCTCGTTAGTACCTATTAAAATTCAAAATGATATCTAAAGCGGTCTCAAAAATATTAAGGAAGACCCATTTTCTTTTTTAATTTTTAACGTGCTGTATCTAAAAATTAAAACGGCCTCGGACCTATATTTATAGGAACTTTTTTTCATATTTTTTTATTGGAGAATCGCCCCTTAAAGTTTTTCAGCAGAGTTTCTCGACACCCTGTATACTTATTTAATACATACATTCTACACTTCAATCTGTACAAAAAACTATTCTTGTAGTTTTTTTTTATTGTGGACCGTTTTCAGTTAAAATATAAAAGGAACCGGGTTGTGCACAATAGGGCATCTCAGTCCCGGCATCCCGGGACCGGGATTTCTCGAGACTACAGTTATTTTAGAGGACTAAAGCTATTGTCCCGGGACCCGGGACCTACAGTGGTCTCGAAAAATGGCGGAAGGTTGCGCTCTCGTCACAGAATACAGTGCACGTATGTCGTTTCGTTGCGTTTTGCTCGGCTCTCACGTATCGCTACTTATAATTCGGGGAAGTCCCGACCGCAATAATCTCTGTTATTTGTTTGTGGTTTGTGGTAGTGGTGGGCAATCCGGGTCTTTTTTGGGATCCGGATCTCCAGATCCAGATCAGTACAAAGATCCGGATCCCTGAACCGGGTCGCGGATCTGCAGCTTATAAGAAGTTCGTCCGATTCGCACGTTTCGTTTCCAATCGGGTGGGTCGCTGTCGAATCGTTCGCCTAGACCCGGATTCCGCTCGCGAATGAATATAATAAATTTAACCGTGTGGCCCGCGCCGTTGCCAGGTCTGGCGAAATCTATCGAACGTAGGGTAGGCAACAGGAACTGCAGATTTGCAGAATGGAGTGAGCCGCAAGCCGCAATGCATGTCGCAACCGTTGTTAAGATGTAATAGAAAAGGATAACGCTTTGTTTATTTCTCGGGGAATTACTGGGATTTCTCGTACTACAGGGAAATACCACGGTAATACAATACATTATAGCCTGTAACCTGCAAGCGATTCGGGCGGTGAGCGTCGCGGCTCGCGGCCCAATAGTTCGCTGTTCAAGTTGCTCTTCACTCAACGCGATGGACTGAGATCGAGATATGATCGGAAAAAGCAAAGCGCACCTGACCCAGACGTCAGGTCGTATCCGCTGGATCTGTGACCCGGTTAAGATCGGAGAAAAGAAGCGGGTCGCTCGGGTCCCAGTAAGGATCCGGATCCCTGAACCGGATCAGTCGCGAACGACCCACCACTAGTTTGTGGTATTACTCACTCTGGTATTGTGTTTTTTTCTTTGTAGTGCATGGCACGTCCTATTCGCAGGTAATAAAATTGTCAAAGTAGTTTTTTTTTGCTGAAAAGTGACACCTCTGAAGTCTGTTTTTATTCTATAAAGGTCATCATGTTATGGGGATGGCTTTCTTTTTCTCTATTATCTTTGTAAAGGCACTTTTTACTATTTTTTCAAAATGTTTTGACATACCTATTTGCTAAAGTTCTGATTTCGTCTTCAATATTTAGGTATAGGTATTTTTAGCCTGAGCAATCACTTTTTTTTAAATTAATCAGTATTTTTTGTAGAATTCCATTAATGAATTATTGGAGTTAGCCTTTAAAAACTTAAAACAATTTTTTTTATGTTTACGTGTATATGGAGAAAGATCCTGAGACTTATGACCTACATATTTTATTTCGAAGGATCTTGGAGCAGGTAAATAAACTAAAAATGCTATTTTAGTATTAATAAAATCAAAATCATTGCGCCAAGTTTTTAAAACAAACTCCAATGTGTGATATGTCATTGGAAAGAAAATTTACTGAATTATTTAAATAATAAATAAAAATTGTGTGTTACTATTTAAAATAGAAACACACAATTTTTATTTATTATTTAAATAATTCAGTAAATTTTCTTTGGCACAGGACAGTGGCGTGAGGAAGCGCCATGCAGGGTCTGTTTTGGACTGAAACTTTTCACCCGATTGCCTCACAGAATGAGGCCCTTAGAGATACCATCTCAAAAATATGGGAACACTGGGGAAGAAAAGTGCAGGTTCTGCAATAATGCAGAATGAAACTGCAAAACACATACTATGCGCATGTAAAGTAGTAGCCCGTCAATGGCTAACTCATCTTTAGAAAGTATTATTGGCTTGCTCCCTTAAGATTTAAAAATTTACAAAAGGTTTAGATATGACATATAAATATGTATATCGAGAGGGTAGTCATTGCTGACTAGTTAAGAGATAAACTAGTGAATATTGGGGAGTGCAGCAAATGAAAGATGTATAATATATGTGAGAAACTTTGTTTTCTAGGCACTTGTTGAGACCTTATACAATAAGGATTAACCAAATTATGCAAATTCTGCTAAAAAAAGCTATTCTCTGGACTATATGCCCCAACAAGTGATGAATTATAAAGCAAAATTTGGGGTATTTTAACTTTCCGGTAGTTTTTGCAGTTTGTTTCTTAGTACTAACAGTGCTACTCAACTTACGCCAACTTGTGCTTTATAATTCAGCGCTCGTTGGGGCATATAGTCCAGACAATACCCCATTTAGCTGGTTAATCCTATTGTATAAGGTCTTAACAAGTGCCTAGAGAACAGAGTTTCTCACATATATATAATTTATATGTCATATTACGATTCCCACTTGTCGAGTAGTATTCTTTAAAAGTTTAGATCTTACAGTACAGGGTAAAACTAAATTAGGTAAAGGTAAAGAAGGGCTAAAAAGTCGAGAGATTAAATACAATAGAGGATATAGCTTTTAAAAAATTATTGCACATTAATACTATCACAAAATTCTTGGTGTAAATCAGATCAGTCTGACACCGTTTTCCATCTTATTAACTCAAGCATTTTGTATTTTCTATGATAAGGTACCTACCTAGGTACCTAGATGTTAGTTAGCTTAACTTCTTGCCCTTAATCTAAGGTGTTACCATAAAACAAAAATACTTACCTATTTTAGTAGGCCAAACACCATGTATAGTCCACAAGTCCTTACTTTTGGGCAAATTACACGTATTACCACTCTTTGCCTCTTCCCATTCTGCACAGGTAGTAAAAGGCCATCTTTGTGAGAAAATTAGGAAATCCCAGTCATGGTATGGTGTTGGTTGGGGCTTATTCCTGAAAGCTTGGCCCGAGCTTAAAATGAAATGTTGTTGGCTATATTTATCATGCTTGTAGGTGTTTAATATTTTTAAGCACCTATGTTTTTTCTTTTAGGTACTTTTTCTTATATTTATAAAATAAACATCTAACAATCTAATCTTATGATCCCTTGATACAACTTTATTTGCTTATATTGGTAACTCTATGTATTAAAAAGCTCATTTTCATAAAATCAACTCTCAAACTCCATAGAGACTACATAATGAATTTAAATTAGCAAGAGTTTACTGGAATATCTCTAACTCAGGCTTTTCGGTAACTAAAATAGGATTGTTACAATGAATTTTAGATATCTTAAAAATGATTCAGCAGCTAAAAAATGAGCTAGCCACCCCAGAATATAACACCTACAGCATAGTCAGCATATTGTGATATTCTATATACCTATTATTGATAACTACTGATTGACTGATTGAAACTGATTTTTTTTCTTGTTTAAGCAGTAGGCAAGTATTATTTACCCAATATTAACAATAAATTGAGTTTATATAGAAATCCTTACCCCAAATGGCACAACCCTACAGCAATTACAAAACTGGTAAAAAACATGATTAAAATCCTAGTTAAAAAATGTATTTACACAAGCACTTTAAATCGCATACGACACAAAAGATGATTTATATTTTATATTATTATAATAATAATAATTATTATTAGAACGATTATGGTTTCCGTTTCGTTTACGTAAAATTTTGACACTCAGCTGATTTAGAAGATTAAAACGTCGTGTTGCCATAAATGATTTTCTATTTCTATTTAATACACGATAAAAGAAAAAGACAGCTCGAAAGATCGATGACCCTGGGCAGTGGATGTTACACATAAAATTAAAATTGTGATAAAAGTATGCATGTGGCATGTGGCCGGGTTATTAAATGTTATCAAATCAAAGAACACATAAATATATAATACTATTATATATTATTATCATTGTTAATTAAATAATAATAACTTTGTTTTCTACATTTCTCATTTCCGGATAATGATACAATTTGTAGAAATCTACATTATGAAACGTGCAGTTAAGTTGGTAGTTACCCAATAGATGACACTACGTGGTACTTTTGGTAAATATCTATATTTTTGAAATAATATACCTACTTGGAGGTGTATAATGTGCTATAATATTAATATAACATAATATAATTTTAAAACTGAAAGCTTATACAGTGCATTCGTAAAAATTAGCGATCCGTAAATAGTAGCAATTACATTTAATCAAAATTAAGAAGGAAGTAAAGAAAACGCTGGGACCCGTTGATTTGTATTTTTAGTTTAGAGTCTTTTAACGTTGCAAAAACAGGTAGGTATGACGTTTTCGTTTTTATCTACGACTAATGTATAATGTAAGTATTATAGTTGTGGTTTTCGCAATATAATGCCACCTATTAATCCCTTAGGGAATAATGACAAGGGATTAATAGTCCTTATTCCCGCTCCAATCACAAAATTTCTCAAATCAAATAATACCATGGAAACAAAATACACCAAGTCAAAAGTGTCACTGTCAAACGCGTAGTGTTTATGTATTTGTATTGGGATGGATGAAAATGAAGAGGCGTTTACTTGTACACCTCCAGAAATTGTACAACTAGCTACAGCAACAACATCTACCTTAATACCGGAAACATCGAAATCTATTTATAATAAAACATACGCAACCTTCAACGAATGGCGTCTTCGAAATAACACAAATTCATTTTCCGAAAATGTTCTACTAGCCTATTTCGCTGAACTAAGTGCAAAATACAAACCATCTTCATTATGGTCATTTTATTCAATAATTAAATCTATGTTGAGAATAAGCCATGACGTTGATCTGGAAAAATATGGAAAACTACGAGCGTTTTTAAAAAGAAAATCTGAAGGATTTCAAGCAAAGAAATCTTCCACTCTGACCTCGAAAGAAATTAAGACATTTATTGACAAAGCTCCTGATGAAGTTTTTCTTTTACATAAGGTAAATATACATAGGTACCTATTTAATCTAATCTATTAAAAAACTCATATTCTTATTTGCTTCAGGTTATATAAATTATTGGAATTATGGGCGCATGCCGGTCAAACGAGCTTTATGAAATGAATATAGAAGACGTAAAGGATCTTCAAACAAACTTCTTAATAACAATACCCAAGACTAAAACCAAAATTGTACGAACATTCGCCATAAACAGTACGTTTTACAACATTATAAAGAAGTACATCGATCTCCGCCCGTCACATGTAAAAATCAATTCATTCTTTCTAAATTATCAAAAATCCAAATGTACAATACAACGTATAGGAAAAAACAAATTTGCAGACATTGGTAGACAAATTGCCAAATATTTAAACTTGCCAAATCCTCAAACTTATACCGGCCATTGTTATCGCAGATCATCTGCCACTCTGTACATTGATGGAGGAGGCGATATAACTGGATTAAAGCGTCATGGGGGCTGGAAATCTACACAAGTAGCTGAATGTTACATTGATCAGTCTATGAGAAACAAGACAACTACAGCCGATCTCAAATTAATAAATTAGTCGTAGATAAAGTAGAGTATACTACTCACAATAATGGCTATTATTACCTCAGAATATTTACTCCCTCGCCGCTTACGCGGCTCGGTTCGTAAATATTCCTCGGGAATAATAGCTATCATTATTGACTCGTGGTATAATCTACTATTAAATGGAGACCCGAATTTTTTTACTGCAGAATTAGAAAGAGCACATTTTTTTACATACGTCAAGTCAAGGCAGATAAGGGTAGTGGTTACATAAGGAAATTTTGTACATCCACAATTATTATCTTTTCTGTTTCAAAAATAGTCGATTTTATCAACGATTTTGGGATTTTTCTCATAGAAATCCATTGGTCGAATAATAGGCATATTCCCTTTTTCGACTGGCTGGTCGACAGTTAATATTATTCCCGCTTTTTTTTATTTAATTGAGTTTAAGTAATATGTTTTGCACTCTAGTACGTTATTACAAAATATACCCACAATTCGATGTCCAGTAGTTGTCGACCACTATTTAAATACTTGGTTTGTTTGACAATGTTTGATATTAATCCGTAAAATCTGTTTAAAATCAATGGTCGAGCAAAGGGCCTTTTGTCGACCAGTGGGTTTTGATTTGCTTTTTATTCAATTTTTTGTACTTTTTTATGGATTATCTTTTGGTTACATCCATTCAATGGAATTCGTCCATTTTCCAGATGAAGCTGCCCATCAACATCAGGAAGTTCAACATGAAAAGAATGAAGAACGAACGAGTGATTCGCTAACTCCTAATAAGGAAATCCCTGACCCATGTGATTCTGTGATAACAATGGAAACAACATTCAATATAGTTAAATCTTCGTCACTGATGAACGAAAATTCGAACGAACAAATAAGATTGACACCAATGCTGGAAAATCCCCAGCCAATTACAGAACAACAATGCTCGACCATGAGTTAACACCGAATAAAGACAACCAAGATAATTCCGATGATGTAGAAGAGCTTATTTAAATTTTGATAGAACACCCAAGCAAGTATATAGAGGAGTATAAACAACCAAAGAACGTTTTAGAAGATAGACAAGAGAGTAAAACAATTTGAAAATACAATACTTCAGTGGGGTACCAAAAATCGTCACACCTAAAAATTCTTTAAACTGGAAGGGCATTTGAATATTCTTAGTCTTAGCATTGATTCTTAGTATCTGTCTAGACGCGAAGCAAGTAGGTCGCTCCGTTTCGTGGCCCCGTAATTTTCTTGTTAATCCACGTGTTTGTTCTAGTAATAACCACAAGGTCTTTTTTGGAATCTTTACGTCAGGTTAGTTTGACATTTTTCTGCTCATTGTTTGCTTATTCAGCATTTTTTTTAAATTTTTTAATGTTCAAGTATTAACCAATTTTAAACTGTGCTTTTAACAAACTGTTTTTGTGTTTTTTGGGTTGTTCATTAATTCCCAGTATTAGGTAAGCTTTAACAATTATGGTTTGTTGCTATTTTTAAGATATATAAACAGGCTTCCTCTCGCAAGTGTCCAACCCCTCCCTAAATTATAAAGTTGTTTCAGGAAACATGCCTTACAAACACAAAAGGTTTAGAAAAAGCGCACAATAGCATAAAGTTAAAAAATCAACTCTGGCGTTATAGTATGTCAAAAAAGTCAAAGAAGATGGAATTGACAATACGTCATTTTCTCCGCATTTCGTCACATGTCAAGTTTTTTCTAATAAATTGGAAGCCTCGCTTTCCTGTTACCTTAAAACATGTTCGAATATGGAACACGGTTTAACTCCAAAAGCTACACGCAGATTAGCATATGAGTTTGCTGAAAAAAAAAATCAGCTTAAAGTTCCACACCCTTGGAAAGCAAATAAATCAGCAGAAAAGAACTGGTTTACTGGATTTTTAAGTCGACGATCTGAACTGTCCATAAGAACCCCGGATAATACAAGCTTAGGGAGAATTTCAAGTTTCAATAAATATACGTCGGGACATTTTACGATTCAAGTTAGAGGAGGCCTTGAAAAGGCATGAGTTCACTGGATCAGACATATTTAATTTGGACGAGACAGGTGTTACCACGGTTCAAAAATCGCAAAAGGTGGTTGCGACCAAAGGCCAGCATCAAGTGAGTCAAAGTCGTTTCACCTGAGAGAGGAGAGCTGGTTACTCAAGTAGGCATTATTGGAGCGAACGGAATAGCACTTCCTCCAGTGTGGGTGTTTCCACGAAAAAAAGTTAACAAACATCGAATGCTTAGGGGTATTTCAGAAGAGTATGGCGTAACCGCCTTAGTCCATTCGTCGGGATGGATGACCAGCGATAATTTTTTAAGAGCTCTAAAACACTTCGTACGTCACGAATCCCATTTATCTGTTCCTGCAATTGATTACTACAAAGAAAATCGAATTACAATTCTAACTCTTCCACCTCACACGTCTAATAAGTTAAACCTTTAAATAAGACTATTTTTGGTTCATTCAAAAGGTGTTTCAACCAAGGAGCAAATCACTGGATGCTGTCTCATCCAGGACAGACATTATCTGACAAATAACATACTGCAAACCGGAAACTATCCCACAGAACTAAAAACAGCTAAAATCATACCAATCTACAAAAAAGGAACACATGAAGACATGAACAACTACAGGCCAATTTCACTAATAAGCACCTTCTCAAAAGTTATAGAAAAAATTATCAAGGAAAGACTAGTAACATTCATAGAAGCAACATTTAAGTTTGATCATCAACAATATGGATTTCAAAAAAAAAGTAGTACCCAAGGGGCAACAGTGGACCTACTAGAACATATAACGAGTGAAATGGACAAAAACAAATATGTACTAGCAGTATTTGTTGATCTACAGAAGGCATTTGACACAGTGAATATTGAACTTTTGATGAACAAGCTATACAAAATGGGCTTTCGAGGTACATGCCATAGACTACTGAAAACATACTCAAGCGGTAGAAAACACTACACTGCAATAAATGGTGAACATAGCGAAGAACAGATACTAAATACAGGTGTCCCACAGGGATCTGTTCTCGGACCACTGTTATACTTGTTATACGTGCACAATCTGAAATTCACCAACCTGACAGCAAAATATTTCAAATTTGCGGATGACACAGTGCTAATATATTCTGGAGAAAGTGAAAAACAACTTGAAGAAACTGTCAATAGTGATCTAGTAAAGTATTTTAACTGGCTGTGTTACAATAAACTTTCTTTAAACGTCCAGAAAACAGTATTTATGGTTATTAGGCAGAAAAGTAAACCACCGTGCAATCCCCAAATCAAAATTAATGAAACAAATATCAAAAGAGTTACTGAATATAAATACCTTGGACTAACTATCACAGATAATCTATCCTGGAAAAACCACGTAAATGGTGTGATAAACAAAATAGTTCCTATGTTGGGCTCTATTAGAAGATGTGCTCACCAACTCAATAAAAAATCTGGACAGCTTCTCTACAACAGTTTTATAGAGCCACATATGCGATACCTAATGCCCTGCTGGGGAAATACATGTGCTAGACAGTTGAATCAGCTCCAAAGACTACAAAACAAAGCGATTAAAGTGATATTCGGGATGAATTACTACACGCCCAGTGAGGAAATATATAAAAAAGTGACATACCTGAAAATAAATCAATTGAAAGTATTTGAACAAACCAAACTAATACATGATATACAAAATAATAAACTTAAAACCAGTGTAAAACTACAAAATAACAGACAATTCTACACATACAACACAAGAACAAACCATGAATTAAGAAATTCATATGCTAGAACTAAAAAGGGACAGGACTCACCAATATATAGAAGTATACAGGAATATAATAGGATTCCACAAAGAATACTCCATGGAAATACCAAGAAACTGACGTGCAATATTAAGAAATATATAAAGGAAAATAGAGTATACCGGGTGTTTCTCAAAAGACGCTCACCCCTATAACTTTTTTGTATTTTTAGATATTAAAATGAAATTTTGGAATTGTGCATAAGAGATGAGTCTGCATTTATTGGCATAATTCTTGATTTGTTAGCACTTCCGGATTTACCGGAAAAGACCTTCACTTTGGTATTTTAAATAGGACACCCTGTATATGTTTACTTATTTGGATTCAGCATGATATTCTGAGTAAAATGACATCCCACTTGTCATTTTTTGACGTGTTTTAACATTTTTATTCTCATTTTTTGTATTGAATCTAGAGGGCCATGAATCAATTAAATAGGTTAATTTATAGTCAAGTAGTTTACGAAAAATAAAATTATGTCATATTAATTGACTTTCTAAGTTTCACAAGCGTTTCAAAAATGAAATGACGTTTACTCCATTTTTCCAAATGGAACGATAGTGGTTCACTAGGATATTTAAAACGAGCATTTTTTTTCCAACAATTTGATACCATACACTCCCAAGCTATTTTAAAATTAACATGAAAAAATTTGCCTTAAATCCCAATCACATATTTAAAAGCGTTATGTATTATCATTGTCACCCTGTCCTTTCTAAAGAAGAGGAATATAAAGGCGGCTTTGAAAAATAATTGAATTGAATATCAAAACCAATATGGCTCTAATTAAAAGTTGTTCAAATGTCATTCGTTTATAAAACTTAAATTGTAAATCAGATAAAATAGTTAGTTTTACTAGAAATGAACAAATTAATATGCTCTTAATTTTTGGAGAGACCAGAAAAAATTCTTCTGAGGCCGCAAGATTGTATGCAGAGAGATTTCCAGGTCGTCGACTTGCGTACAGAACCCAATGAGGATGCGGTCAATAACTATGTTGTAAATGAAGAGAAAGAAATTGACGTACTGTCATTAGTTAACATAAATATTACTGCCTCAGTCAGAGAAATTGCTGTTGAATGTGATATTAGTAGCTCGTCAGTATGGAGGATCTTACATAAATACAAATACCATGCATACAAATACCAGATTCATCAACATCTCTATTAAAATGACCATGCCAGAAGGCTTGAATACTGTAACTGGTTTTTACAAAGACATCAACAAGATCCAACATTTCCGTCAAAAATTCTTTATCCAGATGAGAGTCGATTCACAAATTTGGGCATGTTTAATAGAAACAACAAGCGTTATTGGTCACAAGATAACCTGCATTTAATGGAAGAAGGCAATTTTCAAGAGCGATTTGGATTCAATTGCTGATTAGATATTGTTATGTATGAAGGATGGGTTAACCGAGCCGGCAACGCTGGCAACAGCGGGGGTAGAGGACAGTGTCAGAAAGAGACTAAAAGTGCATTGACGCGCGCGAGAATTACCTCGGTTGTTTCTAATGTAATTCCTAATAAACGCGTTATAAGTATCCGAAGTAGTGTATTATTTAGCCCTTGGCTCCAAATACAACACTTATTGGCGACGAGGATGGGATCCATCAGTGCCTAAAGAAAAAGTTTCGTTAGTGCGTGACAGTCAATCGTAATGGCTTCCATTGGAAATATAGAACAGTTCAATACTAGTGACCCGGCAGGATGGCCGGCATATAAGGAACGATTTGAGTTTTTCCTAACCGCAAATGACATTACAAACGATGCTAAAAAAAGGGCAGTTTTTCTTAGCATGTGCGGGGCGGCAACGTATGATGTACTCCGCACGCTCATAGCGCCGGCAAAAGTTAGTGAGAAATCGTACGATCAAATAACGACTGCTTTAAATGATCATTTCGCCCCGCGGAAGTTGGAAATAGTGTGCCGTTTTAAGTTTTATCGCCGTAACCAGCAGTCTGGGGAATCAATTTCTATGTTCATTAAGGAATTACGGCATTTAGCGGAAGATTGCAAGTTTGAAGGCGCTTTAGAAACCATGATTCGCGATCGTCTGGTTTGTGGAATCGGAGACGAATCATTACAGCGCCGCCTGTTAGCAGAGAAGAATTTAACATTCAAGAAGGCGGAAGAAATATGCCTAGCACATGAGGCCGCGTCCAGAAGTTTGACTGTACTTAAAGATTCGACAGATGGCGCTACTCAGCCCGCTGTAGAAACTCAACCGAGACTGTTTAAGCAGTTTTCCCGTTCAGAGCGCGATGGCGCTACACAGTTCGGGCGCACAGGGGACAAATGGAAATGTTTTCGCTGCGACGGTAAACATTCATCGGAAACGTGTAGTTTTAAAAATGCGCGGTGCCGTTTTTGTGAAAAAGTGGGGCATATCGAAAGGGTTTGCTTGAGCAAAAAACGGGGTAAAAGACCATCACAAACAGTGCATAACCAGACCAATTCAAACGATGACACGGAGACCGACAATAACATTGGAGACATTTACTCGCTGCCGTTAAATAAAGTGAGCGAATACTTTTCGTGCGAAAAATACATGATCACGGTGTGTCTAAATGGCAAACCAGTGCAAATGGAAGTGGATTCGGGTGCAGCACATAGTGTGATAGGAGAAAACATTTTTCAGGATATCTACAGTAGAAACCCACCGATGCTGAACAATTCAGGTCCAGTTCTAAAGGACTATCAAAATAATGTTATTGCTACATTAGGAGTCTGCAAGGTAGAGGTTGGTTTTGGAGAAGTTAATGCAAAATTGCCACTGGTAGTAGTGGAAAATGATCGTACCAGTCTGCTTGGACGCAATTGGTTTAATGCTCTAGGGATCTTTATTGCCGGGGTAAGTACGATAAACTCAAATGTTAATTATGTGTCTGAGTACCCAGAGGTTTTCGATGAGCAATTGGGTACTTATAAAGGTCCACCGGTATCATTCATATTAGACCCAAAGGTAAAGCCAGTCATTTTAAAAGCAAGAAAAGTGCCGTTTGCTCTGAAAGATAAAATTGAGGGGGAATTAGACAGACTTTTAAGCCAGGGTGTCCTGGAGCCCATCGCACACCCCCGTTGGTGTACCCCAATTGTTACGGTGGTTAAAAATAATGAAGAAGTGCGAATTTGTGGCGACTATCGAAGTACTATAAACAATGCTTTAAGAACAGATCCATACCCAGTACCATGTATTCAAAACATTTTAGCGGCTCTTGCAGGGGGTTGTGTTTTCGCAAAGTTAGATATGCAACAAGCTTATTTGCAATTAACAGTAGACGCAGAGGCGGCAGAAGCCCAAACTATTATCACGCATAAGGGGGCATTTAAAGTTAACCGGTTGCAGTTTGGGGTCTCAGTGGCGCCGCAAATTTTTCAAAGATTTATAGACACAAGATTGGCAGGCATACCCGGGGTATTGCCTTACTACGATGACATTTTAGTAGTAGGAAGTTCGGACAAGGACTTGGAAGCGAAATTGCGCGAAATTTTACGTCGTTTTCAAGAAGACGGTTTACATCTGCGCAAAGACAAATGTGTTTTTAGGGCTGAGCAAGTGACATTCCTGGGGTTTAAAATAAGTGCGGACGGAATTAGACCCACAAAAGACAAAATCGTAGCTATTGAAAACGCGCCGGCACCAACAAATAAAACCGAATTACAAGCTTTTTTGGGACTCATAAATTTTTATCACATTTTTTTAAGGGACAAGGCTACGGTTGCGGAATCGTTACACAAACTGTTACACAGAGACGCGAAATGGCAGTGGGGTGCGGAACACCAAAATGCATTTAATAAGCTTAAATCTATATTAATAAGTGAACCACTTTTAGGACATTATGATGAGAAGAAACCTTTAATATTATCCTGTGATGCAAGTTGCTATGGGGTAGGATGTCTAATAAGCCAGCCAAATGACCAGGGCATAGAAATTCCAGTAGCATATCATAGTCGAACGATGTCACCAGCTGAAAGAAATTTTGCACAGCTTGATAGAGAGGCGTTAGCTATTATAGTGGGTATTAAAAAATTTCACGATTACTGTTACGGCAGAAAGGTAATAATCCGCACAGACCATAAACCCCTATTGGGAATTTTTAATTCAAAAAAGTCGACTCCAGACATTCTGTCCCCAAGAATGCTTAGATGGACAATCATTTTAAGTGCTTATAATTATGATTTAGAATATGTACCAGGAAAAAAGCTGTCCAATGCGGATGCACTAAGTAGACTACCACTTAAAGGCGTGGACGAATTAGTGCCTGCAATGGGGGATGTGCTGATGCTAGAATACGTACCCGAAACAATTTTAAATGCCAAGGAAATAGCAAATGAGACTGCAAAGGACACAATCTTGGCAAGAGTACTCCAATGGGCATGGAGAGGATGGCCAGAAGAGCAGAAGAATATATCAGCAGAATTCATGCCCTATTGGCAACGCAGATTCGAAATATCTTGCTATCAAGATTGTTTGTTATGGGGAACTAGGGTAATAGTACCACCAGGGGGGAGGAAAAGAGTTTTGGATTTACTGCATGCCTCACACCCGGGTATAGTGAAGATGAAATCCCTTGCTAGGTCGTATGTGTGGTGGCCAAACATTGATAAACAAATTGAAGAAAAAGTAAGTCTATGTGAACAATGTCAAGAAAATCGAAATATGCCAAGCAGATCGCCTGTACAGCCCTGGGAGTGGGCACGAGCCCCTTGGACAAGGTTGCATTTAGATTTCGCGGGCCCAGTGAATGGTCGTTATTTTTTGATAGTGATTGACTCATTTTCTAAATGGCTAGAGGTAAAAATGGTTGCAGGACCATCGACAAGCTGCACTATTAAAGTTCTTAGAGAATTATTTGCCACCCATGGACTCCCAGATGTCATCGTGTCAGACAATGGCACAGCCTTTACTTCTGAAGATTTTGAAAGTTTTCTAAAAAGGAACAGCATACGACAAGCTCGAGTGGCACCATACCACCCAAGTAGTAATGGCCAGGCTGAGCGCATGGTTCAGAATGTCAAGACAGCTCTAAAGAAAATGGAGGGAGCAGACATTAAAGTGACGTTATCAAGATACCTGTTAACACAGCACATAACTCCACACAGCCTAACAGGTAAAGCACCCTCTGTACTGCTGATGGGACGGAAACTGAACACACTGTTAGACAGAGTAGTGCCAGACTTCACCAAGAGCATGAACATGAAACAAGATCGCCAGAGAGAAAATTGTAAAGGGTTAAGACAATTTGATGTTGAAGATCCAGTGTATGCAAAATCCTTTACCCAAGGGAAAAAGTGGTTGCCGACAACCATTATTGAAAGCACAGGCCCTCTCAGTTATAAGGTAGCTACTCCCGACGGAAAAGTTATACGGCGTCACTCAGATCAGTTACGCCCCAGAAGGGTAGAACGAGAAGAAATCACCGAAAGTGGCACACAAGAGGAACCTCGGGAAGAACCCATTTCCGAATCTGAAGATCCAGAATCCAAGACCGCCGAAGTCAACGATGAGTCTGGCAGTATGAAGGAAACCTTCAGCGCAGAAGCCAGCACAGCAATTTTGTCCAGACCGAGTAGAAGTTATAGGCGACCAAAATATCTTGGCGATTATGAGACATTGTCTGTGCTAGAGGGGAGGAATGTGTTATGTATGAAGGATGGGTTAACCGAGCCGGCAACGCTGGCAACAGCGGGGGTAGAGGACAGTGTCAGAAAGAGACTAAAAGTGCATTGACGCGCGCGAGAATTACCTCGGTTGTTTCTAATGTAATTCCTAATAAACGCGTTATAAGTATCCGAAGTAGTGTATTATTTAGCCCTTGGCTCCAAATACAACAGATATCATTGGATCGGCGAAAGATATTTAGGTTTCTTGCAAGTAGAAATAGAAAAATGTCTTGAAAATTTGCCTGTAGTTGAACAAATGGCTATTATTTTTCAACAAGACGGGCGCCACCACATAATTCTCGTGCTGTTAGGGAATACCTTCATAACACGGATGGGGAAAATTGGATTGGCACTAACGGACCGATAAGATAGCCAGCAAGGTATTAAGCTTTTTGGTAGGTTTGCCTTTTCATCCCTTAACATTTTAATTTTCTAAATTAGATCCCCCGACCTAACTCCGTTGGATTTTCTTGCATGGGGAACCCACAAAAACAAAGTCTACAACGTTCCACCAGTCACCCGTGCAGAACTTGAAAATAAAGTGAAGGCAGCAATTCGAGAAATTAATGTAAACCAGTTGAGAAATGTAATGAGGGCAACTGTCGAAAAAGTGGAAAATTGTTTTCAACAACAGGGAGGACATTTCGAACATTTAGAGCGATGACAATTGGTATTATAATTAAAGTCCTAGATTGATTTATTAATAATGATAAACAATTACTATCTACTATTAGTTGCTTGTTGAGAATGAATTAGTTAACTGTATAGTTCTTTTAGTTTAGTTTTAATTAAGCCTAGTTGCCTAGATCAATTTCTTAACACCTGCGTAAGTTTTAAAATAGCATAGGAGTGTATGGTATCAAATTGTTGGGAAAAAAATGCTCGTTTCAAATATCCTAGTAAACCACTATCGTTCCATTTGGAAAAATGGAGTAAACGTCATTTCATTTTTTAAACGCTTGTGAAACTTAGAAAGTCAATCAAAATGATATAATTTTATTTTTCGTAAACTACCTACTTGACTATAAATTAGCCTATTTAATTGATTCATGGCTCTTTAGATTCAATACAAAAAATAAGAATAAAAATGTTATAACACGTCAAAAAATGACAAGTGGGATGTCATTTTACTCAGAATATCATGCTGAATCCAAATAAGTGAAAATATACAGGGTGTCCCATTTAAAATACCAAAGTCAAGGTCACTTCCGGTTAAACCGAAAGTGCTGACAAATCAAAAATTATGCCAGTAAATGCAGACTCATCTCTTATGCACAATTCCAAAATTTCATTTTAATATCTATAAATACAAAAAAGTTATAGGGGTAAGCGTCTTTTGAGAAACACCCGGTAGACATTTAAGTGGCAGGATAAAGAAATATAAACTACATTTTTTTGCCTTTCGGAATAACTTTATTTGAATGTTAATAATTATACCATACAATTTGTAGGCCTCGGTGCCAGTTTTATTGTAAACTGTTTTGAGGTCAATAATAAATTATTATTTATATTATATTATATTATCCATTTATGACCTGGCACCAATATAGGCATGAAAGTTTGGAATCGATCAGCAACGCCCTCCAATATAAAATCCGGATTTTGTTGTACCGGAATTTGGCCGTTTTGACAAAAATAATTTTAGTGAAGAAGATTTTCTTGGTTCATATGTTACAGACCGGATAGTACCTTCAACTGAAAATGACCTTAACAATGTTTCTCCGTCAAATGAGTTTTCAAAAACAAATGAAGATGTATCAGCGCACCCCGGCCCTTCTACACAGTCATTACCGGAGCCCCAAATTCCAGCCGAAAACATAAATTGTATTGTAACAAATGTATCTTCATCCAAAATAAGACCGTATCCGAAAGCTCGAGGTAGAAACCTAATAAGAAAAGGTCCAGTAAAAAGGAAATCGATAATAGCAGCGGATACTCCGGAACGCGATAAGATTGCAGAAAAGAAATTGAAGAAAAAGATACCTAGTACAAATTTATTAAATGAAAATAGAGAAGGTAAAGAGAAAAGTTATGAGCGAATCTTCTTCCGATGACGAAGAAGTGGTTTACAAAGACTTATCTTCAGATTTAGATTTGGAGCAGGATGAGGATGAGGATGAGGACCTTACCAGACTTGGGGTCTACAGTTTTGTGGTTTGTAAGGTGTTTGGAAAAAAATCGGTTGGACATTACGCCTTTAAATAGAAGAAGTAGTTGTAGATGGCTACAACGTCAAATTTTTGAAAAAGCATGTTGCTTTTAACCGATTTAGATTTAGTGAAGACCCTTTAGCATTTGTGCCATACGAAGAAGTGATTTTGAAACTACCAAATCCTTTGACAGATGAAAGTGCCAGATATATTTTAATGTTGATCTTACCGAGTTCAGCTTATTTTAATGATAAAGTTATTATTATATAAACGTTTTTTAACTCATGTTATATTTGTTTTGAAGGATATCTAAAGACGTTTTGGCCAAAAAATTATTTCGAATAATATTTTTCTTTACTGATTGTTTGTCCAGAACCTCCCTGTCGTTGGGGAGGGTCTGGACATATTACATCAAAATATATATATTTATCTAACCCATAATAATGTCTTATTTTTTTAAAATCAAATGCAGAAATGTATGTCACAGATATGTATCAATCTCAAAAATTTTAGTTATTTCTTACACACGTCCACATCATAATTATTTATTCAAATATTGTCCAAACCCTCCCGGCGCTCCCCTATTTCGTCTGCATCCACTCTAGACGTGACATGTGTGTACCAGAACGTGAGGGCTTTGAATATTAAAGTGCTTGATTTCTATACTTCTGTATGCCGTGAGAGCTATAACATAATTGTTGTTACTGAGACTTTTTTTTTTTAACTTTATTAGCATGGGCTGATCAGCCATTCAGCCAGTCACTGAGACTTGGATTCAAGACAATGTTTTATCTAATGAACTCTTTGATAACAGATACTCTGTTTTCCGCTGTGATAGAGACCTTAATGGGTTGAGCGTAACTAGAGGTGAAGGGGTAGCGATAGCTATAAAAGGGGAAATTGCGGCGGCGAAAGTGAATGTTGAAGCCATTCGTACTAGTGTCGTTGGAGTGGACTTGTTTGCCTGTAGACTAAAAATTAATTTTGTCACATTATACCTCTTTGCTATCACTGAGCGAAATATCGAGTTGACATAACTCAAATATGAGTTATCCTAGACCGACGCGTGTTGCTAATAGGGGACAGCTGAGACCTCTGAGTTACGGTAACTAAATTGAAGAAATTGCATCAAATCCCTGTTCATGAGTTATAATAGCCCTGAAGATGGGTTGTTTTAGCTAGCTGGCTTAGCTAATCGTAACTGGGTTTGACGAACACATGCGACGTGGGCTGCAGCAATTCATTGTTTAAGCTGCCAGGGACCAATATAGGAGTTGTGATGCGTTACTACTCGGGCTAGATTAACTCATGATGCAAGCTATCAAAACTGGACCTTTCAGTTGTTCTAGCTTATTTAACGACTATAGGTTTAATCTGTCCTAAATGTCGACAGGGAATCTTAATATAGCCAAAAAAACACAAGGAATATTTAATAATATGTACTTTAATTAACAAACACTTGTTACAGAAAACACATGCTTGGTCTACTGACATATCTAAGAACATATGATAAACGTCAAGTGCAAAAGAACTACTTTATGAACGAAGCTAGGCACAATAAGGTTTGGCACTTTAAATATATTCCAACAATAAAATTGGATTATTCTCATTTTCACGCACCTGAATGAGAACAAACTCTGAACAAAAATAAAAAAAAGATCCCCTCGATCAACGATTGCGCGGATAGCAAGTCCAGTTATGTGGTCCATGACGACGCGACGTGCACGAGGTACTAATAACAATGAGATGAAGTTACCGCGCCAAATCGGCACGAGCGTGAATTCGGAACTTTCCGTGATCTTTCGATCGGTGATTTACCCTCGATATGGGTTTTTAGAGCACTCTTTATGACTTATTTCAACTCAAAATAATTTACACATGGTAATGAATTAAAATAATGCACGTCTGGGTCAATACGGCACTTTAAAATCAGTTAGTAAGTTTTCCCAATCCAAAAACTAAGTTCACGTAACTCATAAAATGGTTACAAAATGAAGGATTGTGGTAATCCCAAATGTGTTTAAAAATGTTGATATTTGTGTGTTGAGGCGAACCAAAAGAAGCTGAGTTATTGAGCGTTTCTAAATGATTTGTGATAATTCGTAGGCTCAGTTTGAACAACATAGAAAAGTGCGTTAAAGTAGCTCTAATTCTGCAACCCATGACATCGGTAAATCCATTTTTGTCATTGTATCTATATTTTACTAGGTTTAACCTATAACGAACTTTTTACGTTTTTCGAGCAACTTGAAAGCATTTACTGCCCACATATGAGTAAAGTATTGATATTAGGTGATTTCAATATACCCATATTTTCCGATGACAGGCAGAGAGATCCGAGAAAAGAAATTATGAATAATTTTTTAAATTTGTTTGCCTTAAATCAACTCAATAATATTGAAAATTCCTTCAATAAAATATTAGATTTGGTCTTTGCGAATGTTAAATGCGAGGTATAAAGGGAACTTATTCCACTAGTTGTAGAAGACAACCATCACCCCGCTCTTAACATATTTCTAGCGCTTAATTCTGATAGGAGGAACGAATTTCCAACCAATACATCTCAGAGTAAGTATAATTTCAGAAAGGCCAATTAATTCGCCTGCAAGAGATTCTACGAGTTACTTTACGGTGTTCTCGATGCATGTGTTCCCAAATCCGTATTTCGTAGGAGACCTTTCTCAGTGTGGTTTACTTCTGATATTATAAAAATGATAAAACGTAAGCATAGGATATTTAAAAAACTAAAAAGAAGTCGAAACTCACAAAATCTCAAAGCTGAATTTAGCGATGTTAGAGCAAGTATAAAGGGAATGATAGACATTGCATTCAAAAACTACATTTCTCAAGCTGAAACCACTATTGCCATAGATCCTAGAATGTTTTGGTCATTTGTCAATTCAAGAAAGTCTTCCTCGACGCTGCCTGTAACTTTTACTGACGAAGAAAGACAATACTTGGATCCTATTTCGATTACAACCCAAGAGATCGGATCCAGAGTGTTACTAACCTCAGTACACACATTACCCTTGATCATCTATCAGAGGAGTCTATAAGAAAGGCAGTCAAAAAAATAAAAAATAAGATGACTTGTGGTCCAGACAAAATACCCTGTTTCTTTCTTAAAGTCTGCGCTCCAGCCCTTGTTCTTTCTTTTTAACCTCATTATTAAAACAAACACTTTCTCGACATTTGGGAACAAGCCAGAATCAGTCCTTTTTTTAAAAAAGGCAATGCTGATAGAATCTCGAATTATAGGCCTTTGTCAATAATCTCCCCTTTTGCTAAGCTCTTTGAAATTTGAGTATATGAGCACATCTTCTGGCAAGTTAGGCATTTAATTTCTGAAAAGCAACATGGGTTCTTTAGCAATGGCAGTACTATAAGGAACTTAACTTGTTTTACCCAATTTAACTGCTTAAGCATTAGACAACCGCCAACAAGTGAATGTAGTTTATACTCGAAAGCCTTTGATCGAGTTCATCACTCATTTTACTAAGCAAATTAGCCGATATGGGATTCAGTTCTAATCTCACATCACTTTCAAAATCATACTCATGCAATAGGTTCCAATATGTGGAGATTAACGGCCATAAATCGAAAAAATGTGTGGCAACTAGCGGTGCCCTCCAGTGGCGGCTCGTGGGTGTATAAGGGGGGGAGGCTATAAAATAGCGCCGCAGGCGAAAATTTTTCGCGATTTCAAGGTCATTGGCTTAAAATGAATAGTTAGGAATTCAACCAGCAATATAATTACTTTGAAATACTAGGTTTCCCGAGAAAAATATTTAATTTGCAAGGTCATGGTCAACTTCTCTCAGTGCATCCGCTATTGTGTCTCTATTTTGCTCTACTCTCGTAAGCGCCACAGAATTCTTAATATTATGTTCTTTGGAACTTTCGTGTGATTTTACCGCCCGTGAAAATGTTTTTTAATCAGAATACCCACCCCCTGAACTCCAATTGTTTTTTACGCTGCCTAATAAAATACAAGGCCAACAATATAAGCTTTCCTTATAAATACTTCCGCACAGCCACTTATAGGTTTCGTACCAAGTTACCTGAAAAGCTCTTGAATATTGCTTACCCTGTCTCTTATCGTTAAATATTGCCGAAATTTTTGGTGTCGGACGACTACATAATATCTTCCTTTTTTTCGTTTCGTTTCTCCTTAAAAATAGGTATGAGAGAATAATATCATGAACAGGATTTATATTTTTTTAAAACAATAAAATTTAGCGTTTAATAATTAATAACATAATAAAGAAATCTTAAAACTTACCGGATCTTGAAAATATAACCTTAATTTCACTTCAACTCGACACACAAATAAACAAATAGTTCCGTATACTGTGCCGGCACACACTACTCACTACGGAGCTTCCCGCGAAATATTATTTGTGGGCGTTTCTGCCTCCTTGCTATCAGTTTTTCACGTGACAAAAACAACTCGCGTCGTGGTGACGCTCGGTTCTTGCAGTGTTCCGTGCTGAAGAATTAAACCGTCGAAAGCATGCCTCCGTTGATAATAGTCTAGGCGCATATTCGCTGATGCGGGCAGACACCACCTAATAGTACTAAAGCTGAGCGGCAATAACAAAAATATTATATTATAAAGAAAGTGTTTTTCTAGAAGTAGCTAATTCAGAATTTTTGATACACTGAGAATATAAGAATATGAAAGTATCATTTTCAAAAATGAATAAAGTTATCTTTAAAAAAATAAAATGTTATTTCGTAAGTTTTTGTTGGGGAGGCACTGCCTCCCCTGACGAGCCGCCACTGGTGCCCTCCAAGGCAGCAACCTTGCCCCGCTATCATTTTCCTTGTTTATTAATGACATTACTTGCAATATTACGAGTGAAGTCCTGCCTTTTGCGGACGATATCAAGTTATTCAGAGTGATTCAAAACTATGGTGACTGCCTCGGGCTTGAGAAGGGCATTGAATCTATCAGTAACTGATGCACTGTCAATCAGTTACCACTTAATGCGGACAAGTGCTTTGCGATAACATACGCAAATAAACAGAACATTGCGAAATTTAATTACACTTTGGGGAATGATGAAATTAAACGGTGTGATATGTTCAAAGATCTTGGCATCACCTTTGATTCTAGGCTCTCATTTGCAGTACATGTAAATCACGTTTGCAGCAGTGCTAACAGATCTATTAGGTTCATCTTACGGAATTCCAAGGGCTTTTCGAATATTCAAACGTTGAAAATACTATATATACTACATACGATCGAAGTTAGCGTATGGAGCGATTATATGGCATCCCATTTATAACAAATATGCAATAAAAATCGAAAATGTACAGCGCAGATTTGTTAAATTTCTGTGGTTGAAAATGGACGGAGCTTCTCCTTCTAGAGGAACTGATCATGATGTTCTCCTTAATAGACGTCAAATAACCTCCTGTCTAATTTAAATTATGTAGATCAATTATTAGCTGCTCGGATCTCTTATGCCAAGTTAACTTCAATATACCTTTTCGCTCAATTAGAGGCCCTCTTGTGTTTCACAATTCTAGCCCATTCACTAACTTAGTAGAAAGCCCACTCTTTCAGTCCATGAGCATTTTTAATGCTACTTGCAGTGACATTGATATGAATGGCTGCATTCATACTCAGTTTATAGCGTTAGTTAAAAACAGATTTATTTTATGTTGATATGGAATAAGAATATAATATATTGTTTATATCACTTTTACTTTGATCATTATGATCATTATCTTTCGGCGATTGTCTAGGAACTTTATTATATTACCTTAATCCTAGGTTTCTTTCTTGTAGTTAGTTTGCACTATTATGCTGTATCTTTAATGTCTTGTTTTGCGTTATCTCATAAAAATTGTCTTATTAATGGGTGTAGATTTGTTAGACAATAAAGCTTATTATTATTATTATTATTAGTATTAAGATTTAGGATCACTAGCGAATAAGACTAAGAATAAGAGAAAGAAGAGTATATAAAGCCTGGGTTTTAAAATCCCAGTCTCAGCAACAAAGAAATACTATTTTTCCATAGGGTGATTCACTGATTCTTTTTTCTACTTTGACTCTCAAGAAAACACTTTTGTTCACAAAAGCATTTCTTTATTCTACCAAACCATGCCATTTGAACAGATAATGTCAGGTGTTTACATAATTTGTGACATCATACAACTACTTCACATAACTTATTATCGATTAACTAATCAATGGCCACATTGACTAATCACACTTAAGGGGGTTCGTGTAACCCGCAACAAACTATTATACTTTTACTTCAACAATGTTTGCAAAAGATTGTTCCGTGGGAAGAACACGTTTCACCACGAAAATAATCTGTAACTCGACTCACTGTTTAGAAACACTTGGCGCTGCTGGCCGATCACTCCACGGGAAGGAGACGTTCTACCACGGACAGAATCTTAAAACCTACTGACCCTCTGAAAACACTTGGCGCTGATGGCCCGAATATTACGTGGCGATTTCAATCACGGCAGACGTACACCACGGAGTGAAGTATAAAACCTACTGACTGTCTGAAGTGGAACCGTTTCGCTTCGTTGCTCACTCTTCCCACGCGAAAACCATTTACAACACCGCATCCCCTTAATCCTCTTCATCCCGCACCCAGAACAACTGACCTGTCTAGCACGTCCGCCACATCTCCAACGCCCGCCGGCCGCCTTCTGTGATAATTGGGAAATCCTTGCCGAACCCTGATGCTTACCGCCCGTCAATTGAACCGAAGTCATATATACTGCTTTCTGGCTAGACGCAATTTAAGGCTCTATAAAAACGTAAACAAGCTGTTTTGTTATGAAGGGTTTTCTATTGTATTACTTTACCGAAGGGATTATTAAATGCGACGCATTTTCGCAGTTAAGTTTTTATAATATGTTAATAGATGAGTTTTATTTATTTCTTTAGAACAACAGAACATGACTCGAATGCGGCGTTGCCGATCATTATTAACTTTTCACTGAAATGCCATTATGGTTTTGGTCCAACTATTAGGTAATATTAGGAGTTTGAATTACCTATGTTAATTAGATTTGAAATGCATATGCATGTTTCCCCAACAAAGAGAATATATTAGAGGGTTGATCATAATAGTGCTACATGTGTCAACTTTAATTTTTTTAATGAAACATATTGTATATTTTTACATTTTTATATTCTACAATCAATTCTAGACATTTTTCATTAATCGTGCTCTATACTTATTTTCAGCCGTTTACGAAATATTAACACTTTATTGCTGCTATGCACCATTGGTATGTTTCTCGACATAGCAACGTTCTAAACTTAAGTCACATTCTTTTGACTATAACAATTTCTTATTTAAGTTTGAGATGTCAAAAAATGACAGGGAATGTTAATCAATTTTGAATTTTGCTCTGCTGATATTTCATCAAAATGCGCCTCGCCGAAGATAAGCGCATTGAAATTTTGATTATTTTGGGTTGTGGAGATAAAAGTAGAAGTCATAGGGAACTCCGTGATATGTTTAATGAAAAATACCCAAATCGCCCGCCTATTGGCCAATCAACAGTGTCTAGGGTAGCAAGCAAGTAGAGAACTTCCCGTACTATTAAAGATAGCGTTAAAAGTGGTCGTCCTGGTATATCCAAGGAGAAAAAAATAAACATATTATTATCACTACAGGAAGATTCTCATAGCTCAAGCACACAACTTGGACGGGATTACGATATTCACCAAACCACCGTATCTAAATTTTTACAAAAAGAGAAGTTTCATCCATACAAACCAGTATCTGTACAAGAGTTATTGGACGATGATCCTGAAAGGCGAGACCAATTTTGTGAAATAATGATTGAGCTAACAGATAATAACGCAAGATTTGTCCAAAGAATTTGTTTTTCAGATGAATATTTGTTTAAATGGCCAGGTTAATAGACAAAACTACTGATACTGGGCACAGGAAAATCCTCACTGGTTCATAGAAAATCACACCCAGTATAATGAAAAGGTTTATGTTTGGGCGGGCATTGTTGAAAATAGGATAATCGGACCATTTTTCTTTGATGAGAGTCTCACTGGAGAAAGATATCTAAATTCCCTTCAAAATGATCTGGTTCCAGCTCTTGCCACTCTGTTTCCAGATGATAATGATCCTGATTTACCAAGTTTAACCTTATGGTTTCAACAGGATGGTGCTCCCCCGCATTATGCTGTTCATGTAAGGGAAAACTTAAATACAATTTTTCCGGGGCGGTGGATAGGTAGACGGGGATCAATAGAGTGGCCACCCAGATCGCCTGATCTTAATTCACTGGACTTTTTTTTTATGGGGCTACGTTAAAAATTTAGTTTATAAATATAAACCCATCTCGGTAGATACACTGAAGGAGTCTATTCGACGAGTAATAAGAGAAATATCTCCACAAGTAGTACTAAATGTACAACAGGAATTTCTAGATCGATTGATCTACTGCAGAACAGTTGGTGGAGAACATTTTTAACATTTTATAAAATAGTTTCTTTTCATTCTTTGTTGTTTGTTTATTTTGTTTTAAAATTGTTAATATTTCGTAAACGGCTGAAGATAAGTATAGGGCATCATTAATGAAAAATGTCTAGAATTGATTGTAGAATATAAAAATGTAAAAATATACAATGTTTCATTAAAAAAATTAAAGTTGACACATGTAGCACTTTTATAATCTACCCTGTACAACATCTCTTAAAAAAAAATGCATTTCAAATAAATAAATTTGACGGGTCCGAGCGATTTTTGATTAAGTCGGCGGCTTTCCATATAAAAGGCTGATTTGTTTCTTTATCATAACCCTGTATATTTAAATATAAGCGGTAAGTACTTATATTATTTTTTTAAGAATGTGCGTAGTTTATCAATTGGATGGTACATCATAAATTATTCTTACGTATTGAAATAAGTGATTTACCGAAATTTTAAGGTCTCAAATTATTTTTGAATGTATGCCTTCATATTATAAGGGCAATGTCGGTCGACTGACTAGCATTGTCTCTCGTCTCAATGAACAAAAACGAATTTTTGTTTCTTTTCTTTACTGCAGATGTCAAAGCCACGTGTTAGAGTAACCCATAGAGCAAAGTGGTCAGTTGAAAACCTGAATGCCGCCAAACGATTATATGAGCAAGGGGTTTCTATGCGAACTGCCCCTAAAAGATGTGAAATTCCGTTTTCAACCTTACAAGAAAGGATTCAGAAAGAAAAATTTGTCACTCCTATTTTGGGTAGAAAAACTGTTTTCACTAGGAAGCAGGAAGTGGAAATGTCGAACTAGATAAAATATCTAGCATCTATATTTTATGTATGTACAGATAAAGAAGTCAGACGCATGGCATTTCAGTTTGCCGAAAAAATGGCATAAACCATAATTTTAATAACGAAATAAAAATGGCTTGTAGGGTTTCAGAAGAGAAATCAAATTGCAGTACGAAAAGCAGAAGCAACCAGTTTAAACAGGACCACCGCCTTCAATAAAAAGGAAGTCGATAGTTTCTTCGAACTCTTACAGCAGGTTATGGAATAATACAACTTTTCATCTAGAAATATCTACAATGTTACCGAAACTGGAATTTCCACAGTGCAGGAATCAGGGAAAGTTTTGGCGGCAAAGGTCAGAAAAGGGTTGGCTCGATGACAAGTTGGAAAAGGGGTCACAACATCACAGTTGTTTGTGCAATGAGTGCCGCTGGAGGTTTTATACCTCCAATGTTTATGTTCCCTGGTCAACGACATTCAGTTCTGTCGGAGAAAAATGGTCCTACTGCAGCAAAATATGAATGTTCCAAGAATGGTTGGATAACAGAGAAACTATTCGTCAAATGGCTTTAGCACTGTGTCGTCCATGCAAAACCATTAGAAAATGAAAAAGTGTTATTGATATTAGACAATCATTGCAGTCATGTCTCCCTGGCAGCCTATGATGTTTGCAGAGCCAATAATATTATCATGTTATCCATTCCACCCTACACGTTGCATAGGACTCAGCCCTTAGACGTTGCATTCTATGGACTACTCAAATAATTATTGGAATGAGTGCAATCTTTACATGAAATCCCATACAGGAGAAAAAATATCTCCGTATGAAGTTGCCTTATTGTTTCGAAGATTTTTTGCTCTTGTTACATCAGTGGGCAAAGGAGAGTCAGGCTTCAGAACAACATGAATCTACCCGATTGACCCTTATGTCTTCAAAGATGAAGATTTTTTGGCGGCTGATGGTTTAAATGACCCATCAGAAGAAATAGCAATCTTTGATAATGGAGTTGAGACTAAGGTTAACGAAGATATTTCATCAACAGGAATTTCAAAATCTAGTCAAGAACTTGTAGGAAGTTCCCAGCAATGTTGCTCTTTGGAAAATAAAGCTGCTGCAATTCCCGAGGCAATTCCTTCGACTTCAAAATCAGCACCTTCCCTCAATTGTAGTTGAAGTCCTCCTTCCAAAACCAAAGGAAAATACCAAAGTGACAAAGCCGAACAGGAGACCTAAACCACACTCGAGCATTCTAACTTCTACACCACTGAAAGACTCATTGGAAGAAAAGGAAAAAAAGAAGAAAGCAAAACAGGAGAAAACCAAGGGTGGAACAAATAAAATACGGTTCATTTTATCGATAATTTATAATTTATTTCATGATAATACACTACAGAATAATAACATTCCAAATGGTATGCCTAAAACTAAACTAAAATAAAATAAAAATTGGTATTGCAAAGTACAGCGTATAAATAAAACAAAACAAAACAAAATAACAGATTAAAATATTTTTAAATGAGTATTTAGCTCGTGTTATATAATTTTTATCGAATAAACGCTTAGCCTAAATATATCATAGTCTGAGAAGTTACTATTATAATTCCGTAACAATCTAGAGATAAAAGCATTCTGTCCGTAATTAGTCCGATAAGTTCTCTCGAAAAACAGTTGCTACTGCCTGGTGCGCCTCATCGGAACCAAAAATAAGAGTGCAAGGCATTACAGTAAATAGCACCACTAATTAGTTTGTGCACGAGGACAAGCAAAGACTTTCTGCGACGGTGTTCTAGGCTCTTCATGCCACAAAAGAGAAGTCTTGTTTCATATGGGAGGTTTTGATAGGGAAACCTTTTGAGTAGCAAATTTGTTTTAGACACGTTCGATTCTACTGATGTGGTATTGATAATTATGCAGGTACTCCACACAATGGAACAATATTCAAGTATCGATCGAACTAGTCCATTATATAGAGTCATAAGTGCCTTTGTGTCGTAAATTTGGCAGGTGTGTGACTTTATGAAATCAAGCAATCTAAAACTCTTCAAAATAATGTTGTCCACATGCATGATGAAGGAAAGATCATTGTCGAAGATGACGCCGAGATCATTGAAGTGCGAGACAATATCCAGATTGGTGTTCTCCACCTCGTAGGTATAATTTGTCGGGGAATTGCCTTTGTAAAATCGAAGGACCTTACACTTGGTCACATTAAGCCTTAGAAGGTTGGGCTTGCACCAGACAACCAACCTGTCCAAATCCGACTGCAGATAGTTGTCATGGGAAACTCGGGAGAAAAACTTCAGGTCATCAGCGTACACCAGACACTCAGACCAATTTAAACAAGATACGACGTCATTTATAAATAGTAGGAATAAGATAGGGCCGATATGTGAGCCTTGAGGAACACCGAAAATTACCGTAAACTCCTTGGAGACTGATCCGCATACGGTAACACGTTGGCGGCGATGAGTTAGATATGAGCTTATCCACTTGAGGTACGCGCCAGCGATTCCAATATCAGACAACTTTTCCAGGAGTAGTGCATGACAGATACTGTCAGGTCAGTATAAATGACGTCAACTTGATGACCAGCTTCAAGCGATGAAACCAAGAAACTCTGATAAACAGCTAGGTAAGTCGCAGTTGAACGACCACTGAAGAAGCCATGATGTAATTTAAAAATATTTCGTCAGTAATAATGGATTCAAAGAGCTTCGGGATGGCGGAAATTAAAGATAATTAAATTAAAATTAAAGAAATTAAAGATATACGAAAATTCCCAACGTCGCTTCTGTCCCCTGATTTGAATACAGGAACAAGGTTAGAAAATTTCCAAGTCTCAGGAAAAAATCCACTGCAAATGATTTTTGAAATAGAGTGCATAAGTGACCAATAAGTGAAGACTGTAGCCCTTTAGTAACGAAGGAGGTATGCCATCCGGCCCTGATTTCTTAGATGTGTCCAAATTAGAGACCTTTTGGGTAATCTCCTCTATAGTAAAACGATGTGATGCTAAAACACTGGCAAACTTCACTGGGTTTCTGTTACTCAAATCAACTCCAGAGTGGTCGGAGTAACAGGACTGAAAATGCAGAGCAAAAGCATTAGAGATGTCACCAGGATCGGAGAATTGATGATTTTTGATTATCGAGCTTCACGAGGTTAGGCAGACATGAGCTCCTTTTTAGATTGTTGACAGATGACCAGAAGTGTTTGACGTTCTCAGGTATTAAGTGTTCGGTTTGGGTTACATACATGAGATACCATAGATCAGCACGAATTTTAGCCTCACGGCGAGCGTTAGAGTTGAGGATGTAATCTTCTTGTTAACCGGGATCTCTTGACTTGAATTTGATGTAAAGCTTATATTTCTGTCCGATTAGTTTACGAAGCTGAGAGTCGAACCATCTAAGGTCCTTCCAACTCTTCATTAGCTTTTTAGGAACATATAGGTCGACATATATTTCTATATTGAGTGAACTCGGAAATCCAAAGCGACTATCTTCCATTGTCTTGACGCGTATCCTGACGTTCTTCGGCCATATTGTGTCCAGTATGTCCGGAAATGCTTCGTTTCCGAGATACCTACAGGGTGTTAAAGTTTTATTTTTATTTTTGTTTCTTCTAAATAATTTTTGAAATAATATCGATATTTCAACTAAAATTGGTATCTAGGGGTTTTTCAAATACGAAATTGATGCTAGTATGGCTCCCACTTGTAGAGGGCGCCACCTACATGTCTTTTTATTTTTTTGAGGAAAAATAGAATTCCTTATCATCTCTACGTGAAGAAGGCATACTTGGTAGACGTCGCTAAAAGCAATGGTTCTCGAGAAAACGAATAATAAAAAAATAAATGACATTTACTTACATATCGGTATACTAATATATTATCAGAGTTTGAAAAATTGCATTTATTTCCTGAACAAAGCCGAAATGAAGAAATTATTAAAAGGTACTTCGCATTAGCCATTAAACTGCCGACATAACAGTGTTATCAAAAGAGAAAACGGCAGTGGCGTACCTACATATTTTTTGTTCCGCTTAAAACTGATAACACCGAGTATTTCCGAAAAGAAGCATTTCCGGACATAAGAACTTTCTTTCATATTTTTAAGCAGGGAAACTTGTCCTGAATTTTTCCGCAATATTAATGAAACACCCTGTATATCGATCATATTCATATAATATGGTGCATATTATATCCCGGTCAAAAATTAATTTTGTCAAATAAAAGGTTGTTATTAGCACAGCGGACAATGATTTCTTAGAGCGAGAAAGAATCATAGTGGAAATCAACGCGCTAAATCGAGAGAGAAACTGCCGCCCTAGGCATTGACTGGATTTAGGAATGGTGAGTTACTAGTAGGTGCAGATCTAGAAATTAATTTGTGGGGGGTCAAAGAGCGTCGAAGGTGTAAAAATAGCGGCGCAGGCGAAAATTTGTTTTGACCACACCCAAATTTCGTTTTTCTCTACTATTCTAATATTTAGCTTCAGCGGTTCCATACACGAGAAAAAGTTTTGGTGTTACATGTTTTAAGTAGTCCCTCATCAAACTATAGGTGTCTTTTGCACGGAAGTAGAACTTTTTTTTATATTTATTTGCCCGGAAAGCCTATAAATTAATATACCGAATATATGCCGTGGCTAGCGCACAATGAATCCGCGCCTATGGCTAGATTTGAGTATTATTGACAGAACAAAAACTGAAAATCTAAGCTGTCCAGTCCGACGTTAGCAACCTCCGTGGTCGTATCAGGCAAAATAAATTAATAACGTCATCAATGTTCACTCCTTGTGTTTTATTAATGTAGGCAAAACCTAGTCCATTTAATCTCTCTTGTCCCAATGTAGACCGGATATAAGGTTTTCGAAGTTTTAAAGCAGAAAAACTTCTTTCATCAGTGGCAATTGTGACAGGTAATGTGGCAAAAATTCGTGTCAAAGCTTGTATAATTGGAAAACACATTGTGGAACAATTGTTCACGGCATCGGTGCAAGTTTTGAGTTTGGTATTAGAATCGATCCATTTTTCT
The DNA here is from genome assembly GCA_963920685.1 of Polydrusus tereticollis. Classification (NCBI taxonomy): domain Eukaryota; kingdom Metazoa; phylum Arthropoda; class Insecta; order Coleoptera; family Curculionidae; genus Polydrusus; species Polydrusus tereticollis. The sequence goes on from OY987328.1 coordinate 24,124,202, forward strand.
CTCCAAAGGCCCCATTCCGCCTTCAATTCTAAAACAGAACCAGAGCCCGACAAATCTTGTTCGTATTTTTGGCAGTTCTTATAATTTCGTCGTCTGTGTATTTATCTAAATAAAATAGAATTATTCTTTCGAGTGGTAATCAAATCTTTCTGCCAATTGAGTATTAACATGGTCCGAAAAAGGTAAGAATATTGTTTTTCTAAAATACTATTTTTTTTTGAAACGGGGATGTTGCTTCTCTGTGTTTGTTTTTTATATACTCTGGGCATGGTAATAGTGCAACCAATTTTTGTTGTACTTTCACAACACTTATACTCCAGTCATATTAGGAATGAGAGATAATAAGCTGGAAACTCGTATACACCTTCATTTTGATGTTCTAAAAGTTGTCTCAAAAGTCTCATAAAATCTCGTGTCTGCGTCGTAAGTTATTCAAGGTCAAAGGTCACACAAATCAGTTTTTCGCGATTATCTCGGTTTCTATAGCTCCAATGATCTTAACATTTATTATAAAATTTGTAGAGCACAAAATTTGCGACAGATTTTGTTTAAAAAAATTTTTCATACGCCCAACCGTTTTTGAGATAGAGGGTAGAGAGCCCGCAGCGCTCAGCCATACTCACTGTAATGCAAGGTCAACCGTGAATCGCAGTGAAAAATACCTTGTATAAAGTTATTAAATCATTGAAATATCATTATCAATAAATAATTTGTACTATTTATTAGTTAATACATTATATTTAACAACATTTTGAATATTATATTTAATATATTCATTTAATAACACTTATCTACTTTGTGTAATTAAAAACTAATCAGATGAAATACTTATTGTATATCCTAATTTTATTTTATAGCAGATTTTATGTAGAAATAAAACGAGTGAATATATTGTAATTTTATATTTATTTAGTAGTTATATATTTCTTACAATTTGAATGGAAATGAAGTAAAAAACTTTAACCTGTATCTCCACAAGTCGACTGGTTCAAAACTATGCTTTACTTGGAAAATAAAATTTCTTTTGAATTTTATTGCACAGTTATTTATTAACAGATCAATCACTTCATCATTTTATACCCTAGCATGGGTATGACATACTAACACGTTTCTAACTTAGACTCGTCAAACAACCACTTAACTACTTTTAAATACTTTTAACCATTTTTACGTGGAGGATTTGCCGTGCCACGGAGCGCAACCTATCTCTGTAGAAATCAGCGTGACACTACTCTGTTGACAAAACATTGTCCGTCTCGTACCGTATACCGACACCTTGACCAATCAGGTGCTAATACGTCAAAATCCAAGATGGTTTATTTCACGTCAAAATACTGTTGCCAACCAATGAGAAAAGACATCCACTGTTACCATGCAAGCGGCCTTTATAGTACTTAAGTTTACGTGTTAGGGAATGATACAGAATCGCCGACCGTTTTTTATGCATAAGGTTTTAATTTAAACTTATATTTTTATGGATTTGTACAACGTTGCCATTACTTTAATATGCGGTATTGCCAATTATATTGCATGTAAATATAATGTACTTTCCTCATTTTTTTAGCATTTAGTAGTTACAAAAAAACATAGTAAATTAGCACGAATGCGGCGTTGCCACTTAGATCAGTAAGACGCCACATTACATTTCCTAGAATTGAGTTCCACGCTTTTACCTTACTTTTGTACTGGGTCACGACAGAAATATGACGTGTGTCCCAAACAGTCGTCATTTACCGGGCATGTGAAAATGTCTATTTCATTGTCATCATCTTCGTTGTCCTGAATCGTTGTGTCCAGGCCTTCCATTCAGGCAAGCTTGCCCATTACACTGGCCACAAGCTAAAGTGCATTGCAATCCCGATTTTCTGCACCCAGAGCGTACACCACATCCATTCTTACAATTACAATAAAGTGTATTGAGTAATTCCTCAGGAGCTGGTGGTAATGTTGTTGTTGTTGGCTCCAGGAGTTCATTTTGCAGCACCCAAATCTATCTAATATCTAAATCATGCCCTAACCATTTTTGAACCTGGTAATAAACACGATTTATATGCTGATGGACTGCTGCACTTGTCGCACTTGTCGGTGGAAGATTGGACAACTGGACAGGTTTATGAAGCTTTGTAGACTTTATGAACTGAGTATATCTAAGATGATCGATATTTCCCTGAGATTTAGGAGCATTATATATCGATAGTAAGATGCGTAATCCATTTTTGTATAATTGCTGTACAGGGCAGTTTTCTTGTACAAAAACTTGAGCCAGTTGGTCGAAATTGGCAAGTTTTTGTAGAGCTTTGATGAAAGTTTTTTTCCCTTTTTTAAACAGCTCAGAAGATGTGTCACAGCCACTGAATGCATGTAAAAATAATATATGTTTTTTAGAAAGGGGATATTTGTCAAAACTTTTTGACGAATAGATTTGTGCTTTGACATTGCCTTTTCCAAATTTTTTAAAGAAATTTTTTTCTTAAAGTAGTTGAGTGCGACCAATAAAAATAACAAGCAAATCTATGTCTTCTCCAATGATGATGGGAGTCCTCTCATGTTTGGATTCTTACGCCCTTTTGCGCCTAAGCTATCGATATGCAAAATATCATTAAATATAATCTATTAACTAATAAATAATACAAATTATTTATTGTTAATGATATTTTAATGATTTAATTACTTTACACGAGGTATTATTCACTGAGATTCACGGTTGACCTTGCATTACATTAACTATGGCTGAGCGTTGCGGGCTCTCTGCCCTCTATCTTAAAAACGGTTGGGCGTATGAAACATTTTTTAAAACAAAATTTGTCGCAAATTTTATGCCCTACAATTTTTATAATAAATGTGAACATCATTGGAGCTATAGAAACCGAGATAATCGCAAAAAACTGATTTTTGTGACCTTTGACCTTGAATAACTTACGACGCAGACACGAGATTTTATGAGACTTTTGAGACAACTTTTAGAACACCAAAATGAAGGTGTATACGAGTTTTCAGCTTATTATCTCTCATTCCGAGGTTGACCCCTTATTTTTGCTTAAGTGACTGCACTATTAGAGTAAATGACGTTAACATTATGTCCTTGGTTTTGCCTAAATCGTTTTAGAGTTTTCTTGGCCAAATCTATTTCTGATAGGGCTGCAGAAAGGTCCTGTTCAGGATTTTGCATTGATGATTGATTTGCACTTCCAGGGAAATTATGAAATTAGCATGTTCTAAATTCTCCAATTATGTTGTTGTTAGCCGGTCAATGGGGAGGGGGGGCTTGAGCCCCCTAAGCCCCTCCCGTAGATCTTCCCCTGATTGGTATAGATCACCTGTTAACACATGGGAAACGACATATTCATCTCCGACCTATATGCATCTCTTGTTACTCGATTCATTGTCTCGACTTTTGGTTTTGGTGCTTTCCGGATCGGGAACAGTATAATTATATGACATGGTGCGACCTCCATCGATAATTATTGTTATGTTTGCTAATTCATTTATGCGTATATTTATTATAAGAAATAAAACACACGCGGGTTCAATTATAGTTTCTATTCATAGTTCGTTTATCACAGCCAGTTTACATTATTTCTAAAAGGTGTTGTTGGAGGTCAGAGAAGAAGAGAGCTCATTTCGAATCATGTATTCCTATTTATAGTAGGGCGTTGTCGCGCATTGCAATGTTGCTATATATTACACACCCCTTTGTAAATTTAAAAATTCTTAAATTTTTATCCATATTCCTAAATAGCTATGTAGCACATTTAGAACTCTTTTGTCTGATGTCAGAAGTGCAGACACTGTATCAAAGTTTTGTACTTTTGTGATACAGGGTCTGGCCTTATTACTCAGACATTTAAAATTCACATTTTTAGGTGTATGTACAATTAAATTATTATTTTTTTTTATTGACCTTTTATGCAATCTTAAATAATTTAATGGTACTTCTCTGGCCTTCCCCTTACTTAATTAAAATTTTTTTTTAAATTTTAGTTTAAGCAATAATATACGTATACATCAGTCAGCATTCATACACATCACCGCAATCATACCTTTAACATATTTGTATAATACTTGTCATCAAAACATTCACATATTACACAAACAATAAAAAAAAAAACAATTTACAACATTTTAAAAATCCTCCTCTGATTCGTCATTGTTGGCGGCAGCCGTGTATTCTTTTAGCCAGTTCGGGGGCTTCTTTGACCTATTCGACTGCCTTCTCTCCACTGTTGCGGGGTTGGTCTTCTGTTTTTTTTTGTCTGCTGCTGACCTCCATTGACTGCGTTGCTGTTTGTTCCTGCGGATCGAAATTAATATTAGATATTTTTGTCAACTCTTTGGTTACACGGTGTTGGGTCTTTCATTTTTTTACTTTAAAACTTGAAACATTGTCTTTGGTTTTAGAATTGTCCACAATTTTGTCTGTCTCACGTTGGTCTATGTCTTCGTAAGTTGGATCAGAACTTTTAAACTTTTATTATTTAAACTGGCCACATTGTCTAAAGGTTCATTTACACTATTGTCCGGGGTGTTGTCAATACTCACCACCACCACTATTATATTTTGCAATCTACTCAAACCTATCTTATCTGCCTGTCTGTATCCGCTTACCGAGGCTTCCGTACCCTTTTTGATGATTTGGTCGACATGCCTCTTGCATACATGTCTATTTTATATTTTTGCTAGATATGTTGTTTTACCAATCCTCTTCACTGTTTCTGCATCGGTCCAAAATTCTTGGTTATTTCTATATATCTTAGTCATAACCTGTTCCTTGACTTTGAAATTTCCAGCTCTTCCTTTGCTGTAATACTTCTTCTGATTCTCCTGAGCTTTTCTGATGTTGATAGCGATTGGATTTTCTTCTGAAGTTTCTGTTTCTCGCAAAAGATCTAGCTTTGCCCTAATTTCTCTTCCAAAAAGTAATTTTGCAGGTGTCTCTCCAGTGGTTTCATGTTTTGTTGTTCTATAGTTTAACAAAAATCTACATACCAGTGTTTCCAATTTAACTCCTTTATTTTCTTTGTCTGAAAGTGCTGTCTTGATTTTCCGTTTAAAGATTTTTACAGCATTCTCTGCTTGGCCATTACTTTGAGGGTTGGCTACTGGTGATGTTTTATGTCTGATGCCATTTTTGCTTAAAAATACTTTGATGTGAACTGAGTTCCATTGTCTGTCACTAAAGTTTCTGGTAACCCATATGTCGAAAAAGTTTCTCTAAACTTGTCTTCAGTCTCTTCTGCTGAAAGTCATTTCACTCTATGTATAACTGGGTATTTACTATATGCATCAATGATAATTAAAAAGTTTACTTTTTTATTTGGCTCTAGTAAAAAATCTGCATGCACACGAGTCCATGGTCTCCCTTCACTTTTCCAGGGTGTATACTGCGATTTTGGGGGTTTGTTTTGGTTTCTTAGGCATGGATCACATGACTTCACCAACTTTTCTATTTCCTCGTCAATTTTTGGCCAACACATAAAGCTTCTCGCAATTGACTTGCATTTGCGCAGGCGCATGTATTTCCTCTAATAATCTTTTTCTTAGAGTTTTAGGAATGATAATTCGGTATCCCCATGTCAAAATACCATTTTCTTCACGAATTTCATCCTTTTTTTGTGAAAAACGGTTTTAAATCTGGATAATTTTTCCATTTTTGGTTTCTAACCATATCCAGAATTCGTTTTAGTTCACTATCCTTTTTTTCTTACTTCTTCAGCATCCACTGGCCATTTTTCACTTGTGTTTATGAAGTTGAAATATTCTCCTTTTCCTTCATATTCTTCATCTGTAACTTTAATGTTTTTTGGAGCTCTAGAAAAATAATTAAGGGGGTTCATGTAACCCGCAACAAACTATTATACTTTTACCTCAACAATTTTTGCAAAAGGTTGAAAACTCACGACTACTTAGGCCCTGATGGTCAGAGAAATCCGTGCAGAGAAGACGTTCTGCCACGAAAAGAATATGTAACTCGACTCACTGTTTAAAAACACTAGACGCTACTAGCCCGAGACATCCGTGGGGAGAAGACGTTCCACCACGGAGAAAATCTTAAAACCTACTGTCTCTAAAAATGAAAACATTTGCTTTGTTGATCACCCTTCCCACGCTAAAACCATTTGCAACACCGCGTCCCCTTAATCACTCTTCATTCCGCAACCCAAAACAACTGACCTGTCTAGCACGTACGCAACGTCTTCAACGGCCGCCGGCCGCCTTTTGTGATAATTGGGAAAGCTTCGCCGAACACTCATCTTTACCGCTCTTCAATTCAATCGAATAGTCATATATTTACTGCTTGCCGGCTAAACGCAATTTAAGGTTCTATAAAAACGTAAACAAGCTGTTTTGTTATTAAGGGTTTTCTATTGTATAATTTTACCAAAAGGATTATTAAATGCGACGTAAATTCGCAGTTAAGTTTGTATAATATTTTAAAAGATGAGTTTTATTTATTTCTTTAGAACAGTAGAACATAACTCAAATGCGGCGTTGCCGATCATTATTAACTTTTCACTGAAATGCGATTATAGTTTTGGTTCAATTATCAAGCAATATTAGGAGTTTCAATTATGTTAATTGGACGGTGTTATGCAACCGTCTAACCCACACTTCGTTCAAATAACGTTTTATCATCGAAAAACCTTTTATATGAGTTAATCAACGATAAGCAAAAATGATCTAACCAATATTTGGCATCTAGCGCCATCTGTAAGTGATTTTCCTACGCCACATATCCCCGTATCTGTGGGATAGAGAATTGTAGAAAACTTCTCAGTGCGTGTACTAGCTTGTTTATCTTGTTGGTGTTAATTATTTATTTATAAACAGTAAGAACTTTGTTGGTGTGTTTTGTGTTCCACGCAGTGAAGGTAAGCTAATAAAACCACCTTATTTATGATTTTCGAGAAAAAAATCTAGTCAATAAAATAATACTTTTTCTGCAGAATGGACATCACAAGAGGAAAAAAATTAGTCAGCTTAGTGTTCGCGCAAAACAAGGTAAAAAATGATCGCTTGCAAAATTGCCAGATTGCCACAACTTCCAAAGATATATCTTCAACCGAAAACCAACCCATCGAAAAGATATTTCTTTGTTCAAGTAATAAGAACCAATCTCTTGAAAATGACAATTTAAACTTGGAACAAGTTATTCAAGATGTTGAGAGTGCCGAGTGTTTAAATAATCCTGCAGAGAAAATTACTCCATCCTCTGTTTTACAAATACGGTATTCCGGTGAAAATGTTCTTGTCCAAAAGCAAAAGTTTGATACTCCAGAAGTAACCACTAAAAATTCAGATTGCTATTTAGACCATGAATCGGAATGTGAAGAGCCATTCCAATCTTCGCAAAGTGAATTTATTCTGGACTCAGAAGACATGAATGATGTAGAACCTACAGAAACAAATACGGGAGTTGAAGAAATAAAAGGGCGAAAAAAGCGCGGACGAAAGAGGAAGATGTTAAATTAAACGGGAGCAGATAGAAAAAAATATACTAACATCAACAAAAAATATATATTTTCGTAACAGATAGAGATGTAGAACCAAAAAAGTTTAATGCTGCATATTCCTGTAACTGTTCGAAGAAATGCACGAATATCGTTGCCTTAGAAATAAGAAAAAGATTATTTGATCAATTTTGGGAAGTTGGTAGTTTCGAAGGACGATGTGTTCTTGTAAGCAAATGCGTTATTTGAGGGATTTTCGTTGTAAGCTCAAAAAAAATGTAGTTTTAATGTCTGGTTGGAGCATGAAGGTGGCAGAGGTACCCAGGAAGTCGGTTCTTGTTTGCGTCAATTTGTTAATGAAATGTTAAAACACCTGTTAAAAAATTGAATATGTGCTGGACAAAACCAAAGCATAAAATTGGTCTTAATGGTTATCCACGTCTTACAAAATCACACATCGCTTGAAACAATTACATTAAAGGGGAAAGGGGAAAGAAAGTCAAAAAGTCTTTCTTCACAGATCCCCTATATTTTAACTCCACTTCGAGAATGGACTATTTCTTTAAATTAATTACATTAAAGTTTTTGCTGTCCGGTCATAGATTTTTACCTAATAACTCGTATTTAGGAGACGTAGAATGCTCTCTAAAAACTTAACAAAGACTGTACACCCTTAATGACTACACAGATGTTATGAAGACTTGTCGCAAAAATAATAAGTTTATTGTTAATCGTATAACACCTCAGTACCTCAGGACATGGTATCAGAAGTAAACCTCGAAAAAGCTATTACCAATCGCAAGACTGATGTTAATAAGGAAATCATAAACTGGCTTAAGTTACATGAAATCACCTTAAAGAAAGTAAATCCTACTCTTTATGAAAAACCATATAACGGACTCAGTATACACACAAGTTAATATTGAAAAGGCAGGAAAAGGACGAAAACCAGTTTTAAAAGAAGTAGATCTACCTCCTCTGTGGCCAGAAGGTAAAGCATTATCTGTAGAGAAAATCAAAGATCTAAAAGAAATTCTTAAACTGGTCCCGCAACATGCAAAACCTTTTTTTAATTTCTTAAGAACTGTAGAAGGGCAAGATTTTGAAGAAGATATTGAAAGGACTGGTGCCGATATAGATTTTAAAAGACGTGATTTACAGAAGTCCTAGTCAAAAAATATAATATGTAAATGTTGTGTGTTGTAGAGAAGGCGCAGTCCTATCTTTTTGTTTAATGCTATTATTTTTGTTGTTTAGTGCAAAACCAACAACTGTTTATATTGAGTTTTGCATAAACCATCTAACCCTCTTTGACATTGTTTTTTTCTGTCAAAAAGTTATTTCTCTTTTTTGTTTGGGTATATATTTAGTATTTATGTCTATTTTTAAAGGTAAAAATAAAAAACATTTCTCAACAATTGATTTTGTTTCATTTGTTTAATCTTTAAAGCTAATTATCTCGAAAAACAAAACTGTTGCTTAGCCCATTGTTGCATAACACCGTTTAATTAGTCTTGAAATGCATATGCATGTTTCCCCAACAACGGTAACATCCCGATAAAAGATAATAAAAATAAACAAATGACCCAAAAGACGGAGCAAGATGAATGTTCTTTGTATACGCAATTATTATGCAAATAACTGAGAGGACTACAAGGGAAAATGCGTGAAATCTAATGCAAGTGGAATGCAGTTTCAGTTTTCGGCAAACTCACAAACGCAAATTCCATCAGCATCATTATATCACAGCCTCTAAATTATCAAAATCTCTATCGGTTCCAACCATTCCCACAGTTAAATCGTTTAGCAACACAACACCTACCATCCAGGACCATCACCAAACATGCAAATCTATAACCATTCAGAACTGTCTCCAAGTTTTCATCCCTCTCAGACTCCATAACCATCATCATCACCAACTTTGCATCCCTCTCAGACTCTACAACCATCATCATTGCCAAATTTCCATTCCTCTCCTTCCCCACAACCATCACGAATTGTTTGCTCCTCTCCTTCTCCACAATCATCACATGACATGCAAATATGTAACCAGTCACAACATTCACCAGTTTTTTATCCCTCTTCTTCCCCACAACCCTCACCACATTCACAAATATCACCAGCTCCAAAAGGTTCATTGATAGAATTTTACGAATCGTACGTTACAAATATGTTTAAGTAGATATGGATACTTTTACTTCTTGTGATAATTGTTGTATCAATGCTTTGCAAACATTGTCGACGCAACTTGAAATAGTGGCATAAATCGGGCATATTATGCCTTATTTCTTCAATTTATTTTCATACAAATAGGAACTTACCGAGACAGGCTCTTATTAAATGACGATAACCACCAGCGTCTTTTTTTCTTCTTTAATTTTTTGAGTAAATAAAATCAACTAAATAACACAAAAGGGGCTGCCGCAACAGTTCCTTCTTCCCTTATTTTGGGAATGACAGTTGGTTTATAGGTTGAGACAAACCCTTGGGCCAAGACGCGCCGTGGGAAGGCTGCCGCCCGAGGTGGTGCGGGATCGTCCGTCACCCGGGTGCGCCCACTCTAAACGACACGGCGCGGCTCGGCCTGCAATATTGAGGGCCGTGGGAAGCCACCATAAGACTATGACAGAATTTTTGGGAATTAATTTTATCAGTTGCTCTTCGATGACGCCAGCAGTCATTTTTTTATGATAATCTTTAGTTAATTTTGACTGAAATTCAAGTAAACCACCGTTTACAAATCTTTGGGACCTTCTTTGGCTTCTAAGTCAGGCAGAGCCTTTAACTTCTTTTATTCTTTGAGGCTTGTGTCGGCCAATCTTCTTATCATTATTTTACAAATCCTTGTTCACTACCTATATGCGTTATTATTAACCTGAGACCTTTACTTGCAGGTATTTTCAAATCAGAAGACAAACCTTCTATAAATGCTGGACGAGAGCTTTGAATATTTTTATCCTGTCATATCTTTGCACTGAATGCCCTTCGTTGAGCCAGGTCTAAATAAAAAATGTTCTTTTTTTGCTCCTATATCTGCCAATATTTCTCAGATACTGCTGTCTCCAAGTAATGTTGGGATCTCCATACTGAAATAAAAATTATGAGTTTTTCTTCTTATGGCACCTCTCACATCCTCATCAATCTGTACAGGTGTCCTTCCTGGCGACTGTTTAGGAAAGGCTACCGTTCCAGATTTTCTTCTCCTAAATAAGAAGCCTGTAGATTGTTGATTCACTAACTCCCGTCATATTGGCACATCCTGATACTAGGTTTCGAACAGTATCAGAGGATGTTTGGTATATAAGTGCGTTATGTACCTTTAAAAGTATTGTCTTCGCTAAGGAATAATTATTCGCCCTTTTTATAATAGACACGCAAGTTTTCGATAACACGTTAAAAACTAAACTAAGTAACCGGAACTATTCTACTATTAAATAAGGTACCTGTGTATTTTAAGACCAGGTATCTATTATTGTCACGCCTATGGTTCATTGCGGATTTACGACTAATGACTCTTCGCTATGCTGTAAACTGTAAACCATCAAGAAATAGAGTATAATTAGTTGTCAAGATTTATTATCTACGTCAAAATTCCACAAAATCTTGGGTGTCCTTAAAATGCGTATGAAAACGACCATAAAAGGCAAATTACCACGGAAATAACTGAAAAGGGTTTAGCGTCTGTTAATAAATAACGTTCAATTAGAAAGCGTTCATCGATTAGGATAAGGACACTGTAGAACAGTTAAAGAACACCATTTCGAACATTTGTTAAAGTAATTTCATTACTTTGTTTACTAATTTTAGTAAGGCTTGTGTTATTTGTCTGTTTGCAATGCTATTTAGTCGCAATTAAAAAGGGCGGTGATAACATTGTAGCATACATTCAAAAACTAGAAAAGCAATATAAATAGAAATAAATATTAAAAATATGTAATCTGAAAGTCAAAGGAAGAAAGGATCTTTCCCTAGTTTTAAATTTGTTTTCTCTTGTAAAAATAGACATAGGCAGGGTGTCTATTTTTCGATGTAATTGCAGGGTATAACCACAGAAAATATTTGCCTAGCTACTAAAACCACAGAACAATAAAGGTTAGAGAAATGTTACAACAATGTTAAAGTTTCGAAACATGGGCCATCTATGAACCAACTGCATGGCTAACCCACCGGCAAAACAGAATTATATTTTACCGATAATGCCATGATGGCATTATAGAAATCTGACATACCGACTGAAGAAATGCGCGGGAATATTTGAAAATATATTATAATTTTTAAATAAATTTTAGTTTTGATTCGATTTGACTGTAACATTACAGTTGGATTTCAAAAGATATATGTTTGGCAGGAATACACAAGCTGCTCGCCTTATAAGTAAATGTGAGCAGCTTGTGATAATTTCTAACCAATTTAAAAATATATCTTCTGGAATACAATTATATAGTAATGTTACAACCAAATTGAATCAAAACCTTAAAATTTATTACACATGAATTGTTTTTATTACTGTTTTTTTAATTATAAAACAATGTCTAGTGAATTATCATAATAAAAGAAAATATGATCAAAATATATTTATTTAGAATATTTAAATTAAAAAGATACCTACATATGATTTAAGAATACAATATACAAAACTAAAGTCATGATATTTTTAAGAAATTAGATTTTCTCACTGATAATTATTACAGCTAAGGAAGCCTAGGAGTGTGGTTAGACTGAAACAGAAAAAAAAGTTATTTTCAATTAGGATATAAGGTACAATAGGTACGAAAACTTTTATATCTTGCCCAATTAGAGTGAGGAGAGAAACATTGGCCAGTTAAATTGCATAGCAGGTGCAATGTAGTAATGCTGGTATCAGCTGTACCCTCCCCGAGACACATGTAAAAGCTTACACTCTCAAGGACTACATTCGAGGACACTGTATATTCTACTGTATAACCCTATACTGTACGAAAACAAGTAAAACCCAATTAAAGGAACATATTCCAGTAAATACTCTTCATACCTATCACTAAATTTGCAAACAAATCCATGGAAAAAATATAATACCTATGTTATTCTTCCTATATTGGATTTTAATTTATTAAATGTCATTTTTTTATTAACTCATTAATGCCGAGGTTTATAGATTATAGTAAACTTCATTTTCCAGTTCATCTCAGGCTAAACTTTATTTTTGAAAATAAACCGAACTAACCTAACCATAAGTAGACTAAAGAATATCAATAACGGTATACATATATCCAATGTTTAACTACAAACAAATTGTTTGTCCTGTACCTAGACACAGACTAATTTAATAGTATTTAAACCAAAAACATTTCCTAAACTTGTATTTTATAGAAGGCAATGCAGTAAGAACTTAAGTGAGTATTTATTTATTTCAGTTAGTAGAGTAGAGTAGTTATACAGTTATTAGAAACTACAAGCTACAGAAAAATAAGGATTACTACAAGCTGTTAAACATAAGAGAAAGTGTAGGTGTATGTAAAAATATTTACTTTAACTGCAAGCAAGGTAGGTAAACAGAAGTGACTCACCAGTTTTGAAAAATTAGGAAGGAACTAATTAATATCATTTTTACCCAGACACACTTCAAAAGATCATTATTAGAAAGTTGTGAATCTAAAACTATACTTATCAACTTACTTTAGTATAATACTTACAATAAAAATATACTTCCAAAAATCATCAATCCCAAAGCATGGTCGACAGCGAAGTTTCAGCTAAAAAATATCCCAAGAAGGAACTTACTTGCTCATGAAAAAATAAACTAAGGACTTAGATATCACTATAAACTTACCAAAAAGCCCCACTAATTCATTCCAAGATCAAATTAAACCCATTTTATAAAGAAAAAAGTCGTGGAAAAAATCACAAACGCGTCAGAAGACCAGACAAGAAGTAAACTGTCAGTCATAAAATAAATCAGTGTTACAAAAAAAAAAAAACACTAGGTTTTTAATGTTTTTGTAAGATTTTAACCGAAAATGATGATAGTATGAACTTAAATTAATTACATACCCAATTAAATCATTAAAACTTATTAAAAATATTCGGTTAGCGAAGATTATTAATGAAATCTTACCTCGAAATAAGAAAACCAAAAGTTACTAACAGATACGTCAAACCCTCCCGCCCCCCTGACATGAACTGCCCATAAATTGCTTGTTGCCCTACTCTCGTATTTTAGTGACACCCCCCTGACTAAAACTACCCTCGAAAATAGCAAAAATAATAATTTTATTTATTGCCTTCAAATTTTTGTTGTTAATCAATTCCATAACAACAAAAATCACCTAAGCCTACTTTTGCGTGTCAAATTTGTCATTCAAAAATATGTCAATTAAAATATAATACAGGGTTTTCCAGTTTACATCGATACAATATAATTTTCTATTTTTTAATGATATCTATCAAGTGTTGGATAAAATTTTGTATGGCACTTGTGTGTTAAGTCATATAAGTCACTTGGGAATTAGCTCTCTCGGCCTACGGCCTCAAGGGCTAACCATTTCCCAGCGTGACTTACACCGGGTGTTGCATCGTCGAGCGGGACATAGGAAATCCCATGTAATTTTAAATGGGGTCAATTATTGGCTTCCCTAATTATTTTAGAGAAAAATTCTATTTAGGTTTGTTAAAGAGCACTAAAACCCACATTCAAAAGAATAACTTTAGATATTTTTGATGAGCCCGTTTACGGGTTATCGCCGATTTCTTTTTAACTATTTCTCCTTTTTATGGCCCCGTATTTGCGGGCACCAGTCAAGGTAAAAGATGACTGTCAAATAAAGTTGTAATTTTGAAATGTGTGCTTTATTGTTATAAAAACTCGTACATCGAAAATATTAAAGGTGTATTTATGAGTACAAATTAATCTGAATAAAACTAAAATAAAGTATTCAATTACAAGGTTAATTATGACATTTTACATGTTTCAATATTTTACTAATTAATAGGTAGGTACTATTAAATTGTTAGAACTTTAGGATTTAAGAAGATGTTCAAATATTCCTCCATTGACTGCTAGACAATAACCGATGCGATCATAAAATTCTCTTCTTACATTCGCTAGTTGGTAAACTGAAATTCTATTGCATTCGGCAGAAATAGCATTTTTTAACACGTCTAGATTTGGGTATTTTTTATCTTTGTATATCCTGTTTTTTAAATGGCCCCAGAGAAAGAAATCATTTGGCGATAAATCAGGAGACCTGGCTGGCCAATTTACTGTATGATTTAAGCCAATAACATTTCCATTAAAAGCACGGTTTAAATATTCCCGGACAGCCAGGGTACTATGTGCCGGGCAGCCATCCATTTGGTACCAAACTTCCTGATTTTCCTTGGCGGCATCATGTAAAGTAGGTAAAATATGATCTTCAAGTAGTTCCAAAAAATATTCTGCATTTAAATTTCGTGTAAGAAATAATGGCCCGATAATATTTTCTCCGAAAATCCCAGCCCATACATTAACTTTTTGTGGATATTGCGTCCTTGTTTCCACAAACCTGTGTTGGTTTTCTTTGCTCCAATATCGATAATTTTGAACATTGGGTTCATTGTTTAAGGTAAATGTGCATTCGTCAGTGAAACAAATGTTTTTTAAAAATTCCCTATCCATGTTTGCTCTTTCCATCATACCAAAACAAAACTCCTGTCGTCGTATTTCGTCCCTATCTCTTAGCTCTTGGTGCTTTTCATATTTGTATGAATAATGTTTATGTCGTTTCAAAGCTCGTAACGCTGTGGTGTGATCTAATCCTATGTCATCCTCAAGTTTCCTTGTGCTGATCTTCCCATCATTTTCTTCCACGCACAATAAAACTTGCAAGTCCCTATCATTTCTTGCATCTCTTCTTTGTTCCTGCCTTTCTTCACATCTGCAGTTATTTATTACAGTGCCTTTTGTCTCAAATTTCTTGATAGTCCTTTCCACTGTAGATTTTGCAGGTATCGGTCTATTCGGATACAGAGCAGCAAACATGTCTGACACATTTTGATAACTATTTCCTTGATAATACCATTTAATCATCAATATTTTTTCTTCAGAAGTGTAATTCATGGCTAATATTTTCGATGTACAAGTTTTTATAACAATAAAGCACACATTTCAAAATTACAACTTTATTTGACGGTCATCTTTTACCTTGACTGGTGCCCGCAAATACGGGGCCATAAAAAGGAGAAATAGTTAAAAGGAAATCGGCGATAACCCGTAAACGGGCTCATTAAAAATATCTAAAGTTATTCTTTTGAATGTGGGTTTTAGTGCTCTTTAATAAACCTAGATATAATTTTTCTCTAAAATAATTAGGGAAGCCAATAATTGACCCCATTTAAAATTACATGGGATTTCCTATGTCCCGCTCGACTTGTACCATAAATACCTAACTATTATCACTGCCTATTATGCCACTGTCATCTACAAAGGACGGTGGATATTGATAATACAAGAAAATACATATTTAAAAAAAAATGTTTCTTATATCTGAATTGAAGCTAAAAAAAATTTCGGTGTTAACTGGGTTAAATCAAAAAGACTTTATTTAAAATCAGTAAAAGTACTAAAATCCTAAAATAATTGACGAGGTTATATAACAATGTCATTCATGACATTTACATTTGACATACGTTAATACCATATAGACCTATAAATACAAAAGTTAATACCTAGGTAGGTACCTAACAAAAGAAGTACCTACTTTATTTCCTTGACAATACCTCTCAAGTCAGTTGCCACTTTTGACAGCGATTTTTAGTAAATTAGTTGGCTAGTTTAAAGTTTTCAAGAAATTAAATTAAAAAATAGTCATGGTAAGTAAATTGGTACTACCTATATGTAATTTAGTATCTCCAAGCCAAATCATCTGCAACAAAATATTTTTTTTAGCCGTTTTCAAAGTTTAAAGGAAATTCCTGTTGCATTTCGAACTGTGATACTAATGGTAAACCACAATTATTTTTTAACGTTCCCAGCAATTTTACCACATGTTCAAAATGGCTGCCCGTCCTTTCAAGCAACGAACAGATCGTTAATGCCAAATCATTGATTTGTGTACGTCATTTTAATAAACCTGACATTTTGTTGAAGGAAAATGGAGAGGTAATAATTTTTAAAATGGATAACTTTCAAAAAATGAAGTTTGCGCGCAGTTGCGTACATAAAAATTAATTTCTAAGTGAACTCAGTTTTCTTTTAATACGAGTCTTTTACTATTGGTTCTGGTGTCTTTTAAGACTCCTCGAATTTTCATTTTTTTTGGGTTCATTTGAAAGATTACATTAAATAGGAGAGAAGACAAAAAAATTGCGGACGAATCTAAAAAAAAAAAAAGAATTAAATCTCATTAACACAATTAGAGTAATAAGCATAATCTCAGGATACCCAGGACATTTATCGGAATGTATTTTTAGAGAGTGATATAAGATATAATAATCCAGTTTAAAGTGTGTTTGTTTTCTTATCAACCAACATAACGTCGTAATTAATTTTTGACATTTCTGATTAAAATCCGGGATACTTCGTTGCAAACTGTCGTATTTGAAGCGGTGCTGCCAAGTGTAATTTCTAATAATATGTCCTATAAGAACCTAGATCAGGAAAAATGTATAAATTAAGAAAAAAAACAATTTCTTTTATGGCAAATAAAGAACTGGGGTTAACACCTTTTCTTTGATGTAAGTTTAATTTAAGTACCGCGGAAATATTAACTCTCACATATATTATGCATTTGAAATGCGAATTGGTAACTACTATCTTTTCTTTTTCGCCGTATCGGCTGAAACGGATTGGCAACAAGGAAGTGAACTGGATGCGGGTTAGTGCCTGTTTAACCAATATATATTTTGAAGAAACGTGGAGTCAATATCTATAAATAAAAGTGCACGAAGTCTGCTTCACTGATTTTTTATTATATTAGAAAGAGAGACATGTTTCGAGAGTATAAACTCTCATCATCAGCCTCTGCGAGCCAACTGTATCATACGAGTAGCATTATACGTAAGCATGCTAAATAATTCGTAACAAGAGAAAGAGGAGATTGTAATTGGAATAATTAAGGGTTAAAGTTTAATTAAGTAAAAAAGGGGAGAGATGAAATATTAATTGATAAAATTATGGATTTATTCGTGTGTTCAACCAAAGAAAATTATAGGTCAGTAGAAGTGTAATCCTTATGAGCGGCGCGAGAGGCCGCTGTACAAGGTTAATAAACAGACAATTTTGCAACAAATTTGAATTCGCGCGTCCCGTGCTCAGCTTGATGGAGAGCTGCGTTGCCAATAGTTGTACACTTTCTTAGAAGGTTGCAATAAAATTGAAATATAGAAGTGAAAGTAATTGTATCTTTTATTAGCTTAATCTTAATAAAAAGAGCTAAAATTGGCTACAGTCAGTGAAACAAGACACTTAATACAACCACACGGAACTAAGTTTTAAATTTTCTTATCAGATCTCGGGGCGAGAAGAATCACTAATCTATTTCATTCCATTAAAATGTGCTTGTGGCGCAGTGGTTAGGGCGGCGTCTGTTAGACAAGCAGTCGCGAGTTCGTTTCTACTTGCAAGTGTTTTTTTTAAGTTTTTTTTTTGGTGCTTTGAATTTTTTGTAAATTTATTTCTACTATCCTAATATTGGTGGATTTATAGGTTAATAGTATAATATTTGACTAGCATGGTATAGCTTTATTACTTGCGAGTAAAATACTATAGTTTTTCTATGATCATGAACTCATTTTTAAGAATTTATTTATCACAAAAAACTTTACCTACGACTTTCTGTAAAAGTGAGCAAAACAGTACAGTTAACTTGGCAAGAAAATGCCTTATTACACACGCGTGTTGACAAGTTTATTTCAAAAGTACTTTTCAAATCTAGGAATCAATCTGAAATTTTAACACATGCATATGGTGCCAATTTTATTTCTTTTACGCAATAAAGCAGCCTATAAGAGGATATTATGTACCAATTTTGGTTTATTTCCCTCTACTTAGTCGGAAGAGAATTAAAAAATTAATATTTTTTTTTAAATATATCAATATACAGGATGTTATTTAATAAGTGTCCGATATTTTACAGGACAATTCCTCAGTTATTTATAAGGTGAAAAGTTCATGTGAGCATGGGTCCGCAAGCCCTTCATTTTTCAGATACAGGGTGTTAGAAATTTATTTTTATTTTTAATTTTAGTGTAACCCTTAATTGTAGGGGGCTCCACCTACAGGTCTTTTTTTCTTTTGGGGGAGTCACAACTTTTTCGTGCATGTATGTATCACATTTTCTAGAAGAAAAATCGATACCTCTATCATCTTTACGTGAAAATGGTATGCTTGTCAAAAGTCGCTACAAGCAGTGAGATACATTGATTTAAATTAATCGATGCATGTGTTTGTCAAAAAGTAAATCAATTTTAAAAATTTTTTTTTTTATCGACATAGAAACATTTCAAACGTTAATTTTTAAACAACAAGAAACAACGAAACACTAGATATAAAACTAAATCAAAATCACAATAAATGTTGGAAATGTCCACCTCCTTGCTGTATGCAATTTTTAACACCCTGTATCTCAAAAATGAAGGGTTTGACGACCCATGCTTATATGAACTTTTCACCTTAAAAATAACTGAGGAATCGTCCTGTAAAATATCGGGCACTTATTAAATAACACCCTGTATATCCTATATCTAAACTGGTCAACAAAAAGATCGTACCATTCAATTTTTAGACCTATTTTCAAATTGCTGTAACTTTTTTAAAAAATTGACATTTTTTAACGTAGTTTCCAAATTTGGAAAGCGCGATTTTTCTACTTTAACCTGTATTTCATTTATTTTTGGTAGAATCAATATTATTATGATATACAGGGCGATCAATAGAGTGCTGCAAAAAAAACACAAAATTTTAGTGTGTGCATTTCAGTGGTGATTTTTTTTGGTCGTTACAATATGGGTTTTTACCAAGGTAGGATCAATAGCTCTAGACGTTTTTGCCAGTTTTGGATTGATGACCTCTGGCTTTATATAGACCACTAGACGTCAAAGTTTGGTAATCATTTCTTTAAAACGCTATATAACTGGAAAACGGATTGATGGATTTCAACGAGTTTTTCACATTCAGAAAGCCCATTTCATGGAGATGTTCTATGACCTACGTATTTTACGAAAGGTGAGAATTTTATTAATATACGGGGCCAACAATCACCAAAAACGTAACTGATTCTGAAATCTTAAATGTATGACAAATGATTGGACGCTAATAGGACCATATGAGTCTGTTTTGTTTTAAAATTGACCGAGTTGATGTTTGGGTCAATATTTCGAAAAAATGTCTACCGTTTGTCGATCAATGCTGTTTAAGTACCTGTAAAATACTCAGCAAGAATGCGTCCTGTATCATGGCATCAGGTCTGAATGGCAGTTATTCCAACAACGTCTTTTAAGTTTTAAACATTTCAAAAGATAAATTGGGGTATTTGATCGAGTATTTGATATTGAAGTCATTAAAAAAAATTAAATGTTTATTTGCGCGCCATTTGGACAGCAAAGTGTTTCACTTATAAACAATATTAACAACATTAATGGTAGCAAATAAAATTGATTAAATTTTAACAAAAAAAAAGTAATAACAAATAAAATTAATAGTGAGTAGGTCCACCGTGAACCCTTAGAACTTCCATTACTCTTCTTGGCATGCTACTCACCAAGTTTGCAAGGAAGTACTGGGGAATAGCCTTCCATTCCTCTCTTATTGCATTTGCCAATTCATTCAAGTTGTTAAAATTATGCTCTCCGTCATTCAATCTTAGTTTCATCCAACTCCATACATGTTCCATCACATTCATATCTGGTGATCTTGCAGGCCAATTCATCCTTTGGATATTGTTATCCCTTAAGACTTCGTTGACGATTCTGGCTCTATGTGGTGGAGCGTTGTCATCTACCAAGACAAAATCGTCACCAAAGTTTTGTGCAAAAGGAATAGCAATATCCCGAATGCACAGTTCTCGATACCTTTCAGCATTCATCGATTCTCCTATCAAAATAACCAAATCCGTTTTCCCGTTCAACATCACACCACCCCAAACAAGAACTCCTCCACCTTCAAACGGCACTCTTGCACTCATATTTTCTTGCAGATATCGTTCATTTCTTGCTCTCCAGCTTCGGCAATTTTTGGTAACATTTAGGGCCCTACAGCGATTAACGTTTTGCATTATTAGACGATCTTGCCTGGCTGTTGTTTTTCTGGCTCGTCCGCAGCGACCTTCTTGGCGGTAATTTGGACTACCATAGGTCCGTGCTCTAGCTAGTGTCCGTTTAACGATAGATATTGTGGTGTTCACAATTTCCGCAATATCCTGTATAGTACGGCCTTGATGGCACAACCTGTAAAATTATTACTTATTTAACTCTATTTTGTAAATTTCGGTAGCCAAAAACTTACCGCACTATATTTCTCAATACATTTTGGCTTAGTCTTGGCATTTTTAAAAAGTAAAATTAGCTTTAAAAAAGACAAAAATTTTACTTTAATTAAAAATATTCTATGACAATGACATTATTTCATCGTTGCTATAGAAACGTATTGCTGCTATAGGTAACTTCATTGTATAATTGGCATCAACTTAGCCTTGGAAATTTATCAATTTATTGAAATCCATCAATCCGTTTTCCAGTTATAGCGTTTTAAATAAATGATTACCAATATTTGACGTTTATTGGTCTATCTAAAGCCAGAGGTCCTCAATCCAAAAACTGGCAAAAACGTTTAGAGATTTAATCCTACCTCGGTAAAAACCCATATTGTAACGACTAAAAAAAAATCACCACTGAAATGGCACGCACTAAAATTTTGTGTTTTTTGCAGCACTCTATTAATTGCCCTGTATATTATATCATAATAATATTGATTCTACCAAAAATAAATGAAATACAGGTTAAAGTAGAAAAATCGCCTTTATGTCCGTTTTTTCGTTTTTAAATTTTCTTGTGGCGTTGCCAAGTAATTATTTTTTTTTTGGGAAATTTTCAGTGGCGCGATAAATAAATCATTGCATGGGGCATTCAGCTTAGTTAAACAAAATTTTTACCATTAGTACCTTAAGATACGCGGTACATACCCACCCTATTGTTTTTGAGGTTTATGATATAGGGTGGTTCACGTAAGAGGACACACTGCCTTTTGTCGCAAACCGTAAGAGCTAATCAAACAAATTATAGTTGCGCGTGTCTAGGCGAAATTTAAAACCGTGCATAAATATTGGGAAAAGTACGCTGTTTTCAAACAGATTATTATTTTAATTATGGATCCTGTTGCTAGTTCAAGTTCGGCTGAAAGTGAAAATAGACTTTTGTGTGAGTATATTGTGTGTCAGATAGTGGTAAAAGGATTTTCCACTTATATTTTTGAGGAAAATTCGAAATATCATCCCCGATGGGGAAAAAATTTAAAATTTTCTGTTATTAAAATATTTTAAAATAAATTTTAAATTTATGCACTTCATAATATGCGTAATAATTTGTCAAGATTTACCCAAAAAAGGGCGTGGCACCCCAAAAATTTTCGCCTGCGGCGCAAGAACGAGCGCCTTCGGCGCAAGATACCGTAACACTTCCGGTGGCCCTGGTTACAGCTTCCCATTGTGTTAAAGTCTGGACACGCCACTGGCAAGACCCAAGTGACTATGTTGCTTCAAAATAAAGCAGAAGTTAGAAATTTGTTTCAAGAAGGTGGCAACGGTGAACCAAAAAGAAAATTTCCCAAACCGAAGGACTGGCAGTGGACCAAGTTGTTTTTAACTGACCCTAGTAGCACCCAACATTGACAAAATATATATTACGGTAATCTCTATGCAATATTGATTATTGGGGCAATATTGTCAACATACTCGCAATATTTATAAAATATTGTGGTTTTGTAAAATTGCAATATAAAAAATACATATTTTAAAAACATTTATTTAATATTTTAGTACATCTTCTATATTCAAATTTATTTGTAGTGTTGTAGATATGTGTTTTCAATTTATTCACAATATTTAATAAACATTGTGCTTTATTGAAACACAATGTTTAATAGATCTTTAAAAAATATTTATTATATTATATAACGTATCCTTTTTTTGGAATATAATAATTTGACATATTTTTTTTTTATTGCCATAACATAACTAATGGTTGCTTGAAACAGCTAGAAGATGGCGCTGTATCTATTGCACTGCCTTCGTGGCCAAATGTCATCGGTCTAAGAAGTTTATTTTATCCGAACATAGGTAAGTCTATCGGAATGACAGACTAAACAGGCAGAGGGGCGAAACCATGGTTCTTGTCAAAAAGCATATCGGTGCGCAAGCCGTGCCAGCTCATCAAACTGTGCTCATATAGAGGGCACATTCATCAAAATTAAGTCCAGAAATGGCTGGAAAAAATTGGGTTCTCTCTACTGCAGTCCCTCTGTCAACTTTGACGGACGGAGACTATCTGGCAAAAATTTTTGACTATGATGATTCTATTATTATAGGGGGAGACCTAAATGCAAAACAACGTATTTGGGGCTGCCGAGACCAAAACACGAGAGGTCTTACCCTGTATAACAAGTCACTGGACTATAATTATCATATCTTGCCGCCGGTGGAGCCTACACACCACCAAACAGGCTCCACGAAACAAGCACTTACTAATATTCGGGCCCATAATTCAAGCAAAATGTCTAGGACTAGATAACTTCAAGGCATCAAATGAATGGCTAGAAAAATTCCGTTGTCGGCACGATATTACCTTCAAGAAAATGTGTGGCAAATCAGCCGATATCAATATCGAAGACGTAACTGCTTGGAAAGAAAGGCTATTGGCCATTTTAAAGGAATATGCCCCAAAGAACGTATTTAATGCAGATGAGGTAGGCCTCTACTATCGTGCATTGCCAACAAAAATATATGCATTGAAACATGACAAGTGTACTGGAAAAAATACAGCAAAACAACGCTCTAAAGATTTATGTAAAATTTGCTAAAATTTCATAGATTTCCGAAAGTTTCCCGAACCAATAAAAAATTTCAGAAATATCAACATCTCCTCTAGTATTAATTCCCATTAACCAGCATTAACTGATGGTTTTGGTTATTTAGTTTAAAAGTTTAGTGGTTCTGCTGCTCTGCAGCCCTGAAACAGGAGCCGCCACTCGTATATTAACAAGACACGGGATAATCCCTGTTTCCGAACGGTAAACACAAATTAATCAAACTATATATTTTTATGAGACGGTGAATGAAGCCAGATGGCTCCATCTCGTGGTGCTGGTAAAGAACACCAATTCTTAAGCATACCTGCGCCCTCTGACATGGACTTATAAAGCCACAAATATCAGAGGATCTCCTGCAAAGACATCGAGTCACAATTGCAGGAGTCCTCGCTAGGCAGCGCTATACCCAAGCTGGGCGTCGGTTTAGTAACCGAAAAACTTAACAAAAATCAAGGGTTTGCTTTTTCTTTCTGCCAGAACCACCCTCAGACGCAGGACTCCTGCAATTGTGACTTAATGTCTTTACAGGAGATCCTCTGATATTTGTGGCTTTGTAAGTCCATGTCAGAGGGCGCAGGTATGCTTAAGAATTGGTGTTCTTTACCAGCACCACGAGATGGAGCCATCTGGCTTTATTCTCCGCCTTATCCCGTTTTATCTGTTTTAAAACAGACACCTATGCTTTTTCCTTTTGCCAGAACCTATAGTCTCACTGACGAGCTGTAATACAGCGAAACGCGTCTGAGGATGGTTCTGGCAGAAGGAAAAAGCAAACCCTTGATTTTTATATATTTTTAGATTGTTGCTATAGACTGCAATGCCTTGTCCAACTTTCTGAACCGTTCAACATCAAACGAGGCAGAATCAACACGTAAAAGAAAAATTATGAACTATTACCCGGACTATATGTTTTATGTAATAGACCGGGACGCAGTACCCGTCAACGTCAATTCCAAATATCTTGACGCCGAGGATTTTTTAAGAGATTTCACAACCCTGCTGTGTGAATGCTACAGCAGATTAGAAGGCTATACCTTAGGCTGGACACTTAACATATCCCATAATTTCCTTATATACTTTTATATGCATTATAATAAGGTGAAGAGCACTGTTAAAATTGATAGGGTGAGTTACACTTACACACAAAATTAAGTTTGTAAACTGAGCCATAGGTGCGGTTTGCATTCACTCTGTATGTACTAAAAACAGATAAAATAATAATCTCTGACTGTACTAAAGCTGTCACAGAAGAATTTAAGGTTGGCGAAACATTATTCCTCCTTACCGCCGATGCTGCCATATATGTTCAATTGTGTTGAACATGCAATGATAAGGAGGAGGTCTTAACACGGTATGACCCATTCCTGTCGCCAAAGTGTCACAATAATATTGCTTTTTTATTGAAAATAATTTTAAAGTTGCGAACAATTGCTTTTTTGTGTAATTTTCCTCGAAATACATATTATTTTCCATCATATAGTCCTGGATGGTAACTTTGTGTCTTTGGAACACGGAACTTTATTTAACCTACGACTATGGTAGCTAGCATAATCCGTCACTATCACACTATTTGGTGATATATTTGGTAATAATTTATTTTTAAACCAGTCTTCAAATAGTTCTGCCGTAGTATCATCGTGATAATCAACAAGGGAGTCTTTTATATATTTGGCTGATAAGGCCAAAGCGTTTCGTATAAATCCGTTTTTTGTCTCAGCATGAATTATTGTTACACGCTTACCTTTATTTGATGGAGCTTTGGTTCTGCATTGACCCGATATATCTACCCAACCTTTATCTGGAACTTTCTGAAAAACCACGTTTAAGAAGGGTGGTGTAAACGTCGAAGATTACTTTTTTTGTGTCAACTGATAAAATACCACGCTTTAATTGGTTCTTATCACGACCCGTAGATCCACTTGGCATACTGGTTTCTTCCCACAGACGAAACATTCTTAGATATCAGTGATATCACGTTTAATTGGCAACAAATAACTTCTTGTCTAAACCAATACAAACATCTAACTGAATTTTAAAACCAAAAAATTAGCATATTTAAATAACTAAAATAAACCTATTTGATTTTGCCCTAATTATTTTAAGAAATATAATAATATAATAGTCTTTAAATAGATCCGTACCTGGAATCCCCAGATCAGGTGTCCGATCCATGTTTTATACTAGAAAGCAAAATAATTTATAATATATTTGAAGGCAGCCTTAATGCAAATAAATATTTGAAAATTCTGCAAAACGTTATGCCGGAAATAATAGATGACGTGCCCTTAGCGGGTCTCAATAACTTGCATCTGCAACAAGATGGAGCACCCGCTCACAAAGCGCTAATTATCAGAGCATACTTAAACAATAATTTCCCAGGCCACTGGATTGGAACTAATGGACCTGTAAGATGGCCACCAAGGTCACCCGACTTGTCGGTTTTAGATTTCTTTTTGTGGATATACCTTAAAAATAAAATTTATTCTATTCAATACCAAACAATTTCAGATTTAAGAAATGCCACTGAAAGAGCATTTAGGGAGTTACAAACGCGGCCCTTTATTATTCTAAAGTCATTAAGGCGAATAAGAACTATGTGTGTGAACATGTCTAAGGCATAATGGAGAACAATTTGAGCAATATTTATGAGAAAGTTCTATAAATTTTCAGCTCTTGATTCTAATGTTTTACATAGTAAAACACAACTCGAATTATGCATTGTCATTATTTTTACTGAAATAAAACTGCTAATTAGATTAAGGAATCCAAAATATATTTCTTCTGCAGTAGTTATCATACCAGTAATAGTTTTTTTAAATACCCGTCATGGCCTATTAACAAGAAATGTATATTTTTTAATAAAACGTAAATTTCGTGCTTAATATTAAAAATAAGGTATTATATATTTCTAATAAACTAAATTAGATTATTAAAAATATATAGGGTGACCCATTTAAAAAAAAGCAAGTTTGTCTTTTTCTCGAAAACTATTGAACGTAGAAAAAAATTGAGTACCTACGTCACTGGATTCTACGTAAAAAACTACAAAAATAATATTTGTTTTCTCTTTGATAAGCTACAGGGTAACCTAAATGTTTCAAAATGTAAAATTTTCAAAAACATCCCGTATATCAAAAACAAGGAGGAAAATTCTGATTGCAGCATCTTTCGTCTCACGAAAAAAGTAGCACAGTGCTGCGAAAACCGTATTCTTCTATCTTTACTAATACCGGAGAGAGATACCCCGTAAAACCATCGAAAACTGGACAACCTGTACACTTATTAATGTATTTCTTTTATCTATTGCTTGTTGTACGTTTTGAATTGGATTTTGTATATTTTGATATTATTATATCTTTTTTATTAATTTATATATCAGTCTCTCTGGTACTTAATTGCTCACTTTCTCTGATAGGGTCTCCCATTTCTTTTGTTGCCTAATATGACCTTGTATCTCCCTGTGTAAATTTAGCTTAGCTTTAGCATCTTGACTTGACTTCACGACACAGCACACTTCCTTTCAGAAATATATCTGATATATTTCGAGTGTTTCATAAACATAACCTTTCATATCAATATTTCTGAAATATTTCTGATTCATTACACCCAAAAAACAGTTGCACACCCTGCCCTTGACACTTGATGAACCAGATGCAGAAAAACCAGCCTGTTCCCCTTACTTTATGTTTTGTTTGTGTAATGTTCAATTAACAAAAATTATTATTAGGCATTGTTATTTGTCGGTGAACTGTGCTACTACCGAATAATTATATTATGGATAATAAAACTAAGGTAAGTCTCTATTTTAATAATAGGTATATTAATAATATTCGGTTAGGTTCATTTTATGATTTTCCCGCTTTAGTTTATTTATTAAACTTGAGTTGTTACTGTTGTGAATTGGAATATTCAACAGGTACAGAAGAAGAATGAAAAAATTTTAAATTACAAAAACATTAATAGAATAATAAAAGAACCGATTGTCCCGTGAATTGTAAGAACTTTGAATACCTATAAAAGTTGATAACAAATTTTGGTTAAACTTTCTTGTCTTTATAATGGAATATGTAGTTTTAATATTGTTTATGTATCAAACATTGATGTATTAGAGATTGGTATATTTCTACCAGGGACCTATAATATACAGGTCGATTTGTAAAACTTTTCGCCACCGCTCCTGCTCATTGTCACCGTTCCCGCTCGTCGCCACCGCTCTTAGGATATTTGTAAAACACGAACTTCACCGCCGTAAATTCGCGAGAGCAGTAACGTATTTTGAGGTTATTAACGACGAACAGCACAAGGTCAGCGAGATAATTGGTCATGTTGGAAGTACGAGCGGGAGCGGTGGCGGCTTTTATAAATGCATACATTATTCCCCTTTAGGTTAAGTTGCGACGGGAACGGTGGCGACGAGCGGGAGTGGGGACGAAAAGTTTAATAAATGCACCTTTATATCCACATAATATTATTATGATTCATACTTAAAATTATTAATTTTACATTTCTACTTTTAGGGCCCCATAGAAAGAAGAATTTTAGAGATAAATAAGCTTCCTATTTTGTATATTTATATTTATTACTTAATAATAGTTTATGTTTTTTTAATAAATATGTTATTGATATTGAATGATATATTATTCCATTTTAGATAATTTCAGAAATATTGCAAGAAATTTTTTGAAAAATTTCTGAAAAGTATGTGCCTCTAATTTGAAATATTTCAGAAATGTTTCAGAAACATAAAATGAAATAATACTTTTATGGGACATTTTTGGGTTTCTGAAAGATTTCATCAATATATCATAAATGTTTTGAAATATTCATGGAATATTTAAAATCTTTCGGAGAAACGAATATGAAATATTTCTGAAACATGATTGTGCTGTGTGGGTATTAACACTGAAAAAGAAAATTTGAACAAAAAATAAACCTAAAACAATGATAAATAACAAAAATATTATTTAAATTTAAAATTTACCGCAAATCCGAGAGCAAGTTGTAGCAATTTTAAAATTGCCACTATTTATTTTGTGTGGATTTATACAGATAAGTTTCCACAAAGTGTATTCCTTTTTATTTACCGTTCAAAATTCTTTATTAGGTTGTATCATTTTTGGTTGCATAACGTTATGATGGCGCTAGCCACCGCCGCGTAAAGTTGAATCACATATCTGCGTTTCTGGTTCCCGTGAAAGCGCAGAACGCCCACTTGTACTTTTGGCAACTTTTTGCGTAATCAAAGTTGTTTGGAATTATTTGATTTATTTCCTTATGTAATTTAAGTTCTGGTAAAAGCCCAGACTCTTGTTCTTTCTGATCGTTTGAATCCTTCTTGTTGTGTCTCTGTTCTCTTCTTCTTCTTCTTTTCCTTTGTTGGGGTTTATGTTCAGTTGGCAACATTGAGTCAGCCGACTTTGCTAGAGAAGGGGGTTGTCTTACTTCAGAGTTCTTGCGGTCTCCATTTTACTTTCTGAAAATACCTTCAGAGAAAAAGGTCGAGCCCGTTGCCGTTGGGCCATTTTTTTTTAAAAGACCACGAGGTCTCACCCCCCTTTTAGAGGTAAGCTCCTTTAATTCCTTTTGTTCTTTTGGTTTGTTGTTTTGTGGGAATTCAGTGGGCAATTCTCTTTTCTATTATTTTTAGGGGTTGTGCTGGTTTCGGCAAATTAGCCGTTTTTCCTGCCGTTCGGCAATTATGTAGGTTAAGCCACATAATTGATTAACACATCACATGGGATTTTAAGGCCCACCTAACAACCTAAGGTTATCCAGCTAAGCCTACGAGCTACCTTCAACTTCCACCTGACCAACCAGAGAAAACCACATGGGGCCGTCCTGATCGATTGATCGAACACAGAGTGGTATAAAAGTGATCTAAATGCTATTTTTATAATTTAATTAATGTTCTCCGTCACCATAAGCCATTTCAGATTATTAATATTTTGTTTCAATTAATTAATTAAAATTTAATTAATAACTTTTTAATGTAAAGCCATCTTGACAAAGGTAACCCTTTTATAACCATACACCATCAAAAGATTTAAAAGGTCCTAGAATCTTCCCCGAGGTTATACATAAGCTTTATCTTAAATCCTTGCGTCCGGAAAGGCTGTCTTTTCATTTTATAATTCAAACTTATCTAAATTTTAAACAATTTGACATCAAAAAATTAACCTAGCACAAACCCTTTTTTTTTGGTTAAGTAACCTTTTATTCAATAAAAACTTTATTGTTTGTGTGGGAAAACTTTGGTTTTATTTATTGCATATATTTCTCAATAGAACTGATATACGGTATATTTTTCCTGGTTTGGACTTCGATCAAACCAGGTGGCGCCCAAGACAAGGGGGGAGGTGTAAGTATATGGACCACGACCTAGTGCCTCCACATAAAGAGCTACCGTCAGCAGATAGTGACAACCTGTTGTCCAAGACAACAGATTGCCATTGTCATAAAGTGCAGACTGTGACGTAATCCTACTCAAACAAAACAAGTTATGAAAGTTAAAACTCAGTTAACTAACCTGAACAATAATTGTCTTTAAAAAAATATGAGTTGTGAAGAAGCTAGGATTTTAAAGTCATTTGTTTTTAAAATCATGCTATCAGTACTGTGTAGTGCCTTGTTACTAATGTATTTTTTTGTCATAATATCTAGGTAAATCTTCTAGGGTTTTACGTTTTTTTGTGTATAGTGACTAATTTTACCAAGAGCACAGCAAAAGAAGAAGTTTCCAAAGTAAGGCAATGTCAATCATCAAGAAAGGTTAGTTTTTTTTATGGCAATGCGTCGTTTTTGACAAATTGTTGAGTATAATGACGTTACACATTGTGATTGTCGTTCGCGGTCACGTGACACAGATTAAAAACTACGTTTTTAATTTGACATAAGATATTCTTATCGGCCATTATTTAAAAAAATACGATTTTATTTGTGTGTTATTATAATCTTGTCAACTTTCTCACAATATTATTTAATTTTTGTAACTACAATCAAATACCCTAATTTGAAAATTTTTTTAAATACCAATAAACTAATAATAGTGAGCGTAACTAAAGCAAACGGCACGGTTGTACGTTAAGTAATTTTTATCGTCTCAACCGGAGAGAAATAAATTTTATTGGCAATAATATTAACTATAAAATAAACATTTAAATAATAAGATAAGCAATAGGATAATATAACGAGGAGGTATGCGTGGTAACCAGAGCTGGACGAGGTACCAAGGAACAAACCCTGAAGTATTTTTCATATAACATTTTATTTACTTTTTATACAAGCAATGCCATGTATAGTTGTTCCAAGCTTAATTTGATGACATAAAAAAGCGTTAAACTCCTGACCATAGGCGTCGCTTCTACCAAATAGTTAAATTGCGGATTGCTGTAAATTTTTAATATGATTAAATAGTATATATTACATACAGCTTGTTCATTATGGTTTATATCGATAAAATGTTTGTATCCGTGACTTCGCTTGCAGAGAATATTCTTAAAATGGTCTTTCTGTGAAGGAAAATGCTAATTTTGCCAAAAACAATTTAAAAATATAGGTATATAATATCGATAAGAGGTTTGTACCCGTGTCTTCGCCTGCAAAGAACACATGCATATCATATTTTTAGAATGGTCTTTTGGTAAAAAAAAATGCTTACTTTGCCGAAAACAATTTAAAAAAATTGTCCTTGTCCAGCCCAGACCGCGAGGAGGAATGAGTTTTCCTTGCCAAGAAAGGATAGGGGCAGGTACTATGTTAGTTGGAATATACAGTTAGTAGTTAGAATTCACTATACCGGGTGTTGCATCGTCGAGCGGGACATAGGAAATCCCATGTAATTTTAAATGGGGTCAATTATTGGCTTCCCTAATTATTTTAGAGAAAAATTCTATTTAGGTTTATTAAAGAGCACTAAAACCCACATTCAAAAGAATAACTTTAGATATTTTTGATGAGCCCGTTTACGGGTTATCGCCGATTTCTTTTTAACTATTTCTCCTTTTTATTGCCCCGTATTTGCGGGCACCAGTCAAGGTAAAAGATGACTGTCAAATAAAGTTGTCATTTTGAGGAATATTTGAACATCTTCTTAAATCCTAAAGTTCTAACAATTTAATAGTACCTACCTATTAATTAGTAAAATATTGAAACATGTAAAATGTCATAATTAACCTTGTAACAATTTCCCTAGTTTTAATTTAAAACGGGTCTCTTCGAGAATATGGACAGTTTCTTTGAATATAAATCTTTGTTTCTCTATTCCGGACTTATTTCGCTTTCGATGGCCGACTCTGGCACCAACTCATTATTAAACAGGAAAGAAAAATCCAAAATTCTTTACTTGTGAAGTAATCTTCACCCCGGAGATATCTATGATTCAACCGACTCATTATATTCCTGCGATAATTCACCTTGACCTTCTGTTTCAAATTGTCGCCAAAAAGCCATACTGATATAATAAAATATAGGTACCAAGTATAACTTTCTACGAATATCGCATCACTCAAACATCAACTGATTTTAAAGCTGATAAGAGATCACCCAATTGGCAGAGCCTTTAACTATTTGCTGTTCTTGTCTACAGCATATACATTTGTGTTTATATGCTGCTCTATTAATTTTCTCAGTCGGAGTCTCAGCTCGCACTTTAAATTGGTGGTGAGCATCGACGATCTATCGCTAGGGTGTTGCCAGTTCTGCAAAATTTTCGTCAGTGTAGGAGGAACATAAGGGTTTGTTAATTGTTTATTTTTTTTGTTTAACAGTGAAATTCCTTTTAGCTTGATTTAAGATATATTTGTATAATTACTATTTTTGAAGTACTTAAAAAATTATTATAATATTCATGAATGGCTTGTTCTTTCTTTCTTTGACATTGGAAATTTCTTGGTTCAAAGTACATTTGCAAACTAGCTTACAAGAAAGTTATTGACTATCAATTAAAAACTGATATAAAAGAACACGTTTAACAATAAAAACTTAAAGAATTTTGAAAAAAGATCTGACAACCCCAATTATGATGCCGGTCCCTTTGAAGCCCGGTCGAAGCTTTTTATGTCACCAAACTGACTTTGGAAAAAGTATACCTACTTATATTTTTTTAGGTGAATCCGCTAGACCAATAGTTTTAAGTCAAAAAATGCATATATAAACATTTATCTAAAATAATCGGTTGTCGATATGGTGCTAAAGTTTTTATTTTTTTTTTCCTATAGTCGAAATATCAAGGCTCTAAGAAACAATAGGCGTTCACGAGTGGCGGCCCGTCGGAGTAGGCAAGGTAGGCGCCACCTACTCCTAATTTATCCTCAGACATCTCACTTGTAATATTTCCCAGTCACAGTAACCCATGTTTATATTTAAGTTATACTATATTATTCTTATATATTCATATTCAATAATTTTTCCTGCACCGCCAGGGAAATCCGTAAAGGCAGGCGATCAATTTAGCGCCTTATAATGCAAACACCGTGAAACGCATTACGGTCACGGTAGCGCTGGTTGACGTCACGACTGCTGTGAAACTAATTAAACGAGACGGAGACGCAAGCAATGTTCCTGCAGCTGGCGATGGATTCGATGCCTTTGGTGACCCGTTGGATAACGTCGGTTGGTCACTATCATTCAATCTTTACCGGCCGACCCTTTTAGGGTTGCTTCAGGCGCCACCACTTGTCCACAAAATAGTTTTGTTATTTTATATATTATACAACACAAAAATCAACAATAAAAATACTACACCAAAATATTCAGTGTCTGAGAAACAAAACCTTAGACATTGAATTATTTTTAAATACAATTGACACATTGCCTGATTTGATATGTGTCACTGAGCACTGGCTGCGAGAAGAGGAGGTCGATTTCATAGTCCTGAACCATTATAAAATGATGTCCTGCTATTCCAGGGAAAGTATGATACATGGAGGAACATGCATACTCATAAGAGAAGACTTACAAGACTTCTATGAAGTAGAAGAGGTCAAACTATGCAGCATTGAAGGTCAATTAGAAGTCTCATGTGTATCAAATAAAAAAGCAAAAATTTTAGTCTTGTCAATATATAGAACATGCTTGGGTAATTTTGCTATCTTTATTCAGCAATTTGAAGCTATTCTTAATGTTATATGTATTAAATACCTAGATTTTAAGATTGTAATTTGTGGAGATTTTAATGTTAATTTTATGCTGGAAAGTAATGAGAAAGTGGAATTCAAGGACCTTCTCTATAATTTTAACTTTGAACAAAGAATATTTCAACCTACAAGAGTCACAAAGACTACTGCCTCTCTGCTGGACAATATTTTTACCAATTTTGATCAATTCTATGATAATGAAGTCATTTTCTCTGGCCTTTCTGACCATAAAGCCCAGTGTATTGGTTTGAATGTTGCGCTTGTAGAGGGGAAGATGGCAGGGGTTCAGAAAAGAATATTCTCCAATAGCAAATGTGAACAATTTTTTCTGAGTTTGCAGGATTGTGCATGGCATGACGTGTTGACAGAAGCTGATGTAAACAAAGCATATACCACTTTTATTAATACTATAAAGTCGAGAATTGATATGGTGTTTCCTCTCAGGAGCTGCAAGACCAGTAAACAGTCAAGATCATGGATAACCAATGGCATAAAAATTTCATGTAAAAATAAACGTAAGCTATATGAAAATTATCTGCTGGGAATAATCTCTGAGCAACATTATAAAGCCTATTCGAAAATATTAAAAACATTAATAAAAAAAGCTAAAATCCTGCACAATCACTCAATAATCATAAATTCAGAAAACAAATCTAAAGCAACAAGGTCTCTTATTAAAAAATTAACCAGTAATAGCACTCAGAACATTCCAACTTTTAATTCATTTCCCAATAAAAAAGAACATGAT
Source organism: Polydrusus tereticollis (assembly GCA_963920685.1). Taxonomy (NCBI): domain Eukaryota; kingdom Metazoa; phylum Arthropoda; class Insecta; order Coleoptera; family Curculionidae; genus Polydrusus; species Polydrusus tereticollis. The sequence continues at coordinate 24,158,564 of OY987328.1, forward strand.
TTACTAAATGATTTCAACAATTTTTTTATTACGGCGTGCCCGGTCATTAATAAAAACAAAACAATACAATTCTCTTCAATCAAAACAAATCAAAGCAGTATCTTCCTAGAGCCAGTATTAGAACAGGAAGTATTTAACTACATAACAAACTTAAAAAATAAAAAGTCAGTTGGATATGATGAGATTCCCGTCAAACTGATTAAAACTGTGGCTGTACTAATAACATCACCCCTTACTCACATAGTAAACTTAGTCTTCTCAAATGGGGTGTATCCTGAGCTGTTAAAGGAGGCTTTGGTGAGACCTATATACAAAAAAAAAGGAAAAAGATGATTTTAACAACTATAGACCGATATCTTTGCTGTCAAACATTAATAAAATATTTGAGAAAATATTATTTGATCGTCTTATTTGCTTTATTGAGGCAAACCAAATTCTTGCAAACCAACAATATGGCTTTCGTAAGGGCAAGTCTACATTAACAGCGATTTTTGAAGCATTAAAGACAATAAGTCAATCATTAAATGAAAAAAAAGCAACTGCAACATTTTGTTTGGATCTCTCCAAGGCCTTCGACAGTGTGGACCATAAGATATTGCTGGAAAAAATGAATAGATATGGTATAAGGGGTATCTCGCTGCAGCTGTTTGAATCATACCTCTCAAACAGAACCCAGAGAGTAATCGACATTAATGAGAGGGGAGTAAAGTTAATGTCCAACAGCAAACTTATACAAAGGGGAGTGCCACAAGGTTCAATCCTAGGCCCCCTTTTGTATTTAATATACACAAATGATATTGTAAATGTCATAAATAACAAATTTGTACTCTTTGCGGATGATGTCTCTGTGCTATATAAGGCAGATAATCTAGACGAGTGTAAGAATCACATCGAAATAACACTAAATAATCTAAATGACTGGTTTACTTCCAACAATCTGCTCCTAAATATTAATAAAACTAAGCTTTTAACTTTCGGGGCTAGGAAAGAACAGGAACTTAACATTAAATTTCTAGATAATGAAATTGACTCGGCTGAAAGCTTGCCATTCCTGGGAGTGAATCTTGATAAACGGCTAGACTGGAAGGCACACGTGAATCTATTGGCTGGAGATGTTGCGAGATATTGCTATGCCATCTCTGTGATTGCCAATAACATTAACATCCCTGCGGCTCTGTCGGCATATCATGCTTTTGTCCAGTCTCGAGTTACATATGGAATAATGTTCTGGGGAAACTCTGTTGACAGTGGAAGGATTTTTATACTACAAAAAAGATGCATAAGAACAATCTTTAAAATAAAACAACTAGACTCTTGTAGGGAGGCATTTATTAATAACAACATCTTAACTCTGTATAGTCTTTACATCTATGAATGTATAATGTTTGCAATTAGGAAAGACTTTGCCTTGAGGGATTTTCAACATGATCACATATATGATACTAGAAACAAGGACCTTTTATATCCTGATCGAGCCAATTTCTCTTACTTACAGAAAAACATAGTATACATGCTAGTCAAAATTTGGAATATTTTACCTACATCTTTTAAAACATTAAACGCTAAACAACAAAAAGCAAAGCTAAAAAAATTTCTAGTAAAAAATGTTACTATAGTATTGCTGAGTTCTTGGAGGAAAAGGATTTCCGAGATCTTTGAAAGTCTACTTCCAGCATATTTCATAAATTGCCTGTCTTAATGCTTCCTGATTTTAAATTGTCATTGTGATTTTAAATTGTCATTGTAATTGTAATTGTAATTATAAACTTTAATATTTTAATGTTGTAACTTTTTAATAATTTCTGGTTTTAAATTTCTTACTGTTATTATACTTGACACGATCTACAATCTACACCCTTGAAGGGTACCTTATATGATAGTTTTTTTGTAATTATTGTATTGGATCATATATTGAAATATACTATACTATATATCAATATATTTTTATTAAATATTTTATATGAAAAACCAATAGATTACAAAGACGTCTTTTGAAAAAGGTGAATTTTGTCGATTTGAAGTAAAAAGTTCATATTAAATACTATAGTACAAATACAAATATTATAATTTGATCGAAATAGTACTTTGTACATTTATTTTGTTCTTATACAATAGTGACCTACGCATGAACAGAGCGTCATACTCCCGCACACATTCTAAAATCAGCTGTTTCTAGTCGATCCACGTTTTCACAGGTTTACATTGTTTTGATAGACCGTTTCGGTGTTTCCTTTAAGTTTTTAGCAGTATAATATGATTATTTTAGAAAACCCATAATATTAATTTAACGTAGTTTAGGCCTTCATATGTAAAACCATAAATTACTTGACTAAGTTACTCTGAAGTAGCTAAAAATGCCAAATTCATGATGTGTCCTCAAGTGTAACTCCGAACTTAATGTTTTTCACTGAAAAAAAATATTTGTTGATAGCAAAAGGATTCCAAGAGACGATTTAGTATTGCGAAAATGCATCGGCGTTTGCATAAAGCATTTTGAGGAAAGGTTTTTAGTCAGGAAAGACAACCAGAAGACTTGATGGTTTATTTGGATTGGTTATTTTTTAAATTGTTATTAGGCAATAAACATAGATAGATTATAAGTATATTAGTTAGCTATAAAATAGATAGTATAATATTGAAGATTGAGCATGTCGTACTTAGGTTAGGTTCGGACACACACCCTTATCTCGGCACTGAACAAACTACCAATTAGTGCCGAACAGCCTCCTAAACCACGCAAGATCACTATACATCAGCTAAGTGGGATGACCTAAAGGACCATTTTCGAACCTTTCCTTGGCGGGACGTTTGTTTTACCTCTGATGATCCATCCATCTGTGCAACAGAAGTATCGGAGGTTATCCTTACTGGCATGGAAGCCTTCATCCCTCTCTCAAAAAGTGCCCTTCTAACGGCAAGCCTTGGTTTACCAAAAATTGCGAACGAGCTGTAAAATCAAAAAATTATGTCTACCGGAAATGGCGTTAAAACCCTACCGCTGAAAATCGTATCATCTTTGTTAACACTCGAAACCAATGTAAGCACGATAAACCAAAGCCAAGAAGCACACAACCAGAGGATCAAAGAAAAACTTCTTAAATGTCCTAACGGCCCAAGATTATTTTGGTCGGTAGCTAAGGCCGTCAGTCAGAACTTTACCAAGTCAACCATTCCACCTCTAACGCATTCTGATGGCATCATTGCGATCAAAGCACAGGAAAAAGCAAACTTACGGGCGGAACTATTCTCTTCACATTCAACGGTTAATTTTCAGGGAAAAACTCCACCGAACATTCCCCATGTAGAATCGAAAATGCCCGAGATTGTTTTCCGACACCGCCATGTTAAACGAATCTTGAGGAGTCTTGACACCAAAAAAGCTTCTGGTCCTGACGATATTCCAGTCATCGTAATTAAGACATGCGCTGACGAATTGACACCGGTATTTTGTAGGCTATTTAACCCATCTTACAAAAAAGGAATAATTCCTTCTTGCTGGAAAACTGCGCGGGTCCAGCCCATACTCAAAAAAGGCAAGAAGACCTTGCCGAACAACTATCGTCCAGTCGCATTGCTTTCGGTTATATCAAAAGTTATGGAGAAGGCTATCAACCAAAATTTATAAAAGTACCTGGAAGGCTTTAACATTATCAGTGACCGCCAGTATGGACTCCGTAAATCTAGATCAACAGGAGATAACAACGCTTATGTTACTCATGTTTGGAACAACGCAATAGAACATCATGGGAAGTCCCGGGCGGTAGCACTGGACATTTCTAAGGAATTTGACCGAGTATGGCATGAGGAGCTCCTAGCTAAATCAAGAGCATTATTATGGAATGCCGGTTCAATTTTGTTCATAGCTGTCAAGCTTTCTTAAAGACCGTTCTCTGCGAGTAGCGATGGACGGATTTCTCTCGGACACATTTAGTATCAACGCCGGAGTCCCTCAAGGTTCTATATTGTCGTCAACCTTTTTACTATACATTAAGGATCTTTTGGAAAAAACTAAAAATCCTATATACAGGGTGTTATTTAATAGGTATCCGATTTTTTGCAGGACGATTCCTCAGTTATTTATAGGGTGAAAAGTTCATATAAGTATGGATCGTCAAGCCCTTCATTTTTGAGATACAGGGTGTTAAAAATTGCATACAGCACATTTATTATAATTTTGATTTAGTTTTCTATCTAGTGTTTCGTTTGTGTTGTTTAAAAATTACCGTTCGAAATGTTTCTATGTTGATTAAAAAAAAGTTTTTAAAATTCTTTCACTTTTTGACAAATACATGCATCGATTAATTTAAATCAAAATATTTCGAAAATGGCTGCTTGTAGCGACTTTTGACAAGCATACCATTTTCACGTAGAAATGATAGAGAAATCGATTTTTCTACTAAAAAATGTGATACATACATGCACGAAAAAGTTGTGACTCCCCAAAAGAGAGAAAGGCCTGTAGGTGGCGCCCCCTACTATTAAGGGTCAAACTAAGATCAAATTTAAATCTCTCATATTAATTTAATTAATTAATCGAACACTTAATAAATAACACCCTGTATAGCTTCGCTGATGGCAGCACAATTGTTTCATCTTTTACTTTGGATACTCGGACATCGGCTACCAATGCACATCTTTATAGGCAGCAAGAGGTCTCACATCTCAACAAAGACCTGGAAGAAATTCTGTCTTGGGGTGACAGTAACCAAGTAGAATTTAACGCTAAAAAAACCCAGGCGGCAGTTCTTTCTAAAAAAGTTAATGTTGAAGAACCGGATAGTCATGACGGGACACTCGATTCCCTTAGCTTCATCGATTCATTTATTGGGCGTCAATTTGGATAATCATATGTCACGTTACGGTTATTGCTAAGGCAGCCTCGCAGAAGCTTGAAATACATTTCCGAACTATACGACCCAACAACTTTTGATGCTCTATAAAGCTCAAATTCGACCATCGCTGGAGTACTGTTCGCATATTTGGGGCTCTGCTCCTAAACATACCCTGAGATTGCTGGATTATATTCAAAGAAGGGTCATCCGCTTGATCGGTGACCATGATTTCACAAACAACCTGGAAAGCCTGTGAAAGTGAAATCGCCCGCTTGATTTTACCCAGAGCGGTGCATGGTAGAAATACACGACGAGACACTGCAGCCCACCCGTACGTGATTCAGCTTAGTGTCCCTCGAACGACACTGTTTAAAACTACTTTCATCTGGAGAACGTCATCATTCTGGGACGACTTCCCTGAGGCCGTGTTGCTCAACGAGTATAATCTCCAAAGATTCAAGACCAACGTGAATCGTTTCCTGCGCATACGGACCGCTCGCAGAGCACCATAAAGCATTAATCTTGCAGTGCTGTGCCTTTTCATTAAAAAAAATTAACGTTCCTTTGATTTTCTATCGATGATGAATTATAAAAGGCTTTATAGTCGTATCTAACATTTGCGTATAAATTTTACGAGTTTAATTTCCGGGTATGAAAAGAGGACCTGCCAAAACATTTAATTGTGAGGATTGAGCTCGTTCAAGTAACGGAGGTTTTGTTTGTTGATCTTGCCATTTAGTGAGAAGGTTCATTCATCACTGAAACACATGTTTGTTATTAAAAAGCTGAGCAATAATCCTGTCACTCATAATTCCACAAAACCCAATACGTCTGCCCGAATCATCATCACCTAATTCTTGAGTAATTTGTAGCTTGTATGGATTAAATTGGCGAAAATTCAATACTCTTCTAACTGATTTCTGCGGTAGTCCGGTTACCGTTTTAGCTACATGAAGCAACATAGTGGGAGCCATTGCAAACTGGCCAAGAGCTTCAATCTGAGTGGCTTCATCGAGCAATCTTGGTTCATTCCTTTTTCTATTGGAAACAGATTCGGTTTCAAATTTTGTTACTAGCTCTCGGATGTAGTTTTGCGTCAAACATTTTTTTTATGGATATCTATCATTAAATACAGTCACCGGCCTTACAAAGCAACGATTTTCGGCTCCATATATAAAAATCATTTCTACATGTATAGCACTAGTCTACTAGTGCTCTTTACTACTCTACTCTACTACTAGTGCTCGGAGTTTTTGTAATTTAAGTATTCGAATACTCACTTTATTTATTATATAAATATCCAAATTATTCAATATTCGAATATCATCTAGGAGTATTCAAATATTCGGTTTCGAATATCCAAATATTTGGTTTCGAATATTCAAACATTCGATTTCTAATATTTAAATATTCGATTTCGAATATCCAAATATTAAAATATTGGAATACTCGTAATGATATTCAAACATTGAATAATTTTATTATTTGACTTTTAATACCTTTAATTTAAATTTTAGCTTTGGCTTCCACGCATTAAAAAAATGAAAACTTTTAAGTATATGCACTATATATAACATATTATACAGTGTATCCCGCTTTTCATGAATACACCCTAATATCTCAGTTATTAATAGTGAGATTTTCTTGAAATTTTGGTGGTAATTGTATGTTGAAAAAATGAAGTATTTGGCATAGTGAACATTTCTATTTACCATTGGTGTGCGGTGTTGGTGGGGTAAAAAATGCTTTTTTTTGGAGAAGGATATTAGGGCTTATTTTAGATAACCGTTTCTATCAGATTTAGAATCAGCATCCCCAAAAACCCCTTAATTCATATTTTCAAAATCTCAATTACCCTAATTACGATTTAGGTTTTTTCAAAATTTTGCTAAGATACCTGTTACCGTTGGCATGCTGACCTGTTTTGTTTTTAAACAAATTAAGCAAAGAGTGCTTTGAAACAAAAAGTTTTTGTTTGACATTAAGTAATTCGTACGAATTGTCAATAAGTGAAGCAGTGTTACTTAACTGCTAATACGATTTTGCACAAAACCGAAGAGTAGTTCCTACAATTGGAGAAAAAGTAGAAATTATCCGCTTATTTGGTAATAATGAAAGATCTACGCGTCAGGTTGCTGGAATATTCAATGAAAGGCATAAGGATCGAGAACCAATTACTCACGATACCATTGCCAAAATCAACAGATTGTTCGCAAGGACTGGAGCGGTTTTCAAGACAAAACCAAGAATGTGCAATTTAAATCAAAGACAAAGACGACCAACGTATCTTAGCAGAATTTCGCAACAACCCAAATGGTAGTATAAGGGTAGTTGCGTTGATACTGAATTTAACGAAAAACAAAGTATGGAGGTGTTTGAAACGCAATAGGATTAGGGCATTTAAACCAAAATTTCTACATACTCTGTTAAATGGTGATTTTGAACGGCGCCGGCGGTTTGAATTTTGCTTATGGTTGCAAGGTAACTATCTTAACGACAGACTTTTTCTAAACAACATTAAGTTTACTGACGAGGCAACGTTTACGACAAACGGTGTGGTATCTAGTCAAAATTGTAGGTTTTGGGCAGCCGAAAATCCGAATTGGGTAATTAATTGTAAAAACCAGTACCTACAGTGAAAAAGTGAACGTGTGGTGTGGCATATATTTAACGAATGAATTGTTAACCATTTTTTCCTGGATAACTTGACTGAACAAAATTTTCTACATTTTTTACTAAATGATTTTTATGATTTTCTCATGCCTTTAGCACAGAGACAAAACTAAATCTTTCAGTTAGATGGTGCCCCGCACATTATTCTATGATAGTTAGGAACTTTTTAAATGTAACTTTCCCTATGAAGTGGATAGGTAGAAATTCTCATTTAGAACCATGCCCCCCCAGATCGCCGGATACTACCCCTTGTGACTTTTTTCTGTGGGGGCACTCGAAAAATAAAGTGTATGCTACTCGGCCGCGTAATAGAGAGGAACTTTGCATTATAATTAGGCAAGCGAGTCAGGAAATTACTTACCAAACTTTAAGAAAAGTGAATGTACGTTTAAGAAAAATTGTTGAAAAGTGTATTGTTTTAGAAGGTAGTTATGTTGAAAACACAAGAATCTAAAATAACGTAATTTTGTTAGCACAGTTACAAATAAAGAATTTATTAAAACAAGACTTTTTTTCTGCTAAAATCAGCTCTTGAGATTTTGAAAATATGAATTAAGGGGTTATTGGGGATGCTGATTCTAAATCTGATAGAAACAGTTATCTAAAATAAGCCCTAATATCCTTTAAAAAAAAAAGCCAATGGTATATAAAAATGTTCACTATGCCAAATACTTCATTTTTCCAACATACAATTACCACCAAAGTTTCAAAAAAATCTCATTATTAATAACTGATATATTAGGGTGTATTCATAAAAAGCGGGCCACACTGTAATAATAAAATATTTTAAAGGCTGGTGCACGAAACATTAAATAATTTTAAAGTAAAAATGTTTCATAATTGATTACTCGAATATTGAAACATTTAAACATGCAATTAATCGAATATTCCTACTAGTCTAAACCATTTTAAGAAAGCGGTACAGCACTAACAAATTGAAAATTATTCTTCACTAATCAAACTAATACATCAAATGCATAAATTGACGACAAAAAACAGGAATGCATTTTAATCTGTCCTAAATACAATAAAAGAGATGAGCTAACCAACGCTAAAAAAATTGTGTTTAGAAGCGAGAAAATGTACAGCGACAGAATTTCGAAATAACATATCACTTAACCTACTCTGTTTCAGTAAATATTTTAAAATAAGTAGTTGTGACCGCTTAGGGGATGCAACACCCCTAAAAGTTACGGTATTTCCATTTTAAATTAACTACATTTCCGCTTTTAAGCGCGTCGTGAAAATGTGCGGCTATAGGTACTCAATTGCTTAAAAAAAAAAAGATACTTGTCTAAAAATACATACTTAATGAATTCAAAAATGACCAAATAGGTGGGAATTGCCATTTAAAATTTTAGGGGTAGGTGCCTTGAGGGTCAGGGGTTGAATTAAATACAACAACAAATACCCCTATTAAAGTTGCCCCCCTTCAGATCTAAATTGACATGTTTCACAAAATTTTTAGAGTGTCATCCGCTTACATGCTGTTCGTTTTCAAATTAGCACCCTGTATAAAAATTTGCGATAATTGCATTTGTTCTATTTAAGGCTTTACGCGTAGAGATTACTTTAAGTGGAAGATTGATGGACCCATTGGATATTACAAGGTGGCTGCCACCCAGTTCCAGAATAACTCGTTGGTCCCAGTTAAGGATGATCTTACTGCATTTTGGATTGGACACTCAAAAATCGAAAGCGGCAAACGTTGTTTTTGATGCAAATTTAAAAAAGAAACAAAAAAAAATCCATATTAATACTTGTTTGAGCTAGTTTAATTTAATTTATTTTTTTAAGAATATTATTTTTTTTGTTTACTGTGTATGTTTCATTTTTTAATGTTCCACATGTTCACTAGTGGCAAAATGCTACAAATAAAAATTAACATTTTACCTGGTTTTTGATTGGTTTAAAATGGCATAAATATAATTGTCCCTATTAAATTGAATTTTCTTGGATATCCGCATTAGGGCGGATCAAAAGTATCAGTTTTATAAATCCTATATATCAACATTTCTCTACTCCAATTTGACTTTGACAATCTTCATCTCTTTTACTTTATTATACCACACCAATATTAAAAACTTTTTCCTAACTTCTCGATCATTAGATGATTTCATTTCACATCAATAATCACTGGGGAACAAACTTCAACCTTTTTTTTGTTTCCTGAACAAAACCTATTTTTTTTTATTGAACTACACGCAAGTAACTAAAAACCTATTAAAGATTTAAGTTAGCTCGCAAAAAAAATCTGAATTATTTGTTACAAAATTTTAATTTATAGGCATATACAATGAACATTTTAATTTATAGGCATTTACAATGAACCTACAAACAATATATTGTTGGTTTAACAATAACAATTAAATAGCACATTTTTATCAGTGAGTCTAAAGTTTAGACACTCATTTTACGCTTCTTAGCCTGGCATCTCTCTAATAGTCTAAGTCTCTAATAGTCCAATAGTAGTCGGCTAACATCTCACAGTTCCATTTTCCCTGATACCTTCTTTCCATGTTTAAAATATCCTGGTGGAACCTCTCACCGTGCTCGTCACTTACAGAACCACAATTTTCCGGAAAGTATTCCAGATGAGAATCCAGAAAATGAATTTTCAACGACATATTACACCCTAGGTTTTGGTAACATAAAAGAATTTGGGCAACCACGTCTTTATAGTTTTCTGCTTTTGTTTCCCAAAAAATTTGTTGCAACCATTTTAAAGGCATTCCAAGCGTCCTTTTCCTTGCTTTCAAGTATGGAATGGAATTGCGCATCTCCGAAAAGTTTCCTAATCTGGGGACCCACAAATACTCCCTCTTTAATTTTAGTGTCACTGATTCTAGGGAACTTTTCTTTTAAATAACTAAAAGCACGGCCTTCTTTGTCCATGGCCTTCACAAAATTTTTCATAAGTCCCAATTTTATATGAAGTGGCGGTAGTAAAATCTTTTCTGGGGGAACTAATGGCACGCTGGCTACATTTTTCTTTCCTGGCTCAAAAGACTCTCCCGATCGCCAAATTTTCTTTATGTAGTGATCCGATCGTGATCGACTGTCCCATTCGCAGAGGAAGCAGCAGTATTTCGTATAACCTATAGCTGCATTCCAAGCAAAATCGCCACATTTTTTAAATCCCCACAAATTTGCCTATTATATCTTTCATATTATGGCCTCCAGTAACAATTTCAAATTGCTATACGTTTCTTTCATGTGGACTGCATGACCAATTGGGACTGAAGGCAACTTGTTTCCATTATGGAGTAACACAGCTTTACGACTTACTTTTGAGGAATCAATAAAAAATCTCCAGTCTTTTGGATCATACTCGAGATTTAAAGCTGCCATTAATCCCTCAATGTCCCTACAGGCTACCAAATTGTTTTCCATGTTAAAAATGGTTTTTCTAACGGCTTCGGTACACAGAAACTTTTACTTCATCTTAAAAGTAAGTTCCATTGTCAAAATCGAGAGGCCAATAGTTCGGATTTTTTCTTAGGCAATTCCAAATCCCTTAAAAGGTAACTTAATTCACTTTGACTCATTTTGTGAGATTTTTTACTGGGAAGTTCACAGACAAAATCATAGTCTGGCGAGGTTGATGAGCCGGCGACATTTTCCAATACACTACCGTTTGAATCCATTGAATCATCATCAGAATCAAGGCTATATTTCTAAGGTGTATTAGGTACAGGCAACTCGCCACTATGAGGCACCGGGCGTATGACGGATTGTAAATTTGGATACTGTATCGAAAACCTTTGTAGCAGCAGATATGGGGAGCCCAATTTTTATCCTGGTCTCCAATTTTACAGCCAAAATACAAGTGGTAAGCTTTTTGTATTAAAGGGCTAAGTGTACGTTTTTGTTTTACAAAAGTCACTTCACCTCATCTATAACAAAAATGATCCGGCTTATTTAAACCAACTCGCGACATATGTTGCTCAAAACTCTTTAATTTCTCAAATATGAACAGCTCTCAATCAACTTGTGGTTGAAATACAACTAACAATTTAGGATTTATGCTATATGTATTTAACCCCCCCATTAAGCACCCCTGGTATATTAAATCCAGGTACTTCTCATTTAATAGTCGAATTTTCCCCTACATTACGCGCAGGTAGGTAATTATCATAATTAGCATGGGTCTATAAAACCGGAGTCAACTAAGACTATTGCAAGACAGATTGTTAGTTAGTATAATAAAATAAGTAAGATTTTGCTATTGTGCTCTCGGAAACATTTTTGCTGTTCCCCAGTGAATCTATCAAAAATTGAAACTTTACCACTTTCTGCCTTCATTTCCCAACTTTAATTTAACCCCAATTCTTTACCTCTTAAATTCTACTATACTGCAACAAAATTTAAAGTTTTCTATTATCATACACTTTGATTCGCATCCATATAATACAAAAACCTTTCAACAATTTTCATATTTTCTTAAAACTGGTCTTTATTAAGCCTGGCTTTACATTATTGACTACTTAAAAGTTTGAACCATTGGTTACAATTCAGCATAAACTTCTACCTACTTATATTCATTTTAATTAGCAAAACTACTCTGGTCGATCACTGTATCTCCTGATGATGAACATTTATAAGTTCGAAACATTTTGGGAACAATGAAGTGTTGATAACTTTTAAATATATATTGTGGAGGTAGACGTCTCTGTTTTATTTGCATGAACTACTGTAGCAATTTTAAAATTGCCACTATTGACTTTGTGGGGAATGTTAGACTTACCTTTGATTCTTACAGTCACATTTTCACAAAGTGCATCTTTTATAGATATTTGATTCAAAAATTGTTTATTAAGTTTATTATCTTTGTTTACAGAAAATTGGTCAAAATATGTGGCGAACGCACTACTTCTGCTTTTCTGTTAGTTTATGGTACAAGCCGCCGCAAATAGGTTGGCCATGTATTTCCGTTTCTGTTTCCCGTCAAGTCGCAGAACGCCCACTTTTCACTATTAGCAATTTTATATAAAAACAAAGTTGTTTGGAATTATTTTCCTTATTCTATTATTTAAGTTATGTTCTGGTAGAAGCCCAGACTCTCTTATCGTTCTGATCGTTTGTAGTGTGTCTATATTCTCTTCATTTTTTTTTTGTTGGAGTCAGGTTAAATTGGCAACACTTTTAGTCAGCTGATTTTTTTTTGGGAGAAGGGCTGTCTCGAGATTCTCGTGGCCTTTTATCGAATACCTTCTATCAAGGAAGTCGAGCCACTTGCTGTTGGCATTCCTTTTAAAGAAAAGGACCACGAGGTCTTCACTCCCCTTTAAGAGGTAAGCTTTTTTTATTTTCTTTTGGTTTGTTGGTTTTTGAACATCCAGTGGGTCATTCTTTTTGTCATTTTCAGGGGTTGCCAACTTAACGTAACTCCAACAAAAAAAAAGGAAGAGAACATAGACACACTACAAACCATCAGAACGATAAGAGAGTCTGGGCTTCTACCAGAACATAACTTAAATAATAAAATAAGGAAAATAATTCCAAACAACTTTGTTTTTACAAAAAATTGCTAATAGTGAAAAATGTGCGTTCTGCGACTTGACGGGAAACAGAAACGGAAATACATGGCCAACCTATTTGCGGCGGCTTGTACCATAAACCAACAGAAAAGCAGAAGTAGGGCGTTCGCCACATATTTTGACTAATTTTCTGTAAACTAAGATGATGAACGTAATAAACAATTTTTGAATCCAATATCTATAAAAGATGCACTTTGTGAAAATGTGACTGTAAGAATCAAAGGTAAGTCTAACATTCCCCACAAAGTCAATAGTGGCAATTTTAAAATTGCAAACCAAAGTGTGGGACAAAGAGCTAATAGTAACAAAGTCTCTTCTTTAACATCGTCTATTCGTCTATCATAATAATAAATTATAGAAATAAAAATGAAACCCGGACGTTTAAAAATATATTTTCGTATACATAAAATCTATAAACGGCAACTACCTTACAGCTCCACTCACCGCTTCGGTGTGAATACGCCCGACCGCTAATATGATCGCCACCGCGGCCGCCACCACTACCGTGGCCGCGTCGGTGTGTGTAAGCCTTTAACTTTAAACACAATGTTTTACCAATTTACGACAACCTAATGAAAGTTATTCATGGTTACACCAAACGTTGTTAGATGATTCTCCAAATAAAGCAGAACAGACATTATCCAATATTTCTGCAATTTTAACGGTCGCGTCGCACTAAAAGCCTTATGAAACAAATCATATCAATTCCGGGTGTTTCCGATCAACAAATATTACATCAAATTGAAAACTATCATGAAAAAAAAAGATATTTTAAAAAAATCGTTAAAATTAAGAAAATGTTATGCACTTATAGAAAAATTAAAACTTTTTAGAAAATCAGCAGAAAATAAACTCCTTGACATTTCCGCTTGTAAACGTAATGACTTTACATTAGGCAAAGATAAAAATAAGGCACCAATTAGAAAAAGATAATTGTTGGTAGATCAAAGAACGGTGAGAAAAATTATTATCGCCTCAGTTGACCTTTTTGTTACCCAAAAAATTAATCGCTCAATCCACAGAAAAGAAGTTTAAATTACTAATATTCCGTCGACCCCTACTATAGTTCCAGAAAAAAACGATTCTTATATTTTATCCTCTGGAGAAGAGAACCAAAACGAGCTTGACGACACGAATCTTGTACTCGAAGAAAAAAGGTACAAAAGAAAATACCAAGTACCGCCCAAATGCGAACTCATCTACCAAGTCTGGTGCAAGCTTGTAATCGTACAGGGATTTCTGACAGAGCCGTCGCAATAATAACAAGTTTAGTACTGAAAAACTTGGGGTTAATATCAGAAAAAGATGGAGAAAATATATTAGATAGAAACAAGGGAAATAAAGAAAGCTCGTAATATTCTAAAACAAGGATATGGGAGAAAAATAATTGTACGCAATTTACTTTGATGGTCGGAAAGATCGCACTTTAGTTCAACGTAAGGAAACAAACCTTTTTGCTAGAAATCAGGTATCGAGGAACACTGTATTATTGAATTAATGTCGAAGCCAGGTTCCAAATATCTTTAACATCTAAGTTTCATCTGGCACCGCAAAAGATATCTCACAAAGCATTATGATTTTTTTACAACATAACAACGTGGACTTATCAAATTTGGTCGCCATATTGTTCTGTGGTTGCCATAAGTATAGACAAGGGAGATGCGCTAATGATAGGGATAGATAGGCAACTTAACATACTAAATTGGTTCCCTTATAGCGCCATTCGTGTCTGGTTGAAGAACTAAATGTAGCACTGTGGACGAGGGGCGAGGGGTCGGCGCCACCCATGAAAATTTAAATTTTACAACTTTGAATTCAAATTTTCGCGCTTCTAACTCTGATAGAAGTTAGAAGCGCGAACCTTTTGAATTAATATCAATATATTTTGGGAGATTAAAAGGAAGTTGTAACAACGTTTCTGATATGGCGATGAGCTTTATTAATATTAGATATTTACATAAATTAATATAATAACAAGGCAAGTTAAAGAATTAACATAGGAACAGCGTTCAGCTTTAAATAGGATCCTCTTCTGCCATGCTCAATTTTTTAGTCATGTCCAAAATGTGTGTGACAAACTTTATAAGTTTTTTGAATGCCAATCTTGTCTTTGCCACAGAGTAATGGATTTTGAATAGCATTTACCCAAAGTTTATGCGTCTAAAATACACGGACATTATACTAAGATCGTAAACTGTCATACCTCTACTAAGAAAATCAGTATATAAGTAGTGTTTATGATTATTCAGGATCGAAAGGTGTCGTGCATGCATTTTTTTAGATAGCAACAATATTTTGTATACAGTATAGGTCAGGGTTGAGATGATTTTTTTTTAATCATGATTAATTTAAAAAAGAGTTTTGAAATTTTAACCTTAAAATGTATTTGTTCATAGAAAAAATAAAACCCAGACGCATTTTTATGTGGTGTTATTTATTATTTTATTATAATAATCGAAGAGAACGGCTGGTTATTACAAACATAAACCTTTAAAAAAATTAAAAAATTAAAACTAAAAAAACCTTTTTAATACAAAAAAATACTTAATTTAAACAAAAAAAAAATATGAAAAAACCTAAGTGTTATAATGCTTAAATAGAAATACTAGTTTAGGTGCTGTGTCAGCGCCAAGTCTGTTTCTTATATCTGAATGTACGAATCCATAAGTAGAAAACATCCTTTCGATATGAGCAGACGATGCACAGGCACACAAAACAGAAATTACTATAGGGAGCACTTGCTTAATTTCTGAAACATCTTCTTGAGATCTCCACCACTGTACTGCTGTTACATTTTTGATTATTTCCTCTGAAAACAGAGTTTTGTGAAAAGGGTCCGACTTACCTTTCAACTTAATTAGTAATGGTAACAATCCTGTGTCTGCAAAATATTTGGAAACAATGTGTAGAGCATCTCTCTTTTCTTCAGCTAGTAATGGATATTCTTCTTTGTTTATTGTAGGATCCAAAATATACGCCAAAAAGTGAAATGAAAGGCTTGAACATATCTGTTCATAAATAATTGATATTGACGCAAGCTTCTTTCTTCTTCAAATTCAAAACTGTCAAAAATAGCCAGTAACTTTTTCCATTATGTAAACTGATTGAGATAAAAATGCACCTTTTTGTTGCATTGCATCCAGTGCTATAGAAATTGGTTTTAGCAACTGTAAAAAATCTTCAGCCATTCTTTTAATACAGATATCTGAAACTTTTTTAAAAATCACTGGATCAATTTGATCTTTATGCTCTTCACATATTAATAACAATTTTGGCCACTCATTTACATAGATCTCAAGACAATCTGAAAGTGTATTCCATCGAACATCCTGAGGTAAGACCAATTTCTTGACCCCTTTTTCTTTATACCAAGTATTTGGCAAATGGGTATTTCTGAAGTATTTCACAATATGTACTATATGTTCTTTTATCTGTGATGCTTCTAAATCTTTGGAGAGCAAACTAAGTAAGTGTGCCGAACAACCATATGTAATTATAGGGTAATTGGACGACTCGGTAATTTTTTTCTTCATACTGACCATGTTGCTCGCATTATCTGTAACAATACTGGTAACTTTACAGTTATATTCATTTTTGCATTTATTCATTGAGTTAATAGCCAATTCGGCAAGATAGTCAGCTGTATGGGGATAATCAGATGTATCTATGCTTTCTAAAAGAACACTGTTTCGATCATCTGCAGTCAAAACGACACAGATTATCGGCTCATTATGTATATTGGACCATCCATCTAAGGACATGCAAACAGATTGTCCAGATAACTTGTAAAAACAATTAGATTTTTCTTCTTCAAATATTTCATTCAAGAGCGTTGATGATAACTGAAATTTAGACGGTGGAAGGTAACCAGGTCTTAGCATTTCTATGGCCTTTCGAACCTCTTTATTTTCCATAGCTCTAAAACTGCAATTTGTTGCGTAAACGGCTTGGGCTATTTGTCTTTCCAATTCTTTTTCTTATCTTGTCCAGTTTGCACAACAAAAGAATCCAAATTACCGCTACTTCCACTATTTTCACGTCCTGATTCTTCGCCAACTGGATAATTTCACTCTGGCTAGTTCCAGGCTGGGACTGACAATCACCATGCAGAGTTTCAAGACCACTACTGATATCACTAGTTTCACTTTGGCAGGTTTCCCAATGACTTCTTAGTCTGTTTCATTTCTCATCAATAGGAAAATCCAACATATGGTAACAAAATTCAGGGCCACATCAAACAGAGTTATATACATCTCGCTTAAGCCATCTAGAAGATATACACTACAAATAATCCAAGTATATGCACCCACAAGCAGCTCGGAAGATGAAGAAGCAGAAGAATTCTATGAGGACGTATCAACAGCAATCAAAGGCGTAATATCACACTACAATCTAATAATTGGCGACTGGAATGCCAAAATAGGCAAAAAAAATGGAAGGAGATACGGATCATAATGGAACATTTGGCCTACGAACCAGAAACGAGAGAGGAAGTATGCTGTTAAATTTCCTGAAAGGCGAACAGCTATACTGTATGAATACTTTTTTTAAAAAGACACCACAAAGAAAATGGACCTGGAAAAGCCCAAATGAAACTGTGAAGAATGAAATCGATTATATTTTAACAAACAATAAACATACTATATGTAAGGATGTCACGGTTCTCAATCATTTCGATACAGAAAGCGATCATAGAATTGTCAGAGCCACAATAACTATCAACACCAGACTCGAAAGGAATAAACTGATAAGAAAAACAAGAGCCCCCACAAGTGAAGAACTACTCACCAAACAAGATCAATACCAAAGAGAATTAAGTAAGAAACTAACACCTATAGAATCACTAAAATCGATGTCCACTAGATCTAGCAATTCTTTACCACACTTTTTACATACTGCTCTACAACCTAGTTTGCCCACCACTTTCTTTTTTATAAAATGCTGCCAAACACTAAATTCCTTTCTGCCCCGGCTTGTCATGAGTTCAAATGTTTTGATAGATTAACCCCTAAAGCAAAAATATTACTGGTAACTAAAATAAGTGCGTATCGTTTATTACGTTTATATAGCCGGGCGTTTTCTGCCAGTTATTACAAGTTTCGACAAAGCGGCAAACTTGCAATACTGCGCGGACGAAATTTTCACGTTAATACAAGTTTCGACAAAGGCGCAAACTTGCAAAAACTACGCGAACGAAATTTGCATGTTAAAACTTTTCCAGTTTTGCTTCGTATGTGTACTATTCCTGCCTAAAACTAGTTGTTTACTTAACAAAACAAAATATAAGCAGTTATAAATATTTAAAAATAATAATATTTGTAAAAGCTGGTACTTAAATGTTTTTAAAAAATCAAAAAAATCATGATTTTTATCAACCCTGGTATAGGTGCAAGGTGCCTTTTTGGCTCTTCACGATACACCCTTTTTATTACTTCGCTAAAACAACAAAAAACTTACCTGGTCGCTTTTTGGAAACCTGTACATTTTCACACGTTTCCCACTTTGTACTTAACATTCGGGAACGCAACAATAAATCACCATTTTAGCAGAATAAACTTAATAAACTTATACGTCGCGCCGCTTCGTTTAAAAATTTAATTTTAAAATGTCAAAGTCGCTTAGGTCCGACTCCGGCAAATATTTTTATTATGGATCAGCGCATAAGTCATATTTTTATCTTTATCGCACCTTCGCTTGTACGGTTGAATGCAGAGAGAAGAAGATACAGAACGTTCACAATGCTCATTCTAAATACATGTTTTGTCGCTACCAACGTTAGGATATGAATAAGTTTATAAAAGAAAGTCCCTACAATAGCGCCATCAGCGTCTGGTTGAAGAACCAAACGAGCGGGGAACGATCTTTACCATTTAAGTTATCCTAGCCTGGCCATAAGAAGTGATGGACTTGCTGTCAATATCGGCATTCATAATGGTATTACATACCTTCACTAGAGATCAAGGTTGGCAGACCTTTGCAATGGTTAATCATGAAAGCACTTGAATGGGTAACAAGATCGGTCTTATTTTATTTTTAGTAGAGCGATGGGAATAAATTTAAAAAACCGGTATCGAGAGCGTCTCACCACATTATATCAATTATTTTTATATAGCGGATTTTTACTTTGTTTAAGGCCAGACCCTCCTTCCCAAGGGAGCATAAGGAAGGTGTTTTCCAACCTTTCCCCCTTCCCCCCCCCCCCCCCCCCTATGCCACTGGAAACAGGGAGATATCGGAAAGCAACTAGAAACATGTGAACTGCAACCAATCACTAAGTTTAAGATGATATATCAGAAGGAGCCGTATCAGAACGTCTTTTAAAAAGAAAACCTGGCAAAATGGCACATTCCAGATGATTAACTACAGCAAATAGATTATTGAGGTTGTATTTAAGAACTACAAATCCTTCGGAAAAATTAAACACGAGATTAGGACAAACCAGATGTGAAATATGGCTTCATTTATTTAATATGGTTCAACGATCCAGATACGTATCATTTACAAAGTCATACAAAGTAATGGGTACCTCGCACATCCCGAAAATATATTAATATTTATGCTTGGTGACACACGCTTGCTTATCAAAGAACTGGGTTTAAGACGTATTTGAAATCCAGAAATAATCGTGTCAGAACCGGAATACGAAAACTAAAAAAATACCATTTTAAATACTAACACTACGAGTGCGGTGCCAAGTCCGTTCCTTACTTCCCTGGCTGGCTATGTACAAGAATGATTCTAGTATGAGTTTCTTGGTCCATGTGGGCTGTACAAAGTTACAAAATGTCATTAAAATATACAGGGTTGCTTCAAAGGTATAATCGAAAATGTAAATCTTCAGGTGCGTCTTTGAATGAATTGATCGAATATTTATGAAAATATTGACGTTTAAAATTCGACTACTTTTTTACCTATTCCATAATTAATAGACGCAGTGTATTTCAAAGGATTAGATAATGTTTGATTCATGTAAATAAAACGCTTAATTTTGGAGTCATAATCGTGACGCAATAAAAAAAAAAGTAAAAAACTAGCCTTATATCCAGAGGTTATGAGCAGGAACTCCCAGAGGCTCCTGGGCGGCGATGATCTGGGTAGCCTCACCAAATGATTTAGTATTTGAACTCGACCCTTTGTAAGGCTTTAATTTCCTCTAATATGCGATATATAGGATTCATGGTTTTTGAAATTTATGAAGGCAAAAAGAAACGCCAAGTCTCTGTGGCGGAAACGTTGATAAGGATACCCAAACTCAAAATATAGCGTCAGACCTAGCGTAAAGCCCTGTAATAGTATATTATTAACCAAGGTTTAGACAGCCATCATTATTGCCCGAGCGGCAAGTTTAAATCACGAGGAGCGGAGCGACGAGGGATTTAAGACCCGAGGGCTATAAGCTGTTTAAACCGTGGTTAATATAATATTTTTTCCACTACTACACTTTTGTAAGACATTTATCTTTATAGTATTAATAATTATAAAAAATTATAGGTGTAGGTATAAGTATATTTTTTAATCAAGTTACCTGCGCTTTGGAATTGGCAAAATATTTTGTTGTTTTGTCAGGTGGCTTTGTTAATGTCAATTTTTGTTCATTTATGTCAACAGATTTCACGAGTTTTCCGTTTTTTTAAAAAATGAGTGAAGAAAAGGTTAGTGATATTATTATGTGTGCACTTCCAGAATTAAGGATGGAAGCAGAAAAAATGTTGATTGTATCGATATTTTACAATATCAAGCATCTCTAATAATCTAATATGTATTGATAATTATCTGGTTGCCTAACCACAAGAAATCACCTTTCAGGTTATTCATGTTTATGAATTCATGTTGTAGAATCAAAAAATCAAGTTACCTGCGTTCAAATAGATTTTTGAAGATCGGTCAATAATGGATTTCAATGCCTTATTATTGACCATGGTCAATAATAACTTATAAGGTACAGAAAAACGATTTCTAACGTTAATAATCGGTCAATAATGGCGATGCTATAGGTTAGTAGTGGAAAAATAATAATACAATTAGCGAAAAGGTTCTAAAATCACAAAAATAGAAGAAATCTTACCTCGATATTGAGGGTGTATCATATTTAGCTTGCACATGGCAAAGAAACACTTATTAAGGAATATAAGCAACAAACACCAAGTATCTCACCATTCGGGTTTGTAGACGATTTAGGAGGTTATAATAGTGTATAAAAGCACAGGAAACTGATAAAAAAATCAGACAATGATTGAAAAATGTAAATGAGCCCATGGGCTACCTAGTATGCCGGAATCGCACCTATCCACCCTAGAGCGCGTGAGCCTTCACCAGCCCAGATTAACCTAGATCTAATGGAGGTATCTGATCTGCAACACCCATGATTGGTATTATCTAATGGAGTATAGTTGGGCGAATGCACTTGGCATGAGTTAATATGAATAAATATTTAATAAAAGTGGCATTAACTGCTAGATATTGCTTCATGTTGCATCTCACCGCTGCGTTGGTCATCAAGCACAATGGCCGACAAGGATCTCATAAATCCCATAGCCGCACTGTTAAGGCGACGGTCTCGGAAACATCAGGACGATTGTGTCGCGTGGATTTATTCCCCGGGTCCAAGAAACGGTTCAACTTCGTTGGAATTTTAGTGGCTTGAGATGGCGTTGCAGCAAAAGATGTATCGGCATCGAAAAACCCAATAGGAGCCGTTGAACAATGTCTGGAGAGATTTTTATAGATAACTATTTTAAATTTGTAATTACATTTAGACAATGACATTTTTGATAAAATTACACATGCTTAAAATTGTAACAAACATTTAAAATTTAACACTGAATTATTCCTTTATCAGGATCATCAAACAATTCATTTATATTGACTAGATATTTTGTTAAGGTATATTTTAGTTTATTCTTTGGCAGGTTTCTAATTTTGTGTGCATGAGAAACAATTAAAAATATTTATGATACAGTATTTTATATTCTTTTGGGGTATTAGCTGTATTTTTCACTTTTATGGCGAATATCATAATCATGGTTCACATCACAATCGAGGAACAGATCCCTATACAAAATATCATCGAGTCCAAAATGTACATTTCTATTACCATCAGAATATTTTTTTCTACAAAAACAGACCTACAACTTTCCTGGTGTTTCATCTTAAAAATATTTCGGATGCGCCTATAATTCTGTGTATTTCCGATAAACTACCCCAAAATATCACTCCATATCTTAACCTGGACTGGATATATGCATGACAAGACGCAATGGCAGCCTCGGTATTCACGTGATCGGATATTACACGCAGGGCATAACAGTATTGTGATATTGCTAAAGTCTTGATGTGCGCCTTCCAGTCATTATTCTCTTTTCTGTTTCCAAAGATTAGGTCCTGCGTTTTTGACACATTCAGCAGCAGATCATTTGCCGAGAAATACTCGTCCATTACATTCTCTACTTTATAAAGAAGTGTCTCTCCATTCTCTTCACCAAATATGAGCGCCGTATCGTCGGCATATAATACAGTGTACTCGTCAGGAACATCAGGTAGTTCGTTCGTATAGACGCTATACAGAAGAGACCCCAAGATTGATATCTGAGGAATTCCCTAGTGACAACTATCTCTGGTGACTTGCATAAAACACCGCACTCATTGCATTCAACCACTTGCTGCACTCGATCTTTCAAATATGACTTAATCAAATGCAGAGTCGTATCACGCACTCCATACATCTCAAGTTTTTTACATAGCAACTCATGATTTACAGAGTCGAAAGCCTTTGAAAGGTCCATCTACATTAACGTCGTTTGATTATTAATGTTTAACGAATTTAAGACCTTTTTTAATGCTTATTAAATCGTTCTTATGGTGGATTTACCCTTTCTAAAACCGTTCTGTATATCGATGAGTATTGACTACCTCATCAGTACCCACATCAGTCTATCGAATATAACCCTTTTAAAAATTTTACCAATACTTGACAAGAGAGAGCGCGATGGGTCGGTAGTTCTTTTCTACATCCATATCACCATTTTTATGAATAGCCTTCACAGGAACCGTCTTCAATATGCATGGAAAAACGCCTGCAGAAAACGAAAGATTCACAATATAAGAGAGATGACTAGATACTTCATAAGCTACTTCTTTCAGTACGGATACAGAGACTTCGTCTTCTCCTACCGATTTTTAATTTTAAAGGTGTTGTATAACTTTCATAATTTCCGGGCTAGTGACTGGGTTTAAGAAAATTGAGTTTTCTACAGTTTTTAATGGCGTTTTTATTTTTGTCAGAGTTAAAGGTTGTGCATGCATTTATAAAATACTCATTAGTTTTATTCAATATTTCGACTCTACAGTCATATTTATTCGAAAAATTTGGGAATATGTTTTTTTCTCAGTATTTGGTCGAGTTATGTCATTTACCAGGTTCCATGTAGCCTTAATTTTGTCTTCAGAATTTTTAAAGTATTTTCGATTTTAAATATGTTTAGCTCGCTCGATGACACCCTTTAAAGTTTTATAATACTTGTAGAAAAATTCCTGAGAGACGCGACCTTTAATTTTTTTTATAATAAAGAATTCTTTCATTCCTGCAAGTAGTTTTAATTCCTGTGGTAATCCAGGATTTACCTTTTTTTTGTCGTATTGATTTTTTTGAACACAAATATTCGGTTGAAATAGTTTTTAAAAACATTAAAAAATCACTCTAAAGATAGAACTTCAGTCAAAAATATTTTAATTTTAAGATTGTTCAATTAAGATAGTCGTCGTTGTTTCATTTAAGAAAATATTGTCTTAGGAGGAAAACTTAAGAATTTTCCAGTTAAGACTGACTATACACTTTCTTCATTCAAGAAGTGTATTTTACTTGATTTTAAAGTAGGGGATTCGGAGAATGCGTTACGAAACTCGGAGGGATGATTCTACGTATACTACGATCCCAAAATAATTGGCAAAACTGTTCTTATCACCATTGACGGTGTGCGGAGAAAATAATTAACATCGATTCATACACTTTTAACTGAAATAAAAGCATTCGAAACCGCTTGGGAAGATTGTGCATTAATAAGTCGTTACATGTTACCAGGTTTTCAAATATTTCATTTAAATTCTCATAAAATGTACCAAAATCAGCATGTGGGGGCCTTTACACCCTACGGTATTTTCAATTTGGCAACGCACGTTCAGTGTCGTAGACAAGTTTCAATCAAGAGGATATTAGCAATTCAGTTTTATTATTTTGGTGGTTATTCAAAACAGCAAATATTATAATGCTGGCGGAGTTCCTCAAGTGATATAGTACCCAACAAGTTACAAAACGACGTCATTTAAAACCTGGGGAGCGTACAATTGTAAAAAATGTGTATGAGGGAATTCTAATTACACACAGTAGAATATCATTCACTGATGCAGCAGAACTTTGTGCCACATTGACTAAGACATCTTGCCGTACTGTTTATAGAACTATCAAGGACAATAGGAATACTAAAGCGTCCGATCAGAAGGAAACAAGAGGACGGAAAAAGATTTTTATTGATCAGCAAACAAAGTTAGCCATTCGTCGGAAAGTGCACGTAACGCCTTTATCAATGGACTGTCCACTGGATTGAAAGCTCCTTCAGGAAAAGGTCGTCGGTTAATTATAACCCACATCGGGAGTAATTCTGGTTGTCTTGAAGCTGCATGGGTTAAACGTGTTTGAATCTCGTAAAACCGGTGATTATCATGATGATATGAACTCGGGAGTGTTTGAAGATTGGTTTAAATCCATCTTACCGCTTAGTGAACGTGGGTCAGTAATCGTGATGGATAATGCACCATACCACAGCCGTCGGGTGTTGTATGAACTGTTAAAAACGGCAATAGCGAATGTACAAGCAGCAGATTGGCATAAGTGCGAATTACATGTCTAGGGCGTAGAAAAGAAAATGTGAGACTTAGTTGTAAAAGCGTTAAAAATGTGAGACTTAGTTGTAAAAGCGTTGAAGCCATGGTAGAACCTATTATTATAAATCCAGCAGATGACAGCAGTAGCGACAGTAATAAAATGTTTTCATCGTCAGATAGTGAATAATCGCTGTAATGGTAATAATGAATTTAAAATTGTAACGTATTGTCATTATAACACTTTTTAATGTCGGCGTGGAATACAATTTGTCAAATTATTATCAATTAGTGTTCATTAGGTAACAATAGTTTGGAAATTTATAAACATTTATAATCTAGGTTGAGGTTTTACCCTTAATCCACTATTATATGTTTCTATTATTATGTAGTATAATAAAAACATTATGAAAATAACATATACCGTTGCTTTATTATTCTTTTTGGATTTTATACCTGCGTAATTTAGTTTCTCTAATAACTTCATTAGATCACCAAATGTAAAAGCTTAATTTATTTGTCAGTTTAATTAAATTTATTTAATCTTAATATTTTCCTAGTTACAGGTTAGATAAAAATTTGAACTTTAACAGAATATATTAAAATTTCAATATTTTTGTACATGACTTACTACCTTTATTTTACGACAAAGAATCATACCTCCAAGTTTCGTAACGCATCTTCCGAATAACACAGTGTGTCCACGGAACGATGGTGTAGATTAAAACATTAATGAACATAATATTTAATGTGAATTACAACACTCAGTAACAAGAACGTGCATGTAAACTTTGTGAAATCGACGTGTCTTTAACCGTGAACTTGATCAGCAATACTAAACGCCCAAAACGTCGCTAAATCCCTCAAGAATTATTTCTCCAAACTGTTTTGATTTAAGAATATGCCGCATTCCCTGTTTTGGCAAGAGTATTATTCGATAATAATAATATGCTAGTCTCCGCTTAAGAATAATTACAGTAAAACCTCTGTTTGCGACCGCCTCAATAAAGTGACCACCTGCGTTAAACGACCGGTTATCAATTTCCCATATTTAAAAATGAAAATCCCATTATTCTATACTCCTCTCTACCGACCTATCTGTTAAACGATCTCGGGCACTCGTCATCGGAATTTTTAGTAAACAATAATGCTAGAAACACCCTTCATTAAGGGCAGTAAAACCCAACCCGACAATTCTTAAGAAATATAGGTACATACACAGTGGCGCAACCAGAGAAGTTGGGGGAAGGGGGATAGCGCGCGCCGCGGGGAAAAAAAATGTTGGTTGCCACGCCCTTTTCTCCATGATGATGCTTGGTTTTCAAGTAAGAAAAATAAAAAACAACAGAAAGTCACGAAAACAGCCAGACTCGTTTAAATTTTTGTATAATCTTAGGTCGTGATGAGTCTATTTTTCTTGTAAACAGGTAGTTACACGACCCGAGCTAAGCTCGCTCCGGGAGGCTACAGCCTGGTAGCCCCCCCCCCGCCCCCTTGGTTCCGCCACTGTACATACACTAATTACTTTATAGCAGGCGGATCCATTCAATTTGCTTTAAAGGCTGATAAATCTGATCGTAGCATTAGTTTTGTTTTGAACAGTTTCTGTGTGTTGTGGGACTAACGAGAATATTTGAAGATGGTGCAAAAAAGGAAATGTTTTCCTTTAAGCGAAAAATTGAAATCATCAAGGAAAGTAAAAAAACTGGTTTAAGTACCAGGAAATTGGCTGAAGAATCTAGGTAAGACCCAAGTGACGATGTTGCTTCAAAATAAAGCAGAAGTTAGAAATTGGTTTCAAGAAGGTGGCAAACGATGGACAAAAAAGAAAATTTCCCAAAACCGAAGGCCTGACAGTGGACCAAGTTGTTTTTAGCTTGTTTTGTAAGGCGCGAAACGAGCACTTACCAATATTTGGGCACATAAATCGAGCAAAATCCCTCGAATCTGCTCAATGTCTAGGACTAGATAACTTCAAGGCATCAAATGGATGGTTAGAAGAATTCCGTCATCGGCATGATATTACTTCGAGAAAATATGTGGCGAATCAGCCGTTATCAATATCGAAGACGTCACTGCTTGGAAAGAAAGGCTATAGATCATTTTAAAGGATGATGCTTCAAGGGACGTATTTAATGCAGACAGGTCTCTACTATCGTGCATTGCCAACAAAAACATATGCATTGAAAGATGACAAGTGCACTGGAAAAAAAAACCAGCAAAACAACGATTTACAATTCTGTTCTGTGCAAATGTGGAAGATAAGAAGTATCCCCGATGTTTTAAGGGCGCACATATCGATAACTTACCTCTCCAATGGGCCTCGAACAAGAAAGCGTGGATGACAGCAGACATCATGACAACATGGATTCACAGATTTAATATACCATGATAAAGAAAAGCAGAATAGAAGAGTGGAATTGTTTCTGGATAATGCAACGTCTCATCTCAAAATTACACTGGATAATGTCAAACTTATTTTTCTTCAACCCAATACTACCTCACATTGCCAACCTTTGGACCAAGGCATTATTCAGAATTTTAAAATACTCTACAGAAGCTACCTTAATAAGAGCATTTTAATATGTATAGTGATTGTCCTGTAAGATGATTACCTGGTTCGAAATTAGCACACAGGTTTTGGATAACGAAAATGACGTATATTCATTACGGTATTAGTACAATAGTAGCAAAATGTTAAAGTTATCAAATCATCATCTCTTAACTTATATTATTTTAAATCTAGTTCATCAAAATATATATATGTTTGGGTAACCTTAAACTATGGTACGGTTTGTTATATGTTATATGTTTATGTTTATCAATTACAAGCAAAGCTGGCACCTTACGTTCATGGTTGTAACCTTGTCAATCTAAACCAATGTTTAATAATATAAACTAATTTAATAAAATAGGTAAAATACTGTAAAATACTAACTGTCTTAATTTTACCTTATACTATACCTTACTTACACTACACCTTATACTACACCTCCGGCCGGCAGAAAAAAAAAAATCGAATGCTAATGCTGAATTTTTTTTTTGAAATAATCAACCAATCTATATCAATCAAAATATTTCTTAACTCCATTCTTATGAACTAAAACTTGCTTATTCTCTATATCTAACAAAATATTTGGAGACTGTTCACTTATCACTGTAAAGGGTCCATTGTATAAAGCGTCCATTTTTGTTCCCGAATTATTTTTCAAAAGCACTTTATCACCACTCTTATAATTAACTATGCTACTTTTCCTATCATATACAGTCTTTCTTTTACCTTTTGACGTCATCAAGTTACTTTTTGCATCAGCACATGCTTGCTGGAGCCTATACTTTAACTCTAAAGGATAACTATCAAAATTGTACAGAGGGTCAACTTCTCGTAACAAATTCGAAGGTAAATTAGCCGTTTTGCCAAATACTAACTCATACGGGGTATACCGAGTTTCAGTATGAACACTAGTGTTATAGGAAAAACACCAAAAAGGTATCCAACTACTCCAATTAGTTGGGTTTTTCGCTATTTGCATTCGTAAGTATGCTCCTAATGTTTTATGAGAGTTTTCTAATGCGCCTATGGTCTGATGATGGTAGGCCGTTGAATTAAGTTTTTTAATTTGAAGCAATTTACACGTTTGCGTAAGGGTTGCAGCTAAGAATTCAGTGCCTTGGTCTGACACTATCTCATCTGGGATTCCAAACCTCAAAATAAAATTTTCAACGAACGCTTGGGCTACTGTTACAGCTTCCTTATTTTTTAAAGGATAACATTCCACGAATTTACTGAGATCACACTGTAACGTTAAAACATATTTATTGTTATCAACATCTGATTCTAAAGGACCAACTAAATCTAAACAAATACTCTGGAATGCTGAATCAGCTGTAGGCGTAATAGTCATTGGCTCTATACTTAGTTTTGAATGTTTATACCTCTGACAATCATCGCATTTTTTAACAAAGTCCTCAACGTCTTGTCTTAAACCTATCCATGAATAATATTTTTTAACATTATTATACATCCTATTTATTCCTGCATGACCTCCTGTCGGCAGTAAATGAAAATCATTAAGCACTATTTGCTTTGTCTCACGATCGTATACTTTTTGCACGTCTTTAATAACACATATTTTTATACCGGTTTCATTTATCAACTTTATATTTTAATAATTCTCTTAAGAATTGAGCGCTCTTTCCGTCTTTAATTACTATTAATTCGCGGATATTATATTTATCACATATAGCTTTCAGTATCCTCAACGATCCACTTAAGGGTAACGCCGATCGGATGTTCTGAAATTTAATTTCCGCTTCGTCGGAACTCAGGTTTCTCAACGATGCCTTCCTGGTCAACGTCGATCGAAAATCCTGGCCCATATAAATGACGTTTTTATTTTTGAAATAGACGAAATCTTCTATATTACAATCGTAATTTTCATTTTTACATAATTCAATAAACTTCGCGTTTGACACTGGACAGAGTTCACACGATTCTTTAGGCCGTTTCAGTACTTCTGTTACTCCCGGGTGATCAATCCGTTCGTAAGTACCCGAACTACAACCTACGTCATCTGTTTTGTCTGTCTGTCGCTTCGCGGCTGCTCTAGTCGTAGCAAATAAAGATTCATTATTATTTTTATTACTTAAGCTTTTAAGCTCCTCATTATTTATTTCTATTCTCGAAAGCGCGTCCGCTATGACGTTTTCTTTCCCTTTAACATGTTTAATATCAAAATCGTATTCTTCCAAAACTAATCGAAATTTAGTGAGTCTACTAGAAGGGTTAGTCATACCAAAAAGTGAAATAAGAGGTTTACAGTCGGTTTCAAGTGAAAATTTTCGTCCATACAAATAAGGTCTGAAATGCTTAACTGCCCATACTACTGCTAAAAGTTCCTTTTCTACTGTACAATAATTACGTTCTGCTTTATTTAAAGACCTACTGGCATAAGCAACTGGCTTATCATCCATATTTGACAAAACTGCTCCGATTGCACCCCCTGATGCATCGGTTTTTAAAATGAAAATATTATCTTTATCAAAATTAGGATATTGTAAGATTGGAGGGCTTATAAGTGCGGTTTTTAATTTTTCGAAAGATTTTTGACACTCATTTGTCCAACAAAATTTTACTTTTTTCCTGGTTAAATTATTTAATGGAATTGAAATTTTTGCAAAATTTGGAATAAATCTTCTATAATAGTTTGCAAATGCAACAAATCGTTTAGTCTCATTTGCATCCTTGGGTACGGGATAACTCTGAAGGACCTTTATTTTCTCCCTATCAGGAAAAACACCTTTCTCCGAAATCACATGCCCAAGATACAAAATTTCTTTTTTCAAAAATTCACACTTGTTTGGATTTAATTTCAAATTTACGTCTCTAAGCCTCTGAAAAATTTTCACTAGATTTTGGTTATGATTCCTTAAACTGTTTCCAAAAACAATTAAATCATCAAGATAAACGAAACAACTGTCATAATTTAACCCTGTCATTGCAATAGTCATTATTCTAGAAAAAGCACTTGGACTAATTTTTAAACCCATCGGAAGTCGTGTCATTTGGTACTGTCCTCTTTCGGTCGTAAATGCTGTATACGGTCGACTAGACTCTTCCAAAGGCACTTGGTAGTATCCTTGGGACAGGTCTAAATGCGAGAAATACATAGCTCCAGATAATGAATCTAAAATTTCAGTAATAGATGGCAATGGAAACTTTTCGTCGTCTCGTAACTTTTTATTGAGCAAACGAAAATCAATTACAACTCTAAAGCGTTTAATGCCTGTTTGGTCGGCTTTTTTAGGTACAACTAACAATGGTGCGGACCATTCACTTTTAGCCTTTTCAATGATTCCTTGTTTTTCCATAATTTCGATTTGCTTATGTATTTCTGCCTTTTGTGCTTGAGGAAGTCTGTATGGTTTTACGTATGACGGTGACGCGTCAGGCTTAAGTCGTAATGTCTGTTTGTAGATGTTAGTCGTAGTAAGAGGATCGTTATCTAAATGAAAAATATCCGAATACTTAGCGCAAATTTTTTGTATTGAAAAGTTTTCTTCCTTATTTAAATGCTTAGTATTAATTAATTTCAACAATTTGTCAACTCGTCCTACTGAATTATTCTCCGTTTCTAAAAAACAACATGTTTCGTAATCGCTAAAATTTACAAGCTTTGGATAAAAATTTGTCAATGAAATTTCCATGTCACGGGCATTTAAAATTTTTATTGGAATCATATTGCTTTGTGGTCGTACTAAAGTACTGGCTATATATATACCGTCTCCGATTTCTTCTGGTAATACAATACAGTCCTCATTTTTATTCACTTTGCAAAATTTAATTACCTCGCATCTAGCTGGTATTTTAAAATAAGATTTTTCTTTTGAAAACATTGGTACCGAGATATTTTTATTTTTTAGAAAAAATGAAAAATTAAAATTTTCGTAATTTATAGTGGCATTATATTTTTGGAAAAAATCAGAGCCTAAGACTCCGTTTATTTTATTCTCAAAACTGTCTATTAGGTGAAAATTATGATTTAAATTAATTACATTGTTATTGTTATTGTTATTAATATTAAATTTCAAGTTCGCAACGCCATGAGACAGTGTGGAGCCGGTAACTCCATTAATTTTTATTTTAGTTGCTGTGTTTACATATTCGTGTTTATCAACACAGGTTTTAAATATTACACTAATTGAAGCACCTGTATCTATTAATAAATTTAATTTGGTACCTTTGTACTTGACTTGAATAAAATTGAGACCATTTAAATTAAAAATAAAAAATTCATTATTAGACTCGAAAAAACTGATTTTCTAATGTTTCGCTTGATTGATTAGACTCGCTAGTACTTTCGTCCCTAATGCAATATGACCTATTATTATTATTATTACCACGAAAACCTCTTCCGCGATTTGGGAAACCCCTAAAATTCGGTGACCTATTTTGAAACCTGTAATTGTTGTTATTACTGTTATACCTGTTATTCCCTGCGGGACCTGAAAAATTCCGACCACGAGACCTATTATTTGAAAAAGAACTGAAATTTGCTCGATTATTTCGACCTCTGAAGACCCTACTACTCGCGTGCCTATTTTGGATATGAAAAACCCGATGAGAGCCTGTGTCACTTTTTCCAAGCTCCTCATCCTTTGCTGCCCTTATCGCATCACTTAATCGGTCGTAATTACGTGCTTTAACAATAGTGCGCATGTCGCTACTCTGCAACCCATTGGCAAATACGTTTATAGCAAGCTTCTCGTTTACGGAAGTTAACACCCGTACAGCTTCGTCATTCCCGTCGGACTGTGCGATAGTAAGGTCCAGGAGTAGATCTTCAATAGTTCTACCGAACTCCTCGATTGATTTACCCCCTTGCTTAGCACCGTTCAATCTGGCGGACAATGCTCCCGCTGACTTTTTGGTGAGAAAAAGAGCTTTAATATCAGTAATAAGGGCTTCATTCGTTGCGTATGCGCTCTGCAACCTTATTTTTGCATTACCCGATAATCTTGCCTTAAGGACATAATTCGTTAAACTCTTTTTCCCTGCCTCGTCAAGCAATGCGTCATATAACTCGATGCCGTCAATTAACTCTTTTGTCGTTTTCTCAGTGCCGTCCATGCGCGGCAACAGAGACGCGGCCGTTTTCAAATCAAATTTTTCACTCATGTTTCTAGCTTCAACAAAACAATCAGAATCGGGATTTTTTGCTACAGATTCTGTTTCTTTCGTATCGGCGGTTTTTAGCCTATCCTGTAAAACTTCATTAATAGCTTCAAAATATTTATCTAACTGTGTGGCATAATCTTTGACTTGGGCTATTAATACGGTTTTAGTGGGGACGGGGACCCTATTAAATTCATTTTTTAAATTGCTAAACTCACTTACAAGTGTCTCTAGTTTTCCTAAGTTGCTTACGGTGACAGTCCTAGAGCTGCGCCTTTCGATGGAGTCCTTTTTCAGATTCCTATACAGTACCCTTGCCTCTTCTAACAAGTACTGGAACTCCTTGATGCCCATGAACTAATCCCACGTTGCGTACGAGCGGCTTTTGCCTCACCTTCCATTAAGGCCTCACAAGTACGTTCTGCTTGGCTGTTGCTCGACTTGGGACTGCTACTACGCATATGCAAATGCGGTCAAACTGAAATGGAGTGACTTTTCTTCTTCTTTAGGCTTATCTGCGGGGTTTATAAGAACTTAGATTGCTTCAGGATCCCTAGGTGCTGTCCTCAGGTACATACTCCTTGATAAATCCTTCTTCAGTGTTCTGCGGTACATCTGTTTGAGCTTCAACACCAACAACAGGACGACTGCTCCAGTTAGGATATACAACAGTATGCGAATGTCCAAGGGTGCCTGGATCGCCTCTTGTTCCACAATGAAATTCGAATTAACGACACCAGAGTCTGTTATTTCTGCGTGTTTTGAATTTGTTGTCCCCATCTGCACTTGTTTCACTTCACTTGTTTCACTTGTTTGCTTTCACTTAGGTAGTCACTTTATATTTACCAAGGGCTTAACTTAAGCCCGCTGGCAGGATCGCCATGTAAGATGATTACCTGGTTCGAAATTAGCACACAGGTTTTGGATAACGAAAATGACGTATATTCATTACGGTATTAGTACAATAGTAGCAAAATGTTAAAGTTATCAAATCATCATCTCTTAACTTATATTATTTTAAATCTAGTTCATCAAAATATATATATGTTTGGGTAACCTTAAACTATGGTACGGTTTGTTATATGTTATATGTTTATGTTTATCAATTACAAGCAAAGCTGGCACCTTACGTTCATGGTTGTAACCTTGTCAATCTAAACCAATGTTTAATAATATAAACTAATTTAATAAAATAGGTAAAATACTGTAAAATACTAACTGTCTTAATTTTACCTTATACTATACCTTACTTACACTACACCTTATACTACAGTCCTCTTCAAGAAATCGAAAATAATATTACGATAAC
Organism: Polydrusus tereticollis; assembly: GCA_963920685.1. NCBI lineage: Eukaryota > Metazoa > Arthropoda > Insecta > Coleoptera > Curculionidae > Polydrusus > Polydrusus tereticollis. Next base: position 24,192,467 of record OY987328.1, read on the forward strand.
CAACGCCTTGATATGCCTTTCAGTGGTCTGGCGCAATTTGTCCTCAGTGACAATAAAAGAATGCTTTATGAAAGCCGGATTTATGTGTAATACAGATAATATTGACGACCTCGAAGAAGAAGATAATATTCCGCTCGCACAACTGTTTCCTAACATTAAGAACACATTTGTGAACTTGAAACAGTTTGCTTCTATTGATAACGATCTGCCACCAGAAAGTGCAGAATTGACTTCATCAAGTGTATTGAAGAGATCCAAGAAACGGATGAAACTACTCCCAACTATGAGACAAAGAAAGAGGCACCTGAACTTGCTCCAGTGTTGCAAATATCAAGCCTATCTAAAGCCTGTGCAAGCTTGAGTAGCTTCTTTAATAATGTTAATAAGTCTACAAATATGTCTCATGCAATTGCTATTAAAATGTGAGTCTGAATTTTACAAAAATAAAATAAAAAATATGAAGCAATCATTAATTTCTGATTATTTTAAAAATTAAGAATTTCAAAGCAAACATACAGTACATTGTATACCTAATATACATGCTAGTATGCACGTGGAGCATATACATATGTTGGCGAGTCTAGATGAAGTAGTTATTGTTTTAGAACTTTAAGTTTTGTTTATGGTTGTATATTAATGTATATTGACCCGACCGGGATCAATAAATGTAGAGTTAACCGTTTTATAGATTGTTTAGTCTGGGACAAGGGACAAGGAACACACTTGATATTATTAAAAAGGTAATATGTCAAGTTTAGTGGAACGGAGCTGGGAAGTGAAAATGAGAAAAAGGGTAGAAGAGTGATTGAAAAGTATTGAATGAAGTACGACCGGCTCCGGATCGCTATATATAGTTCTTTGTTTCTTTATTCCATTGTTTAAAATTATTTTACCTTGTGCTAAGTAGTTGGATTATCTTGTTATGAATTGATATCACGATGTCAAGCATGTCGTGTTGTTTGAACTGGAATAATTTACATATAATAAGACAGTTAATTAACTGTAGTGTTTAAGTGTTTGCTATCCATTTGAAATTATTTACATATACAGGGTGGCGCACCCTATACGACGCGGTCGTTTAATGGAAAACGGCTGAATCCTTAAAATTTATTTTTATTGGGTACATGCAGGAACTTTGGGGGTACAATTTAAAATTATTTTCAAACATATCGGATGTCCCAAAAAAAAGATCCATATCAAAGTTATATTTTTTTAAATGGAACACCCTATATTTTATGACATTTTTGGATTCTAAGGACCAAACTAGGATAAGTTACTGTCATCTTTCCTATACCTAACTCTTTTAGTTTCTGAGATATTTTAGAATATGTAGAATTGCATAGTATATTTTAAAATTTAATATCTACTAGACACATTAATTTTGAAAATTCATATGAAACTCCAATTATCAGCTAAGTAAATGAATTTCGTAAGTTAATAAAGTTTTGGTCAAAAAGATATACAAGGGGTTCAAAAGGTAATGTTTAATTTTAATTACATAGAAATCAGGTTAACTTCTTTATTTTAAATGGAACACCCTGTATATTATTGCGGCAAATAATGGCAAATTAAGTTATCTTTCCAAATGTATTGGGGTTTCCTATATCTATCTTTAATAGTTTTTTAGTTTTTAAATAATTTATTTTTAAAAGTACATCAGTTAAGACATTTTAACACAATTAGGCTGGCGCGACAGGGTCGTTGTTACCTACAATGAATTTTTGTATTAATACTAGTTAAGTTAAATTATATTATCCATTAAAAAGATTTGCGATACATACTTTTAATAGTTTTTCCATTTTTTAAATTTTATAATGAGAATTTACTTTCATATTTTTATTCAAAACTTTTTTTAAATATCAGGGTGGCTTCGAAACAGCGGCCATATTCGTTTATAATTCAATTGTCTATTATGTGCGTGAAAATAAAGTGTTATTAAATTATTACAATGAAGACTTATCCTATTCAAAAAAGAACTGATATGATATTGGTAGCTGGTGAGTGCGAAGAAAACTGCTTTTTGGCATCAAGGCTTTACGCTCAAAAGTTTCCCGAACAAAACCATCCAAACAGAGCCGTATTTAAAAGACTTCTAGAAACATTTCGAAGAACTGGTAGTGTCGCTTACGAAAAGGTAAACAGGCGAAAACCCATATTGGGAAATGAAGAAAATGAATTTCTTGTGATTGGCTCTGGTATTGAAAACCCCCATATAAGCCAACGGAAAATTTTTCAAGAAACAAATATAAGCAGACGAAGTATCTCTAGAATATTTGAAAAACATAAATTTTACCCATACCACATTCAACTGCACCAAGCACTATACGAAATGGATTTTCACCGAAGACTTGAATTTTGTTTATGGGTTCTTGACAGTCAAGGAGAGGAGGAAAACTTCTTTGACTATGTTTTATTTTCCGATGAATCGACTTTTTATAACAACGGGCTAGTCAATAGACACAACTTTTACTACTATAGCGACTGCAATCCCAATTTTTTTCGTACTCTCGATCGCCAACATAGATGGTCAGTTAACGTTTGGGGTGGAATTGTGGGATCACATGTAATAGGTCCATACTTTTTTTATGGCACTTTAAACGGTATCAAATTTCGAAGATTTTTGTGTCAACATTTACCTCTACTATTGGAAAATGTGCCACTAGAAACAAGAGAGAGAATGTGGCTACAGTTAGATGGGGCGCCTGCGCATTTTCAAAGAGATGTGCGGCAATATCTAAATGCACATTTTCCTAACAAATGGATAGGGAGAGGCGGTCCACAAAACTGGCCGGCAAGGTCACCAGATCTAACTTGTCTGGATTTCTTTCTGTGGGGATGTGTCAAAAATATTGTTTATGATATCCCGCCAACAACTCCAGAAAATATGAAAGAACGGATAATAGCTGCCTCTCAAACAATAACTCCTGAGATGTTAATTAAAGTTAAATTGTCCTTTGAAAAGAGAGTCCTATGGTGTATTGAAAAGAATGGGAAACATTTTGAGCACTTACTTTAATTTATATTTTTTATACATTAGTGAATTCTACATAGATTAGTCAAAAATATTGTTATAATGTTAAAAAATTCGTTAGTTAAATAAATAATGTTTAAAAACTAGAAAACTGTTTAAGTTAGGTATAGGAAAATAATACATTTTGAAAGACAATTTAATTTGCCATTATTTGCTCCAATAATATATATGGTGTTCCATTTAAAATAAAGAAGTTAACCTGCTTTCTATGTAATTAAAATTAAACATTACTTTTTGAACCCCCTGTATTTCTTTTTGACCAAAACTTTATTAACTTACGAAATTCATTTACTTAGCTGATAATTGGAGTTTCATATGAATTTTTAAAATTAATGTGTCTAGTAGATATTAAATTTTAAAATATACTATGCAATTCTACATATTCTAAAATATCTCAGAAACTAAAAGAGTTAGGTATAGGGAAGATGACAGTAACTTATCCTCGTTTGGTCCTTAGAATCCAAAAATGTCATAAAATATAGGGTGTTCCATTTAAAAAAATATAACTTTGATATGGATCTTTTTTTTGGGACATCCGGTATGTTTCAAAATAATTTTAAATTGTACCCCCAAAGTTCCTGCATTTGCACAATAAAAAGAAATTTTAAGGATTCAGTCGTTTTCCATTAAACGACCGCGTCGTATAGGGTGCGCCACCCTGTATGTAGATACTTATTAATGATTAATAAACAAACACTGTAAAATGCAGACCAGTTGTTTCAATTTTTCTCTATTAACCGACCACCCCTGTTAACCGACCAACATTTGATTCCCCGAGGGTGGTCGCTATTGATAGATTTTACTGTATAATAATAATCTGAATGTTTTTTTTTAATGGCATTTGACCAAAAGGTTAACTCCGAATGTTTCAACTAAATAAAAATATTCTAGAAAAATGTTCTCTGTTACCTTTATTTAGCTTTTCGCAAAAAAACATTTTACAAGATGGAAAATTTCAATTTTAATCATTTCATTTGTAGGTCTGGGTGTTTACCCAAGGTCAAAAGTTTGATTTGATGGTCAGGGAAAACCTGGAGAAATCGGGGAATTTCTAAACTGAAATTATTGGGCACCCTGTGCATTTTTGTTCACATTTTTCTAACGATTGTATGTTTTGTGGTTGGTAATAAATTTAAATATTTTCAGTAACTATTTTAAATTTTTTAACCTATCCTTTTCTGTTTTGTCGATTTACGCGTTGGGGATTTCTAAATTACGACGCTATGTGATTATTTCCATTCAATATTCATGACAGGTGTTTTCAAAGCAACTATGGTTCAGCCTTTAATACTTATTTTGTTATTACTGTGTATCCGTAGGCTGAGTAGCTGGCTCTGGTGTAGATCTGTCGATTTAATAAAACACTGTATTTAATTCCAACAGCATTTTATTCGTAAGGTAGCACTAACGTTTTATTTACAATATTCACTTAATAACTTCCCACTATCTGAGAATACACTACATCAAATTACTAACTACACTTTAAATTGCATTCACACATACGTTTCCATAATACTCAATATTTTCACATTGTATTAACTTGTTGAACTTTGTTTTTGTTAACTTTAACTACATAGTACAAGAAATGTGGACAATTTCCACTCGGTGACGTGCTTTACTTTTTAAAAGCAGTCGTGCGACATGCACCGCCGAACTTTCGGGGAACAGTCCCCTTGATAAACTTATATTTTATGCGTTTAGCCAAACTCTGCTTGGCGACCGTCTGGAGGCTGCGTTGCCTCATCCCTTCTCGCGTCTGTCTCCCTTCCTCACGCAGCTTGGTAGGTGATTATTTTTAGTGAAGGGCCTGATTACATATGACAACAATGCCGCGCTGTTACTATGTGGGTTTTATGATGAACCTTGGATATTTACGTATACGTGAGGAAAAGAGATGAACTAATAAAAAACGCAGACAGCACAGCGTTTGTTATTGCATCGTGCGATAGCTACATAAGCGTTATATATACACTATATACATCAATTAGACTTCCAAGAATGCCATCAGTGGCGTACTTTGCTTTAACACTCAGCGTGTTCTCAACAACAGGATATGTTTATCATTCTCACTTACGCTTTAAACTTTTGCGGTTAGATTACATTTAACTGCTTCTAAATTTAAAATTGATGAAGATATGCATGGTTCGAAAGGTATGTCGCAAATCTAATTGATGTTTAAGAATAACACTGTAAAATGCAGACCAGTTGTTCTAATTTTTCTCTATCAACCGACCACCCCTGTTAACCGACCAACATTTGAGTCCCCGAGGGTGGTCGCTATTGAGAGATTTTACTTTATTAGGGTAGGGAAGAGGGTGGAGGGTTCAGCTACTTATGACTCTTTGCTGAATAATTAAGAAGTTTTTTGCCAACAAAAACTTCAATACCTATACGATTGAAAGTAATGGAAATGGAAGCCCCAAACAATTTTGAGTATTTTTTTTTTATTCAAAAAATGTATGCATTTGGCCGAATCTACCCCAGTAGGGGGTAGGTTCAGCCAGTGGGTGTGGAGGTTTCGGCCAAGGTATTGAAATAAGTGAGGTCAACTATTTTAAACCAATTGTATTGGGTAGGTATTTATATTTTTACTCATAAAAAAATAGTTGTCAAAAATGTTTTTTACTAAAAAATATTGCAATATTTATCGCAAGTCGTAACCTTGAAAATTGTAATCAAAACGTAGGGATGCCAAAACCCTAGCAGTCCCAATTTTGGTTGGTACAGACAGCTTGGCTATGATATCCGTGATTGAAAGCACGCTGATATCAGGAATTGTTGGAAAACAAAAATTAGTAGTGAGTCCCCCCCCTTCTTCTTAACAATGTAGCTGTGAGCACTTTCTCTTTTACATTTAAAATTTTTCCAATGTAATAACAAGAGTCATCTTTCTTATTATCTTTTTCGAACCGTACCAAAACAAAGTCATCAATATTAAAAGTAACATCCTCTTTCAAAGCTTGAAGTGATTCAAATGACTCATCATCCGATGTGTTATTTGCAACAAAGGTATCTTGAAAAACTTTATTGACAACAGACTTTTTCTTGGACACATTTTTTTTTCTATTTTTCTCTCTTTCTATATCTAATTTAGAATTCATTTCAGAAGTGTCAGTGTATATTCTAGATTTTGATTCCACTTTTCTAGTCTTCCTTTTTCTCTCACATGAATCAATTTTTGGAAGAGGCCGTATTTCTTCTAATAAAAGCCTTTTTCTCGTTGGTATTTGTTTTTTTGATGTCGATGGTACAGTATCCTTTGATGTCGATGTTACGGGTTCTTCTGATGGCAATGGTACAGTTTCTTTTGGTGGCGATAGTGTAGGTTGTTTTGCAGGTGTTGATGTAGCATGAGTTTGATTAGGAAAGTTATTTAGAAAATTTGCCATTGTCTCAATACCCTCATTTACACTTGCCCCTTTATGATCCAAAATTTGCTTAGGGATTTTCTCATTTACCAAAAGTTCGGGAATTTCTACATTTGCTTCTAGCCCTACAGCTGATTCGGGGTTTTCTTGCGGTATGTCAGTAACAGAGCTGGGAGCGAAGTCTTCATCAGTAAATATGAGTCTGTTAAGTGGCCAAATACCTGTATTTTTAAAAGCACTTAAAATGTTGTTCCGTGTGAAAGAGTTTATATAAGCTCTGTTAGCAAGTTCAGATATGTTTTTTATAGAAATGTTTTTTTCAGGATGACTTAGCATCCAGTCGTTAAATGCAATGTCCAGTTTGGTTTTGAAGGGGCTATACATCCCCACATCCAGCGGCTGTAATCTACGAGTAGTATGTGGAGGGAAGGATAAAAGTATTATTCCGTTATCTCGGCAGAATAGAATTGCAGGAACTGTAGTGTGAGATCCATGGTTGTCCACTATTAGAAGAATCTTATTGCTTTCTGGAGAACAACGTGTATAGTTCACAATGTCTTAGAACTTTTAAAAATAAGTCTGCTGTCATCCAGCCAGACTTATTACCAAAGGCCACACTATCAATTTTATTGGCCCATTGATAGTGTTGCCGCCGAGACGAGAGATTCTCGTCTCTCGTCTCGTCTGGCCCTCTCTCGACGAGACGAGAGAGATATTTTCTTTTGAATAAAGCTCCGAGACGAGACGAGAGAAGTACCCTCTTTCGTCGAGAAATTCTCGTCTCTCTCGATCAAAAAACGTTACTTTTTTGAGCTTTTTTAAATCTTCTTAAATTCCTCTTTGCAAAAATATACATAATGTCTATATTTGGACCAGCGGTTTTCGAGTTATTTAACTGCAAATAGTTTCATCTAGTTAGCCGTGCCTGGCCATTCAGAATAACATTTATTATGACGTTTTATCGCTGGATAAAATTATTTGCAGTCAAATAACTCGAAAACCGTCGGTCCAAATATGGACATTATATATTTTTGATAAGAGGAATTTAAGAAGATTTTAAAAATCTCATAATAGACAGGGTGTCCAAAAAAAAATATTTTTTAAATTTGCTGATTTTACATAAATTTATAATTACTTTTATTAAATGCATTATTAGTCTATAGTTAATATTTTATGGAAGTAGTCCATCTCACAGTGGAGTAATATTTTAAGTGAGGAATGAAACACAAAGTCTGCTCCACTAATTTAATAAAAAAGTTCAGATCAACATCCCAAACATGTTTCGAAGGTATAAACCTTCATCTTCAGTGGGTAATTATTAAGATGTTATTTATGAAGAGACCAATGACATTGTTAAATTTATTTAAACTGAAAAAGGAAGGAAAAAACACAAAATTAGACAATGTAAAAACAGCCAAGGCTTCATCAAAAAAGGTTAATGTGATTAGGAAAAGACATTTTGTAAAATATAAAATCGCGACCCCAGTAAAATAAAGTCAAGTTAGAGACTTACCTAATGTTGCAGAAAAATTCTTTTTAAGAAGACATATGTAACTTTAATTAGATAACTAATACATATTTAAATTAAAGTAAATTTTTTTATAAAATAAAGTGAATTTAAAATGAATTTGGTTTTATTTTAAATTTATTAAAAAACCCAAATTTTACTGGGAAAATGTAATAGGGTACGACCATCATGGTGGAGTCGTACCAAATGGTAGGTAAAAATTTTGATTTAGTTAAAGTATGAATGGATAATTCTATTTATTTTTTATATAATTCAAAAAAACGGTTAAAATTCGACGCACTGCGACAATGTCAAAGGTTATCTGTTTAGACAAATGGGGTAACAACTAAATAAAGAAGGAAGATGTACACTGTATGTTAGAAAAGGTATGATGTGAACTAATATAAAAATATAAAAACTAAAAAATCTTAAAAACATCGACATCTCTTAAAGCATTATAATATCATAATGGATGAGTAAGGCAAAGTTAGGACGCCAGTCACAAGAGAGCGTAAAATGTTAAAATAATAGTAACCTAAAAATGTTTATGAAGGTAAATCGTGACCGGGAACTAGGATGTATGGAATACGAGGTGCCATTAACGGAACAAAGATGGAGCAATATAACAGGGTATTTATGAAAACCGTGGTGCCATGAGATAAAATGATAGTTAAAAAATAAGGTTATGTATTAATTATTTAAGAATTTTAGAGCATTGAAAAATGTTAGACAAGTAAAGTTAATCTGATCGTTAATGCAGTGTAAAGAGGGATTGTTAAGAGCTTTCTGGATTTCAAGGATCTCCAACAGATTCATCGTAGTCCCTTTATCACAAACATGAAGCACCTTAGTACTAGTATGGAGATCAAACGAATGTTTAGCATTGATAACATGATTGGCAAAGGTCGATTTAGAGTTTATATCAGTATGGTTTTTGTTTTTTTCAATGATTTTGAGATGTTCATTGACTCTGGTTATGATCTTCCTACCACTTTGACCTATGTAACAAGTATTACAACCTGGATGAGAACAGGAAATGGAATATATACCTGACCTATCCAAAGTAGATATTTTGTCTTTGGATTGCACTACAAAACTACGTAAGTTGGTTTGAGTTTTAAAACTAATGTTAATGTTATATGATCTAAACCCAGACGGCACAAACATATTCCATACATATTCCATGAATATTTCGTTGGCATATTGGAATATCCCATAAATGTTCCATATCTGCCAGGGCATATGACTGGCATATTGTATGCATATTCCAAGTCACCATGAAATATATGCCTGCAATATCTTTTAATCTGCCAAAATATATTTATGGCATATGCTAAGAATATTCATTTTTTTCTTTTTCATATAAATTATACTTAATTTAGGTCAGGTCAGTTAGTTTAGTAGTTAGAGTTACAAATTTGGTATAATAAAACATTACTAAAATTAATATATATTTTTTTACTTTTATAAATAAAAAAAATTAAAACCTAAAAACTACTCTTTAAAACAAGGTGAAAAAAAATTAACTAAAGCAGGAGGTATTGTCAGTTCTGTGACGTACAGGCAGCGTTTCAGAGTTACGCAACAGAAATTAGTTAAAACTTGTGTTAAAAAAATTATTATTAAAAAATAACTCCTTAATTAAATAATTAATTAACAAATAGAAAAAATATAAAGGCACAACATCTGGAGAATTAGTCATAAAATGATATAAAATAGTCAGTAATCCATACGAACGCGGCTGGTTTTTCTCTCCGGACACGTGTTTCGGCTACCTTATAGCCATCATGAGCGGAGCTGTATTAAACCAGAAAGGAGTAATGGCCCTCATAGTAAAAACGGAAGAACTGTCTTGATACTATGGATTCCAAGTGTAATGGAATGCAGTACGCAAAGATTACTGGCCATTTTGACTGCGAAATTACCGGTTCTGACGGTATCAGTTATTATGTCGCGCCCTCTGTGTTTGTAGACCACAAGTTTGAAATCCATGTTTTAATGCATACGTTCTAGCGTTGATCTCGTTCATTCTCGAAAATGTTACACATTAGGTGTCAACCAGTGAAGGCATATATTCATGTACGCTACTATTCACCAGTTTGTCCAATCGTGTATGGCCAATTCTTTCGAAATAACGAAAATCTCATATCAAATAAATGATAAATTTAGTCGGTCACGGTCACCGAATCGCTAACAAATAGAAAAAATATAAAGGCACAACATCTAACACGTGTCCGGAGAGAAAAACCAGCCGCGTTCGTATGGATTACTGACTATTTTATATCATTTTATGACTAATTCTCCAGATGTTGTGCCTTTATATTTTTTCTTTCAGTATAAATTTATTTGCAATCAAAATATGTGTTAGTTTAGAATTTAATTTAGGGTTAAAACGCGGAATCTAGCAACACCGTATAAAACGCCAAATTTGTATCACCGCTCGAATCCAAAAATTGACTTAATAATATGATAAAAAAAATCAAGTTTCATTTTTAACAAAATACTAATAAAATGCAGAAAATGCCTACACAAAAACTTTATGAAGTCTAAAACATTTTCATATTTAAATTTATTTTTTAATTAGGTGCATACATAATTATATGCACCTTTTCCTCTATATTATCTATAATTAAATAGTTCCTATACCTATATCAAGTTATGTAAAAATAGAATTTAAGACCGCAATCACTCTGTATAGATATTATATTATTTATATTATATATTATTATCAATAAGTATTAAAAAAAAAAATCGAATATCCACAATGCATATCCTGTAAATATACCCGCGGCATATTCCAGGCATATCTACAATGGCATACATATGGAATATTCTTATGAGATAAGATACATTTGAGATATTCAGTGCATATTCCAGGAATATTGCAAGATATTATGGCCTATTGGCAGATAGGGGAATATTCCAGGAATATAGGGTGCCGTCTGGGAAGATGTCTTGGATTTTGTAAGAAATATTGTTGAAGAATGGTAGTGAAAAATATCTCAATTGTTCTTTTTGGATAGGTAAACATAGTTTCTTGTTGAGAGATCTACACAGATGTTTATAATAAAGTTTATTTATGAAATATGGTGGATAATCGTTATTGCAAGCTATTTGTTTGATCCAATTAAGTTCGGATTTGAAGTTTTCATGAGAAAGAGGGATGTTAAATAATCTATGCAAGAAACTGTTGAATGCAGCTGTTTTATGGCTATGTGGATGGTTAGAATGAAATGGAATAACCAGGTCGGTACTCGTAGGTTTATGGTAAATACCAAATTGTAATTTATTATTTTCTTTTTGAATGAGTAGGTCTAGGAAGGGAATGGAATTATTTGACTCGATTTCCATGGTAAATTCTATGGAAGGATGTAATGTGTTGAGAAAGTTAAAAAACGATTGTAATTCAAGAAGAGACCCTGTAAATATAACCAAAGTATCGTCAACGTATCTGGAAAAGTGGATGACCTTCATGAAAAGAGGATGTGCTTCAATTTGCGATTCTAAACTTGCCAAAAAAATCTCTGCTAAGAGAGGACTAAGAGGTGAACCCATACCTAAACCTGCTTGTTGGAAGAAATATCTATTATTGAATTGGAAAAAGTTTTGCTTGAGAACAGTATCTAATAAGAGGCAAATATTAAGTACATGATGTGTGAAAATGGAGTGATTAGAGAATAAGAGGTCTCTGACAAGCATAATGCACTCTTCAGGAGGTATACTGGGGAATAAATTTTTTACATCAAACGAAACCAAAATAGAATGTTCAGGAATGTTAATATTCTTTAATTTGTTAGTTAATTCATATGAGTTTTTTACAGCAAACCTACTAGAAAAATCAGTTAAGTCTGTTAAAATGGAGTTCAGCCAAGAAGCCAGTTTATGAGTAGGAGAACCAGAGTAGCATACAACTGGGCGTATTGGAATGTCTAATTTATGGATTTTAGGCAAACCATACAAAAGAGGGGTTTGTGGATTCATTGGATATAACTTGCTCTTATCTGTTTCAAATGTATTTAGAGTATCGATTAGTGATTGAGAGGATTTTCTTTAGATGAGTGATTAGGGGTTGGATCAGAAGGAATGTTTGGGATGTTGATCTGAACTTTTTTATTAAATTAGTGGAGCAGACTTTGTGTTTCATTCCTCACTATAGTTAATAGTTTCCAAGATATTGAGCTTTGAAAAATTATATTTTTGAGTTTCGACAGCCTATAGCTTTCTAACAGTACATCTTAGAGCAAAACGGCGCATATGTCTATATCTTCCATTTTCACTATCTTCCCAAATCAATCAAACTTCCGGCTAAACCGGATGTAACTCGAAAGCAGGAAATACAGTTCTTCCGGTTTAACCGGTAGGTGATTTTTTTGGGAAGATAATAAAAATGGAAGATAGGGACATGTGAGCCGTTTTGCTCTAAGACGTACTGCTAGATCTGTCGAAACTCAAAAATTACATTTTTTAAAAGTCAATATCTTGGAAATGGAAATTTCTTACCGTGCTGGTGTGTTGGAGCACCCTGTATAGACAAAAATAATTTTATAAGAGGCACCTCTTAACCCTTAATAAGCTTCGTCAAAAGTTTTCCGCTATCTTAGTGGTACAGGAGATATTGACCTTTGTCGCACTAATGGGCCACCCTGTAGTAAATACCAAGCAAAGTTTTAACGCATTTAAGTTAGGTTATATTGCACACAATTTATGTCAAATATGATAAAACCTAACCTAAACGCGTTAAAATATTGCTTGGTTTTTACTATATTTGGTTTAATCACGAGAGAAGCGAGACGAGACGAGAGAAGGTCGTCTCTCGTCTCGTCTCGCCCTCTCTCGACGAGACGAGAGACCCATTTTATCTCGTCTGACGAAACGAGAGAAGGCCTTCTCTCGTCTCGCGGCAACACTACCCATGCATTGATCGAAAATTCTTCTACATTTCTAATTCGTGGATAAATAAAAACAGGAGGAACTGTAGAACCAGTGGCATTAATAATGCCAAAAAACATTACGAGCTCACCACGTTCTCCACTTGCCACAACCCTGACTTGCTTTTTTCCTCTACTGCTGACGACTTTTACAGATTTCATCACCGTCGTTATTCCGGTTTCATCAAGGTTAAAGATCTGCTGAACAGTAAATTTATGTTTTTCTAACGTTGCAGTGAAATTTGTGAAGAATTCTTCAATTCTGAATTTATTAAATTCCGTTCCATGAAACAAACTGGTACTCTCAGGTTTTCTCAATAAAAGATCCTTGTTTCCCCCCTTTCTCCATTCGTTACCCGAACAAAAAATACGATGGTATAAATTGGTGAACAATAAGTTAAAATATACAATTTACTTGCTTGTTCTTTGTCAAAATTCCTCAGCAATGGATTGCTGAGGAATTTTGCAATCAAATAAGGAATTGGCGTACTGGTAAGGTAGTCTCTGAACTTGTTTATAAGACAAACCATAATTTAGAGCAGAAGCTTGCGTTAAGTACTTGTTAAGTTCTCCTTCCTGGTTTACAGTACAAATTTTTGTAACTGCAAATTTATTTCCAAATTTCTTCGTTCTATTTTGTTCCTCTTCACTTTCGTTGCCCGAATCTTCAAGGCTTCTTAATACCTCTTCTTTAGTTTTATTTGCAAGCAAGATTTTTAAACGTGATTGCAGAGTTGAACGTTTTAAATTATGTCATCTGGCAGATTCACTGAGACCTACTTCTTGTCTTAAATAAGCAAAAATTGCTTGTTTCATATCTTGTTCGTCTATTTCCCTGTTCGTTTTTCGCTCGTAAAATCTAGGCATCTGTCAGTAAAATACAAAACACTGGCATGTCCGTAATAAAATTTCAGGTGGAGCATTCGGCCACTGAAGGTGAGAAGTTAGGTTATGTTTGGTTATGACTTGCTTGGGTTCACAATAACATGTTTTATCTAAAAACACTAAACGTCTAAGACAAAAACGCAATCAGAAAAATTATCATATTATTCTGGACAAAAACTTAACTTAAAAGCTTTAAAACAAAAACTATTTGTTCACTTAATAAATTAATCTCTAAATTACAGCAGCTCACAGAGAATCATCAGAGGCAGGCTGGGTAACCAAGATATGGCGGGAAATTTAAAAATTGAAAGAGCAATTATTGACGATGGCCGAAACCTTCACTTGGCTGAACCCTTGTTACATATTTAAAATGAAAACCGTGACATTTTCGATATTGAAGTATGCTATTTATTTGCGCCAAGAATAAACGTTTCATTCAAAAATATATTTCAAGAATACTAAAATTTTAGAGGAAGTCAATATTATATATTATATTATATTATTATATCTTTCGCTAAGAATATATTTTTGATGCAAAGCAACCAGCTTTTATTTGAGACATTTTTTAGAGAAAATTAATTGTCTTATTGTAAGAATTTTATTTTTTCTGTGTGAGAACCGTGGTTAACGGCTCGTGGGCATAGAAATAAGAGGGGCAATAGAACTCGCTTCCCCTCTGCGCGGCTGGTGAGATGGGTGAGATTTGTTGGTCGGCCATTTAAAGACTAAATGTCAATTGGACAGCGCCAAATTTAAAATTCTGTTTCAAAGGTAACCTAACCTCATATATTTTTTGTTTTATGACAAATTTTTAGATAGGCAAGTATAATATATAGAGCTGCGCATCTCCCTTGTCTATGCTACTAATAGAAGTCATTTTTTTACTTCACTTATAGGCTCAAATTATCAATGAATTATTAGTGATAACAGCTCTATATAACTTCCATATTAACATTCTGGTATCTTTGGAATGCCATATATAGTTGACTTTGCTCATTTCAAAACTAAATATTTTAGTGTAAGACATTCGCTGGCTTTGATTTTATGAAAAAATGCACTTGGTACAGGTCAGACTGTAAACAGCGTTTTGCTCTTGTTACAATAAGAATGTATTTACCTGGTTCATTTCTTAAAAAAAAATACACCACAAAACCGAAGATTAAGAACATACACTCTCAAATTATTTCGATGTACTATCTGAGATTGTTCGCAATAGTCCTCGAGGCACAAACTTAGGAACTATATGTTCGTGCCTTCAGAACTAAAGCTGTAATATTTTTATTTTGATAAGGACACAGATAATAGGACAAGGGTAAATAAATTTTAACAAAATTATCTCTTCAGATATATTAGAGCGATTTATTTACAGACAATAATTGATGAAAGTACAAACCTACAATGCAATAATAAACATTAAGTCGTATATAAATATTTTTTTTTCCTATATCAGTTAGGGTTATTTGTATGTCATATACATTATGCTATAAATACAAAAACTTGTAAGTTTTAACATCTTTTATGCAGGTGAGAAACATCATAGTCAATGACTCACATATTTTCCCATAATATTAAGAGACTTTGTGTACATATTGTGTAATATTATAAATCAGTTATTATATATAATATATAAATCATCTATTAGACTAAAAATGAAGTGTAGCTGCAAAGGCTTCGTAATGGTGCTGGGCATGTTTCATGAGTGGTGGATATATTCTGTACATTTTTAAATGTCGAGCCATTAGCAATGCAGGCACACTGTCAAAACTTTTTTGAAAATGTTCCAAGGCGTTTTCTGAAAGCAGCTGCTGTTTTTTTAATGAATAAATGACACTTTGCACATTTGCCACTTTTTCATTCAATTTCTTGTACCTAGCTGTGTACAGTTCCTTGCGATAAACAGCTTGTTTCCTTCTGAGAATTTCTGTGCTCTTTCTGAAAATGGAGGGCGAGGCACTGAAAATAAATATGTATATAGATTTTTGTACATATTGCCTTTTAAGAGTTTTACCCTATAAGGACCTTTTATCATTTCATATTAGTTAGGTAATTTAGTTTCTAGTCAAGTATTAAATGTTACTTCCGCTTAGAGGATGAATTAAAAGTGAATATTGGTAAAATTAATAGCAAATTTTACAAAATATTACCAATTTTTATAGTACAGCATATACATTTACTAATGGTACTACCAAAGCTTGTTTACATAGTAGGTCAATACAGACATTTTTTTTTCAATTAAAGACACAATGTGACAGTAATTAAAAATAATATAAACGCATACAATACTACAATAAGTAAAGAAGTCGAAAAGTATAAAACACGTTATTAAATAAAAATGTAACTGTCTAATAATTAGGTGTTTTTTTTTGTCAAGACTGTAATGATCCATTATGGCAGCATGTTAATATTTGTGGGCAGTGGGATCTTTGTCAATAATAGGCGTTTGACATACCGGTGTAGTTATAAAATTGTATATTGTTATGACAAGAAATTGCATAATAAATAAACAAAAGTTGTTAATAAACAAGCTAAGTACCAAAATTTTATTTAAAATACTTTGTGATTTTTATACCTATAATTGTGAATTTCTCTAATCACTCTAACTCTTCTTCATCTTGTACTGCTGTCAGTGCTAGTATCGAGAAAAAAGGAATGAGTATTCTACATTTAGGAAAGCTTTCGAGCTTGTACAAGTTGCACTTTTTGGAGTACTAAAATATTGTAAAACTTTTTGAATATAAACTAACTTGACAACCAACCTCAGTACATAAAATAATCCGAAACGTCGGATTAAAAAACTAACTGGAACTGAAAACCGCAACGTGATATCTTTTGGTAAACTAATGAAATTAGGGATAATAATAATTAATATGGAAAAATACGCCATTTTTTAAAACAATTAATTAATTTAAATTAATCAATTAAATCTCTAGTTTAACAAAAGATATCACGTTGCGGTTTTCAGTTCCTTATAGTAACTTTTCCTCCTCTACAAGCTGATGGGGTTAGTTTTTTAATCCGACGTTTCGGATTCGAGCGACCATCATCGACTTTTTTTATATTAAATACGGACCTGGATTTTCTATTCCACTATTTAATAGCCTTTATAAGCCTAAAATAAAATATGATAAAAAAGTCATATCATAACATTTAATTTTTTTAAGAAAATCCTTATTCATTGAGGAATTACGGAAAAACGTCATCTAGTGGCCACCATCAGAATCAATATGGTATTGTTAATAGATCTGCGTGTAGAGGAAAAGAAGGTTTTTTTTTCAAGACGAAGTTGAATAAAATCGGTTTATCCAAAGCAGAGATATCAGCGTTTGAAAGAAAAAAAGTTTGACCTTCTCCCACCACTTTATTATTGAAAATAGAAAAAAACGATTTCTAACATAAAGTTGCATAGCTTTATGAAGAATACAATGCTTATATTTTTAACATATTTTTATTAAGAAAAATCAAGAGAAAATCGGCATTTCTATTATGAAAGTTCTCTTACGCCCCCTTGCGGTCATTTTTCGAACTTGAAAATAATTTCCAGCAATTTTTCTTGACCGCTTTTATCGATATATATTTTTTCCCAAAGTCCTAGTGTTATTAATAACTTTCTGAGATATAGCCGATTACCTCCTTAGGTGGAACACCCGGTACTTTCGACTAAAGTAGGTACTTTATAGGGTATATTATTTTTTTTTAGATAACATAACTCCTAATAAAATAAGAATAGAGTTATTCTTAAGATTAATTCTATACGGCAAGTTTGCTGCAAAATGGTGAATTTAGGCTTAAAATTATATTACTATACTAAACCAATAATTATTTTGACATTCGTTCCTGGTTAATTTTATTACGAAAATAGGTTTTAACGCGCTTTACACAGGAAAATCATCGCACAGATGTGGGTGACAAATGACAAACGACCATTGTTTGTTAATTTAATTTGTTTATCCAATGACGAAAATCCACATTTTAAACTGAAAATATATTACCCTAGTCAAAGTTGACTGAATACTTTGCCCTAGTTTCAGCTTGGTTTTCCATGTCTTTGCGTGCATTACCCTCAATTTTTTTCCAATGTCCAAACAAGATATTTTATTGAAATTTTATATCAGTTACCACGTTACCAGAGGTCCTAATCTTAAAATAACCAAGCCGAAAGGTTTGATTTTAAAAGATAACAGTCTCACTCCTTCACTGTCTTATTTTACACTAATTCGGTCCTTCTTTTCAAAAATAATCACAAAAAACTTCAAAAACAACAGATCGACATAAAATCTTTACTGTCGATAATGCGTATGAGTATGCCGATTAAACTTATTAAACTAAGTAGTAAGCTCCTATCCTGAAATAATTCTTACAAGAAGGTCGGCTTCCAAGTGGTGGTTACAAAGGCAATTTAAAAAGTAAGACTATGGCTTCTTGAGCTACAAGGGTGATTTAAAAAGTGGAGCGGCTCCTCTGGCAGAAATTGATGTAGATAAATAATACAGAGTGGCAAAAAAGTCGTGCATAATGCCTGTAACTTTTGAATTACCTCATATACGAAAAAGTGACCTTCATGAAAGTTGTTCAGTAAATTATTCCCCACGTTTTTACCTGCATGAATTTTTCCTGTCATTTCTGGTTTGGTTGCCATAGAGACCAACTTACTTTTTTTAAGTGGAACACCCTGAATATGATTGCATATTTGGATTCTACTGGGAAAACTCTGAATTTTTTATATTTCGAATTTTTATATATTTAAAAATTGTAACAAACTTTATAATAACAAAATAAGTAGCCTAAAAAATTGAACAACTTAACATCGGAACAATAAACAAGTGAAACCTTTTCAGTGGACCAGGTGCTCAAAATGACCACCATTTTCTGCTAAGCAGAGCGCCAGTCGATCCCTGAACCCGCTTACAACGTTTAAAAGGAAGTCCTTTAGAATGGCCCGAATTTCCGCACTAAAATTCTGACTTTTAAGATTGTAAGTCATTTGGACGGTTAACGGAGAATTTGTTATTTAAGTGTCCCCTCAAAAAGAAGTCGAGAGGGGTTAAGTCCGGGGATCGCGGTGGCCAGTCAATAGCACTCTTTCTGCCTATCCAACGTCCTGGAAATTGTTCGCTTATGTATTGTCTAACATTTTCCGCATAATGCGCAGGTGCTCCATCTTGCTGGAGCCATACTTGTACGTTTATGCCATTATTTATACCCGGTAAAACTATTCTGCAAGAAGGAATTATGTGATTCCTGAGGAAGTCCAGATATTTTTCGCCATTCAAATAACTATCTATGAAAAAATGCCCCACAATACGTCTACCAACTATGCTCGCTCAATCAATAACTTATTCGAGCCTCTGAGTATGACCTTCCTACAACCAGTGAGTATTCTCAGCAGACCAATAACGATCATTGTGTCTATTAACAATGCCATTTAAATGGAAAGTTGCTTAATCCGAGAAAATTACATTTGTTGCGCGAAGTAATCGTTATTGCATATTTCCATCATCAGCTCGCAAAATTCAGCTCTTCTATCAAAATCGTTCTCGTTTAACTCGTGCACCAACTTTATCTTGTAGGGATGCAACTTCTCCTGCGTAAACAAATTTTTCACTGACCGATGAGACACATTAAAACCCATTGCCATTGGCCTGGATAATTGTGTTGGATTCTCATGTATTGAGAGCATGATGTCCAAAGCCTTGTCTCCCCCGGTTGCTCTTTGAGGTCGACCTGACGAAATTTCTTTACCACTCGACACACCGTTAACTGATTTATTGAAGGACTATTTGGATGTAATTCATTGAAAAGTTGACAAACCTGATCTTGCGATCTTTTCATATTTCCGTAACCGCTCATATCAGACAACAGAAAATTAACCAGGAACTCAAAATTGACACCTCTTAGGTCGCTGTCATGAAGCACCTTGACTCAACTGGTGGTTATTAGGTAGGAATAATTATAATTAGAAAGCTTTTCATTTTTGAGCTGTCATTACCTCGGAAGCGTTTACAGATGAAAATTTTAAATACAAAAAACTCAGAGTTTTCCTAGAAGAATTCAAATATGCAATCATATGCAGGGTGTTCTATTTAAAAAAAGTAAGTTAGTCTCTATGGCAACCAAATCAGAAATGATAGAAGAAATTGATGCTTAAGTAGAAATGTGGGAAATAATTTCCTGAACAACTTTCATGAAGGTTACTTTTTCGTATACGAGGTAATTCAAAAGTTACAGGCATTGCGCGACTTTTTTGCCACTCTGTTTGACACTGGGTTGGCGCTACCGACCCTGCCGCCATTGAAGAGCCGCCACTATGAAAATATTAAGCGGGAAAACATGTCCTGCGTGTAACTATTTTTATGTGACATAGACTTTGAATTATATAACAGTATTTCAAAATGTAACCAGTTAATTTCGATTTTTATTTTAAATCGTGTGTTTCTTCGTCCATATACAATGGTTTTAATATTATCTCCAGACGTTGGCTTTATTTGCAAATGACTTTGATTTTCAACACGTTTTCTTCTCACATGTCTCTTATTTTATACGAACATCTTTATGAAAAATCTCAAGAAAGTTTCTCCCTGAGGATGGAAATGAAATAAAGATTTCCAAAAGCTTGGAATAACTTTAAAGAGTATTCTTTCATTTGCTGCACTCCCCAATATTCGCTAGTCTATTACTCAACTAGTCAGCAATGACTACCCTCTCCATATTAACATATAACGAGTGATTATTAATTATTTTGCTCAAGGGCGGCTGTGACCCAGTATACATAGTGTAGCAGTAGCGCGTAGATTAAATCATAGGGCGAATTTGCAAGAAAGCAGCGTTGTCACGTTGAAAACCTAAAATAATGTTTTTTGACGGTATGTAATATAAAATCCTGAGCTATCTTACTTTGAAAGCCTACTTTATATGGCCGCCTCCTACTTCTAGACACCAAACTTTCAACAATAAAATTTTTTTGTGCTTCACTAAACATTTTTACTGTGGAACTTTCAATCCGGCAACAAAGCTTCACCAAAACTTGATACGCTGAAAAATAAAAAATTAAATCATATCCTGCAAATAGCACTTTATAATAGTCAAAAGACGACTCCCCGGAGAAATATTAGTTAAAGCAATAGTAACCTACCTTCAAATAACTGCAAAAATTACAAAATTTCTCCAATTTTTAAACTTTACAAATACACAAATTCAAATAAGACGTAAATGTCATAAAACAATCATGTCATCTTATCTACGCAGTACGGTCATGATGCTTTTAAAATGCATGGCCTCCCTTGAGCAAAATAATTAAAAATCACTCGTTATAAGTATATAATATAAAACATATTATTATAATAAACTTGAACTTGACTTTGAACAATATTTTGCCGATAATCCTAAAACATTTCTTTGAGTTTTAATGTACTTATATAATTCTGTGTATGAGAGTTTAAAGTTATATTGGCATTGCAAAATGGCCTCAACACTTTCTGCTAACAGTCGGCTTCTCTCGTTGGTCCACTGAATGGACATCAATGAAAAAATTCCCTCGGAATTCGCATTGTGAGGGGAAATGGAGAATAAATATTTACACCTTTTGAGCAGTTCAGATTTATTGATGCTCGGTGTTCTTCAGAACTTCTTCAACTGATTTGCATTTCCATTCCTCTAAGTTTAAATCAATATTAGCTGTCAAAAAATGTTTCAAATTTATTATGAACCTATTGCTGCCAAAGTTTCCGAATTCTTTGAATTGAGATACATAATTGTCTCTTCCATTTTTTCCCATTCTGGAATTTGAGAGAGTAACATCCAGTCAAAAACGCAAGACTTCTGAAAATATTGTGACCATTTCTGAAGGTATCCAATAGCTCTTTCAAAGAAATCCCTATTTTCTGTTTCGAATTTTGATATCAAATTGATAATTTCTTCTGACGACTTCTCTTTAATTTGCATAGCTTTAATTTTGTCTGAGTGCCACTAGCACTCTCTCTTTCAACCAAATATGTTCGTGTATCAAGTAAAAGGTTTTTAACTTTAATGACAGATATTTTAGATCTTTCAATTTTTTAAATATTTTCTTCTAAGAAAAAGGTTACCCGAAAGTACAGAAAAAGATCTAGAATTTAGACTTTATTTGATTTTGTAGCACCCCTTAGTTCCGCCGCGCTCCGCACTACCGCTCTCGATGGCGCCACCCGTATTCATCGCCGAGTGCCGCGCCGTACTACCCTTAGCAGCTTCACCCCCACCTGTGACGTCAGCCGCCAGCGCCTTGATAAGCAGCCACTGTTTTAGCACTCAAATTGCCTATAAATAGCCGACAATTTTGTATTAGATTCAGTCATTCACGGGGGTTTAAGTAAGAAAGATCAAATTAGCTGCAGTCATCATATGACGTCATAACTCGAGATGATGAGTTATTTTCACAAGAATTAAAAATTGTAATACGCATTTAAATAAAAGTTCCTAAAGCATAATCTGGGAGTTTAAATATCCACAGTCGGACAAATAAAAAGTTTATTAAAAGTTACAAAGTCGTTTGTTTTGTGTTTTTAAGTTAGATTAAATACTTAGGCATAAAAAGTGTTGTTAAATAAATATTATATAGAGTCAGAATAAGACTCCTATATTATACAGAGTTGGAATAAAAGTTTTGAAATATTTTTATTACGTTTTAACTAAGCTGTTGTGAGTCAGACACATGGCCTTAAATTACGCAACAGTCTTAGACCGAATGCAAGACGTGCTGCTACCGTCTTCGCCGAGCGGCTTCCTGGAGGCCTGGATCAATGATGCCATGGCCGCATACTCGCCCAATGGACAAGCAGAACTCCAGGGAGTCAGCTATGACTTTTCCGTCAACGATACGGAGGTGGCGAAGGGCCCAGACCGAGATGCCACATCTGCACCTGGTGTCCAGGACCTGTTAGGGTTCTCTAAACCTCCGTCCGGCTGCCGGCCGAGTGGCATTGAAGTGGCAAGCGACCCAAACCCCGTGGGTGACTCACCGAAGGCGTTAACAACTAAGCCTGAAGAAGAGGATCTCTGGTCGTGGTGTGAAGATGTACAGCCGTGGGGAATGCTGGGTGAAGAGGAAAAAAAACAAGTTTATATCGAACTAGCTGATCGTCAGCATACTAGAAACTGTGGTGAACATGCGTTAAAGCTACCCGGGGACGGGAACGCATCTGTTCGCTTCACCACCAGCCCTTAGGACGGCAGTTCTTCTCGAGCTCGCTCTCTCGCCTCTACCTTGGCATCCTGGTTGGGATCCTTGACGTGCAGAAGCTACGCTTGAAAGACAACGCGACGCTGCTACTCGAGCGCTCTAGGTGTGAGCCTTGATAGTGGTACTCTGACGGATTATAGACATTCGTGCGGAAATTCTCAACAGTGCTATTTACTTGTTATCATACCTTTGTACATATATTCTTGTTTTAATAAACTATTAAAACCAATCCGTGTCTTAAATAAAATACATAACACTCCCATCGGTGTTAAAATTTGTTAATTATAACAACTACCCAGACAGAAAGTTCTGATTAGAGGGTAGGATAGTACAAATATATAAATGGATATGTAAACAATCAAAAGGTACAGGGTGATTACGTATATATTGACCCATATGCTAGCGGCGTTATTGATAGAGATATCAAAAAACTAAGAATAAAGTTGTAGAATTATATATGAACTTAAAAAAAAAATTATCAGGCAAAAAAAAAATGTTGGAACTTTAAAATGTTTGCACGGGGATGTTTTCTTAAATGGAACACCCTGTATATTAGTAGATATTTGGGAAGAGCTTTTTTTACTGATTTTAAAAATATATAGTTTTATACCTTTCTGACAAGCTATTTAGAAAATATTAAAATTAAAATTTTCTTTAAAAATTAATAGTAAAATCGTGGTAGCTAGCCCATGGATTAATTAAACAATTTATTAATTTAAATATTGGGAATAACATCTACAAGCTAAAATAATTACAATTGCTTAATATGACCGCGATTTCTATTTATACAACCTATATAATCATCTTTCAATTTGTTAATAGCATTTGCAATGGATTCTGGATAGTCGTTTATAACTTTTCAATTTCTTGGTTAATTTCTCGTCTCAAATGCTGCATCTAATGGAGTAAGATCTGGGCTATTGGGTGGTCATTGAATGGTGACATGTCTTCCTAACCAATCTTCATATCGGTTGTTCACATTCTGTCACAGGGACTATGTTATGTGGCGAAGCTCCATCTTGATACCAGACCATCTGACAGTACTCATTAATTGACAAATCCTTTAAACGAGCTTTTCTTTAGTTGTTAAGAAATTGAAGATATCAGTGTATATTAAGAGAGCCTTCAAAAAATATAGGGCCTATGACTTTATTTTTAACTATACCGCACCAAACATGCAAACATTTCCCGCCTTGAAATTTTATTTCTGCAATATTATGGGGATTAGTTGTAGTCCATACGTGCGTATTTCTCCTATTAAAAACTTCTGCTGTGATAAAGATCGCTTCATCGCTCCATAATATTTTCTTAAAGAAATTATGAGCCGCATTTTTCTTCCTAAGTATTTCTTGGCAGTATAACAAACGCTTACGCCTATGCTCCTCATCTAATTTTTCCACAGGTAAGATCTTGTAAGGATGATAAGCATGTGATTGAAGCGTTTTCTGTATTTTTTTTCGTGATATCCCTAAATGATTATGAGCATCTTCAATAGAACTGGTCGGATTTTCTTTACAAAAAAAATTAGTATAAGAAAACAGTAAAAACCTTACTAGCCATATCTACCTTCAAAAAATAACAAAATATCTGACTATGTGTGATATTATAGTTATTGTGAAAAGTATGGATCACGATTACTATCTCCCCAGTACCTTTGGAAGAAGATATGAATCAAGCATTGTAATTTAACCAATTAGTATTTTAGACTTACCAAAACTTTAATTTTAAAATTACAAAAGAAAAACTCCAAAAATAGTATAATATTAACCAAGGTTTAGACAGCGATCATTATTGCCCGAGCGGCAAGTTTAAATCACGAGGAGCGGAGCGACGAGGGATTTAAGACGCGAGGGCTATAAGCTGTCTAAACCGTGGTTAATATAATATTTTTTCCACTACTACAAACTTTTATAAGACATTTATCTTTATAGTATTAATAATTATAAAAAATGATAGGTACGTATAAGTATATTTTTTAATCAAGTTACCTGCGCTTTAGAATTGGCAAAATATTTTGTTGTTTTGTCAGGTGGCTTTGTTAATGTCAATTTTTGTTCATTTA
The DNA here is from genome assembly GCA_963920685.1 of Polydrusus tereticollis. Classification (NCBI taxonomy): domain Eukaryota; kingdom Metazoa; phylum Arthropoda; class Insecta; order Coleoptera; family Curculionidae; genus Polydrusus; species Polydrusus tereticollis. Next base: position 24,217,462 of record OY987328.1, read on the forward strand.
TGTCATCAGATTTTACGAGTTTTCCGTTTTTTTAAAAAATGAGCGAAGAAAATGTTAGTGATATTATTATGTGTACACCTCCAGAATTAAGGATGGAAGCAGAAAAAATGTTGATTGTATCGATATTTTACAATATCAAGTATTCTAATATGTATTGATAATTATCTGGTTGCCTAACCACATTCGTGTTTATGAATTCATGTTGTCAAATCAAAAAATCAAGTTGCCTGCGTTCAAATAGATTCTTGAAGATTGGTCCATAATGGATTTCAATGCCTTATTATTGACCATGGTCAATAATAACCTATAAGGTAGAGAAAAACGATTTCTAACGTTAATAATCGGTCAATAATGGCGATGTTATAGGTTAGTAGTGGAAAAAATTTATTATATAGGACTCAAGAGTTTATGACAAATATTAAAAAATATCATATAATGTACTTTATTTCACTTTTAATGAATGTGCAAACACATAATGAAAAAATTAACTGGAATTAGTGAAAGTATCTATTTTATTTAAAAAGGAACAATAATGGTGGTAATTATGCAGTATGCCGTTTTCTGTCAATTTTGCAAATTTTTAAAAACTGCTTATGCAAATATGTTGGTACGAGGATTGAGAATTCCAAGGCGAAAATTAGAAAAATTAAAAAGCGTCAACCGTGTTCCAATTCAGCTTTTAGATGAATTCACCTGGTGAAATTGAAACATGGTTAGTGCTTTTTATTCAGATAATAAATTTTCAATTTTTAAACTTTTACTTTTACATTTTTTTTTAGGAAAAACTGAAGAAAAAAGGAAAATCAAAATCAAAATTCGCGGGTAATTGGGTGTTAATACATAGCGTCCTAACAGGTTAGTCAAAAAAGTTCTTAAAAATTTGCTGCAAAACTGACAGAAAACGGTATATTGCATGATTACCATAATTTTTACCACAAACTCAAAATGTCAAGTTATTAATAATAATATATATAATAATAAATATTATAATAATATGTTAGTTTGTACATTTTTAGTTTACTTTCCTCCGTTCACCTTTTTGTCAGATAAAATAATTTTTTTTTCTAATAGGGTTGTTTTTTTTGCTGAAATTATTATTATTGTTTTAGGAAACGGCCCCAACGAAAAATCTTTAACCATTTCCCGAAAACGAAAAAGGCGAGTGACAGATGTGCGAGGTGTGAAAGCAAAAATACGAAATGTGGTTTATGAAATTTATTCTGCAAGTAAGTTTTACATAAATCAGTATTGTGCAATCAGATTAGGACAATACTTTGAAATTAGTATGATTTTTTAGCATTTAGAATCTTCAAATATTATTGTTTATAAAAATATGTAGGTATGGTTTTTTTTTCAAATTTTTGTCATTCCTTTACAAAAGACTACATACAATCTTAATTTTTTTTTTCCAAAATAGCTTATATGAAGAATGACCAGCCAAAATGCCCTACGTCTTCCTTGATGAAACAAGGATTTTTTTTCTCATGGGTCATGTAGGAAATGGTGGCAAGATGATAATATTCGAACTCAGAAGGACGTCGGGGGATGGACATAGGTTTTTAATTTTTTTTGCAAAGAATTAAAAATCAAAATAAGTTAAAATTTCTTAGAAGAGTAAAGTAGTAATTGTGAACAATTATTTTCGTCTAATATTTTTGTGAAGATGCACATGCAATATATTAGTTAATTTAGTTAAATAAAAATCAAATCTGTTTTTATAATTTCTTGTAGGTTCATTGTTTTTTAGGCCGGTACTGCAAATGGATGTGTACAACGTGCATTTCTCCTATTCAAATCCAAGCAGAATGCTGGAGATTATCATGGAGAAATGAATGCGATGAATTTCGAATATTGGTTGGTAGATAAGCTCCTTCCGAATTTGAAAAAAACTTCCATTATTATTCTTGATAATGCCAGTTACCACAGTTGTCACTGTTGTCAGTCTGAAAAATGGCCAACAAGAAGTAGGAAAAAACGAGAGATGCAGGCCTGGCCGAAAGCTTACACTTAAAGTGCTTATTACTCCAGATATTTTATTTGAAAGTTCCTATCTCATTTAAAGCAATTAAGAGCCTCTGATGAACGTGGGGACAGACCGAGTTACCACGACAATAGGAAAATGTGGCAAACCCTTCGTCCACTCGCCCCTTCTATTTTACCCGTTTGGTATATAAATATTTACAATCTTATTACCAAGGAGCTGTCTCAATATTTTTATTTATTTTTATCTATTTAAAGGACTGTATAGTATGAAATATTTAAAAAATTGCATCAATAGTAAAAAAAGTGAAATATAAACGTGGATCTTTACAATAAAAGATTTGTTAAAATCTCCAAGTCAATTTTATTTATTTAATGTATCTATTAAATTAATGTACTAACATAGTGTTATTATTGTAAACTGCCTTTATTATTATTATCGTTTTAGAAAAAGTAAAAATTAAGTCGAAATTTTGCTGTAAACGCAATTAACCGTTTAAAATTTAATAAAAAATATATTTAGATTTAACTTATTTTCCATTATTTAGAGTTGCTTGTTTGTTATTATTCTTGAAAGAAGAGGACTGAATTAGTGTAAGATAAGTCAGAGTAAGTGTGGTCTTTTGAAAACAGAAATTTTGGTTTGGTTTTCAGGTTTGTTTAGGATAGGGACCTCAGGTAATTGTTTAGAATTTAAATGAAATATCTTGTTTGCACGCACGCATCACGCAATAACATGAAAAACCTAGTTGAAATTGAGGTAAAAACGGATCCTAATAATCCTATTCATTGTATTTTCGTCTTTTCTTTCATATGATGAATAAAGTAAAATAAAAAAGACAACAATGGTTGTGTCCGACGACACATTGACATTGTTTTGTTAATTGGCAATAACATGCATTTTATTTTCAAATCAAAAAGGAAAAAATTAAAATCAGTCGTGCGGCTGTACGACAATATAAAAGAACTTTATTTATTTGGTAAACAACAACATTTTTATATAAGTACTTACTACTTTTACTTTTTAAAGTCGTTTATTTTCTATTTGTTATAATGTTAACTTAGTTCTAAATAGTCTTAACCTAGCTTGGTATTTGTTGGAAAATCTGTTGTCAGGTTAGTTCCTTTTTTAACGTAGAGAACCAGTTAGAAATGCAAGGTTGATCCGCTAATTTTTGTGTATTGTGAAAAATGTATTATTTTATTTAGGCATAACATATAACAATTGGTGGGGAGGGGGGGGGGGGATATTTGATTTAATTTTCTCAAACCTACCATTTTGCATAGAAATTAAAAAAAAAAGTAACATTACATAATTTATCATACATTTGCTGAATGCAAATATTAGAATAGTGAACAAAACCTAAATTAGGGCGTGGGTTCCACAAATTTTCGCCTGTGGCGAAATCTTTACGCCCTCAGCATTCCTTCACCCTCCCTAACATTTCGCCCTGGATCCACACCTGTACCGAACTGCCGACCCTGGCTGGTAGCTCACAAGCCGCCACTGATTGGGTACACATAACATAAAACGGGGAATACATTAACAAATTCGTTCGGGGAAAAACGAATGATTTACACGAGGCTGCAGGGATGGAACGCGAAACCTGTTGTTGTTTAACAAGTAATAAACAAATAAACCACATAGGGGAAAATGGGTGTAAAATGTTTCCTAAAATGTCGGTCGTTTGGGAATTTTAATACATTGAGGTATTCCTTGAATATTCTAGTTTAATAATAAAATTCCTATACTGAGCATTTTCAATTTAAAAAAAAAAAAGTTACATTAATTAAAAAAAAATCATGCTACTATGTCATCTTAGGCATGTACTAGGATAAAATAACATATTGACTTAAAAAATAATACAACACATCACAAACACAAAAAACGCATCGTATTGCATAACTCCATAACTAATACGAAAAACACAAACATAATTTATTTAAGCATTGCGGCACAACCGTAGTAGCATTTATAAGAACAGACTCTTTCCTTCTTGCTGGAAAACTGCGCGAGTCCAGGCCATACCAAAAAAGGCAAAATGACATTGCCAAACAACTATTGTTCGGTTATATCAAAAGTTTTGGAAAGGCTATCAGTGAAAAATTATTAAAATACCTGGAATGCTACAACATTATTAGTGATCGCCAGTATGAATTTCGTAAGTCTAGATCAACAGAAGACCGCCTCGCTTATGTTACTCACGTTTGGAATAACGCAATAGAACATCATCGGTAGTCCCGGGCGGTAGCACTGGACATTTCCAAGGCCTTTGACCGAGTATGACATGAGGGGCCCCTAACTAAAGTGAGAGCATACGGGATGCCGGTTCAATTTTGTTCGTGGCTGTCAAACTTTCTTAAAGAACCGTTCTCTGCGAGTGGCGATGGGCGATGAACGGATCTCTTTCAGACACATTTAACATCAATGCAGGAGTCTCTCAAAGTTCTTTATTGTCGCCCACCCTCTTTCTACTATACATTTTGTCGAGGCTTTGTGTTTTAAATTATATTAAAGGAATACAGATATTTCTGTTCTTTTAACGGCTGTATGATTTTTGTTAGAACTAGCAACACTGATAGCAATCATCTGCAGAGCTTTTTATCCGTTTATTATTTATTTTAAAGATTTCTAAATGGTGTTTATATGTGAAGATCGTTTGGCGCGTGCGTCGAAATATAACCTTTTATTTTTCGGCAGATGTATTTTCTGTTGGGTTGCCTTTTTATTTAATTTGTAATGTTGTTTTGATTAGACAATGTATAAATAAATGATTTGATAAGGTTTGTTAATATTTTGGGGCTGATTAAACAATAATCAATAAATAATAAGGTAATGGATCTGCTTATTTTAGTTGAATGTGATGTTGCTTGCTCCAACCCTACCAAAAGCCATACAAGGACCGTCCCCGAACGGTCGCTCAACTTATTTACCACTGCAGCAATCTTGCCAAATTCAAAATTTAATTGACAGGCTGGAAATTATCGTTTTGGGGACCATGATTTGGCTGTGTTGGAACAAACCTTGTATGATTATTTATAATATATATTTAATTAAAAATATTTCATAAATTTGTTTACGCATAAATATTCCAAGAGAAATGCAGACGAATAAGGCCAGGAACCGCAAGTTACACAAGTTTTGTTCAACTGTAAATAATATTTTTCCAGTGTACGTTTTAAATTATTCGTATTCTTCGATATTTATAACTTTCTTCCAGTGTACCAATTAGGAGAAACGTCAATGGTGTCAATACCTCGGAAAAAGTCTTGCGACACAAACCAGGGGTGTGTTACCAAAATACGAGTAGCGCAACAAGCAACTTGTGGGCCAGTTCATATCAGGGGGGCGGGAGGGTTTGACATATCTGCTAATAACTTTTGGTTTTCTTATTTCGAGTAAAGATTTCATTATCAATCTCCGCTAATCGAAATTTTTAATAAGTTTTAATAATTTAATTGGATATGTAATTAATTTAAGTTCATATTATTATCATTTTCGGTTAAATTCTTACACACATTGAAAAGCTAGTGTTTTTTTTTGCAACACTGATTTATTTTATGAAAATATTGACAGTTTACTTCTCGTCTGGTATTCTGACGCGTTTGTGATTTTTTCCACGACTTTTTTCTTTATAAAATGGGTTTAATTTGATCTTGAAATCAATTAGTGGTGCTTTTTGGTAAGTTTATAGTGATATATATGATAGTCCTTAGTTTATTTTTTCATAAGCAAGTAAGTTCCTTCTTGTGGTATTTTTTAGCTGAAACTTTGCTGTCGACCATGCTTTGGAATTGATGATTATGATTAAGTATATTTATTGTAAGTATTATACTAAAGTAAGTATTTGATAAATATATTTTTAGATTCACAACTTTCTAATAATGATCTTTTGAAGTGTGTCTGGGTAAAATGTTATTAATTAGTTTCTTCCTTATTTTTCAAAACTGGTGAATCACTTCTGTTTACCTACCTTGCTTGCAGTTAAATTATTAATATTTTTACAAACACCTACACCATCCCTTATGTTTAACAGCTTTTTATTTTTCTGTAGCTTGTAGTTTTTAATAACTGTCTGTGAATGTATCAAAATACTGATGTCACTTGCATAACATAGTCGGCCACTAACTGAAATAAATACTTATAGGTACGTATCTCACTTAAGTACTTACTGCATTGCCTTCTATAAAACACAAATTAAGAAAATGTTTTTGGTATAAATTACTCTGTGTCTAGGTACAGGACAAACGTTTTGTTTGTAGTTAAACATTGGATATATGTATAGCGTTATTGATATTCTTTAGTCAACTTATGTTTAGGTTAGTTCGGCTTACTTTCAAAAATACCGTTTAACCTGAGATGAACTGGAGAATGAAGTTAACAATAACCTATAAACCTGGGCATTAATGAATTAATAAAAAAATGACATTTAATAAATTAAAATTCAATATAGGAAGAATAACATAGGTATATTTTTTCCATTGATTTGTTTGCAAGCTTAGTGATAAGTTAACAGTATCCTCGAATGTAGTCCTTGAGAAATCCAACTGTAATGTTAGAGTCAAATCGAATCAAAACTAAAATTTATTTAAGAATTATAATGTACCTATTACTATTTTCTAATATTCCCGCGCATATTTTCAGTCGGTATGTCAGATTTCTATAATGCCATCATGACATTATCAGTAAAATAAAATATAATTGTATTTTACCGGTGGGTTACTCAGACAGTTGGTTCATAGATGTCCTATGTTTCGAAACTTTAACATTCTTGCAACATTTTTCTAACCTCTATTGTTCTGTGACATGAACATCAAAGGGGCCGACGGCTTGTGTCGCTTGTTTCGTTTAGTTTTCTGGGCTACTACGGTCAGGTGTTCTATGGCCCGTTTTGTAATTGAACACTCTGTATATTGATTTCTATGACGTTCGTATGTTAAAAAGTTCTTTGAACTGTTTAATATTGCAAACAAAAAAACCTAAAACGTCAGCTTTTTAATCTATTAGAATTCGGTCCTGTTTAAAGCAATAAATATTTAACCATTAACCACATTACTCCCGACGTAAATATCATTTTCAAGAATTGTACAGACTAAAATAAATTTAGTACGACGACCTTGAGGTATTTTAATTATTATTATTGTTGTTGCTTTTAACGACTCGCCGTCAAAATGAATTAACCCTGTATCGATTTTTACGGCGTTCTGAGCACACATGCATCGTTTACGACGTAATTACCTAGTTTTACATACAGGGTTCATCTAAATAAGTACCGATAGGTATGTTCTTTAGAAAAAAAAAACTCCCCCAAAATGCTAGGTAACAAGAAGCGTGTTTTTCCCGAAATTCAATTATGAACTTTCATTACAATCATATCTGGGCTGAAGAAAATCCCCATACGGTTATAGAAAATAATTATCAACAACAGTTTTCCGTAAAAGTATGGGTTGGTATTGTGGGTAATTAACTCATTGGACCTCATTTTTCACCACCGAGATTACATGGTCAAGAGTATAGTCATTTTCTCGAATTTGTATTACCTGAACTATTAGAAAATGAAGAAATAGTCCATTCTCGAAGTGGAGTTGAAATATAGGGAAAGGGGAAAAAAAGTCAAAAAGTCTTTCTCCACTAATTTAATAGTGAGCTATTAAAGGCTCAATTTTAAAATTAAATTGTCTCTACATGTTTCAAAGGTAGTTACCTTCATCTTCAGGAGACCAAAGTAGTGCTGCAGTTATTATTAGCAGTAGAGAGAAAACTGTTGGTGGAAAATGACGTTGATGGAGCTTTTTTTATTTAAAAATATTTTGACAAGATATTAATAATTGAATGTAATCAGCATGCTAAAATTGGAATTGAAAGTGGAATGTTATATTTAAATCAAAGTTTATGAAAAGACACTGTTAATCTGTGTCGAATTTAAAAAGGGAAGATATTCGTTATTTGAAAATCATACGTCAGGATATATAAAAAGGATCTTTTGGACATTCTAGATCTTGTTAGAGAAAGATTTTTGTTTGTGATTTGTTTTATGAGAAATTATAATGTTGAAATTTCATTTGTAAAATTAGTTATTGGAGACCTAAGGTCCCGTCACCTTGCGTTATGTTCGTCCCATTATGTAGGGAAAACAATAGAGTTTTATTTAAAATAAAATTATTAAAAAATTAAAAAACAAAAAAACAGATCTTATATTTTATATACCCTTAAAGATTAAAATTTTTTAACTGTGTTCTTCTTTCTATTTTAATCTTTAAGGGTATATAAAATATAAGATCTGTTTTTTGTTTTTTAATTTTTTAATAATTTTATTTTAAATAAAACTCTATTGTTTTCCCTACATAATGGGACGAACATAACGCAAGGTGACGGGACCTTAGGTCTCCAATAACTAATTTTACAAATGAAATTTCAACATTATAATTTCTCATAAAACAAATCACAAAAAAAAATCTTTCTCTAACAAGATCTAGAATGTCCAAAAGATCCTTTTTATATATCCTGACGTATGATTTTCAAATAACGAATATCTTCCCTTTTTAAATTCGACACAGATTGACAGTGTCTTTTCATAAACTTTGATTTAAATATAACATTCCACTTTCAATTCCAATTTTAGCATGCTGATTACATTCAATTATTAATATCTTGTCAAAATATTTTTAAATAAAAAAAGCTCCATCAACGTCATTTTCCACCAACAGTTTTCTCTCTACTGCTAATAATAACTGCAGCACTACTTTGGTCTCCTGAAGATGAAGGTTACTACCTTTGAAACATGTAGAGACAATTTAATTTTAAAATTGAGCCTTTAATAGCTCACTATTAAATTAGTGGAGAAAGGCTTTTTGACTTTTTTTCCCCTTTCCCTATTAGAAAATGCCCCACCTACAGTAAGAGGAGCAATGTGGTTCATGCATGATCGGGCCCCCCCTTACTTTAGCATAGTAGTACGACTAGTACGTCAATTTCTGGATGCAACTTATGGAGAAAAGTGAATCGGTCGTGCAGGTCCGCAGTCATGGCCACTCAGGCCACCGAATTTAAATCCCTTAGATTGTTTCCTTTCGGGGGCATTTAAAGTGCCTCGTTTATAAAACTGCAGTCAACACTGAAGAAGAATTAATCCAACGGACACGGGCTTCATGTGATCAGATAAGACATACGCCGAGAATATTTTAAAATGTTCGGCAATCGATGTTAAGACAAGGTAATACTTGCATTGAAGTTGAAGAAGGACATTTTCAGCAACTATTGTAAGTTTCGTGTTACTTATTGTTAAATGTTTTCTTACTAAAAAAAATAGCGTACCATTTGTTTGAGTGTGGTTTTAATAAAGCGTTTTTTTTGTTTATTTGTTTTTTTAATTTCCGGCGTTACCACTCTGCACGTTACTGGCAAAATGAGACAAACAATTTTTAGGGTAAAAGACTTATTTGTATTCATTAAAACCTGTCACTAAGTCTCGACGTCATATTAGTTCGCGTCTTCTTGTTACTTAGGCTTTTTTTTTAGTATTTCAACACCTGTAGAAAACAATTTTTTATTATGTTATCCCAGGGACATGCAATAAAGTGATTTTTATGTTTTTTTCTCAAAAGGAAAAAGGAAAAAAAATGCTAAAAATAAAAAATGTTGTAGTTTTAGTTGCCTAATGTGAAAAAATACAAAAATTGCGAAAAAATTGCTTTCAGGACGCCACTGGACTTAAAATTTAAATGTAGTTAGGGCTAAATTAGCCCCTTACCAGCTTGTATCTTAAAAACGAAGCATTACCGGACGTATGTTGATATAAACTTCTCGTCTTAGAGTCACTCAAAGAATCACCCCTTGAAGTTTGGTCACATACTTAAATAACACCCTGTATAGATACAAGGTGGTGTCAAAGCTAGAACTTCAAGCGTAAAGCACTAGGGATCCATTATTTCTGTTTCCTTGTAATGTAAATGTATATGAGACACTAGGGTTATTTTGACGTCCCCTACACCCTGCCGAATTTTTGGCATATATACTATAATATACCAATTAAAAAATATATGAAATGGATGATAATATGCATGCACGTTACTTTTTTTTTTGTTACAACAGATTCTGTCGATTTAACGTATTTAACTTTCTTTATTTCTAACAACAGCGAAGCTGTTTGGTTAGGAGCAAAGAACCCTATACAAATTTCATTTTGAGGTACGGTGCGTATGTTTCTTAGTATTTAACTTTTAATCACTTTACCGATTTTTGTTATCGTATATCTTAGCACATTGAGCGCCATGTCTTCGTTCAGACCGCGTGACCACCCGTAGACATTTTGCGTTTGTTTATTCAGTGCCGTCTGTTCACCAGTGGTCAAGTTTTGTATGGATTTTCGTATACTAAACCAATTGTTCGGTTTCCTGGGAAACATCAGCACTGAATGCGGACCGGGCTGATTGATTTTGGAAATAGTTTTTGTCTAAAAATAAAACTTTTCATGCAATAAATGTATTAGTATTATCGACAAAAGCACGAAAACAAAACTGACATAATGTTACCAGAACTAGAAAGCGAGCATTATTTGTTGAGCATAGAAACTTCCAGCGCCCGCCGAGGCTGCACACAGCCTTCTAATCAAAGTGATATACAGGGTGGCCGGTAAGTATATGGCATAATTTCGGGAGAGTATAGGGGAGGACGGATGTCAAAATAACCCTAACCTGTCATAAAAAAATCCTAAAGTGTCCCTTACCGGTCATACAGAGCCCCAAAGCGGAACCCAGCGTCAAGAGCCACCACACTCGTTGGGACAGGTGTCATTTTACAGACCTGAAAACTGATTTTTTAAAATACTCTAGTCATTCCTCTTTAAAAAAGATACTCTACATCTTTTTTGATAAAATACATTTTTTGTATAACACGTTTAAGCATTGACTTTCGAGATTTATTTAATAATTCAGTTTATTAACATGAAATATTTTAACACAGTAACTAATCGAATAACAACCTAACTAATAATTTGCATTAAAATAATAAAATGTGTCATTATTACATCTCATTAATGCTCACATGCATCTAACTTATGGACAAGCACTCGAGAATTGCCTGGATGCAAGAAAAATTTATTATGTTACATTTCCAAATCGAAGTCTGCCGCATAAAGGAACCATTGAAAGGGTTGACATTTCGGAAATCACTTAAACGCAAGAATGTTAAAAATGTGAGAGATTTGCTTCTTCTTGTTTAAGTCAGCAGATTGTCGAAATGAGCGCCCTGTACCTCTATACATTTCCTTAGCCAATTGATGTTTTCTCGTTGTAGTTGAAACAACATTCCAGGATTTTTTCGAATTTCGTTGAAATGGCGTGTTATTCTTTCTATCAGATCTTCCCTGGTGTGAACTGGCGTCGAAAATACAAGCCTCTTTAAATCTGCATAAAAAGAAATCCAATAAAGGCATGTCGAGCGACCTCAGCGGCCATAAAATAGGTCCACCTCGACCTATCCATCAATTACCAAAAGTATTGACGAACTAAATATACACCACATCTCAGTTCTAAATTTTATTTTATTTTACAATAATAAACCGTTTAAGTTTTTTTGGAAGAATTGCAAATAAAGGGTTTTCCAATAAGAACGATATGATTTTGAAACGATATGGTAACCATGGTAATAAAGTTATACCTGTCACCAGTTGTCAGTTATTGTCAGTAAACTATAACTATTTATTATAGCTAAATACGCGCTTCAAGAACGTTTGGTTATTATCCCAAAAATTTTATGAAAATAGATGATCTTTTGTGAACACTTATCGCGCACTTCGCGAAAACTTTGGTGTAAATAATCGTCCTTCTTTGCTTGCCATTCGTCGCACCGTTGAGAAATTTGAAAATAATTTTACTCTTTACGATGCAAAAACACCAAGAAGACATCGAAACGCAAGAACTGTTGAGAATATTGCAGCTTTAAGAGCTAGTGTTGCAGTGTATCCAAATTTATCAATTCCTCGTCGTACTCAAGAGTTAAGGATTAAAAAAACGACAACTTGGCGTATTTTGAAAGAAGACTTGAATTTACACCCGTATAAGATTGTTTTGACCCAAGAACTTAAGCCACTGGACCATCGTCGGCGCAGAGAATTTGCTGCTTGGAGTTTAGAGCAACTTGAAAGGGATCCTAATTTTGCCAAAAAAATTATCTTTTCAACAGTAATACACCGATAGAGGAGGCGTCTTATCGGTAATACCGATGTTTTTAACAAGAAATCGATTTTCTGACAAATTTTTACGAAATGTAATTTTTACTTATAATCTGATATGATCCCGAGAGCTTTAGCTCGAGGGTCTTATCTTTGATTATAAGTAAAAATTACATTGAGTGAAAATTTTCTTGGAAAATCGAGTTTCGAGTGAAAAACGAAGGTATGAAGATAAGAAACCGCCTCTAGAGGTGTATTTTATTGGATAATTTACTGAACATAAAAATGAAGGCCGTCTGATAAAGGTAAATATACAAGTTAGAGGTGTTACTAATTTTTTATTTAAGTAAAAAAGCTACAAGCGTCTTTTCGAAAGCGTCTTTTCGAGCTAGCGGTAGTCTTATCGGGTAAGACGACCGTTACCAAGGTGGTTGCTATGAAAATGAGCGTTTTGATTGGTTCAATAAAAGTGAGGTGAATTATCAGATGAAGCTCATTTTTGGTTAAGTGGATACGTTAACAAGCAAAATTGCCGTTTTTGGTGTGAAAACAATCCACAACAGATTCATGAGAAGCCTTTGTATCCGCTAAAGGTAACTGTATGGTGTGGTTTATGGTATGGTGGCATCATCGGACCATTTTTTTTTCAAAATGAGGCAGGAGATGCAGTTACAGTGAATGGTGAACGATATCGACAGATGTTAGGAAATTTTTTGTGGCCAAATATAGATGCACTTGATTTGGAGGATATGTGGTTCCAGCAAGACGGTGCCACATGTCACACTGCTCATGAAACTATCGATATACTGCAAGAAAAGTTTGACGAAAGGATAATTTCAAGGAATGCTACTGTTCAGTGGCCTCCAAGAAGCTGTGATTTAACTCCTTTAGATTACTTCTTTTGGGGCTATTTAAATTCTAAGGTTTATGCAAACAGACCACAAACACTGGATGCATTAAGGTTGAACATTGAACCCTGCATTCGTCAGATCACGCCCGATTTATTGCATAAAGTCATCGAAAATTGGGTTCGTCGAATTCGCTCGTGTACACGAAGTCGCGGAGGACATTTAAACGATGTGTTATTCAAAACATAAATGTTATCAACTATACTTTAAGATAATATAAAAAGTTTTATTGTATCTGAAATAATTTTAATTTTATTTTGAAATCATATCGTTGGAAAACCCTATACATGGCACCATCGTTGCAAAAACCAATTTGCGTAGTTGACTCTTGCAGGATAATTAGCGGGAGGCATGGCATGTACTTTTTGGGCGTAATAAGGATGGAACAGTTGTTCTCGAAGGGTCTCATGAACAACCCACTTTGTTGCATGAACTTGGACCGACAGTTTTCTAACACTATTAGAGAGATTTTCAGCAATCTCATTCAGAATTTCCTCCTATCACTGAGGATTTTTTGTTCTTCTGGTATATCATAATGTAAATGTATAACAACAAAACAAACCACAACTAGGGCCACTACTATTTACACTATACACTTCACAATTTTATAAAGTACTTATGCATTGCTCATCTCATTTCTATGCGGACGACACACAAATATATTTTTCCTTTTTTCCAAATTTTTTTTAATCATTTGGGACCTGGACACCCTCTGTGACATTTCAAACAAATATTGCCTTAAACTCAATCCCCTAAAATCACAAGTAAAGCTGTTTGGCAGAGCTGCTGCTCGTCTTAGATGCTTAGAGCTTGTCAACATCTGTCTTAATAACGAGAAGCTCGCTCTTATAGATGAAGCAAAAAATTTAGGTGTACTCGTTGACTACGAACTTAAATTTACGAACCACGTCACGACCATAACTAAAAGAGCTTTCTGCAATTTAAAACTCATATATTCAAGTTGTACTAAGTAAGAAATGCCGCACACTACTCTGTGAATCGTTAGTACTATCGCATCTTAACTATGGGGATGTGGTTTATGGCCCAAATCTGCTTCGCGCAGATTCCAACTAGTTCAAAATTCCTGTATTAAGGCTCATTTGTGGCCTGAGAAGAAGAGCGCGCGTCTCTTACTCACTTAGAGATCTGGGGTGGCTGAATATGGAAAAGAGGCGACAATTACATTGCCTTACCTTTTACCATAAAACAATAATAATTCAGAAGTCGGCTTATTTGTATAAAACTAAAATTTAGAACTTTCATTCACAACCTTAATGTCAGATTTAAAAACCTCTCGACTCCGCCACAGCACAGGACATCCCAATATCGTGGATCCTTTTTATACAACGTCACCAAGCAGTACAAAATACTAAGGATGCGCACGATGTATCGATGTTTTTAAAACATCGGTTTTGTGTTTCGATTATCGATTTTTTTTATTCGATATTATTTGTTAACATCGATATTTTTTGCGATGTTCTTTCCGATGTTTTTTTTTCAATTAAAACTTGACATTTTATTTTAAAAAGTATTACAAATAAAATTGACCTATCCACAAGTACAGGGTTATCCAACCAAGACTAGACAAGGCGATTTTTTGACTTTTCCTGTACTTTTATAAAAAAACTGAAATAGCCATCTTAAGTCATTTTCTCCCGCGAATTCGAATATCTTCAGCAAAAAACAATTGAACATCAAACAAAAGTACTAGGGGTCACTTTGATATTTTTTTAAATGGGATGCCGTATTTTTAATGAGCTTATCCGATTTCTCATATATATTTTGATCTAAAATGTAAAAAAAAAAAAAAAAAATCTTACGGTAGACGAACATTTTCCGAATTTAAAACTGAAGAAAAAAGGCGTTTTTGAATTAAAAATCCAACATTTTAGATCAAAATTTATATGAGAAATCGGATAAGCTCATTAAAAATACGGCATCCCATTTAAAAAAAATATCAAAGTGACCCCTAGTACTTTTGTTTGATGTTCAATTGTTTTTTGCTGAAGATATTCGAATTCGCGGGAGAAAATGACTTCAGATGGCTATTTCAGTTTTTTTATAAAAGTACAGGAAAAGTCAAAAAATCGCCTTGTCCAGTCTTGGTTGGATAACCCTGTACCTACCAAATTAGTAAATTAAATATTAAAAAGAAATTTTAATCTACTTACATCTAGTTGTCCAAATTTATTGTTTACTAATATCAAATAGCTATGTATATTTTTGACTTTTCACTTATTGTAACCCTTCAGCCTAAAAAACTTACTTTAATTGGCACAAGTGCGGCAAGCGGTATCAGTGTAAGGCAAACTGCAAAGACCTCATAATAATATCTTCCGAGAACTTCCGAGGCCAATGGCGAAAAAATTCGGGGTAATGCTGTCAGCAGAAATACCTACAAAGCTTTAGTTTCACATTTTAAAAATATTAAATAGAGATATTTATGTTTTGTTGAAATAATACTTGGGTCGGCTAAATTTTCTAGAAAATAATTTTACGTTCCATCAGCTATATAGGGTATTTCAGAAGTACGGTACGTAAATTAAGGGAGTGATTCCATATGATATTCTAAGAGAAAAAGTTTATTTGAACATATATCCGGTATTTGGTAGTTTCTTATTTCGTTTTTAAATGGACAAATGCATTTCTACTTTTGTTTTTAATGGTTATATTTTTATTTAATATATTTGCATTAATTATATTAAAATGTATAATTTTTTTTAAACATATTTATCGATATTTATGAAGACATCGATGTTTAAAAATATCGATATTTTCTGTCAGATTTTTTACAACATCGATTTTCTGTATTCGATGTATCATTTGATGTCAACATCGATGTTTCATAATTTTTGCGCATCCATATAACATACTAAGCGAGACTGAGAGTTTAAAAAATACAAACCTTCCAACGTTTAAATACAATATTAGGCAAGTGTTGATGAACAACAATGATTAAGTGTTTAGGATTATTGTCTCTTGTAATTAAGTGTATAGTAATTGTTTAAGGATATCGAGGGTAAGAAGTATGGGTGTATTATTGTTATTGTTATTGTAATTCTTATTGTATTATGGTTATTATTATTATATTACTTTAGCATTATTGTATTATATTACAATCATATATTGTTTTGAAGTTTAAATTATGAGTTGAAATATCAGTCAATTATACTTTCTGATGTCGTTCTGACAGATTAAATTAAGTTTTTGGGGATACATTATACAGAGAGTGCAAGTTTTATTGGGTTTATTGTAAAAGCGCTGCTCACGGCTATGGCAGATGAGTGCGAAATCTGCCTTTGTGAAATGGAATAGTACCTACATTATTATTATTATTAATATCTATTATTATTATTTCTTAGTTATTTGCCTTTGTTTTTTTCCATCTACTATATTATTTTCTTACTGACAATAAAAGCATTTATTATTATTATTACCTATTATTATTATTACATATTATATAAATATCATAGAAATTTATAGGTTTGCATGGTAGAACTAAAAATACTAAATTGATAGGGTAGGGCTGTGTAAATTTTTCAATTAAGAGGGAGAACCAGAAGATTTTGTGTATTAAGTGTAAAATCGTCTAAATTTTAATGGAGAGCGCTTTCATCCTTAGGCCATCATTAGTGCTTCCTAAAAAGCGAGGAAAAACCCTATTTGTTAAAATACACAAGTAAACTTAAGCATGAGTTATATTCCTTTACATAGACGCCTTCTTAGAGATGTAAAATTATCGGTAATAATCTTTTGGAGAATATTCTCGAGAATATTCTCAAGTTACAAAATTTTCTGAGAATGGTAAGAAAATCGCTAGAAATGGCAATAAAAAGAAATAAAATTTTTACATTACATTACAGTACATTTTTTGCGACATTTTTTGGTTTTGTGATACCCTTTAATTTATTTTGCTCCATGTTTTTATACTTATAGACGGTCTAAACTGAGTCGAACGGAACGCCAAAATAAAACTAGTCTCACCATATCATTTACAATTCACACTGCTGTATACGACTTATACGAGTATACGTTCGCGCTTCTAGGGGATTTCCCTGAATTACTGTTATACTCGGATTCCCCTAGAAGCGCCGACGTAAAACACTGTTGCCAGAGTTATAGAAAAGGTTAGAGAAGCTCAAAATTTTAAAAATCATTGCAAAAATTTTCAGAGTAAACTATATAGAAAAACTTCTCTAGAAAATATTCTCGGGAGAATTTTCTTACAGATAATATTCTCGAGAATATTCTCGTTCTCGAGAATATTCTCCTCTCACATCTCTACGCCTTCTAAATTAAAATTTAAATATCTTCTAACCTTAACCAAATTTTTAAATAACCCGCTCTTTTATTCTCAACAACGTCAACAATGTCAATGCAATGTCAACACAGATTTAAGTTGGATTCATAAACTCAAAAGTTTCGCAAAGTTGGGGTTCATTTAGCGTTGGAAATAAGAGTTGAATTTAAACTAAAGGGAACACTTAGTTCAATTTATAAGCTCAGTTCCTGCAAAGTTCGATAGTTGCGAAAAGTTCCCGGGTAGTTCGAGATAACCAATTTTTATGTTCGGAGTTTGGAAAGTTCGTTCCTACCAATGAAGACGCAATTTTTTTAAGGTCATGTGGTTCGTTGTTTACGTCGCCATTTGTATTTGTAAAATTGTATTTTCTTTTTGTGGTTGTAAGGTTAGTTTTGTGTTGTGTGCCGCAAAACCAAAAAATGGATTGTATGGAGAGTGATGACACTAACTTGTTGTTACTCGGCTTTATTCAAAATTATGAAATATTTTAATTTATACTATTGGGCACGAACTTCAACCAATTAAATAACAACGTTTCGAACTTCGCTACTGACTTTATAAATACCATTTTCTGAACTGTCGAATATCGAACCTCACCAACTTGAACATAACTTTAATTTCTCAAACTTTTCGAGTTTATAAATTCAGCTTCAATCTCTACACATTTAAAAAAACGTCAAAAATCGATTTGCAAGCACGTTTTCCACATGAAACATAAAAATGAAAAGAAAAAAGATAATTATTAGATACAGTTTTTAAAAAAGTGGTTCGTCCTCTATGTTTGTCTTTTATAATTTAACGAACTGAATGTTTTATGTGATGGTTTTTTTACATTGTAGTGTTTAGTGTTCATGTTCCACTTAAAAAAAATTTATGAATGATCTGTTCCTGTTTCCTGACAAAGTGAGTAAAAACCAAAATTTTTCTATAAAATTTCTAAGAATATCTGTCAAACAAAAGATAACATTTGATTAATGTTTACACAATAGATTTCGATTTATTAATCTTTTTACAATTACATTTTCTAAAAACAAAACTAAACACCTCTACAAATTGGGTTTTTCCTCACTCTTTAAGAAGCACTGATGATGGCCTAAGGCCGAAAGCGCTCTGCATTAAAATTTAGAAGACACTTAGAACACAAAATCTACTGGTTCTCCCCCAAAAATACTAAAATTTGTTCAGGTTATTGGAACTTAAATTACCTAATAATTCCCCAGACTTACGCTTGCAACTGCAATAAAAATAGGTCCAGAGCTATTTCTCGCAATTGCAATACAATTCAATGTCCAATAACCGTCAAATTTCGATTTGCAACCACGTTTCCACGTGTAATAAAAATGTGTAAAAATATGTTTGTCGTTTACAATTTTACAAACTGAATGTTTTATGTGACCAGTTTTTACATTGTGGTGTTCATGTCCCACTTAGAAAAACATTTTTTATTAATGAGATGTTCCTGTTTCCTGACAAAGAAGCACTGATGATGCCCTAGGGCCGAAAGCGCTCTGCATTAGAATTTTAGACGATTATGCACTTAATACACAAAATCTATTGGTTCTCCCTCTCAAGGCTAATTATGGCAAATCACTTAAAACTTAGGTACTGTTAAAATATGTTATAAAAGGTGAAAACTAGTTAATGGCTTTGATTAGAACAAAAAGGAAAATTACATAATTTTAGGTTAGGTTAGAACAGGGCCGTTCCTGGCGAGCGTGCAGGACGTGCATGCACGCAGGCGCAAAATTTTAGAGGCGCAAAATCGACGGACATTCAGTATTCTTTTTTACAAATTAAAAAAAAAAAAATCTCTTATTTTATGATTTCAATATGTCTAAAAATTCTACCAAGGGTTTGCCTTAATAATAGCATAAATGTGTTCTTTCCGTAGTTTCCATGTTGGACACTACATGCCCCGACTTTTAAATTTATTTTTTCGATTTTAATCTGGCATGATATTTTAGGAAAAATTAATATAGTAAGTAAAATACTACAATATCCGAATAGAAACTTAAATGACTGCCATAAAGAAATTGAAAATCTAAATATTTATTTTAACGAAAAACGGTCAGACAAAAATTTTGATTTGCTCATCAGTAACGCTAAAGGAGAAGCAGAAAAAAACGACGTAGAGCAGATATTCCCAGTAGTACGGCAACGAAAAATTAAGCAACAATTTTCATATGAAAGTAAGAATGAATCTGTAGCAGATCCAAAGGAAAAATTTAAAATGGATTTTAATTTTCTAATTTTAAATACAACCATTCAGTCTTTACAAAGGCGGTTTAAAGGTATAAACAAATTTCAAAATTCATTTGGGTTCTTATGTAATTTTGAAAATTTAGAATCTGACTTAATTCAAAATTCTTAATCCTAAAAATACTACTGATTCATCCTTTCCCATAGACGTTTTAAATTACATAACTAAAAAAAATCTACAGTCTCTTTTTTCAAATTAATTTATATTCTTAAGGATATACTTTACATTACACATTTCAGTAGCTTCAGGTGAAAGAAGTTTTTCTAAGTTAAAACTAATAAAGAATTATTTAAGGACATCAATGAGTCAAGAACGCCTATCAGATTTGGCCATTATTTCGATTGAAAATAATATTTCTGAGGCTCTTGATCATAATCAGATGATCAACGAGCTTGCATCCGTGAAGGCCAGACGTGCTTTGTTTTAGGTATATCATTCCTTTTTTGTTTTGTTTATTACAAAAATAGTATTTTTTTTATTTTTGAAACGTTTACCTTTTTATCATTAAAATATTTCTGTAACCTACCATATAAGTACTAGGTATAATATTGTTTAATTTGTTTTGTGTTTTTGTTATTGTTTATTTTATTTAGGTTATTTTATTCTCCTTTAATTTTCTTGTGAATGTACTGCTTTTAGTTCCTACCTCGGTTCCTACTATTTATTATATTTCATAAACAATCAAGTAAATAATCTTAATGATATATTGATTATAAGTATTGTTTATATCTTTTTTTTGTTTCTTTGGGGTATATTTTTCTTTTGATAAATATTTGGTAAGAATGTATACTTACCAAATATTTTTTGTGATTTTGTTTGTTTTGGTAATTCAATAAATATATTTTCTAATTATTTTTTATTAGTTTTCTTACATTTCAAATCATTGCCAGTTTTTCGCGAAATATATTTTTAAAAAATAGGACCATTTTTTTTAACTAGGGGCGCACCAAAGGAACCTGCACGTAGGCGCCAGACACCTCAGGAACGGGCCTGGGTTAGAAATTACATTTGGCTGCATGTACAGTGTGTCCAGTTTTCGTATGTTTTACGGGTTAATCTGCGTTATTAGTAAAGATAGAAGGTTGAGAAACAAACGATGCCACAAACTGAATTTTCATAGCCCCCTTAGTTTTTTAGATACGGGGTGATTTTGAAAATTTTGCATTTTGGCAACCCCCCCCCCCCCGTATCTCGATTACGCTGCAACTTATCAAAAAGGTAAGAAACGAACTTATTAGTTTTTTTTCACGTAGAATCCAGTAGCTTAGTCAGATTTTTTCTATGTTTAATTGTTTTCGAGAAAAAGAGCAAACTTGCATTTTCTTAAATGGGGCACCCTATATATTTTTAGCTATTATGATTCAGTTTATCACAAGCTTTTTAAAAATATATAATACTTTATAGCTGTTTTCAATGTGAAGCTCAAAATTTACATTTTTCAACAAATTTAATTTTTTCTTTAGTAGGCCATGACGGGTATTTAGGAAAACAAAAGATGACAGGCTTGTTTACTGAAAAAATCTTTATTTACTGTCAGAATAGGTTCCATCCATCCATTTTCTGTTCTTTATTTCTATTCAGTTTCGATAAATAGCAGTTTTTTCTTAATTATGGTTGCGAATGAAAAATTCGAGAATTATGAAAAGTACGATATGTTCGTTTGTTATATTCAGTGTAACGAAAATTCGGATGAAGCATTAGAAGTTTATTTTAATAGGTATGGGCATCTTTTTATATTTTTCATCATATTTTAAAATTTATAAAAACGTAATATTCGCAGATTCCCAGAAAGAATATTTTTAAAAATAAAATCAAACTTAATTGAAGTTCATTTTCCAAACCCCGACCTAGTATTT
This sequence comes from Polydrusus tereticollis, assembly GCA_963920685.1. Taxonomy (NCBI): domain Eukaryota; kingdom Metazoa; phylum Arthropoda; class Insecta; order Coleoptera; family Curculionidae; genus Polydrusus; species Polydrusus tereticollis. The sequence goes on from OY987328.1 coordinate 24,238,941, forward strand.
ACAATAAGGAAAACCAGGACATTGATGAAGTAAACGTTTTGGCTTCAATTGAAACAAATCAAAGTAGTTCTTGTAGAACAGTGGAAGGTTCTGTCGGTGTTACAAAATCAAGGGTTCAAACTATTCTAAAAAAACACAAGTTTAAGCCATACAAATTTCATGTCGTACAAAACTTACATCTGGGTGACGCAGAGCGCCGCGTAGTTTTGTAATTGGTATTTACCAAATTTAAATAGAGAAAATCATTTTGAAAGAACGATTATATGGTCTGATGAGAGTCATTTTACCAGTGCCGGTATATTTAATCGGCAAAATACTAGGTTTTGGTGCCAGGAAAATCAACATGTTATATTTCCACGGGAACGGCAAGGCAGATTTGGGTTTAGCGTTTCATGCTTCATTTTGGCCCAACGAGTGTGGTGGCAAGTCCGTTCCTGACTTCCCTGACGATGTAAAATATCCACTCTGCCGTGCTAAGACAAGAGGTCCTATCTGCAAATTTTGTGTTTTTTACTTTTTGGTATATATGTATACTTAAACACGTTTTCTATATCCTTGTGTAAGTTAGAAAGTCCTATCTTAACATTAAAATACATGCCTAAAATTATTGTCCTATGTGAATTATTACCCATAAGTACTAATTCAAAATGTCCCATTTGACTTCTACTACGTCACATAGTCCTTTCTACGCAGGTTATTGTACTTAGGACTTTCAAGTCTAGTATATTGCTTTATAAAATTTATCGACTATACAAAAAAATCCCAAGTGCAGTATTTAGGACAATTCAACTTAGGAGTGGGCGTTGAATGCAACCAACTTTACATTACATAAGACAGCATGTTACACTTAACCTCAAACATATTAATTGTAATTCGCTGTTCAGTCATTGACAGTAATCTCATAGGGTTCAGTTCAATCAGTTCGTATTAAAAGCAGATAAAACTTGTGATCGATATTTGTAAGCTTTGCAATGTCTAGTAGTTATTCCCGTGGCAAGCATTTAGTTTCACTTGCGCTAAACACAAACCTACAGAATAAAATTAAAATAGTGCGAAATGAGTTAAAACAAGTGGCTAATAATAATGCTAGTTGCATAAAAGACCAAGATTATGTACCTGAGTGTGATAGTGGTGATAGTAGCGAGACAAGTGAGTCAAGTGACAAGATTGTTTCCCAAAATGATTGTAATGCACAACTTAACAAATATAACTTAAATAAAAAGATTTGTGTTTTATCAAATGTACTAATCCCATCAACGTCATTCTCTCAAAATATTAGTCCGAAAAATGACAATACTTGTTTAAACGCTTCTCAAAACACTGATGTAATTGTGAATAACAGTAGCTTGCTTGCTTACTGAAATTGAAAGGTATATTCAAACAGATATATTAAATCCTATAGTCAATAAAGAATAAACAGTACACAAAAAAAGGAGAGATACGGAATAGGAAAAAATTCGATGTTGGGGTTGTTGCAAGGAAGAAGCAAAAAATAGAAAAGTATATCGAAAATCAGAATGTTAAAGCTCCTTGTAGCTGTAAGTTAAAATGTGTAAATAAATTACCCCTGGAAAGACAAAATGAAATTAACACACAATATTGGAAACTTTTGAAAGATGAGCAAAAGTTATTTATGTTCAATTGCATAAAGAAAAATGAAAAAACAAGAAATACTTGCAAGTCTAAAAATAAATCCAGTCGAATTTATACTTTTAAATACTAAAGTATGAAACCAAGAAATAAATGTTTGCAACGTATTCTTTTTATCTACATTTGGGTAAGAAAAGTATTCAATCATCAATCATTTTCACACCTATGATAGTTGCCTACAATGAAAGTTTCGTGCCCATTGGAAAAGGTGTAAAAATATACATTCATGTGCAATAATTTGGCATGAAGGAATTGCTGGGCGATCAAAAGAAGACTTGATTTCAACCTTTTATGCGTTCTTTCTTGCTAATAGAGATATTAAGAAAATCACGATTTGGTTGGACAATTGTTCTTCACTAAATAAGAATTGGACGTTGATAAGTTTTTTATATATGCTGCTAATTCCTTAGAAATTGCTCTCGAAGATTTGGCCATTAAGTACTTTGAGCCTGGCCATACTTTTATGGCAGCGGACTCATTCAATCATCAAGTGGAACTGTCCCTAAAACGCAAGAACAAAGTTTATGATTTTGATGATCTTTCAACAGCAGTTAAAGAAGCAAATTCATCAAAAGTAACGGTCATTGAAATGAAAATTGGACAGTTTTTGAATTGGATAGACCATACTTCCAAATATAAATTACAGCGCCTCGCTACGCGAGTTTATCTTACAAACATTGTTGCACTTTCCTTTAAAAGAGGCAGGAAGGTTTTCTCCTTTAAAACCGAGTTTAAAAACGAATTCGAAGAAGTGAAGGACATTTTTAATCAAAAGTTTTTGAAGGGTCCACTGCAAAGGGGTGAACAACGTACCATTTGTCGAGGAGTTAATCAAGAAAGGAAAACAAGTTTAATTTCCAAGCTTAAGTCCCATATTCCTGCCAATCGACTAAAATTTTGGATAGATTTACCAGTCAGCTCCAACACAGATGAAGAAGTCGTTGATAACTAGTTTAACAAGTATTTATACCGCTTTCTTGATTATAATTAATCTTAGTTTTGTTAATAATATGTAAAATATTAAAAAGTTTGAATAAATAAATTTGTAGACTTTCTTTGTGAACTTAAAAAATTACGGATACAAATTTTTTTAATAAAAATATAGTATTTATACTTAACTAAATTTTCCCATCTGCATAATTATCAAATATCTCTTAAACTAAAAACGTAAAATATAAAATACGATTAGCAAAACAAGTGTACCTATACAGGGTGTTATGGAAATGACTTATTATATTTTAAGGGGCCACTCCTGGGGTGGCCTAGAGTTACACTTGATAGTTTTTTTTTCTAAAATCGGAAGTATTTTGAATTTTGTAAAATACCTTAAAACCGGACCATCTGTGCCTCTATGAAAGTTCATTACCCCTAAACACGTGTTTTTGACATGACAAATTGGCGGAATTTCTACAGACAGCTGATTACCTTGCGACGTTGCCAAGTATTCGGGAAAATCTTTTTTTTAGGTTTTTTAAAAAAGATTAAATCAAAAACTATACTGCGATTTCAATTAAACAAGCCTTATTCAATAGGTATAGTTTTTACTCACCCCATGAAATTGTATTGCTATCATAATACTTCGCTGAGTAAAAATCGTAGATACCAACAACAAGCCCTATGTCTGGAAATTTACACAGATAAACTATCACATCACAAAACATTCCCATCACATGTGTATTATTATATAAAGTGGGCTTTAATTAATAACAACGAAATTCATATTTAGTCTTTAATCTTGTAAAACTTTTGTGCAAATGATTATAAACAAATCTAGTACTTTCTTGATGATAACAATACCTTCGCCATGTCTAGAATCACTCTCATAACATAAATTCAGAGGGCGCCACGTATATCAACCACAGAATAACAAGAACAAGCAATATATCTATCATGTATCACATTATTCAACAACTATACACTCCAGCAGCAAAACGCAAACAAATTTTATGCCGTTGCAAGTAAATGAATAATAAGAAATGATATTAAAAACAAATTTATGAAGCCATTGACTTTGAACTGCTCAGTACCCAATCACAGAACAGCAACAAATCACATTTCCCGCCCCCTGGACTATCGTGTTTAAATGTTGTGTGTCCAGTTAAGAGGACTGGATTGGATACCGTAATTATTATTCTTAATTGCAATGGCCACCTGTCTTGACGACAATCAACCAGCTATTATCATTACCAAGAAGAACAGAAGTCACAGAAGAAGAGAAAGAACATAACCGTAACGTTATTTGTTGAATTTGAATTGTTCTTTCCGTGAGTTTTTGAGGTCCTTTTTTTGAAAACAAAAAATTGAGCTGTTCAATCAATTACTTTCTAAAAATTATTAGCAAAAAGGGCTTACAAGTGCTTCGAGGTTCCTGAAGGGTTTCAGGCTATTTTAAACTAAAGTGGTCCCTACTACCCATCTGAAAAATCTACGTGGATACACATACCAAAGGAAAGGTGTAAAATTTTAGTTAGATAGTCTACCGTTAATTTTAAATAAACTAATACTTTATCCATACCTGCACTAAACACGATTCGGTGGCCCTACTTAAAAGGCAATTACATTATAAAAATATTGGATAACTTAGATACCAAGCCCTTGATATTTACAATACATTTAAATACTTTTATTTGAGTGGGTAGGTATACAACTCTGCATTCTACTTATACATTTTTTTAGAGCAAATAGTGCCAATATAAAACTTCTTTTGAATAGTTTGTGGTCAGTAAATATTAGTTACGACTAGTAATGCACAAGCCTTCTTAAACAATGCGAGTGCAACAAAGTGGGTCAACATTTTTTTCCGAGGGCCCTCTCAAAAATGGTCGTTTTATTTTTTTATGGATATTGCCTTTCTAAAGTATTAAAACTCAAGACTCATCTGTAACATTAAATATGTATGCTGCTATCCTATTCTAACACCTAGAAATTCCTAAATTGATATCATTTTATAACATTTTTTAAATTAACTCATTTAAATCGCGCGCCAATTGAAAATGACGACCAATCGGCTTAGCGAGCGTTTGACCGCATCTGATTGGCTGATTTACATAACCGTATCAAACGTGTGTCTGGCCAAAACGCGTTGTTTTCAATCCGGATTTTGTTATAAAGTATTGTCTATAACTAGTAATTTCTTGTATTAATAACACAGAATTAAAGAGCTAATAACTTGATATTGTCCCGAACAGTTAATGTGTTGTTAAAGTGAATAAATGTCCCGCTAGAATCATTTGAAATGGTAACGGTATAACGTGGATTTCTTGCCGATATGTTTTTTATTTCAAGGTATGTACAAATAAAACTAGAGCAATACGTAGACAATTTTTCGTGTAATAGGGTAGAAACTAAAGCATATTAAAGTTAAGTAGAAAAAATTAAATATTCAAAAAAGGTTATCTGATGAAACTGATGTAGTAAATGTGGCAACACTGCTCAAAACACATGTTTTGGGCTGACGATATCTAAAGACAATATCTGACAGTAACTGTCAGATTTTTGTCAACAATATTTTTTTTGACAAGTAGTACGAATCAGCTGTTTGATCATTGGCGCGTAGGTGTTTTGAGCTAAATTTTTGAAGGCATTTTTCTCGAATTTCTAGCTTCGAGCGCCATTTAACGCAATTTTTCCCCAATTCGGCTCGACCTATAGATTTACGGGTTAAAAAATAATAAGTCATTTCCATAACACCCTGTATATTAAAACTATAAAAGCTAAACGTTTTAATCGGAAAGACAAGGTATAGAATCTATGAGAGAAGAAAAATACTAAAAGCTAATTATCTTAAAACGCGTATTTTGTAGATAGGACCTCTTGTCTTAGCACGGCAGTACTGTAGTATGACTCTATGAGTCTTTACGGCCTATACAAAAAATATTAAAAATTCATTAAATCACACGTCGGTTCAAAAGTTAGAGCCGAAAAGGTACGTCGCTGCCCAGTAAACACAAAACCTTTCTTAAACGTTTCAAGTGACTCCTTTAAAGTTTCCAATGAAATGTTCATAGAAACTACAGGGCTACATTTCTGAAACTACTTGCTGAAACGAAACCTATTTTACACGTCTCAGATGAAGAGAAAAATAAATTTTAATAAAAACATTATGATTTTTAAACAAGCTCAACAAGGTACCTACGTATATATTTTTTTTTAAAGGCGCATTTCGTTGCTCACCGTGTTATATTTGTTGCATCACATTACAAACGAAACAGAAATAGTCATCTATTAGGTACCTAATTAAATATGATCCTAAAAAGATTTTCTATTAAAATTTTTAGCTTTTAAATTCAATACCGACCATCAATTGCTGGCTAAACTTGTTTCAGATAGTTAAACAAGGATAGCAATGATAGCATGGAAAATTCGCTCATTTGCTTTAATTCTCTGGGGTCAGACAGAACAAATTAGATTAAATCCTTTCGCCACGTGTTGCTTTGCGACCAATTGCGAGAAGCCTAGACCTGGCGTTGACTGCCGAACCTGGCCGAAGCCGAGCGCCGAATCCGCAGAGCCGAACGTTAATAGCAAATGGCGCGCGCAGCATCATAAAAGCAGAACAAGCCCACCATCTGACTTTCTGTCTTTTGTTTCTGTTTTAGGTGTGATTTTTAAAATTTGTTTAAAATTAGTGTGTGGAAAAGTGAAAGTGTTTTAGTTATAATGACTGGACCTGCACCTAGACCTGGACCTTTTGGTAAGGTAAATTAAATGTTGTGCTTTTGAAAGTGAAAAATGAATAAAATCAAAATCAAACAAAACAAACTTGTTACCAAACGCCATCTTAGACGAATAATTAAGCGGGAAATTGAAAAGGAAAAATCGTCTCTATCTCTACTTCAGAAAATCAATCAAAGCATGCTTTAACATTTATCGATCGAAAATGTATTAAATTTCCCATAAATCTATATTATTTTCTTATTTTACCCCTCCTACATGTGGAGACCCATTAACATTAAAAAATTTCCTATAACTTTTTTTCCTACGGGCCCATACCGGACGCTCCTGGAAATCGTTTGTTTTAATTTTTTAATATGATGTTCACTAGATGACTGTCCTTACAATGGAATCTTAAAACACATTTGGCTTATTTAGTTTGCCGTGCAATATTTTTTATACCCTACAAAATAAAGATAAAACAATGACAGTTTTAGAAAGCTTAAACCTTAAACTGTAAAAAGGATTGGAACAATTATTATTAATCGATCATTTTTTGGGTGAATGTAATTCATGATTTTACAAAGTTTTTTTATTATATTATGAAGAGTCGCTAAATATTTTTTATTTCAGTAACTGTAACAGCAATATTTTGGTTTCAGACGCATCTAGGAAAAGATTTTGCAGTTTCACAGAAGTTGAGCTAGAACGATGTATAATGGACTGGCTTAAATAATAGCTGCTCCAAAATATCAAAGGGCTAAACGCCGAACAGAAAATTAATTTCCACATAATAGTATGTATATCATTTTCATCAATATACATTATGAGAAGTAACAATTATGCGTCATTATTTAAGGTTTCTGAAACGTAGCATAAACGTTTCCGAACTTATTTAGAAGCACCACGAAGAACGGTTATTGGGCAAGGTATCTACGGATTCAGAAACGTAGCAGCCACGTTTCAGAAATTTAATTGTGTCCTCAATGTTAAAAGTTTCATAAACGTTTCCAAAACGTAACCAGTAAACTTTCATTGGACAGGGCATTAGGGTTGCTAAAACGTAGCAGAAACGTTTTTGTAACTTATTTACTATATATAAGTTTCATTAGCGTTTATTAGTAGCTCAGTAAACGTTTACGAAAAGTAACTTAGAAACGTTGCATCGAAACGTTTTTTGGGTAGGACATTTACCGTTTCTGTAACCGACCCGAAACGTTTCAGAAACTTAGTATGGAACGTTTCCTATTTAAAAAGATGGTTTCAGGAACGTTACTGAAACCGAATTTGGTTTACTCCGGCTACCCCTTTGGGGCTCTCTATCTCCGTTAAGGGACATTTTAGGATTTTCTATATAATAGATATTAAAATAAATTAGAGTTATTTTGACCTCCCCTATATATGGACAAGAAAAAACTTCTCAACTTTTAAAAATGACTAAATAAAAAAAATTAGTAAAGAGTTCAAGAATACTACTATTGAGCTAACACAGGTTTCAGTCATTTTTTGTGTTCAATGTTTTGGTTTGCAATTTTCAAGTGCAAGTGAAGCTGAGGTTCCTTGGCGGGTCAGGGTCATTTCGCACAGTGCGCATGCGCGAGAAGAAATAAATAGAGGTTTGTCTTCACGGCAAAAAAAAATGAGGTTATGCTGCTTTTCAGTCACATTTGACTTTGACAATAGGACAGGAATTTGTAAACAACATTAAAGTTTTTCGTTTGTTTAAGATTTTGTATATTTCGAAAGAAAAAGAACGCAGGTAAATATATTATATATTATAATAAGGAAACTTTTTTTATTAGATATTTAACAATTATTTTTAGAGTTCAACAGGTAAAATATAGGTTTTTGCAGGATTCTTTGAGTACATGCAAATTTCGGTAAAAATAGGTAGGTACCTAATTATATCAACAGCAGCAGAGGAAATTATAATTTTTAGGAAATTGACTACCTAATTATTGTTTCCTCGCGAAATTAATGTAAGTAAGTTAAAAGAAAGAAAGAAAAAACATCCCGTCTGGGTAGATACCTGTGGAACGATAATTTTTTATTCAGGTTTTTACGCCTGTTACAAATAATGCAAAATATTCTGTTTTGCCTCGGCATCGTCACAAAATGATCACACTTCACACACACAATCAAAATTTACAGAAAAGTAAAGATAACAGTACACAAAAGCCGTTAACAATAAAAACACAACCAAATCAACATTGAGGAAAAATGAGACGTTGTCAGCCTCTAGTTATGTGAAATATTTATTTGATGCATTTTAGTTTAGAAATGAAACACCAATTATTTAAAAATACTTGTAATTACCGACTCAACGCTTATTTTTGCAATTTTCTGGCAAGCTTTTTGCTAATTTTATCACTGCTCTAATTTTCTACGGCACACTTGTGCCCTGTTCTAAAGAAATAAAAGTTAATTTGGCAGTGTCCTTACAGAGCATGCGCAGAATTCAAAATGACCCTGGATGTTCTATCTCAGTTGCTGTTTCAACTTATCCAGGGTAATAGCCATATAAGACTAATACAAATATAAATATAACATCAAATATTTGATAAATAATATCGTTACTAACTTTTTTATAAAGTCTATTACCGCCAACACGAAAGTATGATAAAGATGGCTCTGAAAAAAAAACAGTTTTTAGGATCAAATTGAATTTCAAAGCACAAAAACGTTTTTAAAAACAAATTAAAGTCGACAGATCAAAATGATGACTTTGAAATCAATTGACAACTCTGCTAAAAACTTTTGTCTCTGTCTAGCACGTTACTTTGACTTCGAGATGTATTGCGCAAGCCCAGAAACACTCTATTATGTTTTTATTCGCCTTTAAGGCTATAATAAATAAATATGGGGAGTTGTAAGTCCCTTGATCGTTGATTAATGAGGTACCGGCAAAGATTCACCGTTTCGACGGTATTGCTTCTCCAAGTCTATTCGCAAAGAATCCAAATAACAGATGCAAAACTGACCCTGAGCCTCCGCCGCTTTGCATTGAGTCATGTTTTGAGAAGTTTTATAGGCACATTTTGTAATGAAATATTTTTTTCTAAATAAATTATATTGTTTAAAATATTATTTCCCTTATCTATGTTCTGACGGTATATGACGTCACTTATCTCATTAAACTTATTTATGTAGGGCCATGTTTCTGCAAAACTTCTAAATTGTGTAGCTGTATTTTAACTTATTTTAGTTATTTTATATCATTGATTTGTGATGGGCTACATGCTTGGTGAAATGGATATTCCATGGTAGAGGAAATTAAAGTCGTACTTGTTATATTTCACAATTTAATTCAGTTTACTGACAAGTGTTTCAACCCTTGTGGATTATTATCAAAGGTATATAAGACAATACTAAATTCTACAGGTCATTAAAATAAAATTAGGGAGAAAAAGTGAATTCAATTGTGAAATATAACAACTACGACTTTATTTTATATCACCAAGATGAAAAGATATCATACTGCATTTTCAGTAACCAACCTTTTTTTCAACTGTTCGCGAACGTGTTAATAAATTATTCTTCCATTTTTATCAATACAAACTAATCTGTTTAGGTTTCTGAACGCGCATTGCACATACCATCGTATTTTCATTATTTCACAATTAATCTCTTATCGTGGTAAACACCCTATTACCTGTGCCGCCTATGGATATTTAATGGGTCGACGCCTTCCAAAAGTGCGTCATTTTGACGTCAAAACTCTCGACGGAAATCCCGTAAAAACAGTTTAAATCATTTTATAAATACAAATCAATAATAAAAATATTTTACGACTGACGTGTCAATAGAAATAGTTTTTTAATAGAATAATCTGGAACATTCTAAATAAGATTCTTTAATAATAAATCAATATTTTATCGATTTTACGATAGAGATAGTAAATTTTAATGCCATGATCGGGGAATGTGCTTTTCTCTTCAGTGGCGGAAGCTACATCCTCACCACAGAGCCCCCCCCCCCCCCCCCGAACTTAGAAACTAAATCTCAGTGGCACAGATTGTAGGTGAACATGACAATAATTTATAAATTTCCGTAACGGTGTTTTACAATAAATTGTTATACGTTATACCTCAATTAAATAATACATTTTTCCAATTTACAAATATAAACGGATTAGCTTTGCATTTTTAAACTGATTCTCTATGTTAAAAAAAAATGGTCCTCGGACACGACCATAATTGTTTTTTTTTATTTTACTTTGTTTATCAAATGAAAGAGAAGACAAAAATACAATGAATATGATCATTAGGATCCCTTTTTATCTCAGTTTCAACTTGGTTTTTCATGTCATTGCGTGATGCGTGCGTCCAAACAAGATATTTTATTTAAATTTTAAAACACTTACCAAAGGCCCTAATCCTTAACAAACCTATTAACCAAACCGAAAGTTTTGCTTTTAAACAGACCACACTCACTCTGACTTATTTTACATTAATTCAGTATTTTTCTTTCAAGAATAATAATAAACAACCAATAACTAATGAGTATAATAACAAACGAATAATAACAACAACTAACCTTACTTTCTTTAAAGGTTTGTTTCAAGCTCCAACCCGTTATTCTATGCCCGAACGATTATTTCCAGCCTGTCAATTAAATTTTGAATTTGGCAAGCAACTGTTGCAGTGGCAAAATAGTTGTGCGACCGTTTGGAGGACTGTATTGATACGCTTTTTGGTCGGTTTGGAACAAACCTTTAATTTACCGGCAAATCTATTTTCGCCGTTTCTGACTGTGTGTGAAGTTTGCAACACGGTTTGCAAATATATTACTGTAATTTACTGTTAATTTTGAAGTTTGTTCTTATGGTAGGGTGGGCTTGCCGGTCCTAGTTACAAAGGCGACTTGAAAAGTTGTTACAGTTCGAAAATTGCATTTCAGAAGTTTGGTTATCTATGTTAAGTTTCCGGTTTTAAATTGTTAAAATACCTAGGTAGATTCTCACCTTAAACATTAATTACTAATTAAGTTACCTGTAATAGCCAAAATTTTTATTATGTTCAGTTTGAAACTTCTGTTGATGTTTATATTCCAGTAATGTTTTGTATCTTGTAAGACATAGCCAAGTGGATTGATTTCTTCTGTTCCTTGTTTAATACTACCTGCAGACAGGTCTTATTTCAAATATTTGTTTTTGTTAATTAGTAATGGATAAACTTTTCAAGTTATCAATAGAGATAACTTCTTGTATTTGAGATGTAAGTTAAATGTCTCGGCTGTCGTTAATCAGTTGTTTTTAAGAAAATCGATAATTTGTTACGCAGGTCAGTGTCATTAAAAGAAGAGACTGGCAGTTCTGTGCATTTTCACGACCAGGTCTGGTTAATTGTGTATAATTTCTGCGGTCGCGATTGGTTGACGCGGTTTGTCAAGTTTTTGTTATTAAAAGAGGTTAGTTCTGATATATAGATTTGACTAATTTTTGTCGTCGTTTGTTTTGGTATCTACAGGGTGGCTGATTAGTGCGAGGAAGTCCAATATCTCCGTTGTTCTTAAAAATATCGAAATTTATTAAATACAAAGGTTCTAGGATAAACAAAAGCGCACATTTTAAAAATATTTTTGAATATACAGGATGCCCCAAAAAAGTGGGGTTTAGCAAAGATGTATTTTTTCAAAAGGAACACCCTATATGTTATATTATTTTTGGATGCTACATAAAATTACAGTTGTTTTTCAATAAGTGCATTGTAGTTCTAAACTTAATAGTTTTAGAGTTATCGACTTTTCCAAAATGATATTTTTGAACTTTGACAGCTTCTAATTTTCTAACGGTACTTCTTAGAGCAAAACGGCTTACATGTCCCTATCTTACTTTTTAATTGTCTTCCCAAAAATATTAATTTCCGGTTAAACCGGAAGTAGTATATTTCCGACTTTCGAGTTACATCCGGTTTAACCGGAAATTGATATTTTTTTGAAGACAATTAAAAAGTAAGATAGGGACATGTAAGCCGTTTTGCTCTAAGAAGTACCGTTAGAAAACTAGAAGCTGTCAAAGTTCAAAAATGTCATTTTGGAAAAGTCGATAACTCGGAAACTATTAAGTTTAGACCTATAATGCACTTATTAAAAAATTACTATAATTTTATGTAGAATCCAAAAATAATATAACATATAGGGTGTTCCATTTGAAAAAATACATTTTTGCTAAACCCCACTTTTTTGGCGCATCCTGTATATCCAAAAATATTTTTAAAATTTGCGCTCTTGTTTATCCTAGAACCTTTGCATTTAATAAATTTCGATATTTTAAAGAACAACGGAGATATTGGACTTTCTCGCACTAATCAGCCACCCTGTATGTACGTTGAAGAGGGAATGTTATCGACCTTCTCGACAAGAGATGCTCGAAGGAAAGCACGCTTGTGGAAATAGCTCCCTAAGTTTAGTTTCTTGGGCAGGGCAGGCAATGTAGTGCCGATAAAACATCCACAAATGTCTTAAAAAGGGTATGGCTTTGTAGTTTGCCTATTCCTTGGGCGGAATGCCGATTTAAAATGATTTGCTGAACTTCAACAAGCGGTCCTAGACGTTATTTGGTAAATTGAAACCCTCGTTAGTTATTTTAGGTAGGTTTAAACTTTAGTACCTGAATTACCCTCGTTGGGTGTTATGAAAGATTTCTCTTTCATGTTGTATATCTAAAATTCGATTAAGGGTTTTTTTTGGTAGGGGTTAAAAGTCCGAGTTCAAACTAGAGTACTAGTTTTCTTTTGTTGGAACTGCCTGCTTGCGGGACGTGCCAGTTGCCATGTACCATTTGAATTTTTGGGGGAGTAGCTGTGTAGCAGTATCCACGTTAGCTGTTTCAGGGACCATGTGTGTGTGTCTTACTGAATATTGAGTCTTCATGAACTATGATGGGTAGCACATGTTTCAGCTAGAAGTATCATTACCCTGTGTTCATTTCTCTTTAAAAAGTAGTTAACCTAAAATCTTAATATTTTGCATTTGTGTATTGCTCGATATACAGTATTTTGGTAAAGTTTTGCACCCATGTTACGTACAGAGCTTGTGCATTGTAAACGTGTAGCGTATGTCGACATAGCGTTAAGACGTCACAAGAGTCTCTAGTAGTTTAGAACGTTAGGTAATCTGTTACAGCTAATTTCGTTGTAAATATAGTTACAATTTATTATTATAAAGTAAATATTTTTGTTTCTCGGATAAAGGCCATTTGTTTCTTCTAAATTTAACACTTGTAACTTTAACATTTTAAGTTATTTATCTTTTAACTTTAAGTACCTATTGTCCACCAAAGTAAGAGGAGCTTGCATTTATAAAACCAAGTAGCCAAGGGCATAGGCTTAACACGACATAAAAAAATAAATATTTGTATTGGCCTCTGCGAAAATTTGGCTTTTATTTTAAATAGAGTGACTTTGAGGGACTAGGTTGCCTAGTCGCAGTTTATTTTAGGTTATCCTAAGGTGAATACTGGCACCTGATTATTGTTTGGCGCTTATTTGTGATAACAAAGTAATATAACTAATTTGATGATTGCGTGTTTACAAGAAATCCACTATAATAATAATAATAATAATAATAATAATAATAATAATAATAATAATAATAATAATAATAATAATAATAATAAAGGTCTTTTATTCATGAAAAAAAAAAGCTTATTATTAAAAGCAAAATAATTACAATTTAAAGGGCGAGATTCAGTTCATCCAATTCCGAAAAAAATGGATGCCTGTTCTTACATATAACCCTAGTAACAGAGAATTTATTTAAACATTTTATATTATAATAAGCTAAAACTAGATTATAGTAACAAAATGAAAAGTAGAAATAAGAAAAATAGAAATAACAGAAATAACGCGCGGCAACAAACAAATCCAAATATTTCCCTACAAAAACTATTACAATTATTACAATTCCTTTCCCCCTCTCTCCTCCCCACTCAAACAGGTCAACATTCATTGATCAGATAGTAATTTTTTGAATATTTTAATTTTAAATATATTTTTAGAATTTATATCCCTAATTTCGATTGCTAAGTTATTCATAGTGTTTGCAATTTGATAACTAAAACATCTTTTGTACATTTCGGTCGAATGCAGTGGAGGCGTTAGCGTTCCTTTAAAACGAATGTTCAAATTGTGAACATCTGCGCGGTAACGCACTTTGTTATATAGATATGGGGGTGTTTTTGTGATTAGAATTTTAAAGAAAAAAGTAGCCGAATGTAATAATCTTCTATTAACCATGTTTAACCAATTATTTATTTTGAGCGTATGACTTATAGGGTGATATTTCCTTATACCGTAAATCAATCGTAAGCAAGAGTTTTGAAGCTTCTGAATTCGACCAATATCGGCACTTTTTAAACAGGGTCCATAAATAGTGTCACAAAAGTTAACCTGAGAAAGAACCAACGATTCACACAGCATAAATTTGATTTCTCTACTGAGGAAATGTCTATGTTGAAAAATTAATTTTAGATTAATATAACCTCTTTGAATTACTTTATTAACGTGCTGTGTAAACCGCAAATCATCATCCAGAACTAGTCCTAAATTCTTGAAATTTTTATAAAATTTGATCGGTTCATTGTTAATTAATATGTCACTTTTATAAGACCCAACAAATTCATCCCTATCCCTTACCCAACCAAAAATCATGACAGCTGACTTGTTAGAGTTTAATTGCAGGCAGTGTTTCTTGGAGAAATTATAAATATTTTGTAGATCATAATTTATAGCTGCCACTGCTTGCTGGCTTTCAGTAGAAGAAAACGAAAGGTGCAATTGAGTATCGTCAGCATAGTAGTGTTGGGTGCAAGAGAGAAAAACATTGGGAAAACCCGATATGAACACTGAGAATAACAAAGGGCCTAAAATTGATCCCTGCGGAACGCCTGTTAGCATATCTAAAAAATTTTAGGCCCTTCCTGCGGAATAAACTGACTGAGACCTACCCCGAAGATATTCCTCCACCAATACACATGCTTCCCTCGATAAACCCACATAATGCAATATAGATAATAAAAGATCATGGTCCAGAGTGTCGAAAGCTCTACTATAGTCCAACAAAATCAAAGCAGAAAGTCTATTCTGGTCCGTAGCCAAAAAAATATCATCTGTAATACTCGACAATGCCGTACTACAGCTATGGCCCGTCCTGAACCCAGATTGTGTTTGAGGAAGAATCTTATTAAACTGTATATGATTTTGCAATTGTATTTCCATTGTCTTTTCCAAAACCTTTGACAGAGTTGAAAGAATGCTAACTGGTCGCAGGTTATTATATGTTTCAGGGTTTGTAATCTTAGGAAGTGGTATAACCTTGGCCTTTCTCCATTCCGAGGGAAACACTGAGTTAAGTAGGCAAAAGTTCACAATATGCGTTAAATATGGAAGTAAAAATGGCAAGCAGAGATTTATTATTAATATATTTATTTCATCTGGGCCAACAGCCTTTGTTTTAATTTTTGAAATGGTTTTAAGAATTTCAATTTCTGTAACTTTAGAAAATTTAAAATTGGAAACAATGGTATCTTTTTTATTGTCATTATAATATGAAATTAGAGATCTATCTGCTGATATTTTTGGAATTGAATCACTGAAAAACTTATTTATTTTGTCTGGATCGTTAATATTATCTGGAATTTGTTTTTTCTCATTATTTTTGAGATTTAATAGCTTTAAAGAGGACCATTTGTCCTTCTGACTTTTTCTTGCCTGTAAATCAAATATGCTCTTTTTTCCCTGCGAATGGCGACAGTGATCATATTGCGTACTTGCTTATACAGGTTCCAATCATCTATATCTTGATATTTTTTATATCTATTAAGTATTTTATTTCTATCCTCGATCATGGCCCTAATATATAATATAATAATAATAATATATAACTTCCTGGGTTACAAGTTATAAGGGCGACTTAAAAAGTTTAACGGTTATTCACTCGTAGTTTACGGGTCTTAAAAAATACAAGCTGATGTAGATAATAAATACTTTGTGCCATTAGAAATGTAATATATCCAACGTACTAAATAAAAGTAAATGTTATAGAAAATAAAAAAATCTACTGCAGAATTTATTTCGACTGGTATTTGGGAAACACGTTTTCTCATAATCAAAGTAATAAACATAAATTAATCTGTCAACGTCGCAACGTCGTCTGCGAATCGGATACGCTGCAATAAAGGAAAAATGCCGCCTTTGTTCGATAGTGCTTCAGTCTTCTAGTGTAGTAGCAAGATATTTTAATTCTATTTTATTGGCAAAACCGCCAAATGTCTAGCCTATGGTTAAAAATTATTAGTGTTTTATCCCGCAGTATTCTAATTCTCGGAAAACATTAACTTTTCTGTAAATATAAAAACGTGCTTAATTCTAAAATAAATAATATTAAATTTACGTCTGCGAAAACCGTTAATCGGTAACTTTGCAATAGGTTTGCGGCTTCGAGAATAATGCATATTATATCGTGGAATGCTTCGGCGAATGCTTTAATCTCCCTATTGGCAGTGAGCAAGTATGGCTGCCAACCTGGAGGGACGCAAAATCTCTTAGTTGGTCAAGACAAATTAGTGTCCTGTTAGACTTCAAAGTAAGCAGATGCTCCACTTGGCTGAAAACAATAATAGCACGTGTTTTGATCTGACATGTGTGTGTGTGTGTCAGGCAAAGTGATTTTCTAACGTTAAAGTACTGCTTGATAGGAAAAATACAAAATGTATAAATCTTCACTTATATTATTTATTCCACACTATAACAATTGTTTCGACACACAGTTTCTACTATCTGACGAAGACACTGTGTGTCGAAACAATTGTTATAGTGTGGAATAAATAATATAAGTGAAGATTTATACATTTTGTATTTTTCCTATCAAGTTTCTATAATGGATCTTCATCAAGTAACGGCTACATCCATTGAATATTAAAGTACTGCTTTTGCTTAAACACACAAGTAAACTTAAACAGAAGTTATATTCCTTTACCTAGCTAGACGCCTCCTTAACTTAAAATTTACATAAAAAATTAAAAATGTAGCTCAACGATAATATTTTAATATAGATACATGTTATTGTCGTGATTCCTGAATAATTTGAGTTAGTGGCTCATTTCCGAAGCTAATTAGTTGTTTTTTCCGCGAAGCCGGTAAAATAGTCATATCAGGATTTAAAAAATTCTGTTAATATAGTAAACAATAACACACAGAAGTGCTTCATAATCGGTTTTTAGCCCCGAAATTAATTCATACCGTTAAAATAAAATACACGTACAAAAAACTAAACAACTAAACAAACTGATAAGCCGGAAGGTATTTTAAGCAGGACCGGGCTGTGATTGCGATGGTTAATAAAAATAAAAATAAAAATAAAAACTCATTCGAGTGCAAGAAGTGCAGAAAACTGATTACTAAGACCCAGAACAAAATCCAATGTGCTGGTGAGTGTGAAGGGTGGTACCACAAAGAGTGCAGTGGCTTAAGTGATAAGGAGTTTAAAGATCAGGAGCTAAAAAGAACCTCTAGAAAATGGATTTGTAACAACTGCTTGGAAGGGAAGAGCGAAGATGAAGATAACGAAGACTCTGAGTATGACAGTGTTGTTACCCCTCCAGCTACCAAAAGCAGAAAATCACATCATTTTAATTTCGAAGCCGCTCTCGATCATCCTAAGCCAAGTAATAAGGACATACTTGGGGCTATAAAGGGCATGTTCGAAGAATTAAAAAAATCCCTTTCTTTTAATAGCACAATGATTGAGGAACTCACTGACAATTTAAATAAAATAAATAAAGAAAACAAAAAATTGAAAAAAGAACAGATATTGCTGAAGGATAGAGTAGCAGATCTAGAGCAGGAAATCGTTCATCTTAAAATTTCGCCTAATGTAGAAAAGGAAGAGGAGAGATCTAAGAATATTGTTGTAATGGGAATAAATAATGGACCAAATGCTATACAAGACTTTCAGAAAATTATAAAAAAACTAAATATTGACCTTTCTCAAGAAGACTACATAGTAGAGCCGCAGTCGGATGAAGGGGCTAGGAAACCACTGCTAGTCAGCTTTACCCAGAAGGCCACAAGAGATAAAATTCTACAAAAACGAAAAACTGCCAGGCTTGATACTGTGACTTGTGGCATATCCGCAAACAATCCAACCAATATCTTCTTGAATGAAGACCTACCTAAGAACACGGGAACTATTTAAAAAGGCGAGAGTTAAAAAAACATGGATTCAAATATGTGTGGTGTAAAGAAGGTAAAATATTTGTTAGAAAGGGTGACAATGACTCTGTGCAGAATATTATCACTTCCGGGCAAGTAACAAACCTAATGACATCCTAAATTAAAATTTACATTTGCATGTTACCGATTAAGCTTAAGATTATGTTGTTAGTTTTATTGCATTGTAATGGCTAAGCTAATAAGATAAATATTGCTCACGTAAATGTGAGATCCTTACTTCCTAAATTTAATATATTTAAAGAATATGTACTTGATAAAAATCTCGATATTGTAGGGGTAACGGAAACATGGTTAGATAATAAAATTTTAAATGAAGCGGTTCAAATTAATGGCTTTAGAAGTGTCAGGAAGGACCGTGTGGGGGGTCGTGGAGGAGGGGTTTTGCTCTACATTAAAAATACTTTCCAATTTTCTGAAATAGAACATGTAAATACTGTCAGAGCTGAACAGGTTTGGATAAGATTTAAAATAATAACGTACGAAATAATATGGGTGTTTTATACAGAACCCCTCCTGTCACAGAACTGTCGGACTTTTAACATTGTTTATATTATCGCACGGGCACGTTAGTATAGGTACGGAATTCGAAATTCTTGTGTTGCATTTGTCCCTGACGTCACACCGAATTAAAATGATCGGGATCAGACCAAGTCGAGAGTAAACGTATGCTTTCGCTGGAGCAGTCAGCGGGCGCGGCTGGCGTTCGCGATCGAGCGTAGCAATCGGCCGTCGCCACAGGATGGTTTGGCTGGCGCGGCTGGAGCGCGCTTCAGATCATATTCGTATTTTGTAGTGAAAGCGCTTATGTATGATTTATAATGAACGCCGATAACATTAGTTGCATGCTGTTGTTGGAGGAAGAAGACGAAGAGGAGATGTTAGCCCAAATTCCTCCATTTCGACAAACATCATATTAACACTTGAATTTATACTATAGGTACCATATTTAAATCAAAGCTGCAGCATACCAAGTAAACAAATCAATTTGATTAAGACGTCAAAGTATTAAAACATTTTAAAATTGTATCATTAGTTGGTATATCCGAAAAAAAATAACAAAATTAGAAGAAAGTCAGTGGCGTGCATTTCTTTGTCAATAATATCCGTTAAGCGTTTCCCGGGACGACACTGGACTTAATAAATTTAATCTATTTAGGGCAAATTAAGCCTCTTATCATAATGAATGACGGTACCAAATTGCAATAAAATCGGGAAAAGGATATTTACAAAAATAATAAAAAAAACGATTAAAAAAAAAAAAACTTATATTGATAACAAACAATAACACCAAATGATACAATGCAATAATGCGAAAATCACCGGTAAACTAAATTCAACCCTGTCGCCCAGGGCCTTTTAGTTTTATTGCCGCTTGACCAATCGAAATAGAGTTACGGTTGTCATTAAGTACTGATCAATGTTTCCTTCGTATGCATAATCTTGGATTTGAATATGGTATAGGGTAGACTGGGGCAAGTGCAAAAATGGGGTAAGTGGAAAATCAGAGCGCCAATCAGGCAATATTAAAAATTTACTTGTCTGTGTGGTTCAAGGCCACTAACTATACATTAGCGCTGTTAAATTATCTACTCCCGGCGATTTACTAGGTGTTTTTTTCTTTCTGAGTAGTAATTTGTAACATAACCTCCGAATCGGTCCGTTGAATAGTGTGTGATATCTCCATAAAAAATTGGGCAAAGGTAAAAACTTATAATATACTTTTAGTTTTATTGCATTTTCTTATGTTTAGTGTTTAGTCAATTGTTGTAGCTTTAAAATCCTATATACCGACCAAATCTGAAAGCGGTTTTTACTCACGAACAGGTTTGCACTTCCCCCATAAAAAACATAATGTGGGACATGTGTGAAAATTGTAATGGGGAAAGTGTAAAGGTTAGTTTACACTTGCCCCATTTTCCTGGGAATGCTAAAGTTCGTTGGCACTGACACTTAAAGCTTTTATTCTTTACAGAGAGTTGGCGTCATGGTACGAAATTATAAAAGAAAGTCCGATAGGGCTGCCTATGGAGAGGAGCAATTAAATGCTGCAGTAAATGCCGTCAATCAAGGTCAATTAACCATGTCGATGGACAGTACGGAATTCAGAATCCCATACATTACAATCTACTGTAGAATAACTGGACCCCGTGGCGAAAAAAGCAAGACACAGGGCCGACCTCCAATACTTTCTTGGCAACATGAGTGTCAACTGGCCGAAAATATAAAAACAATGGAGAAGTGGGGATATGGATTAACTTCGAGAGAGTTTCAAGAAAAAGTCCGGTACTTTGTAACTTTAAATAATATTCCCAATCCTTTTAAGAACAATATGCCAGGCACAGACTGGCTAATAAAGTTTAAACAACGTCACTCTTTGAGTATGAAAAAACCACAAAGCTTAGAGTACTGCAGGAAGAAATCTATGGACCCATTCATAATAGACCAATATTTTGTTTTATTGGAAAAGGCTATATTGGAGTTGGGTCTTCAGGATCGTCCTGAATGTATTTACAATTTAGATTAGACTTCACTGTGTACAGATCCTTCTCGTCTTAAAATTGTTGGCGCGAAAGGCAAACCCTCTTCAAGAATAATTGATGGATCGGGCAGAGAAAATATAACCGTCCTGGTAGGAGCAAGTGCTAGTGGTAGAAAATTGCCACCATTGATAATATTTAAAGGCAATAATGTATGGAGTTCCTGGATTTCAGAGAGAAATGAAGACCTCCTCTATCAAACACTCGTCAGCAATTGCCGAAAACGGTGGCATTCTGCTGAGCGATCGCGGCTGGACTGGTCTCTCTAGCAGTCCGAACGCAGCCGCTGCAATTGACGGCGAACGCTGTGTCGCTGAGCTGCGACAGTGAAACCCTGTACATACAAATCGCATTAAACCAGTACCGAGCTACTAATCGCGAACGCCAGCCGCGGCCGCTGACTGCTCCAGAGAAACCATACCTTAGAGGCGCGTTAGAGTTTATAACCTTTATTTTACTATTATTTATATTATGAATCAATAAAACTTATATCAGCTACCTAAATATTACATTCAAATCTATAAGTTTTCGCAGATCTCAAATCTCACAATAGTCACAAGCGTTGCATGCTGCTTCGGCATTTTCAATGTCATCCCCGGTTGCATCTTTGTAAAGGACTGTAAATTTTTTTTTGAATTTGAAGAAAATATAAGTAGGCTTATACCTGAGTGTGATAGTTTTGTATGCATGGGTGACTTTAACATCAATGTTCTAAACTTGGAGTGTGGACACGTCGACCGTTTTTTGTCTACTTTGAATGACTATAGCTTAGAACAAATTATTAATGAACCGACCAGATATGGGTCATCAGGTAGTGGAACTCTTATAGATTTAATTTTAATATCAAACAAGGACTTATTCGTGGACTGTAACGTTGATTATAACCTTAACGTTTCTGATCATGCTCTTATAAAATGTAGTTTAAAATTAAAAACAAGTAAGCCAATGCCTTTTTACTGCACCTACCGGGATTACAGGTATTTTAATAAGGATTTTTTTAACGCAGATCTTACACATGTCCCATTTAATAACATATACTATTTAGCCGATATTAATGATAAGGTGAAAATATTTGACGCATTAATTTTAAACATCTTTGATATACATGCACCGACTCGTACTGCACGTATTACGAAGAGGAAGGCACCATGGGTCACACAAAACATAAAATATATGATATCACTTAGAAACAAAGCACTTACAAAGTTTAAGAAAAACAGAAATGCGCAGAACTGGGAGTACTATCGACAAAATCGTAATTTTGTAACTGCGGCGATCGATAGGGAGAAAAAGGCGTATTTAGAAAATAGAATCCGGCTAAACGGTCCCAAGGACAACTGGAAGTTACTGAGGGATATGAATGTGTATGGTAGGAAGATAGCGTCGGTTCCGATTGAGTTGGGGAGTGCGGACCAGGTTAACGATTATTTTGTAAACATTCCTTAGGTCGATCCGGATCCGACTATTTTAGACTTTTACGTAAATAACAAAAAAGAAAATGTTACTGAATTTTATTTTAGAATGGCCACTCTGGATGAAATTAAAGACGCAATGTTCTCAATAAAATCGGGGGCTGTGGGGCATGATGAGATAGGTGTCGATATGCTACTGCGTTGTTGTCCTGTTATTATACCAGTTATTGCGCACTTGGTGAACTACAGTATAGAAATGGACTTTTCCAGAAATATGGAAAATTTCTTGCGTAATTCCGTTGCCTAAGGTTAAGGACCCTAGTGAGCTAAAAGATTTGCGTCCGGTGAGCATCTTACCAACCCTATCTAAAATAATCGAAAAGGTACCTACTTAACAATCAAATTAGAGACTATGTGGGTCAGTGCCGTATTCTGCCAAGCGTGCAGTCCGGATTTAGAAAAAAATTATAGTTGCACTACCGCTTTGCTAAAAGTTACAAACGATATATTTAAGGCAACGGAAAGGGGCGAGCTCACATTGTTGATCCTATTAGATTATACCAAAGCATTTGACAAGCTCAATCACACCCTCCTTGTAGCAATTCTTAAATATCTCGGTTTCCAGAACAATGCATGTAACCTTGTTAGAAGCTACTTAGAAAGCAGGAGACAAATGGTTGCTCTAAACGGAAATACATCGGGGTCGAGGGACTTGAGGTTTGGTGTTCCCGGTTTCCAGAACAATGCATGTAACCTTGTTAGAAGCTACTTAGAAACCAGGAGACAAATGGTTGCTCTAAACGGAAATACATCGGGGTCGAGGGACTTGAGGTTTGGTGTTCCCGGTTTCCAGAACAATGCATGTAACCTTGTTAGAAGCTACTTAGAAAGCAGGAGACAAATGGTTGTTCTAAACGGAAATACATCGGGGTCGAGGGACTTGAGGTTTGGTGTTCCGCAGGGATCGATACTAGGACCATTGTTTTTTACTTTGTATACAGCACAACTTATAACGCGAATCAAGCACTGTAGAACCCACTTTTACGCGGATGATACACAGATCTACATTTCCTTTAAACCTAGTGAAACTGTTAATGCCAATAACAAGATCAATGAGGATCTGGGTGTCATTTTACAGGTATCTCAAGCACACTGTTTAAGTATAAACCCCAGTAAATCGCAGGGACTTCTCTTTGGTAGGAAGAAAGATCAATTATTGTTATGTTAAAATAATTGTAAATAACGATACGCTTAAGTTGGTAAATTCTGCAAGGAATCTGGGCCTAGTACTCGATAATGGTCTTAGATTTTCTGAACATGTCGGTATGTGCATAAAAAGGGCTTTTACAAATCTGAAATTAATATTCAATTACAGAAGAATTCTATCTGATAAACTTAAAAAAATGCTATGTGACTCCATAGTTTTATCGCACTTTAATTACGCGGACGTAGTATATGGTCCTTGTCTGCTAAGTGCTAATGCTCGGCGTATCCAATTAAAACAGAATTCTTGCGTGCGTCTGATAGGGGTATTAGGAAGCGTGAAAGGGGAGTGTCTGCGAAACTAAACGAAATAAAATGGTTACGAATAAACGAAAGAAGAGTCCTACACTCTGTAGTTCTATACAACAGTATAATCTCTAGAAGGTGTCCGGATTACTTATACGAGAACATTAAATTTCGCAGGGACATGCACAATTTGGAACTTCGCCATAAATATATTATAACTACTCCGGCACACACGTCTAGTAATTTTGAGAAATCATTTAGTCATAATGTGGCAAAATTATATAATAAAATACCCCTCCACATAAGGCAACTTACGGGCATAAGATTTAAAATAGGAGTTAAAGAAGTCATAAAACTTATTATCTAGTTTATACTTGTTATTGTGATTGATTTATATAATACCCTAATAGGTTCAATCTACAGTACAGAATGTTTTTACTTTTTTTTGCTAAATAATGGATGAATAAAAAAACTTTATATTTTCCTTAGGTTAAGTGAGGAAGCTTGCTTCAACTTCGCCTTTTGTAATTAATGTTTATAAATTACAATAAAGACTTTATTTATTTATTATTTATTTTATTTATAAAAACTAAATTAAATTTAAAATTAACTTTCCTCCAACCTTAACAAAAATTTCAAACAATCCGCTCTTTCGTCCCCAACACCGTCAACAATGTAGTGTCAATGCCATTTAGAAAATAATAAAAAACGCCAAAAGAAAAAAAACTTGAAAGTGAAACACAAAATTAAAGAAAAATGTTAATTAACGAATAATGACTCTCAAAGTGGTTCATCCCCAGTGTCTGTTTTATACAATTATTGTATTGCTTTATGTAAGAAAATGTTTCTATACTGTCGCGTCCATGTCTCACTAGAGTTTTATCAATGATTTGTTCTTGTCTCCTGACAAAGTGAGTAAAAACTAAAAAAATCCATCTTTAAGAACAATCTTTAGCAAAACGAAAAGAAATAAGATAAATTTTACACAGAAGAGTTTCTAATTTAAAATTTAATTTACAATCACAACTTTCTAGAAAGGAAAAAAAATCTCAATTAGACACCTCTACAAATTGGTTTTTCCTTAGTTTCTTGTCAAGATAATCCAGAGCGAATTGAAAAACAAGTGCTCCTTTAAAAAAAAAAAATATTTTTCCTGACCTTTAATTTTTTTTTAATCTCACGATTGACACAAAGTCTTGTCAATCAAACTTGAAATGAGCCTCTTAAAAACCGTAGGCGTCTACCTTTATTAATAATAAAAATATTAAACTTCGAAACGAAAAACAGTCGTGATATACAGGGTCCTGCAATTGCAATAGTGCGTCAGGCATCCATTGCTTCTATACCAACTAAGCTATGAATTTCGTTTGAACGCAGACCTACACTGTATGTATAAGTGTATTCCGGAAAAATATTGTCGCATATACAGAATGGTCCAAAAAAGTATGACGACAATTTTTTTTTAAATGGTACACCCTGTATTTATTTGCATATCTTGGTTCTTTTTAGTGTTCTTTCTTATTTCCCAAAATTTTTTTTGATTTACTTTAGTCGTTTACGAGCAATAATTTAAAAACAATAAAAAATCGTGTTGCACGCATTGAAACAATTATTAAAAAAATGGCCTTAGATCTGTTAGCTACATAGTGTGAACTTGAATAACAAGAGGTCTAACGATACTCTGACACTAAATAGTTTCATTCTATTTTATACCGGGTGTCCAAAATTAGGTTCCAAAAATGACAACTTTCAAACTAGTTTTTCTTAAGATTTTCAAATGAAGCGCCCTATAAATTATTTTACTATCCAATGCAGAAATTGAATACAAATATTTGTCCATAAAACCATAAACATGCCAGTTTTATTAGTAAAGTATTACAAAAAAGATCTAGGCAGCCATGGAAGCACAACCATGTTTATTTAAGAAATATATTTTTACAGTAACTCCTTCTTTAAAGGATGTTTAAAATGTCTTCCATTTTGTTCAAGGCATCTGTCTATTCTTGTTTGAAAGGACCTTTCCACTCATATCGGAGCATTGCGGGTGTAATTGTTGCAAACGCGTTGATTGATTTTTGTCGCATGTTTTGCTCAGTTGTTGGACGTTCTGTACAGTGGCGGCTCCTCAGGGTAGGCCTCTGAGGCCGCGCCTCACCCTCAATCTCCCAATCTCCTCTTAAAAAATACAAGTATGTTTTCTGTAAATTTATAAATTTTCAAATATAAATTCCATATGAAAAATAATTTTCATACTGCTTTACCGAGCGCCGAGCTATAAGCGACTATTTTATTCTGTAAACTTTGGCGACGTCGACGGCCGAGAGGCGAAATGATTTCAGCTTCACTGCTCCGAGTGTTCGTACCTATTTTGGCAAGCCTCATACGAAAATATCAACGTCTTTTGTTTGGTCTGTCTCTCTCTTACTCGGAGGTCATTTCGCGTTTGTTTCTCTCATTGAGGCTATAAGAACCTAGCTTGGCTGGTTGTTGATTGGCTGTTTAAATCACATGTTTTATTCTGCGAATTCTGTGATTACCCGGCGCCCGGCGTATATCTAGCAGGTGTGTGAACTGTGTGTGTTTGGTTTAATTTAGGCAAATTACAAATTGTCATATTTTATTGGTTTATTTTATGTTAATATTGTTGTGACTGTGCAGGGTAGTCAGGATGCAGGTGCAATGCAGGTAATGTAGAAGTGTTGGCAGTGTTTGTTTGGGCAGTTTATGATTTCGTGCTCGGCCAATTAAGGTTATATTTTCAAGATCCGGTAAGTTTTAAGATTTCTTTATTATGTTATTAATTATTAAACGCAAAATTTTATTGTTTAAAAAAAATATGAATCCTGTTCATGATATTATTCTCTCAGTCATTGAAACGGCATTTTTAAGGAGAAACGAAACGGAAAAAAAGACAGATTTATTTATTTATTTATTTACGGGAAAACCCATTAACAGTTTTACAATTTACAAAATATATTATTAGATTATGAACATAAACCTGTCCTAAATATCATTACAAATAAACAATACAACCCCTATTCCAATCACTAGTCCATTAGGTAATTACTAAAACTAAAGAGTAACCCTACCAAATTGCCTTTTAAACATTCCTAAGGATATACCAAAAATCTCAAGGCGATGATCATTAACAACTCTAGAGTATCTTTCCATAGGTGAATTCAAACCATAACTTGTACGGTGAAAAGGAATATAGAAAGAGCTAAAATTCTGTCTTCTATTTCTAGTTACTATTTCAACATTAACTTCACCTAACAAATCAGAACAATCAATCGTACCGTTAACAATGCCATACAGAAAAGTAATCCCAGCAAAAACTCTCCGGTCTGATAGTGTCCGCAGGTTCAATTGGTTTTCTATCAAAGAATAATCATAATTTTCAATCACCACTCCCAGCCTAAATGCACAAAAACGAAGAAATTTATGCTGAACTCTCTCCACAGTGTACTTATGAACTGCATAGTATGGAGACCAAACTACTGCACCACACTCTAGCCTCGACCTCACCAATGAACAATAAACACCCCTAACCGTATCAACAGAGAAGCCGTTACAGGTTCTCAAAATAAAACCCAACAATTTAGAAGCCTGAACCGTAGCTGTGTTCATGTGATCTATGAAAGATAGCCCTTCATCAAAAACAACCCCTAAGTCTCTAATATTTTTTACATATTTTAAGTCATCCCCATTGATTGAGTAAGATGTATGATACTTCCTTTTCCCCTTATAAAAACTAATCTGACAACACTTAGAAATATTCAGATATAACTTGTTCGCTCTGCACCAATCGCTCAATCTGTCCAGGTCATCCTGCAGAAGCTGTTGATCGGACCAGTTGTCAACCACTCTAAGACCCTCACTGTTCTGAAAGCAATCAAAGATGGAATCAACGAATAGATCAAAAAATAATGGAGAGCAATGCCCTCCCTGAGGAACGCCTGACGTAACCAAAATTGCCTCAGACTGAAAGGACCCAACCTTCACCATCTGCCTATGACCAGACAAAAAACTCCTTGTCCAACTGACCGTCGTCTCACTGAAGCCTACATCGGGCAATCTCTTCAGAAACGTATAGTGATCCACTGTATCAAACGCCTTGGAAAAGTCCGTATATATAGCATCTACTTGCTTAAACTCTTCCAAGGCTCTAATTATTTTATCATGATAAGTGAGCAGATTGGTTACTGTTGATCGACCAGCGCAGAAACCATGTTGATTTTTATTAATCAACCTGAAACACACCCATTTTAATTGATCACTGACTAGACTGTCGAACAGCTTGGGAATCGATGATTGTATGCATATACTCCTATAATTAGTTACATTTTCTGTCACCACATTTGAAAATAGGAACAATAAAACTATCTTTCCAAAGGTCTGGGAAGACCGACGAAGACAATGACTTGTTAAATAACATTTGCAAAGGAACAACAAGAGTGCATAAGCAATGCTTTAGAAAACAATTTGGAATCCCGTCAGGACCCAAGGTGTATTTATTAGGAAGTTCCACTATTTTATTGTAAATCTCTTCTTTAGAAATAGGGTTGAAATTGAAATTTTCTGAGATATTTGAGGGGGTGGACAATTCCAGTGCATTAACCTCGTTGCCTGGCGTATAGACCGTTTTGAAGTACTTTCCAAATAAATCAACTATATCCTTGCCATTATCAGCTAGCTCCTCCCCATAAATCATCGACTGAGGAAGTGAATGATTGACTTTAAGATCCCTGACATACTTCCAAAAATACCCGGGATTAGATTTGAATTCCATGTCGACTCTATCCAAATAATGAGTCCAACACATCTCACGAACTCTCTTACACGCCGAGCGTAATCTTGCAAATTCTCTATAATCATCATGAGATCCTGATTCCATGTAAACTTTATGTGCAATTTTTTTTTTGTAACGTAAGTTGTCGTAACTCGGGTGAAAACCATTTAGGATACGTATTAGTTCTGTATCTTTTCAAAGGCACAAATAATGATATACTATAAGCTACAACCTCATAAAAATATTCCAGAGCCACATTCACATTGTGATGTGACAGACCCTCCTCCCAGTTGATACTAGCCAAAAAAATATTTAACCCCAGGTAATTAGCATTTCTAAAATAATAGTAAAAATCCTGGAAGCATAGATCGTCACTCACATGTCTCCCATGCATACCATTCAAAACACACTCATAGCTAGATCACAGATATTATGTAGTCGTCCGACACCAAAAATTTCGACAATATTCAACGATAAGAGACAGGGTAAGCAATAAGCAATATTCAAGAGCTTTTCAGGTAACTTGGTACGAAACCTATAAGTGGCTGTGCGGAAGTATTAAGAAAAGCTTTTATTGTTGGCCTTGTATTTTATTAGGCAGCGTCAAAAACAATTGGAGTTCAGGGGGTGGGTATTCTGATTTAAAAATTTTTTCACGGGCGGTAAAATCACACGAAAGTTCCAAAGAACATATTAAGAATTCTGTGGCGCTTACGAGAGTAGAGCAAAATAGAGACACAATAGCGGATGCACTGAGAGAAAAAATTATTAATAATGAAAACGTGCGTAAAAATCGCTTATTATTAACTTATTTAGTTGATGTTACTGGAACGTTAGGAAAACAGAAGTTAGCATTTCGAGGCTATAATGAAACGACAGATTCCTCTAACCGCGGAAATTTCAAAGAAATGTTTACATGTTTAATAAGGAGAAATACGGAACTTACCGAACATTGTGCAAAATTTAGTAATATTTTCACAGGACAGTCTAAGACTATTCAAAATGAACTGATTGGTTGCATACATGAATATATTCAAGAACATAATATACAAAAAGAAATTAATGATACAGATTGTTGTTTTTTTGGCGTAATAGCGGATGATAGTACCGATATAACGAAAAAATTTCAGTGTTCGATAACAGTTAGGTATGTAACAAACGGATCTTTAAAAGAAAGATTTTTAGGATTTTTTGACGTCAGTGATGATAGAACAGCAGCAGGGTTGGGCTGATTTAAATCACGATTTAAATCATGATTTAAATCACTTGATTTTTTTTTAAATCATGATTTAAATCACTTTATTTAAAAAAAAATCATGATTTAATGAAACTATTTATTTTTAATTCAAAACAATGAACAATGTAACATATTAAAAAAATATTTTCAAAAATCAACAGTATATAGAACTCGCGCTTTTAAGAAATAAAAAAGTAGTAGGTATAATAATACATCAAGTCGCGACAGGAATTTTCTTGCAAGAAGCGCGTTCTGACAATATTTTGGGTAGAATTTAGACCTACTATATTGTTAGACCGACATTAAAATAATTTGTATTAATTTGAAAAGAGAGAAAAATGTTAAATTTATAATAAAATCAATAAAAATCAAAAAAATCAATGATTTTTGATTTTTTTAATAAAAATCAAATTTTGCCCAACCCTGAACAGCAGAGAGCCGTTTTCAGTTAATAAAAAGTAGTTTAGAGCCTTATGACATTAAAGAGAAATTGGTCGCGCAGTGTTATGGCGGGTGAAATAAATGGACGTCAAACAAAAGTTAGATCTATGGCGCCTTTAGCTTTATTTACCCATTGCTGTGCCCACAGATTAAATCTAGTATTGCAACACGGAACAAAACAGATAACTCAAAGTCGTATATTTTTTGCTACTTTATTAGGGATACCAAATTATTCTCACCAATCACCAAAACGGTCCTTTGTGCTTAATCAAATAGTTGGTAAAAGAATTCCGCGAGCTGTCGAAACGCGCTGGTATTCACGGTCTAAAATTTTATATTTAGTGGCTAATGAATGGGGTAATTTGATTTTAGTTTTTCAAAGTATCATTAATGATCCAAGTTCCGGATCAGAATCTATTAATGCCGCGAAAGGACTTCTTAAGCATTTTAATGATTTTGAATTTTGCCTTTTAACACAAATCTATAAGGAAATCTTTAGTTACACCGATATATTGTTTCAAATTTTGCAATCTAAACATTCAGATATAAATTATTGCTCCTCACAAATAAACTATGCCAAGTTAAGCATCAGTGAATTAAGAAACGAAGAACATTTTAAATTTTTTTTTAACATTGCTAAAAATGCCACGGAGCTCCCAATTAACACACGTAGAGGTAGAGATCAACTTTCTAGCGAATCCGATATTTTTACGAATTATAAACAATTATATTTCGAAATAATAGATTGCATAACTCTTCAGTTAGAGACGCGGTTCGCAAATTTAAATAGCATAAACTTTCTTGCATTAGTAGACTCCACAAAATATGCGGAATATGTTAAATGCTTTCCCGACAACTTACTAAATGGTTTAATAAAAAAATTTCTCAAGTTTTTTTGACAAAGATAGGTTAAAAAATTAGCTTTCTGTTTTGTATAGGGATGAACAGTTTTTTTTAAATTTAGGTGTGGAAAAAAGTTTAGATATGTTATTTAAAAATTTTAAGACAATTTTTGTGGAAGCATATAAACTTTTTAATTTAGTTTTAACTATCTCTGCAACAAGTGTATTGGTCGAACGAAACTTCTCATGTCTCAAGCGAATTAAAACCTACCTAAGAAATACCATGACACAAGAACGGCTCTCCGGGTTAGCAATAATGTCAATAGAACAAGAGTTATTATCAAATCTCACTGCAGACCCACAATTTTCCGACCAAATAATAGATAAATTTGCAACCTTTAAAGATAGATTTAATTTACAAAAAGTAGATACATTTACATAGAAATCATTATTTTTTTTGTCCTTATTTAGGTATAATATATTATTGTTACAGCGCTAACCTAGTACCTACCCAAAGACTTTTTTGATACCACCGTGCATTGATTATTTGATTTTGTTATTTTTTGATGACTTTATTTAGTTAGTAACTTTTAAAAAACAAATTAATGTTTTTTGGTTTTCACAACTTGCGTTAATAATACTTTGTTTTGATAAATAATTTATTTTGTTTTTTTTTCAATTTTTTTATTATAATGTTTTTTTTTGCCTGAAATGGTTTTTACTTCAAATCCAATATTATTTTCGATAATGTAATAGTCGAAAGCATGGAAACTGTCAAAATTCTGTGTTGTTATTGATGGTTTGCATTGGATTCCATGGCTTCAACTCCTGCGCCACTAAAAATAATATTAAGATTGGAGTATAGTAGGGCTATCGGCGATGACCCCCATTTAAAAAAAGGTCAACGCGTCGCAGAATAATACCTCCCGGGTGACGTGGAAATTTATTCATGTTTAAACGAAATTTACCTTTTCAGGGCACCCACTTCCACCTGGATTTTTGTCTCTATTTCAAATACCTATCTAGTAGTAAATATTTATTTACATTGTAACAATTTTATAATATAATGAATCAATATTATTTATATATACCTAATTATTATATAAAATGAAGCAAAAACGTTTTAGATATTATTTTATCAAAAGCAACTTAATTTAGCTAAATTTGTAATATTTAAGAAAGTTTGACCCTGACCTTGCAAATTGAATATTTTTCTCGTGAAACCTAGTACTTCAAAATAATTGTATTGCTGGTTGAATTCCTAACTATTCATTTTAAGCCAATGACCTTGAAATCGCGAAAAATTTTGTAGCCTCACCCCCTGGTTCTGTATAAACAAGGTCTTTTACATACCCCCATAGAAAAAAGTCGAGTTTGGTTAAATCGGGCGACCTTGCAGGTCATCTAACTGGTCCACCCCTTCCAATCCAGTAATTTTCGTTAGTGTGATCTAACAAAGCTCTGACCTGTCGCGAAAAATGGGCTGGAGCTCCATCCTGTTGTAACCATATATTTTGTGGTAAATTTAAAAGTAATAGAGGTAAATCGTGTGTTAATTCGAAATACATTTGACCGGTAAGATAGCCGTTAAAAAAGTAAGGGCCTACCACATGTTCTCCAACAATTGCTGCCCAAACATTTATTGACCAACGATGTTGCTAGTTCATTTGTCAGTATGATTCTATGATTTTTGGAATTCGGTAGCGTAATAGTGAAAATTATGCTTGTTGACGCATCCATCGTTGTGGAATGTGGCCTCATCAGAAAATAAGACGTTTACAAAAAATAATGGATTTTCTTAAAGGCGGAATCGAGCCCACTCACAAACTCAACTGTATACTGAAAGTCATTTTTACTCACAGTCTGGTGCAGTTGAATGTGGTATGCATGAAAATGATGTATTTTTAAAATTCTCTGAACTGACCTTTCACTTATTCCAACTTCTTCACCCACACGTGCCTGACTGATGTTTGGATTTTCTGTAGCTGTCAACAAAACTGCTAATTAATTTTCCACATTTGTAACCGTTTTTATCATTTCTTTTTTTTGTAATCTAGGCCCTGTTTTAAGAAAACGCTTAAGCAGTCTGCTAAAGCTTATTGATTCTGGATGGCGCCTTTCGGGAAACCGAGTCGCAAACATTCTACTTGCTAGAAAATAATTTTTATCACTGTTTCCCAATGCAAAAATCATGTCTTCCTTTGAAAAATTCATTTTTTAAAATAAAATATTATCCGATACTTATTCGTAAGGATAATGTCAAAATCTATTTCTTAAATAAACATGGTTGTGTTTCCATGGCTGCCTAGATCTGTTTTGTAATACTTTACTAACGAAATGGGCATGTTTATGGTTTTTAGTAAATATCTTGAAAACAGTCCACAATTTTAAAAGTTTTAATACAAAAAAATATTTGTACTTAAATTCTGCATTAGATAGTAAAATAATATACACGGTGCTTCATTGGAAAATCTTAAGAAAAACTAGTTTGAAAGTTGTAATTTTTGGACACCCTGTATAAAATAAGATAAAACTATTTGATGTCAGAGTATCGTTAGACCTCCTGTATTCAAGTTCACACTATGTAGCTCGGACAAAACGGATCTAAGGCCATTTTTCTAACAATTTTTTCAAGGCGTGCAAAACGATTTCTTATTGTTTTTAAATTATTGCTCGTAAAAGGCTTAAGCAAACCAAATAAAACTTTGGGAAATAAGAAAACACTAAAAAGAACAAAAATATGCAATATGTACCATTTAAAAAACAAACAAATTTTGTCGTCATATTTTTTTGGACCATTCTGTATATGCGACAATATTTTTCCGAAATACACTCGTATATAGTGTAGGTCTGTGTTTGAACGAAATTCGTAACTTAATTGGTATAAAAGCTATGGATGCCTGATGCACGATTGCTGGACCCTGTATACAGATTGAATGTAAAAGTGATTAAATTAATAAAAAAATATTATATTTTTGATGTTGCCCATAATTGCCAAAATAGTGAAAAGATGCATGTGACTGCAGATAGTGGGCTTTCTCGAGGCCCGAAATGACTTCTCAAACTGCCAGTTCGGCTTCAGGAAGGGCAGTACTGGCCATTCTAGATCTTGTATCATATATCATCGATTCTTTCCACAACTCGAATTCATTCCGGTTTTGCTTTATGATCTAAGCAAAGCTTTTGATTGGGTTGACCAAGGCATCCTCTTCCAAAAATGTAATAACTATGACTATGTTCAGACTAACTATGTCCAGAAAGTATTGCCCTAACACAGTCTTGCCTTTTAGACAGGGTGCAGGTGGTAAGGATTTGTGGAGTGCAGTCAACGGAGAGGGTAGTAAACATAGGGGTACCTCAAGGATCTGTACTGGGTTCAATTCTATATCTGGTTTACATACATGAACTATCTGCCATTGAACACAATCTTCGCTGACGACATGACAACCTCCTTGTCAGCTAATACTTTGGATCAGGTTCTGGAGAATTCTAGAGGCACGAGAGAGAGCTGAGGGTCTCAATGCTGGTAAAACACAGCGGGTTGTGTTTTCAATAAGGGATGTTGGAGATATTTATTGGGGCACAGATAGGTTGGATTTCTGAGAGTTCAGTTAGATCCAAAACTAGAATGGGGACCCCACATAAACGAGCTGTGGATCAAATTGGGCGGGTGCCTGTTTATTCTGAGAAGTCTCCAAAACTGTGTTAGGCGGGATGCTCTACGAACTCTCTTTCACTCTCTCATATGCACTTCTTGTTTGGAGGCCACTCTGCTGACACCCACCGTGCCTTTGGACTACAGCGGAAAGCAATACGGATTTTGTCTGAGCCTCGATTCACGGGGTGACTGTTGACAGGCTTTCCAAAAACTGAAAATCCTTACGATGCCATCTTAATACATTCTTGACAATCACATCAAACAAAGACTAGCATCGTTTGAATCCCATGGAAACAAAAACGACCACAACACAAGACAAAAAATGTTTTTTATAGTTTTAATGAATTTATTATAGTCTATCTTACAAAGTAATAAATCAATCAAAACCGTCTTCTCCATGGGCGTTCAAGATTCTTCAGCATGTATAGATTTAAATAGGCCTGAATTTTTAAATTTGTGCAGAATTAGTACAATAAGTATCGACATTGAATTCAAGTTTTGTCTTCAAATATACATTTTAATATTAAATTTTTGAAGCTTAAAATTATGTACAGCCGTACCATTAACCCGGAATTTTAGAAAGCAATTTTATTCAAACTAGTTACAGTCTAGGTACTTATTTCGTTTCTGATCTAATCATCTAATTTATTTTCTTTTTATACCCAATCCTGGTTATCTGCTTGCTAATTATGTGGTTATAATGCATTTATGGGTGAGTCCCTTGGAATAATACACCTATTTATAACCTATACATACCTACTTTGTGTGTTTGTTTTTCAGCAAAACTAGTCAAAGTGTGAAGTGTCAGTGTTTTTTTAATTAAATATGAAGAGTTTTTAACAATTGCCTAAACGCCCTAGAGTCGGTCCATGTACAGTAAATTAAAAAGAAAATTAATTCTTAATTCTTATCTATTAAAAGGAATAATGCGGATTTGAGTGTTGACAATGCAGTGCAATTTACAGCAGATATGCTTAACGTTGGGAAAACAATAATATACAGGGTGAGTCGGGAGGAATGTGCATAACTCTAAGGGTGTAATCTATGCATCAAAATAATAAGAAAAAACTAAAATGTTGTTATCCAATGTTCATTGGTTTTCAAGTATAAGGCAAAAACAAAATATTACATTAATTTAGCTTTTCTGTAATAAATGTTATTATTGTTTGCTTTTCATTGTTGTGCTGTCACTATCCTATTAGTGTCAGTATAACATGTTACATTAATTCACCGTTAACTTTCGGATTTGTATAATTTTAATTTTATAAAATGCCACACATTTATTCACATCTCGAATACGCCAATATGGTTCTTATTTATAATTTGTGTAATGGGAATGCTACAGCGGCTGCTGAAGAATTTCGTGAACGATTTCCACATAAACGAACACCGAACAGAAAGGCCTTTATCAGAGTTTTCAACAAACTCTGCGAGACCGGAACGATTCAAAGTGCTAATGTAACATCCGAACGAGCCATTCAACAGGATTTAGAAGAAATAGAAAATGTTCTAGCTTTAGTAGAAGAAGATGCGGCGTCAAGCTCACGAAGAATTGCAATTCAGTTGGGGATTTCTCAAAAAAGAGTGATCAATACGCTTCACGAGCAAGGCTTATACCAGTACCATGTACAGAATCTTCAACCTGGAGACTACGCCAAGCGTATGCAATTATGTGAGTGGATAATTAATAATCCTCATCTTTTACCGCACATACTTTTTACTGACGAAGCTACATTCACCCGTGACGGCATCCATATTAATCGAAACTCCCATGTATGGTCGGACGAAAATCCTCACGCAATAGTCGAAAGTAATTTTCAACACACGTTTTCAGTAAACGTATGGTGCGGCATGATCGATAATAATTTAATTGGCCCTTTCATCAGAATTGAAATGTATTATCAACACGACGGAACGCCTGCCCATTTCGATCGTCGGGTCAAGCAATATTTAGACCAAAGGTTTCCAGGGGTTTGGATTGGTCGCGGTGGTCCTATTAGTTGGCCTCCTAGATCGTCAGACCTCACGCCGTTGGACTACAATTTATGGGGTTGGTTAAAAACTGAGGTTTACAAAGAAAAAGTAGATACTAGGGATGCATTAATTAGACGCATTAGAAATGCTGTACTCAATTAGAAGATCCACGCGCGCCTGTCGTAAATGAAGCAGGAAATGTTTGGAAGTCAATGGCGGTATTTTTGAAAATTTACAAAACCAATGATTTATTTAAAACAATGTTAATGTTGGATATTTTGGTTTAACAATATTATTATTTTATTTAACGCTGTAACTTAAAAACAAATGAATATTGAATAACAACATTTGAGTTTTTTCTTATTATTTTGATGCATAGATTACACCCTTAGAGTTAGGCCCATTCCTCCCGATTATGGGTAAAATCAGTGCGGAAAAGTGGAAAAAGTGTATCGATCATTTGATAGAAGAAGAAGCCAAAGTATGACAGGTATATATAATCGAAGAAATGGCTGAACTGCTTATTATAAACGATGTTAATAAAAGTTCATATTCCGAATCGTACTATGATTAAGCCATAACGACAAAGTATTATTCGATTTTAAAAAATGTGTTGTTTATATTATATCTTGTTCTTGTAATTATATTATGTAAAATGGTACCACCCATTGTTATTTATTAGTTAATACGATTTTCTAAATGTTTTTATATGTTATAAATACCTACGAATATAATATAATACAAATTTAGGAGAATAGGCATGTTTAAGATTTTTAATTTAAAAACTTCCCCAATACACGCTCCAGGCTAAGGGATTTTCCCAATAACAATGGTAAATCCTTAAATATAACAATACCTTGCAATAAATTCATAGTGGACCTACCTAAAGAATGCTCATTACTTGGATCATTTAATGTAAACACAATATATTTTAAGGGATGGTGTTTAAATTGTTCTTGATACCCCGGTATGCGTTGGGCATATTTAAGGAGCATTTATTACTTACTACGTGCTATTTAAAGATAGACTATAGTTTTAACGGATCACTTCTAACACTTAAGTTTTAATATGTATGTTTATATTACTACTAACTTATTGACGTGTGTAAACAAAATTTTTTGTAATAACATAAATAAAGAATTTGAATTATGTAAAAATTAGTAGTATCCGTTCCATCTGGCCAGCAGTTTAGATTATTAGCTTACCGCCATGACATAATCAATCGGTGATTTCATAATCGCTGGACACTGTCACATAATTAGTGTACTCCAACAGGTGTCGGGAGTTCAATATACCAGAGCACCTGATGAAGTACAATAGGCATGTGACTGAAACGAAAATCTTCTTATTTTGGTGCCGCTTTAGCCCACTACAAATCTGTCTCCTATCGTTGATGATTAGTACAAGCATCTCTTGACATTGTTCTGCCATCTGGTTCGTGATTTTGTCCCAACTTGACAAATGAATATTGATTGTTCATCCGTATATAGTCCTTTTTGGAATCTGGTCTCTTGGCTTTATCTTTAAATTTATTATTATTATTATTATTATATTAAGGTAAGGTGGGGCAAGTGCAACTTTGGGGCAAGAGCATCTATTTCCTTTGTAAATTCATAAGGCATTAAATGCTTCATTTTCTTGGCACCCTTACTTTCGTTGTACTCTTAGCAACAGCGCATTCTAGAATTTAACGCGCCAAATGCATCTGCATTCTGTCTGTCGACAACGAACGTGCCGTGTTGTGTTTTTGCTACTGTGGTGAGTAAACAAATAATATATTGGCGGTAAGTGTTTGTGTGCATAAATTCTAAATAGCTGGTAGAAAAAAATCTCATATGAAACTTATATGTAATGGAATAACAGCATATATAATTGATTTGGATTTGCTTGCTGGATTTTAAGTTATGTTCGGGGTCGCACTTGCCCCATGAAAATACGCGACTGGGGCAAGTGCGACTTTTACCGGTGGGGTAAGTGCGTTCTTGTGGGCGCACTTGCCCCTTGTGGATTTTTTTTCAAAAATAAAGATAAGAAAACGGAAAGTATGCCATGGGGCAGAAGTCATAACAAGCCAAGAGGTATTGCAACGACTAAACGAAAAAGACCAATCGTTACTAAAGTCCAAAAATAAAAAAAATAAACCTAATCATCAAACCGAATCAGTATCCGATGATGATGACGAACTTCCGTTGATTCACATAAAACAAAAACTGGTTAATGAAAAGAGGAAGCCACCAAGAAAACCCAAGAAGAAGAAAAAACTTCAAACGGATTTATCATCAGAAGAAGACGAATCCGTTGGTGAACTTTTAACTGAAAGCGAAGATAACTTGGAGAGCTTTGACGATTTTGAGCAAGAAGAACAAGACTTACAAAATACATCAAAAAACATAAATGACATGATTATCAATGACTGGGTCCTAGTTAAATTTTCCGGGAAAAAAATAATTAAATATTATGTGGGTTAAGTAACTATATAATATGTCTGATTGCGAGATTACTGTAAATTTTGCCAGAAAAAGTATTTTTTTCAAGAGAAACTCTATGTTTATTTTCCCTGTTGTCCAAGATTGTTGGCCGGTTTCTATAAGAATGACATTATTTCAGTCTTACCTAACCCGAAAATTAGTCGCAGAGGAGAAATAAGCTTTGAAGTATCATTTGATATGTACAATATCCAGTAAATAGGGGTTTGAAAAAATACTTTTTATCTACCTTAGAAGATTAGTTTTAGAATAATATGTTTTTGCACTAACTGTATTATTTAAAGTTACCTTAATATATTTTTTTTGGACAACATAAAAAGTTTTTAAAAATTTATTTTTTGTGTCTACTTTTTAACCCTGATACCAAAGTATTTAACTTGCAAAAAATTAAAGTTATCCAGATTTGTAAAAAGTTTTAGAAAATTGTGCATAAAAGCTAAGTGCTCTTGCCCCGTGAATTAATTTAATATACTTAGATGGACCCGTGATCTACAAAGACGCGTTTTCACGACTAAACATTTTTTAAAATTTATAAAAATTTAAATTTTGCTCGTTTTTAATTGATATTAAGTGGTTAGCTAGAAAACCCCCACAACGGATCAAGAAAAAAAAATGAAATTAAATGGCACAAAAATAGCTTTTTTATTAACTCATAAAGCGTTACTTATGTATTTTGGGGATGCACTTGCCCCACCTTACCTTATATATTATTTTTTCAATTTTTTTTTTTTTTTTTTTTTTTTTTTTTTTTGTTCTCAAGCTGTCAACGGTCGACTATAAAATGACTGAACACGTTGTCACGTTTTCATTTTAACTGTGTTCGTCTCCCTATTTTAATCTTTAAGGGTATATAAAATATAAGATCTGTTTTTTGTTTTTTAATTTTTTTTTAATAATTTTATTTTAAATAAAACTCTATTGTTTTCCCTACATAATGGGACGAACATAACGCAAGGTGACGGGACCTTAGGTCTCCAATAACTAATTTTACAAATGAAATTTCAACATTATAATTTCTCATAAAACAAATCACAAACAAAAATCTTTCTCTAACAAGATCTAGAATGTCCAAAAGATCCTTTTTATATATCCTGACGTATGATTTTCAAATAATGAATATCTTCCCTTTTTAAATTCGACCACAGATTGACAGTGTCTTTTCATAAACTTTGATTTAAATATAACATTCCACATTCAATTCCAATTTTAGCATGCTGATTACATTCAATTATTAATATCTTGTCAAAATATTTTTAAATTAAAAAAAGCTCCATCAACGTCATTTTCCACCAACAGTTTTCTCTCTACTGCTAATAATAACTGCAGCACTACTTTGGTCTCCTGAAGATGAAGGTTACTACCTTTGAAACATGTAGAGACAATTTAATTTTAAAATTGAGCCTTTAATAGCTCACTATTAAATTAGTGGAGAAAGACTTTTTGCCTTTTTTTCCCCTTTCCCTTTATCTTTAAAATTAAGAAATTAACAAGAAGTAGATGCAGGCTCTTACAGTCCTATCGTATACAGGGTGTTCCCTAATGAAATGCGAATATTTAAGAGTGTGAATCTACATGAAAAATTAATGATAGCTTGCTTTATAAACTATGGTCCAAAAATGTTCCGTTATGGAAATACGGGGTGTTAAAGTTTAAGGAAAAAACTGGAAATGAATTCATATTTTCCAAACATCTTGAGACATTTCAGTGATATTTAGCACGTAGGGACAGTTCATAAAGGTGCATATTTTTCAATACAAAAATAATTTTCAGCTTTAACAGTGGCGTGCCTACGGGCACTAACCATGATATTTTTGGAAGGAAAAAATGGTACGCCACTGGTTTTTCCCAAATAAGAAATATTTTTGAATTGACGGTTCAATTAAAAACATAAGAGCTCTCCCGAGTTGTTTTCCTTCATATTTTATTCACTGTTATTGATGTTTGTTTGGGCCATTGGCTTATACCTTTTATAGTTTATTACAGAGTAGACCAGTAAATTAGTTGTTATCTTGGATATCACAAGTATACCGGGTACCGGTAAATGAAAAATGAAACATTTTTTTTTTAAGAAAAATCAAAATAACTCTAAGGTTTGGACGAGTCGTTGTCAATGCAAATTGTGTCCTATATACAGGGCGTTACTTAATGATAAGCCGTAATTCCAAGGGTGCATTCCTGAACCAAATTCAAGTAGAAAAGTTCATATAAACGTGTGTCCTAAAAAGTCTGGTTTTCAAGATACAGGGTGTCAAAATTAAAAAAAAAAAATCGTTTTTTTATTAATACTTCTAAGATCCTTTTGCCGATTTTGGTACAATTTGGCAGTGTCGTTCGTTGTGGTAAGACGCTAAGTTAGCACTAACTAGATGGTAATTATTAGTTCCAGTGGCGTCCCGGGGGGCAGTCTTACGAATAATATTAACAAAAAAAAATGTACGCCACTGATTTGTTCAAAAAAGTTATATTATTTTCGGGTGAAGCAACAAAAAAGCTAAAAATATAACTTTTTTGTCTCTTGCTATTTTTCATATCTTACTTCATTTTCGAGAAAAAAAAAAGCTTGCATGTCGAAAAAAAAGGATATGGGTCTGGAGACTTAAATACTAACCACCTCGACCTATCCATTGAGGGTCAAAAACGCTTGTTAAGTGTGCATGTACCACGCTTGCATTCTTCTATCAAGAGCCACGTTTTCCAATAAATTTTTCAAATTTTGTTGCAAAAATTGTAAATAAATTTCACCATTTTTTCCAAAACAAGTGGACCTATAAGGTTATTTTCGATAATGCCAGCCCACACATTTACCATAAACCTTTGTTGGTGTTTGTTTTGAATTATGGCGTGCGGATTTTCATCAGCCCAAATATGTAAATTGTGTGAGTGTATTATACCATCTCTTCTAAAACCGGCTTAATCGGTAAAAAGGTAAATAAGGTTAGAAAAATTTAGATTTACGTTATGTTGCTGTATAAACCAGTTGGAGTATTGAAGTCTTGCTGGATAATCATCCGGAGACATAGCGTGTACCTTTTGAACATGGTACGGGTGAAGTAACTGTTCTTTTAGAGTTTCATGTTCAACCTATTTTGTAACATTGTTTTGTGTCGCGATCTTTCTTATGCTGTTTGAAAGGTTGTCAGCACAGAACAATAAAGGTTAGAGAAATGTTACAACAATGTTAAAGTTTCGAAACATGGGCCATCTATGAACCAACTGCATGGCTAACCCACCGGCAAAATATAATTATATTTTACCGATAATGTCATGATGGCATTATAGAAATCTGACATACCGACGGAAGAAATGCGCGGGAATATTTGAAAATATATTATAATTTTTAAATAAATTTTAGTTTTGATTCGATTTGACTGTAACATTACAGTTGGTTTTCAAAAGATATATGTTTGGCAGGAATACACAAGCTGCTCGCCTTATAAGTAAATGTGAGCAGCTTATGATAATTTCTAACCAATTTAAAAATATATCTTCTGGAATACAATTATATAGTAATGTTACAACCAAATTGAATCAAAACCTTAAAATTTATTACACATTAATAATTGTTTTTATTACTGTTTTTTAATTATAAAACAATGTCTAGTAAATTATCATAATAAAAGAAAATATGATCAAAATATATTTATTTAGAATACTATTTAAATTAAAAAGATACCTACATATGATTTAAGAATACAATATACAACACTAAAGTCATGATATTTTTAAGAAATTAGATTTTCTCACTAATAATTATTACAGCTAAGGAAGCTTAGGAGTGTGGTTAGACTGAAACAGAAAAAAAAAATTCTTTTCAATTAGGATATACTTAAGGTACAATAGGTACGAAAACTTTTATATTTTGCCCAATTAGAGTGAGGAGAGAAACATTGGCCAGTTAAATTGCATAGCATGTGCAATGTAGTAATGCTGGTATCAGCTGTACCCTCCCCGAGACACATGTAAAAGCTTACACTCTCAAGGACTACATTCGAGGACACTGTATATTCTACTGTATAACCCCATACTGTACGAAAACAAGTAAAACCGAATTAAAGGAACATATTTCAGTAAATACTGTTCATACCTATCACTAAATTTGCAAACAAATGCATGGAAAAAATATAATACCTATGTTATTCTTCCTATATTGGATTTTAATTTATTAAATGTCAATTTTTTATTAACTCATTAATGCCCAGGTTTATAGGTTATAGTTAACTTCATTCTCCAGTTCATCTCAGGCTAAACTGTATTTTTGAAAATAAACCGAACTAACCTAAACATATGTTTAACTACAAACAAAATGTTTGTCCTGTACCTAGACACAGACTAATTTAATCGTATTTAAACCAAAAACATTTTCTAAACTTGTATTTTATAGAAGGCAATGCAGTAAGTACTTAAGTGAGTAATTATTTATTTCAGTTAGTGGCCGACTATATTATGCAAGTGATATCAGTATTTTGATACATTCACAGACAGTTATTAGAAACTACAAGCTACAGAAAAATAAAGATTACTACAAGCTGTTAAACATAAGAGAAAGTGTAGGTGTATGTAAAAATATTAATACTTTAACTGCAAGCAAGGTAGGTAAACAGAAGTGACTCACCAGTTTTGAAAAATAAGGAAGGAACTAATTAATAACATTTTTACCCA
This sequence comes from Polydrusus tereticollis, assembly GCA_963920685.1. Lineage (NCBI taxonomy): Eukaryota > Metazoa > Arthropoda > Insecta > Coleoptera > Curculionidae > Polydrusus > Polydrusus tereticollis. The sequence goes on from OY987328.1 coordinate 24,283,021, forward strand.
GACACACTTCAAAAGATCATTATGAGAAAGTTGTGAATCTAAAACTATACTTATCAACTTACTTTAGTATAATACTTACAATAAATATACTTCCAAGAATCATCAATTCCAAAGCATGGTCGACAGCGAAGTTTCAGCTAAAAAATATCCCAAGAAAGAACTTACTTGCTCACGAAAAAATAAACTAAGGACTTAGATATCACTATAAACTTACCAAAAAGCCCCACTAATTCATTCCAAGATCAAATTAAACCCATTTTATAAAGAAAAAAGTCGTGGAAAAAATCACAAATGCGTCAGAAAACCAGACGAGAAGTAAACTGTCATTGTCATAAAATAAATCAGTGTTGCAAAAAAAAAACACTAGCTTTTTAATGTTTTTGTAAGATTTTAACCGAAAATGATGATAGTATGAACTTAAATCAATTACATATCCAATTAAATCATTAAAACTTATTAAAAATATTCGATTAGCGAAGATTATTAATGAAATATTAACTCGAAATAAGAAAACCAAAAGTTACTAGCAGATATGTCAAACCCTCCCGCCCCCCTGACATGAACAGCCCATAAACTGCTTGTTGCCCTACTCTCGTATTTTAGTGACATGCCCCTGGTTGTCAGCAATATCTTGCAAAATTTGTTCCTCGACGTGAGAGTCTCGTATTCTCCTGGGAGGGTCCTTACCATCGACTTAACACAAGATGGACGGGGTTTGTTTACATTTGGCGTGTCGCCAACAACAGGCCACAGTCATATGTTCTATGCAAAATATAATAAACAAATGGCGATAATTATTCTTTAAAGTATTGTATTGGGTAAGCTTTGGTAATTAGCAACGTTACATTGTTCATTATTAGCCCTGTTAGAAGAAGTATATCGATTTAAAAAAATTTCTTCCACAAATCCGGCAACAACGCTTTACGTATTTACGCAAAACCTTCAACAAGCATGAATGATATTTTATGACCATATGACCGCGAAGTGCCCGCGAATTTGGTTTCGCTCTTGAAGTGAAGTTGACAGCTATTAGCTTTTTTCCAGTTTTTTGTATTTTTCTAAGTTTTTGTGACAGTTTGTGATACTATTTAAAGACAAAATGCCCAGACAGTGCTAAGTGTGCAGAAAAATAAACTATTCACGTCGAAATCTAAGATTCCACAGGTAATTTGAAGTTTGGGGTTAGGTTTACTAACATAGGCGTGGGAACTGCGGCTTTCGTTTGTTTTACCCATTAAATCTTACTTAGGTTGGTTTTCTGGGGTACTAGTATTATGATTTAATCGTATCGTAACTTTAAGGTTTCCCGCTGACCCTAGTAGACGAGCAATGTGGCTTGAAATCTTAAATCTTCAAGACAAAGTTCTTCTGAAGAGTGCTGACATAATATGTTGTGAGGATTTGAGGAGCAGGATTTTACTTATAGGGCAGGTGGCTCCCGCATACTTAAGAAAGAAGCAGTTCCAAAGAAACCATTTGTGCCTTCCGTTGCAGATGATAGGTAACTAGGAACACAAAATATGTTTTTACTTTAAACTTTTAAACTAACAAAGTAGGAAAATATAAATTTAATCTGGATATATTTTCAGATATGTAACATAAGTTTTGTATTTTAGTTTAAAACCTGTAGTGGAGCTTCTAGTATCAACTTGTAGTAATTTAAGTGAAGAATTCAGTTGCTTACCAGCGACTTGTAATAAAAACAACTCGTAAGTTAAAGTTTTTGTATCTATAAACTTAAATTGTTTATGTTGTATTTCTTCTTCTCCATAAGTAAATATCAATACAAGTAATTATAAATGATTAGATTAGTGGAATGGTGTAGTTTGGTATATTATAATCAAACTTGAAGAGGTTAGAGGTTAAATTCTTGGCAAAACTAGGTAAAACAGCCTAGTCATAGATATATTTTTCATGAAGAGGGTTCGGTGGTTTCAGCATTCGTTTCAGTTTATTTAAGCTTTCTGTTTTATTTTTGTGTCTAGATTAGTGTAATTTTTTATTTTGACAAGTAAAACTAAAACATTATACCTATAACTGTATAAACTAATAATGATTTTAGCCCACCTCGAACCATCAACAAGTGTGGATCCCACAAAGTTCACATCGAAGTCTAGATTCCCCATCTACTTCAAAGTTTCAACATCAAAGTCCTAGTTCAGTAGGATCTTGGAACAACCTTAACCGGTTCAGGAATAGAAGTTCAGATATTAAAAAAACTAGAAAAAGGTTCAAATAGTATATCTAACGAAGAGCTTGTGGGGCTGAAATCAGGTTTTAAAGGAAAGCTTCATCTTGTAGGAAGATCAGGAAAGAGGTAAAATTTTTTTAACAGTTTTGGTAACAATAATGACTAATAATCATCACAGATTACCTTATTTATTATATTATGTAAACATAATAGGTATAATGTACAGTGTGTCCATGCATGGAGTTGACAAAGGGAAAATAATTGTTGTAGGAAAAGAAACTACCTTAGAGATATGTCCTTGTAAGATTGTGACAGTATACCTAAAAGGAATTTTAAGGTGTTGAAAAACACATTATTAAAACAAAGAAAAAAATGAAGGGGCTTAATACCGCCATACGAAGGTTACGAGCAAGGACTTTAACTAAGCCTCAAGTTTCTCAGAGAGGATGGACAGGAACAAAGTTTTCTGGTTATGTGAATATTGGTACTAATTTAGATGCTACCGGAGGCAAAGGAAGTGCTTGTGTTTATGGTGGTAGGCTTAAATTATTATTATTATGTATTTGTTAAATGATATAAACTCAATCTTGGTAAGATTTCTTCATTTCTTCCACAAGTCTGTTTTTTTTTTATATAGTTTAGGAATAAATTAGTTTTTAAATTAAAAATATAGAATTAACCTAAATTATTTACTAAATACCTTTATATAATATTTCAAAACTATGTTTTTTATTACGAATAAGTTCTATTTCATTCTATTATTATAAACAAGTTGTCTGGAAATTCAATTTCAATTCAAATTCGTATATTTCAAGGGAATATTTTACATAAAAAGAAGTTTATATAAATGTAGGTCCTTTAAGGATTGATTAAATTCAATGTTAACTCTCAATATCAAAAATTAGCGTTTATTAATATTACTTCGTATGCTAAAAGGCACACGGGTCCTTCAAGCGATTGCAAAGAAATAAGATTGAAACTAGTCTTTGGAGGTCACCTTTAGACAGACATAACTTCCTTATAAGACATTTAGGGACTTTTATTCATAGGAACTTATTTTCATATGTAGAATATCCCCTTGAAATAAAGTAATTTCCATACAACCTGTGTAACACTTGTTTTGTAAATAAAGCAAATTACTCTAATTTGATTTACATAATTTATTTAAAAACCCCATACCCCACTACTTTTTCTTATTTTATCAAACCAAAAAAAAATTGGTTATATCTAGAGAGCTAGGGTCCATTGTTTCTTTAAAAATTTTAAGAAGCGGTTTTAATGATCAAAAAAAATAAAAATAAAGGAATCATTCAGATTTTACAATTGGATAAATATCTTATCATCATCAGTTTTCCTTGAACTCTTAACATCTACTGTCAGAATTTTGGCAGGTTAGTTCAGCCTCAAGTCAATTTCGTGTTACTTAGAGACCCTAAAAGTATTTTGAATTTATGATACTTCACCTAAAATTTTTGATCATATTTTGTCAAACTTATTACAAATTAACACGAAACTGTTACGCCACTGAATAATTTTACCCAATATGACCATGCTATGCAGCGTTGCGCTTTTTGTCTCATCACAGTTTGAGCCCAGCTTCTAAGTAGAAGCCGCAGTAAATACCCCTCACCCCCCCTTTCCTGTTTGTTGTTTGAGACAGACGATAGACCTTTTTATGAATGACTGGCTACGTCCATCTTGTGTTAAGTCGATGGTCCTTACCGCCGCGTCGCGGCAAAGATAACCCTGAATGAAAAATTTCAAAAATTAATTTGTTAACTTTAATAATTACTTTCTATTCATCTTTTACATGTTTCTCTTAGGCGCCGATCAACCCTTTGAAAGGTTTTTTTTTTGACTTGGCAATGTTCCGGCTGGAAATCTTTCAGAATAAAGTCTTCTTGCCTTCGAAGAGTTCGACAGCGCTTCACCATAAATTAAATGCATATTCTGCGTAAGAATATTCTTCCGTTTTTTAAAATTATTTTTACTTGAAGGCGCTTTTGACAGGTTCCGTCAATAGTAACTCATTATGTAGGTATCAACAATAACAACCTGATTTTTACCTGTTTTTAGTAAACAAAATTCCTGTCAAAGGATTTTTACGGTCACAAATATTAACTTTATTTAATTAGCTATCCAACTTGTCCTTTGTGCATTCCTTCTTACCTTCTGAATTTATAAAATGGATGTTAGCGACCATCGATACAATTACTTTTTAATTGGGTTTTATCTTTTGCCTTTCATGATATCGCCGTCAGTTCCGTCCGGCTTGTATTGCGGCGTGCTTCGGCCACCTAGAAATCAATTTTCCCATTATGATTTGTGACGTTATTATCCAATCGATAAATCTTGGAACCACCAACGGTATCTAGAACGGAAGCATGTGAAACCTATATTATTAGAGGTATTGTAGTTCCCCAGATAACCCAGTATCGGTGAATTAAAAAGAGATTATTTCTGGGAATGGATTATTTATAATCTCACAAACATTCTTGGGATAATAACCGTCATTTTAAAGTGTTTGTACCATTCTAGCCTCAATGAATAATTAATTAATAGTTATGGGCCTCTCCTCTAAGGCTTAAGTTTTTTTGTGATACTAAAGCAATGGCTACACCGCCTGCACAGTTCAGTAATTGGCCGGAGCTATAACTACTAAAATATGAAGGCCAACTGTATCGGCTACACGGAAAAAAGAAAATACTCGTTTTAATACTATTAGTTTCAGTTTAAGACTAAGTTAGCTTTGTATATACTCAAGACGATATCGTTTCAAAAAGAGAATAGGAAATTCTTGTACAACCTGATTTAAATTAAATATATATATCTTCAATCATAACATTTACGAATTTATATTGAGACATGCATTTTAATTAATTTGTGGTTAAGTAACTTTAAAATAAGATCATAGGTAACTTAGCTGTAATATAATGAGTTTTTTAAAAGAAGTATTTGGTTTCATTATTTTGAAGATTTCAAAAAAATTGAATCTTAGTTTTAAACCTGCAACCTATCTAAAATAACAGACTATTTTTTAAAAGCAAAGCGACATTTTGTTATTTTGAAAGCATACTATACTAAAATTGAGCATTTATATTGTCGGCTTAATAAGGACGAATAGATATTATTTTAAAAATAGTAATTTATAGTTTTAAACTGAAAATATCTACCCTTCAAAATGCACATATCATAATATGTTCATTTTGAACATGTTTGAATATTCAGTTTGAGGCACTCATATTGCCAATATTAAAATACCATAAATTCAAATGAAGGCTGTAATAAGAAAGTTATGGTTCTTGAAATTAGACGGTCTCAGGCTGTTACATTATTTTCCGACGTTTCACAGACGATTCCACGTGGCATCTTCAATGATTGTAACTATAAGGGATTAGAGCACTACTTGAATAAATCGATTTGGTGAACATTGAAATAATTCACTCAGTTCTCTAATCAGCCATATAGAGTAAAAAAATCCCTACAAATGCCACGTGCAATCGTTATTAGTGAAAGGTCGAAAATTTATGTAACAGTTTGACACGCACAAAACTTCCGTAGGTTTTTAACTTTTTACATTTGTTTTCGATGGACTTTTATTATTTTTTTCAAATTATAATTTCTAAGTAAAAGCCACCATATGACCCTCTTAATCTGTTACCTTAATAATTACAACACGAATTATAATGTTTCTGAAAATAATTGAAATGAGTTTTACCAGGTGAAAAAATAATATTCGGCCTTACTCACCAGGAATAATGTAAACAATTAATTAAACTACAAACGATTTATTCATTTTTTTTATCTAAAAGTGTAAAATATACTAACACATTTGTAACAAATATATGTATATAACTTAAATATAAGGTTTTATGTTTACGATTTGCTCGTAAAATACAACATAAACACAAATACAAAACAGTATAGTACAAACTAGCTAACATTTCTTATCAAAACCATCACATCTTTTTAACTCTTATAATAAGCAAAATCCCCATATAGGCATTCCTTAAATACATAATATAATAAGGCAAAAGTTAATGTAAAAACTGCATAATTTTATCCAGTAGACAATTTAGTCACTAACAATTCTGTGTTTATTTCATGCAAAATGGTAGGAAATTCTGCAGAAGGTAACTAATATGTTGACGATTATAAATCAACTGGGCGACAGCAAAGAAAGGGTGGAAGGTTTTCGGGTCTTACTGAAAATAACATGCATTTAATGTAGAAATAAAAACTGTTACTTACCTTTAAAAGTCTGAATAATAGCGTCAGAACATCCCCATTCTTTTAAAACATCTTCAAGGCTCATATTGGACCGTATACTGAAACAAGTTTAAACAAATACTGAGGCGTGAGGCGTGAGGGCACGACCCACCGAAACCATGGACCATAATAACTGGATTGTCTCGCGATTCGCGCCCGCGATATTGTTCGGGAAAATTTCGGTTGCTTTCGTAGTACGACGGAAATCGTAAAGCTAGGAACAAGTATTTTGGGTTATTAAAACTATCCTATTTAGAATATACTTTCAAATAGCAGCTCAAATTGAGTATTTCAAAATTTCAAACGAAATGGTTACGATGCCTTGTTTGGAGAATAGAATACTTTATTTTGAAGCTACTAATCTTTATTTTAAAAATAACTTTTAGTCACCGTAAAAATGTACAAAATCTTGGAAGTACAGAAATGAACGAATCATACAGAAATTTGCAAATATTTGTTTTAAAGTAACTTTCTTAAAGTGAAAATATATATTGAAGATATGAAAATCTTTTTTCAAATATTTTCAAATGTTTAACTTAAACTTGTTTCCTTCAATTAAGATTTTCTAGTCTAAATATAAGTAAATATATCTGAAAATATCAAAATGTTCTGTTTGAAAATATGTTTTTTTCTGTGTACAGAATAGGTCGAGACATGTATCTGTAGCTGCCGAAAGAATGCGGACAAAAAACGTTCAGTGGTTTACGATATTGCCCCATACCGTTGCTTAATTATAATTTTATATTTGTTAGTAATGTATTCATTGAAAATAAATAATAATATGTTTAAAAAAACTTAAGAGTATTTTAATATAATTTCAACATTATTCAAAATTTCTTCTTATCCTATTAATCTTGAGATTGAAATGACATATGCAACATAGCGCCGCTTGCAAAAACAACCGATCGATAATTGTGTGTCAGTGGAGTAGTAACACAATGAGCAAAGTTAATCAGTTTTATAGGTACGTTGACGCCGCGTCGCAAAACTTGTTGGTGTGGAATCTTTGGAGTTGTACCATCGTGCCGAGAAAAAACTGGTACACCGAAAATTTCCTGTTTTCTCCTAGACTATTAGGAAAAATGTAATAAAGTCTGATACCAGTAAAACTTCATATGAAATTTGATAAAGAGCATGCAAAGTCTATTGAGAATAGGTTATCATTGTTGTTAAAAATACAAGGAGAAATCAAAATACGTATAGTTTATTGTTTCAAAATGTAACAAAAATAAAAACAAGACTTTTTAAATATTGGATCATATCACTGTTCCTATCAATTTTAATTTCAATCATATTTAAACTTTAATATAACAAAAAATAACATGTTTTTTAATATTTGGTAGCTGCACCGTTATCATTGATTAAGGCTTGCAAACGTCGTGGCATACTTAACACTAGATTTCTCGTATACTCTTGCGTTATTTCATCCCATGCTTCCATAATCCTTTGGCGCAATTCAACTTGGGTTCTATGCTGGAAGTTATGTTTATACATAAATTTTTCCATTTCACCCCAAACGTTTTCAATTGGGTTGATATCGGGACTCTTCGAAGGCCAGGGCAGAACACGAATATGATTTTCTTCTAAATAATTCTGAACTATGCGGGCTTTATGTATCGGATCATTATCGTGTTGAAATATAAAATCTTGGCCATATACTGCGCCCACCGATGGTATCATAACTTGGTTTAGTATATTGCAATATACTATAGTGCATTGAGCCTTTACTGCACTATTTGACAAACTCCTGGGCCCCTTGCACTAATCCAGCCCCAAACGTTTATAGAAAAGCGTCCACTTTGATTGGTCTTATGTGTATATCTTCCATCGTATCTCGTACCAGAAGGTCTGTAAACGCGGATTTTACCATTGTTGCAGGATTGAAAGGTTTTTTCATCGGAAAATATTACGGTTTCCCACATGTTTTCTTGATTTATATATTCATGAGCAAATTCTAATCTTCTCTGCTAATTTGCTTCGGTCAAAAAAATTTTATTTGTAGCACAATAACGTTTTATATCAGAATTACGAATTCTGCTACGAGCTGTATTAGCCGAACCAGGAAAATATGTTTCTTCTTTAGCCTTTATTGCTGTTTCGGATGGATTATCTGTTAAAAAATTAATTAATCGTATATCTTGACCTAAATTCGAAATTTTGGGGCGACCAGAACCTGCTTTTCTTACGATACTTCCATATTCTTCAATTTTCTGCTTAGCTAACAGTACGGTATTTTTGCTAATTCCTAATTCATCTGCGATGTGTCGTATTTGATGCCCGTCTCCCAATCGCGTGTAAATGATCGCTTTTTGCTCGACGGTTAACGCTGGCATTTTTTAAAAAATATTTCGTTTGACACGTCAGTCACAAAATTAAATCAAACTGACAATTTGATTTTTTGTATTTTGATCTACCCCGTATGGCAAAATACAAACCTTTTATTTTGTAACCTAGGTTACTTTTTAAAAATTAGATAGTTTTACCTTTTCAACTCTAGACATCTTTTATAGTCAAGGAGATATGTATGTCGTTCGCCCAATTTTTTAAATTCGCTGTACCAGTTTTTTCTCGGCACGATGGTACTCGATGGGAAACACGATCTCAGAGAGGTGGTTCCAGAGTGATGATGTTCTCCAAATTAGATACTTTTTGAACAGTGTCGTTCGAGAGGCACCAAGTTGAACCACGTCGGGTGGGCTGCAGTGGTTCGTCGTGTATTTCTACCGTGCACCGCTTTGGGTAGAATCAAGCGTGCAACCTCGGTTGAACACTTGCCATGAAAATGGTATTTTTACTGATCAATAAATGTTAACGTTTTGGGATCAGACGAGGAGCAATGGGTGTGCAGAAGATCAAACGAGGCTTTAAAACAAAAAAGATAACCTTAGAGTTATGGTATGGGGGCGAATGTCTGCCAAAGGTCCCAGAATTTACATTTAATTGACTATTGTAGATCTAGTGGATCAAAATATTTATTTAGACGTAATTTTAAAGTAAAGTCCCAAAGAAAGTGCTTTAATATTTATAATTGAACATACTTTCAAATTGTACCAAGATAATGATCCAAAACAAAAAAATTAAAATTAGAAAATTTGATTTTTCCAGGTAAACGAATCACCTGAGCAAAAAACGCTGTGATACTTGGATATTTTATTTTCTGTATAAGATTTCCGAAAAATACTAATTTTTTTTAATAGCATAATTCTAGACCTATTTCATATACAGTTGATGCAAAACAAAGGAAATTAAATCTGGGCAAAAAATATTAAAAATGTACGCGATATTGAATTTACTACAAACTTAAAGTATTCTTCATTGATACGAATCCACTTATAGCAAATATTTTGTTTATTTAAGCTTGTAAAATTAATACAATTTTAATTTTATTGGCCGATAGTTGGCAACACAACTGTAAACGGTGCGGTGGCGCCAGCTCCTTCGTTGGCTTGGATTAACGTTTCATGCAAAACTAACTTTAATTATTCGTAGTTCAGTGTTGCTGTGGGTCTGTTTTTTTAACAAATACCCTAGATCCTTTCATAAATAGTATTAAAAAATTGTTCATTAAGAGAAACAAAAGTGCACATACATACCTCTGTCGATTACGTTGTTTACTATTTGTGAAAAATGCCGAAGAATTAAATAGTCGGTGCAAAGAGCTAATAGCTTCTCTAAGAAGCAATTTTTCAGGAAGAACTTAACAACAATGGCCTATTGTTACTCTTGACAGCAGTACAGAGAAGTAAATTTAAAGAGTATGTTAAGGTTAAGGTCTAGATATATTATTTCTACTTTATTATATTTTTAGCGTGTAGCAGTTGTCCTAAATTTAAATATCTCCACCGTAAGCGCGATTTTAACAACAGTTAAGGAAAATAAATTATTAGAATCACCTTAAAACAAACGTTCTAATTCAAAGAGAGTTATAAATGTGTGAAGATTGGATATAAGTTCTATCCGTGACACTATTTATGGAATGTACGAAACAGGTAAGTTGTATTATCTAAAACTTATAATATTTTACATAGGTTATTCATAAGCTGTAACTTTTTTTAGAACATCATGTAACTTTGACAACTTTAAGTTAAAAGTTAAAAGACAGAGAACTGCTTGATGGTTGTCTTAACTCTTTAAGAAGCCTCTTCAAGAAAATAAGCTTCGGATGGTAAAAAAATGAACTGAGGCGAAGGCTCATGGAACTTTCCCATGTAGCTTTCAAACGACTGGTATTTTTAAAAGAATATAGTAAAGAAAAATAAGCTTTCTTGTACCAATTCGTTTTCTTGAATGAAACATGGATTTTTCAGAATGGTACCATTGGTCGATCTTGGCAAGATGAAAATAAAAGAAGTGTTAGATCTACTAAAGTTGATGGTAAAAGGTATTATGCAGTAAACAAATATATAAACCTATAAGAAATTGTTTGTGTATTTATCTTGTTTTTATGAAAAAAAAAAACTGTGTAATTCCCTCACTCGGATATTTTGGTTACAGGCTGGCAACACTGTCGATAACTGACGTCACTCGAAGGGTATGACGTGCATCGGTTTTTGTTTTGCATTAAGTATATAATGTCAAACGTCTAAAGTCAACTGTCTTTGAAATACTGCGCATCCAAAAAAATTGTTGGGTATTATAAGCATGCCCGATGCCCATGCAGAAATCTAAAACAATTTAATTTTCTGCATAATAAATACTTGGGTTAAGCAAAAAGTAAGCAGAACAATTTTTTAGAGATTTTAATAACTCAATCTTGTACAGCTACTTTTGAATTGCGACTTTAAATGTTACATTACAAGCAGAAAAACAACATAAATCCAACTGAAATTAGTACACAAAGTATTTTAATTATTTTAACAAATGTTGAAAATTGTCCATTGACTGTTCTACAGTATCCTAACCGAAAAACAATTATAATCTAGTGATATTTATTATTTTCGGGGTAATTTGGCTTATGGTTGTTTTCTTATAGGCATTTTAGGGACATTCTGACTTAGTGGTTTATTGTTTGTTGTTTTCTTTAATATAACCCCACATTTTATTTGACCATATAGACCAATTCAGCGATGAGGGAACATAATATCATCAAGATATCGACGCAAGTTTGCTGAATGATGTGTATATTGATAATAACGTTTTGCCCGATCCTAATACAAAGCGGTATTTTGGATTATTTGCAATATTTGGCTACATCTACAACTATAGATAATTATATATTTTCGAAAGCTTACATTAAAGACAACTGACACGTCAAAAAACGAATAGGGTGTCCCATAAAAAAACAAACATAAGTTTGGTTTGTAGTTAAAAAAATATGGCATCTAGGAAAAATCTGACTACGCCACTGGATTCTACGTAAAAAGTGTATATACAATTTTTATTTTTCTTGAAGTAACGGGGTAAGAGGTGAAAATGGCAAAATTTCGATTTAACCCTGTAGTACAAAAACCAAGAGGGCTACGAAACTTTTTTCTACGATATCATTATTTTCTCAAAAAAGTAGCACAGGTTTGCAAAATCCGCATTCTCTACAATTCTTATAAAATAAAATTTTATATTTCAGAGTAATAATATTCGTTTCCAATTCCATTCCAAAAATACATCTTATCTATTTAATATTGGTGTATAACCAGAACCTAAAAATGTACGTCATTGATAAAAGGAAAGTAAAATTTGGTAAATTAGTGGTCTATTTTTACACAATTTCCGAAACGATTATTAATTTGCTAATAATTTGAATATTTTATGTGGCTGATATTGGACGTAAAAAAAAAAGAAAAACAGTTGCATATTTTACCAACAGATATTTTAACTTTAATATAATAATAATATATTCTGCTGTGGCTAAGTGAGCTATGCTCAAGGTCAAAAGAGGAAAAAAAATTGCCAACGGTATTAAATCACCTAAAATAGCAATACCTCAAATTGTGTTTATTAATGAGGCACCAAAATTACATGATATCGTGAGCACCGTATATCGTGAAGTCACAATATGCTTTTGCTTAGGTTATAATTTATTAGGCTCGGTGAAATGTAAGGCATTTTTACGAATATAGTGTACTTGGAAATTTTGTTAAGGTTTATTTTATCAGTTATCACTGTGGGTCGTTGCAAAGTTAACACATACGTGTATAGGCACATTTTTTTAAGTGTCCCACCCGATTGGCGATTTTTCTGCGGACTATAATAAAAAAAAAAAAATTACACATTTCTTAATGATTTTCCGCAAGGAAGCTCAACTAACCTGAACTAACCCCCCCCCCCCCCATTGACCGGCTAACAACAACAAAATTGGAGAATTAAGAACATGCTCAGTGCTCAGGACTCTGAAACTTCTGGCAATGCAATGACTTTTATAGTGCCACTATTAGAAGTGATTTCATTATTGCCCTGGAAGTCACCTCATGCATTTTATCTTATACTTTAAACTTAAGAAACTCATTACAAAATCCTAAGCAGGACCTTTCTGCAGCCCTATCGGAAATAAGATTCGGTCAAGGAAATTCTAAAACATTTTAGGGAAAACCAAGGACATAATTTAACGTCATATACTTTGAGTCTTGTGAAACTGCAACAAAAATTGCTTGCACTATTACCATGCCCAGAGTATGTAAAGAACAAACACAGAGAAGCAACATACCCGTTTCTAACGAAAAAGAGTATTTTAGAAAAACAATATTCTTACCTTTTTTGGGTCATGTAAGTACTCAATTGGTATATAGATTGAATGAAGTATGTGAAGTATTACCACTCGAAGGAATAATTCCATTTTATTTAGATAAATATACAGGCAACGAAATTATAAGAACTGCCAAAAATTACGAACACAATTTGTCGGGTTTTGTTTTAGAATTGGGCCTTTGGAGAGAAAAATGGATCGATTCTAATCCCAAACCCAAAACTTGCACCGATGCCCTAAACAATTGTTTCACAATGTGTTTTCCAAATATACAAGCAAACGAACTTTTTCTGCTTTAAAACTTCTCAAATCTTACATCCGGTCTACAATGGAACAAGAGAGATTAAATGGACTAGCTTTAGCCGACATCCATAAAACACAAGACGTGAACATTGATGATGTTATTTTGCCTGATACGACCATTCATTCCGTCATTAAATAGATATTTCGTACCATAATAATTAATTACTCAAACCTAGCTTTCCATGCAAATAATTTTCGCCTGCGGCGCTATTTTTGCGCCTTCGGTACTCCTTGACCCTCCCCCCCCCCCAAATTAATTTTTGGATCTACACCTCATTCTTAAATCCTGGATCCGCCCCTGACAATAAATATAGGTTTTTGAAATCGGATCGCGAAATGTAATTCACTCTCGTGGTTATTTAGGGGGGTTGCCAGTAAAAAAATTCAAAATGGCGTTGTATCTGTCACTTTTTGACATCTGTCGTATTTGATTATTGCGGAAATAGCTCGGCCAAGTCAAATAATGTAACTGTGAAAAAACTGGGGTTTTCAGGTCCAATGGTTTATTTATTACAGAGGTGAGACACTTAAAAGACAAAATGGATGAAGGCAATTTAGGAACCCAGTATTTCCGGAATGGTTAAAAATAAATAACAATACCTATAACTATATGTTTTTGAAATCGGATTGCAAAACGCAATTCATTCGTGTGATTACGAATGAGTATTGTCATTTAAAAAATTGGAAGTGGCGTCAGATCTGTCCAGGGTTGAAAAAAATCAAGACTTTTTGATTTATTCGATTTCTTTCTATTTTTATTTATTTTTCCCCGCTAGCAGTAAATAAGTAATAATAAGTAAATAAGTTGCTATTTCCAACACGTTTTTGATTTTATTCCCACCATTCTTCAAATTTTAATGAAGATAGTTCCTGTCGAAAAACGCTCAGAGCTTCAAATTTCTGTCAGAACAAGAAAACCCTCCACTGTTTATATAAAGATGCGTCCGCCCTAACTCATTTTGACAAAACGGACATAACTTTAAATAAACTGCAAAAACTTAAGAGGCGTTATGAGCAGTGTATAACCCCATATCATTTGTTGGCATATCTTCTTGACTCAACAAAAATTCAGCAAACACTAACAAAGAGTGAAAAAAATGTTACTTTAAAAGCTGTTAAAGAATTAGATCCAAATAGTGGTTTACTACCACTCATAGTCAAGTTTCTTGCCAGATCAGAACCTTCCACTGATATTATGTTTCATGATGATATTCTTCAGAATGTAAAACCCATAGATTGGTGGAAGTCGCAACAAAATATACCCATTATTCAAAAAGGGTTCTTCATAATTAGACAATTACTTTGTGCTGCTGCTGCTTCTTTCGCATCAGTCAAGAGAATTTTCTCAACATTTGGTTTAGTCCATTCCAAACTCAGAAATCGATTAGGAACGGAAAAAGCAGCAAAATTAGTTTTTGTGCAAGCACTACAATTAACTAAAATAAACATTATTTAGATACAGTGGTTTTATTTTTTTGATATAATAAACCATTATAATTAAAACTAAAAGTTTTTATTTTCTCTTATTTATAACTTAATCATGATTTAAATTGAAAAAAATCGAGTGATTTAAATCATGATATAAATCAATTGATTTAAATCCTTTCAACCCTGGATCTGTCACTTTTTGACATCTGTCGTATTTGATTATTGCGGAAATAGCTCGACCAAGTCAAATAATGTAACTGTGAAAAAACTGGGTTTTTCAGGTCCAATGGTTTATTTATTAAAGGGGTGAGACACTTAAAAGACAAAATGGATAACGGCAATTTAGGAACCCCGTATTTCCGATTTCCGGAACGGTTAAAAATAAATAACAATAACTACTTTTGTGTTTTTGAAATTAGATCGCGAAATGCAATTCATTCGTGTGGTTATGAATCAGAGTTGCCATTTAAAAAAATTCAAAATGGCGTCGAGTCTGTCACTTTTTGACATCTGTCGTATTTGATTATATAGCGTAAATAGCTCGGTCATGGGAAATTATGTAACTGTGAAAACAATTGGGTTTCACAACTTGAAATATCTCCGGAATGGCTGAAAATAAATGTTGACAACTTTGAAATCGAATCGCGAAATGCAATTCATTCGTATGGTTATAGATGAGGGTTTTCATTTAAAAAAAATCCAATATGGCGTCGTATCTGTCAAATTTGTGAACATATATACTTTTTGACATCAAATTTGGCTTCCTTGTGAAAAATCATTGAGAAATGTGTAAGTTGCTTTTTGTTATATTCAGCAGGAAAACCGCCAATCGGCTGAGACACATAAAAACGTCCCAATACATACGCTTAATCATAAGAAAAACGCAACCGCCGCTATACAATTTTCTTAATGAGAAACATTTTTATATTTTTTCTAATAAGTCGACTTTATCATAGTTTTGCATAATTACATTTTACATCTATAGTAAACATAACATTTACACTATACATAAACCAACTAAAATTATCCATTTTGTCAAAATACTTACATTTTACAATTTTACGACCGACAGTAGTTTTACCCTTGAATAAACATTTAACGGTTAGTAAGTTTAATACAGACATAAAACAATAAAATAACGACATCCTGTATAGATGGAAATGAACCCTACATTTATGAAGGGTGTTTAAGAGCGGTGGTTGGGTGGTACCGTTGACAGGACTATAAATCATGTATCATAAAAAAAGGGCGGGTCTTGTTTCGCCAATCGGACAGACAGAAAATAGTTATTCATCGTGAAGGGATGCAAATAAAAGTTATAGTATTTGTAGAATTATATCGTTGATATTTAGACTGCAATAAAACCCTCATTATCCCTTTGACCATAAAATAAATAAGGAAATCCCAAATTTTAAAACCTTTTCGAGAAGAGCCGGACCAGGTACAAATTCAATTTATATTGTCAAACCAAGGCACCATCAAATAATGGCAAAATATTCACAATATTACATGCTGGTTCAGAGAACGGGTTTGTTCCAAATTGTCTGTTGCTTTCAGCTAAAAACATAGCAGATTCTTCTTTAGATTACCATCAAGATACCGACGCACAACTTTTTGAAGATTGTTTTAAACATAAACTCCTTAAAAATATACCTGAAAATAGCGTCATTGTAATGGACAATGCTAGTTATCATAGTCGGCAAACAAAAATCATTCCCAATTCTAATAATACAAAAGCAGAAATTCAAAATTTTATGATTGAAAATGATCTATATTTTGAAGAAATTTACAAAAAACGAGAACTGCTAGAAGTATTAAAAGCTTTTAAAATAAATAAGGAATACGAGTGTGACAAACTTGCAGCAGAAAATGGACATACAGTGTTGCGTCTTCCTCCATACTATTGTATATTCAATCCTATTGAGCTAATATGGCACCAATTAAAATCCAATATTAGGAGAAATAATATTTCTCCTACATTAAATGCATCTGTAGTAGAATTAATTAAAAACGAAGTAAGAAAAATTTCTGCAGACAGCTGGAAAAACTGTGTACAGCATGTACTTAAGGTGGAAAATTCTTACAATTGTATGATTACAAATGTTCACATTTATAAGTTTAGGCTTAGATGAAGATAGTGATAGTAATACAGAGTTAAATTTTGAATAAATTGTCAATAGTTTTTAAGAATTTAATTAATTTTTATTGTACTTGTTATCCTAATAGTTATACTTCGAAATAACATTATTTTCAATTATCATTAATTGTTATCATTATTTTACATTTATTATAGGTACCTAAAACTAAAAATACTTGTCTATTTATTTTAAATTATAAAAATAAATCATGTGGTGTATTAGTGTAGGTACATTTTCAAGCCGACCCTGATCCCATTTATTCAGCTTTGAAGAGGTTGAGTCGTATACAATAGGATTTAATCAGGTAGATAATTTATGGCAGTAAGAGTCAACGGTATAATTCTGCAAATATTATACTAGTGGAGACAGAACTTTACTTAATTCCTGAAATACAGGGTGTTAATGAATGTCACGCAGATATTTAAGGAAGTGATAGTAATAGGCTTCATTTTTGATATTCAGGGTGACAAAACTTTTTTTTCGTTTTTCTCCCATATTTTCCGAGATAATTATTTCAAATTTGGTACACTTATTAGCTTTTCGAATCTCTATATTAAAATGTCAAAGATGTCAGAGGCAGTAACAGTGTTACATTTTTTGGGCTACTACACTTTGACTCGCCTGAATTTTTGTTTTTGGGATACCTTGTATAAATACTAATTTAATGTTTTGACTCTTCGTTCCTTACTCATTCTTTTTGATCCTACATTTTTATCGTATCTGCCATCGTTTTCTAGTCATTGGCGGAAATAGCCGTCGATGCAAACCAAGTATTATCAAAGTAACAAAAAAATAGTAGAAAAAATAGTCCATACTTTCAGTGGAGTCAATGAAATGTCAATGAAACAACGCAGTCTTCCTCCACAATTTAATGATTAAAGTAAATTTTCAGCTCCCGACAATCAGGGGATACTAACATCGAGTTTAGCAGAAATGTAAGTTGTCTCAAATTAATGAGTACAACTCATAGGATGATACATGTAAAGGTTGAAGACTTTGTGTACGAACTGGTTAATTGTATTGAAATTGAGATATAAATGAAGTTTTGATTAAATTGTGAAATTTGGATAAGTGAAAATACATTTTTGATAGACAATAAATTGATTTATAACATCTGAAGAAGAAAGGTTTTCTTTTTTATTTTATTTATTTAATAATGCGAGTTTAACTGATGTTTAAAAATTAAAATCTTTCCCCACTAATTTAATAGTGAGCTATCAAAGGCTCAATTTTAAAATTAAAACGTCTCAACATGTTTCGAAGGTAGTAACCTTCATCTTCAGGAGACAAAAGTAGTGCTGCAGTTATTATTAGCAGTAGAGAGAAAACCGTTGGTGGAGCTTTTTTAAAAAATATTTTGACAAGATATTAAAAAATTGAATGCAATCAGCATACTGAAATTGTAAATGAAATGTTATATTTAATTCAAAATTTATGTGAAGACTCTGCCAATTTGTGGTCAAATTTAAAAAGGGAAGATATTCGTCATTTGAAAGTTATAAGTTAGGATATATAAAAAGAATCTTTTGGACATTCTAGGTCATGTTGTAAAAGTTTTTTATTTTATTTTGTAGAAGAAAAGATTGCAATTTCAGTATGCTGATTGCATTCAATTTTTTAATATCTTGTCAAAATATTTTTTAAAAAAGCTCCATCAGCGTCACTTTTCACCAACAGTTTTCTCTCTACTGCAATAATAACTGCAGCACTACTTTTGTCTCACGAAGATGAAGATTACTACCTTCGAAACATGTAGAGACGTTTTAATTTTAAAAATGAGCCTTTGATAGCTCACTATTAAATTAGTGGAGAAAGACTTTTTGACTTTCTTTACCCTTTCCCCTATATTTCAACTCCACTTCGAGAATGGACTATTTCTTTAAATTAAAATTAAATAATTTTTGTGAAATTCATCTTAGTTGAAATGGCGATATGGGGATATGCCCAATATTTTAGAACACCTGTAAAGTATCAGCATTATGGTGTATTAGTTTTTGAAAAAAATATTTAAAAAATTAAAAATTAAAAATTAAAAAAAAAAATTAGTTATAAAATAAAAAAAAAACAAAAACAACGTGGAAGTTCAGAACTTCCACGTTTCGGGCGAGTACCGCGGTGTTTTAGCACAGGTTATATTTAATTATC
Source organism: Polydrusus tereticollis (assembly GCA_963920685.1). NCBI lineage: Eukaryota > Metazoa > Arthropoda > Insecta > Coleoptera > Curculionidae > Polydrusus > Polydrusus tereticollis. The sequence continues at coordinate 24,302,174 of OY987328.1, forward strand.
TTATAACCAATTTTTTGACATTTTTTACATTTTTAAATTTTTAAATAATTTTTTCAAAAACTAATACACCATAATGCTGATACTTTACAAGTGTTCTAATAGCCCCATATCACCATATCAGCTAAGACTAATTTCACAAAAATTATTTAATTTTAATTTTTAAACAGTTAAACTCGCATAATTAAATAAATAAATGTAATTTCACTAATCCAAATTTCACAATTTAATCAAAACTTCATTTATATATCAATTTCAATATAATTAACCAGTTCGTACACCAAGTCTTTAATTTACATGTATCATCCTATGAGTTGTACTCATTAATTTGAGACAACTTACATTTCTGCTAAACTCGATGTTAGTATCCCCTGATGATGAGTGCTTAAGCACTTAAAACATGTCGGGACCTTAAAATTTAATTTAATCATTAAACTGTGGAGGAAGACTGCGCTGTTTCATTTACAAAAAAAAAGTAGTTGGCAGGGACAGCTCATATTTTATTTTCCATTTGTTGACGTTTAGCAGTGTCAAATAATTTTCTTAGTTGATGCTTCCAAAGTTAATTAGAGCTATTTAATAATGGTTGAGTTCACAAGCTAAGAATATGCTGATATATGCAATTTAGTTATGGTCTTGCCAATGGTAATTTCTTTGAAGCTAAACGACTCTATCGGCAGCAATATCCAAATCGAAGACAGCCTGATTCGCCAACTTTTGCACAGCTATACATTCGACTGTCCAAAAATGGAACTTTCAAGAAATCCACTCATTTGGCAGGGGCGCATCGCACTGTAAGAACTGTCGAAATTGAGGAAGAAGTCCTAAATGCTGTAGAAAACGAATCAGGTACAAGTACAAGAAAAATTGCGGCAACTTTAAACATTTCATCTGTGCTAGATTGGAAAATTTTGATGGATAATTTGATGTATCCTTACCATAATCCGGACAGTCCAAGCTCTTCTCCTACGCGATTGATTTTCCACCCCGATTAAATTATTCCCAGTGGTTGATTCGAATTGTTCGGAAATAAAATTTTATTTTAGCAAAGTTTTTCGAAAAATGCCATCAGAAATTTTCATTTCAATCATTTTTGGGCAAAAGAGAATCCTCGTACGATAGTCGAAAGTCATTTCCAGTAAATGTGTGGGCTGACATTATTGGAGACTATTTGGTGGGGCCATTTTTCCTGCCAAGAAGTTTAAACGGGCAATATTATCGACAATTTTCAGAAGAGGTACCACTTGAACAAAGAAGCCAATTCTGGTTTATGAATGATGGTGCACCGCGCAAATTAACACTACAACTGTTGAATAAATCGAGGTGGACCTCAGCCATGGCCTTCTAGGTCCCCCGATTTAAATTGTCTGAAATCTTTGATGAATTTTCTGATAATGATAATGAAGACGTAATTAATACTGCTGGCCTTTGCAGTTCCCTTTCCATTACATAATATAGGGTCTTTATTAAAATCCTCCAAAAAATTTGTTCCAGGCCTCTACTTTTTGCCTCCAGGTAGTTACATCACTTTTTTTTTATTCAATTACTTGCTGATAATGCTTAACAAGCCTTATCAAAAGTTCTATTTCTCGGCCTGAAAAATTGGTTGTTTTAAGGACCTTATAAGAAGCAACATCCATGACATAAAATAAATTAACTGAGAAAAACTTTTAAAACGTTTCTTAAAACACTAGAAAAATCCAAGGTTCTAAAATTAACAAAAACACGTGAGACTGTCAACTGTCAAAAGTGGAAATTAGTATCGACAAATATACAGGGTTCCCCATAATTTATAGACTACCCATTTATATTATTAATAAATTCCCTACGAGATAACTAAATAGGTTGTTCTCTGTGGGATTATCTTCTGTAGTCTTTGGGATTTAAGTAAATTATTAATCAAGTAGGCGCCTGTCACAAATAAAGTTTAAATTAATAATTTTGTGGAACGTCATTTTTCTACGAGAAGTTTGTTAGTTTTCATCAATAATTATTTAATTTTTTTGCTTTGAGACATTATTTCAACATCCGTTTGAACTTTCATGGATTACTCAGTCCAACAACGTGTTTTGTGTAGAAACTTACATAAAAAGCATTTCAATGAGGGTCCTGCGAGAAATGTTTAATGGCCGACTCATTTCTCGATTCGGAGATTTGCCTTGGCCTTCGAGGTCCCCCGACTTAACGGCACCCGATTTTTTCCTGTGGGGATATTTAAAAGCCAAAGTGTTTGCGAGTCGTCCAGGTACAATCGAGGAATTAAAAGTCAAAATTCGTGAAGAAGTTGAAGGAATAGACGAAGGTTTGCTACGCCGTGTAATGAACCACTTTTTATCTAATATTGAAAAATGTGTTGAAGTTGGTGGAGGTCATTTAGAAGACGTGATTTTTAAAAGTTAGAATTAAATTAGCCAAATATTTATAGGTTATCATAAATCCCAAAGAGTTAGCTGTAATTTAATAAAATAAAAAGTTTGTTTTGTTAACTAAAAAAATTTTAATTCAAATATTAAAATGGGTAGTCTATTATGGGGAACCCTGTATAATGTTAACCAGAAAGTATACAAGGAACAAGTTGCAGTTTTGCTTAAAACTTTAGCTGAAACCTACGATTAAACTTAGGTTTAAACTCTAGATTAAACGAAACCTATACAATTGGCCCTAAGTGTACCAAATTTGAAATAATTATCTCGGAAAATATGGGAGAAAAACGAGAAAAACTAAAAAAAAAGTTTTGACACCCTGTATATCAAAAATAAAGCCTTTTTGACCGCAAGGTTATGACTATTTTCTTTTTCTATTTTGACGAGCACTATCATTTCTTTAAATATCTACGTGACACTCATTAACACCCTGTATAAAGGGAGTTCGGGAAATACGTATACAATGTTTCATGACAGACTGCAGACGTCAGACTTAGTTTTAGTCAGATATTGTTTCGTTTAGCCGGTATAGGGCGTCAAAGAGTAAAATTGAGTTCCCCACTATTTTCTAGATTTCTTATAGACATGTATAGACATAATCTAATACTATAAAGTGACTTTTTCTAGTGACCGGATATAAAAAGGGGAAGTACTGGAAAAGTGACTTCACAGGTAATCATTCTCCTGATTTTTTTATACATATCATCAACGTTATGAAAACCCAAGTATATTTGCGGGGTAACTATGGTTGATGCAAAACAAAAACCGATGCACGTCATCAATCAGCTGATAATTGTCAGTCCGTCAGAAAACACGAGTAAATTAAATTTGGGCAAAAAGTATTAAAACTTTATGCGTTATTAAATTTACTACAAACTTAAAGTATTCTTCTTTGATACAAACTCACTTGTAGAAAATATTTTGTGTATTTAGGCTTGTAAAAATTAATATAATTTGAATTTTATTGGCCGATAGTTGGCAACACAACTGTAAACGGTGCGGTGGCGCCAGCTCGTCCGTTGACTTTGTTTGACGTTTCACGGAAAAATAACCTTAATTGTTTTGTGCTTCTGTGTTGCTGTACCGTCTATTTTTTAACAAAAACTCCAGCTCTTCTCATAAATAGCATTAAAAAACTGTTCTTTTAAGAACAACAAAAGTGCACATACATATTTCTGTCGATTACGTTGTTTACTATTTGTGAAAAATGCCGAGGCATTTAAATAGCCGGTGCAAAGAGCTAATAGCTTCTCTAAGAAGCTAATTTCAGAAAGAACTTGCAACAACAATGGCCTATTGTTACCCTTGACAGCAGTACAGAGAAGTAAATTTAAAGAGTGTGTTAAGGTCTATCTAAAGGGTTTTCCAATAAGAACGATATGATTTCAAAATGAAATAAAATTAAAATTATTTCAGATACAATAAAACTTTTTATATTATCTTAAAGTATAGTTGATAACATTTATGTTTTGAATAACACATCGTTTAAATGTCCTCCGCGACTTCGTGTACACGAGCGAATTCGACGAACCCATTTTTCGATGACTTTATGCAATAAATCGGGCGTGATCAGACGAATGCAGGGTTCAATGTTCAACCTTAATGCATCAAGTGTTTGTGGTCTGTTTGCATAAACCTTAGATTTCAAATAGCCCCAAAAGAAGTAATCTAAAGGAGTTAAATCACAGCTTCTTGGAGGCCACTGAACAGTAGCATTCCTTGAAATTATCCTTTCGTCAAACTTTTCTTGCAGTATATCGATAGTTTCATGAGCAGTGTGACATGTGGCACCGTCTTGCTTTAAAAATACGCCAAGTTGTCGTTTTTTTAATCCTTAACTCTTGAGCACGACGAGGAATTGATAAATTTGGATACACTGCAACACTAGCTCTTACAGCAGCAATATTCACAACAGTTCTTGCGTTTCGATGTCTTCTTAAAGTTTTTGCATCGTGAAGAGTAAAATTATTTTCAAATTTCTCAACGATGCGACGACTGGCAAGCAAAGAAGGACGATTATTTACACCAAAGTTTTCGCGAAGTGCGCGATAAGTGTTCACAAAAGATCGTCTATTTTCATAAAATTTTTGGATAATAACCAAACGTTCTTGAAGCGCGTATTTAGCCATAATAAATTGTTATAGTTTACTGACAATAACTGACAACTGGTGACAGGTATAACTTTATTACCATGGTTACCATATCGTTTCAAAATCATATCGTTCTTATTGGAAAACCCTTTACTTTATATCTACTTTACTAATTTTTAGCGTGTAGCAGTAGCAGCTGCCCTAAATTTGAATATGTCTAATGTAAGCGCAGTTTCAACAACAGTTAAGCAAAATAAATTATTGGAGTCACCTAAAAGGAAACGTTCTTATTTAAAGAGAGTTGTAAAAGTGTCAAGATTGGATATAAGTTCTATCCGTGATACTATTTATGGAATATATGAAACAAGAAACAAGTAAGTTGTATTATTTGTATTATATATAAAAAGAAGCATCCTTGTACCAATTCGTTTTGAATTTTTCAGAACGATACCATTGGTCGATCTTGGCAAGATGAAAATAAAAGAAGTGTTAGATCTACTAAAGTTGATGGTAAAAGGTATTATGCAGTAATCAAATATATAAACCATGGGAAATTTCTGTATATTTATCTTGTTTTTATGAATAAAAACTGTAAGTCCCTCACTCGGATATTTTGGTTACAAGCTGGCAACACTGTCGATAACTGACGTCACTCGAAGGGTATGACGTGCATCAGTTTTTGATTTGCATTAAGTTTAGATGCATTTTTTTTTAGGTGGGACAGTCTCAGACAAAGAATGCGAAAGTTTCACGTCAGTTTTAGGTTCGTTAAATGAACTGAATAAAAAAGTAAAAAAAATTAAAGCACTTGAATAATTTGAGAACAGGAAGATATAAATAATATTGCTTTTGGTAAACATGGCACAATGTCCTTTCGTTTAACGAGCCGACCAACAAATAGCAGTCGGCTATTTCGTCGGATAATCTAAATTCTTTCAACCTTTTGCTTTTCGTCGGTTTTTTTTTTGGCACAAGTGATATTTTAGTGGCAAAACAAAATTTTAAGTATTATATATTATTATAATTATACATGCAAATATCCTTTATATTTTTTTTCTCAAAAACTATCAGGTCATCGAAAAAAACTTCAAAATCGTGATCAGCAACCTTGGCGCGCCATGTATGCAAAAAAATTCGGGGTTTCCACCATTAAGTAATAATTATTACCAATAATATTTGAATTGAATAACCTGCATAGTAAAACTTTAATAAAAAGACAATGTTAGAAGTAAATGCACTTTTAAAATATTGAAAAAACTTAAGGTAGACTTATGCAAATCGATTATATTAAATTAACAATTATTAACATATTTTATAAACGTTCGTAATTAACAAAATTAAGAAAAATTAGTGAAAATTAATTTGTCACAATCTTGATTGTTAAAAATGGAATTCAAGTTTAAGACAAGACTAAAATAGTATTTTGTATGATAGGATAGGTACAACCTAGATATTGCGAAAAAATTTCACCGTTAACAATAATATTTAAAATGTCCTAAAAAATGTAATTGTTTCGAGGTATATTTAATATTTACCCATTCCTATCAATCAAGAAGTTAGCCACAAATTATAATTTTTCAATTACCAAGATATGCCTTATCCATACAATCTCGAAAATCCTCGGAAAATTTATAATTTTTGCACAATAGTCTTTCTTCACTGGAAAACGTAGCAACAAATCTACCGCTACGCGCGCTACTTCAGGTACCTGACTATTTAAAATACAGCCTAGGTACCGAGGTAGCGCTCATAGCAATAGACAAAATCGGCAACCATTTAGATCTTCTAGTCAGCAACAGCAGCAAATAACGGCTTACCATACAAACTTCCGTTTCATTGAACAGTTTCTTATACCCCTTTTGTTTCCACGGCCTTCTAGCGCGCACGTTGTGACCTAGCAACAGACATATTCGACTAACCTTATTCCTCACAGGCATCTCGATCCGAAATGAATGCAAGTTCGCTGATTCAAACCGTCTCGGAACCCGGGCGATAAAATGGGCATCAACCGGTTCTTCCGGAAATTTACCTGTGTGCGCCAAAATCGTCAAGGTCGTGCACGTTCGGCAGTCTCGAAGTGGGTAATCGTGACGATCGGATCGGCGACAATACCTGCGAAAAGATGGCGGTGGTCAGTGAAAGACGTTGGGGTAGGGTCGGAGGGCGATTGCTGAAAGCAATCGACATGTGGTTTAATATTTAAAATAGTATTGGGGCAATGTTTTTGAACACAGACGTTATGTAAATTAAGTTATTTAATTTACCTTCTACATTTTTTTAAAAACTAAGTAAAGAGAACCGTCTTATGAACAAAAATATTTTTACTTAAATAGAATATTAGGTACCTATATCATTTTAATGACAAAAATAACAGAAAAATATTGAAAAACTATCGGCTATCAAATAGTTGCGGATGTTGTCTCACGGCTCGTCAGTGAGGCTAGAGGCCGACGAAAGAAAAGACATAAAGCGATATCTCTTGGCGCTCGAACCTATCACGCGACCCTAACCACCAGGAACTAGAACTCAAGTCAAGAGAAAGAACGAACCCTAGAAAATCTAAATTATTTAAAGTGATTTTTTTATTGAACCTAAGGGTTGCGTACCGGTATATTATATCAGTAGTTATCAAATATGTTTGATGTTTGTAATGCAATAACTTAAATTAGAAATTTATTACTTCCGAATTTTTTCCTTTACTCGTGCTACTCGGCCTTCCTTCGTGCCAAATTTTAAGGTTCTATATTAAGGAAAGTACCTTAAAACATAAGTTCTTGAAAGACAGTATCTATTAATTGCATTAAATTAGAAACTTCATTTTTTTCTTAGGACTACGGGGTTGTAGACCTCTAGCCGTTCCTGAGAAACCGACTTTTGACGGACGGACGGACAGCCAGCCAGATAGACAGACAGACAGACAATGAAGTGATCCTTTAAGAATTCCGTTTTTTCGTAGGTACGAGGTACGGAACCCTAAAAGCTAAATTTTCTATTGCGTGACTGTAATTTCTTTAATAATATAAATAAATTTCCGAAAAACATAACAATGCAACACAACAGCAATAGCGTTTTATTTCCTTTATAAAATGCTTTTAGTAATCACCTCCCAACATTCACAGACGGTAACAATATATTTGCAAACTTTTTTATGGAAACGGCTCCAGGTAAAAAATCCTTCAACAGTGACCCACGGTCATAATTACAGGCTTTTGGGATCGACAATGGCTCATTTAATTTTCAATAGAGATTTTACAATATCAAAAGAGACGGATTATGAATATTTAATGCCCTATATGAGAGACATTTAGGACTCGTTTTTCTTCGAATGTGAGAATGATAACTTGCTAAGCGATAGGGTAATAATAATTACTGGATGTTCTTTTCAGATTTGGGGTTTAACACTATGACTACACCAGATGCATAGACAGTGATGTATCGAGGTTTTGGACCACAAAAGCGATTAATAGGCCACAGCTAGGAAATATTCCAATTTGGTTTGTGTATTTTCGAACTGCAGTCACAGCTTATTCGTAAAATTTGTATTGTGTATAGCCAATAGAGATGCACGATGTTTTTACATCGATGGATTTTGACTCGATGTTTTGTGACATCGATGGTAGGCTAGATCCTCGGCTAGATCGATGTATAGAAATATCGATGTTTTTGAAAATACATACTTTTTAAAATTGATATAAGTAGGTACTAGTCAAATCAGGTTTTTATTTACAACCAGGGTTGGGCAAAATTTGATTTTTATTAAAAATATCAAAAATCATTTATTTTTTTTATTTTTTTGACTTTTATTGATTTTATTAAAAATTTAACATTTTTCTCTGTTTTCAAATTAATACAAATTATTTTAATGTCGGTCTAACAATATAGTAGGTCTAAATTCTACCCAAAATATTGTCAGAACGCGCTTCTTGCAAGAAAATTCCTGTCGCGACTTGATTCTTTCCCGATCTATAAATTCTCGCGTATTTTGATGTTGATTGTTCAAGGAAGTGGAAGTAAATAGTTTTTTTCTTTAGACAAACAAATAGCGAAGGCAATTTTTGCTACAAATTCGAGCTTTAGATGCATTAAAAAAAGAAGTAAAAAAAGCTATTGAGTTATTAAGACCTGGTTATACGCCGCCATCACGAAAAACGCTAGCAAGCAGCCTTTTAGAGAAAATTTATGAGGAGGAAAAAGCGAAATGTTTTTCTTCTCTGTCAGAACAGTGTGTGAATATGTCCCTTGATGGATGGTCAAACGTCCACAACGAGCCAGTAATCTGTGCAACAATAACAACTGAAGATGGACGAGCGTTTCTTTACGAAACTATTGATACTTCGGGAAAACCTCATACTTCAGAATATTTGACTGAAATAGTTTTTGGCCTAATTTCTTCGTGTGAATCAAAATACCAGTGCATGATAAAATCTTTTGTGACAGACAATGCAGCAAATATGGCCCTCATGAAAAAAACTTTGCAAGAAAAAACAGACTCAAAAGTTATAACATATGGCTGCTCCGCACATATTTTGAATTTACTGTGCAATGACTCACAAGTACAAAACGTTAAAGAAAATGTAGTCCAAATTGTTAAGTATTTTCGCAATAATCATCTGGCCAGAGCAAAATTCAGTCAAGCAGGAGGCAACACTTTAGTACTTCCAAGTGATGTGCGATGGAATAGCATGGCTGACTGCTTAGAGATGTACGTCACTCAGTGGAACATAATATTAAAAATCTGTGAGGAAAATAAAAAGGAGATTGATGTGACCATTTATAAAAAAGGTTTCAAATATTGGGCTTAAACAAGAATATTTAAACATTTTAAAACCTGTATCAGTTGCTCTTGATATTTTGCAGAGGAAAAAATGCTACTATCTCAGATGCTGTCGAGCAGTGGAAACATTTACAACATATCTTCCAGGATGTTGTAGAATTATCTTTACAAAAAACACAACAATTTCAATGTCGATACGAGCAAGCACTCACGCCGTATCATTTTATCGCCTATATGTTAAACCCACAAAAGCAAAAATATCAGTTAACACCCGAGGAAAAAAAATCTGGCTTTAGAAAGACTTAATGAGTAACAAGGAAACACTGGACTGTTACCAATAGCCATAAAGTTTATTGCCCGCAGTAGTCCATTTAAATATATTATGTTTTCGGACGAAATAATAAAAAACGTAAATTGAATACAGTGGTGGTTATCACAAAATGATGAGCCTGAAATCGCACAACAGCTGCCAGTAATCAAACAGTTCCTGTGCGCAACTGCTTCCTCAGCATCAGTAGAACGAGTGTTTAGCACTTTTGGCTTTGTACACTCTGATATTAGGAACAGGATCGGTGTAGAAAAAGGAGGAAAATTCGTATTTTTGTTTAAACTATACAACGAAAACAAAAATACAGAAACATAAAGTTTATATGTATTATATACCTACTACTTTTTTATTTCTTAAAAGCGCGTGTTCTATATACTGTTGATTTTTGAAAATATTTTTTTAATGTTATATTGTTCGTTGTTCTGAATTAAAAATAAATTCATTAAATCATGATTTTTTTTTTAAATAGTGATTTAAATCATGATTTAAAAAAAAAATCAAGTATTTAAATCAGCCCAACCCTGGCACGATATGACTTTCTATTGCCGATACGATATATCGACAGATACCGATATTTACGTGCCGATATGTCGCATCGGCAAAAGCATATATCTACATATTGCAGTGTTTAGTTTTAAGGGTTGGAAATTAATAACTTCTGTAAAACCGCGACGTCACTACTCATCAACAGCAGTTCAGGTTTTTGCATACTTTAACTGAGTGGCGTAGCGTGCCATATTAATATTATTTACTTAAATATATGAAATATAAATAAAATAACTTGAATAAACTCTAAACATCACACACTAAGACACCTCTTAACTGCTACGCTGTTACAGGTAACTAAAAAGCGAGCTAAAAAGTAAATTAGAGAAAAAAAAAAACTAACAAATTTAAAACAGCAATCAAAATAAACCCCTACTACTAGTACACTGACATGTTACTCTTCTACACAAAAATGGATTTATTATATTTTACTTGTTTTGCCGATATATCGGTCATTTTCCTGCCGATACGACATGATACCGATAATCGGTAACAATTGCCGACATAACGATATCAATGTCCGTATCGTGCGATCTCTAATGAATACCTAGAATTTATTATATGTAAAGGTGCAACTATTTGGTATTTGGCTCCTTTAGACAAACATTATTAAACTAAACGACGAAACGAATCTCATTCGGTAAAATAAAATAAAGCAACGTCAATGCGATATAATAAGAGTAGTAATCCCTAAGCATCCAGTGCTTGTGCACTTAAAATGAAGGATGCAAGATTTGCAAAACATCTGCAACAATCTTATTACCTACTTAGTCTATTACTTTATGGACATCCTCAAATATAGTTTTCCTAAACTCAATTTAAAGGTCAAAAACTACTCCTCGCAGTTCCTCAAAACACCGGAAAGGCGACAATTAAAGGCTTGTTTACAAGACAAAGTCTAGGCCCCAAACTAACTTTTCATATAGGTTACCAGGCCACTTTAGGAACAATGAACGATTTCTTTCGAATTAAAGGCTTGTTCCGACCCGCAGTCCGGGGCTAGTTTTTAGTCAGAAACAAAGTCTCCCAGATGAATATTGCACGTAGACCCCAGGATGTCTTGTTAAGTCCTACAAGTGGTCGATTGTTTGAAACTCTCAGGGACTGATGTTTAGAACATACTTTAAATTTCCTCGCCAAAGTTACTTTTTACTTTCCACAATAAATTACCCCCGACCCGTGAATTATAAAGTGCTCCACTATTATATTATTAAATTAATTAAATTATTATTATAAACAAACTTTGTTGAATCCGAGGTTTAAACATTAAGAAACGACAATTATAAACAAATTTAATGCGAATTTAAAAAAGTGTTCATTCAAACTTTTTCTATCACCCTGTACATGTCGGGTATTTTGTAAAGTTAATCGGTACTAAGACAATGACAAACTTGTGCGTTCTTTTATTACTGAAGCAACAAAGATAAACGATTCATATTGACAGTCCTTTCCTTTTATAGGCACGTTATCTTGTCGTCAACCCGTCGAATGACGTGTTGTGACTCATCTCACACTTACTCTTTATCTTTTAAGCACTTAACATTTTTGATTTATCTCTCTTGTTATATCTTCTTAAGGTCAGCTTAAAGCGATAATGCATAGTTGTAACCTGGTCATCTATAAAAACCAAATAACTAAACAAAACAGAAAATCCTGTTGGAAATATCAAAATTAGAGTAAAAAGTTGGGGGGTTTTGATATATTTCCAATTAAAATATAGGTTCTGTTTTGTTGTGTAATGTGTCACTTTGGTAGAAAACCGGCTATGGGAGTACTAACTGCACAGGGTTGAAAAAAATCAAGATTTTTTTGAAAAACATCAAAAATCGCGTTTTTGATCACGATTTTTTTTTTATTTTTTCCATTTTTTTTCTATTTGTTCCTATAAATAAATAAATTGCTATTTTTAACACGTTTTTTATTTTATTCCCACCGTTCTTCAAATTTTAATGAATATAGTTTCTGTCGAAAAACGCTCAGAGCTGCAAATTCCTGTCAGAACAAGAAAACCCTCCACTATTTATATAAAGATGCGTCCGCCCTAACTCATTTTGACAAAACGGACATAACCCCATATCATTTGTTGGCATATCTTCTTGGCTCAACAAAAACTCAGCAAACACTAACAGAGAGTAAAAAAAATGTTGCTTTAAAAGCTGTCAAAGAATTAGATCCAAATAGTGTTTACTACCACTCATGCCACTCATAGTCAAATTTCTTGCCAGATCAGAACCTTTCACTGATATTATGTTTTATGATGATATTCTTCAGAATGTAAAACCCATAGATTGGTGGAGTCGCAACAAAATATATCCATTATTCAAAAAGAGTTTTTCATAATAATTAGACAATTACTTTGTGATGCTGCTTCTTCCGCATCAGTCGAGAGAATTTTCCCAACATTTGGTTTAGTCCATTCGAAACTCAGAAATCGATTAGGAACGGAAAAAAATGCAAAATTAGTTTTTTTGTACAATCACTACAATTAACTAAAATAAATATTTTTTAGGTACATTGGTTTTATTTTTTTGATATAATAAACCATTAATTAAAACGGAAAGTTTTTATTTTCTCTTAATTTTACCTTACGCCCAACAATCAATATTTGTTTTAAGATTTTTTAATTTTTACTTCATCCGGACTTCTGCTACCTATTTGAAAATGAAAATTTTTTTTTTAACAAAATTGTAAGCAAACTTGGGTCTCATCATATCCAGGTACCTTCAATCTATCAATACTTTGCTCAAATCTGACGCATGACCGGCCGATTTGGCGTGTAACGTCCCATATATCTCGTTGATTGTACGGGCTGTAGTTTCAAAAAGTAATTCAAGAACTTTAGCTGAGTTACCACCTGTGACTTAAAAACATTCCCGGCCTGGAATTTTTTCCTGATTTAATTTTTCTCTAGGCAATGAATGTCACCTGTAATAAATCCTTTAAATAATATATAAATGAACTATCCTCGGAATTGACAGTAATCAGGTCTATACACAAAAAGAAAAAAAAATGTTCACAAAAAATGTACAACAAATTTTCTTGAATTAAGAATTTCTTTTTCACGTTAAAACTAGTAACATTAATTTTTTGTTCTCTGCGGTATCACTAGGAAATTCTTCTTTAACTTTAACTAAAATCAGTCATCATCAAATTTTTTCTTCAATATGTACTTAGGGATAATAACTGTAAAAAGTGTAGCTAAATAAATTTTAAGATTCGTAATCCATTGTTTTTTTAAGGAATTTATCTATGTAAGGCGATTTCTTCAATGCGTCGGTGATTTGTGAATTATTATATGTATACATAGAAGTTAATCTTTGATTTATCAACCTTTTCCATTTCACAATATTTTGTTCCCTGCATATTATTATGTATTATCAACATTGTCATTGTCACAGATGTATTCCTAATATGTGGTATTGTTTGTTTTGCTGAAGAAGCCTTACCCTTCTTCACTATTTCCTTAAATATATAGTGAATGTCGTTCAAAAAATCCATTTAAGTACACTCAATAATTCGGCAAAATTTAAAAAATTTAAGGGTATTATCAGAATTTTTAGTTTAAACCATAAATTGTGGCTTACCAAGTAGGTACTTTATCCACAGGTTAGGGTTAAACCTTGTTTTAGGTAGTTTCTTTTTTAAATGGTTCATGGTTTATAGCTTTCACTGGATAGACCTAAACATGCATAATTTGCATTAAAATAATATTCTGTCGAAAATCCGGCAAATGGATCACCAACACTGTTGGAGAACATGTATTGGGCCCACATTTTATGTAGTTACAACAGGTTGGACCTTTAGCTAGCAACAGCAGAGCTTTGTTAAATAACGAGTACGAAAATCGGGCAATTGGAAGAAGAGGACCAATAGATGGTCTAGAAGGTCGCCCGACCTACCGAAAATTAATTTTTGGGGGTGTGTTAAAAGGCCTTGTTTATAAGGAATCTTTATTGTTGGTCACGAGAATTGGTAAATTCAATAAGGAAGACATTTCGAACAGCTTTTAAAATAACTTGTGCTTATTAATATCAATTCTTTTCAGATATGTAAGTACTACAAAAGTTGTAGATTTGAAAAGTAGCCAAAATATATTTGATTGAAAATATGCTGTTCTTTTCATGGCCACCTTTTGTTTCTAAAACTTTATTATGGATAGCGAAATTTATTGTATACAGTTGATACAAAACAATTTCCAATGCACGTCGCAATCAGCTGATAATTGTAAATCTGTAAGAAAACACGAAAAAGTATTAAAACGTTATGCGATATTGAATTTACTACAAACTTAAATTATTCTTCTTTGATACGAACTCACTTATAGCAAATATTTTGTTTATTTTTAACCTTGTAAAAATTAACATAATTTGAATTTTATTGGTCGATATTTGGCAATACAACTGTAAACGGTGCGGTGGCGCCAGCTCGTTCGTTGGCTTGGTTTGACGTTTCATGCAAAATTAACCTTAATTGTTCGTGGTTCCGTGTTGCTGTGCGTCTATTTTTTAACAAAAACTTCAGAGCTTTTCATATATAGAATTAAAAAACTGTTCTATTAAGAGAAATACAAGTGCACATACACATCTGTCGATTACGTTGTTTACTATTTGTGAAAAATGCCGAAGCATTTAAATAGTCGGTGCAAAGAGCTAACAGCTTCTCTAAGAAGCTATTTTCAGGAAGAACTTAACAACAATGGCATATTGTTACCCTTCACAGCAGTACGGAGAAGTAAATTTAAAGAGTATGTGAAGATCTGGATATTTTTTTTTCTACTTTACTAACTTTAAGCGTGTAGCAACTGCCCTGAATTTGAATATCTCCACTGCAAGCGCAATTTCAACAACAGTTAAGGGAAATAAATTATTAGAATCACCTTAAAACAAACGTTCTAATTCAAAGAAAGTTGTAAATGTGTGAAGATTAGATATAAGTTCTATCCGTGACACTATTTATGGAATGTACGAAACAAGTAAGTTGTATTATTTAAAACTTATAATTATTTGCATCGGTTATTCAGAAGCTGTAACTTTTTTTAGAACATCATGTATCTTTGACAACTTTAAGTTAGAAATTAAAAGACATAGAACTATCTGATGATTGTCTTAACTCTTTAAGAAGCCTCTTCAAGAAAATAGGCTTCGGATCGTAAAAAGATGAACTGAGGCGAGGGCTTATGGCTTATAAACGACTGGTATTTTTGAAAGAAAATATTAAAGAAAAAAAGCATTCTTGTACCAATTCGTTTTCTTGGATGAAACATGGAATTTTTAGACTGGTCGATCTTAGCAAGATGAAAATAAAATAAGTATTGGATCTACTAAACTTGATGGTAAAAGGTATTATGCAGTAAACAAATATATAAACTATGGGAAAGTTTTGTATATTTATCTTGTTTTTATGAAAAAAAACTGTGTTCCTAATTCCCTCACTCGGATATTTTGATTACAAGCTGGCAACACTGTCGATAAGTGACGTCACTCGAAGGGTATGACGTGCATCGGTTTTTGTTTTGCAAAGAGTATATTTACATTTATATGGTAAATATTTTGAAAACGGCTTAAAATTTTAAATAAATTGCCAGTAAAAAAATATTTGTTTGAAAATAGTGAAGTTCGAATAATATGCTTTGAATACGGCAGTATCTACGAGATATTGGCAGATATATAAGTGAAAAAAAGAACATTTTTAGACGAAACCTGGCTCAACGAAAAACAAGGGCAACAAATATGGCAGGATAGAAATAATCAAAGCTCTCGTCAAACATTTATAGAAGGTATGTCTACTGGTTTCAAAATACATGCAGGCAAAGGTCGCAGGTTACTAATACCACATATAGGTAGTGAAAATAAAACATGTAATTAAAGGAGAAAAAAAAGTGAGACCTAGACAACACGATGAACGACGAATCTTTTAAATTTAGTGATGATGATACCTTTTTAGACCTTAACTTTGCAAATTCTTGTAAATGTGATATAGACATTTTTAATATTAAGAAAATAAATTTAATCCAGTTAAATATATAGGGGAAAGTCGGGTAAGATGACGAAGCGGGTAAGATAACTAATGATATTTTTTTTGTCGTCGCTATTATTATAAATGCCCTGTATGGTGGTGCCATCTCCTCGAGAATAGACAAATTAATTTTCCAAGGCAAATCATGATTTCATAAGCCGTCGTTGCTTTAAAACACGTGTGTTTGTTTTCCGGCAAACTGTTATAAGAATATTGTTGTGATTTTTAACATTTTCCTGTAAATTTATAAGGTATGTTTATGTAAAATTGTGTTTAATTATTGATGATAGCTGTTGTTAATTGCATGTGAATATAATTTTTGTTCATAGTTCGTGTACTGTGAAAATATAGTTAGGCAGTTTAAACATAACCTTCATGGGTAAGATGACGCGGTTAAGATGACGAGATCGTCATCTTACCCGCGTAAAACGTTGATAATTTTCTTTTCTTTACAGAATGCCACAAAAATATATTAGAAAGACCAATCGGCGATCTTGGAGTCAGATAAATTTAACAGCAGCCTTATTAGCTATAGATCAAGGCCAATCTTGCAATAGCGCTGCTGCACGATACGAAATTCCGGAAGCAACCTTACGCTGCTATATTAATAAAAGACGCGAGGGGAAGGATCTGCCAGAACATGGTGGAAGACACCGTGACACTTTTAGTGTAGCCCAAAGTGAATGTCTTGCTACATACATTAGAGACATCGATAGGAGAGCATTTGGACTTACAAAACCCCAACTTGGACGACTGGTATTTGAATATGCAGAACAAAATGACATACCTCATAGATTCAACAAAAACTTAAAAATGGCAGGAAAAGATTGGATAAAATCTTTTTTAAATAAATACAAGATAAGTCTACGAACACCTGAGGCTACATCGGTAGGACGCCTTATTGGTTTTAACGAAGTCGCTGTTCAAAAGTTCTTCACAATTCTGAAAGAAGTCCGTGAAAAATACAATTTTGATGCAAGCCAAATATATAATGCGGATGAAAGCGGGCTCTCATCTGTGCCAACAAAGTTGCCAAAAATTTTATCTCCTACTGGGTCTCGACGCGTTGCAAGAATCGTTACCGCAGAGCGTGGGAAAAATACCGTTGTCTGTGCCGTCAATGCACTGGGTAACTATGTTCCCCCCTTTTTTATTTTTAAGCGGATGCGTATGAAGGATGAACTACTTTTTGGAGCACCTCCAGGGTCAACAGGAAGAGCTCAACAGAATGGCTGGATGTCCACCGAGATATTTTTACAATATTTAAAACATTTCCAAAAATATACTAACTCTACGCCTGAAAGACCCATTCTTTTGCTTGTCGATAACCATTCTTCGCACATTTCCTTAGACGGAATAAATTTTTGCAGGGAAAACGGGATTGTTATGGTAGGATTTCCACCCCACACCACTCACAGGTTGCAGCCTTTAGATGTGTCATTTTTTGGACCTCTTAAGACATTTTTTTCACAAGAATGCGATTCATTTGTTGTCAATAAACCTAATGAAGCCGTGACTGATAAAAATATTTGCCAGATTTTTAATAAAGCATATCTAAAGGCTGCCACGGTTGGAAATGCTGTGCAAGGATTCAGGCGATGCGGAATTGAACCATTTGATTCTCATATTTTTGGCGAAGAAGATTTTGCTGCAGCTAAAATGTCAGAGAGAGAGATTTCTTCTCAAGAAACTGTTCCTGAAGCATAATATGACACAGTAACTTCGCAAGCAGGGATAAATTCTTCAGAGTATTCATCGGAAGATGAGCTGCCCTTAATTCACTTTGTACAGAAAAATTCTTCTTTATCTGTTCCAGGAGAAAAATTACACACTGAGAATAATATTCAAGCAAATCATAACTTTATCCAACTAGATAATACTAATGACGCCAGCTTAGCACGCCCAAATGTATCAAGTGTTAAAAGATGCATTTTTGGATCATCTTTTAGTGAAAACGCCGAGTGTTCCAGTTCCAGTGGAATCCAAAAAAAATATATCTCATCCCAGTGTTGCGTTAAAAAAAGTAAAATAGAAGAAACGATGTCGCTATGGAAAATACGTCCTTTTCCAACATATGAAAGATCAGAAAACAAAAAAGGAAGGAAAATTGATGCAAGTATTATTACCGGGACTCCAATGAAAAGACAGTTAGAGGAAAAGTTAGCGGCTGAAAAGCAAAAAGAAGAGGCTAAAATTTTAAGAAAGCAGAAAAGGGAGGAAAAAAAATCCAAAACAAATAGAAAGAGTCAGCCGAAACTCACTGATGAAAATAAGGAAGCAATATGCCCAGGATGCAATGAATGTTTTGAAGATCCACCCAGAGAAGACTGGATTCAATGTTCCAAATGTCAAAGATGGTGGCACGATTCCTGTACCGACTATTCTGGAGTGGGAACGTACAAGTGCGATTTATGTTAATGTATACTTCATCTTACCCGCGTAGGTTCGTCATCTTAACCTACTAGTGGGTAAGATGACGAATTTTTCATACAACCCGAATTCTTATTTGTTTAAATAGTCTGATTAGTTTTTGATAACTTATATTATATTTTTATGTACATTAGACATTAAGGTTTGCATGTAAATTAACGCACATTAAAAAAAATGTAACCAACGTTAAAAAATAAAAAATAACTGTTAACATCGCCAACTTACCCGACTTTCCCCTAGCTGTTTTTTTGTACACCATAAAAAAAACCCAAACGTTCACCACTGTCGTAAGATTTATTCTAAATTATAGTTTTCCGGCCCTATTATGAAAGATAAAATTACGGGTGTGTCGATCTATACAATGTTAAAACTAAGTGTACTGTAGCTGAAAAGATATACTTTTAGTCTAAAAATAATATGTTCACACCCTATGTAACCCTAAATTTGTATTTTGCATTTATAATAAGGGTTACTCGGGCAATAGGAAACATAGTAATAGTTTAAAATGTGCCATTTTTGAAACCTTATTCCAAACACCCTTAAAATAGATACGAATGCTACTTAATTCATAGTATCCCTAGACCCCTTGCAATAAATCATAACACACAATACTGTGGGTTAAACAAAGGTTTTTGGATTGCTTTTTTGAGGACTGCAAATTTTTTTTTTTAGTTTTTAATTTATTGCTCTTAAACTACTAAACAAGCTACCAAAGCAAATTAAATATCATTTAAGATAACTATAAAGGACACTAGTACGAACCTAAATATTAAAAAAAAAATACGGGGCGTCCCGCTAAAAAAATGTCATAACAATTTTTTGAGCTTTTTTCTGTAATACATCTATGATACAGTAGTATAAAGTCAGCATATGAATAAATTTTCTAACTTATCTCGCATAGAAACTATGAAAGCTAGACGCACTGCAGCACCCTGTATAACATGTATTGTATTTTCTTTTTATTTCTTTTATAACATGCATGTATGTGGTTAAGTTAACTAGCATTGATATTATTTGTATATAGAAGCTATAGACTTCGCCTTGTACCTGTTCAATAAAAATGTCGTTTTGAATCTCAATCTGAATTACCAAAATGGATAATTGATTCGGCTGATTAACTCCATAAATCGACGTGAATTTTGAAGCGATCTGTCTTAGTCCTGTATTTAATTACCTTGCTTTCACACTAACCCATTCCACACAGCACACGGAATATGAAATTTAAAACTCAGACACGCACATTCCTGTAAATCATTCAAATTAATATAACAGTAGTTTACTAGTTAATCGCGCCTTAATTAGTTCATATAACCAATTACAAATAATAATTTAATGTTTTTAAATTACCGTATCACTTAAAAAAATATATACTAACCATATGGTAAAAACCACATTCCTTAGGAATGACGATAAAGGCAGTTGGTTAATCGTTCGCCTTTTGTAAATACCTACGGATGAAGATTATTATGTTATTGGTGAATTAAAATGCAAATTTTGCTAAAACTAAATATTTTCTGGGTTCAAATTGGATTTTGTTTCAAATTATTATTGAAAACGCTTTTAAATGTTTCTGTTCCTAGATTATCAAACAAGGGTATGTGTATCTAATTTGCAAACGTTATCATAAAGATTCAGGTTTGTTTTGGCTAGTTCAGGTTCAAAACGTTACGAACCATGAATATCTTTATCAGTTTTAAAGTTATAAGCAGTTGAATGTAATTTAACCGCAAAAGTTTGAAGCGTGAGTGTGAGTGAGAGTGATAAACATATCCTGTCATGAATATTGAATGGAAATAATCACATAGTGTCGTAATTTAGAAATCCCCAACGCGTAAATCGGCAAAACAGAAAAGGATACGCTATAAAATTGAAAATAGTTTTAAAGGAACTGAAAATATTTGAATTTATTACAAACCACAAAACATACAATCGTTAGAAAAATATAAACAAAAATGCACCAGGTACCCAATAATTTTAGTTAAGATATTCCCCGACAGAGAACATTTTTCTTAAATATTTTTATTTAACTGAAACATTCGGAGTTGGCCTTTTGGTGAAATGTCAATAAAAAAAACATTCAGATTATTATTATATTATAAAGGCCCCAGTACACGTTTGGCCAACTAGTTGGGCCAATGAGTTGGGCCAACGTGTACAGAACCACTTGGCGTAACTTGGTGATTGGCAGCCAGCGTTGGTTTACGAACCGAATGGTGTCGGTTTTTCGTGCACACATCAAAGAATCTTGGCGCGATCTACCAAGCAGCCTTCACACGTTGGTTGGTCTCTTTATAGTTCGTGTTTGTAGTTTGGTGCACCTTTCTATAAAAATTGAAAGCGGTACAAATAAATTGCCGCGGCTGCAATGGTTTCCACATCCATCATCCTCGTCAAATGGCCAATGCAGATTGAGTAACTCCACCAACGTGTAATCACTGTACTGATTTTTTGCCCAACTCATTGACCCAACTAGTTGGCCAAACGTGTACTGGGGCCTTTAGAACAGAAATTAGGGATGGCCACGAATAAAAACATCGATGTTTACATCGAAACTAAAAATTAAAAAAAAAATGTTTTTTACTTAATTCAGATATTAGTCATCAATTTTTTTTTTGTATGTATACAAAAACAGTCTCACAATATAAAACGCAATGCCACACTCTACGCTGTTGTTTAATATTAATAAATTTAATGCACTCTCAGAGACCGTAATATGCAGAAGATAAATCACATGAAATGGACAAAACTGTTTCTCTATTTTTTTTTTTCTATTTCTCTTCTTCTAGTGTCGCAAAAAAACGCTTGAAAGTGCTTGCAGCCTTTTAGTATACCCCCGGTTTTGTTGGCGAGTATAGTACTGTGGATTGAACTAATTGTGGACCCCCTTGTTTACATAGTAAATAATACATTAAATTACGGATTATTTCCTGACCAACTAAAACTAGCCATAGTAGTACATATATTTAAAAAAGGCGATGAAACAAAGGCCGAAAGTCCGTCCTATTAGTTTGCTCCCATCATTTATGGATATGGGTAACCGTATTATGGAGTTCATGTTAACGCATGATCTCTTTAACGGGGTTCAACATGGATATTTAAAGGGCAGGTCGACTCAGACAGCAGTGTTTCAGTTTGTTGAGCGGATATTTTACGGATTTTGGATGACGGAATGATCCCCTTGGGAGTATTTCTTGACCTCTCAAAGGCATATGATACATGACTATGAAATTTCGCTAGACAAGTTGGAACTGTATGGAATTCGAGGATTGGTCTTGAGACGGATCAGATCATACCTATCGGAAAGGTACCAAAACGTAACAATAGGTAAGGGAAAAGAACGCGTAACATCTAATAGAGCGGAAATAAAACTAGGAATACCACAGGGAAGTGTATTGGGACCTCTACTATTCATTATCTATGTAAATGATATTGCAGAACTACTTTCTATCGAAAATAACTGCACTTTAACAAATTATGAGGATGATTGCAATTTCCTTATAGTGGCTCCAAGTCTGCCCAGTATTAATATAAGAACTGAACGAATAATGATGGGAGCAAATGAGTGCTTTGCCAAAAATAAGCTTGTGTTAAGTAGATCAAAAACAAATGCTATACTATTTAAAACCACAAGGTCTACATTGGAAGAAATGGAACATATCGTTGTAAATAATGGTCAACTAAAACTGTCAAAGACGACAAAAATTTTGGGAATGATCTTGGATAGTACTCTATCATGGGACCATCATGTAGAATATGTTCTTGGTAAACTGAATAGGGTATGTTACACTTTACGCATTTTAGTTAGGGATAGGCAAACATGTAAAATAGTCTACTCTATGCAAATTTCGAATCACACGACAGATACGGAATTTTATTTATTTTATTTATTTATTCTGACTACGTTACTAATATAATATAGTTTGTAGCAAGTCTTACAAAATAAAACAAAATTAAAAATTCAGAACAACAGTAAGTACAGTTAAAAAATAGAGAATAAGAAAATAACACAAGAAACAAAACAAAAAGCAATGTTACTAACAAAAAAATTAAATTAAAAGAGCAATATAGAGTCTTGAGTCAGATGGTCAAGGTACGGGCTTCCTGAACGAACTCCTCAATGGAGTAATAAGCCTTCTCAATTAAAATTTCCTTTAGCTTATTTTTAAAACGATCATTTCCCAAATTGTTCAAGTCCAAGGGTAGGATATTGTATAGGTGAATCTGTATTGAATTTTTTTTAGATTTAGATAGTCTGAAATTTGGTTCAATTAAGAGATTAGCAGAGCGAGTGCGATAATTGTGGTTCTCCGCATGAGTCCGAAACTGATGCCTCCTTATTTTGTATGGGAAATGTAGGGACGTTGAACGATTGTTTATATGTCAAAAAAGAGCAGTAAGAACAATACTGGGTCTCAATATCAGAGAAAGTTGTAGAGGTAAATTTAAAGACAACCATCTTCTGCAGTTTACATACAGGAATATGTTTTATTCTTTTTTAAAAGCATATCCTTGTTTAGATACGGTGAATCACAAAATAAATATCCAACAAGAACGATGAACTATACTTTCCCTAAACATAAACTGACATTGTACGAAAGTGGTGCTTATTACAACTGTATTAAACCATACAATAGTCTTCCAAGATACATCAAAACTTGTGACAACAGTAAAAAAGTAAAAATAAACGTATTTAAATTACTGAGACATTGAAACGTATAATATCGAAGAGTATCTTGTAAAAATCTCAAATTGGTAGCGTAAATTTTGCCTACAATATCTGACAATATTTCATTTTATGTTATAAAAGAGTGTTTATTGTTATAATTATTACTCGATGGTTTTTGTACAACAATATCTTGCAATGTGGTTTGAAAACATCGTCTGCCAACGACGCAAATATTTTAACCCACTCAGGGTTTACACGAGGATCCACCTAATCTGGATTAAATACACTTTTCTTATTTGCCATTTTCACCAAAAATGTAAGTTTTAGGCTCTTCCGAATTTCATCGGCATGAGATTGTTTCGGTCGTGAGATTTAAATTCCTGTTGCATACAGGGTGTTTTTAAACCCATTACAATTGTGCAGAATTTGATTGTTTTCGAAAACTAGTATCCGTTTCGTCTAGCCAGCAGTTTAGAATATAAGATTTTAATAATTCCCGGATTTTTCTGGGATCAAATTTTCTAAATCCCTGGATTTTCTGCAGATCAACACAAAATCGTATCCGGGATTCTGAAATTTTCTATATTCATAATAAATTTTTATTATATCATTGGCTCTAGCCCATTATTAAATAAGAATGCATTTAACAATGGACCCAACAATAATAACTACTCAAATGAATGCTATTGTGCCTACAACAACAGCTGCCTCTATTAATATTCAAGGTTGTTCAGTGTCTTGGTTTTTTTTTGTGGTGGTTGCCAAAATATTTGGCGCCTACAAGTGTGACAATGCTGTATAGTTATAGGTACTAAGTGCATGCATACCTCAATTTAAATTTTGTGAAAGTATTAAGTAACATAATTTGTTACTAGTATACGGGGTGGAGGCAATAATTTGATAACATAACAAAGAGTGGAGTTGTGTGATTTTACTGTTGATAACGTTGGACTTGGTAGGATTTTCTTGACGATGAATAATTAGTTAAATATATTTTTTGGAGTGTGCATTTCAGCTTTTACCGGTCTTTTGAAAGACTGTTTTATTATCTTCATTTCACCAAAAGTGAACTTATGTAATTTGCATATTAAGCCGACGATATTGTACCCTTGGGTGTACCCATTATTTTTGAAAATTTTGAAAATAAACAAAAATTTGTTTTGTTAGGTAGTTTTAGTTCATTACTCCTAAATAAGTATCGTTTTATGTTTTTTTTTGCTTGTTTATAAGTGAATCTTTTGAATGTTTAATTAGCTCGAAACTTATTTTCGTTTTTTGGAAATTTATTAGTTTTGAGGATGCCATGTTGTTTTTTATAGTAGTTTCTAAATAAATAAAGTTGTCTAAAATCGGGTGTAAATATTTCGGGAATAATCACGGGTTTGGAAACTTCTCTGCATTACAAAAATCTTCCGGTTGGTTAGGTTCAAATTAGGTTATTTTAGTTGTATCTCCCCATAAAAAAAGTGTAAATAATAAACGTAGCAGCATTTTTAATTTTTAATCCTTTACGTTAAGTTTTGGTCAGAAATGCGATGAAAATAATTTATTTATAAGAGTTTTGCCCAATCCAAACGACATTATATCAACTGCGCAAAATGAGACGACCCCAACGACTTTTTTATTTTGGCAACGAGCGGACAATGGTGTCTTTAACCTCTTCCTGGAATCCGCGAATAGCTTCATAAACAATTTTAAAGCTAGGCGCATATAAGCATGACCATCAAAATTTAATGTGAATGACATCAAAAACATTACTAAAAAGACATTAGGAATTTCCGTGCATGTATGACTAGGACCACCCACCAGCACATAATATGAAGTGACGTAGTGTAATAATATAAACGTGTGTTAAACTTTTAAGCCAAGAAATTGTAGTTTAATGTCAATGCACAAGAATGTTTGCAACAAATGGAAAACTTTGCTAAAATTAATCCGAAATATATGTACAAATTGTTACAAAATCGCTGCAAATCCCAAAATCAGTGCTCGAATTCACCACCGCATTCGCAGAAATCGTTCGAAATCATTACCGACATAATTCTCGAAATCCCGAAATCATTTTGGTGGTGGGGATGACAGACTGGTAAATAATTTGCCCATCTGTCATTCATTGCGCATTAATATTTTAAACTATACTGCAGGTTTTTTTAGCAAATTTTTCATAAAATTAAAATTGGATAAAAACAGACAAAAAAAACCGTCGAACTATTTTGCCGACAAACTCTCTTTGATTAAACTCGGAATTCCGACGAAATTCTGACTTTAAACTCGGAATATTGCTCAAAATATTATTTTGTTTCTTGGGGTGTTTTCTACGCCTTCATGGAAAATATTTACACTGCCTTATTTTAGACAAAAATTTGGAGGCGATGTTTTAAGCTATCGGAAATTGTTATAGACAGACGATTTTTAAATTCCATTGTTTATTTTACGGTTAACTTGTAAAATAAGTATTTTACTAAAAAATACTTAAAGATTTATTTGACTTTTAAATTTAACCTTAAATTTGACTGTACTCGACCGAGAACCCGGCTTTTAGAAAAAAAAAACCGAAGAAAACAAGAGTACAAGTGACCCGAAACATCCAAAAGCAGGGTTGCCTTGACTTGAACCAAATGGTTTTTTTGAAAAAATCAATGATTTAGTAAATAATTTTTCAAAATTTCAGATTTATTTGCCTTCAATTCACAAAATCTGGCAAATGTTGGCTGCTGACAATAGATAGGTGATTCCCCGAATTCCGAATTTCGGATTAGTATATCGATTTATTATCTACCATTATAATAGGTGTAGGATATAGGTGCATATTAATAATATGTGTGTATTTCATTTTTTTTTGTTGCTAGAATCACCGTTTCATGTTTCGTTTATTAAAGTTTGTATTAATATGTTATAGGTAACTAAAACCATTAAACCACATCAAATTTATATTTTCATACTCCATTGTTTTAATGTTTACCTACTGTTTCTTTTTATTGTTTACTATTGTAACTGTGGTACAACTGAACATAAAAATAATGAAATATTACAAATCTAAATAAAATTCAAAAATTCAATAAAGAAATTCTGATTTAAATTGAAAAATATAAACTTTTTTAAATAGCACATCCTGTATATTATTATGTTTTTTGATAGTTTTTATAGAACTCTTCAACTTTTATTAAGTATGTCATATACCTATTTTAATAGTATGCGATTTATTTTGATTTTTCTGATTTTTACCCCTTATGGTAAGGAACGTGCAGGGAAATATAGTAAAAAGACTAAACATGTGCATCCAAGTAGACGGGCATATTTTTGAACATCTATTACGTCATAATAATTAGAAATTAAGTAAGTTAGTTAGCAGAAAAATTATTGTTATTTATTTTATAGCGTTAGTCCCGTTAATGTAATAAAAACAAGGCTAAAAATGAGAAAAATCAAAATAAATCGAAAAACTATTAAAAATAGGTATATTATGTACTTAATGAAAGTTGAAGAGTTTTATAAAACCTATCAGAAAAAATAATAATATACAGGGTGTGTCATTTAAAAAAGTTGATATTTTTCAATTTAAATTAATCGAAATGTATACATTTATTTTTAACGCCCTGTAGCATCTAACTTAAATTTCGTTACATGTTTTATTTTGTCATTCCAATAGAATGTTTGTACCAAATATGAGTATTCCACCTTCAGAAACAATGACGAAAAATTAAAATATTAGAACCACTACTAGGTTTAAGTATATAACATTATTAACAAAAAAAAAGTTATAGAATTTCATGCAGAATCTAAAAATAAATTAAAAAATAGGGTGTTACATTTAAAAAAACTTATGTTACCTATATTCGCCACGCTTTTTTGAACCACCTTGTATACTCAAAAATAATTTTAAACTGTAAACCTTAATATTTTCTAAAACTCTCGTATTTAACGTTTTTTGGTAATTCCCGAAACAAATGAGATAATGAACTTTACTCTATGGTCGACTCACCCTGTATACCAATACCCAACTAACTCTACAATATTATTTTTAATAAAAGGGATTGTATTATTGTTTGTTTCGATTATGAGATTATAAATGTGAGTAATTATACAAACTTTGTCATTATGCCGCATAGAAATACTGAAAAATATTAAATTTATATTCAGTATTTTTTATTTGTTAATAAGTATTTTGTGTAATTTTAATGCAATTCTGCATAAGATATATTGAAAAAATGGCCATAGTCATCCAGAGTGTATGGCTAAAGTCACCCAACTTGACAATTTTCGCTTTGAAACGTTTAGTAAACAAATCCAAAGTTGCACAATGATTGAATATCGTTTAAATCAATGTCCTACTGAATTGCGCATAAATAATGCATTTTAAACAATCAATACACCTAATCAAAGCTTTTGCTTAGGTAAGCGAATAACCCTCAGACTAAACACAGTGATTTTTATTTTTTAGCCGAATCAACAAAATCGCTTGCAAGATTTATTAAAAAAAAAGTCACCCAACGTACGGTAGTCAACTTTGGTACGGTATTTGTTTAGCAAATGTTTCATACTGATTGGATATGATCGATAAAATAATTGTGCCAACGAAGCGAAGTAGTTTAAACAATTGATATAATCAAAACTTTTGTTTAGGTATGCGTAAGATCCTCAGACTAAACACATCGATTATTATTTTTAGCTGAATCGATAAAGCCGCTTGTGAGAATTGTTAAATAAATGTTAAGGAGAGCCACGTGCTTTTTTATCATCAGCCAATATCATTAACAGTATAATCACGTGATGTTATCGTTTATTTTCGTTGGATAATTTAACACTAAAATTGCTTCGAATATAAACATATAGATAAAGTTGGAATTTATTACATTGCTAGAATACCAACTGACGTACAAATTAATAAAAAACTACGCGACGCGATAATATAATTATTAATTATTATTATTATCCAGTGCTAGTGTGGTCTTTGTATACATCCACGACTTTATTAAAATTTTAATGGTCCATTTTAAAGATAGGCAGTTATTCTTATGACTAAAAATCAGGGTTGAAAGTATTTAAATCGAAATTCCTGATAAGTTATAATTAAGAGAAAATAAAAACTTTCAGTTTTAATTAATGGTTTATTATATCAAAAAAATAAAACCACTGTACCTAAATATTGTTTATTTTAGTTAATTGTAGTGCTTTTACAAAAAAACTAATTTTGCAGCTTTTTTCGTTCCTAATCGATTTCTGAGTTTGGAATGGACTAAACCAAATGTTAAGAAAATTCTCTCGACTGATGCGGAAGAAGCAGCAGCACAAAGTAATTGTCTAATTATGAAAAACTCTTTTTGAATAATGGGTATATTTTCTTGCGACTTCCACCAATCTATGGGTCTTACATTCTGAAGAATATAATCATGAAACATAATATCAGTGAAAGGTTCTGATCTGGCAAGAAACTTGACTGTGAGTGGTAGTAAACCTCTATTTGGGTCTAATTCTTTAACAGCTTTTAAAGCAACATTTTTTTTACTCTCTATTAGTGTTTGCTGAGTTTTTGTTGAGTCAAGGAGATATGCCAACAAATGATATGGGGTTATACACTGCTCATAAACTCATAACGCCTCTTAAATTTTGGCAGTTGATTTAAAGTCGAGTTTAAAGTCATGGCCGTTTTTTCAAAATAAGTTTCTAATATTTTAAATTATTCCACAACATCTGAAAGACTGGCACAGTTTCTCTGTAGTCTACTTATTGGAGGGTTTTCTTGTTCTGACAGGAATTTGCAGCTCTGAGCGTTTTTCGACAGGAACTATCTTCATTAAAATTTGAAGAAAGGTGGGAATAAAATCAAAAACGTGTTGAAAATAGCAACTTATTTATAGGAAAAAATAGCAAAAATAAAAATAATAAAAAAGTCGAAAAAATCAAAAAAATCGCGATTTTTGATGTTTTTCAAAAAAGTCATGATTTTTTTAACCCTGCTAAAAATGTTAAAAAACTGTATGCTTTTGGATGTCCTATTTTTAAAATCATTTTTTGGTAATCCGGTTTTCACTCCCAAAATCCTTACAATTACGAATTACAACATTTGTACTTAACCCCTCGCTTAACCCTTAACCATAGACACTCGAGTTAAAGGTTAACCTATATATATTTATGACCCATTATTAACTATAACTAAAACTAAGCGACATATATGCACATGATTTTTGAAAAAAAAAGCGAAGACCTGAGTAAGTAAGTATACTCACTGAGTATACTTACTTACTCAGGTCTTCGCTTTACTCAGTATGACTTTTATTTTATTGTCATTTTAACGACTGTTCGAATGCTTAAAAAATAAAGGAGCCTATAATTAACCAGAAATCAAAATATCAGTAATTTCGCACAAAGTGAAGGGGCAACACGGAACTAGATTTTTGCAATTTAGCAACCATAATAACTGCATGACTTTCCTTCTCCGAAGACATTACTATTCCCCGGCCTGAGAGCGAAGAAATTTATGATTCATCTTCGTAGAATTAAGTGTAATCTTGGAATAATTAACACACGTTCTAACCTCGTTTCCTTTGCTAAATGTCTAAAAATAAATATCGTAATGTATGGAAACTTCCAAACGACAATAGAGTTAGGCAAGAAATTAAATAAACAACACCATTACCTAGGTACTATTACTTATTCAGGGACGGTTAACATGCAAAAAAAAACTTTCTGCAGGAAGTTCATTCACCATAAAAATCTTACCAAGAACATCCTGAAAGTTAAAATTTCTAGTTCGCTTGTTATTATCTATTAACTACAAAAAAAAAAAAAGATTTTTTACACAAAGTTTGTTTGTGAAGCAGGATATTTTCTAGTCTGTTGCTTAATGCGAGAGAGTAATAAATTGAATTGAATTATAAAACAGTGGTTTTCGCTGTATTCCATAGGTGTAGTCCAATTATTATTTATTTATGTTTATTGTCAAGGGTCCCGAGATCGGGTAGGTAGAGGCACAACCTACCTGTGCGTCACTGTTTCAAAAATTTGAAATGTTTAGTTACTTTCCGGCAGTTGTTGGAAAACTTCGTTCTTGAAAATGGCTAGCGTTTCTGAATTTGTTGCTGATAAACGGACTAGTAAAGGCTTCCACACACCGACGCGGCCACGGCCCCGGTAGCGGTGGCAACCAATCTAAACACATAAAAATAAATGAATGAAATCATACCAGCGCGGGCAGATCTAGATCAAGCGGCCTAGGACAGCGTTCTGATATGCGGTGACGGACGGTCAAATACAACGTGTCAACTTTGACTGCGAGAAGTGACAGTGGTAATGGCAAACATTATAATAGAATTATTAATAGAAAATGTTAACTTATATACCATACTTTTTGATTTATAAGGGCTAAAAACGTGGGACAAAGAGCTAATGCTAATAGTAACAAAGCCTCTTCTTCCACATCGTCTATCATAATACAAATAAAAATAAAACCGGAACGTTTAAAAATATATTTTCGTATACATAAAATCTGTAAACGGCAACTACCTTACAGCTCCACTCACCGCTTTGGTGTGAATACGCCCGACCGCTAATATGATCGCCACCGTCGGTGTATATAAGCCTTAAAACTGGGCTTTCTAAAAATGAAAAAAATTTTATTCTCACTATTATTCTCAATGTGTTCGACGCTCCTCGCCACCAAAATTCAACATTCGGAGTTGCAAAAACAGTTGAAATGTGTTCGAATGACTGGAGTCGGACAGTCAACATATACCGACTTGTGCACGAGGATAAACGCGGCCCCATCAGGTCACCAAAGAGAAGTACAGGAAGAAAAGAAACTGATGAATAAATGAGAATGAAAAGACTGCTATCAGAAGAATCATTCATACACTCGTTTTATTTAAAAAAAGAAATACCTACCTTGGACAAAATAATGAAATGAAAAAGGATGATTTCATTCCACCATGGGGAAGAAGAAACTATGGAAAACTTTGAAATTTTTGTTATAAAGAAATTCAAAACAGAAAATCACTGTTAATAGAGCAAGACGAAGTCATCTGTTGGCGACGACTATCTTTGAGGGTAATTAGACAGTTTTGAAGGGAAAACAGGAATATCTATTATACGGACGAAACTTGGTTAAATGAAAGATATACCGTGAGTAAAATATGGCAGGATAAACATATAAAAAGCGCGAGGCAAGCTTTCATGGAAGGATGGTCCACTGGAATAAAAGCACCCTCGGGAAAAGGTAAAAGATTAATATTTACTCACATTGGTAGCAAAAATGGATTTGTCGATGGCGGCTTACTAGCATTTAAATCAAAACGGACTGGAGACTATCATGAAGACATAAACGCTGATGTCTTTGAAAAATACTTCCAGCAAATGCTAGATTTTGATTGTGTCAACCATAATGTTCTTCTTCAAAAGATGAAGAAATATGGCATAGATGGAAAGCCTTATGGCTGGATTCAATCATTTGTTGAAAACCGCACACAATATGTTAGTGTTAATAACTTCAATGGAAAGTCGAGGAGACTGATAAATTCGTCAACTGTGGATATTAATGTAGGGGTTCCACAGGGCTCTGTTTTAGGTCCTGTGTTGTTTTTATTGTATTTAAATGATATAGATCATGTAGGTCCGGAGGCACATCGTACAGCTTTTGCTGATGACGTTTCTTTTCTTATTTCGAATAAGTTCTCAAATATTCTCGAACAAACATCTAATAATGCGCTTCTTGAGCTCTCCAGTTGGTTCGGACATAATCATATGTTTTTGAACGTTGACAAGACACGGTTCGTCAGGTTCCACAGTAGACAAAAACAGGTAGAAAGAATAGATCTTCGTATCGATAATAAGTCCTTATGCCAAACTCGTAACATCAAGTTTCTCGGTATATGTCTGGATGAATGTTTAAATTGGAGGGATCATTGTGAGCATGTTGCGGCTAAACTAAATTCATCATATTATCTGCTGATAAATTTAAGATCTATTTTAGACAAAGATCATTTGGTGATGTTATACTATGCTTATGTTGAATCACACCTAAGATATGGGCTAGCATTTTGGGGTGTTTCTACACTAAGTAAAAATGTTTTTATTAAACAAAAAAGAATTATAAGATGTATAGCAGGTGTTCCTGGTCGGCATAGTTGCCGAAACCTCTTTAGAAAATTTAAGATATTGCCTCTTCCTTGTTTGCATATACTAGAATTAGCTATATTTATATATTGTAATAAAAGTGATTTTACTCAGAATAAGGACATTCACGGTTTCGCAACAAGGAATAGACATAACTTTTGCATCCCAAATGCTAGAGGTATTATATCATACAATTCTCCTCGTAATCTTGGTGTTAGGATATTTAATCACTTGCCTGAGGATATAAGAAGTTCTCCTAGTCTTATGAATTTTAAAAATAAGCTAAAGACCTATCTAATTGTTGAGTGTTTTTATAGCATAGATGAGTTTTTAAGTCGTGTGTCATAAAAGTGTCAAATGTGTGTTAAGTGTTTTTACACAGATATATGTTGTATCTTTTTTATTTATTTATTTATTTTACTCTATTTAGCTTGTAAATCTTAGGTTTAGCTCTTCTTGACTATTCCCCTACAATTATTATATATTGTCTTTTGGGAAAATAAACGATTTGATTTGATTTGATTTGATTTGAGATCTTATTAGTCCTGAGTCTGTTATAGTCATGTATAATGCCAGCTTAAGAAAAATAATTCATACTTATTTGCTGATGACACAATAATTTGTGTGTCTGGAAAATTTTTGAAGAAGTAGTTAAGGTTATGAATAGCGAGCTAGAAGCATTGTATAACTGGTTGTGCCAAAATAAATTAAAACTGAATACCTACTTACTCCAAAGACAAAATGTACGATCATTGCGAGCGTCATTGGCTTAAGACCAATATATGGAAAGTTTTCTGTGTCGGGTTTATCTGTTAAAATTGACAACGTTTATATTGATTAAGTGTCGGGTCGGAAATAAAATATTCTATTTTGGACCCGGAGTTACATTTTGTAAACAGGTTAAGTACATGTATTGTGTAAACAATTAAGTAAAAAAGGGTTATTTTGGCTTATCTCCAGTAAATTATCACAGTGGGCCAAAATGTTGATATGTTGTTCATTACTGATATCTTGTACACAGGAGGAAATGGGCAGGTTGCAAATTCAGTACAATAAGGTAATTTGAACAAACAAACATCGATCCGAAATATGTTAGATTTGCTAATATAACTACCGGTTCAAAAGGCAACCTTGTTAGAGGGTGGCAGAAGTAATAATAATAGGTAGCGAGCGCAAACCAACCACTCGCAACGTGAGTCGAGGTCATTTAAAGTACCAATTTGAATTT
This sequence comes from Polydrusus tereticollis, assembly GCA_963920685.1. Taxonomy (NCBI): domain Eukaryota; kingdom Metazoa; phylum Arthropoda; class Insecta; order Coleoptera; family Curculionidae; genus Polydrusus; species Polydrusus tereticollis. The sequence continues at coordinate 24,335,779 of OY987328.1, forward strand.
GGTCTGTCTACATAGTAGACAAAACTAGGGCAGGCTCCGGCCCTGTAACACAACGTAATGTAAAATCTGCATGTTTATGACAACAACAATGAAGGTATAAGTTTATTTCGCAATATCACGTCTGTCTGACGCTGACGCAGCGTATCTTACATCGCACTTTGAGTTAGTGTGGTGCTTGCTCTTTTGATATTGTTATAGTATAATGACTAAGAAAATTTTGTTTTATCACAATAACCATAACACAACAACAGAAACATTCTATATTTTGTTAAGATACAGCCAGTCAGATCAGATTTCCAGATTGTAAGGTTAAGTCTCTAAAATCAAACACTCAAGAACAAAACGTTTATATTTTACGTATGCTCCATTCCACAACTATTCGTTGATTTCTCGACTGCAATAAAATTTAAATGACAACCCTCAGTCGTAATCCCAATCATAAATAAGCTGCCTGATAAATATCTATTGTATCGGCACCTTTGAAAGGGTACAGGTCCTGATTACCTACTAATTTCAATAGTTTAGGTTAGCTATTTTCAACAAAACAACAAATATAAAATAATAGGTAAGTATCTTTATTTTAATCATGTAATTAAATAGCTATTAATATTTATACAAAAATACTAATCTACAATATTATAATAATACAATATTTAACCTACTCTATATTTAGCCCTGTTTCACTATCACTATCGTCTTCATCTATGCCTAAACTAATTATTAAGGGCCTTACGTTACTATTAATTATTGAATGGATGGGTTTGGCCATTATATCTTTTACTGTCGTTAATGCAACTTTGGTCAAAATATTCGTTTCACTAAAACCTGCACTCCGGTCATACCCTTTTTCTAAAAGGGTACAGTAAACATTCTTTATGATGTTTTTGGCATCAAGTGATAAATGTTTTTTCTTGCTCGATAACACACACGAAAATACCTTTAACGCACAGCTTGACAAACACCAAACGACTGATGAACTAAGATGAAAATACTCTGCTTTTTATTGAACACCTGCAATTTGCCATTAACCTACCTAATATACCAATATAATAACATAATTAATAGTAACGTAAGGCCCTTAATAATTAGTTTAGGCATAGATGATATTATAATATTGTACATTAGTATTTTTGTATAAATATTAATAGCTGTTTAATTACATGATTAAAATAAAGATACTTACCTATTATTTTATATTTGTTGTTTTGTTGAAAATAGCTAACTTAAACTATTAAAATTAGTAGGTAATCAGGACCTGTACCCTTTCAGAAGGCACTTATTTATGGCTGGGTTTAAATTTTATTGCGGTCGAGAAATCAACGAATAATAACTGTGGAATGGAGCATACCTATTGATATCGTTCAATTTTAAACGAGGGATAAACCGCTCAAGCAATGTTGTGTACAAGGGTTAAAAACTGTAAAAAGCAATGCAAGCAAAATACATAAATGAATAAACAGAAGTAAAAGATAGAGATACCTCACTTAAAAAGGCTACCATTACATATACAGGGAAAACGTAAAGGTTGGAACAAAGTCACTTAAAATTCATGTGTATTTTTCGAACAAACGCTCGGACCCGTCAATTTTTTATTTTTATTGTGCATTCTTTTAAGCTTATTTCATGCATACATGTTGTCCCCAAAGCAAGTTATGAGGGTTTATTGTATTTTTAAATGGATACCCCTATTTTATAATTTTTGTGAATTCTGCATAAAATTCTAAATATATTTCATGAAATATGTGATATACTTAAACTCAGCCGTTTGCGAGAAAATCGATATTCGGATTTTAACAGATAATTTTTCTATTATTACTTAAATCATAGACACTGTTCTAAATAAAGCCTTCGGTTGTTAGGTTATCACACTGACAGTGATTTGAGTAGTTTTGCGTCAAGTCAAAGTGTCTGGCAAAAGTTATTTTGATAATATTGTAGTTTTAAAAAATGGTACGTTTGCTTAAGTGGAAGAAAGCGAATAGAAATATTAATAATGATCGGTTATGGAGATGGAATGCGCACACAAATGGAAGCTTGCGAACTCTTCAATAACAAGTATCCTCGTAGAGAACCAACATCTCGATCTACCGTCAATAAAATAGAAAAAAAAATATAGAGATTTAGGTCACGTTAGAATTATACGAAAGGTCGACCTGCGGTATTAGAAGATACACGATTAAATGTGTTATTGTCGGTTCAAGAAGACCATCATAAGGCGAATAGTACTACAGTACTACTGCTTTGGAAAGTCATATCTACGAAGCATCCGTCCTAAAGTATTTCAGCTACGAAAGAAATTTAAGGAATGTGGTACAAAACCGAGTACAAAACACAACATTGTTGCCGTAATACTCCGTTTAAGTTTCCATAAAATCTTAATGTGTATGGAATTAAAATTTATTACATAAAACAATTAGACGTATGCATATCCCTGTATAGCGTATACACCCTGTAACATATATCCCGTTTATTTTCCTCCTTACATTGCAAATTATAATCGTTTAAGTGGTGAAGATAATAGATAATATTTAAGAAATATTAATTAATCAATTATTTTGGCAAATTTGGCAACCTATGTCTAATAGAGCGCGGAATCCTGGGCCAGAAATTATCACATGTGCCTTGATACTGGTTTTGTCTCTTTCTATCGTATATAATATTGAATTTGTAGGAAGGTGCTTGTCATCATGACATCTTTAGAAATTTTACAGGCATTGGCGGAGTTCAGAATTATATTATTTAATTTAATTAATTTATAATTATTAACAATTATATTTAAATGTATGTAGCCTGTGCTTGTCAAAATGAAATCGCACTACTTGAAGCGTATTATATAAATATAGAGACATGTTCCTGTATTCTTATGTTTTTACGAATTTAATAACTTATAAATATTAACATGAAAAGAAGCACCGCGCACGCCTATGCCGCTACAATTAAAACTGACTTTTTTACGCCTTTTACCCCCCTGTCTTCTCAGCCGTCGTAGCCACAGACTCATAAGTTAAGATACATACATAAGTTTAACAATGCATTTTTGAAAATATTTTCAAAATGTGCATTTAAGAACACAATCGAGGGGGTAATACATGTACAATTGGCCCGAATTACTTCCGAATTACGGGAAATACTTCGAAATACGGCGAAATACATCAAAATATCGCGAAGTACATCGAAATACTAGGAACTACCGCCGAATTACGCGAAATACCGGTAAATTTCGCGAAGTACTTCTACCGATTTCCCGCAATACCCGTATTTTTAGTAGGGTTAAGAACTAATATTTCAGTTATCGACGAGACATCGGTTGAGTCGCACTGCCGCAAATAGGAATATACAGAGTAATTTTGTGTGTGTGAAGATGCAATATTTGATAGTTGGTAAGCATAAGTGTTTCTTTCAAAATAGGGTTTGTTTGAGGGATTGGGTGTACCTATTATTTCCGAGATTATTTCAGTTTTAAACAACTGTGGAATTTTGTTGTGCAGAGTTCCTGGAATTAGTAGATAGTGAGTAATGAAATTAATAAAGCTAGTGAGAGTGCAAATGTCACAATTTTCTTTTTTTAATATTTATTGTTATTGTACACCGCACTACATGCGAATTTAACTGAATAATTTATTTGATTTTCAAATTTTTCCAAACAATACAACATGAAAGTGACATTGACAAGTGAATTTTCACACATTTCCTCGAATCTTGACCCTTTTTTAACTCGACTGCTACCATTTCAGATTCTTTTCGAAATACCACTTTAGATAACTTCTAGGTACCTAGGTAATGAATACCATTTTCTTTCTTACTACTACTTAGTACAACTAACTCATGCATGAAACGCTGCATATTTTGATGGTTGCATTAAATTGTATAAATGGACAAAATTACAAATATCGCATTGTTATGGATTTCAAAATTCATCTCAAGAACCTTACAAAAATAAACTTTAAGTCTACATGCTGTGCTTTGGATTTCTCAACCTTTCTACTTAATGTTTAATAACTAGTCTCGTAACTAGTTATTTTATGGATATAAACTCTTTGTATGTGAAACAGATTTGACATGGACGAAGATTCATTTTCAATACTCTTTAAAAAATTAAATATAGAAGTCGATCTGCCGAATTATTTAAAAAAACTGCTAAAATTCAACGGCTTTGATACGTGGCAAGCACTTGCCTATTATACCTCGAATTCCCAGAAAATACCTCGAATTACCGCGAAATACTTCGAATTACTTGCGAAATACATCGAATTACTTGCGAAATGTCTTATTCTCGCAATACGTGTACATTGTACATATTTTTTAGAGTGGTTACCCCCTCGAACACAATATATTGAAATTTAAAAAGTTAAAGAATAAAGTCGTTCACGCATTTGTTTAAAAACTGTGTCAGTTAATCTTAGATATATCGACTTTTCTTACAACCTGAGTAGGAATGCTGAAGATTTGGTTTACATAAAATTATCTTTTTCTACACGTTTCAAACGGAATATAAAAATTAATTCGATAGAAGAATAACGCCTTTTTAGTCATTCATTAAAATTCAACGCTTCAGTAACCAAATTTAAATTAATTGTATCTGTCCTAAAACTTATTAAATTATTTCTGGTAAACCAAGTATGAAGTTTGTCGGTAAATACTGTAAAATACCATCATGTAAAAATTTACTAACTCATTAGTGGCGGTTCACTGGTAACTTTGAAGAGTAATAAGTTATTAGCTAAAACGCTTTTAAACAAAAAATCATACGCTTGTGCTGTTGATATAAATTTTAAAATAAGATAAATTTTAAAACAAGATGTAATTTTTTTAATTTAGGCAAAATTGTTGTGCTCTTACGCTGGCTAAATCCCTTATTAATTTTTTGTGAGTAATTTGTTCGATATTAGGTCAAAAGATTGACCTACTTTCTTAACTTTACTTCTGCTGGTAACATTTTAGAAACGTAATTAATAATTTATTGTTAATTAAGTATACTCAAAGTCCATAAATTCTGCGAGTGACTCATTTAATACCAATCACCAAGCGACTGAATAAAAATATTGTACAAGTTAATGTTTTTTTATTCATATAGTATCTTTGCCGCTACAAATACATTGAACTTAAGCGGCGACGGTGTCATACAAACCGCAATCAGCTAAATGCATTTAAAATAGCACAACGATTCCGATACTGGGATTCTGATCGCGGAGAAAATAAATGTGGCAACACACAGAAATCGAATTAACAACTTCAAAGATTTGAAAATAAGCGTGTCGGCAGGATTTTGGCGCTGCTTGATTAGCTTGTGTTTTTATGATTAATTTATCGATAGACTTTGTCAGTTTTTTTCCAGTTTTTGTAGTATATATATATAGGTCGTTCACATATATATTGTTTTGTGTAAATATATTGAAATTTATTTAGTGTTGTTAAGTGCTTTTATTTGAGTAAACTGTGGATATTAACGAACCTTCAATTAGTCCGTCTACGAAAAAAAATTTGAAGTAGCATTAAAAACGTATACCATGGAATTTGGGAGCGAAATCCTGAACTAACCACATTGGATGCTGTAGAAATATGAGGCACCTTAAAGAAACTTTCCTCGCGCAGTATGTTCAGGGTTTTGAAAGGCTTAAGGAAATGACGAAAAACAAAATAGTCGAGGAGTCCAGACAAGAGGACGAAAAAAAATCCTGATGAAAAATTATTGTATGGTGGTGAAAATATTTGGAAAAATGGGAAAAAATTACATTACACCGACAAAACATGGCTCAATATAGGGCACATGGTTAAGAAGTTATGACAAGATCTAAATATTAAAAAGTCAGGCATTTATGGCTGGATTTTCACAAGGACCTAGTGGAAAAGGTCGTCGTTTTATAGGATCAGGTCAAGTATGTGACGTTCCCGCGAAATATCGTCATTGCGTTCTATATTTTGAAATGCACACGCCACTGGAATTCATTCCACTGACGTCGCACAAACCGGATCTGTCTATATGCTATATAGTGATGAGTCACTGACAGAAATGTTGGACTTTGAGTATAGTGAGATTATATTATTTTGACTCACAATATTGTATATAGCCTTGAACCCTTAAATTGTTTAATAACAGCCTCCACAATTCAATGTTCAAGAGAATTACTTCAGAGTTATAGCGATTTAAATAAAGAACATTAACCTATAGTCCGAAGCACAAGGCTTACCCTATAAAAAGAATCTGAATAAAAAAAGTGCAATATTGCAATCATATTTAGAAAAGTTGTACGCACGTTTATGACACGCCGATCTATAGACAAAATGTACAGGAAACAAACAATTTCGATATATACAAAGTTATAATTGCAAACAATAATATGCTTACCGGTTTGGGTAGACTGCTGACATGGGCGAAATTAGATCCCGGAGGAGGTAAAATTGGCCCTGTAACAAAAAAATATTCAGGTTATCTAGGAGCTGATGTCTCTTGGTGTGTTTATGTGTTTTGCCGACTGTTCTTTGATTCGAATGAGGTTAGTTAAACTCTCGGTTAAACTCTAAGACACCTGTTAATTTCTTACCCCCTAAAATTATTACCTACATACTAGGAAGCTTGCGTGTATAATCGAACAAGAAAAATGTCAAAAGTTCATTTGTAAAAACTGCTGGCCATCAAAAATAAATATACTACCTATAAATCAATATTCAATACCTACATGCATGTGCGTAAGCATGATGTTTTAAGCCAATAAAGTTCTAGTGATATTTTTAGTATCGTTACTAAAAGTTTTGATATTTATTTCGCTCAAAAATATTTAACTGCATCATTTCGTCCGTGATATCATTGTTTTTTGTGGAAACAATGTTTTAACTGGAATTCTAAATAAGGAAAATTGATTTTGTTAGTTGAAAATATGGTTAGTCAGGTTAGTAATAATTCATAATTGAATAAGTAAGCATGTTTCAGAATGATAAAGTTAATTCTTGTATGTAGATTACGAAAAGCAGAGCGAAAAGCTTCATTCTTTTTATAAAAGGATATTTTAAAAATTCCTAGAACTGTAGCATTAGAGGAAAAAATTGATATAGGTACTTTTAAAAATTTAAATAAAAACTTTTTCACGCGAATTATGTAAAAAAATTTATTTCATACTGTATTGTAAAACACACCTTTACATATTTGAATTTAGTCCAGAAAATAAGGTTTTACAGCAATAAGTCCCGTAAAATTTTTTTATCTACTTTCATTTAGTAATATGAATTTTACAGTTCTGTAAATCGTTTTGTAAGGGCATCTATTACAGCACTAGTGCTGTAATAGATGCCATTACAGCACTAGTGCTGTAATAGATGCCCTTACAAAACGATTTTTAATAGCAGGTGCATTTTTATTTTTAAAAATGCCTTTTGCCAAATATTTTTATTCATAGATGAAAGTAGATAAAATTTTGTACAATATTCTTGTTGTAAATTCATATAACTACACTCGATGTTTGATTAAACTCGGCTGACGCCTCGTTTAACAACTTTAACATCTCGTGTTGTAATATGAATCTTTACAACACTTATATCGTAAATAACTATTACCGGACTGAAATTTGTAAGTTTTAGTTTAATCAATGTCAAACACATAATGTTTCCAGCAGTAAATATAAGCACTTTTCAAATATACGACGCAGAGTAAAACTTCATTATAATTTCAAAACATAATTATAATTTTCAACAGAACAGTATGAAATAAAATATTGTACGTCATTCGTCCGGCAAATCCTTTACAGTATTCGTTTCAAAATTCGAGACGAGGCGACTCATACTGTAAAAGTTGATTTACCGGACTTATAACGTAAATATCTTTTAAATCTCATTTAAATTAAATAGACTTTTTTAATAGGGTGAGCGTATCAAGTCCCCTCGTGTTATCTTGATTTACAAATGTAAGAATAACGAAATTTGGTACGTTGTAGCCCAAATTTTTTCAGAGATAACATCGAGGATAACATAATGAACTTTCATAACAATCATGTATAGACGGATGATAACCAACATGCAATGTTAAAAGTCTCTAACAACACTTAACGTATGGGTCGGAATTGTCGAAGACCATTTGATAGGCAAATTCTTTTTACAACCGAGGCTTACTGGAGAAGTTTATCGTCTTTTTTTTTAAAATGAATTGCCCATACTTTTGGAAGATATCTAATTGCCATTGAGGTTGCAAATATATTTCATGCAGGATGGTGCTCCACAGAATGACTAGAATGACCACAAGATTAAAAGAAATAAAGCGATCATAACAACTCTCAATTAGAAGCGAAAAGGAAAAATACTATGACAAAAATATCGATAACGGCAAGGGAGATGGTAAAAATATTTGGAAGACGTTAAAACAACTTGTTGGTATACAGAAACAAACAGCAGACTACACAAATATCGATTTTGGACAATATTATCAGGGTGTAGAGGGAAACATGAACAACTTTTATGCTGATAGTTTAGTGGAAATCTCAGATAGCATAACTGAAAGATAGTGGAATGTTGGTGTGAGGCGAACAAACTATAGTCTGGCCTATTTTAAAACATTAAGCATATATCGGAGCTTAGAAAAGTGGTGCATGGCTTGAAAAATAAAAAGAAAAACTACTAGTTTGACTTAGTAAACTTCCACTATATTGACAAAAAATTATTTGACATGTTTCGCTACACTGTAGCTTCTTCAGAATATGATTTACGAATGAGTGATGACTAACAATTGCAATAATGTAAACCTCTGAGGTAATTAATTTCTGTCAATATAGTGGAAGTTTACTAAGTCAAACTAGTAGTTTTTCTGGTTAACCCATAATATCAGTTATGGACTTCCACCAAGTATCGGCCGACTCAATCAATTTGAAAAATAAAAGCACAAGTGATAGTTTACAGTTTACTTAACATTAAACTTCTGAAAAATCTCTTCGGTGTTGTGGGTGACCCTCTACCAGGGTTGATAAAAATAATGATTTTTTTGATTTTTTTAAAAAAAGTTACCAGCTTTCACAAATATTATTATTTTTAAATATTTCTAACTGCTTATATTTTGTTTTGTTAAGTAAACAAATATTTTTAGGCAGGAATAGTAGGTACAGATACGCAGCAAAACTGGAGAAGTTTTAACATGAAAATTTCGTTCGCGTAGTTTTTGCAAGTTTGCGCCTTTGTCGAAACTTGTATTAACGTGAAAATTTCGTCCGCGCAGTATTGCAAGTTTGCCGCTTTGTCGAAACTTGTAATAACTGGCAGAAACCACCCGGCTATATAAACGAAACGCACTTATTTTAGTTATCAGTAATATTTTTGCTTTAGGGGTTAATCTATCAAAACATTTGAAGTCATGACAAGCCGGGGCAGAAAGGAATTTAGTGTTTGGCAGCATTTTATAAAAAAATAGTGGTGGGCAAACTAGGTTGTAGAGCAGTATGTAAAAGTAAAAAGTGTGGTAAAGAATTGCAAGGTCTAGTGGACAGACTAAAAAGTCATTGGGAAACCTGCAAAAGTGAAACTAGTGATATCAGCAGTGGTCTTGAAACTCTGCATGGTGATTGTCAGTCACAGCCTGGAACTAGCCAGAGTGAAATTATCCAGTTGGCAAAGAAACAGAAAAGCGATAACTGTAAAAAGGGAAGTGTAGGTGGACGTAAAAACAGTGGAAGTAGCGGTAATTTGGATTCTTTTGTTGTGCGAACTGAACAAGATAAGAAAAAAGAATTGGACAGACAAATAGCCAAAGCCGTTTACGCAACAAATTGCAGTTTTCGAGCTATAGAAAATAAAGAGGTTCGAAAGGCCATATAAATGCTAAGACCTGGTTACCTTCCACCATCTAGATTTCAGTTATCATCAACGCTCTTGAATGAAATATTTGAAGAAGAAAAATCTAATTGTTTTAACAAGTTATCTGAACAACCTGTTTGCATGTCCTTAGATGGATGGTCCAATATACATAATGAGCCGAGAATCTGTGTCGTCTTGACTGCAGAGGATGGAAACAGTGTTCTTTTAGAAAGCATAGATACATCTGGTCATCCCCATACAGCTGACTATCTTGCCGAATTGGCTATTAACTCAATAAATAAGTGCAAAAATGAATATAACTGTAAAGTTACCAGTATTGTTATACAGATAATGCGAGCAACATGGTCAGTATGAAGAAAAAAATTACTGAGTCGTCCAATTACCCTATAATTACATATGGTTGTTCGGCACACTTACTTAGTTTGCTCTATAAAGATTTAGAAGCATCGCAGATAAAAGAACATATAGCACATATTGTGAAATACTTCAGAAATACCCATTTGCCAAATGCTTGGTATACAGAAAAAGGGGGCAAGAACTTGGTCTTACCTCAGGATGTTCGATGAAATACACTTTCAGATTATCTTGAGATCTATGTAAATGAGTGGCCAAAATTGTTATTAATATGTAAAGAGCATAAAGATCAAATTGATCCAGTGATTTTTAAAAAAGTTTCAGATATCTGTATTAAAAGGATGGCTGAAGATTTTCTACAGTTGCTAAAACCAATTTCTATAGCACTGGATGCAATGCAACAAAAAGGTGCATTCTTATCTCAAGCAGTTTACATATGGAAAAAGTTACTGGCTATTTTTGACAGTATTGAATTTGAAGAAGAAAGAAGCTTGCGTCAATATCAATTATTTAAGAACAGATATGTTCAAGCTCTAACCCCCTTTCACTTTTTGGCGTATATTTTGGATCCTACAATAAACAAAGAAGAATATCCATTACTAGCTGAAGAAAAGAGAGATGCTCTACACATTGTTTCCAAATATTTTGCAGACACAGGATTATTACCATTACTAATTAAGTTGGAAGCTAAGTCGGACCCTTTTCACAAAACTCTGTTTTTAGAGGAAATAATCAAAAATGTAACAGCAGTACAGTGGTGGAGATCTCAAGAAGATGTTTCAGAAATTAAGGAAGTGCTCCCTATAGTAATTTCTGTTTTGTGTGCCTGCGCATCGTCTGCTGATATCGAAAGGATGTTTTATACTTATGGATTCGTACATTCAGATATAAGAAACAGACTTGGCAGTGACAAATCAGCTAAACTAGTATTTCTATTTAAGCATTATAACACTTAGGTTTTTTTATATTTTTTTTTTGTTTAAATTAAGTATTTTTTTTTGTATTAAAAAAGTTTTTTTAGTTTTAATTTTTTAATTTTTTTTAAGTTTTATTTTTGTAATAACCAGCTGTTCTCTTCGATTATTATAATAAAATAATAAATAACACCACATAAAAATGCGTCTGGGTTTTATTTTTTGTATGAACAAATGCATTTTAAGTGTTAAAGTTTTAAAACTCTTTTTTAAATTAATCATGATTAAAAAAAAATCATCGTGATTTTAATCAATTGATTTTAAACATCTCAACCCTGCCCTCTACTATATTTGATTAATACATCCTTAAGTACCAGCAAGTTCCCTAATAAATTAGAAACAAGTGTAATAATTCCGATATCAAAGGTGTCAAAACCAAATAGCATAAGTGATTTTCGCCTGATAAATCTTCTACCATTGACAAATTACTTGAAATCGTAGTGTGCGACCAGTTACGAGATTACCTTGAAAGAAATGGACTACTACTATACAAGGGACAGTCTGGGTTTAGGAAAAATTACTCCTGCAAGTCTGCACTGCAATATTATGTGTGTGCGGTATTGAGACAAAATATGAATGAATCAAAGATTATCTTAAGTATTTTTTTCGATTTGCGTTGGACTGGATTAAGGATTTTCTATCAGATAGGTATCATCAAACCAAAGTTGATAATAAAATGTCTACAAGGAGAGACAGCAGTTGGGGTGTACTACAGGGGAGCGTTTTGGGGCCACTTCTGTTTATTGTCTATGTTAATGATCTGCAGGAGGGACTGAGAAACTCATTTGTTAATTTATTTGCGGATGACACCCTAATTTCTGTCTCTGGTAAAAATTTCAATCAGGTAGATACAATAATGAATGAATGAATACGAATGGTTGTGTCAAAATAAGTTAAATTAAATAATTTGAAAACAAAATGCATGGTTGTTGGATCTATAGTGGACTGTCAAAGATAATAAAAATGTAGACCTTTTTTTAAACATAAATGGAGTTGTAATTGATTTTGCTTCTAAAAATAAGTATTTGGGGGTTACATTGGATCCACAATTGTGCTTCAGTAATCATGTGGACTATATGTGTCGCAAAATTGGTAAAAAAATAGGGTTCTTTAATCGGGTATTGACCTGTTTGTCTCAGTGGACTAAGATGTTGGTGTATAATACCATTATATTGCCACACTTTTGATATGCATGTTCTTTATTAATTTCTTGCACTAAGGAGGAAATTCAAAGACTGCAGACTACAAAATAAGGCTATGATCATCCTACTAAAATGTGATAAATATACCCCAATTAATGAAATGTTACGGTCATTGCAATGGTTAACCATTGAGCAGTGCGTTAAAAGAGCGAATCTGATATTAATTTATAAGATTGAGCATAAATAAGAGCCCGATTATTTGCAATTGTACCTGGAAAAGAGAAATCATTATGAATACAACATTAGGTCAAATGAACACTATGCTATTTTCAGGGTAAAGACAACCTCTGTACGAAAAAACTCTTTTTTACGATGGAAAAGTCATGACTCCTTAAAAGAGTAAAAGACGTAGGTGGCGCCCTGTACAAGTGGGAGCCATACTTACATCAAGTTCGAATTTCGCATTTCAAAAACCCCCTGGCTACTAATTTTAGTTCAAATATCGACATTATTTCAAAAATATTTTAGAAAAAAACCAAAATTAAAATAAAACTCTCCGAAACGAATCATTTCCGGACCTAGGTAGAACGTTTTTTCCTTAGCATGGAAACTCCCTAAATTTTCTCGCAATATTAAACAAACACCCTGTATATCATATATTGCAAACTTTATAGAGGACACTATCACATTTTATGCATTAGCTAAAACATTATAACAGCTATAAAAAACATGTACTGGTAGGTAATTCTGATTATTCTACAATGTGTTTTCACACTGATAACAAATTACCTGAAACCAGAAAGTTTACTTAACGTTGGAAACGCCCGGCTATATGGAAAAGGGGAAATCGGTGGTATTTACGTCGAAACATCCATTAATATGAATTCAGTCTTTTCTGGAAACACCGACTTCCACGGAAAAATATGATATTAGTTGTTGATTGTATTAATGAATAATCAACAATTTATCCGAGAATTTATCTAACTAGGGATTGAAAAAAATGTCAAAACCAATATTTGCAAGCCGCTTCTCCAAATAGGAGGATTTTAAGTAAATAATATACAAACGCACTGCTATAACGATTCACTATAACACAACGGTTCGATAGGGGATAGTTAGTAAAGCCACAAACAAATTTATTCTCCGTTTTTCTTATTCCAGAAATGTCGGCTCTTTTATTAGTTATTAGGTTACCCTATTTTTAATTTCTTTGCTCTTCGTTTAAAAAAAAAAACGGTATGTCCACTATTTTGAGTTTAAGTTTAGTCTATCTTTAAAGGATGCAAAGTAATAAATCAATCAAAACCGTCTTCTCCATGGGCGTGCAAAATCTTTCGGCATGTATAGATCTAAACAGGCCTGAATTTTTAGATTTGTGCAAAATTAGAACAAGTAGTATCGACATTAAATTCAAGTTTTGTCTTCAAATATATATTTTAATAATAAATTTTTTAAGCTTAAAATTATATACAGCTGTACCATGTACCTGGAATTTTAGAAAGCAATTTTATCAAACTAATTAGAGTTTAGGCACTTATTTCGTTTCTGCTCTAATCATTTTATTCCTTTTTTTTGTGGTTACCTGTTTGTCATGTAGTTATTATGCCTTTATGGGTGCCTCAATTGGAACAATACAACTATTCATATCTATACATACCTACCTTGGGACCTTGGGTGTTTGTTTCTCAGTAAAACTAGTCAAAGTGTAAAGTGTCACTGTTTTTTTAATTACATATGGAGCATTTTCAACAATTGCCTAAATGCGCTAGAGTCGGTCCATGTACAGTAAATGAAAAAAAAAATAATTATTAACTGTTACGATTTTACTAAAAGTAAGAATGCGGATTTGAGTGTTGACAATGCAGTGCCATTTACAGCAGATATGCGAACGTTGGGAAAACAACAATATATTAAACTTTAAAAAAAAAAAGTGTTGGCGTCAAACCTTCAAAAACTTCTCCAGGACGATCAAAACTTGAGCTAGATGACGTTTTAATGCAGAGAATAAGGCAAAAAGTTCATAGTTTCTTTAAAAAAAAAAGAAATTCCCACGCTGGATAAAATTTTGTCCTCAATCCGAGAAGACCAGGACTACCCATTTATGTGTAGAAATACGCTCTGGAAAGCATTAAAGTTAAATGGGTTTTTAGTGGAAAAAACATAATAGGCAATTGATTTTTAACAAACAGAAGCGATATCGTCTGTTGGAGAAGAAATTACTTACGAAGCATCCGAAAAGTCAGAAAAGAAAACAAAAAAATATTTTACCTAGACGAAACATGGCTAAATGAAGGCAATACTGTGAAATTTTGGCAAGATAAAAATATTAAAAGTTCAAGGCAAGCTTTTTTGGAAGGATTGTCCATAGGATTAAGACCGCCATCTGAAAAAGGACATCGACTTATCATAACCCATATTGAACGTTCTGAAGGCTTCGTTAAAGATGGTCAAAAATATGTAGTCGATGAAATGGCAAAGTTATGAGGAACATCTGTGCTCAGACTGCCTCCTTACCACTGCGAATTAAACCCGATCGAACTTATATGGGCTCAAATAAAGACAGATGTCCCCAGAAAAAGCACGACTTATAAAATGATGGATTTAAAAAGACTCTTTATTGTAGCTCTGGGTAAAATCAGTGCGGAAAAGTGGAAAAAATGTATCGATCATGTGATAGAAGAAGCCAAAATGTGGCAGGTAGATATAATAATCGAAGAAATGGTTGAACCGCTTATTATAAACGATGTTATTAAAAGTTAATCTTCCGAATCGGACTATGATTAAGTCATAACGACAAAGTATTATTCAATTTTTGAAAATACTTTGTTTGTAAGATTCTACAGGGTGTGTCAACAAGTTGTTCGCCTTTGATAACGCCTAAACCGCAAGAGATATAAGAAAAAGTTTTATATAAGAGTTATAGGGTTTGCAATGGAGCATATAACGTAAAAATATTTTGCGTTATACAGGATGGCCCAAAATATTGGTACTACATAAATTTTTTTTTTAAATGAAACACCCTATATTATATAGTCAACCAAGCCAAGTCAACACGAACATCTCGTATAATAAATAGAACAAATAGTGATATGGTTACGTACCAAGTATTTTAAAGTAAAAATTTTGTTTAATTCTATTGATTCCATAGGCAACTATGATTTTTTTAATAAGTCAAATAAAAATCATAATATACCAGGAAATAATTATTTACTTGACAACGTCGCAATCAAATTCAAAAAAGTAAATATGACTGTAGAGATCCTTTCTAGCGGAATCAGAAAGAGAAAAATATATAGGGTGTTTCATTAAAAAAAAAATAAATTTTATGTAGTAGGTAGGTACTAGGGGATCCAATCCCGAAAATCCGGGATCCCGGGATCCCGTAGAAAAATAACGGATTTTTAATCTCGGGAAATCCCGGGTTTGTAATCTCCGTCCCGGGATTGCGATATTATTTTTTAAATTAACAGCACCGTCCAGTCGTTCCATAAATCATGCCCATTAATTTCTTCACACTAAATACTTATCGATCGATAAAAGTGATTCTACGCAGCTGGCAACAATAAATGCCGGTGACTCCCCGTGCCCTCTAATAAAATTAGGTTTATTTTAATAAAACCGATACTTTTGAAATAATGTTTAAGTTTTGTGTCAGTTTATTGAGTCGTGCAGAAGAAGTTCGTTGTTGTCTGTTCGCTAGTGTGTTTTACGTATGAAAATCACGATTATTATGCAGGTAGGTTTAATTCTTTAAGTAATTTTAAAACAAATCGATATTATTATTCATAAATAATTACGATTATGCATTATGATTGAAGATTGAATTAATTTGTTTTTATTTTTATACATGGCCGAAAGTGCACGCAAGCCATCCGAGTCAATATACAAATCTCACAAAAGGAAAGGTGATGATCAACAGTCCGTTTGGTTTTATTTTTTAACGGAGGCAGTAAGTAGAAATACTGCGAAATGTAAAAAATGTCAAGCCATTTTGCAAACAAAAGGTGGTTCAACTAAAGGTCTCTTAACTCATTTACTAAAAATACACGGAATAGATATAAAAGCAAGAAGAAATGTACAGGAATCTGGGCCGTGCGTGGAATCGTCATTGGCATGTACAAGTAAAAGTGCGTTATTAATGCCAAAAGAAAATAAACAAACAAAAATATCAGACTACTTCGGTTTTAAAAATGACAAATCGTTAGAGGCTTTTTTGGCACGTATGGTTTCGGTGGATAATATTCCATTCTCCAAATTTGTGACTTCGGCCGATTTAAAATATTTGTTTGCAAGCAGTGGTATGGAACTTCCGAATTCTGCTAATACGGTTCGAGCAAAGGTAATGAAATATTGGAAATGGAAAGGTTTCAAAATGGAGGCCAACGTGGACCCAATCTCCAGCTAGCATACTATATCCTGTGCACCATACCTCCAACCAGCGTGGAAGCTGAAAGATGTTTCTCAGCCGCAGGTTTAATTTTAACTAAGTTTCGCTCATCTATGCTACTATGCTAGATGAAACACTGGACAATTTAATTTTTTTGCGTTATTTTCTTAAAGAAAAAAAGTAATATTTAGAGATACATGTCATTTAACCAGCCTTTTTGTTTGTTTTTTTAATTATGTACCCAACTTATCTTTTTTGATACGGCTAATTAATGCCTGATTACGTGTAAATGTATTTTATTTTATGTTGTTTTTATCTGATTTCAACCAATAAAATTGAAAAAAAGACTTTTTATTTAATTTTAAATCCCGGGACCAATCCCGGGATTACAAGAATGGCAATCTCGATATCCCGGGATTGGAATATGTAACGGGATTGGATCCCCTAGTAGGTACCAATTTTTTGAGCCATCCTGTATAACGCAAAATATTTTTACGTTATGCTACGTTGACTTATCCTGTATATTATGTCTTGTTTTTGTAATTATCTTATATAAAATACTATCACCCATTGTTATTTATTAGTTAATACGATTTTTTAAATGTTTTCATATGTTATAAATACCTACGAATATAATATAATACAATTTTAGGAGAATAGGCACGTTTAAGGTTTTTTAATTTAAAAACTTCCCCAATACACGCTCCTGGCTAAGGGATTTTCCCAATAACAATGGTAAATCCTCAAATATAACAATAGCTTGCGAGAAAATCAGGGTGGACCTACCTAAAGAATTTGGATCCTTTAATGTAAACACAATAGATTTTAAGTGATGGTGTTTAAATTGTTCTTGATACCCCGGTATGCGTTTCGCATATTTAATGAGCATTTATTACTTCGCGCCATTTAAAGATAGATTATAAACAAAAAAATTTAAATTAGGATATTGATTAGCAATAAAAAGGTCAAAGAAAAAATGCAGAAAAGTACGCTGTGGCTCTGTTAGCTTTTTGTTATTTGCTTAACTAAAAATAGAATAATTATTAGGGATCGACCGATACCGATATCGGGCAAGAAGGCCGATATGGTCGATATACCGATACCGATATCGGTATCGGTCGATCCCTAATAATTATTCTATTATCTATATATATATATATCGGCCAAGAGTATATCGGTATCGGCCGATATATTTTTTAAAGAAATTAAAACATAAATTTATAAAGTAAAATAAATAAATAATTAATTTTTGAGCTCAATTTTAGTAGTCTGCACTCCAGAAAAATCAGCTCCTTCAGCTTTGTCGAGATAAATCAAAAGTATCTTAAGTAATGATATTATTTCCGATATAGATGCACTGTTCTTACTAAAAATGTTGGTAATCTCTTCAAAGGGTTCTAATAAGTTTCATAAGTTTTTTGCTAGTTCCCACTGGTGATATGCTAGTTCCTTATCTTTTAAAGCTGAATCATCCATTATAAATATATTTAAAGCGTTTTTTTTTCTACCAAACGTTCCAACATATAAAAACTTGAGTTCCATCATGTAGGTACATCCTGAACCAAAGATTTTCTCGCCATATTAGGAGTCTTTTGAATATTCTTTAGTCTATCACAAGCCAAAGAGGAGTGACTAAAATAAGTTACTATACGCCTCGCCAATAAATCCATGATTGATCGTTGACTTTCTATCGAGTCTTGTATGGCTTATTGTAAAGATGTATAAAACAAGTTTGGTGTTTTAGTTTAACTTCGTCGATGCCCTTTTTCATGTTGGCGGAATTGTCAGCCAAAACCAAAAGAACCTGATTATGAACTAACTTCCATCTCTTCAGTAAATCATTTAACATCTGGGCAATATTTAAAGCTGTATGTGTTCCTGGAAAATGTTTGCAGGCCAGTACAAATGAACATCTTTCAGTCGTTTTAAAATTTATCCAATGAGCAGTAGAACACATAAATGGATTGTTATTGTGTTTGCACGTCCATAAATCTGTAGTTTCAGAAACTTTAATGTTTTCTTCTAAGGAAAGTGATGATGATAATTTTTCACTAATTGCTGAAGAACATTTTTGGTAAATATCAGGAAGTATATTTTCTCTAAAATATTTATCAGAAGCATATTGTAACAAGGATCCAATTTTTTTAAACGCTGTTTAAAGCCGACATCATTCAGAATACTGTAGGGTTGTATACCTATAGCTAATAATTCTCCGATAGAATAGTGAATGTCTTTAGATTTAGTACTATTGATGTCCCATAACTGCATGTTATCAAAGGATTCAAATATCTTTAGCTGTGTGGTTTTACTTGAGCGGGCAGTTGAACAAGACGGACATTAATTGTAGCTAATTTATATAGCAAAATATCTATAATAGAAAATATAGCCGACATATCGGTATCGGCCGATATCGGCTATGCATATCGGCATAGGCCGATATCGGTATCGGTCACAAAAAATCATATCGGTCGATCCCTAATAATTATTGTGCTTGTTTAAATTGATAAGTCATTTTAATTATAATAAGTGATGTGTTTCACCTTATTAAACAGTTAATATTCAACCGTCTGCGAAACAAACCAGCCTAATAAGGAATTTTTGGTTAGAGACTTCTATTTTGAGGAAAGAAAATGTGTAAGCATGGATTGTTTTAGTGCTCCTTCTTCTTTTTGTGGCTGACGAGTCTTTTTTATTATTATTATTTATTTAAATAGATATAAGTATGTCGGGTATGTAGTAACTTTCGATGATTCAAAAATGAAATACAGATATTTAGTGTTTAGGATATCGGAATACCTATATTATTAGGAAACAAGTCAATAAACTTTATATCGACTATACTTAGTTGCAACCGACAATTTCCCGACAACGTAGGCTCAGTCTACTGGTTTAGCGCCAAATTTGAAAATTATTAATTAAAATTGTGCATAAATGAACAAATCTTCACTTTTTTACTGCATTATCTTCCATCGAATATTGGACTAGTTTTTGACCGGTAGTTTTCATCTAATTATCATTAAAATACTTGGGGTCATTTACTGGGTTGTGCATGAAATCTAGTAAATGACCGCGTCTTATTTAATTTTACTTATATACCTACTTTCTATATTAATTATTAATCTTTTAAATTATAAAATTTTGACGTTCCTATTGTCTTTTATGGATTGTGCTGGAACTTAATCAGTTAACCAATTTTTGGAAACTTTAAAAAAGGAAATTTCACCATTTTCACTATCAAAATATAAAAGTGCATTTAAAAGGAGAACTTGAAAATGACAAGTTATTGAGTATATCGAGTAAATATTCCAACTTAACCGAAAATAGAGACGTACCCGTAATATTAATCAACAAGTAGGTCAGAAAGAACCTATTTCGGAAATTGACCAACAATATTTTCAACCAGAAGATAGAGAAGACAACAATAATTATTTTGTAGGTCATGGGCTCTGATAGCTTCACATAATAATTGTTATTATGGAGAATTGATGGAAGTTTCCTTCCCCACCGTGCGGACGCGCGACTGCAGCTTAGATTTCTTCCTCACACAAAGAGCACAATACCCATTTACAGTTTTCTTTGTCCCGATGCTATTTGCGAATTCCAACGGCAAATTGCGAACGTCAATGTCAATTCTATTTTAAGGAATTAGTTGCGGCCATAGCCTCAATACAATGACAATGAACAATAACGTTAAATTTGAAAGGATTGCTAGAGAAGCGCTCGCTCGTCGTACAATGAAATTCCAAGGTATTTAGTAATGATTCTCACGTCAGAGGTACATAAGTCTCTCACGTCAGAGGTACATAAGTCAACTGATAATAAAGTGAGCGAAACAGATAATGCCATTATTGTTATTAATAAGATTTATGATCCACCTAATGATCTACGCTGAAATTCCTTGCAACTTTGTTTAATCTTCTGAAACGGCCGCATTTCCAAAATGCCGAAATCACCAAAAGTATTATTTACAGTAAATAGGTACTAACGAGGGTACTAAGCTAGGTAAATTTCCTTTCATGAAGGTATTTTTAAATTACCTACCGACTAAAGAAATGTTAAAAAGTACCGAATCTTTCCAATCAAGAAAACGATCAGCTTTAATTAAACTACAAAATGTCAGCACAAATTCGTCAGGATAAAATATGCCGATCTAGCCCAACTTATTCTAAAAATTGACATTCTTTTTCTTTGGTGCACCTGTAAAAACCTATTGCAACAAAAAAGTTGTGTAACCTCGACCTAGACCGACCCAGACACAAATTCCGAAGGGTTTTTCCGAGGGTTTCTCTTCGAATTCATAAACAAAAATTAGAGAGCTTGGACCTATCCTATAGCCTGAATAAAGTGTGAAGCGGGGCAAAGACGAGTTCCATAAGCAATACAACATTTAAATTTCAACAAAATATTCCTTGGAAAAAGAGTTTATTAGAAATTATATACACCGAGGCACAAAAAGGTTATGAAGTTTTAGATGTAGGTATACGAAGTGCTGCTGGTGGCGCCATCTGCAAAGTACATCCAAAACTGTTATCAGATCTGGATTTCGCATCCGAAAATACCGTTGATATCAAATTTCGTGCAAATTCTGCTATTATTAAGACAAATATTTGGAAATAAGAATAATAACTTTGACGTCCTACATTTCGAAAAATCGAAAAAAAATCAACTATTATTGGATAAATAAATAAAATAAATAAAAACTAAGGTTAGCTGTGCTGGATCGCCATATTTTAAGGACTTTGTGCTAAGATTTTATTACACACCTTTTATTTTGATGAATGGAAACCCCTTTCTACTTCACAAAGAAATTTTTAAAAAAATGTGGGTTTTGTTTATTATTTGAAAATAGGTATACCTTGTGAATCTTCCGAAAATGGCTGTCGCCGAAACATTTGAGAATGTCACACCCTACCAGTCAGGGTTGACTTGATTTAAATCAAGTGTTTTTTATTTTTTAATTTATGGCTCGATTTATGGTTTAAATCATTTTTAAAAATTTTACATACCGGTTGATGCATGGCTTAGTTGAACATATAGGAAATTAACAGCTAAACAATATCCTAACCGATCATAAAATGCATTTCTAACATTACTGAGTTGGTATTGAGAAAGTCTGTCACATTCTAACGAAATACAGTTTTTTAGCTGGTCTAGATTTTCAAATTTTACCTACATCTTTATAAATAAAATGTTTTCAGTGACCCCACAGAAAGTCGTTTGGCGAAAGGTCAGGAGACCTGGCTGGCCAAAGGATAGAGCCGTGGGCCAATACTATTTCTGTTAAAATTATTTTGCAAGTATTCCCTAACCATATGGGCAGGGCAACCATGCATTTGATATCAGATGTCCTGATTTTCGCGTACCACTTCTTCTAGTGCGGTTTCAATTCGATTTTGTAGTAAGCCCATCAAATAAATAGGTTACTGCTGTAGGGTTGCTTTCCATAAAAAATGGTCCAATAATGTGATGTCCTACAATTCCCGCCCAAATATTTGTTTTTTGTGGATATTGCATGAACAAGACGATGTTCATTTTCTTGGCTCCAATATCGGCAATTTTGAACATTTGGATTGTTGTTGAGGGTGAATGTACATTCATCGGTAAAACAAATATTTCTCAAGAAATCCCTATTATTATTTGCTTTCCCCATTACCTCAAAACAGAATAATATTCTTCGTTCTTCACCACCTTGTCGTAGCTCTTGATGTTTTTCATACTTTTGTAAGGAAAATATTTATGTTTTTTTTTAAATGCACAACACTGTGGTTTGATGTTTTCCTACGCCCAAAAATCCTTGTGCTAATCATTTTATTTTCCTCCACGTGCAGTAAAATATCAAGATCTTTATTATCCCTTTCCTCAGCCACATTGACATTCTGAGTTGAGCATTTACAGTTATTAATAACAGTGCCTTTGGACTTAAATTTACTAATAAATTTAATTAATCAAATGGAAGGGATAGACTTATCAGGGAATCGAACTGAAAACACTCCAGACAATGCTCTTAAACTGTTTCCTGTATGATACCACTTAATCATAGTTACTTTTCCTTAATGGAATAGCTTATATTTAGCGATAATTAAAGCGCCTTCAATGAAAACGTTGTCACTGACGCTACTTTTCGTTTCGTCAATGCCAAATAATAATTTGCTGTATTACAACATTACAACTCTTGATATCAAACTTCGTGCAAATTCTGCTATTATTATGATAAATATTTGGAAAATTTTTAGAAAATATTACTTTGTTTTACATTTTTTTACGTTTTTAAAATTTTAAGTAATAGGTAGTTCTTTAAGTTGTGCTAAATCGCAATATTTTAGCCTTATAGGATTTTGTACAGATCTTTTGGAGACACCCTGTATTTTGTTGAGTAGGAATCACTTTCTACTTTAAAAAACTTTCAAGTAGGTATCTAAATAAATTAATATTATTTAAAAGAAAATATCAAAAATGTCTAGTGTTGTTTATTATTTAAATATACCTCCGAAAAAAATGCCTATCACCGAAACATTTGGGGATGTCACACCCTACCTCACCCTTAAATTATTGGGATACACTCAGCACAATAATACCTGAAACTATAATTTGCAAATAAGGATAAATTAAGAGAATTAAAAGAACACGGATTAGCCATTGCCAACGATTTGTGCTTTGAAGATAGAGAGGAGAACAGGAAACTCAGAAAACACCTGAAGCTGGCTAGAGACCAAGGTTATGAAGCAAGAATATCCGGTCATAAACTTATAGTGAATGACAATCCTTTCACAGTTGAACAGTTAGACAAACTAGAGCTACAAGACATTAATAACACGAGTGACTCAGAGACTGATACCGAAGTAGACGAAGGTGGACAAGAAGAAGAAAAGAATACGCAAACTAAGAAGATAGCAACTGACTCAGAAATAGAACAAGCAAGTAACGTTGGATATAATCAATTTGGAAGATCAAACAAACCTCAAACACCAGTGGCGCAAAAAGGAAAATCCGGCAAGACGTCCAAAAGAAAAAGACAGAAGGTGTCGTACAGCCCAAGATTTACGAGAAACGCTGCAAAAAATAACTAATACTCTTAAACATAAACCATATTCTAGGATAATTAATACATTATAAAGTCGCCGATTTAATACTAATAAAATAGAAATATGCTAAATTACATAAGAAATTTTGATGATTTTGAGGTTGACACGTTGGAAGCCGAAAACACTGACACGTTAAACGCACATCTACAAAAAAACAGTAACGGTTTCTTAATATTTCACTCCAACATACGGAGTATACAAAAAAATTTCATAAGTCTGGAAGTACTTTTATATGATTTTGCGTGCGAACCTGATGTTATCGTACTCACTGAAACGTGGAACCTAAATAATATTGAACAGTTTCACCTACAGGGATACAACAAAATTTATAATGAAGGTAAGTTTAATCAAAATGATGGGGTATTAGTGTACATTAAAAACAACCATGAATATTCCTATGAAATAATCAAGGTTGACTCAATTAATTTCATAAATATTAAAATAAAGCTCAAAACCAAATACTTCTCAATAACAGCAATATATAGACCCAATCCTCTTAATTTAAATATATTTAATTCCAATCTAGATAAGTATATTCGAGATTATTGTAAGAGTGAAACAGAGGTTATTATAGGGGATTTAAATATTAATATCCTAAGCAACATAACCGATGTAAACGAATACTTGGATATAATGAACGAAAATGGTTTTGTCTCTCAAATAAATGGGTATACAAGAGTAGACAATCTCTCACAAACGTGTATTGACCACATTTTCTTTAAGAGCAACTATATCAGACAAAACAACCTAACACCACTCATATTACACTCAAAAATATCTGACCACTACCCCATAATTCTCCATTGCAACAATATAAAAGATATAAGTAACTCAAAAATCGGTTGTTATGAAAAGGAATTTGTTAACTACAATAAGTTAAGAGATATTCTAAAAGGGGAAATTTTTAATGATATTAGCCAAGATGTTAACGTTGCGACTAAAGATTTTGTGAATATACTCAATAAACACATAAAAAAGTGCACATATAAAAAAGTCTTTACGAATAACGCCAAAAAACCCTGGATTACCAAGGGGATATTGCAATCTATAAAAACACGAGACAAATTGTATAGAAAATTTAAATTAACAAAAAATATCGACATATACAATCAATATAAAAGATATAGAAATAAAATAATACACCTACTGATAAAAGCAAAGGAAGAATTCTATAGTATCAAAATAGAGGAAAACAGTTATAACTCAAAAAAGCTTTGGCAAGTTATAAATGAATATAATGGCTTAAATAAAAAAGACAAAGTAACTGGTATTAGGGAAATCCAAAATGACGAAAATACAACTGAAGGTAACTTAAAAAATATCGCAGATATCTTTAATAAACATTATGCTTCAGTTGGAGAAAAAATGGCAAATCATATTAAAACAAATAGTTCAGTAAACAGAAACTACCAAAGACAGACAAATAACTCAAACTCTATTTTCCTAAGCCCGGTGGACTGTAATGAAATAAAATCTATTATTAGGTCACTAAAGCCAAATTCGACACCAGGATTCGACCAAATAACAACTAAAGTTCTAAAAGAAACAGCAGAATATATTAGCATACCCTTGTGCAACATAGTAAATTTATCCTTTTCTACAGGAATATGTCCAGAACACTTTAAGGTAGCGATAATTAAACCAATTTTTAAGAAAGGCGATAAGAAACTAGTAGAGAACTATCGTCCAATAAGTTTAATATCGAATATCGCAAAAATATTTGAAAAGGCATTAAAAGCTAGATTACTTGACTTTTTTAACAAAAACAAAATAATATCTCCCTCACAATATGGGTTTATGCCCGGTAAGTCAACAAATGATGCAATTGCCTATCTCGTGGATAGGATATATGAATGTGTAGATGAAAGTAAACCATGTGCAGGCGTTTTCATCGATCTGGCAAAGGCCTTTGACACGGTGTGCCATAGGGGGTTGTTGTCAAGGCTACATGCAGTTGGTATACGCGGACAAACATATTCTCTTTTTGAAAGCTATTTAAAGGACAGGACACAGAAAGTAGATATACAAGGCACATTAAGTGAGCAACAAATTTTAACCTACGGGATACCTCAAGGCACAGTTTTAGGTCCAATTCTATTTATAATTTACTTAAACCCTTTACTGAACCTGGAGCTACCAGGTAGTATAATATCATTTGCCGATGACACAGCGTTCTTTGTGCAAGGAAAAGATTGGGTTGATGTTGAGCAAAAAATTTCTAAAGGAATAACACAAATTATTGAATGGTTTGATAAGTATCTTCTAACAATAAATATAGACAAGACATTCTACCTGCCCTTTTCTTCTTACAAAACAAATTTGCCCAATACTAACTCCATAGATATTAAAATTCCATTTAGAAATAATCAAAATTGGATAATACAGCGCAAAAATAATGTTGATTACCTAGGAATATGTATAGACTCTAGCTTAAAGTGGGACCAACATGCTATCAATTTAACAAAAAAACTTAGATCTTTAATGTACGTTTTTAAACAGCTATCCAAAATAACTAATGACACAAATATGAGAACCGCTTATTTTGGACTTGTACAGTCCCTGCTCTCGTATGGTGTCATTGGATGGGGTGGACTATATGAAAATACATTACGACCATTAGAATCGGTTCACAAAAGAATCATTAAATCCATGTATAGACTGAACATATTATACAGTACAGAAAGGTTATATATGGATACCAAACTCCTTAGCATCAGACAGTTATATTACAAAAATAGTCTTTTGCACCTTGTAAAAATAAAGACAATAACTGTAACATCAGGTCTTGCGCATTCCCATGAAACTAGATTTAAAACTAGTAAAAACTTAAGAACGCCTAAATTAAAAAAGACAATAGGTGGGCGTGCATTTGTCAGTGTTGGATACAGGCTATTCAACGTGCTGCCGCAGGATTTGAAAAATAATGTTTTTTTGTACAACTTTAAGAGAATATTAAATAACTGGCTTATTCAGAATATCGTTAATATATTGTAACACAGCAGACAGTTAAAAGAACTCTTTGAAAAAAATAAAAAAAAAAAAATTAGACGAAACTATTATCATAACGGGACATAAGAGGATTCTTGTTTATAACTCTTATATAGGAACATGGAATACTACAGTAATACAGTAGAATTATTTTTATTTTTTTTTGGTTAATTGTTCTCTTATTTTAAGTGTTTCTTGATTACCCTATTTTTGGGAACACATAGGGTAAAGAATGTCTAGTTACTTGCTGTCAAGTTTTAAACTTAGCGAATGCTAGACATGATGAATCCTTCTGGGTTTACAAAGATACATTACTAGGATAATTATTAGTAACAATAATTAATTAATATTTATTTATTAATGTTGTATTATATTATATATTGTAACGCCATTATAGTCAATAAATAAATATTTAAAAACAAACAAAACAAAAACTATAGTTTAATCCACATAGATATACGAATATATCATACATGTAACATATCTATACGAATATATTGGTAAAATAATGTTGTATTAGCATCTGCATTTTTTGTATTCTTGTTTCTTAACTATCCAACATACATTGTTTTTTATTGTGCCCTTCGGTTTGTTGGTGCCTTACTACCGCTCTTCGCCCTATTTATTAAGTAGTTATTAGCTCGAAGAATTTTAAACATATTTTGCAACAGGGTTGTTATGTTTAAAACAAAATGTTTGAAACATTTGTTTTAATCATGTTTAAAACAGTGTTTTTTTTTAAGTTGTTTTTTTTTTGTCAAGCTTTACTGAAATCACATAAAACTGTTAAAATAAAAAATATTAAATTAAAAACAAAAATAGCAATATTTATATCTAACGTTTAATATTAAAAGTACATAATTATAAAAACACGTTTAAGACTAGCTCTAGGTCTTAGTTTATCTACCTACCTACAGTCTGTGTATTCATACCGTGTTCCAATAACATAAGCAAATAAAAAGTGTAAACATATAAAAGCGCCTTATAAAAGTAACAAAGACAAACTAACTAAAAACTAAACCAAAAGTCTCCTAGTCATTCTACTGAATTCTACTCTTGGTTTGAATTAAGCTGCTTAAATATGGTTACAAGTTTCGCGGCATTTTCTGTTCCTAATCGATTTCGAAGCTTACTATGAATTATGCCAAATGTCGAAAAAAGGCGTTTGAGTCCTACAGATGAAGCTGAGTGAAGATAATAATTTCTCCAACTTAATTAATTTCAGCATTAGTGACTTTATTTTCGAATCCATTGAACCCAGACTCCCCCGACGAAGAACTGATGTTCCAGCAAGATGGTACTCCTCCGCACTATGCTGCCACTGTGCGTACATGTTTAGATGAAACCTTTCCCAATCGGAAGGAGAGGACCTATCGAATGGACTGCTAGATCGCCAGGCCTAACTCCGCTAAACTTCTTTTTGTGTGGTTACCTCAAATCGAAAGTGTGTGTTGACCGGTCAAACAATTTGCAGGAGTTAAAAGAGATGATCCGAAGGGAAATGCTTGCCATAACTCCGGAATTGGTTGAAAACGTGCAAAAAGTTATTGATTGCATTGGATATTGTCAAGCCATAAATGGCACACATTTTCAACATTTAATTCGATTTGTTGTTCTGTTATTTTTAAAAAAACGAGTCTTACTAGATGGATTTTTTTATTCAAACCTTAAATTAATTTTGGATTCACCAAATGATAACTAAATAGTAAAATACTTCCTGATTTCGCTAGAAAAATTTCTTATATCAATAACAAGTTTAGGACGCGTTTTCGGAAATTTTTTTTTATACAAGAATTTATAATAGATAAGGATAAACAATTGAACGTATATCTAGATTCTCACAGGGTAACCTGACCCGAGACCTGACCTAAATACTATTAATTTTCCGGTAAAAATATAATTTTCTGACTTTTCGGTTTCCCAGGTTAGTGGTCAGTCAACAGCATCGATGCAACATTAACTTAGTACGGACTTTTAGCATACCTAATAATAAAGTGGCATGACTAGAATACACAGTTTTCTAGAACCTGCAAAAAATTGTTTTATAATTGCAATTATCCTACTTTGTTAGAAATCTCTGGCGAATCCACGAAGCTAACGAATGAGTGCAATATACAGGGTGTCTCATTATTATTGCGGAAATTCAGGATGGATTTCTCTGCTTAAAAATATGAAAAAAAAGTTCCTATAAACCTTTGCCCGGAAATGCTTCGTTCCGGAGATACAAGGTTTTAAAGTTATTTTTTTTTTGTTTTTTTCTAAGTAATTTTTAAAATAACATCGATATTTAAACTAAAATTAGTATTAAGGGTTTTTTTTAAGGCGAAATTCGAATTTGATGCTAGAATGGCTCCCCTTTGTAGAGGGCGTCATCTACATGTCTTTTTACTGTTTTGAGGAGTCATAACTTTTCCACTCGCCAGAATTTGTAAACTTCTTTTGACGAAAAATGGTTCTGATTTAATGACTGCAATAAAATGGGTGCCAAGTGCGGTCGTATATACCCGTAAATTCCCAGTATCCATTTTCGGGGCCCGATTATAATTGTTTCTAGGTAAGGTTAAATTAAAGTAAGCTAATCTTAAATGTTTAGAAATCCCCCTATAGCAGGTATTTTGAGAGATTGAATGTCAAGTCTTTATTTCTCACGAAAAGTTTACAGTTGTTTTGCAATATCATTTTACGAAATATTATATTATACGTATAAAACAGCATTATGTGGCGTCCATGACAGAGCTTCTTCGAATGTTCCGTTGAAGAAAAATCATTTATATCTCGATACTAGGAACATTTTAAAAACTGTTTATAGTTCTATACTTAACAGGGGACTTAACGCTAGTGCTGCTGCGAGTGAAACTAGTAATTTGGCTAAGATACCTTTGACTACAATAAAAAGAATCGTGTCAAATCCCATCAAACTAAGAAAGAAGGGTAAAGATGCCGGTTCCAATAAATGTTTCGACGAAGCCGATAAGGACTTAATAAAGCGGAAAGTCTACACCATGTACGAAGAGCAACACGTACCTACATTAGAAATTCTGAAGCAATGGCTCAATAATGACGAAACCCAAATAAGCTGCAGCATCACTAGCTTTTGGAGAGATGTTTAAAATGGGTTTCAGATATCGCACAATTGACAAAAAGCAAGTACCTATGGAATCATACGAGTATAAATTTCCTTAGTCCTTAGTCCGACCCTTTACTGCACCTTTATACCTTCCATATTTATTGTCCACACAATGGAATAGACCCTTTAATTTTATTGCAGTTAAAAAGTCAAAACCAATTATTGTGAAAAGAACTATACACCTATTTATAAATAGAAATAAATATGTTGGTATTTATGGTATTTAAATGTATTTAGAAATATTTAAATGTATTTAAATAATATCCAAGCAAATATTTGTCACAATTTCAATTTGACAGGTGTGTCGATTTCCTGTAGCACTAAACCGGTAAAATCTCGGGAAATTTTTTCGCCCGCATCACTAGTTTCATAGTTATTAAGACAATTAATTTTCACCAATTTCCATATTTTTCTAATATTAAGAAATTGAAAGCTATTTGGCAACATTGTAGAAACTTAAAACTTCAAACAATAAAAAAGTACATTTTTTCTCATTTAACCGATCTCGTAAAAAAAAAGTCCGAGGAACACTATACATAATGTTATATAATATTATTACTTAAACAACTGAATAAAATATTTATAATCGATTTCAACGATGTGTGACCCGTAAAAAAACTTGTTCTAACTTGAATAGCGTAATGGTAATGCATTGTTAATATTTCGCCTGGCATTTCGCGCCAGAATCGACGATTTATTTCTAATTATTTGTATTTCATTTTATTTTTAAATCTATTTATTTTTATCCAAATCTATTTATTTTCATTTACCTAAATGTATTTAAACGTATACTTTTGTATTTATCTGTATTTAAGTAAATACATTTTTGAGATTTGTACACCTATTTATGAAGCGACCTCCCCCTCGGCTTGTACCCAGGGTTGATAAAAATCATGATTTTTTTGATTTTTTAAAAAAATGTACCAGCTTTTACAAATATTATTATTTTTAAATATTTCTAACTGCTTATATTTTGTTTTGTTAAGTAAACAAATATTTTTGGGCAGGAATAGTACAGATACGAAGCAAAACTGGAGAAGCTTTAACATGCAAATTTGTATTAGCGTGAAAATTTCGTCCGCGCAGTATTGCAAGTTTGCCGCTTTGTCGCAACTTGTAATAACTGGCAGAAAACGCTCGGCTATATAAACGATACGCACTTATTTCAGTTATCAGTAATATTTTTGCTTTAGGGGTTAATCTATCAAAACATTTGAACTCACGACAAGCCGGGGCAGAAAGGAATTTAGCGTTTGGCAGCATTTTATAAAAAAGAAAGTGATGGGCAAACTAGGTTGTAGAGCAGTATGTAAAAAGTGTGGTAAAGAATTGCAAGGTCTAGTGGACAGACTAAAAAGTCATTGGGAAACCTGCAAAAGTGAAACTAGTGATATCAGCAGTGGTCTTGGAACTCTGCATGGTGATTGTCAGTCACAGCCTGAAACTAGCCAGAGTGAAATTATCCAGTTGGCAAAGAAACAGAAAAGCGATAACTGTGAAAAGCGAAGTGTAAGATGGACGTGAAAATAGTGCGAACTGGACAAGACAAAGCCGTTTACGCAACAAATTGCAGTTTTAGAGCTATAGAAAATAAAGAGGTTCGAAAGGCCATAGAAATGCTAAGACCTGGTTACCTTCCACCATCTAGATTTCAGTTATCATCAACGCTCTGGAATGAAATATTTGAAGAAGAAAAATCTTATTGTTTTAACAAGTTATCTGGACAATCTGTTTGCATGTCCTTAGATGGATGGTCCAATATACATAATGAGCCGCTAATCTGTGTCGTTTTGACTGCAGAGGATGGAAACGGTGTTCTTTTAGAAAGCATAGATACATCTGGTCATCCCCATACAGCTGACAATCTTGCCGAATTGGCTATTAACTCAATAAATAAGTGCAAAAATTAATATAACTGTAAAGTTACCAGTATTGTTACAGATAATGCGAGCAACATAGTCAGTATGAAGAAAAAAATTACCGAGTCGTCCAATTACCCCATAATTGCATATGGTTGTTCGGCACACTTACTTAGTTTGCTCTCCAAAGATTTAGAAGCACCCCAGATAAAAGAACATAATATAGTACATATTGTGAAATACTTCAGAAATACCCGAGGATATAGAGAAAAAGGGGGCAAGAAATTGGTCTTACCTCAGGATGATCGATGGAATACACTTTCAGATTGTCTTGAGATCTATGTAAATGGGTGGACAAAATTCTTATTAATATGTGAAGAGCATAAAGGTCAAATTGATCCAGTGATTTTTAAAAAAAGTTTCAGATATCTGTATTAAAAGGTTGGCTGAAGATTTTCTACAGTTGCTAAAACCAATTTCTATAGCACTGGATGCGACGTAAAAAAAAGGTGAATTTTTATCTCAAGCAGGGTTGGCAAATATTATGATATTTATATAAATATCAAATATCGGATATATATCGGATATACCTATATCCGATATATATCTGATATATAATAATATCAAATAATTTTTTTCAGCCAAAACAGATAAAATCATACTTATAGTAGAGCCAAGTAAAATCAAGGAAGTAGATATTTGAGTAAATATTTTTATTAAAACATAAATATTATTTCTAAACAGAACAAGCCTCGGAACAAGCATAAAAGCTAACAAAATAATAATAACAGATATTCACCTAGACAACAGATATTTACCTAGGGTGAATGCGTACAACAAAAAACGATCCCGAAAAAAAAAAATTATCAATGGTAAGTCATCGTCAGATTCGTCGGTAATTCTTCTGGTACAGTTCCTGCCCAAATCCAATCAATATTTTCTTTTTTATTTGTTTCTATTTGATTAGAGTATTTAAATAAAAACGTTAATTTTCCAGCTTTTTCATTTTCAAGCCTATTGCGTAGTTTCGATTGCACGAGTCCAAATGATGAAAAGGTTCTCTCAATGGACGCGGTAGACGCAACTGCAGTAAGCAGTTGTTCACATAAAGCCAGGAAGTCTTTTTTATTTGGCCAATCCTCATCCTCAATAACAATTCCTTTCCACCACACCATAGGAACTGTATTTTTAAACTGAGATCCTGGCTGAGACTGGTTTTATGATGCCCTATAGACTCGCCTATAAGTGATGATAATATTTCATCTTCATGTTGCTCAGTCTGAGTTCCTGAACATTTAACATAATGATCATTTAAACGTTTTGGTATGCCTTGCATTTCTTTCTTACACTTCTTACATTTTGCCCATTTTCCGCTGTTTCCAACCTTTTTTGTTTCTTCAAAATATTTCCAAATATTTAGCTTACGTTTTGGCATTTTAAATTTAAAAAGAGATTAACGTTGTAATAAAAAAACCACACATGATGGACAGTTGCATCGACGAACGCTTCAGTAATGAGAAATAATAATGAAATAAATAGGCGATTTCTAGAAGCGAACCCGAAACAAATTCGAAGAATTAAATATGTACCAAGCCAGGTAAATTACTAAATAGTGTTACCAACCGTAATACCAACCTAAACCATACAAAATTTGGCGGTAAATTAAAATTTATTTTTTAATAATAAATATCATGATATATATCGAGCTATAAATATCATTGATATATATCGTGATATATATCATGATATATATCAGTAATATATATCATGCCAACCCTGATCTCAAGCAGTTTACATATGGAAAAAGTTACTGGCTATTTTTGACAGTTTTGAATTTGAAGAAGAAAGAAGCTTGGTGGAGATCTCGGTGGAGATGTTTCAGAAATTAAGCAAGTGCTCCCTATAGTAATGTCTGTTTTGTGTGCCTGCCGATATCGAAAGGATGTTTTCTACTTATGGATTGGTACATTCAGATATAAGAAACAGACTTGGCAGTGACAAAGCAGCTAAACTAGTATTTCTATTTAAGCATTATAACACTTAGGTTTTTTTATATTTTTTTTTTGGTTAAATTAAGTATTTTTTTTTGTATTAAAAAGGTTTTTTTAGTTTTAGTTTTTTAATTTTTTTAAAGTTTTATTTTTGTAATAACCAGCTGTTCTCTTCGATTATTATAATAAAATAATAAATACCTAACACCACATAAAAATGCGTCTGGGTTTTATTTTTTGTATGAACAAATACATTTTAAGTGTTAAAATTTTAAAACTCTTTTTTAAATTAATCATGATTTTTAAAAAAAAATCATACTGATTGAAATCATGATTTTAATTAATTGATTTTAATCATCTCAACCCTGCTTGGTAGAAGCCGCTACGAGCAACCGTTCTCGAGAAGAAGAACAGTAAAAAAATAAATGACATCGCTATGCCCATATCAGAGTTTGATAAAATTTAGTGATGCAACGATTACGATTGCGATTAATCGTAATCGGCGGTTATTTCCATTTTTGCGATTAATCGTAATAGCCGATTAATGGCACGGTTAACAGTTGATTAATGTATGCATGTTTAAGCACGCTTTAGAAGGCCAAAACTTGCAGATCCTTTGTTTTTTAAATAAAAATTTGACAGCGATAAATTTTGAGTACCTACTAGTTATAGTGTTTGATTTAAGTGAATTTATTCTAGTTGTTGCTGATGTCTAAGTTTATTTTATTTTTCTACCTATCTACTATTTTCAGTTAATGCTATTAAGTTTCTATGCACGGATTAATCCTGCGCTTTGTAATCTGGTTACTACTAGCATTAATTTTGAATTTTGTCACAACTCTCCGATTTCCGATACTTGAACATATGTGAAATATAGCACGTGGCGACATCTCGCAGCAAAGGAAAGGAAAAGGCATTACGAAAGTCTTAAGTTTGTTTTATCTTATATAGTTACTTTTTTACATAAAATATATAAATATTTAAAATATCTTACACTTTCTTTATTAATCGTAATCGTAATCGTCCGATTATCACATGTAAGTACCTATTATCGTAATCGTAATCATAATCGTAAAAGTAAGAATCGTTCCATCCCCAATAAAATTGCATCTAGGTATCAAAAAAGTATGAAAAGGTACTTCGCATTTGCCATTAAACTGCCTACATAAGTCTTATCAAAAGTGAAATCGGCAGTGGCGTACATATTTTTGGTCCTCTTAAAAATTATAACACCCTGTATCTCCAAAACGAAACATTTTCGGATATAGGCTCGGATATAGGTTTATAACTTTTTTTCATATTTTTAAGGAGGAAAACTCCTAACTTTTTTCGCAATATTAATGAAACATCTTGTATTAAGTATAGGGTAAATTGTTGTTTGAAGAATAATATGGTTTGCTTTGAATGAAACGGCAAAGTCTTCCACAAAGTTTATTTAAATTATAAAGAAATATTTAATCCCTATACATGTTTCGTGCGTCTAAACGACCATCTTCGGGGGATACTAGAAGGAATTACATTGATACAGTAAACCATCAGTCATAAATAAACAGAAAAAAGTGTGACTTCCCAAAATCGAGTTAAACAAAAACCATTTTTAAAGTTAGGTAGTAGGTACCTCTAATTAATGAGTAACTGAATACCTAGGAATTAAAAAATTCCAAGTTTGAAGACGAAATAATTATATATTATGTAATTACATTTTGAAAGAATGGAAAGATCTTTATAAGTATGTTAAACATTTTTTAAATCCCATATTAAGTAGGTACCTTGGTATATTATATACCTATTTGAAATTTACTTAATTAATTAAAAAATGTGTATTTAATATATAAGAGCTTTATAAAATGTATTTTAATAAAATGTAGTTTTATTAATTAATTAATTAAAAAAAGTTCATGTTGATGTTCATAGTTAAGACACCTTAGTATTAAAAGTATTAAAAATCATACCCATAATTAAGAAATGTGTTAACCAATGACTAAAAAGTTTAATAACAATTTAGGAATCATTTTGAGATAGCGCTGTTTGTTATTATATTATGGTCAAAATATTTTAAGTAGGTATTCATAGCCAAAAATGTCGTTTTAGTAAAAAAATTGGAAGAATTGACAACACCTTCTTCTCACTGGTAGCACCGGGGTTGGCACATAACTAAAATGTGTCGGTTTAACACTAAAACTAGTCACGAAATCTGTTGGTAAATAAAGTAAACTGGCGCAAGTAGAAATCTGCAGCTGCAGAATTGCTATTTTAACGTAGGCCGATGTTAGGTCAATGAGTGGATGGCACCATTCAGGGTCGTTTTATGATTAAAACTCAAATTATCAAAATTTTGAGTTGTGCCTTTGTGCCACTTGATTAAGGGTGCGTTTTGTATTATAATTTAACTAACCTTTATTGAATCAACAAAACAAAGCAGTTCTTGCGAGACTTGGTAAAGCATCGAAAACTCGATCGAAAAGCACCGATATGTCGGCACGGTGAAGGCGCACTGACGGGCGAGCCTTTGCTATTTTAAAAAACGGATCTGCCGCCGTTTCAATAGAGGTTAGTTAAATTCGAGGTTAAACTATACTAAGAAGGTTTCAAATTATAACAAGCAAAATTTTATACTTACATATTATTATCTGGAACATCACACAAAGAACAAACTGCTACTTTGGTACCACCAACAAAAAGTTGCAAATCATTGTTCCACTTACGTCGGCGTCGTCAGCTCGCTTTCGGATCAACTTTAATTATTGCAATCGCCGATTTGCGAATAGGTGGCCGAGAAATTTTAAATTAATATTTGCAATCAATTAAAATGAATGATCAAAGACGTAAAATCCAAAGCTAACACGCAGATTTCGAAAGAACCAATTGGCAACCGGAATGTGGCTGTAACAACAACGAAGGTGTTGCACCACTTGCATCAGATTGCACAACTAATTTAATTGAAATAGACAGTCCTTAAATAAAATAAAAAAATATATTACTGCCCGCCCATTTAAAGTATGTTTTTTCGGCAATCAAAATTCGCAATACGGCCTAGGTTTCTTCTAAAAGATGAATTAACCGTGCCTTAA
The DNA here is from genome assembly GCA_963920685.1 of Polydrusus tereticollis. NCBI lineage: Eukaryota > Metazoa > Arthropoda > Insecta > Coleoptera > Curculionidae > Polydrusus > Polydrusus tereticollis. The sequence continues at coordinate 24,372,543 of OY987328.1, forward strand.
TGAAAAAGCGCCCTACTTGATTAATTAGTTGCAAATAAGCTTTGCAATATGTTTTTCCAATTAGGCCAGCTTAGCATAAACTAGGTATTCCACTTGAATTATACTGGTAAGGTATTACGAGTTAAGTTGTTTCGTACAATACAATATCTTTTTCTAAAACAGAAATTTTCCCGTAATTGGTGATTTCGTTATCTTTATATATTTTTTGAAATTTTCTTTAAATATAGAAGTGTTGAAATAATATCTAAACCGGATACAGTAGGAAGAAAGTGTTGTGCCTTTTTTAATGAAAAGTACTCGAAGAAGTATATATTTAGGTAGGTACCTAGATATCAAACTGAATAAAAAAGTCAATTCTGTATACGTAGGTACTTAGTACGTACTGCCCTATATGTACTTAGTTGCTCAAAAAAATCTAATAATAAAAATTTCAAAACTAACCCAACAATACAATAAAATATCCCGACTTTTGACTGTTTTTACATTTTAGTAGTTAGTAAACTCGATAATAAAGTAAAATATTCCTAAAATAAATAGTTACCTATTTTCAACGAGTGTAGTTCATATTTGTGCTTAAAGTTGCACTTTTCTCAGTTTTTTCAACACTGACGCGAGATAGATTTTTAACACATCGCAATTCTTGCAACTTTTTTCACGCTCGTAGAAAAAATACGTTGTAGGTACCTACGTACCTACGGAGTTCATTCCCTAATTTATATTAGGTACAAAATGAAACATTTTTTAAAACGATTTAGGTTCCCCGACTTCTCGCGGTTTGTAGAGTACAAATCGTCAATTAAATCTTCCGAGCTATCAAATAAAAGCAATAATTGGCACATGCACATAATTTTACTTAAGTACCTAGTTCTTGCACTGTATTGAATTCACATAGTAAATACCTCCCTCCTATGTTGCTTATTCCATTTTCTTAACTCTCCATAATTAGGTTTTTTTTGTATTTTTTTTTTAATTTTTTAAATTATGTTACCGAGCATCCGAGCAAAAAAATCCGGCACAACATTTCGACCACCTGTACGAACAGACTTGCATTTAAAAAAAAAGATTGCAGATCTGTTGAAATAAGAGAAAAAATCCAAGGTTCCGTACACAGAACGGTGCGGTGACGTCAGCGTCTGGAACCTTCAGCCATCGACCGGCAAAAAAAAACACAACCCGATTGTGATAAAAATTGATCTAAGCGCGGGACACCTTATCCCACGTAGCTCGTACAAAAATCGCTTGTTACCAAGCCGGATAGCCGACGAGGAGCAAAAAAAAGCAGCAGGCGGCGTAGTCATGACCGCCTTGGTTTTTAGGACAAGGCTGCCGCCAGCCGAGGCGACTCGCTTTACGGTGAATTACTGAAAGAAATTAGCACTCTGGCACCATTCACTGTTCCTATTAACACTAAGCACTTGTATTTTGCAACTCCAATTAATTTACATTCAGCCCGTAAAGTAAAAGAAATATTAATATAAACCGACAAAAAAACGGACCTGAAGGAAATCCATTTGAATATGCATCACTTTCAAGACACGACGACCAAAAATCAAAACTGCATCATCAGTCAACAGTCAACTAATTAACACTTAACCAAAAAGCGGCGACTTTAATCCCGAAACACCGTTAAATACGCAGTTTGATTAAGCGGCGTCGTTTCAGTTTCCTGAAAGCGATTCAGACTCAATGGACAAAAAGTTTTTTGTTTTTTTTTTTTTATTATTAAAAAGACGTTAGAGGATATTCTCATGTGTTCACCAGTCGTCGCCATCTAACCAACCGACTACACCGAACGAAGCCACGTAACTAACTGCTGCGATCTCGCCGCCGACCCCGAGAGAAATGATCGAGTGCAAGGCGGTCGGAGCCGGCGTAACAACGTCGCGACCACTGATGCCGGCGAAATCCGCCAATCGCAAAAAAGCCGGTCAGCGAATATTACCGAGACGACCCGAAGAGTCGAGTGTGCTGTGTAATTTGGACTGTCTGGGGTCCTTAACCTAACTTAACGACCGCGACGTGAACCGTCGCCGATTTGGCGTCCTTTTTCAACGCGAGGCGAAATTTCGCGGCTCGGAGAAAAAACTGCCGCAGACGACGGACGGGTGGTTGGAGACGGAGAGAATTGGACGGGACTTTATATTAATTTTCCGCGTTTAGGCGTGTGTATAAAGAAGACGGCAGGTTTTTCTGCTGGTTGTTGGACGGGGTGATAATGGCCGGAAATTAGAAATGACGAGGTGAAAATAGGGAGTAAAGTGTGCACGAAATCCGTAGTTATTCCGAGGATCGGGTGACTGGAAAAAGTGTCATGGGAAAAACCAGTGAAGGGGACGAAAAATTTTTAGTCGGAAAAGCTATGAATCCCTTTAAGTAATTTTGTTGGGTTTTATTTTTGATATTTAAAGCAATCAAACAGATGACAAATCTAAGACTTAGATTGTAGTAATTTAGTATGCGAATGCAATGGAGCGAAATGGCTAAAAATACTGAAAATCCTGCTTAGGTATTTAGGTATACTGATACGGGTTTATAATTTTCACATGGCACCGTATAAGAGGGCTTGCGGCGTTTCTACTTTACCTGGATCGATCTTGTGGTGGATCTATTAGTGATGTCAACATTCGTTACTTTTAGAGACTTGTAACGATTCATTATTGTCGGTATTAGTTATATTAGTATATCGTTACTGTGGACTTCTTACTATATGTAAATCGTTACTTTTAGATTTAGTGGTCTATTCGGTATATTCGACTTACACTTGGACCCAAACTGAAGGACCGGTCACTGGGACTCGGAAGTGGGACTGATGATTTGACTGGTATTGAATCCGATATGATGCGATCAAAAAAAGATACTGCAATATTAAAGCAATTTGTTTTGTCGATCAATATTAATCAAATCAATTCAAAGTAAAAACAAAATGCATTTACTAATGAATCTTTAAAATATGAACAAGCGATTGGCTGAAAAAAATATACAAAATTAAGCTTAACAACCAATAATACACAATTATTTGTGCTTTTAGTGATCACTTAGTAATGCTCACTTTGAAACGATAAATTACTTTTCTTTAACACTATATTTTAGAAACAACATATTCTTAAATATATAAGTGTTATAGAATGGCTTCACTCTAACACACTAGTACAAAATGGAATCATTCTGTATCATATTATCTGGTCAAAGCCAACTAGATTTTCAATTCAGATTCAGCCATCTAAATTGCATAGGGAAACCAAATTATTTTGAAGATCATGATAGCCTTGAATTACTTATTTTACGCTGTCAGGTTATAAATTCGACTTTGACAGCGCTTGATTATTCAAGGTAGGTTAGTTTTATTACAAAATATTGATTTTATAACATAATAAATTATTTTTTCTCCAATAGTGTTAGAGAAAGTATAGTCTATAACTCGTATGGAATGGCATTTCCGCCCTCGCGAAACCGTAGACCTCGCCTACGGCTCGGCCTACAAAGTTTTCGCTCGTGCGGAATTTATCCATTCCATACTTGTACATTGTACCCTTGTACCCTTGTTCTTGCAGAGTTTTCTTTAAGTAAATATATTATAATAGCGATAGCTCTTACGTCCGTTCTTAGGTAAATAAGTATTTTCTTTTGTATTCACGAATTATTTATAAATATTATTACAAGATTTTTTATTTCACAGTACCTACCTAACATAACAGTTATGCAATTGCTTATTAATTAATGTGGGATGTAGGTACTTAAGATAAATATATCGAATGAAGGCGCTCTTCTAAATAGAAATACTGAGAGTATTGGTATCGAAGAGCCCATATATACCTAACATCGCTAATAACATGATTTGTTCTTTAAATTCTTCAGAAACTTTTTGTACAAATTTTAGTTTTCTAAGTTTTCTGTTAATTTATTGAATGCCTTTGAAGCTTCCCATATTGGGTTGTGTAAGGCTATATGCTGGTTCTGATATACACCATACATAAATATTGGCATTTCGACTATTATGCGTATGAATTTTACAAACATCCTATTCATCATTAACAGCAGAAAGGAGGAGGGGGCGGGGACTAAACCCCATCCTTAAATCTTTTTTGAGCTACTTAGATTTGAGGACAGGTACCATTATTTTTCACTATTAAAATAATAAAACAGCAAATTAAAAAGTACAAATCTCCAAAATAATTATCTAAAAATTACAACTTAAACATCGGCATGTGTAGTGTGAGGTACATAAGTGAAAAATATCATGCATTATTTTTTGTTTGCCCGGAATCCATCCTCCTTGGGACCATTATAAACGTAAATTCTTGAAATTTGGGCGTGGTCACAAACATTTTAAAATTATTATTACACTTTTATTCTTCAGTCTCTTTTTGTCGTATATATGATATTGAATTAGTCGGGATAGAAATCACATCATGACACCTTGAGAAATTTTACAGACATTGCCGGAGTTTAAAATTATTATATTTAATTTATAATCAGTCATATTTAAGTGTTGACGTTTGTAAAATGAGTAAACATATAAAAGGTAAAGTTATTTATAGAAAAGCTAGGGCAGTAATCGCCATTTAATCAGTAGGTATTTGTTTTTCATATTTTACGCAATTTAAGACTAAAATAATAAAAAAAAAATTACGTACGCCTATACTGCCACCGTCATAGCGTTTGCATTTTACCGCCCTGCCTCCTCAGGCGTTGTAGCTCTAGAATCGTGCTACCGGGCTGCAGCCCCCCCCCCCCCTCCGAGCGAGCGTAGTCGGGTCGTCTAACTACCTGTTTACAAAAAAAATAAACTCATCACTACCTAAGATAGGTAAAATTACACAAAAATTGAAACGATTCTGGCTGTTTTTATGATTTTCTTACTTGAAAGCCAAGCATAATCATTGAAAAAAAGGCGTGGCACCCAAAAAATTTTCGCCTGCGGCGCTATTTTTTTTTCACCCCCTCCTAACTTATTTTCTGGTTGCGCCACTGGGACGAACTATACAGGGTCGTTGGTATGTATGGAAATGTTTTTTGAAGTCTATCAGAATTTTAAAAAAATAGGTATACAGGGTGAGTCGAAAAGCCGTAGGGAAACAAAGTTACTTTCTTTTTAATGGTACACCCTATATCTTAGAATATTTTTGAATTGTACATAAAATAACAATTATTTTATAATAAGTATATTATAAGTCTAAAGCTAATAGTTTCCGAGATATCGACTTTTGAAAAATTACATTTTTGAACTTTGGCACTATATTACCGGCTTTTGGGTTACATCCGGTTTAACCGGAAGTTTACACAAGTAGGAAGATAGGGATGTGCAAGCCGTTTTACTCTAAGACGTACCGTTAGAAAGCTAGAGGATGTCAAAGTTCAAAAATGTAATTTTTCAATAGGCGATATCTCGGAATCTATTAGGTTTAGGCTTATAATGTATTTATTGAAAAATAATTGTAATTTAATGTTAAATCCAAAAATATTCTAAGACGTGTTCCATTAAAAAAAAGGTAACATTGTTTGCCTACGGCTTTCTGACTCATCCTGTATACTTATTCTTTTAAGATTTTTATAGACTTTAAAAAACCCTAAATCTTTTGTCTTAATGGTTTTTTGCTAGCTGTCTTACTTTAGGAAATAATCGACCGTTTCCATACATACCAACGACCCTGTATATTATTTTACTGAACGAATCTCTGTTACTTTCTTAACAACTTTCTAAATTGTGTCCATACACCTATCTATTACCTTTTCGAGATATTAATTAATGCTAATTTCTTTTTCGAAAAACATGATCTTAAATGCTGCATGATATTATCTGACCGACAGGTACCTACTAAGGTACTGACATTTGGTTGTGAGTTACGCAATACCCGGATGCCTTTTACACTATTGCCAAATATTAGTTTTAATGTACTGGGTGTCCATTTTTCGATGTAATTGCAGGGTATCTCGGTAACTAGTAAAGATAGAGACTTGCGGTGTTTACATTACGGCGCTACTTTTTCGTGAAACAAAAGATGCCGAAAACAGAATACCCTTGAACTTATTAGAAAATTTCTAAGAGAGTATTTTAAGTAGAATTCAGTGGTGTACTTACTTTTTTCTGAGTGTCTTACTTTTCGAGATTTAAAGCAAACATACCTATGTTTTTTTAAACGGAACACCGTGTATATTTTTCTCTTATTTGATTGAGCTATTTTTAAGTGTTTCAAAAATATATACTTAATAGTCGATAGTTACTACCTTATTATAACAATAAACGCATGGATCGAAAAATTTAGAAAATTATGGTAGAATAGGCCATGAAACCATTGAAACGAACAAAAGAATATCTATCTGACACGTGTATTTGTCAAAATACCTATGTAGGTAAAAATTACGTTTTGTTAAAATCCAGGATATTATTTTACAAAAATTAAAAAAAATATGGCGAGAATGTAGTAGTATGAAAATTTTGAAAAATACATGTTAAGTTTGCTGTATAGAGTGCCATAAAAATAGGAAAACTTACAATCTTATAATTTAAATATCTAACTTTAAGATTTCTTATTTTCACAGATATCCAGAGGGAAGGCAGCCCAATCAAGTAACATTTTCAAGTTTAAAAATTAATTTAATTAGGAATCGATCATTTATTATAAAGCCAAAACCTAAATGCCCTAAATCATATATAAAGTCAAGACCTAAATGCCCTAAATCATATATAATAAAAGAGAATCGCGAAAGGGACAAAATGAACGTTATGACTTTTGTAGAGTCATTAGAAGTTGTCATAGAAAAAGATCTGAGAGGAATAAAATATTGTCTAACAAATTATTAAATAAATATCATTTGAAACCCTAAGAAGTAAAGATTGTGCACCCTTTAGTCCCTTAACGTACTGGGAATGCTGTGCGACGACTTACTTTTAGCAGTAATGACATATTCTTTTGTTTGTTTCAATGGTTTCGTAGCCTACTACCCTCATTTTCTAAATTTTTCGATTTGGGCGTTTATTGTTAATAATAGCTAATATAACCATCAACTATTATATATTTTTGAAAAGCTTAAAAGTAGCCCAATAAAATAAGATAATAATATACAGAGTGTTCCATTTAAAAAATCATATGTTTGCCTTAAATCTCAAAAAGTAAGACTCCCAAAAAAAAAGTATATAAGCACGTGATTTACAACTCTCCATCTTTATTCATTTTATTATAGCCTTAAAAGAAATAAAAACATAATAAAGCATCTCCGGGCTGGCGCGATAGTACGTCTCGAATTCAAAGTAACGTGCTAGACAGAGACAAAAGTTTTTAGCAGAGTTGTCAATTGATTTCAAAGTCATCGTTTTGATCTGTCAACTTTAATTTCTTTTTAAAGGTTTTTGTTTTGGTGCCTTCAAATTTGAAATTCAATTTAGTCCTAAAAACTGTTCTTTTCAGAGCTATTTTTTTATCGTGCTTTCGTGTTGGCGGTAAGTATTTTCCAAAGACATTATAACTAATAGACCAAATTGTTTACATTTTTATGCGGCAAATCATCATTCCCTCTTTATTATTCATCTCTGTCACTCAAAATTGGACTTTAGCCGGCTTTATCTGTCTGTTAGAAATATTAGGGAAAACTGTTTTAAAAAAATCTCAGGCATTACGGCAACATTGTAATACGATTTTACAACAGGAGAGATTTTAAGAACGACGATAGCGATTGCGATGTTGACAGTCTGTCATAACAGCTAGTTCGTGTTTTTGTGCCGTTTTTGCAGTTTATTCTTGAAATTTTTGTGCATTTGTCTAAGCATTGGTGTGGAAATAAATAATCATGGTTCATGCCTGTATAGGGTGTAAAAAAGTGGATCATTTTAATCCAAATTTATCATTTCATCGGTAAGTATGGTTAGGTTATTGTTTTATAGAAAGCATTGGTGTAGTGTATGGGTTCGTTTAGTAATGCTGTGGTGACCAAACCATTTTTTTTTTAATTTTATGCACAATAAAAAAAGTTTTGTTAGGTATACTTAGAAACAATTAAGAGTAGATATTGATAAATAACTCATGGTAGCTACTTAACAGTAAACGAGTAAAAATTATTGTATTATTTTCATACATTGTTGTTAGGTTTTAACCTCTACACACCACTGGCGAGTAAAACCAAGGTATTTATATACAATGTTGGCGATCGGGTCTAAGAGATCTGCCTTTCTCTCTCGCACACGCCAATTATTTGAAAACAATAATAGTCGATACTTTTATGGGAATTATTAATGAATCGTTTCGTCTATTAGTTCTAATGTCTTTCGTATTTTCATATTTGTTATGATTTATGAAATCCGAATGCTAGCCACGAGAATTTTGACGTTTATGAACTTAGACTTTGTTTCGACTTTTTGAATCTCGTAATTTTAATTAGATTCATATGGTTTTATTCACATGCAAGTAATGACGCACCGGCAAACATCCACCACCAAGACTTTACTTATATCTTACACAGGTTAACCCATCATATACAGCAAGTAACAGAAGTAGGGAACGCTTTAAATATCTTTAATACCGTTTGTCCGATTTAGCTAAAATTCGGTGTCCGTATATAAGAGGTTATCGCGGAGCTGCTAGTGACGTTTGCAATGTTGCCAAATTTACAGGTTTTTAGCAATTTAAAATATTTTTTTTTAAATGGAACACCCTAAATATTATCCAAAAAAATTATTCCGCAACAAATTCTAAATAACTTTTATGTTACTTAATGTCTAGATCTAGCCATTTTTTTAATATTCGAGCTCGAAAATTGAGAATTTATTGAAACATTATTGTAAGGTAATTATTGTCTAAACTTACATATTACAGAATAAAGAAATTAAATTAGATGTTTAAAGTGCCTTCCATTTACTTCTTGACAATATGCTAAATATTGCGGAAAAGTATTTAAAACATTAGAAAGAATATCTGTTTCTTCGATTCGTCGGCACAAAAAATACTTCATTTAGATACTCCCGTACTTGTCTGGCGTAATGTGGTGGTGCACCGTCTTGTTGCAGCCATACTTCGTTATTTAATCCCGCAACGTTGTCTAAAATTTTGTTTATTGATAGTCAGTTTTAATTTACTTTAATGAAACTAACTTACGAGGATTTGGAAATAGGATCGCAAGAGCAGGAATAATTTCATTTTTTAAGAGCTGCAAATATCTATCGCCATTTAAATTATAATCCATAAATAATGGACCAATTATCCTTTGTCCTATAATGCCTGCCCAAACATTAATTTTTTGCGGAAATTGGGTGTGCTGTTCTCGAATCCAATGAGGATTTTCTTTGGACCAATAACGAATATTATGCCGGTTAACATTTCCATTAAAACAGAACGTCGACTCATCGGAAAACATTATTTTATTAATAAAATTTGGATTAGCATTACAAAAATCCATCATTTGCTCACTGAATTCTAAACGCCTGTCAAAGTCATCCTCAGAGAGTTCTTAAACCACGTAAATTTTGTATGGGTGGAACTTCTCACACTCTAATACGCGATCTACCGACATGTGCGATGTGTTGTAATCAAGGCCAATAATTCGAGTAGAGAGGTGTGGATTTTCCTCTATGCTAAGTAAAATATCTAAAGCTTTATCGCCGCTTGTCACAGTTTTTGGACGCCCAGATTTTGATATGTCTTTTACATGGCCAGTTTCGTTATATTTCTTTAAAATTTTGCTTACTGTGGACCGTGCTATTGGATTTCGGTTGGGATACTTATCATTAAAAATCTCAGCAACCTCCTGCTGTGTTCGCCTTCGATCCCCGTAACCCAATATCATTAATATTTCTATTCGCAGTGTTTCCGTTAGTAAATCCATTTTAAGAATTATTAAAACTAATAAATTATGAAGCACAAATACCTTCTGAAAAGTTTGTCAATGTCGCTGTCAGAATTTAATTGTGTCACAAATTTCCAAGACCTACTTATATCTCTATCAGTTTTATTGGATAAGAAGTTCTTATGATATTTAAACCCCAATATCAAAAAAATGCTAGATTTAGACATTAAGTAACTTATATAAAACTTATTTAGAATTTGTTGCGGAATAATTTTTTTGAATAATATATAGGGTGTTCCATTTAAAAAAAAAAATATTTTAAATTGCTAAAAACCTGTAAATTTGGCAACATTGCAAATGTCACTAGCAGCTCCGCGATAACCTCTTATATACGGATACCGAATTTTAGCTAAATCGGACAAACGGTATTAAAGATATTTTAAAGCGCTCCATACTTCTGTTACACGCTGTATGCAGTTTAAAGTTAAACAATGTTTAGTTAATTATTTGACTCCCAAAAATCAGCCCTAAAATCCTTCGTTTTTATTAACGTCTCATCAGTTTTTGGGATGTTACTAGCTCCAAACGGTTTCTGTGACAGACAGCCATACAACATAAATGTTCCGTTCTTTCCAGCAACAATGAACTTTTGAATGTTATTGAATATTAGTACAAAGTACAAAATGCATATGAAACCACAGGTATTAAAATTAAACACTTTTAATCACCAACCTGTTTTTTCCTGGCATAATATTTAATAATAATTATATCAGGCAGTGGAATCTCAAACAATTAGGTTCTTGGCATAACTACTTAATTAGAGACGCCTAATTTAATGCTATAGGCGTTAAGTGGCTTTTTTAATGTACATAGTATGTACAGGGTTTTTGTTTATATTTAGAACACTATTTAGAGCGAGAACTATAAGAGAGAGAAAGAAAAGAAAATTAAATATCAAAGTTTTCAGATTTTTATTCAATCATCAGAATCTTAGCAAAAAGTTAACAAAAGACGACGGGGTCAAAGAACCTAAAGATCTTAATATAAAAATGACTGTCTGGCTGGAGCCTACTTTATTACCGTAAAAAAGTTCCAAGTGATAAAGTGTTTGCAAAATTACCTGACTGGGCGGAGCGTTATTTTATTACCCTAAAATAGTTCGAAGTGATTTGATAAAAAAATATTTATTAAATTATTCATGAGACGGTAATCAGTACTCAAAGTGCGCCTTTTTTCGCCGCTCTGTAGCTCCGATTTCAACAGTGTGGACTAGGGGTGTGCATACTCAGCCCATTTGACATATGGAGTCTGCTTCTGGGATAACTCCAGTCTATACTTGATGCGTTCAGTTTTTATCTTACAAAAACGAGCAGTGAGATATACAGGGTGTCTGTAAAAGGTCTTTACAAAAACCTACCACATATTCTTCAGACCAAAATTAGCCGATTTAAGTAAACTTACCTTAGTACAAAGTTGCTTAGTTTGGGCGCTAGACGGCGCTGAAGTGACAATTCTTAAATCGTTTTTCTGGATTAATTCAAAAACTGCTCATACTATTTTTCCGAAATTTGGTACGTTGGCATAGGGACAAAAAAAACCTATGTCACAATGCTGAGTAATATTAGTCCATGGGCGTAGAACCTGGGTTCTTTACTAATTCTGCGTTATCTGGAGTTGTCCTGTAAACCATGCACTGTCTTAAGATGCCCCCATAAGAAATAATCCAATGGATTTAAGTCCGGAGATCGTGGTGGCCAATTTACAGGGGCTATGAATCCATTTACTTGGGTACTGCTGATTCAAAAAGTTTTTAACATTTAATGCAAAATGTGGTGGAGCTCCATAGTGCACAAACCACATATCTCTCCGAAGTTGTAAAGGTAAATGTTCTAGCAAATCTGGCAGCGTATTTAGTAGATTTTGCAAATAAATTTCCCCGGTTAATCTTTGTGGAATAATGACAGGACCAACAATGTGATTACTAATTATTCCAGCCCACAAATTAATTCTAAACTCATTTTGAAAATGTTTTACCTTGATAGCATGTCGATTTTCATCCGCATAAACATGTTCATTATGAAAATTTCTAATCCCTCCTCTTGTGAAACATGCTTCATCGGTAAACAAATTATTGTTGGCAAAGTTGGGATTCTCTTCTCTCTGCCTATGAACAAGACGACTAAAAACCAGGCGCATTTCAGGATCATTAGGTAAAAGATCTTAAACTGGCATCTTATGATATGGATATAGAAACTGTTCTTGAAGTAGTTCATGAACAATATCTTTGGACACTCCTATTTCCCTACCTAGCCTCCTGGGGCTTGTTTCTGGATCTTCTGCAACACGTTCTAGAATGTCTTCCTCGACTTCAGGACCCCTTACAAAACGCTGTCTTCCATTATCAATGGCTTTAGGAGTAAATTGGCCGTTTTCCCGCAGGCGTCTTTCAACAGCAACAAACGTCGGGTGACTTGGTATACGACGATTTGGAAACCTTTTGGAGTAGACTCTGACACATTCTCGACCATTTCCTTGGCAATACCCAAATACCAATATCATATCGGTATATTCTGCATTTGCATTGCACCGCCATGATAATTCACGAAAATTAAAGTTTTCTAATAATTAATGCAAGCAGATAAAATTGAACGTTAGCAACAATATTAAATGTTACAAATTTGACAATAATCTTATGTTGTCAGATGAAACTAATAATAACCAACAATAACAATCGTTTGTAAGCTGTAAGGTCGTGTTGTACATACCTGAAAAATACCGTGCGAACAAAAAGCAGATGATAAGAAAACGGGTCTAGAGGTTTTTTGTAGTAAATAATTTGGTTTAATCTAAATTTTAAACTTAAATCTCTTACTTCCATTGGCGTAGAAATCAAAAACAGAAAAATTCCATAAAACCCAAGTACTATAGTCCGCCTTACGCTTCTGTGGCTATAAAAGGAATGCGAATAAAAAAAAAACTAATGTACCGAGTCTGCTAAGTTTACCAATAAATTTTAAAAGAAATAATATAATTTTATGATGATTAGACCGCGTATGAATTTTTTCCCGCCCACGCATTTCCCGGCGGTCGCCTCTAGTCGATGAAATAATTGTTGTGGACAGATGAATAAAATAATGCCTAAAAATGTGTGTTCCACTGCGTCTTTTTTTACCTATTGCCACTGAGAGTAGACAGTGGTGTGGTTTAATTATTAAAATAAGAGGCAGTAAATTTAAACTATTAACTTATAAAATATTTATATGAAACGAGGCACCGCACGTTTATGCTGCTACAGTTAAACCTGGCTTTTTTTTTATGCCTTTTACCACCTGTCTCTTCAGCCGTCGTACCTACAGACTCGTAAGGCGGACTATACGTGGTAAAACTACTACGTATTAAGTAATAAAATGCAAATTTCTCGAAAACCGTCAGAGGAATTGAGTATTATCAACAGTACCTTTTTTGTAGCAAATGAGTTGGTTCATCTGAATTTTGTACCCAAACCCCTCTTGTTTCATTGGCATAGAAATCTGAAACAAGCAATTAGTAAAAAAGCCAGGTTCTACGCCCATGGACTGATATTAATCAGAATTGTGACATGGGTTTTTGCCTCATAAAGCTATGCCAACGTACCAAATTTCGGCAAAATAGTATGAGCAGTTTTTGAATTAATCCAGAAAAACGATTTAAAAATTGTCACTTCAGCGCCGTCTAGCGCCCAAACTAAGCAACTTTGTACTAAGGTAAGTTTACTTAAATCGGCTAATTTTGGTCTGAAGAATATGTGGTAGGTTTTTGTAAAGACCTTTTACAGACCCTGTATGTACGGGACAGGTGCTAGGGATTTCTGTAAATTGTTATTTACACAATATAGAATATTAACTTTAACTATGTGGTTTAAAATATCAACGCAGAGAATCACTACATTCATCTGCTGCCTTTACCGTTCGACAAGCGATACCCATTATAAGTAAAGACTTATTCTCCTCTCTTGCTAATGCTATCGACTTTTTGCAAACCAACCATCCCAATTCCGAAGTTGTCACCGACTTTAACGTTCATAATGTCAACTGGCTTAAATACTCAAATATAACCGACGAGCAAGGTCGCAAAGCCGAATCCTTCAACGTCAGCTCTGGTCTCACCCAACTCGTAGGTGAACCAACTCGGATTCCAGACCGAGATGGTGATTTTGCTAGTTTGTTGGATCTCTTCTTAACCTTAAACCCCGACTTGTACACTGTCACCGTGAAGCCTTCGTTAGGAACGTCTGACCCTGACCACAACCTTATTTCGGCACTGAACAACTACCAATTAGTGCCGAACAGCCTCCTAAACCACGCAAGATCTGGCATTATACATGAGCTAAGTGGGATGACCTAAGGGACCATTATCGATCCTTTTTTTGGCGGAACGTTTGTTTTGCCCCTGATGATCCATCCATCTGTGCAACAGAAGTATCGGAGGTTATCCTTGCTGGCATGGAAGCCTTCATCCCTTTTTAAAAAAGTGCCCTTCTAACGACAAGCCTTGGTTTACCAAAAATTGCGAACGAGCTGTTAAATCAAAAAATTATTTCTACCGACAATGACGTCAAAACCGTACCGCCGAAAATCGTACCATCTTTATTAACGCTCGAAACCAATGCAAGCAAACGATAAATCAAAGCAAAGAAGCATACAACCAGAGGATCAAAGACAAACTTCTTGAATGTCCTAACGTCTCAAGATCATTTTGGTCGGTAGCTAAGGCCGTCAGTCAGAACTTCACCAAGTCAATCATTTCAGCTCTAACACGTTCTGATAGCACCATTGCGATGAAAGCACAGGAAAAAGTAAACTTACTTGCGGAACTATTCTCTTCACATTTAACGGTTAATTTTCAGGGAAGAATTCCACCGAACATTCCCCCTGTAGAATCGAAAATGCCCGAGATTGTTTTCCGCCACCGCCATGTTAAACGAATCTTGAGGAGTCTTGACACTAAAAATGCTTCTGGTCCTGACGATATTCCAGTCATTGTAATTAAGACGTGCGCTGACGAACTGACACCGGTATTTTGTAGGCTTTTAACTTATCCTACAAAAAAGGAATATTTCCTATATATGACAGCACACTTGTTCTTTTACTTTGGATGCTCGAACATCGACTGAAAATGCACATCTTTATAGGCAGCAAGAGGTCTCACATCTCAACAAAGACCTAGAAGAAATTCTGTCTTGGGGTGACAGTAACCAAGTAGAATTTAACGCTACACAGTTAAAAATTTTGCCGGTGTGAAACGATGTTCCTAAACGGTGTACGAAATTTAAACCAAATGGTGTTAAATTTAACACCGCATCAGTTGGTTAAAAGTAAAAACGTAATTTACCACCATGCGGTGTAAATATTTTAAGTTCACACTGAAAAGAAATTTGATTTCACCCCCTTATACGAGTTAAATAGAATAATTATATGGAGAGAAAATGAAGTTGTCACATTGCTGGTTTTTTCCTTGATACTTTTTAATACAAGGAAATTGGTGGATTATTAATTATTTATTTCGCGCTACTGTACCATTAAAATGTTTGATTTTATAGTTATGTTGCATAACAATAATAAAAGAAAATGTTTCCAGTAAATTTAGTGTTTTAAAAACTAATCACAAAGAATTGTCAACTACTCTTTGGTGTTGTTTCAATTAAAATATATTATTGGCAACGTCGCAATCTTCGCTCCTGTCTCTGAGTGGATTGAGTAGAGCAGCACGAGCGGGAAGAATGTGCGGTGCGCCTTGCCCATCTACGTCGTTCTGTTTTAACGTGTTTAATTCCATTCCATGCGGACTTGTTTAAGTGTTCTGTGTTCTGTCCATTGTTTGAGAAAAAATGAGTGTTTTTATTAAAGTTGAATATAACAACATACAAAAATATAGTTCATTAAACAGGGAGGAAGCAACCTATCATGAATTTATTACTCAAGGTGAGTTGATATGATTTTATTTATACAGGTACCTACTACCTAGGTACAGTTAATAATTTTTTGGTTTATGTTTTATTATTACTAGGTATAGATATATAGGTACCTAAAGCACCTATATTTTTTTTCTTTTTTAAAATAACTACCGCCTAAACCACAGGGCATATTTTTC
Source organism: Polydrusus tereticollis (assembly GCA_963920685.1). Lineage (NCBI taxonomy): Eukaryota > Metazoa > Arthropoda > Insecta > Coleoptera > Curculionidae > Polydrusus > Polydrusus tereticollis. The sequence goes on from OY987328.1 coordinate 24,388,446, forward strand.
TTGCGGAATATATGGGGAATTTTAAACTATTTTTCTGGTGTTAATTATACTCCATTTGAAGTGTAAAAAAAAAGTAGCCTTTTCTGTTATCATTTTTGTGGCGTTGTTCAGTTAGTTTTAGAAGGTTTTTACCTACACACATTAGACATTAGGTACTAAATGTGTACAATGTTTTAAAGAACTTAAGTAATATAATTAGGTACTTATTTGATTATATTGGCCAACTTTTCAGTTTTTTTTTCATTTGTAGCACTAAAAAAATTCTTGCAAGAACCACCAGATAGTATTGAGTTTTTTAAAGTTTCTGACAATGCAGGCTGCCTGATTGAACCTGAAGATTTCAAAACTTTTATACAAGAGGTTGAAAAGGGATTTTTATTCAGATTGCTGGATTTGCGATCAGACTATAATAGAGAACCTGCAATAACTGGATGTTTAAAAGGTAATTACATATATTTTTGTATTATCATCTTTCGAACAACTATGGTTTTAGCTCGGGTTTTAGTTAGGTTAGTTCCCGTAAGTTTCCCTTAAATGTTATTAAAAATAATGTAATAAATTTTACTAAGGCCAATTCAAAATGGTACCTACCTAGGTACTTGTTTGTCATTAAAAGCCTTGTTTAAGTTTTGTATATAAATTGTATATCGTTGCAAAATATAGTACAGCATTATGATGCTCATCAATAAAATTTGATTGATTAAATATTTTTTTAGAGCGAAATGTACAAAGATCTTAAAAGTCACCAATGTTGTCTTTTTGCATCAAGCCCACAACATGGTATATTATATTGACTATATTGGATACCAAAACACAGTTACGATTTTTTAAACAAGTTTTTGTGCTATTTTGTACCTATTTTTGTTATAAAATATTTTTGTAATAAAATAAAGTAAGTCTTGTTTAACAGTTTTTTTTTTACAAATCTCAGATTAGTACCACTGGGGTGGGATACTTATTAGAAATAAAGTTTGAGATTCAGAAAAAAATGGAATTTTCAAGCATTTTACACTTTCTTCTTAATAATTTAATGGAAAAACTAGTAGGTACCTAGGTACTTAGTTATAAAGTACCGATCAAGATTTTTTATTTCATTTTCGTAAAATATTTTTCAAAAATAAAATAGATACCATTTTCATGATAAGATTTAAATCGCTTTTGGTGTAGAATGACTTTTTTATGGAGTAAAGTTGAGTCTCTGGTAAATTTAATTTAACACTATATGGTGTGAAACATGGTTTTTTATGGTGTAAATTTGACCCACTATCAAGTTTTTAATAACACTATATAGTGTTAAACATCATATAATTTGGTGTAGAATGACTCTTTTATTGAGTAAAATTGAGTCCCTGGTAAGTTAAATTTAACACTGTATATGGTGTGAAACATGGTTTTTTATGGTGTAAATTTCACCCCTTATTAAACATTTATAATAACACTATATAGTGTTAAACATAACAAAATTTGGTGTAGAATTGTTTTTTTATGGAGTAAAGTTGATTCCCTGTTAACACCAAATAGTTGTTAAAACGAATGCATCATGGTGTAAAAGTTACTACATTTTGATTAAATTAGTAGTCTATTTTAATCCCATCTAGGTGTAAGTTTTACTTTTCTGTAGGTGTACGAGTTTAACACCATTTAACACCGTTTTGGTTTGTATCGATATAGACCACTTTTGGTGTTCATTTGGTGTTAAAATAGTCACGAAATTTTAAACAGTGTAAAAACCCAGTTAAAAGTTAAAAGTTAATGTTGAAGAACCGGATATAGTCATGGCGGGACACTCGATTCCCTTTCGTCTATTGGGCGTCAATTTGGATAATCATATGTTTTGGCATAGTCACGTTGCGGCCATTGCTAAGGCAGCATCGCAGAAGCTTGGAATACTTTTCCGCTAAGAACCTCTATATACCCCAACAACTTTTGATGCTGTATAATGCCCAATCGACAATCGACCCTCGCTAGAGTACTGTTCGCATATTTGGGGCTCTGCTCTTAAACATACCCTGAGATTGCTAGATTCAATTCAAAGAAGAACCATTCGCTTGACCGTTGCCCATGATCTGATAAACAACCTGGAAAGCCTCGAACGTCGAAGGCAGGTTGGCGACGTAAGTCTATTTTACAAATATTTTCATGGCAAGTCCTCAACTGAGGTTGCCCGCTTAATTCCACTCAGAACTGTGCATGGTTTGCCATAAACGTCTAATATGCCATAATATGCGATATGGTTTAGAGACGAGATTAATTTAATATTCCGCGTTCAAAATTTTAACACAAAAATTAAACACTTCTGCAGGAAGTTGTAAAGCAAAACAGCGTCAATGGTTCAGCTAGAAATAAACCTGAACAATTCTTCATTTTTTAATGACGTTTAAATACCGGTTAAAATTATATAGGTAACAAATAGCAATATACTAATATACACACTGAATCCGCCTGTCTAAAATGAACAAGCTATTTTAAAGTTTAACTACACTGCTTAAACATCGAAGTGGATCAATAATTAATTGTTTTCTAGTAGAAAATCGTTAATGAATAATAATAATTATGTGGGTATTTCTAAAAGGTGTGCTTGCTCAAATATGACGCTCTAGCCCAACTTATCTTAGCCCAAAAATTGATAGTTTCCGAAAAAACTTTGTTAAAACTTTTTCCAACAAAAAAGTTGCGTCCCCTGAACTCAAACATACATTCCGAAGGGTGTTTCTTTGAACTCATAACTTGAACTAACCTTTTGACTGCTGTAAAACCCTAATTTATCCCTCTGGCCATAAAATGCCCCAAATTTACATCTTTTCGGGAAGAGCCGGAGTACAAATTACCTGCATCCCTAATTGCTATACCATTTTAAGTAAGTAGGTAAAAATACCTAATAATATACAGAGAGGCAAAAAAGTCGCGCATAATGCTTGTAACTTTTGAATTACCTGGTATACGAAAAAGTGACCTTTATGAAAGTTGTTCAGTGAATTATTCCCCATATTTCTACCTGCATGATTTTTTTCTGTCATTTCTGGTTTGGTTGCCATAGAGACCAACTTCCTTTTTTTAAATGGAACACCCTGCATATTATTGCATATTTGGATTCTACTGGAAAAACTCTGAATTTTTTGTATTTCAAATTTGACCACATCTGTAAGCGTTTCCGAGATAATAACAGCTCAAAAATGAAAAACTCCTACCTAATACCCATCAGTTGAGTCTAGGTGTTTTCATGACAGCGACCTAAGAGGTGTCAATTTTGAGTTCCTGTTTAATTTTCTGTTGTCTGATTTCTAATTTGTTTACACTATGGTTCATCTGAATGAGAAACAACGAGATGAAATTTTAATAATGAGCGCAAGAGATCGCAAGATCAGGTTTGTCAACTTTTCAATAAATTATATCCAAATAAGCCTCAAATAAATCAGTCAACGGTTTGTCGAGTGGTAAAAAAAATTCGAGAAACAGGGAAGCCGCTAGATCAGGTCGACCTAAAACAGCAACCGGGGGAGACCAACCTTTGGATATCATGCTCTCAATACATGCAAATTCAACACAATCATCCAGGCCAATGGCAATGGATTTTAATGTGTCTCATCAGTCAGTGAAAAATGTGTTTAAGCAGGATAAGTTGCATCACTACAAGATAAAGTTGGAACACAAGTTAAACGAGGACGATTTTGATAGAAGAGCTGAATTTTGTGAGCTGATGATGGAAAGATGCAATAACGATAATAACTTCGCAATAAATATCATTTTCTCGGATGAAGCTACTTTCCATTTAAATGGCATTGTTAATAGACACAATTATCGTTATTGGTCTGCTGAGAATACTCACTGGTTCCAGGAGGGTCATACTCAGAGGCCCGAAAAAGGTAATGTTTGGGCGGGCATAGTTAGTAGACATATTGTGGGACCTTTTTTCGTAGATAGTAATTTGAATGGCGAAAAATATCTGGACCTCCTCAGGAATCACATAATTCCTTCTTGCAGAATGATTTTACCGGGTGTAAATAATGACATAAATGAACAGGCATGGTTCCAGCAAGATGGAGCACCTGCGCATTATGCGGCAAATGTTAGACAATACATAAGCGAACAATTTCCAGGATGTTGGATAGGCAGAAGAGGTGCTATTGACTGGCCAGCGCGATCCCCGGACTTAACCCTGCTCGACTTCTTTTTGTGGGGATACTTAAAGAACAAAGTCTACGTTAACCGTCCAAATGACTTAGAATCTTTAAAAGTCAGAATTAGTGCTGAAACTCGGGCCCTTCTAGAGGACTTCCTTTTAAACGTTGTAGACGGGTTCAGGGATCGACTGGCGCTCTGCTTAGCAGAAAATGGTGGTCATTTTGAACACCTGATCCACTAAAAAGGATTCACTTGTTTATTATTCCGATGTTAAGTTGTTCAATTTTCTAGGCTATTTATTCTGTTATTATAAAGTTTGTTACAAATTTAAATAAATAGAAATTTGAAATACAAAAAATTCAGAGTTTTCCCAGTAGAATCCAAATATGCAATCATATGCAGGGTGTTCCATTTAAGAAAAGTAAGTTGGTCTCTATGGCAACCAAGCCAGAAATAATCCATGCAGATAGAAATGTGGGGAATAATTTACTGAACAACTTTCATTAAGGTCAATTTTTCGTATACGAGGTAATTCAAAAGTTACAAGCATTATGCGCGACTTTCTTGCCACTCTATACAGGGTGACTGGTAAGTAGACGTATTCCTTTGGGGAGGTGTTTGTAGAGCCTATTTGCAATTGAATTAACCATACTACCCTCTATGCAAAACCCATGTTTATGTTTTTTCGAAATTCTCGTACTATGACTACTAAGAATTTGAAATTAAGGAAAAAAATTATCATTTTTGTAAATGTTCCAATTTTACGTGTTAGCTGACACACTAGTGCAGGTTATAAGGCAAAAAGTATGGCAAAGAAGTAAAAGAAATAAAAATACAGGGGCAAAAACGAAAACTTGTAATAAAAACATGTCGACGACTTATACATTCATACCTACGTATTTCTAAAATTTGATAATAGATAAGACGTACCGTAGAATGGGGTTACTTTGCCCAGTTTTCGAGATTTTTTTTGAATAACTTCTCTTGTTTTTAACTATGAAACTTGATATAAAACTATGTGAAATTTTAGCCTTTTTGGAAACAAAATCTATAGTTTGAGGCTAGTTAGTTAGCTTTATCTATTTTTTTTAAAACGCCAAAAATTTGGCAAAGTTACCATCGAAATGGGGTAACTTTGCCACGGCCTATAACTTCAACAGAAAGGCAAAGATAGCCCAACTAATAGCATATTTGGATTCCTTGGAAAATTTCCTCTAATATAGAGATAAATTTCTCAGAAATCTGTCAATAAATAAGCAAATTACGACCTTGTATTTAAACATACTTTATTTCTTCAAACTAAATGAAATAAATTAAAAAAAATTATATTGTAAAATAACAAAAACACATAAAAACTTAAGAAAAAACAAAAGAAACATTCTTTAAAGAAAAACTTAAGAGTTTTTACAAACTTCTTAAGACAAAGTGTATTCTGACACATCTTGAAATTCATAAATTTCCCTTGAACTTGAACACGAACTTGGCGCTAACAAAATTTTCACAACTTCACTTTTAACAATGTGAGCTACGTCATCAACTGAAGGAAAACAAAATCTTTTACCATTTCTTCTCAGAAATTTTACTTTATAAAAATTTGCTTCCTCCATAGAAATAATTTGTGCAATGAAATGAACCTTTCTCTTTGCAGCTTCAAGCTGTACAACTACAAAGCTTCCTTCTTTGACTACTGTCGCTTCAGTCTTTTGGGTTTTTTCTTCTTCTGCTATCTCTTGGATATCATTTTCAACATCTGTCCCATCCCTCTCTGAGATTCCTTCTTTTTCTGCTAAACTTTGTTTCGGTAAAACGTCTTCTACGCTTACGGATTTTCCGGGTTCGACGCGGACCATTTTTTTCCTTATTTTTTCGCTGGAAGCATCTGAACTGCGAGTTTCTTGAAGATAATTTACCACTGCGTCTCCTACTTGGTTACTGACATTTTCTTCAAGTCTCTGTTTCGGCAACATTTTAATAACTTCACTTCTGTTCATTGGATAAATCCCAGCCTTTCGGAATCCGTTTTTTATTATAGAGGAATGGTTCATCTCAATTTTCTGAGTCAATGTCTTAAGTAAATTTGGAAAACTGGTCTTATTCAAAACTGAATCTCTTGGATTTCTGATTTTGTAATTAGTCAAAATCTGCCTCCATGCCATTTTTAGAGCTCTAAAGAAACTTATGTCTAAGGGTTGTGTCAAATGCGTCGAGTTTGATGGTAAGAACACAAATTTAATATTTAACCTCTGACACTCTGTTAAAACTTCAACGTTAACATGGGATGACAAATTGTCCCCGATTATTACTTTATCGCCCTCAAGAGACTGGGCCCATGGAATAACAATTCGTTTAAACCAATCTAGGAAGCATACGCTGTCGAACCATCCGGACTTACTTCGGTTAAACCTTGTTTTTGGTGGTCCTCCAATACACCACTGGTCATATATACGATCCGCTTTATACACCACATACGGTGGGAGAACCTGCCCCGTTGCTGTTGCGGCAAACATGACTGATATCGCGGTTTTTGTTGAATTCAAAACCCTTTCTGGATATTTACATCCCTGCGAAAGAGACACTTTTGAGAGCCAGGGTCATCTGATAAGTTAGTTTCGTCAAAATTTAAAATTCTGTCTGGTGTGACATTGTCTAGCTAGGGTAACTTCTAGATTATTGAAATAATGATCAAATTCTTCCTCCGTTTTCTCTGCTCTCACACGCTTTATGTTTTGGCACTGTCTTTGTGTTAAACGGTTCTTGTATCTTTTTAAAAAAGCAAATGCCCATTCTTTTCCTGGCAAATTATTTGAAAATTTAGCTATCGTCAAACCATTAGAATCCAAATAGCTTTTCACTACCATGCGTAGGTCAAACAGTCTAAGAGGGCTTCCAAATTCCGAACAAGCTATGACAACATCTACAAAGCTTCTTTCTACGGCCTCTGATAAAACTGTTGGTGCACCCACACTACCGCAGTGCAAGTTTTTAATTTTATTTAGGATGGTTCTACGAGCAATATTAAAAGTGTCAGCAGCAACTTTTGCATTCATCCTTTTTTGTCGTACAGCAGTAACGGCCCTATCCAAATCCTCGTCCGTACCGTCGGGCACCTAATTGTCTTATATACTCCCGCGGCATTTCCTAGAAAAACGAAAAGCTGATTTAATTCAAAAGATACTCCAAGAACAAAAATGCTGGGTAACTTTGCCACCCGAATTAATTTTCCTTTGTGTAGCAGTTTGGCAACATCTAATGCATTTACAACTCTAACCTATAATAATCTACCTCATATCCAAAACTGGTATATCTACTGTTATCGGTTTTCTTTCCACGCGCCTTAGTATAGCAACGTGTTCAGACATGCGTAAATATAGCAATATACATATCCACTTATATTTAGTTAATGAAGTTTAACTTACTGTAATATTTTATCGCAGACGCTAAGTTACACCACTACTTGTTGCTCGGACATTCTAAAACAACACTACAGTGTTGCCAAATTTAAAAAATGAATTTTATTTAATTTCACTACACGTTTGGCAAAGTTACCACATCAGGCAAAGTAACCCCATTCTACGGTACAAATAATTTTAAAAACTTCTCTGGTTTAATATCTTTCAAATGAGGTGTAAAATTTGATTAATTAGATAGTCATTTGATACAGAAACTAATAATACTAAGTGCAGGTAGTGTTTTTTTTTTACAAAAAAAATTCTTTTAAGTCCTTAAAAATTAATAAAGTTTTTATGGTTTATTTATTAATGGTTACAAATCATTTTCGAAATGAGTCCCTCCATTTCTTATGCAAGCACGGGCCCGTTTTCTTATTTCTGTTCTTGTAACTCGAGTCGAGAAATTATTACGAAGGATTACGGCAGCATTTTCTATTCGGTTAATCAATTCCTCCCGCGTCGGTACTTCGGTAACATAAACTAACTCTTTGATGTGCCCCCATACATGAAAATCTAAGGGCGTTATATCAGGGCTCCTGGCAGGCCATGGTATCGGCCCTCCTCTTCCAATCCAACGGTTTGGAAACTACTGATCCATCAACTCCCGTACCGCTGACTTGATTTTTAAAAGAAAGGAAAAAAAAATCGAAATTAACACGTTAAAACATACAAGTTTTTATTTCGTCATAAATCGGCAATTTTTAGCATATTTGCATGTTCGACCTCTTGTTTTATTCAGAAATATTTAGGCTTTCAGAATCTTACATGTAAAGATATACCGTATGATTCAAAAAAGTTCCAGCAAGTTTTAAAGTTTAACCAAGTTAAGGTATGTTCGCCATTTTGATTTTTCAACAAATGTCAAAAACATGACATTAGCGGTCTGTCTTGATCCATTCTCTCTCAAACGAGATAAAATTCAATAAAATCGGTCCATAAATAAAAAAGTTATTACATAAAAACAAAATTCCGGATGATTATGCCCAACCCTAATAGACGTAGAAAAGTAGCACCTGCACTTAGTATTATTAGTTTCTGTATCAAATGACTATCTAATTAATCAAATTTTACACCTCATTTGAAAGATATTAAACCAGAGAAGTTTTTAAAATTATTTGTACGTCTTATCTATTATCAAATTTTAGAAATACGTAGGTATGAATGTATAAGTCGTCGACATGTTTTTATTACAAGTTTTCGTTTTTGCCCCTGTATTTTTATTTCTTTTACTTCTTTGCCATACTTTTTGCCTTATAACCTGCACTAGTGCGTCAGCTAACACGTAAAATTGGAACATTTACAAAAATGATAATTTTTTTCCTTAATTTCAAATTCTTAGTAGTCATAGTACGAGAATTTCGAAAAAACATAAACATGAAAATATCTCAAAATCCAGTGGGTTTTGCATAGAGGGTAGTATGGTTAATTCAATTGCAAATAGGCTCTACAAACACCTCCCCAAAGGAATACGTCTACTTACCAGTCACCCTGTATAAATAGAAAATTGATTTTTATTAATTCTGGTTCCAATTTTTTTCGACGAGAGAATCTTGTTATATTAATGTTTGGTTTATCGGCGAGTGATATTTTTTGTTGCATTAGTGCTAGAATGTGGCGTCCATGGGCTTGTGCAGGGCGTATTGTAGTGTCACTTTCAGAAGAAAGCATTTATCTTCCGATGCTAAAGAAATAATTGAAAATGTGTACCAATCTTTGCTGAAAAGAGATTTTAATTCAAATGATGCTTTAGCCGAGACGTCTGCTTTAACAAGTACTTCTTTATCTTCAGTAAAGGATATAGTACTGAAACTTAGAAAGAAGCGAAGTGATTGCGGCATATTTAGAAGAATTGACGAGAATTATTTGGATTTATTAAGAACGAAAATTTATCAAATGTATAAAGAACAATCCGCACCTTCCCGGGTTTCCCTTAAAAAGAGGCTTCGACAGTGCATTCGTATGTACAGTAGCGAATACATTCAATAAACATTAAGAGGAGAGTTTGTAAAAAAAACGCGCGGTCCCGTCGATTTATATTTTCAGTTTAGAGTTTATTTTCCATTGTAGCGAAATATACAGGGTATATCAAAAAAGAGATATGACATCTTCGTTTTTTTTTTAAATGGAAACTCCAATTTTTTATTGCAGAATTAGAAAGAGAACAATTTTTTTCATCATCATTCATCCTCCGACAACTCCTGAATTAGGAATATCTTGTCGGGATAGAACTTTGCTTTCTTAAGTACTTTATGCACAGTAGATCGCGCCAAATGAACATTAAAGCCGTTTTAGTAATTGGTGTTTGAGGATTATCTTCCACTGTTAACAGAACGTTAAGCTCATCTTCTTCAGTTATTGAGGGTCGACATGATTTTTGAATATCTCGAATATGCTCAAATTCCCGGAACTTTGCCTCAACTCTGCTTACCATGCTTTGGTTAATATCCGGCCGATCAGGGTGAGTTGCATTAAACAAGTGAACCACTTCTGTGTGAGTGCGCGACGTATCTCCGAAACCAATCATGCACAAGTTTTCGATTCTTTCACGTTCGCTTAATTGTCTTATTTTTCAAAAAATAAAGCTAAATTATTTTTTTTTACTACATAAGCCCACGATCACACTGCTTTCGTATATTAAAAAGAGTAAACACTGGTTGCTAACATGCAAAAACCTAAAATAATTTTAACAAAATGTACAATATTAACTTTTTCTGACACTGACAACAAAATATGTAAATAAAATAACAATACTCGTGACGTGCTGCATGTTTTGCAAGTAAAACAGATCGTCAACGGTGCTCAATTGAAACATTTACTTTAGATACATATTTTCACATTTTTAATTTTTACGACAATATTTTTTCAAAATTTCCTTATTTTAATTCTGCAATAAAAAATTGGGGTATCCATTTAAAAAAAACGAAGATGTCATATCTCTTTTTTGATATACCCTGTATATTTCACCGCAACGTTAAAAAACTCTAGTGCGGTGAAAATGTTTTCATAATGTCAAGCAGAGAAAAGTTACAGAGAGTTTCCGATAATGCACATTTTCAAAAAACACCCTGTCTCCGAAACGGTGATAGATATCGATATGCAGTTTTCATCATTAAGTTTGTCATTAAAATTAGGCCTCAGAGTCTGCCATCAGTTTTTATATATCTCGTTTAGAAATAGGAGTTTTCCTTTAAAAGTGTTCAGTTTGGCCCACCCTGTACACTAAGAATCAACCTTTATTAATAATTGAGAGAACGTTTTATTGCTACAAGTAAATACCATAATAAATATAATTAAATATATTTCTGCGACATTTAGATAGACGGTGATAAAGGCACACCGTCATGTTAAGACGAATTCTTATTACCGTTGTTTTATATTTTATAGGATAGCTTCTCTCTAATTTAGCTGTAATCGACGGGCCCGAGCGTTTTCTTACAAACTACCCTCTTAATTTTTATTGAATTTATTCGCTACTTGACGAATGCATTTTATACCGACGACAAAATAAAGATTTCTTGTAGCATTTCAAGCCTAAGAAAAATTTTACTTAAAATGGGTTTTGAATATCACACAATTGATAAATGGCGTCAGAAATATTTAACGGCTATTAAACAATATTGAGCAGAAAATCAACCAATCATCTACCTTGACGAAACATGGTTCGATACACATGACACTGCAAGAAAAGGATGGAATGATTTTTCAAAAAAATGTCAAACCAAGGCTCCTTCAAATAAAGACAAAAGAATAACAATAATACGCGCGTGTTCACAAAATGGATTTGTTCCGAACTGTCTGTTGCTTTCAGCTAAAAACATAGCAGATTCTTCTCTAGATTACCACCAAGACACTGACGCACAACTTCTTGAAGATTGGTTTGAACATCGACTTTTTAAAAATATACCCAAAAATAGTGTTATTCTAGTGGACAATGCCAGTTATCATAGTCGTCAAGTAAAAATGTTTCCTAGTTTTTTATTTTTATTTATTCTACACTACAATACACTACAGAACACAGTTCCAAATGGTATATTCTAAAAAAAACAGTAAACAAGAACTAACAGTAGTACTTAGAAAATCAGTTAAAAAAAATCAATTCACACAAGTAACAATAATTCAGAGAGTCATAAATATACACAGTCTTCCCTTTTTTTGCCTCATGGGCCTAGCAGTAAGTAAAACCTCCACTAAGTATTCTAAATCTCTCAAACAGCCCTATCGTCAATAAAATGTCTAATTTTGTTTCTAAAAGAAAGCGTGGGACAATTGATATTAAAATCCTGTGGCACAAATAGGTTAAAATTGTTCATTATACGATTTGCAGGGCTATTCCTTCCGATGTCAGTACGGCTCTGATTCACAGAAAACAAATTGGCCTATCTCGTCAAACGACATGGTACTCTAAAGTTAAGCAAAAACAAAAGTTCCGAGCAGTCCATCAAGTTGTTCAAGATTTTATGGCCGAATACCAGGGTAAGCCTTATTTTGCGTATCTCCAGGCTATCCAACCCTACAAGGCTCAAGCGATCCCTATAAGAAAGCATAGAACGATCAATCCTCAGTCTATGCAACAGAAAGTTCATGAACCTAGATTGCACTCGCTCAATCCGTTTAATGTGGACACCACACAACAATATTCTAGATGACTTCGCACCAATGCATAGTACATTTTCTTCAATGTCTCGACATTTTTAAACTGCCAGCATTGTCTCACGACAAAACCAGCCATCTTGAAAGCCTTTGCAATTATGTTATCAATGTGGCTGTTAAATCGTAGACTGCTATCAAGTCATTAATCAGTTCAACTCTATAAATTGGTGCTCCATGCTCCATTGATCCGATAAACAACATTCAGAGGTTGCCTCTTTCTTGAAATCGATATTACTTTGCACTTTTCGCTGTTTAGGGTCATGCTATTATTGAGACACCAATCATACAGTTTTAAGACTTCACTCTGCAAAAGGGCACAGTCGTTTTCATTCGCAATATGCCGAAATATTTTCAAATCATCAGCAAAAAACAAATGATGGCACTGTTCAAAAACAAAGGATAGGTCATTAATGAAAATCAAAAATAATACAGGGCCGAGGTGAGATCCCTGAGGGACAACGGAATATGCAGTGATCCCCTTGGACAAAGTATGGTTAAATTTTACATATTGGATTCGATTGTGGAGATAGCTATCAAGCCAGGAAAGTAAAGGACCACCAATACCATAGAAACTTAATTTTTGCAGCAAAATATTATGATCAACTCGGTCGAAGGCCTTTCTAAAATCAAAATAAACACTGTCAACCTGTAAAGCGTCATCAAGAGCAATAGAAATGAAGTCACTGTAAGTACATAAATTAGTTTGACAAGATCTACCGGAAAAGAAACCATGTTGATTTTCTGAGATGACATTAAATGAAGCAAGGATTCTGTCTGTCACTATGGATTCCAGGATCTTAGCCATGCTCGATAGTCCGGAAATAGGTCGATAATTATTTACGTCTGAACGCTTTCCATCTTTGAGCAAAGGAGTTACGACGAAAAATTTCCATATTGTGGGAAATATACCGAACAGGGTGTTACAATTTTTAAGCGGAGCAAAAAAATATGTACGCCACTGTCGTTTTCTTTTTTGATAACACAGTTGAATAGAAAGTTTAATATCTAATGCGAAGTACCTTTTAATAATTTTTTAATTTCGGCTTTTTTTAGGAGATAAATATAATTTTATCAAACTCTGATATGGGCATAGCGATATGCAAATAAATGTCATTTAATTTTTTTTTTCTCAAAAGCCGTCTGTTACACGAAGAAATGTCTAGGCACCATTTTTGCTAAGTGATAAACGCGCAATTTTGAAAATAATATTTATTTTGCAGAAAAACAGTAGCGTATCCTTTTCTTCGTTAAACATATCAATATATATTATACATGTTAACGCGGACGCCACTCATAGAATTAGAGCCTTTTCATGGAATAAATGTGCCTCGACACACCGGTCTGTGGCCACGGGGAATCGGTAAGGGGAACGGAATCATGGGCGTGCTACACCGATATGTTTTCAATGCAATAAAAATAGAAACTTATATTTCGGTATGAAAAATAAATAGCCTTAATTGATTCAGTGATATTGATTGACGTTTTGGTCGGATTAAAGTTTTGCGATACGGTGCCGACGTATTTATAAAAACTATAACTTGCACCCGTTTTATTACTACTTCCCTGACACAGCGCTGTCACACACAAATATTGATCGGTTGTGGCACGCGGCGCGAGTGAGCCAATCAAAATTAACAACTAGCATGTGTTTTCTTTGATTGTTCACTATGTTGCCATATTTCCATGCAATTTCAATACCAACATTAATAGAATAAGAAGAGATTTTAAATAATGTTGAAATTATAATAAAAACTCTTAGTTTCTTAAATATATTAATATTTATTTTGAATAAATGCATTGAAATCCACGGTTTCCTTGCTAACAAATGTTAATTTATAATTAAGTAATGGTTTGCTGCGACATCGTAAATCTTAGCTATATACTATCATCCCCAGATAAAGAATTTACAAATTATTAAGGCAAACAAAGGTGATTAACGCGAATAAACGATCAGTGGCGGTTCATTAGGGGAGGCAGTACCTCCCGCCTGCGCTCTGTTACAAAAATAAATAATAATACCATATATTTTATAAATTATGCAATATTAAAATTAACACTAATACAGCTTTGAAATATATTTTTTTAATATAAACTATATTAGTACTTCTGAATAAATATGTTTCACTGTCTCCAAGTCTTTAATATTAAATAATTCATTATACATTAAAATCACATCTTGAAGTCGTTTTTCTTTGGCCTCGCTCCTCCCGTAGTAGGTGCCGAAACCACTGGTAGACGATATATTCATAGACCGAACAATCGGTGGCCACGGTGCCGCGGCTGAGAAAATCTGTGACCTTGCCTCCACCGCGCCTGGCATAACCATATGTTTTGGAAACGTCCTAAGATCTTGCCTGTGTTAAAAATCGCGCCACGAGGCAGACGCCCACATCACAGATAAGTCGGTTTTCTGGACCCATTGTTTAAAACGAATAGTATTGATTGACATTGAATTTAGTAATTTTAGTTTTAAGGTCATTGTAGAAGAACAACAACCCGTATTTTTTGTGCGGTACACTCGTTTTACGTTAGTGGTTACTGTCATGGATTTCTAGTTCCTTGTGAAGGTATAGAGAGTTTTGAAAAAGAGGGCGACGGGTCAGTTTATTAAATTTACACTCGCTTTACGTTAGTGTATTAGTGTATGTGTCGTAAGTTTGTGAAGGTTACTAAATTTAATTTGATTTAATAATGTCTGGTTTGTAAAAATGGAAGTTAACAAAGGGTCTGTAAGAAACTCCTACGATATCGTACCATGTACTTACATAGTTTAATTTAATTTTAGCAATAGAAATCGCCCTTGTATGCTTAAAATTAGCTGAACAATAATTTCTTAACATATTTCGCACCTATTTGGAAACACCCTGTATAAGGAGATTATTTATGTTTTTTTAAGTGCGAAAACATTTTTTTGCTTCTTCCTATCCCGAGTTTTTGCCCCCCTCCCTTTTGCCCCTTTGGAGCATTATACATTTGGGCGTGGTTTCAAAAAAACTTTCACTTTTCCTACAATTTCAGCCTCCTCTCTAAAGTTGCCACGCGCCGCCACTGTAAACGGTCATCTTTGGAACAGAAAATAAAAATAATAATAATCTAATTACCATGTTTTTTTGATGCGTATATCAGTGAAGTTAGAAAATTATTATATAGTAAAATTCTTAAAAATTACATATTATGGCTTTGATACATAGGTACCTCAATTAAACCACCAGCTATAATGTCAAATGTTACTATAAGCCTATCTTTAAATAATGCGAAATAATAAATCAATCAAAACAGTCTTCTCCATGGCCGTGCAAGAGTTTTCGGCATGTATATATTTAAACAGGCCTGAATTTTTCAATTTGTGCAGAATTAGTACAAGTATCGTCATTAAATTCAAGTTTTGTCTTCAAATATGTATTTTAATATTAAATTTTTCAAGCTTAAAATTATGTACAACCGTACCTTTACCTGGAATTTTAGAAAGCAATTTTATCAAAACTAATTAGAGTCTTTAGAGTCTAGGTACTTATTTCGTTTCTGCTCCAATCATTTTATTACTTTTTTTTTGCACCCAACCCTGGTTACCTGTTTGCTAATTATGTGGTTATTATGCCTTTATGGGTGCCTCTATTGTAATAATACACCTATTTATATCTATACATACCTACCTTGGGTGTTTGTTTCTCAGTGAGACTAGTCAAAGTGTGAAGTGACAGTGTTTTTTTAATTAAATATGGAGAATTTTTAACAATTGCCCAAACGCCCTAGTGGGTCCATGTACAGTAAATAAAAAAAAATTATTCTTAACTGTTACGATTCTATTAAAAGTAAGAATGCGGATCTGAGTGTTGACAATGCAGTGCAATTTACAGCAAATATGCTTAACGTTGGGAAAACAATAATATATAAACTTTTAAAAGAAGAAAAAAGTGTTGGTGGCAAACCTCCAAAAACTTCTACAGGACGAATGAGCTGAATGACGCTTTAATGCAGAGAATAAGGCGAAAACTTTATAGTTTCTTTAAAAAAAAGAAATTCCCACGCTGGACAAAATTTTGTCCTCAATCCGAGAAGACCAGGAATACCCATTTATGTGTAGAAATACGCTTTTAAAAAAAAAGAAATGGATTTTCCGTGGAAAAACATAATATGCAATCGATTTTAATAGACAGAAGCGATATCGTCTGTTGGAGAAGAAATTACTTAAGAAGCATCCGAAAAGCCAGAAAAGAAAACAAGAAAATATTTTACCTAGACGAAACATGGCTAAATGAAGGCCACACTGTGACTAAATTTTGGCAGGATGAAAATATTAAAAGTTCAAGGCAAGCTTTTTTAGAAGGATTGTCCACAGGATTAAGACCGCCACCTGGAAAAGGACATCGACTTATAACCCATATTGGAAGTTCTGAAGGCTTCGTTAAAGCTGGTCTACTGATGTTCCAATCTAAGAATACAGGAGACTATCACGAAGATATGAATGCCGATGTCTTTAAAGAATGGTTCGACAAATGTTGGATCATATACCAAAAGATGCAATAATTGTATTGGATAATGCTAGTTATCACTCTAGACTGACGGAAAAATTACCGACAAGTGCGTGGCGTAAAAGTGAAATAACAGAATGGCTAAGTTTTATGACAAATAGAATTTCCTTTAGATTCCTTAAAAAAAGAACTATTGTTCAGTGGCGGCTCGTGACGGAAGTTTGTGGAGGTTCACAAGCATCAAGCATGGCAAAAAAAAGAACGAAATTTTGCGCATATCTCGGCCCACCACTACCCCTTCCTTTTATTTCACCCCTCCGTTCCAACCACAAGATATTGTGTAGTTAAGTGTCAAATTTACGAGTAAAAAGCTTTCCTAATATTTATGTTCTTTTTGTACGTAGATATGTTAATAAATCAAAATATAAATTTAAATTGAAAACTTACCAATATACGACATACTTGGGAAGCAGTAACTAGAAAAGTCAACAACGACAACATAAAAAAACTAAAAATATTTTTTAAAAACAGAACTGATTAAACACAGTGTCTAAACAAAAGATGCATTCTTCTGTCTTTAAGTTTAGCAAATTTCTCAGTAACTAAGTCATTAAAGTTAGGAATATCTTGCAACATTTTTTAAAATAATAACAGGACTGAGGGCAAAAACAGGAGATATTCTGTTAAAACAGAAGGTCTGGCAACACTGCATGACATACACAAGGTATGCCGCGCTTATGGAGGGTTTTACCGCGCTACACGGATCAGCAAAACATATAAAGCGATCTCTCAAAAACCATCCGAAACAAGGAAACGGCATGCAGCACAGCAATAGCGTGCTCATTTGAGAGGAACGAAAGCCCATTTATAGCCGTGCGCTAAAAAGAGAGGGGGACGACAAGGTGCATTTATTACGGGATGCGAACCGTCCATATCAAGTAGCGATAGCCTCGGAGCACATTTTTCCTGCGATAAGCATTCGGGATTAGAGACCTGCTACAAAATATTTAGTTAGCGAAACGATAATTGGATAGGGAGCTTATAAAATCATGTTAGAATTGCTTTGTAACAGACATTGTATTGTCAACTAAATATGTAATTTATAGTGAATATTTGTCGGTCGATGTGGGGCTGAATCTTAGGGAGGCACGTGCTCAAGTGCTCCTATATAAGAGCCGCCACTGCTATTGTTACTACCCAATTTACATAAAAAGGCATTCAAAATATATTTAGTCGATGAAATGGCCAAGTTACGAGGAATATCTGTGCACAGACTCCCTCCTTACCACTGCGAATTAAATCCGATCGAACTTATATGGGCTCAAATAAAGACAGATGTCGCCAGAAAGAACACGACTTATAAGGACTCTTAAATGAAGCTATGGGTAAAATCAGTGCGGAAAAGTGGAAAAAATGTGTATCGATCATGTGATAGAAGAAAAAGCCAAAATGTAGCAGGTACATATAATAATCGAAGAAATGGTTAAACCGCTTATTATAAACCATGTTAATAAAAGTTCATCTTCTGAATCGGACTATGATTAAGCCATAACGACAAAGTATAATTCGATTTTTGAAAATGCTTTGTGAGATTTTTTATTTTATCTTGTTTTTATAATTATATTATGTAAAATAGTACCACCCATTGTTATTTATTAGTTAATACGATTTTTTAAATGTTTTCGTATGTTATAAATACCTACGAATATAATATAATACAATTTTAAGAGAATAGGCATGTTTAAGATTTTTAATTTAAAAACTTCCCCAATACACGCTCCTGACTAAGGGATTTTCCCAATAACAATGGTAAATCCTCAAATATAGCAATAGCTTGCGATAAATTTAGGGTGAACCTACCTAAAGAATGCTCATTATTTGGATCCTTTAATGTAAACACAATAGATTTTAAGGGATGGTGTTTAAATTGTTCTTGATATGCGTTTTGCATATTTAATGAGCCTTTATTACTTCGCGCCATTTAAAGATAGACTATAGACGTTTGTTTTACAGTATTCAAGAAAAAATAATGATTATACTTTTAATAAACGCAAGTACTTAGAACGAAATAAATAAATAACTTTCAATTGGCTTATTAGAAAATAATAATATTTGGTGTACGACTCCATCATACAAGGACCTTCAAAAAAGTTTTGATGTAAAATTAATAGGGGAGCCAATATTTAAGGGTAGCAAAATTTACAACAGATTTTCTATAATCATCAGTCTGGCGGTGCGCTTGGTGTGCTATTCGTTAAATATTTCTAATTGTCTATTTAGAAGTTTGAGCAGTGTATATTATACCGGATGCTGTTTTCGTTTTTTTGTCACCATCCCATTTCATTAACCAGGTCATTATAAAACGATTCAAGAAAGTTGTATTACGGATTTCCGGATGGATGAAATGAAATAACTACACGCGAATGATTGACCAAGAAAAAGAAACTTATTATTATATAGCCAGGTTCGTCAGAAATACGTGGGCCGGGCCAAAAATGTTAACCCCAGTGCAGTAAACGCAAGTATTCATTTGTGGCATCTTCGGGCACGTACATACAGGCTGTTTGAGCAAAGAGTAGTATATTACGTAACAAGTGCAGAAAGTATCCACTGTTTTTAGCCAATCATACAAAGAAGGAATAGTTCCTTCTTGCTGGAAAACTGCGCGAGTCCAGCCCATACCCAAAAAAGGCAAGAAGACCTTGCCAAGCATTTCTTTCGGTTATATCACAAGTTATAGAGAAGGATATCAACCAAAAATGACTAAAGTAAATGGAAGGCTTCAACATTGCTATTGAGTGTCAGTAGTAGATTCGTAAGCCTAGATCCACCTTCTCGTTTATGTTACCCATGTTTGGAAAAACGCAATAGAACATCATGGAGAGTTCCGGGAGGTAGCACTGGAAATTTTCAAGGTCCTTCAACAAGTATGGCATAAGGGGCTCTTAACTAAAGTGAGAGTATACGAAATGCCAATTCAATTGTTCATAGCTGTCAAGCTCTCTTAGAGACCCGTTCTCTGCGAGTGGCGATTGACGGATTTCTTAACATCAATGCCGGAGTTCAAAGTTGTACATTATCTCCCGCCCTCTGTCTACTATACATTAACGATTGTATAAAACTGAAATTCCGATAAATAGCTTCTATAGGCAACAATTCATATCCCAATAATCAAACTAACCTCGAAGAAATTATGTCTTAGTTTCAATGTTTGTTTTATGGAAGTTTCGTTTTAGAATCGTAGGCTTGAATAATAGATCAGTAAGCTTAATGGAAAATTTAAAGGCCAAATGGTCTGAGCCCAAATCTGGAGTTAACTCAACCTGCGCTATGTTGTGTTCAATATTGTCCGTGCATAAGAAGAGATCAGGTCTCTCGAGTTCTTGAATGCATTTTTACGTCAGGATTTTATCCTTTGACATCCGTTATTCATTATGCGCTGTTTAGGTTAGTTTAGCATTATCGTTTATAGAAAGTTTGATATCTGCTCTTGCCTTAATTAATCTTGGTTCGTGCGTTTTCTTTTAAAAGTTTTTGTCTACAAAGTTTTGACGCCTTTTTCTATTATATAGGGTATCCGGAAAATACGTGTACAACGTTTGACGACAGACTCCTGACGTAAAAATATGTCGATCTAAGCCGACTTAGTTATATCCAACATTGTCTCGTTTAGCCGGTAAAGGGCGTCAAAAATTTGTAAAAATATTGGTTTCTCCTAAATAACGTGAAAACCTGCTAATCGATTTTAATGATTTTTAGTATAAAACTAATACTATAAAATGAAGTTTTCTAGTAGTATAGACACCGGCTGTAAATAAGTGGTAGTGTTATATGTTATAAAAGCGATATATTACGTCAACATGTCTCCTGAAAGTCGATATTCGGATTTTAACATGATTTTTTTATTATTACTTAAGTCATGAACACTGTTGTAAATAAAGCCTTCCCTCAAGAATACCACCATAAGGCGAATAGTACTATTGCTTTGGAAAATCATACATATATTATATACAACATAACTCTTGATGGGGTATCATGGGTATCAAACCAGGTTTCATCTAAGTATATAATAGGTCTGTTCTCACTTCTGTACTGAGCGATTTTTGTCAAATATTCAAATCGCCATGCCTTAAGTCGTTGCGATTTCATGATAACTTGCCGTTTATCGACTTTTTTAAATTTAAAGCCGATTCGTTGAAAACACTTCCACAGCGTTATCCTACCGCAATTGATATCCGTGTTATCTATCTCAAGTGTTTTCAGTAAATTATCCAGTGTTGGTACCGTATGCTCTTCATACATCTTATAAGTTTTGCGTCGGACTAAATCCTCATCGCTGCGATCTAATTTTTTGCAAGTCCCAGAATCTTTCCTTCTTTTCCTTTCGGTGATGGGTTTATTCACAATTATCCATACTGTTTTTCCAAAATTTTAGTCAATGTGTGTTTCTTCAATACATTCTATTTTACTCAACTTTTCACGTTCTATGAGAGTTGTATATACATTTTTTATAATGACTTTAGAATCTAAAGATAGGTGTCTTCTTCCATTTTCAATTCCGCACTGTGGTTGTACCTGCACCCCCTCCGGCTGCTCTATACTAGATTCACCAATCCACGGACGCCACGTATTTGGATAATCAAAGCTGCGTTTTTATTTCAATCCGCTATCGGATCACAATCGCTTATCATTCAAGATTAGTCAAAATAATGTTAGGAAGTATATACCAAAGGTATCCTTTAATTTACAATTAATTAACTATAAACAGTTTGTAAACCAATTTAGTATTAAACTTAAGGATATAAAAATAACAACTTTTGAACAGCTTATAACTCTAATAATTGTAACAAAGAATAACTGTAAAACCTATAGGACCTTAAAAATTAAAAAAGGGAACGAATGGATTAATCAAAATATACTAGATAATATTAAATTGCGAGATCAAGCGTATAGTAAAAAAATTAAATGTCCACAAATTCAAAGGTTTGATATAGAGTTTAAGCACTACAAAAATCGGGTAAATAATCTAATAAAATCTGCAAAAAATTTATACTTCCGACAAAAATGGGAATCGGCGGGTACTGATACCAAAAAGCAGTGGAGGTTTATTAATAACTTCTTTGGTAAACAAACAGGGACAACGGATATTGAGTGTGTTGAAGTAAATGGTAAAATTATTTATGAAAATAAGGATATTGTGAATTGTTTAAACCAATATTTTGTGGAAATGGGTGAATTTATTGTAAAAGATGTAACGAGTGAAATAAGTAATCTAGGTATAACTAACACCTTTAGGGAGATCACTTGTGATAACTTAATATCTAGGTTAGAGTTAACAAATATAGAGGAAATAAATGAAATTATACTGGAACTGAAAAAAAATTCGGCACCTGGAAATGATGAGGTGTCTGTTATAGATTTAATTAACCTTAAAAATGTGATAGTCGAGCCAATTGCAACATTAGTAAATCAGGCATTTACAACTGGCATATTTCCACAGACGCTTAAAACGAGTAAAGTATGTCCCATTTTTAAAGCCGGTGATAAAAAGTCAATGAATAATTATAGACCGATTTCTGTGGTCAGTGTATTCTCTAAAATTCTTGAAAAGGTATTAAAAAAAAGAATGACACAATTTATGGTTGAGAACTCATTATGTGATAAGTTCCAGTATGGTTTCATACAAAGAAGTAGTACCTTGTCCGCAACCTTTGATTTTGTGAGTTTTGTGACGAAGGCTTTGGACCAAAAAAAAATTGTAGTTGTGGTATCAATTGATTTACGTAAAGCATTTGACACGGTTAGCATAGATATACTTTTGGGAAAATTATATAATGTCGGCTTTAGGGGAAAATTTTATGATATTCTGAAATCTTACCTAGGGGATCGTAGCCAGTACGTTAAAATGGGCAATATTTGTAGTAACACATTGCTAAATAATTATGGGGTACCACAAGGTTCGGTCCTTGGCCCGCTACTTTATTCGGTGTTTGTCCTTAACTTACAGACTGCTGATCTTAAAGCCCAATATTATACATTTGCGGATGACACATTATTAGTGTACACAGGTGAAACTGAAAAAGAATTGGAAAACCTAATTAATGAAGATCTTGATAGATATCTTGGATGGCTGTATTCTAATAAATTAAAAATAAATATCGACAAAACCAACTTTATTATTCTTAAACAAAAAAACAAAATAGTAAATGATTTTGATTTAAAAATTAACAATGTTAAATTGGAACAAGTAACATCTCTTAAATATTTGGGTCTAATTGTTGACGAGTATTTAAATTGGGAATTGCACATAAATAAAATAATAAATAAGGTAAATCCTATGATACCTATTATTTATAAGTGTAGAAACTACATTTCCTCTAAGACAAAAAAACAAATATATACTGCTTTTTTCCTAACCCACTTAAGATATCTGTTACCCATTTGGGGAACCTGTGGAAAGACTAATTTTAACGAAATGCAAATCGTGCAAAATAAATTTTTAAAAATTTTATTTAATTATGAGTACCTTACACCTACAAATACTTTATATCAGGAATTGAATGTACCTAAACTAGAGAGTTTATTGGAACTTGAACAATGCAAACTCGTTTATAAAATACTTAATAAACTATTAAAATCAAATACCAATTTTCAAACTGTTAGCGACATTCATAATCATAGAACAAGATCACATTCAAATCTGTATCTATCACAGAACAGAACTAACATATTTCTAAATAGTCCTGTTCAACTTGCATCCAGATGTTTTAATAGTCTAAGCCACGACATTAGATTTGCCAATCCTTACCCAGTTTTTGTGAGAAAATGTAAAGACCACCTGAATATTCATTGAACAAATTTATATAAATATATATAGGTATTAACTATTCTAACTAGTCAACAAAGCACTGTTAGGTTTAAGTTACTTAACACATTCGCTGCCAAGCCAAATTTGTGAAAATTGCCTACCAGGCCAAGGCTGAATCCTATAAGATACGACAATTCTAAGACTATTAGCTATGGCAGTTTTTTTTTGTTGTATTGTTTGTCTGTTTTTTTTTTAATAAAACATAAACAGACACCGGTGTCTGATATGGCGTGGTGATTAGGTGTTAACCTTTTTCTCAAAACGCGCCACAGAAGACACTCTAAGAAGACATTTTTTTTATATGGGTACGCCACAGCGGACACCTTAGCGGACACGACGTAGATAGCGGACACGTCAAATCCTGTAAAGACCCGCCCACCGTATGGAGCTACATTCCTTACTGTAAAGATACTTCAGTTGGAAGTAACATAACGTGGTGTCTACTGCTAGTTCTCCGTTGCAATTTTAGGCAAAAATGAATAGCAGAACGCAAAGAATTATGTCTCTTGTGACTAATGAAGAACCAGGGAGTGATTGTGAAATGGATGGTAAGTACTTTCATTGAGGTTATTATATTATGTGTTTTTTGTTTATTCAATCAATGAGATCGCTACTTCTTTTCGTAAAATTATGTTGTTAGGACAAAAATTTATTATCAGTGTGTGTGAAAAATTAGAAATTAGGGAACTGTTGGGTCTAGTAAGACAGATGCTCATAATACAAAGAGAGCATTAAATTGTATAAGTGTTGTTGTCGTGTGTCATCTGGCCCGGATCAAATAACTTTTTATAATTTATTTTGCGTGTCAGTTTTTTTTTTAATATTTTGCTTTTTTGCAGATCCATATCATGATTCCGATGACTCTCGTGATCGAAACTATTCTCCAGACAGTGATGACGAGTTGACTGATAGCAGTGGACCTGGATATAGGGGATTTTCTCCAATCCCAAACGTACCTACTTTATCAGATACTGATAGTAATAGCTCTTCTGGCAGATCTGAAAATGAATCCCTAATAAATCATCCACCTCCAAAACCTACAAATCCTTCAGAAGAAAATATGGATGTCGATCAAAATCAACCTATTCACCATAATAACTTCGAATATACTCCATTTAGCTGTATCAACGAAGCATTAATGTCTTTACTGGCAAATGGTGAACCCTATGATTTTTTTAACTTGTTAGTTGATAATGAAATGTTTGAGATGATTGTGGAACAAACCAATTTGTTTGCCACACAACGCTTAGTAGAAAAAACCACCGATTATACGCCATCGTCCCGATTTCATGCTTGGTCTCCAACAAATGTATCCGAAATAAAGAATTTTTTTGGAATCATCGGCTACATGGGTTTAGTAAAAATGCCTACATTACACAAATACTGGAGTACTGACCGCAAGTATAAAAATGCAGTGTGTGGAAATATTATGTCAAGAAATCGATTCGAACTTTTGCTGTCTATGGTTCATTTCTCGGATAACCTAGTCAACCCAACAAATAGCAGGGCACATAAAATACAAATTTTAATTGATAAATTTGTAGCTAACTGTCAAATGGCTTACACTCCAGGTAGAGTTTTTTGCATTGACGAGAGTTTAATTCCCTTCCGCGGTAGATTAATTATGAAGCAGTATATCCCCAATAAAGCTCATAAGTACGGCATTAAAGTGTTTAAGTTATGTGCCGGGCATGGGTATACCTGGAATATGAGAATCTATACTGGTAAAGAAGCAGATAAAAATAAATCAGTGCCAACAAATATTGTTTTAGAACTCAGCGATAAACTTTTAGATGCTGGGCGTGCCGCTGTTACAGATAACTATTACACCAGTGTAGATCTTGCAAAGCGGCTTATAGAAAGAAAAACTCATTTAGTAGGCACGTTGAGGGCAAATAGGAAAGGCAACCCTCCAGAAGTGATAGGAGCTAAGTTGAAAAAGGGAGAATTGAAAGCTAAAGTAATTGAGAATGGAATTTCAGTTTTGAAGTGGAAAGATAAAAGGGACGTGCTGATGTTATCCACCTACCATACAGATGAAACTGTAACAATCACCATAAGAGACAAAGAAATTGTTAAGCCACTGGTAGTTCTTGACTATAATAAGGGCAAAGCATCTGTTGACCTTTCCGACCAGTTTGCTAGTTATGCTTCCTGTCTACGAAAAACAGTGAAATGGTACCATAAAGTTTCCTTTGAAATTATACTTGGTACTGCTATTGTGAACGCTCACTTTCTTTACCAAGAAATTACTGGGAAAAAAATAACGTTACTTCAATTTCGCGAAGCTGTTGTTGATAAACTCTTGGAGAAAAATGAAACCGATGACATACAGACACCTCAAAATAAAAGCGTTCTGCAAAAACATGTCTTTCAAAAACTTCCAGGAAGTGCGAGAGAGGGAAGAAAATATTGCAAGGGCTGTTATGAAAAAAAAATTAGAAACGAAATTCCAAAGAGCAAAGTGAGAAAGGTAACAACTTTTTGTAATGACTGTGAATTCCAGCCGAGATATTGTTTAGACTGTTTTAATGCCAAACATAAAAATTAGTTTGTTTTTATCTGTTTATTATATTACACCTACACCCACATGTGTTAACATTTTGATTACATTTATAAAAAAAATAAATAAATACAAAAAGTGGGTTAAATTTTTATTAAAATAAGTGTACTATACATTGGGTGTCCGCCTTGGCGTGTATAGAAAATAATTTAATAAAATAATTATGCACGCCATAGCGGACACAATAGCAGACACAGGTTATAAAATCTATGTACATTGTCTAATCAAAAAACCAAGATAAGTGGACTATTCCGCAGCGCCAATACAGACACCTCATATGGAAACTTTCATAGAAAAGTGTGTCCGCTGGGCAGAGCCATTAAATAAATGTAGCGGACATGGGTGTCTGCTCTGGCGTGGTAAAATCATAGCTGATCAGACACCGGTGTCCGCCATGGCAGCGAATGTGTTAAGACTCGAGGCCAGAGCTATCTTAAAGCACTGATTTGAGTTTAAAAAAAAAAAATGTAAATAATTGTTGTAAATTTAATAAATAAAGTTGTTTCAAAAAAAAAAATTTCACACGAACTAATAAAAAGACTGGTTTTGCAACACTGATTTGTCTACTTATTTTTTTCCCATTATTTAATAAGGCTTTGTAAACTAATTACGGCCAAGTACGGTTCCTACCTGGATAATAAAATCATTATCTCTATGATCCTTGAAACCCTTTCAACAAAGAATTTTATGATGGGTGATAATAAAGGCAGGTAGTCATTCTCTTAAATCTGTGAACGGACTTTACCTTGCCTTGCCCTGCCACATTATACCCTAATCCAGAAGATTCTAATGCATCGAACAATTTTTTGTGGTATCAGCAAGACGGAGCTGCGGCCCATTACACCTGCCGTGTGCGTGAGTACCTTAATACAGTTTTTTCCGAACGATGGATTGGCCGACGAGGTTTAATTGAATGGCCGGCCAGATCTACAGATATAACCCCTTTAGATTGTTTTTTTGTGGGGTTATCTTAAGTCTAAGGTATATGTTAATCGTCCAAACAATGTTGAAGATTTAAAGAACAGAATAAGAGGCGAAATAAGATTGATAGAATCTTACATCGTTAATAACGTTCTGCAAGAATTTGAAGATCGTCTCGGGTACTGCCAGACTGTTGGGGGAGGTCATTTCCAACATTTGATAAAGTGACTTTCCGCTAATAACTAATCTGTTGTTGTTTTAAGTTAAAACGCAGTTTTCTCGCAAACGGCTGAATTTAAATATATCAAATATTTCATGAAATATGTTTAGAATTTTATGCAGAATCCAAAAAAATATTATAAAATAAGGGTATTCATTTAAAAAAATTAAGTAAACCGTCATAACTTGATTTTGGGACAACCTGTATATATGAAATAAACTTCAAAAAATGCACACCAAAAATAAAAAATTGACGGGTCCGAGGCTTTTTTCGAAACAAAAGAAATGAAAAATTTTAAATAAATTTATTCCAGCCTTTACGTTCTCACTGTAGACGGGATTGCGTTCTATGATGTAAGCCATTGTAAGCTATCATACGCTTAAAGAAAAATATCCTTTCTCCAGTAGAACACCAGTTATCAACGTTGTAAGCTTAACTTTAAAATAACACAGTGTAGTGATTAAACCAAATAAATGTCTACCAGCCTGCCTACTGTATGTAACACTATAAAAACTACCCACGAGCGATGGCAAATAAGTTTTTGTTTAGTTGACTAGTTGAGTCAGACAGCTGACGTCGTTGTAGAAATGGATGCCGGATGTCGTAGACGTTTTCATTTTTAAAGCTCGCTATTTACCGGTGTTAAATATTTACTTTACGTTGGTACACGTAATATCTGTTAAATGATGCTAATATAATTTATTTTCGAAGTATCACTGATGGGATTTACCATTTCATGTTGTGTCATATTGCATAACGAATTGTTAATTTAAGGAAAAGTCATAAAAAAACCATGCCATGACAATCAATTGTTTTCAACAAGAGAGATATGTGTAAAATTTGCTCGTAATATGTTGACATAGTGACGTCATGACCTACGATATTGATAACACCTACTTTAGACATCATGATTTAAAGGAAACATTTTTTCATAGTCGATAATTATTATAAGGTCAATTGACTTACTTTATTATCCATTAAAGCAACAACCAAATGCATGTCGCATTTAAATATAATATGCCGCATATGACCAACCATCGAAGATCCAGATAAAAGAAGTAATGAGATTACCGCTTAACTAACAAAGGTTACTTTCAGACTAAATATCGATCACTAATCGATGTATCGAATTGGGTAACGATCTCTCTTCCGTTTCCATCCACCTTTCCCTGGATGACGAGTTTTTCGATTGAAGTAAGCGTTCGATCGTCTTGGTCCCTAATTCTCTTAAGATGGAAATATTGGCTCTTCTTGCGGCCATCTTCCGGTAACAACTATTTCAAAGGTCTTTATTCTTCTGCGGCATGCAGCATGGATGGGCCAGGATTCGGATGTACAGGTAGCTATAGGAAAAACCAGGCTTTGTAATAATCGTTTCTTTGTTTGTATCCCAATGTGATGGTCTTTCCATATTCTTACTCGAGAGTGTATTTTTGGCCATTACAACTCCCCTCTTTACGTCGCCGTTTGATCGTAACTCCACCATCTCTGTCTGCGGTGGCTTATTTTACAATCAACTCTCTGTAGATGTTGAGACGGGTGTGATAGTTGTCACCAACTGATCGCCGATAAGGGATTCAAACAGAAATAGAAACAGACAGAAATTGTCAAATTATTAACGTCAAAAACTGTGCTAAGAAATAAGTCATTCGTTTTCATAATTTTTGTAATTAATATTAATAAATGAACACGGCATAACAATTGCAAAAACGAACGAATGATATAGTAGCACCTCTTTTTTACAGTTTTGAAATTAGTTTATTAAAAAAGCCAACCTCAAAACCTACTTTGATCGGTTCGCTTAATTAAAAAATTCATTTTAAGTTGCTGTCAGCACCCTCCAATCCCTGGCAATTAGTTATCTACCTGCTAACTTTGGAACGACATAAAATATAAACATGCAATTTGGAATGAAAAAATGATAGGTAAAATAAAATAAATAATTTTGGGTTAAGCGGATAACGTTAGGTGTTATCGATGATGTATGGTTCTCTTTGACAACAAGTAAAATTATATTTTCTTCACGTGTTTAAATAATGATTTATTTATGTTGCGTCATGTTGCCCAAAGTCGAGCCCAAAGTATTTGTACTAAGGACTCGTGACAAAAAACGTAAAAAGCATCATCGCATGATTTGATGTATAAAAGTTTAGTAAACACCTTGACAACTGATAACAATTAACAATTACTTCATTAAGTATTTAAATATGTTGATTTTTGATTAAAGGTATTAGCATTTTGACCCCTCGACTATGATTAATTGTATCCTATCTTTGCTTATCTCTTAAACCAGGTGACAAAAAGTTGCTACCCTCCCGGATTTTTTCATAGTTTGCAAATTCAAAATGGGAATGTTTTATGGAATAAAATAACCGATTCTGACTTACTGAAATTTATTTAATATTGACTGTAAAGGTCTTTAGAGTACAACTGCTTTAGTCTGAAATCACAAGATCAACCAATAAAAACTGACATGTCCGTAGCCCTACCTAAAGGCTTGTCTCTGGAGTAAGCTGCACACCAAAAGTTTGGTTGAGAGCAAAGACATTATAACTAATCGACCAAATTGTTTACATTTTTATGCGGCAAATCATCATTCCCTCTTTATTATTCATCTCTGTCGCTCAAAATTGGACCTTAGCCGGCTTTATCTGGCTGTTAGAAATATTAGGGAAAACGGTTTTAAAGAGAGGTAGTTCAGGTAACGTCCAGAACCTAATATACAAAAAAGTTAAGGTGTGCGTATCAAATTATGCATTCATGCTTGTAATGTTATGCGGATATTTTATTAAAAACTGTTAAAAACCTTAAAAAGTATTAACATTATTGTTATATATCTCAGGCACTACGGCAACATTGTAATACGATTTTACACCTGGGGCGCATTCACGATTGACGTCGGACGTTCGTCGGGTGCGCACCGATTGCACACGGCGATAGGAAAATTCGTTCACGGTTGTACCGGGTAACATTTATACTCGTTCACGGTTGTGGATAACTTTTACCGAACGAAACAACTTTTTAACCAAGTCGGGAGACGGATAAAGTTTGTCCGGCATGCGCAAATGTATTGTTTATTGTTTATGGTGAAAGTTAAAAGTTAGGTTGTTTTTAAAATAAAAGTTTTTTGGGCACGCCAAAACTTTTTGAGAATGTCGATTTCAAAAGATACCCACAATTTGCTTAAAAGAGTTTTGTTGCTGTCGCATTTCAAAATTGCAAAATATAATTTGACAAGTTTGACGTTTGTTCGGGTTTCTCTCGGCGCATGCCCGAGCCGTTCACAGAGTGAGTAGATCTTTTTGTTTCGTAGATAGCAACTTGATGGACGTCGGTTAAATTTTACCTGGGTAATATTTACCAATTTGGTGAAAACTATGAACGCGCCCCTGGAGAGATTTTAGGAACGACGATAGCGATTGCGATGTTGGCAGTCTGTCATAACAGCTAGTTCGTGTTTTTGTGCCCTTTTTGCAGTTTATTCTTGATTGTTTTGTGTATTTGTCTAAATAGTAGTGTAGAAATAAACAATCATGGTTCATGCCTGTGTAGTGTGTAAAAAAGTGGATCATTTTAATCCAAATTTATCATTTCATCGGTAAGTATGGTTAGGTTATTGTTTTATAGAAAGCATTGGTGTAGTGTATGGGTTCGTTTAGTAATGCTGTGGTGACCGCACCATTTTTATTAAAACTTTTATGCACAATAGAAAAAGTTTTGTTATACTGAGCAGTGGCGGCTCTACCATAAGGTCATTCGGGCAATGACCTCCCAAGCCACACCACCACCTAACACTAATCTTGTTAATATTTAACTTTAAAATCAAAATCCATTTAATCAACCAAACTTTAGTTCTGCTCGGGTTTTATTACCTCTAAAATATCCCTCGTATTTAATGTAACGCACGCAATGAGCGAGGGAAACTAGCCGTAACGCTACTTTTTGTGCGTCCCCGCAAAATTTTCAGGTCAATATTGAGCTTGACCACGAAAATTGGCGTCACCCAACAAATCCTGTGAGGGTAAGAAGAGGAATAAATAGCATGCTATCACTCTCACGCTGGCATGAAACAGAGCTTTTCTGGGCTGTCAGCCTGTTTTTTTTTTCGATTGAGCTCCGACGCACGTTTTAATTTTTAAAATGTGGTGGAAAAAGACGGAAGACGGGCTGTTACTGCAGACTGCTAATGAGCATGAGAATTGTTGGCGAACGAAATCATACCTACATCCATTATTAAAAATATATCCGTATTCGATAGTTACTTTTTTATATAGCATTTATGTACATACTCTGATATATCGGAATAAAAAGCTCAGAAGTATACCTATATGGAAAAATATCATCCATGTGATATTATCGATAATATGTTTCCAACATTCCTAACTCCCACACCTAACCTTACTTTGGTTTGTTTACATTTATTTAGGCGCGCAATCGAATATTTTTGTTAGTTTGTTTTTAAAATTAATTAGGTATTAAACACTAAAATTGTCCTGTTAGTAGTTCGCGAAACTGTATTTAAAAGAAAGCAATGGTTTATCTTTCGAAAAACGCATGGAATTTGAACATTTAGGCGCTCAGGATAAAAATAAAAGTGGTATTTTAAAAAAAACAATGTATAATTTGTGCGATTTTATATGTAGCAGCAAAGACAAAGAGATGGTTTTCTGCTTTCCGTGTTTTTCTTTTCCTGCATTCGATTTTTGCAGTAAAAGGGGGGTTAATGATTTAAAACATATGAAGGAAAAATTTAAAAACACAGAACTCAAGTGCACGGTGAGTTTAAACAAAATGTAAAACATAAAAAAAGTTATAGGATAGGGTAAGTTTTTTTCGTATGTTTTATGTTTTTTTTAATCAGTGAGTTTCGGATTCTTTGCTTATTTTTCCTTTTTAAAAGCAAGAAATATGAACCAAAAAAAAGGTGGTGCATCCAAAATTTTTTTCTTTATTTTCTTAACTGCGTTTTGACCCCCTGCCGAATTGACCAGGAGCCGCCACTGATACTGAGAAACAATTAGGAGTAGATATTGATAAATAACTCATGCATGGTAGCTACTTAACAGTAAACGAGTAAAAATTGTTGTATTATTTTCATACATTGTTGTTAGGTTTTAACCTCTACACCACTGGCGAGCAAAACCAAAAGGACGGTTTACAATGTTGCCGATCGGGTCTAAGAGATCTGCCTTTCTCTCTCGCACTCGCCAATTATTTTAAAACAATAATAGTCGAAACTTTTATAGGAATTATGAATGAATCGTTTCGTCTATTAGTTCTAATGTCTTTGGTTGAGAGATTCGAAGCAAGTAGGCCAGTTTTAACCCTTTTTGCCGACCCCGATTTAACGTCTGGGTAATGCCAGCCAGACGGGACCTACAGTTTAATGTGGGTTCCGAAACACAATACAACCGTCAGATGTTATTCTCGGTACAGTATTTTTACAGTCTTGTTATTATTAACGTCTCATTGCTCACTACAAACCTCGACGAGCCAATCCTTAAACGACCTTGTGTGCAACTAAGAGAGTTATGTATGTCGCGGGGACCCTCGAGCCATCCAGAACAGCATCAGACCAACACCTCCTCAAAAACACAGACCCGTGCACTCGAGACTTCGTCGTGTGTCATTCGGTGAAGCTCTACTTTGCACACTGGAAAAATTGGAAAATCTTTTTCCATCTCTCAGTTTTCCACACTTAGCTTTAAATATTTATTTTATTTATGTGTTTAACTTGCTTTATTGTCAAGAATGCATACATATTATAGAAAAAGCAACTAACGCTAAATTTAAAACGTTAAAAAATACAGAAACCACAAAAAACATTATAATATAATATGCCTCTTGAGTCGAAAGGTCTCTCACGGTTCTGAGGAAACGCACACAATTCAAAGATTTACACTCCACACGCAAATTATTACACCTTTAGACTTTCGTAAATTAGAGAGCGCCTAGTCAGAGTCGATCTAGGAATTGGAAGCAGAAGGTTAAACATTTGCCTAGTACCGTATATATTTTGAGTACTGTTATTTGATGATCTTTTATGTATTAAACATACAGTTTCTAAAATAAATCTCATATGGGATTCAAACAACGAGTGATATACCATTTTCGCCGCCAGAGTTCCTGCGACATCACTGTAATAGTAAAACAACCCGATGCTAATTTCTTGTTTAGTTCAATGTTTTTCAAATTTAAGTTTAGAGTCTATAAATAGTTCAAGAAATTTAATGGTTGCTTTATTTACAATGTAACTGTTATCCAAGACAAGATCATTATAGTTACAGCCAAAAGTCAAAATATTAGTTTTTTTTACATTTAAACAAAGGAAGTCGCGCCAAGTTTTGACTTCTTGAAGATCTGGTGGTGTCATCCGCGAAGAGTATAAACTGGCCACTTACAACTATATTTGTAAAATGGTTCATATTCAATAAAAACAAGATAGGACCCAACACAACCCTGAGGTACCCCAAACTTGACACTTGACAAACCAGAGCCTCTTCCATCAATAGACACAACATGCGATTTTAAGCTCGATTCATATCTACCAGCACGTAGCGTGTCCAGCACGTAACGTGGCAGACACGGAACAGGCACAAGTTTTCATATCATGCGACAACCACTACAACCAGTCTCCGACAGGCAAACCAACTAGAAAGGTGCCCGCGTTGTTAAAATGTTTTGAAACTTTTCTATTGAAGAATTAACTGTGATAGCAATTTTACTGGAAGAAGAAGAAGAAGGAAAATCTAATTATGTAGAAGTACAACAGAGGAAACGGAGGTTTTCTGTCCATCTCATGAACATAAAACGAAAAAAAGTAGGAGAATTTCGGTGCATGCACGTCGGCGACTACATTCATACTAACCGTATTGACCGACCAGCAGCGTTGCCACATTTATTTTTGCGAATCTACTTTTATTTTTGCTTGAAACTACTAAAATCTACTAAAAAAATTTTAAAAAATAGCAA
Source organism: Polydrusus tereticollis (assembly GCA_963920685.1). Taxonomy (NCBI): domain Eukaryota; kingdom Metazoa; phylum Arthropoda; class Insecta; order Coleoptera; family Curculionidae; genus Polydrusus; species Polydrusus tereticollis. The sequence continues at coordinate 24,422,683 of OY987328.1, forward strand.
AAATTTACTTTACAAAAAAAGCTGAAAATAAGAAGGGAGTTGGAGGTTGGGGATTAATGAATTGCCATGGTTAATTGGTCTAATTATTTATTTATTGACTAAACCTAAACATATAAATCTTAAAAGTAGCACAACAAAGAAAACGGAACGGACTCTTATTCTAATTTTTAAACAAATATTTTTTTTCTTGAAAGTAGACTTAAAAGAAAAAAGATCTTAAATTTCGTCGAATAATTTATCAATCTAAAAAAAAAAAACATTATTCTACTACATATTTTAATTGGACATAAATAAAAATAGACAAACCTTAGAGCTTCCAGTGAATCCAATCATATTCTTCTTATGTTTCGCGGAAGCATTATGTTCTTTTAGAGAAGCCATTCTGGATAAAACTCTAACATTGCATGCTTTGCAATGGGCACTACATCCATCCTGTGCTTCACAAAACCAAGTGGAAAATAATGGGTTCTGTTCCCATTCTGCTCGATACAATTGCTCATAAGCTCGCTTCATAATTTTCACTTAAAAGCAATTTTACACTGCGTATTCACTATTCAGTATAAAGCGAAAACCGTGTAGCGATTAGAATAAATTCGACAGTCAGTTGTCGGGGAAATATAACGGTGAACCCCCATAAGGCATAAGGGGGAATCACCGACAAAAAGCAGGCGAAGCAACCAAATGAATAAAAATACCAAATTAGTTACACGTCTACCAACATAGAAATTAAAGTAAATGCTCGATTAAAATAATTTTTACAATAATTAAATTGCTAATGGCATTTTTACATTATTGAAAGTTATATATTAAAATCTACCAAAATCTACTAAAGAAAATGTGCCTACTAAAATTTTCTGAAAAAGGGTGAAAATCTACCAAAAAAGTAGAAATCTACTAGATGTGGCAACGCTGCCGACCAGACATGAGTCATGAACAGACGTCGACAGACATGCGCCGTTACAGACAAAATATTCTTGTCGACAATGCTGCCCGGTGCTGTCTCGTGTCTGTATTGACACGCTCCCTTCAAGTTCGCTAGATATGAATATGGGTACCAAATTGTTGGCAATTATTTTTTTTGTGTCTGCCACGTTACGTGCTGGACACGCTACGTGCTGGTAGATATGAATCGAGCTTAAGGCACTTATTTGGTAGGTTTACTGCGTGAACGATGATCGATATTTTTGAGATTTTTGTCACGTAACCTCTAACACTCAATCATTATTTTTAGGGCCAGTTTTTCCACCTTGCCGTTTTCCCATTTTGCTGATTTTTCAGTTCAGTATCGATTCTCAGATAATTCGGACTTTTCCGGCCAAATCAGATTTGACCCTTGGGTTTTCGCTCCGGTTTTATTAAGCCATTTGTGAGGCCTATTTAAGGACCATCATAACTACTACGCAGCCAGCAAAGGGCCATTAAAGAGAACCAGACCTTAGATAGCCTATTTAGCCATCTCCAGGAGGACTTGTGGACTTGTGTGTGACTTTTATTTATACTTAAAATATCGTGTTAATTTTGATTCATTTTTATTGGACACAACCAAATGTAATTTCTCGCGGTACCTAAAACTAAGTAATTTTCTTTTTATTCTAATCGAAGCTATTTTGCTCAACTATTCTAATAGTATATTTCATTTGTACAAAAAAGAATGTTTATTATAAATAACAAAATAAAATTTAAAAATGCTCTTGAAGCGACTAATTGGCAATCAGTTTACTTAATTGGTAAACATCTAGTTAATAATCAGTTGACTACTTTTATGAGAATATTTATGAATTTATTCAATGACAATTTTCCGGTTCGAAAATTACCCCCTAGAAGTCTCAATAAATGAAAATATTTACAAAATGATCCTGTAATAAGAGAGTGTAAGACTCAATTAGATATTCTATTTGCCATAAAAAATGTAAATACTAGATGTAAACTTTTATATATAGAAAAAACGAAAGTTTATGATAATTTAGGAAAAGAAAAAAAAAACGAAACTTAGAGAATTCAGACAATAAAAGTAAATCAGCATGGGCCATAGTAAATGAAATAAAAGCAAAACCTGAGGGTAAGACAGTTACTATTAAAGGTGATAACAAAACTATGGCAAATAATTTCATTGAATTAAAAACCTTACCATTTAGTGCAAATATAGAGTATAATCCAATAAACATCAATTTGGAATTAGTGGATGATCAAGAAATATTTAACCTAAACTAACCTGAACCACTAAAACAGGCGTTAGTTGTACCAATTCTTAAGAATGGCGACAATACGAAAAATGAGAACTCTCGTCCCATAAGTTTACTTCCGTGGTTCTCCAAGGTATTCGAGCGTGTAGTATGTCATCGAGTTGTAAAATTTATGATTGACAATAATCACTTAAATAGTACTCAGTAAATCCACCTAGATAGCTCACAATAAATATTTTGGATATATTGGAGAATGATGAGATTCCGTTGGGGCTGTTTCTTGATCTGTCAAAAGCATATGACACTGTAAACTATGAAATACTTTTTCGAAAAGTAGATCTTTATAGCATAAGAGGAACAGCTTCGAGGTGGATCAAATCATACTTGTTGGGTAGAGAGCAAAGGGTAGTAATAGGTAGAGGTTCAAATAAAGTACATCAGCTAACAAATCTATTACGGTAGGAATACCACAAGGAAGTGCTATAGGATCAATATTGTTTCTTTTGTATATCAACAATATAAACAAATTATGCAGAATATAACAGAGTTGTAACATAACTAACTATGCGGATGATACAAACATTTTGTTGTCATACACAGACTTTGCTACTCTAGAAATTAATGCTGAATAAATGGTTTGCAAAAAGTAAATTGATACTGAATAAAACAAAAACCGTTCCACACTGGAGGAACCAGACACCACAGCTATGAATAACAATGATGTTAGTTTAAGGGATAGTGTTAAGTTCTTAGGTATGTCTTTAGGTAGTAAAATGTCATGGGAATGTCATGTTCAGTATGTAGTAAATAAATTAGATGCTGTATGTTACAGGTTGCGGATTTTAAACAGATATGTCAACTTCGAAACTAAAAAAATGTTATACTACGCGAACTTTGAATCTAGGATGATATGGCATAATGATGTATGGAAACTGCAGAGACATTTTGAGAGTTTTTGTTTGTCAAAAAAAGCAATAGGAACAATGCTTAATCTGGGCGTAAGACAATCACGCAGAGGCAAATTTAAACAACATAAGCTATTGACAGTGTCTGCAGTGTACCGGGTGTCCCACTAAGAATGCGAAAAATGCGGAAAAAAAATATATTAGGTAAAGTGGTCATGAGAAATTACTGGAAATTATTTTCAAGTTTCTCAGACTGGCGCTAGAGGGCGCAACAGTAACGGTAAATATGACTAACCCGAAAATAACATTTTTGTATATTTCGAAGATTTATTAATAAAATTCACCTATAGAACGTGTTCGTCACTTTTCAAATAAAGTGGTGAGGGAAGGTTGAACATTATTTGTAATAAATGCTGATAACTCCGGTCTGGCTTAACATAATTTAGTAAACTTAGTTTTGTTAAAAAAGGCTTTTCTCACTCTATATATCATCTTATGAACTACGGCAATATGTGTTTTACACTAGGCGCTAGGGGGCGCTGTCTTACAAATTCACAAACATTGCGCGTTTTTTCCATAATTGTAAATATGATAGTATATTCAATTTTACCTGATTACAAGGATGATTAAAAGTCTAAGAAGTCAGCGAAAACCGCAAGTTAATATCTATTTTCAATCCGGAGATATCAACAACAATAATTATAATTACGGAACATTATGATTTTATTTTCAAGTTGCCATTGTAAAGGTTTTTTTAAGAGTCAAATAGGCCTTGGAAAAACAAAATATAAAGGTACGTATGTTTCAAGCAAATATATCGTTACGACAATAATTCTCAGTGGCGCCCTAAATGTTCAAATATGTCGCCCATCGTTCTGTATACACGACTCCAATCTCTCCCTGGTTAATAATACTGCAGTTTCCACCTCTGCTATAGGGATACGGCGGCTGCTGTCCATTATCCTTTCTATCATGTTTTCCCTTGTGGTGGGTCTGGTAACGAAAACAAGATCATTCAATCTCCCCCATAGATAAAATTCTAGGTATGTTAAGTCAGGTGATCTAAAATAGAAATTACCACTTTCATTAACAGTATCACAATATATCCTATAATATTACCTGGCAGGCCACGGAAATATACTCCCTCTTACTATCCACCTTGCAGGAAATGTGTCGTCAAGAAATTGACGAACGTTTGCCGCAAAATGTGCAGGCCATCCATCGTGTTGGAAAACCATAGTTCTGCGAACATCCAAGGGCACATCTTCGAGAAGAATTGGGAGTTCGTAATTTAAAAAATGTAAATAAGTACCTTTGCCCAGTAAGCGACTCATTAAATACAAACGGTCCAATTATTCTGCCAATAAAAATGCCGCACCAGACATTAACACTCCATCTTCCTTGATGCTGCACCTCCCGCATCCAATTGGGATTATCCCGCGACCAATAATGCATATTATGGCGGTTTACTCCTCCATTACTATGGAAAGTAGCTTCATCAGTCCACAAAATTCTGGAGAGGAGATTTCTATCTTCCAATATCATATTGAGCAACCAATAGCAATGATCCAATCTTCTATCATAATCTTGCGGGGTCAAAGCCTGGTGGAGCACAATATGGTAGTAGGGATGTAGCCTAAAGAAAAACAAAATACTTATTACATTGACTTGAAAACTATTAAGAGAAATATTGGCATTATTCTAAACTATTTAAGAGTTATAACATATAGATATAATTACTTACCTTTCTTCTAATAAAATCCTATACACAGTAGAGCGAGTAACGCCCAAGTCTCTAACAATCAATCTAATACTAATTTGTGGATTAAATTCCACATAAGCCAAAACATTTACAATGTTTTCCTCGGTTCGACCTCGGCGGCGTCTGCGATATACAGGGCGACGAATACTTCCAGTAGTACGAAAACGGCCAGCTAAACGATTAAACATTCTACTGTCGTATCGGCGCCTTTGAGGGTATCGTACTGCGTAAACCCGTTCAGCAATTGTTGCATTTCCCAAACATTCAAAATACACCGCAATGATGTCAACCGCTTCTTCAAGTAACAGAGGCATTTTGAAAATCAAATACGACACAACACTGTTGGCACGACAAAAATTTTGACGTAATAATGAAAGGTGACACGCGTGCACAGTTTCAATTCATATTTTGTTTTTCCAAGGCCTATTTGACTCTTAAAAAAACCTTTACAATGGCAACTTGAAAATAAAATCATAATGTTCCGTAATTATGATTATTGTTGTTGATATCTCCGGATTGAAAATAGATATTAACTTGCGGTTTTCGCTGACTTCTTAGACTTTTAATCATCCTTGTAATCAGGTAAAATTGAATATACTATCATATTTATAATTATGGAAAAAACGCGCAATGTTTGTGAAGTTGTAAAACAGCGCCCCTAGCGCCTAGTGTAAAACACATATTGCCAAAGTTCATAACATTATATAGAGTGAAAAAAGCTCTTTTTAACGAAACTAAGTTTACTAAATTTTGTTAAGCCAGACCGGAGTTATCAGCATTTATTACAAATAATGTTCAACCTTCCCCCACCACTTTATTTGAAAAGTGACGAACACGTTCTATAGGTGAAATTTATTAATAAACCTTCGAAATATACAAAAATGTTATTTTCGGGATACCTTAACTAGGCGACTTTTGAGGAAACTTCGTGATTCATATTTACCGTTACTGGTTGGTACATACAAGAGAGTATATTGTTTTTCTTTAGACATAAAGAACTTTTGAAAATTGTGAATCACAAAGAACATATGCAACACGGACTCTAAACTACACATACCCTGACATAGGCTAGAACTGTATGAAAAGGGTGGGTATTACCAATGTATTAAAATCTATAGTTCTTTGACAAATGTTAATAGACAAATTAATAACATAAAAAAGCTAAAAAGAACTGTTTTTAATATACTTGTAAATATGGAACCATTGAAGAATATTATAGACATTTGAGTAATTAGAACTTAAAAGTCGGTATTTTGTGTGACACTATTTTATTGTATGCTGGCATACTGTTAAAATAAAGAGTTTATTTGTTTATTATTTATTTATTCAACCTTATAAGTGATTTACCGTATTAATCTTAATTATTCAGATATACAGGGTGTTTCCTAAACTAACGGTCAAAGAATGAAACTGGTGAATCCTCAGGTAATTTGAAGACGAAAATGTGGTATAAAATTTTTTTGAGTGTCGCTTTGTTCTCGGAATACAGGGTGTTAAAAAAAATTATTCATGTTTTCTTTTTATTAACATTTCATAAAAAACAATATTCGAATAATATTTGTCACAAATAAGGGGTTTAAGCACTTTATATTGTGTTCCTGTTGAACTTCTCAATCCTTTGGGGACCATACTCGTGCACATTGTTGTTTTACTGGTAAGGTCCCTTCACAAAAGAACCACCCACCCCGGCCACAAGCTTTTATTTATCATTAAATCAGTTTTATTTCGTTACCACCTTAAAAGGTTACAACTTGAGCCCCTTTCAAAATATCCAACTGATATTGAGCTTCATTCCACCCAAAACGGTAGACATCACTTAGGGATGTCAATCCCGGGATCCCGAAAGGCAAACCTGTCTCGAAAATACCGGGATTAGACCGGTTAATCCCGGGATAAATACCGACTTTTTATGCATATATTAATTTGCTTCATTTCGCTATTTCAAAACTAAAGTAATTAACGCGAAAGCCGACAACGTTGCTGCAATGCAAGCCGGAAAATAACGCACAGTTGAACCGATCAGCCGGCCCCGGCATTCGAGGAATCACCACGGCATCGGGGAATCACTAAAGGTTTAATAACTTGTCTGAAAGTCCATAAAATCGATCTCTTGGATAAACGCCTTAAGAAGGAATCGCAAGATGGATCAAGTTTATCAAGTGCTGGGACAAGTAAAATGATCGAAGTCGTTGGTTATAATCCACCAAGCAAAAAAAGATAATAGACTTCCTTGTGCATAAGAATGATAAGGGCTTTGAATGTGTTGTAGCTCGTATGACCGGTAGATGGTTTCCCGTTTTCTATTTGGAAAAACGACTCCTGACAGTTTTGGCCTTAGCGACAGCGACGCCGATAGTGAGTCTGAGTGCAAAGAAAATGAAAACATGGACAGGATAAAAGTGTGTGAAAACAATGACTTTTTAGAAATCACGAATGATCGTGATCTTTATATATTGGTGTCAAAAGTTAGAAAAACTGTTCGCATGTTTAGAAAATTGCCAACGAAAAATGATTTACTACAAAAAAGCAAATTGAGAACGATCATGGGAAAGAATTGAAACTTATATTAGACTGTAAAACCAGATGGAGCAGCTTACTTGACCGCTTTAGCCTCTTAGAGAATTCCATAAAAAATACCCTAATTGATCTAAACATGTTACCAATTTTGGACTCAGAATGGCAAACTGTCAAAGGCAATATATTATGCTCCTGCCAAAAAACAGTCGAAGCCTTATGCCGACGCGACATAGATTTATATAAAGCGAATGCTGCATTAAAATTCATGTTGAAAGTAGTATACAAAATTAAAACACCACTCAGCACAGATCTACAAGACTCATTAAAAAAAAGGATTAAGCAACGCAGAACCATTTATTTTAAAATTCTCACAAATCCCGACTTTATAAACTCTGAACCAGATGATTGCTTCAAATCATCAAATATGTCTCTAATTAAATCTGAATTAGAGAAACTTTTAATCAGGCTAGACAATGAAGATGCATCTGGAAGAGAAACCAGTGACGAGAGCGCGAGGATCTGATTCCCATTGCGGAAATTTTGCGAGCAGAAAATGAACCCTTAAAGGTTAAACTGCAGAAGGCATTATAACATTGTTCAGAGTCAATGCAAAAGTAGACAAAAAAAGTAATAACAGGCGACTGCCAGACATCATTACTCAAGAAATTGATTTAAAAGTGTTTTCTTTTTTCTTGGGTATTAGGTCCCTTGATAAATCAATCAAGAATTAAAATGAAACCATGTAAGTCTCGAAAGTTCTTTAATTCTAATTAAAATTACGTTTCGGCCGTAGCGTGGGCCTTCATCAGATTTTGAACATCTTGATATGAAAGATTGTCGTCATCTCACAACACAAGTTGGACAATTTGTATACAGTTTCATATGTTTGGTGGTGTTCATTCCATAGTGTTCTGTGATATTTTTGTAGGTAAGCATATTTTCACCCATGCTGATATAATATTTATATTTAAATTCTTGGACCTTCTGTTAAATTTGAAAAGTGTTTTCTTTTTTCTTGGGTATTAGGTCCCTTGATAAATCAATCAAGAATTAAAATGAAACCATGTAAGTAAAAGGAGTTGAAGTGACAAAGGGCTCGGGGAACAACACTAAATATAATATTTACATGGACGATTAAATGGAGATTTTCCGTTTAATAATTTAATAAAAATTGTTTTCTGGAGAGGCGACCAATCCATTGGTAGAAAGATAACCAAAATACGCCTCTTCATCAAGCACTCAGAAATTACCTTTTTAAAAAAAGGTGGATTCAAAATATTGGAGAAGACATTCAATAGGTTTACATAAAAACCTGATTAGTTTCCAATAAATAATGTAATAAGATTTTAGGCTTATTTTTACAGTTAGTTCCATTTTTGTAAAATTCTTCTTAGTCATTTAAATCAATTTCTTTTAAAAATCACATTCAGATACCATAAAACTCTACACGCATCGAACTGAAATGCCCAGATTGGTACTAATAGCAAACCTTAACACGTAAAATTGAAAATCCGAAAATAAACTCAAAACAAGTTAATAAAATAGTAGATCAGCTCTTATCTTAGACGTGACGCGAGCATATGTATGTATTACGCAAATGTTTAAAAATGCAAAAGATCATTGACATCATTTTACATATTTTTAATCGTTTCGAGATAAAACACGTAACAGTGTATAAAGCTATCGTTAGGATCCATTTATTACTGATGAATAACTAGAACAGAACATATAAACCAACCTACGTAAAGTACATTGGCGTAGAAATCGGTATTTAGGAACGGGGAACGGGCAGTGCCGTAGCTATGGCAGGGCACACCTTTGTCCCAGTAAGCCCACCAAAAATATTGCGTATACATCATAATCATTTGGCTTAATATAAGGTTTGTTCCAACCGCAGCAAGAACCGTTTTTGAACGGTCCTGCGCATGCGTATTAAATAAAATGCGTTCCAACTGTGAATTGACGATTCATAGAACGATTCTTTAAGTGTTCCAACCAACCTTGTTACCGTTCTAGAACTAGTTCTTGAACCGTCCTTTCGATCCCTGGCCATACATTGGAATCGTTTGGGATGACCTGCGCAGTAAGGTTTTAGTAAGCTGGGGCTGACATTAGTGACATTTCCATTTGTTTATTGGTGGTTTTTGTTCGTGAGATTTTTAGTTCGGCTGTGTACTTTTCTGTTTTATGCTGCCCTAATTTGACTTTGGTTTATTTTTACTATGAGTGACGAAGGAGATAGTGAGGTTATGTTCACGTTATAATTATTTAACTCGATACCTAAATCGGTTCACAAAATCGTTCCAACCCGTCTATATTTTGCACCATCACGGAACTGTAAAATATACACGCCTGCGCACAACATCGGTACGAGTGATCCCAATAACCGTTCTGGGACGATACCAAATTAGTTGGTTGGAACAAACCTATAGTAGCTGCGTTCGGGATGGCACTCTTTTCACTCCACAAGTACCCAAGCGCACTCCGTCCGTTCGGGTATTAAATTTGGAGTGAAAAGAGTAAATCTTTGTGCGTTCGGGTATCGAATAAAGAGTGAAAAGTGCGCACTCCAAAAGTTCGGTGTCGCAGGGAAGAACTTTTGGAGTGGGCATGCGTATTTCCACTAGTTGTGTGTTAGGTAGAGGTTAAGTTGCGGTTTGTTTTCGATTTGATTTGAATTTTCGGCACCTTCACGTATTTATTGTTCGGCAAAATTTTCCACTTTTTCAACTAGCTGTCCTTCCTCTTTAGAGTCTTCAAAATACTCTTCTTGTATGAATTTTAAAACCGGAATAATAGTATGACATATTCAACAGCTTTGAAATATTTTAACCCAAACAATTTTTAACACTAAATCACTAAAGCAATAGGTATAATTTTGTCAGGTTATGTTTGGGTTCCACCACGGCTCCAAAGCGTCCGGGTTTGACGGATTCACTCCTAAAGTTCTAATGTCACATGATAAAAATCCACTCTCACCCCACTCCAAATCCGTCGACCATCCCGAACGCAGCTTGTATCACACCTCATTAAACTACGACACCAGCCAGCCTAGCACGTTGGCATGATGAGCCCTGCACGCTTATGCCGCCCGCCTTGTTCCTTGTTGCTATGCGCAAACCAAAGAAGATTATACCTACTCTTTGCTACTAGATACGACCCAAAACATCAGAAAATCCAATCAACTAAGTATACTAATAAGAATTGTATCTTTACTCAGAAATAGAACTTTGGTTGTGACACACCTCATGAAACTACAGACCATTCTGCTCAGGGTATGGGTGAATGCAGTACAAAATATCTTAGAATTAGAATAAAATAGAAATTGATGGATCCATATAGCGTTATGAGTAGCAGATACAATGGGGTGCAAACAAACAATAATCCTCTTATCTGCTTTAACACATTCGGTAGTATATAGAAGGGCTCCGCTTCCACCTGATTTAGATTTACTTGCCCTTAAGCAAAGCGTAGAGAAGTAAAATAAGTTGCGTCACATCGCGTCGAATTTAAAACCATCGGCCTCTTGCCCCGCTAGGCTCGTAGCAGTGTATCGACGCCAGCCGAGTGATACAGTGTGGCGATACAATTATTTTCCGCAGTAGCGAACAGGATGTCTTAAAAAAAATTCTGATTTGAGTAAAATGGCCGCTAATCACTTTTGTGGATGGTTGCGAAACTCGAGTAAATGAAGAACTATCATTTTTCAGGTGTCCGAAAGACCCGTACTTTTAGTTAATCATTTGTTTTTCCGTAAGATTGTCAATTATTAGTGGCCAAAGCCATGCGTGCGTGCTGGCTGTCTTTGGGGGTTGTCGTTTTACCACAAACAACAACAAAAAGTCATTCATCGTTAGAAAGAAAACGTATAAGGGAGGGGGGGGGGGGGGGTCGAAAAAAAAATAGCGCCGCAGACGAAACATTCTTGGGTGCCACGCCCTTTTTTCAATGATGGTGCTGCTTGGTTTTCAAGTAAGAGAAATTAAAAACATAACAGAATATCACAAAAACAGCCAGACTCGTTTCAATTTTTGTGTAATTTTACCTGTCTTAGGTAGTGATGAGTTACCATTTCTTGTGAACAGGTAGTTCACTGGGTGAAATAGGTTTTCATCCACGGAGTCTAAAAATGACTTCAAAATTTTATTAAGGTCAAGCTTTAATTCTATCAATGCCGAAAATTTTTACAGTGCGGCCCAGATTGACAAGTGAGTACGTGAAGTTTGGCTTGGTCAAATTGGCATAAAAAGCCGCCGGCATGCCGCAACATTTACCGACAGTTTCTTATTGTTTTTTGCGATCACTTTAAGGGCCGTTATTGTAATAAGAACGTCTTCTTTCTCAAGCATTTTGATAGCGACTAACTGGACTACTGATCCCGATGCCGCTAATGTGGACGTGTCACTTAATTTAGCAACGCAAAGAAGCTTAAGCTTGAGCTTAAAGCTCGATTCATATCTACCAGCACAGAACAGACATAAGTTTTCACATAATGCGACAACCTCACAGTCGCCGACATACCAACCAACTAGAGAGCTGATAGTGCGCACGCGCACTTAAAATGTTTCAAAATGTTTCTATTGCTGAATTAGCTTCTTTAGCAATTTTGCTGGAAAAAAAAATCGGATTATGTAGAAATAAAACAGAGAAAACGGTGGTTTTGTGTCCATCCCATGAACGTTAAACAGAAAAAGAAGGAGAATTTCATCCACTATACAAGGAGCTCGTAGATGATGAAGACAGATTTTTTGAATACCTTAGAATTAGTAAAAATGAGTTTGAAACCATTGCAATTCAAAATTTTACCATTGATAACTAAACATCTGCGATCAGTCAAATCATAGAGAAAAGGTATATCCTCTAACTAATTCGATTAATTCTCGTTATTCATTTTTTCTTCCTTCATACTAACCGTACCGGTCACACGAGACATGCACAGACTTCCACAGACACGCGCCGTGACAGAAAATATTCTTGACGACAATGTTGGCCGGTGCTGGTCAGTGTCTGTACAGACACGCTCCGCTCAAGTTCGTTAGAGACGCCAACGAAAATGTTTGTAATTATTTTTTCTGTGTCTGCGTTTCATGGGCGAAGTTAGGGGCGGGGGGCTTGGAGGAGCTACTCCCCCCCCAAAATCCGAATTAGCCCCCCCCCCCCAAATAACTCGACATTATTATACACACGCACTTTTAGAAATGTTCTGCAAGGAATTGTACCATTTAATTATTAATGTCTGTCTATTTATTATTGTGCTGTTCAGACTTGAAATTGTACCCTAGTCTAAGACCCTATCCTCACGCAGCGACACGACAGCAACACAACCAACAGTAGATACGACTAATTATTTAAAGAACAACATGCAAAATATCTTAACATGATATAATAAACATAAGCGGAAATATGATAATAAACGCCATTGTTAACGAAATCCAAGGATTGAGGCATTTGTATACATTATTAGTAGATGAACACATAGTTCTAAGGAACAACAACTTTCTATTTGTGTGAGGTTGTTAAGGGATTTAAAATTAAAGAAAGGTTTTTGGGTTTTATTAATTGCTTTCAGGAACGGTATGCTACAAATCTACGTAATATTTTACTAATTTATGTAAAAAGCGTTGGATTAAAAGATATTCCCATCATTGCACAGTCATATGATGGTGCAAGCGTTATGTCGGGTATAGTCGGAAGCTTGCAAGCAAGAATAAGAGAGAGATATCATTCTGCGATTTATATACATTGTATGGCGCATAGATTAAACTTGGTCGTAACCGATTCATGTAGGGAAATTATGTCAAAGACTTTTTTAATAGTCTAGCAGCACTTTATAAACAGTTTTCTTCTCGTGGTAATCACAATGTCAATCTCAAGATTGAGTTAAATCGCTTATCAGATACTAGATGGAGTTGAAGAAGTGCAAATGGCCAAGCTGTGAAAAAATAAATTTTCGGCTATAATTAATGCTCTTCATTGAGATCCAGCAGAATTCAAACAAACATGTTGTGGAAACGGTGAGCTTGCTACCCAATAGGAAGTTTTTGAAATTCTTGGATAGTTTGGTAATCATAGATGACATTCTAACTACGATAAATATTTTAAGCAAACATTTGCAGTCTGAAAACGGAACTTTAGCAGAATCTACAACTAGCACTAATGGAACCATACCATTGGAATAGAAACGCGACGAAAATGTTCTTGCACGATTGTAGTTACAAATAGAAGACTTAGCCAAGAAAAATGACATAGCCCTTGATATATACGTTCTTTAAAACGCAAAAAAGCTGAGAATGTACGTCTTATGTAGAAGTGCCGTAGAAGCATTGACTTCTGCAGTTGAAGAGTTTAAAAGAAACATTATCACAATCATCAATCGAAAATTCCGCTCAAAGGTTTTAGTTAATTACGGCGTATTATTGGATAATATAATAAACCACATGAAAATAAGATTCTCGACTTAGAGTCAAAATTTAACTGTAGCTGTTCATAATTTTTTGCACAGGAATTTTAATCGCAGTTTGGAATTTATTCATCTTTACGCAGATATTTATTTAATTGATAAAAAGGTTTTAAAGGCTGAAATGACCGTAATAAAGAACTGTATCAAGAAATAAGGCGAAATAATAGTATACCCAATATTACGCCTATTGTCAGAAAAGCAACATTTCCAAATTTATATAAATTTATGCAAATTGCGTAAACGTTGCAAATTTCATCTGCTTCATGTTAAATTGAAAAGGGCCGTTTACATTTTCAATAATGAGAAGAATCAAAAATTGGCTAGGGTCAAGATAGATTCGGCTTTTTAACTCTGGCTAACATTGAAAATGGCATTACAAAATCCCTGATGTTAAATGATGTTCTGGAAGAATGTATTAAAACAGGAAATCGTAAACTCTTACTTCAAAATAGTATTGGGTATATATTTTGTCTTATTAGTATTTTCTGATAAATACATATTTTTTTTTTAATTACCGTTATTTTTCCAATGTTCATATTTATTATAAACTATTAGAATTGATTTTACAGGAAAATATATAGTTACCTTACATTGACACATATCCAAAAAATAAAACTTTCATATTAGGAATCTAGCGTTTTAGCCCCCCAGATCTGATGACCTAACTTCGCCCATGCACGTAACGTGCTGGTACAGAAAATATAGCTACGTATAGCTATATTTGGTGTGGTACTGGACACGCTACGTGCTGGTAGATATGAATCGAGCTTAAGAGCAGTTATCGGCGGCGTGTTCTTTACAATAGGTGTGACAAAGATAGACAAGGTCTCCCTTGAGGTTCAGATATGGATTGCGGAATCGGCCCACTCACTGATTGAGTTAAAATTTATTTTTGTTCCGTCCATAGAGTAAACATTGATTTAAAAATGCCACAGGAACTTTTAAATCCACAGATTTGTTTTGCATGTTTTGGAATATTCTAAAAATAAAAATTAATCCACGAACGAGGGTATTTCAGTGATAAAGTGTGCGTCTAAAGCACTTCCAGAAGTGAAAGGACCATATCAAAAATCAGATGCTTTGAAATGTGAATTTTTAGAACATGTTAATTGATATAAAAAAATTACTGCATGCAATAAATGTGATAACATCTAAAATAAAGCATCATGTTTTAAGACTTCCTCCATGCCACTGTGTATTTAACGCTATCGAGCTTATCTGGGAACTTGAATATACCATAAAAATATAGTAAACCTGTCAAAACACGATGACAATATTCTTATTAAACTGTGGAACAACGCGAATGTAACAAGAGAAATATGGACAAGCTGTATTAAACATTCAGAAAATATAATTCAAGAATGTTGGCCCAGGGAAAAAAATTTGGATGTAAGAATAAACCCCCTTATTGTAAATGATAATGACGATTGATTTTCAGATAATGATAGTTTACCTACTTTAGAATGGGACAAAGAAAATATGGACACTTATAAAATAATTATGGTTTTTTTTAGGGGTTTCGCCGGGTATTGCCTAAACCCGGCTGTAGTTTAGTATAATAAAAAAAATTTTTAGGGTGCTCATGGTTGTGAGAGGGGGGGGGGGGATGGATATGCCCATTTAGTTACTTTCGAATTAGGAAATACGTACCATAGCTGGACGCTCGAAAATTGGCGATTTATTGTTCAGACATCATTATAGTAATTTAAGTGGTAATTGAGACTTAATAATTTCCGTGGTACATAGATAATCTTAGTTCTGCCCGAATTTAATAACATTTGTTTATTTTTAAAACGAAATAAATGTTTAAATTTTTTCTTTCCGGTATACGTATTTGCATTGACAATCATGTGAATTTGTTGACATTTGTTGTCAATCTCTTGATTTATTATTAAAAAAGTGTCTTAAATACTTAATTGGCCATTTAAGAATGACGTCGCTGGGGGGCAAATTTGACAAATTTAGGTTAAAGTTTATGTCAAAGCCATGAAATTACCATTACATATTTGACAACGGCTATATTTGCTGGGGGGCAAAGTCACAAGTTTAGGTTATACTTCTTGTCAAAATCATATGTTCTTAAATGGTCTATTCACTCTACTTTACAATAATATGCCAAGGGAGTTATGACCCTCTTTATTGTCCCGTAACCAAGACGATATCACCTAATAATATCTCGGTAATAAATAATAGTATACTACATACCGAGGTGAGAAGTATTTCATTACTGTAGAGAGATTTATACAGTTAACTGGGGCGTGAAGCTATGAGATGAACAATTAGGCATCACGAGTTGTGATTTTTCACCACAATATATGACAACTGAGTTGTCAAATATTGTGGTGAAAAATTAAAGGCTGAGAAAGCGGAATGTTTAATTCCCGAGAAAAGCCGTAAACGTTACGAAAAGTGTTTCAAAATATATGAAGACTGGTGTACGGAGAAAAAAAGTAAGAAAAATAGTCTTGTTGGCATATTTTGCCGATATGAGCAAAAAGAAGAAACCGTCTACACTTTGGTCAATGCATAGCATGATAAAATTCATGTTAGCTCTCAGGGAGAGAGTTGACACTTCAAAATTTGGGAAGCTTATTGCATTCCTAAAAACGCAAAACAAGGGCTATAGAGCAACAAACTCTAATACACTTTCAAGGTAAAATATAAAAGATAATAATGCCAAGGTAAAAAAAAATTACTTTAGAAGATTTTAACAATGTTGGAATTTTTTTTCCTTTACCTATTTCAGAGATAACGTCTCTACAGTGGCGGCTCTTTAGAGGCGGCAAGGTCGGCAGTGCCGACGCAGTATCAACCAGACAATAGGCAACAGACAGTATAATATTATTATTTATCTACATTAATTAATAATAACTTAAACTTTTAATGACGCGCATGCTGCCAGCGAATAACCGTTCCACTTTTTAAATCGTCCTTGTAAGCCCTACTCCCATACTACGCCGAGCCAACTTAAACTGAATTTTTTTACTTTTCAAGTAACGGCTTTAGGATAGGCAACGAAACATACATAAGTAATATATATAGTAATATACTTAAAAACTTAACACACCCTCAAAAACAACAAAAATAGATTTGCCGGTAAATTTAAGGTTTGTTCGAACTCGACCAAAAACCATATCAGTACAGTTCTCCGAACGGTCGCATAACTAACTTACCACTGCAATAGTCGACTCCCACGTTCAAAGTTCAATTGACAGGCTGGAAATGATCCTTCCAACATAGAATATTGGGTTGGAACAAACCTTTAAAGAAAGTAAAGTTAGTTATAGTTACTTAGTTATTGTTATTATTTGTTAGTTGTTATACTCGTTAATTATCGATTGTTTGTTATATTTCTTGAACGAAAAGGACTGAATTAGTGTAAGATAAGTCAGAGTGAGTGTGATCTGTTGAAAAACGAAATTTTCGGTTTGGTTCATAGGTTTATTTAGGATTACGACCTCAGGTAAGTGTTGTAAAATCTAAATAAAATATCTTGTATGCACGCACGCATCACGCAATGACATGAAAAACCAAGTTGAAACTTAGGTAAAAAGGGATCCTAATGATCGTATTCATTGTATTTTCGTCTTCCGTTTCATTTGACGAACAAAGTAAAGTAAAAAAAAAAATGATTGTGTCCAACGACACATTAATATTGTTTTGTTTTCAGATTAAAAAGGAAAAAATTAAAATCCGTCTTGCGGCGTACGACAACAACATTTTTATATGATAAGTAGGTATTTGTTGGAAAATCTGTTGTCAATGCTATCAATCTTTTTTTTTTAATGTAGAGAACCAGTTAGAAATGCGAGGTTGATCCGCTAATTTTTGTAAATTGGGAAAAATTTATTATTTCATTTAGGCATAACATACAGTGTGTATCAGCCAAGTGGAATAAATTCGATAATAAATACATGGGGGCATGTCCGAAAAAACGCTCGGACACGTCGATTGGTATTTCTAGTTGCGCATCTTTTTCAATAAATCCTTTTTATGCAGGGTGTGTCATGTAACAGTGGCCAATACTAATTTTCTTATTTTAAATGCAACACCCTATATATTATTCAATTTTTGGATTCTTCAGAAAATTTTAGACATATTTCATGTGCAATATCCTATACCTATCTTTAACTGTTTCGGAAATATTAAGTGTTTTCAGATTTATTGCAAAAATTAACAACACACTAAAAAACTAATAAGTAATACTGTTTATTTCTTGATACCTAATGTAAAAAACAAAAAAAAACATTAATGTAGGAGATGTTGAAAATGCTCGCCGCGAACGTCTTGGCAACATCCTAATCTTAAATAGAAATTTCTTCTAACGTTACTGAACATCTCAGGCGTGACCGATCTAATCGCAAGCGTTATTCGTCTTCTTAAGTCAGCTAAGTCGAGGGGTAGGTATTATTTTCTAGGGATGAGTAGGTATTATTGGAATGATCGATGAATGGCAAACATCGAACATTGGGGCTGTTACTAGAAGTATGTGGGTTTTCCTGAAACTGAATATTTAATTTGCATGTCCAAGCTGGCGAAACTGCTTTTCTATTTTACTAATTGTCCCTTGAGTTATAGGCGGCAAATTTGGAAATTTTTCATGAAATAAGCGAGCAACTTCCATTTGTGTCCGTGTTTTATCTCCATAACCAATCATCTGTAGAATTGTTATTTTGTGCATTTCTGTTAAATAAACCATTTTTCTGATATGCAGTTAACGAAATTCAAACGACTATAACACTGACAACTACTGTCATGCAGACAGACAACAATTTGCTAAGGTCAGGCGTTTTAAAGAAAAGTAAACAAAACTATTTATACCTTTTTTTTTTATTTCATATCAGTAAAAACATTTCAACATCAATTTCAACAACTCCTATATTAATTTTTTTTTGTTTTTTACATTATCAAGAAATAAACAGTAGTGCTTATTAGTTTTTTAGTGTGTTGTTCATTTTTGCAATAAATCTGAAAACACTTAATATCTCCGAAACAGTTTTTTTTTTTTTTTTTTTTTGAAACGTTTATTAGCTTCTGATACAGTTTACAAAATATATATATTCTATTCCTAAATCAGTGTTAAGAACACTGGTATGAAGGAGAATTAACAAACTTAGAGCTACGAAAACAATGGTTGGTGCTGTCATACACAATGAAGCCATTCATAACTGTTAATTCGCTTATACACATAATTATTATAGCTTCTACGCTTTTTATTAGTTATCTTTCAAAAATCTTTGCAGATTCTTGTTAAACATATTTAAGTTATTTGAATTTTTGACATGATTTGGCAGATTATTATAAGTTCTAGATGATGAATTAAGAGGGCAATTCAAACCAACATTTATTCTAGAGTTTTGAATGTAGACATTGTTCTCTGACCTTGTGCTATAATTATATATCTGATTCAAATGCATGATATCAAAATTACATTTTTGTAGGTTATTCACAATCTTATACATTAGCTTACTTTGTTCTAGCATTAATATTTGCTCTATCTTATAGACACCTAATTCTCTATACAGTAAATCAGTATTAGTTAGGTAATCGTAATTAAAAAGTATTTTCAGAATTTTATTCTGTTTTACTTGAACTTCATTAAGAGTGCTGGTGCAACAACTTCCCCAAATAGGTATCAAATGTCTTAGATGAGCCAAGAAGTAGGCATTGTAGATACTAATTTTTGTTTTATGCGAGATATAATTTCGGCACTTATAAATGATTGGTATAAATAAATTTAGCTTTGTCATTAAATTTTCAATATGATTTTTCCAACTAAGCAGTTCATCTATAAACAAACCCAAATACTTTATAAAGACTACTTTTTCTAAGCTTGTGTTGCAAATCTTAAGGTCAATGTCATTAACAATTTTATTTTTTTGTCTGAACACGACATACTTCGTTTTTTCAGCATTAATCTTTAATCTGTTTCCATAAAGCCACCCAAGATATCTATCCAGATCCCTGTTAATAACCTCTTCTAAATCCTTTTCATTTGACCCTGTATAAACTAGAGCAGTATCATCTGCAAATGTAAAATAACGTGCCTCTAAATTTGCTAGTTTTAGGTTTAAAACGTAAATTGAGTACAAGAGTGGTCCCAAAACCGACCCCTGCGGCACCCCACAATTATTGTTAGTCAAAGTATCACTAGAGCAATCATTAATTTTTACATATTGTTTCCTATTTACAAGGTATGTCTTAATTACATTTAAAAAGCCACCCTGAAAACCCAAACAATTTAATTTTTCCAAAAGCCTATCAATTGATACCACATCAAAGGCCTTTTTTAGGTCCACAAATACAGCAATAACAATATTTTTCTGATCTAGACCTTTTGATACATAATTTACAAAGTCGAAAGTGGCAGACAATGTATTACTATTTTTGATGAAACCATACTGGAACGTATCCACCGCCAAATTAGTAGTGATGAAAGTAACCATCCTTTTTTTTACAATTTTTTCAATAATTTTTGAAAATATACTAAGAACCGATATAGGCCGATAGTTATTCATCTGGCAGGTTTCGCCAGACTCAAATATTGGACTGATTTTACTAAGTTTAAGTTCCGCGGGGAAAACACCATTTAGAAATAAATCATTTATTAGTTTTGTTAAAATATCCAAAATATCGTGTTTTAAATTATACAAATCCATAGTTGTTATTCCATCATAACCCGGGGCACAGTTCTTTTTAAGTTCCATTATGATTTCATTTACTTCATTATTATCAGTTAGACCTATTTGCATTATATTGTTTTCAGCAGTTACCTCATTTAATATCACATCATCATTACCCGTCAATATTATTTCTTCATTTAAGTCATTAACTATATTTTCTCCTACGTTTGCAAAATGATAGTTTAAGCCATCTGCGATGCTCTTATCACCCTCTATTCTTTTACCATTTACTAGCAAATACTCAACGCTATTGTGTACCGATTGCTTACTAAAAAATTTGTTAATAAAACGCCATTGCTTTTTTATATTACTACTTGCCTTATTCCATTCAGAACTAAAATACTGGTTTTTTGCTATTTTTATTTTGTTATTGACCTGATTTTTTATCTTTTTAAACTCACGATCAAGTAATTCATTTCTAGGATGTAGAACTTTTCTTTTATATGCTTTGTCACGTTGTTTCATAAGCTCAAGAATATCCTGATTAATCCAGTCATTATTTTCTCGTATTCTAATAGTTTTTTTATACTCAGATTCACGTCTAGACTGCTTGATTAATTCAATTAAATCCCCAAATGAAGAAATATTTACAGTAACTTTATTTTGCTTAAATGCAGAGATAAATTTTTTATAATCAATAAAGGTAATAGTTTTGTTTACTAATGGTTTATACTGTTTTATATTATTACGGATTTTAAAGGTAAGGCGATTATGATCTGAAAATGAATTATATTCAACGTTTACCATATGCACTAAATCGGAATTGCAACTAGGCAAAACATGGTCGATTAAACTACAAGTATTTGCAGTTACTCTTGTAGCATTTTCAACAGAAATAATATTATTTATTTTAAAATTATTTAATAATAACATATTCTTATATTTTTTAACTGCATTTGAATTCTCCAGTATATTGATGTTCACATCACCAAACAAAACATGTTTCTTGGGATATTCTAAAAGTATTGTTTCAAGATCAGTAAGAAAGTCAGTGTTAATATATGAAGGAGGTTTGTAAAGAATACTTAACTTTAAATTACCATCATCTAAGCCAATGCACAGCCAATCTATTTCTTCAGTGTCTACAGTGCTGTCTAATCGTCTAAATTTCAGTGATTTTTTAATGTAAAAAGAAACCCCTCCCCCTCTGCCTTGTCTACAACAATGAACGGCATTATATCCCTGTATATCATAAAGTGCAACTTCGCTGTTATTTAACCAAGTCTCTGATAGTGCTAGTATATCACATTTGTTATTAATTACAAAGCATTGCATGAGATCTACCTTATTTCTAAGGCTTTGTATGTTCATGTATATCACATTTATCCTATCACTATTTTGATAACTTAACCGTTATTCTGAGGCCTCCCGTAACTGATCTTCATTTTCTAAGACAATGACTTTGGACCCATCGTCCTTACGCAGGAATATGGTACCTGCACTAAGCCATAAATACTTGTAATCATTGTCTTTTTTGAAAATAGGTATAGGATATTGTACATGAAATATGTCTAAAATTTTCTGAAGAATCCAAAAATTGAATAATATACAGAGTGTTGTATTTAAAATAAGAAAGTTAGTATTGGTCACTGTTACATGACAAGATTTTATTGAAAAAAATGCGCAACTAGAAATAGGTACCAATCGACGAGCGTTTTTTCGGACACGCCCCCATGTATTTATTATCGAATTTATTCCATTTGGCTGATACACACTGTATAACAATTTATTGTAAAACACCGTTTCGGAAATTTAGAAATTATTGTCACGTTTATCCAGAATATGTGTCAAATAAGCGAGGCTTTTCGTGTCTGAAGCCTTAAGCGCTTTAGAAGCTAAAACTCATTAAAATAGCACACAACTCTATATTTATTTTATTAGTATTTATGTGATCTAAAGAAATAAAAATAACCGACTCTGGCGCGGATCCACGGGGGATTATGATTATGGGGAATGACTTCCCCCCCCCCCGAAAAAAATATGATACTACATAATATTGTCATAAATAAAAAATGTTTGATTTATACACTGCTCAAAAAAATTAAAGGAACACTTTTGGATAACCCTATAACTTCTTGGCTTGCTGTTATTAACAAATGAAAATTATATTTTCATAATCGATTTGCATCTTATTTTAGTAATGTGTTAAAAAATAAACGTGATTATGCTCATTTATTCGAGATAAGTTTAATTTTCCACAGCAAGTACAAAAAATAAAGTGATTATGAAAATATTCACATTTAGGTTTTATGTTGAGGCAGGCTTAGAGAGCTTCACCGGGCAACGGCATGACATTTTGTAGTTGTTGAATTCATTATCTGTCAAAATGGGAGATCTTAGCGAGATAGAAGTCGCTCGTGCCATAGCTTTAATTGAAAATGGTGTAAAAATTCGACAAGTAGCAAGAAATGTTAATCGCAGTCCGTCAGTCATCAAACTTGTGTATGATCGCTATAGAGAGACTGGACGATATAAAAGACGAACCGGATAAGGTCGAAAGCGAAAAACTACACAAATTCAGGACCGATATTTAGTAGTTTCTTCTTTGCGTAAACGAATAGCGACAGCAAAGGACCTTCAAAGTACACTTTTGATGGCTCATCAGGTAACCATTTCTGACCAGACTGTCAGAAACAGGTTACGAGAAGCAGATTTAAAACCTAGAAGACCGGTACGAAAACCTGTTTTAACTCGACATCATAAAACTATGCGATTAAACTTTGCTCGTGATCATTTGGGATGGCAACTTCGACAATGGAAACCAGTACTTTTTACAGACGAATCAAGATTTCGTCTCACTCGTTGTGATGGTCGGGTGCGTGTATACAGACGTCCCAATGAACGATACTCCGCTGCTACTGTACAAGAGGTATCCAGATTTGGAGATGGTTCGGTAATGGTCTGGGGTGGAATAAGTTTGGAGGAAAAAACCGATCTTGTAGTGATACCAGGAAGTCTTACAGCTGCAAGATATATTGATATCATTCTGTCAGATCACGTTATTCCTGCAGCATATGGTATAGGTCCTGATTTTCTTTTCATGCAGGATAATGCAAGGCCTCATACTGCTGCGATTTCTATAGATTTTCTTAACGAGCATGAAATTCGTAAAATGGATTGGCCAGCGATAAGCCCTGACCTTAATCCAATTGAACACTTATGGGATATATTGGACCGACGTATTCGACGTCGTCCAAATCCACCTCAAACCCTTCAGCAACTAACAGAAGCCCTAGTCGAAGAGTGGGACAGTATACCACAGGAAGACATTCGAAGGCTCGTGAGAAGTATGCCAAGAAGTAATTCGTG
Organism: Polydrusus tereticollis; assembly: GCA_963920685.1. Classification (NCBI taxonomy): domain Eukaryota; kingdom Metazoa; phylum Arthropoda; class Insecta; order Coleoptera; family Curculionidae; genus Polydrusus; species Polydrusus tereticollis. The sequence goes on from OY987328.1 coordinate 24,446,502, forward strand.
CTGCTGGAGGGCATACGCGATACTAAAACACATTGGTTTTCAGATAGCGGAACATTGCCTTTAAAAAATTTTTTCTTTTCATTTTGTTATTCGCACTTTTTTTATAATTGTTAATCTTCGTTTACGAATAAAGGATTAGTTTAAAGTTCTATTAATCGATTTATTAGAAGAAAGTATGTGTCTTTCAGAATATAAATGTTCATCTGTATATAACTATCACTTAATAAGCTACAGGGTTATCCAAAAGTGTTCCTTTAATTTTTTTGAGCAGTGTATTTTCTCAACCCTACCTTTTTTTTGCATATAGAAATAAAAAAAAAATGGAAGTGAAATTAAACAATTTATCATTTATATCTGTTAAATGCAAATTAGAATAGTAGACAAAACCGAAATTTAGGGGTGGTCTCCGCACGCTTGCGGCGCTACCTTCACGCCTTCGGTGTTCCTCCCCCCCCCCCAACATTTTTCCCTGGATCCTGGACCGAACTGCCGACCCTGGCTGGCAACTCATGAGCCTCCACTGCTCTAAACGGGGCTTGCAGAAGTGATGAATTGGTGGTAATGGGAATAAAACAAATCAACTTATTAGGAGAGAAAGTGTCAACTGAAAAACTGAAATTCCAGATAGACTTACGTCAATAAATCTTTTTTTGGTAACAGATCCAAGTTGGACAAAAATTGTCCAACTATTTTATAAATGGTACATTTTTTATTTAATGTGGTTTTCGAAAAGCAACTAACCAACCTTTTAAGCATAATTCAATCTCACAATTTCCAAAAAAAATTGCGATGTTCTTCAAACTCCCACAACCAGAAAGGTTTACTCATTTTGACGGCTGCTGCATTACTTGCTGCGGAGCAGATATTTTACAGCTTATACGTTTAAGCGGGTGAAAGTAAAGCACTCTCGCTGAAGGATATGTCGATTGATGTTTGGACAACCAATTCAAAACAGGAAAAATGATCTTCAATCCATCGACGTCTTATACCAGTCTCAGCCCCAAACAGTAAACAACAATTAATTATTACAACACGGAAAGAAAAGATTATAAGAATCACCGTTTCAACTACTGAGACATGTCAGCAAGTTGGTTTATCCATATACAGGGTGTTATTTAATAAGTATACAGGACGATTCCTCGGTTATTTATAAGGTGAAAAGTTCATATAAGCATGGGTCCGCAAGCCCTTCATTTTTGAGATACAGGGTGTTAAAAATTTATTTTTTGTTTTTCGTAAATAACTTTTGAAAGAATATCTATATTAGAATAAAAATTGGTATTTGGGGATTTCTTAATATGAGAAATTCTTTCATCTTAGTTTGGCCCTTAATGGTAGCGGGCGCCACCTACAGGTCTTTTTCTCTTTTGGGGAGTCATAACTTTTTCGTGCATGTATGTATCACATTTTCTAGAAGAAAAATCGATTCCTCTATCATTTTTACGTGAAAATGGTATGCTTGTAAAAAGTTGCTACAAGCAGCCGTTTTCGAGATATTGATTTAAATTAATCGATGCTTGTGTTTGTCAAAAAGTAAAACAATTTTAAAAACTTTTTTTTTAATCAACATAGAAACATTTCAAACGGTAATTTTTAAACAACCATAAACAACGAAACACTAGATATAAAACTAAATCAAAATCACAATAAATGTTGGAAATGTCCACCTTCTTGCTCTATGCACGCATCCAATCTTTTTCTCATTGATTCGCGCACTCTTTCGAAAATTCCTGGAGTATTTTGAATCGTTCTACAATATATGATTATTCAATTTCTTAATAATTCTTCTTTATCCTGTATGGGAGTCTGGTAAACTAAGGATTTTAGATGTCCCCAAAGAAAAAAATCCAAATTGGTAGAAGTACCTGAACTGTTTGAATGTGGTAGGGATATAACAAATTATCAATTAAAATTTTCCATACTAGAACTATAGAAATGTTTAACGTCAGCGCTATTTTTCTGGTGCTCGTTTCCGGGTGTTCTCCTACCAGATTAAGAATTGCTTCCTCGGTTTCTTGGGTTCTTACCGTCCGATGTGCACCCGACATATGAGTAGCTTTCTCAAACCTTCCTGTTTCCCTCAACCGAGCGTGAATTTTTGAAGACGTTTTTGAAGTAGGAGTTGTAAGGTTTGAATAACGCTCCTGATACAAATGTACAGCCTCATATGCATTTCTGTTAGCAAGTCCGTATGTAAAATGTATGTCAGCATACTCAGCATTGGTAAAGTTTACCATTTTTTATTAACTAATCACAATAATAATAAATAAAACTATTTAACTATGCGTCAAGATATTATTGTTGACATGACACAAAATAAACATTGGAATATATTTACTAGCCTACTTGATACTTTTATTTTTAAGTTTTTATAACTGTTTCACTTTTTGACAAACACATGCATTGATTAATTTAAATCAAAATATCTCGAAAACGGCTGCTTGTAGCGACTTTTGACAAGCATACCATTTTCACGTAAAAATAATAGAGGAATCGATATTTTTCTTCTAGAAAATGTGATACATACATGCACAAAAAAGAAAGAGACCTGCTGGTGGCGCCCCCTACAATTAAGGGCCAAACTAAGATGAAGTTTGAATTTCTCATATTAAAAAGTCCCCTAATATTAATTTTTGTCCAAATATGGGCATTACTTCAAAAATTATTCACGAAAAACAAAAATAAAAATAAATTTTTAACACCTTGTATCTCAAAAATGAAGGGCTTGTGAACCCGTCCTTATATGAACTTTTCACCTTATAAATAACTGAGGAATCGTCCTGCAAAATATCGGGCATTTATTAAATAATTCCCTGTATATTAAGGCATACAATAAGTCAAATTTAAGTATTAATTTTAATAAATAATGATTTGTTATTCGATTTCGTTATTTCGAATGTTTTAATGTGATTTAATGTCGGTAGATTACATAGTTTTTTAATTTAAAAAAGTTTTCTAATAAAAAAGTCGCAAATAAAACAGCATTTTATTAGAATGAAATTTAACATGGATTTTATCATGCTATACATTGACCAATAGTAGTCCAATAAACGGAACGCTTAAAAAGGAATTTTAGTTAGAAAGCTGCTTTTTCGATTAAAGGTACATTTTAATGTTTGAAAGGACACTTCAGTGTTATTTTGTGTCCAGTCCTTGCACGAGGGCTAAAAAACCCTTCAATTGGGGTTGAAAATATATTTTTGGGTTATAACTTTTAAATGAAAAATAATATGAAAAAAAGTTTTTCCCAAATGTTGTAGAGCATTAAAATTTACACAAAAAAGGTTATTACTACTTTTTTCTAATCTATAAATCTAAAAGCCATAAGAGGTTCGCAAAATTCAAAAAGTCAGGTCTTTAATAAATGGGACCTAAATATGGATATGGCATCACTGTCGTCTTTGGAAGAAAGTTGCAGCGTCTAATGCAGTATTTATCGGGTTTTTAGATGCCGAATGATTTTTTGCGAATACAGGGTGCGCAAATAACATTTATATCTATATTTTAGGTGTATGTGAAATTTGGTTAGTAGAGATAGCCAATACCTCGGAACAGCACATAGGGTAGTTTTCATTTCAAAAAAAAAAAAAAAAAAATATTACTTTACCTTAAAAAGACAATGTAAGAGAAGAGATCAAAATCTGAGTAGGTAAGTGATAAATTTCACTGCACAGTTATTAAGTACTTCATACTATTTTTCATATAGGTGATACCTATTATAGGAGTGTATATTAAATTGACACACCATCAATTATTGGCACCCAAAAAGTTGCTCTAAAAAAACTGTTTAAAACTGATTTTTTGCTTTACTCTTTTAACCTACAAAAATCGTTTAACCTTAATATTATCTTCACAGTTGACTGGCAATGGGCAATATTATTATTCAAGATACACCGTCAATAAAAATATCATATTATATAAAATAATTATAAGCCATTCAAAATTTTTGGCTTAGTTTCATACATACCTTTCACAGGGTTATTCAAACAATATTTCACAAAAATGTTTCACTCACAAAAACCTCAAAACAGTACAAAAATAACATACTCTTATAAATTAACGTACCTACCAAAAAACGTTTTTTTTAGACACCCGTATAGAGTCTCAGCCAGACGATGGGCAGTGTTGCCAAGTTGAAAATTTAATGCGTTTGTGAAATTTCGAAGACCCCGACCAACCCTCAAAGTTCACATGATTCTAAGGCCACAACTATTAGAGATATCGTAAAAATTATCATAAACGTTTTTATTCAGATTTAAATGCTCTACAACTTTTGTCTAAAACCTTTTTTTCTAGTGTTTTTTGTTTTAAAGCCACGGGTAAAAAAAACATTTTAAAGTAATTTTCCATCCCTTATGCAAGGGTTGAATACAAAATAATACCGAAGTGTCTTTTCAAACATTAAAATGTACCTTCCACCAAAAAAGCAGCTTTCTAACCAAAATTCCTTTTTAAGCGTTCCGTTTATTGGACTACAAAGTGTAGACGGTTTTTTAATTTAAATTTTTATTCACTTCCCGCCCACGGAAAGAAAGTAAACTTTTCTCCCGTGGCCGAGAAGTGAAAGTTAAAAAAGTGACATTTTCCAACTTTTAAAAAGTAAGAAATATAAACATTATATATATTATGGTTGCAAATAAAATACACGATGCCACGGCACTGGAAGAAAAATAAACTTACACCACACTACTTTGTAATACAAAGTAGGTATTTAATGAGCTGACTAAGTAATCCATTAAGGTATGTAAATGTTGACTGTGAGCGACTATGGTTATGTGCGAATATTTTCAAGAAAATGGCAAAGACGAAACGGTCATCATTTGTTAAACGTAAAGCTAAACCTAACGATAAAAGAAATATTTTTAGAATCTTGATATTTTTTTCCTTTCGTTGTTACGACCCGCTTCGAACAATGACCCTGCATATAGAACTTAAAATAACAACTTTGTTTGGATCGTACCGCGTCATGTGACGAACAAGGGGAAATAATCCCCACGTACTGGTCCAGAATTATTATTTTTAGGGAACTGATTAGATTACTTTAAATAAATAAATTGTTGATAGATTTGTGTCCCAACGGGAAACGAAACTTTGTTTGTGAAAAATACGCGAAATTTTTATTTTGTCACAGCAGATTATATCAACATTCAAAGTTGCAGATAAAAACACGCCAAAATATAGTACTCAACGTCATACGCATGACCCGCCCCCATTTATCATTCATTTGATAAAGAAAAAAAGACATATGTATAGAGAATACTTACAGAGCTACAATCCTGGAGCCAAGAGAGAAATAAATAACTTTAGCAAAAATATGCAATTTCTAATTCAGCAATTAAAGAATCACCAGTGGATCACCGCATGCGAGAAAATTATTGACAAAAGAGGCCGAAACTATTGGACTGAAATTAAAAAGCTCTCTAGATATAAAATCGGAAATCGCGCACCTCCAACACTAGAAAATGGAGGAAGAAGCTACGAGACTGATGTAGAAAAGACTAATTTATTTGCTGACTATTTCCAAGGGGCCTTTATACCAGAGGAAAATATCAATTTTTGATGAACATCATAACCGGGTTGTTCAAAATTGGGCTCAGACATATTTTACCCAAAATCCACCGACAGAGGATATAAACATTGGTGAAAATGAATATCTTGAGATAATTGGCAAAGGAAAAAATACCGCCCCCGGCATCGACGCCGTCCCAAAAAAGATCCTAATACAGCTGCATCCTGATATCCACAGATGTATCATTGAAATTTATAACTTCTGTCTCAAGCAAGGAGACTTTCCACAGGAATGAAAAAAAGGCATACTTGTGGCTATCCCAAAGCCAAATACCAACCTATCAATCCCATCTAATTATCTAATTATCGATTCGATCGATTAATTGGAAATGTCATACCTGGTTACCAGTTCGGCTTCAAAAACAGAAATTCCACTATTCACCCGCAAGTAATACTGAAGAACAATGTGGAGATAAGCCGGATTAATAAACAGAAGTCCATGGCTCGCTTCATGGATATAAACAAAGCGCTAGATAGTGTTTAGCATGTGGGACTCCTCCATAAATTACATCTTAGCAACTGTTCAAAACAACTTGTCCACCTTTTAAAAAATTGGCTGAATGACCGACGGCTTGTTGTCCGTGTGAATAATTCCAGGTCCGAAGAGTTCATTCCGCAACAGGGCTTACCACAAGGGTCACCTCTCTCTCTGTTTCTTTACAGTATTTATTACTCAGACATCTACAACTATCCTTACAATGATCAACGGTACTTTCACCCACAGCATATATTTTAAAATATACAGATGATACGGCCCTCCTTTCCCATTCCAGAACAATACATGAAGCGAGACATAGATTAGAGGAGCTTTTAGACAAAACGATTACCTGGTTTAATAAATGGAAGTTAAAGCCTAATCCTGCTAAATCACAATATATGTATAAGTTAGTTTTACAGATTTTTATATTATGTTTGATTCTTTAAATTCTTAGTATTTTTTGGATATTTTTACCCTTCTCAGGACGCATTTTAATTCATTTTTTTTTTATACAATTAACAAAAATGTTTTTCCGGTGAAAATAACTATAATACTAAAAATTATAGAATTTCAAATTTCCCGCTTTACTTTAACCCACCTCCACCGCTTCCGCCTACACAAATTTATTTCGATAGCCACCAGCTAACCTTTGTTGTTTTGTGGACACCAGCAAATGGAGGTTTAAACTTTAAAGCTGTGGTTTAAAATGTCCTTATGTTGTATCTCTCTTTACATAAGAACGTGCATGAAAGTAATGACGCATTAAAAGTTGATTTTGTTTATGTTTTGAATTGGATTTTAATAACTTGTGGTGTAAAATCCTAGTAAGTTTTTGTCTTCATTTATAGGCGATTGCAGTGTGCTGACATAAATTGTCCGCTGCCATATGGCCGGTTTACTCGCTGAAAATACTCTACTACTTATCGAACCACCCTCGTATTTCGAACCTAACACCCTTGGTAACAATTAGTGGTAGGAATCAAACTTGAATAACTTGACCATTCGAATGTTCAAATACTCAAATACCGAATATTTTTCTTTAAAACTATTCATATGTTCGATTATTCGACAATTAAAATATTTGAATAATATTCGAATAATTGCATGTTCCAATGTTTCAATATTCGTGTATTCAATTATCAAATATTTTTACTTTAAAATTATTTAATGTTACGTGCACGATTCTACTGTATTAAATAAATAATAATAATAATAAGTTTATTTCAAATAGTTATAATATAATAAACATGTTAATATGATATTCTTGAATAAACTTATTCATAAATTCCCCAGAAGACGTGCTTGTTAGGGGCAAATCTTATTTATTTAAAAGTATTTTCTTGATGATAGATTATTAAATTTCTAAAAAGGATTAATTATATAATGGATTCACAATAATATTAAATAGCATTCATTAGTTATAGCATCTCCAAAAATATTTTTAAAGCGTTTGTTTCCAATGTAAATGTTTTTATTCTAATTTTATATTTTTTGAATGATAAATGATAAATGTCGTATAACTTTGTTTTTTTATAACTAATTACAAGTTCTGTTCACTTATTCTTATGATATTATATACTATACTATATATTATATATTGTGCCTAAAATAATCAAATTTATTCAATGTTCGAATATCACTAAAAGTATTCAAATATTTCAATATTTAAATATTCGAAATCGAATATTTCAATAGTCGTGGATAATATTCGAGCATTGAATAATTTGAATATTTGATTAATACATAAAATGAGTAATCGAATACTCAAATTTCAAAAATTTCGAGCACTAGTAACAATACTTACATTAAGTAAGTTCCTATAAACAAGTTCACCTTCCTGGTATAATGCAAAGTGTATATGAAAAATGAAAATATGTTTGTTGAAGCGACGCGTGCTTGTTAACCATATTTTACAAGCGGTTCTCAAAAATACTTGTGATTTTTAACGCTTCTAATTCACACTTCGAGTTAAAATTTTACACTTACGTATTGAACGTCTGGGAAAACCTGTAAAATGCTAATGGAAACGTACACAGTAAAAAATTGAGTGTTAAATTTAACACTCAATGGTGGTACATATAGGACCACACTCAATAGGGTATATTAACCAATCAGTATATCTGGTAAGAAAGATATTTTTGAATGATTTTTTACTTTTTGATGAGTGTTAATTCTTCTTATTTAAGGGTAGGTACATTAACACTATCCAGTATAAATTAAACTCACAGATTGTAAACCTATCCTTCTAGGGTGTAAAAGAAATAATGAGAGGTGTAAGTAAACCATTTTTTAATGGTAATTTGTGATTAATTAGTGTAAATATCATATTATTGCAGTGTAAATTTTATTTTATTTGGGCATGACTTACTATAGTGAGTATAATAAAATAATCTACCAGGGCTAGAATACTTTCCACTTTGTTTAAGTCATTTAATCCCGTATCAAACTAACCGGGCGTTTAAAATTAAAATGTAAAAAATTATGCATTCAAGATGTTTTACATTATTAATCTCTGCTTAGTTTGATACATGATTGAATGACTTAATCAAAGCCGAAAGTAGTAGCCCCTAATATATATAAATCTTCAGATCGCTTGAAAAAGGTTTGTTAAATAAATGAAAATATTGAGTATTATTTATCGTTTATTTATAAACAAAATTATCGTTACAACAGAACTGAAAAACCCTGTGATTTTTTTTACATTTACTATTATATCTAGTTGAACAAAATGACATACCTATTATATAGTTTACAATTTAGTAAATTAAACATAATAATATATATATCTACGTTTAATGTACCTCATTGTTAAGCGTAACAAAACAAATAACATAATAAATATATGTACACTTAGAACACACTAAACAACTAAATAAAAGTATGCTTTGGAACAATATAAAAGAATGAAAATGACGAGTATTAAATTAGTAAAATATGTAAGTAGGTACCTAAGTATTTAAATAAAAAAGGAATGCATTTATATTAGAAGCTTATATCAGAATAATTTAAAAGCTAAAGGGAAAACTGTAGCAATGTAAATAGGTACCTACTTAGTTTCTTAGAAATGGCGTACTTATTAGTAAGGTTTCTATTAAATTTCGTAAATATGCTTACCCGATTTAACAAGATCCTCATCAGAGGCATTCTCATTTGGCACTTTACAGAACTTTGCCTTGTTTCTATATTTTAATTTAAATATATAATTATTGCATATCACGTTCAAAGAGCACAATCAGACTGACTTGAAAGTTGAATTTGCATGTAGCGTCGGCGTCATCTGTCAATTCCTAGAATTTCGCACCACTTGTTGCCGCCCGTCTTTTCGGTAACACGGGTTTAGGTATTTTTACCCGGTGCCGTGTGAAAAAAACGATTAAAGAATAAGTTTTACACTTAATGTGTTAAAATAACTTTCTAGCGGGGTTTATTTATATACACGCTAATATGGTGTTATTAATTGTCTTTGTATTTAATTTTCCTGATAGAGTGTAAAATAAATAACACCCATTCAACAAAATTAACTTTTTAGAGAGTTAAATTCATAGGCAAATTTAATACAACAACTTTGGTCCCATATGAGTGTAAAAATGTGGTAAATTATGTTGATTCGGGTGTTAACATTAACACTACTTTTTTTTACCACTCCTGGAATGATTTCTACCAGGTGGATATTTTTTACTGTGTATATGTTTGAAAAACATAAGTCAATATCCTTTTAAATGTAAATTACATTTAAAAATGAACATATTTACGCCCATCAGGAACAAACAAACGAAGAACAGACACATCTCATTGTAACAATTATTGTTTTTGCTGCACGTCTACAGCTGTTACTAAACTAAGCAACAATTGAAACGCAATAAAGAATATTTTTAGGTAATATACCTTAACTTGATAACGATTAATATGATTCTAATTTGCGTTTATATTTTTAAATTTTTAGAGATAATAATATGGATCATGATTCCTATATGAGTTTACTTAATCCGGAGTTTTCGAGCTTTGGTATGTCTAATCCCGGGATCAATCCCGAAAAATTAGATTAGGTCATAACCTTTTAAGGTAACAATAAAGTAAAACTGTTGGTATTTTAGGGGTTTCGACCTTAGTGGTTCTCGTCAGCATAGGGTAAGCGCAGACATACCTAACAACAGAAAGGCCTCAAGTCTTTATAGCCAGTTTTATCGTCCTGCTCAGGCAGTACCCTATGCTGACGAGAACCAATAAGTTCGAAACCGGTCCATAGGTAGCAGCATCCTACCAACAGAAAGGTCTTCCTTTCTTGGTAGTTTTAAGCAATCAATTTAGTATTGTAGCGCTAACTGTGTTAGCCAAATACGGCCTTATAGTATAAGGTTTATATCAGATGTCTAGGAAATATTTTCCTAATTAGTATATTATATTTTATGACATATAAATATGTATACATGTGAGAACTTTGTTCTCTAGCCACTTGCTGAGACCTTATACAATAAGGATTAACCAAATTATGCTAAAACAGCTATTCTCTGGGCTACATGCCCCAACGAGCGCTGAATTAAATAGCACAATTTGGCGTATTTTGACTAACACTGTTAGTACTAAAATACAGACTCAGATTGCAGAAACTACCGGGAAAGAAAAGAATGAATCTTTATTTCCAATGATAGGTTGCTACGCTGCTGCTACCTGTAGACCGGTTTCGAACTCTTTGGTTCTCGTCAGTACAGGGCAAGCATGACAAGCGAGCACACCTACCATTGGAAAATTGAAACACCCTATAGCCACAATATTGTTCTGCCTAGGCAGTACAATACAGGTGGCGCCATCCTCCAGCAGTTTCTAGCAATCTGATGTAAAAGATACCGTATGGTACTATATAGTACCATACGGTATCTTTTACATCAGATTGCTAGAAACTGCTGGAGGATGGCGCCACCTGTATTGTACTGCCTAGGCAGAACAATATTGTGGCTATAGGGTGTTTCAATTTTCCAATGGTAGGTGTGCTCGCTTGTCATGCTTGCCCTGTACTGACGAGAACCAAAGAGTTCGAAACCGGTCTACAGGTAGCAGCAGCGTAGCAACCTATCATTGGAAATAAAGATTCATTCTTTTCTTTCCCGGTAGTTTCTGCAATCTGAGTCTGTATTTTAGTACTAACAGTGTTAGTCAAAATACGCCAAATTGTGCTATTTAATTCAGCGCTCGTTGGGGCATGTAGCCCAGAGAATAGCTGTTTTAGCATAATTTGGTTAATCCTTATTGTATAAGGTCTCAGCAAGTGGCTAGAGAACAAAGTTCTCACATGTATACATATTTATATGTCATATTATGATTACCACTTGCCAAGTAGTATTCTCATATTATATTTAATGATTTTATGATTGCCCGTTTCCATAGTGTAGGATAGAAATTCTCTAGAATACAACTATTTTTTATTTGTAATAATGGCTTTAGACAAAGAGGTAGACATAAACTTACGTCTCTTATTGATAATGAATCCTCACCGATAGCATTCGTATTTATTGTGTTTAAAAGTTTTTTTAAATCTAACCCAATAATTTAAAATTTAGTTGTGATGTTGCATTTTTATGTCTATCATCAGCCATCTCCTCTAAATAGCTACAAATGACATAATTGCTTCATCACCTGTCTCAGTGGCTGCAGACTGGGAATTCCCTTCTTCAAAGATACCTTGACCAAAATTTCAAATATCACTTCTCATTCAATCTTGAACATTCATTAGAACCTACAATTTCAATTTTAACATAATTTTGATCGTCGCTTATGCAAGATAGAGCTGCCGTAATCGACTACTGGTAAGTCCTCTCATTTTAGTTAAAACGTTTAACTCACACTGTAAATTTCTTTTAGTATCCCTGATGATGGACATTTCTATGTCCGAAACATGTAGGATATAAACATAAACATTGAAATACATATTGTGGAGGTAGACTGCCGTTGTTTTATTTGATTATATCAACTCCACTGTAATGGACTACTTCTTCAAGTTTAAATTTTTACTTTCAGGACCCCATAGAAAGAAGAATTTCAAAGATAAATAAGCATCCTATTTTGAATATCATATAATATATCATAAATGTTTTGAAATATTTAAGGAATATTTAAAATCTTTCGGAGAAACTGTGGGTTCACAACATACACATGCGCTACTACTTTAAATATTTTATTAGTATACACATCGCAGTAATTTTTGTTGTTTTTTACTTTAACTAAACGTTATGTTTAATTATTTAATTCGAAATTTTAGCAAAACCATGTGGATTACTGGAACACTGTCGTCGATCACATTTACCGTTTTTTAAAGTTATTAGGTGGCTAAATCAACTATACCCTTAGCTTCATTAAAGAGTTTTTTAAATTCACCTTATAGAACTCGTGTTTTTTTCTGACGACATCTTTCTTGATTTGAGCCCATATAAATTCGATCGGGTTTAATTCGCAGTGGTAAGGAGGGAGTCTGAGCACAGATATTCCTCGTAACTTGGCCATTTCACCAACTACATATTTTTTAAATGCATTCTTATGTAAATTGGCTAGTACCAATAGTTCTTTCTTTATGGAATCTAATAAAAATTCTATTTGTCTTAAACTTAGCCATTCTGTTATTTCACTTTTACGCCACGCACTTGTCGGTAATTTTTCCGTCAGTCTAGAGTGATAACATGCATTATCCAATACAATTATTGCATTTTTTGGTATAAGATCCGACATTTGCTCGAACCATCAGTAGACCATCTATAACAAAGCCTTCAGACCTTCCAATATGGGTTATGATAAGTCAATGTCCTTTTCCAGATGGCGGTCTTAATCCTGTGGACAATCCTTCCAAAAAAGCTTTCCTTGAACTTTTAATAATTTCATCCTGCCAAAATTTAGCCACAGTGTGTCTAGGTAAAATATTTTTTTCTTTTCTTCTCTGGCTTTTTGGACGATATCGCTTCTGTCTATTAAAATCGATTGCCTATTATGTTCTTTCCACCGAAAATCCATTTTTTTAAATAACTTTTAAAGCGTATTTCTACACATAAATGGGTAGTCCTGGTCTTCTCGCATTGAGCACAAAATTTTGTCCAGCGTGGGAATTTCTTTTTTTAAAAAGAAACCATGAACTTTTCGCTTTATTCTCTGCATTAAAACGTCATCCAGCTCAAGTTTTGGTCGTCCTGGAGAAGTTTCTGGAAGTTTGACGCCAGCACTTTTTCTTCGTTTAAAAGTTTATATATTGTTGTTTTTTCAACGTTAAGCATATCTGCTGTAAATTGCACTGCATTGTCAACACTTAAATCCGCATTCTTACTTTTAATAGAATCGTAACAGTTAAAAATTTTTTTTTTCATTTACTGTACAGGGTTATCCAACCAAGACTAGACAAGGCGATTTTTTGACTTTTCCTGTACTTTTATAAAAAAACTGAAATAGCCATCTTAAGTCATTTTCTCCCGCGAATTCGAATATCTTCAGCAAAAAACAATTGAACATCAAACAGTACTAGGGGTCACTTTGATATTTTTTTAAATGGGATGCCGTATTTTTAATGAGCTTATCCGATTTCTCATATAAATTTTGATCAAAAATGTTGGATTTTTAATTCAAAAACGCCTTTTTTCTTCAGTTTTAAATTCGGAAAATGTTCGTCTACCGTAAGATTAATACCTGATAGATGGATACCCGTTTCACCTGTTCACCCTTTAACCTGCTTTAAAGCGTCCGTCAGTTAGACAAAATAATCAAGTTTCAAATTTCTATATATTTTTCACGAATTAATTACAAATAATGAAATATTCTTTAGAAGAACGGCTAAATGTAATAAAATTATATTACAAAAGTGGAGAGAATGCTCGACAAACACAAAGAACATTTTTTGAGAGTTTCCAGAGACACATTTCAGTGGATACAATTCTCAGAATTAAGACCCTATTTGAAGAAAGTAAGACATTGAAAGATAAGCCAAGAAAGATGAAAAGACGGAATATAAGGGATCGAGCTATTGTTCAATATTTTACTATAAATCCGAAGAGTTCTATTCCGCAAGCGGTACGAGAAGTAAGGTATGGTCCAGGGCTCCGGAGAGTAAGCTATGGAACAGTTCACAGAACTTTAAAAAAATGTGGTCTAAAACCATATTGCATCCTTCCCGTTCAATACTTAACACAGCTTCAAAAAGAACTGCGATTTCGATTTGTTGCTTCAATGCTGATGAGAGAGCAAGACGAAGATTATAATTTATATAATAAAATTCTATGGAGTGACGAAGCGTCATTTACAACATCGGGGGTATACAATCGGAAAAATACAAGATACTGGGCAGCAGTTAACCCTCATAGATATGAAATGATAAAGTTTCAAGGTTGGAGCTCACTTAATGTTTGGTGTGGGATGTTAGAAAATCGAATTATTGGACCACTATTTTATCGTGGCTCTTTAACAGGCCAAAGATACCTCCATTTTCTTCATAACGATATCGAGGATTTCTTGGAAAGGTTGCCATTGCAAGCCTACAACAATATCATTTGGCAGCAGGATGGTGCTCCGCCTCATGCAGTTCGAGAAGTGGTAACATACCTAAACGAGCGTTACAATCAGTGGATTGGCCGTAACGGAACAATTCATTGGCCACCAAATAGCCCCGATATCACGCCAATGGATACATTTTTATGGGGTCATTTAAAAAATGTAGTTTATCAACGACCCAACAGAAGTCTGGAGGACATTCAGCAAAAAATTATAAATGAAATTAATAGACTTAACCAGGACCAAAATATTGTAAGAGATTCTTTGGAGAGATTGACAAGGGGGCATCGGTCATGTTTTGAAAATAATGGAGGACACATAGCACAATTATATTATTGAGATTAAAGTTATTTACTTTAGTTTATAGTTTTTTCTAATATGTCATACTTTTTTTATACGTAAGCAATAATAGATTTGCAAAAACTACTAAATTAGTAATTAATTCGTGAAAAATATATAGAAATTTGAAACTTGATTATTTTGTCTAACTGACGGACGCTTTAAAGCAGGTTAAAGGGTGAACAGGTGAAACGGGTATCCATCTATCAGGTATTAATCTTACGGTAGACGAACATTTTCCGAATTTAAAACTGAAGAAAAAAGGCGTTTTTGAATTAAAAATCCAACATTTTAGATCAAAATTTATATGAGAAATCGGATAAGCTCATTAAAAATACGGCATCCCATTTAAAAAAATATCAAAGTGACCCCTAGTACTTTTGTTTGATGTTCAATTGTTTTTTGCTGAAGATATTCGAATTCGCGGGAGAAAATGACTTAAGATGGCTATTTCAGTTTTTTTATAAAAGTACAGGAAAAGTCAAAAAATCGCCTTGTCCAGTCTTGGTTGGATAACCCTGTACATGGACCGACTCTAGGGCGTTAAAGCAATTGTTAAAAATTCTCCATATTTAATTAAAAAAACACTGACACTTCACACTTTGACTAGTTTCACTGAGAAACAAACACCCAAGGTAGGTATGTATAGATATGAATAGGTGTATTATTCCAATAAGGCACCCATAAAGGCATAATAACCACATAATTAGCAAACAGGTAACCAGGATTAGGTACAAAAAAAAGGAATAAAATGATCAGAGCAGAAGCGGAATAAGTACCTAGACTCTAATTAGTTTTGATAAAATTTCTTTCTAAAATTGCAGGTAAATGGTACGGCTGTACATAATTGTAAGCTTAAAAAATTTAATATTAAAATATATTTTTGAATACAAAACTTGAATTTGATGTCGACACTTGTAGTAATTCTGCACAAATTTAAAAATTCTTGCACGCCCATGGAGAAGACGGTTTTGATTGATTTATTACTTAGCATCATTTAAAGTTATATTACATATTATTACAAAAATAAATTGAATTTGTTTATTTTTTTCCAACAGTATAATATCCAGGATGGATAAAAATATATTATTAGTTATCCGTATACACATAACAGTTTTGGCCCACTTTAAAACATTATTTATGAGTTTATTATTCAATGTGCGGACTTATTCTTATTTTAATAGGCATTACAAAACCTTTCGGGGTCCCTCATGTTTGTCACCAAAGGAAACTGAGTCAACCACAATGTGACCTTAACGGGCCACGGTGCTATATCCGGCGAGAGTAGTAATTCTGTTGCAAGTACGTAGACATTACAATGGCATACCTATGTAAAAGTCATGCGATAGGAATTATTTTACGTGTCCATGAGTCGATATTTCATAAAATAACAATGAGTATCAGAAAATGAGCAAAAATATTTCTCTTTAATTAAAAATAATTGCAAAGATTGTGTTAAGGAGAATTTCGATAGATAAGATTTAAACTTTTGGAATGAAATAGACTGTCTAGCGTGATAAGCAAAAATCGGACTATACGCACTCAAAAAGAAGCTTTAAAAATATGCACGTTATATGCAAATAAATAATAAAGAATATGCATAATATAAATAGAGTACAAATATCCCCAAGTAAAGTCACTCACCCAAAATTCTATGATGTTTTCACATCAAAAACATAGCGCGTGAAGTCTCTTATCAGGTGTTATATTGGGGTAAAGGGCGGAATATATGCACTTAAATTTAGAAAAAATATGCGCATATACAGGCTGTTACAAATTCGACATACGAGCATTGGAATCTCGAAAACCATAGGAGTTAGAGAAACGGTTTAATGGGGGCAAAGTTGTGCAATTCGGTGCTGATTAAAATGCCGCTTTAAAAGTTTTAAAATTCCGAATACTTCCGATATTATTCGAAAAAAAAACGAAATTTTGCAAAATCGTTTTAATTTTTTCCTGAGCTCATTTGAATACCTAGCTATTTAAAAATATGTGACACTTTGTCGTTGCAACTTTTTCTCCTCTACAAAATTACGTTATTAAACTAAAGATCCGACGTTTCGTCTCCGAGCGGCCAACATCAACTTTATTTTTTTAAATACGGACCTGGATTTTTTTTTACCGATTTTTAAACCCCCCTACCCTCAAAATATAATGGCGGTATTACTTTCTAATAATAAATTGGTTTTGCTTATTTCCTTTTAAATTCGTATTTTACATTTACAAACACTATATTTTATTTAAAACATTCATACATAAGTAACATAATTTATTTTATAAGAATTTTCTAATAATTATAAATTTCCTAATTATAAAACCTAATTTTCTAAATGTTCAAAAATATTGCCGTTTTGCTCAATGCAACGATCGATTCTTCTTCCAATTTTGGCGACAGCCCTTTCAACCGATCTTCTCCTTATCCTACCAACTGCAACCTGTATGCGTTCTTCCAGTTCCTCCATGGTATCTAAGTAATTTTTATAAATAAAATTTATAATGCTCCCCATAAAAGAAATCCAGAGGCAAAATATCTGGCGACCTCGCTGGCGACTCTATTGCCCCACCATTTCCGATCCACCTATCAGTAAAGATCAACTTTAAACAAACTTTGAAGAATTGGAAGAATAATACAACATACAGTTCGTAGGCTATAAAGGTCAATTGAAAGGATCATAAGAAACATCGATCTGTGCATAGGTAGGTACCTATGGGTTAAAGGAAATATTTTTGAACAAATTTGGAAATTAGAGCTTTCCTAATAAACTAAAATTTTCATGAAACCCATTTGTAAAGGTTTTTATAAAAATAACGTTTTTAATTATAATTGTGATTCGTTGCCAGGACCGGACTGAAAAATGTAAAATACGAATTTAAAAGGAAATAAGCAAAAACAATTCAATATTAGAAAGTAATACCGCCATTACATTTTGAGGGTAGGGTGGTTTAAAAATCGGTAAAAAAATTCCAGGTCCGTATTTAAAAAAATAAAGTTGATGTTGGCCGCTCGGAGACGAAACGTCGGATCTTTAGTTTAATAACATCATTTTGTAGAGGAGAAAAGTTGCAACGAAAAAGTGACATTTATTTTTAAATAGCTATTCAAATGAGCTCAGGAAAAAATAAAAACGATTTTGCAAAATTTCGGTTTTTTTCGAATCATATCGGAAGTATTCGGAATTTTAAAACTTTTAAAGCGGCATTTTAATCAGCACCGAATTGCACAACTTTGCCCCCATTTAACCGTTTCTCTAACTACTATGGTTGTCGAGATTCCAATGCTCGTATGTCGAATTTGTAACACTCTGTATATATGCCTTGTTTGCCTTTAAAATATGCAGTTATATGCATTTTTTTTTTACCAAATATGCATACTGGTATGCAATATTTCTTAATTTATTATAGTTAAATAGGGTAAAGAAACACAAAAAAACAAAGAAAAATAAAAGTAAACAATTTTTTAACCCGAAATTGTATCAAAGGCATTTATTACTAAATAATTTTCAAAATTTTCAACTAAAAAGGATTGTCTTCTATCAGTAAAAATATGTGTATACAAAGAGAAGCTTCTTTCAACAGCTACTGATGTAATCGGACAATACTGTAACTTAGGTAGTAAAGTATAAGGCCAAGATACAACTTCGTTGGATGGTTTACCTTCATAAATGCTTTTTACTGCAGTTAAGTATTTAAATTCTTCATTCTTTTTTACAGTTACATCCAATTTGTTCCTTACTTGACCTCCTACTTTATCGGGAATGTTGTTACATTTAGCGGAAAAAGTTTCAACAAAACTAATTGAGTCTCGTAAACTTAAATTTCTACTCTCTAACCAGGATATTATGTCCGGTATAAAACTGAAATTAACCTTAATAAAACAAGATCTTTAACTAAACTTGCACTTTTTAACAACCCTTTACTTTGCACAACACACTGCGAATCGTCATCTAAATCCAAAATTAGTTCTTTAATGGCTTCGAAATGTTCTGCGTAAAATATTGCGGCCCTAATATATGTTCCCCACCGGGTAATTACAGGTTCTGGAGGTAAACTAACTCCTGGTAATCTCTCCTTATACATCTGCACTCTTAGAGGTGCTATTAGAAACACTTTTTTTGCACTTGAAATTTATTTATTCCATGTAAAAGACAAGTCACATGTACCATATTGGGGTAAAAGATTCTTAAGTTTTGGCCTACTTATACCATATACGGTGCTGCATCAGGCAAAAACACTAAAAACTTCTCATCTGGGCCTGGATTTGGTAAGAAAAAGCTCGATAGGGACTGCTAATAAATGATTCCACTGATTCACAATGTAATACATTTATCAAAAAACCCTTTGATTTTGTGGCGCTTAAGTGTTATGGACCCCAATTTAAACTAGATTCCTTTTTTACCTGAATACTTTTTTTGTCGGCAGCAAATTGTCTGAGGCGCTTTTCCGCCTAAAACTCCCTTCTCTGGCGCCTTGTCTCACCGCACGCCACTGGCGGACACCCTATGTAATAACTACTAATAAAAATACTATGAACAATTCTCTCATTATTTTTTTTATTATTATTCAGGTTAACTGTCACACCGCCTGCCGCTTCGATGTGAGATTACTATTCTCTTTCATTAACTCATTTGATAAGAACTTGTTTGCTTAAAAAGGAAATTATATTTTTTGACTTTTTTATGATAATTTGGTTGGGTTTGGGTTTAGTTCCGGTCACAGATTAAGCCCTTCTTGTAACTGTCTTGCTTGAAAGATTGCCTGGTTTATTAATATACATTTTTCACTTTTTCTTTGAATAAAATTATAATAAGAAATTACCCACATGTTTAATATTTAATTTTACCTAGTCAAGTATAAATATTACTGTTTAACCAAACATGGTATAATAACAATTAATTTAAATTTGCAAATCATTAACGTCATACTCAATTTTATATTAGTAAGTAAGGCATAATTTAGGGAATTGCTGACTTGTTTAGTCACGGTTATTTTTAATAATTATGTATAACATGTACTGCCAATAGATAAAATTACAATTAATAATAAAAATGGCTTACAAGGAACTGTTATGAATGATATGACTATTTCCTTGATGTAATAAACTCTGATCAGGCGATTTGATGAGAGGTGCATATCATCATTGTTTTCTTTTGGTGTTTTATTTATATTTCAGTAGCGTGCGTACTACCGGGTGGGAAGGACAGTATTAGCTTACCGGATGTCCCAACTCTGCCTTTTTTTTTTTTTTTTAAAACGTCCGTTATTTATCACTTTATACATTACAACAATAACAGTAATTTCGTAAATAGGGCCTAAAGCTCTGGCCTCGGGAATACTACTCTAAATTATTTATCAGTGTTGGTTGGATTTTATAATATACCTACCTGTTATGATAAAACTGTGCTCCCTCAATCAAATAATCTTTATTTGGTGAATAATTATTGGTTATAAATTTGATTTTAATTAACTAAGTTTTATTTAACTGAAATAAATGAGAGTATTTCGTTTTATTTGTAAAATTATTTGACTGTTGGTGAATTTGTGTCAAATCATGGAACCTTTCAAACGAATATCTTACCAAAAAACAACTAAAATAACAAAATCTAAATAACTAATTATTTAATCGAACTAATTTTAATTCAGGAACTAAATTCCGTTAATCGCTAGTTAAAAATCACCCAATAGAAAACTATTTAAATGTCTAGGTCATTTAAACTAAATAATTATGTATTTACATTAAATCCTTAATATAAACAACCAAACATTTACAAATAACTAATTATTTAATCGAAGTACATTTAAGGTTAAGAACTAAATACCTTTAACCCTAATTTAAATCATTCAATGCCGAACATTTCATGGGACTTTCATGGAGTAATTTGATTGGTTATACCAAAGAAACTTATAGCAAAGGAACTTATTGCGTAGCTATAAGTTTCTTTGGTTATACAAAAGTGGTCTGATAAATCATCATCGCGTTTTTGGTTATTGGTGTTCGATCTTGTCTTGTAGAAATTTATGAGTGAGAATGAAATCTTCTTTGTTAGTGGCACAGAAGTTAGTGGTTCCAGCAAAAATTAAAAGTAAGATATGGGGGATAAACGTAATATGAATAATTATTTAGAAGATTGGGGTATATCGAGGGGTATATCCCATCTGTTAGATACTTTTCAAGGAAGAAAACTATATTTAGATATTTTAGTTACGCATGGAACTAGTTAAAAAAAAAAGATAAGAGGCTAAGAAAATATACTTGCAATACCTGATTTGAAATTTTAAAGACAAAATTCTTTTAGAAATAGTAGCCAGTTATTTATAAATCATAGCTACCTAGGTGTATTTTTTGAAATCGTGTTACAAATAAGACAGTTTTTCTCAATTTTCACCATATTTCAATATCTATCAAATCTTTTAACGTTTAAGATATAATATAATTAATATAATATTAATAATTATTGTACCTAATATTTGCAAAATTTGCCTTTATTTAATTTTTTTCAAAGTTATTAACTTCTCTAGAATGTTTTATTGACGTATATTTTAAGGGGGACCACAACTAATGGTGAGTTTATACAGCAAAATAACATAAAAATAAAATAAGAGATGGTTATCTTTTAACTTTTATGATATTTTTATGTGAAAGTCGTTGTACGCGTGCGCGTAATTTGTCATAACCTTTATTTTCGGCAAAAATGTGTCTTTTCTGTTGCTTTGCCTTATTATTTGAACACTGTAAACAATTTGATAAGGTTTGTGATTATTATGGTATAGGTACTGATTAAACCAAATTTAATAGCAATCGGGGATTTGATCTGCTTATTTCTTATTTTTATGTGACGTCTGTATAAACACGTACTTGGATAAAATAAGAACTGATTGAAATGAACTTTCTGATCTATTTAAAATTAAAAAAAGATATTTAAACCAAATAAAATTAAACTTGATTAAAATAAATAAAAAAGACAAGTTAAACAAATATGCACTTGAATAAAAAAACAACGACTTTGATGGAAATTACCGGTTTATTTAAATCCAATCACGTAAATTGTTTAATTAAATAACGTTGTTGTTACGGCAAATAGGTACATGTAAAACAAAAGTAAACAAGCATAATATACTTGACAAAATATGTATAAATATCAATCAAATAAATATTTTGTTAACTTAACTTTTAACCTACTTACATTAAGTCATTGGAGCGGCTTATTTAAGTTAGGTTAGTATTAAGGAAATAAATATTTGCTTGAACTTTGTATTCAGTGATTAATTCCAAATAAAAAGTTATTTGTATCAAATGAGATAATACTAATTGAGTATTTTTCAAATACATATTTGTTTGGCTAATAGAAAACAAATATTTATTTGAGTCAATGGAAAATTTTTTTAATTCAAATACCTAATTAATTTTATCAGTGTAGATTTCATTTTATTTGTTTTATAAATAATCTGTAATTTTCTATGTTGCCTTACTAGCCTGAATCACTGGTTTATTACTTATGTTATTTTGCTTAAGAGTAAACATACTTTATTTTGAAAGATACGAAAAAAAGTCACTCTTAATAAACGTTTTTACTTGAATGATTAATAGGTGATACTTGTTGTCAATGTCTTTATTTAATGAAGTAATTATAACAATAATAATAATACGAACATTTGTATTAACATGAAAAGAATACGATAACGATTTCATAATTCAAAAGCTCCACCCCCATACTCGACACATTTTTCTAATTGCTTCCTCAAATAAGTAAAAGAATTTCTGATTTCTTCCTGAGATATCGATTAGACAGCCTGGATAATTCTGCCCTTCAGCACTTCAATATCATTTGGTACTGCGGTAGCAAAAACAATTTGTTTTAAACGGCCCCATAAAAACATATCCGCCAAGGTTAAGTTCTTGGGGGCCACAAAACTGGGCCATTCCTGCCAATCCACCTTGGACCAAATCTGCGCGGTCAAGCCCTTCTCTAACCTCACGAGCGAAATGGACTGGACAACCATCTTGCTGAAAATACATATTTTGTCGAAAATTTAATGGTAGATTTTCGAGTACATCATTGAAAAATGTATCCAGCATTTCTAAATATGATAATCTATTGCACGTGTTATCAAAAAAATATGGCCCTATGATGCCATGGATGGATATCGCGCACCACACGTTCACTTTTGTGAAATATTGTCTTATCGTCATAACTCTGAATTCGGGATTTTCTAAAGACCAGTATCTAACGTGCTGGGTTGCAACGGTTCCATTGGTAGAGAATGTACTTTCATCAGAAAACATGATACATTTATAAAAATCAACATTTCCACTTAAAATTTTGTCTCCTATTCACAAGCAAAAATCAAGGCGTTTCGCGTCATCTCCCTGTTCCAATCTTTGATTAAAGTGCGGTTTATACGGATACAATTTATTTGCTTTAAGGATCTTCTGAATTTGACTTTTTTTCACAACTTCCAACTGAATAACACGATTTCTAAGGGACGTCATAGGATTTTCTTCAACAGATTGAAGAACTAAGACTGTAGCAGCATCATCATGGTCGTATTTTTTCTTTTTTTTTTTGAGATCCAAAACCGAACCAGTTCTCTGGAACTTTTTTATTAACTTGCAGATTGTCATCCTAGTTATTGGGATTCCTACAAATTTCTCGGTAAATTGTTCCATGACGTAGCGGTATGAAACTTGACCATCCCAATAACCTTGTATTATAAAAACTCTTTGTTCAGTAGATATCATTTCTACTTAAATAATAACTTCATTAAATAAAGACATTGACAACAAGTACATATCACCTTAAGTGTCATTATTATTTTAACTAGGTTCACCAGTCAGAGGTGTGCCAGCGAATGCTTTTTGGGAAATAATTTTTACATAGGTAAACATTTTAATGAATTGTTCTACTTCGATGTGTTGTGTAGAAAACACATTCATTAAGAGTGGATTTTTTTCTTATCTTTCAATTTTTAGTCCATATATATATATATTGCAAATAAAATAAAAAAATTCTGACAATAAATCAAAAAGTACATGGTGTGTTGTTATTCAAATAAAAGGTAAAAATATATCTAAACCCCCATTTAATCTTAAGGGGGATCTAACAATTGTTGCAAATGATCTTAAAGCCTGTTTACACTTGGAAATTGCAGGTGCAATGCAATAAAAAATTGCCTGTAGGCATGCGCACTTGGGACTTTGCAATGAGCTGTTGCAATTTTGTTTGCATTGCATCAAATTAGAACACGCGCTATTTTTATATCACATGGCATGCAATTTTTGTGTGAAATCACAGGCACCAACATAAAAAAATCAATTCATCCATTGATCCATGCGGAGCAAAGCCAAGCCAAGATAAACTAATATATTTCGTTATTTGCAAACGTGCTCAGTAATTAGTACAACTGGTTATTAAAATGCTTTCATCCTTTACTTGCATGATATGTAAACGGTTACGCAATGCAATTCTTTGCAGAAGCAATACTTTGCATGACATTTTTTGCACCTAATGTAAACAGGCTTTTAATAACTTTTTTACAAATGCTGCTACGGCTCTACTTCAGAGCTTGGATGATGTACCATTTAGTTCTGATATAGAGTACAATGAAAACTTATTAAAAATGCGCCCTACTAGCGCTAAAGAAATTTTTAAAGTAGTTAAAAAACTAAAAAATAAGTAAAGTTGTGGACATGATGAACTATCATCTAACTTGTTACGTTATAGGAGAAATTGTACAACCTATTTGTTACAAGTTAAGTCTGAATAATTCTATGAAGATGAGAAGCTACTTCATGCGTTCCGTTCTCTAAGCGGTTCTAGCTAAATCTAGTTCTGCATGCGGCTAAGTAGTTGTAATCGCATAGAAAATGTAATGCTATCTTAAAGCTCCATTGCCTATGCAAACAAGGGTAAAATGCTGGCCAGATAGATATTTGGAAAATATTTAAAAATACTATGGGAGTTGCTACAGAAAGTGTTGGTTTTATCATTGTTGGAATCTAACAAAGTGTCAAAATAAATTATTTGAATTTCAATGGTGAATTTTTTGTTATAGTCTAGTAGATATTGCGTGTCCCAGTTTCTTTTGCTCGCAATGTACAATGACTACTTTTGTGTTTTTTCGTCATTAGGATTGACGTTTTAATTTAATTTTAAAACGTACTAGGTTAGTCTAATGAAAAGTCACGGGAGCCAACGTAAATAATATTTATAGTTACTTATATATATTTTTAAAGAAAACAGTATACTTATTGTGAACCGCTTAGAGAACGGAATGCATGAAGTAGCTTCTCATTTTCTCTGCGAGTGTGGCAATGCGTAGTCGTAACAGTATAGGAAACGGAAATATGCTTCCCGGACAGTCTTAAAAATGCAATTGTTGTGCCAATTTTTAAAAAGGGGGATGAATCAGTAATAGATAACTACAGACCAATAACCTTGCTTCCGTCATTTTCTAAAGTATTTGAAAGTGTGATATTTGAACGTTTGCTTCAATTTTTTGTATCGAATAATTTGTTAAGTGATCAACAACATGGGTATATAAAGAGTAAGTCAACTCAAACTGCGGTATTTCAATTTCTCCATTATATACTAGATTCCTTGAAAAAAGGACAAATCCCCCCAGGGCTCTTTTTGGATTTATCAAAGGCTTACGACACATTGACTTTTAACATATTGTTTAAGAAGTTAGATTCCTACGGAATCAAAGAACCTGCCCTAGATCTAATTAACTCTTACTTATTTAGAAGGAAACAACAAGTGTTAATAAAACAGGACAATCGACAAATTTTTATCGAATGAAGTCTCAGTCAATATTGGAGTACCGCAAGGTAGTGTTTTGGGTTGGTGTAAAATAACGAATTATGCAGATGATACAAATATATTGGTGAGTGACAATGATGTGATGCTTGTTGAAGAAAAAACTAAAAATATTATGATGGGTGCAAGTGATTGGTTTGCAAAAAACAAATTAATATTAAACAATAACAAAACGAACACATTAATATTTAAAACATACCTATAGGTCACGTATGGAAGAACCACAAATCATAGTAATTGGCAATAACTCGTTAAGTTTAACTGTGAAAGCAAAATTCCTAGGGGTTTTTTTGGATGATGTTTTGTCTTGGGAGCACCACATCAATTACATTAAACAAAAATTGAGTGCAGTTTGTTACAGTCTTCGTGTCTTAGCAAGATACACAAATTTTCAAACTCAGAAGGTTATACAGCGTGTCCAGAGAAGTTCTAGACATATGGGAATTTTCTTTATTGTTGATTTTACGAAAAAAAGTTATTCTTTATAAAAAGTTCTGCTTGATGCGCAAATAATATTGACATATCAAAACTTAAGATATCATGTACAGGGCGGCAAAAAAATATAGAAACACAGAATTACGTTAAGAGGGAAAGTACCCTCAATTTTTATTTTAGAGAAAATTGTTATACACACTCCACATGCCCCCCTTCTTTTTTCATGCAAACTATTGTACGCCTTGTAATTTCTCTTACTGTCGCCCGTATCATATTGGGAGTGATTTCTTGGACACAGTTTGTTATTACTGCTTCAAGATGGTCAATATCCTGAAAAGGTCTATGCCCATACACCATTTTTTTTATGTCAGGCGACCTGGCTGGCCAAGGAATATTTGAACGTCTGCCTATCCAACGGTGCGGAAATACTTCATTCAAATACCCAGTTACTGTGTTAGTACTATGACAAGGGGCTCCACTATGTTGATACCAAATTGTACGTCTTACATTTAGTGGCAGTTCGTCAAGACATTGAGACAACGGGTTCCTTAAGAAGTCCAGGTAAATGGCAGCTTTTATATTTTGTCGGAAAAAGTATGGTCCAACGATCAGATCATTAAAAATGCCACACCAAACATTGGTTTTAAATGGATATTGACTACGGCATTCGATTATAAAATTTGGATTGTTGTCACCAGTGGCGTATTTAGGGGGGGGGGGGGGTCCGGGGGGTCTGGACCCCCCCCCCGTGGACTCAGTAGTAAAGAAAACTGAAATTCACATTCATTTATTTGCAATAAATAACATGAAACATTATTTCAAATTTTCCAGACGTTTGGGGATTTCCACAGTCTTTTAGTTTAATAATTGTTAAATTTTATTTTTCGTTTCGTGTTTTCTAATTCAGGTTAGTAAAATAGTATACCGTTATACATACCTTCAAAAAACTAATATTTCAAATGCAAATGTTGGCGTTCATATTTAAAAATTGCTTTATTTCTACGTTTTTTTTTAGCCGGGCTATCAAAACGTAAAATTTGTAAGTTTAGACAGTCCGAAAAAGGGCGTGGCACCTAAAAAAATTTTGTCTGCGGCGCATTTTTTTAAGGAAGTTAAGTGGACCCCCCCCCCGTATCACAATCCTAAATACGCCACTGATTGTCACTCCACCACCGACAATTTTGGGAGCATACCACGCCATTGGAAGTGAACATGGCTTCATCTGTAAATAATATTTTTCTTGCAAAAAAAAAAGGTTAACTTCACACTCGCCTTGGAACCACGCGCAAAATAGGAAACGGGATTCAAAATCTCTAGGAGGAAGCGTGTGAATGTATTTCGGTTTATTTGGATGAAATTCATTTATTTTTAAAATATTACTGGCAGTAGACTTTTTGACGTCAACTGGAATAGATTTTGACAACTTTCTTATCGAAATTTTCGGGTCTTCGATAACCGCTTGCATTACATTGAGTTGCTTGTCTTCTGTTGTGGGCCATTTGTTGTGTTGTTTCTTGAATACATTTTCGACGGAACCAGTAGCTTTAAATTTATTCATTACGTTTGCTATAGTGGCGCTACATACCATTTTGTCAGGGTGTTTAATACTGTCTAGTATTAAATATGAGTGCGGCTTCCCTAATAGGTTTATAGTGATCTCCGACGATAAGTACAATTTCTATTTTCTGCTGCAGCGTTAACTTTACAACCATGACGAAACTAATGAAAAACTCTTGTTAATAAGTCGAAAAATATTAAATGATTTTTGACTAACATGCCAATATTCGTTACTATAATATTGCACAATAGTTGTTGCAAAATTGTTGCAGGTAACTGTTAAAGAAATAAAATAAAAAAATATTTTCCAAGGGCTTTTTGATGGTACCCTGTAAATTAAAATATTTCAACGAAAAATTGTATCTGACCACGTTTTGTAGTCCTTAGTAAAGTTTTCTTACAACAATCTGCTTTAAAATAAAAATTGAGGGTGCTTCCCTCTTAACGTAATTCTGTGTTTCTATATTTTCTTGCCGCTCTATACAAGATATCTTAAGTTTTGATATGTCAATATTATTTGCGCATCAAGCAGAACTTTTTATAAAGAATAACTTTTTCTCGTAAAATCAACAATAAAGAAAATTCCCATGTCTAGAACTTTTCTGGACACGCTGTATATCATTCGAATTTTGAGGTTTACATCCGATATTGTATAGTTTAGTATGGGAATAGCAAGGACGTAGAAAAATTATTTGTATGTCAAAAAAGGGCATTAAGAATTATGATAGGGCTAAAGTTTAGAGAATCATGTCGAGGTAAATTCAGGGAAAACAAATTATTAAATGTAACTGCTGTCTATAAAAAAAATTGTATAATATTTTTTTACATAAATAGAGTTATTTAGAAATAGTGGTCCACAAACCATATATCCATCTAGACATACGAACTACATTTATCCTACGCATAGATTAACAGTCACTGAAAAAGAAGCATACTATAACTGTGTAAAGTTCTTTAATTATTTGCCAGCAACTATTTATAAAGGCAATTGAAGATATTAATAAGTTAAAAAAGAAAATATTTGAATTGCTGGTAACTATAGAGCCTTACAACGTTATTGAATATTGTTTGTTTTGGATATTTATTTCTCTTTGTTGACGTTATTTCGTTGTATGTTGTATCCTTATGTAACATACTTTTGAAATAAAGATTGTTTTTTTTTTATTATTATAGTTATGAATATTATTTGACATTACAATATTTATATTAGACTTTTGTGTTTCATTTAGAATTTTGTATAACAGTTTAATTTGTTCTAATTGTAGTATTACGTCTAGTCTTGGAATCTTTAGTCTCTGTATTGGTAAGTCTATCATATTTGAACAATACTTTTAAAATTTTGTTTTGAATAATTTAAATAGCGTCAAAATTTGTCTTTTTAGATGTCCCACATATCGGTAGCACATATCGAAAGTGAGAGAGAAAGAAGGTATTATCCACACTATGATTAGTTTCTTCTGTAAGGTAATTTCGGCATATATAAATTATTGGTATCACTGCTGCTATCCTGCTAGAAATATTGTTTATGATCAATTAATTTAAACGATTATGAATAATTAAACCCATATATTTGACACTCTGAACCTCATTAAGTTTTAAATTATTTATTCGGGCTCTGGAATGTATTTATTTTCTTGTCGAAATGTTATAAAATTTGTTTTTTTAATATTTATTTTTAGTTTGTTGCAATACAACAAGTTTAAATATAATTTTAAGTTAGTGTTCATCGTGGTGATCAACGACTCTCCCTCCCCTCCGGTATACAGGATTATTCACGTTATTCGACACAACATATAAGTATAGCTAAATTATTTGTTTTGGATAAATAAAGAATTTCGGGGAGAATAGGGGCTTGTTAAGGGTACACTTTAAAATTATTTTCATAAGGTACAGGTTATCCCAAAAACCCGAAACGCATCAAAGTTGTATTTTATTAAATATAATGCCTTGTATATTATTTTATTTCCCATAGCTAATTGCACACATTTTCATGAAAAATCTAAATATTCATAACACAGACTGAATTTAACCAATTTAAAATTAATCGAGTCATCTATGGCTTTTTGACAGGTCAGAATTGGTTGTAAAAAAGCGAAGGTTTACAGTAAATGCACTAGTTACTAGTTAAAGTAATTTTACGTGTGGTTGCCACGAGATGTAGCCACGTGCTGCAACTCTCATCAGTTAAAGTAATGTGAAGGTAACGAAAGAAAGGAATAGGGACAACAAACAATTGCTTATAACAAGATGTTTCAAATGGCGACCATCCGACTCTAAACACAAACGTATCCTCTTTTAAAACCTTCAGCAACATTTGACAGCATTGCTGGGCTTATGTTTCGGAAAGGTTCTCTAATGCGCTCCTTCATATTATCCAGTATTGTTGATGCTGTGTTAGATAAACGACTCCTCTTACATACCTTCATAAAAGGAAATCGGGTGAAGACAAGTCGGGTGCGCTTGGGGGCCAATTCTGAGGTTCATTTCTTCCAATCCATCGATTTTGAAATTGGACGTTTAAAAATTCACGAACCCTACGATAGAAATGTGGGGGTGCTCCTTCCATTTGAAGCTACATTCTTCCTCAAAATGTTTTTATCAAAAAATCTAAAAACACAACAATTATTCCGCCCCAAACATTCACTGACCATCTGTGTTGATTATCAACTATTCTAAATTGATGCGGATTGGAATCAGAATAGTAATGAAAACTATGTCTATTAACGGATTCATTGTTGTAAAACGTGCACTCGTCATTAAATAAAACTAAATTTAAAAAGTTTTGATTTCTCTTACATTGTCTAAGACCCGCATACAAAATTCCACTGACATTTTGCAAGAATAAAAATCATATCAATTCGTTCTTCTTTTGGATACATCATTATTTTGAAATACAGAAAAAGAAGAAAACAGAAACTACCACTATTATAACTAAATGACGATTTGCAACGAAACACTGACATACACAAATTATATTTATGTGTATTAAACAGGAAAGAAAAATCCAAAATTCTTCACAAATATTTAATAATTCGCTCTACGCGTTTCGGTTTCTTAAACCATTTTCAAGAGCTATCTAAAAAGTTTATTCATATAATAATCTCAGGTATAATTAAAAATAATTTGGTGTTACTTACATAATATAAACAAACACTTTACATTAAGGACACAAACAAGCTCACAATGGCGAGCACAGGTTTACTAACTATATAAAACGGGATAAACCCAAAAAACATTTAAAAATAAAACACTTAAAAAAATAAAACAAAATACACCGAACCATAGCGACATCTAGATTGTACAAAGAGAGGTTCCATTATTTAAACAATCATTCACTACATAAACTCGTTTACAATTCTCGCCGCTTCCCTATAGTGGGCGTTGACAGGATCGTTCAAACACTCAATTTGATTATTTATCTCTAATTTCGCTATTTCAATGTTTTCTAAAAAATTCAACTTTAGGCCTTTATTCGCATTATGTAGCATTTTAAAGTTGTCTTTAGTATTAAAACTATGTATTATATGAATAAACTTTTTAGATAGCTCTTGAAAATGGTTTAAGAAACCGAAACGCGTAGAGCGAATTATTAAATATTTGTGAAGAATTTTGGATTTTTCTTTCCTGTTTAATATGAGTAATCTTCACCCCGGAGATATCTATGATTCAATTATATTTATGTGACCTGTCAAAATGCCATAGCCGACTTGATTAATATTAAATTGATTGTATTATGAATATTTGCATTTTTCATGAAAATGTGAGCAATTAGCAATGGGAAAGCTTTATACTTTTCGATAGACAATTAAATTTTACAACTTTTGCTGATATAAAATACAGGGTGTTACATTTAAATTAAACAACTTATTATCGTTTCAAACTTGTAGTTATTTTCTCGTACTTCTTGGGCCCCTTGTATAAGTTAGTGAGTTTTTAATTTAAAGTGTAACATAAAACCTAATCAGTTGGTAGACTCCAGTGTGAGTTTGTGTGGTTTAAAAAAAGAAAATATATATTAAGAATTTAACTATTAAAATTGTTACTAGATTCTCACAAAATACGAAATATTTCAAAAGTCCAACTACAATAAACCCCGATGAAATTCATTTTCATTGTGATTATAGAAACCGAAAATAAAATAATATTCCATTAAAAAAAAAAACAACATTGATGCGTTTCGTGTTTTTGGGACAACATGTACGTCATGAAAATAATTTCAAGTACCGCTAACAGCCCCTATCCACCCCGAAAACTCTTTTTTATCCGAAATAAATAGTTTAGCTATAATATTTTATATTGCCACTATTGACTTTGGGGGGAATGTTAGACTTTCCTTTAATTCTTACGGTCATATTTCCACAAAGTGCATCTTATATAGTTATTTGGTTCAAACATTGTTTATTAAATTGTGTCATCTTTGTTGTTATTGTCTTTATTTCATTATTTAAGTTATGTTTTGGTAAAAGCCCAGACTCTCGTGTCGTTCTGATCTTTTGTGGTGTGCTCTGTCCTTTTCTTTTTTATTGGGGTTAAGTTAAGTTGGCAAAACCTTGTGTGAGTTAATTGTTTTAGGAGAAGGGAGTTTCGTGGCTTTTGAGCTCGCTTTTTAAAATACCTTTAGAGAGGAAGGTTGTGCCTCGCTGTTAGGCCATTTTTTTGCTCAAGGACCACGAGGCCTCACCCCCCTTTTAGAGGTAAGCTCCTTTAATTCCTTTTGTTTTTGGTTTGTTGCTTTGTGGGGGATTCAGTTGGTAATTTTCTTTTTGGTTATTTTTAGGTTTGTTATTGGCTTTTCACGGTTTTCACCGTTTTACCATTAAGGAACCACATGTGCTCTAACCGGGGACATTAAGCCCACAAGCCACCATAGATGTGCTACCAAGGTTTTTTTAAACTAAGTTAAAGTCGACCTGACCACATCAGGAGGCCTAGCTAAAGGAGCTGCCGCAGCAGAAGCGTGGTGGTATAGTCATCCAGAACATTATTTTTTTGATACCGAATTTAATAACCTCGTCATTTTAATTCCATTGTTTCCCTCATTGATTCAATTTAAATACTCTTTTATTAAAAATTAATTCAATTTACCTTTTCAAAATTTAATTAATGAAATTTTTTTAATGTAAGGTTATCCTGGCAAGAGGTAACAGTTTTATAACCATATACCATTGAATGAGTTAAAAGGTTCTAGAATCTTCCTAGGTTATACCCCATTTTTATTTTAAAACCTTGCGCCCGGAAAGGCTGTATTTTTGCATTTATAACCTCAGAAATTTAAACAATGTAAGGTCCATCTTAAATTTAAACATTTTTATGACAAGCGTAAACATTAACATTAAGAGCTACCGTCAGCAGGGAGTGACAATCTGTTGTCCATGACTGTCATAATATGTCTTGTCGAATGACGTGAATAACCTGTATACCAAAACCGTGTCGTCAGTAAAGACACAGTACCGAGCACTAAGGTTTGCATATTTTAGGTTTAGCACATAAAGTGAATACAGTAGATGTCCAAGTTCAGAGCACTGGGGCACCCCAAACTCGCTGGAGGGCACCTCGCTATGAACATTGTCTATCCGAACATATTACCTCTTCCCCGATAGGTAGGATTTAATTAGGCCATGTATACAGGGTGTCCGGAAATGACGATGAAAAATTTTAAGGTATGATTCTTCATAAAAAGATATGAAAAAAAGTTCATATTAACATAGGTCCGGAAATGCTTCCGGAGGGAGCTACAGGCCCTTGAAGATGGTGTCATAAAAGTGGTTTTTATTTAATTTATTAGGATCTACTTACGTATAAGTTAGAGTGATTGGAGGTCACCTTTTGAAAATATCAGGTGACCCATATTGCCAGTGGCGTGGGAACAAAGGGGTGGTTAGTTATTTAGGGTCATATTTTTTTTCGCCGAGTGTATTTTCGCTATCTTTTAAATAAATTATGATTCTTTGGACATTTTTACGTAAAAAAGGTTCCCTTGGTATAAAGTCGTATAGTCGACCGTTTTCGAGATAAACGGACTTTAATGCTCAGATTTTTTTTTAATAATAATTTTATTAATAAAAATAGGTACCAACAAATCAATAACAAAATAATAAACAACGCTGTCCCTAAATTTTTAAATCCTTTTCAATGTTATTATAAATTTTATAATAAGTGTTGAAAATGATTTCCGTTCATTTCAATGCATCCTCGAACTCGTTTTCTCATAGATCTTCTAACTTTTCTAAAAATACCAGGTTTATTTCTTATAACTTCACAACAAGCAAACACCCGCTACTCTAACTCTGCAACGCTGCGAACTGGTACTTCGTATACTAAGGATTTTAGGTAACCCCATAAAAAATGATCTAATGGATTTAGATCTGGAGAACGAGGTGGCCAAGCTACAGGGCCCCCTCGACCTATCCATCGCTCAGAATAAACTTCATTTAAATGTGCCCTCACATTAAGACTGAAATGTGGTGGAGCCCCGTCTTGCATGAAGTACATATCTGTCCTTAGAGCATAAGGCACATCATCAAGCAGGTCTTGTAGCACATTTCGTAGAAACTCTAAGTATGATTCACCGTTTAATCTATTTGGTAAAATAGATTAAATAGTCCCCAAATATTCCCGCCCAGACATTAATGTAAAATTTTTCTTGGTGCCTTGATTCAAAAATCGCATGTGGGTTTTCGTCTGCCCATACGTGGTTATTATGGAAATTGATAATTCCGTCTCTAGTAAATCCAAAAAAAATATTTTACTTATAATGTCGGGATCTCGGTGCCATTTTTGTCTTAGCCACCGACAGAATTGCATCCTGGGTTCAAAATCTTCGGGTTTTAGAGCCTGAACTCTTTAAATGTGGTATGGGTAGAGACACTGTTCATGCAAAATTTCTAAAACCGACCTCTTTGGAATGCCTTCTTGCGTAGCTAGCCTTCTAATGCTTATCCCTGGATTACCTGCGACTATTCCAAGAACTCTTTCTTGAGTTCGAGTGGTGCGAGGTCTACCAGTTGAGTAATCTGGTTTAAAAGATCCTTTTTCACAAAGTCTTCTATGTACATACATTAATGAAAAATTGAATGCATGGAACTTGCCTGTCAGGGTACGTCTCTTGATATAATCTCCGCGCTTCGAGAGCGTTACCATTTGCTTTTCCATACAGAAAATGCATTTGTGCCATTTCTTGAAATGAGTAATTATTCATTTTTCAGCTTTTTAGTGAAATTCTTAAATAGTAAAAGCACACAAGTCACAATAACGGGTTGTTCAACTAAAACTTCAAAAAGTAACAAAGTGAAGTTGCTTATTAAACAAGTTCAAATGCATTTGAATTAAGCCAACTATGATTTGTTGCGAAGCGCTTGGCCTATGCGTTACATTTTTAAATGAAGTTTTTGGTGGAATCCACAGGTGAATTTAAAAATGTACCCAATGTAGTAGGTACCAGTAAATTCGTTTTTCTTTTTGGCAATGGGTGTAAAAGAATAACTACATTTTAAAATAGTATTCAAGCATCTTCTTATTTTTATTACATAGCCTGTTTACTGTATTTACGCACTGCAGTCGTCCTTTTAAGTCCGTTTATCTCGAAAACGGTCGACTATACGACTTTATACCAAGGGAACCTTTTTTACGTAAAAATGTTCAAAGAATCATAATTTATTTAAAAGATAGCGAAAATACACTCGGCGAAAAAAAATATGACCCTAAATAACTAACCACCCCTTTGTTCCCACGCCACTGGTTGCAATATGGGTCACCTGATATTTTCAAAAAGTGACCTCCAATCACTCTAACTTATACGTAGAAGTTAATTCCTGTATTGTAAGTAGATCCCAATAAATTAAATTAAAACCACATTTATGACACCATCTTCAAGGGCCTGTAGCTCCCTCTGGAAGCATTTCCGGACCTATGTTAATATGAAATTTTTTTCATATCTTTTTATGTAGAATCATACCTTCAAATTTTTCATCGTCATTTCCGGACACCCTGTATATAGTGCCTCTAAAACCCATACCCTGTAATTTTTGCAATAGTATATGAATGAAAAGTCTCTTGTAGATCCAGAAACACTGCAACAACCAACAATTTATTGTCAAGTGCTACCGATATCTGATCCATGAAGTTCGTGATTGCACTAAGCGTGCTGCTGTTTTTTAACGAATCTATATATACTGAAACTGATCAAACTCGACATATTTTTCTACGAAAGCTATTATCCTTTTCTTAAATTTATTTTCAAATTTTTTTCAAAATACACCTATACACTAAACATCTTCTTTCCTGTTCACGATATAAAAAAAGTTTCAAGAGAAATAGTTCTTGGTTTAAAAAACTACTTTACTGGATTTACATTTAAGTATACC
Organism: Polydrusus tereticollis; assembly: GCA_963920685.1. Classification (NCBI taxonomy): domain Eukaryota; kingdom Metazoa; phylum Arthropoda; class Insecta; order Coleoptera; family Curculionidae; genus Polydrusus; species Polydrusus tereticollis. The sequence goes on from OY987328.1 coordinate 24,482,573, forward strand.
TCAAAAATACAATTTTTAAAATCAACTTTACTTTTTTAAATAGGACGCCCTATACTTTATGTCAAATATTGCTTCTTCAATCATTTCTCTACCAAAAATCTATATTATGTTCTATGCCTAATTTTGTCAGTTTTCGAAATAATGATAAAATTAAATTAAATTAGTGTTCAAAAGGGGAAGGCTTTAATAACTAGGTAAACAACAACACTGGTCGACACAATTTTTGTGACACATTTCAGCCCAATGCACAAAGTTTTTTCGACGACGACAAAGTCAGATCATCTTCTGAAAATGTGCAAAAGGCCTATTTTATGTATTTTGGAGTTTTAATCGGAGATCAAGACATGCACTGGGCTCCGCATGTGTGCTGCGTCAGCTGTAGCGTGTCATTCGTGTATAGGCAACAGGTTACCATGGATAGTTTCAGGAATTTTACCATATTTGTTTTTACAGTTTTGGACAAATTATAAATTTTCTTACTTTATGACCACTTTGTACATGCCATTTTAAGTTTTAATAATGTAATATTGTTTTTTCAGGAAGCAGAACTTTTTATGAAGAGAAAAATATGTGAATAAACGAGTTGTTGCCAGATTGGGGGCTATTTTAAAAAAACTTATTTCCTTAAATGGCAACAGCGCATTTTTTTAGTCTAGACAAGACATAAAGAATGCAAGTTTTTGATTAGAGTGAGAGTACATTTCCAGTAGCGTTTTACTTTACCAAATTTTGTCTAGGACGAAGTTTGTCGGGATGTCTAACAAGGAATTCAGTGCATGCTTTTCTTAAACCTAATCCACCTACATGCAAAAAAATTAATTCAATTTTCTCGTGAGGTGTAATACGATTCATTTTAATCCAAGAGTACATAAAACTTATTGTCATCTTATGACAGTAGGGACAAACAATACAATTCATAGCCTACTTTTTCCAATGAACAATTTTTACACACTTGTATGAGGACCAAAATTAAATTTTAAACAATGATAGCTCGTAAAAGCCACTTTAATAAAAAACTTGCATTTCTTATGTTTTGCCCAGAAACTTCAGATGTATCAAAATTTGTCAAAAAAATGCATTATTGTCGTTTAAGAAAATAAGTTTTTTTGAAATAGCGCCCGATCTGACAACAACTCGTTTATTTTTTCCACATATTTTTCTTAGTTGGACTAATTCTTAAAACTTTGCTTTAGGAACTATAGGTCTATTACATCTTAATCTCCAAATACAAAAGGAAGCCTATGTCAAGTTTTACAAAAATAACCCTGTTCTCGGCAAAATTAGCGAATAATGTAAAATCTAGCAATGGTTAAACAAATTTCGGCCAGCATTTTAGATTTTAAAAGTTTATTTGCTACAGATTTTCCGTGATACGATGGCTTTTTTTAAAGATGGCTATTTTCACAATATACATGGGTCAAGAAAATCATAAACCTAAGATTGCTTAAATTATGATAACTGTTTTTATTAAAGCTATGTCAATTTTGCTGTATGCTACGAAGATTTTGACAACTTTTTTGTTTAATGGTGTATCTATTGTCAATGGGCACTTAACTAAATAAAAAAAAAAACGTCCCGAAATATTGGTCCAAAGTGTCAAATAACTAATTTTAAATGAAAACAAAAGCATACAGCTAAATTTGCATTACTTTAATTAAAACACTTACCATAATTTAAGCAATTTTAGGTTTATGTTTTTCTTGACCCATGTATATTGTGAAAATGGCCATATTTAAAAAAACCCATCGTATCACGGAAATTCTGTAGCAAATTAACTTTCAAAATCTAAAATGCTGGCCGAAATTTGTTCAACCATTGTCAAGATACAGCGTTTTAAAGATTTTCCTAGCAAGAATTTGACACATTTTTTGTTTAATAGTGTATCTAATGCCAAAGGACACTTATCAAAAAACTGGTCAAAACGTCTGGAGATATTGAGGTCAACTAACCAACGGCCCATACCAAGAATTGCTAACTTTACCAGTTTACTCTACAGGATGTTTCAAATTTATGGTATAAAATCGCTTCTACAAATAACACCCTGTGTATCAGTAGAATCGTTTTAAAAATTAACTGTAGGATCTTAAAATGGTTTCTAAAACCTTGGTTTACACTCCAAAAGAAAGTTCGTCAAAATCGGATGAGCGGTTCGCAAGATAGTTAACAGCAAACTTTTGCTAGATTTTCCATTATTGGCTAATTTTGACGAGAAGTGTATGAACTTAAATATTTAGATCTATGGCCTTCTCAACTGTACGCCCTTCATTGAGCCATGTTTTGTCGGTGTAATAGTTTTTCCCTTTTTCCCGAAACCCCCGTATTTCTTCAAAATATTTTCGCCGCCAAACATTAATTTAATTTTTTTTAATTAGTAGGCTTTTTTGATTTCATTTAATATACCTAAAATTAATTTCTTTTAAAAAGTTTCATTAAAGCGCCACATATTTCTGCAGCATCCAATGTGGTTAGTTCAGGATTTCGTTCCCGAATTCCATGATATACATTTTTAACTATTATTCCATATTTTAATGTTAATTGACCTTTTTCCCAGATTTGGTGATGGGTATTAAACGAGTCACTGACAGTTTTTGTGGATTTTAGGTATAGTGATCAACCGACGTTCATTGACGGGTCACGGAAGGCGCCGAACCCATCGTCTGCTGCGAAAACATTCCTCACGTCTCCGTCTCGTTTAATTGGTTTCCCAGCAGTTGTGACGTCAACCAGCGCTACCGTGACCATGGTGCGTGTCACGATGTTTGCAATATAAGGCGCTAAATTGATCGCCTGCCTTTGCGGATTGCGAATATTATTGGAGCATATCTCTGGCGATACAGGAAAAATTATTGAATATGAATATATAACAATAATCATCATCATCATCATCATCACTCAGCCTGTCTCGTCCACTGCTGGACATAGGCCTCTCTTAATATTCTCCATTTATTCCGGTCTTGAGCATCATGAATCCAGTAGAGACACGCTTTATATCGTCCGTCCATCGGGTTGGCGGACGTCCTCTGTTTCTGAAGGCTTGTTCTCTGGGCCTCCACTCCATGATTCTCTTGGTCCATTTTTCATTTGGCATCCTTGCGACATGTCCAGCCCAATTCCATTTAAAGCAAGCCATTCGCTCTATTGCATCCGAGACTCTAGTTCTTTGTCGAATGGTCTCATTGGGTATTCTATCTCTTATTGTGATTCCCAGCATAGATCGCTCCATAGCTCGCTGGGTAACTCTCACTCTATTTGCTGACCTCTGCGTTAACGTTGAAGTCTCTGAACCATAGGTGAGGACCGGCAAGACGCATTGATCAAAGGCCTTACGCTTGAGGCATATGGGGATGTCCGATTTAAAGATATATTTGAGCTTACCATAAGCAGCCCAAGTTAGTCCAATTATCCGCTCTATTTCGCATGTCTGATTGTCTCTGCCGACTCTGACCTCATGTCCCAGGTATTTATAGGATGAAACTTGGAGGATCTCTTTTCCTTGTGTTAGTATGTTTCGGCTACGGACCAGGTTTGTCATGAACTGCGTTTTACTTGCGTTGATTTGGAGGCCAACTTTGCGTGAAGCAGATGTCAGCTTTAGTAGCATTTGTTCTGCCTTGCCGAAACAATTTGTGATCAGCACAATATCATCAGCGAATCGAAGATGGTTAAGATCCCTTCCGTCGACATTTATGCCTAGACCCTTCAGTTCGATATCCTTAAACATGTACTCCAAAAGCGTTGTAAACAGTTTAGGTGAGATTGTATCGCCCTGTCGGACCCCACGCTGCATTCTGAATTTATCAGTCCTCTCGTGTAGCCTCACGTTTGCTGTTGCGTGTTTATAAATGTGTTGCAGAATGGCAGAGTATCTGAAATCTACTCGACAGTCGGCAAGCGCTCTGAACATCTCATTGTGCTTGATGGAGTCGAACGCTTTTTCGTAGTCCACAAAAATCAACACTAGTGGTTTGTTATATTCGACGGATTTTTCTATCAGGGTCTTGATAACCTGTAGGTGGTCGTTGGTTCCATATCCGGATCGGAATCCCGCTTGTTCTGGGGGCTGATAGAGGTCGAGTTTACCTTCAAGGCGTTTAGTTATGATCTTAGTGAATAGTTTGTAGAGGTGTGATAGTAAACTGATTGGCCTGTAGTTGTTTAGGTCGGCAATGTTTCCCTTCTTGTGCATAATAACAATGACGGCATTATTCCAGTCTGTAGGCGTTGTTGCTTCCATAAGGCACTTATTAAATAGGGCTGTTATAGCTCTTAGCAATTTATGTCCACCCTCCTTGACTGCCTCAACCACAATATTATCCTCCCCGGGAGCTTTACCGTTCTTCATCTCCGATAGCGATTTCGAAACTTCTCCTATAGTTATCTCCGGCATTTCCTCCGATCCTTGATTTAGAATTTTAGGGATGGTTCGGGAATTATTCTCTTCTGGCTGTTCATTGTTACCATATAAGTTCGAATAGAAGTCTCTCACAATCTCTAGGATCTCTTGTTTGTTTGTGGTGAGCTGTCCGTTCGAATTTTCCAGTTTGGTGATCTCGGTTTTTCCTATTGAGAGTTTGTTCCTGAGTACTTTCATACTTTTGTTGTCCTCGATGGTCTTTGTTATCCATTTGTTGTTGTATTCTCTTAAGTCCTTTCGAACAGCTTTTGATATATCCCTATTTATTTGTCTCACCTGGTCCTCACTTCTTGGGGTCCTCTGTAGTATTTCTCGCCTTCGCTTCATAAGATATCGTGTATTTGCTGACAGTTTTTCATCCCTGTTATTCACTTTTGGACAGTGTTCTCGTTGGGCCTTCCGTATCGAATAACAATAATAGTATTACTTAAATATGAACTTGGGTTACTGTTACTGTCACTGGAAAATATTGCAAGTGGGATGCCGTCCCCAACGGGCCGCCACTAGACGGAAGCAATTAGCGTTGGTCTTGAGTGTGTGTCTTGAACAGAAGCTAGCAGACACACAGTTTTTTTAAACGACAACCAAAAATTGAAAATATGGTAGTCATTAAATAGTAAAATAGCCAAGAATACTAATCGAAAAATGACACCTTGTTTAATTTTAAATTAAGTTTTCCTTTCTGTAAAGTTGATTTAAATGTAAAATTTGATAATTTAATTCATTTAGTACACGTTCATGGAAATCCCCAACAATAGTAGATATGTCATTGGTTAATTTAATCTCATTTATTCGTTAATATTTAAAATGTGACGTAAGGTTAAGAATAAATTGATCCGACTATGTTTAGATAAATACTTTGCAAATTTAATTATTCTTGATAGATAAATATACCGGGTTCGATGAACATATTGTAATTTCGTTTAATGTAGATATAGGAAATTTTACTGCCTAGTTACACATTCAATTCAAATTTACCTCCATGACCTTAAAAACACTTACCGATTAAAAATTATATTTCACAATATTGTGATAATGTGTGGAATCCATTATGTTGTCATTTTTTGGAACCTTTCCAGCCGTAAAGGTTATCGTCAAATAAAATTATTTTTAGCCCAGTATCTGAAACAAAAAACCCAGATTAGGACTTAAACAAAAATTCTAAACAAACTGAAAAGAAATTTTCTTCCATCTGTGTGAAGCAAATTAGTCTTATTCACGCAAGCCATTTTTGAGGTCAGATATTGCAATATTCTAATCATGTCTTTTTTTTTATATTATTTCGGTGACTACTATAGCGGTGTCAATCCCCCCAAGAATTATGAAATGGTTCAATTTAAGAGATTTGATCACTACTCTTCCCATGCCAATGACTTGTACCGGGTGAGTCAACGATTGCGCGGAGTAATTTTATGCTTTGAAGATAAGATTTGTCAATAATAAGCTTTCGTATTAAGGTATGGTAGGATATCTGCCACATTTTAAAAATATTTTGAATTAGGCAGGGTGCACCCAAAAAGTAGGGTGTGATAAAGTTACATTTTTTTAAATGGGACACCCTATATTTGAATACATTTATTAATTCTACGTATTATTTCATAAATTTTTATTAATGGCTTAATATACGAAAAAGTTATAGTTTTTAAGATAATTCGACTTATAATGAAAATTTTGCATTTGCAAGCATCTCGTTGTTGTGAAAATGCTACTTAAATTTTGACTCTAAGCGATCCATAATTTTTATACTTGCTAAATAAAGTCAAAAAAACATATTCACTATGAAATATTTGACATCTCATTTACAGGGTGTTTTCTTTCTAGGACCAAAGTCAGAAAACTTCTGATTGAAAAATAACACTTTTATTAAATAGAACACCCTATATATTTTTCTGTCATCTTATAGCTCGTCATAAACTCTTCAACTTTCGTGAAGAACGTCCTTTCCCTATCTCTAATAGTTTTTGATATATTTTGATATTTTGAGATTTAATGTCCTCGTTATAGAATCTTTTGTTAATTGATCACAGTAGCCATGGAAAACAAAAGAAAATAATGGCAGTGGATGACATTAAGAATCAGATCAATGTAAAAATTAAGCTTTTTTACTGTAAAGTTTATTGTCCAGTAATTCTATAAGTCAGTACTCAAAATGAATTTTTCAAATAATTAATTAATCGATACGATTTATGTTTTGGGAGAGGCAGATAAAAATTGTCTTTTTGCTGAACGACTATACAGGATGAAATATCCTGAGCGGCGAACACCCAGTCCTCGAAGTTTTTAAAATTTAATGGAAAGGTTTGATTCAACAGGCAGTGTGGAACATTCAAAACGTAAAGTTGTTAATAGAATAGCTACAAATGGTGAGAAAGAACTCGAAATACTGTTACACGTCCAGGAGAATCCCCTAGTTAGTAGCCGTAAATTAACTTCGCTCAGTAATACGTCACAGTCAACGGCAAACCGAACAACATGCAAGTATAAATATCATCCGTACCATATTGAGTTACATCAGGAGCTTCACGATGAAGATTTTCAAAGGCGTGTAACTTACTGCCAATGGTTACGTATCCAAATTGAGGTAAACCGAAATTTTTTAGAATTTATAACATATTCAGATGAGGCTACATTTAGAAGTAATGGTGCTGTTAATAGACACAATATGCATTATTATGCAACGAAGAATCCACACTGGGTCCGAGAAGTTCAACACCAAAACCATTGGTCGGTTATTGTGTGGTGCGGCATACTTCACAACAGAATTATAGGGCCATATTTTTTTAATGATTATTTAAACGGACGTAATTATTTACTTTTCTTGCAACAGACATTGCCAAGATTATTGGCAAAAGTCGACTATGATGAACGTCAAAATATGTGGCTCCAACAAGATGGTGCTAAGAAGAACAAGAAGGACATTTATTTGAACATTTATTAAGAAGAAACTGATTTGGGGAAGGGACAGTTATAACATTATAAAAGTCAAAATTTAAGTAGCATTTTCACAACAACGAGATGCTTGCAATGCAAAATTTTCATTATAAGTCGAATTATCTTAAAAACTATAACTTTTTCGTATATTAAGCCATTAATAAAAATGTATGAAATAATACGTAGAATTAATAAATGTATTCAAATATAGGGTGTCCCATTTAAAAAAATGTAACTTTATGACACCCTACTTTTTGGGCGCATCCTGTATAATTCAAAATATTTTTAAAATGTGGCAGATATCCAACCATACCTTAATACGAAAGCTTATTATAGACAAATCTTATCTTCAAGGCATAAAATTACTCCGCGCAATCGTTGACTCACCCGGTACAGTATATACAGGGACATTTTTTTTAAGTGTCTCACAGGATTGGCAATTTTCCTGCTGATTATAATAACAAACAAATTATACACTTATCAATGATTTTCCGTAAGGAAACCAAATTTGATGTCAAAAAAAATATTGCTTCACAAATTTGACAGATACGACACTATTTTAAATTTTTTAAAATTGAAACCCTTATTAATAACCACACGAGTCAATTAAATTTCGCGATCCGATTTCAAAAACATATATAGTTGTAAGCGGTGGGCAAAATAATCGACTAATCGATAAATAAATACACAAGTTAACCTAAACAGGAGTTATATTCCCTTACATAGACGCCTTCTAAATTAACATTTGAAAATTTAAATATCTTTCAACCTTAACAAAATTTTAAATAACCCGCTCTTTATTCACAACATCGTCAACAATGTCATTCCAACGTCAAGATAGATTTAATCTATTTAATTTAAATAACCGTCAAATTTCGATTCGAAACCACGTTTCCACGTGGACCGAAATTGAAAAGGAAAAAACAAAAATGTTAATTATTGATTGAAATTTTAAAAAGTGGTGCGTCCCAGATGCTTGCCGTTTACAATTTTACGTGTTAACTGTTTTATGTAATCAGTTTTTGCATTGTGGTGTTGATGGCCCACTTAGAGAAAAAAATTTTTATCAATGAAGTGTTTCTGCTTCCTGACAAAGTGAGTGAAAACCAAAATACATTTTAAATATAGTTTCTAAGAATAACTTTTCAACAAAAAGTAACAGTTAATTGATTTCACACAACAGATTTTGATTGATTCATTTTTATAATTACATTTCGTAAAACGACATTTTCAAATAATATTTCTACAAATTGGATTTTCCTCGCTTTTTAGGAAGGACTGATGATGGCCTAGGGCCGAAACCGCTCTGATCTTTAATAATTTTTGGAAGATTATACACTTAATACACAAAAGCGATTGTTTCTCCCTCTTAATTTAAAAAGTGTACACAGCCCTACCTTATCTAAATTACAACTATTAACTTTATTTTACCTTAAACAAAAAGTAATTGAACTGTATTTTTCAAAAAGGAAACCTCTTGACGTGTGTAAACCATGTATTGTTGTGATAACATGAATACTTCATAATTTTTGTATTATGTCTTCGAAATCGAAATGGTCTTTTAGGTACGATACATTGGCGATTCTTGTTAAGGAAAATGTAACGCGTAAAATACATGTCTAATAACTATTTTCCTAAATATTAATGGTATTAATTATCATTGCAAAAAACCTATTTGAATAACAAAACATCATCAACCATCACTTTGTTTTACTACTAGATAGTTGATCCCGGATATGACAAACGACGATGTATTTTGGTAGGCAAGTTTCTTCTTTCACTTAATTAATCTACTTTTTATTTTTAACGCTCGGATGGATCTTACTTTACGTTTGGTAATAGTTATTAAAATTTATTAATAACTCTGCAGTTTTTTCTCTTATTAAAACCCTCAAGTTTGATGTCATTACGATATATACCTTATTTATTCCGGATTGAGAATGATTGAAAAAAAAAGACTGAACAAAAATCCACCCAATTGGTTGTTATCTAGTAAAACAAGAAAAATATTGTAATTTGTGTGCAGCACAATTGCAATTCGAAGACGAAATAAAGGTTACATCAATATCCATAGTTTCGAACAACGCCTAGATCCTCCACAGTAATAAGCTTCTGCTTCATTGACTCAGTTTAGGTTCAGGTTGGCTCAGAAGCTTCCATGTTTGTTTCCAGCTTATTTATTTTGGTTCTCGGCAGTGGCGTGCAGTGCAATTAGGGTAGGCAACAGAATTTAAAATGTCAAATGTCGGGTTTCGATTCGAGTTTCGCCAAAACTGTGCAAAGAAAGCGCGCTGTTTAAATGGTTAGTGGACTGGTCGTGTTATTTTGCGGCATTTGAAAAAATATTTGAATTAATATACCCAGTTTCATTCCAAGCGTTTCTTTCTTTGCCAACTGCATGTCCAACAATACATTATATTTTTATGGAAACACCCGCAGAGCCACTTATAAGTTTCATACATTTTTTTATTAAAATATCGAGAAGTTTTCTTTTGTTGCTGCACGATTTTTAAGTCCGGGGTAAGTCTACCAATCTTAATAACATTTTGTTTTGGGTTAAATGTCATACTTGTAAAGGGCTTACTGTTAATAAGTTTCACCAGACAGTTTACACTGTCATCGCACTGGCACTCTATAATAAAAAACACTAAAACTATTCAAAAAATCTTTCTAACCAACAAAACTAACTCACAAACAAAACAACATTCCCTCTTGTATAGGTACTAATAAGCTTTCAAAACAATTATTAAAAGTGCGGCGCGTGAAACCCCGATCTCACTCAAGAAGAGGGCACAGAAATTTACAGGAAAACTAAAATTATTGGTAATTAATAGCGGGCCGGTGCGGCGGTGCCGGCATTGTCTTATCGGGTTGCAGTTTCTTACAAAGTTGCATCGCATTATTAAATTATTAATGCCAAAATATTAATAAATTTAGGGATGCCCGATGTACTGTAACTTAATTTAGAGATAAACGCTTTCTAACCAATTACTAAAGGGTAAAAACGATGTCTATCAGAATATTAATTAATCAAAGCACATTTGGCAACGGTGAATCCAGTGAAATTCACTCATCGTTCCTTCGGCGTCGGTGGGAGTCCTGAGTCGTCGCATGGCTTCTGGCTCGTCTCTTTTCTTTTTATGCATCTTTTCATTTAGCTGTCTTTTTTTAAGCACTGCTTTTCGCTTGCATGTAAATCCAGTATTGACGGTCTAAATGCATGCCTTTGATTTGTTATGGGATGCTTTTTAATGTAAGCGGATTGCGGTCGCAGAGGGCCAGGGCGGTGAATATTATTCCGTTTAATATACGTAGCGTTATATAAGTGTTAGACTGCGATGTTTTTCTATGATATAATTAATATTTTAATTGGCGCTTAAAACAAACTTTTAAATTTGCATTATGCTTTTTAATCAAATTATAATTTATATTATCGGAATTAAAAGTAAATGGGAAAATAAAAAAAAATATCAAAACGTCAGGGTAGGCAATGCATTTGTGCTTTCATTGTATGCACGTCACTGGTTCTCGGGTATTAGTGCCAGTCGCGGAAATTTTGAGATAAGTTGTATCTTGGGGTGACAGTAACCAAGTAGAATTTAACGCAAAAAAACCCAGGCGGAAGTTTTCTCCAAAAATGTTCATGTTGAAGAACCGGATATAGGTCATGGCGGGACACTCCGTTTTCTTGGCTTCATTAATTCATTCATTGGGCGTCAATTTGGATAGTCATATATGTCTTGACATAGTTACGTTGCGGTCATAGCTAAGGCAGCCTCGCAGAAGCTCGGGATACTTTTCCGAACTAGGAACGTCTATACCTATACCCCAACAGGACGTGCACGGTATAAATACACGACGAGCCACTGTAGCCCATTCGTACGTGAATCAGCTTAGTACCCCTCGAACGACACCATTTGAAGATTCTATGATGTGGAGAACGTCATTACACTGGCATGTGCCGTCTTCCCCAACGAGTATAATCTCCAAGGATTGAGGACCAACGTGAATAGTTTCCTGTGCACACGCACAGCTCGCAGGGCGCCATAAAATAGTGTCTGAGAAAAAAAAAAATCAGGTAAGTCCGGCTTTCTTGATGGAATATGTTAATATGAAGCATTTACTAAATCAGTAGCTTGGTCTGAATTGGGAGGAGTCAGGTGAGCTACAATGGTATCAGACTTTACTTCTTGGAACTACCTGAACAGTTAATGAAGAAGACTTCAATGTTGACGAATTCGAAGAATATGCGAGTGCCTTGAAGAGGAACAGGCTATTTAGTTCTTTTTTTAAGTAACTGTTTAGGTTTTTATTTTGTTCGCTTTTCTTAATATCTTCTATTTATTTTTACCATATTCATACTGTAAAGGATAAGATAAAATAGTTGTCATTCCGAGAACCAAACAAAACCAGATAAAATTCAATAATAGCAAAGCAAAAAAAATATTATGACCACAACATTTTCGGAATATTCGAGACAAACCAAAAGGAGCAACATCCCCTTTTAATAGTTTTTAAATTTTTAGGGGATTCTGCTGTACCGGGTGAGTCAACGATTGCGTGGAGTAATTTTATGCCTTGAAGATAAGATTTGTCAATAATAAGCATTCGTATTAAAGTATGGTTAGGAATCTCCCACATTTTAAAAATATTTTGAATTATACAGGATGCGCCCAAAAAGTAGGGTGTCATAAAGTTACAGTTCTTTAAATGGAACACCCTATATCTTAGGATATTCTTGGATTTTACGTAAAATTAGAATTATTTTTCATTATGTGCATTATAGGTCTACACCTAATAGCTTTTGAGATATCGACTCTTGAAAAATGACATTTCTGAACTTTGACAGCGTCTAGCTTTCTAACGATACGCCATAGAGCAAAACGGCTTACATGTCTCTATCTTACTTTTTTATTATCTTCCTAAAAATACCAACTTCCGGTTAAGCCGAAAGTACTATATTTCCGGATTTTAAGCTACATCCGGTTTAACCGGACGTTGACAATTTTAGAAAGATTGTTAAAAACTAAGATAGGGACATGTAAGCCGTTTTACTCTAAGACGTACCGTTAGAAAGCTAGAAGCTGTCAAAATTAAAAAATGTCATTCTTCAAAAGTCGATATCTCGGAAACTATTAGGTTTAGACTTATAATGCACTTAATAAAAAATAATTGCAATTTTATGCAAAATCCAAAAATTTTCTAAGATATAGGGTGTCTCATTTAAAAAAATGTAACTTTATGACACCCAACTTTTTGGGCGCACCCTGTATAATTCAAAATATTTTTAAAATGTGGCAGATATCCAACCATACCTTAATACAAAAGCTTATTATCGACAAATCTTATCTTCAAGGCATAAAATTACTCCGCGCAATCGTTGACTCACCCGGTACACATTTTTGGCCCAGAATCAGTAAAAGTGGATTTATCGGTTTTTGCATGTTGGCTCATCAACTGTTCTTGAAATTTAGAGGCATTTTTCGGAATTTAACGACTCATCAAAAATTAAGTAGCGAATTTTGTTCTTCTTCAATCAACAAAAAACATTAAAACTAAATTTTGCTTGCAACCCCACTTCTTTTGTGACATGTGGATTTTGATTAGCCCAAAAATGTTTGTTTCTTCTGTTTAAACCCCCATCCTTTGAAAATGTTGCCTCGTCAGTCCAAATAACTTTTGACGAAAAAAATGTGGATCTTTCTGTATACGAACTAAAAGTGCTTCACAAAAATTTGAACTTTATTAAATTTAATTGGATGCATGTCGTGACTTACTAAAACTCGTTGGACTGATGTGTATGATATGCCCAAATCTGCTTCTGCACTTCGGATGGAAGCCTGTGGATACGCATGGAAGTATCCCAAGACATTTATAATATTATGTTCGTCCGAAGCTATAGTAGAGATTATTTAAAAATACCGAAACCCCAATAAAACGTCCAACAAAGAACGCTACAGGGTATTCTTCGTTTTCATACAAATCAAAGCAAGAATAAATTAAAGAGAATATCCAGTTGACGCCCTTCAAAGAGAGTAAAATAATAAATCACATAAGTCTTAGTGTTCTATCATTTACCAGGTACCTAAGCGTGTACCTGAGGAAGGGAGGCATAATGTAATATAAGGGTGTATTTTGTATCCTTTTATAATTTGATTGATATCTGTGGTTACTTTATAATACCTTTTAAATATAAACATGATAAAAAGAGAAAAAAAGAACAATACTTATTTCATATTTATATTTATAACATTTTTATAAAAAAATAAATAAATAAACATACAACTACACACAAAAAAGTTATAAGAATCTAAAGATAAAGAAGTGTCATTTTCAGAATCTGAACCAGAATCTGACACATGAATTATCAGTGGCTTAACCTGAACATTCAGAATGTGTTTCTTTTGCCAATAACCCCTTATAATATTATTTGTATGGCAAACACAATCAGACCAATTTTCGGGGGTAATGGGTTGTAATGCCTCTTTCCAAACATCCAAAACAGCATTTTCATCTTTCCTATTTTTTCCAATAATTTGTTTATTAAAAAATGTTTTGCTTTGGGCCCAAATTAATTCAATAATTCATCACGGCATATCCTAATTTTGTTTTGTATTGTTTTACCATTTGTAGCAATTCGGGTTTGAGTGCGATCTCCATAAAATTGATATTTTTGCCTTGTAGCCAGGAAATGATATCAGCTTTTCTCGTTAAAGCATTTGGCACATTTTTGCTGATCCGTGAATGGCACTTTGCATTAAGTTAATCAAAAAACGCGCGTGTCTTCTGTCCGTCGTCTTGTCTACCCTGCAGCCGAGAGAAACAGAAAGGTATTTTTATCATATTTTGGCGGGTGGTTATTCTTCAGTAAATCTTTTAGATTTGAATGTTTCAACGGATATTTATTGTAAGTATCTAATATTTATTTACTTCATTTTAAAATATCTACATACTTATTGTTTAGATTTGTTATTTCTTTATATTACTAAATGATAAGTAGGTATTTATAAATACTTTTTTCTAATTTTGTTTCATAAGAAATCTATTACGATACCGTTTTCAGTATCGAAACAGATCTATTACGATACCGTTTTTTTATTTTTTAAAAGTTGGCATTGGTAATATTTAAATGTTTTATTCTGTTGCCGTCTGACGTTTCCTGTTATTGTGATCCATGAGAAAAGAAAGTTTTCGGGATTTCTCTGGTAAAAGTTGATTTATCGTTTTATTAGCAATATCCCTTAACTCAGGGGGAGTTAAACTTAGATTATCATGCTCCATATTTTTTTAATTATAATTATGAACAACTCTATGAAATATTAAAACACAAATTTCGTAACAATGACACAAAGAAAATATTATTTATTGTCAAGGCTACTATGATAAAAGTAAATTTATAGTATTACCAACATAGAATTTAGACATACAAATTTACAAAATTTGAAGGGTTGATTTTCTTTTTAAATATGTATTTTCTTATTGAAAAAAATACAAAATAGAAAAAATAGTATAAAGTACGTGTTTTATAAAGCAGTTAGCGCACTTGTCCCGTTAAAAAACTAGCCGCAAGCGGCTCGTTTTTTAACATGGACGCGTGCTATAGGATGATGCTTTATAAAACATGTACTTTAATATACTATTAAATGCATCAAATAAATAATGAATTTATGGATTTAAATGTATTTTTTGTATTTAAATATGTTTAAATGTTTTTAAATTACATTTAAATTCCATGTCTATATTTGTTTCTACTGATGTGTACTTATTTGTATTTCTTTCTATTCATTTGTATTTAATTATTGTTGTGAGTTGAATATTCCAAAATATCAATGTTTCTTAATTCAAAACAGAATATTTCCTCAATGTGTATTGATGATAGTTTAAGATATGGTAAATAATATTAAATACCATTAGATATTACCGAATTTATTCTTTATTACATCGCGAATATCATTTAATTCGTAAAATTTTAAATAAAATTTAGATATTAATTAATATTATTCAATGATAACGAAATTGGTGATTCGCGTTTATATAAAGTAGACTTAAGTTTATATATAACTTACTGATTTTTAATATATTTTATAGTTAGAATTAATCACAAATAAAAATACAAATAACCTACCTGTAATTTTGCGATAATTTATTGTTAGAATTATTTTTTGGTTTATTATAAGAAGTAAGTAGTGATTTTTGCTATAAAACAATATTGTGTTACAATTAGTATACCTTTTAAAATTGTATTTCCATTTTATGATTTTTAGAGAAATGAACGAGTAGGTACCATAGTTATTTAAGCTGCATAAACGAAAATATTTGAAAATGTTTTCAGATGTTCTAGTTCTTCTAGCTTAAATAACACCGCTCAACACCAATAATGTTTCGGGCTCAAAAATAGCTATTTCCGAAGTATTTTGTCTTGCTAAACACGAAAATCACCATGACAAATTAAGATTAGCTCTTGTTTTCAATATATACAAGGTGGGGCAAAAAACTTTCAAGCATGTTTCGTTTCCAACATCGAAGTGTTTAACACCGATGTTTTATTTTTGACGTTTTTTTGATACCATCGATGTTTATTTTGAACATCGAAACATCGAGCTAAAATCTGAACTCAAACCTCAGAACGGTATAATATCAAGATCAAGTCTCAATGCAATTCTAAACTATGGCGCTACGAGTTCAGTCAGCGTCAGTATTCTTATATTTATTTGCAATTGTACGGGGTTTCCCCTGCTCGTTTCTTTGGGATTCCCAGGTCGCATATTTTCAAAATCAAAATCAAAATTCTTTATTTAAGTGCTAGACAGCACAGCCATCATTTCTTACGTCAAGTAAAATATATAAACATAAATATAAACATGTCCCAAAAAACAATAAAAAACTAGATATACCAAATATAATCAATCAAACAAAATAAGACAAGCATGGGCACATTATAAAACACATTAAAAATGTCACACATTAAAAATTTTTACCAAGATGGTGCTCCATAAGTAAGTACCGGCCTGACCAAGATCTTATAGAGGTTAACTTTGGTTCGATTACTGAGTCTACTCCGCCTGTGAAGGGGGTAGATTGAGCTAAATTAACGCAATGCTGCCTTGATTCTAGTAATTAAATTTAACCTCCAATTCAGTCTCTGATCGAAAATAAGTCCAAGGTACTTCACTTCCTAGCACTAATTCACTTGAACCCTACCGACTCTGAGCCTCGTGTCGGGCCGTCTAATGCGACTTTTGGAGAAAAATATTACTTTTGTCTTGGAAGGATTTAAACGAATCTTCCAATTAGAAAGCCATTTTTCCAATTGGTTTACATGTCGCTGCATACGTGGGACGACTAGCCGCGGTTGTTTTGCAGTTGAACTTATTGCAGTGTCGTCAGCGAAAAGATAAAGCTGCGTTTGCCTATCTCGCGGAATGTCATGCGTAGAAATGTTATACAGCATCGGGGAGAGAGGTGAGCCTTGCGGCACTCCCGCCCTGATGTGTTTGTTCAAAGAAATTGCGTTCTTCGACGAGACTGCAAAACTTCTATTCTCGCCTACTACCTTGATGAGGTAGTTCGGAGCTCCGATTCTTATTAATTTTAGTAAAAGACCCTTCACTATGTTGTACGTGAGCCTCGTTGTCTGCCTAACTGCAATGTTCGCTTCTAAAGCCGAACTGTTCATTAGGCAGAACGTTGTGCTCGAACACAGAACTGTTTATTCGAGCTAAAATCAGCTTTTCTGCAGTTTTCCCAAGCTTGATAACGCAGGCTGATGGGCCTGTAGCTTGAGGCGATGGTATCAAGGAAAATAAAACATTGGTGTTAAAAACATCGATGTTGGAAGTGAAATATTGATGCTTTTTGCGCAACCCTATATATTGAAAACAAGAGCTTATAAAAAAATTTCATCACCATATTCGTTTTTCTCGAGCCAAAATTAATGAGATTTGGCTATTTAGAACCAGGAAATAGACATATTTTTGTTATAGTGCTTTTTCACTTTTTTAAATCCAAATTGTCAAATGGTCCATTTTGTTCTCAAAAAAACAGTAATATTAACTTTATTACAAAGAAAAGTTACTGCAAAATTCAGTATCGCAGTTAGTTAATATGCTTTTTTGTCACTTGAAAAATGTGATTTATAAAATAAGTTAACATTTACATCAATACAGTGTTAAATTAACTAACTAAGTAGTTATTTTTACTGTACAATAATGTCAAATTAATGTTAAGATAATGACACATTATAAGTTAAATTGACAAAAAAACGGGAGTGGACCTCCTGGGACTTTAAAAAAATGTTAAATTTGCTTGTTCTCTTCTAACAGTGACAGGGTATTCCATTTAAAATAACATAGTCGTACTATTTTTCGGCAGAAGCGGCAACACTGAAAATATTTTAGGTGGATCGAGCACGTGCGCTCATGTAAGTAACTGAATTTTCAAAACGATCCTATTATCCGTTTTCGATATACGTCTTAACGTACTATCGACCGTGGGTCACCCTGGATAATCCCTAAGGATTCAAGTTCAACGTGAATCGTTTCCTGCGCACACGCCCCGCTCTCAGAGCACCATAAAGGATGTATCCTACAGTGCTGTGTATAATCATGAAACAGAAAAGTTAAAAGGGGTTGTGGCTAAAAAGTTTGGGATCACTGGGCTCTACCTCAACGAACCAATTTTCGCTCTTCTCCTAGGGTTCTAATGACCTCTTCGGCATCCAGACAAGAATTATGAAGGTATCTTGGTTATAAGTAAGTTAGCAATCGAACTGTTTTGAATCCAGAAGTTTGTGTTAAAACTGTTTTCCAAACGCACAGAATGTTAAAATTATTGATTTTTGTATTCCTTGATGAATAATAACATTATTTTTGGAAGAGTGCATGTGTCGAGTTTTTCAGTGCATTGATCGTTTGCAAATCTGTTCTTTAAGGTTTTAATTTGGTTGATTACTAGAAATAGTGAGTTTCAAGAACTAACCCAAAATTTGCTAAGTCGAATCAGGATATTTAGCTATAGAAATATTTCCAAAAATTCATAAAGCCTTATTAGCTAGTGGATAGAGAACCATTAGAAATAAAAATGCATTTAAAAGTTACGCAGAAAGGAAAAAGCTTAAAGCTTCATCTCATCCAATTAACCCCACGTGCCGACCTTGGCCAGACGCCCATCAGCAGCAGCAGCAGAGCAGCCCTGGGCGGCGGGGGTGGCTTAAAACCCGGTGCATGTCCGTGTCTGCGCAGTGGAGACGCCCTGTCGGCGGCGGCGACGTCTAGACGGGGGCGTCCGTTGACGTCACGCAGCGGCGCCCGGATTAGCGCCGCGCCGTACATGAGCCGTTGTTTCCTGCCGACAAAAGAAAAACTTTATCGGTCTTACACTTGGCAGGCCGTAATTAGAAGCAAGAAGTTGTAAATTGGGAAATTTTATGATGTTCTGGGCGTAAAAGCACCGGCGTTTTGAGTATTCGATGGCTTGGAAGTCAGAAATTAAATATCTGAACACTTTTTGTGGAAATATCTGTATGCAGTCCGTGTGGTACAAAGTGAAGCTGATTTTTAGTCTTCACATAGCGAAAAAAGTCATTCTTGAATGCTCCAAATATTGTATATTGCTCCGGTGCTGTATGTAGCGTGTCTTCGCAAGTTCTTATAGTAAAGTTTACATTATATCGCTGACCTTTATTGCAATAAATCAAACACCTGATTAAAACCCATTGTGTGGGTCCCTACATCTTCAATAATAATATTTTGAGACATAATAAAAGTTAGTGAAATACTGAAATACAGATTTATTGGTTTCAATTAAAATTTAGTTTTTACAGTCGTCAACAAAGTACGGGGACATTTTTTAAGTGCCTCATCCAATTGGCGATTTTCCTGCTGACTATAATAAAAAGCAAATTACATATTTCTCAATAATTTTCGACAAGGAAGTCAAAAAATATATAGGTTTATATAGTAGAACTATATAGGTATTTCAAGAATCTATACACAGATAAAACTGTGCTCCCTTAATCAAATAATCTGATTTATTTGGTGAATAATTATTGGTAATAAATAAATGTGATTTTAATTAACTAAATTTGATTTAACTGAAATAAATGAGAGTATTTTGTTTTATTTGCAAAGTTATTTGACTGTTGGTTGATTTGTGTCAAATCATAGAACCCTTCAAACAAATATCTTACCAAAAAACCACTAAAATAACAAAATCTAAATAACGAATTATTTAATCGTACTAATTTCTATTTAGGAACTAAATCCCGTTAATCGCTAGTTAAATCACCCAATAGAGAACTATTTAAATCATCGCGTTTTGGTCATTGGTGTTCGATTTTGTCTTGAAGAAATTTATGAGTGAGAGTGAAATCTTCTTTGTTAGTGGCACAGAAGTTAGTGGTTCCATCAAAAATTAAAACGAAGATATGGGGAATAAACGTAATATGAATAATTATTTAGAAGATTGGGGTATATCGAGGGGTATATATCCCATATATTTAGTTACGCATGAAACGAGTTAAAAAAGTAAGATAAGAGGCAAAGAAAAGATACTTGTAATACCTAATTTGAAATTTCGAACACAAAATCTTTTTAGAAAAATGTAGCCAGGTATTTATAAATCATGGCTACCTAGGTTACAAATAAGACAGTTTTTCTCAATTTTCACCATAATTCAATACCTATCAAACCTCCTAACGTAAAAAATATAATATAATTAATATAATATTAATAATTATTGTACCTAATATTTGCAAATTTGACTTTATTTAATTTTTTATCAAAATTATTAACTTTTCTATAATGTTTTATTGACGTATATTTTAAGAGGAACAACAACTAATGGTCGGTTTATATATATAGCTGTTAATATTTATTTTCAGCCGTTTCGGAAATACAGAGGTTCCAAAATTGCCTTCATCGATTTTGTCTTTTAAGTGTCAGTGCAAAGTAGAACTGAATTTTCATTGGATAGTAGAAAGTATAGAAATTGATCCAGAAATTATAATAACCATTTTATTTAGCGATTAATCGAAATTTTGAAACAAACGGAAAATTACCATTTTTGAGCTTCTAAAATCGTAAATTAATTTTAAAAAAATCAATCACAGTACAATTTTTCGATTAACGTGTTAGTGGCGTGTGTAAGTCGGAAAAAAGGCCGAAAAATGGAAATATTTTAAGCTGGAATAAGAGTACCTCCTCCCTCGTTTTCGAGGATGCTGAACACAATGGCGGCGTTAGAATTTCTCTTTGGGGTTGCGCAACCCCCCAAAACGGCCAAAGACCACCCCCAAGAGGGGTTAAACATGCTTCAAGAGGTTTCCATGCCGAAAAAATATTTTCCCCCCGTTTTCAAGGATGCTGAGCAGGGTGCTGATGTTAGTTATCGGTTCCAACCCCTTCACCGGCCAATACTGGCCCCCGAAAGTGGTGAATTATTTCTTTTTTCTTCAGCGGTAAAATGGATTTCCCTTCCGTTTTCGAGGATGCTGAGCACGGTACTGGTGTTGGATATCGGGGCCGA
The DNA here is from genome assembly GCA_963920685.1 of Polydrusus tereticollis. Taxonomy (NCBI): domain Eukaryota; kingdom Metazoa; phylum Arthropoda; class Insecta; order Coleoptera; family Curculionidae; genus Polydrusus; species Polydrusus tereticollis. The sequence goes on from OY987328.1 coordinate 24,503,442, forward strand.
CCGCTTCCAACCCCTCCACCGGCCAATACTCGCCCCCGGAAGGGATTGCGATGTGCATCTTGAAGAGTATCAACCATGTAATTCTACTTGCAAGAAGCGTAGATTAAATTAGTCAACGTAAGGTATGAAAGGTATAAACGAGAAGAATATTTTATTGTAAGCCGACTTTAGTTTTAAGTATAATCGTATCTTTAGGTAATAATTATTGTAATTTAAGAAAAAAAGAACCGTAACAATTTGTTTAAGCGGAATTGCATGCATCGTAATAAATGTTCTCAATTAATTATATATTAAAATAGAAGGTATGTTTCAATTATTTAGTACACCTACTGTCGGTATATGGTGATATGTTTTCAGCTGGACGGGAAAGAAAGACCATAACAACCAAGAAGAGAAATACGAATATTTCTCCCATCCACAGAATCCTCGAAATCGGGAAAAAAAAAATATTTGCCGCTGATAAGAAAAAAAAATTTCACCCCTTCCGGGGGCGACTATTGGCCGGTGGAGGGGTTGGGAAGGGTCGGCCCCGATATCCAACACCAGCACCGTGCTCAGCATCCTCGAAAACGGAAGGGAAATCCACTCTGTCGCTGATAAGAAAAAAAAAATTTCACCCCTTCCGGGGGCGAGTTTTGGACGATGGAGGGGTTGGAAGGGGTCAGTCTCGTTATCTAACACCAGCACCGTGCTCAGCATCCTCGAAAACGGAAGGGAAATCCATTTTACCGCTGATAAGAAAAAAAAAATAATTCACTTTTTTCGGGGGCCAGTATTGGCCGTTGAAGGGGTTGGAACCGATAACTAACATCAGCACCGTGCTTAGCATTCTCGAAGACGGGAAGTATTTTTTTCGGCAGGGAAACCTCTTGAAGCGCGTTTAACCCCTCTTGGGGGTGGTTTTTGGCCGTTTTGGGTGGTTGCGCAATCCCAAAGAGAAATTCCAACGCCGCCATCATGTTCAGCATCCTCGAAAACGGGGGGGGGGGGGGGGAGGTACTCTTGTTCCGGCTTAAAATATTTCCATGTTCGTCCGACTCACACACGCCACTGTGGCTGGGTCTGTGAGGTAATAAAATGGTTGGTCCTTTTTTCTTTAATCAAAGTTTAAATGGTAACAGATATTTGGCATTTTTACATATTTCCAAACCGGCTGGAAATAAATATCCACAACTATAGGTTTTTGAAACCGGAGAATGCTATTCACTCGTGTGGTTGTTTATGACGGGGGCCATTTAAAAAAATTTAAAATGGCGTCGTACATGTTGCTTTTTAACATCTGTCGTATTTAATTATAGCGTAAATAACTTGGTCACGAGACATTATGTTACTATGAAAAAAATTGGGGCTTTCAGCTTAAAAGATCTATTTATTAAAGGGGTGAGACACTTGAAAGACAAAATCGATAACGGCAATTTAGGAGCCTCCGTATTTCCGAAACGGCTGAAAATAAATATCAACAACTATAGGTTTTTGAAATCGGATCGCCAAATGGAATTCCTTCGTGTGGGCATTTAAAAAAAAATTCAAAATGACGTCGTATCTGTCAGGTTTGTAAACCTATATATTTCATGACATTAAATTTGGCTTCCTTCTCGAAAATCATTTAGAAATATGTAATTTGTTTTTATTATAGTCAGCAGGAAAATCGCCAATCGGGTGAGACACTTAAAAAAATGTCCCTGTACAGGGTGTTTTTTTTTTCGTTGATATTATAGGATATAGGCTATACGGTAAGAATCAAGGGTTTGCTTTTTCCTTATGCCAGAACCAACCTCACTTTATGCCAGAACCATCCTCAGACGCGTTTCGCTGTATTACAGCTCGTCAGTGAGACTATAGGTTCTGACAAAAGGAAAAAGCATAGGTGTCTGTTTTAAAACAGAAAAAACGGGATGAGACGGAGAATGAAGCCAGATGGCTCCATCTCTTGGTGCTGGTAAAGAACACCAATTCTTAAGCATACCTGCGCCCTCTGCAGGAGATCCACTGATATTTGTGGCTCTGTAAGTCCATGTCAGATCAAGAATAAAGTGAGGTTGGTTCTGGCATAAGGAAAAAGCAAAACCTTGATTTTTGTTAAGTTTTTCGGTTACTAAACCAACGCCCAGCTTGGGTATAGCGCTGCCTAGCGAGGACTCCTGCAATTGTGACTTAATGTCTTTGCAGGAGATCCACTGATATTTGTGGCTTTGTAAGTCCATGTCAGAGGGCGCAGGTATGCTTAAGAATTGGTGTTCTTTACCAGCACCAAGAGATGGAGCCATCTGGCTTCATTCTCCGTCTCATCCCGTTTTTTCTGTTTTAAAACAGACACCTATGCTTTTTCCTTTTGTCAGAACCTATAGTCTCACTGACGAGCTGTAATACAGCGAAACGCGTCTGAGGATGGTTCTGGCATAAAGTGAGGTTGGTTCTGGCGTAAGGAAAAAGCAAACCCTTGATTTTTGTTAAGTTTTTCGGTTACTAAACTAACGCCCAGCTTGGGTATAGCGCTGCCTAGCGAGGACTCTTGCAATTGTGACTTAATGTCTTTGCAGGAGATCCACTGATATTTGTGGCTTTGTAAGTCCATGTCAGAGGGCGCAGGTATGCTTAAGAATTGGTGTTCTTTACCAGCACCAAGAGATGGAGCCATCTGGCTTCATTCTCCGTCTTATACGGTAAAGGTCGATTCTCATTAGAGCAGCATCGAGCGGCGCGGTGCGGCGCGGCGCGAAGCTGGGCGTAGCAGCATTTTGTACGGGGTATTCTCACCTAAGCAGCATTTGGTAGCGAAGCAGCGAAAATTTGTTTGTTTGTGAGTTTAGTGACAATGTATTCGTACACGCCCGAGAAGGATTCTACATCATCATCGTCATCATCATCAGATGATTTTTTGCTTGTAGCTGCAATATGTCATGAACATGAAAAGAGAAGAAAAAAAAAGCGGCAATATTGGGTTCATGACATATTTCGTGCAAGGCTAGAAGAAGGTGAATTTCATACACTCTTTAAGCGACTTCAGCTGGATGAACGTAATACATTTTATAAATATTATAGAATCTCTTCAGGAAAATTTAATCAATTGTATGAGCGCGCCGCCGCCTTGCTACGCTTCTCGATTCCCACTTGTCCGTCAAGAGGCAGAAGCGCGCTTTTCAAAGCAGCAATGCCGCGAGTCAATGCTTCCCGATGCGCTAAAAATTTGCCGCGCTGTACCGCGACGCTCGGCTCTGCACCGCTCTGCCTAGGTGTGGACGGGACCACTTAGTTACATGAAAACAATTGAGAGCAGCATTTTGCCGTACTGTGCTGCGCCGCCCCGCGCCGCTCGATGCTGCTCTAATGAGAATCGGCCTTAAGAGATACAAAAAAACTAAGATATGTGTCCAATTTTTTTTAGTGTTTAGTATAATGGCGTAATCAGATCTACGCTAACTTGATTGGTTTAGAAGATACAGGGTGATTTTCAAAATCGGCGATTTTTATTATCTCTTATGACTGGGTTATTTATGGAGATAAAAAGAAACTGTTAGTACGAAAGTTTTATGACTTTTTACGTAGAATTCAGTAGCGTATTTTAAAAAAATATAGATGTGTTAATTTTTGAGGTATTATCAACACTAGCATTTTCTTAAATGGGACACCCTGTATCTGGGTATCTCAAAAAATTAAATTTTTTCTTGCGATTGCAATATTTAACACTTAATATTTTGCTTTCTTCTAAATAGCTAAAATACCAAAAATTAAATTTTTGTTAGTTGACCATGGATTGAATTTTTTAAGCGTTTGTTTTCGTTTGTTCACATGTCATAAAATTCATTAAAAATTAAGTATTGGTTTTGACACTTGTTGTTAATGAAATATTTACGATTATATCTTTTTAAGAAAGGAGTTCAAGATCAATATTTTTCAAAATTATAAAAAATTAAACATGTTTGAGTGCTATATTGAGAGTAATAAAAATAAAGACGCAGCTTTAGACCTATATTTTGAGCGTTATACGGAACGACGACAGCAAGAAAAACAAATATTTCAAAGATTATTTCACAATTTAAGTGAGTATGGATCATTTGGAAAACCAAGAGGTAAGATTAATAAGAATAAGAAAATTAGAGAAAGATATGAAATTAATACATAAGCTTGTGTTGCTGCTGATCCGAAGGTATCTAGCCGTAATATTGAATAAGATATTGGCACAAGTAGATTTAAAGTTTTAAAAACGTTAAGAAAGGATAAGTATCAACCGTATAAAATAAGAAAGGTTCATAACTTGGAGATGAAGAGCGGCGTTTAGAATTTTGTCATTGGTATTTGCAATAGATTAATCGGAATCCCAATTTTTTTCAAAATATGATATGGACTGACGAGACTTTTATATCTAGCGAAGGAATTTTTAATCGACATAACAATCGATATTGGTCAAACATAAATCCTCATCAGACGGTCGCCAGGGTACAACAAGGACGGTTTGGGTTCCATGTATGGGTGGCGCTATATCAAATCAGGGTCCTTAACTACAGGATTTTTAATGAAAATTTGAATGCTAAAGGATACATCCAAATTTTGGAAGAATGTGTAGTAATCGAGTTGGATAACATGCCATTAGCTGCAAGAAATAATGTTTATTTACAACAAGATGGTGCTCCAGCATATAATAGCCATATGGTGGGGCACTTACTAATTGCCAATTTTGGCGAAAATTGGCTTGGTATATATGGACCAAACAGATGGCCACCGGATTTCCCCGACCTGACACCACTCGACTTTTATTTTTGGGGATTTATCAAAAATGAAATATATAAAACCCGAAGTAATACTATAGAAGAACTTAGAGCAAATTTTATTAATTGCATTGGAAGAGTGCCAAATAGTCACATCTATAACGCGACTCATTCAGTTACAAGCCGAATCCAAAAATGCATCGAGCAGAATGGAATACAATTTGAGCACATTTCGTGCTAATTGTTATATATAAGCATATGAAATAATTGTTGAAGTGTTATTATAAATTTTTGTTTGTTTTTTGTAGTTGTTGTGTTTTAGTTTATCAATGTTTTAATATTCCTGTTAACTGGGTTTTTAATATACCTATAATAAAATAAAATAATAATAATTCAATCCATGACCAACTAAAAAAATTTATGTTTCTTGGTATTTTAGCTATTTAGAACAAAGCAAAATATTAAGTGTTATATAGTTGCAATCGCAAGAAAAAATTCAATTTTTTGAGACACCCAGATATAGTCCCATTTAAGAAAATGCTAGTTTTGGTAATATCTCCAAAATTAACACATCCGTATTTTTCTTTAATACGCCACTGGATTCTACGTAAAAAGTTATAAAACTTTCGTATTGAAAGTTTTTTTTATCTCCATAAATAACCGAGTCTTATAAATGATAATAAAAACCGCCGATTTTGAGAATCACCCTGTATCTTCTGAACCAATCTAGTTAGCGTAGATCTGATTGCGCCATTAAACTAAACACTTAAAAAAAAATGGGACACATATCTTAGTTTTTTTGTACTTCTTACCGTATAGCCTATATCCTATAATATCAATGAAAAAAAAAACACCCTGTACACTAGGCATATGAAAAATACTATGATTAAAATTTGCAATGTTACGATTTAGACTACACACCAATACAAGATTAAGGCCCGGTATTTTCACGGTCTGTTAAATGGAGAAATATGTAACAGTGGATTATCATTTAACCGACATTATAACAGTAGAATAAGCAAAATTAGTATTTTGATTGCTTTTTTGCATATTGGCAAAGGACATAGAAAATCTTCCAGCGAATTATACACAGAAACGAGCAAGAGTTGCAATAGCAGGGCAGGCACCGCCAGCAGCTGATCAGCTAACCTCAAAGTTTTAGTGAAACCGGCAGAGGCGGCAAGCTACAAGCTGTTGAGCTCGTTGAAAAAATTCTGCATCATTCCAAGAATTGAAGTGGTCAATGCGTTCTTTTACATTATACTCCCTTATATGTTCCGCCACTTCTTCTTCTATTATATGACTAAATCAATATCATTAATAATATCAAAATATTCATCCACATCCATCCTACAAAATTTTATTTTATTACATGTAGTATAAAAAATTGAAAATTTTACGTTTATTGCATACAAATGGGTAGGTACCTACCCATCTATATACTATAATAAAATAAAAAGTTCTATGTTACTACCTACCTTATTTATTACACACAAAAATATATAAATAATGGCTATAACATTTCTATTTTATAAGTTAGATACACATTTATTCTCCTGTTAACACCTTAACCGCCCAATTTACTACGGGCTAAGTTACCAAAGAGTTAAGACACATTTAACCGACAATTAAATTTATTCAGTAGTGAAAATACCATACTATTTCGTTTAACAAAGGATTATAGTTTAACTGACTTTTACCGAATGATGAAGAAACCGGGCATAAAATTAAGTTTAAGATTTAAATACAGTACAACGTGTGTACACCTTAATTACATGTTGTATACAGTTTTTCGAACTGTCTGCAGAAATGTTACTTACTGTGTTTTTTATTAATTCCACTACAGATGTATTTAATGTGGGGAAGTATTATTCCTTCAAATATTTGATTTTACTTGGTGCCATATTAGTTCGATTGGATTAAATACACAATAGTAGGGGGAATACGCTATACTGTATGTCCATTTTCTGATGCAAGTTTATCACACACGTATTTTTTAATAATTTTAAAAGCCTGTAATACTTTTAAAAGATCTTTTTTTGTAAGTTTCTTGAAATTATATATTACTATTTATCATAAAATTTTGGATGTCTGCTTTTGTACTGTTAAAACTAGGAATTGTCCATTACAATCACGCTACTTTTAGGTAAGAAGTCGATGTTCAAACCAATCTTTAAAAAGTTATGCATCAGTGTCTTGGCGGTCATCTAGAAAAGAATTCGCTATGTTTTTAGCTGAAAGCAATATACAGTTCGGAGCAAATCCATTTTGTGAACCTTCTTGTATTATTGTTATTCTTTGCCTTTATTTGAAGGAGCCTTGGTTTGACGTTTTTTGAAAAATTATTCCATTTCTTGCAGTGTCATGCATATGAAACCAAATGCCACATCTTACTTCATTGAGGTAGAATCACGATTTTTGACATTAATTTTTCCAAAAAAGTTCCACAGAGGTGTAATCGCGTGGGCAATATTAAGAACAAAACATTTTACACTTTGTAGGGTTAGAGATATAAAATGAGAGTATAGAGTAAAGTATAAAGACAATTTCCATGATTTAATTATACATAAGCTAATGTAATCAAACCTCAACATTTATATTTCAAATTAATTTAAATAAGTTCAATTGATATTCTGTAATATACTGGGTGTTCGCGTGTAAAGTCCATAACTCTTTAGAGTGTAAATCCTTATAATTTTTAAGAACATTTTTTTTTGGAAACAATATATACATCTTGAAATCTACTTCTAATGCAGAAAACAATATATACATCTTGAAATCTACTTCTAATGCAGAAGTCTGATCACTCATGCTCAACCTACGCCATTGATGGCAAATAGAAATTACTTTACACTAAAAATACAGCTCTTTACTAACATAAAGCGTTTCTAGTATTTTTTTTATGGAATCTTGTAACTATTATAAAGAGTTATTATACTCTGTAGTTACGGACCATACGCGTCTAGAAGAAACACTATTATACATGGTGGATATAAAATCATATGTCATGAGACATCCATTTTCATATTCAGGTATATTTTATTGAATGTGCATCATATCCATAAAAAGATATACATGGTATGAAATAGAAATATGTTTTGGTTATGTGGGACTCTGATTTCATTAGAAGTCAAAAATGTATGGCCTAGCGTGTCCCCTGTAGATTGCATAAGTTTGGTTAGATCTTTACTAGTGAGTACGTTTCTGCCAGAAGTGGTAAATGAAGGCCTCAAGCTCCTTGTATCTGCGTGTCTTAGGTCAGAATTTCTTCATATTTAATAATAAATCTTTCAGACAAAAAGCGGGATTTTGCCTTTTCCCTTTTTTTTAGGTGAGGTCTTCATGCACCATTTGGAAACTAAAATAATGAAAACTAGGTTTGCTAAATTTTTAATACCCACACAGTACTAAATATCTCAGAGATATATGAAAAAGCTCTCATATTCACAATATCTCAGATATTTCTGAGGTGTCTCAGAGATTATAAAAATGGTCAAAAAATTGTTGTTACATTCAAGATATATCTGAGATATCTGTAAGATATGCACGAATTTTTCCAAATTAAAATAAGATATTTCCGGTACATCCATAAAACATTTTATAATAATGTTTAACAATTGATAAATGTGCATGCATCGTCATTCCATGTCTTTGTGATATATCACATACATTTTCAGTAGCGTGCGTTGTGTAACTACAATGAAGAACTAAAGGCTTGTTTTGACCTAAATTTGTACGAAACAGTTTGTTAAGTGTTCCAGTTGACAATTACGCCAAAGCCTGGGATGCTTTTCTGTTAAAATTGAGTTTTTTCAATATCGATATAGTCGTAGTACGGATTATTTTAAGCAATGTTACACATCGACATTAAATTGTAACAATCCAAAATTCCAATAATCGATTTCTTTATGGAATGCTCGAATCGACGATTCAGCTCAGTCGTGAAAAATTGGTTTGTGAACATAACCTTATATATCTTATTCGAATGGCGTCGTTTCCCTCTGGTTTCCTCACTGTTTCCTGCATTTAAAATAACACTGGGGTACAAATTTCAACTTTTTTTTTGTTTCCTCAACAAAACCTATTTTTTTTTATTAAACTACACCCAAGTAACTAACAAATACCTATTAAAGATTTTAGTTAGCTCGCAAAAAAATCTGAGTTATTTGTTACAAAATTTTAATTTATATGCATATACAATGAACATTTTAATTTATAGGCATTTACAATGAACGTACAAACAGTATATTGTTGGTTCAACAATAGCAATTAAATAGCACATTTTTATCAGTGAGTCTAAAGTTTAGACACTCATTTTACGCTTCTTTTGAAAGCAGCCTCGGGGGCATCTCTCGTAATAACCCAACAGTATTCGGCTAACATCTCACAGTTCCATTTTCCCTGATACCTTCTTTTTATGTTTGAAATATCCTGGTGGAACCTCTCACCGTGCTCGTCACTTACAGCACCACAATTTTTCGGAAAGTAATCCGAATGAGAATCCACGAAATGAATTTTCAACGACATATTACACCCCAGGTTGTGGTAACATAAAAGAAGTTGGGTAACCAGGTCTTTATAGTTTTCTGCTTTTATGTTTCCCAAAAAATTTGTTGCAACCATTTTAAAGGCATTCTAAGCGTCCTTTTCCTTGCCTTCAAGTATGGATTCGAATTGTGCATCTCCGAAAAGTTTCCTAATCTGAGGACCCACAAATATTCCCTCTTTAATTTTAGTGTCACTGATTCTAGGGAACTTTTCTTTTCAATAACTAAAAGCACGGCCTTCCTTGTCCATGGCCTTCACACTGAAGGCAACTTGTTCCCATTATGGAGTAACACAGCTTTAAGACTTACTTTTGAGGAATCAATAAAAAGTCTCCAGTCTTTTGGCTCATAGTCGAGATTTAAAGCTGCCAATGTCCCTACCCTACAGGCTACCAAACTGTTTTCCATGTTAAAAAATGGTGTTAGGTTTTTCTGTCTGCTTCGGTATACAGAAACTTTTACTTCATCTTGAAGTAAGTTCCATTGTCGCAATCGAGAGGCCAATAGTTCGGATTTTTTCTTATACAATTCCAAACCCCTTATAAGGTCACCTAACTCACTTTGACTTATTTTGTGAGGCTTTTTACTGGAAAGTTCACAGACAAAATCGGAGTCTTGCGAGATTCATGGGCCGGCGACATTTTTCAGTACACTACCGTTTGAATCCATTGGGTCATCATCAGAATCAAGGCTATATTACTGAGGTGAATTAGGTTAAGGCAACTTGTCACTATGAGGCACCGGGCGTATGGCGAATTGTAAATTTGGATACTGTATCGCAGACCTTTTTTTCTCCGAAAACCCTTTTTTGATGGGGGGTGTCAAACAAAAGTAACAGTCAGTAACGTGGTCTTTCGGTTCTCGCCAGATCATAGGAACAGCAAAGGGCATCTTACGCTTTTTTCCACTTAGCCAGCCGCTAATGTTGGACGCACATTTGTAGCAGCAGATATGGGGAGCCCAATTTTTATCCTGGTCTCCAATTCTACAGCCAAAATACAAGTGGTAAGCCTTTTGTATTAAAGGGTTAAGTGTACGTTTTTGTTTCACAAAAGTCACTTTACCACATATATAACAAAATGATCCGGCTTATTAAAACAAACTCGCGACATGTTGCTCAAAACTTTCTAATTTCTCGAATACGAACAGCTCTTAATCAACTGGTGGTTGAAATACAACTAACTAACAATTTAGGATTTATGTTATATGTATTTAAACCCCTTATAAAGTACTACTGGTATAATAAATCCAGGTACTTCTCATTTAATAGTCGAATTTTCCCATAGATTACGGGCAGGTAGGTAATTATCATAGTTAGCATGGATCTTTAAAACCGGAGCCAACTAATACCTTTAAAAGACAGATTGTTAGTTAATATAATAAAATAAGTAAGATTTTGCTATTTTGTTGAGTATTGAAGGTAGGTGATCTAGTTCGTCGTTATACCAAAGTTTGTTGTATGCAAATATTGTTGCATTATTAATAGTTTATTTTTTTATAATACATAGATTCAGTTAGTTTTTGTTCAGCTTATGCCTATGAAAGGCATAAATATAGCCAGAAGCTTTTGCTAATCGAGGGTTTTGTCTAGAAGCTATTAAAAATGAGTAATATATACAAGAACTCAAATAATATATCTCTTTAATATCTAGATTGAGATATCTCAACAAAATATCTCTAAAACTAGGCAGACATAAAAATATCTTTGAGAAATATCATTTATACATCAAAAACATATGTAGATATTTCTGAGATAAACCATCCCTCAATGTAGATATCTCTGATATACCTATTTAAGAAACGTGATTTTGCTGTGTGGGTAGCGTAAAAAAGATATGTCGATGACATCTGTATTGTGTGGAATGTGAACGAGGAGGACTTAAAAGACTTTTTGTATCAACACGTTAAGATTTCTTTTACCCTGGAAAGGGAGGCACAGGGAAAATGATGATATATTTTTGGACCTATTGCTGATCATAAAACAAAACAAATTACGCAAAAATTCATCAAAAAATTTAGACAATAGAAGAAAAATAGAAATATCATGGGTACATAACCTCACATTTTCTGACAGTACCTATTGACCTATTGACATTAAAACCTAATTATAGATTACATAATGAGTTCAGGATAGACTGTAGAAAACATAAACTGTCGAAAGGCGAAAATTCTATATGTCAAAAACAAAAATGTGGGTAGTGCTACGAATCAGACTCGAATAATTCTACTATTCGAATATTGAAATACTCAAATAGCAAATATTTTTCTTTAAAATTATCCATATGTTCGATTATTCCAGTATTCAAATATTTGAATATCCGAATAATTACATGTTAAAATGTTTCAATATTCGAGTATTCAATTATCAAATATTTTTACTTTAAAATTATTCAATGTTATGTGCACGAGCCTTTAAAAAAATACGCGTCAATTGTTGTTAATTGTATTACATAAATGTTGTATCTTAAATAAGTTTGTTTTTTTATAACTAAATACAAATACTAAATACTTATTATTACGGTATTATACAGGGCTGCCTAGAAGTCCGGAATAAAATTAATATAGCCTTAACCTGTATCTTTTGGGGAAAATGCTCGGACACGTCAATTTAGTTTTATTTATGCTCACATTCTGACGTTATTCGTTTGTTTTTTTATAGACATTTGTCAAAGATATGACGACATCAATCTTTTTTTTAAATGGAAACATACAGCTTGTGATACATCATTTGAAAGCTAATATCTCGTACAGTATGCTCATAAATTTTGACGCGATTCTGTCAAGCTATTTCAAAATGGCGACTGTTAAAAGTTTTAAAAAATCCCTATTTAAATAAGCGGAAATGATAAATCATTGATGCTTTTTTTACCTTTCAAGGTAAGAAATCTTCATTGTTTCACCTTCTGACATTTTGTGACATTGTGAACTTGTAAAATTAATATACGTGTTTCCGAAGTATTAAGGCCGATTCATAAAACTTTTCGTCGCTGTTCCCGCTCGTCGCCGCCGTTCCCGTCGCAATTTAACCTAAGGGGAAACAGTGTATACGTTTAGAAAAGCTGCCACCGCTCCCGTTGGTAGTTCTGAATTGGCCAATTTTTAAATCGCGTCGTTCCCACTGACCTTGGTCGTTCGTCGTTCCCACTTCTGGCCAATGAGAAGAAAGAAATTTTCGATCATATGGTTTGAAGTATTGAAAGAAGAGATTTTAGGGTTAGAGTACAGAGTGTTTTGCTGTTTTGTGGATTTTACTACAAAAAAAAAACATTAATAACATATAATAAGGTACTAACATCACGCTTTTTAAAAGAAAATACAATTATTTACTTTGTTTTTCTAACCTTAAACCTTCTTTTGTTATTGCGGCGCAGTTCGTAGTTCGACTTTTTTATAAATACCTATCCAACGGCGGCGACGAGCGGGAGCAGTGACAACGAACGGGAACAGCGACGAAAAGTTTTATAAATCGACCTTTATTTTACAATTTTCCAAACAAAAATGGTTTTGTCGGAAAGGCAGCGTGTCGAAGTTTTGATATTGTTAGGATGTAGAGATAAAATAAGAAGTCAAAGTGAAGTGTGCACTTTACTTAATGCTAAATATCCGGAAAATCAAATTTCACAGGGCACCGTTAGTAAAATATTCCACAAATTTGATGAACATGGCACAGTAAAGGAGTTGCCTAGGAATGGACGGCCACGTGTTTTAGGCGACGATAAAAAATTGTATATTGCATTATCTCTGCAGGATAATCCGCATGTTTCAACAGTTTCATTGGCTCAAAATCATAAAACATCTAGAGGTACTATTGGAAGATTTTTAAAAGCAGAAAAATACCACCCTTATAAAGTATGTCTTGTCCAAGAGCATTTAGAAGATGACTATGATAGGCGTTTGCAATTTTGCGAAGAAATGATGAGACGGTGTGACGAGAATAATAGGTTTCCACAGAACATATTATTTTCGGATGAAGCTACTTTCTATTTAAACGGGGTGGTTAACAGACATAATTATCGTTTCTGGAGTCAAGAAAATCCACGATGGATATTTGAAGCGCATACTCAGCGGCCCCAGAAAGTAAATGTATGGGCAGGTATCATTAATAACCCAATTTTAGGGCCATTCTTTTTGGAAGGAAACCTCACAGCTGAACGGTACCTGGATTTCTTAACCTTCGAGTTAAGGCCTGCTCTAGCTGTAATTTTTCCCAACGAAGTAGATCCAGATATACCTAATGGAACAATTTGGTTTCAGCAAGATGGTGCTCCCCCGCATTTTGGTGTCAATGTGAGAAGATATTTAGATCAGATATTTCCAGGTCGCTGGATTGGACGACGTGGTACAATTGAATGACTACCGAGGTCCCCAGACTTAACGCCTCTAGACCATTTTCTTTGGGGATTTTAAAAGAAAAAGTTTACCAAATTAGGCCAAATAATATTGAAGATTTGAAAAACAAAATTAGATTGGAGACACATAACATACCGGCTGAAGCCATTCGAAATTCCGTCGACGGATTTTACCATCGTCTGGGAGCATGCCAAGTAGAGGGTGGAGGACATTTCCAGCATTTGCCACGTTAAACCACCTTTTTGTTGTATTTTGTGCTTCGTTACATTTTAATTTTTTTTTGACAAAATAAATAACAAATATACCATAACTATTGTTAAGTCACAATGTCACAAAATGTCAGAACGTGAAACAATGAAGATTTCTTACCATAAAAGGTAAAAAAACATCAATTGTTTATCACTTCCGCTTATTTAAATAGGGATTTTTTTTTAAACTTTTAACAGTCGCCATTTTAAAATAGCTTGACAGAATCGCGTCAAAATTCATGAGCATACTCTACGAGATATTAGCTTTCAATTGATGTATCACAAGCTGTATGTTTCCATTTAAAAAAAGATCGATGTTGTCATATCTTTGACAAATGTTGTTTGAGACACACGTCATATTTCTGTCGTGACCCAGTACGAAGTTAAGGTAAAAGCGTGAAACTCAATTCTATAAAATGTAATGTAACGTAATACTAATCTAAGCGGCAAAGCCGCATTTGTGCTTAATTACTATTTTTTTATGTAACTACTAAATGCTAAAACAATGAGGAAAGTACATTATATTTACATGCAACATAATTGGCAATACCGCATATTACAGTAATGGCAACGTTGTGCATCCATAAAAATATAAGTTAAATCAAAACCTTATGTATAAAAAACCCGGTCGGCGATTCTGTATCATTTCCTAACACGTAGATGTAAATATGATAAACGCCGCTTGCTCAGTAACAGTGGATGTCTTTCTCATTGGTTGGCAACAATATAGTGACGTGAAATAAACCATCTTGGATTGTGACGTGTCAGTACCTGATTGGTCAAAGTGTCGGTGGACCGTACGAAGCGGACAATGTTTTGTCAACAGACTAGTGTCACACTAATTTCTACAGAGAAAGGTTGCGCTCCGTGAAACGACAGATTCTCTACGTAAAAATGGTCGAAAATGATTCAAAGTAAAGTAAAGTGTAGAGTGTCACGCTAATTTCTACAGAAAAAGGTTGCGCTCCGTGGACCGACAAAGTCTCTACGTAAAAATGGTCAAAAGTGATTCAAAGTAAAGTAAAGTGTAGAGTGTCACACTAGTTTCTACAGAGAAAGGTTGCGCTCCGTGGAACGACAGATTCTCTACGTAAAAATGGTGGGAAAGTATTTGAACTTAGTTGAAAATATGTAAAAGTAGTAAAAAGTAGTTAAGAAGAGTTAAGTGGTTGTTTGACGAGTCTAAGTTAGAAATGTGTTAGTATGTCATACCCATCCTACGGTATAACATGACAAAGTAATTGATTTGTTAATAAAAACCTGTGCAATAGAATTCAAAAGAAATTTTATTTTCCAGTTAAAGCAAAGTTTTGAACCAGTCGATTTATGGAAATACAGATTAAAGTATAATGTGTCGTTCATTGTTACAACCATTTTCGCGCACATTATTCTATAAAAAATCAAACGAATAACATCAAAATGTGAGCATAAATAAAACTAAATTGACGTGTCCCAGCATTTTCCCCAAAAGTTACAGGTTAAGGCTATATTAATTTTATTCCGGACTTCTGGGCAGCCCTGTATAAATACTATGTATTATCTAATGCCTATAATTAAAAGTTTTCATTTTTTTAAATACGTAGAAGCTATAGCTAAAATTCAAATTAAAGGTATTAAAAATAAATTAATCAAATTATTCAATGTTCGAATATCACTAAGAATATTCAAATATTTATATTTAATATTTGAATAATAGAAATCGAATATTTGAATATTAGAAATCTAGTATTTGGATATTCGAAATCGAATATATTTGAATACTATTAGATAATATTCAAAAATTGAATAATTTGAATATTTGAAATTATTCAAATACTTAAATTATAATAACTAAATAAAGTGGGTATTCGAATACTTAAATTCCAAAATTCCGAGCACTAATATATGGTGCCTATACTTAAAAGTTTTTATTTTTTTTAAATACGTGAAAGATAAAGCTAAAATTTAAATCAAAGGTATTAAAAGCCAAATAATAAAATTAGTCAAAGTTTAAATATCACTACGAGTATTCAAATATTTCAACATTTGCATATTCGAAATTGAATATTTGAATATTCGAAGCCGAATATTTTAATACTCATAGATGATATTCGAATATTGAATAATTTGAATATTGGAATAATAAATAAAGTGAGTATTAGAATACTTAAATTTTAAAAAATATTATAATAAATACTAAAATTTCCTTTACAAAAATATACATCCCTTCAGTTATTTTTGAAATATTGAATTTAAAATACTCATGAATTCATGATTCTTTAAAATAATATACCTACCACCATTTTTTTGTAAATTTGTTACCTAAAACTGCCGCTACGCAAGTTCCTGTAGTTTTAGTTTTCCCCACCCTTCGCAGGCACCCGGCGATGGTTAGAGAACAATAGTTAAAATGTACTTGTGTTTGTTTAATTATTAATATTGGGTTATTATATTAAAGTTCCTCATTTCTTACACTTTCTATCACACACGCTTTGGGCAATAAAACTAAAGACCTATAAGAAAGCAGCGCGAAAAAATTTAAAGAACTCGCGTTAAAGTTAGTGTTGGCACTAAATTATTGTGCTATTAAAATTAACATATAAAGAGGTTGTGCAACAAGAGAAAATGGATATTTAATATAGGTTCATTTTTCAATGCTTTATGTAACAAACCTTAGTAGGTACTCTTAGGTCCGGTACTTTCACCTTCGAATATCTTTTTTCTCAGAATAATTGCTATAGTTTCAATTGTGTCGACAATTGTTTCCACAGACATTATTCAACGAATAGCGCTATCCGTAGATGACTGGATCAAACCTTAGCAGATATAAATGAACGCCAAACTTGTCAAAAATAGAGCAATGTTGCGATAAATGCCAAGGAATTTTAGTCCATGTTATTAAACTACGTCGCAGCCAAATCTAGCGCGGGAAAGCTGACCTCTCTCTAAAAGTTCGAAATAGGTAAGCAAACGACGAAGTGCAGTCAAATGCATATACTTTACTCTGCTGCACGAAGAATCAGTTTGTGTAAAAGTACGAAATATAACATTGTACAAATAACAGTACAGTGAAAGCTCCCATAAGCGGACAGTCACGGTTCCCTCTTTTTTGCCCGCTTATGGGAGGTGCCCGCGTAAGAGAAAATTTCATTAAATAAACACATACAGATGTAACAATACATAATAAAAATAAAATTGATTTTTCAAATATGTACAAATGTACATGCATGTAATAATTGCCGTAAAAACCAAAACTAAAAACTAAAAAACATCAAACATAAATATAAGTTATTTAGAAGCATTTGGAAAAAATCTTAAAATGCTTGACTGCTTAAGCTTCCTTTGATGTGTTCTTCCATACGGCACTTCTGGAAATGACATTCCAGATTCTCGATTTGTTTAAAAGCCACATAGTCGTCTTTAGAAAACTTTTTTTTAGCTCTTCAATGTAATTTAAAGCCTCATCGAAGCACTTTATTTTAATTTCCTCTTCTTGAACGTCATCCGTCTCGTTGTTTCCATCATGTTGACTAAATACAGTAACCTGTTTTCCGAAATCATCATCTTCTGTTGGTGTGTTTTGATCAATGTTTATGAATTCGTCTAGATTTTGGTCATTGACAACATTCAACTTTTCAACAGCCCTTATTATTGTCGCAAGGACAGACAATGATAAGTCATCTTCGGGGTCAAAATGGGGAAGCTTCGTATCCGCTTTTCCGAAACAATTTTGAATTGTTGCTGGATCGACCTTTTGCCATGCCGTTTTTATAAAGTACAATGCCTCAAAACATTAATTTTTTTTGCAAGTTCAGATGATGATTTAGCACAATCCATGTTTAATAAAATATGTTTTAAAACTTGATCACGGAAGAGGTAAAAAAATAATTTTTAAATTTCATAGGTGTAATTCTCGAGGATGTGATGCGGCGTTGTCTAAAAATAACAGAATTTTCCTATTTTCAATACCCAGTTTTCGTACTCGTTCAACCATTCAGCCATTATTTCGCAACTCATCCAGGCTTTTTTGTTTGACTTACACATGACAGGTAAATTTTCAATATTTATGTTTTTCAGTGCTCTGGGACGCGCCGATTTTCCAATCACCAATAGCTTTTCTTTATGCCCAGTCATGCTCGAACAAAACAGCACCATTAGTCTTTCTTTTGCCAATTTTCCTCCTGGACACTTCTCAGATTTTAAGGCGAGTGTCTTATCGAGAAGCGCACGAAAAAAAAGGCCGCTTTCATCGGCATTTTAAATATCTTCGCATTGGTACCCGAGCAACAAAGAAGGAAGTTTCTCCATAAATGCATCAACTGTTTCTTGATTTACATCAGCTGCTTCGCCGGATATGCATTTAAAACTGACGTTGTGTCTTTTACGCAACTTTTGAAGCCATCCATCAGATGCATTAAAACTTTTGTAGCCGAACTTTTCTGCATTTTCTTTAATAAGCCCTCCTGATATAGGTATTCTTCGATTTCTAGCACTTATAAATCACTCAAAACATGCTTTATCGACGTTTAAGCCTTCAGTTTTGAAAAAACTTCTTTTTTGGTGCACATTTACACCAGACTGCCACAAACGTCGGATGTCCCCTTTATTTCTTGCTATTATCGCTGCTTGCGTCTTTCCTATGTGATATCGCGATGCTATAGCCCGAGTTGCTAGCTTTTCTTTATCAATTACATTCACTACTTACTTCTATTTTCTCTTTCAGTGTTAACATTCCTTTTTTTCGGGGCCATTGTTAACAAACACACACGTCCGATTCTTTGGCGAAGCTGCATGGCACACAAAGAACAACTCGTAAAAATAAACCGGTAAATCCCCTAAAATATAAGGGGAATCACTGAGTGCCGAACTGAAATGTACGTTAACATCTAATCCGCCTGGCTATTGGAGCTTCGTGGTCGCTTATGAGAGATATTTTCTAGTCTTGTGTAAAGAAAAAGTAGCCCGCGGACGTTTATAGGAGCGCCCGCTTATGGTGCTTCATGTGTTAAAGTATAAAACTAAAATCGGTTTCAAGAGAGTTGGCCGTTTAAGGGAGATAATCGCTTATTAGAGCTGCCTGTCATGGGAGCTTTCACTGTATATCTAATCGTGCATAACAATTCCCTGGCGCACCGCGAAACAATACGCCGTAGGTGTAGCCATGAGCGTAGCTAGGGGGCAAGGGTAAGCACTGTTCACCCTACAAAGCTCATTGCCCACCCTAGAAAAACCGACACTATTGAAGAAATATACTGATGTTTTCATTCTTCTTATCTTAAGAAAAAGATTCACACCATTCCTCGTAAAATTATTTTATCATCCCTGAAACACCCGTTTACCAAATATTATCGAAATCGTCACAGCCGTTTCCGAAACCGCTAATATTACTTACAGCCGTATTCGCCATTGTCAGTTAACTCTCTATCAAACTATGAAATATTTGTCAGTCAGTTAAATCGTATCGGGGTATTCACCATTGAAAGTTAGGCTTTCTGAGTTTCGAATGGACTAAACCAAATGCTGAGAAAATTCTCTCTTCTGATGCGGAAGAAGCAGCAGCACAAAGTATTTGTCTAATTATGAAAGAACTCTTTTTGAATAATGGGTATATTTTGTTGCGACTTCCACCAATCTATGGGTTTTACATTCTGAAGAATATCATCATGAAACATAATATCAGTGGAAGGTTCTGATCTGGCAAGAAATTTGACTATGAGTGGTAGTAAACCACTATTTGGATCTAATTCTTTAACAGCTTTTAAAGCAACATTTTTTTCACTCTCTGTTAGTGTTTGCTGAGTTTTTATTGAGTTAAGAAGATAAGCCAACAAATGATATGGGGTTATATACTGTTCATAACGCCTCTTAAATTTTTGCAGTTGATTTAAAGTTATGTTCGTTTCGTCAAAATGAGTTAGGGCGGACGCATCTTTATATAAACAGTGGAGGGTTTTCTTGTTCTGACAGGAATTTGCAGCTCTTAGCGTTTTTCGACAGGATCTATCTTCGTTAAAATTTGAAGAACGGCGGGAATAAAATCAAAAACGTGTTGAAAATAGCAACTTATTTATAGGAAAAAATAGATAAAAAAAAAATCGAAAAAATCAAAAAAATTTAATTTTTTTTCAAGAAAATCGCGATGATTTTTTTCAACCCTATCCGAAATGAATCAAGTTTTACTATGTCTTCGTTTTTATGCTACTGGGTCTTTCCAAATCCATGTCGGTGATAATTTTAACATATCACAATTCACTTTATCCCGCATTGTCACCAACGTGACTCGACAAATTGCCGGTTTAAGACCAGAGTTTATCCGTATATCAGAAACCGAAGAGAAAAAGAGGGATGGAATATTAAAGCTCTTTATCATTGGAGGATTGCCTGGAATTACAGGTAAGTTGATATAAGACATCGATGTTTAAATAATTAGTTTCTTCAATAATATTGTACCAAAGAGTAACAGAACCAATAAGAGGCGAAAGAAAGCCAGTCCGGCGAAACCAAATTTGTATGCACATGCGCGAAGTTAGCAGTATATCAGTCAAATTTGATGTGTCATATTTTGTTATCAATCACTGTCAATCGTGTTTTGACGTAAACAAAGTGATAATTTTTGTGGTTTTCTTGTATTTTTTTTTTCATCGGTGTTTGACGTATTTTTTAATAATTCCAAAACTTATTATTGTTTTGTGACTTGTCGGTGGTTAAAATCTATTTGTTTAAATGTCGGAAACGAAGCTTAAAGGTAGTACATCGTGTGCTTACCAAGGGTGTCCTAACAGAACCGGCAAAGGAATTTCATTTTTCAGATTTCCAACGGATACAGGGAGGTATGTTAAAAGCCTCTACACACGACTCAATCTGCAGGGTTCAATCTGCAGGGACCCTGCAAGTTGGGTAGTGTGTAGGCATGCCAGACCTACAAAATCCAAATCGGACGGTTGGTTGAGCACGGTTGGGTTGATTTCATCGATATATGACGGGGCACGTCATGTATTAATTCTGACAGATTTGCCACAATTTTTTTGTATTTTGAATTAAAAATGGCTGAAAAAGAGATGCAAGCTTGAAGAGAGATTTTTGAGCTTTATTGGGAAATGCCCTGCCTGTGGGATATTTTTCACGCCTATTATTTAAATAGAGACAGCAGTTCCTCAAATGTCTGGGTATTCACTCTCAAAAAGCTTTTAAAGTCAATTGGTCCTAATTCCTTAAAAATATTCATATGGCTAAACTTTTTCCTCTCTAATAGCCACTTCTTAACCCAGCATTTTCTTTCCTTTCTTCGCGAATTATTTTCTAATAGCAAAGTCAGCGCAATTCCGATTTCTTGACATTTACTAGGAGCCATTTTGACAACTAACCTTTATGTTCTGCGATTTTGACCTTTACGACTCAAGATTCGAAACACACTGACCTTGTTTCTTTTTTCTGTGCACACTGCGAGATCGGGTGGTGCGGAGAGCAGCACCCGATTTCCCTTACCTATATGTCCTACAAATCGGACTCTGCAGATTGGGTCGTGTGTAGAGGCTTTAAGAAAGAGTTAATCTATTTAATCTATTTATATTAAATATAAGTAGAAAGCATTTACACAAATTGATCATTAAAAAACCGTCAGCATGCTTTTTTTACGTACATAAGGACTAGGCATTTAGCTATATGAATAAGAAACAGGCCTAAGTTTAAATACTATTTGCATTAAAATATATTGAATATTCAATTAATTTAATCATATTTTTAGATGTAAAGACTGGTTTGTTGCCTGTAACAGGACCGATTTTTTTCTGTGTAGGCCGTATTCGGATATAAATTTTTATCCTATAAATGTATCCTATTTTTTACAGTGTAGCTGGTGGTATCAAGGTCACAGAATTTGGGTACATCAGCATCAAAGAAGCCGACAAAGCTTTCGCCTCTTATTAGTTGGGTTACTCTTTGATTGTACTGTATAATTCGAGTTTGTTCTGTATGTACCTATTTATTTATCTAAGACTAACTATAGTAAAGTCACTAACAAATTCTTCATTGGTAACTAACCTTTTCTTTTTGTTGTGGACTGCACTCATATAAAGATTCAGTCTCTAGGAGGAGATAATGCTGAAGCTTATCGCAAGCGTAAAGGATACTTCAGCATTAATACTCAAGTCGTTGGCAATGCAGACTTGGGCAAATCTTTAACCTTTGACTGTTTTCAACGCCATAATAGCCAACTAGGAGTAATTAAACTCATAGCCAAATGGGGAAAATTAAACTTAATATCCGCAGCAAAATTGTCATATTTCGAAAACTACAAATTTTCCGAACGGACAACTTTATACAAACTTACCCATATTTTTAATGCTAAATAAGAAATGATTATGAAATTTAGGGGTTTCCATTTGAAAATGTAGATTTTTTGCAGTTTTCTTAACTTCATTTTTAATCTTATTGTTTAAACACCCTGCATTAATAGTTATCAAAATGTTATAAAAAATCTATTGAAGCAGGTCCTTTTTAACAAGGAATCGAACTCAAATTAAACAGTAAGGACTTCGTTATAGGAAAAATTGATAATTATTTTATGGCCTGCAAACGTCATTTATTGACATAAAACCTTAAATACGTCAAAAACGCTTAGACCTGGGTCTAGGACATGATATACAAAATCCGCCTAGAATCTTATGTAGAATTTAAAAATGTAATAATATACAGGGTATTCCATTTAAAATAAGCAAGTTAGTAGTAGTCAAAGTTTGAGAGAACTGCGGATCCCCCCTCC
Organism: Polydrusus tereticollis; assembly: GCA_963920685.1. NCBI lineage: Eukaryota > Metazoa > Arthropoda > Insecta > Coleoptera > Curculionidae > Polydrusus > Polydrusus tereticollis. The sequence continues at coordinate 24,526,033 of OY987328.1, forward strand.
ACTTTTTATGACCTTGACCTTGACCTAACCCGAATGACCTTGGATGACCTTGACCTAACCCGAATGACCTTGACCTTGGATGACCTTGACCTAACCCGAATGACCTTGGATGACCTTGACCTAACCCGAATGACCTTGACCTTGGATGACCTTGACCTAACCCGAATGACCTTGGATAACCTTGACCTAACCCGAATGACCTTGGATGACCTTGACCTAACCCGAGACCTTGACCTTGACTTTGACCTTGACTTTGAACTTGCCCTTGGATTTGACCTTGACCTTGAACTTGAACTTGACCTTGACGTTGACCTTGACCTTGAACTTGACCTTGACTTTGACATTGACCTTGAACTTGACCTTGAACTTGACCTTGAGTAGCTTGACCTTGACTTTCAAGAAATCACCTTGACCTTGAGCATGCGTTGTTTCTGGTAATATATGACTTTGAAATTGGATATTATAAATATGGAGCTCTTTCGAAAGGAAGACCATAGTCATACAGGCATTGCTTGTTGTTGCCTTGAAATAGAAGAATTGTGTTTGTGGTGTGTTTTGTGAAAGTTATTAAAGGTATTTTATTACATATTTTAATAATGAGTCTTTCACAGCAGACTTTGGCTGAAATTAATAATATGATAAACAAAGATGTTGAATTTCTTGAGCACCGAAAAATTTCAACACTAACGGTGGGAAAATTTATGTTATAAAACAGATATCATTTGTTTCAACACGTTTTGGTAAAAGTATTCTTGTTACTTTGTATGATACAACACATAATGTAACATTTCAAACTTTCTTACCCAAGCGTGTTGCTGAAACATTATCAGAGGCAACTGTTGACATAATGAATAAATCAAATGATAAATTTACCCTAACATATTTGGGGCAAAGCTCACATGTATTTTCTGGGGGTAATACTAAAGCATTAATAAATTTTGGGTGTTTAGAGTAAACAATGTTGTGTAGAGAATATTTTAATCTATAGTTTATCATATTTTTAATTTTAATTGATAATGTAATAAAAGTGTTATACCTAGTATCATAAAACACAATCACAATCTCATTATTCTATTGTAGATGTGTGACAATGTTGTTGAAAAACAAGATACGTATATAAGTTGGTTAACATGCAAATTAAGACGTATGGCTCAAGATATACTACAGTTTTCGATGTTTGATGGTTCCTGTTTGGATTCAACTGGCTGTCAGTACAGAAAGTATGTGCGTGATGCAATCAATTTTATGGCTGGTGCGCATCTATGTGGACAATATCTCTACGGATCCATAAACCTAAGTCAATTTTGTGCTGAAATGATTGATAATGATCTTGCCAAGTTTGTCATTCATATACCAGATCTACCAAGTGATTTGGTAACAAAATTTAATTTGGTTGATTATGTGGATCCCGACGATATTACTTATATCGTAAAAGATGGTGTAGTCATCCGCAGCGATGGCGCAAATGGTTGTGAAATTATGGACAAAGTAGAAGATCAAGAAAAGTAAAATTAATTATTGGAACAACTTTTATTTGTAAAGACACGTTCTGAACTATATTTCCATAAACCAGTATAATATATAATATAATATATAAATGTATGTATGTATTATTATAAATAATGGTCATGTTTAAAAATAAATGTTATGGTTTAATATATAAATAAAACCAATAGGAAATAAATTGTTTGTAGTAAAAGCATTGTTTTATTTTTCCCAACATAACAAACCCTATATAAAAGTTTGTAAGATGAAAACCTTATGAAGTTATATAAGTAGAAGGTAAAATAGCAAATTAGTTTAGTTTAATTTGAGGATGAGTCGAAGTAACAGCACAGTTGATAAGTTTGGACGTAAGAAAACCAATGAAAAATGTCGGTTTTTACGTGGACCATCTGGAAATGGATTCAGGCTTACTCTCGATGATCAGTATGATATGCAAGGAAAATCCCTAGAGAATGTTGCATCACCTAAAAAACCATATGATGCTGCTACTCAAGAATATGTTCTCACTCAACGTGATCTCCTGCGTATACAACTAACTGCTGTAATTGTTAAGAAATTATCAGATCTGCGCATACAAGTTGCTGACGAAATTAGTAAGGATGTTATACAATTTTTTGAGCGAAAAATCATAGGATTGAATACAGATATTTCTCGGAGATTCGCTGTATTGAATGAAGAAATAAATAACTTAAAGGAGAAAGTACAGAAAACTAAAGAAAAAGTTGTTAAAAATTTTCATCCAGAATTTACATTCGGAAAGTAGACAGAAGGTTTTATCATGATAAATAAAAAGTCACTCCAAGAGAGAGAGGTCACACGTGAAGGTCATCTGTTATATATAAATACACGTATCCAAATTATGGTGACTTAGTTCATTTGTAGCATTGCTTTCACAATCATTTACAATATGGAAAGTAAAACAACATTAGTGTATCCGTTTTCAATCAATGGTCGTCAAATGTGTTCAAATTGTGAACATTGGGAATTTTTAAGTGGGACAATGGGATTATGTAATTGGTGTCAAAACGAGAGCAATAGAGGATCTGTACCTGCTGACCAACCTCAAAGTCCCATTATCTTAGGTGGTGGGCATCAACAACATACTGATACGTCCACCTCTTCAAGTCAAGAAGATGAAATAATGGAAGAATCGCCATCACCGCAGCCGTCATCGTCAAGTCCAACGTCGTCGCTACCAAATGCACTACTCGATTCTTCAAGTGATTAGTATATGCGCTAAAAAAGTAGTGATGAAGAAGTATTTTTCCGGACCATATGTATTAGTGAAAGTGAACTTAGACAATTTGGTTATAGTCCCTAAGTGTTTTTGGTCATTATGTATTATTGCTTAAATGTGAATAAAACATTTTTTAGTACTTCATATTATGTTTATAATTATATTATAAATTAATAAATCGTTCATTAACAATTTTATTTCTAAAATTACTTTCTAAAATCATATCCAAAGTTGTTTTGATTTTCTCTATTCGCCGTTGGAAACGGTACCTATCAAGCATTAGCTGTTGAAAGTCGCTCTTTCGAGCTTCTCGATATGCAAACGCCCAAACAAATGTTTGGTGTACAATATTTTTCTCTTCATCAAATGTTACGCTCTTCATGGTTATTAATTCAATGAAAACAATTTTTAAAATGATAGCAATATATACTGATAAATAAAATTCATATGTTTTAAATTACATGTTTATTTTATCATTCAACTGATACAATAATTGTAATAGGAAATACAAAGCTGTTTATACAATATCAGACTTATCTATCCAAGAATTAAATTGATTGGGGAAACCCAACCATTTTACAAACAATTGATCAATGTGATTTTTCTGACGTTTTCTAAGAATTTTTTCAACCAGATAAACACCTGGACTGGTTGTCTTTTGCAGTTCAGCTTCATAGAAACTACCTTTAATCGGTTCACCTTCTAACGATTCTAGTATGTAGGTGGGTGGATTGGTAATGTTACTTTTTACAATTTTAAACAGTTCCGTTGACCATGAAGGTGTATACCCCTTTTCAAATATGGTTTTGTATTTACTGATTCGAACTATATCGCCAAGACGAAATTTATATTTTTTCGGTTTAACCTTTAAATAATCGTATGCCCTAATTTGTGTATCTTCTAGCACATTTCTGGGCTTCATGCCAATTGTGCGATGTATTGTATTATTATAGACACTTGTTACTGATACTAAAATTTCCACCCACCTGTAGGAACCTCTAATTGAAAATTGCTTATATAAATTATTTTTTAAAGTTCTTATCACACGTTCAACAATTGCCGCCTTTTTCGTGCTGAATGTAGAATAATGATTTATATTAAATTTTTTCATAAGGGCTTGAAAGCGACTATTATAGAATTCTTTTCCCTGATCACTTTGTAAATTGTCTGGTGTATACGATGCCTCTTCAATTATACTCTTCATTGCATTGGTCACTTCAGCGCCGGTCTTGTTTTTGATTGCTCTGGTGTACACAAATTTGGAGTAACAATTGATACATACAAGGATGTAGCGATAACCATCGTTTTCATCAGCATATTGTTGCATTTCAGCTAAATCTATTTGCCATAAATCCTTGTATCCTTTAATAATCGTCCGCCTTCTAATAAAGTTTTTTCTAGCAGTCCGGTGCAGTTCATTAACAATTCCAATTTTTCCCCTGCTTGCCTTCATATTTTGTAGCGAAGCGAACACGTCTCATTAGACACTGAGCAAAGGAAACAAGGTACATAATTTAATATATTATTTGTTCTTCGCGAAGTTCCTCAACAATTGACATAATCTCATTGTCATGCCCAGTATTACCAGCTAATTTTGAACTCCACAACAATCTTAAGCGATCAACCAACTCCTTTGGTTTATTCCAATAAATGTATTGAGGTGATTTGGAAGAAAGTAGTTTCTTGTTGGGTATTTTTATTTTTTTAGCGATGTTATTTTTTACAACAGCGCCGCCTGATTTAGTGCTCGCCGGCATCAGTAGGGGTTTTATAATATACAAATATTTCAATAATCTGGTTTCTCGTAGACCCTTATTTTTGTCATAATTTTCATATGCTGCACTAGTTAATTCTAAAATTTTCTTGTATTTCTGTAGCACACCATCATAGGTTTTATCGTGTTGTGTTAGGAATGGTGGATTTCTTAAAAAAAGCAAATCGTAAAGTTGAGGCGTTCCATCAAATACAGCAACATTTTTTCCGTTTTTATATAAAGTAATTTTGCCATTTGGAAAACGCACTTCTAGGTTACCAATATATCTTTTAAGGTTATTCGGCTTTTTACCGAAATGTACACCATAAATGGTATCATATTGGGATGGTTTATTTTTTAATCCATTTAAGTATGCTTGAATCTTGTCGAGTGGTGGTGAACTTGTATAACTTGAAGGGGAAGGTGTCTCAAACAATGTAACATTGGTATCACGTTTCGGTGTTGTATCGATGTGAGCTTTTCGGCTTATCCGCGGTGTAGACGATTGAAATGATGATATGTGATCGGATATTTCCTCAGGCTCCTCCATTGTGCTAGTACTACGACTATATTGCTTTCCTTGGGTTTTGGGTTGCTGCTGCTGCTGCTGGCGTTGCTTTACTACATTAGATATAGATGTTAGTGGTTTAGTGATTGGTTCGTAAAATTTATCCAAGTCGAGCGCACTTTGTGTCTTCGCCGCCTTGAATTGTTTAAATTTTTTTCGAACAGCATTGGTCGTTTCCACTAGTTTTCGTTTTAAGTCAATTTCTTCATTCATGGTGTTGACAAACTACCGAACAGCAATGAAATGAATGCATTCATCATTGTTAAACAAATATATAGCTATCAAGTCCCTTGCGATATCTTCCCGAATTCACATCACTATCTTTATCGATAACCAAGAATCCATATTTATTATCCCAACATTTCGAGCACATTTCCTGAAATTGTGTAAAATTCAGGTCGGGTGATACATGATCGGAAAATACGTGTCTCATATTCATTTCATCTTGTTTAAACATAATAATAAAGTTGGCATTATCTCGCACAAGCTGTTTAGGAACTCGCGAATATGTTTGAGCCAAATAAAAGGCATCCACATTTTTGTGACGTCCCATACAGAAATATGATCGTATAACATCCTGCTTCTCACACATAACATCATCAAATATAAATATTGAATTGGGTCTTGCATCTGAGGGTTCCATGATATTCGTGGCATCGCTGAAAGCATAATAACCAAGACCTTTAATGGGTGTAAGAATTTTCTTCAAATATTCATATTTTGGTTGGTACAGTGACTTGGAGTAGATATAAACATTTTCAAAACGTAATCCCAAGGGGTGAGTAAGTAGTGAAATCATAACATTGGTTTTGCCACAATTCGAAGGTCCAATTATTATTCCACGAATGGATGATGGAAGCAAAGGACCGTGTTTCCTTAATAATCTCTCTCCATGTCCACATCCAACTTTTTCGTCGAGATTGTCGATGGAAAATTTTTGTTTCAAATGTACTATTCGCATATTGAAAAAATAGGTACTACTTATAGCAAACTTTTCACTTAAATGGTCATTCAGATGCTGATCACCGGACGAAGTAGATCGTCTCGTTTACAGACTAAGACTGGAAGAGGAATTGTTAATTCCTTAATTAATAACCTGCCGGTGGAGCTGCATATCCCCGGTTATCAGTATTGCGGTCCCGGAACAAAAGTGATTAAACGTGTGAAAAGAGGTGATCAAGGAATTAATCCTTTGGACGTGGCGTGTAAGAAGCACGATTTAGCTTACTTACGTAATAGAGACGATATAAGTGAGCGACACCGAGCAGATTACGAGTTGGAACAAAGTGCTTGGAAACGAGTGAAATCTGCAGACGCTAGCGTTGGTGAAAAGAGTGCTGCGTGGTTGGTAACAAATATTATGAAAACAAAGCAGCGTTTTGGTATGGGTGTGTCATCAAGCAAAAGGAAGAGTCGCTCAAAAATTACCAAGAGGAAGCGGCGAGCTGGTAAGCGACGTGTTGGAAAGCGGGTGCGTGTGCAGAAAGTAGCTTTTGGTTCTGCTGTTCGACGTCCGATTCGAGCAGAGTTGTTAAGAGGTGGTGGAAAGAAAATGAATATTCTAAATGCATCGAAAATAGCCGTTACAGCAGCCCGTAAATCAGTAAAAGCAGCAGGTGGTAAACGAAAAGTCCGCACGCCTAGAATTATTCCGATTCCTAAAACTGGTGGAGTATTACCATTAATACCAATATTTGCTGGTCTGTCAGCCTTAGGCTCGTTAGCAGGTGGCGTAGCAGGCATTGTTCGCACCATCAAGGACGTGAAGAAGGCAAATGCAGAAAAGACAGGTGCTACTTTAAAACTACGTGGAAATGGAATATATCTGAAACCATATCGTTCAGGTATGGGATTGTTTATGAACCATAGGAATATGTCAAAAAACTAATTGAGTCTCTACCCAATAGACCGCTATCAAATGTCGATCTGGAAAAGTATGTTTTAAAACTGAAGATACCACACTTTAGGGGAGTTTATATGCGAGATTCATTACCTGCACGTGGTCCCCGACGGTATGAAGCAGCGATTATTAATTTGGATAGCGCATCGGGGGTAGGGACGCATTGGGTGGCATATCGAAAAGTCAACTCTGAAGTAACATACTATGATAGCTTTGGTGATTTGCCACCACCTACCGAATTGGTGAGATATCTGCAAACAGGTTCGAACGCGTCGAGAAACATTTACTATACATACGATCGTCAGCAAGAATTCGATTCAGTTTGGTGTGGCCATCTGTGTTTGAAGTTTCTCTCCGATATAAAATAATAATAATAATAATAATTATGTCTTTGACGTCACAAGTTGAACGTGATAACTACACAAAGATCTTGCGCTCACTTAAAGTGTTTAAACATGTGGGTGGATTGTTGAAAATGACTGCCGAACAATTAGAAAACGTTCCGAAGGAAGTAATGATTTCAATGGCACCAAATGAAATTGCTCTAGTTTGGGATAAGCTGTCAAATGAACTGAAAAGTGACGAGGATATGATGAAATATCAGTTTTGCTATGAACATTACAATAGCGACAGTGACGATTCCAACAAGGATGTGGGTGATGGGCCATTGCCTCGGAAATTATTTTGTTGTTACTGCAAAATTAGTGATGTGAATATAACAGCTGAAAATTCGTTTAACACGACATCAGATGAGAAGAAAAAAAAAAGCGCTAGTGTATTAAACCCATTGAGCTGCTGCAAATCATAATAAAAACCATAACAGATAGCTACTTAACGTCAGTCATGTCGCATACATTCACGCTAACAGGATCCTCGAGCGTGTTAAGCGCCGACTTTTATCCACCCATTGAACTGAGTACAACAAGTAAATATGGTCTTGCACTTGTCGGATTTTACACATATAATTCAATTTTTAACATTGATGAAAACAACAACTCCTTTGGTTACATAAGGAAGGATGAAAAAATATCACATCTACTGACCATTCCACCAGGAGCATATGAAATTGATGAAATTGGTCAAGCTATGTTGACAGTTTTAAAAGAGTCAACCCGCAACGATAGTGATGAAATATTTTCGTTAACAGCCAACAATAATACGTTAAAATGTGAGATGAAATCGAAGTATGACATTGATTTGCGTGGTGACAAAAGTATTGCCAAAATGTTGGGGTTTGACGCTAAAGTGTTAAAAAAAAATGAAAAGCATCAGTCAGTGTACAATGTGGATATTATGAAAGTACGCATTATACGGGTGGATTGTAATATAATCTCTGGTGCATTCCTGAACTCGTCAAAATGCCACATCCTATTTGAATTTGATATTGACGTTGAAGCAGGTTATAAAATTACGAAAGAGCCGCAGAATATTATTTATATGCCGATTATACCAGAGGGACGTCAGTTCATAGACAACATCAGTCTGCGAATCTTGGATGACCACGGAGATCTGATTGACTTTCGAGGTGAGAAGATAATTATTAAATTGGAGTTAAAGAAAATAGCATAAGTATGGGTTACTGCTTTAACACTCAACAACGTTTGTTGCATACTGTGAAAGATTCAGTTAAACATAATAAAAGTAAACAAAGTAGGCAAACCAGGCTCATTCGTAATCCAGTCATTAGATCGAAAGCACCTTATCGGCGGCAGCAGCAGCAGCAGCAGCAACTTTCCCGTGGAGATTACAGTTTTTTACGATCAATTGGTTTGAAAATACGAAAATCTAGAAAATGACGGCTACCAGTGAAAAAATCGAGGTTTTCACCGAACCCATCTTCGAGAACTCCATAATAAGTTTACAGGAACATACTTATAAACCATATGGTTCACCAACCTTTAAGAACTCTGATGAAATTCGTATTCCTGTGCACTTTCAAGACATAATCTTGGATGTTTCCGAAAGTTACATATACATCGAAGGAAAGTTCACACCTAAAGATGCAACAAAGAAATGTTATTTATCTAATAATGCTATAGCATTTCTTTTCGACGAAATTCGGTATGAAATGGGCGGTGAACAAGTCGCAGTTGTCCGAAAACCAGGTATTACTACAACACTGAAAACGATGGCATCCTTCGGCGCCTTACAAAACAATTCTCTAATGGTTTGTGGATGGGGTCTAAATGAAAATAATCAAGCTCTTGTTGATGCCACAAGCCATGTATTTTCCGGAAAGCTCCCGCTAAAGTATCTTATGGGTTTTGCAGAGGATTATACGAAAGGAATTTTTAATGTTAAGCAAGAGCTTATTTTAATTATCGCTCGAAATTTTACCAATTGTTATGTCGGCGAAGTGGAAGCAGACATTGGTATTGATAAAATGGAATGGAAAATTCGTCATATAATTCCAGATGATCGTCAAAAGCTAAAGATAATGTCTCGCATGAATAAAGGCGTAAATAGCGCAAATATTCCAATGGCATATCGTAAATGGGATCTTTACGAACTACCTGCTTTACGACAAACATCATCAGACGTGTGGGCTTTAAGGACTAGCACGAGTCTTGAAAAACCGAGATATTTGATTATTGGGTTTCAGAATAGTACTTATTGCGACAATAAAGCCAAAGATGCCACTCAGTTTACTGCAGCCAATATAAGTGACCTTCGAGTATACCTTAATTCTACTGTTTACCCATATGAACGGTGGAATTTAGAATTTGGAAAAAAATTATATGCGACAGCTTACTATACCTATGCGAATTTCCAAAGTAGCTACTACGGACGAGAAATGGTCGACCCAATGTTAAATTTCGTCGATTATCCTGACAACCCCATTTTCATCGTTGATTGCAGTCATCAGCCAGAAGCTATCAAATCGTCCACCGTGGATGTGAAATTGGAGTTTGAAACACGAACCAGTAAATTTCCCAAAGACACTAAAGTTTATGCGTTGGTTATTCACGACTCATTCTTAAGTTATAATATCTTAAACGGTTCAGTTACTAACAAATCTATATTTTAATCTAAGTTTTGTAGTTTCTTTTTATAACTTTATAATAATAATTATAATAATAAACTTAGATATTTAGTATTTCTATGGTTTTATTTTATAATACCATTGGGCAAGCACACAGACACACGCCATAACACACAAAATAGCTAGCATATTTGTAAAAGTAGGTGGGGGATAATGAGATAAAAGCAGCACAACTTTCAAAGTTTATTTTATTTCTAACTCAAGCATCACGATGGCAACAAGCTCTGATGATGAAGGTTTCGCTAGTGATGAGGGGCAGAATAATAATAATATCCCATTGGAACGAAGAATAAACTTTGTTAATCGGAATGTTAATATTCCAGCCCAACATCTGGGTGAAGTTTACTGCCGCATGTTGTCCTATGTGCGTGTTGGTGGTTATCACTTGTTGTGTTTGGCGTGCTATGCCACGGCTCGTCATGGAACACCTGAGGATATCCACTACCAAACACATTCGACGCATAGGATCGGTAGGAACTTACGAAACCACGAGAAGTGCTTCGTTTGTGATGCGAGGTTGTTTTTGATAACACCTCAAAGGGTTTGTCTTATTTGTAATAGAAGGTAAATTTTATTACAAGTAAGACAAGTTGGGAGAGCTTATAACGTTTATGCAAACGATGTTCATTTCAACATGAAGTGGGGATGGTTTGCTTAAATGCTAGAGCTGGAGTACACAATGAAAGATTGGTCTTTGGCTGGTGTACACAAACAGAGGCGTTGTCATATGGGGCCTCTGTTTCTCTCAAAACTCATAGTTAGCACGACATTTACAGCGCCGATTTAACCCTCATTCTCACTCCGAAATCTTACTATATAAACGATGACAGAACATTCAAATATTATTATCCCCCACTACAATGTTAGCATATAAATACTAGTTCAGCTTCACAATTAATTCATATACATCTTGGACATGGCCCAAGAAAGACCTGCAAGCCGTGGCTCGTCGCTGTTTAGCGATGAGACTGAATATGTTCCTCGACCCCAAGAAGGACCTGCAAGCCGTGGCTCGTCGCTGTTTAGCGATGAGACTGAAATTGTTGCTCGACCCAACATACCGCCACCATCGAGGAGAGTTGCAAATGTTGAGACCACTGGACCGGCAGACTCCACATCGGATGCGGGACCGGTAGAAGTCAGCGATGACTTTAGCGGTTCAGCCGATTCCACATCTTGGTGGGATTTTGAAGATGATATGGATGCCGGTCCTGCGGACTCAACCACTCCGTAGAAGGACTACGATAAGTCCTATTCTCTTTCCTATGCGACCGCCCGAACCCTGACCCACCCCAACCCCCTTCCCCAGGTCCTCTTCGGAGGGCCACATAAAGACTTGAGCGTAGTTAGTTGTTAAATGTCAATTTCGTTGATCGGAATATTAGTACACAATGAAAGATTGGTCTTTGGCTGGTGTACAGAAACTGAGACGTTGTCATATGGTGCCTCTGTTTCTCTCAAAACTTATAGTTAAGTCGTTTACAACACTGATTTTACCCCCACTACCATTCCCACTACGAAATTTTACTATAAAAACGATGACAATACTGATGTAGCTCATACTTGGTTCAATCTTTCAACCATTACGATGGCTGATGAAGGAATTGAACGCGACTTTGAAGGGCGTTGCTGGGTGTATTCCTACTATTATGGTGACAGAGACGCTGTGGCATGTGTGAAATGCTGGGATTCGTGGTATCGTGTTCGGGACTATAGCCCCGAAAGAATCATCCGACATGTCTCGTGGAGTAATGAGGAGGCGCAGCAGCAACCGCCATCAACCATATGTAAGCTTTGCAGTAAACCTGTCTTCATCATAATGGAGACGGAGAGCTGCTTGGTATGTAACAGTAGTTAAGTCTTCACTTAACCATTGTTACATATCAAGTAGTATCGATACACCCCCAACCTCCACACCTACCTCGGTCCCGAAAGGGACCAAAAAAAGACTTTGATCGTAGTTTAGTTGTCACTTATTTGTGTGCAATATTGTGTTTAAAAAATATGATATTTACATGCTAAGTGTATAAGTTTGGTAACATGTGAAAACATAATATGTTTTATACAGACTTTTATTTTTTCGAGCAGTCTAGTTCTTTATTGAATAAATTTAGGAATTTATTATGATTTATATTTTTATATCACAATTAGGTGCAAATTAATGCTGGCTAGCTAGCTAGAGAAAGTGTATTTATTACTAACGAATAATAAAAAAAAAAACCAAGTAAATAATCATATATTTTTTATTAGTAGCAGTTTTTATAATTGTATAATAATTTTACGTTGGATGCAGCGCAGTGCCAGGCCTGGGCACTTTTATGGAAAAAACACTCGGGAATCTTCTTAAATGTACTTAGTTTCGGTTGTCGCTCACAGGGAATATTGATGATAATTTTTTCACTTATAAACTTTTTAAGAAAATTTGCTTTCTGTGTTCCTTTTACGTAGATCCTGGGTATTTGATACAAATCCAACACATGTTTCAATATATTATTAATTTCGCAGAGTTCCAAATTTCCGGAATCCCACTTCAGTCCATGGTAATCTTCGGCATATTTGACAGTCTTAAGCTCATCAACAGACAACATATTTTTATGAAAAGGAGCTTTAAATAAATAATTTGATATTCGAACGCCATCGTAAATGGCTAATTCTTTTGGGAAAAATGCAAAAGAACATTGAAAGCCCTGTATGTCAATAAAAAGATCTGAATGATGTTCCGCCATCGTAGCTTGCAACTAACTGATGTATTTACCGCGAGAATGATGATTTTACCTATTCGATTGGATCCATGCTTTAATCTGTTAGTAGGAAAATTCCTTATAACTTAGTTTGTTTATGTGCGCGGTCTCGTAATGCGCATGTGTGAGCCCTTTTTTACTCTATAAATACGTTAGTCGCCCCAAGAGAGCACCATTCCATCACGAACTTCAACATGGAAAACATCGTGAAGTATCTGCAGGAGAGATTCCCCAATAAGGAGTTTGCGGTGGTAAAACCTACCGCAATTAAGGAGCGGCGGCAGTGTGTGAAATGCAGCAAGTGGCGCATACACATGGACCCTTCGGGATTATATCGCAGGTGTTGTGCGACATGCAAAAGGTTGCGGTTGAGCACAAGAAGATGGTGCTCACACCACCCGAGGCCGGTTGCGCAGCAGTCAAGACGTGCTGCACCTAGACCAAGACCGGTCGCGGCAACAACTCCACGGCCAGCACAGGCCGCCGTTCCCGATCCCCCCCAGCCTTATCGAGCTGCACCCCGCTCGATCTTGGTTGCCCGTGGTGAGGTGCCTAGGAATTAGGCCCTTACAACTACCCTGCACTACCCGGCCCTTTTCAGGGCCACAGAAAGACTTATCGTAGTTTAGTTGTGACCTAGTGTGTCATATTGTGTTTAATACAAATACAATATTTCAATGCAAAGTGAACAAGTTTTTGTATTTTAACTTTAAATAATTTTTTTCGGGCACTTACAGACATTTTACAAAAAAATGTTATAGTGCAAAATTATTTCATTTATTGAGAAGAATCGATTCCAACCTTTATTTTGTGTAAATATTTTCAAAACTGTGAATTATAGCGTCTGCACATGATTTTCAACTTTAAATAATTTTTTTCGGGCACTTACAGTCATTTTACAAAAAAATTTTATGGCGCAAAATTGTTTCATTTATTGAGAAGAATCGATTCCCACCTTTATTTTGTGTAAATATTTTCAAAACTGTGAATTATAGCGTCTGCGCATGATTTTCAACTTTAAATAATTTTTTTCGCGCACTTACAGACATTTTACAAAAAAATTTTATGGCGCAAAATTGTTTCATTTATTGAGAAGAATCGATTCCCACCTTTATTTTGTGTAAATATTTTCAAAACTGTGAATTATAGCGTCTGCGCATGATTTTCAACTTTAAATAATTTTTTTCGCGCACTTACAGACATTTTACAAAAAAATTTTATGGCGCAAAATTGTTTCATTTATTAAGGAGAATCGATTTCCAATTTCATTTCTTCGGTTTTTTAAAAAATTAGCGCTTTAAACCCTACTGCGCAGGCTTTGAGACTTATATATATATGTCGGGCTCTCGCCCGACACACGACTACCTGCCTAGCCTCCCCACCACGCCACTCCCTCCTTCCCACCCCTTCCCCCGATGGTCGAACAAGCGTTTTCCGGATAGTCCACTTCACTTTTTTACTTCCTTGTATATGATATCTGCTTCATTTTCTTGAAAATTTTGAGATTTTTCCCCATATCATATGTAAATTTTAATTTTTTCCCGTTATATTTTCAAAAATATTTGACCCGTGTCGCGGCGTTTTTTTCTATTTCTATCCGTTCCGACGCTGCGAGGCGTCAAAGTTGCAAAAAAACAAAATTTTTAAAAAACATTTTTTTTTAAATTTACTTTTTGAATTTTGAAAATTGGATTCTTATTCACAAAGCTTGCCCCTACAACTTTTCCAAACAGGCTATTACCCTTCCGTTTATCGTTTTTTTGCAAATGACGCACAAAGTCAACATTTGTCATTAAAAAAAAAATGGGAAATTATATCGGCCGTACAAATTTTTTCCTCACCTTTTTCATAATTTTATGACAAGATTCCCGTAGAAACGGTTGCACTCTAAAATTTTTACCTAACAGAATTTTCCCTAAAGTGGACGGTTTTCCTCGAAACAAATTCTAAACTTTCTTACAATTTTCCGAAATTTTCACGTTTTTCCCAAAAAAAAATTTTTTTTCCAGTCATGCTTTAAAAAATATTTGACCCGTGTTCGCGCGTTTTTTTCTATTTCTATCCGTCTCGACGCTATAAGACGTCAAAGTTACAAAAAACAGGGTTGGCTGAAAACCCCGTTTTTAAAGCTCAATATTTTTTTAATTTGAAAATCGGATTCATCAACACAAAAATTCTCTCTAAAAAATTCCCAAATACATTTTTTTGGCTAAAATCTATAGTTTTCCTACAAATTGCAATTATTAATAGGGGCGGTACCATGCACCCTAAAAATAAGGGTTTATTTTCCATATGAATCCTACGAAAAATTTTTATTCTCTAAATAAGTTTATAACAATGATGGTACTACCTGGATTATCTAATGCAATAAATGAAATTTAAAAATGAGAACTTGCACTTTACGCTAAGCTAAACATTTTTAGTTCTATACTTCATGTCGCTAAAATGAAGGGAAATGCCTTAAAAAAATTAAAATTGTTTATAACAATGATGGTACTACCTGGATTATTTAATGCAATTAATGAAATTTAAATATGAGGACTTGCACTTTACGCTAAGCTAAACATTTTTAGTTCTATACTTCATGTCGCTAAAATGAAGGGAAATGCCTTAAAAAAATTAAAATTGTTTATAACAATGATGGTACTACCTGGATTATCTAATGCAATAAATGAAATTTAAAAATGAGAACTTGCACTTTACGCTAAGCTAAACATTTTTAGTTCTATATTTCATGTCGGTAAAATGAAGGGAAATGCCTTAAAAAAATTAAAATTGTTTATAACAATGATGGTACTACCTGGATTATCTAATGCAATAAATAAAATTAAAAAATGAGAACTTGCACTTTACGCTAAGCTAAACATTTTTAGTTCTATACTTCATGTCGCTAAAATGAAGGGAAATGCCTTCAAAAAATTAAAATTGTTTATAACAATGATGGTACTACCTGGATTATTTAATGCAATTAATGAAATTTAAATATGAGGACTTGCACTTTACGCTAAGCTAAACATTTTTAGTTCTATACTTCATGTCGCTAAAATGAAGGGAAATGCCTTAAAAAAATGAAAATTGTTTATAACAATGATGGTACTACCTGGATTATCTAATGCAATAAATGAAATTTAAAAATGAGAACTTGCACTTTACGCTAAGCTAAACATTTTTAGTTCTATACTTCATGTCGCTAAAATGAAGGGAAATGCCTTAAAAAAATTAAAATTGTTTATAACAATGATGGTACTACCTGGATTATTTAATGCAACAAATGAAATTTGAAAATGAGGACTTATACATTAGGGCGGCCCAAACAATTTTAGTTCTTATTTTCTTGCTATAAAGTTAAGCCAAATACCTAGAAAAATTAATAAGAACCCATTCCAATTAAGTAGGTGCACGTAATGCTTTCTTCCTGATAATTTAGTCTATTTATGTGTGTCTCTATGTACAGTTACATGCTGCGCATGTGGTTGACTTTTAAATTAGTTATCCTACATCCTAACTTTATTTAAATAAAACAACTTATATTTTATTATTGCAACATTTTTAATTTCCAAGTATATAGTATATACATATTTATATATTTACAATTATTACATACATACTGACTAATTTTTAAAATTAAAATTCTTACAACAATACACAACATACATTACTAATATCTACTTCTAAATTCTAAACAACAAACCTAAAACTAACTGCTAAACAATATATTACATTTCGGCGGAGTAGGGAAAGTGGCTAAAGTGTTTAAGCCGCTGCTTGCACTTTGCGACTTTCTCCTGCGCCGCCTTCATCTTTTGCCTTAAAATTAAAATTTGTCTATCGCAGTCCGTCACTACACTTTCACTTTGTTCCATCTCACTTATTATTGTTTGTCGCACTTTCAACGCTGCCGCAAGCGCGTCCCTTTGGCTGGGTGTAAATTCACCCAACCACTGAGGCTCGCCTTCCCCACTTGCAATATTTTCAATCCGTCGCTTCTTTAACGCTTTTATTGCAAGCGGAGATTGGGGTCTCTTAAAGGACAGCCTGTGCTCTGTCTCCTCATCCCCCTCGACGACAATAATTTCGGCCGTTGACGCTGCGGAGGAAGTTGGTTGGTCTGTTGGCGGAACACGAGCGGTATTTTTCTTCTGCTTCTTCTTCAGTGACAAACTCCGCAAGGTAGGCATCTTGAGAAGTTTCTCTAGTTTGCCGCCGCCACCACCACCACAACCAGCTGCTGGACTCGCCTCCTTCACAATTACGTCGCTGAGAATGACGACGTTCGACTCACGATCCTGCTGTTGACGGGTAGAAATCTCCGCCACCATCTCAGCACATGCCGCGTCCTCGGCCTGTTCCTCCGCACCCTGCTCGGTCAAGTTGCGCTGCTCCGACACCCATTCTTCCACCGTGCGTGGTGTTAACACTGATGAGGGGTCAAACCCATCTAGCATTGCTTCTTCAGCCGCACTACCGAAACTAAATAAAGACATTAGGTCACTCTCCATTTTTTAACTTTGTTTTTGGTCTTTAACGCCACTAACACAAGTCGTACAACAACTGCGAACTGATCCGCTGCTCGTGCGTCGCCTTCCTTTATACACGTCAAGACCACCCCCACTTCTCAAACCCAGCCAACAAGTTTACCCTCTTCGGTCTTTCTTGACGTCACGACTTCCCAAGGACGAAACTACTTCTACAGCGGATCGTTCGGGTCTCAACTAATTGAATAACTTATTTTATTCTTAAATTTACTTATTTTCCATAATTTCAGTTATATTACATATAAACACTTTTTTTTTCATCTTTCACTTACTAATGCAAACATGGCATTTTAGCTACTTTACATTTAAACTACTAAAACAGTTAATTAAAATATTATTAATATGGACTTTCCAGCGGGCAATTTTTTTTTATAAAAACAATTGTATTACGCGCAATAAATTTTCTGCATTACGTTCAGGATCTGACTTAAAAAACTCTATGTCTGCATGCCCCCAAGGTAGCGTTTTTGTGCTATTTGGAATTACATAACGTTTATCGTCGTTGTGCGACAGAGCAACTTTATTTATAACCTGCGTATAAACATCATGTAATTCACTTCGAAAGGTTTTCATTTTTCGAAATATTAACCCACCTTGTTCGACGATTTTCCGGTAATCATCTTGATAAAGTTCTTTCTCGATAACACACTTTTTAATCCCTTTAGCTTTTTTCAATTCGTTGCCTACAGATTTTACATAGTAAGCTTTGGCTCCAGTGCCATAAAAAGAAATTATTGGATCACCTGGAAATTCATCCTTCATCCTACCCAATACGGATTTACTTTTAACTATATTGAACTTATTTTCTTCTGGGTAGTTTGATGTATCGAACATGTTTGGGTTTTCTGTTATTGTGCGATAAAAATTATCGGTCGACACTTTTATTATAAGCGAATCCGTGTCGGTGTAAAGTAGGGAAGCATTATTGCCAAACTTTTTCTTAATGAAGTTATAGAAAAAATCATAAATTACTGTTTTTGATATGTCCAATATGGAAAATCCTATATATATTGGTTTATTGTACATAATTTTTAATTTATCCATGTGAATCGCAACAAAGTTTTCAGAAAATATGGAGCGGCTATTGAAATTCGGGCGAGAAATTAATGCCCTAGCTCCAACTTTACCGCGACTACTTTCCCATTGAGTAATCAATTTAATGTCTTTTCGCTTTTCCACGTTTTCCATGGTCTTACCAAAAACAGCATTTATTATTAATTTAAAAAGGTCTTTACCAAATTTTGTTGTGGCTGAGTTTCGCAGTTCAGTGTTAAAGTCAATGTATTTCTTTAGCCACTTAGATTGATCGAATTTTAACACTCTATGAGTTTGCATTACCATTAGACCGTTGCAGATGGCTTGTTTTAGCGTTCTATAGTGAACAACATATCTCTTTTTGTCGTTTAAATTCGGAATTAGTTTTGGTAATTTTGCTGTCTCGGTAGGAGGTATTATGTTTTCTACTAAGAACGGAAGATCAGAATGTGCATCATGTAATTCTTCAGGGTAATGAACATCCACTTCGAAAACATATCCTTGCGGGCTATCATCGTCAACAGCCAAAATATTTAAATCAAGTATTTCACCTGCTGAGAGCCATCTAAAACCGCCTAATGGTAAAGTTTGGGACATACTATGACCGTATAGGTTTGTTGCATCCAGATAGCTTATAAATGAAGAAGGCTCGTTGGGGTCAAAATTTGGTAAAAATGAATTATTGGCAATATGCATTCTATCTGTACACTGACTTATGCCACCGCGAATTCCCTTTTGGAAAAAATGAATTATATCAATATCCGTTAGCAGTTCTAACTCCACCTTGGTCATGCGCAACATACAATCAAATGATAAACTTGGAAGGGTAAAATACTGCGCAGGATCGAGTTTGTAAACTTTTAAACATGTATCGCGAAATTGCTCAAAAACATCAGTTAATAACAATACGTCAGACTTTAAATATAAATCCGAATAATCACCCAAATTCTTACATGCAAACAAGCGCCACACTTCTTTAGCCCTTACATAGCACTCATCACTGATATGCTCTTCTCGTAAATTATCATAAAATTCATTTTTTGTTGGAAGATTGCAATTATTCATTTTATCGATAGAATCAATAAAACTATAGGGAAAAACGCCTTTTTGACGCATTAAATTAAATTCATCATCGTTAACAAAATGTTTTCGAGTTTCTCTAAATTCATTAGCATTTAAACCATTACCCAAATTTTCCAGAGATGCTGATAAAAATTTAAAGCTGTCAATAAATCGCAACTTTAAATTTTTCCGCTTGGTTTGCCCGGTTTTTCGATCAATGTAGTCATGCATGTAAATACTCTTTGTGAATGATACATATTTCTCCTTACTTTGAGCTATAACTTCAATTTTGTCACCATATCGACATAATTCCTTTATAAACATGTGGCTGTCATAACCACTTAAATTGTGGAAAATAATGGGGATAAAGTTTGGTATTTGATAATTTAAATTACAAATGGAATGTGCGGCACCATATCTTTTCTTGCCAGTTATGTGGCAATGGTCTTTAACTTTACCATCATTACCCTCAAAGGATCGCTCACATATCCCACATGTCGTAGCATTTTCAAATTCTTGTTGCTCAGTGGCTGTTAAATGGTGCATTGGTTTTATATCTTTCAAATATGTATTATAAAGGAACCTTAAATCTGTCTCGATACGATCCACAAAAACTTTGGCGGCATCAGTGCCCCGATATAGCTCAAACTTGGATAAGGAATCATCAAAAGAGCATTTAATTAAATATGCAAAAGAGTATGGCTCATGTTTTAAACTTTTAACAGTATAAGAATTTTGATTATTTGGTTCTACTGTCTCGATAGGTTTTAAAACGGATTCAAAATCCGCGTAAACAACAAAGGGAACACGCATTTGTTTTTCGATACCCTCAAATTTTAAAATATTTTCAGGTACACTCTTCCCAAATTTATCTATTTTGCGATCCATTGAGGGTGTCAGCGCATAGATATGCTTACAGTCATGCTTTTGATGTAATATTAAAGCTCCTGGTGAGCCGAAGGAGATTAAACACCCATCACAAAAATATAATTGCCCATTATGTTTCGATATTTGACTGGAAACTAAACGAGACAAATCTTTTATCCAACAGTAATGACTTTTTATACAGTTTTCTTCACAAACATGCTCATCATCGGAATTTTTAATATTACAATCCTCAGTTATTAACAATAAATTTACATGTATTGGTAGCTTTTCTGTAGCATATCGTAATGGGCCGACAACCTCATAAAGTATTTTATTATTTTTAAAATAAGATTCTAGACCATATACATTAACGGAAATATTATTTAAAGCCTCAAACTTTTTTATGTCACACAATTTTACTGGAAAATCCATACCTGTAAAGTTCAATGAGGTGCTGTAGTGCGGGTAGGAACTAAGTTGTGAGGGATCTGCGACTACCGGAAATAATGCTGACATTATGGCCCAAGCAAAACAACACTGGTCCTGATTCATCACATTGATAATAGCTTTCTTGTATTCGATAAATCTTGGCAACTTTATGTAGGATGAACCACCAATGGGTGCATACTTATTAATATTCACCTCCAAGTATAGAATTTTTTCTAGGGCCCACCCTGCAAAACAAAAAAAGGATAATTAAATTATCGTATTTCACATTAAAACTAACTATAAAGGGAAACTTTTCTATTCTACCATACCTGAATCTTTCTCTTGAAATTCTGTAGACTGCACCTTCATTGCCTCTACAAATGATTTGTAAACATCCATCAAATCGCTTCCTACCGCAACTATTTCATTGCTGGTATTAAAAGATTTCTCACTAAACAATTCCTGCGTTGGAAGAAAATATCTGCCGACAACCACCATATTTATTTTCAACGTATGTTCTCTACGTAGTATCTCCATTATTAACTGCAACACTTTCGATTCAATTTCAGCAAAAAATGCTGAATAGTCCACATGTTCATTTTCACTGCTAATATGATATGATGCGATTCTATTTTTAAATGCAGAATTTATTAGCTGAACACCATCACAGAGTGGCACACAAGATTTATTTTTATGGTCTGACGTTCTTGAATGGGCTGACATCTGTCCACGTGGAACCATTACGTCACATACTGCACAATTCTGCATAGTTGATGTAGATGCACCACCATCAATTCTTCGCCGCTTATCTCCAACAACAGCATTATCAAATCTTTTTCCACAAGATTCTCTTTGATGTCGTAACATATTAGCTGAGCGAGTAAACGACATATCACACTTTTCACACTTGTAATAATTCATGATTGCTAACTATACAATTCACAAACTCGGAACTTGCACTAAGAAATGAAACGACTCCAACTCGTTTATATAGATGGCAAGCAGGTGTGCACTATAATTGTCAAGGTCACAAAATCAAGTTCAAGATCAAGGTCAAAGCCAAGGGCAAGTTCAAAGTCAAGGTCAAGTTCAAGGTCAAAGTCAAGGTCAAGGTCAAAGTCAAGGTCAAGGTCAAGTTCAAGGTCAAGGTCAAGTTCAAGGTCAAGGTCAAGGTCAAGGTCAAGGTCAAGGTCAAGGTCAAGGTCAAGGTCAAGTTCAAGGTCAAGGTCAAAGTCAAGTTCAAGGTCAAGGTCAAATCCGGGTTAGTCGAGGTTATCCAAGGTCAAGGTCATTCGGGTTACGTCAAGGTTATCCAAGGTCAAGGTCATTCGGGTTAGGTCAAGGTCATCCAAGGTCATTCGGGTTAGGTCAAGGTCATCCAAGGTCAAGGTCATTCGGGTTAGGTCAAGGTCATCCAAGGTCATTCGGGTTAGGTCAAGGTCATCCAAGGTCAAGGTCATTCGGGTTAGGTCAAGGTCATCCAAGGTCATTCGGGTTAGGTCAAGGTCAAGGTCATAAAAAGTGGAGGGGGGATCCGCAGTTCTCTCAAACTTTGACTACTCAAGTTGACACCTACTTCCGGTATAACCGGAAGTGTCACCCTCTTCAAAATATTTTAGCCGGGTTGCCCCCAGCAACTTTAGCATAGGTACTGTCAAATTTGGAAAAATTTTCTATGTATAGTTTTCCATATATAGATCGAGGCGGTTCCCGGTGGGACACCCTCTATGCCTCTATAGATGTAGAGAGCTATATTTTCAAGCCGACCCTGCGCCCATTTATTGCGGTTTGAAGATGATGGGATCTACACAATGGGTAAGGTGACCAACGGTCCTGATTTACCCAGGACGAGTTTAGGTTAGTTCTGATTTCTCCTAATTTTTCCCGATTTTAAACAGTCTAAGTCTAAGGCTAAGGAAAAAAGGAAAGTATTGTATTTTTGACAGTATTAACTGGTTAAGAAATATTTAAGTGCCTATTTCTTTAGAGTAAGTTCATCCATTAAACGCTTTAAAATTCCAAACATGCAAAAAATTTTATTATAAAAGTAAGGATCGACAGATTTCGTTAACACTTTTTGACATAAATATTTCTAATCTCCAAATTCTGTTTAAAAGCTCGCACTGTGAGTGATGTAACTCCTCGTGTAGCTCAAAAGTTTCTTCGATAGAAAAATTATTTTTTTGGGCGGTTTTTTTCAGTTTTGGAAAGTTGGTCACCATAACAATGGAATTTAATCAGGTAGTTGATTTATTGCAGTAAAGGTCAACGATATAATGTAAACTTTACTATAACAGTTTTTTTCTATATCTCATTTATAATTCGAAATATCCACGCACTAAATGGCCACCCTGTACAAAAGCTATTAATCACGTACTGTAATTTCTAGCCGAACTAGGATAAATTCTAAGACGGAACTAGAAATATTCTCTAGTGAAGTCATTTGAATCAGTAAACAGTTGTTGTGACCTTTGCCTTATTTAGGTGTTCGTTTGTGCCGTCACTTACTCCCACTTATGTACAACAGTTTAAACAGCGAGTTAACCTAAAAACGAGTCATCGTTTTGTCTATACAGGGTCTATAAAATTAAAAGAAGTAAGTGATAGGAACTTAAGAAATAAAAATGTATTGAAAAAAGAACACGAATTCTAAATGTGTCATTCAAAAAGTTTAGTGTCGCCACAAAAAAAAAAGTTGTGGGGTTAAACTGTTCGTGACCAAAATAAAAGCAACTATAAAACTCATTTAAGTAAATTTATAGCTAATATTAAAAGTACCATTGATTATTGCTTGCTATCTCCTGAAGAAATTTTTATTGTTTTTTTAATCTGGAAAACTTAGGGTATAGGTACATTTAAACAGGGCAATATATAAAATATATATAAAAAAACATGGGTCAACGCAACGGTTTAATGCAGATCCATCACATAAAAATAATATTATTTTTTATGCAGTAAAATCTCTTAATAGCGACCACCCTCGGGGAATCAAATGTTGGTCGGTTAACAGGGGTGGTCGGTTAATAGAGAAAAATTGAAACAACTGGTCTGCATTTGACAGCGTTTGTTTCTTAATAAGTATCTACACATATGTAAATAATTTTTTCCACTACTAACCTATAACATCGTCATTATTGACCGATTATTAACGTTAGAAATCGTTTTTCTCTACCTTATAAGTTATTATTGACCATGGTCAATAATAAGGCATTCAAATCCATTATTGACCGATCTTCAAGAATTTATTTGAACGCAGGTAACTTGATTTAAAAAAAAAAAACGGAAAACTCGTGAAATCTGATGACATAAATGAACAAAAATTGACATTGACATTGACAAAATATTCGATGAAAATTCAGCTTAGAAGGTATATTTATTAAAAGGGTGAAATACTTAAGACAAATTGATGGAGGCAAATTAGGAACCCCCGTATTTCCGAAACGGCTGAAAATAAATATCAACAACTATATAGTTTTAGAATCGGATCGCCAAATGCAATTGAATCGTCTAGTTATTTATGAGGGTTGCCTTTTAAAAAAATTCAATATGGCGTCGTATCTGTCACTTTTTGACATCTGTCGGATTTGACTATAGCATAGATCGCTTGCTCACGGGAAATTTTGTCACTTTAAAAAAAATTAAGTTGTTCAGCTTAGAAGGTATATTTATTAAACGGGTGAAATACTTAAGACAAATTGATGGAGGCAAATTAGGAACCCCCGTATTTCCGAAACGGCTGAAAATAAATATCAACAACTATATAGTTTTAGAATCGGATCGCCAAATGCAATTGAATCGTCTAGTTATTTATGAGGGTTGCCATTTAAAAAAATTCAAAATGGCGTCGTATCTGTCACTTTTTGACATCTGTCGGATTTGACTATAGCGTAGATCGCTTGTTCACGGGAAATTATGTCACTGTGAAAAAAAATTAAGGTGTTCAGCTTAGAAGGTCTATTTATTAAAAGGGTGAGACACTTAAAAGACAAAATCGATGGAGGCAAATTAGGAACCCCGTATTTCCGAAACGGCTGAAAATAAATATCAACAACTATAAAGTTTTAGAATCGGATCGCCAAATGCAATTAAATCGTCTAGTTATTTATGAGGGTTGCCTTTTAAAAAAATTCAATATGGCGTCGTATCTGTCACTTTTTGACCTCTGTCGGATTTGACTATAGCATAGATCGCTTGCTCACGGGAAATTTTGTCACTGTGAAAAAAATTAAGTTGTTCAGCTTAGAAGGTATATTTATTAAACGGGTGAAATACTTAAGACAAATTGATGTAGGCAAATTAGGAACCCCCGTATTTCCGAAATGGCTGAAAATAAATATCAACAACTATATAGTTTTAGAATCGGATCGCCAAATGCAATTGAATCGTCTAGTTATTTATGAGGGTTGCCATTTAAAAAAATTCAATATGGCGTCGTATCTGTCACTTTTTGACCTCTGTCGGATTTGACTATAGCATAGATCGCTTGCTCACGGGAAATTTTGTCACTGTGAAAAAAATTAAGTTGTTCAGCTTAGAAGGTATATTTATTAAAAGGGTGAAATACTTAAGACAAATTGATGGAGGCAAATTAGGAACCCCCGTATTTTCGAAACGGCTGAAAATAAATATCAACAACTATATAGTTTTAGAATCGGATCGCCAAATGCAATTGAATCGTCTAGTTATTTATGAGGGTTGCCATTTAAAAAAATTCAATATGGCGTCGTATCTGTCACTTTTTGACATCTGTCGGATTTGACTATAGCATAGATCGCTTGCTCACGGGAAATTTTGTCACTGTGAAAAAAATTAAGTTGTTCAGCTTAGAAGGTATATTTATTAAACGGGTGAAATACTTAAGACAAATTGATGGAGGCAAATTAGGAACCCCCGTATTTCCGAAACGGCTGAAAATAAATATCAACAACTATATAGTTTTAGAATCGGATCGCCAAATGCAATTGAATCGTCTAGTTATTTATGAGGGTTGCCATTTAAAAAAATTCAATATGGCGTCGTATCTGTCACTTTTTGACATCTGTCGGATTTGACTATAGCATAGATCGCTTGCTCACGGGAAATTTTGTCACTGTGAAAAAAATTAAGTTGTTCAGCTTAGAAGGTATATTTATTAAAAGGGTGAAATACTTAAGACAAATTGATGGAGGCAAATTAGGAACCCCCGTATTTCCGAAACGGCTGAAAATAAATATCAACAACTATATAGTTTTAGAATCGGATCGCCAAATGCAAATGAATCGTCTAGTTATTTATGAGGGTTGCCTTTTAAAAAAATTCAATATGGCGTCGTATCTGTCACTTTTTGACATCTGTCGGATTTGACTATAGCATAGATAGCTTGCTCATG
Organism: Polydrusus tereticollis; assembly: GCA_963920685.1. Taxonomy (NCBI): domain Eukaryota; kingdom Metazoa; phylum Arthropoda; class Insecta; order Coleoptera; family Curculionidae; genus Polydrusus; species Polydrusus tereticollis. The sequence continues at coordinate 24,552,077 of OY987328.1, forward strand.
GGAAATTTTGTCACTGTGAAAAAATTAAGTTGTTCAGCTTAGAAGGTCTATTTATTAAAAGGGTGAAATACTTAAGACAAATTGATGGAGGCAAATTAGGAACCCCCGTATTTCCGAAATGGCTGAAAATAAATATCAACAACTATAAAGTTTTAGAATCGGATCGCCAAATGCAATTCAATCGTCTAGTTATTTATGAGGGTTGCCATTTAAAAAAATTCAATATGGCGTCGTATCTGTCACTTTTTGACATCTGTCGGATTTGACTATAGCATAGATCGCTTGCTCACGGGAAATTTTGTCACTGTGAAAAAAATTAAGTTGTTCAGCTTAGAAGGTCTATTTATTAAAAGGGTGAAATACTTAAGACAAATTGATGGAGGCAAATTAGGAACCCCCGTATTTCCGAAACGGCTGAAAATAAATATCAACAACTATATAGTTTTAGAATCGGATCGCCAAATGCAATTGAATCGTCTAGTTATTTATGAGGGTTGCCATTTAAAAAAATTCAATATGGCGTCGTATCTGTCACTTTTTGACATCTGTCGGATTTGACTATAGCATAGATCGCTTGCTCACGGGAAATTTTGTCACTGTGAAAAAAATTAAGTTGTTCAGCTTAGAAGGTCTATTTATTAAAAGGGTGAAATACTTAAGACAAATTGATGGAGGCAAATTAGGAACCCCCGTATTTCCGAAATGGCTGAAAATAAATATCAACAACTATAAAGTTTTAGAATCGGATCGCCAAATGCAATTCAATCGTCTAGTTATTTATGAGGGTTGCCATTTAAAAAAATTCAATATGGCGTCGTATCTGTCACTTTTTGACATCTGTCGGATTTGACTATAGCATAGATTGCTTGCTCACGGGAAATTTTGTCACTGTGAAAAAAATTAAGTTGTTCAGCTTAGAAGGTATATTTATTAAAAGGGTGAAATACTTAAAGACAAATTAATGGAGGCAAATTAGGAACCCCCGTATTTCCGAAATGGCTGAAAATAAATATCAACAACTATAAAGTTTTAGAATCGGATCGCCAAATGCAATTGAATCGTCTAGTTATTTATGAGGGTTGCCATTTAAAAAAATTCAATATGGCGTCGTATCTGTCACTTTTTGACATCTGTCGGATTTGACTATAGCATAGATTGCTTGCTCACGGGAAATTTTGTCACTGTGAAAAAAATTAAGTTGTTCAGCTTAGAAGGTATATTTATTAAAAGGGTGAAATACTTAAAGACAAATTAATGGAGGCAAATTAGGAACCCCCGTATTTTCGAAACGGCTGAAAATAAATATCAACAACTATATAGTTTTAGAATCGGATCGCCAAATGCAATTGAATCGTCTAGTTATTTATGAGGGTTGCCATTTAAAAAAATTCAATATGGCGTCGTATCTGTCACTTTTTGACATCTGTCGGATTTGACTATAGCATAGATCGCTTGCTCACGGGAAATTTTGTCACTGTGAAAAAAATTAAGTTGTTCAGCTTAGAAGGTATATTTATTAAAAGGGTGAAATACTTAAGACAAATTGATGGAGGCAAATTAGGAACCCCCGTATTTCCGAAACGGCTGAAAATAAATATCAACAACTATATAGTTTTAGAATCGGATCGCCAAATGCAAATGAATCGTCTAGTTATTTATGAGGGTTGCCTTTTAAAAAAATTCAATATGGCGTCGTATCTGTCACTTTTTGACATCTGTCGGATTTGACTATAGCATAGATAGCTTGCTCATGGGAAATTTTGTCACTGTGAAAAAATTAAGTTGTTCAGCTTAGAAGGTCTATTTATTAAAAGGGTGAAATACTTAAGACAAATTGATGGAGGCAAATTAGGAACCCCCGTATTTCCGAAATGGCTGAAAATAAATATCAACAACTATAAAGTTTTAGAATCGGATCGCCAAATGCAATTCAATCGTCTAGTTATTTATGAGGGTTGCCATTTAAAAAAATTCAATATGGCGTCGTATCTGTCACTTTTTGACATCTGTCGGATTTGACTATAGCATAGATCGCTTGCTCACGGGAAATTTTGTCACTGTGAAAAAAATTAAGTTGTTCAGCTTAGAAGGTCTATTTATTAAAAGGGTGAAATACTTAAGACAAATTGATGGAGGCAAATTAGGAACCCCCGTATTTCCGAAATGGCTGAAAATAAATATCAACAACTATAAAGTTTTAGAATCGGATCGCCAAATGCAATTCAATCGTCTAGTTATTTATGAGGGTTGCCATTTAAAAAAATTCAATATGGCGTCGTATCTGTCACTTTTTGACATCTGTCGGATTTGACTATAGCATAGATTGCTTGCTCACGGGAAATTTTGTCACTGTGAAAAAAATTAAGTTGTTCAGCTTAGAAGGTATATTTATTAAAAGGGTGAAATACTTAAAGACAAATTAATGGAGGCAAATTAGGAACCCCCGTATTTCCGAAATGGCTGAAAATAAATATCAACAACTATAAAGTTTTAGAATCGGATCGCCAAATGCAATTGAATCGTCTAGTTATTTATGAGGGTTGCCATTTAAAAAAATTCAATATGGCGTCGTATCTGTCACTTTTTGACATCTGTCGGATTTGACTATAGCATAGATTGCTTGCTCACGGGAAATTTTGTCACTGTGAAAAAAATTAAGTTGTTCAGCTTAGAAGGTATATTTATTAAAAGGGTGAAATACTTAAAGACAAATTAATGGAGGCAAATTAGGAACCCCCGTATTTTCGAAACGGCTGAAAATAAATATCAACAACTATATAGTTTTAGAATCGGATCGCCAAATGCAATTGAATCGTCTAGTTATTTATGAGGGTTGCCATTTAAAAAAATTCAATATGGCGTCGTATCTGTCACTTTTTGACATCTGTCGGATTTGACTATAGCATAGATCGCTTGCTCACGGGAAATTTTGTCACTGTGAAAAAAATTAAGTTGTTCAGCTTAGAAGGTATATTTATTAAAAGGGTGAAATACTTAAGACAAATTGATGGAGGCAAATTAGGAACCCCCGTATTTCCGAAACGGCTGAAAATAAATATCAACAACTATATAGTTTTAGAATCGGATCGCCAAATGCAAATGAATCGTCTAGTTATATATGAGGGTTGCCTTTTAAAAAAATTCAATATGGCGTCGTATCTGTCACTTTTTGACATCTGTCGGATTTGACTATAGCATAGATAGCTTGCTCATGGGAAATTTTGTCACTGTGAAAAAATTAAGTTGTTCAGCTTAGAAGGTCTATTTATTAAAAGGGTGAAATACTTAAGACAAATTGATGGAGGCAAATTAGGAACCCCCGTATTTCCGAAATGGCTGAAAATAAATATCAACAACTATAAAGTTTTAGAATCGGATCGCCAAATGCAATTCAATCGTCTAGTTATTTATGAGGGTTGCCATTTAAAAAAATTCAATATGGCGTCGTATCTGTCACTTTTTGACATCTGTCGGATTTGACTATAGCATAGATCGCTTGCTCACGGGAAATTTTGTCACTGTGAAAAAAATTAAGTTGTTCAGCTTAGAAGGTCTATTTATTAAAAGGGTGAAATACTTAAGACAAATTGATGGAGGCAAATTAGGAACCCCCGTATTTCCGAAACGGCTGAAAATAAATATCAACAACTATATAGTTTTAGAATCGGATCGCCAAATGCAATTGAATCGTCTAGTTATTTATGAGGGTTGCCATTTAAAAAAATTCAATATGGCGTCGTATCTGTCACTTTTTGACATCTGTCGGATTTGACTATAGCATAGATCGCTTGCTCACGGGAAATTTTGTCACTGTGAAAAAAATTAAGTTGTTCAGCTTAGAAGGTCTATTTATTAAAAGGGTGAAATACTTAAGACAAATTGATGGAGGCAAATTAGGAACCCCCGTATTTCCGAAATGGCTGAAAATAAATATCAACAACTATAAAGTTTTAGAATCGGATCGCCAAATGCAATTCAATCGTCTAGTTATTTATGAGGGTTGCCATTTAAAAAAATTCAATATGGCGTCGTATCTGTCACTTTTTGACATCTGTCGGATTTGACTATAGCATAGATTGCTTGCTCACGGGAAATTTTGTCACTGTGAAAAAAATTAAGTTGTTCAGCTTAGAAGGTATATTTATTAAAAGGGTGAAATACTTAAAGACAAATTAATGGAGGCAAATTAGGAACCCCCGTATTTCCGAAATGGCTGAAAATAAATATCAACAACTATAAAGTTTTAGAATCGGATCGCCAAATGCAATTGAATCGTCTAGTTATTTATGAGGGTTGCCATTTAAAAAAATTCAATATGGCGTCGTATCTGTCACTTTTTGACATCTGTCGGATTTGACTATAGCATAGATTGCTTGCTCACGGGAAATTTTGTCACTGTGAAAAAAATTAAGTTGTTCAGCTTAGAAGGTATATTTATTAAAAGGGTGAAATACTTAAAGACAAATTAATGGAGGCAAATTAGGAACCCCCGTATTTTCGAAACGGCTGAAAATAAATATCAACAACTATATAGTTTTAGAATCGGATCGCCAAATGCAATTGAATCGTCTAGTTATTTATGAGGGTTGCCATTTAAAAAAATTCAATATGGCGTCGTATCTGTCACTTTTTGACATCTGTCGGATTTGACTATAGCATAGATCGCTTGCTCACGGGAAATTTTGTCACTGTGAAAAAAATTAAGTTGTTCAGCTTAGAAGGTATATTTATTAAAAGGGTGAAATACTTAAAGACAAATTAATGGAGGCAAATTAGGAACCCCCGTATTTTCGAAACGGCTGAAAATAAATATCAACAACTATATAGTTTTAGAATCGGATCGCCAAATGCAATTGAATCGTCTAGTTATTTATGAGGGTTGCCATTTAAAAAAATTCAATATGGCGTCGTATCTGTCACTTTTTGACATCTGTCGGATTTGACTATAGCATAGATCGCTTGCTCACGGGAAATTTTGTCACTGTGAAAAAAATTAAGTTGTTCAGCTTAGAAGGTATATTTATTAAAAGGGTGAAATACTTAAGACAAATTGATGGAGGCAAATTAGGAACCCCCGTATTTCCGAAACGGCTGAAAATAAATATCAACAACTATATAGTTTTAGAATCGGATCGCCAAATGCAATTGAATCGTCTAGTTATTTATGAGGGTTGCCTTTTAAAAAAATTCAATATGGCGTCGTATCTGTCACTTTTTGACATCTGTCGGATTTGACTATAGCATAGATCGCTTGCTCACGGGAAATTTTGTCACTGTGAAAAAAATTAAGTTGTTCAGCTTAGAAGGTATATTTATTAAAAGGGTGAAATACTTAAGACAAATTGATGGAGGCAAATTAGGAACCCCCGTATTTCCGAAACGGCTGAAAATAAATATCAACAACTATATAGTTTTAGAATCGGATCGCCAAATGCAATTGAATCGTCTAGTTATTTATGAGGGTTGCCATTTAAAAAAATTCAATATGGCGTCGTATCTGTCACTTTTTGACATCTGTCGGATTTGACTATAGCATAGATCGCTTGCTCACGGGAAATTTTGTCACTGTGAAAAAAATTAAGTTGTTCAGCTTAGAAGGTCTATTTATTAAAAGGGTGAAATACTTAAGACAAATTGATGGAGGCAAATTAGGAACCCCCGTATTTCCGAAATGGCTGAAAATAAATATCAACAACTATAAAGTTTTAGAATCGGATCGCCAAATGCAATTGAATCGTCTAGTTATTTATGAGGGTTGCCATTTAAAAAAATTCAATATGGCGTCGTATCTGTCACTTTTTGACATCTGTCGGATTTGACTATAGCATAGATTGCTTGCACACGGGAAATTTTGTCACTGTGAAAAAAATTAAGTTGTTCAGCTTAGAAGGTATATTTATTAAAAGGGTGAAATACTTAAGACAAATTGATGGAGGCAAATTAGGAACCCCCGTATTTCCGAAATGGCTGAAAATAAATATCAACAACTATAAAGTTTTAGAATCGGATCGCCAAATGCAATTGAATCGTCTAGTCATTTATGAGGGTTGCCAATTAAAAAAATTCAATATGGCGTCGTATCTGTCACTTTTTGACATCTGTCGGATTTGACTATAGCATAGATCGCTTGCTCACGGGAAATTTTGTCACTGTGAAAAAAATTAAGTTGTTCAGCTTAGAGGGTATATTTATTAAAAGGGTGAAATACTTAAGACAAATTGATGGAGGCAAATTAGGAACCCCCGTATTTCCGAAACGGCTGAAAATAAATATCAACAACTATATAGTTTTAGAATCGGATCGCCAAATGCAATTGAATCGTCTAGTTATTTATGAGGGTTGCCATTTAAAAAAATTCAATATGGCGTCGTATCTGTCACTTTTTGACATCTGTCGGATTTGACTATAGCATAGATCGCTTGCTCACGGGAAATTTTGTCACTGTGAAAAAAATTAAGTTGTTCAGCTTAGAAGGTATATTTATTAAAAGGGTGAAATACTTAAGACAAATTGATGGAGGCAAATTAGGAACCCCCGTATTTCCGAAACGGCTGAAAATAAATATCAACAACTATATAGTTTTAGAATCGGATCGCCAAATGCAATTGAATCGTCTAGTTATTTATGAGGGTTGCCATTTAAAAAAATTCAATATGGCGTCGTATCTGTCACTTTTTGACATCTGTCGGATTTGACTATAGCATAGATCGCTTGCTCACGGGAAATTTTGTCACTGTGAAAAAAATTAAGTTGTTCAGCTTAGAAGGTATATTTATTAAAAGGGTGAAATACTTAAGACAAATTGATGGAGGCAAATTAGGAACCCCCGTATTTTCGAAACGGCTGAAAATAAATATCAACAACTATATAGTTTTAGAATCGGATCGCCAAATGCAATTGAATCGTCTAGTTATTTATGAGGGTTGCCATTTAAAAAAATTCAATATGGCGTCGTATCTGTCACTTTTTGACATCTGTCGGATTTGACTATAGCATAGATCGCTTGCTCACGGGAAATTTTGTCACTGTGAAAAAAATTAAGTTGTTCAGCTTAGAAGGTCTATTTATTAAAAGGGTGAAATACTTAAGACAAATTGATGGAGGCAAATTAGGAACCCCCGTATTTCCGAAATGGCTGAAAATAAATATCAACAACTATAAAGTTTTAGAATCGGATCGCCAAATGCAATTGAATCGTCTAGTTATTTATGAGGGTTGCCATTTAAAAAAATTCAATATGGCGTCGTATCTGTCACTTTTTGACATCTGTCGGATTTGACTATAGCATAGATTGCTTGCACACGGGAAATTTTGTCACTGTGAAAAAAATTAAGTTGTTCAGCTTAGAAGGTATATTTATTAAAAGGGTGAAATACTTAAGACAAATTGATGGAGGCAAATTAGGAACCCCCGTATTTCCGAAATGGCTGAAAATAAATATCAACAACTATAAAGTTTTAGAATCGGATCGCCAAATGCAATTGAATCGTCTAGTCATTTATGAGGGTTGCCAATTAAAAAAATTCAATATGGCGTCGTATCTGTCACTTTTTGACATCTGTCGGATTTGACTATAGCATAGATCGCTTGCTCACGGGAAATTTTGTCACTGTGAAAAAAATTAAGTTGTTCAGCTTAGAGGGTATATTTATTAAAAGGGTGAAATACTTAAGACAAATTGATGGAGGCAAATTAGGAACCCCCGTATTTCCGAAACGGCTGAAAATAAATATCAACAACTATATAGTTTTAGAATCGGATCGCCAAATGCAATTGAATCGTCTAGTTATTTATGAGGGTTGCCATTTAAAAAAATTCAATATGGCGTCGTATCTGTCACTTTTTGACATCTGTCGGATTTGACTATAGCATAGATCGCTTGCTCACGGGAAATTTTGTCACTGTGAAAAAAATTAAGTTGTTCAGCTTAGAAGGTATATTTATTAAAAGGGTGAAATACTTAAGACAAATTGATGGAGGCAAATTAGGAACCCCCGTATTTTCGAAACGGCTGAAAATAAATATCAACAACTATATAGTTTTAGAATCGGATCGCCAAATGCAATTGAATCGTCTAGTTATTTATGAGGGTTGCCATTTAAAAAAATTCAATATGGCGTCGTATCTGTCACTTTTTGACATCTGTCGGATTTGACTATAGCATAGATCGCTTGCTCACGGGAAATTTTGTCACTGTGAAAAAAATTAAGTTGTTCAGCTTAGAAGGTATATTTATTAAACGGGTGAAATACTTAAGACAAATTGATGGAGGCAAATTAGGAACCCCCGTATTTCCGAAACGGCTGAAAATAAATATCAACAACTATAAAGTTTTAGAATCGGATCGCCAAATGCAATTGAATCGTCTAGTTATTTATGAGGGTTGCCAATTAAAAAAATTCAATATGGCGTCGTATCTGTCACTTTTTGACATCTGTCGGATTTGACTATAGCATAGATCGCTTGCTCACGGGAAATTTTGTCACTGTGAAAAAAATTAAGTTGTTCAGCTTAGAAGGTATATTTATTAAAAGGGTGAAATACTTAAGACAAATTGATGGAGGCAAATTAGGAACCCCCGTATTTCCGAAACGGCTGAAAATAAATATCAACAACTATATAGTTTTAGAATCGGATCGCCAAATGCAATTGAATCGTCTAGTTATTTATGAGGGTTGCCATTTAAAAAAATTCAATATGGCGTCGTATCTGTCACTTTTTGACATCTGTCGGATTTGACTATAGCATAGATCGCTTGCTCACGGGAAATTTTGTCACTGTGAAAAAAATTAAGTTGTTCAGCTTAGAAGGTATATTTATTAAAAGGGTGAAATACTTAAGACAAATTGATGGAGGCAAATTAGGAACCCCCGTATTTTCGAAACAACTGAAAATAAATATCAACAACTATATAGTTTTAGAATCGGATCGCCAAATGCAATTGAATCGTCTAGTTATTTATGAGGGTTGCCATTTAAAAAAATTCAATATGGCGTCGTATCTGTCACTTTTTGACATCTGTCGGATTTGACTATAGCATAGATCGCTTGCTCACGGGAAATTTTGTCACTGTGAAAAAAATTAAGTTGTTCAGCTTAGAAGGTATATTTATTAAACGGGTGAAATACTTAAGACAAATTGATGGAGGCAAATTAGGAACCCCCGTATTTCCGAAACGGCTGAAAATAAATATCAACAACTATATAGTTTTAGAATCGGATCGCCAAATGCAATTGAATCGTCTAGTTATTTATGAGGGTTGCCTTTTAAAAAAATTCAATATGGCGTCGTATCTGTCACTTTTTGACATCTGTCGGATTTGACTATAGCGTAGATCGCTTGTTCACGGGAAATTATGTCACTGTGAAAAAAAATTAAGGTGTTCAGCTCAGAAGGTCTATTTATTAAAAGGGTGAGACACTTAAAAGACAAAATCGATGGAGGCAAATTAGGAACCCCGTATTTCCGAAACGGCTGAAAATAAATATCAACAACTATAAAGTTTTAGAATCGGATCGCCAAATGCAATTAAATCGTCTAGTTATTTATGAGGGTTGCCTTTTAAAAAAATTCAATATGGCGTCGTATCTGTCACTTTTTGACATCTGTCGGATTTGACTATAGCATAGATCGCTTGCTCACGGGAAATTTTGTCACTGTGAAAAAAATTAAGTTGTTCAGCTTAGAAGGTTTTGTAGCTATCTTTTTGTGGAAAATAAGATTTTCCTCAAAAAGTGCTCAAGTGCAAACGGCAGCTCTACGTCGGTTTAGCAGATGGTCGCAGGCAAGGGATGCTTATCCTTTTAAGGGCGCCACTCAGTTTCAATTAGATTTCATGATCTTAGAGCTTCGGAACTGAGAAGTAAAGCTCTGATTTATAAGTTAAAAGTACTCAAAAAATAGAATAAAATACTGAGGTAAGCTTCAATCAATTTAATAAACAAAGTATAACCTGGTATAGTTACCACTAAACAAATATAGTTTAAAGCACCAAATTTTTTGGTTTGTACTGTGTACTGGAAATGGTACTTAAAGTAAAATTTGAGTTGGAAGTATTACAATGATAAAATTATGTTGAGAATGCTCGGATTCTGGTAATATTCTAAAAATAATCATTTAATGCATTAAAGCTTAAAAATTTCGATGTACCGTAATATATACATAAACCTTGTCTTTGGCCAAAGATTCACCCCTCTGCTATGTACACTTATATATACAGAAAATTGCATATAGGTTACCCGTGCCGAATATGGAAAATGTAAAACTGTAAAATTACTCAGAATACTTGCTTACAAAGAAAAGTAAAGAGAAAGATTTATACTTGAATCATTAACTGTTACGCAACTTGAATTTCTAAATGTTATTGTTTAAAATTATGCAATAAGGAGAATTAATAAAAAAGAACAAACTGGCCTTAGATCCATGGTTAAACCGGAACATCCAGTGGAATTCACAGGACTCTTGGTGGTACTGACTTAGCCCCAAACTGCTGAATCTAGGTGGTAGGTAGAGTCACTGGATCCTCGGACCGTCACCCATTTCTCTTAGGAACAGTTGGACGGCGTGGCCCAAGAAAATCGCAGAAAACGACACGGTCTTCCGGTATGGAAGAATGTATGAACTTAGGTATAAAATCAAGGGTTAAGCCCCATGGCCACTCCCTCTAATTTGAGGGAATTCCCCAACCAACGAATTTACACATTTTGGGACTTATCCCCTAGATAATAAAACAGGAGGTACTAGAAAGGCACTCGGAATACTTAAAAAATTACATTCTGTAGTACTGTAGAAAATTTGGGGTACTTAGAATAGCACCGGAATGACAAGGAATTCAGGCCGCTGAATGCGACCTCTCAACTCCACTTCTCACCGTCGAGAGTTATCAAAAAAAGGACTAGCTAATTCGCTACCGCCTGGCAACATGGTACTCATCATCCCATCTATACCTTCGTAGTACGAGGTGGCTAGAGAAGCAAAGTACTTCAAAAATAGACAAATTAATAAAATTAATGGCGTTAGAATTTAAAACGCCACATTGCCTCTCTCCAAAAAAAAAAATTATAGGCTACGACGTAGGCTTAATTTTTCTAAACCAAGACTATCCATCTCATCGCTATAACCATTAAACCTATAAAGTAGGCATATAAAGATAGTGTTGTCAAAATTTCAGTCGTGATAACTATCGCGTATCAGTCGTCCCCAAGGGAGGTCACTATTGGTAGGTCACAAATTGGGTAAGGTCACTAAATCGGTAGGTCCACTCAAATCTGACAACTGATGGATGGTAGAAATTAATTTACAAGAAAGAGGTATTTGGAAAGAGATAATCCTACAAGTTTAAAACTATATACATCTAATTATATACAACCAATAAGACTGTGGAGACATTTACTTATTGTTTTACAATTATTATCAGTTATGAGAAGCCAAATAATTCCATTTAAAAATACGTAACTATCTAGTTTCAAGCCTTCTCATGGTAACAAAACCAAACTACTTTACTAGAATAGCGAAAAGTAGGACTGATAATTGAAAAATAAAGACAAGGTATAAGGTAAGGTTCATTAGATCTGAAGTTGCGGCAAGGCCCTCGTGCATCAGTCTAACTGACCCAAACTTGACGTTGTATCACCTAAGGAACAGTGAGATAAATGAAGATCCTCTTGGCAAAGCGTTGCCTTAGATACATGTCTATGAGAGAAGTTAAGACAAGTATATCTAGCTAAAGGTATTTAACAAAAAGGTAAATAGGATAATTTGCCCCTAAGTAAGGTAGGCAATCTATAGTTAAGGTAGTTAAATATAATATAAGGTAAGGTAAGTAGATCAAAGGTAAAATAAGTAATCGAGAGGTAAGGTAAATAAGTATGACAAGGTAGGTCCTTTATCACACAAAATACTACTCGAGTATTTAGTAGGTAGGTAGGTATTTTAAGATCGGTCCTCCTCGTCTGAATCAGCGGAAGATCCCCGATAAGGTAACAAGTCCTTAACATGCCATTTGCCTGCCTTAGAACCATCGAGATTCTTTAATTCATAGACTAATGCCGACAACTTTTTAGAGACAATCGACAAGATGTGTTTAGGACTGAGTTTCGCACAGAATTTGTCCGCAGCATTCGACAACACTTTGTTCGGACGCCAAACTTTTTCATTCACAGTAAAACTTACATCCCGTTTCCGGAGATTATAGGATTTGGAATTCCTCTCATACGCAGAATGCAATTTTTGACGTATTTCTACAAACAATTTTTGAAACTCAACTAAACTTTCGGCGTAGGTATTCCTATCACCAGGTAAAATTTCAGACGATTGATCTTCAGGGGGGTTATTATAATAATCACCAGATAAAGGGATATGTCGCCCAAACATTAAATAAGAAGGGGGGAAACCAGTAACTTCGTGAACCGCTGTATTAATAGCTTGTCTAATTTCCGCAATATGTAGATCCCAATCGTCATGATTTTCAATATAGCACCGGATTGCAGTAGTGACCGTTTTATTGTTTCTCTCTACAAAGTTACATTGTGGTGAGTAAAAAGGAGTGAACCACTGTTTGACTTGATATCTATCACAAAGTTTTTTAAGGTTATGACCAGAAAAATTTGGTGCATTATCGCAGATAAGAATTTGAGGAACTCCAAATAGGAGAAAAATCTGGTTTTCCAGAAGATCTACGATAAGATTAGACCTAGAGTCTTTAAGAGGAAAAACAAAGGTATATTTCGAAAACCAGTCAGCGGCAACTAACAACCATTTATTGCCTCTTTTCGAGCGCGGGAAAGGACCAACAAAATCCAAAGAAATAATCTGACCAGGTAATTTAACTATTTTTTCTCTTCCCATAGTACCAATCTTAGGCAGGTTTGAATGCTTCTGTGCTCCGCACATCAAACATTTACGGATAAACTTCAAGATGTCTGTTCTCATCTGTGGCCAATAATACATTTCTTGTACTCGGAACAAAGTTTTACGAAAACCAAAATGTCCACTGGTAGGAAGATTATGACTATCTTCAATGACTTTAGCCCGTTGAGATTTGGGAACCAGGAGTTTCCACTCATGCTTATTAAAAGCATAGGAGGTACGGCAAGGAATAAATTTTTGTACAGAGTCGCCTGCAATACGCCACTGAGGATACTTTTCAGGACTTTTACGAATGTTATCGCGAAGAGAGATGTACCAATGATCAAGATTAACCAAATCAATGGATAGGGAAGATACTTGTGTAGGTAATGTCTTAGAGGTAGATGGACCATCCAAGCCATCTTGAAGAGAATAAGGTATGCGACTTAATGCATCTGGAACTATATGCATAGAACCTTTCCTATGTTGTAAATCAAAGGTGTGCTGCCGTAATCTGAGCAGCCAACGACTTAGTTTACCAGAAGGAGTTTTCAGATTATTAAGCCAGAGCAAACTAAAGTGATCGGTAATTACGGTAAAAGGCGTACCTTCCACCCAAGGTCTAAATTTGTCAATGCAGAATATAACTGCCAAACATTCCCGTTCGGTTACCGAATAATTTCTTTCTGCTCTAGACAGAGAGCGGCTTGCATAAGCTATGACTTTTTCTTCTCCGTCTATAAACTGTGTTAGCATACCACCGATACCAACGTCGGAAGCGTCTGATTGGACATAAAATTTTTGAGTAAAATCTGGTTGGGCCAATATAGGGGCACTTACCAATTTTTGTTTAATAGATACAAACGCGGCTTCGGCCTCGTCGTTCCAAATAATAACTTCTTTTTTCTTTTTGCCTTTTAGAAGAGCATTTAAAGGGCTTACAAGTGAAGAGAAATCCTTAATAAATCTGCGGTACCATGAACACATTCCTATAAAACGTTTTACTTCTGTTGAAGTACGAGGGCGAGGATAATTTAACATACAATCGACCTTGCAAGGGTCAGTAGCTAAGGAATTATTTCCGACAATGAAACCTAAATATTTTAAGGTGGTTTTAAAAAATTGACATTTTTCAAGGTTAACAGTAAGGCCTGCTTCCTTTAGTAAATTTTTTGCAGTAGCAAGTAAATTGACATGGTGTTCCCAAGTAGGAGAACAAAGTAAGATGTCATCTAGATAAGAAAATATGTACGGCTCAAATTTAGCGCCAAAAATTGAATCGACCAAACGCTGCTGCGTCTGCGCAGAATTACACAAACCAAAAGGAACCACTGTAAACTGAAAATGTCCTCGACCAATTATAGAGAAAGCTGTTTTTTCCTTCGAGGCGTCATCCAAAGGAATTTGCCAAAATGCTTTGCGCAAGTCGATGGACGATATAAATTTAGCATTACGCAAGTTATTCAAAATACGATCCACGTGAGGTAAAGGGAAACTATCATGCTTAGTTAAACTATTCAAAAAACGTCCATCAAAACAAAATCTATACTCACCGTTAGATTTTTTTACCAATAATGTGGGAGAGCACCAAGGACTTTTAGATTCTTCTACGACACCTAACTCAATCATTGAGTCTAACTCTTTGTTTAAAATTTCTTGCATATATGGAGAAGATAAATAAGGTTTCTTTTTAAAGGGTGGGTTATCACCAGTGTCTATAGTGAGCTTAATTTTTGTTGTTCTTCCCAGCTTGTCTTTACTATCAATTTCCTTAAAGGAATCTAAAATTTTTTGAGCTTCTACTTTTTGAATAGATGATAAATCATCTAAAGTGTAAAGTTTAGGAATATGAAATTTTTTATTTAACTCTGGAGTAGTAGTACTAATTTTAGTTTCAGAATTATGAATGAACCAGCTATTATTTTTAAAGTCCATTACTAACTTAAACTGCTTTGCAAAATCAATACCAAAAATAAACGAATGTGTGACGGAAGGAACAATTAAAACTTTAATAATTTGACAACAGTCGTCAATAAAAATAGGTAAATCGGCAATGCCAACTACTTTCTGCTGAGTACCGTCTGCAGTACAAACATTACTACTTTTAACCGAATGAATTTTTATTTTTAATTTCTTTAAAATTTTTATTCCGTTTGATCCAACAATAGAAGAGTTAGCTCCAGAGTCTAATAAAACTGTGATGGTTTGGTCATACAGACGAACCGAGATATATGGTCTGTTGTCATTAACTTTTTCAGTAAACAGAGGTAAAATTTCATTATTCAAGATCGGTGATTTGTAAAAATTAGAAATATAAATAAGCCATTTATTCCACTCCTCGTTATTAAAATAAGGGTGCGTGGTTTGTTTTTCATCAGGGTACGGACCACGGGCAGTGCCTGACGATTCTTTTAGTTTTTTGAACAATTTTTACAAGAATTTATTTTAACATTTTGTTCACCACAGCGGTAACAAAAAATGTTTCTTTTTTCTTTACAGGAATTATAAGTATGATTAGGTAAACGACAATTGAAGCAAATTATCTTACTCTTAGGTACTGTTTGAAAATCTTTGTTGACTGAATCAACCACAGAATTTTCAATACTTTCAGACTTCTTCAAAGTCTTGTCATTATTGGAAGTATCTCGAAAATAATTATTTTTACGATTTTTATTGAAATCCCGAGTGTCACGCGGTCGTGAACCACTCGGTTGATCACGATCAGATAAATAAAATAATTGAGGTAATTTTTTAGAAGTAGCCCTAGAAGCTTCCTCCAATCTTTTGCACAAAATGGATAACTCATTGACAGTGTCAATGGAATGTAAGGCAAGTTGAGATATATATTCCGGAAATAAATTTTTACGAATATACTTAACCTTAGTTATCTCCGCAGGAGGCGTAGATAAACGACAAAATAAATTTTCTAAATAAGCGATAAAGATAGTTACTGATTCATTTCTTTTCTGCTTTCTCTGTCTAATCTGCTCCCAGACATCATCATCTGCACAAGGAGGTAAAAAATCTTTTTTTAAACGAAAAACTAGTGAAGACCAATCGCTAACAACTGATTTAATGCTACGATACCAAATAAACGCATCGCCGACAAACAATTCAACAGCAGAATTAAATAATTCACTTTCTGAAATATCACGGGCCTGAGCAAAATCGGAAACTCTTTCTAAAAAATAAAAAACACTTTTTGCGTCACCATTAAATTTAATTCCCCACGAAGATATTGGCTGTTTATTTGCTGTACACGTAATCACAGGATTAACGTTAACTATTGGCGGAGAATTTTGGTTAAGATTAATTAAATTTGAATTTGCAGCAGATGTTTCTTCCGAAACTTTGTCATCTAAATCCGATTCCAATTTAAGACAAGTTGCAAACGATTCATTTCTAAATTTAATGACGTCATCACTTGCATCCTCGGGAATAATTATTCTTTTAGTACGGCCGCCTAAATGAGCTAGTCGCGATTTTACGCGAAGGTAAGTACTATCAGAAGAATTTCCTTCAAACTCAGAAATAATATTTTCTATAGAGGCAATACTTCGATTTATTTCAACTTGTTGGCGTCCAAAATCTGGCAAATACGATTCCATACAAATTTGACTCCCAGGTGTACTAATTTCTTTTTTTAAAAGTCTAGATAAAATTTTCCTTTTCTCGGCTACACTACGATCTGTGTAAACAGCCCTAATATTTAATTCATAAACGAGTTCATAATCCAATAAATGATTGATTTGAAACCTACCAAAAACCGCCATCTTTTTTTTTTTTTTTTTTATTATTTTTCTTATGAAGAAAATTAAAAAGTTTTGCAAAAATTTATAATTAAATAATTAAGTCCTTATAAAACCTTTCATAAAAATTGATTAATATTATTCGGACACCCGGTATAATATTCTTAAAAAATATCCTCTATGCAAGGTATAAGATAATAGAGACGGTATGAACCCAAAAATGGCTTAGGTAAAATAATGCTAAGTTAACCAACAAAAAAATTAATTTGCTTAGCATTGCCTTAATAGTATTCGAAAATGTGTCTCGTAAATCATAAAATATTTCTTCTATAAAGGTATATTTAAACTCGTTTTGATATCGCACTAAACATCGAAATCTTAACAATAGCCTTTTTTTTTGGTAAAGGTATGCAGTAAAAAAAAATGGTCTACGCGAGCCGAGGATTGATTTAGGCGTCGCGACGCGCTGACCAGGTATTTAATTGAATTTATGACAGTAGGTAGGCAAAAATGGTGAGTGACTGTTTTTTCTTTTGAAACTTATCTCAGTACATAGAAAGAAAAGTAAAAGCATAAGCAATCCTGCCCCACGCCAATGGGCGCTATTTTTGTAGCTATCTTTTTGTGGAAAATAAGATTTTCCTCAAAAAGTGCTCAAGTGCAAACGGCAGCTCTACGTCGGTTTAGCAGATGGTCGCAGGCAAGGGATGCTTATCCTTTTAAGGGCGCCACTCAGTTTCAATTAGATTTCATGATCTTAGAGCTTCGGAACTGAGAAGTAAAGCTCTGATTTATAAGTTAAAAGTACTCAAAAAATAGAATAAAATACTGAGGTAAGCTTCAATCAATTTAATAAACAAAGTATAACCTGGTATAGTTACCACTAAACAAATATAGTTTAAAGCACCAAATTTTTTGGTTTGTACTGTGTACTGGAAATGGTACTTAAAGTAAAATTTGAGTTGGAAGTATTACAATGATAAAATTATGTTGAGAATGCTCGGATTCTGGTAATATTCTAAAAATAATCATTTAATGCATTAAAGCTTAAAAATTTCGATGTACCGTAATATATACATAAACCTTGTCTTTGGCCAAAGATTCACCCCTCTGCTATGTACACTTATATATACAGAAAATTGCATATAGGTTACCCGTGCCGAATATGGAAAATGTAAAACTGTAAAATTACTTAGAATACTTGCTTACAAAGAAAAGTAAAGAGAAAGATTTATACTTGAATCATTAACTGTTACGCAACTTGAATTTCTAAATGTTATTGTTTAAAATTATGCAATAAGGAGAATTAATAAAAAAGAACAAACTGGCCTTAGATCCATGGTTAAACCGGAACATCCAGTGGAATTCACAGGACTCTTGGTGGTACTGACTTAGCCCCAAACTGCTGAATCTAGGTGGTAGGTAGAGTCACTGGATCCTCGGACCGTCACCCATTTCTCTTAGGAACAGTTGGACGGCGTGGCCCAAGAAAATCGCAGAAAACGACACGGTCTTCCGGTATGGAAGAATGTATGAACTTAGGTATAAAATCAAGGGTTAAGCCCCATGGCCACTCCCTCTAATTTGAGGGAATTCACCAACCAACGAATTTACACATTTTGGGACTTATCCCCTAGATAATAAAACAGGAGGTACTAGAAAGGCACTCGGAATACTTAAAAAATTACATTCTGTAGTACTGTAGAAAATTTGGGGTACTTAGAATAGCACCGGAATGACAAGGAATTCAGGCCGCTGAATGCGACCTCTCAACTCCACTTCTCACCGTCGAGAGTTATCAAAAAAAGGACTAGCTAATTCGCTACCGCCTGGCAACATGGTACTCATCATCCCATCTATACCTTCGTAGTACGAGGTGGCTAGAGAAGCAAAGTACTTCAAAAATAGACAAATTAATAAAATTAATGGCGTTAGAATTTAAAACGCCACAGTATATTTATTAAAAGGGTGAAATACTTAAGACAAATTGATGGAGGCAAATTAGGAACCCCCGTATTTCCGAAACGGCTGAAAATAAATATCAACAACTATATAGTTTTAGAATCGGATCGCCAAATGCAATTGAATCGTCTAGTTATTTATGAGGGTTGCCATTTAAAAAAATTCAATATGGCGTCGTATCTGTCACTTTTTGACATCTGTCGGATTTGACTATAGCATAGATCGCTTGCTCACGGGAAATTTTGTCACTGTGAAAAAAATTAAGTTGTTCAGCTTAGAAGGTATATTTATTAAAAGGGTGAAATACTTAAGACAAATTGATGGAGGCAAATTAGGAACCCCCGTATTTCCGAAACGGCTGAAAATAAATATCAACAACTATATAGTTTTAGAATCGGATCGCCAAATGCAATTGAATCGTCTAGTTATTTATGAGGGTTGCCTTTTAAAAAAATTCAATATGGCGTCGTATCTGTCACTTTTTGACATCTGTCGGATTTGACTATAGCATAGATCGCTTGCTCACGGGAAATTTTGTCACTGTGAAAAAAATTAAGTTGTTCAGCTTAGAAGGTATATTTATTAAAAGGGTGAAATACTTAAGACAAATTAATGGAGGCAAATTAGGAACCCCCGTATTTCCGAAACGGCTGAAAATAAATATCAACAACTATATAGTTTTAGAATCGGATCGCCAAATGCAATTGAATCGTCTAGTTATTTATGAGGGTTGCCATTTAAAAAAATTCAATATGGCGTCGTATCTGTCACTTTTTGACATCTGTCGGATTTGACTATAGCATAGATCGCTTGCTCACGGGAAATTTTGTCACTGTGAAAAAAATTAAGTTGTTCAGCTTAGAAGGTATATTTATTAAAAGGGTGAAATACTTAAGACAAATTGATGGAGGCAAATTAGGAACCCCCGTATTTCCGAAACGGCTGAAAATAAATATCAACAACTATATAGTTTTAGAATCGGATCGCCAAATGCAAATGAATCGTCTAGTTATTTATGAGGGTTGCCTTTTAAAAAAATTCAATATGGCGTCGTATCTGTCACTTTTTGACATCTGTCGGATTTGACTATAGCATAGATAGCTTGCTCATGGGAAATTTTGTCACTGTGAAAAAATTAAGTTGTTCAGCTTAGAAGGTATATTTATTAAAAGGGTGAAATACTTAAGACAAATTGATGGAGGCAAATTAGGAACCCCCGTATTTCCGAAACGGCTGAAAATAAATATCAACAACCATATAGTTTTAGAATCGGATCGCCAAATGCAATTGAATCGTCTAGTTATTTATGAGGGTTGCCATTTAAAAAAATTCAATATGGCGTCGTATCTGTCACTTTTTGACATCTGTCGGATTTGACTATAGCATAGATCGCTTGCTCACGGGAAATTTTGTCACTGTGAAAAAAATTAAGTTGTTCAGCTTAGAAGGTATATTTATTAAAAGGGTGAAATACTTAAGACAAATTGATGGAGGCAAATTAGGAACCCCCGTATTTTCGAAACGGCTGAAAATAAATATCAACAACTATATAGTTTTAGAATCGGATCGCCAAATGCAATTGAATCGTCTAGTAATTTATGAGGGTTGCCATTTAAAAAAATTCAATATGGCGTCGTATCTGTCACTTTTTGACATCTGTCGGATTTGACTATAGCATAGATCGCTTGCTCACGGGAAATTTTGTCACTGTGAAAAAAATTAAGTTGTTCAGCTTAGAAGGTATATTTATTAAAAGGGTGAAATACTTAAGACAAATTGATGGAGGGAAATTAGGAACCCCCGTATTTCCGAAACGGCTGAAAATAAATATCAACAACTATAAAGTTTTAGAATCGGATCGCCAAATGCAATTAAATCGTCTAGTTATTTATGAGGGTTGCCTTTTAAAAAAATTCAATATGGCGTCGTATCTGTCACTTTTTGACATCTGTCGGATTTGACTATAGCATAGATCGCTTGCTCACGGGAAATTTTGTCACTGTGAAAAAAATTAAGTTGTTCAGCTTAGAAGGTATATTTATTAAAAGGGTGAAATACTTAAGACAAATTGATGGAGGCAAATTAGGAACCCCCGTATTTCCGAAACGGCTGAAAATAAATATCAACAACTATATAGTTTTAGAATCGGATCGCCAAATGCAATTGAATCGTCTAGTTATTTATGAAGGTTGCCTTTTAAAAAAATTCAATATGGCGTCGTATCTGTCACTTTTTGACATCTGTCGGATTTGACTATAGCATAGATCGCTTGCTCACGGGAAATTTTGTCACTGTGAAAAAAATTAAGTTGTTCAGCTTAGAAGGTATATTTATTAAAAGGGTGAAATACTTAAGACAAATTGATGGAGGCAAATTAGGAACCCCCGTATTTCCGAAACGGCTGAAAATAAATATCAACAACTATATAGTTTTAGAATCGGATCGCCAAATGCAATTGAATCGTCTAGTTATTTATGAGGGTTGCCTTTTAAAAAAATTCAATATGGCGTCGTATCTGTCACTTTTTGACATCTGTCAGATTTGACTATAGCGTAGATCGCTTGTTCACGGGAAATTATGTCACTGTGAAAAAAATTAAGGTGTTCAGCTTAGAAGGTCTATTTATTAAAAGGGTGAGACACTTAAAAGACAAAATCGATGGAGGCAAATTAGGAACCCCCCCGTATTTCCGAAACGGCTGAAAATAAATATCAACAACTATAAAGTTTTAGAATCGGATCGCCAAATGCAATTCAATCGTGTAGTTATTTATGGAAGTTGCCATTTAAGAAAATTCAAAATGGCGTCTCATCTGTCAAATTTGTAAATCTATGTATTTTTTGACATTAAATTCGGCATCCTTATCGAAAATCATTGAGAAATATGTAATTTGTTTTTTATTATAGTCAGCAGGAAAATCGCCAATCGGGTGAGACACTTAAAAAAATGTACTTTGTCGACGACTGTAAAAACTTAATTTTTGTTGAAACGAATAAATCTGTATTTCAGTATTTCATTAATTTTTATTGTTTTTATTAAATCTCAAAATATTATTATGATATACTCTGTTGCTTAATGCGAGAGAGCAATAAAATGTAAATTTGCAATGACAGGACCCATTAAGCAGGGCGGACAACTTAAAGGTTGCATTGTAAATTTCAGGTAAATTGCAATGATAGTTTTTAAAAATTCCGTATTTTAGATATTTAGGGCCTACACACCCCGAATCGGTCCTAAATTAGCGTCACCCTAATTTGCATACAATAGAGAGACGAGTTTGGTGAATGAAAGTATGGTGCCAGCGGGGTTACTGCAAGTAGTTTATTAGAATAATAAATATAATAATAATTATACTTGAATATAATTATAGAGATAGGCATATAATTGAGATATTAATTCTAATATTAAGTAGATAAAAACTTATATAGAAGTAAGAAAAATATGAAAATAGATAAATTGGAATAAATATTAATATTTATAAAAAAAAATGTACTAAGCTGGCATTATCCATGACTATAACAGACCCAGGAGGAATAAGATCTAGCATTTGCTGGAAGTACTCTTCAAAGACATCAGCGTTTATGTCTTGATGATAGTCTTCAGTCCGTTTTGATGTAAATGCTAGTAAGCCGCCATCGACAAATCCATATTTGCTACCAATGTGAGTAGTTATTAATATTTTACCTTTTCCCGAGGGTGCCTTTATTCCAGTGGACCATCCTTCCATGAAAGGTTGCCTCGCGCTTTTCATATGTTTATCCTGCTATATTTTACCAACGGTATATCCTTCATTTAACCAAGTTTCGTCCATATAATAGATATTCCTGTTTTCCCTTCGAAACGGTCTTAAGTTATTGTATTTGTCTCCATGGCTGATTTGATGGGCAGTATGGAACTCCGCAGATACAGGTAATTAGTCTATCGTCATAAAATTATTGCTCTTAATCCGCCTATGAGATTCCGCAGAATCCTTGCGCAGGTATAAGGTTTTGGGATTATTTTTCATTACTCATTCTTACATTCATACAATCCTAACCTAACCTTTTTAAAGAAATTTGTTTATTTGTTCTCAAATTTTGTTTACGGTTTACCTACACACGGAATATTATTATTAATTGTTTGCCCCTTTTATAGACTTATATTGGTTAAACAGCGCTAACACGGCATCTAATCCACCTTTTTGGTTCCAATTCGCCTTTTTCAAGTTCACCATAATTTTGAATATCAATATGCGGAGTTTCAAGTACTACCAAGAGGGCAACATTTTATGACCTGCGGAGACTCATACATTTTTAATCCTCTTACCTGTCGATCTGCGGAGTTCTGTATCGCCCGATTTGATTATAAATAAAAAACGCATGTTTACTGGGTTCCTGCTTCTGTGAAAATTTCACACCGACAAATTTCGACCAATGATCACAAAAAAATCGTGTACTCAAAAAATAGTTCCGGTAATAATTTAAGTACTAGGGAGATTACAAGTGAAAACTTACATACTGTTGATAATACGTGCTCGGAGACAAATTACTTTAAAAATAAACCATTTAGAGCATGCAATTTTCAGGACAATGTATATTTATATTGTACACATATTCATTACATGATATGACGCAAAATTTCAAACAATTTCATCAATTTTAACCTACTATTAAAAAGACAGTAACTGCTGGTAAAGACAATGGATAAACCACGCAATGAGAAAAAGTTATAGTATGTGTTAACTAAACTCCATTGAATAAACAACAAAAAACAGTTGGCAACTAAGTAAGCCCAAAAGAGTGGCAATATACACTACAAAAATGTTATAAGTCAATTCATAACAATATGGTAGAAAATGACGAATGGGTAGCAGACCGATTTTGTTTTGTAGACTTTTTGTAAAACCTCGTATGAATAAATTTTCATGATGTCATCTATCCCACGGAACTACAATAATTTTGTTTTTAATTCACCTTCTAAAGGGTCCTTTACTTGTAAACCCTGGTCTGTCAGTTTTAGAATGCTAACATATGGCAGACTCCATTTTTTATAAATAATTTATAATGTATACCAGGTGTTTCAAAAAACATGGGCAAACGGGAGGAGTCTCGTTCTAACAGTGGTGAAGGTGAAATGCTACGTGTTTTATTAAGAGCGAATTTTTCTTGACGTTTCTCTTTTTGAAATATCATATATTCGTGGAAAAACTTTGCATTGCCAATCTCATGAAATTATTGCCAATATTTATGATGCTTGTGATGTGGAAGCCAGAAATAATGCATTTAATATGCCCTTCAAATGAAAATTAGACAGGGTTTTGATGTATAAAAGAGCAAGTAACGTCGTGATTGAAAATATTCACAACGAAGATCAAGACAGAAAAGCAAATAATCTCGAAAATTTATAGACATATATTATTATATCAGTTATAGACAAATGTAAATTTGACTTTAAAGTAATAAGACACACTATCGTAAAGTTTTATCTAGAGTTAAAACCGGCAGATACATTTATATAAATTTATTTAATCGCTACAATAAAGCACTTTAGTACTGGTTGCATTATGGGGGCCCGTCGAGGGGTAACCCGCCGCCCAAATTGTGTACACCAGATTTCCCGTTTAGGGGAAATTTTCCATGAATTCCTTTAATTTTCCCATGATTTTCTCTATTTTTGACAGATTTTCTTAGATTTTCTTAGATTTCCTTAGATTTCCCCTGATTTTTACCAAGATTTCATAGGATTTCCCAGAATTTCCCATGATTTCCCCCAACTTAATTTTTATTTAATATCAATAGGTATTGCGTGGTTTTAAACCTTTTTTAAAGGGGGAATTGAAATGAATAATATTTACAAATTTTAAAATAAATAAAATATTTTATTTCTGACCGGTATATTATTAGCTTATAACGTCTTAGTTACGCGGGAATTATAAGGGTCATAACTCCCTTGGGATATTAAGAAAAATTTGACATAAAATCAAACGATTGACATCTAATGTCAATTTGATTGTCATCTATTGAAACATTTATTCCACTTTAAAAATGAACAAAATGTTACTAAAATCGGTCAGAAATAAAATTATCTATGTATCACTGGAATTATAAGGGTCTCAATTACCTCGGGCAATTGCTGTCCCTCGGGCCAAAGGCCCTCGGGACGTAAACTTTGCCTTCGGTAATTAAGACCATTATAATTCCCTAGATACATAAATAACTATTATTCTACCTATTCTATAAAAGAAAAAAAAAATCGATAAAACTGAATATTGAAGTTAAATACCGAGTAAAATACAGATTGTCTCATTATAAAAATTCGCAAAAATATTAGTTTGCATGCATACTTAAAATAAAACAGTGAAAAAATGTCTGGTTCTTAAATGCATACAGATTTAAACCTTTATTTGCAGTTTCTTTATGTTTTGATTTACTTGATTTATTTTCGAGTTTACTTTAAAATTGAAAACCCCGTATTATTTAGAACAAAAATCGCAAACATAATTTTGAGGCGAGTCCGCATCTGTACACTGACCATGATATTAAATTTCGAGAATCTCTCAGAAAATCTTTATAAACTGAAAAAAACTCCAACTCACATTTCTTTGAAATATTCGGAATTGACCAATTAGAGCATTATTCGCAATTCGCAATTCGTGATTCGCATCTATACGAACTAAGTCTTAGACTTATTATTCTGTTGTTCAGGCTATAGTTTTGGACATTTAATTTAAAGTATCTATACTTTTACGAAAACTTATTAAAATTAACATCAAACAATAATGTTTTTAATATACTTACCTATACAAGTACAGCAACACATAACCGAGCTTACTGCTATTTACACATGTTTAGACATAACCTCAAATTATAATGCATTATTTAAAATGTACGCATGCGCAAGTTTTAAAGATTTCTATGATTTCCCCACTATGCTCCCGATTTCTTCTGATTTTCTTGACTTCCTATGATTTCCCCCAATTTGTACACCAGATTTCCCCTGCGGTTTACCCCTCGGGGCCCGTATTATCAGGTAACTTTTAACACAGTCATAGCAATATAATTGGGTTAATGTAATAATACTATGCGGGAAACCACTACCAGCAGTACCATACTCAATTATGGGTGTTACACAGCTCCGGATGCAATGAATCTAAAAACAAATAGAGGTAAAGACTTTTAATTAACACGAATTGCTGGGTTTGATTTAACAGAAATCAGCGAACACAGAAGCCAGACTGCTTAGTTGATATCTTAGTTCAATTCTTATTATTTGTGCAAGTTAGAAATTCTTTATATATGGATGGAACTTCTTAGTTCTTATGCTTCTTCTTAATTCATATGCCCTTTCTCTTTTCTTTTAACTTCTTCTGAATGATTACAAAGGCGGCACAAACGGCACCGTCTTTCTGACTTTACCTACATCTGACTATGCTTGCTGTATTTTTCACCGCTGAATGACGTAATTCACCGTATTTTGACGGCCGCTTTATGACGGTGTCGCTATCTAGGAAACCCTAGCTTTACGGATACCGCGTAGCTACAGACTGAAGCGACGTACTGTACAGGGTGTTATTATATATTATAAACCAAGGACTAAAGTGACTCATTTAATCCCGCGAATAGAGTTTATTGCGCAGGGTTCTGCCCGAGAACAACAACCATTCAAGGGATTAAATACAGTGCAATGAGTGTACACAGAAAAATATTACAACAATCAAATTTGGCGACCTAAATCTACTTTACTCTGAGTTTAGTTCTGTGTCACTATCCCTATCTTCACCTAAACTTATTATTATTAAGGGTTGAACATTAGTACCCATACACATATAAGAATTATACACCTTAATTACAATTTGTAAATAGTTTTTACAACTGTCTGCAAAATGGTAGTTACTATCTTTATTTTAATACAGATGTATTTAATGTGGGGGACGTATTATCCGTTGTAATATTTGACTTCACTTGGTGCCATATTAGTTCGATTGGATTAAATACACAATAGTAGGGGGAAGGGGGGGGGGGGGGGAGAGACGCAACACTGTATGTCCATTTTTTGTTGCAAGTTTATCACATACGTATTCTTTATTAAAAGGTCTGTAATACTTCCAAAATATCCAGTTTTTGTAAGTTTCTTCATAATATATATTACTATTTTTCATAAAATTTTGAATTTCTGCTTTTGTACTGTTAGAACTAGGAAACACTTTTACTTGACGACTATGATAACTAGCATTGCCCATTAGAATAACGCTATTTTTGGGTACTCTTTTTCCTTTCTTTAAAGAAGCCTTGGCTTGACATTGTTTTTAAAACTCATTCCATCGTTTTCCTGCAGTGTCATGACTGTCATGTGTATCGAATCAGGTTTGGTCAAGGTAGATAATTGCTGATTTTCTACTCTATATTGTGTAATAGCCATTAAATATTTATGACGCCATTGACATTTCATTAAGGTTTGTCTTTTATCAATTGTGGGATATTTAAAACCTATTTTAAGCAACATTTCTCTTAGGGTTGAAATGCTACAATAAATGTTTGTTTCGTCGTTGGTAAGCCTTTTCTTTTTAGGGAAACTAGGGCAGATACAGATTGTTCTTCGTACATTTGATAAATTTTCCTTCTCAATATATCCAAATAATTCTCGCCAATACGTCAAATGTGCCACAGTCACCTCGCTTCTTTCTGGAAATGATTGGTTTCAGTACTGCATCCTTAACCGAAGATAAGTAAGTACTTGTTAAAGCAGACGTCGTAAAAATAGTATGGGATTGAAATGTCGGAGGTGCTACCTGCTGTTGTAAATGCCAAGTACAATAAACAACTTGCTGGGGAAAATCCGCAGGTAATAACGCTTGAACACGCTGTATGTGGTAAGGATACAGTTGATTTTCCCTTAAAATGTGTCATATACTAAAGTGAGAAATGTTTAATTGTTGTGCAATTTTGCGTGTACTTGTATCGGGGCTACGCTACGCTCAACTCCATGTAAAACTGCTTCCTCCATCTGCATTGTTCATACTGTTGCAAGTCTCCCAATAGGAGCAGCTGACCTTTGAAAGGTGCCTGATTCGCACAGTCTTTCATGTATACTTACAAATGTTTGTCTATTTGGTACAATGCGATGAAGATGTCTGTCTTGATAAATGCGTCTAGCCGCTCTGGAATTGCCTTGGGCCATTCCATAGACAAAATGTATATCGGCCATTCTTAAGTTTAAAAACTGAACCATTTTGTAATATCAGTAACGAATTTTATAGCTTAAAACTCTTAAAAGCACTAAATGATTACGTATGCACTGTTTAAAGTTATGCCAAAGTCAAATTTGTTTGAACAATTGTTCTTCCTTCCATGGCTCTCTTACTTTTTTGTTACTTTCAAAACACCACAGTAATACATAACGTTATTTGTTTTGTCGAAAATCGAGGAATTTCGTTTAATTTAAATTCCTTAATAATGAATAAAAATCACTTTATTCCATGTCCATGGACAACAATAAAGACAGTTTTTTATTACTTATAAAACACAAACTTTTTTTTATTGATTGCAACAAAGTGATTTTTATATTTCTCAAAAACGAAGCAAGATACGAAAAAAATGCTAAAAATGAAAAAGTTGTAGTTTTAGTTGGCTAATGCGAGAAAAATACAAAAATTGCAAAAAAAAGTGGCGCACATTTTTTTGTCAAAAATCTTAGTTAAGGTGCCTTCCGGGACGCCACTGGACCCAAAAATTTTAATCTAGTTAAGGCGAAATTAGTCCCTTCCTACCCTAAATAACACTGCCAAATTTCAACAAAATCGGCTAAAGGATCAAGCTTCCCTAGTGGGAGAGACACTTGATCACCTAGAGCACAATTTGAAAAAAATTGCAAATACTGGCACTAAAATTTTTAATTTCAATAAATACCTAAGTGACTTAAAACGAGAAGTTCTGTATATAAAAAAAACTATAGACAATTAGTTAAAGCAATTGCGTGTTATCAAAAGTGAAGCTATAAAAAGCAAGCTACGTATTAGAAAAGGCAATTTATCAAAAATATAAAAAGTTAGTGCTTACTTTGTACATGCGATATAAAGCTATTGCAGATGAATTTATTCATTACAAAATAGTTTTACTACCAAATTTTAAGATAAAGCATTACATTACAGCAATCGCGAACATTTTATTTATAGTGCACATTACATTAATTCAAGCTAGTAACATTATCGTGTATGTACAAAATCTCTCTAATAACCCCATATCGGCATAAAAGGAGCTAGTTCGAACGCTGGAAAAGAAGAAAGCAACACGACAACCAGATCGTGACGTCAGACCGCCCCCGTTTCCGAGATACTTAATTTGGGCCTTTTTGCAGTTGCTAAGCGGGTGCTGCACGCGCACCTCCGCTGGTTGGTCGCCGGGCGGGCTATCCGCCATGCCCAAGGTCGCCGCAAGGTCTCGCGGAATCCGATGGTATTCGGATGGGTCGGTGACGGTAAGTGCCCAGGCAATCAGGTATTACAGTGTTGCCGCACTGACGAGTTGTTTAGTCGTCATTCACAACGATAATAGTCATGCATGTAAATACGAGAACCTTTTGAGGCGGAGAAGCGCTTTTGATGTTTCGGGTTGGCCTCACGTGACTTTAACTAATGATGGTGGTTTTGCAAATTACTCATACTCATATATATCCAGAGGCGGCAAAAGAACTGGTGTGTAATGATTAAATGTTCATTGCCACCTACCCTTGAAGGGAATTGAAGTGGACTTAGTTGTGTTCATATTTAACATTAAATATTTGCAGAGAACCAGAAATTATAAAAGCAAAGAGGAAATTAGAAACATAATATGCGCTAAATTCGTTTCCAGAGTAAGAATTTCGTACATATAAAATCAAATTCAGATATGGTATGCGCTTTTCTGACGTTCATGAGGGTTTATTACATTTCTTTTTTAACAATAACCTTTAAATAATAAAAGTACAAACGCGCGTTTCATTATTTGTCTTTTAAAAAATTGTGCAATTATTTTCAAGTAAATATAAGTTCTAGAGATTCAATATATCAAATAGGTATAGCAGGGTTGTCTATCCTCAAAAACTCAATTGTCAAAATAATATTACATATCATACAGGGTGATCCAAGGTTGATGACATTAGACGTTTATGGCGAACCAGTCAACGGGGCTCCAAAAAATGTTTTTTTTTTTTGGTACACGGACATGCTAAAATATTTTAAATAGTGCGGTGTTGCCAAAAACCCCTATTTATAAACCCATACTGCACTCTTTCTTAGTATCTTAACAATTTTTCATACCTATTATTTTCCTATAAAGTAACTGTGTTCGATATACAGAGTATTCCATACTCGATGGTACGTTAGAAGTATCTGGAGAACGAAAAGAAAAATAATTTTGAAATTTTTACTACGGCCATAGGAGGCTGCGCTCTAGCTTTTAAAAATAATTTCGCGGTTGCAGTGGTGCCAGATCTATTGATAACTGACATCAACTTTGGAATTTTAAATGTGACAACTTGTACTTTATTTTATATTTAGATTCTACGAGCAATCTAGTATTTTTTGTATAGGATATTTTTTCATTCCTAAACTATGTGAATCAAAACTTCAATATTTTCGTCTCCAGATGTCAAATCAACGTAACATTTTAACATCATTTAGTCAACATAGGATCGCCGACTTCTATACAGAGTGTCCTAAAAATTAATTGCAATTCAGATTTTATAAATTTGATCAAGTCACTTTTTTTAAATGAAACACCTGTATATTATTGAAGTGTTGAATAGAGTGGACCAATTGAATTTTTTTCATATTGAATGTTCCTCTACCTATTTTAAACCGCTTTCGATTTATAAGCCATACTATTCATATTCGAGAACTAGACATTAAAGATCTAAATCGATAAGTGTGCCATGATGTAACAACCGCAATACATAATGATGGTGACATGACATCACTTTTTAGTTTGGGTTTGCTTATGTCAGATTAATATAGCAAAAATGGAGAATAATAGAGTCAAATGCGGATATTTTATTCACGGCGAGTGTCAAAAAATTGTTTCAAGAACCTGCAGAAGATTTGACGCTCTTTTTTCGAATTTGCCGCCAATGAACCCACGGAAATTTCTCAGATTTGAAAGTAATTTTTTAAATTTCGGAAATGTACAGGCTCCAAGATATCAATTTCACCCTGTTACTGAAAACGAAGAAAATTAAATTAACGTTTTGGCGTATTTTCATGCCTATCCCCATGTTTTAATAACAAGTGCCAAAAATGATTTAGGAATAAATCGAACGTCAATATGGAGAATTTTACATAAACATAATATGCATGGCTACAAACTAATTACATTACAGGCTTTACGAGAAGGTGATCCTTCAAAACGTGTAGATCTTTGCCAAATGTTATTAATTCGAACACAGGAGGATCCAGATTTTCTGAAAATAATTATTTGGACTGATGAAGCAAAATTCTCACGCGAAGGAGTCTTTAACCGTCAAAATAATCACTATTGGGCTGCAGAAAATCCACACGTTATAAAAGAAAGAGGTTACCAACAAAGATTTAATTTTAATGTATTTTGCTTGTTGATGGACAGGCAACTATCAATCTATATTTATGATGAAAATTTAACTTCTGCAAAATATCTTGAAATTCTAAGAACGACCGTATCTGACTTTTTGGATAATCTACATCACACAGTGGAGTGATATTTTATTTATGGAATAAAACACCAAGTCTGCTCCACTAATTTAATAAAATAAAATTTATATTATATGCTCATACATGTTTCGAAGGTATAAACCTTCATCCTCAGTGGGTTAATATTAAGATGTAAGTATATTATGAAGAGACCAATGACATTGTTAAATTATTAAAACTTATGTTGCAGAAAAAATTTTTAATTTTTATAAGAATTCATATGTAACGTGAATTAATTTAATAATACATTATAACTAATAAAAGGTTTTGTTTAATTAATATTAAGGTCTCTTCATAATATACTTACATCTTAATATTAACCCACTGACGATGAAGGCTTATACCTTCGAAACATGTATGGGCATATAATATAAATTTTATTTTATTAAATTAGTGGAGCAGACTTTGTGTTTTATTCCATAAATAACTGTATGATATGTTTGAAGATAGGTGGATAAGACGTGGAGGACCATGGAGTTGGCCTCCGCAATCTCCAAATCTTAATCCTTTAGACTTTTGCCTGTGGGGTAGGATTAAAGAAGTGGTTTATAAAACACCACTAAACTCAAAAGAAGATCTAGAAAATCGGGTAAGGCGCGCTTTTGAAGAACTTGATCCATTAGAAATTCAAAGAGCTACTACCGGTCATGTGATGACATGTATTACGGATTGCTTACATGAAAATGGTCAGCACTTTAAACATCTGACGTATTAGGTGAGAATTCCAAAAGTTTTAATTTACTGACAAAATCGGTTCTTTTCAGTACCACAATTTATTATGAAAGGAAATTTGTTTTGATCATGGCACACTTAAAAAGACACAAAATAATTAATATTTAAGAAACGGCAAGTGAAATAGAAAAATATCCTATACAAAAAAAACCTAGATTGCTTCGTAGAATCTAAAAATAAAATAAACTACAGGGTGTCCCATTTAAAATTCAAAAGTTGATGTCAGTTATCAATGGATCTGGCACCACCGCAACCGCGAAATGATTTTTAAAAGCTAGAGCGCAGCCTCCTATAACCGTAGTAAAACTTTCAAAATTATTTTTCTTTTCGTTCTCCAGATACTTCTAACGTACCATCGAGTATGGAATACCCTGTATTAATTTCAACTTTTTTCATCGAAAAACTTGTCGGTTATTTTTCCCGCAGCCCAGAGTGATAACTTGCATTATCCAATACAAAAATTGCATCTTTTGGTATAAGATCCAACATTTGCTCGAACCATTCTTCACAGACATCGGCTGAGGAGAAACCAAAAATACTTATTCTGTGCTGCAACAAATTCTCCCATATGATCGAGGTAATTAGAAAAAGATTTATAGACTATAAGGTAATGGGAATTTTTAAACCCCAAGCATATTTTCACAATGTGATTGACAATATAGTTATGTTAACTGAACATTTTACATTGAATGATTATGTAATAATAAGTGCCGGGTTTAATGATTTAATTGACAAAAAACATGTAAACTTCAATGATATTGACATACAGCTAAAAAAGTGCTGTAATACAAATATAATATTAAATACTGTCCCGTACTCCTATGTCAAAAGCCTTAATCATTCAATTTTTAATTTTAATAGTCGAATGTTTTCATATTCTGCTTCATTGCAAGAATACCACTTTGGCTTAGTTACTTGTGTTGATGTTAATAATTGGAATGGGTTTATGTTAAGGAAGAACCACTTGGGTAAAATCTATTATGATCTAGTTGATGGGAAACATTTGCAGTCTAATTTGGTGCAAGTGCCACTTATTGATTGCACCTCAAATGTAATTAAAGATTGTAGTGTGGTCTGTCAATTGGATCCTGTGGAGGATTGTGGTGGTGGAGTGAATGTACCCTGCAGCGCCGGTAATGAGGCTCAGGTCAGTTTTTTAGGGGAGTGAATGCAAAGGGTTCAGTTTCCCTAATGCTGCTTAATATTCAATCCATCAGAAATAAGATTGACGAACTGTTTATTCTCCTGGAAAGTTTTCAGTTTCCAGGTGTTGTTTGTTTAACAGAACACTGGTTAAGGGATGACGAAATAATTTATATACCGGGCTATAGTGTATTGTCTAAGTTTTGTAGATCGAACTGCATCCATGGAGGTACCTTAATTTTAATCAGTGATACCTTTGGTAATAAAATAAAATGTGTTGATGTATGCAAATATAACCACCTCATTGTGGAGAGGGGTTTTGAGTTTTCCGTTGTTTTCTGCTGTGAGCTTCATTTGTATATTGTGTGCATATATAGGTCGCCTAGTGCATGTCAGACAGATTTTATCGATGGCTTAGAAATGCTCTTAAGCCAATTTCCGCCTCGTTCTCAGATAATTTTGACTGGTGATTTTAATATTGACTATTTTGGTGAAGTGAGCAGTTCACTGAAAAGCTTGTTGTCGTGCTTTAATCTGAGTATGCATGTGTCTGAACCGACCAGATTCTCTAAATATACATCAACTTTACTGGATTATGTATGTTCTAATGTAACAAACGTTTTATGCAATGTCCATAATGCCGCTTTATCGGACCATGAGGCAGTCCTAGCGGAGTTTAAATTTAATTTGCCTGCCTCAAAACCAACAAAGAGGAAAGGAAGAATCTTTTCCAAAAAAAATTTCCACTCTTTCCGCCGCCATTGTGCTGACACCTCCTGGGAATCTCCGAGAAATAATCCAATTGGTTACTTTCACTCCACCCTGGTGGACATTTTTAATAAGGCCTTTCCCATCGTTCAGGTAAGAAAGAAATCTAAAAAAAACTGGCTAACTAAGGCTTTGAAAATATCAGCAAGGAACATGCGCTCATTGCACTACCTCAGGAAGTATTTTTTAGATAACCAATTTTTTGTTGGGTACTTCAGTCGCTACAGGACGATCTACAGAAGGACGGTGAAATCTGCAAAGAAACTATACTATAGTGAGAAATTAAATAACTCTAATAATAAGTCTAGGGAAATATGGTCAATAATTAATGACCTTCGGCAGACAAGCACCAAAGTTAATAGTGATCCACTGTTGTCTCCAGACGATCTTAACGAGTTCTACTGCTCAATTGGGAGGAACCTATCTGCCAAGACAAAATCGCATGGGGGTTGTTCAAGTTATTTACATAAAGTATTGGTACCAGAAACCTTTTTTTTTGTTCCCACTAATTTGCCCGAACTAAAGAGGACGATTTTAGAAATAAAAAATAAAAACTCTTCAGGCTATGATAACCTATCAGCTAAAATTTTCTTAGAGCTAGATGATGCGGCAATGAATTTCCTGGTTGATGCTATAAACATATCGTTTTCGGATGGAGTATTTCCAGACTTCTTAAAGCAAGGTATTATCATACCAATATATAAGGGAGGAGAAATTGATGATCCGACCAATTTCAGGCCCATATCACTTCTACCGACGCTGTCAAAAATAATCGAAAAACTACTTAAAAGCAGAATGATGTCATTCTTACAAAAACATAGAATATTGGTTTCAAATCAATTTGGATTTAGTAGTGACGTAGGCACCAGTGATGCTCTTTTCGCGTTTCTAGAACGCTTATATATTAGTTTGAACGGGGGGGAGGCCGCTGCGGCGGTCTTTTGTGACTTAACTAAAGCGTTCGACTGCGTGAGTCATGACATATTGCTTCAGAAGCTTCAAGTTTACGGCTTTCGTGGTACTTCACTGGATTGGTTTAGATCTTATCTGGGTGGTAGAGTGCAGAGAGTTTCGTTGGGGGGTAAGATGTCTGAAGAGCGTGTGGTGAGTTGTGGCGTGCCCCAGGGTTCAGTGCTGGGTCCAATCCTGTTCTTATTGTTCATTAATGATCTGGCACAGGTTGAGATTGATGGACAGATTACCTTGTTTGCAGATGACACCACCATACTTTGGCACAGTTCAGAGGTATCAAGCTTGAATTCAACCATAAATGGGGACTTAGAAAAGATTAAAATGTGGTGTGATAGTAATTTGCTGACCTTTAATGTGACCAAAACTAATATCCTGACTTTCAAGTGTAATATGGATAGCGTATATCTTGATAATGTGGAAATAAATAATTTAGGTGTGAGTAAATTCTTAGGAGTACACATAGATAGTAGGCTTTCTTTTAATAGTCACACTGAGAAACTTGTCAAAAAACTTTCATCGGGTTGCTTTGCGTTGAGATCGGTATCAAGGGAATTGGAGCCGGGTGCGGTTAGAATGGCGTACTTTGCACTGATCGAAAGTCATTTGAGATATGGCATTCCTTTTTGGGGAAGTTGTAGCCTATATTTGTTTTCTACCATATTTTTAATGCAAAAAAGGGCAATCAGGTTTATGTATGGTATGAATAGAAGAGATTCTTGCCGGCCGCTATTTCTTAATCAAAAGTTGTTAACTCTTCCCTCTATATATATTCTGGAAAGTGTGTGTATTGTGTTCAAAAAGTATAGAAATGCAGACTATAATATTATTTATGATACTAGGCAGGGCCGTAACATTCCACTACCAATTCCATCTACAAGTCAAATAAAAAAATCCTTAATTTACAATGCAAAAAAAATGTATAACCATCTGCCGGTCCCAATTAAAAACAATAATAACTTTAATACTTTTAAAAGAAAAGTCAAAAAACATTTTTTATCTAAGGCTTATTACTCTGTGGAAGAGTTTTTTGATGACAGATTTTAACTGTTTTGTTTTTTGTTTTTTTTTTGTTTTTTTTCTCTTTTTTGTGTTGTGTATTTCCCAATGTTTTATTTGCATTGGTGAACTGTTTGTAATACTTGCATTTATTATATTTTTAAGTTTGTTGACTTTATTACTACTTGTGATTTTTATGGATGTGTTTGTCCCCTTCTGTTCTCACCTCTATTTTAGGTAGGATCTAGAATATAATACACTTTGTCAATAAGAAATTTTGTGTTCTTTGACAATAAAGCATGTTTTTGATTGATTGATTTTTTTATCTTCGTTATAGTCTCCTATATTTTTAGATTGGAACATCAGTAGACCACATTTAACAAAGCCTTCAGAACTTTCAATATGGGTGATTATAAGTCGCTGTCCTTTTTCAGATGGCGGTTTTAATCCTGTGGACAATCCTTAAAAAAAGCTTGCCTTGAACTTTTAATATCTTCATCCTGGCAAAATTTAGTTACAGTGTGGTCTTCATTTAGCCATGTTTCGTCTAGGTAAATTATTTTTTTGTTTTCTTCTCTGACTTTTCCGATGCTTCTTAAGTAATTTCTCTTCTCCAACAGACGATATCGCTTTTGTCTATTAAAATCGATTGCCTATTATGTTTTTTTCCGAAAACCGATTTTGTTTAATAATTTCCAAAGCATATTTTTATTCATGAATGAGTAGTCCTGGTCTTCTCGGATTGGAGACAAAATTTTCCCAGTGTGGGAATTTCTTTTTTTAAAAAGAAACTATGAACTTTTTGCCTTATTCTCTGCATTAAAACGTCATCCAGCTCAAGTTTCGGTCGTCCTGGAGAAGTTTTTGAAGGTTTGACGCCAACACTTTTTTCTTCTTTTAGAAGTTTATATATTGTTGTTTTCCCAACGTTAAGCATATCTGCTGTAAATTGCACTGCACTGTCAACACTCAAATCCGCATTCTTACTTTTAATAGAATCGTAACAGTTAATAGTTATTTTTTTTTTCATTTACTGTACATGGACCGACTCTAGGGCGTTTAGGCAAATTCTCCGCACATTTATTAAAAAAAAAAACTGACACTTCATACTTTGACTAGTTTCACTGAGAAACAAACACCGAAGGTAGGTATGTATAGATATAAATAGCTGTATTATTCCAATAGTGGCACCCATAAAGGCATAATAACCACATAATTAGCAAACAAGGTAACCAGGATTAGGTACAAAAAAAGGGAATAAAATGATTAGAGCAGAAATGGAATAAGCACCTAGACTCTAATTAGTTTTGATAAAACTGCTTTCTAAAATTCCAGGTAAATGGTACGGCTGTACATAATTTTAAGCTTAAAAAATTCAATATTAAAATATACATTTAAAGACAAAACTTGAATTTAATTTCGATACTTGTACTAACTCTGCACAAATTTAAAAATTTAGGCCTATTTAAATCTATACATGCCGAAAAATTTTGTACGCTTATGGAGAAGACGGTTTTGATTAATTTATTATTTCGCATTATTTAAAGATAGACTATATCAAATGCTGATATTTTTGAACTCTGATATACTAAGGTACTGAAATTTGGCTGCGAGTTAGATAGTGCCCGAAGGCTTTTTACGCTATGGCCAAATCTTAGTTGCATTATACATACAGGGTGGTCTACAGAAACAGGTATTTTTAAATAAGATGTTTCACTTAATGTACGACAGAACATGTATTTA
Source organism: Polydrusus tereticollis (assembly GCA_963920685.1). Taxonomy (NCBI): domain Eukaryota; kingdom Metazoa; phylum Arthropoda; class Insecta; order Coleoptera; family Curculionidae; genus Polydrusus; species Polydrusus tereticollis. Next base: position 24,589,664 of record OY987328.1, read on the forward strand.
CAACATGATGGCTGGCGCCCCTGCACGCTACAGTTTACAAGTATGAAATTTTTTAAACAAGAACTTTCCAAACTGGTGGATTGGTCGAGGTGGTCCGCATAATTGGCCAGCTAGATCGCCACACCTTAATCCTCTGGATTATTGCCTTAGGGGGTGGTTTAAATCATTGGTATATTCAAGTAAAGTAAACACTAGAGATGCATTACTCGATCGAATAATAAATACAGCAGCAACTATAAGAAACATACCCGCATCCATTCATAGAGTGACCCGAGCTATTCATCAGAGAGCTGAGTTGGGTTTAGAAGGAGACGGTGGCATTTTTGAAAACCATAAAACCTAGCCTACTTGTTATAAATAATTTAATAAAAATTTTAAATTGAATATTGTTTACCCCTGTATTTCGGTAACGGCCGGGAATAGGACCCATGTTTATAGGAACTTTTATGTTGATTTTGGGTCCCCGAATACGTACCTAAAATATTGACATTTCCTCCTGTATATTACTATACTATAAATACTATAAGTTAACTATAGCTGGCAAGGTGGAGGGCACTGAGAGGCAGCAACATATTATGTTTTATTTTATATATATATTTTATTTTATATAACATATTTGTCTGATCAGCGGACGAATTGAATTTTTAAATAAATTAGTTGGGGTAGATTTCAAACTAAGGGGAACTTTGTTGTAGATTAAGGACAGTTGATAACTGAACGATCTCTCGAACCGAGTGGTTTTGTGCAGTGCAATGCAGTGATGGTAGATTTACGCCTATGGTCCAGGGCATGGACGAAATGGACGTCTTATCTAAATTTTATTTTTTGATATAAATAACCGGGCATTCTTTTACGATTATTTCACATTCTTCTCTTTCTCATATTAAACCATTTTATTTCTCTCATTTTAGAACTCACCAATCTATCACACTTATTCCACCTATCATATGTATACAGCAGTTTTAAACCATCTGAATTGAGATAAGACCATGCCCATATAACGATTTTCTGCGGTCAGGTTTAAGTAGGTGGTTTTGGTTGTATATAAGTTTTAAATTGGCAAATGCCTTTTTTGTACAGTTACAACTAACCTGACATGCTTGGTAAACCTCAGGTAAACGTCAAGTAGTAGTCCCTGGTTTCCAGCAATGATTGAGCAGCATAAGGCTTGATCACCAAGATTAACGCGAAGCATGTTTTGATATTGCTCCCTGCCCTCAGCACGACCAAACAGAAGTAACTGGCACTTTTCAGGATTCAGTTTGAGACAATACTGCGTAGAGATTCCTAGCAGACGATATATAGGTTAGCTGATAGCCTGTCAATAGCCTCAACAATGTTAATAATTATGTATAGCTGGGCATCATCCGCATACATGTGCATAGGGGTTCATCCGAGATTACCGATAAGTTGAGAGGAGTATAAAGTAAAAAACAAGGGGACTAGTATCGCTGATATCAGGATCCGAAAGGTTGAGTTTTATACACTGTGCCCTTCTTGTAAGGTAACTTTCAATTAGTTGACATACTCAACTCAATTATTAACAGAATACCATCGGTGACCTAAAGAAGAGCTGTGGCGCAACTCTGATCTTTACGAAAGCCAGAGTAGACATTTGGTAATAGCCTGTGTGTTTGAATATACTCACGAATTTCAGCCTCCAGCACCCTTCCCAAAACCTTCAACAGAGTAGGTAGTATGCTTATAGGTCTGATTGTCCTTTAAGTCATTGGAGGCCGGAATTTTAGGTAAAGTAGTAGAATGTTTTTATACACCTCAGGGAATGAGGACGTCTCTATTCACGAATTGATAATATGTGAAACATTCGGGAGAATGAGCGGACAGCAACGGCACAGCATAGATAACCCGAGTCCATAAGGACCTACAGCCTGAGACCTAATCAAAAACAGAACTGTTCGAACCTCCTAAAGAGTTACAGATCTGAATTGAGAAGCGTCAGTATCATTGAAGAAATGGTTAATATCATTCACATTACCAATGTGTTCAGGAATGGGGTTCGCATCTCTTGAGTAAACACCAAGTTCCCTAAGTAACTTCCAGTTATTTTTTTTTGTGTATTAATATTTAGATTAAACTTAAGATAAGCTCTTTTTTCATTCACAATCTTGTTGGTATTTTGATTACGAAGCAGCCGATATCGTTCCCATGCAGTTATCTGCTGTTTTTTTTTCTGCTTAAACTTACATAAAGCTCTATTATACCTGTACCAAGCTAGTCAAGTTTATGACCAATAAACATCTATTTAAAATAAGTTCTTGAAAACGTTATTTTCATTCGGTTTTTAGTCAGAGTGCCATTATTGCCATGCAGTGTGATGTATCATGTCACTGTTATTATCGAAATTGGCCTCCGAGATCATCTGATCTAAATCCATTCGATTTTTACCTATGTGGTATGTTTAAACCAAAAATAAACATATCACCAGTAAGTTTGAGAGAGAGTTCCTACATCGGGTTACTTAGCTAAGCATAAAAAAATGAAATTAGATCTGCTACGATGAATGCAGTCAACAAGCAAGGGCGTTTTGAATTGTTTGGAAGTACGACCAGAGTATGTTTTTCGAAAAAAACATTTTAATTAATTATGATCTGGGAAACGGTAATAGTTGAGATATATACCCCTTTTAACAAAATCATGTAATTTGGCCATTCATTGACAGATGTCTACGTTCTGTCGGTCTTCAGGTACCTACTTTATACACCTACTTTTTTGTATTACATTTTCTGAAAGATTTTGTAATTTTAATGTGAACTGCAAAATTTTTAAATTTTCTGACGCCCCTAAAGCCTTTAAAATAATTTACAAATATCGACTCGTGAGACCGCTGTGTGACGTCACTATCTTCCATATAGCAAGTCGGGTCGTGCCCTTTCTCCGTTGCTAGGTAACAGAGTTGACATCGACAGGAGAGAAAAAAATTATTTTTATAAATTCCTTTTTCTTTTTTCTAAAGTAGTGGTACGTAAAGAGTGTCCTGTCATTGCAAATTTACATTTTATTACTCTCTCGCATTAAGAAGCAAAGTATAGACGTGGCATATTCTAAGTCGTTAAAGAGTGCTTGACGTGATACTTTAACGATCTGGAAAAAAAAAGAACCGAGGTGTGTTGCCTAAAGATCAGTTAGCACTATTAAAGACTAGGTTAGATAATGTTGTTGTAAGAGGAAGCCAGAATTTAATATCAGGGTTTGTTACAAGCGGAATACACCCTTTCGATCAACAAAGAATTTTAAATAAATTCCCCGATACAGAACCAAACGCAGGTATGGCAACAAATTGGACAGAGACCTTTATCAAGATTCTAAAAGAAACAAGATTTCCCTCTAACAAAAAGGAAAGAGTAAAACCAAAGACGGTACAGATACATGCTTATTTCTCCCTGGGTAAGTCTCCCACGGTGTTTCAAGCGGAAATCTACGCCTTCCTACAGTGTGCCTATGAAAACAATAGGAGGACTTATCTTAGTAAGCGGATCCACATATGCTTCGACAGTCAAGCAGCCCTTAGAGCGCTAATATTATGCAATAAGGTGACATCAAGACTGGTATGGGAATGCCAAGAGAAACTAGTGGCCCTGGCAAAAGTCAACAAAGTAATATTACAATGGGTAGGGCTGACCAACTTCAAGAAAGCGGTAGGAAAAAACATTAATTGGTCCAGAACCGACACTTGGAGTCCCAAGGTGCACAGTACGAGATGTCATAAAACGATAGACAAGGAATCAATACAAAATCTACTGGAACAACAGACAGGGATTAAACCATTGCAAATCTTTCATTGAGAACCCAGGCCCGAAACTCAAAACAGCTACTTTTGATGAGCAGATATCAGTTGAGGATTACCACAGGAATTCTGACAGAACACATGGCCGTCAAGAAGCATCTGCACCGTATGCAACTGTACAACGGAGACCTGAGCTGCAGGTTATGCGGGCAAGAAAGTGAAACGGTACAGTAAATTATCTGCCACTGCGAGTCATTGGATCTGAAAAGGCAACAAATACTCGGGCAACCAAGACTAGAAACAGAGGATATTCCGACACTCTCCCCGGTTGACCTACATAAACTAGTGCAAGGAACTGGAATAAATGAGTGGGTGTAAGAACAAACTAGGGTGACCACAATTGGCCAAACCTAGTCGAAGTGCATCCGGCACTTGGACAAACCCTCGAAAGAAAAAGAAAAGAGTAAAAAGAAAGAAATTTCAATTAAAGCCTGGTTGTAGTGTAGGGTTAGACGACAAAGAAAATGAACAAGATAAAAATGAAGTGACAGTAGAGGATGACATCTACAATAAGCCAAGCACTAACAAAGGAATTCCCATCAGTGGATACGAAGAATCTCAAAGCGAGCCTGAGGGGTCAGAGATTGAAGAAGAGTCTTCAGAAGATGAGGCATTAGACATTATCACTCTAAACAAAGAAATTTTGTGCTAACAAAGTCTTCCACTGGAAAGAAAAAATACCTAAAATGTGTTGGTAAGATCATTAATATTTATAATAATAAACGATATTTTAAGACCTACTATATAGTACAAAAAATGATATTTTTGTTTATCCTAATGTTAGGGGCACCCTAGATATTATCAGAGACCAAATCATTTCTGTTTCAAAGCCCCCTAAATATGTTAGAAGAGGGCGTTTTCAGTTTAATAATACAGTACCTATTTTAGGTTTAGATTTAGTAGGTAGGTAGGATACCTTTTCCTACCGAACTATAAGAAAAAACTGTTTTGTTTTCGTTTTTTTTTATACTATAATTTTAATACCTAACGAATGAAGATTTTGTGTTTAATGGCGTTTTCTAGTACTCCAGTTTGTTTTTAAAGCATAAAACACATGCATACTTTTTTAAAAACACGCCTTCTGTCCAATCTAGGTCATAGCACTGACCCACCTTAAGTTTTAAGACGATTTAGATATGTGTCCAAACAAAGTCAAAAAAATATATAATCTGTATATAAAAAAATTTTTTTATAACTTTAACTCATAACATTGTGCTTTAATAAATTTTACTGTTACTGCAATATTCATTAAGACGTCTCAAAATTGTCCAATGTCACACCGTTTGACAATACAATCCATTCTAGTATCCCTGAGGATGAACTTCTAGACGTTCGAAACATGTAGGAAACTTTATTTTACGTTTATTAAATTGAGGAAGAAGATTGTTTTATTTACATTACTTTCTACTCCACTGAAAGTATGATTTATTCCTTGAATTTTAACTCTGTATTATCTTGTTTAGATGTTTTTAAAGGGAAATTTAATTTTGGTTGGGTTCTCTTCATTGTTATTTAAATTTCTACTTACTGTAAGTGACACAATACAATTTTCTTACTTTTTAAATAACGCGAACGGAGAAATTAGAAGAAGCCGCATATTACAAAAAATATGTTTTGTATCTAAATTCGTTCGAACTAAATGCTGAGTTATTGCTCCCAGAATCCTTTAACAAGACCGGTTGACGACGTTTTTGGGTCAAGCATAAACAAATAGGCCTTTGAATTAAAATTAAATTAAAACGTTTAAAAACGTTAATAAAAAAAAAATTATGAAATATTATTTCATTTTGGCAATTTGCAGAGGATGTCGGCCTTGTTCTGCGAACTGTTTACTTAGGGTTGCCAACTTCCAAGAATGACATTCCGGAACTGGCGCTGGCTGAGCCGAAAAAGTTAGAGGAGACAAAGCAGCAATGGCTTTTTTAGCGCTGCAATACGCCACCCGCAATTGACATTTAATATTTTTAAACCGGTTTCAACAATGACATACCATTTCTACAAAAATAGGTGCTTGCCTATAGATTCTTAGAAACAAAAAAAAAGGAAAATAGCTGCTTTGCAAAGAACGCTAGGGCTGTTATGGTGTTACCAAGGGTTTATTTATTTAACTAAAACACAAAAGCCACATATCCATTATATGGAAAGTTTTCCAATTCCTCCAGAAATTCTAAAAGAAGCTAACAAAGCGACATTGAATATTCTTCCCGAAAAATCCAGCAAATAATACAATAAAGAATATAACGAATTAAAAGAGTAGAGAAAAAGTAAAAATATTAAAGGTACCTATTGACGAAGTACTCCTACTTGCATATTTCCTAAACCTTAGTGAAAAACTAGCCCCATCATCGCTATATAGAGACAAAATATTCTATGATAAATACGACTGTAAAAATTTATATTAATCTAGATATCGCCAAATATGGAAAACTGATAACTTTTCTTAAGTCCAAGTCCAAAAATTTTAAGCCCAAAAAGTCTAAAATATTGGAAAGAGAACACATCGAACAATTTTTGCTAGAAGCTAGGGAAGAATTTCTTTTATCAAAAGTAAAAACTTTTTTATTTTCGATTTAGGTTACTAGTCTTTTGGTTTGATCTGTAAATATCTTGTTTTGGAATTTAAAACAGTTTTAAAACATAATAATTGTATAAAAAATACTGTTTTTGTTTATTATTACTTATCTTTGTTTTTTATTGAAGGTGGCATTATTACTGGGACTTTCCCGTGCTTGTCGTTGTGAAGAGTTAGCTAACTTAGCATATAGGCAATGTTTAGGACAGAGCGCAGTACCTATGGTTGAAAGGATTCCAGAAACGAAAACAGGTAAATCAAGAAACTTCACCATATTAAATGAAAGATTTTCAGTAATATCGATATAATTAGAAAATATGTTGAATTAGGATCAAAAAATGTTAAACACAAAAGATTGTTTTTTGAATTACCAAAAAGGTAAATGCACAAACCAGTGTGTTGGCATCAGTAAATTGTCAAAAATTCCTAATATTGTTCCAACATTTTTGGGATTATCAGAATCAAATTTATATACTGGACATAGCTTACGTCGCTCTTCGGCAACTCTTCTAGCAAAATGCCAGAGATGTCATTATCAACCTCAAATGCTATAGTGGATGAAAGCTATCAACTGTTGCTGAGGGTTACATAGAAGGCTCGCTAGTAATTTAACATGAGGTTGTTATTAGCTTTTATTTAGCATTTTTTTAAATTACATTTTCTGAAACATTTTTTAATTTTAGTGCAAACTGCAAAAAATCTTAATTTTGTGACGCCTCATTTTAAATAATTTAATAAGTTTCTACTATTGATTGAAAGTATTAAAAGACAGCAATCTGTCTGTGTTAGTGTCTTTAAACCAATGCCGTTGCACAAGTTTAAAGCGTACGAACTTTGGGAGGTAGTGACGTCACCGCCTCGCCAGCGTTGTTTTTGATTTTGATCTTTATATTTCAAAAACTACTTATCGGATTGACTTGAAGTTTTCAGGGCTAATCATACCTTATAAATTCTTCATGAAAATTAGGTAAAGAATGTAATTTCAGGTTTAACCAAATGACTCCATTGTGAGTTAGCTACAACTCATGTGTACATACTTATATGTGTATAAGTCACTAGCGATATAAGGCCATAAATCACTAATGACTAGTGCTCAAAGCAGCTTTATACCTTTAAAATCGCATCAATAATGTATATGTCATAGGCTTACGGTAAAATCAGTCGTATTATAATACGCTTGGGATTTTCATTTTTTTTTTTTTTTTTTTAAGGCTCTGGTAAACCAACTGGCTTTATTCGACTTTATTGGCAACAAATTTATATTTTTACAAACTTTCAAAATTCAAAATTTACTGAGATTTAGGCTTTTTACAATCTAAAATATACCTACATTTTAAAACAGTATTTTGATTAAATTATCTTTTTTATTTTTTTTTATTTAGGTATTTTTTTTTTTAGTATACCTACATATTTTTCTTTTTTTTGTATTTTAAAAAAAATTATTTTTATTTAATTTTTTTTTTGTTTCTTGTCACAAGAGATTCATATAGTATTTGGTAAACATTAATATTACTACTAATAAGTAGACTTTCCAATTTCAATGGAAAGTTCACAATATCTTTTAATTTGTTGATTAATATATTTACTAGGCGCATTGTAATACGATACAACACATTAAGAATCTTAGAATTATTAGACTGGTAATTTTAATATGAAAGTGTTGGATAAAAATATGTAAGTACAGGCGCGGATCTAGGATTTTGTCCAGGGGGGGGCAAAATGGAAAAGCGCCGAAGGCGCTAAAAAAATAGCGCCGCAGGCGAAAATTTTTTGGGTGCCACGCCCTTTTTTGAATCATGGTGCTTGGTTCTCAAGTGGGAAAATAAAAAATACAACACAAAATCCTCAAGAAAATCACAAAAGCAACCCCGTGCGTTTAGGAGTGGGGGAGTTAATTTTTGCGATTTTACCTATCTTCCAGAGAATTCGTTGTAAACAAACAATTTCATAAAATTTTAATTTGTTATTTATGTAATAATGCATTTGATTTGAATAATGCTGTCTAAAAAAAAAAAGAAATACAAACAATTTAATTTGAAGTAATTAAGTATGCACTTAAATACTAAATTCCAATCTTGTCCTAGGGCCAGCTTTTGCAAATCTTGAAATTACTTTCTCAACATCAATGGGAACATGCCTATGGATGTGCATTAGGGCAAGACCGAGGAGGCGGTTTTCAGTCATGGTTGCTCTTAAATATGTTTTAAGGCGCCGCAACGACGAGAATGACCTCTCAGCAGATGCATTTGTCACCGGAAGGGTTGCAAGGATTAGTACAAAATTATGTATTATAGGAAATGCATCCTTATCGCAACAAGCCAATATATCCAGAGCTCTTATGGGAAGCTCTTTTCTGAAGCTCTGTTCTTGAATCCATTTCTCTCTCCACAACAACAATTCATCTTTTAGCAGAAAAGAAGCAGCGCCCTTGTTAACTTCAAGAAGCAATCCAAAGCGGTCAAGGAGGGACTTTATACTTATGTCGTTTTCACCAGCAGAATTTTTGACAATATTTTCTGGAATGAAAACTGATAGCTGAAAGATGTCCAAGGTTTCGGCTGAGAATCTTTCTCGCAGATCTGTGAGAACAAAGTCTAGCAATGGTGCATAGATTGATACTCTGTAGTATTCCTCCGCTGAATTCATTTGATGGTTGGCACGATAAATTTGGCGTCCACCATGGCGAGGGATCCGAGGAATATTCAGCTCGACACCCAGTTGATCGGCTAGATTTTCTGCACGCTGCCAGTTCAGATACCCTATACCCTCTTGGGAATTTGCGTTTGCGACAGTTTGCGTAGCTCTGGTCTGGGACCGCATCAATAAGTAATTAAAATTAACTTGCGGAACTGCGGAAGGATACCAATATTCTAGTGGTTAGCGCGTAGACTTTCAAGAGTTTAAAGTACAGAGTACAGAAGGTTTAAAAGTAGACTTTCAAGTCGTGAACCCAGGTGCAAAGCTGGTGAAGGGAATTTTTTGTTTGTTTCTTAAAGTTTATGCAAAAAAAGGAAAAAGTCAAAAGGTGGATTTATTGCAAAAAGGTTAAAAGGTAGATCTATTCTGTAACAGGTTAGAGTTGTTATTGGTTATTGCTTGTATACATCGTGTTACGTATGTGCTTTGGTCGGTCTCAGGGGGGGGCAATTGCCCCCATTGCCCCCCCCCTGTATCCGCGCCTGTGTAAGTATGCGTTTTTACTTTCATACTACATTGCTGCCTTTTTATTATTATTATTATTTGGTAATAAGTTCTTTTGCCTATAGCAGAATCCAAATCACATAAATAAAACTATCTTAATAATAATAATAATATACAGGCAAGTCAGTAACAAAGATGCATGCATAAATACACATTTTAAATTTATTTATTGGCTAATTACATAATAACAAAACAAAAAAAAACAAAAAAAAAAAAACAGCAAAACATTTGGTCTTAAAAGGAACATACATAAACTAAACGCTTCATCAATATACGAAAAATATGGTACAGTTTCCGAGAGATCTTGGTCCGGGTCGCGGTCGGTTTATATGTTTGCTAGGACACAGGACCCCGGTTCCGGGATATCCCGGCCAGTTTGCAACTCTAGTTTGCTGGTTAGGTACTTGTGATTAGATTGCAATGAGGATTAAGCTGCCTTGACATGGACAGTGAATCACGCACGTGAGCCACGCTTTTGTAAATCACGCGCCAAGTCAACTACTGGATTCGTGAAATACGAATCGTAAATTTGTTTTCACGAACCAAAATATTCCGTTCCTGATAAAAATCAAACCTGTTTGATTTTTATTTCGTTTAGTCATTCGTGAGTAGAGCAAGAGAAAATTCTTTTAGAGCATCACGCACAGCATCCATAACTATATGAATTTACTTATTAATGATTTGGGGACCCTAAATAAATATTCCAAGCTTTTAAAAGGTATAAGTATACACAGGACGGCCATTTGAAAATGAAACAAAGCCAATTTTGGGCACCTCAGGTTATAAAAAAAAACACTCGGACTCGTCGATTTTTGATTTTAGGGTAAAATATTTTTTTGGCATTTGTGCCCCCTGAAAGTCAAACCCCTAGCGGGGGCGACAAGTACCCTGCAAAATTTTAAATGGAATGGGGGGTCGAGTGACACTTCCTGTGGCCTTCAATTATTGTTGCAGATCATATCCTTCGGTCGCGGTAAAGTAGTAAGGTTTAGTTAATTTCGTTACAGAATCGGCTTAAAAGTGATAATAGTTTACTCAATTGCTGAAAGGGTGCAAATAATTTCATTATTTTTGCGAACAATGAATGTGCTAATAGAACTGCCCAACTGCTAAACCATCAACATTAAAATCGACAAGTCCATCGAAAGTACATTTTGGAATTGATGCAAAAATTTCGGGAGACGGGGTCAGTAGCTAACAAAAAACGTGAAGTTGAAAATCCAGTAGTAAATGAAGCTACAGAGGTGGCGATTTTAGGGCATGTTGTTCAAGATCCCATACTGAGTACAAGAAAGCTGGCGACAGCATCTGGTGTTAAGAGAAGCAGCATTCAAACGGTACGATGAATCGTCACAACTATCGTTATTGGTCTGATTCAAATCCCAGAATATTTCGTGAGGTGCATACGCAACATTCGGAAAAACTAAATGTTTGGGCTGGCATTTTTGGTAACCGTATATTATATTAGACCCCTTTTTTACCTAACAATTTAACAGGCGAAATGTATCTGGAATTATGACAAATCGCCATTTATCCATCGTTACTAGAAATTATTGAGAATGACGATCAGTACATGGAAAACCACGTAATATTCCAGCAAGCCACCCCACTTTGCACTCACTGTTCGTCACTATTGAAATCAAACGTTTCCAGGACAATGAATTGAAGGAAGAGGAAGTATTGAGTGGCCCCCCACGTTCTCCGGATCTAAGCCTGTTAGATTTTTTTTTATGGGGCCACTTAAAAACTAAAATTTAGTACACCCTATTTATTACATCTTTGGAACACGTACAACAACGGATAATTGATGAATGTCATATGAAACCACCCCACAGATGCTTCAAAATGTACGAGAGCGTTTTGAACAAAATTTTTACTATTGCATGGAGGCCCAGGCAGTATTTCCAGCATTTACTGGACTGACTTGCAAGAATTTTTTTTGTAATAAAAAAGGTAGAAACAACCTGTTTTTGTACTATTGGTGAGCCACTGTATAGGCTAGGTAAATGGTAGCGATGTTAAAACTCTTGGGTTATACTCTACATAAAAATACCCTTAAAACAAAGTATCACCCCACACTCTATTTAAAATTTTGGTGACAGTTGTCGCCCTCGCTAGGGGTTCGACTTTCAGGGGGCAAAAATGCCAAAAAAATGTTTCCCCCTATAATCAAAAATCGACGAGTCTGAGCGTTTTTTTTCTACACCTGGGATGCCCAAAATTGGCTTTGTTTCGTTTTCAAATGGCCACCCTGTACAAGTCGCTAAATATCGAAGTGATATTTCCAGTTTAAGTTTAGCCGGCAGAGATTCATATTAGTGCAATTTTTTTGAATTTTGGGGCTAACGAGTTCTAATAAATACTGAAAATGGTGTTCTGACATTTTACAGTAAATTTTCAAAATCTTTAGGATAATCGGAGATTTATTTATTTAAATTGGTACTTCTCTGTAGAATCCCTTTTTTGTCCACTAGTGTTTTTCTTGCCGAAAGAGTTTTTGAAATGCTGCCTGCTACCAATCTACACATAATTTGATATGCTTCTGCTACTAAGCCCTGCAATTTTGCGACTAAACAACTACTGAATTTGCCTTGTATATCTTTTTCACGAAGTAAAATGACTTTCGTCGTAAAATTACTAGACTCGTAATACCCGCTTACCTTTGTCATTCACGACCCATGTCAACGTAGCTTTAGATTTAAAATAGAAAAAAATAAGTCTGAAAGAAAGTGATGTAACTAAAGTAACATCAGTAAGAATTTCAAGACTCACCAAAGACCAGAGGTCGTCTTTCTTACGATAAACTGCCATTGGCAACATGGTGAGTGATAATTGTTAATCGCGTTGGCGATTTGCGGCGGCTGACCGTCTTCTTTTTTGTGTTATGTTTTGTATTCAAAGGAATGTTGTTTAGTGTCGCGGTACCCGGTACATAATGTTATATTTATTTATAAACTGAAACTTTATAAGAGAAACGACCAGACTGCAAAATATGGGTGGGTGCAAAAAAATCATTAGAAACGGTCTAAGGTGGGCAGGAGGAATTAGTGATGTGGAAGGAAAAGGAAATGCCTTTTTTGGCGACAAAGTCGGAAGGTGTTGCGAATTATGATGTGGGTGTGTTAAATAGGACGGAATAACCGTTTACTCATTCGCTGTTTATAATGCGCTTGGGTACTGAATGTAATTAATGTCTACTTTTAATTGATTAGACAATTCTTTTTTTCATAACAGGCAATACACTAATTTAATTTTAAAATGATATCCAAGAAAAGAAATTGTAAAGTAGAAATACACAGAGTATCACTAAAAGGTCTGTACAAAATGCTTTAGTCTACTTCAAACGATAATAAATTAATTAAAACCGTGTGCTCCATGGGCGTACAAGATTTTTCGACATATAGATTTACATAGGCCTAAATTTTTAAATTTGTGCAGGCACTAACGGTACAAGTACATGAATTTCAAGTTTTGTCTTCAAATATAAAGAGTGTTTATTAAATACCTGTACTAACTTTAAAAGGTAAATCTTTGACTAATTTTAAGACAAAAAGTTCATATGAACATGGGTCCGCAACGGCTTGGTTCTTGAGATACAGGGCGTCCAAAAAAATTCTTTATTTGTTTTTTTTATTATATTTTTGTTCAGTAACCTGGTAATTTGATTAAATTCGGAATACTGGGAGTATTGATGATGAGAAACTCAATTATTTACTAAGTTTCTTGATTAATGTTAGATGGCGCCACATACAGTGTTGTACTTGGATTTAAATAACCATAATTTTTTTGTGTCACACTGTATGTCATTTCTAACTGGACTTCGCTTGTATAATTTAAGCGCCCCGGTATGATTATTAATAATTTTCAAATAGTAAGTGATAGCTTCATAGATTTCTTTAACATTTAACTGTTTTCAATGACGTCATAGCCAACCAGGAGGAATTAAACTTATAGCCAACTGGGAATAATTAAACTTAATATCCGCAGCAAAATTACCATATAAAAATATTAAATTAACAATATTTCGAAAACTACAAATTTTCCGAACGGAGAACCTTATGCAGACTTACCCTTATTTTTAATGCTAGATAAGAAATAATTATAAAATTTAGGGGTTTCCATTTGAAAATATAGATTTCTTGCAGTTTTCTTAATTTCATTTTTAATCTTATTGTTTGAACACCCTGTATTAATAGTTATCAAAATAGTATAAAAAATGTAATAAAGCAGGTCCCTTTTAACAAGGAATCGAACACAAATTAAATAATATAAGACTTCGCTATAGGAAAAATTGATAATTATTTTTTGGTCAAACTGCAATCTGCCTAGAAACAAAGAAACGTATCTAGAAACTTACGCAGAATTCAAAAATGTAATAGTATACAGTGTGTTCCATTTAAAATAAGCAATTTGGCACCTACATCCGGTATAACCGGAAGTGTCACCCTATTAAAAATATTTTAGCCGGCTTGCCCCCAGCAACATTAGCGTACTGTCATATTTTCAAAAGTTTTCTATGTATAGTTTTCTATATATAAGTCGAAGCGGTTCCCGATGGGACACCCTGTATATGTAGATACATAGTATTCTAGTATTTATGTTTTTCTTGTTATTAATAAATAGTTATTAAAATTCGGGGCTGTTTAAAATAAGAATTGCTACATAAGAAATTATGTGACGAAGTTTTATTTTGTGTAGGTTATTATTATACTTTTCTGTGTCATTACTGTGTCGATTTCGTACAGGGTGTAAAAGAAAGTCGTGTAAAACTATAACACTATGTTTTGTCTTACAGTATAGAGCGACGTGAGTTAATATTTTTTAACATTTTTGCTAGTTTTTAGTGTACCGGGTGTCTCAATATTGGAGTTTAGCAAAATTCATCATATAAGTTGAGTTCAGCTAGATTACTATTAAAAATGGAAAAATATGAATAGCTGTTTTTTTGTTAACTTTCCTAAATAAAAAAATATGTTTTTATATAAAATTAATAAAATATTTTCATCTAAAATAGATGGAAAACATATATGTTGCGCACGAAAATAAAAATATTCATCTAATTATTTTTAAAAAATATATAATATGTAGTTGATTAAGTATAATGCTTAAAATATCTACACTAACACGCCAGAAAAAGAGAGGCTTGAGGAATTGGCAAAAATAAAAGAACTAAAAAGGAATAAAAAAGAACAGATGCAACGCGCAAAAGAACTTAAAACAGCAAGAAAGTTACTAGGTTTGTGTCCAGAATCTGATGTTCGAGCAAACAAAATAAAAAAGAGAAACGTGTCTGAAGTAAGCAGTAGTCCCTCAAGTTGTACCAGTGATTTTGAAGTTAAAGATTTTTCATCAGACTCAAACTTTTGCCCATCTGAAGACGAAGGTTCTGACAATCAACTGACGCCTATTGAAATAAAGCCAGAAAATTTAAAGGAAGGAGATTTTGTCCTTATTAAGTTTGAAAAAAAGAAAGCCATTAAACACTATGTTGGTAAAATTCTTTTAAAATATGATAGCAGCAAATACCAAGTTTCGTATCTGAGGAAAAAACTGTCAGGTAGCTTTGTCTTTCCAGATGTGAATGATGAAGCCTCAGTTAACATATCTGATATAATACTACAGCTGCCAATGCCAACCATTACCAATGGTACCAACAGAACAGCGTCTCTTTTTAATTTTAAATTTAAACTTTTCTCTTATAATTTGTAGATATTAGGTTTTAGAATTTAGTTAGTCTTCTATGTATTTTAAGTTATAATTATTTCGTTCCCATTATATTAATAACTATTCAAATATATTGTGTTGATTTTTTTTTTAAACTAACGTACCTAATTTGTCTTATGATAAGTGTTGGATGATGTGTATCAATGTGCCTCATACCTGTATCAATCTACCGTGGCATCTATTCTTATTAAAACAGAGCAAATATTTAATCAATATATAGCAATAAAATCACAAGTCTTTAATCTAACATATTAGTTTTACTTTCTTCCACTGGATAAGACCTTTCTTTTCCTCCCAAAAAAAATTGCATCAATGTGCCCCAACTCCCCCTACTATTAAAAATGGAAAAATATGAATAGCTGTTTTTTTGTTAACTTTCCTAAATAAAAAAAATATGTGTTTATATGATATTAATAAAATATTTTCATTTAAAATAGATGGAAAATATATATGTTGCGCACGAAAATAAAAATATTCATCTAATTATTTTTAAAAAATATATAGTTGATTAAGTATAATGCTTAAAATATTGAATAATAGGCGTCTAGACTTTGAAACATGAAAAGATACGATGACAACTATCTATAAAAATTTTTCTTGCAGGCCCGCCCTACGAAGATATGTGCCCCTGAAGGACGCCGCAGGAAATTTTCTTGAATAACTTTCAAAGGACTTAAAATAATGTAATAAAAAATTAATGTGATGTACACTAATAAGGACCTCTTAAAATAGTGTCCTTAAAACATATTTATTTAGCTTTTTTAGTTTACCAGGGGCGGACCAAGCTTTACAACTTATTGCTTAAATTCTTAACACTCTATGTATGATAAAGACTTAAAAGAAATAAATCTGGGTAGCTTGCACCTTAGACTAAAAAAAAGGTACTCTTGTTTATTGTCGATAAAATGACCCATTCTCGAGAAAAAGAATAATAGACAAATAGTTGTAGAAGACTTATGCAAAAAATGTGCGTTTTATTTATTTATCGGCACGGAAGAAACGTATTGTTGTTGCAAACATTACTATGGTGCAAAATAAATAAAATATCCTGCATTTTAGAACTTGTCATCTTTCACATCGCTGACGCATTGATTCCTTACATCGATATTAACTTACTGATTTTTGGATTTCGTGGTGAATTTAATTGTGAATTTATTCGAACTATGTAATACACGTTTATTGAGTATGCAGATATGCACCTGATGTATGGTCTTGCGTTTTGCAAGGTTATATAACGAAAGATTCCCTAATCGTACTATGCCAAACCAGAAGACATTACAAGTTGACCAAAGTCTAAGGGAGAATGGTGGGCGATTCCAGTTATCCATATTATGGACTTTCTTCACAATTTTAGGAAAGTTTGGAAAAAGTAGTACTGATGCTGGTCTGAAAAGAACTGTACGTACGCCGCAATTAGAGGAAAATATTTTAAATGCTGTAGATAACATTCCATCAATAAGCACTCGAAAATTATCAGCACAGTTAAATACATCAAAAACAATAGTACACATAAAAAAATATCCACCTGGTAAAAATCATTTCAGGAATGGTAAAAAAAAGTAGTGTTAATGTTAACACCCGGATCAACATAATTTATAACATTTTTACACTCATATGGGACCAAAGTGTATTAAATTTGCCTATGAATTTAACTCTCTAAAAAGTTAATTTTGTTGAATGGGTGTTATTTATTTCATTTTATACTTTTTTCCATCAGGAAAATTAAATACAATGACAATTAATAACACCATATTAGCGTGTAAATAAAACCCGCTAGAAGGTTATTTTAACACATTGAGTGTAAAACTTAGTCTTTAATCGTTTTTTTTCACGGCCCCGGGTAAAAATACCTAAACCCGTTTTACCGAAAAGACAGGCGGCAACAAGTGGTGTGAAATTCTAGGAATTGACACATGACGCCGACGTTACATGCAAATTCAACGTTCAAGTGAGTCTGATTGTGCTCTTTGAACGTGATATAGAATAATGTTATATTTAAATTAAAATATAGAAACAAAGCAAAGTTCTGTAAAGTGCCAAATGAGAGTGCCTCTTATGAGGATCTTGTTAAATTGGGTAAGCATATTAACGAAATTTAATAGAAACCTTACCAATAAGTACGCTATCTTTAAGAAACTAAGTAGGTATTTACATTGTTACAGTTTTCCCTTTAGCTTTTAAATTATTCTGATAATAAGCTTATAATATAAATGTATTCCTTTTTTATATAAATACTTAGGCACCTACCTACATATTTTACTTCATAGATCTCTAAATAAATATACGATTAATTCAAATCGTTTCAAGTTGTTCTAAAGCATACTTTTATTTATTTGTTTAGTGTTCTAAGTATACATAAGTATATTTATTATGTTATTTGTTTTGTTAAGCTTAACAATGAGGTACATTAAACGCAGATATATATATGTTTAATTTACTAAATTGTTAAACTATATAATAGGTTTGTCATTTTGTTTAACTAGTTATAATAATAGGCGTAAAAAAAATAACAGGGTTTTCCAGTTCTGTTGTAACCATCATTTTGTTTATAAATAAACGATAAATAATACTCAATATTTTCATTCATTTAACAAATTTTTCCAAGCGACCTAAAGATTTATATCTATTAGGGGCTACTACTTTCGGCTTTGATTAAGTCATTCAATCATGTATCAAACTAAGCAGAGGTTAATAATGTAAAACATCTTGAATACATAATTGTTTACATTTTAATTATAAACGCCCGTTTAGTTTGATACGGGATTAAATGACTTAAACAAAGTGGAAAGTATTTTAGCCCTGGGTAGATTATTTTATTACACTAACTATATTAAAGTCACACCCAAATAAAATAAAATTTACACTACAATAATATGATATTTACACTAATTAATTACAAATTACCATTAAAAAATCGTTTCGTTACACCTCTCATTATTTCTTTTACACCCTAGAAGGATAGGTTTACAATCTGTGAGTTTAATTTACACGCGATAGTGTAAATGTACCTACCCATAAATTAGAAGAATAACACTCATCAAAAAGTAAAAAAACCATTCAAAAGTGTCTTTTTTACAAGATATACTGATTGGCTAATAAACCCCATTGAGTGTGGTCCTATATGTACCACCATTGATTGTTAAATTTAACACTTACTTTTTTACTGTGTATATGAAGTTCTTCAAGAACAGCTGTTATATCCATATCATTTGCAAAAGTACATGATGATGAAGATTTTCCTCGTAGAATGTAGTTTGCAAACTAGCTATTGGATCAGCAACGAAATAGTGTAAACTTCATTAGCATTATTCTTTTCACGGATGAAGCATGGTTTACCAAAAATGGTATCATCAATTTACACAACACACATGTATGGACTGATGAAAATCCTCATGCCACTATTGTTTCGTATCATCAACATCAGTTCCAATCAATTAATATCTGGGCAGAAATCATTGGCAATCTTTTGATTGGACTATTTATATTGACGGAACGCTTGAATGGACAACTTTATTTGGATTTCCTTCAGCACGCTTTTTAGGATTTGATAGAGCACTTACCACTTGAAACATGTACTTCATGCATGATGGGGTTATTCAAGAAAAACCGATTTCCAACGGCGTCTATCAGGGGCACATATCTCCGTAGGGAGGGCCTGTAAGAAAGAATTTTATAGGAACTTGTCATCTTATTTTTTTATGTTCTATCTGAATTCAAGAGATTTCCCACATTTTCCCGGACACCCTGTATATTCAAACTGGGGGTGGCCGGCCGTAGGCCTCGCACAATTAAGCAAAAAACAGAATACGTATTTAATTTAAGACCTTGACTAGGTATATAATTTTTTTTCCACTTTTTTTGTTTAAAATAATTAAAAAATATCCGCACGCAAGAATAAAGTTACTCCAAATAAGTAATAGGCTGCGCATAAAAATAACAACCCTTACTTGACTAAACCCGATTGTTTTCAAATCATACTCCGCAGAAAAACCAAAAAGAATTTACACTTATGTTGGTAATGCTTTATTTTATTTATTAAATTAACGATGTTCATTTTATTCCAATTTTTAAATGTATTCCATGTTTGGTTCCAGAGGGAACCCGATTGCTTCTACTAGTTCAATTTAGTTTCCAACACCTCCTAGACGTGATTTTAATGCATTACCATTATTGGGCTTTCCTTTTTCCTTTCCAAGGTATTGTAAACATATTAGAGTAGAATGAATACAAGTTTGTTTCTTATTAATTTGGTTGCTCATATCTTAGAAACGGCTAGTATATACAAACTATATATTTTTGGAATCAGGAAGGGAAAACCTGTTTAAATAAAAAATATACAGGGTGTTTCATTGAAAAAATAACAACTTTACGCCACAGTTCTTTTGTGTCAAGCTAACCCGCCTTTTAAAAGGCAATTTTAGAGTCTACGGGAAAACATAAACAAGATGGCTATGTTGGTTTTTAATAAGAATATAGGGAAATTCAAGGGATTAGAGAGTCCTGGATAAGTATTCTTTTTTCGAGAGAGAAATTGGACCCCGTTATGCAACATCGAACCACTAGCAATTTTAATATTTCGAGATAATCAAGTAACAATAAGGTACAAGTTTTTAATGCATATTTTACTTGACATGGAAATAAATGGTTTATTCCGATATTTGGGCGTGGCCCAAAAATTTTTTTACCTGCGCCGCTATTTTTACGGCACTCTGAGCCCCCCCTCCCCCTCCACCCGGGGAAGGGACATTTCGCCGCGAGGACCATTTCGCCGCCAAATAATAAAATGATAGTTATGAAATTTAAACAAATTTACATATATTTTTTTTCTTTATTTATTATTTAGAAGCATTTAACATAAAAACATAATAACATTTTATTGATTTTTTTTTCGAAATTTTGTGCAATTCCCCTCAAGAAGTCTAGCATATCTCTTGCGTGAAACTCCTTCACCAATCTTAAAATTCTTTCATCTGCTTGAATATATTTTTTTAATTTTTTTTGCGGTTCATGTCCTGCGACTATTTGTTCTAAGTACATATCTCTGCCTCTTTGTATTATTTTCAATGCTTCAATAAACTTCCATATTGATGGATGGTCCATTCCCAATTCATTTTGCAATCTTCTGTTTGCAGCTTCTGCGTTGTTGTTGGTTCGGTTAATTCCTTGTATAACTCTGTTGTGTACATTCCACATTCTTACATTATCATTTATTTGGCGGCGAAAGGGCGGCGGCGAAATGGCCGCGGCGAAATGGTCCTCGCGGCGAAACGGCCGCGGCGAAATGTACTAGACCCCCCCCCCCCCCCCAACATAAAATTCTGGCTACGCCACTGTCGCCCGTGCTGTAACTAAAAAGAATAGTAGGAATAAAAGTCTGTCTAAGCCACAAATACTTATCTATGGTTAATGCAGATTTAAAACCGATGCACGTCATCAATCAGCTGATAATTGTCAATCCGTAAGAAAACACGAGGAAATTAAATTTGGGTAAAAAGTATTAAAACTTTATGCGAAAATAAATTTACTACAAACTTAAAGTATTCTTCTTTGATACGAACCCACTTATAGCAAATATTTTGTTTATTTAAGCTTGTAAAAATTGACATAATCTGAATTTTATTGGCCGATAGTTGGCAACACAACTGTAAACGGTGCGTTGGCTTGGTTTGACGTTTATGCAAAACTAACCTTAGTTATTGTTTTGTGATTCTGTTTTGCTGTGCCGTTAATTTTTTAACAAAAACTCCAGATCTTTTCATAAATAGCATTAAAAACTGTTCTTGTAAGAATAACAAAAGTGCACATACATATCTCTGTCGATTACGTTGTTTATTATTTGTGAAAAATAGCTGTAAGCGCAGTTTTAACAACAGTTAAGCAAAATAAATTATTGGAATCACCTAAAAGGAAACGTTTTTATTTAAAGGGAGTTGTAAATGTGTGAAGATTGGATATAAGTTCTATCCGTGACAATATTTATGGAATGTACGAAAAAAGAAAGTTGTATCATCATGTAACTTTGACAACTTTAAGTAAGAAATTAAAAGACAGACAACTGTTTGATGGTTGTCTTAACTGTTTAAGAAACCTCTTAAAGGAAATAGGCTTCGGATGGAAAAAAGATGAATCGAGGCGAGGGCTTATGGAACTTTCCCATGTAGCTTTCAAACGATTGGTATTTTTGAAAGAATATGTTAAAGAAAAAGAAGCATCCTTGTACCAATTCGTTTTCTTGGATGAAACATGGATTTTTCAGAATGATGCCAATGGTCGATCTTGGCAAGATGAAAATACAAGAAGTGTTGGATCTACTAAAGTTGATGGTAAAAGGTATTATGCAGTAAACAAATATATAAACTATGAGAAATTCTTGTATATTTATCTCGTTTTTATGAAAAACACTGTCGATATCTGACGTCACTTAAAGGGTATGACGTGCAACGGTTTTAAATTTGCATTAAGTTTATAAAGAGGCTTAGACACCACCATTCAAATTTTTAACCACCGAGAGAATGGAACACTTTCTAAAAAATAAATGATAAATCGAATGAAGAGGGAAGAACTGAATGCATATAAAGCATTTCAACTGCCAGAGCGCTTAGCGCTAAAAAGTCATCTTCATTACTAGGTACCTACAAAGCAAGAAACAAAAATTAAAGCCCGATAATTAATATTAATTCTAATATTTCACCTATTTTGTTTATTCTTTAACAAAACATGTCGCCCCCCTTGAACGAAAATCCTACGAACGCGCCTGGCATGGCGACCTATTTAATATCACCTTCCAAAATTCGCAGTTTGTCGCTGTCCTGGGTCACTGAAAAATATGGTGTGCTTTACACTGTTGCCACCGTATTAGTAGCTTCAGTGAGAAAACTAATGAATAGGTATGTATATTTTGTTAGCACCTAATTTTACCTTTATCGTAATAATTTAGTATTTACTAAATTTAGATATGTTGTGTTTAATAGGTTTTTGTTGTCGCAATCGATTGGAAACCATTATTGTAAATCAATTGCAATATTTTCATTGAAATTAATAAAAAGCACTTACTTTTGGTCTGGTGATGAAATTGTGACTTCCTATTAAAATATTTTTCAGCTAAGTAAGTATGATTTTAATGGATGTTCTGAATATATCCATGCAGTAGCGAATCCAAGAATGTGGGGCCAGAGGGTCTAAAGGCCCCCAAGCAAGCTGATTTACAGTACATAACATTATGAATTATCATACCTACTGTATTTTGCACTTTTATCAAGGTTTCAACGTTTTGAACCTGCTAAAAATTTATTTTTATCTTTACAATTTAACTGTTCTATTTACATTCGATGGTTTAAATAATATATTCATGTTGAAGATTGCAAGTCCCATTTAAACTTTTATCTCCCCCACCCCCCTAGCTATGCCCATGATGGGGCCCGTTGTGCATATTATGTTGGTTCAGGTTAGTTAGCCCTATACCATGGGCCTTATATTTTATTAATGTTTATGTGTTTCGCTTTAATTCCCATTTAGCTGAAGTCGTCATTCTGTGTAGGAAGAACCTATTTGTATGTTTATTTAACAATGTTGTTGACAGTTTAACAGGGTAGCACGGTTAGAGTAACGAGATATATCATCCAATGGAGAAAATTTTTGGGGAAACACGCGTTTGTAAACCCAAAACTCATAATTATAATCTATTATAAACGTAAAATAACTTGTCTGACGAACTCAATAACAATCCTGTGCTTTAGTCAAGAGGTATTAAATACCGGCAACGGTGCACAGCCGGAAGCCAGACAGTTTTCCTCAAACAATCGATAAACCCAGATATAGTCTATAAATAGCCCATGCTAAGAAGATCTGCATCTTTAACATGGCAAAATCGCATAAGCAGTAACAACGGTTTACCCCGCAGTGGACGAGGCGGGAAGCTAGGCCCATGAATATAGGAATTTACACCGTCTCTAAGCGAGCGAGGTGTTGGTCAAGACAGCTCACGGCGGACACCATGCTCGATGGTGACTGCAGAATTACCTCAAGGGGTACAATTCTAAATTTTCACAAAATAAGTGATTTTTCTACTTTCACGTGGGAAAAATAAACAAAAGTGTTTTCTTTCATGCCGTATTGTTCTACTGGGGCGTTAGTCGAATGAGACTTGCCATTCGTGGTTTTAAGACGTGTGCACTCGTCAAGATCCTAGAAGTGTTGTGGTAATGGGACGCGGGTCGAACGAGATCCCGTAATTCTAAAGTTTAGGACGCGTAACAGTGTCGAATTCCTACTACTATTCCAATGAGATATCGATCGACCTAGGTACACATATTATTATATAACACCGTTCGTAGTCTACGAGTTTTTCTAACTAAAAAGCAGTAAAATCTTTCACAGTTCTTAAACTGATATCGCCACTAATGTTCATATGTTTAGTACATACGTAGGTATACACCCAAACACCTTAAGGTATTGACCAACTCAGTAGTGAAGTAACGAGTTGTTACATAATTGTACAATAAAGTTGTATCCGCCAATGAAATGGCAGTATGTGGTAGTATGAGATAAACGTTTCAGTGAGGCATGTCTGTGTGTAACGCAAACATATACCGCATACTCTTCGAGAAAAATTGACGATTTCTTTCGATATGGATAATGGAATACCGATTTATTTCAAAAATTCTTGGTTCAATACATTAATTGCCGGTACTTGTGAGACTGATTAACTCATTTGATAGATGATTAAAATAACCATGGTTTCCAATGAGCCAAAACCTACGAATTTATACTGGCATTGGCACATTTAAAACCTTGATTATCTTAATCGTCTATCGAATGTGTCAATCAGTGTCATATTATATATAGATTTCAAATGATTTGAAGATACCCCTGCAGCTGTCATTATAACCCATTTTCTTTATCACTCTCAAAACACGTTTTTGAGTAACAAATAATTTCTCCATCAAACTATTACTAAAGTCTGTGCGTTTTAAGAAGTCCGATATCGGATTAAATCACCAAGGGATGTTATCGCTTTTAAAACAGTAAGTCGGTTAAGTTACAATATCTTCGCACCTTCGCTATACTTGATCACACCGAACATCCCACTGGTTTACTGTATTCTATTACTGGGCGAAATCAGAGGTTTCAAAACAAAATTATCTTAGAATTACGCGTTGAGCATAAATAATAATTAAATAGATAATTAAATTATTTTGCTATTATTATAGTTAAATCTAAAGCAGAAAAAACTTTGCGATATTGGAACTAACAATTTGTCCATCATCTTAAAACATATGGGTTTCAAATATAAAATAACGAACAACAGAAAACTGCTTTGCGAGCTGTCCAATGTTGTTTCGAAAAGATGGCAATTTTTAAGGGATTATTTAAACAACAAAAAATCGGAATTGTCAAGACAAGTTGTTTTTCTTGACGAATGGGTATTTGCAAACGGAACTTCAACAAAAACGTCTTGGCAGGATGACTCAAAGCATTGTTATTCAAGTACCCGTGCAAGTAATGGAAAAAGGTATATTATATTACATGCTGGTAATGAAGAAGGTTTTGTTTTAAATGCTAGTTTGATATTTTCATCAACAAAAAAAACTGATGATTATCACGGCAATATGGATGCTGAAATTTTTGAGCATTGGTTCGAGGAAAAACTTTTAAAAAGTTTAGAAAAACCTTCCTTAATTATTGTTTTAGACAATGCCTCTTACCATACGAGACTCTAAGATAAATTCCCTACAAGCAGCTGGAAAAAGAAAGAAATAAAAGAGTGGTTGTCAAAGAAAAACATAAACCATGAAAATTTATATTTAAAAAGTGAACTTTTAAGCAAGTGTAAAGAGCAGTCATTTAAAAAAAAAGTATGTTGTTGACGAATTAGCCCTCAAATATGGACATCAAGTTTTGAGATTGCCGCCCTACCATTGTCATTACAACGCAATTGAATTGGTATGGGGTATTAGCAAGAACTATTATGACAAACATGCCTGTAAAAATATCGGTAAGCCTAGCGTTATAAAGTTATGGGAGGAGACGCTTAGCCAAGCGGGCAAAGAAGAATGGCGGAAATGCATTGAACACACAGAAAAAATTATTTTTGAATCTTATGAGACAGAACAGGTTATAGACGAAGTAAGACCGTTAATTATTACGAATGATGATGATGATGACGATGATGTTGATTCTGATGAGTCTGAAAGCATGGGTGAAATTTCAAATGCAGAGGAAGACTACTTTTAGTAGTACCTATCTACAAGTAGGTACGTTCTGTCGCAAGACTACAAAATCGGTTCTTTTTAGAACCAAAACTTTATAAAAAAGAATTCGTAAAACTAATTTGTCTGAATACTACAAAAGCTAAAAAATTATTATTTTTCTTTACCTAAACTAATTTTTTATTTACTTTAAATTATTTTATTTAGAAAATGTAATTCATCAACATCCAAAATTACCTTCCATATAATTTATTGTTTGAGAGCCACCGACATAATGCTCAAGAGGTTTTATGGCTTAGCGGACTTCTTAAAACGCACAGACTTTACCTCAAAACATAATGCCATATTTTATGATGGATTCAAAGTTTAAATATATTATTTTTAGACAGTTTTAATTTATAAAATTGGAAGTTACCCTAACTCCATAGCAGACCTTTAAGAAAACAAAGTTATGTGAGGTCAAAAACTCATTCAAATGGACTCCAAGGAACTTCGCTTGCTCGACAAGCTCCTTTATCTTTCAACCGGCTTCCAATACCTCAGGTCTGGCAGTTCTACATAGTTTAGTTCTAAACAATATAAGGTAACTCGACCAATTATGGGCTAAGGAAAAGTGCATTAACTAAAAAAATCCCTTTATTTAAAATGTTTTGGAAATTCTTGTGGAAGGGTCTCTGTGACGCCCTATCGTATTGCCGAATTATTTTGACAAAAAATGATGTTATAGACATGTTTTAGTACTTAAAAAAAAAATATAAAGTGCCCATATTTGGACCAGTGGTCCGTAAAATGGGCACCCCAGATCTTAATATGGGCACCTATGAAAACCGAGATAAAGCTCTTTTTTAATTAAAATTGAATGATAGATATTAATTTTTGCAATAAAAGTTCATGTTCTACTACTGAAAATAATTTATTTTACAGTATTTAACCAACTGTTCACAATGTAAGTATTAACATAAATAGTTTAATCGTCATCACACCTAGGGCACTTTAGAATAGCCATTTTTTCTATGGGTGATAAACCCAAGCATTCCTCGTAAATCTAGGTGTGACAGATACTACATTGTCGCATAGCGGTGCGTCTATCCTCATCACATAAAAAACAGTACCAGGATTCTGAAACCGGTTTCTTTTGTGTTCCGCTCGTAGAAGGACAATTCTTTTCTTTTACCAGTGTCTTTTGTGATCCACTCGTAGAAGGATAATTCTTTTCTTTTGCCAGTTTCTTTTGTGTTCCACTCGTAGAAGGACAATTCTTGTCTTTTACAGAGGATTCTTTTCTTTTGCTCAAGAGCTTGATATTTTCTTCCTCTTCTTGGAATGTTAAACATCTTAGCTGCACGTTTTTTAGACATTCCATCTTGAACACTTGCCATTGCTGCTTTTAAATCAGCCTCATTCCACAAGGCTCTCTCCTGTGGGGCCATATATAAAAAGATATAGGTAACACAATACTTACTTATACCTGCTTAGGAGGTTGTTCCAAATATGGGCACTGCCCATATTTGGAACACATAACCTACAACTCATATTATTAATTTTTGCTAGAAAAGAAAATGGTTCCACAAAAACAAAATATGCCATATTAGGCCAAAATATAGGGGTTTCCACTAACCACACAGTTAAATTTCTCTATTGGTTATTTGCGGTAAAAAACCTTATGCAAAACTTACCGAAAATTATAATGCACTTTTTAAGCCAGCAAATAAACAACTGATCTTACGCTGAGGGTTCCCTCTATAAGAAAATACACACACATTTATGCGTCAGGGCATTATGGATAACAAAGGAATCTGTCTATGATACAACAGGCGTGTTCCTTTGAATGAATTGGTATTTAAACGGGGGTGCCCATAATTGGGACAGTGCCCATATTTGGTCGAGGTACCTTAACTTTAGTCTTACTATGATTAAGTACAAGTTTATTTTCTGAGAACCAATTGTTCGCCCTGTCAAATAGATGTCGACACATAGCTGCTAGTTCTACAGTACATGTTTCACCAACTATAAGGTTGGTGTCATCAGCATAGCAAGTTGCAGACTCTTTGGGTGAGGTTATTATAGAGTTAAGGTAATTTAAAAATAAATCACAAACAATATGGGTCCCGCTATACTGCCTTGTGCAATTCCTACATGATATTCCAATGGTTCCGATAAATATGCCTTTCTATTTTTTGTTATTTTGACAATTGATGCCTTTTTGATAAAAATGAATTGAATAAACTGAGAGCGTTTCCTTTTATGCCATATAACTCTAGCTTCTTTAACAACAATTGGGGATCAACACAGTTATTGATAAGTGCAAACACACGCTGAGTGTGTCAGTAACGTCTCTCAATGATATCCAGAATTTGTTTTGCAAACTGAAAAACGGCCGTAAGGGATGACCTACCAGACACATATCCATGTTGATTGCTATTGAATAAATTACATTTCTTCATGAATTCCGTAAGACGTTGACACATCGATACTTCAAACAGGTTCGAAAAGGATGGTAGGAGGCTTATTGGTCTATAATTTTCCATTAACTTAGCATCTCCTTTATTCTTAAATAGCGATTTTGAGACTGACATCTTAATCTGGTCTGGAAATATTCCTTGTCTAAAAGAATTATTTATCAAATAACAAATGACATCGGGAATTGCAGGAATTACTACTTTCACAATACTCGCAGGTATTTCACCGACACTTAATGTCTGTATCAACAAATGCCCTCAGTCTTGTCTTTAGTTACTGTAGGCCATGATATAATTAAATTATTGACTTATCATCTTCTAAACATGATCAGCCTCAGTATGGAACACATACAAATGTTTTACCGCCTAAGAAGCTTTGTTTTTTTTTTCTTCTACATTACATTAGTAATTATTCTTTCTTCGTGTGTAATGCAGCGTTTGTTTAATCGTGTATGAATCATGGAAAATATGCGCGAGTCCAATGTATCTCAGGAGGTAACCCCGTCGAAAAGCAGAAAACACATTTCTGTGGAAACTAAGGAAGTTATAGAAACTGAAGTTTTTAACAACCCTTCACAAAGTTGGGAAAATTCTGTTACACATGTTGAAAAAGTGGAAAAATCCTATATCCATATAAACAATATAGCACAAATAATAATTAGAACAGATGACAGTGATATTGATATATTAAGTGAATAATTATTATAAGTACCGAATAATTTGTATATTTTTGTAATCATAAATATAATTTTTAATAATAAAATAACTTGTAACTGTAATTTCACATTTAAACATAAATAAAATATTATTTAATGTTTTACTTATTTTTATTACAAATCATGATTAAATTCTAAGCAAAATACGGACCTGTTCTGCCATATTTCAATTTTACAGCTGGCCCGGGTCTTTCCTAATAGGGATCAGCAGGGACGTCTTAAGACTTCTTAAGGCCCTGGGCCCATATGCAAAAGGAGGCCCTCTGTTGCGTGGAGTATGAAAGGGCGCAAAATGTTTTTTGAAACCACGCCCAAATTTCGTTTTTGTCTACTATTACAATATTTTGCATGGAAAAGATATATGTTAAATAATTATTTTCATGTGAAATATGATATAAAACTTCCATTGCAAACTTGTACGTTATTGTGTTTGGAGTATATGGAGAAGATTATCCGCAAGGCCAGTCTGTCTCTATGGACATGTCGCAGGATTTGTGGGAAATCCTGGGGTATGGCACCAAAGCAGTTATACTGGCTGTACGTAACTGTCATACGACCAATGATAACGTACGGCTCTGTAGCCTGGTGGAATAAGGGCCAACAACGATTGGCCTAAGCAAAATTAGCCGGACTACAAAGACAGGCATGCCTTGCGATCACTGGAGCTATTCGCACCACACCAACGGCAGCCATGGAGGTCCTATTAGGACTAATTCCTCTCCATCTATACTTAGAGAAGGAACCCAATATGCAACCTACAGAATGCATCAAGCAGCAACCAACAAACCGCAGTTGTGCATGCTAGAGGGTACCGGAATGCTGGCGGACATTAAGACCGACAGCATTCTGGAAATGCCCTCAGATATCATGACAAAAGTACCCAATAACGAACTGCCCTATAATGTCGTTTATCCCAGTAGGGAGGAATGGGACAGCAATAGTGGGACTTTGCTCAGTTCGGAATTTGGATTATACACAGACGGCTCCAAAACTAATGAAGGGGTTGGAGCCGGTGTATACGGCAAAAGTCCGAAAGTAGAGCTGACAATCAGTCTGGGATCCATGGCGACCATATTTCAGGCTGAGGTTCACGCCATTGGAATGTGTGCAAGACTGCTGACAAATCGACAGTACGCACACAGGGCAATCAAGATATTCTCTGACAGTCAAGCCGCTCTAAAAGCCCTTGAATCGAGATGGTGCAACTCAAAGACGGTATGGAGCTGTCGCGAAGCACTATTCGAACTAAGTCTCAATAATAGAATTACCCTAGTATGGATTCCGGGACACATGGGTCTAGAGGGCAACGAGGCTGCTGACAAACTCGCCAAGAGTGGGGCGGCAACGAAATTCACGGGACCCGAACCGGCAATAGGTATATCCCATGCTACCGCCAAGATAAAGATCCTGGCCGAAGCAACGGATAAGTGGGGAAGGCATTGGTTGAGCTTACCAGGCCTGAGGCACTCAAAGGCATTCATAAACAGCCATAGAAATCAACAGCTAACTGACAAACTACTAGAGCTTAATAGGACGCATCTTAAAGCCCTAGTGGGACTTTATACCGGCCACTGCAGACTGCGACACCATATGCACAAAATTGGACTGACGCAAGATGAGGAGTGCCGACTCTGCATGGAAGATGCGGAAACAGCGGAGCACGTACTGTGCGCCTGCCCTGCAGCAGCAAGAACCAGATTCGCCCTATTTGGCGAGGTGACACTACTGCCGGAAGACATGAAGAATGTCTCCCCCAATACAATTATTAGCTTCATTAAGAAGATAGATCTATTGGGAGAAATATAAATAAGGTGTGAGCCACAATAGATCATTCGGTCGCAGTGGAGGGTTAATTGTAACCCACTCACTTTCAACCTAACCTAACCTAACCTATTGTGTTTGATTTTTTCCATCGGCTGTCGCATCACCCCGGCTCACTTTTAATAATATCACCAAGTAAGGCGAGGCCCCATTGACGCCGAGGCCCCTGAGCCAGGGCCTATCCGGCCCATCCCTTAAAGCGTCCCTGGGGAACAGTTAGTCACTTTCTTATATCTCTAAACAGACTTAACCTACTACCGTAGTGGTACTAGGTCCAAGAGTTTAAATTTCCCTAGTAAAATCTCAAACAATTTATTTTAATTTACTGCGATCTTTAACTCTCTTTGGGTTGCTCGGCGCCAATTTCAATTCCAAGACGACATTTTTTACCAATTACCTACCCCTATTTATTTGGCGTTAAACCATCAACTATTGAAAAAAACCCTAGATTTACAGAAAAAAAATTTTTTCGGTAAGTCAGGTATGTTTCCTCACATCTATGAAAACTTTCCGACCAGTGGCAACAGTGTGCGACAATGCGGTTATCATCGACTACACTTCGCGAACGACGCGACGATGGGAACGCCTCGCATGCCGTCGCGACGAGACAGACGATCGCAAGCCAGTTTCACACACGGGAAAAAATAACAATGCGAATATTCGAGAATACGAGAATATACCGGCCGGGCATGACGGCGCAATTTGCTATCACTGTCTAGTTTTAAAAAGAGGGACAGAAAGTCTTATAATCTCTCTGCAACTAAGCGGGAAAAAGATAAAAAAAAGTAAAAGCTTGGCGGTGGGCCATTGTTTGTGATTCTTATTTCTAGTAGATTGCACCACAATAGGCACAAATTAGTAATTTACCGCAGCAAGTTGTTTCATTCCGTTTTAGTGGATTGAAGGACATATTACCATGTATTTTGCATGAACTTAATATTAAAAAGGTAAGAACTTATTTTAAAATTAATCAAAAAGAATTAGGTAATCGCCGCGATGGTTGTATTTTGTATCAGTATCACAGTATCTATAGTCTATTTCAGAAAGGTGTAGAGCAATAAAAGCTCATTAGGTATGCAAAGGGACTACAGAGTGACCCAACGAATATTTAAGCCACTTTCATAATTTGGCATTGATTTCATTGCAATTTTTTTTATTTTCATCAAGTGCAGGTAGTAGGTACCACCCAGGTTTGGGTCAATTTATGGGTTTTGCCTATTGTTATCCTATCCATTCACAAACACTGAAAATGGTGTGACAAAGGCGTGCCGGTAGGAAATTCGTAAAAAGGAAAGAATTTTATTTTAACAGAATAAAAATTAGGCATTATGTACAGGGTTTTTCCGTACATTTTGGAGCACCCCTGGAGCTTTTATTTTAAGGCCTAGAAAAAACATTAAATTACCAAAGTTGCATTATTTCTCATGACCTGTTAGAATTTGTCATCGAACAAAACAAATAAACATCGTAAATTTGTTTAATAATGCCAATGTGGATTTCTTTAAATGGGACACCCTGTATATTACATAATTTTTTAATTCCCCACTTATTTCTGATTTTAAATATGTATAAATGTTATATGTTTACTTTAGTCGTTTAGACAATATTTTATGTCAAAATATTGCGTATTACAAAATCAAGATTAGTATGAGGAAAACATGCTAGAAACTAAAAGCTTTATTAAGTTACAATTCATATAAATAATGATAATAATTTATAAAACAATATTATGGTTCTATATATCCACCACCACTGTCATAGCATTTTTGAATATTATCTCTCCATTTTCTTAAAGCGTTTGTAACAAAAACCAAATTTTCCCTTTTAAGTAGTAAAACTTCTTGTTCAATTTTATGACGAAGAATATTTATAGTTTCTGGTCTATCATAATAGATTTTATTTTTTAAATAGCCCCATAAAAATAGATCTAGAGGTGTTAGGTCTGGGCTATTTGCGGGCCACCTAATCGGGCCATTTCTACCAATCCACAGATAATAATGATTGTTTAAATATGTAACCACAGATCGAATGTTGTGTGGGGGTGCCCCGTCTTGTTGCCAAATTAGTTCTTGCCGATTTGGAATGTTTCGCAATTCATGCTCAATTTCATTTTCTAGAAAGTTCCTATATCGATCCCCATTAAGTGTTCCTTCAAATATAATAGGCCCCAAGATTCTGCCTCCCAATATTCCGCACCAAACATTTAATGACTGTCTGCCTTGAACCTTAACAACTTGATATTGGTGAGTATTTTCTGTTGACCAATACCGTTTGTTTTTCCTATTGAACATGCCAGATGTTGTGAATGAAGCCTCATCTGTGAATACGATTTTTTTTTGTCAAACCTGCATCCTCTCTCATAAGACGTAAAATTTCGGCGCAAAATTGATATCTTTGACGAATGTGGTCTTCCGTGAGACCTTGGACTGGCATAATTCTATATGGAAAGTAGTTATGCCTTATTAACACTTATGCCTTATTAACACACTGTGAATTTTTTTCCAGGATTTTTGAAAATGCGTTGCTGCTTTTGGTATAGAACTAAATGGATTTTCTAAAAATAAAATGGGGACTTTTAAAACTTTTGCAAACAATTAAAATCTCTTGAGATCACTTACCAACAAAAAATAACAATATATATAAATCATCTTCGCTTTCTGGTACAGTTCGTTTTTTTCGTTCAAGAGACTTGCGTTCCCGAAATTGTTTAACTATATTTCTTATTGTATTAATAGATGGCGTTTGTCTATTTGGAAATGAACGTCTATACTCTTGCCTAGTCATTTTAACGTTGTTGCGATTCGCATAATATAGTCGTATAACATCGAATTTTTCGTCTTTAGAGTAACCCATTATGACAAGACTATTCAACGTATGATAAATTATTTGTGACATAAGTTGCCATAAGCGATTAATAATAACCAAATTGTTTCTCAGGGCAATCTTGATTTTCTCATATGCGATATTTTGAAATGAAATATTGCCTAAACGACTAAAGTAAACATAATATAACATTTATACATATTTGGAATCAGAAATAAGTGGGGAATTAAAAAATTATGTAATATACAGGGTGTCCCATTTAAAGAAATCCACATTGGCATTATTAAACAAATTTACGATGTTTATTTGTTTTGTTCGATGACAAATTCTAACAGGTCATGAAAAATAATGCAACTTTGGTAATTTAATGTTTTTTCTAGGCCTTAAAATAAGAGCTCCAGGGGTGCTCCAAAATATACGGAAAAACCCTGTACATAGTATTAGCTACAGTTATTTTTTATTAAACATTTTTAAAAAAATACATTATACAGAAATTAAATTATAGATACGCGTAAAAATTCTAATAAATTAAATTATACTCGTAAAAAGGAAAGTTTTATTTTAACAGAATAAAATTTAGGCATTATGTACATAGTAGTAGGTACACTTATTTTTTATTAAACATTATAAAAAAAATACAAAATACAAAAATATACATTATACAGAAATTAAATTATAAAAAATCATAATATTCTTCGTCATCTGAGGAACTGTCATCTCCTCGTTATAATTAACGGGTCGACGGTCCGATCGATCAGGTGGTCAAGATCCCACATTTTCTCCTCTTCTTTAATGACATGATGGACTGCTTTCGCCAGTTCTCTGCTGTCACTTCCTTAATGGCTTGATCAAACCAGTGGCGTAGCTACCATAACGCCAACCCCCGCGGTGGCGGGGGGCCCGAACGGACAGGGGGCCCGTTTGAGCCGAAAAAAAACCAATAATCTTAACAAGACCTTAAAAAGCAACCCCAAACCTTAAAAATATAGAATATAGTTAATTTAATTCTAGTTGGGCCCCTGTTTTTAATTTTAATTATATTTGTTGACTACTTATTCTCTGTTTTACTTCATAAAATATATATTTATTTTGTGTTGTTGTTTGTTCTTGTTACATTATATACGGTAAAAATGTTCCATTATGTGTTTTTTAAATATATATGTTTTTTGTTTGTTTACTTTTTGATTATATTATTACCTACAATCATTAGTACTGACAAACATGCTCTTGTAGTTGCACCTACTTCTTAATTGTTATTAATTAATTAATGTTGTTTTATTTAATATGTTATTAATACACGTTATTTAAGTATCCTCTCCTCTAACTTGTTTATTTTCTACCCTTGTCTAAATGGAAAATGGAAGTGGGACTGCAGTGGCGTAACCAGAGGGGGGCGATCCCCCCCCCCCCCGCCCACCTCGGCCTGGCGCCCCTTTACAACTCAAGATCGGTCTTATTTTATTTTTAGTAAAGAAGAGCGATGGGAATAAACTTAATAAAACCGGTTTCGAGAGTGTCCCACCATATTATATTAATTTTTTTTATATAGCGGATTTTTACTTCATTTGGGGTCAGCCCCCGTTCCTTAAGGAACATAAAGAAGGTGAATTTCTACAAAATTTGGGCGTGGTCACAAACATTTTTTGCCTGCGGCGCTTTACCTCCGGAATTTGCGCCCTCCCATAACTCGCCCCCTCCGCCCCAAAATGCTGGCTACGCCACTGAGTGGGAGGTTTTATTTTGCATGTTATTGCTATCTTTAAACTTGACTAATTTTGAGTAGATAAAATTTTGAAGGGGGGCCCAAAAGTTAGGTTTGGCGTGGGAGCCCAAAATCTGAAGCTACGCCACTGGATCAAACAGTAGCTTAACGTCTTTCATTTTAAATGTCGTGTTGTGTCTTGTTACAAATCCTTTTACTTTTCGCCCATATAAGTTCTATAGGATTTAGTTCGCAATGATATGGCGGTGTGCGCAGCACAGTTACACTATGTTTTCTGCTATATCTTCCACGGCATATTTCATAAAACGATGTTTGTGTAAATTTGCTATTGCTAATAGTTCCTTCTTTATCAAATTATCTTCAAATTCAATACTTTTGGTGGTTAAACAGTCGATAATTTCTTGTTTTCTCCAAGATAAAGTTGGAGTCTTCTCTGTGCGTCGTGAATGATAGCTTGCGTTATCCATAACTACTACTGAATCAGCTTGAAGATATTTTATCATTTCACCAAAATAGCCCTAAAAAACATTCGAATTCATGTCCTCGTGGTAATCTCCCGTATTGAACGACTGAAAGGTTAGCAAACCTTGTTTTAAAAATCCCTCTTCGCTTCCAATATGGACGATTATTAGTCTCTTCCCTTTACCTGTACGTTAATACCCGTTGACAGGCCTTCCATGAAAGCTTGGTGAGCACTGGTTATATTTTTGTCTTGCCACAATTTTGGTGCTATATAACCTTCATTAATCCACGTCTCATCAAGATAAAAGATTTTCTTCTGCTCTCTTCTGTACTGCTTTATACTTCTCAAGTATTTTCGACACCAGCAAACAATTTCATCGCTTTCCAGTAAAAGTGATTTACGGTTATGCTTTTCCCAGACAAAATCCATATTTTTTAAAGTGGTCCATAAAAGTTTTCTAGTTATAAACGGAATACTGTCATCCTAGCCAAGCTCCATTAGAATCTTATCTAGGGTGGGTATTTCTTTTTTAAAATAAAAAGAGTGAACTTTTTTTCGAACTACACTTTTGGTGTCTTCATCAAGGACTT
Source organism: Polydrusus tereticollis (assembly GCA_963920685.1). Classification (NCBI taxonomy): domain Eukaryota; kingdom Metazoa; phylum Arthropoda; class Insecta; order Coleoptera; family Curculionidae; genus Polydrusus; species Polydrusus tereticollis. The sequence goes on from OY987328.1 coordinate 24,625,769, forward strand.
TTACTGGTCCTAATCCCTACACAATATTTCGATTTTGTCACTTCAGGCCAGAAAACATACCTTTCCTAATCCTCTTACGCAATTACTTGAAATTTTAATATTACAAACAATACTATTTTATCTTAATACTCGTTAACCTAATTCTCTAAAAGTTTTGGTTAGTTATCATAAATAATTTAATGCACAAAGTTTACCTGCGCCTACGGCCGACACGGAAATTGAGCCGAACTGGACGGAATTGCTCATTCTATTACTCTACACCTTTCTGAAATAGACTATAGGCATCAGTATCACTTTGTATAGCTTTCTCGCTGTCGTGAAACTTAAATACCGCGCGCGTGAGACTGATACAAGTTTCAACGTGTGTGCATATATCTTGTTTTGTGATGCCATACTGTAAACAATCGAAGGTTGGCAAACTAGGCGAATGAAAAAGGTTGACGATTTGTACATTTTTCCTTGTCAAGTGGCATCTGCCTGCCATGTCGAACCACCTCATATTTTTTAGTTTGACATTCTTTGCGGGAAGAGCACAAACGCTTGTAACCGCTTGTACATAAAAATAAGTCAAATACCTACTCAAAAACTCTTTAATTAAATACCTTACTAAGTACTTAGGTACAAAAGGGTGGCAATATGGAAAAAGTATTAGTACGTTTTCCAACCCTCTGTCAAAATATGTGTATTATGGTAGCTGTAAAACCTGTTCGCGAATAAGTAGGTAGGTAGGTATGTATACCTAGGTCGAGCAATATAGCATGAGCTTCGACCTTCTGGCACAGAAGTTAATTCTGTGCTTCTGGTGCGCAGTAGAAATTATATTAGGTATCTATGTCGTACACTGAGGTATATCTACCCCACACTGACACTAACCTGTTAGGGTTGGGCAACAATAACCGGTTATTTCATAACCGGTTATTTTCGCGTCGGTTAACCGGTTAATAACCGGTTATTTGTCAACCCCGGTTAAACCTATAACCGGTTATTTTTTGCTAATAACCGATACCCGGTTTTTGGTTTACGCTGCTTGACTTTTAAGCGAATTCCATGTTAGACAAGTTAATGAACACTAAATATATTTTAAAGAAAAGTACTCAAATGCTGACAGGAGTTTTGTAACAAAAAAAAAATCATAGTTTTCGGTGTGCATTTCGAAGGGAGCGGAAGAAAGTAATTGCTTAGGCTTAGATGAAAAGTAGTGCATCTTCAGACGATGCCACTGACACGACCACAGGTTTGGGTAGCGACATCGTGGCTCAAAGATTCAGCAATCTCAATCACGTTTTGCAACCTACTAATGTTTCATGTTTGCATCTCAACGTAGGAATGCGCGAAATATTTAAAACATCGATGTTGACGTCAAATGATACATCGAATACAGAAAATCGATGTTGTAAAAAAATCGGACAGAAAATATCGATATTTATAAACATCGATGTCTTTATAAATATCGATAAATATGCTTAAATATATTTAATTTTAATATAATAAATGCAAATATATATTCATTTAAAAAAAAAATATAACCATTAAAAACAAAAGTAGAAATACATTTGTCCATTTGGAAACGAAATAAGAAATTACCAAATATGCAAAAAAAACTGTAGTCTACTATTGTAGACTACTACTACTACTACAACTAAATACAAGTAAAATCAATAAAATCGCAATCAACTATGGGCGTTTCACTTACGAAAAAAAAAACCTGTGGAGTATATAAAACCAAAATGCTAAAAAGAGCGTGAAAACTATATAAATACTGGATTCAAAATATCGGTACCAAATTTCAATAAAATCGGGAAAAGGATATTTAAAAGAATGATAAAAAGCGATAAAAAAAAAAAAACAACCTTTACCACCCCATATGTACTTATATCAGAAACGGGGCAAGTCCGGATACATGTTTAAATAATAGTATATTATTAACCAAGGTTTAGACAGCCATCATTATTGCCCGAGCGGCAAGTTTAAATCACGAGGAGCGGAGCGACGAGGGATTTAAGACGCGAGGGCTTTAAGCTGTCTAAACCGTGGTTAATATAATATTTTTTCCACTAACTACAAACTTTTATAAGACATTTATCTTTATAGTATTAATAATTATAAAAAATTATAGGTAGGTGTAAGTATATTTTTTAATCAAGTTACCTGCGCTTTGGAATTGGCAAAATATTTTGTTTTTTTGTCAGGTGGCTTTGTTAATATCAATTTTTGTTCATTTATGTCATCAGATTTCACGAGTTTGTTGTTATAGTATTCTTTACTAATGTTTTCATTTTATTTTCCTTTGATCCTGAGATTAGGTTAGGTTCTGTTAGAAATGGTAAGTTATTCGTCGATATATCAAAGTGTCGATATTTTTCTAAAATATTTATTAAAGTGACAAAACTGACAAAGTCCGTTTTTAATTAATTTATTTTGACATTACTGATTTTAAGCTTTATTACGACCCGAATCTGTCCTCCTAATGAATGTGGCGAATTATTGTCTCTTATACCCTATATTTGTTATTGATTGTATCGATATTTTACAATATTAAGCATCTCTAATTATCTTATATGTATTGATAATTATCTGGTTGCCTAACCACAAGAAATCACCTTTCAGGTTATTCATGTTTATGGATTCATGTTGTAGAATCAAAAAATCAAGTGACCTGCGTTCAAATAGATTCTTGAAGATCGGTCAATAATGGATTTCAATGCCTCATTATTGACCATGGTCAATAATAACTTATAAGGTGGAGAAAAACGATTTCTAACGTTAATAATCGGTCAATAATGGGGATGTTATACCTATAGGTTAGTAGTGGAAAAACATTTTTTCTTAGAATATCATATGGAATCACTCCCTTAAGTTAAGTACCGTACTTCTGAAACACCCTGTATAGTTGATGGAACCTAAAATTATTTTCTAAAAAATTTAGCAGACCAAAACGTATTATTTTAACAAAAAATAAATATCTCTATTTAATATTTTTAAAATGTGAAACTAAAGCTTTGTAGGTATTTCGGCCGACAACATGTTACAGTTTGAAAATTGCATTTTATAAGTTTGATTATCTCTGTTAAGTTTTCGGTTTTAAATTGTTAAAATACATATGTAGACTCTCATCATAAACATTAATTGTTAATTAAGTTACCTGTAATAGCCCAAAATTTTCATTATGTTTAGTTTCAAACCTTTGTTGTTGGTTATATTTCAGGAATGTTTTGTATCTTGTACGACATAGCTAAATGGATTGATTTCTTCTGTTCATCGTTTAATACTAGTTGCAGATAGGTTTGATTTCAAATCTTTCTTTTAGTTAATTGGTAATTGGTAATTTATAACTATTTAACCTAGTATAGAAGTTGTAGGTTAATCATCTCGAATGTCGTAAATCAGCTGTGTTTTAAGAAAATCGATAATAGGTCAGTGTCAGACTGACAGTTTCTATGCGTTTTCACAGCGACTTCTGGTTAATTTTTGCTTGGTCGCGTGGGTAGACTTTGGTCGCCATTAGTTGTCTGTGTTGTTGAAAGAGCTTAGTTTACGTAGATAGGGTGACTATTTTTTTTTGTGATTGTTTTGTTTCGGTAACTATGTACGTTGGAGAAAAATAAGAAGCGGCCCTTTCGACCATGGACACTGGAAGTTAGAGCACGTTTGTGGAAGTAGCTCCCCAAGTTTAGTTTTTTTGGGCCATGCAGGCTAATGTAGTGCCGTTATAGCATCCACAAATGCATTAAAAAGGGTATGGCCTTGTAGTTGCTTATTCCTTTGGGCGGAATGCCGGTTTAAAATGCTTTAATGAACTTCAACAGCGGTTATAGACGCCATCTGGTAAATTGGGAACCCTCGTTAGTTATTTGAGGGTTTTTTTTTTTTTGGTAGGGGCTAAAAGTCCGAGTACAAAGTGATGTACTAGTTTATTTTTTTTGGAATTGCCTGGACGCGGGACGTGCCAGTTGCCGTGTACTATGGGATTTCTTGGAGACTAGCTGTGTAGCAGTTTCCACGCTAGCTGTTTCAGAGACCATGTGTGAGTGTGTGTAAAGATTGAGTCTTCATGAACCATGGGTAGCACGTAAGGTTTTAGCTAAGTACCATTTTTCTTGAGTATGTTGTTGTAACTTAGTAACAACTTGAAATATCAATATTCTGCATTTGCGTATTGTTCACCATACAGTATTTTGGTAAAGTTTTGCACTTATGTTATGTACAGAGCTTGTGCAATGTAAACGTATAGCGTATGTCGACATAGCGTTTAGACGTCACAAGAGTCTCTAATAGTTCAAAGCGTTAGGTAGTCTGTTACAGCTACTTTTGTTATAAATACAGTACAATTTATGATTATAAAGTAAATATTTTTGTTTCCCGGCTAAAGGCCATTTGTTTATTCCAAATTTAGTACTTGTAACTTCGACATTTTAATTTATCTATGGCCTAGTGGCTAGCATGCTTATTGAGTAACCACAGGTACTCGTAAGATATTGTATCATACTATAACAGAGATTTTATGGTAAATTTAGTTAGTTGTGAGAGGTTCTTGCACAGACCTTGCGGAAATTCCATGTCTCAGGCAATGTCCTGGATGTAGGTCTATGTGGCTGCCAGATCAGACTGAACAGTCATTTTTTTTTACAGTGTAGGTCTGACAGTTGCCGTCTTGTGCAAGACTCTGTCAAACAGGGTTTGACTTTTTGCTTTCTTTTATCAATAACTTTGTAAATTTAAACTACTACTACTATCACTTTAATATTTAATTCCACTTATTTATCATTTAACTTTAAGTATCTATTGTCCACCAAAGTAAGAGGAGCTTGTATTTATAAAACCAAGTAACCAAGGGCTTAACAACACCTTAAGAATAAATATTTGTATTGGCCTCTGCGAAAATTTGGCTTTTATTTTAAATAGAGTGACATTGAGGACTTGAGTGAATGAGAGCTTATAATAAGCTAGGGTATACCGATTGTGACATAAGTGTTTTTTTTCCTAGTTTGTTTTTATCTGAGGCCAAACACTAGAACATTTAAAGGCTTTTAAGTAAAATAAAACTAAGGTGGCGCCTTCAGGATTTGACTATAACTTACTTATAAGAGTGCTAAACCTCTCAAACTAGAAACAGAATAGCGAACCTACCCTGAGTTGAGCTAGCTAAGGGGTGTCTGAAGAACATCCTCCAGGGCGTAATTTGGGTTCTTTATAACACACTTAAATTGTTTGTTGTGGGTTTAAATATTTATTATTTTTTTTTATAACAAACATTACCCCGAATTTTTTCGCCGTTGGCTTCGGAAGTTCTCGGAAGATATTATTATTAAGGTCTTTGCAGTTTGCTATACACTGATACCGCGTGCCGTACTTTAATTAAAGTAAGTTTTTTTAGGCTAGAGGGTTACAATAAGTAAAAAGTCAAAAATATACATACCTATTTGATATTAGTAAACAATAAATTTGCACAACTAGATGTAAGTTGATTAAAATTTGTTTTTAATATTTAATTTACTAATTTAGTAATTGTGAATAGGTCAACTTAATTTGTAATACTTTTTGAAATAAAACGTAGTTTTAATTGAAAAAAACTCCGGAAAAAAAATCGCAACAAATATCGATGTTAACGAATAATAGCGAATAAAAAAACATCGATATAAACATCGAAAATCAAGACACAAAAATCGATGTTTTCAAATCATCGATACATCGTGCGCATCCCTATCTCAACGTGTGTGGAGACGTTGGTACTTTATACAAATCTCATATAGGTACTTATACTTGCATCGCGACTCGTATTGCGATATGTAGCGATATCGATCTCATTATCTGTGCGGGGACTTTAAGTACGTAAAAGTTTTTTCACTAGAATCAGATGCTTAAAGATATGGCAACATTGGTTTAATAATTTACAGTGAAATATCTCATAACGGAGACTATGTAATGTGTAAAATCTTGAGAGATTTTACGAGTTACACGTTGTTACCATTCTTAACTTTGCAATGTTCATTTATCTCTAATAATAATAATATAAATACTACTTAGTAGGTAACACTGCATTAGCGCGATAAGGTAAATTCTGTCGCGCTTTGCAAGATTTTAACACTTTTACGTAAAAGTGTGAGTGGAAAGTTATCTAACGAAAGACTTAATTTCCGAGGGGCCAACCACTAGTGGGAAATCAATGTACATTTTTGTGGGAATCATCTAAGGAATCCATGGGAATCACCTAGGAATCCATGGAAATGGAAATCAAGCTGGCTCGTTGACCCTTCCGGTAGATCAATAAATGACATAATTATAACTAATGGTAGGTATAAATCAATAGAACAGTCGACTGTAGTGACAAAAATAGTATATTATTAACCAAGGTTTAGACAGCCATCATTATTCCCGAGCGACAAATTTAAATCACGAGGAGCGAAGCGACGAGGGATTTAAGACGCGAGGGCTATAAGCTGTCTAAACCGTGGGTAATATAATATTTTTTCCACTATTATAAACTTTTATAAGACATTTATCTTTATAGTATTAATAATTACAAAAAATTATAGGTAGGTATAAGTATATTTTTTAATCAAGTTACCTGCGCTTTGGAATTGGCAAAATATTTTGTTGTTTTGTCAGGCGGCTTTGTCAATGTCAATTTTTGTTCATTTATGTCATCAGATTTCACGAGTTTTCCGTTTTTTTAAATGAGCGAAGAAAATGTTAGTGATATTATTATGTGTACACCTCCAGAATTAAGGATGGAAGCAGAAAAAATGTTGATTGTACCTATCGATATTTTACAATATCGGGCGTCTCTAATAATCTAATATGTATTGATAATTATCTGGTTGCCTAACCACAAGAAATATTGTTTATAAATTCATGTTGTAGAATCAAAAAATCAAGTTACCTGCGTTCAAATAGATTCCTGAAGATCGGTCAATAATGAATTTCAATGCCTTATTATTGACCATGGTGGAAAAAATAATTAACTTTGTGAATAGATAGATAAAGATGACAAGACCACACATTCATAGATATTAAAAATAATTGTTGATAAATAATATTTTATAAAATTAAAATCGTATAATATTTTGATCCGTATGTTATGTGACCGCAAACGCCAATCATAAGGCGTGACGTCATTTTACTCGACATCTTGTCAACAACGACGTACTGTCATAAAAAGCAAACATTATTTTTCTGTAATTGTCAAATTGTCATTGGTCGCGTTCATCAAAACGTATGTATAGCGCTTGAGTAGCGCTACTTGAAATCGGGTGATCTTTATTGCTACTAACTGAGCGATTACTGTGTAAGTGGGACCGAGAACCATGCCTGATATAAAGTAGCGCTACTGGAGCGCTCGATTCTGATGGCAATGTTGTTGGTGAAATTTAGTAATTAGCAAAGCTTATCAGCCAAGAAGATTTAGACATGACAAAAATTACATTCACAACAATACTACTGATAATATCGTCGCTGATCTGGCATAATGGCGTAAGCGACATTTACTCAATTTTACAGGAGAACGAATTAAATAAAATTAACTTCTAATATTTTATGGTTTATTATTTCTAACAATAATTGGCTATCATTTTCTGCCATATAATATTAAAGTGCACTGACGGGTATAGATTAAAACTATATTAGTAGAGTTTGGACAGTTTCATTCTAATGTTGTAAAAAAGGCACTAGATGGACTTACGTCCTTTTGTTAGATTCCTATTGCGGGGATATGTCAGATGCGCTCAAATGGAAATATGCAAAATTACAATGGGTAGCGATCAACCTTTTCTGTTTCAAGCAAATAACAGCAGCTGGATCTTCTAATGAACTTAAAATGTTTACATTGATAAGAAATACACTTATTCCAAAAGAATTGAGTAATAGAAACAACTTAAAATTATGTAATTATAATATTTAAAAAAAAATCTGAAAAATAACTGAAAAACTCAAACACTAGGCAAAATAAGAAACAGCTTAACATTCAATTCTGAAAGAAAATAATACATTTTTTGAACTTAAACGATATTAGCTCTAATTATTTTAAACTTCCTTGTCTGTTCTTTTTCTTTTGATATCTTTGATCTTTACGTGTCGAACAATAAACTCCCTTTGCAGCTGCAACCTCCTCGTACCATAAAAAGCGTTGAATATTTTCTGCCTCTGCTCATCACTTAGCATGCTGCACTCTTTACTCTTGCATTTTTTAGTACCGCAACGAGGCTTCATCACTTTAGCCAAAACAGCCTTTCCAGAGATGCTATTTACTAAGATTCTCCCGCTGTTCTCTTATCATGTGCAATCTTCCTTTTATTGCCTTTCTTTACTTTCTGAAATGGTACCTTTCTTTGCTCTCCATCCACAGCATATCTATTGCGAATATTTAGGTTGGCTTCCATAAATTTGGTGTGTGAATTAGGCGGTATGTTTTCCGGTTCATCTTCGGAAGACTCACTTTCGACATGCTCACTGCAGGCTTCGTTGTTGATAAAATGCTCCCAACAAAGCAACTGAGAACATCTTTCACATGCTGCCCATAATTCATCTCTACAGTTTCTAAATGCACAAGTATAACTCTGTAGGTGGGGTCGTGGTCGTGGTCGCTGTCAGTACTTACAAATGGGTTACGTTCACTTTCAATACAATCCTCTAGAAACTCTGTGCGAACTGGAGTAATTGTTTAATAAATATTTGTTATTTTGGCGATTCTTAGCTAGTATATCGTTAAAAGAACACACATATAATTGAAATAATGCAACTTACCTTCAAATAAATCGGATGATACAAGATAACATAGGTATTGCAAACCAGGGTTGGGCAAAATTTGATTTTTATTAAAAAAATCAAAACTCATTGATTTTTTTGATTTTTATTGATTTTATTAAAAATTTAACATTTTTCTCTCTTTTCAAATTAATACAAATTATTTTAATGTCGGTCTAACAATATAGTAGGTCTAAATTCTACCCAAAATATTGTCAGAACGCGCTTCTTGCAAGAAAATTCCTGTGCGCAACTGCTTCCTCAGCATCAGTAAAACGAGTGTTTAGCACTTTTGGCTTTGTGCACTCTGATATTAGGAACAGGATGGGTGTAGGAAAAGGAGGAAAATTAGTATTTTTGTTTAAACTATACAACGAAAACAAAAATACAGAAACATAAAGTTTATATCTATTATATACCTACTACTTTTTTATTTCTTAAAAGCGCGAGTTCTATATACTGTTGATTTTTGAAAATATTTTTTTAATATGTTATATTGTTCATTGTTCTGAATTAAAAATAAATAGTTTCATTAAATCATGATTTTTTACATAAAGTGATTTAAATCATGATAAAAAAAAAATCAAGTGATTTAAATCACTTGATTTAAATCAGCCCAACCCTGTTGCAAACTACACTTTATACAATAGAATTGGTTGATTTGACACTGCAAGTAACACAATCCACCTGCCAGATCTAAAACGAAATTCCTTTCTTTTTTACCTTACATTTCGTTGAACCAAGATATTATGTTGATAAAATATTTTTCAAATTAATTTTTTTTTGGTCAGGCTGTGACTGCCTAAAAGTTAAGCCTTTTTTTTTGCAAAAATCTGCTTTTACACTTGGGCGTATCTCACATTACAGCTAACAGAAGATCAAGCAGACGAGCGTATATCCATATTATGGATTTAGGCCTATTTGTAGATTTCGTTTTTACTTTGATGACGCTTACGCCCACTAAACATGGGCCAGTATCGATAACCTATAAGGAATGGATATACGCCTGTATGCCAGATCATAGATTAACCCAATGGGAATCTTTTGGTGCTCCTAACACACACTTAAAATTTTGGCGCTTACGCCACTTTGCCAGATCAGCGCCGATATGTCTTTAAACTGGTACTTAATCCACAACTCATTCTTCTTCTTCCTTCGACTCATACTTTCTGAAAGAAAATAGTTCAAGCTAGTTCTTAACTTTCATAACTTGTTTTGGTTGGTTGAAATTAACCTGAACTAACCTGACCTCTGGTTGGCAAAAATTGACTGATAAATCACTACATAACCAGTTGGGAATCAGCTGCGAATCCCTGGGAATCAGTTGGCAATCCCTGCGAATCAGTTGGTAATCCCTGGGAATCAGTTGGTAATCCTTGGGAATCGCATAAATATTTGACAATTACCTGGGAATTACTTGAAATATTTGGAAATCATAGACAGTGATTCCCAAAAGTGGCAATCAATGTACATTTTAGGAGGGGTGGTAGACTTCTCGTTAATTTCTGCATTTTGTAAATGTCGGAATAAAAGAAAAAATATTGGTAATTGGAATAATTGGTAAGTTGTTTAAGGATTACTTATAAAAAAAATAAAAGCGGAATTCAGTTTGTTTGTGGTATGGCTTAGAAATGTTAAGTGTAAGACAATTATACAGGATGGCCCACTTTCAAAGCAGAATTCCATAGCATCTAAACCAGGTACTAAATTTTTAACAAAGTTTAAGGGAGGCATTAGGTCTAACATTTATGCCTTGCCAATTTTGTTGTTGTTTCAAGACGAAAAATGTTGGAAAAATTGTGGGTAATTCTTTGTGTATTACAATGTACTGCGGGACTGAAGGGTAAAATGATTGGTACCTTTATACATTTTTGAACGGTAAACATATTTAGAATTATACAGGGCGTCCCAAATCAACCATATTAAACATAGTTTTTTTTTTTAATGGAACACCTGAGATTTTTGGATTTCTTGATAAATTCTAAGACAATTTTGTATGGTATATCCTATGTCTAAATTAAATAATTTTTGAGCTATTTATGATTTTTCACGAATCTGGTGATTTGCAGCACTTGAGAAACATGGACCTCTCGATAGTACAGACCGACAGAAATAAAGCGAATTTGGGTTATGGAATATGATTGTTTAGTAGTAAATAAATCATACGTAAGTATTTAAATTTAAATGGGTTGTATTTAAAATCTTAAAAGTTTCTTGTTTTAAATACAAACCGTTATATTTTTAATGCCCAATCAAAAGGCATTTTTAATAAAATTTTAATTATACTAGGGTTCCCTATACCTATCTTTTATCGGTTTCCCTGAAATAGCTATTACTGCCTTTATGCTCAATTCCTGAATAGAGTGTCTTGGACGCCGCACCGCAACAACGCCTTTTGTCTCGAGTGTGTACACCCATGTTTTGTTAATGTAACGTCATTCCAACTAACAGAAGAACATTTTGGTAAATTAAACAAACCATTTTTAATTAGGAATAAGTTTAGAAATAAAAAGCTTTACTTGAAATATTTACCATTGTCCCATGTCGAAAAAAAAACATTGTACGGACATAAGCGGCGTCCAAGAACCTCTATTTAGAAAATTATTTTTAATTATAAATTCTTTTAAATCGGTAAGTCTCAGAATCAATTATTTGTTTAATTTTAACCCTTAACTGGTGATCATGCGTCCCACAGACTCCGCAAGATCGTTTACGCATCGGCATTCCCCACCACAAATACGTGGCAAGCGCCCGTTCCGGGTACCTTTATCTTCATAGATTCATAGCCTTTAGTGCACGGGTATGAAGCTTTTCATTGGGCGTACGCCAACGTAGGCATCTTGAGGGGACCACGATTTCTGGTAAGGGACGAGGTAAAGCGTCAATCAAGCTGTCATCTCATATGAAACCGAACTTGAGTGTTGCTATCTCTATCTATTAATAAGCGTGACCCAATGGTGCTAGTCTTTACTACTCCAAGACCTGAGTTGAGATTTACTTCGCGGTACATTCAGTTCGTAGTCTGGTCAGATGAGCATGTCATTTTATAAAGCTGTTTCTTTCTAATACGTATTATCGGTCACTAGTGTTTCTTCTAATTACTCCGAAATCTGATTTTAAACTAGCACTGAGTTAAACGAATTGTTCATTATCGATTTTTACTGAATGCTAAAAAATGACAATTTTACCATCATGGAATTTTTGTCGCCATTTTATATTGATTTGTTTTGTCGTGGTTTTGTACCGGCAAAATTTTAGTGTTATGTCGTTTTTATTAATATTGTTTGTAATTTTTACCGTTCCCTTTTTGCGACATGGAAGGCAAGTACAGGAATCGCCAGAAAACAACTCTCGTATTGTGTCCTTTTGCCCTTGATGCCTAAATCGCGCTTATAGGTTAGGAAATCGTCATCCTCTTTATTTTAAAACTATTTGGTAAGTACCTATGTTCTCTACTTTACGTACATGAATCTATACCTAAATAAATCTGCTTGTATAATAACAAGTAGTTTAAAAAGTTTAAAATGCTATTGCTTCTTTCTAAAGTATGTTCGAGTGCTTGGTCTGCATGCAAGATAAAGTCGAAGCAAAAATTGTTTCAACTTTAGATTGGTTTGCTGAGTTCATGTTGGTGTAATTAAAGAAGGTATATAGGGTAAAGCTACATGTGTATTTGATTAGCATTTCTCTAGTTTAATCAAATTTGCATATGACCAAGAAAGCTCGGTGGGTGCATTACAATTCTTTGTGTGAATAAAGTGGATTTCATCATTTATTGTTAAAACAAGTCAAGTGACATTTTCTAAATTTAAAAATAAATAACCCAAGTGCAACACTTAGGGCTGTTTGTGCACTAGATGGTCAGAATGTGTTTGCAAAGTAACTCGTATAGAACCTGTGATATTAATTATTTTTGTTTTCTGCAGAGTTTAATCAGGCAAGGGAAAGCAGCCCCAGAAAAAGTGGGTCCATTGCAGACTGCTAATCTTTGTGTCAGGTTTGATAAAAATTCTGGTTAGTTTATTGTTCATCATTGTTTTTAATGGATAAATGTAATTTTGTCTTTTTCCAATAAGACTATATATTATGTATAAACTAGTAATTTTTTCCCTCGTTTCAGGAAGCGTATTGATCAATCTGAGTAAGCCTAGCAGACTGAAACTCAGAGACAGCTACTTACACCTACTATGATGGCTGCGCAAGGCCCTAAAATTATATACATCTTCCTAGAAATGTGCTTCAGGTTAGTTCATTGTTGGGCATTGTTTCTTACAAAAAAAATGTAATTTAAAGTGTAATTGACTCATATTTTGTTTAAGCCTAAAGAATACTTATTATATTATAGTTGTCATTTTTTTCCTCGTTTCAGGAGACTGATATAGACTAATCTAAATATGCCTAGCAGACTGAGATATTGGCGACAGCTACCTAAAATGATGTACACCTTACTAGAAATTTACATTTGTGTAGGAATATGTTTGGGTGTTTCTATACGAGGGCTGCACAAGGATTGAAGTCATGTACACTATCGTGACACTGAACAATATTAAATGATACCTACTAAACTGAACGTCAAGATGCACATCTTAATGATATTTGCGTAACCCTTGGGTTACTCTGCTAAAACTAAGGTCCTCACTACTTTCATAAATGATTGTATAAACTTTTAAAATATTTAGTTACTTATTCTGCATTTTTATTTATAGCAATTTATTTATTTCGCTAATATATAAGTTAGGTGTATAGATTGTTATATTATGTTTCATTATTTAAATTCTTTAATTTTTAGTATTTAGGTTGTTTTTACCCTCAGGTCGTATTTTAATTTAATTAAAATGCGTCTTGAGGGTAAAAATAACTATAATACTAAAAATTAAGGAATTTCAAATTTCCCGCTCTGCTTTTACACTCCTCCCCCGCTTCCGCCCACATCCGACCGATCGAGATAATAGTTCACGACCACCAGTTATAGACTGCGCTGCCGTCGGAACAGATGGTTTGAAATGTCTTTATGTTGTATCTCTCTTTACATGGGAACCGCTCTTCTTAAATTTTTGAGTTCTGTGCTTTAGTGTTCTTACAGATGGCTTAATGGGAGATACGTTCGTCTTCTCGTTTTCGAATTATTCCTATCGCGGAGTCTAGTAGACGCAAGGTCACCATTTGTGTTATTATAATACTGCTAATGAACAAGAAGAAAAGCTTGAAATAAGAAAGTATCGCCATATCTGCCCATTCAAACTACGAAGAAAGACTGCATATCTGTGCACTAAGTGCCAAAAACCCGTTTGCTTGCAGTGTTCCCGAAAGATCTGTAAAAATTGTACCAGGGTAGAGCGAGACTAATACTTATTTTTTTGTCTATTTTAGTCATTTGCAGGTTTTGTGTATAATCTATATTTTGATATTTTTTACATTTTTTTACATAAAATATACTTATTTTTAATCATTTATTATGTTAATTTGAATTTGGTTTAGATTTTTTTTGGAATATGCCTTATATTAATTTTGTGTAACAAAAAATTCAACTTTTTTTTGATTTTATGTTGACACTTCAAATTTGATTTTTTCTTTTCAGTAAATTTTAAAATATCATAAAAACATTGTTTTATTAATGAAAAAAACGTTATATCAATTTTTTTTCAAATCTTTTTAAAAAAAACGGTATTTTTAGCTAGGAGTCTGTCAGACTCATGGTCACCATTTATGTAATTAAAACTAGGGTCACCAGTTAAGGGTTATATCTGTCTGAGGCTGTCTGCTACAAGTTGTCAACAAACAACAAATTACGATTTAACTTTGCCGCCCTACTCAACTGATAGGAACAGCAGCAAATGTTTTACTGCTTGTATTTTTATCTTTTACTTATTTTCAGATATTCTAAATCGGGCTAAAGTGCAGTAATTGGGCTAGTCACGCCAAATATTGATTTTATTTCTTTAAATCCAGGCTTTCTGTCCGACGAATCATCTCATCATGCTTTGAATCATTTTCAAGTTCATCTTAACGGCATATTCGTCACAATTTCTTTGATTAGGTACATCTAACATACTTACTTGCCATGTGTTGGAAGTGCTTTAGTCAGTACTCGTAACCTGGAGTCTTCCTCTTAATTCTTTACCCTGCTATGGAACCCATGTCTGGAATGGAGGATGTATGTTATTGGAGAGGCCAAGGCGAGTGGGGGTGTCAGTTTGGAAGAAGTTCCTGTTTCGGTGCATGTGCCGGTCACCCCGACGTGCTGTATGGTCAACCGTCCACATTGATCTGATGCTGGAGATTGACGCATAATCCGCCGTGCCTGTCTGCTAGAGTTCCTGCCTTACATGAGCTAAGTAGCACTTTTTTCTCCTTGATTACTGTACTAACACCACCTCCGACTAATTTTTATTAAATTTCATAAAATATAGTACCAAAAAACCCTTCTTTTGAATTTGAATAAGTAAAATTCATGTGTCTAATAATTCAGGATAATTTCACCTCCATACTTCAGTTGAATCACTCGTAATGTACTACTAATGGGCCAAGAGCCACCTTTTTAGGTAAGATTGCTAAAATATCTCTTTTTTAATCACTTGTAACGTTTTCCCTGGCACAATGCCACACTTACCGGACTTAACCTTTTTTATTTGATCACTGATAGCCACTAAAAGTCAATTTGTCACCCCTTAACTTAATTTCCTACGTTATAAACTTTTATGTGGTGATTTGGTAGACTGTATTATATCTGTATATTCTTCCCTCTGTATATTTTTATGTATAGTTGTATAATTACCCTAGTTTCGCTTAAGACTGTTGTAAATTCCTGTAGATTTCGCTTAAAGTGGATGGGTCACTCCAGTAATGTATATATTACCTAAACTGCTTATCTAGTATCATACGAAAAATTAGTTTTCAATTTAAAACCGAAACCTCCCTCGTCAAGGAATGCTTGAGTGGTTGGTCTATTTATTGTAAATTCATTTGTATATTAATCCCTAGTAGGTTTTATGATTATCTAGCTGGAACATGCTAGTTTTGATTTATGAAACTAAATTTTACCCGTCAAGCGGTATAAGATGGTTATTTTAATTATCATAAATTGAGGTTAACATTAAACTATAAACGTAAGTCTTACTTCCTAACCGAAGTAGCTGTTAAAGGTTTAATACTCATCTAGTTGGAGAATGCTGATTTTTTAAGTATAAATCTAGAACTTCCTCAGGAAGTATGCATTTTCGCTCTAATTAATTTTGGGTAAGGAATTTTAAATCTTCCCTAAGCTATAATGGAGTTATTATCTCCTGTAAAGTTATTGAGATATTATATCTGTAATTTCTTTATTTTTGCTTAATGTTATTAAGATATCCCTATAGAGTATTGAGATATTTCTATAGCTGTAATTTTCTCTATTTTGACTTAATTTTATTAAGATATCCCTATGTAGTCGTTGGGATATTCCTATATCGGTAACTTCTTAATTGGACTTAATCTTGTAATGGATATATCTATATCTGTTTTGAGCGGGTTAATAAGAGACTGATAATAACTGATTACTTACTGACCCAGAAATTTTAGTTACCATCAGTATGTATTTTTTGTCATTCTAGGTTTTGGCTATATCTATTAGTTAGACTTAGCTAGATAATCTTTATCTTCACCCCTAAGCTATTTAGTTGGGAACATAACTAAAGTTTTAAGTTTCTCAATTCTATTTTGGAATAGGGCATGGTAAATGTCTTTATTAATATAACCTGGAAGTGATATTACTAATTATGAATTTGATACTAAATTCTATCTCACTTTAAATTCTGGCGTAGTGAATGCTATAATGGACTTTATATTAACTTTACCCTAAATGCTGCTCTACTTTGAATTTTGGCAAAAGGGTAAATGTCTTTAATTATATAACCTTGAAGTTATCATAAATTTCTCAAGGGATTTTAACCAAATTTTGGGGCATCGTAAGTGCTTCAATCGACCTTGCATTGACTTTACTATAAATAATATTTCATTTTCAATTTTGGCATAATGAGTGCTATAATTTGATTTAGCTTAACCTTAATTTAAATTCTGTTTTATTTTGGTCACTACCTTTAAAGTAATTATACTTTAATTATGTTCAAAGCTTTTAGTTAGTATTTGACTCCTTTTATATTGGGTGTTTAGAAAGAATCCTCACTTCTTAATCTTTTTAATTTCCTACGATCTAATATATCTTTTAGTGGAGCTGACTAGCTCATTTCATAATTTTTTTATATCTTCTTTCTCTGATTTAGTTGCTTAGCCTTTTATTCAAATCCTTTTTCCATGTTATGTTTATTTCTTCCTATATGAATAAAATGGGTGTTTGTTGGAAAATATTATTCTTTTATTAATAAAATAGGAATTAACTAAAATAATTGTTTTATTCATACTGCTTTCTCTTTCAGGGCTAGGGAACTAAAATATTCTATTTACTCTTTTCTTTATAATCTTTTTCAACCCCTTTGGTTGATGGAGCCCAAAAATCTTATCTGAATTAAATCTACGACCTTAGCTCTCAAGCGAATTAAAAACTGAGTGGCCGTGGTGACCCAAGTAATTAATTAATAAAAATATTAACAAGGACAACATTTTGAGATCAAGAAAAATGAGTTAAATGAAATAAAGTAAGAATTTTTTTTTATAATTTTTTATTTTTTATTAATTATTACAACAGTATACAGTAGCGACACGAGGCGATTTAGAAAGACCCAAATTTCTCTGCGCAATGCGCAATGCGCGTAGCGGCCATCTTTTTAGTGGCAAATAAGTCAGTCAGAAAGGTAAACAAAGCTTGTGTGGATTGTAGTTTGTTTAATTTTTGTAATTTATTGGTTTTTATCGTGCGTTTAAGTATTTGAAGGTGGTTTGAAGTGTGTGTGCCGAACTTTTGCTGATTTTCGATGGATTCCCAAGAAAAAAGGAGCAGATGTGCTTATCGCCCTTGCCCTGCCCAAAGTGATATTGGAACCATTTTTTTTGCTTTTCCGAAAGACCCAGAAAGGTGTGAAAAATGTTTTAAATTTAATTTTATAGCTGTAAAAACGGTGGATAAATACTCAGAAATATAAATGCAGAATAATTTTATCGCTGCTAAAATAAACAGTTTGTCTCCTTGTTATTTGTTTTTAGGAATAATTTAATTTATATTTTAGGGCTAAAATCTGGCTGAAAGCTTGCAACAGGAAAGATTTACTGGGCATGGATTCAAATAAAGTCAATAAAAATTATCGGCTATGTGATAAACACTTTGAACAAAAGTTTATATCCAAAGGTGGTGTACGACCACGTTTGTTTGATAGAGCCCAACCCACATTATTTTTACACGCAATACCAGGTAAATTGATAAAATCAAAGGCTTACTATTACCACAATATAATCCATTTATACTGTAGGTACCTACTATGTATTACAGTTAATTTTTGGTTCCGAGTGTCTTATGGAAAGTTGAACATATTATTGAGTCACAAATAAAAAAGACCTTATTTTGTACCTATTACTTTTTTGTTTTATATTTAAAATAATGTTAACTTGTAGATGTTTCAAGTGTCGAAGAGAGTCAATCCAGTCAGCCAAAAAGAGCTTGTATTGTGCCTTCAATGGAAGCATCAACATCATTCGCAGGTATGACATTTATCTTTATCACCTTCCAAAAAGTTTACATTTTTTGTACCTATCAACAACTTTTACTGATAAAAAGCAGTAAAGTAGTGGAAGCAAGTTTTGTAAATCATAAACAATGTTTAAGTCTATATCTTATTGTACTTTATAAAATACTTTTATTAGTATGTTGTTTTGTTTTGAAAAATGTATTATAAAACTAGAGTGATTGTAGTACCATAAAAAAAGGTTACTGTATGCTTCGGTCATAACATATGTTGTATATAAATTAAACTTTTTTGTTTAAGGCCAAAGCACTGTTCATTCTTCCGAACTTACTATTGTTTGTGCAGTTGCTAGTCCTCCTTCACCTTTGCACTCCCCAACAATAGGAACTCAAACACCGGCAACCTTAAGCTCCGGAACACCAAGGAAGCAAAAAGTAAGAGGGCAAATTAAGGCTTTGAGGAAACAACATAAGTCTGTTCTTAAAGAAGACAAACACGAGTGGACCATTGATGACTTCTATGCAATTTGTGATAAATTTATTACTGTAATACTGTAATGCATATCAAAATTTGTCTTAATAATACAGTAAAAATTTTGTAACCTTCTGTATTTTGTTTGTTTATTAAATTTTAATATAATACTATAATTTTGTTTATTTTTCTACTTTACTGCTTCCACACTTTTAAAGATGCAACGTAGCAAATCCTGCAAATCGCCAATAAAACGGCTAAACATTTGCAAAATTATTTATGCAAGTTTTGCGGTTTTGTAAATCTTTTTAGGATTTTTTAAAAAATATATATATGCAGGGTGAGTCGGGAGGAATGGGCCAAACTCTAAGGGTGTCATCTATGCATCAAAATAATAATAAAAAACTGAAATGTTATCCAATATTCATTTGTTTTCAAGTTATAACGAAAAAACAAAATATTGCATTAATTTATACTCTAAAGTCTAAACCCGATATTATAGTCAGTAACGTATAGCTATCAGAATCATAGAAACTGCCAAAATACTGTATTGTCATTGGTGGTTTGCATTCGTTTCCATGGTTCTGATAGCTACGTCCCTGACTATAATATATTGGGTTTTGAGTATAGCTTTCCTGTACTTAAATGGTATTATTTTTCGCTTTTCAGTAATAATTGTTGTGCTGTCACTAACCTTTAGTGTCGGTATAAAATGTTACATTAATTTATCGTTAACTTTCAGATTTGTATCATTTAAATTTTATAAAGTCCCACACATTTATTCACATCTCAAATACGCCAATATGATTTTTATTTATGGTTTGTGTAATGTACAGAGCATCACTACTTAAGTTTTTAGATAGATTACACCCTTATAGTTAGACCCATTCCTCCAGACTCACCCTGTATGTATATTACTTCCAACAACTTCACGCTGGTCTATTTCTTCACCTTCTTAAGCAACACACTCTGGTTCACAACACAGGGTAATTTAAGATGTGTACCTAACCTACCTTCTTGTGCAATTACTACTCAAAATAACGGGTCATACGAGTATATATTGCTCCGAAAAGGCAACTTAACGTAAACCTCGACAAAAACGGAGGAATTTACTATCTTTAATTAGTTAGCATGTAGAATAAGTTTTATCAAACAACTAAAATATAATCTGAACTGAATATCTTCATGCTATTATTGATTGTTTTTAAATGGAATTTTTTTCAGTGTAAAAGCGATTTCAACATAAATTATCATATGTTTTCTCAGTGAAATAGAGGACAATACCGCAGAGGTGGGTAACTATTTGAAATGAAATTATTTCAAATAGCTATGCAAAATAGAAAATGGCATTTCTATTTTCTATCTTAAATACTTTCGAAAAAAGTATTTTCTATTTTATATTTAAAATAGAATAAATGAACCATTTTCTATTTAAAATAGTTATAGGTAACCCGATTTTACCTGATGATTAACGAACGAGATTTAATGGATCAACTGCAAGCGTTACAATATTTACAAAATGAAAGCACCGATTTGATAATTTTGGATCAGTATCCTGATATAAAAAAAATCTTCATGAAATACAATACGACATTACCTTCATCAGCACCAGTGGAAACACTCTTTTCTTATGCAGGTATGAAATTGTTTACGATCAAAGTTTTTGGAGCTTATATACTCTGCAATGTCACCAAATACAGCTATGTCAAGATATTTGATTGTTCATACTTTATTATTGCTTAATAAGGAATGGTTAGATAAATAACGTTTTTTATTGTTTTTGGTATGATTATGAGACCCAAACGAAAATCAATGACGGATGAAAGCTTTAAAAAGTATTGATAGTTAAAGCTACCAATGTCTTTCAAAACATAGAAAGCGGTGGTACTTTCGGTGTTACGTAATATGTAAGTAAAGTATGTACCCTACGTTAATAAAGAGAAAGCATTTTCGATAGAAACTTATTTAAAATGCCTATTTTCTATTTTGCATTTTAAATGAAAATTTAAAAACCATTTTCTATTTTTTATCTTAAATGGCTTTTGAGGCATCTATTTTGTATTTTCATTTTAAATGCATTTTTAAAACCATTTTACCCACCTCTGCAATACCGTCATCCTTCTGTCACTGAAACTGACCCCCTGGAGATCAAAGGGACCGACAGCTCGTGTCGGTACTGTATAGTTCCGTATACTGTGATCAGGGTTGAATTTTTAATTTGGCGGACGCCAAATACGAATTCTTTTATTACTGGGTTCACAAACTCAGTAACGTTATGTGGAATAGTTTTGTAAATGTCGTTTATATTTTTGGTATGGTAGAGAGCCACTAGTAAACAATCCGTATTATACCGAGGCCGCCCAAATAATAAAATCTTAATCGTCAGAGTGAATGTACTCTGATTTCCATAAATAACGTGTTTTAACATCTCAATCGTCGCTTCTAGGCAAGATTGTCGTTTTTATGGCGATACGGTTTTATATACAAAGGAGAGAATCTATTTTTAGTTTATAAAAATTTATAATTGCGGCTAGTAACAAAACTGTTGGCGCCATTGACCTTGAATACGTTTTATTCTCTGTTGGTAAATGGTTAACAGGGTTGCCAACGATACATAATCATTTTTTGTGGATTATTATTGAATCATTAAGACTTTGTTATTATAATATAGAATACAAACTAGAACAAAATAAATATAGGTCTGCATAATCAGGGCCGCCGTTTCCATATGTGAGGTGTATTCACGGCACACAGGCGGCTTAAGCCTTAACACTAAT
The DNA here is from genome assembly GCA_963920685.1 of Polydrusus tereticollis. Classification (NCBI taxonomy): domain Eukaryota; kingdom Metazoa; phylum Arthropoda; class Insecta; order Coleoptera; family Curculionidae; genus Polydrusus; species Polydrusus tereticollis. The sequence continues at coordinate 24,647,367 of OY987328.1, forward strand.
CCAAAAATAAATGTTGTTATCCAATATTCATTTGTTTTCAAGTTATAAGGCAAAAAGAAAATATTGCATTCATTTAGCTTTCCTGTAATAAATGTTATTATTGTTTGCTTTTGATTGTTGTGCTGTCACTATCCTATTAGTGTTAGTATAAAATGTTACATTGATACACCGTTAACTTTCGGATTTGTATCATTTTAATTTTATAAAATGCCACACATTTATTCACATCTCGAATACGCCAATATGATTTTTATTTATGGTTTGTGTAATGGGAATGCTACAGCGGCTGCTGAAGAATATCGTGAACAATTTTCACATGAAAGAACACCGAACAGGAAGGCCTTTATCAGAGTTTTCAACAAACTCTGCGAGACCGGAACGCTTCTAAGTGCTAATGCAACATCCGAACGAACCATTCAACAGGATTTAGAAGAAACAGAAAATGTTCTAGCTTTAGCAGAAGAAGATGCGACGACAAGCTCACGAAGAATTAAAATTCAGTTGGGGATTCCCCAAAAAAGAGTGATCAATACGTTTCACGAGCAAGGCTTATACCCGTACCATGTACAGCGTGTACAGAATCTTCAACCTGGAGACTACGACAAGCGTATACAATTTTGTGAGTGGATAATTAATAATCGTCATCTTTTACCGCACATACTTTTTACTGACGAAGCTACATTCACCCGTGAGGGCATCAATAATAATCGAGACTCCCATGTATGGTCGAACGAAATTCCTCACGCAATAGTCGAAAGTAATTTTCAACACAGGTTTTCAGTAAACGTGTGGTGCGGCATGATCGACAACAATTTAATTGGCCCTTTTCTTTTGGAAAATCGCCTTACAGGGGATCACTACTTAAGTTCTTTACAAAATGAATCGCAAGGACTACTGGAAGAGATTCCTTTAAACATCAGAATTGAAATGTATTATCAACACGACGGAGCGCCTGCCCATTTCGATCGTCTGGTCAAGCAATATTTAGACCAAAGGTTCCCAGGGGTTTGGATTGGTCGCGGTGGTTCTATTAGTTGGCCTCCTAGATCGCCAGACCTCACGCCGTTGGACTACAATTTATGGGGTTGGTTAAAAACTGAGGTTTACAAAGTAAAAGTAGATACTAGGGATGCATTAATTGGATGCATTAGAAATGCTGTACTCAATATTAAAGAAAGGCACGAAACAATTAGAAGATCCACGCGCGCCCTTCGTAAACGAAGCAGGAAATATTTGGAAGTCAATGACGGTATTTTTGAAAATTTACTAAACCAATGATTTATTTAAATCAATGTTAATGTTGGATATTTTGTTTTTATTTATAACAATATTATTATTTTATTTACAGCTGTAACTTAAAAACAAATGAATATTGGATAACAACATTTAAGTTTTTTCTTATTATTTTGATGCATAGATTACACCCTTAGAGTTAAGCCCATTCCTCCCGACTCACCCTGTATAAATAAATTGAAATTCAATTATTCATTGGGTGAATTATTGTAATTTGTCACAAATTCAGTTAACAATGTTTCGGGAATTGTATGTTTACTTCTCGGTGTCAAATCATCGGTGGAGTGTGTTATTAGCGCATATATCGAAACTTACATTAAAGCCATTGTGAAATACGAGATGGGATAGTCGTTTAGAAGCAATACCACCACTTAAGACACAAATCGGTGAAATAAATGATGCTTTAGAGTTGAATTAAAAGATGATGCAATTAGGGACATAAATACGAGAACTGTGGCAAATCCACTGGGCAAAAAAATTAGTACCTCAAGTCGACGTTGGAGGTAAACTTATACAAAGCCCAAAATGTGATACTCAATCTTCAGTTACAGCCCTAGAAAACCTGAAAAATTGCTTTGTTGAATTTAGATCTGACGAAAAGTTTAAAGTATTTATGGATATCGCGAAGCAAATTGCTGTCGATGTTGGCAAAAGAAGAATTTTCTCTGCTAGGGGCAGCTCGCATTCGCAAAAGAAAACGAGATCTGATTATGAACACGAAGACGAAAGCATTTCAGATCCGGAGAAGTATTTCAAAAATAATTTTTACTTTAAAATTTTGGATGCAACTATTGCGGATATTGGAGACGATGAACTAAAAGCCCACATGACGAAAAAGGAAATAGTCGATGAGCCCAGACAAGAGGACGGAAAAAAAAATCCTGGATGATGCCACAAAATACACCATTCGTCACGAAATCCATAGATTTTGTTTCCTATAGTATGTTTCTTAATGTGAGACAGTAATAAATCATTATTAAACTATAAAACCCAGTGGTCTTCGCCGTATTCCATAAGCGTAGTCCAATTATTATTTCATATAACATTCGGAGTTGCAAAAATAGTTGAAATGTGTTCGAATATGACTGGAGTCGGACAGTCAACAATATACCGACTTGTGCCCCATCAGGTCATCAAAGAGAAGTACAGGAAAAAAAGAAACTGTAATAAATGAGAATGAAAAGACTGCCATCAGAAGAATCATACACTCTAACTTCTAAACTAACTAACCTAAAATAAAAAGAATGATTTCATTCCACTCATGGGTAAGAAGAAACTATGGAAAACTTTAAAGTAAATAAAATTTTGTTATGAAAAAATTCAAAACAGAAAATTGCAGCAGACGAAATCATCTGCTAGCGACGACGATGTTTGAGGGCAGTTAGACAGTTTCGAAGGGAAAACAGGAATATCTATTATATGGATGAAACTTGGTTAAATGAAGGTACCGTTGGTAAAATATGGCAGGATAAACATATAAAAAGCGCGAGGCAAGCTTTCATGGAAGGATGGTCCACTGGAATAAAAGCACCTTCGGGAAAAGGTAAAAGATTAATAATTACTCACATTGGTAGCAAAAAAGGATTTGTGGACTATCATGAAGACATGAACGCTGATGTCTTTGAAGAATATTTCCAGCAAATGCAAGATCTTATTCCTCCTGAGTCTGTTATAGTCACGGATAATGCCAGCTAATAATTTTATTGGCGTTCCGACGAAATTTCATAATTTATTATATTTTGAAATTCATTTCTGGGTCATTTCATATCAAATCAACCAGAGGTTTGGCAGGTGACCCCTCCGATTTTAATAATTTTTGGTACAGTCATTCTACCCATCTAGTAGGTGAAAAATCCAAAATGTCAAATTTTTCTGAAAAGTAGTTTTTTTTTAATTGAATTTTGAAAATCAAAAAAATTACCATTTGCCCTAAACATATACCAAGAGAAATCGAGATATCTTAAGAACTACTTACACTAGAGCAGTGAGTTATATCTCATTTGAAAGGTTTTGACAATACCTTTCGACTGAGGAACCACTAGATATCGGTGCTTCAAAAAAAATTGAAAATATTTTTTTTTTCAAATTAAAAAAAAAGTATTTTTTAATTTTTGTCGAAAAAATATATTTTTTTTGTCAATATTTTAGCAACATATTGGCCAAATTTTAGGATGGAGAAATAATGGGAACAAGGTGAAAAAAAATAATAACACTAACAATACAAGAAAAAAATGGTATTTATTTTAATAACAATGTAACACAAACAACGCCCATTACTTTTAAAAGAAACGAAATTTTACGAAAAGTCCAAATCCACAATATACTTATTAAAACTAGATTTCAGCTTTTATTTTTTTTTCTAAAATTTTTGAAGAATTTAACATTTCTTCTTTAGTAAGTATGTAAGTTCGACCTGTAGCAGTAACCGGCTGAACCTTCTTTATCATTGAATCTCTTTTAATTACTAAAATATCGGCTTTGGGCGTAGGATAATAAAATAATAATAATAATAATATAATAATAATAAAGTTTATTCAAAATATTTACATAAATACAATACATTTTAATATATTTTACATTAAAAATAAACTTAGGATTAAAACCCCTGAAGGTTAACTTGTATAGGGGTTAATTTTATTAAAATATTTGGTTAATATATTATTATGTAAATAATTGAGGATAAAATTTTTATAAATTTATTCAATATTATTTAGATTTGGTATTAATATATTAATATATTAATACCTATTTAATAATTATAGCATTTCTAAAATATTATCTAAACTATTTTTATTTAATAACCACCATTTAATTTCTTTTTTATATAATTTAAATGATTTTATTTTTTTAATATTATTTATTAGGCAATCGAATATGTATAAACTTAAAAATTTGAAACTTTTTTGTCCAACAGATTTATTTATTTTTAGTTTAATAGAAATTTCATTTTTAAATCTTGTATTATAATTATGCTCTTTAAATTCAATGTTATTTTTATTTTTAAAAATATATATTAAAATATTATAAAAGTAAATTTGTCTCACATCCATTTTTTTTGTTTCTGCATATAATTTTTTTGAAGAGTATAAATAATCTTTATCATAAATAATTTTTAAAAACCTTTTTTGTAATATGTCTAAACTTTTTACTAAATTTCTATTTATTCCCCCCCAACCTAAAATACCATAATTTATATGAGTTTTGACTAATGCATAATATAATATTTCTAGATTTTTTATATTTAAAATTTTTTTTATATTTTTAAATATTGGCAATGTACTTCTTAATTTTTTAATTAAATTTTCTATATGAAAATTCCAGTTTAATTTATTATCAATAATTATTCCCAAATATTTGATATTATTAGTTTCCATTATTTGAATATCATTATTTATATTTATATCTTTAAAATCATTTATTTTTGATGTAAAAGGAATATATTTTGTTTTATCAAAATTAATTGTTAATAAATTTTTATCAAACCAATTTTTTATAATTTCGAAGTCTTTTTTTATTTTCTTATGTAAATTTTTCCAAGATATGTCGTTGTAAAAAATAACAGTATCATCTGCAAAACTATGAATTTCTCCGTCACATTTTATATTAAATAAATCATTAATATAAATATTAAAAAATAAAGGTCCTAAAATTGTGCCTTGTGGTACACCATATTTAAAATATTTTGAATAACTTATTTTTTCATTTATTTTTACATAATTTGGACGATCTTTAAGGTAATTAATTAATGAACTAGATGGTCCATTTCGATGCAAAAAACTGATTTTAAGCTCATCAGATTCTTCATTTTTTCCAATAATACACGCTAACCACCACAAGTTATCATACTGAGCAGTCACAAAACCAGATTGAAGAAACATTAGTTCATTATTTGCAATTTCAGAACACCTCACAAGTTCCTGGGTTTTTTGTTCCACGCTAAATGAAAAGATTCTCGTTATAATCTATGATTTTGATCAGGGGGCCTAAATAACAAAGTTTTGTTAAAATTAGGAAAAGTCAAATTTTCATGATTTTATAGTCAATAGGATGGGTATGGCGGACTAATAAATTATCTACCGGATATTTTTAAGTAAATTTCTTTACAAAAATGAAAATACCTAAAATGTGTGTGTGACACATTGATGAGACAATTTTATTTGTACCTCCTTGGGCCATTATGGTATATAATAATAATTTAAAGAGCTCTATTATCATACCAATATTTAAATCCGGTGCAAGAACCAACTAACTATAGGCCGATTACTTTAACAAGTAATCTTAGCAAATTTTTTGAAAAGGCTATTAAGTTGCGCCTTACATGCTTAAATAGTGAACGAAAATCAATGGGAATATCTTTGGATTTGGCGAAGGCCTTCTTTGAATCTGTGTCACACCCTATACTGTTGGATGTGCTGCATTCCATAGGTATAAGAGGTATAGATATCAACCTTTTTAAAAGCTACCTTGAACGCCGACTACAGCGAGTGCAAATAATTCTTTAATAGTTTTGTAAGCTTAATTCTGCACCCATCACAAATTTTCATTCCCAATTTAATGCCAACATAAGAACACATTTTTTCTGAAACATTTCTTAGGTTTCCAGAATGTTTCCACACTTTAAATGGATCACAACACTTGGTAACAAAAACTTTAGACAAGTCCAGTGGTTGATTTTGAGCCATTTCGAAACGTGTTAATTCATCAACAAACTTTGAAGAACTAAACTTATATGATGCAATAAAATCAGTTCACACAGGTTCAAACAAATGTTTTAATTTAACCAATAAGCATAAAGCAGGGAGGGGCATAAAAATTAGAAGGAAGAATTAGAAAAATTTAATTGAACTGCAGTGTCTGAGCACTGCAGGTATTTTCTTGCAGAACACACAGCCAAGGGTGGTAGGGCGAGGAGGGGGGTAGAAGGATACTTACTAGATTAGATGCGCGCGTGTCAGCAAGTTTTAACAAGTTAATGCTTGAAAAAAATGTCAAATATTGAAACTAATGGTCTTGTTAATTTCTTTTCTAGGAAGGGGAGGGATAGTTAAGGCGCGCCTGTTAAGTAGTAATTTTAACAAGATTCTGCTTGAAAAAATAGCTAACAGGAGGATGGGTGGTAGGATGGTTAGGTTTTTGTTTAGGCTTTACTTTAAAAACACAAAAGCAAGTAAAATCTCGGTAAAATCTCGGTAAAATCTGAAAAATGAAGTTTAAAATTAAAAAGGGAACACTTTTGTTATGTTTTCAAATTGTTAATATTTTTTTCCCTATGAACCTATCATTTCTCCATCCCAAAATTTCGTGAATATCTTATCTTGCTTAAATATTGACAAAAATAATATATTTTTTTGACAAAAATAAAAAAATACTTTTTGAAAAATTTCATATTTTTATTATTTTTTTTCAAAATTTTCAATATTTTTTTCTAAACACCTACATTGAGTGGTACCGCATTTGAAAGGTATTTTTAATACCTTTTAAATAAGATATAACTCACTACTCTAATTTAAGAAGTTTTTAAGATATCTTGATTTCTTTTAATATATGTTTAGGGAAAATGGTCACTTTTTCTAATTTTTAAAAATCAATTTTAAAAAAACTACTTATCAGAAAAATTTGAAATTTTGGATTTTTCATCTACTAGATGGGTAGAATACCTGTACTAAAAATTATCAAAATCGGTGAGGTGATCTGCCAAACCTCCTTTTCTTTTGGTTGGTTTGATGTGAAATGACCCTTCTCTGACGTCGCACAACCCGCTCTCTATATGCTAGTGATGAGTCACTGACAGAAATTCTTCGAGTATATATGGACTAACTTTTCATGAGTCATGTAGATAAACTTTTCAAAATTTGGGCGTTCTGACAGTACCGGGTGTCTACATCTTAGAAATATGTTTTATTAATCATAAAACTTTTGAAGTATAGGGTTTTTTAGGCAATGACATTATCAACACTAAGAATACTGCAGATATTTAAAAGGTGATATTTGGGTAAATTTCTTACTTTTAGTTTCTAACAGACCACTTTTAATGCTTCAAAATGCTGGGGTGTTCACAATTAAAAGAAAACAATGCTCGCGCCATAATAACATTCCGGCAAATGTTAAGAAAACCTGGAATATTGGCAACACTGGAGCCAAATTAGCCCCGTTTCGATCGTTAAAAAATTGGCAAAGAGGATATGATATTCAAGATTATCCGATCTGCATGGTTGATTTGAACGTTATATAGCGCCGAGGTTACTAGCGAATTAAGTAGTTTTTTCCATTGTAAAACTATGAAGCGATCTCCTTCTAAAAATCGCAATAAATAAGGGACGCACCCATTGGCGTAACTACGTCGTTTTCGTGGGGGGGGGCCAGGCCCCAAAGTCACATGAAAGAGTGGCTGCCAGAGGCCAACCGCCGGATGCGAAAATTTTTTGGGTGTCACGCCCCTTTTTTGGGCCTTTTAACGATATCCGATATCGATATTTTGTCATTTCTTTTGAATTTCAAATTGATAAAAAGCAATGACATGCATTATATTTTGTTGGGCAATGTAATGTAGGTAAAAATAGCTAGCCGATATTAGATAGAAAAAGAAACAACTTTTATATATATTTTTTTTATATTTTAAATAAAAAAACAATAAAAACAATAGTTTTTAATTTTACAGACTAAAGATTAACTAATTGGTATTGGTATAGTGACAATAAATATTTATATTATTTATCAAAAGCCCAACCGCATAACCATAATGAGTAAAGGGTTTAGGTTAGTTCAGGTTAGTTTTGGTCACATAAATGAGAGGGTAAGAGAGAGTGCGATTTGCATTTGAAGGAAAGCGATGCGATGTGATGCAGGTCGGATCGGTTGACGGTATTCGCCCTGAAGTCAAGAAAGCGTGTTCTCTAGTTAGGTATTACAAATTAGCATCAAACGGATTCCGAGCTTGATGAGTAATAAATTAAATTAATTTTTGTAAGAGATAAATTTATTTTTTTTTAGAAAAATAAGTGATGGGAAAAAAAAATCAAGTAAATATGGTTTTGGCTAGAGGGGGCCAATGATCAAGCTGGGGGGGGGCGATCCTCCCCTGCCCCCCCCTACTTACGCCAATGGACGCAGGGGGGGAGGGCTTTTACAGTGGCGTAGATACAGGGAACCAACCAGACGGATCTAAATCTTAATATTGAAGAGTTAAATTGAATGATGAAACAATTGGTGGTCAATTGCTACCGGCTTTTAATGTTTTCTTCATTACGTAACTAGTCTCTACGAACCTCTTTTAGAAGCCTACATAACAAAATAGCCCCATAGGCGTAGCAAGGAAGGGGGCAGGTGGGCCACTTCCCACCTTAAAATCCTTCTGGCCCACCCTAGCAATAAAATTAATAATATCATTAATCTTGTCGGTCATAACAAAATCGTAATGTGACCTGACGCAATAAATTTACGAAATTTGTCAGTGCACAAAAACATGCCTGCGGCACTATTTTCTTTAGCATCACAGAACCCCCTGGCAAAAAAAAATTCTCTTATTGGATAAACATTCAAAAACAACGAAGAATATATACAGGGTGTTTCAGAAGTACGGTACGTAACTTAAGAGGGTGATTCCTTATGATATTCTGAGAAGAAAAGTTCGTATGAACATGTGTCCCAAGTTGCCCCGTTTTTGATATACAGGGACTTAAAGTTAAACAAAAATCGTTTTTTTATAATTTCTTTAAATATCCGTTTCCCGATTTTATTGAAACTTGGTACCGTTATTCATAATGATAAGGGGCTTAGTTAGCCCTAACTAGATTAAATTTATTAAGTCCAGTGGCGTCCCGGGGAGCACCTTAACGAATATAATTGACAAAAAATTTTCGCCACTAATTTTGATATTTTTTTTTGGAGTAACCAACTACTAATACAACTTTTTTGTTCCCTGAATTGGTTTCGTATCTCGCTTCGTTATCGAGAGAAAAAATGAAAACCATTTTATTGCGTGTACAAAAAAAAGCTCGGCAAATTTATCAGGAACGTTATTCAAACAGAGTACTGCCATGTGCTAAAACATTTAGACAGCTCCATGTAAGACTGAGTGAGACTGGGAGTTTTAAACGTAGTACGGAACTTCCTGGCAGACCTACAACAGTAACCACGCCTGAGTTAGAAGAGGCTATACTTCGACAGATAGAAGATGATCCTTCAACTAGTGCCAGGAAGGTCGCAGTGCAACTTCAAACAAGTGCATCAACTGTTTGGAGGGTTTTGCATCTTTATCAACTATATTCATACCATATTCAAGGTGTGAAAGCTCTGCAACAGTTTTCGGTGAATGTATGGGCAGGTATCATTGGCGACTATCTTATTGGACCATACGTTTTACCACTCGATTGAATGGAAACCCCTATGCGCAGTTTCTATCTGAGAAACTTGACTTTCTGTTAGAAAACGTACCTCTACAAATAAGAACTAGTATGTGGTTCATGCACGACGGCGCCCCAGCTCATTTTAGCCTAGTTGCTCGTCAATACCTACACAACACTTCTCCTAATTGCTGGATTGGACGCGCAGGTCTCCAAGGTTGGCCAGCTCGCAATCCCGACTTGAATCCTCTAGCTAGACTATACTATTATTTATGGGGTCACCTTAAGTCTCTTGTATACAAGACGCCAGTACTAGAGATGAAAACGACATAAGAATTCGAATTATGAAGTTGCAATGCGATACGAAATAATGCAGGCATTTTTGAACGTGTAAACGAATCAATGGTAAGACGATTGCAATCGTGCGTTTTACCAGAAGGTGAAGGTTTTAATTTAAATGTTTTAATTAACTTTGAAATACATAGGCATTTGTTTTGTACATGCAATAAAGTGGTTTTTATTTTTTCTCTCGAAAACGAAGCAAGATACGAAAACAATTCAGGGAAAAAAAAGTTTTACTATTGTTGGTGAATCCGAGAAAAAATATCAAAATAAGAAAAAAGTCAGTGGCGTACATTTTTTGTCAATAATATTCGTTAAGGTGCTCCCCGGGACGCCACTAGACCTAATAAATTTAATCTAGTTAGGGCTAATTAAGCCCGTTATCATTATGAATAACCGTACCAAATTTCAATAAAAGCAGAAAAAGGATAATTAAATAAATATAAAATATTGATTTTTTTTTGAAGAACTTTAACACCCTGCCAAAAACGGGGCAACTCCGGACACATATCATAAGGAATCACCCCCTTAAGTTACATACCGCATAGGGTGTCCTAAAAGGTATGGTCAATAATTAGGGATCCGGTAGATCGGGTCAAAATAGGGTCCGAAGGTCATGTCCTATATCCCCTGATAACCGAGCTAACAAGAAATAAATGAATTTTTAAAAACGACGAAATTTACACTCAGAATAATTAAACCATTAGACAGTTTGTAAATCCCTAGTTTGCACCGACAGCAAAATTTTCGCTTAGCACTATTATCATCATAACAATTATAAAGATATTCTCTATCGGTAACAATCCCGCTTATTTAAACATTTGTTATTGTCTGTATAAGACAGGCTTAGACGTTTAGCAAATCAGTTTCCCGCACTTATAATACAGACATTTATAAAAGTCAGCATAATAGTCGCAGCGATTTGTCGACTGCGTGTTATTAATCTTATATTCACAAATAAACCGATTAATATTCGTCACCCCAGCGCCACCTGTACCAGTCATTTATGTTTTATTATGTTCTCGAATACCGCTCTTGTCGCGTCGTTGCACGTGCTTTTTCTGACAAGCAAATGCCTAAGACTAAGTGATAAAGTGATAACTGATAAGACTGTGCACAATAGTAAGTAAGTATGTATTATATACTATAGTATATAATATGATATATTATTTTAAAGCATTTTAGTCGAGCGGCCAACCACTCCGAAACACGTGAACAAATTGTCGGGGAATCGCTCGAAATCCCGAAATTAGTGTTAGAAATCATCGAAAGCACCACCATAGTCGCAGAAATCGTTGGAAATCATTCCGAAATCCCTAATCCCGAAATTCCGAAAAATATAAAAAAGCTAGTAAGTTTTTTTTGAGAAATATATTTTAAACTACTATGAATAATTAACAAAAGTCCTTTTTCAAAATTAGACTATATTGTTACACAAAAATATGAAATAATCCAAAAATGCAAGTTTAGCGAAAGAAAGCGTCGACATCAATGTTTTTTCCGCCCAAGTCCTTATATCATCGTTCGGCCGGGCGGGCGATGTGAGTCAGCACGCCGCAAATGAAAAAGCTCTCGTATACAGGGCAAAAGTTGCTTACAGTCGGCCTACCTGACAGACTTCACGACCTCGTGAAGGGCAGCTTACCTGAAAATTCATAATAAAACAATAATTAATATTTAGCATAGGTAGACGAATATTATAACGAGAGACAAGTCACATTACTCATATTCAACGTCATTGGTGTCGCTACTATCTGAAACCCTTGTAACAAAGAGTTTTAATCTTTCTGAAGGACAGACGCCCGTATAAGCAGTCCTACAGCGCTTCGAACCTTGTACTTCGGTAATCACATACCGATCGTTATCAAGTACTTTTGAGACTACAAAAGGTCCTTTATACCGAGGTTCAAGTTTCCTACTTCTCCCGTCATTGGAGGTCTTGTTCGCTTGAACCAAAACATGTTGACCAACATTAAACCTCGTAACCTGGGCATGCCGCTTATCGTAATATTCTTTCTGCGAACGTTGTCGCTCTTGGGTCTCTTCGACCACCTCTTTCCTTACTTTTTCGATATCTCGCCGTTCTTCGCATGCTACCTCTAAAGTAAGAAAAGAGTCGTTTACACCACGAGGCCGATAACCTAGGAAGACCTCGTAGGGTGATTTACCAGTAGTGGAATTAACCGTCGAATTAATTCCCCACCTAACCTTATCGACAGACTCATCCCATTTGGATTCATCTTCTGTAGAGGCTAAAAGAGCAGAGAGAATTGAACGATTCATTCTCTCCACTTGCCCATTTGCCCTTGGAGTTGCCGTCGCGCATAAAACCCGTTTTACTCCTAGATTTTGGCAAAAGTCCGTGAAACTTTTGCTAGTGAATGCCGCACCTCTGTCACAAATTAATCGCCGGGGAACTCCAAAAGTTCCTATTATGTCTTCTAGAAATCGTATAACAGGCGCAGTTTTCGTGCTCTGTACAGCTTTTAAAAAGACGAATTTCGTGAAAGCGTCCGCAACGACTATCAAATAAACATTTTTTTTTTGTACTCCTAACAAATGGCCCCAAATGATCAATGTGTACAGTGTCCATTGGTGTACTAAGCTTCTCTATTGGGTCTACCAGGCTTCTTTCCAGAAGGTATTTTGTTGTATAAACAACCCAAGCACGAGTTAATATAATTCTTGATGTAATTTCTCATTTCTGCCGTCCCTTGTTTCTCGTGAATGATTACCGGCCGACCTCAATGATTCACGCATCTCGTAACCAATATTTATTTGGTGGGTGATTTTAGTCGGCTAACCTGACTAGTCTTCGCGTCCTCGTGAAGTGTACCCTGAAACACACAACAGAAATAGATTAGTTTAAAACTAAGGTTATGATCTGATGAAATTATTCGCTTGTAGTATCAGCTTCCTCTGAGGACACCACTGTAACAAATAATTTCATTCGATCGGAAGGGCATATGTCAGTATAAGCCTTTCGTGAACGGTTTGACTCTGGTAATTCCTCAACAACGTAACGATCCTTATCTAGGACTTTCGTAACGACAAAGGGACCTTTATAGCGCGGCTCAAGCTTTCTGCTCTGGCCTTCGTTACTTCCCTTTGCCTTCTGGACAAGAACGTGTTGTCCGACCTTAAATGTTTTTGGGCATGCATGTCTTCGATCGTAAATCTTCTTTTGGTACTCTTGGCGTGATCTAATTATCTCAGAGATCTCGTTTCGTAACTGTGCCAGATCTGGTCTTTCGTCATGGCAAACTTCGCTAGACAAGAATGCATCGTTGACTCCACGTGGTCGGTAACCTAAAAATACCTCATATGGAGATTTTCCTATAGTGGAATTAACCGTAGTGTTAATTCCCCACTTGACTTGACTAACAGCTTCGTCCCAACGTCTCTCATCGTCAGTTGAAGCCAGCAGTGCAGATAGGATAGAGCGATTCATCCGCTCGACTTGGCCGTTAGCTCTCGGAGTCGAAGTTGCACACAATACACGTTTGATGTTTAAATTCTTACTGTATTCTGTGAACTGCTTACTCGTAAAGGCAGTTCCACGATCGCATATCACTCTTCGTGGTACCCCAAACATTTCAATTATACCATCGAGGAACGTTATAACAGGCGTTGTCTTAGTATTGGGTACAGCTTTTAAGAAAACGAATTTCGTAAATCCGTCCACCGCAATTATCAAATAAGCATTCTTCTTCACATGGTATCTGGTGATACCCTGAGGCAAGGTCTAAAGTAGAATAAAATGTATTGCCCTCAATGTTATCCAGAAGATCGTCAATTCGTGGTAATGGATATTTATTTTTGACCGTTTTACGGTTAAGTGCCCTATAGTCCACTACCATTCTTTCTTCCCCACTCTTTTTCTTAACTAAGAGTATTGGACTAGCATATGGAGATTCTGATTCCCGAATAATACTATTTTCCATAAGACCACCGACAATATCGCGAACCGTCTCCCGGTTTTTAAAAGCCATGCGATATGGTCTATACGTAACAGGTTCTTCATCTGTGAGCTTAATAGACATTTTCGTAACATCCGTCTTGCCAACATCCCCTAAAGAGGTAGCAAAACAGTCCCGGTACTCGTTAAGCACCCGTAACAAGCTCAAAAGTTGGTCAGCGCTTAGAATATGGTTTTGAACGTTTAGGTAAGAAGATTCGCAAATCTGCCTTGAAACTACGCCGCCTAGATTCACTTCTTTGAGATTTTTCTATTGTACTTTCTTGACGTACATTCGAGTCTCTGCTTCGGGCAATGCGATTGATAATGCCCTCTTAACTTACAGTTGTAGCACTGGACATTTTTCAAATCCCGCTTCTTCGGTGCAGGTACTTCCAGGCGACTCTCAACATGACGTAGCTCGGTGTTGCGATCCCGCCTTGAGCTCTAGGCTGTGTGCTAGCATCATCCTCTTGAGGGGGCTTGTCGTCACGTAATGTAGACAAGTACTCCTCATACAGCGCTTCGGGCGTAACGTAACGGCCTGCCCTGGCACCGTTTTGAATCGTCGCGTTCATAATCCCATCTATTAAGCATGAAACCGCATCTCTTCCAGATATTTTGCAAGTTCTTATAAGTTCCATTTTACTAAAATAGTAGTTCGTCATGGTTTCATTCCGTTGTTTTGTTCGATTTAACATTTTACGTAACGCTGTAGCGTGATCTATGTGGTCTGGGAAGGTTTTTGCGATTAGCGTCTTCCATTCGATCCAAGAACCAGGGTATGTTGATAGACTGTGATACCAATTACGAGCCATACCAACCAGGCGCGATTGAACTTGGTAGACAGCCGTAATGTCGTCCCAGTTATTAATTTCCTTTATTTGGTCAACTTTGTCCAGCCACTTAACAGCGGACATATTGTCATTTTCCGGATCAAACTCAGGTATACAGTCGCTCCTTAATGAAAGGCGTCTAGGCTCTGATTGTGGTATTTGTTGTTTAACTAATACTTCAAGTAGATTTTCTAACCTGTGAACACGTAATTCCACCGTCGAGGCTTCAATTGATAGGGCCGGCGCCGGCGTAACTGTGGCATGCCTCTCAGTTTCGTTAAATAGGCTCTCGTTGGCTCGAGGTGGCGTAAATCCCCGATTTTCGTTAACACCTTCACTTTGAGACGTTCGTAACGGTCTCTCAACACTTTTATCCCTAGGCAAAGGACGATTTCTTTTCGACTTACCCCCGTATAAGGATGTCGATTGATTAATCGTTCGCTTCCGGCTTGATGACCGACGTGAATTATTGGTTTTGTACCTTCCACTCGACGAAGGACAGCTACTGTCTTCCGAGTCTGAAGAATCCTTTCTATGCCTTTTACGGCCCATTATAATGTAATAAACGTATCAATCGTAAAACAATAAACACTACCACAAACTTAAACTTAATAGAGAATAACCAAAAACACTAAAACTTTAAACAATAACCACTTAACTAACTTAACTTCGACAACACACAAAAACAAGCAGAAAAATTATTTTGTTCACCCCACACCTGAACTGTAAACTACTATGAATAATTAACAAAAGTCCTTTTTCAAAATTAGACTATATTGTTACACAAAAATATGAAATAATCCAAAAATGCAAGTTTAGCGAAAGAAAGCGTCGACATCAATGTTTTTTCCGCCCAAGTCCTTATATCATCGTTCGGCCGGGCGGGCGATGTGAGTCAGCAGGCCGCAAATGATAAAGCTCTCGTATACAGGGCAAAAGTTGCTTACAATATTTTATTTCTATAAAAACTATAGTTTTTCCTTTAAGCTGTAGTTTTTTGTTTAAACGCTTTTATAAGTGAGTCATATTTTTAAGTATTTAATATTTTTTATTTGTTGATATGTATAGCTTAAAATTCTATATACCTGTTATAACCTTTTCTTTCAAAACCTTAACCAAATATGTGTTGAAGTATAACTAATAATTACGTGTTTCCTTTTATTTTCATTTTAATAAAGATATGTTCGTAATATATTATAAATATAGGTATTTTTTTTGTTATACATAGAATTGTATATAGAATATTATAGAATGCCTCCTAGTGTCGAACAAATTCTAGTAAATACAATCATAAGTTAATCCCATTAACGCCATATAATATATTATTTATTATATTTTGGATAGTTTCCATCTGAATAAGGTAGTTTCTGCTAAAAATTAATCAACTATGATAGAGCTATATCAAAATCAGAAACATCTGGCGAATCATATCTCATGGAAAATATGCTTTCGTAAGTGGACCACCCAGTATATCAGATATTCTAATACACAGTATCAGAACCTTTCTTATATTGGGTATAAACCGAGGTATAAACTATCTTTTAAGTGGAAAAATCAGTATGATATTCGATATTATCTAGATTATCACTGATATTAGCAATTCTTATAAACGGTATACAAAGTAAATAATTACCAATATAACCACATTTTAGCAAAGCAAGATTAGTTACAGTAGCGAACTGTTGCGCCATCCAAATACGTATGCGGAATTCTAATAACTGATATAATATTTCTTATACCTTATCAGGTATTGGATAATTTTCTCAGTGTATCTTTTACCTTCTACGAAATATCAATTATGAGCGTTGAACATGTTCCACCCTGTATAAGGGGAGAGAGAAAATGCGCTGTCGCATCCAATGTTAAAGGTCGTTATACCGCTTTAAAAACGATTTCTTATTTTATAGCGTTATTGTAAATAAATAGTTAACCGTAAAAGTTAAAATTAAACCAAGAATTCATTGAAGAACAAAAACGCTATAGAGTTTTGATATTAGAATAACGACGACTAAACACAAAGCGGAAGAAATTTTAACTAAAAATCCAAACGGAATTTCAAATTTTTCAGAATTATTTGTGCCAAGCGGCTGGCATTCTAACAATCTTCGTACCTATTTAAATAAAACTATATAATCATTTGCGTTGGAATTCTCGATTTGTTTTAAATTACGATACGATACGATTTCAAAACTGTATAAAATAGACAGTACGATACCTACAATTTGCACTTAGGAATTATGGAAATAGTTATTTATGCAACTTAGAAGTTACTATATTCGGCACGTGTCATAAATTATTCATTGAGATGTAATCACGTTTGATACCATTATGAGTATAGAGATTGGGAAGCGGAAGCCATTCCAGAGGTGTACTTATTAAATTTTGGTTGTCAATTACTGTTACTGTTAAATGTGCTAGTAATTGTTTTGCGTTATATCGCTTAAGGCAGGTCTTATGTAAGAATATCACTAAAATGTTCTATAGTAGAGATTATTTAAAAAGACCGAAACCCCAATAAAACGTGCAACAAAGAATGCTACAGGGTATTCTTTGTTTTCATACAAATCAAAAGCTAGAATAAATTAAATGAGATATCCAGTTGACGCCCTTCAAAGAGAGTAAAATAATAATAATAATGCAAGCAAATCTTAAATTATGTACATTAAAAAATACATTAATTAATACTTTTAAAATATAAATATAATAAAAAGAAGAAAAAAGAGCGATATAAAAATATATTTCATATTTATATTTATAACATTTGTATAAAAAAATAAAGAAATAAACATACAACAACATACAAAAAAGTTAATCTGAAGATAAAGAAATGTCACTTTCAGAATCTGACACATGAATTATCAGTGGCTTAACCTGAACATCTAAAATGTGTTCTTTTTGCCAATAATCCCTTATAATATTATTTGTATGGCAAACACAATCAGACCAATTTTCGGGGGTAATGGTTTGTAATGCCTCTTTCCAAACATCCAAAACGGTATTTTCATCTTTCCTGTCTTTTCCAATAATTTGTTTATTAAAAAATGTTTTGCTTTGGGCCCAAATTAATTCATTAGCGTTGAACATGCAGTGGTAGGGCGGCAATCTCAAAACTTGATTACCCATAATACAAATTAATTCATCCACAGAATATCCTAATTTTGCTTTGTATTGTTTTACTATTTGTACCAATTCGGGTTTGAGTGCGTTTTTCAAAAAATTGATATTTTTGCTTTGTAGCCAGGAAATGATATCAGCTTTTCTCGTTGAAGCATTTGGCACATTTTCGCTGAGCCGTGAATGGTACTTTGCATTGTCCATAACAAGAAGCGAGGGGTTTTCGAGCCGAGGTAAAAGCTGTTCTTCTAATCATTTTTTACACAATGTAGAGTTCATGTTGTCATAATAGTCAGCGCTTTTATTTTTTGTAGAAAAACTAAGTCTGTCCCATCTATAAAGCCATCTTTGGTGTCGGCATTCAAAACTATATATATTTTGCTGTCTGATTTGTTTTTTTATTTTAAAACTGATTTGGTGTTGTCATCATGCCATGTTCTAATGTCGCTACCATTTTGAAATATCCATGTTTCGTTTATAAAAACCACATCTAACGGAGTTTCTGATAACAAGTTTTCTGTATATTGTCTCAAAAATTGATACGTTTTAAAACAATATCCGGTTTCTCCATAATGTAGCGCCTGCCACTGTCCCTTTATTTAATTTTATTTAAATTTAAATCCCAAATGCTTTAACAAATGACCTAATGTGGAGTTGCTTAGGTCAATAATTTGTTTGGCATGCAATTTCTCTTTTAGCTTTTGCCGTGTGACATACTTATGCGTGGCAATCATATTGTAAACTACGTTCCTTATTTGAGTTTTCCTTGCCTCAGTTGAATCCCTTGTTTTTGGGGCACGCTTTTCTCTATTAGCCTAAAAAGAAAATTGAATATTATGACTACATGTTCTTTTATTACTTTATAATTGAATATAAATACTTATAATAATTTACAATCCTTATATATTATATAATATAAAAATCCCATAATTTTTTGGTCCATAAACGTCTAAAACGCCATCCACTGTGGGACACCCTGTATTCATATGTGAATAAATTTCAAATCACTTACCCTGGAAGAGGTTCCTGTTGTATATTCCTTTTGGATCCTGGCTACAGGTTTCTCACTAATCTTACAGGCTGCTGAAGTGCATTTCACAACTGAAACTGGCTGAAGGCTATTTTCTCTTTCATTTTGAAAATACTCCAAAATGTTTAAAATAATTTTCCGTGTCTCAGCGTTAAACATTTTGCACCAAATATTCTAAGTCGAATGTCGAATAGACGCCAAAACTCCTCGTCCGTACCTGAATTTTTGGGTACCTGGGAAAAGGTTCTTTGTTCCGCTTTAATTTCTCACACCTGACAAAGAGAGGCAATTAAGGGTTGGTACTTGCTAATTTCATGCCTATGATTTGTTTAGAAGAAAGAAAGGTGATTAAAAGCTGTAGCTTTTTTGTTGCAGGTTTTATTGCCCTTTCGGTCTTTTTAAATCCATCATTCGATATGGTATCATTCACTGGAGTGGTTCATCTGCAGCACGTATATTCTTAATGTAAAAGAGAGCGATTCGGTTATAAACAAAAATTCATAAATTAATCTATCATGAATCATGACCTTTCTACCTTCAATTTTCATTTTTGAAATTCTTCAATTTGTTAGACAAAATATTTCCGAATGTAGAACTCAAAATATACCACTGTTACGATACAATATTTGGCAGTGATTTACACCATGACCTACATAGACTTGAGTTATACAGGGTTGTTTGAAAGTCGTGCTAATTCATATTTTTAAGAAAAACGCCGAAACACTGAAATTAATAAAAATTATTGCTCATCATCATAGCAAAAATATTAATTTTATTCAAAACTTATGAACAACCCAGTATAAATCCCGTTCTTATTATATGGACGCTATGTTTAATAATAAAATTTCAATTCATATTTATTCACAGGTAATAATAAGTTTAATTCCAAAATAAAAACAATAATATGTATACTTTTTCCAAAGTCAGTTTGATGACATAAAAAGCTTCGGTCGGGTTTTAATTGGGCCGGTATCATAATTGGGGTGGTCAGATCTTTTTTTGAAAATTCTCTAAGGTTTCATTATTAAAAGTGTTCTTTTATACTAATATTTAACTGACAGTCAGTAACTCTCTTTAAAAGTTAGTTTGCAAATAATGTATTTTGAACCAAGAAAGTTTCAATGTCAAAGACAGAAGGAACAAGCCATTCATGAATTTTATAATAAGTTTTTAGAAATATTATTTACACAAAAATAATTTAAATCAAACTAAAATGGAATTTCACTGTTGTTAAACAAAAAAAGTAAACAATTAACAAACCCTTATATTCCTCCTACACTTACGAAAACTTTGTAGAACTGGCAACGCCCTGGCATAGACCGTCGAGGCCGACTGGCATTTTAAAGTGCGAACTATTTTTTCCGAGTGGGAAAATTAATAGAGCAGCATATAAATACAAATTTATATGCTGTAGACAAAAACAGCGAATAGTTATTGGTTTTGCCAATTGGGTGATCCCTTATCAGTTTTGAAATCAGTTGATGGTTGAGGTATGCGATATTGGGAATCGGACAGCGGCATGACTGGTTGAAACGATTTACTGTAATTTACATATTTCATCTTCTGCTATGACCGTGTGGTTTCAGATAAGTAAGTTTTTACTTGGTACCTATATTTTATTATATCAGTATGGCTTTTTGGCGACAATTTAAAACAGAAGGTCAAGGTGAATTATCGCAGTAGTATATAATGAGTCGGTGCCAGAGTCGGCCATCGAAAGCATTATTTTAAATATTTACGCGTGTTTAAAAAAAAATCCGGGAAAAACTGAACATGCGCTTTGTACAAGAATGTACTTGTAATGAATGAACACAACTTGGGTTTTATAAGAATTTGTAACGTAAATAATTTGGGGACTGTAACCGGTCATTCCATAAAGCGCAAACCATTAAATCAAAAATTCAGAACAGCTGACAATACTACAAGGGATTTTATTCTGCGAACTATTTACAACTTTTACGAAGATAATATAGTGTCAACTTTAGAACTGGTTCGTGATAAATTGCGAGGTTACCCTGATTATAAGTAACAATATTTAGAAACATTGCGTGGTGTTTTGTTTAAATGTGGCTTTAAACAGAAAAAAATAAGATAATCCAATTGTTATAATGGAATCCCCGCGTATCATTGAACTACGACAGGACTATTTGCGCAAAATAAAAGAATACCATGAATCCGATAGAAGTATAATTTATTTAGACGAAACACATGTTGTTAGGCATGGTTGGGTAGATAGTACAAATTGCGAGAAAAATTGTACTTTTGATACACCGTGCTCGAAAGGAAAACGCGTTATCATGCCGGAATTAAAAATGGCTTTGCACCTAAAGTGTTGCTCTAGTCAGCGTAGCACATTACTCAATAATCAATCTCCAACTTTATGCGCAGTTGTCCTTGATAATATTCGGCAGGTAATAACGAAATCAGAAAATGGATATTCTGTTTCACCACCTATAGCGCCAGTAGTAATCCAACCTGGAAACTATTCTACTTCTGATGAAAGTTCTGACTATTCCAGTCATTAAATGGTTTATGAATTTTAAATTAATTATGCTCGTTCAATACCTATCTTAAAAACTAGTTATATTACAGAACGTTTACTCTGAATCTGCTGATGCGATCAATTTGTTGTTAAAATATATATAGTGAATTCTAACTACTAACTATATATTCCAACTAATATAGTACCTGCCCCTATCCTTTCTTGGCAAGGAAAATTCATACCTCCTGGCGACTATAGTAAAGAAACCAGACCACTTTTTAGGAATTTGTTTGGATCCGCTGAACTTAAACAAGGCTAAATTCGTGAAAGATTCCAGTTGCCTACATTTGAAGAAATCATGTTTAAAATGAGTAAGTCAGTTATTTTTCTATATACAGTGTGGCCCAAATTGGGCCTACATGTATCGGGATCTTGGAAACTATAGAAGATAGAGAAACGGTTAAATGGGGAAAGTTTTTGACAATTATATTTCTAACTGAAAACCGTTTAGTACGCGGCCCTATCTTTTTTGGTTTTTGAAATATGTTGAAAAAACCAAAATAAAGTATTTTCGAAAATATGCTGTAGATTTCTTATTATTCACTATTTTGGCAATCTGTAAAAACATTTTTAAAGCAACTTTTTAAGTAGATTTCAGTTCTGCAATTTAATTTTGAACACGAGGTTTCAGTTATTTTATACCATCATCAGGTTCATTTTTTCTTATGGGCGCCATATTGTATTTTATGCTTAAAAGGTAGCTTATGACGTCAGCTTTTCAACGATGTATTATTTGTTGGAAAATAAATGAAATTGACTTAAAAAATAAAGAAAATTAATTTTCGCAACACGTCAAATTTGATAAGAACACATTAGGCAGGGTTAAATTTGTTTAAAATATCATAATATTATAATACATTATTTTATTTTTTCCTTATGGTTAAAGATCTCATATTAACATTTCAAATAAAGAAAACTAAAAACGCAATGAATAATAATTATTGTTTTGAAAAGAAAATAAGAAAAAATATCTAACTTACTATACTTATTCGAAATGTTGGCCGTTTTTATTAATACATTTTTGACACTTTTTTAACACAGTATTGATGACCCTGCGAAGCGTGTTGCCATTTATGCTCGTAAACACATTCCTCACTCTCTCTTCTAATTCTTGTACAGATTCCGGGGGTTCAAACTCATATACTTCATTTTTTACATAACCCCATAAATAAAAATCGAGAGGAGTTATATCAGGGGATCTAGCAGGCCAATTAACTGGTCCGCCGTTTCAAATTAATTTGTCATCAAATATCTGTCTTAAGAGAGTTTGAACTTCCCGAACATTATGTGCGGGACAACCATCTTGTTGAAACCAAATAATATTCAATTGATCTTGAGGAACTCTTGCTCTAATTGCCGGTAATATTTGATCTTCTAACAGCTCCAAGTATCTTTGGCCATTCAACGTATGATTATAAAAGAATGGTCCTATAAGTCTGTTGTCTAAAATGTAAGGAGAAAAGTAAAGCTGGGTTACTTAATACCTGCTATGTATTTAGCAAGCTAGGTGACATTACTTACCATACATACCACACCATACATTAAAACCAAATCGGGTTTGCAGTCTTCGTTGAGCCAATTGGTGAGGGTTTTCTGTTGCCCAAAAATGATGGTTATGTCTATTAAATACCCCGCAGTTGGTAAAATGTGATTCATCGGTCCAAATTACAAGACGACTGAAATCATGATTTTGTTCGCATTGATTCACATACCAATTTGAAAACTGCATTCTTCTTGGATAATCCGTTTCTCGTAAACCCTGAACTATAGTTGGCTTGTATGGTCGATATTTATTTTCCTTAAGGACTCTTTGTATGGTACTTCGCGGGGTTGGTAAGTCTCTTGCCGACGCTCTTGTAGATGATGTCGGAGCGGCATTAAAATAGGCTCTGACATTTTGTCACGCTCGTTATTACCTGCTTTTTCGTAACTCTTGGGCCGCGGTTTTTCAAAACTTCCATGGTTTCTCAGGTTCATAACAATTTTTGGAAAAAGTCTGACACTTGGCTGCGGTCTTTTAGGAAAATTTTCAAAATACCTTTCTTATGCAAGGTTTGCATTTCTGTTGCAATGAATGTAACATTCTAGCAAATCAAATTTTTCTTCGTGAGAAAAACGCAATGCCATTTTCTTTTAAATTCAGAATACACAAATAAATCGTTATTATTAGATAATAATAATAAAAACTATTATACTTTTACTCGTTCTGACAAGTAATATTTTTGTTTCATTTTCAAACGGTAGTAGTTGGTCATAGGCTACTGGATTTTATTTTTGATTCATAGGTTATTGTAATATTGTTGATTGAAACAATGCAAGCAGTGTTTTGTGAATACTACAAAATGTAAACCTTTTAATTGGTATTCAATTTAGGGAGTTATAGTGCAGTTGTCAAATTTGACGTGTTGCGAAAATTAATTTTCTTTATTTTTCAAGTCAATTTCATTTATTTTCCAACAAATAATACATCGTTGAAAAGCTGACGTCATAAGCTACCTTTTAAGTATAAAATACAATATGGCGCCCATAAGAAAAAATGAACCTGATGATGGTATAAAATAAGTGAAACGTCGTGTTTAAAATTAAATTGCAGAACTAAAATCTACTTAAAAAGTTGCTTTAAAAATGTTTTTACAGATTGCCAAAATAGTGAATAATAAGAAATCTACAGCATATTTTCGAAAATACATCTTTTTGGTTTTTTCAACATATTTCAAAAACCAAAAAAGATAGGGCCGCGTACTTAACGGTTTTCAGTTAGAAATATAATTGTCAAAAACTTTCCCCATTTAACCGTTTGTCTATCTTCTATAGTTTCCAAGATCCCCATACATGTAGGCCCAATTTGGGCCACACTGTATTAGATGCCAATAAAGATTTCTATCAAATTAAATTAAATGAAGAGATCAGTTACTTTACAACGCTTAATGCTGGTAAATATGGTCGATATCGATAAATATCATATATTGTTATAAGAGAATGCCATTTGGCTTGTTCTCAGCCCCGGAGGTGTTCCAGAGGACATTTGTAGACATTTTTGGTAATTTGTCTGAAGTTCAAATATATGTTGATGACATTTTGGTTTACGCAGACAGTAAGGAAGAACATATTTAGAGCAGTAGTGCTTGAAAGAGCAAAAAAGGCAAATGTACATTTTAACAGAGCAAAGTGCGAGTTGTCAGTTATATGCCACGCGTGTTTGCTTATGTTATAAAGTTCAATAACTATAATTGAAAAGCATAGAAATAATGACGTAGTTTATTATTAACAACATCACAGAACTAGTCATTGCACGGACTAACATCTCAAACGAATTTATCGGCCGCTTCAACGTGGGAGCGGTCTTTTTCGACGTCTCTAAAGTTTTTGATAAGGTCTGGAATAAAGTCTTAGTACTAAGGTTGAGAAGACTAGGTATGTCAAACTATACTTATCTAAACTCAGTATTTCTTTTCTAGAAGACAGAACGTTCGCGGTCTGAAAATACCATTTCAACAGTAGTTAGAATTAGGCTTTTAATGTTGCGCTCCTGGCAGTGACTCCTTTAATTTAATGACCAGTTCGTCTGCATCTCCGTTTTTAAGATGTGTATGTGAGCGACGACCCTGTAGATGGCAGAAAACCAGATGAAGGTTCAAGCCAACAGAGCCCTTTTCTTAGGATGGACTCTTATCGTTATTGTTTTAGGCCATTAAGTATTATTCAAGCATTTCTTTATATTTAGAGCTTAAGTGACAGATTTATGTATGGCTATTAGTTTTTAGAATTATTAGGGTAGACGATAGAAAAAGAAAGTTTGAAAGAACACTTGTTGACTGTACGTCATATGGGCAGTGACGCTCTAGCTTTGTCTTGATTTAATTGTAATTTAAAATTGCTACTGCTAATAAATATTTGGAGAAAATACGTGATTGTATCATTTTCTCACATCAGAAGTGGGATAGGATCGCTAAAAGTACCACAAATCGCAATTGTTTTGGACGCGTGTGAACGGCGTATTTGTGCTGATTGTTTGAACGGAGTTGTATAGTGTTGTCAAGAGACTTATCAAGAATGACCGTATCGTTGAACTAGATTGTATTTGTCGTTGGAAAAAAATTTACGCAGTTTCAAAATGGAAGAATTTGTAAAAATGTTCGCGATCGAGTTCAGTGAAAACTCTGCAAGAACAGGGTAACAAAACTGCTGTGTCTATACGACGGTGTCTATTCCTAAAATTGACCCGGGTTCGGACAATGGCAGTAAAATGGTGTGCTGAAATAGAGAAGTTGGGTGAACTATTCGATTGGGCGGACTTCAAATTACTGGTGAGGTGTGTTTCTGGTCTTCAGGGCGAAGCAGCTGAATGGTTTTGATCCTGGCAGCCTGTGGACAAGTCATGGGGAACGTTCAAGGTAGAGTTGTGCAGTCTATACCCACCGAAAAAGAACCTTAGCGAGAAACTACGCAAAGTCAGCCTCTACACTAGTGGAAATGTTGAGTCCTACTGTGAGTATGCCAGAAAAAGAGTTTCTTTGATCAAATCTTTGAATTTTAGTTTGTCTGAGAGTGAGAGTCAGTTGCTAGAAATTTTATTGTTAACGGGGACATTAATAATGTTCAGGTTAGAACGGTTCCATTTAATGGTAAAATCGACTTTGTTATTGAGCCCTTGAGTCTTTTAAATAGGAAAATTTGACAAGCTTTCAAATAAAAGGATTTATCCTTCTATTTTTAATGGGGAAAGTAGGGCTAATCAGCAAATATGCGTTAATGGCAATGAACCCAGGCACGTTAGTCATTTTTGCCAAAAAAGAGGATAGTTGACCATTCTGCGGAAGCTGTAAACGAAAATATTTTGGTTAAAAGTAAAATTATATGTTTCTATTGTTGCTAGCAACCTTCTACCTTTCATATCGTTAATTTTTTTTGTATGGATGCAGATCCTTCTTTTTGCACTAAGTTTTAGTTTAGGACATACTTTCCAACTGTTTAATAGACACGAGATCTGAGTGCAGTTTATTACCGGATTGTATTGCAAAAAGAAAAACTAAGTTGTAAAATGGGAACCCGCCTTTATAATTTTGAAAGATATTGGGTGTGTCTCTTTGGTTACAAATAATAGGATCACCGTAAATATTGAATGTAACGGTACAGCTTTCGAGATTTGTTTTTACATTGTAAGTAGTTCAGCAATTATACCAGTGCCGATTTTAGGCCGTGACCTTTTTAACTTAAAATTCATAATGACAATAGCGGCACTTGCCTCTACCTAAGCTTCGAGCGAAGGTCATAAATAACTTGTAGTTTCTACCGATGTCGTTAGTACGCCTCTGACAGGTCAGGATAGAGCCGATTGGTTGAGTTTACTTGAAGTCTATAAAAAAAATAACACATAACTACCGGTAAATCGGTAACATCAATAAGTATCGCATGGCTTTAACCGAAAGAGAAAAATGTGAAATTAATAACTAAGGATTTGTTAAGAAAAAAGAAGGTTTTTTTCCATAATATGCAAGTCCAATTATTTTACTCGTTCATAAAAAAGATGGTAGCGCGAGGATATGTTGCAATTATCGCGCTCTTACTAAAATGTCAATTAAAGATATTATATTCTTACTATCTAGAATCGATGACCAATTGGACAGGATAGGCAAAGGAAAATATTTTAGAACTTTGGGCATGGTGTCCGGCTTTTATCAAATCCCTATTGCAGATTGTTCTATCGAAAAAAAAACGCGCTTGTGACGTCGGATGGTCATTACGAATACCTGCGAATGCCTTTCGCCCTTCCAATACGCCAGCAGTTTTTTAGTGGGTTATTTGTAAAGCACTTGGCGATCTGAGAGACAGAGACTCTTTGGTCTATTTGAATGATATTCTTATTCCTTATGTAACGATAGCTGAGGGTTTAAAAAAAACGAGATAAAGTTTTAGAATACCTAGCAGCGGCAGGTTTCTCTTTAAATATTAACAAGTGTCATTTTTTTGAAAAACAAATCGAATATTTGGGTCACGAGGTATTAGAAAAAGGTGTAAGGCCAGGTAAAAATAAGGTTAAAGCACTATTAAAAGCACCCAATCAAGAGAACGTAAGACAAGTTAGGCAATTTATGGGTTTGGCAAACTATTTTCGTAAATTCATTCCAACGGCTTGTATTACTAAACTTACTAAAAGCAATGAAAATTTCAGTGGGGAGAGGATAAAAAAAAAATTGCCGAGGAGTATGTGTCTGCATTTCGTAGTCAAATATTACCCATTTTGGATGCGAGTTCGCTAGGTAATGGCGGTATATTATTTCAGCGACATGATAACCAACGGCGGGGTAGCATATTTTTCAAAAATAACATCTAACGAGAAATCGAAAATATCTGTGCTACGAACTTGAATAAAGCATTTTGGTATTTATTTGTTGGGTCTTAAATCTAAACTTATTGCAGATTGTAATTCTTCAAAGTTATCACAAAACAAAAAAGACAGAATGACCGAACTAGAATCTAAAGTTACAAAATACATTCAATACCACAGTTCAGAAAATTACTGGTTTCTCACCTGTTTATTTATTAACCGGCGTTGAGGGTAACATTCCAGAAATAAAGATATTAACGCATTAAAAAAGTCTCTTCCATCAAAAGATATTTGTAAAAAATTTGTTAAATGACAGAAATCTGGCATACCATACCAAGGTATTAGAAAGCAAAAAGACTATGCTAAAAATCTTTTTGATAGATAGAGGAGGTCTAATAAAATTTTAAATGTAGGCCACCATGTTTACCATCCATCGGGTAATAGCCACCTTTTTAAGCTGGATGATAGCTACGAGGGACTATTTAAAATTACTTAAATCTTACCTAATGACAGATTTGACCTAAAGAATTTGGCAAGAAGCCGTCGCAAAGGAAATTATTAGAGTACGGCTTTGAGACCTCTCAGACGAATGTTAAACAATACTTAATAACTAAGCTATTATGAGCGAATGTAAATGAGGTATTTTTGTTTGTTGTTAGAGATATTATATTGTGTTGAAAGCGACACGCTTTGCACCAATATTACTTTTTCTGTGTGTTGAAAGCGATACGCTTCGCACCATTACTTGTTTTTTTTTGTATGTGTTGAAAGCGGGACGCTTTGCACAAATATTACTTTTTCTGTGTGTTGAAAGCGGCACGCTTTGCAACAATATTTGTTTTTTTTATATGTGTTGAAAGCGGGACGCTTTGCGCAAATATTACTTTTTCTGTGTGTTGAAAGCGAGACGCTTTGCACCAATATTTGTTTTTTTTTGTATGTGTTGAAAGCGGGATGCTTTGCGCAAATATAAATTTTTCTGGTGTGTTGAAAGCGGGACGCTTTGCACGAATATTAGATTTTTGCGATCTTTTTGTGTGTGTTGAAAGCGGAACGCTTTGCACAAATATAAGTGTTTTTGGTGTGTTGAAATCGAAATGCTTTGCACCGATATTTAATTTTTGGGTGTGTTGAAAGCGAAACGCTTTACACCAATAATAGATTTTTTTGTGTGTGTGTTGAAAGCGGAACCGCTTTGCATAAATATTAGTTTTTTTGGTGTGTCGAAAGCGGAACGCTTTTCACCCATATTTGTTTTTTGTGCGTGTTGAAAATAATACGCTTTGCTCAAATATTACGTTTTTTTAATGTGTTGAAAGCAGCGCGCTTTACACAAATATGTGTTTTTCATGTCCAAAAGTGGCAGAAATGTTTTTCCATGTTTGGTTTTATGTTGAAAGCGAGACGCTTTCCACATTGAATAACGGAAGCAATTTAATAGAAGTTGATCTTGCCATGATCGATTCGCCAGGCCTTATTTATGCTTCTATAATGAATCATGGCACATTTCTGTTGTTGTTTTTCTTTTGTTTCAGTTTTCTTTAAAACGGTAATTCGAGAGCGAATTACGGCGTCAGGTTGGCCGTGTGAGCGACGACCCTGTAGATGGCAGAAAACCAGATGAAGATTCAAGCCAACAGAGCCCTTTTCTTAGGATGGACTCTTATCGTTATTGTTTTAGGCCATTAAGTATTATTCAAGCATTTCTTTATATTTAGAGCTTAAGTGACAGATTTATGTATGGCTATTAGTTTTTAGAATTATTAGGGTAGACGATAGAAAAAGAAAGTTTGAAAGAACACTTGTTGACTGTACGTCATATGGGCAGTGACGCTCTAGCTTTGTCTTGATTTAATTGTAATTTAAAATTGCTACTGCTAATAAATATTTGGAGAAAATACGTGATTGTATCATTTTCTCACATGTATGTACGCTTTATTCCGGTTTTAATTTAAATATAAAACTTTTTTGCGAACTTTCTTGTATAGGAATTTATGTACCCATTATAAGTATCTTAAATTACACTTTTAACACAATTCTATTGTAGAAACACAGTCTAAAAGAATGCGGTAAACTGTAAAATGACAGATAGCGCGAGCACAAGCTGCACTAAAGCCGTTAAAAACTATTAGTCATCTGTATTATAGACAGAAATAAATCTTCTAATCTCCAAGAGAAGCGAATAGGCATACCTATCATTTCAGGTAGAAACTGGCAGCCCAATTATATGTGTGGTTTTGTATGCGTCCTAAAAAGGCACTAACCAGCTGCAAAAAATGTGGAACTTACAGATGGGGCGTGTGTTGACCAAATCGGAGATAAATTGTTTTGAACAATATTGTGAATTCCAATCGCAGTGTTTTCTATTTATGTCAATGTCAGCTGCTTGCTACTTGTCGGATTTACACGGTCTTTCGTCATTTTAATGGTGCGCTTTTAAAAAACTGTTAGGAGTAAGAGACCTAAAGTCCAAACGGTCGTTCTTTACCGGTACCTCATGGATAAACAATCAAAAGACCACGTGATATTCAACACCCCATCTTTATTTATTATAGCGCTAAGAGTGAATAAAAACATAATAGAGCGTCTCCGGGGTTGCGCAATACGTCTTGAATTCAAAGTAACGTGCTAGACAGAGACAAAAGGTATTTGGAGAGTTGTGCATTGATGTCAAAGTCATCGTTTCGATCTATCAACTTTATTTGTTCTTAAACGTTTTTGTGGCTTTGTGGCTTAAAATTCAGTTTAATCATATAAACTGTTCGTTTCAGATCAGATTTATCGTACTTTCGTGTTGGCGGTAAGTATTTATTTATTTATTTTAGTCTTTTGTTGCTATACATGGTATAGATATAAAGACAGGTCAGATTCTGTATCACTTAAACACAAATTACAATAATTGTAAAAATAAAAGTATAAAAAAACAATTATTACACAACAAGAAAATTGTATATAAACATTACAACCTACTGAGCATGGTTAGCAAGCGTCATCTGTCCGAGCAAAAGCCAGTAAATTCCGCAACCGTATAAAAACAATTTTCTATTGGGAAAGATTGGAGCTTAGCTTTAAATTTTTTTACGTTCGTAACTGCTTGAATCTCAGAAGGCTTGAATCTTAGAAGGAAACAGATTATATTATACAGGTATCGTCCTGAAAAATGTGACTTCCTATACTGCACATTCATTGTTTATTATAACAATCCTTATTTTTACGAGTTCTGTAAAAATGGACTTCACATTTCTTCTTAAAATCGCTATGTTTCGTTTTAATATATGTTAAAAGCTTATACAGATATATACCAGTGATTGTTAAAATATTATAATTCTTAAATGTATCTCTACAAGTTTGCACATACGTAAGGTTAAAAATGAGGCGGATAAATCGCTTTTAAAGCACAAATATACGGCGTGAGTCACCTGCTTGGCCCCAGAGTAAAATATGTACACTAATGACTAAGAAATAATATAGGTATATTTAAAAGATATTTTTGACCAAAATTTTGTTTAAGTGTAAGAAAACAATAAAAGGTCTGTGATAATCTTTTGCTTACCGCATCAACATGATCTCCAAAAGTAAGTTTTCGATCTAGGATGCATCCTAAGAACTTTGCTGATGTTTCAGATTTTATTAAAGTATTTTGTAGGTAATTTTTAAGTTATTATGTTGGCCGTAATTACCCACAAATTCTATTGCAACCGTTTTATCATAATTAATCATAAGATGGTTTTGTGTGCACCACCAATCGAAATCGCGCAACATAGAGTTTATTTTAGCCTTTAATTCCTCTAATGAGGCTGCCGGAATAAGGATGGTGGTGTCATCGGCATATATAAACAACATGCCATCCCTTATGTGCTTAGGTACGTGATTTACATAGAGCAGGAAAATTAGGGGTCTCAGAACACCCTCTTGTGGTGTTCCGAGTTCACATTCAAAGATATCCGAATATTCCTGTCCGACTTTCACTATCAGGGATCGTCCAGAAACGTACGACTTGAGCCAACTGCCAATTGGATGGCGAATTCCGAGTGCTTGAAGTTTTTGCAAAAGAAAAGACGGGTTTATCGTCTCAAATGAGCGAGACAAGTCAAAGAAAATCGCGACTGCAGATTGATTTTTCTCGATTTAGTTATAGTTTCGGTTGAATAATTTTTGCAAAAACCGTGTTGAGAAATTGTTAATTTGTAATATTTATTTAGATAATCAACTATTCTGTTGTAAACTGCTTTTTCCATTATTGTTAAGAAGCAACTAAGAGTACAGATTGATCTATAATTTTTATAGTCTGACAAGTCACCCTTCTTCGGGAACTTTAGGTAGCTATTTTCAATGCATCCGGAAAATTTCCCAAAGTAACAGATTTATTTACTAAGTATGATAAATGAGGCGCTAAAAGTGAGTGACATTCTATAATAAGTTTCACGGGGACATCATCGGTTCCTGCGGATAATTTATTTTTTTGTTCTAATATTATTTTTGATATCTCTTCATTGGATATTGATGCAAGTATAATTGTGGATATTTGTTGTTATTATTAAGCCCGAACTCTAGCTACGAAAATGTTGACGTTAATGAACTTAGACTTTGTTTTGACTCTTTGAACTTAGTAATTTTGATTAGATTCATATGGTTTTAAGGTTGCTTAATGCGCAAGAGTAATAAAATGTAAACTTGCAATGATAGGACTCATTAAGTAGGGTGGACTACTCAAAGGTTGCATTGTAAGTTTTAGGTAAATTGCAATGATAGTTTTTAAAAATTCCGTATTTCAGGTATTTAAGACCTACACACCCCGAATCGGTCCTAAATTAGAGTCACCCTAATTTGTATACAATAGAAAGACGAGTTTAGTAAAAGTAATGTGACAACGGAGTTACTACAGGTAGTAATAAGTATAATAATTGTACTTGATTACAATTATAGAGACAGGCAGATAATTGAGATATTAATTATTCTAATATTAAGTAGATAAAAACTTATATTATAGAAGTAAGAATAATATGAAAATAGATAAATTGGAATACATATTAATATTAAAATGTACTATGTACAATACAACAACTTAATTTTTAAATTTTAGTCATCATGTTCCGAGTAGTCCGATGAACTTTCGCCATTGGGGTCCAGAGAAATAATAGGGGCTCTACAGTGTTTTCTAGCATGTTATCAGCTTCCACCAATTCCACCTTCGAACAATATTCTAAATGGAAATGGTGTGAAAACTGGAGTTGTTAAAAGACCCGAGATTAGCAACTTCCAAATTGACTTCTGCAATATAAGAGGACTGAACTCCAACATCAATGCAGTCCATCAACATCTACAATCTACCAAACCTCATGTACTTGCACTAACCGAAACCAAAGTCAGATCATCGATTAGTACGGTCAGCTATTTATATCCTGGGTACGACTTTCATCACCGATTTAGGCGGAATTCTGGCCTTTGTCTCTTTGTCCGGAGTGATATTTCTTGTCAACGAGAGGAGACACTCGAGTCTAACGACTTTGATGTAATGTGGTTTAAAATATCAACGCAGAGAATTACTAAATTCATTTGCTGCCTTTACCGGCCGCCAAGCGATACCCATTATAGAGACTTGTTCTCCTCTCTTGCTAATACTATCGACTTTTTGCAAACCCACCATCCCAATTCCGAAGTTATCATCCTTGGCGACTTCAACATTCATAATGTCAACTGGCTCAAATACTCAAACATGACTGACGAACAAGGTCGTGAAGCCGAATCCTTTGCCATCAGCTCTGGCCTCACCCAGCTGGTGGGTGAACCAACTCGGATTCCAGACCGAGATGGTGATTTTGCTAGTTTGTTGGATCTTTTCTTAACTTCAAACCCCGACTTGTACACTGTCACCGTGAAGCCGCCGTTAGGAACGTCTGACCACAACCTTATTTCGGCACTGAACAAACTACCAATTAGTGCTGAAGAGCCTCCTAAACCACGCAAGATATGGCATTATACATCAGCTAAGTGGGAGGACCTAAGGGACCATTTTCGAACCTTTCCTTGGCGGGACGTTTGTTTTACCTCTGATGATCCATCCATCTGTGCAACAGAAATATCGGAGGTTATCCTTACTGGTATGGAAGCCTTCATCCCTTTCTCAAAAAAGTGCCCTTCTAACGGCAAGCCTTGGTTTTCCAAAAATTGCGAACGAGCTGTTAAATCAAAAAATTATTTCTACCGACAATGGCGTAAAAATCCTACCGCCGAAAATCGTACCATCTTTGTTAACGCTCGAAACCAATGCAAGCAAACGATAAACCAAAGCAAAGAAGCACACAACCAGAGGATCAGAGACAAACTTCTTGAATGTCCTAGCGGCTCAAAATCATTTTGGTCGGTAGCTAAGGCCGTCAGTCAGAACTTTACCAAGTCAACCATTCCACCTCTAACACGTTCTGATGGCACCATTGCGACCAAAGCACAGGAAAAAGCAAACTTACTGGCGGAACTATTCTCTTCACATTCAACGGTAAATTTTCAGGGAAGTACTCCACCGAACATTACCCCTGTAGAATCGAGAATGCCCGAGATTGTCTTTCGCCACCGCCATGTTAAGCGAATCTTGAGGAGTCTCGACACTAAAAAGGCTTCTGGTCCTGACGATATTCCAGTCATTGTAATTAAGAAATGCGCTGACGAACTGACACCGGTATTTTGTAGGCTTTTTAACTTATCCTACAAAAAAGGAATATTTCCTTCTTGCTGGAAAACTGCGAGTCCAGCCCATACCCAAAAAAGGCAAGAAGACCTTGCCAAACAACTATCGTCCAGTCGCATTGCTCTCGGTTATATCAAAAGTTATGGAGAAGGCTATCAACGAAAAATTACTAAAATACCTGGAAGGCTTCAACATTATTAGTGACCGCCAGTATGGATTCCGTAAGTCTAGATCAACAGGAGACCTTCTCGCTTATGTTACTCATGTTTGGAACAACGCAATAGAACACCATGGGGAGTCCCGGGCGGTAGCACTGGATATTTTCAAGGCTTTTGACCGAGTATGGCATGAGGGGCTCCTAACTAAAGTGAGAGCATACGGAATGCCGGTTCAATTTTGTTCATGGCTGTCGAGCTTTCTTAAAGACCGTTCTCTGCGAGTGGCGATGGACGGATTTCTTTCAGACACATTTAACATCAACGCCGGAGTCCCTCAAGGTTCTATATTGTCGCCCACCCTTTTCTTACTATACATTAACGATCTTTTGGAAAAAACTAAAAATCCTATATATAGCTTCGCTGATGACAGCACACTTGTTTCAACTTTTACTTTGGATGCTCGGACATCGGCTGCTAATGCACATCTCTATAGGCAGCAAGAGGTCTCACATCTCAACAAAGACCTGGAAGAAATTTTGTCTTGGGGTGACAGTAACCAAGTAGAATTTAACGCTAAAAAGACCCAGGCGGCAGTTTTTTCTAAAAAAGTTAATGTTGAAGAACCGGATATAGTTATGGCGGGACACTCAATTCCCTTGGCTTCATCAATTCATTTATTGGGCGTTAATCTGGATAGTCATATGTCTTGGCATGGCCACGTTGCGGCCATTGCTAAGGCAGCCTCGCAAAAGCTTGGAGTACTTTTCCGAACAAAGAACCTCTATACACCCCAACAACTTTTGATGCTCTATAAAGCCCAAATTCGACCATCACTGGAGTACTGTTCGCATATTTGGGGCTCTGCTCCTAAACATACCCTGAGATTGCTAGATTCCATTCAAAGAAGAGCCATTCGCTTGATCGGTGACCATAGTCTGACAAACAACCTGGAAAGCCTTGAACATCGAAGGCAGGTTGGCGACTTGAGTCTATTTTACAAATATTTTCATGGCAAGTGTTCAACTGAGGTTGCCCGCTTAATACCACCCAGAGCGGTGCATGGTAGAAATACACGACGAGCCACTGCAGCCCACCAGTACGTGGTTCAGCTTAGTGTCCCTCGAACGACACTGTTTCAAAATTCTTTCATCTGGAGAACGTCATCACTCTGGAACGACCTCCCTGAGATCGTCTTCCCCAACGAGTATAGTCTCCAAAGATTCAAGACCAACGTGAATCGTTTCCTGCGCACACGCACCGCTCCTAGAGCGCCATAAAGGATTTATCCTGTAGTGCTGTGCCTTATCATAAAAAAAAAAAAAAAAAAAAAAAAAAATGGGGTTTAATTCGCAGTGATATGGCGGAAGGCGAAGTACCGTTACCGTAATATTTCGCTTTGAAGCGATTTCGTCGACAACAAATTTCGTACAAAGAGGTTATTCAACTTTGCAATTTCCAGTAGTTCCTTTTTCAGCATCTTTATGAATTGGCTTCTTATTTACAGTAAGCCAATGAATGATGTAATTTTTTTTCCAAGAAGACGTTGGTATTTTTTCGGATTTTCTTGAGTGGTAGCTGGCATTATCCATGACTATAACAGACCCAGGAGGAATAGGATCTTGCATTTGCTGAAAGTATTCTTTATAGACATCAGCGTTCATGTCATCATGATAGTCTCCAGTCCATTTTGATTTAAATGCTAGTAAGCCGCCATCGACAAATCAATTTTCGCTACCAATATGAGTAGGTAGTTATTAATCTTTTACCTTCTCCCGAGGGTGTTCTTTATCCAGTGGACCATCCTTCCATGAAAGCTTGCCTAGCGCTTTTTATATGTTTACCCTTTTCACCAAGTTTCGTCCATATAATAGATATTCCTGGTTTCCCTTCGAAACTGTCTAACTGCCCTGAAATATCGTCGTCGCCAGCAGATGATTTCGTCTTTCTCTATTTTTATTTATTTATTTATTTATTTATTTATTCAAATATTCACTTAGAGATCACATTTTATGACATACATTTACTATTAAAAGTAATTTTCTGTTTTGAATTTTTTCACAACAAAAATTCATTTCCTTCAAAGTTTTCCATATTTTCTTCTTACCCATGGGTTGAATTTTATTTCAGACATTATTGTTATTTTGTCCAAGGTAGTTATTTCTTTTTTTAAGTAAAACAAGTACATATATGATTCTTTTGATGGCAGTCTTTTCATCCTTATTTATTATAGTTTCTTTTCTTCCTGTACTTCTCTTTGGTGACCTGATGGGGCCGCGTTTATCAATTTTCCTTTTTTAAATAAATGCTTATAAATAAGTCACAAATTTGACTAGTTATATTATAATATTATATAAAGGTATTTATTTATTAGACAAGTAACCAAAATACATACCCTTGTTTAAAAAGTAAGTCCAATATTAATATGTATAGTAAGTATAAAAATTGTAAAAGATCACAGCTGATAAACTCCATGTAGGCAAAAATGTCGTGTCGTGATAGTTAAAAGAAAAATAAGATTGTAATAAGATGTAACAAGAAGGGGATGCTGGCCATTTGGTTTTAACCAGTGCCCTTTAACTCAAACACACACACATAACCAAAATACCTGTATTTTTAGACCACCCTGTATATTGTAACTAAGATTTGGCCATGACGTAAGAAGCCTCCGTGTATTGCCTTTTAACCAAATTTCAGTGCCTTAGTATGAAAATTAAAATGTAAATTAATTTATATCTTGAAAGCGGTAACAGATAAGTAAGCACCTAACAAACTAATAAATGTTCTAAAAATAAAATAACAAACTGGGTAATTTATCTAAAATTAAGAAGTTGCTGTCAGTTTCCGTATGATCTGCCAACCCCGCATCATCCAAAATATTTTAAAAACGTAAACAACTACCTCTAATAGACTTATAGTCAATAGTCATAGCCAAATTTTCAAAAGAAAATCGCATAGTTTAGTTCTTGAGATACTTCTAATAGGACACTTTATTTGGTGCAACCCTGTAGAAACGTTAGTTTACCTTTCAACTGGTCTATAAAAAAATCGACAAAGTCAAATTTTGTACGTACCAATTCAAAAAATCACTTGTTTGCAGGTGACACACTTGCTATTTGACCTATGTAAATCACGCCTACTTTTTGAAACAATCATAACAAAAGCAAATAAATTCCACGTAATAAATAATTACCGGCTAGGTCACGTTGTCCTCGAAATTTCGCCGTTGCACCGCCAACACGAGCACAATGCACGACCAACTAGAGATCGAGAACACGAGAACGTGTCTCGTTTTTGCCGCCAGACTGCGGTAGTTTCGACGTGCCCTTGATGTTTCTACGCCGTATTGAGCGCGTAGTAAATCGACGGCGTAGGTCGATGCTATACGAGAATCCGTAGGTAGCAGACCAACTAGGCCTTAGCAACGGTTGTGTGTTGTCCTGTGGCTTAAAAAGTTGCAATCTTTTTTTATTTCGTAAACTGTATGTCCGTATGAAGGGGGTGCTTTAGTGAAGCGGGTTTTTCCGAGGTAAATAATAATTTTTTATTAATATTTTACAAAGTATATCTACTTAGCGTATTCTTGGTGGTTCTTATGATAGGAGAGGAAATTATTGTAGGTAGGTAGGTACCTAATTAGTGTAATTAGGTATCCCAGCTGCGTGAACAGGTCTAGAATGAGGGACAATAAAAGAAGACAATACCTACAATATATATTTAAACGTTGTTCGTCTAATAGCGATTTCGATTGCATTATAGATTATAGATGCAGATTGAGCTAAGGCCTTTGATCTATGAGATCACAAAATTATTACTAAAACAGGGTGTTTCCAGTGGCGTAGCCAGCATTTTGGAGCGGAGGGGGTGAACTATGGGTGGGGCCCACACCGCGGAGCTGAAGCGCCGCGGACAAAAAATTTTTGGTACCACGCCCAAATTTCGTAGGAATTCACCTTCTTTATGCTTTCTAGGGAACGGGGGTCTGGCCCCCAATGAAGTAAAAAAAACGCTATATAAAAAAAATTAATATAATGTGGTGGGTCGCTCTCGAAACCGGTTTTATCAAGTTTATTCCCATCGCTCTTGTTTCCTAAAAATAAAATAAAAGACCGATCTTGTTTTTTAAGAATTATTATTAAAGTAGTAAGGGGGCGCCAGGCCAAGGAGGGCGGGGGCCGCACCTTGTGGCTACGCCACTGGGTGTTTCACAGTATCTCGATTATTTGATAACTTATCAATAAGGTAAAAATGTGTTATTATAGATTTTTTTTATGTAGAATTCAGTGTTGCAGTTAGTTTTTTCTAAAAAGTTTTGTTTGAGTTATGACCCACAATTGTGTTTTTTTAAATGGGACACCCTATATATTATTTCTTTCTCTGATCCCCCTTTTTAAGAGCTTTTCAGAAATATATAATAATACATATTTACTTCTTTTAAAAATCGATGATTTTAACATTATTTGTAAAATAAATCATTTTTCACATAATTTGGCTTGCCATGGTCAATCACGGATAGCCATGACAAAAAAACAAATTCTGTAAATGCGCCATTACAAATTGTTGCCAAATATTACTGGTATTTGTTTGATTTTGTAAGTTTATTTTTTATTTCTGTAAAAAATTGTTCAACATGGCACAACATTCCTGCAAAAGCGTAAAGGTTTGATCAATTTTCAATTCAATCAATATCAATTGATCAATATTGTGATATTATCTCTTATATGACTGATTTTCTATATACCCCATAAAAAAATCCGATACAGAAAGATCAGGTAATCTTGGAGGCCACCTGACAGGGGGATGGGACTATTCGCCGTCGCCGTTTCGCCGTCGCCGTTTCGCCGTCGCCGTTTCGCCGTCGCGACAATTCGCCGGCAGCCGATTCGCCGTGGGCCGTTTCGCCGTCAAATAGAATATAAGTCTATAATTATTACAATTTTTTTATATCTAGCATATACCGAATTGGACCCAAAAAGGTGGATTAGATGCCGTGTTAGCGCTGTTTAACCAATATAAGTCTATAATTATTACAATTTTTTTATATCTAGCATATACCGAATTGGACCCAAAAAGGTGGATTAGATTAGAAACGGCGACGGCTGAACGTCCTAGACCCGAATTCCAATAACCCTAATTATTATTATTGACTTGCCTATGTAGGTATATTTTTATCAAACAATTTTGTTAAAATTTAGCAATATATATTATAACCTTTTTTACGTATTTTATTAATTTCTATTTGACGGCGAAACGGCCCACGGCGAATCGGCTGCCGGCGAATTGTCGCGACGGCGAAACGGCGACGGCGAAACGGCGACGGCTAAATGTCCTAGACCCACCTGACAGGCCCACTGGTTCCAATCCATTTATCGGGAAATGTGGTTTCTAAATATTCTCTCACTATATAAGAATTGTGACTCGGAGCGCCATCTTGCTGGTAATAAAAATTATTTAAATCGGCCAAAGGAACATCCTCTAATATTTTCATAAGTGCATGTATATCGCATTATATCTAGGTGTCTATTTCCGGTTAAAGTTCCTTCATAGAGAAAATACTTAATTTTAGTGCCAAAAATGAAGCATGACACGGTAAATCTAAACCGACCTTGACGTTCTCGTGGAAATATTACATGTTAGTTCTCTTGGGACCAGTACCTTGAATTGTTTCGGTTTAAGATACCAGAACTCGTAAAATAAGCCTTGTCTGACCATACCACCCTTCTTTCAAAATTTGCGTTTTCCTGCAACATTTGTAGGTACCAGTGGCAAAAAACTATCCTACGTTCTGCGTCACCAGGATGCAAATGTTGGACGTTCGACGAGATGGTATTTGTATGGTTTAAATTTATATTTTTTTAGTATTAACTTTAACTGTTAGTACAGGCGTCTTGTATACAAAGAGACTTTAGGTGGCCCCATAAATAATTAGAGGGTTCAAATCTGGTGCTGACCAACCTCGTGGCGCGTCCAATCCAGCAATTACGATTATTACGAAAAGTGTTGTCGAGGGATTGACGAGCAACTAGGCTAAAATGAGCTGGGGCGCCGTCGTGCATGAACCACATATTAATTCTTATTTATAAAGGTACGTTTTCTAACAGAACTTCAAGTTCTTCAGATAGAAACTGCGTATAGAAGTTTTCATTCAATCGAGGTGGTAAAAGGTCTGGTTCAATAGGATAGTCGCCAATGATCCCTGCCCATACATTCACCGAAAATTGTTGCTGAAAACGACCTCTAATTTTATGAGGATTATCCTCCGCCCAAAAACGTTTGTTATGAAAATTCATAATGGTTTCTCTTAAAAAAGAGGCCTCATCCGTAAATAAAATGTTCGGTAAACAATTTTTGTTAAGTGCCACTGTGCAGCAACCACCTACTAATATCAAACCTTGGCTGAAAATCACGGGGAAGCAGAGCTTACACACGTTAAATATGGTACGGGTATAGTTGATAAGGATACAAAACCCTCCAAACAGTTGATGCACTTGTTTGAAGTTGCACTGCTACCTTCCTGGCACTAAAAGCACATCTTCTATCTCTCGAAGTATATCCTCTTTTAACTCAGGCCTCGGGTAAACTGAATATTGAGATCAAAACGACGTAAAACATCGATAATCAAATCAAACAGTGCTTTTGCTGTTGTAGAAGCAGTGGAGTAAAAACCAAGAAACAGTTCTTCAATTTTAAATGAGGAGTTAACGAATTTGAAAACATTAAAATGTACACAGTTTTACATTAGCAAATGCATGAACAACGGATACTAATCCACCAATAAAACTTTGATTCAAGAAATAATCCATGGTAGAGGAAATTAAAGTCTTACTTGTTAAATTTCACAATTTAATTCAGTTTCCTGACACGTGTTTCAACCCTTGCGGATTATTATCTAAGGGATATAAGACAATACTAAATTATATATGTCATTAAAATAAAATTAGGGAGACGATGTGAATTGACAGATGATGGGTTATTTTGGTCCTTAATTTACAGGTATTGAGGTATTGGCCAAAGGTACAACTAAATTACAGGTGTGATTATAGAGGTATTTACATCTAAGTAATAAAATTAAGAAAATCATATTGTGTATACAATTATGGGTTTTTTAAGTTATTAGGCTATTATATTAGATTGGCACCTGAAGGTATTTCAATTTGATTATTAACAACATTACATCGATTTTTTAAGGCTTTTTTGATTGCTAATGTTTCTAATATGTTGAGTTTTTACTCTTGTGTTGAGTATATATCGGTTTTATTTTGTTGGATATTGAGTGGTTATTTATTATACCTACCTACCTTCCGGATAAACCAAGACGAATTTTGTTCTGTTTGCAACACGTACGAGCTTGAAACTTTTGAACATGTGGTCTTTAAATGCCCACTTTATAAGCACTTATGCCCACTTAATTGGGAAAATAACTTACTTTTATTCGCTTAAATTCTTGATGGATTAACGCCTGATTCAGCTAAAGAAACGTACAATGTCATGCTTGTCATACTTAGGTTACGCGCATTTCTAATAAACGAATGAAAATTGTCTTTGCTTCAATTCATTGTAAAGTCTAAATTTTATTAATGTTAATATTATTATTCTTATTACCATATGTGCGGTTATATATATATATATATGTAAACATTTATTTTCAGTATTTGCATTTCCTTACATAGTCTCTTATTTATTTTATTGTACTGTACAGGGTGTCCAGTTTTCGATAGTTTTAGGGGGTATCTCCATTATTAGGACAGACAGAAGGATACTGTTTTCGCAGCACTGAGTTACTTCTTTGTGAAACAAAAGATGCCACAATCAGAATTTTTCTAGTCCTCCTTGTTTTTGATATAGGTACATAAAAGATATATACCTATAGAAAAAAATTTGTGTACGTCACTGGATTCTACGTGAAAACTACAAAAAAAAACATTGGTTTTCGGGGGTGTCCCAAAATGTAAAATTGTAAGGAGGACTGGAAAAAATTCTAATTGCTGCATCTTTTGTTTCACAAGAAAGTAGCACAGTACTGTGATAACCGTATTCTTCTATCTTTACTAATAACGGACATACCCCGTAAAACCATCGAAAACTGGACATCCTGTACAGCTGTTTTCCTTTTTTTCTTTATTTCACCTTTATTAATACGATACTAACATTAGCCTAGAGTCTAGACGGATCTTCATTGTTATAAAATGTAATATTTTGGAAACAATAAAGAATAGTAAGTGAGTACTGTTTATAGAATTATTAAGGACAATAGAAATACTAAAATGTTCGATCAGAATGAAACAAGGGGACGGAAAAATATTTTTATTGGCTAAAGAACGAAGTTAGCCATCCGTCGGAAAGTATATACATTTTATTTTCGAAATAAACTTCCGAATTTAAAAAAAATGATCGCCGTGCAAAAAAAAAATGCTTTATGGACGATACATGGTTTAATGAAGGACATACTGTAAATTATATTAGGCAAGATCTCAACATTAAAAATTCACGTAACGTCTTTATCAATGAGCTATCCACTGGATTAAAAGCTCCTTCAGGAAAAGGTCGTCAAGTAACTATAACCCATATCAGAAATGATTCTGATTTCCTTGGAGGTGGGTTAAACGTTTCTGAATCCTGTAAAACTGGTAATTATCACAAGAATATGAACTCATAAGTGTTTGAAGCTTGGTTTAAATTCATCTTACCACCGCGTATTAAACGCGGGTTGGTAATAGTGATAGACAATGCACCATAACACAGCCGTCGGGTGAAAGTTTTGCCAATTTTTGCGTAGCAAAAAGGAAAAATTGTTGACTGGCTCGAAGAAAAAAATATTGCATTTGGCGAAAAATCTCTAAAAGTCCAGTTACTCTTGTAAGACTTCACACAAAGGAATATATGAAATATGTAGTAGATGTAGTGTAGATGAAATGGCTCGTGAATGCGGTGATTCAATATTACGTTTATGGCCTTACCATTGTGAACTAAATCCGATGGAGCTGATAAACAGATAAAAGGCGAAGTGGCGCATGAAAATAGAACTTTAAACTTTTAAAAACGGTAGTAGCCAATGTAAAGGCCGATGATTGGCGTAAGTGCATAATATATGCTGAGGGCGTAGAAAAAAAATGTGGGACCTGTGTATTGGAAGATATAAGGTCTTCTATTAAAAAAACGAAAGGGGGTATCAGCTCCAGAAAAACGACTTATCCTGTATACATAAAAATATAATAAAATAAAAATTTCTTTACAATCAATTAATTTTTCTATTGAACTTTTTTTATAACCCCTACGGTTTCCGAGAAAAGGTAGAACCTATTATAACTTCTGCAGATGACAGTAGTTGCGACATTGATGAAATGTGTTTATCATTAGATATTGAATAAAAATAAACCGTTTCGCGCGTCATGTAACAAAGAAGTTGAAAATATATTTTAAATTATTTGTGTTTTTTAAAATTTATATTTTGCTGATAATTTATTTAATAATTATAATGTATACCGGGTGTTGCATCGTCGAGCGGGACATAGGAAATCCCATGTAATTTTAAATGAGGTCAATTATTGGCTTCCCTAATTATTTTAGAGAAAAATTC
Organism: Polydrusus tereticollis; assembly: GCA_963920685.1. NCBI lineage: Eukaryota > Metazoa > Arthropoda > Insecta > Coleoptera > Curculionidae > Polydrusus > Polydrusus tereticollis. The sequence continues at coordinate 24,691,569 of OY987328.1, forward strand.
TATTTAGGTTTATTAAAGAGCACTAAAACCCACATTCAAAAGAATAACTTTAGATATTTTTGATGGGCCCGTTTACGGGTTATCGCCGATTTCTTTTTAACTATTTCTCCTTTTTATGGCCCCGTATTTGCGGGCACCAGTCAAGGTAAAAGATGACTGTCAAATAAAGTTGTCATTTTGAGGAATATTTGAACATCTTCTTAAATCCTAAAGTTCTAACAATTTAATAGTACCTACCTATTAATTAGTAAAATATTGAAACATGTAAAATGTCATAATTAACCTTGTAATTGGATACTTTATTTTAGTTTTATTCAGATTAATTTGTACTCATAAATACACCTTTAATATTTTCGATGTACGAGTTTTTATAACAATAAAGCACACATTTCAAAATGACAACTTTATTTGACAGTCATCTTTTACCTTGACTGGTGCCCGCAAATACGGGGCCATAAAAAGGAGAAATAGTTAAAAAGAAATCGGCGATAACCCGTAAACGGGCTCATCAAAAATATCTAAAGTTATTCTTTTGAATGTGGGTTTTAGTGCTCTTTAATAAACCTAAATAGAATTTTTCTCTAAAATAATTAGGGAAGCCAATAATTGACCCCATTTAAAATTACATGGGATTTCCTATGTCCCGGTCGACGATGCAACACCCGGTATAATATTATGTCATTATAACACTTTTTAAGGTCGGCCTGGAATATAATCTGTCAACATATTATCAATTATTATTCATTAAGAATAGGTAGGAATTTCAAAAACACCTATAATTATTTATAGCAAATTTAGGTTCAGGTTTTGTTCATATTCCACTTTTATATCTTTCTATCATTATGTAGTATGATAAATACATTTAGAAAAATAAAATATATTTGTTTTTTGGTAATATCTCTATTTTACACTTGCGACATTTAGTTTCTCGAACTACTGTATTTCTAGTCCAGATTTAATACTTTTTAATCTATTTTTCAGTTAAATTTATTTAAACTTTCACAAAAAAACCTAAAATAAATTATAATAATATTAGTAGATAATAATAATATACAAAAACTGCATATACAGGGTGGCGCATCGAAAACGAAACAGAGTCATTTACTGGCAGCTCAGTTCTTTTTTGGAAAAACGCTCAGACCCGTCGATTTTGTTTTCGAGGCGGACAGAAAATTGGAAAAAAATCACGTTAACACGTGCAGCCCCCTGGGCGGGGGTGGCACCACCTCTAAAATCTTAAATGGAAAGGGGGTCGAGTGATACCTTATTTTAAAGGTCCTGCAATTCCCTTTATGATGATGTAAAATTCATGTACTTCAGTTCAGTAGTTTTGGAGATTTATTGATTTAAAGCTTAAATAAAACTCTAATACATCATCATTAGTGGAGATCAATACATTTGGCAGCAAAGTAGTGTAAAAATGAAAAATTAACTGACCCGTCAGCCAAGTAAATGTTGGAAATGACCACCATGACCCTCCATGCAGTAATAAAGATTTTGCTCAAAACGTTGCCGCACATTTTCCAATATTTGAGGAGTAATTTGAAGGCACTTTCTTCAAGAAACAACTTTTTTGAGAAAAGCATTTACTTATTAAGTAAATTCTTTTACTCAAATTTCTTCTGAAAGTAGTACAAACTAATCTGATGTACCTATTAAAGTCAACTACTGAACTGAAGTACATGAATTTTACATCATTATAAAGAGAATTGAAAGGCAATTAAAATAAGGTGTCACTCGACCCCCATTTCCATTTCAGATTTTAGGGGTGGTGCCACCCCCGCCCAGGGGGCTGCACATGTTTTTTGCCAATTTTGTGTCCCCCTCGAAAACAAAATCGACGGGTCTGAGCGTTTTTCCAAAAAAGAACTGAGCTGCCAGTAAATGTCTCTGTTTTGTTTTCGATGCGCCACCCTGTATATTCTTTTGTTATTATTTAAACTTACACGCCTCTGGAATTGCATGGCGTTCCCCACGTCTTGCACACCCCGGTAAAAATGAGTCACTGACAATTATTGTGGTACCAGAGTATAGTTTAAGGATAATACTGCTCATCGCTATCAGTACTGCTAATTGGTTAAAATAGTATTTAAAATATACGAGTCAGATATTTTTTGACGATTCATCCAGATCTCGGTGCCGCACGACCTACAAGATCACGTGCGGAACTGATTGCACTCGGTGCAAGAAATGTTGCACCGGTTTTTTAATGGTTTACAAATACTTGCACTGAATTGTCCAGTGGTTTCCAAATTTACCAATGAAATTCGCTATAAAAACTGGTTGTCCCGAGGTTCCGACACCGCGTTATGAATTTAGGAGTAGATGTGTTTATTATCTACTCGGATTTAGGCTGCTAGTAAATTTCGGCATTTTGTTTTTTAAATGAGATGAAGGTGCTGATCATGCGCGGTAACGTGGTACGCTCTGGTTGACGACTATTGTCCCACTCCCACTGTTTTTTTCTTTATCTTTGAAATTGAAGACATTTAAATTGAAAGTCAAAATTCTTTTGTCCCGGAGTTATTTACACGAGGACAAATATACAGGGTGATTTACGGCGGATGAAACTTGAGACATTTATGGCGAATCCGAATATTTGTTCTTTGCATAAACGAGCATGCTCTATCCAGCTAAAATATTTTTCATAATGGCGGCATTGCCGCTTCTACTCGAATATAGTAGCAACTTTGATATTTTAAACAGAACACAAACTATTTTTACAATATTTATCAGTTTATTAAGAATATTATACAGGGTGTTACTTAATGATAGGCCGTAATTTGAAGCGTGCATTCCGGAACCAAATTCAAGTAGAGAAGTTCATATCAACATGTGTCCCAAAAAGTCTGGTTTTCAAGATAATACACTGCCGATTTTGGTGAAATTTGGCAGTGTTATTCGTTGTGCTAAGACGCTATGTTATATTATTGTGTTAGGACTAACTAGATGATAATTATGGGTTCCAGTTAACTTGATTTTATTTTATCAATTTTTCGACACGCAATATTTTTTTTCTCAAAAACGAAGTAAGATACGAAAAAATATCAAGAGACGAAAAGTTGTATTTTTAACGGCTAAACTCGAAAACAATATAAAATTTTTAAACAAGTCAGTGGCGTACATGTTTTTTGTCAATATTATCCGTGAGACCGCCCCCCCGGGATGCCACTGGAACTGATGATTATTACCATCTAGCTAGTGCTAACTTAGCGTCATATTACAACGAACAACACTGCCAGATTTCATTAAAATTGGCAAAAGGATCTTTGACATATTGATATGTATCTTGAAAACCAGACTTTTTAGGACAGCTGTTTATACAGCGTGTAACAGAAGTATGGAACGCTTTAAATATCTTTAATACCGTTTGTCCGATTTAGCTAAAATTCGGTATCCGTATATAAGAGGTTATCGCGGAGCTGCTAGTGGAATTTGCAATGTTTCCAAATTTAGAGTTTTTTAGCAATTTAAAATAATTTTTTCTAAATGGAACACCCTATATATTACAATAGTTTTGGTTTCTACATAAAATTTCAATTATTTGTTAATAAGTGCATTATAAGTCTAAACTTAATAGTTTTTGAGATATCTAGTTTTGAGAAATGATATTTTTGAACTTTGACAGCGTCTAGCTTTCTAACGATACGCCATATAGCAAAACGGCTTACATGCCCCTATATTACTTTTTATTATCGTTCCAAAAATGCCAACTTCCGGTTAAACCGAAAGTAATATATTTCCGGCTTTTGAGCTACATCCGGTTTAACCAGAAGTTGACACTTTTAGAAAGATAGTAGAAAAGTAAGATAGGGACATGCAAGCCGTTTTGCTCTAACACGTACCGTTAGAACAGAACGCTAGAAGCTGTCAAAGTTCAAAAATGCCATTTTTCAATACTCGATATCTCAGAAACTATTAAGTTTAGACTTATAATGCAGTTACTAATAAATAATTACGATTTTATGTAGAATCCAAAAATCCAAAAATATTGCAATATTTTTTAAATTGCTAAAAAACTGTAAATTTGGCAACATTGCAAATGTCACTAGCAGCTCCGCGATAACCTCTTATATACGGATTACGAATTTTAGATAAATCGGACAAACGGTATTAAAGATATTTAAAGCGTTCCAATTTCTGTTACACACTGTATAAACTTTTCTACTTGAATTTAGTTCAGGAATGCCCCCGTGGAATTACGGCTTATCATTAAGTAACACCCTGTGTATTAAAAAAAAGTACAAGGGTTGCTTTTTCCTTCTGCCAGAACCATCCCCAGTACTTGTACAATAGGCTCGTTATTCAAGGTAAAAGTACATTCGTCGGTGAAACAAATATTTTGCAAAAATTCCCTGTCATTGTTTGCCCTCTCCATCATATTAAAACAAAAATCAGCCCTTCGAATCATGTCCCCATCTCTTAGTTCTTGAACTTTATGGTATTTATAAGGATAATATTTATGTTTATATAGTACTCGTAAAACGATTGTATGATGTTTCCCCACTCCGTCTTTATCATTATCTGCATTACTTCTCATTAGACAAATGAGGTAAATCATTAAGTATTAATATTATTAACACTGTAATTCGAGTAGTTATTAATGAATAAATAAAAAAAATAATAATAAACAAAAAATATCATTCTCTATAAAAGTTTCAAGCTGCTTTAGAAATAAGATCCATGATGGACTTGACATAAACATAATGAAAACCAATTAGGTAGTTAGGTATAGTTGATAATATTTTTTAAATAATTATGCATGCCTCTGTAGCAACCAACTAATCTTTTTACTTATCTTAATATCAAATAGCTTTGAGATATCAAAAAATACACGCCCTCTATAAAAAACAAGTCACTGCACTGAAGAACACTGTATACTGTATACCTTATCAGCTGTAGATTCAATAGTATGTGGGTATTGTCGGTAGCCAAGAAAAATCAATGCGAACCCTTTCCACTATTAAAGACATTAGTTCCAGGGGTAGATAGATTTATAGCCTAATCCCAATAGAGTAGTAATTATATTATCACAGCCTACGTTAAGGGTGTCGTAAATTGAGGCCGTTGTGGGGTGGTGAATAAATAAATCATTTGGGAATTAAAGAAGCCAAATTGGATGTAATCAAACACCTTGGCATCCATTTTATACCTTTTAAAATTGTAGGGTATAGTATTTGTAGAATTATATCGTTGATCTTTAGACTGCAATAAAACCCTCATTATCCCTTTGACAATAAAATAAATAAGGAAATCCCAAATTTTAAAACCTTTTCGAGTAGGTAAATTGTCAATAGTTTTTAAGAATTTAATTAATTTTTATTGTACTTGTTATCCTAATAGTTATACTTTGAAATTATATTATTTTCAATTATCATTATTGTTATCATTATTTTACATTTATTATAGGTACCTAAAACTAAAAATACCTGATTATAAAAATAAATCATGTGGTGTAGGTACATTTTCAAGCCGACCCTGATCCTATTTATTCAGCTTTGAAGAGGTTGAGGCGTATATAATAGGATTTAATCAGGTAGATTATTTATGGCAGTAAGAGTCAACGGTATAATTCTGCAAATATTATACCTCAGTCTTGTTGGTATGTCGAAATAAGGTATTTATTGAGGTTTGTCAGGATTATGATATTAATTAGGGGTGTTCATTTTGCCCCCTTGTTTTTTCATATTATAGTCGAGTATACCAGGGCTGGATTGACCTTTTTTTCGCTCCTTGGTTAAAAATATGCGGCTGCCTGTTAATTTTAGGTACTGTTTTTTTTTTTTTTTTTTGATAAGGCATAGCACTGCAGATTAATCCTTTATGGCACTCTGCGTGCGGTGCGTGTGCGCAGGAAATGATTCACGTTGGTCTTAAATCTTTGGAGATTATAATCGTTGGGAACACGGCATCAGGTCGTTCCAGATGAAATAATTTTTAAACAGTGTCGCTCGAGGGACACTGTGCTGAACCACGTACGTGTGGGCTGCAGTGGCTTGTCGTGTATTTCTACCATGCACCGCTCTGGGTGGAATTCGGCGGGCAACCTCAGTTGAGTACTTGCAATGAAAATATTTGTAAAATAGACTTAAGTCGCCAACCTGCCTTCGATGTTCAAGGCTTTCCAGGTTGTTTCTCAGACTATGGTCACCGATCAAGCAAATGGCTCTTCTTTGAATGGAATCTAGCAATCTCAGGGTATGTTTAGGAGCAGAGCCCCAAATATGCGAATAGTACTCCAGCGATGGTCGAATTCGGGCTTTAAAGAGCATCAAAAGTTGATGGGGTGTATAGAGGTTCTTAGTTCGGAAAAGTAGTTCAACACACAAAAATATCTAATTTCAAAGAGAACATACTGCTATTTTTATAAAAATATGTTTACAATACTTTAAGCCTAGAACTCGATTCAGTCTAAATATACGTTAGTATTAAAAAATATAATTAAACCAATTATAAAATAGATATAAAATAAATCTACTTTATTATTATTTCAAGTATTGCAACTTTATTAAATATGAAACCTAACTAGAATAGGTTTAAAAATAAAATAAAAGAGTAGTTTTAGAATAAACATAAAAACAACCAACATGCTAAATTGAAGATATGTCATAAAATTATAATTATTTTAAAGATATTTCTTGTACAATATGATCACTTTAAGAATAGTGAAAATTTCTATTTTCAAACTGTGTCTAGAAAGTAGTTTTACAGAAATTTTGACAACTCTCGCGACAGTTCGTCTTACTTTAATGATATTGATACTATATTTCTTGATTGGAAGTGGAAGGGTTCGAGCTACGCTGCGTACACACGGGTCATTTGGTTTAATTGCATTTTTTAAGAACGTTTCTTTGTGCAGTGCAGTGTACCCAAGATCACACTACTGTTTGTTGAATTTATTCATGGAATATGGAACCATTACTTCGAGAGTGAATTTTTTCTGAAGAAGTTATTAAATCATTTTCAATTTAAAAATCCCTAATATTAGTTTTGAAACATACTTTTTGTTTCTTTTACGATAGGGTATTAATATTTTAAATATACAGCTAATTTTAATAAGAATCAAATTATTACGGGTATAACCATAAAGTGTATCTATTCGATTTGATATTAAATAATTATTACAACAAAAACATTGACTCTGACTCTAGTCAAAATATACGTTCATTAACGCTGAGATTAATTTAATTTCATAACTTACATAATATATTAATACTGATTTGATGTCAAATTTCGGTTTAAGTTGAGGATATATTATATCTCATAAATATTACATATCTATTATCATTTCAACTTAACAGCATAATAAAACTGACTAGATAAAATATTACAGTGAATATAAATTTTGAGGATTAACTATCATTAATATGTTATTAAGTTATGCTTGCTCCTATTCATGCTTACGTTAGTTTCATGATAAAACTATTAGTTTCACTTTCATACTAAATTTTTTTGTGTAAAGCTTCTGCGAGGCTGCCTTAGCAATCTGCCGCCTGGATCTTTTTTAGCGTTAAATTCTACTTGGTTACTGTCACCCCAAGACAGAATTTCTTCCAGGTCTTTATTAAGATGTGAGACCTCCTGCTGCCTATAGAAATGTGCATTGGCAGGCGATGTTCGATCATCCAAAGTAAAAGATGAAACAAGTGTGCTGTCATCAGCGAAGCTATATATAGGATTTTTAGTTTTTTTTCAAGAGATCGTTAATGTATGGTAAAAAGAGGGTGGGCGACAATACAGAACCTGAAAGAAATTCGTCCATCGCCACTCTCAGAGAACGGTCTTTAAGAAAGCTTGACAGTCATGAACAAAATTGAACCGGCATTCCGTATGCTTTCACTTTAGTTAGGAGCCCCTCATGCCATACTCGGTCAAAGGCCTTGGAAATGCCCAGTGGTACTGCCCGGGACACCCCATGATGTTCTGTTGCGTTGTTACAAACGTCAGTAACATAAGCGAGAAGGTCTCCTGTTGATCTAGACTTACGGAATCCATACTGACGGTCACTACTAGTGTTGAAGCCTTCCAGGTATTTTAATAAATTTTGGTTGATAGTCTTCGCCATGACTTTTGATATAACCGAAAGCAATGCAATTGGACGATAGTTGTTTGGCAAGGTCTTCTTGCCTTTTTTGGGTAAGGGCCGGACTCGCGCAGTTTTCCAACAAGAAGGAAATATTCCTTTTTTGTAAGATAAGTTAAAAAGCCTACTGATACTAAGGAAACGACCTAATGATGGCGCTTTAAAGGACATTTTACTTTATTCTCTTATTTAAACAAAAAAGTGAAATCAATTTGATCATTTATATGGTAAGTTTTGTATTTTGTACATGCATTAAAAATTTACAAACGTTTTAACGTAATTTGAACCTTTTATTAACTAAATTTATTAAAAAGTCATATTGTACCTTTCCCAATAATTGGCAGTTTAGAATCTACTCCAGGAACATTAGCAGAAAAATGATTTTTTAAGAAATGGGGAAGAGGGGATGCCGGGGGATGCTAAAATTCAAAAAATGTCAAACCAACCCCTTGTGGAATCCGTGCCATTTTTTATTTAAGGGTGAGTCTTCCAGTTTTTTGCAAAGTTCCATTTGATGTCACGTTTAGTTTTATTGTTGTATAAGAATAAAATTCTTCAAAAAAGTTTTTACTGTTTACTGCTTATCAATATTGTTTCCTATATTTTTATTAGTTATACTGCTCAATTTAATCATTTTCGAAAAGGCTGAAAATGTGGGCAATGATATCTGACATTATAAAAACAGTTTAAATTTGGTATCTAGAATACAGATATAGTTCGTTGTTGACTCTCAAACAGTACGGACGAAAATCGATTACCGAATGAATTTAATAGTGTCATCTTTCGCAAGTAATACCCGCGGGACGCGTGCCGTAAACTATCGCGAAGATCATGTCAAGTTCAAACATTCGTTGTGTACTGAACATCGACTAAATTGCATAGTTGCGAAAAAAATGTATCACCGCTACAGCAAACTAATCAAAATTTATTAAATAGGGTCGGAATTTCAATCTAAAAATAATGAAAAGTCATCTGTTGCACCCAAAAATGAGGGCACAGAAAAAATTTTAAAATTTAGAATCTCAGCTTTATATGCAACTTTAAAAAAGATTAGAGAACTTAGGCAAATTATTGCTACATTGCATCTCAGAAATAATCATAGTCCAGCCAACTCGGAAGATGAAGAAGAAATAGTTGTCCAGGAAACTGCCCGGCTACTGCCCAAAAATAAAAGAAGGAAAAGAAAAGCAACCAACTCACCAGAAGAAGATGATAGCAGCCCATTAAACCAAGAAACAGAAAATCTACCTTTAATATACTTACTGAAATTACATAAACCCCGGCCGCCAATGATTTTAAGCAATGTTAAAAACTACAATGAAATAAATCGGACTCTACTAAGCTTGAATACAGAGACCTTACTGCATTTATGAATACCACTAAAATGGAATGGCATACCTACTCATAAATAAACTAGACCAATTAAAGTTATGGTTGCAGATCCACATCCATCATGCGACTCGAATGAACTTAAAGAAGACCTAACAAAGGCTATAAGTTAATGACCAAGAATAAATAATCCCTCTACCGGTATTCATGCGTACCTTTGTCAATACGAACCACATAAAAAAAATATGGAATTTAGTATACAGTGTGTATCAGCCAAATGGAATAAATTCGATAATAAATACATGGGGGCGGAGGGGGCGTGTCTGAAAAAACGCTCGGACACGTCGATTGTTATTTCTAGTTGCGCATTTTTTTCAATAAAAACTTTTTATACAGGGTGTGTCATGTAACAGTGGCCAATACTAACTTTCTTATTTTAAATACAACACCCTGCATATTATTTAATTTTTGGATTCTCCAGAAAACTTTAGACATATTTCATGTACAATATCCTATACGTATCTTCAACTGTTTCGGAAATATTAAGTGTTTTCAGATTTATTGCAAAAATCAACAACACACTAAAAAACTAATAAGTAATACTGTTTATTTCTTGATAATGTAAAAAACAAAAAAAAACAATAATATAGGAGATGTTGAAAATGCTCGCCGCGAACGTCTTGGCAACATCCTAATCTTAAGTAGAAATTTCTTCTAACGTTACTGAAGGCGTGACCGATCTAATCGCAAGCGTTATTCCTCTTCTTAAGTCAGCTAAGTCGAGGGATTTAGTTTTGTATACAATATTTTTGACATAACCCCATAAGACGAAGTCTAATGGCGTCAGATCAGGGGATCGTGCTGGCCATTCCATCGATTCACGCCTCCCTATCCACTGATTTAGAAATACTCGGTTGAGGTACTGCCGGACATTGATTTGGTAATGGGGCGGTGCTCCATCTTGCTGAAATCATAATATATTCGCTGGAAGTTGTGGGTTTGCTGGATCAAGATATAAGTTTGTCAAAGTTGGCAAGACATTATTTTGGAGCAGTGCTAAATAATTATCGCTATTTAAATTGCCATTAATGAAAAAGGACCTATGGTATGATCTCCACCAATTCCTGCCCAAACATGAACCTTTTCAGGATATTGCGTATGTTCTTTTCTCATCCAGTGAGGATTTTCCCTAGACCAATAGCGGCAATTCTGACGATTAGCATGACCGTGAAGTGTAAAGGTGCACTCATCAGAAAACAAAACATGTTCTAATTGAATTACATTGTTATCTAACATTGCCATCATTTGTTCACAAAAATACGTTCTCCTATCAAAATCGTCTTCCATGAGCTCATGAGTAGGTATCATTTTATAGGGATACATTTTATTTTCTTGTAATGTTCGAATAATCGATGAATGGCAAACATAGAACATTGGGGGTGTTTTTCGACTAAAATTATGTGGCTTTTCCTGAAACTCAAGCATAATATCTAATTTGGTATCATCACTTATTACATTGGCAGCTAATTTTTTTATCTGCTTTACATGTCCAAGCTGGCGAAATTGCTTTTCTATTTTACTAATTGTCCCTTGAGTTATAGGTGGCAAATTTGGAAATTTTTCATGAAATAAGCGAGCAACTTCCATTTGTGTCCGTGTTTTATCTCCATAACCAATCATCTGTAGAATTGTTATTTTGTGCATTTCTGTTAAATAAACCATTTTTCTGATATGCAGTTAACGAAATTCAAACGACTATAACACTGACAACTACTACTGTCATGCAGACAGACAACAATTTGCTAAGGTCAGGCGTTTTAAACAAAAGTAAACAAAACTATTTATACCTTTTTTTTATTTTATATCAGTAAAAACATTTAAAATCAATTTCCTCCTCCTACATTAATGTTTTTTACATTATCAAGAAGTGAACAGCATTATTAGTTTAGTGTGTTGTTGATTTTTGCAATAAATCTGAAAACACTTAATATTTACGAAACAGTTGAAGATAGGTATAGGATATTGTACATGAAATATGTCTAAAATTTTCTGAAGAATCCAAAAATTGAATAATATACAGGGTGTTGCAGTTAAAATAAGAAAGTTAGTATTGGCCACTGTTACATGACACACCCTGTATTAAAAGTTTTAATTTAAAAGAATGCGCAACTAGAAATACCAATCGACGTGTCCGAGCGTTTTTTCGGACACGCCCCCATGTATTTATTATCGAATTTATTCCATTAGGCTGATACACACTATACCACATTAAAGATACAATTGAAGCACTGAGCAATTATAATTCCTCAATGTAAAAAATGTCAGCAATTCGAGCATACTCAAAAATTCTGCCAGCATGAGGCTATTTATTGTCTTAAATGTACTGGAAATCATTTGACAGCAGAATGTAGGAAGCCAAACCAAAATGTTCAAACTGCGCCGAGGCTCATCCTGCGAACGTGGATGTGTGATAGCAAAGGAGTTGCAGAAAAGAAGAAGTCATCTAAATAAGACAAAAAAAAAATACGCAAACAAGAAAATTTGTACCCCAAAAATACAACTAATGATGGTTATCTATTCTCAAGCGGCTCAAATTGGCGATAAAGTTTTAACTCTATTAGTTAAAAACGAGCAACAATCTATAATGCAGATGATACAGAATATGATGAAAACACTTTAACGATTAAAATAGAGGCTCAACACATTTGAGGCCAGGAACACTGGAGCTATACCCAAACAGAAATAAATATTATGGAAGAATGTGACCTACAAATAGCTACATGGAATATCAATGGTATTCTGAAGAAAAAAATTACTTAGAAGTTTTAACACTCAGCATATAGATATTTGTCTTCTTTCAGAGACATATATGACAAATCAATCTTTCACTAAGATAACCACCCAGACAATCAAGCCCGAGGGGGTAGTGCGGTTATAATTAAGAAATCAATCAATCAACGAGGTATTTTCCTCATTATCCCACATAATATTTTTTAGTACTTATGCTATACTATCTGAAATATGGATTTAAGATTGTGACATTTCGATTTTGTCACTATAACATCATAAAATTTGGCTATTAATATTAACGTTTATTAGGTACATATTATGTGACTTGCATTTTAAATTAGAACTGGGGAGAAGTACCTACTATGCTTTTTTTTTATGAGCTTGGCCATTTTACCTTACCTATTTATATACATACGTTTTGGTCCTAGCGCAATTTTTCATATTGATTTTCCTTGTATCAACCACCATATCATTTGATCCCTATAACAGGGTTTTTCGTGGAAATTCCCGATAATTATTCATTGTTTTGCTTTTGAGTATTGAAAGTTCAGTTTTCGTTCAAAACTTTAGAGGTTAGCTCTCTTCTTATTTACAAGAATATTAATGGCCAGTATATCAAGTATACCGTTTTAGTGGATTCCGCGAACCCCGGTCATAAATTCGAACGTAACCGTTTGCCGAATGTCAGTTTTGGTTGAAAAAATATCGCGAGGTTACGTTTTTGCTTTTAACAAGCCACTTTTGTGGCGTTTCGGCAGCTGTTGTTTTCGCCAGCGTTCAAAACACTTCTACACTTTCACCACACACAGGCGTCCAAGTAGTTCCCGATTCAGGTTAGTTCAGGTTAGTTGTTGACGGAAGAATATTTAAATGTATCGAGCGTGGTGGCAGGCATTTTCAGTAACTACTATTTCAAGTTTCTATATCATAATAATACCGCTGATTAATTTATCTGTTGATATCTGTACTGAACCTCATTGTTCTTTTGACATAATTTCTAATAATTGATTTCTGTATCTTAACTTGTTTTCAGCCAATTTCTAAAGAAACGCTGACATTTAGCGAGAGCGACTTTTACAGAGAGTACCCTTTTTATGTAGGAGGCATAGGAAAATCATAATGTGGTGTCAACGGCAAGAAATTGAAGTTTTAGAGGTATGGGGTCAATGTACCCTAATACCTCCTGGTTCGAACGCCCCTGGTTAAAGTTAACATTGTCCAAGAGGCTCAAGTAGATGAACTACTAACAGTAATTTATGTCCAAAAATTGGTTGCGGTAGCTGAAGTAGTTCCGGAGCTACAAAACGAAAACTAGTTTATGAAGGCCATCTTCAAAGGGCTCTAGTTCCCTGAGGAAGCGTTTTCTGACCCATGTTCATATGAACTTTCTTTTTCCTGTGTTCTATCTACCCTAGAAGTTTGTATCATGATCACATTAACACCCTGTATATATATATATATATGTATATAAAAAATGCAGACGGGCAGGCTTCTGCAAGTCATAATTTTGTTATTAACATTGATAAATTAATGTACATTGTACAACAGTTGCAGAAACGATCTTTTTTTCCAATTTTGAAATCTATTTATTAAAAAAAAACAGCGATCACCAAGCCCAAAACCTACTCTGATCGGTTGCTTTTATCAAAACTTCATTTAATATTCCTGTCCGCCACGAGCTAATCTTATAACCCCATTGCCACTATCTCCCTAACTATTACTTAATAAACTGATTATATGTATTCTTATATTAATATAATATGACATTGACATTCAACTTCACCAAAATAATAATTAATTCTTGTTTTGACGTCATAGTTGGTTTAATACTCATCCATTCAGTGGGTTGATGTTATCATCGTTTACAAAATGTATTTATTCCATTAACTTTAGTAAGTAGGTATTATCCTAAAAATAAACTAGTATGCCGCCTACTAGATCTTATTCATTCATATGTTTATATTTATGTCCATAAATGACGCTTGTGTAATACGTCATTTTACTCGAATCACTGCTTGTGCTTTTCTAGGGCTTTGAATTTAAAACTCTAAAGAAGGCCATATACAAGGTTTTCATTTTTTATTTTTTTTTTAATTTTTAAGTTTAATTACACATTTCATACAAATTAACTATTGACCTCCACACCCCCAGCCAGCCTCACTTTGAAATGCCAAATGGAAGAAACTAACCTGTCGAGCGATACATAATTGCAAAGGTCAATAAATTGCCTATCCAACTGTGCCAAGAATGCGCCGTTATTGGCAAGACAATAATAAAGTCTATTTTGAAATATGAGGAAAATATTTCTGGTAATGCGCTTGAATTCCAGTGTTATTATATTTTTGAGGTCTTCAATAATTTTAGACGGGGTCACTGCTCATAAACTTGAGTTTTTTAGTGGCCCAAAAGAAAATAAAATCAAGAGGAGTCAACTCGGTAGATTTTGCTGGTCAGTCTATTGCATCTAGTCTGCCAATCCATTTGCCAGGGAACCGTTGGTTAAGCCACTGTCTAACTGGTAATGCGTAGTGGGCAGGAGCTCCAACTTGCTGAAAATGCAAATTTTCTACATCGAGTTCTAGGGTGCCATTTTGATCCACTTGATTTTCCAAAGATTGTACAATAAAAGGATCTATCACATTTTCCAAAATATTTGAATACAATTGAACGGTTAAATTTTCTTCTAGCAATATTGGCCCAATAATTTCGTCTCCAAAAATACCTGCCCAAACGTTAATTTTTTGAGGGAATTAGGCGTGACTTTCCCGAAGGACTTGTGGATTTTCATTATCCCAATATCTACAATAATACAAGGTCTTCTTTGGAATCTTTACGTCAGGTACTTACTTTGACATTTTTCTGGTCTTCTTCTCTTCTTCTTCATCAACCTTTGTCCATCCAGTCCTGGATGTAGGTATCTCCCAATTGTTTCCATCTTTCTCTATCATTTGCCACTCTCATCCATTGTTTTCCTGCCACTGCACTTATGTCGTCCACCCATCTTTTTTGGGGTCTTCCCGTTCGTGTTGTCTCCCTTGGTCTCCATTCTAATATTCTTCGTGTTCATCTGTTGTCATCGTGTCTGGCTATGTGGCCAGCCCATCGCCATTTCATCTTTGCTATCTCCTCCACGATGTCCCTGACTTTAGTTTTACGTCTTATCTCGGTGTTTCTAATTTTGTCCCTTAGTGATATTCCAAGCATGTTTCGTTCCATTGCCCTTTGGGTTGTCTCTAATTTTTTAGCCGACTTTTTGGTGAGGGACATGGTCTCTACTCCGTAGGTACACACCGGTATTATGCAAGTGTCATATACTTTTCTTTTTAGATTTATGGGAATAGAATTATTTTTCAAGATGTAAGTAAGTTTACCGAAGGCGGCCCATGCTAGCTGTGTTCTTCTTTTTATTTCGGCGTCCTGGTTTGATTTTCCCAGTCTGATGTCGTGACCCAAGTATACATAATGCTCGACGTTTTCTATCCTGTGGTTCTGTATTGTTATATTTGTCTGTTCCTGGCTCATTATTTTTGTTTTATCATAGTTCATTTTTAGACCTACTGTTGTGGATACATCATTTAGTTGTTTCATTATTTGTTGTGGATACATCATTTAATTGTTGTATCATTTCGTTTAGTTCTTGTAGATTGTTTGCTATTAAGATTATGTCATCAGCAAATCTTAGACGGTTTAAGTATACTCCGTCGATGTTGATGCCTTTGGTGTCCCATATTAATTTCTTAAAAATGTCTTCTAGTACAAGGGTGAATAGTTTGGGCGATATAGTGTCTCCTTGTCTTACTCCCCTTTGTAGTTTTATATGGTTTGTTTTTGTCTCGTCGTCCATTTTTATTTGCATGGTAGCGTTTTCGTATACGTTCTTTATGATGTTCGTGTATCTTGAATCAATTCTTGCGCTGTCTAAGGATTCTAACTTTGCCCATATTTCGACGGAGTCGAATGCTTCCTGGAAATCTACAAAAGCCACATGGAGCGGTACGTTGTACTCGGTGCACTTCTCTATTAGTGTTCTTACTGTGTGTAGGTGGTCTGTGGTGCTGTAGTGTTTTCTGAAACCGGCCTCCGGTTGGTAAAAATTAAGTTTATTTGTTATGCGGTTGGTTATGATTTTGGTTAATAGCTTGTAGAGATGTGACAGTATAGATATTGGTCGGTAATTTCTCTTCTTTCTTAAATATTAAGATGACTTCGGAGTTATACCAGTCTTGTGGCATTTTCCCTTCATCGATTATTTTATTAAATAGATTCTTTAGTATTTGTTCTATCCTTCTGCCGCCAATTTTCAGCATTTCTACTGTTATTTTGTCCTCTCCTGCACATTTATTGTTTTTTAATTGATTTAGTGCCATTTTTATTTCGGAGTTCGTTATTTCTGGCATTTCCTCTGAGCCGATGTTGAGTATAGTTCTTTTTCTGGTCATTGTTTACTTATTTAGCATATGTGTTTAATCTTTAATGTTTAATTGGCCGGAGCTTTGAATTGTCTTGTGTCGTGCTTGCGTGTTTCCTCTAAGATTTTGAGCTGCTTGCGTTGGCGTCTGTTTCCTATCTCTTGGACGCTGTCGGATAGTGCTTCTCTACTGTTTCCAGTGCTTCTCTACTGTCTATTGGGGTCGCGCACAGGGAGCCAGTGTTTAGGTGTACCTTTCCAAAGTCAGTTTACGAGAATTTTGCAGAACTGGCAACACCGTAGCGATAGACCGTCGATGCTCACCACCAATTTAAAGTGCGAACTGAGACTCCGGCTGAGAAAATTAATAGAGCAGCATATAAATACAAATTTATATGCTGTAGACAAGAACAGCAAATAGTTAAAGGCTCTGCCAATTGGGTGATCCCTTATCAGCTTTAAAATCAGTTGATGCTTGAGGTATGCGATATTGGGAATCGGACAGCGGCGTGGCTGGTTGAAACGATTTACTGTAATTTACATATTTTATGTTCTGCTATAACTGTGTGGTTTTAGACAAGTAAGGTTTTACTCGGTACCTTTATTTTGTTATATCAGTATAGCTTTTTGGCGACAATTTGAAACAGAAGGTCAAGGTGAATTATCGCAGGATTATAATGAGTCGGTGCCAGAGTCGGCCATCGAAAGCGAAATAAGTCCGGAATTAAGAAACAAAGATTTAGATGTTCAATGTCAACGCATTGGTTGCTGACATAATAGAAGACCTAACATTTTTAAGTCGCCGCATAGTAGCCAGTTGTGATTCTTGCAGTCTAATTTCATGAAACGTTTTTTTAGATTTTTGTAAGTTTCTTTTAATTGGATCGAATGGCCCACAGGAACAGAAACATAAAAATTACATTAACTAGGCCAGCTACATTTTTCCAATATTCAATTGGTCCATGATCTACAAAATATTCGACAAAGTCACTCTCGCGATTGCAATACCAATAAAACGTAGTTCCTGGAGCAAGCAGGTGCTTATCTTTTAATCTAGATCCTAGTATTTGGAAGAGATCTTTGGGAAGTCCTAAATCTCGGACTAGACTAGATCATTGAGCTCTTCTTGCAAAAACAGCTTAGGTGCATTTTGCCTTGAAGAAGAAGGTTGAAATACATTATTCTCCGCTATAGCTAAGGATTCGTCATCTTCATCATTATCACTAGCACTTTGTAAAATTTTTAGTGCCACAGGTATAGGAATATCAACACTATGCGGCACTGGTCTGATTGCCTACATAATATTTGGGTACACAATGTGTTTTAAAGTTCTGGTATTATGACCTTTAAAGGCAAAAATAACAAGCGTCTGTATGGTTCTTGGGGTTTCTCCACATCATCGGTATTCCAAAGGATAGTGTTTTCCTTGTTCCTTTTATCCAGTGCCTTAGAGCTTCTTTTCAAATTTTACAAACAACATGCGGTGCCCAAGATTTATCCTAATCTACGAGTTTTACTTTAAAGTATGCAAAATACGCGTTTATAACAAAGTCAGTAATACTTCTCTTGTACTTTTTCACAATAAAGTTACCGCAAATGTAATAAAAATAATCAGGCTTATTTTCTTCGACGGAACATTTTTGCAACAAATTACTTTACCGAATCAAAAACTAAAGTTATTATTTAAGTGCTATGCATTAAACTCAATGCGGACTCCGACTATTCGAATCTCTGATTTATACAGGGTGTTTTTTAAGTACGTGGCCAAACATCAACGGTGGATTCTTTAAACGATTCTAGGACGAAAAGTTTATATAAATATAGGTCCGGTTCCGGTAATGCTTCGTTTTCAAGATACAGGGTGTCGAACTTAAAAAAAAATCGTATTTCGTAAATACCCTCATAATCCTTTAGCCGATTTTGTTGAAATCTGGCACTGTTATTTAGTAAGGGGCTAATTTAGCACTGACTAGATTAAAATGTTTAAGTCCAGTAGCGTCTTAACTAAGATTTTTGACAAAAAATGTGTGCCACTGATTTTTTTGTAATTTTTGTATTCTTTTCGCATTAGGCAACTAAAACTACAACGTTTTTATTTTTAGCATTTTGTCCATATTCTGCCTCGTTCTTGAGGAAAAACATAAAAATCACTTTATTGCAATCAATAGAGAAAAAAAAATTGTGTTTTATAAATAACTAAAAACTGTTTCTCCACGACCATTACTGAATGCAATAATTCCAAAATCATTTTTGATAATAGAATGTAAAAATTCTCGCTCTTGAGTTGAAATATTTATTCTGAAACAGTTGCTTCTTATGAGTTTTGCGTGTATTTTCATTCCATAACAAGATACGGAATGAATATTCTGTAATTGATCTAAAGGCCGGTTTAGACGCTCATGCAATTTGCGCAAACTGATTTGTGCATGCAAATTTGTGCAAAAAACTGAGCCAAAAAATTCTGTCTACACGTTCAGTCTAATTGCGCAGTGGGCATTATAGTGTTGGTTAAATAAATAGAGAAAAATTAATAGAAAATGGAAAATATTGATGAGGAATCTTTACTACTTGCTACTGCTGCGGTTTGCATTATTAAAAAAAATGTTTTAAGAAGAAAAAGAAAAAGGTGGGTTAAACCTTGGTTGTTGAAAAGGGATTTGTTTTCACATACAAATTTAATAGCAGAATTACGTAGTGAACCGGAACTATTTGCGAATGGACGAAAGTACATACCAGCATTTGCTAGATTTGGTTACACCATTAATCTTAAGAGCTGATTCTGTTATGAGACGTTCAATAACCCCCCATGAAAGACTATCAGCTACATTAAGGTTTTTGGCAACAGGTAGGAGTTACGAAGATATGAAATTTTCAACATGTATATCCAAACCAGCTCTAAGTGCTATAATTCTCGAAACATGTGATGCAATTTACACTGTATTGAAACAAACATATTTAAGGGTAAGTTTTTTTATTTAGGTATATTTCTGTATGTTTTATCATTTAAATATCATTTTATAATGTTATTGCGCTTCACTCTCTTGTGAATCGTCGAAGTTGTGAAAGTATTGTGCAACATTATTTGTGTCACGATGGTCAGATTGTTCACGTTGTTCAGATTGTTCACATTGTTCTCGGTGAGTATGAGACGATTGAGTGGGTAGAACTTGTTTTTCCATTTGATGTGTTTGGGGTTTTTCAGCGTTAAATAGGGGCTGGCGATTGAATGGGGAGTGAGTATTTAAAGGGGACTGAGCGTTGTATGATGGAGCAGTGTTGAACAGAGAATAAGTATTAAATTTAGACTGCTTGTTAAATGTGGGCTGAGTGTTAAATATGGGTTGCGGCTTAGCGTTGAATGGGGGCTGAGCGTTGAATGGGGGCTGAGCGTTGAATTGGGACTGATCGTTGAATTGGGACTGATCGTTGAATTGGGACTGAGCGTTGAATTGGGACTGAGCGTTGAATGGGGGCTGAGGGTTAATTGGGGGCTGAGGGTTGAATGGTGGTTGAGTGTCGAATGTCGGTTGTCTGCTCCTTGAAGGTTCCCCTGTAATTTGTACAAAGCAATTTCGGTTTAAATTTTGCATTTGAGCTTCGTACAGCACATCGTTAATTATTTTTTCTGCGTGCATGGCTTGTTGTGGTGGAAGGTCCCTCAATTTTGATGCCCATACTTTTCCAATATCAGTAAATTTATCTACTGTTGAAGAACTTTTTAACCGTTTTCCAATCACATCTAACACTTCGTCGCATTTGTCATTACGTTTATGTAATTTCGATGACTTGGAAGATGTTTGCGATGAAGTTGAACATGGTGTGGGTGGTAAAGACACATCGGTAGATTCAAACTCAAGAGTGATTGATTCAGCAGCAGGACTCGTAGGATCCTGAAAAAAAGATTAAAAAAAATAAAAATTACACGGTAATTAATATTTATCTTTTTGTTCTAGTTTCCCACAACTGCAGCTGAATGGAAAAAAATCGCAAGTGTGTTCCAAGATAAATGGAATTATCCCCATTGCTTGGGGGCTGTAGATGGAAAACATATACAGATTGTGGCACCTTCTGGAAGTGGATCCTATTACTACAACTATAAAAAAACGCACAGTATTGTCTTGATGGCAATTGCAAATGGTAACTATGAATTTATAATGTGTGATGTTGGAACCAATGGCCGCGTATCTGATGGAGGAGTAATCGAAAATACTATATTTATGCACAAATTACTTGAAAACAATTTAAATTTGCCAGCACCAGAACCACTCATTGACGGTGAACCACCACTAAATTATACCTTTGTTGGAGATGAAGCATTTGCTTTGAGGCCAGATTTTTTAAAACCATATAATCAAAAAGAACTTGATCATGAAAAAAGAATTTTTAATTACCGTTTATCAAGAGCCAGAAGAATTATAGAAAATTCATTTGGGATTCTAGCCAATCGCTTTCGAATTTTTCACACCACTATTAATTTACAGGTATATAATATTGATAAAGTTGTTTTGGCTTGTTGTGCTCTACATAATTTTTTGAGACGTAAGTGTTCAAACACATATACACCTAATGATGTGTTTGACGTTGAAGATACTATAACTGGAAATATTACTCTTGGCTTACGAACACACTCTGATAATCTATTGGACCTTCAAAACGGCTATAATCGAAATCACTCTGCAGAAGCAAAAGAAGTAAGAGAGCAATTTAAAATATACTTTAACAATTCTGGAAAAGTATCTTGGCAGGAAAAAATGGTTTCTCATTAGACTCGATAAGACATAATTTGCTTTATTGTAATAAAAGAAAAAAAATATAAATATACTTACATTTAACTGTGTATCTTCAATGTTTGATTTCGTATTCCGTGGAATTTCCTGGTCCCTTATAAAATTCATTGATTCATAATACCATAAATTGGGTACATAAATATCCTCTACTCCAGCACCTGACCTTTCGGACTCCAGAACTCGTTTTAACTCCTTTCTGTAGGTGGTACGTAGGGAATTAATTTTTTTAACAACACTGTCTCTGTTAGCTTCTGGGTTAACGGTTTGAGGTTTTTCAATCAAAATATTATATGCTTGAGCTTTTGCATTGCGGTCAGAATATTCCCGACACTTAATTTTCCACAAGCAAGGAAACGATTGATATAGTTCTATGAATTCACGAAGAAACTCTTTTTCTTTATTCGACATTTTTTTTAATAATAACAAACCGAATCCGGCAACAACAAACTACAAGTGTAAACAACAAAATCTAACCTCTCAAAATCACGTGCGTACGCTATTTTTAGAAAAATGTGGGCAAACATTGTTTTGCACAAGCCAATTGGCGCAAATTGCATGAGCGTCTAAACCGGCCTTAAACGACATAGGTTGCCATGAATTTCGAAACTGTCAGTGTCAGATAAAAATGGCCGCGTTGTAATAATTATTTTCAGACAAATTTTAGTGCAAGTCAAAAAATGAGTGAAAAATCGGATGAATCAGATATGGAACTGGATAATACTCCACCTGAAATTACGAATATTGCGAATAAATAACTTAATTGCTTTGTACAGATTTTATTTGTTTTTATTCGTACTTTTTGGTCGTGGAGAAAATATAGTCTGCTACTCGGTTAGAATGAAAATTCGATACTCGTGGTGCCTCACGCTCGCTACGCTCGCGTTCGGAATCTTCCACTCGGATCGAATTTTCATTCCAACCTCGTTACAGAATCTACTATTCTATTGTTGCCCATGGGCATGGAATAAAGTGATTTTTATTTATGATTAAGCAATTCAAATTAAACGAAATTCATCTTTTACGAATTTTTTTGCTCAGATTAACTGTTTTCGATAAAACAAATAACGTTATTTATTACTGCAGTGTTTTGAAAGTAACAAAAAAGTTAGAGTGGAAGGAAAAACAATTGTTCAAACAAACTTGACTTTGGAATAACTGACATAACTTTAAACAGTGCATACGTAATTATTTGATAGTACCTAATTATTTGAGGTGCTTTTAAGAGTTTTAAGTATAAAATTCGTTACTGATATTACAAAATGGTTTAGTTTACAAGCTCAGAAATGGCCGATATGCATTGTGTTTTTGTCAAGGCAATTACAGAGCGGCTAGATGCATTTATCAAGAGAGATATGCTCATCGCATTGTACCAGATTAGCAAACATTTTTAAGAATACATGAAAGGCTGTGCGAATCAGGCACCTTTCAAAGGTCGGCTGCTCTTATTGAGACACCTGCAACAGTAAGAACAGTGGAGATGGAGGAAGCAGTTTTACATGAAGTTGAGCGTAGCCCCTATACAAGTACACGCAAAATTGCACAACAATTTAACATTTCTCACTTTACTGTATTGTAAGGGCATATTAACTGTATCCTTACCACATACAGCGTGTTCAAGCGTTATTAGCTGCGGATTTTCCCCAGCGAGTTGTTTATTGTACATTTGACATTTGTGTCCCATACTTCCATATTATGTTTACCGATGAAACGTGTTCTTCCCGAAATTCAATCATGAACTTTCATAACAATCATATCTGGACTGAAGAAAATCCCCATGCGGTTATTGAAAATAATTATTAACAACGCTTGTCTGTGAATGTTTGGGTTGGTATTGTGGGTGATTATTTCATTGGACCTCATTTTTTACCACCGATATTAAATGGTGAAGAGTATCGTCATTTTTTGAAATTTGTGTTACCTGAACTATTAGAAAATGTCCCACTGTCAGTAAGAGGAGCAATGTAGCGTCAATTTTTGGATTCAACTTATGGAGAAAAGTGGATCGGTCATGCAGGTCCACAGTCATGGCCACCCACGTCACCGGATTTAAATCCCTTAGATTTTCTCCTTTGGGGCATTTAAAGTGCCTCGTTTATAAAACTCCAGTCAACACCGAAGAAGAATTAATCCAACGGATAAGGGTTTCATGTGATCAAATAAGACTATCGATGTTAAGACGAGGTAATGCTTGCATTGAAGTTGAAGGGAGATATTTTCAGCAACTATTGTAAGTTTTGTGTTACTTATTGTTAAATGTTTTCTTACTAAAAAAATAACGTACCATTTGTTTGAGTCTGGTTTGTCTTGTGTGTTGTTTTTTTAATTTCCGGCGTTACCACTCTGCACGCCACTGGCAAATTGAGACAAACAATTTTTAGCTTAAAAGATTCATTTGTATTCATTAGAAGAAGAAAGTTGTAGTTTTAGTTGTCTAATGCGAAAAAAATACGAAAATTGCAAAAAAATCAGTGGCGCACATTTTTTTCTCAAAAATTTTAGTTAGTCACTGAAAAATTTTAAAAATAAGATATTTACGGAAAAAACGATTTTTTTTTAAAGTTTGACGCCCTGTATCTTAAAAACGAAGCATTACCGGACCTATGTTTACATAAACTTTTCTTCTTAGAATCACTCAAAGAATCGCCCCTTTAAGTTTAGTCACGCACCTACTTAAAAAACATCCTGTATAAGTATTCCTTAAAATTCAGGCATTCCCCGTCGCACGACGGCTTTTTCTCCGTCTAGTTTATAGATTATTCCAAATATAGGGATTCCCCATCAGTATTTCACCCATTAATAGTGGGCATATGCCACTTGCGCGCCGTGGTCAGAATTTTTGAAGGGTACGATAATCCTATGGGACAGTAGCGCGCAGGTTGTACACCGGCCTATAGGTCACTTGCGCGCCTTGTTAATGGCAGTGAAAATATATATATGAGAATGGCCTAAGGGGAGGAAGGAAAAATTCTTATAGTATTACCTATCTATATGAGAATGGCCTAAGGGGAGGAAGGGAAATTTCTTACAGTATTACCTATCTAAAGTGAAATTTCCAAAACCTTTAAATTAAGGCAATTAAAATGCAGAGGGGTCTAAGAAGTACTTAACATAATCCTTTAATGCTTTAATTACATTTTGTGCGCAAGTGACCTTTGAAATATTCCATCCTTTAGACTAGGGCCAGGTAAAAACTGACCACGGCGCGCAAGTGACCAACACCCATTAATAGTGTAGTGTTAGCGGTGCTTCTGAAATAAAAACAATAATCAGCAAATTATTCTTTTTACGTAATAAAGAATATGACAATTTTATAGAAAAAAAAACTGTACGTGATTAAAACAAACGACGATTGATTTAGTCATTAGTCAAAACTAGCTTTAAAAAACAAAAAAGTCTAAAAGAAGTTCTTCGTAGGCCTGTGTTATCATTGTTCTGAACACGTCGAGTTTTTCATAGCATCAACGTCAGCCTATTGCCCACGTAAGCGCAATTAACATATCGACAACAGTTCTGCGTTAATAAGTAGCAATTCCTGAAAAATTGGTGTTTACCGTTAAACATATTTATTTGGGGCCGTGACGTTACGGAAAAATTAAAAGTGATGATGCGTTATTTGGGTGCAAATATTATCATTACACTGTTAAAAAATATAAAGACGGCGTTATCAAATTCCAAGGCAAAGGCAAACAGCCTCACATCGGCGCTACACTCCTTACGATGCGACTGACGTAGGCGTAGGTATACGAAACACGTAACGTTTCTTTACTAAAATTAAGTTTAATATGAAAGATAAATGTACATTTTCAATACTCTACAGTCTCCAGTGACTGAGGTCCAGGTCGCAAAATTCCATCCTGATCAAAAAAGTTGACCATTAATTACCATGAAAAAAGTTTTTTCGCCTCCAATAATGTTTCTCTCAATATAAATATTTCCAAAAACTGTACTTAATTCAAAAATGTTTCTCATTCATTAAATAAAAATAATTTTCCACGCCTACATTTAAAAATAGTTCACTTATATTAAAATCTTCATATAACCAATATGTTTGCATAAATCGTATGACTAGTTATTACACTTTATCTTTAATTATTTATATTTCTCATTTTAATAAGTTGTACTCATTAATTTGAGACATTATATATTTTTCAATAAACTTGATATTGGTATCCCCTAATGATGTACGTTTAAGCATTCGAAACATGTAGGGAACTAATAAATGTTTTCATATATTAATTCAAATTCTTTATTTGTTTAACATTAAACTGTGGAGGAAAACTGGATTGTTTTATTTACATTGTTCTTTGACTTTACTGAATTCAATCTAAGGGTATGTTTAGGAGCAGAACCCCAACTATGAAAACAATATTTCAGCGATAATGGAATTTGGGCTTTATAGAGCATCAAAAGTTGTTGGGGTGTATAAAGGTTCTTAGTTCGAAGAAATATCCCTTAGCCTTTGCAACGGCCTCAACGTGACTATGCCAAGACATATGACTATCCAAATTGACGCCCAATAAATGAATTGATGAAGCCAAGGGAATCGAGTGTCCCGCCATGACTACATCCAGTTCTGGGATTTTTTTGCATTAAATTCTACTTACTGTCACCCCAAGACAGTATTTCTTCCAAGTCTTTGTTGAGATGTAAGACCTCTTGCTGCCTATAGGGATGTGCATTGGCAGTCGATGTTCGAGCATCCAAAGTAAGAGATGCAACAATTGTGCTGTCATCAGCGAAGCTATATATAGGATTTTTAGTTTTTTCCAAAAGATCGCTTATGTATAGTAAAAAGAGTGTGGGTGACAATATGGACTATTCCATCGCTACTCGCAGAGAACGGTATTCAAGAAAGCTTGATAGCCATGAACAAAATTGATCCAGCATTCCGTAATTCCGTATGCTCTCGCTTTAGTTAGGAGCCGCTCATGCCATACTCGGTCAAAGGCCTTGGAAATGTCCAGTGCTACCGCCCGGGACTCCCCATGATGTTCTGTTTTGTTGTTCCAAACATGGGTAACATAAGCGAGAAAATATCTTGCGTTGATCTAGACTTAGGCATGGAATCCATACTGGCGGTTACTAATTATGTTGAAGCCTTCTGGGTACTTTAATAATTTTTCGTTAATAGGCTTCGCCATAACTTTTGATATAGCCGAGAGCAATGCAACTGGACGATAGTTGTTTAGCAAGATCTTCTTGCCCGTTTTGGGCATGGACTAGACTCACGCCGTCACTAGTACCCTAAGTCGAGTTTATGGGAAGATCATAATGGAAGGATTCCGAGCGGGAAGATCTACCACAGACCACCTATTTTGCGTCACCCAAATAATAGAAAAAAAAACTCGTATTCAACCAGGAAGTGCACCTTTTGTACGTGGATCTTAAAAAAGCCTATGACAGTGTACCCCAAGACCAGTTATGGAAGGCCCTCAAATAAAGAAATATTAGCGCAACCCTTATAAAAGTCGTAAAATACCTTTACGAGGAAACAGGGCACAGGTTAATATCGGAATACAAACTTCGAAAGGTTTTAAAACAGATAAAGGACTTAAACAAGGGTGTTGTATTTCACCCACATTATTTAAAATATATGCCTGGAGCAAGCACTTAAACCCTGGAAAAGAAAATGTAGTACAATGGGCATCCCACTAAACGAGACCACACTGTATACCCTATGCTTCGCAGACGACCAGATTGTGGTGGCTCAAGAGTACGACGATCTAGAGTACATGCCAAGAAAGCTAATAGAAGAATATAAAAAGTGGGACTTAGAAGTAAATATAAATAAAACTAAATACATGTGTATTGGGGGCGTACATCAAGACCTTATGCTAGAGGATGGACAGTGTATCAAAATATGCCAAAACTATTCGTACTTAGGAACAAAAATCACGATGTGGTATGGACATGAACAACGGATGAACGAGGAACGACTTCCAAAACCGATACTGAAATGGACCCCACAAGGAAGACGAAAACGAGGAAGACCCAGGAAAAGTTGGAAAGAGGGGATAGACAAAGAGATCAGGTTGAGACAGCTGGGGGAAGACCTCTGGCAAGACCGAGATCAATGGAGACTGAAAATCGGAAGACGTCGCAGAACGTTGTAAACCGAATTATACAGGGTCGTTGGTATGTATGGAAACGGTCGATTATTTCTTGAAGTACAACAGCTAGCAAAAAATATTTAATACAAAAGTTTTAGGGTTTTTCATAGTCTATTGGCATATTAAAAAGTTATACAGGATGAGTCAGAAAGCCGTAAAGAAATAAAGTTACTTTTTTTCAATAGAATACCCTATATCAGAATATTTTCGGATTTTGCAGAAGATTACAATTATCTTTTATTAAGTGCAATATAAGTCTAAACCTAATAGTTTCCGAGAAATTGAGTTTTGAAAAATGACATTTTTTAATTTTGACAGCTTCTAGCTTTGTAACGGTACGTCTTAGAGTAAAACGGCTTACATGATTCTATCTTAGTTTTTAACTCTCTTTCTAAAGGCCCCGTTACACGGCGGGACAACCGGCACTCCACGGTTCTGGCGTTGCAGTTCCCGTTCCGTGTAACGGGTCTGGCGCGACGATTGTCTGGCGGCGTGAAGCCGACCGTCTAGTGTCGGTAAACATCAAAGTAGACGCGCCGAGCTCGGAAGTTGGCAGATTCGACCAGAGTGGGAGAGAAGTAAATAATCAGTTTTAACGCGATCCTTACCGGAACAACATATATTTCGTATTTTTAATATGTTCCCCTGTAAAATCTCAGTGCTAGTGTGTGTTTTTTTATTGCCACAATTGTTCACATTTCTATAATGTCGTGTCGAACGATAATATTATCGACTTTTTAAATTTATTCGAACAAGAGCCAATAATTTGGAACCCTAGGCGCCCAGGTCATAACGACAGGAATGCGGTGCATGATGCCTGGCTGCAAATCCAGAAACAAATAAGTATCCCATTCACAATTGCTGATCTAAAAAAGAAAAAAGAGACACTTATGGGGCTGCCGGCTAAATTTCCCGGGCAGGGCGCGATGATTAACGGCAAGAGACACGCCAAGGCACGCCGCCTGCCACTCCTCAGTTCCCAGGCCTGGCGTGTCACTCCACACGCCGTGTAACAGCACCTTAAAAGTGTCAACTTCCGTTTAAACCGGATGTAGCTCAAAAGCCGGAAATATAGTACTTCCGGTTTAACCGGAAGTTGGTATTTTCGGGAAGATAATAAAAAAGTAAGATAGGGACATGTAAACCGTTGTGCTCTATAGCGTACCGTTAGAAAGCTAGAAGCTGTCAAAATTAAAAAATGTCATTTATCAAAAGTCGATATCTTGGAAGCTATTAGGTTTAGACTTATAATGCACTTAATAAAAAATAATTGTAATTTTATGTATTATTAAAAAAAAGATAACTTCATTCCTCTACGGCTTTCTGACTCTTCCTGTATACTTATCTTTTTTTAGTTCTAATAGGCTTTACAAAACCATAAAAATTTTGTCTTAAATATTTTTTGCTAGCTGTTTTACTTTAAGAAATAATCGACCGTTTCCATACATACCAACGACCCTGTATATATATTTATATATAGGAAATATTATTTTTTTGTATAATAGCGCTTGTCTTAATTACAATGAGGGAATGTTCGGTGTAGTTTTCCCCTGAAAATTAACCGTTGAATGTGAAGAAAATAGTTCCGCCAGTAAACTTTTTCCTGTGCTTTGGTCGCAATAGTGCCATCAGAACGTGTTAGAGGTTGAATGGTTGACTTGGTAAAGTTCTGGCTAACGGTCTTAGCTACCGACCAAAATAATCTTGATCCGTTAGGACATTCCTCTGGTTGTGTGCTTTTTTCTTTTGGTTTATCTTTTGCTTGCATTGGTTTCGAGCGGTAACAGAGGTCAGAGCTATATTCAGCAGACCAAAATACATAGAACCCAGCCAAAAATATTCTACCGAGGAAATGTTGTAGAAGTAAACGGTGACATAATTAGATAGTAATATTACTTTATAGGGGTTAAATATTTATTTGGTTAATAAAGATGGCGTTGTATCTTTCAATCCGGTGGATTTAGGTATAGGATAAGTAACAAGGAATATGACTAAAATATCGCGTAAAATTAGAAAATTATTCAAAAAATATATCACTTCATTTGAAAAAAGAACTTATTGTTTGGATTATGAATGAAAAAAAAAATAATAGAATTGTTTATGTTAGTTTAAAATTTGAGGTAGTGCTGAAGATCTGTAGCTGTTTCCTTTTTCCTCTCCCTCTGGTTACGCCACCGATTGAGATGTGTCTCGTGGAGTCAGGTTGTTCGAAATCTGATTTGGTTTTCCGAACCTCTGTTGCTGGCCTATATGTGCATCCTTTATAAATTATGAGAAGTTATGATTTCGAAAAGACCTTCGCTTTTATACGCCCATGACAAGTAATTTAATAGCAAATAAGCAAATTAGCAAAAGCAATTTGAATTTTCACAATTATTAATCAATAGTTTTTGGCTGCAATCGTTGGAAACGCATACAAACTGCCGGAATAGAAGCATGACCGGCGATTTTCAAATTAATGAAATCCCGTAACTTGTTTATAATTTACAATCTCATTAAAGTTATTAACGACAATAAGGCCTTGTCTGACTTGTAACATACAGTTCGAGATCCCATCGACCGTAAACGACTGCATACGGTAAACGAACTTGGTAGAGAGTTTTTGGGCCGTCTTTTGTGTTAAAAGCTAACGGTATTTCGCTTTAAAAATTGAACATCTCTTAGCAGTAGCGCTGAAATTCTAATATTTATGCGGGGAACCGCCATGCACCATTGCCGCTATATTGATGGCACACAAATATACTGTTATAGAGGAAAATAAGGAAATTTAACATATTTCGATGTTCCAGAACAAAATAGGCAAGTGGACGCCTTTTTTTTCAATTTGACTATGACCAACTACGTAAACCATTATTTAACATAAGTTTTACATATACCGTAAAAAATTGAGTGTTAAATTTAACACTCAATTGTGGTACATATTATAGGACCACACTCAATAGGGTACCTACATTAACCAATCGGTATATCTGGTAAAAAAGATATTTTTGGATGTTTTTTTTTACTTTTGATGAAAGTTAATTCTTCTAATTTATGGGTAAGTACATTTACACTATCGCGTGTAAAGTAAACTCACAGATTGTAAACCTATCCTTCTAGGGTGTAAAGGAAATAATGAGAGGTGTATAAGTAAACCATTTTTTAATGGTAATTTGTGATTAATTAGTGTAAATATTATATTATTGTAGTGTAAATTTTATTTTATTTGGATGTGACTTTACTATAGTGAGAGTAATAAAATAATCTACGCAGGGCTAGAATACTTTCCACTTTGATTAAGTCATTTAATCCCGTATCAAACTAACCGGGCGTTTATAATTAAAAAGTAAAAAATTATGCATTCAAGATGTTTTACATTATTAGTCAGGAATCACACTGAGCGACCATGATCGACCGTCCGCAATCGACCGGCTACGACCAACAATTGAAATAGTTAAAATTCACTGTGCTAAGTCACACTGATCGACCGACCACGGCCGACCGCCGTTATGAAAATGTCATACCTGAGATTTTAGGTTACGTATATTTCACAGAAATGTTTACAAACTAACCTTTATTGTTCTGTGTATTTTACACACAATATACTAGTATTACTAGTAATTAAAATATCTTATCAATAATTATTAGCTAAAAACAAAACCAGCGTCACAAAGTTTAGTTAGGTTAGAGTTAGGACGCGCACGCCACTTCCACTAGTTTCACTTGGTGTAAAATAAAAAATAACTAAAACTTTGTCATGCGCATTAAATGGGATGGTCCGCGACCGACCAAAATTTCCAGCAGGTTGGAATTTCAAACACGGTCGTCGTAAAACGGTCGCGGACGGTCGAGGACGATGGTTCAGTGTGATCTTTGTGGTAAGAATGTACGTGTTGGAAATTTGGTCGTTAACGGTCGGTCGCGGACGGTCGATCATGGTCGCTCAGTGTGATTCTTGCCTTAACCTCTGCTTAGTTTGATACATGATTGAATTTAATCAAAGCCGAAAGTAGTAGCCCCTAATATATATAAATGGTCAGATCGCTTGGAAAAGGTTTGTTAAATGAATGAAAATTGAGTATTATTTATCGTTTATTTATAAACAAAATGATGGTTACAACAGAACTGGAAAACCCTGTGATTTTTTTTACACTTATTATTATAACTAGTTGAACAAAATGACACACCTATTATATAGTTTAACAATTTAGTAAAATAAACATATACCGGGTGTTGCATCGTCGAGCGGGACATAGGAAATCCCATGTAATTTTAAATGGGGTCAATTATTGGCTTCCCTAATTATTTTAGAGAAAAATTCTATTTAGGTTTATTAAAGAGCACTAAAACCCACATTCAAAAGAATAACTTTAGATATTTTTGATGAGCCCGTTTACGGGTTATCGCCGATTTCTTTTTAACTATATAACTACCAGTCAAGGTAAAAGATGACTGTCAAATAAAGTTGTCATTTTGAAATGTGTGCTTTATTGTTATAAAAACTCGTACATCGAAAATATTAAAGGTGTATTTATGAGTACAAATTAATCTGAATAAAACTAAAATAAAGTATCCAATTACAAGGTTAATTATAACATTTTACATGTTTCAATATTTTACTAATTAATAGGTAATTAATAATTCTTGCATCTCTTCTTTGTTCCTGCCTTTCTTCACATCTGCAGTTATTTATTACAGTGCCTTTTGTCTCAAATTTCTTGATAGTCCTTTCGACTGTAGATTTTGCAGGTATCGGTCTATTCGGATACAGAGCAGCAAACATGTCTGACACATTTTGATAACTATTTCCTTGATAATACCATTTAATCATCAATATTTTTTCTTCAGAAGTGTAATTCATGGCTAATATTTTCGATGTACGAGTTTTTATAACAATAAAGCACACATTTCAAAATGACAACTTTATTTGACAGTCATCTTTTACCTTGACTGGTGCCCGCAAATACGGGGCCATAAAAAGGAGAAATAGTTAAAAAGAAATCGGCGATAACCCGTAAACGGGCGCATCAAAAATATCTAAAGTTATTCTTTTGAATGTGGGTTTTAGTGCTCTTTAATAAACTTAAATAGAATTTTTCTCTAAAATAATTAGGGAAGCCAATAATTGACCCCATTTAAAATTACATGGGATTTCCTATGTCCCGCTCGACGATGCAACACCCGGTATAGGGGCGGTATAGGTATATCTACGTTTAATGTACCTCATTGTTAAGCTTAACAAAACAAATAACATACCTAATAAATATATGTAGGTATACTTAGAACACTAAACAACTAAATAAAAGTATGCTTTGGAACAATATAAAAGAATGAAAATGACGAGTATTATATTAATCGTATATTTATTTAGAGATCTATGAAGTAAACTATGTAGGTAGGTACCTAAGTATTTATATAAAAAAGGAATACATTTATATTATAAGCTTATATCAGAATAATTTAAAAGCTAAAAGGAAAACTGTAACAATGTAAATACCTACTTAGTTTCTTAAAAATGACGTACTTATTAGTAAGGTTTCTATTAAATTTTGTTAATATGCTTACTCAATTTAACAAGATCCTCATAAGAGGCACTCTCATTTGGCACTTTACAGAACTTTGCCTTGTTTCTATATTTTAATTTAAATATAACATTATTCTATATCACGTTCCAAGAGCACAATCTGACTGACTTAAAAATTGAATTTGCATGTAGCGTCGGCGTCATGTGTCAATATTATTTCACACCCCTTGTTGCCGCCTGTCTTTTCGGTAACACTGGTTTAGGTATTTTTACCCGGGGCCGGGTAAAAAAAACGATTAAAGAATAAGTTTCAATTAAAAGTCAGTGGGTTAAAATAACCTTCTAGAGGGGTTTATTTACACGCAGTGGCGGCTCTACCATAGGGTCATTTGGGCAATGACCTCCCACGCCAAGTCACCAACCACCTAACATATTAATATTTAACTTTAAAATTAAAATTGATTCAATCAACCAAACTTTACTGCTCGGATACTATTACCTCTAAAATATCCCTCGTATTTATTAATGCAATGCACACGCAGCAAAACAAACTAGACGTAACGCTACTTGTTATGCGTCCCCGCAAAAATTTCAGGTCAAAATCGAGCTTGCCCACGAAAAATAGCGTCACCCAACAAAGCCTGTGGGCTGTGGGGGTAAAGAGAGGAATAAATAGCATGTTATCACTCTCGCACTTGTATTAAATTCGAAGAAAAAGAAGTTTTGTCGGCTGTCAGCCGTTTTTTTTTTTCGATTGAGCTTAGACGCACGTTGCAATTTTTAGAATGAATGGGAAAATGGGAAGAAGACAGAAGACCGTTGATTTCTGCAGTCGGCAGTCTGTAGTTCTTTATAGGGATGTTGATTCTGATATCGAAAAAATATTATATTGTTACAGATTTTTCGTCATGCGTCACTGCGCTACCACTGCGCGAGCGGTGCCGTTGACGAACATATTTTATAATATGTTCGGGTTAGTTGTATGTATACATTCATCGTTAAAAATATATCGCTATATACAGGTTCTCCCAAACTCGATGGCACATTAGAAATATTTTGAGAACTAATAGAAATATATTTTTGAAATTTTGAGAATGCATATAAGACATAAAATTCTAGCCTTTAAAAATAGTTTTAAAAATGCGGCGTTGCCAGTTATACCCCTCTAACCTGTATAGTTACTTTTTTCTATTGATACTCTGATATATCGGAATAAAAATTAAAAAATTTAAAAACATGTCCAAAGAAAAATATCATCCATTTGATATTATTGATATTACGATACATCCCTATATATATATCCTGTCTCTCTGTCGTTCTGACAAAAACCTAACCTATAATATAATGAACCTGATTGTTTTTGTTAATTTCTTGAGGATTGGTGTTGTGTTTTTTACTTTTCCTAATTGAAAAGCAGGTAAATTACCATCATTGAAAAAAGGGCGTGACACCCAAAAAATTTTCGCCTGCGGCGCTATTTTTTTTTTAATGACCTCCTACTTGAAATGCCCACGAGCCGCCACTGTTTACACGCTAATATGGTGTTATTAATTGTCATTGTATTTAATTTTCCTGATAGAGTGTAAAATGGAATAAATAACACCCAATCAACAGAATTAACTTTTTAGAGAGTTAAATTCATAGGCAAATTTAATACAACAACTTTGGTCCCATATGAGTGTAAAAATGTGGTAAATTATGTTGATCTGGGTGTTAACATTAACACTACTTTTTTTTACCACTCCTGAAATGATTTTTACCAGGTGGATATTTTTTACTGTGTACAATTAAACTAAACGTAACATACTCTCTATATTTAACTTACCAAGGTTACAAGATAATATTTGACCTTCTGCTAACTGACTATATACACATAAGCTAACTAACCTAAATAAACCTAACCTAACCTGAATAAAATTTTGCCTTTGAGGCAGTGGCGGCTTATCAACTCTATATTAGTAGATGTGCTGCAAGATTTAAAACCGCTGGCGTAAGTTTTTTTGGGCCACGCACTGGAAATTATTTTTGAGTCCCGCATTTTGCTGCAAGGAGACACAATTGAAAAATAAATATTAAAATTTTTATTTTCTTCGAAAATTCCACATTAAGGTATCTTCGGACAATTTTGCATCGTTTTTATCTAAGGCTTATTGGCGTACCTACTTTTATAAGAGTGGGGGAAAGTGTAATAATTTAAATCGCTGTAACTTCTAGGCGACTCATCCGATTTTAGTAGACTTAAGCTTGTTTGGAGGAGAAATGTAAGTACTTCTAACTATCGTATCAACTGGCACGTTCCAGTTTTCAATAGAATTGCTAGAGGGCTCAATTTGCAATAATACCAGTTTTTTTTATTTATCCCGAAAAGTTAAATCATACGGAATAATTATGATATTAAAATCGAAAATCAGAATTATATTGGACAGAGAAACGTCAAAACCGCAGTTCGGTATCTTTGCTCGTTTCAGAGTTATTGTCGAAAGAATAATTTTTAACTCTTTAAATGAAGAAGTGATTGTTTTCATAGTTTCGTAGGTGTGTAATGTATTTTCAGCCAGTAAATCTGCAAGATGGCGGCGGGCAAATCATGTCAGTGCTCTCAAATCACGTTTAAACGAAGATAAAAAGTTACTAGGATTTCACACCAGAAATTATTAAAATTAAATTCCAAACATAAACAAAAGCAACTTTTATTAGGTGCCTAGATCGTATATCTATCATGTTTCCTCCTGTTGAGTTAAATACATGCTAGAGAGAGACACACACCGGTGCTAACTAACACGAATCATTATACGATCACAGGCCAGGTCAGGCTTTGCTTCTTCCCTGCTATAGTTGTAATAGTACGGGCAAATCAATTAAAAAAGAATTGCATGTAGTCATGTGAATTTCACGGCATTGTTATTAAATGCTTTTTATCATTTTGCGTGTGGTGCCATATGTAAATTTCTTAATTCGCTTAACCTTTTAATTGCCACTATCTATTGCATTCTTGCGCCAAACAAGTACACAAAATAGGGACACTGGTGGTCAAGCAGAACACTTTGGACCCTAAATTTCTGACACAAACCGCGGTAAAAAGAGCGCGATCTTACTTGGTACCCCATAAATTTAATGCTTATGTCTTTGAACGAAATCTAGTGAGAATAACTTTATTTAAAGTGTTGCTTATGTTGACCAAAAAATAAAATGGTTCTTTATACCGGGTGGTGCATTGATCCACGCAACATACGAAATCCCCATGCAAATTTGAAGGTGGGTAAAATATTAACTTATCCCGTGTTTATTTAAAAAAAAAGGTTTATTGAAAAGCGTTAAGAGCTGAATCCAAACGACAAAATTTTAGCTCTTAATAATAGTTTGACAATTTTAATATTTACTTTGTAAATCGGTGTAACAATAAATAAATAAACTGAAAAAAAATGTTGACTCAAAGTGCTATTTCACCTAATGACAGAAAAAATACGCATACGAAAAAATGACAGCAGTGCACCACTTGTTTTATAAAAAATTATCAAAGACATGTTTGCAAGCCACTTGGTGGAGGACTCTAACTTTTCTAAATCAAGTATGTGGTTTTATATCCTATTAACACATACTAAAATTAAAAATAATCTTAGGTACTTTCAGAGATAGTATAAAATAAAAACACCTAGTAGCAAAAAAATGTGGCCGTTGCGGGCATACGTTCAGATAAACTTTTCTCCTAAAAATATCATAAGAAGTCACCCCGAAATATTACTAGGTCATTAAGGAATACCCTGTATATTTAAAAAAAATGTTTTCATTATTATGGAAATTACCATATTTTATTACAATATTCAAGTCCGGTTCTGACCATAAACAGCTGCTCGCCATTGTATTGCTGCCAATATTATTCTTACTAAAAATTAAATAGCTGAAATATGACTGTTGTCATATGACATGTCGGCCATCTTGCAGGTTTACTGGCTAAACCAAGTTTAGATTGGATTAGTAATAATGAGTTTTCATTTGTTCTTTGTCCTTTACACTTTATCTAGGCATAGGACTAGTGTAAATCAATTAAAATTTGAGCGTGTTTAAAGCCCAACGGGCCATAACAACAGTATTAAAATAAATATGGAAAATTTTTTAAGGAAACAATTGACTTTATAAATGTTCAAAATGATCTCCCTTTTGTAAAATACAACTATTAATTGCTGTTCTAGAACTAGAAACAACTGTTTTAATTTCAGCTCGTGAAATCGAATTTATTGCATTTTCAATTCGCTCGTGTGGTTATTCGCTTTTTTTAAACAATGTCTTTTACTCGTCTCCACAAGTAAAAATCTAACCCAATTAAATCTAGTGATCTAGGTGGTCCCGCAAACAAACTATCCTTTTCAACCCAGCGATTTGAAGAAACGCCATTTACCTGTTTTGGTGATCCACTTCACGCATGCAATGATGATTTGTTTCTGACTAATAGTGCATATTATGTAAATTAACCCTGTTACAGCTACTAAAAGTAACTTCATCCCTTTTCCCTGAATTTCTATGTCCAGTAGTTTCCGAGATATGGCCAGTATTTTCTTAAATTGCAGTGGAATGTGTCGGTCCTCATTTGCTGCAAATGTCATGCAATATTTCTTCTTGATAGACCTTTAGTATGCAATTTAAAATGTTTTTTTTGTATAGTTTTAGAAATATCTTTAAAGCCCGATACACATTCTAGATGTTCTTTAAGGGTATGGTCAAGTTCTGCCGTAAAATTTATTATGCTATGAAAAATGCCAGGATTTTCATATCTTATTGTTTCATTATGCCTCCGCAACGCAAGCTCAAACGCTCCGCAGTCAATAATTTTTGATAAAATATATCTATTTTTTTTACGTCTTCGTTATGTTTTTGAATGTTTGTCCAATATGCAGAATCCAGGTGAGCCTGTACAGGGTGTCCAGTTTTCGATGGTTTTACGGGGTATCTCCGTTATTAGTAAAGATAGACGGATACGGTTTTCGCAGCACTTTTTTGTGAAACAAAAAATGCCGCAATCAGAATTTTTCTAGTCCTCCTTGTTTTTGATATACGGGATGTTTTTGAAAATTTTACATTTTGGGACACCTCCCATATTTAGGTTACCCTGTAGCTTATCAAAGAGAAAACAAATATTCTTTTCGTAGTTTTTTACGTAGAATCCAGTGACGTACTCAGATTTTTTCTACGTTCAATAGTTTCCGAGAAAAAAACAAACTTACTTTTTTTTTAAATGGGTCAACCTATATATTTTTTAATAATATAATTTAGTTTATAACAAGTTTCTTAGAAATAAATAATACATTGTTTTTATTTTTAATATTAATTATAACATTTACGTTTTATTAACAAATATACATTTTTGTTAGTAGGCCATGACGGGATAATTACTGCACAAGAAATATATTTTTAAGTCCTTAATCTAATTAGCAGTTTTATTTCAGTAAAGATAATAACAATGCATAAATCGAGTTGTGTTTTACTACGTAAAACATTAGAAACAAAAGCTGAGAATTTATAGAACTTTCTCATAAATATTGCTCAAATTGTTCTCCATTATGCCTTAGACATGTTTCACACATAGTTCTTATTCGCCTTAATGAATTTAAAATAATAAAAGGCCGCGATTGTAACTTCCTAAATGCCCTTTTAGTGGCATTTTTTAAATCTGCAATTGTTTAGTATTGAATAGAATAAATTTTATTTTCAAGGTATCCTAAAAAATCCAAAAACGACAAGTCGGGTGACCTTGGTGGCCATCTTACAGATCCATTAGTTCCAATTTAGTGGCCTGGGAAATTATTGTTTAAGTAGGCCCTGACAATTAGCGCATTGTGAGCTGGTGCTCCGTCTTGTTGCAGATGCAAGTTATTGAGACCCGCTAAGGGCACGCCTTCTATTATTTCCGGCACAATGTTTTTCCAGAATTTCCAAATACTTATTTGCATTAAGGCTGCCTTATGTCTAGTATAAAACATGATACGTTAAAGCCAAACCTGCCTTGCCGTTCGAGTGAAATATTGCATGCTGATTTTCCTGAGAACAAAACCTCGTATTGTGTCGATTAAATACACCAGCACCGATAAAATGAGCCTCATCGGACCATATAACGGTTCTTTCAAAATTATTTTCCCTGTTGATATTTTGTAAATACCAATTACAGAACTCTATATTGCGCTGTGCATCACCAGGATGTGAGTTTTGTATTAGGTGGAATTTATATGGCTTAAAATTGTTTTTTAAGGATTGTTTGAACTCTTGATTTAACTACTCCGACCGAACCTTCAACCGTTCTGCAAGAACTAGTTGGATTTGTTTCAATTGAAGTTAAAACATTTATTTCACCAGTCTTGCGGTTTTCCTTGTTGTAGATATTAGGCCGAAATTTAGAAAATGAACCGTGTTCAATTAAATTTGATTTCATCCTTAGAAAAATTCTTTTATCCGGCTGTCGTCTTTCGCGATATCTACAAGTAATTTAAGAAATTTAATAAATCTTCATAGAGATACTACAAGAAGGCGTATATTTACCTATTCAAATATACTTCTAATGCTCCATCTGTATTTTCGTTACAATGGACGTAACAAACGAGCATGTCGTATTTATTATTTTCAAAGTTTACATTTTGTGCCATAATTAGGACAAACTGATTTTTTTGCTATTAATTAGATATTTTAAAACAACTTAGAGAACCTGAATACTCTGACAGAAACTAAAGAAGTTTTTAATAGGACATAAATGACTGTGTTCTTCTCTTTTTTTAAATACCCGTCATGGCCTACTAACAGAAAATGTATATTTGTTAATAGAACGTAAATTTGGTGCTTAATATTAAAAATAAAAATAAGGTATTATATATATTTCTGAGTAGCTTGTTATAAACTAAATTGTATTATAAAAAGTATATAGGGTGACCCATTTAAAATTTTTCTCGGAAACTATTGAACGTAGAAAAAATCTGAGTACGTTACAGGATTTTACATAAAAAACTACAAAAAGAACATTTGTTTTCTCTTTGTTAAGCTACAGGGTAACCTAAGTATGGGGGGTGTCCCAAAATGTAAAATTTTCAAAAACATCCCGTATATCAAAAACAAGGATGACTAGAAAAATTCTGATTGCGGCATCCTTTATTTCACAAAAAGTAGCACAGTGCTGCGAAAACCGTATCCTTCTAGCTTTATTAATAACGGAGATACCCCGTAAAACCATCGAAAACTGAACACTGTATATTGACGTTGCCAAATAATGCGAATCGCATTTGATTGTTAATGCGTGTTTTACTTTGTTCATGTTTTTTATTTTGTCACTTAAATTCACGAATCCCTTGCCCCTCTCTCTCTCCACAGCTTTTCATTACGATCAATCCCAATTAAGATACACGGAAAACAATGCTTTTTATCTGAACAACCACTCATCCACTCACTAAGTGTTTTTTATACGTAAGTTCCACAACTCAGTCTTGCCTGATTTAAATTCACAGTATATATAGATACGAATACCGAGAACTAACTGGAACTGAAATAATTTGCAGCACTATAATCGGCCTTTTGTAACAAACCCGGCCGTATATGTTTGGCCGCTCGGCTATTTTAAGGAGAAAATTCGCTGTCAACCTCTTTTAAGCTTTGTGGCTGTCAGTACTCGGCGAATGCATAGAATAGGAGTGGCTGGATGGCTTGATTGTTGTATACGGCATTTGGTGTAGTATTCGATATCGATATTAAATTATACTTAATACGATTTAAAATGTATTAACAGATGGTTTTAGTTAATTTGTGATTTTATTATTAATTTATCCATAGATTTTGTGAGTTTTCTCAGTTTTCGTAGTATAGGTATTAGTCGTTCACATAGATATTGTTTTGTATAAATATATATATTTTAACTTTATTTAGTGTTGCTAATTGCCTTTAAGTGAATAATATATATGGATATTAACGCACCTTCAACCAGTTGTCCGTCTACAAAAAAATATGTCAATTAACATTAAAAGAACGAATAATACTTAAAAATGTATACCATGGAATCCCGGAACGAAATCTTGAACTAACCACATTGGATTCTGCAGAAATATGTGACATTTTAAGGAAACTTTCATCGCGCACTGTTTTCATGGTTTTGAACGGCCTTCATCAACAAAATGACGAAAAAGAAATAGTCGAGGAGCCCAGAAAAGAGGACGGAAAAAAATAATTATATATTAAAAAGAATGATCCTGTATGGTGCCACAAAATACGCCATTCGTCGCAAAGTCCATGAATCTACAATTTAAAAAAATGTTGGCTAAAATTAACGACACATCTTTTTCTAAAATACTTATAATTAATAGTTTTCGAACGAACTCTAAGAGAAATGAATTTTAGGTATATCAAACAAAATCGAAAAAGCCTACTAAAGTCCGTTTCGTTGCAGTTGATAGCTCATATCGAGGGTTGAAGCCATAAAACAACCGTAAACCATAGGCGTTGGTAATTAGTATATTATTATTATAATAGTAATTACCTACTATGCCTTATTTAATAAGAAAATTGGCCTCTGTTCATTGTTAAATATACATTAGGAATATTAGGGTTAAAGTAGGTACAACAGTAGTAATTAGTAATTAAATTTACCTATTTTTGCCTGCTTTTGGATATTATTACGCCATTTGATGTGCGTTTGTCAAACTATGTTTTTAGTGTATTTAGATACTGAACTATCCCAAAGTTGAATTATTTCCTATACTTGTGACAATGGCTTCAAGTTTTTCGCCAACGTGTCTTCGTCAAATTAGCAAGAGTGCATATTCTCTCCGAGAAAAGACATTAATATTAAACGTGCATGATGCTCTAACTCTAGTGCACCAGAAACCTGCAAGTGTTGTTCGTAGCATCATTGCAGAGTGTGCCAATATGGTAGGAGTTGGAGAGGCTACTATATATAGGTTCTTGCGTGAAAGAAAATCTAAGAACCTCAGTGAGCCAAAACCACTCCCAGGAAAGAAACCGTTAGAAATTGACGATTTCATTAAAAATGGTATTAGAAGAAAAGTTCATAGTTTTTATTTTGCCAAGGAAACACCAACTATAGACAAAATTTTACAAGCCATTAACTATGACGAGGACTTACCACAGCTATCACGAACGAAACTATGGAAAATACTTCATGATATGAACTTTCGTTGGGAGAAGCAAAACAGAAAATCTTTTCTTATTGATAGAGCAGATATTATTTGCTGGAGAATCCGAAAATACCGCAGCGAAGGCAAAAACATTTTCTATTCTATTCTATGAAACTTGGCTGAACGAGGGGCACACCGTATCTAAAGTCTGGCAAGATGAAAATGTCCTAAGTTCTCGACAAGCTGTCATGGAAGGCTGGTCAACAGGACTTATTATAACTCATATAGGAAGTTTAAATGGCTTTTTGGATCAAGGATTAGTAGAATTTCAGTCGAATTCTACAAAAGACTACCATGAAGAAACGACTGCTGATGTTTTCGAGGAATATTTTAAGCAAATGATAGAATACATTCCCGTTAATTCTGTAATAGTGATGGATAATGCCAGCTATCACTCTTGGCTAAAAGAGAATCTTCCCACAACTTCATGGAAAAAGGCGGAAATCGTAAACTGGTTACAACGGAAGGAATTGAGTTACGATAATACCATGGTAAAAAAAGAACTTTTGGGTATTGTTGGGCTACATAAATCGCAGTATAAAAAGTATGCTATTGACGAGATGGCAAGAGATTGAGGTATTATAGTGCTCCGTTTACCACCTTATCATTGTGTGCTAAATCCTATAGAATTAATATGAGCTCAAGTAACAGGATATATTGCTAGAAATAACAAAACTTTTAAAATGCAAGAAGTGCGACAACTCTTGCTTAATTCTTTAGCAAATGTGTCATCAGAAAATTGGCAAAACGCCATAAAACATGTTATAGTAGAGGAACAAAAAATGTGGGAACTTGACAACGTAATTGACACAACTATGGAAATTGAGCCTTTAGTAATAAGCGTAGGACATGATGACTCTTCAGATTTTTCTGAGGACGATTTTATCGAGTTATAATTATTAAAATTGTCAATATTTTTTGATCTGTTAATAAATTAGTTTTCTTGTAAAACATTGTATTTATTCTAGAATAAATCAATCAATGGTTATAATTTACCAAAATTCATAAAATCATAAAATCTATTATATTTAAATAAAATAATAAGCGGTTAGATTATATTAAAACCCAACTCTCCGACCATGGTGGGCCGTTTTAATCATTATCCTTTCATTTCATTTTATGGCTCTATTGTTACTTTATCTGTTACCGGGTGGAATAGGTCAAAATTTCTTCATCCTTATGCTAGATGTACGTAAAAAGACCCTTTTATAGGTAAAATATTTTAAGCCACCCGAGCCTTGTTTTGAATCTTTAATGAAGGTATCGAGCTATCAACGGCAACGAAACGGACTTTAATTGAAAAAAATTACATTATTGTATGGCGGCGAAAACTTGAAAAAAATACGGTAGTTTCGGTAAAAAGTTGTATTCTTATTACCCACGCTTTGACAAGACTTAAAAAAGAGACTTCAAATTTTACAAAATAATTGTGTCAGATTTATATATGGTCTTAGAAAGTAGGATCACATTGGCACAGAAAACTATAAACTATTTGGTTTTCTGGGACATTTTATTGTACTTTCGCAATTTAAAATCGCTTAACATGGAGAATACATTTAAATATCATCTTGTTAGTTTTACCAACAGGGCACTTATGTTGGATATAGAACAGATCAGCAGCAGAGAACATTTCGTAATAGTAAAGTCAACCCTGACTTTACCCCGTCATAAAACTGCATTTTTTCAAAGAAGCTTTTCTTACAATGCTGTCCATTATTAAAATTCTTTGGGCACTAACTTGAGGGAGTGTTGTGTGAAAGCTTGTACAATGTGAGATAAACAGTATTTTTTGGATCATTAAATATATAATGTGAAATACAGTGGCGTGTTTACCATGGAAGCTAGGGAAGCACAGCTTCCCCTAAACGATTTACTTAAAAAAATAATTAATCCAATATAATCCTACTAGAGCTTACAATTAATTTTTAAAATTGTCCTAAATTTTATTTGTAAATCGGGCGAATCCGACCGCATTTTCATAAAGCACCCTTTATCAAAGAACTCCATAATCTAATTCTCTGCCTCGGTGACTACTTCACGGTGATGCCCGATTGATTTCGAGACTTACCGACGCCACAGTTCCATTAGAGATGGCTCCATACGGCCTAAAGTCCGTCGGGCCTCATCTGATGTATTCGGCTTCGCTCGGTGGGGCAGGCCAATGAGATGCCCCGAACAGAATAAACTGGAGATCATTGGTGAATTAACAGGGTATTATTGACGTGCAGAGAATTTTTGTATGCAGGAACACGCTGACGTTCTCAGGCATCCATAAAAACCAATGACGTACGGAACTGGACAGTGCACGACAATTCAAATTTATTAAACAAGCCAATAAAATTAACAATAATACAAATAATGTGTTAATAATGGTCTTATGTACCATTTAGAATTGATTTCTGTAGTGTTTTTTGGGGGTGCGTAGCTCGTGAATAGAGTGTTTTGTGAAATAAGAAGCCGATGTTATATGTACACTTAAACTGTATTTACATTAACATTACAATATATACAAAATGACTAAACGTGGTATCGTTCGCGGTCTCAGAGTGCCAAACGTATTGAAAAGGCTAGCTGAGATGAACTGTCTATATTTTGTTTTGCCTTTTGGAAAAAGGTACC
Organism: Polydrusus tereticollis; assembly: GCA_963920685.1. Lineage (NCBI taxonomy): Eukaryota > Metazoa > Arthropoda > Insecta > Coleoptera > Curculionidae > Polydrusus > Polydrusus tereticollis. The sequence continues at coordinate 24,736,359 of OY987328.1, forward strand.
CAAAAGGCGTCGACAATAAACTTTTAAGAGATGCCCTGGAACTACCGTTAGAGGCCTGCTTTATTGCCTGTACTGTTTATTAAGTTTATTACTCCCGATCCCTGATCGGAGGGTTGAAGCCGTAACGGATGGTCAAAATGAGATGCACATGTTTTAATGCCATTTCTCGGGAAGGTACGCCACCTTGACCAGCTAATACATACAAAATAATTTGTTTGTCACATTATATTTCCATGTATGTCCGCTACAGTTTTAAAATAAGTAAATACTTTTTCGCCATTTGATCAAACCCGTCAGATACGGAAGGCGCTGTCCCATTCTCTATATGTCTATGGTTATACCCGACCAAGGAATTTTGAAAATGTACGAAATGTATGGCCTTATTCAAACATTAATTGAATGGTCCTTTCAATTAAAAGCAGTTCCTCAGTATACTTACACGGAAGCAGCTATTTGTAACTAATTTAAAAAAATTTTGAAGGTTATGTTAAAGAAGCCTATTTTTTTGTTCAAGCCGATTGCTGAAATTGACTCTAGTCGTCATGAATGCCTTTTTAAGAACATTCTACTCCTGTTTAATGGGTCTACGATGTCGGTAGACCGTTTCAATGCTGAAAAATGTTCATTTGAAATTCCGGTTTTCTAACGATTTTTTATTGACATGTTGAACCTTTCAGATTTACGTTACTTGAAATTACCTTAGTCTTATTGGCTATAAAGTTTCCAAAGCATAAAAATAGTATCGCAAAAGTGTAAAAAAATATTAGTGGGCACTTAACACATTGGGAAAAATAAATAAAACAAAAACATTGTTTTAACAAAAAATATAATTAAATTTACCAATAGGGGCATGTGCTTAACTATGCACAGAAAAAAAGGAAACAAATTACCATGCATACCTACCTATAATTAGAGAAAAAAGCTTTAAAAAAGAAATATACTTAGGCGAAAATATAATAAATAACCTACTTAAATCAATGCTAAAATTGCTAAACCGAACAAATAGTAACTGCAGGTATTGTCACATACAATAATATTGGTAATACAATAATACAAACACTCACAGCAAATTATTAAAATTAGTACCCTCACTGTATATTCAATTAACAAAAATATGTTCGAAAGGTACACTCAATACAATTAGCCACCGAGCAATAAAAGGTATGGCCAATAATTAAGGATCAAGTAGATTGGATCAAAATAGGGTCAAAAGGTCATGAAATATCCTGTCATATGTCACCCATTATTGAGCTACAGTCTTCAAAAGAAAAGCCATAATTTGGCAAGCTGTAGCTCAGTAATAAGAGGACAGCGGACAAAATATGTCATGTCCTTGTGACCCTATATTTTCATCCAATCTACACGCTCCTTAATTATTGGCCATTACCTCTTAGGATATCATGTAGATAAGTAATAAACTTAATATTAATAGTTGTTATAATTCTGTAAAAAAAAATAGCACAACCGTTACGAATTGTAAAGAAAGAGTCACTGGGTTGATGTTCGGGCAGCTAGGAATCTGCAAGAAGTGTGGTTGCCTTGAAACAGCCCTAAAAGTACCTTCAATGAACTTTAACTGTGACTTCCAAATGATGAAATGAATGAATGAAATTCCAGTTGTTCATGCCCAATCTTCACCAGTATTTATACAGAACCTGAAAAATTAAACAATCCATTAGGACTTTATGATACCTATCCCATTCCATTGGCACAATTGGAATGTTATCGAGGCCACTCACCTGATTACTGAATATAAAATTGCTTCCAAATTCTCTAAATTTGCAAGGATATTTGATATTGTTGCCTGGCTCCACATACATTTTTGCATTCTCTGAGTTTCTAAAACAAAAAAATTATTTTAGTTCCACTGAGAAAAGTTTTTAATGAAAAAAAACTTTACTGCAAGTAGGTATTTTAAATCGATTTTTTTACCTTTTGTAGCAGTCCACTTGTAAATATTTTTTAAAGGGCTCCTCTCTTTGACACAGTTTTATATTCAGCTGCCCCAGTATTCTTTTTTGTCTTCTCTGGGATCGTTGTGCGACAAACATTCAGGACTGCAAATCTTTATTTTTGGTTTTGCCGTACATCCAAGTCTGATTGTGTAAAGTTCTTTCGTTTTTTCTAACATCCATTACGTACACTAACTTTTAAAAACTTAACAATAATAAATAACCAAATTAAAACTGTATAATTTTAATGTAGTTCCTACTAAAAATCCCAAAACACAATATAAGAAGTTAGGTTAGCAACGCTTAGCTGTCCCGAATAGTTTTTTCTTAAAGACAACGGACCACGCCACAAATGGAGGAAAAAAGATCGCATGCGTGTCCTGTCTTTGTTTGCCGGCTTCCCGCGGTCTGCCATCACGATTTCCGATTACACCCGAAGAGACGTTCGTGCGGTAGGCCTTTTCAAATTTAGTCCTCGTGTGGCGATCCCTTCCATTAGGGACAAAAAAGAATACTGGGGCAGCTGAATATAAAACTGTGTCAAAGAGAGGAGCCCTTTAAAAAATATTTACAAGTGGACTGCTACAAAAGGTAAAAAAATCGATTTAAAATACCTACTTGCAGTAAAGTTTTTTTTCATTAAAAACTTTTCTCAGTGGAACTAAAATAATTTTTTTGTTTTAGAAACTCAGAGAATGCAAAAATGTATGTGGAGCCAGGCAACAATATCAAATATCCTTGCAAATTTAGAGAATTTGGAAGCAATTTTATATTCAGTAATCAGGTGAGTGGCCTCGATAACATTCCAATTGTGCCAATGGAATGGGATAGGTATCATAAAGTCCTAATGGATTGTTTAATTTTTCAGGTTCTGTATAAATACTGGTGAAGATTGGGCATGAACAACTGGAATTTCATTCATTCATTTCATCATTTGGAAGTCACAGTTAAAGTTCATTGAAGGTACTTTTAGGGCTGTTTCAAGGCAACCACACTTCTTGCAGATTCCTAGCTGCCCGAACATCAACCCAGTGACTCTTTCTTTACAATTCGTAACGGTTGTGCTATTTTTTTTTACAGAATTATAACAACTATTAATATTAAGTTTATTACTTATCTACATGATATCCTAAGAGGTAATGGCCAATAATTAAGGAGCGTGTAGATTGGATGAAAATATAGGGTCACAAGGACATGACATATTTTGTCCGCTGTCCTCTTATTACTGAGCTACAGCTTGCCAAATTATGGCTTTTCTTTTGAAGACTGTAGCTCAATAATGGGTGACATATGACAGGATATTTTATGACCTTTTGACCCTATTTTGATCCAATCTACTTGATCCTTAATTATTGGCCATACCTTTTATTGCTCGGTGGCTAATTGTATTGAGTGTACCTTTCGAACATATTTTTGTTAATTGAATATACAGTGAGGGTACTAATTTTAATAATTTGCTGTGAGTGTTTGTATTATTGTATTACCAATATTATTGTATGTGACAATACCTGCAGTTACTATTTGTTCGGTTTAGCAATTTTAGCATTGATTTAAGTAGGTTATTTATTATATTTTCGCCTAAGTATATTTCTTTTTTAAAGCTTTTTTCTCTAATTATAGGTAGGTATGCATGGTAATTTGTTTCCTTTTTTTCTGTGCATAGTTAAGCACATGCCCCTATTGGTAAATTTAATTATATTTTTTGTTAAAACAATGTTTTTGTTTTATTTATTTTTCCCAATGTGTTAAGTACCCACTAATATTTTTTTACACTTTTGCGATACTATTTTTATGCTTTGGAAACTTTATAGCCAATAAGACTAAGGTAATTTCAAGTAACGTAAATCTGAAAGGTTCAACATGTCAATAAAAAATCGTTAGAAAACCGGAATTTCAAATGAACATTTTTCAGCATTGAAACGGTCTACCGACATCGTAGACCCATTAAACAGGAGTAGAATGTTCTTAAAAAGGCATTCATGACGACTAGAGTCAATTTCAGCAATCGGCTTGAACAAAAAAATAGGCTTCTTTAACATAACCTTCAAAATTTTTTTAAATTAGTTACAAATAGCTGCTTCCGTGTAAGTATACTGAGGAACTGCTTTTAATTGAAAGGACCATTCAATTAATGTTTGAATAAGGCCATACATTTCGTACATTTTCAAAATTCCTTGGTCGGGTATAACCATAGACATATAGAGAATGGGACAGCGCCTTCCGTATCTGACGGGTTTGATCAAATGGCGAAAAAGTATTTACTTATTTTAAAACACTACAGAAATCAATTCTAAATGGTACATAAGACCATTATTAACACATTATTTGTATTATTGTTAATTTTATTGGCTTGTTTAATAAATTTGAATTGTCGTGCACTGTCCAGTTCCGTACGTCATTGGTTTTTATGGATGCCTGAGAACGTCAGCGTGTTCCTGCATACAAAAATTCTCTGCACGTCAATAATACCCTGTTAATTCACCAATGATCTCCAGTTTATTCTGTTCGGGGCATCTCATTGGCCTGCCCCACCGAGCGAAGCCGAATACATCAGATGAGGCCCGACGGACTTTAGGCCGTATGGAGCCATCTCTTCCATTATACTGTGCCGACGCGCCATTCGCGCTGCGCCGCCTCCCGTTGTTGGAAGCGATTGGGAAGCAGCGTACTGCCGTATATTGTTTTAATGCATCAAACAAATTGTAGTTGCGCGTGTCTAGGCGAAATTTAAAACCGTGCATAAATATTGGGAAAAGTACGCTGTTTTCAAACAGATTATTATTTTAATTATGGATCCTGTTGCTAGTTCAAGTTCGGCTGAAAGTGAAAATAGACTTTTGTGTGAGTGTATTGTGTGTCAGATAGTGGTAAAAGGATTTTCCACTTATATTTTTGAGGAAAATTCGAAATATCATCCCCGATGGGGAAAAAATTTCAAATTTTCTGTTATTAAAATATTTAAAAATATATTTTAAATTGATGCACTTTATATGCGTAATAATTTGTCAAGATTTACCCAAAAAAGGGCGTGGCACCCCAAAAACTTTCGCCTTCGGCGCAAGATACCGCAACACTTTCGGTGGCCCTGGTTACAGCTTCCCATTGTGTTAAAGTCTGGGCACGCCACTGGTGAAATACTATATTTAAAATATCAAAAATAACTACGCCTATAATTATTAATTCATATTGTTATCTAGGACTTGTTACTTGTTACTTGTTAGTTGAGTAGGTATGTTCCTTTATTTTCTCATTGAACTTATATTATATTATTTTGTTACATACAGTGTGTCCACGGATTGACTATCGAAGAGGAAAAACTTTTTTATTTGTGGGTTTATGAAAAAAAGTTATTTTTCATAAAAACTCCTGCTTGTTCTCAAACGACCAAAAAGCATATTATTTTTTCGAATTTATATACCGGGTGTTCAGAATTTAGAAAAATATAAAAAAAAACTAAGAACAAAGTACCCTTATGTGTAAAGATAGGATAAAAAGTAATTAGTAAAAGTTGTTGTGGCTGAAAACCTATGTCTCATTACCAAGTTTGACTTATTAGCTAAATGTACAGAGACCGGCAAAAAGTTCCAACTCATAAAATATGATTTGATAACGCATTTCGCAAATTAGTTAGTCTTTAGAAGGTATTATTCTGTAAAATCTTTATCTTTATACGAGGTATTGTCGAAAACGGCTAAGTAACTACCCATATTATTAAAAAATCAATTCGTTTTAAAATAAAACCGTGCACTATTCATAATTAAACGAATTTAATAGAGAACGAATGAAGAGTAAAAAATTTTCTTAAACAAATGTAAGTGAAAAAAGGCAGGTTATCAGTAAAAAAAAACTATTCAAAGGTTTCTCCACCAACCTCCTCGCATCTTAGGGGTTTCTTAATAAATGCTTTATATGTATGTGTTTCGTATTTCTTGCAATGGGATAGCTTGAATCGCTTCTCTAATTCTAATTTTTAAATTATCAAGATCCGGTTCCAATTGAGATGCATACACTTTCTGGGTAAGGTAGCCCCACAAGTAAAAATCCATTATTGTAAGGTCGGGACTTCTTGGCGGCCAAGGGATTGGTCCATATATCCAGGGCCGTAGCTAGGCGTTACCCATGGGGGGGGGGGGTTTAGGTAAGAAAACTCTGGCAATTTATTAGAATTATTATTAAAATTTACGGTGGTTAACAAGGTAGAACTGAACATTCGTTGTTATGGGGGGGGGGGTTTGAACCCCCTAAACCCCCCCCCTTATCTACGGCCCTGCATATATCCCAATCCAGCGCTCCGGAAACTGTCGATTCAACCATTCCCGCACAATAACAGTGGAATGCGCAGGATGACCACCTTGTTGAAAATATGCAGTTCGCCTGTCAATAAGTGGCATATTATTTAAATATTGAAAAAAAACTGTATTTAGCATTTCTAAATAACTATGCTGATTCATATTTGCTTCAAAGAAGTACGGTCCAATTATTCCGTTGTACGTAACTGCACACCAAACGTTAACTTTCTTGGAGCACTGTCTTCTGCAATGAATTCGAAAATGGGGATTCTCAGTTGACCAGTAACGTAGATTTTGGGAACTAACCACTCCATTAGTTGACAAAGTAGCTTCATCGGAAAAAATAATATGAAAAAAGTTTCTATTTTGTAAGTATTTCTGACCAACCCATAAACAAAAATCAAGTCTTTTTGCATCATCATTCGCTTCTAGAGTATGAACAAATTTAGGTTTATATGGCGTGACTTTATTAGCTTTAAAAATTATTTGCAAATATGATTTACTAATGTTTCCAATTTGGGATGCTCTGATCCTTAGCGATGTTTTGGGAAAATGCCGAACGGAATCCAGCGCAATAGTTGCCCCAACATTTTCTTCTTTATTGATGGAAGTTTTCTTCTTTTTAATATTTAAAACGCTTCCTGTTCTTCTAATATTTTCTCCTAAACCATAACATTTTTAATTTGTTAAATACGTCGCTCCGCGATTACAATCGTCCGTTGTCATCGAAACGTATACTATAAAGATTTTACAGAATAATACCTTCTAAAGACTAACTAATTTGCAAAATGCGTTAATTTAAATCAAATCTTATTTTATGAGTTGGAACTTTTTGCCGGTCTCTGTACATTTAGCTAATAAGTCAAAACTTGGTAATGAGACGTAGGTTTTCAACCACAACAACTTTTACTAATTACTTTTTATCCTATCTTTACACATAAGGGTACTTTGTTCTTAGCTTTTTTCATATTTTTCTAAATTCTGAACACCCGGTATATAAATTTGAAAAAATAATATGCTTTTTGGTTGTTTGAGAACAAGCAGGAGTTTTTATGAAAAATAACTTTCTTTCATAAACCCGCAAATAAAAAATTTTTTCCTCTTCGATAGTCAATCCGTGGACACACTGTACATATTATCCACATTTATTTAGATATAAATCTTCTATTAACTCTATGATGTGGGTTAAACTTCGCCCTTAATATTATAATTTAATTTGAAATATTGCAAATGAAGACGCTTAATAAATAATAATAAATAAATATTAAACCGACAAAACATATGGCTTAATAAAGGGAACACGGTTGAGTATGTATAGCACGATCTAAATATTTAAAAGTATAGGCAGACATTTATGGATGGATTATCGCAAGGACTAAAAAATCCTAGTGGAATAGGTCGTCACCCTATAGGATCAGTTTCTACGGATTAATGAAATAAATTTAATTTATAAAAAAGGTGACGTTCGACGAAATTTAATAATTTATTATTTTTTGAAATGCACACACCACGGGAATTTATTCCCCTGACGTCGCACAACCCGGAACTCTCTATACGCTAATGATAAGTGACTGACAGAAATTTTGGACTTGGAGTATAGGTAGTAGGTATCAATGTGTATAATATCTCTTTTTCATATTTTTTATATTTCTTGGCGAAGCCCTTGTTAATATTAACTATCAAAATGTTTGGTTATAATAAGAATTAATAGGTATCTCTCAAGCGAACCGCCCCCGTTTGATTTGTTCCCATATGCGCATTAAAGTCATCTGATACCTTTCTTTGATTAATTATTTTATTTAGGGTATATTCAAGCCTCAAGGTGAGAATTTTTTCTTAGTGACGTTGTTGGTGTATCAATATAGCCTATAAAACGTATTATAATTTCTATATTATGTAATAAACAAATATTTAAAAACAACAACAGCTCAGCTTTCAAATTTCTAAATATACTTTTTTAGGGTGACATTGCTCTTCTCAATGCCTGGCGGCGTTGACAGTTCAATCTGTTGCAAATATGGAGAGTCTCAAATCCTTTGTTGTTGCAAACCTACCAAAAACAATTCAGTGTTTCTATGCTAAAATGTGATGACAATGGCGGCAAGTATAGGGTAGTCAAAAAGTTATCTATACAGTAAAAACGTAAAGATTGGAACAAATTCATTTAAAATTCATGTGTTTTTATTTAGAAAAAAGCTCAGACCTGTCAATTTTTTACTTTTATTGTGCATTATTGGAAGCTTATTTCATGAATACAGGCTGTCCCAAAAACAAGTTATGCCGGTTTACTTTATTTTTTTAAATGGATACCCATATTTTATGACATTTTTTTGGATTCTGCGTATAATACTAAACATATTTCATGAAATATGTCATATATTTAATTTCAGCTGTTTGCGAGGATACTGCGTTTTAACTTTAAACAACAACACATTATTTATTAGCGAAAAGAAAAGAAAATTCAAAAGAAATTAAAAGTCATCAAATGTTGGAAATGTCCTCCACCAACAGTCTGGCAGTACCCGAGACGATCTTTAAATTCTTGCAAAACGTTATTAACGACGTAAGGTTCTATCAATCTTATTTCGCCTCTTATTCTGTTCTTTTAATCTTCAATAAGTTTGGTCGATTAACATACCTATTACCTTAGACTTAAGATAATCCCACAAAAAAAATCTAAAGGGGTTTAATCTGGAGATCTGGCCGGTCATTCAATTGGACCTCGTATGCCAATCCATCGTTCGGGAAAAACTGTATTAAGGTGCTTACGTACACGGCGGGTCTAATGGGTCAGAGCTCCGTCTTGCTGATACCACAAAAAAATTATTCGGTGCATCAGGATCTTCTGGATTGGGGTACAGTATGGCAAGGCACGGTACTAGATCATTTTCTAAAAACTCTAAAAAGGGTCCTAAAATTCGATTTCAACAATGCCCGCCCAAACATTAACTTTTTGAGGATATTGCGTCTGAGATTCCATTATCCAGCATGGATTTTGTGTAGCCCAATACCCATTTAAACAAAACGTTGCCTCATCCGAAAATGTAATTCGTTTCGAAAGCTGTCGATGATTATTGGCACATATTCATTATTATCTCGCAAAATTGGACTCTTCTGTCTGGATCATCTTCATTGAGTTCATGAACCAATTGGACTTTGTAAGGATGGAATTTATTTTTGTCTAAATATTTTATTATTTTAATAAGTGCCCGATATTTTATAGGACGATTCCTCAGTTATTTATAAGGTGAAAAGTTCATATAAACATTGGTCCGCATGCCCTTCATTTTTAAGATACAGGGTGTTACAATTTTTATTATGGGGAAAAAAATATGTACGCCACTGCCGTTTTCTTTTTTGATAACACTGTTATGTAGGCACTGTATTGGCTAATGCAAAGTAAATTTTTATAATTTTTTGATTTCGGCTTTGTTTAGGAGATAACTGCAATTTTATCAAACCCTGATATGAGCATAGCGATATGCAAATAAATGTCATTTATTTTCTTATTATTAATTTTCTCGAGAACAGTTGTTCGTATCGACTTCTACCAAGTATGCCTTTTCACGTAAAAATAGGGACATCTATTTTTTCCTTAAATATGTAATACAAGCACGTATAAAAAAGTTATGACTCCTCAAGAATAAAAAGACTAGTAGGAGTAGTGGGTGGCGCCCTCTACAAGTGGGAGCCATACTAACATCAAATTCGAATTTCGCATTTCAAAAAACCCCTATTAGATACCAATTTTCGTTCAAATATAGACATTATTTTAAAAATTATTTATGGAAAACAAAAATAAAATTAAATTTTTAACACCCTGTCTCTCCAAAATTAAGGGCTTGCGAACCTATGCTTATATTAACTTTTCACCTTATGAATAACTGGGAAATCGTCCTGTAAAATATCGGACACTTATTAAATAATACCCTGTATACAGGGTGTCCCGAAATTAAGGGGCAATACGTTACCACCATATTCTCCGGCTAAAAATAGCAGAATTTTTTTATATATGGACATAAGTGCAGAAATGTTTGTTAAGGGAGCTACCCCTTCTCGAATGGGGAACCCAGAAATCGTTTTTTTCTTAAATATGTTTCTTATAAACTTTTAACGATAATCAGTTTCTGAATTCAGAATTTCAAAAATTTTGTCATAGGCGTCACGTTAAGGGTTAAAATAATCCCATTTTTTCAACCAGTCGTTTTTTTTTTATTATTTTCTTAATAATTATGAAATTTCAAAGTATTCTGCGTAAAAAAGGTACCCTTAGTTCACCTTGATAAGACTTACAGTTTGTGAGCAAAATCATTTTAAAGAAAATCACGTCCATAAAAGAGTTAATTAATAAAATTATTCTTAAAGCTTTTATATCAAAAATGTACTAAAAACTACAAAATTGATGAAAGTAAATGCTTTTATAATAATACGCAGTCAGCTCTTGCGCCTTTTACGAAAGTAAATAAATTGAAAACGAAATAAATATGACAACTTATTTAGAGAGTAATAATGCGATATGAAATAGGGTTAACAAAATTTTTTTAAAGAATAAAATTTAAATTTAAATCAAGAACTACTACTTGAGAAGGTGTTCAAATAGACCCCCATTTTCTCTGATACAAAGTCCAGCTCTACGGCGAATGATGTGAGATGCCCAAAGAATCTGAAAAGGATTTTTTCTTACTTCATTTCCAGCTTGAAAAATTCGCTGAAGCAGATCCTCACGGGTATCCACCTTCGTTGCATAAACTACGTTGCACATATGACCTCAAAAATAATAATCGAGTGGATTTAATTCCGGCGATCTCGCTGGCCAGGTTACTGATCCACCTCCGCCTATCCACCTTTCAGGATAATTTTTATCTAACCAGTTACGAACAGGCCCTCCAAAATGGGCAGGGGCATCGTCGTGTTGGAAATACATCCCCAACCTGGACCTTAAGGGTAGTTTGTCCAACAGTCCTGCTAACTGATTTTGAAGAAAAGCCAAATATCTCTCGCTGCCGCGCTGGTTAAATTATTGGGCATTTCAATTATACCAATTAACTGATTTCCAATAATTCCCGCCCACAAATTGACGGAGAACCTATATTGACAATTAGTTTTTTGGACTGCTCTTGGATTTTCATCGTGTCAAAAGTGAGTGTTACGAGTATTAAACACTTTAGTTCTACTAACACACAAAATTTTGATTAGCAAATTTTGATGTCCTGAAATCCACCGACATAACTCGATTCTGAGTGGGCAGTCTCTTGGCAATAGCTTTTGAACCCTCTGGTAATGATATGGGTGAAGACCTTGCATCTGAGTCATTCTTCCTATCTAAAATAAATATTCGTTATAATTATGGATAGCAATATGGTAAAGTAAAACGCATTAAGTACAATTGATTTCGGGATGCTGACTTCTATAGCCAATGGTCTGAGTCCAATTTGAGGATTATCTACTATTTGTTGAAGTGCATTTTCCAAATCATAGTCCCCCCTAGGTCGTCTTTGCCCACGAAGGCGTTCAAACGAACCATTCTCCATCAAATTTCTATGAACCCTCTTAAGTACTTTGCGTCCATGAAGTCTCCGTTGCGGAAAGCGGCTGCGATATTCCTGTACCGCAGCAAAGGAACGTCCATTATAATCCGTATACATCCGTATACAAAATGGATATCGTTAAGTTCGTGGCTTAAAAAATTTTGCATTTTCTCACCTATTATGTCTAATTTTACAACAGTAATAACAGCAGACAATATTTGACATAGAAATGTCAAAGGAAACGGATATGAATTTTCATCCATGACCTTCTATTCACAAATTTCACTTTGATTATTGATCTACTTTATAGACGTGATTTTCTTTAAAACGATTTTACTCAAAAACTGTAAGTCTTATCAAGGTGAACTAAGGGTACCTTTTTTACGCAGAATACTTTGAAATTTCATAATTATTAAGAAAATAATAAAAAGAAACGACTGATTGAATAAATGGGATTATTTTAACCCTTAACCACCCCGGTATGTTACCCCTATGACTAAATCTTTGAAATGCCGAATTCAGAGACTGATTTATCGTTAAAAGTTTATAACTATACCTAATTTCAAAATTTAATTATAAATAGGTTCGAAAATATTAAAAAAAAGAACGATTTCAGGGTTCCCCATTCGAGGAGGGGTACCTCTCTTGACAACATTTTTGCACTTATGTCCATATGAAAAAATTCTATTATTCTAGCCGGAGAATATGGTGGTAAAGTATTGCCCCTTAATTTCGGGACACCCTGTATATTGCCAACAAACAAGCTATTCAGCATAAATAATACATTAATAGAAAATATACATTTCTGGTGTAGATATGTCGACGACGTGTTTTGTGTTTGGACAGGCACGGAACGATAACTACAACAATTTTTTAATTTACTGAATAATAATAATAATAATAATAGAGGTCTTTATTCATAAATGATACAATCAAAGTATTACATTTTGTTATTGGGCGAGGTTCAGTTCACCCTGTTTACAATATATGCAACAAGGCATCTGTTCAACTAACCCATAACCAAACTATAACTAGTGAAATAACCATAAGGAAAATAGTAGACGAGATAAACGTAAACTAATAAATTATATTTTATCTTTAAAAGTGGAGAGTATTACTAAAAACAACAATTCATTGCCCAGGCCGCACTTTCTATTATGATTGCGCACCAAGTTTTTAATAAATAAAATTTCCAAAAACAGGTGCTGACATAGCATAAACATTAGGAAGAGCGTTCAATAAATTGACAATGTTGTGCGAGAAGGATCGCTTAAAAACCTGCGATCTATATTGTGGTATTGTAAGCCTACCCTTAAACCTAATATTAATATTATGTACCTACGTCTGTACGAAATCAAATATTTTGATAGAGATATGTTGGAAACTTATTTTTTATAATAGCATGATAGTGGCAAATCATATGCGAATAACTCCTCTGGTACATGCTTAACCAACCATTATCTTTAATTTTATGAGTAATGTGCTCTCGGTTTTTTATGCCAAATATAAGCCGTAAGCAAGAATTTTGTATTTTTTGTATTCGTCTTGAATCATATTCGGTCAAGCATGGACCATAAACGCCATCACAGTAATTGAAGTGGGAAAGCACAAGTGCATCACACAACATAGACTTTACATTCCTATTAAGGATATATCTATTTTGATAAATAAGTTTTAAGTTGCAGTAAGCTTTCTGAATGCACCTATTTACATGTGCAGCAAACCTCAACTCACTGTCAACATACAGACCCAAATTCTTCACCACAGGATCCAACTTAATATTGTGACCTTGACCTTGAACGCCAATATCATGACTGTACCGTTCGATAAACCGTTGTTTTTCTAATTTTCCTCCAAAAACCACTGCCACAGTTTTATTAAAATTTAATTTCAAGCAATGATTACTACTAAATTCACTAACCTTGATCAAATCAAAATTGACTGCGGCGACAGCCTGTGGTGCTTCATCCGGATAAAAGGACAAGTACATCTGAGTATCATCGGCATAGAAATGATAACTGCATGACAGAAAGACTGAAGAAAATGATGACGTATAAAATGTAAATAATCTTGGGCCCAAGATTGAGCTCTGTGGAACACCATTAGTGACATCTAAAAATTCCGAGATTTTTCTATTATAACATACTAATTGTTTTCTGTCATGCAGATAATTTGTCATGAGCCCTATTGCTTGATCGCTGAAACCCACATAACTATACATTGCTTTTAAAATATCACAATCTAACGTATCAAACGCCCTTAATAATCAAAATAATAAGATTCAATTCACCATAGAAAAAGAAATAAACAACTCAATAAATTTTCTAGACCGCACCATAAAAAATTACAATAATCAATTAAACTATCGAATCTATAGAAAACCTACCACAACAGACACAATTATATCAGCGGACTCTAAACAACCCCAACAAACCAAATTAGCAGCCTTCCACAGTATGCTATATATAGACTAGACAACATCCCTCTATCAGACAGTGAGTATAAAGAAGAACTAGACATAATAAAACCCATAACTACAAACAACGGCTACGAAATAAAAATCATTAACAAAATAGTAAAGAAAAAACTAAGACAAAAAAACACAAAGACTTCTCTACCATGGACACCCCAATCCAACTAAATCCAAATACTGTTCGATTAATTCAACTGGCAATACAAGCCAAAAAATTTGTAAAAAACTAAATAATTTCAACATCACTCCTATATAAGTAAATATAAACAACTTAAGTAGACACTTATGCAATTCTAAAATAGAAACGAAGGATAAACTCTTATAACGCGGAATCTACCAAATAAATTGTGACAACTGGGATGCAATCTATATTGGACAAACAAGCAGAAACTTCAAAACTAGACTGAAAGAACATAAAACTTCTATTAAAAAAAAAAACAAAATAAAACAGGTATAGCCAACCACTGCATAAAAGAAAACCATTCAATTTCAAATAAAGTAAAACCTATTCATATCCAAAACAAAAGAAAAAATTGAACCTTCTAAAATCTCTTACAATCAAAAAAGCAATAAAAAACTAAAGTAGTGTTGTCAACAATCAAACAGAAATACCTTCAAGTGCTAAACCATTTATCAACAGCATAATAAAGTAAGATACAAAATATTTTTTGATAACCGCCTATATAACAATAGGAAAAACCCACAATGTATCAATCCACTGTAACCCCTGTTCTTAATTACTTTATTACTTATTAATACCTTACATTATAATTTAGATAAAAAAAAAGTCCATCCGAACATATTTCGTTTGACCTAATAACTGCAATAATAGTTTTTTTCTACGAGTGACCGCAAAGAAGCTACTTTGCGCACACTTTTGCATACGCAAAGTAGCACTTTCCCGCACACTGTGCGGGAAATTTTTTTTCCCGCACACTTATTTTAAAGCAAAATTACCATATTATAGACGCGTTTTTTTCTTATATTTTATAATTTTTTTAGATATTTATACAAAAATATTGTAACAAGACAAAGTTGACAGGTGGTTTATGTGTTGCCTTATAAACTATACCGAAGTATTGTGCCGTGCGGCTCAAAATTTTTTTGAAATCTGCATTATTATATTTTCCTCTAATTTTGTTCAAGTTAAAAAAAATCAAGTATTTTTGTGTCAAATGCGGTTTGTTCCCTTAGCAACCAAAATACATTGTCATACAACGCTTTCATGTCAGTTTAGAGGTCTTCTTCAAAATTTTCACTAGCATTTTCACCTATTTAAAATAAAAAAAACTGTTTTAAAAATGGATATCACTGAAGAAGAACTTCCAGAAGATGTCCTAGAAGCCGCCAACATGGCTAGTTTGCAATTGCTGCCTGCCAAATCGCGAGAAAAATACGAGAAACAGTACGAGTTGTTTTCCAAATGGTGCGAACAAAGGGGGATAAAAACGTTAAAGGAAGAGGTACTTTTAGCCTACTTTCTTAAGTTAAGCAAAGAATTTAAACCTAACACAATGTGGTCAAAATATTCAATGCTCAAAAATGTAATAAAAATAAAAAGAGACATCGATATTGGTGAATTTTATAAGCTCACTGCATTTCTGAAAAAGCAGAATATTGGGTTTAAACCAAAAAAAGCAAAAATATTTACGAAGGAAGAAATATTCAGTTTTATTAATTCGGCACCAGATGAAATTTACCTTTTAATTAAAGTTGCCACTATTTTTGGACTTGCCGGCGCATGCCGAAGGGAAGAGCTAGCAAATTTAACCACTGCCGATATTGAAGATAAAGAAAACCTCATAATTGTCAAAATTAGGAATTCAAAAAATCATACAGCAAGAAACTTTATAATATCGGAAGAAATTCATAACGGAGCCTACCTGCAACTGTACAGAAAATACAAAAGCTTACGCCCGATAACGTCAAACAACCGTTTTTTCTTAGTCTACAAAAAAGATAAATGCGTTTCACAATGTGTTGGAGTAAATAGTTTCGGAAAGATGCCTTCTGAAATAGCTGCCTTTTTGAAACTGCCAAATCCGGAACTCTATACAGGGCACAGTTTCAGAAGGTCATCAGCAACGTTACTGGCCAATTCTGGAGAAGGAATCACTGACATAAAACGTTTGGGGGGTTGGAAATCTACTGCGGTAGCTGAGGGATACATGATACATCGATGAGTCCACAACTTATAAAAAAGGGCTAAGCAACAAAATTTTAAGCTGCAGCCCTAAAAAATGTGAAGCAGTTCCAAGTACTTCAAAGAATGGATCCATTTATTCCTTTTGCAACACGACAGTACTGATGAACCAGGAAATGACATCTACTACAACATTTTCACCTCTAGTTGCTAGATCTGCAATAAATGTAGAAAAAGCGACCAACTGCACATTCCATATTAATGTAATTAATAATAATAAATAGGCAATTTAGGTATAAGTAGTTATAAGTTGTTTTTGATGTCAATAAAAATTTAAAATTAAAAAAATAGTTGTTTTTGATGTCAATAAAAATTTAAAATTAAAAAAATATATAGTTATTTCACTCGTAGAACAAATATTGTTCCTAACACGTGCGCAAAGTAGTTTTCCCGCACTTAAAGCTTATCCGAACTCCGCTTCGCGTCGTTCGTCTAACTGCTTTCGCGTGCGGGAAAACATAACTTTGCGCACTGAATAGGAAAACTACTATATTATATTGTAAACATACAAAGAAACTTCGTTACTTGTTCGATTGCCAAACCTACGTTTTAAAAGAATTTCTTGGTAAAATTACCCATATAAAACTGTCGATGAGCGTGCCAACCAGCAAATCTACCTAGCCCCAGCTGGCATCACTGTTTATATTACTGAAATAAAATGAAATAAGGGGTACTGCTTTGCACAGGAACGGATTTTGTAGGTAGTTAAATGAAAAGCATTAGTAATACCTTATAGCAGCAATGTTTATTATGTTTATTTTTACCATTACTTATATTATATGTATATTAATTTATAAGTACAAAACAAGTGTGAAAAATTTGCGTGCGGAAAAGGACAACCTTTCGCACGCATTTAGGTAAAAGTAATAATAACAATTAATATACCTACCTAAAAAATATATTTACATATGTATATCTAATGTGGGCACAACATTTTTTCTCGATACATTTGGTGTATTTTCCTGCGAATAACATCTTTGTCACAATCATCTACGCACTTCATTTTTCCGGAATCTTTGCGAACTTTTCTTTTAAAATGTCCTTTTAGCATAATATCTCGTACCGTCGATAATGGAACTTTCGTCATTTCACTGGTATTTTTAAGGGCAATTACTTTAGGGTGGCCGCTCTTTAATAACGATTCACATACACTTTTCACGATCACTTTGGCGTCAGAAGATAAATGCTTCCTGGAATGTTTAGGGTAGCTAGATATCGCATTAGCTAAAGATTCCCAAGGTCTCCACATACTTTTAATATTAACTTGTTGCAGACTGTTTCAAAGTAAAATAGATAGGTACTAATCTATTTAGAATATTATGTTTACTATTTATATAAGCTATATAAACAGGTACCTGTAACTAAAAAGTTTTGAGAAATATCCTAATAATTAAGTTGTTTCTAGAAAACCTTAATAAAACAGTTTATTAATTTTGATAACAAATCAAGTAATGTACCTATCTATTGTTATTGTAAACTGGCATTAAAAATAAATGTGGGTTAATACGTCTCTGCGAAAGCGAAAGCCGAGTTTATGAGGGGCTTCATTGCAGTCATTAAGTCAAACGAAATATGTTGGGAAGTACTTTACCTTTGAATGACGGAAAGAAAAGGGACAAACATCTTTCTTTTACTTTACCTTTGTAACAGCATTTGGAACTTAGTCTTTATACTCCTTTGAAAATAACCCGAAAGGACCGAAATACGCGTGTCAGATAACTGAAGATTAAAACTGTGAACCATAACAAGTAATTTTTATTTCTACCCATAATAAATACTTTACGACGGATGTTTTGCAGATATGGTTTTCCAAAGCAATAGTACCTACTACTCGCCTTTTGGTGATCTTCTTGAACCGACAATTTTGTTTGTGTATCTTCTAATACCGCAGGTATAATAAAATTATTCTTAACGTGACCTAAATCTCTATATTTTTTTTGTATTTTACTGACAGTACATCGAGATATCGGTTCTCTGCGAGGATACTTGTTATTGAGGAGTTCGCTAACTTCCCTTTGTGTGCGCATTCTATGCCCATAACCAATAATTATTAATATTTCTATTCGTTCTCTTTCATTTAAGCGTACCATTTTTTAAAATTACAAGATTATCAAAATAACTTTTTCGGCAACCGTCCGGGAAGTACCCACTTCCCGGACGCTTTTTCGTTGAGAAAGTAGCATTTCTCCGGCCTAGTCCGGGAAATCACATCGTTGTTGTCATTGTGAATATGAAAAACTTGGTAGGTATGATTTTAATAAATGCAGTTGAACATTACCATAGCAACGAAATAACGACTGACAGCTATCTGAAATGAAATTAGTTGACATTTTAATTTTCGAAAGTTTGCATGGTTTTTGGTCGCGATTGTCGCAATAAACTATGGAAAGCAACAGCGATAGTGAGTTTGAAAATGTGCCTTACGAAATTTCCAATGCAGCAGCTGCTGCTACAGCACAATTATTGCCTGAACAATCAAAGTCCAGGTACGAAAACGTTTATGATTTGTTCACGAGATGGATGGATATGAAGAAATGCAAAACTATTACAGAGGATGTAATTTTAGCTTACTTGGCGCAAAAATCTGAAACTGTCAAATCCTCGACCCTGTGGAGCATGTACTCTATGTTGAAAAGTACCATTTTAGTGAAGAAAAATGTAAACATAGCCACTTTCCCAAAGGTAATCGCATTTCTTAAAAGGAAGAATGTTGGTTATAAAGCAAAGAAATCAGAAGTCTTCAGCAGCGAGCAAATCAACAAATTCATTAGAGAAGCAGATAATGAAACATATCTAATGCTAAAGGTAATTTTAACAAAATATTACGATTGTAGGATATAAAAGTATCAACTTAATTTGCTTCATTTTCAGGTAGCAACAATTATTGGGTTAGCCGGTGCGTGTAGATGGGAAGAACTAACAAAAATGTCAATTGATCTAATAAACGACAAAGAAGACATGTTGCTTGTGAAAATACCAGATTTTAAAACACATATTGAGAGAAATTTTGTTGTAATTGGGCAAGAAAACCTGCTGTTGTATAGGCAATATTTATCTTTACGGCCATCCCATACTCCACGTAACAGATTATTCGTGAATTACAAAAAAGGAAAATGTTCGATTCAGCCCGTTGGTATCCACAGTTTTGGGAATCTCGGATTAAAAATTGCAGAATTTTTAAATTTACCCTATCCTAAAAATTACACAGGCCATAGCATGCGTCGAACTTCAGCGACGATATTTGCTGATAATGGTGGAAACATCACAAATTTGAAGAGACACGGTGGCTGGAAGTCTACCAATGTCGCTGAAGGATATATAGACAATTCACTAACAAACAAAATTAAAATTGCCAAGACCATTCAAAAATTATCAGATGAAAACAATCAATATGAAACGGAAACTTTACCTTCTTGTTCTGACTACAAAAGGCATTTAAATTTACCAAGCATTTCAAACAAATTAAATCTTTTCAATATTAGCAATTGCTCAAATTTTAATATAAATATTAATATAAATAAGAATTAGAATGTTTCTGTTAGTAGGTACCTATCTTCTGTTCGAATGTCAATATTTAATACAAATAAGAATTAAAATGTTCGAAATTTTGTTCTACAAAGAAATATAATAAAGAAATGTGTCTCTTTGATTTGTTATTCTACATGGTTGCCGTAAAAATAGTGTACGCAACACGTCCGAAAACAGTTTTTTTGAACTCGCAGACTTCCAGGACTCGCCTACGGCTCGTCCTAGAATTTTGTCAACTCGTCCAAAAAAACAGTATTTTCCGGACTTGTTACGTAAATTACTATTGCCAGACACTTTGACTTGAAGCAAAACTACTCAAATCAAGGGACAACTGTCACTGTCAGTGTGTAACAACCAAAGGCTTAATTTTTAGCAGTGTTCATGATTTAAGTAATAATAAAAAATCTGTTAAAATCCAAATATCGATTTTCTCGCAACGGCTAAATTTAAATAAATGACATGTTCCGTGAAATATGTTTAGAATTTTATGTAGAATCCAAAAAAATATTTCAAATAGGGGTATCCATTTAAAGAAATAAAGTAAACCGTCATAACTTGTTTTCGAACCTGTATACTTGAAATAAGCTTCAAAAAATGAACAACAAAAATAAAAAATTGACGGGTCCGAGTGATTTTTCGAAAAAAGAACACATGACTTTTAAATGGATTTGTTCCAACCTTTACGTTCTCACTGTATAGTAATTATTTGTTTAATTTAGTTTTTAAGTTCGTGGGTTATATGCAATTAGATACATTACAATTACTTCTTAAAATGCATTTTCTTTTTTAACATAACGGATGTAACCTGTAGTACATACTTACCTACAGGAACACGAAACTATATCGCTTTGTCTTGTGAACCTTTATAAATCAATATTGATCGACTAAAACCGATTCGTGAGAACACGCATATTAGGCAGAGTTCTCTACCCAAGGGCAATAGTGCATGCTGTAAAATACCGTAGCGTTCTTTAGCATAAATTACCTGAAAACTCTCTAGTAACAATGATTTAATCAGGACCGGGTTTACTGATTCCATATCAGACTTTCTTGGCTACCGACCGACGCAAACTCATAAATAATTTAAGATGATTAATTGTGGCCGTAGATGAGTCAGCTAGAATAATTTGCGGTGAGTACATGCTTAAAAGTAATAATAAAATATATTTTAAATTATACTGTAGCCAACTTTTCTAAATATTAATAAGGTTGATTTCGAATTTATTTCACCCAGGTTAACGGAATATATAAAGCTAGCATGTATTCTGCGGCCTCGCTTGCCATCACACACATTATTATAGTAATAATTATAAACAAATAAAACAGCCTCTTTTTGGTTAGCAACTGAAAATACGTTTTTAATTTCAAAGCAGAAGAATACAAAAGACCCCTAAAATTATCGCCCTATAACATAATAAGGCGTAATACAACTCCACAAATTATACAGGGTGGCCCAAATCTCCGCATTTGGTTGATTATGGTCTTATTTGTAGTCCGACACAAGATAAATGGTCATGATTTTACTTGCTTTATAACGATCGGCCGACTTTACCCCCCATAAACCAATTAAGGGCTGGTTTGCAAGCGTTTCTTAGTAACAAGGAGGTATTTTATTTTTATTTTGATAATGTACAGCGTTATTTTTTATATTTGGATACCCACCTACAGGCGTTCATATAAGTGACAGAAAAAAACTTTTAATACAAAAGTTGCATAATTTTTCCCGTCATATCTTTTAGACTTATTAAAAAAATCATACGCGCATCACAAAGTTAAAAAACAAATGAAGTTTTATTTTTTTAAATTGAACACCCTATATATTTTCCACCAGGGGGAAAGATCTCTTTCTTTTGATTTCAAAAATATATAACATATCAACATTTAATTCAGTCGTTTGTGAAATATTTGAGTCTTGATAAATTGAATTGATTATAATCGAGTTGGCGTTCCGCATACTTCAACGTGACATATTTGTCTAATTACTTTAAATTCAAACAATCAGTAAGAAAAAATGACTTATGTTTTATAATTCAAATTTAATAATATAAAGTAAAGTAAATGACTATATGTTTTCCGAGATGTTTTCTATATACCCGCCACGACTTCTGACACATTTTTGAATATTTTCTCTAATTTTGTGATGAATCGCGTTCGAAGTAAAACCTGGGTGATCTGTATTGAGCATGAAAATTTCTTGTTCAATCCTTTGTCTCAACACACGTATATCCAAAGGTCATATCTGCCATTTAGGTATTCAGTAACTTGAACGATATTATGGGGTAGTTCCCCATCTTGTTGCCAAACAAGGTTATTATATTGCCGAACTGAAAGTTCTTCTAAATAGTTTTCAATAATATTTTGAATGAAATCTAAACATCGACTTGGTTGTTCAGCAAGCCGCACCACACATGAACTGACCTCCGTCCCTGTATTTTGACTGGTTGAATTTTATGTGGGTTTTCACTTGCCCAATAGTATTTGTTTTTTCTATTAAACATCCCCGCCGTCTTGAACGTAGCTTCATCGGTAAAAATAATTTTTGTTAAGAACTCGGGATCTTCTGCTATATGACTTAATATTTCTTGACAATAATGTAACCGTTGAATCATATTTCTTTCAGATTAGTCTTGAACTGGCATAAATTTGTACGGATGATATTTGTAATGTTTTAAAGTGGTCTCAATCTTGTTGAACGACTTTCCAAATTGTGCGGCAACGGTTGAGAACGAACTTTCGGGATTTTCTAAAATATGATTTCTAATTTATTTTATTTATAATTATTAGAATGCAAGAGAATACTGTTACCTTCAAAGGATAGTAAAATATTTAAGTCTTCTTCGTCATTTCTAACAACGGTTCTCTTTTTTCGACCGAGATTTTTGGATTAATTAAATCGCTGGATAATGCGTTTGATTGTGTTACTCGATGGTACCCGTCGTCCAGGATTAATTCGACGATATTGCTGTTGAACTACAGCTATTCAGTTATTATTAGAATAGAAAAGACCGGCTAATTGAAGTTTGTTTTCTTCCGAATATCCCATTTTCCCTACTGAATGTTTCAATTTAAAATAAACAGACAAATATGTCACGTTGAAGGATGCGGAACGCCAACTTGATTATAATCAATTCAATTTATCAAAACTCAAATATTTCACAAACGACTGAATTAAATGTTGATATGTTATATATTTTTGAAATCAGGAGAAAGAGATTTTTCCCCCTGGTGAAAAATATATAGGGTGTTCCATTTAAAAAAATAAAACTTCATTTGTTTTTTACCTTTGTGATGCGCGTATGATTTTTTTAATAAGTCTAAAAGATATGACGGGAAAAATTATGCAACTTTTGTATTAAAAGTTTTTTTCTGTCACTTATATTAACCCCTGTAGGTGGGTATCCAAATATAAAAAATTAACCCTGTACATACGAATCTTAGGTATAATTAATTATACCTGTCGACACATTAGAAATTGTCGAATTATTATTAAATCATTTGAACTGTGGCATTATCGGTGTTCAGTGGTGTTATATTAGTAATTTTTAAAATATTCAGACCGTGGGTTGAAATTGAAAACTATGAATCCGACGAAGGAATTGAAAAGAAAAACGAGTAAAAAACAAAGAGCCATTTACAGTGTGCTGCAAGAGGATCGTTTACGAGTATATCAAGGTAAAATTTATATTTTTTGTTTTGCAATGAAAGAACATCTTACACTTCGTATGTATTTCGGGCAGATTTTTTAAAAATTTTAGTATGTTATTTTGACAGTCGAAATAAGCATTTTCTTTCATTGTACCGACCTTGTAGCCATACAGGGCGACACAAAAATATCAGGTCAAAAATTGTCGCAGCCATCACCGATCTATCAGCTTCCATGGTCACTTTCAATCTCCGCCAGCAAGCCGACGACGGGAAGAAACGGACGGGCCATGATACAAAGAAAACAAGATATGATCGATTGCATTCTCAATTTCGTCCGGTTCGCGCAGTGACGTCACGCGGTGCGGTAGAGATTAAAATGACTATGGGTATAGAGATTTTTCGTATTATTTTGAACTATTTAATGAATAGAATCAAATATTATATTAAATAAATAAAGACAATTGACTGTTTGTTGTACGTTTCGTTTTATATTAATTTGAAACAATTATTCTATTATGGAAAAATAGCACACATGCACAGGGTATGTGGCTTAATATGTATTTTAATGCTATTCCTAAACCAATTTTAAGTCGAAAAGTTTATATTATAAAATATATAATGCTTCGTTTTCGATATATATTTTTTTGGGGTTTATATCAAAAACTTCGAAAACGGTTTCAAATAATACACTTAAGTTCATTAATTGCATTTTATTATTAATTGCCATTCAATTTTTAAACAAAAAAGGTCTGTTTAATCTTTCTTAAAATTTTTATGTAAGGTAAGGTGGCCAAATCCCTCCTGGTAGAAAAACGAGAACACAAAAAAAAAATCAACTTAAAACAGTATTTTTGTTGCAAGTGAATTTTTAAAACTTTTTTATTGTTTTAAGCATGTTATAATTTTATGTTTTAACGGATTAATTAATATTGTAAGTATTAAAACAGAATAAAGTAGTAGGTATATAGCCTTTAAAATATAAAAATTTTACTTCCTTCGATTTACACCCAGACAATGATTCCAAATAGGTATGGTAAAATTAGAATGGTTGGCCACCTTAGTTGTAGGGTACCTACCATTAAAAAGAGCTTAATTTACAGATATATATATTTTCTTTAAGGAAGAGAAATATTACAATTTAATTTTAGACATTTTTCGTTTGTTTGACAAGGCCTTATCCTGCAAAGCTTTGTTAAGCATTCTTAGTCGGAAATACATTCTAGACTTAAAAAATAATGTTTTTATTTTGTCACTACAAGTAACATGGGAGGACAGATTAAACAGCCTCAATAAAAAACCTTTACATATTAATATGCTGTCTGAATTAACAGCATTAAAAATGTGTTCTAGTTGCTGTAATTGAGCCATTAACTCTTCTGAAGGTTTTTTTAAGCCTCCTTCAGATAAGTGATCAACCCACGTAAAGGTCACTTCATTAGAACAAGATGCTTGTGGTTCATCTTTCCTAAATTTGTGACAAATAAATCCTGCCAAATTTTCCAGTCCATCATAAGAAAGTTCATCAAGTTCTACCATTAAAGGGTCTGGGACAATATCATTTGCAAGGACAGGGTCTGTTAACTCTGAGAAACACTGTTTACTTAAAAGGTCTTCATTACATTCTAGGTCAGATGTCTCATCCTGCTCAATATTTCCAGCATCTGAAAGTGACCCCTCGTTTCTTCCTAAAATGTACGCCCTTAACCGGTACTTAAACTCGAGTGGATCCGGATGATCATGAAGGCCCCCTTTTGCTCTAATAGCCCCAAAAAAATTTTCTAAAACATCCTGGTTTAGGCGATAGGTCAGAATGTATTTAATATTATATCTTCTCTTTAAGTCATCAAAGAGCAACTTTAAGGAGGTATTTGTTATTAAAATGCCTTTTTGGAAAGGTAGTAAACAAGTTCTTCCGTTTACTCTTAATTCCGATATAATTTTGCTCATTTTATCCAAAATATTAATTTGTAAATCCAAAGACAACCCAAAAGCTTTTTTTCTCTCTCGACTATCTTCCTCGGGTACTCGAACGTTTAAACAATCAAACCAATCATTTACCTAAAAATATATTATACATAATATACAAGGGTAATTAAAGAAGTATACATATTACTGTCCACAAGAAAAACCGTCAATACCACTTACATCTTTAAAAAATTCTGCATTTTCAATCCAATTTTCAGCATTTAATTTTCCAAGCAGTCCACAACGAGAAATTGCCCTTGAAACTGTGTGTGAAAAGAGTTTTGTAGCAAATTTTACTTTTTGTCTTTGAGCACCTTTGAGCTGTAAAGTTTCCATCGATATTTTGTGTGCAATATTCAAATCAGTTGTGCTGGTTAGTTGTATAACTTCTTCTATTAAGTGTTTATTTATGGAAATTCCATTTAGCATAAAACCTTGATCCAGAAAATGATTTCTAAGTAATTTTATAAGATGCGGTACATCCGCAAAAACATATATATTTCCATTGTTAGCTGGATTAATGAACGAAGTTTGTGACATACTTATATTTAATTCTTTGTGCAAACCTCTATTGCCTCCCCCAAGGTCACTAACTATTGCTACAATACGAAAACCGGCTTTTTCAGCAAATTGTATAATATCAAACAATTTTTCCTTCGTCATTTTGCAATCGTAGTCAAAAAAAATAGGTTGCTTCCAACCTCCAAAGAGTCCTCTGAGAATTGCTACTTGTACATAACTATATGGTTTTAAAGTTGTATCATTTGCTTTGTCATACAAGTATACACTCCGAACTTTGATCTCATCAAATGACAGAACACAAACTTTTTGTAAATCAGTTAGATCAGTTTTTTTTACCACGATAAAAACCTAAAAATACAGTTTTATAAATAATTTGGAATGAGTAAAATCAAAATTCTATATATAATTTTTGTACATCCTTTATATAAAATTTAAAGGGCACATAAGAACTCTTAATCAGGAGTTTCAATTTATTAATATATCATGCTATATTATTTTAAATTTTTATCACAATTGGTTGTGCAGCAAATTCCCATAACAAAATTTATTTATTTATACCACAATAAAAAAATAATAAATAAAAATTATACCAAAATAAAAATCTTGATAAATATGTGGATATAATAACCTGTTTCAAAAGTCCTGGTTCTAATTTGATTTTCTTACACCATGCTCTTAATGTGGAGGCTGCAGGCAGCGGATATCCTTTTTTTAAAAGCAGTCTATATGCTCGAGCCCCTGCTGAATGTATTATGATAGCGCTTGCAATGTCTTCTATAGTCCAGGTTGCTCGCTTTTTAGGATTTTTTAATTTTTTTATTTGATTTGGGGAGAAAATCTTCTTAATTGCCTTGTTGTCACTTTTCAACCTTTCAATTTCTTCTTTTAGTTTTAAAATTGTTTGATCCTTGTCGTCAGCAGTATCTCTCATAATGCTAAAAGATATACGGTTATACAATATAGTAATACCTATAGGTTTTAGGAATACTCTCTGTAAGTATGCATAGTATGCATATGCTTTGATAAAACAAATAATGCCTTACCCAATCTCTCTCGTAAGATATGAACTTGAAGTATTCTCCGAGAGAACAGAGATTGAATTTTCTTTAGTGTTAGTAACTAGAATATCACCATGACCATTTCCATCACATGCATCACTACTACAACACTCGTCATCACCTCGACCTTCACTACAAATAAAAAGTAACTGTAGGCAAAGCCAATAAAAATAAACAATAAGCTTAAATATAGTATTGTTAAAATTCCATTATACAGTTTTTACCTTCACGAAACTTACTTGGTTTCAAGAATATCCTTTACCAGCTTTGACTGATTCCTCTTTCTAAAACGTTCCCTTCTATTACTGTCTTTTGACTCTTTAATCTTTGTCGCCTTCGGCAAATCAAGTGTTGGTATTGCTTCAGCCTTTAGAAGGCGGTGATTTCTCGCAGAATAGTTTAAAAGTTCATACTTTAAATTTCTTTCATAATCCTCCCCTGAAAAATGCTTTGAACAAATTCTAGCATATTTAATATTTATTTTGTCCCTTCGCTTGCACGTATGGATCCAGACTTTTTGTAAACTTTCCTCCTTTGGAAATCGAAAAAACATTACATCTTTGCTAAATGTTTTGGACTCATTATCACTTTTACACGTAGCCACTGCACAACGCATTTTTATAAAGTTACTTCACAAGAAAAACAAACTAAAACCTAAGTAAATCCCGCGAAAACGAACAAGATCAAAGGTTAGGTGTAATATGTCAACCGCGCCACAAATAAAACAACGCACCGCGTGACGCGGCTTAGCTCCGCCCACCTGCGCAATGTCATATCTTCCTTTTTCTTTGTATCATGCGGACGGGCTCTCTGTCTCAAAGAGAACGCCACAGAAGAAACATCTTTGTTAGCATTGTCCTGCATTGTTCATATTAATAAGTGATTAATATTTGTTATTAAAATAAAGTAATACAAAGTATAAACATTAGAAAAAGTTATTACAGTCCGCTACACGCTACATGGTCCTACGAACAGGATATCAAGACGAAAAGCAAGAAAATTGTCTGCACAGATAGCAGTGTGCAGGTGAGTCATTCCGTTTTCCACGTCATCCATCTTTGTTTCAGCCGCGCGCGAGTCAGCCAAGAGCACGAACGCGACTGCAAGGTTATCGATACGTTCGAGTATGTGTGTGGAAGATAAGTAAAGGCAATTTATGAATTAAAACGTGCCCATATTCATTCATTTTGGTATTGTATTCTTTAAGTTATTAACTAAATTAGCTGTTTGCCGTAAAATACATCGTTCAAAATGCCTAATACGGAAAATATCGATTATCAAAGTTTAAAAAAGAAGCGCAGTTCGATAAAAGCAAAATTAACGTTGTTTGAAAGGTATTTACAAAAGAATGAAGATTCGTTAACGATCTCTGAACACGCGGAACGTTCAAAGTTAATCGAGTTGGAACAGCGAATTCAAGGTGCCGAAGCACTAATGACATTTTATGACGATATACAAAACGAAATTGAGTACTCTTCGGACAACGCCACAGAAGAATACTCTGAACGCGAAGAGTTTGAGGACAAATTATATTCGGTGTTGGCAAAAGCGAAATATATATTAGAAAAATGTAGTCCAAGTACTAACGACAATAAAACAGAATCACACGTATCAAGCGCCTCTCACGCAAATCTTGAAGGTGTCAAATTACCCGATATAAATCTACCAAAATTTGACGGGTCTTATGACGCATGGATGGATTTTCGCGATATATTTTCATCCCTAATACACGACAGTTCATATTTAAACGATATACAAAAATACCATTATTTACGCGCGTCACTTATAGGTCCAGCAACGCAAGTTATTCAATCAATAGAATTTAGCGCAGCAAACTATAAGATCGCGTGGGATACTCTTTGTGAACGATTTAATAACAAAAGTATTTTGATCCAAAATCATATAAAATCAATATTCAACACAGAAATTGTTTCAGCAGAATCAGCTACACAAATTCGAAACTTAAGCGACAGGTTATTTAAACATCTGACAAGTCTTAAACAATTAGGCGAACCCGTAGAACATTGGGACACGATTATCATTTATATTGTATCGAATAAATTAGATAAGAGCACAGCTCGTGAATGGGAAAGATTACGCGCAAAACAATCTTCGTGTACCTTAGACTATTTTAGAAAATTTTTAAAAGAGCGAGCCAATTTGTTGGAAAGCATCGAAATGAATACGGATTATACAAGTAAAAATTCGCCGCGCAATCGCAAGACTCGAGGAAATTTTCAGGGAAATAGAGATATTAAGACAAGAGGCTTAAGCGCGAACGTTAAACAAGACAACAGTACGTTCGAAAAAGGAAAGTATCTATGCTTTATGTGTAAAAAAGATCATAATTTATTTTATTGTCCAGAGTTTTTATCTCTTACAGTAAACGATCGAATTTTGAAAGTCAAATCGTGTAATTTATGTACTAACTGTTTACGACGTAACCATTCGCCACAAGAATGCAGATGGTCGGGGTGCAAATTATGCAAAGAAAAACATAATACAGTTTTACACGGTAAAGAGAAGAAAACGACAACTGTTCTCGCTCGCAATCAAGATAACGGAAATTCGGATACATCATGCGACAGTGATACCAATATATCACAAGAAGATTTAACAACCACTGCCTGTAACTCAGCCACCGCACAAAATGCACTTTTATCTACAGCTTTGGTAAAAATAAGAAATGCTGCAGGTCAGTTCATTACCGTTCGATCGTTACTAGATTGCGGATCTCAATCAAGTTTTTTAACATCTAAATTACACAACCAGCTTAAATTACCAAAAACAAAGGTTAATCTAACTATTAGTGGCATTAACGAAAAAATAACTCAATCAAGCTACAAATGCAGTTTAAATATACGCTCGACAAATGACGACTTATATAATTTCAATCTATCATGTTTTGTCTTAGATAATATCACTAGTGAATTACCTGGTATTCAAATCAATCGTCAAGCTCTTAATGTTCCTTCCAACCTTCAACTAGCCGATCCTTATTTTGACATTTCTCATCCGATTGATTTATTAATAGGCGCAGATATGTTTTGGGAATTATTAAGTGACGGAAAGATGACTTTAGGTCCAAATGGGCCCATACTACAAAATACGCGATTAGGATGGATTGTCGCCGGTCCATTCGCCGTTAGTAGTAATCAAACTATTTGCAATTTCAGTAAAAATGACGCGTTACAAGACCAACTTACCCAATTTTGGGAAGTTGAGGAAATCTCAAGTAAAAAACCTCTATCAAATGAAGTCTTTATGTGAACAGCACTTTAATGACAATTTGCGTTTATCGCCAACAGGCAAATATGTAGTTAATCTCCCTTTAAAGGACTCGCCTAATAAGTTGGGTGAATCTCGTGAAATTGCAACTAAACGACTTTTATCACTACAACGAAAACTTTATGCTAACCCTGATTTAAGAACGTTATACGTTGATTTTCTAAAGGAATATGAAACGTTAGGTCACATGACCGAAATTATAAATGATAATCATATAAAAAATAAAGAATATGAGTATTATGTACCACACCACGGGGTATTAAGAGAAAACAGTTTGACTACTAAACTTAGAGTCGTGTTTAACGCGTCTTCGCCCTCGTCTACTGGGGTATCATTGAATGATTTACAAATGAACGGACCTATTATACAACCAGACCTCATGTCTATTATTTTGCGATTTCGGGCACGCGCTATCGTGCTTTCAAGTGATATAAAAATGATGTACCGTCAAGTTCTTATCGCTCCAGAACAACGGAGTTTACAAAAAATATTGTGGCGTACTGACCCAACTGAACCGATTAAGACATTTCAATTAAACACCGTCACGTACGGCACGGTTGCTGCATCCTTTTTAGCAATACGATGCCTTCGAGAAGTTGCTAATGAATGCGAAAGGGAGCATCCAAAGATCGCAAAAATTATCAACAATGATATGTATGTCGACGATTTATTAACAAGCACCGATTCAGTCGAAGACGCACGTTATATAAAAGAGCAACTCTCAAAGTGCCTCTTAAAGAGAGGCTTTGAACTTCGTAAATGGAAGTCAAACCATCCAGAAGTTCTTAGTATGTTAAATGCCGAACAGAGCGAAAATGTTATTGAGTTTTCAAGCAATAAGGACCAGGATACAAAAGTACTCGGTCTCATGTGGTTAAGCGATCACGATATATTAACTTATAAAATTTGTCCCATAAATGAAAAAAGTCACAAACAAATTACAAAGCGAGCTATTCTCTCCAGAATCGCTACAATATTTGACCCACTTGGACTAGTAAGTCCCTGCATTATAGTTGCTAAAATTCTACTCCAGAAACTTTGGGCTGAAAAATTAACATGCGATCAGCCTTTGCCATCGCACATTTTGACTTCCTGGATTGATTTTTCATCTGAATTAGAGCATTTAAATAATGTTAATATAAATCGTAAGGTCACTTGTGATCGTCCAACTTCTATTTCTTTACATGGTTTCTCTGATGCCTCGGAGTCAAGCTACAGGGCTTGTATTTATATAGTTTCATGTAACCAAAATGGTGTGACTGAATCTAATTTAGTCTGTGCGAAATCAAAGGTAGCACCTTTAAAAACAATAACAATTCCACGCCTTGAATTGTGTGCCGCCCTAATTTTGTCTCAACTTCTGATCAAAGTTTTAGATTCTATTAATCTTCCTATAGACCAGGTTTATTGTTGGACAGATTCCACTATAGTATTGGGATGGCTGAAAACCTCTCCCAATTTATTGAAAACGTTCGTCAACCACAGGGTTGCTCAAATTCAGAGTATGACGAGGTCTTTTAAGTGGATGCACGTACCCACTAAAGAAAATCCTGCGGACCTAGTTTCTCGCGGTGTCCGCCCTACTGTTATTATTAATTCTGAATTTTGGTGGCACGGTCCCAAATGGCTAGTTTTAGCGGAGACTATGTGGCCCTCCTCACCAATTCACGATTGTGAGTTGCCTGAATTACGCAACCTTTCTTTGCTGACAACCAATGCTCCGTTAAAATTTCCCTTTGAAAGGTTTAATTGTTTGAATAAACTGAAGCGGTCATTAGCCTTTATGTTTAGATTCATTCACAATTCACGAAGCCCACCACAAGATCGGAATATTTCATGTTTAACCGCATCTGAATTACAGCAAAGCTTTGAAATTCTGATAAAAATTTGTCACCAAGAATCTTTTCCAGTCGATTATGCATCATTGGTCTCTAAGACCGCATTGCCGTCTAATAGTAAATTACTTAGTCTCCTGATGATCGGGTTCTTGATGATCGGGGATTAATTAGAGTTGGAGGTAGACTGTCAAACTCCTCCTTTTCCTTTGATAAAAAACATCCCATCTTATTACCCAGTCACCATCATCTCACCAATTTGATTCTAACGTTTGAACATATTCAATTAATGCATGCTGGACCACAATCACTCCTGTCAAATATTCGCGAACGCTTTTGGCCAATCTCCGGACGCAATTTGGTTCGTAAAGTCGTGAGAGCTTGCGTAAGATGCTCCAGATTTAGTGCACAAAATGTGCAACCGATAATGGGTGATTTGCCGGAAGCGCGTGTGCATCCTTCACTGCCCTTCTCAAAAGTGGGTGTCGACTATGCCGGACCTTTCTTAATGAAGGACAAGCGTGGACGTGGTTGCAAAGTGATTAAGTGCTGGGTAGCTTTATTCGTCTGTTTCAGCACTCGCGCTATACATTTAGAGTTAATACTATCATTAAGTTCAGATGATTTTTTACAGGCCTTCAATCGATTTGTAAGTCGACGTGGAAAGCCGGCGGAGGTATTTTCCGATAATGGCACAAATTTTGTTAAGGCAAATAAGGATCTCTTAGCCATGGGCATCTTTTTACAAGAAAATATTCTTTCTATTTCAAATTCAATTAATAATTTAGGTATAAAATGGCATTTTATTCCTAGTAATTCGCCTCATTTTGGCGGAATATGGGAAGCGGGGGTTAAAAGCCTAAAATATCACCTTAAGAGGGTTCTGGGATCTTATAAGTTGTTTTTCTTTGACTTCCAGACGCTTCTCGTGCGTATCGAAGCCATTCTTAATTCCCGTCCCCTCACTCCTATCAGTTCCAATCCCGATGATCTTTCCGTCCTTTCACCTGCACACTTTCTCATCGGTAGAAATCTGACCGTTATAGCAGAACCTTTGGTGAACCATTTGACTGAAAATCGTTTGTCACAATTCCAATTGGTGCAGAAGGTTTATGAGCAATTTTGGAATCGGTGGAGCAAATAATATATTGCTGATTTACAACAACGCAGAAAATGGGCTAAAACCAAGGGATGTGTGTCCTTGGGGCAAATAGTACTTATCAAGGACTCCAACCTACCACCTATGAAATGGCGATTAGGACGCATTTTAAATCTTATCCCAGGCAAGGATGGTATTTGTAGAGTCGCCACTGTGAAGACGGCCGATGGAATCCTATCCCGAGCTGTAGTAAAGCTGGTTCCATTACCTGTTGAAACGTAGACCTTTCAAGGCGGGGGGCATGTCGCAGCCATCACCGATCTATCAGCTTCCATGGTCACTTTCAATCTCCGCCAGCAAGCCGACGACGGGAAGAAACGGACGGGCTCTCTGTCTCAAAGAGAACGCCACAGAAGAAACATCTTTGTTAGCATTGTTCATATTAATAAGTGATTAATATTTGTTATTAAAATAAAGTAATACAAAGTATAAACATTAGAAAAAGTTATTACAGTCCGCTACACGCTACAAAAATCTTACGGGAAATATTTGTCTGCAGGTCTTCTAAAAACGTCAGAGGGCATAGAAGCTGCCATTAAGAGGACAGTGGAGTTAACCGGCATTCCAAGGTCTACCTTGCGTCGGTTCCTTGACCAAGACAATTCATTGGCGAGGAAGGACAGATCTGACAAAGGCACATTGAAAGTGTTTGGAAATTATTTAATTCGCAGGGAAGTGTATGCGATGTATGAGCCTAAGCAGATTCTGTCACACATATTTAACAGAAATTCATCAGTTCCGCGCAGAAAACCGAAATATGTACTATTTAGATGAGACTTGGTTCGACACCCATGACACTATAAAAGAAGGATGGCAAGATTCTTCCTCAAAGTGCATTTTAGATGTACCTGCTTCTCGAGGAAAGAATATCCATCTTACACTGTGGCTCGAGGGATGGCTGGTTGCCGAGCGCTTTACTACTTTCAGCAGAAAACATTAAGGACTGCTCGTTAGACTACTATCAGGAAATGACAAGTGAGCTTTTTGAAAATTTATATAAAAGATTCTCTTCTTCCAAATATCCCACCAAGCAGTGTAGTCGTTTATGATAATGCTGGTTATCACATCACCTTATCTGAGAAAATACCAACCATAAGCAGCAAAAAAGAAGTACTGCGAAAGTTCCTTAGCCAACATGACCTCTGTTTTAAAGATAATTATACAAAAAAAAACTAGTTGAGGTACTAAAAACCAAATCGTATGATAAAATATATTGCGTAGATGAGGCTATAAAAGCATCCGGTAACATACCCCTTAGATTGCCTCCCTACCATTGCGATTTTAATCCTATAGAAATGATATGGTCCGAATTAAGAAACAAAGTTAGACGCAATAATGTAAACCCAAAAATGTCTGCTAATATAATTGAAGTAATTAAAACTCGGTGTGAATTATTACCAGAGAGCAGTTGGAGAGCGTGCGCTAATCATATAATTAATTAGATATCATGCAATTATATGATTACTATGGTAAATGTCCATATTTTAAAAATATCTTTTATTATACAGGATGTTCAATAAAGCCAGAGCCCAGTAAACACACATACGTTTTTTACACGTCTTATACACGTGTCAATGTTTAATAAACCGTGTACGTTACAAAATCAACGTTTCATTTCTAAGAAAATAAAAATTCGTTCGTATCTAACGTTCTTAGAACGTGATTTTTTAACCATATTCTAATTAACCATTACTCTTACGTTAAAATAGCGTTAACTACAGATTATTTATACACGACCAAACAAAAACGTTTTTATAACGTCCTTTACAATGAATTAACGAATAGGAACTAGTAAAAGACGTTAATATAACGTTTTTATAATATATTTAAAAACGTTTATCCAAAAGGTTTTGATAACGTTCTTTTTACTAGGAAAATATGGCGTAACTAGTAAAATACATTAATATAACGTTTTAATATTATAAATAAAAACGTTTGTATAAAAGGTTTTGATAACGTTTATCTTAACTAGAAAAATAAGGCTGAACTAGTAAAATACGTTAATATAATGTTGTGATATTATATACTTATTAATATGACAACAAAAAAGCTTTAACTGCATTATTTTGCTAACCTTCGTTAAATTATTTAATCCGTTATAATAATACAAGAAAATAACGTACTTTATACGTTCAGATAAACCCTTATATAAACGTACTTGCTGAACGGAGCAGTATGGTTGGTCTAGAATTCTCACGTGATGCTTTTAAATTGTGCTCGTACCACCGGCCACCGGCACGCGTAGGCTTTGCATGCGCGATATGCAATCGTTAATCGTTCATTTTCACCTGATTTTTCCTGCATTCAACAAGTGAAAGCGAAACCCCCGTGTGATTTTACGTGTTGATTGGTCCTTCGTTTGGTAAGTACCTTCATATAGTACAATTTATAAAAATACCTACTTAAAGTTACACAATTATTATAATACAAAAGGTCCTGTTCCATCGTGCCTCTTGGCAAGACTCTTGGCGGCCCGTGTGCCCGTGTGCGTTTGTTTACGTCCGCTTTTTCAAAGTTTGACGTAAAATTAAATTTATTATTTAGAAATTAATTTTGCAAATAAAAAGGAATTTAAGGGATTAATAAGATTGTTTATACTTTTAGGTAGGTAGTCATAAAATATGCCACGTTTTAAAATTCTGTCGAAACGTTAAGTGCAAAGAAAAGTACTAACATCGCTGGCAAAATTGCAAACAACCAATGACCAAATTTTAATAACAATGCAAGAAATTTTACGATATAACAAGAAAATTGCACTGGAAAAGTTAATCGCACCGGAAAATTTACCCACTTTTCCCCTCAACATATATGAACAATTTTTAAGTTTTGAATTGTTGACCAAAGAGGACCCTATTGTTAATCAATATATGGTTAGTTCTTACATAACATACTTTCTGTTAGTGTTTAATCTGAATAAACTTTACAGGTGCGGAGATTGGCAGCGTTGGGGGTTCAGGCGTTGAGGGCGTTACGAGAAGAATAATGAAATTTCTACTGGCAAATCAGCTTGAGTTTACAGTTTAACTGGAAAGGTCGCTTCAATAAAATTGGCTTTGAAAATACCTCAACCTGGAATATTGTGTTGGGTAAAAATAATCATTTTGATACATATATCTCTTCTTAATTTTTTGTATTTCAGAAGCAGCAAAGTTAAATTTTCCAGCAAACGAAAAAAATGACTTAAAAGTTGCCTGGGCGGTAAAAGAACGGTTAAAACATTCAGCCACGCGCATGAATCAAGGAAACAAAACCAAATAGTAGTCTTCTTTTAATTTTACTGTTATGTAAGTTATTTGGTTCCCCATGTTTATCTTACTACGGGTAAGTTTTGTTACTATAAGTTCCTTTCAAATAAGTTATTGTGTTACATATTTTGTAAAATTACGTTTTGTTGTTTTTGGAATTTCTATCCACACAACTTTTAAAGCATAATTTTATTATTAATTATTATTTAGTCAGCACTTTGTCTCATTTTGTCTTTTATTTCCATGACAACAATATTTACTGTAAAAAGAGATTAAACGTGCTGACTACTTACTACAAACAGGTGTTAGAACTGCTTAAAACTAATAATTTAGTGGCCTCATTATATTACTGACCGACTTAAGTTAGTACTTTAAGTTTAGGTGATTTTTTTGTATTTAACCTATTGTAGGTATTTTTTTATGTTCTTTTCTAAGCATATTTTTTAAATTTGTAGTTGCCGTTAAACGAACGATTAATAAATACGTTAAAAAACAAACATTTGTAGCGTTTTATTTAGTATATACTTTAATGTTATAAGCGATATTAATAAGGATTTAAATATAACGTATATAATAACGTTTGAAATGAGGCAAAAACAATATAATTAACGTTTTAAATACACGACTATTAAACGTTACCAAAAAGGGTTTAAAATCTAACATTTTGAAACGTATAATGATCGCTTGTTTAATGCCAAAATTAAACGTGTGTTTATTGGTGATGTTTAATGTGAAAACCCGCGACATTTTAAAGTTGATTGTACGTAAAAATATAACGTAAAAACAAAATGGTGTTATTGTTTAAAACAACGTTTGAATAACGTATGTGTGTTTACTGGGAGGGTACACCAAAGTTACTTTTTCTTTAATATAGTAGAGATTATTTTAAAAGACCGAAATCCAATAAAACGTGCAGCAAAGAACGCTACAGGGTATTCTTTGTTTTCATGCAAATCAAAAGCAAGAATGAATTAAAGGGAATATCCAGTTGACGCCCTTCAAAGAGAGTAAAATAATAAATCACATAAGTCTTAGTGTTCTATCTTTTAACAGGTACCCAAGCGTGTAGGGGGGAGTCGGCTAATCGTGCGCGGCGGCTAATCGTGCGCATGCCTTTATTTCCATAACCGGCGTATATAATTCGAAATCGGTATTCAGGCGCCATCTCCTGACAAACCTATGTACTATGAGATGAGTGAGGTGAATCGCTTTACTTTACTTATCCAAAATGGTCGCTTCGTTGTTCATGTATGTCGTGTACTAGTAGGTGCTTCGAAGAAAATAAGCCGTAAGTATTTCCATTTTTACATTTTTTGATAATCGTGTGCGTTAATACATTGCTTTGTGAGTCCCCATGACACTGATATATGTAGTTTAGCCCAAAAAACGTTTTTTTTTTATTGTTTTATAGAATTTAAAAGCGAATCTGCCACTTACGGTTAATCGGGCGCAGTGCGCACGATTAGCCGCAATGTATTTAGCATTGTTAAGAATGGGCACTCAGGCAAAGGAACTTAGAAGAAAAACAAGAAGAAAGTAAAAAGGGCAAAAATATTATAAAATGCACTAAAGGCAGTCGAATTAAAAAGAGTAGTACAAAAAGGAAAGTCTTCGAAGAGAGTAGTGAATCCGAAGATATTTCAGAGAGTTAGCTGTATAACGATGACGAGTTGGACGATCTTGAATCGGATGAAAGTGAGAGATGCGTTATTTGCAGGGAAGGCAGTATAAAAAACAAGATGTGGTTCAAATGTTCGGTCTGTAAAAAATGGGCACATGCCCTATGCACAGGAGTTGATACTCCTGAGGGATATATTTGCGATTTTTGTGACACATAACCTTTTTTATTATATTTCGTTATACCTAGTTTAGTTTCATAAATCATAGGTTAATTTATTTTTGCCTTATTAAATAAATTTGTATATTCTTAGTTTCAATAAATTTTGTTAGTCGTTTCCCTTTTCAATGCCCACGATTATCCTACCTATGCGCACCATTAGCCGCATACGTCGGGTAATTGTGGGCAGTGTCATTTTTTCAAATTTCGTATTTTAAAGTCACAATGTGCATTTTTATTTAAAATTGACTACAGAATATTACAGCCAAATCGTTCAAGAATCTTAATAGCAAACCTAGAAGTCCAATCTTTTATCATTCCAGAAATATTACAATTTTGGCTTAGGTGCGCACCAATACCCGACTCTCCCCTACCTGCGGAAGAGAGACATAATGTAATATGAAGGTCGTGGTGGGAATATTCCCACCACGATGAGGATATATTTTGTATCCTTTTATAAACTGATTAATATCTGTGGTGAATGCTGGTGGGATATTGGGTCAGATCCGGAATGTATTATTTAAGAAAAGTTAAGCAAAAATTAAAAATGAAACCAGGATTATTGAAATTATGCTTTATTTTACATATAATTTATAATGAGCTACTTTATTAATAATCGTAATATTTTATATGTTTGTTTTATATTATGGTCTTTATGTTCAGTGGCGGCTTTAGGATTTGGTCTTTGGGGTGAAGGGGGGAGGGGGGGAAGCAAATCCTAAATTATGTACATTAAAAAATACATTAATTATTACTTTTTAAATATAAATATAATAAAAAGAATAAAAAGAACAATATAAAAATAAATTTCATATTTATATTTATAACATTTGTATAAAAAAATAAAGAAATAAACATACAACAACATACACAAAAGTTAATCTGAATCTGAAGATAAAGAAATGTCACTTTCAGAATCTGAACCAGAATCTGTCACATAAATTATCAGTGGCTTAACCTGAACATCTAAAATGTGTTCTTTTTGCCAATAATCCCTTATAATATTATTTCTATGGCAAACACAATCAGACCAATTTTCGGGGGTTATGGTTTGTAATGCCTCTTTCCAGACACCCAAAACAGCTTTTTCATCTTTCCTGTCTTTTCCAATAATTTGTTTATTAAAAAATGTTTTGCTTTGGGCCCAAATTAATTGAATAGCGTTGAAAATGCAGTGGTAGGGCGGCAATCTCAAAATTTGATGACCCATAGTACAAATTAATTCATCCACGGCATATCCTAATTTTGCTTTGTATTGTTTTACTATTTGTAGCAATTCGGGTTTGAGTGCGTTTTCCATAAAATTGATATTTTTGCTTTGTAGCCAGGAAATGATATCAGCTTTTCTCGTTGAAGCATTTGGCACATTTTCGCTGAGCCGTGAGTGGTACTTTGCATTGTCCATAACAAGAAGCGAGGGTTTTTCGAGCCGAGGTAAAAGCTGTTCTTCCAACCATTTTTCAAGCAATGTAGAGTTCATGTTGTCATGATAGTCATGAATGTCGAATAAACTCCAAGATTCCTCGCCCGTACCTAAATTCTTGGGTACCTAGAAAAAGGTTCTTTGTTCCGCTTTAATTTCTCACACCTGACAAAGAGAGGCAATTAAGGGTTGGTACTTGCTAATTTCATGCCTATGATTTATTTAGAAGAAAGATTGATGATTAAAAGCTTTAGCTTTTTTTGTTGCAGGTTTTATTGCCCTTTCGGTCTTTTTAAATAATCTCTACTATAGAACAAAAATATATCTTACTTTTTATTATCCTCCCAAAAGTGTCAACCGTTAAGTTGAACCGGAAATACTATGTTTCCGGAAGTTGATATCTTTGGGGAGATAATAGAAAAGTAAGATGAGGCAGTTAAGCCGGTTTGCTCTAAGACGTACCGCTAGAAAGCTAGAAGCTGCCAAAATTCAAAAATGTAATTATAAAGAATTCGATATCTCTGAAATTATTAAGTTTAGATTTATAATACACTTATTAAAAAATAATTATAATTTTATGTAAAATCCAAATATGTTTACAAACAAAAGATGCTATACAGATTTTATAAATTTTGGTAATACCATTAAAATGTCTAGTCTTCTCCTCTTATCTCTCTCATCCATGTTAGTGCATATGACTAAACAAGGATATTTTATTGGTCACAACTTGCCGTATCATACGTCAATCAAATAAAACATTTGATAAATAATATCATTAACAACGTTAAAAAAATAAAAAATGGTTTCATAAAAGTCTATTATGAGATTGAAAACGATATATAAACCAAAATAGAAAGAATTATTTAGTACTGATAGAATTTGTTTATAAAACCGCCAGAATATATAACGTACCAGAGGTGAACGTAAATATCGGTAGGTACGTTATATTAAAAAATTATAAATTCATACTACTTACATTTTCTTTGTTTTTATTAATAACATTCAAAATACACCGCAATGATGCCAACCGCTTTTTCAAGTAACAGAGGCATTTTGAAATTCAAATACGACACAACACTGTTGGCACGACAAAAATTTTGACGTAATAATGAAAGGTGACACGCGTGCGTGCACAGTTTCAAATTATATTTTGTTTTTCCAAGGCCTATTTGACTCTTAAAAAAACCTTTACAATGGCAACTTGAAAATAAAATCATAATGTTCCGTAATTATGATTATTGTTTTTGATATTTCCGGATTGAAAATAGATATTAACTTGCGGTTTTCGCTGACTTCTTAGACTTTTAATCGTCCTTGTAATCAGGTAAAATTGAATATACCATTATATTTACAATTATGGAAGAAACGCGCAATGTTTGTGAAGTTGTAAGACGGCGCCCCCTAGCGCCTAGTGTAAAACACATATTGCCGTAGTTCATAAGATGATATATAGAGTGAGAAAAGACCTTTTTAACAAAACTAAGTTTACTAAATTATGTTAAGCCAGACCGGAGTTATCAGCATTTATTACAAATAATGTTCAACCTTCCCCCACCACTTTATTTGAAAAGTGACGAACACGTTCTATAAGTGTATTTTATTAATAAATCTTCGAAATATACAAAAATGTTATTTTTGGTATACCTTAACTAGGCGACTTTTGAGGAAACTTCGTGATTCATATTTACCGTTACTGTTGCGCCCTCTAGTGCCAGTCTGAGAAACTTGAAAATAATGTCCAGCAATTTCTCATGACCACTTTATACCTAATATATTTTTTCCGCAAGCCATACGACTAACACTTTCTGAGATACGGCCGACAGCCATTCTTAGTGGGACACCCGGTACAATACAATAATTGAAGGAAACGTCGAAATCACTTAAAGCTAATTAATCTTAATAAAGAAAAGGTAAAGCTATAAAAAAAGTTCGTTAAAATTAAAGTAAAACACAAAGTACTTAGTAACACTAAACGTTAATGAAATGAAACGACATGAAACATTCCCGGACAAACAATTATACATCCAATTAGAAAATGAATATTTTTCGACAAGTCGCAACCGCGTGAACTCTTTACTATCCAAGCTGCCATCGTGTAATATAATATGTTCTCTATCTGTTGGTAAATTGGTAAATTCCAAAATCCTATCATAAACATTACCCTCAGTCGAAATTACGTATGTCATCAGATGGGCTCTTTGCTTTGGGCAGGTAGGCGAAAGATTACCGGCCGAAATGGCGCCCGAAAAAAATTGCGCCCGCCAAAATTGTCAAAGCCCAGATAACAAAAAACGATTGATAAAAAGTACTTTTACAGAATTTATGTAACTTTTGCATGTTTTCGCGTAGTTAGATCAGTTTTTAATTTTTTGGACAATTGCGAGGGTGTCGGAGAGGGGTGCAAAATTTAGAATGATCATTTTTACGCCCCCCCCCCTGATATTTCCACTAAATCAAATATCACCAGAGTTTTTGCTATGGCTTTAGATTAAATGACTGGTCTAATATCTTGACCAGGTTTTTTAGATTTAGTGTGAACGGTTTGGTCAAAGAGTTTAAAACAAAAATCATTTTTCATAAATTCTAATTAAAATCGTTAATAACAACTTTCCAGAGACCTAGAATATGCAATAAAATATGGGGTGAATTAGTTCTGAACCGCGAAATATTTTATTGTCTCATATTGTACCTATTAATTAGGATATGTACCTAAGCTGTCTTGATTTAGAATTCCTCCATTGTTTCGTGGAGATAAAAAAAAACAATCGGAAATCAATAAGCGATCAAAGATCGCTTTAATATTTTGTTAACAGAACTTTGGAATTTCCAATTTCCAGTATTTCCACCCACACAGATCGATTCGTCTAGACAAGAACGCAGTCCCGGCCGACGGTCAAACAAAGACGACTAATACTAAGAAAGTATTAAAACTCTTTTAAAAGATGGGAAGTGATTCACTGCTGCAGCTTTTTATTGCAATTTATTGCGTCTCTGTGGCGAATGTAGCACATTCCGAAAGATATTACGCCCACTAAGTGCCATGCTCAAAAAATGACGATGAGCCACTACAGGAACAGGATTGGATTGGCAAAACGTGCGCTAGCTACCGGCTGCTAAGAATACACAAGTATACCCATACACACTATTTATCTCCAAGTAACGAAGTTATCTCTTAACTTTTGTCTTCCAATGAACGATCTAGTGAGGAAGGAATTTTATTCCCTGCACTAATTATTTACTTTTGCGCCAAGATTTCTTTTTTTCTAAAATATAACACCACTGTCACATGTAAACAAAATTATAACTAATATCTTTCTCTAAAATTTCTAAAACTAATGAACTCAGGTTAAGCTAAAAGATACACCTTCCCCTCGTTCTGTGCACTACACAAGATCAAATGGTTCAGTTCCTTTCAGTCTTCGGATTGAGTGTTCATTGTCCAGCACTCCAGCGGCCTGTAGAGATTTCTCGTTGATATTATTATGTAGGTGAAATCGGAGTTCACACTTGTTACAGTTCGAAAATTGCATTTCATAAGTTTGATTATCTCTGTTAAGTTTTCGGTTTTAAATTGTTAAAATACATATGAAGACTCTCACCTTAAACATTAATTACTAATTAAGTTACCTGTAATAGCCAAAATCTTCATTATGTTTAGTTTCCAACCTTTGTTGATGTTTATATTCCAGGAATGTTTGGTATCTTGCAAGACATAGCCAAGTGGATTGATTTCTCTGTTCCTTGTTTGATACTACTTGCAGACAAGTTTGATTTCCAATCTCTGTTCTAATTGATTGGTAATTGATAAACTTTTTAAGTTATCAATATAAATAACTTCTTGTGTTTTGAATGTCTCGACTGTTGGAGGTCAGCTGTTTTTAAGAAAATCGATAATAGGTCAGTGTCAGACTGACAGTTTCTGTGCATTTTCACAACCACGTCTGGTTAATTTTTGCTTGGTCGCGTGGGTTGACTTCGGTCGCCGTTAGTTTTCTGTGTTGTTGAAAGAGGTTAGTTTCCGTAGATAGGGTTGACTAATTTTTGTCATTGTTTTGTTTTGGTAACTATGTACGTTGGAGAAAAATAAGAATCGGCCCTTTCGACCATGGACACTGGAAGTTAAAGCACGTTTGTGGAAATAGCTCCCCAAGTTTATTTTTTTGGACCGTGCAGGCTAATGTAGTGCCGATAAAGCATCCACAAATGTTTTAAAAAGGGTATGGCTTTGTAGTTTGCCTATTTCTTTGGGCGGAATGCCGATTTAAAATGCTTTAATGAACTTCAACAGCGGTCATAGACGCCATTTGGTAAATTGGAACCCTCGTTAGTTATTTGAGGTTTTTTTTTTGATGGAGCTAGGGGCTAAAAGTCCGAGTACAAACTGGAGTACTAGTTTACTTTTGTTGGAAATGCCTGGACGCGGGACGTGCCAGTTGCCGTGTACTATTGGAATTCTTGGAGACTAGCTGTGTAGCAGTATCCACGTTAGCTGTTTCAGGGACCATGTGTGTGTGTGTGTGAAGATTGAGTCTTAACGAACCATGGGTAGCACGTAAAGTTGCAGCTAAGTATCATTATCCTGTGTTCATTTTTCTTAAAAAAGTAGTCAACTTAAAATCTTAATATTTTGCATTTGCGTATTGTTTGATATACAGTGTTTTGATAAAGTTTTGCGCCCATGCTATGTACAGAGCTTGTTCAATGTAAACGTGTAGCGTATGTCGACATAGCGTTAAGACGTCACAAGAGTCTCTAGTAGTTCAGAACGTTAGGTAGTCTGTTACAGCTTCTTTTGTTGTAAATATAGTTACAATTTATTATTATAAAGTAAATATTTTTGTTTCCCGGCTAAAAGCCATTTGTTTCTTCCAAATTTAACACTTGTAACTTCGACATTTTAAT
The DNA here is from genome assembly GCA_963920685.1 of Polydrusus tereticollis. Lineage (NCBI taxonomy): Eukaryota > Metazoa > Arthropoda > Insecta > Coleoptera > Curculionidae > Polydrusus > Polydrusus tereticollis. Next base: position 24,781,211 of record OY987328.1, read on the forward strand.
TTATCTATGCCAAGTGGCTAGTATACTTATCGAGAAAGCACAGGTACTCGTAAGATTCTGTATTGTACTTTAAGAATGATCTTATGGTAGATTTAGTTAGTTGTGAGAGGTTCTTGCACATACCTTGCGGATATTCCTAGTTTGAGGCAATGTCCTGGATGTAGGTCTATGTGGCTGCCAGATCAGACTGAACAGTCATTTTTACAGTGTAGGTCTGACAGTTGCCGTCTTGTGCAAGACCCTGTCAAACAGGGTTTGACTTTTTGCTTTCTTTTATCGATGACTTTATAAATTTAAACCTTCAGAAATTTTATTGTCAAACCTAGTAGATACCTACTATCACTTTAATATTTCATTTCACTTATTTATCTTTTAACTTTAAGTATCTATTGTCCACCAAAGTAAGAGGAGCTTGCATTTATAAAACCAACCAAGGGTTTAACACTACCTTAAGAATAAATATCTGTATTGGCCTCTGCGAAAATTTGGCTTTTATATTAAATAGAGTGACTTTGAGGGCTTGAGTGAATGAGAGCTTATAAGAAGCTAGTGTATACCGATGGTGACATAAGTGTTTTTTTTCCTAGTTTGTTTTTTTCTGAGGCCAAACACTAGAACCTTTAAAGGTTTTTAAGTAAAATAAGGATTTGACTTTAACTTACTTACATAAGAGTGCTAAACCTCTCAATCTAGAGACAAAATAGCGAATCTACCCTGAGTTGAGCTAGCTAAGGGGTGTCTGAAGAACATCCTCCAGGGCGTAGGGTTGCCAGAGTAAGAGTGGATAGGTTGCCTTGTCGCAGTTTATTTTAGGTTATCCTAAGGTGAATACTGGCACCCGATTATTGTTTAGGGCGTAATTTGCTTTTTTATAACACTTAATTGTTTGAGGTTTTTTTTTATAACACACTTTCCGGCAATCGTACCTATACAGGGTGACGCGGATCTAAATGAACATACTTCAACACAAGACAAAGAATACCTTGGGGGTTCTTAATCACCCATCTTTGATAGTTCAATTGTCGATAGTTAATAAGATACAGGGTCTTTTATGAACTTCAGCAATTTTTTGTTCTTGTCATATTTTTTAATGCACTCCGTATAAAATTTTCATATTGGGTCAACATCTGTAACCTATCTGTCGCTTAAAATTGCAGTATCAGAAAATTTTAAATTCCAGGCCCGTATTAGAAAAAGTTGACATTTTCAATTTTTACATTTTTAACACCCTGTAGATCAATTTTTTCAAAATATTATTTTTTTATTGGAAAGAGCATAAAGAATTGACCCTAACGGCATAATTTTCAAAGTTCCCGCACCCATCACTTGATTAGAATAAATGGTTGTTTTGTAAAAAATTTCAAAATGGTGCATATTTGGAAATTAGAAATTAAGGAAATAACAATAAAAAAGCAAAAACTGCTTCCGAAGTAAAAAAATAAATGTACTAAACGTTTAATAGTTTTAACGAGACTAAATTTTAGGGAACAACACAACAACAAATAACAAAGTAATAATAATAATAACAAAACTGCAAGATAATGATTGCTTTTTAGACATCGACAAAAAATCGTAAATTACAGTCAGAAATTTCAAACTTTGTAAAGTAGGCTTTGCCTCATTTAAAAACAAACCAAAGACTATCGAGTTACTGTTCCATAGCAACAATTCAAGTCACTATCAGATATGTGACAGTTGTCTGACCTTTGTTAGTATTCGGTTAACAATTATTGCAATTTTCTGTTGAAGATGCCTTACCAATTTTCAAATGCCGAATATGCCGACATTATTTTTGTATACGGTTTTTGTAACGGTAATGGAAGAGCTGCTGTTCGGGAATATCGTAGGCGATTTCCGGGTAGAAGATGTCCATATCACAAAACATTTGCAAATGTATTTTTATTTGCTGGAGAACATGGACATTTTCCCACCGACAATAATATTGATCAACCAATACGACATCCAGTTCAGGAGGAAGAAGATATCTTAAATCTTGTTGAAGATAATCCCAAAACATCTACTCGAAAAATTGCGACACGTCTAGGAATCCCGCAAAAAAGAGTTAATGTAACACTGCAAAAGGAAGGCTTGCATCCGTTTCATGTTCAAGAAGTTCAAAGATTGGAACCTGGCGATTATGCAAACCGGTTACTCTTTTGCCAGTGGCTCAGTGGACACCAAAGGAGTCTTTATCGAATCCTCTGGACCGATGAAGCACAATTTACCAGAGATGGTGTAAATAATTCAAGGAATTCCCATGTATGGTCGTTAGAAAATCCACATGCCATCAGACAATCGCATTCGCAGCACAAATTTTCCATAAACGTTTGGGCAGGTATAATAAATAATAAATTAATTGGGCCGCACTTTTTTGCTGAAAGATTAGATGGAAATCAATATTTAAATTTTTTACAAAACATTTTGCCAGGACTTATGCAGAATGAAAATGCTAACGTGAGAGGGCTCTTTTTTCAACATGATGGGGCCCCACCACATTTTGCAAGGGTTGTATCTGAATTTTTAAATATTACGTTTCCTAACAGATGGATAGGCCGTGGAGGGCCCCATTTATGGCCAGCCAGGTCGCCGGACTTTAATCCTTTGGATTTTTTTTTCTGGGGGAATATGAAAAATTTGGTTTATTCAGAAGAAATCAACACGCGGGAGCAGCTTTTGCAACGAATTATTAATGCTTTTCAGGAAATAAAAAATAACCCAGACGCAATTAGAAAAGCAGTGTCAAATTTAAACATCAGAAGACGAAGATGTGAACAAGACAATGGAGGGCATTTTGAACAGCTTCTTAAATAACAGTGTTCTGCTAAAGTGCTCTTAAAATTAATTCTTGCTAAAACTTTTTCTATGTATTAGATTTTAAGCAGTCGATTTTAACTTGCAGTTTTGTTATTATTATTATTACTTTGTTATTTGTTGTTGTGTTGTTCCCTAAAATTTAGTCTCGTTAAAACTATTAAACGTTTAGTACATTTATTTTTTTACTTCGGAAGCAGTTTTTGCTTTTTTATTGTTATTTTCTTAATTTCTAATTTCCAAATATGCACCATTTTGAAATTTTTTACAAAACAACCATTTATTCTAATCAAGTGATGGGTGCGGGAACTTTGAAAATTATGCCGTTAGGGTCAATTCTTTATGCTCTTTCCAATAAAAAAATAATATTTTGAAAAAATTGATCTACAGGGTGTTAAAAATGTAAAAATTGAAAATGTCAACTTTTTCTAATACGGGCCTGGAATTTAAAATTTTCTGATACTGCAATTTTAAGCGACAGATAGGTTACAGATGTTGACCCAATATGAAAATTTTATACGGAGTGCATTAAAAAATATGACAAGAACAAAAAATTGCTGAAGTTCATAAAAGACCCTGTATCTTATTAACTATCGACAATTGAACTATCAAGGATGGGTGATTAAGAACCCCCAAGGTATTCTTTGTCTTGTGTTGAAGTATGTTCATTTAGATCCGCGTCACCCTGTATATTAATCATTCGTTTACTGTTGGAACACCCAAGGTCTCGATGAACATGAGAGTTGCAATCATACGAAGCGGCCTTAACTATATAAAGCCATACCGGTTTAAAATTTTATTGTAGGTTAATACTTTTGAATTTCTTCCCAGAAGTCAATAATGTTTATATTTTAACTCAGGCTTAGTTGTTTTCTTCTTCATAATAATATGCTCTTTCTACTAAAGTTTGGCATCAAAAGTCATGCCGTGATATTTAATATTTATCTCCTAGGACTAGGACACAATCATACCGTTAATATTCAGAGTGGCAAAAAAGTCGCCCATAATGCCTGTAACTTTTGAATTGCCTCGTATACGAAAAAGTGGCCTTTTTGAAAGTTGTTCAGTAAATTATTCCTCATATTTCTACCTGCATGAGTTTTTTCTCTAATTTTGGTTTGGTTGCCATGGACACCAAATTACTTTTTTTAAATGGAACACCCTGCATATGATTGCATATTTGGATTCTACTGGGAAAACTCTGAATTTTTTGTATATCGAATTTTTTTTATTCAAAATTGTAACAAACTTTATAATAACAAAATAAGTAGCCTAGAAAATTGAACAACTTAACATCGGAATAATAAACAAGTGAATCCTTTTCAGTGGATCAAGTGTTAAAATGAAAATGACCATCATTTTCTGCTAAGCAGAGCGCCAGTCGATCCCTGAACCCGTCTACAGCGTCTAAAAGGAAGTCCTCTGGAATGGCCCGAATTTCAGCACTAATTCTGACTTTTAAAGATTCTAAGTCATTTGGACGGTTAACGTAGACTTTGTTCTTTAAGTGTCCCCGCAAAAAGAAGTCGAGCGCGATTAAGTCCGGGGATCGCGCTGGCCAGTCAATAGCACCTCTTCTGCCTTTCCAACGTCCTGGAAATTGTTTGCTTATGTATTGTCTAACATTTGCTGCACATTGTGCAGGTGCTCCATCTTGCTGGACCTATACCTATTCGTTTATGCCATTATTTACACCTGGTAAAACCATTCTGCAAGAAGGAATTATGTGATTCCTGAGGAGATCCAGATATTTTTCGCCATTCAAATTACCTTCCATGAAAAAAGGTGCCAGAATATGTCTACCAACTATGCCCGCCCAAACATTAACTTTTTTGTGGGCCTCTGAGTATGACCTTCCTGGAACCAGTAAGTATTCTCAGCAGACCAATAAAGATAATTGTGTCTATTACCAATGCCATTTAAATGGAAAGTAGCTTCATCCAAGAAAATGATATTTGTTGCGAAGTTATTGTCGTTATTGCATCTTTCCATCGTCAGCTCACAAAATTCAGCTCTTCTATCAAAATTGTCCTCATTTAACTCGTGTACCAACTTTATCTTATAGGGATGCAACTTTTCCTGCTTAAACAAATTTTTCACTGACTGATGAGACACATTAAAATCCATTGTCATTGGCCTGGATGATTGTGTTGGATTTTTATGTGTTGAGAGCATGATATCCAAAGCTTTGTCTCCCCCGGTTGCTGTTTTAGGTCGATCTGATCTAGCGGCTTCCCTAACACTGCCTGTTTCTCGACTGTTTCTTCATATTTTCGTAACCGCTAATTATTAAAATTTCATGAAAATACCTTGACTTAACTGGTGAGTATTCATCATCATCATCATCTTCAGCGTGTCTCAGTCCATCTTTGGACATACGCCTCTCCAAGTTGTCTCCATTGAGTTCTGTCAGCTGTTCTACTCATCCATTGCACTCCCGCTACCTTCTGAATATCGTCTCTCCACCTGGTCTTTGGTCTTCCTGGGTTTCTTCTACATCCTCTTGGTCGCCATTCGGTCACTTTCCTTGTCCATCTATTGTCCTCCGTTCTCATGAGATGTCCTGCCCATTTCCATTTTAGTCTTGCTACGTGTTCAGCAATGTCAATTACCTTTGTTTTCTGGCGGATCCATTCGATGGTTTTTCTATCTCGCAGTCGTATCCCCAGCATACTTCGTTCCATCCTTCTCTGTGCAATTCTTAATGTGTCCATTATTTTGCCGTTTAGTGTCCATGTTTCTGCGGCATAGGTTAAAATTGGTAGCACACATTGGTTGAAGACCTGAGTTTTGAGATGTTGTGGGAATTTGGTCTTAAATATGTTATTTAGTCTTGCATATGCTGCCCATCCAAGTTGAATCCTTCTCCTGATTTCTGTCATCTGTATGTTCTTATCGAAGGATATTTTCTGTCCAAGATATATATATTCATCGACAACCTGCACTACACTGTTATCACCTAAATCAGCCATCGTAACGTCTGCTGAATTTGACATTATTTTTGTTTTACTCGCATTGATTTTGAGACCGTATTTTTTTGCGGCTTTGTTTAGGGTTGAAAGCATATTTTGGAGGTCTTCCATCTTTTCTGCGAGAAGTACGATGTCATCTGCAAAGCGCAAATTACTCAGGTGTTCACCGTTGATGTTAATGCCAGCATTTTCCCAATCGAGCGTTTTGAATATATCCTCCAGAGCCGCAGTAAATATTTTAGGGGAGATTGTGTCGCCCTGTCTCACGCCCCGATTTACGGGTATGGGATCTGTACCATCATAGACCTGAACTGTCATGGTGGCGTTGTCATATAGAGGGTATTAGGTAGGAATAATTATAATTAGGAAGTTTTTCATTTTTGAGCTGTCATTATCTCGGAAACTCTTGCAGGTGAAAATTGGAAATACAAAAAATTCAGAGTTTTCCCAGTAGAGTCCAAATATGCAATCATATGCAGGTCTTCTATTTAAAAAAAAGTAAGTTAGTCTCTATGGCAAACAAACCAGAAATGACAGAAAAAATTCATGCAGGTAGAAATGTGGGGAATAATTTACTGAACAACTTTGGTAAAGGTCACTTTCTCGTATATGAGGTAATTCAAAAGTTACAGGCATTATGCGCGACTTTTTTGCCACTATGTATAGGAGAGTTTGCTGTACTAGCTTCTTGTTAAAATTATTTAAGTAGAGTAGAGTAGAATATATTATATCTTTATTCTGTGCATCAGTTATGTTTTTAATATTTAATTTAAACGAAAACTTTTTTTTTTGAGATACATAGGTACAGGGTCTTCCAACGAGGACTGAACAGGGGCTCATTTTTGAGCTTCCTTGTATTTAAAGAAAAATCCAAAATAGCCAATCGATGTACTTTTTCCTGCAGAATTCAAAAATGAAACCAAAAATTTATTTGAACCAGAAACAAAAGAGTTACGCTATGGATAAGGTGTTTTTTAAATGGAACATAGCTTTTTTTATACGATTTTTGGAACGAGTGATTTTTTTTGTCCGTTCTGATTAAAATATTTAATATTGTGACAGCTATTTTTATTAAATTTTAATGTTTTATCCAGTATAATTTAACTTTAACCTGTTTGAAACATACACTAGGTAATAAAGGTATAATCACCTTTGAATCCTTCAAAGTCAAAAAATTTGACAAATTTACTATAATATTGCCGAAATGAAATATTCATTAGATGAGAGATTGCAGATTGTTATCTTGTTCTACAAATGCCAAAAAAATGCAAGAGAAGCAAAGAGAAGATTTATTGCAAATTTTCACAGAAATATATCCGTCAATACTATTCTAAGGGTAAAGAACCTATTTGAGGAAAATAAAACATTACATGACAGAAAAAGAAATCCAGAAAGGAATAGAAATCGAGACCGTGCCATTGTGAATTATTTTCGACTGAATCCAACCAAATCAATTTCGGACGCAGTTCGGGACGTTCAATACGGCGGCGGTGTAAGACGCAGAAGAGTTACCCAAGGAACTGTTCACAGGACTTTAAGAAATCATAAATTTAAGTCTTATCATATCCTTCCACTTCAACATCTAACACCGGCACAAAAAGAACTTCGCTTCCAATTCGTTTCCCAAATTGTGATTCGGAAAGAAAACGAAGACCCTAATTTATTCAGAAATATCTTATGGACTGACGAAGCCACATTCACAACATCGGGGGTTTTCAATAGACATAATAATCATCACTGGGCCGTTGGAAATCCAAGAAAATTTCAGACAATTAAATTTCAAGGAAGGACTTCAATCCATGTTTGGTGTGGCATAAAAAATAATAGAATTTTGGGACCAATATTTTTTAACGGGACTTTAAATGGACAGAGATACTACGAGTTCTTAGAAAACGAAATTGAGAACTTTTTGGAAGATTTACCATTGGAAGAATATCAAAATTTAATTTGGCAACATGCGTGCGTGAGGTTACTCAATATTTAAACGGACGCCATGAAGAATGGATTGGTAGAAATGGAACCTATGCTTGGCCACCCAATAGTCCCGATTTGTCAATATTAGACACATTTCTTTGGGGCCATTTAAAGAACGTGGTATACAAGCAGCGAAACCACGATATGGAAGAGATCATGCAGAAAATTGTGAATGAAATAAATCGCCTTAACCAGGAAAATCACAGTATACCAGCAAGTTTGGAAAGGCTACAAAGAGGTTATCGCACATGTTTCGAGAACAACGGAGGTCACATTGAACAATTAAATTATTAATGTTTTTTTTTTAAATTAGTATAGAGTTGGATTTCTTTTTCTGTCATATAATGTTTTATTTTCCTCAAATAGGTTCTTTATCCTTAGAATAGTATTGACGGATATATTTCTGTGAAAATTTGCAATAAATCTTCTCCTTGCTTCTCTTGCATTTTCTTGGCATTTGTATAACAAGATAACAATCTGCAATCTCTCATCTAATGAATATTTCATTTCGGCAATATTATAGTAAATTTGTCAAATTTTTTGACTTTGAAGGATTCAAAGGTGATTATACCTTTATTACCTAGTGTATGTTTCAAGCAGGTTAAAGTTAAATTATACTGGATAAAACATTAAAATTTAATAAAAATAGCTGTCACAATATTAAATATTTTAATCAGAACGGACAAAAAAAAATCACTCGTTCCAAAAATCGTATAAAAAAAGCTATGTTCCATTTAAAAAACACCTTATCCATAGCGTAACTCTTTTGTTTCTGGTTCAAATAAATTTTTGGTTTCATTTTTGAATTCTGCAGGAAAAAGTACATCGATTGGCTATTTTGGATTTTTGTTTAAATACAAGGAAGCTCAAAAATGAGCCCCTGTTCAGTCCTCGTTGGAAGACCCTGTACATGCGTACTTTTACCTTTATTTTGTTTTTACTTAATTTTCATACAGGGTGATCAAGAAAACAAATTTTATAGGTCAACCGGCGAAAAAAACGATGGAAATTATTTTTAAAGTTACACGATTTACAAGACTTAACTCTTAAGACAAAATTCAAATTAAGTATTTAAAAAGTTGCCCCATTAAGGTATTGTCTTGATTACGGAAATGGAAAGCTGATCCTTTTTTGCGGCAGTCATTCGTTTTTTTTTCATATCTCCGATAATAAGGGCGTGGGGAACTGTTGAGTAACTTAGTTCTGTTTCTTTCACACTATCTATTCGATTTTATTAAACTTAGGTTCATTTGACAGAGAATTTCTTGCTTATTAAAAATACTATTTTATTGATGGTCGCTAATTCGCATTTTGCCGTTTCTTTAATGTTCTCAAAATCCTTTAATTGCGTCGGCGGTATCCAGTGTTGAGCTCTAAACACACACAACAGGTCTTCGGCCGCCTCTGACTGCGTTTTTGCTTGGGACAGCCGATGTGGCCAACTGCTCTCGAAAATTTGGCAAAAATGAAGCATTTCCACAGGAAATTTTTAATTTACTTAGCTGATTATATGAAACAAATTTTAACATTAACATGATACATTATCTGATATATTATTTTTCATCTCGGAAAGAAATTAGTTGAGATTAGAATTTTATGACATATGTCAATTTCAAGTTATTAAAGAAGGAAACCCAAAAATAAAAAAAAATCTGTTGTTAAAATCATCCGAGTCAGCTGACATGATATGACTTTATGTCTTTCTTTCTCTGCAGTTGAATCATATGGTTGAATCCTACTACTACTACTGTATTTTTGGTGTTTTTTTGAAAGAGTTTCTTATAGATTACGATTACTGTGGTCCCAGTGCCTACCTCTAAAAGAATAAATGAAGTAGACATGGTAATTTAACCAATTAGTATTTTAGGCATGCACAATTTTAATTTTGAAATCAGAAAAGTTACAGGAACAATTTTATTATCTACAACGACTAACATCATGTCAACCTTTTGGGCCCCAATTTTTTAATGTCATATTTTTTACGACTCTCACTATTCGCTTCATCAGGGAAATAGCTGGCCCAAGAATTTGTTCGCTATGTATACTTCTATTTTCTACAGAAAGACCATGAACTGAGTCATATTAAAGTAATTTAATTATAATTTATGATATTTAGAGAGGTACGAGCAACTTGAATATCAAGTTGTGAAACATAACAAGTAATTTTATTTCTACCCATAATGGATGTACGGTTTCACCAAAAATGTAACCCGTAACCTTGCTGCATTTTATTTAATATAAAAAGAAAATAATAAATCCGTCCTGGGAGCAACATTTTGTTGAAAGGGAGCAATACTCACTTCTAAATTAAATAAGTTTACTTCAAACATTTAGCAGTAAAACGGCAAATTCATTATCAATTTCACTTATTTATTTTAAAAGCAAATTTCTATCGGAGTCACCAACAATAAAATTTAAATTCACAAGTAAATCTCTTCACTTACTTATTAAAATTACAGTAATTCTAACGTCGACACTGACTTGTAGAAATGCGCTCACTATACGCTTTATTCAATCAAACTTTTTGCGTTATCGTGCCAAGCCAATAAGTAAAGGTTTTCTACCGCTGCGATTATATTTTACTAGCTACGTGTGACTTCGGGTCAACGCACTTTCAACTTCCGAACTAAACTTTTCGCGACTACACTTGACTGTTACGGCACGGCAACTTTCGACGGACGACTACGCTAACTTTGTCGGTATTTGAACATTACGACGATTAAAATTAACAAACTTTTCCTCTGCTATCCCACCTATTTATAGGGGAAAATTGATCAAAATTACACCTGAAGGTACTTGCAGATGTTTACACAAGTGTTCCAGTTTCTGGAATCCCTTTGTCCTGAATCAACATAAACGTACACCTAAAACAAAAGTTACTAGAAAGTGACACATGCCATAAAAGTATAACCTCAGCTTACTTCTTCCTAGGCTGAAAACTACTATAGCTACATTTGTCACCGTCATAAAATCCCTTAAACTTTTATTTTCATTTTAGGTTACGACATGGAACAGGGATTTTCATTTGGAGAATTCGCCAAGTGCATAGAACAGATAGTACAAATCTCGAATTCAGTATTAGATGGATGGGTGCTAGAAAAGAAGGAGGTATATTATAGGTTTAGTATACAGAATGTCTATTTAAAGGCTCGTCCAGAGTGGGAGCGACAAGCGACGCGCCGGGTTTTGCGATCAATATAAAACTTTCTCACTTTTAGTTTAAGGAAAAAAGTTTCCTCATATAAAGTTCTGCATGGTCTAAAACCTAAAATAAAGCAATAAAATCTTACAATTTATTAGTCGTTTACGGGGTTTGTCAATAAATATGAATATCCAGATTGGTTTGGTGGCAACAAACCGCAATTTCTTACATTTAAAAGTAATTGCTGATGGACAGCCCTCTCCAGTAACTTACCTAAAAGTGGCAAAGGGCTGATTGGCCGCAAGTCATCCACTGTGGATGGATTACTCACTTTGGGAGCAGGGCAGACGATTACCACTTTCCAGAATTGATTATGTGAGTGATATGATTAAGTATTATTGGTAACGCTAATTTTAGCATTGTCAGAGATATTTCATCCAGCCCTGCAGCATTTGACTTTAAACTAAATATAAGGGTAAGTATTTCTTCTGGAGAGGGCAATCGAAAGTTCAAGCGAGAGTTGCCAAATCTATTTATGTCATAAAACTCTATAAGCTCAGGATTGGCTCCTGTCAATAGATAAAGGTTAAAATCGTAAAACCATAGTGGGTATACAGGGTGTTACTTAATGATAGGCTGTAATTCCAAGGGCGTATTCCTGAACCAAATTCTAGTAGAGAAGTTCATATAAAGATGTGTCCTAAAAAGTCTGGTTTTCAAGATACATACTTACATACTGTCAAAGTTTTAAAAAAAATTATTTTTTCATTAATATCTCAAAGATGCTTTTGCCGATTTTGATGAAATTTGGCAGTGTTATTTGTTATTATAAGACGCTTAAATAGCACTTGTGCCGTAAAATTACCTTTACAAGGCAACTTTACATACCATGGTGCGAGCGGCAGCTCTTGTGTCGGATGCTCGGAGTCCTTGCCTTAAGCAGTTGTACACTTTTTCGATGTCTTGGACGCCACCTATTTTAAATGGCATAAAAACTAAATACTTACAAAGCGTTTCAAAATAGGAAAACCGCTTGCTTCTAAAGATGGTAATAGTTCGTCTGCAGTACAGTAAGTAACAATAAAACACAGATATAAAACAACAATGGGAATTAGTTTATTTAGATTATCGAACTGGATTCCACCAAAGAGATTCAATATTGAAATCAATAACTAAATTAAATATTAAAGTTAAAAAAAATTATACACTCATGGGAAGACCTGAAGGGTTTTTACTCGCCTGGTAACTGGTTATCACCTATAGTTTATGAAAAGAGGAAAAGAGAATGTTCTAGAACTTTCATACTTGTATGGTCATAATACCTACATTCTTTCTAAATGTTACCAAGGTGGTATTACAAATTAAAGTTAATTTTAGAGTGAAATTTATGGTGTTAAGGTTATAAAGAAATTTAAAATTATCATAATACACTGGCCTTATTTCCCAGATGTTCCAAATCCCATGTGGTTTTTGTTTCAAATTAATAGGCACCCTACCTCCAGTCTGGTGGACCCGAACAGTACAAGACAGCACATATTTACAGGTTACAGGCCATGTGGTCTCTCAATGAAGAGCCAATTTCAACACGTGGTCAAAAGGAATATGAATATATAACGTCTGTTACATATTCAACAATAAACGCTTCGATAGAAGCAAAAGCAAAATTTCAACTAAAACAGCGAATTAGATACCTGGTTAAATTAAATTGAAAATATATCCTACCTCATTGGTTGTCCGGTGCTACCATCTAAAAAAAAATACTAAGAAATGAGGCCTCATGTGCAAATCATCAAAGATATGAGGACGCTCTACTACCCCTGAGGTGCCAACTAAAGTTGGGGCGGCGGACCTGTTCAAATCACATAATAGTGGGCCCCTTATTTTAAAAACCGCCGACCTCCACCTTTACGGGTGATCTTAAATAAAGTGCCTTAAAGTCAAAATCTCTTCGAAAAAGGTAAAGATCAAATGACAGGTGTCCCTTAAATGTCATGTCACAAAAATTGGTACGTTGAGACAATTGATGAAAGTGATCTCAGTCCGATAAAATGACAAAACCAAACCAACTTGACATGTGGGAAACTACTAGCAGTTTACCCTGAATAATATGCAATTTAAAAACAAAAAATAATGGCATACCAATTTATCGAATGGTGAAAAGTGCAATATCATCAATGTTCTAGAGCGAACTAACCAAGGTTCAAATGGAACAACTCAACGAACATACTATAAGCCAAATGAACTACTGACCGGTTATCATAAATGAACATAACCCCAAATTTTGACAATAAAAATATTTAAATATTCAGATATCTACTTCGTTCGAGTTAATTAAAAAGAAAAGGAATGAAGGATGTACAAAAAAAATATTTATGATAGGACCGTGGCCTCTAAAACATGAACATCTGCACCAAAGCATTAAACTTAAAATCCACAGAAAATATAGAAAGGTAATGTAAACAAATATCTTACACAAAACTATAGGTGGGTTCGTCTATTCAGAACGGAGTTGGAGTAGAGCACGAACAGATTTTTGTTTAAATATTTTGGAGTAAAGGTGGATTCATAGTTGCCGTAACGTAAGCCGTAAGACGTAACGTTAAGACGTAAGAAAAATAAACATGTGATTATAAATGCATGCATTTATAGTCGCCGTAACGTAAAACGTAAGACGTAAGCCGTAAGCCGTAACAAGAAATGGTTTATTTTCATTTCTTAACTCTTACGTCTTACGTATTCGGTCGGGATCGGCCGTACTCGTGCATAACCGGCGTGATATTTTAAAATTTGACAGTCGACGGCAGGAGGGAGATTGTTTTGTTGATTTCATTTTCACACCATTTTGTAGCGTCCGTCCGTATTTCAATATTCCTTTTTATTAATAATAATACTATAATATACATACAACAAATCTGTAATAAAAAGCGACAAAATAAATTCGGTTCAAAATCAAAACAATGGAATTATTTGACAAATATCATAACCTACAATTTCGCAATTTCTTACGTCTTAACTTGAACTCTGAATGGGTATGTTTTCTCTTACGTCTTATCAACTACGGCTTACGTCTTACGGCTTACGTTACGGCAACTATGAATCCACCTTAAAAGGACAGAAAAATAATACCCGAACCACCAGAGCGTAAGAAAGTCAATCTGGTCTCTTGTCAATATCAGCTGATTTTGATTTGTTGTTTGTTGGTTATTTTGGGGTTATTTTTAAAAGATTATAAAATAAAAATTGAGATATACATTGTCTTCTCATATTCCTAAGTATTTTACTTTTTCCTAATAATTTAAGTTAATTTTTTAAATAATACGAGAGCAAAAATAGTTCTCTTCCGATTGCAGAGTAACAGTGAACCGTCCATTAAAACCAGAGCGGTGCATGGTAGAAATACACGACGAGCCACTGCAGCCCACCAGTACGTGGTTCAGCTTAGTGTCCCTCGAACGACACTGTTTCAAAATTCTTTCATCTGGAGAACGTCATCACTCTGGAACGACCTCCCTGAGATCGCGTTCCCCAACGAGTATAATCTCCAAAGATTCAAGACCAACGTGAATCGTTTCCTGCGCACACGCACCGCTCCTAGAGCGCCATAAAGGATTTATCCTGCAGTGCTGTGCCTTATCATAAAAAAAAAAAAAAAAAAAAAAAAAAAAAAAACATCTGTTACCGGGATCAGTAACTACAAAGCAAGTTTCCTTATTAATTTCCAATTATTCTTTCATGTTATCCATAATTTAAAAACACGAAGAAAGAAAAGAGGCAAAATAAAAACCGAATTTGTTAACCTAAAAAAACACTTTTGACAGTTTGCTCCTTTCTGCGCTAGTTCACTTTAGTAATCCGCTTTCTCGAGGTGGAACTTTTAGGGTGAGCTCGATTTACCTTACTCCGTAATAGTCGAACGCAAACGGATTCTCTCTACTTGCACAAAATAGCCATACCCGAACGGCTGGAGCAAGTAAGGAGCGCACGGAGTGAACGAAACGTGATACCCGAACCCAGCTCATGTAGCATCCTATAAATATACATCTATAGCAAAAATGAATGCTACACACTGACTAGATGATATTTATGAGTTCCAGTTAACTTGATTTTATTTTATCAATTTTTCGACATGCAATGAAGCGGCTTTTATGTTTTTTCTCGAAAACGAAGTAAGATACGAAAACATATCAAAAGACAAGACAGTTAGCTGGGTTAGGGGCTAATTTCGAGTTTAATTTAAAAAAAAATATTGCTTTATCCACTTTAAGGCATTTTTAGTTGCTTAACCCGAAAATAATATAAAATTTTAAACAAGTCAGTGGCGTACATATTTTTTGTCAATATTATTAAGGAGACTGCCCCCCGGGACGCCACTGGAACTCATAATTATCATCTAGTAAGTCCTAACTTAGCGTCTTATTACAACGAACAATACTGCCAGATTTCACCAAGATCGGCAAAAGGATCTTTGAGATATTAATAAAAAACCGATTTTTTTTAAACTTTGACACACCCTGTATCTTGAAAACCAGACTTTTAGGGCACATGTTTATATGAACTTTTTTACTTGAATTTGGTTCAGGAATGCGCCCTTGGAGTTACGGCCAATGATTAAGTAACACTCAGTATATAAATTAATAAGAAAAGTTGTTAAGAAACTAATAGATATTTCACTATTTTTATATACAGGGTATCCTTTTTAAAATATAATCAAAGCTACAACACCGCATTCTCAAAAATATTATAGGGGGATAGGGAGGGTATGCCCGTAAGTGTGACCCGTTAACTGATGCACCATAAACATCTAATGTTCCATCCACCGTATAGTGACTGTTCTAATCTATGTTAAACCACTGTAACTTTAACTATGCAACAAACGAGCTTACGCTTATATATAAAATATTTTTGTGTGGCTCGTCTTAATAAGTCTATGCTTAATAACCACATTAATTTTATAAGATTAAAATCTTTAATACGTCTCGAGTTAGGGTTAAGTTAACAAGACATTTTAAATCGTTTATTATAGCATTCTTTGTATGCATTTATTAAACACATACAGTTTTTACTGCTATGTTTTATTCGCATAGGATCGATATTTGTTTTTTATGGATATTTTCTAAAGCACTATACTTACTTACTGGGTAAGAAACCCTCATGCAAAATACAACTTTTCGGTTACAGTGTGAACATATTATTTTTAGACTGAAAGTATATCTTTTCAGTACAATACAGGTGGTTTTAACATTGTATAGATCGACGCACCCGTAATATTATCTTTTTTGATAGGGTCGGAAATAATACGTGTGCAATTTATTACTTTTCCTGATTTTCCAATAATAGTAGCCATTTTTTGATCAAATCATCTCAAAGGCACGGAACGAACCATCACAGTAGCATCGTAACCCAAGTCATTTAGGGGCCATTCAAGTATTACGTAAGCACTACAGGGGGCGGGGGTCTTTGCTTTGCCTATTTTTGATGACATGGGGGATGGGGGGGGGGGCTGGATGGTGATTACGTCAGCAGTAGGGGAAGGTCGCCCTTGATGGCATACTTCCCATGATGGCCCACCACAAGTATCTCTGCAATAAACCGGTTTTGCGTCAACTCGCCTAGTTAGTCGGGCACGCGATGCGACCGTTCAGTTGTGAGTTGAATTTGAGTCGTGGTGGGCGCTTTTATCCAAAGATATTTACTGGAACAGAAATGGGTAAGTGCCGGAGTAATAACGAGTGATTATTAATTATTTTGCTCAAGGGCGGCTGTGACCCAGTATACATAGTGTAGCAGTAGCGCGTAGATTAAATCATAGGGCGAATTTGCAAGAAAGCAGCGTTGTCTCGTTGAAAACCTAAAATAATGTTTTTTGACGGTATGTAATATAAAATCCTGAGCTATCTTACTTTGAAAGCCTACTTTATATGGCCGCCTCCTACTTCTAGACACCTTCTGATGTTTCTTCTTACCCTCAGAGACACATTAACCAATACGTTTGGAGAATTATTAATTTCGGCAATTTTTTCTGAAATCCTTCGTTTAAGATCATTTATATCCTCAATTGGTGTTCGATAAATGGAGTGTTTTATAAAAGGCCACAAGAAGAAATCGCAGGAACGAGGTGGCCATATTTGTTGCGTATTTCGGCTTATAACTCTGTTTTCAAAAAATTCACTTAAAAAATTTAAATTTTTTCTGGTTACATGAGGTGTAGCGCCATCTTGTTGGAAGTAACCTTCCCGCAATTCATCATCGTGAAGCTCATTAATAAATGTTGTCAGAATTTCGATCCGATATCTCTCAGCTGTAATTGTGCCATCAAAGTAAATTGGGCCTACTATTCTTCTAGAACTAATTGCTGCCCACACACCAACTTTTTGAGGATGAAGAGGTCTTTCTACAAAAACATGCGGATTTTGCGTATTCCACATTCGCATATTTTGTGAATTAACATAGCCTGATAAATAAAAATAAGCCTCATCGGTAAAAAATGTTTTTTCAAAAGCACCACTATTTTCTTCTTGAAAATTGTTTAAAAACCATTCACAAAAATTAAGTCTTTGGGGAACGTCATTGGGAAGGAGTTCATGAATAGCCGTAACACGATAAGGGTATAGATGCAGATCCTTTTTCAAAAGTGTTTGGCATGCACTGTAGCATAAATCCGTTTGCTGAATTTGTTGAGATAAATGCCTAATAGAAGTTGAAGGATTATTTTCCATAATTTGTCGCGCTTCTTCAATAACCTCATTCGATCGTTTCGTTGGTCTTCCAGCCCCTTTTTTATGTTGAACAGAACCAGTCTGACGAAATTTATCAATTAGGTATTGTGACCCAGTACGAAAATTATGAAAGGTCACCGCAACATCAGGAAACTCGGTTCGAAATTCATCAAAGCAGTCATGCATAGAGTAATTCCACACACCGCCTATTTTGTTTCCATTTCTAAAAAAACTTTCAACAATAAAAATTTGTTGTGCTTCACTAAACATTTTTACTGTAGAACTTTCAATCCGGCAACAAAGCTTCACCAAAACTTGATACGCTGAAAAATAAAAAAAAAATAAAAAATTAAATCATATCCTGCAAATAGCACTTTATAATAGTCAAAAGACGACTCCCCGGAGAAATATTAGTTAAAGCAATAGTAACCTACCTTCAAATAACTGCAAAAATTACAAAATTTCTCCAATTTTTAAACTTTACAAATACACAAATTCAAATAATACGTAAATGTCATAAAACAATCATGTCATCTTATCTACGCAGTACGGCCATGATGCTTTTAAAATGCATGGCCTCCCTTGAGCAAAATAATTAAAAATCACTCGTTATTAGCCAGTTTTTAAACCAAAAATTTATTATGTTAGGTGCATGAAATTAGAATGCGCGATTTTTTTTCGATAGCTATAGGATATAGACGTTATTTTGATATGCTTATTTTAAATGTAAGTTGTATTTTAAATTTTTTATAATTTATTTACTAGAAGTGTAATATATTCCTAACATGGCATACCCATTGGTTTCCTATGATGGCTTACCTATAAATAGGTATGCCATCATAGGCGTCATATTCAAAACGGCGCAACATTTACTTTTCTTATTGAATTCTTTTAGATACGTCACGAAACAAAAAATAAATTCCTTCGAAAAGGCAAACATGGGATGAGAACGCTATGCGGGAAGCTATATACAAGCACTGTTAAAGAAAAGACAATGGGCTGGAAGATGGCTGCTAAAACTTATGATGTTCCTGCGACAACTTTAAGGAGGAGGTTCAAAAAAGACGATGCTGCAAAAGGGGATTTAGGAGGTCGTAGATCAATACTGCCACGTGAAGTTGAAGAAGATCTGGTGAAACATGTTGTCGATATGGAGACAAGATTTTTATTGGTTACTTATTTATATGCTTTTTAAAGTTTTTTAATATGTCTTTAGAATGTATTTTCCTGATATTGTTTTTATTATCTTTTTTAAAAGTTTTAAACATGTTACTTAGAATGTAATATATTATTTTAAGTTTTTTTAAACAGTTTTATATGCCTGCATTTTTTAACAATAAAAATGTGCAAACTGTAACAAAAATATTCCTTTTACATCCCATCCTTCAGATTTTTGCATTTTACTGGAGTATGCCATCATAGGTAACTGCGTTGCCTATGATGGCGTACTTGGCGATTTTTTCTTTCCTATTTTTTTATCAAAAAAATTGTTTTTGTATATTTTTTAAAGTTTTATAACGAATATTTAAGTAGTAACGAATATTTTAACATGATTAAATGGGTTAAAATCTTTGAACTAAAAAATATATTAGGTGTTAAAAAAAAAGGTGCCATCAATGGCGACCTTCCCCTATTTATTTTTTTTACTTTTTCGGATTTTCTAGAAAATTTAGTCGATTCTGGTTTGAACACATATGGCAACCCTACTTGTCTATGCTTGAAAACGAAACGCATTTTCAGGGATTCTCGAAAATAGTTAGAGCCGCGGTGATAAAAATGCCTTGGAACTCCCAAACGGATGAGAAGCACGTTTTTGTATAGTTCAAGTGTCGTTCTCGAAATCCGTGTTTTCGAGTAGGGGTCTGGCGCTCGGCGGTGAGCGGCTATAATATTTTTTCCAAATTTTGACCAGCGGTTTAAAAACACATTTCCCAAATGGATGAAAATTACTGGAGGGCATCTAGGCAACCCCCCAATTACCGGAAAAATATTATCATCCATTTTTCAAGTTGAATGGTTTAAAATATCGTTTCAAATAGACAAATCCAAGTTATAACAAAAATTATTCGAAAGTTTCAAAAAATCTCATACAAATACAAAAGTACAAAATGTACAGAAGTTAGTTAACGAAGTGTGGCGTAATTATAAGTTACAAGCAAAGTCCGACAAGGAACCTGATGTTATTGTGTCTTTGTGTCTAAGAGAATTGAAGAAGAATTACAAGCAGCGAATAGGAATAAATCCAGTCTAGTCTACTAAGTTTTTTTCCAAGGTGAGTTTAGCCTTAGATGTCCCTAATTCATGAAGGATACTTACGATTATTTATGGGCTATTTTAATTCATTTTTGTGTGACATGTATAGAATCGGGTCGTTATTTAGACCTTATAATGAGTGCACATATGTATAACTTATTTTGTCGACGCGAAAAAATATATCGTCGTTTCATATATTTGATCGGATAAATGTATGAAACTGCGGATTTCTTTTCACCATGATAAGGTAAGAAATATTATTATATACCTATATTGTCTACTTATATACTTTTAATAAATATTATATGAGTAATGAACATTTAAATACATACATGCATATAAATATAGGTAAAAAATATAATAAATAGGTACATTTAGAATTATATACATGATGCTCACCAGAGCTATTATTGTTATAGTGCAAAGAATATTTTAATCTTTAGATTTAATTGTAATAAGCGTCCTCTCATATTGCAGTGCCCTTTCAGGGTCTATAGTGATTTTTATTATGTAACTACTATCTTTGTATATGTACACTATGGATGCAATAAACATATTGAGTATTGAGTAAATTATACATATTAGATGCACTCATTATAGTGTGTATGTAACGGCCCTTTTTGATGACCTTTATGTTTTTGTAGCTTAATAAGAGAATCATTAGCAGCACCTATAGGATGTTTTAATTTTTAGGTAACGAATACCTGTAAAGCTGCAGATAAAACACAAATTGTACGGCCAGCTTCAAATTCTACAGAACAGGGAGAGAACGACATAAAACTCGGAGTAGGATCAGGATCACAACAGCAATGCGAAAACACAGAAAATAAGGATAAACAGCCGAGAGCAAAACCTTCTCAGGAAGCTATGAAAAATAAGATTGTTCTACTCGAAAAAAATCCGAATGCTTTGTATTCTGCCAGAGTACTATGCCAAGCCGTGTTGAAGTTGATAAACAGATCATTAAGTTGCGCGAAGAATAAAAAACAACGAAACAGTCTTTAAACAGGAAGATTCAAAACGCAGTTGCCCAGAAGAAACAGAGATGCAAAATGCATGTACCAATGTTTACGTAGGCATGGGAAGCATAAGTAAGAACTTTGCTTACTTCTGCTGACGAGGGGGAGGGGGGGGGGGTTAATAATTGCAAAAAATCTGCTTACGTAATACTTGGACGGCCCCTTAGAGAATCAGCGCATTCTAAGCCAATATATCCAGCGCGTATTATATACGATCGTTTTCCCAGGAACTTCATTTTTACTAAATATACCATCACTAGTGTGTATGTAATGTAATTTATATATATTTTACAACTCTAGATTGTCGATCAGGCTATCATAAAATTAAAGTTGCCGAAGATTCCATTCCTACAACAGCATTCATTACTCCAGAAGGCAAATATGAATACTGAGAGGTGCCTTTTGGTTTGACAAATGCACTATACATATTTCAACGTGCAATGGATATGATATTAGGTGACTTACGATACAACAAAGCGTTAGAATATCTAGATAATCTAGAAAATTTGTGCTTAAATTCGCTCAATCTCAATAGGCTAAACCTCTTACCTTACTATTAAAGAAAGGATAAGAATGGAAATGGTTAGAAGAACAATTAAAAGTGTATGAATGCCTCAAAGAATATATGACTACCGTTTCAATTTTAACTTTATTTGACAACACTAAAGATATTATTTTATTCACCGATGCCAGTCGAATTGGATTAGCTGAAATGCTTGTACAGATAGACTATGGCGACGAAAAAGTCATTAGCTACTATAGCAAAACTACATCTCCAACGGAACAACGATATCACTCGTTTAAAAAACTCTTGCCATTGTACATTTTATGAAGAGATTTAGGCATTATTTAGTTGGCGAGAAATTCTAGATTTTTACTGATTGTGCAGCTGTCAAGAGTGTTATGACGAAAAAATATCTTAATCGCAGGATAGGCAGATGGGTATTAGATCTATAAGAATATGCGTATACGATTTTCCACCTATCAGCAACCCGAATGAGTCATGTAGATGCTCTAAGCAGAAATCCAGTTAGGCAATGCAATCAAGGAGTGTATGCCACGGTTCTTTCAGAAACTGACTGGTTATTAGCAGCTCAGGAATCCGATAAAGAAATCAAGAATGTCAAAACGATACTCCATTCTGGCGAACTTCACCAAAATAAAGACATTTTTAATGACTATGACCTTCGTAGAGGAAAGTATATCGCAAAACTGATCATGGGAATAGTGCAGTTCTTCCTAAAGCATGTAAATGACAAATCTTGAGGTACAATCATGATGTCATTGGTCATTTTGCTGTTGATAAGACACTAGAATGAATTTCAAGTTGCTTTTGATTTCCTAAAATGCGAAAATTTATTTAAAAGTACGTTGATGCATGAACATAAAACTTCAGTTGGAAAGCGGCCTGGATTGTTACATCCAATAATAAAAATCCCTCGCCCATTTCACACAATTCATATGGATCATCTGGGACCTTTTTGCAGAAGCAAGCAAGGCAATTGTTACGTTATTGTCGCTGTAGATGCATTTACTAAATTTTGCTCTATCAGGCTGTCAAGAACACGAAGACCAATTATGTTATAGAGGAAGTAGAGAATATCATTAAGGTATTTGGAGTGCCTAAACGCATAACTACCGATAGAGGCAAAGCATTTATTTCTAAAAGTTGTAAAGAGTTTTGTGTCCAAAGGCAAGTTGGATTACATCTCAATGCTGTTGGAATTCCCCGAGGAAATGGTCAAGTTGAACGCTATAATCGAACGGTACTAGGCTCTTTAGCAACTATGGGTGGAAACCGAGAAGATAATGAATGGGATGAGAATATGACGACTATTCAATTAGGACTAAACAACACGATGAATAAAGCTATTGCAACTATTCCTGGTGAAGCGCTAATGGGATATCGTTCAGGTCCACAAATGTTGGATTCTCCGAGTTAGAGGTCAATTTTAATGCCCATCGAGCGAATCCAAAAGTTTATACTGAAGTTGAACTAGCTTTGGTAAAGATATTTTCAATCGTCAGCGCTGGTAAGAGTAGGAAGTTGCTTCCAAAGTGAAAAGGATCATTCAAGGTGTTAAGGGTTCTGGATAATGACCGGTATGAGGTGACCGACATTCCAGGATCCAAGAGGTCTAGAGCTTCCTACACTGGCGTATATGCTGTAGAACACATTAAGTGATGGATCACCTTCGGTGATACTTAATAAGGTAAATATTACAAGTCATATTGAGAAGGCGATGTATCTGTGCCATGTTGAGTTTTGCCGTCGATTCGTTGCGATAAATCTGTGCAAGGTTTGATAAGCCGTCTGGACCAAGCTCTATGCAATGTTGAGTTTTGCCGTTGCACATTAAAACTGAAAGCTGTTTGGCAAAGTAGAAAAAGAGTTTCTTCCGGTCAGGATGACCGATTGTGAGCACCACCCTTAAATGCTGACCACGGAAAGATAACTGGTGTTTACCAAGAATTGTTTTGGATGATGTCGACTACGCGGAATATAAACATTGGGCTGTTTTTTAGACATAATGATTTTTAGGGACCTGCCTTAAGAGTTTGGTTACAGATAGGTTGATTTATTTGTAATCCGTTTTGTATGAAAAGCAACGATAATTAAATGAAGTGTGTTCTTAATTAAAGTGTTTTACTTGGTCGTCGATTAAAACTAGTGTTTTCATTAGTAATACTATACTCCACAGCACCAAGAATATCAGGATATCTAAGTCTTCCAACAACTATAATTAAGATATATTTCGCAGTAATGGTACGTTCACCTTGTTTAGTTTGAGCACGTACTGTGTGGGCATCTTTGAATATCCCTAATCCATTTCTATGCTTAATCTCTTAGATCAGCCATGTTAAACTCAAAATCACTGGTTGGCCAAAAGCATGAAGACCATAGACTAGGTGGGCCGCAAAACCTAATCTTAAAGAAGACAATCTACTGAAAATCTTAACGAAAAAAAGTACTATTATGTTAGATTAGAAGTATATTTATTAAATTTCCAATAAAAAGGACATTACAAAAACTTACAAACATTAACTTCTTTTGCCAGATATTTGACATCTTTTGTCTTTAATTAAGTTGTCTATTTGTGGCGTGAATTTATCCGCGGAAATAACTTTTAAAACTGCGTCCAAGTGTGCGTCCGTCAATCGCGATCTTGCGGGAGATTTGTTTCCTTTCATCAAAGAAAATAATTGTTCACACTTATAGGTACTTCCAAACATTGACAGGATTTTACAGGCAAATTTTCTCATTTCTTGGTATTGAAAAGGCAAGTACTTATAAAATTCGAATGTACCAACACTATCAAATTTTTCTTTTAAATGGGTTTGACACTGGATCTCAATCACTTCCATCTGCAAGTGAGGGGGAACTTTATCAATATCGATAGTGAAAAGACCAGTAAATAAAGAAAAATTGTTTTCTTGGGACTTAAAATCCTGAAAACGCTTTTCAAATTCTGACAGAAGGCTTCCCATTTTCTCTGTATACATTTTGTATGATATTGGGCCACTTGTACTTTCCTGATACGCCTTGTAAGTCGGAAAATGTGACAGATTATCCACCGCTAACTGGTTTTTCCACAGCATCATCTTACACTTGAAAGCTTTAACATGATTATGCATATCTGTTATAACTTGACGTGGTCCTTGCAATTTCGTATTTAAGTCCGACAAGTGTTTTGTGATGTCTACCATAAATGAAAGATCTTGTAAAAAAGTTACGTCGGATAATAAGCTGACATCTTGTTCTTTCACTTCCATGAAAAGGCGTATTTCTTCTTTGAGTTTCCAAAACCGATCGAGAACCATAGAACACGAAAGCCATCGCACTTCTGCATAATAAGGTAAACCAGTGTACTCACTTTCTAAATCACGTAAAAACGCAGAAAACTGTCGCTGATTCAAGCCACGTGACCTTATGAAGTTTATCATTTTTTTCACTGACTTTAAAACGCTTTCCAACTTGATCACTTTTGAGCATAAAACTTCTTGGTGGATTATGCAATGAACATGATGAAAATCTGGTTTGTCACTGCCCGTTTCTCTGATCTTTGTTTGTAATATTTTAATGAAGCCATTATTTACTCCAGTCATTGAAGGAGCTCCGTCTGTTGCAACGGAACACAGTTTTGACAAATCTAAATTGTACTTTTGCAGAAGTCCATAAACAGCATTGAAAATATCCTCCCCAGTTGTTGTATCATGCAATGGTACTAATTCCAGTAATTCTTCATAAACGTTGATATCTCTATCAACAGCACGAAGAAAAATAGCGAGTTGCGCCACACCACACACATCTGTACTTTCGTCACAGGCAATAGAAAATGCAATGAAAGAGTCTGATTTTGTTTTTATCTGTTCGCTTATATTGGCAGCCAACTCGGTAACTCTTTTAGCGACAGTATTCCGGGACAAGGATATATTTTGAAAAGCCTCACGCTCCCGGGACTTACAATTTCCGCGGCCTTTACAAGGCACTCTTTTATAAATTCACCTTCAACAAATGGTTTTGAGTGTTTTGCGATCAACTCCGACAGTACGTAGCTCGCTTGAACGGCAGATTCATTTTCTTGCTTTGGACGTGTAAACATAAGCTGTTGATCTTTTAACCGTGATTTTAACTCTTTTAACTTTTCGTTTCTAATCATGCCTGTATACTTGTCAAACTTAGTTTTATGACTATCATAGTGACGTTTTATATTATATAATTTTGGGACACCGACTGTACTGTTACAAATCAAGCAAATAATTTTGTCTTTCACTTCACAGCAAAAAAACTCTAATTCCCACTTTTCTTGAAAGATACGATGCTCATCTCCAAGTTTCCTCTTACTTCCACTTGGTTTTGAAACAGACATGTTAAAAACTTTATCCGAAATAAATAACAATAAGTACTGTTACGTGTTGTAACAATAAGTACGCAACTAAACTCGCAATTCTATCGCAACTGACTCATAACTAACTGAACAACTGAACTCAATCGAGCGGTATTGGCTTATATACGGATTGTGATTTCTCGACAGTTCTTTCCAGAATGTTCAGGTAGCGTCATCTGTATTCTCGCGCGATAGAACTTTCCGGAACAAGCCAGGCTTTTAGATTGAGCGCGCATCTTAGTTCATGCTCCTAAACATAGATGGCACTATTTGGGCCATTTTTTACCAATCGTAACAGTACTTTATTTTCGGTTTTTAACAGGCTCGCGGGCCGCATTACATGGCTGTTTTCAAAATTGATTCGGGGCCGCAGGAAAATGCTCAGTGGGCCGCATGCGGCCCGCGGGCCGCATGTTTGACATGGCTGTCTTAGATCGACCCTGGTTACCCAATTAACAGATTTAATATGGGTTTGTACAGCATCTCTTAGGCCCTCCCAATTATTGCTTACATTGTCTCCTAATTCCCATCCATAACTCCTGGCATCATGAATCCTAAGATGTATAAGATTGGATATGTACAGGGCCGTAGCTAGGCGTTACCCATGGGGGGGGTTTAGGTAAGAAAACTCTGGCAATTAATTAGAATTATTATTAAAATTTACGGTGGTTAACAAGGTAGAACTGAACATTCGTTGTTATGGGGGGGGGGTTTGAACCCCCTAAACCCCCCCTTATCTACGGCCCTGGATATGTAGCCTACATTGACACAGGTGGCTCCTAAACCCCATTTTGTTCCGATTGGTGTTGGCGTCACGTAATTTAACACGCAGCAACTCTTGCAACAAAGTAGCCTCTTTAGCCGCAGCTAATCCACCAGATCCTCCGCCTACAACTACTAGGTCATAATCATATTTATTATAATATTAATATAATATAATTATATTCATATGTAATATGTAGGTAACAAATGTATGTATATGTTTCTAAAAATCACGCGCCAAGGACAAGTGTAATAAACTTCGTACTAAATGATATTTTCTCGTCATAAAAAACATTTTTTTCTTTTCAAGTAAACATACGTCGAGAATCAAACAGGAAACATTTTTTAAATAGCTACTTTCCTACACTTTTTGGCAGTTATCCATTGAATCAGATAGCTATACATTACGAATAAATGAGTTCATAAAAAACATCTCATGCAGCGTCATCAATCTCTGTAATTTTAGCGGGATTTTATTTAAATTTTTATTTGATTAGCTGTGAGATATTTTTATACATGACATGAAGTATTTGCAATCGCAAACTTTTTATAAAGACAAGACATTCGCTGTTCTACATGTAAGAATTATCTGCTATAGGCATTTAGCATAGCTGTATATTAGATTTTTAATTTTTACTGGAAAGTCTTGAATGTATTATAGCAGATAGGGAATGGAACTAATGGGAGAGAATATAGACAGACTTCGGCATTTATATTAAAGGTGTCCGAAAGGAAGCTATCCAGCGCCACTCCCAAAGAAGGGCTATCGGCTTGACAACAAGACATCAAAATTAAACTGATCGTACTTTACTTAGACTGGCCTTGGAAATGTCCATGATGTTGTAAAGATTTTAATTAAAAATTTCCTTAGATTACTCAGCATGATGGACATGTTATTTATATACGCTTTATTCCAACACTTAAATTTAAATAAAGTTACCCGAAAATTAAAAAAATATTTCAGAGAAATTTCAATTAATCCATACAGTATGAGAAGGGGGGGGGGGGAGGCAATATTATTCTAGTTATCCTAGGAACGGCCCTGGTCATATTATAATTGCCACTTGTCAAGTAGTATTTTTGATAAGGCGAGTGTAGAATTTAATACTGTTAATGCGGGATTGTCTGATCATGAGGCAGTTGTATGTAATTGTTTAGTTAGTTTAGGCAATATTAAGCCTGCGAAGCAGCGAAAGAGATTGTTTACGAGGAAAATTATAATAGCTTTTTAAAGACATGTAAGGACGTAGACTGGTCAAGGGTTGTACATGCTGAGGTTCCATTGAAAGAATTTCATTCCCTTTTGTACAAAATTTTTAATGATTCATTTATGTAAGGGTAAAATTAAAAAGCCATGGTTTTCTAAACTGGGACCTTAAAGTATCATCGAGAAATATGCGCGCCTTACATTATATCAGAAAGTTTGCTTTGGATAAAGCTTGGTTTATGCTCTATTTCAATAATTATCGTAAAATATTTGGGAAAACGATTGTAACTGCTAAGCAACAATATTTTAATAATCGAATGAAACATTTTAGATATGAACAAAAGGATGTTTGGGAAACTGTTAACAATTTGAGAGGTAAAAACAAAACTACATCTGTGAACTCGGATTTAGATTGTCAAAAAATTAATGAACTTTATTGTTCCGTGGCTAAAAATCTAAGTTCTAAGATAAATTCAAACCACGATTTTGGACAGTTTTTGAAAAATATTCATGTTCTCCATTCGTTTTTTCTAGCTCCACAAATATCGGCGAAATTAAAAATATACTTTCGCTCATATCAGGAATTTTCCCACCGTGTTTAAAAATAGGAACGGTGCTACCCTTATATAAGGGAGGCGATTGTAATTGTCCTTCCAATTTTAGACCAATATCTTTACTGCCTACTCTTTTAAAAATAATAGAAAAATTTGGTTACTTTCTTTTTTACATAAATATAACTTAATTTGCGCAGAGCAATTTGGTTTTCAGGAATCAAAAAGCACAAATGACGCAATTTTTTTATTTCTTGAAAACTCATACTTAAATCTTAATGATAGTGAGGTAGCCGCGGCAGTATTCTGCGATTTGTCGAAGGCATTTGACTGTGTTAATCACAAAGTTCTGTTGTTCAAGCTCGAAAAGTATGGAGTAAGGGGAAGAGCATTGGATAAATATTGAAATAAAAGGTAAATTTACTCTGTTTGCTGATGATTCAACAATACTTTGGGCAGGTAAAAATCTGAGTGAACTTGAGTCAGATGTAAAAAATGATCTTGTCGTGGTTAAAAAGTGGACAGACGCCAACTTTTTATCTCTCAACATAACAAAAAGAAACATTCTTACTTTTAAATGCAATTTCAATGAAGTTATAGTTGGAGACCACGTAATAAATAATGAAAAAGTAAATAGATTTTTAGGGTTGTACATGGATGATAAATTGAAATTTGAATAATATATAATTAACCTCAGCAAAAAACTGGGCTCCAACTGCTATGCGATCAGGGTAATTTCTAATAACTTGAATTTCGCTACTACAAAGATCGCATATTCCTCCCTAATTGAGTCCCATTTAAAATATGGCATAAGTTTTTGGGGCTGCTGCTCCCAGCATTTATTTAACGTAATATTTGTTCTGCAAAAAAGAGCCATTAAATGTATTTGTAAAGCTAAAACTAGAGGCTCTAGCCGACCACTATTTCTATCACTTAAAGTTTTGACTTTGGCCTGTTTGTTTTTGTTGGAGACATCTTGCTTAATTTATAAGAAATTTAAGATTGGAATTAATTCAACTGCAGTACGCAGCACTCGCCAAATATTTAAAATTCATTTACCGATACCCCATTCCAGTCAAACCAGAAATTCTATATTCTACAACGGTAAGAAAATATTTAATTATCTTCCGCTAAAAATTAGAAAAATCCAGAATCCTTAAAAATTTCGGAAAGAAGTAAAGGTTTTCTTAGCTTCTAAAGCTTATACCGCAGAAGAATTTTTCTGTGATAGCTCCTAGTGTACTGAAGTCTGCTTCTCTTGTGTCAGTGTTTCTTGTATTGTTGTGATTTTTATTGTATTTTTCTGGTAATTGTGCAACTTTACTTATTATTTGACAATCTTTGTGTCACTTTTTAATCATCTTTTTTGTTACTTTTAGATGAAATTTTAACAATGTTGTGTGTGGTAACCTTTGGGTGTTATTATACTGTTCCTTGAGTGTGGTAATAGTTTTCCCAACATTTTAGAATATTGGCTGAACTATTTTAATTATTTGAATATTATTTATTGTGCTTTGGATTTTTAGCAATTTTAGATAGCTATTTAATTTAATATGTAGTGTTTTAGTGTTTATTCGTTCGTCATATTTTGTTAATTTGACGCTTTATTTTAAGATTTGTTAGGTTGGGGCGCACCAGACGCATATTGAAAACTTGATAAAATTTTTTTTATTCTTACAGCTTTGTAAATGAGAATGTAAAGATTCTTTGTTCAATAAAGCTTTTTTTCCCATTGCCTTTGACTTTGTTCATTTGCTATTGTCAATTAAATAAGGTACATACTGATTTGCATTGATGATGAGTTTAATACTGAAGTTGTAAAAAAAACAAGCGTCGGATTAAAAATTTAATTAAACCTTGTTATAGAGCATAAAAAATGACAAAGAGCATGCAAGATTTATTTTGACTTATCTCTTCAAAAATTATAAGAAAACAATAAGAACGATGTCGCAAAAATTCGGGTTCAGTAATGCGCAACTTTTGTCTAATTCAATCATCTCTGTATACCCGATGATTTACGAGATCCTTGTAGAGTGTATTCCTATCTGGTACACTCTGTATAGCTACAACTATTTAGTATTCGTGTATATACGTATATATAGGTGTATTTATTCCTTTTTTATATTATTTTTCCTTTCTTTTCTGGGTATATTTTTTTAAACTATAGTCTGTTGCATAATGCGAGAGAGTAATAAATCATTATTGAACTATAAAATCCAGTGGTCTTCGCCGTATTCTATAGGTGTAGTCAAATTATTATTATTGTACCTACGATTATTGTCAGGGGTCCCGAGATCGGGTAGGTAGAGGCACAGGGGTGCCACCTGCGCCTCACTGTTTCAAAAATTTGAAATGTTCAGTTACTTTCCGGCAGTTGTTGAAAAACTTCGTTCTTGAAAATGGTTAGTGTTTCTGAATTTGTTGCTGAGAAACGGATTAGTAAAACTGCGAAAATGAGAAATTTATTATTCTCAATGTGTTCAACGCTCTTTAAAACCAAAATTCAACATTCAACAAAATAGTTGAAATGTGTTCGAATATGACTGGAGTCGGACAGTCAACAATATACCACCGACTTGTGCACGAGGAGAAACGCGGCACCATCAGGTTAACAAAGAGAAGTACAGGAAGAAAATAAACTGTAATAAATGAGGATGAAAAGCCATCATAAGAATCATACACTCGTTTTACTTAGAAAAAGAAATACCTCTTTTGGACAAAATAATGTCTGAAATAAGAAAGGATGATTTCATTCCACCCATGGGTAAGAAGAAACTATAGAAAATCTTGAAGGAAATGAATTTTTGTTATGAAAAAATTCAAAACAGAAAATCACTTTTAATAGAGAAAGACGAAATCATTTGCTGACGACGACGATATTTAAGGGCAGTTAGACAGTTTCCAAGGGAAAACAGGAATATCTATTATATAAACGAAACTTGGTTAAATGAAGGATATACCGTTGGTAAAATATGTCAGGATAAACATATAAAAAGCGCGAGGCAGGCTTTCATGGAAGGATGGTCCACTGGAATTGGCAGCAAAAGTGGATTTGTCGATGGCGGCTTACTAGCATTTAAATAAAAACGGACTGGAGACTATCATGAAGACATGAACGCTGATGTCTTTGAAGAATTCTTCCAGCAAATGCTAGATCCTATTCCTCCTGGGTCTGTTATAGTCATGGATAATGCCAGCTACCACTCAAGTAAATCCGAAAACATACCAACGTCTCCTTGGAAAAAAAAAAGATATATTTCATCGGCTTACTGTAAATCAGAAGCTATTTCATAAAGATATGCTGAAAAAGAAGCTACTGGAGATTGTAAAGTTGCATTAACCTCTTTGTTGTCGACGAAATCGCTTCGAAACGAAATATAACGGTATCTCGCCTTCCGCCATATTACTGTGAATTAAACCCCATATAGATTTAGTGTGGGCGCAAGTAAAACGGTTTGTAGCAAGGCATAACAACGCCTTTAAAATCAGAGACGTTGGAAACCTCTTGCATTAAGGAATAAGACAGTGGATTGTGAAAAATGGAGTACCTAAGTGCGTCGAACACGTGATTGAAATAGAAGAAGGAATGTGGGAAGCTGATAACATGCTAGAAAGCACTGTAGAGCCCCTTATTATTTCTCTGGGCCCCAAGACGATAGTTCATCAGACTACTCGAAACATGATGACTAAAATTTAAAAATTAAGATGTATTATATACAGGGTGTTCCTAAATGTCATGTACATACGGAAGAGGGTGATTACCTAGCTTATTTTATGACTTAAAATTTGTATAAACATAGGTCCGCAAACGCTTTGTTACCGATCTACAGGGTGTTCAAATTTCAAGACTTCTTAAGTTTTTCCTTAATAGCTCCTGCAGTTTGCAAATTTGGAACTCTGGTTACGCTGTAGGACTTACATCAATGGGCATGCCAAATGGTTCTAAGAATCTACAGGAAGATATTTTTTCCGGGGTCATGCCCCCTTTTTTCCTCCTGAACTTTTTTGTGGTGCGCCGTTGGTAGAGTAAAATATGAGATATATTTTCTCTTTTGTTCATAAGCTTTTTAGTCTCTTGTTGGTTTTTCGTATCTGCGACCGACATCGAAAAATAAAATAGAAAACGATTTTCTGTATTTCGCTACATAAAAATAAATTTTTTAAAATTATCTAGTTGACTTTGGCTTTATTTGGATACTCTCTTGTGTTTATTAATTTTAATAGTCATTTGATATAGCGAGTGGTTGCAAACTGTAAGGCGTAAAACTGTTTTAAATACGCGTCAAAATCACGTAACAATGCCAAATTTTATGAATTCTGAAATGGCTGAGATGCATTTCATCTATGGCCTTGCGAATGGAAATGCAAGAGAAGCCAGGCGTCTGTACATGGAACGCTATCCCAATAGAATGATACCTGATCATCGAACATTTTCGAATATTCATACACGTCTTGTAGAAACTGGAACTTTTAATAAGAATAACAATGATGTAGGTACACTACGTATACTGTTAGAACACCACAGATCGAAGAAGCTGTTCTAGATGAAATAGAAGAAAATCCCGGCACTAGCACCAGAAAAATCTGTGAACATTTAAATATTATAGTTTGGTAGAAGTCCATAAGTGGAGTGTAAATATATTAGAATGATAGTTAAAGGAAAGTCTTCTCCACAAGAAAAATGCAATTTCATTTATTGAAATGTATGATGCATTTCGGCAATGTATATTACCATCATCAGATACAAGAAGTTAATAACATTATAGTTTTTTAAAAAAACGGCACAATACAAGTTAAAATATCAATTTTTTCTTGTGGAGAAGACTTTCCTTTAACTATCATTCGAATTTAAATATTAGTCATCAAGTCGTTTGGCGTACCCTGTTTGATTCAATGCTATACCCTTACCACATTCAAAGGATGCAGGCGCTCCTTTCTCGAGATTTCCCTTTAAGGATTATTTTCTGCCAGTGGTACGTTAATAGGCTAGCAGCAAACCCCAATTTTGATTGTAAAATCCTTTTTACTGACTAAGCCAATTTTTCAAGGAATTCAATTTTAAATTTTCATAACAACCACTGGGCTGACGAAAATCCACATGAAATTGTAGAAACGCATTTTCAAGAGCTGTTCTCATTAAATGTATGGGGTGGTATAATTGGAGATTATTTGATTGGTCCTTTCTTTTTGCCTGGTTGACTTAATGGTCACTCATACAGGCAATTTTTGCAACAATAATTGCCTTTATTACTCGAAGACTAACCTCTTTTGCTGAAAAATCAAATATGGTATATGCACGATGGCGCCCCAGCACATTTTTCTATTTTGGCTAGGGAGTATTTAAGTGAAGTGTATGAGAACAGGTGGATAGGACGGGGTGGACCTCAGACATGGCCCCCTAGGTCCCCTGACTTAAATAGCCTTGATTTTTTTCCTTTGGGGGCACCTTAAATCTCTAGTGACAACACACAACACAACACCTGTGAATAACGTTGATGACTTACGAAACCGAATACTAGATGCATTTGAAGCCGTAAGAAATACTCCGGGGGTTTTCGAACGAGTACGGGCATCAATGAGAAGAAGAGTGGGCGCATGTATAAGGGCTAAAGGAGGTCACTTTCAACAATTGCTTAAACACAGTTCTCTTGTTATTATAATTATTTAGGTTCTTTGCATTGTAAATTATTGCTACAAAAACCGGGTCGTCCCAGCTTTAACTTTCAACAGGTAGTGGCGAATAAACTGTCAATACAGAAAATCGTTTTTTTATTTTTTTCCTCGATATCGGTCGCAGATACGAGAAACCAACAAGAGACTAAAAAGCTTACAAACAAAAGAGAAAATACACATCATATTTTAGACTCTACCAACGGCGCATCACAAAGAAGTTCAGGGGGAGAGAAGGGGGCATGACCCGGGGAAAAATATCTCCCTGTAGATTCTCAGAACCATTTGGCATGCCCAATGATGTAAGTCCTACAGCGTAACCTGTGTTCCAAATTTTAGCAAAGTATCTTAAAAACTGCAGGAGCTATTAAGAAAAACTAAAAAAAATCTTGAAATTTGAACACCCTGTAGATCGGTAACGAAGCGTTGGTGGACCTATGTTTATAGGGATTTTTAGTCATAAAATAAGCCAGGCAATCACCCCCTTTCGTATGTACATGACATTTAGGAACACCCTGTATAGTAGATTCTTTTATAACCACTAATATTTATTCCAATTTATCTATTTTCATATTATTATTACTTCTATATAAGTTTTTATCTACTTAATATTAGAATAATTAATATCTTAATTATCTGCCTATCTCTATTATTATAATCAAGTATAATTATTATTATACGTATTATTCTAATAAACTACCTGTAGTAACGGCCCTGTAACATTACTTTCAATTACCAAACTCGTCTTTCTATTGTATGCAATCTAGGGTGACCCTAGTTTAGGACCGATTTGGGGTGTGTAGGTCTGAAATACGGAATTTTAAAAAACTATCATTGCAATTTACTTGAAATTTACAATGCAACCTTTAAGTCGTCCACCCTGCTTAATGGGTCCTGTCATTGCAAATTTACATTTTATTACTCTCTCGCAATAAGCAACAGAGTATAGTTCCGTATTCTTTTTTTAATTACAATTCTATTGTGCTAGTTATAATGTATTTATAAAATACACTATAAGTATTTAAATTATTCAATAAGATAAGGGCATTTAAGTTATATGACTGATATACAAATCCTCTTAAATTGTCAAAAAATAATAAAGTTAAATTAAATTTTACGTGGCTACATTTTAAGTTAGGTGTCGTGTTCCAAATCTCACCGGAGTCACAAGATTCATTTGGACTTATGTCTATTATTTTGTTGTGGTGGATACAATACATGGGTTCGAATTCTTGAAATTATTCTATTATTTATTTAAAAATTCACAGTTTTTGTAAAGCAACAATTAACATACTTCAGATGATGGGGCGATATAAGCTATGCTTAAATTAAGGCACATAGCTAAATCTGTTAGTTTATCTTGGTTTTTTAAAATAAGACCCTGCACAGTGTAACAAACTCGTTTATCACTACAGGGATTCCGTAAACCGTAAGAGATATACGAAGAAGGTTAAATGGGGCGAATTTACGTATTTTAATGCTTAAGGTGGATTTATGAAGACCAATTATATTTCCGAAATTTTAACACTTGGTTTCCTAGTATTTCCGGCGATATTGGATAGAAACCGAGAAATTGTGTCTTTAATGTAACAGATAAAAAAACTAATGCCACTTTATGAGAGCGAATTTTTATTCTCTTTTATAATCTGTAATTAGTTTTGCTATACAGCGTTTTATGTTTCTGAAAGCATTCAGTTTTACTTTTTTGTATTCGAGTATGGATTTTTAAATTTTATAATAAAATACTACTAGGGCATGTTTATTCAAAGCCAAGGTTAAACTTTAATTTTGCGACATAATTAAGGCCGATCAACAGATTCAAACAAAAATTTCGAATTACATGAACAATAAAGAGGACAACTTATTTCGGGTAAAAGATATAGGGTGTCCCATTTAAAAAGTAAGTAAGTCTAAGTTGTCCGTCCCGCTTTTGTGAAACACCCTCTATATTTCTTTTTATATACGCATGTAAGAGTCCCTTAAATCTGTAATAGTATATAAGATATCGAAGAATTACACACTAAATGGACACCCTATACAGACCTTTATAAAAGTTGTTCAGTAAATTATTCCTCACATTTGTACCTGCATAAATTTTTTCTGTCATTTCTGTTTTGGTTGCCATAGAGACTAACTTATTTTTTTTAAATGGAGTTTTACCACTAATTCTGACTTTTAAAGATTCTAAGTCATTTGGACGGTTAACTTAGACTTTGTTCTTTAAGTATTCCCACAAAAAGAAGTCGAGCGGGGTTAAGTCCGGGGATCGCGCTGGTCAGTCAATAGCACCTCTTCTGTCTATCCAACGTCCTGGGAATTGTCCGCTTATGTATTGTCTAACATTTGCCACATAATGCGCAGGTGCTCCATCTTGCTGGAACCATACCTGTTCGTTTATGCCATTATTTACACCTGATAAAACCATTCTGCAAGAAGGAATTATGTGATTCCTGAGAAGGTCCAGCAGATATTTTTCGCCATTCAAATTACTATTTATGAAAAAGGGTTTCGCAATATGTTTACCAACTATGCCCGCCCAAACATTAACTTTTTCGGACCTCTGAGTATGACCTTCCTGGAACCAGTGAGTATTCTCAGCAGACCAATAACGATAATTTTGTCTATTAACAATGCAATTTAAATGGAAAATAGTTTCATCCCAGAAAATGATATTTGTTGCGAAGTTATTATCGTTATTGCATCTTTCCATCATCAGCTCACAAAATTCAGCTTTTCTATCAAAATCGTCCTCGTTTAACTCGTGCAGTTTTAGGTTGACCTGATCTAGCGGCTTCCCTAGCACTGCCTGTTTCTCGAAACTTCTTTACCACTCGACACACCGTTAACTGATTTAATGGAGGCCTATTTAAATATAATTCATTGAAAAGTTGACAAACCTGATCTTGCGATCTCTTCATATTTCCGTAACCGCTCATTATTAAAATTTCAACTCGTTGTTTCTCATTCAGATAAACCATAGTGTAAACAAATTAAAAATCAGACAACAGCAAATTAAACAGGAGCTCAAGATTGACACCTCTTAGGTCGTTGTCATGAAAACACCTTCACTCAACTAGTGCAAAAATGTTTCCGAGACCAAAATAGCAAAATCTTACTTAGTTTAGTATACTAACTAACAGTCTTGCAAAAGTCTCAGTTAGCTCCGGCTTTATAGATCCATACTAATTATGATAATTAGCTACCTGCCCGTAATGTATGGGAAAATTCGACTATTAAATGAGAAGTACCTGGATTTATTATAGCAGGTGTACTTTATAAGGGGTTTAAATACATATGACATAAATCCTAAATTGTTAGTTAGTTGTATGTCAACCACCAGTTGATTGAGAGCTGTTCGTATTTGAGAAATTAGAGAGTTTTAAGCAACATGTCGCGAGTTTGTTTAAATAAGCCGGATCATTTTTGTTATACAGGGTGTCCGGAAACTTCGTTCGTATATTTTAAGGGGATATTCTACATATGAAAATATGAAAAAAGTTCATATGAATGTAGGTCCTTAAATGTCTTATAAGGAAACTATGGCCGTCCAAAGGTGACCTCTAAAGATTAGTTTCTCTTTTATATCTTTGCAACCGCTTGAGGTACCGATGTGCTTTTTGGCACACAAACTAATATTAACAATTGCTAATTTATGATACTGAGAGTTAGTATGAAATTTAGTCAGGGACGTTCTTACGGGGGGGGGGGGGGGGGTGTGGCTTAGTTTATTTATTCCTAATTTTTGTACACGACACATTTTAAAAAAATTATTGGGCCAATGATTTAGGAAAAAAATCGGTTAATTTAAATCATTGCATAAACTATTATCGAATTGTGTTTAAACTAAAACATCAAAGTAGTCTTATGACAAATACAAATTTGAAGTCACAAAAACATCAAGAAGCCCATGGTTAGCGTTAAAATATATTAACAATGACGTTTTTGCGATTTATTGTAGTGATCATTGATGAAGTGCAAAGTGTTTTTGATTAATTAAGGTGCAAATTTTAAAAGATGGCAGATTATTCATTTGCTGAGTTAGCTGATATGCATTTTATGTAGGGCAAAGCTAATGGTTATGCTCGAGAAGCTCGCAGGTTGTATCAAGAATATTTTCCAAACCGTCAAATTCCTTGTGAGAAATTATTCATTAATTTACATCAACGATTAAGAGAAACCGGAACTTTTACGCCAAATATGAATGAAACTGGGAGAAGCCGTACTACTAGGACTCCACAAGCAGAAGAAAGAGTGCTCGAATGTGTTGCAGCCAATCCGGGCATAAGCACAAGAAGAATTGCCTTACAAGAGGGTATCCCTAAGAGTACAACATGGGAAATCCTGCATGAACAACTTCTTTATCCATACCATATACAAAAAGTTCAGGCGCTTAACCCTCAAGACCTACTTCCTCGTGCACAGCTTTGCCAGTGGATGCAGAGAAAATGTCATCAAGACCGTTTTTTTTCTACATAAAGTCTTGTTTACTGACGAAGCAGGGTTTACCCGTGAAGGCATCGTAAATTTCCATAATAACCATGTATGGGCAGAAGAAAATCCCCATGCAATTTTCGAAAGTCGATTTCAAAATAAATTTTCAATTAATGTTTGGGCAGGTATATTGGGCGATCGATTAATAGGACCATACATTATGCCTCAACGTTTAGATGGGCCTGCATATTTAGATTTTTTACAAGACTCTTTGCCTGTTCTACTTAAATATGTGCCGTACCAGCAAAGACTTACAAACTATTTTATGCATGATGGGGCTCCACCTCATTTTAGTAGATTGGTTCGAGATTATTTAAATCAAACATATCCAGACCGATGGATAGGCCGAGGTGGGCCCATTGCCTAGCCTCCCCGTTCACCTGATCTCAATCCACTGGATTACTTTCTTTGGGGATATCTGAAGTCTCTAGTAAATTCAGTACCTGTCGAAAATGTACAACAATAATTATTGGAACAATGTGTTATTTATTGTTTCGAGGAATTTCGTAATATGGAAGGAGTTTTCGCAAGAGTACGAACATCAATGAGAAATCGGTTATTTGGGTGTATTGATATGAATGGAAACCATTTTCAACATTTGTTGTAACTTTTCTACTTTTTTCAGTTTATTATTGTTAAACCAACAACTCTTAATTTGTTTTGTTTAAAAATTACAATAAAACAACGTTTTGACTTAATTATTGTCATTGTTAATTTATTTTAACCCTAACCATGGGCTTCTTGATGTTTTTTTGACTTCAAATTTGTATTTGTCATAAGACTACTTTGATGTTTTAGTTTAAACACAATTCGATAATAGTTATGCAATGATTTAAATAAATCGATTTTTCTCCTAAATCATTGGCCCAATAATTTTTTTTAAGAATACCTACCTGTTTTGTGTAGAAAAATCACTGGAATTATAATTTTTGGGTAAAATTTATTAAATGTGTCGTGTACAAAATTAGGAATAAATAAACTAAGCAGCCACCCCCCCCCCCCGTGAGAACGTCCCTGACTAAATTTCATACTAACTCTCAATATCATAAATTATCAATTGTTAATATAAGTTTGTGTGCCGAAAAGCACATCGATACCTCAAGCGGTCGCAAAGGTATAAAAGAGAAACTAATCTTTAGAGGTCACCTTTGGACGGCCATAGCTTCCTTATAAGACATTTAAGGACCTACATTCATATGAACTTTTTTTCATATTTTCGTATGTAGAATATACGAACGAAGTTTCCGGACACCCTCTGTATATGTGGTGAAGTGACTTTTGTGAAACAAGAACGTACACTTAGCCCTTTAATACAAAAAGCTTACCACTTGTATTTTGGCTGTAAGATTGGAGACCAGGATAGAAATTGGGCTCCCCATATCTGCTGCTATAAATGTGCGTCCAATATTAGCGGCTGGCTAAGTGGAAAAGAGCGTAAGATGCCCTTTGCTATTCGTATGATCTGGCGAGAACCGAAAGACCACGTTACTGAATGTATGTAATGAAAAAGGCTTTTGGGGGAAAAAAAGGTCTGCGATACAGTAAATTTACAATCCGCCATACGCCCTGTGGCTCATAGTGATGAGTTGCCTGTACTTAATCCACCTCAGAAATATAGCCTTCATTCTGATGATGATCCAATGGATTTAAACGGTAGTGTACTGGAAAATGTCGCCGGCCAATCAAACTCGCAAGACTCTGATTTTGTCTGTGAACTTCCCAGTAAAAAGCCTCACAAGATAAGTCAAAGTGAATCAAGTGATTTTATAAGGGATTTGGAATTGCCTAAGAAAAAATCCGAACTATTGGCCTCTTGATTGCGACAATGGAACTTACTTCAAAATGAAGTAAAAGTTTCTGTGTACCGAAGCCGCCAGAAAAGCCTAACATCATTTTTTAACATACAAAACAATTTGGTAGCCTGTAGGGACATTAAGGGATTAATGGCAGCTATAAATCTCGACTATGATCCAAAAGACTGAAGACTTTTAATTGATTCGTCAAAAGTAAGTCTTGAAGCTGTGTTACTCCATAATGGAAACAAGTTGCCGTCAGTCACAATTGGTCATGCAGTCCACATGAAAGAAACGTATAGCAATTTAAATTTGTTACTGGAGACCATACAGTATGAAAGATATAATTGGCAAATTTGTGGGGATTTAAAAGTTGTGACGATCTCGCTTGGAATGCAGCTGTGTTATACGAAATACTGCTGCTTCCTTTGCGAATGGGACAGTCGAGCACGATCGGATCACTACATAAAGAAAATTTGGCCACCGAGAGGGTCTTTTGAGCCAGGAAAGAAAAATGTAGCCAGCGCGCCATTAGTTCCCCCAGAAAAGATTTTACTACCGCAACTTCATATAAAATTGGGACTTATGAAAAATTTTGTGA
This sequence comes from Polydrusus tereticollis, assembly GCA_963920685.1. Classification (NCBI taxonomy): domain Eukaryota; kingdom Metazoa; phylum Arthropoda; class Insecta; order Coleoptera; family Curculionidae; genus Polydrusus; species Polydrusus tereticollis. Next base: position 24,822,062 of record OY987328.1, read on the forward strand.
AGGCCATGGACAAAGAAGGCCGTGCTCTTAGTTATTTAAAGAAAAGTTCCCTTAAACCAGTGACACTAAAATTAAAGAGGGAATATTTGTGGGTCCACAGATTAGGAAACTTTTCGGAAATGCGCAATCCGATTTCATAGTTGAAGGCAATGAAGAGGACGCTTGGAATGCGCCTTAAATGGTTGGAACACATTTTTTGGGAAACACAAAAGCAGAAAACTATAAAGACCTGGTTGCCCAACTTCTTTTATGTTACCAAAACCTAGGGTGTAATATATCGTTGAAAATTCATTTCCTGGATTCTCATCTGGTTTACTTTCCGGAAAATTGTGGCGCGGTAACTGACGAGCACGGTGAGAGGTTCCACCAGGATATTTCAAACATGAAAAGAAGGTATCAGGGAAAATGGAACTGTGAGATGTTAGCCGACTACTGTTGGACTATTACGAGAGATGCCTCCGAGGCTGCTCTCAAAAGACAGGCTAAGAAGCGTAACACGAGTGTCTAAACTTTAGACTCACTGGTAAAAATGTGCTATTTATTTGCTATTGTTGAACCAACAATATATTGTTTGTATGTTGATTGTAAATGCCTATAAATTAAAATGTTCATTGTATATGCCTACAAATTAAAATTTTGTAACAAATAATTTAGATTTTTTTTGCGAGCTAACTAAAATCTTTAATAGGTATTTTTTAGTTACTTGGGTGTAGTTTAATAAAAAAAAAGTTGAAATTTTTTCCTTAGTGTAATTAGAACTAGAAATTTTTTCATTTTTGAGCTGTCATTATCTCGGAAATGCTTGCAGATAGGCGAATATTTGAAATACAAAAAATTCAAAGTTTTCCCAGTAGAATCCAAATATGCAATCATATGCAGGATATTCCATTTAAAAAAAGTAAGTTAGTCTCTATGGCAACCAAACCAGAAATGACAAAAAAAATTCATACAAGTTGAAATGTGGGAAATAATTTACTGAACAACTTTCATAAAGGTCACTTTTTCGTATACGAGGTAATTTAAAAGTTACAGGCATTATGCGCGACTTTATTGTCACTCTGTATAATACGATAATGCGTCTATGCTCGGGCCAGACATTTTTGAGGTATTTCACTTTAAATAAGGGCGATTTAAAACAAAAATATAACGGTTTATCGCTTTGTCCATGAATCACTATGGAAAACAAAAAAAAATTAATTATACAGCAGTTAATATTCATCTCCATTTGACGTGAAAATGCTTTTCACCAAGGAGAAAAAACTTCATGTATTTCAACTTTATTATTCAAATAAGAACAATGCTGTAAAAGCGATGCGGCAGTTATATCCAGGTAATCGAGTTCGAGGTTCAAGCAAGACTATGACCGAATTTTTGGGAATTAATTCAGTTCATCAGTTGCTCAAAATACTCTTCGAAGCCGTCAGCAGTCATTCCCTCTTTATAATCTTTAGTTGATTTTGACTCAAATTGAAGCAAACCACCGTTTACAAATTTATTTTCATTTGCGTTATTATTAACCTGTGACCATTACATGCAGGTATTTTTAAACCAGTAGACAAACCTGCTTGACGAGAGCTTTGAATATTTTTTATCCTGCCATGTATTTTGCACTAAATTCCTTGAGCCAGGTTTCGTCTGAATAAAAAATATTCTTTTCTCACTTCTATATCTGCCAATATCTCTTAGATACTGCCGTCTTTAAGAAACGATACCTTATCTATCCAGTAAGATTGACTTTCTGTTGTTTTTCCCAAGAAAAATCTAATTTATGTAAAATTTGCCACAATTAATTGCTAGGTTGGGTAAATTCTCATCTTCTCCTATAACATTAAAAATAGTATCCAATATTGTGACTTCCTAGGACACTTTTTACTTCTTCTTATGGTGCCGTACGCTGCTGTAGCGCGTTGGCGTTCACGTGTTCACTGGGTAATATGAAGTGTGCCTTCTTCGGCTCTTCTGAATATCGTGGCGGCATCTGCGATGTTACACCAATTGCGAAGCCATAAATGTTGTTTTCGGCCTGGTCCCCTTTTTCCCTCGATTTTTCCCATAAGTATAGTTTTAAGTAGATTATACCTAGGACCTCGCATGATATGTCCTAGGTAGGATGTTTTTCTTTGTTTTACAATATCTAATATCTGCCGATGTGTGTTTGCTCTTTGTAGGACTTGTTCATTAGATATATGGTCTACCCAGGGAATTTTAAGTAGTCTTCTCAAGATCCACATTTCGAAGGCCTCGATTCTGTTAAGAGATTTGGCCTTTAGTGACCAGGTTTCCGCTCCGTATAGCATTATTGGCCATATGTAGCATTTAACAACTCGCAGCCGGAGATTTAAGGGTACTTCTTGCCGTAGGAGGTAGGTATTAAACTTAACAAACGTGCTTCGAGCAATAGCCACACGTATTTTAATCTCTTCATCATTGTCCCACTTGTCGTTCAACGTGGTGCCTAGATATTTAAACTTGTTCACTCTCTCAATCTGTATGTTGTCGATGTAGAGATGTGCGTTCTCATGATATTGTCGACTCATTATCATCAGTTTGGTTTTACTTATGTTGATACTAAGACCAAAATCCCTTCCCATCGCATTTATAGCACCTACGGTCGCTTGTAGGTCTTCCATATTATCTGCCAATATAGCTGTGTCATCGGCGTAACGCAAATTGTTGATGGGAATGCCATTTATCTTAATTCCTCTTGGGTTATTTTCTAGTGCCATTTGAAATATTTTTTCTACGTAGATATTGAACAGCAGTGGGGATAGTATGCAGCCTTGTCGGACCCCTTTAGCTATAGTTATGTTCTTTGTGTGTTGTGAGTCATGAAGTCGGAGCTTTGCTGTTTGGTTCCAGTACAGTTTGTGAATTATTTGTTTATCCTTTTCATCGATACCTGTCTCTCGCAAGGTAGGTAGCAGCAGATCATGTCGTACGTTGTCGAAAGCTTTTTGGTAGTCGATGAAGCAAATGAAAACGTCTTTTCGTTGATCATAGCATTTCTGTACCAGCAGCTGCATGCAGTATAGGGCTTCTCGGGTGCCTAAGCCATTTTTAAAACCAAACTGAGTTTCGCCAGACTTTTCTTCGCACTTTTGGTATATTCTCTTATGAATTATTTTCAGGAATGCCTTTAGTGCATGGCTCATAAGGCTGATGAGTCGATGTTCTTCACATGTTTTTGCGTTTGGTTTTTTAGGGATCGCGACAAAGGTAGAAGTCAACCAATCGCTTGCGATCTCGCCACTGTCATATATGTCGTTAAAAAGTTTCCACAATCTTTTGGTTTTTACTAGTCTCAATACTTCCGTATGTATATTATCCTGTCCGGGTGCTGTTTTGTTTCTTAGCGTTGAAAGTGCATATATGACTTCCGATTCTTATATGGGTGGTCCAGATGTTTTATTTGAATCGTTGCTCGGCGCTATAGTACGCACGTCTTCAAATAGACTCTGTATATATGTCTCCCATGTTTTACAAATGTCCTGTGGGTCCGTGAGAATGTGGTTGTTTTTGGTAATATTTGAGATATTTGTCTTCCTAAAAGTGTTGGTTATCTCTTTTAATTTTTTGTGAAAGTGAAAGATGTCGTGTCTTGCATGCATTTCTTCGGCTTCTTTGCATTGTTCTGATATCCATAGGTTTTTCGCCTCCCTGATTCTGCGGCGAATGTTCCGGTGAATTTCGTTGTATTTTTGCTTGTTTCCCTTTGCCAATCTCCTCTCCTCCATCATGTGAAGTATCTCATCAGTCATCCATTCTTTCTTAGCTTGCTTCTTTCTGTATCCTAGTACCTTCTCTGTGGCATTCTGTAAGTTTTTCTTAAGAGCCTTCCACTGCCGTTCAACATTCTCTTATGCATTATTAGCCTTACGTCTGCAGGTAACCAATTTTCCCTTAAACCTAAAGACGCCTATTAGGGGATTATGGTCTGATCCATTGTCGGCTCCGGGGTAGGCTGCCACTCTTAGAATCTTATTTTGGTATCTTTTATTAACCAGCAAGTAGTCAATTTGGTTACGGACTATATGTCTGTTGTCATCTTGAGGAGATTTCCATGTATATAACCTTCTTGGCGGTAGATTATAGAATGTGTTTTTGATGACAAGCTCTTCTTCCGAGCAGAATTCTATGAGCATTTCCCCCCTCTCATTTCTGTCTCCCAGTCCGTATTTTCCCTTTACTCCGTCAATCGGATCGCTTCCGACCTTCGCATTAACGTCACCCATTATTATGCTAATTTCATTCCTTTTGGTTGTTCTTAATACTTCTCGCAGTTGTTCGTAGAACTGTTTGGCTTCGTCTATGGGCCTGTCGGCGGTGGGTGCGTAGACTTGTATTATGTTTATATCTATTGGCTTTCCTGCCAGCTGGAGTAGCATTATCCTTTCAGAGTAGGGTGTGAAGTTTTTAACATATTTTCCGATTTGGTCCTTTATCAAGATTCCCACTCCATTTCTGTGGTTAGGGTCGGTCTCATCAGCTCCTGAATAGTACACTTTTCACAGCCTTATCAATTTGTATAGCTGTCTGTAAAGTTTTCCAAATCCGCGGTGCTATATTATCACCATAATTCTTGGCTGCCAGAACTCACCTTAGGATAGCCTAAAATATACTGCGATAAGACAACCTATCCACCCTTACTATGACAACCCTACGCCTTGTAGGATGTACTTTAGACAACAGTCCCTAAACATGACCTATATTGTGCTGCCTAAAAACTTACCCCTTACCCCAATTCAGGGTAGGTTCGCTATTTTGTTTTTAGATTCAGAGGTTTAGCACTCTTATATAAGTAAGTTAAAGTCAAATCCTGAAGGCGCCACCTTAGTCTTATTTTACTTAAAAGCCTGAACTAGTGTTTGGCCTCAGAAAAAAACAAACTAGGAAATAAAACAATTATCCCACAATCGGTTTACAATAGCTTTTTACGAGCTCTCATTCACTCAAGTCCCTCAAAGTCGCTGTATTTCAAATAAAAGACAAATTTTAGCAGATGCCCATACACATATTTATTTCTTATGTCGTGTTAGGCCCTTGGCTACTTGGATCTATAAATGCAAGCTCCCCTTACTTTCGTTACTTACTAAACGCCCTAGAGTCGGTTCATGTACAGTAAATAAAAAAAAATTAATTCTAACTGTTAAGATTCTATTAACAGTACGAATGCGGATTTGAGTGTTGACAATGCAGTGCAATTTGCAGCATATATGCTTAACGTTGGGAAAACAACAATATATGAACTTTTAAAAGAAGAAAAAAGTGCTGGCGTCAAACCTCCAAAAAATTCTCCAGGACGACCAAAACTTGAGCTGGATGACGTTTTAATGCAGATAATAAGGCGAAAAGTTCATAGTTTCCTTTTAAAACAAGAAATTCCCACGCTGGACAAAATTTTGTCCTTAATCCGAGAAGACCAGGATTATTCATTTATGTGTAGAAATACGCTTTGGAAATTATTAAAAAAAAATGGGTTTTCGGTGGAAAAAAACATAATAGGCAATCGATTTTAATAGATAGAAGCGATATCGCCTGTTGGAGAAGAAATTACTTAAGAAGCATTTGAAAACCCAGAGAAGAAAACAAAAAAATGTTTTACCTAGACAAAACATGGCCAAATGAAGGCCACACTATGATTAAATTTTGGCAGGATGAAAATATTAAAAGTTCAAGGCAAGCTTTTTTGCAAGGATTGTCCACAGGATTAAGACCGGCGTAAAAGTGAAATAACAGAATGGCTTAGATTTCTTAAAAAAGAAACTATTGGTACTAGCCAATTTACATAAAAATTTACAGTCCTTTACAAAGATGCAACCGGGGAAGACATTGAAAATGCCGAAGCAGACTGCAACGCTTGTGACTATTGTGAGATTTGAGATCTGCGATAACTCATAGATTTGAATGTAATATTTAGGTAGTTGATATAAGTTTTATTGATTCATAATATAAAAAATAGTAAAATAAAGGTTATAAACTCGAACGCGCCTCTAAGGTATGGTTTCGCTGGAGCAGTCAGCGGCCGCGGCTGGCGTTCGCGATTGGTAGCTCGTTACTGGTTTAATGCGATTTGTATGTACACGGTTTCACTGCCGCAGCTCAGCGACACAGCGTTCGCCGTCAATTGCAGCGGCTGCGTTCGGACTGCTAGAGAGACCAGTCCAGCGTCGATCGTTCAGCAGAATGCCACCGTTCTCGGCAATTGCTGACGAGTGTTTGATAGAGGAGGTGCAAAAGTAGTCCCCTTTATACAACTACGAGAACGAAAATTACAAAAATGTTGTAATGAAAGAAAATGCATGAAAAAAAGTGGCAGCAAGTGTAGGGAAGACTTGTAAAGTGTACAAAACCATTTTGTTTATTTGTCAGCATTACATTACAAAGTATATAATTAGGGTAGACTGGGGCAAGTGCGAAGCCCTTTTTAATAGTTTAAGTTTATTTCCTTCCTACTTTAAATATACAATATTTATAAAAATGTCTTTGTAAGAAAGTGATAGTTTAATATGTTTACTTTTCATACTGCATAGGGCACACATGAATTATTTTTGAGATCTTGAGATTTGAATGATTATTTTTTTTTTTGATTATTTATTCCGAAAAATAATAAGTAATCCAAAATAACACTCAAAATAGTCCTAATAACAAGAGTAATATTTTTATAAACGTATTTATCCGTGCAAAACCCAATGTTTGGCTTTAATCTCTAAAACAGTAGGAATTATTCCCAAGGAGAAACTAAAACAGAAAAGAGACTTAAAGTTTAAAAATTCGAATAATTTTATGGAACTTGTTAAATATTGTATCTCGCAAATTTCACATTAAAATGAAAACCTCCTCGGCGTGTTACTACCGGTTCAGGTAAACGAGTCACTATATCGTCTAGCTGTACTACATTGACATCATTGGTGAGTGGCCATAAAAAATTATCTTTTAATTTTCTAGTAAACTTGATTTCAAAGCCGTTGTCAACAGTATTTACCTGGCCAATGAAATGTTTGTTTGCTTTTGGTAATGTGTATTTAACCAGTACCCGGTCTCCAATGGAAATATTGTCTTTGTTTATTTCAGGAATCTGATCTTCGCAATGCGATTCTAAAGTGAAACTTTGATCCGATTCCATAAAAGGTACACTTTCATTATCTGATTCACTGGAGCTGGATTCAAATTGATATGGACTTGGCCGACTTTGTTTACTCTTTCGGTCAATTCTCATAGCTGGTTTAGATATAGTAGATGAACTTGTAGAGAGTTTTTACTGACTACTTGCGATAGTACCTGCAATGGTTTGGCCACCTTGAATTAAGCGCTTTCGTTTCCTTGGATTAGAAGAAGGACTCTGTCGGAGCGAATCAAGTAGTAGATCATCCAAACTTGTCTTTTTTTCTTGCCGATTTTCGGTTGTAGCTGGTAATACAGCTTCAGTTATAGGATCCTGATGATTATTGAGTATATTTTGTTCATTTTGATCAGAGCTGACAATTACTTTGAGATTGGTGGCACTATTAGATGCTGTAAGTAATTCTGCATTAGATGCTAGTTTCCTTTTAAGTGAGGCGCCAGATGTAGAAGGCTTTACTGTTTTTAACATTGACTGTTCGAAAGTAGCGGTTTTTTCTGTTACATTCGGTGCTACAGCATTTCTTTCAATATCAATGCGTCCTGGCCTCGGTTATAAATCTGTTACAGATCCTTGATTTTTCAAGTGTTCCTTCCATCTTTTTAGGGCATCGATGTTATACTTCTCTTTAGGAATAACAGGTCTATTAAATGAAACAATACCACCCTTTCTGAATCCTGTTTTTATGATTCCGGAATCTACTTCAGCCCAGGTTTTCACTAGCAATGTGGCGAATTCCCTTTTTGGTAGTCGTTGTCCCTGATGACGTCTTTGCCATGTTATTACTTCCCTCTCCCATAGTGCCTTAAAGGATCTAAACACACTCAAATCGAGAGGTTGAAGTAAATGACTTGTATGAGCTGGCAGTTTAAGTATATGAATATTTTCTTCTCTTGCGGCTTGAATTAATAAGCAATCAGTAGTGTCGTAATGGGAAGAAGCACAACCCCCCTCCACTTTTTATGACCTTGACCTTGACCTAACCCGAATGACCTTGGATGACCTTGATCTAACCCGGATGACCTTGACCTTGGATGACCTTGAGCTAACCCGAATGACCTTGGATGACCTTGACCTAACCCGAATGACCTTGGATGACCTTGACCGAACCCGAACGCCCTTGACCTTGGATGACCTTGACCTAACCCAAACGCCCTTGACCTTGGATGACCTTGACCTAACCCGAATGACCTTGGATGACCTTGATCTAACCCGGATGACCTTGACCTTGGATGACCTTGAGCTAACCCGAATGACCTTGGATGACCTTGACCTAACCCGAATGACCTTGGATGACCTTGACCGAACCCGAACGCCCTTGACCTTGGATGACCTTGACCTAACCCAAACGCCCTTGACCTTGGATGACCTTGACCGAACCCGAATGACCTTGGATGACCTTGACCGAACCCGAACGCCCTTGACCTTGGATGACCTTGACCGAACCCGAACGCCCTTGACCTTGGATGACCTTGACCGAACCCGAACGCCCTGGACCTTGGATGACCTTGACCGAACCCGAACGCCCTTGACCTTGGATGACCTTGACCAAACCCGAACGCCCTTGACCTTGGATGACCTTGACCGAACCCGAATGACCTTGACTAATCCGAATTTGACCTTGAGTAACCCGGGCTTCACCTTGAGCAACTCGACCTTGAACTTGACCTTCAACTTGGCTTTGATCTTGACCTTGAACTTGACCTTAGCATAACCCCCCACCATTATAACGTCGGCTTTATAAACCATTTCAAGTAATTTGATTTTTAGTGTAAGTCACGAGTTTTAGTGAATAACAAGTGAACAACAATAATAATTGATTACAATGAATTACGTGTGTGAAAACTGTGGAACGGCATTTACTCGTAGCTATAGTATGGAACGGCATAAAAGAGAATCGTGTGTATCAAGATTTAATAATGAAGATTGGGGTAAGCGACGTAGAGTTGATGGTGCTGCATCAACGTCGACTATGCAAACTTGCACCTTATGTAACGTAAATGTGCCACACAATCAAATGTTTGCGCATCAGAGAACATTACAGCATAAAGAAAAGTCCTGTGTGACGGTGTCCCACGGTGTTCAAGTTATACAAGGCGCATTTAAAAATAGGCTTATATCTTATCGTATAAATAGTGATGGTGAACATGTAGACTACACATTATTTTTCGAAGAAATTAAACCCCGAGTGTTGGCTTTGATGAGTGAAATATTACGTGTCCAAAAGTCCTTAAAAATAAACATGGTTGTTGTTGGTCGATACTTTCTACCATCGCAGGAAACATTTAGTGAAAAGTCATTTAATACCTCCAATGAAATAGTTGTAATAGGGAGCGACTTGGATGATGTTTACCAATCATTTGTGGAGGCAATGAAAGCTCAGTCAACCGAATTTCAGGAGAAAGATTCAGGTATTTAAGAATTATTAGAAAATGAACAGATTAAATAAATATTGTTTTTGACATTTGAATGGTTAAAGTGCTCTAAAGTAATTAATTCCATTTTTATTTGCAGGTTGGGCTCTGGAGAAAATACTTCATCTAGAAGTGAATATTAACAAGTATTCACCTCTGGGTGGTTCATCATATATACCGTTGCCGCAATGCATCAACGCCAAAAAAGCTGTGGTGAATGTAATCAATCAGGACGAATGCTGTTTTGCTTGGGCCATTACATCAGCATTATTTCCTGCAGCCATGGCTTCGACACAACTCACATCGTACCCCCACTACTCAACAGTCATAAATGTAACAGGTATGGATTTTCCAGTAAAATTGAGCGGTATCACAAAATTTGAAGAGATGAATAATATTTCAGTTAATGTATACGGTTTGGAGAGTAGTTTTGAAGATAATAAATTAAAATATGAGGTGGTCGGACCACTAAGATATGCTACAAGGAAGCTACAGAAGCACGTAAATTTGCTTATGGTTACGAAAGATTGTAATATTAAAGGCCGCAGTAATAAACATATTTGTGACGAAAGCTGCTCAACAAGTCATTATTGTTGGATAATTGATTTATCTCGTCTAGTATCCAGCCAAATTTCACGGCATCATGATAGACTATATTTTTGTGACGGTTGTCTTATATATTTTCGTTCACCAACAGCTTTAATAATGCATCAAAAAAATGATTGTAAACACATCTATTCATTGACACCGTCAACGGATCTAAAAATTGATAAATTTGGAAAGAGCATACCGGAAAATATGTTAAAATTTGAAGGTATAGAAAAGCAAATGCGAGTTCCTTTTGTCGTTTATGCGGATTTTGAATCCGTTTTAAAACCAGTCGAAACTGTCGAGCCCAATCCCACAAGTTCTTATACCATAAATAATTTCAAGCACGAACCATACTCTTTTGCATATCTGATAAAATGTTCTTTCGACGATTCAATTTCCAAGTTTGAGCTATATCGCGGAAAAGATGCTGGTAAAGTTTTTGTAGATTCCATAGAAACCGATTTAAGATATCTTTACAATACCTATTTAAAGGATATAAAGCCAATGAACCCATTAACACTTAGTGAAAAAACAGAGTTTGAAAATGCCACACTATGTGGTATATGTGAACAACCTTTTGAGGAAAGTGATATAAAAGTAAAGGATCATTGTCACATAACTGGTAGAAAAAGGTATGGTGCCGCACATTCAATTTGTAACCTAAATTATAAAGTACCTACTTTTGTACCAATCATATTTCATAATTTAAGCGGCTACGACAGCCATATGTTTATAAAAGAATTATGTAGATATGGTGACAAAATTGACGTTATAGCTCAAAGCAAGGAAAAGTATATATCATTTACAAAGAACATTTACATGCACGATTATGTAGATCAGAAAACTGGTGAAACAAAGAGAAAAAATTTAAAGCTTCGATTCATCGACAGCTTTAAGTTTCTATCAACATCACTGGAAAACTTGGGTAATGGTTTAAGTGTTAACGATTTTAAGGAAACACGTAAACATTTTGCTGACGTGCGTGAATTTAATTTGATGCGTCAAAAGGGTGTTTTTCCGTACAATTTTATCGATTCAATTGAAAAAATGAATTTTGCAACTCTTCCAACTAAAAATCAGTTTTATGACACATTACGAGAAGAGCACATAAGTGATGAATGTTATCAGAGAGCCAAGGAAGTGTGGAATTTATTTGGGTGTAAGAATTTAGGGGATTACTCTGATTTATATATAAAATCAGACGTTTTATTATTAGCAGATGTTTTCGAACAGTTTCGCGATACTTGTTTGCAAGTTTATAAATTGGACCCCGCACAGTATTTTACCCTACCAAGTTTATCTTTTGATTGCATGTTGCGCATGACCCAGGTAAAGTTAGAGCTTTTAACAGACATTGATATAATTCACTTTTTTAAAAAAGGTATTCGCGGCGGGATAAGTCAGTGTACTGAAAGGAAGCACATCGCAAATAATTCCTATTTACCCAACTACGATCCCTCAGAACCTTCTTCATTTATATCATATTTAGATGCAACAAACCTATACGGTCATAGTATGTCCCAAGCATTGCCCTTTGGTGGTTTTCGATGGCTATCAGAACGTGAAATTTTAGATTTAAATATTATGAATGTGGGTGATGAAAGTCCGCACGGATACGTTCTGGAAGTAGACGTGCATTATCCGGAAGAATTGCATGACTTACATTCTGATCTTCCTTTCTTAGTGGAAAATATAATGCCACCTACAGAGGAGGCAAAGTTGTCCAAATTGATTCCCAATCTTAAAGATAAAAAGACGTATATTGTTCATTATAGAACTTTAAAACAAGCCATCGATAACGGTCTAATGGTAATGCGGACTCATAGAATTTTAAAATTTGATCAGTCAAAGTGGTTAAAGAAATATATCGATTTTAATACGGATTTGCGTAACAAGTCAACAACAAAATTTGGTAAGGATCTGTTTAAATTGATAATAAATGCTATTTTTGGAAAAACTATGGAAAACGTTGAAAATCGTAAAGATATAAAATTAATAACACAATGGGAAAATGGTGTAGGTAAAGTTGGGGCAAGAGCATTAATTGCTCGTCCCAATTTTAATAGTAGATCCATATTTACAAAAGATTTTGTCGCGATCCACATGGATAAATTAAAAATTATTTATAATAAACCTATATATATTGGTTTTTCCATATTGGATATCTCGAAAACAGTAATTTATGATTTTTTCTATAACTTTATTAAAAAGAAGTTTGGCAGTAATGCTTCCTTACTTTACACGGACACGGATTCTTTGATATTAAAAGTGTTCACCGATGATTTTTATCGAGTAATTGCAGAGAACCCAGATAAATTCGACACCTCAAATTATCCCGAAAATAATAAATTTAATGTAATTAAGAGAAAATCAGTGTTGGGTAGAATGAAGGATGAATTTCCATGTGATCCGATAATCGGTTTTTTTGGAACTGGGGCAAAAGCTTACTACGTAAAATCATTGAACAACGAATTAAAAAAAGCCAAAGGGATAAAAAAATCAGTTATCGAGAAGGAGCTTCATTTGGACGATTACCGAAAAATCGTTGAAAACGGCGGTTTAATATTTAGGAAGATGAAAACTTTTCGAAGTGAATTACACGATATTTACACACAAGTTATTAATAAAATTGCTCTTAGTCATTATGACGACAAGCGTTTCATAATTCCATCAACCACAAAAACTTTACCTTGGGGACATAAAGATATAGAGTTTTATAGTGCGGACCCTGAAGAAAATTTAGCAAATTTACTGAAAGTAATTCAATATTTTGTATAGCTTTGTGATAGAACGCTCCACTGGCAAATCCATATTTAGTAGAACTTTAAGTTAAAAAAATAGTGATCATAACATAGGAATGTGTAGGACAGTTTGTAGCATAAGTTGTTTATTTGCCCTTGGCAAGTAGTAGTGAGGTCGAAAAGGGCGCACGAAGGTGCCCTTGTCGGTTAGAGTCGAGAAGCGGGAATTGAGAAGTGGGGGGTGGTCTTGATGTGTATAAAGACAGTCGACCCAAGAGCAGCAGATCAGTTCACAGTTGTTGTACGACTTGTGTGTGTATTACTGTCTTAGTAGTGTTAAAAAAAAAACAAAGTTGAAAAAATGGAGAGCGACTTATTGTCAGAATTTAGCTTCGGAAGTGCGGCTGAAGAAGCAATGTTGGAGGGATTTGACCCTTCGTCCCTCTTAACACCGCATACCGTCGCCGAATGGGCCATGGACCAGAGCGAACGGACGGAACAAGGTCGTGTAGAGGACGAGGCCTGCAACAATATGTTGGCCGAAATTTCTACTCGACAACATCTGGAGCAGCGGGACCAGAACGTCGTCGTTTTAAGCGATGTTGTTGTGAAAAAGGCGAGCCCAGTAGCAGGTGGAAGCAAATTAGAGAAGTTGCTGAAAATGCCAGGACCACGGAGCTTGTCGCTACAGAAAAAGAAGCCCACCGACTTGCCAGTAGTGGCGACAGCAGCAACGGCGTCCGGACATTCTGGCCAGTCTTTTAAGAGGCCCAAATCTCCTAGTGCAGGGCTGAGGCCATTGAAGAAGCGGCGCGTAGAGGAGACAACAACGACGGAGAGCGAACCTCAATGGCTGCGTGAGTTCTCGCCCAGCCAAAGAGAGGCAGTGGCTGCTGCGTTTAGCATTAGACAATCTATAGTTAGGGACATGAAAGACAGTGTAAGTGAAGTGAAGGAGTGCGAGAGACAAATTTTAGAATTAAGGAAAAGGATGGAGGCGGCACAGGAAAAGATAGCAAAGTGTAAGCAGCGGCTTAAACACTTTTGCCACTTTTCTTATGCCGCGGATATGTAAGATATGGATAAGTTAGTTGTAGGTGTTTATGTTAGATTTTAAGTCTTAGATATTAGGAATGTAAAAATTGTACACATTATACCATTAAAAAAGATTTGCGGTGTTAGATATTAGCAATGTAAAAATTGTACATATTATATTATACAAGTTATAACAATAAAAGTTATAATATTACATTATATAATTTGTTTTATTTTACTGAACTTCAGTAACAATAAAAAACACTAGGGAACAAAAAAGTATTAAACCTAAAATGTTGGACATAGTCTAAACTATACATCTCCATTTTTTTAAATTTCATTGAGAGAAAATTTAATAATTCTTCGTTTCAACCGTTTCGAATATTAATTAATTTTTTTTAGGGATTTCCGATAACTTTAGAGCTAAGAAGTATTAAACTTAAATTACTGGGCGTAGTCTAAGCTACACAGTACCATTTTTTAAATTGCAATTAAATAAAAATTGATATTTCTTTTTTTCACCCAGTTCCTATTTTCATTAATTTTTTTTAGGCATTTCCGATAACTTTAGAGCTAAGAAGTATTAAACTTAAATTACTGGGCGTAGTCTAAGCTACACAGTACCATTTTTTAAATTTAAATTAAATAAAAATTGATATTTCTTTTTTCACCCAGTTCCTATTTTCATTAATTTTTTTTAGGCATTTCCGATAACTTTAGAGCTAAGAAGTATTAAACTTAAATTACTGGGCGTAGTCTAAGCTACACAGTACCATTTTTTAAATTGCAATTAAATAAAAATTGATATTTCTTTTTTTCACCCAGTTCCTATTTTCATTAATTTTTTTTAGGCATTTCCGATAACTTTAGAGCTAAGAAGTATTAAACTTAAATTACTGGGCGTAGTCTAAGCTACACAGTACCATTTTTTAAATTGCAATTAAATAAAAATTGATATTTCTTGTTTTCACCCTGTTCCTATTTTTATTAATTTTTTTTAGGCATTTCCGATAACTTTAGAGCTAAGAAGTATTAAACTTAAATTACTGGGCGTAGTCTAAGCTACACAGTACCATTTTTTAAATTGCAATTATATAAAAATTGATATTTCTTGTTTTCACCCTGTTCCTATTTTTATTAATTTTTTTTAGGCATTTCCCATAACTTTAGAGCTAAAAAGTATTAAACTTAAATTACTGGGCGTAGTCTAAGCTACACAGTACCATTTTTTAAAGTGTAAAAAGTTAAAAATTAAAAATTTGGTATCATCCCCTAATAGCCGGTACTACCCTGAGGAAAATAATAATATGAATTTGGTATTTTATGGACGAACTATGCAATTAAGCGTAAAAAGTGTAGGACCAAAAATGAAGAGCACAACTTGTTATATCAGAATTAGATTAAAAAATAATGGAAAAAATTGAAGAAAATAGGGAAACAGCAAATATAGTACCATTTTTTTAATTTTTCTAAGAAAGGGCGACTTTGGCTGTAATTTATGAAAAAACAGTAAAAAATATCGCAAATAGTTACTGGACAAAGTGATAGAGGCAAGTTTCCTTAATATAAATCGAATTTTTAAAATCGAAAAAGAACCATTTTAAAAAAGTGAGTTTTTGGCTATTTTTAGATGTGTAACTTTGACGCCTTATTGCGTGAAAACGGTTGAAAATAAAAAAAAACGCCGAAACACGTCTAAAATATTTTAGAAAACTTGAATAGAAAAATAGGTTTTTTTCAATTTAAAATTTATAAATCGTAAAATGTAAGCTTAACGTATTGAAATAAGCGAATTAAGGAATGAAAATAGTTTGTCGGGAATATGCGGAAACGACTCGCGAGACCCGGGTGGGTTTGAACAAGTTCAGGTTGGGGTTAGCGGGGGTTGGGACGGCCAGCCGTAGGCGCCCGTAGGGGTTTTTTTTTTTTTAAGTCCACAAGCATGCGCATTAAGGGTTGAAGGGCTAATTTTTAATAAAACTGCCAAAATAAAATTGGAAACCGGTTCTTTGCAACAAAATAATTATTTTTGTGCTATGAAATTTTTGCGTAAAATGTCGGGAAATGGCATAAAAAAATTAATGAAAAATAGGAACTGGGTGAAAACAAGAAATATCAATTTTTATTTAATTGAAATTTAAAAAATGGTGCTGTGTAGCTTAGACTACGCCCAGTAATTTAAGTTTAATACTTCTTAGCTCTAAAGTTATCGGAAATGCCTAAAAAAAATTAATAAAAATAGGAACTGGGTGAAAACAAGAATTATCAATTTTTATTTAATTGCAATTTAAAAAATGGTACTGTGTAGCTTAGACTACGCCCAGTAATTTAAGTTTAATACTTCTTAGCTCTAAAGTTATCGGAAATGCCTAAAAAAAAATAATAAAAATAGGAACTGGGGGAAAACAAGAATTATCAATTTTTATTTAATTGCAATTTAAAAAATGGCACTGTGTAGCTTAGACTACGCCCAGTAATTTAAGTTTAATACTTCTTGGCTCTAAAGTTATCGGAAATGCCTAAAAAAAATTAATGAAAATAGGAACTGGGTGAAAAAAAGAAATATCAATTTTTATTTAATTTAAATTTAAAAAATGGTACTGTGTAGCTTAGACTACGTCCGATGGTTTAAGTTTAGTACCTTTTTGTTCTAAACTGATGAGAAATCTCTTAAAAAAATTAATATGATACTAATTTTTCAACATATTCACCTTAAGATGAATTATGTAGTAAAGAGAATCCCTTTTCTATGTGTGATGATAACAAATACCACTTGTTGGTATTATATCATCCCACGAATGGGACTTCTACCTAACTAACTACGCTCAAAGTATAAGTGTGGTCCTGAAAAGGACCGTTTTTTGGTAGTTGAGGGAAACCAGTTAATTCGGCTGTTCCCCTCTGGCGATCTGAACAGATCGCGGTGCAATTATGCGACGCCAACGCCGACGTGGTGCTGGTGGTTCCGGCACCCCGACATCGTCGTCTTCTATCACCACGACGACAGGTGGTGGTGGTGGTGGTGGTGGTGCTTGTACTGTCGGCTTTACGACAGCGATCGGTTTCCCTTCAAATTTCTTCTTTGAGGCTGCCCAATACTCTTCGATTTTCCTCTTCCTGGTCGAGGTCAACATCAGTCTAGTAGCGTCCATGGCTGGATGAAGAGTGATACATTCTGCTATGCGCATACGTATTTATAGCCATATTTTAGGGGTGGGGTGTAAATTTTACTATATCCTTCAAAAATGTGTCTTGAATTAAAAAAAAAAATTTAGTTTGCTCCCAGCTTTGATGAGATGAAGTTTGTTGTAGTCGACATTCAAGGATTCTGCGTTCCACAATTTCAACCTAAAGAGTTGGCTATTTATGATGGAAAGGAGATGAAAAGTTACTTCTTTAAACCATCCATACCGTTTTATGAACTATCGTATCAATGCCAGAAGCAAGTGTTGTTTTTATATGGAAACCGACATGGTCTCTGCTATCCTTATGGTGAAATGGATCTCGACCAGCTTTTCCCGATTCTCTACGACGCTCTGCACGATGTCGATACTATTTATGTCAAGGGCCAAGTAAAGAAGGATTTTTTAATTAATACTTTTTCCGAAAAGAACCTTAAAACTCCTTCTATTGTTAATTTAGAATTCACTACTGGTTCTATTAATGTACCAAAATTAACAATGGATACTACGTATTGCTCATATCATAGTTTAGATATTTGTTCTTGTAGCGTTAAAAATGCTACAATATTGTATGACTATGTATATAATTTTTTACCTAAATAAATAATACAAAATGTATAAAGTGTTTTATTAACTGACACCTTAAAATAATTAAATTTTAATCATGTTTAGGGTAAGCTTTGAATAATAATAATAATACCGTACCACAATAAATTGGTCCGGAATAACTAAACTACGCTCAAGTCTTTATGTGGCCCTCCGAAGAGGACCTGGGGAAGGGGGTTCGGGTGGGTCAGGGTTCGGGCGGTCGCATAGGAAAGAGAATAGGACTTATCGTAGTCCTTCTACGGAGTGGTTGAGTCCGCAGGACCGGCGTCCATATCATCTTCAAAATCCCACCAAGACGTGGAATCTGGACCCCTAAAGTCATCGCTGACTTCTACCGATCCCGCATCCGATGTGGAGTCCGCAGGTCCAGTGGTCTCAACATTTTCAACTCGCCTCGATGGTGGTGGTCTGTTGGGTCGAGGAACAATTTCAGTCTCATCGCTAAACAGCGACGAGCCACGGCTTGCAGGTCCTTCTTGGGGTCGAGGAACATATTCAGTCTCATCGCTAAACAGCGACGAGCCACGGCTTGCAGGTCTTTCTTGGGCCATGTCCAAGATGTATATGAATTAGTTGTGAAGCTCTACTCGTATTTATTGAAAAATTGTGGTAGGGATAACTTTTGAATGTACAATCCTAGATGTGGATAAAACCATATTTTCACATCAAAATACATTAGTTAGTTGCAAGCAACCATGGCAGAATATCGTTCAGACATTTTTGTTGATATCCAGGGCTACCATTGTTCTTTTGGATATTTTCCAAAAGAAATAGCAATTTACGATGGGTTTCGTGCCGCCAATTATTTATTTAAACCTCCTTTTCATAAAAGTATGTTGTCTGTTAATGAGCTAAAGAGTGTTGAATGGGCCGAAAATTATCATGGATTGAAGTGGGAGTCTGGAAATATAGAATTGTGTGAACTTAATAACATATTTAATCATATATTGAGATTGTATCAATCACCCAAGGTTTACGTAAAAGGTAGTGAAAAGATGAAATTTCTAAAGAAGTTTATAAGCGAAGAAATTATGATCAATATTCCCTGTGAACGAGAACCGAAACTAAGTAAATTTAAGAGGCTTCCACCATGTTTTTTCCATCCGACAACGCAACCATGGCACTGTGCAACATCGAACGTAAAACTACTATACAATTATAAGAATTGTTATCAATAAAAATTGTATTCTTAATATTAATTCCATTGTATTATTAGTCCTGAGTTAGGTGAACCATGGGTTCAACAGAAAAAAAAAATTAGATTTGGTTAGGAATATTACATTTTTATTAAATAACATAATATCTTTATCCATAGTAACACAATCGAGAAATTATTTCTCGAAAGTGTCGTGTCACCCTGGATATGTGACATTAAACAACTAACTACGCTCAATTCTTTATGTGGCCCTCCGAGAAGGACCTGGGGATGGGTAAGAGGGGGTCAGGGTTCGGACGGTAGTCGATTCCGGTGGTAGCTGCTTTATTTGCAATACAATTTACATTCTATTGCAAATAAGGCATGAGTCCTGATGAAAGACCGTAAACAGTCTTGCACGACAAGCACTACACCAAGAGTGATCTTGCATAGCTCTATTCAATCCTATTGTAAAATGGGTCTGGATGAAACCAACATCATGTATACCCGCAAATCTCGTTGTGTAGCAATACATACACAAGTTGACATGAAGGCCCCATTTTACATAAGATTGCACTATGCAAAATCTTTCTCTTAACCTACCACCCCTACGATGTACTCGTCTATGTTGATGACATTGAACGCGTCGTTCTTCATCGCTCGAATAACCTGCATCCGAGCTTGATGACATTTTGGGTTAGAATGAATTTCCAAATCGAAATAGGTGCTTATATACATTATCTTGCCCCACCCTCTATCTTCCTCTCTCTCTCTCTCTTTCCCACACATTTCTGTATATTCTTATCTTTAACAGTTTATGTCTTGTCAAATATCAAAATATACCCTCGATCCACAGTTCAAAACTTAAAAGCAAAGTTGTAGCTTTTGGAATAATAAAACACTATATATAATATTAAAAAATATTTATTTCTAGACTAACTACAACCTACATTGCTAACAAATTGATTTACCTTATTTTCTAATTTTATCCATATTAGTAGGGGTAAAATCGGTATTGTAAATTAGAGTTGGATGCGATCGCGCGATGCTTCAGTAAGAAATTAAACAAAGATTAAAATACAGATTTGTTAGTAACTGAACCGTTTAAGATATTATAACTTAAGAATGAGTCGTGAATAACCAATGCATAAACTTTAGTGTCTTTGGGAAATTTACTGTTTCGTGTTTCAAACTCGATTTTGACATCAACTGTGGACGATTTGATAGCTTCTGGTTGATGACTGCAATCCACGATGAAAATGGGGTTGTCAGGATAATCGACGTAATTTAACATTGGGTCCACCATTTCTCGACCGTAGTAGCTACTCTGGAAGTTCTCATAGGTATAGTAAGCTGTAGCATATAATTTTTTCCCAAATTCTAAATTCCACCGTTCATATGGGTAAACAGTGGAATTAAGGTATACTCGTATGTCACTTATATTGGCTGCAGTAAACTGAGTGGCATCTTTGGCTTTATTATCGCAATAGGTACTATTCTGGAACCCAATAATCAAATATCTCGGCTTTTCGAGACTGGTGCTAGTCCTTAAAGCCCACACGTCTGATGATGTTTGTCGCAAGGCAGGTAATTCGTACAAATCCCATTTTCGATATGCCATTGGAATATTGGCACTATTTACACCTTTATTCATGCGAGACATTATCTTTAGCTTTTGACGATCGTCGGGAATAATATGACGAACTCTCCATTCGATTTTATCAATATTAATGTCTGCTTCTACTTCACCAACATAACAATTGCTAAAATTGCGAGCGATAATTAAAATAAGCTCTTGCTTAACATTAAAAATTCCTTTGGTATAGTCCTCTGCAAAACCCATTAGATACTTTAGGGGGAGCTTTCCGGAGAATACATGACTTGTGGCATCAACAAGAGCTTGATTATTTTCATTTAGACCCCATCCACAAACCATTAGAGAATTATTTTGTAAGGCGCCGAAGGATGCCATCGTTTTCAGTGTTGTAGTAATTCCTGGTTTTCGGACAATTGCGACTTGTTCACCACCACCCATTTCATAGCGAATTTCGTCGAAAAGGAAGGCTATAGCATTATTCGATAAGTAACATTTCTTTGTTGCATCTTTAGGTTTGAAAGTACCTTCGATGTATATGTAACTTTCGGAAACATCCAATATTATGTCTTGAAAGTGTACGGGAATACGAATTTCATCAGAGTTCTTAAATGTTGGGGAACCATATGGTTTATAAGTATGTTCCTGTAAACTTATTATGGAGTTCTCGAAGATAGGTTCGGTGAAAACCTCGATCTTTTCACTAGTAGCCGTCATTTTCTAGATTTTCGTATTTTCAAACCAATTGATCGTAAAAAACTGTAATCTTCACGAGAAAGCTGCTGCTGCTGCTGCTGCTGCTGCCGATGAGGTCTTTTCGATCTTATGACTGGATTACGAATGAGCCTGGTTTGTCTACTTTGTTTACTTTTATTATGTTTAACTGAATCTTTCACAGTATGCAACAAACGTAGTTGAGTGTTAAAGCAGAAACCCATCCTTATGCTATTTTCTTTAATTCCAATTTAATAATTATCTTCTCCCCTCGAAAGTCAATCAGATCTCCGTCGTCATCCAAGATTCGCAGACTGATGTTGTCTATGAACTGACGTCCTTCCGGTATAATCGGCATATAAATAATATTCTGCGGCTCTTTCGTAATTTTATACCCTGCTTCAACGTCAATATCAAATTCAAATAGGATGTGGCATTTCGACGAGTTCAGGAATGCACCAGAGATTATATTACAATCAACCCGTATAATGCGTACTTTCATAATATCCACATTGTACACTGACTGATGCTTTTCATTTTTTTTTAACACTTTAGCGTCAAACCCCAACATTTTGGCAATACTTTTGTCACCACCCAAATCAATGTCATACTTCGATTTCATCTCACATTTTAATGTATTATTGTTGGCTGTTAACGAAAATATTTCATCACTATCGTTGCGGGTTGACTCTTTAAGAACTGTCAACATAGCTTGACCAATTTCATCAATTTCATATGCTCCTGGTGGAATGGTCAGTAGATGTGATATTTTTTCATCCTTCCTTATTTTACCAAATGAGCTGTTCTGTTCATCAATTATGTAACCAAATGAGTTGTTGTGTTCATCAATGTTAAAAATTGAATTATATGTGTAAAATCCGACAAGTGCAAGACCATATTTACTTGTTGTACTCAGTTCAATGGGTGGATAAAAGTCGGCGCTTAACACGCTCGAGGATCCTGTTAGCGTGAATGTATGCGACATGACTGACGTTAAGTAGCTATTTGTGATTGTTTTTATTATCATTTGCAACAGTTCAATGGGTTTAATACACTAGCGCTTTTTTTTTTCTTCTCATCTGATGTCGTGTTAATCGAATTTTCAGCTGTTATATTCACATCACTAATTTTGCAGTAACAACAAAATAATTTTCGAGGCAATGGCCCATCACCCACATCCTTGTTGGAATCGTCACTGTCGCTATTGTAATGTTCATAGCAAAACTGATATTTCATCATATCCTCGTCACTTTTCAGTTCATTTGACAGCTTATCCCAAACTATAGCAATTTCATTTGGCGCCATCGAAATCATTAGTTCCTTTGGCACGTTTTCTAATTCTTCGGCAGTCATTCTCAATAATCCACCCACATGTTTAAACACTTTAAGTAAGTGCAAGATCTTTGTGTAGTTATCGCGTTCAACTTGTGACGTCAAAGACATAATTATTATTATTATTTTATATCGGAGAGAAACTTTAAACACAGATGGCCACACCAAACTGAATCGAATTCTTGCTGACGATCGTATGTATAGTAAATGTTTTTCGACGCGTTCGAACCTGTTTGCAGATATCTCACCAATTCGGTAGGTGGTGGCAAATCACCAAAGCTATCATAGTATGTTACTTCAGAGTTGACTTTTCGATATGCCACCCAATGCGTCCCTACCCCCGATGCGCTATCCAAATTAATAATCGCTGCTTCATACCGTCGGGGACCACGTGCAGGTAATGAATCTCGCATATAAACTCCCCTAAAGTAAGGTATCTTAAGTTTTAACACATACTTTTCCAGATCGACATTTGATAGCGGTCTATTGGGTAGAGACACAATTAGTTTTTTGACATATTCCTATGGTTCATAAACAATCCCATACCTGAACGATATGGTTTCAGATATAATCCATTTCCACGTAGTTTTAAAGTAGCACCTGTCTTTTCTGCATTTGCCTTCTTCACGTCCTTGATGGCACGAACAATACCTGCAGCGCCACCAGCTAAGGAGCCTAAGGCTGACAGACCAGCAAATATTGGTATTAATGGTAATACTCCACCAGTTTTAGGAATCGGAATAATTCTAGGCGTGCGGACTTTTCGTTTACCACCTGCTGCTTTTACTGATTTACGGGCTGCTGCAACGGCTATTTTCGATGCATTTAGAATATTCATTTTCTTTCCACCACCTCTTAGCAATTCTGCTCGAATCGGACGTCGAACAGCAGAACCAAAAGCTACTTTCTGCACACGCACCCGCTTTCCAGCACGTTGCTTACCAGCTCGCCGCTTCCTCTTAGCAACTTTTGAGCGACTCTTCCTTTTGCTTGATGACACACCCATACCAAAACGCTGCTTTGTTTTCATAATATTTGTTACCAACCACGCAGCACTCTTTTCACCAACGCTAGCGTCTGCAGATTTCACTCGTTTCCAAGCACTTTGTTCCAACTCGTAATCTGCTCGGTGTCGCTCACTTATATCGTCTCTATTATTTAAATAAGCTAAATCGTGCTTCTTACACGCCACGTCCAAAGGATTAATTCCTTGATCACCTCTTTTCACACGTTTAATCACTTTTGTTCCGGGACCGCAATACTGATAACCGGGGATATGCAGCTCCACCGGCAGGTTATTAATTAAGGAATTAACAATTCCTCTTCCAGTCTTAGTCTGTAAACGAGACGATCTACTTCGTCCGGTGATCAGCATCTGAATGACCATTTAAGTGAAAAGTTTGCTATAAAATATTGATTTTATCAATATGCGGATAGTACATTTGAAACAAAAATTTTCCATCGACAATCTCGACGAAAAAGTTGGATGTGGACATGGAGAGAGATTATTAAGGAAACACGGTCCTTTGCTTCCATCATCCATTCGTGGAATAATAATTGGACCTTCGAATTGTGGCAAAACCAATGTTATGATTTCACTACTTACTCACCCATTGGGTCTACGTTTTGAAAATGTTTATATCTACTCCAAGTCACTGTATCAACCAAAATATGAATATTTGAAGAAAATTCTTACACCCATTAAAGGTCTTGGTTATTATGCTTTCAGCGATGCCACGAATATCATGGAACCCTCAGATGCAAGACCCAATTCAATATTTATATTTGATGATGTTATGTGTGAAAAGCAGGATGTTATACGATCATATTTCTGTATGGGACGTCACAAAAATGTGGATGCCTTTTATTTGGCTCAAACATATTCACGAGTTCCTAAACAGCTTGTGCGAGATAATGCCAACTTTATTATTATGTTTAAACAAGATGAAATGAATATGAGACACGTATTTTCCGATCATGTATCACCCGACCTGAATTTTACACAATTTCAGGAAATGTGCTCGAAATGTTGGGATAATAAATATGGATTCTTGGTTATCGATAAAGATAGTGATGTGAATTCGGGAAGATATCGCAAGGGACTTGATAGCTATATATTTGTTTAACAATGATGAATGCATTCATTTCATTGCTGTTCGGTAGTTTGTCAACACCATGAATGAAGAAATTGACTTAAAACGAAAACTAGTGGAAACGACCAATGCTGTTCGAAAAAAATTTAAACAATTCAAGGCGGCGAAGACACAAAGTGCGCTCGACTTGGATAAATTTTACGAACCAATCACTAAACCACTAACATCTATATCTAATGTAGTAAAGCAACGCCAGCAGCAGCAGCAACCCAAAACCCAAGGAAAGCAATATAGTCGTAGTACTAGCACAATGGAGGAGCCTGAGGAAATATCCGATCACATATCATCATTTCAATCGTCTACACCGCGGATAAGCCGAAAAGCTCACATCGATACAACACCGAAACGTGATACCAACGTTACATTGTTTGAGACACCTTCCCCTTCAAGTTATACAAGTTCACCACCGCTCGACAAGATTCAAGCATACTTAAATGGATTAAAAAATAAACCATCCCAATACGATACCATTTATGGTGTACATTTCGGTAAAAAGCCGAATAACCTTAAAAGATATATTGGTAACCTAGAAGTGCGTTTTCCAAATGGCAAAATTACTTTATATAAAAACGGAAAAAATGTTGCTGTATTTGATGGAACACCTCAACTTTACGATTTGCTTTTTTTAAGAAATCCACCATTCCTAACACAACACGATAAAACCGATGATGGTGTGCTACAGAAATACAAGGAAATTTTAGAATTAACTAGTGCAGCATATGAAAATTATGACAAAAATATGGGTCTACGAGAAACCAGATTATTGAAATATTTGTATATTATAAAACCCCTACTGATACCGGCGAGCACTAAATCAGGCGGTGCTGTTGTAAAAAATAACATCGCTAAAAAAATAAAAATACCCAACAAGAAACTACTTTCTTCCAAATCACCTCAATACATTTATTGGAATAAACCAAAGGAGTTGGTTGATCGCTTAAGATTGTTGTGGAGTTCAAAATTAGCTGGTAATACTGGGCATGAAAATGAGATTATGTCAATTGTTGAGGAACTTCGCGAAGAACAAATAATATATTAAATTATGTACCTTGTTTCCTTTGCTCAGTGTCTAATGAGACGTGTTCGCTTCGCTACAAAATATGGAGGCAAGCAGGGGAAAAATTGAAATTGTTAATGAACTGCACCGGACTGCTAGAAAAAACTTTATTAGAAGGCGGACGATTATTAAAGGATACAAGGATTTATGGCAAATAGATTTAGCTGAAATGCAACAATATGCTGATGAAAACGATGGTTATCGCTACATCCTTGTATGTATCAATTGTTACTCCAAATTTGTGTACACCAGAGCAATCAAAAACAAGACCGGTGCTGAAGTGACCAATGCAATGAAGAGTATAATTGAAGAGGCATCGTATACACCAGACAATTTACAAAGTGATCAGGGAAAAGAATTCTATAATAGTCGCTTTCAAGCCCTTATGAAAAAATTTAATATAAATCATTATTCTACATTCAGCACGAAAAAGGCGGCAATTGTTGAACGTGTGATAAGAACTTTAAAAAATAATTTATATAAGCAATTTTCAATTAGAGGTTCCTACAGGTGGGTGGAACTATTACCATCAGGAACAAGCGTCTATAATAACACAATACATCGCACAATTGGCATGAAGCCCAGAAATGTGTTAGAAGATACCCAAATTAGGGCATACGATTATTTAAAGGTTAGACCGAAGAAATATAAATTTCGTCTAGGCGATATAGTTCGAATCAGTAAATACAAATCCATATTCGAAAAGGGGTATACACCTTCATGGTCAACAGAACTCTTCAAAATAGTAAAAAGCAACATCACAAATCCACCTACTTACATACTGGAATCATTAGAAGGTGAACCGATTAAAGGTTGTTTCTACGAAGCTGAACTACAAAAGACAACCAACCCAAACGTATATCTTGTTGAAAAAATTCTTAGAAAACGTCAGAAAAATCACATTGATCAATTGTTTGTAAAATGGTTGGGTTTCCCTAATCAATTTAATTCTTGGATAGATAAGTCTGATATTGTATAAACAGCTTTGTATTTCCTATTACAATTATTGTATCAGTTGAATGATAAAATAAACATGTAATTTAAAACATATCAATTTTATTTATCAGTATATATTGCTATCATTTTAAAAATTGTTTTCATTGAATTAATAACCATGAAGAGCGTAACATTTGATGAAGAGAAAAATATTGTCCATAAAACATTTGTTTGGGCGTTTGCATATCGAGAAGCTCGAAAGAGCGACTTTCAACAGCTAATGCTTGATAGGTACCGTTTCCAACGGCGAATAGAGAAAATCAAAACAACTTTGGATATGATTTTAGAAAGTAATTTTAGAAATAAAATTGTTCATGAACGATTTATTAATTTATAATATAATTATAAACATAATATGAAGTACTAAAAAATGTTTTATTCACATTTAAGCAATAATACATAATGACCAAAAACACTTAGGGACTATAACCAAATTGTCTAAGTTCACTTTCACTAATACATATGGCACGGAAAAATACTTCTTCATCACTACTTTTTTAGCGCATATACTAATCACTTGAAGAATCGAGTAGTGCATTTGGTAGCGACGACGTTGGACTTGACGATGGCGACTGCGGTGATGGCGATTCTTCCATTATTTCATCTTCTTGACTTGAAGATGTGGACGTATCAGTATGTTGTTGATGCCCACCACCTAAGATAATGGGACTTTGAGGTTGGTCAGCAGGTACAGATCCTCTATTGCTCTCGTTTTGACACCAATCACATAATCCCATTGTCCCACTTAAAAATTCCCAATGTTCACAATTTGAACACATTTGACGACCGTTGATTGAAAACGGATACACTAATGTTGTTTTACTTTCCATATTGTAAATGATTGTGAAAGCAATGCTACAAATGAACTAAGTCACCATAATTTGGATACGTGTATTTATATATAACAGATGACCTTCACGTGTGACCTCTCTCTCTTGAGTGACTTTTTATTTCAACTCAGATTTTACATCTTCAAATTTCGCTCGAATTTTATCAAGGTTAATTGTAATATGGTCAATAATTCGTTGTTCAAATTTCATTTGAACTTTGTCCAGGTTAATAATTTGTTGTTCGAGAGCCAATATCATCTTCCCAACTTTGTTTTCATACTCTTTTTTTTCTTTTTGAACTTCATTGAATCTTCGAGCAACTTCTGTATTCAATGCTATGAATCGGTGATCAGTAATATCATTAAATTGTATGCGCAGATCTGATAATTTCTTAACAAATACAGCAGTTAGTTGTATACGCAGAAGATCATGTTGAGTGAGAACATATTCTTGAGTAGCAGCATCATTTGGTTTTTTAGGTGATGCAACATTCTCTAGGGATTTTCCTTGCATATCATACTGATCATCGAGAGTAAGCCTGAATCCATTTCCAGGTGGTCCACGTAAAAACCGACATTTTTCATTGGTTTTCTTACGTCCAAACTTATCAACTGTGCTGTTACTTCGACTCATCCTCAAATTAAACTAAACTAATTTGCTATTTTACCTTCTACTTATATAACTTCATAAGGTTTTCATCTTACAAACGCTTATATAGGGTTTGTTATGTTGGGAAAAATAAAACAATGCTTTTACTACAAACAATTTATTTCCTATTGGTTTTATTTATATATTAAACCATAACATTTATTTTTAAACATGACCATTATTTATAATAATACATACATTTATATATTATTTTATATATTATACTGGTTTATGGAAATATAGTACAGAACGTGTTTTTACAAATAAAAGTTGTTCCAATAATTAATTTTACTTTTCTTGATCTTCTACTTTGTCCATAATTTCACAACCATTTGCACCATCGCTGCGGATGACTACACCATCTTTTACGATATAAGTAATATCGTCGGGATCCACATAATCAACCAAATTAAATTTTGTTACCAAATCACTTGGTAGATCTGGTATATGAATGACAAACTTGGCAAGATCATTATCAATCATTTCAGCACAAAATTGACTCAGGTTTATGGATCCGTAGAGATATTGTCCACATAGATGCGCACCAGCCATAAAATTGATTGCATCACGCACATACTTTCTGTACTGACAGCCAGTTGAATCCAAACAGGAACCATCAAACATCGAAAACTGTAGTATATCTTGAGCCATACGTCTTAATTTGCATGCTTACCAACTTATATACGTATCTTGTTTTTCAACAACATTGTCACACATCTACAATAGAATAATGAGATTGTGATTGTGTTTTATGATACTAGGTATTACACTTTTATTACATTATCAATTAAAATTAAAAATATGATAAACTATAGATTAAAATATTCTTTACACAACATTGTTTACTCTAAACACCCAAAATTTATTAATGCTTTAGTATTACCCCCAGAAAATACATGTGAGCTTTGCCCCAAATATGTTAGGGTAAATTTATCATTTGATTTATTCATTATGTCAACAGTTGCCTCTGATAATGTTTCAGCAACACGCTTGGGTAAGAAAGTTTGAAATGTTACATTATGTGTTGTATCATACAAAGTAACAAGAATACTTTTACCAAAACGTGTTGAAACAAATGATATCTGTTTTATAACATAAATTTTTCCCACCGTTAGTGTTGAAATTTTTCGGTGCTCAAGAAATTCAACATCTTTGTTTATCATATTATTAATTTCAACCAAAGTCTGCTGTGAAAGACTCATTATTAAAATATGTAATAAAATACCTTTAATAACTTTCACAAAACACACCACAAACACAATTCTTCTATTTCAAGGCAACAACAAGCAATGCCTGTATGACTATGGTATTCCTTTCGAAAGAGCTCCATATTTATAATATCCAATTTCAAAGTCATAGGAGGGGGAATATTACCAGAAACAACGCATGCTCAAGGTCAAGGTGATTCCTTAAAAGTCAAGGTCAAGCTACTCAAGGTCGAGTTCAAGGTCAAGTTCAAGGTCAAGGTCAAAGTCAAGGTCAAGTTCAAGGTCAAGGTCAAATCCGGGTTAGTGAAGGTCATCCAAGGTCATTCGGGTTAGGTCAAGGTCATCCAAGGTCAAGGGCGTTCGGTCAAGGTCATCCAAGGTCATTCGGGTTAGGTCAAGGTCATCCAAGGTCATTCGGGTTAGCTCAAGGTCATCCAAGGTCAAGGTCATCCGGGTTAGATCAAGGTCATCCAAGGTCATTCGGGTTAGGTCAAGGTCAAGGTCATAAAAAGTGGAGGGGGGTTGTGCTTCTTCCCATTACGACACTACTGCAATCCACATGCGAGACATGCCCATCATATATAACAATAATTGGTGCCTGATCACGAACCAAAGGAATAAAAGTCTTTAGAAAGTAATTTCTAAATATTTCGGAGGTCATCCATCCATTGGCGCTGGCTGCATATACGGTGTCTTTGAAGAAATCTTCATTTCTTTCTGAATTCCAGGAACTCCATACATTATTGCCTTTAAATATTATCAATGGTGGCAATTTTCTACCACTAGCACTTGCTCCTGCCAGGACGGTTATATACTCTCTGCCCGATTCAGCAATAATTCTTGAAGAGGGTTTGCCTTTCGCGCCAACAATTTTAAGACGAGAAGGATCTCTACACAGTGAAGTCTCATCTAAATTGTAAATCCATTCAGGACGATCCTGAAGACCCAACTCCAATATAGCCTTTTCCAATAAAACAAAATATTGGTCTATTATGAATGGGTCCGTAGATTTCTTTCTGCAGTACTCTAAGCTTTGTGGATTTTTTCATACTCAAAAAGTGCCGTTGTTTAAACTTTATTAGCCAGTCTGTGCCTGGCATATTGTTCTTAAAAGGATTGGAAATATTATTTAAAGGTACAAAGTCATCTTGCCAAGAAAGTATTGGAGGCCGGCCCTGTGTCTTGCTTTTTTCGCCACGGCGGCCAGTTACTCTACAGTAGATTGTAATGTATGGGATTCTGAATTCGGTACTAGCCATCGACATGGTTAATTGACCTTGATTGACGGCATTTACTGCAGCATTTATTTGCGCCTCCCCATAGGCAGCCCTATCGGACTTTCTTTTATAATTTCGTACCATGACGCCAACTCTCTGTAAAGAATAAAAGCTTTAAGTATCAGTGCCAACGAACTTTAGCATTCCCAGGAAAATGGGGCAAGTGTAAACTAACCTTTACACTTGCCCCATTACAATTTTCACACATGCCTCACATTATGTTTTTTATGGGGGAAGTGCAAACCTGTTCGTGAGTAAAAACCGCTTTTAGATTTGGTCGGTATATAGGATTTTAAAGCTACAACAATTGACTAAACACAAGAAAAAGCAATAAAACTAAAAGTATATTATAAGTTTTTACCTTTGACCAATTTTTTATGGAGATATCACACACTATTCAACGGACCGATTCGGAGATTATCTTACAAATGACTACTCAGAAAGAAAAAAACACCTGGTAACTCGCCGGGAGTGGATAATTCAACAGTGCTAATGTATAGTTAGTTGCCTCGGACCACACAGACAAGTAAACTTTCAATATTGCCTGATTGGCGCTCTGATTTTCCACTTACCCCAGTTTTACACTTGCCCCAGTCTACCCTATACCATATTCATATCCAACATTATGCATACGAAGGACACATTAATCAGTACTTAATGACAAGCGTAACTCTATTTCGATTGGTCAAGCGGCAATAAAACTAAAAGGCCCTGGGCGACAGGGTTGTAATTAGTTTACCGGTGATTTTCGCATTATTGCATTGTATCGTTTGGTGTTATTGTTTGTTGTCAATATTTTGATATGAATATTTGTGTCTTTGACCGTGCATTTGAATGTATACAGGGTGTTTCAGAAGTACTAACCTGAACTAACCTGAACATGTGTCCGGAGTTGCCCCGTTTTTGATGTACAGGGTGCGTAAGATTTTTAAAAAAATCGTTTTTTTTATTATTTTTGTAAATATCCTTTTCCTGATTTTATTGCAATTTGGTACCGTCATTCATAATGATAAGAGGCTTAATTAGCCCTAACTAGATTAAATTTATTAAGTCCAGTGGCGTCCCGGGAAACACTTCAACAGATATTATTGACAAAAAATGTACGCCACTGACTTTTTTCTAATTTTGATATTTTTTCCGGATATACCAACTAATGATACAATTTTAAAATGGTTTGATACTTTGACGTTTTATCCAAGTTGATTTGTTTACTTGGTATGCTGCAGCTCTTATTTAAATATGGTATAGTATAAATTCAAGTGTTAATATGACGCTTGTCGAAATGGAGGAATTTGGGCTAACATCTCCTCTTCATCTTCTTCCTCCAACAACAGCATGCAACTAATGTTATCGGCGTTCATTATAAATCATACATAAGCGCTTGCACTACGAAATACGAATATGATCTGAAGCGCGCTGCTCCAGCTACGCCAGCCAAACTACTCTGCGACGATGGCCAATTGCTAAGCTCTACGCTCGATCGCGAACGCCAAACGCACCCGCTGACTGCTCCAGCGAAACCATACGATTACTCCCGACTTGGTCTGATCCCGATCACTTTAGTGTGATGTGACGTCAGAGACAAATGCAACACAAGAATTTCGAATTCGGTACCCATACTTAAGTGCCCGTGCGATAATATAAACATTTTCAATGTTAAAATGCATTCAAAAAATATGTAGTCATTGAGACACATTTAGCATCTTCATTTGGATATCATTATGACCTTCATAATAACACTCAGTGTCACTATGAATTCATAATCACACGCAAATGTTAAAATAAAAAACAAACGAAAAGAAAGTTTAGTCACCACTTCTATTTCTTATTATTCATTTTAAAAAAATGCAATAACATTAATTTATTGCAAATATTAATTGCAAATTCTCCGTTTTGGAAAGTAAGTTTATTTCCCAAGTGCTTGAACTTGTTGAAGGGCCGTCAGTGCCCGAAACGTTACCCAAAATTTTAAAGGAAACTTTCTTCTTAATTTCTTTGGAATCTTCTATACCGGGTGTCCACGGAAGGTTGCTCGCCCCTATAACTCTTTTGTTTTTAAGGATAATGGAATGAAATTCGGAGGATTCATATGCGATATAAAACTGCATTTTTTGACGGATGATTCAACTTTATAGAACTTCCAGTTTTACCGGAAGTGACATAAACTTTCGATTTTTCAATAAGACACCTGGTATATTTTTAATTTCTTTGAATCCATTTGACATTCTAAATACAACCATGTGTCTCTTGTCACTTTTTGCCATAAAAAAAAATAAATAAAAGAAAAAAAACAAAAAATCTACAGCCACATATCTATTAATTTTTAGGGCTGCAGATGTTCATAGTGACCTCCATCTTGTTGTTGACATAGTCGTACTTTTTCTACTGTCGCTCTTGAAACGCTTTTTTAACTGCTGTGGTGTAATTCTATGAATAACTGCCCTTACTTGCTCCTCTAATTCATTCCGTGTGGCAGGAGGTACATCATAAACCTCGTTTTTAATAGAACCACATAAAAAGAAATCTAGAGGCGTAAGGTCAGGTGATTTGAAAAGATTAAAAAAGGAATAAGTCTTAGTAAAGGTATAAATTAAAAACAATTCTCTTTTACCTAGCCGGCCAACTAACTGGACCTCTATTTCCAATTTAGTTTTCGTTGTATGGTTCGTTCAGATATTTTGTAACTGCCCTCATGTTGTGTAGTGGGGCACCATCTTGTTGGTAAAATAGTCCCACTCGATTTACTAATGGTATCTCATCCAAGAACTGCTCAATTTCTTGCGTGAGGGAACCTAGATATCTCGCCCCTGTTAGCGAACCGTCAAAGAATATAGGGCCTAAAATTCTGTCCCTTAAAATCCCAACCTAACAGTTAAAACCAAACCGTTCTTGAAAATTTCCCTCCTGCATCAAGTGTAAATTTTCATAGGATCAATATCGCTTATTATTTCTGTTGAAATGTCCCAAATTAGTGAAACGGCTTTCGTCAGTATAAAGAATTTTACATGTAACCTAAGAACCAATTGCAATACTCGAGTCTCCTTTTATTATCGTTTGAGTACAGGTGCTAATGTAGTTGGTATTTATATGAATGGTATTTATGTTTATTTGAAATATTGCCGGCAGAAGATTTACAAATGTACATTTTAGCGCTATATTCCTGAGTGACGCATTGATATTCACTTGGCACTTATGCCAGAACATTTATTTCTATTTCTTCACTCAAAATAATTAGATCGTTTTCATTATTATTAGGCTCATTGCACATTTTCTGAACCAGTTTTGGATAATAATGCCGGGTTAGATGACGGCGTTCAGGATATCTCTGTGCGTAAACACGAGCAGCATCGGTTGAGTTTTGCCCACACTCTCCAAAAACTAATAACATATCAACTTTTTCGCTCCTTGTATAAATATTATTATTTTCCATGATTTTTAAACAATAACGTACACAAAAACTACCTAATTTACTTTTCCAGAAGCAAAGTTCCATAAGATGTTGACTTGTCAATTTTTTACAAGACATCTTAACGTTTTTGTTTTTATCAGTTGTGTTGGTCACAGGCTACTCGATTTAATATTATTTTATTCTGAAAAGGCGCTTTATTTTAGGAAAGTCGTACATAATGTAACATTTTTACAGTTTTTTAAAGGAAGTTTGTTTAAAACCTAATAGTGTGTGGTGTCAAATTATTCGTAATAAAATGCTCTTTTTTTCTAACCCGATGAGCCACCATGTTGTCATTTAAGAAAAAAGTGAGTGATACAGGTTTCAAAATTCAATTTCACACAGCAGATAGGTTTTGACCGAAAAAATAAAGTTGTATTTTGTTAAAGATGTTAGGACTGAAATTAGTGATTTTAACGTATTCTAGATTAAAAAAATGAAATGAAAAAAAAATTAGAAAATGGTGATAAAAAGTGACAAGTGACACATGGTTGTATTTAGAATGTCATATGGATTAAAAGTAAGTAAAAATATACCAGGTTTATCATTAAAAAATCGAGAGTTTATGTCACCTTCGGTAAAACCGGAAGTTCTATAAAGTTGAATCACCCGTCAAAAATGCAGTTTTATGTCGCATACGAATCCTCCAAATTTCATCCTATTATCTTTAAAAGCGAAAGAGTTATAGGGGCGAGTCACCTTCCGTAGACACCCGGTAGAGCTTTCTGCCATTAAGTTAGAGCGCCAACCATTATGCCTCTAAACAATTAAACTATTTTAATATGAAAAAGTTTTTGGTATTTTAGAATAAATCGAATCTATATGCGAATAAAATTTATTTGGACCGGGAAGATTAAATTTTGAATGATCCAGGTTCAATATGAACTTTGTTTATGAAAGTTGTGTAACTAAACCACTATTTAACGTTACGCGCGTTTCATTATAGTGCTAGTATCGAACTAATATCGTTAATTACTATCAATCAACAACAATTAAAGATAATAATATACTAAAATTTGAAATATTACAATAAAAAATGCAAATATTTATGACAGATTATCATTAAAATATTCATTTACATAAGCTGGACGATAATTAAAATCTTTTTTAGAATCATAAATTATAGTTGAAAAAGTAGTTCATACTTGCAGTGGAGTTTACGTAATGTAAATAAAACGACAATGTCTTCCTCCACAAATTTAATAATAGTAAAATTATTGCTCCCTACATGTTTCGGGCGTCTAGACGTCCATCTTCAGGGGATACTATAATCGAGTTGACTATAAAAACTTTAAATGGTGTCTCTGAGACACGTGTGTGTAAAGTGAACATGGTGGTGATTTAGCACTATTTCTGTATTTTATAAAAAATAAAAAGTTCTTTTTTCAATAAAATTTTCAAAACATTTAATTAATGATTTCGTAATTTATATATTACCATGGGCATAGCCCGTCTGGTATAAAAAAAATAATAAAAAAAAAAATTTTCAATTTTTTAAAATTAACACGGAGCATGCCTCCAAAAAAATTTTATTTTAAATTTCTTTCTTCACAACTACAATGTTTTTCTAGAAAATCATCATCAAAAATAAAATGCACCTTTTTAAAATAATATATTTGCTATTCAATTCTTATATTTTCACAAAAATTTTCATTCTATAAATATACAAATTATAATTTTTCACATGTCCACCCAATTTCTGAGGTTCCTACTCAATTTTGGCTGTACTCATTAATTTGAGGCAAGAAACTAACCTAAACAATGAAATTGATGATTCTGCTTTGCTATCACAAATTAATCTCTACACATCTTCATATAGAACCAGAAACCCTGTTCTTTTTTATTTAGAATCAGCTTCTACAAATAATTTTTTGAATGCGCCACTCAATGTAATGTGTAGATTATTTAATGAAATTAGAAATGATTGTGATATATTTCATATAAGTCTAAGAGAATTTAAAATGATTTTGTATAACTTATTGTAAGCATTGGAAGGTAAATTGTAAATAGTAACTAGGTATAAATATAGAAACTAGGCTTCCTACTCTGTAAAAGGGTATCTCGATACCTGTTGAGTTTGTAAATAAATAAATAAATAAATAAATAAAATTATATTATATTACATTCGTAGGTATTTATAACATATGAAAACATTTAAAAAATCCTATTAACTAATAAATAACAATGGGTGGTACTATTTTACATAATGTAATTACAAGAACAAGATATAATATAGAATCTTACGAACAAAGCATTTTCAAAAATCGAATAATACTTTGTCGTTATGGCTTAATCATAGTCCGATTCGGAAGATGAACTTTTATTAACATCGTTTATGATAAGCGGTTCAACCATTTCTTTGATTATTATATCGACCTGCCACATTTTGGCTTCTTCTTCTATCACATAATCGATACACTTTGGCCACTTTTCCGCACTGGTTTTACCCATAGCTTCATTAGAAAGGTTGCGCCACTGCTTTGCACAAATTGCCATTAATTTCCCTAGAAACAGATTTCGTATCTCAAAAGGGATTCTATTAAAACAAAATAAACATTTCGAAGAACTGTATAATTTTTTTAATTATATTTAACTGAAAGAGAATTAAAAAAAAGTTTGAATCATGAATTATAGATTTCTTTACAAGACTCGAAGAAGGGAGAGGTAAACATACTTTATAGTCTTGCCTTGTATCATAATTAAAGTTAATGTTATCACTTTTTAAGAAATAAACAAAGGTGTACAAGAATCTCTAGATCTTGCTTTGCACAAATACCAAATGAAGAACATATTGGCATGAATTTCCCCAAAAACAAATTTAATATCTCAACAGGGATTCTATTAAGTAAAGCGAAATAAACATTTCAAAGAATTGTATCATTTACTTCATTAGCAAGGATTTTTGTTACGATTTATGAAAATTGTCTAAAAATCTTGTAGTATTCTTTTAAGCAGATGGTTTTTAATCATACACAAAAGAAGCAGGGGCGGCAGGGTCGGCAGTGCCGATCCAGTGTCAAACAGACAACAGACGGTATAATATTATTATTAATCTACATTAATACGAATTTTTAATGACTCGCAAACTGCCAGCGAATAACCGTTCCACTTTTTAACTCGCCCTTGTAAGCCCGGACCTCGTACTCCCAAACTACGCCAAGCCGCCTTAAAATAAATTGCTTTACTTTTCAAGTAACCCATGCTGGGGTCGGCAAGCCGGCTGTCCCATTATAACGAGCGGCTTTAGGATAGGCAACCAAACATATATATGTAATCTATATAGTAACATATTTGAAAACCTCACACACCCTCAAAATCGGCAAAAATAGATTGCCGGTAAATTTAAGGTTTTCGAACCCGGCCAAAAACCGTATCGGTACAGTCCTCCGAACGGTCGCACAACTAATTTACCACTGCACTAGTCGATTCCCACGTTCAAAGTTTAATTGGCAGGCTAAAAATGATCCTAGCAACATAGAATAGTGGGTTGGAACAAACCTTTAAAGAAAGTAAGGTTAGTTACTTAGTTATTGTTATTATTTGTTAGTTGTTATACTTGTTAATTATCGGTTGTTTGTTATTATTCTTGAAAGAAAAGGACTGAATTTGTGTCGGATAAGTCAGAGTTAGTGTGGTTTGTTGAAAAACCGAACTTTCGGTTGGTTTATAGGTTTGTTTAGGATAGGGACCTCAGGTAATTGTTTTAAAATTCAAATAAAATATCTTGTTTGGACGCAAGC
This sequence comes from Polydrusus tereticollis, assembly GCA_963920685.1. Taxonomy (NCBI): domain Eukaryota; kingdom Metazoa; phylum Arthropoda; class Insecta; order Coleoptera; family Curculionidae; genus Polydrusus; species Polydrusus tereticollis. The sequence goes on from OY987328.1 coordinate 24,859,886, forward strand.
ATCACGCAATGACACGAAAAACCAAGTTGAAACTCAAGTTATAAAAGGGATTCATTGTATTTTCGTCTTCTCTTTCATTTGACAAATAAAGTAAAATAAAAATACAATGGTTGTTTCCGATGACACATTAATACTGTTTTGGTAATTGGCCATAACATGAATTTTATTTTCAAATCAAAAAGGAAAAGATTAAAATCCGTCGTGCGGCTGTACGACAATTTAAAAGAACTTTTAATGTGAACTTTTATGTGATAAGTAGGTATTTGTTGGAAAATCTGGTATCAATCATTTTTTTTTAACGTAGAGAACCTGTAAGAAATGCAAGGTTGATACTTGATCCGCTAATTTTTGTAAATTGAGAAAATAAGGGTTTCCAATAAGAACGATGTGATTTCAAAATGAAATAAAATTAAAATTATTTCAGATACAACAAAACTTTTTATATTATCTTAAAGTATAGTTGATAACATTTATGTTTTGAATAACACATCGTTTAAAAAATGTCCTCCGCGACTTCATGTACACGAGCGAATTCGACGAACCCAATTTTCGATGACTTTATGCAATAAATCGGGCGTGATCTGACGAATGCAGGGTTCAATGTTCAACCTTAATGCATCAAGTGTTTGTGGTCTGTTTGCATAAACCTTATATTTCAAATAGCCGCAAAAGAAGTAATCTAAAGGAGTTAAATCACAGCTTCTTGGAGGACACTGAACAGTAGCATTCCTTGAAATTATCCTTTCGTCAAACTTTTCTTGCAGTATATCGATAGTTTCATGAGCAGTGTGACATGTGCCACCGTCTTGCTGGAACCACATATCCTCCAAATCAAATGCATCTATATTTGGCCACAAAAAATTTCTTAACATCTGTCGATATCGTTCACCATTCACTGTAACTGCATCTCCTGCCTCATTTTGGAAAAAAAATGGTCCGATGATGCCACCATACCATAAACCACACCATACAGTTACCTTTAGCGGATACAAAGGCTTCTCATGAATCTGTTGTGGATTGTTTTCACACCAAAAACGGCAATTTTGCTTGTTAACGTATCCACTTAACCAAAAATGAGCTTCATCTGAAAAGATAATTTTTTTTGGCAAAATTAGGATCCCTTTCAAGTTGTTCTAAACTCCAAGCAGCAAATTCTCTGCGCCGACGATGGTCCAGTGGCTTAAATTCTTGGGTCAAAACAATCTTATACGGGTGTAAATTCAAGTCTTCTTTCAAAATATGCCAAGTTGTCGTTTTTTTAATCCTTAACTCTTGAGCACGACGAGGAATTGATAAATTTGGATACACTGCAACACTAGCTCTTACAGCAGCAATATTCTCAACAGTTCTTGCGTTTCGATGTCTTCTTGGTGTTTTTGCATCGTAAAGAGTAAAATTATTTTCAAATTTCTCAACGATGCGACGAATGGCAAGCAAAGAAGGACGATTATTTACACCAAAGTTTTCGCGAAGTGCGCGATAAGTGTTCACAAAAGATCGTCTATTTTCATAAAATTTTTGGATAATAACCAAACGTTCTTGAAGCGCGTATTTAGCCATAATAAATTGTTATAGTTTACTGACAATAACTGACAACTGGTGCCAGGTATAACTTTATTACCATGGTTACCATATCGTTTCAAAATCATATCGTTCTTATTGGAAAACCCTTAGTTTAATTTTATGCCGGCACATATAACAATTTATTGTGAAACACTGTTCGGGAAATTTATAAATGATTATCAAGTTCACCCACAATATGAGCGAGGTTTTTCGTGTCTAAAGTTTTATCGCGCTTGAGATTGTAAAGCTCCTTAAAATATCACATACCTCTATATTTATTAGTAGTTTTGTTATCTAAAGAAATAAAACTAATATACCGACTTTGATGGGATTTAGGGGAAATTATGGGGGTCCTGACCCCCCCCCCCCACCCTTTAGAAATATGATTCTACATAATGTTATCATGAATAAAAAAAGGTTGATTTACATTTTCTTAAACCTGCCTTTTTGCATAGAAATTAAAAACGAAAGTGAAATTAAACAATTTCTCATACATCTGTTGAATGCAAATATTAGAATAGATAAAACCGAAGCTTGGGCGTGGTCTTCACAAATTTTCGTCTGTGGCGCTCCTTAACATTTTACCCTGAATCCACGCCTGTACCGAATTGTCGACTCTGGCTGGCAACTTACGAGCCGCCACTGAGAAGAAGACGAGGCGAGTGGTTATTAAAAAAAAAAAGACCATGTGTAACGCAGGGCTGAATTACAAAAATGTAAATGAAATATAGGTTACGGCAAATGAAAATTTACCCTAGGTTTTGAATAAACATGCCTATAAAAATTCTAAAAAAGTCAGGTTCGTATATAAAACAGTGAAACTGACGATGTTTCCTTACTAATTTAATTAATTACTAAACATAAAATTTGCAACTTTGCCCCCACTTAACCATCTCTGTATCTGTTAAGGCGCGTATACATTATTCAAGTGAGTAGATGTAGTCAGCTGAATTGATTCCAAATGGCGAATGTAGTAGTTTGCTAAGCTATTCTTCAAACAATTTTAATTACAGCTAATTAATTGAGAGAAAATATTTATAAGAAAAAACAACGGGGAAAGAAAATATTGGTAAGAGAGTGGATTAGGTGCAGGGGAGCACACCGTGCCTCACAAAACCTTCAATGTGAACTTAAATTGGAAGATCCAAAGAATTAAAACAATGTCTACAGATAAGTAAGAAAGTTCGATGATCTTCTATTAGTAACAAAAGTAAGTGTTAAAATCAATAAAAAAAGATACTGATATGCGTGAAAAAATATCTTTATGGTTTCTAACATCTAAAACTTTATAATATCTTTACAAAGTATTACAGTTCAATCAAAAGTTAAACAAGTTTTAACTCGGATACCATTCAATTCACGTGGTCAAGTCAAATTAATATAGGAGTTTAGATAGAAAAATTCGCTTGCAAGTCACCTGAATTCAACTGGCTTGATCAACTCACTTGGATAATATAAACGCGCCTTTAAAGTTTAAGAAATTCCTGTAGTGATAAACGAATTTGTTACACCCTGTCTAATTCTATATTAGATATCAAACTTATAGATACATTAATGTATTTATTTTAAATATCCCACATATTATTAAACAAAAGTTTGTTTTAGGGCTTTGATAATGGAAAGTATGTAACCAAAAAGTCTACAACTAGTTTGGAACAAAATACTGGATGCAAAACTATTGTAACCTTTGAGTACCATGTATGTTATAATATAAGTTATGGCGTCCCGGTTTTGTGTTTTAATGTGTGGAAGCAAGGTAAGAAGTAAATTCGTATTTTAGTTTACGCGAGGGTGTACAAATTTACTAGAATATTTCATTTTTTAAAAACTTCTGAGTTATCTGTTTCAAGCACTGAACATTTGCCTTTTTTTACATTTAGATGGATCTCTTTTTACTCTTGAGGAATATTGGTCAAGCAATGAAACTCTCAAGACCTCCAACATGTACGACACCTTAACACAAATGGTAAAATAAAGTGTCAACAAATATAAACTATTTCTTCTATTCCTATTTCCGATTTTACACTGACAATTGTTTCACGAGTTAAATCTTGAGAAACAAGATTTATGTTTTAAAAAATATTTTTATTATAGTCTATCTTTAACTGATGCGAAGTAATTAATCAATCAAAACCGTCTTCTCCATGGGCGTGCAAGACTTTTCGGCATGTATAGATTTAAACAGGCCTGAATTTTTCAATTTGTGCAGAATAAGTACAAGTATCGACATTAAATTCAAGTTTTGTCTGCAAATATATATTTTAAAATTAAATTTTTTAGGCTTAAAATTATGCAGTCGTATCATTTACCTGGAATTTTGGAAAGCAATTTTTTCAAAACTAATTAGAGTCTAAGAACTTATTCCGTTTCTGCTTTAATCATTTTATTCCTTTTTTTTTACCTAATCCTGGTTACCTGTTTGCTAAATATGTGGTTATTATGCCTTTATGGGTGCCTCTATTGGAATAATACACCTAATCGTATTTATACATACCTACCTTGGGTGTTTGTTTCTCAGTGAAACCAGTCAAAGTGTGAAGTGTCAGTGTTTTTTTTAAATTAAATATGAAGAATTTTTAACAATTGCCTAAACGCCCTAGAGTCGTCCATGTACAGTAAATGAAAAAAAAAAATAGTTATTAACTGTTACGATTCTATTAAAAGTAAGAATGCGGATCTGAGTGTTGACAATGCAGTGCAATTTACAGCAAATATGCTTAACGTTGGGAAAACAACAATATATAAACTTTTAAAAGAAGAAAAAAGTGTTGGCGGTAAACCCCAAAAACTTCTCCAGGACGACCAAAACTTGAGCTGGATGACAAGATCTTCCCACGCTGGACAAAATTTTGTACTCAATCCGAGAAGACCAGGACTACCCATTTATGTTTGGAAATACGCTTTGGAAATTATTAAACAAAAAATGGGTTTTCGGTGGAAAAAACCTAATAGGCCATCGATTTTAATAGACAGAAGCGATATCGTCTGCTGGAGAAGAAATTATTTAAGAAGCATCCGAAAAGCCAGAGAAGAAAATAAAAAAAAAAATTTTATCTAGACGAAACATGGCTTAATGAAGGCCACACTGTGACTTTATTTTGGCAGGATGAAAATATTAAAAGTTCAAGGCAAGCTTTTTTGGAAGGATTATCCACAGGATTAAGATCGCCGATGTCTTTGAAGAAAGGTTCGAGCAAATGTTGGATCTTATACCAAAAGATGCAATAATTGTATTAGATAATGCAAGTTATCAGTTTAGGCTGACGGAAAAATTACCCACAAGTGCGTGGCGTACTAGCCAATTTACACAAAAATGCATTCAAAAAATGTGTAGTCGGTGAAATGGTAAACTTAAGAGAAATATTTATGCTCAGACTTCCTCCTTACCACTGCGAATTAAACTCGATCGAACTTATATGGACTCAAATAAAGACAGATGTCGCCAAAAAAACACGACCTATAAAATTGGGGATTTAAAAAAATACTCTTTAATGAAGCTATGGGTAAAATCGGTGCGGAAAAGTGAAAAAAGTAAAGTGTATCGATCATGTTATAGAAGAAGAAGCCAAAATGTGACAGGTAGATATAATATTCGAAGAAATGGTTGAACCGTTTATAATAAACGATGTTAATAAAAGTTCATCTTCCGTATCGGTCTTTGATTAAGCCATGACGACAAAGTATTTTCGATTTTTGAAAATGCTTTGTTTGTAAGATTCTACAGGGTTCCCCATAATAGACTACCCATTTTAATATTTGAATTAAAATATTTTTAGTTAACAAAACAAACTTTTTATTTTACTAAATTACAGCTAACTCTTTGGGATTTATGATAACTTATAAATATTTGGCTAATTTAATTCTAACTTTTAAAAATCACGTCTTCTAAATGACCTCCACCAACTTCAACACATTTTTCAATATTAGATAAAAAGTGGTTCATTACACGGCGTAGCAAACCTTCGTCTATTCCTTCAACTTCTTCACGAATGTTGACTTTCAGTTCCTCGATTGTACCTGGACGACTGGCAAACACTTTGGGTTTTAAATATCTCTACAGGAAAAAATCGGGTGCCGTTAAGTCGGGGGACCTCGAAGGCCAAAGCAAATCTCCGATTCGAGAAATGAGTCGGCCATTAAACATTTCTCGCAGGACCCTCATTGAGTTTTTGGCGGTATGAGCTGTTGCCCCATCTTGTTGGAATAGTAAGGCATTGTTTAGTAATCCTCGTCTATTTAATTCTGGAATGAGAAATGTCTCTAGCATATTAACGTAGCGCTCGGATGTTACTGTTACAGCGCGGTTATTTTCATCCCCAAAAAAATAAGGGCCAATAATACCAAAAGATCCTACTCCACACCACACAACAACTTTTGGATTATGGAGGTTCTGTGTAAAGATTTCACGAGGATTTTCATTTCACCAGTATCTAAAATTATGTTTATTGACCATGCCGTTCAAATAAAAATTTGCTTCGTCGGTCATTAGGAGACTGTGAATTGCTCCTTGATGTAAATCCAAAAATTCTTGACAAAATGCTAACCTTGCTTCTTTATCTTGATTGCTAAGGTGCTGTGCCATTTGGTATTTATAGGGATGAAATTTTAAATCCCTTTGAAGAATTCGATCTAAGCTTCCCTTCGATATTCCTAGGATAAGGGTTTGTCGATTAGCAGACCTTTTAGGACTTCTCGTAAACGCAATTCTAACTCGTTCAATATTTTCTGGTGTACGAACTGTTCTTCGACGTCCAGGCTTCTTCAAATTTTGTAAAGAACCATTTTCACGCCAATGACGAACCCATAACTTAACAGTTTTACGATTTGGCGCGTGACCCCTATTGTTGTTATTAAACTGACGCCGGAATGCACGCCTAACTTCTTCTATTTTATCGAATTGCTTCTTATGTAAGTTTTTACACAAAACACACGCTGTTGGACTGAGTAATCCATGGAAGTTCAATCGGATGTTGAAATAATGTCTCAAAGCAAAAAAATTAAATAATTATTATTGATGAAAACTAACAAACTTCTTGTAGAAAAATGACGTTCCACGAAATTATTAATTTAAAATTTATTTGTGACAGGCGCCTACTTGATTAATAATTTACTTAAATCCCAAAGACTACAGAAGATAATCCCACAGAGAACAACCTGTTTAGTTATCTCGTAGGGAATTTATTAATAATATAAAATGGGTAGTCTATTATGGGGAACCCTGTATATTATATCTTGTTTTTGTAATTATATTATGTAAAATAGTATCACCCATTGTTATTTATTATTAGTTCATACGATTTTCTAAATATTTTCATATGTTATAAATACCTACGAATATAATATAATACAATTTTAGGAGAATAGGCGTGTTTAAGATTTTTAATCTAAAAACCACCCCAATACACGCTTCTGGCTAAGGGATTTTCCCAATTACAATGGTAAATCCTCAAATATAAAAACAGCTTGCTATAGATTTCGGGTGGACCTACCCAAAGAATGCTCATTATTTGGATCCCTTAATGTAAACACAATGGATTTTAATAGATTGTGTTTAAATTGTTCTTGATACATTTAGAGATAGACTATACTAAAAACTAACTTTAACAATAATTATTTAAATATGTGTTATTAGCGTGACAATAAAAACCCTGAAGACGTACGTTTCTTGGTAACCAGCGTATTGTCTCTGCTATGTTCGTTGATGCTGGTTCGGCAGTTTAGGCTGTTCTTGGTAAATGCCATCTAATCCTAAGTTTAGGGGTGATATAATTCACGACTCTAAGTAGTACCAAGTAATTAAATAATAAAGTAATTTCCCCTCAAATAAATTTGAAAAGTTCTTAGTGAATTTAATTACGAACTAGCGCATGTTATATTTTTCTATCCATATCTTCCTTGTTGTTGTTGATTCTTTGGCATTAACTTTCTTTTAATATATACTTCTTATCGGTCAAAAGGAAGCAACATACTGTCTATTTTAAGGCAAAATTAATATCCTTGTTTCACTTTTCGTACTTGTTTAAAGTCAGTGCAAATATTCACAGAAAAAAAGGTATTATTGGCCTGCACTCTGTTTTGTGACTAAATACTTTTAACCACTTAGCTTACAGACATAAAATAGTATCCAATAGCGGCCCATTTACGATACTAAATTTGTACTGTCACAACTAGAAGATATTTGGAAAAATGTTGCACCTTATTCTTCTTTCTACTCCTTTCAATAAATTTCCTATAAGATTTAGGTCTGAAAATTTGGAGATTAAGCAGAAAAGTTCAAAAGTCAAATGTTACTATCCCGGAACCACATTTGAACAAGGTGCTGGAAACTGAATCTGAATTGCATCTTCTATTCTGCGCGTGGAAGCATGACTTTTTCCATAATATCCCTGTTTATAAACCTGTCAGTATTTGATGCATGATTGGTTCGCATTGTAAGACCTCAGTCAGTTTGTAATAGTCCGTTATTATCTCGTCAATATGTTCAGTAAGTGTCGGCACCTTAGACCATATATTTCTGTAATGGCTAAATGGCGCCACCAAGTTCAATAGGCAATTGACCATCAGTGAGTCACTGCCGGAGGTGCCATTGATCCATTTATGTTTAGATTAGGAATGTGTTGTTTAATGTATAGTATTATATTATTGATAACATGAACGGTAATTGACCGAGGACAACTACTTGAAAGGTTGTTCCTCGTACATTGTAACATTGTATAATAAGAGAATTGAAGACTGATTAAAGATAGTATTTATTATGTAGAACTAGATACTGTCGTTTTCTTATCGTATCCTGACTACATTGTTACACAACGAACCAAGAACATTACATGGCGATCCTACCAGGATACGATAAGAAAACGACAGTATGGACTGATCGTTCCCTATCCCACTGCATTGTTTCGACCCGGCCAGAGATCACTTTCCAATTTGGCGTACGGGGACACTAATTAGTGGAGTCACTCGTTAGTGAAATACCCTTTTCTGTCATCTGACATGACGATGAATTTGAAACTAACGTACAGTGGTATTAAATCCCAAAAACTCAAAACTCGAAAATAATATTGGCAAATAATTGAATTGAATAATTGATAATGTTATTACCTGTTAAAAGGGATGTTTCTCCTATCTTGTGCATATAAAAATGGCGAAGCAATAATTTCATCTCACAGGTAGATTTTATTTTCAAGATTTTCGAAAAATAAAGATAAATTAGATAAATGGTAAAAATCTTTTGGAGTATCCACAGAATTTATGCAGTGCAAACAGTCGACTTTACATTAGACACTTTTGAACGGCAGATTTCATAGAACCTGAAACTATGCGTCCTGCTTTTAAGTTACATCCGGTTTAATTCGATTTAGACACAGTTGCAGTCGTCGCAGACAGTGTTGCCAGAGTGGCAAAGCCAAAAGTTGCTGCAACTTGTGAAAAGTCGCTACTTTGTCGCTACTTTCTCCTGATGTAGACTGCGGCGTAACATCTTGAAATAAAACACATAATATTATGTTTTGACATAATAGAATTTTGTTTAATATGAATCCTAAAATTAATCGTAAAATAAATAACACTGAAAATAGCTCTACCAATTTTAGATGTTGACCGGCCAAAATATTTCGGAATGTCGCCAATATTCATCTATTTACAGTTAAAATTTACAAAAATTTCATTTCCAGGCATCCCGCCGGTTGCTAAAATAAACAACCAAATGCGTTTAAGTTTAAGCGATTTCGATTGGACGCACTGCACCGGAGCACCGGACCGGGAAAAGTGTTGTTATCCAGTGGCGTGCATACAATGAAAGCACAAATGCATTGCCTACCCTGACGTTTTGATATTTTTTTTTATTTTCCCATTTAATTTTAATTCGGATAATATAAATTATAATTCGATTAAAAAGCATAATGAAAATTTAAAAAGTTTGTTTTAAGCGCCAATTAAAATGTTAATTATATCATAAAAAAATATCACAGTCTAACACTCATTATAACGCTACGTATATTAAACGGAATAATATTCACCGCCCTGGTCTCCTGCGACCGCAATCCGCTTACATTAAAAAGCATCCCATAACAAATCAAAGGCATGCATTTAGACCGTCAATACTTTTTTTTTTTTTTATTATAATAAGGCACAGCACTACAGGATAAATCCTTTATGGCGCTCTAGGAGCGGTGCGTGTGTGCAGGAAACGATTCACGTTGGTCTTGAATCTTTGGAGATTATACTCGTTGGGGAACACGATCTCAGGGAGGTCGTTCCAGAGTGATGACGTTCTCCAGATGAAAGAATTTTGAAACAGTGTCGTTCGAGGGACACTAAGCTGAACCACGTACTGGTGGGCTGCAGTGGCTCGTCGTGTATTTCTAGCATGCACCGCTCTGGGTGGTATCAAGCGGGCAACCTCAGTTGAACACTTGCCATGAAAATATTTGTAAAATAGACTCAAGTCGCCAACCTGCCTTCTATGTTCAAGGCTTTCCAGGTTGTTTGTCAGACTATGGTCACCGATCAAGCGAATGGCTCTTCTTTGAATGGAATCTAGCAATCTCAGGGTATGTTTAGGAGCAGAGCCCCAAATATGCGAACAGTACTCCAGTGATGGTCGAATTTGGGCTTTATAGAGCATCAAAAGTTGTTGGGGTGTATAGGGGTTCTTTGTTCGGAAAAGTACTCCAAGCTTCTGCGAGGCTGCCTTAGCAATGGCCGCAACGTGGCTATGCCAAGACATATGACTATCCAAATTGACGCCCAATAAATGAATTGATGATGCCAAGGGAATCGAGTGTCCCGCCATAACTATATCCGGTTCTTCAACATTAACTTTTTTAGAAAAAACTGCCGCCTGGGTCTTTTTAGCGTTAAATGCTACTTGGTTACTGTCACCCCAAGACAGAATTTCTTCCAGGTCTTTGTTGAGATGTGAGACCTCTTGCTGCCTATAGAGATGTGCATTAGCAGCCGATGTCCGAGCATCCAAAGTAACAGATGAAACAAGTGTGCTGTCATCAGCGAAGCTATACAGGGTGTCCCACGACGAACCGCGCGATCGATTTCTCGGAAAATAGACTTTTAAAAATTTTGAAAGTTTGGCGGTTTACTAAGGTCGATGGGGGCAATTCGGCTAAAATATTTTCAAGATGGTGGCACTTCCGGTTATACCGGAAGTTGATGTCAACTTGCTTATTTTAAATAGAATACCCTATAAATTATTTCATTTTTAGATTTCACGCAAGATTCTAGACATATTTCATGTATGATGTCCTATACCTAAGTCTAACCGTTTTTGACATATTTAAAATTTTATGTCGAAAATGACATTTGCAGGCCTAAACATAACTATCATATTCTCCTATATGAAAGCCTTTATTATATCATTGGGGTTAGTTTCCTTATAGAAGGGGGTCTACTCTAGTGAACTGTATTGATATTTTGATAATTAATAAATACAGGGTGATTAAAAACTAACGTTAAATATTAAATTGAAAAAATCGTTAAAAGGCATTTTTTTCAAATGGAAACCTCCTATTTTTATAATTTTATCTTATTTGGCATTAAAAATAAGGGTAAGTTTGTATAAGGTTGTTTGTTCGGAAAATTTGTAGTTTTTGAAATATTGGCAATTTAACATTTTTCTTTTGTAAAAATGCTATGCGGTTTTTAAGTTTTGTTATTAGTTGGCCATGATAAGGAGGCTCGGCAAAAAAAAGACAATGGAGCACTACAGAAATGTCACTATTTCTTGCTATTTGACAATTACTTATTATTATTAATAATCATAAATCTTAATAATATGGAAACAACTTATTTTAGTAGCCGCTCTAATTGAATCTGGAGATAAAGTTTCGAATGCGCCCCTTACCCTTGCCATACAGTCCTCCATCGTTGTTACTGGATTAAAATAAACGATGTTTTTTATCGTTCCCCATATAAAATAATCTAAGACAGTCAAATCAGGAGAACGAGGAGGCCACAGGAAAGGTCCATTGTTGGCAATCCACTTGTCATAAAATGTTGCCTGTAAGAAGTTGGTAACTGGAATGGTCCTGTGTGGTGGGGCGCCATCGTGTTGGTAAAAAATTGGCCTGTGTTCCGCCAGAGATAAATTGCTTAAATATTGATTTTCTAGGTCTTCTAAAATATTTAAATACCTTTCTCCTGCAAAAGTTAATACTTACATAATTTAAAATGATTTGCATTGTATTATTAATGACTTACCATTTAAGTTTTCTTGATAAAAATGTAGTTTTACTATTCCATTATTTCTTACAGCACAATATACGTTAAATTTCCAGGTTTCTTGATAATTGCGCGATCGTACTGCATGAGGATTTGAATCACTCCAAAAATGGGAATTGTGTCTGTTAAAAAGGCCATTTTTCGTAAATTTTGCTTCATCAGTCCAAATTATGTTGCTCAAAAATCTAGGGTCGTCTTGAGTCATCGTTAAAATAAATTCCCAAAGCTGCACTCTTTTCGGCAAATCAGTATCTCTTAGGTGTTGAACGAAAGATATTAGAGTTTGTAGAGCCACTTGTCTTAACGATGTCATAGGATATGCGGCAGAATATCCCAGAATTGCAATTTCGACATTTTCATCATTAAGAATAGGTTTTCTTTTAAGCACTTTTGCCTTAACGGTACCAACATTTTTGAAATTTTCCATTATTCGTTTAACACTACTCCGCGACGGTTTCTGTTTATCTGGATATCTATCAGCAAATGTCTGGCATGTTCTTGATAAAACTTTGTAACATTCCCCATAGATAATAAACAAGTTTAAGTAATCTTCGTGCGTATAATTTAATCGCCCCGGCATGATTATTTATAATAATAAGTAATTGTCAAATAGCAAGAAATAGTGACATTTCTGTAGTGCTCCATTGTCTTTTTTTCGCCGAGCCTCCTTATCATGGCCAACTAATAACAAAACTTAAAAGCCGCATAGCATTTTTACAAAAGAAAAATGTTAAATTGCCAATGTTTCGAAAACTACAAATTTTCCGAACAAACAACCTTATATAAACTTACCCTTATTTTTAATGCCAAATAAGATAAAATTATAAAAATAGGGGGTTTCCATTTGAAAAAAATGCCTTTTAACGATTTTTTCAATTTAATATTTAAAGTTAGTTTTTGATCACCCTGTATTTATTAATTATCAAAATATCAATACAGTCCACTAGAGTAGACCCCCCTCTATAAGGAAACTAACCCCAATGATATAATAAAGGCTTTCATATAGGAGAATATGATAGTTATGTTTAGGCCTGCAAATGTCATTTTCGACATAAAATTTTAAATATGTCAAAAATGGTTAGACTTAGGTATAGGACATCATACATGAAATATTTCTAGAATCTTGCGTGAAATCTAAAAATGAAATAATATATAGGGTATTCTATTTAAAATAAGCAAGTTGACATCAACTTCCGGTATAACCGGAAGTGCCACCATCTTGAAAATATTTTAGCCGAATTGCCCCCATCGACCTTAGTAAACCGCCAAACTTTCAAAATTTTTAAAAGTCTATTTTCTGAGAAACTGATCGCGGCGGTTCGTCGTGGGACACCCTGTATATAGGATTTTTAGTTTTTTCCAAAAGATCGTTAATGTATGGTAAGAAAAGGGTGGGCGACAATATAGAACCTTGAGGGACTCCGGCGTTGATGTTAAATGTGTCTGAAAGAAATCCGTCCATCGCCACTCGCAGAGAACCGTCTTTAAGAAAGCTCGACAGCCATGAACAAAATTGAACCGGCATTCCGTATGCTCTCACTTTAGTTAGGAGCCCCTCATGCCATACTCGGTCAAAAGCCTTGGAAATGTCCAGTGCTACCGCCCGAGACTCCCCATGATGTTCTATTGCGTTGTTCCAAACTTGAGTAACATAAGCGAGAAGGTCTCCTGTTGATCTAGACTTACGGAATCCATACTGACGGTCACTAATAATGTCGAAGCCTTCCAGGTATTTCAGTAATTTTTCGTTGATAGCCTTCTCCATAACTTTTGATATAACCGAGAGCAATGCGACTGGACGATAGTTGTTTGGCAAAGTCTTCTTGCCTTTTTTGGATATGGGCTGGACTCTCGCAGTTTTCCAGCAAGAAGGAAATATTCCTTTTTTGTAGGATAAGATAAAAAGCCTACAAAATACCGGTGTCAGTTCGTCAGCGCATGTCTTAATTACAATTACTGGAATATCGTCAGGACCAGAAGCCTTTTTAGTGTCGAGACTCCTCAAGATTCGTTTAACATGGCGGTGGCGAAAAACAATCTCGAGCATTCTCGATTCTACAGGGGTAATGTTCGGTGGAGTATTTCCCTGAAAATTTACCGTTGAATGTGAAGAGAATAGTTCCGCCAGTAAGTCTGCCTTTTCCTGTGCTTTGGACGCAATGGTGCCATCAGAACGTGTTAGAGGTGGAATGGTTGACTTGGTAAAGTTCTGACTGACGGCCTTAGCTACTGACCAAAATGATCTTGAGCTGCTAGGACATTCAAGAAGTTTGTCTCTGATCCTCTGGTTGTGTGCTTCTTTGCTTTGGTTTATCGTTTGCTTGCATTGGTTTCGAGCGTTAACAAAGATGGTACGATTTTCGGCGGTAGGATTTTTACGCCATTGTCGGTAGAAATAATTTTTTGATTTAACAGCTCGTTCGCAATTTTTGGTAAACAAAGGCTTGCCGTTAGAAGGGCACTTTTTTGAGAAAGGGATGAAGGCTTCCATGCCAGTAAGGATAACCTCCGATATTTCTGTTGCACAGATGGATGGATCATTAGAGGTAAAACAAACGTCCCGCCAAGGAAAGGTTCGAAAATGGTTCCTTAGGTCCTCCCACTTAGCTGATGTATAATGCCATATCGTGCGTGGTCTAGGAGGCTCTTCAGCACTAATTGACAGTTTGTTCAGTGCCGAAATAAGGTTGTGGTCAGACGTTCCTAACGGCGGCTTCACGGTGACAGTGTACAAGTCGGGGTTTGAAGTTAAGAAAAGATCCAACAAACTAGCAAAATCACCATCTCGGTCTGGAATCCGAGTTGGTTCACCCACCAGCTGGGTGAGGCCTGAGCTGATGGCAAAGTATTCGGCTTCACGACCTTGTTCGTCAGTCATGTTTGAGTATTTGAGCCAGTTGACATTATGAACGTTGAAGTCGCCAAGGATGACAACTTCGGAATTGGGATGGTGAGTTTGCAAAAAGTCGACAGTATTAGCAAGAGAGGAGAACAAGTCTCTATAATGGGTATCACCTGGCGGCCGGTAAAGGCAGCAGATGAATTTAGTAATTCTCTGCGTTGATATTTTAAACCACATTACATCAAAGTCGTTAGGCTCGAGTGTCTCCTCTCGTTGACAAGAAATATCACTCCGGACAAAGAGACAAAGGCCAAAATTCCGCCTAAATCGGTGATGAAAGTCGTACCCAGGATATAAATAGCTGACCGTACTAGTCGATGATCTGACTTTGGTTTCGGTTAGTGCAAGTACATGAGGTTTGGTAGATTGTAGATGTTGATGGACTGCATT
Organism: Polydrusus tereticollis; assembly: GCA_963920685.1. NCBI lineage: Eukaryota > Metazoa > Arthropoda > Insecta > Coleoptera > Curculionidae > Polydrusus > Polydrusus tereticollis. The sequence continues at coordinate 24,874,977 of OY987328.1, forward strand.
GATGTTCGAGTTCAGTCCTCTTATATTGCAGAAGTCAATTTGGAAGTTGCTAATCTCGGATCTTTTAACAACTCCAGTTTTCACACCATTTCCATTTAGAATATTGTTCGAAGGACCCGCATGGCTACTGGACATGGTGGATGATTGGATAATCTCGCTTGATAAGGCGCCAGGACCCGCTCCCACCCGAAGATCCGATCGGGGGGCGTTTTTAACTCCGGAATATATTGATCTTGGAACCTGGATACTGAATACTGGATTTATATGCAAGCGAAAAGCAGTGCTTAAAAAAAGACAGCTAAATAAAACGATACATAAAAAGAAGAGAGGCGAGCCAGAAGCCATGCGACGACTTATGACTCCCACCGACGCCGAAGGAACGATGAGTGAATTTGACTGGATTTACCGTTGCCAAAATGTGCTTTTATTAATTAGTATTCTAATAGACATCGTTTTTACCCTTTAGTAATTGGTTAGAAAGCGTTTATCTCTAAATTAAGTTACAGTACATCGAGCATCCCTAAATTTATTAATATTTGGGCATTAATAATATAAGAATGCCATGCAATTTTGTAAGAAACTGAAACCCGATAAGACAATGCCGCCGCACCGCACAGGCCCGCTATTAATTACCAATAATTTTAGTTTTCCTCTAAATTTCTGTGCCCTTTTCTTATGTGAGATCGGGATTTCACGCGCCGCACTTTTAATAATTGTTTTAAAAGCTTATTAGTAACTTTTTTTAGTAATTTACCTATACAAGAGGGATTGTTATTTTGCTTGTGAGTTAGTTTTGTTGGTTACAAAGATTTTTTGAATAGTTTTAGTGTTTTTTATTATGGAGTGCCAGTGCGATGACAGTGTAAATTGTCTGGTGAAATTTATTAACAGTAGTAAGTCCTTTACAAGTACGACATTTAACGCAAAACAGAGCAGTTGCTTGCAGCTATTTACGCCCTAGTTTACGTTTCCGTAAGACATTCGTGAAAGTACCTAACATCTTGGTAAGTACTATTAGTTTTATTTTTTTGCCTAACGCCTACATTTTTTGGAGGCTTAAAAAGAACGTTTTGGGCTTGGCACCTGAATAAAAATTTCGGGCTTTCTACTTCTTTGACATTTTAGATTCTGTTCCTACCCTATTTTAAATGGCACTGCACGCCACTGTTGTTATCCCCTGTGTTAGACATTTTTTAAAGCGAAACAGGAATACACACTACACCGACTGCGCCCTCACTGCAAAATTCCATGCGATTCAAAATCGCCCTAAGGAGCGACGGCATAATAAGGATAAATTAAATGAGTTGTATTAACAATTTTAGGCTCGTTTTAAGGTTTGTTGTTTATACCGGGTAGGCTAACAAGGGCGCCTCGGTCAATAGTTGCTAAACCGTTGAACTTATGAGAACATTCTCTTAATAAAGCTTTTGACGTTTCATCTCCGCTACAATCCAAAATTATTTTCAAGTATTATATTTTTGTTAAATGGAATACCTTACATTTTTATATGACGTATGAAGCCTCTGTGGGTTCTGAATTCAACTCTTAATTTGTATGTGGATCGAATACAGCGTTGCCAACTTTTACATAAAAGAATAAAAACTGAGTCAAAAACATACTTCTTTTAAACTGTTATATCTCCGCCACTGTTTGTTAATTTCCCTGACAATTTCACATGTAATCTAATGCTGGCCCAGTTTATCCTAAGCTATCTTTACTTTTCGATTTTATTATACAGGGTGTCGAAAATATTTGTTTAAACACCTCTATTTCCAAATCTATTTTAATTGAATTTCTTAAATACAACACTCTGAAAGAATTACCCCCTTGCGTATGTGCATGATATTTAGGAATACCTATATTAACTATTTATTCTTGTGATTTAACTAACCACCTAACCTGTTGTAAGGTTGAAGAAAAATTCTAGAGTAATGCGCCGGTACGCTGTCACGCTAGTTTCGCCCGTGAGGACCCAACATTCTTATACATTTTTGGTGCCCTATTTGAAAACTGTCAAAGCTATATACATTTTATTACAGTATCACTTTTGTTGCTTCACTTTTGGCCAATAGTGTTATAAAGACATTTGTTGACATTTGTATTCTGACAAAAGCCACTACAAATTGAAAATAGTCGCGAATAAATGTATGCATTAATTCGTGAAGTAAGTGTCAGTATAAAATCGCTATATACAAATATTATTTAATAACTAGGTATTTTATTTTAGGATCACCCAGTATTATGTACACCTTTTTTGACCCTGCACCCTTGCAAAACAGAAGAAATAATGCAGCCTTTTTTAAAAAAGAGGTAGGTCTAGCATTTAACCGGGGGTTTGTCATGGTGATGGGTTAGCAGAATACTACGCAGAGCCGTAGTGAGGTATTTTAACGCCCAAGGTATATACTCACACCGCAATGTTGTAGGGATATGTATTACCAGTATTACAACTTAAAATTGTGTGCACGATGAATTAATTGTAAAGTACTTCTCAACATATTTCGTTTGGCTTAATGACTCCAATAAAACCCTTCATAAACTCCACTTTCGCTTTCGCAGAAACGAATTAGCTCACATTTATTTTTAATGCCAGTTTATAATAACAATAGATAGGTACATTACTTGATTTGTTATCAAAATTAATAAACTGTCTAATTAAGGTTTTCTAGAAACCTAATTATTAGGATATTTCTCAAAACTTTTTAGTTCCTAGTTTTAAGTTAATATTAAAAGTATGACCTTGGGAATCTTCAGCTAATGTTATATCTAGCTACCCTAAACATTCCAGGAAGCATTTATCTTGTGACGCCAAAGTGATCGTGAAAAGTGTATGTGAATCGTTATTAAAGCGCGGCCACCCTACACGGAGAAAATTAGCTTTACTATAATTTCTTGTAAACATTTTATAGTAGGTACCCTGTATTATAATTATTATAAAACATAAAACCCAATTTTAGTGTCTGGTATTATAAAATTATATTAAAATCAATTTAATAGGAAAGGTAATAAGCTGTACAATATTTTCTTATAATAATAAATTATCATTGAAGAAGTAGTGAATTTTATTAAAAATTATAATAAAAATCACTACCAATAGGAAACCAAAATATTTTATTGTAAAAGATAACATCTATTTTCTTTTAAGTTTGCCTTTACCACCACAAAGTTGTTTGTGGTACTATCTACTTATAATAAAACACGACTTTTTACTAAAACCATATAGTACGGTTTACAATTTCGTATAGTAATATTTATCAAACCACCCCATACGCTCGGCCTTCGAGTGACCGGTTGTCATGTGCGCAGCAAGTCGCATGCAGTCGTGATGCAGTCTGCAAGAAGAGACGTCGATTAGGTATTCAATAATTTTATTAAAAGGCATTGTTTCAATGGAAAATGGAAGTCGAAAAAATCCTGGAAGATTTTCGCATGCCCGAATTAATTGATGCCTTTAAAGGTAAGTGTATCATTTTTACATGCCTTCTAAAAGTTAAAATTACAAATAGTTTTTAATAATATTATTAGGATGTCTTTAGTTTAGTAAAAAATTTAAAAAACTACGTAACCTGGAAATTTTTCACCTGCGGCGCATTTCTTAATGATTTTGCTGTCCCATAAACCGATGCTAGTATTGTACCATTGCTATCATGGGTTATGGGTTCATAAGCTTTACCATTTTTTAAAACTTAAAATACATTTTTGGCCTGGAATTGAGTCTACTACCTATGCGGGAAAAGGGAGAAATCCTAGTGGCCCGCGCCTTCTTGTGTTTAAAATTGCCCAGTTTCACATAAGAGGGCCCACAATTTGAATATCCGCCACTGTTAAGACTGGTTATTTTAAATGCATTTTAAAGACTCTAAATAGGTAATTGTTTTACTTTTCGTAGATGTGTCGCGTTATATTTTTAATAATTAGGTATTACTGATGTATTATTTTGTTTTTAGCGAATGACATTGATTTGGAGGCCTTCCAATTATTAAATGCAAACAGAGAATTACTAAAAGAATTAATACCAAGCGTAGGAAAAAGACTTAAATTTATCCAAAAATTCAATCTGTATATCAGGGAAGTAAGTAATTTTAAAATTTGTTCTTAGAATTTTTGCTTATTCTTATTTCTTAGTAGGTACCTACCTAAATCATCACGCGATTTTGCTTTTTAAAAAAAATCTGCCAGCACGACATACAGAATGCTTGACAATTAATTAAATTTTTTATCTGTATTAACAGAATCAATCTGTCAATCACTATCAATTTGCAAAGAACTATGCCAAGTTATAGAAAAACACTCCGTCGCATTTTTTGGCAAACGTTTTTGGACTAAATTAAGTTATCAATTTCATAAAGAATTTTTTTTTGTGGGTCAACTTATGCCAGATTTTTTTTTCTGTTTGTTGTCTGTTGTTTTTTGTTTTTGTTATTGCCCATTATTGTTTGTTATTCTTTATTAATTGTTGGTTGCTATATGTTTGGGTTTTGTTCACCCTTGGTAGCAATATATAATAAATTCTTATAAGTGCAAACCATTTTAGATTTGTATAGACAATGAAATTCAACTGTTATCGCCTTCAAGTGCCTCCACTGTCAGTGTAGAGGAAGATACTGAATGTATGCCACCACCTATGAGGAGGGCTTTTAAAATGGCACATTTTGTCTAATTTAATCAGCTTCGTAGAAGTTACCGTTTAGAAGATACCCATAGTGGTCAATTAAATAGTTGCCACCCTGTATAATATGTATATATTTTTATATTAGTACAAAATATGTTTTGTAAAATAAATCTTTTAACAGGTAGCATATATACCTGAAGTTGTCTTCTAAATACCTGTAATATGGTACTTTAGGTGACGTGCATTTTATGTGTTCCGTTTTTTACTGTGTAAAAATATTTAAAAATTATTTTGCAACGCTGGCGCTGGCCGGGTGCCTATAAGGCGATATGCCGCACGACGATCATCCGTGAAATTTTAATATATTTTCATCCCGCGACGGTATTTCGCTTAGTGGGTGACTGTTCCATTTAAATTCGCACGCGATATACAGCGATCGAATCGTAGGCACCCGACCTTATAATGTTTACACATATTTTTTTTAATAAAAAATAATAATTAAAATATGTTTGAATTTATTTCACTGACAAAACCTCCCAAAACCCGTAGGTGGTTAACCGCAAGGACAAGATTAAAAGTTGTAGCCAAACTGGATGTTTTACAAAACATTCTGTATATTATAGATTGTTATTACGGGCAAGACTATGTTTAGTTATTTTCTTTTATTATCAGTGACTTAAAAATAAACGGGCAGCCTACTACTTTAAAAATATCCAAATAGTAAAATAATAAATTATAATACAACCAATTAATCGCAGATAATAAAGTTTAAGAAACGATATTTATAATACCAGATAAATTAATTAATATCTAATATCTATGATAATAATTTATATGAAATATTTTTAAAAACTAAAAAAGTTTTTGTATGAAGTATTATAAAATATAGTAAAAGCAAATGAAAAAAATAACAATTCTTACTATAAAATGTAGTAAAAGCAAGCAAACAAAATAATAATTCTTACAATAAAATATAGTAAAAGCAAATAAAAAATATAATAATTCTTGCTATAAAATATAGTAAAAGCAAGGAAACTAAATAATAATTCTTACTATAAAATATAGTAAAAGCAAGCAAACTAAATAATAATTCTTACAATAAAATATAGTAAAAGCAAATAAAAAATATAATAATTCTTACTATAAAATATAGTAAAAGCAAGTAAAAAATATAATAATTCTTACTATAAAATATAGTAAAAGAAAACAAAAAATTTAATAATTCTTACCATAACGTATTTTTAATTTTAATACATTTTCTTATAAAATTTAAAAGAAACTATTATTAAGGTTATAAAATGGCATTCTATGTAATACTACCATAGAGTAATAATTTATACTACCTAAAATAATACATTTTACTAAATAACCTATAATATTATTATTGTAAACGATATTATCTTAGATTATGGTCCTATATACTACTAGAAATTATAGTAAATCGTATTATCTTTCTTATACGGCGTATTATAAATTTCCCTCCGTGTAAAGTAATTGCCGTTAAAAATACCAGTGAAATGACGAAAGTTCCATTATCGACGGTATGAGATATTATGCTAAAAGGACATTTTAAAGGAAAAGTTCGCAAAGATACCGGAAAAATGAAGTGCGTAGATGTGAAAATGTTGTGCCCACGTTAGATTCTTTAAAAGCACGGTTAACCACTGACGATACAACGATATCATGTAGCAGGGCAAGTCTTTACCGCGCTTTGCAAGAGATGGGATTTAAGTATAAGACAATAAACAAGAGATAAATTATTAAGGAGTCCGAAAGATTAAGAAAAAATATATTTCTGTACTTTAGGAAAATAAAAAAGTTTAGGTCCGAAAAACGTTCAAAAGTTTATCTGGATGAAACGTGGTTTGACACTCATGAGACTGTTAAAAAGGGATGGGTTGATTTAACTAAAAAATACCAAAATATAGCCCCTTCAAATAAAGGAAAACGAATAACAATAATTCATGCAGGTTGAGAGAATGGATGGATCCCTAATTGTTTATTACTGTCGGCAAAAAATATAAAGGATTCAAGTCTGGATTATCATGAAGATACCAACGCCGCTCTTTTTGAAAGCTGGTTTAAAGACAGTTTGCGTTCAAATGTACCACAACACAGTGTTATTGTGATGGACAGTGCAAGCTACCACAGCCGGCAACTGGAAAAAGTACCGAATGCATCGAGCACAAAATCGGCAATCAAGGAGTTCATGTTAAAAAATGACTTGTACTTCGAGGAAACGTATAGTAAAGAACAGCTGCTAGAAGTGTTAAAGGCATTTAGTATTAAAAAAGAGTCTGTGTGTGATAAAATGGCGGAAAAAATGGGTCACACTGTGTTGCGACTGCCACCCTATTATTGCATTTTTAACCCTATTGAATACATGTGGCATTAAATTAAATCGAAAATGAGAACTGAAAATAGCACACCTACTCTTAGTGCCAGTGTAATAGAGGTAATAAAGAAAGTTTTCGGTGAAATTGCAGATGAAAGTTGGAAAAGTTTGGTTAACCATGTCTTAAAAATTGAAGACTCTTATATAACTACACAACAAAAGGAAATACATCCTCTTATTATAAATGTGGATGATAGTGATAGCAAGACTGAATTAGGAATATATTAAGACGTTTTATAATAACAATTAAACCTTCTGTGTATATATGTAAATATATCTTTTTAATTAGGTATATTATCTAATTGTTATTATTACTTTTACCTAAATGCGTGCGAAAAGTTGCCCATTTTCCGCACGCAATTTTTTCACACTTGTTTTGTACTTATATAATAAATTAATATACATATAATACAAGTATTGGTAAAAATAAACATAATAAACATAAAACAATAAACATTGCTACTATAAGGTATTACTATGGCTTTACATTTAACTACAAAATCCGTTCCAGTGCAAAGCAGTACCACTTATTTCATTTCATTTTAGTAATTTAAACAGTGATGCCAGTTGGGGCCAGGTAGATTTCGCTGGTTGGCACGCTCATCGACAGTTTTATACGGGTAATTTTACCAAAAAAAAACAGATTACGGGTTTTTTTTGGGTGTTTACAATATAATTAAACTATTATTGCAGTTATTAGGTCAAACGAAATATGTTCGGATGTACTTTAACCGCGGTGAATCATGGACGATCAATTGTGGGCGGTGAATTGTCAATTGTGTACGATTAATTCTCCGGACAACGGTTATAAGAGCGAAACATTTTTTCGGATATTGTTTATTAGAGGTGGGAAGTTCGATTCTTTTTGGTGAATCAATTCTTTTGGTCCATTCAGTTAAAAGGATTCGTTCGAAAGATTCGTTCTTAAATAATTTACTTACCTACTTTTAAATATCGATATGTTTGTTTAAATAACAGCCAGTCGATTGTTATGAAAATTGTTGCCATAAGTGATAAGAAAATACCCAATTGTTGAGCCCAATGTTTACGTTCTTTAAATGTCTTGAATGCATAATGAGTAGATTCCTATCCAAAAATAATATTCTTCTATTGTTTATTAAAATTGTACAGTTATATTATAAAAAAGAAATCTTATAAATACCGATCAAATTAAATCTTTCATGCCATACATTTGTCTCTTTTCCTTCTACAAAATTTTTTGGTTACCTAATTAAGTCTTCGACTACATCATGAAAGTCAAACTCTCGAGCTAAAGCGTTCGAACTGCGGACTTGCGAACGAGTGAATTACTGAACTGGTGAATTGCCTTTTCGAGTTTCGGGTAAATGAACGACATGCGACTTTGATTCATTAATTCTTTAGATTATTCCTGAATTATTGAATCAAAAAAGAATCGAATCTTTTAGGAATGATGAATTAATTCTTTCGATTTAATGAAGTGATTTGTTCGTTTTGAACGAATCATTCGTGAACGACACAACTCTATTCTTGAGTTTACTCGTGCAACAGTAGTGGCTCGTGGTTTTGTGTAACGGTGAAGCCAAACAAAAATATGAGGTGAGAAAGCGCTGCATCCACCCTGTTCTGATAATTTATTGTTTTATTGCTCGTTTTACGCTGTCAAAATCACCAACACCTTCTTTATTCTAAACACCTCGTAAAGTGCTAAAAACAATAACTTGACTACCGTAAAACCACCCATACCAGTATTCTATAAAATTTCTAACATACACTTTCCCTTCACTGTTGTATTTTTATTGCAACCGAGGCAACGACCCCTTTCGCCTTCCCCTCTTGTTTCGCGCCTGGGGCGGTAAAAGTACTTGAAACAGACTCGCGACAACCTCATGTTGCACTCAAAGAATAACAACTGGTATTTAAGACGCAATCTGGTATCTGGTAAATATTGAAAGACGTAATCCGATGACATCCGCCCTAGAAATATTGAGAGAAATTCTGGAAGTACACGATTTTCAGAGTTCGGGTCAAAGAGTTAGAACTCAGTTAGGACAACTGGACGCCCAATCAGGTGCTCTCCTTTATCCAGGGGGAATTGCGATGGAGAACCTGTCCTTGAACATGTTTGGAAGGGTAATTCATATCCTAGGCTGGTGAACTAGTCTCGTTTTAGCATTCAACTTAACGGTGGTTGAGCAGAGCTACAATTCACTTCTGACTGAATATCAGAATATCCCCGGAGGCAGTTGCCTCACTCGCCTTACCCTCACTATGGCTCTGACCGTTGATTGAAATGATGCTGTCTTTCAGTACATATTATCGCCTCAATCATGTTACTAAAAAGAGGCAATAACTATTATACATTTTTGTATTTCACTAAGGCAATTGAAAAAGCAAAAAAATTAGTCTAAAGGTTCAACGCACCGAAGAAGCCAACACTTTGATATTTTGAAAAGCGAATTTCCCAAATATTTCTTTCTATTTCGATTTACTTTGAGTAAACATAAAACAATATTTTTTTTAGCAAAAATGCAGTGATTTCATGGCTTAGTGTAGTGGGACACTTCGTACACTTACAACTTCTGGAAGATTACTTGAAGTGTTGTTAATAATTCATTAATAAATAAGACACAGTTTTTAAGTTTTCACCAGGGGTTGACATCGCTTGATAAATGAAAACTAGTTTTCTTTTAATTTTGTTTTGTATTGATCGTAGATAAAATATGGAATTACCTTCACATAGGATTTAAAACAAAAAAAAACAATTTGGCGTTTACGCCGTTCAATAATTCATACCTACCCACTTATATTGGACACCCTCCTTATTACTAAATTGATTTTTTTCTATTTTGTTGCATTTGCGTGCACTTTCCCAAATCTTAAAATTTGGCCCACCGAATGGCATTTTTAAAAGAATAATTTAAGGAGTAAAGTACATTTACCGGATATTTTGTATGTAATAAATATTTTGCGAATTCTATTGGTAAATTTAGTGCATACTGCAAGGGCGGTTTTAGCTTTTCAACATGGGGGAGGTATTCTCAAATCCCATTTTTTTTTTTAAATGGTATCAATTACCTATGCATTTAGATAGATAGTTTTTTTTTTAAACAAGCATGCAGTAATAAATAGAAAAGCTCTTACTAACCTGAACTAACCAGAAAATAAGTTTGGGCGGGGGGCTAGAAAAAAAATAGCGGCGCAGGCGAAAAATTTTTGGGTGCCACGCCCTTTTTTCAATGATGATGCTTGGTTTTCAATTAAGAAAATTAAAAGAAACACAGTTTTTCTGCTTTTTTAATCTTTTTGCTTTTCGCTTGTTTAAAATTCTAAATTCATGGGGGGGGGGTAATTACCCTATTACCCCCCCCCCCCGTAAAACCGCCCTTGGCTTACTGTACAGAGTATTTTCGTATATTATTTCGTACCAACATGTACCTAAAAGAGAATAATAAAAATAAATTTGTTTGCTTTATCTGCTAAAGGAATTTGAAATAAATCGGATGATATGTATGAGTATAGGAACCATATCTAACAATCATTTTCTATAAATCAAAACAAATTGAATTTTTGAAGTTTAAAAAATGCAGAATAAAATAGATCTTGTATTTCCAGGTTTTGAGAATTTTATTTTCCTGATAATATGAAAAATTAGAAAAGAATCGAACACATAATATATTATGTATAGAAAAATATCCTTAATCTGTGTATATGAATCGACAGTGACAGAACTAACCTAAGGATAAATTCTCAAAACCCCCAAATTCAAGATAATATAATTTTATTGCAGAAGGCAAAGTACGCCACTGCTTTTTAAAACGTTTCATATTCAAAATTGAAAGAAATTGTCAGAAGTTACGAAAATAAAGACTTAATGTTCATTACATTATTATATGGGATATCCTGTAGGCAGATGAAGCATATTTCTTTTAAAAAAGTATTTTTTTTATAAAATAAACGAATTAATAATATTATTTCATTGTGTTTTATTTTGTGAAGAAAGTTGCCACTTAACCCTAAAGCCATCCAGTGCATTAAGGCTACCCCTATAAATTCGTCTTTGACGTTACTAGAGTTCGCCCAAGTTCAAATGGGTACAATAAATGGCGGCCACTAAAGTTGCGCAGTGGTTTATTTACGTTAGTTGCCTAGCGACGGCCACGATGCAGCATCATCTGAAGCGATTCAGTGCCGTCAGTGCCGACACATTGTTAGAGGATGGCAGAAGTATTAATATTAGCGTAGAAGTGATATATTGTGTAAGGTGGTGTGTGAACTGTGGTTCAGAAAATAATATTATTATTTTGGATTTGAATGGCGCCAAAGACAATTGGCAGACGAGGGAAGCCTCTACTCTAAATAGTCAAGTGCGGAAAATAATAGACAATATTTCTAGATTTATGGAGAAAGAAGCAAGCGAAGGAATGCAAATTCCTTTAACAAAGTGCAGGTTAGTGCAAAGAATATTACATTTAATATTACTTGAATATTGAATATTACATTTTAAAAATTAATATGGAACAAGATCGGCAAATATTTTTTTACTATTTATCTATCGTCTAAGTACCTATGTTTTTCCTTTACCCAAATGTTACACTTTTTGCAATAATGAGTAGCATTTCAACATGAATTAGCTATATAATATGTATTTACTTACAAGTATTGTTTACAATGTGGTTATTAATCGTTATGTAATCTATAAATTTTAATTATTTATAGATTACATAACGATAAAATTAATTTGTTTTTTAAATTTAATTCGTGTTATATGTATATAAATATCGTTTTTTCCATATTTTAGAGAACGGATTTTAGCAGCAACTGGCATCGGAAAAAATACTTTTCAACGAATTAGAAAAGAAATGCAGAAAGTACGTGCCAATGTGGCCACTACATTTTTTCAAACGCCAACAAAAAAAAGACCTGGAAATATTTATGATATAAAAAATATTTACGAGTTTTTCGGTTTTTCGCTATAGAAAAACGATCACCTACGGTTAGAGGCAAGTATAAAATAACTAAGTTTTTTAATTATACCTTACAAATATAGAGAATAAGCAGTAATCATATACTTATTATGATTTTTAGGAATCTGACAAAAAATGAAAGATAGAGGCATGGAGTTTAATGGAGGCAGAGAAACATTAAGACTAGATGAGGGTCTTGGTTTTTAAGACTTTATTGTTTACATTTAATACCATTGTTATATGTATATTTAATTATATATAAAGTATATATGTATATAAAATGTTTATTTTTATTTTTTTTTAATGTACCTACACTGTAGAAAAATCTCATCATTAATATAAAAAGGGGGGTCTATGCACCCCTATGCCCTTATGAAATATTTTCTAGTTTTTTTTAATTCCTTCGATAACATTGATCTATGCTTCAAGAGATATGTTTTTTTAAAACCTTTATAAACAGAAATGTTGCACTTTTGATTTTCAGTGTATTTAAATCGTTAGTTGCCCATATATTTTTATTATACCCATACCATACCCGCATATTTTTATCGAAAAAAAAAACGAAAATAAACTAGTCATTAATTGTCTTAAAAACTTTCATATCTCCGCTACTGATTTTGACGTCACACCGTCGCGCATTGCCATGCACGTGGCTGTACCCATTTGAACTTGGGCGGACTCTACTATTGTCGTATGTGTAAAGGCGTGTACATTTAATATCTTAAAAGGTAAGCAGCTTTATGCAGACCACCTTAACTTTAATTTTAATTGAGGTTAGTTGCAATAAAACATCTCTAAACTCTTACAGGGGTGTAAAGTACGTCGTTTTAGTCTGTAGCTACGCGGTATCCGAAGGAGGAAGTGAATCCGTAGGTTAAGCTCCTTCAACAGGGACAATCCATAGGCGTGCTATCGTCGTCTACACAGTTTTTAAATAAATAAAATACAGGGTCGGCCAAATTGAACAATGTTAAAGGCTATTTCTAAACAAGATATTATTATATAAAAACCGATGCTGGATGCTGAGCCCTAATTTTAATGATAAACTTAAAGGTGAAAACCGCATCCAGTTTTCGTGTGTTTTCATATACCATCAGCTCCCTTATTATAAAAGATAGAAAGATGGAGTTTGCGGCTTACTGTTCTATTATTTTAGGAAACTTTCATTGCGGGAAACGAAATTTTTTATAGCCCTCTCAGTTTCTGACATTTGTCATTTTTGACGCTCCCATTTATCTCGATTCGTTTTTTTCAAAACAGTTGTGTTTTTGAGTTATGACCCAAACTTGTGTTTTCTTAAATAGGACATTACAAAAATTGGCATAAAAAAAATGAAGAACGCAGTTAATACTAAATAAATATAAATTTAAACCATACCATCTTGTCTAACATTTGCATCCCGATGAAGCAGAACGTAGGATAGTTTTTGCAACTGGTACCTACAAATGTTGCGGGAAACGCAAATATTAAAACAAGGGTGGTATGGTCCGACGAGGCTTATTTTACTAGTTCTGGTATGTTAAACCGAAACAATTCAAGGTACTGGTCCCAAGAGAACCAACACGTAGTATTTCTACGAGAACGTCAAGGTTGGTTTGGATTCAGCGTGTCATGCTTTATTTTTGGCACTAAAATAAAGTATTTTATCTATTGAAGGAACTTTAACTAGAAATAGACACTTACAATAATCTAATGGGAATATTAGAGGATGTACCTTTGGCCAATTTAAGTATTTATTACCAGAAAGATGGCGCTCTGGGTCACAATTCTCATATAGTGAGAGAATATTTTTAAACCACATTCCCCGATAAATGGATCGGTATCTATGGACCTGTCAGTTGGCCACCAAGATCACCTGATCTTTCTGTGTTGGATTTTTTTTATAGGGTATTTAGAAAATCAGTTAGGTATATAAGAGACAAAACCACAGTATTGGTCAACTTCGAGAAGCTAGCCATCAAACATTTATAGGCTTTTGCAGGGAGGGCCTATTATTTTATTAAATGCATCGAAACCGAGTGTCGAAAGTGTCTAGACCACAACGGAGCCCAATCCTAGCAATTTTTGTAATTTCATATAATAATATGTTTGTTTTATTGTTGGTTTAAAGTTATGTAATAATATAAAGTTGTATAATAAAAATAATGTTGTTAATGTTGTTTTTTATTTGCGAGCATAGCCTTCTATACAAAAAATGAATAATTAAAAAACAAACATTTTAAATTATTCCTTTTTAAAAGAAGTAAATATGGACTATTATATATTTTTCAGGAGCTCTTAAAAAGAGGAATAGGACAAAGAAATAATATCTGGGTGTCCCATTTAAAAAAACACAAGTTTGGGTCATAACTCAAAAACAAAACTTTTTAGAAGAAAAATAACGACGCCACTGAATTCAGCATAAAAACTCTACCTTATTGATAAGTTATCAAATAATCGAGAGCGTCAAAAATGACAAATTTTCAAAATCGCCCTGTATGTCAGAAACTGAAAGGGGTTATGAAAATTTCGTTTGCGGCAATGAAAGTTTCATAATATAATGGATCAGTAATGCGCAAACACCATCTTCCTATCTTCTATAATAAGGGAGCTGGTATATGAAAACATACGAAAACTGGACACCCTATACATTTGCACCCTATTTACAGTCGCGTCGCGTGGTCCAAAGCCTGGTGGTTCAGAGCCTACTGGTTCAAAGGACGCGCTTTAAAGCAAACACGTAAACAAATTTTAACCTCTGTGGTTCAAAGAAAACTTAAGGAATACACCAAGGGTGCTATAAGGTATTTGACCCAAATAAGGTCAGTGGAAATCGCTCTCGGGCAAGCCCTCGAGCGATTTCCACGGCAAAAGATCTTCGGAATGATTTTCGATAATTTCCCTATCCCTTAATATATTACTACAGAGAATACACTGTTTGTATTGAAGTCGTATTTAATTGAATTGTTATGAAATTGAAATTACTAATTGTTTATATGAATGCGAACGTTCGTAAGTTTGATCTTAAATAAAAATGTTACGAAAAAAAAATTTTGTTTTTTTGACTTTCAATAGCGATGTTATTTTGGTATCCAAATAAAGCCACCTAAGAATATTCATAAGAACCAAACCATTCAACTAAACTTTAAAAATCCAAAATTCTAGCACGTGGAAAAACCTTCACCCTTTCGTAAAGGTCATATTTATCAATTTCTGCAGGTGGCCTTATAAGATACCTGCATGGGTCACCCAAAAAGGCCAACTTCACTGTTCCGATAAAAAATTTATACACCACAAATCAAATGAAAAATTGAACATTTGTTGGGGTACAACCAATACATATAATGCACTGCTTATGTTGAATAATTTATACAAAGCTTGGAAGAATATTTCTCTTGTAATGCTCCTTTAAACCTTAACGTATCCTTAATTGGTTCAAGTACCTTATTTTTGGAATGGCAATTTCAAGCTCTATTTAAATATGCAAAAATACACATGATGTCCCTTTTAAAAAGTTGTTTTTCGATTGATACTAAAATATTAGCTTGAAGGAAAACTTACTTAAACCAGTGAATTCTACATAAAAAAGTAATTTGTAATGGTTTCATAGAAACAAAAAAATTTTAACTTAAAAAAAGTTACAGATACTTTCCAAAAATGCATATTTTCGAAAAACACCCTGTGTCTTCGAAACGGTGATAGATATTTCGATATGCGGTTTTCACCATTAAGTTTTTGTTCTAAAAATTAAGCCTAAGACTACTAAGACACTTGCATCAGTTTTCATCTATCTCGATTAGAAATAGAAGTTTTCAATCGCCGCAACATGGCAACAAGTTATGCTGCCAGATACTAAAGCGATGTTGGAATGTTGTCGGCAACATTTTAAAAAGTATCCGGGAAATATCGGTTGTTGCTGTGTGGCGGCGATTATCTTCCGGAGTAAATTTAGGCTAGTAAAAGACGCGTCCGAGGATTACGAAATCCGGATTAAAGCTTAAAATCTATTTCCGCACCATCCGTTAAAACCTTGTTTTGCTAGACTGCCACGTGTTCAGTAGTATAATAGTTTTAAATGTGTATTTCACAAAAAATATAAAATTGAGGTTTTTCCGTTACTTTTTAACTTAGGTATCGTGATGGCTTATTCGCTTGGTCACGGCCAGCTTTCAAGGTTTGTGCTAGTGCTAGGCTAGAATAAATAACAAAGTTATAATATTCATGTTCATCAAAATACCTAAGTAAAATAATAATTTTTATTTCATTGCACCAGCAGCTTTTTACCCTGTTCTTCAGAAATAAAGTTCATTTGGCAACGCAGTTATGGAGCATGCGCATAATCTGCCTAGATGCCAAATTTGTTGAAGGTAATAGCCATAAAGTCACTAGTAATGCATATATTATGACCCAACTATCTCAGGAATCCGTTAGATTGTATAATTCATAATTTAACCGAAAATGTTTAAATTATTAGATACTGTGAGATCGCTATATTACGAAAAATTTACAATTTAAGTACATTTCAATAAAACACCATTGTTTTGGGCACGGCAAATAATTT
Source organism: Polydrusus tereticollis (assembly GCA_963920685.1). Lineage (NCBI taxonomy): Eukaryota > Metazoa > Arthropoda > Insecta > Coleoptera > Curculionidae > Polydrusus > Polydrusus tereticollis. The sequence goes on from OY987328.1 coordinate 24,891,470, forward strand.
AGATAACCAAAATCATCTGATCCGAACAAACAAAGAAACGTGACGTGGTATGAGAAATATTATTTTAGCAATTCCGCAGAATCCTAATCGCAAGAGAGCATCGTTTTGCTGACATTGAAAATATATTCTAGGTGGCCTTCAAATTTTTATAAATAATAATAACATGCATTTTTGCCTGGATACTCCAGTGGCGTGGCAATTTATTTCCTTAGACATTTTATCGCCATGATAGTACATTTACTTTACTGATTGCTTAGTTACGAATTTTTGAATAAACAAAATAAGAACACTTCTTAAACATTTAAAACCAGGATACCTACCTCCACTGATTATTGTTTATTAAAACTTTTATTTATCGTAGTATCCTAGGATACTACTTTTGACTTTGACAAAGTAGTAATCTGATTTGAAGATATTCTATGATAAATAAAACACAAGCGTTTTTTATTACTTGATATTAAATCTAACTCGATTTACATTGATTTTATTTTCACCTTACCTATCGTATGACATTAATTATGTCACTTGCTATGTATTTATATACACTTAAATGTAGCTTATGCACAAATTAAATCTGCTTGCTATGTTTTTGGCATGTTTCTGCATTAAAGCTTTTTTGCAAATTGAGTTACTAGGTTCTACAAATGCAAGTTATATGGTCTACATAAAAATAGTAACTTACAAATGTACAAAAAAGGGATTTTAACAAGGATTAGGTAAATTTATTTCAAACAGTCAGAAAGAGAAGCAATTATTATACATATATGTAAAGTTTCAGTCACATTGTTTAATCTTTAAAAAAGTTACGGAAACCCAAACTTCAAAAAAATTAAAATGCGGCTAGTCAAAATTACACTTTTTTGAGTTACTATGTTCTTAGATGGTACGGCAGAACTGACGTCACTTGAAGGGTATGACGTGCATCGGTTTTTGTTATGCATTAAGTATAAGTTCTCACACACATACTGTTATTCTGATGATACACAGATCCTCTTTACCTTTGATCCCAAATATTATAATGAAATTGAGGCTGATGTTAACTTCGATTTACAGAGTATCTTGACATACAGCAGTAACCACAATGTTAAATTAAATGCTAAAAGAACGCAGGTGATTGCCTTTACTGACACGGCCAGAAACTTGGGAGTGATGTTTGATTCACGATTGAGATATAACCATCATATCTCCAATTTGAGTATATGGCCTTGAGAGTTAGAAGATTATGTGAGGCTTACATCATGTCAACGCTTACGTATTGCATTACGCTTTATTACCTGTGTCTTACATATGAAGATAAACAACGACTGCAAATAATTCAGAATGGTTTCTGCCGTTTCATCTTTGGCCTAAGAAAGTATCAGGGCCGTTCCTGGCGAGCGTGCAGCACGTGCATGCACGCAGGCGCAAAATTTTAGGGGCGCAAAATTGACGGTCATTCAGTATTCTTTATTATAAATTAAAAAAAAATAAAAAAATTTCTCTTATTTTATCATTTCAATATGTCTAAAAATTTTACCAAGCGTTTGCCTTAATAATAGCACAAATGTGTTCCCTCCGTAGTTTCCTTGTTGGACACTTCATGCCCCGACTTTTAAATTTATTTGTTCGATTTTAATCTGGCATGATATTTTAGGAAAAATTAATATAGTAAGTAAAAGACTACAAAATCTGAATAGAAACTTAAATGACTGTCATAAAGAAATTGAAAATCTAAATCTTTATTTTAACGAAAAACGGCCAGAAAAAAATTTTGATTTGCTCATCAATAAAGCTAAAGAAGAACAAAAAAAAACGATATAGAGCAGATATTCCCAATAGTACGGCAACGAAAAATTAAGCAACAATTTTCATATCAAAGTAAGGATGAATCTGTAGCAGATCCAAAGCAAAAATTTAAAATCGATTTTTATTTTCTAATTTTAGATACAACCATTTAGTCTTCACAAAAGCGGTTTGAGGGTATAAACAAATTTCAAAATTTATTTAGTTTCTTACTTCGTTTTTTCTACTTCGTAATTTTGAAAATTTAGAATCTGACTTAATTAAAGAATCATGTGTAAATTTAGATACCGCATTGCAAGTTGAGATAAATGGAGTAATATCTAAAGACATTGACGGCTTAGATTTACATAATGAAATTTTAACATATAAAATTCTTAATCCTAAAAATACTACTGATTCATCCTTTCCCATAGACATTTTAAATTATATAACTAAAAAAAAATCTACAGTCTCTTTTTCCAAATTTATTTATAGTCTTAAGGATATACCTTACATTACCCATTTCAGTAGCTTCAGGTGAAAGAAGTTTTTCTAAGTTAAAACTAATAAAGAATTAGGAAGTAAAAAAATAAAATACTTCAAGTTTTTTTATTTCCTATCATATCAACTCCACTGTAAGTATGGACTACTTTTTTAATTTTAATAAAGAATTATTTAAGGACATCCATGAGTCAAGAACGCCTATCACATTTGGCCATTATTTCGATTGAAAATAATATTTCTGAGGCTCTTGATCATAATCAGATGATCAACGAGCTTGCATCCGTGAAAGCCAGACGTGTTTTGTTTTAGGTATATCATTCCTCTTTTGTTTTGTTCATTACAAAAATAGTATTTTTTCATTTTTGAAACGTTAATTTTTTTATCATTAATATATTTCTGTAACCTACCATATAAGTACTAGGTATAATATTGTTTTGTGTTTTTGTTATTGTTTATTTTATTTAGATTAATTTTATTTTTTTGTGAATGTACTGCTTTTAGTTTCTACTATTTATTATATTTCATAAACAATCGAGTAAATAATCTTAATGATATATTGATTATAAGTACTGTTTATACCGTTTTTTTTGTTTCTTTAGGATATATTTTTCTTTTGATATACCACTTACCAAATATTTTTTGTGATTTTGTTTGTTTTGGTAATTTAATAAATATTTTTTCTAATTATTTTTTATCAGTTTTTTTACATTTCAAATCATTGCCAGTTTTTCGCGAAATATATTTAAAAAAAATAGGACCATTTTTTTTAACTAGGGGCGCACCAAAGAAACCTGCACGTAGGCGCCAGACACCCCAGGAACGGGCCTGGAAAGTATGATCGCGTATCTGAGAAATTAAAGGAATTAAAGCGGCTTAGAATAAAATTTCTATTTCAATATATTTCGCTTGTTAATGTTTATAGATTATAAAAAACGTCAGCTCCCACCTACCTAAGATCTAAACTAGTATTTAGTAATAAGAACACATTGTTCCCCTTAGAAAAAATACACTTGTTATGCCCCAACATTCCACAACGCTTTTTCAGCGATGTTCTACATATAATGTCGTAAAATAGCATAATGAATTCCGAAATAACTACGATAACAGTTCAATTGAGGTATTCAGAAAAATATTAAAACCAATAGTCTGCTGTACAAACAATTTGATGTTAGTTAGCACAGTCTGACCTGTGTTTATTCCTGCTCTTTCTTTCTTTTTGCATTGTATAACTGTGCTTGAGGTCTTGAAGATGTTTATATGTTATTGTTATGTACTAACTATTTGGTCTGATTTGATATATCTTATTATTAAGCCTAGAAGTAAGTGCTAAATTATTGAAAAAGTGCGGTTGATGTGTCTAAAAAACTATAGATAACCGTTATTGGTTTGGTGACAATGGTAAAAAGGGTTAATGTTGAGTAGCTGCTTATCAGCTAGGATTCACCCTTTAAGACTTTGTACAGAGGGTTTAATTTAATTTTATCTGATTTGATTTGATTTAGTATGATTTAATTTGGTTTGATTAGTCTAATTATTTAATTACTTGTTCTTTTCTTTGTTTTTAAATATTTATTTATTGATTATAATGGCGTTACAATATATAATATAATACAACATTCATAAATAAATATTAATTAATTATTGTTACTAATAATTATTATCCTTGTAACGTATCTTTGTAAACCCAGAAGGATTCATCATGTCTAGCATTCGCTAAGTTTAAAACTTGACAGCAAATAACCAGACATGTTAATTTACCCCTGGTGTTCCCAAAAATAGGGTAATCAAGGAACACTTAAAATAAGAAAACAATTAACCCAAAAGAAATAGAGAAAAAAACTAAATAACAAATTCTACTGTAGTACTGTAGTATTCCATGTTCCCATATAGGAGTTATAAACAAGATTCCTCGTAGGTCCCGTTATGATAATGGTTTCGTCTTATTTTTTTATTCTGTCTGTTGTGTTACAATATAACGAGTGATTATTAATTATTTTGCTCAAGGGCGGCTGTGACCCAGTATACATAGTGTAGCAGTAGCGCGTAGATTAAATCATAGGGCGAATTTGCAAGAAAGCAGCGTTGTCACGTTGAAAACCTAAAATAATGTTTTTTGACGGTATGTAATATAAAATCCTGAGCTATCTTACTTTGAAAGCCTACTTTATATGGCCGCCTCCTACTTCTAGACACCTTCTGATGTTTCTTCTTACCCTCAGAGACACATTAACCAATACGTTTGGAGAATTATTAATTTCGGCAATTTTTTCTGAAATCCTTCGTTTAAGATCATTTATATCCTCAATTGGTGTTCGATAAATGGAGTTTTTTATAAAAGGCCACAAGAAGAAATCGCAGGGTGTTAAATCGCAGGAACGAGGTGGCCATATTTGTTGCGTATTTCGGCTTATAACTCTGTTTTCAAAAAATTCACTTAAAAAATTTAAATTTTCTCTGGTTACATGAGGTGTAGCGCCATCTTGTTGGAAGTAACCTTCCCGCAATTCATCATCGTGAAGCTCATTAATAAATGTTGTCAGAATTTCGATCCGATATCTCTCAGCTGTAATTGTGCCATCAAAGTAAATTGGGCCTACTATTCTTCTAGAACTAATTGCTGCCCACACACCAACTTTTTGAAGATGAAGAGGTCTTTCTACAAAAACATGCGGATTTTGCGTATTCCACATTCGCATATTTTGTGAATTAACATAGCCTGATAAATAAAAATAAGCCTCATCGGTAAAAAATGTTTTTTCAAAAGCACCACTATTTTCTTCTTGAAAATTGTTTAAAAACCATTCACAAAAATTAAGTCTTTGGGGAACGTCATTGGGAAGGAGTTCATGAATAGCCGTAACACGATAAGGGTATAGATGCAGATCCTTTTTCAAAAGTGTTTGACATGTACTGTAGCATAAATCCGTTTGCTGAATTTGTTGAGATAAATGCCTAATAGAAGTTGAAGGATTATTTTCCATAATTTGTCGCGCTTCTTCAATAACCTCATTCGATCGTTTCGTTGGTCTTCCAGCCCCTTTTTTATGTTGAACAGAACCAGTCTGACAAAATTTATCAATTAGGTATTGTGACCCAGTACGAAAATTATGAAAGGTCACCGCAACATCAGGAAACTCGGTTCGAAATTCATCAAAGCAGTCATGCATAGAGTACTTCCACACACCGCCTATTTTGTTTCCATTTCTAAAAAAACTTTCAACAATAAAAATTTTTTGTGCTTCACTAAACATTTTTACTGTAGAACTTTCAATCCGGCAACAAAGCTTCACCAAAACTTGATACGCTGAAAAATTAAAAAAAAAATAAAAAATTAAATCATCCTGCAAATAGCACTTTATAATAGTCAAAAGACGACTCCCCGGAGAAATATTAGTTAAAGCAATAGTAACCTACCTTCAAATAACTGCAAAAATTACAAAATTTCTCCAATCTTTAAACTTTACAAATACACAAATTCAAATAAGACGTAAATGTGATAAAACAATCATGTCATCTTATCTACGCAGTACGGCCATGATGCTTTTAAAATGCATGGCCTCCCTTGAGCAAAATAATTAAAAATCACTCGTTATTAACGATATTCTGAATAAGCCAGTTATTTAACGTTCTCTTAAAGTTGCGCAAAAAAATATTATTTTTCGTGTCCTGCGGCAGCACGTTGAATAGCCTGTATTAGTAAAGTGCACATCGCCCTGTATCGTTCAGCCCGTGGGCACACTGGCAAATGCACGCCCACCTATTGTCTTTTTTAGTTTAGGCGTTCTCAAGTTTTTACTAGTTTTAAATATAGTTTCATGGGGATGCGCAAGACCTGATGTTACAGTTATTGTCTTTATTTTTACAAGGTGTAAGAGACTATTTTTGTAATATAACTGTCTGATGCTCAGGAGGGTTGTGTATCCATATAAAACGTTTCTGAACTATATATGTTCAATTTAGACATGGATTTAATGATTCTTTTGTGAACCGATTATAATAGTCGTAATGTATTTTCATACAGTCTGCCTCATCCAATGACACCATACGAGAGCCAGGGACTGTACAAATCTGTGCAATGTGACTGTTTTAATTTACTATTTCTAAATTCTTAATAAAGACCATTTATTATTATTATTATATTATTATCATATAATTTAAAATAATAGTACATTAAATATCTAGGTTGAGAAGTAAGCTATTATACAATACGTTTAACATCTTTTTTCTCCTTCTAACACTAACCTATTAACTATTTAATTCGTTTAGATCTTTATATTAGTCAATTCAACCCGCCATAATACCGATAAAAGGGGCCAATTTGGCAACCTTGGAAGAGATTGTTACCGATAGCAAAATACTATTCTGTATTCTATCAAATTTCTGGTTAAATATGATATGATAGTTTCCTTTTGAAATATCTTCCAATTTATAATGAAATTTCCTGGTTTACTAAAAATTTGATTGTATTTTCCGGAATAATAATGACGATTTCTCAAGTAAGTAGTAAAAAGAAAATTATTAGGACCTACATTTACTATATATCTGTAGGTACTGCAGTAGGAAGCTTCTCAAATATGAGGGTTTTAAAATCTACCTAAGATCTAATCTGCTAGAAGATCGCCTTAACGGTTTAGTCCTTGTTGTATGTTCATATCAACTGTTATAAACATGAATCTAGATATAAATCAAATTATCAATTTATATTATTATGCTGATAAAAAAAATAAAGACTGGATTTTGTTATATTTAAGGATAAATCTTTTATCCTTAAATATCCTTAAATAATTTATTAAATCAGTTTTTAAGATAAAGTAGGTACATATAGGTACTAGTATACCTACCATACCTTATCTTGATTTTTTTACCCCCCGGGTTCGTACAAATCAGTTCATGACTAAAACTGAAAGATATAATAATATAACCTGAAAATTATTAAAAAAATATACATTTCTCTAATATTTATTTATTTATTTGATTTTTGGCTTCTCAAATTAATATTTTTTGTCATTATTCCCATTTAGGTTAGTTTAGTTAGTCAGAAATGTAAAAAGGCATCCCCAGACATACACACCAAGTCAAGATCATTTCTTAATATGAAATAAGAGGATTTTAGGAGACGCTTTAGATTATCTAAACAAGGAGTCTGTTTCGTAAATAATCAAATCCCTGATGAAAAGATTTCACATACGGAACAGTAGAGTATATATATGTCGCAGCCTTTTAATGTAATCAGCCGTTTCATGAAAAGTCTGGTCTTTTTATGAAACGCTGCCAAATGCTGAAACAAATAAGTATTACGCCAAAAGGCTATAAATTGTAGACGTTACATGAAACGTCAGCGTGTTTTGGCCTCTTGATAAAAACGAGGAAAATTACGTTAAGTGACTGACTTTACTGGACTTTTCATGTAACGCTCCGAATCTACTTTGCCCTTCATATAATAAAATGAGTAATGTATGACCTAAAAATGGGGACGGCAGGCAGTTCTAGTGTTATACAACAAACGCAATTCTACGAGAAATTAGAAGAGTTCTATTTCCAGAAACCACTGCGAAAGCCTTACACATAAAGCAGAAAATTGTAATAGCTAAGCAAAACTGTAAGTGATTTTTTAAACCAAATTATAAATTTTTAGGTTAGGTGTTGCCCGGGATTCCCCGAGTTTCTCGTGGACCCGTGATTTGTAAACTATGTTATACGATTATCATATTCACAAAACAGGGTGGTCGCGTTAAAATGGAAGTAGCCCTGAGAAATAAACTTAGTATCCCACGTCCGTCCATAGAATGTTTCGTTCAATGCTGCAAAAGCTGCAATGAAAAAAACATAGCAGACAAAAAATTGTACGTCAAAAAAATTCTTATTCTTACGACCAATGAAAACCAAACGTGCCGAGAAAGTTGCTTCCAACTTACTAAGTATTTTTCTTTTAATAGGAGCCCCTAAAATTCTTCAAAGCGACAACGGCCGCGAGTTCGTAAATAAGGTTATGCTGGAACTGAAAGATTTATGGCCTGACTATATCATAGTACACGGTCGTCCTAGACACCCCCAGAGTCAAGGCAGCATTGAACGATCAAATCAAGATGTTGAAAACATGATACGAGCTTGGATGTCTGACCTTAAATTTCAAAAAATGGTCGGTAGGGCTTCAGTTGGTGCAATGGCAAAAAAATATCTCATTTCACAGAACAATAGGACGGTCGCCCATATAAAGCACTCTTAGGTTGTGAACCTAAAATCGGTCTATTTTCTGGTACCATTCCCTCAGCGCTTGCAGAAACATTGACTACGGAAGAAGAGCCTATGAAAATTATGAATGAAGAAGATTCAGTTGTCGAAATATCTAATGCATGAAGGTCTCGCTGATGAAGATGCTGATATTACCAATGTTGTGCCGGAGAAAAAAAATATAAACAAATCTCAAGAATCAATGTGCGAAAATTGTTTACGTCTTGTTAACATTGCAGAAGTTTGTCAACAAGGATCTTTAGTACTGTGCAATTTATGTTCTGCCAGTAAAAACATTTTTGAAGAACGCGACGAAGCTAGAAATAAAACTGAAGAAGCAGCCAAAAAAATGTTAAGTAATTTAGCAAAAAAAAATGCCGACTTTTAATGTAGGCGATTGTGTATTATTGAATATTCCCAAAGTCGAAAGAGGTCCAGGAGATTCCAGGAATATGGTGTGTTTGATAATACTTCAAAAAAATGGCGTAAATCAGGTTGCTGGTAAGCACGGTACTATAAAGGGATGGTTTGGTGCTGAAAGTCTTACTGTTGCGGGTTCAGCATTTGTTAATAAAGAGGAAATCCCCTTGGAAAAATCGCTCAGCTTAAGAGAAGCTGTGTCATTGGAATCAGGTGGTCAAGGCATACTTAAATGTCCGTGTAAACCTAGCAAACAACAGTGTACTAGGAATAAGTGTATCTGTAAAAAAAAAGCGTACTTTGTAATAGCCGTTGCCATAATAGCTTGCCGTGCTTTAATAAGTAACATATCGTTTTTTTTTAATAATTGAGGATTTTACTTTCGTTCGTATTTTTGTTTCTCTTGTACTGTAGTTAACCGCTGTGATAACTTATTTGTAATAAAGTTATTTCGTTGCTAATTCAGTAAGCGCAAAGTAGATTCGGAGCGTTACATGAAAAGTCCAGTAACAGTGGCGCACTAAGGGGGGGGGGGGGGCTAAGGGGCTTTAAGCCCCGGGTGTTGAGACTAGAGGGGCGACGCGGTGGGCTAAACGATTACCCATATCCTTAGTGCAAATTTATTAGATCAGTAGTTATTATATATTTAGTAATCATTCGATAGTTTTATTTCATTTGATCATTAGTCGTAATAGTCGTCGCACCCGAGAGCATGTTATAATTCCGTCATCTATTTCGGCACCATATCAGAAATATTCCGGGTAGGGGCGGCAAAAATTGTTAGCCCCGGGCGGCATCTACGGTTAATCCGCCACTGTCCAGTAAAGTCAGTCACTTAACGTAATTTTGCTCGTTTTCATCAAAAGGCCAAAACACGCTGACGTTTCATGTAACGTCTACAATTTATAGCCTTTTGGTGTAATACTTATTTGTTTCAGTGTTTGGCAGCGTTTCATGAAAGACCAGACTTTTCATGAAACGGCTGATTATACTAAAAGGCTGCGACATATACATTACTATTTCACTCGCTGAAATAGCCGGATGTATATATGTTTTAATAAATAAATTTGTATGTCATAACAAAATATTTCTTTCCTAATTATTTTATTAACCACCATTATTTAATTAGAGAAATTATTACGTTACAGTGCAATATACCTCTCTATTTCAATATGAATTTTTTGAATTGGATATTAATTAATTAACTTAATATACAGGGTGAGTCAACCATGGAGTAAAGTTCATTACTAATTTGTTTCGGGAATTACCAAAAAAATTCAGTTCCGCCATTGTTTTTGAAGGTGGAATACTCATATTTGTTACAAACGTTCTATTGGGATAACAAAATAAAAGCATGTAACGAAATTTCAGTTAAATGCTATAGGGGGTTCAGAATAAATTTATACATTTCGACTAATTTAAATTGAAAAATATCAACTTTCTTAAATGGCACACCCTGTATATTATTATTTTTTCTGATAGGTTTTATAAAACTTTTTAACCGGCATTAAGTATGTCACATGCCTATATTTAATAGTTTGCGATTTATTTTGATTTTTGTCATTTTTATTTTTTATTACACTAACGGGACTAACGCTATAAAATAAATTTAGGCATTGGTAAATTTTGACATGTCAATTAAGCCAGCAAAAATAGTTTAATTTATTGTCGTAAGTAACGTGCAGTTGACGACATTTAATTTCGTACACTAAACTGTGACACTGTAAATGCAACTTTTTTATCTTTATTACCTTTGTAACGTTTTAATTGTTGTCATCAGTGGCGTATTTAGGGGGGGGGGGGTCCGGGGGGTCTGGACCCCCCCGTGGACTTAGTAGTAAAGAAAACTGAAATTCAAATTCATTTATTTGCAATAAATAACATGAAACATTATTTCAAATTTTCCAGATGTTTGGGGATTTCCACAGTCATTTAGTTTAATAATTGTTGAATTTTATTTTTTGTTCCGTGTTTTCTAATTCAGGTGCGTAAAATAGTATACCGTTATAACGAGTGATTTTTAATTATTTTGCTCAAGGGAGGCCATGCATTTTAAAAGCATCATGGCCGTACTGCGTAGATAAGATGACATGATTGTTTTATGACATTTACGTCTTATTTGAATTTGTGTATTTGTAAAGTTTAAAAATTGGAGAAATTTTGTAATTTTTGCAGTTATTTGAAGGTAGGTTACTATTGCTTTAACTATTATTTCTCCGGGGAGTCGTCTTTTGACTATTATAAAGTGCTATTTGCAGGATATGATTTTATTTTTTTTTTTTTTTTTTTTTTTCAGCGTATCAAGTTTTGGTGAAGCTTTGTTGCCGGATTGAAAGTTTTACAAAAATGTTTAGTGAAGCACAAAAAATTTTTATTGTTGAAAGTTTTTTTAGAAATGGAAACAAAATAGGCGGTGTGTGGAATTACTCTATGCATGACTGCTTTGATGAATTTCGAACCGACCTTTCATAATTTTCGTACTGGGTCACAATACCTAATTGATAAATTTCGTCAGACTGGTTCTGTTCAACATAAAAAAGGGGCTGGAAGACCAACGAAACGATCGAATGAGGTTATTGAAGAAGCGCGACAAATTATGGAAAATAATCCTTCAACTTCTATTAGGCATTTATCTCAACAAATTCAGCAAACGGATTTATGCTACAGTACATGTCAAACACTTTTGAAAAAGGATCTGCATCTGTACCCTTATCGTGTTACGGCTATTCATGAACTCCTTCCCAATGACGTTCCCCAAAGACTTAATTTTTGTGAATGGTTTTTAAACAATTTTCAAGAAGAAAATAGTGGTGCTTTTGAAAAAACATTTTTTACCGATGAGGCTTTATTTTATTTATCAGGCTATGTTAATTCACAAAATATGCATGTTTTTGTAGAAAGACCTCTTCATCCTCAAAAAGTTGGTGTGTGGGCAGCAATTAGTTCTAGAAGAATAGTAGGCCCAATTTACTTTGATGGCACAATTACAGCTGAGAGATATCGGATCGAAATTCTGACAACATTTATTAATGAGCTTCACGATGATGAATTGCGGGAAGGTTACTTCCAACAAGATGGCGCTACACCTCATGTAACCAGAGAAAATTTAAATTTTTTAAGTGAATTTTTTGAAAACAGAGTTATAAGCCGAAATACGCAACAAATATGGCCACCTCGTTCCTGCGATTTAACACCCTGCGATTTCTTCTTGTGGCCTTTTATAAAAAACTCCGTTTATCGAACAACAATTGAGGATATAAATGATCTTAAACGAAGGATTTCAGAAAAAATTGCCGAAATTAATAATTCTCCAAACGTATTGGTTAATGTGTCTCTGAGGGTAAGAAGAAACATCACAAGGTGTCTAGAAGTAGGAGGCGGCCATATAAAGTAGGCTTTCAAAGTAAGATAGCTCAGGATTTTATATTACATACCGTCAAAAAACATTATTTTAGGTTTTCAACGTGACAACGCTGCTTTCTTGCAAATTCGCCCTATGATTTAATCTACGCGCTACTGCTACACTATGTATACTGGGTCACAGCCGCCCTTGAGCAAAATTATTAATAATCACTCGTTACATACCTTCAAAAAACTAATATTTCAAATGCAAATATTGGCGTTTATATTTAAAAATTGCTTTATTTCTACGTTTTTTTTGAGCCGGGCTATCAAAACGTAAAATTTGTAAGTTTAGACAGTCTAAAAAAGGGCGTGGCACCTAAAAAAATTTTGCCTGCCGCGCATTTTTTTAAGGAAGATAAGTGGACCCCCCCCCCCCGTGTCACAGTCCTAAATACGCCACTGGTTGTCATCATCTTATTTAATTGAAGAAATGCCTCATTTAAGTATTATTGAAAAAGCAAGAATGATGTTTAGAAGAAATAGGGTGGTCTTATGGAAGAATAGCTGATCATTTTAGAGTACCTAGAAGTACTGTTCAAGGAATTAAAAGTAAAAAAATGGCGCTATCATCAAACACTTGAAAGGTCTGTTGGGTCAAGTTTAAATAGTAGAAAATCATCAAATGAAGAAGACCGAAATTTGGTAGAGTATTTAAGGCACAATCCATTTGAAACTGCAGTATCCGCTTAAATCCGCTATGCACAGAACAGGGTTCCTGGCTTCATCTAGAACTGCACAACGCCGAGTAAGACAATGTTTCGAATTAAGAAATCGAGCAGCTGCATCCAAACCGTTTTTAAAAAATAGTGATAAGGAACAAAGAATTGGTTTTGCTATGCAATATTTACCAGAAAATGATTTTTTTTGGCAAAATGTTATCTTTTCCGATGAGAAAACTTTTCAGTCTACATATAATGGAAGGATTCAAGTATATAGACCACCAAATTCCCGATATGATGAGAAGTATACTCAAAAAAAGCAAACCAGTGGACGTTTCTCGGTTAATGTGTGCATGGGCATGGATAAGTGTTCACGGTTCAGGTGTATGCTGGAATATTGATGGAACATTAAACAGTAATATATATCTTCAGATTTTGGAAAATGTTTTTCTTCCTTCTGCCGCGATAGATTTTGAAGGAAATAACTTTATATTTCAGCAGGATAACTGCCCTGTGCATACTGCAAGAAATGTATAACATAAATTTTAAACCACAGAATGAAATAGAGTTATTTGATAAAATAGAAGAAATTTGGGAAGGGCTAACTCCGAATTACACCAGAAGTATCATTTTGTCAATACCAAGAAGATTACCATTAGTGTTAGAATCCAATGACGCAGCAATTAAATATTATACTTTTGTAGTTTTCCTGGTATTGTTTTATAAATTTATAATTTCGCGGCTGTAATTTAAAGACAAAAATATTTAGAAATATCCATTATTAGTTATGGTAAAAAATCGTACATACAATTATTAACAGCTATGTATATAGCTGGTGTTCTGTCCAGGTATAAGCAGCCCGTTTTACCCAATTTTGATGTTATTGGGTTATGTATGGGTGGAGTGTATGAATTTATATGTCGTTAACTGTACCTATAAAAATAAAGTAGTTATGGATTTTCCTAAAAATGAATTAATTGACATAATTTATATACTGGCCGAGGCGGAAAAAATTGTCTTGTGGCAGTAAGGATTTACGGTGCAAAGTAGGGTTGCCAGGTGTCCTGGATTTGGAAGGATGTCCTGGATTTGAGGCTTAAATTTAGCGTCCTTCGAAGACCTTTGGAAGGACGCCTAATGTCCTGGATTTCTTAAATTCTTAAATGCCTATGCCTAAATTACAATAAAATTTATTTCTAAGCTTTGTAACACGGCGCCATCTTTTGTTTAATGAAAAAAATTCCGTTATATGAACTATGAACGGCAGATCGCTCTTTAGGGTTTATGGAGCGCGCGGGTGAGTTTTTTCCACTGCCGACAGAGGGAGTTTTGGTTGGGGATTCCCGGTTCCCTGAAGCGTAGTCGTAGTAGTATATTATGATAGAATTTATATCTGGTGCTGGTCGTAATTTGTTTTCGGGCTGTCAAAAGTTTTTGGGCAAGGTATAATATAATACACAAAAGTATTTTGTGTTTAAATTTTTTTTGGTATTACATAGCATTGATAGGTAAGTTGAAAGGGATTAAATAAATTGGTGCAACTTATTTTTATAATACCTATTTAATTTTTAGAACTTTCTTAATATGGATGTGGAAGATGATCCAAGATCCAACTACACCAGCAAAAAAAGCGAAACGTATAAATAAATACAGAAAAGAATGGGCAAATACATTTACTTGCCTTAAACAAGATAACGAAAAAGCTCGGTGCAACTTATGTAAAAAGTCATTTTTATTTATTCACGGAGGTTTGGGGGACAAAAAACGGCACGCAGAAGGCGCTGAGCATAAAAAACATGAGGTTGTGGTAAAACAAAATAAAACCCTACAATCATTTTTGGGACGGGAAGTTGTAAATTCTCAGCAAGAAAAAATATTGGCGGCAGAGGTTACAAATGTTTATCACACTGTCAAACATGCACATTCCTATAATTCATTGGATTGTACAATGCAGTTGGCTTCAGTAATGTATTACGATTCCCAAATTGCCACAAACACTCATTTGGGTAGAACAAAAGCAAGTTTGATAGCGTTTAATGTTCTTGGCCCAATGTCAGTAGAATCTACACTATGTGAGCTTAGCAAAGGAGTATTTTTTGGAATCTCTACAGATGCTTCTAACCATGGAAGCGCTAAGCTATTTCCAATACTTCTAAGGTACTATATTCCATCAAAAGGAGTAAAATTATTTCTTCTTGATTTTTTCGAAGACCCCGACGAAACAGCAAATGCTATTTATGCTAATTTAAAAAATATAATTGAACAAGCTGGGCTATCGTTAAACAACATGTCTTGCTACTCGGCTGATAACGCAAGTGTAAATTTTGGACGCTTTTATTCTGTGTATCAATTATTTAACAAAGAAAATAATAGAGTTCTGGCAGTAGGATGCCCTGCCCATATGGTGAATAATTCCATTAAAAATGCTTTAACAAAATGCTGTTTTGATGTAGAAACTTTAATTTTGAAAACATTTAGCAATTTTTCATCCCAAGCAAAAAGGTGCAAAGAATTAAATGATTTTTTTAATTACGTGGATCTGGAATATAAAACTATTTTAAGACATGTGCCTACCCGTTGGCTAAGCTTATTTCCAGCAATAGAAAGATTACTAAATATTTTTCCAGCAGTAAAGAGTTACTTTCTTTCCCAGAAAGAGATTCCCATCGCCCTTCAGGTTTTTTTTTCTGAAGATGATTTTATTGAGAAAAAGCTGAATGTTATTTAGGTTTTTTTCACAATACTCTAAAAATTTTTTTTGAGACGGAACAAAAACTTGAAAAAGCCGATTTACTATGCATTGAAGTTTTTAATATTTTAAAATCTCTAAGAGAGTCAAAGGATTGAAGACAATTTCTTTGGTTTTCTAGCCACAAATATTTTAAAAACTTTTTCTCCATACGAACAAAATAAAATAAAAGAATCCTTCTTGGAATTTTATAAAAACATTGCTAAATATCTTGATTCAAAATATAATTTTTCAGAAAATAATTTATTTTCAAAATTAAATATTTTTTCTCTAAAAAGCCCCTTTGACTTTGATTCAATGGTGGAAATCGTAACCAACTTATCCATAGACATAAATATTGATAATTTGTATGAAGAGTATTGTATATTAAAACCTACCCTTGACAAAGCTTGCGCTTTACCTAAGGAATCCATCATCCAAAAATGGAACAACATCTTTTTAGCTAACCCCGAAATTCATTCTTTTTTAAAAATAATACAGTTTGTGTTTTCAATATACGGGTCAAACGCTGACTCCGAAAGAATTTTTTCTTTATGCAATGCAGCCTGGAGCGACAGCCGAAATAAACTTTTGGTTGACCACGTAAAAGCAGAGCTTCAGATAAAAACAAATTTTAATTTAACCTGTAAAGAATTTTATAATATGGCAGTTAGCAACAAAAAGCTCTTGGAAGCCGTCCGTTCTAATAAAAAATATTCTGTATAATAATACATTTTTTTAAAGCATTGTTAAGTTGCACATAAAATAAATTCTGTTTTAGTTTTAAAAAAATGTCCTTTTTTATTTGCGTCAGTCCTTCCTTTTTTAAAGTTGTGTCCTGCGATTTGCAGATTTAAACCTGGCAACCCTAGTTACAAGGCAAGATCTCGAGAACGGTTTTCATTATTTTCATAAAGTTCTAGTGAGGTAATAGGGATGTGGCGGGACATATTTACCATTTTTTGTACATTTTACCCCTTTCTCAATTTTGAGGGGTGGGGGCGACTTTGGGATTTAATACGAGATGATGTATTTTTTTTGCTTAAATCCGAATCCACATAAAAAAACACATATTTAGTCAAAAAAGTTTTTGACAATGTTATTTTTAAAAGCGCGTTTCAGCTTTTGAAACTACTGACAGAGATATTTTAATAAACAAGTTGACTTTGTATGGGTTGAAAGACTGCGCGTTGGACTGGATTCAGAACCATATAGGTATTATCAAACCAGAGTTGATAAAAAAATTGAAAAAATCTTTTATAACCATTTTTATAAAAAAAATTTTAAATACAATTTTTTAATATGAGAAACTTTACCCCTTTTCTAAAATATAGGGCATAGCCCCATATCATCATCACGTTAGTTTACAAGACTAACAAAAATAAAAATACATCTAATTTTTCAAAAATTAAAAATAATTTTTTTTAATCTTCATATTACAGTTAAAATTTAAAAACTTCTTAAAAAATTTAAAACCTTTCTCTTCAAAATGTTTTAGCTCAATTTATTATCTTTATCCACAATGTTTCTTCACTAATCAAAATTTCACATTTTTAATCAATACTATATTCATATCTTAATCTCAATACAATTAATATGTTAATATGACCAGTTCGTACACCAAGTCTTCAACTTTAGATTTTCTCACGCTATGGTAGTTGTACTCATTAATTTGAGACAACTTACATTACATTTCAACTAAACTCGATGTTAGGTAAGTCCTACTAAAACTTTTATTTTATATTCATTGTTCGTTCTTAACTTTGTACTATCATTTTTAGTATTCCCTGATTATGAGTGCTTAAGCATTCGAAACATGTAGGGAGCTTTATTTACTTTTTAATTATTAAACTCTGGAGGAAGACTGCATTGTTTCATTTACATAATAATAAAATGTCTACAAGGAGAGACAGCAGTTGGGGTGTACCCCAGGGGAGGGGAGCGTTTTGGGACAACTTCTGTGTTGTCTGTGTTAATGATCTGCAGGAGGTACTAAGGCACTTATTTGCTGATAACACCTTAATTTCTGCATCTGGTCATAAGCTAAAGTTATATAATGCGAAATGCATATTAATGGACTGTCAAAGATTTACGCCTTTTTTTAAACATAAATGGTGTTGAAAATGATTTTGTTTCTGACATTAAGTTTCGCCCCCCCCCCCCCCCCGTGGCTGTACTACTGAATACAACATTAGGTGAAATGAACAATATACAGGGTGTTACTGTGATCATGTTACAAACCTCTAAGCAGCGCCGAGTGGTGAATTTTAGATTATAATTCGGGGAGGTTCACTAACGGGTTGCGAAAAAAAATGCGCCGCAGGCGAAAATTGTTTGGGTGCCACGCCCTAATTTAACCAAGAAATAACAAAATTTACAAATTAAGTGGTTTCCTAAACATTTCTATGCGTTTGAAGAGCCCAATGGATGCCCATGCCCTGATGAAGTCGCTGACGTCGCTGTTTTTACAGATATAGTTAAAAACATCATATTTAATATTTTAATATATGGCCAAAAGTTGTTAATTAAAAAAAAACAAAATAATTTAGAAATTTTAGCTTTTTATTGAACAAAACTAACTTTTTGCCATCGAAAATAATTGCGTAGGATAAATAATATATATGTAATATGTTATAAGGTTTTTTGTATCACATTGTAGTTTGTCTCTGTGTCTATTTTTATTATATTTTATGATCGTAGGCCCTTCGCGTTTCGTAGGCCCTAGGCAAGTGCCTAATATGCCTTATGGATAATCCGGGCCTGCCTCTAAGTAAATAGAACACAGCAAGAAAAAATAAAGTTCATAAGAACA
The DNA here is from genome assembly GCA_963920685.1 of Polydrusus tereticollis. Lineage (NCBI taxonomy): Eukaryota > Metazoa > Arthropoda > Insecta > Coleoptera > Curculionidae > Polydrusus > Polydrusus tereticollis. Next base: position 24,909,990 of record OY987328.1, read on the forward strand.
TGGGTCCGGAAACGCTTCGTTAGGGAGCTAAAGCCATAGGCATCGTAACTATAGATCCGACACGCCATTCATAAATGCTATAAAATTGTGATGCCAAAACCGTTTGGTGGCGAGACGCTGTGAGGAGCTAGGTGGGGCCGAGAGTGGAGATTACGCTGACTTTACATATGCATGCGACAAAACTCCAGGAAAACAACATCCGCTATGCCGAGGATTGTCGAGTCGATGCGGATGGCCACGAAAATGATGAAATCTGGGCGGATCCGTTATTGCTGCGTTGCCATACTACAGATTTTTTACAAGGTTTTAGGCAATGTTATATATTTCCCACATCATGTTAATCTAGTTAATCATGGAAGTTATTACTTTTAACATAACTACGTTTTCTGTGGCGTAAGTCTGGCAAACCAAGTGGAGGGGAGCAGCTTGTATGTTGATTTACTTTACACTGGAATACAATGATGACATCACTTATTTGTTATTGTTCAGTCCAATAGTTACGATGTCTATGGCTAAAGCCCTTTGTAAACTAGTTTTCGTTTTGTAGCTCCGGAACTACTTCAGCTAGCGCAACCAATTTTGGGACATAAATTGCTGTTATAATATATATATATATATGCGTCATTAAATAGATTTTTAACCTCTTCGTAGAACCCCTATCGCCATATCCTCTCATCATAAGAATAGTAATTCTTTCACTTTCAGTTAAAAACATTTTTGCATGTAGAAATTACAGCTTTTATGACTTTACATCAAAACTGAACTGGTGTTTTATTTATTAATAAATAAAACACAATTTGTTGGTACTTTCAAAACACGTCGTTACTTCGAAAACTACTGATATTAGGAACAAAGTATGTTATATCAAAAGTGTAACAAATTTAAAGTAAAAACCATAAATGAAAAAATATACAGGGTGTTACATTTAAAAATATAAAATTAGTTTGAATTCCAGACAAACTAAAAAGCTGGCAACAACGCTAAAATTGTTGTGGGGAAGGCTTGTCAATAAAAAAATATTAAAGTACTTGACAGGCTTCAACATTATCAGTGACCACCAATATGGATTTCATAAGTCTAGATCGACAGGACGCTATATTACCCACGTTTGGATCAACGCAATAGAATATCATGGGGAGTCCCGGGCGGTATCACTAGACATTTCCAAGATCTTTGACCGAGTATGGCTCCTAACTAAAGTGAGAGCATACAAAATATTCAAGTTTGTTCACGGCTGTCAAGCTTTCTTTAGAGACCGCCCTTTGCGAATGGTATTGGACGGATTTCTTTCAGAAACGTTTATCATCAGTGCCGGAGTTCCTCAAGGTTCTATATTGTTTCCCACCCTCTTTTTACTGTACATTAAGGATCTTTTAAAAAAAACTAAAAATCTTATATACTGCTTCGCTGACGATAGCAAACTTGTTTCATCCTTTATTTTGGATGCACGTACATCGATTGCCAATGTACATCTCTATGGACAGCAAGAGGTCTCACATCTCAACAAAGACCTGGAAAAAATTCTGTCTTGGGGTTACAGTAACCAATTAGAATTTAACGTTAAAAAAACCCAGGCGGCAGTTTTTTTCTAAAAAAGTTAATTAAAGGACCAGATATAGTCACGGTTGGACACTCGATTTCCCTGACATTATCAATTCATTTATTGGGCCTCAATTTAGATAGTAGTATGACAACGTGAATCGTTTCTTGCGCACACACACCTCTGCAGTGCTGGGCCTGGCCATAAAAAAGCATGCAGACCTGTGACTAAGGGCTTTCACCAATCTTTCAGTTTTTGTTTTTAAATACCTCATTTGCGGCACCGACGCTATTTATTTTATTTTAAAGATTTAATTAATATCGACAGCAAAAAATTGCAATGAAATAAACAGAAGTAAATCTATTATTAAAAGATTAATACGATACAAGAAACGGGAGCAATACTTATTTTTCCTCCACTTCGGCCGCTATGAATACTAAGAATATTTAGTACTTATGTTTAAAATATTTTTGGACCGCTACTGTATCAGAATCAGACAAAGTAATTTGTATTGTACCGTCTGAAATTAACCTCTAATAAATTATTTGTTTAGTCTGTTCTTCAAATTTGTGATTTGTTTTGAAACATATTTTAAAAACTATATTTATAATTGAATAAGGCGTATGCTCCATTATTTTATTTATGTAGAACCTATAGGGGAGCGATGGGTAATATCGTACACCTAAGGCTAAAAATTAATAAGTCGTAAACCGTAAATATTACAAATACAATATACGGTTAACGTATAGTCAGAGCCCTATGATCAAACACACGAGTTAACTTTTAACGTACCGTTTCCATGACAACAACCGAAAAAAGCCTACTTGTTGATTTTTCACTGTGGTTGAAACACAGGTAATTTTAAAGTTAGCGTCTAGAGTTAACTTGAGTGTTTGATCATAGGGCTGATAATGTAATAATTAAAACCCGCAATGTCATAGCCACACAGAATTGTGAAAGGTACTACATAATTTGCTGAAGGGCTGCATGTACGGAATTTGCACAAACGTTCACATAATACCGTACAAAGCGTCGGGTTACTCCGTACATTAGTTTTAAAGAAAATATTGCACTGCATCATTCATTTTGGGAGGAGAATATGTAATTTTCCATTTATGCGGCGGCGCCATCTAAATAAAATGTAGGTATCTAAAATATAAGAACATCTTATGATGTAAGATGATGTCGTAGTTTAATACCATAGACCTTTTAAAAATGCTGCCCAAATGTATGATCTTTACCCGAATTTACTTTAAAGAAATATTAAAAGAGAAAAAAAAAATAAACACATTTAATAAAAGAGACCTGCATCAATAAATAGTCATATAATAAGGCCTTATAATTCATTAGACATAAATTCAGTTAAATCGAAGCACACCTAGTTACCGCTTGCTTCGGAAGCAACAATTTTAACAATAGAACGTACTAAAACAAACACCAGGTACCAGGTCCTTGCAACGACGATGTGCGACTGATTAAGCCAAGCGCTTGTTGCAGAAGTTAAAAGAGTGGGAGGACTATGCATTAAAGTGAGAGAACTAGTAAATCCAGTTCTCTTCCTAGAAGATATCTTGTGTACGGTATTATCCGATGCACGGTATTACCCGTCGCTCCCCTAGAGTTTATAAATTGGGGTAATATTTATGGAACGCCAATATTAAGACTTATGGGTCACTGGGCCAGACTGTCGGAAATAGAGGAATAAAACCAGACGCGTGGAGAAGCAGAATTATGTTAAGGTTACATTATTTTATTTTTTCCATGATTACTGCCAAAAAAATACTAGTGGTATATAGTATCTAGTATATTTAGTGTCTTGTACTTGTATCAGAATAAAATTGATAATTTAGGGAGAATGCAGTAATAACCATCACTGCTTAATGCTTGACACTGTATGATATAACAAAAACATAATGGCGTGAAAAAGGCATTCACAAATAAATGCCACCTTCGAAATAAATTAAACAAAAGGGTAATTTTCGAAAAAAACATCGTTACAGTTATAGCTCGACACATTTATTTGTAGCTACTGAAATAATGCGGATAAAAAACGTTCAGTGGTTTGCGATGTTACCTATTTATAATTTAATAATTATTAGCGAATAAACCCTGGAGTTAAATGTATTTATTGAAAATAAATTATAGCTTGAGCTCCGAGGTGGGAAGATAATAGAAAAGGAGTCAATGTACGACAGAGATAAAGTAATTATTTTCGGAGCCAACGATGTAATAATAAAGATGCAATATAATTCGCATGTAAACGTACGTATCGCCCTTAATAAATCCACGAAAATGTAACAAACAATTCGGTACTCTTCGACCGATAAAAAAATTTGTAACCAGCAATGCGTCGATCCTATATCCGCTGATAAGAAGTAATGGTTAACGTATGCAAATGACATGTGATAAAGTACTTCTCAACATATTTCGTTCGGCTCAATGACTCCAATAACTCATAAACTCAGCTTTCACTTTTGTAGCGACGTATTAACACACATTTATTTTTAATGCCAGTTTATAATAACAATAGATAGGTACATTACTTGATTTGTTATCAAAATAAACCTTCCTAATACTAACCGGGGTAATTTTGTACCCCAACTTGATTTTTTTCATGAAAAATCAAGATAATTTCGTTTTCGTTAATCACGCGTGAAAATCCTTTTAGAAATGCTAATTAGACGATATTCCTAACTTAGTTTTTGAAATGAAATTAGCTTTTAAACAATACTAATATTTTTTGAAAGGTCTATAGTGTCTGGGGTACAAAAATACCCCAGTCCGTAAAAAATTAACCTTTCTAATACTAACCGGGGTAATTTTGTACCCCAACTTGATTTTTTTCATGAAAAATCAAGATAATTTCGTTTTCGTTAATCACGCGTGAAAATCCTTTTAGAAATGCTAATTAGACGATATTCCTAACTTAGTTTTTGAAATGAAATTAGCTTTTAAACAATACTAATATTTTTTGCAAGGTCTATAGTGTCTGGGGTACAAAAATACCCCAGTCCGTAAAACTTGTGGGCGCGCAAAAACTCTTTTCTGTTGTTGTAGACAGGTATTTTCCTGCAAATTCTTAGTTCCGCGAGTTCGGTCGTAGAATGTAATTTTATTTTTATTACGTCTACCGTTGGTGCAACATTGACTTTGTGTGAAGTGTTACCCAAAATTGTTACAAATTAGTTTTTGAAATCGTAATAAAACTTGACTTGGTGAGTTGTATAACTTCTTTTGCATTTTGTTTTTCGTTGCAACTTTTTTTTGATTTTTTTAGAAAATGGCAAGTAGAAAACCAAAAAACCCCAGCAAATTGACAGACGAAGAACTACAACTATTTCACGAGGGATATCTGGAATTAGATGATGGCTTGCCCCTTTTTGAGGATTCATCTGACGAGGTAGATTTGGTTGAGGAAATGGATTTCGTGTCGGACGTTATCGATGCAACGGAAGTTGCAGCTCACGATGATGATCATCATGACGTCGCCGATGATAGTTTGATGCCTGCGTGTACTAGCAAAGACGGTTCGACCTGGTATAAACGACCAATACGATCTACGAAATCGACTACCAAGAACATCATAAGACATGGTCTTGGACTCACGGAATACAGTAAAAACTTTAAAACCATGGTAGAGGTATTTGCCCTTTTTCTAACCGATAATATTATGGAGATAATCGTTGAAGAAACAAATGAAAAAGCTATTTTGGAATATGAAAAATGGAACGAAAAACATCCAGAAAATCAAAAAGTATGGACTCCCACAGATTCCGTTGAAATAAAAGCTTATATAGGACTTCTATTATCCCAAGGAGCACTGAAAGCCAGAAAAGAGCCGGTTGAAATGTTGTGGATTTCAGATAAGTGCTATAGTAGACCAATTTTTCCTGCGACCATGTCAAGGGACAGATTTATTGCCCTTACAAGATGTATACGGTTCGATGACCTTGCAACAAGAGCAGAACGAAAAGCAGTAGATAAGTTAGCGCCAATTAGATGCATATTTGACATATTTGTTGATAATTTCAAACGCATGATGTATCCAGGAACTCATATGACTGTCGACGAACAACTTCTCGACTTTCGAGGTCGTGCGCCATTTAGAGTTTACATGAAGAGCAAACCGGACAAATACGGAATAAAACTTTGGGCTTTGTGTGACGCTGCAAATGTCTATACCCATAACCTTCAGGTATATTTAGGTAAGCAGAATAATATTGTAGAAAATAATCAGGGTGAAAGGGTAGTTCTTGATATGGTAGAACATTTGTCTGATGGGTATGGAATTACAACAGACAATTTTTTTACATCTAAATCTTTGGCCGACAAGCTCTTAGCTAAAAACTTGACACTTTGTGGTACAGTACGTAAGAATAAAACTTTTATTCCAAAGGAACTTCTTCCGTTGAAAACTCGTCCATATCCCTCAAGTATCTTCGTTTTTACCAAGGACCACACATTAGTTTCCTATTCAGCTGACAAAAACAAGGCTGTCATTTTATTATCGACTGAACATGTTTTAGACGAAGATAGTGATGAGGCCAACTCGTATAAACCTGAAATAGTTCTTCACTACAATATTACTAAAGGAGCCGTTGATACCGCGGACAAAATGGTCAAGGAATACACTACGCGAAGAATGACAAACAGATGGCCAATGGTTATTTTTGGTCATCTCATTGATACCGCAGCTCTAAATTCCTTTATTTTATGGAGACTAAAGTATCCCGATTGGAACAAGTCATATCTAGATGCTAGGCGCAAATTTCTCCTATGCCTTGGAAAAGAGCTTGTAAAGGATCAAATACGTAGAAGATTTGGTAACAAGGATAGGATCCAGCAACTAATCCGCGATCACATGATCACTGTGGTTCCCGAGTTAGGCGGCCCTCATGTACCACCTTTAGCGAAGAGATCATCTGGTCGTTGTGGTATTTGTACTCGTCAAAAAGACAGAAAAACCCGCAATAAATGCGAGTCCTGTAAAAATTTTGTTTGCCTAGAACATAGTGAGAAAAAAGTTTTTTGTGGACAGTGCAAAATTTAAAAATTGTTTTATTTCAAAAAATGTTATGTTGTTTTTTTGGGATACCATTTCTTATTTGTAAACTTTGTTATATAATAAATATTTTGTTCATATATTTTATTAATTGCGTTTGATTTAACATCAAATATAAGATACTATAGAAAATTTAGTAAAAAATCAATAAATTAGCTGGGGTACAAAATTACCCCAGTTAGTACTTTACGGGGTATGAAGTCAGTCAGTATTAGGAAGGTTAATAAAGTGTCGAATTAAGGTTTTCTAGAAACAATTGATTATTAGGATATTTCTCAAAACTTTTTAGATACAGGTAAACAGGCACTTGCTTATACTTATAGCTTATATAAATAGTAAACATATTCGAAATAGTTGAAAGTACTTATCTATTTTTAACTTTGAAACATGTGCAACAAGTTAATATTAAAAGTATGTGGAGACCTTGGGAATCTTCAGCTAATGCTATATCTAGCTACCCGACACATTCCAGGAAGCATTTATCTTCTGACGCCGAAGTGATCGTGAAAAATGTATGTGGATCGTTATTAAAGAGCGGCCACCCTAAAGTAATTGCCATTAAAAATACCAGTGAAATGACGAAAGTTCCATTATCGACGGTACGAGATATTATGCTAAAAGGACATTTTAAAAGAAAAGTTCGCAAAGATACCGGAAAAATGAAGTGCCTAGATGATTGTGATCAAAATGTTATTCGCAGGAAAATATACCAAATGTATCGAGAAAATGTTGTGCCCACGTTAGATTCTTTAAAAACACGGTTAACAACTGACTATACAACGATATCATGTAGCAGGACATAAGTCTTCATCGCGCTTTGCAAGAGATGGGATTTAAGTATAAGACAATAAACAAGAGACAAATTATTATGGATTCTGAAAGATTAAGAAAAATGATATTTCTGTACCTTAGGGAAATAAAAAAAGTTTAGATCCGAAAAACGTTCAATACTTTATCTGGATGAAACGTGGGTTGACACTCATGAGACTGTCAAAAAGGGATGGGTTGATTTAACTGAAAAATGTTAAAATAAAGCCCCTTCAAATAAAAGAAAATGAATAACAATAATTCATGCAGGTTGGGGGAATGGATGGATCCCTAATTGTTTATTACTGTCTGCAAAAAATTTAAAGGATTCAAGTCTGAACTATCATCAAGATACCAAAAATGAGAACTGAGAATAGCACACCTACTCTTAGTGGCAGTGTAATAGAGCTAATAAAGAAAGTTTTCGGTAAATTCCAGATGAAAGTTATTATAAATGTGGATGATAGTGATAGCGAGACTGAATTAGGAACAGACTAAAACGTTTTATAATTACAAAATAACCTTTTGTGTATATACGTAAATATATTTTTTAAGTAGGTACATTAATTGTTATTATTACTTTTGCCTAAATGCGTGCGAAAAGTTGCCCTTTTCCGGACGTTTTTTTTTTTTAATTATGTTTTATGGCTTTGGTTTACACCAAATTTTTTTCAATTAAAATTGGCTGAGATTTTGCATTTTTACAACACAAGTAACTATATTAATCTAGTGTTTATTCAATAGTTTATAATGTTATACTTAAGGTTTTGTGTTTTTTTTCTCTCTCTTATTTTTTTCCTTTTTCTTTTCTTTTTCTTTTTTCTTTCCTTTTTTGTTTCCTTTTTTTTCGTTTTTCCTTTTGGGTATTAGATCTTCTTTTTCCTTGTCTATTTTTTGATAAATAAATTATTTTAATTATATATACACTATTGGACAAAAGTAGAGCAACAAAGTGCTTTTATTTGTTTGCATCTAAAAAATTAATTATATGATTGTGATCTCCAGCTAATTTTAATAAAATATTATCCCCGCAATATTAGTAATATTTCACAATATTTTGGTACACTTTAAACAAAATGATGGTAGAGAAATATTTATGATTATAAAAATCGACGAAATGAAGTGCGACAAAAGTAAAGCAACAAATTGTGTCAACAGTATTTTATTTTACCTATTACGATAAAAAAACATTAAACACATTTAATAATTACAATAGCTAAAAGTATTATGTTAATAGTTAATAGAATATCCATTATTTTTTATTACTTGCCGACAACGTCGCGGCATTGAGGCAATCAGTTTTTGAACAGTATTTTCGGAAAGGTTTGTCCAAACTTCATTGATTTTATTTACCAATGATTGTTTATTTGGAAATAATTGTGTACGAATTCCACGTTCAACTTCTTCCCATAGATTTTCAATGGGGTTAAGATCTGGGGATTGTGCCGGCCACTGGCCACTGCAAACCCCGAACGTTATTTTCTTAAAACCACTCTTGAATAATTCGTGAAGCGTGTTTTGGATTGTTATCCTATTGAAAAATAAAACCCAACGGCATTTCCCACTCTGCATAAGGCAACATTACATTTTGCATTACATCTTTATAGACAAATCGATCCATGGTGTCATTAATGACGTTTAAAGGACCCACCCCATTCCATGAGAAAGAACCCCAAAGAAAAACACTGCCTTTGCCATGCTTAACTGTGGGTGTAACGTATTTAGGATTAAACCTTGTATTGATTGGCCGTCTTACACGCTTCACCATCAGAATTGAAAATTTTATAACGCATTTCATCGCTAAATAAAACTTTTTTCTTGTTCATACTCCGACGCAATATCCACAAAAAATAAATGTTTGGGCGGGAATTGTAGGACATTTTTTATGGAAGGCAACCTTACAGCAGTAACCTATTTGGACTTACTACAAAATCGAATTGAACTTGCACTAGAAGAAGTTGTACGCGAAAATCAGGAGATCTGGTATCAAATGGATGGTTGTCCTGTCCATAATTTTCTCATGGTTAGTTGCAAAATATTTTTAACGGAAATATTATTGAACCACGGCATCTAATACTTTGGCCAGCTAGGTCTCCTGACCTTTCGCCAAACGAGTTATTTCTGTGAGGTCACTTAAAAAACTTTATTTATAAAATGTAAAATTTGAAAATCTAGATCAGTTAAAAAACTGTATTTCGTTAGAATGTGACAGAATTTCTCAATATCAACTAGGATATTGTTTAGCTGTTAATGGAGGGTTGTTTTAACATTGAATTAACTAATGCTTTTTTGAAAATCTGTAGTCCTAGGTATGTTATGTTAAATTGAAGGCTAAGTGAGAAAAACAAAATGGTGTATTTTATTTTGGATGCGTGATTGGTAAAACGAAAATGTGTCTTTAATGAGAAATAATCTTTATTTGTTATGTCCAAGCTTTACGTCAATTTTTGACAATAGCGTCATAGAAATTATTTGCTGCTGTTTGCTGTATTACCTAAACTATGAAAATTTCGTAATTTTGCCACAACATTTAATTGAATAAGTTAGGATTGGTTCATTAAAATTTATTCAAACTTGGCACATGGGTTTATTATATCGACTTCTTCAAAAAATTACAATACAATTTTTGTCTAAAATGTACAGGGGAGCCAATACTTAGTCACCTCAAAATTTACATGGAATTTCCTGTGTTCAACTAAGCCATGCATCACCCGGTATATTGTTGCAATACAAAAGGCCTAGAACCACAAGAATAAATAACAACCAGAAGGATAACAGAAAGAGAGATCCGATGCGATCTTCTATGACCTTGGCAGCGCGTGATTTATGAAAAACCGGGGCCGGTCTCAGGTATATTACCAAATATTTCATCGTTGCCTGACAGGACCGTCTTTGGGTTATAATTATGGTCAAATAATACATAATATTAGATGACTATCCTCAAAATGTGCTCCGCAGACTCGGAAGTTATGCGCCTTTTTAAGATCAGTTAACAAATCCTCTCTTTGGCAAGCAATAGCCCCAAGACTTAGATCTACAACGAATAAAAAAAACAAAGTTAATTTAAAATTGTGTCATATCGAAAGAATATTTAAGGGATGCGTGACATGTAAAGTGGGAACTTTTATTTACATAGATTACTATTGAGCAATTTTGTGTCTACTGTAGTCTATTAGGCCGAAATGCATTGAAACCACTTATTAATCGCGAAACTTATATATTTCCCAAACAATAATAATACAATACACGTTCTGTTCGAATTACCAAAACAGACTACTTTCCTTTTCATCTATAAAAATATATTATGTAAACTCTTTCGTGCTGAGTCAGCTCCCTTTTGTGATGTATTTGCCACCGCATGGACCACACGGCCATCCTGGATTGACGCTCGTCCCGAGCGTCCCTTCCATTGTAAACCTAAAATAAGCATAACATTTTTATTTATTTTGGACGCATGAAGTACCTAAGCCATTGAGGGCGAACCTTTGCCTATGAGGGCGAACTATTGCCATTGAGGGCTAACTTTGCCTTTGAGGGCTAACTTTTGCCATTGAGGGCGAACTTTTGCCTGTGAGGGCGAACTATTGCCTTTGAGAGCAAACTAATGCCATTGAGGGCGGCCTATTGCCTTTGAGAGCAACTATTGCCTACCTTATCGATGTTGGAACTCGAATGGTTTTATATGCTCCACACCAACCACTCCTTCATATGGTCGACTGGATCTCTTTGTAAATCTGTCTTCTCGAACTCTATACCTGTCATTAGGTAAGACTTCCACTACTTTAAATGGACCACGAAACTTTGGTAACAGCTTTTTACTTTCATCGTTGGCGGGGAAAGACGTTACTTTTGTTAAAACTAGGTCCCCTACTTGAAATATTTGTGGTGGTCTTCTGCTCTCATTAAATTTAGTATTCTGTTTCATACGATTTTCTTCTAATCTTTTAGCTGTATCTGCTCTAATTTTTGTCACATTAACTGTAGTTTCATCGTTACTGGATTCATGCCTGTCAATGTCTGTATGTAGCTGTATACCCAATAAGAGTTCTGCGGGCGTGTTTTGAGTAATGCGGTGTTTAGTACTGTTGATGCCCTGCTGAACACTTGCTATTGTAGTGTCCCATTTGTTCTTGCTTACATTTGCTCCGGACGTTGCCAACGCATCTAAGATCGTCTTATTTGTTCTTTCACATTGTCCGTTTCCTCTAGGCAAGCCAACAGCCGTAGTGAATAACTTAATGCCTTTTGTTTCGAGAAACTCTTTAAAACTCTTTGAGGTGAAAGCTGCCCCTGCATCTGCAATTAGCCTCCGTGGATTTCCGAAGGTTGTAATTAACTCACTTAATTTTTCAATTACATATTTTGCTGAAGTGTCAGGTACTGCCCTTATATGAACAAATTTTGAAAATCCATCCACTATCACTAATAGATACTTATTACCACTTTCAGATATTACAAACGGCCCTAAATGATCTAAATGGAGCGTGTGGTGTGGTCTAGCATACTTGGGTATAGAGTGTAGGTAACCTGCTTTTTTCCCTCCGCGTTCCTTATGGTATAGGCAAGGCAAGCACGAGTTGATATATTTTGTCACAAATCGTTTCATTTTTGGAAACCAAAATTTTTGTTTTATGCGTTCTGTTGTTTTGTCCACTGCGAAGTGACCTATATCGTCGTGATTGCCCTTGACTATCTGCCATTTACAGTTCTTTGGTACTACCAATCTACGACCGAATGACGTAAGTTTGTACACCTTATTACCTCTTAAGTCATAATTTTTAAATATATCTCTGTTATTATTTTCAGGATCACCACTTAACAAGATATTCCTTATTTTAACAATATCCTCATCTTGGTTTTGCGCCTCTCTTAAATAGTCATTTTCGTCAATTACTAAGATTTGCTCCTTACAAGATTGATTTTCAAAATTACGACTCAATGCATCTACATGCTGCATTTGAGTTCCACTTTTGTGTTGTATTTCAAAAGAAAAATCTTGTAAAGATAGAACCCATCGGGCTATTCGTGGGATAATAGTTTGTTTATTTAGCGCATTTTTGACAGCGTTACAATCTGTAATAATTGTAAATTTATAACCTATTAAATAATATCTAAAACGTTCTAGTGTTTTAACAATTGCGAGCAGTTCTAGTTCAAACGAGTGGTAGTTTTTTTCCGCTTCCGTTGTTTGCTTACTGAAAAATGCTATAGGTTTCTCTTTATTTTCCACTTTCTGAACCAAAATTCCTGCAAATCCGTCGCGACTGGCATCCGTGTATACTACCGTATCTAATTTTGAATTGAATATAGATAAAACTGGTTTTGTACAAATTTTTGCTTTTAGTTCGTCTACAATTTGATTGTGACTTTCCTTCCATTGCCAACGCGACTGTTTTTTTAATAGTTTTGTTAACGGAGCAGTTATTCGAGCAAAATTTTCTATAAATTTTCTAAAATACCCAACCAAACCTAAAAATTGCCGAAGCTGATGCTGATTCTTGGGAAACGGGAAATTCCGTACCGATTCAGTCTTATTTTCTGACGGGGTCACTTTATTTAATGAAATATTGTAACCTAAATAAGTTATCTCTTCATTTAGGAAAGATGACTTATTTATTTTTAGCGTAAGACCATATTCTCGAACTATTTTCAGTACGTTATTTAACATTTCCAACCCATCCTCTACAGTCTTTGATGGTATAAGGATATCATCTAAATAGGGGATTACGTTAAATTTTCTAACAGGTGCAAAAACTTCATTCATAAACTTTTGAAATACTGTTGGGGCATTACATAACCCGAAAGGAACACGAAGATATTCGTACTGCCCTTCGGGTGTAATAAAAGCAGTATAAGGAACAGATCTAGGGTCCATTGGTATTTGATGATACCCTAATGCCAAGTCAAGACTTGTAAAATATTTATAATCGCATAAATTGTCAACAATTTCTTCTATTATTGGCATCGGATAGTTATTTCTCTTTACCGTAATTTTATTGAGGGAACGGAAGTCAACTACTAACCTCCTGGTACCATCTGCTTTATTAACTAGAAGTGCTGGGCTAGCATAAGATGAGTTGCTTTTACGGATAATTTTAGCTTCTAATAACTGGTTTATCATATTTCTTAATATTTGTTTATCCTTTTCGTTAAAACGATATGCCCGATGAGTTACCGGCTTATCGGTAGTTAATTCAATTGTTAATGAGATCGAGTGCGCTTTACCAAGATTATTAAGGTCGGAAAACATACAATCTTCATATTCTAACAACATGTTACATAAAGTATTTTCTTGTTGTTCAGAGAGCTCACCTTTTTTTACATCTTTTATCCATTCTGGTTTACCTTCTTTACTTTTAAAACTAAGATTATCATCGATGCGATAATACATAATGCTCCTATTTTCAGTAAAATTTCTCCCGATGAGGACATCGTCATCTAAGTTCGTATCATTGATAATATAAAATGTAATATTTAGTTCAACTAGATCAACTTTGACTTGAGCTTCAACATACTGAGATACAATAGTTCCAAATCCTAAGAACCCCGATAACGTAATGTCCTCCTCGAGTGATTTTATTTCTAATCTAAACTTTTTTACTATTTCCAATTTTATCAAGGAACAGGCACTCCCAAAGTCTATAAACGCTTGAATTTTATTACCATTAATGTAAACTGTCTTAGTAAATTTTGAAGAATTATTTTTATTGTCTATTAACTTAACATTTTCACTTTTGTATCCCTTTGTCTTAACAGATCTGTTAAATTGTTCAGACCCTGCCGGTTCTAACTTATGTTTATCGGAGTTTTTTTTGTTTAAACAGTTATATTCAATATGACCCTTTTTTTACAAAAATTGCATATTTTATTTTTATGCCTACACTCACTTCTATCGTGGCCGTTTTTACCACAAGCCATACATAATAAAGGCATTCTAATTCTTGAGGCCCCTGTATAGGTTTTACAAAAACTAGTACTCGGCTGGGAGTTATCTGGTAACTTAATCTTAGGTTCCGCCGAATATATTTTGTTTTTCAGATAAGCTGCTAATTTATTCGGATCTTTGATATTTGATGCTTCTACCGCGGAAGTAATATTTGTATCATTTATTGCCCCAATGATTAAAGATACCTTATCAGAGTCTGAAAAATTTACTTTTAATTTATTTATTTTAGCCACGTGCCTAAAACAAAATTCATATAATGCGCAACCTTCCGTAGGTCTATGATTCGCTAGATCCATTAATAATTCATACGCGTTACGTGAACTACGAAAAGTACTCTTTAAAATTTGCATCCACTCCTCCCAAGTAAACTTTGACCACCCTAACTCGCATTGTATATAACTATCATACCATATTTTAGCTGTACCTTTAAGTTTATTTAATGCCTGATATATAATAAAATTTTCTGACCACTTATAACTCTGAGCGTTATATTCAATAATATTAATCCATTCCGTAATTTCCATACTCCTCGGATCGAATTCTGGGATAAGCGTTGTAATATTTGTTGCCGTTGGCTGCAAATTACTCGACCCATTAAGAAAATCATTTTTACTTACAGATTTCCTTGTGTGCCTTTTTTTTGCTTTCTTACATTTGTGTAGTTTCCCATTGTCGCTACTACTGTCGCTATCGCTACCACTGCTGCTGCTATCACTGGATGTCGAAGAGGTATCCCTTCTTCGAATCGGAGGCGTATAGGAACGCTTATTTTTGGATCTACTTTTTCTTTTTGGCATTTTGCATAGGTATTTTAAATCACCGTCACCGCACACACAGTTCAACCACTTCTGATGTAGTCTATTAGGCCGAAATGCATAGAAACCACTTATTAATCGCGAAACTTATATATTTCCCAAACAATAATAATACAATACACGCTCTGTTCGAATTACCAAAACAGACTACTTTCCTTTTCATCTATAAAAATATATTATGTAAACTCTTTCGTGCTGAGTCAGCTCCCTTTTGTGATGTATTTGCCACCGCATGGACCACACTACGTACAGTTGCGTTGATTAAGATTCTGACATCAATTTGACATTTTATGACATTTATGTGTAATTTAGTAGGTTAAGCTTTTACCATTTAATATAGTATGTGGTATAATTATTAAAAATATGAGTGACAGAGTGAAATTGCCACTTTTTGGTATATTTTCTGTATATTTATAATTTTATTAAGACAACACAAAGGTATGGAAGATTCAGTAGAAACGTATACCTTCGAAAATTGAACACACTTAATACACTTATAATGTAGATAATGAATAGGCAGAAAAGTAATAGGTTCAATATAACGAAATGCTGTTCGGAATTTAATTTCCGCACTATACCTCTAAATATAAAATTATCCTTACCTTTTGGGATCACTTGGTAATCTAGAAAAACTTAGATTTGGGGAATTGCAACTTTTATTACCACAATTCTTCACACAACAAACATTGTGGGATTTGGATTTATTCTCCATATTTTGAAAAGTTTTAATAAAATACTACGGCACTGGCAGAACAACTTATCGCCACACTAGTCGTCGCGGCACTGGCCGATAAGTTCTTCCAATTTCTTCCAAAGCCCGAGCGGCAAAATCTACCTAAATATCGGATCTCTCTTTCTGTAATCCTTCTGGTTGTTATTTATTCTTGTGCTAGAACTATCTGCTGGATACTTTTTGAATAATTGCAGCTGCAAACAAACATTGGTTTGATGATTGTCCTACCTCGTTTAAATTCGTTGACCAAAGTGTCAGGATCGTGTAGGAATATTATATAGAAGTTTCTAGGTTGGCCGGTAGGGGTCTTATCACAAATTTTAAATTTAAAAAATAGGGGTTCCGCTTAAAATTTGCCTAGTTTAGGTGTATCGAAAATATTTGCATTAGAAAATTCGACATAATTGGTGGGGGAGGCAAACATTTAATTGTAAAAACATTGATAACTCCGGTTTGGTTCGATGGAATTCAACGACTTGGTCTCGTTGTAAAGAACTTTTTTTTTGTTTTATTATTCGTATTATAAATCCCTTCTTTCTTTAACTTTTCAATGCAATGTAAAGGTATATTTATTTTTAGATAGTTAAAAAAAACGCAAGTTCACATCTTACTTCTAGACTAAGATATGAACATATTCAGGGCGTCCGGAAAATAATAATTGTACAACGTTTCATGATCGACTTCTGATGTCAAAATAGGTCGATTTAAGTGAAGTTAGTTATATCCGAAATCGCTTCGTTTAGCCAGTTATGGGCGTCAATGATCTTTTTTGGTTTTTCCCAAATTTCTTGAAAACGTGTTAATCGATTTTGAGTCTTTTTGGCGTATAGTCTAACAGTTCCTTCTGATTTTTTTCTGTCGTCATCAACCCAGATATTTTTATTGGGTAAATAAATGTATTTAGAAGAAGCTTTTTTTTTATCAAATAAACTTTTTTTGTTGGATGACCAGTTTTGCCCGAAAAGAAAAATTTCAATTACCTACATAGCTTGACTGTAAAATGAAGGAAATGAATAAATGCTAGAAGCAATGCATGTACTTAAAAAAAATAAGAAACTAAATAAAACACTAATACTAATTAAGTAACTGTGCAAAACGGTCGCCATTTTTCTGAATACGCACTTATTAACATATTTTAAAAAGTGAAATAGGACTCTATTTGATGTCGCTGGATTATTAAAAAGGTTGCCTGCATCTAAAATTCGCGCCATCGCAATAGTATTGTGTCTTGTAAACTTCTTTTTTAAGGGCGCCCCACAAAAAGAAGTCACACATATTTAAATCTGAAGAACGTGGTGGCCATCTTAAACTGATGCATGATGGATCATTGCCTCTTCCAATTCATCGGTGTAAATATTCCCGAAGAACAACCTAGCAATTAAGAATGTTGCTCTTATTTTAGTAAACACTAGACAAATTATTAAATTCCATAGCAATAAGGTCACTCGGAAGATTAATGTCGGGCAAAACCGGCCATCAAACAAAATTATTTCAAGAGATAAAGAAAGCCTCTAAATACATTCATTTAGCTAAGAAAAATACTTAGGTTGTCATAACTTTAATGATAGAAAAAATTAGAAGGAATGTTTACATGTGACGACACATTTATATCATTTCTGCTTATCTATAGCTGAGAAAACGTCACTTTGTAGTGTTAGACTATACATCTAAAATCACTGAAATCAATTTTATTTACAACCATGCACGTAATAATAATATCTTTGAAAGGTGAAAAGTTGACGCTCTTTGACTTTTACTTCCACCCGGTTGAAAAGTGCTCAAAGAAAAATTATTATTTTTTTGTAATTTTATTAAAAATCGATGTCTCCGAATAATATACGAACACACCAACATAGACACTGTAATACGTTTATACTGTGTGAAAGTGAAAAGTGAAATTGACATTTCGCTTTTAATAATAATTTTAATAATTTTAATTCGAAATAATAAGAAGTGGATGAAGGGGTTGTAAATAAAATAGTATATAAACCTCGTTGTAAAGTTTCATTACCGTCTCGAGATTAACGACTCTCTCGACAGTAATAAAACACTTTCCACCTCGGTATGTAATATACTATAGCATGTTTTCAAGAAATTTGGGAAAGACCAAAAAACATTTTTATCTTTTACCACCGGCTAGACGAAGCAATTTCGAATGTCACTGCTGAATAATTTCTTTAAGGCGCTCTGCGAGCGGTGCGTGTACACAGTACACGATTTACGTTGATCTTGAATCTTTACAGATTATGTTCGTTGGAGAAAATGGCCTCAGGGATGTCGTTCCAGAGTGATAACGTTCTCCAGACGAAAGAATCCTTGAACAGTGTCGCTCGAGGGACACTAAGCTGAAGCACGTACGAGTGATCTGCAGCGGCTTATCGTGTATTTCTACCATGCACCGATCTGGATGGAATTAAGCGGGCAACCTCGGTTAAGCACTTGCCATAAAAATATTTGTAAAGAAGGCTCATAAGTCGTCAACCTGCCTTCGATGTTCTAAGCT
Organism: Polydrusus tereticollis; assembly: GCA_963920685.1. Lineage (NCBI taxonomy): Eukaryota > Metazoa > Arthropoda > Insecta > Coleoptera > Curculionidae > Polydrusus > Polydrusus tereticollis. Next base: position 24,928,396 of record OY987328.1, read on the forward strand.
TTCTAGGTTGTTTTTCAGATCATGGTCGCCGATCAAGCGAATAGTTCTTTTTCGAATGGAATTGAGCAATCGTAGGGTATGATTAGGAGCAAAGTCCCAAATATATGAGCAGGACTCGCAGCAATGCGATGGTCGAATTTGGACTTTATAGCGCGTCAAAATCTGCTAGGGCGTATAGAGGTTCTTAGTTCGGAAAATTATCATATGGTTCTGCGAGTTTGCCTTAGCTATGGCCGCAATGTGACTATGCAAAGACATATATGACTATGCAAATTGACACCCAGCTATATCTGGTTTTTCAACATCTGTCTGCTGTCGTCCGCGAAGCTATATATAGGATATTTAGTTGTTTCCAAAATTATGTTAATGTATCTATAGTAAAAAGAGGGTGGGAAACAATATAGAACCTTGAGGATCTTCAGCATTCATGTTAAACGTGTCTGAAAGTAATCCGCAGAGAACGGTCTCATAAACAGCTTGACAACCATGAACAAAATTGAATCGGAATTCCGTTTGCTGTTACTTTAGTTAGGAACCCCTCATGCCAAACTCGGTCAAAGGCCTTGGAAAGTCCACTGCTACCGCCCGGGATTCCCCATGATGTTCTATTGCGTTGTTCCAAACGTGGGTAATATAAGCGAGAATGTCTTCTGTTGATCTAGATATAGACCTATGCAATCCATACTGGCCGTCACTGATAATGTGAAGCCTTCCAGGTACTTTAATAATTTTTCGTTGATAGCCTTCTCCATAACTTTTGATATAAGCGAAAGCAGTGCAACTGGACGATAGGTTGATTGGCAAGGTCTTCTTGCCTCTTTAGCCTCGTAAGAAGACAATATTCCTGGTTTGAAATATCTGAATTTAGCATATATCCTGAGAGGCGGATAGGAAGGAGACGTTTATTTCCGTGGCCAGCGAGGTCACCTGATCTAACTTGCTCAGCATATTAAGGAGAAACTCGGTTTTGCGCCCCCTAGCTGCTAACCTAGAAACTTAAAAAATATCTCCAGCGATTTCTCTTGTCTACTTTTACAATAAATATTTTTTTGTCGAAGTTTCTGAGATACGCCCGGCGCCAAATTTTAGTGACGTACCTGGTATTTTCGTCACCTTTTCCTCTTCCAGAAAAACGATTTGAGTCGCACCATAAATTCCAACTTTTTCCATATTTCACTTTTATTCGAAACGCTTATGATTCAGCAACTGCCAAACAATGAGCTTTTGTCAAAATAATTTGTAACTATAGAGTTTTCATCAATTGGGAGGAAACCTCATAACCACATATTATTATTATAATGTAGATGTCGCTGTCGTACATATTATATTGCTCTTAAACCGAACCACCTTTATATCAAACAATAAACGGGTTTATATATTTTTCATATTTATATTTGCTTACTCTTATTTTCGGCAGTAGGCAGTCACAGAGGTTGTATTCACTTCCTTATATCCAGGTACCTACAGTGTTGTTTCTAGGTAGGTACGGCTTAATACAATTTCAGGAAATGAAAGTAAAAGCACACCGCCTCGCTGCGCCGTGTCTAATTTGTTAATTTATTATTCAAAAATATTTGCACAAAAGCATTATGCATACCTAGCGTATCACTAGAAGAATAGTGTGTAAAGCCCTTTACAAGCTAATCGACCTAAATCCTTTTTCCAATTTGCAAAAATCCTTTTGTACTTTTCGCTAGTTAAAATCGACTTTCTCGTTACTTTCAGCATGAAAATTGCATACAATACAATTTTATACAACAAACAAATAATGCATTTCTTTTTCTACCTGAGTGAATATATTTCTAAGACCAAATACTGGTTGCCTTTTAAATTTTACAAATTTGCATGCCGCTGCATGTTGCAGCTTAGAAATTTGCATATCAAAGAATTGGTTCTGTTTATGTAGGATTTTTTATGGTCATATGCAACCTATTTTTTTGTATTTGAAGGGTTTCCCACAAAAACCTACTAACATTAAAGAAAAGTATATTTTTCAGGATATCTCTGTACTCGTAAAATTAAATATTTATGTCCAAAATTTCTGGGTTCTCCCATATGACGTAGAAACTTATAATTTGGCAAGGAGGAAAAAGTCATCCCTAATAACACCTAGGGGTGAAAAATGATAGGTATCAAATCAGGTCAAATCAAAATAAGCTTTATTATCAGAAGTTTAAAAAAACGACTTGTTGGCAAAGCAGTATAAAGAAATTAAAATGAAAATCTCTCAAATCCAAATCAGAACCTAATATAATTATTCAACAATCATTAAAGAATCCAAAAATATCAGATTCAATTAAAAATATGTTAGGGCACGTAAAACGTTAAATCTAAGCAACAGGAAGACAAAGTTAATTATAAAAAACACAAACAAGATGTAGTAAGATTCAAAATATGTCATTAAACATTAAATAAGATATTCATATCACATTACATTCTCCAAAAAATACTCCTCTAAAGTGTAATGAGCTTTTAACATCAGAAGTTTCTACACAACACTAATATTTTGCAATTTGCCTAATAGCAATTCTTAGTCAGTGTAGAAGTAGGGATTAGTAGTCTTATGACAAACAAACTTCTGGGAGACAGTAGCTGACGAGTGAATATGAGAGTGGTATTTCTTAAGCATAAGACACACCGTCTTCAATATAACAATGCTTGTCAAGGTTAAAATTTTTCTATTCACAAACAGAATTCTGCAAGAATGGCGGGGCCTGACACCACACATATATCTGACAGCACGCTTCTGCAGCACAAACACAGAGTTAAATATGGCTTTTGAACAACTACCCCAAAAGCAGATACCGTAGCGCAAATGTCAATCTATTAGAGCAAAATATGAGCTTCTAGTTATGGATCCATTCAACTCATTCTTGATAACTTTCAAGGCAAAACAACCCGCCGAAATTCTGCTGCATAAGTTTTTAATGTGTACATCAAATTTAAGCTTGCTATCAATAAACAAGCCAAGAAATTTATTTTCCGATAAGTTACCGAAAGCCACTGCATTCAACAAAACATCACCTAACTAGCACCCAAAGTTTAAAATAGCAGTCCTCGATACATTTAATGACAAGAGATTAGAGTCACACCATTTTTTAATGTAAAGCAAGTCTTCACTCACACAGGCCTCCAGTATCATGGAGTCTCGGTGATGCCAAAGGATGGTTGTATCGTTAGCAAAAGAGGCACAATGACCGTTCTTAACAATGTTAGGGAGATCATTAACAAGTAACATACAACAAGAATAACAATCCCAAGACAGATCCCTGAGGCACCCCCGCAGAAGGTCTCCAATAACCTGAGGCTCTACTCTGGAAATAAATAATCTGGCCTCGTTCCGAGAGGTATAACCTGAATCAATACTGGACCGGTCCTCTCAAGCCATAGAACTCGAGTTTCAGTAGCAGAATTTCGTGACAGGCGCAGTCAAAAGCCTTAGCCAAGTCGCAAAAAAACACCGGGCCCCTTCTCCAGCATTAAACCTCAAATACAATTTCTGCAGGACATAAAAAATGGCATCATCGGTATTTTTGAAGGGTTGGACATTAACCTGGGACTGTACAAGCAACTTATGTCCATCCAAAAGGCTTAACATTCTTTTGTTAAGTAACCTTTTCACTAAGTTGGTCAGAGTAGAGAGTAAAAAAATTGGCCTATAGCTAGCGGGAGCATTTCTGTCTCAACTTCTCCCTTAAACAAAGAAATAACCCTAGCCTGTTTTAGCGACAATGGGAAGCAGCCATTCTAAAATGAGAGAAACGGCAGAATCAGGCAAGAAATATCTTAACGGAAATATTATCATATCCACAGGCATTCTAATTTTTGTTTCAAGAAATGTAGACTTTAGCGCTGCCAAGCTAACAGGAGCAAAATAAAAAAATTCGCGAACTGAATAATTGCCAAGGTAAGATAAAGGGTCATGGCGTTGATGGATAATGCCCTTAGCAATATTTTGAGCAATAGTACAGTAGTATGAGTTAATTGATTCGGCTTTAAATGTGGAGTCACTGACGGTTTTTTCTTCCCTTGCCAAGCAGATTATTTACAATGTTCCAAACCTCCTTTTGTCTATTGCTGGCAGATACTAATATTTTTTTATAGTAAGCATTTTTAGCCTATTGTTTTAGGGTATATTCTTCGATAGCTATTAAAGTAGTTTAAAAGAAATCAATATTAAATGCAAACTTTCTTATTGAGTGCAAACATCTCATATTTCTAGAGGCGATTTTAAGATCCATCGTAATCCAGGGTATTTCGTTTATAATATTCATGTTTACAACAGGAAACCTACGATTGAACACATCAATAACTTTACAGAGAATCGCGTTCAACCCGTGAGTCTCACACAGAGTCGTATGCCATGCAAGTCTAGAACAAGCACAAGAGAATTTTAAAAAGTTTCGCCTAGAAAGTACACGACCTTTCCTCCTAACAGTTTTAGTCCCTCGATCGTTAAAGGAAAACTCACAGTAAACAGCCTCATGATCAGATACCCGCATTCAATACAGCATTCTGTAAATTTTCGTAATAGTCATATAAAAAATTTGGCTCAGTTATAAGGCTAAAAGATTCGAATAGAACAAAAACATCCCTCACTCCCTGATCCTGCAATATTTTGATTCATGATGAATCAATCAATCAATCAATATATATATGCTTTATTATTAAAGAAAACTGAATTCCTATAAACAAAGCCGAGTATAAAAAGTTCTTAAAATATAAGTAAAAATAAAATAAAAACAAAAACATACATATGTATAAACACATACACATATATACACACACATGCACACACACATAAAATGCATTGTCAACAAACCAACTATAAAACGTCATTATAATATTCATCGAGACTGTAGTAGGCTTTCTGCAATAAGATGTCTTTGACATTTTTCCGAAACTGGCCGAAGCGAAGTTTAAAATTGATTTTAGATCATTACTTAAATGATTAAAATTTTGTTTACTCTCATAGAAGGCCGACTGTTTCACAAGAGTGGTCTTAGGAATGGGTAGTCGAAAATTTCGTATGCTGGTTCTAGTACTGTACTTAAATTCCTCAACATCTGATCTAAAACATCTTTTATGCAAAAGACAAAGAGTTTCCAAAATTAATAAAGATGGCACAGTTAAAATTCTTTCTGCTCTAAATAAAGGCTGACAGTATTAACGGTTATTTGCTCTGCACAAATGTCGAATTGCTCTTTTCTGCAACACAAACATAGAGTTTAGCAACTTCCTGTTTGCAAATCCCCAACAAACAATACCAAGACGCAAATGCGATTCAAACAAGGAATGATATACCATTTTAGCGGTTGAGTTACTAAGTTCATTACAGACTATCCTTATTGCATAACAGCCAGCTGCCAATTTTTGCTTAAAACATTTATGTGTTCCTCAAATTTTAGTTTATTATCTAACGTTAGACCTAAAAACTTTGTAAGTGCTTTATTTTGAAAAGTCATTATATGTTTGTATCGCACCATTTTTTAACCTGACGTAGAGCACTGTCAATAACCAACTTTAAATCGTTTTTATTTTCACCATGCCACAGGAGACTAGTGTCATCTGCGAACAATGTAAACGCGCCCTGAATATCCAAAAATGCTAAATCGTTTAAATATACGAAAAAAAAAACTGGTCCTAACACCGAGCCCTGAGGCACTCCCCTCGTAACGATGGAGGTATCAGAGCATGCTGAGCCTACCCATGAAGTCTTGATTAGGTTAATTTTTATAATAATTATGCCTGAAATCTGATTTTAGAATTTAATAATATGCAACAATTCAGCCCCTAAAGGCTAAAATATCTTTTTGCGGTTTCTTTAAGTTTCCGTTTGTGGAGGTTGGATTCAAGAAACCCATTTTATTTTCAGTTTTCGTTGTGCATCTTTGTTATATCTTTTATGAAATATTTTATTGTTATTTGTACCAAATAAAATCTAAAAGTAGAGAATGGTCCTGTCGAGGGTCCTGTATTCGTTTAACTTTTAGATTTAGATAGGCAACCAAACATACACCATGTATCGAAATTAAAACCGTAACTCGGCAACGTCGAACTTGCCGCTAAATTCAAAGTGAGGGTTTGGTTATGCCTAATACACAATATCGGCAGGATCTGTCGTTTTTAAAATTTTTGTTATTATTCTTGAAAGAATAGAGCTAATTAAGTGTAAAGTAAGTAGACGTAAGATTATCTTTTAAAAAACAAAACTTTCGGTTTGGTGTTTTTAAGATTAGGTAAGTGTTTTAAAATTTAAAAAAAATATCCTGTTTGGACATTCCGAAATATTGAGGGTAACGCAGGCAACGACCTAGAAAGCAAGTTGAAACTTGAGGTAAAAAGTGATCTTATATCTTGTTCAATATATTTTAAGTTTAAAATGTGGATTTTTGCCATTCGATGAACAAATTAAAGAATGGTCGGCCGACCTCGAAAATATTGAATTTAATTAACGGGAGAGAGCCAAGAGGAGTAATTTTAGAAAAATAGTATCAAAATAATGCATGCCTTACGGGTAGTGAATGTATGTAGTATGTAGCTATTAGATCTGTGGTGAAACCAAAATTAACCTGTTTTGTTGGCCAATCATTTTATTTTCAAATAAAAAAGGAAAAAATGAAGATCCTTAGTGCGAACTATTTGAGACTCTCCAAAAGTATTTTTCTAAGATATATCTCAGTAAGCTGAAACTTGATTTATATTATTTGGTAAAAAAGCATACACGTTTACCTATATCAATTCGACTCGAAATATCTGTGTCAAATGAGCGAGGATTTTCGTGTCTAAAGCGCGTTAAAACTTATTCTCGTAATACAATTTACCAGGAGGGACTGTCAAGTTTGTCACAATAATTATGGGTAAAAAAACATCTTAATTTTATTCCGTAATTACAACATTTTTTCGCCATTTTGCAACATCTAAATTCGCTAAATAGAATTAATGTAACACGTTTGAAAATGACCAAATATTTTTCATGGTAGTTAGTTTCTAGTTAGCGAGTAAGTAAAGATATATTTAAAAGTTTTTTTTTTTCAGATTTTTAATCTAATTTTTTTTTTTTATTTTATTAGTAGTTATCTAAAAAAATAAAAATAATATACCGAACCAGGTGCAGATCCAGAGGGGGGGGGGGGGTTATAAGGGATCATGACCAAAAACATATTATGTACAGGGTTTGCGTTTATATTTAGACCCCTATCTAAAGCGAAAACAATTCGAGATAGAAAAAAAACTTTTAATAAAAGGTTTTAGGATTTTTAGTGAATCATCAGAATCTTCGCAAAAAATATTCAAAAGATGATTACAATGCCGAAAAGAAAAAAGCAACTTATGTTTTTTTTTAAATGGAACACCCTGTATCTATTTTATTAAAATTATAGATATTTATTTCCTGATTCCAAAAGTATATAGTTTGTCTATATTAGCTCAAACCGTTTTTAAGATATTAGCGATCAAAATTTTAAAAAGTTGTATTTATTTTCGTTTATAAGTCTAGAATGCCTTGAAAATCAAATAGCCTACATTGGTGATGCTTCTCTTACTATTAAAATAACATTTAGGAGGCGTTGAAAAATAACAAGTTTAATTCCATTTGATATATATTAATTTGTAGTTTGCTATCAAAATTTTTAATTAATCATTAAGTATTAATATTTTAGTAACAATAATTCATTACAATAAAAAATTTACTTTTATGATTGTTATTTAAATTTTAAAAGAAAATTAATACAATGTTAAAAAGAAAAACAATTAAACATAAACCAAAAATTAGTGATCTTCAACGTAACTTCCTTGATTTATTATACATTTTTGAGTATTTCCTAATATTATACGATTTATTGAGTTCATAATGGACCCTCGATAGTCTCTATTTAGCACCAAAATTTCTTCTCGAATTCTTTGTTCCAAAACTTGAATGTTCTCTGGCCTATTGTAATAAACTTTGTTTTTTAAATAGCCCCAAAGAAAAATATCCAGCACCGTCAAATCGGGGCTGTTTGCCGGCCACATTATTGGCCCGTTTCTTTCAGTCCACAAATTATATTTTTCATTTAAATACCTTGTAACAGGGGCAGCATTATGGGCTGACGCACCGTCCTGCTGCCAGATAAGTGTAGCGTGTTGGTTGAGAGGAAGCTCTTTTAAAAAGTTTTCAATCTCATTCTCAAAAAATTCCAAATATCTTAGGCCAGTTAAAGTCCTATTATAAATTATTGGACCAATGACTTTATTTCCTATAATGCCGCATCAAACATTTATAGACCTACGGCCCTGAATTCTAACAGGCTGAATTTTGTGGGGATTAGAAGTTGCCCAAAAATGTATATTTTTTCGATTAAACATACCAGCTGGGCTGAAAGTTGCCTCGTCGGTGAATAAAATTTTGTTTAAAAGATTTCCATCAATTTCACGCCTTCTTGAAATATTCAAACAAAACTTTAACCGCTGTCTCTTGTGATCTGTTAATTTTTGGACTGGTAAAAATTCATAGGGATAATACCAGTATTTTTTTTTAAATTTCGTGAATTTTTGATGAAGATTTTTTAAAATGGCCCGCCGCATCTGGTACAGAATACTCAGGATTTTCTGTAATATGAACGTAGTTATAGTAGGATTTAATAATAAGTATAAATAATGGAAATAATCACCTTCATAGAACAACAAGACATTTAAGTCTAATTCCTTATCCCTCCCTCATTGCTGTCCTCTTTTTCCTTTCTAAGCTTTTGGCCTCTTCAATTTTTTTTACAACATATTTAATACTGCTTTTGGAAGGTAAAAATCTATTGGAAAATAACCTGTGGTATTCATTACGAGTTGTAAATGAATTTCTATTATTTGATTAATATAGACGGATAACATTAAATTTTTCTGCTGCAGAATATCCCATTTTATTATTATAAATACGAAGAAAAATGTTAGTTTATTACAAACAGACAAGTAAGCAATGCCAAAAATGTCATAATTCCATGGCTTTCTAGACGTAGTAATTGCAATAAGAAAAGGCCGGCAGACTTTATCATTTGATTTTCAAGGCATTCTAGACTTATAAACGAAAATAAATACAACTTTTTAAAATTTTGATTGCTTATATCTTAATAACGGTTTGAGCTAATGTAGACAAACTATATATTTTTGGAATCAGGAAATAAATATCTATAATTTTAATGAAGTAGATACATGGTGTTCCATTTAAAAAAACATAAGTTGTTTATTTTTTTCGGCATTGTAATCATCTATTACAAATTTTTTGCTATGATTCTGATGATTCAGTAAAAATCCTAAAACTTTCGTATTTAAAGTATTTTTCTATTTCTTATTGTTTTTGCTCTAGATAGGGGTCTAAATATAAGCGAAACCCTGTACTACATAATATATACAGGGTGTTCCAGAAGTACGGCACTTAACTTAAGGTGGTGATTCCTTATGATATTCTAGGAGAAATAGTTCATAATTAACATGTGTCTGTAGTTGCTCCGTTTTTGATATACAGGGTGTTAAAGTTTTTTAAAAAATAACGTGCGTTTGCAGTGGCGCAACTAGAAAATTAAAATTAGTCCGGGTTGGGGGGGGGGGGGGTTGGCGAAAAATTTTTGGGTGCTACGCTCTTTTTTCAATGATGGTGCTTGGTTTTCATGTAAGAAAAATCAAAAACACACATTTCTTAAAACGGGTAGTTAGGCGACCCGAGCTACGCTTGCTCGGGGGGGGGCGGCCCGGTAGCCCCCCCCGCCTGGTTGCGCCACTGTGCGTTTTATCAGAAGTTGGTCATTTTCAACAATTATTTGCTTTGGTTAACTGTTTTTTTTTTTGTATTATTATTTAAGAAAATAATTTTATTTTTAATTTAAATGTTTTAATTAACTTTGATATACATAGGGATTTTCTTTATACATGTAATATAGTGGTTTTTATTTTTTCTCTCGAAAACGAAGCAAGATACGAAAATAATTCAGGGATCAAAAAAGTTGTATTATTAGGTGGTTAATCCGAAAAATGATATCAAGATTGGAAAAAAGTCAGTGGCGTACATTTTCTTGCCAATAATATTCTTTAGCGCCACTGGACTTAATATATTTAATCTAGTTAGGGCTAATTAAGCCCCTTATCATTATAAATAACGGTACCTATTTTTAAAATCGGGAAAAGGATATTTAAAAGAATTATAAAAGGACGATTTTTTTTTAAACTTTAACACCCTGTATAAACCCAGGCACACTTTTTTTATTAGAATATCATAACGAATCGCCCCCTTAAGTTACGGACCGTACTTCCGAAACACCCTGTATAATTACTCTGCTAATTTACTATTTAGTCTGCTAATAAAAGTTATTCATTATTATTATTATTATTTTATTAATACATATTCTACGTCATCTACCTAAAGTATAATTCTGTCAACGGTCCATGTTAAAATCAATCCGAAAACAAAATGGTGCTGCGCGGTCTACAAAATTAAAAAGCCCAATAAATTGAGGTGATCTGAAGCAGAAGAAATCCGGGACATCCGGGTTCACATACCAGCCCGAGCAGTTCAAAAAAGACATTCACCACTACCTATTCATGTCGGTCTGGTCTTCTTATTCACTTCCTTGATAATCGTTTTGTGATTTCGCCTTATTTCGCATACTATCAAGGTTAATACACTTTTATAAGCTGGTAAAAGTATATTAATTTTAATTGGGAAGAAGATTGTTATACATCTATTTATTTTTTAATAAATTACTGAAATGCTCTTAGAAAGTATGCACCGTTTATAAATTATTGTTTACAATTACAATGAATACCTATTCAATTAAAAATAATACGGTTTGTATTAAAAATATATTTGATATGATTTGCGATTTTTGTAGTAATTAGCTTCTTAGTTCACACGTACCAAGTAACATTTTTAATTACGTTGATGCAAAACAAAAACCGACGCGCGTCATCAATCAGCTGATAATTGTAAATCCGTAAGAGGACACGAGGAAATTAAATTCGGGCAAAAAGTATTAAATCCTTATACGATATTGAATTTACTACAAACTTAAGGTATTCTTCTTTGATATGAACCCACTTATAGCAAATAGTTTGTTTATTTAAGCTTGTAAACAGTGGCTTAGCGTAAGATTTTTTTTGGGGGGGGGGGGGGGGTCACAGTAACATTCATAGTTCAAATTCTGTATATTAACAGCATTAATTTATTTCGTAGGGTGTGTAAACGTTTAATGTTATGACATTTATAATCATAATTATGAATAATTAAACATTCTAAATTATTCTAGCTATTAGTTTCACATTCAAGTAAATTTTATCCGAAACGAATAATTTTTCGGGGGGGGGGATTGTCCCCCCCCCCGTTGCTACGCCACCGCTTGGAAAAATTATTATATTTTGAATAATTGTATTGGCCGATAGCTGGCAACACAACTGTAAACTGTGCGGTGGCGCCAGTTCGTTCGTTAGCTTGGTTTGCCGTTTCATGCAAATCTAATCTTAATTATTCGTGGTTCCGTGTTGCTGTGCGTCTATTTTTTAACAAAAATTTCAGATCTTTCCATAAATAGCAATAAAAAACTGTTCTATTAAGAGAAACAAAAGTGCACATACATATTCTCTGTCGATTACGTTGTTTACTATTTGTGAAAAATGACCAAGCATTTAAATAGTCGGTGCAAAGAGCTTCGCTTCTCTAAGAAGTTATTTTCAGGAAGAACTTAACAACAATGGCCTATTGTTACCGTTGACAGCAGTACAGAAAAGTAAATTTAAGGAGTATGTTAAGGTCTAGATATTTTATTTATACTTTACTAAGTTTTAGCGTGTAGCAGCTGCACTAAATTTGAATATCTCCACTGTAAGCGCAATTTCAAGAACAGTTAAGAAAAATAAATTATTAGAATCACCTTAAAACAAACGTTCTAATTCAAAGAGAGTTGTAAATGTGTGAAGATTGGATATAAGTTCTATCCGTGACACTATTTATGGAATGTACGAAACAAGTAAGTCGTATTATTTGAAAATTATAATATTTTACATCGGTTATTCATAAGCTGTAACTTTTTTTAAAACATCATGTAACTTTGACAATTTTAAGTTGAAAATTAAAAGACAGAGAACTGTTTGATGGTTGTCTTAACTCAAGAAGCCTCTTAGGATGGTAAAAAGATGAACTCAGGCGAGGGCTTATGGAACTTTCTCATGTAGCTTTCAAACGACTGGTATTTTTGAAAGAAATATTAAAGAAAAAGAAGCATTCTTGTACCAATTCGTTTTCTTGGATGAAACATGGATTTTTCAGACTGGTACCATTGGTCGATCTTGGGAAGATGAAAATAAAAGAAGTGTTAGATCTACTAAAGTTGATGCTAAAAGGTATTATGCAGTAAACAAATATATAAACTATGGGAAATTTTTGTATATTTATCTTGTTTTTATGAAAAAAAAACTGTGTAATTCCCTTACTCGGATATTTTGGTTACAAGCTGGCAATACTGTCGATAATTGACATTACTCAAAGGGTATGACGTGCAACGGTTTTTGTTTTGATATATGTGTAGTTTTGTGTAGGTTTTATACTGGTTTTATTATGGCGAAAAATAAGATTTTTAATTTTAAGGCTGTAAGACTTAAAAACCAGCGCTGCATCAATTAATAGATATTTAAAAGATATAATAAAACGCACTAGCGTAAATAGGGGAGCAGGGGGGCTGTCCCCCCACCCCCCGCCTAAGTTGTGTTTGGCCCTCCCTGAGATATTCATTGAAAAATTAAAAAATAACTCTTTTCTCGAAAAAATAGGTTAATTATACATGGGTATGCAAGATGCCTATATAAAAATAAAAGTGTCGAGAAAGATAAAATATTTTTACAAAACTTTTAAAGTTGCCATGATTCTGTCTATTTCAAGAGCCACGTGTGAAAGATTATTATCTGCCATGAGAAGGATTCTAAGCTGGTTGAGGACGGCTATGACACAAGAGAGATTTTCAGATTTGTCCCTCTTGTTAGACAGAGTTATGGACGCTTTAATGAACAAAATTGAAAAATTAGATTAAATATATAAACAAATGAATAAATGAACAAATTTTGCTACTTTTATTAATTTCATTCATTTCATTCATAAAAAAATATTTGGAGTAAAAAAATATGGAGTTTATTTAAATTAAACCAATATTATTTTGAATAGTTTTAGTAGTAAGTAGTATTCATCTTATTAATCAATGTATAAAAATTGTCTCAAAAAATATCATGCTATTTCAAAAGTACGGTACGTAACTTAAGAGGGTCATTCCTTATGATATTCTAAGAGAAAAAGCTCATATATCTAACAGTATGTCTCCGTAAGTTCGCACCATATGGAACACTTTTTTATTATTAATTTTACGAAAAAAAGTTATTCTTTATAAAAAGTTCTGCATGGTCTAAAACCTAAAATGCCACTATCAGATATTAAATTTTCCCAGGCATATACGGGGTTTGTCAAAAAATATGAATTTTGCCCAAGAGTAAACTACCTTTATTTTTGAGAATATCGAAAATTGTTATTAAAAAAAGTTGATCAGAACTAAAAACCACGTTTAAATATGCAATTACACCCATTTACGATGAAAAAAATATTTTTTCTTTTTTGAAACGTATGTTTACAATAATAATGCCAATTTAACTGTAGTTACATGTAATCTAGGGTGCTCCGACATACAAATGAATTGTTGATAGCAAGAAATGTTTGACAGCGACCGTCCAAACGCGTTTAAATTTCTGAAGTACATAAAAATGTTGCTATTAAGTTGTGAAGAAAAAATTAAAATTGTTTTGATTGTGGGAGAAAACTATAAAACGCATAGAGAAGCAGCAATTATTTTTAATGATAGACATCCCAATAAAAATATTAATCATTCAACTGTTACAAGAATAATGAATAAATTTAAGACTACTGGAAGTTTAAACAATAACTTTAATAGCAAACCCAAAAACTGGTTGCTAATGAGAACACGCAGTTAGAAGTAATGCTGTCTATTGTAGAACATCCAAAAGTGTCATTGCGCAAAAGAAAATCGTTAATACAACAAAATGTAAGTAAAGATACAGTGGGAAGAATTTTAAAACGAAATAATTTCAGACCATTCAAACCAAAAATCGTTGACACATTGAAAGAAAGGGACTATGATAGGCGCTTTGATTTTTGCTCTCTCATCCAAGGAGAGTTAGAAGAGGACCGTTTTTTTCCGAGACGTATAATTTTTTCCGATGAGGCAACATTTTCTTCAAATGGAACTGTCTCGTCACAACATTGTCGCTGGTGGTCTGATGAAAATCCCAATTTTACAATAAAGTCTCGTAACCAATATTCATTTAAAACGAACGTGTGGTGTGGTATTTACAAGGACAGATTAATAGGAGCGTATTTTTTTCACCAACCTATGAATGCCGAACGTTATTTACAATTTTTGCAAAATCAGATCAGTGACTTCATGGACGAACTACCTTTACAAGAACGTCAATGTATTTGGTTCCAACAGGATGGTGCAACATGCCACAGTACATTAGATGTTAGGGCATATCTTGACATTTGTTGTTATGCACAGATTTTCAGATATTTTTTGGCCTGCTAGATCCCCTGACCTAACTCCTCTAGATTACTTCTTATAAGGTTACTTAAAACAAAAAGTTTACCAGCAATGGCCTTTTCATGATGTTAATTATTTGGAGAGGATAATTACACAATCATGCCGGGAAATTTCTTCAGAAATGATAAGGAAAGTATTAAGGAAATTTGCCAATAGAACGATGAAATGTATTGAACGCGCGGGTGGATATGTTGAGGCATTAGTGGAATGAGTGAAAATTTAATTTATATTTATATCTATTATTATTATTGTTACAATTTATTATTTGTATGTGTTTTCTTATTTGCAATATAAAAATTATAAAAAAATAACAAAACCTATATTTTTTATCGTAAATGTGTAATTGCATATTTAAACGTGGTTTTTAGTTCTGATCAACTTTTTTTAATAATAATTTTCGGTATTGTCAAAATTAAAGGTAGTTTACTCTTGGGCAAAATTCATATTCTTTGACAAACCCCGTATATGCCTAGGAAAATTTAATATCTGATAGTGGCATTTTAGGTTTTAGACCATGCAGAGCTTTTTATAAAGAATAACTTTTTTTCGTAAAATTAATAATAAAAAAGTTTTCCATATGGTGCGAACTTACGGAGACATACGGTATATACAGTGCGTCCATAAAGTCTTGCACAAATTCATTTAAAATTCAGGTATTTACTTTTTAAAAACGCTCGGACACGTCAATTAGTACTTTTGTTTGCGCATTTTTTAACGTAAAATGTTTTTATACAGGGTGTCGCACGTATGAGGTATGAGGTCATCAATAAATGTGTTTAAAATAAATTTTCAAACGTCAATATTTCGGAAACCGTGATTTCCAGAGGTGTTAAGTGTTCATCATAGAATTCAAAATTGATATAATATACAGGGTGTTCCATTAAAAAAAATCCTGGATGACCTCATACCTCATACGTGCGACACCCTGTATAAAAACATTTTACGTTAAAAAATGCGCAAACAAAACTACTAATTGACGTGTCCGAGCGTTTTTAAAAAAAGCAAGCCCCTGAATTTTAAATGAATTTGTGCAAGACTTTATGGACGCAGTGTATATGTGTCCGGAGTTGCCCCATTTTTGATTAACAGGGTGTTAAAAGTTTTTCAAAAAAAATCGTTTTCTTTTAATTTTCTTAAATATCGTTTTTTCGATTTTATTGAAATTTGGTTCCGTTATTCATAATAATAAGGAGCTTAATTAGCTCTAACTAGATTTAATTTATTAAGTTTATTAGCGTCCCGGGGAGCACCTTAATGAATATTATTGACAAAAAAATGTACGCCACTTATTTTTTCTAATTTTGATGTTTTTTTTTTATCGGATTAACTAATGATACAACTTTTTTGTTCCCTGATTTGTTTTCGTATCTTGCATCGTTTTCGAGAGAAAAAATTAAAACCACTTAATTGCATGTACAAAAAAAAATACCTACGTATTTCAAAGTCAATTAAAGCATTTAAATTAAAAATAAAATTATTTCTTTAAATAATGATACAATAAAATGCAACAGTTAATCAAAACAAATGTTGAAAATGGCCACCTTCTGATAAAAGGCACGAATACAATCGTCTCACCATTAACTCTCTTACACGTTCAAAAATGCCTGCATTATTTCGTATCGCATTGAAACTTTCAATCATTTAAATTCTTAAGTCGTTTTCATCTAGTAAAGGCGTCTTGCATACAAGAGACTTTAGGTGACCCCATAAATAATAGTCTAGTAGGGGATTCAAGTTGAGACTGCGAGCTGGCCAACCTTGGAGACCTGCGCGTCCAATCCAGCAATTAGGAAAAGTATTGTCGAGGGATTGACGAGCAACTAGGCTAAAATGAGCTGGGGCGCCGGCGTGCATGTCTTATTTGTAGAAATACGTCTTCTAACAGATCGTCAAGTTCTTCAGATAGAAACTGCGTATAAGAGTTTCCATTCAGTCGAAGTGGTAAAAAGTATGGTCCAATAAGATAGTCCCCAATGATCCCTGCCCATACATTTACCAAAAATTGTTGCTGAACACGACCTTTTCTAGTTTTATGAGGATTATCGTCCGCCCAAAAATATTCGTTATTAAAATTCATAATGGCTTGTCTTGAGAGAGAGGCCTCATCAACAAACAAAATGTTCGGTAAACAATTGTTATGATGTGCTACTGTATGCAGTAACCACCTACTAAAATCAAACCTTGGCTGAAAATCACGGGGAAGCAGAGCTTGCACTCATTAAATATGGTATGGCTATAGTTGATAAAGATGCAAAACCCTCCAAATAGTCGATGAACTTGTTTGAAGTTGCACTGCTACCTTCCTGGTACTAGTTGAAGGATCATCTTCTATCTCTCGAAGTATAGCCTCTTCTAACTCAGGCGTGGGTACTGTTGCAGGTCTGCCAGCAAGTTCCGTCCTACGATTAAAACTCCCAGTCTTTCTCAATCTTGCATGGAGCTGTCTAAATGTTTTGGCACATGGCAGTACTCTGTTTGGATAACGTTCCTGATAAATTCGCCGAGCTTCTTTAGCATTTCCATTTGCTAGGCCATACTAATAAAGTTATTCATTTTTGACTTGTTATTGACAAAACAGGTAAATTAGACATTAAAACTTACCTTAACCTCATATTTTAAATAAGCTTTGAAATACATAGATATTTTTTTTGTACATAGCAATAAAGTGGTTCGTATTTTTTTTCTCGAAAACGAAGCAAGATGCGAGAACAATTCAAGGAACAAAGTAGTTGTATTATTAGTTGGGAAATCCAAAAAAAATAACCAAATTGGAATAATTCAGTGGCGTACAGTTTTTTTGTCAATAATATTCGTTAAGGTGCTCCTCGGGACGCCACTGGACTTAATAAATTTATTTATTAAACGTACACCTAAGGTATTTCACTGTTTTTGTGGAAAGTGTCTTAAATAGTTAGACGGTAGTAATGATCCATCTGAATTTAAAACTTTTTTGAAGTGAAATCGCTAAAGACCCTAAAACGACACTTTTAGTTGCAATTTCTGTATTTCGCGCAAGAATGCCGCCACGATTTGATTAGGCGTGACGCCGTGACGACATTATTTTAGCAGAAACAGTGCTTTGTATGGTATTATAATATACGGGGTGGCCGGTAATAAATACTTTAAAAAAAGGTACTCTTGATCGACATCGATAAAATCCAGCTAGAAAACTCCATCCTCCGCGGAAAGTCTTCAGGAAGAAACGCATGGACTGTTTGAAGATAATACTGTTGCTCTCTAAGGGTTCCAGAGACCGTCGATTTTGGGCAATCAAACTCGAGAGCCAGCTTTCGGACACTTGTAGAAGGATCTGCTTCTACGGCAATTAGGATGTTTTCTTTGCCGCGATAGATTTTATTTTCACAATTTAGCTGGCTTTGTTAAACTTTCCTAAAACTATTAACGACACTTTACATTAAATCTCTATCATTCGATAAGTACAAGTAATAAATAAAACATCGTAGTGTTTACCTGTCTCTCACAAACGACAATCCACCCTTTCAATTCTTCTATTTGGAAATCGTTCTTCATAAAGCATTCTGGCTTCTAAGGTACTTATTACATGATGCAAGCCCATACATTAAATGCATGTTGGCATATTCAGAGAACGTAAATTCTGTTACTAATTAACTAACCAAGAAGAAAAAGAAGAAAAAAGATCGAAAATTTCAAACACTTTATTTTCGACTGACACTGGAATAAATACCCTTATTTAAATCGGTGCATGCCAAAAAAACCATAGCATCTAAAAAGGAATTTATGAAGATTACATTATTACCATATTGAACAAAAATATTTTATTTTCATAAACAGTTCATTATATCGATGACGATCAAGAGTATAGTTGTTTCAAGCTTAATTTGATGACATAAAAAGCATTAATCTGGTGACCATAGGCGTCGCTCCTACCAAATAATTAAAGTGCGGATTGTTGTAAAATTTTAATATGATTAAATAGTACATATTACAGCTTTTTTTGCAACTGGCATTTTCATGGGGAGTATTTAGCCATAAACCACCACGTTGGCCAGACGTGTTGGCGAGTTGAGGCATGTTGCCCGAATCGAGGACGGAAGATGGACGAGGAGATTGCTAGAATGGAGACCGACGACATGCAATTGGATACGTAACGGTCAGGACAGGAGACAGTGGAAAAGAATGGGGGGGGGGGGGCTACATCCAGCAGTAGATGCAGAGGGCTGATTGATGATGATTACAGCTTGTTCATTAGATTTTATATCGATAAAAGGTTTGTACTCGTGACTTCGCCTTCTGAGAATATTTTTAAAATGGTCTTTCTGTAAAGAGAAATGCTAATTTTACCAAAAACAATTTAAAAATATAGTTATATATATCGATAAGAGATTTGTACCCGTGAGTTCGCCTACAAAAAAGACATGCATTTAATATTTTTAAAATGGTCTTTCGGTAAAAAAAAATGCTCATTTTGCCGAAAACAATTTAAAAAAATTGTCTTTGTCCAGCCAGGACCGCCAGGAGGTATAAATTTTCCTTGCCTAGAAAGGATAGGGGCAGGTACTATATTAGTTGGAATATATAGTTAGTAGTTAGAATTCACTATATATATTTTAACAACAAATTGATCGCATCAGCAGATTCACAGTAAACGTTCTGTAATATAACAAGTTTTTAAGATAGGTATTGAACGAGCATAATTAATTTAAAATTCATAAACAATTTAATGACTGGAATAGTCAGAACTTTTATCAGAAGTAGAATATTTTCCAGGTTGGATCACTACTGGTGCTATAGGTGGTGAAACAGAATATCCATTTTATAGCATGAGCTACACAATTTTTCTATACATCGCTGCTCATTTCGTTATTACCTGCCGAATATTATCAAGGACAACTGCGCATAAAGTTGGAGATTGACTATTGAGTGATGTGCTACTCTGACTACAGCAACACATTAGGTACAAAGCCATCTTTACTTCCGGCATGATAACGCGTTTTCCTCTCGAAGACGGTGTACCAAAAGTACAATTTGTACTGTCTACCCAACCATATTTACCTAACAACACAACATCATGTGTATCAAACCAAGTTTTGTCTAAATAAATTATACTTTTATCGAATTCATGGTACTCCTTCATTTTGCGCAAATAGTCATGTCGTAGTTAAATGATACGCGGGGATTCCATTATAACGATTAGATTACCTATCTAATTTCTTTATGTTTAAAGCCACATTTTACCAAGACACCACGCAAAGTTTCTAAAGATTGGTACTTATAATCAGAATAACCTCACAATTTATCACGAACCAGTTTTAAAGTTGGCACTATATCATCCTAGTAAAAGTTGTAAATAGTTCACAGAATAAAATCCCTTGTAGTATTGTCAGCCGATTTAAATTTTTGATTTATTGGTTTGCGCTTTATGAAATGACCGGTTACATTCCCCAAATTAATTACGTTATAAATTATTATAAAACCCAAGTTGTGCTAATTCATTACAAGTACATTTTCAGTTTTTCCCGGATTTTCTTTTCTTAAACACGCGTATATATTTAAAATATTGCGTTGACATTGAACATGTAAATCTTTGTTTCTTAATTCCGGACTTAATTCGCTTTCGATGGCCGACTCTGGCACCGACTCATTATATTCCTTCGATAACTCACCTCGACTTTCTGTTTCAAATTGTCGCCAAAAAGTCATACTGATATAATAAAATATAGGTACCAAGTAAAAACTTACTTGTTTGAAACCACACAGTTATAGCAGAAAATGAAATATGTAAATTACAGTAAATCGTTTCAACCAGTCACGTCGTTGTCCGATTCTCAATATCGCATACCTCAAACACCAAGTGACTTTAAAGCAGATAAGGCATCACCCAATTGGCAAAACCTTTTACTATTTGCTGTTCTTGTCTACAGCATATAAATTAGTATTTATATGCTGCTCTATTAATTTTCCCAATCCAAAATAGTTCGCACTTTAAATTGCTGGTGAGGTCTCGACGGTCTATCGCCAGGGTGTTGCCAGTTCTACAAAGTTTTCGTAAGTGTAGGAGGAATATAAGGGTTTGTTATAATTGTTTTTTTTTTTAACAACAGTGAAATTCCTTTCTAGTTTGATTTAAATTAGTTTCGTATAAATAATAATTCTGAAGTACTAAAAAAATTATTATAATATTCATGAATGGTTGATTCCTTCTTTCTTTGACATTGAAAATTTCTTGGTTCAAAGTACATTTGGAAACTAGGTTTCAAAGAGAGTTACTGACTATTAATTAAATACTTATATAAAAGAACACTTTTGATATTGTAAACTTAAAGAATTTAAAAAAAAAGATCTGACAACTCCGATTATCATGCCGGTCCCTTTAATGCCCGGTCGAAGCTTTTTTATGTCATCACAGTGACTTTAAAAAAAACATACCTTTTTTAGTTTAAGGTTTAAGCTGCCCAAATATATTATTGTTGTGTCTTTATCGTTTAGGGTGTAAAAATAGCATTACTGCGTTAGAGCTAGTCCATCCCTGGCAAACTAAATAAGCCGAATGTGAATAAAAGATTCCTTTTTAAGGAGTAGTAACCATCATATTAAAAATTATTAAATTACACCTAGTACTCCAACAGTTACTTAAAAACAAACGATTTTCAGGGGCGTCCTTTATGGGCTTGTAGGAAAGAAAATGTATAAGAACGTGTCAAATTATTTTTATGTATTCTTTTAGAATCCGGCAGATTGCCCACATATTCAGGTATACCCTGTAGAACCCCCTCCGCTGGCTATGCCCTTGACAAGGAGGTTCTTATAAGTTTCCTCCAAATTTTATAGGAAAATGTCTTAACGTGTTTAGAAATTAATTTTAATGTCATACCC
Organism: Polydrusus tereticollis; assembly: GCA_963920685.1. Lineage (NCBI taxonomy): Eukaryota > Metazoa > Arthropoda > Insecta > Coleoptera > Curculionidae > Polydrusus > Polydrusus tereticollis. Next base: position 24,949,866 of record OY987328.1, read on the forward strand.
TGTACGGGCCTTACTTTATTAGAATTTGTCCTCGTAGTATAATGCCAGCACCTAAATGATGAAGTTTGTCAAAGTACTTTTAAATAAACTTGTATAGAGTATACTCGAAGGATAAATTAATGACTCATCTAGATTTTAATTTCGCCTGCATCACGTTGAAATGTTTCGAAATATTAAATTGCGGTTGTTTATTTAAAAATAATGCACTTTCCTCTTAATTAAATGAGCAAGCCATTATGCAGGGCTTAGGTACTAATGAAAAAATGGGTATGATTGACCTTATCCAACAAAAAATTTAAATAATAATAATCATTAGCTGCCCATTTATCATCAATCGCACGCATTAATGTTTATACCTACAGTTAACTAATGCATTATTTGTTTTCTTGTTATTATATGTAAGTAAAAACGATAGACGTATATTTTATTCAACAGAGTTTCCTTTGTTTATAGAATATTTCACGGATTATTCACCTTTTATTTAGATTTCTATTTTTGGTGACTAAATGAATCCTACTACATATTGGGTTTTCTAGGCTGAATCATTATTATTAGTATATTAGTTACTTTTTACCCATGATATGCATACATAATATAAGGAATTCTCAATCCATCACACCTACTCCTATATTATAAACTGAAATAAATCCTATATAAATTGAAAATAAGGAGTAATAGTATAGACAAATCATCTGGTGAGCACTGATTAGATTCATATTGATGATAACTAAAGCTGGCCAATTGAGTGCCCAACCAGAGGCGTCGACGCTATTACTAAATGCTTATGTTAAGGTGGACACAGCAGCTCGACGGCCAATAAGGAATAACCATTGAAATTCATTCCGCAAAACCACAGCTAATGGCCGAACAATTTGAAAATGTTTCCGGCGTGGGGCTTATAAATAATTTCTTTTGGCGGCGAAATCTATGGTAATTTTTACCATAATTCCCCCAAGGTTGAGTTCGGATATTTCCCGTTTACAGTAATTTTGGGTTCGTTCGATGGTCGAAACCGATAGCGACGACCCATTTTTTTAAATAAAATAATGATCGAATGTCTTCTGTACTTACAGACCAACATGGTGGAAAGTGGATTAAGACCATTTCTGTGTGACAGTGTTGTTAAGGCCCTAATTAGCGGAGGTTGGGAAAAATGGCTCAGCACATTAGAATTGGAATCAGTGCCTAGATATTACCGATTGTAGGTATATTCAGGCCTGCCGGGAATATTAGAATTTGCGTTGACATGCGCAGAGCCAATAAGGCAATTGGGAAATCTATCCCCTACGAACATTTAACTCGTTTATGATCAAACTAAGAAATGCACAGAATTCCATTAACTAGAACTGAAACCAGAAAACCTTCACATTACTACATTTATTGCACATACCACATACCTAAGGATATAATATACAGTGTGTATCAGCCAAGCTCGGACACGTCAATTGGTATTTCTAGTTGCGCATTTTTTTCAATGACAACTTTTTATACAGGGTGTTTCATATAACAGTGGCCAATACTAAATTTCTTATTTTAAATACAACACTCCGTATATTATTCAATTTTTGGATTCTTCAGAAAATTCTAGACATATTTTATGTACAATATCCTATACCTATCTTTAACTGTTTCGGAGATATTAAGTGTTTTCAGATTTATTGCAAAAATTAACAACACACTAAAAAACTAATAAGCAATATTGTTTATTTCTTGATAATGGAAAAAACAAAAAAAAACATTAATGTAGGAGATGTTGAAAATGCTCGCCGCGAACGTCTTGGCAACATCCTAATCTTAAATAGAAATTCCTTCTAACGTTACTGAACATCTCAGGCGTGACCGATCTAATCGCAAGCGTTATTCGTCTTCTTAAGTCAGCTAAGTCGAAAGGTTCAGTTTTGTATGCAATATTTTTGACATAACCCCATAAGAAAATGTCTAATGGCGACAGATCAGGGGATCGTGCTGGCCATTCCATCGATCCACGCCTCTCTATCCACCGATTTGGAAATACTCGGTTGAGGTACTGCCGGACATTGATTTGGTAATGGAGCAGTGCTCCATCTTGCTAAAACCATATCATATTCGCTGGAAGTTGTGAGTTTGCTGGATCAGGATATAAGTTTGTCAAAGTTGGCAAGACATTATCTTGGAGCAGTGCTAAATAATTATCGCCATTTAAATTGCCATTAATGAAAAAGGACTTATGATATGATCTCCAACAATTTCTGCCCAAACATTAACCTTTTTAGGATATTGCGTATGTTCTTCTCTCACCCAGTGAGGATTTTCCTTAGACCAATAGCGGCAATTCTGACGATGAGCATGACCGTGAAGTGTAAAGGTGCACTCATCAGAAAACAAAACATGTTCTAATTGAATCACTTTGTTATCTAACATTGCCATCATTTCTTCACAAAAATACGTTTTCCTATCAAAATCGTCTTCCATGGACTCATTAGTAGGTATCATTTTATAGGGATACATTTTATTTTCTTGTAATGTTCGAATAATCGATGAATGGCAAGCATCGAACATTGGGGCTGTTTTTCGACTAGAAGTAGGTATGTGGGTTTTCCTGAAACTCAAGCATAATATCTAATTTGGTATCATCACTTATTGCATTGGCAGCTACTTTTTTTATCTGCTTTACATGTCCAAGCTGGCGAAACTGCTTTTCTATTTTACTAATTGTCCATTGAGTTATAGGCGGCAAATTTGGAAATTTTTCATGAAATAAGCGAGCAACTTCCATTTGTGTCCGTGTTTTATCTCCATAACCAATCATCTGTAGAATTTTTATTTTGTGCATTTCTGTTAAGTAAACCATTTTTCTGATATGCAGTTAACGAAATTCAAATGACTATAACACTGTCAACTACTGTCATGCAGATAGACAACAATTTGCCACGGTCAGGCGTAAGTAAACAAAACTATTTATACCTTTTTTTTTTATTTCATATCAGTAAAAACATTTTAACATCAATTTTCAACATCTCCTACATTAATGTTTTTTTTTGTTTTTTACATAAGCAAGAAATAAACAGTATTACTTATTGGTTTTTTAGTGGGTTCTTGATTTTTGCAATAAATCTGAAAACACCTAATATTTCCGAGCAGTTGAAGATAGGTATAGGATATTGTACATGAAATATGTCTAAAATTTTCTGAAGAACCCAAAAATTGAATAATATATAGGATGTTGCATTTAAAATAGGAAAGTTAGTATTGGCCACTGTTACATGACACACCCCGTATACAAAGTTTTTATTGAAAAGAATGCGCAACTAGAAATACCAATCGACGTATCGTAGCGTTTTTTCGGACACGCCCCCATGTATTTATTTTCGAATTTATTCCATTTGGCTGATACACACTGTATAGGTACAAATGGCTTATATTTGGGGTCAATTCCGCACCCGACATTTTCCAACGAATAGTTGAAGCAATGTTAGTACCATCTAAAACTGTCTAAACTACATAGATGACACAATCATCACAATCAGTCATGGAGGTCCTAGAAGAAAACTGTGTTTTGCTCAATAAATCTAAATGTCTTATAAAACTTCAAGCTAAAATATAAGCTATTCGACCAGGGCATCGATGCTGATCCAAGAAAGATCAATACCATTTTAGATTTTCATGCACCAGAAACCAAAAATGAAGTTCGTAATTTCTTGGGCGTAGAGATATATCTTGACAAATTTCTTCCTGAGTTAGGAACAGTTACAGAACTGAAGATCATTAACGACATTTTAATTGGCTTAAAGAATACGTTAGCATATTTCGACACACAACGACGTACTCGTCTAATTGCGGATGCGAGCCCTGTAGCTCTAGTAGCAGTACTATACAGTTTGACAATCATGATAGGTCTAAAGTAATTTCAATTGCAAGTAAAAGTATCTCAGACGTCGGAAGACGTTACTTACAGACGGAGAAAGAGAGTTTAGCACTGGTATGGGTTGTAGAGAGATTCTATTTTTACCTAGCTGGACTAGAGTTCGAACTCGTGCGTTATTTAAATTCACGTCGAAATCTCCTGCTCGTATCAAAAGATGCGTCCTTAGGTTGTAAGCTTTCAAGTTCAGTCATATACCAACCAGGAAAGCTTAACATTACAGATTCGAAAAATAAGTTGACTCATAAAATGAACACCACGTTTTCACGATGTTGGGAAGTGCGGAGAGAATCCAAGGTCTGCCAAAGAAAGCTATTATGACAAGTAGGTAATACAGCTGTAATAAAAGTCCTAAAAATTGATAAAAAGTCACCTATCAAGACGTAAAAATAGGTCCTGATCAGACATATTCCCAAAGGCAGCATCTCAAAAACTTGCAAGCCCAGTTGCAGAACCGACTTAATAATAGCGAAAATAATTTAACTATTAAATACACCAAGTACACCAAGGATTGTCTCTTCTACTTCAGTTGAGATTGAATAAAAAAACTAGATTTGACGAGTAAAATTAATATGAACATATATTATCAGAACGTAAGAGGAATTAGGACAAAACTAAAGAAAATACAATTAAGCATGACCGTCTAGGACCATGATATCGTAGTGTTCTCAGAGACCTGGTTAAATAAACATATACATGATGCTGAAATTGGTATGAATGGTTATGTAGTGCATGTAAAGAAAGGATAGCTCACAGTTGACTAGCCTTAAGTGTTGGGGTGGCGGTGTGTTGATTGCAGTGCGAAGTCATTTCCAATCGTCAGCGCTGGATTAAGGGGGGCGGGGCTACGGGGGCTATAGCCCCGGGCCCCGTCATTCAAAGTGCCCCAGAAACCAACCGAAAAGCCTTTACCGTTATTTAAAGGCCCCCGAGTTCGAATGGACTTCAAGATTCGAATAATCTATTCGTTAACGTTCAAATTAGACAATTGTATAGTAGCGGCACCGTACACGAGCGGTAATAGCGGACACCTATAATTTATTTATAGAGGGTTACCGTTAAACGAGAAAAAATTGGGTTATTCTAATTCTAATTCTAATTCTAATTTAGTAAAAATTGAAAACTGTAGAGGACAAACTTACGACAATGCTAGTAATATGTCTGGTAAATACAAAAGGCGTTCAAGCCGAAATTAAAAAACGTAATAAGTTAGCACACTACGTCCCTTGTGCAGCTCATTCATTAAATCTAGTTGGAGAATCTAGCGTAGATGAATGTGTAGAGGCTACAAGTTTTTTCGGATTTTTACAGAAATTATATGCCTTTTTTGTTACATCCACCCATCGCGCATCGTTTGGAAATTTTAATTAAAAACATCAAGAAACAAAATGAAGAATGTGGGGACCATAAGCAATTGTTAGTTGTAGAGCATATTTCTGCAACAAGATGGTCGTCTTGCGAACAAGCAGTAAAATCCCTTGTCATCAATTATGATGGAGTTTTTAATGCCTTAAAACAATTATTAGCCGAAGACACGTCAGAAAAAAAAAAGAAACTAGAAACGATGCATTTTTTTTTTCGAAGCATGGTAAAACTTGAAACTACTTTTATGGCTACTTTTTGGAAACAGTTATTAGAGCGGTTTGATGCCATCAATACTTATTTACAAAAACCCGGTCTCGATGTAATAACGGGACATAAAATGTTAGTATTATTGTTAGAATTTGTTTGTAATCTACGAGGTCAATTTGAATCCTTAGAAGAAAAGGCCAAAGATATATCTTCGGTTTTAATCACTTCATACAAAAATGCATATCAACGTAGAAGCGTAAAAAAATTAGCTGACTGCTCAACAGAAATATCACAACAAGGTCAAGATCAATTTCGTATAGAATCGTTCCTGCCAATGATTTTGATTGATTACTCTTAAATAACTAGGTCGACACTTACGTCCTGACACCGCAGCCTTTTACAGACTTATTGTATCCCCTAGTTATTCGTTACTAGCCCGCCCACGGTAATTTTACGTCTGGGTAATGTCAGCCAGACGGGACCTACTGTTTATCGTGGGATCCGAACCACGCGCAGTCGCTTTCCAACCAACCACCATCCTGATCCCCCCACAGAATCACACTCCTACAGCAGCCTGCCCACACAGCCCGCAACCGAGGCAAGTCTCGGGTTAAAGATCCGCTGCTATAGGAGCATGACCCTGCGGTTTCGATTCCGATTAATCGTTAGTCAGAAGTACCTGCACTCACACATACAACAACCAAACCCAGTACTTTTTTTATTTGAGCGTACTGTAGCAACAACTCCTTTAGGAGTTGTTGACTGTAGCGGGATTCGAACCCGCTCGACTCGAGCAGCACGAAAGCAGGCTCACGCCGTTTCCGGCGCTTTACCCACTTCGGCCACCGAGGCGATGCCAATGATAGATAAAATAACATCTGAGCTTAAAAAGTAAAATGAAGCTTACAAAGAAATCAGTGACCTTTTTGGATTCTTTAGCCAGTTAACTATTATTTTTCAGAAGAAATATCTGCCAATGCCAAAACTTTAATTTCTCAATACCCCAACGATTTAGAAGACAACTTGGCTTACGAACTTATTTAGTTTTCTTCATATTTAATAACTCTAAATACTAAAAGTGTTACTAGTGTTCCCTTCCTTCTAAGTCATTTAATTGAGAAAGATTTGTTAGAAATATTTTCAAACACATATATAGCTTTAAAAATTTATTTATGCAACCCAATTACTAACTGCGAAAGCGAAAGATCATTTTCAAAATTAGCTCTTATTAAAAACAAATACAGGGCCACCATGGGCGAAGTTAGACTGTCCAGTTTAGCTTTAATGAGTATTGAAAATGATCTTTTGTCTTCAATAGATTTGACCGATACATTTTCAACTTTAAAAGCACGTAAAAAAACATTTTAAAGATGATTATTTCTTGTTACGGTAAAAGTTTACAATATTTTTGTTTGTTCGTTGTTATGTCTTTGTCTTTGTTGCATTTTTATACAAAATATAATACCATAAATATTTTATTTATCTTCATTAAGGGCCCCTCCAGGTATTTTAGCCCCGGGCCCACATCTTCCCTAATCCGGCGCTGCCAATCGTTCCTAATCCATGATGAACAAAATATAGTAGAGCAATTATTTGTTTCTGTTTACAATGGTTCAGAAAAGTTAATTTTATCTACCTCAACCTCTATCCGTCGATGTTGTCCAGGCTCATTCTTTCACTATTGATTCTATACAGCATAAATATCCGGACCAGAAACTGTGCTTGCTGGGCGATTATAACCTACCACATGTTAACTGGGTATATGACGAATTGGGCGTGTGTGCATCGTTTGACGGTAGAGAAGTTGTTAGATCGCTTAGTGACTGCCTTGCCTATAACTAGCTTTTTTGAGTGAATACCATTCTAAATGCCAATAATGTAATTGTCCTTGTGATGAGCACGATCCTGCCTTTAGCAGTTGATGCGCCCTGTTCAGTTCGGTCTGAAAATCAGCAGTATGATACTTACTCTTATGACTTTGGTAGGGCTGATTATATTGGTCTAAACTCTAAACAACTATTATCATTCAGTTGATTGGGTCAGAGTTATAGGATCCATTAAGAACGTGGACATTTGGACGAGCAGACGGGAACGGATGAGCAGTCAATAGTGGAAGTATTTAGGTCGCATTTTCAAAATGTGTTTAAACTTGATGTTGATTATAACGATTTGACAGATTACAGTAATACCAGTGATTTGCACTTAAATATCGTTTCATTCACTTTGGGAGAGATCTTTGACAGTAGTCTAAATCTGAATGAAAATAAAGGGCCTTGCCCTGATGGTATAACTCCAGGATTTTTGGTCAACTGTGTTTATTCTCTGTTTAAGCCTTAATATTTGCTTTTTAAGCTTTTACTTGAGAGTGCTTTTTTTCCTGAGCAGTGGAAGTACGCTTTTGTTACTCCTATATTTAAGTCTAGTGACAGTAGTGACCAATCAGACGCAAAAAATTATAGACCGATTTTTGTTTTAAGTACAATTCCTAAACTTTTTGAGAAGATAGTGTGTAATCATATTGGAAGTTCGATGATGTCTTCTATTGCTCTAGAACAGCACGGCTTCTGTAGGGGTAGATAAACGGCTACAAATATGATTATTTTTGCTCAAACGGTGTTGGATGACTTAGAAGGTGGATACCAGGTTGACGCTGTCTATACGGATGTTAGCAAGGCATTTGACACTTTAAATCATCATATCCTGACACATATACTGGAATGCTTTTGTTTTCATGGATCCTTACTTAAGTGGCCAATATCTTATATAAGTAATAGAAAAGAGTTTGTTAAAGTAAAGGGATTTGTTTTACAGGAGATATCCGTCACATTTGGTGTGCCACAGGGCAGCCATTTTGGGTCCCTACTTATTGACAATCTTCATTATCGATTTAAAGTTGGAAATCTTGTTTTCACAGTCTTTATTTTTTGCTGATGATTTAAAATTATTTGCAATTGTTGTACTCATTAATTTGAGGCAACTCTAAATAATTTCATTTAACTCAATTTTGGGCAAGTCATTTTTTAATCTATTTTAACTGGTCGTTTTACCAATTTGTACTCCCTTCTAGTATCCCCTGAAGATGGTCGTCTAGACGACTGAGACATGTATGGAACATTACCATCTTTTTTCTAATAAAAATCTTGTGGATGAAGATTTTATTTGCATAAAGCTAAAAGTTTAGGTTAGAGACAGCAATATATAACCTGGAGATAAAAAACATGACAACCTCAAACAAACTGGAAAGCAAGTTCCGAAACGAGAAATATGAAGTTCTAAAGAGAAAAGGAAATGAAGTTAGAGTAAGGAGAGATGTAAATACTTTTAAGCGCCACATCACACATGTGAAGAAGCTACCAGAAAAATCGATCCTCTTGTCAACAGTTTCTACCGAACCAACAGAACAGGAAGTTGTTGTTCACCCAACATCAAAGAAGCCAATCCAGAATCAGGAAAAGGACAAATCTGCACATCCAAGGGTATCACCACTGAAGTTGAAGAAGAGAAGGAATCGTGGAAACCGATAACAAAGACTCGTGAGTCATCATAACGCGGTGAGAAAGAATAATAACATTAGTCATGAAGAAATTTCTGTTTACGACAGTTATAGAATTAAGAAGTATATTGGATTAACTTCTTTGCTTCGTATCGTGTATTAGTAGTTTTGTTATTATTATTATATTTTAGCATTTGTTGAAGTGAAATAAAATATATTTGGTGTATTCCATGTGTCGGGGTGTACTATTGAATCGGCGGAGTAGCACAACACCTGTACAGTTCCTTAAGGACATGCCAATTTTTTAGGGTGGAATTCTTCAGGTTAGTTGCTACAGGGACAGGGTGTGATTCCTCGGGTCATTTTATGAAGAAAATTTCATGTCCGAGAAGGCTTAAATTTTTTGCTACAGGGTGTGATTTTTTTTTAAGCGTTTAATTTTGTGATTTAGTACTTTAGATATTATTATATTATTTTAAATTTTGGCATATGTTAGTAGGATATAAAACCACATATCTTAGTTAAAAAAGTTACTTTATTGCACTTAAACAAACAAAATTTTATTGATTCTTTTTCCCACCTTTTAATTTTCTAGCGTGTCAATTGATAGTTTAGCTAATTACTTTAAGTCATTAATTACATAATTCATTAAATTGGTTGTTACAGTCATTGGCTCTAGTAATAATTAAAATAAAATAGCATAATAATAATATATTACTAATAAATTTAAGGATTCCCTTTTTCGTATTTTCGAGATACCTGTTCTTTTAAAATATGATATCTTGATATTTATTGAATTCTGGCAGTATTCCAAACAAATTTATTTTTTTAATGTTTACGTTTCTTTAATGAGGAGACAAATATAGATTTATCTTTGAGGCTTATTATTTTTGGTGTTTTTATTGCAATATATAGTCACATACATATTTTGTAAATAAAACAATGCAGTTTTCCTCCACAATTTATTAAGTGTAAAAACAAATAAATAGTTCCCTACATGGCATTCATCTTTAGGGGATACTAACATATCGCGTTGAGTTAAACTGTTATTGTACAGTTGCCTCATATTAATGAGTACAACTTAACAAAATGAGGAATTTAAAATTCAAGACGTAATGTACTAACCACTCATATTAATTATGTTAACTAGGGTTGCCATCTCTAAAATATAAGAACCCCGACAAGCAGTGGCGGCTCTTATATAGGAGCACTTGAGCACGTGCCTCCCTAAGATTCAGCCCCACATCGACCGACAAATATTCACTATAAATTACATAGTTAGTTTATAATACAATGTCTGTTACAAAGCAATTCTAGCATGATTTTATAAGCTCCCTATCCAATTATCGTTTCGCTAACTAACTTGTAGCAGGTCTCTAATCCCGAATGCTTATCGCAGGAAAAATGTGCTCCGTGGCTATCGCTACTTGATATGGACGGTTCGCTTCCCGTAATAAATGCACCTTGTCGTCACCATCTCTTTTTATAGCACGGCGATAAATGGGCTTTCATTCCTCTCAAATGAGCACGCTTTTGCTGTGCTGCATGCCGCCGCCTTTTTCGGATGGTTTTTGAGAGATCGTTTTATATATTTTGCTGATCCGTGTAGCGCGGTAAAACCCTCCATAAGCGCGGCATAGCTTGTGTATGTCATGCAGTGTTGCCAGACCTTCTGTTTTAACAGAAGATCTCCTGCTTTTGCCCCCAGTCCTGTTATTCTTTTAAAAAATGTTGCAAGATATTTCTAACTTTAATGACTTAGTTACTGAGAAATTTGCTAAACTTAAAGACAGAAGAATACATTTTTTGTTTAGACACTGTGTTTAGTCAGTTCTGTTTTTTAAAAATATTTTTATTTTTTGTATGTTGTCGTGTTGACTTTTCTAGTTACTGCTTTCCAAGTATGCTGTATATTGGTAAGTTTTCAATTTAAATTTATATTTTGTTTTATTAACATATCTACGTACAAAAAGAACATAAAAATTAGGAAAGCTTTTTACTCGTAAATTTGACACTTTACCTACACAATATCTTGTGGTTGGAACGGAGGGGTGAAATAAAAGGAAGGGGTAGTTAGTGGTGGGCGGAGATATGCGCAATTTTTTTTTTGCCATGCTTGATGCTTGTGAACCTCCACAAACTTCCGTCACGAGCCGCCACTGCCGACAAGGCTACTTAAAAATTCGGACGGTACTTAAAGAAGTAAAAAGTGAAATCGCTTGTACCTAATGACCTAATTTAAAAAAATATTTAAAAATATAACTATAGGTAGACAGGGCGTTATTTAATAAGTGTCCGATATTTTACAGGACGATTCCTCAGTTATTTATAAGGTAAAAAGTTCGTATAAGCATGGGTCCGCAAGCCCTTCATTCTTGAGATACAGGGTGTTAAAAATTTATTTTTATTTGTGTTTTTCGTAAATAATTTTTGAAATAATGTCTATATTTAGATGAAAATTGGTATTTAGGGACTTTTTAATATGAGAAATTCCAATTTCATCTTAGTTTGGCCCTTAATTGTAGGGGGCGCCACCTACAGGTCTTTCTCTCTTTTGGGGAGTCACAACTCCCAGTCTCAATCAGTCTTGCATGGAACTGTCTAAATGTTTTGGCACAAGGCAGTACTCTATTTAGATAACGTTCCTGATGAATTCGCCGAGCTTCTTCAGTATTTCCATTTGTTAGGCCATAATTGAAATGCATCTGGGCCATCTCAGCGCCAGTAAAGTTATGCATTATTGACTTGTTATTGACAAAACAGGTCAATTAGACATTGAATTTTACCTTTACCTCGTATTTTAATTAACTTTGGAATACATAATTGTAGGTATATTTTTGTACATGCAATAAAGTGATTTTTATTTTTTCTCTCGAAAACGAAGTAAGGTACGAAAACAATTCAGGGAACAAAAAAGTTTTACTATTAGTTGGTAAATCCGGAAAATATATCAAAATTAGAAAAAGGTCAGTGGCGTACATTTTTTTGTCAATAATATTAGTTAAGGTGCTCCGCGGGACGCCATTGGACTTAATAAATTTAATCTAGTTAGGGATAATTAAGCCCATTATCATTATGAATAACGGTACCACATAACAATAAAATCGGCAAAAGCATATTTAAAAAAATTATCAAAAAACTTTTTTTTAAGAAACTTTAACACCCTGTGCATCAAAAACTGGGCAACTCCGAACACATGTTCATATGAACTTTTTCTCTTAGAATATCATAAGGAATCACCCCCTTAAGTTACGTACCGTATTTCTGAAATACCTCGTATAGTAGAGCCTATATTATATTACTTTGTCACATAAATGGGCCACCCTGTAAGTACCTCCCTATTGTTACACTATTCAAAGGTAATGGCCAATAATCCTGATAAGGTTAGTTCACATTAGAATGGTTGTTAGAAATGCGGGAAGCCGGAAACTTCGAGCGTGTACATTATCTTCAAAAGGCGGGGTCGACAGAAATATATTTTAACTTTAAATTGCGAAAAAATTTTAATTGTTTATGGGAACATAATGTATTCATGTGTATTATGTATGTAGTGCCGTTAGTTTACTTGCAATTACATAAGACCTTGTAATATTTTAATTAGAAAATGCAATAACGAACTAAAATATAAACTTCATAATTGACTAACATAATAATCATTATTATTTACTTTAACCTAATAGCTAATATCGCAAGTAATCTGATGTACGTATTATCAGAAACATGGCTGGTGTTAAAATTCCCTCTAAAAAACATGAGCATCAGCCACTCGAGTGAAAAAATATGCCCGCTGTTTTTTCAATGCCTCCAGAAAATAAATACTCTCTTAAAAATAACTATTAACGATTATATAAACAAACCTGAAAAAACTTAGGCATTCGCAACTCGTAGACAAGGCCTTAGATAATAAAACGGTCAGTTATAAGGAAAATATTAAGAAGAAAATAAGAACTTACCATTATTTCTCAACAGATTTTTCTAAAACTTTCATTGATTTCGAGAAAATTGCCGGTAAATCAAAAAAAAAACGGCACATTTCGCATTGGGGATGCGACTGCAGCTGCAACTGTGCAGCCGGTAGAGCATGCGCCGAACCGAATTCCTAGACACGGATCGCAAAATTTGCGACGCATTTGGGCTATAGACGGGGTGTGGGGAAACCACCCACGTCCCCGATTTCTTTTGGAATATTTTATAGTACAGAGAACTAGGGCGTTGAATGCATTCGTTAATAATTATGTAATATAATGCTAAGTTTTCTACTGGTACCTAGTGCCTTGATACAGCCGAAACTTTTACTGATTAAGTTCATGGTTCTTAAATTAGGTCAGCTCAATAATAATTAGTGTCTCTCTATTTAGCAAGCAATTCAATGGAAACATGTACAGGGTTTTCAGAGATATTTTCGGCCATATCTATAGAGTGCCCTGTAAGTGATACAATACAATACATTACAAATTTTAAATGTAGAAGTTGTGGGGTATTATCTGAGCCGTCAGAAAATTAAGAAAAAAATAAACGTTACCTTAGAAAATTTAACAAATTTTTTTTTTTTCTAATGGAACTCCCTGTTTATTTCTTATTTTTATAACAGATGTTTTCTTCCTGATTCCAAAGATATAAAGTTTGTTAATATTTTATTTGCAGGAACCTTCATTAAATTAGTTTCGATTACTAATTAATTGTAAACGGCAGAGTACAATAATAATTACAAGTAGAGTGCCTTGGTAAACAATTGCCTGACAGAGTTTCAATAGGGAACTGTCAATGTGAAAATTTAAACTATAGCGGATGTCCACGGAAGGTGGCTCGCCCCTATAATTCTTTTGTTTTTAAAGATAATGGAATTAAATTTGGAGGATTCGTATGCGACATAAAACTGCATTTTTTGACGGGTGATTTAACTTTACAGAACTTCCGGTTTTATCGGAAGTGGCATAAACTTTCGATTTTCCAATGAGACACCCGGTATATTTTTACTTTCTTTGAATCCATATGACATTCTAAATACAACCATGTGTCATTTGTCACTTTTTGTCACCATTTTTCATTTTTTTTTTTTAATCTAGAAGGCTATGAATACGTTAAAATCACTAGTTTCAGTCCTAACATCTTTGACAGAATACAACTTTACTGTTTTCGGTCAAAACCTATCTGCTGTGTCAAATTAAATTTTGAAACCTGTATTACTCATTTTTTCCAAATGGCAACATGGTGGCTTGTCGAGTTAGGAAAAAAGAGCATTTTATTACGATTAATTTGATACCACACACTATTAGGTTTTAAACAAAATTCCTTTAAAAAGCTGTAAAAATATTACTTTATGTACAACTTTCCTAAAATAAAGCGGATAATTGGAGAATGTGGGCAAAACTCAACCGATGCTGCACGTGTTTACGCACAGTTTATTCAAAACTGGTTCAGAAAATGCGAAATGAGCCTGATAATAATGAAAACGATTCAATTATTATGAGTGAAGAAATAGAAATTGCGTCACTCACGGAGATCGCGCTAGAATGTGGCATTTGTAAGTCTTCTGCCTGCAATATTTTAAATAAACTTAAATACCATTCATATAAATACCAACTACATCAGTACCTGTACCTAAACTATAATGAAAGGAGACTTGAGTATGGCAATTGGTTCTTAGGAAATTATTTAGAGGATAATACATTTCCATATAAAATTCTTTAGACTGACGAAAGCCGTTTCACTAATTTGGGACATTTTTTTATGGGGTTCTATTAAAAACGAGGTTTCTGATGTACCTCCTGCCACACGGAATTAATTAGAGGAGAAAGTAAGGGCAGCTATTCATAGAATTACACCACAGCAGGTAAGAAACGTTTCAAGAGCGACAGTAGAAAAAGTGCGACTATGTCAGCAACAAGATGGAAGTCACTTTGAACATCTGCAACCATAAAAGTTAATAGATATATGGATGTAGATTTTTAGTTCTTTTTTCTTTTATTTATTTATTTTTTTTATGACAAAATGTGACAAGTGACACATGGTTGTATTTAGAATGTCATATGGATTCAATGAAAGTAAAAAATATACCAGGTGTCTCATTGAAAAATCGAAAATTTACGTCACTTCCGGTAAAACCGGGAGCTCTATAAAGTTTAAACCCGTCAAAAAATGCAGTTTTATATCGCATACGAATCCTCCAAATTTCATTCCATTATCCTTAAAAACAAAAGAATTATAGGGACGAGCCACCTTCCGTGGACACCCGGTATATACAGGTTTAAGCATTCGAATATTTTGTAAAATGGGTTACTCAACTGAAGAGAAATCCGAAACGTTCCATTTATTCTATAAACATGCTAGTAATGGACAAAGAGCTCAACGCCAACACCGTATTACCTATCCAGAAAACTACAGGAAAACCCACACCATGCGTTGACACAATAAGATACGCAATGCGCCAATTTGAGTTAAGACACAGTCTTGAACGTAAGAAAAGGACATTTTGCATGAAATGTCGGAAAAGATTTAAATATCTTACTGTTTTTTGAAGGCAAATGTTGAGTTCTTTTTTTAAATATAGGTTAAATTATTTGATTATTATGAAACAGAGAGTGAAACCAGATGGCTCCATCTTGTGGTGCTGGTAAAGAACACCAATTTCTAAGCATACTTGTGCCATCTGACATGGACTTATAAAGTCATAAATATCAGAGGAAAACCTGCAAAGACAGAACGTCACAATTGCAGGAGTCCTCGCCAGGCAGCGCTATGCTCGGGATGGTTCTGGCAGAAGGAAAGAGCAAACCCTTGTCATTGTGTTAAGTTTTCGGTTACCAAACCGACAAGACGCCCAGCCCGGGCATAGCGCTGCCTAGCTAGGACTCCTGCAATTGTGACGTTCTGTCTTTGCAGGTTTTCCTCTGATATTTCTGGCTTTATTAGTCCATGTCAGAGGGCGCAGGTTTGCTTACAAATTGGTGTTCTTTACCAGCACCACGAGATGGAGCAATCTGGTTTCAATCTCTGTTTCATCCCGATTTTTCTGTTTTAAAACAGACGCCAATGCTTTTTCCTTTTGTCAGAACCTATATAGCCTCACTGACAAGCTGTTATACAGCGAAACGCGTCTGGGGATGGTTCTGGCAGAAGGAAAAAGCAAACCCTTGTCATTTAATTATTAATTTTTATAGAAATGCCTAAACGGCCCATTCCTGATGCTGCAAGGTACTTTAACAAATCATGGGGGAAAATTCACGAGATTTTAAAAATGAAGAAACATCATTCTTTAAGTTTATGCCAGTCCAAAGGCTAACAAAAAATAATATCCAGCAGAGATTAGAATTTTGCTTGAATATTGCTAGAATACTACACGTAAATGCAGAACTTCTAAATAAAATTATTTTTACGGATGAAGCCACACTTAGAAGTGGCATGTTTAATCGCAATAATAAAAACTTTTAGTTGTCCACAAATCCGCACAAAATCCAAGAAGTAAAAATTCAAGGTCGCGGTAGCAATACTATTTGGTGCGGTCTGTTTGCTGTCAAATCCCAAATTTATTTTACACGTATTTTGCCCCTGTTAAGCCAATAAGCGCCCTGCTAAAAATAAGTGGGAGAAAGAAACGTGGGTAAAGTGGGGGAATACCGGCCGTGGGGGTAATGCCGGCCGCCAAGTTTCTCCCACCCTGATAGAAAATTTAAAGCGGCGGACGCCTACAGATCAAGCACGTCAGCGAATCCAACGGTTAGTATCACTTAGGCAGTGCTAGCGGGGGGTTTACAGTTTTTAAAGACAATTTTATGGAAAAGCACGTGCTACTGTAAGAAAGGTGTTTGTTTAAGGCTGTATATTTCCATAACGGTAAGTTGTAAAAATAGTTGGTATGCATACAAATCAACTAAATTATGTTTTCTTTCACTTAGTCTGTTTAAAAACTACCTAAGTTTAGGCTTGTCTAAATAATGTGTGTGGCTTAAGTTTATTGTTTTGGGGGCAATTACGGCCATTATCATGCGGGTAATATCGGCATGGCCGGTATTACCCCCTATCATAATTTAGTGGTAAATTTTCGTTTATTTTCAGATGCCGCGGACTTATAAACGAAAAACTACAAGAGGTTCTTGGACTTCCGAGACTCTTCAAGAAGCTCTTGCCGCAATAGAAAATGGACGGCATCTTCGGGAAGTTTCAAGAAGTTTTGCTATTCCAAGAGCGACTCTTCAAGATCGACGTAGAAACGGCAGAGTAGCTAAAGTTCAATTGGGACGACGCCCAGTATTTACCCAAAAACAGGAGCGTGAATTAGCGGAGCAAATAATTAATCTTTCTAAGCTCTTTTTTGGAATTACGCCGGCACAAATTCAGCAAAGCGCCTACACTTTTGCCCAATCCAATAACTTGAATAACCCCTTTAAGGAGGAGAAAGGTTCAGCGGGTCGGGACTGGTTGGAGGGATTTTTACGACGCAATCCACATATAAGTCTAAGGAAACCGGAATCAACCAGCGTAAATCGTGTGACGGCTTTTAACAAAGAAGAAATTGGACTTTTTTTTGCAAACCTTAGTACCCTAATGGACAAATACAAATTTTCTCCAGCAAGAATATTCAACGCTGATGAAACCGGCATTACAACAGTACAACGTCCAAATAAAATCTATGCTGAAAAAGGGCAAAAACGAGTAGGTTTTTTAACTAGCTGGGAGAGGGGAAAAACCACAACTGTCATGTGTTCATTTAGCGCGTCTGGAATTTACGTTCCTCCAATGTTCATATATGCCAGAAAAAGAATGTCCGATCATTTAAAGAAGAACGGCCCTCCAGGCGCCGTTTATCACTGCTCAGATAACGGATGGATAACTGAAGATTTATTCATTGACTGGTTAAAGCACTTTAAGCATTGTATTAAAGTTTCGAAGGAAGATCCAGTTTTATTATTACTAGACAACCACTCTAGTCATTGTTCGTTAAATGCTTACAACTTCTGCAAAGAAAAGGGAATCATTATGTTAACGATTCCTCCACATACATCACACAGAGTTCAACCACTAGACGTCACTTTTTATGGTCCGTTAAAATCAGCATATAATTCAGAATGTGATAAATTTATGAGAAGTCACCCAGGGGAAAAAATCACGCCCTATATCGTTGCTGATTTATTTAATAAAGCGTTCGGGAGAGTTGCAACTATAGAAAAGGCTACCAAAGGTTTTGAGGTAACGGGAATATTCCCCGTCAACCCTGATGTATTCAATGCAGAAGATTTTGCACCTGCTGAAAACTTAAAACCTGCCAACTTAACTGAACCGGTTCCTAGGAACGAACAACTTGAAGAAAATAGAATAGATGAAAAAGAAGTAGACATAGGAGCACAAATGGAGGTAGCAGATACAAAAGAAAATGATTCAAGACAGAACCTATCATTCAGAGAAATATTACCCATTCCTGGATGTTCTGGAACTAACGACAAGGGGAAAAAAGTTGGCAAAAAGCAACACTCCGAAATATTTACGTCTACTCCAATGAAAGAAATGTTGGAAAAAAAAGAAAATGCAAAACAGGAAAGGCTGAAAAAGA
Organism: Polydrusus tereticollis; assembly: GCA_963920685.1. Classification (NCBI taxonomy): domain Eukaryota; kingdom Metazoa; phylum Arthropoda; class Insecta; order Coleoptera; family Curculionidae; genus Polydrusus; species Polydrusus tereticollis. Next base: position 24,968,379 of record OY987328.1, read on the forward strand.
CGAATCGTGCTCTAGAACTGGCAAAAATAAAAGGCATAAAGAAGCAGGTTTTCGCTAACTTTGATGACACCTCTGTTTTAGCGAACAAAAACACTAACAACAAACAAGACAAGCCAAAACTTTAAAAAAAAATCTAGTAAGCTACCATGGCTGTGACAAGGAAGAAGAAAATTCAGACGCCGAAGTTACCGAGGACATTTGTAGTATTTGCGGAGAATTTGGGAACAACCGGGAACTCTGGCTAAGATGTGTGAACTGCGCTGGATGGGCTCACAAACAATGTACAAACGGAGAATCAAAAAAAACGTATGTGTGCGATTTCTGTCAATGAACACAATTTCGGGTAATTCCGGCCGCTGGCCGATATTACCTCCAAGCTGCGGGGTAATACCGGCCACACATATATTTTTTTAAAATGTTGTATTTTTTTAAAACAGTATTGTTCATTTCCAATTAAAATATATTTTGTTCCCGAAAGTGTTACCTTTCTTTTAAACCCTCCAGTATCCCATTAAATTTTAAAATCTCCGAGATATTCGAGTATTTCCTTAAGGGGCCGGTATTCCCCCACTCTCCCCTAAAGTCTAAACCGGTCTCAAAATGCGGGTCCAAAGCTCACGGATCATATAAATCAATTCGAAAATTCCACAGCTTATATCAAAATGCTGTGAGACTATGTAGGTATCAATATACCCAGAGAAAAGATACATAGTTTTATTATTTTAACTGTCGTGAAGTCGTGAAGATAGCCAGATATAATATTATTACTTTTGCAAAAATTATGTACATAATAGTACAGGGGTGGCGAATCTTTATGTAATAACGTGCATTTTTTCTAAAGAAATGTTTAATGAGGCCATAGACGTGCCGTCGCAATTCGTAATATAATAATTCATAGTAAACTTTGTGATCGGTGGCGAGCCAAAATTTTATGTCGCGTGCCATTGGTTCGCCATCCCTGTAAATAGTATACCTTAAATGTATTTATTAAAAACGACAATAATAAACAGTGTAATTTATTTTAACAATTTTACTACTAAAACCTTAAAATTCAATGGCATTTAGTCTGATAAACTATTTCGAAAATGAAAGAAAAAGTGGAAATTGGCCAACCAATATGCAGGAAACCGTAGCGAAAGCACTCGGAATTAGTTTAAGGACTGTGCAGAATAATGTGCATGAAAGAAAGCATAATATAATACCGAAGAATACTAAAAAATGTAAACAAAGGAAACCGTTTATAAACTAATTATAGACTAAAAACTGTCATCGTCACTTATAGAATCTGAAAAGTCCTCGTCGTCTGAGTCGTCTTCGAATGGAGCAATTATCATTGGCGCTACTTCGACATCTAGTACTTGTTCTCGATCCCACCAATCCCTTATTAATATTTCTGTATGTTCCACTGATTTCTTCCAGTACTCTTGTGTAATATAATCCAAAGAATCTTGCCAAACTATTTGTAAGACTTTGCCCCGGCCCATATTAATTCTATTGCGTTAAACTGGCAATGATATGGCGGCAGTCGTAGAACCTCATGGCCATATTCACGCAATATTTCAGCTACCGCGTATATTCTTGGTTTTTTTAAGAGACTTTGCCATTGATAGGAGTTCCGATTTAAGCATATTTGGTTGTGTTTTTCAAACCACTCATAAATATCATTTTTCCTCCAAGATGAAGTAAGTAGGCTGTTTATTTAAAATTCTTGAATGATATGATGCATTATCTAATACAATTAAAGACGGAGAATCCAAATTTGGTATCAATTGAACTTTTAACAATTTTTCAAACATTTCGCAATTCATATTATCATGATAGTCAGCACTTTTTGATGTTGAAGAAAAAATTAAGCTTGCACCTGGAACATATCCTGTTACAGAACCAGCATGTAAAATAATGAACCGCTTTCCCGTGCCACATCCCTTTTTCCTTTTCACGCTTTTCACAGAATCATCTTGCCAAGATTTTGAACCACTTCCATTTGAAAATATCCACGTTTCGTCTAAAAATACCACTTTTCTAAATTTCGATTTGTAATTCTCCGTATAATTTTTTAAAAACTGAACACGCTGACTCACTATCTGTGGCTGCTCACATAAAAATCTTCGGTTACAGTCTTTTTTATAGCGAAAACCTAACTTTTTTGTTAATTTTGATAGCGCTCCAAGTCCAATTTCCAAAACACCCCGAATTTTTAATGTTTCTTGTAAAACTGGAAGAGTTACATTGGTTTTTGATCTGTATAAATCGTAAATCACATTTCGAACTCCCATTTTAATATTTTCGCTTGAATCCTCAGTCTTTGGCTTTCTTCGTTTACTGGCTGCTGTTTCCTGAATATTGGTTGGCGAATTTCCACTTTTTCTTGCATTTTCGAAATAGCTTATCAGATTAAGTAGGTACCATTTTTTTTGCTTGGGGATGCAAAAACCCAGAAAATTTTTTCATTTTGTCACAAACTGTCAAAGTCACAAAACTGACATCTTTAAATCAAGACGAAGGTGGCAGGTACTCGGGCAGGTACAAACTTTTGTGAATCGCTGAAAATTAAATAAAATACCTATCCTTTTCTTTCATGCCAAAATTGCATAAGTCTGTCATATTTGTCTGACGGATTTTATTTGGTTAGTATGATTAAACGCAATAAAAGAAAAGAAAAATTAAAAGTATGTCTTTGTTAAATCGTAAACCCGCCAGATAAGACCAGATTTGACTTTATTTATTGTTTATATTTTTGGAGTCGGGAAAGAAAGGTCTTTTATAAAAATAAAAAATATACAGGATGTTCCACTAGAAAAATCCCAATTTGTTAATTTGTCTTAGCTTTCAAACCGTCTTTTTTTTTATTTTTTTAAAATTTTCAGCTAAAACCCCACAACTCCTACATTTAAAGTTTTCTTGTATCTCTTACAGGGAGGAGCTCTGTAGATATGACCGAAAATATCTCTAAAAACCCTGTACAGGGTGTCCATTATTCGATATAGTTGCCGGTAGTGATGGAGAACTATGAATAGTTATTACTATCGATAGTCTATTAATTACTATCGATAGTTTTAAAAAATTTACTTAATACAGCTAACTAAGTGCAGAATAATAAAACATAACACTCTCTACGTGGAATTTAAAAAATATAATAACTCACATTTGTCATATAATATATGAAAATTGTGCTCTTAAGCAAACACACATCATAGAAGATAACTCCCAACCAATTAAATAAGGCAAATATAAATAAAAATATAATATTTATACAGAATCTTAATATACATAAGTATCTATTTATTCTGAATCAACCAACTATTTTTATTTATAAAAACAAACATGTCTACATTTTTTGCTTTTAGCCTTGCTCTTCTTTCCGTAGCTATTTGTCGAGCCGTGCTAAATGTCCTTTCCGATTCTACTGAGAAAGCCGGAATGCACAAATATTTCTGGGATAGCTGTTGCAGTGATTTCAAATTATTAGCATTTGGCTAAAAAGACAAAATTGTAATTGGCCCTACCATTTTTACTTTTATTGCCAATATGGATTGCAAAAATAACAGCGGTCGCAATAACCATACCTTCCAGAAGAGAAGTGAGTCGGTATCATGGGTTGTATTCTGACGCTCCATGTATTGCCTCTTCATAATAATAACGTATGCCGTTGTAGATCTTATCTTTTGCTGTTGGAATTGGTGCTTCATCTAATAAAGTTAATGTATTTTCTGCTTCGTTTTTAAGTATGTAATTAATTTTTTGCTCTAAAAAATTCGATGCGGATTTCACATTCTCATTGTTCATAAAGCTTTCCTGTTTAAATCTCAGGTGAAGTAAGATTTCTATCTGAATAGCTGTTCTTTAATCGTAAAGGAATAGACGGTTTTGTACAGAATCCAGCAATTTCAAACAAATTTGTTTGTCATCATGAAAATGTTTTATAAATTCCACAAGTAATGGGGATAACGAGAGATACAAACTGTCACATATTTTCTGCCTGATATTTTTGTTATTGTCTCATCAATACAAGATAACACATCCTCAACGTCCCTTAAAACTGTTATTTCTTCTATACTTAAAGGTGGAGATGCTTTAGATACTTTCAGTAAGGTTCTATTAGGATTTGGTGGATTACAAGTTTTTAATACTCTTTTTATCATTTAAAAGGCACTATTCCAGCGAGTTGCTACCTCTTGAAGTAGCTTGTAAGGATTTTCATTATTCTGCCTCTGCTCCTTATTCAATAACCAGATCTTTCCTGGTGTGAACTGGCGTCGAATATACAAGCCTTTTTAAATTTTCCCAGAAAAAGAAATCCAATGGAGATATATTCGAGCGACCTTGGTGGCCATGAAATAGACCCACCTCGGCCTTCCCATCGATTACTAAAATTTCTGAAAAGTATTAACTTCTATGATTAACTAGATTAACATGATGTGGGAAATATATAACATTACCTAAAACCTTGTAAAAAATCTGTAGTATGGCAACGCAGCAATAACGGATCCGCCCAGATTTCGTCATTTTCGTGGCCACCGCATCGACTCGACAATACTCGTCATATCGGATGTTGTTTTCCTGGTGTTCTGTCGCATGCAGATGTAAAGACAGCGTAATCCCCATTCCCGGCCCCACCTAGCTCCTCACATCCTCTCGCCACCAAACGATTTTGGCATCACAATTTTATAGCATTTATGAATGGCGTGTCGGATCTATAGTTACGATGCCTATGGTTTTTACAGATAAAGTTAAAAACATCATATTTAATATATAGCCAAAAGTTGTTAATTAAAAAAACTTACAAAATAATTTAGAAATTTTAGCTTTTTATTGAACAAAACTAACTTTTTGCCATCGAAAATAATTGCTAGTCTCAAGTTTCCCAAATGTAAGCTTTTCGCATATACCTTTCAATGCTGGGGTCAAATGCAGAAGGTGAGAGGTCGTTTTCTAAACTGAACCTTATCAAAAATTGTATGCGTTCAACTATGGGCCAAGAGAGAGTTTCTTCACTAAGCCTACTATGTATTGAAAGTGATTTGACTCGCGAGATGGACTTCGACGACATACTGCATGAATTCGTCGAATCAAAATCACAAAAAAAAAACTTATTGTAAAAATATGTGTAAAAAGGTTGTTAAAACTGTTATAACGTTTTTTGTATCACATTGTAGTTTGTCTCTGTGTCTGTGAACTCTTTTTCTTATTGTAGAATACAGTATTGATCCTTTTTTTGTGTCTATTTTTATTATACTTTATGATCGTAGGCCCTTCGCGTTTCGTAGGCCCTAGGCAAGTGCCTTATCGATAATCCGGGCCTGAGCAAACAGAATGTGAAACACTGTCATGAACATAGACATTGTAACTATTATGGTCATGAACCAAATGTGAATGATTTAAACCACCAAATAATTAGTGCTGCTCGTAAAAGAAAGGCAGTTGACGATTTAGCTGAAAAACCATCGAAGATTATTCGTAAAGTTTTACAAAGTGATTTACTAGAAGCCATGACTACCAAAGATGTTGAATATGTTAGGAAATATATTTATACCGCCCGAAAAGAATATTTACCCACTTTGTCCAAGGATACTAAGGAAGTTCATTCAATATTAAAGCAGATACATGTTAGAACGAATAAGAACGAACCTCTTGTCCTGATAAACAGTGAGTGCGATAATATAATAGTATTTTCCTGTCAAAAAAATATTACAGCTTTTGGCTAAACGAAACGTATGTATCTAGACGGAACTTTTGGTTATTGCAGAAAATTTTTTTGTCAGTTATTTACAATGCATGTTTTTTTTTAATGGTCATTACATACCCCTTCTTTTGTTTACTTCCAAATAAAAGAGAATCGACTTACAATAAATTGTTTCAACTAATTTTGACCGAGTGTTCACGGTACAATGTTAAAATTAGTTTGAATGAAGTTATTGTAGACTTTGAAAAGGCAATACATACCGCGATTGAAAAGCCTTGGCCGCATATAACTATAATTGGCTGTAGATTTCATCTTTTGCAAGCTTAGTTTCGTAAAGTTCAAAAATATAATTTAGTGAAGGAATACGAAAGAAAAAGCGACTTAGGTTTGTGGTTAAGAAAAACGTTTGCATTAACTTATTTAAACCCTAAAGATGTAGGAGATTTTTTTGCTTTAAATTTGTTTGAGGACGTGCCAAATGACACAAGAGTGCATAATTATGCGGACTATTTAACAGATACATATATTTCTGATCAAGGGCGGTTTTAGCTTTTCAACATGGGGGGGGGGGGTAATTTGAAATCCGAATTTTTTTTTTTTAAAGTAACCAGAAAATAAGTTTGGCAGGGGGGGTCAGAAAAAAAATAGCGCCGCAGACGAAAAATTTTTGGGTGCCACGCCCTTTTTTCAATGATGATGCTTAAAATTCTAAATTCATGGGGGGGGGGGGGGGGTAATTACCCTATTACCCCCCCCCCCCCCCCGTAAAACCGCCCTTGTTTCTGATGATGCATTGTTTCCTCCAGAAATTTGGGCAGAAGATTCAGCATGTTTAACTCGAACAAGTAATACATGTGAGGCATTTCATAGAAACTTGAACGACTTTATGTATCAGTCACACCCGAATTTATTTGTTTTTATTGAAAAACTAAAAGAATTTCAAATAGACATCTATATTAAGCTACAAAGTATACATTTGCCAGCCAAGATTGATAATGTTTATGTAAGAAAGAAGGAAAAACGCATTGATTGTTTAATAGGCAAATTTCGTAGAAATGAAATTAATCAAAGTATGATTTAATAAAATGTATTGCTTTTATTGGAATGAATAAAAATGTTAAAATTTGAAATAAATTATGTAACTTTTTGGGTACGTTAGTACGTTTATTATAAGTAGTAAGTATATTATACAGTTAAATAGGATCAACAATCATGTTATACTGGGTGGCCCACTCTCAGGATTTCATAGCATCTAAACTACTCAACTTTTTATTATTTTTCAAAAACAGGGTCATAGGGAGACATTAGGCCTACAGTTTAAAATTATTTTGAAATATACCGGATGTCTCAAAAAAAAGATCCATAGCAAAGTTATATTTTTTTAAATGCAACTATATACCTATATCTTACAATATTTTTGGATTCAAAATAACAATTATAGACGCTGTCAAAGTTCAAAAATGTTATTTTTCAAATCTCGATATCTCACAAACTATTAAGTTTATACTTACAATGCACTTACTAAAAAATAATTGTAATTTTATGTAGGATTCAGGCCCGTATCCAGAAATTCGTTTCGGGGGGGGGGGGGCTCAAGGACGAAAATAATTCAAAAATGTGGACTTATTTTAATTAATTCAGAGCAAAGCGAATCACAGTGCAATAAAAAGATGCAGTACAAGGTGTATAATAAACAGCTACTATGTTTGAAACAAAAAATACCTGTTAATAACAAAAGTTAAATCAGTACTAAATTTTTACTAGAACATACACCTCAAAAAAGTAATTTCCTTGATTTTTTCTTCGCCAAGCGGTCGAGCACTTCCTCCGGATCATCTTGGTTCAACCAGTCCAACAAAAAAGCTAAAAATCCCTAGATCTCGATCACAATCGATTCGTAGAATTGAACAATAATGTTCAATGCTGCCACATGTGAGATATAAAAAGTTGTATTACTAAACATGGCAGGCTTTTCATAATTCAAAACTATAGGGATACGTTGGATTGACGCCGATTGTGCTATCCGTCGACTAAAAACTTAAATTTCAAATAATAGAAAATTCTATAGGGTAGACCGGGGTAAGTGCAAAGCGTTTTTTGCGAGTTCATATTTATATCCCTCTGTAATTAAGGTTTATTTTTTTTACGATATTTTGGAATACCTATATAGTAGAGTGATTAATATTCTACCAAATCAATGATATTTAAAGTCGATCGAATGAAAGGTTATATTTTTTTTTCAGTTTTATATTTTTTTGTGCTTTAATTTTTACACTTGCCCCAGACCGGGTGAAGTGTAAAAACGGGACGTACTTCCTATTAGAGTACAACAGTATTAAATCTGGGGTAACTGTAAAGAGTCTCTATATAATATAGTAAAAATATATTTTACTTTTCTTTTTACTAATTAAAGCTAAAAAGATATCAACTTTTTTAAAACGTTTCTTAAGGAGCCATCAAATGTAAGTATGGGGAAAATTAACAAAATAGTTTTTAAAAATCATTTTTATTTTATAAATGAAACACAGTACGGCCAGTATAACATTTTTAACAAAAAAAGTTTCATTTGACACCAATAGCGAAAAAAAATCCTAGAAGTTATACAAAAAAAACTCTGAAAGGATAAATGTATTTATGTGTAAAACGGAACCAAACTCCGATAAGAAAGAAACAAAAAAAATCTGAGTAGGTCAATAAAGCTAAAAAACTTCAAACAAAAATAGGAATGAGATACCTAGCTCCACACTTACATACCCTAGCTAGAAAGTCCATATTGTTAATTTAAAACCTAAATATTATAACCTGCAAAGTTAACTGTGAAATGGAATGATCCTCTACGCGTTACTATAGGTGTGGGTAAAGAAGTGATGATATTTTCTAAAGTTACTACATCAGTGTCATCAATTTGTGGCCAGATGAAATTATCTTTAAATTTCCTAACAAACCTAACTTTAAATTCTTGGTACACTAACGTCTCTGTTATTTGACCTATAAAGTATTTCAGACATTTTTTGGAAGCATATTTAACTAATACCCAAGTGCCCAGTTCAATATTAGTTTTGTCCAGACAAATAGAACCTTCATCATCAGATGTCTCTAGAGTAAAACTACATTCAGATTCCTCGTACAAAACACTCTCATTATCAGATGAATCACTGGATGACTGAACTGCGGCTGTATCGCAGAAGACATTTTTTCTGTTTCTTCTTTTATTTAGTTTTTTGATCGTTAAACTTCTGTTTAATTTTGACGTTGAAGGTGTTGGTTCAATCGACGTAGTACTTGAAAGAGCTGTAACAACCTCGTCGCCACGAGCTAATTTCTTTCTTTTAGTGGCTTCCTTCTTTGCTGACTGTTTATGTGAATCAAGAAGAAGATGTTGAAAACTAGTTTGAATCAGAGGCTGGTCTTCTTCATTTAGGGGGTCGTTTTGTTCAGTTACGGGTTCCATGTTTGGATTTAGGGCAACACTTTCACCTAAGGGCTCTTGTTCAGTTAAGGGTTCGATGTCTCGATTTTGGGCAACAGTTCCATTTAAGGATTCAATATTCTGATTTATGACTGGTTCAGATTCCTTGATGGATTTTGCTTCGTTAAGTAAGGGTGGTTTAATTCTAATTATTTCATTAACAGGCTTGCATTTTCGAGAATCGGCTGTTATAAGTTCAGCATTTGAATTCAATTGTCTTTTAGATTTGGTACCAGGCATTACAGTAGCTTTTACAGTTGCGAGTAAATCATTTTCGAAATTGTCTGCATTTTCGTTTTCTACTTGCACATTTTCCTCTTGTTGTTCTATGGCTTCATTTGTGGGATCTTCCCCATTTTGCTCTGCAGTTCCAGCTTCGTTTCTTTGTCTCCATCGTTTAAGCGCATCAGTATCATATTTCTCTTCTGCAACCACTGTTCTATCAAAAGGAAAAATGCCTCCTTTTTTAAATCCATTTTTTATGATTTCAGGGTTTACTTCTGACCATGTTTCCCCCAGCAACATGGTAAATTCTTTTTTTGGTATTCTAGTTCCTTGATGACTTCTTTGCCACGATATTAGTTTTTTGTCCCATATTGCCTTAAATGATCTAAATACTGCCAAATCTAAGGGCTGGAGTAAATGACTAGTATGCGCAGGTAGTTTTATAATATGAATATCTTGGTTTTGAGCATTCTCAATGAGGGTACTATCTAAATGAGATGCATGCCCATCGTATATAAGAAGAATCGGCCGCCTATCAGCAACATGGGGTAAGAAACACCTTACGAAATAATTTCGAAATATGTCGGAAGTCATCCACCCGTTTGGGCTTGCTGCAAACCTCATACCATTAAATGTCTCCTCATTTTTCTGTGGTATCCATGAGCTCCACACATTATTCCCTTTAAATATTACTAGGGGCGGAAGCTTTTCACCAGAAGCACTGGCTCCAACTAAAATTGAGACGTTCTCTTTACCTGACCCCGCTATTATTCTGGACGAAGGTTTCCCTTTTCCTCTAAGTACTTTTACACGTGAAGGATCTGTGCATAAAGATGTTTCATCCATATTAAAGACCAGTGCAGGCGCATTAGATAAATCTAGGTTTTCTAATGTATTTTTTAATAAATCAAAATACCTATTAACAAGAAATGGATCTGTCGATTTTTTTCTGCAATATTCTAGTGATTGGGGTTTCTTTACAGATAGAGAATGGCGCTTTTTAAAACTAGCAATCCAGTCATCGCCTGGTAAGTTGTTCTTGAAGGGGTTAGGGATATTGTTTAGTGTAACAAAATCTCTAACCTTTTCTTTAAATTCAGTGGTTGATAGGCCATAGCCCCATTTTTCCATTGTTTTTAAACTAACGGCTATTTTGTTCTCGATGTCAGCAGAAAGGACAGGCGGGCGTCCTTGGGTCTGGCTTTTTTCTCCCCGAAGACGTTTTGCTCTTTTATACAAGGTTATATAAGGTATTCTGTACTCTTCACTAGCTCTTGATATGGTTAGACGGCCGCCTTGTATATCATTTAGAGCCCTCCCAAGGGCATCTTGCCCATATGCAGCTTTATTTGTGGTTCGTCGGTAGTGTCTAACCATCGTGTGCACTTGTTCTGCGAAAAATAAAAAGAGGGTAAGTGTAAATAATTTAATTTACACTTGCCTCAAATGACATTTTTCTCGGGGCAAGTGTAAAAGAGGTTATAAAATTTTTCATTCTATAAAAAAATGTGTTACACATATTTCCACGCATATAATTATATTAATATTAAACTAAATTCACTACAAATAAATTAAAAAACGTTAACACTTACCTTTATAAATTCTTAAGCCGGACCATGTGCAACTCGCCTTTCGACCGTAAATGACATTAATTTTTCGTGACAGCCGATAAAACAGAAATCGTTGCGATATGGATTTGTTATCGATTACAGGGTCGCATGGACATTTAACTGGTTGCCTAATGATGATGATTCGATTATATCCTGATAAATTTCTTTGACTGGTTGCGGTTTTACACTTATCCCATTTATACACTTACCCGGGTCTACCTTACTGAAGACTTTTCTATGAAAAACCTCAAATGGAAAAAATTTTTAAATTTCGGGATTTCGGGGGGGGGGGCCGCCCCCCCCTGGATACGTGCTTGGTAGGATTCAAAAGTAATGTAAGATATAGGGTGTTCTGTTTTAAAAAAAAAGTAGGTTTGATATGCCCTGACTATTTGGGAGACCCTGTATAATTTAAAATCATTATAAATTGTAGGCCTAATGCCGCCGTATGACTCTGTTATTAGAAAATATTAAAAAGTTGAGTAGTTTAGATGCTATGGAAGCCTGCGTTGAGAGTGGGCCACCCTGTATATAAATAAAATAGCTTGTTATTATTCCATAACTTCCTTGTTAATTGGTGTTAGCAATTTTGTAATAAAATTTCTTAAAAATATTTGTGTTTTTTTAACTTCACTATCCTTTTAGTAAAAAAATGCACCTAAATATGAAATTAGCTAATAATAAATATGTATAGTGACGAAACAACCCACTGGATTAAGTAGGCTAAATTTCTTGGTGATGAAACGACCTGTCCAATTTACCTCTTTAGCAGGTTGGGGACGAAACGGCATATACCCGTTTTCTTACACTATTAGAGGAATTTTCAGCAATCTCATCCGGGATTTCCTCCTCTAACTGAGGGCCTTGCTCTTCTTGGACGCCCTTATCCTACGCGATGCATACTAAAATATATTAGCAAAAGTTTAGCTACTTATAGCATTTTTTTTATTTTACTTGAAACTTTACCTGTTTCTCTTAAGCTACGATCAACCCTTTCTAACGGTCTTCAGTGCGGTAAACGCCGATTGCGAAATTTATCAGAATAAATTATTCTCGTCTCCACACAATTGCCGAGTGCTTCTCCATAAATTAGATACATATTCACTATAGGAATAATCCTCCATTACTACATACTCTTATGTACTCAATCGATGAGACAATTTAAAAATTTGTTAATTTAAAAATTGTCCTACAAGACTGTATTTCTACCATACAAAACTCGCCGTTATCGCAGTCCATCACCTCACCGTGTTGGCTGCTTATATTTCACAGCATGAAACTACAAAAACATAAATGCAGGTAATTAGATTTACATATATAATATTATGCATGTAAAAATGGCAGTTTAAACTTTAATAAAGAACAGGTATTAGTAATAATCTTTTTACATGGTTATTAACAGTAGTTGTAATAAATCAGTGTTATTAGGGGTATTTGTTTTAAAAGTTATGGCACGGTAGTAGTTCATGGATGGCTTTTTTATTAAATTACGCAAGCACGTTTCTTATATGATTTATTGGTTTCAGGGTGCTCCGTTAAGTAAAGGTAAACTTTTTTTATTATAAATTATTATAACTTTAATTATATTGTAATTGCGAGTTACATACACGAAGAATGATGACCATGCTAGTCCCACACGTCCCACGCCAGACTTCATGGAAGCCAAGATGCTGCTGACTTATCACTTTTAACTTGTATTGTATATTTTATAATAAAACAAATTCATTCTCTTTCTTGTCGTTGTTAAAGTCGCAAGGCTAATCTTCAATTGTAATAAAAATCTTTTTTAAAAAGAAGTAGTTCATTTATCTGAACGTAACTGGCGCAGTCGGTAGGATAGTGCGGTAGTCAAAGTTTAACGATTTATTCTCGATTAAATTGGACTATTTGTGGTTTCAACCCTTCGGCATTATCCCGAACCATCCCTTGGAGAAGCCCAGCACGACATCACAACCCACAGCAGGAGCAGAGAGTCGGGAAAGGAAGAAGACCTTCGAATCAGTAAGTGCCATATTCCTTTTCGCCCTTTAAATCCTCTGTTTAAGGTATAAAGGATAATTTTAGGCTTGTGCATTGTGCATATCACCTTATTTTAGGTTCTGTCTATTGAAGACAATAATTTTAGTTCTGTCTATTGAAGACAATAATTTTAGGTTCAGTCTATTGAAGACAACAATAATTTTAGGATCCGTCTATTGAAGACAATTAATTTTAAATCAGTCTATTGAAGACAATTAGTTAGGGAAACAAAAATTTCATTCTGCGGAAAAATTGTGCGTATGAAAGTACATTACGCATAATTGACAAATCAATATTTCTCTGAAAAAGTGAAATATATATAGTTTTAGTGATTTCGCATTGCGCGACATTTTATTCAAATAGCTGTAAACTTTTATTTAAAAATGACTACAACGACGGCACAAACGTCAACTACCACACCCATTAACTGGGACCTTTTCAGACTTAAACTCGAAAATATTAAGCCTTTTGATGGCAACAGTAACAATTTAAATAAATTTATAAAAAGATGTGACGATTTGGTCACCAAATATAAAACTTTTGGAAACGAAGATATCAATATTCACGTCTTTGAATCTATTACGGAAAGGTTAACCGGCCGAGCCGAAACCATGATAGGTAATAGGGTAGAACTTGATAATTGGGACAAATTAAGAACAGCTTTACTCCAGAGTTTTTCTGATCGTAGAGATTTAGATTGTTTAGTTCAGGAGCTAACACGCACTCAGCCTTATAAAGGAGAGAATATTCTAAGTTTTGGTAACAGGCTACAATTACTGCGCAGCAGTGTAGTGCAAAGAGTTAGTAATGGTACCCTAAGCGAACAAGAAAAACTGTGTCACATTAATTATTATGAAAAAACAGCTTTAAACACTTTTATTGCAGGTTGTACTGGTACATTAAAAAACAATATGTATTTAAAGAAACCTACATCTTTAGAAGACGCTATGGCGTATGTTAATGAATTTGAGAACTTTGAAAAATTATATAGTAATTTTGGGGACATGCCCAAAAGTAACAAAAATAATTTCCCTATGCAAAGGCCCATGCAATTTCAAAATCAAAACTATCAGCAAACGTACATGCCACCAAGAAATAATTTTCCAATGCAAAATTTTAATAATAAGCCCAATTTTCCTAGTCAACCAATAAATATTCAACCACGAGCAATAATGCCACCCCAAAGATACCCCACTAACAGACAAGTATTTGGCAAGCCACAAAATGTATTCAGACCAAATCAAGTACCACCAAATCAATTACCTCGCCCAATACCAATGTCAACAACATCAAGAAACCCAACTGTAAATACTAATCGACAATATAATCCTCAAAACAATAACTTCAGAAACCAAAATTCTTATCAAAAACCCAATTTTGCTTTCCAAGAATTATATTATAATGAAGACGAGATTGACAATATTGCTGAGGAAAATCAATACAATGACTTCCCAGAAAATTTCGGTAGTTATGCTGCTAACTACTATGACCCTACAAACGTACAAAATCACGAACACCAATTGTTGAATAATCAATATTTAGAAAACGACGAACAAACAATGATCCCTCAAAGTCATTTATTTTCAAATAATCAAAATCTGGAAGAAAACGATAACACCCAAAATTTTCAGGAACCAGGCCCACCAGAGCCACGGATTTGATAGAAATAAATATTTCATCAAATAACGCCTTACCCTATGTTAAAATCAATCAACCAAATTTAAAATTACTCATCGATACCGGAAGCTTAAGTTCTATACTAAAACCGTCAATTGCTGAACAATTTTATGCTAATTGTATATATCAATCAAATAATACGATAAAAACGGCTTTAGGTAGTCAGACTACCAGATATCAAGCGTCAATACCCGCTTTTCCAGAATTCGGTACGAATTATAAAATTAATTTTATCCTTTTTGACTTTCACAATTTTTTCGATGGTATATTAGGCTTAACTGACTTAATAAATATGCAACTTAATATCGACCTATGTAATCAAATATTAAGTGGACCAGATATCGAAATCCCGTTCCTTTATAGACAACCCCATGAGACAAATTTTTCATTTTCAGTAAATCCAAACGAAAAAATATTAAAAAGTATTCCAGTCAATGTACTAGAAGGTGAAATTTTAACTAAACCCGGTACAATAGGTACTTTACTTTTACCACAGGTTGTATCTTATTCTAATAACGGATTTGCTTTAGTAGAAATACAAAATCCTTCTGATAAAACTATTTCTGTAACATTAACAGAACCTATCCCTGTTGACACCTTTGAACAAGATTTGTATGAAATTTACACTGTTGAAAATATATACGAAAATTATCAAAAATCCGAAAATTGCAACGAAAAAATTAATATTCAAAATTTACTCCGTATCGAACATTTAAATAAAGAAGAAGAAATTGCCATAACGAAGTTATGTAAAGATTTTTCTGATATATTTCATAAGCCCGGAGATAAACTTACTTTTACATCAAAAATTAAACATGACATAAAAACCACTGACAATATCCCCATTCACACAAAATCATACCGTTACCCGTACGTACATAAAGACGAAGTACAAAGACAAATAAACGAGATGCTTGAAAAAGGTATAATACGTCCATCTGCCAGTCCCTGGTCCTCGCCCATATGGGTAGTTCCGAAAAAAATAGACGCATCCCTTAAACAAAAATGGAGAGTAGTTTGCGATTTTAGAAAAATCAATGAGAAAACGATCGATGACCGTTACCCCATTCCTAACATAACAGACATACTAGACAAACTCGGTAGAGCCCAATATTTTTCAACCCTTGATTTAGCTAGTGGTTTTCACCAAATAGAAATGGAGAAAAACTCAATTGAAAAAACTGCATTCACAGTTAACAACGGACATTATGAATACCTAAGAATGCCATTCGGATTAAAAAACGCACCGTCTACTTTTCAACGCGTAATGGACGAAGTCCTAAAAGATTTACAAAATAAAATCTGTATGGTCTATATGGATGATATTATTATTTTTAGTACGTCCCTGCAAGAACATATTCAAAATTTAAAAATGGTATTTAATAAATTACGCGAAGCCAATCTTAAAATTCAACTCGATAAATGCGAATTTTTACGCAAAGAGGTCGAATTTCTTGGTCATATAGTGACACCCGAAGGAATTAAACCCAATAAAAAGAAAATTTCAGCAATACAAAATTTTCCAATACCCAAAACACAACGCGATGTTAAATCATTTTTAGGATTGTTAGGATATTATCGAAAATTTATTAAGAACTTTGCTAAAATTACCAAAACCATGACAAAATGCCTAAAAAAGAATGAAAAAGTGGAACACACAAAAGAATTTATTGAATGCTTTAACACTTGTAAAAATTTACTTATATCCGAACCTGTACTATCATACCCAGATTTCTCTAAACCTTTTGAGCTTACCACAGACGCATCTTCATATGCAATCGGGTCAATTTTATCCCAAAATGGACACCCAATATGTTACGCATCAAGAACTTTAAACCCAGCCGAAATAAACTACTCTACAATTGAAAAAGAATTATTGGCAATTGTTTGGAGTTGTAAATATTTTCGCCCGTATTTATTCGGTCATAAGTTTACTATTATGACAGATCATAAACCATTACAGTGGTTATTTTCTTTAAAAGAGCCGCACTCTAGACTAGTGCGATGGCGCCTCAAGTTAGAGGAATTTGACTACATAATTCAATATAAAAAAGGCAAATTAAATCAAGCTGCTGATGCCCTCTCTAGATATCCCACAGATAATGACCTAAATGCTTTAGAGACTCTTTCCACAGTCAACAACCCCGGTGACGTAGATCACATAATAAACGAATATCTGCACAACCAGGACGAAATTCCACAATTAGATCAATCAATCATTAACGAAGTCCTCGAAACACCTAATGAAAATTTACCAAAAATAAATGTAATTTCCGATATTCAAATACATCCGCCTCCAGGAAACGATGAAACTGACCTAGAAACAGTTCATACGTCTTTAGAAAATCCCATTCTTAATATACCAATTTCTGAACGTTCTCTAAATACCTTTAAAAATCAGATTGTTATCACTACAGGAGATATCGAAACAATTAAATGTAAATTTAATAAAGTATTCGAAAATACACGTCTATACGTTACAATATCACAAAGAAATATGCAATCACATATTATAAAAATCTTAAAAGAATTTATTGATCCAAAGCTGACCTATGCATTATATTTCAGGAACCCCGAAATAGCCAAAATCTTTGTTGTTACAGTTCAAAATCTTTTCCAAAATTCATCTTACAAACTAATTCAATGTCCCAAGTTTTTAGATGATGTAGAAACATTAAATGATCAACGCGAAAAGCTCGAAATGTACCACACAACAAAAACATGTCATAGAGGTATAAACGAAATGAAATTAGCCCTTACAAAAAAATATTATTGGCCAAAAATGGCAGAAGATATTACTAATTTTGTAAACAATTGTGAAACATGCCTAAAAAATAAATATGACAGAAGTCCACCAATTATAAAATTTAACTTAACACCCACTAGTTCGAAACCTTTAGAATCGGTTCATATAGATACCTTTAAAATTTCAAACGAGATATTTTTAACTATAATTGATACCTTTTCCAGGTACGGTCAAGCCTACCAAATAAAAAGTTTAACAGGCCCCGAAATTCTTGAAAACCTTCTAAATTTTATAACACACCATGGATTACCTCTTAAAATTACTACCGATTGTGGTACTGAATTTAAAAATAAAGAAATGGAAGATTTTTGTAAACTATACAAAATCGAACTTCATTATACCACCCAAAAAAATAGCAATTCGAACTCGCCAATCGAAAGATTTCATTCCAGCCTAATAGAGCATTATAGATGTCTCAAAGAAGAAAATAAACATTTTACACCCATGCAATTAATGAAACGCGTAGTTTTAGCTTATAACAACTCGATTCATATAGTAACTAAATACACCCCATTTGAGATTTTAAAAGGACATATTAATAGCACAAACCCATTTGACATAAACGATCATGTAATTGTGTCAAATTATGTGCAAAAACATAAAGAAAACACTTTACAACTTTATAGACAAATACAAGAGAAAAACGCCCAGACTAAAGAGAAAATTATTAACAAAAGAAATGAAACTCGATCTGACCCACCTGATTTTTCACAAATTACCGACGCGTATATAGAGACAAAAGCCCGAGGTAAAGACTTGGCAAAATTTAAAAAAGTTGGTATTAAAAGCCAAAATAATAAAAAGATATTTACACAAAAAGGTGCTTATCACAAAAGCAGTGCTAGAAAACCGAGAATTAAACAAAAATCAAATTTTCAGGCAAGCGATGAAACGGACGCTGCTAATATCAATTATGACGGCCCTGGCACTTCAGACGCATAGCAACCCCGACGACATACAACTAACAACCCTTAAGAACCCCATTCTCCCGATAGAACTAGGAAACGCTAAACTCATTTATAGTAAACACACATTTCTTCATTATGTAGATTTAAATCCTATTTTAAACCAGCTTATAAATATAGGCAAATACTTTCTCACAATAAAAAGTTATTTAAAAGATATTAATGCAACGAATCCTATTTCATATCACGGTCTCTCCGAAAGCGCGATTCTTAGAACGAATTATTTAATAAAAATTACACAAGATAAGGTAGAAAATCTCTACCCACATATAAGAACAAAACGAGGTTTATTTAATATCGTAGGAAAAGCAAACAAATGGCTTTTTGGCACATTAGATTCTGACGACGAAAATAAATACGATAAAGCAATAAAATCACTGGAAACTAATCAGCAAAATTTTATGAATGAATTAAATTCACAAATTTCCTTATCGAAAAACCTAATCAATAACTATAATAAGACAATATCGGTTCTTAACGAAAATCAGAAAAAATTGGAGTATGGTCTAAAAATCTTTAAAAACGAGGTAGAAAAAACAATTAATGACTTGAATAACTATATCAGTTTCCAAGGAATAATTTCCCAAATAAATTTGGATTGTCAAAATTTAATAACTTTTATAGATAATTTAGAAGACGCAATTATGTTTGCTAAATTAAATGCATTACATAATTCAATAGTATCAAGCTTCGAGATACAACAAATGCTAGATTACCTAAAAGCTATGTATAGTAGGGAAGAAATACCAGACTTTAAAAATGTACTTTCATATTATCAATTCTTTGGTACTCAAATCACCTTTTCAGAAACAAGGATGATATTTGCAATTCATGTACCTATAATTAGGCCTGAAAGCTTTACTTTCCATCACCTTTATCCTATTGTCCAAAAACACCAAATATTTATCCCAAAATACCCATATTTGGCACGAAAAGAAGACAAAGTACAGTTTGAAGAATCCACATGTCCTTCACTCGAAGAAGTTTATTATTGTACAGAAAACTTCCACCCCAATGACCATTGCACCATTCAACTTTTGAAAGGCTCGCCTTTCGACAATTGCCCGATTCTCAAAGTAAATACGCAAGAATCAATCGCTGAACAAGTAACACAAGAAGAAGTTCTGGTTATTCCTATGAAGAAAGAAAGACTTTTTTCCAAATGCAAGACCGACCAATTTCTCGACATAAACCTGCCAACACTGGTGAAAGTTCCCAAAACCTGTCAAATTCATATTGGAACCAGAAAATTCATCAATAATGTATATATTAGACAAGGAAAACCGCTTATCTTACCTGATATAAAAATCGAAAACTTAAATTCGTCGACTGTCTACAAGACGCCTAATCTTACAAAATTAAATTTTGAAGATATTTATAAACTAAAGGATATGGCCAATCAATTATCACCAATTACAACAATCAATGAAGCTCCACATCCTTCCAGTATTATCAGTTACATAATCCTATGTGTAGCCATAATTACGTTAATATGGTTATTCTGGAAATATCGAACTCAAATTGGACCAGCCCTTAAAATATTTCAACGAAGAAAACCCAATAAGAAAATCGAAGAATCCGTTACTTCGCCAAATAATTCCATTATTTTCTCAGCTTAATGAGGGAGGAGTTACATACACGAAGAATGATGACCATGCTAGTCCCACACGTCCCACGCCAGACTTCATGGAAGCCAAGATGCTGCTGACTTATCACTTTTAACTTGTATTGTATATTTTATAATAAAACAAATTCATTCTCTTTCTTGTCGTTGTTAAAGTCGCAAGGCTAATCTTCAATTGTAATAAAAATCTTTTTTAAAAAGAAGTAGTTCATTTATCTGAACGTAACTTGCGAACGTGTCGTGAAATAATTAAGTTAAGATTTAAAAAAGGGACAGAAAAAGAATGAAAAATTTTACAATTACAAAAACATTAATAAAATAATAAAAAATGCAGTACGGCATCACTTCCCTCCTGGACAGAACTAGAGGTACAAAAAATTGTTGCACTGTGATTGTCGCAGTGCAAACTTCGTTTGTCCCGTAAATTGTAAGAACTATCAATCTAGCCACTACCAGCCGCGGTTGATCTAAAACTGAAGTAATTGCAGTGTCGTCAGCAAATAAGAACAGCTCATTAAATCTGTCTCTCGGGATATCATGAACGTATGCATTCTACAGCATCGGAGCGAGAGGAGACCCTTGTGAGACTCCCATCTTGATGTGTTTGGTCTCAGAAAGCACGCCTTCTAACGAGACTGCAAAACTCCTTCTCTCCAAAAAGGAAACAACAATCTTAACAAGATAATTGGGAGCCCTCAGTCATATCAATTTTAAGGCCAGGCCGCAGTGCCAGACCTTATTAAAAGCTTTTGAGACGTCAAAGAAAACTGCTCCCGTGTGTGCCCTTCTATTGAATCCTTCCAAAATTCTGGTCGCCAGTCTCGTCGTCTGCCTCACTGTACAGTGTTCTTTTCTAAAGCCAAATTGCTCATTGGGGAGAACATTACGCTGAACGACAAAGTCAACCAGACGACTAAGTATTATTTTTCAATAATTTTCGCTAGACTTGACAACAGACTTATTAGCCTATAAGTTACAACCTGTGTCGGGTCTTCGTTTTGTTTTAGGATCAATATAACTTTTGCTTTTTTCCACACACACGGATAGTAGCCTTCTTCGATTAGGTATTACCTGTGAAAGGTTTACTATATCTCTGATGATGGACATTTAAGTTTGCAATAATGCCTATTACCTCATCTGTCGTAACATTGGAAACGTTTTGAGCAGGATGATTCATACCGTGATATATCTGTACCGTCTTGGAGACCCCTTCATCTCTCTCTGGGTCGGTGGATGGGTTTTCACTGAACTGTTCGCAGAGCCTTTCCGCGAACAGTTCAACCTTTTGCTTGCACTCCGTTATTATCTCGTTGTCCTGGGTTCTGACGAAAGACACCGGTTTCTTAGGGCGCCTCGTCAGAACCCTTGTCATTTTGTAAATGCTACCGTCTTCTATATTGAGATCCCTTATCCCGCTTTCCCATAGAGAGGATTCATGTTCACCTAGTCGCTGTTTAATGATTTCATTTAGTCTGTTGGCTTCAGCTTTTATTCGTGGATCTCCAGTCCAGTACGCTCTGTTTTTAACTCTATTTTTTTTCCTAATAACAGCCTTCAAATCCTCAGGAATGGACCCAAACCTCGAAAATTGAGACACCCTCGTGATGGAAGCGCTAGTCAGAGCCGCGTTAATGTTGTCAGTCAGCTTTTCGACTGCTTGTTTTAGTGTGGAAAGCTCTCCTCCTCTCGCAAGGATCTCCAAGCTCAATTACGACCGGGAGGTGATCCGAGGTGAGTTCGTTCAGCACTACTGGCTGAGATATTTGCTCTGTCTTCTTCATCACAAAGATGTCCAGAATCTCCGGCAGCCCACGCGCAAAAAGGTGAGAGTGAGTCTCTGGTGGAATAATGTGGAAAAATAAAATATCAGAATCATTAAACAGGGTAAGCCCTCTTGCCTCTGTTACTCTACAACCCCAGACCCTATTTTTGGCATTAAGCTATTAAAGTTATCTTGTTGTTATTAAATATATTCTGCAACAGTTGCCATTAAAACTATGGGCTACCACAGGGCTACAGTAAACCAAACCCAGGTACACGCGCTTACCATTTTTCATGTTTATTACTACATAGGTCCCTTCAATGTGGACAGAATCGGGACCTGGCACTATTTGGGCAAAAGTGCTCTTTTTACCAGAATCATAGTTCCACCACCAGGTCTATTCGACCTGTCATTTCTGTGCACATTGTAATTTGGAAATGTGAATCTTTGACCCTTCAGTTATGTTTCCTGGACCAGGTGGCAGCATTTATAAATGAATACATTATTTTCCTTTTGGTTAAGTTGCGACGGGAACGGTAGCGACGAGCGGGAGCGGTGACGAAAAGTTTTATAAGTGCACCTTTATACCCACATAATATTATTATGATTCATACCTAACATTATTAATTTTTAAATTTCTACTTTCAGGCCCTATAAAAAGAAGAATTTCAGAGATAAATAAGCATCCTATTTTGTATATTCATATTTATTACTTAATAATAGTTTATATGTTTTTTTAATAAATATGTTCTTGATATTGAATGATATATTATTCCATTTTATATAATTTTAGAAATATTACAAGAAATGTTTTTGAAATATTTCTGAAAAGTACTTTCCTCTAATTTGAAATATTTCTGAAAAGTACTTTCCTCTAATTCGAAATATTTCAGAAATGCAATTAGGCAATGTTTCAGAAACATAAAATGAAATATTACTTTTATGGGACATTTTTGGGTTTCTGAAAGATTTCATCAATAAATAATAAATGTTTTGAAATGAATGAATTTAGCCGCCAAGTGAAGGGTGGTTTTACACTACAGCGTTTATCTGCAATTTGTGAACAAAGGCATTTTTTGGTTTTTCGAAAAGTGATTTGATCAATCTGTCATATTTTTTTTTTGTTATTTTTAATAGCTGGACACTTATGCAAAATGCGCCAACACGCACCCAGACATAGGTAGTACACGTACACACCTGAACATGTCCGGACAGACCCTAGTAATTTGGTAAAATTCTTAGCATTGTGTGAGTGTTTCAATAGCAAATGGGCCTTTTTTTAAATAAGTGACCTACAATAACACTAACTTACCCCTAAAAGTTCATGTCTGTGTTGTAACACAATCCTAATAAAAAAAACATCACTTGGCAAAATTTTCAAAGACATGGAAGCAGTTGCGGATGTATGTTAATAAGAACTTTTTCTTCATATTTTTCTCATAAAGAATCATATCTTAAAATTTGTCATCGTCATTTCCGGATACCCTGTATAATATAATACATATTGAACAATTATAGTACATAATAAAGGTGATTAAAACCAAATTAGTTTTATTTTCAACATAAAGCATATCAACAAGGTCTCAAAGTGAAACGGGATAAACTTTGTTTAGCTCTTCAGGTTGTTGTGAAAAGTATATGGATTAAGCTCGAAGAAGGCAATGTGAAGCATACAACAATTTATTTAGTTTGGTTCCTATTTTATAAAATTTTGAAGTATCATTTTTATTTTAAATTAATATTAGGTTCTTATGGTTACAGTAAAATCTCTGTTTGCGACCACCTCTAGAAAGTGACCACCTGCGTTAAGCGACCGGTTATGAATTCATTATATTTAAAATGAAAATCCCATTATTTTATATTCCTTTTTGCCGGCCCATCTGTTAAACGACCGCGGGCATTTATCATCGGAATTTTCAGTAAACCTTAATGCTAGAACACCCTCCATTAGGGGCGGTAAAACCGGACCCGACAATTTTTAATAAATATAGGTACACACACTAATTACTTTATTGCAGGCGGATCCATTCAATTTGTTTTAAAGGCTGATAAATTGGTTGTTAACATTATTACACAACATTAACATTTTGTTTTAAACAGTTTTGTATGTTTTGGGACTAACGTGAACACTGATAAAATTAATTATTTGAGTTAAAAAAATTTACCGTTGACTCAAATAAATATTTGTTTCCTATTAGCCAAACAAATATGTATTTGAAAAATACCAAGGGATTATTTGCCTCAATTTGTGTCATCTGATTTGATACAAATTACTTTTTATTTGGAACTAATCACTAAATACAAAATTCAAGCAAATATTTATTTCCTTAACACTAACCTAACTTAAATAAGCCGTTTAAATGACTTAAGGTAAATAGGTTAAAAGTTAAGTTAACAAAATGTTTATTTGATTGATATTTATATATATTTTATCAAGTACATATTTATTTTACTTTTGTTTTACATGTATTTGCCGTAACAACAACGTTATTTAATTAAACAATTTAAGTGATTTGATTTAAATAAACCGGTAATTTCCATCAAGGTGATTGTTTTTTTATTCAAGTGCATAATTGTTTAACTTGTCTTTTATATTTATTTAGATCAAATATAAATTTATTTGGTTTAAATACCTTTTTTTAATTTTCAATAGATCAGAATGTTCATTCAAATCAGTTCTTATTTTATCCAAGTACGTGTTTATACAGACGTCACATAAAAATAAGAAATATTGAAATGTTGCTATTGAATATGGTTTAATCAGTACCTATACCATAATAATCACAAACCTTATCAAATTGTTTATAGTGTTCAAATAATAAGGCAAACCAACAGAAAAAAAACACATTTTTGCCGAAAATAAAGGTTATGACAAATTACGCGCACGCGCACAACTATTTTTACATAAAAATAACATAAAATTTAAAAGATAACCATCTCTTATTTTATTTCTTATTTTTATGTTATGTTATGTGTTTCTATAAACGTCTTATGGCAGATCTGTAGATTCAACTCTTATTTTATTTTTATGTTATGTTATCTTGCTGTATAAACCGACCATTAGTTGTTGTTCCCCTTAAAATATACGTCAATAAAATATTATAGAGAAGTTAATAACTTTGATAAAAAATTAAATAAAGTCAAATTTGCAAATATTAGGTACAATAATTATTAATATTATATTAATTATATTATATTTTTTACGTTAGGAGGTTTGATAGGTATTGAATTACGATGAAAATTGAGAAAAACTGTCTTATTTGTAACCTAGGTAGCCATGATTTATAAATACCTGGCTACATTTTCTAAAAAGATTTTGTGTTCGAAATTTCAAATTAGGTATTACAAGTATCTTTTCTTTGTCTCTTATCTTACTTTTTTAACTCGTTTCATGCGTAACTAAAATATTTAAATATAGTTTCCTACCTTGAAAAGTATCTAACATATGGGATATACCCCTCGATATACCCCAATCTTCTAAATAATTATTCATATTACGTTTATTCCCCATATCTTCGTTCTAATTTTTGATGGAACCACTAACTTCTGTGCCACTAACAAAGAAGATTTCACTCTCACTAATAAATTTCTACAAGACAAAATCGAACACCAATGACCAAAACGCGATGATCAGGCCACTTTTGTATAACCAATCAAATTACTCAAAGCCCAAAGTAGGCGACAGGAGTTCATTTAAATACTTAATTATTAGTTTGGATGACCAAATTATTTGAAAAGTTCGGCAATGAATGATTTAAATTAAAGTTAAAGGTATTTAGTTCTCAACTTGAAATGTACTTCGATTAAACAATTAGTTATTTGTAAATATTTGGTTGTTTTATATTAACGATTTAATGTAAATACATAATTATTTAGTTTAAATGACCTAGACATTTAAATAGTTATCTATTGGGTGATTTAACTAGCGATTAACGAGATTTAGTTCCTAAATAAAAATTAGTTCGATTAAATAATTAGTTATCTAGATTTTGTTATTTTAGTGGTTTTCTGGTAAGATATTTGTTTGAAGGGTTCTATGATTTGACACAAATCAACCAACAGTCAAATAACTTTGCAAATAAAACGAAATACTCTCATTTCAGTTAAATCAAATTTAGTTAATTAAAATCACATTTATTTATTACCAATAAGTATTCACCAAATAAATCAGATTATTTGATTAAGCACAGTTTTATCAGTGAATTTTTGAAGATGGCGGGAAAAAGGAAATGTCTTTCTCTAAGCGAAAAAATTGAAATAATCAAGGAAAGTAAAAAGACTGGTTTATGTACCAATTGGTTGAAAAATTTAAAGTGGGTAAGACCCAAGTGACTATGTTGCTAATGAAAAAATAAAGCAAAAGTTAGGAGTTTGTTTCAAGAAGGTGGCAACGATGTACAAAAAGAAAAACTTCCCAAAACCGAAGGACTGGCAGTGGACCAAGTTGTTTTTAACTGGTTTTGTAAGGCGCGAAACAAGCACTTACCAATATCCGGGCCCATAATTCAAGCAAAAGACCTCGAATCAGCTCAATGTTTAGAACTAGATAACTTCAAGGCATTAAATGGATCTTTAGAAAAATTCCGTCGTCGGCACGATATTACCTTCAAGAAAATATGTGGCGAATCAGCCGATATCAATATCGAAGACGTAACTGCTTGGAAACAAAGGCTATTGACCATTTTGAAGGACTATGCCCCAAGGGCGTATTTAATGCAGATGAGACAGGTCTCTACTATCATGCATTGCCAACAAAAATATATGGATTGAAAGATTACAAAAGTACTGGAAATAAACAGCAAACCAAAGATTTACAATTGAGTTCTGTGTAAATATGGAAGGTGAGAAGGAAGAACCACTTATAATAGGCAAAAGAAAAAAAATCCTCTATGTTTTAAGGGCGCACATATCAACAAGTTACCTCT
Source organism: Polydrusus tereticollis (assembly GCA_963920685.1). Classification (NCBI taxonomy): domain Eukaryota; kingdom Metazoa; phylum Arthropoda; class Insecta; order Coleoptera; family Curculionidae; genus Polydrusus; species Polydrusus tereticollis. Next base: position 24,995,144 of record OY987328.1, read on the forward strand.
CTAAAACGTGGATGACAGCAGACATCATGACAACATATCTTCACAGATTTGATACCAAGATGAAGAAGCAAAATAGAAAAGTGGTATCATTTCTGGATAATGCAACGTCTCATCCCAAAATTACACTGGATAATGTCAAACTTGTTTTTCTTCCAAAATACTACCTCACATAGCCAACCTTTAGATCAAGGCATTATTCAGAATTTTAAAATGCTCTTACAGAAGCTATCTTAGCTATCTAGTCTGGAAACAGCTTAATAACAACACATTTTATTGGCCGATCTAAAGCAAATTTGGTACAGTTGTGTAAGAGCATCTGACGTACCGAATGACGATATTGGCGTTGTTGCCAGCTTTTTAGTTTGTCTGGAATTTGAACAAATTCTATATTTTTAAATGTAACACCCTGTATATTTTTTCATTTATAGTTTTCACTTTAAATTTGTTACACTTTTGGTATAACATACCTTGTTCATAATATCAGTAGTTTTCGAAATAACGACGTGTTTTGAAAATATCAACAAATTGTGTTTTATTTGTTAATAAATAAAACACCAGTTCAGTTTTGATGTAAAGTCATAAAAGCTGTCATTTTTACATGCAAAAATGTCTTTAACTGAAAGTGAAAGAATTACAATTCTTATGATGAGAGGATATGGCGATAGGGTCAGGTCTTACGAAGAGGTTAAAAATCTATTTAATGACGCATTTCTAAACCGAAATCCAATTTTAAAAGCAACTGTTCTAAAAACTGTCCGACGGTTCGAAGAAACAGGAAATTGTAGAGATAGGCGACGATCAGGACGACGAGCAGTAGTAGATGAAGAGAAAAGTTTGAGATGGGGATGAGAGAAGGTTATACACAAACGCCCTGGAAAATTGAATTTGTGGGCTGGGCTTCTGGGTAACCACAAGATCGGTCCATTTTTTATTGATGGAAATTTGACATCACAACTTTACCTTGAGCTATACGAAATGTGATGGGTCCAAATTATGCAAGTACATTCTTCCAACAGGACGGAGCTCCTCCCCATTTTGGTCGAAACGTGCGGGAATTTTTTAACAACACTTTTCCGAATAGATGGATCGGTAGAGGGGGTACAATTGAGTGGCCACCTAGGTCCCCTGATTTGTCGCCTAACGACTACTTTTTATAAAGACACTTAAAGAACAAAGTTTATATCACAAAACCTCAAGATTTGGCCCATTTGCAGCGTCGAATTTTGGACAAATTTAAATTAATAACGCCAGAAATAATTTACAACACAATTGAAACATTTTATTTTCAATTGGCACACCGTCAAGCTGTACAGGGAAAACAGCTTGAACATTTAATATAAAAAATATATTTTTTTAAAATTGTAGGTACTCGTTATTTCGAAAACTACTGATATTAGGAAAAAAGTATGTTATAACAAAAGTGTAACTAATTTAAAGGAAAAACTATAAATGAAAAAAAAAACAGGGTGTTATACTTAAAAATATAAAATTCGTTCGAATTCCAGCATACTAAAAAGCTGGCAACAACGTCCATATCGTCATTTGGTGCGTCAGATCCTCTTACACAACTGTACCAAATTTGGTTTAAATCGGCCAATAAATTGTGATGTTATTAAGCCGTTTCCAGACTTTATACACACAGTATGTTCAGGGCCATCTTTAGGCATGGGCCCACTGGGCCCGGGCCCGGGGCCCCCGGCCACGGGGGGCCCCGCCGATCCCTCTACGGCTGACAGAATTTCTTAAAAAGGTTTATGTATTAACACTATTAACTGGGAATTCACATTAATTTGACTAAAATGTTCATTTAAAAAAACATAAAAAAAAAGTAATCATTTAAAATCTGGCAACAATAATTTGTCTGTAATTAGAGTAATGGTAACCTGCGACATCTGTTGGTGAGTGGCAGTATATAGTATGGAGAATCTCTGGCGTAGGGCGTGGCGCTATCGCTATCACACATAGATGAATTTAAAACAGAAACGTTTTTTTCCTATAATTGATGATTTAATAGTTAACTTACATCAAAGATCGGAATCATACAAAGAGATTTATTATCGTTTTGGATTTTTTTCATGCCTAACATCAATTAAATCCTGTGAATTGAAAAATAAAGGCCAATAATTTGCTTTAATGTAGCATGACGATGTTGATGCAAGTGAACTGGAGTCGGAATGTCTTCATTTGGCACAATATCTAAAGGGAAAGGGGAATAGTAGCACTGCAAACCAACAAATAAGTATTTCAGATTTATACCTTCTTCTGCGTACAGACGAAATTAAAGACACTTTTCCAAATGTTGGAATATCACTAAGGATTTTCTTATCATTGATGATTACAAACTGTAGTGGTGAACGCTCTTTTTCAAAGCTTGCAAGAATTAAAAATGAACTTCGGAGTACTATGCTTCAAGAAAGACTAAATACTTAGTTTGTCATTGATAAATATAGAAAATGACGTTCTTAAAGAACTTGATTTTGAGGAAATAATTAATGATTTTGCCCATCAAAAATCTAGAAAAAAGCCACTGGTGTCGATGTAGATTAATTTTTGGTTTTTGAATTATTATTGTTTATTTTGAGGTATCCCACTTTACCTCTCTTATGTAGCATCGCCAAATAAAGATTTTTTTTATTCTAACTTATCTTCAAACAAAAAGTATCCCAACCTTATTATAGTAGGTAAGGTTAAGTTTATACTCTGATTATTTTACGTTTACAGAGGAAGTAAACAATGATTACGCGCGATCTTGGCGTTTGAGATTTGTTATTGGTCCCGTGGCAATGTCAACATCGCGTGTCATTGTTTACTTTCTCTGCAAACGTGAAATAAACAGAGTACATATTATAGTTAAAAATTGCCTGCCGCGCTATATTTAGGCATAGCCCCCCCCCCCCCCCCGCTACCCTTCCTCGGCTCAATAGTAAAGAGAAAACTTAAAATTAAATTATTCATCATTCATTCATTTACAATAATTAACAACATGAATCAATATTTCAAATTTAATACATCGGCAGAAATACTACCCCTTAAAAAAAAAAAAAATAAAAATAAAAATATTGGCGTTTATATTTAGAAATTTCTTTATTTCTACGTTTTCTCGGGTTGGGCTATCGAAAAGTAAATTTCTAGATTTTAATAGTAAAAAAAAAGGGCGTGGCACCTAAAAAAAATTTGCCTGCGGCGCTTTTTTTGAGAAACGGAGATGGTAGAGGGGCCACAACGCCAAAAGTGCCAAGAGCCCCCACATACCTAAAGACGGCCCTGAGTATGTTGATACTTATTAATAAACAAGCAGTGTAAAATGCAGAACAGTTGTTTTAATTTTTCTCTATTAACCGACCAATATTTGGTTCCCCGAGGGTGGTCGCTATTCAGAGATTTTACTGTATTTGTATATTGTCCGATATCCGATATTACATGACTTATCACTAATTACTTTTTAAAACATTCATCAAAATCACCATTTTTGAATTATCATTCATGCACCTATAAGTATTTTTAATGGCAACATATTTCTAAGAAAAGATAATAATAGAATTTTCATGCCATGTTTATTTTGTACATTTATAATTAGCTCGTTGATCGCAACAGCATTACTCATAACAATGACACGACGGATTGGTAATTATAAAAGGCCAACGGCGGCGCCACTGAACTCCAGGACCGGAAACGTTCGCCATATCTGCGGTGTGTCGGCATTTCCGTTTTGCTTAATTTCGTACGTATCAATCTACTTGGTGTGGGGCCCTGCCAAAAACTTTGTATATTTTTAGACTAAAGAAAGAAACATGCTGTTATCGATTCTTAGAAATGCCCAGGGTCGTACTGAAACATGCAGGGGGAAGGTAGGGTAAAGAACACAGATTTTCTCAATGGGGGGTAAATAAACAAGTATACGATGGTCTTAAGAAAGGATACTTATTTGGAATAAGTACCTACTGGAAACACCGAATTTTTTAATAACTCATAGTTTTTAGGAAAAAAACTTATTTACATTTTTTCACTTACCCCGTACCGTGTTGTACGAAAGTGAAAGTTGGACGCAGCTTTCAGGAGGGTGAAGGTGGAAGTTTTAGTGCAGACCAAAGTGGTTTGCAACGAAGGTAAAGTAAAAAAGTTACGTCCCAAATATGTGGTCACAAGAGTTTTAGATCATGATCATTACGTAGTGGAATAACCTAAAGACTTCTTACGTAGCAAGCATCATTAGGTTAGGTTCTACGAAGGATCGTCGGAGGAGACTACGATATAACCATAATAATTTTACTAACATAAATTGTTTAAACGACGATTTGACTTTTATACTAATGTAAGTTCTCCTTATAGGTGTAATCCACGAGGACATGGATAAGGCAGCGTGACCGACTGTTAAAAACAAGAAGCCACACATCAGGATTATGTGCAACAAAAAAAGGGAAAAATAGGTGACTCAGACCAAGCGGCAGTTGGAGGCGCCGTGATTGGGTTATCTTAGGGATTATTCACTGTTTACATTTCGTTGAGAATACACTGTTCGTATTGAAGTCGTATTTTATTAAATTGTTTATAATAGAGTTATTTTCGTCATTACCATTATATTCAGAAAGACTTTTAAAATATTGTACTGACCAAAGAAAATAGCATTCCCTTGGTTTATTTCGGCCAGGATATTGCTCCCCATAGATAGGTTTGGCGCGTCGTTTATTTAAAGTACACTCTTCGTAAATCAGGATCATGTCAACGTGCTCTTGAAAATTCTCGCCATTTCATTTTCAAGTGGCAAATTTCAAATTGTGCTGAAATAATATACAATCGCACCGAAAAAAAAACTAGGACAGCAGCAACGTAGCTCCTAAACTTTAAGTGCTCTGAAGACAGAAATGTCAAAACACCTAACTTTTATAACCTGAACCAACCTTGGTTACTCGATTTTTACCTTATTAGTTTTTGCTATACAAGGTGATATCATACGTAGATACATACAGGGTGTCCCAATAAGGTCAGTAAGGCACGATATTATGGAAGCGATAAACCTTACGGCTTCGGGAAAATTTGTTTTTTAACTAAATCGACCAAAAGACATTGCTGGAAAATATTTTCAGGTCTTTAAAATTACCGCTAGGGGCACACTTACTAGGATGTAGGACTTTAGATGTATCTAAAAAGTAAAATTTTACCAGACAATCGCTATGTCAAGTCAAAGTAACGTATGTCCTAAAAGTTTTGGCACAAAATATTTATCGGATTTTTTTTTTAATGAAGAAATTTATTTGAACACTAACTAGTTATCATAAATTACAACTCAATACTTAACTAAACTATACTATCGAATTATGTGGAGTGGCCCATTCTGCTCTACCAGACGCAAATTTCTTCGAATGTCTCTCATGAGGCCCTGGACGGAATTCAGATCAATTTCTCTTAGTTTTTCGTAAATTCGCCATCTTAATTGTTCTTTATCTTGGGCTTCCCAGCCTCCATGATAAACCTTCCTAGACAGTAAAGACCAAAAATCCTCTATTGGGCGAGCCTGCGGCAAGTTTGGAGGATTATCGTTTTTGGGAACAAAAGGTATTTGGTGTTGTCGAAGCCAGTTTTGGGTATCTCTTGAGTAATGGCATGATGCTAGGCCTGGCCAAACATGATATCGTCATTAGCATGATGTTCGTGGACAAACTGAAGTAATTTGGACAGGCAATTATCAATATAGCTCTGACTATTCAAAGCTTCACCTCTCACTCTTCCCACAAAAGGTCGGGATACACCTCTGTTAGAAATTGCGCACCAGACAAGGATTTTATCTGCAAATTTCGCTTTATGTTTATATCTAACATTGTCAGGGCATTCCTCTACGTTGTCCGTATAAAATCCATCGTTTCCCTTCATTTCAGAATTACTCAAAATAAAATACTTTTCATCATCTAAAATAAAGATTTTTTCATTGGCAAAGTGTACCCGCCTCAGTTGACGACAGCATCTTGGTATACGAAGGAGTTGCGCTTGAGAGTATTTGGGGCACTTACGTCTCTATCGATATTTAAGTCCATTCCTCCTTAATTCCAACGATATCGTACTCTTTTAGAAGATCTGAATTGACGAGCCAGTCTCCTCGTTGACATTCCAACCTATTTTTTTGCTCTTCTCACCAATCTCTCTGACCTCTGTGCAGTAAATGTACGTGGTCTTCCACTGTTTGGGAGATTCAGACATGGTATTCCCTGCTCGCACTCTCCTATTGTTCTATAAATGGTTCTGCTTGAAATGTTTTCATTCTGGAATATTCGACAGATTTCAGCTTTGGGTACCCGCCCAACCAACTTATAGATACTTTTTCTTATTTCTAATTTATACGACATCTTAAAGCGAAAACTTTAAAATAAATAAATCTTAACTGACAGTACACAATGTTAACAAACTTCTGTTTCCAAAGGCAACTTGATATTATTTTGTTTTTGTTAAAATTAAAACCAATGAATTTTGTGCCAAAACTTTTAGGACATACGTTACTATTTTAACGACAGAAATAAAAAGTCCGGTAATTTTTGCGGAAACTTGTTTCCAAGACGTTTTTTTTTTATCTTCGAAGATATGGGTGGGGGAAGCTTGGAGACATATTAATATGCTTCACCCAAATTTAATCAGTTTAGGCTCGTTTAATAGACACTTTTACACTTATTAGAAAACCCACTTTGGTCGTGGTCACTAGTGCATGCCGCGTCTTCTAAGTGGCCCTGTTTAAAGAGGATTTAGTTTTTCAAATTTTCTTAATAAAATTAAATAGCATGTTACACTTTTTTATTACTCAGCTCATAGAGCACAAGAATAGCCACATTTTGGCGAAAACCGCGATGCGATATCTTGTTTTCGAGTTATTTATAAATTACTATTTTAATTAAAAAAAAATATGTTTACCTTAATATTTACCGTTAAACGAAATGAATGCAAAGATGTTGTCATTTATCTTGTGTCTATCCTCGCCTAAAATCTAAAAAACAAGTTGATTCAAAGGCAATACAAAAATGTAAATATAATTTAACAACTGAATTGGAATAGCTTAAAGTTACTTTTATTCTTAATATTCTAGAAAACGAATCACATTTTAAATCGTACCCCTTAAACAAAAATAAAATAATTTAATGCTATTCGTAAAGTAATAAATATTAATGTAATTAATGAACATTTCAATGGCTATATTTATTTGAACTTTTTAGGGAACCAATTGCCACCTCTATTAGGCCCAATTGTATAGGTTGGGATTAATTCAAAAGTGGTGGTTAATCCAGGAGTTAGTAGTAAAATCCATTATATAATCAGAGGTTACCTCCAACTCTAGGATTAACCCTCAACTCGTGGATTTGGTATGAGTTAACTCGAAATCTTGGGATAAAAATGGCGTATTTTTAACATATTGTGTTTGTTTCTTTAACCTATTTTGCCATTTTTACTTATTAAACTCGACTGCTGCGTAATTATATAGTAACAGTGTTCATTGATAGTAACCCTATATGGAAGTTTTCGATGTTGTAAATTGTCTTGTTTCAGATGACCAAAAAGATTAGGAGCTTATAGTTAAGAATGTGCAAACACCTCGGGTTTTTACGGTACATGACTTTTGGACGCAACTTTGGCGTCGGCATTTTGGCGCCGGCGTATGGGCGCAAGGCATCCGGGAGACGTCTATTTGGGCGTAAGGAAATTTAGGCGCCAATGAATTTGTCACTGTAGAACTAAATTAATTAAAACGAGAATGTATTATTTTTTATTATATTTATTTCAACAAAGTTAAAGAATATAATAGGTATCTAATTCTAAGTACGGTATATTATATATCATGAGGTTTTGGAAAAGGTATTGACAAAGTTATTAAATGTTCTTAATTATTATTAAGGGTAAAAAATAAAATATTATTTAGGAGCTTATGCCATAAACACATGAATTAAAGCTTATGGTTAAGTAAATTCTTGGTATAATTTGTATTAATAATAATGACAAATTAAATTAAATAACTTTAAGATAAATTTGGTTTATTATTTATAAAGGACAATTCACAGATGCATTTTTTCAATGTTATTTTCTATGAAAGTCATAACCTAACGATAGGCGCCCAAAAGTCCCGGCGTCAAAAAAACCTACGCCCAAATGTACCGCGCCTAACCGCCGGCGCCCAAAAGCCTAAGCCTAAACGCCTGCGCTCAAAAGTCCTGCTTCGGGGTTTTTAGGCCTCGTATGGAAAATATGGACTATTGGATCCAGAATCCATTGCAAGGTTTAGAATATCAAAAGCTTCTGTAGAAATGCTAAATCAAGCGATTAGCAAACCCCTGCAACGAAAACCGTGGTACCAAATTACCAAAGACATAAATGTCTTTTCAACTCACAAATCAAAAAATATTAAATAAAAAAATGTTGCAAGGTTAGGTTTAAATGACATCAACATGAAAATTGACAAATGAAATGTGAAAACAGAAAGCAATTTTGATATTATCCCTCTGAAGTTAGCAGTTTTATAGATTACCCACATCCTATACAATTGCAGCAAAAACCTACCTAAGATTAACTTTAGGTTCAATTTGAGAACAAATCTTCATGTTAATTCTGTAGTTAATTTTAACTTATACAGTTGGGCCTTAGGCCCAGTTGTATAGGCTTGGGTTAACTTAAAAATGGGAGGTAAATCGAAGGTTAGTATAAAAAGGCATCGTATAAGCGGAGGTTATTCCCATCCCTAGGATTAACCTTCAACTCGTGCATCGGGTACAAGTTCTGGAATCCTGGGATTTAGAGCCTGAAAATGACGTATTTTGGTACTTTTCTTATTTCATTGTCATTACAATTTAACTAAGCTAACCTATGTATGTATTTGTATTTTCTCATTTGGTTTATAAAATAATAGGTTACAGCAGGTTTGTTTAAGTGTATTGTAGATTGTAGTAGGTATTATGGATGCGTTTGATATTGTTTACGATTTCCTTTCGGATGATAACAGGATTTAGATATTATTGATATAGTAGAAAACGCACGGAGGCCCCAAATATTTAGGCCTCGTATTGAAAATATGGATTTCTGGATAGATCCTGAATTTATTTCAAGATTTAGACTGTCGAAGGCTTTAGTTGAATTGATAGTTCAATTTAGTAAGGTTAGAATAATTTACACCTTAGAACCCACTTGACATATTTTGAGAAAAAACGTTGTTTTTACGTGAAAATGGTAATGTTATTTCCCTTTACCAAAAACTTCGTTTTAAAAACGTGATCTTTTTTTAATACTGTTATTTTAATGTAATTTTTGTTCACGTGGTAATTTGTGTTACATTTTTACATTAATTTGATGTAAATAAAAGTAACGTTACTTATAAAATTTTTAATTTGCGTTATGTTTTATAACGCCGAAATAAGTAACCTATTTTTCACTTTATCTTAACATTCTTAAATTTCGCGCCTAAAACCCAGCGATCGGCGATTGTCATGTCTGTCATAGACGTTTGACGTTGTGTCGTTGTGTTGTGAGTGTATAGTGTATAGTGGAAGGAGCAGTTTTTGGTGAAAATTTTGGATAGCACCGAATCTCTTTTAAGTTTTGTGAGTTTTCGTTTATTGTAAGCGTAAGTTGTTCTTAATTTTATGATTTAGTCTTTATGAAATAACTGTTGTTTGTTCAATATATATTTCACGAATTCTTTTGTTCTTTACCACAAACGCTTGAAGGGCAAAATGGCGTCTCGTGAATTTTATTTTCATTACAAAAAAAATGCTAAAAGGATCCCTTTAATGTAACAAAAATACCAGCCTTTTGAAGTTAATTCAAAATATAAAACGAGATACGCCACTCTATTTTTCCTTTAATTGAATAGTTCTCTAGATTCTACATTTTAACCTCTAGAAAAAATAATTATTGTGGTTCTTTATTACTATTGAGGACCCTTGAAAATGTTTCCTATGTAATGTAATATCTCGTGTAATTAGGTTGTTGGAACAATATTTAAAAAATGTTTCGTTTTTAATTTAGAAATAGCGCAAGTTCAGTTTGAAGGAACTACTGAGTACTCGATGGAAAAAATAATAATGGACCACTTCAGGTATGCCGCGAACCGTTGAAGAAACAAAAAAATGAAAACTTATACTATATAGCTACTAGATTTTAAATTAAAATAAGTTAAAATTCGTAAATTGTATACGGTAAACTAAGGCAACTTGAAAAAATAAAAGTTCATAACTTGAATGTTTTGTTGTTTATTTATAAGTACCCAAATAATAATGTATGAAATAATACGCTACTTTCCTGAGGAAAAATTTAGTTTTATAAGTTAAAAATATGTTAAAAAACGCAGAATTGTACCATAATATAATACGTTATAAAAACTTTAAAATTAGTAACGTTATTTTAACCAACGTCAGAACACCGTAACATTAAGCGTGTTTTACACATTGAAAACACGTTTATTCGTATTCTAACGTTTTTCAGTCTGACGTAAAATTATACATGAAATTCACGTTTTCTTGCCAAGTGGGAAGTTAGCAGCTAACTAAAGAAACATTTTTACCCCAAACCTATACAACTAGCAATATACTTTACCTTGGGTTAACTCACAGGTTAACTAAGAGGTGAAACTCTAGGGTTAATTCATACCTATACACTTGACCCTTAGAAGAGGTTCCATTAATAACGAGAAGGGACATGTGGTTTCAGCATGATATGGGTGTCATGCACACTTTTCTCTGATAGTTCGTGACTTCTTGAACCAAAGATACCCGAACCGCTGGATCGGACGAGGAAGTTTGTCTTTATGACCACCTAGATCCCCAGATCTCACTGCGCTTGATTTTTATTTGTAGGGCAGCCTAAAAGACATTCTCTTTCTAACTCGTCCTACTAGTGCTGAAAACATGAAGCAACGTATCCGCGATGCTATTGCCAGCATTCCAAGAGCTGAAATTAAAGCAGCAGTATTAAGCACGCAACGCAGATTAAATCGTTGTATTGAAAATAATGGAATGCGTTTTTAATATTTATAAAGACTTTTTGTTCTTTTCGTTGTTTCGTTTCGTTTTGCCTTGTTGACCTTAAGTGTTTTTTTCGTAGCTTAAAATAGTTTTTATTTTCTTGTCGTAGTTCAAGTCCATTGGCCTCTTGAATTTTTAGAAGAAAAGTAACTTTACTCTATTACAGTATAGTTGTTAAACAATCTTTACAATTTTTTTTTGCCTTTGGCTCAACTTTTTTTTTGGATTTTAGGCGAGAGTAGACACAAAATAAATGCACTAAAGGCTAAACATTTTAATAATTTAATTTATTAATTATTGTTGATATTAAATTGATGAAAAATTATGACAACAGACTACGGACTCTTTACATTCCTTTCGTTTAACGGTAAACATTAATTTTTGAAATTAAAATAGTAATTTGTAAATAGCTCAATTACAAATAAAGATATCGATTCACGGTTTTCGCCAAAATGTAGCTATTTTTATGCTCCTTAAGGTGAGTTATAAAAAAATACATCATGTACCGTGTTGTACGAAAGTGAAAGTTGGACGCAGCTTTCAGGAGGGTGAAGGTGGAAGTTTTAGTGCAGACCAAAGTGGTTTGCAACGAAGGTAAAGTAAAAAAGTTACGTCCCAAATATGTGGTCACAAGAGTTTTAGATCATGATCGTTACGTAGTGGAATAACCTAAAGACTTCTTACGTAGCAAGCATCATTAGGTTAGGTTCTACGAAGGATCGTCGGAGGAGACTACGATATAACCATAATAATTTTACTAACATAAATTGTTTAAACGACGATTTGACTTTTATACTAATGTAAGTTCTCCTTATAGGTGTAATCCACGAGGACATGGATAAGGCAGCGTGACCGACTGTTAAAAACAAGAAGCCACACATCAGGATTATGTGCAACAAAAAAAGGGAAAAATAGGTGACTCAGACCAAGCGGCAGTTGGAGGCGCCGTGATTGGGTTATCTTAGGGATTATTCACTGTTTACATTTCGTTGAGAATACACTGTTCGTATTGAAGTCGTATTTTATTAAATTGTTTATAATAGAGTTATTTTCGTCATTACCATTATATTCAGAAAGACTTTTAAAATATTGTACTGACCAAAGAAAATAGCATTCCCTTGGTTTATTTCGGCCAGGATATTGCTCCCCATAGATAGGTTTGGCGCGTCGTTTATTTAAAGTACACTCTTCGTAAATCAGGATCATGTCAACGTGCTCTTGAAAATTCTCGCCATTTCATTTTCAAGTGGCAAATTTCAAATTGTGCTGAAATAATATACCATCGCACCGAAAAAAAAACTAGGACAGCAGCAACGTAGCTCCTAAACTTTAAGTGCTCTGAAGACAGAAATGTCAAAACACCTAACTTTTATAACCTGAACCAACCTTGGTTACTCAATTTTTACCTTATTAGTTTTTGCTACACAAGGTGATATCATACGTAGATACATACAGGGTGTCCCAATAAGGTCAGTAAGGCACGATATTATGGAAGCGATAAACCTTACGGCTTCGGGAAAATTTGTTTTTTAACTAAATCGACCAAAAGACATTGCTGGAAAATATTTTCAGGTCTTTAAAATTACCGCTAGGGGCACACTTACTAGGATGTAGGACTTTAGATGTATCTAAAAAGTAAAATTTTACCAGACAATCGCTATGTCAAGTCAAAGTAACGTATGTCCTAAAAGTTTTGGCACAAAATATTTATCGGATTTTTTTTTAATGAAGAAATTTATTTGAACACTAACTAGTTATCATAAATTACAACTCAATACTTAACTAAACTATACTATCGAATTATGTGGAGTGGCCCATTCTGCTCTACCAGACGCAAATTTCTTCGAATGTCTCTCATGAGGCCCTGGACGGAATTCAGATCAATTTCTCTTCGTTTTTCGTAAATTCGCCGTCTTAATTGTTCTTCATCTTGGGCTTCCCAGCCTCCATGATAAACCTTCCTAGACAGTAAAGCCCAAAAATCCTCTATTGGGCGAGCCTGCGGCAAGTTTGGAGGATTATCGTTTTTGGGAACAAAAGGTATTTGGTGTTGTCGAAGCCAGTTTTGGGTATCTCTTGAGTAATGGCATGATGCTAGGCCTGGCCAAACATGATATCGTCATTAGCATGATGTTCGTGGACAAACTGAAGTAATTTGGACAGGCAATTATCAATATAGCTCTGACTATTCAAAGCTTCACCTCTCACTCTTCCCACAAAAGGTCGGGATACACCTCTGTTAGAAATTGCGCACCAGACAAGGATTTTATCTGCAAATTTCGCTTTATGTTTATATCTAACATTGTCAGGGCATTCCTCTACGTTGTCCGTATAAAATCCATCGTTTCCCTTCATTTCAGAATTACTCAAAATAAAATACTTTTCATCATCTAAAATAAAGATTTTTTCATTGGCAAAGTGTACCCGCCTCAGTTGACGACAGCATCTTGGTATACGAAGGAGTTGCGCTTGAGAGTATTTGGGGCACTTACGTCTCTATCGATATTTAAGTCCATTCCTCCTTAATTCCAACGATATCGTACTCTTTTAGAAGATCTGAATTGACGAGCCAGTCTCCTCGTTGACATTCCAACCTATTTTTTTGCTCTTCTCACCAATCTCTCTGACCTCTGTGCAGTAAATGTACGTGGTCTTCCACTGTTTGGGAGATTCAGACATGGTATTCCCTGCTCGCACTCTCCTATTGTTCTATAAATGGTTCTGCTTGAAATGTTTTCATTCTGGAATATTCGACAGATTTCAGCTTTGGGTACCCGCCCAACCAACTTATAGATACTTTTTCTTATTTCTAATTTATACGACATCTTAAAGCGAAAACTTTAAAATAAATAAATCTCAACTGACAGTACACAATGTTAACAAACTTCTGTTTCCAAAGGCAACTTGATATTATTTTGTTTTTGTTAAAATTAAAACCAATGAATTTTGTGCCAAAACTTTTAGGACATACGTTACTATTTTAACGACAGAAATAAAAAGTCCGGTAATTTTTGCGGAAACTTGTTTCCAAGACGTTTTTTTTTTATCTTCGAAGATATGGGTGGGGGAAGCTTGGAGACATATTAATATGCTTCACCCAAATTTAATCAGTTTAGGCTCGTTTAATAGACACTTTTACACTTATTAGAAAACCCACTTTGGTCGTGGTCACTAGTGCATGCCGCGTCTTCTAAGTGGCCCTGTTTAAAGAGGATTTAGTTTTTCAAATTTTCTTAATAAAATTAAATAGCATGTTACACTTTTTTATTACTCAGCTCATAGAGCACAAGAATAGCCACATTTTGGCGAAAACCGCGATGCGATATCTTGTTTTCGAGTTATTTATAAATTACTATTTTAATTAAAAAAAAAATATGTTTACCTTAATATTTACCGTTAAACGAAATGAATGCAAAGATGTTGTCATTTATCTTGTGTCTATCCTCGCCTAAAATCTAAAAAACAAGTTGATTCAAAGGCAATACAAAAATGTAAATATAATTTAACAACTGAATTGGAATAGCTTAAAGTTACTTTTATTCTTAATATTCTAGAAAACGAATCACATTTTAAATCGTACCCCTTAAACAAAAATAAAATAATTTAATGCTATTCGTAAAGTAATAAATATTAATGTAATTAATGAACATTTCAATGGCTATATTTATTTGAACTTTTTAGGGAACCAATTGCCACCTCTATTAGGCCCAATTGTATAGGTTGGGATTAATTCAAAAGTGGTGGTTAATCCAGGAGTTAGTAGTAAAATCCATTATATAATCAGAGGTTACCTCCAACTCTAGGATTAACCCTCAACTCGTGGATTTGGTATGAGTTAACTCGAAATCTTGGGATAAAAATGGCGTATTTTTAACATATTGTGTTTGTTTCTTTAACCTATTTTGCCATTTTTACTTATTAAACTCGACTGCTGCGTAATTATATAGTAACAGTGTTCATTGATTAGTAACCCTATATGGAAGTTTTCGATGTTGTAAATTGTCTTGTTTCAGATGACCAAAAAGATTAGGAGCTTATAGTTAAGAATGTGCAAACACCTCGGGTTTTTACGGTACATGACTTTTGGACGCAACTTTGGCGTCGGCATTTTGGCGCCGGCGTATGGGCGCAAGGCATCCGGGAGACGTCTATTTGGGCGTAAGGAAATTTAGGCGCCAATGAATTTGTCACTGTAGAACTAAATTAATTAAAACGAGAATGTATTATTTTTTATTATATTTATTTCAACAAAGTTAAAGAATATAATAGGTATCTAATTCTAAGTACGGTATATTATATATCATGAGGTTTTGGAAAAGGTATTGACAAAGTTATTAAATGTTCTTAATTATTATTAAGGGTAAAAAATAAAATATTATTTAGGAGCTTATGCCATAAACACATGAATTAAAGCTTATGGTTAAGTAAATTCTTGGTATAATTTGTATTAATAATAATGACAAATTAAATTAAATAACTTTTAGATAAATTTGGTTTATTATTTATAAAGGACAATTCACAGATGCATTTTTTCAATGTTATTTTCTATGAAAGTCATAACCTAACGATAGGCGCCCAAAAGTCCCGGCGTCAAAAAAACCTACGCCCAAATGTACCGCGCCTAACCGCCGGCGCCCAAAAGCCTAAGCCTAAACGCCTGCGCTCAAAAGTCCTGCTTCGGGGTTTCTAGGCCTCGTATGGAAAATATGGACTATTGGATCCAGAATCCATTGCAAGGTTTAGAATATCAAAAGCTTCTGTAGAAATGCTAATTCAAGCGATTAGCAAACCCCTGCAACGAAAACCGTGGTACCAAATTACCAAAGACATAAATGTCTTTTCAACTCACAAATCAAAAAATATTAAATAAAAAAATGTTGCAAGGTTAGGTTTAAATGACATCAACATGAAAATTGACAAATGAAATGTGAAAACAGAAAGCAATTTTGATATTATCCCTCTGAAGTTAGCAGGTTTATAGATTACCCACATCCTATACAATTGCAGCAAAAACCTACCTAAGATTAACTTTAGGTTCAATTTGAGAACAAATCTTCATGTTAATTCTGTAGTTAATTTTAACTTATACAGTTGGGCCTTAGGCCCAGTTGTATAGGCTTGGGTTAACTTAAAAATGGGAGGTAAATCGAAGGTTAGTATAAAAAGGCATCGTATAAGCGGAGGTTATTCCCATCCCTAGGATTAACCTTCAACTCGTGCATCGGGTACAAGTTCTGGAATCCTGGGATTTAGAGCCTGAAAATGACGTATTTTGGTACTTTTCTTATTTCATTGTCATTACAATTTAACTAAGCTAACCTATGTATGTATTTGTATTTTCTCATTTGGTTTATAAAATAATAGGTTACAGCAGGTTTGTTTAAGTGTATTGTAGATTGTAGTAGGTATTATGGATGCGTTTGATATTGTTTACGATTTCCTTTCGGATGATAACAGGATTTAGATATTATTGATATAGTAGAAAACGCACGGAGGCCCCAAATATTTAGGCCTCGTATTGAAAATATGGATTTCTGGATAGATCCTGAATTTATTTCAAGATTTAGACTGTCGAAGGCTTTAGTTGAATTGATAGTTCAATTTAGTAAGGTTAGAATAATTTACACCTTAGAACCCACTTGACATATTTTGAGAAAAAACGTTGTTTTTACGTGAAAATGGTAAAGTTATTTCCCTTTACCAAAAACTTCGTTTTAAAAACGTGATCTTTTTTTAATACTGTTATTTTAATGTAATTTTTGTTCACGTGGTAATTTGTGTTACATTTTTACATTAATTTGATGTAAATAAAAGTAACGTTACTTATAAAACTTTTAATTTGCGTTATGTTTTATAACGCCGAAATAAGTAACCTATTTTTCACTTTATCTTAACATTTTTAAATTTCGCGCCTAAAACCCAGCGATCGGCGATTGTCATGTCTGTCATAGACGTTTGACGTTGTGTCGTTGTGTTGTGAGTGTATAGTGTATAGTGGAAGGAGCAGTTTTTGGTGAAAATTTTGGATAGCACCGAATCTCTTTTAAGTTTTGTGAGTTTTCGTTTATTGTAAGCGTAAGTTGTTCTTAATTTTATGATTTAGTCTTTATGAAATAACTGTTGTTTGTTCAATATATATTTCACGAATTCTTTTGTTCTTTACCACAAACGCTTGAAGGGCAAAATGGCGTCTCGTGAATTTTATTTTCATTACAAAAAAAATGCTAAAAGGATCCCTTTAATGTAACAAAAATACCAGCCTTTTGAAGTTAATTCAAAATATAAAACGAGATACGCCACTCTATTTTTCCTTTAATTGAATAGTTCTCTAGATTCTACATTTTAACCTCTAGAAAAAATAATTATTGTGGTTCTTTATTACTATTGAGGACCCTTCCTATGTAATGTAATATCTCGTGTAATTAGGTTGTTGGAACAATATTTAAAAAATGTTTCGTTTTTAATTTAGAAATAGCGCAAGTTCAGTTTGAAGGAACTACTGAGTACTCGATGGAAAAAATAATAATGGACCACTTCAGGTATGCCGCGAACCGTTGAAGAAACAAAAAAATGAAAACTTATACTATATAGCTACTAGATTTTAAATTAAAATAAGTTAAAATTCGTAAATTGTATACGGTAAACTAAGGCAACTTGAAAAAATAAAAGTTCATAACTTGAATGTTTTGTTGTTTATTTATAAGTACCCAAATAATAATGTATGAAATAATACGCTACTTTCCTGAGGAAAAATTTAGTTTTATAAGTTAAAAATATGTTACAAAACGCAGAATTGTACCATAATATAATACGTTATAAAAACTTTAAAATTAGTAACGTTATTTTAACCAACGTCAGAACACCGTAACATTAAGCGTGTTTTACACATTGAAAACACGTTTATTCGTATTCTAACGTTTTTCAGTCTGACGTAAAATTATACATGAAATTCACGTTTTCTTGCCAAGTGGGAAGTTAGCAGCTAACTAAAGAAACATTTTTACCCCAAACCTATACAACTAGCAATATACTTTACCTTGGGTTAACTCACGGGTTAACTAAGAGGTGAAACTCTAGGGTTAATTCATACCTATACACTTGACCCTTAGAAGAGGTTCCATTAATAACGAGAAGGGACATGTGGTTTCAGCATGATATGGGTGTCATGCACACTTTTCTCTGATAGTTCGTGACTTCTTGAACCAAAGATACCCGAACCGCTGGATCGGACGAGGAAGTTTGTCTTTATGACCACCTAGATCCCCAGATCTCACTGCGCTTGATTTTTATTTGTAGGGCAGCCTAAAAGACATTCTCTTTCTAACTCGTCCTACTAGTGCTGAAAACATGAAGCAACGTATCCGCGATGCTATTGCCAGCATTCCAAGAGCTGAAATTAAAGCAGCAGTATTAAGCACGCAACGCAGATTAAATCGTTGTATTGAAAATAATGGAATGCGTTTTTAATATTTATAAAGACTTTTTGTTCTTTTCGTTGTTTCGTTTCGTTTTGCCTTGTTGACCTTAAGTGTTTTTTTCGTAGCTTAAAATAGTTTTTATTTTCTTGTCGTAGTTCAAGTCCATTGGCCTCTTGAATTTTTAGAAGAAAAGTAACTTTACTCTATTACAGTATAGTTGTTAAACAATCTTTACAATTTTTTTTTGCCTTTGGCTCAACTTTTTTTTTGGATTTTAGGCGAGAGTAGACACAAAATAAATGCACTAAAGGCTAAACATTTTAATAATTTAATTTAATAATTATTGTTGATATTAAATTGATGAAAAATTATGACAACAGACTACGGACTCTTTACATTCCTTTCGTTTAACGGTAAACATTAATTTTTGAAATTAAAATAGTAATTTGTAAATAGCTCAATTACAAATAAAGATATCGATTCACGGTTTTCGCCAAAATGTAGCTATTTTTATGCTCCTTAAGGTGAGTTATAAAAAAATATATCATGTCATTGAATTTAATTAAGAAAATTTAGTAGTTAATAGCGACCACGACCAAAGTCGGTTTTATAAAAGTGTCAACACTGAGAATAATTGAACCATTAGAAAGTTAGTAAATCTCTAGTTTGCACCGACAGCAGAATTTTCGCTTAGCACTGAGTAATCATAACAATTATAAGAATATTCTCTATCGGTAACAATCTCGCTTATTTAAACATTTCTTATTGTCTGTATAAGAAAGGCTTAGACGTTTAGCAAATCAGTTTCCCGCACTTATAATACACAAATTTATAAAAGTCAGCATAATAGTCGCAGCGATTTGTCGACTGCGTGTTATTAGAAATCTTATATTCTCAAATAAACCGATTAGTATTCGTCACCCCAGCGCCACCTGCATAGCTTTATTATATTTTTCGGAATTTCGGGATTAGGGATTTTGGAATGATTTCGAACGCTTTCTGCGGCTACGGTAGTGCTTTTGATGATTTCTAACACTAATTTCGGGATTTCGAGCGATATCTCGATAATTTGTATACGTGTTTCGGAGAAAGGTTGGCCTCTCGACTCGCTGTTATTAAAATACCTCTATATTGGGTATAAAACAGATAACTATTCTAGGGTATAACTACTATAAGAAGTAAATTATTATTATTACTATAACCACATTTTAGCAAAGCGAGATTAGTTACAGTAGCAAACTGCCGCGCTGTCCATGCAAATACGTATGCGGAATTCTAATAACTGATATAATATTTTTTATATCAAGTATTGGATAATTTTCTCAGTGTAATAAGCGAGCCTAAGCTGATTAAATTCGGGTATAGCATATGAAAGATACAGCAATTTAAAGAGTATGTTTTCCATAAGCTTCCCCCACCCATATTTTCGAAGATACAAAAAAAGTCTTAGAAACAAGTTTCCGCAAAAATTAACGAACGATTAACGTAGCGATTATCTAATAAAATTTGACTTTTTAGATATGTCTTAGTAACTGTGCCCCCTAGCGGCCATTTTGGAAACTTCAAAATATTTTCCAGCAAGTTCTTTTGGTCGACTTAGTCAATAAAATCTTTTTCCCGAAGCCGTAAGGTTTATGACTTCCATAATATCGTACCTTGTCGACCTTAGTGGGACACCCTGTTTATCATAAGTAGATACATATTTTCTTATTTTGTTGAAATTGCGAATAGTATATGAGAATGATCCCTTATGCCAGATAATATGTATACTGGTCTATGGCCGGAGGACTGGAGAACATCCATTTTTATTCCCCTAAAAGAGGCCCCACTAACAACTGTGACAATTACAGATTGATCTCCCATACCAGTAAAGTCTTCTTGTATATTCTTCAAACCCGTTTGGAACACTATTGCTCATTGCAACATATTTGTGGTCTCTCGATTACAGCAAAGCATTTGACAATGTAAAATAGGAAAAACCTTGGAATATACCGTTGCTAATGGACATTCCAGTGCATCTCGTGTACCTAATACGACGATTATATCATAACAACTCTACACATGTAAGAGTTGACAACTGCATGTCTGATGAAGGTGTCACATGCAAAGGTGTGAGACAGGGGTATATTATATCTCCGCTTCTATATAATATACGGTAACTTCATTATGAGACAGGTTCTGGAGGACTACCACGGTGTAGTAAACATTGGCGGAAAAAGGGCGTCTACCTTGAGATTTCCTGACGATACGACCTTGATTGCTGCTTCACAGCCTGAAATACTGAATATACTACGAGACCTGAAGATACTAGTGCCTTATATGGTCTGGACATAAAGTACAACAAGACCAAATATATGATCATTGATAGGGAATACAACAACTATCCCGAAACTCGGACTATTATTCATTGTGAGGTCAATAGTTTCTTCTATCTGTGTGCCCTAATAAAGAATACCTACCGAAGGCTGTAACGGCGAGATAGGACGCCGCATTAAACTTGCTAGATCAGCAATGACGCAGTTCAATAAAATATGGCGTGACAACGACATCACAAAACAAACAAAAACTAACCTGGTCAGCACCTTGGTCTTTTCGATATTCTTGTATGCCTCTGAAATATGGGCCATCAGAGAAATGGATCGTCGCCGTATTGACGCCTTTGAGATGTGGACGTGAAGACGCATGCTGAGGATTCCTTGGACCGCACATAGAACAAATCTTTCAATTCTACAAGAAATACGCCCACCGAAGCTCTTGTCTTGTATAGACTTTCGGAGTATTACCTTTTTCGGTCACATCAGTCGGAGTGAGCACAGGGTAAACCTGAGGGAAGTAGAAGACGCAGGCGATCACCAAACCGCCGGATTGATGTGACCAAGAATCTGTTAGATGTTAGTTTCCCACAAGGCAGCCCACATGTCCGCTAATCGAGATAGATGGCGAGATGCAGTGAAGAGAGCCAGAATGTTGAACCTCATTAAGATGGGTCACAACACATCTGCCAAGATGTTATAACTGGTAGCCTACCTGTTAAGGCGACGGTTTCGGATAGAGAGGGACCAGGGTAGCGCCGGCGCCGGTTCAATCCCCGGGCCCGGCAAAACGGTTCCACTTCGTTTAGATTGCAGTCTGACGTCGTGCAAAATAAGGGAATACTAGAATAACTCATGATTTTTAATATTCAGCCATTGCAGCGTTTTTATTTTCAACTCCTTACTCAACTAGTCTTACTCAACATTAAATTTCTTGTAGGGGAAAGGGAGGCACATTTAATTTTTGTAAAAAAGCGGATCAACTGGTTAATACTCAATTATTATAAAAGTGAATGTATGTACCGGAACGACAAATATTATATCTTTGTTTTACCAGTCCAAATAATTCTAAAATTTGATCTATTATGGGGTGTACGATTAAGAAAGAAAAACATTACAAACGATTGAAACTGCCCCTCCGGTGGGGTACATTCCACCACATGCTGGGGTAGTTTCAACCATATATAAATAATTGATAAAAAGAGAAACAATTTCTGAAACAAGGGATATTTTTATTAGAACAACTTAACTCAAGTATTAACTTTAAAATGGAAAAGCTAGCAGCATAGCAGTCAATCTTTTAAAAATTAGATTGGCTCCCTAATTTGTTTAATTTAAAAGAATTACTCAGCTTGTCTATTTTCTTAACATTGACACGCGTTAACAACATTTTTTTAACTATCAACATTATTTAAGTACCTAGTATACATTATAACAGTAATAACTAATTATTATTAAAAATAATGATATGTACCTAATTTAAATACTAGGTTATTTTTGATATTGGAAAATTATATACTGCTCTTAATTAATGAAATATGAGAAAAGGTTTTTGGCGAAGAAAAGCAATCTTGATGTCCTAGCAGTTTTACCTGAAGTCGGTTGTGGTAGTTTCAGTACTACATCGGAACGGTAGATACGTCATCGACAAGAGGATAAATAAATTTGTATCCAGGTATCTTTCGGCGTAAAAATTGTATCATGTATTCATTAGGTTTTAATATTTCAATAACTTTCCCGACGTAGTGGATCGTAGTTGATTTTACAAGAAACTTTACTAGTAAAAAATCATTTTCATTAATGACATCTTCATCTTTTAATTCTGGTAACAAATTTTCTTTCTCACTAAAATCATCACTCGGGTCGTCTGATTCTAGCAATATCGATTGATCTTCATCGAAACTACTTGTGCTATCTTTCCTTATCAGCTTAAGTTTCTTATTTTGTGGAAAAACTTGCTTTATAAATGTCTGTCTTTTTCGCTCTTCTTGCTTTTTCTGCAGACTTTCTCTTTCATTCTCCAGTTGTTGCAGCCTCTCCTTCTCAGGGGTGTCAGTATAAAAGCGTGATTTTCCCTGCCTGTTTTTCCTATTGTTTTGTTGTTTTTTTATTGGCCGTGGAAATAGTCTGACTAAATCAGGTGTTAATGCAACAGAAAAACTTGTACTTGGTTGATTTAGTACGGGATCCGCGTTGGTAGGTAAATCTGATGAAGGATTTTCATTAGCTTGGATATCTACATCTTCATTTACAACGGCATTCACATCGGTGGAAATTAATCGAACATTTTCATTAGCTTGAATGCCAGGAGTCACAGTGGGATTATAAACAAAGCTTGCAGCAAACTCTTCATCTCGGAATGCGAGTCTGTTTATAGGCCATAAACCTGGTTTTTCGAAAGAATTTGTTACATTTTTTTGAGTAGAGGCAGCGTGGAAGGCAACTTTAGTTTAATGAGCTATTTGTTTAATAGTAATTGTTCTTCCAGGATTTGAGGTAATTTAGTGCCACTGCACATCATGCATTTTTAAATGGCCCATAAACTCCAACATCAAGTGGTTGAAGTTTATGGGACGTATGGGGTGGGAATGAAAACATAATTATCCCATTATCCCATTATCCCGACAAAAAGTAATAGCTCTTACAGTTGTGTGTGATTCGTGATTGTCTAATAAAAGGAGAATATTATTTCGCTACCTCAATACTACAACTAGGTAACTCTAAATTTATAGTTTTGAGATAATTCAGTTTATAAATTTTAAGTTATTATTAAAGCTTATTAAACATAAGCATTAAGAGATATCAATTCGGTATTTTTCTATAAGCTATTGAGGTGCAAATACCTTCTTTATTTAGATGCAAAACGAAATTTTAAGTTAGAGAAGGTAAAGAAAAAAATGAATTTTCTAGTTATCTATTTGTTGCAGAAAGAAAAATATAGCAAATGCAGAGTTGCCAACATTAATAATAATTAACCACAGTATAAAATAAATACATTTAGGCATATTTAGTGTAAACATTTTATTAATATACAAATCAAGGAACAAAGAACTAAATAATTACAAGTGGCAAGTATTTTAAGTATTTATAAACGCAACTAGCAATCTCACAACTGCCCCTCTTCTCTTGGATCTCAGACCGCATGAAGCAGTCGCCCTCTCTAGTCACCACATTGTATACTGTAAAGTTATAGGTTGCAAGTCTTTGTTTATAAAAAAAAGCGCATTATTTATGGGATCTGTTGGAACAAGTAACACTTGTTGAAGGTCACGAATTCTCCGTTTGACTCCGCAGCCTTGGCTTTATCAGTTTTTCTCTCCACTCTAACTAGTTCTTTTGCTAGAATGTGTTCAAGACCTTTCTTGTCAACAACGGATGCATTATGATAGGACATGCATAATCGACACTGGTCCTTTCTTGGACGATGAAATCCTAAGTTATAATTTTCATTGAAAACTTGTCTATACATAGCTGCAGACGCCTTTGTTTCACCTATGTCTTCAATTGTCAACAAATGACTAAAGTGCTAAATTATCTATGCACAACTGGATATCTAAACTTTAAGTATGCCGTCAAAATGATTTTGCTGATATGTTAAATGCAACAACTAGATAAGTTAAGTTATCTTGTTATTGTATTTTACTGAGGCAGCATTTGAAAGATGTCTATTTTTGACATTTGTAGTAAGATATAAAAGTAGCGGCTGCATGAGTTAGCCACTTGTTGCATGGAAAGGTAAGGCGATTTCGAGAGTAATGATGGAGTTATCTCAAAATTGGTATTTTTCGAGTTATCTAGTTGTATTGAGGTAGCGATTTTCTTTTGAACATTTCGTGTCTTTCTGAATATGTTCCAATACTTTAATAAATAATTCATCTGTCATCCAGCCACTGTGACTACCCAACGCAAGACTTGAGGTAGGGGCATCAATAAGGTACTCATTCGGATGTCGTACTCTAGGGAAAACATAAACTGGTGGCAAGGCAAATCCAACTGCATTTATTATTCCCAGAAATGTTGTTAGTTCTCCCCTCTCGGCAGAAGCTGCTTGACTTACTTGTTTTTTACCTTTAGTAGAAACAATCTTTACAGGTTTTAATACAGTGGTTACCCCTGTCTCATCTACATTAAATAGTTGTTCGGGTCTTAAATCATGTTTTTAAACTACTGAGATATAATTTTTGGAGAAAACTGCAACACTTGTTTTATTAAAGCCAGTTGCACGTGCCATGCTGGTACTTTCAGGTTTTCGTAAAGTTATGGCATCTTTGTTACGTTTCATAAAAGATTTTAACCATTCTATGCCAGCCTTTTTTTAAATTTTCCATTTCTCTGGAAATTTACAGGTAGGCAGAATACCTGCATACTCGTAAGCCAGCACTCTTATCTGTTGATAAGTTAACCCATAGTTCATGTCTGAACAAGTTTTTATATATTTAGCTAGTTCAATTTCCTTAGCGGTTGTAAATACCTTGCAAACCGTATATTTACTTAAGTAAGTTGGACCATTATCTTCATCTTGGTAGCGTTCAATGGCAGAATCATCATTATATAATGAACTTAACTGTTCAGGTAAATACTTTTTTTTATATTTTTTCAATTCTGGAATGAAGTGTTACTCTTTTTACGTTAAAATTTTGAGCAGCTCTTCTTTCCGACAGATTCTGTTTAAAAACTTCACGAATTGCATTTTTAATATTGCTTTCATTAATATCAGCTCTACTCGTCTTTTTTTTTATAGCTACGTACCATCTGAAATAAAATTTAATGATTTTATTGTTTGCTCTCTCAAATGGGGCAGATTCAACCACTGGTCGAACGTGCCCCGTGTATGTATGGTTGAAAGTGCCCCATCCCTACATTGTTAAGAATATATGAAGTAAAATTTACCCAGTAAACTTTAGGGTTAGAAAAACTTTATTGGCTTTATTTCTAATAATAGTTCAAAATACCGACCCATAAGCCATGCAAATTTCAGCAAAAGTGTGTTAACTAACAGTAAAATAAAATGAGTTGAATATTTACTGTGAATAGCCCAGATTTATTTTACAATTTATTGATAAAGTACGAAAGCAGATATAACGACTGTATCTCACAGAGATGGATCGCCGGTTGTAACCGAGTTTAGTATGACTATTTCGGGCGCCAATTTCAAATACAAGCAAAGATATAGCAATTGGTTGAATGTGCCCCGTGGTTGAATGTGCCTCCCTTTCTCCTATACCTATTCCTTCGGTATTTCGTCCCGGGCTTGATCAACTCTTTGACGCAATTCATCTTGATTTCTTGGGTGGAAATCTTGTTTATCGAATACTTACTTCATCATTTCACCCAAAGCGTTCTCAATCGGAAAACTAATTTTTCAGTTGTTCAACTGTAACCACACATATTATTTCAGTATTCGATGTAGAATTCCAAAACAAATAATTTTTAATACTTATTTTCAAAACTAACCTGAACTAACTTCCTAACTTTAATATGCGCCAACAAAGACAGAGCTTCTTTTAGAATACCACCTACAAGAAAACGAATCTAGGCTTCACCCAGCGCCGGATTACCCTATACACAAAATACGCAGTGTAATGGCAGCTTTCTAGAGGTGGCAAGATCTGAAATTTGAATTTAAAGGCAATAACAAGGTGGGCAATTGTTGTTCAGCTTCTTTTATTTCCAAGCAGTGAGGGAAGCCTGTTACTCTACCTAAGCTATAATATCATGTATTAGAAAAACATAAAATATATAGAAAGTGTTTGTTTTCTAAAAATAAAACAAGCAAAAAAAATATCTCTATATACCTTAAATTTCAGAATGAGTCGACAACGGTCTCGAATGCTGTGGTTGACAAAAACTGCAGAAAAATTAAAAAATGGATCACTGCTGGTCTTGTGACCTATTTATTTATTTATTTATTTATTCATCAACGTGTCAACATTTAAAGTTTAGCTTAGACAATCTATACTTAAATAATAATTACTAAAATTAACCAAGAATAGCTCTTTTGGCCAATACTTTAAAGGTAGTTTGTGAAACATTAAAGAAGTCCAATCTATCATAAAATTTGTTAACATTAGCTGAGATCCTATTAATAGGGTTATACAGTTGATACCAAGTTCTACAGTGAGGTACATGCAAAAGGGTTTTACTACGAGTTTGGTATCCTGGAACATGGAAACGAAAATATTCCAGGCATTCAGGACTTTTAATATAATTATTTAGGACATTAAATGCAAAACAAACATCGTAGTACTCCCTTCTGCGTTGAAGGGCACTTAAATCTAAATACAACATGGTCTCATTACCATCAAGAACAATTCCGTTATTAGAAAGCTTATAGATAGCGTACTTGATGAACTTATGTTGCACATTTTCGAGTCTATCAATATGAACCAGGTAATATGGCGACCAGATTACATTAGAGAACTCTAGGATTGATCTGACAAGAGATACATATAGAGTTTTGAGAGCTAGTACATTGTTAAACGTTTTGGTAGTACTTTTAATGAATCCCAACATCTTATTAGCTCTTCCTACTACTCTTTCAAAGTGCTCAACAAACGTAAGCCTAGTATCCAAGTAAACGCCAAGATTCTTAACAACAAAAACTTCAGTAAGAGCGGCATTATCAATAAAATACTGAGCGGGAGCAACATTTTTTAGTATACTGAACTTAATAAATGAGCATTTATCGATATTAAGTACCATATCATTAACTTTGCACCAGTTGAAAAAGATATTAAGGTCGTCCTGCAAAGCTAATATGTCTTGATAAGATGAAACACGTCGATACAACTTCATGTCGTCCGCGAATAGTAAAAAATTTGAAGAAAGTAAGTGACCCAGGTCATTAATGAATAAACTGAAAAGTAGCGGCCCCAAGTGGAAGCCTTGGGGCACCCCTGAGGATACGTTGAACTGTGACGACAAGTGACCTTCAATTCTGATCTGCTGTTTCCTGTTAGTTAGATAAGACTCTATCCATGTGAGTAATGACCCTGTGATTCCATAACAAGAGAGTTTAGATAGGAGGATAGCATGGTTAGTTAATTAGGACTAGAGATAGGATGAAAATCAGATTATTAAAGAATTAAAGTGCAGAATTGGAAAACGAATACAGGGCATATCGGAACTCTCTTAATAAACTGATAAATAAAACAAATAGCAATTAGTACAAGGTACAGGTCGAAGAAAATAAAAACAACATAAAGAAATTCATGAGATTATAAAAGATGCAACTTACGACAATAGCACAGCAATAGCAACAAAAAAAATAATATTATCATACTAAACGATAGTGACAAAACCTTTGCTTGTGATTCCGACATGGCCAATTATTTTAATAATTATTTTGTAAATATTGAAATAGAGATGGACAACAAAATTCCTAATTCAAATCGGGTCTGCACTACTGGACCTGAGACGCCAAACTCTATGTTTCTCACTCCTTTGAGTAAAAATGAACTAATCAAACATATCTCAACATTAAAAAACAATAGTTTTCCGGGCCATGATGGAATAACCTCCAAAGTAATAAAGGAAACACACAATAAGAGTGTAATTCCAATGCTGCACATTATTAATTTGAGTTTTGAAACGGGTATAGTGCCTATTTCTTTTAAAACATCAATTGTGATACCAATCCACAAAGCTGGAACGATTTCTAATGTTGGAAAGTACAGACGAATAAGTTTGATTAGCAATTTTGCAAAAATGTTTGAAAAGAGTTTGAAGGATAGGCTAGTTAAACTTTTTGCTGCAAACTCAATTATCTCACCCAATCAATACGGTTTTATAGGTGGTTATAGCACCACTGATGCAATGTTTACTCTAATCTCGGAGGTTGTTAAAAATATGAATCTGAGCAATAAGTGTATGGGCATTTTTATTGACTTGGCAAAAGCTTTTGACACTGTTCCTCAT
This sequence comes from Polydrusus tereticollis, assembly GCA_963920685.1. NCBI lineage: Eukaryota > Metazoa > Arthropoda > Insecta > Coleoptera > Curculionidae > Polydrusus > Polydrusus tereticollis. The sequence goes on from OY987328.1 coordinate 25,023,776, forward strand.
GGTAGATTACTTAAAGTTATGGAATGTAGTGGAGTCAAAGGAACAGTGCTAGAGCTAATAAAAAATTATTAGGTATTAGGCGTCAAATGGGCAGGGTCAATAAAGTGTTGAGTGATGAGCTGGAAATAAAAATTGGTGTTCCGCAGGGCACAGTATTGGGACCCATATTATTCATTAAATATATAAATTCACTATTGAAATTAAATACAGGTGGATTAACAGTCTACGCGGACGACACTGTTCTTGTCTTTAGTGGTGGAATGATGCAAAAATTAAAGCAATAACTGGAAAATTTGGCCGTAAAAAACTCGCTGCAGACCTACAAATTGACATTTAATTTATCAAAAACTAATTATATAACTTTCTCGCTAACAGCCGCAAACAGACCTTCTTTTTCGAGTATTGAGATCGATGGGCAAGAAATAAAGAAAGTACCTCATACCAAATACCTTGAAATCGTATTGGATAAATACTTAAAGTGGGGGCCATATATAGATTACCTGTCAAATAAAATACGAATGCTTATACATAAACTTTATGTCTTAAGAAAAATTCCTCAATAGGTCAGTTATCGAGTTGATCTATAAGATCTATGTCGAGCAGCTAATACGGTATGGTATCTTGATGTGGGGTGGTTTATACAATAACTGCCTCAACAAATTAAATCTAATTCAAAAGTTTATACTAAAAACTATTTATAAAAAACAAAGATTATATCCATCTCACTTGCTTTTTTCGAAAATGATATATGACATATGTCTATTTCTGAGAAAGAGAGGAAGAAGTATGTGGAATAGTATCGAACATGCTTATTTGCTTATGGCACCCGTAACAGAATGGACAGAAATATACCAATTGCTACTAATTACAATAATGTCAATTTGAGGTTTGTTAGTTACCTGGGACCTAAAATCTGTAACAATACCTAAAGAAATTAAAAGCGCAATCAACCAGATTAGATTTAATAGAATTTGTAAAAAGTTTATCTGTCATAATACCGATTTGTTTCAGAATTTATTTAATTCATGTTAAGTTGATGTGTAACTTGGCGTACTGTTACATAATATATTAAAAAGATTCACCAACCTCAGTTGGAGAATCAAAATATTTGATTTGTTAAACATTTTTAGCAAGCAATTGTTTAAACACTTAGGTGCCTTAAACACAAGTTTGTTATTGTTATTGTTGTTTAACTACTTATAGTCTATATTTTGTGCTATGGTTTTTGTTTGAATACATTTGAATTCGAATAAAGGTTAAAATAATTTTGCTTTAGACAGGGGTTCGCGCTGGCCTCACATAGACACTGTATCACCCACAGTAAAAGGTTGGTTCGTTTTATTTTTGTTAGACCAATTAAACACAACTTATTTTGCAATGTCTTTTATTCTCCCACTATTGACCACCCTTACAATATTACAATATTTACATTGTTAAACTCAAATGCATCATCTTAACAACCCTAAAGCACTGCACCGAGATACCGTTAGGATTTCATTGGTTTATACCGTAGAGAATGAATCAGAATTCGAATTAGTTACAGCCTCATTGCCGTCTGAATATCACGAGGGTTATTTGAAAGACATGTTCTGTATAGAATGGAATATTTTACGTATTTACGCGAACCGCAAAACACTGAGGTGCAACTTCGTGAACGTCTTAACCAAACACAAAGAATGTAGCCTATTAAACTGCGAAATTTACGGTACTTTTACTGTATGTTTAAAAGAATAGTAACCTCTGTTACCGGGCACGCGTTCCTAAAATATCACTTATTTTAACATTAGAAAATCGCATTGCCTGACGCACCTGTCAGATCAAAACACGTGCTATTATTGTTTTAGCCACGTGGAGCATTTGCTTACGTTGAAGTCTAACAGGACACTGAGTTGTATATGGTGTGACAGCGCTCTGGTCTGGGACGTCCGCCAATCACATGTGGTCACGTGGGCCCTATTGACCAACCAACGAGAAGCGACCGTTAAAGCATTCAAGGGATGTTTATCCGTTGTCGGCCAAACATCACAGAACCCACTTTACATACTCCAGAAGCCGCAAACCTATTGCAAAGCTACCGATTAACGGTTTTCGCAGACGTGAATTTAATATTATTTAGTTTAGAATACAGCACGCTTACACGCCCACAAAAGACTGAAAAGACTGAATGCTTTCCGAGAATTAGAATACTGCGGGATGAAACACTAGTTTATTACTTTAATTATTAGAAAACGTGTTTTCCAAACAAATTTCAAATTTGTCGAAAAATGATATTTAAAAAAACACGTTTTAATATACATATCAAAACTACTTAGTTCCCATTGAATAATTTAAATCAGTTGGTTGACTCATGTAGGTATTCCTGCGCATCATATGCGAACCTCTGATTGGTCCCAAAGTTACCAGGCAACCTAACGTCTCTAAGAACCTCGCTCGCGGATTGCCATATATTTGGATTGCCAGAAGTCATTGCTAACCTAACTACGGTGTGAGACTAACCGCTTACTTTTTTTTTATCAAATGCATTGACGCTAGTATTGCCGCTCTTATCGTTTATTGCTGTTCCGACATAATCGTACCCCAAAGCGGCAAATTCTTTAATCCTCCACTGGCCTCGCCTACATCAAAGGTACCGACAAAACTTAACCGTTTCTTCTAAGCTTTAAAATGGGACAAAGACTCATCTAAAGAAGCCTTTAGTTTGCATTAGGTAACAAATTGTTCCACAGGATTTTAAGTGGGTGTAAATAACCAATTTTATTTTATGTGCATTTATTTAAAGTCACTGAACGTGTTTTAAAAATAACTGCAAAAACAAAATTAAACCCATTATTTTCGCCAAAAAGCAGTCAGGGTCAAGGTAATTAAGTATGTGGGGATTTTGTAATTGAGAAGGTTATTTAATTTTAATGTAAATGGAAACGGAATTCACTTACATATTTTTTTTTGTTTTTTTGTCGGAAACAGAGAAAAAGTAAGCGCTACTAAATTCTGCGGTTTTCAATTTTTTGGTAAGTTAAAGGATAACCGGAATACAGGGGGAGGTCAAAAAGCAAACATTTTCAAAAACACCCTGTAACTTAAAAACTAAGAAATCTATGGCAATTCTGTATGCGGCATCTTTTGTTTCACGATAAAATACCGCAGTAATGTAAAAACCACAAGTCTCTATCTTTACTAGTTACGGATATACCCGACAATAACATCGAAAAATGGACACCCTGTACATTTATTTGCATAACTTTAATTTATTGTGGATGCTAGTTGGTTGCCCATTGGTAAAGTTCGTGTTTGTTGCTGTCCTGGGATAGTGATTTTAGCCGACTGCAGTTCATTTCCGTACTCCCACTCAGTTGCTTAGAGTATCTGTCAAAAAATGTATTGATACCAACCAATGATCTACTATTATCATAGATGGCGCAACTAATTTATAAACGCTATAAAAAATGTATTGACAAACTCGTTTTTAGGCGAGACGAAACGACGTGAGGAGCTAGGTGGGTCCGGGAGTGGGGATTACGCTGCCTTCACCTTTGAATGTGATAATGCTAAACCTAACCTATAACCCAACTTTCTGTTTACGCATCTATGAAAAGTAACTACAGGGTTATTGTTCTCTGATTTGTAGCATTCTTGACACTTGCTACTCATTTTAATTAGTCTCCAAATAAAAGTATCACAAAACACTAAAATCACAGCCATAATTTCACAAAACCGATAAATACTCAAAACTGTATACAATGTCATGCCGAGTCATGCGGACGGTCACGAAAATGATGGACCTGGACGGATCCCTTACTGCTACCTTACTATACTGCAGATTTCTTACAAGGATTTAGACAAATGTTATAAATGTACCACGTCCCACATCATGTTATTCATTATAATACTTTAACCAACGTAAGTTTGGCAAACCAAGTGAAAGGGCGCAACTTGCATATTGATTTTTTTAGACTGGAATACGTTAATGTCAAAACCTTTATTTGTTATTGTTTTATCTATGGTTAGCAGATTATTCATGCCAACGCATTGGACTGTACCGGAGTCCCTCAAGGTTCTTTATTGTCTCCCACCTTCTTTCTACTATATATTAACGATCTGTTTGAAGAAACTAAAGTCCGATATACAGCGCGTGTCCAGAAAAGTTCTAGACATATGGGAATTTTCTTTATTTTACGAGAAAAAGCTATCCCTTATAAAAAGTTCTGCTTGATGCACAAATAATATTGACATATCAAAACTTAAGATATCATGTACAGGGCGGCAAAAGAATATAGAAGCACAGAACTACGTTAAGAGGGAAGTACCCTCAATTTTTATTTTAGAGCAAATTATTATAAGAAAACTTTACTAAGGACTACAAAACGTGGTCAGATACAATTTTTCGTTGATATATTTTAATTTACAGGGTACCATCAAAAACACGTTGAGCATTCATTACCTCTTTTTAAAATCAACCTATCTACCTATCAGGAATATTAAAAACATTTAATTTCCTTAGAGCAAAAGTAAGTTGTGAATGTGAATAATAAACAATATTTTAGCAATTACATGTTAAAAGTGATCTAAAAACAGATAGTTTAAAGTGAAAAATTATGTCTCCACATGCCCCCCTTTTTTTCCATGCAAACTATAGTACGCCTTGTAATTTCTCTTACTGTCGCCCGTATCATATTGGGAGTGATTGTTTGGACACAGTTTGTTATTACTGCTTCAAGATGGTCAATATTCTGGAAAGGTCTATGCCCATACGCCATTTCTTTTAATCGGCCCTATAAAAAGAAGTCCAGGGGTGTGATGTCAGGCGACCTGGCTGGCCAAGAAATATTTGAACGTCTGCCTATCCAACGGTGCGGAAATACTTCATTCAAATACCCAGTTACTGTGTTAGTACTATGGCATGGGGCTCCATCATGTTGATACCAAGTTGTACGTCTTATATTTAGTGGCAGTTCGTCAAGAAATTGAGACAACTGGTTCCTTAAGTAGTCCAGGTAAATGGCAGCATTTATATTTTATCGGAAAAAGTATGGTCCAACGATCCGATCATTAAAAATGCCACACCAAACATTGGTTTTAAATGAATATTGACTACGGCATTCGATTATAAAATTTGAATTGTTGTCACTCCACCACCGACAATTTTGGGAGCATACCACGCCATTGGAAGTAAACATGGCTTCATCTGTAAATAATATTTTTCTTACAAGAAAAGGATCAACTTCACACTCACCTTGGAATCACGCGCAATATAGGAAGTGGGATTCAAAATCTCTAGGAAAAAGCGTGTGGATGTATTTCGGTTAATATGGATGAAATTACTTTATTTTTAAAATATTACTAGCAGTAGACTTTTTGACGTCAACTGGAATAGTTTTTGACAATTTTCTTAAAGAAATTTTCGGGTCTTCGATAACCGCTTGCATTACATTGAGTTGCTTTTCTACTGTTGTGGACCATTTGTTGTGTTGTTTCTTAAATACATTTTCGACGGAATCAGTAGCTTTAAATTTATTCATTACGTTTGCTATAGTGGCGCTACCTACCATTTTGTGAGGGTGTCTAGTATTAAATATGAGTGCGGCCTTCCTAATAGGTTTATAATATGACATATAAATATGTATACATGTGAGAACTTTGTTCTCAAGCCACTTGCTGAGACCTTATACAATAAGGATTAACCAAATTATGCTAAAACAGCTATTCTCTGGGCTACATGCCCCAACGAGCGCTGAATTAAATAGCACAATTTGGCGTATTTTGACTAACACTGTTAGTACTAAAATACAGACTCAGATTGCAGAAACTACCGGGAAAGAAAAGAATGAATCTTTATTTCCAATGATAGGTTGCTACGCTGCTGCTACCTGTAGACCGGTTTCGAACTCTTTGGTTCTCGTCAGTACAGGGCAAGCATGACAAGCGAGCACACCTACCATTGGAAAATTAAAACACCCTATAGCCACAATATTGTTCTGCCTAGGCAGTACAATACAGGTGGCGCCATCCTCCAGCAGTTTCTAGCAATCTGATGTGAAAGATACCGTATGGTACTATAACACAATAAATAGTAAGAGAATACTACTTGGCAAGTGGTAATCATAATATGACATATAAATATGTATACATGTGAGAACTTTGTTCTCAAGCCACTTGCTGAGACCTTATACAATAAGGATTAACCAAATTATGCTAAAACAGCTATTCTCTGGGCTACATGCCCCAACGAGCGCTGAATTAAATAGCACAATTTGGCGTATTTTGACTAACACTGTTAGTACTAAAATACAGACTCAGATTGCAGAAACTACCGGGAAAGAAAAGAATGAATCTTTATTTCCAATGATAGGTTGCTACGCTGCTGCTACCTGTAGACCGGTTTCGAACTCTTTGGTTCTCGTCAGTACAGGGCAAGCATGACAAGCGAGCACACCTACCATTGGAAAATTAAAACACCCTATAGCCACAATATTGTTCTGCCTAGGCAGTACAATACAGGTGGCGCCATCCTCCAGCAGTTTCTAGCAATCTGATGTGAAAGATACCGTATGGTACTATAACACAATAAATAGTAAGAGAATACTACTTGGCAAGTGGTAATCATAATATGACATATAAATATGTATACATGTGAGAACTTTGTTCTCAAGCCACTTGCTGAGACCTTATACAATAAGGATTAACCAAATTATGCTAAAACAGCTATTCTCTGGGCTACATGCCCCAACGAGCGCAACTGAAACTGCTGGAGGATGGCGCCACCTGTATTGTACTGCCTAGGCAGAACAATATTGTGGCTATAGGGTGTTTTAATTTTCCAATGGTAGGTGTGCTCGCTTGTCATGCTTGCCCTGTACTGACGAGAACCAAAGAGTTCGAAACCGGTCTACAGGTAGCAGCAGCGTAGCAACCTATCATTGGAAATAAAGATTCATTCTTTTCTTTCCCGGTAGTTTCTGCAATCTGAGTCTGTATTTTAGTACTAACAGTGTTAGTCAAAATACGCCAAATTGTGCTATTTAATTCAGCGCTCGTTGGGGCATGTAGCCCAGAGAATAGCTGTTTTAGCATAATTTGGTTAATCCTTATTGTATAAGGTCTCAGCAAGTGGCTTGAGAACAAAGTTCTCACATGTATACATATTTATATGTCATATTATGATTACCACTTGCCAAGTAGTATTCTCTTACTATTTATTGTGTTATAGTACCATACGGTATCTTTCACATCAGATTGCTAGAAACTGCTGGAGGATGGCGCCACCTGTATTGTACTGCCTAGGCAGAACAATATTGTGGCTATAGGGTGTTTTAATTTTCCAATGGTAGGTGTGCTCGCTTGTCATGCTTGCCCTGTACTGACGAGAACCAAAGAGTTCGAAACCGGTCTACAGGTAGCAGCAGCGTAGCAACCTATCATTGGAAATAAAGATTCATTCTTTTCTTTCCCGGTAGTTTCTGCAATCTGAGTCTGTATTTTAGTACTAACAGTGTTAGTCAAAATACGCCAAATTGTGCTATTTAATTCAGCGCTCGTTGGGGCATGTAGCCCAGAGAATAGCTGTTTTAGCATAATTTGGTTAATCCTTATTGTATAAGGTCTCAGCAAGTGGCTTGAGAACAAAGTTCTCACATGTATACATATTTATATGTCATATTATGATTACCACTTGCCAAGTAGTATTCTCTTACTATTTATTGTGTAATAGGTTTATAGTGATCTCCGACGATAAGTACAATTTTTGTTTTCTCCTGCAGCGTTAACTTTACAACCATGATGAAACTCTTGTTAATAAGTCGAAAAACAAAACCCTGGAAGAAAGTCTGTCTTGGGGTGACCAAGTAACCAAGAATTTAATGCTAAAAAACTCAGGCGATAGTTTTTTCTAAAAACTTTAATGGTAATGAACCAGATATAGTCATGGCGGGGCACTCAATTACTTTGGCTTCATCAATTCGTTTATTGGGCGTCAATTTGGATAGTCAAGGGGCAGCTTCGTAGAAGCTTGGGATATTTTTCCGAACTAAGAACATATAATATACAGGGTGATTCAGGAGGAAATGTCAATATTTTAGGTACGTATTCAGGGACCCAATATAAATATAAAAGCTTCTATAAACATGGGTCCTATTCCCGGCCGTTAACGAAATACAGGGGTAAACAATATTCAAATTAAAATGTTTAATAAATTATTTACAACAAGTAGGCTAGGTTTTATAGTTTTCAAAAATACCACCGTTTACTTCTAAACACAAGTCAGCTCTCTGATGAATAGCTCGGGTCGCTCTATGAATGGATGCGGGTATATGTTTCTTATAGGTGCTGCTGTATTTATTATTCGATCGAGTATTGCCAGAAATAAGGTCTGGAGATCTAGCTGGCCAATTATGCGGACCACCTAGACCAATCCACCGGTTTAAAAAGTTATTGTTTAAAAAATTCGTACTTGTAAACTGTAGTGTGCAGGGGCTTTATCATGTTGTTCATGTAAAACTACGTCCTACATCTCCACTGTTCTATCTCACTGTTGCAGGTCTCCCAATAAGGGCAGTCGACCTTTGAGAGGTGCCTGATTCGCACAGTCTCTCATGTATTCTTACAAATGTTTGCCTATTTGGTACAATGCGATGAAGATATCTCTCTTGATAAATTCGTCTAGCCGCTCTGGAATTACCTTGGGCCATTCCATAGACAAAATCATATCGGCCATTTCTGAGTTTGTAAACTGAACGATTTTGTAATATCAGTAATGAATTTTATAACTTAAAGCTCTTACAAATATTGTAAATAGTTACGATCAAATAATTACGTAGGCACCGTTTAAAGTTATGTCAGTTTTGCCAAAGTCAAATTTGTTTGAACAATTGCTTTTCCTTTCATGGCACCCTTACTTTTTCGTTACACACACACTGCAGTAATAACTAACGTTATCTGTTTTATCGAAAACAGTTAATCTGAGCGAGAAAATTCAAAAGATGAATTTTGTTTAATTTTAATGCTTAATCATAAATAAAAATCACTTTATTCCATGTTGATGGACCACAATAAGAACAGTCTTTACTTATTTATAAAACACAAAATTTGTTTTTTGCAATAAAGTGATTTTTATATCTTTTCCCAAGAACGAAGCAAGATACGAAAGAAATGATAAAAATAAGAAAGTTGTAGCTTTAGTGTCGCACATTTTTTCCGTCAAAGATCTTAGTTAGGGTGCCTTCCGAGACGTCACTGGACTTAAACATTTAAATCTAGTTAAGGCTAAAATAGCCCCTTACTACCCTAAATATCACTGCCAAATTTAAACAAAATCGGCTAAAGGATTATTAAGATATTTACGAAAAAACGATTTTCTTAAAAAAGTTTAACACCCTTTATCTTGAAAACGAGGCATTACCAAACCTATGTTTATATAAACTTTTCGTCTTATAATCACTCAAACGATCACCGTTGGTCACGTACCTAAATAACACCCTGTATACAGGGTGTCCCAACTCTATTTATACACGAAATATCTTCTTCCCTGTTCATTATATAAAAATAGTTTCAAGAGAAATAGTTCTTGGTTTAAAGAACTACTTTTACTGGGAGTACATTTAAGTATACAGGGTGCCTCAAAAGTACAATTTTTAATATCAACTTTACTTTTTTAAATAGGACACCCTATATTTTATGTCAAATATTGCTTCTTCAATGAATTCTCTATCAAAAATGTATAATATTATGTTCTATGCATAATGTTGTCCGTTTTCGAGATAATTACAAATACAATTTTTTGATGTGTTTATTAATTAAAATACATTTAAAATTAACGTAAAATAAAAAAAAAATAACAATGATATTATAAGAGATGCTCAAAGTGACGACCATGTTCGGTCTGACATATCTCGTATCTTTTGAGGAGTTCCGTAGTGCAGGCAGACCTTATAACTTCTGCTGGAATTTCTCTACAGGCGGGTGAAATTTTATTTTTTAAATTCCCAAATTGTTTGGTTTTTCAGTATCAACTACCTGCTTTAAATATTCCCACAAATGAAAATCTAAAGGTGTTAAATCCGGCGATCGTGCTGGCCACCTGACAGGTCCTCGATTCCCAATCCAGTTTCTCCCATAATTATTGTCTAAATAATCTGATACAATCCGGGAGTTATGTGGCGGAGCACCATCTTGTTGAAGCCAGATATTAAAACGTTCGTTTATGGGAACTTCTTCCCAAAGCGTAGATAAGACCTCGATTAAAAAATTTAAATACCTTTGACCGTTTAATGTACCTTCATAAAAGTGTGGCCCAATTAATCGTCCATTAAAGAGACCACACCACACATTTACTCTAAATGAGTTTCCCGAACCCAATGTGGATTTTCAACCGACCAATAATGAATGTTATGACGATTCACGATTCCGTTATTGTGGAATCGCGATTCATCACTCCACATAATTTTTTCCAGAAACCGTGGATCCTCATTTAACTGTGTAGTAAAAAAGGCGATGAATTCCAATCGTCTTCATAATCATTAGGCCGTAGAGCTTGTAACAGATGAACTTTAAAGGGGTGGTATCCGTTGTTAATTAGAATTCGCTGCACTGAAGTCTTGCTAATACCCGTTTCTTCTGATATGCCTCTTACTGACACATGAGGGTTTAGTACTATGAGTGCAAGGACATTTATTATGTTAGTTTCGTTTCTTACTGGTCGAGCATGTTGTGAACCCCTCGAGGTAAGAAAATAACCCGTTCGCATTTTTCTTTCCACATTTGCAAAAGTGCAAAGCGATGGTGTTGGACGATCTGGAAACCGCTCCCTGTATAACCGTTGTGCACCCCGCGATTTTTTCTTGCACTCGCCGTAGATTAACAGCATGTCAACATATTCGTTCGGAGTAAAAAGTGATGGCATAGTTATAAAAATTACTTACTACTTTGACCCCTTATCTTCTAGTTAAAAATTTATATCACTGTTAGAAATGTCAAAATTTATTTTAAAATGTCACTAGTTTGTTACTATAGTAATAGGTAATTATTGTTTACCTAATATTTCAAAGTTTTGATACTAATTTAATCTTACCATTATCTAGGAAACGGACCACATTAGGCATAGAACATATCATAGATTTTTGATAAAGAATTGATTGAAGAAGCAATATTTGACATAAAATTTAGGGTGTCCTATTTAAAAAAGTGAAGTTGATATTAAAAATTATACTTTTGAGGCACCCTGTATACTTAAATGTACTCTCTGTAGAAGTAGTCCTTTAAACCAAGAACTATTTCTCTTGAAACTTTTTTTATATCATGAACAGGGAAGAAGATATTTCGTGTATAAATAAAGTTGGGACACCCTGTATATACACCCCAGCAGCTTTTGACGCTGTCCAAAGCCCAAATTCGACCATCGCTGGAACACTGGCCCACATATTTGGGGTTCCGCTCCTAAACACGCCCTGAGACTGCTGGATTACATTCAACAAGATCGTTTGGCTCAATCGGCGACCATGATCTGATAAACGCCTTGAAAGCCTAAAACATCGAAGGCAGGTTGGTGACTTTAGGCTTCTTTCACAATGACAAGTGTTCAACTGAGGTTGCCCGCTTGATTTTACCCAGAGTGGTGCACGGTAGAAATACACGACAAACCACTGCACCCGTACGAGGTTCAGCTAAGTGTCTCACGAACGACACTGTTTGATAATGTTTCATTTGGAGAACGTCATTACTTTGGAACGACCTCCCTTTTAAACGTAGCGCGCAATATTTTCGAGGTGTTATCTAGACCACAAAGTAGCACAAAGAGTTCATATAATGCCCCTAAAACTGCCTCATAAGAGAGCTAGAGTCCCCTGAAGAGAAAACCCAGATGAAGGTGGATTTTTAAATAACTCCGAAACCTCCCAATATCAGATTACGATAATTATATCGTTTAGGAGATGGACGGGATAGAATATTTATTTGTTTTAATTTTTTTTCTCGTAGGCGTCATGATCAGGGGGCACCAGCTAATTTTTTCCGTTTTCTTAATTGTACCTAGTTCAAATATGAATTTTGTATTTTTCATACATTTTTATGTCTCGATACAATTCACCGTTTTCAAGTAAAATTAATTTAAAAATAAAACACATGTGAAAAATTTAGAACGCTTTATTCCTCAAAAAGCTATACTACTATCCGTTTGAAAATTCTACCTGCGAAGAATTTTCTCGAAAACGAGATATATTAACCTCTTCATTTTTACGCGCGGAGTAAGTAAAGGGCCGCCAGACCTACAGCGTACACTTGAAACATCTACTTGCAAGCTGCTTTGAAAATTTCACCTAGAACACGACCAAGGAAGTTGCAATGAAAATCCTTTGGACTGCCCTAACCGCATGAAACTGGGCTTTTAGATAGAAACCATTTGGCCAGAAATGTCACATGTTTAATGTACCAAAAACGTGTAGATAGAGTACGCCAGACTATAAACAATGCTTCTTATAAATAATACCATGGGCAGACTCAAATGCTCGAATAGTGACAGTGGTTCTGTACAATATTCTGCAGCACAATTGCCTAATATCAGTACCAACTACATAGGTATTTTCGGTGGCCTATCAGGACGTTCGCGGGCTAAATAGCAAAATGGTTGAGTTTTATAATGCTACATGTTTAATACAGGATGAGTAATGAGTATGATGCGGTGGCTGTCACGAAGACAGGGTTATCTGACAAAATCTGTGATGGTAAACTGCTTCCAGAAAATGTCTTAGTATTTGAAAACAGAAACAGAGATAATAGCAAACGTGGTGGTGGAGTTCTCCTTGCTGTAAAAAATGTGTGTATAAGTGCAATATGATTCAATTAGAATTAACTAATCTCCACTTTGATATCGTAGCTGTTAAGGAATATACTCGCAATTATAGCTTTTTATACATATTGGTTGCATATAGAGAATCCGCGGGATCAACATTGCGGGATTAAACGTGCGGCATGTTAATAAAAAGTTGTTTTATATAAGACCCACACGAAAAGAGCTTATTACATAACCCATTTTAGCCTGTTTGCGTTATGTAATATACTATATTATCGTACTGAGTGATGTAATGAACTCATTACATCACTCAGGGATGTAATGAAATTATTACATTACTTATTTTTAATCAAACTATCATTTTTTTTGTTCCGTCAGTCACTGTAATTGTTTGTGTAATTCATAATATGAAAGTCATTTTGAATACAAAAAAAAAACAAAATTCTGGGTCTTATATAAAATGTTGTATATCACACATACGGTAAGGCTCATACCGTACTCCGTCCTAGTAATATAAATAACTATTATGCAATTAAAAACAGAGTAGAGTAGAAGGAAAATATTTAATGCATATAGTACGAGTATTTTAACGGTTACATTGATTTTGGAAGTATTTTCTGAGAGAAGATAACATGTTTAGTGTTTGGTCTTTTAGATCTGATCTTATTTTGTTGCATAATATGTATCCTGCGGCTGAAAACGCATGCTCAGCTTCGACACTTGTCGGCGGAATAGACTTTACACAGCTATATGCAGCTTTTAAGTATATTTCTTTATTCCCTTTGCATTCAAAAAGTATCATCTTATGTTTTAGTAACTGGTCAAGTGATGCTCTGGCGGGCACAAATACAGGCGAAGACTCTGACACCCATGCAGTACGAAGGCTACGATCTAATTCCTCTTCTAAAGTCTAAGGCGAGGGTTCACGTCTTGTTAACAGATAAGATAAAGGTACATTATCCTTTTCATATTCATCTTCTTCAATGCTCTGGATTACACTTTGGAATTGTGGCTGGTCTTCTAAAGATCTAAAGACGTGTCTAATAGCAGCCTCTCAATCAAACTTTTGATTTCTTTTCGTACTGTGTAACAATCTTTTTGTGCTTGTTACAACGTTAGTAGATAGCCCGAGTTTTTATCAAATTTTGACCAATTTAAATAATTAAATTTTTTAAAAATTTTTGAATACGCCCCTGTCTAAAAGGTTCTAGACTCAGACTGGTCTTCTTAAAATAATAACCTACGTATAGGCAACCCGTAATATGACGATATGCATGACTAGCTGTCGGAATATCACTTGCACACCCAGATGGTATTACGCTATCTTTTACATTTTTGGGGATGACTGTCGTTTATTCGACGTTACCTAACCTAGTATTTTGGATGCATTTAGTTTCGGGTCAAACGTGCATCTATTTTCATGGCTTTTTTGGTTAAAATGAGTAGATTCCCGTTTTCAAGTTCAAAGTGCCCTCCAGCTTTACTTGTCATTTCCGGAAGTCACATGGGTTTTCGAAGCAGTACGAGTCACGAGTGGGAAGTTGTTTTTTTGATAGGAAAGTCTATTTAAGGACTTTACGGCGTAGTGCCTAGGTCTGTTCGTTCTATATACCGGTCCAGAAGACTTGAACAGCAGGTGACGAAGATATAAAAATTATGGTTTTGTGTTGAAATATTCACATTTTATATGTGGCGGCAATGGCCGGATCGGAATTTAACACAGAAGCTGTCTTTTGAGCCTTAAATGGGGTTGTTTCGTCACCTAGACCGTAGGAAGCCCGACCATCTGGTGAGTAGTATTTTTGGGTTTCACAAAATGGCGTCCTAATGTTCACGTTTTGTTTTAGGCTTCATTATTTATTATCCTTCATGATCCTTCATAATTCTTCATTTGTCGTTATTCATTATCCTTCATTATTCTTCATTTTTCTTTTATCAACTTCTTTTTCTATTTCCTTTATCTACTTCGATTACCGTCTATTTTTCTTTTATCTTCTGGTTCTTTTATCTCCTACATCTTTTATCTTCTACCGTCACTACCTTCTACTTCTATTTTCTACGTTCTACATGGATTTAGCCATGTGTTGAAAGTGCTTTAGTCAGTATTCGTAACCTGGAGTCTTCCTCTAAATCCTTTACCCTGCTATGGATCCCATGTCTGGAATGGAGGATGTATGTTATTAGAGAGGCCAAGACGAGTGGGGGTGTCATTTTGGATGAAGTTCCTGTTTCGGTGCATGTGCCGGTCACCCCGACGTGCTGTATGGTCAACCGTCCACATTGATCTGATGCTGGAGATTGACGCATAATCCGTCGTGCCTGTCTGCTAGAGTCCTGCCTTACATGAGCTAAGTAGCATATTTTTTCTCCTTGTTTACTGTACTAACACCACTTCCGACTAATTTTTATTAAATTTCATAAGATATACTACCAAAAAAACCCTTCTTTTGAGTTTGAATAAGTAAATTTCATGTGTCCAATAATTCAGGATAATTTCACCTCTGTACTTCAGTTAAATCACTCGTAATGTACTATTAATGGGCCTAGAGCCACCTTTTTAGGTAATATTGCTAAAATACCTCTTTTTTATTCACTTGTAACGTTTTGACTGGCACAAGGCCACACTTACCGGACTTAACCTTTTTTATTTGATGACTGATAGCCACTAAAAGTCAATTTGTTAACCCTTAACTTAATTTCCTATGTTATAAACCTTTTATGTGGTGATTTGGTAGACTGTATTATATTTGTATATTCTTCCCTCTGTATATTTTTATGTATAGTGTATAATTACCCTAGCTTCGCTTAAGACTGTTGTAAATTCTTGTAGATTTCGCTTAAAGTGGATGGGTCACTCCAGTAATGTATATATTGCCTAAACTACCTATCTTGTATCATACGAAAACTGAGTTTTCAATTTAAGACCGAAACCTCCCTCGTCAAGGAATGCTTGAGTGGTTGGTCTATTGATTGTAAATTCATTTGTATATTAATCCCTAGTACGTTTTATGCTTACCTAGCTGGAACAGGCTAGTTTCGATTTATGAAATTAACTTTTACTCGTCAAGGAGTATAAGATGTTTATTTTAATTATCTTAAATTGAGATTTACATTAAACAAAAAACGTAAGTCTTACTTTCTAACAGAAGTAGCGGTTAAATGTTTAATTTTTAAGTATTATTCTAGAACTTCCTCAGGAAGTATGCATTTTCGCACTAAAGTTATTGAGATATTATATCTGTAATTTCTTTATTTTTGCTTAATGTTATTAAGATATCCCTATAGAGTATTGAGTTATTTCTATAGCTGTAATTTTCTCTATTTTGACTTAATTTTATTAAGATATCCTTATGAATTTGTTGAGATATTCCTATATCGGTAACCTCCTCATTGGACTTAACCTTGTAAGGGATATATCTATATCTGTTTTGAGCGGGTTAATAAGAGACTGATAATCTCGGTTTTGAATGCATTACTTACTGACCCAGATATTTTAGTTACCATCAGTATGTATTTTTTGTCATTCTAGGTTTTGGTTATATCTATTAGTTAGACTTAGCTAGATAATCTTTATCTTCACCCCTAAGCCTTTTTTTGCTGGGAACATAACTAAAGTTTTAAGTTTCCCAATTCTATTTTGGAATAGGGCATGGTAAATGTTTTTATTAATATAACCTGGAAGTGATATTACTATTTATGAATTTGATTCTAAATTCTAACTCACTTTAAATTCTGGCGTAGGGAATGCTATATATATATGTATATGACTTTATATTAACTTTACCCTAAATGCTGCTTTACTTTGAATTTTGGGCAAAAGGGTAAATGTCTTTAATTACATAACCTTGAAGTTATCATAAATTTCTCAAGGGATCTTAACCAAATTTTGGGGCATCGTAAGTGCTTCAATTGACCTTTCATTGACTTTACTATAAAGAATATTTTATTTTCAATTTTGGCATAATGAATGCTATAATTTGATTTAGTTTACATTAAATTTAAATTCTGTTTTATTTTGGTCACTACCTTTAAAGTAATTACACTTTAATTATGTTCAAAGCTTTATTTAGTATTTGACTCCTATTATTGGGTGTTTAGAAAGAATCCTCACTTCTTATTCTGTTTGATTTCCTACGATCTAATATATCTTTTAGTGGAGCTGTCTAGCTCATGTCATATCTTTTTCTATGTTATTTTTTATATCTTCTTTCTCTGATTTAGTTGCTTAGCCTTTTATTCAAATTCTTTTTCTATGTTATGTTTATTTCTTCCTATATGAATAAAATGGGTGTTAGTTGGAAAATATTATTCTTTTAATTAATAAAATAGGAATTGATTAAAATAATTGTTTTATTCATACTGCTTTCCCTTTCAGGGCTAGGGAACTAAATATTCTATTTACTCTTTTCTTTATAATCTTTTTCAACCCCTTTGGTTGATGGCGCCCAAAAATCTTATCTGAATTAAATCTACGACCTTAGCTCTCAAGCGAATTAAAAAACTGAGTGGCCGTGGTGACCCAAGTAATTAATTAATAAAAATATAACAAGAACAATCATAAATTGAATAAAGTAAATAAGAATCCTTTTTTTTATCTTTTTTTTTATTTATTTAATTTTTTATTTTTTATTAATTATTACAACTGTTGCTTTAATGTGAAACATAAATGTATCTTCTTCGTCATTTCTAGACACTGACTGCTGTTCCAGATATTTAACTGGGTTTTCTAAATACAGTAACACGCTAGTCATTGGAGTACGGCGTTCTTTTATCCGAGAAAGTACGGATTTAACGAGCTCTTCACTCAATGTCGAATTGTAGTCTAGTTTCCGCAGTAACTAAAGTTGCGTTCTTGCGGCACAAAACGTTGACAGCCAATTTTACTGGTTCTAAAGCACGTTCAATATCAGTCAAAGTATTACATTCCTCCTCAGTAAAAGGATATGAAGATGATGTCATTCTAAGATCAATGAGAGCTTTAAATATGCACTGCTTGACGAGGTTAAACCTCGAAATCATTGCTACAGGGCTGCTCCACCGTGTTTTACAATCTTAAGCCAGCTGCAAGTCTCTGTCAAATTCTGCTTTAATATAATTTGGCAATAGGTCATTCCTATAGAGGAAACTAAGACTAACCTGAACTAAAAAATTTCACGATCTGTCGTACTTTTTGAATTAGTACCCTAAAATAAATATATTATTTGAGTTTATTTTAACTCCAGACATATTCGTTAATTTACCTATAATTTGGTAGTAAATCTACTTCTGGAAATTTTTGTTCTGCAGAAGAGTGATTGATAGCTTTGCTCGGTTTCATCATCATCTTCCAGATCTTTGTTGTCACTTGGTCGACGTGGTCCACTCTCTTCTTCTGCATGTTTTTCTACTTCTTATCGTGTTTTTTTGTAAAGTACGTCGCAAACGGCTAACTCCAGCCCATGCGGATAGCACAGCTGATGATGTGCTGATAACAGTCTGCCCACTTTCTTCATGACTGCAGCACCATGTATCGTTGCTTCGATAATATCTCGTTCAAGGTGGATGACGAACTTCTTCAGTTTTTTTTCAACACACAAAATTCGACAGGAAAGCTACCGAAGATTCTCACTAGTCCTAAGTTCCAAAGGCTAACGGCTCCAGCATTAAAAACGTGATTCAGATTTATTTATTTATTTATTTATTTATTTATTCCTTTATTGCCAACAAGATTACAAATGTAAAAAAGCAACGTCACCAAAACAGAAATTTACGCCATCTGATACATATAAATATAACAAATATAAAACTTTATATAAGACAATATAATATAAAATTTGTTTTATTTTAACATTAAATAAGCAAGTAATTATACACAATACAAATACTAAAATATATACATTATAAAGCGAAAGAGTAGAAGCATTTTTCCTTTGAAAATTGTATGACTGCCCTTCTGAACTCCTCAAACCCTGCAATACCTCTTATCTCCTGAGGCAAAATCTGAAGGGCCTTTATACACCTATAGTGAGGTCCTCTTTCATAAAATGCAGATACATGATGGGGAGCCCTAAGCTCATTTCTGCCCCTTGTTATTATTGACATTTCCCCTGCATACCCTTCTCTGTTTGTTAAGAAATAGTGTGGATTCCGTTTGACAAAGATTACCAAATATTATTATTTAAATGTTACTGTGAATCGCTGTTTGGAGTTTTATAAGGCTCTAAGTTCTTTAATTGTTTTCTTTTTAATTGATTCCCCGTAGGCCATTACCATATCTTCAATTGTACTGACAGAAGAAGGCAATTTGTGGCCCTCTGATTCGAATAGTTTGCTCATTTCGATCGATTTTGGTGCGGGATTGGATTCCCTAGTTATATAATAATATATCACATCCAACTGTTCAATGGCGGATAGGGAAGAATTGCTTAGACACTTAGAGAGCCTAGAATTTCTTTATATCTAAATAACCTCCAAGTGATAGGGGGCTTTAACATAACAAAATTAAGTGATTACTATCTCAATCAAACCGTCATAGACAATAACGTAGAGTTGTTTCTCAAATTTCTAAAGTTTGTAAGCAATTTAATCAAGTCTGTAATAATTATGGTCGCATCTTGGATGTAGTGATATCTCAACTAACATGTCGTGTCGAAAAAAAATACGTTTAGTTTTGTGGATGAGGATGCACATCATCCAACTCTATCAGTGGCAGTGCACTTGAAACATACGAAACATAAGCTAGAACATATAGGTAGAAGTAGTAACCTGAACTATAATTTTAAAGAAACATGGCCATGTTCCAAATGTTCCAAAACCTCAACTGGGGTGAACTGGATGGCTGTTAATGCTGCAGTTACATTCTCTTATGAGAAACTGTGTTTCAAAATCAAGGGAGAGAAAACAGTATCCTGTATGGTTTAACAAACATATTATACATGATATAAAAAAGAAAGAAAAGTTGAGATTAAAGAATAATAAAACAAACAGCTCTGATGTTAAAAAACAATTTATCGGCTCACGCACGAAAATAAAAAAAGATATTACAGTGGCACACAATTTTTATATTAATAATATGCAGCAAAACATTGGATCCCAGGACGTGTAGACCAAATATCTAATAAAATGCATTTGGACGGAAATGAATATGATACAGCTGAAACTATTGCAGGTGCGTTTTCTAGCTATTTCAATTTGGTATATGAAAGAAAAAACTGACGTCACCAACAACCTCTTGAATAACATTTCCAATAGGTACATTCGAGGCCACAAAAAAATTAAAAATAAACAAGGCTATTGGTCGGGATAACATTCCAGCATATATACTCGTATATTAAAGGGTTTTATTCATTTTTTTTTTAAAGTCAGTGGATTCTTTATGATATGTCAATTAAAACATCTACCTTTCCAGACTTGTGGAAGAAGGTAAAAATTGATCCGGTATTTAAAAGTGAAGACAAAACAAATATTAAAGACTACAGACCCATAGCCATCCTCTCCGTATGAGCAAAGATATTCGAATCTATAATCTATAAATATATTTACAGATCTGTTTTCAGAAGAATCTCGATACTACAACATGACTTTATGGAAAAAAAATCCACTATTAGTAATTTATGTATCATTACGCATTATTTATCAGAGAGTGTTGACAAGTTTGCGAAAGCATCTGACAAAATGTCACTAGCACCCTTATAGAGAAGCTGCGTTACAAGTTTATGCCTTACCTTGACAATAGACGGCAAAAAGTTATAATAAGAGGTCATAGCTACTCTTTCTTCAAAGCTAGCTCAGAGGTACCGCAGGGCTCCAATTTGGGGCCATTGCTGTTTCGCTTATTTATAAATGATATTGTGAATGCTGCTTTGCGTTGTGGTGTTCTACCCTTTGCCGATGATCTCAAATTATATTCAAAAATTAGAAGTATGGATGATTGCTTAATAGTACAGGAATATTTAAATAGATTGGTGGAATGGCCACAAGTAAATTAAGTAAATGCTTTGTACTAAGCTATGATAGAAAGAGAGCCCCATTTAGTTTTGAGTATAGAATGAATAAAAGGGCTTTGACGCGAGTTGAAAGCATACAGGAACTCGGGGTCACATTTGACTCCAAACTGACGTTTAAATTTCACATCTCTTATATAACAAACAGAGCTTCTCAGATGTACGGGTTCATTGTTAGAAACTGCTGACCGTTTAGGGATCTTGAATGCATAAAGCTACTTTACGTTTCATACGTTAGAAGTATTTTAGAGTATGCCTCAATTGTGTGGAATCCAAAATACAAAATTAATAAATATGGTGTGGAACGAATACAAAATAAATTTCTAAGCCATCTTAATTATTATAAAGAAACTGGAGTATATTATAATATTACAATCTCAAAAGTGGAATTAAGAGAGAGTTATAATTTGCCAGATTTGGAAAAACGGAGATTATTTATTTCTACAATATACTTGTACAAATTGTTAAATAATGGAGTTGATGACCCCGTTATTTCATCAGAAATGAACTTCAATGTTCCATATTATACTACCAGAAAACCTTGGAAGCTGCATGCACAAATGATTTTATTAACTCTCCTATTAATGTAATGTGTAAAAATCTAAATGAAATTGTGAAGAGTGGCATATTTAGGATTGTCACACAGGGAGGGGGAGGTCCAACTTCCCCTTCTTCTTAAAAAATGCGCGGCAGGCAAAGATTTTTTGGTGCCACGCCCTTTTTTGGAATATCAAACTTCTACGTTTTGATAGCCCGACCCGAAAAAACGTAGAAATAAACAAATTTTTAAATATAAACACCAATATTTGTATTTTAAATATTAGTTTTTTGAAGGTATGTGTTTTATTTTACCCCCTTAAGTAAAAAACACGGAACAAACAATAAAATTCAACAATTGCAACAACTGCGGGAATCCCCAAACATATTATTTATACCACAGTCCAGGATCAATACTTCAATAATGTCATACCAATATCATCTTTTTTGGAATTATAATGAATTGAAATGTACAAAGGCGTAGAAGGGCTACATTATACAGGGTGATTTTAGTTCAAGTATCAACATTAAATTCAAGTTTTGTCTTCAAATATTAAAATTAAATATTTAAGCTTAAAACTATGTAGGTAGAGCCGTACCACTTACATGGAATTTTAGGAAGCAATTTTATCAAAACTAATTAGAGTCTAGGTACTTATTCCGCTTCTGCTCTAATCATTTTATTCCTTTTTTTTGTACCTAATCCTGGTTACCTGTTTGCTAACTACTTATGTGGTTATTATGCCTTTATGGGTGCCTCTATTGGAATAATACAAATAATCGTATTTATACATACCTACCTTGGGTGTTTGTTTCTCAGTGAAACTAGTCAAAGTGTGAAGTGTCAGTGTTTTTTTAAATAAATATGGAGAATTTTCAACAATTGCCTAAACGCCCTAGAGTCGGTCCATGTACAGTAAATAAAAAAAAATAATTCTTAACTGTTACGATTCTATTAAAAGTAATAATGCGGATTTGAGTGTTGACAATGCAGTGCAATTTACAGCAGATATGCTTAACGTTGGGAAAACAACAATATATAAACTTTTAAAAGAAGAAAAAAGTTTTGGCGTCAAACCTCCAAAAACTTCTGCAGGACGACCAAAACTTGAGCTGGTTGACGTTTTAATGCAGAGAATAAGGCGAAAAGTTCATAGTTTTTTTTAAAAAAAAAACGTTCCCACACTGGACAAAATTTTGTCCTCAATCCTCAATCCAAGAAAACCAGGACTACCCATTTATGTGTAGAAATACGCTTTGGAAATTATTAATGGGTTTTCGATGGGTAAAGCATAATAGGCAATCGATTTTAATAGACAGAAGCGATATCGTCTGTTAGAGAAGAAATTACTTAAGAAGCATCCGAAAAACCAGAGAAGAAAACAAAACAATATTTTACTTAGACGAAACATGGCTAAATGAAGGCCACACTGTGACTTAATTTGGGCAGGATGAAAATATTAAAATTTCAAGGCAAGCTTTTTTGGAAGGACTGTCCATAGGATTAAGACCGCCATCTGGAAAAGGACATCGACTTATCATAACCTATATAGGAAGTTCTGAAGGCTTCGTTAAAGGTGGTCTACTGATGTTCCAATCTAAAAATACAGGAGGCTGTCACAAGGATATGAATGCCGATGTCTTTAAAGAATGGTTCGAGCAAATGTTGGATCTTATACCAAAAGATGCAATAATTGTATTGGATAATGCAAGTCATCAATCTAGACTGACGGAAAAATGACCAACAAGTGCGTGGCGTAAAAGTGAAATAACAGAATGGCTAAGTTTAAGACAAATAGCAAATAGAACTTCCATTATATTCCTTAAAAAAAGAACTATTGGTACTAGCCAATTTACATAAAAATGAATTCAAAAAATATGTAGTTAATGAAATGGCAAAGTTACGAGGAATATCTCCCTCCTTACTACTGCAAATTCAACCCGATCGAACTTATATGGGCTCAAATACAGATAGATGTCGCCAGAAAAAATACGACTTATAAAATGGTGGATTTAAAAAGACTCTTTAATGAAGCTCTGGGTAAAATCATTGCGGAAAAGTAGAAAAAGTGAATCGATCATGTGGTAGAAGAAGAAGAAGAAGCCAAAATGTGGCAGATAGATATAATATTCGAAGAAATGGTTGAACCGATTATTATAAACGATGTTAATAAAAGTTCATCTTCCGAATCGGACTATGATTAAGTCATAACGACAAAGTATTATCGATTTTTGAAAAATGCTTTGTTTGTAAGATTCTATGTTATATCTTGTTTTTGTAATTATACTATGTAAAATAATACTACCGATTGTTTTTGATTAGTTAATACGATTTTTTTAATGTTTTCATATGTTATAAATACCTACGAAAATAATATAATACCATTTTAGGAGAATAGATATGTTTATGATTTTTAGTTTAAAAGCTTCCCCAATACACGCTCCTGGCTAAGGGTTTTTCCCAACAACAATGGTAAATCCTCAAATATAACAATATCTTGCGATAAATTCAGGGTAGACCTACCTAAAGAATGCTCGTTATTTGAATCCTTTAATGTACACAATAGATTTAAAGGGATGGTGTTTAAATTGTTCTTGATACCCCGGTATGCGTTTTTCATACCTATTTAATGAGCGTTTACTTCTTCACGCCATTTAAAGATATACTATAGACTCTCTAAAAAAATACGCGTTTGAACGCCTGGCTGACAAAAGGTACGTAAGTTATTACGTTAATATTTTTTTCTGCGTGTAAACCAGCAATAACCAATAAGTATATGAAAACTACTGTAAGCTAGGTATTTAATTTCATAGAAATCTAAAATCTAAAAGACCCTTCGACTCGACACATAAATTGTATTTTCTTTTTTCGTTGTCTAGACTTAACTAAATTGTTGGTAAATCAGATTTCTTTACAAGATTGAATCTCTATTTAAAGAAGAGGAACTGTGTTTCAGAAGGATTTATTGTACTTTTATTTCAAAACTTTTCGAGATATTTATCAGATTTCTAGTACACTACGTCAGAGGTATTTATTCCACGATAGCGTCTAGTCTAATCGCTATGAAATCCATTATCAAACTGAAGACATATTATTTACCCCACTAAACTACATCATGTGCAATGGTTGATCCTTCAGAACTTCAGGATGCGCTTATATGACTCTTTTTTTTGTCAATGAAAAGGGCTTTACAATAAATATTTAAAATTGGGTAAAATATGCCACACCCTCATTTTCTCACTAGACAATTAACCATTTTCAAACACGTGACTTTGACAGGTCGGCCATTTTGCCTGGAGGACAAACAAAGGTTCATGTCCGTTTACGCTAATGAGTTATTAGACTTTTTTGGTGTAATTTAGTAAATTTCCCAGTGATTTTAGGATTCATTTGTGACCATTTCTAAAAAGTATCTATACCTGTGCTTTCTAGAGTTAAATAGTTTCTCGTGTTCCAGCTGTATACCTATCGTGAAACTTATTTAAACTTCCTAGCGTGTGCTTCGAGCTTTTGTTTATATTCTGAAGTGTAAAATTTAAAAACATGGAAAGAAGTCAAAGACTCTAGTGGCGATGTTAATTAAATGTAGATACTATTGAAAACTTAAAATTATTGGCGATATTGATCCTTATATCAGCTTCGAGAGACTGATATTGGAAATTTAATGTCTTTGCCAGAAGTAGCAATGATGAACTTGGTAAACTAGGTACCTTATACTAACACATATTTTCTATAGGTACTAGCCAGCAGCTGAAGGCATACAAAGACTTGCAAGCATTCAAATTTTATGAATCTGGTTTAGTGCAAAATGTTAATGCAAAGGAAGTAAATCCCAATGCTTATGTTATAGGCTGTAGTTAGCAAGGTAAGATTCAGTTTATAATAAGGTTTGGGTTTAGGATAACTCTTTTACCATTTTATTGGAGCCGAAATCCACAGTTTAATGTTCATTTAGGTAGTTTATTGATGCTGTGTACTGTTTGAACATATAAAAGTCAAATTAATGGTCATAGTAAAAATACCTTAATAACACATTTAAAAATTTTAAATTTGCCATTTAAATACTATACAGTACACACAATACAGAATTAACAATTTAACAAATAAAATGTTATATAAAATCAAGTTCATCATATGGCAAGAATTTGTCAGGCGAGTAGGTAGCTTCCTATGCTAGAAAATATTACACTCTTTCCTTGTACTGCCTCATCGGTACATCCGGTTCTGTCTTAGAGAGATCAATAAATAAAAAATCACAATAAGTACCTAGATAGAGTTTTCATTTATTTCACATTCTTTTAACCGCTTCTTCAAACTATACAGGGTCGTTGGTATGTATGGAAACGGTCGATTATCTCTTAAAGTAAAACAGCTAGCAAAAAATAATTAAGACACAGGTTTTAGAGTTTTTAAAGTCTATAAAAATTTTAAAAGGATAAGTATACAGGATGAGTCAGAAAGCCGTAGGAAAACAATGTTACCTTTTTTTTTTAATGGAACACCCTCTGTCTTAGAATATTTTTGGATTTAACATTAAATTACAATTATTTTTTAATAAACACATTATAAGTCTAAACCTAATAGTTTCCGAGATATCGACTATTGAAAAATTACATTTTTGAACTTCGACAGCCTCTAGGTTTCTAACGGTACGTCTTAGAGTAAAACGGCTTACATATCCCTATCTTCGTTTTTATAATCGTCCTGCTGGTGTCAACTTCCGGTTAAACCGGATGTAACTCAAAAGCCGGAAATATAATACTTCCGGTTTAACCGAAAGTGAAAATTTTTGGGAAGATAATAAAAAAGTAAGATATGGAAGCCATTTTGCTCCATGGCATAACATTAGAAAGCTAGAATCTGTCAAAAGTTCAAAAATGTAATTTTTCAAAAGTCGATATCTCGGAAACTATTAGGTTTAGACTTATAATACACTTATTAAAAAATAATTGTAATTCTATGTAGAATCAAAAAATATTCTAAGATATAGGGTGTCCTATTAAAAAAAAGTAACTTTGTTTCTCTACGGATTTTAGACTCATCCTGTATACTTATTCTTTTTTAATTCTAATAGACTTCAAAAAACCCTAAAATCTCGTCTTAAATATTTTTTGCTAGCTGTTTTACTTTAAGCAATAATCGACCGTTTCCATACATACCAACGACCCTGTATATCTTAACATTACTATTAGTATCGGGTGCCCCACTAAGAATGGCTGTCGGCCGTATCTCAGAAAGTGTTAGTCGTATGGCTTGCGGAAAAAAAATATATTAGGTACAGTGGTCATGAAAAATTGCTGAAAATTATTTTCAAGTTTTTCAGACTGGCGCTAGAGGGCGCAACAGTAACGGTAAATATGAATCACGAAGTTTCCTCAAAAGTCGCCTAGTTAAGATATCCTGAAAATAACATTTTTGTATATTTCGAAGATTTATTAGATACTAAAATTCAAATATAGAACGTGTTCGTCACTTTTCAAATAAAGTGGTGGGGGAAGGTTGAACATCATTTGTAATAAATGCTGATAACTCCGGTCTGTCTTAACATAATTTAGTAAACTTAGTTTCGTTAAAAAGGGCTTTTCTCACTCTATATATCATCTTATGAACTACGGCAATATGTGTTTTACACTAGGCGCTAGGGGGCGCTGTCTTAGAACTACACAACATTGCGCGTTTTTCCATAATTGTAAATATAATAGTATATTCAATTTCGCCTGATTTCAAGGACGATTAAAAGTCTAAGAAGTCAACGAAAACCGCAAGTTAATATCTATTTTTAATCCGGAGATATCAACAACAATAATCATAATTATGGAACATTATTGTAAAGGTTTTCTTAAGAGTCAAATAGGCCTTGGAAAAACAAAATATGAATTGAAACTGTGCACGCGTGTCACCTTTCATTATTACGTCAAAATTTTTGTCGTGCCAACAGTGTTGTGTCGTATTTGATTTTCAAAATGCCTCTGTTACTTGAAGAAGCGGTTGACATCATTGCGGTGTATTTTGAATGTTTGGGAAATGCAATAATTGCTGAACCGGTTTACGCAGTACAATACCCTTAAAGGCGCCGATACGACAGTAGAATGTTTAATCGTTTAGCTAGCCGTTTTCGTACTACTGGAAGTATTCGCCGCCCTGTATATCGCAGACGCCGCAGAGGTCAAACCGAGAAAAACATTGTAAATGTTTTGGCATATGTGGAATTTAATTCACAAATTAGTATTAGATTAATTGTTAGAGACTTGGGCGTTACTCGCTCTACTGTGCATAGAATTTTATTACAAGAAAGGTAAGTAATTATATGTATATGTTATAACTCTTAAATAGTTTAGAATAATGCCAATATTTCTCTTAATAGTTTTCAAGTCAATGTAATAAGTATTTTGTTTTTCTTTAGGCTACATCCCTACCATATTGTGCCCCACCAGGCTTTGACGCCGCAAGATTATGATAGAAGATTGGATCATTGCTATTGGTTGCTCAATATGATATTGGAAGATAGAAATCTCCTCTCCAGAATTTTGTGGACTGATGAAGCTACTTTACATAGTAATGGAGGAGTAAACCGCCATAATATGCATTATTGGTCGCGGGATAATCTCCATTGGATGCGGGAGGTGCAGCATCAAGGAAGATGGAGTGTCAATCTCTGGTGCGGCATTTTGGGTGGCAGAATAATTGGACCGTTTGTATTTAATGAGTCGCTTACTGGGCAAAGATATTTACATTTTTTAAATTATGAACTCCCAATTCTTCTCGAAGATGTGCCCTTGGATATTCGCAGACCTATGGTTTTCCAACACGATGGATGTCCTGCACATTTTGCGGCAAACGTTCGTCAATTCCTTGATGACACATTTCCTGCAAGGTGGATAGGAAGAGGGAGTATATTTCCGTGGCCTGCCAGGTAATATTATAGGATATATTGTGATACTGTTAATGAAAGTGGTAATTTCTATTTTAGATCACCTGACTTAACTGTTGAAATGAGTGTTTGGTTATTTTGCATGTACCCCTATTTCGTTTACCCTATGTTCATTAGACGCTAGATGGCGCTTTAGTTGTAATTTCCTTCCTTGGCGTGGGTTTCAATAAAAGAGCAGTTCAACATAAGAATTCACAAACAGATGAACGTTGTTTCTGTTCTCCCTTTTACCCTGGTACTTTTTCAATACTTTAGTGCCCCAATTTTAACAGGTTATGGGCCCAGGAAACGCGTTTGTCCGCGAGTTTTCCTTAGGTGGTCCGGTGGTCGTTAAAGTAACGTAAAGTCGGGTATTGACAGTAAAGACACGTAGTTCTTATTCAGTTTTGTGTGGCGTTTCTGTTGTACAAAATGGTGGTGAATTTCTTGAACAGTGTGCCGAAGCTTGTCGGTCGAGAAAACTTCGATGAGTGGTCATTTGCCGTGGAGAACTTCTTTGTGCTAGAAGGTTTATCTAAGTGTGTAGATGGTACCGAGACGGATACAATCTTAGTGGCAAAGGCAAAAGCAAAATTAATTTTTATTCTCGATCCATCGTTGTTTGTTCACGTCAAGGATGCAAGCTCTTGCAAAGACGTTTGGGATAAGATCAATAATCTCTACGAAGATACCGGTTTTACAAGAAAAATTAGTTTGCTGAGGAACCTGATATCTTTGAGGTTGGATAGCTGCGATTCCATGGAAAGTTATATCAACCAAGTCATAGAAACAGCCCAAAAACTAAGAAAAACCGGATTCAGCATAAATGAAGAATGGGTCGGCTCTTTATTGTTGGCAGGGTTGCCACAGAAGTTTTCACCAATGTTGATGGCGATTGAGCACGCAGGAATCTCAATAACTACAGATTCAATCAAAAGCAAGTTGCTCGATATGCAAACAGATGGCGCTGGAAGTAGCCGAGGTGGCGCTTTCGTTGCTAGAAGTGGTTTCTTCAAGAAAAAGCCTGCAGGTGGCGGTAGTGGCCGAAAAAACCTGAGACCAGCTGATGATGACAGTAAACCAAGAGACAGAAGTAGGGTTATTTGTTTTCGATGCAGACAACCGGGTCATTTCATGTCAAAGTGTCCTCGTAATCAAGATTCAAAACCTGATGACAAATACGCATTTAATGTTGTGTTTTTAAATGGAAATTACAGTAAAAACGATTTCTATTTGGACTCTGGTGCAAGCAGACATATGACACCAAATGAAAGTTGGATTAAAAACCCCTCCGAGCCTTGTGTTTATGAAATTGTTGTTGCAAACCAAGACAAACTTTCTGTGAAATGTTCAGGAGATATGGAGATAGTGACATCAGCCAATGGAAAGTTCCATAATGTAACCGTGGAAGATGCTTTATGTGTTCCAGGATTGACGACTAATCTTCTATCTGTTAGCCAGCTTATTTCAAAAGGTAATCATGTTTCGTTTACTAGTGATGGTTGCTCGATTCTGAATGAGCAAAATAGGCTGTTGGCTACAGCAAACCTGATTAATGGGGTCTATAAGCTTGATTTAAAGGAAGAAAAATGCATGTTAGGAGTCTGCGATGAATCAGAAATGTGGCACAGAAGGTTAGCACATATAAATAGTCAGGACTTAAACAAAATGAAAGACTGTGTTAATGGTTTGACAATTAAAGGAAAATCCAGAATTGACAAAAGCAACTATAGTGTGTGTTGTGAAGGCAAACAATCCAGGCTGCCTTTTTCAAGTGCAGGTATAAGGAGTACTGGCATACTAGAAGTTATACATGGAGATGTCTGTGGACCGATGGAGGTGACTCCTATAGGAGGATCAAGGTATTTTCTTCTTCTAGTTGATGATTTCACTAGAATGCCATTTATTTATTTTCTTAAAGCAAAAAGTGACGCTTTTGATCGATTTAAAGATTTCAAATCAATGGTTGAAAATCAAAAAGTTAAAAGAATCAAGGTTTTTAGAACTGATCAAGGAGGTGAGTTTTGTGAAAATGCATTTGAAGGTTACCTTAAAAAGGAAGGCATTATTTATCAGAGACCCATTTAATCTAGAAATAGAAAAAATCTTACTTAACGAATATGTTAACGAACATCGGGAAAAAGCAAAAATTATTTATTCAAAGATAAATTCTGATATCATAGGAAACAAAGAACGAACTATTGAAAAAAGGAACCAAAATCGCGATGACCCCGAAATTTTCCAACCCCAAGATCAAGTTTTTGTAAAGAAACATACTCGTCAGTAGTAGGGCTTTCATTTTCAGATTTTCTGGAACTCTCGGATTCCAAGAAACCATCTCCATACGAAAACTTGACAACAACCCTGGACTCGTCCCTCTTAAATTAGGAACCACAAAAATAGAACATTATGCGCATGAACTTATACACTATTATGATTTAAATCCGATATTAATCGAAGTTACCAAATTAAACAATCGAACTAGCCTTCTAATTGACTTAATTAATGTAAATAAAAATAGTGCCTTTGATACCTCCAACTATTTGAAAATATTAAAATTCATCCGGGATAAAGTTGAAATAAAACTAGGTGAACTTTTACCACATCCTATGCGCGTGAAACGAGGTTTAATAAACGGCTTAGGTTAGGAATTAAGACATAAATGTAATTTATATTTAAATTCCAAGTACTAAAGTCTCTAAATATTCTTTTTAAATTTTTGAAAAACCGCTCAGTAACATCTTAAATAGTGTAAAAATATAATTTATATGCTCCAGAACTAGATATATTATACCAACAAGAACAAACTTATTACCAACCTCGTATAAAATAATATAAATACTTATTATTAGGAACTTATCGGGTGATTAGAATTTAGCCTAATAATACCAGTTCAACAGACCCTGGTCAACACCCCCCTATTTTATCACCCCTGATCCCAACAGCATTCACCCCACATCGCATTGATAAAAATACCCATATAAACACCCTAGCGGAATACCATTCATGATTGTATAATTAATTAAAAATCAATCAATTTTAAAACTTTTTATTCACAACATAATAATATCACTTACTATCATCCTGGTATATATCACATTATAGGAATAAAAAAATCAGCGTAAAATTAAAAGATATATCTGTAATTTTATACCATCGTTTTATTTCAGAAATATATGCAGTTTTTAAGTCAAATCCCTATACCCCTGAGCAGAATGGCCTTGCTGAGAGATTAAATCGTACCATTGTGGAGAAAGCCAGATGCCTTTTATTTGACGCAGGACTGGATAAGAGGTTTTGGGATGAAGCAGTTAATACTTCCAACTACTTGCGAAATAGAAGTATTGCTAGTGGGCTTCATGGAAAAACACCATATGAGATGTGGCACGGTTCTAAACCAGACCTTTCAGGTTTACGTATCTTTGGAAGCACAGTTATGGTTCTTATACCTAAAGAAAAAAGGCTCAAGTTTGACAAGAAGTCAAAGAAGCATATCTTAGTTGGGTATTCCGAGAACATTAAGGGCTATAGGGTTTATAACCCAGAAAAGGATGACGTCACAACAAGTAGAGATGTCATCATTCATGAAGATCTTAAAACTAAGATACTGGACATGTCAGTCTCTGAAAATCAAGAAGAAACTCCTGTTTCAGTGGGGGAGAATCCAGATGAAACCTCAAGACAAACTGACAGTACAGAAGTCAGTGGCAATTCTATCAATGAGACTTCCTATGATACATTGATAAATAATTCAAATGATAATAGTCACTATAACCAACTAACTCTAGTCTAGATGAGCTTGTGAGCGAGCATGCCACTGTCAGCCCTAGAAGGTCAGAAAGGCCTAAGAAAGAAAAAGTTTTTGAAGATTATGTGACATACATGGCAGCTTCTCAGCAAAATTTTGAGTGTTCTGAAAATCCAACAACTGTATCAGAGGCTTTGTCTAGGCCTGATAGCAACAAGTGGAAGCATGCTATGTTAGAAGAAATTAAAAGCTTAGAGGAAAATGAAACCTGGGAGCTAGTGGACTTACCCGAAGGTGGTGCCTTAGTAAAGTGTAAGTGGGTGTTCAAAGTGAAGGTTGACAGTGAGTGTAATAAGACTTATCGTGCTAGATTGGTAGCTAAAGGTTTTACACAGAAGGAAGGTATTGACTATAATGAAACCTTCTCGCCTGTTGTTAGGTATTCTACTCTTCGATTGTTAATAGCTTTAAGTGTAGAATTAGGATTAGATATTTTTCACCTAGACGTAACTACAGCATTTTTACATGGGCATTTAGAAGAATCTGTTTTTATGAAACAACCTGATGGACTCATAAAACCAGGTCAGAGTCATAAAGTTTTAAGATTAAAACGAGCCATATATGGGCTAAAACAATCTGCAGGTGTTTGGTATAAAAAGTTTGAGGATGTTTTGACTAATTTAGAGTACAAAAAATCCAAATCCGAACCTTGTGTTTTTATAAAGTCTAATAACGGTCTAATGACAGTAATTGCCTTATATGTCGATGACTTCTTTATACGGCAATACATTGACCAGCTGTTATTGAAAATAGTAAAAAATATAGTAAAAATACGCCTATGGAGAAAAATTTGATTATGAAAATAAAAATTGTAATTTTCCAGTACCATATCAACAATTAATTGGTAGCTTGATGTATTTAGCGGTCATGACGAGACCAGACATTTCATATAGCGTTAGCTACTCTGAGTCAATATAATAACTGTTTTGATGATACACATTGGCAAAGTGCTAAGAGACTTTTAAAGTATCTTAAAAAGACTAAAGATTTTTGTTTGAAATTTGAAAAGGGTGAAAGGGGACTAGAGGGTTTTGTAGATGCCGATTGGGGTAGCAATACTCTTGACAGAAAGTCATATACAGGTTTTTGCTTTACTTTTTCAAATTGTGTAGTGTCTTGGGAGAGCAGCAAGCAAAAAACTGTTGCCCTTTCTAGTACCGAGGCAGAGTATATGGCATTATCAGAGGCGTCTAAAGAGGCTATATATTTGCGAAGTTTGTTAGGTGAATTGACAGGTATTTTTAGTTCTATTCTATTGTATAGTGATAGTCAAAGTGCCTTAAAGCTTTCGTCAAACCCTTTGTTCCACAAGAGAACTAAGCATATTGATGTACGTCATCATTTTATTAGAGAAACAGTAGCAAGTGGTTTGATCACTACAGAATATTTGCAAACAAATGAGATGCCTGCAGATATCCTGACAAAAGCTTTGGGCGCAAATAAACATAATAAGTTTTTAGAACTCTTGGACATTGTAAAGTTGTAATTTGCCTGATGTTTTTGTTATAATGTTTAGTTTCTTTTTAAGAATGTTTTTCTTAATTTCTTGAATGTTAATATATTTCAAACTAGTGGGGGTGTTGAAATGAGTTCGAAATATTAATTGTACCTGTTTGGTTATTTTGAATGTACCCCTGTTTCGTTTACCCTATGTTCATTAGACGCTAGATGGCGCTTTAGTTGTAGTTTCCTTCCTTGGTGTGGGTTTCAATAAAAGAGCAGTTCAACATAAGAATTCACGAACAGATGAACGTTGTTTTTGTTCTCCCTTTTACCCTGGTACTTTTTCAATACTTTAGTGCCCCAATTTTAACATTAACATGCCTAGATTTTTATCTATGGGGGAGATTGAAGGATCTTGTTTTCGTTACCAGATCCACCACAAGGGAAAACACGATAGAAAGGATAATGGACAGCAGCCGCCGTATCCCTATGGCAGAGGTTGGAACTGCAGTATTATCAACCAGGGAGAGATTGGAGTCGTGTATACCGAACGATGGGCGACAATTTGAACATTTAGGGCGCCACTGAGAATTATTGTCGTAATGATGTATTTGCTTGAAACATACGTTCCTTCATATTTTGTTTTTCCAAGGCCTATTTGACTCTTAAAAAACCTTTACAATGGCAACTTGAAAATAAAATCATAATGTTCCGTAATTATGATTGTTGTTGTTGATATCTCCGGATTGAAAATAGATATTAATTTGCGGTTTTCGCTGACTTTTTAGACTTTTAATCATCCTTGTAATCAGGTAAAATCGAATATACTATTATATTTACAATTATGGAAAAAACGCGCAATGTTTGTGAAGTTGTAAGACAGCGCTCCTTAGCGCCTAGTGTAAAACACATATTGCCGTAGTTCATAAGATGATATATAGAGTGAGAAAAGCCCTATTAACAAAACTAAGTTTACTAAATTATGTTAAGCCAGACCGGGGTTATCAGCATTTATTACAAATAATGTTCAACCTTCCCCCACCACTTTATTTGAAAAGTGACGAACACGTTCTATAGGTGAATTTTATTAATAAATCTTCGAAATATACAAAAATGTTATTTTCGGGATACCTTAACTAGGCGACTTTTGAGGAAACTTCGTGATTCATATTTACAGTTATTGTTGCGCCCTCTAGCGCCAGTCTGAGAAACTTGAAAATAATTTCCAACAATTTCTCATGACCACTTTACCTAATACATTTTTTTTCCGAAAGCTATACGACTAACACTTTCTGAGATACGCACTGAGAAAATTAGGCAACTAAGTAAGTTTGTTAAAGTTTTTTGGTTGCAGTAACTTGAAATTATGGTTCTAGCAACAATGTTTTTGTTACCGCAACGCCAATGAATAGCTACAACAACCAACTTATTTTTCCTGGCTTGTATTACTGCTCCAGCCAAAAAATTTATTCCAGCAACTAAAAATTTAATTAAAACAACGAACCAACCAAATATTTTAGTTGCAGTAACCGGTTGTTGCAATAGGGATTTTATTACAAATTTTTCTAGTTCTGCTAGACAGATTTTAAATTGAAACAACGACGTCTCCAGTTGAGCCAAACAAAAATTTGTTGATTCAGCCGTCAGGTTGGTTGCTTTAGCGAACACGCTTGGTTGAGATGTCGTTCGGGTCCTTTCGCGACTCATGTTTAACGCGAGCGGCGAGACAATCTTCGCGCCATCGGCGGCAGACGTGGCAGCGCCATTTTATTATCTTTATCGTAGGTTTGGAGGCTCGTGGTCGTGTTATTTGCATTATTAGGTGAATGTGCAAATGGCAAAATGGCGTTTAAATTAGCTCTGTTGCTGAATTTTGCAGATTATGTCGATGCTTTTGAAGGTAAGTAAGTAATCTAAAACTTTTTCAATTTTGCAGCATTTTGTAGTTATCTTTAAATTTTTATTTTATTTTTATGTGAAAATCGTTTTGCGCATGTGCGTAACTTGTTATAACCTATATTTTTCGGCAAAAATGTATATTTTCTGTTCAGTTGCCCTTTTATTTGAACACTATTAACGATTTTATAAGGTTTGTAAATATTTTGGCACTTATTAAATAACATTCAAAGGCAATAGGGAATTTCATCTGCTTATTTCTTATTTTTGTGGGATTTCTGCATAAACACTGCAAATTCCTTATCTTGTTATTCTTATTTTTATTTTGCTTTATAAACCCACCATTACATTTCTTAAAAAATTGACTTACCTGTATTCGGACTGAGACTACAGGATTATAATCTACTATTATTAATATTATTTTAAGAGTGTAGTCTGAGTTATAATATTTATTGAGTTTTTGTTAGGTATTAGTTTTTAAGAAAATAAACATTATATATTTCACATTTTTTTTTCTTTTTAAACCCTTTTCACAAATATATTATGTAACTATCCTCTTTTATGTTAAAATTGTATTACGCCATTTTTACTTTTAGCTAACGAACTTTAGAAGGTAGTTCAAGGTGTTTATCTATATAGTATGACGCTTGACACATACGAAATTTTAGTATCTATTGTGTTCATTACAAAAATATTTTTTCTTGCAGGCATTATATTGAATCCTGGGTTCCCGTAGTGAAAAATCTATTTAAAACAATATTGGATAATTAAACGCTTTAATTTACGTTAATTAAAATTTTTAATTGTAGCAATTAAAATAGTTAAACAAAATCAGAGGATTTTTAATATTATCATTAAAGATTTTAATCAATGTAAATTAAGTGTTTTATTATCCGCTATTATTTTAAATAGTTTTTTCACTGTGGGGACCCAGAGTTTGAATAAATGGTGAGAGCGCTTTAGAACGTATTTTTAAATGGCGAAGGCGCAAGAACGTGAACAATTTTTAAACTAAAATATTAGCTACCACAGTCGTCTATATTTGTAAGAACAACCAATATTTTAATTATTTTTACTAAAAATTTAGTTCTTACAGCTACTGCATTTAGTTATAGCAGCTAAACGAAATGCTTCTGCAGTAAATGGTTTTAGTAAGGGCAGCCAAAGAATTTGTCACTGGTACTTAGCTACGCCAACTAAAAATTTTAGTTGTGGCAACCAACCTGTCATGTCGCCGGTTCAACAAATTTAATTTGGTTGCCCCAACTGGAAGCTTAGGCTGTCCTCTATTTAATGCATAATTTTTGTTGGAGCAACCAATTTCTTGGTTGTGGCAACCAAATTTTTCCCTCAGTGCGGCCGACAGCCATTCTTAGTGGTACACCCGGTACATAACGAACCGATAATCTGTGCAACGGTTACAACAGAATATGGATTTACTGTCTTAGTAGATACTCTAAATGACTGTACAGTATGTAGTTTTGTCACAGCTAATATGGCTGCAATGCGACATCAAATAAAAACATCTACTGAATTGAACCTTATTACATATGGTTGTGCTGCACATATTTTAAATTTACTAAGTAAGGATTTGGAAATCGCTGATATTAAGGAATATGTTGTTTTCATTGCCAAATAATTCCGTAACAACCATTTTGCCTCTCCAGCATATGCTAAAGAAGGAAGCAAAAAACTAGTTTTGCCAGTTGTCAGATGGAATTCGCTTGCCGACTGTTTAGAAGACCCATACTTTTCAAAATTGCTGAAGAGTACAAAAACGAAATTGACAATATTATAAGAGGAAAATTTTCCAACATTCTCTTAAAAACATTAGTTGAAGATTACCTAACAATACTTAAGCCTATCTCTATCGCAATTGATAGACTACAAAGAAACAGTGCCTAGTCATTCAGATGTTGTGGAAAAATTTAAAACATTTTGACTAAACGGACATAACTTTAAATCAACTGCAAAAATTTAAGAGGCGTTATGAACAGTGTATAACCGCATATCATTTGTTGGCATATCTTCTTGAGTCAACAAAAACCCAGCAAACACTAACAGAGAGTAAAAAAAATGTTGCTTTAAAAGCTGTTAAAGAATTAGATCCAAATAGTGTTTACTACCACTCATAGTCAAGTTTCTTGCCAGATCAGAGCCTTTTACTGATATTATGGTTCACGATGATATTCTTCAGAATATAAAACCCATAGATTGGTGGAAGTCGCAACAAAATATACCCATTATTCAAAAAGAGTTCTTCATAATTAGACA
Organism: Polydrusus tereticollis; assembly: GCA_963920685.1. Lineage (NCBI taxonomy): Eukaryota > Metazoa > Arthropoda > Insecta > Coleoptera > Curculionidae > Polydrusus > Polydrusus tereticollis. Next base: position 25,061,402 of record OY987328.1, read on the forward strand.
ATTACTTTGTGCGGCTGCTTCTTCCGCATCAGTCGAGAGAATTTTCTCAACATTTGGTTTAGTCCATTCCAAACTCAGAAATCGATTAGGAACGGAAAAAAAGCTGCAAAATTAGTTTTTTTGTACAACACTACAATTAACTAAAATAAACATTATTTAGGTACACTGCGCATCATATAAAACTGGTACAACTGTTGTAGGCCAAAAATTAGCTTTTTTAAGCTTTGTAAATTTGTCGTTTATGACGTTTGTATAACAATGAATTTCGTTGGTTATGGCTTTAAGAAACAGTACTGTCAGCTGTTCGAAAATTCCTTTAACCTTTTGAGTAAATAAATAAGCTTCACCATAGAAAAGATAATTAAATCGGTTTAATTTTAAAAAAATTCATCTGCTAAGTAAAATTATACATTATTTTAAGTTAATAACTAGTCATAGCTCCATTATTATCTAACACTTTTTGTAACCTTATTGGCACAGAATTTATTAAATTTAATGCTAAATTCGAATCTTCGGACAGGTTTTCCCAAACATCCTCAATAAGAGTCCACAGCTGTTGCCTATTTTGCGGAACGATATTTAATTTTCGAATTTTTTTTACCATAATTCCACAAATATTTTCTATAGGATTAAGATCCGGACTCTTTGATTACCAAGGAAGAACTTGAATATTGTGTTCATCAAAATAATTCCTCACACAGTTAGCAGTGTGAACTGAGCCATTATCTTGTTGAAAAATAAAATTGTTGTTCGGAGAAACCTCCCTGACTGAAGGCAACATTACATTATCTAAAATATCTATATATTTCCTCGCATTCAATCTTCCGTCAATGTCCCAACATACTCCTAATCCCCCTCTGTACATCCAAGCCCAAACGTTTACTGAAAATCTTTCCGATTTCTTCGTATCTGGACCGAGGCGGTCTATATACTCGAATATGACCATCATGATACGATTGAAACACTTTCTCGTCAGAGAATATAACTCTCCCCCAAAAATTTACTACATCATTTAACAGGTAATTAAGAGCAAAAATAATTCTACCTTGTTTTTTTCTTGGGAAAGTTTATATTTTTTTGCCGCTGCACAATTTTTTAATTCCGTTTTTCGAATCCTTCTTAACGCAGTTGTGACAGAAGCGGGGAAATTTGTTTCAACTTTAGCTTTTCTTGCACAATCAAAAGGATGGTCTCTTACAAAATTAACTAAATTTGCATCTTGCTGTTCGTTAGTTATACACGATCTTCATGTCCCTCTTCTTCTTTCAACAGTTTGTTCATTATCCCATCTTTCTTTTAAATTCTGGATAGTAGTTTTGCTTCTATTATATTCTTCGGCCAGTATTCTTACAGACCAACCAGCCTCTATTTTGAAAATTATTTGCAACTTTTCGAAATTACTCAACTGCCTTGGCATCGCTATAACGTAAAATGGAAATTTTTGACATAATATCCTATTATTTGTCATAGTGACAGGTGTATTAGGTGTCATTCTTATGCGAAGCATGATTTAAAGGTGGATTTATAAACTCGAAAAGTTGGTGAGGTTGAAGTTATGGTCAAGTTGTGAGGTTAGATATTCCGAATTCCGAGCATAAAAATTGATTATCTCGAACTACCCGGGAAGTTTTCGAACCTTACATGAGCTTTACATGAACAACATGAACGAGTGTATAAATGGAATTGAGTGTTCCCTTTAGTTTAAATTGAACTCCTATTTCCAACACCAACTGAACCTCAACCTCGCCAACTTTTCGAGTTTATAAATCCAGCTTGATAGCGAATATTATAAAACCCGATTTACATTGATAAAATCAAAGTGTACCAGTTTTATATGACGCGCAGTGTACAGTGGTTTTATTTTTTTGATATAATAAACCGTTAACTAAAACTGAAAGTTTTTATTTTCTCTTAATTATAACTTATAAGAAATTTTCATTTTAATCATGATTTAAATTGAAAAAAAATCAAGTGATTTAAATCGCGATTTAAATCCTTTCAACCTTGTTTCAGATTAAGTTATTTAAAGTCCAGATAATTTATTCTATTGTGGCAAGTGCTGCTTTTTATCACTGTATCACCGCGGTTGAGTTCGCGGGCATGTGTTCCACGGAACACTGGAGAAGCGTCACCCCCCCCCCCCCTTTATCAGCCACTGTTTTCCATGACTCAACTCTGGACTAATTGTTTAAAAATCTTTTCGCCGTGTTATGTTTAAATAATACAAAGAACGAGCTTTATCAAAACATAATCCTTTAAGAGTCTTAACATTTATAAATGAAATAAAGAGTTGTTCAAAGCTCTCATAAACAATATTTAAATGGTCTCTTATCCTTGGTCCTTTAGCCCACAATCGAGGTTTCGTTCTTTTTTCGCCGTCTAGACTCAAATGATTTATTTGTCAAGCGAGCTCATTTTCGCTGAAAACGAAATTTGCGCCGCGGATCGCAAAGAGAGAACAAAGAACCCGATCGGTTTAATTATGCAGATTTTTGCGTTAGGTAGACTGTTTGTTTTGCCGATAAAAGAGGAAAAACGGAAACAGGTCTTTTTGAATTTATTTTCAAAAAGGTAATGATTGCTAATAAATAAAACCGAGCCTGCTTGCTAATTAATTCATACAGGTTATAAACGAACGATCCGATGAACTAAATTTATACATTTTTAAATATATTTTCCACGAAACTGACTGTTTGCATCTTACCATATGGTTGTATGAGTCTGCGGCTGCGATGGATAAGGAGATAGGCGGTAAAAGGCGTAAAAATGTCGGTTTTAACTGTAGCGGCATGTCCTTCGCTTCATTTTAATATTTTATTAAGTTATTAAATTCGTAAAAACATAAGAATAGAAAAAATATCTCTACATTTATACAGGGTGTTCCTAAATGTCATGTACATACGAAAGGTGGTGATTGGCTGGCTTATTTTATGACTACAAATCCATATAAACATAGGTCCGCAAACGCTTCGTTACCGATCTACAGGGTGTTCAAATTTCAACATTTTAAAGTTTTTCCTTAATAGCTCTTGCAGTATTTGAGATATTTTGCTCAAATTTGGAACACAGGTTACGCTGTAGGACTTACATCATTGGGCATGCCAAATAGTTCTAAGAATCTACAGGAAGATATTTTTTCCGGGGTCATGCCCCCTTTTCTCACCCTGAACTTTTTTTGTGGTGCGCCGTTGGTAGAGTCTAAAATATGATGTGTATTTTCTCTTTTGTTTATAAGCTTTTTAGTCTCTTGTTGTTTTTTCGTATCTGCGACCGATATCGAGGAAAAAAAGTAAAAAACGATTTTCTGTTTCTCGCTAGATAAAAATAAAATTTTTAAAATGATCTAGTAGGCTTTGGCTTTATTTGGATACTTTCTTGTGTTTATTAATTTTGACAGTTATCATTTGATATAGCGAGTGGTTGCAAACTGTAAGGCGTAAAATTGTTTTAAATACGCGTCAAAATCACGTAACAATGCCAAATTTATGAATTCTGAAATGGCTGAGATGCATTTCATCTATGGCCTTGCTAATGGAAATGCAAGAGAAGCCAGACGTCTGTACATGGAGCGCTATCCCAATAGAATGATACCTGATCATCGAACATTTTCGAATATTTATAGACGTCTTGTAGAAACTGCAACTTTTAATAAGAATAACAATGATGTAGGTAGACCACGTACTGTTAGAACACCACAGATCGAAGAAGCTGTTCTAGATGAAATAGAAGAAAGTCCTGGCAGTACCACCAGAAAAATCTGTGAACATTTAAATATTAGTCATTAAGTTCATTCAAAGGGTAAAGGCGCTCGAGATTTCCCTTTAAGGATTAATTTCTGCCAGTGGTACGTTAATAAGCAGCAAACCCCAATTTTGATTGTAAAATCCTTTTTACCGACGAAGCCAATTTTTCCAGAAATTCAATTTTAAATTTTAAAATTTTAAAGTGTATGAGAACAGGTGGATAGGACGGGGTGGACCTCAGTCATGGCCCCCTAGGTCCCCTGACTTAAATAGTCTTGATTTTTTTCCTATGGGGCACGTTAAATCTCTAGTGTATACAACACCTGTGAATAACGTTGATGACTTACGAAACCGAATACTAGATGCATTTGAAACCGTAAGAAATACTCCAGGGGTTTTCGAACGAGTACGAGCATCAATGAGAAGAAGAGTGGGCGCATGTAGGGTTAAAGGAGGTCACTTTCAACAATTGCCTTAACATAGTTCTCTTGTTATTATAATTATTTAGGTTTTTTGCATTGTAAATCATTGCTACAAAAACCGGGTCGTCCCAGCTTTAACTTTCAACAGGTAGTGGCGAATAAACTGTCAATACAGAAAATCGTTTTTAATTTTTTTTCTCGATATCGGTCGCAGATACAAAAAACCAACAAAAGACTAAAAAGCTTATAAACAAAAGAGAAATATACACTTCATATTTTAGACTCTACTGTAGACTGTTTGAGGCACCCTGTGTAATTAGAGGTAATCTAGTGTTATAGATTTTTTTAAGGCCTACAACTTTTATACCGAAAGTTTTTTATGTTGTGCGCCACTTTCAAGCAAACTTAAAGAATTTAATTAACATTGGCAGATACTTGTCTGGCTTGACTATGGATAACGTTACCTCTCATACAGTGACCGACAGAAAGTGCGCAGCATATGAGAACATTTTTTTTCTATGAATTAGGTGAACTAATTTTATTTCAGAAAACTTCTGCATGCCCTCAAATCAAAATAACACTCATCAAATCTGGTAAAAGTCTTATGGAATACGAGGGGCAGTCAAAAATTGGAAATTTCGCTAAGAGTAAAGTACCTTCATTTTTCATTTTAGAAAATTTTTCTATTAAGAAATATTGTCTCAATTTTAAAGATACTATATAGTTTCGCTTATTTTGGACAAAAATTAGGATTTAATCATTTTTCCTGAATTGCCCTTTGTAAGAAGTACATCGCAACCACACAGTACGCAAATTGTATTTTCTGTATACTTTGTTATTCATATAGTTTATTGGTGGTAAAGTTTTTCCAACGTACACAAGTCAAATAAAGATTATAGTTAATCATTAAAATTTGAAAGTTTAAAATTGACTGACAGACAGACTGACAGATTAATATGTTAGGTATATAAAATTAACTTCACTGCAGGCTAAAAATTCATCAGTTGAGTAAAAGGTTTCGATGTCAAAAAATGTTTTACTCTTTCCTTATATTGCCTCATTGGTAGATCCTGCACCGTCTTGGAGAGTTTATTAAAGCATTTTACTGCAAGGAAATTCAGCCCATTCTGGCATTTTCCTAATCTATAAAATGGTATAGACAGATTATCCCTATTTCGCGTATGATATAAATGAGTATCACTATTCGTAACATACATGCCGATATTCTCCTTAGCGTAGAGAAGATTTTCCAGGATAAAAGCACTCGAAAGAGTCAGAATCCCATGATTATTAAACGCGTACTTACACTCATCTCTATGTCCGATTCCTGCTACAATTCTAACTACTCTGCGCTGTAGTGCGAATATTCTTTTAGCTTCCGTTGATTGCCCCCAATCTATAATGGAGGGAGTGACGCAGAGCAAAATATGCTGTTCTTAAGACTCTACCAGATACACTACTTGCCAAATTGCGGAGAAGATAGATATTTTTGCTAACTTTGGATGCCAGACCGTTGACATGGACATCCCATTGCAGTTTCGGATCCAGACCAATGCCCAGATATCGCACACTATCTTGTGTCGCCAAGTCTGTGTCGTACCGACGCAGGGAGAAAATCATGAAATGGGTCTTTGATTCATTTAGTATAAGGTTATTCTGAACAAACCATTCATGAACATTCGACCGCGCATCGCGCCTCCTCTGTGACAACTCGTCACAATCCTTAGTCCTAAAACTTATGGTGGTGTCATCTGCAAGGAGGTTAAAGTCAACAGTATCGTAACTTCAGCTTCCATCTTTACAACTTGAGACAACTATTCCTCAAATACGAGCTCATAAGCCGAGCCTAAAGCTTTTCTTATTAAAATTGTATGACTTGACATGGGAAACGCAGTCAAACGCCTTGCTCAGATCGCAAAAAATCGTGCCGACAAACTCCATATTTTCAAAGGCATCTAGAACATATATAACAAATTTTATGTTGCTGGTAACAGTAGACTTACCCCTCCTAAAACCGTGCTGAGATTCGGGAAGAGATTGTGATCCTCAAAATATTTTAGAATGTGATGTGCAATACATCCCTCAAAAATTTTGGATAATACTGGTAGAAGAGAAATAGGTCTATAATTACCCTCATCATTCCTGTGGCCCTTGTTCCCATATATGGGAACAACCAAAGCACGCTTCAATGCATTCGGGAAATATGCTGCCCGAATCGACATATTGATAAGTTTTGTTAAAGGGTATAAGATTATGTCACTGATTGACTTAACTAAAGGCGTACTAAGTTGATAAATATCCCTACTCTGTTGATTTTTTAAATTCTTAACAATATCCCTAACCTCAATATAAGATACCTTCTCAAAGGCAAACCCAGGCCCCACCCTACCGAGGTCTCTAGGAGTGGAGGAGACATCTCTATCGTTATCCGGTAGCCCATTAAGCAATCTTTGTGCAATATTTACAAAATAATCATTAAAATCATTTGGCAAGATATTGATGTCACCCCCAGTTCTCCCGGGACCCTCATTCCTACATTCACCGATGATGTCCCACATTATCCTGGCGGGATTACCAGAATTCTTTATTAGATCAATATTATACTCCATCTTCGCTTTTCTAATTGCTTTTTTGTATTCTCGCCTGTGGAAGTTCCGTTGTTGTCTATGTAGCAGAGTTGGTTGTTGTTTGTGGAGTTCATTGAAGGAATTTACATAATTTCTGAAATCACGAGGGTATTTATTAAACCATGGGCAGTTATACCTCTTTTCATTTTTATTATAATAAGTTCTTTCTGAGAAAGCGTGTCTAAATGCATGACATATACTGTCCATAAATGTAGACACTTTATCATCCAGGTTAATTGAGACATCATCAATAAAACCCCAGGAGATGCTCTCTACCAAATTATAAAATTTTGTTTTACCTGCCTGCGTGATTGGTCGACAGATGTACTTGGAATTTTGATTTAACAAAAGTTGTTATTCAAGAATATTAATTTCTAAAATTTGTAAAATTTGTGCCCAGTTATCCGACCGGTTAAAATCCCTACTCTCGGTCAGCAACCACTTTGAATGAAAATTAAGAAGAATGTTATCTATGCAATTCTGACCCCTAGTTCCCATAAAGAATATCTGTCTAAAACCATATGAGTTCAAAATATCTCCAAACTTACGATCATCCGGGTCTTCAGATCCAAAGTTTATATTAAAATCGCCCGCCAACAAAATATTCTTCCCACCACCAATGAGGCAAATTGCTCCCTTAAGTGTATCAAGAAAGGCATTAAGATTGCCAGATGGTGACCTATAAATTGAAACAAAGTAAAGATTAGGACTTGCAACGTATAGGCAACAAATCTCCACATGTTTTTCCATCGAAACCCTTCCAACGTCCTCGATTTCCATCACTTCCATGCTCTCATTCAGGATAACCATAAATACAATCAAATAGTATGTACTTAGTTTTACCAATAGTATGGATTGTACTTGGCTTTTGCAACAACAGGTAGCATCTCCGGCATTTCTATTAGATATTATGTTTACAGATGTAGCGTGTTTTCTCGAAATTCAATTATGAACTTTCATAACAATCATTTCTGGGCTGAAGAAAATCCCCATGCGGTTATAGAAAATAATTATCGGGTGTAATACCACGAGTGCTTTAAAATTACCGATAATTTTTTACGAATGCGTGTTTTCTTTAATTTCACGAGTCCGAAGGACGAGTGAAATTTGTAAAGAAAACACGTATAAGTGAAAAATTATCCGGTTAGTTTTAAATCACGTATGGTATTTAAAGGAATATTTCACGAATCCAAAAGCATTCATTTTGTCAACTTTGAAATAATAAATAGAAATTTGTCAACAAAGTGACACTGACAAGTGGTTATTTCGTTTTAAGTGACACTGACAAGTGGTATTTTCGTTTTGGTGTTTTCGATTTTGTATATCCGCTGTAAGTTTTCGAAAATACCACTGGCCTTATGGGATTTTTTACACGTGAGTGGAATATTCAAAAACAGTTATTTGGGTTAGTTCAGGTTAGTTATCTCATTGGATGTCATTTTTTACCACCGAGATTAAATGGTCAAGAGTATCGTCATTTTTTGGAATTTGTGTTACCTGAACTATTAGAAAATGTTCCATTGCCAGTAAGAGAAGCAATGTGGTTCATGCACGATGGGGCCTAGCAATAGTAGCACGTCAATTTCTGAAGGCAACTTATGGCGAAAAGTAGATCGGTCGCACAGTCATGGCCACCCAAGTCACCGGATTTAAATCCCTTAGATTTTTTCGTTTGGGGGCATTTAAAGTGCCTCATTTATAAAACACCAGTCAATACTGAAGAAGAATTAATCCAACGAATACGGGATACATGTGATCAGATAAGACATACGCCATAATTAGAGGAACGGTCCAAATTTACCTTAAGTTTAAAATCAATTTTCCCTTTCGATTTTCTCTCGATTTCGATAGTTTTTCTTTTAAATTTTAGCTTGATTCTTCAGGAATGCTGTTGGCCTATTAACATTTTTAAACGATTTGTCTTTATATATGATACAGGGGCGAAAAGAAAGTAATTATTTTTCAGTAATTTTTGAGACACCCTATGGAGTGACCAAGTGACAATTGGAAACATTTTATGATAATTAATTGTGACCTGATCTTTTCTGAACATTTTCTGTATTTATTCACACCTTAATTATTACGGAAAATACAGGGTTTGAAACAAGTAGAATCGGATTAACAACTGTAACAGGTCCAGACACCCATGGATTTGTTAGAATACTTTTTATGCATTTTGTCCCTTTTTATCAAGTTAGCTAAAGTCAAAGTCAAAGCCAATGTGTAAACATCTGTGAGTTTGGCACTGAATTTGAGACGCATATTTTTTTTACATTAGTTTGTTATTTTTTCATAAGTAATTGTTTATATTTGGTTTGTTTTTCTTTAATATCGTCACCTTGATTGTGAAACAGTCCATAATGGATGATTTAGAGCCGACTGATATCGATAGAGCGGTAACATCGAAAATGGTCGATCTTACAGTGATGTTGCTGAAATGTTTGGCAAAACAAAATCAACGATCCATCGTAATATTACACGTTTAAGGCAAACTGGAGAGTATGTGAGAAGACGAGGTCAAGGCAGAAAACGTTCAACCACGGCTGTAGATGATCGATTCATAACATTGCAAATACTACGAAATAGGCGTATAACAGCAGTTAAAATAAAAAATGAACTAGGAGAAGTACGTGGAACCAGAATAAGTGCGCTCACAGTTAGAAGAAGACTTAAAGAAGTTGGTATTAAGTCCTATAGGCCAAAAAAAGCCCCTAAACTCCAGAGACGTCATCGAGTAGCGCGACTAGCCTTTGCTCGAGAACACCAAAATTGGAATAACGATCAATGAGGTCAAGTTTTATTCACGGATGAGAGCCGTTTTTGCATAAATTCTATTGATGGTAGGGAGAGATTGTATCGACGTCCAGGAGAACAAAATGAACAATTTAATTTTACTCCTACCGTCTCTTTCGGTGGAGGCTCAATTATGGTGTGGGGTGGCATATGTTTAGGAGCACGCACAGAGTTAGTGGTTATTGATGGCGGTGCTTTAACTGCAGATAGGTATATAAGAGATGTTCTTTAATACCATGTGATACTTTTCGCCCCACATATCGGAGCCAATTTCCTCTTAATGCAGGACAATGCTCGCCCGCACGTAGCTCGTTGTGTAACTCACTTTCTGAATCGAGTGGAGATACCGACAATGAATTGGCCTGCATGTTCACCGGACTTGAATCCGATTGAACATGTCTGGGATATGCTAGGCAGATGACTTTGGTCAAGAATTCCTGCTGTCCAAAACATAGACAAGGTGAGAACTGCATTAATTGAAATATGGGAGAATTTGCCTCAGGAAATGATTGACAACGTCGTCAAAAGTATGGGGCGTCGGATGACTTCAGTCGTAAGAGCTCGTGGAGGAAATACACGATATTGAAAAAAATAATCCTTGTAAATATTCTTTATCATTAAATGTTTAAAACAAATCAAAACGAGCAATTCATTTTTTTAAAAAGCGGTACTTTTGTCTTTAAGCACGCTTCAAAGTGGCATGAAGCTTTGCAAAACATGCTGCAATTAGCTAGCTATTTATTATTTTAATAAATTCCATTTAAATTTTTACGGAGAAAAAAAGGATATCTAGAAAAAAATTAAAAAGAAAATCTTTTTTTTTTCAAACCCTGTATTTTCCGTAATAATTAAGGTATCAGAGTGAGTAAATACAGAAAACGTTCAGAGAAGATCAGGTCACAATTAATTATTATAAAATGTTTCCAATTGTCTTTGGTCACTCCACAGAGTGTCTCAAAAATTACTGAAAAATCATTACTTTCTTTCCGCCCCTGTATCATATATAAAGACAAATCGTTTAAAAATGTTAATCGGCCAACAGCATTCCTGAAGAATCAACCTAAAATTTAAAAGAAAAACTATCGAAATCGAGTGAAAATCGAAAGAGAAAATTGATTTTAAACTTAAGGTAAGTTTGGACCGTTCCTCTCAATATGTTAAGACGAGGTAATGCTTGCATTTAAGTTGAAAGAGGATATTTAGTGTTGGGAAAACTGAACAATGTTAATAATCGAGTACTCGGTACTCGAGTGATTTTTTACTGGAATTGAAATTATACATAATATTGGAGATTTTCACTCGTAATCGAAGGCGAACGTAAAATCAAATTATCGATCATCGGAGAGAGTTGGTTCGACGCCTTTCCTTTGACCATTATCAAATTTAATAAATTTTTATATAGTACATATTATGATATATGACATGTGATATCTTGTTCCTTTATTGGAAAATCAGGACATTTTCAGTAACTATTGTAAGCCCCGTGGTACTTATTGTTAAATGTTTTCTTACTAAAAAAAATAGCGTACCATTCGTTTGAGTGTGGTTTTAATAAAGCGTTTTTCTTGTTTGTTTGTTTTTTTAATTTCCGGGGTTACCACTGTGCACGCCACTGGCAACATGAGACAAACAATTTTTAACTTAAAAGATTCATTTGCATTCATTAAAGCTGGATTTATAAACTCGAAAAGTTGGTGAGGTTGAAGTTATGGTCAAGTTGTGAGGTTAGATATTCCGAATTCCGAGCATAAAAATTGATTATCTCGAACTACGCGGGAAGTTTTTGAACCTTACATGAGCTTTACATGAACAACATGAACGAGTGTATAAATAGAACTGAGTGTTCCCTTTAGTTTAAATTGAACTCCGATTTCCAACCCCAACTGAACCTCAACCTCGCCAACTTTTCGAGTGTATAAATCCAGCTTAAAAACTGTCGCCAAGTTTCAACGTCATATTAGTTTACGTCTTCTTGTTACTTTGGATTTTTTTAAAATATTTCAACTATAAACAACAATTTTTTATTATGTTGTCCTAGGAACAATAAAGTGATTTTTATGTTCTTTCTCAGAAACGAAGCAAGAAACGAAAAAAAAATGCTAAAAATATAAAAGTTGTAGTTTTAGTTGCCTAATGCGAGAAAATTACAAAAATTGCAAAAAAAATCAGTGGCGCACATTTTTTTTTTGCCAAAAATCTCCTCCGGAACGCCACTGGGCTTAAAAATTTTAATCTAGTCAGGGCTAAATTAGCCTCTCACCACTCTAAATAACACTGCCCAATTTCAACAAAATCGGGTAAGGGATTATTAAGATATTTACGAGAAAACGATTCTTTTTTTAAGTTTGACAACCTGTATCTTGAAAACGAATCATTACCGGACCTATGTTTATATAAACTTTTCCTCTTAGAATCACTCGTTGAAGTTTGCCCACGTGCTTGAATAACACCCTGTATTATAAAAAAATAAAGGTGTATTTTAAAAAGCACTCAAGAGTATTAATTGGTTCTTTTGCCCCTACATGCGCCAATTATTATAATTTTGCATTTTATCTCTAAATATTATTTCTATAAAAATTATACGTTTGATAGTTAACTTCCTTTTAACTTAGGTTAACTGCTATTAATAATAAGTTTGTTTTATATTTAATTAAATTTTACGGTTTTTTGGTTGTTAAATGTATTATTTAGTGTATAATAAAATTTTAAATTCGGATCTGGGGTCGTAAAAGTCATAAAAATTCATAATTACAATTTTAATTTTTTTAATAGTTCGGAAAGCATGCAAAGAGGATGTTGTAAACTATCTAATGTTTATGTTAAAAATAGGTTTATGGCTTTAGAACAAGTGTGTGTATTGCTAGAAAACTTACTGTTCTAAATCACTTGCGTCTAGCCGTAGGTACTTGGCAACTAACGTCATTGAATGCATGAATGAACTGGGGTTTATCGAATACCTAATAACTGTTGTGGAGTTACGTTACGTTAAATATTCTATTTTATTCTACTGGGTTGCAATGGCCTCTTGCTGAACTTTAGCATTCAGTCAGTCAAATTACGTTAAAACCTTAGAACACTATCGTTATTGAAAGATAAAATCGGTAATACTATCGACACGTGAGATTTACGTAAGTACAGCAAAATGTCTGTCTGCCTGTATAAAGTGACCACCTGCGTTAAACGACCGGTTATGAATTCCCCATATTTAAAAATGGAAATCACATTATTTTATACTCCTCTTTACTACCGACCCATCTGTTAAACGACCGCGGGCACTCATCATCGGATTTTTTAGTAAACATTAATGCTAAAAACACAGGCAGTAAAACCCGACCCGACAATTCTTAAGAAATATAGGTACATACACTAATTACTTTATTGCAGGCGGATACATTCAATTTTCTTTAAAGGCTGATAAATCAGTTGTTAACATTAGTTTTGTCTTGAACAGTTTTTGTGTGTTTTGGAACTAACGTGAATATTTGAAGGTGGCGGGAAAAGGGAAATGGCTTTCTTTAAGCGAAAAAAAATGGTGAAAAAAAAAATTCCCAAAACGAAGGACTGCCAGTGGACCAAGTTGTTTTCAACTGGTTTTGTAAGGCGCGAAACAAGCACTTACCAATATCCGAGCCTAGGACTAAATAACTTCAAGGCATGAAATGGATGGTCACAAAGATTCCGTCGTCGGCACGATATAACCTTCAAGGAAATATGTGGCGAATCAGCCGATATCAATATTGAAGACGTAACTGCTTGGAAAGAAAGGCTATTGACCATTTTAAAGGATTATGCCCCAAGGGACGTATTAATTGCAGATGAGACAGGTCTCTACTATCGTGAGTTCTGTTCTGTGCAAATATGGAAGGTGAGAAGGAACAACTACTTATAGGCGAAGGCAAAAATCCTCGATGTTTTATTGATAAGTTACCTTTTCAATGGGTCTCGAACAAAAAAGCGTGGATGACAGCAGACAGCATGACAACATGGTTTGACAGATTTGATACCATGATGAGGAAGCAGAATAGAAGAGCAGTATTGTTTCTGGATAGTGCAACGTCTCATCCCAAAATTACACTGGATAATGTCAAACATAATGTCACATTGCCAAACTTTGCACCAAGGCATTATTCAGAATTTTAAAATGCTCCACAGAAGCTACCTTAGTAAGAGGATTTTAACATGTATAAACCTTGATATGGCTTTCGGTGGCCTGGCGCAATTTGTCCCCACTGACAATAAAAAAGTGCTTTATGAAAGCCGGATTTATGTGTAATACAGAAAATATGGACGACTTCGAAGACGAAGATAATATTCCGCTCGCACAACTGTTTCCTTACATTAAGGACACATTTGTAAACTTGAAACAATTCGCCTCTATTGATAACGATTTTTAACAGAAAGTGCAGAATTTACTATCATCGAGTGCCAGGGCCGCCGCTACCATGTGTGCAAAGTGTGAACCGCACACGGGCGGCCAAAAATAGGGGCGGCCAAAGCAGGCCCCACTGATAAAAACTTATTTTTCCTAAACAACGAAAAAATTAATTTAAGTTAAATAATAATTATTCTGTAAACTCTAAATTCCTAACAATAATTATTTTATAACCTTAGTCCATATAACGCTGAAATGCATTTTATTATTTATTTATCGTTCTTTCTTTCATCCTAATCCAAACAGAAATATTATTTTAAAGTATCTAGCTTTGAAACCTATCCTCTTTGTTTGAAACTGCCGAATCTGCCGTTTTGCTCGCCGCGCCGCGTCATCGGCTCTCGTAAACAAATGTAAAGCAAATTAAAGCAATAAATTTCACTTTTGTATTTAGGGCGGCTTTCGGCTTTTAAACGTTTTTGTTTATAATATGATACGCCGAACGCGACCGAACTGTAGTTTTGAATCTTATGATCGGAAGGAAAAATAATATTCTCATTTTTCTTTTAATTTTTAGTTACCTATTTATCGGCAACTGGTTTAAACGTTTAAACAGTACGTTGAATAGAGCAATTATTATTAAACGTAGACAGTCTATGATGCAGTAAAAATAAGTTTTGAGTCGGTGGAATTTTTTAATACTGTTCAGGAACTATACGTCTTTTTCTCTTCGTCAAATATTAGATGGAATGTTTTATTAAAGCACCTTCCAAAGTTGACATTAAAAGCATTGTCGGAAAGGCGATGGGAAAGTCGGATCGATGCAATCACACCACTAAAAACTCAGATAGGTGAAATATACGATGCTTTGGAAGAATTAGAAAATGATAATGTTATCATCGATTTTTAGTTGTGGGAATTCATGACTAAGCCGGTACTGCTTATGTTATGAGTATCAAATATCACCGATGAAGCAGGACGGGCAGCCTGGGTTTTTGTTGGAGGATGCGGGCGGACTCTCGACTTGAATCTGAATTAGAGTTGTTCTTTTATATTTTATATGGGTGTTTTACTTTTATTATTTTTCTTTTCATATTATAAATTTGTTTGCGAATAAGTGTTTAATTGACAACATCAGAAGTGGGATAAAACCTTGTGCCTTTTTGTACTGTTTTTTTTTAAATCACGGGATAGTGTTTTTGTGTCAAAATGTCTCGTCGTCACAGGTCCAGTCAGCCCAGTCGGAGAGATTTGGAGACCCCTAGTGCTCGTAGCCGATCGCGACGACATAGTAGTCAGGAATTATTTTCTGAGGCTCGTGAAATGGGCAGGCCCAGGGATGAAATGCAAGTAAGAAGTTTTACCCCTCCTTTTGACATTACGGTTTCTTCTAAGCAGGACGGTAGTGAGTCTACTCATTCTTTAAGTAAAGTTTTTCTTCAGGGCATTGAAAAGATTATCAGTAAAACAAATGTAAATCAAGGGGTCATTAATAATAATATAATAGATGAGTTTAACCCCCTTTTTCATGATATTATGGAATGGCTTAATGCGGTTGACGAGTTTTCCGAAATAAATAATTGGTCTGACCAAGTTACTTGCCACTTGGCTCTTAGTAAACTACGGGGTTCGGCGGAAACTTGGTACCGGGGACTGCCAACACGATTGTTTACTTGGGGCGAATGGAAGAAACTATTGCTTGAAAATTTTATACCAAAAAAAGATTTGCATTCGGATATGTCAAGAATGTTAAATTATACTCCTCAACCTCAACAAAGCTTATACGCATACTCTTTTGAAAAATTAGCCTTGATCAATAAAATGAAAATTCCATTATCGGATGCTGATAAAGTCAATTTAATAATGGGAGGTATTAAAAATCAACAAATTCGTTTTTCTGTTGAAACCTCTCAGATAACTAACCCAGCCAAGCTAGCTCGATATTTCAAAGTATTTGATGATACAAATAATTATGTTGAACCAAAACCTGAGGTTGCCAAACCTGGTACATCTTATTGCAGGACAACGGCACCGTCGGCGTCGGTTACAAAAAGAAATAATAAACGCTTCTACTCTTCCTCTTTAAAATGTTTCTCATGTCAACAAATAGGGCATATCAGAAGTCAATGTCCTAAGAACAAAAACACGTGTAACGACGTCGCCATATATCATACTAATTTGTGACTACCCGGTATAAAATATTCATCAAATTCCATGCAAAAATATATAAAAGACATTTACGTAGAAAATAAGTTAATTCAGTGTTTTATTGATTTTGGAAGTGAATGTTCTTTAATTAATGAATCTGTTATTCCTACACTAAATTTGAAACTTAAAAAACTTCAAGATTATGTTACTATTAAGACTGTATCCGATACAGATTTAAAGGTTTTTTATTATGTGACTGCTAATGTAAACATTGACTCCGTTGAAAAACAAATAAATTTCTACGTTATAAACAAACAAATAATGGACGTTGATGTTTTGATAGGACAAAATTTTACTGAAATTGATGATGTCACTTATTTTAAAAAAGGCTCAACGTTATGTTTTAATAGTCATTCTCAATCGGGCGATTTGATTTTAAATAAAACAAATGTTAATGTTGGAATTCATGACCCAGTGGCGGAGCGTACACTTTTTCACATTTTAAATAAGTTTCAAAATTCTTTTGCAGCTAGCTCTTTTGACGTAGGGACGTCTGGAGAAGAGATGCGGATAGAGTTAACCTCAAATGTACCTGTTACACATAGAGCGCGAAGATATCCTGAGAAAGAAAGATCGTTAATTAGAAATATTGTTGATGAACTTTTACAACACAAAATTATTAGGGAGTCGGACTCACCTTATGCCAGTCAGGTATTATTGGTTTCAAAAAAAAATGGCGAGAAAAGGCTATGTGTAGATTTTAGGGCTATAAATAGAATAACGGTCCCAAATAAAAATCCCTTAAATTTAATTGAAGATCAGATAGACCGGCTCTCAGGGTACAAGTATTTTTGTAGTCTCGATTTAGCATCAGGGTATTACCAGATTAAAATGGCAGAAGATTCAATTGCGAAAACTGCCTTTATTACACAAGATGGTCTTTACGAATTTTTAAAAGTACCATTTGGACTTACCAATGCGCCGGCAGTATTTCAAAAAATTATAAATAAAATTTTAGGTAAATTAAGATTTAATAAAGTATTGGTTTATCTAGACGATATCCTAATCCCCGGTAAAACTATCACGGACACATTAGATACTCTACAGGAAGTATTAACTCTTTTCCAAAAATCCGGTTTAACTTTTAAACTAGATAAATGTTATTTTTTACAAACAAAAATAGAATTTTTGGGTTATGAAATATCAAATTCAACGATTAAACCGACTGATAATAAAATTTGTGCTGTAGAAAAGTTTCCGATTCCTCAAAATATACATAACGTGAGACAATTTCTGGGTTTAACCGGATATTTTTGTAAATTTATTCCAAAATATGCCGAAAAATCTAAACCAATAAGTTTGTTATTACATAAAGACACTGAATTTATATGGGGTAAATTACAGCAAGACGCTTTTGAAACACTCAAAAGTGCCCTAATTCGAAAACCCGTTTTAGAAATTTTTAATAATGAATTAGAATGCCGAGTTTACTCGGATGCGAGTCGAATAGGAGTTGCGGGAATTCTGGTACAAGTAAAGCAAGGTAAAGAACACCCGGTGGCATATTTTAGCAAACAAACAACTAACGAACAACAAAAATATCATTCATTTGAATTAGAGGCATTAGCAGTAGTAATGACTGTACAAAAATTTCGACATTATTTATACGGAAGAAAATTTACTATAATCACTGATTGTTCTGCAGTGGTAAGCACTTTTAAAAAGGCGGAAGTAAATACAAGAATCGGTCGCTGGGTCATGGAATTAAACGAGTACACTTATGAAATTAAACATCGTACAAATCAACAAATGCGGCACGTAGATGCTTTGAGTCGAAATCCGATACCTCAAAATACTTCGAATACAGCGGAAAATATAGTTAGTGTTAATTCTATAAACATAACCGAAGGTGATTGGCTTTTATCGGCACAAGAGGCCGATAAGGATATTAAAGCGATAAAAGAAATATTAGCATCTGGAGACGTACAGAATAACAAAGAAATATTTAATCAATATGAATTAAAAGGCGGGAAAGTTTATAAAATTACTGTCTACGGGCCGCGCTGGGTTGTTCCTGAAAATGCAAAATTTCAAATTTTACGCTTAAATCACGATGACATAGGGCATTTTGCTTTTGATAAAACTTATGAATCAGTAGCGCGCTTGTATTGGTTCTCTCGAATGCGACAAATTATAAAAAAATATGTAAACAACTGTCTTAATTGTTTATACCACAAATCCACGGAAAATAAAAAACCAGGATACTTGAATCCAATACCAAAAATTGCACGGCCATTCCATACGATTCATGTGGATCATTTAGGTCCCTTTATTAAATCACGTAAAGGTAATACACAGCTCTTTGTCATAGTTGATGCTTTTACAAAATATGTAATGATATATCCTGTTAAAAATACAAAAACAAGTTATATAATAAAAGCATTAACTGACGTGATAAAACATTTTGGGGCACCAAAAAGAATAATAAGTGATAGGGGGTCTTCATTTACTTCAACCAAGTTTAAAAGGTTTTGTTCTAAAAGGGGTATAACTCACTACTTGAATGCGGTAGGACTCCCACGTGGAAACGGGCAAGTGGAACGTTACAATCGGACTATTTTGGACTCTCTCTCCACTATGGGAGCGGATGTAGAAGACGACAGTTGGGATGACAATGTCGTTAATATTCAATTAGGCTTAAATGGAACTGTAAATAGGGCATTAGGGGCGGCTCCAAGTGAGGTGTTGTTGGGCTATCGTGTGACTGGACAAGTCGCGTTTGTCCCGCCGGACATAAGGGATGAAATTAACGTGAGTGAACTTCGACGAAAAGTTAGTGACAGGTACCCGGACTATCAGGCACAACAAAAAGAACAGTTTGATGCAAAACGATGTGCACCAAAGGTCCTTCAAGTCGGAGATTTAGTTTTGTTGAAAATCACATCCACACAAGCTACGGGGTCCAGTCAAAAGTTACGGCCAAAGTGGCGTGGCCCTTTCAAAATTGCAAGGCAACTGGGTAATGACCGTTACGAAGTTCGGGATATTCCTGGCAGTACTAGGTCACAGGTGCCTTATGTGGGTGTGGCTGGAATTGAGAATATCAAGCCTTGGATACAGTTTTAAAATGTAGTTCTTTTTTTTTTAAGTAAGTATTAGTGTACTGGAAATGGCGTGTGGCAACCATATTTAGGTAAGAATATGGACCTGGGCGCTATATGAGTAGGGACGGGCTGGCCTTGTGAATAGGGTTGTAAGTACCCGGTATTCTGGGAGGTTTCTGCGTCCTGGTACTCGCATTTCCAGGTGGGCTAGATTTAGTTTTCTAGCGCGGGCCCATAAGGTTTTTGTCATCCACAAACTGCAGTTGTGTATGACAGTGTTAATATTTAACAATTTGAAAATTTGAACCGTTTATGTACGTACGATAGATATATATTTTTTTATTTATTTTTATTTTATTTTTATTAAATTGGTATACTATGTTTGGGTAATACAATTAATTTTATAGGTTTACTTAAGCGGAAAAATGTTTGTAAGATTAAAAAGATGAAAGCCCGCCCTGATAAATATTTAGTGAAACCCTCCTTGCTCCTTGCAAACGTAAACTTTATTGTCTCTCAACGAATAATATTCTACTATGTTGTTGGACTGGTTTGTAAGTCGTTCTTTTTTTTTTTCTTTACCCTTAGGTTTGGATGGTGGAGTGAGGACACTCCAATGTCAGGATTGGCCGAATGTTATCATCGATTTTTAGTTGTGGGAATTCATGACTAAGCCGGTACTGCTTATGTTATGAGTATCAAATATCACCGATGAAGCAGGACGGGCAGCCTGGGTTTTTGTTGGAGGATGCGGGCGGACTCTCGACTTGAATCTGAATTAGAGTTGTTCTTTTATATTTTATATGGGTGTTTTACTTTTATTATTTTTCTTTTCATATTATAAATTTGTTTGCGAATAAGTGTTTAATTGACAACAATAACAAAAGGGATATGAACACTAGAACCATAGCAAAATCACTTAAAAATAAAATTTTTAAATTTAAATTCATGTGCTCTGTTGTGATGTGGCAAGATATTTTAAGTAAAATAAATGTGGTTAGCAAAATCCTTCAGAGTCCAAAATTTGACATAAAATCTTCACTTGATGCACTTAATAATTTAAAAAATTATTTTATAACCAAACGTTCTGATGAACATTTTCAAGTTTTTTTAAACGAATCGAGAGAGATAGCTACAAAAGCTAACATTGAAGAGGCATTCCCCAGCTTACCTGCCCAACGAATTAAAAGAAAAAAAAAGGCATTTTGAGTATGAAGGAACTGATGAACCTATATTACCTCCTGAATTGTCATTTAAAGCAAATTTTTACTTTAAGATTTTGGATGCTGCCATAACGGCAATTGAAGAACGATTCCAATTACTACAACAACACACAGATAGTTTTAATGTAATATATAGTATAACCAAAATTAAGAATGATGACGAACTTAAAATCAATTGTGAGAAAATGCATCAATCCCTAACAGACATGAACAGCTCAGAGAGTGACATTAGCGCAATCGATTTATATGAAGAAATTAAAGCTATTGAACCATTTTTTTCCACAGAAAAAAGTCCTAGTGATGTTCTTAAATACATTTACGAAAATAATCTTCTATCAACATTTCCACACTTAACTATAATCGTACGTATATTCCTAACGCTACCGGTTACTGTAGCTACGGGTGAGCGGTCGTTCTCAAAACTTAAAATTATTAAAAACTATTTACGATCCTCCATGACGCAAAATAGACTTTCTGCTTTAGCTATGTTATCTATCGAACATAAAGTGTGTGCGACATTGGATACTAAAGACATTGTCAAAAAGTTTTCCGAAACGAAAGCCCTAAAAGTTCGTTTTTAATTACTTTTTATGTTATTAGTTATATTTTATTTTAATGGACGTTTGTATTTAAATTTGGAGACTTCCTCTATTTGACTGTGTTGGATGTTGGATATTACTTTAAAATTTTGAGTAAGTATTTACCTATTTACTGATTACTATTGATACATATGTAAAAAAGTAACTATGCAACTTTTATACATTTCGTTTAATATTAGTATCTAGATGGGAAGGGGGGCGGCAAATATTGAGTTGCACACGGGCGGCCAACACCTTAGCGGCGGCCCTGTCGAGTGCGAAGAAACTGATGAAACTGCTCCCAACTGATAGCACAGTGACAATAAAAAAATGCTTTATGAAAGCCGGATGTATGTGTAATACAGAAAATATGAACGACTTCGAAGAAGAAGATAATATTCCGCTCGCACAACTGTTTCCTCACATTAAGGACACATTTGTAAACTTGAAACAATTTGCCTCTATTGATAACGATTTGCTAACAGAAACTGCAGAATTGACTATCATCGAGTGGGAAGAAACGGATGAAACTACTCCCAACTGACAGCACAGTGACAATAAAAAAATGCTTTAATAAAGCCGAATTTATGTGTAATACAGAAAATATTGACGACTTCGAAGAAGAAGATAATATTCCGCTCGCACAACTGTTTCCTCACATTAAGGACACATTTGTAAACTTGAAACAATTCGCCTCTATTGATAAAGATGTTTAACAGAAAGTGCAGAATTGACTATCATCGAGTGCGAAGAAACGGATGAAACTACTCCCAACTCTGAGACAGAGGAAGAGAAACCTGAACTTGCTCCAGTGCCGAAAATATCAAGCCTATCTGAAGCCTGCGCAAGTTTGAGAGACTTAGAAAACTTTTTTCATAATGTTAACAATTTTGACAAGTCCACAAATATTTCTTAATTGCTATTAAAATGTCAATCTGAATTTTATAAAAAATTTGAAGCAATCATTAATTTCTGATTATTTTAAAAAATAAGAATTTCGCAGCCAACATACTTGTATAATATAATATAATATGTTAGTATGCACGTGCAGTATACAGTGTGTCTCGCTTTTCATGAATACACCCTAGTATCTCAGTTATTAATAATGAGATTTTCTTGAAATCTTGGTGGTAATCGTATGTTGGAAAAATGAAGTATTTGGCATAGTGAACATTTTTATTTACCATTGGCGTGCAATGTTGGTGGGGTAAAAAAGGGTTTTTTTTTTGGAAAAGGATATTAGGGCTTATTTTAGATAACTGTTTCTATCAGATTTAGAATCAGCATCCCCAAAAACCCCTTAATTCATATCAGTTGGCCGGCAAGGTCGCCTGACCTAACAGCCGTTGATTTATTTTTGTGGGGCAGCGTCAAGGTCGATGTTTACAGCACACCAGCAACAACAAGGGAGGACATGATAGAACCGATCCGACAATCATTTGGTAGAATTACCCCATTAAAATTAAGAAATGTGAGGGACTCGTTCTTCAAACGAATTGACGCTTACATTTTGCAAAATGGTAAACACTTTGAACACTTAATGCGTTAATATGTATTGGTTAGTGGTTTTAAATTGGTGAAAGATGTTTTCAAAATTGGAGATTTACATACTTTTCGATAGGTAATAATTTAAGTTTCTTCTGTAAAATTGTTTATAACTACTTAGATATGAATTACACACTAATATATTAAGTTCTCAATTTTTTTGGCAGTAAATTTAAAAATGAATAAGCAAACATCAAAATTGTTCATAATATTAAGGCTTTTTAAGACACAATTTTTTGAAATCATGTTTTCTTCAACAACTTTTTGATGATAAAGGGAATTAAAATATCTTGTCGAAGAAAATGTAAAATACAGGGTGTTTCATTAAAAAAAAACGAAAACTTTTAAATTCATTAAGTTTGGACCAAAATGTTGAACACTCTGTAGTATTTATACCAATTCTAATAACAGTTAGGTGATTTTACATGTTACACCTTTTCTTCCCTAAATTTTAGTAAAAAAATTTGTAAATATTCCATTTTTATGTAAAATTGTTTTTAGCCAAAAATCCATTGAAAAATTTTATTCCTATCTTAACAACGTCGCATTTGATGCTTAAAATTCTTTAATTTAGAATAGAGGACTACCAAAGGCTTCAATATAATAAAAAAAAATAAATGGTGTTCCATTTAAAAAAAAGATGTGTTTGGCCCACCCTGGATTTTTGAGCCAACCTGTATATTTAAAATTATTTTAAAAGGGTGCGCGGAGTTAACCTATACAACTTTTGAATAAAAGTTTTTTTCCTAAGTCGACCGTTAACGAGATATCGTCCACCGGCGCTGCTAGTAGGGTTGATGACTACGTATTTCCGTTCGGATCTCCGTCAAGTCGCAGAACGCCCACTATTCACTTTTGGCAATTTTATGTAATAACAAAGTTGCTATATAAATTACCAGCGAATAACCGTTCCACCATCTAAACCACGCGTGTACGCCCGGAGCTCCCTTACTACGCCGAGCCGCTACAAAATAAATTGTTTTACTATTTAAATAACCCAGGCTGAGGTCGGCAAGCCTACCATGCCATTACATTACACCGCTTTAGGATAGGCAACCAAACATACATATATATAATAATATATTTGAAAACTTCGCACATCGTCAGAAACGGCAACAATATATTTGCCAATAGATTTAAGGTTTGTTGCAACCCGACCGAAAACCGTATCAGTACAGTCCCCCGAACGGTCGCACAACTAATTTACCACCGCAACAGTCGATTGCCAAGCTCAAAGTTTAACTGACAGGCTGGAAATGATCGTTCCCATAGAATAGCGGGTTGGAATAAACCTTTAAAGAAAGTAAGGTTAGTTAGTTAGTTATTGTTATTATTTATGGTTGTTATGCTCGTTAATTATCGGTTGTTTGTAATTATTCTTGAGAGAAAAGGACTGAATTAGTGTAAAATAAGTCAAAGTGAGCGTGGTCTGTTGAAAGACAGAACTTTCGGTTTGGTTTATAGGCTTGTTTAGGATTAGGGCCATTTGGTAAGTGTTTTAAAATTTAAATAAAATATCAGGTTTGGACGCACGCACCACGCAATGACATAAAAAATCAAGTAGAAACTGAGGTAAGAAGGGATCCTAATGATCATATTTATTATATTTTGCATTTTATTTTCAAATCAAAAAGGAAACTATTAAAATCCGTTGTGCGGTTGTACGACAAGTTAAAAGAACTTGATTGAATTGGTAAACAAAAAACATTTTTATATCATAAAAGTAGGAATTTGTTGGAAAATCTGTTGTTAATGCGATCAATCATTTTTTTAATATAGAGAACCAGTTAGAAATGCAAGGCTGATACGCTAATTTTTGTAAATTGGAAAAAATGTATTATTTTAGTCAGGAATAATATATAACAATTTATTGTTAAACACCGTTCCGGGAATTGATTAATTATTGTCGTGTTCACCCACAATCTGTGTGAAATCATGAATAAAGAATATTTGATTCAGATTGATATTGAACCTTTTTGCATAGAAGTAAAAAAAAAAAGAAGTGAAATTAAATAATTTATCATACATGCAAATATTAGAATAGTAGACAAAACCTAAATTTGGGCGTGGTCTATACAAATTCTTGCCTGTGGCGCTACTTTTGCACCTTCGACGTTCTTTAGCCTTCCTTAACATTTTTCCCTCAATTCACGTCTGTCCTGAATTGCCGACCCTGGCTGGCAACTCACACGAGCCGCCGCTCTGCCAGCAACAGTCCTTCAAATTTTCCTCCATGGTGCAGTCATAATTAAATCAGCTTTACTTCCAATATATCAATTATCTGAAGGGGCTGAAGAAAGTAGAAACAATGATATTAAAGTGAGATGCCAACCGAAAATTTTCACGAACTGTTATCAATGTAGATTTGCTTCACAGATTACTTTTACCGTCGGATCTCATAGTGCCAACAATTAGGAAACTTCCACAGTAAAATATTTCTTTCTTGTCTTCAAACGTTCGTACTTTCCGAAGTAAAAAGGGCGTCAAAATTTGTAAAAATATTGGTTTTTCCTAAATTACGTGAAAACCTGCTAATTGATTTTAATGATTTTTTGTATGTAGACTAATACTATAAAATGACGTTTTCTAGTAGTATAGTCACCGGCTGTAAATAAGTGGAAGTGTTATAAAAGTGATATAATACGTCAACATTTCTCCTGATTTTTGTCGAGTGACTGGATGTATTTGGAAGCTAGTTTACTTCCTGAATATTTTTCGTTGGATGAGCTGTTCTCCCAGAACAAAAATATTTACAGTTACCTGCATACATCGATTATTAACAGTAATAATAAAACAAAGTACAACAAAGTTGGAAGTATGTATTAAAAATATTGTAAGAAACTAAGTAAAACGAAAACATTACTTAAGCAAATGTGTAAAATGACCGCCATCTTGCTGAATACACTTTATTAACACCCCTTAAAAAATGATATTGGACCCTATTTAATGTCTCAGTCAATAAATCATGGCGTGTGTTTACCGGAGTCTTGTAAACTTCTGTTTTAATAGCGCCCCACAAAGAGTCACACATATTTAACTCCGGAGAACGTGGTGGCCATTTTACTGGTGCATCATTGCCCCTTCCATTCCATCGGTTGGGATATTGATGGTGTAAGTATTACCGAATGGTAACGGAAAAATGGGGCGGGGCACCATCATGCATATACCACATTTCCCTCCGAAGTAAAAGGGGCAAATTTTCCAGAAGAATTGGTAATGTGTCTTGCAAAAAATTTAAATAAATATTTTCATCCAACCTCTCTGGAATAACCATAGGACGAATAAGGTAGCGATCAATAATACCTGCCCAAATATTTAATTTAAATTGATGCTGATGATGTGCAACTTTAATGGCATGTGGATTTTCATCGGAATAAATATGTTCGTTGTGCAGATTGGTTACTCCAGATCTTGTACAGCACGCCTCGTCAGTAAACAATATTTTTCTACAAAAATTTGGATCACGAATTCTTTTGTTTCTAATAAATTGACAAAATGTAAGCCGCATGGGGGATTAGTCGGTAAAAGTTCCTGGACTTTTTGCACGTGATATGGATGTAACAACTGTTCTTTTAAAACCTCATTGACAATTGTTTTAGGAACATCTAACTCACGTTCTAAGCGACGAGTACTGGTACTTGGTTCTTCTTCTACTCTTTCCAGAATGTTCTCTTCTGTTTTCACAGTTCGAGTTGTTCGCATACGACCCCTGCCTTCAATTTTTTTCTCAAAGCTGCCCGTTTCCCGAAGATGACGCTCGATATTGGCAAATGTTTGGTGGTTTAATATTCGACGGTTAGGAAATCTCTCCATGTAAACCCTAATACTCTGACGCCTATTTCCTTGACAAAACCCGTATACCAGGAGCATGTCAACCTTCTCAGAGTTCGTATAATTTTCCATGTTTAATGGTAAAATGAACTTGTAATTCAAGAATCGTATACTTTAGTCAATTTCATAGACTGGTGACAATTTGTCAATAATTGTCAAATTATTAAATGCCATAGCAACAAGGTCACTAAAAAAATTATTGTCACAGGTAATTTGATTTTAATTTTATCACTTATGTTAATAATTGATGTATGCAGGTAATTGTAAATATTTTTTTTCTGGCTAAACAGCTCATCCAACGAAAAATATTGAAGAGGTAAAATAGCTTCCAAATACATCCAGCCACTCGACAAAAATATCTGGGTTGTCATAACGCCGTTGATATAAAAAATCAGGAGAAATGTTGACGTATTATATCACTTTTATAACACTTCCACTTATTTACAGCCGGTGACTATAGGTACTACTAGAAAACGTCATTTTATAGTATTAGTCTTCATACTAAAAATCATTAAAATCGATTAGCAAATTTTCACGTAATTTAGGAAAAACCAATATTTTTACAAATTTTTGACGCCCTGAACGAGACAATTTTGGATATAGCTAAGTCGGCTTAGATCGACCTATTTTGACGTCAGGAGTCTGTCGTCAAAAGTTGTACACGTATTTTCCGGACACCCTGTATATGTATAGTATTCGATTTTTTGTTTCTGTGGTTAAATCTGAGTAAGTTTTATTAACCATGTCCTATACAGGGTGTTTCATTAAGGTCGAAGAGCGGCCATATCTCGGAAACTATTGGGCATAGAAATTCAGGAAAAAAAAAATTAATGACTAAAGTGGCCATGAGAAAATCCTGGAAATAATTTTTAAGTTCCGCATTTTGCCGCAAGGAAGCGCAATTGAAAAGTAAATTTTTAAATTTTAGATATCTCCGAAAATTGCACGTTAAGATATATTTTTGATAACACCAATAAAAAGCTTGGTCAATTTTGCATAATTTTGGTCCCATGCTTATTGGCGTACCGACTTTAGTAAGAGTGGGGGAAGCTGTTGAATGTGTAATCATTTAAATCGCTGTAACTTATCAACGACTTATCCGATTTTAGCAAACTAAAACTTGTTTGGAAGAGAAATGTAAGTACTTTTAACTATCGTCTTGAGTGGTCCATGATACTTCTCAATAAAAATACAAGAAGGCGCAATTTGCAATAATAACACATTTCTTAACTTTATTCATTTATTTCAAATCATACGGTATAATTATGATACCATAATCGAAAAGTAGATGAAATTTTCTACAAAAAATGTCAAAACCGCAGTTCGATATCTCCATCCGTTTCAGAGTTATTGCCAATAGAATAATTTTTAAAACTTTAAATGAAGAAGCGGTTGTTTTCATAGTTTTGTGATCAAGCATTCCATGACAAAAAATATTTTTAAACTTTATGGTTAGGTAGGTTTGTTTCTCATTATTTCAATGGCCCAGAAACCACTCTAGAATTAATGGCAATCATGGAAAACGTGTCATTTAGGCGTAACTCTAACAATATGATGTGTTTTAAAAAATAAATCTAGATAGCTGTGAAATAAAATCTGAAAGTTTCCATGGAGATAAGACAAATAATGCAAATAGTTGTCAACTAGTTTCATTTTGAAAGGTGTTGACAAAAGTTTATCCGTAATTCATCTTAAACTTCTCGATAGAAAATTGTGATACGTACCTTTCAAAAATGGCTTATACCAATGCCGAAGCTTACAATATGCTGGCCGTATATTTTGAATGTTTTCAAAATGCGCCTATAGCGGAACGCGAATATGCTCTCAGATATCCTGAAGGAAGGCACTATGGCAGAGCAGTATTTCAGCGACTGGCAATATGCGTAAGGCAAACGGGAAGTGTACGACGCATTTCAGTTGCTTTTAGAAGACGTCCAGTAAGAAATGAAGTCAACATTACAAACGTTCTTGCGTACGTAGAGGCCGATCCGCATTTAAGCATAAGAGCAATTTCTTTAGACCTAGGTATAAGTTGTACTGCAGTGTTCCGAATTCTAAGGGGTTTTAAGCTGCATCCCTATCATATAGTTTTACGTCAGGCGCTATCACAAAGTGATTATGACAGACGGCTCAACTATTGCTATTGGCTAAGAGAGATGTGTAACGAGAATCCTTAATTCCTCTCCCACGTGTTATGGACTGATGAAGCCACTTTCAGTAGCTGTGGCAAAGTTAATTTACACAATATGCACTATTGGTCACAGACAAATCCTCACTGGATGCGCGAAGTGGATCACCAAAACAGATGGAGTGTTAACGGGTGGTGCGGAGTATTAGGACACAGAATTATCGGACCGTTTATTTTTAATGATTATCTAAATGGTGAATCTTATTTAAACTTTTTACAAAATTACTTGCATATCCTTTTAGAAGATGTTCCTATTGGCCTAAGAACATCCATGTGGTATCAACATGATGGATGCCCGGCACACTTTTCGCATATGGTCCGTGATTTTTTAGATATTGGATACCCAAATCGCTGGATTGGAAGGGGTAGTTTGTTTGCTTGGCCACCTAGATCCCCGGATTTAACTGTGTTAGATTTTTACTTGTGGGGGCGAATAAAAGACATTGCATATAAAACGCGACCAACCACACGAGACAACATGATTGAGCGAATTGAAAATGCACTAAATTCGATTTCACGAGCTGAAATTGAAACAGCTGTCTCTAGTTCTAGAAAAAGAATTAATCGTTGTATTTTGCACAACGGAGGTCATTTTGAACATTTATAAAGTCTCTCAATTGTTTTCCTAAGAAGCTTTCCATGAATATTGTTTCCTTCAATAGTTTCCGATAATTATTTCAATACTGTTTTATGGCCCGTTGGCCTTGAAACACGCTCCAAATTTTGTATTTTACATGATTTGGACTAGTCCTAAGCCTAGATGAAGTGTAAAGGAAGGCACGGAGTTTGACATTGGAATAATGAGAAACAAACCTACCTAACCATAAAGTTTAAAAATATTTTTTGTCATGGAATGCTTGATCACAAAACTATGAAAACAACCCCTTCTTCATTTAAAGTTTTAAAAATTATTCTATTGGCAATAACTCTGAAACGGATGGAGATATCAAACTGCGGTTTTGACATTTTTCGTAGCAAATTTCATCTACTTTTCGATTATGGTATCATAATTATACCGTATGATTTGAAATAAATGAATAAAGTTAAGAAATGTGTTATTATTGCAAATTGCGCCCTCTTGTATTTTTATTGAGAAGTATCATGGACCACTCAAGACGATAGTTAAAAGTACTTACATTTCTCTTCCAAACAAGTTTTAGTTTGCTAAAATCGGATAAGTGGTTGATAAGTTACAGCGATTTAAATGATTACACATTCAACAGCTTCCCCCACTCTTACTAAAGTCGGTACGCCAATAAGCATGGGACCAAAATTATGCAAAATTGACCAAGCCTTTTAATGGTGTTATCAAAAATATACCTTAACGTGCAATTTTCGGAGATATCTAAAATTTAAAAATTTACTTTTCAATTGCGCCCCCTTGCGGCAAAATGCGGAACTTAAAAATTATTTCCAGGATTTTCCCATGGCCACTTTAGTTATAAATTTTTTTTTCCTGAATTTCTATGCCCAATAGTTTCCGAGATATGGCCGCTCTTCGACCTTAATGAAACACCCTGTATCTATCTCCCATCGTTTCTTAGATATTAATTAGTTTGTTATTTTTTGCCGCCAGAACAGAAATAACAGAAGATCAAATATCGTATGTATCTATGGATCTTACAATCTCAAATTTTCGATATATTTAAACAATATACAGGTTTTTCGGTTGTATAACAAACTTGAAAATTTTTTTATAGAGGTTGCCCAAAAATATGTTTCGGTGTGCCTTTCCCAAAAAATACCCAAAGTCACTTTTTTCAAATGAAATACCCCGTATATTAATAAACCAGATCATAGGGCAGAAAATTCCCAATGAATCAGCATAACATATTTATTCCTATGACTATGTTCAATCGTTTTTGACTTATCCGGATTTCTATTGATAAGAAAATACTACTAAAAATTTAAAATTAATATAAATAGGTTGCCATGACACCATGACAGGTTGGTGCCAGAAACAAAAAATATACATGATATGATAAGTGGGTATTTTTGCAGTGTATTTTTCATACCAAAGTGATTAAAATGGAGAGCAGTTACACAAATGAATTTATTTTAAATTTGTTTTACATTCACGGTGAGTGCCAAAAAATTATGTCAATAACCTGCATAGCAGGGTATATCGGGTATTTCGAAGTGCAGACCCCCTATATCAAAATTTTTTTTTCCCAATCGACTAAGTGAGGTCCCAGCTTGATTTCCCCACTTGCGTTCAACCGACCCGA
Organism: Polydrusus tereticollis; assembly: GCA_963920685.1. Classification (NCBI taxonomy): domain Eukaryota; kingdom Metazoa; phylum Arthropoda; class Insecta; order Coleoptera; family Curculionidae; genus Polydrusus; species Polydrusus tereticollis. Next base: position 25,092,204 of record OY987328.1, read on the forward strand.
GGGGGGGAGGGGGGTAGGGGCCATTGAAAAGTACGGGATATCGGTTTCTCGTGGATTGCTCCGTCAGTTTTGATCCTACCGAAAAAATTGTTCTTTCCAAAAAGCAAGAGCTTGGCAGCTCGTGCAAATCCGAAGTCGATTGGGCAACTTGTTCGCGAAATATAGCGAATTTTCGGTGCGAAAAAAAAATATTTCAATTAGTTTGTTCTTGGCCGGTCGTGCATGTAGGGGGTTCAGTTAAGGTTTTTTAGAAGGGTGTTTTCATGTTTTTTAAGGGCCCGTTGGGGAGGGATGGTGGGACAATTAGGAAGGGAGGGAGAGCGAAAGTTCAAAATTTCTTAAAACCCCGATAACTCGACTCCGAAGAGGCGTAGCGCAAAAAATCAAACTGCGTTTTTTTCGTCTTTTTGCCCGGAATACAATGAACCCTTTCCGTAGCAACGTTCGCGAAAAATCCGCCGCTGGCACGCGAAACAAAAATCTGCAATTTTTTTAAAATGTTTTATTGGCATGAAGGGAAGGATTGGGGGGAACAATTTTTATGTGAAAAGAATCTATCTTTCAGCTTTAATTTTCGCCCTTCAAAATCCCGCTGCGATAATTTTCAAGGGAGATATGGGTGTTTTAGCTTTCGACTCTGTAACGGGCAAACCGAGAGGAGTGGGGGGTTCTTGAGGCGCTAAAAATGAAGCTGAAACATTTGGCTATTTATTTAAAAAAAAAATTTATTCCATTCGGTCCATATTTCGCCCGTCCGCGCGAGTTAAAAGCATGAAAACGAGCTCTAGCGGCGCGTGAGTGTGTCATCACTAATGGGTATAAAAGCACCGTAAGAAATACCGTACAAATTTATTGGCGTACACGCTGAAAGGGCTAAGAAAAATACACCTAAGAAACTATCTATTTGCTCTATACTCCAAGTGGCTATCTCTTATATATATTTCAAGCTATCTTTTTCGGCCAACTTTAAGAAAAAATTCGATCTATTAGTCTCACAATATCGTTTTCAAAACAAATTTTATTTGAAATCCCTATCTTCACCATGATAAAATGCCATGCTATTATGTAAAAACACGTCTTTCGAAATTCCAAAAAAATGACCAAAATCGACCGAATTTCCAAACACTCTGTATCTGAATATAATCTAGAAGGGTCACACAACCTATTCCACCCAATTTCAAATCTCAAATCGCTAAATTCACTTCATAATCTCGTTACAAAAAGTAGTGAAAATGGGACATTTTGACAGATCGAAAATATAATTAATTCTGGTTCAATTTCAAAGCCGCCTATTCAACATTTGCTGGTGTTTTTCGGTTAAATTTTTGGCATGTTTTTCGACATAAATTATCATTTATCTACAACTTGAATGACAAAACTGCCAACTTTATTGGGTTATTCGTGTAGGGAAAATACGAGGCAAGAAAATAAGCAGTAAAACTACCCCCTAAATTTTATTTTGATATTTTTTAAAACCTGTTGAATAAAATTTTTGAAAAAAAATCGTAAATAAATTATTTTAAATACTTAAATATCGGTTGGGAAGCACCATTTAGCGTTTTTTTCAAGCTCTATTATCCCTTCATCATATAAGACCTAAAGAGTTTTAAAAAGTTAGAAACTGAATTTTGTATAAACTTATATGTTGATTGATGTTTAAACAAAACATCGAAGAAAAAAATAATTCAAACTCCTGTAGCTCACTCTGTATAAATATTAAAAAATTTTGCAAATAGCCAATTTATGTAATTTCACGAGCTCTTTCGGGACATGAGATAAAATTTCCAATTTTCACCCCAAAAGCGATAATTGCGTAAAAATAGGGTCAAAAGCAACCATTTTCGATTTTTCTAAAATTCTCCAATTTTTAGTGATTTTAAGACAAAATGAGAGGTTAGATAGATTAAAATATTTGAGTTGGTCAATCCAAATCTTCAAACCGCATTTCGATCAGATTGACGTAATTCAATCTATTAGCCTCCGAACTTACCCGCGCGAGTGCATTTTTTCGACCTAAAGGTGTAAAAAAAAAATATTTCTAAATCCTTTTTCAAAAAAAACTCTCCAGATCGTTTGAAAGATCATCGTCCTCTATATAATACCAAAAATATAATTTCAATCAGTCCACTATTAACGTCAAACGAGTCTCCCAATCACAATCCACATAAATTAGGCACTTAAAACGGTCGCCCTATTTTCGCCAAACACCCGGTAGATTTAATTCGTCGATATTTAGATAGCATTTGTCCTTCAAAAAAAAAAATCTAAAAAGTTTATCGTTCCAGCGTGTACCGTTTCTGAGAAAATGAAAAAAAACGAAAAAAGTGCACTTTTCAAAAGTGGCCCCTTCCCGCTCGCCGCCGCCCCGGCTGACAAACGCGCCCGCTTGGGCTCGTTTTCATGCTTTTATCTCGCGCGGACGGGCGAAATATGGACCGAATGGAATAAATTTCTTTTTTAGGTAAATAGCCAAATATTTCAGCTACATTTTTAGCCCCTCAAGAACCCCCCACTCCTCTCCGTTTCCCCATTACAGAGTCGAAAGTTAGAACACCCATATCTCCCTTGAAAATGATCGCAGCGGGATTTTGAAGGGCGAAAATTAAAGCTGAAAGATAGGGGCTTCTTTTCACATAAAAATTGTTCCCCCCACCCCTTCCCTTCATGCCAATAAAACATTTTGAAAAAATTGCAGATTTTTGTTTCGCGAGCCAGCGGCGGATTTTTCGCGAACGTTGCTACGGAAAGGGTTCATTGTATTCCGGGCAAAAAGACGAAAAAAACGCAGTTTCATTTTTTGCGCTACGCCTCTTCGGAGTCGAGTTATCGGGGTTTTAAGAAATTTTGAACTTTCGCTCTTCCTCCCCTTCTAATTGTCCCACCATCCCTCTCCAGCGGGCCCTTAGAAAACATTAAAACACCCTTCTAAAAAACCTTAACTGAACCCCCTACATGCACGACCGGCCAAGAACAAACTAATTGAAATATTTTTTTTCCGCACCGAAAATTCGCTATATTTCGCGAACAAGTTGACCAATCGACTTTGGATTTGCACGAGCTTACGTGTTCTGCCAAGCTCTTGCTTTTTGGAAAGAACAATTTTTTCGGTAGGATCAAAACTGACGGAGCAATCCACGAAAAACCGATATCCCGTCCTTTTCAATGGCCCCTACCCCCCTCCCCCCCCTCGGATCGGTTGAACGTGAGTGGGAAAATTAAGCTGGGACCTCACTTAGTCGATTGGGAAAAAAAAAAATTTGATATAGCAGGTCTGCACTTCAGGCTCTTTTCTTTGCCGGTTATACCCTACTAGCAGGAGATTTAATGAACTTTATCAAAATTTACCGCCAATGAATCTGCGGAAATTTAGAAGGATTGAACTTAATTATTTTAATATTGCAAGAAATACTGCCCCAGGAGATCAAAACCAACCAGTGACTGGAGATGAACAAAATGAACTAACCGTTTTAGGGTATTTCCATGCCTCTCCTCATGCCTCAATATCCAGCGCCGAGAATGATATAGGAATATATCGCGCTTCAATTTGTAGAATTTTACATAAGTATAATATGCATGATTTGAAATTTATTCCGCTACAAACTTTATAACCAGACGATCCACCAAAACGTCTACATTTTTGCGAAATGATACTAATTATTTGGACTAAGGAATCCAAATTTTCAACTTAGGGGGTGATTCCTTATTATATTCTAAGAGAAAAAGTTTATATGAACATGTGTCCGGGGTTGCCCCGTTTTTGATATACAGGATGTAGAGTTTTAAAGAAAAATCTTTTTTTTATCATTTTTCTAAATAATATCCTTTTCCGGACTTTATTGAAATTCGGTTCCGTTATTCATAATGATAAGGGGCTTAATTAGCCCTAACTAGGTTAAATTTATTAAGTCCAGTGGCGTCCCGGGGAGCACCTTAACGAATATTATTGACAAAAGAATGTACGCCACTGACTTTTCTCTAATTTGGATATTCCTTTTCGGATTTACCAACTAATAATACAACTTTTTTGTTCCTTGAATTGTTTTCGTATCTTGCTTGGTTTTCGAGACAAAAAATAAAAACCACTTTATTGCATGTACAAAAAAATACCTATGTATTTCAAAGTTAATTAAAACATTTAAATTAAAAACAAAATTATTTTTGTAAATAATGATACAAAAAAAATGCAGCAATTAATTAAAGTAAATGTTGAAAATGGCCACCTTCTGATAAAACGCACAATTGCAATCGTCTCACAATTAACTCTGTTACACGTTCAAAAATGCCTGCATTATTTCGTATCGCATTGCAACAATAATTGGAATTCTTAGGTAGTTTTCATCTAGTACAGGCGTCTTGTATACAAGAGGCTTTAGGTGATTCCATAAATAATTGTCTAGAGGATTCAAGTCGGGACTGCGAGCTGGTCAACCTTGGGGACCTGCGCGTCCTATCCACGAATTAGGAAAAGTGTTGTCGAGGTATTAACGAGCAACTAGGCTAAAATGAGCTGGGGCGCCGTCGTGCATGAACCACATATTATTAGTTCTGATTTGTAGAGGTACGTCTTCTAACAGAACGTCAAGTTCTTCAGATAGAAACTGCGTATAGGATTTTCCATTTAATCGAGGTGGTAAAAAGTATAGTCCAAGATAGTTGCCAATTATCCCTGCCCATACATTCGCCGAAAATTGTTTCTGAAAAGGACTGTCTCTAATTTTATGAGGATTATCGTCCTCCCAAAAATGTTCGTTATGAAAATTCATAGGCTTCTCTTGCAAAGAGGTCTCATCAGTAAATAAAATATTTGGTAAAAAATTGTTCTTATTTGCTACTGTATGCAGCAACTACCTACTAAAATCAAACCTTGGCTGAAAATTATGGATTGTTGAGTACAATCTGTCCTTAAGAAACAGTATTTTCAAGATAAAATTCTGTACTACATTTAGTGGCTTTAAGGCATTCTAGTAAAGCCCTCCCCAGACTATGATGAGACATCTGAGAAGCGACACGACAAAAGATTTATATATTTGAACTAGTACATTTGCTTAGTATCTACATATCAAATAAAACTTATGAATCAGGCTTCTAGTTTTGTTCGTTGGGTCTTAAATATGATGATTCCACTTTAGATTTTTGTCTATTGTAATACCAAGATACAAAATTGTGTCTGTTTCTCTTATATTGAAACCTGACTCGGCCAATGTACAATACAATCGAGATCTGGCCTATTTACATCAGTCATTGAAAATGCAATGTAGAATGTCTTGTCAGAATTAAGAGTCAATTTATTTAGATCAACCAGCACTTTACTCTTTCCAACCCTTCAATCACTGTATTTTTTTTTATTATTTTCTTAAGTAGTGTCCTTAAAAAACAACACTGTATCATCGGAGTATGATATTGAGATACCCTCTATGTTAAATTTAGCATCGAATTAATAGTGGGCCATATACAGTGTCACCATTAAAGTCCACACCATATGGAACTTTTTTTTATTAATGAGGTTAGTTAAAATTAAATTTCCGCAATCGTTTTTGCTTCAAATTAGACTAAAAATTATATAATCAAATGTCACCATCTGTCATTCGGTATCTGTCAAAAATTACATTTTAATCAAAAAATGCTGAAAAATGGCATTGTTTTACCGAATTTCAAAAAATTTTATTAGAAAAAGTTGTTTCTAGTACAATTCTTGGCCTAAATACAAAGTTTCAGTTTTCTAGCTCAAAGTTGATTTTTTTGCCATTTTTTCTAATTAACTTTTTTTTTTATTTAATGTAAGTTCGCTTAATGGATATTAAACTATTTGCTTATACCATACTCAATATTTTATTTAGTTTGTATGAGCTTTTTTTTACTAGAATGCCATTTTTTTTCGAAATTTAAAATTAAAGGCAAAAAAATTTGACACAGGTGGTGCAAAGTTATCCTAATTTAAAAATTTTAACAGATAGACGTCAGATATTCCATTTTTTTGATAGTACATACACCTAAGAAGTTTAAAAAACTTATAATAAAATTCCCAGATATCAGATTAGTTCAAAATTTAGACACATTTTCTTTTTATCCACAATAAAATATCAAGACAATTTTGAATTTTATAAGTAGGCTATGGAAAAAAAAACGAATTAGAGTGCCGAATAAATAAAAGAAATGTCATAAATTTGAATATTTTCGCAAGTTATAGTTTTCAGTGTTATCACCAATGTTGTCCATTCAAGAAAAAATAGAAATTGTCTTAATTTGTGGAGAGAATATGCCTCACCGGCAAGTATCTGCCATTTTTAATGAGAGGCATCCAGAAAAAATTTGCAGCATAGCACTGTTTCAAGAATAATGTCAAAATTTAGAGAAACTGGATCTGTTCAAAATAATTTTAAGAAACCTCACGCGGCAAGTAAATACGATGAAGCAGCACAACTTGATGTTTGTTTAACTGTTATTGACCACGGTGAAACTAGTGTAACCAAGATAAGTGATTCAACAGGGTGCAAGAGGGAAAGCGTTAGAAAAATTCTTCAGAATAATCGATTTCGGGCATATAAACCCAAGTTTATAAACACATTAAAAGAACGCGATTTTGATATCCGACTTGATTTTTCGTTTTGGTATCAGGGACAATATGAGGAGAATATTCTTTTTCCATACAAGATATTATGGACAGATGAAGCCACTTTCTCTTCGAATGGTACCGTGAGCTCACAAAATTGCCGATGGTGGTCCCAAGAAAATCCTAACTTCACAATTGAATGTCGCGACCAGTATCATTTTAAAACCAATGTTTGGTGTGGAATTTTGAAAGATGAGCTTATTGGACCATACTTCTTTAGAGTAAACTTAACTGGTGAAAGGTACCTGAATTTTCTTGATAACGAGATTACCGAAGTTTTGGATAACATGCCCTTACACCATAGACATAACTTATGGTATCAGCTTGATGGTGCACCCTACATCAAACTGTAGCAGTGAAAGAACGCATAAACCAATTATTTCAAAACAGAGTTATAGGGCGTGATAGAGAATGTCACTGGCCACCCAGGTCGCCTGACATAACCCCACTAGACTTTTTTCTGTGGGGTTATCTTAAGCAGAAAGTTTATAAGAATCGACCGTTTAGAAATATCGAACATTTGGAACAAACGATAAGACAGTGTTGTGCCGATATAAGACCAAGCTTTTTACAAAATGCTGTCAAAGACGTTTATAGACGGACGGGTGTTTGTATAGAGCGAGAAGGACGTCACACTGAAATGTGAAAGTTATATTGCTTTTGTGTTACCTATTTAAAATGATTAAAGTTCCTTTTTGTTCCTTTTAATAATAATGATAGTTTAAAGTATAAAATAAAATTTGTATCAAATATTTAGATGTATTTGTCATTTGAAAAACGAAACATCTGACGTCTATCTGTTAAAATTTTTAAATTAGGATAACTTTGCACCACCTGTGTCAAATTTTTTTGCCTCTAATTTTAAATTTCGAAAAAAAATGGCATTCTAATAAAAAAAAGCTCATACAAACTAAATAAAATATTGAGTATGGTATAAGCAAATAGTTTAATATCCATTAAGCGAACTTACATTAAATAAAAAAAAAGTTAATAAGAGAAAATGGCAAAAAAATCAACTTTGAGCTAGAAAACTGAAACTTTGTATTTAGGCCAAGAATTGTACTAGAAACAACTTTTTCTAATAAAATTTTTTGAAATTCGGTAAAACAATGCCATTTTTCAGCATTTTTTGATTAAAATGTGATTTTTGACAGATACCGAATGACAGATGGTGACATTTGATTATATAATTTTTAGTCTAATTTGAAGCAAAAACGATTGCCCAAATTTAATTTTAACTAACCTCATTAATAAAAAAAAGTTCCATATGGTGCGGACTTTAATGGTGACACTGTACATGTTGAATTATAAATTAGCAATGAGAACAAGAAAAATTGAATTTGTTATTATTATTTTTATTTCATGTGATACAACGTTTATTCCGATTAAGTATGGAAAATGATTTCATTCAAGTGGCCACCTCGGCTGGCTCGGCAGTAGCACATCCTGGAACACCAATTTTCGAGCACATTATTAACAGTTTGCTGCTCTACTTGAGCGATTTGAGCTTGAATGTTTTGTTTCAAGTGGTCAATTGTTTGAGGATTGTCCGCATAAACTTTATCCTTTAATGCGCCCCAAAGAAGATATCTTCCAATTCCTGCCACAAAAAGTAATTTATCATATCTCGATAGCTGTCGCCATTGACCGTAACGGCGCGTCCAGCCTCATTCTGAAAAAAAAGGGTCCAATCACGCCACCACTCCAAAATCCACACCACACAGTGACTCGATCTGGATGCATGGGCTTCTCTACGACGACGTGTGGATTTTGCGTGCCCCAAATCCTACAGTTTTGTGTGTTGACATACCCGTCAAGGTGAAAATGCGCCTCATCCGAAAAGATTATTTTTCTTGCAAAATCAGGATCATCGTTCAACTTGTTTAAAGCCCATTTAGCGAAGCAAAAACGTTGTTGATGGTCAACTTGCTTCAAGTCCTGAACGAGCTGGACTTTGTACGCATACATACCAAGATATTTGTGCAGAATCCTCCTTAAAGTGGTACGGCGAATGTCGAAATGTTGATTTCTGCGCCGAGTTGATGTTGACGCGTTAAGACGCACACTCTCGGCCAATGACGATAATTTGCTTCATCGTCATTGTTCTCGGCCACAGCAGCGATTGCTTCAGGTGTACGCCTAGGATGAGCATGCGGAACATGTTTCACGTCCACCAGCATTCCAGTTCTGAACACTTTATCGATAAAATTCTGAATTCCTTGGTTTGACGGCGCCTCATTTCTTCCAAATTTTTTACGCAAATCTCGTGCCGTCTCGGCAACCACAGAGCCACACTTAAAGTAAGTTTTCAGTATTTCTAAACGTTGATCCAAATTAAAGCGATACATATTCTGTCAGTGAAAGTTTCAAACTAAACAACTGTCAACAATTCATGGCGCTCAATTCGACAGCGTCATTAATAACACGTACTTTAAAATTCAACATAAAGATGTGTGTTTTATTTGAAAAAAAGTGACTTTTGGTATTTTTTTGGAACTACCCACCGAAACATACTTTTGGGCACCCTGTATCAAATATTTTCCAAGTTTCTTATACAACCGAAATACCTATATACTTTTTAACTATTTCGAAAATTTGAGATCGTTAGATCCATAGATACCTACGATATTTGATTCTTTGCTATTCCTGTTGTGACCGAAAAAAATAACAAGAAAATTAATATCTAAGGAACAATAAAAATTAAAACTAAGATTTCGCCGCAGAATCAAAGAATAAATTTAAAATTTTAAAGCTAGTATCCGGTAGAGGTAAAACTGGCAACGCCGTATTTTCAAAAATATTTTTAGAGGCTAAAATTTGAAATCTATGTCTGATCGCCCTTTCCAAAGTTTCGGCCCGATATCTATATTCGTTTTCTATATTCTCCTAATGCACCACCTAATTTGTGATACCCTGCATATACAATATATCTTGATGTGTTAAATCTTTCAAATGTTGTTAGGATTTTTACGTAAAAAACTGCATAAAAATCCAGGAAAAAAGGCTACATTTTTTATAACAGTTTTTTAGAGATTCTTTCATTAATATACACTAAGTAGACAAATATTCTAAATTATTTCCGCTTTTTGAAAATGTAAATAATAATAATAATAAAATGTATTTTGAGCACTGTTCTCGAGTAAAAAAATTAAGGTTTCACAGATCATGCTCCTGTGCCAATAATGTAATCATAGATTTATAGTTGTCTAATTTGTGCAAAATGCTTCTTTTCTGGCTACTATCTCGACGTCTAAAGCAGAATCGTATCATCTACACTTATTTTATGTATAACTTAAAATATCCCTAAAGAAAAAAGTTCAATGGTGTCCGATCCGGGCATTTTGCTGGCCACTCTATTGGCCCCCTTCCATCAATTCTCCGGCCACATATTTTTGAACATAAGCAAAAAAAAATACTGAGAAAGTTATTAGTTAATTTGAATAACCAATGTATTTATTTTATTACATTCCAAAAGTTAATTAAATCTTACATCGTACCTAATTATGATTAAAATGTAATGTACAATTAAATGATTGCAAATCAGTTTACAAATTACATTGCTTTTAGTATGATAATTTTTAACATGGCAAGCATAGTGATATTTTAGCTGTTCACAAACATAAAAGGTGTACCAAACATAACGAGTCTAAATTATTTCTCAGTGCTCGGGCATGTATCCTACAATAATTAAAAATAAGGCAAAAATGAAGAATATTAAAAATTTAATATTTGTTCTTAATATGTATCTTAAACGGCTTTGTTTTCGAGATTTTACTATTCTGTATTTTTGTCTGTGATATTTACAGGGCGTCCATTTTTCGTTTATTTTAAGGGGTAACTAAAAAATGTGTTAACAAGATTTTTTTTTGAAGATCGAGGGGTGTCCCAAAATGCAAAATTTTCAAAAACCTCCAGTATCTGAAAAACAAAGGGACTGGAAAAAATCTCATTACGGCATCCTTTGTTTCATAGAAAAGTAGCAGAGGGCGAAAACCGCATCCTTCTATGTTTACTATAGTAATGGAGATACCCCGCAAAACCATCGAGAAATGGACACCCTATACATATCCAAGTGCTAGGGAATAACTATACTGACACACCCTGTATATTAAACTGATTCTTCGCACTATGGTGTAAAATACAAATGTCTACGTATACCTACATCTTAAAAACAAAAATCAGTTAAACAACAACTGATATGACTACTTATTAAATAAATGTCAAATTAATATAGGTAATAAGGTAAAAGGGGACCATCTAACGATATACAGGCTGTCCGATATATGGCATAATCTAGGGCGCGTATAGAGGAGGTCAAAAAAAAGTTTCCCTTGCCGGAGACAGATACCCAGGGACTTACTCTTCGGCTCTAATATTTGAACTGACATGTTTAATTTAATGAATTGAATGATAGATATCTTCGGGGTGAAGATTACTCATATTAAACAGGAAAGAAAAATCCAAAATTCTTCACAAATATTTAATAATTCGCTCTACGCGTTTCGGTTTCTTAAACCATTTTCAAGAGCTATCTAAAAAGTTTATTCATATAATAATCTCAATTATAATTCAAAATAATTTGGTGTTACTTACATAATATAAACAAAAACTTTACATTAAGGACACAAACAAGCTCACAATGGCGAGCACAGGTTTACTAACTATATAAAATTGATCAACGGGATAAACCCATAAAAAACATTTAAAAATAAAACACTTAAAAAATAAAACAAAATACACCGAACCAGAGCGACATCTAGATTGCACAAAGAGAGGTTCCATTATTTAAACAATCATTCACTACTTAAACACGTTTACAATTTTCGCCGCTTCCCTATAGTGGGCGTTGACAGGATCGTTCAAACACTCAATTTGATTATTTATCTCTAATTTCGCTATTTCAATGTTTTCTAAAAAATTCAGCTTTAGGCCTTTATTCGCATTATGTAGCATTTTAAAGTTGTCTTTAGTATTAAAACTATGTAAATTCTCCCTTAAATGCAGGCCAAAAGCTGATCTCCTGTCATTAGGCGATTTCTGAGAGTTTAAATGTTCTTTTATTCTAACATTAAAACTACGTCCTGTCTGACCAGCATATTTAGCCGTGCAAGAGTTACAGGACAACAAATACACCCCACTCTTGTCAAGCACGTCAATTGAATCCTTTACTCTCGAGAATAAGCTACGTAAATTGTTTACCGATGGCATAAAATGGCAGCTTTTAACTCTTTGATCCATCGTTTGTTCACCATCCCACTCTTACCTTTGGAATTTGAGAGGGAAAAGAACATCATCTTTCAAATTGCTTATAACAACGGATACAAGATATCACTAATCAATAGTAATAAGAAAAAAATTTAATGGCATGCTTAAGAGGGTGTTGACTGACCCCTTGGATAAGACCATAACATCTTTTCAACCTCCTAGGTATATAAGGCTTACTTTTTTGGGCACTGTTTCTCTGAGACTGGGTAATGTATTGAAGTCTTTAAACAACAATTTTAAAATAGCTTACAAATCGGTAAAAAATTTACGTAGCTTATTCTCGAGAGTAAAGGATTCAATTAACGTGCTTGACAAGAGTGGGGTGTATTTGTTGTCCTGTAACTCTTGCACGGCTAAATATGCTGGTCAGACAGGACGTAGTTTTAATGTTAGAATAAAAGAACATTTAAACTCTCAGAAATCGCCTAATGACAGGAGATCAGCTTTTGGCCTGCATTTAAGAGAGAATTTACATAGTTTTAATACTAAAGACAACTTTAAAATGCTACATAATGCGAAAAAAGGCCTAAAGCTGAATTTTTTAGAAAACATTGAAATAGCGAATTTAGAGATAAATAATCAAATTGAGTGTTTGAACGATCCTGTCAACGCCCACTATAGGGAAGCGGCGAGAATTGTAAACGTGTTTAAGTAGTGAATGATTGTTTAAATAATGGAACCTCTCTTTGTGCAATCTAGATGTCGCTCTGGTTCGGTGTATTTTGTTTTATTTTTTAAGTGTTTTATTTTTAAATGTTTTTTATGGGTTTATCCCGTTGATCAATTTTATATAGTTAGTAAACCTGTGCTCGCCATTGTGAGCTTGTTTGTGTCCTTAATGTAAAGTTTTTGTTTATATTATGTAAGTAACACCAAATTATTTTGAATTATAATTGAGATTATTATATGAATAAACTTTTTAGATAGCTCTTGAAAATGGTTTAAGAAACCGAAACGCGTAGAGCGAATTATTAAATATTTGTGAAGAATTTTGGATTTTTCTTTCCTGTTTAATATTTAATTTAATGAAATTTTAATATTTTATGTAGGCCATAAACACTCATAAAACCATACTACAGTAGATGTTTTACATCGTCAGGGAAGTCAGAAACGAACTTGCCACCACATCAAAATGTTGACAGGTGTAATTTTATGGACACACACTTGGCAATTGTGTTGGAGGCGAAAATAATTTATTCTGATACATTTTCAAATCGACGTTTACCGCACCGTAGAACTTTTGAAAGGGTTCATCGGAGCTTAAGAGAAACAGGTTAAAAGTGAAATAAAAAAATGCGAAAAGTAGCTATTATATGGTTAATCCATATTAGGAAGTTCTTTTGCCGCATCGTGGTGAAGAAGAGTAAGGAAGGAACCCTCAGTTAGAGAAGGAAATTCTGGATAAGAGGGCTGAAAATAATGTAAGAAAACTGTCAGTCCAAGTTCATCCAACAAAGTGGGTTGTTCAGGAGACCATTCCAGAACAACTGCTACATCTTTATCACGTCCAAATGGTACATACCATGTCTCTTGCTGATTATCCTGCAAGAGTCAACTGCACAAATTGGTTTTTGCAACAGTTTAGGCAAGACCATAATCTTACTAGTATTGTTTTGTTCACGGACGAAGCCGGTTCCATCCGAGAAGAAGTAATAAATTGCCACAATCTGCATATCTCGCCTGAAGAAAATCTCCATGCAACAGTACAGACAAAGCACCAACAAAGGTTCATGATTAACATGGGGGCGGGGATTATTGGGAATAATCTCATTGGACCGTTCTTTATTACAGGCAGATTAAGGTGTCATGTATTAGCAATTCTTGCAACAAAACTTAAACTGTGTATTAGAAAATGTGCTCTTAGAAATCAGATGTGGTATATGCACGACGGTGTACCGTCTCATTTTAGCAACTTACTTCGTCAGCACTTATCAAATACTTTTGGTTTTCGATGGATAGGTCGAGGTGGGCCTATTTTATGGCTACCGAGGTCGCCGGACATAACTCCATTGGATTTCCTTCTATGGGACATTTTAAGAGGCTTGTATATTCGACGCCAGTCCACACCAGGAAAGACCTGATAGAACGAATAACACACCATTTCAACGAAATTCGATGGAATCCTGGAATATTGTTTCAAGTACAACGAGAAAACATCCGTCGGCTAAGGAAATGTATAGAGGTACAGGGTGCCCATTTTGAAAATCTGATGAAGTAAACAAGAAGAAACAAATCTTTCACATTTTTACCATTCTTGCGTTTAAGTGATTTCCGAAATGTCGACCCTTTCAATGGCTCCTTCATGCGGCACACTTCGATTTGGAAATGTATCAGAATAAATTCTTCTTGTATCCACACAATTGCTGAGTGCTTGTCCATAAGTTAGATGCATGTGAGCATTAATGAGATGTAGTAATAATGAGAAATGTTATTATTTTAATGCGAATTATTAGTTATGCTGTTATTCGATTAGTTACTGTGTTTAAATAACGTATGTTAATAAACTTGATTATTATCAGTCCTTCTTAAACGTGTTAGAAAAAAAATTATTTTCTTCGAAAACGGCTAATTTTATTAAAACAAATGTAGAGTACCTTTTTTTAAAGAGGAATGACCTGAATATTTAAAAAAATCAGTTTTAGCTTTGTAAAATGACACCTGTCAATATTTTAGGCAAAGGAGTGTGGTGGCAAGTCCGTTCCTGACTTCCCTGACGATGTAAAGCATCTACTGTAGTATGGTTTTATGAGTTTTTATAGTAGCCCCCCCCCCCCAAGTTTAGATCTTTCGATAAAGCTTTCCCCAGATATTTTATTTTTTTCAAATTAACGTTTGCCGTATCTCGACTGCTTTATCTGAAGTCATAAAAAAAAGTGCGCAATAAAAATTGTTCAGAATAGACGAAATAGTTATTTGTTTTACTAGGCAGAAAAGCACAAGATTTAATGCCGCGGCTGGTGTTTCAGCCGAGGCTAGGAAACCAGCCAAGGCATTAAATCTGCTTTTCTGCCGTGAGAAACATAATTTTTTCTCCAAATTTGTTCCAATTTCACACAAAATCGTCTTTTTTATATTTATTACTTGCGTTTCATTATCAATATCATTTGATAAGGTCTGGCATGATGACCTCTTGTTGAAATTGATAAGACTCGGAGCTCCGAACAACTTAATCAAGGTGGTAGCTTCTTTTTTGGAGAATAGAAGTTTTGCTGTCTCGTCAGAGAATGCACTTTCCTTGAATAAACACATCAGGGCGGGAGTACCGCAAGGTTCACCTCTCTCTCCGATGCCGTATAACATTTATACTCATGACATTCCGCGCGATAGATTTACGCAGCTCTATCTTTTCGCTGACGATACCGCAATCACTTCAACTACCAAACAGCCGCGACTTGTCGTCAGCCGGATGCAGCGCCACATAATCAAGCTAGAGAAATGGCTGTCGGATTGGAAGATTCGCTTGAATCCCTCTAAGACGAAGGCTATTTATTTTTCGAAAAGCAATGTTAGTAGGCCTGAGACAAGGCTTCGTGTCAACGGAGTCCAGGTGAACTGGTGCCAGGAGGTAAAATACCTGGGACCTATATTTGATCAACGACTGAACTGGAGGCGCAATTCAATTAATAGAGTGAAACTGGCATTGCATCAATTACGTTCTATCTATCCCCTGCTTCACAGGCGGAGTAGACTTGGTAATAGGACTAAGGTCAACCTCTACAAGGTGTTAGTCAGGCCGGTTCTCACTTATGGTGCACCTTATTGGTGCAACATAAGCAGAACGGAGCTTAATAAGATCCAGGTAATACAAAATAGGGCACTAAAAATTATTGCGGATGTACCCAGGTACACGATGAATCGCATACTTCATCAAGACTTTCGTATGCAGACAATAAATGAATTTTTCACAAAAATTATTACAGACGTACGGACGTATCGACAAACCCATTAATCACGGACTCCCACGCGAGATCTAGACCAAACAGTACGTACAAACTACCGAAAGACTGGCTCCCTGTTGGTCCAATCCCATAGTAGAGAGGCACTAATAGTAGTGAGGCACTATCAATCAACCACCAATCACCCAATCAATTCACAATCAATGGAATAGGCGCCAAAATTTTGCAGTATAAAAACTTTTTAAATCAAACAAGCAGAAATACGAATATTCAAGGCAAAAGTCAATTTCAAAATTTCTACAAGTGATAAAACCTAAACAGTTTGCGAAGATCCAATTGAAGTCGCAGGAAAATTCCTAACTTAAAAAAAAACAGAGATCCCAAGTATATTATCAATATCCAAATAATGCAATTATTTTAATAAAGGTAACTGTCTCTTTGTTACTATGTTTACCGCTGATGACGTTTGTTGAATTGTTTGTGTTTACTTTAATGTCATTGTCAATTTTAAGAAATTGTCAAGTAACTGTTCGAAATTGATCTAATTGAAAGAGGATGAGTTATTAACATTAACAATACCTGACCTAAGAGACCAGGTGCGAGATGTGGAATTGAATCTATTACCGGCTAAGTCAAGAACTGTATATTATTTCACATAGGTACAGCAAATTCATGGAATATAGACAGAAGAAAAATGTAGGATCTTCCTCTGAAAATGTGCTGATTGCCTAGCTTTTCGATCTTTCAAAGAGAATGAAGCCTTCAACTTAATGGTCTATCTATTTGATGTTGAAAGCTACTCTGAACATGAAAAATAACATTGATTTGGCAAAATATCTAAAGCTACGAACTTCTTTGAAACGGCGGTCAGATGGTTTTCATGCAAAAAAATCCCTAGTTTTTCGAAGAGAAAAAATCGAAAAATTTTTATCAGAGGCCCCAAATGAACTGTATTTAAGCACGAAGGTAGGAATATACTGAAAATTATCTATTATTGATTAAATAACTATTTTCTAATTTATATTTTAGGTTGTTGCAGTCGCTGGGGCTTGTAGATGTAATGAGCTTTTGCAAATGAAAACGGATGATATAAATGATATGGGCGACAAATTGCTACTTATGCTACCAAATACTAATATCAAAAGTGACGGAATATTTAAGCGTCTACAGAACATATGCAGTATCCAGTTCCTCCAATTTGAATAATCGGCGTTTCTTCTATAATTATGCGGACGGTGAAGCACATTAACAATTCATTGCCATTCACAAGTTCGGTAAATGCCAGAAGAAATTGCTACTTTTTTGAAACTAGCCCATGCGAAAGAGTATACTGGGCACTGCTTTCGCAGAACTTCGGCAACGTTTCTGGTGCATTCTGGTGGGGACATAAAAATGTTGAAGCAACATGGGGGATGGAAGTCTTGCGCGGTTGCGGAGGGCTATATCGAGGACTCGCTAGTCAATAAGTCGAACATCGGCAATAATAGTATATTACAATACAAGTACGGTAGGTATGTCTCGACCGCACGTGCGTGATGTTTAACAAAACGAGCCGAAGGCGAGTTTGGTAAATCACGCAAATGCGGTAAAGACACCTACTGTAAGTGTATTGTACGATATTTTATCTACAAGCATGTTTTAGGGCACCAATATTAAAAACTCTAAAAGAGCACTGTTTTAATTTACCCCGTAGGTGCCTCGTAAGTCGTTATCAACAATGCGTTAACATCAGGTTGCTAGGGAAATAAATTATAGAAATTTAATAGTTGGCTTTTATATGACAGATGTAAAACTTGACAACGGAATAAACGATAATTATTTTTGTAACAATTTCGTGAAAGTGTGTTTTACGTCCTTTAAATGGAAGTCAGTAGCAGCAGTGATGATAAAATTCCGAAGGAAGTTCTGGACATTGCTAAAGCAGCTACCCTTAATTTATTGCCGGATAAATCACGGCCTAGATATGAGAAGGAATATGGGCTCTTCATGGACTGGTGTTCATCAAAGAAAGTTAAAGCAATTAGTGAAGATGTGATGCTTGCCTATTTTGTGGAATATTTCCCTCATATGTTAAAGTTCCCATAAGAGAAATGCAATTTTCGCAAAATTACAGCGACTATTTCCCTCATATACTGTAACTACAATGCGCTTTTCACTTGATTTTCGGTGAAAATCAGCCCTCGGTCGCGATTGAGCTGAAAATTGCACTCTTCTGGTTTTTCATTGTTGGTTACCTACGAGAATAACCGTCACTGTCACAACAAGTTGAAATTTCTGCTTTGACAATTTCGCGTCAATTTATCAAAATGATTCGTTTCGGAGCATTTTCCTTGAACGACATATCTGAAAATATCGGAAAAAGCGTGTCAGACAACACAAAAAGATCAAAAGCTTACATCTGGGGACAATTTACTGCCTTCTGCAGTGAAAGAAAATACCAATTGTGTTTTCAATTGTAATACTTTGTATTGCTCGAAATAAAAATGTTGTTTTATATTTCTGCACCTACTAGTTTTTCATTCCGGAAATAGTCTAAAAAATATATTTCGTCCATGTAAAATGGCTTGATAATCATGCACTCAGATTTGTTGCCCTAAAGAAACAGCTTGAATGCATTTTTATTGTTATTTACCAAAAAGTGCCCGACCGAAGGGAGCTGTTTCTAGGGCAACAAACCTTCATGCATGATTTTCAGCAATTTTACATGCACTTAACATATTACTATTGAAAACAGCACTGCCAGAAATCGAAAATTGCATCGCAAGTTTATATTGTTGACGAAACGTCAAAGCGGGATTTTATTGTTAACAAACGTCAAAAAATGTAATATTCTGACAATTAACGTCATCTTATTGAGTGACAGCAGACAAAAAAGTCAATGTCAACGAATGTTTTCCTTTCATTTTGTCAAGAATTGTTAATAACTATTGCATTGGGATAACCCGTGGCAACGTAAATTTTTTTGTTTTTTTGTAAACAACGCTATTGAACTTTTCCGTAGACGTATTTTACTACAAAAGACTATAAAGATTATACTGTCAAAACTATATGGAATGTTACCGCTAAATTGTTGATGAATAAGTATCACAGAAATTACAATATTATTTTCAACCCATTCAGTGACATTTAGTTCAAATCATCCCGTGATGCCAAAAATGCTAAGCGGAAACAACTACAGCAGGAGCCGGAAAAAAGAAAACAAAGCTCAGTTTTTCTAAAGCACGACGAATTCATCAAAATAGTAGAGACTTGCGACGAGGAAACCCCCGACGGTTTGCAAAAAAAGATGTTTTTTGTTTTATCCTACGAGCTGGTCTGGCGTGGAGGAGAAGGCCCAAGGTGTTTAACAAACTATCTTAAAGAAGAACTGGATCACGCGGGTCAGAAGACGGGACGAATAGAGTACAATCCGCTTTTTACCAAGACTACTCAAGGAGGAGATAAGCCCTGCGCATCCTCGAAATGGTTGGTCAGGAATAAAGTAAACCCGAACATCTGCCCTATCCGACTATATAAGAAATTCATGCAGAAAAGGCAAGCAATAAAATGCGAGCGACTTTTTCTCACCGTGAATCCTTTCTGGCAATCAGGAAAATGGTACAAAAGCATACCGGTTGGACGAAATTTGATGAATAAATGGACCTCTACACAAGCGGAAAAGTCAGGCCCCACCAATAAAAATATCAAACTGACGAATCATAGCTTACGAGCAACCGCCGTATCAAAACTTGCCAAAAAAGGTGTTGGAGAACAACAGTTAATTAAACTAAGTGGACACTCAAATACCAAGTTACTGACGCCTTACATTCAGATGGATGAGAACCACCATATGCTTTTGATTGAAAAAATGCGGGACAATGACCAACCGTCAACCGTGCTCAAGAGAGTCCCCCGCCGAAATAAGCTCTCGCTCGTTGACTGCATCAACCACCATGTCTACGAATTCAAAGCAAAATATTGTTAATTACAATAATTGTACTTTTCATTGCAATTCTTGTAATTTTTAAGCATTTTAATTTTATTGTTAGTATTTTCTTGTAAATAAAATATTTAAATTTACTTGATTCGAGTTCTTAATTAATTTGGGAAATATTTAAATAAATTACACTCGTGCATAAAAATAACCAGATAATGTTTTTATTCAATGTGTTTTTTTTACAAATTGCAATCGTTTGTTTTCATATTTCGCGAAAATATGAAAACAAACTCTTGCAATTATAAAAAAACACATTTTATTCAAAAATTATCGGTAATTTTGATGCACTTGTGCACTTACCCCCGATAAATTTAAGGACAGTAAATCATCCTCTTTATGGAGTTATTACTCAATGCTCAGATACTCAGATCTACTATAAGTATCAAAAATAATGTCGACATAAGCAGGTATGCAAAACTGATGGCATATTTGAAAAGGAAGTCTGTGGGATACAAAGCTAAGAAATCAAAGGCATTCTCTAAGAATGAGGTTGTAAAATTCCTTGTTACGGCACCAGATGAGGAGTTTTTATTAATGAAGGTACTTAATTGCGATTTTTTTTAAATCTACTTTTAAATAACAACTTATTTGCTTGTTTCAGCTGGTACTCATTGTGGGCATCGCTGGGGCATGTCGCCGAGTGAAGTTATGTAAAATGAAAATTGGAGATATATTAAGGAATTTGAAACCCACCTTGTTATAACTGTCCCGGATACAAAGACACATGTAGATCGACAGTTCGTGGTTTACGTGGAAGGATTTTCATCAGAAATTAATAATATTTCAATTTTCGAGAAGTATAGAGCCTTAGACCCGATCATACTGCCCATACACGGTTATTTATTGCATATAAAAAAGGAAGATGCACTATCCAACCACTGGGTATAAATACTTTTGGAAAAATACCTTCTCAAATTGCATCATATTTTAAGTTGTCCAGTCCCAAAGAATATACGGGACATTGTTATCGAAGGACGTCAGCGACATTATTAGTAGATGCTGGCGGGGATATCATGAGTTTAAAAAGACATGGTGAATGGAAGTCCTCCAGTGTTGCGGAGGGCTATATTGAAAGTTCGGTGCAAAATAAAATAGGAATTGCAAAGCAAATAAATGGTGTAGAAGAATATGCAGAGAGAACCTCATGTTTTACTTAATCTGTAAAGTTCAATTCTTGTGTCTCATCGGATAGTAAAACACTTCCTTCATCGATATCGTTTTGAAATGTTACAAATTCTACAATTAATATTAATATTTCTTAATTTATAAGTTTGGATTAGTTTAGAAATTTAAATATGCAAGTATTTGTTATACATATAATGTTTAATAGAGTTTCATATAAAAATAAAAAATACACTTGAATAATATAAAAACTTGTTTTTATAGTATGCAGGTAGGTAAGTAATTACTTACCGCACGCTTGTAGATAAAATATTTTCAAGCGTTTCTGGAGTATCAAGTAGTGTGAATAATAATATTGTTAATTTTACGAAAAAGGAGGAAAGTGGAGAGAGTTTAATTGTATTACATAATTATTGTTCATATGTCACCATAAATATTTCTAATAAGTAAAAATGTCCTGTTATAGTTTGTAGTTGTAATATAATAAAACCAGTTTTGTGTAATTGTTTTTTTAAAACTCCATTATTTTGTGTTTCGCATAGCAATGAACTTTTTCTGCCTAGGCAGTAAAAATACACCTTTAAAGCCTGTCAGGTGTCATTAAAAATGCGCTTTTAATGACATTTGAAGAAAAAATGTATTTGCAAGTATTTTCAATATACTTTATCTAAGCAAATTTTAAATAAACCCAATGTTTGACTAACTTATATACTTTCTTATACTTCAATTTTCGAGATACAGCCGCTTACCTCACTTAGTTGACCACCCTGTACAATGGGATTCTTAGAATTTACCATCGGCGTCGGTATGAAATTTTTCTTGATTCCTTTATGATATTTTTCATGTAATCTATAATTTTATTTATTTTATTTCAACTTTTTCTGCTAAAGGGGTATCTGGTGTTATTTTGCGGAATGTGAGACAATACTTAATATATCTGACAGATGATAGACTTTTCATTTAATGGAATGGAAAGCAGGTGTACTTCTACCCATTAAAAAAATTCAAGGTGATGACTGATGGCCATATCTTAAAAAAGCCTTAAATAGGCCACCCGTTAGCATAATAAAATTAGATGACCCCCTTAGAACCATTAAACAGTACACCTTCTTCTAAAAGGTTTTTTATATTTTCGGGTTTTTCGGAAAGTTCGTGAAAATAGGGCACCTCTTAAGAGAAAACATACGCGCATAGGGAACTTGCACATTGTTTTTTATTGTATAAATATGCTTAGTTACATTAAAAAATACGATATGCAAAATATGGCGCCTTAAAATATA
This sequence comes from Polydrusus tereticollis, assembly GCA_963920685.1. NCBI lineage: Eukaryota > Metazoa > Arthropoda > Insecta > Coleoptera > Curculionidae > Polydrusus > Polydrusus tereticollis. The sequence goes on from OY987328.1 coordinate 25,114,353, forward strand.
TCACTAATTAATTATATTAAAAATCGACGCCCCGGCAAATAATTTACACGGGAAGCAGCGTGATGTCACGTGTCACTAAATCGAGATAATTTAAATTGACAATTATATGAATAACGTTAATTTGGTAGTAGTAGTAGTAGGTAACCACCGTAACAACTGTTGAAGAGTTGAAGATATATATATAATTTAACAGATTCTTTTAGTAAGCTTTGGTGAATGCACTGAGAAACATCGGGGTACGTGACCATGAAGCAAGAGCTAGGACCAACATATTACCAGAACATCACAGATAGTGTTTCCATTGATGAAGTTCGAAGAGTAAAGGCAGTTAAATATGTGTATCTCATTATTTTAAATGAGTCGTAAATAGTGAGTAGGAGTTTACCTCGATATTCACCTATGAAATAATAAGATAATTTACTAACTAATTAAATAGGTAACAATTTACTTTTAAACCGCCCAAAGAGTTTTTTGTTTTTTACGCATAATTGATTTCATTACCTACTTCGTACCCAATATTTACAGACCAATATTAATTTATCATGACTACGGAGTACTACCACTACTATTACAAGATACACAAACTTATCTGCCTTTACTTGGCGAATTTGCTCCAAGTGAAAAACTTTCCGTGTTAACAACTTAGAACATATCTACCTACATTCAATAAATTATCAAACTGTTACCCTTTAAACCCGTAAAAAAACCGTAAAACGTCCCGGCGCGTTCTCAATCGCGTGCACTGAACTCAGTAGAAAAAACAAAGTTAATTGCCGACCGATCTAGAAATGTCCCTGGCATGCGTGATTTCTCGGAACTGTGGCTCATGCGCAGTACGTCGGATTTTTACGATTTTTTGATATTTAACATTTAGGCTGTGCAGAGCCGGTCGTCACTTAATTCTTTACTTACACAGTGTTTAGCTTGTTTATTGTGAGATTTTTTAGTTTTATTTTGAGTGATTTCTCAGTTCCTTATTGTACTTTGTGGAACTTTCGTTAAAGACTTATTACTAGATACGACTTTTATAAATACACTCAGTTCCAAAAAAAGTGACGCACCTAATTTTTGTTGCAACTTTGAAGCTTTGTCATTTCTGAACGAATGAACCGATATTTATTATCTTTCCATTTGTTGGTAGGTAATTCCGTTACCTTTACCTAAGAAAAAAATAAACTGGTAGACATTTTTTTCAAAGCCCCCTGAATGATAGTGGAAAAACTCAAGCCATGTTATTTTCTTAATTTTTGACTCACCCTGTGCATTAATCAAGTAACTGTATAGAAAGCGCTTACACTCTATATGAAAGTCGCTTCTTTTACGAGCATTTTGATTTTTTTTTCATTAATTTATCTCTAAAATTGTCCGAATTACAGCTTTTTTGCTGAAACCTTACGTTTATCCCACAAATGTAATTTATTGTAGGGTCACATTGCCTTTAAAAAAATAATTGCCCTTGCCATGGCAATTACTCCATATTTGACCCTTTGTCGTTGTGTCATTAAAAAAGTCAATGTCATTATAAAAGTTTTAGTGGCTAAAATTACATAAAATGCCTCAAATAAGTTCAGAACAAGTAGCAGCATTAGTTAAAGTCAAATCTGGTCTTATCTGGCGGGTTTACGATTTAACAAAGACATACTTTCAATTTTTCTTTTCTTTTATTGCGTTTAATCATACTAACCAAATAAAATCCGTCAGACAAATATGACAGACTTATGCAATTTTGGCATGAAAGAAAAGGATAGGTATTTTATTTAATTTTCAGCGATTCACAAAAGTTTGTACCTGCCCGAGTACCTGCCACCTTCGTCTTGATTTAAAGATGTCAGTTTTGTGACTTTGACAGTTTGTGACAAAATGAAAAAATTTTCTGGGTTTTTGCATCCCCAAGCAAAAAAAATGGTACTTAATCTGATAAGCTATTTCGAAAATGCAAGAAAAAGTGGAAACTCGCCAACCAATATTCAGGAAACAGCAGCCAAAGCTCTGGGAATTAGTTTAAGGGCTGTGCAGAGAATTGCGCATAAAAAAAATCATAACATAATACCCAAGAATACTAAAAAATGTAAACGAAGAAAGCCAAAGACTGAGGATTTAAGCGAAAATATTAAAATGGGAGTTCGAAATGTGATTTACGATTTATACAGATCAAAAACCAATGTAACTCTTCCAGTTTTACAAGAAACATTAAAAATTCGGGGTGTTTTGGAAATTGGACTTGAAGCGCTATCAAAATTAATAAAAAAGTTAGGTTTTCGCTATAAAAAAAGACTGTAACCGAAGATTTTTATGTGAGCAGCCACAGATAGTGAGTCAGCGTGTTCAGTTTTTAAAAAATTATACGGAGAATTACAAATCGAAATTTAGAAAAGTGGTATTTTTAGACGAAACGTGGATATTTTCAAATGGAAGTGGTTCAAAATCTTGGCAAGATGATTCTGTGAATAGCGTGAAAAGGAAAAAGGGATGTGGCACGGGAAAGCGGTTCATTATTTTACATGCTGGTTCTGTAACAGGATATGTTCCAGGTGCAAGCTTAATTTTTTCTTCAACATCAAAAAGTGCTGACTATCATGATAACATGAATTGCGAAATGTGGTTAAAAGTTCAATTGATACCAAATTTGGATTCTGCGTCTTTAATTGTATTAGATAATGCATCATATCATTCAAGAATTTTAAATAAACAGCCTACTTAATTTTGGAGGAAAAATGATAATTATGAGTGGCTTGAAAAATACAACCAAAATCCTTCACCAAATATGCTTAAATCGGAACTCCTATCAATGGCAAAGTCTCTTAAAAAACCAAGAATATACGCGGTAGATAAAATATTGCGTGAATATGGCCATAAGGTTCTACGACTGCCGCCATATCATTGCCAGTTTAACGCAATAGAATTAATATGGGCCGGGGCAAAGTCTTATTATGAAAAACATGTAGGTGATGGTCTTAAATCCGACCAAGTACAAATAGTTTGGCAAGATTCTTTGGATTATATTACACAAGAGTACTGGAAGAAATCAGTGGAACATACAGAAATAATTATAAGGGATTGGTGGGATCGAGAACAAGTACTAGATGTCGAAGTAGCGCCAATGATAATTGCTCCATTCGAAGACGACTCAGACGACGAGGACTTTTCAGATTTTATAAGTGACGATGACAGTTTTTAGTCTATAATTAGTTTATAAACGGTTTTCTTTGTTTACATTTTTTAGTATTCTTCGGTATTATATTATGCTTTCTTTCATGCACATTATTCTGCACAGACCTTAAACTAATTCCCAGTGCTTTCGCTACGGTTTCCTGCATATTGGTTGGCCAATTTCCACTTTTTCTTTCATTTTCGAACGTCTATGGCCTCATTAAACATTTCTTTAGAAAAAATGCACGTTAATACATAAAGATTCGCCACCCCTGTACTATTATGTACATAATTTTTGCAAAAATAATAATATTATATCTGGCTACCTTCACGACTTCACGACAGTTAAAATAATAAAACTATGTATCTTTTCTCCGGGTATATTGATACCTACATAGTCTCACAGCATTTTGATATAAGCTGTGGAATTTTCGAATTGATTTATATGATCCGTGACCTTTGGACAAGCATTTTGAGACCGGTTTAGACTTTATACGTTTCTTTCTCCTACTTATTTTTAGCGGGGCGCTTATTGGCTTAACAGGGGCAAAATACGTGTAAAATAAATTTGGGATTTGATACCTCACCGGCTCTAGTAGCTTTTTCTCGTTGACTTTTGAAGTAGGTAACCTATTAAATTGAAAATATTTTTTAGCTTGATATTACACAACAAAAATTTAGCCAATGTGTAATTTGATTTTTTTTTATATCTAATTTATTATTATCTGCTGAAATAAACTAAAATTTGTTTAATTTATTTAACATTTCATGGACATTTTTGGTGGTCGCTAGTCAGGGGTTTTACTGTATATTGTTTATCTAATTTTCCACCATCATTTTGGTTATTAAATTTGTTAAATGTAAAACTATTGTGTTAACCGTCTGCAATAATACGAACGCACCCCTGAGAAATTAATTTTGGAACGAGACCCGTCATTTTTATTATGACTGATAGTTTCAAGTTAACGGTTAACCTATTAACATTCAATTTTATGGAAAATCAGCTGTCCATATATGGCCATATTGGTTTTTATTTACAACATTTTGATGAGCTCTGGAATTTTCGAATTGATTCATATAATCGGTGACCTTTGGACCCGCCAGATAAGACCAGATTTGACTTTACTTTAGTTAACGATGGGCGTAGTAAACGTTACGCCGCTCGTGCAGTGGGTGTCCATGAAGCAACTGCTCGTAGAGCAATCCACAAGTACGAACAAACAGGAAGCACTGCTCGAAGGGTTGGCTCTAGTCGCCCTCGAAAAACTTCTCCAAGAGATGATCGCTTCTTGAGATTGAAATGGTCGAATGTCTTGTTTACGGATGAATCACGGTTTTGCCTTAACATGGTGGATGGAAGGAAAAGAGTATGGAAAAGGACAGGTGAAAGGTTTAATCAGAATTTAATAACAGAATGTGAAAGTTATAATGGTGGGTCGGTTATGGTGTGGGGAGGGATTTCAATGAATGGAAAGACACCCCTCCATGTTTTTCCATTGAGGCAGTCGATGACAGCGCTAATCTATATTGACATTATACAGTAGTATGTCTTCTTACCTCATGCAGAGTTAGTGGGCAATAATTTTATATTGATGCAGGATAATGCCCGACCACACACCGCAGCAATTGTTCGAAACTTCTTAGAAGCTACGGAAAGCACCACATTACAGTGGCCTGCCAGAAGCCCCAATATGAACCCTATAGAACATTTGTAGGACGAACTAGGGAGAAAGGTACGTTCTCGCCAGAGGCCTGCTGAAAATCTCGCAGAATTAGCATATGCATTAGTGGAAGAATGGAATCGTATACGAATGGAAACGATAGGAAACCTAATTTCTAGTATGCCGCGTAGATTAGAAGCTCTTAGAGTTGCTAGGGGAGGCAATACACGGTATTAATCAGTTATCCTAGTTTATAATTTTGTGTTTAATAAAAATGTTTTTAAAATTCGTATCTGTTAAAAACTGTTTCTCGATAAATTCATAAAGTTGGTAATATGCAAGGTTTCAGCAAAAAAGCTGTAATTCGGACAATTTTAGAGATAAATTAATTAATGAACAAAAAATCAAACTGCTCGTAAAAGAAGCGACTTTCATATAGAGTGTAAGCGCTTCCTATACATTTACCTGATTAACGCACAGGGTGAGTCAAAAATTAAAAAAATAACATGGCGTGAGTTTTTCCACTATCATTCAGGGGGCCTTAAAAAAATGTCTACCAGTTTAATTTTTTCTTAAAGGTAACGGACTTACCTACCAACAAATGGAAAGATAATAAAAATCGGTTCATTTGTTCAGAAATTACAAAACTTCAAATTTGCAACAAAAGATTGGTTCGGCACTTTTTTTTTGGAACTCAATTTAGTTTAGGTTTATTTAGATTATAGTGCGGTACCTTTTAGTGTTTAAAGTTCGTGATGAGAAACAAATGTGTGGTGTTGCTTTGCAACAATTGTTTTTCAACGATCCAAATTCAGTTCTTTAGGTAAGTACCTAACCTAGGCTACTTAAAATAATTTTAAAATTGTATCCCTACATAGCATTTACATTACATTGCTTTTAGTGTTAAACTAACTTATGTCGTAAGAGATTTGATTTACTTAGAGAATCAAAGGATCTAAAGTCTTGCGTGAGTTATCCTGTTATAGTAAAAAATTGCTTTCCTAAACATTGTTGCTTGTCAAAGTTACATCATTTTAATGTTTCGCCTAAAATGTAATGTAGAGACTTAAATAATATGTACTTATGTACACATATAAATACATGTTTGCAGATTGACCGCAGCACAACATGATGCATGGTGAAGAGCTCTAGGAAGAAACCCTAATTTAGAACATCTCAGTGATGGGAATCGTGTTTGAAGAGTGCATTTTTCCCAGGATGATATTATAATTAAAACTTATAGGGCATACTTAAAACTAGGTGCTATTCCAACCAAGCAATAGGGCCCTTGTAAACCTGTAGCTGCACTTCACAATACACCTTCAATGACACTTAGTAGGTAAGAAACTCATATGACTTATTTAAGGCTTCTTATAGTAAGTATCTGTCTTTGGTGTAAAACATGTTGTTGCAGTTTTTTGTCCAAGAATTTAACATTTTTATAGCTTCGAAATAATATAATTCCAGAAAGACTTTGAGTCTGAAAAAAAGTACTTAGTTATCTACTTGTTCTTTCTTATTGTAGACTGTAGACTTTATCCATTTAAATGGGCAGTAGTATGTGTATGAAACTGCAAACATAACATAAATAACAAGGTATAAAACCTATCTAATAAATAAATGCTAACCTACTCCGACTGATCTGAAGGAAGTAATATTGTTTAATAGTATATTATTAACCAAGGTTTAGACAGCCATCATTATTGCCCGAGCGGCGAGTTTAAATCACGAGGAGCGAAGCGACGAGGGATTTAAGACGCGAGGGCTATAATAAGCTGTCTAAACCGTGGTTAATATATTATTTTTTCCACTACTACAAACTTTTATATGACATTTATCTTAATAGTATTAATAATTATAAAAAATTATAGGTAGGTATAAGTATATTTTTTAATCAAGTTACCTGCGCTTTGGAATTGGCAAAATATTTTGTTGTTTTGTCAGGTGGCTTTGTCAATGTCAATTTGTGTTCATTTGTGTCATCAGATTTCACGAGTTTTGCGTTTTTTTAAAAAATGAGCGAAGAAAATGTTAGTGATAATATTATGTGTACACCTCCCGAATTAAGGATGGAAGCAGAAAAAATGTTGATTGTATCGATATTTTACAATATCAAGTAATCTAATATGTATTGATAATTATCTGGTTGCCTAACCACAATGAATTGATGTTGAAGAATTAAAAAATCAAGTTACCTGCGTTCAAACAAAATTCGGTTAAGGTCAAAGATCGGTCAATAATGGATTTCAATGGCTTATTATTGACCATGGTCAATAATGACTTATAAGGTAGAGAAAAACGATTTCTAGCGTTAATAATCGGTCAATAATGGCGATGTTATAGGTTAGTAGTGGAAAAAAGTTATTTTATGTTCCTAACATTATAGTTTTGTACTTTGTACAGGGTTATCCAACCAAGACTAGACAAGGCGATTTTTTGACTTTTCCTGTACTTTTATAAAAAAACTGAAATAGCCATCTTAAGTCATTTTCTCCCGCGAATTCGAATATCTTCAGCAAAAAACAATTGAACATCAAACAAAAGTACTAGGGGTCACTTTGATATTTTTTTAAATGGGATGCCGTATTTTTAATGAGCTTATTCGATTTCTCATATAAATTTTGATCTAAAATGTTGGATTTTTAATTTTTTTTTTTTTTAATTTTTACGGTAGACGAACATTTTCCGAATTTAAAACTGAAGAAAAAAGGCGTTTTTGAATTAAAAATCCAACATTTTAGATCAAAATTTATATGAGAAATCGGATAAGCTCATTAAAAATACGGCATCCCATTTAAAAAAATATCAAAGTGACCCCTAGTACTTTTGCTTGATGTTCAATTGTTTTTTGCTGAAGATATTCGAATTCGCGGGAGAAAATGACTTAAGATGGCTATTTCAGTTTTTTTATAAAAGTACAGGAAAAGTCAAAAAATCGCCTTGTCTAGTCTTGGTTGGATAACCCTGTACAAAGTACAAAACTATAATGTTAGGAACATAAAATAACTTTTTTCCACTACTAACCTATAACATCGCCATTATTGACCGATTATTATTAACGTTAGAAATCGTTTTTCTCTACCTTATAAGTCATTATTGTCCATGGTCAATAATAAGCCATTGAAATCCATTATTGACCGATCTTTGACCTTAACCGAATTTTGTTTGAACGCAGGTAACTTGATTTTTTAATTCTTCAACATCAATTCATTGTGGTTAGGCAACCAGATAATTATCAATACATATTAGATTACTTGATATTGTAAAATATCGATACAATCAACATTTTTTCTACTTCCATCCTTAATTCGGGAGGTGTACACATAATATTATCACTAACATTTTCTTCGCTCATTTTTTAAAAAAACGCAAAACTCGTGAAATCTGATGACACAAATGAACACAAATTGACATTGACAAAGCCACCTGACAAAACAACAAAATATTTTGCCAATTCCAAAGCGCAGGTAACTTGATTAAAAAATATACTTATACCTACCTATAATTTTTTATAATTATTAATACTATTAAGATAAATGTCATATAAAAGTTTGTAGTAGTGGAAAAAATAATATATTAACCACGGTTTAGACAGCTTATTATAGCCCTCGCGTCTTAAATCCCTCGTCGCTTCGCTCCTCGTGATTTAAACTCGCCGCTCGGGCAATAATGATGGCTGTCTAAACCTTGGTTAATAATATACTATTAAACAATATTACTTCCTTCAGATCAGTCGGAGTAGGTTAGCATTTATTTATTAGATAGGTTTTATACCTTGTTATTTATGTTATGTTTGCAGTTTCATACACATACTACTGCCCATTTAAATGGATAAAGTCTACAATAAGAAAGAACAAGTAGATAACTAAGTACTTTTTTTCAGACTCAAAGTCTTTCTGGAATTATATTATTTCGAAGCTATAAAAATGTTAAATTCTTGGACAAAAAACTGCAACAACATGTTTTACACCAAAGACAGATACTTACTATAAGAAGCCTTAAATAAGTCATATGAGTTTCTTACCTACTAAGTGTCATTGAAGGTGTATTGTGAAGTGCAGCTACAGGTTTACAAGGGCCCTATTGCTTGGTTGGAATAGCACCTAGTTTTAAGTATGCCCTATAAGTTTTAATTATAATATCATCCTGGGAAAAATGCACTCTTCAAACACGATTCCCATCACTGAGATGTTCTAAATTAGGGTTTCTTCCTAGAGCTCTTCACCATGCATCATGTTGTGCTGCGGTCAATCTGCAAACATGTCTTTATATGTGTACATAAGTACATATTATTTAAGTCTCTACATTACATTTTAGGCGAAACATTAAAATGATGTAACTTTGACAAGCAACAATGTTTAGGAAAGCATTTTTTTACTATAACAGGATAACTCACGCAAGACTTTAGATCCTTTAATTCTCTGAATAAATCAAATCTCTTTACCACTAAAAGCAATGTAATGTAAATGCTATGCAGGGATACAATTTTAAAATTATTTTAAGTAGGCTAGGTACTTACCTAAAGAACTGAATTTGGATCGTTGACAAACAATTGTTGCAAAGCAACACCACACATTTGTTTCTCATCATGAACTTTAAACACTAAAAGGTACCGCACTATAATCTAAATAAACCTAAACTAAATTGAGTACAAAAAAAAAAGTGCCGAACCAATCTTTTGTTGCAAATTTGAAGCTTTGTAATTTCTGAACAAATGTTGGATAACCCTGTACAAACTTGAAGCAAGGCAATAATTGGTATAGTCTATCTGATCTTAGTTGGAACAGCATAAAAACGCTTGGTCGGCGTCTGCTTTGAAAACGAGACCGACTCATAGGCGGACGTACCCTTAATAATAGTATAATAAAAATAATTTCAATATGCAATAAATTTTTTTTTTATTTTAGCGTTTTATGAAAAAAATCTGTGTATAAAGAACTTCTACTGTTCAGGAGGATACCAAATTTGCCGTCGCTGATGCAATTTTATGTAGATTATTTCCTTCCTGTCATTTTAAAACAATCAGACGCCACCATTTTTTGAATACATTTTGTGTAGATAAGTGATTAAATCCCAAGACCTGTTTAACCGCGGATAAATTTTTGTTCAACTTTTTTGACAGAATTTTTATACAAATATTTTGACATAAGACAATCAAAATACGTCATAATTTGACATGATATATGATCAAAATAAATTAAAATAAATGTTTACCAAAAAAAATGTTTATTAAATTATGAATTATATTTGAAATGGGTAAAAACTGTTGCCATATGTTATACAGCATCATCATCATCATCATCATCATCGGTTTCCGGACTGAAATCATCATTATTTAATGAAATAATTAAGGGATTTACAGGTGGTAAAACACAATATTCATTTTCTTTTTCGATTACATGCTTAACACATTGTTTCCAGAGGTCTGTCGTGCCAATTTCATTCTCTGTAGTTCTTATAGTTGTCAATAATGATTCACTTATTTGGGGGGTCTGATTGTATTCTCGTACTTTTTTTTTAAGATTACCCCAGACCATCTCAATCGGGTTAAAAACACAATAGTAGGGAGGTAAACGTAATACCTCATGACCATTTTGTTGAAGGAGGTTATCAACTACATACTCTTTTTTAAAATTTTGCTTCTTGATACGCTCTAGTAATGCGGTTTTTGTGGATTTCGGAGGTAATTCCATTCCTTTATTTTCCATGAATTTAAAAATATCTTGTTTTTTGGTACTTGTATTTGGGATTTTGGTTTTTTGCCGTGAATGATAGGATGCATTGTCCATAATAAAATTTGGGGGAATATTGTGTAATAACTGCTGTTCTATCCATTTTATAAATAGGTCGGCTGTCATGTCCTCATGATACTCAGCACTTAATTCTTTAATATTTTTGGCAGATAATAACAAGCAATTTGGAATAAATCCGTTCCTTCCGGCATGAAGAATAATTATCCTTTTTCCGCGGTTACACGGCGCGTTTAGTGTTCATTTCTGGCTGTCGTCAACCCAGCCATATTACACAACATCGTGTGTGTCAAACCAAGTTTCGTCAAGGTAAATGAGATTTCTTTTTTCGGTTCTAAAATTTCTAACTGTACGCAAAATTCTTGCCGCAGTTTAACAATACGCTGCGATTCCATTATTATCATTCTCTTATCCATTTTCCTGTACCGAAAACCACACAATTTTACAAGGTAATGCAACGTGTCTAAAGATTTGTAATTATAGACGTCATTTGGAAATTCTCGTAATTTATCTCGGATCATTTCTAACGTTGGTACCAAATTTTCCTCATAAAACCCGTAAATGATTCGGCGAATATGTTCTTGGAAAGCGACATCAACGTTTTTAAGTTTCTGTCCTATTTTTTTTCGCCTTAAAGAATGATTAATTGCATCTCCCTTATTTAAAACCCTATAGACACTGGAGCGGCTAATTTTCGTCAGGACACAAATTTTGTTTACAATTTGATTTGTTGAGGCACCATTTTTTTCGTTTTTGAGACAATCGTAAATATTTAATATCATCCTTTGTACCTGCTCCTCCAAATCTTTGTGAAAAAAGTCTCCACGCATAGGTTCTACAAGCTCCACATTAGTGCGAGCATTTTCCCAAGGTCTCCAACTAGCCATAATTGATACTAATTACACACACGTAAAATAAATCGCAATTAATAAGTCTTATTTTCGTACACCCCACTCTCGCCAACACTGATAAAATGCATTGCGATTTTTCGACTTAAGAGCCCGGCCCGTTCATCAAGCACGCCACCTTTTATCTTTGTCTCTCCCACGCCATCCGCGCCGAACTCGCCTATCTCTTTCTGACAATGATCGATCGTTGAACGGGCCGGAACCAATTACACGCATTGAGTCCACGTTGACTCCTACCGGTACAGATCAATATATGTTTTGCTATTTTGTTTCAATTCGTGATGCAGTATTTTGATTAGACCACATATTTAGCGCTGTTCCAAGTAAGATCAGATATACTTTAAAAGGGTATTTGGAAAATGAGTTATGAATCCTGGAAAGACGATTTTATTTAATAAAGTAGGGGTAAAAAAATATGCCACGTAACATTGGAATGGAATTGTAAATATTTTTTGAGTTACATCCTGTCAAAGTTTTTTTTTTATATAACTATACAGGGTGTCCCAGATAAGAATGCACTCTACAGGGATCTCGTAAACCACAGGAGATACAGAGATGGTTAAATTAGAGAATAGTTGCGCATAATTGAATCCTGTAACGTCATGTTTTCAAATTTAAAAAATTCCGAATGCTTCCGAAGATATTTGGATAAAACCGAATTTTCGCGATTTCGTTTTAATTGATTTATGATTCTATTTGAAAAGACATGTCAAAATGAATTTTATATTCTCATTGCCGCTTTTTCTCCCCTATAAGATGGTTAAATTACATTTTTGATCCGACGTTTCGTTTAGTCACAACCATCATCAACTTTGTTATTTTAAATAGTCGGAAAATTTTATTTTATGCTTAATAGATTTTACGTTTTATTCTAAATCCAACGGTGTATCACACTTATTAGTTATTAGACGTTTCGATATAGAAATACACATCATCAATGAAAATAGGCACATTATCGAAAATATGTATGTTTTTATTGTTGTATTTAAACACTAGTAGGATTTTAAAACATTTTTTTAAAAGAAACTTATAACAAAACATAATATCTAATTAAACTTATCTGAAAAGTGCAACAAGTAGGTAATAATTAATTTTAATTATTAAATACAATTATTTTTTATTTTAAAAAAATACATCATAATATTCAAACATAACGTACCATTTAAATTTGCCATCATATGGGTGGCTATGAAATTGATTGACGTTCGCAATTGTTTAAATATGTAGTTTCTTTAGATCTGTCGCTTAGTTACAGTAATTTTAAACTGTTGCATTGTGAAGTAAAATTTAAAATAATGGAACATTATTCTAACGAAGAAAAATTTGACATGATTTGCTGTTACATCGAGTCATAAGAATTGTGCGCAAGCAGAGATGCAATATTTTTAAAAATATCCCGAACGGCGTCAACCAAATCGATCAATTTTTAAGAGGCTAGTTACAAATTTAAAAAAAAATGGCGGGTTTGAAAAACCTGTGTTACATCGCAAAAAAAATTATGACCCTGAACAGGTAATGACCGTTTTACTTGCTGTAGCAGAAGATGATACTGTAGGACTTCGTGGTATTGAAAAGGAACATTCTGTTCCTAAATCAGTTTCGCAAAGAATTCTCCATAGGGAAGAGTACCGTCCTAATAAATTCCGCATCTGTCATTCTTTGCTTCCTGGATATTACGAGCGCAGAATGACTTTTTGCGAGTGGTTTACTAGACAATGCGATGAAAATCATCATTTTCCATATAATGTTCTCTGGACTGACAAAAGTAATTTTTCTAACAATGGCATCTTTAATAGAAAAAATCGTCACTATTGGTCAATACAAAATGAAAATCGAGTTCATACATCTAGATATCAACATCGTTTTGGATTTAGCGTAAGGTGCGGTATTTTAAGAACCCGGATCATTGGACCTATAATTTATAAAGGAACACTAAATTCAGAAAGATACGAAGAAATTTTAAGAAACGACATTGCAAATATTTTTGACGACCTTCCTCTAGCAGTAACCAATAATATGTGGTTTCAACAAGATTGGGCTCCTCCTCATAATTCCAGAAATAATATGGAATATCTGAGAGATCATTTCCAAAATAATTTAACAGCCACTCGTGGTCCCATAAACTGGCCTCCGCGATCCCCAGACCTTACGCCAATGGACTTTTTTTTTGGGGATTCCTTGATAATGAAGTCTACTGGAAGACTTTTCAAAATAATGATGAGTTGAAGGCTGAAGTTCGAGCTGCAATAAATAAAATAACTCCAGAAATGTTAAATAACGTTATGGAAGAAATTGTTTACCGTTGTTATTTATGCTTGGAGAATGAGGGTGGAATTTTTGAAAATAAAAAATAATTTATTATAAAAATAATTGTATTTAATAATTAAAATCAATTATTACTTGTTGTATTGCTCAGATAAGTTTTATTAGATAATATTAGGTTTCTTTTAATTTTGTCCCATAATCTTAAGATTTACGCATTTGAACACAAATTTAATAATACTGTAAATAATTTCAAATAAAAAAATGTTTTAAAATCCTACTAGTGTTTAAATACAACAATAAAAACATACATATTTACGATAATGTGCCTATTTTCATTGATGATGTGTTTTTCTATATCGAAACGTCTAATAACTAATAAGTGCGATAAACCGTTGGATTTAGAATAAAACGTAGAATCTATTAAGCATAAAATAAAATTTTCCGACTATTTAAAATAACAAAGTTGATGATGGTTGTGACTAAACGAAACGTCGGATCAAAAACGTAATTAAAACATCTTGTAGGGGAGAGAAAGTGGCAATGAGAATGTAAAATTTATTTTGACATGTCTTTTCAAATAGAATCATAAATCAATTAAAACGAAATCGCGAAAATTCGGTTTTATCCAAATATCTTCGGAAGCATTCGGAATTTTTTAAATTTGAAAACATGACGTTACAGGATTCAATTATGCGCAACTTTTCTCTAATTTAACCATCTCTGTATCTCCTATGGTTTACGAGATCCTTGTAGAGTGCATTCTTATCTGGGACACCCTGTATACCGTGTTTATTTCATTACTTTGGAAATAAATACTTGTCGCAGAGGCTCTTGATTTCTACCATTCTCTTACAAAAATTTGTGGAGTATGCATTTAATTTTTCGCATATTTTTTGTTGGTTTGACACAGTAAAGGTACTAAATAAAAAGGCTACTCATCATCTGAATAAACCTTACCCTTTAGTGGCAAATTAGAATAACCTAAGCAAGAATTATAATAAATATATTAATAGCATAACTGTTTGTTTCACGGTTTTAGAGTTTTTATAATGCGCCGCATTAAGGCTTTCCACAATTAGATGATAACATATTCAGTTTCTCTCCTATGCCAACGCAAGCGAGACAAATGCACATGTTTCTCAAGTCTACTATACAAAACCTCCATTCTGACTTACTTTTAATCTTAAAAAGAAGTAATTTTTTTGCAACTTTCGTCGTATGTTGTATAGAAATATGATAGAAGGAGAGCAGGCGACAAAGGGCACCTGCTACGGTGTTAAGAGCAATGATTATTACTTACGAAACTATGTCAGAAACTAAATTGTAATTCGAAATTTCAATTTCTATATTTACGCCCCAAAATACGCAAGTCCTGAAATTTTCATAATTTTTGGTGGTGTATTGCTTTTTCGAGAAAATTAATAGGTACCCTACATCTTCTTATATTTCATATTACACTAAGATTTACTTTAATTGCTCTTTTTTTATAAATGAATACCTACTCCAACAAATTAAGTTAAATAAGTTTAAAGCCGGACCTGAAAAACACGCGCACTGTGCGTGCAGGCCCAGCACCGGAAAACGCCGCATACTGGGGATATTTCTGTAACACGGTATTAGCAATATCGGTGCTGGTAAATTCGGGATTTAATCTTTTTAGGGTAGGTAAATTGGGGCCAAGCGAATCTAAGGACCGAAATTGTCGCAGGTAAACTGGGGATAATGTATAAAGATAGGTAGGTAGTAAAAGGGGCAAACAATTAATAATAATATTCCCCGGTGAACTTGAAAAAGGCGAACTGGAACCAAAAAGGTGGATTAGATGCCGTGTTAGCGCTGTTTAACCAATATAAGTCTATATATTTTTGTTAACTAGAAGTAAGATTTTATATGACACAATTTTCAATAAACTTATGTATGTAAATAGAACACTGCCTAAGTACCTATTTTTTCTCCCCAATTTACCTGCTACATGATGAGATGTTTCTCCCCAATTTACCTGTACCTTTTTTGACCATCAATTATTTTATTGCTCTTTCTCCCCAATTTACCTTCCACCAGCAATATATTGGTTATATATATGTGGTGGCGTGACGTATTTTCAATTTTGCAGCAATTTCAATTGTTTATATTATCTTAAGGACGGAATTAAATAACAGTTTTTTTTGTAAAATGTATATTTTGTTATATTGTTATCTTATGTTTTCTAGTGTTATTTTCCCGTTTTAATTGTTATGCAAGTTCCCTATTGTCGTCTGTAAAAAAATTAACTAAGGAAATTACTCCAATTCTCATACAGACGCCTGACTTTGAGGTGGCGTCCACTTCAAACAAGTCGGATCGACTTCTTTCAGCATCGTACATCGTCGTTTTACTCGTTCTACGTATTCGTCCAGGACATCTTGCTTTTTGAGAATGATGTGCTTACCTTTCCAGTATTTCATCATACCAAGGGCTTGCAGGGTGGATACGATATCGTATGAATGAATTGCCATCTGCAAATAAAAGTAAGTGTTAGGATTTCGTGTCTGACCAAGTTCACAAGGGCGAGGTGACATTGCTGTCTTAAGAACATTACCAAGCAGATTTACAACGGAGTTACAAGATAAGACAACTAACTAATTAAAGTAATGTTAGTACCCACCCTAACCCGATTGTCGAAAATGTTTTATTAAACTTTGACAAAACTTTGTTAATGGTCCTTGAATTATAGCACTAAAATTAAAAAAAAATTGGAAGTGTCCTTCTTGCGCCCCACGTTATTATTTATTTTATTTCTGACCGGTATATTATTAGCTTATAACGTCTTAGTTACGCGGGAATTATAAGGGTCATAACTCCCTTGGGATATTAAGAAAAATTTGACATAAAATCAAACGATTGACATCTAATGTCAATTTGATTGTCATCTATTGAAACATTTATTCCACTTTAAAAATGAACAAAATGTTACTAAAATCGGTCAGAAATAAAATTATCTATGTATCACTGGAATTATAAGGGTCTCAATTACCTCGGGCAATTGCTGTCCCTCGGGCCAAAGGCCCTCGGGACGTAAACTTTGCCCTCGGTAATTAAGACCATTATAATTCCCTAGATACATAAATAACTATTAATAATAGTAATTGGTTTTGTAAATATCGTGATTTAATCCGTAGCACCACTAGTATCCATTATATGCGTGTATAAATTAGTCAGTAGCAATCAGGGGTATGAAGCTTTTGATTGGGCGTGCGTCAACTTTGGGCAAGGGGAGGTATCCACCCGGTTCCACCGGTGAGGTAAAGTAAGTTGAGTGCTGCTATCTCTATCTATTGATAAGCGTGGCTCAATGGTGTTTGTCTTTACTACTCAATGACATAAGTTCAGAGTAACTCAAGGTTGATTCGCTTAGTGGGTAAAGTCTGTTCCGAGATATAAGAAAGTGACTAACTGATCCCTATTAGGAAAGACCCGGGCCAACTGTATAATTAAAATATGGCCGAACAGGTCCGTATTTTGCTTAGAATTTAATCATGGTTTGTAATAAAAATAAGTAAGACATTAAATAATATTTTATTTATGTTTAAATGTAAAATTATAAGTTATTTTATTATTAAAAATTATATTTATGATTACAAAAATATACAAATTATTCGGTACTTAAAATAATTATTCACTTAATATATCAATATCACTATCGCTATCATCACCTGTTCTAATTATTATTTGTGCTATATTGTTCATATGGATATAGGATTTTTCCACTTTTCAACATGTGTAACAGAATTTGCCCAACTTTGTGAAGGGATGTTAAAAACTTCAGTTTCTATAAGCTCAAGTACACTGGAGTTAATAGTAGGGTAAATATTGTTACGACGAATGGCAGATTTCAGTTGGTGCCAAACATGTTCGATGGGATTAAATAAACAATGGTATGGTGGAAGCCTTAAAACTGTATGCCCAAGATTTTTTGCATAATTATCACAGAAGTATTCCTTTTGTAGTTTTAAACTTTGTAAAACCTCAATTAATTGCCCTTTGGTGTAATCTTCCTGAAAATAAACGTCATTATCATACATGTAGTTTTGGATTGTTGCTTTTGTGTCATTTGAGGAGGGAGTCTTGGCCAACTTCTACTATGGTATTAAACAGGAAAGAAAAATCCAAAATTCTTCACAAATATTTAATAATTCGCTCTACGCGTTTCGGTTTCTTAAACCATTTTCAAGAGCTATAGCTCTTGAAAATGGTTTAAGAAACCGAAACGCGTAGAGCGAATTATTAAATATTTGTGAAGAATTTTGGATTTTTCTTTCCTGTTTAATATGAGTAATCTTCACCCCGGAGATATCTATGATTCAATTTCTACTATGGTAGCCTGCATTGCCCATTACAATTACGCTATTCGGAGGTATATTTGGAATTAGCTTGTTTTTAAACCAATCTTCAAATAAATCAGCAGTGGTGCCCTCATGGTAATCCAGAGAAGAATCTTTAATGTTTTTTGCAGACAGATAAAGTCCATTTTGGAATCCATAATGCAAAATCGTAATTCGTTTACCTCTTTTTGATGGCGCGCTTGTTTTACACTTGCCGCTTGAGTCAACCCAACCCTTTTCCGGGGTATCATATCGTCGGTGCAGTGCTAAACCCACGAATGTGCCAAATGACTGTCTAGAGATATTCGACTTTTAAAGGTTTAATTTGCTGTGAAAAATCACATTTTAACAAGATATACCATTTTGTACTGGTATTAGTAATATTTAGTATTGCATTTGAGAGGTCTTTTAATACAATTCAAAATAGTTATTTATTTTCAAAATTACGTTACATTCCTGAATTTGTCAATTTATTTTATTTAAGCGTGCACATACGCAAAATTATAAATAATAAAAAGCAATAGATTGTTTAATATTTTTTATTCGAAAACTTAAAATTATTTTTATCTTAACGCAAGAAATCTTAATGTTAAAACAGTTTATTATTAATTATTATTAAATTAAATTACCTAATTGAATTATGATAACTCTTTAGAATAGTTAGGTCAATACACATTTTTTTGAAGATCGTTACACTTAGCAATCACAATAATTGGTAATTCGCTATCATAAGTTTTTTTTAAGTCAACCTTTTTTTGTTGCTCCCGACTCTTTTAGCAATTAAATTAAATGATAACACCTCCGAATTTTCTTTCGCATTGTCCTGGTCGTTGTCTCGAGCTTTACGAACCAATTCCTTTTCTTCCATGAGTTCTTTATAAATTGTTCCGTTTTTTCCATTTCTGTCATACTTTTATATTGCAGATATTTTTTGCATTGGTACTTCTTAGGTTTGTGAAATCTTAAATTGCAATCTTTAAAAATCTGTCGGTACTTTTCAAATAAAACTGCTCGAACATTTATTTCTGCGCATGTTTT
This sequence comes from Polydrusus tereticollis, assembly GCA_963920685.1. Classification (NCBI taxonomy): domain Eukaryota; kingdom Metazoa; phylum Arthropoda; class Insecta; order Coleoptera; family Curculionidae; genus Polydrusus; species Polydrusus tereticollis. The sequence continues at coordinate 25,133,486 of OY987328.1, forward strand.
CTTATACAAGTTTCAAATACTTTTTCGTAGTGTAGGCCCTGCACTAATGCGACTCAACCGCTGGAAATGAAAGAATGTGGCCACGAATCTTGTCTTCCTGATCTTTCAGTTTGTTATGAGGGACCTGTTTACCGCGTAAATCTTTTTTAAATACGCCACCAGAAAAAAGCTTTTGCAATACTCCCCTCATAAATGCATCAGTGACGTTAAGGGTACACATAAAAAAATCGCGACAAAATTGTCTGTTTTCCTCATTAACAATAGAAGTGTTGCACATGGTAAAATTCCTTCTTCAATTTTCAATGTTTCTTGTCACTCTTTTTTATTATTTTTTTTTTAATACGATTATTGCACAAACTACCGGTCTTCCTCGTTAACAATACTGTAACATGTATGCTTTGGCACATTCGTCATTAATGCATTGCACAGTACTGTTTAGGACTTTAGGATACGTTTAGTAGTACACATAAGTCGAAAACGCTGATTTTGCACATTCGTGTGTTTGGCATTGCACCGACGATATGTGTCGAACGGTTTCACCCAAGTAAATAATCGGCCTAAACTAATCTCTGTAAATCCTAATTTTTTGAAGCTATTCGGATCGCCATTCCCGAATTCTACTGGATTCCATTAAACCTTGTCTTTTGTTAATGTTTTTAAATCTAAAACCCATGTGTTGGATACACTTCCATAACGTTGTTCTGTCACATTCAACGCCGGTTTAATCTTTTTCAAGCCTTAATTAAATTATCTAATGTAGGCACGCTTTGTTCCTCGTATAACTTGTAAATTTTACGCCGTATTATATCTTGATCACTTCCATCTACCTTCGAGAAAATGCCAGCATCGCTTCTTTTTTTCCTCGCTAAAATAGGATTATTCACAATTTTCCATACAGTTGATGTTAGAATTCTTGTTAATGTGGCCGTTTCTTCTAACGCTGCTTGCTTGCTGACCGCACGTTCAATGAGAGTTGAATAAACATTGTTTATAGCTTCCTTAGTTTCCACAGAAAAGTATTTTCTGCTTTTCGACTGGGTTATCTCCTGAGATACATTGGGCTCGCACATATTTTCCATAGCTCACACACGATTAAACAAACGCTGTATTACACACGAAGTAAGAATAATTACTAAGCTTAAAACTAACTGGAGTGGCTATATATACAGTCTTTAGAACATAATTTGTTTTATGGGATTAACCCTCTCATTTTGAATCAGGTAAAAATCGGTTTAGAAGCACCAAACTATTACTTTACTAATGAAATTACGTCTTCCGAATTTGCAAATTACTTTAAGACATTTTTAAGTACGGACCATAATTTACCTGCATTTATTTATTCATTCATTGTTTGTTTATGGCCACCCTTGGATAATCCCAGTCAAAGGCAAAGTGTAACTTTCTTTTAATATCTCTGGACAGGCTTTACATTCAGTTAGTAGTCTGACCATATATGCATGTCATTTGGTTGACCTGTTTCTTTCTGATACGTAATATCGGTAAATGGTGTTGGTCTTAACTACTCCGAGATCCTGATTTCAAACTAGCAATGGGTTAAACGAGTTTAGCGAATTGTCCGTTAGGATTTTATTTTTGTCACTTGTCAGCTGTCACCATATTTGTTCAGCTGAATTTATAGTTTGCCGGTGGCTGGTACTGGTCGACGTTTGACGGTCTGTTGACGGTGGCCGGTGATAGGATTTATAATTTGACGGTCGCATCAGCGTTGGGCATAGGAGGTTATTTTAAGGTTAATATTTTTAAATGTTTAACTTAACATGGATTATGGATAAGAAGTGGATGACCAAACCACAAATACTAGTCCAAAAAAGTATCCTAGTATCCTAATATGACGTACGTCCAGCTGTTAAGCCACGTGACAGCATTCTACGACATGATTGGTTATATTCCCAACAGCGAACAGAAAAAGTGAATACATGACCATTTTGACCGTCAAGCCACCGTCAAACAGCACTGGAACAGAAATTTATAATTCGGAAAACGGTAGGGCAATTTGTTTATCTCTACCTGCCACCATAAAACGTCGACCAGTATCAGCCACCGTCAAACTATAAATCTAGCTTTACGGAGAAACTTTCCTGATTTTTTAATATTTTTTTGATTAAAATTGTTGTAGGTAACTAGGGCAGGAATTTTCGGATGACAACATTTGTATTAAGTTCTTTGACCTATATTCTGTCTGTCTGTTCAGGCACTCCACGCATTAGTGTATCGTTTTTTAATATAAGTATTTGGTAAGTATTCCTACTTAGTGGCTAGTATTTCCTATATATTTACTTCAGTGCTTTTATATTAACAGTAGTTTTCTAAAATATCTGGCCTTGCTGCTGTTGCTTCTATCATACAACAAAAAAAAAGATTTAGCTGCAAGTATCCCGTGTGTCAAAGTTCTTATTCAGGTAAACCCGGGTAAGTGTGATTGTGTGGCAAGTGTGACCATTCCTTTCAAATCAGCCGCCAAATAAGCTATCTTAGCGACATCTCGTATTTGCTAAATTAAATTTATAATTATGAACTCTGTGATGTTACTTCTTATACAGGTTTTCTGTGCATATTGGAGATTAGTACTTTTCCGTTGCTAGACGAGGTATCACGTGTTTTGTGGAAAAATCAGTGTAACGTAATATCTGCGGTAAGTTTAGATTTTTGTGTAGGGGTATATAGTTTAGTAGTGGAGACTTATTGTGCAATATCTACATTATTCGTTCTTATTGTTATAAGAGTTTCAAAGCATATGTCACACTTGCCCCAAGAAAAACACCGATTGAGGTTAGTGTGAACGCAATTCAAGGGGTAAGTGTGAACTTGTAAATTTGGAGATGGAACACTGAGGAAAGTATTTTTTTTTAGGTGCAAAATGGTTAGAAACTATCAACTTAAAACAAAAAGAGGTTCAAGATATTCCCAAGCTGACCTACAAACTGCCGTTGAAGAGGTTAAAAGGGGTGTCTTGTCGATTTACCGGGCACACAGGCAATATAAAATTCCTAAAACTACATTACACATTATCATGTTACTGGTGCTCGTGGTCAGAAAAGCACGACTCAAGGAAGAGCGACAGCCATTCCATACGAAGATGAGGTACGATTAGCAGAGGGCTTCAGAACAATGGAACAGTGGGGCTTGGGTATTGGTCGCAAACAATTATTGAACATTGTTGCCGAACATGTTAAAAAAAATAAAATTGAAACGCCTTTTAAAAATAATATTCCCGGGTACGAGTGGTTCTTCAATTTAAAAAAAGACACAATCTGAGCCTCAAAAAACCCCAAGCTGTTGAATTTTCTAGAAAAAAAATGGCAGATCCTTTTTTTATCAATGATTATTTTACTATATTGGACAAAACTTTGAGTATTCTAAATCTCCGGGACAAGCCAGAACTTATTTGGAACCTGGACGAAACGTCGTTGTCACACGATCCTCATGAAACAAAAGTTGTTGGAGCGAAAGGAAAAGCAAGTTCGCGAACTACTTCTGTGCCAGGAAGGGAAAACACAACAGTATTATCGGCCGTTTCTGCTTCAGGAATAAAAGCTCCTCCCCTTATATTATTTAAAGGAAAGAATGTGTGGGACTCTTGGTTGCAAGATGAAGACAAATGCTTTCCAGGAACTGCCTACGCAGCTAGTCCCAATGGCTGGATGCAGACAGATATTTTTTATAATTTTTTTTGAAAAACCTTACTTCCAGCTACGGGACCAAACAGGCCTGCTTTATTAATATATGATGGACACAGTACACACGTTAATATTTCCATTTCTGAATTAGCTCGTGCCAATGATGTTACCATAATTAAATTACCTTCGCATACGAGTCACCTTTTACAGCTTTTAGACTTGTCCGTGTTTAAATCTGTAAAGGATAACTGGGACTTAAAATTGGTGTCGTGGCAAAGAAATAATGTTGGTTTAAAAATTCCCAAGAAAATATATACTGAACTGCTTGGAAAAACTTGGAAAGAATTGAATTCAGAAATAATTAAAAATGGATTTCGAAAAGCCGATATTTATCCATTTAAATGAAATGTTATTTCGGATGATAAGTACGATCCAAATGATTTAAGAAGGTGGAGAAAACATCAACAACACATATCAACAAGTCAAACGGAGCCAACTACTACTGCGCAAGAGAAGCAAGTTATAGACACCCCTGGCAACTCAGCTGAAACGATCAAATCAAAGGCAAGTTTTGAGCAATTATTATTGGATACCATGAAGCAAACGCGTGGAAATGATGTATTGAAGAAAAGGAAAAGAGTAGCAACTGGTGCAGAAGTGACTACTTCACAAGAAGTACTAGAAAGGCTCGCAAAAAAGAAACAGAAGATGGCATGGCTCCTGAAGTATTTGAGGAGGAGAAGCAGGAAGACATCGCGCCGCAAATTGCTGTAGGAAAATGGATAATAGTGGAATACCACATTCAAAAAAATACCAAACATTTTATTGGTCAAATTAAAAGGAGAGAAGAAGAGGGATGGCTTGTATTATTTCTAAAATACAAAAAAAAAATTATTTTCTTGGCCAGTAATAGAAGATACAGATATCGTAGTAGCTGGAGACATAATTCGGTTCTTGCCAGATCCCATTGAAGGCAGGAGAAATAATTTTCATTTTGAAGTTGATTTTTCAGGATTAAATTTTAAATTTTTAAGTTTGTAACTTTTTTTAACTTTATTAAAAATATAAAAAAAAAAAATGGGTTATTATAATTACTTTCCTAACTTTTCGCACTTGCCCCTAGTTTCTAGAAAAGAGCTTAACTGGCGAGACAATAAATGAGTGATACACTTGACCCAACCGGACGGGAAAGTGTGACCCAGAGACAAAGTTTTAAAAAAATATATATATTTTTTAAACAGTTTATGAAATAAATCATGTTAAAACATTTACATTTAGTAATTAGATGTTCTGGCATACTCCCAAAAAAAATTCTAGACTTTTAAAGTTACGACAACAATTAAAAAAAAAGGCCCAAAAATTACCTAGTTGAAAATGCGGTCACACTTACCCGAGTTTACCTTATCTAAAAGCGAAAATAACAAATTTCATGTTTTGCCAACAGATCCTGTCACGTTATCTGCCTAGAAATCTGCAATGCAAGATAAGTTCGAGAAAAAATTGTACCAATGATTTTAACATATTGACACAGTCTAATATCTGTGAAATAACTTCAAATACATGTACAATACTGGTATTGACCAATCTGCGTATGCCTAGTAGACTGAAACTCGGCGACAACTACCTCAAATGATGTACACCTGACTAGAAATGTATAATTTTGTAATATGTTTGCTTGTTCATATATGAAGGCTGCACAAGGATCAAAATCATATACACTATCGTGATGGTGAACAATACTAAAAAAATATGCCTAATGCAAGTCAAGATGCACATCTTGCTGTTATTTCCACTATGCTAAAACTAAGGCCCTCACCACAAAAATTATTATTGTATAAACTATTTTAAAATATTTCCTTTGGGTGCGTTCTTATTTATAACCATTTATTTATTCCGCTAATATATAAGATAGTTTTATCGATTATTATATTGTTTAATTTTTAGTATTTCAGATATTTTTACCCTCCTCAGGACGCATTTTAATTCATTTTTCTTGATACAATCAGCAAAAATGTAATTAAATGCTCTTTCTGGTAAAAATAACTATAATAATAAAAATTACGCTTTGCTTTTACCTTCCTCCCCCGCTTCCGCCAACAAAAATTTTGTTTCACAGCCACCTTTATTGTTCTGTGGACACCAGCAAATGGCCGTTTGAAATGTCTTTATCTTGTATCTTTCTTTCCATGGGAACCGCTCTTTTTAAGTTTTTGAGTTCTGTGGTAGCAATCGCGCAGTGAGTGAGCATTGGTCATTCAGTAAATTATTAGATGTTGGCTCGTTTAATTGTGAAAATTTAAAACGATCAGTATTTAAGTCTTAATAAATATTATAAATTTAGTAAATTAAAAGAGTGTCGCATTTTATTGGCCTTGTTTACAAATAATTAGTGTGAAGTGTCTAACTTAATACGACAAAAAATACTTGCTCTATATTTAGTGCACCAAAAGAATTTTATGAAAATTTTCTTCCATTTGATAAAGACATTTTAACACAATATAATCTTATTCATCACTACTGGAGAAGAAAAGAGGCTCATAGACCCGTGTGTCAGTTATTTCTAGTGACGTAACAGACAAGCTCGTTCAACTCTGGCTTCAAGCCTCCTGCCAACCACAAGTTACGATGTAGTTATAAAAATTATTGCAACTTAATATGATAAGTATAAAAAGCTACCAAAACCCTTTAAGGAAGGACGTAATGGTGAAGGTCACAGCGCCAGAGGGAGGGTTTTAAATGTAAGAGATGATAAGCCAAGCCAACAATTATTTGAAAAAAAAATCAAGCTAGGAAAGTAATTGATGAAAACTCTCTTAATAAGTGGCAATCATTTGTATAACTCCAATGTAACTTATGGTTTTGCAAAGAGGCTATAAGCTAGAGTTGAATAAGCTTGTCTGAAACTTCCCTATAGGATATCACGTAAGAAAGAAATTAGGTGAGGTTAGAACTTTATGGCATGTGTCACTTTCTAGGAAAACGAGACCCATAAATAGAGCCAGACGCAATAAAGATGGATTTAAATATTTTCAAAAGATTAAGGCGATGGATAAGCAGCAGTTTTTTAAGTATACACGAATGAATGTTCCTACCTTTGATAAGCTAGTAAACTTTGTTTCTCTACGAATCCAAAGAGGCATGAGATCCGATGGAATATCGCCCGACAAAAGAGTGATAATAACATTACAGTATGTATATTTTTTAGTAAACGCAGTGCAGTTAGCATTAGAAGACTGCCACAGTTCTTTTGTATATTTATACCTAATATATATAATTTTTTATTTTAGATATTTGTCTCAAGGAAGCAGTATGCAAGCCCTAGCATGGAACTTTCATGCTGGCCTTACGACTGTCCTTAAAATTATCCGAGAAACATGTGAGGCACTATGGGAAACGTTAAGCCCTATTTATTTAAAGAATCCCTGTAGTGAAGCGGACTGGCGCACTATCAGCAATGGATTTTATAGCAAGTGGAATTTTCCTAACTGTTTGGGCGCTTTAGATGGGAAACACATAAATATTAAAGCACCTGCTAATAGTGGATCTTTATTCTTTAATTACAAAAAGAACTTTAGTGTGGTATTACATGCACCTTGTGTTGGGTATTGTTCCTTTGCACTATATTATTTGTATATTTTTGTCCTCCTTGTTAATTTGTAACATTTATCAGATATTTCCTTTTTTTCATGTAATGAGTATGTTATAATAAAAAATGGTATTGTTTATTTTATTTATTTATTATTTAATAAATATACAGCCATAACACCTATATTTAAAAATGGAAAAAATCAACCGTCAATAATTATTGACCTATATAACATAGTATTATTATTATTATTGACCAAACATAGTACTTCAGATACCTAATTATTGTTATTAAAGCAGCTAACTTTTTTACTTATATATTTTTATGCATTTTCTATTTTGGTATAATTTTTTACTAACCAGTTGTATTTAGAATTATTGCAATTTCTTCCCACGCAAGATTCTTTTTTTTAGCATCTTTGTAATATCTATTGCTAACGTTGTATAAATACTCATAGTTTTGGATCGTATCTATCAGGAGCCCCAAATCAATTTCTGTTCATTGGAGAACTTTAGATTCACCTAAAATCAGATGCAAATAAAATTAGCAAATAAAACTAACTTTAAAGTATGTTTATACTTACCAAGGGTCTCAGTCTCCATTTCACTCATATTTAACAGTATTTAGGAGCAATTCTTTTCACTAACGAAATCAATATAAGAACCACAAAAACAAATAATCTAGAAATGCCAAGCTGACATCAACACAAAAATTAAAATGACTTTTGGCCGAAATTGGCCGTTGACACTTTGGCAGATGCCAAACATGACTTGATAGAAATGCTAAAATCTCATTGGTTATGACGCGGCGCTACGGATTTCCTACGAACGCCGGCGCTGGCAATAAAAAGATGGTTTATGTCGAACGCCAGCCAGCGCCAGCGCCGGCGCCGGCGAAGTTTATAAATCGCTCCATTACGATTCACTTGTTTAACTTTCAGCGCCCACGCCAGCGCGAGCGCCGACGCCGGCTTCGAGTTTATAAATCCAGCTTTATGTCGAACGCCAGCCAGCGCCAGCGCCAGCGAAGTTTATAAATCGCTCCATTACGATTCACTTGTTTAACTTACAGCGCCCGCGCCAGCGCGAGCGCCGATGCCGGATTCGAGTTTATAAATCCAGCTTTAAAGCAGACAACCCAAAAATTAAAAAAAAAAAACAGAATCGTATTCGGGCGTATTTTATTTATTTCGTTTGTTGATTGTCGCCAAACTGTCACATTGATTGTAGCATTCAGCAGATTTTCGTGGCATTTTTTATTGCTTTTGGTGGTGTTTAAGACACTTTCTTTGTGTGATATATAGTTATTGTGAACATTATGGATCACGATTATTCTGTTCCCAGTACCTCTGGAAGAAGAAATGAAGCAAACATGGTAATTTAACCAATCAATATTTTAGACCTGCACAATTTTAATTTTAAAATCAGAAAAGAAAAACTACAAGTACAATTTTATTACCTATAACGGCCAACAACGTGTTAACTCTTTGGGTCCCCATTTTTTAATGTTATATTTTTTTAGGACTCTTAATATTTCTTGTAGGTTCATTGCTTTACACGCCGGTACTGCAAATGGATTTGGACAACGTGCATCTCTCCTATTCAAGTCCAAAAAGAATGCTGGAAATTATCATGGAGAAATGAATGCGAAGAATTTTGAATATTGGTTATCTACCAGAAAGCTCCTTCTGAATTTGGAAGAATCTTCCATTATTATTCTTGATAGCGCCAGTTACCACAGTTGTCAGACTGAAAAATGGAAAACAAGAAGTTGGAAAAAAAGAGGGCCTGGCTGAAAGAAAGAGGATTCCTTTTTCTCTTTTAGACACGGTGAATCGACTATGGAATACAATAGGTCAAGTTCCAAAACAAGCCAAGTTATACACTGTGACTATACACTGTAGACGACCTAATTAGAAATACTGGGCACGAAGTCATACGCCTGCCTTCCTATCATTGTCAGTTCAGGTTATTGAACTGGTATGGAGTCAGGCCAAACGGATTTATGACGCAAATATCAGTCAGGTCAAGGATGTCATAGAATGTTGGCAAATGGCACTGGATAATGTAGCATCTAAAGAATAGGCTAATTATGTCCAACACACGGACAATTTTATAAAGGAGGCATGGGACAAAGAAAAGTGTATAATAGCCTCCATAGAGCTTATAATTATACATGTCTCAGACGGTGAAGAAGGTTTATCAGATGAATGGGACCTAGAACCTGAATAGAGGTTTTATATCCCCCCTCCATCTAGGGTAACAATGTCGTCTTCCGATAATTTATAAAGTATAAGTAATTACATTTTTTGAATTCACTTTTTACGTACCTATATATTTCGATTTTAAGTATTCATACAAGCACAGACAAATAAGTATTATAATTACTGTAATTGGAAGATGATGAGGCGAGAAGACTCATGTAAATCAAGTACCCTAATATAGGTGACAGGCAAGGGAACTCACGTTAATCAAACACCCTGAAGGGAACAGAAAATGACTACGTCCACGTCGTTTTTCCTGGGTTACGCTAGTTTATTAATCACCCATTTACATTTCTACAGGTTACAATTTCCCAGTTATTTGTAATTTGCAAAATGAATAAACTTTCTTGATGACGAATTTCGAGTATTTACAATGAAAATGTCGTATCTTTTATTTAAGGTTCTCCAGTAGGAGAAATCGAAAAAAATAGAATTTCCACGACTACAGCTATCATGAATCGAAGAAAAATCTGAATCTGCAATAAAAAATATAGGTTCCTATTAAAGATTTCAAAGGGAATCCACGCCCCACCTCTACAAAGAAGAGGAAGGGGGACTAATTTTAGCATTAATGTATTTCCTCCGCGGAATGATTTAGTTTTGATTACGGACATTTTTTTAGTAGAGTGCTTATTATATGAGATATTTAATTTGAAAGCTCCTCTATCTCATTTAAAGCAATTAAAAGCCTCTAATAAACGTGCGGACAAACTGAATTGCCACAACAATACGAAAATGTGGCAAACCCTTCGTCCACTCGCCCCTTCAATTTTACCAGTTTGGTATATAAATATTTACAATATTATTACCAAGAAAGTATCCCAATATTTTTATTTATTTTTATCTATTTAAGGAACTGTGTAGTATTGAATTTGTTAAAAACTCGAAGTTAATTTTATTTATTTAATGTACCTATTAAATTAACATACTAACATAGTGTTATTATTGTAATATATCTTTATAATTATTATTATTATTATTGCTTTACAAAAAGTAAAAATTACGTCGAAATTTTGCTGTAAACGCAATTAACCCTTCAAAAATTAATAAAAGATATAGTTTTTTTTTTAAACTTATTTTCCATTATTTAAAGTCGATTTTGTAGATAGATCTGGCCACATTTTAATTATTATAAAAAAAAATATTAAATGCAGTCCTGATTCAACAAACGTACACCTAAAATAAAAATAACTAGAAAGTGACACATGCCATAAAAGTCTAACCTTTACTAACTTCTTCCTAAAATAAAAACGACTATAGAAATAACTGACACAGGGGCATGTGGCCCTCTTTTCTTCTCCACATTTGCAGTGGAAATAAATAATAACGTTGGGGCACAAAAAGAAATCTTCCAATATTTTTGAAATTTCAGTGGTGTAATTTGAGGGCCATAAACAAAGTTTTGTCAAAGTTTAAGAAAAAAAAATCCAAAAAAAAAACATTATTTCAATGAGGTTGGGGCGCGACAAGGATTTTTAGTTTTTTTTCCCCGTTAAGAGAAGTTTATACATCCCAAGTGACAAGTTTTCCCGAAGTTCCAACTTGAAATTCGAAATTTTGGATCTACTCTATGAGCATCCCCTAAGCTCAAAACAAGGTTTACTTATTTAAACTAGCCTAAACCTTACCTCCTGGCTGATATCTTTAACAGACAAAGTCGTTCCAGCTCTGGAACACAGGTAGTTCAGTAACACATCTTTCCAGTAAGAACGATAGGATATCAATCCCAAATCACTAAGCGGCTTTTCTGGAGATCCTATTTTGTCTTCAACACGAGTCAGAAGATAACCTGTAACAAAAGAACATGTTAGGTACATTTATTATAGCACAGGCCCGACATTAATCTAGGGTTTGGATTCTCGTTACTGTTTCTTAAAAAACGCTGTTTATTCTTAATAAAACTGGAAATATTTTTTTCACACAAAATTTTCTAACATTTTAATTTTGAAATTTTGCAAAAATCTTAATCTGAAAAAAAATCTCCGAAATGTAAGCAATTTAAAACCAAACAACATAACCGCTTTTTGTTGTTATTGTTATAAATTCTTACAGTGATAATATTGCATCTACTTTATCTTCGATACCTAAACTATACTAATTCGTATAAACCGTAGGCATGATCAAGAAATCCGCCCATTTCTATTCTATGTATCCGCCTAGCACTGACAGCGCCACAAAACTTAAAAGAGGTTGAGAGCGCATTTTCTCCTTGAAATAGCCAACGGCGAAATGAGCAGAACATATACGGCCAGGTTTGTTACCCAAGGCTGATTATGTGGGTTTCAGTGCTGCAAATTATTTCAGTTCCGGTTAGTTCTCGGTATTCGTATTATCAGGCATGTTTATAGTTTCTATTGTCATTTGTTCTAGTTGTTGGCGGTTTTTGCGAGAAATGGAGGGTGAATTTAAATTAGGCGAGATTATGTTTCACAAACTATAAACCACAGTTAAATAAGCACACCTATTTAAAAAAAGAGTGAATTATGGGTTGTTCAGATTTCCGTGTATCTTGTTTAGGACTGATTGTGATAAAAAGGTATGCAGAGAGGCAGGGGTAAGGGATTTAGTGAAATAAAGTGACAAAATTAAAAAAAAAAACATGAAAAAAGTGAATCTTACATTAGCAATCAAATGTGATTCGCATTATTTGGCAACGTTAATATACAGGCTCAACTGGATTCCGCTTATTGGATAAACATTCAACAATTTAAGAAAATTAAATAAATTATAAGGTAAACATTTTTAATTTTAGTTATTTGTTTATAGTTTAACCTAATGTTTAGTTAGTGTAGCACCCTTGGCGATCCGCAGCATGAGGCAATTTTAGTTGTTGTATATAGCCTCCAGAGCGGGGCGGTGGTTAGTTAAATTGCCATAAGAATTTCCAGAAGAAGTTTAAATTTTGATATTTTGTGAAAATCTGAAAACAATCTGTAAGTAACTAACAATTATTGGTAACTAGGTATAAGTTAGTTTTGCATGGCCGAGAATGTAACTATATTTTAGTTAGTACTTTAAGTAGTGGGTATCTTATATTAGATACTTTTAAGCTATAACTGCTTTCAGGCTATCATGCCTTCTTGCTGTAGTTGCATGTTTATAGGATGTCACATGATTTTATGTAAGATATTTGTATACTTTACCTTTCTATGTTGTATGTGGTAAGTATACTTTTTAGTACAAATGCTCATATTTTACAGGCCACTGTCCTATCATGAATATTAGTTTTTAATTTTTCTTTGGTTTTGTCATTTTATCGAACCGAGATCACATTCATCATTTGTCCTGCGTGAATTTAAACGGACGTAATTATTTACTTTTCTTGACATTGCCAAGATTATTGGCAGAAGTCGACTATAATGAACGTCAAAATATGTGGCTCCAACAAAATGGTGCCCCTCCCTACTTTTATCGTGAAACAAGAGAATATTTGGATCAGCACTATCCTCAAGAATGGATTGGCCGCGGAGCTTTTGTTGCATGGCCACCAAAGTCTTGTGATCTTACCCCGTTAGATTTTTTCCTGTGAGGCTACATAAAATATAGGGTGTATGTCACACCACCTACGACAAGGCAGGGCATAGAGAATAGGATTAGGGATATCTCTCAAACAATAACACCAGGCATGTTATCCAATGTCCGGGGAAATATCATCAAAAATATTGACAAGTGTATAGAACAAGAAGGACATTTATTCGAACATTTATTAAGAAGAAACTGATTTGGGGAAGGGACAGTTATAACAAAATTTCTATATTTTCATTTATTTTCCATGGCTACTGTGATCCATTGACAAAAGATGCTATAACGAGGACATTAAATCTTCGATTTGTCATTGATTGTCTGACACGTTCAAAAATACCTGGAGTATTCACATTCACACAGTACAGGAGTTTTATCTACAAGAGCCTTCAGATGACCCCATAAATAAATAATGCTGTCGCAAAAAGTCCGTATAGGATTCACCTGTTAATCTTGGCGGTAATAGAAAATGGGCCAATTAGGTAGTCACCAATAATTCCTACCCAAACGTTGAGCGAAAATTGTTGCTGAAAATGACTTTCTCTAATAACGTGAGGATTTTCGTCGACCCAAAAATGATCATTGTGAAAGTTCATAATAGCATCTCGTGAAAAATTTGCCTCGTCCGTAACTAAAATATTTGGTAAAAAATTATTATTGTGTGCCATCCTATCAATCAACCACTTGCAGAACATTAATCTTGGGTGAAAATCCCGAGGCAGTAGAACTTGGACCCGCTGCATGTGATATGGGTACAGGAGGTTTCTTTTTAGAACTTTTCAAACGGTTTTTGGGCTGACTTCAAGCTACAGTGCAATCTTCCTGGTACTATTTGAAGGATCTTCTTCTATCGCATCAAGTATAGCTTTTTTTTTTGACATGACAGTTAAGGGGCAGCTGTTTTTTTGGTCTTAACTTTCGAACCTTCTTTGAGAGGATTTTCTCTGGAACTTCACATAAGATCACCCATGAATGTGGAAATCGGCTGGTATAATGGGTCCCCTTTGATCTGTTAAGGTCCACCGCCTCAACTTTAGTTGGCACTTTATGTGGCCTTAGAGCATCTTCATTTATTTGATGGTAAGATATCTTTATTTCTTTTTTTTTTGTCTCACTTACTTGTTTTTTTAGTAACCTCAATTTTCTCCAACATGTGTTTAATTTTTAGATTTGCACATGAGGACCTCAATTTCCTTTTTTTTTATGGTATCAGACAGCCAAATAAGGTAGGATATGGATCAGATTAATTAAATCAGATATCTAATTCGCTTTTTCGATTTAAGCTGAAGTTTTTCGTTCGGCTTTTTATTTTTGAAGATGTAATAATTTTTATCTGCAGTCCAAACGGTAGTTCTTTGTCCTTACGTTATTACTTTCACGTGATTAAAACCATATGAATCTAATCAAAATTACGAGACTCAAAAAGTCAAAACAAAGTCTAAGTTCATAAACGTCAAAACTTTCGTGGCTAGCGTTCAGACTCATAATAAAACAATAATAATAACAAATATTCATAATTTCTTACCCCCAACACAAAAGCACGATTCAAATGGCTCTGCAAAGAACAGTTGTTGATAGGATAGGACTAAATTGAATTGCAAGGCAGAGAAATGTTTACCTTGACATCAATAGACAACTCTCCAGATATCCTTGGTCTCTGTCTAGCGCATTACTTTGAATTCGAGACGTATTGCGCAACCTCGAATACGTCCTATTATACTTTTATTCACCTTTATTAAGGCTATAATAAATAAAGATGGGGTGTTGTAAGTCACGTTGTCTCTTGACCGTTTCGACTGTATTCGTATTCCTTTTGGTCATGTGTTGTGTCCTGTCTTATACTGCACTGAACTGTACATAAAAACTCTATAATTACCAATGAAATAAAAGATGACAAATTTTCAAAATCGCTCTGTATATCAGAAACTGAGAAGGCTATGAAAATCTCGTTTGCGAAAATTAAAGTTTCATAAAATAATAGAACTGTAAGCCAAATATCCCATATGCAAGAAGGTCTAAGTAGATCTAAAACACTTGGTTGGGTTTATAATTTTTTTTTTTCGAAAACGATAATTTCATGTTACCTAACAAATATCTGGAAGGGAGTAAGTACTAATAGTTTCGTTATATGTTCTCTGTTGGTTTGCACCCACAAAACCTATTTATATTAAACTTAATGCAACATTTTTTTCAAAAAAGTATCAATTGTAATATCTTTCAAAATAATCATTCCTCCATTATCAAAAATAGAATAACTAGTTAGGTATAAGTATGTTATATATTAATGAATATCGAACTTGACTAGTTAGGCACACACTTCAAGTCCAAAATTTCTGTCAGTGACTCATCACCAGCATAGTCATATACTCATATAGCGTTGAGAGCATGGATATGCATATCAAATTTCAGCCTCTAGCCCATCCACAGACCAAGAAATTTCACACTGGATTGATTAGCAACCGGACAGTCTATACTCAAGGGACTAAATTTAAAAGTTAATATATTAGATTTATTTGAATTAGAACTAAGGTAGTTAGCATCACACCAGGCCCGAACTGCACGCAGATCACGCGAGACAGTGTTCATAAGAACACCTGCATATCCACCCGTCCATAGGATCGTAGTGTCATCGGCAAACAGAGTGAATTTGCCTTGTATACTGAGTGTGGCCAAATCATTTGGGTATAGTAGAAACAGCAGGGGTCCTAACACAAAGCGAGTGCACCGGAGATGAAACCCCGAGATCTTACCATCTGTGTTCTGTCAGACAAGTAGGATGAAAAAATGAAATGATTTACGTTATCGAAGGCCTTAGGGAAGTAGCAAAATACTGCTGCGGCAAGTTCGTCCTCATTAAGTCCCGGAATGTCATATAATTTCTTATAAATTAAATGGATTTTATTAACCCTTAAAGCCTGATCTTATAAGATGACGACCTTTCTACTAGGATTTCTTAGTCCTTGCGAAAATTCCTCCATAATTGTCTCTGCCTTGAACTTTTAATATTTAGATCTTGCCATGCCTTCACAACTGTGTGCTCTTTATTGAACCAAGTTTTGTCGGTGTAATACAATTTTTTCCCTTTTTCCCGAAACTCTATTTTAACATTGAAAATGTTTATATTATCGCATGGGCACGTAAGTATGGGTACAGAATTCGAAATTCTTGTGTTGCATTTGTCCCTGACGTCACACCGAAATAAAATGATCGGGATCAGACCAAGTCGAGAGTAATCGTATGGTTTCGCTGGAGCAGACAGCGGGTGCGGCTGGCGTTCGCGATCGAGCGTAACAATCGGCCGTCGCCACAGGGTGGTTTGGCTGGCGTGGCTGGAGCAGCGCGCTTCAGATCATATTCGTATTTCGTAGTGAAAGCGCTTATGCATGATTTATAATGAACGCCGATAAAATTAGTTGCATGCTGTTGTTGGACGAAGAAGACTAAGAGGAGATGTTAGCCCAAATTCCTCCATTTCCACAAACGTCATATTAACACTTAAATTTATACTATACCATATTTAAATCAAAGCTGCAGCATACCAAGTAAACCAATCAATTTGATTAAGACGTCAAAGTATCAGAACATTTTAAAATTGTATCATTAGTTGGTATATCCGAAAAAAATATCAAAATTAGAAAAAAGTCAGTGGCGTACATTTTTTTGTCAATAATATCCGTTGAAGTGTTTCCCGGGACGCCACTGGACTTAAAAAAGTTAATCTAGTTAGGGCTAATTAAGCCTCTTATCATTATGAATGACAGTACCAAATTGCAATAAAATCGGGAAAAGGATATTTACAAAAATAATAAAAAAAACGATTTTTTTGAAAAAAACTTTAACACCCTGTACATCAAAAACGGGGCAACTCCGGACACATGTTCAGGTTAGTTCAGGTTAGTACTTCTTAAACACCCTGTATACATTTAAACACAACGGTCAAAAACACAAATATTTACATCAAAATATTGATAACAAACAATAACACCAAACGATACAATGCAATAATGCGAAAATCACCGGTAAACTAAATACAACCCTGTCGCCCAGGGTCTTTTACTTTTATTGCCGCTTGACCAATCGAAATAGAGTTACGGTTGTCATTAAGTACTGATCAATGTTTCCTTCGTATGCATAATCTTGGATTTGAATATGGTATAGGGTAGACTGGGGCAAGTGTAAAAATGGGGTAAGTGGAAAATCAGAGCGCAATATTGAAAGTTTACTTGTCTGTGTGGTCCGAGGCAACTAACTATACATTAGCGCTGTTGAATTATCTACTCCCGGCGAGTGACCAGGTGTTTTTTTCTTTCTGAGTAGTCATTTGTAACATAACCTCCGAATCGATCGGTTGAATAGTGTGTGATATCTGATATCTCCATAAAAAATTGGTCAAAGGTAAAAACTTATAATATACTTTTAGTTTTATTGCATTTTCTTATGTTTAGTCAATTGTTGTAGCTTTAAAATCCTATATACCGACCAAATCTAAAAGCGGTTTTTACTCACGAACAGGTTTGCACTTCCCCCATAAAAAACATAATGTGGGGCATGTGTGAAAATTGTAATGGGGCAAGTGTAAAGGTTAGTTTACACTTGCCCCATTTTCCTGGGAATACTAAAGTTCGTTGGCATTGAGACTTAAAGTTTTTATTCTTTACAGAGAGTAGGCGTCATGGTACGAAATTATAAAAGAAAGTCCGATAGGGCTGCCTATTGGGAGGAGCAATTAAATGCTGCAGTAAATGCCGTCAATGAAAGTCAATTAACCATGTCAATGGCTAGTACCGAATTCAGAATCTCATACATTACAATATACTGTAGAGTAACTGGCCGCCGTGGCGAAAAAAGCAAGACACAGGGCCGACCCCCAATACTTTCTTGGCAAGATGAGTGTCAACTGGCCGAAAATATAAAAACAATGGAGAAGTGGGGATATGGATTAACTTCGAGAGAGCTTCAAGAAAAAGTTCGGGACTTTGCAACTTTAAATAATATTCCCAATCCTTTTAAGAACAATATGCCAGGCACAGACTGGCTAATAAAGTTTAAACAACGTCACTCTTTGAGTATGTAAAAACCACAAAGCTTAGAGTACTGAAGAAAAAAATCTACGGACCCATTCATAATAGACCAATATTTTGTTTTATTGGAAAAGGCTATATTGGAGTTGGGTCTTCAGGATTGTCCTGAATGTATTTACAATTTAGATGAGACTTCACTGTGTACAGATCCTTCTCTTCTTAAAATTGTTGGCGCGAAAGGCAAACCCTCTTCAAGAATTATTGCTGGATCGGGCAGAGAAAATATAACCGTTCTGGCAGGAGCAAGTGCTAGTGGTAGAAAATTGCCACCATTGATAATATTTAAAGGCAATAATGTATGGAGTTCCTGGATATCAGAAAGAAATGAAGACCTCTTCAGACACCGTATATGCAGCCAGCGCCAATGGATGGATGACCTCCGAAATATTTAGAAATTACTTTCTAAAGACTTTTATTCCTTTGGTTCGTGATCAGGCACCAATTATTGTTATATATAATGGGCATGTCTCGCATGTGGATTGCTTATTAATTCAAGCCGCAAGAGAAGAAAATATTCATATACTTAAACTGCCAGTCCATACAAGTCATTTACTTCAACCTCTCGATTTGAGTGTATTTGGATCCTTTAAGGCAATATGGGAGAGGGAAGTAATAACATGGCAAAGACGTCATCAGGGACAACGACTACCAAAAATGGAATTCGCCACATTGCCAGTAAAAACCTGGGCTGAAGTAGATTCCGGAATCATAAAAACAGGATTCAGAAAGGGTGGTATTGTTCCATTTAATAGACATGTTATTCCTAAAGAAAAGTATGACATCGATGCCCTAAAAAGATGCGAGAAACACTTAAAAAATCAAAGATCTGTAATAGATTTACAACCGAGGCCAGAACGTATTGATATTGAAAGGAATGAACATGATGCTGTAGCACCGAATGTAACAGAAAAAAACGCTACTTTCGAAGAGTCAATGTTAAAAACAGTAAAGCCTTCTACATCTGGCGCTTCATTTAAAAGGAAACTAGCATCTAATGCAGAATTACTTACAGCTCCTTCATCAGCATCTAGTGCCAACAATCTCAAAGTAATTGTCAGCTCTGATAAAAATGAAGAAAATATACTAAATAATCATCAGGATCCTATAACTGAAGCTGTAGTACCAGCTACAACCAAAAATCGGCAAAAAAAAGGCAAGTTTTGATGATCTACTACTTGATTCGCTCCGATAGACTCCTTCTTCTAATCCAAGGAAACGAAAGCGCTTAATTCAAGGTGGCCAAACCATTGCAGGTACTATCGCAAGTAGTCAGTCAAAAATCTCTACAAGTTCATCTACTATATCTAAACCAGCTATGAAAATTAACCGAAAGAGTAAACAAAGTCGGCCAAGTCCGTATCAATTTGAATCCAGCTCCAGTGAATCAGATAATGAAAGTGTACCTTTTATGGAGTCGGATCAAAGTTTCACTTTAGAATCGGATTGCGAAGATCAGATTCCTGAAATAAACAAAGACAATATTTCCATTGGAGACTGGGTACTGGTTAAATACACATTACCAAAAGCAAAGAAACATTTTATTGGCCAGGTAAACACTGTTGGCAACGGCTTCGAAATCAAGTTTACTAGAAAATTAAAAGACAATTTTGTATGGTCACTCACCGATGATGTCGATGTAGTACAGCTAGACGATATAGTGACTGGTTTACCTAAACCGGTAGTAACACGCCGAGGAGGTTTTCATTTTAATGTGAAATTTGCGGGATACAATATTCCATAAAATTATTCGAATTTTTAAACTGTAAGTTTCTTTTCTGTTTTAGTTTCTCCTTGGGAATAATTCCTACTGTTTTAGAGATTAAAGCCGAACATTGGGTTTTGAACGGATAAATACGTTTATAAAAATATTATTCTTGTTATTAGAAATTTTTTGAGTGTTATTTTGGATTACTTATTATTTTTCAGAGCTTTTAATTTTTCGTTTTAATGATTTGTTTGGCTAACTATTTCCCAACGATAAAAAGTTCATAACTTCCCAGATTTTTATTTTCTTTTTAGTCTGTAAAAAGAAAAATTGGCATGGGAGATATAAACTTCATTTACACTTTCCCATTACCACTTCTGCGAACATGCATGGAAATTGTATTCGATTTTACACTTTCCCTTTTTGGGGTAAGTGTAAAATTTCGGTACAAAAAAAAATAATCTTTCAAATCTCAAGATCTCAAAAATAATTCATAAGTGTCCTATGCAGTATGAAAAGTAAACATATTAAACTATTACTTTCTTACAAATACACTTTTATAAATATTGTATATTTAAAGTAGGAAGGAAATAAACTTGAACTATCAAAAAGGGCTTCGCACTTGCCCCAGTCTACCCTAATTATAAGCTTTGTAATGTAATGCTGAAAAATAAAGAGAATGGTTTTGTACACTTTACCGTTCTTCCCTACACCTGCTGCCACTTTTTTTCATGCATTTTCTTTCATTACAACATTTTTGTAATTTTCGTTCTCATAGTTGTATAACGGGGGGTACTTTTGCACCTCCTCTATCAAACACTCGTCAGCAATCGCCGAAAACGGTGGCATTTTGCTGAGCGATCGCGGCTGGACTGGTCTCTCTAGCAGTTCAAACGCAGCCGCTGCAATTGACGGCGAACGCTGTGTCGCTGAGCTGCGGCAGTGAAACCATGTACACACAAATCGTATTAAACCAGTACGGAGCGACCAAACGCCAACCGTGGCCGCTGACTGCTCCAGCGAAAACATACCTTAGAGGCGCGTTACAGTTTCTAACCTTTATTTTACTATTTTTTATATTATGAATCAATAAAACTGATATCAAATACCTAAATATTACATGCAAATCTATGAGTTTTCGCAGATCTCAAATCTCACATTAGTCACAAGCGTTGCACTCTGCCTCGGCATTTTCAATGTCTTCCCCGGTTGCATCTTTGTAAAGGACTGTAAATTTTTTTCAAATATTTTCGCCACCATACAATAATTTAATTTTTTTTTAATTAGTAGGCTTTATTTATTTCGTTTAATTTACCTAAAACTTTCTTTTAAAGTTTCAGTTAATTAGTTAATTCTTGGAGCAAATTTTAATTTCGAATAAATCGAAAACTTTATGGATACGTAAAAGTGCCAAACACGAAAAACACTTTACTTTATTCGAATATCCTTGTATGCGAATAATTTAAATAATTGCATTTTACATCTAATTACCACTGGAAGTGAGCTTATCAGTGGTTAAAATCGCCCACTGCCAGTCTTGTAAATTGTAAGTGGCCGAGGCTTGCACGCGAATTGACTAATAACACTCATTTTCGACCATCAATAAAATAAACATTTATAAATGGGCTTCTCGTGATTCAATTAAGACATTTATTTATTAGTTGATCAATAAGCAATGTATTAAGAACGAAGCCAAATACATTGCTACAGTTACCATTAAGGCATCAGGAGCTTACGTACTGAGAAAAAGAATAAGGGAACTAACCTGAAATAACTGTAATAAAAAGACATTGAGTAAATGTTAAAGTACCGAAGTGCCTGCCTCTATTAGGAACAGAGTCCTTGCACGAAATTTAAATAACCATGATTACAATATATTTCGATAGTAACCGCAATTAATGGGTCAGGTGAAAAGAAAATTCATTCCATTTTTCGATGTAATTCCAAGGTATCTCGGTAAATAGTAAAGATAAAGACTTCCGGTTATTACATTACTGCGCTACAGGGTGTTTTCGAAAATGTTTGCTTTTTGACCACCCCCTGTATTTCGGTTATCTATTAACTTATTAGGAAATTGAAAACTGTTTCTAAGAGAGTTTTTAAGTGGCATTCAGTGGCGTGCTTACTTTTTCTCTGGAAGTCTTACTTTTCGAGATTTAAACGTTTTGTTAAAATACGTGTCATCATTTCACTAAAGTTTAAACAAATGACAAAAATGAATTAGTATGAAAATTTTGAAAATTACGACATGTTAGTTTGCTTTATAGAGTGCTATGAAAATAGGTAAGTTTACAATCTTGTAATTTAAATATCTAACTTATGGAGTTCTTATGTTCATAGATATCCAGAGAGAAGGCAGCCCAACAAAGTAACAATTTCAAGTTTAAAAAGTAATTTAATTAAGAATTGATCATTTATAAAGCCAAAACCTAAATCGTATACAGCGTGCCCAGAAAAGTCCTAGACATATGGGAATATTCTTTATTGTTGATTTTACGAAAAAAAGTTATTCTTTAGAAAAAGTTCTGCTTGATGCGCACATAATATTGACATATCAAAACTTAAGATATCATGTACAGGACGGCAAAAAAATATAGAAACACACAACTACGTTAAGAGGGAAGTACCCTCAATTTTTATTTTAGAGCAAATTGTTATAAGAAAACTTTACTAAGGACTACAAATCGTGGTCAGATACAATTTCTCGTTGAAATATTTTTATTTACAGAGTACCTACCATCAAAAAGTCTTTGGAAAATATGTTTTTATTTTATTTATTTAACAGTTACCTGCAACAATTTTGCAACAACTATGTGCAATACTATAATAACGAATATTGACATATGTTTGTCAAAAATCATTTAATATTTTTCGACTTATTAACAAGAGAACCGAAATACATTCACACGCTTCTTCCTAGAGATTTTGAATCCCGTTTTCTATTTTGCGCGTGGTTTCAAGGCGAATGTGAAGTTGATTTTTTGCAAAAAAAATATTATTTACAGATGAAGCCATGTTTACTTTCAACGGCGTGGTATGCTCCCAAAATTGTCGGTGGAGTGACAACAATCCAAATTTTATAATCGAATGCCGTAGTCAATATTCATTTAAAACCAATGTTTGGTGTGCCATTTTTAATGATCGGATCGTTGGACCATACTTTTTCCGACAAAATATAAATGCTGCCATTTACCTAGACTTCTTAAGGAATCAGTTGTCTCAATATCTTGACGAACTGCCACTAAATATAAGACGTACAATTTGGTATCAACATGATGGAGCCCCATGCCATAGTACTAACACAGTAACTGGGTATTTGAATGAAGTATTTCCGCACCGTTGGATAGGCAGACGTTCAAATATTCCTTGGCCCGCCAGGTCACCTGACATCACACCCCTGGACTTCTTTTATGGGGCCGATTAAAAGAAATGGTGTATGGGCATAGACCTTTTCATGATATTGATCATCTTGAAGCAGTAATAACAAACTGTGTCCAAGAAATCACTCCCAATATGATACGGGCGACAGTAAGAGAAATTACAAGGCGTACTATAGTTTGCGTGGAGAAAGAAGGGGGGCATGTGGAGACATAATTTTTTATTTTAAACTATCTGTTTTTAGATCACTTTTATCATGTAATTGCTAAATAATTGTTTATTATTCACATTCACAATTTATTTTTGCTCTAAGGAAATTAAATGTTTTTAATATTCCTGATAGGTAGATAGGCTGATTTTAGATCATGAAATAATCTCGCATTATTTTTTTACGTAATTGGTTTTTAACAAGAGGTAATGAATGCTCAACGTGTTTTTGATGGTACCCTGTAAATTAAAATATTTCAACGAAAAATTGTATCTGACCACGTTTTGTAGTCCTTAGTAAAGTTTTTCTATAACGATTTGCCCTAAAATGAAAATTAAGGGTACTCTCCTCTTAACGTAATTCTGTATTTCTATATGTTTTTGCCGCCCTGTATATGATATCTTAAGTTTTGGTATGTCAACATTATTTGCGCATCAAGCAGAACTTTTTATAAAGAATAACTTTTTTTCGTAAAATCAAGAATAAAGAAAATTCCTATATGTCTAAAACTTTTCTGAACACGCTATAAAATAAAAAGAATCGCGAAAGGGACGAAATAAACGTTATGGCTTTTGTAGACGCACTAGAAGTTCGTGCAAAGTCATAGAAAAAGATCTCGGAGTAATAAAATCTTGTCTAAAAAATTATTAAATAAATATCATTTGAAACCCTATGAAGTAAAGATTGTGCACCCTTTACGTACTGGGAATGCTGTGCGACGACTTATTTTTAGCAGTAACTAAACTATTATGTATTTTTGAAAAGCTTAAAAATTGACCTAGATATCATGAAAACAGGTGAACAAATTATCAGTGGCGGCTTTTCAGGGGCGGCAGGGTCGGCAGTGCCGACCCAGAGTCAAACAGACAACAGATAATATATTATATTATTTATCTACATCAATTTGCATTTTATTGACTCTCAAACTGCCAGTTGCTCCACTTTTTAAATCGCCCCCGCAACCCAGGTCGTCATAATGGATTACCACATATGGATTACTCACAAACTACAGCCGCCAAAACATAAATTATTTTACTCTTCAAATCGCTTTGTAACCCGGGCTGGGGTCGGCACGCCGAGCCTACCCTTATAATTTCAGGTTTGAAGATAAACAACCAAACATACACCATTCACCATTTTATATCTATCTAAAACTCAGGGACGGCACATTCAAGCCTGCCGCTAAATTTAAAGTGCGATTATGGTTAAGTCTTATGCTCATTATCGGCCGGAAAGATTTTGTATCGACCTGTTGCTTTTGAAGTTGTTCGTGTTTATTTTTGAAAGTACATTATCTGTTAAAAACAAAACTTTCGATTTGGTGTTTTTAAGATTTTGACCTCTGGTAAGTGTTTAAAAATGTGAATAAAATTGCGTTTTAGAACTGTTTTTACTAAAAATATAGAGAAATACGTATTTGTTTGTAAACTCGAGAAATAATTGGTAAACAATATCCTCAACAATATTAAGACAAAATTATGTGTTTGCTATTTGTTTAAGGTTTTACGTTCTACAGCTTACGACAACAATGCACTCTCTGAATACCATGTCTTCCATCACCTTTATTATCCGTGTCCGCCATTTTTTTTTTGCCAAATGTCTGGTCTTCTCCTGTGAAGAAGAAGGAGATTCCATTAAAGGTCACAACAGATAATATATTATATTATTTATCTACATCAATTTGCATTTTATTGACTCTCAAACTGCCAGTTGCTCCACTTTTTAAATCGCCCCCGTAACCCAGGTCGTCATAATGGATTACCACATATGGATTACTCACAAACTACAGCCGCCAAAAAATAAATTATTTTACTCTTCAAATCGCTTTGTAACCCGGGCTGGGGTCGGCACGCCGAGCCTACCCTTATAATTTCAGGTTTGAAGATAAACAACCAAACATACACCATTCACCATTTTCTATCTATCTAAAACTCAGGGACGGCACATTCAAGCCTGCCCCTAAATTTAAAGTGCGATTATGGTTAAGTCTTATGCTCATTATCGGCCGGAAAGATTTTGTATCGACCTGTTGCTTTTGAAGTTGTTCGTGTTTATTTTGAAAGGTGTTTTTAAGATTAGGACCTCTGGTAAGTGTTTAAAAATTTAAATAAAATTGCATTTTAGAACTGTTTTTACTAAAAATATAGAAAAATACGTATACTCGAGAAATAATTGGTAAACAATATCCCCAACAATATTAAGACAAAATTATGTGTTTGCTATTTGTTTAAGGTTTTACGTTCTACAGCTTACGACAACAATGCACTCTCTGAATACCATGTCTTCCACCACCTTTATTATCCGTGTTCGTCATTTTTTTTTGCCAAATGTCTGGTCTTCTCCTGTGAAGAAGAAGGAGCTTTCATTAAAGGTCACAACTGGACAATCAGAATAACATATTTGATGAATATCATTACCAATTTTTAAAAAAGAGAAAAATAGTTTCATGAAGTACGTATTACGATATGAAACCAAAATAGAAATCGTAGATTATATACGTAGGTTGAGAAATGAGCTATTATATAGGGAGCGCTTTTATATCCCCTAATGATATTGTTAAGAAACTGACGCGCCTCTGACATAATCAAAGAAGGTCTATACAACATCGCCCGAAACAGCCTGTAAAAATGCGAAAGGCCATTTAAGTTAGATGAAATTACCCTTTAAATGTTGAATGAACAAATTAGGTATATTCGAGTATCTTCCTTATAGATTACGAGATTTACATTAATTGATATTGAACAGCAAGGATGCACGTCACTAATCAGCTGATAATTGTAAATCCGTCCGAAAACACGAGGAAATTAAATTTGGGCAAAAAGTATTAAAACTTTATGCGATATTGAATTCACTACAAACTTAAATAATTCTTCTTTGATACGAACCCACTTATAGCAAATATTTTGTTTATTTAAGCTTGTAAAAATTATTATAATTTGAATTTTATTGGCCGACAGTTGGCAACACAACTGTAAACGGTGCGGTGGCGCTAGCTCGTTCGTTGGCCTATTTTGACATTTCGTGCAAAACTAACCTCAATTATTCTGTGGTTTCGTGTTTGCGTCTATTTTTTAACAAAAACTCAAGATCTTTTCATAAATAGCATTAAAAAACTGTTCCATTAAGAGAAACAAAAGTGCACATACATATCTCTGTCGATTATGTTATTTAGTATTTGTGAAAAATGCCGAAGCATTTAAATAGTCGGTGCAAAGAGCTAATAGCTTTTCTAAGAAGCTATTTTCAGGAAGAACTTAACATTGGCCTATTGTGACCCTTGACAGCAGTACAGAGAAGTAAAATTTAAAGAGTATGTTAAGGTCTAGATATTTTAATTCTACGTTACCAATTTTTAGCGTGTAGCAGCTGCCCTAAATTTGAATATCTCCACTGTAAGCACAATTTCAATAACAGTTGAGGAAAATAAATTATTAGAATCACCTTAAAACAAACGTTCTAATTCAAAGAGAGTTGTAAATGTGTGAAGATTGGATATAAGTTCTATCCGTGCAGGGGCGTGCGGTCCATGGAAGCGATGGAAGCACTGCTTCCCCTACCGCTTTCATAAGACAAAACAAATTTTATATTAATCTATACCTATCCATACAATTAAAATACCCAAGTATTTATTTCTATCTAATTTACAAACCAAATCCGGCCCTGTATGCATCCCTGACCAACGCAATATTAAATTTATCGAAGTGATCTCAATACGTGTATACTACACTGTATACGCGTAGTATACAAGTAATAATTAATATGGTCTGCCATGCCAAGTAAAGGGTAAATCGTTAGATCTCGGTATTTCCTTCGCCGCGGCGCGACGCCGGTAACGAAGCCGGCAAAATATTTAGTTTCCACGTGTTTGTAGTCGGCGGTTTACGATTGTTTGTCGCGATTTTTCGCCAGGAATACGCGGTACACGGTAGAGGATCTGTCTGACTTGACTTTGTTTATCTTACTTCTTGATTTATTTTGTCATGGAGCAATCAATTGCCGGCCCATCGAGTTCGGGAAATGTAAAGTGTATCTGTTCTGTATGCAAGTTATTGGAAAAAGGATTTTCAACGCTTTTCTTCGATAAAAAAAGGAATATTATTGCAACAGGTAGGCCTACACCAGATTGTAATTTAAAGACAGAAGTGAAGGCGGCTGTGAATTCAAAGTAAAAATGTATAGATAGTTTTCTGTATTAGTTTCTGTTATGAAACTTTGTTAACATGTTTTTAACGACTCGCAGGGTTGGGTCACTAAAGAATTGGTTTTTGACGGGCAAATTACGTAAAAATTAATAAAAAAACATAGGTAGCCATTTAGAAAATAGAAGAAATATTAAAAAATCATATGTACATAATCTCACATTTTCGACAGCACCTACATGACAGTATTCTACCTGTATTTAAACGTCGAAAAATTGCCAATATTTGGGCGTGGTCCTCAAAAAACTTTTCGCCTGCGGCGACTGGCCTACCGGCGCCGGCGGTGCTTCCCCTTTTTCATAACTCACCGCACGCCCCTGTATCCGTGACACTATTTATGGAATGTACGAAACAAGTAAGTTGTATTATTTAAAAGTTATAATATTTTACATCGGTTCTTCATAAGCTGTAACTTTTTTTAGAACATCATGTAACTTTGACAACTTTAAGTTAGAAATTAAAAAACAAAGAACTCTTTGATGGTTGTCTTAACTCTTTAAAAAACCTCTTCAAGAAAATAGGCTTCGGATGGTAAAAAGACGAACTGAGGCGAGGGCTTATGGCTTATAAACGACTGGTATTTATGAAAGAATATATTAAAGAAAAAGTTGCATTATTGTACCAATTCGTTTTCTTGGATGAAACATGGATTTTTCAGAATGGTACCATTGGTCGATCTTGGCAAGATGAAAATAAAGTCTTAGATGTACTAAAGTTGATGGTAAAAGGTATTATGCAGTAAACAAATATATGAACTATGGGAAATTTTTGTATATTTATCTTGTTTTTATGAAAAAAAAAACTGTGTAATTCCCTCACTCGGATATGTTGGTTACAAGCTGGCAACACCGTCGATAACTGACGTTACTCGAAGGGTATGACGTGAATCAGTTTTTGTTTTGCATCAACTATACTTTAAATATACTGCTAAATCAGATATCACTGTCAATGACAATAGAAAACAATAAAAAAAGAGTTTCTGTAACTTAGCAATAAACAAATCAACCGAAATTAAACACAATGTTTTTGAGTTGAGTATATCCAATTATGATTATGAATAAATTAGTTGAAGAAATAGTCCATACTTTCAGTGGAGTTGATGTAATATAAATAAAACAAAGCAGTCCTCCTCCACAGTTTAATAAAAATGATGATGAAAAGGTTCCCTACATGTTTCGAGCGCTTAAGCACTCATCATCAGGGGATACCAACATCGAGGTTTGTAGACAAAACGTTGTCTCAAATTAATGAGTACAACTCATAGTAACATGAAAGTTGAAGACTAGGTGGTATGTGAGATGTTTAATTATCTTAAGAAATGAATGAAGTTCTGGTTAAATGTGAGATTAAGATCTGAGAAAAAACATTGTGAGTGGATAATGGAACAGTTTAAAATTTATGAAGGAGAAGAAATTTTTTTTTTATTTTTTTTTAGTTGTGCGTTTAGAATTAAATTTTTATTAATATAATATTAATTATTAATTAATAATAATATATGTGGTAGTATGGCATAGCCCCATACTACCACATCAGCTAACTTTATATATATATCAATAAAAATTTAATTCTAAACGCACAACTAAAAAAAAAATTTCTTCTCCTTCATAAATTTTAAACTGTTCCATTATCCACTCACAATGTTTTTTCTCAGATCTTAATCTCACATTTAACCAGAACTTCATTAATTTCTTAAGATAATTAAACATCTCACATACCACCTAGTCTTCAACTTTCATGTTACTATGAGTTGTACTCATTAATTTGAGACAACGTTTTGTCTACAAAACTCGATGTTGGTATCCCCTGATGATGAGTGCTTAAGCGCTCGAAACATGTAGGGAACATTTTCATCATCACTTTTAATAAACTGTGGAGGAGGACTGCTTTGTTTTATTTATATAAATAAATTAGTTATGTTATAACGTTACCCTGGAGGTGATTACTTATTATCGTTATGTCTCTGGGTAGAGAAATTTTACTTCTCATTAGAGAAATAGAGTACATAATGGCGTTTTCTCAAGTTAGTAGTAGCAAAATATATTAAACTGTGGAGAACGCGGTGGCCATCTTGCTCCATTCAGATATTAGTCATGTAAATACTCCCGAAAAGCAACGGAATAATGGGGTGGGGCATCATGCATACCATAGTTCCCGCCGAAGCAAAAGAGGAATTTTGTTGTTGTGTGTTCTTACACTTAATTACCCTGTATAGTCGAATGAATTTATATGAATTACATAGTTACAATAAATCTTCCTTCTAATCATTATTAATGTAAATAATAATAGTAGGTATATGACGACATAATACACATATATGATAACTCCGCAATCTGCCCTCATCAACGTACTAGCGGCTTGATGGCGGAAGTGTAGGCGTCGGCGTCAATGAATGACGTCACGAGGGCCGCCACGCCCCGAGTACTAAGGGTTCTTAATTATCCAGCGATTTTAGGCACAGCTCCCTTCGAATTCATTCTGCAGAAAAATCTGTGTACAAATGCGAGTAAAACCTCGTAGTAGATTGGGAGCATGAATTAAATCTTCTTGCTGTTGATGTTTGGGCTGTGTGCGAGTTTTACTAGATGTTTTTATTTATTTAAGATTTTGATGAAAACCGAAAGATAAACCATGGAAATTTGGAAAAATTTAAGAAAGAAATAATCCAAAAAATACTTTCCCATATCAACTTATCTTTAGTCGTTTTTGTGATACTTATGGACATTTAAATATCACCATTTTTAACTTTTTAACATGCTACTGAATCGTAACAGTGCAAGAGCCGAGAAGAGCCAAGAGTGCTTGTAGATTCTCATTACATTACAAATTATATTATTTGCGGTTAAACCAGAAACTGACATTTTTGCCTTTATATACAGGATGTTTCAGAAGAACGGTACGTAACTTAAGGGGGTGATTCATTATGATATTCTAAGAGAAAAAGTTTATATGAATATGTGTCAGAAGTTGCCCGTTTTTGATATACAGGGTGTTAAAGTATTTTTTAGAGAAAATCGGTTTTATATAATTTCTTTCAATATCCTTTTCCCGCTATTATTGAAATTTGGTACCGTTATTCATAATGATAAGGGGCTTCATTTATTAGGTTCAGTGGCGTCCCGGGGAGGACCTTATGCAGTATGCAGACAGGGTAAGCTTAAAATTTTTTGTTGAATAAATAAGGGCCTGCAGTGATCCCCGATCCTTGCTTTACAAACATATCGAATTGCCCATTTCTGTAAAACAAACACAGAAGAGAAAAGAGAACAAGTTGTCAGTTTTATCAATTTTGTGATCACAGTCGAGATGGAAACTTTTGCTGTGAAAAAAGCAGCTGAAAAGGCGTTAAAAGGTATTATGGCGACAAAATCAAGGAAAATATATGAAGCGCAACATCAGGCATTTAAAAGATGGTGTTGTGACCGAAAAGTGGGAAATTTCAACGAAGATACCCTACTCGTGTTTTTCGCAGAGAAATCCGGGACTTAAAAATAATATTGTAAATTGTACAAACATAAACACCAATCTAAATATAAATAAGTGAACAAAATTTAAACATCTTTAGTCCCTTGGAATTAAATGACCCACTTTAGTCACCGTTTGGTTTGACGGGGCTAATTTAATTTAGTCCCGAAAGTACAAAAACAAGTTAACGTTAAAAAAACAGTAATTGTCATGGTGGGACACTCGATTCTTTTAGCTTTTTCAATTAATTTATTGGGCGTCTATTTGGATGGATAATCACGTTGCGTACGATATTGTTTCGAATTTTTCCAACAATTCCTTTGCTTAAATTTTCCCTTTT
Organism: Polydrusus tereticollis; assembly: GCA_963920685.1. Taxonomy (NCBI): domain Eukaryota; kingdom Metazoa; phylum Arthropoda; class Insecta; order Coleoptera; family Curculionidae; genus Polydrusus; species Polydrusus tereticollis. The sequence goes on from OY987328.1 coordinate 25,164,868, forward strand.
CAGCACTGCATAAACCCGGGAAAATCCACCTTATTTTATACAAGACACCAAGACCCTTCTCTACCATAAAAAATCCATAAGTTGTAGTTCCCCATCTCAATCCCCAAGTGTAAGTGTGCGCCGGCAACAGTGGACGCGTGCTGCCAGACGTCGGCTATCGACCCGTGTCGAGGTCAATAGTAGCCCCCCCCCTACCCCCACTCCCCAGCCGCTCCCCTTTTTCTCCCGCTGTGCTTCTCCCGGGAGAAGCTGGCAAGTTGGGGATGGGGATGCTGGAGACTGCTGCCGCTGTCTCGAAGGGGTTTTGTTCTTGGCGGGTTTATGGCTTATGCTCGCAACTTCGGGGGAATATTCGATAAAGATGGAGAAATAATAATATGTTTGCAGCAAGGATTTTGTAGAATGCATTTTAGGACTGATTCACGTATACAGGGAAAATGACAAATTTCAAAGTTCTACATTAAAAAAAATATCAGAAAAAGTTCATATTAGGTTATTGAAGGTCACTTTTTTAAAATATCAAGTGACCCATATTGCAACCAGTGGCGTGGTAAAAAAATGGTGGTGGAACCATTTTTACGTAGAAATGTTCAAGGACCCATAATTTATTTAAAAAGTAGCATAATACACTCAGCGAAAAAAATATGACCTTAAATAATCCACCACCCTTTCGTTACCACGCTACTGGTTACAATATTGGTCACCTAATATTTTTAAAAGTGACCTACAAACCACTAAACGTTCATTTCTGTATTGTAACTAGATCCTAACAAATTGAAAAAACACGCTAGCCTATAGCTCCGTATGCAAGCATTTGCAGACCTATGCTAATATGAACTTTTGTCACAGCCTGTATATACAGAGTGTCCTGATTTTCATGTCGATTGTTTCCTTTCTTTTTATGATGAGGCGCAAGCATTGCAGGGAAAATTCTTTATGGCACTCTGCAAGCGGGACGTGTGCGAAGGAAGTGATTCACATTAGTCTTAGATCTTTGGAGATTGTATTCGTTGGGAACACGGCCTTACTGATATTCTTACGACGGGGTACGCATGCCGACACCAGCCCGGGTTACCTGAATGGTAAAACAGTTTATTTTATGGCGGCTGTAGTTGGCGCGTAAATCCACTATGACTTCCGAGGTTACAAGGGTGATTTAAAAAGTGGAGCGGTTATATCGCTGGCAGTTTGCATGAGAATCATTAAAATGTAAATGATGCAGATAAATAATATAATAAAATACTTTTTGTTGCCTGCCGCCCCTGAAAAGCCGTCACAGGCCCGATATACAGAGTGGCAAAAAAGTCGCGCATAATGCCTGTAACTTTTGAATTACCTCGTATACGAAAAAGTGACCTGTATGAAAGTTGTTCAGTAAATTTATCCCCACATTTCTACCTGCATGAATTTTTTCTGTCATTTCTGGTTTGGTTGCCATAGAGACTAACTTACTTTTTTAAATGGAACACCCTGCATATGATTACATATTGGATTACATTTGGATTCTACTGGGAAAGCTCTAAATTTTTTGTGTTTCAAATTTTCACTTATCTGCAAAAGTTTCCGAGATAATGAGAGCTCAAAAATGAAAAACTTGCTAATTATAATTATTCCTGCCTAATACTCACCAGTTGAGTCAAGGTGTTTTCATGACAGCGACCTAAGAGGTGTCAATTTTGAGTTCCTGTTTAATTTTCTGTTGTCTGATTTCTAATTTGTTTACACTATGGTTCATCTGAATGAGAAACAACGAGTTGAAATTTTAATAATGAGCGGTTACGGAAATATGAAGAGATCGCAAGATCAGGTTTGTCAACTTTTCAATGAATTATATCCAAATAGGCCTTCAATAAATCAGTCAACGGTGTGTCGAGTGGTAAAGAAATTTGGAGAAACAAATATTAGACAATGTATAAGCGATCCCCGGACTTAACCCCGCTCGACTCCTTTTTGTGAGGACACTTAAAGAGCAAAGTCTACGTTAACCGTCGAAATGACTTAGAATCTTTAAAAGTCAGAATTAGTGCTGAAATTCGGACCATTCCAGAGGACTTCCTTTTAAACGTTGTAGACGGGTCCAGGATCGACTGGCGCTCTGCTTAGCAGAAAATGGTGGTCATTTTGAACACCGATGTTAAGTTATTCAATTTTCTAGGCTATTTATTTTGTTATTATAAAGTTTATACAATTTTAAATAAATAAGAGTTTGAAATACAAAAAATTCAGAGTTTTCCCAGTAGAATCCAAATATGCAATCATATGCAGGGTGTTCCGTTTAAAAAATGTTAGTCTCTATGGCAACCAAACCAGAAATGACAGAAAAAATTCATGTAAGTAGAAATGTGGGGAATAATTTACTGAACAACTTTCATAAAGGTCACTTTTTCGTATACGAGGTAATTCAAAAGTTACAGGCATTATGCGCGACTCTTTTGACACTCTGTATATTACGTATACCGTTTGCAAACTTATAATACAGTGATTCCATCCAGTGAAATATTTTCTACGTTAGCGTTTTACATAGATAAAGTGGACTTGCGTTCTGACACGGTTTCTTCTAACGTTACCCGAGTCGATTTGCTGCCAAATCTTTCCGAATCTCCATGATATATTTCCGCTTTTGTTTTTATACTTCTAACCTAAAGAAGTTTTAGTTTCAACAACCAATCATCTTTTTAAGTATTATGTGGAGATTCGCAAGTATCCGTTCTGGACAGGGCCGGATTAAAGGTTTCGCAGGCCCTAGGCACCAGAGGTGAATTTTAGATTTTAATTCGGGGAGGTTTACTAACGGGTTGCGAAAAGAAATGCACCGCAGGCGAAAATTTTTTGGATCCCACGCCCTAATTTTACCAACTAACAAAATTTACAAATTAAGTGGTTTCCTAAACATCTCTATGCGTTTGAAGAGCCCAATGGATGCCCATGCCCTGATGAAGTCGCTGACGTCGCTGTTTTTACAGATAAAGTTAAAAACATCATGTTTAATATATGGCCAAAAGTTGTTAATTAAAAAAAAACTTACAAAATAATTTAGAAATTTTAGCTTTTTATTGTACAAAACTAATTTTTACCATCGAAAATAATTGCGTAGGATAAATAATATATATAATATAATGTATATTATTATGTAATATGTTATAAGGTTTTTTGTATCACATTGTAGTTTGTCTCTGTGTCTGTGAACTCTTTTCTTATTGTAGAATACAGTTTTGATCCTTTTTTTGTGTCTATTTTTATTATATTTTATGATCGTAGGCCCTTCGCGTTTCGTAGGCCCTAGGCAAGTGCCTAATGTGCCTTATGGATAATCCGGGCCTGGTTCTGGATTATTCCGCTTGGTGCACGTCACTTGTCGATGCAATCCGGTTCTACAATATTTGGTGAGAATTTTAGAATATTTCACATGCCTACACGGAGGACGAATCTACTTTACATGTGCAATGCAAGGCATCATAAAGACTGCGATCACCTTAAGTCTTTATTATCAAATCATACCCGGATGCGTAATTCCGAACCCCGGTTAAGTTCAGAGCAACCTTGTTCTGAAATAAACTTGGGTTTGTTATTTATTAATTTCGTTTATCGTCTTCCAAACCCCAGCGCGGTGCGGACAAGCCGCGTTCGGTATTGCGTGGGGGTTTGCAAGTCTGTACGCGCTGTACGCTTTTTCAAATGCCAATGCAGTATAGAGTAAACATGTATGTCGCCGTTGAAAATATGCAAAGGCGTATCTCGTTTTTGACAACTTTTCAGGAGCGCGATTTGAAGAAATTTGGCTTTACTATTTTAAATGCAAGTTTAAAAGTAATAAACTTAGAGGTTTAGTTTCTGGAGGTTATTTGATACAAGGTAAGGTCAGTAAGGTACACAAACCAAGTTGTCGATATATTTTATATGTGTACTATTTTAACATTTATTCAAGATACGCCTTTAAGTTACGCGACTAACAATTGCCTTTGCCTCTACGTATGAGATACGCCCTCATCGAATGTAAAGAAGTGTTGGATCTTAGACAAAACAATTAATTTCTTATGAACATAGTATATATTAACATCAGAAAGCTATAGGCCTTAACTGAAGCAAAAATAATAATAATTGAACAGTTATAAAAATAATCAAAAACCAGGCTACAAAACAAAAACTATAATAATTGTATAATACAAAACGGCTTAAAAGTAATTGCTGATTAATATAACTATTATCTATACTATCTTATAGGTAGGTAACTTCGTCAAAGATAACGAACAGAAAAAGTAATAAAAAATTTAAACTACAAAATTACTTAGTAGTTGTATTATGGGGTAAATTTTTATAAAATTGCACGTGCTCTGATAGGCTTATTACCGGCTTAGCTCCAGCACATAGTGCCATTTGATTATTATGATTGATTTTTCTAAAGATATTGGACGGGTTTCCTTATTCAACTGTTTAAGACTTATTTTTTGCAAGGGACCGACTTGCCGCGTTAAGGACATTACCTTATATTTTTTTATCTAAATGACTGGTTTTGAAAAACAGTTTATAGGGATCTTTTTTGATTACCATGAACTCAAATATATCGGTCCACTTAAATTGGTTTCCCTCATCGTCGATCCGAATCGATCGCAATCTAATATTTTCGCTAAATTGTTTAAAATCTAGGAAATCACTGTATGTAAAAGAAAAAAACACTATAAGGTTTTGCCCGTCTCGCAAGGCGGAAAATTCTTGTAAGCTGGGAGGGCACCCTAAGTTCTCCTGCCTTTTTAATTGCATAAGAAATTGCACTATGATGTATGTATGTATGATTAGGTGTGAAAAATCTTAGACTTATTTCCTCTATGTGCTTTAGTGTCGACAAAATATACATAAGAGCTTCGGCAACTACGGAATTTTTGTTCTGTCCCCCACAACCGTCTGCAAATAAATAGACAATGTTTGTTTCTTTTTCGTCATAAATTTGCAAAATTTTTAACAGGGCTGTTGATATTTCCGCGGCTCCTCGGCCACTGTCGTTCCAAGTACAACAATAACACTTATAAAAAGTAAGATTATACACCGCAAATCTTCTCTTGTAGAAAACTGCACAATAGCTAGACATTGGTAGGTAAATAACTTGCTGTAAATCAAAACAAACACATTACTTTGGGATCATTCTGAGCTGCTGTCGTGCAAGAGTTTTTTATTTCTCGTAAAGCGTTTTTTGATTGGGTATGTTGCTCATAAACTTCTTACAATCTTAATTTTGTTTTTGGAGACCCATCGTAATAGGTTTTACACAATCCGCACATGTCTTTTTTTGGTCTTTGGCAATGGGTCCCAGTTCGTCTGTAAACATTGAATACATTTTTTTAACTGTCTAATCACTATGCAGGTATTCTCGGGACGTATCTTTCCTGCAATAGTGAGATTCAACTTTTCGTAATAGATTAATATGGTTTTTGATAAGACTTCTGTTAGCTTGATCTATTTCAGCACATTCATATGAAAGGCGTATCTTGAGAAACGCCTTTAAGTCTTGATTTATTCCTTTTACTTATCGTTTCCTACCTGAATTAACAGTGCGTATTTGAGATACGCCTTGTCGTCACAACTTGAAGTACATTAATATATGTATATTAGCGTATCTATCTCATTTTTACCAAATTTCGAGATACGCCTTTGCGTATTTTCAACGGCGATGTGTAATAGAGCAAAAATTTCATATTGCATGTTCTTCATCGTTTGTTGAAAACTGACAGAATAAAACTGGCCGCTTTGGCGTTGGGAGACAATTCTACCCCTGATAATTTTTTTGATGATATACTGGAAGAAGAAAAGGAAAATAAAAAAAGCACTAAATAAATATCACAGAAAAACAAGTATTTTTAAATGACAATTATTATGAAGATCAAACAAATGAAGGAAATAGTGTGTATTCATGTGAACGAAAATAACACATTCTACGTCAGTGCAACAGTCAAAACACAATTTTTAAGAATCGTTGATATTTTAAAAGAAAATCCCCACCCTTCATCCACCGCTACAATAAAGCGTTTTGCTTCAACTCTTAAGAATATCCAGACACCCGCACAGGCATTAAGTTTTATTATTGTAAAGGTCACATCGAAAAACATCAAAGTTCAACCTACTTATATTTCAAGAAGGAAAAATAGAGGTTTGCCAAAAGGTTGCAAATGGATTCAAGCATGGCGTCCACCTAACTCCGAAATTAATTTAAATACGGAAAGAAAGCAAAGAAAAAAAAATAATGCATAATTTAGCTCAAAATATCGAAGAAAACAAACCAAGCGCCAAAATAAAAGCTGTGCAGTGCAATGCCAACAATGTTCATTATTAGATAACGTTATCCACACCGAAAAAATATACACTGTCGGCCAAATTTATTTGGAACCCAATTTGGCTCTAAATATATTTTTTTTTAATTATATGATTTTGCTGAAATTTTGTGTGAATATTAGGGGGATCTTTTCTTAATTGTAGAAAAAATATCTAATCAAACTGTACAGGGGGAGCCAAGTAACAGGCAATATTTTTAATCATGGCCTTTGGGACTGTTGCAAAATTAAATCTTTTACTCTAGAACTACAAAAATTATTTGAAAATATTAAGAAAGTATCGGAAAAGAGATGAACAAATTTTCGAGAAATTTCAGGTTTTGTATTAAAAACGTATTTTTTTCGAAAACTTTGTTACATAATATTACCATACAGCCTAATAGGGTTTTATTAAATAAGAAATTAACAGAGCAAAAATACGTAAATATAACAATTAGGTATCGAGTTACCTGTAAAACAAAAGAAAAAGTGCAGTTCATCCCTGTTGTTCTTAATATTTTTAACTAATTTCTGTAGTTTTAGAGTAAAAATTGCGCGAAAGGCAATGATTAAAAATATTACTTTTTAGTTGGTTCCTCTTGTATATTTTGATTAGATGTTTTTTCTGCAATTAAGAAAAGGTCCTCCTCATATTCACACAAAATTTCACTAAAATCGGCCAAATTTTAAAAAATTTATTCGGAGCCAAATTGTATGTGGTTTTCTGATTAAAAATTGTGCAACTCATTTTTTTTATTAAAGTCAATATTTTTTCTTTTGTTTTGCAGGCAACTCGATACCTAATTGTTATATTTACGTATTTTCGCTCTGTTAATTTGTTATTTAATAATACCCTATTACGCTGTATGGTAAAACTATTTAACAAAGTTTTCGAAAAAAATACGTTTTTGATACAAACCCTGAAATTTCTCGAACATTTGTTCAGAGCCTCTTCTCCGATAGTTTCTTAATATTTTAAAATAATTTTTGTAGTTTTAGAGTAAAAAATTTAATTTTGCAACAGCGCCAAAGGCCATGATTAAGAATATTGCCTGTTACTTGGCCCCCCTGTATAGTTTGATTATACAGTGTGTCCAAGATAAGAATGGGATAGCATTGGAATCTTGGAAATGGTAGGAATTACAATGATGGTTAAATTAGGAAAAAGTTGCACAATTTAAATACCTTTTACATGGTGTTTGCAAAATTAAACTATCTTTAACCGATTTTGATATTTTTAAAAAAAATTATTTTTTGCTGTATTATTTTTTATTTATTTGTTGCATTATTTTAACAGATATAAAAAAATGAAAAATACTTTTCATTGTCACTTTTTAAGCTGAACAAGATAGCGTTTACAAATTTTCAGTACGACGTTTCGTTTTCGAAAAAACAGCCTCAACTTTCTTTTTTTAAATACGGTCTTGTGTTTTATTTTTTTTAAATCGAAGGTTATTTTGAACTCTAAAATAACTGATGTGCCACTTGCATTGGTTTAAACATATTTTCAGCTTTCACTGAATGCTCGAAAAACATTTATTAACATAATACCAAATTAGAACTTAATTACAAACAGTGTTCAAACAAATGGCTATTATTTTCTAAGCATAGGTAACATCGTCTAACTGTGGAATTCAAAACATTGTTAAGTACATCTGGGGTAATCGCTTGAAATGCTTCTAAAACCAGTTGACGCAATTCTTCCTCCGTTTGAAAATTACGATGGTGCAAATAGTTTTTTATGTACCCCCAGAGATAAAAGTCCAAAGGAGTTAGATCAGGCGATCGTGCAGGCCAAGAAACAGCTGAACGCGTACCTATCCATCTGTCAGGAAATATATCTGTTAAATATTCTTGGACAATATTCGAATTATGAGCGGGGGCCCCATCTTGTTGAAGCCAAAAGTTATTGATTTCTGCTAGTGGTAAGTTGTTATCGAACCATTCTTCCAAATTATGCTGCAGTAAATTTCGATACCGCTCCGAATTTAGTGTTCCGTGGTAAAAAATTGGCCCAATTATCTTTGTTCCCAAAATTCCTACCCACATGTTGAAACCAAAACGATGTTGGTGTCTAGCCATTTTGTACAACCGTGGATTTTCTGTGGACCAATAATGCGTATTTCTTCTGTTACAGATTCCGTTGTTGGTTATCATACTTTCATCAGAAAATAAAATTTTATTGACGAAATTTTCGTCGTTTTGACATTGCCTGGTGTACCATTCGCAAAATACCCTTCGCTTTATGTCGTCTCCCGGTTTTAGTCCTTGGCAGATTCGAAATTTGTACGGGTGACATTTGTTCTTACGCAAAATAAAATGTGCCGTAGATTTTGGCGTTCCACTTACTTTCTCAATGTTTCTAACTGATGTTGTAGGGTCTTTCGTTACAGCTAATGCCACATTATTTTGAATTTCCTCATTATATGGTTTGTTTCTAGTAACAACTGCTTTAATAAATGACCCATACTGCAATAAATTGGCAACAATTCTTCCAAACATCTTTTTATTTGGTTGTAATTTCTCTGAGTAATTATTTAAATACATTTGCTAAGCTTCTCGAGTACTGCTATGGCATAAAATGTAACACTCTAACATATCAAACTTTTCCTTAAAAGAGAAATGTACAACCATTTTTAAACGAAGTGAAAGACCTCGTACCTAATTAAATTTTCTATTTATGACAGAAGTAAGTTGTCAAGAAAGACGAACGTTTGTTTCAAAGCCCACTATGTTTATTGTACGGTCTCATGATATGAGGATTTTATTCGTTACATAATAAAAATCTATGATAGAGAAAAAGCTGAAAATTTGTTCAAGTGATAGATTAGTTATTTTAGAGTTCAAAATAGCCTTCGATTAAAAAAAAAACACAGGACCGTATTTAAAAAAAGAAAGTTGAGGATGTTTTTTCGAAAACGAAACGTCGTACTGAAAATCTGTAAACGCTATCTTGTTCAGCTTAAAAAGTGACAACAAAAAAGTATTTTTCATTTTCTTATATCTGTTAAAATAATGCAACAAATAAATAAGAAATAATACAGCAAAAAATATTTTTTTTTTAAATATCGAAATCGGTTAAAGATAGTTTAATTTTTCAAACACCATGTAAAAGGTATTTAAATTGTGCAACTTTTTCCTAATTTAACCAACATTCTAATTCCTACCGTTTCCAAGATTCCAATGCTATACCATTCTCATCTTGGACACCCTGTATATTTTTTCTAAAATCCGCCAATATAAAAAAAATATATTCAGATCCAAATTGGGTTCCAAATAAATTTGGTCCACAGTGTACACTAAAAAATGATTTTTAAATATCATTTTAAGTTACTTATCAATCATAGTTTTGTTTAGCTTCGTTATATGTTTCCTTTCGTTCTTTTCAAACTACCATGTTAATTTTGATTTTTAAAATTTTGTATCTTAAAAACAAAATAAGCTTTAGTTAATATCACAATATATAGTTTTACTTTTATGCCATTTTATTAGACAGCAGATAATATTATGAACGGATCCGACGCCGTTCTAAATTGCACTTGGGTTCGTAGTATCATGAGCACATTTAAGTTGTCCAAAATACAGTCCGTCATAGACTAGTGTATTCTCTGTAATGCTCTGTATCGCACGTGGATTTGGAGTAAGTATTTCTCATTTGCGTTGTACAAACCAGAGTTGAGTACAGAATGTTTAACGTTATGTGGCGCTCTTCTGTATTGCACTGTGGTTCGGAATTACGCTACCCGGATGCATTGGACTTGATGCCAAGGAACACCCTATGAACAACAACAGGTTTTACTGGTGAAAAGTTAAAACTGTTTTGATTGGCATCAAAATTATTATTATAAAATTCTAAAGTTACTACAAAATGTAGATTTGACAGCCGCGACCATTTCTTTTTATTGAGCATGAATTCGACCTATCAGCAGTATTATCAGTTGAACTCTTAGACAAAAAGAGAAACATTTTTCGCCGTCTATAGTGCGTTCTTATATTTTACGACAATCTTCTTCGCATTGCAGACAGCGTAATATAGCACCGCACTAAAAACTCAACAGACGGTCGTAAAACCATTGCCGTGGACCAAGACAGTTACTTCCGACGATTAAGAATTTATTCATTCAATGGCGTAGACAAGAATGAATCATTATGGATGAATGTCATATTAATAATAATCATATTAATTAAGACCTTCGCTATACCAGAGGCCACATTATACAGGGTGATTCAAGATGGTTGGAACATTAGACGTTAATGGCGAACCAGTTAAGGGGCTGCTTAAAATTTAGCTTTTTGCATAAACAGACATGCTCCACCCAGCTAATATTTATACAATGCAGTGTTGCCCCGTCTACTATAAAGTGGTAGCAACTTTGATATTTTAGACAAAACACCCTGAATATAATCTTAATTCTGGAATCTACCTATATTAGCTTCTTGGCAAAAATACTTATTGTTTTCCTATCCCCTTATTATGTCAATTTCCATTGTTTTTCTAAAAAATACCACTTCTACAAAAATAATTAAAATATTAGGTGCTCACTCACAATCACCAGTCAATGGGACGCACCAAAAATTTCATAAACGGTCATGCTCGACTCAGCTAAAATATTTGTGACAATGAAGTGCTGCCGCTTCTACCAGAAAATAGTAGCTACCTTAATATTATTTTAAAAGGAAAACCTTGTATACAGGGTGTTTCACAGTGGATGGAATGTTAGACGTTTATGGAAAACGGGTAATACGTTTTTTTTTTGAAAATTTGGTTACCCAGATAAACGAGCATAGTCTATCGTTTTAAAATATTTTCAGCAATGCGGCGTTGCCGCCTCTGCCCAAAAAACATCGTTACTTTAAATGGAACACCTTATATATTTTTAAATTTTCAGATTCTACATGTATCTCTGAGCAACTTTTCTGATTATTACCCTATACTTTTCTGTAGCCGTTCTTAAGGTATAAGTTAAATTTCATTTTTGTTTTAACGATAACATGACTTCTAATAAATCTAATTTTCTCCAAACTCTAAAACATTACTAAGTTGAAGTTTTGCGTACGGTTAGAAAATGCCTTTAGATATTTGTCATATTATCTTAGTTCAAGCTTACAAAGTGGTTCAAAAATAAAATTTTTGTAGGTTACCTGAAAAATGGCCGAAAATCTATTTTTTAAAATGAAACATCCTGTATTTAAATACTGATTTGAAAAGCCGATAAAAGTAGCTTTTTAACAATGTATGCGTTGCTTATAGTTAACTCTTCAAGTTTTAGATTTATAAGCATTTCTTTACGAAATTTTGTAAAACATGTAATTTTCGACAAGTTTAGTAGTCATGAAAACAAAAATTTAATTGTTAGGCTCAATGGCAACCATTTATTTAAAAGAAGTGGCATTGCTTCGTTTGTGATTTTAAGTTGGCAGTAAAATGGACGATCATAATACACTGCGCGGCTTAATTAACGCATAAGGAAAAATTTGCCTCAATTTTGATGTTAGGTGTTTTCCAAATTTGTGGTTCGTTTTTAATAATTACCTTTTCTAATTGTAGGTTTTTTTCTTAAGCATATCACTGCCTTTATTGTTTTGCTGAAAAAAGGAACTTTGGTATTATACCGGGTGTTATAAAAATGTTGTGTCTTTTTATGGAAACTCAAAACACTTGTGGGATTTACTAGTTATTGCAAGTTATCGCAATTATAGCCAAATGAAGGTGTCATGTTTCCTTTACATTTTTTTTTTGATTCATTTATATATGTTTATCTCTGTTTTTTCATGAAATACACAATTTTTAGTTCAACGTGTTTTTGTTGACCTAAAATGCATTTATCGGAAAATAGCAGGCTATGAAAATGAAAGATTACACAGAAACGTCATAACGTGAAATGTAACAAAAGCGCTATCAGGTTTGATTCTTCACTTTATCACTTTTTAGTTTGCTTTGCATACTTGTATTGGCAATTTCTAATTTTATTAAGTGTAATTTTTTTTTTTTTATGCTGAGGCACAGCACTACAGGATAAATCCTTTATGGCGCTCTAGGAGCGGTGCGTGTGCGCAGGAAAACGATTCACGTTGGTCTTGAATCTTTGGAGATTATACTCGTTGGGGAACACGATCTCAAAACACGGCCCAAAACGCACGTGTAAGAAGAAATCTTTGGAATGTGCTGGAGCCATAGCACTTGTGGAAGAAGGCTTGCCACAATTTCAAGTGGTCCAACGATATTGAGTGACACAATCTGCTATCTCCAGAGCATTGGCACGATTTCGGGAGACTGGTGATAATCAAAGAAGACCTGGACAAAGACGAGCAAGGGTGACAACGAATGACCAAGATCGCTTTTTGCGAATACAGGCATTACGAAGTCGGTTTGTTACAAGCATTGCAATGCAGCAGGAATTTTCCCGTCGGTATAATTACCGTATTAGTCAAGATACAGTGCGTAGAAGATTGGCAGAAAGTAGTATCATTAAGCTGTGGTAGTATTACTCCCTATCGAGCCGCAATTGGTCCCCTCCCAAACGTAAACCATAGAAGGCAGCGTCTTCAATTTGCCCAGGAGCACCAAAATTGGGAAGCTCGCGATGAATCAATGTTTTGTCTTTTTAGTGATGACCGCCGCGCCGTCGGAGAGTGTATCGACGTCCTGGCGAGAGATATGCTCAATGCAACATTGTGGGAACAGTATGCTATGAAGAAGGATCTGTTATGGTCTGTGGTGGCATTAGTTTGGATGTTCGCACGAAGTTAGTTGTGATTCAAGGAAGTCCTTTGACAGGTGACCTATACATATTAGACATTTTAGAACCCCATGTGATACCATATGCCCCATTTATTGGGGATAATTTTTTATTTATGCACGATAATGCACGCCCACACGTGACAAGAGTGGTACAAAATTATCTCCAAGAAACAGAACTTTTAACTTTGCCTTGACCGGCAAGAAGCCCTGACATTAATCCTATTGAGCATTTATGGGATAGCATGGGTCGACATGTCAGAGCCTTGCTTCCTCCTCCTAGAAACTTAAATGATCTGATTAATTAAGACGAAATCAGAAATCTGATTTTAAGTATGCTAAGAAGATGCGAAGCAATAATTACAGCAGGGGAGGCAATACCTGCTACTAAATGTTGTTATTTAATTTTTTTGAACAACTTCAGAAATTACAATTTTTTTCCCTGTATTTTTTTTGCTATGCTTTGTGTATTCAATAAAATTAATTAATACCAGATACTGATTCTTATTTAATTTAAATTTTGTTTTTTTATTGCTGTTGCATTAATTTAAGCATTTCGTTCATTTTGTATTTTTTAACTGAGAACTTTTTTATGAAAAACACGTTGAACTAAAAATAGTGTATTTCATGAAAAAACAGAGATAAACAAATGAATCAAAAAATAAAATGTAAGGAAAACATGAGACCTTAATTTGGCTGTAATTGCGATAACTTGCAATGGCTACTAAATCCCACAGAGTGTTTTGAATTTCCATAAAAAAATATAACATTTTTATAACATCCGGTATAATACCAAAGTTCCTTTTTTCAGCAAAACAATAAAAGCAGTGATATGCTTAAGAAAAAAACCTACAGTTAGAAAAAGAAGTCATTAAAAACGAACCACAAATTTGGAAAATACATAACATCAAAATTGAGGGAAATTTTTCGTTATGCGTTAAATAAGCTGCGCAGTGTAGTTATTCAAATGCAGTTAAAATGAATTTATTTATTCTACATGAACAGTGTGATGAGATTATAGTCAGAACGTGTAGAAAATTTAATGAAATGTATCCAGATTTACCACAAAGAAATTTATTCGAATTTAGAACAATTTCAGAGACTTTGGTGCAACATTAATTTTGCTATTTCAGGGGTTTACTTTGTTCGGCAAGGAATTTATCGGCGACTGCAACAGATCTAAGCTGAACAGACTAGCGAGATCACGCGTGCTACAAAATACACCCTAAACACCGCTTACATACTGCGAGACGTTCGAAACTGTGTCGAAGGCCGGGCCGATCGAATTCGGCGAATTGATATAATTTCTATTCCGTCCGTGGCTCGCGTTGTTATTTATCGCCAATTTGGGTTAATTGCGATTACTGACCATTCATTTTAAAGCCAAAGTAATTATAAATACAAAGATATATTAGCGCCTGTAATAATTTTACAATTTCAAATAAGTTGGTGGCATATCAGACGAAGACCGAAAATTCAGAAAAAAAGTAGATCCACAAGCCGGATTCGAACCAATGACCTTCGGTTTTCTACAGCACGCCCTAACCAATTGGTTCACCATAGGCATATCGGTTTAATCGCTTGTCCAGATCTGTTTTGAGTCTAATTTTCTGGGTGTTAGTAAACCGCTCGCAGACCTGTCGTGTCTTGACATAATTGAAATTTAAGATGTTAGTGATATTTTTCCAAACTACATACTTATTTGCAGTTAGGGTGGGAAGTTTAACTTAAATAAATTTTGTGCACGTCAACCTTAATTCTACCCTTTGGTTAAAACTGCCCCTTACTATTTGTTCCAAGGGCATTGATACCCCCTCAGCCCCCTCTCAGGCCGACGGTTGGCGTCTCGAAATGTATATGCTACCCATTTCACATTTTTACCAAATATTAGCGACGATATTAACCTTCAAACACGCATTTTATGCTTTAAAGAAAGAACCCTATCTTTGTATCCCGTCCTCCAATCTTAAAGATTTTGTTATATCTTTAAATGAATGTCGTACAACATCCATCATGCCATATACTATCAAATTCCCATCTAATAGCTTCTTATGTCAAAAATACGACAGCTAACAAGGATTCAATGAATTTGATAATCTATAATCTATAATATATAATATATATAGATTCATTATTAAATTAGCTCAATTTATAGTTAACGCAAATATTTAAATATTGACAACAAAACTTGGAATAATTAAAAAAATTCCTATTTTTGTAACTAAACTTTTTCTCAGTGAACCATAATCCTGCCTCCGTATCGATTGTTTCACATCGACTGAGAATAAAAATAGCTGAAGATAGGCAACTTCTAATACATCTCGACAAGAACATGCTTGCGCGCTGCAAGATTACAGGCTTATTACGAAATTGCTGTCTGAATTTTTGGGATTGTACAGATAAGACTTAAGAGCTCTAAGGTACAGAGTCCTTCCTTTTAAATTTATTAGCGGCGATATTAACATTAAAAAATGTCTAAAAATAAGTACTATTGGTTCTAATTATTTTATTAATTTCCTAAGTCTTTTTAAAAAAAGCCTATGTACAGGGACATTTTTTTAAGTGTCTCACCCGATTGGCGATTTTCCTGCTGACTATCGTAAAAAACAAATTACATATTTCTCAATGATTTTCGATAAGGAAGCCGAATTTAATGTCAAAAAATACATAGATTTACAAATTTGACAGATGAGACGCCATTTTGAATTTTCTTAAACGGCAACCCCCATAAATAACCACACGATTGGATTGCATTTGGCGATCCGATTCTAAAACTATATAGTTGTTGACACTTATTTTCATCCGTTTCGGAAATACGGGCGTTCCTAATTTGCCTCCATCGATTTTGTCTTTTAAGTGTCTCACCCCTTTAATAAATAGACCTTCTAAGCTGGACACCTTAATTCTTTTCACAGTGACATAATTTCGCGTGAGCAAGCGATCTACGCTATAGTCAAATCTAACAGATGTCAAAAAGTGACAGATACGACGCCATCTTGAATTTTTTTAAATGGCAACCCTCATAAATAACTAAACGATTGGATTGCATTTGGCGATCCGATTCTAAAACTATATAGTTGTTGACACTTATTTTCAGCCGTTTCGGAAATACGGGCGTTCCTAATTTGCCTCCATCGATTTTGTCTTTTAAGTGTCTCACCCCTTTAATAAATAGACCTTCTAAAGTGAACACCCTAATTTTTTTCACAGTGACATAATTTCGCGTGAGCAAGCGATCTACGCTATAGTCAAATCCGACAGATGTCAAAAAGTGACAGATACGACGCCATCTTGAATTTTTTTAAATGGCAACCCTCATAAATAACTAAACGATTGGATTGCATTTGGCGATCCGATTCTAAAACTATATAGTTGTTAACACTTATTTTCAGCCGTTTCGGAAATACGGGGGTTCCTAATTTGCCTCCATCGATTTTGTCTTTTAAGTGTCTCACCCCTTTAATAAATAGACCTTCTAAGGTGAACACCCTAATTTTTTTCACAGTGACATAATTTCGCGTGAGCAAGCGATCTACGCTATAGTCAAATCCGACAGATGTCAAAAAGTGACAGATACGACGCCATCTTGAATTTTTTTAAATGACAACCCTCATAAATAACTAGACGATTGGATTGCATTTGGCGATCCGATTATAAAACTATATAGTTGTTGACACTTATTTTCAGCCGTTTCGGAAATACGGGCGTTCCTCACGCGAAATTATGTCACTGTGAAAAAAATTATGGTGTTCAGCTTAGAAGGTCTATTTATTAAAGGGGTGAGACACTTAAAAGACAAAATCGATGGAGGCAAATTAGGAACGCCCGTATTTCCGAAACGGCTGAAAATAAATATCAACAACTATATAGTTTTAGAATCGGATCGCCAAATGCAATTAAATCGTCTAGTTATTTATGAGGGTTGCCATTTAAAAAAATTCAAAATGGCGTCATATCTGTCACTTTTTGACGTCTGTCGGCTTTGACTATAGCGTAGATCGCTTGCTCATGGGAAATTATGTCACTGTGAAAAAAATTAGGGTGTTCACCTTAGAAGGTCTATTTATTAAAGGGGTGAGACACTTAAAAGACAAAATCGATGGAGGCAAATTAGGAACCCCCGTATTTCCAAAACGGCTGAAAATAAGTGTCAACAACTATATAGTTTTAGAAGCGGATCGCCAAATGCAATCCAATCGTCTAGTTATTTATGAGGGTTGCCATTTAAAAAAATTCAAGATGGCGTCGTATCTGTCACTTTTTGACATCTGTCGGATTTGACTATAGCGTAGATCGCTTGCTCACGCGAAATTGTGTCACTGTGAAAAAAATTAGGGTGTTCACCTTAGAAGGTCTATTTATTAAAGGGGTGAGACACTTAAAAGACAAAATCGATGGAGGCAAATTAGGAACCCCCGTATTTCCAAAACGGCTGAAAATAAGTGTCAACAACTATATAGTTTTAGAATCGGATCGCCAAATGCAATCCAATCGTTTGGTTATTTATGGGGGTTGCCATTTAAGAAAATTCAAAATGGCGTCTCATCTGTCAAATTTGTAAATCTATGTATTTTTTGACATTAAATTCGGCTTCCTTATCGAAAATCATTGAGAAATATGCAATTTGTTTTTTATGATAGTCAGCAGGAAAATCGCCAATCGGGTGAGACACTTAAAAAAATGTTCGAGTGACGTCAGTCCGAGTGAGGGAATTACACAGTTTGTTTTTCATAAAAACAAGATAAATATACACAAATTTCCCATAGCTTATATATTTGTTTACTGCATAATACCTTTTACCACCAACTTTAGTAGATCTAACACTTCTTTTATTTTCATCTTGCCAAGATCGACCAATGGTACCATTCTGAAAAATCCATGTTTCATTCAAGAAAACGAATTGGTACAAGAATGCTTCTTTTTCCTTAATATATTCTTTCAACGAACGAGCTGATTGATGACGTGAATCGGTTTTTGTTTTGCATCAACTGTATCTTAAATAGCCTTTTCAGAATCCTGCAGTAGCGGAATCGTGTTAATCGTTTTATAAATTTGCACGTTGTAGAGCCTTAAAAATGTTTTTGATTTGGTGCAATAACATATAGACACAATAGACAGTGTAAGTATATTTTTAACTTGAATGGCAGATTCTTCGAGCATATAAATTATGTTTCGGAAACGTCACCATTTCCGTGGTTATTTTACCGCGAGAGAATAGTCAAAACACTACAAGGGTAACACTGAAATGACATTCGTCAAAATATCCATGTTGTAAACGGGTCTATTAACTTTTGCTTGGAGCAAAATAATCAAAACCGTTATTTAAGTAATACTTACATTGTATTTTTTTTTATCTGCTTTGTCTTTTTATCTCTTCATTCATCTTCTCAACATGGCATTTGTAATTAAACTGGCAGTTAAAAACTGTTTTATTGCATTATGTCTAGGTGGCCATGCCATCAACCGTGGCAGGGTTATTGATGATTAGTTTGCTTTGATGTCATACGAAATCTGTAATGCAACTTTGTGTCTCATACTTTTATTAAGAGTATGAGTAAGACAACTCAGTCATATTTTCTAATAGTATATTTTACAGTACGTTTCATAAAGCATCATATTTTATTGCACGAAAAAGAGCCGCTTGCGCTGATAGCTTTATAAAACATGCACTTTATGCTATTTTTTCTATTTTGCTTTTCGATGAAAATGCATAATCAAAAAGAAAATAGACCATACAAATTTTATAAATTTGTATGCCTACATTATGATTGTAATACTATCAAAATGTCGGATCGTCTCCTGTCAACAAAATAATTTTATTGTCTGTGTTTATGCAATCAAATATACCTAACAGTTACCAGACGTCCTGGTTTTCCAGGACATGTCCTGGTTTCGCCCCCTCTGTCCTGGTTTTCTCTTGAAAACTATTAAAATGTCCTGGTTTTACACAACTATAGTTTTTTTTTTCAAGAAGTATGATTTTGAATCAGAGACATGCGCCACTGTGCGTGATACTGCGACATCTAACGTGACTCAATTAAAACGCGCGTGACAGTGAACTTTCTATCTGGTTCATCAATTAGGCGCGACAGCGCGAGTGCATAGCTTGAGGTAAAGCCCCTGTATTAGGGACTTTAGCACAGATAAGGTTATCTGTGACTTTAGCTTGAGGTAACTATCAGTAAGTATCAGTATTATGATCAGTATGCTGTGGCAGCTATCAATTTTACGTATCGTTTTTTTGTGCCACGTAAAAAACATCAAAAAGCACAGAGCATTTCTGTTGCTAATGGTGGTTTGTACCTTTTAATTTAACCTTTCTCTAGCTCTATATGCTTTATTTGATATTTTTTATTCGCGTTGTTTGTTTTTCCAAAAATCTTTCTCTGACATTTCACTTACAATTTTTCCATAATCTTCCACTGATTAGCGCATGCAGGCTTGTCAGCGAGCATTTTTGTCTTTTAAGAGTGCTAGCATTGACGTATGTAGTATTAGTAAAAGCTCAAAATTTTACATTCTTGAGATTTAATGAAAATGATTTTCATGAAATAAAGAAATTTCTTCCGACCTCTTTCCAAAGTATTTGATACAGAATTTGAAGCATTGGTAGGAATTGTAATCGGTTCATGAGTATTTTTTCGTACTTTGGAGTATTCTGATAATCAAAAACTATACCTTTTTCTTGCAATCCTTTTTTTAATTTGTTTTATTTGAAAATTGGAAATTATGAATAAAAATCGAACTATTGGCAAAAGCTAATGAATTATACAAAAATTGCAGGAAGATGACTATTTGTTTTTCAAAGAATGTTGTAACGACAAGATTTGCCAATTCTTTCTCGCGAATAATAACAATATCGATGCTTTTTCTGAAATTTTGAAAATAGCAGACTTTTTTTCAATTCCCGGGCACAACGCGAATTACGAGAGAATTTTCTCTTTGATAAAATAACAATGGAGCGATGAACGCAACCGACTTTCTGTTAAAACTGTTCGCGACCTCGTGATGATCACATTCAATTTCAACGAGTTGCATTGTAAACAATTTTACAAATACCTGCTTCAGACCGAAAATTCAAAATTATTGCATAAAATCATTGACTCGGAAAAATATCAGCGGCCCGGCCCACTGAATGTTGTGTATTAAAACAGAGGAGAGCCTTCCAGATTGCCACCCCGGCACCCCATATGGTGGGGCAGCAACCTGCAAACCTCTCCCCTATATTTTCGAATTATATTGACATATATAAGCAATAACAAATAAAAAAACTTGTGACTATGATTATGTCTCTTTTTCTTTCTATATACGAGTTATTTTACAGCTATTTTTCACACACATACGTATGAGCGCATCTACACATTCATATATATAATATATATACAGGTATTCGAGTGCCTTTGTATATTAATCGACACATTTTTCTCCATCCGTGTACGCAATTCAACTTACGTATCTACGTGTCCTGAAACAAAGTCGATGACCTTTTTTTTTAGAGCTTTTTTTTAGCGTCCTGGATTTTGACCTGACCCATCTGGTAACCCTACCTAACTAAAAAAGCAGAATTTATTGGTCACAACTTGTCATGCCATACAGAATAAAACATTTGATAAATAATACCATTTCGAACTTTTAAACGGTTTCATAAACAGTCTATTACAATACTGAGAACGGCATCGAAACAGCTCTGTTATGAAACCAAAATAGAAAAATAATTTTCTGTCTACTAGGGATGGGCAAAAAACAGCGATGTTTCATCTCCAACATCGATGTTTTTTTCATAACGTCGATCTTTATTTTAAACATCGAAATAAAATCTCGACTTGGAATGTCCTAAGCAGCATAAGTAAGTCACAAATAGGGGCAAAAGTATTAACAATATATCGGACAAGAACGCTTAACATACAGAGGATGGCTTGAAAATAGCTACGGTGTTTAATAATCATTTTTCGAGTGTGGGTAAAACGTTAGCCTCTTACATAAAACACCCAGCAAATTCAAGTTTTACTGAGGAGAACGTAAGCAAAAGTATATATCTTCGTCCTATAGATACTGCTGAAATAAGTAAAATCATCAATAATTTAAAGAATAATTGTACCCCAGGAGTAGATAAAATAAATAAAAAAAACCTCACAATATTATTTCATGAAATAGAAATAGTTATTTATGGTACAAGTGTGTCATGTTATATATAAGTCACGCTGGGAAATGGTTAGCCCGTGAGGCCGTAGGCCGAGAGGGCTAATTCCCAAGTGACTTAACACACGAGTGCCATACAAAATTTTATCCAACACTTGATAGATATTATTAAAAAATAGAAAATTATATTGTTTCAATGTAAACTGGAAAACCCTGTATTACATTATAATTGACATATTTTTGAATGACAAATTTGACACGTAAAAGTAGGCTAAGGTGATTTTTGTTGTTATGGAAGTGATTAACAATAAAAATTTTAAGGCAGTAATAGATATTTACGTTATAAGTCCGGTAAATCAACTTTTACAGTATGAGTGAAATATTTCGAGACGAGGCGACGAAGGAGCCGAGTCTGGAATTTTGAAACGAATACTGTAAAGGATTTGCCGGACGAATGACGTACAATATTTTATTTCATACTGTTCTGTTGAAAATTATAATTATGTTTTGAAATTATAATGAAGTTTTATTCTGCGTCGTATGTTTGAAAAGTGCTTATATTTGCTGGTGGAAACATTGTGTGTTTGACATTGATTAAACTAAAACTTACAAATTTCAGTCCGGTAAAGAAATTTTACAGGACTAGTCCGGTAAAAAAAATTTACCGGACTTATTGCTGTAAAACCTTATTTTCTGGACTAAATTCAAATATGTAAAGGTGTGTTTTACAATATAGTATGAAATAAATAAAATTATCATTCTCGAGGGTACTTTTTCAAAATATGGAAGAAACTTCAGCCGAAATTCAAAAAGAAGCGAACCTTGCGCGTTCATTTATTATTCCCCACAAGTCAAGAGACAGTTATGACAAAGCCTTGTATGAATGTATATTTTACCACAACCCACCAGTGAGTTATAATCATAACCCACTAGTGTGTTACGATTTATAACTCACTAGTGTGTTATTTGTTACTTTACTTGTCTAAAATGACATAAATAATAATTCTATAACTAGCAGACGTTGGATAATAGTATATTATTAACCAAGGTTTAGACAGCCATCATTATTGCCCGAGCGGCAAGGTTAAATCACGAGGAGCGCAGCGACGACGGATTTAAGACGCGAGGGCTATAAGCTGTCTAAACCGTGGTTATTATATTATTTTTTCCACTACTACAAACTTTTATAAGACATTTATCTTTATAGTATTAATAATTATAAAAAATTATAGGTAGGTGTAAGTATATTTTTTAATCAAGTTACCTGCGCTTTGGAATTGGCAAAATATTTTGTCAATGTCAATGTCAATTTTTGTTCATTTATGTCATCAGATTTCACGAGTTTTCCGTTTTTTTTTTAATCAAGTTACCTGCGTTCAAATAAATTCTTGACGATCGGTCAATAATGGATTTCAATGCCTTATTATTGACCATGGTCAATAATAACTTATAAGGTAGAGAAAAACGATTTCTAACGTTAATAATCGGTCAATAATGATGATGTTATAGGTTAGTAGTGGAAAAATGTTATTATTAATATTGTGAATAATGTATTAGAAAGTGGTGTTTACCCAAAAGAGCTTAAAACGGCAAAAATTATCCCAATCCATGAAAAAGGATCACATGATGATATCAATAACTATATAGACCAATCTCCCTTTTCAGCAGATTTTCCAAAATACTTAAAAAAGTTATTAAAACACGAATAATAGGCCTCGTAAATTCAACTTTCAAGTTTGATTCACGACAATACGGTTTCCAGACGAAGAGCAGCACCTTAGGGGCAACTGCGGATGTACTGGATTTTATATCAACTGAAATAGATAAGAACAAATATGTAGCTACGGTGTTTATAGACTTGCAGAAAGCCTTTGACACGGTCGATATCTATTAAATGCTAGAGAGGCTTAAAAAAATGGGATTGGAACTTGTTACGAGCTACTGAAATCTTATTCTACAAAACGAAAACACAAACATAATACCAGTGACGAAAAGGAAATAACAGTCGGTGTTCTTTTGAAAGAAAAAGAAAACAATAACCATATATTTTTAATCTTCTATAAACCCACCCACACAGATACAACCATACACAATACATCTTGCCACCCTATTCAACACAAATTAGCTGCCTTTCACAGTATGGTACATAGACTAATTACCGTATCTTTAAGTGAAGTCTATTTTCTAAAAGAACTTAACATCATAAGACAAATTGCGGTAACTAACAGTTACAATATTCAAATCATCGACAGATTCTTAATAAAAAGTTATATAAAAAGACATTTACAGTAATATAGTTTTCAAAACAAATAATTCAACAGCAAGATTTATAAAAAATAACAAAACAAAATTAGATAAAACTAGGAAATCTGGAGTGTATAAGTTAACATGCAATGATTGCCCGAAAACTTACAAAGGACAGTCAGGAAGAAATTTCTCAAAAAGAATAAAAGAACATAAAGCAAGTTTTATCAACCAAAAAGATGACTCGCACTATGCAAACCATTTGCTGGAATCTAACCATAGCTTTAACAGTAATTTTGAAATCTTACACACCGAAAACAAAGGGTATATATTTGGTTATATAGATCGGTTGGAGTCCCTAAAAATAAACAAACTTAAGAATACCGACCATTTACCTAATTGTCAATTAGACCTTAATAGATCACCAATGTTGAATTTATTTTGTAGACAAATTTAGGAAAACCCAATCCCTTAATCTTAATAGTTGTTTACCTACAAATAATATCTTGTCAGTCTTGATAAAGCTACCGTGTAGCGAAACATGTCGATTGTTTAAAAAAATCATAAGTTTTTAAATAAAAGTGGAATTTTACACAAATTTGTGTGTATTTTGTTTCGTTAAAAGGGTAGATAGTCGGAAGAGGACAATAAAAAACGGATAACAAATACTTGCCAACGTTTCGCTTTAATGGTTAAACAATGATTTCAACAATTCCTGGTTGCCACTGACTGTGTATTTTTGTGATTGTTTTTAGAGTTTTTTAAAAGTATTATGTTTTTGGAAATTTACACTCACTCTAATGTCTTTTTCCATCCTAAAAATTGATATTTTTATGTTTTTTAATGTCAATTGGCTCATTTTATTATTTTTTTAAATACAAGCCCTGAAGAAGCCTTAAACCAACGTTGGCAAGCATTTGTTAACCCTCTTTTATTATCCTCTTCCTACTATCTACCCTTTTTAACAAAGAACATCGTTGAACACGAAGACTTCAATACGTGTTTTGTTTTGCTTTATTAATATGTATTGTGTTTCTTTCAAATTGTGAAAAATTTGATGCCTTAGCATTCCTAGGAGTTGTTTTGCAAAAGTAAGAGAAAAGGGGTTTCAAGTTTGCTTCAAAAATTGGTATTTGATCACTTACTATTTAATTTAAAAATCTATTCTAGATCACCAAGCAGGGTTTTTGACAGTGAAATTATACTATAATATATATACAAGGTGGCCCACTCTCAACGCAGGATTCCATAGCATCTAAACTACTCAACTTTTTAATATTATTTATTAACAGAGTCATAGGAAGGCATTAGGCCTACATTTTAAATTATACAGGGTGCGCCCAAAAAGTAGGGTGTCAAAAAGTTACTTTTTTAAATAGAACACCCTATATCCTAGAATATTTTTGGATTTTACATAAAATTACAATTATTTTTCATTAAGTGCATTATAGGTCTACACCTAATAGCTTTCGAGATATCGACTCTTGAAAAATGGCATTTTTGAACTTTGACAGCGCCTAGCTTTTTAACGATACGCCATAGAGCAAAACGGCTTACATGCCCCTATCTTACTTTTTTATTATCTTTCCAAAAACGCCAACTTCCGGTTAAACCGGAAGTACCATATTTCCGGCTATCGAGTTATATCCGGTTCAACAAAAGTTTTTGGGGAGATAATAAAAAAGTAAGATAGGGACATGTAAGCCGTTTTGCTATAAGGCGTACCGTTAGAAAGCTAGAAGCTGTCAAAGTTCAAAAATGTAATTTTTCAAAAGTCGATATCTCAAAACTATTAAGTTTAGACTTATAATGCACTTACTAAAAAATAATTGTTATTTTATGTAGAATCCAAAAATATTGCAAGATATAGGGTGTTCCATTTAAAAAAATATAACTTTGCTAGGGATCTTTTTTTGGGGCATCCGGTATATTTCAAAATAATTTTAAACTGCTGTTGCCTAATGTCTCCCAATGACTCTGCTTTTGAAAAATACTAAAAAGTTGAGTAGTTTAGATGCTATGAAATCCTGCGTTGAGAGTGAGCCACCCGGTATTATACTAAAAATGTCCCCAGACCCAGAGTCGAATTATAGCCAACGCAAAGTCAAAGGTAATGTCAAAATATGCTTTATTGTGTGAAAGAAATATCTTTATCGACAAAGCTTTTAAAAAGTTTTTTCCACTACTAACCTATAACATCGCCATTATTGACCGATTATTATTAACGTTAGAAATCGTTTTTCTCTACCTTATAAGTTATTATTGACCATGGTCAATATAATAAGGCATTGAAATCCATTATTGACCGATCTTCAAAAATCTATTTGAAGGCAGGTAACTTGATTTTTTGATTCTACAACATGAATTCATAAACATGAATGTGGTTAGGCAACCAGATAATTATTAATACATATTAAGATTACCTGATATTCAGCCCTATGATCAAATGCTCACTTTAACTTTTAACGTGAGTGTTTCCATGACAACAACCGAAAACAGCCTACTTGTTGTTTTTTCACTGTGGTGGAGAAACAGCTGAGCCGTTAAAGTTATCGGATGTGATTGTCAGATTTAAGTGTCAGAATTCTTAACCTAAAAATAGTATAGATTTTAGATTTTAGAGAGAAAGTTTTATAGTGTGCGTTCGAGATACATTATTTTATGTCGTAAGTACCTATTTATATATTTCAATTGAATGCTTGTTTACATATTTACATTATTAATGCCGTTTTTTTTAGAATATGGATTGGAATCAAAGTATTAACCAGTAAAGAACACAGACACGAGACAAAGTTTATTTCAATTGGTAACTGTGAGAAGTTTTCACCAAGAAAATGGTAAAAGAAAATATTTGATACGTAAAGAGGTTAGTTACTAAACAATTATATTATGTATTTACCTACTAGGTACTTCATATTAAATATACTTTTAATTACTTTAGGGCTCCTAGTGGGAATAAAGATTATTAGTACCTATTTGTATTTGTAGTCCAGCTTACACTTATGTATTAACATCAGTAGAATGTGGTTGCTGCATGAAAATTAAAGTAGGTACTCAATAATTTATCTGCTTAACAGAAATTGAGAACAACTTGTGTCAGAAAACTCACTTAGAAAAAAAGAGATTATGGTATGAGATGCTTTTCAACTAGACAGATAACTCAAGAGATTATTCGCAGTGAAAGCAAAGTATGTATTGTATAATTTCAGTTATTTTTTTATTTTAGCCTTTTTCTCAGTGATATAATGTGATGTTATAGGATATGACCAACCTAAAATTACCAGCACATATCAGGACTCAAGAAGATTCCAATGTGATTAAACTCGATTCAATTTTATTCACTAATAAAAGGATCATTATCTAATAATGTGAAGGTAGGTCCCGTCTTAAAATATAGTACCTACCTAATTTTTTATTAGTATTGCTCAAACTTCTCTACTAGCACAGCTGCTTATGATCTCTTGGAATATATTTATAAAACAATAGATTCTAATTACTATACTATAGCTCTATTTTTCGATTTAATACAATACAATACAATAGTATTTATTTGTTCAATAATAAGATGCTTACATTTACTATAAACATAATAAAAAAAAAACCAATAGGGGCTTTTGAACAATGTCTGGAGAGATTTTTGTAAATAACCATTTTAAATTTGTAATTACATTACATTTAGACAATGACAATTTTGATAAAATTACACATGCTTAAAATTGTAACAAACATTTAAAATTTAACACTGAATTATTCCTTTATCAGGATCATCAAAGAATTCATTAAGGTTGTAGAAGGCCTTACTGACTAGATATTTTGTTAAGGTATATTTTAGTTTATTCTTTGGCAGGTTTCTAATTTCGTCTGAGAAACAATTAAAAATTTTTATGATGCAGTATTTTACATTTTTTTGGAGGTATGTAAGTATAGTTATAATTTTCTGGTACTAAATTACTTTTATGGCGAGTGTCATAATCATGTTTCACATTAAAATCGAGGAAAAGATCCCTATTATCACATACAAATATTACAGAGTCCAAAATGTACATTCCTATTACCGTCAGAATATTTTTTTCTACAAAAACAGACCTACAACTTTCCTGCTGTTTCATCCTAAAAATATTTCGGATGCACCTTTTTTGCATGACTATAATTCTGTGTATTTCCGTTGAACTACCCCAAAATATCACTCCATATCTTAGCCCAGCGTTTGACTGCGTCGACACTGCCATCTTGCTCAGAAAGTTGCATGCTATGGGAATACGTGGTAATATTTCTGACTAGCTGGAATCATTTTTCTCTAATCGCCAAATAAGAGTAAAACTTTAGGGCTCCTATTCGGAGAAACTAAATATCAGATAGGGCGTTCCCTAAAGAGGCGTAATCTCTCCCTTGCTTTTTGCATTATTTATAAACGATTTGAAAAAATGATGCAACAGTAGTCATACCTGCTTCTACACTTAATCAACTACTGGAAATAACTTATACAATTCTGCTTAGATTTTCTGTTTGGTGCCAAACAAATCATCTAGTTGTTAACACAAATAAAACCCATTACATGGCATTCTATAAAAAGCAGCAGGTTCCTGATTTATACTTAAAATTGAATAATAATTTTATTACGTACATGTAGGGGCCTTCTACTACAGAATGCCTTTTACAGCACTAACGAATATTTGGAACATAGATTCACATAGTACAAATGCAGTGTGACGATGTTATTCCAAATTTTATTGTGTCGTAATAATAGTCTTTGAATTTTATTTTATCTTATTTTATTCTGTAATTTTAATATGTACATGAAATGTTAAGGAGAATTGTTTTAATAATAATATATACACAATATGACGTCGGTAAAATTTTATATAAATTAGTAACCGTAATATATATGATTTGATTTGATTTGATTTGATTACAAGAGTAGAACAATGCAAGTTTCTGGGTCTTCACCTAGACTCACAATTAAAGTAAACAGCCCATGTAGACAATGTTGCTGCAAAACTAAACTGCTTATTATGCCTTTGTCAACTTAAAAACCTTTATGAACCCCAAACAATTCTTAAATATATATTATTCTTTGGCCCACAGCCACTTAACTCTTCTTGTGCTTTACTGAGGACAAACTACTCAGAACTTCAAAGATGATTTATTCTTAAAAAAAAAATGTTCGTAAAATCTACTCCTTAAGCCCACTTGAGTCAGGCAAAGAAACCTTTCGGCAGCATTAGATTCTCACACTTCCAGGTATTCTGGTTCTTAGTGCACTGATGTTTGTTAAAAAACACTCCTACAAGTTTTAATATACTTCAGATATAACACTAGAAACTCAAATAAAACCTATATTTCAGGCTACAAAACATCATCATATCGGAAAAGCCTATCTTAACTTCAAAAAAATGTCCTAAGCTCTCTTTTAAAACTATTAATCGATGAACACTCCTTGACATATCTCGGTAGATCATTGTACTCTTTAAGACCTTTGAAAAATAAAGAATTCATAGCTCTCCTGGAATTAGTCCTCTTGATATAAAAATCATTTCTATTTCGAGTAGGGTAATTATGTACATCACTGTTATGGGCAATAAATCCACCAAGGTAAGATGGGAGAAGACCATTTAATAACTTATATATAAAAGCCATGGCCAAAAATTGTGTGTCAGAGGTTACAATGAGGATGGTATATATTTGCCATCTTCCACTCAGTGATGTCCTATGCAGTCCTGACATGAGGCTGTGCAAGCCAGTCAGGGCAAGTTTTTGGTCTGCAGAGGATAGTAGTTTGAATAACTCTAGGACTAGGCTGGAGAAAAAACTGCAGATAGGCATTTATACAGCTAAAAATTCCCACTTTTCTATCTCAGTACATATTAAAGTGCCTGTTACAACCCTACATAAAAGGTCTCGCTTTCATCTACTATAAACTACATAGTATCTTATTCGACGTTAGTAATGTGTAGACATTTTAGTTTTTGCTTTCTGCCATGGGGATAATTACTATACAATTTAAAAATATGTTAAAATAAACTTGATTTATTTTTGAATTTCATTCCAAAATTCTCATTCAGCAAACCTTTTTTGAGCAATCATAAAAGTAGGTTTGTCAAATGGGAAACTTCAGGAGTGACATTCCAGGATGCCCTGTAGCTAGGTAAAACATTAATTTGTAAAATGCTGTTAACAATTTTAGGTTTTTGGAATATCTAGTTGCAGTAGATAGAGAAAACCCCACCACATGAAACACAAAGCCATGAGACATGACACTAGTTTGCTGCTTCCAGTTGTAATTTTACGTTATAAAATGTAAATTTGGTTTAACAATTAAGTTACTCCTGTAATTTTAGATATTAATTTAGTAAAACCATTATATAAACTATTTTCGTTGTTACTTATTTATTTATTAGCGAGCAAAATCACATTTACAATTTTTACAAAATCTGGTAGGTAGGTACTGCTAATAATATTCAACACGATTGTCAAGACTAAAATAATATCGTATCAAGAACTTGCTAAATTTTTTTTGTATTTTGGTTTCACGACAAAGCTATAATATTTTTCAGTTTAAAAATAAGTTAGTTAACGTTAGAATTTTATATGTGTCACTTTCTGCTTACTAAAAAAAGTAACCCAAAACTCAAAAGAAACTTGTTCAAAACAAAATCGTATTCGGGAGTATTTTATTTATTATTTGATAATTATTATAAAACTGTAACCTTGATTGTTTAACCCTTTTGGTGATGTTTTGAGACAGCTTCTTTATGTAATATTAAAATTAGTGTGAAAACTAGAAAATTTTCGATCAGGAAATCATAAGTATACTGTTCCCTGTACCTCCGGAAAAACGTGGTAATTTAACCAATTAATATTTTAAAACCCCTTAACATGTCTTTAATAATTTAGAGTTGACCTTGTTCGTTACTGACCTCGTCGCATTTTAATTAATATAAAAAAAATATATATTAAATCCGGTCCTAAATCAACATATATCTCCACCTAAAATAAAAGTAACTAGAATGTGATACATGCCATAAAAATGTAACCTCAACTAACTTCTTTCTAAACCGAAAGATACTATACCTACTGTTTTTGCGAAAAAATTTTAAGGAAGTCTCAGAGATACCTTCATACAGGAAATATAAAAAGGGTCATGTTTTTAAACAATGCTGTTATGTTAAGCGATTCTTTTAGAATTTTAGTATACCTAAAGTTATCTAAAACTAATTTCTATAATTTAATATTTTTATTATAAATATGGGGCTGTACCCTGTTCCTGTCGCGACTTTACTGCAGTCTAAAGTTTATCCATTGTCCATGTTTCTGACACTAATTGCTTTAATAATTTTTGCACCTCGGAACATTTCAGGTTTTTTTAAACTCAAGTTCATTGGCATTCTTTCCTTCTACATCTCAATTTCTAATCTTGCCCATTCTATACTAGTTCTTCGTATTGCATCCAGCTGCTTCTGCCTCATTTGCCTACAAACAAAAAATAGTAAAATAACATTCGACCTTATTTAAATATTTTTAGTATTAACTTTGCACTAGGCTACCATTCCTCGATAGTAATATTTTAGTTTCTGAATTTTACAGGTGCATATGTTCTTTGTTAAGATACTGGTAGGTATAAAAATAGGACTGAATGTTTTTTTAATACTAGTAGACATCATCTCGATCTAATCAAATTATTAATAAAATGGTAAAAAAAAAGGTTTAATAAGATAGAATGTTGATATTTTTATTAAAAATAAACAAAGGAATGCTCTGCATAGGATAGATAGGATAACTAACCTGAATCCTTACCTTATGAGATATTTTTACAAGCACTTAGGTAAGTAAACAACAAAAATATCTACTCTCTATTCTATTTCTAACTTTAAAACTGTTGTAAATATTTTAGAAAAATGGATCAAAGCCCAACGAATACCAAGGGACAAAGCCCTTACTCTCACTTTTTTATTCCTACCTGGGCTTTTGAATTGTGACCCTAGTGGTTCAATTTTTTATAAACATTAGGTACCTACTAAAAGATCTATAAATACAACACAAGTTGTGTAATTTGTACGAAACAATACTTGGTTGATCCAGGTTTTAATAATTATCTAGTATCTAGCTACCTAGTTTAAAAACTTACCTCTATTAGGTATAAATTGTTGCCAAAGCTGAATTTAACTTTAACATCATGTATTTTTCAGCTTGTAAATTATAGGAAACTATTTGAAGGCTTCAATAAATATTAGAAAATGGTATAATTCTTATATTTTATTCACTTCTACGTGTAATTAAGTAGCTGGTACGGATTTAGGTAAATAGAAGGAAATCTCCTCGAAATTCTCTCCTCTCATGTTTTGTTATGATCTAAAAGGTATAAAAGTCACTATAAGGGAGTTGTAAATCAAATCAAATCAACTTTGTTCAGTAATTTCAAGATTTTTAAAGTAAAATAATCTGAAAGTAAAATCCTTTGTAAAAATCTATAAGTACCAACAATGTACTTACAATTGTGTTTTTAACTTACTGTTATTAATATATTTCCATTTCTTTATAAAAAAACTGGCTAATACATCTAACAAACGTTGCATTTTTCACCAAAAACTATTCGATTACTAATTTTTGAAGCAAAAATCGCCTAAAATCAACAAATATGCGAATAAAACCCAGCTGTGGCCGTCAACCGCTGGCAAAAGTTCATTGACCGCTTGACAACTTGACATTTCCAAACAATCTTCAAAATTTCCGCGATTGATAACCGAACTCGTCCCTGATTGGCTCAAATATGCTAAAGTACTCACTTTAAGGATTGCGTCACTCCTGTTTAGGATGACGAGATCGAGAATTAACACGACCGTTAACTGTAGTTGCATCATACCAAAATGGAAAATAGCATTGGATTTTAACACACTCACTTTAATTTTGAAATTAACTGCTCGTGTTAACTTGTGAGTTTGATCATAGGTCTGATTGTAAAATATCGATACAATCAACATTTTTTCTGCTTCCATCCCCTAATTCTGGAGATGTGCACGTAATAATATCACTAACATTTTCTTCGCTCATTTTTTAAAAAATCGGAAAACTCGTGAAATCTGATGACATAAATGAACAAAAATTGACATTAACAAAGCCACCTGACAAAACAACAAAATATTTTGCCAATTCCAAAGCGCAGGCAACTTGATTAAAAAATATACTTATACCTACCTATCATTTTTAACAATTATTACTACTATAAACTATAAAGATAAATGTCTTATAAAAGTTTGTAGTAGTGGAAAAAATATTATATTAACCACGGTTTAGACAGCTTATAGCCACTCGGGCAGTAATGATGGCTGTCTAAACCTTGGTTAATAATATACTATTAATCAACAATCGAATATAATACCGATTATCATAGAAATATGCATTTATGGTGTAATTTTTTAAATATAAACTGGAAGATAATTAAAAAATTTTTAAGAATCATAATCCTTATTGGCTTGGCATCTTTTTTTCACACCTAAGTTAGAAGCTATGTCAATTTCATGTGATTTATCCTCTGAATAAATGATCTCAGAGAGAGCAATAAATTTAATAATAATAAGAAACAACGTAGAGTGGTGAGACTGCATTTTATATATTTGTACAGAAAAATTAAATTTTTAAAATAAATGTGACTAAAATCTTAATTAAGGAAAAAACATCGATGACTAGTTTCGATGTTAACATCGATGCTCAACATCGATGTTTTTATTCGATGTGCCCATCCCTAGACTCTCAACAAATGCATAAAAAAGACAATATTTAAGTATACCGTATTTTCTTTTATATTTAGTAGCTTCCAGTGGCGCAACCAGAAAATAAGTTCAGGGGAGGGGGGAATAGGCAGGCAGGAGAAAAATTTTTGGGCGCCACGACCTTTTTCATTAATGGTGTTTGGTTTAAGTAAGAAAAATAATAAACACAACAGGGAATCACACAAACAGCCAGGCTCGTTGCAATTTTTGTGTAATTTTACCTATCTTAGGTAGTGATGAGTTAACATTTCTTGTAAAAAGGTAGATAGAAGATCCGAGCTACGCTCGCTAGAGACAGGCGCCCTTGGTAACTTCTAATTTCACAACAATTTAATTTGCTCATCAAAAATAAGAATAGGAATATGAAAATATTAATTATCGAGATCAACTAAAACCTTAAACGACCCGAATAATCCACAATATTACTCAGTAATGTCTAATAACGTCAGCTAAAAATGTATCTAATTTAATTTATCTGCTTTGCACACAAATTTAATACAATCATTATATCCTACATTTATTTCCAATTTATTTTTTTATCAATAAACTCAGGTTACATAAAACAACTACAGTGTGTTGCGGAGAAAAAGTATTATTTTAAATATTTTACTAAAATACCTTTACAGATAGTATTCTTCACGTTCTGGTAAAGTGATTCAGACCTATTCAAAGTTGTGATTCGAAATTCTCCCCGGTTGATTAAAATATTAATGCTCTCCTATAAAATATAGTGTCCTAATTTTTATTGCTACCTCAATGTGTATAGATGCCCAGAAGAAAATCTTCTTCCTATTGGAGAAATAGGGTATTCTTAAAAAATTGGTTTTCCGTTAAGCTACTTTATTTACTTTATAGTATACTTAACAAGAAAATCATAATATTTTTAGATATACTTCGGCACCGTAATTCACTCCACCATCTTTGCTTGTCACGGAAATGATGCTTTGGCATATACGAAAAATAACCCAGTAATTTGTTTTAAACAATTTTATTGTGAAAGTATATACATAATAAATATCCATAGTAAAAACGTGCATTTTCAATGGCCTCAAGGTGGCCTAACCCCTTAATAAAAATATTTTCCATGTGGCTACCAGAAACAATAAAATGTAAAACTGTATGAGTAAAGGTTTCTTTAATGATTAACTTAATGACAAAATAACCGTACGTCACCTGTTAACAGTGAATGCAAAATGACCGAAGGTAATTTTCCTACTATTTGTAGAATATAATTACCGGCAAATTTATGACTGGGTTAGTAATTATTTAAGGCAGTATCTCAAAAATCCACGTAAATCTTATGACATCTACGCAAGCTTCCCTAATAAGCTATTTTCATGAGGAACTTTTGGCCCATTGTTACTGTTGACAGCAGTTAGAGAAGTAACTTTAAAGAGTATCTTAAGGTCTACATATTTTATTTCTACTTTACTAATTTTTAGCGTATAACAGCTGCCCTAAATTTGAATATCTCCACTGTAAGCGCAGTTTCAACAACAGTTAAGAAAAATAAATTATGAGAGTCACCTAAAAAGAAACGTTCTCATGTCATTGTCAAGATTTGATATAAGTTCAATCCGTGATACTATTTATGGAATGTACAAAACAAGTAAGTTATTATTCAAAAACTATAATATTTTACATTGGTCATGCTTAAGATGTAACTTTTTTAGAACATCATATAACTTTGACAACTCTAAGTAAGGAATTAAAAGACAGACAACTGTTTGATGGTTGTCTTAACTCGTTTGGAAGTCTGTTAAATAGGCATCGGATGGAAAAAATATGAGGCGAGGGCTCATGGAACTGTCCCATGTAGCTTTCAAACGACTGGCATTTTTAAAAGAATATATGAAAGAAAAAAAGCGTTCTTGTAGCTATTTGCTTTCTTGGATGAAACATGAATTTTTCAGAATGGCATCATTGGTCGATCTTAGCAAGACGAAAATGAAAGAAGTGTTACATCTACTAAAGTTGATGGTAAAAGGTACAAGATATTTTGTATGTCCTTTTTTTAACATATTTTTAAATATTAAAATTATTTTCAGACATAAGCCACCAAAAAAATATTTAGTTGATGATCTGGCTGAGAAATATGGACATAAAGTGGAATTTCCTCACTCGGTTATTTTGGTTACAAGCTGGCAACACTGCTGATAACTGCCGTCACTCGAAGGGTATGACGTGCAACGGGAATTGTTTTGCAAAGAGTATAGGTTGTAGGTGTTGCCTTAACCCTGCATTGCCGGCGGGGTATTTGATAATACGGTTATCCGCAGGTGAGCGTTGTGCTCACTTTTCATATTTTTTTGTGAGAAAAATAACCTTTGGCTTGAAAAAAAACCTTACACCAGTTAGCTAATCAACTGTTTTATTGTCTGTTACTTTGTCAATAAAACAGTTGATTACATATTACCTGCGGGTAAGGCGCATTCGTAGCAAACGTTCGCAAATGTTTGTTTGTGCCATCTTGTTATATTTATACATTCGTGAAGAACAAAGGTGTTTGAAAGTATACACAAATTGGCAACGTTGGAGTGGAATACCGATCTACTTCATTATCAAGAAACTCCTCATCGTCAGTTATATTTTCGAAATTATCTAAATCCATTTTAAATGGATGAAAACTTTTATCATAAACGTCAAACTTGACTTTTCAGGTTATTTGACAGAAGATCTGTATGATAAGCTTAAGGCGATTTCATATCAGATACCACATTCATGACTTGGTCACTAGTAGTCAGGAAAATACGTCACATAAATGTCATTTTAAAATCCGATGTGAATAACACTTTTTCCTGGTCACGGTGACGCTTCAGTTAACATATTATTTTTTATTTTAACCTTAAACTTCTTTCTTTCTTTCTTTCTTTTTATTATTCGCTCTGCCCTGAGGGGCAATTCTGCCAGCACATTAGAAGTGACCGTAACCTTGTCGGGCTCTAGACCCTGTCACGACCACTGATTTCTTCTTCTTCTTCTTCTTCTTTTTTTCTTGGGATGGTTTCAGGTAAATTCAGGTTATGGGATATGATAGGTTATGGGAATGGATCAGCTGATCGTGGAACTATTTTGAGTGCTGTGGAGTGTGGAGAACCTATTATATTAATAATTTGATAAAAGCTTGGGTAAAAAATAAAATGGGGGATAGTTACTACATGCACAACAATGGGAAAAAATTAAGTCATACTCCCAAATGGTGGGAGATTTGACTTAGGAAACTGGAACAGAATATAGGACTAGGAAAATGGATTTGCTTTCTGAAATAAGGAAATTTATAAATTAATTTTATTTACATTTATAAACTGAATAATAATTTTAATGTTTTGATTGTTTAAATTAGACAGAATTGTTTTAATATTTAGGGGGGGAGATATTCCGGTTTTTCTGAATTCTTCATAAATATCATGACCCGGGATTATATTTATGGGGCATTCTAGAAAAATGTGATCCAAGTCTTCCACTTGTCCACATTCACAGTAAGGATTATCCTTTATACCGATTCTATAGAGATGGCTCTTGGTAAGGCAGTGTCCTGTTCTCATTCTAATGATGGTTGTAATGTTGTAATGTGTCTTCTATCAATGTATGTATAATTGTTAAACCATTTATTTGTGGGGAATTCGTTTATTATTTCCGCATAATTTTTTCCTTTACTTCTTAGAGAAGTCTTTCATTCAGCATTGTGTTCCTCAAAAATTTTCTTTTTGATATCTGGGATAACCTCTTGAGCATCTAGGTCCATATTTTTGGGGATATTTAAATTACTACCTACGCTTGCCAGAGTATCTGCCATCTCATTACCAGCAATCCTTGAGTGTCCTGGGACCCAGGCGATTTTTATGTCAAAACCATTATCGTTGGCTTCTAAAAGCAGTCTTTTGGTGCGTAAACTAACGTAGTCATTTTTGGAGGAGATTAAACTTATTGACATTGCTGTGGTTTAAAAAAAATCGTTATTATTTCTGTGATCACTAATAATGGTAGCTAAAAATACTATAGTACCTAGGTTTAAATCAAATAATGAATAATAAAAACTGTAGTTCTGTCTGCACCTGATTAAAAGTTTTTTAAAGCAAAAAAGAAATGGATTGTATTGTCTAGAAACGAGCCCTATCCAGTGGCTACGGACTGCAGCCCAATATTCAATAAAAAAAATCGTCAACATTGTCGGGGCTTGTTCAGTTCTACAAAAGTTTTGCTTGATTAATAGTGATTAATTTAATGAATTTTGTTCTAAGAAAACCTTTACTGAACAGGGTGAAGAAGCTGATGATATTATAGTGTCAGGTTAAAATAAAAGAGAAATGGTTCGTTCTTTCTTAGAAACTGCAAACTAAAGCCATTGATTAGTTAACAATATTACTAACTACGACAAATCTTAACTAGGAAACAACTGCAGTTTGTTCGCTACCCGCTGGGTATGATTCCTCCCTGGACAATACAGTTTATTTTAGTTCCTTTTTACAAGCTGTAAACTAAAGCCCTATATTAACTAAAAAAAATAGCAACTTTAAAATTGTATTGTATTGCAGTTTGTTTCTGGGTCTTTGTAACATATTATATACAGTTAAAAAAAAAACTGTTCGTCAAATCGCTTAATTGATATGCTATATTTTTAAAGGCTGTTGGTAACAACTGATCTATTAGCCTGTATGTAGTTCAATAAAAAATAATCATCTAAAAATATTATTCAGTATTATTTTACCTCTACTTGATAAGTAATAATTACATCTTACATAGCTTCTGAAAATCCTTCGTGGAGTATTTATAAGAGAAATTAATAAACCCTTCTTTCGTGTTGACGTTAATTCGCGCTGCAAAACCTAGATATTTTTTACGCTGCAGAATCTGCAGGTACAGCTGATTACAAACAATGCTGGCATACGTTTATAAAATGTCTAACCTAATTCCGTGTATTGCAATTTTGCAGGCCCACATGAAAGCAAAGTTTACAAATTAGCTTTAATCACAAGGCAGTTTTTCTGACAACATAATTAATATTAATAAAATACACACCTTTTATTAGTTTTGACAGAATGTCAGGAGAGACTTGAAAATATACTACTTTCCCATTTATCTTTACCTTGACCGCTTCCAATACGATAATGGTGGATATATACAGACAAATAACATAACATAAAAATAAAAAATAACATAAGAAATAAGTAATAAATAACGAAGTTCAGTTTTTTTTTATGATAAGGCACAGCACTGCAGGATTAATCCTTTATGGCGCTCTGCGAGCGATGCGTCTGCACAGGAAATGATTCACGTTGGTCTTGAATCTTTGGAGATTATACTCGTTGGGGAACACGGCTTCAGGGAGGCCGTTCCAGAGTGATGACGTTCTCCAGATGAAAGAATTTTTAAACAGTGTCGTTCGAGGGACACTATGCTGAACTACCCGTACGTGGTTCAGCATAGTGTCTCGTCGTGTATTTCTAACATGCACCGCTCTAGGTGGAATCAAGCAGGCAACCTCTGTTGAGCAGCCATGAAAATTTTTGTAAAATAAACTTAAGTCGCCAACCTGCCTTCGGTGGTCAAGGCTTTCTAGGTTGTTTGTCAGATCAAGGTCATCGATCAAGCGAATGGCTCTTCTTTACATGGAATCTAGCAATCTCAGGGTATGTTTAGGAGCAGAGCCCCAAATATGCGAACAGTACTCCAGTGATGGTCGAATTTGGGCTTTATAGAGCATCAGAAGTTGTTGGGGTGTATAGAGGTTCTTAGTTCGGAAAAGTACTCCAAGCTTCTGCGAGGCTGCCATAGCAATGGCCGCAACGTGACTATGCCAAGACATTATACTTTCCAAATTGACGCACAATAAATGAATTGATGAAGCCAAGGGAATCGAGTGTCCCGCCATAACTATATACGGTTCTTCGACATTAACTTTTTTAGAGAAAACTGCTGCCTGGGTTTTTTTAGCGTTAAATTCTACTTAGTTACTGTCACCCCAAGACAGAATTTCTTCCAGCTCTTTGTTGAGATGCGTACAGATGACAGATCGCAAACGTGACCATACTCTAAACAATGGTCTTGAAAATCTAGGGCTTCCTCATGACTACGCCTGCGATGACGTCTTCGATTCCGATTTGAATATAAATATTTAACCGCAGTGAAAACTAGGTATCACCCCGATCATGAACGACTGGTGGAGCGCACTGCCAGATTAAGCAGACGCCCTCTCGAAACTGAGGAAATCCGCAGACCAGTCTCCCGCCGCGAAGTCGCAGGTATTATTCGCTCGCAAATTTCTGTCACGCAAAGGCCTGGTAATAATGGCAACCATCGGTAATGGCATACTCCGCCTCACCTACTTTCCCAAAGAGCGAAAAGAAGTCACTGTTATCATCATACCTAAGCCCGGAAAAGATCACACTTCTCCCCAAAACTATCGCCCCATTTCTCTCCCTAACGTCATGGCAAAAATAATGGAAATTATCACTCTCGAACGCTTAAAGGAAAAAACCGCCGAACTGGAAGTTCTTCCAGACAAACAGTTCGGCTTTCACCAAAACCCTAACACTGAAATCCAAGCCCTTAGACTCACCGAGTACAGGGCTTCCACTGGAATCAGTACGTCGGTATGATCCTTTTCGACATTGAAATAGCCTTTGACACCGTCTGGCGCAACGGACTAATTAACAAGACGATTGCCCTGGGTTATCCCTCCAACCTCGTCCGTCTCATCCAATCATACCTAGCCCGAAGCAAAATCCGCGTCCGCACAGGCCACTTCCTCTCCGCCCCCAGAACCCTATAGGCAGGCGTCCCTCAAGGCGCTGTTCTCTCCCCAGATATTTTCAATATCTTTATTCATGACATCTTTATAGCGACAGATAACACCCTAGCGCTTTATGTTGACCATACCGCCCTCGTCGTAAGGTCACTGCGTCCACACATAATCACACGCAAGCTACAAGAAGCAGCCAAGGAATTCTCCAGTTACTGCGTAAACTGGAAACTTCGTTTTAATCCTGGCAAAAGCAAACCATCCAGTTTAGAAGGCAGCCACCCTTCGACAAGATCAACCTGGACGGTCACGACATTCCCTGGTGCGACACATCAAATACCTCAGTATCACCTTCGACAAAACCCTCCCCATATCCAAAACAGCATCAACAAAGCCAGGCTTTTCTACAGCCAACTATACCCTGTGCTCAATCGACGCAGCACTCTCAGCCACAATAACAAACTCCTCCTCATAAAATCAATCATCCGCCCCACCCTCACATACGGATCGGAAGCCTGGGGTTACGCAGCCCTATCCCGGCTTAACCATCTCCAATCCCCGGAAAATCGTTACATCCGAACGCACATGGATATCCCATAGTTCATCCATCCGTAACATAGATCTACACCGAGATATGAAACACACCCCCTAACCCAATACCTCCACGAAAGAGATACCAAAATCTTTACCACCATGTCTTTCGTCGAGTGCCAGGCTCTCTTAAGTTTAAGGCTGCTGCATGTTGACTAACTGGCCTACTTAGGCTTTGAATGACTGCCAGCCTAAAGCTACGGTTTCCTCGAAACCGGCACCGTAATATAGCGGCCAACAAAATCCGGTAAATTACGTTACACAGCGGTGGAAAAATACGGCAAGCGGTGGCTTCAGGTGTAAGTCAGGAGAACGTCTAAAGTTGTGAAACGGTGCCGTTTCTTTTGATAATAATAATAATAATATGGATGACATCGATCCCGTGCTTGTAATCATTTTAGAAGAAGATGAAGAGGTTAAAAGGCGAGAGGAAGAACTGGAGTAATGTAAAAACCGTGCAGAAGAAGGCGCATATGAATTTACCTCAACCTAAATCAAGAAACGTTGAGCCAGCTGTCACCGCTATGAATATGACGGCACCGCTATATTACGTTACGGCGTTGAGTAATGCTCTGTTGAAAACCACTTTTATTTAAATCGCACAGCAGCTTTTGTTGTGACGTAATTCGCCATATTTTGACGGCCGCTATATGACGGTACAGCTTTCGAGAAAACACCAGCTTTATCCGTTCTCCATTTTGCGAATTACATGCAGACCAAAGCCTACCACTTGATTTTTCTTTTAAAACCCTGCCACTAATTTCTGCATTTGTTAGCCCACCTGACGCACAGGTGCATCGCGAACTTGAAATGGTTTTCGAAAATCACGTCTATTTATTTGATGTTTATGATCTAAAGAATATGGGCCATTCATTTTGACGGTCCTGTACTCACTAAACTGCTTAAAACGCGAAACATTATATATATTTTAATATAATATAATCAACGTCCATTTTAAATCTTTTAGCAAGGTAAATTGAAAGTTACTATTCTTGCATTTTCCACTTTAATTCACAAGACCTTTAAACATATTGTTGGGGGTCTATTCTTAAATTAACAAAATTTTTCCTAGATATTTGTATATGGTAAACCATCAAAAATAGTAATATCGGTTCAACAATACATCTGCCCGGCGCGAAAAAGTGTAGTCGGATCTCAAGAAATTATGGCACTCTGATTGGCCAGCTCAAGGCCAAATCTCCATACCACGGCTGACTTTTATTACGGATGACGTTGAAGTTTCGACTGCGAACGATCGGTTAGTTAGTAGATCATTAGCCGATCTGCGTGTAAATATGCTTTGATGTTTACGAGAAACCGTTCGTGCGTCCCGTACACACGTGAGCGTTCTTGCGCGCAAATTTGCTCAAAAGGACAATTTCAAGTCATAAGTACGTAGTTCTTCTGGGACAGTAAGACAAGCCGACATATAATATCCGTATATTGTGTATGCGTCGTGCATTCAGCGATGGTTTGAAATAGGATGTCCTACAATGACGTGCCTCTGCAAGTCAAACGTCGTAGTAGGTCACCCAGCGAAGATCAACTCATCAAGTTACCTCGCAGGCTGGATTTCTTTGCCAATTTACATTGTATGTCCACAATATTCTAGGGAAAGATTATCGATGTTTACTTTAATGTGTTCCGTACAAAATATGTCGGTTTTGTGCGTATTCATATATGGTCCGGTCACTCGTGAAAGGCCCTTGCACTGACCTAAACACCCGCCACTGAATAAATTAACAAATTACTTCTTTCCACAGTTTGGTCGCATATTGTCTTCCCTTAAGTTTCCAACGTCTTAAAAAGTATTAAACACCAAGTCCGAAAAACTTTCTTTATTGGGAAACACCGCATGTTACTTCAAAAAGTTTTCGCTCAACTTTTTGCGGAAAATAACCGAAAAAGGAGCACAACGAAAACTCGTTTTGGTTATAAATGTGTCTTCTAACCGGGAGCATCTTTTTATTAATCTTCAATAAACTTGGTGCATTAAAAAAACTTTGATAAAGGGGGGACCCGTGGGCTTACCAATATACAGTATGTCCACGGATGGGGTTTACAAGAGGACAAATGGACTAAAAATTGAAAGATACGAAAAGAAGTCACTCTTAATAAACGTTTTTGCTTGTCTAGAAA
The DNA here is from genome assembly GCA_963920685.1 of Polydrusus tereticollis. Taxonomy (NCBI): domain Eukaryota; kingdom Metazoa; phylum Arthropoda; class Insecta; order Coleoptera; family Curculionidae; genus Polydrusus; species Polydrusus tereticollis. Next base: position 25,207,528 of record OY987328.1, read on the forward strand.
ATACGATTCACCATAAGAAACTTCAATTTTTTTATACAGGGTGGGTAAAAACTGCAAAAATGTTATTTTGCTTAAGAGTAAACATACTTTATTTTAAAAGATACGAAAAAAAGTCACTCTTAATTAACGTTTTTGCTTGTCTAGAAAATACGATTCACCATAAGAAACTTCAATTTTTTTATACAGGGTGGGTAAAAACTGCAAAAATGTTATTTTGCTTAAGAGTAAACATACTTTATTCTGAAAGATACGAAAAAAAGTCACTCTTCATAAACGTTTTTGCTTGTCTAGAAAATACGATTCATCATAAGAAACTTCAATTTTTTTTTACAGGGTGGGTAAAAACTGCAAAAATGTTATTTTGCTTAAGAGTAAACATAATTTATTTTGAAAGATACGAAAAAAATCCACTCTTAATGAATGTGTTTTCTACACAACAAACCGAAGTAGAACAATTCATTAAAAGGTTTGAACCTAGTTAAAATAATAATGACACTTAAGGTGATAGGTACTTGTTGTCAATGTATTTATTTAATAAAGTTATTATTTAAGTAGAAATGCTATCTACTGAACAAAGAGTTTTTATAATACAATCTTATGGGGATGGTCAAGTTTCATACCGCTACGTCATGGAACAATTTACCGAGAAATTTGTAGGAATCCCAATAACTAGGATGACAATCTGCAAGTTAATAAAAAAGTTCCAGAGAACTGGTTCGGTTTTGGATCTCAAAAAAAAAAAAGAAGAAATACGACCATGATGATGCTGCTACAGTCTTAGTTCTTCAATCTGTTGAAGAAAATCCTATGACGTCCCTTAGAAATCATGTTACTCAGTTGGAAGTTGTGAAAAAAAGTCAAATTCAGAAGATTCTTAAAGCAAATAAATTGTATCCGTATAAACCGCACTTTAATCAACAAAACTTTTAACAGATGAAGTTGAAGGTTCCTAAATTAGGCCAACTAAATAACGGCGATTTATTTTTGATAAACGTAGGGGATGTACAGGGTGTACGGATTTTAATGTATTTGCCGGTTATGAATGTTTAATTTCTACATCAAGCAAAACTAAATTCTCAGTATCAATTTAAACGAGTTACCCTTTAATACTGAATACAATAGGGGTTTTAATAACCTTTTAAACAAATTGTGTATATGAAAGGATTATGTGCATGGCCGGTAACAAAGAGTATATAAAAATGTTATAACTCAAATAAATACCTTAGTGTTGAGATTATATTCTTGTTAAACAATATTATTGGTGATCTATGTTTAATAAATCAGAAATCATGGAGTCGCAAGTTAGTGAATCGAAAAAGGAAAACCCATAGTTTTATTTTAAATTTTGCTACAAAAATTCCAACTGCAGAGCGAATAATTAAGAACGACGAATGTTCGTTGGATAAAAACTGTATAAAACCTTATAATCTCAATTCTCAACCACCTTCCTCCACCAATATCCTACATCGGTACATAACAAAGGCAAATATCAAAATATAAAGAACCACTAATTTACAGAATACCGACCTGATTAGCATAAAGTATACAAATAAAAAAAAAATTAAAAATTAAAAAACAGAACAAAATACAAGAAAAAGTATAGATAAAAAAAGGATAAAAATGAAAAAAGAAAGATAAAAAGAAGAAAAAAAGAAGACAAAAAAGGGGAAAAAAAGAAGAAATTGTTATTAAATAAAAATAAACAAAAAAAATGCATTTATTGTAAACGGACACAGCAAAAAACTTCGCGTAGCGTAAAATGACTACCTAGTGGTATTAAATGACAATAATAATAATATTGGATGCATAGAACGATAAACCAAAATCCATTTGGTTTTAACCAGTGCCATTAAATCACATGCACACAAAAAAAAACTGTAAAGCACTCTCTGAAAAACCGGTCGAATGTCTAATTCTACTAAATTCAAGCGCTTATTTTGCGGCCATCGGTCGCTTTCAATATGTCGTGAGCAATGTCCGAGAGAACAATTTCACAACTGTATCCAGTTCTATATCCTAATTTAGAAATTAGAAAACTTTACAATTTGATTATTCATAACGGGCAAGGGCCTAGCGACACCTAAAGCACCGGTTCCCGTCAGATCACCGAAGTTAAGCGGTGTCGAGCGCGGCTAGTACTTGGATGGGTGACCGCTTGGGAAACACCGCGTGCTCTTGTCTTAGGGAAGAGTGTAAAATGAATCGACATCAAAACCATCCTATTCACGCCGGACAGGCCGGATGAGATCGGATATCTCGTAGGATGAAGGTGCCGTTTCACACTCCCCAGTCGGTAGACCGCACGATTAAAAACCGTACGGTCGATGACCGGTTCTAGATGGCCTCAGATACGCCGACGAACCGTAAAAAGTAAAAATAAAAAAAAAAGATTATTCATAACCCTTTCAAGCAGTTTTTATAGTATAGGTAGAATGCTAAAAGAATGCAACTGAGTTAATTCAGTTGCGTGGTTAGTCTGGTATAAACAGTGATTGAAAATACGCACGTGCCTTACTCAATTTGTTGTTTCTTATAACAGATTCTGGCGATTTAGGTTCATTTCTATAACTATTATTAAGAAAGACAGGGTGTAATTATGAGAAAAGACCTAATCAATATGGCTTATATTATATACTTGAATCGTAGCTTTTCATTGAATTTCTGTAAATCAGCTGAGACATTTAATATTACACTTGCCATTTTAAACCCCTAGATGTCAAATTACCGGTTTTAAATTTAAAGCTCCTTTGTGAAACTGCTTAGTAAAATATTATATAGTAATTACAGCACTTTTAAGATACTGCCAACTCGAGGGAACAAAATATGCGGTCGAACTGTTGGAGGAAGTAATTTGTTAATTATTTAGAGAAGCGCCTTAGAACAAACTGACTAGTTAATGGTAATGTTTAATGATAATGTTGGGTGTCTGGGGCATCACAGACATTATTAATGGTTTACAAACCATTAAGTGAAATATATACCGCAAGAATAACGGAAATATTAATGAATTACTATTTATAATTTAAATTTAAAATTTATTGGTGAGCACTGGAGGGAAGTTGCTGATCTCCTGAACTTTATTTGTAATTCTACCTGAAGGTCTCGTTAAAATTTTCGCCAGGGGTTTTGAAATCCGACTTTTTAATCTGTGAGCATAAAAAGTTGCATGGCGGGAGATGGCAGGACCGTGGTGGCCACCTAACTGACCTTACTTTCAAAAATTTACGTTATCAAGAGTTACGCGAATTGGTGCGCCGTCCTGCTGGAAGTAGCCTTTTCGCATCTCTTCATCGTCTAATGCATGTTCATTATCAATTTGCCTCAATTCTTTTACTTTTAGTGCAGTATGAGTTTTAGGTCTTCCACTGTCTTCCTTTCTATCAACACTTCCTGTATCTCTAAACAAAGTCACAGATCTAGTCAACACTTGGCAAAACTGGTCGAAATCTTGGATTATGTGTGGAAATTCTGTTTGAAAGTCGTGAATGTTGTGTTACAGTTCGAAAATTGCATTTCATAAGTTTGGTTATCTATGTTAAGTTTTCTGTTTTAATTTGTTTAAAATACATATGTAGACTCTCACCTTAGACATTACTTAATAATTTAATTACCTGATACTCAATAGTTCCACTATTTTCAGTTTGAAACCATTGTTGATTATGTTTATATTCTATGAATGTTTTGTATCTTGTAAGACATAGCCAAGTGGATTGATTTCTTCTGTTCTTTGTTTTATACTACTTGTGGACAGGTCTCATTTCAAATCCTTGTTTTAATTGATTAGTAATTAGTCAATTCAAGTTATCAAGAGTAGATAATAATTATTTAAGATGTAGGTTAAAGCTGGATTTATAAACTTGACGTCGTGCCGTTTGCGTCGGAAACGTGTCTGACGTTTGCGTCGTCCTCCGTAGATACAAAATTTGACCATTTATAAACTTGACGTTGGCTCTGACGTTCTGGTCAGAAAACAATAACATAACCTGTTTTTTTTCTGTTATTAAAATGTCAGTGTATTTCGAATGTCTTTGGTGTTTTTGGTATTTTGAAAATGGACTTAACGAACAACACAAGAATGGTTCAAAATGGCGTCAATTAGAATAATATTATTTACTAAATATCACGTGACAGACAAACACGATTTTGATTGGCTCTTGAAATCTGCTACGAGCGTTTCTACGACTCCGCGACGGAAAAGATAAAATTGGTTTATGTCTGGCGGCACGGAACGGCAGGCGCGACGCAGACGGCGAGACCGGCGGCATCTATAAATGACCTTATGGAATATTGTGCTTTTAATTTGAGACGGCAGACGCAGACGCATGACGCAAACGGAACGTCAAGTTTATAAATCCAGCTTAAATGTCTCGGCTGTTGTAAATCAGACTGTCAGACTGACAGTTCTGTGCATTTTTACGAGCACGTCTGGTTAATTTGGGCATATTTTAGTGTTTGGCGCGGTTTGTCAAGGTTTTGTTATTAAAAAAGGTTAGTTTTCCTAGATAAGGTTGATTAATTTGTCGACGTTTTTGTTTTGGTAACTATGTACGTTGGAGACGAAATACCATCCGCCCTTTCGAGAATGGACACTGGAAGTTAAATCACGTTTGTGGAAATAGCTCCCTCAGTTTAGTTTTTGGGCAGGGAAGGCTTTGTAGGGCCGATAAAACATCCACAAATGTATTAAAAAGGGTGTGGCTTTGTAGTTTGCCTATTCCTTGGGCGGAATGCCGATTTAAAATGCTCTGCTGAACTTCAACAAGCGGTCCTAGACGTCATTTGGTAAATTGGAACCATCGTTAGTTATTTGAGGTAGGTTTAAACTTTAGTATCTGAATTACCCTCGATGGGTTTTATGAAAGTTTTCTCTTTCATGTTGTACATCTAAAATTCGATTTTAAGGTTTTTTTGTTAGGGGCTAAAAGTCCGAGTTTAAACTAGAGTACTAGTTTTCTTTCGTTGGAACTGCCTGGACGCGGGACGTGCCAGTTGCCGTGTACTATTGGAATTCTTGGAGAGTAGCAATGTAGCAGTATCCACGTTAGCTGTTTGAGAGACCATGGGTAGCATGCACGTAAAGTTGCAGCTAAGTATCATTACCCTGTGATCATTTCTCTTTATAAAGTAGTCAACTAAAATCCTAATATTTTTCATTTGCGTATTGTTCGATATACAGTGTTTTGATAAAGCTTTGCGCCCATGTTATGTACAGAGCTTGTGCATTGTAAAGGTGGAACGTATGTCGACATAGCGTTAAGACGTCACAATAGTCTTTAGTAGTTTAAAACGTTAGGTAGTCTGTTACAGCTAATTGTGTTGTAAATATAGTTCCAATTTATTATTATAAAGTAAATATTTTTGTTTCCCGGCTAAAGGCCATTTGTTTCTTCTAAATTTAACACTTGTAACTTTAACATTTTAACTTATCTATGCCCGAGTGGCTAGTATGCTTATTGAGTAACCACAGGTACTCGTACGTAAGATTTTGTATTGTACTTTAAGAATGCTCTTATGGTAAATTTAGTTAGTTGTGAGAGGTTCTTGCACAGACCTTGCGGAAATTCCAAGTCTGTGGCAATGTCCTAGATGTAGGTCTATGTGGCTGCAAGGTGAGACTAAACAGTCGTTTTTTTACGGTATAGGTCTGACAGTTGCCTTCTTGTGCAAGACCCTGTCAAACAGGGTTTGACTTTTTGCTTTCTTTTATTGGTAACTTTGTAATTTAAACCTTCAGAACTTGTATTGTCAAATCTAGTACTATCACTTTAATATTTCATTTCACTTATTTATCTTTTAACTTTAAGTATCTATTGTCCACCAAAGTAAGAGGAGCTTGCATTTATAAATCCAAGCAGCCAAGGGCTTAACACGACTTTAAGAATAAATATCTGTATTGGCCTCTGCTAAAATTTGGCTTTTATTTAAATATAGTGACTTTGAGGGACTTAAGTGAATGAGAGCTTATAAACCGATTGTGACATATTTGTTTTTTTCCTAGTTTGTTTTTCTCTGAGGCCAAACACTAGAACATTAAAAGGCTTTTAAATAAAATAAGACTAAGGTATGGCGCCTTCAGGATTTGACTTTAACTTACTTACATAAGAGTGCTGGACCACTCAATCTAGAAACAAAATAGCGAACCTACCCTGAGTTGAGCTAGCTAAGGGGTGAGTTTTCAGGCAGCACAACATAGGTAATTTTTAGGGACTGTTGTCTGAAGTACATCCTCCAGGGCGAAGATATAACAGTTGAATAAACCGACTGACCATCAATCCTTCTGTCATGTAACTTTCGGTTATAAAAGATTTCTGTTCTGCCGTAATTCATTCATATTTACCTTTTATCTAGCCTAGGTTACCTTTCAAGAATAATAATTCAAGACATGCGTGATTGATTCCAGGACTTTGTTTTGGTTTTTATCTCACGATATCAATTTATCTATATTATAAAATATATAAAAATGAATGTTTCTTTGTCCCTTATGCGTTTCTATAGCGTTCATCCGATTGCGATGAAACTTTGGTGAGTTGTTGTGGGCACGCTCGCGAAGGTTTCTATCTAACCAGAACTTACCTAAAAAACGTTGCTTGCTATTTTTTTTTTGTGATAAGGCACAGCACTGCAGGATAAATCCTTTATGGCGCTCTGGGAGCGGTGCGTGTGCGCAGGAAACGATTCACGTTTGTCTTGAATCTTTGAAGGTTATAGTCGTTGGGGAACACGATCTCAGGGAGGTCGTTCCAGAGTGATGACGTTCTCCAGATGAAAGAATTTTGAAACAGTGTCGTTCGAGGGACACTAAGCTGAACCACGTACTGGTGGGCTGTAGTGGCTCGTCGTGTATTTCTACCATGCACCGCTCTGGGTGGTATCAAGCGGGCAACCTCAGTTACAAAATAAAGTATTACTTTATGTCTGCCAAACTGTATAATAAACTGTCTGTTACTTAGCAATCGTACATAAATTTTTTCTAGAAAATATATCATTTTATTTAATGAAAGTTCCTGTCACTATTAATAGTATTAATTTAGTGAACGTCTCTGTCACTCATCACAACACGGTCACCCATAATACACGATACACACTGGTTGTCTATTCGCGTATAAAGGTTTCGGGTATCGGAATCTTAAGCACTAAAGTCTTTTTAGGTTAGTTAGCGAGATGAATGCAACGGGACGAACTGCAGCGGGATCGATGCAAGGAGATAAATTGCAGAGGGATGAATGCAATGAGATGAATTGTATACCAGGCACCCGCTAGTCATAGATAAAGAAAAACTTTAAAATGCAAGACCAATGTGAATCGCCAAAAAGAAGTTTTTCTTTAACATCTGATCATAAAAAAAAATCCCGAGATATGTTGTACAAGATGAGAAATATGAAAATTATTAATAAATTATCTCAAAACATGTAAATATTAAGATTGCCAGCTTTTTTCTCTCTTTCAGGGGTCTTAAATGTCAACACTTTGATTTTTAATCCTTGGCAGGTTAGTTCGTAAATTTGAATTGAATCCGAACCATTATGATTATTACATTATTTTCTTCAGGATTCTTTGGAGTAATTCCACGGGGAAGAAAAATACCATATCCAGGTTTTACTAAAGCGTGGCCCCCTAAAGATGTTAAAAATATCTAAGTCTAAGCTAAACTTTATTTTTAAATATTTAAAATAGCGTTACTAGTAGCAATACCAGATATATCCATATCCAACTATTCTACAATGCTGTCAGAAAAACTAGAATCGTTTAAAACCCAGGAAATAAATGCACCCTTATGATAAGTTTGGTATTTCTTTCCGGCATTGATCTTTATTAATGTTGTTTGAGTAAACGTATGATGAATTATGAGAATTATTTTTAATTGTTTATCAGCACTTGTTTTTAAAATTGCAGCTTCACGAGTCGAAAGATATTCGACTATTATTTTTTCAGATAATGAAAACTCCAATTTTCCAAATATTTGTCACTTTGTTCGCCTTCCTCTTTTTCTCCGTTCGACGGCGACGTCAAAGGTTTCTTTAGTTTATTTTGTATAGGTACACTTAATATTTTTTTCCCTGATGTATTTTGTTTGCATAAAATTGTATTTCAGTATTTTCTCTTAAGTCTCGCAGTATCATATATCCTTGTTCAAGCACCCGTTCCTGTACAAATTGCAACAAGAGGGTCTTTCTCTAGTGCTCCTAATGTACTACAAATTAAACAATTTTTTTAATATCAAACTGAGATTTAGGTATTCTATTAAGATTGCTCGAAGGCGTACTTGCATCTCTAATTGCATTAATAACATTATTTTCGCTATAAAGAGATTTCCTGCAGGAATAATGATTTGTAAGTAATCATGCTCTCTAGCTAGCTAGTTTTTTTTTTTAGGAACAGCATCATTTCTTTTATTTGCACTGTTTGTTATAGTTTCAAAGCGAGAGTGTTTTTTTACTATTAAATTATCGCTAGTTTCAGCATCCATGCAAAACAAACAAATATTTTGCTCTATTGTTGAAAAAGCAATGTCCCACTCTAGAAGACAATAGTTTCTACGATTCCAGCGGATCGGCGGTAGGCAGAAAACGGCCATCGAGCCTGCCGCCGCAGCGCGGCGCCTCTACGTTCTAAAGCCTCTACCGGGCTTATTATACAATATAGAACCAACATTAATTGATACAAAATAAGGCCTGTTAAATTGCGCCGTTTTTAGTAGGAAATACAAATAAATAGCTTCTTGCATAAGTAAGGTACGGTGAGGTGAGTGTAAAAAATATATTGACAAATATTTGTCTTTTCTTTAATATTGCTATTTTTCTTATATTATTTACTTTATTTTTGCAATATTATATACCAAGAGAAAGACAATTTAACGAGGGATATAACAAAAGAAAACATCGTTTCTATCTTTTTAGAAGCAAAAGATATATGGGTTCAAAATTAAAATTTTTCGTCAATTTTCAAGTTTGAGTCAAGAAAATAAAATCAGAAATTCTGTATATCTTATTTTTTGGGTGTTATGTTCTCAATTTTTTGTTTGGCAATTATTATAATGCAGGCGAGTTGTTCAAGTGAAACTAACCAAGAGTGTACGAAACGACGTCATTTAAAACCTGAGCAGCGTACAACGGTAAGAATGTGTATGAGCTACGCACACAGTCTGGAATATCATCCACTGATGCAGAAAAACTTTGTGCCACATTGACTCAGAGTCTCAGACATCATGGCGTACTGTTTATAGAAATATGAAGGACAATAGAAATACTAAAATGCCCGATCAGAAGGAAACAAGAAGACGGAAAAAGTTATTGACCAAGGAACAAAGCCGGAAAGTACATCATACATTTGGGGGACGCTATGCATGAAGAAGACAATACATATTATATTTTTAAACATTTTTTTAAATACTTTATTTTATTTTTTTATTTATTTATTTATTCAAACAAAAACCAAACTACAAAATATAGACTATAAGTAGTTAAACAACAATAACAATAACAAAATTGTGTTTGAGGCACCTAAGTGTTTAAACACTTGTGTGTACCATTGCTTACTAAAAATGTTTTAAGAAATAAAATATTTTGATTGTCTAACTGAGGTTGGTGAATCCTTTTAATACAGGGTGGGCCACTGAAAACTTACAATGGCTATAATTTTTGAACCAAAAGAGATATCAAAAAAATAAAAAATACCGTTTCTATAAAATCAAGGGGGAATACATATGACGTATTTTTCAAACCACCCCGACCTACCCCTTAGGCGCCACCCTTACTCACTTCAAAATCTTAAATGGCAACACCTCACCTGTGGCACCTTTTTGGAAAGCTCATGAGAAATGCTAATGCTAAAAGATGATCATAAAATTTTTAGGGTGAAATTGAAAAACACCCTTCACATAGGTGGACATAAATTAAACAAAAAAAAAGGGTGCCGCCTAAGGGGTAGGTCGGGGTGGTTTGAAAAATAGGTACGTCATATGTATTCCCCCTTGATTTTATAGAAACGGTATTTTTTATTTTTTTGATATCTCTTTTGGTTCAAAAATTATAGCCATTGTAAGTTTTCAGTGGCCCACCCTGTATATTATACAACAGTACACCAAGTTACACATCAACTTAAAATAAATTAAATAAATTCCTAAACAAATCAGTATTATGATAAAGAAACTTTATAAAGACTATTTTTAAAGCATAAGTATACAGGATGAGTCAGAAAGCCGTAGAAACACAAAGTTACTTATTTTTTAATAGAATATCCTATATTTTAGAATATTTTTGGATGTTACATAAAATTATAATTATTTTTTAATAAGTACATTATAAGTCTAAACCTAATAGTTTCCGAGATATCGACTTTTGAAAAATGACACTTTTGAATTTTAACAGCTTCTAGCTTTCTCACGGTACGCCATAGAGCAAAACGGCTTACATATCCCTATCTTACTTTTTTACTATCTCCTCAAAAACATCAACTTTCGGTTCAACCGGAAGTACTGTATCTCCTGCTATTGAGTTACATCCCGTTTAACCGAAAGTGGGCAATTTTGGGAAGACAATAAAAAACTAGGATAGGGACATGTAAGCCGTTTTACTCTAAGACGTACCGTTAGAAAGCTAGAAGCTGTCAAAGTACAAAAAGGTCATTTTTCAAAAGTCGATATCTCGAAAACTATTAGGCTAAGACTTATAATGAACCTATTAAGAAATAATTATAATTTTATTTAAAATCCAAAAATATTCTAATTTATAGGATGTTCCATTACAAAAATGTAACTTTGTTTTTCTACGGCTTTCTGAATCATCCTGTATACTTTTTTTTTTTAATTCTAATAGACTTTAAAATACCCTAAATCCTTTGTATCCAATATTTTTTGCTAGCTCTTTTACTTTAAGAAATAATCGACCGTTTCCAGACATACCAACGACCCTGTAGTATATGGTACGTATATCACATATCCTTTCTGAAAAAAGCAAGTCAGATGGATGGATATAATCTTTGCTTTTTATAAATAATTTTTAGTGTAAACTTTTAAATTACATTTAATTTGTTGAGGCAGTTAGTGTATAAACCACCCCACATCAAGATACCATACCGTATTAGCTGCTCGACATAGATCTTATAGATCAACTTGATAACTGACCTATTGAAGAATTTCCTTAAGAGATAAAATTTATAAGCATTCGTATTTTATTTGACAGGTAATCTATATGTGGCCCCCACTTTAAGTATTTATCCAATACAATTCCAAGGTATTTGGTATGAGGTACTTCCTTTAAAGCAAGATGCAATCCAGACAAGTGCCCATCGATCTCAATACTCGAAAGGTGTAGAAGGTCTGTTTGCGACTGTTAGCGAGAAAGCTGTATAATTAGTTTTTGATAAACTTAATGTCAATTTATAGGTCAGCAGCCAGTTTTGTATAGCCAAAAGTTCACTTATTGCTTTAATTTTTACATCATTCCATCCTTCACCACTAAAGACAAGAACAGTGTCGTCCGCGTAAGAGACTGTTAATCCACCTTTATTTAATTTCAATAGTGAATTTATATATGTAATGAATAATATCGGTCCCAATACTGTGCCCTGCGGAACACCAATTCTTATCTCCAGCTCATCACTCAACACTTTATTGAACCTGCCCATTTGACGCTTATTACCTAAATAATTTTTTATTAGCTCTAGCACCGTTTTTCTGACTCCACTACATTCCATAATTTTAAGTAGTCTATCATGAGAAACAGTGTCAAAAGCTTTTTCCAAGTCGATAAAAATGCCCAAACACTTATTGCCCAGATTCAAATTTTTAAACTACCTCCGAGATTAGAGTAAATATTGCATCAGTGGTGCTATAACCCTCTATAAAGCCGTATTGCTTGGGTGAGATAAATATAACATACTAATTAGGAAAATATTTCCTAGCCATCTGATTTAAAACCTTATACTATATATATATATCCTATTTTATACTTTAAGTTTGGTTCCTTAACATAATTATCTTCCAAAATTCAATACTAACGTTAATTACTTCTTCTGCACAAGCACCGCTCACTCAGCGTCATAAATGATCCTGCTGTGGTTGTGCCTGATCATAAAAAGAAATATTTACTGCTTTAAATTTAAACTTTTAATCGTTAGATGAGGTGTTTAAATTAACACTACTTAGAATTAATTACTCAAACCGTTTATGGCAGTTAATTTTACATCGGCAATATTTGTTACTGTCTACGACCCCGTCTCTGTTTATAAATTGGAAATGCATCACGTAATTATGACGGATAGAATCGGCAGACATGGTTCCCGCTAATGCCAAAGCCCATCACCCGCCAGCAAAAACAATTGTAATAAATTATGCATCTAAATTAATTATAATTGGGACTAATTAATTTTTAAACGGCTCAGCTGGTCCGAACCAGACTCGCCAACCGTCCGAGGGGTTCATTGCCTCCGGGGAAAGGCCCGGACTATTTTACCGGACTTTGCACGGCTTGGTAATTTATCCCCGAAAAGAATAATAATTTATTTTAAAATGTCTGTGAGTACTCCGCCGTTGAAACTCAAGCGCATACTAACTTTATTAGGGGTTAAATTAATTAACAAAAAAAGTTGTTATGTAAGGCAGCATTTTTAATTGAACATGTCTGTGTTAAAAATTATGTTGTTGTATTTTGACACCTTTAAGAGAAACATATTTATACCGTGTGACCTAGAATACGTGGGCAATATCTCGGATTCATTCGTGAAAATACCATCGTAAATATAATTCTTCCTCCCCCTCTGCCTAGGAGATATCTACCCGGACCTAAAACCCAGTTTTATATTGGTTACTTTTGAACCATTTTATGCAACCTAACCAAATTTTATGTGACGTAAATTAAGTAAAGATTTATCGAACAGTTCTTATACAGATTGCCTCAGAGGTACCTAACTTAAGGAGGTGGTTCCATATGATATTATAAGAGAAAAAGTTTACATGAACATGTGTCCGGAATTGCCACGTCCTAGATATACAGGGTGTTAAATTAAAAAAAAATAGTTTTTTTTATAATTTTTTTAAATATCCTTTTCTCGATTTTAATAAAATTTGGTACCGTTATCCCTAATGATAAGGGCCTTAATTAGCCCTAACTAGATTAAATTCATTAAGTCCAGTAGCGTCCCGGGGAGCACCTTAACGAATATTATTGACAATAAAATGTACGCCACTGACTTTTTTCTAATTTTGATCGTTTTGTTCGGATTTACCAATTAATAATACAACATTGTTATTCCTTGAATTGTTTTCGTATCCTGCTTCGTTTTCGAAAGAAAAAATAGAAACCACTTTATTGATTGTACAAGGAAAAACCTATGTATTTCAAAGTTAATTAAAATATGAGGTAAAGGTAAGTTTTGATGTCTAATTTACCTGTTTTGTCAATAGCAAGTCAAAAGTGAATAACTTTACTAACGCTGAAATGGCCCAGATGCAATTCAATCACGGCCTAGCAAATGAAAATGCTGAAGAAGCTCGGCGAATTTATTAGGAACGATATCCAAACAGAGTACTACCATGTGCCAAAACATTTAGATAGCTTCATGCAAAATTAAGTGAGACTGGGAGTTTTAAACGTAGTACGGAACTTTCTGGCAGACCTGCAACAGTAACCACGCTTGAGTTAGACGAGGCTCTACTTCGAGAGCTAGAAGATGACCCTTCAACTAGTGCCAGGAAGGTAGCAATGCAACTTCAAACAAGTGCATCAACTGTTTGGAGGGTTTTGCATCTTTATCAACTATCCCCATACCATATTCAACGTGTGCAAGCTCTGCTTCCCCGTGATTTTCAGCCAAGGTTTGATTTTAGTAGATGGTTGCTACATACAGTAGCACATAACAACAATTTTTTATCGAAGATTTTATTTACTGATGCGGCCTCTTTTTCAAGAGAAGCCATTATGAGTTTTCATAACGAACATTTTTGGGCGGACGATAATCCTCATAAAATTAGAGAAGGTCGTTTTCGGCAACAATTTTCGGTGAATGTATGGGCGGGGATCTTATTGGACCATACTTTTTACTACCTCGATTAAATGGAAACTGCTATACGCAGCTTCTATCTGAAGAACTTGACGTTCTGTTAGAAGACGTACCTCTACAAATAAAAACTAATAATATGTGGTTCATGCACGACGGTGCCCCAGCTCATTTTAGCCTAGTTGGTCGTCAATACCTCGACAACACTTTTCCTAATTGCTGGATTGGACGCGTAGGTCCCCAAGGTTGGCTAGCTCGCAGTCCCGACTTGAATCCTCTAGCTAGACTATTATTTATGGGGTCACCTAAAGTCTCTTGTATACAAGACGCCTGTACTAGATGAAAACGACTTAAGAATTCGAATTATTGAAGTTGCAATGCGACACGAAATAATGCAGGCATTTTTGAACGTGTAAGAGAATCAATGGTGAGACGATTGCAACCGTGCGTTTTATCAGAAGGTGGCCATTTCAGCATTTGCTTTGATTAACTGTTGCATTTTTTGTTTATCAATATTTAAAAAAATAATTTTATTTTTAATTTAAATGTTTTAATTAACTTTGAAATACATAGTTATTTTTTTTATTTCTGACCGGTATATTATTAGCTTATAACGTCTTAGTTACGCGGGAATTATAAGGGTCATAACTCCCTTGGGATATTAAGAAAAATTTGACATAAAATCAAACGATTGACATCTAATGTAAATTTGATTGTCATCTATTGAAACATTTATTCCACTTTAAAAATGAACAAAATGTTACTAAAATCGGTTAGAAATAAAATTATCTATGTATCACTGGAATTATAATGGTCTTAATTACAAAGGGCAAAGTTTACGTCCCGAGGGCCTTTGGCCTATATATATATATATATATCCTTTCTTGGTAGTTTTAAGCAATCAATTTAGTATTGTAGCGCTAACTGTGTTAGCCAAATACGGCCTTATAGTATAAGGTTTTAAATCAGATGGCTAGGAAATATTTTCCTAATTAGTATGTTATATTTATCTACTCCATCTGACAAGTAAAGGATTTTTTAAAGATTTTTGGGTGAGATAATTGGGTTTGCAGCAAAAAACTTAACTAGCCTGTCCTTCAAACTCTTCTGAAAGATTATTGCAAAATTGCTAATCAAACTTATTGGTCTATAGTTTCCAACATTAGAAATTGTACCAGATTTGTGGATTGGTGTCACAATTTTATTGATGTTTTAAAAGAACTCGGCACTATACCCGTTTCAAGAATCAGATTAATTTTGTGCAGCATTGGAATTACAATCTCATTGTGTGTTTCCTTGATTACTTTAGAGGTTATTCCATCATGGCCTGGAGAACTATTGTTTTTTAATGTTGAGATATGTTTAATTAGTTCATTTGTACTCAAAGGGGCGAGAAACATAGAGTTTGGCGTCTCAGGTCCAGTAGTGCAGACCCGATGTGGATTAAGAATTTCTTTCTCCATCTCTATTCCAATATTTACAAAATAATCGTTAAAATAATTAAAACAATTGGCCATATTTATACATATCTATTTTGTGTGATACGCACTAAAACAATAATTCGGATATAAACCTACGTAACACTTGTTACAGGCAAGGTTTGCCTTTTTAGTAAAAGACATACCTTATATCAGTGTATTCTACGAGAAATTAATTTTCGATTCCTAAAACGAAATCGCAAAAGCCTTCCGGTTGAAAAGGAAAAAATCGAATTGTGGCGTAGAAAGTATTTAGAAGAAATACAAGATTACGCGCAAATTTCAGGTAAATTAATTTTTAAAAAACTTTCACAAAAGAACCTGAAGTAAATTATAATAATATTAGTTAATCATAATAATACACAAAAAATGCACATATTTTTTTTACTATTATTATTTAAAGTGACAGGCCCATGGAATTGGCGTTCCCTTACGTCTTGCACGCCCCAATAAAAATGAGTCACTGACAATTATTGTATTAACAGAGTATAGATCACGTGAGAATAACATCGTAAATTCATATAATATACAGGGTGTTTCAGAAGCACGGTACGTAACTTAAGGGGGTGGTTCCTTATGATACTCTTAGAGAAAAAGTTCGTATAAACATGTGTCTCAAGTTGCCCTGTTTTAGATATACAGGTTGTTTAAGTTATTTAAAAAAAAATAGTTTTTTTTTTCATTTTTTTAAATATCCTTTTCCCGATATCATTGAAATTTGGTACTGTTATTCATAATGGTAAAGGGCTTAATTGACCCTAACTAGATTAAATTTATTGAGTCCAGTGGCGTCCCGCGGAGCAACTTAACGAATATTATTGCCAAAAAAATGTACGCCACTGACTCTTTCTAATTTCTTTCGGATTTACCAACTAATAATACAATTTTTTTGTTCCCTGAATTGTTTTCGTATCTTGCTCTTGTTTTCGAGAGAAAAAATAAAAATCACTTTATTGCATGAACAAATAGTTATTTATGTATCTAGGGAATTATAATGGTCTTAATTACCGAGGGCAAAGTTTACGTCCCGAGGGCCTTTGGCCCAAGGGACAGCAATTGCCCGAGGTAATTGAGACCCTTATAATTCCAGTGATACATAGATAATTTTATTTCTGCCCGATTTTAGTAACATTTTGTTTATTTTTAAAGTGGAATAAATGTTTCAATAGATGACACTCAAATTGACATTAGATGTCAATCGTTTGATTTTATGTCAAATTTTTCTTAATATCCCAAGGGAGTTATGACCCTTATAATTCCCTTATAATTATCATATGGAACCACCTCCTTAACTTAGGTACCTCTGAGGCAATCTGTATAAGAACTGTTCGATAAATCTTTACTTAATTTACATCACATAAAATTTGGTTAGGATGCATAGAATGGTTCAAAAGTAACCAATATAAAACTGGGTTTTAGGTCCGGGTAGATATCTCCTAGGCAGAGGGGGAGGAAGAATTATATTTACGATGGTATTTTCACGAATGAATCCGAGATATTGCCCACGTATTCTAGGTCACCCGGTATAAATATGTTTCTCTTAAAGGTGTCAAAATACAACAAAATAATTTTTAACACAGACATGTTCAATTAAAAATGCTGCCTTACATAACAACTTTTTTTGTTAATTAATTTAACCCCTAATAAAATTAGTATGCGCTTGAGTTTCAACGGCGGAGTACTCACAGACATTTTAAAATAAATTATTATTCTTTTCGGGGATAAATTACCAAGCCGTGCAAAGTCCGGTAAAATAGTCCGGGCCTTTCCCCGGAGGCAATGAACCCCTCGGACGGTTGGCGAGTCTGGTTCGGACCAGCTGAGCCGTTTAAAAATTAATTAGTCCCAATTATAATTAATTTAGATGCATAATTTATTATAATTGTTTTTGCTGGCGGGTGATGGGCTTTGGCATTAGCGGGAACCATGTCTGCCGATTCTATCCGTCATAATTACGTGATGCATTTCCAATTTATAAACAGAGACGGGGTCGTAGACAGTAACAAATATTGCCGATGTAAAATTAACTGCCATAACCGGTGTGAGTAATTAATTCTAAGTAGTGTTAATTTAAACACCTCATCTAACGATTAAAAGTTTAAATTTAAAGCAGTAAATATTTCTCTTTTTCGACAGTAAATATTTCTTTTTATGATCAGGCACAACCACAGCAGGATCATTTATGACGCTGAGTGAGCGGTGCTTGTGCAGAAGAAGTAATTAACGTTAGTATTGAATTTTGGAAGATAATTATGTTAAGGAACCAAACTTAAAGTATAAAATACAGGCCGAAATTTTTTGGTAACATAAGTTCCAGTTAATTTTACTGGTGGCATTTGCCATAGAGTATCAAATCATTGAAAGTACAAAAGGTGGTAATATTTTATTGGAATCTGGCTACAAATACTACTTTAAAAGGGAGAACAAAAATTTGACGGCTTTTTGGATCTGCAAGAATAAAAAATCCTGTTCTGGTAGTGTAACTACTTTATCAAAAAACGAAATTGTGCGACGAACTATTCATCAGTGTGTCCCTAATGTTGCCGACAATGATATAAGTGTGTGTTTAGATAGAGCTAAAAAGAGATGAAGAGAAGAAGTAGCGCCAGTTGCACAAATTTTCGAGCAAGAAATTGCTCTTCTTAGGGATGCTGGATTGGAGTTTGTTAGTAACCTTCCTGCATTTTCCAGTGTAAAATCTTTGCTATCTGCAAGAAATAAGGCACTGGGTGGTATGACATTCAAAAAACGGGAGGATGTTTCTGTCCCTGAACAGCTATCGAAAGCATTTTTGCTTATAGACGACGGCCGCATGGACAAAATTTTGGTATTCGCGACCCCCACTGCCCAACAAACTATGATGGACTGTTCAGATTTCTTTGCAGATGGT
The DNA here is from genome assembly GCA_963920685.1 of Polydrusus tereticollis. Taxonomy (NCBI): domain Eukaryota; kingdom Metazoa; phylum Arthropoda; class Insecta; order Coleoptera; family Curculionidae; genus Polydrusus; species Polydrusus tereticollis. Next base: position 25,225,891 of record OY987328.1, read on the forward strand.
ACTTTTAAAACCTGCAGCCCACAATTCCACCAACTTTACACAATTCATGCAGATATTGGCAGCACATCCCTGGAAACCAATATCATTCCTGTTGCTTTTGCATTGCTTCCAAATGAAAGTCAGAAAACCTACCAATGGTTGTTTCAATTAATCCAACAAAGAATTTTAAAGTGAGTACCGAAAAATATCAAAATCGACTTTGAATTAGCAACAATTCAGGCATTCCGATCATGCTTTCCTAACCTGAGTACAGGGAAAATGAAGAAATTCGCTTACATATAAGAATGTGTGCTGCTTTGTCACATATACCGCAAGAAAAATTAGATGATGATTGGTTATATATCATGGAAAATGCACCGAGCTGCGACAAAATCGGAATTTTTAATGATTACTTTATTGACCAGTGGAAAATGACGTTATAAAAGATATGTGGGTATGCTACGATGACAGACACAGAATAACAAATTGTTTGGAGGGTTGGCACAATTGCCTCAACAGCAGAATTTCTAGAAGAAATCCCAATCCCATTCAACTAATAAGTGCATTGAAAGAAAGTTTATATTAATGTCAATTGCAGGTCGAATTACATATGACACCTAAAAAGAGGAAGACAAAATATGTATTCTTAGATGAAAGAATAAAAAACACAGTTAATGATTATATTAATAATAAAAGTAGTATCGGTAGATGTTAAAGACATTTATCGCACATTGTAAAAATGCAATAGTTCTTGTGTCACTATTTGTAAATGATATCACCTTGTAAATAAATACAATTTTAAAATATTTTTTCCTATTTTCATTTCTAATGTTAAGTAAGCTTATCATTTTTTTTACCTGACAGAACGAAAGTCCCCAACTAAGAAGGGGCCAAGCACAAATATATCCCAAGAGTGCCAACTAAGAATTATTTTACCTGAAAATGGGCGAGTCCCAAACTAAGAAGGGGCTAAGGAAGAGTAATTCAGAACAGCGAAGGGTCATTACTCGTAAAACCTCAATAAACCACAGGCGTGACAATAACAGGTACTTGATCTTAAGTTACACAGGTACCTTATTTCATAGTAGAACATTTCCAACTTTAGTTGAGTTTTTAACGTGTTATTCAAACTTGTGGATCTATTATAAAAATGGCAAATAATTATTCCCCAGTCTTTTGTAAGGGCGTGCTTGACGTAAAAGCAAAGACAATGATTTTAAATGTACATGACGCACTTGTACACGCAATCCCCTCTAGTACTGTTCGAAACCTAGTATTAGCATGTGACGGGAGTTAGTGAATCAACAATCTACAGGCTTCTTAGGGAAAGAATATCTGGAATGAGGATGTGAAAAGTGTCATAAGAAAAGTTCATAATTTCTATTACAATACTTATAAAGATCCCAACATTGGATACAAATATTAATGTTATAAGAGAAGATGAGAAATACCCAACCTAGGAAGAAAGAAAATGTGGCAAATTTTACATGAAAAACACAATCGACAGTCAATCTTACTGGATACAAGATATTATTTTTTGGAGACGACAGTATCTAAGAGATATTAGCAGATACAGAAGTGAAAAAAATAATAATTTTTATTTAGACGAACCCTGGCTCAACAAAGGACATTCAAAAGACATGGCAGGACAAAATTATTTAAAGCTTTCGTCAAGCATTTATAGAAGGTTCGTCTACTGTTTTGAAAATACTTGCAGGTAAAGGTCGAAGATGAATAACACTTCATATAAGTAGTAACTAAGTTTTAAAAAAAGTGTAATTGGCGAAATGGCTAAAAAGTATGGTATTGTTTTACTTCGACTGCCGCCCTACCAGTGTGAAATAAATTCAATTAAGCTAAAAAGGGGACAAATGAAAGGCTATGTAGCAAGAAATAACACTAAATTTAAAATTAAAATGTACGTGAGTTAATAAAATATTCATTAACAAATGTCATGAGAGAAAATTGGCAAAAAGCTATAAAATCTGTAAGTTAGACGATATAAAGGAAGAAACGATAGAACCACTTATTATTTCAGATAACCCCACAGACGAATCCCTCGGATTTAGTGATGGTCACCTTTTGAGACCTTTAATTTGTAAATTCTTGTAAATGATATCTGTACAGTTCAGGTTAGTTAATAATTTATTAGGAGAAAATAAAGTTAAAACAGTTAAATATATAGTTTTTTTTTGTACATCATAAAAATTGCATACGTCTAGCAAATATTTTAAAGTTAAAGATGGAAAATTAAACTCGGTACCAATATACAACTTTAGGCATTCTTTAAAAATATGACAAAAAACACGAGGTTTTCATTAAAAAAATTTGCCATAATAAGAATTTTTTTTGATCGACCTGTATACACGTATTTTAGTTCATAAAATGCCAAAGTGAAAATACAGAATTTATTCCATGTTAGATGTTCTCACTGTATAATAATTTTGTAAAGGCAAGGGCCTAGCGACACATAAAAAGGTCTGGTTATTTGGGCGCATTTCGGGCCGTATGCGCCCCACTCTGTAAATAGCTTAGCTTAGTTTAGTGTTGTACATTAGGTTAGGCTAGGCTAAGATAGTTATAAGTTGGCATTATACAAAGAAATAGGATAATAAACAAGTTTAAAAGTATGGTTCCCGTCAGATCACCGAAGTTAAGTGGTGTCGAGCGCGGTTAGTACTTGGATGGGTGACCGCTTGGGAAACACCGCGTGCTCTTGTCTTAGGAAAGAGTGTAAAATGAATCGACATCAAAACCATCTTATTCACGCCGGACAGGCCGGATGAGATCGGATATCTCGTAGGATGAAGGTGTCGTTTCACACTCCCCAGTCGGTAGACCGCACGATTAACAACTGTACGGTCGATGACCGGTTCAAGATGGCCTCAGATACGCCGACGAACCGTAAAAAAGTAAAATAAAAAAAAAATTTTGTAATTTTTCTAGTCTTACGAAGCTGCGCGAACCAAAGCTCCGCAATCGATCGCATCTAGCACCAGCGCGGTCGTAGTATACACTTGCGCGAGCGCCGAACCGATACGATCAGTCACGAAGGTCTCGACATAATATGCGGCGTATAATAGCGCTTCGCTTGACACTTTTCAGTCTGGCCAGGGCAAGATTTGGTATAGACATTAGAAATAAATAGGTATCATGAATAGCGATTGGTAAAAGTTAATTAATTTTTTATCCGTCCTATGAAATAGAAGCGGTGCTTCAATCGCTTTGATGGCCCGCTCGCCACTCAGTGGATACACAAATGAACCTAATGATTTGTGTATGCATACCCTTGTTTGTTTTTATTCTTCTGAAGGCTGATTTACATTTAGACATCATCGAGCAACGCCGCGCGGCGCAGCAGAGTGATGCTTCCTCAATTCTCCCTAAGCAGCGACAAGCTGTGTTGACGTTCTACTTAGCTGAGAACGCTTCCAATGCAGTAATTTTTTGCGCCGGGCTGTTCGATGCTGCTTAAATGGAAATCGGCCTTCATTCTCTTGCAGGCAACTAACGTTTTTTAATTGTCAGTCGACCTTTATTTACCAATTACCGTCTAGGTCTATGCCACGCCGCTGTGATCATCTGGGCAAATTCCCAATAGCTGAAAACGAAACTCAGCAGTTTAATACATTAAATAAAAAAGGCCACCCAGACAACATATTTCTTCAGCATAAAGAAAGTCTCGCCTATTTTTTTCTACGTTCCTCGCTGATTATCCTAAGAAAGTTTTTACCCTAAAACTTACCCCATTTCACCTTCAATCGGTTTTGTGACCCTCCGAGGGGTTGCGTGTCTGGCGGGGGGAAGGAAAGCGACGACGACGCCGCCATTTGTAATACGTTGCGTAACGCAATATTTCTGCGAATGTCTGAGGACCAGATCAAAATCTAATATAGACGGATAATGTGTTATTCAACAAGTCAGTAGCGTAGCAGTGAAAAATGATTCTAATTGTTATGGTCTAATATGTCAAGGGGGAATACGGTTCTCTTATAGTAGAACATCCCGCTGTCCATCAACAACACAAACTAATAAGGATAATAATTTCTAAATTCTACTCTAAATTTTTGTTCTGTAGTTCAGCCAAAACAAAATTGTTTAAAATTTCCAGATACAACACCGTTCATTTTTCGCTTATAACAATATAACAAAAATATCCCTTCTCTTCACTGTTTAACTTATAACAATTTTCGATATTTTTATTATTTATTTTATTTTATCGATTAATCAATTTCCCAAAGGTTGAAAATGCTTTTCGTGTAGTTTGTTCGTTATCCCTATGGTAACAGTAGGTAGTATAAAATAGTTACAGTTTTAAAAAACCTTTAATCTGTTACAATCCATATAGTATCCCAAGAGCATTGATAATTACGAGATGATTTTATTACAGATTTCGAAAGCACGTCACTTTACTAAACTGCTTAGTGAAGTTGTGATAAAATTTTGATAATTGAATTGATTCGGCTTTTGCTTGGTGGAAATCCATTATCACTAGAGCTGTTATAATAAAATTTTGGATTAACGACTTTAGTAAACCTTCTATTTTTGAATAAACAGATGCATCCTCTAAAAATGAATGAGTTGTTAGAGTTGCCACCGAATTTTGCAGAATGTTAAATTTGAAACGCATGGGTTCTTAAAGGTTGTTGAGGGGACCGGGTGTACCGTAAACAGCTTAAATTTAAAAAAATATTAAACCGACGCGATCTTGTATTTAAGGCTTAGTCGGATTAATCTGTGGAAAGTGTAAAATATTATTTTTACTATTTATTATAACTTTAGGAATACAATCTTGAGTTATTTATCAATTAGGCAATCCAACGATGTGTCAAATTTCAATTTGCCCCCCACGGCCATATTGAATTCGTTCCACAGAACTCAAAAACATTCAACGAATAATTCAATATGGCCGTTGAAGGCAAATATGTGGCAAATATACACGGATTCAATGCTTAGCTTACAGTCAAGTCCTGTGTGTGTAGATATACACTTGCCATTGTTAACATCTCCAATAACATCATCAACTTTAAGTGTTATTAAATATAAATAATAGAAAAAAAACACATATTGAACTACAATAACTTAATAGAGTATACAAAACCAAAATCGCGGTTTACCCGTCAAACTGACATACACACAAAAATAAAGGTTAGTTTTTCTGACGCTTGCCGTCGACGGGAATATTGGAAGCACTTTGTGACTCCAATATGACCGTGGTGGGCAAACATAACCTGGTTTGGATTGCCTAATGCTCGAGGGATATTTGGTGAGAAAATTTAATGCATTTTAAATTGTAACAATTACAGAAGTGTCAACAAAACTTTGTTCCATGGTAACGTATGATGACATAAGTGATAAAACTATCAATGTGCTGTTATAAATGTAATGTTATTGTCATTGGTTGCTTTTGCACAAGTGATTACAAAAAGACGAGATCAATTCGATTTCGATGTTACGTCACAATATTTTCTAAGCAATTATTTTGTGTGCGACCAACTTTATTGACGTACGTGTCAAAGTATACCATGGCCAAGTTAGTATGGTCTAGTATAAAAGGAGATGGGGGTTTATCTGAGTTGTATTAACCTGACTCCCCCTTCCTCGAGGATGATATATTTCACATTTTATCGACCAAATTAACTTGACATAGTACACTTTGATGCGGTACGTAAACAATAAACCTACCAACATAAAAAATTACTTAAGACACCAAATTAAATATATTTTTAAAGCTCTAGCTCTTTTATAATACCTTCTTGTACCATTGGAATGATAGGAAACGAGAATGGTTAAATCGAGCAATAACTCGATAAATAATGAAAATATCGAAAATTGGTATAATTAAAAAATTATAGGAAATATTATTCTGAACAAATTATTCTGTTCATTTTTCGTGGTGAACTCAAATTAAACCGTCGGTGCCACAAGAATGTGGTTTAATATTTTTTGAATTTAAGCTGTTCACGGTACTCCCGCCCCCCTCAACTACGTTAAAAAAAAATCATGTCTCTCAAATTTAATGTTCTGCAAAATTCGGTGTTTCGGTATTTGTTGTTGTAGAAGACCTATGTTCGCAAAAAATGTGCCTCTTATTTATTTATCGGCACCAAAAAAACGTATTGTTGTTGCAAACGTTACCATGCAGGATAATTTATTTATTTCGTACAAGAGTAACGTTTGCAACAACATTACATTTTTTGGTACCGATAAATAAATAAAACGCACATTTCTTGCGAACATAGGTCTTCTACAACTATTCGTTTATTATTCTTTTTTCGAAAACGGTTCATTTTATCGACAATAAACAAGAGTATCTTTTTTTTAGTCCGAGGTGCAAGCTATCCAGATTTATTTTTAAAGTCTTTATCGTACAAACTGTTAAAAATGTAAGTATTAAGTTGTAAAGCTTAGTCCAGTAAACTAAAAAAGCTAAATATGTGTCAAGGACACTACTTTAAGAGGTACTTACTCACATTTAATTTTTATTAAATTATATTAAGTATTTTAAAAATTATTCAAGAAAAACCGATTTCCAGCGGTATCCTTCAGGGGCACATATCTCTGTAGGGAGGGCTCGTAAGAAAAAAATGTATAGGAACTTGTCATCTTATTTTTTCTGGTTCTATCTGAATCCGAGAATTTCCCACATTTTCATGGACTCCCTGTATATATGCTTGAAAAATGTCGTTGTTAGATTCAAGGATATTGTATTAAATATGGGCAGCGAATCACTACATGAGGTGGATTGAACGAACAAAATTTTTTTTTAATGTGTTTAACCAGTAACTAAGTATTAAACCATTTTTTCTACGAGTGACCGCAAAGAAGCTACTTTGCGCACACTTTTGCATACGCAAAGTAGCACTTTCCCGCACACTGTGCGGGAAATTTTTTTTCCCGCACACTTATTTTAAAGCAAAATTACCATATTATAGACGCGTTTTTTTCTTATATTTTATAATTTTTTTAGATATTTATACAAAAATATTGTAACAAGACAAAGTTGACAGGTGGTTTATGTGTTGCCTTATAAACTATACCGAAGTATTGTGCCGTGCGGCTCAAAATTTTTTTGAAATCTGCATTATTATATTTTCCTCTAATTTTGTTCAAGTTAAAAAAAATCAAGTATTTTTGTGTCAAATGCGGTTTGTTCCCTTAGCAACCAAAATACATTGTCATACAACGCTTTCATGTCAGTTTAGAGGTCTTCTTCAAAATTTTCACTAGCATTTTCACCTATTTAAAATAAAAAAAACTGTTTTAAAAACGGATATCACTGAAGAAGAACTTCCAGAAGATGTCCTAGAAGCCGCCAACATGGCTAGTTTGCAATTGCTGCCTGCCAAATCGCGAGAAAAATACGAGAAACAGTACGAGTTGTTTTCCAAATGGTGCGAACAAAGGGGGATAAAAACGTTAAAGGAAGAGGTACTTTTAGCCAACTTTCTTAAGTTAAGCAAAGAATTTAAACCTAACACAATGTGGTCAAAATATTCAATGCTCAAAAATGTAATAAAAATAAAAAGAGACATCGATATTGGTGAATTTTATAAGCTCACTGCATTTCTGAAAAAGCAGAATATTGGGTTTAAACCAAAAAAAGCAAAAATATTTACGAAGGAAGAAATATTCAGTTTTATTAATTCGGCACCAGATGAAATTTACCTTTTAATTAAAGTTGCCACTATTTTTGGACTTGCCGGCGCATGCCGAAGGGAAGAGCTAGCAAATTTAACCACTGCCGATATTGAAGATAAAGAAAACCTCATAATTGTCAAAATTAGGAATTCAAAAAATCATACAGCAAGAAACTTTATAATATCGGAAGAAATTCATAACGGAGCCTACCTGCAACTGTACAGAAAATACAAAAGCTTACGCCCGATAACGTCAAACAACCGTTTTTTCTTAGTCTACAAAAAAGATAAATGCGTTTCACAATGTGTTGGAGTAAATAGTTTCGGAAAGATGCCTTCTGAAATAGCTGCCTTTTTGAAACTGCCAAATCCGGAACTCTATACAGGGCACAGTTTCAGAAGGTCATCAGCAACGTTACTGGCCAATTCTGGAAAAGGAATCACTGACATAAAACGTTTGGGGGGTTGGAAATCTACTGCGGTAGCTGAGGGATACATCGATGAGTCCACAACTTATAAAAAAGGGCTAAGCAACAAAATTTTAAGCTGCAGCCCTAAAAAATGTGAAGCAGTTCCAAGTACTTCAAAGAATGGATCCATTTATTCCTTTTGCAACACGACAGTACTGATGAACCAGGAAATGACATCTACTACAACATTTTCACCTCTAGTTGCTAGATCTGCAAGAAATGTAGAAAAAGCGACCAACTGCACATTCCATATTAATGTAATTAATAATAATAAATAGGCAATTTAGGTATAAGTAGTTATAAGTTGTTTTTGATGTCAATAAAAATTTAAAATTAAAAAAATAGTTGTTTTTGATGTCAATAAAAATTAAAAAAAATTAAAAAAATATATAGTTATTTCACTCGTAGAAAAAATATTGTTCCTAACACGTGCGCAAAGTAGTTTTCCCGCACTTAAAGCTTATCCGAACTCCGCTTCGCGTCGTTCGTCTAACTGCTTTCGCGTGCGGGAAAACATAACTTTGCGCACTGAATAGGAAAACTACTATAATAACATAGGGGAAATAATTTTCCATGACATTTTTTAAGTGCCCAGGTGTAACTTTGATAAAAAAAATTGTCATATCATTAGGAAAGCATATTATTTTCGATTGTGACTTTACCATAAAAAGGCCATTGATATCAATGGTAAATAATATCGGGCCCAAGACGGTGCCCTGTGGTACTCCATAGTCAACAACTCTACACCCACTAACATTTCCATTGAGTTCTACACATTGTATGCTATTTCTTAAATTACTTTGTAAAGCTGAAGTGAAACCCCGCGGAATCCAATATTTTCCAAAAAGAGTAGCAGCTTTGGGTAACTACTGTGCTAAAGGCTTTGGCTAGGTTAACGAAAACACAAATATAGGTAGTATACTTTTATCAGGCAATTGTAGATTTCTGTAATAATTAAAGATGTTATTGCATCCTCAGCTGACACTGCCTTTTAAAACCATATTGATCATTTGAGAGTATTATAATTTGTCATATACAGATATTCATTAATTTTTCAAAAATCTTACTTAACAAAAATATTGGTCTATAATTGATAGGTTCTCTTGTATGTACTGATTTAAATAATGGTTTTATAATGGCCATTTCAAAAAAGTGTCTGAAAAGGATCCTGTTTCTATAAAAAATCCGCCCAGTTCTAGGGCTGTCCCACTTTTTAACATTTTTATCGACTCCCTGTTTTGGATTTGTTTCACTTGAGTTTTGAATTTTGTTTCTTTAAATTGGACATCCTTATCAATATCTATTTTTTCTGCAAGGGGAGTTAATGAACCCGTGCGCCCTTAATTTCTTTAATTTCCAAAAATCTTATTGCATATTTTTTTTGTAATAGGGTTCGGCAAAATATATTATCCATTTTATTTCATTAATAACACACAAACGATTCGGTTATTTTAAATGAAAGTAGTTTTGAATGGAAAAGTAGGCTTCGGAAATCTTGTTAGAATTGCCGACAGTTGTTAAAATGGAGTGTTGGTATACAAAACATCGTGTCTTTCGTGTTAAGAAATTGTTTGAATTGAATTCAGTAATCGCTGTTCAAATCTGTTTTTGACGTGATTTTAATGTCCGTCGCTGTCCTCAGTGTAAGAAAGACTATTTTGGCTTGGCTAAATAAACAGAGACAACTGAAATCTATTGTAGTCAAAATCTAGACCAAGAACTAGCTGCAATGCACGTTACCAAGAAAGGGTAAGAAATGCAGTTATTTGCTAGTCTGAAAAAAAACGCTGTTAATCATTCTTCCGTTCTTGGTTTCAGTGATCAAAGCACTAGAAGAATGTTTAAACGCATTAATTTTTATCCCAATAAGATCGCAATAGTTCAGGAAATTAATGACCAAGATAAGATTAAATAAGATGTAAATAAGCAAAATTGCTGTTATTAGGCTCAAGAGAATCCTCAGGACATTCATCAGCGACCTTTACATTGTCCTAAAGTCACTGTATTCAATATCATGACCTAAAATAATTGGGCCTTATTTTTTTGAGGCGGTAACCGTAGCGCGCAGATGCTGCAGATATTCTTTTTACCTCAAATTAAAGAAGAAATAGGACACTACTGGCTTCAGCAAGACGGGGCAACGGCGAGAATAATCATGGACATTTTAAGAGAAACAGACTAATTTCAAGAAATGGTACAATTCCATGGCCAGCAAAATCCCCAGATCCAGTGTTTGTGATTAAACCCCGAAATTTAATAGATTTGAGACTAAACACTAGAAATGAAATCAATGCTATCCCATGTCACGTTCTTCAAAATGTTATGCAAAAATTTGCTAATCAATTAGAAGAACTCATTGAGAACAATGGCGATCATTTACAAAGCGCTATATTTAAATCATAAAAAAAACTCTACTTTCTAGTTTAAAAATATGTATTAATTCGTCTTATTATTCAAGTTAATACATTTTTATAAGCTGTTTAAATTGGGTAGTTCATTTTGCCAAACCCTGTATTAAGCCATAACTTGCAAGGGCTATATTTATTTTTCTCTGGTTAGGTCCTATACAAAGGTCCTATAGAATGATAATTTAGCAGCACCACGAAGATTAATTTAATTTGTATATACTTATTATTATAACTGATTTACTAATCTAAGGCTTTCCGGATATTTTTGCATAAGTTTGCAGAGTTTGTCTATTCATTCCGTTTAATTTCCATTCTGAGTACATTCGGAAATTCGTTGATTTATTTTTCCTGAAATGAAGATATAAAATGGAGATGTTAGCTGCAGGCTTTGCGGCAAGGATAGACAAATTGTTTATCATATAATCTGTCAATGCGAGTCCCTGGATCGCAGGACGCACCTTATATTCGGGAAATTAAAAGTAGAATTGAATGAAATATCCACCAAATCTGCAGACGCATTATAAGTTAAAACACGGAACACTGAACTAAGATAACCGTGTGAATATAATAAATTGAAAGTTTGCACAATAGCCCTACTGTGGCCGCAGTACTCCACACAAGAACGGGCTTAAGGTAAAAAAAAAGTCAAGTCGCGATAGGGAAATAGTCGGTTCCATTGATGATGCCCTTAGCAGTGTAACTTAGTAAATTTGCTTGCATGACTGATGTTAAACGGGAATTTTATGACTGCTGGGTATTTACTTATTATTATTAATGATATCTTGTAATTTTCTGCAGTACAATACAATTATTTCACTGAAATTGATAAAACGAGTAAAATGAAATGAATGAAAACTTGTTGCTGCAAATAATAAATTTCATCAAACCCGACGTACATTCACTTTATCAACAATTTCGACGTCTCAGCAAGCCCCAAAATTTGTCAAAGGATGATCTCTGACTTGCCAAAAGTGGTAGACAGACGGCATTGGCACACAGCATGCAGTGCAGACAACATACAAAATATACACCCCAACCCCGTCTAGCCGGGTCAACAGCCAGAAAAGAGAGAGAGAGAGAGAGAGAGAAGGCACGCGTGCAGCTCCCCGGATGCGGGTCGTTCTCCCCAGAACAGGAATTTTCGAACGCCCGTCGATTTGTAGAATAAATAAATGTATATACTAAGCTGGCAAAGTAATATTGCCTAAAATCCAATACAAACTATTAGGGACTAAGGAAATAAAGTATTTTGTAATTTTCACAAAAATGTTTAAATTGAAAATTAATTTTATCAACAAATTATTATGAATGTCATTTCATAATAAAAATCGGGTTGTTTAAATGTTCCTGCGACATTTATTTCCAGACCGTTAATATGTCTGAAACTGATTTCTAAGAATCGTTATTTTCCCACAAAACACGTCTTTGATGCCTCAAATATGCTCAATGAGGTATAAATCACAGGGTTGAGCGGGCCAGTCTAATATTGGGATATTCTGTATCTCCATAAAGTTTCTAGTTACCAACCTGGACCAACGAATTCTGTAGGAAATAACAACATGTTGAAGGACATTCCTTTTCTAATTGCTGGTTATTGAAAAGTGATCTATCAAAACGAGAAGAGTTGCAAGTAAAATTCTAGCCGTGCTACCCCTTTAGCTGTGTTCTGAAAGTGTTAAATTCATTCCCTGGTGCTAGGTAGTCTCCTTCTCCAAACCCTTTTAGAATCTAGGTATAGACCAAGTCGAGATTCATCGGAAATGAAATGTTATCCTACTGATTTGATCACACATGACATCTGTATCTATCTATCTCAATGTGCACCAATGCATCGAATCCCCTAGTTTATTGTGCCTCCTTTGGTTCCTACTCCATGAAACAAGTGCCTCTAACAAAGTTCATGACACTCCTGATGAGTAGACTTCCTCGAAGGGAATAAGTCTTTTCCGAGTAAGCTCATTTCCCTCTCTTGCTGAGCTCCCTAATGAACAGTCGCGAATGTCTTGGCCATGGATGCTTCATCCAGTAGTCCAGGTGTTAATTACGTTGGCTTGAGGACAATTAAGGTTGCTTCCGCTCCCATTTTGATGAGCACGTCCGCTGTCTCATTTCCTTCTATTCGTTGGTAACCGAGACCCCATTCTAGGACAATTCTCTTCTGTATAGGGCCACTCTCCTAGGGTTGAGGAGTTTACTGCTGTTTGTTTGACAACTTGGCTATCAGTTAAGATACGAATATGTCTAATCTCTTCTTATAATAATTTGTACATAGGTCGGAATTGCTATTACTTCTGCATGAGAGACGATTCCAGGTTGATGAATACAACATGGCATACTCTTGAGCATCCTCTAGTCGAGCGACGCGATTGCCTCTGCATATATGGTCTTCTGTTAACTAGATTGCCTTCTCCTAATCTTTGGTAGATAGTATGTCTCGAAGCCAACATATTAGGAACTCTAAACAAATTTTTACTACGTTCTGATACAGTAGCAACATTGATCATTTAAGGAGTTGTCATTCGCAAAGTAGTTACTACATTGACATATGTAATTCCAGCCAGCAGCCTCAAGTATTTCCACGACTTTTAACATTAAATGTTTAACTAAATGTTGTCCAGGCACGTGTAAAAAAAAAATAATAACTTACAAACACCTTTGTAGAACAACAACTGATCAAATTGATATAACAGCTTTTTCGAGGTTAAATGTTTTTGACAAAAAAAGATCATAAAGAGATCTATGCTTCTACTATACTTCCATCACCAATATTCCAAACATTACAATACACTGCCCAACTAAGGGTTTAAATTTCAATATTTCCTTATTGTGTGAACATTTGTAACATAATTATCCATGCATTTTGAGCATCTATAGGGTAATAAAGCGCTAAGTAGTAGTAGTTCTGGATATGGGCACGCTATCTAAAGTTAGTTGAAATAGCAAAATGAACTTAGCTATCATGCGCACAGCTGGGAATCGCTAGCAATGTTACTTACATGTTTCAAGTTGTCTACACTATAAAAAACAAATACGAAAACGCTTGATTTGAATTTGTTAACTTTCTGTGGTCTGTTGTTAGTATTTAAATCCATTAGTATAGGTTAGTTCCTAATTAGCTCCCTTCGTAGGTTTAATTAAGTCATTTAAATGTTTCCAATGCCTTTTATTTATTATATTTTACATTTTGATGAACTTATGGCAAATTTTGTTTCCATTGAAAATAGTTAAGTTGATGTAACTTCTGGTTTAACTCTCGTACTGAAATTAATGACCAGTGATCATACGCCTGCCGAGACTGCAATCGCAAAATGTCGGTAATGCTTTTCGCTAAAGGCAAAAAAGGACCGCAATGGCCATCAATAGTAAATGGACCTTTTCCTCTTCAAAAACTTCTTCATCTGGGGAACGCCATCATTCTGAGGTCTTGTTCAAACGAATACATTATCCAAAATTTTAAGATCAATGTAAATCGCTTCCGTAACTCCACACGCACTTTTCGCAGAACGCCGCGAAGGATTTTTCTTGCCTTTAATTTTTATTGGACACGCTTATAAAAATATTTGTATTTGTGGAGTCGTACACAAGTTGTTTTTATTAGGATGGTCTTTCAAATTGTCCATTTTGCAAGGATCAACCCTCGAACCGAGGGGAAATTGCAAGGGTTTGCGGACGCCGGGATAGAAGGAAAACCGTTTCCGGGATAGGGTATTACCTTTGGTCTGGAAGTTACGATGCAACAAGATTATGGGAGTTTATAAAGTTGTAAAAATATTACGGTCGTAGTACTTTTGTGTCGCCGCTTTTATGAGAACATAAGATTTTATTTGTTTTTTTTTTGGGGGAATCATGGGTTTATTTGAGACAGCAACAATGTATTTTTTCGTTTCGTTAAGAACGTCGACATAAGAATGAAATCTATATGTCTAGTGCTATTAGAGAGATTCTAAGCCACCGAAAACTTCAACGCGTAACATTAAAACGTTGCAGCCAGCAGTTAGGCTGGACTTACGGCGTGAGAAATGTAACCACTGAAAGTACACAAACAGACACAGGATAATCGAAAAAAAAACGATTATTGACTAGATCTGTGGCTTTGTTAGAACAGGAAGTGTTAATAGAAAGGAATGCAAGGGGAAGGAAACCCCAAGCTTAAACTGCACAAAAAGTAGAAGAATTGAGGCAAATTTTTGGCACTCTGATGGTGAGGCATCGTCATTCTGTTAGGGGAACCTAATGTGGCGCTTATCTGCCAAATCAAGGCATGGCCCAAAAATGAAGTCACAGTAGTTAAAACTTGATAAAACGAGACTCTCACAAAGCAGTTTCCGCAATTTTAAATTAAGGATATGACAATTGTTGTATAATATTCTTAAGGACAGATATGACCTTTGAATTAGTTTCTTTACATGCTCTCTAAACCTTAATTCACTATCCAGTATTATTCCCAAGTTTTTCACTGTCTTAACCACGGGGAATACAACACCATCAATAAGTATACTGATAATTATCAGTTGAAAAAATTAACGTTATTTTTATTCCCAAAAAGCATTAAGGATGACTTCAATGGATTTAACCTCAAATTGTGGTCCAAAGAAAGCTTGTTTAACACATTCAAATCTTCGTTTAGCAAACTTGATGCGTTTATATAGTCATGGCAGTCAAAATGAAGGAAAATTTGTGTGTTATCCGCATATGCCTGGACCTTACAGTGCTTCAGGGATTTTAGGATATCAGAAGTATAAATAATAAAGAGTAGAGGCCCTAAAATAGAACCTTGAGGCACACCAGACAAAATTTTAATTTGTTCTGAGTAATTGTTTTTATAGACAATTTTTTGAAACCTGTTGTTAAAATATGATGCAGTAAGATCTAAGGATGATTCTTTAAAGTCATAATATTTTAACTTTGGGGTATCAAAGGCTTTTGAAAAATCTATAAGAACTAACTAACGCTGTGTTTAGTTTTTTATCAATTGCTGCCATTATATCATCTGTGATGTTAACAAGAGCGACAGAGGTGCTAAAGTCTTTTCTAAAGCCACATTGGCTATCTGGTATTATTTTGTTTGTAACACAGTATTGAAATAATTGACCATATAAAGCTTTTTCAAAAATTTTAGAAAGTAGCGGTAATATACTTATGATTCGGAGATTGTCAAAAGTTATACGATTATTAGATTTAGGCAATGGTTTGCCAACAGAAAATTTCCACTGATCTGGAAAATAGTTAGCCTCTAGACAACAATTGATGATATGTGTGACATACTGGTCTAAGTGCGGGCTACCGGATATTAACATTTTCAAAGAGATTTCATCTATACCAGCAGCATTAGAAGTGATTGAGTGAATTATTTTGTGAATATCTGGTATTTCAGTCATTTGAAAAGAAAAGGATAGGTCATAATTAAAAATGCTATTATTGTAAAAATTCTCCTTAGGGCCACAATCTGAGGCAGTCTGCAAATACCTACCAAAAAATGTACTTATATCATTAGGATCAGATAAATTATCAGGAATGGTACAGGCCTGGCTTGAGCTTATATTTAAAGGACCCAGACCAAAAATACCTGTTTCTGTTCTGCAAGCCTCCCAAGTGCGTCCGCACACCACTGTACGAAGGTCGAACTGCTCCTAGGTTGGCAAACTAGTGTCTTGAGGGCGGCTTGGCTATCGGAGCAAATATATATAGTACGCTCTTGACAGTCCATGACTTGCCACCGAGAGGATGGCATATACCTCTACTTGGAAAACCGTCGCAAACCTTCCCAGTGGGTAGCTTATTTGTATGTTGATGTTTTTCAAATATACCCTGATGATTCGGTTCCGGCCATGCGAGACCCCCATCGGTGTAGCATACCAGAGCATCATCAGGAAACTTCACCTGCTTTTTGTCCCACCGCTCCCTGCTAGGGATCGTGAGAGTGAACTTCTTGTTCATCCGCAGTACTCCTTTAACTGGCATTGCTTTAAAGGAAAGTATTGGGATTTTCCTTTCCACCCTCGGGTCTATCCTTGTGTGACCTTAACTGCCCACTCCTTTCCAGCATCTAGTGGTCCGCATTCTTAGGTATGCCGCCATAGCCTCCTTCTGAATCCAGATAGGAAGGCTCGGCACCCCAGCAGGACATCCAATGCAGCCATGGGCGTGGTTCTTATGGCTCCGGTTATCCCCAAGCCTGCAAGTCTTTTTGTACTTTTGCCAGTCTGGCAGGTAATTTGCATAATAATGAAAACGACTTTGAAAAACTTTGTCCACTGAGGAGGTATAGTCTTACCCCTCTGATTATTTAGATTCTAAACAAATGAGAAAGTGCATGGAGTTCTGAAAATACACATTTCTTTAGAAAAATATCTCTATATCGGTAGCAGAATAGGAAGTTGGTACTTGTTTTTCTAGTAAGTTTTTAAGTTCCTTGTTCTCTAGTCTTTACAAGTAGTAGATTTCGTTACCCTTTCTAAAGTGGCGCATAAGCAATGCAATTCCAGAGAAGTCACTATGCAGCACAAGATCGTACGTGCGCCTTAAAAAATAAAAACGAAGTCGTTTCTGCTATCCAGAACTTACTTCTGCAATAAAAAAATATTAATAACGCCTATGCGTTTCGGCACATCACAGCAATAAGTAGGACACATTAATACTCTACATCTGGGTTAAAAACATATTAAAATTATGTAAAAATTAAAATTAACTATACACACCAGACACACAAATAAATAATTCTTCTCAAGGAGAATTAAAACCAGAGTATGGTTGCTCTGTTGACAAACCTCCGTAAC
This sequence comes from Polydrusus tereticollis, assembly GCA_963920685.1. Classification (NCBI taxonomy): domain Eukaryota; kingdom Metazoa; phylum Arthropoda; class Insecta; order Coleoptera; family Curculionidae; genus Polydrusus; species Polydrusus tereticollis. The sequence continues at coordinate 25,243,164 of OY987328.1, forward strand.
TACGCCCTGATGATGGCCTGATGGGCCGAAACGCGTAGGCGTTATTAATATTTTTTTTATTGAAGAAGAAGGTTAGGGCTTTTCTTTTACCCCTTCACAAAAATATCCCTTCTGGATAGCAGAAACGACTTCGTTTCATTTCTTAAGTCGAATGTATGATATTTTGTTGCAAGGTTTTCTGCATAATTAAAGTTGATTAGATAAATAGAAAGTGGGTAGAAACCCAGACATTGTGGTTTAGAAAAGTAAAATAATAATTAAAACATCTTATAACTAATGAGGTAAGAGGTAGGCATGTTGAAAACAGTCGTTTTGTAAAGTAATTGGTAAACTACGTAGGTATAATAAAAAAAATAATAATAATAAATTGATTGAGGCGTCTAGTACCAAAACATACAATCTCCACTTTTTATGAAAAGTTCAATTAAATATGTTTTCTGTATAGAATTTTAAGGCAAACACAAGGATATTTTCATTTGGTTCCAAAACGTACAATATCCCTGAGTAATCTGCACTTGAAAATTGGGTTTGGTTTCAATACGCACAATCTCCGTCGACAACTTGGGATCAAAACATACAATCTCTAAGCAGATAATAGGAAGCGCAATATTTGTCCACGTGTATGCTTTATTTGTAACGGAATTGTTCTCTCGCAGTATTGTAATATGTTTCAATGGTGTCGTGTGACGATTGTTATTTTAGTTATTATAGTGATTTGTTAATAAAATAGTAATATTTATTAAAATATTTATTCAAGTTAAATTGGAAGTTAATGTAACCCCTGTGAGTGGAATACGAAAGGCACGTAAAAGGTGAGCTAATCCGAAGGAATGGAAGCGCCCAAAAGAAAAACGATTAAGGTATACTTAATGCAAAACAAAAACCGATGCACGTCATACCCTTCGAGTGACGTTAGTTATTGACATTGTTGCCAGCTTGTAACCAAAATATTTTTTTCATAAAGACAAGATTTATAATATTATACAAAAATTCCCCATAATTTATATATTTGTTTACTGCATAATACCTTTTACCATTAACTTTAGTAGATCTAACACTTCTCTTATTTTCATCTTGCCAAGATCGACCAATGGTAACTTTCTGAAAAATCCATGTTTCATCCAAAAAAACGAATTGGTACAATAATGCGTCTTTTTCTTTCATATATTCTTTCGATTGAAAGCTACATGGGAAAGTTCCATAAGCCCTTGCCTCGGTTCATCATTTTTCCATCCGAAGCCCGAAGCCTATTTCCTTTAAGAGGATTCTTAAAGAGTTAAGACGACCATCAAACAGTTGTCTGTCTTTCAATTTCTTACCTAAAGTTATCAAAGCTACATGATGTTCTAAAAAAAGTTACAGCTTGTGAATAACCGATGTAAAATATTATAATTTTTAAATAATACAACTTACTTGTTTCGTACATTCTATAACTAGTGTCACGGATAGAACTTATATCCAATCTTTACACATTTACAACTCTCTTTGAATTAGAACGTTTGTTTTAATGGGATTCTAATAACTTATATTCCTTAACTGTTGTTGAAATTGCGCTTACAGTGGAGATATTCAAATTAAGGGCAGCTCTTTGCACCGACTATTTAAATGCTTCGGCATTTTTCACAAATAGTAAACAACGTAATCGACAGAGATATGTATGTGCACTTTAGTTTCTCTTAATAGAACAGTTCTTTAATGCTATTTATAAGAAGATCTGGAGTTTTTGTTACAAAAAAAAGACGTTCTACACGAAACCACAGAACAGTTAAGGTTAGTTTTGCATGAAACGTCAAACCAAATCAACGAACGAGCTGGCGTCACCGCACGGTTTACAGTTCTGTTGCCAACTGTCGGTCAATAAAATTCAAATTATATTAATTTTTAGAAGCTTAAATAAACAAAATATTTGCTATAAGTAGGTTCGTATCAAAGAAGAATACTTTAAGTTTATAGTAAATCCAATATCGCATAAAGTTTTAATACTTTTTGCCCAAATTTCCTCGTGTTTTCTTACGAATTTATAATTATCAGCTGCTTGATGACGTGCATCAGTTTTTGTTTTGTATCAACTGTATAATCAATTTTTCTACGATTAGAAGTCATAGTGCTTAATTTTTTTATTATTTTCAGATATACTTGCAAAAATCTTCCTGTTTATCCAACTAATAACAAAGCCTTCAAATGCGCATCATTAAAAATGAAAGATATTGAATTTTTCTAGAAAAATTTTATGGAATATAGAAACAGCTGTTCCAAAATAATGTTATCATACAGTTTGGCTCTATAAATCCAGTAAAACTAAAGAGACCTAAAAACAACACACACACATGGACATGCAAGAAACGTTCTATAAAATGCTACGTTCAAAATTCCGATAAAAAATTAGTGGCAGTTTGTATGCAAGCATTTATGGGTATTTTAGGAATCACTAGAAGACGAATAGATACACTTATGAAAAATTTTCGTTTTAGTTCCTTACCGCGTACAGAAAATAGGGGAGGTGACCGCTAAACAACAAAATATGAAGATAAAAAGCAATCTGTAATTAAAATTATTAATACCTTGCAGGCTATTAAGTTACATTATTGCAGATCGCAAAATAATAGCGAGTGCCTTTATTTGTCCTCAAGCCTGAACACCACAAAGTTGTGGAAAATGTATTCCAATAATCCTGAAGCCATTCCCATTATTTTAGGAATATCTTTAATACCAGTTACAATTTAGGATCTGTCACGCCCCGTACAGATGTGTGCTCATGCTCATGCTCAACTTGTTTACAAATACAATAAAATCATGAAACTTCGGATTTAAAAATGATTTAATTACAAAGAAGCGAGTACATAAATTGTGTGCTAAAGCATATTATACTGAATTGCTACGTGAAAAACAAGAAGAGATAAATACATTTCGTTTGATTGTCAGAAGAACCAACTTTTACCTAAGCTGCCTGATCAGGAGGCGTACTATTGTCACAAAATTTATTTATACAACTTTTCTATTGTGCGTGGACATTCTCATGAGAAACTTAATCCTTTAGCAGTCAAGAGCTATTACTGGACAGAAAACGAATATGCTAAGGGGTTAAATGAAATTTCGTCTTGTATTTATCATGTTGTCGAAACAACTGAGTTTTAAACATTCGAATAATAAGAGGACAGAGTAAGAATACAACGCTAGTGGGAATGTGTTGTAATTGGTTACTACAACACAAAAACCAAAATGCTGCTAATGTAGCTCGCCTATAAATTGTTTTCCCAGTTCGGGGACACTCATTTATACCACCGGATCGGGGGTTTGGAAACATTGAGATAGAAATAAAAAAAAATGGAAGTAATAAAGAAACCTGAATATATCTTAAGATTTTTTCAAAATTTGTTACAGTTTTGAAGTTTGGAGGAGACGATCAAGATTTGTGCTGAAAAGAAGCGGTATCTAAAGTTATTAAACCAACTTGTGCTTTGCGCTTTCCTTCTACTCAGTCTAAAAGGATTATAAATTTTGGGCAAAGGATTCAAGTGCGCGGAAAAGCTACGTGCCAGAGTGACCTAGGAACTGGTCAATCACTTTGCAAAAGAGGCAAAAAAATTCAAGATATTTGTCCCAGCATTATTAAGAGACAAAATATAATTAAAGAAAAAAAAGTTAGTACAATAAGTGTTGATAAAAGCTCACTATGACGAAGAATGGAGAACTGAAGATGATTTGAAAATTTACAAATTTGTTTTGGATGAAGGCGAAAAAAATAATACACAAAATGACGAAAGACTTTGCGAACATGCTGACGAAGGACCCAGCGTCAGAATCTAAAAAGAAATGAACCAGCATTCTTAAAATACAATGACATTGTACCTATCTATATCCATGTTTGGTGAAAAATAAAAAATAATCATGTTGATATAATTTTATTTTCAAATTTCCAATGATCAGTTTCAAAACGTAGGTATAGTCTGGTAACTGCTTTGTATAATACAAGCTTACTTTCGAATATTTCTTTAATTTTGCGTCTTACCAGATATGTTACAACATTATATTAAGTTATTAATTCGTTGAAATGTATGTTTTTATCAATAACCTGATTATGAATAGTTTTTATTGATTTTCTCTAAACGAACATAAATGGAGTACGTTTTGATACTAGACCCCTCAATTAATAAATTCCTTATATACAAGATGTTATTATTCCACCATTAGGCTTTATATAATAGAGTGGGTATAACGACATAAGGAACAAAGAGAGAGATATCTAGGGGTAACAGAAGCAGAAGCCAGAGCCAACTCCTCTGTATTTTATGGGGTTACTTAAAATCAAAAGTAAAGGGTGATTTTTTGAGAGTGTCTGAACTTTAAATGTAAATTAAACAACAACCATATTAGATATCTCTAAACTATTTATTTTATATGAAATAACATTTAATGGCATTAATGTTTGAAAATAATTTCGGTCAAATGTCCGCCGCGGCTTCTTCTAACAAAGCGCATTTTGTCAATCCAATTTCCGACCACTTTTTCAAGCAATTGGGGACTTTTTATGTCTGCAATCGTACGCGTTATGTTGTGTTCTAATGCATCAATATTTGCCGGTTTATCGGCATAGACCAATGATTTAACGTAACCCCACAGAAAATAATCTAATGACATTAAATCACACGACCTTGGGGGCCAGTTAACAGGTCCATTACTCGAAATAATTTTCTCACCGAATTCTTCCCTCAATAAATCCAGTGTTGCGTTGACTGTATGACATGTGGCTCCGTCCTGTTGGAATCACATCCCCTCCAAATCAATACCATTCAAATTTGGAATTAAATAGTCATTAATCATCGCTCTGTAACGATCCCCATTAACTGTCACGCGGTTTCCAGCTTCATTTTTTAAAAAATTTCTCTGGATGCAACGGCATTTGTTGAATCATTTTGGGATTATTTTCACTCCAAATGCAGCAATTCTGTTTATTGACGTAACCGTTTAACCAAAAATGAGCTTCGTCGCGGAACAAAATTTTGCGGTTAAATTCTGGATCAAATTGCAATTGACTAAGAGACCATTCAGCGAACGTACGACGCAAACGATGATCTTGCGGCTTAAGTTCTTGGGTAAGCTGGATCTTGTAAGGCACCAGACCAGTAGTCGAATAACAAAGCCCAACTTCTTGCGAACGTCTACGAATTGACAAATTTGGTTCTTCATCAACACTACATTGGCATATGGTACGACTTCACCATGATGGTCGTACCCTATTTCGCTTTTGATTTTAATTTCCCAGTTAAAGTTGGGTTTTATAATAAGTTTAAAATAAAATAAATTTAAAACTCATATTTATCAACAAAACTTTTTTTTTCATTAGTTATAATGTATTATTAAATTAATTCAAGTTACATATGTATTCTTATAAAAATTTAAAAAAAATTTCTGCAACATAAGTTTAATAATTTAACAATGTCATTGGTCTCTTCATAATATACTTACATCTTAATATTAACCCACTGAGGATGAAGGTTTATGCCTTCGAAACATGTATGGGCATATAATATAAATTTATTTTATTAAATTAGTGAAGCAGACTTTGTGTTTTATTCCATAAATAAAATATTACTCCACTGTGAGATAGACTACTTCCATAAAAATAAATATTTATTTGTTTAATTCTATGTTTATTTTCCTTGTTGTGTTCCTGTTGTGTTTTATTTAATATCTACTAGTGTCTTACCGCAATCGGTAATTAAAACCATATTGAATTCAATGGTCATTTACTCTTAATTAAATAAAGATATTTTTTTACTATTGTTCGGTCGCCATTTTAATAGCATGACAGAATGGCGCCAAAACTACTGTGTAAAAAAAGAGCTTTCAAATGATGTATCATAAACCGTTAAAAAATGTGGATGACGTCACATATTTGACACTTGGCAATAAAAAACAAATGAATTAAGTCAGAAAGTAGGCGAATAAACAACTAAATTGACATATTCGAGCGTATCTTATAAAAACTAAAGATTACGTAAATATTAAGTGTAGTCCATATGTATTTTCAGACTGTATGTATATTAATATGTCATTCCGGTTATTTGTAAGGAGAAGGAGGGATTTTTTAGTGAGTGTGAATCTCACACTACCCACTACCTAGTAGGTGATTTATGCACGATGTTTCCTATTCTCTTACAAAAAAACAATTATAACAATTAATTTAAAAACCAATGCTATTATCATCTTTTAGGGTGAACTTTTAAGTAAAGATTAAATGAAATTGAATACAAACTTAAATAATGTAAGTTTAACACTCCATACTTTTTTGCCTTACCAAGCTATTGACAGTTAAAGTAAATCCGTCCGCCCCTATGTCAAAACTATCTCCTTACTTTTTATTAAACACAGACAAAAATTTTAATCGTAGCGGCCTTTACTTGGTGAAAATTCATTTTAAAAAACTTGAAATGAAACACGTATGTGTTGTAATTTTCACAATATATTTGTCAACATGACATATTATGTTTCGCCAGCACAGTGGCTTCTTCAGATGTGAGGAAGGTATAACAATTTGTAAAATAAGAAGCTTAAAATTAAGGTACCTGAACTAATGATATTATAGTAGGGAATTATTGTGGTTCAATATAAATTTAACAATGGAGAGTTGTTATTATCTAATTGGTCATTTAGAATATTTTGGGTTTTGCTACCCTTGTTAATAGATAAAGACTCCAATAAATCCAATTTTATGCCTTTGTCCTCAGTGTGTAAGATTTGGAAATTTTTATCAAATGTATGATTTTCGATTTTTAGATGTTCCGCGTAAGTTGAATGCTTATTATTTTTAGAAAAAGAATCGTAATGATCTTTAATTCTGGTATGGAACGATCGACCAGTTTGGATCAATTTTAAGTTATTTTTTATTTATGTTAATTTATTACCCAAATTTTTTGATTATCATGACCAAGCCTTGTAACAGTGTTCTTAACCTAAAAAAGTATGTGTAAATTGTCTCACTGTACACTGTATTATCAATTATTAGCTGTCAGTTTCAATGTAATTTATCATCGGTCAGTGCGGGTGAGTGATGTTATTTATACAGACGATCGTACACAAAACCAATTCATTTGTGTCAAAAACATAAAACATATTTTGCGTCACCCTGTTAATTATGATGTAATTATAATAATTGCAAATTAAGATTATAAATACGACGCAATACATTTTCAAGAGAAGTGACGAAAAAACACATTTTGAATAATAGTTATTTTTAGAATTATCCTAGTCACTTTTTCTGTAATTTCAATATGTAACATGGTAAAATACAGTGGCGCAATCAGAGGGGGGGGGGGAAGAGGTGCATCCCCCTAAGCTTTAAAAAATCTTCATTCACTGAGTTAAACTAAAGCATCTCTTAAAATTCTTCATCAGGTCCACTGTATAACCCATGGAAAAATGTAGGAACTAACCTGAACTAACCATTTTTTATTTGATTGCACAGCCTTACTGTGAGAACTTAAAATTTGAAACCAAAAAGATTAATTCAAGAGTTTCGTAAATTCCATCAAAATATTTCGCTAGCGGCGCTATAGTTAGATACTTTTTGTTTTCACTATCTTGATCTAAAAGTTTCCTTATCATTGCAAAGTCCAGATTTTATATCGTTTAGGTATTTTGTCTTATTCCTTAGTTTTTGTCAACCTCCTTTGTATATTCCTTGGCAAGTTAATAGTTATTTATGTATTAAGGGCATTATGAAGATGGCAACAATCTTACAAAGCTGAGGACCTTTGGCCCGAGGGTTTGTAAGTTGCCCGAGGGTATAGACATCAAGTAATGCCCATGGTACATACAATATTTAATGTCCTACTTCAGATAAATCCAAGTTAAATTAAAAGAAAATTCAAAATCACGAAAGGTTTTTTACCTATATAGTTCCTAAATAAACAAAGGTAACAAGTGTTCATTGTTGGGCTGTGTTAAAGTCATGATTCCGGATAGAATTGCTGTAAATGCTGCCAAAGCTTTGGATAATCTTGTTCCAAAGAAGTCTAAAGACGCCTATGATAAGGAATATCAAAGGTTTGGGGATTGGATGAAAAATAATGATGTAAAAATTATCAACGGGACGGTGCTACTCGGATATTTCCAGGAATTGGTATGTTAAAATTGCTGTTGTAAAGTATATTAAAATACTAATTATGTTTATCGATTATAGTCTGGAACATTCACTCCTAATTCCCTATGGACGAAATATTCAATGGTAAAGAAGACATTAATAGTTAATAAAAATATAGACATTGCAAAATATTGCAAGTTAGGCCCGTATCTAAAGCAAGCATCCAAAGGATATGAAGCGAAGAAATCGAAAATTTTGACTCGAGAAGATGTGCTGAAATTCATTCGTGAAGCTCCCAATGAAACTTTTTTGATGTACAAAGTGGCTCTGTTATTTGGTGTATTTGGTGGGTGCCGCCGCCAAGAGCTAGTTAATATGTTGGTTGAACATATAGAGCAGCTATACTCTAAGTGTGTTCCGCGGAACCCTAGGGTTCCGCGATACCTCTGTAGGGGTTCCTCAAGAATTTAGAAAAAAAATCAAAGCACCTCTCTCTGGTCGAAAGTTTTGACTCCGCGGCCGCGCGTAGGTATATTTATTTATTTATTTGTATTTGTATAAACATGTGTTACAATAGCTGGTACAATATCTCATAAGTTTGGTATCAACATGTATACTTGTATACTTGTGAGCGCGCAGTCCCTTTGATAAAAGCCGCCTCTGAATTGTTTACAACGCAATTTTTATATTTCTCTTTTTATTTTTGCTTTTTGTTTATCAAAGGCGCCGACTCGAGTATTTTCGAGAATATTCGAGATCGAGTCTAGGACTAAGGCCGATTCTATACGAGCCACAAAAACGCGACCGGTAAGTCGCTCAGTCGCTTGAAAATTTTGCCCATTCTATACGAGCGTGTTGATGCCGCGCCTTTGTAGCGCGTATAACCGGCAAGTAAAACGCGATCCATTCTAGACTAGCGACAAAACGCCTTATATTTGCTATGGATCCCGTACAAGTTGGGTGTATCGCTGTTCACCAATTAACGTTATTAAGTTTTTTGGCCAAAATAGTGGTGAGGATCCAGTTTCCGAAAGTGGAATGATGAAATCGAGTTTTTTTTCCCAGTCGATCAAGTAGGATTCCCCCGTTATTCCGACATGATTTATCGGTATATCCGGAGGGTCGGAGAGGGGCAGGGCGCCTTTTAAATCTCAGACACCAAGCACAACAATGATCTGCATTCTACACTACTAGTCGTGGACTACTGAAGGACAAATCGGCTCGGCCGGCCAGACGCTTGCAAGTTGCTACATATAGAATGACACGCTGGTCTCCGGCGCGCGACTTTTACGCAACCTCTTGCGATCAACACGCCGGCACGCCAACGACGCGTCCACACGCGACCGCAAAGTTGCCCGTATAGTATGCCCAATTAACACTCTGTGGTTCTGTGACACACGCGTGTCGCTCGCAGGCAAACGGTCGCGTTTTTGTGGCTCGTATAGAATAGGCCTAAGTATAAAAGCGGCGATCGCGCGTCGCGCCTCGTCAGCCAGTTGACGATTAGCGTTCGGAGCGATAAGTTCCTACCTACCTACTTACAAGCTCGCTAGCGAGAAACTAGTGTTCATTGTTCTACTGCCTGCTGTATTCTGTTGTCTCAGTTTTATACATTTCTTCATTGTACTAAACTTAGTCTCTTATACGCAGTAACGATTGTGCATTATTTAGACCCCACCATCCTGACGTGTAACATTATAAATAAGTATAAGTATCGTGAGATATCCATATGAAAGTTCTTTTGAAGAAGACATGCTTATGTGTTCACCGCTGCTCACAAACACTACCGGGGAAGAAATTTTTAATAAAATAAATATATTTTTTGAAGAAAATAATCTCAGTTGAAACAATTGCATTGACATTTGTACAGATGGGGCCAAGGCGATGACAGGTAAAACAGCAGGAGCAGTGTCACGAATAAAAAATAAAGCGCCTAATTGTAGTTCCAGCCATTGTATTCTGCATAGACAAGCACTTGCGATGAAGCAAATGCCGTCAAATCTAAAATTAGTTATGGATGAAGCGGTAAAAATAATTAATTTTATCAAATCACGACCACTACAATCCCGATTGTTCTCATTATTGTGTGAAGATTATGGCAGCAAACATAAAACACTGCTGCTCCATACAGAAGTGCGATGGCTGTCTCGGGGTAAAACTTTAACAAGGCTATTTGAACTTAGAGCCGAGTTACAAATGTTTCTTTCAGCAGATACTTCTTTTAATTTGAAGGACCGTTTGTATGATAAAACTTGGTTGTTCCGATTGTCTTTTATGGCGGATATCTTTCAAAAACTGAACGAATTGAATTTATCATTGCAAGGTAAACAGACAACAGTGTTTCAGGCCAATAATAAAATAACTGCCTTCAAAAGAAAATTAGATTTTTGGATTATTTGCGTTGGTAAGAAAGAAATAGAAAGCTTTACGTCACTCAGTGAGTTTGTTAGCGATAACGACTCAGAAATGTTTCAAGATGATCTGTTTGAAGAATTGGTCCAATATCTCAGTTCGATGCGCGCATCTTTTGAAAAGTATTTTCCCGAAGAACAGAATACAAAAATGAAACTGAATTCATGGATTCATAATCCTTTTTTACCCAACTTGGAAAAGCCCGAAAGTATGTCAAACGAGATATATGAATCTCTTTTAGAAATGTCATCAGACACAAGTATGGAGTCACTGTTCAAAACGACGCCTCTCAACGATTTTTGGTGCAGAATCCGTGATGAATATCCAATGCTTGGCAAAATGGCTCTGAATATTCTTCTCCTGTTCCCAACAACATATTTGTGCGAAACAGGATTCTCAACCTATGCAGCCACGAAAACAAAATATCGCAATAGACTGGACGCCGAACCTGATATGAGACTTCACCTGTCTTCTATCAAACCTGATATCAACCAATTGATGAAAAATAAAAAACAGTTTCATACCTCCCATTAGTTAGATTTTTTCTTTTTTAATATCTTCTATTATTGTACTTGCCATGTGGTAAAGTAAGTAATAATTAGTAACTGTTACATTGTACTTTTATTATGCTTATTAATAAAGAATACACTTTTAAAAACTATTGTTTTATTGTAGGGTTCCATCAAGTATTTTGCTTCCCAAAAGGGTTCCGTCACCAAAAAAGTTTGAGAACCGCTGATATAGAGGATAGAGGATCCGTAGTAATAGTTAATATTCCCGATACAAAGACCGATAAAAAGCGTGTCTTCACAATTATTAATGAGAAGGAGATGGGTTGTTTAAAGCTACTGAGAACTTATTGGTCTTTACGCCCGACGAGCTGCAACATCAATAGATTATTTTTGTGTTACCGACTTACCGTAACGGTCGTTGTTTTTCACAGCCAGTTGGGAAGAACACCATAGGCAAGATTCCTTCCAATATTGCAAAATACCTGGGTCTAAGCGATGCGGACAAATATACTGGTCATTGTTTGCGCAGAACCTCTGCAACTTTATTGGCGGACGCGGGGGCAAACATGACCACATTGAAAAGACATGGCGGTTGGAAAAGTTCAGCTGTGGTTGAGGGATATTTGAAAGACAGTATGTCTTCTAAGAACAAAATTTCGAAACTGATAGCTGGAATACCATCAACGAGACCATCAACATCAAAAAACGTTTAATCATCGTCAATTTCTGTTAGTAAAAATCACGAAATAATAGAAAACATTGACTTGTCAATAGCTGGTAAATTCGTTTTTACTGGGTCTTTTCATAACTGTTCATTTAATATAAATGATAAATAAGTTTTTTCGTTAATAAAAAGTTGTTACTTTGATTTTTCCTATTTATTTGTCTTAATGCCCGAGGGCATTAGAAACTTCCTTAATGCCCTAGGGTATTATATATCATTTAATGTGTCTGGTAACTATGGTATTATGAAACCATAATATTCGAGTACGACATAAAGCTACATTCTGGTCCTCCTGTAATCATCTTGAATCCCTTTATCCGTTTATAACAATTGTTGTCATCAATATATATCAATATTACCATTTTTAAAACCTAATTTCTTGGTTTATTCTTCTACCTGCAACTTTGTGGGTCAAGTTTGGTTATATCGCCTGTCTAACGTCATGACTGTGGCGTTGAGCGTCGGAAAACGGACACATTTTTGCTTACATCGGCTTTATTTATCGTCGCTTTTTGTCAGACATTGCCTGGAAATAGAACCAAAACGTTTTGAGGAAAATACTCTTGTGACCAACCTGCAGGTAGTTAAAAACTAAATCAGTTTGGTTTGAGTCTGTCATAAGAATTTTGGGATTTAGTTTTCGCCATTAATTGAGATTTTACTTCTTGCATCTAGCGTCTTAACAGTCATCCAAGAATCTGGCAGGCGACATAATTGTGATGCCCTCAACGTTTTACAGAGGGCGTTTTGGATACCCCATTGTTTGGCGCCCCCATTTCTTCGTGTTTTAGACGCATTGTTGGCTTGACGTATAGATCTTATTTTGGTTGTCCATTTTTACACTGGGCACAACTCAGTCTCTTGCTTGGCTCAAGCACTAAGGTTCCTTTACCTCTCTTTTGTGAGAGTGATATAGGATTTTTTTTAGCTATAGCAAGGTTTAATTTGAGCTGACAAACATAAACATTTTTTATTGTATATTTTATACTATTCAATCGCACTTTATTTTTATTTATATCTGAATACTAATTCTTTTTCGTTACATTTAGAAAAATTAATTACTGTAAGATATACGGAAACCTGTAGAGCGGGGGTTGCGCCACTGGTAAAAATTCAGGATTTTTCGATTATAAACAGATAAGTACAAAGGACATTTTCTATTGTTTTGTTATACCATTTCTATTTTATAAGATGGATAATCCTGTTCATGATATAGTTTGTTTTTTACATGAAACGCCATTTGATAGACTTAGAGATGATGACCAAAGAGATGTAATACATGAAGGCTGCGCTACGCCACCCCTAATATTTTAATACGTGATAATTTATGATAAGATATTCATAAGTGGTTATGTGGCAGTTATTTTAAACAAGGTTTAGTTCGTTGGCCACGTTTGTTGCTTGCGAAGGCGACAAATACTGTATGGGTTTCTCCGAGATTCTCAGATTTTAAAAATTTGTCTGCCAGTATTAAAAAGCATGAGGGATCAAAAGACCATATTAGTATAGTAATTTAAGTCTAAAACGATTAAAAATGAACTCTTCGACTACATGAAAATGCAATCCTCCTTGTCACAACAGTTCATATTTATTTCTCTTTAGAAAAGATAATTTTAACATTTCTTGTAAAATTAATTATTTTTCGTATAGAAGGCTATCCCATAGTCAATCAGGGATAGCCATGACAAAAAACCAAATTCTGTAAATACGCCATTACGGCTTGTTGCCACATATTACTCGTATTTGTTTGATTTTGTAAGTTAAATTTTTATTTCTGTGAAAAATTGTTCAGCATGGCACAAAATAATAAAAATAAAAATTATGAAAAACACGATATAAGCTACTGAAGACGCGAACGCAACCTCGGAGCTGTATTTTAATAGATAAGTTTTAAAAGCATTTGTTAGGTACCATTAATATTCATAATATTAAAAAAAAAGTTTTAATCATTATTAGCTTTTTGTTACATACAGGGTGGCCAATTAGTACGACAAAGGTCAATATCTCCTGTACCATTAAAGACATCGGAAAACTTTTGACAAAGCTTATTAAGGGTTAAAAGGTGCATCTTTTAAAATTATTTTCGTCTATACAGGGTGCTCCAAAATAGCGGCACGGTAGAAATTTTATATTTTTTAAATGGAACACCCTGTATATATTTACATATTTTAATTTGCCGTAAATTACTGTACATAGCACCATAATTATTTATACACATTTTAGCAACGTTGCCGAATAGATGGGAAAATCCCTTAAATTTGTGAAAAAACATCGTTCAATAAAATGTGTAGTATTTTTTAACTTATTATAATTGGAAATAAAATATTTTTATAATGGAAAGAGAAGTGTCGACAGAACTCGCCTAGGGTAAAATAAATTCATATTTTTGTACAGGGTGATTTCTACGGACATGCCAACTTTACGAACTTTAAACCTAATTTTCTCATTTTTTTCAAATGGAACACCCTGTATTTGATTACTTTGACTTGTAGGGATTTTCATCCTCTTTAACTTTTGTTAAGGTCTTTTCATGCCTATCTATACAAATATTGGTCGTATTTCAGTTTTTGTCTAAAACTCTAGCAAAAAACTGAATGTATTTTACCATTGTCGTTTTTCTAGTTACCTATGACATAGAAAATAAAAACAAACGTTCTTGTTTAAAATGAAACGTCAGTTTGTTTGTAATATAATGACAATTATAGTGATTTGGTGAGCTATTCTTCAAAAATTAATAAAAATGGATTTTTCAAATGTCGAAATGGTGGATATGGTTTTTGTATTAGGAGCTAGTGACAAAAACTGCTTGTTAGCTATGAGGATATATCAAGAAAGATATCCAAACCGAAGACAACCCCGTAGAAGGGCGTTTAAAAAGTAAAGGAGCGTTTTCAAACAACGGGGAGTGTAGCCTATAAAAAACAAGAAAGAATAAAACGTGTTTTAACGGAAGAAAATCAATTAAATTAATATTCTTTTAACAGTCACTGAAAATCCACACATTGGCCAACGAAATATTTCCGACCAATTAGATATTCGCCGTTCATCGATTCAGAACATACTGAAAACAAACAAAATGCATCCTTACCATATCCAGTTACTGCAGGAACTAAATGAAGGAGATTTTCAAAAGAGAATAGATTTTTGTGAATGGACGCAGGAAAAAATGAGACAACAACAAAATTTTGCACATTTAGTATTCTTTTGTGATGAAGCAACATTTCATAAAAATGGAAACGTGAATAGGCATAATTTTCACTATTATGCTACAAGCAATCCCTATTTTATAAGAACCCATTCACAAAACACATGGTCCTTAAACGTTTGGCGAGGAGTTGTAGGAGACTATGTTATTGGACCGCATTTTTTTGAGGAAAAAGTAACTGGACAAGTATATTTGGACTTCTTACAAAACGATTTACCACAATTAATGGCTCAGATACCGAATGAAATTCGTGAACGTCTTTGGTTTTTACATGATGGAGCCCCCATGCATTATACAGGACCTGTTACTAACTTTTTAAATGAAACATATGGGCAGCAGTGGATTGGAAGAGGAGCGCCCGTACCATGGCCGGCTAGATCACCAGATCTAACAAAAATGGATTTCAGTATATGGGGATTTGTAAAGGATCAGGTATATAAAATAGCCCCCACTACAAGAGATGATATGAAAATTCGTATTAGAAACTGTTTTCAAACTGTAACTCGGGAAATGTGTAGAAACATGACTCATTCTTTTGAAAAACGTATAGAATTGTGTATTCAAGTTAATGGGAGCCACTTTGAACAATTAATTAGGTAATTTTAAATCAATTAATTTAAATTTTAAAAATTGTCCTTAAGCTTAAATCGGTAAAAAACTTAAATCTAAAAATTGTTTCGAGTTAATTATTTATGTAAATTAATAGAAAAACTACAAAACTGACGTTTGTTTGTATTTTCTATGTCATAGGTAACTAGAAAAACGACAATGGTAAAATACATTCAGTTTTTTGCTAGAGTTTAGACAAAAACAGAAATACGACCAATATTTGTAGAGATAGGCATAAAAAGACCCTAACAAAAGTTAAAGAGGATGAAAATCCCTACAAGTCAAAGTAATCAAATACAGGGTGTTTCATTTGAAAAAATGAGAAAATTAGGTTTAAAGTTCGTAAAGTTGGCATGTCCGTAGAAATCACCCTGTACAAAAATATGAATTTATTTTACCCTAGGCGAGTTCTGTCAACACTTCTCTTTCCATTATAAAAATATTTTGTTTCCAATTATAATAAGTTAAGAAATACTACACATTTTATTGAACGATGTTTTTTCACAAATTTAATGGATTTTCCCATCTATTCGGCAACGTTGCAAAAATGTGTATAAATAATTATGGTGCTATGTACAGTAATCTACGGCAAATTAAAATATGTAAATATATACAGGGTGTTCCATTTAAAAAATATAAAATTTCTACCGTGCCGCTTTTTTGGAGCACCCTGTATAGACGAAAATAATTTTAAAAGATGCACCTTTTAACCCTTAATAAGCTTCGTCAAAAGTTTTCCGCTATCTTTAATGGTACAGGAGATATTGACCTTTATCGTACTAATTGGCCACCGTGTATTTAAATTTTTCGTAGATATCCAGAAAAAAACAACCGGATAAAAGAATATTACAAAAAATCCAAGCCAATCTCATTGAGCACGGATCTTTTAAAAATCCAAGGCCTAATTTTAACAACAAGGAAAACAGGGAAGAAGAAGAAATAAATGTTTCGACCCCTAAAAAAATATAAATTTAGACCATACCATCTCGTCCAACATTTGCATTCCGTCAGAACGTAGGACAGTTTTTTGCAACTTGAACCTACAAATCTTGCAGGAAAACGTAAACTTTGAAAGAAGGGTGGTATGGTCCGATAAGGCTTATTTTAAGAGTTCTGGTATCTTAAACCGAAACAATTCAAGGTACTGGTCTCAAGACAACCAACGCGTAATATTTCCACGAGAACGTCAAGGTCGGTTTGGATTTAGCGTGTCTTTATTCTTGACACTGAAATTAAGTATTTTATCTATGAAGGAACTAACCCGAAATAGACACCTAGATACATATATGCATTAGTACTATATGGCGCATTGCCCATTCAACCAATGTAAACGTAGTGGAGCCGAGGTTCTTTGTCGGGTCAGGGTTATTACGCACAGTGCGCATGCGCGAGAAAAAATACATAGACGTTTGTCTTTACAGAAAAAAAATTAGGTTATGCTGCACAGGAATTTGTAAATAAACATTAAAGTTCTTCGTTTGTTTAAGATTTTGTATATTTTGACTGAGAAAAGAAAAAGAACGCAGGTAAATATATTAAGAAAAGTTTTATTAGATATCTAACAATTATTTTGATAGTTCAACAGGTAAAATATAGGCTTTTGTAGGATTTTCTGAAGTACATGCGATTTTCGGTTAAAAATAGGTAGGTAGGTACCTAATTATATCAGATCCTGAGGAAAAGGTATGTAGAGAGACAGGGATTAGTGCATCTAAGTGATAAAATAAGAAACATGAACAAAGTAAAACACATGGAGTTTACGGAACAGCACGAAAAATTCATGATTGAAGCGTATTTTCGAAACGCGGTTAGAGTAAATGGTGAGTGGCAATCAATCAGCGTTTGTGTATGGACGATTTTTGCGAAAATCTTTCTAACGTAGCTTTTACCACAGGGAATTTTATCATTGCCGGAGAAAAACCGGAAAAAATCTGGCAACGTCGCAATTGTCAATTTAATCAAAATATCCACCTAAAGTGGCGAATTTAGAAGGGGTCCGGGGATTCTGGACCTCCCCCCCCCCCGCGTGGGCTTGATAGTAGAGAAAACTAAATCACATTCATTCATTTGCAACATTACTTCAAATTTTCCCCTTATAACACCAAATATTTAAAATTTCGTCTTATAACACGAAAACTTACTTTAAATTTTCGACTTATAACACGAAATTTATTAAATTTCGAGATATAAGTCAAAATTTTGAAGTAAAATTTTGTGTTATAAGACGAAATTTTCAAGCTTCGACTTATAACTCGAAATTTTAAAGAAAAATCTTGCGTTTTAAAAATTTCGACTTATAACTCGAAATTTTTAAGTAAAATTTTGCGTTTTAAAAATTTCGACTTATAACTCGAAGTTTTAAGGTAAAATTTCGTGTTATAAGACGAACTTTTAAAATTTCGAATTATAACTCGAAATTTTAAAGTACAATTTTGTGTTATAAGACGAAATTTTAAAATTTCGAATTATAACTCGAAATTCTAAAGTAAATTTTATTTTAATATATAATGTGGCCCTTCTACGTCTTCGTACATTTCAATTCATCATAAACCCAAAAAAGATGATATTGGTATGGCATTATTGAAGTATTGATCCTGTACTGTGGTGTAAATAAGATGTTTGGGGATTCTCGCAGTTGTTGCAATTGTTGAATTTTATTGTTTGTTCTACTTCAGGGGGTAAAATAATATACGTTATACATACCTTCAAAAAACTAATATTTAAAATACAAATATTGGCATTTATAGTTAAGAATTTCTTTATTTTTACGCTTTCTCGGGTCGGGCTACTGAAACATAGAAGTTTCATATTCCAAAAAAGGGCGTAACATCAAAAAATTTTTGCTTGCGGCGCATATTTTAAGTAAGAAAGGAAATTGGACCCCCCCCCCCCCCCCCGGACAATCCTAATTACGCCACTGTCCACCTATACCAAAAATGTATTGATTTAACTTTGGTACTTTTGAAGCAAATTAGCCGTTCCGGCTATTTCAAACTAACCTGAACTAACCCTGTATAACAAATAAAAAAATGTTTAAAACTTTCTTAGTCTCCAGAGCGAGGGAGTGGAGGGTTAGGTGCCTGCAGCGCTATTTCTTT
The DNA here is from genome assembly GCA_963920685.1 of Polydrusus tereticollis. NCBI lineage: Eukaryota > Metazoa > Arthropoda > Insecta > Coleoptera > Curculionidae > Polydrusus > Polydrusus tereticollis. The sequence goes on from OY987328.1 coordinate 25,261,807, forward strand.
TTTTTTTCTATGCAACAAATATTAGTTAATTTTTAATTTCTTTCGAATGATTTTAACCCCGCGATACGGGCACGTGGCTACGTGCAGCGATCATCAACCAACAAACCATTTCATCCCTGTCTAGCCGGTTCAACAGCCACCGCCAAAAACAACGATGCAAAGCAGGAATGAGATTAATTTCGGTTTGATTTGTGTCACTTTGTTTCTCTTTCTCATAAATCTATAAGTTAAGAGCGTTTTCTGTTTTTGCATAACAGCCGAATTGTTTTTACTATAATATAAAAAAAAAACAAGAACTGCTTATTTAAATCACTTGTAAGAAGAGGTTTTCTTAGTTCGGTGAGCTTTTGACCCGAAAAAAAAAAGGTTATGCAGCAGTTTTGTTTTGTTTGAAGTTGGTATTAGGTTCTTTATGGTTCCATCTATACCTCAAAAAGACAAAAATGGAACCCTTATAGGATCACTTTGTGGCCTGTCTGTCCATTAACGCTCTTTGTCTCAGGAACAGCTGGACGTATCTGTATTAAAATTCATTTACAGATTCCAACGATATAAACAACAAGTTTGTTTCAACACGCCCAAAAACCGTACCTTTTGTACTGTTGGCTTCTTAAGTTAGCCTTTCTTGGCTTTTACTTCTATTTGCTGCAGATTTTTTTTTTCGAATACTTTTTTAAAGCTTTTTTGTTTGTTCTTGTTTTATTGTTGTTTTCTATATTCATTCATCTTTCCCTTGAAAGTCTTTGTTCTTTTATAGTTTTTTTTATGCTGATATTTTTCTTTTAATTCAGCATTCAGGGTGGGAGCCAGTCTTTCTGAATTTTGTATGTGCGCTGTATCTGTGCTCTTATGTTAGAATTTGTTATTAGATTATTTGTTGATACGTCTTGTCCGTCTGTGGTAGTTCGTAATTGTCTTTGTCATGTATTGTTCGATCATTTCAATTTTTATTTCATCATGTAGTATGTAGTATTTTGACTGGTACGTGTCTTTTTACGTTTAGTGCGATTATAATTGTCCTGTTTTGTAAGATTTGTAGTTTTTCCAGTCTTATCTTGTTTACTGTACACCGTGATGGTATATCAATCAAATCAAATCAAATAGTTTATTAATGTTAAAATACATTCGTATATACATAGGTCACAAGAAAGACACACTAGAAGTGTACCAATAAAAAAACTTAAACTTAGGTAGAAGACAAGTTCATTCACAACATGAAGTTACAGAAAAAAAAAATATACTAAAATCTTTACACAACCATTTTTGATACAGTTAATTTACATAGTCATTCACACATTAAGATATAACAAAATATATATAAAACAATCCTTACACAACCTTTAATATAGGTAGTCACACGCTAAAGCATATTATCTAAGAAGCTGTCGTCACTTAACAAAAATTCGCTGACACTGTAGAATGCCTTTTGCTTAAGGGCATGCTTTATTTTATTTCTGAACTTTATCAGTGGAAGTTTTCTTATTTCCAACGGAATCTTGTCGAAGAGCTTGACAGCTAGGAATTCAGGTCTACCCTGGCACTTTCCCAGTCTACACCGAGAGGCCCTTAGGTTGTTGCGATGCCTTGTTTCGTAGTTATGCATTTCTTCATGTGTAATAAAGTTGGCCTTAAATTTCCTTATATATATGATACACTCTCTAATATAAAAATTGAGGGAAAGGTTAGAATACCCGTCTGCAGAAAGGATCCCCTGCAGTCCTCCCTATACCCCAGCCTGCATATCACTCTCACAGCCCTTCTCTGCAACCCAAAGACCCCATCCGCCAACGATGCACTCCCCCACACCATTATTCCGTAGGACATCACGGAGTGGAAAAGAGCATAGTGGGCAGACATTATGGTCTCCGTGGACACACAGCCCTGAAGGTTCCTCAAGAGAAAGACTGTGCTTCTGAGCCTTCCAGTAATCTCCCTCACATGCACATCCCACTTATATGTTAGTACTAGTCTAATAATTGTCCTGTATATTGTCATTTTCGTTTTGTTTGTGATTTTGCTGTTCTTCTTGCACCCAATTGTCTCTGTGCCTTTGCGACTGTTTCGTCAACGTTTCAGTTCCAGGGAAGTTTCTTATCGAAGACAAGGCCAAGATACTTTACTTTGTTTGACCATATAATTGGCTTATTCTTAACTCTAACCCTTGTTTCAGGTAGTCTTAGCCTTCCCTTCGAGAAGAATAGTGCCTGCATTTTCTCCTTATTGAGCCTTAGTCTCCAGACTTGAAGAGCCATTTTTGCAGCACAAGTACATGCTGTTACAAACTATCGACCACTCTCCAGGGCACTCCGGAGGTGGCAGTTATGGCAGTATCGTCCGCAAACAGATATAGTTGTGCCTGATTGCTGTGCGGAATGTCCGCTGTGTAAATATTATAACCTATCACCGTCCCAAAATTTGACTTCCAGTCTGTGAATAAAATTTTGAACTTGGCAATCGATTGTTGCACTGGTAAATTAGTGGAGCGACCGTTCGAGGATGGTCCTAGTACATCGCGTTTATGCGCTCTTGACATGCATTTATTTACATCGTTGGAATCTATAAATGAATTTTATTATAGTTAAAATTAATATCAAATATTAAGGTCTACAACTTTATAGTCCTCTAAAAAATCCAAGCTTCTAACCTGAGTTAACTGAGCCCTGTTTTATCACTACCCTGTTAAGGTAAGCGACCACTGCATCGTAGCAGTTCACTGGTATGGATCATCGGAATCGGTACTTAAGCAAGATGTCATTATAATTTGCTTATTATCAGAGGAAGAACAGAATGGAAAGAAAAAGAAGAAAAAAAAAAGAAATGCTGGGTTCACCATATAAATATAAAAAAGCCGAAATTTGGAGAGTATTGTAGTTTATTTCGTGATTTAATTCAAGATAATATGAAGTTCTTTCAATATTTTTGCATCCGAGAGGAATTTCAAAATAGACTTTATTATTGTCTTGTTAATAACGGCTCACATTTGAAACACTTAATAAAATAATTCGTTCAAACTAAATAAATTAGTTGCATTACCACTACATTTTTCCATCCAACTCCAGAACCGATGAACCGATTTCAGTTTCCTTGACACAGGTGTGGAGGTCAATAGTAAAATTCTAAAAAAATTGTAATTAAACTTCACTCTCATTTTAAAATGAACGTGTTTTTGTCAAATTTGTAAAATCCTGAAACGATGCGTGCACTTGTCAACATTTGCATTATCAGCAACGGCAGTGTGGGTACGCAACGGAATCCTGACAGGAAATACCGACATGCGATCCGTTCGGTACGGATAGGTGAACGCAGTCCTATTTAAAACTATGTAGGTAATTAAAAAATCAGATCCGTGCGATGCGTACCGTCCGTGCGATGCCAAACAGTGGACGCTTACCTTTAGTAGTAACAGCCACATAACATCCAGGACAACAATTGTTCCAACGGTTTTTCTTTTAGCAAATTCAGTATGGGTGACGGAGTGCATTGAATAAATATGCCTCAATGAACTAAAGATATTATCATACGGCCTTTATTCTGTAAATTTTGTAATAACTCTCAAGGCGCTCAGAATATCTCATTCTCTCTATACACAATATATGGTTGGTATATATTATATTTACGTTTATTTGGCGTAGCGTCATCCTTGTAAACTTAACAGACTTACCCTCGTATAATAATCGCGAATTTTAAGAATTACAAAGTGGTATGTGACAGTTGCAACTTTGTAACAGCAGTTTACAAAAAAGATTTGAAGAAAATCCTACATACAATTGAAGGGTTTTTATCAAAAAGAACCAATGCCATTTTTTTTTTAAATATTCGCTGTTGGTATTACCGAACTAAGAAATGACATTGACATCTGTCCAATACTTATTGTGACAAAAACTACCATAGTCAGTGAAATATAGCTATTTAAAAATACGGCGTTTTAGCAAAAACAGCCTATGTCAGTGCGAAATATCTCAAAAACAGCCCATGTCAGCGCGAATTATTTTAAACCAACGTTTAACGTAGTAAATATGACTCAGGATATGTTTTTTAATATGCAAAGTGCATGTTCTCCTTACTTTTTGAAAACTCCAAGACCAAGTTTAAATTTGAGACAAGCTCGTATTATTGAAATATCTGCTGAAAATCCATATGTAAAAACTAGAGAAACTTATTCTGGTTCCTGGACGCAGTGCGCAGTTCGAAATAAAAAATATTTGGAAAATATCATAGATTTGGAACCGTTATATAAAAAAAAACTTCTAATCAGTTCTGATAAGGTCAAAAATATTACAGCTCTGGCCGCCTTTTCGAAAAATCCCAAAAGTCTTCCTTTTTATAAAGCATTTTCTGTCGCAGAAGTTTTGTTTATTTAATTTTAATGTTGATCTTGACGAAGAAGATAACAATGATGGATGCCAGTAATTTTAGATATTTTTGAGTTGCAACAATTAAATATTTGAAAATATGCCAGACTTTTATTTTTGTATTTTCAGCAAAAACAGCCAATGTCAAAATATTTTCATTTTTTTTCTACCAAACTAAATGTTGCATAGAAATAAAATATATTGTAAATGTTTCAAAAGAAAGTACATTTATCTATACTACCATAAAGAAAACGTACACCAAACGATATCGATCTGGCAAATTTTTTTTAGTTTTCTAAAAATTCATTTTTGACAATTTTGTTATACTCAAATCAGTCCTTCCGGGTGGCGCATCCTGTAATAAACTTAAGTGCCAAAATAAAATAACTGAAGATGTAATTTTGATGGATATTACAATTGCACATGGAAAGAGACTTTTTAAATTACCAACAACAAAAAACTACTAGCAGTAGAAGAAAACAATCATTTGCGTATTATTTTCAAATTGGAAGTAGTCAAATTCAAGTTGGCAAGGTTTTTTTTTTTATCTAAGAACTCTAAAGATCAGTCAAGCACCAGTGTATATCGCCCACTTCAAGTGAGACATTGCAAATATACCCGACAGGCCGAAAGTCGGCAAACATATTAAACATAAAATACGTAATGAGGACATCAGTTTCGTGAAAGAGCACATATAATAATTTCCCAGGGACCAGCCGCACTATCGAAGGGCTAACACACATAGGGAGTACCTAAATTTTACGTTTAGTATAAAGAAAATGTACAGTACCTATCTACGTTAAACGTTCTAGCCATGCTCATTAGAAACCCGTAAAAGAATCTTATTACAGAAAAATATTTTGTACTAAGTATAATTTATAGTTTCATGTTCCAAAAAAAGACAGGTGTGACGTCTTGGAAGAAGTAAAATTGAACAAAAAAGAGCACACTCTAAATAACGGGTCTCTAAATTTTCCAGCCTTAGGGCCATACTGATTACTCCAGTAAGTTCCAAGGGCCAACACCGTTTTAATTTTCCTGTCACTATCTATATTTCTAGACTAGTCGCCGAGTACGCGCCCTGAGCGAGCATACACTTGCTAAATTCGCTAGTTCAATCACTATTGTGTTGTACTGTATTGTTACGACCGCGACACTTGACGACATCTGGTGGTCACACGCGAAAATAGGTAGTGTACCCTCTAATCATCGCTAACAGATAGCGCTTAAATCGCGTCGAACCTCGTTGGCTCGAGAAAGTTCTGGTGTATTCCACTCACTTCTAGGCAGTAATTGGAGTATAAAAAGGCTAGCGGCGCGACCGCGAGTCAGTCCACCTAGGGAACGCGAAGGAAGCGAATTTGTGTGTTGTGAAATAAAGTAGTTCGTAACTCCTTAAAACGTGTTTGTGCGTGTTTAAAAGACATCTTCGGAACAGTATTTTGATTTGATTTGTTGTTTTTGTGTGGGATTTACTAGTATGGAAAAGAAGCGAAAAATAGACTGTGAATGCTGAAAATTCAAAGATCAATGTTTTGTAATTGAGTCCAGTAAGATTTGCAATGAAAGCATAGCCGTTCTCAAAGAATATAACATTAAACGTCATTATGAAACAAAACATTTTAAAAATTACTCAAAATATACTGGAAGTTTACGGACAAAAAAAATTGAAGCTTTGAAGCGCGGATTGAAATCGCAACAAACTTTGTTTACGAGACTCAATACTGCTTTTGTGTGTCTCTTGAAATCGCATAACGTGGAAATTCATTCACCGATGGAGAAATGATTAAAGAATGCGTAATTGCAGTAGCCGAAGAAATGTGCCCCGAAAAGGTAAATTTATCTAAAACTGCCAGTTTGCTGACAAACACCGTGGGTCGAAGGGTAGAAGCCATCGCAGAAAACATATCAACTCAACTGTCTGACAAAAATGGACATCTTGAGTGGTTTTCTCTGGCCTTGGATGAGTCAACGGATGTGTCAGATACTGCTCAGGTGTTGATTTTTATTCGAGGAGTATATAAAAGCTATGAAGTGTATGAAGAACTTTTTGATATTGATAGTATTCACCGCACGACTACTGGTGAAGATATTTTTAAGGGAGTTGAAAATGCCACAAATAAAAAGAACTTTCGATGTAAAAGCTTGAAATATATTACAACTGATGGAGGCAAAAACATGTGTGGTAAAATAAAGAGAGTGGTCGCTCTTGTTACAATGGCTGTAGAAAATGATGGTGGTTCAGAACCGTTAGTTTTACATTCTTATTCTTACATCATTCATCAACAGTCTCTGTGCGGGAAATGTTTGGATATATCTGAAGTTCTAAAACCAGTCACATCAATTGTTAATTTCATCAGATCCACTGGGCCGAATCACCGAGAATTCCGCGAGTTTACTAAAGAGATCGAAGAAAATGGTTAACCATTTCATACTGCCGTACGCTGGCTTAGTTGCGGAAAAGTCCTTCAGCGCCTCTTTGAATTTCGAGCAGTGATCGGAATTTTTTTAAATTGAAAAGCATCTTAATTCATCCGAATTACAAAATAGCAAATGGCTGTGGAAGTTAGCATTCTACGCCGATTTGACAAAACATATGAACAAACTGAATTTGAGGTTGCAAGGAGAAAACCAGCTTCTCCCTGATTTATACACTAATATCAAATCGTTCCGACAGAAAATAATACTGTTCCAATCACAATTGCGTAAAAAATGTTTCACACATATTAAAACATGTGAAATATTCAGCCACACTACTGAGACTGAGTTTCCCGTTGATTTTGCAATCAAAGCTTTGAGTGATTTGAATTTAAATTTTGATACTCGTTTCTCAGACTTTGATGTCATTGTCATTCGCAATTAAGATTTTTCAAAATCCTTTTGATACCGACATTGAAACCCTAGCCCAGAACTTCAAATGAAAATTATGGATTTACAGTGCGGTGATATAATTAAGAACAAATATCAAAACTCATCTTTGTTGGAATCTTATAAGAGTCTTCCACTGGCACAATTTAATAATTTGCATAAATTTGCTCGTGGGCTGTTTTCTGTTATTGGTAGTAGTTACTTGTGTGAGACAACATTCTCCAAAATGAAGTACGTAATAGTATATTACGTATTGAGGGCTGTAAAAAGTATATTACGCACGAATGGAAAACTTGTGCACGCGCCGCGTAGCGGCGTGTGCGGTAATTACATGAGTGCGTAATTGCTATACAACACGCAATACGTACTATTCTTGTTCTGCGACTCTTACATACAATTAATTATAATTTATAAAGTATCTATTTGAACTTCAAATAATGACAATGTCTCTGTGAAATATTTAAAACACAAGAAGATAAATGTCACGATTTGAGTGGTTCAAGGCTAACTTAATTGTTATACTAGGAATCATAACGCACAGTTGTGCGTTTTTATCTTTTACGCACAGTTGTGCGTAAGAATGGATTTACTTATAGAGTGAACTGTACGTAAAACATTGTTTTTCCACTACTAACCTATAACATCGCCATTATTGACCGATTATTAACGCTAGAAATCGTTTTTCTCCACCTTATAAGTCATTGTGGACCATGGTCAATAATAAGCCATTGAAATCCATTATTGACCGATCTTTGACCTTAACCGAATTTTGTTTGAACGCAGGTAACTTGATTTTTTAATTCTAGAACATCAATTCATTGTGGTTAGGCAACCAGATAATTATCAATACATATTAGATTACTTGATATTGTAAAATATCGATACAATCAACATTTTTTCTGCTTCCATCGTTAATTCGGGAGGTGTATTTTTTAAAAAAACGCAAAACTCGTGAAATCTGATGACACAAATGAACACAAATTGACATTGACAAAGCCACCTGACAAAACCACAAAATATTTTGCCAATTCCAAAGCGCAGGTAACTTGATTAAAAAATATACTTATACCTACCTATAATTTTTTATAATTATTAATACTATAAAGATAAATGTCATATAAAAGTTTGTAGTAGTGGAAAAAATAATATATTAACCACGGTTTAGACAGCTTATTATAGCCCTCGCGTCTTAAATCCCTCGTCGCTTCGCTCCTCGTGATTTGAACTCGCCGCTCGGGCAATAATGATGGCTGTCTAAACCTTGGTTAATAATATACTATTACTATTATAGGAGTAGAAAAATTATGTTTACAGATCTAAGTTAACCGATGAGCATCTTAAATCTCTTTTAATAATTGGTACAAGTAAAATAGGTTCACAACTACAAACTATTGTTAGTGGAAACTCACAATTACATAAATCTCATAGGTATTTTATATGTTATAATGTTCATAATGTTAGTTGAATTCATTTCAATTATTTGTTAGTATAATGCTTAAGTTAAATTTTAAATATACTTGTCATCAGGCTTTACCTAGCAAGTAAATAAAACCAAGTTATTGTCATTCTGTGTTTTTTTTTATCCGACTTATCACAACAACAATAACAACAATAAGCCATTAGCTGTCGCGGGCCGGATTGATGACACTGGTTTGGAGACCCCTGCTCTAAATGAAAAAAATGTTTTGCCGTGTGCGAAGTAAAAACTAGCAACTACTATTATAACTATAATACGAAACAAGTCTACTGTGCTGAGTGACATGAAATGTTAATGGGTAGAGGTATTTGATTAAAATTTTAAAAGCGGTTCTTGCAGACAACAAAACTTTAAAAATGCAATACCTTGGAGTGACAGCTTCGTACCTCAAAATCGAAATTTGCTTATGTCCTATGCTATACCATATTTTCTAGGAATGAACCCTTCGAGCCAGTATACATATAACAATGAAATTTTCAGCTCCGGGACATTCATGTGTCCAGGAGATAGATTCCGTACATATCTGCATTGAGAGAGTTTTAGACAAAGTTGAATATTTTTCACCATTATCACTACTACAAATTCTCCTAAAGGTTAATTCTGCTAAACCCTATAAGATTATACAGATGCGCATAGAAAACTCTAAACATTATAATATAAGCACCTCTGCTTCTAATCATAATTCTCATTCATCTTTCAAAAGTAAAAGCTCTAAAATTTACCACCGAGATGAAGTATAAAAAATCACACCAATTATTGTGGTAAAGTGGAAGACAGTTTCAATAAGATCATTGCAAAGAACCAGATCAGTTGTAATAATTATTAAGACTTCACAAGATGTAAATGGAAAAAAACTCGGAGAAAAAAATCAGAGACACTGAAAGTATATACCCATGTATTCCGTACATAGACAAGGAGTACTTTGAAGCAATATTTTAAAATGATATGAAAACAAGTTTTCTTGTTTATTTTACTAATTTTTCCTGATAATTTTATTTAATAAGTACTCAGATTTATTTCTTTTTATAAATTTAATATTTTGGTCTAGTTAAAAAATAGTTATTTTTGTATTAAGTGCGTGAAGTGAGTGTTTTTTTAATGGCATATGAGAGTGTCAATTTTTTGCCGAGACCGCAGGTCGAGGCGAAAAATTCTCTCGAATGTGCCATTAAAACACGAATTTCACAAACGAAATACAAACAACATTTTTTGTACAACTGAAAGTTTGAATTAATCGGTAAAATTGTATATTATAATAAAAATTTTACCATATAATTTCACTTGGGCTTAACCTGTGTCACTAAACAAATGATCCCGGCAGCCGAACGGAGCCGAATGCAGTCACTCGCGTCTACAGCTCGATACGCTGGCTTTTATTCTACGGTTACTAGATTAACCAAAGTCTGTAAGCAATTCAGTGGAGCTGTGGATATAGCATCTGGGTTTGGTGCCATAGGTCCCGGGATCGATTCCCGTTCCGGGCACTTTTTCTTTATGACTTTTTTTTAGTTTTTTTTTATCTCTTTTATTTTTTTTTAAGTAGATCCACTCAAAAAGGGCTGGTAAATAATTGGCCGGTGAACTTGAAAAAGGCGAATTGAAACAAAAAAGGTGGATTAGATGCCGTGTTAGCGCTGTTTAACCAATATAAGTCTATAATTATTACAATTTTTTTATATCTACCATATACCGAATTGCAACCAAAAAGGTGGATTAGATGCCGTGTTAGCGCCTGTTTAACCAATAAAGTCTATAATTATTAGTTACAGCATTATGTGCGCATGCGGAAGCCAGGAAGCCAGGAAGCCAAACTGATATTCCTGTCTGTAGACGCGAGTGACTGCATTCGGCTCCGTTCGGCTGCCGGGATCATTTGTTTAGTGACACAGGTTAAGCCCAAGTTATAATTTCACATAATCAAGTTAACAGCCCTGTCGTTACTATAGAAATGGTTTGTTGGCACGTTGCTTGTTTTGTTGTCATACGTTGATAGCTGTTCATATTTATTGCAATTTTTTAAATAAATAGTATAAGTACTTAAAATGGATGTAGATTACGATAGTGATAGCGAGATTCCTTCAGATATAGCCGATATAGCAAATTCGGCTATAGCTAACATGTTACCGGCGAAATCAAAATTTATATACGAGAAAAATTATAACCAATTCCGTGAATGGTGCGGCAAGAAAAATATACAAAAAGTGTCTGAAAAGGTACTTATATGCTATTTTGAGGAGAAATCAAAAACTGTAAAACCTTCTACTTTATGGAGTGTCTACTCAATGTTGAAGAGTACATTGAATGTTAAAGAAAATATTGATATAAAGAAGTTTTCAAAATTGGTGCCTTTTATTAAGAACAAAAACGTCGGATACCGAGGGAAGAAATCTAAAGTTTTATCGAGAGACGATATTAATAAATTCATTCAAGAAGCTGATGATGAAACAAATTTACTTTATAAGGTACAGATGATCAAAATTTTATATTATTTCAGTAATTTCAATATTTTTTTAATTGTAGGTTGCGTTAATTTTGGGAATCAGCGGTGCTTGTCGCCGTGAAGAATTATTGAAGGTAACTATTGATGACATTGAAGATACCGGGTCTATATTGATTGTTAAAATACCGGATACAAAGACCTATTGCCCAAGAATGTTTACCGTTTCAAATTCTGATTATATTGAGATATATCGCAAGTATAGAGTACTAAGGCCGTCCCATACACACAAAAAGAGATTATTTTTAAAATATTCAAGAGAAAAATGTGTTGACCAACATGTGGGAATAAATAAAATAGGGGAAATTCCTAGCTTGATTGCAAAATGGCTGGGAAAAGAATTGCATAAGAGCTACACAGGTCACTGTTTTAGGAGGAGTTCTGCAACTCTCTTAGCCAATGCAGGGGGTAACATGACATCTATAAAACGCCACGGTGGTTGGAAATCTGCCGCCATAGCAGAAGGATATATAGAAGATAGTTTGAGTAATAAAATTGATATTTCTAATAAATTAAATTGTTCCTCTACTTCCAAACAAATCAATATAACTGATACAATTGTGGACTCAACTTTTCAAGGAATATCTAGCGTTTCTGATCAGCAGCAAGGTGGACTAGCTTCGGGAATTAATATTGGAAGCAATTGTTCGAACTTCACCATCAATTATTATTGTAACAAATGAGATTTTTTGGTAGTTGGTAATTAATTAGTAAATTTGTACAAAAAAATTCAATACATTTTTTAAAAAGTAATGTTTTATCGTTTTTTTTGTAAATCATTTTTCCAGTTAAAAAAAGTCTTTTTTTCACCGCGAAAAAAAGTCTTTTTTTCACTGTTAAAAAAACAAAAGGTTTACGTATCGATAGCGATGAAAAAATGTCAACTTTTTTTGACAGTTGTACAAAAAAGATATTTTTGTTACAAAGCTGTATGTTGCCAGTTTTTCGAAATAAAAAAGTTTTGTGAGATAACAAAGTTGTATGTGTTTCTTTCAGTAGGTACCCAAGAAAATACGATCTTATAACTTTTTTTTTATAAAATTAGAATAACAGGTACATCAATTTTATTTATTAATAATTGCACTAACATTTTTTGCAGTGTGACATATATCAAAATATTCGTTTTGCTATAACTCAAAACTAACATTAATGTGCATACAACAGTGTTTGGGACACACGTCATATTTCTGTCGTGACCCAGTACAAAGTTAAAGTAAAAGCGTGGAACGGTAAATCCTTCACGTAAAAGTGGGTAAAAGTAATTAAAAGTAAAGTAAAGTAGAGTGTCACGCTGATTTCGACAGAGTTAGGTTGCGCTCCGTGGAACGGTAAATCCTTCACGTAAAAGTGGTTAAAAGTAATTAAAAGTAATAAAGTATAGTGTCACGCTGATCTCGACAGAGTTAGGTTGCGCTCCGTCGAACGGTAAATCCTTCACGTAAAAGTGGTTAAAAGTAATTACAAGTAATAAAGTATAGTGTCACGCTGATTTCGACAGAGTTAGGTTGCGCTCCGTGGAACGGTAAATCCTTCACGTAAAAGTGGTTAAAAGTAATTAAAAGTAATAAAGTATAGTGTCACGCTGATTTTGACAGAGCTAGGTTGCGCTCCGTGATACGGTAAATCCTTCACGTAAAAGTGGTTAAAAGTATTTTAAAGTAGTTAAGTGGTTGTTTGACGCGTCTAAGTTAGAAATGTGTTAGTATGCCATACCCATGCTAGGGTATAAAATGATGAAGTGATTGATCTGTTAATAAATAATAATGCAATAAAAAAGAAATTTTATTTTCCAAGTAAAGCAAAGTTTGAACCAGTCGACTTGTGTAGATACAGGTTAAAGTTTTTTGTGTCCTTCATTGTTACAAACGTGTTCACACAAACAGTATAACTCTAAGGTGAGGAAATGTCCATTTAGTGCCAAAAATAAGCCTTTTCTACATGTTTGAAAATATATCCGCGTAACTAACCTAAACTGCATGGCCAATTCAGGTTAGAACATTTTGTCAAAGGCGTACGATACATGAGTAAACCTTAAAATTACATTTTTGTTTATTCCGTCTCACATTTTAAGACAAAAAAACAGGTTTTAATTAAGTAGAAAAGGGTTATCAAAAAGTCTCGGCAATTTGGTATCAATAAATCCTTTTTTTTTAATAAATTTTACAAAACGTGACCACCTTGTAAAAGTTGCTTGTCTAAAAAGGTTTGCAACAATATTTCCAATTTTGTTTTCCTGCGCTCAGTGTAACGCGTCAAAATGATGTCAATAGGTATTTTGAACTATTTTCGGGGGTAATAGCAGAAGTGTATTAAAGTTACCGCTAACTTTGGATGGAAGCGTTTTTTTATATTTACATTTAAATTGCTTTTATTGTTGTATTTAAAGTCCAGTTAACTTTAAGAACAGTTTTTTTATTTCGCATTATTGCATTATTTACAATAATATTTAATTTATTTTCACAAGCGTAAGCTTTAAACGGTATGGTGTATAATAACAGTAATAAGTAATACCACATTTATACGTTCGATACAGAAAAGTGTCAATAAGAATATAAAATTTACTTTCGGGGGTAATTCAAGCTTGTTATACTAATTCCACTCGTTCTTCGAACTCGTGGAATTATAAATAACAAACTTTCATGAAAATTATCGGTAATTTTTAAGCACGAGCGGTATTTAGGGAGAATATTTCTAGAATGAAATATAATTTTTTCTTTGTCTATTTGTTCATTAAGTGCATGACCAAATCGGTTCATTTTGACTTTTTTAATAATAACAATACAAACAAACAGGTATCTACGATACAGTATTTCGCCCGACCAAACCTGACTGTTGTCAAACTGCTTTACAATGCTGCACCTAAGGCAACTCTTCTTGAATAATTGACGAATAATATGTAAAGCCTTTGATGGCTCAAGTGTTAAGGAGTTGCGTTTCGCCAGGACGACCCGGGTTCAAACCTGGGTTGGGGTTTTTTTTTTTTTTTAGGTAAATAATATTTATATTTTTTCATTTATGCCATAATTATATCTTTGTCGTTATCTGTTGAGAGGGTTTGTTTTTCAAAAGCAATGAATTTCCCGAAGGGAACTCATAACAATAACGATCACGTTCGCAGTAAAAAGGTAAAAAAAAAACTGTCTCGTCAAATAGGTTCGATTGTTGTGTGTTGGATATACAACGTTGTCTAGGCAACGTTGTATATCCGCTGATATTTTTTTATTTTTAACGTTTCTTATGGGAAAATTTATACATGAGTGAAATATTCGACATAATATTATTTCTTCAAATAGATCGAAAGAAATCCTCCATTTTTCTTAAATTGACTGAGATTTAACTGGAAGGTAGAAAAGACGCAAAGTCAAAGCCTTAAATTGATTTCTATACAGGGTGTTACTTTATGATAGGTCATAATTCCAAGGAAGCGTTCCTAAACCAAATTCAAGTAGAAAAGTCCATATAAACATGTGTCCTAAAAGGTCTGGTTTTCAAGATATAGGGTGTCAAAAGTTTAAAAAAAAATCGGTGTTTCATTAATATCTCAAAGATCCCTTTGCCAATTTTGGTGAAATTTGGCGGTGTTGTTCGTTGTGATAAGGCGCTAAGTTGGCATTTACTAGATAATAATTATGAGTTTCAGTAGCGTCCCGGGGGGCAGTCTCACGAATATTATTGACAAAAAAAATGTACGCCACTGACTTGTTTAAAAATTTTATATTGTTTTTGGGTTAATCAACTAAAAATACAACTTTTTTGTCTCTTGATATTTTTTCGCATCTTACTTCGTTTTCGAGAAAAAAAAACTTTTCGACATGCAATGAAGTGGCTTTTATGTCAGTCAATTTTTTATTTTTGTTGTGCAATTTTTGAAGCATATTTTGTGCATACAGGTTATCCCAAAAACAAGTTATAACGGTTTACTTTATTTTTTTAAATGGATACCCCTATTTTAAATAATCTTTTTTAGCTCAGCATACTATTCTAAACATACTTCATGAAATATGTCATAATAACATGATTAAATTCAGCCGTTTGCGAGAAAACTGCGTTTCAACTTAAAACAACAACACACTCTTTATTAGCGGAAAGAAAAGAAAATTCAAAAGAAACTAAAAGTCAGTTTTTCAAATGTTGGAAATGACCTCCACCAACAATCTGGCAGTACCCGAGACGATCTTCAAATTCTTGCAGAACGTTATAAACGACGTAAAGTTCTATCAATCTTATTTCGCCTCTTATTCTGTTCTTTACATATTAAAAATTTTGTTTGGTCGGTTAACATATACCTTAGACTTAAGATAACCACACAAAAATGGTAATGGGTCAGAGCTCCGTCTTGCTGATACCACAAAAAATTGCTCGGTGCATCAGGATCTACTGGATTAGAATATAATGTAGCAAGGCACGGCACTAGATCATTTCCTAAAAATTGTAAATATGTTTCACCTGCCCAATTTCCGTCGATAAAAAAGGGTCTCAATAGTGAGTGACCTTTATGAACAATGTCCAACCAAACATCAACTTCTTGAGAATATTGGGTGTGACAGTCCATAATTCAGCGTGGATTTTCTGTAGCCCAATACACTTCCATTACACTTCCATTCAAACAAAACGTTACCTCATCCGAAAATACAATTTGTTTCGAAAACTGTGGATGAATATTGAACATATTCATCATTATCTCGCAAAATTGGACTTTTCTGTCTGGGTCATCTTCATTGAGTTCATGAACCAATTGGACTTTGTAAGGATGGAATTTATTTTTGTCTAAGTACTTTAGAACGGATGTTTTGCAGATATGATTTTCCAAAGCAATAGTTCTACTCGCCTTATGGTGGTCTTTTTGAACCGACAATAACATTTTTAATTGTGTATCTTCTAATATCGCAGGTCGACCTTCCGTATAATTGTCCTTAACGTGACCTAAATCTCTACATTTTTTTCTATTTTACTGGCAGTAGATCAAGATATCGGTTCTCTGCGAGGATACTTGTTATTAAAGAGTTCGCAAAGTTCCATTTGTGTGCGCATTCTATCTCAATAACCAATCATTATTAATATTTCTATTCGCTCTCTTTAACTTAACCGAACAACTTTTTAAAATTACAAGATTATCAAAATAACTTTTGCCAGACACTTTGACTTGAGGCACAACTACTTAAATCAGGGGACAACTGTCACTATTAGTGTGACAACATAACAACCAAAGGCTTTATTTACAACAGTGTTCATGATTTAAGTATTAATAAAAAAACTATCTGTTAAAATCCGAATATCGATTTTCTCGCAGACAGCTGAATTTAAGTATGTGACATATTTAATGAAATATGTTTAGAATTTTATGCAGAATCCAAAAAAATATTATAAAATAGGGGTATTGGGACAATCTGTCTACATAAAATAAGCTTCAAAAAATGCAGAACAAAAATAAAAATTGACGAGTCCGAACGTTTTTTCGAGAAAAACACATGAATCTTAAATGAATTTGTTCCAACCTTTACGTTTTCACTGTATATATGCATCACTGATCATGAGTCTTTTAAGCATATAACGTCGAATAAATATAATAGGTGTGATATTATGTTATATATGAATTTATGCAATTTAATATTTAAAAAAACAAAGATAACGATGGTAGCGAAAAAACGAAACGTTGGATTAAAAATTGAATTAAATCCTCTTAGGCCAATAGAGGAGAAAAAGTGGCAAGGAAAATGTAAAATTTATTTTGAAATATTTCTTCAAATAGAATCAGATAATTTTGTGGAGGAAGACTTGATTGTTTTATTTGCATTACCCAAACTTCACTGCAAGTATGGACTATTTTTTCAATTAGAAAATAATAAGAACAAAATTGCAAAAATTCTGTTTTGCCAGGAAGTACTCGGGATTTTTTAAAATTAAAAATATGACGTCGCAGGATTCAGCAATGCTCAACTTTTTTCTAATTTAATCATCTCTGTATGCCCTATGGTTTACAAGATCCCCCATTCCTTCATTCTTATCAGGGACACCCTGTATATATTTCGCAAGGTTCTTACTTCATGTCGCAGATCTTAAATAAAAATTGAGATGTAGGTATAATTAATATATAAAATGAAACCTAACTACGCCTCCTAAAAAGTCTATTCAGTTACAAAAAGTTTAGACCGCTTAAACAAACAAGATTACTGCCCTCGCATCCCAATCACAGGCACACACAAACTTTCCCCATTATTAAATTACAAGTAACTCGGCAGTGGCTTTCCAACACAAAGACAATAACTTTTACTTTGTCCTATTCCTTACAAACTGCACCCCATTTTACCGATAACGCCATTCCACTCCAAGGGTGGATTCAAGGGTAGATAGTCGCGACGGCAGAGGAGTCTGGCGACCAGGGGCTGGATCGAAATAAGTAGCAGGGAAGTGTGCATGAAGGAATGTTTGCTTCATTCGGTGATATTTCTGTGGTTTTTACCGTATCAGTGATATAAAGAGATTTTACCTAAAATATTTTTTAATATATTTTCTCGTGATAATAGACACTTATGATAGTATACGCGATACCTAAATTTGTATCTTATAAGGTGCATGATATGCTTTAATTTAATTGTAGTTAGGTAATTATTTTTAAACCCGTTGGACATTCCAAAAAATTGAGGGTAATGCACGCAACGACATGGAAAACCAAGTTGAAACTGAGGTAAAAAGTGATCTTATATCTTATTCAATATATTTTAATTTTAATTTCATTAATTTTTATTTTAAAATGTGTATTTTTGTCATTGGACGAACAAATTAAATTAAAACACAATGGTCGGCTGACCCCTAAAATGTTGAATTTAAGTAACACGGGAGAGAGCCAAGGGAAGTAAAACGTCATTTTCAGAAAAATGGTATTAAAATAATATAAGGTATATGGGTAGTGAAAGAATATACAGAGTGGCAAAAAAGTCCCGCATAATGCCTGTAACTTTTGAATTACCTCGTATACGAAATAGTGACCTTTATGAAAGTTGTATTTCAAATTTTTATTTATTTAAAATTATAACAAACTTTATAATAACAGAATAAGCAGCCTAGAAAATTGAACAACTCAACATCGGAATAATAAACAAGTGAAACCTATTCAGTCGATCAGGTGTTCAAAATGACTTTTTCTGCTAAGCAGAGCGCCAGTCGATCCCTGAACCCGTCTACAACGTTTAAAAGGAAGTCCTCTGGAATGGCCCGAATTTTAGCACTAATTCTGACTTTGAAAGATTCTAAGTCATCTGGACGGTTAACGTAGACTTTGTTCTTTAAGTGTCCCCACAAAAAGAAGTCGAGCGGGGTTAAGTCCGGGGATCGCGCTGGCCAGTCAATAGCACCTCTTCTGCCTATCCAACATCCTGGAAATTCTTCGCTTATGTATTGTCTAACATTTGCCGCATAATGCGCAGGTGTTCCATTCTGCTGGAACCATACCTGTTCGTTTACGCCATTACTTACACTCGGTAAAACCATTCTGCAAGAAGGAATTATGTGATTCCTGAGAAGCTCTAGATATTTTTATGAAAAAAGGTTCCGCATTATGTCTACCAACTATGCCCGCCCAAACATGAACTTTTTCGGGCCTCTAAGTATGACCTTCCTGGAACCAGTTAGTATTCTCAGCAGACCCATAAGGATAATTGTGTCTATTAACAATGCCATTTAAATGGATAGTAGCTTCATCCGAGAAAATGATATTTGTTGCGAAGTTATTATCGTTATTGCATCTTTTCATCATCAGCTCACAAAATTCAGCTCTTCTATCAAAATCGTCCTTATTTAACTCGTTTCACTCTGAGAGACACATTAAAATCCATTGTAATTGGCCTGGATGATTGTGTCGGATTTTCATGTATTGAGAGCATGATATTCAAAGCTTTGTCTCCCTCTGTTGCTGTTTTAGGTCGACCTGATCTAGCGGCTTCCCTAACACTGCCTGTTTCTCGAAATCTCATTACCACTTGACACACCGTTGACTGATTTATTGGAGGCCTATTTGGATATAAGTCATTGAAAAGTTGACAAACTTGATCTTGCGATCTCTTCATGTTTCCGTAACCGCTCATTATTAAAATTTCAACTCGTTGTTTCTCATTCAGATGAACCATAGTGTAAACAAATTAGAAATCAGACAACAGAAAATTAAACAGGAACTCCAAATTGACACCTCTTAGGTCGCTGTCATGAAAACACCTTGACTCAACTGGTGGGTATTAGGTAGGAATAATTATAATTAGGAAATTTTTCATTTTCGAGCTGTCATTATCTCGGGAACGCTTGCAAATAGGTGAAAATTTGAAATACAAAAAATTCAGAGTTTCCCCAGTAGAATCCAAATATGCAATCATATGCAGGGTGTTCCGTTTAAAAAAAGTAAGTTAGTCTCTATGGCAACCAAGCCAGAAATGACAGAAAAAATTCATGCAGGTATAAATGTGGGGAATAATTTACTGAACAACTTTCATAGAGGTCACTTTTTCGTATAGGTATAGGTAGTTTAACAGTTACAGGCATTATACGCGACTTTTTCGCCACTCTGTATATATATATTAGATCTGTTTTGTTGGTCAATCATTATATTTTCAAAGAAAAAAGGAAAAATCAAAATCCGTAATGCGAACTGTTGCGGGCTCTCCAAAAGCAGGATTTTCCAAAGAGCATAATAATATACCCACAGTCAACTAAAACTTGATTTTGTTTAGTAAACAAAGCATTTACCTATTCGATTCGATTGTCACCATTGACGTGTTATTATGTCAATGATTGTCAGTTGTCACCCACATATCTGTGTCAAATGAGCGATGACTATCGTGTCTAAAGCGCGTTAAAACGTATTCTCGTTATTCGATTACCAAGAGTCACTGTCAAGCTTGTTACAATAATTATTGGCAAATAGGTACTTCATAGAAAACATATTCTAAACAAATCTGCAAAAAACATTGAATTTTATGCCGTAATTACACCTTCTTGTCGCCATTTTGCTAAATCCAAATTCGCTGAATAGAATTAATTTAACGGACTTGAAAAACTCCAATTTTTTTTTCATGGTAGTTAATTTAAAGTTAAGGGGTCTATAGACACGCGTACAACTATTAATACATGTACAGGGACATTTTTTTAAGTGTCTCACCCGTTTGGCGGGTGGTACAAAGTGAATCTGATTTTTAGTCTTCACATAGCGAAAAAAGTCATTTTTGAATGCTCTAAATATTGTATATTGCTCCGGTGCTGTATGTAGCGTGTCTTCGCAAGTTCTTATAGTAAAGTTTACATTATATCGTTGACCTTTATTGTAACGAATCAAATACCTAACTAAAACCCATTATGTAGGTCCTTCAAACCGCAATAAATGGGTGCAGGGCCGGTTTGGCGATTCGATTTCAAAAACCTATAGTTGTTGATATTTATTTTCAGCCGTTTCGGAAATACGGGGGTTCTTAAATTGCCTTTATCGATTTTGTCATTTAAGTATCTCACCCCTTTAATAAATAGACCTTTTAAGCTTAACTTAACTAATAAAATAAATAAATTAATAAAAATGGGGTTTTAATTAAATTAAAAATGAAAAACAGCCAGATTTATAGAGTAGGTTTTCCAGGAAAAATTCAACGAAAAATGAGGTGTACGAGTTTTATATTGAAAAGTCCTTTGAAAGGTGATTGTATAATTTAACTAACCTCTATTGAAAGGCTGCCCTTAAGTAGGATGCCATGCTTTGATCTTTAGCGAGGAATTCAAAGCGTTGGCATATCGGTGCTTTTTGATTTATTAGTGTTTTTCTACTAATATGGTATTACTAGAATATGGCGCCTTATCTATTTAATTAATACAAATACAGGGTTGTCGTTTTGTATGGAAACGGTCTCATATTTCAGAACCGAAACAAAATATATAATTTTCATTAGTAGGTACCTTGTTAACCGATAAAAACACGGTATTTCAAAAATAACAACAAGGTATGCTTTAAGATGAAAAGCTCAGGCGGCTTTATATAGAGTCGGAAAAACCGGCGAGTCCCTAGTTCAGGTCAAGCGCAGCATTCATTACCCCAATATTCCCTCTGCAATCAGACCAGTGCCCCATGACATCTCATTACTCTCACTTAATCAGCCAAGCTAAATTAAGTGATCTTGTTCATGGTTTCGACCGTCCGAAGACAAAAGCAGAACTTCTTGGATCCCGTCTGCAGCAATGGAACGCTTTAGGAAAAGGAGAAGAGTTAAGGTATCCATATACAAGAAAAGATATGCAACATTAAAATTATTTTTTGCAATGGAAGATGAATTGGTGTATTCTCACGATATACCAGGTTTAATGACAGAACTTAGCTTGCCATATACACCAGATCAACGGCGGCTATTTATAGATTCGTTTAAAATAAGTTTAAAAGCTGTTTTATGTTTTAATGGCCACGAATATCCATTAGTTCCTATAGGTCACTCGGCAAATATGAAAGAGACATATGCCAATCTTAAGACATTACTGAGGTGTATAAAGTACGAAGACCACAAATGGAATATACGTGCAGATTTAAAAGTGGAACTATTATTGTATATACAAAACACTGCTGCTTTTGTGTGAGTGGGATAGCCGTGGAAAAGATAAACATCATAAAACTGGCCTCTATGCTAATCAACTGAGCTTGGTAAAAATGTAGCACGAGAAGCATTAATTTAGAAGGAAAAGATTTATTTACCCCAACTTCACATTAAGCTAGGCCACATCAAAAATTTTGTTAAGGCACTGAATAAAGAAAGGAGATGCTTTCCTACAAAAGAAATTTCAACGTATCAGTAAGGCAAAGATTAAAGAGGGCACTTTTGTTGAACCGCAAATTACACAACTGTTTCAAGATGACAACTTTAAATAATACTGAAAGACGAGCATTGAATGCGTTTAAAAACGTTTGCAACAATTTTCTTGGGAACAATACAGCAGAGAACTACTAGGAACACTTGAAAGAACTACTCTCTGCTTACCACATTTCGGGATGTCGCTCAAACTCCATTTTCTCTGAAAAAAGGTTTGAAAATTTTGAGAGTGAATTTACACAACCGCCAGCGCTACCTACAGATCAATGGATAGAACTGGTAGACGGAGACGCTGTAGAGTGTACAGGAACCCATTAGTGAAGTATAAAATTATAATAACCCACTCGGTAATAAAATATAAAAGAGAGATTACAAACAAACAGGCTTTCTGCTTAAAAAAAAACAGTTGTCTTAAACCATGCTGATTTAAACCCGCCAATCCTGATTTTTAGTACACCAATATTGTCAAATTTAAACAATAGGAGTAAAAGGTATATATACAGGGTGTCCGAAAAATACGTGTACAACGTTTGACGACAGACTCCTGACGTCAAAATAGGTCGATCTAAGCCCACTTAGTTATATCCAAAATTGTCTCGTTTAGTCGGTAAAGGGCGTCAAAAATTTGTAAAAATATTGGTATTTCCTAAATTACGTGAAAACCTGCTAATCGATTTCAATGATTTTTAGTATGTAGACTAATACTATAAAATGACGTTTTTTAGTAGTATAGTCACCGGCTGTAAATAAGTGGAAGTGTTATAAAAGTGATATAATACGTGAACGCTTCTCCTAATTTTTTATATCAACGGCGTTATGACAACCCAGATATTTTTGTCAAGTGACTAGATGTATTTGGAAGCTATTTTACCTCTTCAATATTTCTCGTTGAATAAGCTGTTTTGCCAGAAAAAAAATATTTACAATTACCTGCATACATCAATTATTAACATAAGTAATAAAATTAAAATAAAATTACCTGTAACAATAATAATTTTTTTAGTGACCTTGATGCTATGGCATTTAATAATTTGACAATTATTGAGAAATTGTCACCAGTCTATGAAATTGACTAAAGTATACAATCAACATTCTAGAATTACAAGTTGATTTTACCATTAAACATGGAAAATTATACGAACTCTGAGAAGGTTGATATGCTCCTGGTATACGGATTTTGTCAAGGAAATGGGCATCAGAGTGTTAGGGTTTACATAGAGAGATTTCCTAACCGTCGAATACCAAACCACCAAACATTTGCCAATATCGAGCGTCATCTTCGGAAAACGGGCAGCTTTGAGAAAAAATTTGAAGGCAAGGGTCGTATGCGAACAACTCGAACTGTCAAAACAGAAGAGAACATTCTGGAAAGTGTTGAAGAAGAACCAAGTACCAGTACCCGTCGCTTAGAACGTGAGTTACATGTTCCTAAAACGATTGTCAATGAGGTTTTAAAAGAACAGTTGTTACATCCATATCACGTGCAAAAAGTCCAGGAACTTTTACCGACTGATCCCCCCATGCGGCTTACATTTTGTCAATTTATTAGAAACAAAAGAATCCGTGATCCAAATTTTTGTACAAAAATATTGTTTACTGACGGGGCGTGCTTTACAAGATCTGGAGTAACCAATCTGCACAACGAACATATTTATTCCGATGAAAATTCCCATGCCATTAAAGTTGCACATCAATCACATCATCGGCATCAATTTAAATTAAATATTTGGGCAGGTATTATTGATCGCTACCTTATTGGTCCTATTGTTATTCCAGACAGGTTAGATGGAAATATTTATTTAAATTTTTTGCAAGACACATTCCCAATTTGCCCCTTTTATTTCAGAGGGAAATGTGGTATATGCATGATGGTGCCCCGCCCCATTTTCCGTTGCCGTTCGGCAATACTTACACCATCAATATCCCAACCGATGGATTGGAAGGGGCAATGATGCACCAGTAAAATAGCCACCACGTTCTCCGGGATTAAATATGTGTGACTTCTTTTTGTGGGGCGCTATTAAAACAGAAGTTTACAAGACTCCGGTAAACACACGCCATGATTTAGTGACGCGGATTTTAAATGCAGGCGACCATTTCAATAATCCCGAGACATTAAATAGGGTCCAATATCATTCTTTAAGGAGTGTTAATAAGTGTATTCAGCAAGATGGCGGTCATTTTACACATTTGCTTAAGTAATGTTTTCGTTTTACTTAGTTTCTTACAATAGTTTTAATACATACTTCCAACTTTGTTGTACTTTGTTTTATTATTACTGTTAATAATTGATGTATGGAGGTAATTGTAAATATTTTTTTTCTGGCAAAACAGCTCATCCAACGAAAAATATTGAAGAGGTAAAATAGCTTCCAGATACATCCAGTCATTCGACAAAACTATCTGGGTTGTCATAACGCCGTTGATATAAAAAATCAGGAGAAACGTTGACGTATTATATCACTTTTATAACACTTCCACTTATTTACAGCCGGTGACTATACCACTAGAAAACGTCATTTTATAGTATTAGTCTACACTCTACATACTAAAAATCGTTGTACACGTATTTTCCGGACACTCTGTATATCGGCTTTTGTCCGATGCCTACTTTCCACGTCGTTCGGTCTGTCCATTGGTCCTCTCGGAGATCCCTGTAGCTCATTGCCTTTATCACTTCTTCCTTCCGGATTTTCTTTGGTCTTCCTAGTCTTCTTCGGTTTGGTGGTGTCAATTTCATTATTTTTTTTTGGTACTCTTGTGTTGTCCATTCTTTGCACATGTCCGTAGCATATTCTTTTGTGTTCTATGTCCATCATTAGATTACCATCTAAGCCCATTAGTTGTTCTGTTTCCTCGTTTCTAATTTTTCCTCTGCGGGTTATTCCCAGTGATCTTCTAAAGACGTCCATTTCCACAGCTTCAATCTTCCTTTTGTTATTTACCGTTAGGCGCCATGCTTCGTAAATATTATATTTTCTCTTTTTCCTTATTTCATGGCTCCACAATATACTGTTTAAGCATCCTATAGTTCTTCTGGCTTGGGCTATTCTCCTATCACTTTCTTGATCGTCTTTTCCCTGTCAAAAATCATACCCAAACAGGTGTATTCGATGCAGGGCAAAACTATTTTATCATTTCCTAACTGAATGTTTGCAAACTCAGCTCCTATAGGAAGGTACCTTGTTTTCTGTATGTTAATTTATAAACTCCATTGTTGATATTCCTCCTGCAGCTTTCTGGCCATATATTCTAGATTGTCTTTATCACTTGCTATGATGACCTAATCGGCGAATTGTAACGTATATAGGCATACATCTCCGAGGTCCACGCCCATGCTTCCACATTTACGTTTCCACTGACTCTAGTAAGTATATCTGTGCCATATTTTATTACTGCAGCTGCGATACCTTCTCATCCTGGCGATCGTCTACTCCTCAATACTAATATTGCTTTTTTTACCTTTCTTATATCGACCTCAATATTCTCACCCTGAACAAATACATTTTCTGGTGACCCTGTCAGATATTCAGGTATGTTTTCTGTTAGCAGGCTTTCATAGTGTTCTTGCCATTTTTGCGCTGTTATTAGTTGAATATTCGTACTTTTTGTTTCTATATATTTAACCCTATTTATAAATTTCCATGTTTCTGTGCATCTCCTTCCGCCTAAGTGTTAATTTATTAATTTTCTGACATTTCTTGTCCCACATATCTCTGTTGCCGCGATAACGTTCTTCTGGTTGTTCTTTTTATATCCATGTATTTGTCTTTATTTCCTCGATGATTAGTGCTTAGCCATGTTGTATAGGCTTTCTTCTTTTCCTTTACTAGTGTCTCTATCTCATTATTCCATCATAGGTTTTTGCTTCGCTTCTGGCCCCTGAAACCCAGTGCGCGTCCTCTGCCGCTTATCTGAGACTGTTTGTAATATTTTCATAGACTTCATTAACTGGCTGGTCTTCCGTTCTACTTGCTAACTTTTCGTTTAGTCTACCTTGATCCAGTGTTCTCGTGTTTTCATGTGTTAAGCTGTCCAGATTATAGTTCTTATTTGTTAACCCTTCTTTATTTCCAGGTTGGTTTACCTGCCTTGCCTGTGTCCAGGTGTATTTATGAATATCCTTATGTTTACGCCGTTGGTTATTCGTAGCTGGTGGCTTTCGTATTGTTCGATCAGTCTCTCGTCGTTATCATTTTGGTTCATTTCTCCATGTGGTACTACAACTTTATTGTTCGTTTTCCTTCCAACTCTGTTATTTAGATCTCCAAGAAGTATAAGTTCCCTTGTGTTAGCGGTTTTAATAATCTCCTCGTTTTCTCAAAGGACTGATCTTTGTTAGCATAATAATATGTTTTATTATCGGATATCGCATAGACACTGATAACAGTGATAGGTCTCTGGTTAACGGTAATGTTAACTCCTATCAAGTTTTCATCCACGGCCTTAAAGTCAGTTATTTTTGTTTATGTTTTTTGTGAATCATGACCGACACCCCTCGCTTTGCTCCTTGATCGTTTGCCACTGCACTAAATATATGAAAATAGTTATCCACCATTTCAGTTCCGTCTCCTTTCTTTTTTGTTTCGGTTAAGACAACAATTTCTATATTTAATTCACATATTTCCTGGAAAACTTATTCCACGTTATCGGCTATACCTTGTATATTTCAAGTGCCAATATTCATTGTACATTTCCGTAGCTTGTGTCGTATTTCGTTTGTTCCATCCGAAGTTCCGAGATAGCTAGTAGGCATTTTAGTAGGGTACGTTTTTCTCAGGGATAGATTTAGAGAAAAAAGTGCCTACATAATATGTATATGTTAAACATGACTAAGGCAGATTTATTTAATTTAACAGAAATAAGCTTTTTCAGAGCAATAAATGTGGACGTGAGCGAAATACCCCTGTCTGCTAATAAAAACATCATACACATATGTCATACAAAGAGAATTTAAACCCTTTTCCTGCAATAAAAAAACAATCGTTTGCGTACACAACTAAGTTTATATCGTAGCCTGAACGGCTCTCTTTCCCCGCCAGACACCTACACCACCCCTATATCCCTTTTGTCGGGTAAACGTACGAGGGGCGACCGTCTGGGATAGGGTAAAGTAAAAGTTATTGTCTTCCAATTTAGGAATTACTGCAGCTCCTTGGAATTTGCGAAAGGATAGGGTTGTTTACTTATTTGCTGTTCATGTCTTGAATCTTGAATGAATTACTGTCTGGTTTCGGTAATCAAAAGTGATGTGTGCACGGAAATAATTACGGTGAATCTATAAATTCAAACTGTTGAAAAGTTGAAGAAAATAAGTTGGTTGGAACCTAGTTTAAAACATCAATATCTGGTGATATGTTGTCAAACGTTAAGGGGTAAACTTGGCTCCACTGTTTATTTTGGGCAAATAACGAATTTAAATTTATGGAGGCTAAGGGTAAGGGGGACAGAAGTGGACGAAGGCAGATATCAGTGGCGGCTGGTCCAAAGCACATAACAACAATTTTTTACTGAACATATTATTATTTACTGATAAGGCCTCTTTTTCAAGAGAAGCCATTATGAATTTTCATAACGAACATTTTTGGGCGGACGATAATGCTTATAAAATTAGAGAAGGTCGTTTTCAGCAACAATTTTCGGTGAATGTATGGGCAAGGATCATTGGCGACTATCTTATTGAACCATACTTTTTACCACCTCGATTGAATGGAAACTCCTATACGCAGTTTCTATCTGCAGAAATTGACGTTCTGTTAGAAGACGTACCTCTACAAATAAGAACTAATATGTTCTATATGAACTATAATGATCATGCACGACTGCGCCTCAGCTCATTTCAGTCTAGTTGCTCGTCAATACCTCGACAACACTCTTGGTAATTGCTGGATTGGACGCGCAGGTCCCCAAGGTTGGCCAGCTCGCAGTACCGACTTGAATCCTCTAGACTAGACAATTATTTATGGGATCACCTAAATCCTCTTGTAGACAAGACGCCTGTATTAGATGAAAACGACTTAAGAATTCCAATTATTGAAAGTTGCAATGCGATACGAAATAATGCAGGCATTTTTGAACGTGTAACAGAATTTTAGAATAATAATAATAGAATAATTTAGAATTAATGGTGAGACGATTGCAATTGTGCGTTTAATCAGAAGGTGGCCATTTTCAATATATGCTTTAATTAATTGCTGCATTTTTTTTGTATCAATATTTAAAAAAATGTTAATTTAAATGTTTTAATTAACTTTGAAATACATAGGTTGAAACGCATCTAGGCCATTTCAGCGTTAGTAAAGTTGTTCACTTTTGACGTGTTATTGACAAAGCAGGTAAATTAGACATCAAAACTTACCTTTACCTACTATTTTAATTAACTTTCAAATACATACGTATTTTTTTGTACATGCAATAAAGTGATTTTTATTTTTTCTCCCGACAACAAGCGAGATACGGAAAAAATTCCGGTTAGTTCAGGTTAGTTCAGATTAGATACGGAAAAATTCAGGGAACAAAAAAGTTGTATTATTAGTTGGTAAATTCGGGAAAAAATATCAACATTAGAAAAAAGTCAGTGGCGTACATTTTATTGTCAATAATATTCGTTAAGGTGCTTTCCGGGGCGCCACTGCACTTAATAAATTCAATCTAGTTAGGGCTAATTAAGCTCCTTATCATTATGAATAAACGTACCAAATTTCAATAAAAGCAGGAAAAGGATATTTAAAAAAATTATAAAACAACGTTTTTTTTTTAAAACTCTAACACCCTCTATACCAAATACGGGGCAACTCCGTACACATGTTCACATGAACTTTTTCTCTTAAAATATCATAAGGAATCATCCCCTTAAGTTAGTACCGTAATTATGAAACACCTTGTATATTACATTTTACAAATGCGTTTTGATTGAGATTGAGTCACTTTTTCTTTTACCTTAAAGTAAGGAACTGTATTGTGAATTTTACTAAACCCTTTTGCGGCTTTTATAATTTTTTATTACATGAACAGGTAATTATAAAAAATGGTTATAATGGAAAATGAGTAAAAATTACTAACATTTTTAACAGAATTTAGAAGGGTGTAATTATAGTAAGACGGCTTAACAATAAACTATTTGAATTTTTATAACACTGTATTTACAAAATATCAAAAAATATAGAAACGCTTATAAAATTTCCGCATTTACAGTCATCAAAGGGGTTATACATCTAACTCTTACTCTTATGTGTTTTAAGTTCAAACTGGTTAATTTTGTCTTTGATTTTGTGTTTTATGGTATTACGGTGCTGTTATGTGGAGTTTGGCGGATTAATTAGCATAATTGAATCTGGAAGACTTAGTTTCGAACAAAATTAAAAAAAAAAAAACAATTTTATTATACCCTGTGTAAAAGGAAATAAAAAATGTTACAAAAATATTTAATTAGTATACTGTATAACAAAGGTTGGTGGTAAGAAATCCAAATAAGATATATTATAGAATTTACGAAAAAATATTACAAATTTTACAATATCCATTAGTAAAATGTCCAAAGCTGGTTGGTAGCTTTTACAAATATTTATTATAATTATAACAATAGAAGCTAGAAAAAAAACAACAACATATTATTATATTTTTTGAACTCCTGTTTAATAATTTTTACTGTAATTATTTTTTTATTACTGTATATTTTTGTGGTAACTATTAAAAAAATTAACTTGTTTTTACTATAATTTTATAGCATTCCTTTAAACCATATAGCTGTCCTATATGGAACTATAAAATATAGTTACTTTTATTATTTTTTGGTTATTTTTACAAAGTTTTTTTTTTTCGTGTAGCCAATACAAAAAATTGGTATTAAATATAGAGACATTACACCATAGCGTGTAACAGTCGTTCACAAAACAAATTTTTATATAACGTATGTGTATGTCACATACAAATATATTAATTAGATATAAACATGAAGATATCAAGATATTCCAGCGAGTAAGTTGTACAAGATATACTATTTCTTGAACTGAGTTTAAACTTCAAATTAAGTTTAAACTGGCATTGTACAACCGGGCATTAAGCTTGTTTCATATACGCGTATTTTGCGTTTTTAATTTCGCTAAACTTGTGGTATTTCATATATTTGCGAAATTTCCAGTGATTTAAGTTTTACTAGATTGTTTTGCTTAATTCAAAAGGTAAAGTCTTATTAACTAGGAAAATGAACTACGAAGCTATTTTATACCACTGGTAACGAACACGTACAGTTTCTGTTTACATGTTAAGAAACCGACAAAAAAAGAATATATATATATATATATCAGTTGGAACTTGTGAAGTTTTGTTATGGAAGCAGCAAGGTGCATATCAATGCGTCTTAAGGATGAAAGAAAATTCAAATATTACCACAGATAGTCTATGCAAGACTTTGATGTTTTACTGGAAAAAGTATCTCCACTCATTTGTAAAGTGTATTTTTCCCGTAAATAGAGAAATGAAGTGACAAATGGTTTAGTTAGTGCAGTAAAAATGTGAGGAAATGCTTATGCTCGAGGGGCAAGTGTTCATACAGCACTAATTGACTGTCAATGGATAAAATAAAAGTATTCATAAAACTGGTTAACATTTTATTTTAACTATTAAATAACTCAGTAAATCCTTTTACTCATCAGTATTATGTTGGGCATAAATAGGGCCGGCCTTGCTTGGATTGTTTCAGCTAATCTTAAAATTAGATATTCTTCCTCGGTCAATTATTTTCCTAAAGTTGTGCCCTCGGTCACACCTTCTGTTGTACAACAAACGTGAAATTGATACCTCTTCAAGCTCAGCGTTTCTCCACAATCACCATATTTAACTCAATACTAAAACATCAGGAATAGTATATTACGTACCGAGGTGGAAAGTGTTTCATTACTGTCGAAATAGTCGGTAGTTAAACGAGGCGCGAAGGTTAACTAAATCTCGAGACGGTAATGAAAGTTTACACCGAGGTTTGTATACTATTTTATTTACAACCACTTTATCTTATTTTCAGTTAAAATTAATAAAATTATTATTAAAAGAGAAATGTCATTTTGACTTTTTCATTTAAAAATTAGACAACATTAGAATTTCAAATAACCGCAGGTGGTAAAATAATAATACACATCAAGATGGCAATATCATTTGTTGAATATGGTTTCCATGTCACTAAACAATATATTATTTTTTAAAAACATATGTAGTACCAAAAATTTCAGCTGAGGAATTTGAGTTTGCTGCTACTCCACCAGAAATTCGGGAAGCAGCAAAAATAGTAGAAGAAGATAGTCGCTACTCAAGTTAATACGGCAAAATTGATTTCAAAGCCAAGTTCAAATTTTACTAGCACTACTTTAATTTCAAATAATCATGAATTAAACTTAAAAAAAAAGAAATTCAGCAAGGTTTGAACATATCAGTGGCTGCCTACAATAATACCAATATAATAATTAATTTAAATAAGTAACATAAACCGAGTGAATTTTCTTGTAATGTCATTATAATTCGTCTAAAAAATAAACATTTATTGTCGTTAATAGTATATTACAATACAAGTACGGTAGGTACGTCTTTACCGCATGTGCGTGATGTTTAACAAAACGAGCCGAAGGCGAGTTTGGTAAATCACGCATATGCGGTAAAGACACCTACCGTAAGTGTATTGTACGATATTTTATCTACAAGCATGTTTTAGGGCACCAATATTAAAAACTCTAAAAGAGCACTGTTTTAATTTACCCCGTAGCGTAGGTGCCTCGTAAGTCGTTATCAACAATGCATTAACATCAGGTTGCTAGGGAAATAAATTATAGAAATTTAGTTGGCTTTTATATGACAGATGTAAAACTTGACAACGGAATAAACGATAATTATTTTTGTAACAATTTCGTGAAAGTGTGTTTTACGTCCTTTAAATGAAAGTCAGTAGCAGCAGTGATGATGAAATTCCGAAGGAAGTTCTGGACATTGCTAAAGCAGCTACCCCTAATTTATTGCCGGATAAATCACGGCATAGATATGAGAAGGAATATGGGCTATTCATGGACTGGTGTTCATCAAAGAAAGTTAAAGCAATAAAGCTGGATTTATAAACTCGGAAAGTTGGTGAGGTTGAAGTTATGGTCAAGTTGTGAGGTTAGATATTCCGAATTCCGAGCATAAAAATTGATTATCTCGAACTACGCGGGAAGTTTTCGAACCTTACATGAGCTTTACATGAACAACATGAACGAGTGTATAAATAGAACTGAGTGTTCCCTTTAGTTTAAATTGAACTCCTATTTCCAACACCAACTGAACCTCAACCTCGCCAACTTTTCGAGTTTATAAATCCAGCTATAGTGAAGATGTGATGCTTGCCTATTTTGTGGATAAATTTAAGGACAGTAAATCATCCTCTTTATGGAGTTATTACTCAATGCTCAGATCTACTATAAGTATCAAAAATAATGTCGACATAAGCAGGTATGCAAAACTGATGGCATATTTAAAAAGGAAGTCTGTGGGATACAAAGCTAAGAAATCAAAGGCATTCTCCAATAATGAGGCTGTAAAATTCCTTGTTACGTACGGCACCAGATGAGGAGTTTTTATTAATGAAGGTACTTAATTGCGATTTTTTTAAAGTCTACTTTTAACTAACAACTTATTTGCTTGTTTCAGGTGGTACTTATTGTGGGCATCGCTGGGGCATGTGGCCGAGTGGAGTTATGCAAAATGAAAATTGAAGATATTAAGGAATTTGAAACCCACCTTGTTGTAACTGTCCCGGATACAAAGACGAATGTAGATCGACAGTTCGTGGTTTACATGGAAGGATTTTCATCAGAAATTAATAATATTTCAATTTTCAAGAAGTATCGAGCCCTTAGACCCGATCATACTGCCCATACACGGTTATTTATTGCATATAAAAAAGGAAGATGCACTATCCAACCACTGGGTATAAATACTTTTGGAAAAATACCTTCTCAAATTGCATCATATTTAAAGTTGTCCAGTCCCAAAGAATATACGGGACATTGTTATCGAAGGACGTCAGCGACATTATTAGTAGATGCTGGCGGGGATATCATGAGTTTAAAAAGACATGGTGGATGGAAGTCCTCCAGTGTTGCGGAGGGCTATATTAAAAGTTCGGTGCAAAATAAAATAGGAATTGCAAAGCAAATAAATGGTGTAGAAGAATATGCAGAGAGAACCTCATGTTTTACTTAATCTGTAAATTTCAATTCTTGTGTCTCATCGGATAGTAAAACACTTCCTTCATCGATATCGTTTGGAAATGTTACAAATTCTACAATTAATATTAATATTTCTTAATTTATAAGTTTGGATTAGTTTAGAAATTTAAATGTGTAAGTATTTGTTATACATATAATGTTTAATAGAGTTTCTTTTAAAAATAAAAAATACACTTGAATAATATAAAAACTTGTTTTTATAGTATGTAATTACTTACAGCACTAGTGCGGTAAAGTGATACTTACCGCACTCAAATCAGTGC
The DNA here is from genome assembly GCA_963920685.1 of Polydrusus tereticollis. Lineage (NCBI taxonomy): Eukaryota > Metazoa > Arthropoda > Insecta > Coleoptera > Curculionidae > Polydrusus > Polydrusus tereticollis. The sequence continues at coordinate 25,295,339 of OY987328.1, forward strand.
GGTAAGTAGTTACTTACCGCAAGCTTGTAGATAAATTTGTGTAATGAATGAGTGTGAGCGTATTACAGTGTCTATGTTGGTGTGTTCGTATATTATTTCGAGATATCGATTTTTAATAAAATTATAAAAAAATAATAATTTTACTTTCAATCCAGGTGAAAAGTAAAAGTCAACCTTCCACCTTTCAAATATAGGTGACATGTCATTATTACATGCATGGTTGTAAATAAAAGAAAATCTATTAGGAATACAGAAAATAATAATAAATACATACCTCCTCGCTGCCCTCAATTTTGAAACGCTAGTTTTGCTCACAACTCACAATTCTAACAAAACACAATCAAAAAAACTTTTAGGACTACGCCCAAAAAAATTGATTATTGTAGAAACTACACGGACATTAAAAAGAAAGTAAGTACGTAGTACTTAACAGAAAACTTGTTTTTAGCAATTTTTAACTTCGGTCGAACCCTTTGTGGATATTTGGCAAAAGAAAAAAACGCGCCTGTTCTTATTTTCTATGAAAACAATTCATATAACTTTAAAGGAGAACACAAAAATATTGTTTGCCCGGACAATTGAAAATGGCATTAACATTGCAATACTACAACCTGTCGAATTCCGCCGATTTTAATCCATAACGGAGCCCTTTCTGCACCCTTGCACGGCGGCGGGCTCAACGACCCTTCGACTCTCCCGACCTGTCCCAACAAGGGGGGGATCGCTGAAATTCGTAACAAGTTCAATGCCCTAGGCCGAAAACGGCGCGTTGCGTTACGCATCGCCGTCACGGCGGAATATCGTCGGCGTCGGTGGTCCATCGAAACCTCCCCCTCCGTCCCGCCAGACCTGCATCCCCCGAGAACTTTTAAGTTCGCACATCATTTTGAATTGGTGTATGGGATTGAGGCTTTGCTGACAACGTATAGACGTTCAGAGAAAAAATAAAAGAAAAAAGGTTACCATAAATACTGGACACTTTTTTGGACTAAAACTAAAATATTGCAGGATATTTTTTTGACTCGAATTTTAATGAACCCTACAAAAATGTACTAATTTCTATAATTTTATATATCTTTTTGTAGTACCCATTATATTATTAATTGGTATAAAGTAGGTATACCTATAGGGTTACAAAATATACAGATATGTACAGGATGTTTCCCCATATTTTGAAAGCTTCTAGCAACTTTGATATTTGAGATAAAAAAAAAACTATGCTCAAAAATTGTAGGGATTCATCCACACAGTCAGAATTTGCTGCCAAAAGAAACAGTTGAGCATCACAGGTGCATATTTTGACTTATTGTATTTTTTTTTAAATGGAACACCCTATACAGGGTATCCAGGATAATAATGGGAAAGCATTGGAATCTTGGAAACGGTAGGAATTACAATGTTATAAATATAATATAAAAAAATGAAAAATACTTTTTCATTGCCACTTTTTAAGTTGAACAAGGCAGCCTTCACAGATTTTCAGTACGACGCCGACGTTTCGTTTTCGAAAAACATCATTAACTTTCTTTTTTTAAACACGTTTCTGGTCTTTATTTTTTTTTAAAGCCATTTGGAACTCTAAAATAGTTGATTTGTCACTTGCAATGGTTTAAACATGTCATCATCATCATTTAAAATTATTCAAGAAAAATCTCCACAGTTGGCACTGAATGCTCGCGTAACATTTATTAACAATTACAAACGGTGTTCAAACAAATGATCATGATTGTTTAAGCATAGGTAACATCGTCTAACTGTGGAACACAAAACATTGTTAAGTACATCTGGTGTAATCGTTTCAAATACTTCTAAAACCAGTTGACGTAATTCTTCCCGCGTTTGAAAATTGCTTTAGATGCACATGGTTTTTGATGAACCCCTCAGAGATAAAAGTTCAAAGGAGTAAGATCAGGCGATCGTGCAGGCCAAGAAACAGCTAAATGCGTACCTATCCAAGTATCCATCTGTCAAGAAATCTATTTGATAAAATATTCTTGGACCATTCTCGAGTTATAAGAGGGGGTCCCATCTTAGTGAAACGAAAACTTATTGATTTCTGCTAGTGGTAAGTTATTATCGAACCATTCTTTAAAATTATGCTGCAGTAAATTTCGATACCGCTCCGAATTTAGTGTTCCGTGGTAAAAAATTGGGCCCAATTATTTTTGTTCTGAAAGTTCCTGCCCACATGTTGAAACCAAAACGATGCCTAGACATATTGTACAATCATGGATTTTTTATGAACTAATAATGCGTATTTCTTCTGTTACAGCTTCCGTTGTTGGTTATCATACTTTCACCAGAAAATAAAATGTTATAGACAGAATTTTCATCATTTTGACATTGCCTAGTGTAGCAATCACAAAATGCCTTTGGCCTTACGTCGTCGCCCGGTCTAAGTCCTTGGCTGATTCGCAATTTGTACCGGTGATATATGTTCTCACGCAAAATAAAATGTGCTCTAGATTTTGACGTTCCACTTACTTTTTTAATATTTGTAACTGAAGCTGTAGGGTCTTCCGTTGCAGCTAATGCCACATCATTTTGAATTTCCTCATAACATGGTTTGTTTCTAGTAACAGCTGCTTCATGACTTAAATGACCCATACTGCAATAGGTTGGCATCCCTTCTTCCAAACATCTTTTTATTCGGCGGTAATTTTTCCGGGTAGTTATTTAAATACATTTCCTCAGCTTCTCCAGTATTTCTATGGCACAATCTGTAACACTAACATATCGTACTTTTCCTCAAAAGAGAAATGTACAACAATTTTTAAACAAATTGAAAGACCGCGTACCTTATTGGATTTTGTATTGTGACAGTAAATTGTCAGTAAAGACCAATATTTCTTTCAAAACCCACTAGGTTTATTGTTGTATGGTTGTATGATAGTATGATTTTATTTGTTCTATTTTAATAACAATCTATGATAGCCAAAAAGCTGAAAACATGTTTTAGCCATTGCAAGTGATACATCAACTATTTTAGAGTTCAAAATGGCTTCCAATAAAAAAAACACAGGACCGCATTTAAAAAAAGGAAAAGGATGATGTTTTTTCGAGAACGAAACGTCACACTGGAAATATGTGAACGCTATCTTATTCAGCTTAAAAACTGAAAATGAAAAAGTATTTTTATTCTTTTTAGATCTGTTTAAATAACGTAAAAAATAAATAAAAAATAATATAACAAAAAATCATTTTTTCTTTAAAGTATCGAATACAGTTAAAGATAGTTTAATTTTGCAAACACCATGTAAAACATATTTAAATTGTGCACCTTTTTCCTAATTTAACCAACATTGTGAGTCCTACCGTTTGCAAGATTTAAATGCTATCCCATTCTTATCTTGGACACCGTGTATACTGTATATTACTTATTTAAGAGAGCTTAAAATTGCCTTTTTAATAAAATATAACTTACCTATTGTTGGAATATTGCCAATAAAACATCAAAAAATTATGACTATTATAACGAGTGATTTTTAATTATTTTGCTCAAGGGAGGCCATGCATTTTAAAAGCATCATGGCCGTACTGCGTAGATAAGATGACATGATTTTTTTATGACATTTACGTCTTATTTGAATTTGTGTATTTGTAAAGTTTAAAAATTGGAGAAATTTTGTAATTTTTGCAGTTATTTGAAGGTAGGTTACTATTGCTTTAACTAATATTTCTCCGGGGAGTCGTCTTTTGACTATTATAAAGTGCTATTTGCAGGATATGATTTAATTTTTTATTTTTCAGCGTATCAAGTTTTGGTGACGCTTTGTTGCCGGATTGAAAGTTCTACAGTAAAAATGTTTAGTGAAGCACAAAAAATTTTTATTGTTGAAAGTTTTTTTAGACATGGAAACAAAATAGGCGGTGTGTGGAATTACTCTATGCATGACTGCTTTGATGAATTTCGAACCGAGTTTCCTGATGTTGCGGTGACCTTTCATAATTTTCGTACTGGGTCACAATACCTAATTGATAAATTTCGTCAGACTGGTTCTGTTCAACATAAAAAAGGGGCTGGAAGACCAACGAAACGATCGAATGAGGTTATTGAAGAAGCGCGACAAATTATGGAAAATAATCCTTCAACTTCTATTAGGCATTTATCTCAACAAATTCAGCAAACGGATTTATGCTACAGTACATGTCAAACACTTTTGAAAAAAGATCTGCATCTATACCCTTATCGTGTTACGGCTATTCATGAACTCCTTCCCAATGACGTTCCCCAAAGACTTAATTTTTGTGAATGGGTTTTAAACAATTTTCAAGAAGAAAATAGTGGTGCTTTTGAAAAAACATTTTTTACCGATGAGGCTTATTTTTATTTATCAGGCTATGTTAATTCACAAAATATGCGAATGTGGAATACGCAAAATCCGCATGTTTTTGTAGAAAGACCTCTTCATCCTCAAAAAGTTGGTGTGTGGGCAGCAATTAGTTCTAGAAAAATAGTAGGCCCAATTTACTTTGATGGCACAATTACAGCTGAGAGATATCGGATCGAAATTCTGACAACATTTATTAATGAACTTCACGATGATGAATTGCGGGAAGGTTACTTCCAACAAGATGGCGCTACACCTCATGTAACCAGAGAAAATTTAAATTTTTTAAGTGAATTTTTTGAAAACAGAGTTATAAGCCGAAATACGCAACAAATATGGCCACCTCGTTCCTGCGATTTAACACCCTGCGATTTCTTCTTGTGGCCTTTTATAAAAAACTCCATTTATCGAACACCAATTGAGGATATAAATGATCTTAAACGAAGGATTTCAGAAAAAAATGCCGAAATTAATAATTCTCCAAACGTATTGGTTAATGTGTCTCTGAGGGTAAGAAGAAACATCAGAAGGTGTCTAGAAGTAGGAGGCGGCCATATAAAGTAGGCTTTCAAAGTAAGATAGCTCAGGATTTTATATTACATACCGTCAAAAAACATTATTTTAGGTTTTCAACGTGACAACGCTGCTTTCTTGCAAATTCGCCCTATGATTTAATCTACGCGCTACTGCTACACTATGTATACTGGGTCACAGCCGCCCTTGAGCAAAATAATTAATAATCACTCGTTATTACGAAATGAATCATAGTTGACATAAAAAAAATGTGATAACAGAAATAAATAATATAATATTTACAAATGTTCCATATGCCCACCATTATTATGTAGATACTTTTTGTAATTATCTTATATTCTATCGATAGAATTCATAATAAAATGAGGACTTTCTTCAACCAAATTATTTACGCAGTTTATAATTTTAAATCTTAACTCTTCTGACCATTCACTTCCTTCTTTATAAACTTTGTGTTTTACTTATCCTCAAAAGAAACAATCTAAAATTGACAAATCAGGGCTATTCGGTGGCCATACAATGCCGCGGAAAACCAAGACATTATCGGGTGGAGCACTATCTTGCTGCCAGATTATGTTATTATGCTGATGAATAGGTAAATTTTCCAAGTAATGTTCTATGTCGTTATGAAGAAAATATCAGTCACCATTTAAAGAAAATTCGTAAAAATATGAACGTTGAGAATACCGAAATATAGGTATATACACTAATTACTTTATTGCAGGCGGATACATTCAATTTTCTTTAAAGGCTGATAAATCGGTTGTTAACATTAGTTTTGTTTTGAACAGTTTTTGTGTGTTTTGGGACTAACGTGAATATTTGAAGATGGTGGGAAAAAGGAAATGTCTAGTGTAAGACCCAAGTGATTATGTTGTTTCAAAATAAAGCAGAAGTTAAAAATTTGTTTCAAGAAGGTGGCAACGGTGAACAAAAAATAAAATATCTCAAAACCGAAGTGAAGTTGTTTTTAACTGGTTTTTTAAGGCGCGAAACACGCACTTACCAATATCCGGGCCCATAATTTAAGCAAAAGCCCTCGAATCTGCTCAATGTCTAAGACTAGATAACTTTAAAGCATCAAATGGATGGTTAGAAAAATTCCGTCGTCGGTACGATATTACCTTCAAGAAAATATGTGGCGAATCAGCCGATATCAATATGGAAGACGTAACTGCTTGGAAAGAAAGGCTATTCACATTCTGGCTGAATGTTGAGAAACAAGTGGCCATCGAAACGAGAAGAGAGAGAACCATTTTAAAGGATTATGCCCCAAAGGGTGCATTTAATGCAGATGAGACAGGTCTCTACCATCGTGCATTTCCAATAAAAACATATGCATTGAAAGATGATAAGTGTACTGGAAAAAAACCAGCAAAACAATGATTTACAATTATGTTCTATGCAAATATGGAAGGTGAGAAGGAAGAACCACTTATAATAGGCAAAAGCAAAAATCCTCGATGGTTTAAGGGTGCACTGAAAGTAACCGCTCCAATGGGTCTCGAACAAAAAAAGCGTGAATGACAGTAGGCATCATGACAACATGGCTTTACAGATTTGATACCAAGATAAAGAAGCAGAAAGTTGTATTGTTTGATAATGCAACGTCTTATCCCAAAATTACACTGGATAATGTCAAACTTATTTTTCTTCCACCTAATACTACCTCACATTGCCAACCTTTGGACCAAGGTATTATTCAGAATTCCAAAATGCTCTACAGAAGCTACCTTATTAAGAGGCTTCCAATATGTATAGTGTTATGTAGTGGTTGTCCTCTTCAAGAAATCGAAAATAATTTTACCATAACCAACGCCTTGATATGGGTTTCGGTGGCCTGGCGCAATTTGTCCCCAGTGGCAATAAAAGAATGCTTTATGAAAGCTGGATTTATGTGCAATACAAATAATATTGACGACTTTGAAAAACAAGATAATATTCCGCTCGCACAACTGTTTCCTAACATTAAGGACACTTCTATTAATAACGATTTGCTAACACAAAGTGTGGAATTGACTATCATCAAGTGTATTGAAAAGATCCAAGAAACAAATGAAACCTCTCTTAACTCTCAGACAGAGAAAGAAGAACCCGAACTTGCTCCAGTGTCGAAAGTATCAAGCATATCTGTAGCCTGCGCAAGTTTGAGAGAAAACGTTTTTAATAATGTTAACAATTTTGACGTCTACAAATATTTCTCAATTGCTATTAAAATGTGAATCTGAATTTCATAAAAATAAAATAAAAAATATGAAACAATCATTAATTTCTGATTATTTTAAAATATATTATAAGTTTTGAAAGAGAGCAAATTAAGTCAAATTTGGAACAACTAACAATATTTGTAGTTCAACAATCAATTCAATTCAATTCAAAATCGCTTTATTATCCCAAAAGGGGAAAAAAAAACAAAGTTTTCATTTACAAAGCTTTCCTACATCAAACATGCCTAATCATAAATAAAATTATCAGGTTTAAAATGTAAAAATAGAATAATACAATACATAAAGAAGAAAAGAAAGAACAATAAAATAATGTACAATGCAAAGTGGCAGCGGTAAATGTGACAAATAATTTTAAAGATAATATGGAATCAATTAATAGAAAAAAAGTTTAAATTTTGTAGTAACAAAATAAGACAAAATTACAAGTTTTTTACGTCAACAAATATTAAAACTATACAAAAAATAAAAAAAATAAAAAAAAAACGTTGACTAGATTTATGATGATCGATAAAGCTTTCCTGCAGCTAACATGCCTAATCATAAATAAAATTGAGTTTAAAATCTAAAAATAGTACAATACAATGCAAAAAGGAGAAAAAAAGAAAGAACAATAAAATGTCCCACAAACAGCAGAAGCGGTAAAAATGTGATAAATAATCTTAAGGATAATATGAAATCAACAATAATAAGAGAAATAAAGTTCAAGTTTTGTAGTAACAAAATAAGACAAAATAACAAGTCTTTACGTCAACAAATATTAAAACTATGTCAAAAAAAAAAAAAAAAAAATTGACCTAATAATGCAGATATTGATTTATGATGAATTAATAAAAGTATTCATATACAATTATGTTCTATGCAAATATGGAAGGTGATAAGGAAGAACCACTTATAATAGGCAAAAGCAAAAATCCTCGATGGTTTAAGGGTGCACTGAAAGTAACCGCTTCAATGGGTCTCGAACAAAAAAAGCGTGGATGACAGTAGGCATCATGACAACATGGCTTTACAGATTTGATACCAAGATAAAGAAGCAGAAAGTTGTATTGTTTGATAATGCAACGTCTTATCCCAAAATTACACTGGATAATGTCATAATCTACAGGTTATATTCTGTTAAATGATATCATGTCACAAAAAGGATAAATTTGAAAAACTAGATAATAAATTTTAACTTTTATGCCTAAAATAAGCCCAACAATAACCCATTAAAATATTTCGCATTTATTTGGAAACACCCTGTACACCCCATCCACATATTCATCTATTTGCCAAATACACAAATATTTGCCACAAATATCTACCGTAAACTTATCTTAAACAAGAGCCGATGACATCTAAACTTTATTTTCTTGGATCAATATCGTCTCTTATGTAACAAAAAAAAAAGTTTCTATAAATTGACTTAAGAATAAAAACTTTTGAATTATAAAGAAAACTGTTCAAAGTTCGACAAAATCAGTCTTTTGATGATCCTTCATATAGTTTTTATCATCTCTAAAAAGATAAAGGACGCCTCTGTCATTAGGGAGACAAAAACACACCTTTATGTCTGCGCCCCTTGAATTTTCTCGTTTGTTTTTGTCTTTTCTCCTAAAACTTAGTGCGCCTTTTCGACGGACTCCCAGACTTTTCATTTTGCGACGAGTTCAATGCGACGACGTTTACAAACAAAATTATCTTTTTTTTGTTTTTCGTCTATCAGGCGAACCGGGGTCGTTTCTTCAATCTCGTTTAATAATTTATAGAGAAGGGAGTGTTTAAATTAGAATAAAACTAGCACCGACATCTCAACTTCAGTCTATGCACGAATTTTTTTTTAATAAGGGTAAATATTTTAAGAAAATAATTTTGTTCGCATGCTTCTTTACTGAATTAGGGTGCAAAGTTTCCATATGGTCTACAAATTTTACGGGGAATTACTAGAGCAAACCAAGAACCTCAACTAACCCCTTGGGTTTTATGCAAAACCACGCATTCTTCAATTCCTTGTAACAAAAAGTAAATGTTCTACGAGGCTGCTTCGATATGAAATTGACCGAACATTTCTCCAGCTTCTCGGTTTTTTCCTTAAAGTGATTTTCTTCAAAGTCAACCAAATTGTCGTTGCTCGCCTGGATGGTTTCTTCATTGAACCCAAATTTTTTGTAAGGTTATTTTATTGGCATTCGAGGATGTTAATTTGTTTCCGGCGTATAGGTATATTCAAATTTCGTCAATTAATATAAAACGCCGCAAAAAATGCGCTGGAATTTTTAACAGCGATTTACCAGCACCACTCTTGCGCAAAGGTTTTACTAACTCATGCTCTGTGGGAGGAAGCTTCAAAACTCTATTTACACATTTGATTGCGTTAGTTAGTATGCGAACCAAGTTACTTATTGGACCACCTTCGTATCGTCATAGTACGGCAACCTTTTCTTGTGCAATAGGTTGTCATATAGTACGAACGGTAGCCCTTAATTGCAGAGGCACTAGGTAGTGGTCCGAAAACATGATACTTACTACCTTGCCTTCGCCGTTGGCTTGCGTTGAACACCACTTGGTCTATTGAGGCTCAGCTAACGAGACTATAGCCGAATACCTGTATTTATTGGAAAAACATACAATGAAACAATAAAAGATTGGTGCCCTGTTATTAAGATAGCTTTACATTAATTAAGTTAAAGTTAAACTAGGTAAAAAATGTTAATGACACTATGATGACAGGTAACTTAGGCAATTATGAACGATAAATAAAATAAGTAAACAATTGAAATCAACTTATAGGAGCCTGCAAACCACCAATGCTTCTGCTGCGCTGCTACAACAGAGTCACATGTGGATCCTTAGGGGCTACGCCTGGTATGCCAGGTGGTTGCTTGGTTGGTTAAAGGCGGGGGTCAGGTTAACCTAATCTTCCTTGTACTGCAGCCTTACGGCTTATTGTGCTCCCCTGTCTTATTAGAGAAGTCAGGTTCCTTTGGTTAGATCCAGTAGCTTCCTTACACGATTTTCATGTGGGAGAGGTGCCCCATCTTGAATTACTCCAAATATGTTCAGTCCTCTGCGAGCCAAAGCATCGCAGTTGTAAATGATGTACATGGAGGTTTTCTCCTCTTTACCACATAGTCTGCATTCTATGGGTCCTGCGTAAACACTAGTCCTCTGCAGATGTTTGTGAGCCTATATATGACTTGTTTTATCGGAGTACATGTTAGACGCAGCATATCAGTTGTAATTTCTTTAAGGGGTTTCCTATTGCAGCCCTTGCATGTCTTGCATGGCCAGGTGTAGTGGTCCATCGGTTCAAATGTTGTTGTAGTGACCATCTGTTTAACCAACATTCTAATTCCTACCGTTTCCAAGATTCCAATGCTATACCATTCTTATCTTGGACACCCTGTATATATTACAGCTTGTTCATTATAGTTAATATCGATAAAAGGTTTGTACCCGTGACTTCGCCTGAAAAAAACACATAAATTTAATATTTGTAAAATGGTCTTTCGGTAAAAAAAATGCTCATTTTGCCAAAAACAATTGTTTTTGTCCAGCCATGCAGAACCGCGAGGGGGTATGAGTTTTCCTTGCCAAGAAAGGATTGTGGCAGGTACTATGTTAGTTGGAATATACTTACAGTTAATTCAACAACAAATTGCGGATCGCATCAGCAGAATCACAGTAAACGTTCTGTAATCTAACAAGTTTTTAAGATACATGTTTAACGAACATAATTAATTTAAAATTCATAAACAAATCAATGACTGGAATCGTCAGAACTTTCAGAAAAAGGATCGTTTTCAGGTTGGATTACTACTGGCGCTATAGGCGGTGAAACAGAATATCCATTTTCTGTTTTTATAACATGAGCTACGCAATTTCTCCATACATCGCTACTCATTTATTATCATATTTATCATTATTACCTGCTAAATATTATCAAGGACAACTGCGCTTAAAGTTGAAGATTGATTATTGATTCATATTCTTTGCTGACAAGAACAATACATTAGGTACAAAGCCATCTTTACTTCCGGCACGATAACGCGTTTTCCTCTCGAACACGGTGTACCAAAAGTACAATTTGTACTGTCTACCCAACCATACTTAACAACATCATAAGTATCGAACCAAGTTTTGTCTAAATAAATTATACTTTTATTGGATTCATGTTACTCCTTTATTTTGCGCAAATAGTCCTGTCGTAGTTCAATGATACCCGGGGATTCCATTATAACCATGAGATTATCTAATTTTTTATGTTTAAAGCCACATTTTAATAAAACACCACGCAATGTTTCTAAAGATTGGTACTCAGGGTAACCTCGCCATTTATCACGAACCAGTTCCAAAGTTGGCACTATATTATCCTCGTAAAAGTTGTAAATAGTTCGCAGAATAAAATCCCTCGTAGTAGTTGTCAGCCGTTTTGAATTATTGATTTATTGGTTGGCGCTTTATGGAATGACCGGTTACAGTCCCCAAATTAATTACGTTAAAAATTCTTATAAAACCCAAGTTGTATTAATTCATTACAAGTACAGTCTTGTAAAAAGCGCATTTTCAGTTTTTTCCCGGATTTTATTTCTTTAAACACGCGTACATATTTAAAATAATGCGTTGACATTAAACATATAAATCTTTGTCTCTTAATTCCGAACTTATTTCGCTTTAGCTGGCCGCTGGCACCGACTCATTATATTCCTGTGATAATTCACCTTGACCTTATGTCTTAAATTGTCGCCAAAAAGCCATATTGATATTAAAAATATAGGTACCAAGTAAAAACTTACTTATCTGAAACCACACAGCTATAGCAGAAAATGAAATATGTGAATAACAGTCAATTTTTTCAACCAGTCACGCCGCTGTCCAATTCCCAATATGGCAAGGATCACCCAAGAACTCTTTTAATAATGAAAACTTAAAGAATTTTTAAAAAAAGATCTGACAACCCCGATTATGATGCCGGTCCCTTTTTTATGTAATCAAACTGACTTTGGAAAAAATATACCTCCTTAACCCTGAATTAACCTGAAAGGCGTCGATCATGTTTGAATAAAAAAATTATAAATCATCTCCGTTTAAAGCCGTAACTTTTTTTCGTTAAGTGATTAATAAATAAAACTCACAAAAAGGTTCAGATACACCGGAATACTGCTAGTGTTTTTTTTATCGGCAAAATACTAAGTTAAAAAAAATCCTGAATTCACCTCTGACTTTATTATGAGTAATTATAGGAAAAACCAACTCAATTACTTTTTTATTAGCCCCCGCGCTTTTCGATATACGTGTCCATACATAAACTATTTAAATAAATGTAGGTCCCCTTCGGAAGGGTTGCCTAATGGATCATGGGAATTTCTAATGACAGGATGGCGTGTCACTATACTTTAAAAATTACGTTAACTAAGGTAAAGGTTTGTAATGAACACAGGGACGTGTAAATGTTAATACTATTTTATTTTAAACGAAACATTATGCACCATAAAAAAAAAATTCGTAATATACTTGGTTCAGAAAAACTCTGAACATTGACATTTGATCCAGTGGAACGTAAATGGTAAGTAGTAAGGTCCAAAAGTTTCCAGCCTGGACGCCTATTCTCGAATTAGGGGAATGATCATATCAAGAGAAGTGATATTAATTCCTTCTCTTTGTTTTAGATAGGGGTTCGCCCTGGCCTTACATAGACACTGTATTCCCACAGTATAAGGTTGGTTCGTTATGTTACTGCTAGACCAATTGTCCAATGTCCTTTTATTCTTCCCCTATTGACCACCCTTACAATATTACATTGGATCATGTTCGTTCTTTAAATCAGTCGGGGTTTAATGTTGAATCTTCAAATTCGTAGCTTGTTGAGGTAGAAGGGGTGGTAGACAGCAGCAGAGAAGGGTGTTTTTTTTTTTAAATTATTTTGTGATCGTTCTCAGTCAGTTTATTGTGGTGGAGGGGGAAGGGGAGGCTGGGCAGGAGTGAGCCAGTCTCTCGGTAGTCTGTATGATTTGAGTGGGTTTGAGTGAATGTGTGATTGTATGATCAGCGGATTTAGGGAAACGTCTGTCCGTTTGTAGTAGTTGATAATAAGTTTGTCAATATGTTCAGCAATTGTCGGCATTTGTAGGTCATTATGTAGCATATGTATCATCGTGAAGCGTGGAGCGTTTGTCATAATTCTGAGTACTTTGTTCTGGAATGTCTGAATTTTTTTGAATGTTGACTTGGATACGGTGCACCAGGAGGCGACGCCATAAAGAAGAACAGGTCTAATATTAGTCTTGTACAGCAATGTCTTTGTTGGTAAGTCTAGTCTACTTCTACTATTGATGAGTGAGTAGATGGCGCCGAGTTGACCATTCGCTTTTTTTTAGGCGCTGGTCTACGTTATCGTTCCAAGCCAGCCTCTTATCGAAAGACAGGCCCAGATATTTGATGTAATTACACCAGTCTATTCTGGTGTTTTTGACTTGAAGTCTGGTTTGTGGAAATTTACATGTTGACCTCGAAAAGTAGATGGCTTGGGTTTTAGTGTCATTTAGGCGAATTTTCCATTTGTCTAACCACGCCTCGATAAGTTTTATGTGGCGTTGCAGCTTTGAGACCACCAACCTTGGCTGTTTGGCGGTGGCGGTGATCGCGGTATCGTCAGCAAACAGGTATAATTGTGTTTGAGCGAATTTAGGAATATCGCTGGTATAAATATTGTACAGGGCCGGTGCAAGGGGGGAACTCTGCGGTACTCCGGATCTGACGTGTCGCACAGTCGATATCGCATTCTCAGACGAAACCGCGAAAATTCTGTCCGTCAAAAATGAGTGAATCACCTTTATTAGGTAGTTCGGCATACCTGATCTTATTAACTTTAGAATGAGTCCGTCATGCTAGACCTTATCAAACGCTTTGCTGACGTCAAAAAAAAACCGCTCCTGTACTATAGCGACCGTTAAACCCCTTGAGTACGTTGGAAGCCAGTCTTGTTGTTTGGCGCACCGTGCAATGAGCAGATCGAAACAATATTACAGTATTTACATTGTTAAACACGAGTACATCATCTCAACAACCCTAAAGCACTGCACCGAGATACCGTTAGGATTTCATTGGTTTTTACCGTCTGATTATCACGAGGGTTATTTGAAAGACAAGTTCTGTATACAACGGAATATTTCACGTATTTACGCGAACTGCAAAACACTGAGGTGCAACTTCGTGCACGTCTTAACCAAACACAAAGAATGTAGTCTATTTAACTTTGAAATTCACGGTACCTTTACTGTACATTTAAAAGAATGGTACCCTCTGTTACCGGGCATACGTCTCCAAAATACCAATTACTTTAACGTTAAAGCATCATTTTGCCTGACACATAATATGTTAGATCAAAACATGTGCTATTCGTTTTAGCCACGTGCTTGTTTTCAAGTCTATCAGGATACTGGTTTGTTTATGGCGCCACAGCGCTCTAGTCTGGGAGGTCCACCAATCACATGTGGCCACGTGGACAATCTTGACCAACCAACGAAGGTCGCGTCCGCCCAGGTTAGCGGCCATACTTGTTTACTGCCAGTAAGAAAATTGAAGAACCCGTTGAACATTAAATGATATTGCCCTTTGTCGGTTAAAACATCGCAGAAACTGTATAATATGTATATTCTCGAAGCAATAAACGTTTTGCAAACCTACCGATTAACGGTTTTTGGTAAACGTGAATTTAATATTATTTAGTTTAGAATATAGCACGTTTTTATGTTTACAGAAGACCTGGTTATTTTCGAGAATTAGAACACTGCGGGATAAAACACTAATGATTTTTAACCATAGGCTAGACATTTGGCGGTTTTGCCAGTAAAATAGAATAAAAATATCTTGTTGTTACGCTAGAAGACAAAAGGACTCTTGAACACAGGCGTCGTTTTTCCTTTATTGCAGCGTTGTCGATTCACAGACGTCGCTGCAACGTTGATAGATTAATTTATGTTTATTACTTTGGTTATGAAAAAACGTGTTTTCCAAAAATTCTTAAATGTTTTAAACAGTATTCTTGAAAGCTAAAATGACTATTCACATCCATTAAGAATTTTCTAAGAGAACGGGATCATATCGTGAGAAGTGCGTTGACAAGCATGATACTAAAACGACAAGATAAGATCACTCGCCGAACGAATTTCGAACGGTCTGGCGCATGACGTCACAGCGTGACAAATATTGATGGCTGTTTTAAAATTAATGAAATTTATTTATTTAGAACTTGTTTTGGGTATTATACAAAATAACAAACAAGCCAATGTAGGTACACAAAGTAATTTATTTTAATATAAGTTGTCCATGTTAATAGTACGGCAGTCGCAGTGTAACAAAACACATAAGAATAAAGGTAATTTAAAATATCTTACATACATTTATCCATTTTCAATACAATTAGGTTTTGAATTGAATAAACTAGTTAAATACAAACAATAAGTCCTGAATATAATAATAATAATATAGGTACACATATAAATAAATAATAATGTATTTATTTCACTATTTTTGTAATTTTTCGCTTTCGCATGTTGGACATTTCATTTTGCGGTCATAATCAAAGAATATTGGTTGCTTCCAATTCCCACATATCCCGCGTGCGATAACAACTTGCACATAGTTGGTTGGAGCCATAGTTGTGTCATTTCTTTTAATATAATCATAACACTTTTGTATTTTCATTCCATCGAACAGTAGGACACACGATCTCTCCATTTTTGTTAAAGTTGTATGTTTCATTACGCTTAACACTATGTTTAAGATACCTGAAAATCAAATATAATATTGCCTTAAAGGTGCTGATTTCCGAAGCGCGCGAGAAATAAAAATTAATCTTTTTTCTGTTATTTAGCAACAAAAAAAAGGATTTTCGGTTATAATGTCTTATATGGCAAAAAAATGTTTTTTTACTAATATCATTTACTTATCATATATCATCTATTATAAAATGCTAATATTTACTTAGGTAGGTACCTACTTCGTCCAACGAATTTGCTTGCCAGTTTTAAGCTTACGAAGTTGTCCTTCAGTAAAAATTTGTTCGACCGATTTGCTATCTTCTTTTTCTTTTTGTAAAAGTTCTTTTAATTTTAAATTAAGTATCCTTTTGAAGGTTCTTTACTTTTTTTATAACATCAGATTCTGATTCTATTAAACTAAAATGTTATTAAATTTCAGTAACTGTAAAAAATATTAATTATATACCTATATATTATTTGTAAGTACCTTGTTTGGGTGACAATATCTCTACTATTGCCGACAGTTGTAGTTTTTACCTCTGTGCCCATAACCAATAGTTCACCTTCACCCGAGCCTTTACCATTATTATTTATTGCTTCAATATGATTTTCATTTCTAAAAATGTATTTTTTCTAAACTATCCTTAACCAAAACTCTAAAATATTATGCCTACAGGTGCAACGAGAATTACAATTTAATATATTATTTACTTACTAGACCAGCGTGTATGATTGAAAGACCAAAACACACTTGAACACACTGTATATATTAAGTACTTAGGTACGTTACTTATATTTTTAACCAAATCTCTTCTGTTGGTTCTTTTTATCACGTTCTTCTTGTTTAGATGTTTTAGATTTGGGAGTCTTGGCCAGATTAAGTGAAGGTACAACATCGTTTTTCAACTTCCATTTATTTTTGGGCAATTGCAATAGCTTCTCCTTCACACAAAAAGCATCATCTTCAAAATGCTTCGAACATATTCTAGCAATAGCATTTCTGCACCCACAAATTGCGAATCTCTTTAACCGTTGGAAAACTGAAGTATCGGTACGAACTACACGAATTGTTTATTACTTTTTTTATTATTGTTAGCAGCACAACCCACCACTCCACAGTAAACCATTGGTTATACAATATAAACAAACCAAAGTACAATAAAAATTGACAAAATAACGTATTCAAGCGAACTAAATAGATGAAATGAACTAAAATGGCTTTAACTGTTATTGGCTTTGTACAGCGTACAGCTAGCCCGCGCAATATTTGTCACGCTATGACGTAAGAGGAGAAAGCGAGACAGAATATAACGTGCGCATGATCTTATCTTGTCGTTTTAGTATCATGGTTGACAAGCATCCGTGTTTGTGTGTGTGACAACATGATGTGAATAGTCACTTCTCCCGAGAGACTTTCTTAAGGTGGAAAATAGACGTCCTGAAGATGTTAAAATATCATATGCGCGGCTTGAATGTGACCTTGGGTACCGCAGTTAAAATTAGGTGGCTCTGGAGTCTGGAGCAGTTGGGTTATAACCCGAAAAGAAGTATTGCACAAATTTGTTTACAATGTTTAAACTACAATATCAAAATTTCTACGTAAAGAAGGCGTCACGTTGATCAGAAGCTTGGGGTGTTTTTCCGTGCTAAGAACCCATATACAAATATCAAATAACATTAAGGACTTATGTAAATGAAACAATGCAGTCTTCCTCCAGAGTTTAATGATTGCAAAAGTAAATTAAGAGCTCCCTACATGTTTCAAATGCTTAAGCACTCATCATCAGGGGATACTAAAAAAGGATAGTACAAAGTTAAGAATGAACAATAAATATAAAATAAAAGTTTAAGTAGGACTTACCTAACATCGACTTTAGCGGAACTGTAATGTAAGTTGTGTCAAATTAATGAGTACAACTCTACAGGATAAGAAATGTAAAGTTGAAGACTTGGTGTACGAACTGCTCATATTAACATGTTAATTGTATTGAGATTCAGATATAAATGAAGTTTTGATTATAAATGTGAAATTTTGATTAGTGAAGAAACATTGCGAATAAAGATAATAAATTGAGCTGTAACATTTTAAGGAGAAAGGTTTTTAGATTTTCTTGAGGGTATTAAATTTTAACTTTAATGTAAAGATTAAAAATATTACTTTAATTGTTGGACAAATAATTAAATATATCTATTGTTAGTGTTGTTAACTAAAGTGGTGATATAGGGTTATGTCCCATATTTCCGGAGGATCAATCGATTCTGTATGGATTTTATAAACCTAATATCGAGTTCTTTAAATCTTCCCATTTGATTTCAACAATTATATTTCTTAATTTTAATATTTTTTAATACCTGGTTATACGTCTTTAATGTCATTATTCTCTTTAAATTAGCCTCACTTGAACAATCATGTTGCAGTAGATACCACGGTTGTGATTAAGCACAGGTTATATTTAATCTTTTATAACCACATTTAAAATTTTAAAATTTTCTAACATGAAACAATTTTACTCTTTTTCTAAATTATAGGGCATAGCCCTATATCACCACTTTAGTTAACAACGTTAACAATTAAAAGCTCTTATCAGTGACCTCCATTAAGGTGAAAAGGTTTGACAAACTACAAGAAAACTATTGAATAGAATTTGTTAAAATTTTGAATTTAGATTCGCAATTTGGTGCTGTATGACTATATGGTCTTGAATTAAAAAAAAAAAAATTTTTTTTTTTAAAACGATAAATATAGAGGAAGCTGAGAAAATTTTCCCATACAGTCTTTTTTGAAAGTATTTCCTCAACTATCTACAATTTCAATTAATTTTATACCTTTTTTTTAATGTGAAAAAACGTCAAACCGAGTTTTTGAGAAAAAATACTTAAAACCGGAACTATCTAAAGCGATTTGGCAACACTGCGGTTTATCTAGCCAGTCCTGACCGCCACTCGCCGCTCGGAGCGGTAAATTATATTATGTCTCGCGGCGCGGCGACGAATCTAGGAATAGCCATGTTGCCTGATTGTTCAATAACACTGACTTATCCTCCTTCGCGGCAAATTCCCAAGTCGGACCACGCGGTTCACTGAATATGCCCCTTAATATATTTAATTATTGTTTCAACGATTAAAGAAAGGTTTTTAATCTCTATACTAAAGTTAAAATTTAATAACCTCAAAAAATCTAAAAACTCTCATACCTAATAAAAAACCTTTGACCTTAAAATGTTATAGCTCAACTTATTATCTTTATCCACATAACACACCAATAGTCCAATAAACGGAACGCTTAAAAAGGAATCGGTATTATTTTGTATTCAACCCTTGCATAAAATCTGAATAAAAACGTTTATGACCATTTTTACGATATCTCTAATAGTTGTGGCCTTAGAATCATGTGAACTTTGAGGGTTGGTCGGCGTCTTCGAAATTTCACAAACGCATTAAATTTTCAACTTGGCAACACTGCCCTTCGTCTTGCTGAGACCCTATACGGGTGTCTGGAAAAAAAGTTTTTTGGTAGGTACGTTAATTTATTTATCTTATTTTTGTACTGTTTTGAGGTTTTTATGAGTGAAACATTTTTGTGAAATATTGTTTGAATAACCCTGTCAAAAAAATTTTGAATGGTTTATAATTATTTTATATAATATGATATTTTTATTGAGGGTGTATCTTGAATAATAATATTGCCCATTGCCAGTCAACTGTGAAGATATCAAGTTTAAACGATTTTTATAGGTTAAAAGAGTAAAGCAAAAAATCAGTTTTAAACAGTTTTTTTAGAGTTAGAGCAACTTTTTGGGTGCCAATAATTGATGGTGTGTCAATTTAATATACACTCCTAGCTATCACCTATATGAAAAATAGTATGAAGTACTTAATAACTGTGCAGTGAAATTTATCACTTACACAGATTTTGATATTTTCTCTTACATTGTCTTTCTAAAGTAAAGTAATATTTTTTGTTTTTAAAATTTTCGAAATGAAAACTACCCTATGTGCTGTTCCGAGGTATTGGCTATCTACTAACCAAATTTCACATACACCTAATATATAGATATAAATGTTATTTGCGCACTGAATCCGCAAAAAATCATTCGGCATCTAAAAACCCGATAAATACTGCACTAGACGCTGCAACTCTTTTCCAAAGACGACAGTGATGCCATATCGATATTTAGGTCCCATTTATTAAAACCTGACCAAGAATTGTTTTTGAAATTTGCGAACCTCTTATGGCTTTTAGATTTATAGATTAGAAAAAAGTAGTAATAACCTTTTTTGTGTAAATTTTAATGCTCTATAACATTTAGCAAAAACTTTTTTTCATATTATTTTTCATTTAAAAGTTATAACCCAAAAATATATTTTCAACCCCAATTGAAGGGGTTTTTAGCTCTCGTGCAAGGACTGGACACAAAATAACACTGAAGTGTCTTTTCAAACATTAAAATGTACCTTCAATCGAAAAAGCAGCTTTCTAACTAAAATTCCTTTTTAAACGTTCCGTTTATTGGACTATAATCAAAATTCACATTTATAAGCAAAACTTCATTTATATCTGAATCTCAATACAATTAATATGTTAATATGAGCAGTTCGTACACTAAGTCTTCAACTTTACAGTTCTCATCCTGTAGGGTTGTACCAAAAGTACTTATAGTACTTATAAAACTTATAAGTTTCTTTGGTTGTACTCATTTATTTGACACAACTTACATTACAGTTCCGCTAAACTCGATGTTAGGTAAGTCCTACTTAAACTTTTATTTTATATTCATTGTTCGTTCTTAACTTTGTACTATCTTTTTTTAGTATCCCCTGATGATGAGTGCTTAAGCATTCGAAATATGTAGGGTGCTCTTTATTTACTTTTGCAATTATTAAACTGTGGAGGGAGACTGCATTGTTTCATTTACATTACTTTGACTCCACTGAAGGCATGGACTCTTTCTTCAATTAAGAACTTAGCCAAAAGAACGATCCAGGTATTCCACCATAACTATGGTATTTTGTTAAAATATATAATACACTTCTCATGCGTGCCTACAGATATTGAGAAATAGCTGGCCAATTAGCTCACGTCATCCTGAAACCATTAATTCTTTAACCGCTCCCCATGTTGATGACAACAAATTTTATTGACTTATGCACAAAATATTTTTAAGACAAATATGTTTCTCTGCCAATGATAAAATTCATATTAACCCTTATTTGGACTAGGTATAAAGGGGCATAAAGGGGTATAAAAGCGAATGATAATAAATTCTTAGCAGCAACTGCATATACTTTCATAATTACAAGTAGTATTTGTTCAGAATTGAAATGAGTTGTATACATTGCCCCAATTAATAAAATTAACCATGATTTGCGTCTATACATTCTCTCAAAACAATAATATTTCGTTTTAGGGCTAGTGTCCCTTAAAGTTTTCGGAAAAAAAATATTTCTTTCTTAGTTAAAAATTAAATTTATTCAAAACTTATTCCTACAACTGTCAACTATATAATTTGATTTTTATACGACTATGCTCTTAGCACGTAGTTTTGGCCAAAGGCCCCTACAGACACTCAGTTTATTACTCTGGCATGCCTGCGCAAACCTGGTTTGTGGAGGCCGTTAGCCTAGAATGAGTAAAATCAAATCATGTTTGGAATTTGGCTTGCGCAAGCCAAAACGACTGACCGTGTGTGTGCTTGTCAGGTCATGAGTTCAGGCTAATAGCAAAAAGTGGAGAATAAACACATTATGTCTAATTTAAACAACTAACCTAAACAATTTTTAAGTGAACCTATAGAAATTTGTAAAGGCTTTTCATGTTTATGGAAAGTAAAAAGTAAATACTACTCTGATAGAAACAAAATATCCATAGCTTATGAAGCTTTAGTGGAAAAAATAGAGAGACAGTGGTTAAAAAATAAATAACCTAAGAAGTTCCTTCAGAAAAGAACTAAAGCAAGTTAACCAATCCTGTTTTTCCAATTTTAACTCCGAAAGGAAGTTGATATGCGAATAATTATTTCCTCTAAGTAGCCAGCCTTTTGTCCATTTGGTTCTATTACTTGACATTTGTTCTTGTTTTGCCTTCTTCATTGCACAAGCAATCAAAATACAATAAAGAGCGGTGCTTGAATATATTGAACTGAATGAATAGCTATGAAAATAAACTGAATGTGTAGGGTTACAAGAAACGCACAGACCGTTTTGCGCCAACTGATCTACACAGCCTGAGTTAAAAAAACTGAGCGTCTGTGAGGCCATTTTACTAATTATTTGCAATATTCGCCGTCTTAGCTGTTCCTCACTTTGGGTTTCGCATCCACTATCATATACTTTTCGGCTTAAAAGAGCCGGAAATTCTTCTATAGGTCTCGCCCGAGGCACATTTAGGGGTTGTCGCTTTCAGGAACAAAGTTGATATTTATTCTTATATCAATTATTTTTTAACGCAGAGAACCGGTTAAATGTTCAATGCTAATCTGCTAATTTTTGTAAATTGGAAAAAACTTGTGCAACTGTATTATAGCGCGTATCACCGGTTATAAAGAGACATGCCCCCCAATGCCAATGTGATACTAGATCATATGTATTCTCATGAATAAAGAATATGTGATTAACATTTTCTAACTTGACCTATCCTACCTTTTTACATCGAAATTTTAAAAAATGAGTGTGAAACTAAATACTTTATCATACATATGTTCAATCTAAATAATAGAATAGTAGACAAAACCGAAATGCATGGCCTCCAAAAATCTTCGCAGCCTTCGGTGCTTCTTGACCCTCTCTAACTCTAACAGTTTTTCTTGGATCCGCACCTGTACCAAACTGTTCACCGCAGCTGCCAACTCACGAGCCGCCACTGCATCATTGGGACGATGAGTATTTGTAAAGTGACGAAATTTCGAAAGGCATCTTTCAATGTAAATACCCGCATTGATAGCTTCACCGCGAACATGTCCAACATACGGCCGGAAATTGTATCGGCAAATTTAACCTTGCCTTTGAATCTAACACATCTTCTGCATTGCTTGTCTAGTAGAATCCGCAGTTGCTTTTATATATATATACACTTTTATCCGGAAAATTAATGTATAATGCACTGCAACATCTAAGAATTTTTTCCAACTGAACTGTCGTGTATCTAGAAGCCTTCATCTTTTATATTTTAAATTATTTCTGGAGAGTGTTCTTCTTACGGTCATTCGAGTATTTTCGGCCAACCTTGCGCACTGACTTTCCCAAATTGTTTTCTACACTTTCAACCAATTTCCCGAGAACGACTTAAAAGTTTTGGTCTTCCACTTTTCGGCAAATTAAGCATGGTATGCCTTCTTCACCCGGATATTGCGACTATTCCTTTAAAATGCAATTCAAAGATTTCTATATTATTTAAGTTTACATGTTTATTCAGAGATGCCAATATGATTGTCGTTTAACAAAGTTAATTGTGATGTTGCTTGATCACGTGTTTGTGCCAATACCGTAAAATTAAATAAAAAAATAGATTAGTTTGCATCCAATAAGTTTACGCGGTAAAATGTTGGACATTGAAGCAAAAGAACCAACACAAAGTCCCGGTCTCAATAAATTTAATATTTAAAACAACTAGATGGTTACATGTTTCGCCTATAAGGCATCATCAGACCTAAAAAGAAGTCAATAATCACGCATTAAAGTAAACAAATCTACTAGTAAACCCACCTGACACACCAAAAAAACATTTAAAAAATTTTTCAAAAAGAATAAAAATGTCAAAATATAAAACAAAACAAAAAATAGATAAACGTTACAATTACATCACTTTTTGATTTAGAAAATGTTGGACGTTCTTTTAAACGAACATTGGCAAAATAAACAACTTTCTATTTTAATTTCAGTTATTGGAAAATACCTTTAGAGCTACATGAATTATTAGAAGAAATGGACAATGTGGATAAAGAACTCCTTCTAATATTATTATATTTCCACTAAAAAATGCAAATGAGGATAATACAGATGAAGACTCTCCCCTCGAACATTGGCGGCCGCGTTTAATGGATACCGGGTTGCCGAGTTCAAACGCCGCGGAGCGAGCCATTCTCTCTCGGTTTTAACGGCCGTAGCAGAGACGCTTGGGTGCTTTGTTCGCGCGCAGTTTTTACGGGTGTGCCGTTGCCTCAGTTATCTCTCATGGCAAAATATTAGAAACGACGCGACCTACCATGGATAATAAGAAATATTGCCGCCTTTCTGTAACTAAAACCGTCGAAATTAAGTGGTAATATTCTCTAATAGCTGCTTCGCGAAAACTAAATTTTGCTACTGGATCGTCGGCCACGCTGATGCAAAAGGTGGTGCCAAAAATGGCTCAACAGAACTGCCGCGGTCAAACATGGCGCGCGCGGTAACCTCGTATAATCGATACGCACCTTAAGACATTTAGGCGCCAGCAGAATAAAAGATTATGATGAAGATTTGCCACTGTCAACTTATGGATTAAGAGCTAGCTATTGGGAGTAAAGTGGCAAAGAAAACGCGCATTTATACATGGACTAATCGCGACATAACATTCAATTTTCCTGTTTTTCTCCTTGTATACGGGAAAAAATAAATAATCTACACTCCTATTGAAGCGTTTTTCTAAATTATTTTTTGATAAGGAAGTTATCGACATGATACTGAGTTGTTCAAATATGTATGTTAATTCTCACAATCGCAATGGAGACATTTCTGACAACGAACCTTTGCTTCTTAGGAGTCTTGCTGGCTACTCAAGTCACTACTGAAGGAGGTTTAAGGAAAATTCCAAAGACACCAATAATATTGTTGTTTGTGAGGCGATATCTAGAAATAGGTACAATTTTATTATGCAAAGTATTCACTGTTGCAATCATTCTAATTTAGATTGATCTCCGTATCGCATAGCATTGACGAATACATGGTTCCATATTTTGGGCATCACGACTCAAAGCAATTTATTAAGGTAAGCTTAGTAGATGGCGTTACAAATTATGGACCCGTACGACTGTAGCTAGATATATTAAATGGTTTGAGCCATACCAAGGTTCAACTACTATGATTTCAGCTAAGTATAAAGCTTTAGGTATAAGGGCCAGTGTTGTTATAGAGTTCGCAGATGTTGTACAAGGTAAATATTCCGCTGCTCCTTTGTCATTTTGATAATTTTTTTTACATCCTGCCATTTGTTCGAAGAGTGGAAAAAAGGACAATCAGTGGCAATGTCAATATTGGAACACATAATACAAAAGCATCAAAATCAGGTTCAATCCGTCAATCTAAAATTCTGCAAGAAACTTCTAGATACGACATGTAGTTGTATACCCAAGAAAAACAGACGCGACTTAATGTTTGTCATAAAAATTGTCGGAAATGTGCCATTACCTTACATCCAAAAAATTGTTTTATTACCTATAACACGATATAAGACTTTTATTCGTTTTTAAAGAGCGTAATAAAGTGCTAATTAATAGGTGATCGTTTACCGTTATCTTAAAAGAACACAAGTTTTCAGAAAATTTGTAAATTAGAACTTAAAAAATGTATGATGAAACAATCTTAGGTTAGATTAACTACCAAAAAAAAAAAAAAAAAATTGAAATAATTAAAAAAAGTTTCGGCGATAACTGGGTTAATAGTCTGGCAAATTGTCGAAATAGAAACATTTTGGGCACTAAAAATAAAAACATTATCGCGTTTAGGTCCACTGATAAATATTCTGACGAATATAAAGCTTAGACGACATCTTAACAGCCAAAACTGACATGTTTTGATCTGTTTGCTAACTTTTGTTTCCAATAGTAGCTTGATCCAACGCTGTCTGCGACAAATAAATTAAATTGGATTTTTTTCCGAAAACTTATTTAGAGACACACGTTATTGTATATATATGAACTTTGTTGTGTGCGCAGTGGCAACAATACAATTAATGGAAAAACTATGAAAAATTCTTCACCAGACAAGAAACCTTAATATAGTGTACCCATATCCTGTTGATACTAAAGAACCTGTTGGAAAACTAGTTCCAACACTAGAATTATATTTTTAATTTATCATTTTTACTTTTTACAAGCGCAAATAAAACTTAAATTACCACTGGCCAGCCTATCGAGATTGCGTCGATGTTGTTTCCACGGTAACGAAAAAAATTGAAATGCGTTGTTATGACTACTGTTGTCAGATTGAGACTTATCACTCTCTTGCTGTTGAACTATCTCGCTGTATTGTTGATCCCTGACAAATGTGTTTTTAAGTAGGTAAGGTCTATTCTCTGACTCTTAAATATTCTGCTGCTGACAAAGCTCATGTACTTAGTGAAAATCACGCTCTCGCTGCATATATGCATATATGTACAGGGCTGCCCAGAAGTCCGGAATAAAATTAATATAGCCTTAACCTGTAACTTTTGGGAAAAATGCTCGGACACGTCAATTTAGTTTTATATATACTCACATCTTGACGTTATTTGTTTGTTTTTTTATATACATTTGTCAAAGATATGACGACATCGATCTTTTTTTTTAATGGAAACATACAGCTTGTGATACATCATTTGAAAGCTAGTATCTCGTACAGTATGCTCATAAATTTTGGCGCGATTCTGTCAAGCTATTTCAAAATGGCGACTGTTAAAAGTTTTAAAAAAATCCCTGTTTAAATAAGCGGAAATGATAAATCATTGATGTTTTTTTTACCTTTCAAGGTAAGAGATCTTCATTGTTTCACGTTCTGACATTTTGTGACATTATGAACCTGTAAAATTAATTTAGGTATTTCCGAAGTATTATTTTACAATTTTCTAAACAAAAATGGTTTTGTCGGAAAGGCAGCGTATCGAAGTCTTGATATTGTTAGGA
Organism: Polydrusus tereticollis; assembly: GCA_963920685.1. Classification (NCBI taxonomy): domain Eukaryota; kingdom Metazoa; phylum Arthropoda; class Insecta; order Coleoptera; family Curculionidae; genus Polydrusus; species Polydrusus tereticollis. The sequence continues at coordinate 25,322,026 of OY987328.1, forward strand.
TGTGGAGATAAAATAAGAAGTCGAACTGAAGTGTGCACTTTATTTAATTCTAAATATCCGGAAAATCAAATTTAAAAGGACACTGTTAGTAAAATATTCCACAAATTTAATGAACATGGCACAGTAAAGGACTTGCCTAGAAATGAACGGTCACGTGTTTTAGGCGACGATGAAAAATTGGATATTGCATTATCTCTGCAGGATAATCCGCATGTTTCAACAGTTTCATTGACTTAAAATCAAGATACATCTAAAGGTACTATTGGAAGATTTTTGAAAGCAGAAAAATACCACCCTTATAAAGTATGTCTTGTCCAAGAGCTTTTAGAAGATGACTATGATAGGCGTTTGCAGTTTTGCGAAGAAATGATGAGACAGTGTGACGAGAATAATAGGTTTCCACGGAACATATTATTTTCGGATGAAGCTACTTTCTATTTAAACGGGGTGGTTAACAGACATAATTATCATTTCTGGAGTCAAGAAAATCCACGATGGATATTTGAAGCGCATACTCAGCGGCCCCAGACAGTAACTGTATGGGCAGGTATCAATAATAACCGAATTTTAGGGCCAATATTTTTGAAAGGAAACCTCACAGCTGAACGGTACCTGGATTTCTTAACCTTCGAGTTGAGGCCTGCTCTAGCTGTAATTTTTCCCAACGAAGTAGATCCAGATATGCCTAATGAAATAATTTGGTTTCAGCAAGATGGTGCTCCCCCGCATTTTTGTGCCAATGTGAGAAGATATTTAGATCAGATATTCCCAGGTCGCTGGATTGGACGACGTGGTACAATTGAATGGCCACCGAGGTCCCCAGACTTAACGCCTCTAGACTATTTTCTGTATGTCGACATAGCGTTAAGACGTCACAAGAGTCTCTAGTAGTTCAGAACGTTAGGTAGTCTGTTACAACTACTTTTGTTGCAAATATAGTTACAATTTATGATTATAAAGTGAATATTTTTGTTTCCCGGCTAAAGGCTATTTGCTTCTTCTGAATTTAACACTTGTAACTTTGATATTTTAACTTATCTATGGCCGAGTGACTAGTATGCTTATTGAGTAACCATAGGTACTCGTAAGATATTGTATTATACTCTTACAGAGATTTTATGGTAAATTTAGTTAGTTGTGAGAGGTTCTTGCACAGACCTTGCGGAAATTTGTAGTCTGAGGCAATGTCCTGGATGTAGGTCTATGTGGCTGCCAGATCAGACTGAACAGTCATTTTTACAGTGTAGGTCTGACAGTTGCCGTCTTGTGCAAGACCCTGTCAAACAGGGTTTGACTTGTTGCTTTCTTTTATCGATAATTTTATAAATTTAAACCTTCAGAAATTTTATTGCCAAACCTAGTACTATCACTTAAATATTTCATTTCACTTATTTATCTTTTAACTTTAGGTATCTATTGTCCATCAAAGTAAGAGGAGCTTGCATTTATAAAACCAAGTAACCAAGGGCTTAACACCACTTTAAGAATAAATATCTGTATTGGCCTCTGCGAAAATTTGGCTTTTATTTTAAATGGAGTGACTTTGAGGTCTTCATTTGGTACTTCATTCGGCCTTGGCAGTAATTTATTATAAATAGCAGAAAAAAACGCCGAGAGACCAAAAAGTTGTATTTGTAGTTGCTTAATCTGAACATATAAAAAAACTAAAAATAATGCAGAGGCGTACTTTTTCTTTTCAATAATAATTAGCTGTTATGCCCACTGAGACGCCACTGGACCTAATAATTTCAATGTAGTTAGGGCTAAATAAGCGCTTTATTACTTCGAATAACTGAACCAAATTTCAATCAAATCGGTTTAGGGATATTTATGACCGTTTTTTTTTTAACTTCAACCCTGTATCTCAGAAACGAAGCAACTCCGGACATATGTTCATAGGACCTTTTTTTCTTAAAACGACCTTACATATCCCCTCTGAAGTTTCGTACCGTAGTTAGGAAATACCCTGTATATAAGCTAAATTCCACCTGGCCGACCACAAGTAGACTTCAGGAACCACATGGTGCCGTCCCCATATAGCTGCCGCAGCAGAAGTGAGGGATTTACAGGCGTGTATAGAGTTACCATCATTTAATACATTTGGCCATTTCCATTTTATTATTTCCTTGTAACATTTGAATTAACTGAAATTTAATTATTAATCTTTTTTAAATGTAAAGCTATCTTGGCAAAAGGAACACTTACATAACCAACCTCACTGAAGATAAAAAGATTTTAGAATCCTCGTTTATTTTAAATCCTTGCGCCCGGAAAGGCTGGTTTTTTTCTTCTAATAATTCTTAAACTTAATATCATTTCATACAATTTTAGTGAACGTAAAACTAACATAAACCCTTTTTTTATTAAGTATTTCCTTTTTTTTTAATAAAAACCTTGTTGTCTGTGTGGGAAAGTTCTAGTTTTATTTATTGTATAGATTTCCAATAGCACTGACATTCGGTATATTTTTCCTGGTTTGGACTTCTATCAAACCAGGTGGCGCCCAAGGCAAGCCAACGACGAAGGGAAGGTGTAAGTATGTAACGGACCACGACCTACCAATACCAATAAGAGCTAACGTAGGCAGAGAGTGACAACCTGTTGTCCATGACACTAGGGGTATTTTCTTTATTTTTTAGAATTGAAGTTAGTCGTTTTATTTCATTGCTTTTCTAACATCCTTAGACTGAAAACATTTGGACCTTACTACCTTATGTCTACGTAAAATTATTGTGTACGAAATAAATGGAACCAATAATAGTTGCATACAATATAAATGCAAATTGTAATATTTTGTAAAAAGTTGTAAATAATTATTACAAATAAAACACAATTGCGCAAATATTATTGTGCTTAATTTATTACCAGGTATAATTAGGTAAAGTTTTAACTTCTTTATACGTCAAAAGAGCTGAGAGAAATAGTTATTTATGTATTAAGGGCATTATGAAGATGTTTATGCCTCCGAGGGCAACAATCTTACAAAGCCGGGGCTTTTGGCCCGAGGGTTTGTAAGTTGCCCGAGGGTATAGACATCAATTAATGCCCGTGGTACATACAATATTTTATGTCCTACTTCAGATAATTCAAAATTAAATTAAAAGAAAATTCAAAATCATGAAAGGTTTTTTACCTATACAGTGTGGCCCAAATTAGGCCTACATGTATGGGGATCTTGGAAACTATAGAAGATAGAGAAACGGTTAAATGGGGAAAGTTTTTGACAATTATATTTCTAACTGAAAACCGTTTAGTACGCGGCCCTATCTTTTTTGGTTTTTGAAATATGTTGAAAAAACCAAAAAGATGTATTTTCGAAAATATGCTGTAGATTTCTTATTATTCACTATTTTGGCAAACTGCAAAAACATTTTTAAAGCAACTTTTTAAGTAGATTTCAGTTCTGCAATTTAATTTTGAACACTACGTTTCAGTTATTTTATACCATCATCAGGTTCATTTTTTCTTATATGCGCCATATTGTATCTTATACTTAAAAGGTAGCTTATGACGTCCGCTTTTCAACGATGTATTATTTGTTGGAAAATAAATGAAATTGACTTGAAAAATAAAGAAAATTAATTTTCGCAACACGTCAAATTTGACAACTGCACTATAACTCCCTAAATTGAATACCAATTAAAAGGTTTACATTTTGTAGTACTCACAAAACACTGCTTGCATTGTTTCAATCAACAATATTACAATAACCTATGAATCAAAAATAAAATCCAGTAGCCTATGACCTTACAATAACCTATGAATCAAAAATAAAATCCAGTAGCCTATGACCAACCACTACCGTTTGAAAATGAATCAAAAATATTACTTGTCAGAACGAGTAAAAGTATAATAGTTTTTATTATTATTATCTAATAATAACGATTTATTTGTGTATTCTGAATTTAAAAGAAAATGGCATTGCGTTTTTCTCACGAAGAAAAATTTGATTTGCTAGAATGTTACATTCATTGCAACAGAAATGCAAACCTTGCATTAGAAAGGTATTTTGAAAATTTTCCTGAAAGACCGCAGCCAAGTGTCAGACTTTTTCCAAAAATTGTTATGAACCTGAGAAACCATGGAAGTTTTGAAAAACCGCGGCCCAAGAGTTACGAAAAAGCAGGTAGTAACGAGCGTGACGATAATGTCAGAGCCTATTTTAATGCCGCTCCGACATCATCTACAAGAGCGTCGGCAAGAGACTTACCAACCCCGCGAAGTACCATACAAAGAATCCTTAAGGAAAATAAATATCATGCGAACAAAATGCGAACAAAATCATGATTTCAGTCGTCTTGTAATTTGGACCGATGAATCACATTTTACCAACTGCGGGGTATTTAATAGACATAACCATCATTTTTGGGCAACAGAAAACCCTCACCAATTGGCTCAACGAAGACTGCAAACCCGATTTGGTTTTAATGTATGGTGTGGTATGTATGGTAAGTAATGTCACCTAGCTTGCTAAATACATAGCAGGTATTAAGTAACCCAGCTTTACTTTTCTCCTTACATTTTAGACAACAGACTTATAGGACCATTCTTTTATAATCATACGTTGAATGGCCAAAGATACTTGGAGCTGTTAGAAGATCAAATATTACCGGCAATTAGAGCAAGAGTTCCTCAAGATCAATTGAATAATATTTGGTTTCAACAAGACGGTTGTCCCGCACATAATGTTCGGGAAGTTCAAACTCTCTTAAGACAGATATTTGATGACAAATTAATTTCAAACGGCGGACCAGTTAATTGGCCTGCTAGATCCCCTGATATAACTCCTCTCGATTTTTATTTATGGGGTTATGTAAAAAATGAAGTATATGAGTTTGAACCCCCGGAATCTGTACAAGAATTAGAAGAGAGAGTGAGGAATGTGTTTACGAGCATACATGGCAACACGCTTCGCAGGGTCATCAATACTGTGTTAAAAAAGTGTCAAAAATGTATTAATAAAAACGGCCAACATTTCGAATAAGTATAGTAAGTTACATATTTTTTCTTATTTTCTTTTCAAAACAATAATTATTATTCATTGCGTTTTTAGTTTTCTTTATTTGAATTGTTAATATGAGATTTGTAACCATAAGGAAAAAATAAAATAATGTATTATAATATTATGATATTTTAAACAAATTTAACCCTGCCTAATGTGTTCTTCTCAAATTTGACGTGTTGCGAAAATTAATTTTCTTTATTTTTCAAGTCAATTTCATTTATTTTCCAACAAATAATACATCGTTGAAAAGCGGACGTCATAAGCTACATTTTAAGTATAAAATACAATATGGCGCCCATAAGAAAAAATGAACCTGATGATGGTATAAAATAACTGAAACGTCGTGTTCAAAATTAAATTGCAGAACTAAAATCTACTTAAAAAGTTGCTTTAAAAATGTTTTTACAGATTGCCAAAATAGTGAATAATAAGAAATCTACAGCATATTTTCGAAAATACATCTTTTTGGTTTTTTCAACATATTTCAAAAACCAAAAAAGATAGGGCCGCGTACTAAACGGTTTTCAGTTAGAAATATAATTGTCCAAAACTTTCCCCATTTAACCGTTTCTCTATCTTCTATAGTTTCCAAGATCCCCATACATGTAGGCCCAATTTGGCCACACTGTATAGTAGCTAAATAAACAAAGGTAATAAGTGTTCGTTGTTGCGTGCTGTGTCAAAGTCAAAACTGAAATTCATATAAAATATTGGATTTTCCGTTGATTACGGATAGAATTGCTGTGAATGCTGCCAAAGCTTTGGATAATCTTGTTTCAAAGAAGTCTAAAGACGCCTATGATAAGGAATATCAAAGGTTTGGGGATTGGATGAAAAATAATGATGTAAAAATTATCAACGAGACGGTGCTACTCGGATATTTCCAGGAATTGGTATGTTAAAACTGCTGTTGTAAATTATATTAAAATACTAATTATGTATATCGATTATAGTCTGGAACATTCACTCCTAATTCCCTATGGACGAAATATTCAATGTTAAAGAAGACATTAATAGTTAATAAAAATATAGACATGATGATGTACAAAGTGGGTCTGTTATTCGGTGTATTTGGTGGGTGCCGCCGCCAAGAGTTAGTTAATATGTTGGTTGAACATATAGAGGATAGAGGATCCGTAGTAATAGTTAATATTCCCGATACAAAGACTGATAAAAAGCGTGTCTTCACAATTATTGATGAGAAGGAGATCGGTTGTTTAAAGCTACTGAGAACTTATTGGTCTTTACACCCGACAAACTGCAACATCAATAGATTATTTTTGTGTTACCGTAACGGTTGTTGTTTTTTACAGCCAGTTGGGAAGAACACCATAGGCAACATTCCTTCCATTATTGCAAAATACCTGGGTCTAAGCGATGCGGACAAATATACTGGTCATTGTTTGCGCAGAACCTCTGCAACTTTGTTGGCGGATGCGGAGGCAAACATGACCACATTGAAAAGACATGGCGGTTGGAAAAGTTCAGTTGTGGTTGAGGAATATTTGGAAGACAACAGAAAAAACAAAATTTCTAAATTGATACCTGGAGTACCATCAACGAGACCATCAACATCAAAAAACGTTTAATCATCGTCAATTTCTGTGAAAATCACGAAATAATAGAAAACATTGACTTATCAAAAGCCGGTAAATTCGTTTTTACTGGGTCTTTTCTTAACTGTTCATTTAATATAAAATGATAAATAAGTTTTTTCGTTAATTAAAAGTTGTTACTTTGATTTTTCCTATTTATTTCTCTTAATGTTCGAGGGCATTAGAAACTTCCTTAATGCCCTAGGGTATAATATACCATTTAAAGTGTCTGGTAACTATGGTATTATGAAAGAATAAAATTCGAGTAGGACATAAATGTAAGAACTACTACAGAAAAACGAAATATCAGTGATATATTTTAATAATAAACTTATTATCCTACGAATAGGCTCAAAACATCGACAAATACAAAAATTAAGGTGTACCCGACGAATGTCTAACAAAAACTGCCTTACTAACGGTACCCTTCAAAATATCTGAAACTATGCCCTATTTAAATTCTAACAATCTATATGTTTACACTAACACCATAAAAACTAATGGCTTTATGGGCAAAGTAATATAATATTTTCTCTTAGTCCCCTTTTTATTAAGGGAGATATAACTATAGTTCAGTCAAAATCCCGTGTCTATATATAGTATATTCGTTGATTGTTCCAACTAAATGATAAATAATTAAAATCATATTACATAAAGGTTATAATGACATACACCACAATATTAAAAAATGTTCTAAATAATTAAATTAGCCCTTCATACTACGCCTATGTCAATAAACGAAAAAGGGCCACTTAGATGGGTCAATATTCTGAATTCGATGTGCTTAGCGATCAAAGGGCGGATCGAGACGACAAAGCGGGTAGATACCATGGCGCCGTAAAGAAAAATACGGACATTATTAAGTCTGAATTTTTATTAGAAACTATTTTCTAATGGCTTTTTTACGATGGAGAATGCGTGAGTCGTGTCGATGGAAAAAACGTTTTACGATTTGTAAATGAGAAGTTTTTGTTACAACATTAACAGTTATTGGATAAGGGGGATTTTTAACTACATAAGTAATGAGTTTGATGCATTTCAGACGTGGCATTAGTAAAACCCGTCAAATGAACGGCAGTGGCATTTTTGCAAGACCAGCGTGAGCACCATGTGCATAATTTAAATATTTGAATTATCGCCCTACACTGTTTAAAAAGGCTCGGAGCTTCGACGGTGTAAAAATAAGAGCGTTGAAAATACCTGATAATGTTATTACAGACGTAGTAAACATAGCCCAGGCTATGTATCATTTTTGCTTAAAATTAGTCAAAGAATTCATAAACGAAGTATCTCGCATACATCGGCGGTCACCCTGTATATACAGGGTCAGTGGCGTATATAGGGGGGGGCCCAGGGGGCCTGGGCCCCCCCCGAAATACGAAGAGAAATGTAATATATTATGCTTAAGCAAGCACTATATTTAAAATTAAAAAAATACTATATCGGATTAATAATAATATCGATCGAATAAAACATCGATGAACATCGCCCAGCACTAGGCAACAGTCAGAGATAGTTAATCAACACTGTGCCTGTCCGGTAAGATCGACTGTGATTTTGATGCGTGAATTCGTTGTGCGAGCAACGCGTGCAAGTCTAGTACTGCGCCTTGATTAACCTATATCGAGATCTCCTCTGCACTAGAAGAAATAATTACTACACGCGCCGATGATTCTGGAAGGGCACTTATCTTTGCACAATGCAATATTAAATTTTACTTTTTTAATTTCATTAAAAATCTTGGAAAGGACTTTGGCATTTACCTACAAACTGTCACAATATTTACAGTCAGTAAATATTGATTTGGCAGTTGCTCTTGAAAGGGTAAGCCAGGTTTCAGTTGCTTTAAAAGCCATGAGAAATAATGCTGAAAACGAGTTTCGTGAAATTTTTAAAGAGACAGAAGATATAGCTAAACAACTTAACATTGAGATTTCTTTGCCTAGACGCGTGGGTACTAAACGATACAGAGAGAATTATCCAGCCGAAAATGCGGAAGAGTACTACAGAATATCTCTCTTTATTCCAGTTATTGAGGATTTAATAAGTTCACTCAACGAACGTTTTTTAAACCAGAGAAAAACAATAACTTCGTTAGATACTTTAATTCCTGCCAACGTAATAGTCAGCGATTTTAATCAACTTTTGCCTGCAATTCAAAAATACTCTAGTGATTTGGAAACAAATAATCAATCAATACTTCGTGCTGAATTTGAGTTGTGGAAAATGAAATGCAATAATTTTTAAAAGCCAATGAAATCAGCGGTAGATGCCCTACAAGAATGTCAAAAAGACATGTTCCCAAATGTATATATACTACTTGTAATACTAGCAGTACTTCCCGTAAGTACTGCGTCCTCTGAAAGAAGCTTTTCAACACTTAAAAGGTTGAAGACATTCCTGCGAAATAGAACAGGGGAAAATCGTTTAGTGGGACTTGCTTTACTGACAATACATCGTAATATTCACATCGACATAGATGATGTTATCGATGAATTCGATGATAGGAAAAAAAGGAGAAATGTTGATTTTATTATTTTACTATTTTACTATTTGAATAGCTATGTGTTTTATTTGTTGTTGTTTAAGTGTTAAATATTTTTGTTCAGCTATAACCAAAAAGTTTTAACAAATTAACATTGTAATATAGTAGTGATTATAGTTTCTAAATTTTTTAAATTTAGGCCCCCCCCCCGAAACAAATTTCTATATACGCCACTGTACAGGGTATTACAGAAGTACGGTACTTAACTTAAGGGGGTGATTCCTTATAATTTTTTAAGATACAAAGTTCATATGAGCATGTCGCCGGAGTTGCCCCGTTGTTGATATACAATATACAGGGTGTTAAATTAAAAAAAAAATCGTTTTTTTAAACATCCTTTTCCCGATTTTATTGAAATTTGGCACCGCTATTCACAATGATAAGGTGCTTAACTAGCCCTAACTAGATTAAATTTATTAAGTCCAGTGGCATCCCGGGGAGCACCTTAACGAATATTATTGACAAAAAGATGTACGCCACTGACTTTTTCTAATTTCGATATTATTTTTTGGATTTGACAACTAACAATACAACTTTTTTGTTACTTGAATTGTTTTCGTATCTCGCTTCGTTTTCGAGAGAAAGAATAAAGACCACTTTATTGCATGTACAAAAAAAAATACCTATGTATGTCAAAGTAAATTAAAATATGAGGTGAGGGTAAGTTTTGATGGCTAATTTACCTGCTTTGTCAATAACAAGTCGAAAATGAATAACTTTACTAACGCTGAAATTGCCCAGATGCATTTCAATTATGGCCTAGCAAATGTAAATGCCGAAGAAGCTCGGCGAATTTAGCAGGAACGTTGTCCAAACAGAGTAATGCCATGTGCTAAAACATTAAGACACCTTCATGCAAGATTGAGCGAGACTTGGATTTTTAAACGTAGAACGGAACTTCCTGGCAGGCCTGCCAACAGTAACCACGCTTGAGTTAGAAGAGTTTATACATATGCGAGATGTTACACGTGGCGACATCTCGTAGCAATCGAGCTATCCACCCAACCAGACCAGCGAAGTCTTAGAGAAGACCAAACGCTGGAATGGATCCCGCATAAGCAGGTATCTAATGTCAGGTGGCGCTGAAAGCCAATCGTCGGTTTCAATGAACCGAAAACATGATACAAAGAAAGATGTAGAAGATGTAGATGAAGAGTTTATACTATGAGAGATAGAAGATGATCCTTAAAGTAGTGCCAGGAAGGTAGCAGTGTAACTTCAAACCAGTGCATCAAGTGTTTGGAGGGTTTTGCATCTTTATCAACTATATCCATACCATATTCAACGAGTGCAAGCTCTGCTTCCCCGTGATTTTCAGCCAAGGTTTGATTTTAGTAGGTGGTTGCTGCACACAGTAGCACAAAACAACAAATTTTTACCGATTTTTAATATTTTATTTACTATGATAAGGCCTCTTTTTCAAGAGAAGCCATTATGAATTTTCATAACGAATATTTTTGGGCGGACGATAATCTTGATAAAATTAGAGAAGGTCGTTTTCAGCAACAATTTTCGGTGAATGTATGGGCTGGGATCATTGGCGACTATCTTATTGGACCATACTTTTTACCGACGACGGCGTCTTAGCTCATTTTAGCCTAGTTGCTCGTTAATACCTCTACAACACTTTTCCTAATTGCTGGATTGGACGCGCAGGTCCCCAAGGTTGGCCAGCTTGCAGTCCTAACTTGAGTCCTCTATAATATTATTATATGGGGTCTCTTGTATACAAGACGCCTGTACTAGATGAAAACGACTTAAGAATTCGAGTTATTGAAAGTTGCAATGCGATACGAAATAATGCAGGCATTTTTGAACGTGTAATAGAATTAATGGTGAGACGATGGCAATTGTGCGTTTAATCAGAACGTGGCCATTCTCAACATTTGCTTTGATTAATTAATGCATTTTTTTTGTGTCATTATTTAACAAAATATTTTTATTTTTAATTTAAATGTTTTAATTAACTTTGAAATACATAGATATTTTTTGTATATACATGCAATAAAGTGGTTTTTATTTTTTCTCTCGAAAACGAAGCCAAGATACCAAAACAATTCAAGGAACAAAAAAGTTGTATTATTAGTTTGTAAATCCGAAAAAAAATATCAAAATTAGATTAGTCAGTGGCGAACATTTTTTGTCAATAATATTCGTTAAGGTGCTCCCCGGGACGACACTGGACTTAGTAAATTTAATCTACTTAGGGCTAATTAAGACCCTTATCATTATAAATAACGGTACCAAATTTCAATAAAATCCGGAAAATGATATTTAAAGAAATTATAGAAAATATTATCAAACACGCGGCAACTCCGGACACCTGCTCATAATATGAACCTTTTATCTTAGAATATCATAAATAATCACCCCCTTAAGTTACGTACCGTACTTCTGAAATACCCGGGTGTATAGAATACAGTAAAGTGTATACGAAGTCAATTGAAATATCTAGCTTGGCTTATAGGCCGCATATCCTTTATCAAACATGAGCACACTTGTTAAATATATAAAATAAATAAAAAACTAAATAATAAAAGTAAAAAAAACCAGAATAAAAAGTCAAACACATCACCCGAACTAAGTCTGAATTAAACACTTCGTAAAACTTCCCAACAACAAATAATTTACGACTAATTATTTTTAATAGATTTCAACAAAGAATGCGTGTCTTCATGTAAACATCATACGACTTCAATTCTCATATAATGTGGTATGCAACTTCTTCGACACATTAAAGTTCGGGAGTGACCAATCAAATATGCTAGGCTTCTAATCCCGCCCACAATTTTGTTGACAGACTCGTCAAGTTCACGTTGACCCTCTTACAAGGGGCCATCAATAAGAAGTCTGCTTCTTTTTTCAATCCAAGTTGCTGTAAATTTATCTTTCCCGAATCATTGCTTGTTCAATTAACTCCGTATTAACTATACTAGTTATGTATATATATTACATTATGTACATTTCTTTTCACAGCTTGAAAGCAACAATATTTCTGGAATATTGCTATCGGTCGAGTAAAAAGTTTACGCTAATTATAAAGAACAATAATTAATTTGTTATCAAATGAAACAAAAATATAGAGGGTGTTGCTTTTAGAAAGTATAAGAACTTCGTAAACCAAAACTATACAACAGAAATCCTTTGATTTTAGGAGGATTTGTCGCTTCAGTTCCATACATATGGGTAACTTTTGAACCAAGGGCAAAGTCAACTCACAAGGCCCTACTTTTAAGAAGCTTTTTACAAAACTATTCTATAAATTAAATAAATAAACTTGTACTTACTAAAATCTATAAGTAGCCTTCCATAGCCTTGTCTTTGGTAGGGCGGCAGTGTTAGAATACAGGAAACATTGTAGTTTAAAAACGAATTCTTTTCCTGAAACAAAAAAAACCTTCAGTTCCATATTACTGCACAAATTAATTTTCTCTGTTTCATGCCACGTGAAAATAAAAATAAATTTTAAATATAGGGTATTTGAAATACTTTTTGCAAGGATGTCCACAACTTTCCTTAGCCAATTCATATACAGTAGAGTGGTCCCTATTATCGAGCTTCAAATACTTGTATGTAGGACCCTCTTAGTTTGTTCATGTATATAAAAAAATATTCCCTTTTAAATTTGGGATAAAATGAATAAATATTTATCCGTGCCCCAAGGCACTCATGAATTAATCTTATAACTTCTTTATTTTAATTATTTTCTTTGATTTATAGATCAATTCTATTGTTAAAACGTCTGTAGCGTCGTTGGTCTAGCGCTTGCTGGTTGATATGCACTCTGATCTATCCCCACCACTTTAGGGGAGATGCGAACAAGAGGTATACATTTTCGACAACCTGGAGCACATCACTTAGCCAGATGGATGAGCAAGGCAATATATCATTGACAAATATATTTATTCAGACCCGCAAGGAGGAAAAACCTTTAAGGCGACTCTGTTGTTTCATAATAAAATGCTATGCCAAGGCGTGGTTTCTGGCTGTGAAACCTATCGAAGCGCCTCTTAACGATATCAATTGTCTAAAAAAAATGGTTGCTGACAAAATCAATGACCCATTAGTTGCAGAAACAGCAATCAAGAAATGTATTAACCATTTACAGCATTTAAATGAAGAATATCTGCCATATGTGATGAAAGCATAATGATGAAGGAAGAAAAAAATAGCACAAAACATACTGATAAACGAAGAATATGATGCTGAAGAACTTAGAAGCAAACTTCGTATTAAATTTGATGAATTGGAATACCTCCTTTAAAAGATATTCTTTTGCAAATATGTCACTACAAAGAAATCTAAGAATTTTTTTTCTACGCTTGAAATATCCCAAGATTTCTTCAACTAGATCATGTACTTTGGAAGGATCAAGAAAGTTATATAAATGGGAGAAATATCCTAATATCTTCGAGAGTGATAAATGATACAGCGGAAAGCGGTGTAAAATTAATGAAAGAATTTACAAAAGACGAATCCAGTAAACAATTTGTTTTAAAGGTCAGGTGGTCTACGATCTTAGAGTTATCTTCTTAACTTCTCTGTTTAGTTTAAGTTTAAATAATTCTGTTTATAAAATGTTTAATTTTCTTTTACTTTCCAAACGGTGCAAGATTATCGGAGAAAGTATCCAAGACCCACGCGAGAGGGTAGCAATTATTGCTCGTTTCACTAAAGTGTTCAACTTGTATTGAAATTATAATTAGTATAAATGTTAGTATGAATTATAATTAGTATGAATTATTGTTATTCGTTTTCCTTTATTTGATGGGGCTCTATTTTGGCATTTTTCAGTTAAATCAACCCATCCCTTTTTGACATTCTCATGAATGTCAAACCACGTTTCATCCAGATAAACTATTGCACGTTTTTCGGATCTAAACTTTTTTATTTCCCTTAGGTACAGAAATCTCCTTTTTCTTCATCTTTCGGACTCCATAATAATTTGTCTCTTGTTTATTGTCTTATACTTAAATCCCATCTGTTGCGAAGCGCGGAGAAGACTTGTCCTGCTAAATGATATCGTTGTATCGTCAGTTGTGATTGTGATTTTAAAGAATCCAACGTGGGCACATTTCCTCGATACATTTGGTATATTTTCCTGCGAATAACATCTTTGTCACAATCATCTACGCCAGCTATACTCTAAGTGTGTTCCGCGGAACCCTAGGGTTCCGCGATACCTCTGTAGGGGTTCCTCAAGAATTTAGAAAAAAAATCAAAGCACCTCTCTCTGGTCGAACGTTTTGACTCCGCGGCTGCGCGTAGGTATATTTATTTATTTATTTGTATTTGTATAAACATGTGTTACAATAGCTGGTACAATATCTCATAAGTTTGGTATCAACATGTATACTTGTATACTTGTGAGCGCGCAGTCCCTTTGATAAAAGCCGCCTCTGAATTGTTTACAACGCAATTTTTATATTTCTCTTTTTATTTTTGCTTTTTGTTTATTAAAGGCGCCGACTCGAGTATTTTCGAGAATATTCGAGATCGAGTCTAGGACTAAGTATAAAAGCGGCGATCGCGCGTCGCGCCTCGTCAGTCAGTTGACGATTAGCGTTCGGAGCGATAAGTTCCTACCTACCTACTTACAAGCTCGCTAGCGAGAAACTAGTGTTCATTGTTCTACTGCCTGCTGTATTCTGTTGTCTCAGTTTTATACATTTCTTCATTGTACTAAACTTAGTCTCTTATACGCAGTAACGATTGTGCATTATTTGGACCCCACCATCCTGACGTGTAACATTATAAATGAAGAAGAATGGAACGTTGGCTTAAAGGTGTTAAACGTGTTGCAACAACATCTTCTAATGACGCTGAATGTTCAAAAGCAGTACGCGCGGAGAATATAGCAATCACCGATCCAGATGATGATGCCACGACGTCAAGCTCGACGGTTTCAAAGACGAAAAAAAGGAAGTATGATGAATCATATATCAGTTTCGGATTTGTTGATTCCAACGGCTCACCTCTCTGCATGCTATGTAGTAAACTGCTTCCTAATAGTTCCATGGCACCTGCCAAATTGCGCCGACATTTACAAACTGTACACCCCGAGTCTAAAGACAAGAATAAAGAATTTTTTGTTCGTAAAAAAGATCAGTTATTGGAAAGTCAAAAAAATATGATGCATGTAACAAAAACTATCAACGAAAAGGCCACGGAGGCATCATATTTAGTTAGCTATCGCATTGCACAAGCAGGTGAAGCGCACACTATCGCTGAGAATTTAATAAAGCCATGTGTATTAGACATAACAAAATGTATGCTCGATGAAAAATCTGCAAAGCATCTTTCTACTGTGCCGCTATCAAACGATACTGTTTCACGGCGAATCCATGATCTGGCAAGCTACGTCAAACAAGAACTAGTTACACGTCTACAAAATGGTTATCGTGAGATATCCATATGAAAGTTCTTTTGAAGAAGACATGCTTATGTGTTCACCGCTGCTCACAAACACTACCGGGGAAGAAATTTTTAATAAAATAAATATATTTTTTAAAGAAAATAATCTCAGTTGGAACAATTGCATTGACATTTGTACAGATGGGGCCGAGGCGATGACTGGTAAAACAGCAGGAGCAGTGTCACGAATAAAAAATAAAGCGCCTAATTGTAGTTCCAGCCATTGTATTCTGCATAGACAAGCACTTGCGATGAAGCAAATGCCGTCAAATCTAAAATTAGTTATGGATGAAGCGGTAAAAATAATTAATTTTATCAAATCACGACCACTACAATCCCGATTGTTCTCATTATTGTGTGAAGATTATGGCAGCAAACATAAAACACTGCTGCTCCATACAGAAGTGCGATGGCTGTCTCGGGGTAAAACTTTAACAAGGCTATTTGAACTTAGAGCCGAGTTACAAATGTTTCTTTCAGCAGATACTTCTTTTAATTTGAAGGACCGTTTGTATGATAAAACTTGGTTTTTCCGATTGTCTTTTATGGCGGATATCTTTCAAAAACTGAACGAATTTATCATTGCAAGGTAAACAGACAACAGTGTTTCAGGCAAATAATAAAATAACTGCCTTCAAAAGAAAATTAGATTTTTGGATTATTTGCGTTGGTAAGAAAGAAATAGAAAGCTTTACGTCACTCAGTGAGTTTGTTAGCGATAACGACTCAGAAATGTTTCAAGATGATGTGTTTGAAGAATTGGTCCAATATCTCAGTTCGATGCGCGCATCTTTTGAAAAGTATTTTCCCGAAGAACAGAATACAAAAATGAAACTGAATTCATGGATTCATAATCCTTTTTTACCCAACTTGGAAAAGCCCAAAAGTATGTCAAACGAGATATATGAATCTCTTTTAGAAATGTCATCAGACACAAGTATGGAGTCACTGTTCAAAACGACGCCTCTCAACGATTTTTGGTGCAGAATCCGTGATGAATATCCAATGCTTGGCAAAATGGCTCTGAATATTCTTCTCCCGTTCCCAACAACATATTTGTGCGAAACAGGATTCTCAACCTATGCAGCCACGAAAACAAAATATCGCAATAGACTGGACGCCGAACCTGATATGAGACTTCAACTGTCTTCTATCAAACCTGATATCAACCAATTGATGAAAAATAAAAAACAGTTTCATACCTCCCATTAGTTAGATTTTTTCTTTTTTAATATCTTCTATTATTGTACTTGCCATGTGGTAAAGTAAGTAATAATTAGTAACTGTTACATTGTACTTTTATTATGCTTATTAATAAAGAATACACTTTTAAAAACTATTGTTTTATTGTAGGGTTCCATCAAGTATTTTGCTTCCCAAAAGGGTTCCGTCACCAAAAAAGTTTGAGAACAGCTGAATTCTACGCACTTCATTTTTCCGGTAACCTTTCTTTTAAAATGTCCTTTTAGCATAATATCTCGTACCGTCGATAATGGAACTTTCATCATTTCACTGGTATTTTTAATGGCAATTACTTTAGAGTGGCCGCTCTTTAATAATGATTCATATATATTTTTCACGATCACTTTGGTGTCAGAAGATAAATGCTTCCTGGAATGTTTAGGGTAGCTAGATATCGCATTAGCTGAAGATTCCCAAGGTCTCCATATACCTTTAATATTAACTTATTGCACACTGTTTCAAAGTAAAATAGATAAGTACTAATATATTTCCAATATTATGTTTACTATTTATATAAGCCATATAAACAGGTACCTGTAACTAAAAGTTTTAAGAAATATCCTAATAATTAAGTTGCTTCTAGAAAACCTTAATTAGACAGTTTATTAATTTTGATAACAAATCAAGTAATGTACCTATCTACTGTTATTATAAATTGGCATTAAAAATAAATGTGGGTTAATACGTCTCTGCGAAAGCGAAAGCCGAGTTTATGAGGGGCTTTATTGCAGTCATTAAGCCAAACAAAATATGTTGGGAAGTACTTTACCTTCAACTTATGTGTGTAAAAAATAATATCAAACCAATAAACTTAAAACGCATAGCTTAAAAAATAAATAAATCAAGTGTAAATGCATAACACTGCCATTTCATATTCAACATATTATACGCTTTAGAATAAAAAATACAAAATAAAAAAATGTAAAATTTGGCATCCATGCACGGAAAAAAACATTGTGATTTTTACAACAATTGTAGACAAATTTTGTGAATTTCTATATCATATTGTTTCCTTATTTATAACTAATTGTGCAACTATCTGACACAAGTGGTACAAATAAAGTATGCAAATTGTTGTTGAATTTAAAAATATTGTAAGAGATATATTAAAATAATAGCTTGTCACATTATGCTATACAATGTATACATGTATTAAGACAAGGATAAAATGTATAGTTACAAATTTCACAAAATTTTGTTGGATATATTTGAATATACTATTACAGGAAAGTTTAAATGTCTTAAATGTATAAAACCTGACAATTGTTCAAATTTCTGCAACAAATTGGTTTAAATTACACATTTTTAGCCAGTGTAACAAATACTGCAAATTTTCTGGAGATTTTTATATTTGGATAGGTATAAAACCTGACAGTTCTTCACGTTTCTACAACAAATTGTTTTAAATTACAAATTTTATACTTGGAGCAAAGTTGCATAGAAATTGTAAAAAAATTCACATATCATTATGTATTTTACACAATAAAATTTAACGAGTATAGTCTTGTCTCACTTATATTGATAGAACGTATATTAGATTTTACAAGTATGAGTTTTAAATTTTACTACAAAATAACAAATACATATCGGTAGTAAAAATTGACTGGCACTGAAGATTTTTAAAATATTTTTACTATTTTTTTTAACAAATGTTAGGATAAATGAGGACTCGGCAAGGTGGATCCTTGAGGGTTGCGCCCCACTTATTGTGGGAGAGATAGCCTTCACGGCCATCAGGGCCGCCGATGCCCCCTGGCCGGAAAGGATTGGCTTTTGGCTGAGAAGTCCAAGGGTCGATCTGGAACGGCTTGGAAGGGTGCTGGCGCTCCAAAACCGAGCCCTCAACGTGCACCAGTGGAGGCATATCCAGACCACAGGAGGACCAGGAGGGTGGTTCGTCACCTACCTGGTAGAGCAGGAGGTCGTCAGGCGGCTGGAGGGATCTGGGTGGGCTCTCTACTTTGAGTTGGTAACGCTCGCTGTGCGAAGGATGCCATCTTGGAGTGGGGCTGTCCGCAAGGATCCGTCCGGCCAGCCTAAGGCCAAAAAGAAGGAATAGGCTCTCACTGCCGCCCATGATAAACCCCATCATGGATAATTTGCGGGTAGGTCAAATAAATCTCCAGCACAGTCGGGATGCTACCGGAGAACTGGTTAGCGTTCTGACTGGTGAGCGGAAGATTGTACTAATACAAGAGCCTTATGTTTTTAGGAATCAAGTGAGGGGTCTTGGAGGAGCCAGCCACATCCTGGTGGTTGGGAAAGAGGACGATGACAGACCGAGGACCTCCATTATGGTGTCAAAAGAGATCAGCGTGGTACCACTACCTCAGCTGGGAACCAGGGACGCCACAGCAGCTGTGCTCGAAAATAAGGTGAGTCAAGGTAGTCGTAAGTTATTAATCTGTAGTTTATATCTGCCGTACGATGACGCGCGACCGCCCGTTTCAAAGGACTTAGAGCGTATTATTGCGTTCGCAAGAGACAAAGGTTGGCCGGTTTTAATCGGGTGTGATGCGAATTCGCATAGTGAAATTTGGGGCAGCACCAACACAAACGCCCGAGGTGAGGCCCTTATACAATTCCTGACTCATACAAACCTTGAGATACTTAACAGAGGCAGCGAGGCCACGTTTGTTAATAGAATCCGGAAGGAAACTATTGACATTACACTGGCTTCAAGAGGGTTGATCAAAGATATTTCAAATTGGCGGGTATCTAGGGACATTTCGATGTCTGACCATCGAATGATCAGACTGGAACTCAAATTTGACAAAAAGGATGCAGCCCTGAAGAGAAACCCAAGAGCGACGAACTGGGAAAACTACATCGCCTCTCTCAGAAACAACTTGGGAACGATTCAGGTCCGAGTACAGAATAAAGAGGAATTGGAGAATAAGGTAAGTAGCCTTAGCGCAGCGATCATCTCGGCCTACAAACAGTCGTGTCCGCTGACAGTGTCCACGGGAAAGAAGGTTCGCTGGTGGAGCGGTCACCTAGGTGTCCTGCGGAAAGCCAGCAGACGAGCCCTGAACAAAGCAATGAACAGCGGGTCGATGGAGGACTGGGACGTCTACGTGGAGGCTAGAAGGGTTTTTAAAAAGGAACTTCGCCGCAGGAAGAGAGAGTCATGGAGGGCCTTCTGTGGAGAACTCGATTCTCTACCGGAGGCCGCCCGACTGGCTAAAATCCTCAGCTGCGAGAGCAAAGTGATCATTGGATCCTTAAAGAGACAGGACGGAACATGGACCAGTTCCGGTGAGGAGTCACTTAGACACCTACTGGACGTTCACTTCCCTAGTGGCGGACCGGCGCCGGCTGCTGAGGAGGCCGCGCCACCGATTCCAAGGACGGATTGGGGCGTGGCCGACGAAATAGTGACTGGCTCCGCGATAACCTGGGCGGTGAATGAGTTCAGTCCGTATAAGGCAGCGGGACCAGATGGCGTGTTCCCAGCTCTGCTTCAAAAAGGTCTAGAGATTCTGCTCCCTTATCTGGAGAGCGTCTTGCTTTGGGTTACGCGCCAAAAGCCTGGCGATCAGCAAAGGTCACCTTCATTCCTAAGAATGGTAGAACTGACTACTCGGTCGCCAAGGCTTTTAGGCCAATAAGTTTAACCTCTTTTCTGATGAAGACACTAGAAAAGATAGTCGATAGGTATATGGTAGAGGTTGTGCTAGAAGCGCATCCTCTACAAGATAGTCAACATGCCTACCGACGTGGACGGTCAACAGAGACAGCAATTCACGCCGTGGCAGCAAAGGTGGAGAGGGCCCTACATTACAAGGACGTCGCTCTGGCGATCTTTTTCGATGTTGAAGGTGCCTTCGATAAGGCAAAACCGTCGACCATTTGCGACTATCTGAGAATGAGAGAAGCGCCGTGGGCGGTTATAGAATGGGTTGAATCTGCACTCAGGGAGCGGCAGGTGAGCGCCGCCATCGGGGACGTTCGGCTGGAGATCGGGGTGAGGGGTGGTTGCCCGCAAGGCGGCTGCCTATCGCCCCACCTGTGGTGTCTGGTCATGGACGGCCTGATGGCGAGGCTTGCAGATGCTGGCTTCTGCGCACAGGCATACGCGGATGATGGACTCGTCCTTGTGACGGGGAAGTTGCTGGGTGTGGTGTGCGATAGGATGCAGACGGCCTGCAGGATACTGGAGGAATGGTGCGAGGAGACGGGACTATCGGCCAATCCGGACAAGACCGAAATGATCCTGTTTACAAGGAGGAGGAACATAAATGAGTTTAGGGCGCCTCAATTGTATGGAAAATCTCTTACATTGACGCCGAAGGTCAAATACTTAGGAGTCACCTTTGACCAGAAACTGACGTGGAGGGCACACATCGACAACGTGGTGACCAAGTCGACGGCGACTTTCTGGCAGCTCCGACGTGCGGTGGGTGCCAGCTGGGGTTTAAACCCCCGTATCATGCGCTGGCTCTACACGGGGGTCATTAGACCGAGAGTCGCCTATGGCTCTGTGGTCTGGTGGCCTGGAGTGGAGAAGGTTACCGTGCGCGCCAGACTGGCAAAAGTGCAGAGGCTTGCTGGCTTGGGCATAACCGGAACCATGAGAACTACGCCCACGGCCGCGCTGGATGTCCTGCTGGGGCTGCCGAGCCTTCCCATCTGGATTCAGAGGGAGGCAATGGCGGCATACCTACGAATGCGGGCCACCGGATGCCGGAGGGGAGTGGGCGACTTAGGCCATACTAGGATTGCTTCGAGAGTGGAGGGGGAAATCCCAATACTCTCCTCCAAAGCAATGCCAGTTGAGGGAGTGTTGAGGCTGAACAGAAAGTTCACTCTTACGATCCCTAGTAGGGAGCAGTGGGAGGAAGAGCAGGTGAAGTTTCCTGACGATGCTGTGGTATGCTACACCGATGGGTCGCGTATGGCTGGAACTGAATCATCAGGGGCGGGAGTATACTTGGAAAACATCAACATAAGAAGAAGCTACCCACTGGGAAGGTTCGCGACGGTTTTCCAAGCAGAGGTGTATGCCATCCTCTCGGTGGCAAGTATGAGGGAGGTCATAGATCGTCAAGAGCGGACTGTATACATCTGCTCTGATAGACAGGCCGCCCTTAAGGCAGTCTGTCAACCCAGAAGCAGTTCGATCCTCGTGAAGGAGTGTGCGGACGCACTTGGGATGCTCGCAGAACAGAAACAGGTTTTCTTGGTCTGGGTCCCGGGACACTGTGGAGTACATGGCAACGAGACGGCCGACGAGTTCGCCAGACTTGGAGCTGAAACTCCCTATCTAGGACCCGAACCAGCAATAGGTATATCAAAGCAGCAGGTGGGGACGGCCCTGGGGGAATGGGCCGCCAACCTCTCCAAGGAGGAATGGCGGCAGACGCCAGGGTGTAGACAGGCTAAAGATTTCATAACTTGGCCCGATAGGGCCAAGTTAGAATGGATTCTTAACAGGAGTAGGTGTGCCCTGAATCCTCTGGTAGGACTCTTAACAGGACACTGCAAATTGAGGAAGCACCTGCATACAATGGGGGCGGAGGAGGACCCGATATGTTCGGGATGCTTGGAGGATGAGGAGACACCACTGCACTTCCTGTGCAATTGCGAAGCACTGGGAAGACTCAGACGACAAGTCTTTGGGACAGTGGTGACCCCACAGGAGGAAGTCAGGACTCTTGCTTGGAGTGACATCCTGACCTTTATGAGAAGGTCGGGTAGGTTCGGCGAGAGCCTGGGTGGTTGAGTGGATGGGGGAAGACACAGGGGTAGGCAAAAATGATCGCATTTGGTCTACTTGCCAGGTTCGTGTGCCTCCCCTCACCTACTACTACTACTACTACTACTAGGATAAATGTTACAACCTCTGTAGCAAATGAAAAGATACATTATTGTTGACATTTTTTATTTTTCCTTTTTTCCGTGTGGGGTACGGGTTAACGATGTCTGATCCAGCTCAAACTTTGTACAGTTTATCTTCTAGTACTGTGGAATAAAACTAGGGGGTCCTACCATTAAAATAAAAGTTTTAAAAATATTACTATATAAATAAGGACCACCCTAATTAATATACAGGATATCAGCATAAAGATATATTTTCTTAAAAGGGGCACCATATTATATTATCCAATTTTTGGATACCTCAAATCCTAAATGTATTTTTTTAACAAACGTTAGATCTTAACCCAATGATTTTCAAAATATTCATATTTAAAAGGGAAAGTATTTCCATTAATTTAATATGCACCCGGTAAAATTTACTTGCGCTTTACAGACTTTCACAATTCACTCCCTTTAGTTGAAATGTCATGTTCCGAATGAGAAAAGCAGATTATTAAGAATAATTACAATTTAAAAGCAGCACAAAAATGTAAAAATAATTTTAAAACACAATTTAACTTTACTTAATATTACTATTACAGTTATATAATATAAAGGTAATATTAACACATAAAGATGTTCAACCGGCCCATCCTGCTGAAATACAGTATTTCTTAGTGTATCTTGCTTCGCTTTTCAGAAAAAACATAGAAATCACTTTATTTCAATCAATAAAGAAACATTTGTTTCATAAATAATTAGAAACTGTTTTTATTGTTGTCCATGGACATGGAATAAAGTGATTGTTATTTCTGATTAAGCAATTAAAATTAAACGAAATAAATTTGTTGAATTTTATCGCTCAGATTAACTGCCTTCGATAAAACAAATAAAGTTATTTATTACTGCAGTGTTTTAAAAATAACAAAAAAGTAAGAGTGCCATGGAAGGAAAAACAATTGTTCAAACCAATTCGACTTCATCAAAACTGACATAACTTTAAACAGTGCATACGTAATTATTTGATCGTAATTATTTGATCGTAATTATTTGATCGTAATTATTTGAAGTGCCTTTAAAAGTTTCAAACTATTAAATTCGTTACTGATATTACAAAATGGTTCAGTTTACAAACTCAGAAATGGCCGATATGCATTTTGTCTATGGAATAGCCCAAGTCAATTCCAGAGCGGCTAGACGCATTTATCAAGAGAGATATACTCATCGCATTGTAACAAATATACAAACATTTGTAAGAATACATAAAGGCTGTGCGAATCAGGCACCTTTCGAAGATTCGCTGCGCTTATTGGGAGACCTGCAACAGTGAGAACAGTGGAGATGGAGGAAGCAGTTTTACATGAAGTTGAGCATAGCCCCGATACAAGTACATGCTAAATTGTACAACAATTAAACATTTTTCACTTTACTGTATGGCAGATTTTAAGTAACTTTTCTGTTGAATTTGGTTCAGGAATCCGACCTTGGAATTATGGCCTATCATTAAGAAGCACCCTGTATTATTGGCGTTTAATTGTCCACACTTAGACATACCAATTAATCAAATATATAACTGTTAGCAGTAGTCAAAATTCCGAAAAACTTCGATTATAAACCAAATTTAATAGTAGCAATGTAGTCACGGTTCTCCAATGCTGCAACACGACTGCATTGGTTCAAGAAATATAGCGTGTGGAAACGCCCTAAGGCACAAAACCAGTTAAAGGTAAAACAATAATAAAACGGTCAAACTACTCAAAAATAATAATATTTACAACTTATTTATTGTTAATAACTTGTTTGAACATATTTGCAATTTTAAAAACCCAACAGAAATATTAAAATCACCCACGTAAAACTATAAATTACTTTTTCTTTTATTACATCTCAGCTGGTGCCGTCTGGCTTTACTGTCAATAAAAATGAAAAAAATATCACTTTAAAAAATAACCTAAAATAATTTAATATAAATAAGTAGATTACTGATCAAACACTTTTTTTTTACAAAAACTGTTGAGAGAAAATACCATTCGATATGGTAAATGTGCCCCTGAGCGACACTAATTTAACAGCAGGTTCTATTTTTATTGACTTAAATTTGGACATTGAGTTAGATCTTCATCTTTAAACTCCATTTGGGTGCTGACAATTTTATTATTTTGGCTGCTTTGTCGATTGTATAGCTAATGCTTTTCTTATTTTCCTAATGTTATTTTTATAATTTTCTAGTGCAGCTTGTTTTTTTTTAGGTGGGAGCCAGTCGCGTGGAAGGCTATATGTAGCTTGGTGTGGTGCGTAAGTGTGTAACTGAGTGATAAGTATATTGTTCGAAACGTCCGTCTGTGTGTAATATTTTGTAATTATTTTGTTAAGAAATTCGTCTAATGTCTCCATGTGCATGTCATTGTGTAGTACTCTTGTAGGTGTGTATCTAGGTGCATTTGCAATAATTCGTAGTATTTTGCTTTGAAAGATTTGAAGCTTTTCGTATTTTGTCTTATTTAAGGTACACCATGGTGGTATACCATAAGTCAGTTCTGGCCGTAATAATATTTTGTATATATTCGTCTTTGTCCTGTTGTCTGACGTACGAGGCTCCAGGACCGGACAACATGCTATCAGAGACGTTCCACCTAATAAGCGAACAGAATATCAAAATATTAGAGAAGTTTTTTAATAATATATACGATTCTGGATGCCTCCTCAACATTTATAGCTCTATCAAAGTCAAATAACGCTAAAAGGTGTAAAGACTATCGTCTCATAAGTCTAATGAGCCACTTTTTGAAGCTACTTCTACGAATATTGCATACCAGGCTGTTCAGGAGATGTGAAGAAGTCAATGGATCCAGCCAACTCGGTTTTAAAAGGGGATTCGGTACCAGAGAGACCAATGATTACTTAAACATGGGGTGCCCCAAGGATCCATTCTGAGGCCCATGTTATTTTTGATCTATATCAATGACATCCACTCGGCTGTTACAGAGGGCGAGGTCATCATATTTGCAAATGATACCACAATTACAGATGCCGATGCGGATGCAGCGGCCTTGGGTCGGAGAATGGATGCTAGCCGCGCTAAATTAATGGACTGGTTTATTGCAAACCGTCTTACTCTGAATGCAGATAAAACAGAGACAATCATCTGTAGTATTAGATCTCACGAGTTTAAAGATCCCGCATCATTGAAGTTCCTCGGCGGTCATGTGGATCCAACCCTAATAAAGTTTGACTGTCATGTAGACTATATTTGCAAAAGTGTCTCAGGTTCCATCTTTCTACTGAGACAATTGTCGGCGGTGGTGGATGTGCATGTGGGAGTGACCATTTTCCACGCCGTGGTTCAGTCTCTTTGCTGCTATGCCATCTTGGTGTGGGGCCACTCCTCCCATGCGGCAAGGGTATTTGCTCTCCAACGCAGAGCAGTGAGGGTCCTCGCTCATCTCGAGTATCGAGCAGACGCAAGGGGGGCGTACAGAGACCTGAAGATTCTTACCATCCCATCTAGGTATGTTCTTGAATGTGTAATGTATGCAAAAACCTCACAAATATATCAGACAGCTGCTGATGTCCATGATCACAACAACCGAGGCAGTAATAACCTAAATATCGAATTTCTGAGACTGAGCAGGTCGTGGAATGCTACTCTCCACTATGCCCCGGCCTTCTTCAACAAATTACCGAATGCTGTGAGGGACCTTGAGCGGGGCAGGTTAAAAAGTGGCGTTAAACACTACTTGACTGAGCGACCATTTTATACCATCAAAGAGTTCCTGGATCATAGGGTTGTTTTAACAATGTGAAAGGGAGAAAAGTCTTCTAAAGTACTTGTTACGTGTATTGTGGAAAGCGTGAGTGTTATTGTAATGTGTAATCTAATTTTTAATATATATATTTTAGTACTTATTTGAGATACTAGCTTTTAAACATATTATGGTTTTAATGACAACTATTGACTTTTAATTGATATTTTTAAATTTATGTGTTGACGTATGTAAAAATTTCCAATTTTAAAGACGAATAATGGAATTTTGAATTTTGTTCTGTCATCGAGAAAAGAAATGATGAGCTTGATCATGTAATTTGGCATACCTAATCTTATTAACTTTATTAAAGGTCCGTTGTGCCACACTTTGTCGAAAGCTTTTGAAACATCAAAAAAGATCGCCCACGTTGAAAAGCGACCATTAAAGTCTCTCAGGACATTAGATGCCAGTGTATTCGTCTGGCGCGTCCAATGAGCACTTCTAAACCCGAACTGATCTGGTGGTAAAACGTCGTTGTCGTATACAAAATCGTTAATTCGATACAGTATAAGTTTTTTAACTAGTTTGCCTAGACATGACAGAAGACTGATAGGTCTATAGCTGGCAGCTGATGTTAAATCCTGAGTAGGCTTAGGCATTAATATTACCTTGACTTTTTTCCAAGTCCTCGGAAAGTAGCCTCTTTCGAAGATAGCCCGGGTTGTATTTACCAAGTGAACAACTGTATTTTCTGGCAAATTTTTCAAAACTTTATTTTTGATGCCGTTGAAACCTGGCGCCTTTTTAACATTAATTATTTGCATAACCGAAGCAGCCTCTTATGACGTCACTCGTCTAATATTTTGGTTATCGTTATCTTGGAGCATATTTTTATATATCTGGACCGTTCTGTAGATCCTCGCATCTCTCTGTGGGTCGTTTGCAAGATTCACGCTGAACTGTTTGCAGAGGCTGCCCGCGAACAGTTCGGCTTTTTCAGTGGTTCTGTTAGAGCCTTTGTAAACTTATAAACAGAGTTATCCTCTATTCTCAGAGGTGCCATTTTAGCTCTCCACAGAGAGGACTCTTGCTGACTAAGAAACCTCCTGACTTCTAGCATTTCTCTGTTAGCTTGAGCTTTTATGCGAGGACCTCCAGTCCGGTACGCCATCCTTATTGTACAATTTTTGGTACTTATGAGTTAATTCAATTCATTGTTAAAGGCGCCCTGCTTCGAAGATCTGGATGTGTTTGTATTTGATGCATCGGCCATGGCAGTGTTTATATGATCGCTTAATTGAGCCACAGCGACCACAATTCTGTCATCCATTTAGATAAGCGGTAGAAATACCTTGTCCTCTAATATCCTCTTAAAAAGAGGTCAGTTTGTCTTTGCTACTGAACGATATTCATGCCCCCTCTCCATTGGATTTCCGTATTCTGCCATGACTGGTCCGTGATCTGATGTTAGCTCAGAGAGCACGCGTGGCTGCGACTTTTGGTCTGTATACTTTATTAAAAAGACGTCCAAGAGCTCCAGAAGAACACTTGTCGCCATATGCGTACGCTCCTCCGGCGGCAGTATTTGATAGTTAAAATTCAAAGATTTATTATACAGGGTGAGACCTTTTAAATTCTGATTACGGCAACCCCAAATCCTGTCTTTGGCATTATGGTCCCTGCCTATAATTATTGTACTGTTTTTATTGAAAATTTTTATCAGACAGTCTCCATCAAAGTTGACGGAGAGACTGCAGTAAACTGAACCCAGTTTGATCCAGCTATACTTTAGGTTCTCTTATTTTATAGTATTATATTACCTTTTCAATACAAAATAGTATGTATGTCCGATAAAGCAATAGCTTAAATGATATACATTCGCTGTCGAGAGCCGCCGCAAAGAGGAAAGTTATATTGTGCTAACGCCGACGCCGCCGAAATGGGGTCGATACGGTCCTGTAAATAATGCACTTTATGTGTTTTCACCCGGAGCCAGTCGCAGTGCAGAAGTATAAAGATATACTTCCGGAACGAAATTTCGGCAATCGCTGAAAGGTTTGTGTCACTCGTCCAAAATAACAATAATAATAAAAAGGAAAATTTTACCGTGCGAGAAAAAACTATTTTCATCCAAGACGGATTGGACTGAAAAACGTAGGGCTTGGTTTAGATCACAATTAAAAATATTACACACAAAAAAAAGATACTCTATTTGTGTATATATGTTTTCTCAAACTTTTCAACTCAATATGAAGATACAGATACTTTAACCAAAAAATGAAATTTCGCTTGAATATCAACGTTTATTTAAAATTGGTATTTGAAATCCGTTACTTTTCCTGATATGAGTAGATATTATTAATTTAAATACCATAGAAACTATTAATAATTTGAATAGATTAAAAATTGATGTTTTTTAAAATGAGTATATATTTGAATTTATTGAAGCAACAATGTTTCTCCTTTTAAACATGTCTACTGTTTAAAATTAAATAAAAAAAATACGAATATTTACCAATATTGAAAATCGTTTCCACTTCCACGCAAGATATATTTTCCTTAGTTGCCTATCGGCACTAGCCAGTCTTTTGTTATTGTTGTCAATAGGTTTATAGGTTAGAACCTTCCCTATATATCTAGGATAGCGACAGGAAACGTAAATGAACGTACTTAAATATTTATTTATTTATTTATTAATTAACGGGCAATGCCCAATTTCACAAAAAATACAATAAAGTAAAGTCATATTTCTAACACAGAGTTACATACCTACATACTAATAAGTAATTATTATTGAAACAAAAGAACAGGAATTGATCATGTACGGAAGTGCAAAACAAAAAAGAAGAACAAAAAAAGAAAAAAATTTATTTATTTATTTAAGATTTTCGAAAAATTGGAGATTCGAGATTTCAAATTGAGTCGCGAAGCTGCTTCATAAACACGGAATTGGTTGAGAAAAAATCGAGTGCAGGATGCTCATTGGCTAGTCTACTCGACCTGGATATAAAGGTATTTTGGCCATAGTTAGTTCTGTGTGCAGGTATTGAGAAGGTATACCTTAATCTTGTTTCCCTTGAAGGAACATGAAAACCTATTTTATTCAGCAGAAGCGGGCAGTTATATTTATTGTTTAGTATATTGTACAGAATTTTAAGGTCCTTAGAATTCCGACGCTCTTCAAGGGTTCTAAGTTGAATGTTAGATTCCAACTGAGAGTAAGTTAGTTCAGGCATGTTGAGTTTAAAAGCTATGTACCTTAGAAATTTATGCTGAACTCTTTCTATATTAAGAATGTGAGTATTATATCGGGGATTCCAGACACTAGAGGCATATTCGAGGTGACTTCTTATTAATGAGCAGTAAAGTTGTTTAATAGCATTTGTGTTGGTAAACTCGGAAGTAACTCGCTTTACAAAACCGAGAAGTTGTAGTGACTTTGATATTACGGATTGTATATGAGGGACAAAAGTAAATTTTGAATCGATAAGTACGCCTAGATCCTTAATTAGAGGGATACTGGAAAGTGGAGTATATCCAATGAAGTAGGCCTGCCGAAGCGCTTCTCTGGATTTGTGGAAAATGACCAAATGGCACTTTGATACATTCAACTCCATGCCATTGTTATCACACCAGGTTACTAAGTGGTTCAAGTCGGACTGAAGTTTTAGGCAGTCATTTGAAGAGGACACCTCTATGTATAATTTTAAATCATCCGCAAAGAAGAGAAACCGACTATGCTCAAAGCAAGATCCCAAGTCGTTTATAAACAAGTTGAAGAGAAGGGGTCCCAAATGTGAGCCCTGGGGAACGCCGGATGGAACATGAATACTTTTTGAGTGAAAGTTGTTAAATCGAACGGTCTGGGAATGACCTGTCAAGTAACTCTGAATCCAGCAGAGCAATGTACCACCCACACCGACACCCTCCAACTTGGATAAAAGAACAGAGTGGTTTACCCTATCGAACGCCTTGGAGAAATCCGTGTAGACAGAATGAACCTGAGAGCCCCTCTCCAAGGCATCGGAGACATAGTCAGCATAGGCAAGCAGATTGAGCTCGGTATTTTTGCCAGTTTGGAAACCGAATTGTCTAGGGATAATGTATTGGCCCAACACCGAGGTCAAAAAATTGGTTAGAATATGTTCGAATACCTTCGGAATGACACTCAAGATACTAATTGGTCGATAATTTGTTATTAACGATTGATTACCAGACTTGTGGATTGGCGTTAAGTAACTCAGCTTCCAGAACTCTGGGAAAGTCCCCGATGAGAGAGAGAGGTCAAATATTTTGTGCAAGGGGCGCGCCAAGACAAAACTGCAGTGTTTTAGCAGTGATGGTGGTAAGCCATCAGGACCGGGCCCCTTGTTTATGTCCAATGTGTTTAAATGCAAATATATATCAGAGATTGATATCGTATAATTAGTGACAGTATTGTTGTTAAATGAAGAGTGTGGCTGATGTTGATTAGGGCAAGGCTTGCTACTATAAACTTGAGAAAAATAATCTGCAAACATATTGGCTATATCTAATCCTGAATCACTGCAATTACCACTGTACTCAAACTCGCAAGGGGCGTCACGATTCTTTCTTTTAGAGTTAACGAAGTTCCAGAACTGTTTTGGATTGGTGGTTAAACAATTTTCTGTATAAGTAATAAAAGTGCTATTGGATTCTGCCAGCAGTCTCTTGCAAAGCAAGCGTAATCTAGAGAATTCACGGTAATCACATTGAAGTCTCGATATTTTGTAACGTTTATGTGCTTTCTTTTTATCTATTATGTGTTGCTTAAGCTCTGGTGAGTACCACCTGGGAAATTTACCAGAGGAAATTCGTTTGAGAGGGACATACATTTCGATTGCTGAATAAATAAGGTTATAAAATATATTTACCGTATCGTCCAGGTCACGTTAAGCCAGTAGAGCATCCCAACATATACTTCCTAAATAATCGTTGATCAGATTATAATTTGCCGATTTGAAATCCCTATAATAGCCATCGTTTAAAAGAGAACTGTTCGTTTTGTTAAAGTTAAATGGCAAAATAATGTCCAGTGGTGGATGATAGTTATCCTGCGGCAACATGCAATCGTCCGTCTCGTGAACCACACAGTTGTCGTCTTGAAAAAGGACCAGATCCAAGATTGAGTTGGAAATGTTCATAGTCGTGTTTAATTGAAATAGGTTCTGGAATTCGCACAGATTAGACACCACCTCCAAGGACTCGACCTCGGTTGGAGCAGCAGGGGGCACAGATCTGACAATAGAGCTTAAGTTGTTATGTTCCCATAATGCATGCGGTAGGTTAAAATCACCCAAAATTCCAATTTTTGCATGGGGATGTTCTTCAGACACTCTGTCGATGTTGTCGCTAAACGTAACGTAGGCCGCGGTTGGAGAACGAGGCGGAAAATATGCACTGGCGAGAATTAGGGACTGCTTTCCAATTTCGATATTTACAAAAACATCCTCTATGTTGTCATTGATAATAATTTGCTTACTTTTAATAGTTTGATGAACAGCTATCAGTACTCCACCACCCCTGGAACCGTTGCTTGTCTGTAAGGATCTATCTCTTCTATAAACTCTGTAGTCGTGCATGAATAACTCGGCATCATTGAAGGACTCATTAAGCCAGGTTTCCACGAATACAATAACATGATAATGACACCCAGGGACTGATTTTAAGAGATAGTTGAGTTTGGTACGAAGGCCTCTTACATTCTGGTAGTAAAGTAGAATCTCTTTGGTCTGTGAAACTAGGCGTTTTGCAGGTTTTTTGTCGCAATAACAGGAATGCCAAGTCGATATATCACAAAGAGATTCGTTTCACCTTGGGCTCTTCGGTTTGCTAGTTGGACACGAACAGCCTTTTCTTGCTCACGTTGCTTGGGCGTCAGGTCAGAGTTTATATAGATGTTACTACCTTGAAGCTTTGAGCGATTCCTCAGTAAAGAGAGCACTTCTTGCTGACTAGACAGCGTCACTCTGACAGGTCTACAACCATTCTTGTTCGTCTTACCAAGTCTGCTTACTTTAATTGTTTCTGGAGGGTTTTCTGTTAGGGTTCTAAGCAATTTGGGGATCTCGGATGCATCTTTACCCTCGGGTAGGTTAAATACCATTAGATTGTTTCCTCTTGCCTGACGATCTTGTAGCTCACTGTAGAATTCGTCGCCTGAGGGGGATGAAGCAGGCGGGGTTGATTGAGCTGATTTTAATATTTTTAAGTGTATTACTGTAATAGGTTTAGTGTGCAAGTAAAGTGAATTTTGAGTATTGTGGTATGGATATAGAAGATTTTCTGGTACATTATTTTTCAACTATAGTAAAAATAAGACCACCAATTTTTCTGTCTTCTATTAAAGAGCTTAAGAACATTGCTCAAAGTAATCGTTGCAGAAGAAATTTGCCACTTTCGTTATAGCTTCAAGAAGTCAAATGAAATTATGTCATATATTATTGTCATTGGAAGGGCTCGTGGACAAAATTAATTTTAACGCATTAAATGATCCTGACTTAAACGCACATAATCTGTTCAAAAATATAGACTTCAGCATTAGTGATTTTTTTCGGATTTCGTGGTACGAAATAAATGGTATTAAATAACAATCAAAAAGTGTTGTTATGCTTTAATATGATTAAATTCTTCCTGTGTTTTGCCAGATAAAAGAAATATATTATGTTCATAAATTAAATTCAAAGAATGTCTATTTTCGATGTTTGGTAATGAAAACAGTTGATTACAGCGCTCACTACCATGCATTTAAAATAGAAAAAACTGACATATTTAAGTCTTGTAATAGAAATAATCAGATACTGCATTGTTAGGAATGTATTTTGTGTCTAGGCTGAGACACAATCAAAAACTTAAGGAATAAAGAATAGGATTTAAGATTTAGGCGTTAAGGAATAAGACTACAAGACAGAATTAAATTCTTAGCACCTAAATTTAACCAATCCGGTTACTTAAAAACGGCGCGATTTTTAAACTGTAAACTATTGTCCTAACCCCACTTTTTTGTTTACAAATACTATTTTTACAACTTTAACAAACTCGCCATGAACTCGCCTATACTTTTAAAAAATATGGAGGGCTTGCCAAAAAAGTCCTTAACTCTTTTGAGTAGTATGTTTGCAATGTCGGCAGCGTTTTATTATTAGCTTAAGAAACGGAGATCAATAAGGTGGCGCAACAGGAGATGGTGAGTTCGCCCTATTAATGTCCAAAGAGAATTCTTAGGAGACTTTAATGATAGAACGTAATCGTGAAAGTTTTGGTCATACATCGACTTACATGAAACTCTTACTTTTATTAAAAACCAAAGTGAAAAACTGAAAATACAATTTTGAGGTTATTAAATTGTCAAAAGTCAAACCTAACAAACATGCTGACTTCTGATTGGTTGATTTCCTATTCCTTATTTCTTAAAACCAACAAATCGGTTTTTTAAATCTTAAATCTTATTCCTTAATTCCAAAAATTTCATTGTGCGTTGTTTACATAGGACAACATATGTTCGTTCTTAAATCTTAATTCTTATATCATAAATCTTATTTCTTATTCCTTAAGTTTTTGATTGTGTCTCAGCCTTCTCAGCCTTAATACGAACATTTTGTGGTAAATCTGTCAGAATTAATACATGACGTGCCCCGTCAAATATCGATGAAATTGACCCAACCGTCCGATCTGGATTTTGTCGGCCCGACATGCCTACACACTACCCAATTTGCTGGGGACCTGCAGTAATCTAGAGAATTCACGGTAATCACATTGAAGTCTCGATATTTTGTAACGTTTATGTGCTTTCTTTTTATCTATTATGTGTTGCTTAAGCTCTGGTGAGTACCACCTGGGAAATTTACCAGAGGAAATTCGTTTGAGAGGGACATACATTTCGATTGCTGAATAAATAAGGTTATAAAATATATTTACCGTATCGTCCAGGTCACGTTAAGCCAGTAGAGCATCCCAACATATACTTCCTAAATAATCGTTGATCAGATTATAATTTGCCGATTTGAAATCCCTATAATAGCCATCGTTTAAAAGAGAACTGTTCGTTTTGTTAAAGTTAAATGGCAAAATAATGTCCAGTGGTGGATGATAGTTATCCTGGGGCAACATGCAATCGTCCGTCTTGTGAACCACACAGTTGTCGTCTTGAAAAAGGACCAGATCCAAGATTGAGTTGGAAATGTTCATAGTCGTGTTTAATTGAAATAGGTTCTGGAATTCGCACAGATTAGACACCACCTCCAAGGACTCGACCTCGGTTGGAGCAGCAGGGGGCACAGATCTGACAATAGAGCTTAAGTTGTTATGTTCCCATAATGCATGCGGTAGGTTAAAATCACCCAAAATTCCAATTTTTGCATGGGGATGTTCTTCAGACACTCTGTCGATGTTGTCGCTAAACGTAACGTAGGCCGCGGTTGGAGAACGAGGCGGAAAATATGCACTGGCGAGAATTAGGGACTGCTTTCCAATTTCGATATTTACAAAAACATCCTCTATGTTGTCATTGATAATAATTTGCTTACTTTTAATAGTTTGATGAACAGCTATCAGTACTCCACCACCCCTGGAACCGTTGCTTGTCTGTAAGGATCTATCTCTTCTATAAACTCTGTAGTCGTGCATGAATAACTCGGCATCATTGAAGGACTCATTAAGCCAGGTTTCCACGAATACAATAACATGATAATGACACCCAGGGACTGATTTTAAGAGATAGTTGAGTTTGGTACGAAGGCCTCTTACATTCTGGTAGTAAAGTAGAATCTCTTTGGTCTGTGAAACTAGGCGTTTTGCAGGTTTTTTGTCGCAATAACAGGAATGCCAAGTCGATATATCACAAAGAGATTCGTTTCACCTTGGGCTCTTCGGTTTGCTAGTTGGACACGAACAGCCTTTTCTTGCTCACGTTGCTTGGGCGTCAGGTCAGAGTTTATATAGATGTTACTACCTTGAAGCTTTGAGCGATTCCTCAGTAAAGAGAGCACTTCTTGCTGACTAGACAGCGTCACTCTGACAGGTCTACAACCATTCTTGTTCGTCTTACCAAGTCTGCTTACTTTAATTGTTTCTGGAGGGTTTTCTGTTAGGGTTCTAAGCAATTTGGGGATCTCGGATGCATCTTTACCCTCGGGTAGGTTAAATACCATTAGATTGTTTCCTCTTGCCTGACGATCTTGTAGCTCACTGTAGAATTCGTCGCCTGAGGGGGATGAAGCAGGCGGGGTTGATTGAGCTGATTTTAATATTTTTAAGTGTATTACTGTAATAGGTTTAGTGTGCAAGTAAAGTGAATTTTGAGTATTGTGGTATGGATATAGAAGATTTTCTGGTACATTATTTTTCAACTATAGTAAAAATAAGACCACCAATTTTTCTGTCTTCTATTAAAGAGCTTAAGAACATTGCTCAAAGTAATCGTTGCAGAAGAAATTTGCCACTTTCGTTATAGCTTCAAGAAGTCAAATGAAATTATGTCATATATTATTGTCATTGGAAGGGCTCGTGGACAAAATTAATTTTAACGCATTAAATGATCCTGACTTAAACGCACATAATCTGTTCAAAAATATAGACTTCAGCATTAGTGATTTTTTTCGGATTTCGTGGTACGAAATAAATGGTATTAAATAACAATCAAAAAGTGTTGTTATGCTTTAATATGATTAAATTCTTCCTGTGTTTTGCCAGATAAAAGAAATATATTATGTTCATAAATTAAATTCAAAGAATGTCTATTTTCGATGTTTGGTAATGAAAACAGTTGATTACAGCGCTCACTACCATGCATTTAAAATAGAAAAAACTGACATATTTAAGTCTTGTAATAGAAATAATCAGATACTGCATTGTTAGGAATGTATTTTGTGTCTAGGCTGAGACACAATCAAAAACTTAAGGAATAAAGAATAGGATTTAAGATTTAGGCGTTAAGGAATAAGACTACAAGACAGAATTAAATTCTTAGCACCTAAATTTAACCAATCCGGTTACTTAAAAACGGCGCGATTTTTAAACTGTAAACTATTGTCCTAACCCCACTTTTTTGTTTACAAATACTATTTTTACAACTTTAACAAACTCGCCATGAACTCGCCTATACTTTTAAAAAATATGGAGGGCTTGCCAAAAAAGTCCTTAACTCTTTTGAGTAGTATGTTTGCAATGTCGGCAGCGTTTTATTATTAGCTTAAGAAACGGAGATCAATAAGGTGGCGCAACAGGAGATGGTGAGTTCGCCCTATTAATGTCCAAAGAGAATTCTTAGGAGACTTTAATGATAGAACGTAATCGTGAAAGTTTTGGTCATACATCGACTTACATGAAACTCTTACTTTTATTAAAAACCAAAGTGAAAAACTGAAAATACAATTTTGAGGTTATTAAATTGTCAAAAGTCAAACCTAACAAACATGCTGACTTCTGATTGGTTGATTTCCTATTCCTTATTTCTTAAAACCAACAAATCGGTTTTTTAAATCTTAAATCTTATTCCTTAATTCCAAAAATTTCATTGTGCGTTGTTTACATAGGACAACATATGTTCGTTCTTAAATCTTAATTCTTATATCATAAATCTTATTTCTTATTCCTTAAGTTTTTGATTGTGTCTCAGCCTTCTCAGCCTTAATACGAACATTTTGTGGTAAATCTGTCAGAATTAATACATGACGTGCCCCGTCAAATATCGATGAAATTGACCCAACCGTCCGATCTGGATTTTGTCGGCCCGACATGCCTACACACTACCCAATTTGCTGGGGACCTGCAGACTGGGTCGTGTGTAGAGGCGTTAAAACAGCAACCGCAGGAGACGAAGCTTTGGATATCATGCTCTCAATACATGAAAATCCAACACAATCATCCAGGCCAATGACAATATATTTTAATGTGTCTCATCAGCCAGTGAGAAATTTTTTTAAGCAGGAGAAATTGTATCCCTACAAGATAAAGTTGGTGCACGAGTTAAACGAGGACGATTTTGATAGAGGAGCTAAATTTTGTGAGCTGATGATAGAAAGATGCAATAACGATAATAACTTCGCAACAAATATCATTTTCTCGGATGAAGCTACTTTCCATTTAAATGTCATTGTTAATAGACACAATTATCGTTATTGGTCTGCTGAGAATACTCACTGGTTTCAGGAAGGTCATACTAAAAGGCCCGAAAAAGTTAATGTTTGGGCGGGCACAGTTGGTAAACATATTGTGGAACCTTTTTTCATAAATGGTAATTTGAATGGCGAGAAATATCTGGACCTCCTCAGGAATCACATAATTCTTTCTTGCAGAATGGTTTTACCGGGTGTAAATAATGGCATAAACGAATAGGTATGGTTCCAGCAAGATGGAGCACCTGCGCATTATGCGGCAAATGTTAGACAATACATAAGCGAACAATTTTCAGGACGTTGGATAGGCAGAAGAGGTGCTATTGACTGGCCAGCGCGATCCCCGGACTTCACCCCGCTTGACTTCTTTTTGTGGGGACACTTAAAAAACAAAGTCTACGTTTACCGTCCAAATGACTTTAAGAGGATCTTTAAAAGTCAGAATTAGTGCTGAAATTCGGGCCACTCCAGAGGACTTCCTTTTAAACGTTGTAGACGGGTTCAGGGATCGACTGGCGCTCTGCTTAGCAAAAAATAATAAATACAAATTTGAAATACAAAACATTCCGAGTTTTCCCAGTAGAATCCAAATATTCAATCATATGCAGGGTGTTCAATTTAAAAAAAGTAAGTTGGTCTCTATGGAAACCAAACCGGAAATGACAGAAAAAATGTATGCAGGTAGAAGTGTAGAATATTTTACTGAACAACTTTCATACACACCACTTTTTCGTATACAAGGTAATTCAAAAGGTACAGGCATTATGCGCGACTTTTTTGCCACTCTGTATATCCCAATGAAACTACCAGTAATAATTATGATAATGCCAAATGTTACTAGACCTTTTATTTCTTTATTAGTTTCAACATGTTTTCCAGAATCAAGAAAATATAACAATTATTAAGTGGTACTACATGGCAAATAGTTCTCGGAAAGTATCGGAAGTGTTCTCTGCGATGTTTCCTGACAGACCTATTTCAAGCAAAACAACAGTCCAGAATATTGTTCGTAATTTTGAGAGTACTGTAATTAAGCATCACTCCACAGTATTGCACAAATTACATAAATTTAAATATCATCCGCATAAATATCAAGAACATCAGGAGTTAAGGGAAGGTGATGAAATACGAAGAGCAAACGTTTATGTTTAAATTATGGAAAGGGTAAATAACGATAGGGAATTCTCACGCAATGTTTGTTTTACCGACAAATTACACCTTCACATTACACAATGAACCAAATGTTCAAAATCGAAGATATTGGATTACAGAAAATGAGCACAGATTTGCCCAAACAAGGACTCAATACCCTCAAAAGATAAATGTTTGGGCGGGCATATTTCGGATCGGATTATTGGATCTCTTTTTTTGGAACTTTTAAAAAATCAAATTTGATCTTCATTAGAAGAAGTTGCTCCTGAGAATGAGAATATTTGGTTTCAAATGGAGGGTTGTCTTGTGCAATGCACGAGAAGTAACAGAATATGTCCAAAACATTTCCGATGGACGAACAATAGGATTACATCACATCATAAATTGGCCAGCCCCTGTGGGATCACAATAAAAGTGTTATTTATAAAAATGTGCGTTATCAAAGTTTGGAAGAACTAAAGATTGCAAATGCGGGGTATGCAATCGAATTTCTGCGTATCAACTTCAGTGGCGGCTCTTATATAGGAGCACTTGAGCACGTGCCTCCCTAAGATTCAGCCCCACATCGACAAATATTCACTATAAATTACATATTTAGTTTACAATAC
This sequence comes from Polydrusus tereticollis, assembly GCA_963920685.1. Taxonomy (NCBI): domain Eukaryota; kingdom Metazoa; phylum Arthropoda; class Insecta; order Coleoptera; family Curculionidae; genus Polydrusus; species Polydrusus tereticollis. The sequence continues at coordinate 25,361,267 of OY987328.1, forward strand.
AATGTCTGTTACAAAGCAATTCTAACATGATTTTATAAGCTCCATAACCAATTATCGTTTCGCTAACTAAATATATTGTAGCAGGTCTCTAATCCCGAATGCTTATCGCAGGAAAAATGTGCTCCGTGGCTATCGCTACTTGATATGGACGGTTCGCTTCCCGTATTAAATGCACCTTGTCGTCCCCATCTCTTTTTAGCGCACGGCTATAAATGGGCTTTCATTCCTCTCAAATGAGCACGCTTTTGCTGTGCTGCATGCCGCCGGCTTGTTTTCGGATGGTTTTTAAGAGACCGTTTTATATGTTTTGCTGATCCGTGTAGCGCAGTAAAGCCCTCCATAAGCGGGGCATAGCTTGTGTAAGTCATGCAGTGTTGCCAGACCTTCTGTTTTAACAGGAGATCTCCTGCTTTTGCCCTCAGTCCTGTTATTCTTTTACTTCTATTGTGCTAATCAATGACGATAAAGCAAAGTTATCGTCATTGGTGCTAATGAAGCTACATAATGCATAAATGTATACAAGAATATGAGAACTCAGAATAAAAACATTTTTAAGGAGTACTATGAGTCAAAAGAGACTTTCTGCCCTGGCCCTGACAATGTTGTCGATAGAGAAAAAAATGTTGCAAGATATTCCTAACTTTAATGACTTAGTTACTGAGAAATTTGCTAAACTTAAAGACAGAAGAATGCATTTTTTGTTTAGACACTGTGTTTAGTCAGTTCTGTTTTTTAAAAATATTTTTATTTTTTGTATGTTGTCGTGTTGACTTTTCTAGTTACTGCTTCCCAAGTATGCTGTATATTGGTAAGTTTTCAATTTAAATTTATATTTTGTTTTATTAAAATATCTACGTACAAAAAGAACATAAAAATTAGGAAAGCTTTTTACTCGTAAATTTGACACTTAGCCACGACAGATTGTTATATCTGCCGTGACTTAACTACACAATATTATATCTTGTGGTTGGAACGGAGGGGTGAAATAAAAGGAAGGGGTAGTGGTGGGCGGAGATATGCAAATTTTTCGTTCTTTTTTTGCCATGCTTGATGCTTGTGAACCTCCACAAACTTCCGTCACGAGCCGCCACTGTTTAAGCATCTGATTAAAAAACATTAAGTTTTCATTTAAATTAGTTGTTGTTTCAATAGATAGATATATTTTTAAAAAGTGTTGTTTTCCACTTGTCTCCAAAGTTCTCATTATTTCGTTTGTGTTTTGGGCGAGGTTTTGGGTTTATTAAATTAGTACAATCATTATTTATTCTAGAATACTGTAAAAAATGTTGACACTAAGAATAAATAAAACTCCAGTAACATTTTGCATTATCATAAGCATTACTGATGGTCTCATTGGGGTATGTATCAGAGCCGTATTTAATTTTTAAGAATTATACGAAGACTTTCTTCTAAATAACTTTTAATTAGCTTATTAGAAAATAATAAAATTTAGCATGCGAGTCCATCATACAAGGACCTTCAAAAAAGTCTAATACAATAATTTTGATGCAAGATTTACGTAGGAAGTCCTATGGCGGTGCAACACCCGGTATAATAATAGGCCCCTATAACCCTGATTATCGTTGCTTGACTTTCATTGAAGCAATAAAGCTTACTGCGCCCGATGCGTATCTATAACGTAAGAAACGAAATTGCTTCCGTAGGGGCACTCTTGCGAGTGAAATATTTTCTTTCCGATCTCTTATTTCAAGTATGTAATTCGCCAGAAGAATAAAGAATTAGAAAACCCATCCCCGGTAATATTGGAGAGCACACGCAATATTCCGCTTTATAATCATCACAGGATTAAGCATTTCTAGAAACCTTTAAAATAGCTAGTATCATCATCCATTCAATCTCAAAATAGCCATTAAACTATAACCAGAACTGTGTACATAAATTATGTATCATCGCAGTTTAAGGCGAGGATTGATCAAACAAATAAAATAGAAAACTGCAGACCTTACCGCTGTATTATTTCTAAAAAAAAATCATTAACCTCGAATTTATGGGCCCAGATCATTCAAAGAAAAATGCGGTTTACACACACGCCGGCTAGACGGTCACGGGTATTAATAGATGCATTCTTTTATTCGATCACTCAATACAGGGTGTATACTGAATAAAATGTACACTATCATTTATTTTTATCCATCCAAGGAATCACGGCCTTACAATATGGCTACGCCACTTCTTAGGTTCAGGTTTGCTCCAGGGGTGTGCGGTCCAAGGAAGCGATGGAAGCACCGCTTCCCCTACTGCTTTAAAACCAAATTTTTTATTAAAATTAATTTAATCTTAGCCAATCGAAATTCATACTGTTTATTTATTTCTAATTTTTAAACCAAATCCGGCCCTGAATGCCTCCCTGATCAGCGCAATATAACCCAAGAAACACGCGATTGTGGATTATTGACCATTTTCATATGACGTCACACATGACCTATCCAGCGATTATTGTAATTTTAGTTTAAATGTTCGCGTGCCACAGCACTAAAGTGCGCTAGCGCCCCGTCGTGCATAAACCACAGTCGATTTACTATAAAAAGTATATCTTCTATCAAAACTGGCAATTCTTCTTCGAGAAACTGCCGGTAAATATGCCCATTCAACCTCTCATGAAGAAAATAGGGTTCAATTAAAAAATCACCGCATATTCCAGTCCACACGTTAGGGGAAAACTGCTCCTGATGACCGGGATTCCAAGATTGCATAACCTCTCATGAAGAAAATAGGGTTCAATTAAAAAATCACCGCATATTCCAGTCCACACGTTAGGGGAAAACTGCTCCTGATGACCGGGATTCCAAGATTGCATTCTTCAGCCCAAAAATAATTATTGTGAAAGTTTTGGATGGCGTTTCTAGAAAAATTGGCTTCATCGGTGAATAAAATTGCAGTATCAAATATTGGATTTTCACTTACTTTTTGAAAAAACCATTGGCAAAAGTTCATCCGTAATGGAAAGTCGCGTGGGAGTAGAGCCTGAACACGTTGGATATGGTAAGGACATAATAAAAAGTCATTGAGAATTTTCCAAACAAGAATATGTGAGATATTCAAATTGTTTCCAATTTTACGTGTACTTAATTCGGGATCTTACTCAACTGAATTTAAAACCGCTACCTCATTTCTGGTGTTCTTACAGTACGTTGTACTCCTTTTGGATGATTGTCTGGTTCAAAACTTCCCTTTTCGCACAACCTTCTATGAATGTTTGAAAATGTTCGTGCATCCGGAATATTTCTATCGATTCTATTCGGTTTTCGTACAACCGCCTGGCTTCCAGTGCGTTACCATCAGCAAGTCCATACATGTCATGCATATCTGCAAACTCAGAATTCGTGCAATGGACCATGTTTTTTTAATAATAGTATAAATTTTAATGACCTAAATACGTAACAACTAGACTAGGTCTGTCAAAACTGTTTATGTTTACAAAATAAAATCTGATTCTTACCTACTAGATACCTTTTTAATCCTCGATAATACCCAATTTCATAATAACGTGCAAATGAATTAATTTTATTTTTTTATGCGAAAATCATACGTCAAATGAAACAAAATGAAGAGACCAGATTTGCTCAGAAAGGAATGTGGATTTCAAAAATAATTTTTACTTTAAGAAAAAGCAGTAGCGTATTACTTTTCTCTTGAAAATGATTCGGTGCAAATCCCGCACGAACGCCACTGGCAAGAATATAAAATCATGTTGTATATCAGAAAATGCCCTTTGATGCATAGAAGATGCGTACCACGTTTCACAAAAATATATAGGGTCATACCAAAGTTATCATAAAAAAAGATATTTTTCTTAAAACTTTAACACCCTGTAGTTCAACAGTCAAGACTTTTAGGACATATGTTCATATAAAGTTTTTTTCTCAAAATGGACTCAAAAATAACCCTCTTAAATATTAGCATGTTATTAAGAAACGCCCTGTATCCAACACAAAAAAGGAGCTGGAAGACCATTTGTAAGAACAGAAGAGCTTGTTGCTAGAGATCAAGAACTATCGATAGATTTCGATAGTGGTGTAAATCACTGTAAATCTGTCACCACATGATCAACATGACGTCAGCGGCAGGAGAGATAAAAGAACTTGTAAGAGTATAGACCCATTCTCTTATTTGTTTTATGGCGTGATCATAGGTCTATAACTCTCGCGCGTGGTAAGAAATATATTCGCACGGGCATGTAAAAATTCAATTTGTGAACGCTGAAACAGATGTTACAGGGTACATAAGATAAAATTTTATGAATGAACTTGATTATAGAAATAGAAGAAATAGTGTTCTCTGTAACAATTTTAGAACGCAGCCTAGTAAAGTTGTCAATAACAGGCCATCCATATAATAACTGAACAGCGATCTCTCCTGAAGCCAAAAAATGTGGAAAGGATCCACATGTCTGCACAAGAATATGAAGTATTTTTCGAATCCCAATTAATACAAAAATGACAATGAAGGGTACTGTTTATAAATCATAGTATATTTGCGATAGATACCCCGTCAAATTGCCCTGGAATTTGTTTATTCTATGAATAACTTTTCACGGATGGGATATGGGTATCTTAATGTAAAGCAAAACAAATTTAAAACAAGGCCGCCATGTCTTTCGATATGTTCAAATGAATATCCTACAAGCTACATCCTTGGAAGCAATTCTTGTAATTATCTTAGCGGAAAGAAAACTTTACTGAAACTAAGATAACAGATTGAAACCATTTTAAGCATAGCCTTGAGTTAAGTTCATTCACTATCTTAAAATAAAGCTAATTATTTTTTAGTACTTATCTCAAAAAATCAATCCTTTAAGTAAGATTAATATTATACCGGTCCCAGAGATGACATCTGTCAAGTATATGTATCTTTGCTTCGAGGACACAAGGCTTATTGCTTTGACTCAAAGAAGGAATCCTCGAATCAAGACAAAGAAATTCTTAATTTATTTCGTCGAAAGATTTAATGACATTATTCTAAGTTCATGTGACTTGCAACGTGCAGCCAACGTACAATCACCTGGCCGGTTTTAGAGAGGTTTAGGGTTCGTTTATAAATAGATGCGTTCAATATTTTTGTTTGTCCTAGGTATTCACACTAAATTCGTCGTCCATTTTGAGTTTAAACTACGCACATAACAAATCACAAACAGTCTAGCCACATAATCGTAAGACTATCAGTTATACGATGTCGAAACACTCAAAAATCGCATACATCCGCATCCAATGTAACCATCCACAATCCACATCCACTAAGCCATAGAAAAAATGGTCGGTATGACACTAAGCCGAGATGCTTTATAGGAACCTCAAGTTCTTCGGTCACTGGAGTCATTACACAGAATTACATGTAAATACCTATACCATACTCTTAACACAAGGGCCAATTACTTTGGCACAAAAAACTTTATCTTTGTTAAAAATACCATTTTAAAATGTTACAATTCCAAAGACGCCAGCTTTTAAACAAGGAATTTTACCGCTAAGAACATAACCAGAAATGACCAAAGGCACAGAAAATCATAAATTAAGAACACATTCAGATTAGGTAATTTAAAGTCACGATAAATTATTCTCTTGTGGTAAGTGCTGTCTTTTATCAGTGTACTATCGATAGATACCGATCTTTTAATATCAATAGTGCCCCCTATAAAGAGGCTAAAAGGGGTCAGTGTCGGGTTAGAAACTGACAATCGATACATCGATAATAATCGATAGTCAATGATCTGAATATCGATAACTAACGATGGTGGTGACTATCGATAGTTCCCGACCTCTACTTGTTGCAAATGTTCGTGAAATAATGCAAAATACGCCAAAAAAATTAGTAAGACGCCTGTCTCAAGAAGTGGGAAGATCCTATGAAACATGAGCATAAAAAACAGTGAAATTTGTTTCCTTACAAAATGCAAGTAGGTATTCCAAGAAATACGAGCTGCATATTTTAAAAGACGCAGGAATTACTGTCAGTGCAAAATATATTGGAAAGAAATGATTTATTAGACCAGAGAAAGCCAAGATACTAACAGGAGACCTGGTTGACAAATCTTTAATGGATGCTTCAAACAACCAGTTTTTAATGATAAAGATTAGTGATGTTATTAAACATCTGACAAGTATTTCAAAAAAGTACTCATAAATATACTTTTGTCTTAGGTAGCCCTTATTTTTGGTGCCGCAAGCGCCTGTAGAAGTAAGGAGTTAGTTGAGTTGACGGTGGACGATGTAACTGATGTCATTCAATTTTGAATAATATTAAAAAAAAAACAAAAACAAGACCCATAGGAATTTTGTTGGTAAAAATACTGTCAATTTTAATGAAATCTGTCAGAAGTATATGGCTTTAAGAAAGGCTGAGACCCCTCAATCGAGATTTTTCGTTCGTTATTACATTAATCAATGTACTACGCAGCCAGCCGATTAAAATATATGTTAAAAACTACCCCAAAAAGTAGCAGAATTCCTAAATCTATACAATTCATTATTATACACAGGACATTGCTTTCGTCGAACGTCTGTCTCTCTATTAGCAACTCTGGTGCATCTGTGGATGTTTTAAAAAGGCATGGATGATGTCAATCAGCAGCCGTCGCCAAGGGGTATGTTGAGAATTCCATAAATAATAAAAAAATTATTGCCGATAAAATCCTTGGACATGGTGGAAGCGTTCCAAATTGCTAGACATTCAGGAAACACTTCCAGATAAACTTTTGAGTAAGATTTTGGAGCTATCGCACGTAGTTCTACATCAAGCAGAGCCATACAGCATACTAGTGATGAACCAAATCGACTAAAATAACTAAGAGAATAAAATTTTAACCTTTTTCTTACTATATGTTGCTAGAATGCACTTTAGTCCCTAAGGATTCAATTACCCACTTTAGTCCCCGTTTGGCGGGACTAAAGTACCTACTTTAGTTCCGGAAGTAGAAAAACATTATGGACTACATAATGAGTTAGTTTAGGTTAGACTGTCGAAATCGTAAAACAAAAACCAAAATGTAGGTAGATACAACTCTGCGTGGTGAATTCTTGCCTATATTTGGGTGTGGCCCCAAAAAATGTTCACCTGCGGCGCTTTGCCTCCAACAGGTCTGCAAGCAGCGCTTTCTCATTTTGCTAACTCACCGCACGCCCTCAGTTTATCCCTGATCCCCAAATCAGATTCAATCCCCATAAACACTACAATAATGTTTCAGACTGGAATGTATATTTTCTTGCAAAAATCTTTTGCGGAAAAGAGACATCTCTCGGGTTCCACGAGCACTTGTGGACTAGCGAAACAGATAAATTCACTTTAATGAGAAAAATATTTAATACTTAACAGTTTTCTTGTTCAAACTGTAGAATTGCAAGGCTTTTCAGATATCAGAGAGAATATCAGAATAAACGGTTCTGCGTTACTTAAACTCGGTTTTAATAAAGCTGTGTAGCTTCGAACTTTTGTTTTTATTTTAGATAATTCTTTTAACATACATTTTCTGATATATTATTACATATTTCTAATATTTCGTCGGCATATGACTTCAACTGTAACATTTATTGAAAAAAGGACTTTTACAGCGTCTTTTGGAACCTTACATTACGAGTCTTAAATTAGTGTCATGTATAAATCAATAATAATGGAACTAATTATGGAATTCTCTAATAGTGTAAAACGCTCGAGCATGTCAATTGCTCATCCTTCAAAACAAGCAGGACTTAGTTTTTGCAAGTACATCGTATACCGGGTGTTGCATCGTCGAGCGGGACATAGGAAATCCCATGTAATTTTAAATGGGGTCAATTATTGGCTTCCCTAATTATTTTAGAGAAAAATTCTATTTAGGTTTATTAAAGAGCACTAAAACCCACATTCAAAAGAATAACTTTAGATATTTTTGATGAGCCCGTTTACGGGTTATCGCCGATTTCTTTTTAACTATTTCTCCTTTTTATGGCCCCGTATTTGCGGGCACCAGTCAAGGTAAAAGATGACTGTCAAATAAAGTTGTCATTTTGAAATGTGTGCTTTATTCTTATAAAAACTGGTACATCGAAAATATTAGCCATGAATTACACTTCTGAAGAAAAAATATTGATGATTAAATGGTATTATCAAGGAAATAGGTATCAAAATGTGTCAGACATGTTTGCTGCTCTGTATCCGAATAGACCGATACCTGCAAAATCTACAGTCGAAAGGACTATCAAGAAATTTGAGACAAAAGGCACTGTAATAAATAACTGCAGATGTGAAGAAAGGCAGGAACAAAGAAGAGATGCAAGAAATGATAGGGACTTGCAAGTTTTATTGTGCGTGGAAGAAAATGATGGGAAGATCAGCACAAGGAAACTTGAGGATGACATAGGATTAGATCACACCACAGCGTTACGAGCTTTGAAACGACATAAATATTATTCATACAAATATGAAAAGCACCAAGAGCTAAGAGATAGGGACGAAATACGACGACAGGAGTTTTGTTTTGGTATGATGGAAAGAGCAAACATGGATAGGGAATTTTTAAAAACATTTGTTTCACTGACGAATGCACATTTACCTTAAACAATGAACCCAATGTTCAAAGTTATCGATATTGGAGCAAAGAAAACCAACACAGGTTTGTGGAAACAAGGACGCAATATCCACAAAAAGTTAATGTATGGGCTGGGATTTTCGGAGAAAATATTATCGGGCCATTATTTCTTACACGAAATTTAAATGCAGAATATTTTTTGGAACTACTTGAAGATCATATTTTACCTACTTTACATGATGCCGCCAGGGAAAATCAGGAAGTTTGGTACCAAATGGATGGCTGCCCGGCACATAGTACCCTGGCTGTCCGGGAATATTTAAACCGTGCTTTTAATGGAAATGTTATTGGCTTACATCATACAGTAAATTGGCCAGCCAGGTCTCCTGATTTATCGCCAAATGATTTCTTTCTCTGGGGCCATTTAAAAAACAGGATATACAAAGATAAAAAATACCCAAATCTGGACGAGTTAAAAAATGCTATTTCTGCCGAATGCAATAGAATTTCAGTTTACCAACTAGCGAATGTAAGAAGAGAATTTTATGATCGCCTCGGTTATTGTCTAGCAGTCAATGGAGGAATATTTGAACATCTTCTTAAATCCTAAAGTTCTAACAATTTAATAGTACCTACCTATTAAGTAGTAAAATATTGAAACATGTAAAATGTCATAATTAACCTTGTAATTGGATACTTTATTTTAGTTTTATTCAGATTAATTTGTACTCATAAATACACCTTTAATATTTTCGATGTACGAGTTTTTATAACAATAAAGCACACATTTCAAAATGACAACTTTATTTGACAGTCATCTTTTACCTTGACTGGTGCCCGCAAATACGGGGCCATAAAAAGGAGAAATAGTTAAAAAGAAATCGGCGATAACCCGTAAACGGGCTTATCAAAAATATCTAAAGTTATTCTTTTGAATGTGGGTTTTAGTGCTCTTTAATAAACCTAAATAGAATTTTTCTCTAAAATAATTAGGGAAGCCAATAATTGACCCCATTTAAAATTACATGGGATTTCCTATGTCCCGCTCGACGATGCAACACCCGGTATTATTATTAATGAAGCTCACACATAGCAAACCTCTTTTCAGAAATATCTCTGATATACAGGATGTTTCAGAAGAAGGGGGTGATTCCTTATGATAGTATAAGAGAAAAAGTTTATATGAACATGTGTCCGGAGTTGCCCAGTTTTTGTTATACAGGGTGTTAAAGTTTAAAAAAACAATCGGGTTTTTATAATTTTTTTAAATATCTTTTGCCGATTTTGTTGAATTTAGTTCCCCTATTTATAATGATAAGGTGCTTAATTAGCCCTAACCAGATTAAATTCATTTAGTCCAGTAGCGTACCGGGGAGCACTTAAACGAATATTATTAACAAAAAAATGTACGCCACTGACTTTCTTCTAATAATGATATTTTTTTCGGATTTAAACTATTAATACAACTTTTTTGTTTGTTTTCGTATCTTGTTTCGTTTTCCAGAGAAAAAATAAAAACCACTTTATTGCAGGTACAAAAAAAATACCTATGTATTTCAAAGTTCATTAAAACATTTAAATTAAAAATAAAATATTTTTTTTAAATAATGATACAACAAAAAATGCAACAGTTAATCAAAGCAAATATTGAAAATGGCCACCTCCTGATAAAACGCACGATTGCAATCGTCTCACCATTAATTCTCTTAGACGTTTAAAAATGCCTGCATTATCTCGTATCGCATTGGAACTTTCAATAATTCGAATTTTTAAGTCGTTTTCATCTAGTACAGGCGTCTTGTTTACAAGAGACTTTAGGCGACCCCATAAATAATAGTCTAGTCTAGAGGATTCAAGTCGAGAATGCGAGCTGGCCAACCTTGGGGACCTGCGCGTCCAATCCAGCAATTAGGAAAAGTGTTGTCGAGGTATTGACGAACAACTAGGCTAAAATGAGCTGGGGCGCCGTCGTGCATGAACCACATATTAGTTCTTATTTGTAGAGGTACGTCTTCTAACAGAACGTCAAGCTCTTCAGATAAAAACTGCGTATAGGAGTTTCCATTCAATTAAGATGGTAAAAAGTATGGTCCAATAAGACAGTCGCCAATGATCCCTGCCCATACATTCACCGAAAATTGTTGCTGCAAGTGACTTTCTCTAATTTTATGAGGATTATAATCCGCTCAAAAAATGATCGTTATGAAAATTCATAACAGCTTCTCTTGAAAAAGAGGCTTCATCAGTAAATAAAATGTTCGGTAAAAAATTGTTGTTATGTGCTACTGTATGGCAACCACCTACTAAAGTTAAACCTTGACAGAAAATCACGGGGAAGCAGAGCTTGCACTCGTTGAATATGGTATGGGTATAGTTGATAAAGATGCAAAACCCTCCAAACACTTCATGCACTGGTTTGAAATTACACTGCTACCTTCCTGGCTCTAGTTGAAGGATCATCTTCTATCTCTCGAAGTATGGCCTCTTCTAACTCAGGCGTGTATTGCAGGTCTGCCAGGAAGTTCCGCACTACGTTTAAAACTCCTAGTCTCACTTATTCTTGCATGGAACTGTCTAAATGTTTTGGCACATGACATTCGATAACATTCATGACAAATTCGTCGAGCTTCTTCAATCAAAATGCATCCGGGCCATTCCAGCGTTAGTAAAGATTCATCTCTTAGAGTATCATAAGGAATCACACCCTTAAGTTACGTACCGTACTTCTAAAACACCCTGCATTTCAAATGTTCCAAAAACATAACAATTCTGAAATATTTCACGAAATGATTATGAAATTTTACATGTGATATTTCATCGAGAATATCGTAGCTATCTCGGAATTCCGACTTTATTCTCGGAAGAATTTATAAGATGACAAAAACGCCAGCCTAATTATCACCAAAAATCAGGTATACTTGCCGAATCCATGGTGTATATTTATGTCTAGGGCTAAACTTTACTATTCTACGGAACTTTGTTTTACAGTAGCACTTGCATACCACACTGTATTATAATATGTAAGGTATGACATTCTAACCTTAAACTCTTAGTCCTGACATTACTTTCGAAATTCCTAGTATAAACTCGGAATTCTGAGTTTTAAGTCGGAATTCCGGGATTTAAGTCGGAATTCCGAGAATAAAGTCGAAATTCCGAGATTAAACTCGGAATATTACACAAAATATTTCTTTCTTTCGGGTGGCCTTTCTACGCCTTCGTAATTTTTAATTCTTTCTAGCAAAAACATAATAATATGTTAATATATAAGAGTTAATTTATTATACCCGTATTTTCATGAAGTCGAAATTCTGTTGGAGGGGAATCTTTCCTAGAACGATATTCTTCAAAAGCAAAGCAATGCATTTGACACACCCTGCCTTTGACACGTGACGGACGATGGACCAGATGCAGTGTTTTGTGAGATGCACAAAAATCAACTTGTTCCCCTTTCTATTAATGGCATCTTCAACTCCCTTAAAGATATCTCCACCAGTAGTCGTGCCGTGAATAATATCAATATCAAGAAGTTCCTCATACACTTCATAGCTTTTATCTACTCCTCGAAAAAAATTTACACCTGAGCAGTATCTAACACATCCGTTGACTCATCCAAGGCCAGAGAAAACCACTCAAGATGTCCATTTTTGTCAGACAGTTGAGTTGATATATTTTCTGTGATGGCTTCTACCCTCCGAGCCACGGTGTTTGCTGATAAAGTGACAGATTTAAATAAATTTACCTTTTCGGGGCACATTTCTTCGGCTACTGCAATTACACATTCTTTGACCATTTCTCCATCGATGAATGGTTTTCTACGTTTTACGATTTCAAGAGCCACAAGAAAGCTTTTCTTTTTAATAAATAAGTAATACCAGAGTGCATAAATGCGTTTTAGTCAATTTGCAATGTTATATGCATTACAAACCTTTATTTTATAAAAAAAAAAAACATCGGATTAACCGAAATTTCCATTATCCGAAATCACTTTGGTCCACATTATTTCGGATAATCAAGATTCCACTGTATTCCAAATGTTAACCAAATCTGAGCAGACACTATCAGAGTCGTTGGTATGTATGGAAACGGTCGATTATTTCTTAAAGTACAACAGCTAGCGAAAAATATTGAAGACAAAAGTTTGAGGGTTTTCTATAGTCTATCAGAATTTTAAAAAATTAAGTATACTGGACGAGTCAGAAAGCCGTAGAGAAGTATTTTAATGGAACACCATATATCTTAGAATATTTTTGGATTTTACATAAAATTACAATAATTACTTTTTAAGACTAAACTTAATAGTTTCCGAGATATCGACTTTTGAAAAATGACATTTTTGAATTTTGACAGCTTTTAACCTTCTAACGGTACGGCTTAGAGTAAAACTGCTTACGTGTCCCTATCTTAGTTTTTAATTATCTTTCTAAAAGTGTTAACTTGCGGTTAAACCGGATATAACTCAAAAGCCGGAAGTATAGCACTTCCGGTTTAACTGGAAGTTGGTATTTTTGGGAAGATAATAAAAAAGTAAGATAGGGACATGTAAGCCGTTTTGCTCCATGGTGTACCGTAATAAAGCTAGAAGCTGTCAAAGTTCAAAAATGTCATCTTTCAAAAGTCGATATCTCGGAAACTATTAAGTTTATACTTATAAAGCTCTTATTAACAAATAATTATAATTTTATGTAGAATTCAAAAATGCTATAAGATATAGGGTGTTCCATTAAAAAAAAAATAACTTTGTTTTTGTACGGCTTTCTGGCTCATCCTGTATACTTGTCTTTTTTTAATTCTAATAGACTTTACAAAAGCATAAAACTTTTGTCTTGAATACTTTTTGTTAGCTGTTTTATACTTTAAGAAATAATCGACCGTTTATATACATACCAACGACCCTGTATTAAAAAGTGTAATTAGATTTATTTTTCGAAAATGAATAGTGCCAATAATCTTAGGTATGTGGTTTTGCATGAAATTGCCTATGGGCAGTTCCCCGATGCATCACTTAGTACCTATTTAACAAAATGAAAGAAAAAGACTGTTACAGTTTGAAAATTGCATTTTATAAGTTTGATCATCTCGGTTTTAAATTGTTAAAATACACATGTAGACTCTCACCTTAAACAGTAATTGTTAATTAAGTTACCTGTAATAGCCCAAAATTTTCATTATGTTTAGTTTCAAACCTTGGTTGTTGTTTTCATTTCAGGAATGTTTTGTATCTTGTACGACATAGCTAAATGGATTGATTTCTTCTGTTCATCGTTTAATACTAGTTGCAGATAGGTTTGATTTCAAATCTTTCTTTTAGTTAATTGGTAATTGGTAATTTATAACTATTTAACCTAGTATAGAAGTTGTAGGTTAATCATCTCGAATGTCGTAAATCAGCTGTGTTTTAAGAAAATCGATAATAGGTCAGTGTCAGACTGACAGGTTCTGTGCGTTTTCACAGCGACTTCTGGTTAATTTTTGCTTGGTCGCGTGGGTAGACTTTGGTCGCCATTAGTTTTCTGTGTTGTTGAAAGAGCTTAGTTTACGTAGATAGGGTGACTATTTTTTTTGTGATTGCTTTGTTTCGGTAACTATGTACGTTGGAGAAAAATAAGAAGCGTCCCTTTCGACCATGGACACTGAAAGATAAAGCACGTTTGTGGAAGTAGCTCCCCAAGTTTAGTTTTTTTTGGGCCATGCAGGCTAATGTAGTGCCGTTATAGCATCCACAAATGCATTAAAAAGGGTATGGCCTTGTAGTTGCTTATTCCTTTGGGCGGAATGCCGATTTAAAATGCTTTAATGAACTTCAACAGCGGTCATAGACGCCATCTAGTAAATTGGGAACCCTCGTTAGTTATTTGAGGTAGGTTTTAATTTTAGTATCTGAATTACCCTCGATGGGTGTTATGAAAGATTTCTCTTTCATGTTTGTATATCTAAAATTCGATTTTAGGGTTTTTTTTGGTAGGGGCTAAAAGTACGAGTACAAAGTGATGTACCTACTAGTTTATTTTTTTTGGAATTGCCTGGACGCGGGACGTGCCAGTTGCCGTGTACTATGGGATTTCTTGGAGACTAGCTGTGTAGCAGTTTCCACGCTAGCTGTTTCAGAGACCATGTGTGAATGTGTGTGAAGATTGAGTCTTCATGAACCATGGGTAGCACGTAAGGTTTTAGCTAATTACCATTTTTCTTGAGTATGTTGTTGTAACTTAGTAACAACTTAAAATATCAATATTCTGCATTTGCGTATTGTTCACCATACAGTGTTTTGGTCAAGTTTTGCACTTATGTTATGTACAGAGCTTGTGCAATGTAAACGTATAGCGTATGTCGACATAGCGTTTAGACGTCACAAGAGTCTCTAGTAGTTCAAAGCGTTAGGTAGTCTGTTACAGCTACTTTTGTTATAAATACAGTACAATTTATGATTATAAAGTAAATATTTTTGTCATCCTTGCGCAGGGGCCATGCTAATCTTCTCTGTATCGTTCCAATTTTAGTATATGTACCGCCGAAGCGTAACAAGGCAAAGTTTATTAAATAATATAAATTGTATCTTTTTAAGTGGGTTAAAAAACTTATCATGTTCACTCTGTAGGCAAAAGTATGTGTGTGCCAGACTTGACACCAAAGTATTAGCAAAGTATGCAGTATAGATCCTAAAATTAGGTCTGGCGTCCCGCACGTCTAGCCAACTCTGATCATATCTTTACCACGCCAAAACTCTAAACCCCCGATTCATCGCATGTTTCATGAATGAAATACTATTTTAATTTAAATGTTTTGCTAACATGTTTTATAAATAGAAACTAGATAGGGATATTTTAGCTTAATTGTGTAGATGTTCTTGAATTATATGGGTGGATATTCTCGGAACGAACAGTTTATAATTTTTTTAACATTTATTTAATAAACCACAGCTGTAGTAATAATTTCTGACTTAATCTGCTTTCGGAATATTTCTATCAGAAAGTCATATTTCTCGGCTCTATAAGTAATAGTCAGCCCCATTCACGTGGCATATTGGTATTCTATCCTCCATTTGCGATATTTGACATTCAAATATTTCAATGTGGAGATCATTTTGTTCACAAAATTAATTATGACGTCTGCAAGATATGTTTATATACGACCTCTACTGTAAATAATAAAAAGCACACTGCCTCCCATCTATGTAAGTTCAATTTTATATGGTAATCACAAACGCACTGTAAACAAATGGCACATTGAACAAACCCCACTGGGCATAGGCCAATCACCGGGCGGCTAATATCGCTGACGCGGGGTTAAAAGACAGATGCGCCTAATTAATCCTAATTAATTTTGAGAAGCTGTCACAACTATATTTATGGATTATTACTGTTGAGTCGTAAATTAAAGTCTGAATTTAGTAAATATTTCTGAAAAAAATATATCAAGCAACAGTAAAAATGAAATTTTAACACCTCCAAATATAATAGGAACAGCAGAAGCTGTTACAAACAACTTGTTGCAAACAAAAACTCGAGAAAGATAATAAAGATATGAAACTATAGTCCGACGCACGTGTCTACAGCTAAGAAAGAAATTTAAAGAATGTACAAAAACACAACATTGTTGCCGTAATACTTTGTTTAAATTTCCATAAAATCTTAATTTGTAGGGATTTAAATTATATTACATAAAACAATTAGACGTATGCATATTCCTGTATAGTATTATACAGGGTGGCGCAATGGGTATTGACGGTTTTTGAAACGCCACTGTTCGAATATAAGGAAAGTGGAGGGGAGAATCAATGGCGTAAAATATTCCGTATATAACGCAGTTTAGTAGCCATGGAGACGGGGCCGGTAAATCAACGCAGCTTTTGTGTTAAGGCGTATCACCGCTCGGTGTCTGTTATTGAAGTGCAACGACAATTTCGACGTGAATATAATGTTCCCAGGCATGGTAGAATTCCTTCGCGTAACACAATTTTGTTGTGGGTTGCAAGGTTTCGTGATCTAGGAAGTGTACGAAATGAATATGTCGGTTCTGTAAAAACTGTGCGTACACCAGAGAACGTAGAACGAGTACGGCAAGCTGTAGTAAGGAGTCCAACGTGTTCAGCAAGGCGTCAATCATTAGCATTGAACATTACACGAAGAAGTTTGGGTCGAATTTTACACAAAGACATACGATTTCATCCGTACAAAATTCAAATTGTTCATAAAATTTTGCCTCAAGACTTCTCAGCACGAATAGAGTTTTGTAGGAAATTTCTTGATTTACTGAACCCATATGTTTTAAATCATTTAATAATGTGTGATGAGGCGCATTTTCACTTATCAGGATATGTGAATAAGCAAAATTTTCGGTACTGGGCTGCCGAACAACCTCAACAAATTCACGAACAACCTCTGCATTCCGAAAAAGTTACCGTATGGTGCGGTGTGGCTGCATTCGGAATACTAGGCCCGTACTTTTTCGAAGAAGATGACCGTACAGTGACCGTAACTTCTCAACGGTATTTGGAGATGCTTTCAAATTTTTTACCTGCTGAATTGCAACGACTGAGGGTACAGAATATCGATTTATGGTTCCAGCAAGATGGAGCAACAAGCCATACTGCGCGAATTTCCATGCCTGCTCTAAGAAACATGTTTCCTGGACGACTTGTATCCCGACATGGTGATTTTAATTGGCCCGCAAGGTCACCAGATTTGACCAGCCCTGATTTTTTCTTATGGGGATATTTAAAGGCTAGGGTTTTCAAAAATAGGCCTCAAACGTTACGAGCTTTAAAAGAAACATTACTGAAGAAATCAGGGCGATAAACCAGGAAATGCTGCTACGAGTTACAGATAATTTTTAATCACGACTTCAACAATGTTTAGAAAAGCGTGGTGGTCATTTAAAAGATGTTATTTTTAAAAAATAATTTTTGTTGTAAAACTGCATTATATGTGTAATAAAAATATATGATTTTGACTTTGATCGTTTCATTAGTATAGCCACAATAACACTCTCAAAATCGTCAATACCCATTGCGCCACCCTGTACATACATACATACATAAATATTTGCTGTTTGCAGGGCGTAGAAAAGATAGGAATCACTGCAAAATAGTACATTGTTTTACAAGTGACCAAAATTACATTTTTTGCAAGCGAGAGTTTAGAAATCGAGGCAAAGCCGAAGTTGGTAATGTTCTAGAGCTTGCAAAAAATATTTCGACGAGTGAAATACTATACCTTTTCTACGACTACGTTTTAAAGGTTGTCCCAAAATAAGTGATAAACAAGCGCCTGAACACGAATGAAGCTTATCGATATATTTTTGTAAATACACACACAGTTCTTCTGTGTTTATCCAATACATTCGCCAAGAAAATAGTGCTGTTTTGGGCAGAACATTTTCTGGACTTCTGGCTTCTAAAACCATCAGATTTCAGTTTCAAAAGAGCGCGAAACTTGGAGAATTTACTGACATTTACATAATTATTGATAGATAATGCAGTTCTCAACATGGTATGTATATCTAGATCAGTGTTTCCTAAACTTATCTAAAGCGCGACCCCTTTTTGTTAAAAAATTTGTTCGCGACCCCCTATCTCCCCCTACTCATCACTCATCACTGTTTCTCAAATCTTATTTTACCTTACTGTTTAAGTTTAAATTAAAAAAATTAAAAATTAAATTCAACAGTTATTTTAATTGCGATTTATTTACGATCATATTTGGCTTCTGAAGCTAGGTTTTCTTGCTGATATTTTCGAACAATTAAATATTTTGAACAGTAATTCGCAAGGTCGCGACGGCGACGTTAATATTATAATTTTATTCAGCGCCGGTTTAACCAGGGGTCTTTTGGGTGCTGTTGCACCGGCCGGCAAAATCTTAGGGGCGGCGCGCGAAGCGCGTAACGACCCTTAAAATGTCAATGTATCCTCTTTATTATTACTTTTTTAATTATTAAACCATAATACGAAAAAAGCTACAAGTTAGTTTAGGGATTACTATCCATTACTCATATGTATAAAAAAATAAGTAATTACAATTACGTCCGTCTCTTTAAAAGTTTTTGTACATTTTTTGAAATAAATGCTTCAAAAAAATTGTTTTGTTTTAATGTTGTTTTCGAACGGGCGGGGGGCGCTGCGTTTTTGTAGCAGCGGGCGGCAAACGACCTTTAACCGGCACTGATTTTATTGCAGTCACAGATAAAATTAAGGGATTTATAAGAAAAATTGATTTATGGTAGTATGGTAGATGTATCCAATTATAGTGTTACAAATTTTGAACAAGTTTTTGCAGGCATGCAAGTTGCTTTGCGCAATTTAAAACAACAACTCTGTGATTATTGCTCTGAAGAAATTCAGAATAGTAACGACAGTTACAGATGGATATTGAATCCGTTTTTAGCCGATTCCTTTCAACATGTTGAAATACCAAATAAAATGAAACAAAAACTTATCAAAATATCAAGTGATGTAATGTTGAAGCTTGAATTTTTTTCGCAGAACCCAGACGAATATTGGACCAAAAGGATGCAGGAATACCCTCAGTTGGCTAATGAAGCTGGCAAATTTTTGGTTCCATTTGTAACATCATATTTATATGAGTTAAGTTTCTCACCTATGACTGCCATCAAAAACAAAGTGAAAAATCGCCTCGTAATTGAAAACGATATAATTATGTATGACTCAAATATACAAAGCCTAGATTTGAAAGACTGGTTTCAAGAAAACAGGCGCATGGGTCTCATTAGCATTCAAATATTTTTCTTTATTTTTCCCTTTTATTTCTACGGACTTAATATTTAGTTTTATGTTTCATTTGATAACTAATTGTTAATTCTTATTTACATTATTGAAATAAAAAAAATAGTATATTATTAACCAAGGTTTAGACAGCCATCATTATTGCCCGAGCGGCAACGTTAAATCACGAGGAGCGCAGCGACGAGGGATTTAAGACGCGAGGGCTATAAGCTGTCTAAACTGTGGTTAATATAATATTTTTTTTCCACTACTAATCTATAACATCGCCATTATTGACCGATTATTAACGCTAGAAATCGTTTTTCTCTACCTTATAAGTCATTATTGACCATGGTCAATAATAAGCCATTGAAATCCATTATTGACCGATCTTTGACCTTAACCGAATTTTGTTTGAACGCAGGTAACTTGATTTTTTAATTCTACAACATCAATTCATTGTGGTTAGGCAACCAGATAATTATCAATACATATTAGATTACTTGATATTGTAAAATATCGATACAATCAACATTTTTTCTGCTTCCATCCTTAATTCGGGAGGTGTACACATAATATTATCACTAACATTTTCTTCGCTCATTTTTTAAAAAAACGCAAAACTCGTGAAATCTGATGACACAAATGAACACAAATTGACATTGACAAAGCCACCTGACAAAACAACAAAATATTTTGCCAATTCCAAAGCGCAGGTAACTTGATTAAAAAATATACTTATACCTACCTATAATTTTTTATAATTATTAATACAATAAAGATAAATGTCATATAAAAGTTTGTAGTAGTGGAAAAAATAATATATTAACCACGGTTTAGACAGCTTATTATAGCCCTCGCGTCTTAAATCCCTCGTCGCTTCGCTCCTCGTGATTTAAACTCGCCGCTCGGGCAATAATGATGGCTGTCTAAACCTTGGTTAATAATATACTATTCCACTACTACAAACTTTTATAAGACATTTATCTTTATAGTATTAATAATTATAAAAAATTATAGGTAGGTGTAAGTATATTTTTTAATCAAGTTACCTGCGCTTTGGAATTGGCAAAATATTTTGTCAATGTCAATGTCAATTTTTGTTCATTTATGTCATCAGATTTCACGAGTTTTCCGTTTTTTTTTTTTAAATCAAGTTACCTGCGTTCAAATAAATTCGTGAAGATCGGTCAATAATGGATTTTTTCCACTACTAACCTATAACATCGCCATTATTGACCGATTATTAACGCTAGAAATCGTTTTTCTCTACCTTATAAGTCATTATTGACCATGGTCAATAATAAGCCATTGAAATCCATTATTGACCGATCTTTGACCTTAACCGAATTTTGTTTGAACGCAGGTAACTTGATTTTTTAATTCTACAACATCAATTCATTGTGGTTAGGCAACCAGATAATTATCAATACATATTAGATTACTTGATATTGTAAAATATCGATACAATCAACATTTTTTCTGCTTCCATCCTTAATTCGGGAGGTGTACACATAATATTATCACTAACATTTTCTTGGCTCATTTTTTAAAAAAACGCAAAACTCGTGAAATCTGATGACACAAATGAACACAAATTGACATTGACAAAGCCACCTGACAAAACAACAAAATATTTTGCCAATTCCAAAGCGCAGGTAACTTGATTAAAAAATATACTTACACCTACCTATAATTTTTTATAATTATTATTAATACTATAAAGATAAATGTCATATAAAAGTTTGTAGTAGTGGAAAAAATAATATATTAACCACGGTTTAGACAGCTTATTATAGCCCTCGCGTCTTGAATCCCTCGTCCCTTCGCTCCTCGTGATTTAAACTCGCCGCTCGGGCAATAATGATGGCTGTCTAAACCTTGGTTAATAATATACTATCAATGCCTTATTATTGACCATGGTCAATAATAACTTATAAGGTAGAGAAAAACGATTTCTAACGTTAATAATCGATCAATAATGACGATGTTATAGGTTAGTAGTGGAAAAACAATATTTAACAAAGTGTTTCTGTCCTATTTTGGAGGAAATTCCCGACGCCCCCTAGGGCCTTACTGCGACCACCAGGGGATCGCGACTCACACTTTACAAAACTCTGATTTAGATCATAAGATAGACGGCCTAAAATCTTACAATAATTGTTAAGTGTAAGGTATGGTCTTCATCTCTTTGGTCTCATTGTACAATGAAGATGCGGTTTCCTCGAAAGCGGCACCGTCATATAGCGGCCGTCGTCGAAATCCGGTGAATTACGTCACAGCAAAAACTGCTGTGCGATTTAAGTACAAGTGGTTTTTAACAGAGCATTACTCAAGACCGTAACGTATATAGCGCTGCCGCCTGCGAAGATTATCCATCCACCTAAAAAGTCTATTGTTTATAACTCGTATTTTTGTTATATAAAAAAAATTGGCCTAAAACAAAAGCAAAAGGCAAATTTGACCTGTAACAGATTTTAACGAGAGACCACATTGAGCAGTTCCCGAGAAATGCATCAGACGTACCTCATGATGAAAGTACCCACTATATTGGGTGGTGGAGTCGCAGAGAAGAGCTGTGTCATTTGACAATCGACAACATCGAGGGTTTGGATACTATATTACTGGTGAACATTCCAGATACAAACACTGTTGTCGGCCACTTTACTGCCAGACTCTAGTGCGAGCCTGAGAACTATCAAAATATACGATGGATAGAAGTCCTCAACAATGCCAGAAAGATATATTGAAGATACACTGGAAAATTAGAATCTTACGGCGTCGTCGCCAGTACTATTGTTTTCATTCCCCCTACAAGCATACAAAATGACAACAAAACCGTGATCAGTGGACCTGCAGAAAGAATTCATATTTTTTGTTGCTCAAATTGTACAATAAATGTTAAAGTTAATAATAAAAGTCAAAAGGATCCATGTATTTATTTTTAACACTAGTGCCATAAAATGACATTTAAGACACTGACAACAAGCGTTAAAAAGTCTACTCTTAATAGTGTTTGTAGGTAAAAATATTTAGTGCATAAACTGTGGTTTAGTTGTATTTTACTAGTCCTCGATTACACGTTTAATGCGAAACATTTGCATTCCATGAAATCAACAAATCATTACCTACTACTGATAGACCGAGAAAATAGAACAGGAAGTCTAGAGACCTTCAATCAATTTGCCAATATTTATTGTCTAAAACTGTGTTACAAGACGTGTAAAATGGAGGTCGAAATCAGTAGCGTATACAACAGAAGTGTACACTAAATTAATATTTATTTTTACTGCTATTAATCACAAACCGCTCAAAATTATTTTCAACTTTGTAAGTAGACCGGTGGAGAAATTCCCTTGTTCTTTTTTAAAAAAAAATTGTCTAATATTTTAGTTATATATATATTTATATTTAGTTGCCCCGTTTTTGATATACACGGTGAAAGTTTTTTGAAAAAAATAGTTTTTTTTATAAGTTCTTTAAATATCCTTTTCCCGATTTTATTGAAATTTGGTACCGTTATTCCTAATGATAAGGGGCTTAATTAGCCATGACTAGATTAAGTTGATTAAGTCCAGTGGTGTCTCGGCAAGCACCCGAACGAATATTATTGACAAGAAAAGGTACGCCACTGACTTTCTTCTAATTTTGATATTTTTTTTCGGATTTACCAACTAACAGCACAACTTTTTTGTTCCTTAAATTGATTTCGTATTTTGCTTCGTTTTCGAGAGAAATGTACATGCAATGTACAAATAAGATACGAATGCATTTCAAAGTTAATTAAAATATGAGGTAAAAGGTTAGTTTTGATGTCTAATTTACCTGTTTTGTTCATAACACGTCAAGAATTAATAACTTTACTGACACTGAGATGGCCTAGATGCATTTATCAGTTTTATCAATTTATCAGCAACGTTATTCAAACAGAGTACTTCCATGTGCCAAAACATTTAGAAAACTTCATGCGAGATTGAGTGAGACTGGGAGTTTTAAACGTGGTACGGAACTTCCTGGCAGACCTGTAACTGTAACAACGCCTGAGTTAGAAGAGTATACTTCGAGAGATAGAAGATGATCCTTCAACTAGTGCCAGGAAGGTAGCAGTCAGGAGCGGATCCAGAACCTCGTTTGGGGGGGGGGGGGGGGG
Source organism: Polydrusus tereticollis (assembly GCA_963920685.1). Taxonomy (NCBI): domain Eukaryota; kingdom Metazoa; phylum Arthropoda; class Insecta; order Coleoptera; family Curculionidae; genus Polydrusus; species Polydrusus tereticollis. The sequence goes on from OY987328.1 coordinate 25,384,661, forward strand.
TCACTCACAAAAAAGTAATACATTCTACTTTTGTGTATTAATGCTATTATCTAATAAATCTCCAAAATAATAAAAGAAGTTTTCATAAATCATTTTACGGATCAATATAATTAAATTTTATCATGCATTGGAAAATAATATGAGCAAAGTAAATATAATATATACTATTTTTTTGTGTTCCTCTGTTTGCTTGGGGGGGGGGTCATGACCCTCCCCCTGGATCCGCGCTTGGTAGCAGTGTACCTTCAAACAAGTGCATCAACTGTTTGGAGGGTTTTGCATCTTTATTAACTGTACCCATACCATATTCAACGTGTGCAAGCGCTTCTTCCCAGTGATTTTCAGCCAAGGTTTGATTTTAGTAGGTGGTTGCTGTTAGAAGACGTACCTCTACAAATAAGAACTAATATGCGGTTCATGCACGACGGCGCCCTAGCTCACTTTAGCCTAGTTGCTCGTCAATACCTCGATTATAATTTTCCTAATTGCTGGATTGGACGCGCAGGTCCCTAAGGTTGGCAAGCTCGCAGTCCCGACTTGAATCCTTTAGACTATTATTTATGGAGTCGTCTAAAGTCTCTTGTATACAAGCCGCCTGTACTAGGTAAAAACGACTTAAAAACTCGATTTATTGAAAGTTGCAATGCGATACGAAATAATGCAGGCATTTTTGAACGTGTTAGAGAATCAATGGTGAAACGATTGCGAGGCCATTTTCAACATTTGCTTTGATTAACTGTTACATTTTTCTTTTCATCATTATTTAAAAAAATAAGTTTATTCTTAATTTAAATGTTTTAATTAACTTTCAAAATATATAAATATAGGTATTTTTCTTGTACATGCAATAAAGTGGTTCTTATTTTTTCTCTCGACAACGAAGCAAGATACGAAAACAATTCAAGGAACAAAGAAGTTGTATTATTAGTTGGTAAATCCGCAAAAAAATATCAAGATCAGAAAAAGTCAGTGGCGTACATTTTCTTGTCAATAATATTCGTTAAGATGCTCCCCAGAACGCCACTGGACTTAATAAATTTGGTCTAGTTTGGGCTAATTAAGCCCCTATCATTATAAATAATGGTACCAAATTTCAATAGAATCGGGAAAAGGATATTTAAAAAAATTATAAGAAAACATTTTTTTTTAAACTTTAACACCCTGTATATCAAGAACGGGGCAACTCCGGACACATGTTCATATGAACTTTTTCTGTTAGAATATCATACGGAATCACCCCCTTAAGTTACGTAGCGTACTTCTGAAATACCCTGTATACAGTAACATCAACGCTCAATGTCGCCCACCCTGTTTTTACTATACATAAACGATCTTTTGGAAAAAACTAAGTTGAAGAACCGGATATAGTCAAGGCGGGACACTTGATTCCCTTGGCTTTACCAATTCATTTATTGGGCGTCAATTTGGATAGTCATCATATGTCTTGGCTATGGAGGGTTTTAGGAAGGAGACCGATCGAATATGGCCGAATTTTAAATTTACGTCCCTGTTTTTCGTTACTTCGCTGGCTGGCCGTCGAGGGCGCCACTGAACGCTTCCCGGCTATTTTTTGCAGGTTTTGATAGGCGAGTGCGGTATTGTTTTCGAATATCTTGAAAAATAAGCTTTGGAATCATTTTTTTGCGTTATTAATATAAACAATGAGTGTTCTACAAGTAGCGTTTGCTTCGTGCCGGGGTGTAAAACTGGATATTCGTCTGATAGAAAGCTCAGGAAAAATCGTGGTGAGAAAAACCCTAGTCTCTTTCAAGCCCCTAAGGTAAGCAAAAACCACAAAAGGTTCACAATATTGTTTATTAATAACGTCTTCTTATTAGGATCCTGAAACATTTGAAAAGTAAAGTGGCGAATAATTATTCCTAGAGCAGACAAAATATTCGGTGTAAAGGATGCTGTTTGTTCGTTGCACTTTCCAGAATAGGGCATTTTGCGTTTTTACGAAACTAAACTACCTGATGGTACCATTAATAGAATTCAGAGAGGAAAGCCAACATTGGATTGCATAGGTAGGTACCCAAAATTTCAATATTTAATATCAGTTTGCCAGTTCGTCGAATATTAATCCTTAAAAAAATTACAAAATAAAACCATAAAATGCATTCAAGGCCCCCCGCGCCTAATTATATTACCTACCTACAATTTTGGAAAACAACAAATTATAGATATCTACCTATTGTAGGTATATAGAATAATAAAAGTTTATAATAATATTCCAAAACCAATTAAAAATACAATCAATACCTATAAAAAAGGTTTAAATATTTATTAAAAAAACATTTATTGAAAATATAAGATATTTCTATTTTTGTTATACTTTTTAAAAAAAGTTTCAGAAACTTATTATTTTATTGTTAAAATTTTTTTTTTTAATTTAATTTTTTGGTTGTTAGTATACCTACTATAATTTTTATTCCGTTTCTTTTCAATTTAATTTTAAAATCCCCATTTATAATCTTTTGTAAAGTTACTTGGGAAATAAATAAGTTAAGAATCTTCTTCTTTTCCTGGTCTGTTTTTAAAAGGTGTACGTACTACTTACCCATAATGAACATATTATGTTAATTTATTTTTAGTTTGAATTTAAATAAAAAATGTATATAATAACGTGGAGATTGTGTAATTATTTCCTTTCCAAATAAAAAGTTGTTTGAGTGTCTATAAAGACCGCCAGTATTTGAAAAAATTAATCCTCCTGGTAATAATAATACAGGGTCTTAGAATGCAATACACCCTTTTACATGCTAGAATTATGTATCTAGGGAGTATCCCGCACCCGCCTCTCACACATATCTCGGTCTGTAGACTGTTTAAATTAACTAATTTCGATAAAACAGTTAATTCTCCCATAAGAACCCATCAAATTTGCGCCTATAATGGAACAATGCGATCCTGGCGGCAGTTTTTGAAGCAATGCAAAAGTGGGACCGGAATCGATGTATTGCGATCGGTCTCCTTCCTAAAGCCCTCCATAGTCTTGGCATAGTCACGTTGCGGCCATTGCTAAGGCCAGCTTTGCAGAAGCTTTGAATACTTTTACGAACTAAGAGCCTCTACACACCCCAACAACTTTTGATGCTCTATAAAGCCCAAATTCGACCATCGCTGGAGTACTATTCGCATATTTGGGGCTCTGCTCCTAAACATACCCAGAGATTGCTAGATTTCATTTAAAGAAGAGCTATTCGCTTGATCGGTCACCATGATCTGACAAACAACCTGGAAAGCCTTGAGCATCGAAGGCAGGTTGGCGACTTGAGTCTATTTTACAAATAATTTCATGATAAGTGCTCAACTGAGGTTGCCCACTTGATTCCACCAAGAGCGGTGCATGGTAGAAATGCACGATAAGCCACTCAGCCAACCCGTACGTGGTTCAGCTTAGTGTCCCTCGAACGACACTGTTTAAAAATTATTTTATCTGGAGAACGTTATCGCTGTGGAACGACCACCCTGAGGCCGTGTTTCTCAACGAGTATAATCTCCAAAGATTCAAGACCAACGTGAATCATTTCCTGCGCACATCCACCGCTCGCAGAGCGCCATAAAGGATTAATCCTGCAGTGCTGTGCCTTAACACAAATTTAAAAAAATACAACTATAACTATTATTATTATTATAGTGATTATTTGAGTAAAAATATTTAGTTTAAAAATTGAATACAGAATACAGGCAATACGAATTTGTATTACTTTAGCAACAGGAATAGGTAGGATTGTCACTAAATTGCTTCTCTCAATCATCGTCATAGTTGTATCTGAAAATTGCACATTTTAAAATGAGTTCAAGCGATGATCTGCTATATGATATTGAGAACGAAGCTTTCAATGTTGTTTCGAATCTCGTGCCAGATAAATCACGGAAGAAATACAAAGAAGCTTTTGATCGGTATGAAAAATGGTGTAGTGAAAAAAAAAAGATACTCAACATAACAAGCGAGAAAGGTTTATTAGTATATTTCAACGAATTAAGAAAAACACAGAAGCCCTAATCTCTTTGGTGCTATGGCTCCATGGTAAAAAGGGAAATTTCAATCAATCAAAATGTTCACATCAAGAAATACGTACCTTAATTTCATATAAGATGTTATTAACACACTAGTGCGGTAATATATTCAAAAAAGCACTGGCGCGGTAATAAATGTTATTATGACATTTTAAAGAGTGTCAAATCATAGTATATTGTATATAAATATTCTTTATGTAACTTAAAATTTGTCATCGTCATTTCCGGACATCCTGTATAATATACTTTGTCGTTCCATCCTGTTCCGCCACTGTCTAATCTTAAATCCGATTCGTTCTTCTATTGTTCACCAAACGGTAAATGTGAACGGACATAATAATTAGATAAATTAATATAACCTTATGATAATTAGGTCCGGCAATATCAAACCGACCGTAATATGTTAAATAGAAGCCAATAGGTTTCAAATATGTATTGTGTTTCAATTGCTTAGTTACCAACTACATTATAGTGTAGGTACTTTATGCCCGTGCGGGCATCAAGCCACAAAAATACAGTTTTCCGTTAACTTTTTATTAATAGAGTTACAAAATATGAAATTAAATTATTATGTAAATATCTACTTAACATTATTTAGTCAAATTCACATTAAACTAGTAATTCTGAAATTGCAGAACTTTCCTGCATTTTGACTTTTTAAGTTTGACAGCTACCAAATTTTATTATACCAACCAGTACAGCATTGCCCTAGCAACGATAGCGTGTAAAATGAAAATTAAGTTTTCTCAATATTTATATTGTTGATGCGATAACAAACTAGTACGGCATAAAACTTTGTATTCACCGCGGGTATTAGTAATATCATTTTATAATAAGAGTCATACAATTTTGTTACAAGGAGCCCTCGGCTCCTTGTATACAATTTTGTATACAAGGAGCCGTTATTATAAAATGGTAATATATAGCTCAATAGGTCCAACTAATCCTTTATATCAGCACCTCAGAGGTAAGGTGTGTTAAGTCATCAAATCTAAATTTGTCAGGAGAGGTATTTTAAAGTTCACTTATTGTTTAAACAAATGTAAATAAACCGTGAACTGACTAAATATGGGGTCTTTGCAAAAGTCAATTGTTTGCTCAATTTTCTTCGATTTTTTGTTACATTTTTTTTACTCTGTTCTAAATTTTGACTTTTATGTGACTTAACATTATTAACCCCAAATTTTCAATTCTTGGTTTGTGACTTAACATAGGGTGCCACTAAGGTTTTCACTACTAAAACAAAATAATTATGTTAGAAACAATACTTTATTACCCAAATATACCCGAATACAAAAAAACTTATGAAATTAACACAAATTTTTAAATGAAACTTACAAGTACGGAAAGTCAAAACAAGAAAAAGTGCAACACAAACGCTTAAAATAACAGGTTTTAATCGTCAATATCCTCTACTCTTACAGAATCTGAATGATGGAGGTTTTCGTAAAATGGATGAAAAACTTGAGGTACCCATTTTAAAGGGTTTTGTAGGTGTTTATATTTTTTTGTAGTGATGGGCTTTGCATCAATTTGAGGTAAACCTGGCATATCTTTATATGCTACAAGTAGAGGATTAATACACTTTCATTGTCACCCCCCACTCCTCTGACGTCACATGACCTTGAACGCAGGTGTTCAATGATGTCACATGACCTTGACCTTGAACGCAGGTGTTGGTATCACCTTGACCTTGACCTTGAACGCAGGTGTTGGTATCACCTTGACCTTGAAAATTTACGTCATATGACCTTGACCTTGAACGCAGGTGTTGGTATCACCTTGACCTTGAAAATGTACCTTGAAGTTTTATGACCTTGATGTTGCATGACCTTGAGCGTGCATTGTTTGTGGTATTATTCCCCCTCCATTACCTCGAAAATTTATCCTATAAAAAGGTCCCTTTCCTACAGAGCCGCATAGTCACACAGGCATTGATAACTGTTGCCTTGAAAGTTGAATAGAAATATTGTGTTTGTGGTGTGTTTTGTGAAAGTTATTAAAGGTATTTTATTACATATTTCAATAATGAGTCTTTCACAGCAGACTTTGGCTGAAATTAATAATATGATAAACAAGGATGTTGAATTTTTCGAGCACCGAAAAATTTCAACACTAACAGTGGGAAAAATTTATATCATAAAACAGATAATATTTGTTTCAACACGTTTTGGTAAAAGTATTGTTGTTACTTTATATGATAAAACACATAATGTAACATTTGAAAGTTTCTTACCCAAGCGTGTTGCTGAAACATTATCAGAGGCAACTGTTGACATAATGAATAAATCATGTGATAAATTTACCCTAACATATTTGGGGCAAAGCTCACATGTATTTTCTGGGGGTAATACTAGAGCATTATTAAATTTTGGGTGTTTAGAATAAACAATGTTGTGTAAAGAATATTTTAATATATAGTTTATCGTATTTTTAATTTTAATTGATAATCTAAGAAAAGTGTAATAGGTACCTAGTATCAGAAAACACAATCACAATCTCATTATTCTATTGTAGATGTGTGACAATGTTGCTGAAAAACAAGATACGTATATAAGTTGGTTAGCATGCAAATTAAGACGTATGGCTCAAGATATACTACAGTTTTCAATGTTTGATGGTTCCTGTTTGGATTCAACTGGCTGTCAGTACAGAAAGTATGTGCGTGATGCAATCAATTTTATGGCTGGTGCGCATCTATGTGGACAATATCTCTACGGATCCATAAACCTGAGTGAATTTTGTGCTGAAATGATTGATAATGATCTTGCCAAGTTTGTCATTCATATACCAGATCTAGCAAGTGATTTGGTAACAAAATTTAATTTGGTTGATTATGTGGATCCCGACGATATTACTTATATCGTAAAAGATGGTGTAGTCATCCGCAGCGATGGTGCAAATGGTTGTGAAATAATGGACAAAGTAGAAGATCAAGAAAAGTAAAATTACTTATTCGAACAACTTTTGTTTGTAAAAACATGTTCTGAACTGTATTTCCATAAACCAGTATAATATATAATATATATAAATGTATGTATATATTATTATAAATAATGGTCATGTTTAAAAATAAATGTTATGGTTTAATATATATAAATAAAACCGATAGGAAATAAATTGTTTGTAGTAAAAGCATTGTTTTATTTTTCCCAACATAACAAACCCTATATAAGCGTTTGTAAGATGAAAACCTTATGAAGTTATATAAGTAGAAGGTAAAATAGCAAATTAGTTTAGTTTAAGTTAAGGATGAGTCGAAGTAACAGCACAGTTGATAAGTTTGGACGTAAGAAAACCAATGAAAAATGTCGGTTTTTACGTGGACCACCTGGAAATGGATTCAGGCTTACTCTCGATGATCAGTATGATATGCAAGGAAAATCCCTAGAGAATGTTGCATCACCTAAAAAACCAAATGATGCTGCTACTCAAGAATATGTTCTCACTCAACGTGATCTCCTGCGTATACAACTAACTGCTGTAATTGTTAAGAAATTATCAGATCTGCGCATACAAGTTGCTGACGAAATTAGTAAGAATGTTATACAATTTTTTGAGCGAAAAATCATAGGATTGAATACAGATATTTCTCGGAGATTCGCTGTATTGAATGAAGAAATAAATCACTTAAAGGAGAAAGTACAGAAAACTAAAGAAAAAGTTGATAGAAATTTTCATCCAGAATTTACATTCGGAAAGTAGACAGAAGGTTTTATCATGATAAATAGAAGGAAAAAGTAACAAAATACTTTGGTAATTGTATTGTTATAGCAATCACCTAAGTTTAGTTCTTAAGGTCTTTATTGTAATGCTTTTATGATAATAAACCGATTTGATTGTTTATTTACCTTATTATTTAAACCAATCTGGGAAGGGAAATATTAAAATAAAAGATACATGTGCTAATTTTACAATAAGTGTTATCTATTTTCTGGAAAAATATTTTATAAACTACATTAAGTACTTAAACAATATCAGACTTATCTATCCAAGAATTAAATTGATTAGGGAAACCCAACCATTTTACAAACAATTGATCGATGTGATTTTTCTGACGTTTTCTAAGAATTTTTTCAACAAGATATACGTTTGGGTTGGTTGTCTTTTGTAGTTCAGCTTCGTAGAAACAACCTTTAATCGGTTCACCTTCTAATGATTCCAGTATGTAAGTAGGTGGATTTGTGATGTTGCTTTTTACTATTTTGAAGAGTTCTGTTGACCATGAAGGTGTATACCCCTTTTCGAATATGGATTTGTATTTACTGATGCGAACTATATCACCCAGATGGAATTTATATTTCTTCGGTCTAACCTTTAAATAATCGTATGCCCTAATTTGGGTATCTTCTAACACATTTTTGGGCTTCATGCCGATGGTGCGATGCATTGTGTTATTATAGACGCTTGTTACTGATGGTAATAGTTCCACCCACCGGTAGGAACCTCTAGTCGAAAATTGTTTGTATAATGCACTCTTCAAAGTTCTTATAACACGTTCAACAATTGCGGCCTTTTTCGTGCTAAATGTAGAATAATGATTTATATTAAATTTTTTCATAAGGGCTTGAAAGCGACTATTATAGAATTCTTTTCCCTGATCACTTTGTAAATTGTCTGGTGTATACGATGCCTCTTCAATTATACTCTTCATTGCATTGGTCACTTCAGCACCGGTCTTGTTTTTGATTGCTCTGGTGTACACAAATTTGGAGTAACAATTGATGCATACAAGGATGTAGCGATAACCATCGTTTTCATCAGCATATTGTTGCATTTCCGCTAAATCTATTTGCCATAAATCCTTGTATCCTTTAATGATCGTCCGCCTTCTAATAAAGTTTTTTCTAGCAGTCCGGTGCAGTTCATTAACAATTTCAATTTTTCCCCTGCTTGCTTCCATATTTTGTAGCGAAGCGAACACGTCTCATTAGACACTGAGCAAAGGAAACAAGGTACATAATTTAATATATTATTTGTTCTTCACGAAGTTCCTCAACAATTGACATAATCTCATTGTCATGCCCAGTATTACCAGCTAATTTTGAACTCCACAGCAATCTTAAGCGATCAACCAACTCCTTTGGTTTATTCCAATAAATGTATTGAGGTGATTTGGAAGAAAGTAGTTTCTTGTTGGGTATTTTTATTTTTTCAGCGATGTTATTTTTTACAACAGCACCACCTGATTTAGTGCCCGCCGGCATCAGTAGTGGTTTTATAATATGCAAATATTTCATTAATCTGGTTTCTCGTAGACCCATATTTTTGTCATAATTTTCATATGCTGCACTAGTTAGTTCTAAAATATCCGTGTATTTCTGTAGCACACCATCATCGATTTTATCGTGTTGTGTTAGAAATGGTGGATTTCTTAAAAAAAGCAAATCGTAAAGTTGAGGCGTTCCATCAAATACACCAACATTTTTCCCGTTTTTATATAAAGAAATTTTGCCATTTGGAAAACGCACTTCTAGGTTACCAATATATCTTTTAAGGTGATTCGGTTTTTTACCAAAATGTACACCATAAATGGTATCGTATTGAGATGGCTTATTTTTTAAGCCATTTAAGTACGCTTGAATCTTGTCGAGCGGTGGTGAACTTGTATAACTTGAAGGGGAAGGTGTCTCAAACAATGTAACATTGGTATCACGTTTCGGTGTTGTATCGATGTGAGCTTTTCGGCTTATCCGCGGTGTAGACGATTGAAATGATGATATGTGATCGGATATTTCCTCAGGCTCCTCCATTGTGCTAGTACTACGACTATATTGCTTTCCTTGGGTTTTGGGTTGCTGCTGCTGCTGGCGTTGCTTTACTACATTAGATATAGATGTTAGTGGTTTAGTGATTGGTTCGTAAAATTTATCCAAGTCGAGCGCACTTTGTGTCTTCGCCGCCTTGAATTGCTTAAATTTTTTTCGAACAGCATTGGTCGTTTCCACTAGTTTTCGTTTTAAGTCAATTTCTTCATTCATGGTGTTGACAAACTACCGAACAGCAATGAAATGAATGCATTCATCACTGTTAAACAAATATATAGCTATCAAGTCCCTTGCGATATCTTCCCGAATTTACATCACTATCTTTATCGATAACCAAGAATCCATATTTATTATCCCAACATTTCGAGCACATTTCCTGAAATTGTGTAAAATTCAGGTCGGGTGATACATGATCGGAAAAAACGTGTCTCATATTCATTTCATCTTGTTTAAACATAATAATAAAGTTGGCATTATCTCGCACAAGCTGTTTAGGAACTCGTGAATATGTTTGAGCCAAATAAAAGGCATCCACATTTTTGTGACGTCCCATACAAAAATAAGATCTTATGACATCCTGTTTTTCGCACATAACATCATCAAATATAAATATCGAATTAGGCTTTGCGTCCGATGGTTCCACAATATTGCAAGCATCACTGAATGCATAGTAACCAAGGCCCTTGATGGGTGTAAGAATTTTCCTCAAATATTCGTATTTTGGTTGATGTAGGGACTTGGAGTAGATATAAACATTTTCAAAACGAAGACCCAAGGGGTGAGTAAGTAGTGAAATCATAACATTGGTTTTGCCACAATTCGAAGGTCCAATTATTATTCCACGAATGGATGATGGAAGCAAAGGACCGTGTTTCCTTAACAATTTCTGTTCATGTCCACACCCAACTTTTTCATCGAGATTATCGATGGGGAATTTTTGTTTCAAATGTACTATCCGCATATTGATAAAATCAATACTTTATAGCAAACTTTTCACTTAAATGGTCATTCAGATGCTGATCACCGGACGAAGTAGATCGTCTCGTTTACAGACTAAGACTGGAAGAGGCTTTGTTAACTCCTTAATTAATAACCTGCCGGTGGAGCTGCATATCCCAGGTTATCAATATTGTGGTCCCGGAACAAAAGTGATTAAACGTGTGAAAAGAGGTGATCAAGGAATTAATCCTTTAGACGTGGCGTGTAAGAAGCACGATTTAGCTTACTTACGTAATAGAGACAATTTAAGTGAGCGGCACCAAGCAGATTACGAGTTGGAACAAAGTGCTTGGAAACGAGTGAAATCTGCAGACGCTAGCGTTGGTGAAAAGAGTGCTGCGTGGTTGGTAACAAACATTATGAAAACAAAGCAACGTTTTGGTATGGGTGTGTCATCAAGCAAAAGGAAGGGTCGTAGATCAAAAATTACCAAGAGGAAGCGGCGAGCTGGTAAGCGACGTGCTGGAAAGCGGGTGCGTGTGCAGAAAGTAGCTTTTGGTTCTGCTGTTCGACGTCCGATTCGAGCAGAATTGCTAAGAGGTGGTGGAAAGAAAATGAATATTCTAAATGCATCGAAAATAGCCGTTACAGCAGCCCGCAAATCAGTAAAAGAAGCAGGTGGTAAACGAAAAGTTCGCACACCTAGGATTATTCCTATTCCTAAAACTGGTGGAGTATTACCATTAATACCAATATTTGCTGGTCTGTCAGCCTTAGGCTCGTTAGCAGGTGGCGTCGCCGGCATTGTTCGCACCATCAAAGAAGTGAAGAAGGCAAATGCAGAAAAAACAGGCGCCACTTTAAAACTAAGAGGAAATGGATTATATCTGAAACCATATCGTTCAGGTATGGGATTGTTTATGAACCATAGGAATATGTCAAAAAACTAATTGAATCCCTACCCCATAGACCGCTATCAAATGTCGATCTGGAAAAGTATGTGTTAAAACTAAAGATACCTCACTTTAGGGGAGTTTATATGCGAGATGCATTACCTGCACGTGGTCCCCGACGGTATGAAGCAGCCATTGTTAATTTGGATAGCGCATCGGGGGTAGGGACGCATTGGGTGGCATATCGAAAAGTCAACTTTGAAGTAACATACTATGATAGCTTTGGTGATTTGCCACCACCTACCGAATTGGTGAGATATCTGCAAACAGGTTCGAACGCGTCGAAAAACATTTACTATACATACGATCGTCAGCAAGAATTCGATTCAGTTTGGTGTGGCCATCTGTGTTTGAAGTTTCTCTCCGATATAAAATAATAATAATAATTATGTCTTTGACGTCACAAGTTGAACGCGATAACTACACAAAGATCTTGCACTCACTTAAAGTGTTTAAACAAGTGGGTGGATTGTTGAGAATGACTGCCGAAGAATTAGAAAACGTGCCGAAGGAAGTAATGATTTCGATGGCGCCAAATGAAATTGCTCTAGTTTGGGATAAGCTGTCAAATGAACTGAAAAGTGACGAGGATATGATGAAATATCAGTTTTGCTATGAACATTACAATAGCGACAGTGACGATTCCAACAAGGATGTGGGTGATGGGCCATTGCCTCGAAAATTATTTTGTTGTTACTGCAAAATCAGTGATGTGAATATAACAGCTGAAAATTCGATTAACACGACATCAGATGAGAAGAAAAAAAAAAGCGCTAGTGTATTAAACCCATTGAACTGCTGCAAATGATAATAAAAACAATCACAAATAGCTACTTAACGTCAGTCATGTCGCATACATTCACGCTAACAGGATCCTCGAGCGTGTTAAGCGCCGACTTTTATCCACCCATTGAACTGAGTACAACAAGTAAATATGGTCTTGCACTTGTGGGATTTTACACATATAATTCAATTTTTAACATTGATGAAAACAACAACTCATTTGGTTACATAATTGATGAAAACAACAGCTCATCTGGTAAAATAAGGAATGATGAAAAAATATCACATCTACTGACCATTCCACCAGGAGCATATGAAATTGATGAAATTGGTCAAGCTATGTTGACAGCCCTAAAAGAGTCAACCCGCGACGATAGTGATGAAATATTTTCGTTAACAGCCAACAATAATACATTACAATGTGAGATGAAATCGAAGTATGACATTGATTTGGGTGGTGACAAAAGTATTGCCAAAATGTTGGGGTTTGACGCTAAAGTGTTAAAAAAAAATGAAAAGCATCAGTCAGTGTACAATGTGGATATTATGAAAGTACGCATTATACGGGTTGATTGTAATATAATCTCTGGTGCATTCCTGAACTCGTCGAAATACCACATCCTATTTGAATTTGATATTGACGTTGAAGCAGGGTATAAAATTACGAAAGAGCCGCAGAATATTATTTATATGCCGATTATACCGGAAGGACGTCAGTTCATAGACAACATCAGTCTGCGAATCTTGGATGACGACGGAGATCTGATTGACTTTCGAGGCGAGAAGATAATTATTAAATTGGAATTAAAGAAAATAGCATAAGGATGGGTTTCTGCTTTAACACTCAACTACGTTTGTTGCATACTGTGAAAGATTCAGTTAAACATAATAAAAGTAAACAAAGTAGGCAAACCAGGCTCATTCGTAATCCAGTCATAAGATCGAAAAGACCTCATCGGCAGCAGCAGCAGCAGCAGCAGCTTTCTCGTGAAGATTACAGTTTTTTACGATCAATTGGTTTGAAAATACGAAAATCTAGAAAATGACGGCTACTAGTGAAAAGATCGAGGTTTTCACCGAACCTATCTTCGAGAACTCCATAATAAGTTTACAGGAACATACTTATAAACCATATGGTTCCCCAACATTTAAGAACTCTGATGAAATTCGTATTCCCGTACACTTTCAAGACATAATCTTGGATGTTTCCGAAAGTTACATATACATCGAAGGTACTTTCAAACCTAAAGATGCAACAAAGAAATGTTACTTATCGAATAATGCTATAGCCTTCCTTTTCGACGAAATTCGCTATGAAATGGGTGGTGGTGAACAAGTCGCAATTGTCCGAAAACCAGGAATTACTACAACACTGAAAACGATGGCATCCTTCGGCGCCTTACAAAATAATTCTCTAATGGTTTGTGGATGGGGTCTAAATGAAAATAATCAAGCTCTTGTTGATGCCACAAGTCATGTATTCTCCGGAAAGCTCCCCCTAAAGTATCTAATGGGTTTTGCAGAGGACTATACGAAAGGAATTTTTAATGTTAAGCAAGAGCTTATTTTAATTATCGCTCGCAATTTTACCAATTGTTATGTTGGTGAAGTGGAAGCAGACATTAATATTGATAAAATCGAATGGAGAGTTCGTCATATTATTCCCGACGATCGTCAAAAGCTAAAGATAATGTCTCGCATGAATAAAGGTGTAAATAGCGCCAATATTCCAATGGCATATCGTAAATGGGATCTTTACGAACTACCTGCTTTGCGACAAACATCATCAGATGTGTGGGCTTTAAGGACTAGCACAAGTCTTGAAAAACCGAGATATTTGATTATTGGTTTTCAGAATAGTAACAATTGCGACAATAAGGCCAAAGATGCCACCCAGTTTACTACAGCCAATATAAGTGACATACGAGTATACCTTAATTCCACCGTCTATCCATATGAAAGATGGAATTTAGAGTTTGGGAAAAAATTATATGCGACAGCTTACTATACCTATGAGAACTTCCAGAGTAGCTACTACGGTCGAGAAATGGTGGACCCAATGTTAAATTACGTCGAATATCCTGACAACCCCATTTTCATCGTGGATTGCAGTCATCAACCAGAAGCTATCAAATCATCCACAGTTGATGTCAAAATCGAGTTTGAAACACGAAACAGTAAATTTCCCAAAGACACTAAAGTTTATGCATTGGTTATTCACGACTCATTTTTAAGTTACAATATCATGAATGGTTCAGTTAGTAACAAATCCATATTTTAATCTAAGTTCTGTAGTTTATCTTTCTTTGTAATAAAATAACCTTAGATATTTAGTATCTTAACAGTTTTATTTTGTAATACCGTTTAAGGAAGGCACTGTATTACATAGAAAATAAATTTAGAAATAAATATTTTAATATTATCTACCGTGTTTCTGTTATTGTAAAAGCTACTACTGTTGGTTTAATTTTTGTAACCGAGGATCGAGGGTATATTTTAATATGTTACAAGACATGAATTCTTCAATGATAAGAATATATAGAAGTGTATGAGACAGAGAGAGAGAGGGAGGTA
This sequence comes from Polydrusus tereticollis, assembly GCA_963920685.1. Classification (NCBI taxonomy): domain Eukaryota; kingdom Metazoa; phylum Arthropoda; class Insecta; order Coleoptera; family Curculionidae; genus Polydrusus; species Polydrusus tereticollis. The sequence continues at coordinate 25,399,701 of OY987328.1, forward strand.
GAGGTGGGGGCAAAATAAAGTATATATAATGACCGATTTTGACATGGAAACTCATACTGTCCCGAAATGTCATCAAGTTCAGATGCAGGATATTCAACCGATGAAGACCGAACAGTTGAACCAAATGTTCAACATAGAGCGGTACGTAGGGGAGGTAGGTTCAGAGCTAGATTTTGCATAGTTCAATCCTATGTAAAATGGGGCTTTCACGTCAATTTATGTATGAATTGCTACATAACTAGATTTGGAGGTTTGAATGATGTTAATTTCATTCAAACTCATTTTACATTAGGATATAATAGGGCGATGCAAAATCACTCGAGATGTAGTGATTGTCGTGAAAGATTGTTTACGGTCTTTCACCAACAATCTTGCATTATTTGCAATAGAATGTAAGTTCTATTACAAATAAAGCTACTACTACCTACCGCCCGAACCCTGACCCACCCTAACCCCCTTCCTCAGGTCCTCTTCGGAGGGCCACATAAAGACTTGAGCGTAGTTAGTTGTTTAATGTCACATACCCAGGGTGGCACAATACTTTTCGAGAAATAATTTTTCGATTGTGCTACCATGGGTAGAGACATGCGGGACCGGTAGAAGTCGGTTCAGCGGACTCAACGACTCCGTAGAAGGACTACGATAATTCCCACTTTCTCTCTCCTATGCGACCACCCGAATAATTACACCTCACAGGTCCTTTTTGAAGGGAAAATTAAGACTTGAGCGTAGTGGATCACTTGATTGTGCTACGGTATTATTATTATTATTATTATTATTGAAGGCATACCACCGTAAGCATATTATTAAAATTTTACTATGGTAAGGTGACTGTTAATAAAACACTTTGGACATTTTGTATTATTTATTTAGGTAAACAATTATGTATATAGTCATACAATATTCTAGCATTTGTTACGCTACAAGAACAAATATTTAAACTATGATTGGAGCAATACGTAGTATCCATTGTTAATTTTGGTATATTAATAGAATCAGTAGTGAATTCTAAATTAACAATAGAAGGAGTTTTAAGGTTCATATCGAAAAAAGTGTTTATTAAAAAATCCTTCTTAACTTGTCCCTTGACATAAATAGTGTCGACATCGTGCAGAGCGTCGTAGAGAATCGAGAAAAGTTGGTCGAGATCCGTTTCACCATAAGTATAGCAAAGTCCATGTCGGTTTCCATATAAGTACAACGCCTGCTTCTGACATTCATACGATAGTTCTTGAAACGGTATTGTTGGTTTAAAGAAGTAACTTTTCATCTCCCTTCCATCATAAATAGCCAACTCTTTAGGTTGAAATTGTGGAACGCAGAATCCTTGAATGTCGACTACAACAAACTTCATCTCATCAAAGCTGGGATCAAACTAAATTATTTTTTTAATTCAAGACACATTTTTGAAGGATATAGTAAAATTTACACCCCACCCCTAAAATATGGCTATAAATACGTATGCGCATAGCAGAATGTATCACTCTTCATCCAGCCATGGACGCTACTAGACTGATGTTGACCTCGACCAGGAAGAGGAAAATCGAAGAGTATTGGGCAGCCTCAAAGAAGAAATTTGAAGGGAAACCGATCGCTGTCGTTAAGCCGACAGTACAAGCAGCACCACCACCACCACCTGTCGTGGTGGTGATTGACGACGACGACGACGAGGAAGAAAGGGTTGGAGCGCCCGAACCACCAGCACCTCGTCGGCGTTGGCGTCGGATAATTGCACCGCGATCTGTCCAGATCGCCAGAGGGGAACAGCCGAATTAGCTGGTTTCCCTAAACCTACAAAAAACGGTCCTTTTCAGGACCACACTTATACTTTGAGCGTAGTTAGTTAGTTAGGCAGAAGTCCCATTTTTGGGATGATACAATACCAACATGTGGTATTTGTTATCATCGCATAATAGAAAAACTTCAAGGGATTTTCTGCAGTACATAATTCATCGCATTTCTCTCAAATTAGTTAAAAATAAAAATCTTGTGTTTGATTGTGTTACTGTTGGTAGAGACCGAGTAATGTTTATTATAAATGGCTATAAGGCAGATCATTCAAATATTCTTATCCCCCACTACAATGTTAGCATATAAATACTAGTTCAGCTTCACAATTAATTCATATACATCTTGGACATGGCCCAAGAAAGACCTGCAAGCCGTGGCTCGTCGCTGTTTAGCGATGAGACAGAATATGTTCCTCGACCCCAAGAAGGACCTGCAAGCCGTGGCTCGTCGCTGTTTAGCGATGAGACTGAAATTGTTCCTCGACCCAACAGACCACCACCATCGAGGCGAGTTGAAAATGTTGAGGCCACTGGACCTGCGGACTCCACATCGAATGCGGGATCGGTAGAAGTCAGCGATGACTTTAGCGGACCAGCCGATTCCACATCTTGGTGGGATTTTGAAGATGATATGGACGCCGGTCCTGCGGACTCAACCACTCCGTAGAAGTCCTATTCTCTTTACTATGCGACCGCCCGAACCCTGACCCACCCTAACCCCCTTCCCCAGGTCCTCTTCGGAGGGCCACATAAAGACTTGAGCGTAGTTAGTTGTTAAATGTCAATTTTTATCCCAACGTTTTACGGCAAAATTTTTTTAAGGCAATAATGATCTTTCGTCATACCTACGAAATTTAAAGTTCTTACAATTTTTTACTGAAAAACCAGTTATTTAGCTCAAAAGATTCCATTTCTCTCGACAAATTGTTAATTTTTGTAAAATAAAAAATATTTAAATTTTCAACTTTTAAGAATTTTTTTCGAATACATGCCAACATTTGGGAAAAAAATGTTATACTACAAAAACACTCATTTACCTCTAAAGATTCCATTTTAATCAAAAAATCGTTAATTTTTGTAAAATAAAAAATATTTAAATTTTCAACTTTTAAGAATTTTTTTCGAATACATGCCAACATTTGGGAAAAAAATGTTATACTACAAAAACACTCATTTACCTCTAAAGATTCCATTTTAATCAAAAAATCGTTAATTTTGCAAAATATAAAATATGTAAATTTTCAACTTTTAAGAATTTTTTTCGAATACATGCAAACATTTGGGAAAAAAATGTTATACTACAAAAACACTCATTTACCTCTAAAGATCCCATTTTAATCAAGAAATCGTTAATTTTTGTAAAATATAAAATATGCAAATTTTCAACCTTTAAGAATTTTTTTCGGCCACTTGGCGATATTTTATGAGGAAATGTCATTATAAAATATTTCTTGGCATATTTTTCTACATAAAATTGCTGAAAAAAAAATTTAAAATCTCCAAAAATCAATAGGGGGTTATGAAAAAGATAGGTGAAATAACGAAAACTGCACTTTAAAGCTTCACAGTGCCTCAATGGTAAGTCGTAGAGAAAAACTTTTCGAGTAAATGTTTGTTGAAATTTTTTAAGGAAAATTATCGTGGAAACAGATTTAAAATCGGATGAAGGATAAAGAAGTTTGTTCAATTTTTTCAAGGTCAGAGATAGTTCTAGCTCGCTTATGCGTAATTGAAATGTGCAAAACACACTGGGAGATGGTAGGCAAGGTTCGGTTTATACGTTTTTTTTTTTTTTTTTTTTTTTTTTATAATTTAAAAAAAATGACAATGGGGTTTTTAAAATTTAAGAAAATGCAATTTTAAAAAATGGGAGCTTATAGTTTACATCTAGTCACACATTTTCACTTCAATACTTTTTTCTCTAAAATTATGGCAAATGCCTAAAAAAAAATAATTAATAACAAATAAAAAAAATTTTTCAACTAAATGCAATTTAAAAAACGGGGATCTATGGTTTAAACGAAGGCAAACATTTTAGCTCTATTGCATTTCTGCGTCAAATTACAGCAAATGCCTAAAAAAAATTAATTAATAACAAATATGAAGGTGGTACTACCAAAAAAATTTTTTTTTCAAATAATTGCAATTTAAAAAACGGGGATCTATGGTTTAAACGAAGGCAAACATTTTAGCTCTTTTGCATTTCTGCGTAAAATTACGGCAAATGCCTAAAAAAAATTAATTAATAACAAAAATAATGGAGGTACCACCAAAAAAAAAATTTTTCAACTAAATGCAATTTAAAAAACGGGGATCTATGGTCTAAACGAAGACAAACATTTTAGCTCTTTTGCATCTCTGCGTAAAATTACAGCAAATGCCTTAAAAAATTAATTAATAACAAATATAATGGAGGTACGGCCAAAAAAAATTTTTCAACTAAATGCAATTTAAAAAACGGGGATCTATGGCTTAAATGAAGGCAAACATTTTAGCTCTTTTGCATTTCTGCGTAAAATTACAGCAAATGCCTTAAAAAATTATTTAAATACGAAACGGGTAGTACCAAGAAATTTTATTTTAAGTTGTGATTTATTGTAAACACTAAGTCAAATATTTTAAGTTCAATACTAGCTAGCCAATCTAAGAGAAAAAGTGTGCAGATTAGGTACTGACGAATGATTAAAAGAAAAACAAAGTAAACAATAATATAATATTTATTAGTAGCAATTTCTATAATTATATAACAGTTTTACATTCGATGCTGCACAATGCCATGGATGCATCGTTTTGTGGAAAAAACACTCTGGAATCTTCTTAAATTTACTTAATTTCGGTTCCAGCTTACAGGGAATATCTGTAATGATTTCTTCGCTTATAAACCTCTTTAGGAAATTTGCCTTCATACTTCCTTTTACGTATATCCTGGGTGATTGGTATAATTCCAACACATGTTTAAATATATTGTTAATTTCACAGAGTTCTACGTTTCCAGACTCCCACTTCAGTCCATGATACTTTTCGGCCCATTTGACATGTTTTAGCTCCGCAAGGGACAACATATTTTTCGCAAAAGGAGCTTTAAATAGATAACTTGAGATACGAAACCCATCGTAAATTGCTAACTCTTTTGGAAAGTATCCAAAAGAAGAACAATGGTAGCCTTGGATATCAAGAAAAATGTCTGAAGGATATTCTCCCATCGTGGCTTGCAATCGACTGATGTAGTTAGCGAAGGAAATATAGTTTTAGACAAATCTATTCGATTTAATAATTTCTTGAATTCGCTAAAGTAAAATTTCTTATAACTTCGTTTGCTTAAAAAATTATTTAAATATTAAGATTTAAACTTTTTTATATATAGCCTATGGGTTTATTGATTCTCATAAACCTAACTAATTCAAAATGTTGTAAATAAAACAAAATTTAATTGACTAGGATGATATTTATTTAAATATATTTTTATAAAATATATACATTTATATTACATTACTATACAATTCTTAAACCTAAATCTATATACATCTACTATAACAAAACTTACTCTAAATTAACACTAAAATGATATGCCTATACAATTCTTAAACCTAAATCTATATACATCTAATATTACAAAACTTACTCTAACTTAACACTAAAATTGTCTAATAACAATAGTTTTTTTTTTAATTGTCCCACATCACACCTAGCTAAATCTAACTTTTTTTTTAGTTCCGTAATCTGTCTCTCGTAAATTTCCACATCACTTTCTCGCGCCCTTAATTGTCCCAAAAGTTTACCCCGCACATTATAGGCGTCTCTTAGGACATTCCTTTGGCTGCTAGAAAACTCATCTAGCCAACCTGGTTGAGACGCCACAAACGTTGATGATGATGTGGACGCACTAGATGCACTAATTGGTCGCTCTATATTTTTTTTTCGACCTTTTCGTCCTTTCCGGCACAGCTCCGGTGATAGTGGTGGTGGCGATGGTGTCCTCATGATTGGGCCATCCACGACAACTACCACCGGAGCCAAGTGGTTTGGAATCGCTGCTGCTGCTGGTGGTGGTGGTGAAGACGGCATCTCGAATCCACCGGGAAAAGGTACGGGGAGGCGCCTAAATGTGAATTTCTTCTTTTTCGGCACATCCTTTGCCACAGACGAATAAAATTCACCCTTGCTTTTGGATCCACCAGTCGTCAGTAATCTTTTTAATTTTGAATGTGTCGGCTGGGCTTCCTTAATCACAACATTACTGAGAACATTGACTTTTTTGTTCTCAGCTGCTTGCCGCTTCTCTATGTCCCTCAACAACTGGCCACATGCATCATCCATAATCTGCTCCATTCCATCGTCTGCTATACTCAAGTCGTTCCCGGGGGCTGCGGGCTCGTCCACAAAGGCGTTTGCGGTAATCAGATGTAAATCATCTTCGACGCCCAGAAGATCTTGGGTTGAAACACTCATTAAATCAGAAATATCACTCATGTTTGAACACATCACGTACACAGGAATAATTGTCGTCACTAAAAGTTTCAGACTGAAGAGCTCCACACAAGATGCTCGCTTTTATGCCTATTCCCCCCACTATAAGTTCACCCCACCTCGAGTCTCGCCGTCCTTCACTTCGTTCTTGCCACCACTCTTCTTAGTGCCCTTGACTACAGGCACTTTTCAAGGTTGCGCGTTCTCTTGAAATTTTAAAACTAGCTTTATCAAGGTCAAGGTGTATCTTGCCATCCTTGAGGTAGTGCATTTTCTTTTAAAATTCTACATAACACTAATCCAGTACGTTGATAAATATTAAAATTAACAGTTTATATATGAATTTTCCAATTATTTTAACAAGTTTAAAATCGGTATGACATAAAATTACTTAAAAACTAAAGATATGATTGAATAACTTTCAACAAGTTTACCAAATTTTCTTCTGGGTCTGCACTATAAAAGTCTAAATCCTTATGTCCCCAAGGCAAAGTTTTTGTCGTTGATGGTATTATATAGCGTTTGTCGTCGTGGTGAGATAATGCTACCTTGTTTAATATTTCCGTGTAAACGTCGTGTTTATAACTACGAAACGTTTTCATTTTGCGAAATATTAAACCACCACGCTCTACTACATTTTGATAATCTTCCAGGTGAAGTTGTTTCTCAATAACTGCTTTTTTGACACCTTTTGCTTTCTTCACTTCATTATGAAGCGAGCTGATGTAATAAGCTTTAGCGCCGGTGCCGTAAAAACACATTATCGGATCACCTGGAAATTCATCTTTCATCCGACCTACTACTGATTGACTTTTCCGGATATTAAAAATATTCCCTTCTACATAATTAGAGGTGTCGAACTTATCAGGGTTCTCTGCAATTGTTCGATAAAAGTCGTCGGTAAAAACTTTTAAAATAAGAGAATCGGTGTCAGTGTACAATAAGGAAACGTTACTACCAAATTTTGCTTTAATGAAATTATAAAAAAAGTCGTAAATCACTGTCTTTGACATATCCAATATGGAAAATCCGATATAAATTGGTTTATTGTATATAATTTTTAGTTTATCCATATGTATTGCAACAAAATCTTCGGTAAATATTGTTGAACTTTTGTAATTCGGACGCGATATTAAAGCCCTTGCCCCTACTTTACCCCGCATGTTTTCCCACTGTGTGATTAACTTTATATCGTTGCGATTTTCGACATTTTCCATAGTCTTGCCAAAAATGGCGTTAATAATTAATTTAAATGTATCCTTACCGAATTTTGATGTTGCCTTATTCCGCAAATCTGTATTGAAATCAATGTATGTCTTTAGCCACTTAGATTGACTAAATTTTAAAATTCTATGAGTTTGCATTACCATTAAGCCACTAGAAATCGCCTGCTTTAGGGTTCGATAATGCACAATATATTTTTTTTTATCATTTAAATTTGGTATTAACTTTGACAATTTGGCTGTTTCTGTTGGTGGTATTATATTCTCAACCAGAAATGGAAGGTCAGAATGTGCATCGTGCAAATCCAGTGGATAATGCACATCGACTTCCAACACGTAGCCTTCTGGGCTGTTGTCGTCAATATCCATAATATTCAAATCTAAAATTTCGCGTTGTGATAACCATCTAAATCCACCAAATGGTAATGCTTGTGACATACTATGACCATACAAATTTGTGGCATCCAGATAAGTAATGAATGAAGAAGGTTTTGATGCATCATAATTCGGTAAATAAATATTATTGGCAATATGTTTCCTTTCCGAACACTGACTTATACCACCACGAATTCCTTTCTTAAAAAAGTGAATCATGTCAATATCAGTAAGTAGTTCCAACTCTACCTTGGTCATGCGCAACATACAATCAAATGAAAAACTGGGAAGAGTGTAGTACTGCACTGGGTCTAATTTATAAATGTTTAAAAACATATCGCGAAATTGTTCAAAAACATCGGTTAATAATAACACATCTGATTTTAAATATAAATCTGAATATTCCCCTAAATTCTTACAATCAAATAAACGCCAAACTTCCTTAGCTTTTTCATAGCTTTCATCACTAATGTGTTCCTCTGATAGATTATCGTAAAACTGATTTTTAGTTGGTAAATTTGGATAGTTCATCTTTTCCAAAGAATCCATGAAACTGTATGGAAAAATACCTTTGCCACGCATTAAACTAAACTTCTTATCATCGGGATAATGCTTGCGCATTTCCTTTAAACTACTTAAGTCTAAACCTTTACCCAAAGTATCTAGTGATGCTGATAAAAATTTGAAACTATCAATAAATCTTAATTTTAAATATTTTTTTTTTATTGTCATGGTCTTTGAGTCTACATAATCATGAACGTAAATACTTTTGGTAAATGAAATGTACTTTTCTTTGCTTTGAGCTATCACATCAATTTTATCACCATGACGACACAATTCTTTGATAAACATGTGACTATCATAACCACTCAAATTATGAAATACAATTGGTATAAATGTAGGTACTTTATAATTTAAATTACAAATCGAATGAGCAGCACCAGGTCTTTTGTTTCCCGTTATGTGACAATGATCCTTTACCTTATCATTATTGTTAATCGGACCTTCACAGATGTTGCACTCTGTGGCATTATCGAAATCTTTTATTTCATCAGATGTTAAACGGTTCATTGGTCTAATATCTTTTAAATACGTATTGTATAAATTTCTTAGATCTGTCTCAATGCGGGATACAAATACTTGGGCTGCATCATCTCCGCGATATAACTCAAATTTTGAAATAGAATCATCAAAGGAGCACTTTATTAGGTATGCAAAAGAAAACGGCTCATGTTTAACGTTTGTCGTACTGTAAGAATGTTCGGGGTTTGGTTCAGTTGAATCTAATGGTTTAAGCACTGATTCAAAGTCTGCATATACAACGAATGGTACACGCATTTGTTTTTCGATATTTTCAAATTTTAAAATGTTTTCCGCTACACTTTTCCCAAATTTATCCACTTTTAAATTAACTGATGGTATAACTGAGTATTTAAGTTTACAATCATTTTCTTGATGTAATGTCAAAGCGAATGATGATTTAAAATATATAAGGCACCCATCACAAAAATAAAGCTTATCACAACTTGATGATATCTGACTTGAACATAATCTTGATAAGTCTTTTATCCAGCAGTAATGACTTTTCATACAATTTGTATCGCAAATGTGTGCATCATCATCATCATTATCTCTGACATTACAATCCTTGGTTACTAACAACAAATTTACATGTATACCCAGCTTTTTACCAGAATATCTTAATGGGCCCACAACTTCATATTTTAATTTATTATGTTCAAATACCGATTGTAAACCATACACGTTTACTGAAATATTATTCATTTCTTCAAATTTAGAAATATCACGCAATTTAATTGGAAAATTCATACCTGTAAAATTTAGCACTCTAGAGTGATGGGGGTATGACGTCATTTGTGATGACATGTTACTGGCAGGGAACAATGCTGACGTGACGGCCCAAGCGAAGCAGCACTCATCTTGATTGTAAACATTAACAACAGCATTCTTCAGATCAATGAATTTCGGTAACTTGATATATGATGATCCCCCAAATGGTTTATATTCATTGATGTTTACCTCCAAGTACAAAATTTTTTCTAATGCCCAACCTGTAAGATAAAATATATATTTAATAATTAAATATGCTTTCAATTATTGACCTATAACATACCTGAATCCTTTTCCTGAAATTCCGTTGATTGAACCTTCATTGCCTCAACAAATGATCGGTACACTTCTTCCAAGTCACTTGCAACAGTAACAATTTCATTACACGTGTTAAAAGATTTTTCACTGTAAGAATCCTGTGCGGGAAGAATGTACAATCCCACCACAACCATGTTTATTTTTAGTGCACCACGAACTGCTACTACTTCACTTATTAAACTAAGCACTTGAGCTTTAATTTCTTCAAAAAATATGGTGAAGTCTATATGGAAATTTTCACTGCTTACTCGATATGTTGCAATCCTCTTCTTAAAAGCCGTTTGCACAATTTGAACACCTTGTGACAATGGCAAACAGGAATTATTTCGATGTTGGAGCGTTCTTTGATGAGCACCCAATTGATTATGTGGAACAGCTATATTACAAGTTACACATGTTCGCATCTGGGGTGTTGGTGTAGCCACATCGACTCTCCGTCGCTTTGCAGACTCTGCGTTAACAAATCGAAACATGCAAGACTCTCTTCTGTGTCGTAACATACTGTAACTACGACTAAATGTCTCACTACAATCTTCACACACATACTCCATGTCCGTTTAACTAATTATTTTGAAAAAGTCTTGCTGAATATTCTGTTCAATACTAAAATGTGACACCTCCTACCCACATATATACCTAGCGACCAAGGTCACACCATTAAAAATTAACATTGACAACAGGTCTTTCAAGGTCATGCAACATCAAGGTCATAAAACTTCAAGGTACATTTTCAAGGTCAAGGTGATACCAACACCTGCGTTCAAGGTCAAGGTCATATGACGTAAATTTTCAAGGTCAAGGTGATACCAACACCTGCGTTCAAGGTCAAGGTCAAGGTGATACCAACACCTGCGTTCAAGGTCAAGGTCATGTGACATCATTGAACACCTGCGTTCAAGGTCATGTGACGTCAGAGGAGTGGGGGGTGACAATGAAAGTGTATTAATCCTCTACTGCTACAATATTACAGCGATTTCTGTTTAAGTCCACCGTATGAAATTCTTTATCAAAATCAGTTTTGTAATAAAGAAATCCAGGGCTGTTTGATCGAACTTGAAGGCAGACAGCATTGGATATTAGAAAAGGACTGCCATCAACGGACTTCTTTCTAAACAAATATGGTGCATTTACTTCTTCATACCACCTTTTAAAATTCCTGAAATGTTCTGTTTCCATACTCAAGACTGTAAAAGGCTTCTTTTTATTGCAAGCCCGAACTAGCTGGTCCCAGTCCCAAGGAATCATAATTTTAAACTGAGTCTCTTTTCTCCAGTACCTCTCTACTAAAGAATGATCCGAATCGCCCTCAAGATGTGTGTGTCCCCTTAATAAATATTTGTATTCGATTTTCTCAAGTTGTGGAAACTTATTTAAGATATAAAAATAGCACATTATCATCCCAACATTACGATTTTGGGACGGACAATTATCTGACCATATTATAATTTTTTTCAAATCTGGCGAAATATTTAATGATTCAATCCACCTCACAAGGCAAGAAGCCATCTCGTTTACACCTCTTCCCGCAATAGACTCATCCCACATACAGCAGTAAGTTTCTTTATCTGTCGCGTCATGGATGGTATAGTTAAACGTCCAAAGCTTTAATGAATAGAAGCTCTGGGCATTTGTAAGAACTGGAGTGGGCAGACATTTTTCCAAATCCACCATAACCACTTTGAAGCTTGAATTTTGAAATGACTGTTCCTTATCAGCTTTTTTCAGCTTGTACCTCTTAGAAGCCTCATCCAAGTGTTTATCATACTGATCTTGAATATGTTGCTTTTCTTCGTTCGACAACATATTACGAAGTTTTACTTGCAAATGATTACACTCGTCGCATGTGTCTTTAACTGTTTTTTTGGCGCCACCTACATCTTGTATTATTTAAACACATTTTTTACACAGGTGTGAAGCCAATCATAGAGGCTAAAAACTGGCGTTTACAGAATTTACATGTCACTTATAGTTTTCGAAATATTTGGCCTTAGAGTTTTTATTGAAACACCCTGTATATTTATACGAGTATGTATACAGATACTTTTTTCAAGGCATACTTGTACCTACCTTACTTCCAAGATTTTAAATGTATGTTTTCTTGTTAACCTGCAGTCTTACCTGAAACGAGAAAAAATATGTTTATCATTTCATGTTAAATTCGATTTTCAATGGCAATAATTGCATTGTCCATCATATTTACATTTTAACTGAGGCCCTTTATGATTCCTAATAGGAATATATTGTGATTTAATAACGTATAAATTCAATATAAATTAAATGGGAGCGTGTTCGGAAAAACGCTCGAACCCGTCGATTTTGTTTTTGGATTGCGCATATCTTGACATAAAATGTAGGTATACAGGATGTCCCACAAAAGTGTGGCAGAAAAAATATTTTTTTCCTTAAGTGGAAATTCCTGTATATTATTGAATTTTCGGATTATCCGGAAAATTGTAGACATGTTTAATATATAATGTCCTAAACCTATCTTCAACTGTCCACAAAATAAATTACACCTCTGTTTGTGAATATTCGACAAAGTGACAAATTTTTGGCATGGTTGGAATTATTTGATGTATTGGTTTGATTACTGAAAATAAATTCTAGCAGGTGTGTGCGAATTTGTTAGTGCTTTCATAAAATGGTTTACCTTATTGCTATGTAGAAATTTTTTATTTATGGAGCCCAAAATTGTTGCTTTGCAAGGACGGGAATTGTATTTAATGATAAGACACATTCAGGGAAAAATGTTCGACACAAGTACATCCAAGAGCTAGTAACAAAACTGGAAGAAACCGGAACTGTTTCCAATATAAAAAGAAATGAACCAAGATTGCTCGATGAAGCCACTCAGATTGAAGTTCTTGATCCTTGACCATTTTGCAAAGGCTCCTACTATTTCGCTTCGCTAAAACGGTAACAACCGGACTATCGCAGGAATCAGTTAGAAAAGTATTGAATCTTTACCACTTTTATCCTTAAAAGCTACAAATTACTCAATACTTAGGTGATGACGGACCAGACAGATGCATTGAGTTTGGTGAAATTATGAGTAACAGGATTATTGCTTAGCCCCAGTTCATGCAAAAAGCATCTGTTTCAGTGATGAATGTGCCTTCTACCTAAATGGAAAGGTCAACAAACAAAACTGCCGTTACTGGAGAGAGGTCAATTCTCACATTTTTAGGGACCATATCCCAAAAAATGTAATGTTTGGGCAGGTACCTATATTAGGCAATACAGGGAGACCTCGATAATTCGGACCATCAGTAAACCGGATTCTTCGGTAATTCGGCCAAGAATTTTAATAGCATTATGTACTTTATAATCCGGATTTGACAGTACTCGGTAATCCGGACCTGCGTTTTTATGAAACCGATCGTGAGGGATTTCGATTCCCATAAACAGTGTGTGTGCGCCTTCGTTTCGACTGTGGATTAATTGGCTATTTGTTGTTGCATAGTACGTACATACGTGATAGTTTATGTTCTAAATAAGTATATAATAATTTTTTATACATACATATATTAAAATGCCTCCTAAAAATAAACATACTACGTTGTCAATAAAACAAAAATCCGATATAATATATTAGAAAGACTAGCCCGTGGTGAATGTGGAAAACTGTTGGCAAATAAAAACAGGGTAGGAACATCAACAATTCCCGATATCAAAAAGAACAGAAGCAAAATCAAAAGGTATGATACATCTTAATGACCATTTGGGACTTTTACTAAATACATACGTGTTTCTCCTTAAAGATTTATTGGAAAATGTGATTTCGGTCCCGGTGCTAGAAAAACATTACGAAAAGCCGAATATTCAGAAATGGAAACTCGTTTGTATGCATGGTTTTGTGCACAACGATCTAGGCACGTTCCGATTTCTTATGAAATTTTATCGGCCAAAGCAAAACAGTTTTATACCGAAACCTATGGAAATGATACTTTTAGAGCTAGCAGGGGTTGGATTTCTAATTTCAGAAAAAGACATGGTCTGCGTGCCTTAAAAGTGTATGGCGAATGATCAAAGTATCGTCGATCCCTTCATAACTGAATCTGCAGAGAAGATAAAGGAATTAAACCTCGCACCTACTCAAATATACAATGCAGAGGAATCTGTTCTGTATCGGAAAATGTTGCCTGAAAAACCTCTAGTTCGTTCTTAGGAAAAGACCGCACCATGCAGGTCGAAAAATAAGCAAAGAACGCGTTACATTTCTAACATGTTGCAATGCTACTGGCTCACAAAAATTAAAACTCTTAGTGATAGAAAAGGCAAAAAATCCAAGGGCATTTAAAAATGTAAACATACCTGTTGAATATAAATCATCTGCCAATGCATGGATGACTACACAAATTTTTTTTAGACTGGTTTCATTGCTCATTTATTCGTTACGTTAAAAGTCATTTGAGAAGTCTCAATTTGCCTGAAAAGGCCCCGTTAATCGTCGATAACGCCTCGAGCCATGGAACTGTAGAAGAGCTGACTAGTGAGGATGGACAATTTACAACATTATTTCTTCCACCAAATTGTACAGCACTTTTGCAAACTCTGGATCAAAACGCCATCAGACTGACAAAATTATTTTATCGGGAAAGTCTTTTAGCCCATATCTTATCTAATGACGAAGAGAACGCTGTTAAGTTATTAAAAAACATTAACTTGAAGGACGCTGTATGCCCACTATGCAATGCTTGGGAAAAGTCTCCTCCGAAGTCTTGCAGAAGGAACGACACAAATACTGAATATAATGCTGAAGATCTGATTCCTCTGGATCAATTGCGGCGTAATCTGCTTTCCTTGGCTGAAGAGAAAACAGATGTTTCAGATATTCTTAATGATCTCACTGAGCAAAATCTCATGAATGTAGAAATACGTAACTGGCTTGAAAATTATGAAGATTTGTTACCACATGAAGACACAGATGTTATAGACGAACACCATGATAGTGACAATGAAGGTCCAGAGTTAAATATTACAAACCAGACTGTTAAGAATGATGAGGCAGTCAAAAGTTTCAAGTTGTGCATAAAGTGGGCAGAAGAAAATGATATCCCTCTACATGATGTTCTGGTACTTTAAAGATTACAAGAAACGGCTTGTATAATGAACCAGAAAAGGCTTAATAACCATGTTGTATTTTATATATTTTTTTGTTTATGTACTATTTTCTAGTTGTTTTTATTAAATGTTTAACTTAATAAAAAAACTGTCCCACTTCAGTAATCCGAATTATTTACTAATCCGGATCACCGCGGTTTTAATTACTCCGGATTATCGAGGCCTCACTGTACCATCATTGGTCCTCTCTTTATACCCAGACTGATGCGCAAATGTTAGCTACGACGATAAAGTCTATTATAATTCAAAAGCAAAAGAACATTAATGGAGATCGTGCTTTAGATGAACATCTGCTACATTTCCAGCAAGACAAGAACTTATCCTACAAGTGCTGTGCTTGATCATAAAAAAAAAATTGCATTTTAACTTTTTGATCCTAGAATTAATATACTAGTAACATTAAAGAACCAAATTGATTAATAGCCATTATAACATCGGGCGGTGCAATTATGTGAGGCCAATCGATTAGCTCAGCTTGTACGGCGCAGAATGATAATGTTTGCTTACTTAATCTGATATGAATCCGGTTGATTTATAGTGGCTGACGATCTGGTTTAGGTAGGGTAGGGTATTGATTTTGTCGGCGTATATATTATGTAGGTACACGGTGCACTGAAAAAAAATCAATAAATGGTTTGTTTGGTCAATATTTTATTAATACGAAATACCTATGTACTTATTATTTTGGCAAAACAAATTTTTGTTAATTTATTTAGATATCACTTGCAATTTGCAAATGTTTGCAATAAAAAATGCAAACAAAGAGAATGCTTGCTGTAAAATACCCATGCGTCATAATTCTACAACTATACCGGTTCGATAACAACATAAATAAGCAGACTTCGTACATTCACATCCGTGTCGTCACTCTGGTCCATATGTATAATTTATAACATATTTTTTCTATAATTCTCCATTTGAGTGGTAATCCGGGTGTCAAACATTAATTTTTTTTTTACGTTTAGATAATATGAATAATAGAATAATAAAGTTATCAACAATGTTGGTCTTAGAACACGCAAACACAGACACATTGACTATGTTCCGTAATTTTGCATCGTTACATCAATAGCAGTTGACTTTTATGAAACAACACCGCAACCACTGACATAGCCCAGGGGGGGGGGGGGGTCAGCTCAGCCCTAATCTAATAAAAGTGCCCATTTGAGTCATAACATTACGCAGGTTCCAAAGAGATTAAAAAATAAACAGAAACAAGCAATTTTACTTTTATCTCCTAGACTATAATTAAATTTTTAGCTTTAATTAAAATAGTTTTCAATGTAAGAAGAGGCGGACAGCGCAGCTTGACAAAATTGTTTCTTATATTTAATAACATCCATATACAATATACAGGGTAGGCCAACAAGGGCGCGTCTGTCAATAGTTGCTAAACCGTTGAACTTATGGGAAAATTTTCTTAATAAAACTTATAACGTTTCGCCTCTGCTATAACCTAAAATTATTTTTAAGAATACAGGGTGTCTCAAAAAAGAATAATAACAAAAACTATATTTTTGTTAAATGGAATGGAAACCCTACCTTTATTATTTAAGCCATGCCGCCTACAATTTTTAAAATTTTCTTTGTAAAGTTACGGAAAAACCTTATTATCTCAAAATGATAGCGATACATACGGCAAACATAATATTTTCTGAAAGGGGACACTTTAGGCTTTTCGACGGCAAAATAATATACAGGGTGTTGTATTTAAGAAATTCAATTAAAATCTAATTGAAAATAGAGATGTTTGAACAAGTATTCTGGACACCCTGTATAATTAAATTGAAAAGTGAGGACGGTCTAGGATAAACTAGGCCAGCGTTAGATTACATGTAACTTTGTCAGGGAAATTAAGAAGCAGTGGCGGAGATATAACAGTTTAAAAAAGTATGTTTTTGACTGATTTTTCTTTCTTTCATTCATAACTTGGCAACGCTGCATTCGATCTACATACAAATTAAAAGTTGAATACACAACCGATAGAGGCTTTATATGCCACATAAAAAGGTGGGGTATGCCATTTAACAAAAATATAGTTCTTGGTGTTACTCTTTTTTGAGACACCCTGTATACTTGAAAATAATTTTAGGTTATAGCAGAGTCGAGACGTTATAAGTTTTATTAAGAAAATTTTCTCTGAAGTTCAACAGTTTAGCTTCTAGTGACCGACGCGCCCTTGTTGGCCCACCCTGTATAGTTTAAAAAGGATGTTAGGAATCACTCTGTATGGTAAGATCATATACCGGGTGATGCATGGCTTAGTTGAAATCCCATGTAAAATTTGAAGTGGCTAAATATTGGCTCCCATGTGCATTTTAAAGAAAAATTGTATTACAATTTTTTGAAGAGGCCGATATTATAAAACCATGTGGCAAGTTTGAATAAGTTCCAATAAGCCAATCCTAACTTATTCAACTAAATGCGATGGCAAAATTACGAAATTTTAATAGTTTAGGACAGTTTAGGTAATACAGCAAACACCAGCCAATTATTATTTGGCATTGACAAAACGAAAAGTAGCTTCAGTGACAACATTTCATTGATGGCGCTTTAATTATAGCAAAATATGAGCTATTCCAATAAGGACAAAGTAACTATGATTAAGTGGTATCATACAGGAAACAGTTTTAGAGCAGTGTCTGAAATGTTCTCAGCTAAATTCCCTGATAAGTCTTTCAATTTCATTAATTAAACTTATCATTAGTAAATTTTAGTCCAAAGCCACTGTAATAAATAACTGTAAATGCTCAACTCAGAATGTCAATAAAGATATTTTACTGCACGTGAAGGAAAATAAAATGATTAGCACGAGGATTCTTGGGCAAGCCGTAGGAAAACATCAAACTACAGTGTTGCGCACTTTAAAAAAGAACATAAATATTTTCCTTGCAAGTATGAAAAACATCAAGAGCTACGGCAAGGTGATGACGAACAGAGAATGGTATTCAGTTTTAAGGTAATGGAAAGAACAAATAATAATAGGGATTTTTTGAGAAATAATTGTTTTACCGATGAACGTACATTCACCCTCAACAACGAACCAAATGTTCAAAATTGCCGGTATTGGAGCCAAGAAAATGAACATCGTCTTGTTCATACTCGGACGCAATATCCACAAAAAATAAATGTTTGGGCGGGAATTGTAGGACATCACATTATTGGACCATTTTTTATAGAAGGCAACCTTATAACAGTAACCTATTTGGACTTGCCACAAAATCGAATTGAACCCGCACTAGTAGAAGTTGTACGCGAAAATCAGGAGGTCTGGTATGAAATGTATGGTTGTTCTGCCCATAATTCTCTCATGGTTAGAGAATACTTGCGAAATATCTTTAACGAAAATATTATTGGCCCACGGCATCTAATCCTTTGGCCAGCCAGGTCTCCTGACCTTTCGCCAAACGACTTCTTTCTGTGGGGTCACTTAAAACATTTTATTTATAAAGATGTAAAATTTGAAAATCTAGACCAGCTAAAAAACAGTATTTCGTTAGAATGTGACAGAATTTCTCAATATCAACTCAGTAATGTTAGAAATTAATTTTATGATCGATTAGGATATTGTTTAGCTATTAATGGAGGGTTGTTTGAACATTTAATTAATTAATGTTTTTGTGAAAATCTGTAGTCTTAGGTATGTTATGTTAAATCAAAGGCTTGGTAAGAAAAACATAATGGTGTCTTTTATTTTGGATATGTAATTGCCGGATTGGTGAAACGAAAATGTGTTTCCAATGTGAAATAATCTGTATTCGTTATGTCCAGCTACTAACCTAAACTACGAGGATTTCCTAATTTTGCCAAAACATTTAATTGAATAAGTTAGGATTGGCTTATTAAAATGTATTCAAACTTGGCACATCGGTTTATTATATCGGCTTCTTCAAAATATTATAATAGATTTTTCTCTAAAATGTACAGGGGAGTAAATATTTAGCTGTCTCAAAATTTACATGGGATTTCCTATGTTCAACTAAGCCATGCATCACCCGGTACCTATAACGATTATTTTTAGAGTTCAATAGGCAAAATATAGGTTTTTGTCCGATTTCTTGAATTGCATGCAATTTGCGCTACAAATAGGTAGGTACCTAATTATATCAACAGCAGCACACGAAATTAACGTAGGTAAGTAGGTTAAAGGAAAGAAATATAAATATCCCACGTGGATACATTCCTGTGGAACAATAAATCTTTGTTCAGGTTTTTACGCCTGTTGCAAATAATGCATGACTCGGCATTGTCACAAAATTATCACATTTCACACACAAAATTTGTAGAAAAGTAAAGATGAACAGTAACACAAAATCCGTTAACAATAGGCAGCCCGGGACTAGTTTAAAATAATTTAATGTTACGTTTACCAGCATTTAGAAAATTTTATTATACAATATTATACCATATAATATTATATTATACCATATAATATTATATTATACAGGGTGTTTTGCAATTGAATGTCAATAATTAAGGGGGCGATTTTTGTGTTCATTTTAAAAAGAAAACTTTATATGAACTTATGTCCTAAACGTCTTTATTTTTGATATACAGGGTGGTAAAGTTTTCAAAAATAAATAGTTTTTTAATATTATCTGTAATACCACTTTAGATATTTTAATGAAACTTGGCAGACATGTACTATGTATCAAGATGCATTATTTACCGTACAACAATTTTTTTTATTTCCACCAGTGGCGTTCTTACGAAATTTCACCTGCCTATTTTGGCAGACATTAATGTAACGCTACTGATTTCTCGTAAAAATAAATTTATTCCTAAAATCCCTAATCATTTCTAAACAAATTTGATCTCTTGAATTTTTTCAATCCGATGCACGGTTTTCGCTTAAAAAAAATAAAAACCTTTTCTCTGCATGATCATAACAATATCGTTATTATGACAATATCACCATGCACAGAAATAGATTTTATTTCTTAGATCAAGTTTGCTTAGAAATGAATAAGGATCTCAAAAATTATTATTGTAGTAGGCTGTGTCTGTAAGAGTTATTAATTCTGTTGTCGGGGCGGTTGTCATTATTTTGTTTGACAGTTTATCAATATTTAAATTCGGTTTTTCATGTCTTATTAATTTGGTGTTTAAAATATCCGAGTATTGTTATTTTGAAAGATAATGGTCGGGTTTACTAATGAGGAGTTGGCAGATATGCATTACATGTATGGTTTCGCTGATGGCAGTTCGCCGGAAGCTAGGCGATTGTATCAAGAGCGGTTCCCTAGTAGAGTCATACCAGATAGGCGAACATTTGCAAATGTACATAGAAGGTTGACTGAAACAGGTACTTTTATGGCAAATAATCAATTAAAAGGATCCCATCGGACTGTAACAACTCCAGAAATTGAAGAAGCAATTTTAAATTATATTGATAATAATCCTGAAATAAGTACTAGAAAAATTGGACATAATCTGAATATCTCGCACGTCCTGGTTTGGAAAATTTTGCACGATTTTTATTGTACCCGTATCATATTCAGCGGGTTGGACCCGTTACTTCCCCGAGACTTTCTCTTGCGTGTTAATTTTTGTCAGTGGTTTTTGGAGAAAATTGCGCATAATCCCTTGTTTGACCATGAAATAATGTTTACAGATGAAGCTAACTTTTCCAGAAACGCAATCAAAAATTTTCACAATAACCATATTTGGGCCGACGAAAACCCCCACGCAGTTGTAGAATATAACCAGCAAGAACAGTTTTCGGTAAATGTCTGGGGTGGAATTGTTGGAAATTATTTAATTGGACCTTTTTTCCTGCCAGAAAGGCTAAATGGCCATAATTATTGCCGGTTTCTAGAGGAGGATTTGCCCACATTGCTAGAAGAAGTACCAATTTTAATAAGAAACAGAATATGGTTCATGCATGATGGTGCGCCCGCTCACTTTAGTGTTGTAGCAAGAGAATATTTAAATCAAACATTTAATAACCGATGGGTTGGTCGTGGCGGACCTCAACCATGGCCGCCTAGGTCCCCAGATTTAAATAGTTTGGGTTTTTTCTTATGGGGGCATCTTAAAAGTCTGGTTTACCGCACCCCAGTAAACACTTTAGAAGAGCTGGAAGATCGTATAAAAGCTTCCTTCGATTTAATAAGAAATACTGAAGGTATACTTCAAACAGTGCGCGACAATATGAGGAAAAGAGCTGAAGCGTGTATCCTTCAAGGTGGAGGGCATTTTCAACAACTTATCTAGTTTCTATGTATGTTCTTTTTTTTCACAAAGGTTGTTGTTGATTTATTAACAGACGATCCTTATTCATTTCTAAGCAAATTTGATCTAAGAAATAAAATCTATTTCTGTGCATGGTGATATTGTCATATTAACGATATTGTTATGATCATGCAGAGAAAAGGTTTTTATTTTTTTTTTAACGAAAACCGTGCATCGGATTGAAGAAATTCAAGAGATCAAATTTGTTTAGAAATGATTGGGGATTTTAGGAATAAATTTATTTTTACGAGAAATCAGTAGCGTTACATTAATGTCTGCCAAAATAGGCAGGTGAAATTCCGTACGAACGCCACTGGTGGAAATAAAACAAATTGTTGTACGGTAAATAATGCATCTTGATACATAGTACATGTCTGCCAAATTTCATTAAAATATCTAAAGTGGTATTACAGATATTATTAAAAAACTATTTATTTTTGAAAACTTTACCACCCTGTATATCAAAAATAAAGACGTTTAGGATATACGTTCATATTTACCACCCTGTATATCAAAAATAAAGACGTTTAGGACATACGTTCATATGAAGTTTTCTTTTTAAAATGAACACAAAAATCGCCCCCTTAATTATTGACATTCAATTACAAAACACCCTGTATACCGGGTGTTTCTCAAAAGACGCTCACCCCTATAACTTTTTTGTATTTATAGATATTATAATGAAATTTTGGAATTGTGCACAAGAGATGAGTCTGCATTTATTGGCATACTTTTTGATTTGTTAGCACTTCCGGTTTAACCGGAAGTGACCTTGACTTTGGTATTTTAAATGGGACACCTTGTATATTTTTGCATATTTGGATTCAGCATGATATTCTGAGTAAAATGGCATCCCACTTGTCATTTTTTGACGTGTTATAACATTTTTATTCTCATTTTTTGTATTGAATCTAGAGGGCCATGAATCAATTAAATAGGTTAATTTATAGTCAAGTAGTTTACGAAAAATAAAATTATGTCATATTAGTTGACTTTCTAAGTTTCACAAGCATTTAAAAAATGAAATGACGTTTACTCCATTTTTCCAAATGGAACGATAGTGGTTCACTAGGATATTTGAAACGAGCATTTTTTCCCAACAATTTGATACCATACACTCCTATGCTATTTTAAAATTAACACGAAAAAATTTGTTCAAATGTCATTCGTTTATAAAACTTAGATTGTAAATCAGATAAAATGGTTAGTTTTACTAGAAATGAACAAATTGATATGCTCTTAATTTTTGGAGAGACCAGAAAAAATTCTTCTGAGGCCGCAAGATTGTATGCAGAGAGATTTCCAGGTCGTCGACTTCCAATCTGGCATTATTTTTCAAAACTGGAACGAATTATCATCGCTCTAAATGTTCGAAATGTCCTCCCTGTTGATGAAAACAATTTTCCACTTTTTCGACAGTTGCCCTCATTACATTTCTCAACTGGTTTACATTCATTTCTTGAATTGCTGCTCTCACTTTATTTTCAAGTTCTGCACGGGTGACTGGTGGAACGTTGTAGACTTTGTTTTTGAGGGTTCCCCATGCAAAAAAGTCCAACGGAGTTAGGTCGGGGGATCTAATTTAGAAAATAAAAATGTTAAAGGATGAAAAGGCATACCTACCAAAAGGCTTAATACCTTGCTGGCCATCTTATCGGTCCGTTAGTGCCAAACCAATTTTCCCCATACGTGTTATGAAGGTATTCCCTAACAGCGCGAGAATTATCTGGTGGAGCCCCGTCTTGTTGGAAAATAATAGCCATTTGTTCAACTACAGGGAAATTTTCAAGAAATTGTTCTATTTCTACTTGCAAGAAACCTAAATATCTTTCGCCGGTAAGGGAACCATCAAAAATAATTGGTCCCACAATTCTATCTCCAATGATACCTAACCAGCAATTGAATCCAAATTGCTCTTGAAAATTGCCTTCTTCCATTAAATGCAGGTTATCTTGTGACCAATAACGCTTGTTGTTTCTATTAAACATGCCCAAGTTTGTGAATCGACTCTCATCCGAATAAAGAATTTTCGACGGAAATGTTGGATCTTGTTGATGTCTTTGTAAAAACCAGTTACAGTATTCAAGCCTTCTGGCATGGTCATTTTGATAGAGATGTTAATGAATCTGGTATTTGTATGCATGGTGTTTGTATTTATGTAAGATCCTCTATACTGACGAGCTACTAATATTACATTCAACAGCAATTTCTCTGACTGAGGCAGTAATATTTATGTACTAATGATAGTACGTCAATTTCTTTCTCTTCACTTACAACATAGTTTTTGACCGCATCCTCATTGGGTTCTGTACGCATTTTTGTTCCAGTTTTGAGAAATAATGCCGGATTGGAAGTCGACGACCTGGAAATCTCTCTGCATACAATCTTGCGGCCTCAGAAGAATTTTTTCTGGTCTCTCCAAAAATTAAGAGCATATTAATTTGTTCATTTCTAGTAAAACTAACCATTTTATCTGATTTACAATCTAAGTTTTATTAACGAATGACATTTGAACACATTTTTTCGTGTTAATTTTAAAATAGCATAGGAGTGTATGGTATCAAATTGTTGGGAAAAAATGCTCGTTTCAAATATCCTAGTGAACCACTATCGTTCCATTTGGAAAAATAGAGTAAACGTCATTTCATTTTTTAAATGCTTGTGAAACTTAGAAAGTCAACTAATATGACATAATTTTATTTTTCGTAAACTACTTGACTATAAATTAACCTATTTAATTGATTCATGGTCCTCCAGATTCAATACAAAAAATGAGAATAAAAATGTTATAACACGTCAAAAAATGACAAGTGGGATGCCATTTTACTCAGAATATCATGCTGAATCCAAAGCTGCGTTCGGCAAATACATCTGCGATTGAATTGATTTTTTGTCACGTGACCACAGATCAGTCGGAGAATTTTGTAATAAAAGAACGGTACCAAACAACTGATCTCTGTCAAAGTCAAAAATAAAAACGGCTTTACTTTCATTCAAGAAATATAACCTATTTTTCCCCTTTTCCACTAAAAATGAGTATTTCTACTGTTGTATTGGCCCTAATTGAAGGAGGCTATCAACTGTCCTATCCTCTTTGCTATCAACTTATGTTTGAAGACGATTGTAGCATTCATTTTTGCTATAGATGTATATTTATAGGATGCTACATGGTTTTGGGTAATATATTTTTTTACATTACCTTTCTATATTTTCTGTGGATTTTAAGTTTAGTGCTTTGGTGCAGAGGTTCATGTTTTACAGGCCACGGTCCTATCATGAATATTTTTTTGTACATTCTTCATTCCTTTCATTATTAATTAACTCGAACGAAGTAGATATCTGAATATTTAAATATTTTCATTGTCAAAATTTGGGGGTATGTTCATTTATGATAACCGGTCAGTAGTTAATTTGGCTTATAGTATGTTCGTTGAGTTGTTCCATTTGAACCTTGGTTAGTTCACTCTAGAACATTGATGATATTGCACTTTTCACCATTCGATAAATTGGTATGCCATTATTTGTTTTTAAATTGCATATTATGCAGGGTAAACTGCTATTAGTTTTCCACATGTCAAGTTGGTTTGGTTTTGTCATTTTATCGGACTGAGATCACTTTCATCAATTGTCTGAACGTACCAATTTTTTTGACATGACAGTTAAGGGACACCTGTCATTTGATCTTTACCTTTTTCGAGGAGATTTTGACTTTACGTCACTTCATTTAAGATCACTCTTGAAGGTGGAAGTCGGCGGTTTTTAAAAGGGGCCCACTATTATGTGATTTGAACAAGTCCGCCGCCCTAACTTTAGTTGGCACCTCAGGGGTAGTAGAGCGTCCTCATCTCTTTGATGGTAAGATTTCTTTAATTCTTTTCTTTGTGTCTCTTTAATTTTTTTATAACCTCAATTTTCTCCAACATGTGCAATTTCATTTTTAGATTTGCACATGAGGCCTCATTTTTTTGTATATTTTTTTGAGATGGTAGCACCAGACAACCAATGAGGTAGGATATATTTTCGATTTAATTTAACCAGGTATCTGATTCGCTGTTTCGATTTTAGGGTTTTTTTTTAGATTTTAGTTGCAATTTCCTTTTGCTTCTATCGAAGCGTTTATTGTTGAATATATAACAGACGTTATATATGCACATTTCTTCTGACCACGTGTTGGGATTGAAATTGGCTCTTCATTGAAAGACCACATGGCCTGTAACCTGTATATATGTGCTGTCTTGTACTGTTCGGGTCCACCAGACTGGAGGCAGGGTGCCTATTAATTTGAAACAAAGCCACATGTGATTTGGAACATCTGGGAAATAAGGCCAGTGTATTGTGACAATTTTAATATTCTTTATAACCTTAACACCATAAATTTCACTATAAAATTAACTTTAATTTGTAATAACACCTTGGTAACATTTAGAACGAATCTAGGTATTATGACCACACAAGTATGAAGGTTCTAGAACATTCTCTTTTTTCCTTTTTATAAACAATAGGTGATAACCAGTTACCAGGCGAGTAAAAACCCTTCAGGTCTTCCCATGAGAATATAATTTTTTAACTTTAATATTTAATTTAGTAATTGATTTCAATATTTCATCTCATTGTGGAATCCAGTTTAGTGATCCTAATAAATTAATCTCAATTGTTGTTTTACATATCTGTGTTTTATTGTTGCTCACTGTACTGCAAGACAACTATTACCATCTTTAGAAGCAAGTGGTTTTCCTATTTTAAAACGCTTTGTAAGTATTAAGTTTTTTAACCATTTAAAATAGGTGGCGTCCAAGACATCAAAAAAGTGTACAACTGCTTAAGGCAAGGACTCCGAGCCTCCGACACAAGAGCTGCCATGGTACGTAAAGTTGCCTTATAAAGGTAATTTTACGGCACACGATGATGAGGAAGACGTAAAGATTTTGGTAAATTTTCGTCTGTCACCAATATGGTAAACCGTTTTTGTTCTTCCGCATCATAAAGTTCTATTTCCTTCATTTTTTAAAGTTAACTTTCTTACAATGTCCTCGCCAAAGCAAATTTCAAACCAAAACTAAGAACAAACTTCAAATCAAACTTAACCTCACCTACTCAGCTGGCTGAGATTTGAGATTAATCGCTTTCATCCAATCAAAAACTCCGAGCAAAAAGATCATCGTCAGAGCGCTCAGATTTTAATTGCCGAACGGTTGACATTTACTTCCCCTACATCCATATGTCATAAACGAACGATTCAGATCAAATCTAAGCGGTCTGATGTATTTGCCGAACGCGGCTCAAATAAGTAAAAATATACAGGGTGTCCCATTTAAAATACCAAAGTCAAGGTCACTTCCGGTTAAACTGGAAGTAATAACAAATCAAAAAGTATGCCAATAAATGCAGGCTCATCTCTTATGCACAATTCCAAAATTTCATTTTAATATCTATAAATACAAAAAAGTTATAGGGGTGAGCGTCTTTTGAGAAACACCCGGTATACTGCATACACTTGAAAGTTTTCATTTTTTTAAATATGTAGAAGCTAAAGCGAAATTTTAAATTAAAGGTATTAAAAGTCAAATTATAAAATTATTCAATATTTGAATTAGTGCTCGGAATTTTTGAAATTTAAGTATTTGAATACTAATTTTATTTATTATTCAAATATTCAATATTCGAATATCATCTATGAATATTCAAATATTCGGTTTCGAATATTCAAACATTCGATTTCTAATTTCCTATTATTTGATTTTTAATACCTTTAATTTAAATTTTAGCTTTAGCTTCCACGTATTTAAAAAAATTAAAACTTTTAAGTATATTCACTATATGGTATATTATATAATAAAAATTTTAAAAACATTTAAACATGCAATTAATCGAATATTCAAATATTTTAAAACTCGAATATTCGAACATATAAATAATATTGAAGAAAAATATTCGGTATTTGAGTATTTGATTATTCGAATAGTCGAATTATTCGAGTTGGATTCCTAGCACTAATTTGAATACTAAATATTTCAATATTTGAATATTCGAAATCAAATATTTGAATACTCATGGATGATATTCGAATATTGAATAATTTGAATATTTGAATAATACCTAAATAAAGTGAGTATTCAAATACTTAAATTTCAAAAATTCCGAGCACTACCCCAGGATGCCTTGTTAAGTCCTACAACTACAATATCAACCAAACGTACCAATAGCGTATAAAAAAATTCGAATTTAATCAAATTAGTAAAAAAGACAAGCACGCTCGTGATAGGGTTGCATTTTGACTAGGTTTAAGTGATCACTAAACAACCGCGGTAAAACCGTAAAAAGAAAACAAACACAAACACTCGAAGCGCTTACATCATTATTTCGGAACATTGCCTTTATGTTAATTTTTTTATCTGTAAATGTCACGCCTATTAATGCCAATAAATGTAACAGGAAGTTTGGAGACCTTCGAGCGTGTAATTCATGCCGTCTAGAGTCTACGCGCGTATCTGTGCGGTCATTCATATTTCCAGTAACCAGCAACTAAAAAAATTAGTTATTATTCTATTGGGTGCCCGTGTACTGCGCCAGTGAATGATAACTCGTTAACGGTTGAATTCAAAAAAATTATACCGGTCAAGGATGTATTTAATATTTTAAGGGTTCGGTACAATCGCGGAATTATACATCAGAATTCTTTTTTAACAACATAGTTGCATTCCTGCTGGGGTTCCTGAAAAATATCGACTTATTTTGTTGTTCGTTCATCTTTCATTGTTGCCTTTTTTTATTAACGAAAAAGTTCCCACCGTTTTCAAACAGAAACTAAATTCAATAATCAAAGCGATACTTTCTCGAACTATCGGAGTAAGGTGCTGTAATTGTATGGACGCCATTTTTTTCATCTTTGGATATTGCCAACGATCCTAATAAAATGCAGGATTAATTTTTAGACCTATAAAATGATTCTTCGGCACGTGATATATATATTAAAGGAGCCTACATACTTGGGTTCAAAGTATTAGCACAGGGGGTAATCTATGGTGTTAGTGCCCCTTATTGACATTTGTTACTCAGATGCAAGACCAGCCGTTACATTGTATTCACCTAATCCAGTTCAATCTTTAATGGTCGTTCTCACCGCCTATTTTAGGTTATACTTAATCTAAGGTTAACCTTATCATGCAGATTTAAGTTGCACCGGGTAGCTTTGGCAAATAAGACCCGGTACTTTCACGTCAAAATATCTTTATTCTCTAAATAATTGCTGTAGTTTCAATTGTTTCCATAGACATTATTCGACATCCATAGATGAAGGTACCATCACTAAGTGGTCCTTAAAGTCGAGTTAAGTTTAGCTCAAGAGTTTAGCAGGTTAGGATAGAAAATATTTATCCAAAAGAACCAACACAAAGTCCCGGTCTCAATTCATTTAATATTAAAAAATAATCGGTAACATGTTTCGCCTTTAAGGCATCATCAGACCTGATACACCAAAAACCAATTAAAAATAGAATAAAAATGTCAAACTATAAAAAAATTGATAAACGTTACAATCACATCATTAAATAACAGTCAGAACTTAAAACTGAATTTGGGTGAATATTATATTCAGGTCTCTTAGAGAAATATTTATCACATTATCAGTGATCGCTAGTATGGATTCCGTAAGTCTAGATCAACAGGAGACCTATATAGACCTATACATAGCTTCGCTGATGACAGCACACTTGTTTCATCTTTTACTTTGGATGCTCGGATATCGGCTGCCCATGCACATCTCTATAGGCAGCAAGAGGTCTCACATCTCAACAAAGACTATAAACTCTATAAAGCCCAAATTCGACCATCGCTGGAGTACTGTTCGCATATTTGGGGCTCTGCTCCTAAACGTACCCTGAAATTGCTAGATTCCATTCAAAGAAGAGCCTGATCGGAGATCACGATCTGACAAACAACCTGGGAAGCCTTGAACATCGAAGACAGGTTGGCGACTGGCAAGTGCTCAACTGAGGTTGTTCGCTTGATTCCACCCATGGTAGAAATACACGACGAGCCACTGCAGCCCATTCGTACGTGGTTCAGCTTAGTGTCCCTCGAACGACACTGTTTAGGTTATTTTAGGTTCCCTGAGGCCGTGTTCCCCAACGAGTATAATCCCTAGAGATTCAAGACCAACGTGAATCGTTTCTTGCGCACTCGCACCGCTCGCAGAGCGTCATAAAGGATTAATCCTGCAGTGCTGTGCCTTATCATAAAGAAAAAAAATTAGCGATAATATGTCGTGTCGAATAACATGAATAACCCTGTATAACCAAGAAAGGGATCAAATCATAAATAAGGTAGGTACTTAAGTTAAAAAAACATCATTTATAAAACGAAAATAAATTCTATGGAAGGATTAATTATAAAAATTCAACAATCTTTCCACAAAATTAGGCGCAGATCTATATTTAAAGAGCAATTTATAAGGTTAGGGAAAAAATTCGAAAATCTATCGCTGCTCAGGAAAATATCTTGTAAATGTTCCAAGATCAATAAATAAATTATTATTTTTTTCAATTTTGGACTATTTATAATTAAATCGAAATTACTCTTGCTTACTAGCGCATTTTTATTTTAATACTAATATTTAATACATAAAATATGGCTTATGTATTAAAAACATTGCAAGGATTTTTGTTAATTAATACTTTATTAGCATTAGCTTTTGTTATTACACAAAAGAATAGGTGGTTGTTAAAAAGAAAAGATTATTTTATGTGTAGCTGGCAGGACTGGATTTAAAAAATCGAGATAAAAATAAATTACTGCCTTAAATCTTTTGCGAAATTAACGTTTAACCACGGGTTTGATGTCCTAGCCCTTTAATTGAAAAATTTTAAAAATCCATGTCCGCGTTTAAAAAAGTGAAACTGATGGTTTCAGAAAAATAAAACGCTGTACAGGGTGTCCAGTTTTCGTGTGTTTTCATATACCAGCTCCCTTATTATAAAAGATAAAAAGATGGGGTTTGCGGCTTACTGTTCAATTATTTTATGAAACTTTCATTGCAGCCAACGAAATTTTCATAGCCCTCTCAGCTTCTGACATACAGGGAGATTTTGAAAATTTGTTATTTTTGACGCTCCCCTGTATCTCGATTATTTTATAACTTATCAATAAGGTAAAAATGGGATATTATAGAGTTTTTTTTATGTAGAATTCAGTGGCGTAGTTAGTTTTTTTCTTTTTGAGGGCCCAAACTTGTGTTTTTTTTTTAATAGGACACCCTATGTATTATTTCTTTGTCTTATCCCTCTTTATAAGAGCTTTTTAAAAATATATAATAGTCCATATTTATTTCTTTTAAAACGGGATAATTGTTGAACATTTTTTGTAAAATTAATCATTTTTCGTATAGTAAGCTATGCCATGGTCAATTACGGATAGCCATGACAGAGAACCAAATTCTGTAAGTGCGCCATTATGGATTGTTGTCAAATAATACTGGTATTTGTTTCATTTTGTAAGTTTATTTTTTATATCTGTGAAAAATTGTTCAACATGGGACAAAATAATAAATATGAAAATTATGAAAAACACGATATGTACACTGAGAATAAGTGAACCATTAGAAAGTTTGTAAATCCCTAGTTTGCACAGAGAGCAAAAATTTCGCTTAGCACTATTAGAGTAATCATAGCCATTATAAAAATATTCTCTATCGGTAAAATTTCGCTTATTTAAACATTTCTTATTGTCTGTATAAGAAAGGCTTGGACGTTTAGCAAATCAGTTTCCTGCGCTTATAATACAGATATTTATAAAAGTCTGCATAATAGTCGCAGCGATTTGTCGACTGCGTGTTATTAGAAATCTTATATTCCCAAATAACCTGATTGATATGCGTCACCCCAGCGCCACCTGGTCCCAGGTCATTTATGTTTTATTATGTTCTCGAATACCGCCCTCGTCGCGTCGTTGCACTTGCTTTTTGTGTTAAATAAACAAACAAATGCCTAAGAGTAAGTGATAAAGTAATAACTGATAACTGATAAGACTGTGCACAATAGTAAGTAGGTATGTCTTCTATATACTATAATATATATTATGATATATTATTTTAAAGCATTTTAGTCGAGAGGCCAACCACTCTCCGAAACACGTGTACAAATTGTCGGGGAATCGCTCGAAATCCCGAAATTAGTGTTAGAAATCATCAAAAGTACCACCGTAGTCGCAGAAATCGTTCGAAATCATTCCGAAATCCCGAATTCGAAAAATATAATAAAGCTAGTATATAAGTTTTTTTTGAGAAATTTATTTTATTTCTATAAAAACTATACATTTTCCCTTAAGCTGTAGTTTTTTGTTTAAACGCTTTTATAAGTGAGTTATATTTTTTATTCGGTAGTATTTAATATATTTTTTTTGTTTATATGTATAGCTTAAAATTCTATATACCTGTTATAACCTTTTTTTCTTCAAAAACTTAACGAATATGTGTTGAAGTATTATAACTAATAAGTACGTGTTTCTTTTTATTTTCGTTTTAATAAAGATTATGTTCGTAATATATAAATATAGGTAGTTTATTTTGTTTTACAGAATTGTATATAGAATATTATAGAATGCCTTCTATTGTCGAAAAAATTCTGGTAAATACGAGGGTAAATACAATCATAAGTTAATTCCATTAACGCCATATAATATATATTTTATTATATTTTGGATAGTTTTCATCTGTATAAGGTTGTTTTTGCTAAAAAAATAATCAACTAAGATAGAACCATATCAAAATCAGGAACATCCGGCGAATCATATCTCATGGAAAATATGCTTTCGTAAGTGAACCACCCAGTATAACATATATTCTAATACACATTATTAGAACCTTCTTATAATAGGTATTAGAACCTTTCTTATATTGGGTATAAACCAGTGGCGGCTCGTGGCCATTTGAAGTGGGAGGTCATAAAAAAAAATAGCGCCGTAGGCGAAAATTTTTTGGGTGCCACGCCCTTTTTTCAATGATGGTAATTTACCTGCTTTTCAATTAGGAAAAGTAAAAAACACAACACCAATCCTCAAGAAATTAACAAAAACAATCAGGTTCATTATATTATAGGTTAGGTTTTTGTCAGAACGAAAGAGACAGGATATATATATAGGGATGTATCGTAAAATCAATAATATCAAATGGATGATATTTTTCTTTGGACATGTTTTTAAATTTTTTAATTTTTATTCCGATATATCAGAGTATCAATAGAAAAAAGTAACTATACAAGTTAGAGGGGTACAACTGGCAACGCCGCATTTTTAAAACTATTTTTAATGGCTAGAATTTTATGTTTTATATGCATTCTCAAAATTTCAAAAATATATTTCTATTAGTTCTCGAGATACTTCTAATGTGCCATCGAGTTTGGGAGACCCTGTATATAGCGATATATTTTTAACGATGAATGTATGTTCGTCAACGGCACCGCTCGCGCAGTGGTAGCGCAGTGACGCATGACGAAAAATTTGTAACGATATAATATTTTTTCGATATCAGAATCAACATCCCTATAAAGAACCACAGACTGCCGACTGCAGAAATCAACGGTCTTCTGTTTTCTTCCCATTTTCCCATTCATTCTAAAAATTGCAACGTACGTCTAAGCTCAATCAAAAAAAAAAACGGCTGACAGCCGACAAACCCTCTTTTTCTTTGAATTTAATACAAGTGCGAGAGTGATAACATGCTATTTATTCCTCTCTTTACCCCCACAGGCTATGTTGGGTGACGCTATTTTTCGTGGGCAAGCTCGATTTTGACCTGAAATTTTTGCGGGGACGCATAACAAGTAGCGTTACGTCTAGTTTGTTTTGCTGCGTGTGCATTGCATTAATAAATACGAGGGATATTTTAGAGGTAATAGTATCCGAGCAGTAAAGTTTGGTTGATTGAATCAATTTTAATTTTAAAGTTAAATATTAATATGTTAGGTGGTTGGTGACTTGGCGTAGGAGGTCATAGCCCAAATGACCTTATGGTAGAGCCGCCACTGGTATAAACTATCTTTTAAGTGGAAAAAAACAGTATGATATTCGATATTATCTAGATTATCACTGATATTAGCAATTCATATAAACGGTATACAAATATATATTGGTCACTAGTAACGTTACTATAATACTTAAAACATATTCACCAGCTGTCATTAAAATACCTCTATATTGGGTATAAAACAGATAACCGCTACTAATAATCTAATTACTAAGAACAACTATTTTAGGGTATAACTACTATAAGAAGTATATTATTACCACTATAACCACATTTTAGCAAAGCGAGATTAGTTACAGTAGCCAACTGTCGCACTGTCCAAATACGTATGCGGAATTCTAATAACTGATATAATATTATTTATATCAGGTATTAGATATTTTCTCAGTGTATGTTTGTTTTATCCAAACTAATGAAGACGCGAACGTAGCCTCGGAGCTGTATTTTAATAGGTAAGTTTTAAAGTCATATATTAGATACCATTAATATTCATATAATAAAAAAAAATTTAATAATTATTGTTATTTATTATTAGTTTTTTTTTACATATTACAACAACCTGATAAAAGAATATTTCAATAAATCCAAGCCAATCTCATTTCGCACGGCTCTTTTAAAACACCAAGGCCTAATTTTTATAAAATGGAAAACAGGGAAGAAGAAATAAATGTTTTGGCCTCTGTCACGGTACAACCATCCATATCATGCAGAAAAGTGTATGATGAAGTTGGGATTAAAAAATCAAGAACGCAGCTAATACTAAAAAAAAAATTTAACCATACAAATACCATCTCGTTCAACATTTGCATCCCGATGACAGTTTTTTGCAACTGGTGCATACAAATGTTGCAGGAAAACGCAAATTTTGAATGAAGGATGGTATGGTCCGACGAGGCTTATTTTACGAGTTCTGGTATCTTAAACCGAAACAATCTAATACTGGTCCTAAGAGAACCAACACGAGAACGTCAAGGTCGGTTTGGATTTAGGGTGTCATACTTGATTTTTGGCACTAAAATTAGGTATATTATCTATGAAGAAACTTTAACCGGAAATAGACGCCTAGATATAATGCGAGATGCACTAATGGAAATATTAGAGGATGTTCTTTTGGCCGATTTAAATAATATTTACTACCAGCAAGATGGCGCTCCGAGTTACAATTTTCATATAGTGAGAGAATATTTAGAAACCACATTTCCCGATTATCGGATTGGTACCAATGGACCTGTCAGGTGGCCTCCAAGATCACCTGATCTTTGTGTATTGGATTTTTTTTATGGGGGTAAATAGAAAATCAGTTATATAAAAGAAAATTTCATACCTCTACTTTTTAACCAATAAGATACCTTAATTTTGACTAATGTCCGGAAATTTTTTCGAGGCGCCACGATACTTAAGTGAATATTCCACTCACGCGTAAAAAATCCCTTAAGGCCAGTGGTATTTTCGAAAACTTACAGCGGATATACAAAATCGAAAACACCAAAACGAAAATACCACTTGCATGTCAGTGTCACTTTGTTGACAAATTTCTATTTATTATTTCAAAGTTGACAAAATGAATGTTTTTGGATTCGTGAAATATTCCTTTAAATACCATGCGTGCTTTAAAACTAACCGGATAATTTTTCACTTATACGTGTTTTCTTTACAAATTTCACTCGTCCTTCGGACTCGTGAAATTAAAGAAAACACGCACTCGTAAAAAATTATCGGTAATTTTAAAGCACTCGTGGTATTACACCCGAAAATTTTTTGACAGTTGAAAAGGTAAACATATGATATAAATATAAACATATTGATTTTGATTTTCGGGTGTTATCTGGTGTTATATTTTGAATTTCTTGTCTAATTACTTGTTGATTTTCTTTACCAAATCGCGACATTTCGCTATACACTTATTAAACTCAACGTATACAGACGTTTTAAACTAGTAATTATTAAGCTTTGTGACAGAACCGGTTAAACAAAAATGACAAATCAACATGTGTCAAAAACAACAATACCCTGGTTAACTTGACAAGCAGTGAAATTAATTTAAAATGTCAGGTTGGATTAATAATTTTTTTCCAAATTATGGTGTGAAGTGGTGTGAAATTTTCTTACCGAATCCCACGCAAGCTTAAATTACTCCTGGAAATTTTCTTTGGGCACGAATATTTTAAGAAAATTATCCGTCGTCACTTCGCGACTCGAGATAATTTTCAAAATATTCGTGCCCTCAAGAAGATTTCCGGAAATAATGTAAGCTCTTATGATATTATAAGTGACAATACAACAATATTGCTCAACTTCGAGAAGCTACCATCAAACCTTTAGGCTTTTGCAGGGAAGGCCAATTATTTTCATAAATGCATTGCGAGGAATCGAAACGGTGTGTCAAAAGCGTTTAGAACACAACGGAGCCCAATTCGAGCAAATTGTAATTTAATAAAATAATATATTTGTTTTATTGTTGGTCTAAAGTTACGTAATAATATAAAGTTGTATAATAAAAATAATGTTGTTAATTTTGTTTTTTATTTGCGGGCATTTCCGTCTAGGCGAAAAATGATTCACTTTACAAAAAATGTTAAAGTTACCACTTTTTAAAAGAAAGAAATATGGACTATTATATGTTTTTGAAAAGCTCCTAAAAGGAGGGACAAGACAAGGAAATAATATATAGGGTGGTGTCCCCTTTAAAA
Source organism: Polydrusus tereticollis (assembly GCA_963920685.1). Taxonomy (NCBI): domain Eukaryota; kingdom Metazoa; phylum Arthropoda; class Insecta; order Coleoptera; family Curculionidae; genus Polydrusus; species Polydrusus tereticollis. The sequence continues at coordinate 25,435,789 of OY987328.1, forward strand.
AAAACACAACAAAAGTTTGGCTCATAACTCAAAAACAAAACTTTTTAGAAAAAAAAACTAACTACGCCACTGAATTCTACATAAAATACTATATAATAACCCATTTTTGCCTTATTGATAAGTTATCAAATAATCGAGACACAGAAGAGCGTCAAAAATTACAAATTTTCAAAATCAATGGCAGAAACTGAGAGGGCTATGAAAATTTCATAAAATAATAAAACAGTAAGCCGCAAAACCCATCTTTCTATCTTTGAGAGCTGGTATATAAAAACATACGAAAAGTGGACACCCTGTACAGGATGTTCTGTATAAAATAAGCAAGTTAACATCTACTTTGGGTATAACCGGAAGTGCCAGATTCTCGAAAATATTTTAGACGAATGGCCCCCATCGACGTTAGTAGGTAAGCTACCATATTTTCAGATTTTTCCTAATTTTAGTTTTTCCATAATCGATCGATGGAGTTCCCTGTGGGACACCCTGTATAAAATAGGTCTAGAAATTTAACACAAATCGAAAAATCTCAGCTGTGGTAGACCATGTTGACGCACTTTGTGTTTTTCTCGGAAATATTAAAACATGCAAAAAGTGCGCGTGTCCCGGCGCTTTTTCCTCAGGCGATTCGTTTACCTAGAAAATCCATTATTACAAACTTTATCAGCACCCTGTATCATGCATGACACAGAAGCAAATGATAAAAACAAGTTTAATTTAATTAAACCATTAAGTGCTTATTTATCTTGAACCTTATAAAACAACGAATCGAATGCAATTTAAAACTCGAATTTAAGTCAATGACTATAAATATCGATTTACCTAAATCAAAACAAATTAAAGATGTTTCATGCTTCAAAGCAATTGTTTCTTTTGTTATTTATATCCGTTGCAGCAATGTAAAGGATCGCTTATCGCTGACTCACTCTTATGCCCGAAGCCTATATAGAGTTTAATCCTCTCCTGGGCACTACTTCCACCTAGCAACAGTATCACAGCAGAAAGAGGACATTCCGCGAATCTTTACGAGTGCAATCTGAAGAATTTCCGATGACGTAAGCACGTTTCACGATGCTGTCGAATGCATTGCGGTTAGACCGCCTCGCCTTCTTAACTTGCTATAAGGTCTTCTCAATATTATTTTAATATGTATTAACGGCGAAATTCGCTAAAGCATTTCAAGAAAAGTTCGGCCTTGATTGTCATTTGCCAATCTAAAAATTCTAGTTCGTCTATGTTTTAAATTCCAGCCATTTCGTATTGTTCAGCCAAAAAAAAAAAATTTTTACTTTTACCCAAAATCCAAAACGTTTTCGTTTATTCGAAGTTTAGAGTTGCTCAAAAATAGTATATTACGTTACGAGCCCGGGAAGCACTATTTTACAGGACGAAGTAGGCAATTGCCAAGGCAAGAGAAATGCACATGTTTCTCAAGTCTACTATAAGCATTTAAACCCTCCGTTCTGACTTGCTTTCAATCTGTTTAAAAAAAAAACAGTAATTTTTGTGCAACTTTCGTTGTATGTTGTATAGAAAATGAGGGGAGACCAGGCGACAAAGGGCACCTGTTACTGTGTTAAGAACAACCATTATTACTTAGTAAACTATGCCAAAAAGTCAATTGTCATAATTTCTTGCGGTGTACTTTTTTTTTTTTTTTTATGATAAGGCACAGCACTACAGGATAAATCCTTTATGGCGCTCTAGGAGCGGTGCGTGTGCGCAGGAAACGATTCACGTTGGTCTTGAATCTTTGGAGACTATACTCGTTGGGGAAGACGATCTTAGGGAGGTCGTTCCAGAGTGATGACGTTCTCCAGATGAAAGAATTTTGAAACAGTGTCGTTCGAGGGACACTAAGCTGAACCACGTACTGGTGGGCTGCAGTGGCTCGTCGTGTATTTCTACCATGCACCGCTCTGGGTGGTATTAAGCGGGCAACCTCAGTTGAACACTTGCCATGAAAATATTTGTAAAATAGACTCAAGTCGCCAACCTGCCTTCGATGTTCAAGGCTTTCCAGGTTGTTTGTCAGACTATGGTCACCGATCAAGCGAATGGCTCTTCTTTGAATGGAATCTAGCAATCTCAGGGTATGTTTAGGAGCAGAGCCCCAAATATGCGAACAGTACTCCAGTGATGGTCGAATTTGGGCTTTATAGAGCATCAAAAGTTGTTGGGGTGTATAGAGGTTCTTTGTTCGGAAAAGTACTCCAAGCCTTTGCGAGGCTGCCTTAGCAATGGCCGCAACGTGGCCATGCCAAGACATATGACTATCCAGATTAACGCCCAATAAATGAATTGATGAAGCCAAGGGAATTGAGTGTCCCGCCATAACTATATCCGGTTCTTCAACATTAACTTTTTTAGAAAAAACTGCCGCCTGGGTCTTTTTAGCGTTAAATTCCACTTGGTTACTGTCACCCCAAGACAAAATTTCTTCCAGGTCTTTGTTGAGATGTGAGACCTCTTGCTGCCTATAGAGATGTGCATTAGCAGCCGATGTCCGAGCATCCAAAGTAAAAGTTGAAACAAGTGTGCTGTCATCAGCGAAGCTATATATAGGATTTTTAGTTTTTTCCAAAAGATCGTTAATGTATAGTAAGAAAAGGGTGGGCGACAATATAGAACCTTGAGGGACTCCGGCGTTGATGTTAAATGTGTCTGAAAGAAATCCGTCCATCGCCACTCGCAGAGAACGGTCTTTAAGAAAGCTCGACAGCCATGAACAAAATTGAACCGGCATTCCGTATGCTCTCACTTTAGTTAGGAGCCCCTCATGCCATACTCGGTCAAAAGCCTTGGAAATATCCAGTGCTACCGCCCGGGACTCACCATGGTGTTCTATTGCGTTGTTCCAAACATGAGTAACATAAGCGAGAAGGTCGCCTGTTGATCTAGACTTACGGAATCCATACTGGCGGTCACTAATAATGTTGAAGCCTTCCAGGTATTTTAGTAATTTTTCGTTGATAGCCTTCTCCATAACTTTTGATATAACCGAGAGCAATGCGACTGGACGATAGTTGTTTGGCAAGGTCTTCTTGCCTTTTTTGGGTATGGGCTGGACTCTCGCAGTTTTCCAGCAAGAAGGAAATATTCCTTTTTTGTAGGATAAGTTAAAAAGCCTACAAAATACCGGTGTCAGTTCGTCAGCGCATTTCTTAATTACAATGGCTGAAATATCGTCAGGACCAGAAGCCTTTTTAGTGTCGAGACTCCTCAAGATTCGCTTAACGTGGCGGTGGCGAAAGACAATCTCGGGCATTCTCGATTCTACAGGGGTAATGTTCGGTGGAGTACTTCCCTGAAAATTTACCGTTGAATGTGAAGAGAATAGTTCCGCCAGTAAGTTTGCTTTTTTCTGTGCTTTGGTCGCAATGGTGCCATCAGAACGTGTTAGAGGTGGAATGGTTGACTTGGTAAAGTTCTGACTGACGGCCTTAGCTACCGACCAAAATGATTTTGAGCCGCTAGGACATTCAAGAAGTTTGTCTCTGATCCTCTGGTTGTGTGCTTCTTTGCTTTGGTTTATCGTTTGCTTGCATTGGTTTCGATCGTTAACAAAGATGGTACGATTTTCGGCGGTAGGATTTTTACGCCATTGTCGGTAGAAATAATTTTTTGATTTAACAGCTCGTTCGCAATTTTTGGTAAACCAAGGCTTGCCGTTAGAAGGGCACTTTTTTGAGAAAGGGATGAAGGCTTCCATACCAGTAAGGATAACCTCCGATATTTCTGTTGCACAGATGGATGGATCATCAGAGGTAAAACAAACGTCCCGCCAAGGAAAGGTTCGAAAATGGTCCCTTAGGTCCTCCCACTTAGCTGATGTATAATGCCATATCTTGCGTGGTTTAGGAGGCTCTTCAGCACTAATTGGTAGTTTGCTCAGTGCCGAAATAAGGTTGTGGTCAGATGTTCCTAACGGCGGCTTCACGGTGACAGTGTACAAGTCGGGGTTTGAAGTTAAGAAAAGATCCAACAAACTAGCAAAATCACCATCTCGGTCTGGAATCCGAGTTGGTTCACCCACCAGCTGGGTGAGGCCAGAGCTGATGGCAAAGGATTCGGCTTCACGACCTTGTTCGTCAGTCATGTTTGAGTATTTGAGCCAATTGACATTATGAATGTTGAAGTCGCCAAGGATGACAACTTCGGAATTGGGATGGTGGGTTTGCAAAAAGTCGATAGTATTAGCAAGAGAGGAGAACAAGTCTCTATAATGGGTATCGCTTGGCGGCCGGTAAAGGCAGCAGATGAATTTAGTAATTCTCTGCGTTGGTATTTTAAACCACATTACATCAAAGTCGTTAGGCTCGAGTGTCTCCTCTCGTTGACAAGAAATATCACTCCGGACAAAGAGACAAAGGCCAGAATTCCGCCTAAATCGGTGATGAAAGTCGTACCCAGGATATAAATAGCTGACCGTACTAACTAATCGATGATCTGACTTTGGTTTCGGTTAGTGCAAGTACATGAGGTTTGGTAGATTGTAGATGTTGATGGACTGCATTGATGTTGGAGTTCAGTCCTCTTATATTGCAGAAGTCAATTTGGAAGTTGCTAATCTCGGGTCTTTTAACAACTCCAGTTTTCACACCATTTCCATTTAGAATATTGTTCTAAGGACCCGCATGGCTACTGGACATGGTGGATGATTGGATAATCTCGCTTGATAAGGCGCCAGGACCCGCCCCCACCCGGAGATCCGATCGGGGGCCGTTTTTAACTCCGGAATTTATTGATCTTGGAACCATCATCACAGCATTGCACACTGCTTCTTCGAGAAAATTAATGCCTTACATCTTCTTATACTTTATATATATTATTATACCAAGATTTACTATCATTGTTTTATTTATAAATCGATACCTATTCGAACAAATTAAGTAAAATAAGTTTAAAGCCGGACCTGATGTACACGCGAACTGCGCAGACGCAACGCTTCCGGAAAACACCGCATGCCGGGGACACTGCTGTAGCACGGTATTAGCAATATATTGATTATATACAGTGAGCTCAAAAAGGTTGGAATAAATTCGTTTAAAATTCAGGTGATTATTTTCTAGGAAAACGCTTGGACATGTCGATTATTGTCGATTATTCTTTTTAATTGCAAATTTTTTGACATAAGAAATGTGTATACAGGTTGTCTCAAGAAGAACATATACCGTCAACATTAATTTTTTTTAAATAGAACACCCTGTATATTATATTATTTTTAAATTCTACGATACATTCTAAACATTTTTTATATAACATACCATATATCCAAAATCAACGGTTTTCGATATATTGACATTTTTTCCGGTACGAAAACTACAATTAAAAATGAACCCTTTACATCGATTTAGTCTATAATATTTACATAGACTATATTAAATTTTATTTTAATAAATGTTGAAATTGACCGCCACCAACTTCCTAGCAATATGCAAGTCGATCTTTGAATTCTTCCTAAACGTTATGGATTACCTGGGGCTCTATTAATCCAACCTCATGCCTTATTCGAGCTTTAAGTTCATCAATATTGTTAGGTCTGTTAAAGTATACTTTAGATTTTAAATAGCCCCACAGAAAAAAATCTGGCGGGGTCAAATTTGGTGACCTTGCCGGGCATTCTATTGGACCCCGTCGACCAATCCACTTGCCAGGAAAGACTGTATCCAAGTACTCACACACCGGGCGTGTGTAATGGGCTGGGTGCTCCGTCTTGCTGGTACCATAAGTTATTGTTGGGAATGTCTGGCTCATCTGGATTTGGATAGAGTACAGCAAGTGCCGGTATTAACTCAAATTCTAAAAATTCTAGATACAGTTCGCCATTTAACGTACCATCAAAAAAGAAGGGACCTAAAATCCGGTTATCAACAATTCCAGCCCAAACATTCACTTTTTGCGGGTATTGTGTGTGGGACTCCATGATACAGTGCGGATTTTCCTTAGCCCAATATCGACAGTTTTGGCGATTCACATGCCCATTTAGAGTAAACGTTGCTTTATCAGAGAACACAATTCTTTTTAAAATTTGAGGATCTTCAATGTATCTTTTTATCATTATTTCGCAAAATTCTGTTCTTCTATCCGGGTCATCTTCATTAAGTTCATGAACCAACTGTACCCTATAGGGATGCCATTTATTTTTGTGTAAATAATTCAATACGGTTGCTTGACAAATATTATTTTCCGTGGCAGTACCGCGAGTAACACTATGGTGGTTTTCTTGGAGCTAAGAGGTCATTTAACTGCACATCTTCTGAAATCCTAGGTCGACATTGAATATAATTGTCTCTAACATGCCCCAAATCCCTATATGTTTTTACAATTTTACTAACAACAGATCGAGATATGATATTGGCGCTCGGTTTGGGTACTTATTGTTAAATAACTCATACACTTCTGTTTGGGTTCGCATCCTATCTCCATAGCCAAGCATCATTAGTACCTCTATCCTCTATACTATCTTTTTCACTTAACCGCGCCATTTTTACAGAATTACTTGAAGTTAGATATATCTACACAATTTGAAGAATTTTTGACAAGAAGTAAATGTCTGTGTCAAAATAAATTAATTATGGTAACAGGTTCATCATCATCATCATCACTCAGCCTAGCTGCGTCCACTGCTGGACATAGGCCTCTCGTAACCTCTGCCACACATCTCTATTCTGCGCGGCCTGCATCCAATTTGAACTTATGCGCCGTATGTCATCCGTCCATCGGGTCGGTGGGCGTCCTCTATTCCTATATGCATCCTGTCTTGGTCGCCACTCTAGAATCTTCTTAGTCCATCTGTCATCCGTTCTTCTAGCAACATGACCAGCCCAATTCCACTTTAATGTGGCTATTCTCTCCACAGCATCCACGACCCCTGTTCTCCTTCTTATTTCATTATTAGGGATTCTGTCTCTTAAGCTTATTCCCAGCATTGATCTCTCCATGGCTCTTTGCGTGACTCTGATTCGGTTTATTGTTCTCTTCGTCAATGTTAGTGTCTCTGCTCCATATGTCATAACAGGGAGTATGCATTGGTCAAAAACTTTCCTTTTCAAACATATTGGTATGTCCGATTTAAAAACGCTGCGAAGCCTTCCAAAGGCGGCCCAAGTTAGACTCGTTCTCCTACAAATCTCCGTTGTTTGATTGTCTCGGCCTAATCTAATCTCATGGCCCAAATACTTGTGTATTTTGTTACCTGTTCGACGTTATGGGTCCCTACCTGTATATTGTCGCTTATTACAAGGTTCGTCATAAACTGAGTCTTCGATATGTTAATCTTAAGCCCGACCGCTCTTGAAGTTCGGTGGAGGTGTTCCAACATTTCTCTGGCTTTATCTATACTATCCGTCATTAACACAATGTCGTCCGCAAATCTTAGGTGGTTTAGATTTTCTCCGTTTATATTTATTCCCATGTCTTGCCAGTCTATTTGCTTACACATATATTCCAATACGGCCGTAAACAACTTTGGAGAGACAGTGTCTCCTTGTCGAACTCCACGTTGTACCTCAAATCTGTTTGTATCTTCGTGGAGTCTAACGCAGGCTGTTGCAGTATCATAGATGTTTTTGATAAGTGCGATATAGCGGTGGTCGATTCTGCAGTCTGCAAGTGCTAGCAGCATTTTATGTTGATCAATGGTAACAGGTTACAATAATAATAAAGAAATGCGCCATTAAAACTAAAAATCCACGGATATCAGCATTTTTTAGAAAAATATTAAAATGTCAATATATCGAAAACCGTTGATTTTGGAGATATGGTATGTTATATAAAAAGTATTTAGAATGCATCGTAGAATTTAAAAATAATATAATATACAGGGTTTTCTATTTAAAAAAAATTAATGCTGACGGTTCTTGAGACAACCTGTATACACATTTCTTATGTCAAAAAATTCGCAATTAAAAATAAAAATCAACATGTCAAATAATCACCTGAATTTTAAACGAATTTATTCCAACCTTTTTGAGCTCACTGTAAATATGTGGTATTCCATCACAATATCCACTACTCGATGGCCCGTTACAATTTTCAAGCAATTCTCAAAGCTGCTTTAACGATTGACTTCAAAATTATTTGAATTGATTGAAAATTTTGTTATAGAAAGAAGAGTTTACGTATATTTTATTTTATGGTGACTGATCCTTGTATAAGTTCGTTTAACAAAAGTAATCTTATAACTTGTTCGGTATTATTCACAGTCCTTGAGTCCTTATTAAGTAGGCAAAACAAGAACACCAAAGACAATCAACACGATTCTTCCAAAGGAAGAGAATCTTACCCATTTCCTAGTTGGAATAAAAATATTTGTAAAATGTAGTTTTTAAATATCTATTAGGATTAGGAATATTAGGATGTACCAAACTTAAATTAAAAAGCAATTTTTATTTATGGTATACAAAAAAGCTTGAAGCGTGCGGAAAATAAGAGCATTTATTGTATTGTTCAAATGATCCTAGTACAAGGGAAATCTGTTTATTGTAATTATAATTTATTGTTGACTTAAAGAAAAAAAATACGCTTTTCTAAAATTTTCTTTATATTTTTTTTCAGTGTTTGTCTTTATATCGGCCAGGATACGTGGATTACTCTAGCAGATAGTAATTGACTTACGACACCTTCCAAAAAAGTAAGGCAGATGTAAAAAAAATCAATAAGGCTGATTCCCAGACAACTTCTTGCAGAGGCTTTTAGAAGATTCTGTGACTTTGACAAGTGCCGCGGAGGATATTGCCGTCATATTAAGAATGTAATTTTCAAGAAGTGAGCAAATATTTTCCTTAGATTAATAACAATAAATAATAATTAAAATAAACAGACTTGTTTTTATTTGGATTTAAAATCGTGAAGTCGTTTTGAGTATTTCATATTAATTTTGTCGGAAAATTGGTTACAATATTTTATGTTTTACTATAACCTATATTTAATAGTATTAACATAATTTTTGTGCCCAACCTTTAGGGCATGTAGGTTTAATTCGGTTACTGATGTATATTTTTTTTATACCCATGTATTTCCTTTGTTGGCTTTGTCTATGTATTTAAATACTCCAAACTCAATCAAACTAACGTTTTGTATGTTTTATTTGACAATATAATGGCATTATTTACCGAAATGTTTTCATAGAATCATGATAATAATATAATCTCCAAATACAATGTCATTGATAATCTCCAAAGACATTAGTTCTAATGTCTTTGATAATCTCCCAAAAAGTATAAGTTCGGAGCTGGCTAGCCGACTTCGGACGGAACCTTACTTACTAACTTCAAAAGATTTATTATCGACAGCGCCTGCTGGTCTCTTTATGCTTTGGTATTACGGATAAGTGAAATTGACATAATCCGAATGAAGAAGCGTAATACGGACGAAGAGATAGATTTGAGCGCTGTTTGTTTTGGGTACATCACTCGTATATGTTATACAGCGCCGGCGCCAGAGGGTACCCTGTGGTAAACCGACTTTGATTTGTTTGGTTTCGGAAATTTCATTTTTTTCTGTTTGTCAGAGAGAAATTAAAGGCTTAGCCTAACTCATATTAATACATCGACTCACCGTGATACGGATGTAAGTTAATACAAACTTGAAAACTTTATAAAATCAAAATGCCAGATAGTCGCACCTATTCGTAAAATCAAATTTGTTGCATAAGCTCACCATAAATACAAAAAAAAACTTAAGATTCTCCACTCAACAGATATTTCAGAATTCTAACCAAATATTTTAAATAAATACGTCAAAACGCGGAAAAAAGTTAAAATTAATCCACTTTTGTGCGTGATGCGCTTAAAAACAAACTTAAGTTCCTATATAGAATTATCTCTTGTTCTCTTGTCCTTGGAAGTTAAAAATATTTAATAGTGGCAAAATGTAGCCGCTACATATCGATTGGGCCTATTAGGGTGACCTAAGTTTTAACTTAATATAGCTCTCAGGAAATACAGAAATACATACATTGTATGTATTGTAAATATTATTTATTCAAATTCTGTACTTTTGTTACATATTAAAGTATCTAACGAATTAACCTATTGCCATTTAAAACTATCTACAGGGTGTTTTTTGTTTAGGCGTCACGACCACTGCGACCCCCCCCCCCAACTTTTTTTTGATACGACACTAACTATCCTTTCATATAAAAACAACTTTTTTTGTTTATCATTTACCTTTTTTATTTCTTGCACCATTTTGATATCTTATATGTTCGGCTGATATTTGGTAAAATGTGATTTAAACCACGGCTACATTTTTAATCTGGTCAAATAACCAGAAATTTGTACATTATAAATTAAAATTTAGTCCATCACAAAAATATTACCCTGCATTTTCAAAAAAATATTTTTTTTAATTTACGGTATTACATTGAAAAAAAGAATGTTACCCATATCTATGTTCCTAGTTTAGTTAAAAAAAATTGAACACTTGAAAAATAGTTTAAAAATATCTGTCGCGGTATGCCAAGTTCTAATTAAATAACTCTTAGTATTCAGAAAATACGAAAAATTGTAATTGTAATTGATTAAAACCAAATTCAGAAATATTCTCCAAAACACTTCATCGTATTAAAAACTACCGGGAAAATTTCAGGTCTGTACTTTTTAACCAATAAGATGCGTGCTGTCTCTAGCATCACCATTCACCATGCCAACCCATGTATTTTTTCGGAAATTTTGGGGTACCCTGCAGAGTGCAGTGAATTATACTGGAAATCTTTTGAACTAATGAAATTTTTACCAAGTATTATGTCCCTCTACCTACGTTATTTTTTAATAATCATTTATAGACGATTGTCTAAATCCCCCAAGCCAATCCTCGGTGTTGCCACATCGCGTTGGTTAGATGGCAACCCGAAATACATCGTGTTGCCAGCTGACAGACGATACTATCAAAATAAGAAATTAAAAACTTTTGGTCTCAACCCAATATAATATGAATAAGCATCTAAAAAATATTAATAAGACAACAACAAACGCTGTTTTGTATAACAAAAGCGTATGCAATTTTAAATGTTTAGAACATGATTGCAACAATTAATTTCAGCAGAGCAATGGGCTGACTTGACTGACTTTACTGGTTCACAATTTAATATTTGAGATGATCAAAACTTCGGTCAAAGAAACGAACACCTCAATGATATAAACGGTAAGTTCTGTCATTTTGTAACAGAGGACCAAACCCATTACATATTTGTATTTGAATCTGGTACACGATTTCCCCCTATAAACCTTTACCTATGGTCACGATCAAACCCCTTAGATCAGAAATATCTGCAAAGCAGCTTATCGTCAATTCTGCTTAATCAGTTAGAAAGTAGCTAAGTGTTTTTGTTTTTCTGTATTCATACTCTGAAACATTTATATTGTTATATTATAGAAGAATATACAATTTCTTATAGCAACAATTCATTATTAATAAAAATATTTGTCTAAATAGATATATTATGCTGGATAACAACTGTGAGGTGTTTAAAAGGAAAACCATCAAGTGAATTCAGACCATAATATTAACAACATTGCTAAAAGATATTTCATTAAATTGGTTTCGGCATTTTTACCTGTTTAAAGGGTTAGTGTTAAAGTGTATATCAAGTCATCTGAAATAATAAAAGATATATAGGTATATATCTATTTTTAATGTAGCAAAGTACCTAGATAGTGTAGAACTAGAACACCAGTTACAGAGTTATATTTTTGTACTGCAGTTTTGCTTGTAGTTTTACAATATCATATTTTTAATATACAATATTTTACATTTTAATTTTTTATAAAGATCATCTAACCTCTATCATCACCTAACCAGTTAAACTAACAATAATGCACGACAAACATTTAAAATTACTATATTCTTACTATAACATAAGACATTTACAATTCAGTGCACTATTCTGACTGAAAGTAAGGGAATACGACATGTGAAAGAAAATTTCTGTTCCCGCGCCTAACTTAGAACATGCGCAGTGGCGAGGGTTTATACGACAACGTGGCAACACCGAGGATTGGCCTGGGGTATTTAGACAATCGTATTTATAGGTACTTAGTGTATACAGGGTGTTATTTAATAAGTGCCCGATATTTAACAGGACGATTCCTTAGTTATTTATAAGGTGAAAAGTTCATATAAGCATGGGTCCGCAAGCCCTTCATTTTTGAGATACAGGGTGTTAAAAATTTATTTTTATTTTTGTTTTTCGTCAATAACTTTTGAAATAATGTCTATATTTGGAAGAAAATTGGTACTTGGGGATTTTTTAATATAAGAAATTTAAATTTAATCTTAGTTTGGCCTTTAATTGTAGACGGCGCCACCTACAGGTATTTTTCTCTTTTGGGGAGTTACAACTTTTTCGTGCATGTATGTATCACATTTTCTAGAAGAAAAATCTACTTTTGACAAGCATACCATTTTCACGTAAAAATGATAAAGGAATCGATTTTTCTTCTAGAAAATGTGATACATACATGCACGAAAAAGTTGTGACTCCCCAAAAGAGAGAAAGACCTGTAGGTGGCGCCCCCTCCAATCAGGGGCCAAACTAAGATGAAATTTGAATTTATCATATTAAAAAATCCCCAAATACCAATTTTCGTCCAAATATAGACATTATTTCAAAAATTATTTACGAAAAACAAAAACGAAAATAAATTTTTAACACCCTGTATCTCAAAAATGAAGGGCTTGCGGACCCATTCTTATATGAACCTTTCACCTTTTAAATAACTGAGTAATCGTCCTATAAAATATCGGACACTTATTAAATAACACCCAAAAATTGCTAAAATATAATTTTCTACAGACCAATTGTAGTATCTAAAGACGGATTTACACCAAACCGACAAAACAGCAACTCTAGTTAAAACAAAAAACCGCAACTTTTTGCAGAATTTTTGAAGATTTTTCGGCAACTCAACAGTTGCTGTTTTATTTTTCGTTTCCCGATCGATGTCGATAACTTCAAAGAGTTGCTGCGTTTATTGCAACTCAGTCGGCTTGGTGTGAACGGCTGTGTCAACTTGAGTTGCGGCGAGCTGTGAGTTTATGTCCAGTCGCGGCAAGGTTACCTATTTATTTTCATCAAAAAAGAATAAGTATATAGTGTTAATTATTAATAATAATAATAAGGCAGTGCAACAGCCAACCGCACACCAGAAAAAAAAAAGCGTTCTTCGTCACTAACCATGTTCATTTTTTTAAATAAATAATATAAAATTTATGAACACCCATCTACTTTCTGAATTGAACTAAACAAAACTGCAACTGTTTCTCTGATGTAAACGACAGAAAACTAAAACTCGACAGCAACTAATTTTTGCCTGTTTGGTGTGAACAGTTTTATCGTTAAAAACAGTTGAGTTTTTCTTTTTTAAAACAGCAACAAAACAGCAACTCAACTAGTCGGTTTGGTGTAAAACCGCTTTAAGTTAAACTCAAGAAAATCTAAAAGAATAATACTATAAAAATACTTAAACAGCCGTACTAAAATAAATGCCGTCAAGCCATGTAATTGTTGCGCCACTTTTTGTGTTCAGACAACAAGAAGAGCTAAAGGACCAGGACCTTCTTAAATAAACAGATTTTATAAATAGGATCCTTTAGCATAGTCGAAAGGATATCCGTTGGTTCGACAGGTTGCCAGTGCGGGACCGACTCTGACCAAATTTTTTAAAAATTTTTGTTGTTTTCTTTTAAATTTAATTTGTAATAAAAGAAAATAACATATTATGCTTTTATTATTAAATCCTTATTACAAATATTTATATTAAAATCAATTTGTAACATTATTTTGATTATTATAGTTATTATTCGTAATTTGAAATAGGTACACAATTATTGTGCATTATAGGTTGACTGGAACTTTGTTCTTGCTTTTGCTTTATTGCCTCAATTACTTATTTCTTGATGGTGATCTAAATCTTATTGCAGATACGGTTTGATCGATAACAATAATAATAATAATAATGTACTATTCCATTTCTTTGACAAGGGCACATTTCAAACCCATCTGCAGTGAGCAGCGCTTTTACAATCAACCGAACAAAAATTGTACTTGACTTTGTATGAAAAGGATCCACGATATTCGGTTGTCCTGTGCTATTATAGTGGAGTCAAGAGGTTTTTTACCTGGGTTTCAGTACCTGGATTTTTTTATTTATTTTCCTTAATTTAAAAGAAGGAATGCGGAAAAGATAATCTAATTTTGATTGGCTTGCGGTCACGCGGTCACGCCAAACTTAAGATATAACTAACCAAAATTTGGTTTGCCTTTTCTCATTCGCATCAACATCAGCCTTCAAATTTGATTGTGACGACGACTTCGGAATCCGGCCCCAGTTCTCATATATACTCTTATACTCATTATGACGATGACATAGTAAAATGTGATGCCATCAATGAATCCCATCGGCGAGTTAAAGAACTTTACCATGCTCCATAAAAAAATTAATTGAATGTTAAATCTGCTAATCTTCTATAAAACGTTGCAGTGCCGTCGCAAATCAAAACCGACAGCTCATAAATCTCTAGTGACAAGATTGCATTTACGACGGAATGTGATGTGAAAATCCTGGAAATCATTCTCATTATCTACAAATATTACATTTATCTTTGTGCCTGCCTGTCTTTGGGAAAATATTAAATGAAACATCTTATAACACACACGGCGCTTTTTGTCAGTTGATTCGCACAGAACCGGCTTAAGGTTTTAAACATGACTCATGCATTCGGTATGGTCCACAAGATTACTATGGTCAGATTCACTTATTTTTAAGGTGCATAATCACTTTTTAAATATTATCACATCATCATTGTATTACTTGTTTAATATTACCAGGGTGTCATAACACTTATAGGCCATGTTACAGAACAACTGGCAATAATTTGAAAATTATGCAAATTATTAAACTGAAAATTGGTTAACTTATATTTTTAAACATAAAAAATAATAATATAATATTGTTTTACTGTCTCAATCCGTTTTCGAGATATTTACATTTTAATATCACAGTTCTGTTATCACAGAAAATCAACAATAAAAAATATAATCAAACTTGAAAAAAAAAAAACTTGTATACTGCCTGTGTACGTATACTTTTTCCAAAGTCAGTTTGATAAATAAAAAACTCGACCTTCAAAGGGACCGGCATCATAATCGGGGTTGTCAGATCTTTTTTTAAAAATTCTTTAAGTCTCTATTATTAAAAGTGTTCTTTTATATCAGTATTTAATTAATAGTCAATAACTTTCTTGTAAGCTAGTTTGCAAATCTACTTTAAACCAAGAAATTTCCAATGTCAAAGAAAGAAAGAACAAGCCTTTCTCATGAATTTTAAAATAATTTTTTTATTACTTCAGAAATAGCATTTATAAAAAAAAAAATTTAATCAATTAAAAAGGACTAAAAAGACACTGTCGATAAAAAAAAAACAATTAACAAACCCTTATGTTCCTCCTACACTTACGAAAACTTTGTAGAACTGGCAACACCCTAGCCATAGATCGTCGAGGCTCACCCACAATTTAAAGTGTGAAATGAGACTCCGAGACAGAAAATTAATAGAGCAGCATATAAATACAAATTTATATGCTGTAGACAAGAACAGCAAATAGTTAAAGGTTCGCCAATTGGGTGATCCCTTATCAGCTTTAAAATCAGTTGATGCTTCAGGTAGGCGATATTGACAATCGGACAGTGGCGTGGCTGGTTGATACGATTTACTGTAATTTACATATTTCATTTTCTGCTATAACTGTGTGGTTTTAGAGAAGTAAGTTTTACATGTTAGCAATATTTTATTATATCAGTATGACTTTTTGGCGACAATTTGAAACAGAAGGTCAAGGTGAATTATCGGAGGAATATAAGTCGATCCCAGAGTCGGTCATCGAAAGCGAAATAAGCCCGGAATTAAGAAACAAAGATTTACATGTTCAATGTCAACGCATTATTTTAAATATATACGCGTGTTTAAAAAAGAAAATCCGGGAAATACTGAAAATACGCTATGTACAAGAATGTACTTGTAATGAATTAACGCAACTTGGGTTTTATAAGAATTCATAGCGTTATTAATTTGGGGACTGTAACCGGTCATTCCCTAAAGCGCACATCAATAAATCAAAAATTCAAAACGGCTGACAATACTACAAGGAGTTTTATTCTGCGAACTATTTACAACTTTTACGAGGATAATATAGTGTCAACTTTAGAACTGGTTCGTGATAAATTGCGAGGTTACAACAACATTGCGTGATGTTTTGTTAAAATGTGGCTTTAAACATAAAAAATTAGATAATCTAATGGTTATAGTGGAATCCCCGCGTATCATTGAACTACGAGAGGACTATTTGCACAAAATAAAGGAGTATACTATGAATTCGATAAAAGTATAATTTATTTAAATTAAACTTGGTTTGATACTTATGATGTTGTTTAGTATGGTTGGGTAGACAATACAAATTGTACTCTTGGTACACCGTGTTCGAGAGGAAAACGCGTTATCTTGCCGGAAGTAAAGATGGCTTTGTGCCTAATGTGTTTCTCTTGTCAGCAAAGAATATCACTCACCAATCAACCTCCAACTTTAAGCGCAGTTGTGGTTGATAATATTCGGCAGGTAATAACGAAGTGAATAGCGAATGTATAGAAAAATTGCGTAGCTCATGTTATAAAAATAAAAAATGGATATTCTGTTTCACCACCTATAGCGCCAGTAGTAATCTAACCTGGAAATGATTCTACTTCTGAAAGTTCTGACGATTCCAGTCATTAAATTGTTTACGAATTTTAAATTAATTATGTTCGTTTAACACGTATCCTAAAAACTTGTTATTATTATGCGATCAATTTGTTGTTAAAGTATTTATAGTGAATTTTAACTACTAACTGTATATTCCAACTAACATAGTACCCGCCCCTTTCTTGGCAAGGAAAACTGATAGTACCTCCTCGCGGTCCTGGCTGGACAAAGCCAATTTTTTTAAATTGTTTTCGGCAAAATAAGCATTTTTCTTACCGAAAGACCATTCTAAAAATATTAAATGCATGTGTTCTTGCAGGCGATGTCACGGGTACAAACCTCTTATCGATAGTAACTATATTTTTAAATAGTTTTTGGCAAAATTAGCATTTTTCTTTACAGAAAGACCATTTTAAAGATATTCTCCGCAAGCGAAGTCACGGGTACAAACATTTTATTAATATAAACTATAATGAACAAGCTGTAATCTATACTATTTAAACATATTAAAAATTTACAGCAATTCGCATTTTAATTATTTGGTAGAAGCGACGCCTATGGTTAGGAGTTTAACGCTTTTTTATGTCATCAAATTAAGCTTGGAACAACTATAATACTGAATGACACAACATTTAACATTTTTTCCTACATAAAGTATAGCTTGACTTTCTGAACAATAATCATAGAAAAATCTGTTACAGTTTTAAATTTTATATAAATCACCAATTTTCTTCTTTTGACTATATTGTGCCCATTCTCGCTAGTCTCAGTTATCTAAAAAGGCCACACACTATCTCCGGTAATAGTCCATCTAAATCTAAAAAAGTTTTCCTACCATATTTACGCCCATAAATTTGGCCAGACTTGGAGCCCGAACCAGCAATAGACATATCAAAATAACTGGCGGGAGCAGCCCTGAGGGAATGGGCTGTTAACCTCTTTAAGGGGGAATGCAGGCAGGACAAAGATTTCATAACTAGGTCTGATAAAGCTAAGTTTAAGTGGATTCTTAACAGGAGTAGGCGTGTCCTGAATCCTCAGGTAGGACTTCTAACAGGACACTGTAAGTTAAGGAAACACCTACATACGATGGGTGTGGAGGAAGATCCGACTTGTCCAGGATGCTTGTAGGATGAAAAGACACCACTGCAGTTCTTGCGTGCCAGTGAAGCCATGGGAAGACTCAGGCGGCAAGTCTTTGGGACAATGGTGATTCAACCGGAGAAAGTCAGTACTCTTGCCAGGAATGACGTCCTGATTTTCATAAGAAGGCCGGGCAGGTTTGACGAGGGCCTGAGTGGTTGGGTGAATGGGGAAGGACTTAGGGGTAGGCAAAAAGGATCGCCTTTGGTCTACTTACCAGGTCCGTGTGCCTCGCCTCACCTACTACTACTACTACTACTACTACTACTAATTTCGGCATATGGAATTGCAAATATTAAATTACTGCTTTCTAAGGAAAGTAAGTATGTGGTTCGTGAAAACGCATATAACTGGGTTAAAGATTTCGGGTCTGCCCGCTGTTAAAAAGTAATCTTAAAGCAAGTGTGTCCCGCAAGGAAGCTTGTTGGGGCCTTTGATGTTTATCATTTTTATTAATGATATTGCCTCTAGGGATTTTGGGCAGCCTTATATTTCTTTGCTTGCAGGTGATACTGCTGTGGCATGCTCTGGCAACAGTTTGGAGGAAGTTGCAGGGAATGCCAGGAATGGAAGTTTTGTTACAGGCCCTTTTCTTGTTCTCTCCTCATTTATTCATTTTGTTGCTGTTTCCTCGTTCCCCACCATGTGTGGTTATCATTTCTGGCTTTTGTTGGAGTCTATTCTTGTTGTAACCATCCTGTCTCTTGGGAAAGACGCCCAGTCAGATCTTCAGAACCTTCCAACTAACTAGACCCTGCCTTGATGCAAGCCTTCGATAAATATTTCGTGAAGCTGGGTTTAGTTCGAGATTTTTAAAATGAAAACCAGGTGTATTTATCTAAAGACAGTATTATCACTTTCATATAAGTAGTGGACAGAGTTTATCTTTGTACTGTAAACTTTTTACTTATATTAATAAGTAAATATGAAACTGTTAGAATATGCCGTTTTCCTGTCATTAGGGCATTTCCTGTTTTTCATTTAATATCGAAGGCACTATCGTAACTTACTACACAAGTGGCTGTTTTAATTGTTACTCTAACAACACAATCGATATATGTCTTAATAAATTGAATTGAAGCATATCCTTTTCCTTCGTTTTTTTGACATCTTGGATGCTTTTTGTATTTTAATTACTTTTTGTAGTTTAAAAAACTACTAATTTATTAAGAAAACAATTTCTTACAAAATCTGCTGAATCGCATTCAAATTGCTCTTCCATTTGCTGCTGAGTAAGTCGAAAGCAGCTTATGAAACGGTTTACACGAATTTCCAAAGGTGGTGCGAAGTGCAGAAACTAAATTATATTAAAAAAACGGTGGGTATCAGAATTAAATTACCGCGTCGTATAGGGTGCGCCACCCTGTAGAAGAAGTGGAGAGGAAGTAATTGATTTGGTTAGGACATTTGCGCAGGATGGATATTTCTAGACTTCCCCTAAAACGAATGAAATGGACACCTCACTCACCATCGGGGGAGGACAAAGGACGGAGGGTTATAATTTAGAAAAGCTATGAGCGCCAGAGACGTAAGAGATGAATAATGTAATGACCAAAACCATTGGAGATTGGGCATCAGACAATGCGCAATGTCGAAAGATAAAAAGTAAAGTTATGTTGCTTTTCCGTCACATTTGACAACAGCAATTTGTAAACAGATATTAAAGTTTTCTTAATTTGTTAAGATTTAATGCAATAATATTATATTTGGAATGTAAAAAAATGAAACATTTATTTTAACAATTCTATCAATAAAATTCGACATATTTGAAATAAGGTGTTTTTAGTATATTAGACAATTGCCGCTGCTAGAGTAATATTTAGGGAAAATGCAAAAACTATTGTGTTCTAGCGAAATCAATGCAAAATTTAATATAAAAAATACTTATGTGCTTTGAAGTAAAACTTTTTGTAATGAACTAATTCAGTGTAAAATTTGTTTTATAAGTAAGAAAAAAATTGTTTTTAGATTATTACCAATGGTTGGTAAACAATAAGTTTAAACAAAATTCATTAAAAAATAAACAGGATTTATAAAAAAAATATCGTCAGTCAGAGCTGGTAATTTTCAATTGAACTTAACAACGTAATTAGTAGATAAGCGTCACAAGATTATTTTTAGATCATGATAGAGATCTGTATAATGAAGTTAAAAGTATATTTTTAACATTGCATGCTGTGTTTTAGTAATTAAAGACTACCATAAAGTGTAACACAGTGACCCAACGAGTAAATGAACCTGCGACTCAACTCGGAGTAATCAAATCCAAGCGAATAATGATTCATCGATCGGTTATAATAGATCCGTAATTCAGTATGACGATACATACCAAAAGATAGAATTTTTAAGCCACTTACTTTTAATTCTTACGATGAAGGTATAGGATTTTTTATTAAAACTATAATCTGTGTACTTTTATTTTTGTTAAAACCAAAACGTACATTGTTTCAGATTATACTAATGAAGGCTAAAATTTGCAGAAACGTTTATACTCATTCCAAATAAAGACGTTTACAAAAACAATTTAAAAAGCAAATTGTAAGAACCAACATTTCAAGAAAATCAACCACTTTATAGGATATGTACAAAATATTCCATTAATATTGCAGAAAAATTCAGAATGAGTTTCACTGTTTAAAATATGAAAAAAGTTTCTATAAACATATACCCCGAAACGACTTGTTTCGGAGATACAGGGTGTTAAAATTTTATTTTTATTTTCATTTTTTCGAAATAATTCTTGAAATTTTATCATAGGTATCGTAACTATAGATCCGACAGTTCCGACACGCCATTCATAAATGCTATAAAATTGTGATGCCAAAATCGTTTGGTGGCGAGACGCCGTGAGGAGCTAGGTGGGGTCGGGAGTGGGGATTACTCTGAATTTACATATGCATGCGACAAAACCACAGAACAATAAAGGTTAGGTTGACAAAACTGCAGGAAAACCCACAGAAAAACGCTGTCACAAATCCGAGTATTGCCGAGTCGATGCGGGTGGCCACGAAAATGATGGGATCTGGGCGGATTCTTTTTTGCTGCGTTGCCATACTACAGATTTTTTACAAGGTTTTAGGCAATGTTATATATTTCCAACATCATGTTATTCTAGTAAATCATAGAAGTTAATACTTTTAACAGAGTAAGCCCAGAAAACTACGTTTTCTGTGGCGTAAGTCTGGCAAACCAGGTGGAGGGGAGCAGCTTGAATGTTGATTTACTTAACACTGGAATACAATGATGACAACACGTTTATTTGTTATTGTTCGGTCTAATAGTTACGAGGTCTATGAATAATATCGATATTTGCACTAAAATTGGTGTCTAGGGTTTTTTTCAAATGCAAAATTCGAATCTGATGATATTACGGCTCCCACTTGTAGAGGGCGCCACCTACATGTCTTTTTACGTTTTTGAGGAGTAATAACTTTTTTATACGTGCTTGCATTACATTTTTAAGGACAAAAATAAATTTCTCTCATTTTTATGTGAAAAGGCATACTTGGTCGAAGTCGCTACGAGAGAAAATGAATAATAAATTAAAGGAATTTTTTTGCTCTAAAAAAACTGGAAGGTAAGTAACGACATAGCGATGTCCGACCATAGAACGATTCGGTATGAAATTGAGTTAAAGAGGAAGGACATGCCGCTCAGGAGGAACTCAAGGGCATCTGACCATGACCATGAGAAAGCCGGATCCAAAAAAACTCCCCTGGTGGAACACAACCCTCCACTAGAAGGCACTAAGAAGCGAAGACCAGGAGGCTTGGGATAGGTACTCAGAAGCCAGAAGCAAGTTTGAAAGGGAACTCAGGCGCTGCAAGCGGACGAGCTGGAGGAAGTATTGCGAAGACATGCAGAGACTTTTAGACTCTGCCAGGCTTGTGAAGCTCCTAAGTTCAGAAAGAAAAAGAGAAATAGGTGCACTTAAAAACGAGGACGGAACTTGGACAGTCCAAATTCACTTTTCAGGGGAGAGGAAAATGGCGACGTCATACCTGAGGCTAAAGCGCTGGTCACAGAGCCTGACTGGCACCTAGCGAGTAAGGTAGTAACTGATGAAGCCATTAGATGTGCACTGACGGAATTCAGCCCATACAAGGCGGCTGGTTTAGATGGCATAATCCCGATTATACTACAAAAGGCTAAAGAGAGCATCCTTCCATAGCTGGGAAGGGTGTTTGCAGCCAGTGTAGCACTGGGATACGTACCACAGGCGTAGAGGTCGGCGGAGGTGCTCTTCGTACCAAAACCTAGAAGAGTAGACTACTTAAACCCCAAATCCTTTAGACCACTCAGCCTGACATCCATTCTGATGAAAACGTTAGAAAAGATTATTGACATTTACTTAATAGAAGAGATCTTACAAAGATCCCCTCGGCACAGGAACCAACATGCCTAACGCGTATTAATGTGAATGTCAATATGATTATAAATTACTGAATAGTTAGAGTATGTACTCAGTTAGAGTGTGTACTATACAATATACATTTATGTTAATCAGTTTTTAGTAGTTTTTACTATTTTATTTCAGTTTAAAATTTTTTTATTTTCCGGTGCGGCATTCGCTTATGAAAGTTTTTTCTTGTTTGAACATTATCATTGATTTTGATTTAAATCAGCCCAACCATGGTTTCTATTAAAAAAAAGTTGGCCATGATAAGTATTTTTTGGCTCACCATGTATACGCGTATTTTCGCGCAATAAAACATAATAGTTCACGTGTCCCAGCGATTTTTAGAAAAATCTACCAAAGTGACAATACAGAATTTATTTCATGTTAGATGTTCTCACAGTATACATATTTTATAATATGAAATATATGAAACTAAGAATAATATTTGTCGCTCTGTATATTATGTGGATAAATTATTAATTTAGGAAATAAAAGCAGCTGACCGTCTGGGCGAGACGACACGTGACTAAGCATCCGCCACCGCCGCCGCCGCCGTCTCCGTTTCGCAGAATAGATTGACGTATAGTCTATGCATGCAGGCCATCGAGGTGTGAGTCAACCGTGGCGGACACAAGTGACGGGCAAATCTTTCTGTGAAAAACAAATGACGCAAATTTTACGAACTGGGACAATAAAACTGTGGTTATCAAAAAAAAAATATCAATATTTACTGCTTTTAACAATTTAATATCGCCCTTGAAAGTCAACACACTTTCGGCGACCTCAGAGTTATCATTGTTCTCTTCTTGTCCTTAAACTTGGGCGAACTCAAAGCCACATTTCGCAGCTTTTTTGTTACAGCAAATTATACCTTCGTTGCTAAATATGCCAATACGAAATGGTCTTTGCCTTACGACGGCGACGTACATACCTTATGCATTTCTATTAAAACTGACGCGTGATGTTAAAGTTTGTGCACGGTAGTTTAGTCCGAGCGGATTAAGTTGGCGAGTTGAGATAACGTAAGAGTGGCCTTAAATGATTTCTGGGCACCTTACTTTTTAAATTTTGTTTTAATTGCTTCTGTGTGACCAAACTAAAAAGTAGCCGTTGTTTTACTTCTTCTCCATCTATTGCAGTAATATATCAATCACTTTCCTGTGAGGTCCTCGTTCTGTTTGCTTGTATTTATTTATTCTATAGATTTTTTCATCTAACGACTTACTCCTTTGTTAAACTTGTAATTATTGTTGTTGCTTTACAATCAACCGATTCCTGGTTATACGGTGCTTCTAAAATCGTTTACTTACTTCTTCTATCCTGTTCTATCTATAGGTGGTGGCGGTGGTGGGGGTCTGGGGGTTGGTTTTCGGCAATGCAAGTTTGAGTAGCAGAGGTTAAGAGAGAAAAACCTTTCTCATACTTCCTTGTTCTCTACGAGTCATAAATGCAATTATTTATATTTTCCTCTTTCTATTTCATGATGCTTTATAAAACTTGTACAGTGCAAGTAAAAACTACTATCCTCAAAGTCACAAGGTGTGCTTTGCATCTAAGGCCGTACTGCTTAGCGGTAGAGCTTAATACCTGTTGGGTATCAGTAAATACCAGCATTATCAATCAATCAATTCCGTCATATTTAACAGTCGTTACAAGTAATTTGATCGCTAATTCATCCAATTCCTTGAATAATTCACGCAATGGGTTTTTACGGGACAGCACAAAAAATTCATGGTTGAAGCGTATTTTCGAAATGGGGTTAGAGTGAATGGTGAGTGAAAATACAATCAGCGTTCGTGCATGGACAATTTTTGCGAAAATTTTCCTAAAGTCGCTTTTACTGCTGCGAATTTTTATCGTTGCCTGAGAATGAGCTGGAAGACCATCTGTAAAAACAGAAGAACGTGTTGCAAACGTTCATGAAATAATGCAAAATACGTCAATAAAGTGTGTAAGAAGCCTGTCTCAAGAAGTGGGAGGATCTTAGAAATATGCAAGACTATTCTTAAAAAACAGTTAAATTTGTTTCCTTATAAAGTGCAAGTATTCCAAGAAATACGAGCTGCACATTTTGAAAGACGCAGGAATTACTGTCAGTAGTTTGTTTGCCCAGAATTTATTGGAAATAAATGATTTATTAGACCTGACATTTTTTTTTATGAAGCCTAGTTCCACATCACCGGTTATGTGAATTCTCAGAATACACGTACATGGAGTGGGAGAAATCCCCGTTTTTTTTGTAGAGTTCACATTGCACAATCATCAAAAAATTGGTGTCTGGTTGGCTGCTTCCCAAAGAAGAATTATTGGTCCTATTTTTCTTCACGACACGGTTACAGCACAGCGGTATAGGGATAACATTTTGAATCCATTTGTAGAGCAATTACCTAAGGATGAACCACGTTTTGGTTATTTTTGGACGGTGTAACCGCCCATACATATGCTGAATCATATTGATCAGTTTTCGAACAGACATTGAATTCCCACCCACACCACCTTGTTTGACGGTTATGGATTACTGCAAGTTTTCTCATTTGAAGAACAATATTTTTAAAACACCAGTAGAAAATTTGCAACAGTTAGAAGAAAGGATAATCAAAGAATGTGGTAACTTTTCTCCAGAGATGCTGGTCAACCTTTCGAGATATTAAATTAAAAAAATTAACAGCTCTAGGACTACTTCGTCCTACCGATGAGATCCGAAAAAGATCGAAAGCTCCATGAGTCACCCTCATATACCAAAACTTGTTTTGGAAAACCGGATTTGGTTCGCCAATGCGTCTTCCGATACTTGTTGAAAATAGGCTCAGTGTTGACTGAGGCGTTCTCAGGTTCGTTTCGTCTTCAATTCGACTCTTCAGTAGTGGAAATTACCACTAGACACTCTTTTGTAGATTCTCTTCTGAGAAGTTGAAATTCACAGAATTGTTTTTGGAAAATAAAGCATCAAAAACTCGAGTTTGAGTTGATGTTTATTCCAAAGATTTGTGAGACTACGGGAAATCCAGACACTGTCACAGACTTTGTGCCTTTTGGAAAATTTGAACAAACTTTGTTCTTCCCTATGTAGAATCACTTCTTAAACTACTAAAATATTAAATTAATCGGATCTTATCAGTAGGACAAAGTAGTCCTAGAGCAGTTAATTTATTATATATATGAAGGGTGTTCATTTGAAAACTTCCCACCACGGATTTATCGAAAACCACTGATTAAAAGAAAAAACGCCGAGTTACGTCAAAAGATCTGCCAAAGGGGACAACTTTTTAACCAAAAACTACTTCACCCCCTTTTACCCTCTGCCCCCCGGAGTCATCCCCTTAAAAATTTTAAATGACAAGGGGTATCAAGTAATAGCTTGTTTGAAAGGTCTTTCAAAGTGCTTTATTTTGACGTTTGATTTTTTAAAATCGGTCGATTCGTTTTCGAGAAAATTAGAAAAATCTTTATTTATCTTAATTTGTTCAGATAGAAAAAAAAAACACACGAAAATATCACTTTTTATTTTTCAATAAGTGTTCAAAATGTTGCCCGTTATTGGCCAAACAATGATATAGGCGATGTTCAAATTCTTGACGGACATTTTCAAAAACATGTTGCGGGAGATCATTGCAGCTTTCGATGATGAACACAATAGATTTCAAATGGCCCCATAGAAAAAAGTCTAACGGCGTCAAGTCAGGAGACCTAGCAGGCCATTCTATAGGCCCTCTTCGCCCTATCCATTTATCTGGAAACTCGTCGTCTAGCCATGGCCGAACCGGAAGAACATATTGAGGAGGAGCGCCGTCTTGCTGGAAATATATTTCAGTCTCATCAAGTATAGGGTTTCCATCGTCTTCGATTTGGTTTTCAATGGTTTCAGTGATAAGCGGATTGATGGTATTTTCCAACATATTTAAATAAATTCCCATTAATAAACAATGGCCCAATCACTTTGTTTTCTAAAATGCCTGCCCATACATTAATTTTTTGGGGGTACTGAGTATGCCCTTCTACAAAAGCATGAGGATTTTCATTGCTCCAATATCTGCAGTTATGCTTATTAACAAATCCATTTAGATAAAATGTGCATTCATCACTGAAGCAGATATTCTTTACATTAATGGTATTATCATTAATCGCTGCAGTCATTTGTTCACAAAACTCAACTCGCCTATCGAAATCATCTTCGGTTAACTCTTGCAATATTTTCATATTGAATGGATGAAATTTATGTAATTTAGTAACTATGTGTACAGAGCCTAATGAAATACCAGTCGCATCAACAATTTTGCGTAATGAAGTATTAGGATTTATGCCAAAATGACCCAAAACTTCAACTTGAGCGGTTTCATCCAAAACTCTACGATGATTACGTTTTTTATTTGCAACAGATCCAGTTTGAGTAAATTTAGTAACAAGGTCCAAAACATACCTATGCGAAGTTATCTTTTCCGGATGTCTGGCGTTAAATGTGACGGCAGTTTGCCGAGCAGATTGATTTTGGGCACCATAAATTAGAATCATTTCCACTCTTTCGGCTAGTGTGTAAACCATTTTGGAAGTAAAATCTGAATCAATAAATTAATTTTCACTATCCCAAGATTGTCACAAAGGTAACTGACAGCAAATTAAATTCTTTCTTTTACTTAGCAACTATAAAAAACTAAACAGGTATAAGAATAAATACAGTTCGCCCATGTTATCTGTGTTTATAAATAGATGGCTGAAAAAAAGTCGGGTTGTTATTTGGTTGCTGCCACGTCTAATCTTCCGAATTGCTGTTTATGTTGGTTTTTGAACACTTATTGAAATAAAAAGTGATGTTTTCGTGTGTTTTTTTTTTCTATCTGAACAAATTAAGATAAATAAAGATTTTTCTAATTTTCTTGAAAACGAATCGACCGATTTTAAAAAGTCAAACGTCAAAATAAAGCACTTTGAAAGACCTTTCAAACAAGCTATTACTTGATACCCCTTGTCATTTAAAATTTTTAAGGGGATGACCCCGGGGGGCAGAGGGTAACAGGGGGCGAAGTAGTTTTTGGTTAAAAAGTTGTCCCCTTTGGCAAATCTTTTGACGTGTATCGGCGTTTTTTCTTTTAATCAGTGGTTTTCGATAAATCCGTGGTGGGAAGTTTTCAAATGAACACCCTGTATATTATTAATACACCCCATGAAAGATTAACAGCGACATTGTGTTTTCTTGCGACCGAAAGTGGTTATGAAGATCTCAAATTTTCAACTAGAATTTCATCACAAATCTCGCTCACGACTGACGGTCGCTTGTAAAGTTTTTTTTGCAATAAAAAGCAAACTTACTGGCGGAACTATTCTCTTCACATTCAACGGTTAATTTTCAAGGAAGTACTCCACCGAACATTCCCCCTGCAGAATCGAGAATGCCCGAGATTGTTTTCCGCCACCGCCATGGTAAACGAATCTTAAGGAGTCTTGAGACTAAAAACGCTTCTGGTCCTGACGATATTCCAGTCATTGTAATTAACACATGCGCTGACGAACTGGCACCGGTATTTTGTAGGCTTTTTAACTTATCCTGCAAAAAAGGAATATTTTCTTCTTGCTGGAAAACTGCGCGAGTCCAGCCCATACTCAAAAAAGGCAAGAAGACCTTGCCAAACAACTATCGTCCAGTCGCATTGCTTTCAGTTATATCAAAAGTTATGGAGAAGGCTGACCACGAAAAATTAATAAAATACTTGGAAGGCTTCTCGTAAGTCTAGATCAACAGGAGACCTTCTCGGTTATGTTACTCACGTTTGGAACAACGCAATAGAACATCATGAGGAGTCCCGGGCGGTAGCACTGGACATTTCCAAGGCATTTGACCGAGTATGGCATGAGGGGCTCCTAACGGAAGTGAGAGCATACGGAATGCCGCATGCCGGTTCAATTTTGTTCATGGCTGTCGAGCTTTCTTAAAGACCGCTCTCTGCGAGTGGCGATGGACGAATTTCTTTCAGGCACATTTAACATCAACGCCGGAGTCCCTCAAAGTTCTATATTGTCGCCCACCCTCTTCTTACTATACATTAACGATCTTTTGGAAAAAACTAAAAATCCTATATATAGCTTCGCTGATGACAGCACACTTGTTTCATCTTTTACTTTGGATGCTCGGACATCGGCTGCCAATGCACATCTCTATAGGCAGCAAGAGGTCTCACATCTCAACAAAGACCTGGAAGAAATTCTGTCTTGGGGTGACAGTAACCAAGTAGAATTTAACGCTAAAAAGACTTAGGCGGCAGTTTTTTCTAAAAAAGTTAATGTTAAAGGACCGGATATAGTTATGGCGGGACACTCGATTACCTTGGCTTCATCAATTCATTTATTGGGCGTCAATTTGGATGGTCATATGTCTTGGCATAGTCATGTTGCGGTCATTGCTAAGGCAGCCGCGCAGAAGCTTGGAACACTTTTCCGAACTAAGAACCTCTATGCACCCCAACAACTTTTGATGCTCTATAAAGCCCAAATTGGACCATCGCTGGAGTACTGTTCGCATATTTGGGGCTCTGCTCCTCAATATACCCTGAGATTGCTAGATTCCATTCAAAGAAGAGCCATTCAATTGATCGGTGACTATAGTCTGACAAACAACCTGGAAAGCCTTGAACATCGAAGGCGGGTTGGCGACTTGAGTCTATTTTACAAATATTTTCATGGCAAGTGCTCAACTAAGGTTGCCCGCTTGATACCACCCAGAGCGATGCATGGTAAAAATACACGACGAGCCACTACAGCCCACCAGTACGTGGTTCAGCTAAATGTCCCTCATACGACACTGTTTCAAAATTCTTTCATCTGGAGAACGTCATCACTCTGGGACGACCTCCCCGAGATCGTGTTCCCCAACGAGTATAATCTCCAAAGATTCAAGACCAACGTGAATCGTTTCCTGCGCACACGCACCGCTCCCAGGGCGACATAAAGGATTTATCCTGCAGTGCTGTGCTTTATCATAAAGAAAAAATGGGTTTGACCTCTTAACTGCAATAAAATTAAAAGGTCGATCCTATTGTGTGGACAACAAATATGTAAAGTATAAAGTGCAGAGAGGGGTCGGACTAAGGAAATTAAGTAACTATACTTGAATGATGTGTTTATATTATTTAATGAAATGAAAAGAAAACTAAATATTATAAATTTTTAAATACTACTTATATTTATTTACATGTATAATGTTATTCTATATCTAGTTCTGTTTCGCTGTCGCTATCCTCATTTAAATTAACTATAATCGGTTTAATTGTATCATGCAGAGAAACATAACAATTTTCTACAGTAATTACATGATGGATTGAATTTTTCCTACTACCTGGGGAATATCATTAACACATTTGTTTATTAATTCTACAATACTATAACTTAAAGTCGGAGAAGTATTTTCTGACCTAACAATTGATTTTAATTGGTGCCACATGTGCTCTATGGTATTAAAAATACAATAATAAGGTGGTAGCCGTAGCACAGTATGCCCCACTTCCTCTGCCAATGCATCACTAACATATACTTTTTTTATGCAAAATGCCTTTAAAACTTCCAAAAGATCACTTTTTTATAACATTCTTCAAAATATATATCGTTCGCCGCTATCTACTTTTGAATCTCCAATTTCGTATTATTTCAACTCTGAGCCTTATATAATTGGCGACTGTGATAACACGCATTGTCCATTACGCTATTCTGAACAAAGTTTGGTAAAAGACAATTTTCGAACCATTCTTCAAAAAGTTCTGCCGTTGTATCTTCATGGTAGTCCACGCAGGACTATTTAATATTCATTGCAGAAAGCCACAAGGCACTTGGGACCCAACCGTTTTGAGTTTTCCGACCTGGCATGTAAAATGGCAATTATTTGTTACAGTTTGAAAATTGCATTTTATAAATTTGGTTATCTATGTTAAGTTTTCGGTTTTAAATTGTTAAAGTACCTATGTAGACTCTCACCTTAGACATTAATTAATAATTTAACTACCTGTTGATAGTCAATAGTTCACTGTGTTTAGTTTGAAACCTTTGTTGATGTTTATATTCCAGGAATGTATTGTATCTTGTAAGACATAGCCAAGTGGTTTGATTTCTTCTGTTCTTTGTTTCATACTTCTTGTGGACAGGCCTTATTTCAAATCCTTGTTTTAGTTAATTAGTAATTCGTGAACTTTTTAATCGTAACCTTGTATTTAAGATGTAGGTTAAATGTCTCGGATGTTGTAAATCAGCTGTTTTTAGGAGAATCGATAATTTGTTACGCAGGTCAGTGTCAGACTGACAGTTCTGTGGTTAACCTCTGGTTAATTTAAATATCTTTGGTTAATTTAGGCATATTTTAGTGGTTGACGCGGTTTGTCAAGGTTTTGTTATTGTTAAAGAGGTTAGTTTTCATACATAGGGTTGACTAATTGTCGACGTTTTGTTTTGGTAACTATGTACGTTGAAGACGAAATAACATCCGGCCTTTTTCAACAATAGATGCCTGAAGGAGAGCACGTTTGTCGATGTAGCTCCCGAGTTCTAGTTTGCTTGGGCAGGGAAGGCCATGCGGTGCCGAAAACATCCACAAATGTATTAAAAAAGGGTATGACTTTGTAGTTGGGCGAAATGCCGATTTAAAATCCTTTGCATGAACTGCAACAAGCGGTCCCTAGACGTCATTTGGTAGATTAGAACCCTTGTTAGTTATTTGAGGTAGGTTTAAACTTTAGTATCTGAATTACCCTCCATGGGTTTTACAAAAGTTTTCTCTTTCATGTTGTACATCTAAAATTCGATTTTAGGGTTTTTTTGTTTGGTAGGGGCTAAAAGCTCAAAGTGGAGTACTGGTTTTTTTTATTGGAGTTGCCTGGATGCGGAACGTGCCAGTTGACATGTACCATTTGAATTTTTGGAGACTAGCTGTGTAGCAGTATCCACGTTAGCTGTTTGAGGGACCATGTGTGTGTGTTTTACTGAAGATTGAGTCTTCATGAACCATGGGTAGTACGTAAAGTTTCAACTAAGTACCATTTTTCTTGAGTATGTTGTAACATAGTAACAACTTAAAATCTTAAAATCTTAATATTTTGTTATATTTGCATATTATTCGATATACAGTGTTTTGGTAAAGTTTTGCACCCATGTTATGTACAGAGCTTGTGCATTGTAAACGTGTAGCGTATGTCGACATAGCGTTAAGACGTCACAAGAGTCTCTAGTAGGTGGTATGTTACAGCTAATTTTGTTGTAAATATAGTTACAATTTATTATTATAAAGTAAATATTTTTCTTTCCCGGCTAAAGATCATTTATTTCTTCTAAATTTAACACTTGCAACTTTAACATTTTATTTTATCTACGCTCGAGTGGCTAGTATGATTATCGAGTAACCACAGGTACTCGTAAGATTTTGTATTGTACTTTAAGAATGCTCTTATGGTAAATTTAGCTAGTTGTGAGAGGTTCTTGCATAGACCTTGCGGAAATTCCAAGTCTGAGGCAATGTTCTGATGTAGGTCCATGTGGCTGCCAGATCAGAATAAACAGTCGTTTTTTATGGTGTAGGTCTGACAGTTGCTGTCTTGTGCAAGACCCTGTCAAACAGAGTTTGACTTTTACTTATTCTTTTGATGACAACTTTGTAATTTAAACCTTCAGAACTTTTATGTTAAATCTAATACTACCATTTTGTTATTACATTTCACTTAACTATCTTTTAACTTTAAGTACCTATTGTCCACCAAAGTAAGAGGAGCTTGCATTTACAAATCCAAGTAGCCAAGGGCTTAACACGACTTTGAAAATAAATATTTGTATTGGCCTCTGCTAAATTTGGTTTTTATTTGAAAGACACCGACTTTGAGGGACTGGAGTAAATGAGAGCTTATAAGAAGCTATTGAAAACCGATTGTGACATATTTGTTTTTTTTCTAGTTTGTTCTTCTCTGAAGCCAAACACTAGAACATTTAAAGGCTTTTAAGTAAAATAAAACTAAGGTGGCGCCTTCAGGATTTGACTTTAACTTACTTATATATAAGAGCGCTAAACTTCTCAATCTAGAAACAAAATAGCGAACCTACCCTGAGTTGAGCTAGCTAAGGCCTGAGTTTTCAGGCAGCACAACATAGGTCATTTTTAGGGACTGTTGTCTGAAGTACATCCTCCAGGGCGTGGGGTTGCCAGAGTAAGGGTGGATAGGTTGACTTGTCGCAGTTTCTTTTAGGTTATCCTAAGGTGAATTCTGGCACCCAAGAATATTTTAGGGAAAACGTTACACTGGCGTCGTATTATTGGTCTAAAAAAAGTATAACATATTTTCCCTTTATTGACGGAGCTGTTCTTTTACACCTGCCGGAAGAATCGGACCATGCTTTGGTTAGTGGGTTATGCGTATCGAGGTAAATTATTGGAGGTTTTCAGAACGATATTTTTTTTATCGATGTTATATACTCACGACGCCATTTTTGCAATCGCTGGAATTCCACGAGTACTTGCTTTTTGTCAATTGTGCGATATCTGAAGCCCATTTTAAACAAAACTCTCCAAAGGCTAGTGAAGCTACAGCTTATTTGGTTTCGTCATTAGTGAGCCGTTGCTTCAGAGTTTCTAATGTAGGTACGCGTTGCTCTTCGTACATGGTGTAGACCAGCCATGTCAAACATGCGGCCCGCGGGCCGCATGCGGCCCCGAATCAATTTTGAAAACAGCCATGTAATGCGGCCCGCGAGCCTGTTAAAAACCGAAAATAAAGTACTGTTACGATTGGTAAAAAATGGCCCAAAGAGTGCCATCTATGTTTAGGAGCATGAACTAAGATGCGCGCTCAACCTAAAAGCCTGGCTTGTTCCGGAAAGTTCTATCGCGCGAGAATACAGATGACGCTACCTGAACATTCTGGAAAGAACTGTCGAGAAATCACAATCCGTATATAAGCCAATACCGCTCGATTGAGTTCAGTTGTTCAGTTAGTTATGAGTCAGTTGCGATAGAATTGCGAGTTTAGTTGCGTACTTATTGTTACAACACGTAACAGTACTTATTGTTATTTATTTCGGATAAAGTTTTTAACATGTCTGTTTCAAAACCAAGTGGAAGTAAGAGGAAACTTGGAGATGAGCATCGTATCTTTCAAGAAAAGTGGGAATTAGAGTTTTTTTGCTGTGAAGTGAAAGACAAAATTATTTGCTTGATTTGTAACAGTACAGTCGGTGTGCCAAAATTATATAATATAAAACGTCACTATGATAGTCATAAAACTAAGTTTGACAAGTATACAGGCATGATTAGAAACGAAAAGTTAAAAGAGTTAAAATCACGGTTAAAAGATCAACAGCTTATGTTTACACGTCCAAAGCAAGAAAATGAATCTGCCGTTCAAGCGAGCTACGTACTGTCGGAGTTGATCGCAAAACACTCAAAACCATTTGTTGAAGGTGAATTTATAAAAGAGTGCCTTGTAAAGGCAGCGGAAATTGTAAGTCCCGTGAAGGCTTTTCAAAATATATCCTTGTCCCGGAATACTGTCGCTAAAAGAGTTACCGAGTTGGCTGCCAATATAAGCGAACAGATAAAAACAAAATCAGACTCTTTCATTGCATTTTCTATTGCCTGTGACGAAAGTACAGATGTGTGTGGTGTGGCGCAACTCGCTATTTTTCTTCGTGCTGTTGATAGAGATATCAACGTTTATGAAGAATTACTGGAATTAGTACCATTGCATGATACAACAACTGGGGAGGATATTTTCAATGCTGTTTATGGACTTCTGCAAAAGTACAATTTAGATTTGTCAAAACTGTGTTCCATTGCAACAGACGGAGCTCCTTCAATGACTGGAGTAAATAATGGCTTCATTAAAATATTACAAACAAAGATCAGAGAAACGGGCAGTGACAAACCAGATTTTCATCATGTTCATTGCATAATCCACCAAGAAGTTTTATGCTCAAAAGTGATCAAGTTGGAAAGCGTTTTAAAGTCAGTGAAAAAAATGATAAACTTCATAAGGTCACGTGGCTTGAATCAGCGACAGTTTTCTGCGTTTTTACGTGATTTAGAAAGTGAGTACACTGGTTTACCTTATTATGCAGAAGTGCGATGGCTTTCGTGTTCTATGGTTCTCGATCGGTTTTGGAAACTCAAAGAAGAAATACGCCTTTTCATGGAAGTGAAAGAACAAGATGTCAGCTTATTATCCGACGTACCTTTTTTACAAGATCTTTCATTTATGGTAGACATCACAAAACACTTGTCGGACTTAAATACAAAATTGCAAGGACCACGTCAAGTTATAACAGATATGCATGATCATGTTAAAGCTTTCAAGTGTAAGATAATGCTGTGGAAAAACCAGTTAGCGGTGGATAATCTGTCACATTTTCCGACTTGCAAGGCGTATCAGGAAAGTACAAGTGGCCCAATATCATACAAAATGTATACAGAGAAAATGGGAAGCCTTCTGTCAGAATTTGAAAAGCGTTTTCAGGATTTTAAGTACCAAGAAAACAATTTTTCTTTATTTACTGGTCTTTTCACTATCGATATTGATAAAGTTCCCCCTCACTTGCAGATGGAAGTGATTGAGATTCAGTGTCAAACCCATTTAAAAGAAAAATTTGATAGTGTTGGTACATTCGAATTTTATAAGTACTTGCCTTTTCAATACCAAGAAATGAGAAAATTTGCCTGTAAAATCCTGTCAATGTTTGGAAGTACCTATAAGTGTGAACAATTATTTTCTTTGATGAAAGGAAACAAATCTCCCGCAAGATCGCGATTGACGGACGCACACTTGGACGCAGTTTTAAAAGTTATTTCCGCCGATAAATTCACGCCACAAATAGACAACTTAATTAAAGACAAAAGATGTCAAATATCTGGCAAAAGAAGTTAATGTTTGCAAGTTTTTGTAATGTCCTTTTTATTGGAAATTTAATAAATATACTTCTAATCTAACATAATAGTACTTTTTTTCGTTAAGATTTTCAGTAGTTTGTCTTCTTTAAGATTAGGTTTTGCGGCCCACCTAGTCTATGGTCTTCATGCTTTTGGCCAACCAGTGATTTTGAGTTTGACATGGCTGGTGTAGACTTTCCGCCTTATCAAGTCCTTGTCGGGTTCGTCGAAACAATTATTGGCACCGGCATCTTTACGCTTCTTTCTTGATTTGATGGGATTTGACACGATTCTCTTCACTGTAGTAAAAGGTATCTTAGTCAAATTACTAGTTTCACTGGCAGAAGCACTAGCATTAAATCCCCTGTTAAGTAAAGAACTATAAACAATTCTTACAATGTTCCCAGCAGTGAGAGATAAATGCTTTTTCTTCACCGGAACATTTGAAAAAGCTCTGTCAATGTTTTTCCACGGACGCCAGATAATGCTGTTTTATACGTATAATATAATATTTCGTAAAATGATATTGCAATACAACTGAACACTTCACGTGAGAAATAAAGACTGACATTTAATCTTTCAAAATTCCTGCCATGGGGGATTTCTAAACATTCAACATTATCTTACTTTAATTTTGCCTTACTAAGAAATCATTATAATCCGGCCCCGAAAATGAATACTGCATGGGAATTTACGGGTTTTTACAACCGCACTTGGCACCAATCTTATTGCAGTCATTAAAACTAACCAGAACCATTTTTCATGAAAGAGCTTTACAAACATCAACATCCTCAGTATACACGCTCAGTCGTGCTTGGGCAGGCGTAGCACGCATAATTAAAATGCATTCATTCGTCAAGCAGCTTGTACAAATAAAATGCTTTTGCAAAATTATCCTACAGACGCTCAAGCATACTTGTACAAAAAGCCTGATCATGCATGCTTGTCAAGCTTGCAGTTGCGTCTGTAGCCACCTTTTAGACATTAAATTAAAAAGCTGCCTCTGCTTAATAATAGGTATGCAATAGTTAAGTAGAAGGACTGTTAAAAACTAAGGTTAAACACTTGTCCATGCAGTCTGGTGTACTGATGTTATGATGTGGGAAACAAAACGGTCTGCGTATGTCCGATACATAAATAAGAAAAAACGTTTATCTCAACTGACGACCTGCTTGTCACCCAACTTGTTAATGAAACACATTTACTTTTGCATGTCGGTTAACATTAAAAGGATTTTTTAAGAATGCCTACTTTTTCTGTTTTACATTAATGATCTAGTTGATATTAAAATAACAGGAACGTTCGAGTTAGTCTGCGTATGACGCTACAATATTTTGGCACAATAGAGACGTGGCATAACTAACTATGGATATTAGTCTTGATTTGGCAAAAATTAAGCAGTGCAGTGGTGTGACTAACCGTCTTACGTGGAATATTTTAAAGACGGTAGTGATGTCATTTAAATGCAACTTGGATTGTATAGTTCTAAGTATAGTTGATGCAAAACAAAAACCGATGCACGTCATCAATCAGCTGATAATTGTAAATCCATAAGAAAACACGAGGAAATTAAATTTGGGCAAAAAGTATTAAAACTTGTGACAGTGGCAACCTTTTGTCATGGATAACAGGTTGTCATTATCTGCTGACGGTAGCTCTTTATGTGGAGGCACTGGTCCGTTATTTATACATTCGTCGTTGGTTTGCCTTGGGCGCCACCTGGTTTGATTGAAGTCCAAACCAGAAAAAATATACCGAATATCAGTTCTATTGGAAATCCATGCAATAAATAAAACTCAAATTTTCCCACACAAACAATAAATATTTTATTAAATAAAAAAGGCTTTCGGT
This sequence comes from Polydrusus tereticollis, assembly GCA_963920685.1. Classification (NCBI taxonomy): domain Eukaryota; kingdom Metazoa; phylum Arthropoda; class Insecta; order Coleoptera; family Curculionidae; genus Polydrusus; species Polydrusus tereticollis. The sequence continues at coordinate 25,472,795 of OY987328.1, forward strand.
TAATTGATAACAACAAAAGGGTTTCTTAGTTTTATATGTTGTAGGAAAATTCAAATTTAGTATTAACACAAAAAAAAATAATGACTGAAAAGACAGCCTTTCCGGACGCAAGGATTTAAAATAAAAAATGTATGTATAACCTCGGGGAAGATTCTAGAACCTTGTAATCTTTTTAATGATGTATGGTTATAAAAGTGTTAACTTTATCAAGATGGCTTTACATTTAAAAAAGGTTATTAATTAAATTAAATAAACGTACTTAAATTGATTTTTGAGTAATTGTAGTAATGACGTTATAATGAAACACAACGAAGTTGACTATCTTATCGAGAAAATCTGGGTGACTATACCAGCCTTCTGGCCATTTGGTGTAAACCAGAGCCTTAAAACATAATTTAAAAAAAAATATATATACCAGCCTGCTCGTTTCTGCTGAGGCAGCTTCTTCCGCTGGGCCTCCTGATGTGGCCGGGTGGAGTCTTAACTTGGGTTAAAAAGAAATTCAGTAGCACCCAACACCCATACGGCAGCTCGTAGGCCTAAAGTCCACCATGTGGTTCCTTAACCTTACATCTGGTGAAAACCCAATAACAACCCAAGCCCCTAAAAATACCCAAAAAAAAAAGAAAATTACCCACTGAATTCCCACAAAACAACAACCCAAAAGAACAAAAGGAATTAAAGGAGCTTACCTCTAAATGGGGAGTAAGACCTCGTGGTCTTTAAAAAAAAATGACCAAACGAAGACAGTCTCGACCTTCTTCTCTGAAGGTATTTTTCAGAAAGCGAGCTCAAAGGCCACGAGAACTCTAAAGAAACCCCCCCTTCTCCTTCAACAACCAGCTGACACAAAAGGTGTTGCCAATTTAACATAACCAACAAAAGAAAGGAAGAAGAAGAGAACAGAGACACACTACACATGATCAGAACGAAACAAGAGTCTGGGCTTTTACCAAAATATAATTTAAGTAATGAAACAAAGAAAATAATTCCAATCAACCTTGTTTTCACATAAAATTGCCAATAGTGAAAAATGGGCGTTATGAGATTTGACGGGAAACAGAAACGGAAATACATGGCCAACCTATCTGCGGCGCCTCGTGCCATCCATAGAATAGGAAGAGACAGATCAACCAACAGAAAGGCGAACGCACTACTTCTAATCCCACATATTTGATTAATTCCCTGTAAACAAAGATGACACAACTGAATAACCAATTTTTTGAACAAAATAATTATAAAATATGCACTTTGTGGAAATATGGATGTAAGAATTATAGGTAAGTTTAACATTCACCACAAAGTCAATAGTGGCAATTTTAAAATTGCTACTAACTTTATGCGATATTGAATTTACTACAAACTTAAAGTATTCTTTTTTGATACGAACCCACTTATAGCAAATATTTTGTTGATTTAAGCTTGTAAAAACTAATATAATTTGAATTTTATTGGCCGATAGTTGACAACACAACTGTAAACGGTGCGGTGGCGCCAGCTCGTTCGTTGGTTTAGTTTGACGTTTCATGCAAAACTAACCTTAATTGTTCGTGGTTCCGTGTAGCTGTGCGTCTATTTGTTAACAAAAACTCCAGATAGCATTAAAAAACTGTTCTATTAAGAGAAACAAAAGTGCACATACATAACTTTGACAACTTTAAGTTAGAAATTAAAAGACAGAGTACTGTTTGATGGTTGTCTTAACTCTTAAGGAAGCCTTTTCAAGAAAATATACTTCGGATGGTCAAAAGATGAACTGAGGCGGGGGCTTATGGAACTTTCGCGTGTAGTTTTCAAACAACTGGTATTTTTAAAAGAATATATTAAAGAAAAAAAAGCATTCTTGTGCCAATTCGTTTTCTTGGATGAAACATGGATTTTTCAAAATGGTACCATTGGTCGATTTTGGCAAGATGAAAATAAAAGAAGTGTTAGATCTACTAAAGTTGATGGTAAAAGGTATAATGCAGTAAACAAATATATAAACTATGGGAAATTTTTGTATATTTATCTCGTTGTTATGAAAAAAAAACTGTGTTCCCTCGGATATTTTGGTTACAAGCTGGCAACACTGTCGATAACTGACGTCACTCGAAGGGTATGACGTGCATCGGTTTTTGTTTTGCATCAACTATAACTCAGTTGTTAATGATCTCCACGGGAATACATTTTTGGGTACTTGTATTGACCGAACATTAAGATTTGAGGGTCATATAAAACATTTGATGTAAAAATTATCCTCAGGCTGCTATGCCCTTAGAATTACTTCTGTTGCGCTCGGCAGAAAAGTTGCAATAAACGCCTATCTTGCTTTGGTGGAATTCTACTTTGACGTATCAGCTTCTGGGGAGTTTGTTCAAAGCAACTGTTTACGAGTATTTTTCTCCTTCAAAAAGGAGCTGTCAGATCCGTTTGTGCGATTAGGATTTTTACATGGGCATGCATCCAAAGTATCAAAATTATACATACAAGGTGGCCATTTGAAAACGAAACAAACCAATTTTGGGCACCCCAGGTTATTTAAAAAAATCGCGCGGACCCGCCGATTTTTCATTTTGGAGGAAAACATTTTTCTTGGAATTTTCGCCCCCGAAAAGTCTAACGCCTAGCGGGGGCGCCAACTACCCCCAAAATTTTAAATGAAATATAATAGGCCCCCTTTTTTACCTGGCAATCTAACAGGCGAAATGTATCTGGAATTATTACAAAACGCCATTTATCCAGCGTTAGTAGAAATGATTATGAATGACGATCAGTACACGAAAAACCACTTAATATTCCAGCAAGACGGTGCGCCACCCCACTTTGCACTCACTGTTCATCACTATTTGGACCAAACGTTTCCAGGACAATGGATTGGAAGAAAAGGAAGTATTGAATGGCCCCACGTTCTCCGGATCTAAGCCCGTTAGATTTTTTTTTATGTGGCCACTTAAAAACTAAAATTTATGCCACCGAGCCAACACCTTTGGAGCACCTACAACAACGGATAATAATTTATGAATGTCATCAAATCACCCCACAGATGCTTCAAAATGTACGAGAGCATTGTGAACAATATCCTCTACTATTTCATGGAGGCCTAGGGGAACCATTTCCAGCATTTACTGGACTGACTTGTAAGAATTTGTTTTGTAATAAAAAAGGTAAAAACAACCTGTTTTTGTAGTTGTAGCAATTTTAAAATTGCCACTATTGACTTTGTGGTGAAGGTTAGACTTACCTATGATTCTTACAGCCATATTTCCACAAAGTGCATATTTTATAATTATTTTGTTCAAAAAAATGTTTATTCAGTTGTGTCATCTTTGTTTACAGGGAATTAGTCAAATATGTGGGGTTAGAGGTGGTGCGTTCGCCTTTCTGTTGGTTGATCTGTCTCTTCCTATTTTATAGATGGCACGAGGCGCCGCAGATAGGTTGGCCATGTATTTCCGTTTCTGTTTCCCTTCAAATCGCAGAACGCCCATTTTTAACTATCGGCAATTTTATGTAAAAACAAGGTGGATTGGAATTATTTTCTTTGTTTCATTACTTAATTTATATTTTGGTAAAAGCCCAGACTCTTGTTTCGTTCTGATTATGTGTAGTGAGTCCCTGTTCTCTTCTTCCTTTCTTTTGTTGGTTATGTTAAGTTGGCAACACCTTTTGTGTCAGCTGATTGTTGGAGGAGAAGGGGGGGGGGGGGTTTCTTTAGAGTTCTCGTGGCCTTTGAGCTTGCTTTCTGAAAAATACCTTCAGAGAAGAAGGTCGAGCCCGTCGCCGTTGAGCCATTTTTTTTAAAGACCACGAGGTCTCACCCCCCTTTTAGAGGTAAGCTCCTTTAATTCCTTTTGGTTTTTGGTTTGTTGTTTTGTGGGAATTCAGTTATTTGGTTATTTTTAGGGGCTTGGGTATATTTAAAAAGATTATAAGGTTCTAGAATCTTCCCCGAGGTTATACATCAAAATTTTATTTTAAATCCTTGCGTCCAGAAAGACTGTCTTTTCAGTCATTCTTTTTTTGGTTAATACTAAATTTGAATTTTTCTACAACATATAAAACTAACCAACCCTTTTGTTATCAATTATCCTGGACCCTTTTTTATTTAATAAAATATTTATTGTTTGTGTGGGAAAATTTGACTTTTATTTGTTGCATAGATTTCCAATAGCACTGATATTCGGTATATTTTTCCTGGTTTGGACTTCGATCAAACTAGGTTAGTTTAGTAGGCAAACCAATGACGAGGGGAAGGTGTAAGTATAAATAACGGACCACGACCTAGTGCCTCCACATAGAGCTACCGTCTGCAGATAGTGACAACCTGTTGTCCATGACGAAAGGTTGCCACAGTCACATAGTTTTGCTGAGCCACTGTATAGGCTAGATAGATAGTAGACATGTTAAACTCTGAGGTTATACTCTACATAAAAATATCTTTAAAACTCATAACTCGACCCCCCATTCCATTTAAAATTTTGTGGTTAGTTGTCGCACCCGCTAGGGGTTTGACTTTCAGGGGGCGAAAATGCTAAAAAAATGTTTCCCCCTATAATCAAAAATCGACGGGTCCGACCGTTTTTTTTTTTTAACCTGGGATGCCCAAAATTGGCTTTGTTTCGTTTTCAAATGGCCACCCTGTATAGAATTTCTGTATACAACACAGGTAAATCCCATTATATTTCCCTACCCTGCTCCACTTCAACTCACACAAAAACTACATATTTTTGAACAGTAAAAAGACATTAAGTCATTTGCCGTGGTCCCTAAGACAAATAACAAATGATATGAAACTCCGGAAAAATCTGAAAAGACTTCTGGTTGTGAGACCCTATTAAGATATACAGATATCTAACAGATCCTCGATTCTCTCCCCGGTGGACCTTAATGAGGTGCATATAGTTATAAAAGAGATAGCAGTAAAGAATTCTACAGGTGCCGATGGTATTGCCTGCTCACTGCTTGCTGGAGTCTTCTGTCAGTTTGAGCATGTCATGAGTTATTTAATAAATGAGTCATTTACAGAAGGTATATTCCTTCCCAAAATAAAATAGTCGAGTGTTATTTCTATACATAAAAAAGGTGATAATTGCAGGTATGAAAATTATAGGGTCGTCCCCGTGCTTTCAATATTTTCAAAAATATATGAAAACGCATTCTACACAAGACACACAACTTATTGAATAAATACAACTCATTGTTTTGTGGGCAGTATCGATTTAGAACAGGGCGATCAACGCAAGATGCGATCTTTAACAACAACACCGCCTGCCATTCTAATTTCAATCATTTCATTCAGACTTATAGCATAATATTTTATTGGTCCAACGAATTGCGCGCTTCTTGGTTTAAAGCTGACAAAAGCTTCGGCGCAAAGAAAACAATAACAAACAGTAGTAGCGTCCGAGACTCGAGGCGAGAAGCTGCTCCACGTGGTCAGGAAGCGAGATCCACGTTGGCTTTGTTTCGTTTTCAAATGGCCACCCTGTATAGAATTTCTGTATACAACACAGGTAAATCCCATTATATTTCCCTACCCTGCTCCACTTCAACTCACACAAAAACTACATATTTTTGGACAGTAAAAAGACATTAAGTCATTTGCCGTGGTCCCTAAGACAAATAACAAATTATATGAAACTCCGGAAAAATCTGAAAAGACTTCTGGTTGTGAGACCCTATTAAGATATACAGATATCTAACAGATCCTCGATTCTCTCCCCGGTGGACCTTGATGAGGTGCATATAGTTATAAAAGAGATAGCAGTAAAGAATTCTACAGGTGCCGATGGTATTGCCTGCTCACTGCTTGCTGGAGTCTTCTGTCAGTTTGAGCATGTCATGAGTTATTTAATAAATGAGTCATTTACAGAAGGTATATTCCTTCCCAAAATAAAATAGTCGAGTGTTATTTCTATACATAAAAAAGGTGATAATTGCAGGTATGAAAATTATAGGGTCGTCCCCGTGCTTTCAATATTTTCAAAAATATATGAAAACGCATTCTACACAAGACACACAACTTTATGAATAAATACAACTCATTGGTTTGTGGGCAGTATCGATTTAGAACAGGGCGATCAACGCAAGATGCGATCTTTAACAACAACACAGCCTGCCATTCTAATTTTAATCATTTCATTCAGACTTATAGCATAATATTTTATTGGTCCAACGAATTGCGCGCTTCTTGGTTTAAAGCTGACAGAAGCTTCGGCGCAAAGAAAACAATAACAAACAGTAGTAGCGTCCGAGACTCGAGGCGAGAAGCTGCTCCACGTGGTCAGGAAGCGAGATCCACGTGTGTTTCTAGCACAAGGTGTCACTCTAGTTCCATCAGAGTAAACCGATATTCCTCTAATGGATTCTCTTTCGGCCGAAAACGGCAATTACGTCATGTATATTTGGGTATGCAATCAGCTTGCATATCATTTAAAGGACTTCCGTACAAGAATTGCAGTTTCCCGGCGGCAGTGATTAATTATTATTCTGGCATCTTAGTAAAAGAAAGATGTTGTTTAGTTCTCAAAAATAATAATACAAAAGTGTGTTGATTCTATATTACAATATAAACAAGTGATTATTTACTCCAGAAACAAAGTAAAATAGACGTTTTCGTTCAGTTCCAAATTATGGTTAAAATAAAGATGTGTTGATTCGATTGTCTTATCTAAATGGAACTAAATCTCAAGGATATTTAAATTGACCTCAGTTGCAAGGTGTCTTACGTGTCAACATGAATATAATAACTTGTTACTGTGAAAATAATACAAGTTTAAATTGATGTAAACATCAAAAAGTTACCAAATCGTGGAATAAACAACGAAACATGTTAAAGTAATAATGTGTTGTATTAAATCAGGACATATTTCATGAAATATCCGTTTACTGTTGGAGATACAGGAATATGTGAAGGCAGCTCAGAACATCTCGCCCTATCAACTGGCTTGCTATTTGACTATACGAATGCTTTTGAAATGGTGGATCACTCAATACTATAATCCAGATTATATCGTTACGAAGTGAGGGGACAGTCTTATAATTTATACTCATACCTAAGTAATAGGCGGCGAGGGTAGTCCTGAGAGCGGGGAGTAAGGAGTACGCTACTGAAACTTTAAATGTAGATATCGGGGTCCCACTGGGAAGCGTCTTCTTTTTCTTGTATTTATAAATAATATCAGGGACAGTAAGGTAAATAAAGTGGAACGTCTCATAATGTTTACACACGATATATCTGCTATAGTAACTTCATTGGATGTGGATCATTTAAGTTATAAGGCTAGTGATTGTGCTTCGGATATGTAGTTCTTTAGTGGCGAAAGTAAGCTCTTACTAAATCAATCAAAGAGTGAGACGACGATGTTCTCTACAAGGGAATGTAACTTTAGCCTACTAAAAATACGATCGAAACTTGCCTGATGAAACAGGTGGACTGCACAAAGTTTTTGAGTTTGAAATTAGAGTTCCTACTATCGCGGAATAATAGTGTCAATGATATCTTGACAAAAATATCTTGTTGTTCATTTGTATTATTGCGTTTAAGATCATATGCTAATAGCCCAATACTTTCGTCCTATTATTCAAGCTTATGTTAACCCGACACTGTCGTATGGGACGGTATATTGGGGTAATAGCAAAAGGATCAATGAGATGTTAATATCACAGAAAAAAATAATAGGAACAATTATGTTTTAAAAAATGACGTACTTATGTCGTCAATTGTTTAAAGATCTTCAACATTCTTGCTGTAATATCAATATACATATTGCACAGCTTTTTTCATGTAAGCGATAATGTCCATACTGTCCAAAATGCTGATGATATGCTTCATTATTACTCATTAAGGAAGCTTCATACTCTCAGATTACCGCATCACCGACTGTTCTGCACGGCAGAGAGCAGTTACGTAATGCCTATATAACCTTCTGCCTAAGCGCATTCTCTTCAAGAATATTTTAATTGTACATTCTAGGTGTCTACTTAGTTTTACTTTATTATTTTTTGTATGGCGTGAGTATGTATGAGGTATAAAAGCCGCAGAGGGAGTGCACTGCACGGACGGGTGTGAATGTTGTGTAATTGTTATTCTATTTTAGAAACATTTGTTTTTTTCTGACAAAGCAAATATCATGAATAACTGATCGAATTGTAAATGGATAAATAAATAAATAAATAGGACATATCAGAAACTCTTGAAGAAACACTTCAATTAGGATCATTGTACAAAGTTAATGCTTTTTTAAAATGTATGCCTGCTGCAAGGAGAGCTTCAAGACATGCTCGTGTATACATAAGAGCTGCAAAAAGAATAAAACGACGACGTTGAGTATATTCCTTCTTTGCCAGTATGAATACCTTGCGCTGATTGCGAAACAGAATGATCTTTATGGCAAATATTAATTTTGCCATCCATCGTGCGTGATGAATTGGACCCAAGGATCGTCAATAGCTCGTGTTCTCTTTATGAATGAGGAGATTACCTGTTATGCCATGCTGGCATGGATCTTCTCAAGTTTTTCAATGTAATGATTTGGTTGTTAGGCGGGAATTAAAGATTTTGTCCAAAGTACCATTACTTCATCTATTAAGAGAAAGAACCAATAGATTTTGTGTATTAAGTATATAATCTTCTAAATTTAATGCAGAGCGCTTTAGGCCTTAGGCCATCATCAGTGCTTCCTAAACAGCGAGGAAAACCCCAATTTGTAGAGGTGTTTAATTCAGAATTTTTATTTATAGAAAATGTAATTTTTCTTCTTTCTTTTCATTTTTGTGTTTCACGTGGAAACGTGCTTGTGAATCGAAATTTGACGTTTTTTTTTTTTAAATTTAATGCTGTGTTTTGCAATTACCTTCGAGATAAGATCGGAGAAGAGTAGATCTAGATTCACGTGGTTCGAGATCTGTCAGCGATAACATCGAGCACGCAAAAATAAAAGAAATTTTTTGTTATAATATCCATAATACTATTTATATAAGACCCACACAAAAAGAGCTTATTACATAACCCATTTAAGCCTGTTTGCGTTATGTAATATACTATATTATCGTACTGAGTGATGTAATGAACTTATTACATTACTCATTTTTAATCAAACTATGATTTTTTTGTTCCGTCAGTCACTGTCGCTTTTTGTGTAATGTCACTGCATAAATATGAAAACCATTTTGAATACATAAAAAAATCATAAAAAACCAAAATTCTGGATCTTATATAAAATGTTGTATATCACACGTACGGTAAGGCTCATTACAGCACATACCGTACTAGTAATATAAATAACTATTTGGCAAAGTTTTAACTTTGTACTATGACATAAAGAGGATGCTCATTTACTCCAAATTCTTGAAAATTTCAAAAATATTTATGATATTTACATTTTACATTTAATAAAAACAATGTATACATCGTTTTTATTATATAAATTATTATGGAAAATCAAATGCCACCAACAGATGGTGGCAGATTACTTACCATAGCGTTATTAACAGCTGTTTGGTAAAATCATTTTTGTCTGTATGGCCAGAACGTATACCATCCGCATGCGGTCCCTATTAAAATATTTTTCAATACATATTGAAAGGTTGACGGCAACATTTTAAAATATTCTCTGAATAGACGGTTCTCAAAATTATAGACAGTAGGTACCTCCTGCATAATTTTAATTTTTTTCCAATATGATCTCATCGTCGTCATCGGATTCTAAATTCATGGACAATTGTATTCCCCCTATGTTGCAAATTGCTAAGGAGCAGCAACAGTAATGGATATTATCCACTTTAAAACTGCTTTTAATAATAAACTATGTAAAGAGAAAAAATCTTGCTTTAGTGCAAACAAATCAAAAAGTGAGGTTATTAAACCATCATCCCCCCCAACAAATTTCCAGTAGATCTGCAAGCTCTTTCCGAGAAATCGAAATAAAAAGATTTCACTCGATGGTTTCCCAGAGGTGGAAAATGAACGAGCTAAGATTTATTCCGCGGTCGCAAGAAGACATAAAAGAACGCCAGAGGAGCGGATCGAGGAAAAAGATCGTATTGCAGAACGCAGTAAAAGAGATTAAATCTGTATTGACATTGCATTGACATTGTTGACATTGTTGAGAATAAAAGAGCGGGTTATATAAAAATTTGGTAAAGGTATGGAAGATTAAATTTTAAATTTTAATTTAGAAGGAGTCTATGTAAAGGAATATAACTCCTGTTTCAAGTCCTTCCATGAAATCAAGTCTATTGGAATTTTTGGAAGATATGTCATGATGGATGATCCTTGAATTCGAGGAAGGGCTGGAAGTGTGATTAGAAGTCTTGAGATGTTGACCATTATGCGTGTCTTCAGAAGTCTACACGTACGACCAATATAGGTACTGTTGCATGAGTTGTAATTTAATTTGTAAATACCGCTCTTTGATAAATGGTCAATTCTATCTTTGGAGTTTACGATATGTGTTGCTAAACTATTTCTGGTTTTAAAGGAAACACACATTTATATTTGCTTCAACAACAATTTTTACCAACAACCCGACGGACTTGCCATAGGAAGTTGTTTATCTCCTTTTTTGGCGGATTATTTTATGGATTCTTTCGAAAATAATCACCTAACCACGGAAAACAATCCTGAGATCCTCCGATGGTACAGGTACGTAGACGATTGCTTATGTTTCTTGAATTGTAATAACGAAGGAGCCCTTGAATTACTCAATAAACTTAATACCATACACCATAATATATATTTCACACTTGAAATAGAAAGCAATAAAACAATCAATTTTTTAGACATTATCATATTGAAATCAACAAATAACTTACAATTTCAAATCTACAGAAAACCCACCCAAACAGACCATGTCATCCCTTACAATTCAAATCACCCTCAACAACATAAATTAGCATCTGTTCACTGTTATATAAATAGATTACTCAATATCCCCATGACAAAAGAAAACTACCAGAACGAGGTAAAAATATTAAAACAAATAGTTTTCAACGATAACTATGAACCAAATATGATAGGATCCTCGATTTCGAGAACAAAATGCAGAAGAATTTGGAAAGATATATATACCCGCTTCCCACTACATTGCTATATCTTACCTTGATCGAAACACCTCGAAACCACAAAATTAGTTTACAATCCTGTGTCGAAACGCTAATATTAAACAAATAGTTACACAATCTATCCCGAATCTTACTGTTTCCTTTAAAACCAGAAACAGTTTAGCAACACATTTCCATTTTTTAGATCCTCTTTTGCTTTTGGTCAACATCTCAAGACTACTAATCACACTTTCAGCCCTTCCTCGAATTCAAGGATCACCTATTACATAATTTAGGGTGGGCCGAAAATCAAGGAAAAAATTTTTTTTTGGAAATATAAATTGCGGTAGTGAAAAAAAGTTGTCTTAGATGAAATAAAAAGCAGAGAAAAAAATTGGATGATATTGACGAATATCTAGCCGCGCCCCTGGGGGTTGAAAGGTTTTTTTTTTAATTTTACTTTTTTCATTACGGACAGTAAAAAAACGTTTCGCTCTTTTGGCAAAAAAAAATTAGCCCTAAACATTACAGTTTAACCGCGACCCTATTACTTTAAAATTATTTATTCAGTATAAATAAGTAACATATACCTATTTTATTTTAGCTGTGCGATGTGCAGCTCTTCGCCTAGTTAAATATTCAATTTTTAATAATGACAGTTTTTTTAGTAGGATTTATATTTGAATATTTAACCAGCCCAGAACTCACCACGCGGAGTTGGCCGCACCTCGAGTTTCACCCTCGCACCCTTCCCTTCTTATATGCATTAGTTGAGATTTGCGCTGTAGTATTGCCCCTTATTTTCGAAACTTGGCAAGTCTGCTCTAGCTAGAAGCTTTGCCTTTATAAATTCGTCGCGAGATTGAGCGCCGCAGACTGTAGAAGAAGCCTCCGTTATTAACTTTACAGCCCTTTCAACTGCCTGGGTATGACAGGGGATTTTTTTTTAGTCGGAACTTCTTCGCGAATCATCAGCTGAAGATCATCGTTTGCAATATGCATCGTTAATGGAGGTTCTGTTATATTTTGAGTCCAGTCAATAAGATTAATGTAATCAGCAGCGTCAAAGTTTATCTTTGGTATTCTAAAAATTCTAATGCCACTTTTTGCTTTATTTAGTCTTGCCTTTAAAATTCTTTTCTCGGCAAGTTCTCTGATATGTGGCCGTTCATCTGCCAACATGGCTATCATCTATATATTTTCTGCATCACTGCATGGGCAAAGTACGCGTTACCTGTTATAACCTTATTAATAATTGCCTGAATATTGTCAGGAAAATGTCTAGAGGCCCGTATTGTGTCCCATAAGTGTCGTGCACCATATTGAACGGCTTTGATTTAATCTTAAACCACATAAGGTACATAAACTTTTAAGATGAATTTAACTATCAGAAGAAATGTATTCCGTTGGTTCCTCAGTGGAAATATACAGTCGTAGTATTCGATTCGCAGTAGTTAACCGTTAACCATCTTGTGTGACTCATTTTCCCAGGATTTCGGGAGGCAAGATTTTCTGAACAAGAACCACAATTTATTGATTGCGAAATTAAATCTAAATATTGAAAATCTTTTTTGTCTATTTCAGGCAAATCAACCTTCCGCTTTGCTGCTGGTATTTTCGTTTCCCTGCAACATTTGCAAATTAGGGGACTGAAACATTTGCAAGAACAAATATTAAATAATTTTTGCGCATCGGACTAGAATTTTTCCAGCTTTGCTGATAAAAAAAAAGTGTATCACGGTTTTTAATAGGTTTAATGATTTTTCTGTACTTGCCATAACATGCTAAAATCATTTCTACTATACGTTTATTAGTTAGGGTTGAAAGTGATGCACGTTGCCATATAATTTCAAGTTTTTGTGCCACAATGGTTGCAATTTCATTACTAAAAGGCTCCTTGCTTCCGTCACGTTTCAGTTCAAGACGAACATTTCGAAAACATTTAACAATCTGTTCATATGTGGGAAGAAAAAGCACATAGTCTGAACCAAGATCCTCTGCATTGCCAAACAAACAAAGTCTATTACAAACACGAGTATTTAAAGTTTTTTTAGGCATAATCACATAAATCACTATGTTTTTAGATAAGATTTAATAAAAAATAAACGACTAAATATTGCTCAGAAAATACGTCCAAACCAAATGAGCTTAGGTATTAAACTAATCCGCGCGTCGCACGTGCTCAGCGCTCAGTGGCGGGAAGCGCAGCGATAAAGCAAAATAAGATACAGGGGCGCGGCTAAACATTAATATTAAATGCGCAAAATTTTTATACGTAATGAGAGAATAATAATAAATATTTTTATGACTACCCCTCCCTTAAAATATATATGTACAAAATCATCTCCTTTTACCCCCCGCGGGGCGCGGCTGAACGTTAATAGAAAAATCATATTTTTTGTGTGCGTAATTTAGTAATTCTAAGACAACTTTTTTTTACTACTGCTCTTAGAAATTCCAAAAAAAATTTTTTCGACCCACCCTATTACATATCTTATAAAAAATTTCAATAGACTCGATTTTTACACAATCTATTTTTGATTTATTTATCTTTTTACAATTACATTTTCTATGAATAAAAATTTTCCATTAACCACCTAAACAAATTGGGTTTTTCCTCGCTTTTTAGGAAGCACTGATGATGGCCTAAGGTCGAAAGCGCTCTGCATTAAATTTGGAAGATTATACACTTAATACATAAAATCTACTGATTGTCTCTCCTAATTCAAAAAGTATACACAGCCCTACCCTATCAACTTCATCTAGTAGCAAATGCTCATCATTTCGAGCGCTCTTTATCTCTTGCAAGAATTTGTGAATACGCAAATGAGCTTGTATCACTGTTGGCACCTGATTTAGCAGCGAGAGCGGTTCCAGATCCCGAATACCTATAAGAAACACCTCATTTCTGTAGCGAGTTAAAGAGAAGCCATTCTGATTATTTTCCAGCCACACTTATTGTTTTTTACACTAAAACTTTTTAGCTTTGTTGATACTATTGTTCATCAGTTGCAGAGTCAATGGCTTGTACTGTGACGACGAACTTCAAATTTGCCCATTATAATACTGTAGGAGTGTATAATAAAATGGAATGGTGGTATCGTAAAAAAAAATGTTTTTGAACCTTACTAATAGATAGTGTATGTAGTATGCTTAATAATTATGAGATAAGTGGGTAAATTCTACATTTTTTATGTTTGTTGTACTACAGCTCAATAATTGAACGCTTTTCATTTGATACTGATTTTTCGTTTGTTAATCATTATAGTGCTATCATGTTGATTACTGGGGCAAATGTGTACCAATCACTGGGTCGACTCTGTCGATTACTAAAACATAAGGTTTAATGATTATATTAATTTTATTCAACAAAAATATTTTAGATATTTCTTCAGAGCCTTATAACACCTTACTCTAGTAGGTACTTCAGTCACCCAGGTAAATGCGTATACGCAAAGAGGCTGAAAATCCAGTTTTACAATTAATTCACAGTCATCGTTGTATCTTTCCCATTATTGGAAACTTGCAAAGTATAGAGATTATTAATCGGGAATAAAAAAATCGACTTTTTGAAATTTTATAGTTATGTAATTCCTTAAAACATAATATGCTTCTTATTTTAGGTTTCAATAACAATATTTATAAGAGTAAACATACAATTTAGCTGCAGGTGTTCTCGTTTCATAAGCGCAGTATATCAAATTAGCCGCGTTAAAGATATAGCAATGCGAATTTAAGTAGGTATAACGAAAGATTTCAAAATTGTTGCGCCTCAGCCGTTACCGAAAAGGTGCATCCTTTTTTTTTGCGAAATACATCTGCCTCATCAGATTGGCACAGGTGCAGATAGGATATAATTAAGCATACTATTCAGCGTCTAAATATTTAATTTGCTGTTTTATAAGGCATATAATTTTTAATAAAGTTTAAGAAGGCAGGGGTTTTCAATTGAACCAGAGTTAATATTGCTTTATAAACTATACCCGGCAGCACAAGAGTAATTTCTAAGTTCCTAAATAAATCTTCGGAAGTTTCTAAACGAACTTAGATAAATAGTAAATTTTTACGCCTTTATGTAAAACGCGGTCTAAAAAGTTTCCTTTTTAGTCCAGTTGTACGCATTATGGGGGGACATAGAAAATTACTGAAAATTTGGCAACTTGGGTAATTGGCTTTGCTCTATCGATCTAAAATATTTTCAACAACGCAGCGTTGCCGCTTATACAAAAAAGTAGCAACATATTTGATATTTTAAATGGAACACCCTGTATATAATTGCATTTTCCGCTTCATTATTGACTTCTCATTATTTTTGTATAATACGTTCCTATACCTATCTTTAGCGGTTTTCGAGAAATTAATTAATTTCCATATTTTTTGTTCAAAACATAGCTCTAATTAAATGTTAATTACTGCGGTATTTGGATTCATAGATAGCTGAAATTTTGGATGTAGTTTACCTTGTCCTGTGTATTAGTTATGCATAAAGAAATTTGTTCTGTGTTATACAGGATCGTTCAAAATTCGTCATTTTACCGCTTGATACAAAAATGGTGAAAAGTGCATTTTTTCAAATAAAACACCCTGTATATTATTAAATATCCTGCAAGAAAATTAATGTCTCTTCCAAATGATATATCATGTCCCTATACCTAAATAGTTAAGATGTCGAAATAAAAGTAAGTTTTTGTAAAAATCGGAATATTTTGGCATAGATAGCAATGAAATCCCAAGATGGAACATATATTTATGACTATTTCCTACATATACTGTAACTACAATGCGCTTTTCACTTGATTTTCGGTAAAAATCAGCCCTCGGTCGCGATTGAGCTGAAAATTGCACTCTTCTGGTTTTTCATTGTTGGTTACCTACGAGAATAACCGTCACTGTCACAACAAGTTGAAATTTCTGCTTTGACAATTTCGCGTCAATTTATCAAAATGATTCAGGAAATAGTCTAAAAAATATATTTCGTGCATTTAAAATGGCTTGATAATCATGCACTCAGATTTGTTGCCCTAAAGAAACAGCTTTCATGCATTTTTATTGTTATTTACCTTAAAAAGTGCCCTCCCTTCGGTCGGGCACTTTTTGGTAAATAACAATAAAAATGCATTCAAGCTGTTTCTAGGGCAACAAACCTTCATGCATGATTTTCAGCAATTTTACATGCACTTAACATATTACTATTAAAAATTTGACAGTTAGTGCATCAATAATAAAAAATTTGCTAGTTTCTAACTTTTAGTAAAGAAAGCGACCTAAAAAGAATTAAAATGGAGGGAAATAACTATTCAAATGAAATTTTGATGAAATTGTTTATTCTCCATGGACAATGTAACCAAATTATAGTAAGAACATGCAAAAGGTTCAACGAAATATTTCCCGATCGCCCACCCTTTTTTTACTATACATTTATGATCTTCTGGAAAAGACTAAAAATCCTATATACAACTTCGCCGATGACGGCACACTTGTTTCATCTGAGGTGACAGTTACCAAGTAGAATTTACAACTAAATAAACCCCAGGCGGCAGTCTTTTCTAAAAAAGTTAATGTTGAAGAACCCGATATAGTCAAGGCGGGACACTCGATTCCCTTGGCTTCCATTTATTGGGCGTCAATTTGAATAGTCATATGTCTTGGCATAGTCACGTTGCGGCCATTGCTAAGGCAGCCCGCAGAAGCTTGCAATACTTTTCCGAAGTAAGAACCTCTATACACCCCAACAACTTTTGATGCTCTATAAAGCCCAAGTACAAGTACAAGGTGTCCAGTTCAGGTTGTTTGTCAGATCATGGTTACCGATCAAGCGAATTGCTCTTCTTTGAATAGAATCTAAAAATCTCAGGGTATGTTTAGGAGCAGAGCCCCAAATATACGAACACTACAGGGTGTCCAGTTTTCGATGGTTTTACGGGGTATCTCCGTTATTAGTAAAGATAGAAGGATACGGTGTTCGCAGCACTGTGCTACTTTTTTCGTGAAACAAAATATGCCGCAATCAGAATTTTTCTAGTCCTCCTTGTTTTTGACAAACGGGATGATTTTGAAAATTTTACATTTTGTGACACCCCCCATATTTAGGTTACCCTGTAGTTTATCAAAGAGAAAACAAATGTTCTTTTTGTAGTTTTTGCGTAGAATCCAGTGACGTACGCAGATTCATTCTACGTTTAATAATTTCCGAGAAAAAATAACTTGCTTTTTTTAAATGGGTCACCCTATATATTTTTTAATATTATAATTTAGTTTATGACAAGCTTCTCAGAAATATATAATACCTTATTTTTATTTTTAATATTAAGCACAAAATTTACGTTTTATTAAAAAATATACATTTCTTGTTAGTAGGCCATGACGGGTATTTAAAAATACTATTACTGGCATGATGATTACTGCAGAAGAAATATATTTTGGACTCTTTAGTCTAATTAGCAGTTATATCTCAGTAAAAATAATAACAATGCATAAATCGAGTTGTGTTTTTACCACGTAAAAGATTAAAAACAAAAGCTAAAAAATTTATAGAACTTTCTCATAAATATTGCTCCAATTGTTCTCCATTATGCCTTAGACATGTTTCACACATTGTTGTTATTCGCATAAATGAATTTAAAATAATAAAAGGCCGCGTTTGTAACTTCCTAAATGCCCTTTCAGTGGCATTTCTTCAATCTGCAATTGTTTGGTATTGAATAGAATTAATTTTATTTTCAAGGTATCCCCACAAGATGAAATACAAAACCGACAAGTAGGGTGACTTTGGTGGCCATCTTACTATTAGTTCCAATCCAGTGGCCTGGGAAATTATTGCTTAAGTAGGCCCTGATGAAGCATTGTGAGCGGGTGCTCCATCTTGTTGCAGATGCAAGTTATTGAGACCCGCTAAGGGCACGTCTTCTATTATTCCCGGCACAAGGTTTCCCAGAATTTCCAAATATGTATTTGCCTAAGGCTGCTGCCTTCAAATATATTATAAATTATTTTACTTCCTGGTATAAAACATGAAACGTTAAAGCCAAACCTGCCTTGCCGTTGGAGTGGAAATATTACATGCTGATTTTCCTGAGACCAAAACCTCGTATTGCAATTAAATATACCAGCACTGGTAAAATGAGCCTCATCGGGCCATACAACGGTTTTTTCAAAATTATTTTTCCTGCTAATATATTGTAAATACCAATTACAGAACTCTATACGGCGCTGTGCACCACCAGGATGTAAGTTTTGTACTAGGTGGAATTTATATGGCTTAAAATTGTGTTTTTTTAGGATTGTTTAAACTCTTGATTTAACTACTGCGACCGAACCTTCAGCCGTTCTGTCAGAACCAATTGAATTTGTTTCAATTGAAGCTAAAAGATTTATTTCATTAGTCTTGCGGTTTTCCTTATTGTAGATTTTAGGCCGGGATTTAGAAAATGAAACGTGTTAAATAAATTTGATATAATCCTTAAAAAAATTCTTTTATCCGGTTGTCGTCTTTCGGGATATCTACGAGTAATTCAAGAAATTTAATAAATCTTCATAGCGATGCTACAAAAAGGCGTATATTTACCTATTGCCATCTGCATTTTCATTACAATGGACATAACAAACGAGCATATTTATCGTATTTTTCATTATTTTCAAAGATTACATCTTCTGCCATAATTAGGACAAACTGATTTTTTACTAGTAATTAGATATTTTAAAACAACTTAGAAAACCTGAATACTCTGACACAAACTAAAGAAGTTTTAATATGACATAAATGACTGTGTTTTTTTTTTTTTAAACGTAAATTTCGTGCCTAATATTAAAAATAAAAATAAGGTATTATATATTTCTGAGAAGCTTGTTATAAACTAAATAATAATATTAAAAAATATATAGGGTGACCCATTTAAAAAAAAGCAAGTTTATTTTTCTCGGAAACTATTGAACGTAGAAAAAATCTGAGTACGTCACTGGACAAACTACAAAAAGAACATTTGTTTTCTCTTCGATAAGCTACAGGGTAACCTAAATATAGGGGGGGGGGGGGATGTCCCAAAATGTAAAATCTTCAAAAACATCCCGTATACCAAAAACAAGGAGGACTAGAAAAATTCTGATTAGGGCATCTATTGTTTTACAAAAAAGTAGCACAGTGCTGCGAAAACCGTATCCTTCTATCTTTACTAATAACGGAGATACCCTGTAAAACCATCGAAAATTGGACACCCTGTACTGTTCGTATATTTGGGGCTCTGCTCCTAAACATACCCTGAGATTGTTAGATTCCATTCAAAGAAGAGCTATTCGCTTGATCGGTAACCATGATCTGACAAACAACCTGGAAAGCAGGTTGGCGACTGGGGCTTTACAAAAAAAGATGCTCCGAAGGAATTAGAAAAAAGTGCTAGAAGGATTGGTAATATATTTAATCATGTAACTAGGTTTACTGTAATATTTTAAAAACCGATTTGTATTGTTAAGTAGGTAGAAGATAATTACCTATATTTTAATTATGACATTCCTCATTGTTCCTAGTTCTTTTTTTTTGCATGTGGTTTTTCCACCAAGACGAGCATTCATTTGATTGAAAAAAAAAAGAAAGATAAGGGATGGAACGGATCAGGTCAAACGTACAGGATGATTTACACGATTTTTAGGTTACGCGCAAAAAATTCTAAGGTCAAAATCAAGGTCATACCTTTTCTCTTAAATGATTCCAATCTTTCAGTCAAGTAAATTAACGTTTCAATAAATCAAATAATTGCATGGCTACTCATCAGAATCTCGTCTTTCATGCCATTTACCTGTGAACCAGTTTACCTACATTTTTAATCTTGACGGCTTGCTTTAAAGTTTAATTTATTTCTACTGACATGAAGGTACTATAATTAGGACAACGCGAGGACTTTCCTTTTCTCGACACTGTTTAAAATATCTTACACACAATCGGGCGTTAAAGGATATTTTAACAATCTCATTTCTGGGCGTAAATCACATATTTAATGCTCGAGGGCCGTTTTAGCACCTTAAGACTATTGATGACTTTATTGCCCGGACGTATATTTTTAGCTATAGTCTTTATGGCAGAATCTGTATTCTTTAATTTCAAAGGAAATCAGAAATTAATGTAATTTTTAGCTTATTTATATTTAATAATTTTTTACAAGTAACATACAACAATACCTTGTTGATGAAGCTTTAAATCGATAAAGCGAAACGTTGGCAAGCATTTGTTAGTCTTCATGATTGATTCAGCGATAATGATTTTTTAGTTTTGGTCGTATTAACGTTAAAAACGCATGAATTAAAGTTTTACGCTACTCCACTGACACACACAATTATCAATCAGTTGTTCTTACAAGCGGCAAGCGACCTGTGTCACCAATTAAATTAACTAGAGTAACTAGGTTCACTTAGAAGTTCTGTTATTGATAAAGTTATCAGGACATCAATATACCCGCCCTTAATAATTAAAATAATGAATATTATAATAAATATACAAGGTGGTCCTTAAATACGCTGTTAAAAGTATAATAAGTACGTTAATAAAAACAAGGGCAAAAATGAGAAAAATCAAAATAAATCGCAAACTATTAAAAATAGGTATATGACATGAAGGTTGAAGAGTTTTATAAAACATATCAGAAAAATTAATAATATACAGGGTGTGCCATTTAAAAAAGTTGATATTTTCCAATTTAAATTAGTCGAAATGTATCAATTTATTTTGAACGCCCTGTAGGATCTTCGAATTTAGTGAGGGTGAAGACACCTTTTTAGACCTTTAATGTGTTAATTCTTGTAAATGTATGTATATTTAGCCGTATTTAACACTAAAACATTACCACGAGTGGCGTGCGCTTAGGCAATCGTTAGTTATTTATTCCGGTGTACCACAAGCTTCAATGAAATAACATAATTTTTCTATATTGGTTTCATAACACTCATACAAGAGCTATTTCGATATCATTTTCAGTATAGATAGACTTTTGATGAAACCGTTTTTTTATTTTTTAAAAGTTGGTAAAGATTCAATTACTAAAATGTTTAATTCTGTTGACGGCAAGTTGTGACCAATAAAATATCAGTTTTTAGTAATGACGTATGTAGTAAACACAGACATAGATAGTAGGGTGGGTCGAAAAAAATATTTTTTTGTTTTCGGAACGCTTTAGTGCGGAAAAGTTGCCTATTGTAATAAGAAGAAAAATAGCATAAAAAAAATTTAAATCGGTTAACGTCTTCCGTTCGCGCATCGTACTTAAATTTTATGAAAAATTGCAAAAATCACGATATTTTTGTAATTTATTTCTGTTAGGTAAAACTTTTAAAATAAACACGCTTTAGTTATTTCTGCTTGTTTTATGGTTTAAATGACCTAATTGAATTATACTCTGATTATACATCTATTTTTTTCCGTTCGCGTAACGTCCTTGAAAAAACAGAAATTTAACAATTTTTAACAATTTTTACAGTGCAACTCTTCGCTCGATTTGCTAGAACAAAACGACCCAGAACTCACCACGCGGAGGTGGTTGCACGACGAGTTCCACCCACACTCTTCCCAACCAACCATCCAATAATTGTGGGGTTTATTATGTACATATCTATACACATTTAAAGTCTGATTTTTTGGAGAAATAAGGTATAACCGATCTAGACTTCAGTGTTGCTCGGATATAGCCATCTCTAGAGTCATGTCCACATACTTTATTCGAGGCCTCTGTCACAATTTTGACACACCTCTCCACAGCTTGAGTGTGACAGGGAAACTGTAGTATTTCTCTGATGGGCGTAGGGTCGGCATTGATGAGTGATTTATTATCATCTTCACTTAGGTTTCGCAGCATTGGGGGAGAATAAGCCACACAAGAACTCCAGTTAATAATTTCAGTGTAATCGAAAACTTGAAACTTTATCTTCGGTGGTACGAAATTTCTAACAGTCTTCTTTTTTTGGATGATTTGTCTTGCTTTTAAGATCCTTCTGTAACCAAGCTTTCGAATATGTTCTCTTTCATCAACAGGCATTGCCAACAGAAGATTCTCTGGGTGCGCAAAGAATGCATTTCGTTAAATTACTGGATCGATAACTTGAAGTAATTCGTCGGATAAATTCCGCGATGTTTCGATTGCTTGAAACACATGCTTTGGTCCGTCAGTAAAATATTTGCTATTTTCTAGTCGGTGGATGACACCGTTCTTCCATCCAGTATTTGTTACAGTGCCATCACATCCTACTACTTCTAGTTTTTCTAGTGATGTTGATAGTTCAGACAAACGAGAAATGATGCTTTGGGTAATATTATTTGACGAACTCGAGGAAGGAGATACATGTCCAATATATGTTGATCCAGGTTCCTAAATAAGAGAATAGTGTTCTTCTTTCACATGCCTGCGAAATTGCTTGGCATTTTATTTTTCGACGAACATCGTATCATCTTTTCGTCCGTCAAAGAAAAGACCCCAACTTTCATCTGGAGGGTAGCGTAGGCAGGGACCACTTCTAGTTGAAAGCAGAGAGCAGTCAACCTATTTAAAGTAAGTTCTGGTTCATTTTGTTCTGACGAAACGAACGAAAAGTAGCACTGTAAAAATTGCTGAAAATTGTTAATTTCTGTTTTTTCAAGGACGTTACGCGATCGGAAAAAAATAGATGTATAATCGAAATTTAATTTATTTAGGTCATTTAAACCATAAAACAAGCAGAAATAACTAAAGCGTGTTTATTTTAAAAGTTTTACCCAACAGGAATAAATTACAAAAATATCGTTATTTTTGCAATTTTTCATAAAATGTAAGTACGATGCGCGAAAGGAAGACGTTAACCGATTTAATTTTTTTTTATGCCATTTTTATTCTTATTCCAATAGGCAACTTTTCCGCACTAAAGCGTTCCGAAAAAAAATTATTTAATTTTTTCGACCCACCCTAATAGATAGTATTACCAATATAAAATGTAGGCATAAAAATTCTCAAATTTGTAGATATGGCATATTTTTTTAACCAGACGAGTGAATTGCATTTCGCGATCCGATTTCAAAAACGTATAGTTGATGATATTTATTTTTCACCGTTCCGGAAATACGGGGGTTCCTAAACTGCCTTCATAAGTTTTGTCTTTTAAGTGTCTCACCCCTTTAATAAAATAAATATACCTTTTAAGCTGAAAACCCCAACTTTTTTACACTAACATAATGTCCCGTGGCCGAGCTGTTTACGCTATAATCAAATACGACAGATATCAAAAAGTGACAGATACGACGCCATTTAAAATTTTTTAAAATGGAAACTCATTCCTTGTTACGTAAGTCAATTGCATTTCGTGATCCGATTTCAAAAACGCATATTTGTTGATATTTATTTTCAACCGTTCCAGAAATACGGGGGTTCCTAAATTGCCTTCATTGATTTTGTCTTTTAAGTGTCTCACCCCTTTAATAAAATAAATAAACCGTTTAAGCTAAAAACCCCAATTTTTTCACACTAACATAATTTCCCGTGGCCGAGCTGTTTACGCCATAATCAAATACGACCGATATCAAAAGGTGACAGATACGACGCCATTTTAAATTTTTTAAAATGAAAACTCTCATTCCTAGTTACGTAAGTCAATTGCATTTCCAATCCGATTTCAAAAACGTATAGTGGTTGATATTTATTTTCAACCGTTCCAGAAATACGGGGGTTCCTAAATTGACTTATTACTTTGTTTGTCATTTTGACAGCTATCAAAAAACCGACTTATTCTCGATCCGATTGTGCCAGTTTTTTTTTCCCACCGCGAAAACCACTTTTAACACACAAATCGCCCAAACTCCGTCATTTTTTTATATTTCTTTTGGGGTTCCTGACCGCCCGCTCCACTTTTCCACCGACTTTCGCCTCTGTAACTTTTTCCGATGAGAAGCTGTCAAAAAAAATTCGCGCCAAAAATTGCGACTCTCCCATTCGGAATTTCGTCTCTTCGAATTGATAAATAAAAATTAGACACATTTTTCAATATACTTAATTTACGTTGACATAGGTTGCAAATCCCAAAATAAAAATTCGAAACTTTAAAAACAACATAATTTCGTAAAAGGAGGGGACGGATATCAAATTTTTACCCCCACCCCCAAAACGCCAAAATTGTCGTATTTCATTATAGCGTAATTAGAACACTTAAGAGACAAAATCGATAAAGGCAATTCAGGACCAATTGTATAGGTTGGGAATAACTCAAAAGTGGAGGTTAATCCAGTAGTCAAATGGATTGTATAACCAGAGGTTACCTCCGACCCTAGGTTTAACCCTCAACTCGTGGATTGGGATAAAAAGGATACAAATGGCGTATTTTTAACATAATTATGTTTGTTTTTGAACCTATCTTACCATTTGTACATATTGAATCTCGACTACTCAGGTGCGTAATTATAGTAACCCTATATGGATGTTTTCGATGTCGTTAATGATCTTCTCTCAAATGACAAAGATTTGGGGATTATTAACGTAGTTGAGAATGTGCTAAGACCTCGGGTCTTTAGGCCTCGTATTGAGAATATGGACTATAGACCATTTAAGAACATATGATTTTGACAAGAAGTATAACCTAAACTTGTCACTTTGCCCCCCAGCAAACATGGCCGTTGTCAAATATGTAATGGTAATTTCATGGCTTTGACATAAACTTTAACCTAAATTTGTCAAATTTGCCCCCCAGCGACGTCATCCTTAAATGGTCAATTGGATAGATCTAGAATTCATTGCAAGGTTTAAAATATCATAACTTTCTGTAGGAATGCTAATTCAAGTGATTGGCCAACGCCTGCAAAGAAAAATGTGCTACCAAATCACCAAAGGCATTAATGTCTTTGCAACTTACAAATCAAAAAATATTAAATAAAAAGAAAGTTGCAAAATAAGGTTACTTTTAAATGACATGAACATGACAATTGACAAATGAAATGTGAAAACAGAAAGCAATTTTGATATTCCCATCCCCGCAGCTTTATGGATTAACCCCATCTTATAATCAATTTTTTTGAGCCAGACATCAGTCTTTTGCTCTTGTTTTTTGTTGTAGATATCTGGTCGATAACAATTTTGAAAGGTCGTGATTTTGAATTTTGTATTTGATTTTTTTCTCATCTTCTTCTGTTTTGGTCTTACGTGCTTTTCTTATTCTCTTTAATACATATCTGTATTATTTATCAGGGGGGGAGCCAATCTTTAGGGAATTTGTGTTTCGAGTTTGGTAATGAGTGTATGTGTGTGTCTAAAATGAGTCGATTCGTGGATGTACTTGCTCGCGTATGGTATTTTTTAATAATTTTATCATAAAAAGTATTTAATTTGTCCATTCGTAAGTCCCTGTGCAGTTCATCTGTCGGTACATGTCTTTGAGCGTCCGTTATTATGCGTAAAACTCTATTTTGTAATATTTGTAATTTTTTCAGTCTCGTCTTGTTTACGGTGCACCACGTATAGGTACACCGTACGTAAGTACAGGTCTTATTATTGTCTTGTAGATCAACGTTTTCGTCTTGATGCTTATTTTGCTTCTTTTGTTTAATAACGAATAGATTGCACTTAATTGGCCTTGTGCCTTTGCAAGTCTCTCTGTCACGTTGTCGTTCCACGATAATTTTCTGTCAAACGTGAGGCCAAGATATTTAATCTTGTTCCTCCAATTAATTTGTGCATTGCCCACTCTTACTCTTGTTTGGGGTAGCTTTGTAATAGCTTTTGAAAAGTGAATTGCTTGGGTCTTACCATCATTTAGACAAAGTTTCCAAGAGTCCAACCATCTCTGAAGGAGATTGATATGGCGTTGCAGACAAAGTACTACAACCCAGGATAACTTCGAGGTTGCAGTAATCGCAGTATCATCAGCGAACAAATACAATTGGGTTCGCGGATCTCGCGGAATATCACTAGTATAAATATTGTATAGTAAAGAGGCCAGTGGCGACCCCTGTGGCACTCCCGCCTTAATGTTTCTGACGCTTGAAATTGTATTTTCTGATGATACCGCGAATGTCCTCTCCTCGAGGTATGAAATCAAAACTTTTACCAAATAATTGGGCATACCCAACCTTATCAACTTGAATATGAGACAATTATTCCAAACTTTATCGAATGCTTTAGAAACATCAAAGAAGACTGCTCCCGTTGATTTGCGGTCGTTAAATCCTCTCAGTATGTTAGTCGCTAGTCGCGTTGTTTGGCGCACCGTGCAATAGTCCAATAAACGGAACGCTTAAAAAGGAATTTTGGTTAGAAAGCTGCTTCTTTGGTGGAAGGTACATTTTAATGTTTAAAAAGACACTTCGGTATTATTTTGTATTCAACCCTTGCATAAGGGATGGAAAATTACTTTAAAATGTTTTTTTGACCCGTAGCTTTAAAATAAAAAACACTAGAAAAAAAAGTTTTAGACAAAAGTTATAGAGCATTTAAATCTGAATAAAAACGTTTATGATCATTTTTACGATATCTCTAATAGTTGTGGCCTTAGAATCATGTGAACTTTGAGGGTTGGTCGGCGTCTTCGAAATTTCACAAACGCATTAAATTTTCAACTTGGCAACACTGCCCATCGTCTGGCTGAGACTCTATACGGGTGTCTGAAAGAAAAGTTTTTTGGTAGGTACGTTAATTTATTAGAGTATGTTATTTTTGCACTGTTTTGAGGTTTTTATGAGTGAAACATTTTTGTGAAATATTGTTTGAATAACCCTGGGAAAAGTATGTATGAAACCAAGCCAAAAATTTTGAATGGTTTATAATTATTTTATATAATATATATGATATTTTTATTGAGGGTGTATCTTGAATAATAATATTGCCCATTGTTAGTCAACTGTAAAAATATTAAGGTTAAACGATTTTTGTACGTTAAAAGAGTAAAGCAAAAAATCAGTTTTAAACAGTTTTTTTAGAGCAACTTTTTGGGTGCCAATAATTGATGGTGTGCCAATTTAATATACACTCCTATAATAGGTATTACCTATATGAAAAATAGTATGAAGTACCTACTTAATAACTGTGCAGTGAAATTTATGACTTACTCAGATTTTGATCTCTTCTCTTACATTGTCTTTCTAAAGTAAAGCAATATTTTTTGTTTTTAAAATTTTCGAAATGAAAACTACCCTATGTGCTGTTCCGAGGTATTGGCTATCTACTAACCAAATTTCACATACACCTAAAATATAGATATAAATGTTATTTGCGCACCCTGTATCCGCAAAAAATCATTCGGCATCTAAAAACCCGATAAATACTGCACTAGACGCTGCAACTCTTTTCCAAAGACGACAGTGATGCTATATCCATATTTAGGTCCCATTTATTAAAGACCTGACCAAAAATTGTTTTTGAAATTTGCGAACCTCTTATGGCTTTTAGATTTATAGATTAGAAAAAAGTAGTAATAACCTTTTTTGTGTGAATTTTAATGCTCTACAACATTTGGGAAAAACTTTTTTTCATATTATTTTTCATTTAAAAGTTATAACCCAAAAATATATTTTCAACCCCAATTGAAGGGGTTTTTAGCTCTCGTGCAAGGACTGGACACAAAATAACACTGAAGTGTCTTTTCAAACATTAAAATGTACCTTCAATCGAAAAAGCAGCTTTCTAACTAAAATTCCTTTTTAAGCGTTCCGTTTATTGGACTAGCAATGAGCAGCTCGAAATCCAAACTGCTCCGGTGGTAAAATATTGTTGTCCAATACAAAATCGGTTATCCGATTTAGTATTAGTTTTTCAACAATCTTGCCAAGACACGATAATAAACTTATCGGTCTGTAGCTGACTGCTAACGTTAAATCTTTACCTGTCTTTGGAATTAGTACCACTTTGGCTTTTTTTCAAGTATCGGGGAAGTAACCTTCTTTGAGTATAGCCTGGGCTATGTTTACTACATCCAAAACTGTATTTTCTGGCAAAATCTTCAAAGCTACGTTTCTAATACCGTCAAAACCGGGCGCTTTTTTTGCTTTAATATAATGTAAAGCAGACCGCAGATGTCACTTGCGGAATGTTACCTTCGCGATGATGCATGGTTCTGTATACACTTGAATGGTCCTGGCGATTCGTGCATCTCTTTCCAAATCGTTACTGGGAAATTCACTGAATTGTTCGCAGAGACTGTCTGCAAACAATTCGGTCTTTTCCTATAGATTTGTAAGTATCTGGCCTGTATTTGGATCTTTGATGAAGGACATAGGTTAACCCCATCCTATACAATTGCAACAAAAACCTACATTAGATTAACTTTAGGTTTAATTTGAGGGTAAATCTTCATATTAATTATATAGTTAATTCCAACCTATACAATTGGGCCGAAACGGCTGAAAATAAATGTCAACAACTATATGTTTTTGAAATTAGATCGCGAAATGCAATTCACTCGTGTGGTTATTATTGAGGGTTGCCATTTAAAAAAAATATCTGTCATATGTGTGAACCTATATCTTTTTAGGTAAAACTAGGTTCTCGTAATAAAAAATTAGAAACGTAATTAACCATGTTTATTTTCCACTTCGCAGCATGTTTAATCTTAAATCTTAAAACTGTCTTTGGTCCTTCAATTTGTCATCTTATTTCTTTTTCCCACATGAATTTCATGTTCACCAGGTATAAACCATTCCACATGTTTACTTTTCCCTAAAATGTGATTTTTCATTTTATTGCTTGTCTCTCGATTTATTTTTCTAAAATGATCTTTAATTGCGAAATTATTGCCATTGTTGTCTGGTTTTTCACCTATGGCCAGAAACCCAGACCGCATTAATTAATTTAAAACTATTAAGGCGCCAAAATAAAAGGTCAAAAAATAAAAACACGCAGGATTTCCACGAACAAGAAACAATATAAATAAAAAAAGACAAACCGCATATATCGGAGTCATGGAACCCGGCAATTTTAGGAATGGGTACGAAGTATCGATATTTATTCTATAGGATTTCAGTTAGATTATATTATAGCAATAAAAAAATACTTTTTTATACTATCTGCTCCTGTACCTAACAGTGTATAAACCCATTTTGTTTGTCTCGGTTTTTTGAAGACTTACTCACAAAATCAAAATATTATTAATGCTAGCTTATTGACACCACTCCTTTATATGTATATTAGATTTCACAAACTTATTTTAATGAGTGAATCCTAGACCAATTTTTTTAAAGGTATTCAACTGGCTCCTTTAAGTAAATTTTCAAAAATTGTTAAGTCCTTTACGCCTACAATTTACTGGACCCTACTACAACTAACACTGGTTCATCTTCATTGGTAGTTGGAGGATATACTTTTGCTATAAACATGACAACAGGGCATCAAACAGGCACCGTCTTTTCACTCGTCAGCTGTTTTTATGACAGTTTTCGTTTGTTATAATGAAAAAAGTGTATATAATGAGTTCTATAAGTGATATTTTAGTGGAAATGGGCAACATTTTAGGGAAAAACTATAAGGTGCTTGCATAAAAATTAAAATGGGAAAATAACACTAAAAAACATAGGACAGCAATGTAACAAAACATACATTTCACAAAAACAAACTGTTTAATTCTGTCCCTGAAAAAAAGCAATTGAAAATGCCACGAAATTAAAAATACGTCACGCGGCCGTGAACGCGCTCTGGCGTCAACTGTTACGAATTTTTACCGCGGTTGACGACAGACTATGCATTTTAGCGGGTTCTAAGGTAATTAGATGCTTGCTTCCTTTACTTCTGGTTTATCTTTAATAAAAATATTGTATTACCTAACAAATGGTTGCCAACGTTTCGCTTTAATGGTTGATAGCTTCTTTAGGGCTTGCATTTAAAAACGAGGATAAGCCAATTTGACATTAAAATCCATAAAAATCTCATTCTTCAAGACGGAAATAAACAAACATTAGGGTGAGTGTAATTTTCCAAAAACTTAGAAACGTTTAAAAACTATAAAAAAAAACCACAAAACAAAACAAGCACTATCAATTAACGTTATTCGTTTAATCGTCAATGCAAATATTCCAGACTTCGTGACAAGTGACGTCACGCTGCTTCCCGAGCTTTAAACTTGTTTGAAATTATTTGCCCACGCGTGGAACTTTAATAATTATTAATGAACTAATTAATGATATTTAAGGCGTCATATCTTGCATATCGTGTTTTTTAATGTAATTAAGCATATTTATGCAATATAATAAAAATGTGCAAGTTCCCTATTAGAGATTTCGGATTCGTGATTAGCGACCTCATTCGCTGTATCCAGTTTTCCGAATAATTACCGAATGAGATCCCGTACCGTATCCATTTTCTCGATGTGTCGCGCTTTTACCGGTAAAAACTAAGAAATAAACAAAAATCAGACAAAAATTCACATCACTTGCAAAAAACACAATCTGACAACCGGCAACAACTAAATATCAAATTACCCTGGCCCTGGGCACACAGAATCTGTGCCAACAGAAACAGAAAAAGAGCGAATTTTAGATACAATTATTTAGAGAAAGAGATACTTAATTACGCGGCGGTTTATTGGCGGCACATTTGAGTAAAACAATCGAACGGCAATTGACAAAACGGCAACAGGGGATTTATTTTATTAGGGACATTACGGATATTATACTAGCGGAACGTTAATTGAATGGATACTTTACAAATCAATGGGGTGATCTCTAAAATTTACCTAAATTAATTATTAAACTAATGCTTACGTGTTTTGGTGAAAATTATGTGTTTTTGAGTTTTTTTGGGTTTCCCTAGGGGGGCACGTGCTCATGTTCTTATATAGGAGCCGCCACTGATAGCACTGTACATTTCCAAGGCATTTGATCAAGTAGGGCATGGAGGGCTTCTAACTAAAGTGAGAGCATACGGAATGCCGGTTCAGTTTTGTTCATGGCTGTCAAGCTTTCTTAAAGACCGTTCTCTGCGATGGACGGATTTCCTTCAGAAACATTTAACATTAATGCCCGAGTCCATCAAGGTTCTATATTGTCTCCCACCATCTTTCTACTAAACATTAGCGATTTTTTGAAAAAAAAACTAAGAATGCATAGCTTTGCTTTTTTGCTGACGACAGCACGCTTACTTCGTCTTTTACTTTAGATGTTCGAACATCGACTGCCAATGCACATTTTGCACATCTTTATAGTCAGCAACAATTCTCACATCTCAACAAAGGCCTGGAAGAAATTAAGTCTTGGAGTGACAGTGATCAAGTAGAATTTAACGCGAAAAAAAACCCAGGCGGCAGCTTTTTTTAAGTTAATGCTAAAGAACCAGATATAATCATAGCGGGACACTCGATTCCATTGGCTTCATCAATTTATTTATTGGGCGTCAATTTGAATAGTCATATGTCTTGGCATAGTCACGTTGCGGCCATAGCTAAGGCAGGCTTGCAGAAGCGTAGGATGCTTTACAGAACTAAAAACCTTCTATTTACTTTAATACTTATGTACGTACGAACTCGTCGGATATGTTAATTCGCACACCTCGTATTCTCGGATATCGTTGTCGCTGTTGAAATGCACCGTCATATGCGCGTCATCCGATCGTTTACAGCCGAAACTTCAACATCGTCCCTAATAAAACTCAGCGGCGGTATGGAAATTTGGCCTTGGGCTATCCAATCAGAGTGCTCTAATTTCTTGAGAATCGTAATGTACTTGTTCGCGCCGGGTTTTAATGGTTTACCATATAAAAATAGTTCATTCAGGAATAATTTTGTCAATTTAAGAAAACACTCCCAAAATAGTTTCACTAGGTCTTATGGATGAGATGCAAATTAAAGTGCAAAATGCAACAGTAATTTTCGATTTACATTGTTAAAAATTTTTAAAATACACGTTAATTAATTTTTTGCGTTTCAAGCAGTTTGGTAAGTAAATACCGTTTTATTGTATTAAGTTCGAGAGTAGATATTTGCAAAACATAAAAATTGTTGCTTTCTATAATAACTTTAAAAAAAAATGTCGTTTACTTTTGACTGGATTGGTATGCAGCACTGCCTGGTTCTAACATCCCAAACCGCCACTGTCTGCAGCCCACCCGTATGTGGTTCAGCTTAATGTTTCTTAAATGACACTGTTCATAAATTCTTTCATTTGTAGCAATTGTAGAACGTCATCACTCTGGTCACGGTGTTCGTATTTCCCAACGAGTATAACCTCCAAAGATTTAAGACCAACATGAGCCGCGATCTGAAGATATAAGCTCGTATCTTAACGTTTATGACTCAAACTGTGGATTATAGCGTTACTAGCGAGTATCCGGCATGCATTGCAATGCCACTCATCCCGTTGCTCGACTGTTTCAGACGAACAGGCTTAAGCATTGAGTACTCGAGCCTGGAGCGGTTTCAATTTCTTTGCGGTTAGTTCAGGTTAGTTGCCAACCTTCACGGGCGTGCACACAACAACTCACCAAAGTTTCATGGTAACCGGATGAATGGTATAGGAACGCATACGGTATAAAGAAAGAAATAAACAAACATTAATTATTATATACTTAATGCAAAGCAAAAACCAATGCACGTCATACCCTTCGAGTGACGTCAGTTATCGACAGTGTTGTCAGCTTGTAACCAAAATATCCGAGTGAGGGAATTACACGGGGCGTTGTCTATTACAATCACATATAACTTTGCTAAATTTTTCAATAATTGATTTCCGAACCATTGTAAAAAATTTTGCTGATTAATTTCTCCACTCAGCTAAAAATTAGTAAAATACATATAAAATATATAGACCTTAACACACTCTTTAAATTTACTTCTCTAACTGCTGTCGACGGTAATTGTTGTTAAGTTCTTCCTGAAAATAGCTTATTAAAGAAGCTATAGGCTCTTTGCACCGGCTATTTAAATGCTTCGGCATTTTTCACAAATATTAAACCACGTAATCGACAGAGATATGTATGTTTGTTGTTCTTAAAAGAACAGTTTTTTAATGCTACCTATAAAAAGATCTGGAGTTTTTGTTAAAAAATAGACGGCACGGGAACACAGAAGCACAAAACAATTAAGGTTAGTTTTCCATGAAACGTCAAAAAAAGCCAACGAACGAGCTGACGCCACCGCACAGTTTACAGTTGTATTGCCAACTATCGGCCAATAAAATTCAAATTATATTAATTATTACAAGCTTAAATATACAAAATATTTGCTATAAGTGGGTTCTTATCAAAGAAGAATACTTTAAGTTTGTAGTTAATTTAATATCGCATAAAATTTTAATAGTTTTTGCCCAAATTTAATTTCCTTGTGTTTTCTGGCGGATTTACAATTATCAGCTGATTGATCACGTGCATCAGTTTTTGTTCTGTATCAACCATATAATATATAGATATAGCATAACTTATTCAAAATTAAATATTTAATGCCTGCATTAATGGCCGTAGGAAAACAAGTTTAATTCAAGATGGATTTTATAAAACTTACGACACCACATTTTTTCTCTCTTAGAAAAACAGTTCACCATTAAAACGTTTTTCTTACGTGCTGTTTATTTAAATAGGGACATGTCACGCTCGATATCGAAATTTACAAAAGCTTAATTTGCCATTCCTACCAATGTCTGACCGTTGACGCTCGAGTGAAACGTTTTCTGTGTATGACGTCAGATCGACAGATGTGAACAGACCATCCGCGGAAGTCTCATGGACTTTTTTGGGTATCATTAGCTTAATTGTAAATATTTTTTAATACCTGGCGTCCGTAATCCAGCGGTTTAATTTACGAATTTCGAGGATGAACAATTGGACATTTGTGTCTCATCTCCCAAAAAGTAAAGAGAACAAGTAGAAAATTAATATAATACCAATAGATAGTAATGTAAAGTTCTTTTCACGAAAAATGGTTCTGATTTAATGACTGCAATAAAATGGATGCTAAGTGTGTCGTAAATACCCTTAAATTAACAGTATTTTTTGTCGAGGCCTCATAATAAAAGATGAGGATAGCGAGAGCCAAACAGAACTAGATGAAGAATAACATTATTATACATACAAATACATAAAAGTAGGTAATAATTAAAAATGTATATTATTTGGGTATTTTCATTTGACTAAATCAATTTATTATTATTATAGAGTACCGAGTATACGAGTATCATTACTTGTATTCTGTAGGCCGCCCTTTCCTGCACCTTTATGGTTTGCTTATCTATTGCCGGAGGATTGAGATCGACCCTTTACTTTTATTGCAGTCATTAAATCAAAACCATTTTTCGTGAAAAGAACTTTACCAGGGCAGTATAAAATTTTCGGATCCCAC
Source organism: Polydrusus tereticollis (assembly GCA_963920685.1). Taxonomy (NCBI): domain Eukaryota; kingdom Metazoa; phylum Arthropoda; class Insecta; order Coleoptera; family Curculionidae; genus Polydrusus; species Polydrusus tereticollis. Next base: position 25,507,061 of record OY987328.1, read on the forward strand.
TAACCGATTTTTAAAACATGATTGAACCTTACAGGAATCCCCTGCCAAAGAATTGGCATTTAAGGACATTTTTAATTGCGCATTCTTGGCATACAAATTGAATATTCTTATAGTAGATACGGCGTCAACCTCTAGAAATTTAATTCAAATAAATAGTCAAGCTCAAAGTGGAGTTGCAACTATGGGAGAAAGAGAAAGGCAAAGTCTTCTTCTACAAGTTTATTAAAAATGTTGTTCTGTTTTAATTTTTATAGGTCTCTAAATGTTTTAAACGTACGAACATTCATTATCAGGAGATAGAAAAAAGGTTTGTTGCTGTTGGCATTAGCAAGAGAGAAAAAGGTTGGTGGTATATAACTTTCATGGAGCTTTGGCAATAGGTCAAATGATATAATATGTGAACAGTTATGGAAATACTGAATGGATGTGTGGAAGAATAATTTAAATTTGTTTAATAAGAATAGTCATGATGAAATGATTGAGAGGAGGACGGAAAAACATTATATGAAGGGTACAGGGGAAAAACCGGCTAAGTCAAAATTTATAGTTTTGAGATAAAGCAATTTTAAAGTTCAAAACCCTACAAAAACTAAAGTATTTGGATTCACGAAATTATCTTTCTACCAATATATTTTCTAACTATCTCAGATCTTTGGGTCATAAACTAAAAGGATTTTAAAAAAAATGTTGATAAAAAAATCAACCATTTATTGATAATTGGTCATGACTTTTTCCCCTGAATTTAAAGAATTTTGTATTTTGAAATATGTTTATTTCACTAGTTAACAAACAGTTGGCTACATAAATAATAAGACATATTGAAAACTGAACTGAAAAATAATCTTCACCTAAAATGAAAAAAATAATAGTTAGTGTAAGAAAAGAAACAAGATTTTTGTTGTTTGCCTTGAAACTTTCTTTATAGGCAAGAAGTCCCCCATTTTTCCAATTACTTATGCATCAGTGAGGTGAAATAATCCTGAGCTTGTTTTCCACAGAATTTTTTCAAAGTCTGCAAATTGGCAAATTTTTCCGCCGAAATTGGTAGTGGGCCTGGAGCGAATAAAAAAAATTTAATAGTCAAACTAACAGTATAAAATATGAGTATAAGTTTACCTGAGTAAGATTTTTCGGGAAGAAAAAATTGGCTGTTTCTCTCCAAATTTTTGAGAACGATAGGTTTTCTATCCATCACAACTGCAGTGGTCCATGTCCCATTATATGACTCTCTATACCTGATTAACCTAGGGTGTTCTTTGGAAACTTCCAACTGCCTAATTGGCTGGATTGGAAAGCTAGCTTTTTTCTTGTAGAATTTATTTAAGTGTTCGGTCCACTTTTGAAAAATGTGTTGATTGTCTTCTGAAAGATGTTTCACTACAAAGGGCGAAGGTTTTTTTCTGGAAGATTGGATGAGGTCACATAATTCCTTTACTGTTTCAACTCTGGCTTTCTGATTGATGATGCCCATATTCTTATCATTTTCCATATACGAATGGCCCCTAATAGGGAAAGTAACTCGAATAGAATCTAATCTTTTTTGTTGATGAAGTAGATTATGCAAGAAGCGGAAAAAGGTGTAATTCTTGTTTTGTCCTCCGCAGGAGTCACAAAACAAATCCAATTCTTTGACATTTAAATCGAGGTAATTATACACAAAATGATTCACTAGAGAAGAAACATCATCACTGCCCTTTTTGGCAATGGTTTCTGGGTATACATAAAATACACTTCTTGAGTCAGAGAGAACGTGTACATTGAACATATAAATCGACAACTGCCGTTTGTAGTATACATCATTAGTTGGAATTTTGGGGATAGGAAAATTTTTACCAAAGTCTATACAGATTGACTCCTTTACGTTTGATTTACGACTTGAAAGCTTTGATTGCTTTTTAATTGAATAAAATGCTTTTGCTTTAAATAAATGCAGGTCATTTAATGTGGTCAGTTGTTTTATTTCAGCTGTTATGTCTTCCTTAGATCGGTTGCTTTCATTTTGTTTCTCATGCTCGAGACATTTTGTTTTAGCTAGGTACTCGTCACAAGTGCTGCAAGTATCTGTTCTTGGGTAACCAAATGCTATATTAAAATCTGTAGTGAAAATGGTCCTATAGGTTTCGTATGATACCACGCTGCCAGGATGCATCGTTTTAAACATTTCCCACATTTTTTTTATGTTGAGCTCTTCAGGCAAATAGTTTTTCTGAGAGTCTTTGGTACTATAATGACTGCCTCGGCGTTTAAATGATGATATATGCTCTTTAATTTTATTACGAGTATCATCAGACAGTTTTAATGGTATTTTTGAATGTTTTCCTCTTTTATCGGTTGGAGGCATGCCAGTATTTTTTAAAGATGTGAGTAAATACTCAATTCTACGTCTTGTGATGCCATGTAAAGCTATAAACCCATCTCGACAAACCTCTAATTTAGCACATTTAGTCCACATAAATAGGAGTTTTGTTTATCAGTAGAATCTAAAAGATTGAAACTCGTTATAATATTTTGCTTACTCTCCACAGGAATCTTTTAGGAGCACTGTAAACGTTTGCAATCGCATTCTCTACCAATTTCATGGCTTTGCAGCTTCATTTTTTTATTCACATGTGTTAATCTTCCATGTTTTGGTCTCTTTTTGGTAGGAAACTCCATCTGCACACCCTCACAATCACTTAAGTCACTTTCAATGGTAGAACAATGTTGCTAACACTGTTTACTAATGAGAAACCTGAAGAACACTGGACAAATCGACACGAAAACATTTATTAAATTGGCGACCACAACGCTACCAAACAGACACGTTAAAACGTGACTTAGCCCGTTTTTGCTCGGTACCGCGCTGACTTAACACGTTATTCCCCTGTACGGAATATTTTTATTATTTAATATCTCCCGACTTGTCTTATTCTTGCCGTGTGAAGTATTGTAAGAACAAAATTTCACATATTTTCTATGGAATGACATTAATATCTCAATTTCGCTAAAAATTGACTTAGCCCGTTTTTCCCCTGTACCCTTCATATACTCTGTTGCTTAATGCGAGAGAGTAACAAAATCTAAATTTGCAATGCAGGGTGGACAACTTAAAGGTTGCAGTGTAAATTTCAGGTAAATTGCAATGATAGTTTTTAAAAATTCCGTATTTTAGATATTTAAGACCTACACACCCCGAATCGGTCCTAATATGCATAGAATAGAAAGACGAGTTTGGTAAATGAAAATAAGGTAACAGCGGAGATACTACAGGTAGTTTATTAGAATAGTAAATAATAAGAACTATCGTCGTTGGGGTCCAGAGAAATATTAAGGGGCACTACAGTGTTTTCTAGCATGTTATCAGCTTTCCACATTCTTTCTTCTATTTCAATCACATGTTCGACGCACTTACTCCATTTTTCACAATCCACTGTCTTTATTCCCTCTTGCAAGAGGTTTTCAACGTCTCTCATTTTAAAAGTGGTATTATGCCTTGCTACAAACGCTTTTACTTGCGCCCACACCAATTCTATGAGGTTTAATTCACAGTGATATGGCGGAAGGCGAAGTACCATTATATTTAGTTTTGAAGCGATTTCGTCGACAACAAATTTCGTAGAAAGAGGTTTATTTAGCTTCACAATATCCTTTTTAAGCATATCTTTATGAAATGGCTTCTAATTTACAGTAAGCCAATGAATGATGTCATTTTTTTTCCAAGAAGACGTTGGTATTTTTTCGGATTTTTTTTTGAGTGGTAGCTGGCATTTTCCATGATTATAACAGACCCAAGAGAAATTAGATCTAGCATTTGCCGGAAGTATTCTTCAAACTTCAAAGACATCATAGCGTTCATGTTTTTATGACAGTCTCCAGTCCGTTTTGATGTAAATGCTAGTAAGCCGCCATCGACAAATCCATTTTTGCTACCAATGTGAGTAATTATCAATCTTTTACCTTTTCCCGAGGGTGCGTTTATTCTAGTAAACAATCCTTCCATGAAAGCTTGCCTCACGCTTTTTATATGTTTATCCTGCCATATTTTACCTACAGTATACCCTTCATTTAACCAAGCTTTGTCCATATAATAGATATTCCTGTTTTCCCTTCGAAACTGTGTAACTGTCCTCAAATATCGTCGTCGCCAGCAGATGATTTCGTCTTTCTCTATTAAAAGTGATTTTCTATTTTGAATTTTTTCATGATAAAAATTCATTTCCTTCAAAGTTTTCCATAGTTTCTTCTTACCCATGGGTGGAATAAAATCATCCTTTTTTATTTCAGATATTATTTTGTCCAAGGTAGGTATTTCTTCTTTTAAGTAAAACGAGTGTTTCTGATGGCAGTCTTTTAATCCTCATTTATTACAGTTTCTTTTTTTTCTGTACTTCTCTTGGGTGACCTGATGGGGCCGCGTTTATCCTCGTGAACAAGTCGGTATATTGTTGACTATCCGACTCCAGTCATACTCCAACTATTTTTGCAACTCCAAATGTTGAATTTTGGTGGCGAAGAGCGTTGTATACATTGAGAATAATAATTTTCTCATTTTTAGAAAGCGCAGTTTTACTAATCCGTTCCTCAGCAACAAATTCAGAAACACTAGCCATTTTCAAGAACGAAGTTTTCCAACAACTGCCGGAAAGTAACTAAACATTTCAAATTTTTGAAACAGTGAGGCACAGGTAGTTTACCTACCCGATCTCGGGACCCCTGACAATAATCGTAGGTACAATAATAATAATTGGACTACACCGATGGACTACGGCGAAGATCACTGGGTTTTATAGTTCAATAATGATTTATTACTCTCTCGCATTGAACTATAAGAAAGATGCTCGGAGGGAAAGTCTACGAGACTATACAGGTTGTTTCGTTTTGTTAAGGTCGGCCACCAGCCATATCTCGGTAACTACTGGGCATAGAAACTCAGTGAGAAAAAGCTCATTACTAAAGTGGCAATGAGAAATTGCTGAAAGTTATTTTTAAGTTCCGCATTTTGCTCCAACAATTGAAAAATAAATATTCAAATTTTAAATTTCTTCGAAAATTCCACATTAAGCGTATTTGGTAACATCTTTAAAAAGACTGGACAATTTTGCATCCTTTTGGCCTAAGGCTCATTAGCGTACATACTTTAATAAGAGTAGGGGAAGCTGTTGAAAGTGTAATAATTTAAATGGCTGTAGTTTCTAAACGACTTATCCGACTTTAGTAAACTTGAGCTTGTTTAGAAGAGAAATGTAAGTACTTATAAATGTCGTATTAAGTGGTACACGACAGTTTCTAATAAAATTGCTAGAGGGCGCAATTTGCAATAATAAGAGTTTCTTTTATTTTATTCCGAAAGGTTAAGTCATACGGTATAATATCACAATCGGAAAGTGGATTAAATTTGTAAGAAAAAATAAAGTTCGTGAAAGTTCGATATATTTGTTTGTTTCAGAGTTATTGCCAAAATAATAATTTTTACCGCTTTAAATGAAAAAGTGATTTTTTTCATAGTTTCGTAGGTGTGTCGATTAGTAATGGGTTCTCATTAGACATATTCCGTGCCTCCATTAACACTTTATCTAGGCTTAGGACTAGTGCAAATTATTGGAGAGCGATTAATAAAACGACCGTATATATTAATTATTATAGCGGTGATATAACCAACACAAATCAAGTAAAAGACAAAAATTGAAGCTTGTTTAAAGCCTACGGTCTATAACAACAGTATTAAAATAATTATAAAAATCAGGAGACAATTGAAAGACCTTAGAAATATTCAAAATGACCTCCGTTTTGTAAAATACAACTATTAGTTGCTGCTCTAGAACTAGAAACAGCTGTTTCAATTTCAGCTCGTGAAATCGAATTTATTGCGTTTTCAATTCGCTCAATTATGTTGTCCCGTGTGGTTGGTCGCTTTTTTACAAATGTCTTTTATTCGTCCGTACAAGTAAAAATGTAACACAGTTAAATAAAATCCAGTGAACTAGGTGGCCAGGCAAACAAACTACCCCTCCAATCCAGGGATTTGGATATCTAATATCTAAGAAATCACGGATCCTTTGCGAAAAGTATGTATTTTGATACCACATGGATGTTCTTAGGAAAATAGGAGCATCTTCTAAAAGATAGGCAAGTCATTTTCTCTCTCTCTCTCTCTCTCTCATTCTGTGCCTAACACTCTGCACCACACGTTTACACTCCACCTGTTTTGGTGATCTACTTCGCGCATCCAATGAGCATTTGTTTCTGACGAGTGCATATTATGTAAATTAACCCTATTACAGCTCCTGAAAGTGGCTTCATCAGTTCATAAAACCAGGGAGGGGAACTGAAGATTTTCCTTACACATCTCTCTTAGCCAATAACAATAGACGAGCCGCCTGTCAAAATCAATTTCGGATAGGGCCTCGTGTAAAACTACACGATAGGGATGCAACCTAAAGCCCCTTAAAATTCGGGACACTGCACACTGCACTGCAATTTATTCCTAGGTATAATGGAAAGCGCCCACCAGTGAATTGCTTGAGGTGAAGTGTCCGTGAAGCACACCTGAAACGCAATTCATGTGTGCTTGAAGTACAAGCATATTAGAACAGTTTACGAATTTCATGTAGTGCATAGAGGAGCAAAGGTTAATGCCATCGTCAAAATGTCTCGTCATCCGATGATGAAGATGTTTTAGCATTCTACATGATTTTACGTGCTGCACGAATTCAATATCAAATTGTTGATCATCACGCATTTTTATTAAAATTGTAAACACCAAAATAATTGTCTAGGGGCAAACCGTCCTGGAAATGTCAATGTCAATCAATACGGAACAGATATAACCTGAAAAGCTATAATTCGGCGCGCGTCAAGTGAAAATAGAAAAGGTCCTATTTTTCAGCACGCATACCGTGCGGCACTGCATAGTGAGGCAACTCACTTCTTTCGCAGGGCTTCTGTGTGCGTCATTGCACATAAAAACATGGTACGTTGCACTTCATACCAACCTCATGCGCACCTCATATCTCTTCACTTGAAGTGCACATCTTTGGTGGGCGCTCTGCTTAAAGAAATTTCTGATGGGAACTGAAATGGGTGGTATACTTCCCGCTTGCCTTAAACATATTGCCAGTCGCTGAAATACTCTTCTGCTACAGTGCATTCGTTCAGGATATCTTTCGAGCGTAGGAACATTCCGTTCCGCTATATAAATATATAGCAATCATATCGTAAGCCTCGGCATTGGTATAAGCCATTTTTGAAGGATATGTAGCAGACATTTTCAAGAATTTCAAAAAGAATCAAGGAGAAACATTTTTTAACACAACACACAAACCTGCAAATTTTATTTCACGGCTATCTAGATTTATTTTTGAAAACACCATTTTAGATTTAGGCCTAAGTTAAAAAACTAAAAATTTTCCATGATTATGTAATTAATTCTAACGTAGTTTTGGGCCATTGGAGTAATAAGTGACAAACCTACATAACCTTAAAGTTTTAAAATATTATTTGTCTTGTAATGCTTGACCACAGAACTATGAAAACAATCACTTCTTCATTTAAAGTCTTAAAAATAATTATTTTGGCAATAACTCTAAAACGAACGAAATTCGGTTTTCACATTTTTCTTGCAAACTTAATCTACTTTCCGATCATGATATAATTATACCGTGTGATTTAACTGTTCGGGATAAAATTAAAAAAAAAACTGTTATTATTGCAAATTGCGCCCCCTAGCAATTTTATTGGAAACTGTCGTATATCATTCAATACGATAATTAAAAGTACTTACATTTCTCTTCCAAACAAGCTTAAGTTTGCAAAAATCGAATGAGTCGTTTAGAAGCTATAGCGATTTAAATGATTACACTTTCAAGAGCTTCCCCCATTCTTATCAAAGTAGGTATGCCAATGAGCCCTACACCAAAATGATACAAAATTGCCCAAGCTGTATGTAATGATGTTACCAAAGGTATACCGTAATCTGGAATTTTCGAAGAAATTACAAATTTTAATATTTATTTTACTTTCCTTGTGCGGCAAAAGGCGAAACTAAAAAAGAAATTCCAGGATTCTCTTATGGCCACTTCAGTAATGATTTTTTCCCTGGATTTCTATGTCCAGTAGTTTCCGAGACATGGCCGGTGCCCGACCTTAATGCAACACCCTTCATAAACCATTTCGAACTAAGAATTTTTTTTTTATACAGTATGTCCACAGATGTCCCAAGAGGACAAATGGACCAAAAATTTCATTACTTGAAAAAAAAAAGGAAATTTTAGTAAAAACTTCCGGTCTACGAGAAAGTTTTTGATCAGAAATAGTTGGGATATGATCATATCCCACGACACAACAGCCGAGACATGTTCCCATGAGACCTGCGGCCTCCATAAATGATGAACAGTCACAAATTCCTAAACCAATTCAGTAAATTCCATCAGCCATTGTACAAAAATCAAGAAGTAATGAAAAAGTTTAAGCAAACCAAATAAATAAAAAAAATCGAAGCAAGCCAGCAGAGCCGCCGCCAGGGTGTATGTCGCCTGTGTGCAGCAACGATTTTTTGCCACTCTCCTCCTTCTCTTCCAAATTTTCATTTTAAGGTTTTTTTAACCGCTTTTCAAAATATCTAGATAAAAATGCTATCCATAAGCAAATTTACCTTATTTTCTAAAAATGCACTATCAAAATAGAAATAAATAATTCGCAAAAAAATTACCATAAACGTGGTAAAGTATAGAAGCTTTCAAACAGTAACATCTCGAAATGTTACAAAAGTAACAATTGCACTTTCCGGGCTTTTGTGTCCGCAAATTTTTTTAACACACTATTTAGGTTTATTGTACCAGACAATTCGTGTTCAATAGGCAGAGTTGCTGAGACCGATAATCGTTCCTAACACATAGATGATCTAAGATAAGGCGATCATTCTCCGGTCGCAACAGTAACGGGTAATGGCAAGAAAATTCTAATTAGAACAGTTAAATTTGAAAAAAAAAATATTTTGGAGTATGTAATCAAGAATTCCAATTCTATCCACGTCGGATTTAAGATGGAGCTCTATTTCCTTAATTTCTTCGAATAATTCCTCGCTGTTAGTGCCGCAGTGATTCAGCTCGTTACCTCTTACGGCTAGTTCGGCTTCAGCACAGTGGGCTTTTAGTTCATCGTCTCCGAGATCACCATATTCCTTTATACAATATACAATTTTTAAAATATCAGCGTGTTGGTGCAATAATAATTAAAATCTCTCATTTATAGTAAAAATTAAGTTTGAAATACTTCTCAGGATCTGAAATACTTTCGTCTTCGTGTTCATAATCAAAATTTCGTTTTCTTTTGCGAATGCGAGCTAGGAAATACTTCTTATATGCCAACATCGGCAGCAATTGGCTTCGCAGTATCCAAAAATACTTTGAACTTCTTGTCAGATCTTAATTCAATAAAGTAATTTTTTAGATTTAATATTGAATTTTGGGTTTGTACAAGTTTATCACAACGTTGATTTTATGAATTGCATGTCAGATTATTGTTGAATATAAAAGCTTGAGGGTACTAATTCTTTTGCCCAGTGACTTTGCCGCAGTTTTCGCATTTATGTCCCTAGTTGCATCATCTTTTAATTCAACTAAAGCATCATATATTTCACGGAATCGTGTTAGTGCTTCTGTACGACTCTCCCATCTCGTATCTGACAATGGCTTTAGTGTAAGTTTCGGAATATGCGCTAATAACACACTCCACCTATGGTTTGACGCCGAGAAGTAATTCCTGAATTAGATTTTAAAAAATTTTAGCTGCATCGCTACAAGATTTAAACTGTGGGCTGTACAGGGAATGAAAAATGCACCGAGATAAACGTTCAAAATTTTTTTCAGTAATCTTATGTGTTTGCCTCTCATATTCGCTCCATTGTCGTAACCTTGTCCACGTAAATTATTTCAACTAATTTATTGTGTGGAATATTTATATTTATGGTTTATGGTTCTTTTCGTTTTTGGAATAAAGTAGAGGCTTGGTGCTCGAGGCGGCCGGAGATTGAAAATGACATATCACACAATATCATCAATCATCAACTTATTTTTTCCTTGCCAAAAATCGATTGTTTATTAACAAAAATTGTAAAAATATCAGTTTAAGTGGAATTTCTAATTTCCGGTCGATCGAATTCGAAAATTTTCTTTACAAGAAATGTAGAGCATTGATTTATCCTTATTTTTAAATTAACATATTTTCCCGTCAGACAAATATTTTTTGTTCTACAACGCGCCTCAGTGCAAAATGTTCAATGAATTTGTTAGTATTCTGTAGTCGCTCTTAATTACCTGCAGATCATTCTAGTTTCCTCAATGTTGCAAACGCTTTTAAATTTTTGTAGCCCTTCGTTTTGTGCATGAATTTATTAAATATTTTATAATTGATTTTATAACAAATGAAATTATTATTTACACAGTATAAATGTTTTCTTGTATCAGATTATATTATATAGTTTACTTACTGAACAAAGCTGCAAACGCCGATTGTTGAGGTGAAGAATGAATGATGATGGAGCAATTTTTAATTTTAATTCCGCACTCTACTGTTAATTTTATATAAGTAAATCTTAGCACCCAAACTTCAATTTCAATTTTTTGTTATAAGCCTCTCAAATAAGATATCATTTTTTTTTTAAAAGTAGAACGTTTTTATACTTCAAAGCAATTTTTTTACTTTTGCGGTCAAATATATAACAGTTGTGGGCTTCATGGGAAAAATATTCACACTCATATATATCTAGAAAATCATTTTATTACAAAGTCTTTAGAATTTAAAAAAGGAATAATAAAAAATCTGAATTTTTTTTATTTACAGTTGAGTTTCGTCTCATTTTCAGTACATCTTTAAATTCTCTCTGAGTCTAGTTCTCAGCTGACTAGCTACGTAAGTCGAATTTTCTTGTTTGAAGGACCTGTGAAATCTTCGAATTCGCCTAGAACTTCTCTTTCTTCCGTTTCATTTTTGTCGTCGATGAAAATAGAGCTTGTTTCACTTGTGTAAAGAGCAATGGTCGTGCCCTGGTCACAAAAACTTGTTTCTTCACAATCGGGAATTTTATGATGAGTTTCTTTGTCTCGATCATCATCAACAAGGTCATCTTCTTCACATTCAAAGGTTGTTTCTTGGATATTTTCGCACGTTTCTCCACCGCAGTTTTTGCACAGGGATGTACATTTAAGGCCAACTTTTCTGCAACTGCAACCCCTATTACATCCTTTAATGCATGCGCAAGATATAATTGTCATGAGGGCTTCGGGAGCAGGATCTTTCATAGTCATTACCGGTGCTAACCCAGAGGAGGTATTTTGCCAACCCCATTCCTGAGCATCCATTTCATTGTCAAGCCACAACTGAACTTGATGGTACGTTCGGAAAATATGTTGTTCAGCAGCATCTTCAGTTGGTGGGAGAGTTGCGAGATTGAAATTTTTCTTGGATGAAGATCGAACGAAACATTTGTATCTGAATTCATTCAACGAGTTTTCCGTATCAGGATTTCCTCCATACATAGCGATAAAGGCTTTGTTTCCAACTTTTGTCAAGATGTTTCGCGTTTGTCGTTTTTCTTTAAATACTTTTAAAGAGGAGAGCAACTTGGGATTTTTTTCGAGAGCTTTCAACAGTTTGATTTTGCCAATATTAAACGGAGCGGAATTCGTGTCACAGCCACTGAACGCATGTTAAAACAAAATGTTTTGGGACATAGCTTCTCCGAACTTCATACTGTTGGGGGGAGAACATTTTTTCTGGAGTATCCTTTCTTGTTGGTTTGCGGAGAAAAACGTTACGAATATTGGTTGGCGTCGGAGCGGTGAGCAAAACCAAAAGATCAAAAGATCAACATCTTCTCCGATTATGAAAACGGCATCGTCGAGGAAAAAAAGGAGCTCGCTTGATAGCTTCTTTAACGATGATTGAGTCTGCATCTTCTTTGGCCTGGATGACAGTATTATGCGTTTCTTAGGTTTGTAGTCAAAAGTTCAATAAATTTTATCTTGTTCTGTTCGTTCGCAAGGAATTTTTCTTGATTTGCTTAAGGTATAAAAAATTGATGAAACTCGTAACTTATTGATTGCTAAAATCCATTCCAGCGTTTGGTCTTCTCTAAGACCTCGCTGGTCTGGTTAGGTGGATAGCTCGATTGCTACGAGATGTCGCCACGTGTAACATTTCGCATATGTGTTTATTGATTGCTGTTTTTTTGCTTTTCTTAATCGCTCATAGGACTTGGTTCCTTTGTATTCAACTTCTGCAGCGTATTCATCGAAGACTACAACAACGGTTTTGGCAAAGTGGTGTTCAATGTATTTTACATAGCGGTCGCATATTGCATTTATGGATTTACCCTGTCGCCAAACAACTTTATGCAGAAGCCAACCGCCATTTACAACTTCCATTCGATTTTCTATCATTTCAGCGCTTTCTACAGATGAAAAGTGTTTGTACATACTTGATTTTTCACCTTTTCTCATTCCCGACTCCGAAAACAATGACATTGGATGAGGTGCCATTTTGTACGACAGCAAATCCCGCAAATTTTTCAAATTTCAAATTTTCGATCAACCGGAAATTGAAAATTCCACTATAACTGATATTTTTACGATTTTGGTTAATAAACAATCGATTTCTTACAAGGAAAAAATAAGTTTATAATATTGTATGATATGTCATTTTGAAGCTAGTGTTTTTTACTACAAAATAATATACTGTTGTTTTTTGAAAATTAAAATTTACAGGAGTTATGAGCGAAAAACCAATACAACCCTTAAATTCAAGATGGCGCCGAGCCTAAGGGGGTGAGAATGGTGCCAATTCAGATTTAAGCTCGCCTTATGGTACCCTATAACCATGCAAAATTTCAGCTTGCTCGGATTTAGTTCCCAGAAAAGCATTATCAAAAGTACAATTCTCCTGTACTACAGGGCGGAATTGAAGCTGCACTCTTGATCAGTACGCAAAGGTTGCCGTTAGTTTATTCCATCAAATAGCCGCAACTTAACCTTTTGCAATTCAGTTTGAAGCTAGATCGACTATATTTCTTACGTTACAACCGCACCTCGGACTTTTTACGAGCGGCAATTAAAAAAGGCAATTTGGCGCGTCTGTAATCGATTTTGCACAGTATGTTGGCGGTCCCATTAACCCCACCGGCGCGTCTACGCCGACAATGGGCACTAAAAACGCATCGCAATAAGCGTTATCACATTGAGGAATACCAATTGACAATGCTCGCGAGATAATGAATAAATTCTTTGGAATGCTAGAAGATGATAATATATTATACCTATAGGTGAATGGATTTTTAGCAAAAAAAGTTAAAAAAAAGCTGTTAGGTAAACTAAACTTGCCAATTCTTTATTTGCAATGGTACGTAATTTAAATTCCTATGGTACAATACATAATCCGAGGTTTAAATGTATTTCTTGATTATTTTTTAAATTACTGCACCGCTCAAAGGTTACCTAATCTGAGATTAGTATAATTTTTCCATAACAACGTCGCAAAATTTAGGTAAATTTCTAGTTTAGTGTAATTGGAACACTTTGGTGTCCGTATACCTAACCTATCTTACAACATTTCTAAAAAAATAACAAAAAAACTGCATTGGACAAGTAAAATAGTTATAAAAAACCTAAGCACGGATAATCATTATTAAACTTAAAGCCCAAAATTGTTGTCATGGACTCATTATTAGCATATAGAGAACGCCAGGTTGTGCGACATCAGGAAATGAATTTTAGTGACGTGTGCATTTCAAAAAATAATAAATGATGAAATTTCGTCGGAACGTCCTATAATTTTTTATAAATTAAATTTATTTCATTAACCCTTAAATCCTAATCCTATAAGCCAACGACCTTATCCACTAGGATTTCTTAGTCCTTACGAAAATCCATCTATAAATGCCTCCTGCTTAGAACTTTTAATATACAGCGTGTAACAGAAGTATGGAACGCTTTAAATATCTCTAATACCGTTTGTCCGATTTAGCTTAAATTCGGTATCCGTATATAAGAGATTATCGCGGAGCTGCTAGTGACATTTGCAATGTTGCCAAATTTACAGTTTTTTAGCAATTTAAAATATATTTTTTTTTAATGGAACACCCTATATAATATTCAAAAAAAGATTCCGCAACAAATTCTAAATAACTTTTATATAAGTTACTTAATGTCTAAATCTAGCCATTTTTTTAATATTCGAGCTCGAAAATTGAGAATTTATTGAAACATTATTGTAAGGTAATTATTGTTTAAACTTACTTATTACAGAATAAAGAAATTAAATTAGATGTTTAAAGTGCCTTCGATTAACTTCTTGACAATATGCTAAATATTGCAGAAAAGTATTTAAAACATTAGAAAGAATATCTGTTTCTTCGATTCGTCGGCACTCAACTTCAATTCTTTGTTTTAGGTCTTCTATATCATGTGGTTTTGTCTTGTAGACCACATTTTTTAAATATCAGCACAAGAAATAGTCGAGTGGAGTCAGATCTGGTGACCGAGCTGGCCACTCAATTGTACCCCGTCTCCCTATCCATCTTTCAAAAAAAACTTTATTTAGATACTCCCGTACTTGTCTGGCGTAATGTGGTGGTGCACCGTCTTGTTGCAGCCATACTTCGTTATTTAATCCCGCAACGTTGTCTAAAATTTTGTTTATTGATAATCAGTTTTAATTTACTTTAATAAAACTAACTTACGAGGATTTGGAAATAGGATCGCAAGAGCAGGAACAATTTCATTTCTTAAGAGCTGCAAATATCAACCGCCATTTAAATTATAATCCATAAACAATGGACCAATTATCCTTTGTCCTATAATGCCTGCCCAAACATTAATTTTTTGCGGAAATTGGGTGGGCTGTTCTCGAATCCAATGAGGATTTTCTTTGGACCAATAACGAATATTATGCCGGTTAACATTTCCATTAAGACAGAACGTCGACTCATCGGAAAAAATTATTTTATTAATAAAATTTGGATTAGCATTACACAAATACATCATTTGCTCACTGAATTCTAAACGCCTGTCAAAGTCATCCTCAGAGAGTTCTTGAACCAGGTGAATTTTGTATGGGTGGAACTTCTCACACTTTAATACGCGATCTACCGACATGTACGATGTGTTGTAATCGAGGCCAATAATTCGAGTAGAGAGGTGTGGATTTTCCTCTATGCTAAACAAAATATCTAAAGCTTTATCGCCGCTTGTCGCAGTTTTTGGACGCCAAGATTTTGAAATGTTTTTTACATGGTCCGTTTCGTGATATTTCTTTAAAATCTTGCTTACTGTGGACCGTGCTATTGGATTTTGGTTGGGATACTTATCATTAAAAATCTCGGCAACCTCCTGCTGTGTTCGCCTTCGATCCCCGTAACCCAATATCATTAATATTTTTACTCACAGTGTTTCCGTTAGTAAGTTTAAGAATTATTAAAACTGATAAATTATGAAGCATAAATACCTTCTGAAAAGTTTGTCAATGTCGCTGTCAGAATTTAATTGTGTCACAAATTTCCAAGACCTACTTATATCTCTATCAGTTTTCTTGGATAAGAAGTTATTATGATATTTAAACCACAATATCAAAAAAATGGCTAGATTTAGACATTAGAGAAACTTATATAAAAGTTATTTAGAATTTGTTGCGGAATCATTTTTTGAATAATAAATATAGGGTGTTCCATTTAAAAAAAAAATATTTTAAACCCAAAATTCTCCCCTCTTAATTTCAGTAATCATTTTTTTTAATTGGGGATATTGCATTTAGGAAAAAAAACCATGGATTTTGCGACGATTGGCGTAGTTTATGGCATCATCCACGGTTATTTTTTTCCATCCTGTTGTCTGGGCTCCTCGACTATTTTCCTTCTGGTGATTTTCTTGAACGGGCCTTTCAAACCCCTGAACACAGTGCGTGAGGAAAGTTTCGTTAAAGTGACACATATTTATGCAGCATCCAATGTGGCTAGTTAAGGATTTCGTTCCCGAATTCTATAGTATACGTTTTTAACTATTATTCGTTCTTTTAATGTTTACTAAAATTTTTTTCTTTTAGGCCAACAACTAGTTGAAGGTTCGTTAATATTCATATTAATTAAAAGTAGACAACAACAATAAATAAAGTTCAATAACTATATATTTACACAAAACACTATTTCTGTGAGAGACCCATACCTATACCAGGAGAACTGGAAAAAAAATTAAAATCTACCGATAAATTAATAATAAAAACACAAATTAATCGAGCAGTACGAAAACCCTGCCGGCACGCTTATTTTCAAATCTTTAAAGTTGTGAACTCGTACTCTGTGTGTTGCCACATTTATTTTCTCCGCGATCGAAATCGCTGTATCGGAATCGCCGTGCTATTTTAAATGCGTTTAGCTGATTGCGGCTTGTATGACAACGTCGCCTATTAAGTTTACTGTTCTTGTAGCGAAAAACATTGTTATATGCCGCTTCATACATTTGGTGGTTTGTATTAAATAAGCCATTGACAGCATTTGTGGGTTTTAGGTATGATTTATTGCAATGGTGATGTTAGAACCGGGTATTGCTGCATCCAGTCAGAAGAGAACGGCATTTTTTTTTTTAAGTTTTAAGTTATTATAGAAAGCAACATTATTTATGTTTTGCAAATACCTACTCTCAAAATTATGGCACTCTGATTGGCCAGCTCAAGTCCAAATATAATATACACCACAGATTTTTGTTAAAGGGTGACAGGGCTGCAACTAAGGAGGACTTGGTCCTCCATAGCTGTAACGATCAGGTGACGGTGCTTTTCAACAGCGGCAACGTAATGTGCGAATTAACATAGCCGATGAGTTCGTACATACAGAAGTATTAAAAAGCATATGTATTATTATAAAATCTTAATTTATATTAAGAAAAAGTATGCCTAATTAGAATTTGAGATAATGCTGCGGTTCGGAAGCTCTTATTAAAAACTTGCCACTGATTTATTGAACTAACGCTGTTATTTCTAAAAATGAATAGCACTCTTAAATATGGAGATATAGTTTTTAAATATTCTTATATCTTACACATTGTTAGTATGTTCTATATCATCCTCAATTACTGTTAAAATATTGTAAACAGAAGTTTGTCGTCATTGAACAGAAGTTTTAGACAGTCGAAACCGCTTTCAATACAATACAATACAATACGATTTCAAGAAACGACGTACTCTTGGACATTTCTCGTGTTATCCATTTTTGCAATGTAATTTTAACAGTAGCTCTATCACCCTCACTCTTAGAAGTTTTGACAATAAAAAAGTAAGATAGGGACATGCAAGTCGTTTTGCTCTAAGACGTACCGTTAGAAAGCTAGAAGCTGTCAAAATTCAAAAATGTCATTTTTCAAAAGTAATTATCTCGGAAACTATTAAGTTTAGACTTATAATGCACTTACTAAAAAATAATTGTTATTTTATGTAGAATCCAAAAATATTGTAAGATATAGGGTGTTCCATTTAAAAAAATATAACTTTGCTATGGATCTTTTTTTTGGGACATCCGGTATATTTCAAAATAATTTTAAACTGTAGGCCTAATGTCTCCCTATGACCCTGTTTTTGAAAAATATTAAAAAGTTGAGTAGTTTAGATGCTATGGAAGCCTGCGTTGAGAGTGGGCCACCCTGTATTTGTAACTGTAATTATTATTATTTCTCAACAACGATTCCCACTACCAATTTCAATATGATAATCCTGTAATGCCTTTGTTTCATGGTTGTATAGTTACACCGAACCAACCAAACCATCAGTTTCCAGTCCTCCGAGTCCAAACTATTATTTTGTTAATTATTTTTAAGAAAACTATATTATATTGATTTTTACTTAGATATGAAACTTTGAGATTTTTATTGTTCCCATGTCGTATTTATGTTTTAAAGAAATAATTTATTTAAGTATATATTGTATATTTTTGTATAATATGATGGTGTTGCCATCGTTTAGTTTTCTGGGGTGTTTATTCTATTTTATGTAGTTTAGATTTATTTATTCAATTATAGTGTTAAGCATATTTATTTTGGTTTTATTAATTAAAGATGTTTTTAAACCTTTCAGTTTTGTGTTTAATTACCAGTTTAAAATATTTAAAAAAGGTTAATAAAAAAATGTAAGAAAACATTGTAGCGTCCGCAAGAGAACACTTGCATCACCGAGCCATCTTGGAAGACTACTTAATTTCCCAAGAAGGCCTTAAATTCGCGGAGCCTACGTAAAAGCACTTGCATCGCCGAGCCATCTTGGAAGACTGCTGGCTTCACCCTTACGCCGTGCTTCTTGCCTCTCAACCGGCGCGCGATTCGACTCAACCTATATTTCGCCCAATCAGGAGCTCCCGTCCCAATGACGTTTTACAAGTACCTCGGAAGCAAAAATAGCAGAGATTGAAATCGCACGCACATATCATTCACCAATCTATTCTCTTTGACGTGTTGATACATGTTTCCCCAGCAGTCTCCATTGTCTCCAACGTCTAGAAATAATTGGAACGTTCAGAGTTTTCGGGGAAAACCAAAATCTATTATAAACAGAGAATGAAACCAGATAGCTCCGTCTTGTGGTGGTGGTCAAAAATACCAATTCTTAAGCATACCTGCGCCCTCTGACATAGACTTACAGAGTTACAAATAAAGACCGGATTGTATGCAACCAAAAACCTTAAGAATATGCGCATATATATATGCACATATTTTTTAAAATTTATGCAGGATATATGCAAAAAAGACGTAAATATGCAATGAATATGCGGTAATAAAACAACTAAATTTTGATATTCTAAATTAAATTTTCATTTAATTAGGGGATTAGTATTAAATAAAGATAAATTCAAGTTATAATATTCTTTATTAAATCAGTTAATACCTAAAAGTTTTTTATATCAAACTTATACTGATATTAATTTGAAAAATTATAAAACGCACCAGTTATTACGTGTGCTTCAAGGTTTTAAACTAAAAAATTGTGGCGTCTATCACTAAGGACATGTTTGTAAAAAGAAAACGATCTATCTACATCTACTGAAGTTATAGGACAAAATTTTAATTCCGGAACTAAGGCAGGTTCAATAGCTAAATTATTTACAGTTTTCCCTGACATTATGTTTACGACCTGCCTTAAAATCTTGAAACCTGTGTTTTTTTATCAAATTTTTTAATTTTGCCACTACTGTTTTTCCTACCTCACCTCGTATTTGTTTGCAATTTTGTACACGTTTCTATTATATCCATCGACTCTGGTAGACTTGTACACGATTCCTCTAGTTGCAAAATACTGTCTGCTATAAATGCATAGTTACACTTATTATACATTAACTGTTGTTCCACTTTAGCACCTTAAAATATTTCTTTAGACTTTAGGATGCACTGTGAATCATTACCAGACATTTTTGAAATCAAGTCTTTCAATTTTTGGAAATTATCTGCATAAAATATTGCCGCACGAATCCAGGTGCCCCATCTGGTCACGACAGGCTTAGGTAATAATAGTACTCCGGGAAGATTCTCCTTGTAAAATTGTACTCTTAATGGGGCCTTTATGAATATCTTTTTTACATTTGCTATTAGGTCATTGACCAGAGCTAAGCAAGTTACATAAATCAAATTTTCATAAAATATTTTTAAATTTTGTCCTGCCTTTATCATATACGGCGCAGCATCAAATAAAACGTGTAACTGTGAGGTTGTTTGTTTTTGTCCACTTCTTTTATGGCTATAAGGTAAGGTTTTCCAGGTTCTTCTTCTGTGAGTTTTCCGATCATTAAATTAACTAGGTATATAACGACCACACGAATCAGTTGTTTCGTCGACGACAATATACATATAGTTACCTCCAATTTCTTTCTTTATTTCATCTAGCACGGTATCAAGTACCTTTCCAATGACATTTTTTCTTAATGTTGATTCATCTGGAGCATTACATTTTGTATATTTTTGCAGACAGGCCTTAACTTGCGGGTTGGTTAACTTGTTTAAAGGAATATTAGCAGCCAAGAACGTTTTACATAGATCTTCGTTAAATTCTGACTGGTCATGGTTTCCGTTTTTAAAAATCTCAAGTGACTGCTTCAGCGTTGACTGTATGGGACCAGACTTCATCTTGCTAACCTTAGCAATGTGAAACGGCGTCTTAATGTGTTGGTCTATTTGAAATTTCTTTGAGCAGGAAACAATTTTTGAACAAGACTTGCAAAAAACATGGTCACCGTCCAAAGCAAGTTCTGGGTAAGGCTTAATCCACGAAATACATCGTATTTTCGTCATAATCACCGCTTTCACTTTCACTTTGTTTGCGTGTATAATACTAACTGCGGCTACGACAAACGACAACCTCAATAATACTGACAAACTGTAACAAATGTGAGCAAATAAATAATTATACAAGGTGTAGATAAAGAAATTCTAGTTAAAATATCTGGTCAGAAATACCCACCCAGTAATTGAATTTCTCAATAGAAGAATAATAGTTTATTTTATTAGTTTACTACTTTATTAATTAGCCTATTTATTGCCCTCTTATCTTTAGACCCCGACAACACAGGCGACACGGCGGCGTGCGACCATAAAACGTAAGAAAAGAACACAGAAATCCCAAAACATTCTTAGATATGCAATAGTTCTTAAAATATGCATTTTTTCCTTCAAAATCACAAAATATGCAAAAAATGCATATATATGCAAAATGCATAAAATCCGGTCTTTAATTACAAATATCAGAGAAAACCCTGCACACACGTCACAGATGACCGAGTCCTAGCTAGACAGCGCTATACCCGAACTGGGCGTCGTGTCGGTTCAGTAACCTAAAACCAAGTAACTTGTACTTTTACAAAATCTATTGGTTCTAAAATTTCCATGTCCATCCTCAAAAATGTCTTTTTCCTCTTTGATCTGCAGCATATGTTTGAATACTTTCAGTTCTCGATATCAATTTATTTCTAAATAAAGGTATGTTGAGTCTCTTTTAACTCCTCGTATTTGACGAGTTCAATTAAATCCCGTGTTAGGGTTTTAACCCAAAGATTAAACTATGGAGCACAAAAATTTTTAGTTAATCCTGGCATTAGCATTAACCCCGGATTAAAAACTTTGGTGCAGTCGCCTAGTATATCTCTCAGAGTTCATAAATATTGAGTCATGTCTTATAAAAAAAAATGGAAATAAATTAATATATCAAAAACGGAAATTGATAGGTATACGGAAATACTAAAAAAGAGGTCAAGAAAAAAATCGTAAAAAAAAAGGTTAATATAGTAGAGATTATTTAAAAAGACTGAAAGGGCAATAAAACCTGCAACAAAGAAAGTTACAGCTTTTAATCAACTTACTCTCTTCTAAACAAATCATAAGCATGGAATTAGCAAGTACCAACCCTTAATTGCCTCTCTTTGTCAGGTGTGAGAAATTAAAGCGGAACCTTTTCCCAGGTACACAAAAACTCAGGTACGGGCGAGGAATTTTGGGATTTATTCGACATTCGACTTAGAATATTTGGTGCAAAATGTTTTGAGACACGGAAAACTATTTTAAATGTTTTGGAGTATTTTCAAAATGAAAAAGAAAATAGCCTTCAGCCAATTTCAGCTGTGAAATGCACTTCAGCAGCCTGTAAGATTAGTCAGAAAACTGTAGCCAGGATCCGAAAGGAATATACAACAGGAACCTCTCCCAGGGTAAGTGGTTTGAAATTTATTCACATATGAATACAGGGTGTCACACAGTGGATGGCGTATTAGAAGTTTACCAAAAAATAATGAGATTTTTATATTATATAATATTTAAGGATTGTAATTTATTATAAGTATTTATATTCAATTATAAAGTAATAAAACAACATGTAGTCAGAATATTCAATTTCCTTTTTAGGCTAATAGAGATAAGCGTGCCCCAAAAACAAAGGGATTTAATTGAGGCAAGGAAAACTCAAATAAGGAACGTAGTTTACAATACGATTGCCACGCATAAGTATGTTACACGGCAAAAGCTAAAAGACAATTTGCTTGCCAAACAAATTTTTGACCTAAGCAACTCCACATTAGGCCATTTGTTAAATAATTTGGGATTTAAATTTAAATAAAATTAAATAAAGGGACACTGGCAGGCGCTACATTATGGAGAAACCGGATATTGTTTCAAAACGTATAAAATTTTTGAGACTATACAGAAAACTTGTTATCAGAAACTCCGTTAGATGTGGTTTTTATAGACAAACATGGATATTTCAAAATGGTAGCGACATTAGAACATGGCATGATGACAACATCAAATCAGTTTTAAATTAAAAACAATCAGAAGGCAAAAGATATATAGTTTTGCATGCTGGCATCAAAGATGGCTTTATAGATGAGGCAGACAAGAAGAACAGCTTTTACCTCGGCTCGAAAAACCCTCGCTTGACGGCTCAGCGAAAATGTGCCAAATGCTTCAACGAGAAAAGCTGATATCATTTCCTGGCTACAAATAGCAGGGTATATCGGGTATTTCGAAGTGCAGACCCCCTATATGAATTTTTTTTTTCCCCCCCAATCGACTAAGTGAGGTCACAGCTTGATTTCCCCACTCACGTTCAACCGATCCGAGGGGAGGGAGGGGGGGTAGGGGCCATTGAAAAGTACGGGATATCGGTTTTTCGTGGATTGCTCCGTCAGTTTTGATCCTACCGAAAAAATTGTTCTTTCCAAAAAGCAAGAGCTTGGCAGAACACGTAAGCTCGTGCAAATCCAAAGTCGATTGGGCAACTTGTTCGCGAAATATAGCGAATTTTCGCTGCGAAAAAAAAATATTTCAATTAGTTTGTTCTTGGCCAGTCGTGCATGTAGGGGGTTCAGTTAAGATTTTTTAGAAGGGTGTTTTCATGTTTCTTAAGGGCCCGTTAGTGAGGGATAGTGGGACAATTAGGAGGGGAGGGAGAGCAAAAGTTCAAAATTTCTTAAAACCCCGATAACTCAACTCCGAAGAGGCGTAGCGCAAAAAATCAAACTGCGTTTTTTTCGTCCTTTTTTCCGGAATACAATGAACTCTTTCCGTACCAACGTTCGCGAAACATCCGCCGCTGGAACGCGAAACAAAAATCTGCGTTTTTTTCAAACTGTTTTATTAGCATGAAGGGAAGGGGTGGGGGGGAACAATTTTCATTTGAGAAGATGCCCCTATCTTTCAGCTTTAATTTTCGCCCTTCAAAACCCCGCTGCGATAATTTTCAAGGGAGATATGGGTGTTCTAGCTTTCGACTCTGTAACGGGAAACGGAGAGGAGTGGGGGGTTCTTGAGAGGCTAAAAATGAAGCTGAAACATTTGGCAATTTATTTAAAAAAGAAATTTATTCCATTCGGTCCATATTTCGCCCGTCCGCGCGAGTTAAAAGCATGAAAACGAGCCCAAGCGGGCGCGTGAGTCAGCCGGGGCGGCGGCGAGCGGGAAGGGGCGGAGCTTACTCTCCCTACTCCTCTCTCTCTTCTCTGACTCACACACGCGTTCACAGCCTGTGTAATACTGTGTATTGTGTATGTGCCGCGGGCTCGGAAATATTTTTTGAATGCTCGCCTCCTCGTATCTCGGTCAATTGTTAACCGATATGGAAAATTCTTTCTTTCTGTTAACCGTTGAACTTCGAGGAAGGAGGAAAATGACGAGATGCTTCCACTTTCGTTCGAGTCGTCGAATCTCGCTTCTCACTGGATCATTGTCACCGTTATTTCCAACACGGTGGGCTCGTATGTAGCTCCCTTTCATTATATCGCCTGCTCATCGTT
The DNA here is from genome assembly GCA_963920685.1 of Polydrusus tereticollis. Classification (NCBI taxonomy): domain Eukaryota; kingdom Metazoa; phylum Arthropoda; class Insecta; order Coleoptera; family Curculionidae; genus Polydrusus; species Polydrusus tereticollis. The sequence continues at coordinate 25,530,837 of OY987328.1, forward strand.
TATAGGATCCCACTTTTGAAAATTGCACTTTTTTTCGTTTTTTTTTCATTTTCTCAGAAACGGTACACGCTGGAACGATAAACTTTCAAGATTTTTTTTTTAAAGGACAAATGCTATCTAAATATCGACGAATGAAATCTACCGGGTGTTTGGCGAAAATGGGGCGACCGTTTTAAGTGCCTAATTTATGTGGATTGTGATTGGGACACTCGTTTGACGTTAATGGTGGAATTGATTGATTGAAATTACATTTTTGAATTTATATAGAGGACGATGGTCTTTCGAACAATCTGGAGAGTTTCTTTTGAAAAAGGATTTAGAAATATTTTTTTTTTACACTTTTAGGTCGAAAAAATGCACTCGCGCGGGTAAATTCGGAGGCTAATAGATCGAATTACGTGAATCTGATCGAAATGCGGTTGGAAGATTTGGATTGACCAACTCAAATATTTTAATCTATCTAACCTCTCATTTTGTCTTAAAATCGCTAAAAATGGGAAAATTTTAGAAAAATCGAAAATGGTTGTTTTTTACCCTATTTTTACGCCATTATTAATCGCTTTTGGGGTGAAAATTGGAAATTTTATCTCATGCTCGCGAAATTACATAAATTGGCTATTTGCAAATTTTTTCAAAATTTATACAGAGTGAGCTACAGGAGTTTGAATTATTTTTTTTTTGATGTTTTGTTTAAACATCAATCAACATATAAGTTTGTACAAAATTCAGTTTCTCACTTTTTAAAACTCTTTAGGTCTTATATGATGAAGGGATAATAGAGCTTGAAAAAAAACGCTAAATGGTGCTTCCCAACCGATCTTTAAGTATTTAAAATAATTTATTTACGATTTTTTTTTTTCAAAAATTTTATTCAACAGGTTTTAAAAAATATCAAAATAAAATTTAGGGGGTAGATTTATGGCTTATTTTCTTGCCCCCCCTTTCCCCTACACGAATAACCCAATAAAGTTGGCAGTTTTGTCATTCAAATTGGAGATAAATGGTAATTTATGTCGGAAAACATGCCAAAAAATTTAACCGAAAAACACCAGCAAATGTTGAATAGAGGGCTTTGAAATTGAACCACAATTAATTATATTTTCGATCTGTCAAAATGTCCCATTTTCACCACTTTTTGTAGCGAGATTATGAAGTGAATTTAGCGATTTGAGATTGGGTGAAATAGGTTGTGTGGCCCTTCTAGATTATATTCAGATACAGAGTGTTTGGAAATTCGGTCGATTTTGGTCATTTTTTTGGAATTTCGAAAGACGTGTTTTTATATAATAGCATGGCATTTTCTCATGGTGAAGATAGGGATTTCAAATAAAATTTGTTTTGAAAACGATATTGTGAGACTAATAAAAAGATAGCTTGAAATATATATAAGAGATAGCCACTTGGAGTATAGAGCAAATAGATACTTTCTTAGGTGTATTTTTCTTAGCCCTTTCAGCGTGTACGCCAATAAATTTGTACAGTATTTCGTACGGTGCTTTTATACCCATTAGTGATGACACAATCACGCGCCGCTTGAGCTCGTTTTCATGCTTTTAACTCACGCGGACGGGCGAAATATGAACCGAATGGAATAAATTTGTTTTTTAAATAAATAGCCAAATGTTTCAGCTTCATTTTTAGCCTCTCAAGAACCCCCCACTCCTCTCCGTTTCCCCGTTACAGAGTCAAAAGCTAGAACACCCATATCTCCCTTGAAAATTATCGCAGCGGGGTTTTGAAGGGCGAAAATTAAAGCTGAGATAGGGGCATCTTTTCAAATAAAAATTGTTCCCCCCACCCCTTCCCTTCATGCCAATAAAACATTTAAAAAAAAACGCAGTTTTTTGTTTCGCGTGCCAACGGCGGATTTTTCGCGAACGTTGCTACGGAAAGGGTTCATTGTATTCCGGGCAAAAAGACGAAAAAAACGGAGTTTTATTTTTTGCGCTACGCCTCTTCGGAGTTGAGTTATCGGGGTTTTAGGAAATTTTGAACTTTCGCTCTCCCTCCCCTCCTAATTGTCCCACCATCTCTCCCCAACGGGCCCTTAAAAAACATGAAAACACCCTTCTAAAAAACCTTAACTGAACCCCCTGCATGCACGACCGGCCAAGAACAAACTAATTGAAATTTTTTTTTTCGCACCGAAAATTCGCTATATTTCGCGAACAAGTTGCCCAATCGACTACGGATTTGCACGATCTTACGTGTTCTGCCAAGCTCTTGCTTTTTGGAAAGAACAATTTTTTCGGTAGGATCAAAACTGACGGAGCAATCCACGAAAAACCGATATCCTGTACTTTTCAATGGCCCCTACCCCCCTCCCTCCTCGGATCGGTTGAACGTTAGTGGGGAAATCAAGCTGGGACCTCACTTAGTCGATTGGGAAAAAAAAATTTGATATAGGAGGTCTGCACTGCAGGCTTTTTTCCTTGCCGGTTATACCCTACTAAAAGCAAAAATATCAATTTTATGGAAAACGCACTCAAACCCGAATTGCTACAAATAGTAAAACAATACAAAGCAAAATTGGGATATGCCGTGGATGAATTTATACTAATGATTAATACTATGGGTCATCAAGTTTTGAGATAGGATTATTGGCAAAAAGAACACATTCTGGATGTTCAGGTTAAGCCACTGATAATTCATGTGTCAGATTCTGGTTTAGATTCTGAAAGTGACATTTCTTTATCTTCAGATTCAGATTAACTTTTTTGTATGTAGTTTGTATGTTTATTTCTTTATGTTTTTTATAAAAATGTTATAATTATAAATAATGAAACATATTTTTGTATTGTTCTTTTTTTTTCTTTCTATTATAGTTATATTTTAAAAATATTAATATTAATTTAAGATTTGCTATTACCGTGTAAAACCTAAAGCGTCTTTAATTCAAATTAAAGGTATTAAAAATAAAATATCCAAACCATTCAATGTTCGAATATCATCTACGGCAAAAATTGAATTTCGAATATTCAAATATATCAATATTTGAATATTCGAAATCGAATATTTGAATACTCAATTTGAATATTTGAATAATAAATAAAGTGAATATTCGAATACCTAAATTTCGAAAATTCCGAGCACTAGTTTCGACCCTTGCGGATCATTATCAAAGGAATAAAAGACAATACTAAATTCTACATGTCATTAAAATAAAATTAGGGAGATGAAGTGAATTGACAGATGATGGGTTATTTTTTTTTGGCCAATACCTGTAAATTAAGGACCAAAATAACCCATCATCTGTCAATTCACTTCATCTCACTAATTTTATTTTAATGACATGTAGAATTTAGTATTGTCTTTTATTCCTTTGATAATGATCCGCAAGGGTCGAAACACGTGTCAGGCAACTGAATTAAAACTGTGAAATATAACAAGTAAGATTTTAATTTCCTCTACCATGGAATATCCATTTCACCAAGCATGTAGCCCATCACAAATCAATTATTAATAAATTAGCTCATTATAAATTAAATGTAAAATAAAACATAATTTTAATAATACTGGTTTCATTTTTAATTTTTACTTAACTTTTCTGAAATAATACATTCCGGATCTGACCCAATATCCCACCAGCATTCACCACAGATATCAATCAGTTTAAAAAAGGATACAAAATACACCCTCATATTACAGTATACATATACATTATATACATCTTCCTCAGATACACGCTTGGATACCTGGTAAAAAATAGAACACTAAGACTTATATGATTTATTACTTTACTCTCTTTGAAGGGCGTCAACTGGATATTCCCTTTAATTTATTCTTGCTTTTGATTTGTATGAAAACAAAGAATATATACCCTGTAGCGTTCCTTGTTGCACGTTTTATTGGGGTTTCGGTCTTTTTAAATAATCTCTACTATATACATGTGTTCCGGTTGAAATATCAACGTTGCTACTACTTTCTAGAAGAAACGGCAACACCGCATTGTCGAAAATATTTTAGCTGGATAGAGCATGGCCTTTCCGGGATAAACCAAATTGGTGGATCGTCCAACGTTGACTGGTTCGTCATATCCACCTTGAATATGTAAAATATTTTAGAAAATTCGACTCAATTTAAAACATTCCCATTAAAACATGTTACTAAGTGTGGATGGTCAATAACAACATAAATTGGCATAATATTTCGAAAATATATTACACCGTAACAGTCTTACGCCGACTAAAACCCATAATTTTACAACAATTTAACAGGCTTGTCAATACCTGGGAATAAAATTATGCCGGAATTCAGTTAAAAACTAGCCTTTACTGTAAAAATGTAATTGAGCGGTACCCAGTAGTTTATTGTCGTGTCTGTCCATACGCGGATCGGATTTTCATTCAAGACAGGTACTACTTACGGGAATAAGAACTCTTTTTCTCTCGTCAAAGCAGCTGTTTCTGTGCCTTAAATTGTCTAGGAAGTCGAGTTGACAAGAAGTTACGGGTTTTTATGGGGCGATTATTTACTTCCATTACCTCGGTTAGTTATTAAGGCTGTTTGTCGAAGTGAAATGGGCAAATATAAGGGTATAGAAAATAATATACTTTTTATGAATAATTCATATTCGAAATACAATATACAGTTTGTCCCATAACTTATGGGCCGTAGAGCAACTAGAGATACCTGACATCAAACTAGACCGATTAAGTCATATAAGGTTTTTCGAAATGTTACTCGTTCTAGAAATACAGGGTGTTGAAAGTGAAATTTTATTTTCGAAAATAAGCCATAATTTTAAAACGGTTCAATGAATCGAATTGACAGTTGGCAGTATTATGTTTTTATGAGTAAGAAATAAGAATTTGTAGAAACTTTTAAGTTTCACACTAGAGGGCGCTAGTTACATTCACTGGGTTTCATAAATCTATGATTATTTTTCTTACCTGTGATATTAGGTGTGTTTAAATTAAAGTTTATCCAAGAAGGGCAATTTCTAAGCTAAAAAGGTATACTTGCTTGATCTTAATATCTCTAACCGTTTTCGAGATATTTCCGTTTAAACATCACAAAGCATAAAAAAAACAAAGTAATTAAATTCATATTTTAATTATCACAACGCAATAAATTAGAAACAATGCAACAATAACAAGAAACTCACTTTAGTAAATGTTGAAAGTGGCCACCGTTGACCTTAATACACTTTATTAAACTTTTAACTAAGTGACATCTCACTTTTGGGAAAGTGTCTTGCTTGTTTTTAATCAGATTAGCGGCTTCCTCAATTTTTTGTAAAAGTTCATCGCGTGTATTAATTTCGTCCTTACAAACTAATGACTTCATGTGTCCCCACAAATAGAAATCAAGCGGATTAATATCTGGGCTACGAGGGGGTCAAGGAAAGTCACTACCGCGACCACTCCACCCATGTGGAAAGCGTTGATTCAGGTGATTTCGAACTACAAGTGAAAAGTGAGGTGGTGCTCCATCTTGCAAAAACCACATATTTAGTCTTATGTTTAAAGGCACATCATCTAATAAATTAAATAAGTCGTTTTCTAAGAACTGCAAATATGCATCACCAATAAGTCTTTGTGGAAGTTCAAAGGGGCCTATCAAATAATTGCCAATGATACCGCACCAAACATTCACTGAAAATTCTTGCTGAAAATGTCTTTCTCTTACCAGTTGTGGATTCCCAAGAGCATAATAATGGTTATTTCTCCAGTTGAAGATTCCACGTCTCGTGAACGTCGCCTCATCAGTAAATAATATGGGTTTTAGGAATGACGGGTTTTCATTTTTTTTATTTAATAATAACTGACAAAATTCTATTCTGGATTGTAAATCATGTTCCAGTAAATTTTGTACAGGCGTAAAATGGCAAGGGTATAATTTTTCAGTGTGGATAATTCGTGACACAGATGATTTACTTATTGTAGTAGCAGCTTTCAAGCGTCTAGTGCTCAAAGAGAGATAGTCCGCAACGCGAACCAAAATCTCTTCTTCCTGCGCAACAGTTATAGTTTTTGGTCTGCCACCAGGATAATTATTATAAAAGCTACCCCTGTCGCCTAAATCAGTGTAAATACGTTGAACTATTTTTCGATCTGGTTGAATTCTGTTTGGATATAACCCTAAATATATTCTCGCAGCAGCAGCACCATCATAATTTTCTTGAGCATAGACGCAGAGCATATCTCTCAATTCTCTGTTAGCATATTGATAATGCCGCGGCATATTCGAAAAAAAGAAACTTAGTATATGAAATAACATAAAACTCTTTATTAACTTTTGCTAACATTCGTTTGACATAAATTATTTCGTTGCTAGGCAAAAGTCACAACCAATAATCAATTGTTTCAATTGATTTTGTAGTGCACAGCCAACCTCGTCAATTAGTGTTTTTCAAAATTATGGCATGTGATGAAGTATTAATACACAATTATCTTAAATACTTCTTATTTCTAGTGTGAAACTTAAATAACGTTCTGGGTTAACGGTGGCCAATTCCAACATTTACTAAAGTGAGCTTCTTGTTATTGTTGCATTGTTTCTAATTTATTGTGTTGTGATAATTAAAATATGAATTTAATTACTTTGTTTTTTTTTATGCTTTGTGATGATTAAACGGAAATAATAATATCTCGAAAACGGTTAGAGATATTAAGATCAAGCGAGGATACCTATTTAGCTTAGAAATGGCCCTTCTTGGAGAAACTTTAATTCAAACACACCTAATATCACAGGTAAGAAAAAAAATCATATATTCATGAAACCCAGTGTATGTAACTAGCGTCCTCTAGTGTGAAACTTAAAAATTTCTACAAATTCTTATTTCTTACTCATAAAAACATAATACTGCCAACTTTCAATTCGATTCATTGAACCGTTTTAAAAGTATGGCTTATTTTCGAAAATAAACTTTCACTTTCAACACCCTGTATTTCTAGAACGAGTAACATTTCGAAAAACCTTATATGACTTAATCGGTCAAGTTTGATGTCAGGTATCTCTAATTGCTATACGGCCCATAAGTGATGGGACACCCTGTATTTATCTACAAACACTATTAAAAGTAGACTTTCTCAAGCTTGTTGTCAGTGCCTAAAATGCCTTTTTATGACACTAGTGTTAAAAGTGGATTATTTTTAACACTAGTGTTAAAAGTGGATTATTTTTAACACTAGTGTTAAAAGTAAATACAAGGATCTTTTTAACTTTTATTATTAACATTAACATTTATTGTACATTGTTTTCAGAGATATTTTGATTGAGCCATATCTACAGGGCACAGCGAAAATGTGCCAAATGCTTCAACGAAAAAAGCTGATATCATTTACTGGCTACAAAGCAAAAATATCAATTTTATGGAAAACGCACTCAAATCCGAATTGCTACAAATAGTAAAACAATACAAAGCAAAATTAGGATATGCCGTGATGCCGTGGATGAATTAATTTGTACTATGAGTCATCAAGTTTTGAGATTGCCGCCCTACCACTGTATTTTCAACGCTATTGAATTAATTTGGGCCCAAAGCAAAACATTTTTTAATAAACAAATTATTGGAAAAGACAGGAAAGATGAAAATGCCGTTTTGGATGTTTGGAAAGAGGCATTACAAACCATTACCCCCAAAAATTGGTCTGATTGTGTTTGCCATAGAAATAATATTATAAGGGATTATTGGCAAAAAGAATACATTCTGGATGTTCAGGTTAAGCCACTGATAATTCATGTGTTAGATTCTGGTTCAGATTCTGAAAGTGACATTTCTTTATCTTCAGATTCAGATTAACTTTTTTGTATGTAGTTGTATGTTTATTTCTTTATTTTTTTTAAATGTTATAAATATTAATATGAAATATATTTTGGTATTGTTCTCTTTTTTCTTTTTATTATATTTATATTTAAAAGGTATTAATTAATGTAACTTTTAATGTACATAATTTAAGATTTGATTTCATTTTTAATTTTTACTTAACTTTTCTGAAATAATACATTCCGGATCTGACCCAATATCCCACCAGCATTCACCACAGATATCAATCAGTTTATAAAAGGATACAAAATCCCTCATCGTGGTGGGAATATTCCCACCACGACCTTCATATTACATTATGTCTCTCTTCCGCAGGTACACGCTTGGGTACCTGGTAAAATATAGAACACTAAGACTTATGTGATTTGTTATTTTACTCTCTTTGAAGGGCGTCGATTGGATATTTCCTTTAATTTATTCTTGCTTTTGATTTGTATGAAAACAAAGAACACGTTTTATTGGGGTTTCGGTCTTTTTAAATAATCTTTACTATAGATTTATTTTATACAAAGTAAAATATTATATACCTAGTACATTTAGATTGTTTATTGTTTTTGTGTTTGTATACACAGTAAAAGGAAAACGTAATATCTTACTACCCAATACATGTAGGGATAGTAATGCCTGTCATACCAGGAAGTTTATAATCTAAATTATTTAAACTTCCTTATCGCCATAGTGATGTTTACATACATAGGAACCTCAGGCTTTTCTAAGGATCTTATAATTTGGCTGCAGATGAAGCAATCGTGTGTAATTTTTACAAACTTAAAAGGGATTTTTATGGGTATTTCCTGGAATTTATTGACATGGATTGTAATTTATGCTAACTTATTCTTCAGAACTCAAGTTTAATGTTTTTTCAAGTTTCAGGATTATTTGCTTTATTAGAGAAATCTGCCTCATATACGGTTAGGTTTAAAGAAATCTGCCTAACATGGTGTGAAAAATTCACCTTGTAAAACCTTATGGTCTAAATGTTAAAAGAAATGCACTGTATACATAAACGTTTTTAATTTTTGAACGGAAAGGTTGACAGAAAAGTAAAGAAATATAGGTCGAAGCAGGTACCATTAACCTATTTTGCATTTGGTGAGTTTATTCCTGGAGAAATTTATAAAATTTGTTGCATTTTTGGCCATGGAGGGCCTTCTAAATTCGTGGGGTATGCCCGAAAACATTAGAGCTGTTTGAGAAGGTAAATATATTGTTTGTATATTATCTCTAAATAAACTTTATTTAATTATAGTTCTATTTTTAATTCCGCTCTATTTAATCTTAATGTTTTGATGAACAACAAACAAATAACAAAATAATCATAAAGTTAAAAAAAATTGTAATTGTAATATGTTGAAAACTTATATTTCTTATTTTGAACAATTATTACTTTCTTGAACATGAATGTACATACATAGTGAGTATTTTGATACGCCAATTATTCAGTTTTTATTTTTGCATAGAAAAAAAAACCTATTAAAAAGATTAAAAAGATTATAAATTTTACCTGAAACGCCCAAGATCGAAAAATCGAAAAAATAATGTTGGTGTTTTAGGTAAAACTACAATTTTTGTATTTTAAGAAGTTTTTCCTAGCAAGAATCGACAACTGTAAGAAGGACGTAAATCATGGAAACACCACAGGATGAGTTAACCATAGAGAAAAGTTCATTATCTTATTTGTTTTGGGAATTACCAAAAAACGCTAAATACAAAAGTTTTAGAGAATGTTAAGATTCACAGTTTAGAATTAATTTAGAGTATACAGGGTGGTTCAAAAAAGCGTGGCGATTATAACATAAGCTTTTTCTAAATTGAACACCCTATTTTTTTTATTTATTTTTATATTCTGCATGAAATTCTATAACTTCTTTGTTAGTAAAGTTATATACCTAAACCTAGTGGTTGTTCTATCATTTTAATTTTTCTAGAAAAATATTAGTTTTTACTCATAAGAAATTGACAGTTCCGCCATTGTTTCTGAAGGTGGAATACTCATATTTCGTACAAACGCTCTATTGGGATGACAAAAATAAAACATCTAACGAAATTTCAGTTATATGCTACAGGGCGTTCAAAATAAATTTATACATTTCGACTAATCTAAATTGAAAAAATCAAGTTTTTAAATGGCACACCCTGTACATTATTATTTTTTCTGATAGACTTTATAAAACTCTTGACCAGGGAGGACCAAGCAACCCCCAGTGGTTGAAACAACCCTTCCAATGGGTGTTTTTCTGAAAATTAATGGGGGATTCGAGCAGATTTTTACGATTTCCCGCCCTGGAAAACGGGTGGAGAATGTTTATTACCAGTACCTTGGTAACAACATTCATTACTTAGTGTTTGTACTTCCCTGAAAATGACCCGAATGGACCAAAACCCGAGTGACAGGTAACTGAATAGAAAACTGTGAAAAACACTACAAGAAATCTTATTTCAACCCATAATTATTGATATACAGTTTTACCAAGAATGTAGCCCAACGCAAGATACTGATAATTTAAATTTATCAAAATCCTTCGTCCAGTTAAATTTGCCGCTAGTTTCCCCAGACCTCCGTATATACAGGGTGTCCCATTTTCGAGACTTTTATAGGGTGTCTCCGTAATTGTTAGTGCTATCAAAAAAGTAATATGTGTCATGTGCGCTTTTTGGGTCAAACTTAAGATGGTAAAATCAATATTCAAAAATTTGCGCTCGCTTAAGACATACGGGGGAAAATAAGAAAATTGACAATTTCAAAATTACCCTATATTTTTTTAGTTAAAAGAGATACAGAAAAATGTTTTATACAAAAGTTTCTTTATAATGATTGTTGAATAATCTGCCGTTTTCAAAATAAGTATACGGGGTCAGGTAAAAAAGTTATCGGACCTAACCTCATTTTTTGAAATGGATTACCCTATATATTTTATTCTAAAAAGATAGCATTTTAAATTCTCGTTCCAAATATATAACAGACCATGGATGATATTGGTTTCCTATGCGATTTATTTAAACTTTATTACTTTAAACCACAGTAGGCCATGAAACAAAAGCTAATATCCGAGAAACAACTATGTTGACATTCTAGTTGTTATTAACATTTAACGTCAATTTTATTTTTACATATTCGTTTGTGACAATGACTTGTCAACATTTTGAAAAATTTGACATGATATCAAGTTTATATTGAAAGTGGAAAAAACGATGAAATGGCGCAAAATTTATATTTTGTTCGCTATCCGGAAAGACGGCAACCATTTAAGGACATATTCCGACGACTGGAACATAATTTAAAAAAAAACGGCTCTTTACGATGCCGAGATCAAAAACTTATAATAAAGAGAACAAGGAAAATGAAGAAATAAGCGTGTTACGATTTGTCGAGACTAATAATCAGGTAATATATCCTGTGATAGCTTTGAATAGTAGTAGCTCATATTTTGTTCTTTAGGCGCGTTTAGCACTTTTAGTGGGTATTGAATGAGACTGAGCCGTCAGATTCGGCTATGCAACGCTCATGATGCAGTCGGGGAAAAAAAGCACGATACTAAAATATGACCAAATGCATAGTGTATTTGCTTTTTACGGATCGATTCTTTTATCGTCTTGAATTTGCGGATGTTAGATTGTGAAAGGTTAATAGAGAATCTCGTCTTGGTGAGGTTTTTACTTCTGTCTTGTGGTCTTAAGCACACATCCTAATCTTATTCTCTAAAATCACTTTGTAATTTTAGGAACAAAAATCTACGTCCGTCAGAAACGTAGAAACTGAAACTTGGAATTACAAAATCCAAAGCGCAAAGTATTTTGACGTCCAATAAATATTTTCCCTATGTTGTTAAAATTACCCAATATTTGCATCCTGGTGATGATGTGAGACGATTGGAATTTTGTCACTGGTTTTTAAATAAATCTAACGAGGATCGTTCTTTTCACCAAAAAATAATTTGGTCAGATGAATGTCGAATTACAAGTTGCGGTATTCATAACCGACATAATGGTGTGTCGCATATTTGAAAAGATAATTTAAAATACTATATTTTTAGATTAAAATATAAAGGGTGTTCCATTTAAGAAAATGAGGTTAGGTCCGATAACTTTTTTACCTGCCCCCGTATACTTATCCTGAAAACGGCAGATTATTCAACAATCATTAAAAAGAAACTTCTGCACAAAACATTTTTCTGTATCTTTTTTAACTAAGAAAATATAGGGTAATTTTGAAATTGTCAATTTTTTTTATTTTCCCCCGTATCTCTTCAGCGTACGAAAATTTTCAAATTTTGATTTTACAATTTTTGAGTTTAACTCAAAAAGAGCACATGATACCTATATTACCTTTTTGATAGCACTGACAATTACAGAGATACCCTACAAAAGTGTTGAAAATGGGACACCCTGTACATCGCAAAAGTATCACCCTGTACAATTGCCCAGCCAAGTATATAAATTATACACACATATTCTTTTACCATGCAAATTACTGCCAAAATAGCCCAATCACTTCCGAAATGTAACTGTGGGCTGACTCATTACATTACCATTACCTTTAAGCCATAGGCCCTTTGCGCTCGTAGCTATTGTCGGCAGGCCAGGCCCAATTCATCGCCGCCGCCGCTCGGGTCATTGACTCTCACGTCGCGACGCCGCCGCCCTAGGGGCGATCTGGGCGACGACGACGCCGCCACCGCCCAGTGGACCATGCGGGGACGACGACGTTCGGCGATTGACCCGCCGAAAGCCAGATGTTGATGTTTAGGCTGCGGCATGTGTAATATTTCTTTTCTCGTAATTTCCATTACCGAAAGATTTCTATATTTTACTGTACTGTAACACAGTAACGTAGAACTGAATACTCCCGGATATTTAAGTCACTTTTTGTTGAATATTAAATTTTTGGCATTATTAGAGTCGCAAAAAAAACGTATTTATTTACGCAAACAAGTTGCCAAACAACTATCGTCCATTCGCATTGCTTTCGGTTGTATCAAAAGTTATGAACAAGGCTATCGACGAAAAATTATTAAAGTACCTGGAAGGCTTTAACATTATTAGTGACCGCCAGTATGGATTCCGTAAGTCTACTCTAGATCAACAGGAGACCTTCTCGCTTATGTTACTCACGTTTGGAACAACGCAATAGAACATCATAGGGAGTCCTGGGCGGTAGCACTGAACATTTCCAAGCCTTTGACCGAGTATGGCATGAGGGGCTCCTAGCTAAAGTGAGAGCATACGGAATGTCGGTTCAAGTTTGTTCATGGCAGTCAAGCTTTCTTAAAAACCGTTCTCTGCGAGTGGCGATGGACGGATTTCTTTCAGACACCTTAACATCAACGCCAGAGACCTTCAAGGTTCTATATTGTCGGCATTGTCGCCCACCCTCTTATTACTATATATTAACGATCTTTTGGAAAAAAACTAAAAATCCTATATATAGCTTCGCTGATGACAGCTCACTTGTTTCATCTTCCACTTTGGATGCTCGGACATTGGCTGCCAATGCACATCTCTATAGGCAGCAAGAGGTCTCACATCTCAACAAAGACCCGGAAGAAATTCTGTCTTGGGGTGACAGTAACCAAGTAGAATTTAACGCTAAAAAACAGTTTTTTCTAAAAGAGTTAATGTTAAAAAACCGGATAAAGTCATGGTGAGACACTCGATTACTTGGCTTCATCAATTTATTTATGGGGCGTCAATTTAGATAGTTGTCTTGGTATAGTCACGTTGCGGCCATTGTTAAGGCAGCCTCGCAGAAGCTTGGAATACTTTTCCAAACTAAGAACCTCTATACACCTCAACAACTTTTGATACTCTATAAAGCCCAAATTCAACCATCGCTGGAGTACTGTTCGCATATTTGGGGCTGTGCTCCTAAACATACCCTGAGATTGCTAGATTCCATTCAACGAAGAGCCATTCGCTTGATCGGCGACCATAATCTAACAAACAACCTGGAAAGCCTTGAACATCGAAGACAGGTTGGCGACTTGAGTCTCTTTTACAAATATTTTCATGGCAATTGCTCAACTGAGGTTGCCCGCTTGATTCCACCCAGAGCGGTGCATGGTAGAAGTACACGACGAGTCTAACATGGTTCAGCTTAGTGTCCCTTGAACGACACTGTTTAAAAATTCTTTCATCTGGAGAACGCCATCACTCTGGAACGACCTTCCTGAGGCGGTGTTTCCTAACAAGTATAATCTCCAAAGGTTCAAGACCAATGTGAATCGTTTCCTGTGCACACACACCGCTCGCATAGCGCCATAAAGGATTAATCCTGCAGTGCTGTGTCTTATCATAAGAAAAATAAATCATTTCTAAAAAAAAACAAGAGACGTTTCTAAGGGACAGAATCGCAGACAGAGAGTTAAGTATATTTTTAACTTGTAGGGTACAAGTACATATTATACCTACTGGGTAAATTTCCATAACCATATTATTTGTCGTTAAATTTAAAACTAGGCTCAGAGACTAGTAGACAGTCGTTGTGTGTCTGGACATCAGATGTCACAAAAAATTGAGGCTGGATTTAGCCAACTTCCTAATTATTAATTCTCATTTCTTTATTCCTTATTCGTAAAAATGCAATACAATTTATATCAAATTGTATAAACGTTGCCGTAAAGTTTAATACGTATCTTTTTAATTTTACGGATACTGCTAACAATTAAACTAATACATACTTAAAAACAACTAAATTTATTTATAAAAAGTACAAACATAACAAGCATCAGGTGAAATACCTACATACTTAAAAAACTCTTCCAGTAAATCAGTAAATTTACGATAATACGTTCCTGGAGCCCAGGTGCCGATTACAATCTTTTTACGGCCGTAAACAGATCGCTGCTATTATTTTCTATGAATCACGGGCAAACGATTATTCCGGTGACGTCCAAAGATCTATCGATTCCCATAAATTCAACGTGTCGCGACGCGTGGGAAGATTGCAAACGAAGAACAGTACATTTGTGCCTGTTCAGATGTTGAACGACATTTTGAGGTCGAATTCTTAATAATTCTTATCGCGGTTCTAAGGAATCACTCTGACAATTTTGCGGATTTCGCGGTAAATAGTGGCTAGGTTTTTCTTCTCCATGTTTATTATTAAATATAGTTACGTAACAAAAATGTCCACTTCATTTCAGTGGCGCAGGCACGGGCGGCAAATTTCGAATAACATAAAATTAAGAGGTTCCTAACAAGCCCTTACTATATGAAATTGAAAAAAAAATCAGTTTCTCCCAATATTTCTAATTTTGGTATTTTGGTAGATGCAAAGTGCACATTAAAGACCGGAGTGCAGATGGCAGCTAAAGATTGCAGCCAAAATTTCCGGAAACACCCGAGCGTCACAGTATCATCCACCATTGCATATACACTGCCCATGCTAATTATATTTAAATAAAATAATAACTACATATAACTACTTTTCGTAGATACTCATTTACCACTTATATTTTTCATATAATTTAAACATATTATTTTTGCGTTTCTTTTCAAAACTGGACATACTATTAAGTTGATATTTTGCAAAGAGGTGTAGGAATATGAAAGCAATTTCTTAAACCAGTGACGTCCTCTAGCACTACTTTGGGCCAAGAGAAAACAATTTAAATATATTCAGTGGTTTAAAAAATTGCTTTTATATTCCTACACCTCCTTGCAAAATATGAACTTGATAGTATGTACAGTTTTCAAGAAAATCCCAAAAATAATATATTTAAATTATTTTCCCTTGACCCAAGGTAGTGCAAGAGGACGTCACTGGTTTAAAAAATTGCTTTCATATTCCTACACCTCTTTGCAAAATACGAACCTGATAGTATATACAGTTTTTAAGAAAATCCCAAAAAAAATATATTTAAATTATTTTCTCTTGACCCAAGGTAGTGCAAGAGGATGTCACAGGTTTAAAATATTGCTTTTATATTCCTACACCTCTTTGCAAAATATGAACTTGATAAAATCTCAAAAATAATATATTTACATTATTTTCCCTTGACCAAAGGTAGTTAGTGCAAGAGGACGTCACTGGTTTAAAAAATTACTTTCATATTCCTACACCTCTTTGCAAAATATGAACCTGATAATATGTACACAGTCTTCAAGAAAATCCCAAAAATAATATATATTTAAATTATTTTCTTTTGACCCAAGGTAGTGCAAGAGGACGTCACTGGTTTAAAAAATTGCTTTCATATTCCTACACCTCTTTGCAAAATATGAACCTGATAGTCTGTACAGTTTTCAAAAAAATCGCAAAAATAATATATTTAAATTATTTTCTCTTCGCCCAAGGTAGTGCAAGAGGATGTCACTGGTTTAAAAAATTGTTTTCATAGTCCTACACCTCTTTGCAAAATATGAACTTGATAGTACGTACAGTTTTAAAAAAAATCGCAAAAATAATATATTTAAATTATTTTCTCTTGGCCCAAGTAGTGCAAGAGGATGTCACTGGTTTAAAAATTTGTTTTCATAGTCCTACACCTCCTTGCAAAATATGAACTTGATAGTATGTACAGTTTTCAAAAAAATCGCAAAAATAATATATTTAAATTATTTTCTTTTGACCCAAGGTAGTGCAAGAGGACGTCACTGGTTTAAAAAATTGCTTTCATATTCCTACACCTCTTTGCAAAATATGAACTTGATAGTATGTACAGTTTTCAAAAAAATCGCAAAAATAATATATCTAAATTATTTTCTCTTGGCCCAAGGTAGTGCAAGAGAATGTCACTGGTTTAAAAATTTGTTTTCATAGTCCTACACCTCCTTGCAAAATATGAACTTGATAGTATGTACAGTTTTCAAAAAAATCGCAAAAATAATATATTTAAATTATTTTCTCTTGGCCCAAGGTAGTGCAAGAGGATGTCACTGGTTTAAAAAATTGTTTTCATAGTCCTACACCTCTTTGCAAAATATAAACTTGATAGTATGTACAGTTTTCAAAAAAATCGCAAAAATAATATATTTAAATTATTTTCTCTTGACCCAAGGTAGTGCAAGAGGACGTCACTGGTTTAAAAAATTGTTTTCATAGTCCTACACCTCTTTGCAAAATATGAACTTGATAGTACAGTTTAAAAAGGAAACGCAAAAATAATAAGTAATTATATATAATTATAGTTATTATTTTATTTAAATATAATTAGAATGAGCAGTGTTTATGCAATGGTGGATGATACTTTGACGCTCAGGTATTTCCGGAAATTTTGGCTGCTATCTTTAGCTGCCATCTTCACTTCGGTTAAAGTAAATCTTTTTGAGAATAAAGGTTTTTTAATTTTCATCAGTGGCGTCCCTGTTAACATGCCTTGTTGCAATATATTTAATCACAAAAACGATACGCCACTGTTTTTGATTTATTATTTTTATAATTGCCCTCTATCTTCTCTTTAAAATGGTCTCTTGACTTTTTTTCGTTCAGCGGATGGTTTTGCATTAAAAAAATTAAATTCATTCATTTGCTTGTCCCTTGCGATAATTTCTTTTAGTCTCAACATCACAATTTGTGGTAACCAAAGCATTCAGGCTCGATTTTTATATTTTATAGTAACTATTATTTAGTTTGACTAATAAGTACGCAAAAAAATTATTTTTTATTTTTAAAAGTTTATAACTACACTCACACATGTTTAAGATTTACAGGTATTACCCGTAACCGGTGACGTCCAATTTCTGTTACACAACCGTCTTAGAGACTTCTTCAAAATATTTTGCTTTTACTAAACCACCTTTTCTTCTGCTACCAGTAGCAATTATAAATCAATTGTGTAAGACATTATCAACAAACTAAGATATAGTTTTAAAATATCAAGTTTTTTGTTCTTCGTACAGGGTGTCCAGTTTTCGATGGTTTTACGGGGTATCTCCGTTATTAGTAAAGATGGAAGGATACGGTTTTTTTCATTTTGGGACACCCCCCATATTTAGGTTACCCTGAAAAAATTAATGTTCTTTTTGTAGTTTTTTACGTAGAATCCAGTGACGCACTCAGATTTTTCCTACGTTCAACAGTTTCCGAGAAAAAACAAACTTACTTTTTTTTAAATGGGTCACCCTATATATTTTTTAATAATATAATTTAGTTTACAACAAGCTTCTCAGAAATATATAATACCTTATTTTTATTTTTAATATTAAGCACGAAATTTACGTTTTATTAAAAAATATACATTTTTTGTTAGTAGGCCATGACGGGTATTTAAAAAAACTATTACTGGTATGACAATTATTACTGCAGAACAAATATATTTTGGACTCCTTAATCTAATTAGCAGTTATATTTCAGTAAAAATAATAACAATGCATAAATCGAGTTGTGTTTTACTACGTAAAACATTAGAGGCAAAAGCCGGGACTTTATAGAACTTTCTCATAAATATTTGCTTAAATTGTTCTCCTGTATGCCTGAGATATGTTTCACACATAGTTCTTATTCGCCTTAATGAATTTAAAATAATAAAAGGCCGCGTTTGTAACTTCCTAAATGCTCTTTCAGTGGCATTTCTTGAATCTGTAATTGTTTGGTATTTAATAGAATAAATTTTATTTTCAAGAGAACAAATCCAAAACCGACAAGTCGGATGACCTTGGTGGTCATCTTACAGGTCTATTAGTTCCAATCCAGTGGCCTGGGAAATTATTGTTTGAGTAGGCCCTGATAATTAGCTCATTGTAAGCGGGTGCTCCATCTTGTTGCAGATGCAAGTTATTGAGACCCGCTAAGGGCACGTCTTCTATTATTCCCGGCACAAGGTTATCCAGAATTTCCAAATATTTATTACATTAAGGCTGCCTTCAAATATATTATAAATTATTTTGCTCCCTAGTATAAAACATGAAACGTTAAAGCCAAACCTGCCTTGCCGTTCGAGTGGAAATATTACATTCTGATTTTCCTGAGACCAAAACCTCATATTGTGCCGATTAAATATACCAGCACCGGTAAAATGAACCTCATCGGACCATGTAACGGTTCTTTTAAAATTGTTTTCCCTGTTGATATTTTGTAAATACTAACTACAGAACTCTATACGGCGCTGTGCATCACCAGGATGTAAGTTTTGTACTTGGTGGAATTTATATGGCTTAAAATTGTGTTTTTTTAGGATTGTTTAAACTCTTAATTTAACTACTCCGACCGATCCTTCAACCGTTCTGCAAGAACTAGTTGGATTGGTTTCAATTGAAGCTAAAACATTTATTTGATCAGTCTCGCAGTTTTCCTTGTTGTAGATTTTAGGCCGAGGTTTAGAAAATAAACCGTGTTCAATTAAACTTGACTTCATCCTTAAAAAAATTTTTATCCGGGTGTCGTCTTTCGGGATATCTACAAGAAATTTAATAAATCTTCATAGATATATTACAAAAAGGCGTATATTTACATATTAAAATACGCTTCTAATGCTTCATCTGCATTTTCATTACAATTGACATAAAAAACGAGCATATCATATTTTTCATTATTTTCAAAGTTTACATTTTCTGCTATAATTAGGACAAACTGATTTTTTACTATTAATTAAATTAAAACAACTTAGAGAGCCTGAATACTCTGACTGTGACTGTGTTCTTTTCTTTTTTTAAATACCCGTCATGGCCGTCATGGCCTACTAACAAAAAATGTACATTTTCTAATAAAACGTAAATTTCGTGCTTAATATTAAAAATAAAAATAAGGTATTATATATTTCTGAGAAGCTTGTTATAAACTAAACGGTATTATTAGAAAATATATAGGGTGACCCATTTAAAAAAAAGCAAGTTTGTTTTTTTCTCGGAAACTATTGAACGTAGAAAAAATCTGAGTGTGCCACTGGATTCAACGTAAGAAACTACAGAAAGAACATTTGTTTTCTCTTTGATAAGCTACAGAGTAACCTAAATATGGGGAGGGGAGGGTCCCAAAATGTAAAATTTTTAAAAACATCCCGTATATCAAAAACAAGGAGGACTAGAACAATTCCGATTGAGGCATCTTTTGTTTCACAAAAAAGTAGCACAGTGCTGCGAAAACCGTATCCTTCTATCTTTACTAATAACGGAGATACCCCGTAAAACCATCGAAAACTGGACACCCTGTACAGTATGTTGCATGGAAGTAACTGAACAAAAACAAAATTTTGCCGTAAACAATGTATAATGTACAAAAGTTTTAAAAAATTAAACCAAAAACGCAAATAATAATTCAGCTAGAACAACAAATAAGTAACTTCTTTCTAGCAAAAATGAAATCAATATCTCCAATTGAAGGAAAACCACAACGGAAACCGAATCATGGTCGCTCCTTGTTTCATCTTCAATATCGTCTCCATCACTATTGTCAGAATCGAGGGAATTATACAATTTAGTAACTGTCTTCTCAAAGTCGGGATCTATCCAAGAACAGTACGTGACGTACTGGCTTCATTAGCCTTAATCAAGTGTACATAAATTCACTAAAAGTCAATATGCACACATTTGTTACTTATTAATTTAAAATCTGGATTTGTTTAAGCTGAATGCAGCTAGAGCGGTTGCTTCGATACAGGATGGAAGATCTCAGTATGACGTGGCAAGAATATTAAATGTTATAAGGTTCTAAGTGCAAAGAGCCGTAATTGGTTTGGAGCCGGTTTACTGCGTATGAAAAATATAGAAGGAGAAGTCAGTGTGGTCGGAAAAGATGTATAGTAAGCTCGACAAATATAACAATATCGTTGACATTTCAATATTTCTATGAAAACTCTAGCAAAAATGTATCAAAGGAAGCGACAAAACCACGGTTAATACTTTAAGAGTCAACGTGGAAGCAAAGAAAGTTATATCTAATTTCCTCTTATGAATATTGGTTGAATCAGTTAGAAATTTATATCACCATATCGACCTATTGACAGTAATTTTGATCACTAGTGGCAAAGCGCCAATACGGCTTCGCTCTGTTCTTATCTATAATATGTTAAAAAGAGACACATGCGAGGACGGCTCATGTTAGCTGCGCGAAATCGTACTCAGCGGCATCTGGCTTTTAAGTTTTAAGTAAGGCTCGCTGAAACCTCACATTTTAAACCGCAATGCATGCCGGACAGAGGCGGCATTTTTGCTGGAGTTCTTATACGGAAGAAAGACATGTAAACAATAATTTTTTTTAACGATAAGGCACGGCACTGCAGGATTAATCCTGTATGGCGCTCTGTGGGCGGTGCGTGTGCGCAGTAGACGATTCACGTTGGCCTTGAATCTTTGGAGATTATAGTTGTTAAAGAACACGGCCTCAGGGAGGTCGTTCCAGAGTGATGACGTTCTCCAGCTTAAAGAATTTTTAAACAGTGTCGTTCGAGGGATCGAACGTCGTGTATTTCTACCATGCACCGCTCTAGGTGGAATCAAGCGGGCAACCTCAGTTGAGCACTTGCCATGAAAGTACACACATCGCCAAAATTCTTGGACCCCCTTAAGTTTGTAAAAATGAGACACTATTATTATAAGTTAAGAAGTGTATTACAAAGTACATTTAATTTGGTTATGTATTCAATGCAAATTGTCTGAATTAAAATTTATTTTAACAAGAAAAAAAAATACAAAGGAAAAATAGTGCATAATAAAATCATTACGAGAATTTTAAATCTAGAAGAAAACCACTTTAGAGCGAAATCAAAATTAATTAATATTCGGTGTGTCCTCCCCTGTTCTGTAGTAAGGTGTTAACTCGTCTGTGCATGGAAACAATAAGCGCGTTAATGGTATCCATTGGGATGTTGTTCCATTCTTCTTGGGCTGCGAGTGTGAGTTCCTGGAGGGTGATAGGAGGATTAATTCTATTTGAGATTGCTCGTCCAACGAAATCCCACATATGTTCAATGGGATTCATGTCTGGCGAATTGGCTGGCCACGGTAATCTTTCAATATTCTCAATCTCTAGTGCATTTTGTACTCCTCTCGTGCGATGGGGCCTAGCATTGTCATCCATGAAAATGAAATTGGCTCCAATTTCATTTCGGAGAGGATAAATAATAGGTTCAATAATGTTTCGAACATATCTATCCCCTGTCATAGTGCCTGGAATGGGAATAAGCTGCGTACGACGACCATGCATTATGCCTCCCCAAAACATTACTGTTCCTCCTTGATATGGAACGACTTCTCTGGCAAAAGATAGTCTTTCTGGTCCCCTGGCCCTCTCCAAACTCTGTGTCGCCGACTATCACTAACTAAACCAAATCTGGTTTCATCCGAAAAAACGACATTTCGCCACTGAGCTAAAAGCCAGTGTCTGTGTTCCTGTGCCCACTGTAGACGAGCGGCTATATGTCTACGAAGTAACCTAGGTACTCTTAATGGTCTCCTAGATCGCAAATTGGCTCTAGTAAGTCTTCGCCGTATTGTGGTACTGGAAATGAATCGACCATACGTTCTTCTCAAATGAGTTCGGACAGCTGAGACTAGTATGGTTCGATTCCGACGTACATAACCTGCTACATACCGATATTCTCTTGCATTAGTTACCCTAGGACGCCCAGTTCCACGTATCCAGTCAACGCTGTTAGTTTCCTGATACAAACGCACTATTCGGATAACTGAAGCGCGAGGAATCCCTAGTCTATCCGCGATTCGATGATTCGGCAGACTCTCATCATGCAAAGCTACTATTCTTGCTCTATCGAATACTGAAATTCTATTGCCAGGCATAATTGCAAAGAAAAACTCAAGAATTATTTCAACACGCTAAATCAATATGAACCACTTTTTAAACATTGGTATCTAAAATTGTGGGAAATTCTTCTTGTCAACATTTTTAGATGCCTAGCAACGGTGAAATAAATTAAGATTAAATGTACAAAAAAGCAGCCATGATTAATATTTCGTTTTGAAATTTACAAGGGGGGGTCCAAGAATTTTGGCACATGGCTCTTCTTTGAATGGAATCCAGCAATCTCAGGGTATGTTTAGGAGCAGAGCCCCAAATATGTGGACAGTATTCCAGCGATGGTCGAATTTGGGCTTTATAGAGCATCAAAAGTTGTTGGGGTGTATAGAGGTTCTTAGTTCGAAAAAGTACTCCAAGCTTCTGCGAGGCTGCCTTAGCAATGGCCGCAACGTGAGTATGCCAAGACATAGGACTATCCAAATTGGCGCCCAATAAATGAATTGATGAAGCCAAGGGAGTCGAGTGTTCCGCCAGGACTATATCTGGTTAACTCTTTTAGAAAAAACTGCCGCCTGGGATTTCTTAGGGTTAAGTTCTACTTGGTTACTGTCACCCCAAGACAGAATTTCTTCCAGGTCTTTGTCGAGATGTGAGACCTCTTGCTGCCTATAGAGATGTGCATCGGCAGCCGATGTCCGCGCATCCAAAGTAGAAGATGAAACAAGTGTGCTGTCATCAGCGAAGTTTAATATAGGATTTTTAGTTTTTTCCAAAAGATCGTTAATGTATAGTAAAAAGCGGATGGGCGACAATATAGAACCTTGAGGGACTCCGACGTTGATGTTAAATGTGTCTGAAAGAAATCCGTCCATCGCCACTCGCAGAGAACGGTCTTTAAGAAAGCTTGACAGTTATGAACAAAATTGAACCGGCATTCCGTATGCTCTCAATTTAGTTAGAACCCCTCATGACATTTAATAGCAAGAGTAGTTCTGCCGTCCTTAGTTAAAACGTTCTATCTGACATTTTTGTAATTTTTGGGTTTATGACATAAATGGGATGTCTAATCCTAAATCGTATATATATATTTGTCCTACCTGCAGAATTGATAAGTTTCCTAAGTGCAAACGTTCTAAGTAGCATTTGCTACAGAACGTCCTATCTCGCCTCAATTTAATTTGTAGATAGGACTATTTACCTTTGTATGTACTATAATAATTTGTTTTCTTGTCATCTTGCCACTATTTTATGGCAGGGCAAAACGTATTAACGGAATTGCGTGCGATAACATATTAACCTAAAATAAATATTAGCCGGTGTGTGTCAGTTCATATGTTGACAACAAATTGTGAGTGTATTTTAATTGGTGTGACAAGACACTAAAACTAAAACGTCCTATCTGAAATTATTTTCTAATAACTTTTAATTTTAAACATTATTATTTTATGTAACCTCCATCGTTTATAGATTTACACTTTTTTAATTTCAATTTTTGGCTCTAAACTTAAAACATTTAAAGCTACTTCTCAAATATTCCAGAGAAAAACTCTTAATTCTTATTAAATTAAGGTTTTAATTTTTACTCCTCTGACATTTCAAGCAATGTGTCAACAAATGTTGCGTTTTAAAGTTACAACGGTCAAATGAAATTCGACATATCGATAAAAATCTGTTCGGAAACTATTAATTAAACGTTTGTTTCGAATGCCCAGTTGCGAGTGCCGACGAGTTTTTTAAACTAACAAATCACAAAATAATTTATCGGTAGGAGAAGCAGTAAGAGTATCCACTTTAGTGGATGAGGCCTATTCGTTGTGTCATGTTGCTAATGTGGCAGAAAGACATGGTTCCACTATCAGTGGTCTGGTTGAATATTTAATGAGAACAGACAAATTTTGAATAATTTCGATATGCTTGAAGTTTGTGATTCGTCGATACTTATCATACGCATGCGGGAAGTGTGCTTCTTTGCTTTGGTTTATCATTTGCTTGCATTGGTTTCGAGTGTTAACCAAGATGGTACGATTTTCGGTGGTAGGGTTTTGACGCCATTGTTGATAGAAATAATTTTTTGATTTCACAGCTCCTTCGCAATTTTTGGTAAACCAAGTCTTAACGTTAGAAGGGTACTTTTTTGAGAAAGCGATGAAGGCTTCCATGTCAGTAAGGATAACCTCCGATACTTTTCTAGCACAGATGGATGGATCGTCAGAGGTAAAACAAACGTTCCGCCAAGGAGAGGTTCTAAAATGGTCCTTTAGATCATCCCACTTAACTTATGTATAATGTCAGATCTTGCGTGGTTAAGGGGGCTGTTTGGCACTAATTTGTAGTTTGTTCAGTGCTGAAATAAGGTTGTGGTCAGACGTTCCTAACAGAGGCTTAACGGTGACAGCGTACAAGTCGGGAATTGAAGTTAAGAAAAGATTCAACAAACTAGCAAGATCACCATCTTTGTCTGGAATCCGAGTGAGGCCAGAGCTGATGGCAAAGGATTCGGTTTGCAACACCCTGTACAATTTAATTTAGAAAACTACAATGCCATCATCGATAATCAAAAATTGGTATCAAAATCGAGTATTTCCTCCCCGGGCTTGACAGCTCTCATCCTTTCTGGCATAGTCTGAATCAAACCAGCAACTGCGTCTTTGGGTATTTGCTTCCATTCGTTTACCAGCGTCTGTTCAAACGCAACCACTGTTTGAAATTTCTGAACTAGTTCTGCCTAAGCCTTCTTCCAAATTTGTTCCACATATGCTCTATTGGGTTGAGATCTGGACTCCTTGGCGGTCAGTCTAACCAACATCGTTGGGGTATTGCCTAGTTATTCTGGCTATGTGCGGTAGAGCATTATCGTGCATTAGGAGAAACTGTTCACCTATGAAGGGCATCTAAGGAACTACATGTTGTTCCAAAAACTCCCTAATGTACCTATCAACATTAAGGTTCCCTCTCCGTAGAAAAACAAGGTATGTGTACCACTAAATTGCACTCTAGGAGGGAAACAACATTGAGCATAGCGTTTCCCAGACCTTCTCCACACTCATTGGCGACCATCAGGTAAATATCTCGTAAAACGTCTGTATACAGAACGTTTCGCCAGCCTCCATTTAATGACCTGCATCCAATAGAGGACCTGTGGCAGGTTCACAAGATGATAGGTTTTGTTCCTTCAACCTTCAGCGTGCGGTAACAGGTGAAACTACGTTATCATGAACATCTTCCAATTTTCGAGCCAAAGCTATAGCAGGAACTGTTTGCTCTTCCCTGCTCAGTTTTCCTTCGGTACTAAATCTTTCTATCGCATCGGACCCTGTACTGCGTGAAACGGCAAGCCTGTCTTTGATATACCGAATGGCACAACCATCATGTTGGAAAGTTACAGCTTGCGCTACTTGTGCTTATAATAGCTCTCGATTCTCACCGAACCGTGAGCTATTATACGACGTGCCTCGACCATAGGTTTCGCTGGATCGCTTGACGGTACGATAAAATATTAAGGAGGTTCTTGACATAATATCACAGTATAAGATAAATAATATTAAATTATTAAATGAACATTTTATTTCTTTTTCTTGATGGAGGTTAGGGGTGTACGTACTTATGTGCTCCTATGGAGGAACCGCCACTGCCATAAATGGATTTTTATTTTATTTAAGGTCGAGGATAATTCAAAGAATTTTGACGGAACAACACAAAACACAAGAAAAGAAATTTCCAATAGGCAGACCAACAACTTTTTTGGACACACCTGCAATGATAAATTCGGAAATACAATTCAATCAACGAATAATGTACTTTAGACACTCTACTGACCCAAACAAAGATTTGGAATATAGAGGAGGGCGGCTTACGGGGTTATATAAAATTCTAAAATCTATAAATTCAAGACTGTTAACGGACGACAAATTGTATGCGAACAAAAACATGTTGTTGCGACCAAAATTGCTACTTTGAAGAAATTTGTGGACAAAAACCTATTGGGACAAGAAGATTAAAAGCATACAGACTATAGCCGGGTATAAGTAAAGTGGACGATTAAATGGTCACGTTGTATGCTCGCTGGGTCATGAATGTCTTCCAAAACATACTTGCTGGATGCTGGATCTAACCACAGCAAACAAAAATACTTTTCGTTATCAGGAGTCTAAAATTAGTTGTAATTTTAATCGTTGCTTTTTGATTTCCAAAAGCTATAACCTCAAATAAAAACAATAATTTTGACATAAGTGACAGTTTATATACGAGGGCCAGTCTGTCAAATATCCAAGAATGACGTTATGCAACATAAATGTGAACAGCATAGTACTAACCATGCCCGACCTCGCGTCGTTCGACTTCAGTGATCGGACGGAAACTGATATATCCACGTGCTATGGCCGTTGCCGATAAATATTTAAAAGTCAAGTCAGAAAACAAAGTATTATAAAAAAACAATTTTGCAATAAAAGTGATTGAATATTTTATATGACTTAAAAATAATAAGAAATAAAAAATGACAACGACACACGGTGTTCCCAAGCGGTCACCCATCTAAGTACTAACCATGCCCGACGCCGCTTGACTTCAGTGATCAGACGGGAACTGGTATATCGACGTGGTATGGCCGTTGCCTATAAGTATTTAAAAGTCAAGTCAGAAAAGAAAGTTCTCTCTAAAAAAAATTAACAATTTTGCTAAAAGAAGTGATTGAATATTTTTTAATGACGTACAAAATAAAAAATAAAAAATGACAACGACACACGGTGTTCCCAAGCGGTCACCCATCTAAGTACTAACCATGCCCGACGTCGCTTGACTTCAGTGATCGGACGGGAACTGGTATATCGACGTGGTATGGCCGTTGCCTATAAGTATTTGAAAGTCAAGTCAGAAAAGAAAGTTCTCTCTAAAAAAAATGAACAATTTTGCTAAAAGAAGTGATTGAATATTTTTTAATGACGTACAAAATAAAAAAAAAAAAATAAAAAATAACGACACACGGTGTTCCCAAGCGGTCACCGATCTAAGTACTAACCATCGACGGGGTATGGCCGTTGCCTATAAATATTTAAAAGTCAAGTCAGAAAAGAAAGTTTTCTCTAAAAAAAATAAACAATTCTGCTAAAAAAAAGTGATTGAATATTTTTAATGACGCGTAGGAAATAACAAATAAAAAATTGACAACGACACACGGTGTTCCCAAGCGGCTACCCATCAAATTACAAACAATGCCCGACGTCGCTGGTCAACGATAGAAAAT
Organism: Polydrusus tereticollis; assembly: GCA_963920685.1. Lineage (NCBI taxonomy): Eukaryota > Metazoa > Arthropoda > Insecta > Coleoptera > Curculionidae > Polydrusus > Polydrusus tereticollis. The sequence goes on from OY987328.1 coordinate 25,558,482, forward strand.
AGCAGTAAAAAATAATTTTCACATAAAGTTCAGATTAAGCGCGAATTATAACAAAATTTGCAATCAATGGTAATTTGGATAAGCATAAAACAACATATTAATACCTAATAATTACACGCTGAATTTAATGGTTACCAATGACCAGAAATGTTATTAAATAAAGTTATCATTTTATTATTCTACAAGGGTTTATAACGGACGTAGGTAAATATTACCGATATTCATTTAGCTGAAAGTATTTTAACTAGTATGTAATACTAGTATGTAATACTAATATGACTAGACTATAATATTATTGCAAAATTAACATTATGATAATTCCTCTCTGAATGGAATGAATATATTATTAAAAAAGAGAGGGAGAAGTAAAGTTTAATGTCTTTGTACAGACGTAGTTAATTGACATTTTAAAGGTCAATGTTTTCTAGCTTTCACACCTTAAGAAAGTTTCGTTTTAATTTTAATTAAGGGTAAAAACATCTGTTATATGGCCTGCTTGCTGCAGGGATCAATCCTGGGGTCTTTACTTTTCCAACTGTGCCTTCACAACGAGTGACTTGTATAAATCACTCTAAGGTGGATGCACTCAAATTTACTTTTCTTTAGAGCCAAATGAAGTTATGGATTGCAACGATAAGATAAATACTGATTTGAGTTCCGGCCTGGGGGCCTTAGCCTCCCTGCCTAAGTATAAATCTCAGCAAGTCATATGTTCTTTTGGTTAAAATTTATTATTGCATAATATCGTGTGATTCGCCCAACTCGTTTCTGACATTTCAACTTTGCGGAGGACTTGTCTGCTAAGCTTAAGATATATTACGAATCCAGCTTTATTAAAACTACTGTGTGTTTAACCATTTTAGTCACCAGCGCGGAGAGTAGGCCTTATAATAATACAATAATAAAATTAATTTTACTAAATTAAACACATTTTATGCCGTAAAAAATATGTGCGCCGACACAGCTGTATTGTGAATTAATCTCATATTTTTGACGTTTGGTCGCCCGACATACTTTTTTAAATAAAGTATTGTGGTACTTCTGGGTATCTAAAAATGTGTCCCTTCATACGGATAAATAAACTGAAATGGTTCATGTGTTTATACCAAAAAGTTAAATTCCGAAACAATATACATAATTTGAATATAAAATAATTCAATTCAATATCCGTTTATCTTTGTCGATGAGGGATGTTAGTAATGAGAGTGAGGAAATTAACAGGATTGATCCAAAATACCTTTGCGACTCCCATATCGACTATACGCCTATGAGACTTGGCAGTGTGTCGCAGGATACCTTAGGAATTTACTTTTGCCTTTTTTATAGAAACAAGGCATCCGCCGTTCTTGTCTGTGGTCATGTAGCGCAGACCCAGAGAGCATTTAAAATTAAGAAAAAAGAATAAATAGTACAAGGCCACTTACGACAGTAGACAATACACAATGCAATTAAAAAGACAGCACTTATGTATAAAAAGATTAAAGTTAAGTACTAAACTAAAATTTGAAAATTCAGCAACACTGAAGACCTCAATATTTAAAATGAAAATAAAAATCTGTTTTTTATATACAGTTTAAAATATTTACAGTCTTTACGTCACCTGGAAATTTATGGGACAATTTAATGCACGAATATGTGGTGTTTCTTCCTGTACTGGACAATACATGTGAAGGTATACAGAGTAGCCAATAAATTATATATATATATAAATAAATTGTATTATGATCATGTTGTTTAAATTTATACAGAGTGGCAAAAAAGTCGCGCATAATGCCTGTAACTTTTGAATTACCTCGTATACGAAAAAGTTACCTATATGAAAGTTGTTCAGTAAATTATTCCCCACATTTCTACCTGCATGATTTTTTTCTGCCAAATCTGGTTTGGTTGCGATAGAGACTAACTTATGATTGCATATTTAGATTCTACTGGGAAAACTCTAAATTTATTGTATTTCAAATTTTCACCTATCTGCAAGCGTTTCCGAGATAATGACAGCTCAAAAATGAAAAACTTCCTAATTATAATTATTATAAACGAACAGGTATGGTTCCAGCAAGATGGAGCACCCGCGCATTATGCGGCAAATGTTAGACAATACATAAGCGAACAATTTCCAGGACGTTGGATAGGCAGAAGAGGTGCTATTGACTGGCCAGCGCGATCCTCGGACTTAACCCCGCTCGACTTCTTTTTGTGGGGACACTTAAAGAACAAATTCTACGTTAAGCGTCCAAATGACTTAGAATCTTTAAAATTCAGAATTAGTGTTGAAATTCGGACCATTCCAGAGGACTTCCTTTTAAACGTTGTAGACGGGTTTAGGGATCGACTGGCGCTCTGCTTAGCAGAAAATGGTGGTCATTTTAACCACCTGATCCACTGAAAAGGTTTCACTTGTTTATTATTCCGATGTTAAGTTGTTCAATTTTCTAGGCTATTTATTTTGTTATTATAAAGTTTGTTACAATTTTAAATAAATAAAAATTTGAAATACAAAAAATTCAGAGTTTTCCCAGTAGAATCCAAATATGCAATCATATGCAGGGTGTTCCATTTAAAAAAAGTAAGTTGGTCTCTATGGCAACCAAACCAGATATGACAGAAAAAATTCCTGCAGGAAGAAATATGGGGAATAGTTAGAAATTAGTGAACAACTTTCATAAAGGTCACTTTTCGTATACGAGGTAATTCAAAAGTTACAGGCATTATGCGCGACTCTTTTGCACTCTGTATTTATTTTGAAATAAAAATGGAAGACATTTATATACATTCACATACAGGGTGTTTCCTAACTACGGTACGGAACTTCAGAGGTCGATACGTAAGGTCGTTTTAAGAAAAAAAGTTCCTATGAACATATGTCCGGAAATGCTTGGTTTCGGAGATACAGGTTGTTAAAGTTCTATTTTTATTTTTGTTTTTTTTTCAAAAGTTTTTAAAATAATGTCGATATTAGAACTATGATTGGTATCTACGGGTTTTTTAAAATGCGAATTTCGAATTTGATGTTAGTATGGCTCCCATCTGTTTACTCTTTTGAGGAGTCATAACTTTTTTAGATGTGCCTGTATTACGTTTTGAAGCAAAATAATAGATTTTCCCATCACTTTTACGTGAAAAAGACATACTTGGTAGAAGTCGCTAGGAGCAACCGTTCTCGGGAAAATTAATAATAAAAAACAAATAACATTTATTTGCATATCGCTATGCCCATATGAGAGTTTGATTAAATTGCATTTATCTCCTAAACAAAGCCGAAATCAAAAAATTATTGAAAGGTACTTCGCATTAGCCAATAAAGTGCCTACATAACAGTGTAATCAAAAGAGAAAACGGCAGTGGCGTACATGGACCTGACTCTTTAACATAGTTGACATGCAGATTAAACGACAGTTTGAAAACTATACCCTATCCAGTACCTGGGACTCCAGAATGTACCTAAAATTTATCGGATTGCTATTAAGAGTGAAAGTTATTTATTACCTTACATTTTGCAATATTAATTGATTAGGCACCAATCGTGCGGCATATTCAGGTAATTTTGTATTTGATTGCAGTCTTGCACTGAGCTAACAGTTCTGTATATTCTTAAATCATCAGAAAAAAGTAATAGTTAACTGCATATACAATATACAGGGTGATTCACGGTGGATGGAACATTAGACGTTTCTGACGAACCAGTAAAGGAATCGTTGCGAAAATTTGGTTGCTTACATAAACGGACATGCTCTACCCATCTAAAATATTTTTAACAATACAGTGATGCCGCTTCCACACAAAAATAATAGTAACTTTGATTTTTCAAATGGAACACCCTATATTTTATTTTATTTTCGAAACACCCATTACTTTTCTTACAATTTTTGTTAACTCTATTCTACACTTATCTCTTACCGTTTCTAAGATATAAATTAATTTCCGTTTTTTTTGGCCGAAAACTTCACTTTTAAAAATGCTGATAATTTTGAACTCTAAAATACTGAAACCCTGAAATTTGGTAAATAGTTAACTAATACCATAGGGCTCTTTGCCCTACCCTCAAATCTTAGTTGCAATATACAGGGTGGTTAAAAAATACACTTATTCTGGTAACTTGAAAAAGTGACCATAAGTCCTTTTTTTGAAATGTAACACCCTGTATATTATTACGTATTTGAAAAGCTGCTGAAATTTCTCCTAATTCTTGTATATTCATACCTGTACCTAACTAACTCGTTTAACCATTTTTTTGACGTATTAAGCATGATTTGTAAAATTTTCTATACAATTCAATTTTCATTCGGTTATTAGTAAGTTAGCCATGACAAAAACAATGATGTTGACTTATGTTACTATGGTTATCGTTTTGACATTTCATTAAGTTTAGATACAAGATAGTTACAGTACAAGACAGTTTAAAATCATGGAAGAAACCTATACAAATGCAGTTCTTATGAATTTATTTATTTTATTTGGACAATGTGATAGAATTATCACCAGGACATGTATAAAGTTTAACGAAATGTACCCTAATTTACAGCCAATGTATCTCAGAAAATTCATAAGGATCCAGAACAATTTTACTGCCTTTGGTTCAGCTTTAAAAGCGCCAAGAAACTTGCCTCGACCCGTGACTTCTAACGAAGACAACGAGATTAATGTTTTGGCATATTTTCATGTATTTCCCCAATCTTCAATACGATGTGCTCAATACGATTTAGGTATAACATATTCATCAGTTCAAAGAATTTTAGTAAAACATAACATGCATGATTACAAGTTTACAAAAGTTCAAGCCATGAAGCCTCAAGATCCTCAACAGAGAGTACAATTTTGTGAAATGATATTGGTGCGCACTCAAGAAGATCCAAATTTTTTAAATAGGATAATTTGGACCGATGAATCAAAATTTTCAAGGGAAGGGATTTTTAATAGACGAAATAGTCATTTCTGGTCCAGAGAAAACCCGCATGTAACAAAAAAAGCCGGATTTCAAGAAAAATTTAGTTTTAATGTTTTTTGCATGTTAATGGATAATCAATTAAATTATGTAATATACGAGGAGTCATTAAATTCGAGAAACTATGTTAATATTTTGAGGACAGATGTCGAAAATTTTGTAGATAATCTGCCACTTGCAGATTATCGAAGCTGTTGGTATCAACTTGATGGAGCTCCTGCACATTGCACTAGGGAAGTTAGTGCAGAACTTGATAGGATTTTTGACGATCGTTGGATAAGACGTTTGGGACCTTGGAATTGGCCTCCAAAGTCACCCGATCTCAATCCATTGGATTTTTACTTGTGGGGCATGTTCAAAGAAAAAGTTTACAAATCACCCGTAAATTCTAAAGAAGAGCTGCTACTTCGAGTCACTCAAGTATTTAGAGATCTAAACCCAACCGAAATTAGATCTGCAACGACAAATGCAGTCAACACCCGCATATTAAAGTGTTTGGATGTAAACGGCCAGCGTTTTGAACATTTGTTAAAATAGCATTTTATTAGTTATAATTTTAGTAGTCTTTTATTATTTCACTAGTTAACATTTAATAAAATTGTTCTGGATCCTTATGAATTTTCTGAGATACATTGGCTGTAAATTAGGGTACATTTCGTTAAACTTTATACATGTCCTGGTGATAATTCTATCACATTGTCCAAATAAAATAAATAAATTCATAAGAACTGCATTTGTATAGGTTTCTTCCATGATTTTAAACGGTCTTGTACTGTAACTATCTTGTATCTAAACTTAATGAAATGTCAAAACGATAACCATAGTAACATAAGTCAACATCATTGTTTTTGTCATGGCTAACTTACTAATAACCGAATGAAAATTGAATTGTATAGAAAATTTTACAAATCATGCTTAATACGTCAAAAAAATGGTTAAACGAGTTAGTTAGGTACAGATATGAATATACAAGAATTAGGAGAAATTTCAGCAGCTTTTCAAATACGTAATAATATACAGGGTGTTACATTTCAAAAAAAGGACTTATGGTCACTTTTTCAAGTTACCAGAATAAGTGTATTTTTTAACCACCCTGTATATTGCAACTAAGATTTGAGGGTAGGGCAAAGAGCCCTATGGTATTAGTTAACTATTTACCAAATTTCAGGGTTTCAGTATTTTAGAGTTCAAAATTATCAGCATTTTTAAAAGTGAAGTTTTCGGCCAAAAAAAACGGAAATTAATTTATATCTTAGAAACGGTAAGAGATAAGTGTAGAATAGAGTTAACAAAAATTGTAAGAAAAGTAATGGGTGTTTCGAAAATAAAATAAAATATAGGGTGTTCCATTTGAAAAATCAAAGTTACTATTATTTTTGTGTGGAAGCGGCATCACTGTATTGTTAAAAATATTTTAGATGGGTAGAGCATGTCCGTTTATGTAAGCAACCAAATTTTCGCAACGATTCCTTTACTGGTTCGTCAGAAACGTCTAATGTTCCATCCACCGTGAATCACCCTGTATAATGTTGGATACATCATTAATGAAGAAAATAATAGTGGAGCAAGGTTGCTTTCCTGTATAGCACCACTAGTGGCAATAAAGCAGGAGGATCTATTACCTTTGTGTTTGTGTAAACAAATATGGCCGAGTAAGAAGTATACACGGGTACAACCGGTCTTGGAGAAGTCGGTATACACTACGTCCACCTGTTTGAGGCTTTGCTTCTAAATTAAGTGAAGCAAGATAGGTTTGTTACAACACTTCTAGTAGTATACCACGCTGTACAGGAGTAATTACGTGCTTTACTTGGCCGAATATGCTGTCGCGAATAGCCGTCTCAAATGCTTTTGTAAAATAATTCAATAAACACATTGGACTATAATTGGCGAAGCATCAAATCGTACCTTTTTTAAAAATGGGTATCACTTTAGCGAGCTTCAAGAAATGTTCTAGTTTTGAGACACAAATTGTATATCACTGATAATAGAGGATAAGCTAGCGCATAACGACAATCTTTGACAATAAAGTATGGTACTCTATAGGGATCATATAAAATCTTGAGTTTAAGCTTTATTAAGGCTGCCAGGACGTCAGCCTCTGACGGGTGATTGTATGGTGTCAATTCAGGTAGATACTCTTAAAGAAAGGGGCAAATGCAATGTCGATATCTGTGGGATCCGAAAACTCGTTGTCGTTACACTTCATATTATTAGGTATTAAAGTTAAACTTTTCTTGAATTTTTATGAATGTAGGTTCAATTGGATGTAACCGAAAAGTCGGAAATGTTGCACTTCCTGTTTAACTGGAAGTTGACACTTTTGGGTAGAGTAGAAGATAAAAATGTAAGATAAGCGACATGTAAGCCCTAAGACGAACCGTTAGAAAGCTAGAAACTGTCAAATTTTAGAAATGTCATTTTGGAAAAGTCGATACCTCGGAAACTAATAGGTTTAGACTTATAATGTACTTATAAAAAAATAATTACCTATAATGTTATGTAGAATCCAAAAATATTCCAAGATATAGGGTGTTTCATTTAAAAAAATATAGTTTTTGGTATTACTTTTTTTTTGAGACACCCTGTATTCTTGAAAATAATTTTGGGTTGAAGCAGAGATGAAACGTTAAAAGTTTTATTAAGATAATTTTCCCATAAGTTTAACGGTTTTGCAACTATTAACCGACGCGCGCTTCTTGGACTAATCTGTATATCGGCCACGACTTCTGACACATTTTCTAATATTTGATCTGTATTGAGCATGAATATATCTTGTTCAATCCTTTATCTTCACACTTGTATATTTTAAGGTCTGTCACAATAAGTTCGATTTTTTCCCACAGAAAAACATCTAACCGTCAAGTCAGGGCTATCAGCAGGCCATTCCTTACTGATGTGAATTTAACGTAGAGCGACAAATGTTACGTTGAGGTATGCGGAACACCTCGACAACTCGATTATCATCACCTTAATTTATCAAAATTGTAAACTCAAATATTTCAAAAACGGCTAAACTAAATGCTAACATGTTATATATTTTTGATTCACGGAAAAGAGATCTTTCGTCCTGGTGAAAAATATATAGGATGTTCCATTTAAAACAGAAAATTTGTAATTGTTTTTTAACTTGCGATACGCCTATGTTTTTCCAAACGATAACACGGAAAGAGTTATGCAACTTTTGTATTTAAAGTTTTTTTTCTGTCACTTAACATCTGTTCAATTTTAAATTTATTCTTTTATAATGACGTATGTAAACAAGCTTTTGGATTAATATTAATAAATCTGTTATATTCTAACAGCACTCGCGTGCGGAAACGTATCACTTTCGGCACTTGTTCCTTAAATAGTTATTTTTTGATTAAGTGAGGAAAGTCTTGTTTTAATTTCGCCGCTTATATTTTGTTTTATTGTTACAAAAAAGTAATCTATTATAATTAATATTAATATTATTATATACATAGAAGCAGGAAAAAAATTCAATTGAAAGAAATTAGAAACACCATAGATTTTTTACTAGCACTACTTATTTCATTTTCCCAAAATCTTTCGCGTACAATCCAATTTTGTTGCTTAACAGATTATACACCTACAGCACATGAAAAATAAATTTGCCTCCCTCAAACTGACTCTTAACTTTACTAATAAGTAACAAGCTTCATCAAGAATAACCTGAGAAATCAAAAACAGAACACAGTCTTATATGCTACAGGATATTTTTGATGCCCTTTTATTCTTCAATATTAGTTTTTAAAGAACGACCGATGGATAGGCACAATTCAAGTGCGTTTAACTCAAACATCGAGGTGACTTTTACAGGCGTCTCTTTTTGTTACGGGACAATCCTTAAACTGTATCTGAGATAGATCGCAACTAAAGTTAAACGTAGAATTCGTTTTCGAAACGGATTATCATGGTTTGGGATCGGTTTGTCTTGGATATTTTAAATTCACCATTTAGCATATTACTATATTAAACAAATATGGCACATCGACGAGAAGAGACCGCAGCAGTTTGAACTAATTATAAATATTGGTTTCCACTTACCTTACTGAAGTACCCTGCAGTATGACAGCCTTCATTGTCCACTAAAGTCATCACGTAGAAGAGGAATGGTTCCACGTCGTAATAGAGCGTTTTGTGGTCTAGGAAGAATTTGGCCAGGAGACAGAGGTTTTGGCAGTATTGCTTGTATTTTTTACCATCGACCTACAGATACAATGTTTAAACCAATTTTTCTACAAAAAAATATGTTTAAAATATACCTATTTATTATATTTCTTTACATTCGTGCATATTCCTACTTCTACTTGAAAGTTCAAATGGGGTTAAAGTAGATTTGACATTATTGTTTTTTTTTCATATTTTTTAAATTTTGTTTACTTAAACTATGTGAAACCACATGACACCTATGCAGATTAGGTTAGTTTCGTGTTGTTCGAACACTGTTTAAACAAACTGATAAAAACGTGTAATTTTGTTATTGCTTAACAAAGTAAGATAATAATTAAGTGTGTTTTACACATTATGTATTATAATAATAACAACAATAATAAAATACTTTATATAGAATTTAGAAGAATAAATGATGTAATGACATGTGGACAAGTGGTTCATCTCTGTAATGTTATAAAAATTGTGTTCGGGGGTTCAGGACATGTCAGACCAGGGAAGAACATTCAGAAAAAAAGGCAACCTCCGAGCAGGACTCGAACCTGCAACCTCTGGTTATATAGACCAATCAATTTAAAATATCTTGAATAATTGTAAGTTTATGTATTATAATCTCATCGATTATACACTATCGACAATAACGAGTAGCACTTTTTTTTTTATTTATTTCGAACTACAAATTATAATCATAAATTTTGGTAACACCTCTGTATTATATTAATTCCACACGCTATAGTATAATGGTGCCTAACTAATATAATTACTTGTATGCACCAGATAAAAATTATCTATTAAATAATTAAGTACCTGATATAATGTTTATTAAAGTTACAATTATGCGCTCTGTGATAAAGCTTGTATTGAGCAAGGTGATAAGAATGAATAATTTTATTTAAAGAGATTTTTGAGATTTTTATATTCTCTTGTAACATATTTTCTAAAATCTTTCTTAAATTTGCAAGTTCTTTAAAGTTTTTAAGGTTCCTAAAAGCATGTTGTATATTTTACGACCCAGATAGGTTAATATTACTATTGTTTACTGGTATAATTACATCATTATTCATCCTAGCACGTGTAAAATAACGGTGATTTACAGTATTTTCCCAAGATTTATTCCTATGAATAAACGCTGATACACTGACCATCAGAGCTCTAACATTACAGATGCCATCAGAAAACAATATATCCGTAAGATATAGTCCTGAAACCAACTTCTATATGGGGTCAACAAAACAATAATGCTTTGAGAAATAATCAAAACCAAAACAAATTTTCAAATAGCAATCAAGAATCAAGGCACAGAGGCATGGCAGAGCATTCTGCAAAAATCTATGCAGTCGCTCTTGGAGCAGTTTTAAAGCAAAGTGCAAGAGCAAGTTCAAATCATGATGACGACTCTTATGAATTGTGGTCGTTGACGGCTTTGCAGGTAGAGACCGCGAACGATCAATATAAATGGGATTAAGGGGAAAAAAGCTTGAAATTATTGATTTCCTTGACAGGTACAGCATTGACATTTTGCTTGTGCAAGAAACATGGTTAAAGGGTAATCGCTTCACGTGCCCGAACTACAATGTTTTTCGCAATGATCGACAGAGTCGGCCATTGGGTGGAACCATGATTCTTGCAAAGAAAAAGTCGTTGCACAAGTTGTGCCAGGTTTGTCTAACGGGGCTCCCATGGAGGGTGCATTCATTAACGTCAGTACCAAATATGGGTGGTTAAAATTGGGTTCTGTTTACTGCAGTCCCTCGGTCAATTAATTTTGGCAGAGATTGCCTGACAAAGACTTTTGGCAGCGATCACACGGTAATAATAGGGGGAGATCTCAATGCAAAATATCGCATTTGGGGTTGTAGAGTCCAAAATTCGCGAGGTCTTACCCTATTTAATCATTCACTCGACTGAAATATTTATATATTACCGCCGGTGGAGCCGACACATTGTCAAGTGCGCTCACAACCAGAAATCTTGGACGTTTTCGTTGTCAAAGATAAAATCAAGAACTTAAGAATTTAAGACAATTCAGTTTACAAATTCACCAGGTCTCTGATAAAGGGTGCTAAAAAGCCAATGTCATAATATGTCAGGGACCTGGTTAACAATAAAATCCTTATAGATCCTATTGAAAAAGTACAATTATTTACGGACAGTTTGTGCGAACAGTTCAGCGAGTTTCCCTCGACTAATTCTGATAGAGACGTGCGAGTCAGCAGGACTGTACAAATTTATACAAATATGCCTCACATTATTCAAAATATTCCGAGAGTAACTCTGGAGGAAGTTCGTTCTATTGTAAATGCAATAAATCCAAAAAAGGCGCCTGGTTTCGACGGCATCAAAAGTAAAACTGTCAAAAATCTACCAGAAAAAGCAATGAAGGACGTAGTAAACATAGCCCAAGCTATACTTGAAAGAGGTTGCTTTCCAGAAAACTGGAAAAAGGCTAAAGTGGTGTTAATACCGAAGACTGGTAAAGATTTAACGTTGGCTGTCAGTTACAGGCCGATAAGCCTATTATCATGCCTTGGCAAAGTAGATGAAAAACTAATATTTAATAGGGCTACCGATTTCGTATTAGACAACGACGATTTACCACCTGAGCAGTTCGGATTTAGAGCTGCTCATGACACGGTGTGCCAGACAACACGACTGGCAATCAATATACTAAGAGGTTTTACCAGCCACTGGAGCAGTCTTTTTCGACGTTTTTAAAGCGTTCGACATAGTCTGGCACGACGGCCTCACACTTAAATTCGTAAGGCTAGGCATGCCGAACTGGCTAGTTCGAGTTGTCATATCATTCTTTGAGGACAGGAAGTTCGTGGTGTCATCTGAAAATGCTACATCTTCTACAAGAGTAGTGAGAGCGGGGGTCCCGCAAGGGTCACCTATCGCCCTCATACTGTATAATATTTATACATCTGATATTATGCATCATCCACAAACGGAACTATTTCTGTTCGCTCATGACACTGCGATCACCGCCACCTCAATGGGACCCAAAATCGTGGTCTCGCGTCTGCAACGCCACATTTTTATCCTCCAAGAGTGGCTAGATAAATAGAAGTTGAGGTTGAATGAAGATAAAACTCAAGCCATATTTTTCTCGAAGCAGAGGAGAAGGCTACCAAAATTACGAGTAAAAGTTAACAATAGGCAGATAGTTTGGAGTGACGAAATTAAATATCTTGGCCTTATCTTCGACAAAAGATGGCTTGGAATGAGTGCGTGAATCAGCGGCTTGCTAAGGCACAAAAGCAGAATGTGTGCAGTATACCCGCTGCTTTGTGCCAATAACAAAATTAATTACAAAACTGAGACTGCAATATACAAAACAATTCTTAGACCAGTTTTACCTTACGGTGTACCGACTTGGTGCACAGTAAACAATACTAGACTTAACAAGACCCAACTTTTTCAAAACAAAGTACTTCGAATTATTACGAATGCGTCAAGATTCATGTCAATAGGCGTATTACATAGAGATATGCACATGGACAGGACCAGCGATTACTTTACAAAATTACTGACAAAATACTTTCAAAGAACTGACGTTTCGCTAAATCCACTTATCATCAACTCACATATACACTCAAACATACTACAAAAACATAAATACCCAAAAGACTGGCTCCCACCCTAAAATCTGTGCAGAATTAGATTAAAGCAGTAAACTTCAAATCAAATTAAATTTTTAAAATCTCACTAAAATCACCAGACCCAATAAAATCATCCCGACACAATTAAATCTTCAAATTCAAAATTATAATCAATAAACCAAACAACTTCCAATAGTCATCGATAAGATAATCACAATAAATAATAAGAGTAAAAGTTTAATCAGACTAACTCAAGAAATTAACCATAGGAAGATGATTTCTTCTAAACATGATTTTTAAAATGTATTTTTGTACAAATTCAAGCGGTAGAGAGTATTCTCATATAGACCCTTCTGAGCAAGATTCCATACTGAATCAAAGATTCAACAAGACTTTTATAAATTAAAATTAGAATTTTAGTATTTAAAATTTCTGAGAGTATAGAATCTATGAATCATGCATCGAATTTTATTGGATAGATATTCAATATGCGGGTGCAATTTTAGAAATTTGTCCACTATAATCACAAGATACTGTGTTTGTGGTAGTTCGTTTATTTGTTATTGGTTGATTTCGATATTTGTGAATATAGGTCTGTTGGCCTTCGTCAACGATGTTGTTAGATTGAGTGTATCCTAAAACTTTCCAACCAGATTTAGTATTAATTAAACCGTTGGTAATTTTGTTCAAAATTTGACCCAGAACTGTTCCCTGCAGCACCCCAATCCGTAAAACCTGCCTGTTACTTACTATATTATTGATTTTCACAACTTGATAGCTATCTGCACGGTAATTCTTAAGCAGTCTCCGCACGGTTTCCCTGACCCCATAATGCCATAGTACATCAAGGTCATCAAGAAGGACTAGATACAATATTTTGACAAATATCCATCTGGGAAGAGCAGCCAGACTTGCCAACTAGGGTTGATGGTAACCCTAGGTGTACATTATATAAGTGACAATTATAATGTTCCAGCCTTCGCCGAAGCTATGCTTGCAGGGCTGCTCAGGAGTTTATTTATTTATTTATTTATTTATTTGTAAAATATACGGGCACAACCCATTATAATATCAATACAACTGAAATTAAATTAAAAGGCTATTGAAATATCTAAATACTAACTTGACAAAAGTAAGTTTACGATGGTATCGACGAAATTATACAACTATAAACAATTGACAATTACCTTTTTATTAAGAGAAGTGAGGGAATTAGAAAATATATTCAACTCATTGTGGTGGTTGAGAAAACGCATGGCCCGTATCAGGGGCGCATGTGAACCATAGTTGGTACTGTGATGATGTGAATATGAAATAGTTCAAAATTTCTAAGGGACCTTATGGGAACATTCAGAGCTATATAATTTAACAAAGCCGGACATATAGTATAACCCCTAACTATCTTTGTAACAAAGCTAACATCAAACATAATTCTTCTATGAGTTAACAAGTCAAGGCCAACCATACCTCTAATCTCACTATAATCATGATCAACAATCAGTATATTCAATTTATACGCACACAGTCTAAGAAATCTATTTTGAACCTTCTCCAAGCTATATTTATGAACTTCGTAAAACGGAGACCACACCACCGTAGAGTATTCCATTATGGACCGCACTAGGACACAGTAAAGTAAAACTAAAGACGTAATTGAGAAATCACTACAATTCCTCTGAATAAAGCCCAACATTTTTGAAGCTTTGGTGACAACAGCACTGATTTGATCAGTAAATGATAGTCGGCAGTCTAAAATTACTCCGAGATCCTTAATATTGTCAACCCTATCCAGTACTAAACCACCAATGCTATAATCACCGTTAACCCTTCTTAATCCTCTATAGAAACTAATAACATGACATTTTTCTACATTTAATTGCAAACCATTTGTCTCAGCCCACAACACAAATCTGTTAATGTCGTGCTGTAAGGAATCCAGATCGTAAATACTAGTAATAATCTTATATATCTTGACATCGTCAGCAAACATTAAAAACATGCTTTCAATTATGTATTCTTTAATATCGTTTACAAATAGGTTAAAGAGAAGAGGCGAGCAGTGGGCACCCTGTGGTACCCCCGATACAGCCACAAATCCCTTAGAGAAAAAGTTTCCAATTTTTACTTTAAATATACGATTTTTTAAATAACTTCCCAGCCATTTAACTAGAGCTGGGCTAAACCCCACAGCTGACAGCTTTGCAAGCAATAGTCTATGATCGACTCTGTCAAAGGCCTTAGAGAAGTCAGTATAGACAGAATCTATTTGAGCACCCGCCTCCAAGGCATCCAACAGTTCCGATTTATAGACTACTAGGTTTGTAGTTGTTGATTTACCCTTAGAGAAACCATGTTGTTGATCTATGATTATCTCCTTACAGCACCACGAAAGTTGATCGCACACCAAAGAATCAAATAGCTTAGGTATGCAAGACTGATTACAGACACTACGATAATTGTCTATGCTATTTTTATCGCCCGATTTATGAATGGGGACAAGAAAGCTTTCCTTCCAGAGTGTCGGGAATTCCCCCACTTCAAGTGATTTATTAAATACAAGAGTAAGAACGTCAGTTAGGGTGCAGACGCAGCGTTTTAACAAATAGTTAGGTATTTCATCAGGGCCTGCCGAAAGTTTGTCCGGCAAGCGACTGATTTTATCAAATACTTCAGCCACTAGTATTGGGCGGTAGGTAGCATTACATTCAAAGTTTAAGCTATAGTTGGGCGTAGGAACATTGCTTTTAACAAATACACTCGAAAAATATTTTTCAAATAGATTAGCTATATCTTGCCCATTAGTAGCTGATGTATCGCCCAAGGTCATGGCCGATGGTAATCCAAAGGAAACCCGTTTACTATTAATGAAGGACCAAAAGCTACGAGGGTTATTATTTATATTCTGTTCGGCCCTTTGAAGGTACTGGGAATAGCATCTTGCTGTCAATGTTTTACATTCGGACCTTAAGGTCACAAAGGAAGTATAGTAATGGTATTGTCCAGTTTCTTTAAATTTCTGATGAATGGTTTTCTTTTTAATAATTAATTTTTTTAAAGCAGGACTAAACCATCTTGGGAAATTTGACGAAACGCTGCGCCTGCGCGGGACATACATCCGTACACCATGGTACATAATATCATACATTAATTCCGTAGCTTGATCAATATCAGATAACGGGCCCAGAATGCCCCTCCAGTCGACCGATGCAAAATAATCATTTATAGCTCTAAAGTTAGTATTTTTAAAGTCCCAGTAGCATTCATCACACCTCAAGCTATTAATATTTACACTTGGGAGATAAAACACACAAGGGACATGATGAATACTTAGTCGTAGACTTTGAAAGGATTGAGAGAAAGAACAGTGTAAGTGAATTGATTTATAGAGTAGGCTTTCCAGGAAAAATTCAACGAAAAAACGTGGTGTACGTAATACAGACCAGTGCACTGCCAATTGCGCTATAGAGGCTATCAGGCATCAACATTCTTGTCGGGGTTACCCTCGTCTAACTTTTTACTGAATATTCTCCCCTTGTCTGACATACCGTAAATACCCAAACATAATTTCATCAATAGATAAGTGAATAAATCGAAATCCTTAAAGGGCGAGGTCTGGCTGAGCAATTTCAGCCACTCAGCATTGACCCTGGTAATGCTAAGCTTATATTACATAATGGTCTCATCATATATATATAGAACGTCTTTCAGTCTATTAGGCATTTGCAGGGTATGCAGAGATTCTTTTCACTGTACACTCTGCACTATTTCACTGTAGCCCAATCACTTTTTATTCTACTGATTATTGATTATATTTTATCATATTATATCATATAGCATTAGCGCCAGCAAGTGAGTGGTAAAGAAGAACTTCAACTATATACTATTACAGAAACCAAAAGAACAGTAAGGAGTGACTGTAACTACTCTAAAATACAGAGGCTAATTTGATTATAGGACCATTACTCGGCATTTATCTGTTCATTAAGTAAAAGGGCTTTAACTTTATTGCGAGAAGATGGAAGCGGAGTATTCATAGAAATTATTAAAATGCGACACATCGTTATAGTTGAAGCATCGTTGAAAACGACGTGTAGTATGATGGGGCATAGTAAGGGTATTCATATTCAACCTAATGGGAACATTATGGAGTTAATTTCTAAAAACCCACCTGGATCTAATACAGTGGAGTAAAGGTGGACTTGCAAACAAACATCAGAGGTATTGGTACAAGTGGAACACAATTCAACAAAT
The DNA here is from genome assembly GCA_963920685.1 of Polydrusus tereticollis. NCBI lineage: Eukaryota > Metazoa > Arthropoda > Insecta > Coleoptera > Curculionidae > Polydrusus > Polydrusus tereticollis. Next base: position 25,575,453 of record OY987328.1, read on the forward strand.
TTAATTGTTTCATTTTTTCGGATATATGATCATATTTTTCCAGGCTATTAATAAATCTACAATAATTTTTTCAACTTTTTGCAGTGGTTGCTTATCATCCTGTGTTAAGCATGGATAATGGACTATAATACAGTATGATGATGTATTGTCTGCATTGTAGAAATGTATTGCGAGCAAACCAATATTTGGGGGGATTCCACTGCGAGCGCTGGAATCGCGTAGCTCGCTTGCCTCATAGGCAGGCGTTCCTAAATGGTAAGGACTCCTTAAATATGTGTAAACCAGCCCATTTTATTTTAGTTAAAGTTAATTTTAACCTGTATGTCAAATTGTCAACATCTCGTAGGGCGATAGGCGGCAAAGGAACACACTCCCCAATCAGTAGGTTGCACAAAGGCTTAAGTGTCGCGCAAAACCAAGAGTTGATAACCCCTGAGGGCGCAGGCCTGGGTTAGTTCAGGTTGGCGTGAGACCAAGGACCGTGGAGCCCCCTCGAAGGAGGAAAAATACTTAAATTGTCCGTATAGTTCCAGTAACTGAAGCCATTCAAATCGAAAGATTAACATCACTCCTTTGACGTTGCTTTGTCCTTGTTAAATTTTTTTCAAGAGAAATACAATTAATTATGTATTTATTTAAATTTGGAGTTTACTATACATACCACACGTTTATACAACACTTAATTATTATCTTACTTGTTAAGCAAAGTACATGTTTTTATCACTTTGTTTAAACAGTGTACGAACACCGCGAAATTTTCCATAAGGACACGTGTTGAATACGCGTCACAATAAGACACTTACTTGCCACCATGCGGCGCCACCTGCCGATCTGCACATAGCCTATACCTACAAGTGTTATTCCAAAGATGTAGGGGCATGAACTGCGTATTTGACTATCACAAGGCTTTCGATATAATAGAGCATTATAAACCCATTTGAAACCAGACCGTGTGCAGGACTAGACAGAGTGAATACTGATGAAATAGATTCTGTAAGGGATTGTGTTTATCAATCACCATTGATATTTATCATTTATTCTGGACACAGTTTTAAAGAAGCCTTAGAAGATATTATGGAGCGGGTTCTGCTTAACGGAAAAAGAATAAACAATATTAGATACGCGGACGGTACGGTAATGTTTACGGATGAAATAGGGAGTTACAGCACCTTGTGAACGGAGCAGTGGAAGGCAGTAAGCAGCATGATCTAGACCAGTGTTTCTCAACCTGGGTTCTGCGGGGTTCGCAGAGGGGGGTTGGGGTTCCGCGTCAAGAGGTCAATAAAACATAAATAGTAGTAAATAGCATCACTCCACAAAAAAATGGGAAAAAAATGTTCGTAGTGATTTATTTTTCTAATTTTCTTCATTCGCGTTCGCACGCAGGTATCGTTATTCTGTCTCTTTTCTATTCTATACATACTGTTGTGTATTAATAAAGCATATTCAATCAATATTTGAATATTGTAACGAGAAATTAGGCTCAATCCGGCAACGTCCCCGGTATCAGCCGCTCTTCACGCTAAAAATAAACATAACCTAACAGGCGCGCGAGAGAAGGAAAGAAGTTTCTGGCAGTGTCTCTGTATCCCGCGAGCGAGCTAGATGTCGAACGCCTACTAGAAAATTCGGGCGATAAGTGCCGGAATTCCAAATAGAGAGGGCAGTTAATGAGTAATCCTGTTCCTCGTTAGTGATTAAACAATAATAGAGCATAAGTATAATATTTATTTATCGTGGATAAATGGCTTAAAACTGGTAGTTTGAAAAGGAAACAAGAGAGATTCAACCCTTCATGATGAAAAAGTTGAGAAGATTTCGGGTAACACTAAAAGCAGCAATGAGCCTATACCTATAACTCCAAGTTTTCTTCACATCGCAAATAAGAAAATCAAGATGGTGCCACTTTCAAATAATACTGTACGTAGAAATCATAAAATTAGTGACGAAAATACAGACCATAGCAGTTGGTATGCATTACAAGTGGATAAATTACTGAAAAGGAGCTTAATTGGAATAAATACATTAATATCTGCAGCGACGGTGCAAAAGTAATGACTGGCAAATACTCTGGGTTTATGCGCGTGTTAAAATTATCGTTCCGGAAATCGAAGGTATCCACTGTGTTATTCATAGAAAAGCATTAACAGTAAAAATCGTAAATTTCATAAAGTCCAGGCCTTTAAATTCGCGAATTTTCGCTGCTCTCTGTGAAGATATATCTCGAGGAAAAGTTTTGGTACGCCTCTTTAGTCTGCGAAATGATGTCTTGGTGTTTCTTAGTGACTCCTCATTTGAATTGCCACCAAGGTTAAATAAAGTCAAGTGGTTACAATGTTTAGCCTATCTTGCAGATACATTTTCGAGCCTTAATGAATGAAACATTTCACTTATAATATTCACATATACAAACTTCATTCAAAGAATATTAAGACGAGAAGAGGATCTAAACACGCTTCGCAATCCATTCTCAGCCACAATCGAAAATTTACATCAATCACTAACAGTAACAGTAAAACAAATTGACCAGTTTATTGATATAGCAGCTGATGAGAACCTAAAAACTACTTTTAGCTCTGTTACGTTGTTAGAGTTTTGGGTCCAGCTTAGATACCAAGAAATTGCTAAATTGTGCTATAAAAAAAACTACTACCATTTGCGACAACTTGTGAAGTACTGACCAAAGAAAGAAACTGAATCCTGAACCAGACATGCGGATATAACTTTCGAACATTGAACCTGATTTTGACAAACTTGTCTCAGGAAAACAAGCTCAGCCATCCCATTAAGCTTGCTTAGATGAAGTGTTATTCAATAAAAAAATAACTAATGACTAATGTATGTGTTTATTTTTTTAGTGATTACTGATTAATATATTATTTTGTTCTTACAGTTTGTTTTTGATTTTATTATAATTATGTATTTGGAAGTTATAAAAATAGCATGATGTTGTTGTTCTGATTGAAAAATTGAATATCTCATATTTTGGTGCTAAGGGGTTCCTCAGAAAAAAAATAGATGTGCTCCAGGGCTCCTCGCTCTACAAAAGGTTGAGAAACACTGGTCTAGATATTAAAGGCTCCGTCAGACAGAGAGCAGGCTGTAGGCTGCCCGTCGAGGTCTGCTGTTGCATTACATGGCGGTATTGAGTATACCACTCCCGCCACATAAACGATGGCAGCCGCAGTGGTCTACTGTCATAATAATACGCAAAAATGGCAAACCGCATCCAGCTTATTTCTATTGAAAATATCCTGATTTAATACGTTTCAATAAATGTATACAAAAAATCTTAAAAACACCAAGTACTTTACCTCCCAGACGCTAACTTTGTCCTTCCTGTACACCTCATCTCCCGGTGGATGTCTCCAAACACACTTTTTCACGTGTCGTTCTAATATAGTGCGCGACTTCATGTATCTTAGACAGTATTCGCAAATGTAAAGTTTTGGCAAACGAGCGTAGTCCTCTGGGTATGGACTCTGATACCAAACCTCCATTTCGTATTTGCCCATTTCGATGGATTTTGTACCTAAATAAAACAATAACATTTTTTAATAAAAATTGCCTTACATCTTTTTCATTATGTAATGTATGTTATCCATCCATGAGGATAAGCTGAGATAATGGTATTAGCTTAACACCCTGTTATTTAGGTGTAATAAGGGCACTCCAAAATATCGTTTTTTGTTAATGTTTTGATTAAAAAAAAAATTTATCGTCATATAATTTTGTCACGTAATGCAGGCGAATGGGAACTTTAAGAATGATTGATTGCAAATGCATCCTGTCGGCCGAAACCTGAAGTAACCTAAGGTAAGAGAGTAACTTAGTTGCTGTTAGTAAGTCTCTTCTATAAAGTTGAAAATTATATTTCGCGACGCTTAGCAGCCGTTCATATTGAAACGCCTTATTCAGGCAGTCATGTTGCTGCATTTGACAGACTAATTGGCTTTATTATTAGTTATTCTCATTCGATTTGGCGTAACAATATATTATAAATTAATGCACATTTAGACAACTATACAGGATGATTGACGTAAATGGCGTATAAGACATTTATGGTGAACCAGTCAACAGAACGATGCAAACATTTAGTCTTTTGCATACCCAGATAAATTATTTTCGGCAATGCGGTGTTGCTGCTTCTACTAGAAACTAGTAGCAACTTATACATAAACTTATTTTTACAATCTCTATTACTTCCTTAACAACTTTTCTTATTATTTCCCTAAATCTAGCTGTTACCGTTTTCATGATATTAATTAATTTCCATTTCTTAGGGAGTTAGCCAATACCCGGAGACTTTTTACGCTATGGCCAAAGCTTAGTTGCAATATAAAGAGTAATTCAAAAATACAGTTATTTTGGTTACTTATAAAAATGTCTAACTAATTTTTTCAAATGAACACCGTGTATATTTTTACTGGTTTGTAAAGCTGCTATAGTTCGCTAACAATTTATGTATACCACCTACCTAACTAGTCAAATTTCTGACTTACAAGCATTTATTTGACAAAGTTACATGAACAAGTTATTCGCATTCATTTTTAGTTAGTGTGGCATGCATTGTAATATGTGTCATATATTTGTTGTATGGGTCCGATATTCTAGTACTAGCCCTTATCAGCCCAACAATTCTTTAAAAACTAGAAGAAAACTACTCAACTGCAGTTCTAATAAATTTATTTATTTTGTAATAAAATTATAAGTAGGACAGGTAGAAAGTTTAATGAAATGCATCCGAATCTACCGCCAAAGACAATAAATTTTTTTACGATTTCGATTCGATTTGGTTCAACATTAAAAGTACCAAGAAACAATCACAATTAATTTAAATGCTAAAAAAATTAAATAGAATATATTTTATAAAAATATGAACTTCAGTGTCAGAACTGAAAATCCGACACTCCAATGCGATTTGCAGGTTAAATTTCTTGGTTTCTACATGGACCCTGGTCTTAAGTGGGAATCTCATACTGAGCAACTCTCGGGAAGACTATCCAAAATTATTTACCTTATAAGAAATCTCACTAGATTTTTGTTTCCTCGCCTACACTTGTGACAATTTTGTCTTAGACTTCCGTCGAAGCCAGTCGATAGCAAAAAATCGTTATTTTTGCTCTCTTATCACCAAAGTTAACAATAAAAAGTACGCGCGCGAATTCCTCGTGTGCAGTCACGCGAAACATAATATTATCCTACGTGCGGTGTAGGCTGTTCTCGCACGATTTCGACATCTCTTGTAGGCCCCGCCCACAAGAATTTCAGTTATTTTACCCAACGTTGCCGGGTTAATGGCAACTCTTAGGGGTGCTTCCGGCACCCCTAATACCGATAAAGTTTATGTCAATGCTGATGCTACCAACTCCTCAAAGGATACGCTACATCTCCCAGCCGCCAATAACAGTGAAGACGGAAACATAAGCGCTTCTAGCGAGGCTAGCCGTAGTAGCAAGAAATCTCTACCTAGGAAAGGCACTCAAATCTTAAAGCATCTTACGACCTACAAGGCTTACTGCAAGCTTTGTGCGAAGTACTACAAATCAGCGCAAAGCTGGGAGATGCGCCAAAAACTTAGGCCAGAGATCAAGCTGCACCTAACAGATAGCCACAAAGTCAGCAAACCTATCATTGACACCCCGCCTGCCACACAGACCAACGAAAAACAGGACGAGTTTTCAAGCATGTATGAAGCAGCCATACAGCAGCAGACAGAAAAATCTCAACAAACAGCAGAACAAATGGAAATCGACCTGGCCAACGCCATACAAGCGGACCTGAACAAAAAACGAAGCCGTTCTTCACCAACTAACGTGAAATCATCAAAGTTCGCTAAACTGCTTGAGGCTAGACCCACGGTAGAGCTCAGGAACCGTTTCCATGTGCTTTCTGATCTATCAGATTCTGAATCTTCTGAAGATGACCCAATAGACGACGACCCTGACTTCGAACCAGTCAAACCACGAAACAAGACAAAAACAAAACAACAGATAAAACAAAAAGCAACGGAATCACTTAATGGCGAAAACCCTACACCTACAAACAATGAAAACAAACAAACAACTAAAACCAACGAACAAAAAAGGCCACCACCAATCATTCTAAGCGGAGTCACGCTTAACAATCAAAAATATAAAGCAATGTCAAGTGAATTAAACCAACATCTAAAGAAGGGCTATAAAATCAAATTCACTAAGAACAACACGGCACTCTACATTAACGACATTGAAGAATACAAGACATATAAAAGCAAGCTACAACAAGAAGCAGATTTCGAATGGCACACTTACTCGACTCAAGAAGACAGGACACACGCATTTGTCATAAGAGGACTTGACCATTTACCGGAAGCAGAAGAAGTTAAAAACGAACTAGTAACTGAACATAACTTAAAAATTAAACAAGTTTATGTGATGAAGACCCCATTTAGGCCACTGTACTTGGTAGTAACTAGCTCGGACTGTACCCTTCGACAGCTACAGCAAGTCAGGTACCTTAACAACGTTCACATAACGTGGGAGCGAAGAAACTCAAGTTCAAAGGTTATCCAGTGCCGCCGCTGCTGCCAATGGGGGCATGCGACAAGTAATTGCTATAGGGAGCAGAGATGCATGCACTGTGCTGGCAAACACCAAACCAGCCAGTGCACAACACCTAACGCCGTAAAATGCGTAAACTGCGGCAAAAGACATCAGTCAAGCTCCACCAACTGTGCCGTATATGCCTTCAAGTTGAGTAAAATCAATGTCGCGCCGCAAAACCAACAAAAATATGCGCCCGCACCTAAGCCAACAAACAATGCTTGGGGCACCAGCAACCCCAGGGCAAGTGGGGCAACGGTGGCCGAGGGAAGAGGCCCGTTCTCCCAGAGGCAGCAACTCGGGCAACAAAATGTGGAAACAGAAAATGAAAACATGACATACGACGCAAATTTCCCAGCACTACGAGATAGGAGACGTTCCCAGACAGGCGCCCAGACGACAAACGAACACAGGACAACGGAGACTCAACCAAACACCAACTCGGTAAGTGATTTTATAAATACTATAAAGGAGTTCAACAGAGTTGTCAATTTTCAAGAGCTTAGTAGATTTTTTAAGGATTTCACTTCGATTTTCAAAAAGCACGCTGATAAGGCTGAGCGTTTGTTTGCGATAATGCAGTTTGTAAGTGAAAACCTTGAAAGTTATGACTTATAGATGGCGGGAAATGTAAGGAAACTAAAAATAGTAATATGGAATGCCAACCGGCTTTTGCCCAAGCTTGGCGAATTAATTTATTTTCTTAATAAACTTAAGGTAGACATAATGGTGATCTCTGAGACTAAATTAGTTGTAAACAAAAAACTTAAACTCAGAAACTATATTGTGCATAGAACTGATCGCAACAACCGAGGTGGGGGTGTGGCCATTGTAGTCAAAAATAATATTTCGCATATACGATTACGCAATAGTAATACACAAATTGAACATGTTAATATAAAATTAGAGAATGGTGTTATTCTCTGTGGATGCTATGCAAGGCCATCCCTACGCCTCGGTAATATGGACTATGACAACATATTTAACTTGGGACATAGATAACAACCTACAACTGCTGTCAACAACTTCACCCACGCATTATCCAGTTAATAATATGACACCTTCTTACATTGATCTGGTAATAAATAAAAATATACTTAACCTCCCGGATTTGCGAGTCTTGAACGAGCTATCGTCGGACCATCTCCCTCTGTTGCTAGAATGGGAAACCAGGGTAACTAATGGGAGAGCTCCGACGTCATGGATATACACCGACGCTAACTGGAGATTATTTCGACAAGAACTTAACCAAGGAACAGAAATCAACAGCACCATTACGGACGTAGAAACCTTAGAGAGGGAAGTACAAAAACTGACCAATAACATCCAGTTAGCTAGAAATAAAATCGCTAAAAAGGTTAGCGTAAAGCCCGCTGAAGACCGCTTACCTAGGGAGGTTATAAACTTAATTAAATTTAAAAATCTTGTGCGGAAAAGATGGCAACGCTTCCGTAATAGACTGGATGGTGTGCGCGTGAGGGACCTACAAAATACTATAAGACAACGAATAACCGAACACAAAAACCAAGCCTGGCAGACTACCCTACTAGGACTATCAACACAAAACAATTCTCTTTGGAAGCTTACCAGGCGGCTCAAAAATAAATTTAACAAAATTCCCTCGTTTGACACAGACCGACCTCAAACAGACAAAGACAAAGCTAATGCTCTGGCCCAACATTTAGCTGACGTAACAAGAGGATCACCTAATATAACCCTAGAACAAAACAACATAACTGATACTGCAAATAAAATTATTTTTTCCAAATACCCTATTCCCCCTCCTGTTCTCTCCAAGCTCATTACCTCCCCCAATGAGCTAAAATCCATCATTAAATCCCTCCCCAGCAACAAAGCCCCCGGAGTTGACGAAATTTCTTATATTTTGCTAAAAAATTTACCCACTAAAGTAATTGTGCAACTGATGTATATCATAAATGCAATATTCATACACCAGCACTTCCCAAGCAATTGGAAAAAAGCGATTATAATTCCTGTGTTAAAACCTGGCAAAAACTCCGCTGAACTAGGGTCTTATAGACCCATTGCACTGCTCAGCGGAGTCTCAAAGGTTGCCGAGAAAGTCATACTTTCCCGGCTTTATAAATTAAAATTGTTAAAAAATATACCAGATGCACAATTCGGGTTCAAAAAGGGCCACGATACCACCTTGTTGGTAGCGAAAGTGGTACAAGAAGCCATAGACAAAATGAACATGCAACAAAACACAGTTTTACTTGCGTTGGACATTAAGCAAGCTTTTGATACGGTGTGGCAGAATGGCTTAATCTTCAAATTATTATCAGTGCATGACTTCCCACCCTATATCATTACCTTAATCTATTCATATATAAATAATAGATCTTTTCAAGTAAAAGTGGAAGGCACGCTTTCTAACGTACAAAAAGTCCACTCCGGCATCCCCCAAGGCACAGTTCTCTCCCCCCAACTATTCAACCTTTATACTGCCGACATTCCGACCTACCCCTCCACAAAACTGGTTATATTTGCGGATGACGTGCTGGTTTACGCCAGCTCGTTCTACGCAAACGTGGCCAAAGCACATATAAATTTCCATTTAAATACCCTAATTCCTTGGTATAAGAAGTGGAAAATGAACATAAACCAATCCAAATGTGAATGTTTTATATTATCCCAAAAACGTACCAACAATTATATAAACGTACCCCTAAAAATAAACAATGTACCCATCATACCAACCAAAAAACTGAAGTATCTAGGAGTAACCCTAGATACACGTTTAAAATTCCACCAACATACATCCTTTGTCATCCAAAAAGCCTTTGCAGCAACGCAAAACCTTTATTCCCTTCTTGCTCCTAAATCCCCTCTCTCCCCTCGTAATAAATTAACGATTTATAATTCTTTTATTAAACCTGTGCTCACATATGCAGCGCCCATATGGTGCAGCATGTCTGATACACAGATGAATCGACTGCAACGGATACAAAATAAAATGTTAAGGAACACAACGTCGTCTGGAAGGTACACCAGGATCGATGATTTGCATGCAATGGCGAATACTCCATATTTCGGGGACTATGTCCGCGAAGTATCGAGCAAATTCTATAAAACCAAGCCACAAACCTCGATCTTGACAGCAAACACCTTCCAGACACGTTTCGCGGATCAGCCAACTCACAAACCGATTTATTCGCGACTTCCAATTTATTACGAGCCGTAAAATCCCTGAATTAAAGTTCATTTTTCACCTCAAGCCCGCACCTGTGTGGGGGCGCCGCCCAAGAGGCGAACTCTTCCCACACATTTGCGGGCACGCCTTCCTCTATACTTACAACTGACTAACACATACAATCCCAAATTTCCCATCCTAACTAAAATCTCATGCTTCACAAACATGGTACATATAGTACGGTCAATGAATGAATGAAGAACGAATGGGAATGTGAAAGACTAGAATGAATGATATTTAAAACTAAATTAAGTAAATCTAAACCTGGGTAAATACCACTAATTATGCCACCGCAAGTTCCTTTTTAAAGCAAGCAGGTTTTTTCAATGCTTTTTCCTGTGCCATCTGTGAGTAAACTCTAAAGTCATTACTTAAAATCATCAAACTTTATCCTTGCTAAAAACACAACTCCTTAATAGTCTTTGCAAGGTCACGCCGGAAAAGACTTACAACTAACTGACAAATAGACACTTGGACTACCACGGACTAAAATCGTCCCGGACTAGACACACCTGTCTAGCCGCGCTCTCCAGATGAAAATACCTTATATTTTGTATCTGCGAAACTCTCATTCGTTCTATATTGTAACTGTGTTGTATTTTATATTCTATGTATTATTATATATTGTGTATTATTTATTCATAGTTGGAAACAATTTAAACTAAAGTGGTCATAAGTGTGCAAGCATTGTAAAAATTTTACGAATAAAGAGTTTTTAAAGTAAGTAAGTAGTACACTTGTGACAGCTCATCATGGCTATTTTTCATCAAACATGACTTATGATATTGTCAACTGTTCTCCAAAACTGTCAAGAATTATCTGGTTAACAAAACATTTTATTCCCTACAGGACTATCTTTGGAATGATTTCACCAACATGTGATAGATGGACTGAGCAACATTTTATAAATTGTATGTTTTTTTTTAATGCTCTTTGTAACCTTTTATATGTGGTCTTTAAAATACTTATTTTAAGCTGATTTATTGTTATATGTGCATGTTTTTAACTGTAGGAATACATAATAGTTGTGTAATAATTATTAATTTTTTTTTGTCTTGCAGTATACAGGGTGTTTCCTAACCTCTCTGAAAAAATGAAGGAGGTGACTCCTCACCTTATTTTAAGACGAAAATGCGGTATAGAAGTTTTTCCCATGTCGCTGCTTTTTCGAAATGCAGGGTGTTAAAAAAAAATTAGTAAAGCAATAATAATAATAATTTTAATAATTGATTTAAAAACTTTTAATAATGAACTCACATGAACAAAAGTCAAATAAACTGCTGAAAATGTCATCCGTGAGCCAGTAAACACCCATGTACACGACGCCGACGTGCTAAATTGTCTCTTACGTGTTGGAAAATTTCGGGACTGGCGCAAATCGTATTAAAACCATCAATAATACGCAGTCGAAGGTCTTCTTCAGTTTCAATAGGAGTAGTATAAACGAGTTGTTTAAGGTGACCTCAGAAATAAAAATCCAATGGATTCAGATCCGGCGAACGGGCTGACCATACTACCATACCTATCCAACGAGCAAGATATTGTTGATCTAAATAGTTTCTAATACGTACTGCAAAGTGAGGGGGAGCGCCGTCATGCATGAACCACATTAAAGTTCTCGTTCTTAATGGCACTGTTTCCATCAATTCTGGCAATTCATCTCTAAGGAAATTGTAATAGACATCACCAGTAAGTCGATTTGGAAAAAAATACGGTCCAACTAAGCTATCTCCAATAATCCCTCCCCAAATATTAAAAGAAAATGTATACTGGTGATGTCCTTCAATGATAGCATGAGGATTATCTTCCGCCCAAATATGGTTGTTGTGAAAATTTATGATGCCTTGTCTGGAAAAATTCGCTTCATCTCTAAATAGTATTTTTGCCGAAAAATGTGGGACCCTTAAAGAATTTTCTTGAAACCAGTTATAAAAATTAACTCGAGCTGGGAAGTCTCTAGGCAACAAAGCTTGCACTCTTTGTACGTGATAAGGATAAAGTAAATAGTCCTTTAATATACTCCATACTGTTTTGTAACTCACATTCAACTCGTTCCTGATTTTCTTCGTACTAGTGCCTGGAGATTCTTCCACCATGTTTAAGACCTCTTCCTCAAGTTGTACGGTTCTAACTGTAAGTGGTCGGCCGCATATCTTGCTTTTTGCAAAGCTACCTGTTTCCTCTAACCTGAGGTGCAATCTTGTAAATGTTTCCGAACACGGCACTCGTCTATTAGGAAAACGTTCTGCATATAAACGTCTCGCCTCTAGCACATTTCCATTTGCCAAACCGTATATAAAATAAATTTGAGCCATTTCTTGATTGGTTAACTCAGCCATTATGAAAAATATGTAATGTAGTACAAATAAATTCAAAAACAATTCAAAAGGATATTATTTGAAAGATGTTAAACAGAAGACAAATGTTACGGAGAAAACAAATGTGGTTGCCATGGAACGAAGCAAAGTCTACTCGTATCATTTGATGCAAAATAATGATAAAAATAAGAAAAATAACTAAAAAATTAAGGTACTTTTTTACCCAGATCCCCGCCAATGAACTAATTATAAAATTTAAAATTGACCCAAAGTAAAGTGCTTTAATCCCTTATGTTTAACAAATATCATTAGAATATCGTTTGGCATTAATTAATAAAATGAAAAAAAAAAAATACAATTTTTTTTTTAACAATCTGTATTTCGAAAACGAAGCGACATGCGAAAAACTTTTATACCACATTTTCGTTTTAAAATAAGGTGAGGATTCACCTCCTTCATTTTTTCAGAGAGGTTAGGAAACACCCTGTATATTACTATTTTTAAAAGTTGTATCCAAACATTCATGCCCTAGCCCGGATTCGATGATTAATATTGAATGTTATGATAACCTTTTTGTAACTAGTTTATTCTTTTGTGACTTGTATAAACACTAGTTAAGTGTATTGATACCAATAAATATTTCATTTAAAACAGACGCTCAAAACGCTATCCGTTTATTTTAAAACACTACAAATTGCGCTTGTTAACTGTACTCGTCGTGGCAGATCTGATTTAATTTTGAAATGCTTTGTTGACCCGATGTAGCAACCCCTCTCTCGAATTTACAAGGGATTTGTAAACCTTTTTTTGAACATATCCCACAAACAAAAATTAGTCAATGACATGATCGACTCTCCCAAGCTGTTAAGTTCTTTATACCTCAGGGTGCCAACACGGTTGTTGAGAAATCAGCATCTATTCCTGCAGCTGACACATCGAACAAATTATGGAAGAAGGGCTCTTACTGATCGTATGGTCTCTACCTCCAACGAAAGATTCAGCCACATTGATATTTTTCATATTAGCCTTAATTCCATCAAACGTACCTTATTGTAAATAGAGAGATTTTAAGCCACTAAAAATAACATAAATTTTAAGCAACGTTATGGTTATTTTTAATAACGATAACGATTACCACTGCTATTTAAAAAAGAGGTTTTAAACCCCTTGAAAATAGCGGTAGTGTTTAGCCAACAACTTTATTAACATTTGCAAACAAAGTGATAGCAAGAGTACTTACCGGCCATTTCCTTTAAATGAGATACGATCAAACGAAGAAAAAAGGGAAAAAAGCAAATAAAAATTTAAATTTAGGTCCGAGAAGAGCAACCGGATTTAGGTTATGTTTAACGGGATGGGACGTTGTCAGATTTTTCGCGAATAAAATAATCGGTTTGTTGTAACTTAGAAAATGAATGTTTAAAAGCCTATTGTTCGTCACAAATTAATTTATATGAACAAACATTTCTCAATAGGCGTTACTATTAGCCAAAAAAATGTTTGTTTTTTTAACTACTACTGTGTAAAAATGCAATTGAAAACTATTTAGAACATATTAAACGTAATAAAATTAGCTACTTAAGGCTACTCGTGGCAACGCCGTCAGTGGAAAAATAACCATAAACATAAAGACGCCTGTCGGTATTTGTCCGTAAGTAACGGAATCCGTTATCGTTAATAAAGTTAAGGAACTGACGTTTTACTAGTGCGCATGCTCAGAATAACGATAACCATAACTACATGGCGAAATAGAGGGCTTAAAATCTCTCTATTATCTTTGTATTACTATTTTATTTTTCTTATACATTTGTTGTCTCTGTTAAAAATGTAAAATGTATTGTACCATTTGGGGCTTTGCCCTGTAGTGTATTTGTTCCAATAAATAAATAAATAAATAAAAATTTGATGGATTAAGATCGGGTGATCTCGGAGGCCAATTCCATGGTCTTAAACGCCTTATTCAATGATCATAAAAAAACCCTATAAGTTATGTACAATGTGCAGGAGCTGCGTCGGGTTGATACCAACAGCTTCGATATTCTTCAATTGGAGATTATCGACAACTGTTCTCAAAATATTGAGGTAATTTCTTGATGATAATGACTCCTCATATATCACGCACGATAACTGAACAATCGAAATCAAGTGGACACAGTGTACACAGATTTCTCTAAGGCCTTTGATCGGGTGGATCATTCGATCTTATTGCAAAAACTAGATCAACTAGGGTTTAGAACACCCCTTATATCCTTTTTCAATTGTTATCTTAAAGGTCGGCGCCAATACATTGAACTCCGAGGTCACACATCTGGTAACGTTAAAGCTACAAGTGGAGCACCACAGGGTAGTAACCTTGCTCCCCTCTTGTTCTTAATATTTATTAACGATGTATTTAATGATATTTCTAGCAATATTCTGTTCTCTTTGCTGACGACCTTAAATTATTTAAAGTGATCCGCAATTTGACCGACTGCTTTTCCCTACAATGATGTAAACAAGTTACAGAACTGGTGTTTAAATAATAATTTAATCCTCAATGTTAAAAAGTGCTTTACAATGACTTTTACAAATAAAGCGGATGCTATTCCATTGCAACATACCATTGCAAATAACGATATTAATAGTAGTGATACATTTAAGTACCTTGGTGGGATTAAGTTTTATCCTAAGCTCTCCTTCGCCTCTCATATAAACCTTACATGTAGCAGCGCCATGATAATGTTGGGGTATATAGTACACAACTAAAATGAATTTCTGAGTCTGCAGAGGCTCAAGATGCTTATTTTAGTTTTGTTCGTTCTAAACTTTAATATGAAGTTATATGCAGCCCAATATTTTGGAGGCTGATATAACAGACCACTTTCCTATAGTACTTAGCCTACATGATGGAGAAAACATAAATAAACCGAAACCAAAAACTGTAACTTCAACTATAAAAAAGTTTAATTTACAGAATTTTCAAAATTTAATTAAATGCACAAATTGGCAAAGTTTGGTTAACAACACGGACGTGAAACTGGCGGCATGTGAATTTTCTGAGATTTTATCAAACATCATAAAAAATTCCTCTGAAAAAAAAAACGTTACTCTCAAAAATAAAAGAAAACCTAAACCATGGATAACGAATGGTATAATAAATTCAATAAAAACTAGAGACTCTATGAAAAGAAAACTTCTAGTGAGATACAATGCTCACTATACAAAAATTATAAAAATGCCCTAAATAATCTTATAAGAAAAACCAAACACGAATACTTCAAAAATAAAATAAATAATAATTCTACAGATTTCAAAAAGATTTATAAAATAATTTCTGAGGCTACCGATCAAAAAGAATCTAAAACAAATAAGGACTTACCAATAAAAAATGATAACCTTGAACCTTTTACAAATGGTAAAGATTTGTCCTATTCTTGTAATAAATACTTTAGTAACATAGGTGTCAAAATGCTTAGTAAAATCGATGAACCAAAGAACAAATCTAATCCACAATATAATGCTCTACCATCTATGTTTTTGACACCGGTAAATGATAATAAACTTATACACCTCATCAATTCCCTCAAAAACAACTGCGCATCCGGTCCTGATCGGATTGACTCGAAGATAATAAAAAAATTTCATTTATACTTTATCGAACCACTAAAATACATTATTAACTTATCTTTTAAAACAGGTTCTGTGCCTTCTTATTTTAAGACAGCCATAATTACTCCAATTTTTAAATCTGGTGATCCATGTCTTGTTAGTAACTACCGCCCCATTAGCATAATTAATAATTTTTCAAAGATTTTTGAAAAATGTCTCAAGTCCAGAGTCAGAAACTTTCTCAAGTCAAATAACATACTATCTGATAATCTATTTGGTTTCCGTGAAGGTCAGAGTACAACAGATGCTATTTTTAAACTAATCAAAAACACTACAGATTGTCTTGACGGTGGAGTCAAATGCCTGGCTGTTTTTCTGGACCTT
This sequence comes from Polydrusus tereticollis, assembly GCA_963920685.1. NCBI lineage: Eukaryota > Metazoa > Arthropoda > Insecta > Coleoptera > Curculionidae > Polydrusus > Polydrusus tereticollis. The sequence goes on from OY987328.1 coordinate 25,591,541, forward strand.
GCCAAGACATTCGATACAGTACCTCACTCAACACTTCTGAGTGTTCTCAACTCCTATGGGGTGTGTGGAGTCCCCCTGGGCCTAATCTCGAGTTACTTGAGTGACAGGAAACAAATTGTCAAGATTGATGAAACCTTAAGTGATCCAGTCAAGGTTCAAATTGGTGTCCCACAGGGTACAGTCCTGGGTCCACTACTTTTCATCACCTGTATAAATTCCTTAACAGAACTAAAAATGAACAACAGTACTGTCATATCATACGCCGACGATACGGTTATTCTCTTTGGGGGATCCTCGTGGCATGATGTTGAAGCCTTGGCAGAGGAAGGGCTTCTGAAGATTTTATGTTGGTTGCAAACGTTCAAGCTGACTCTAAACATTGATAAAACGAACTATATTGCCTTCTCGTTTACCTCTGCCGGTCGACCGCAGTTTACAACTGTGAAGTTGGGAAATGGGTGTATTGGGGAGGTTGAGTCTACCAAATATCTGGGCATTACAATTGATAGGCATCTCAGATGGGACAAGCATGTTACACGACTTACTAACAATATACGAAGACTCATATCCAAATTCTACATTTTAAGACATATTTTAAGCGAAAAAGTCATAATACTGGTGTACAAGGCGCTGGTGGAATCACTGATAAGATATGGCATTCCGATCTGGGGTGGTCTGTACAACAACTCTCTTAGATAATTAAATGTGGTTCAAAATTTTATATTTAAAGTTATATTTGGAAAGAATAAAAGGTACTCCACAGCCCTATTGTATTACGAAGCTGTCCCTAATATTAGATATTACATTCACTCTGTATGCTTGTTTGTGTATACTTGACCATTTTCTATGGAAACAGTAAATCACTCCTATAGTACGAGAAATAACCTCAATAGACAACCCATTATGCCAAAAAGTAATTCCGATATTAATTTGAGATTTTTGAACTACTTAGCCCCTAAATTCTATAATCTTCTACTTGTTGCCATCAGAAGGATTCATAAAAAAAAGCCTTTAAAAAAGAATGTCTAAAATTTATATTTCAAAATCTGGATTTGTTTTTAGTGTTTCCATAGACTTATGTATATACGATGATTTATGTATTTACAATAATTTCTGATTATGGTTACCTATACGTTTATGTACGACAGTATACTGCTCTCTGATATTAGCAGCACATACCGATATTTATGTCTAGGTGCTGAATAAACCTCATTAGAACATACTAGGAACTAACATAACATAAACTTTTCTAAATGTTTCAGTAATATATGTATTTATTTATATTATATTTATTATTATTCGCTCGATATCTAATTCTGATAAGTATTAGATGGTAGTAATACTAATAATATTTTTTTTCGCTGCATTTATTATTTAACACCAAATACATAGATATTTTTTATCCGAATAGGATAGCCAGGAATACACTCTTTGCTTTTCGAACCACCATGCAGACAGTTGTTTTATTTTTAGTGCTTTTAATATTTCAAATTAGTATAACTAGCTCATCCTGAATTTTCAACTGAAAAGCCAGATGCCACCGAGTACGATTCCGTGCAGACATGAGCCGTCCTCGCACCTATCTCTTTTTAACGTAGTATAGATAAGAACAGAGTGAAGCTGTATCGACGCTTCGCTACTAGTCATCAAAAATACTGTCAATAGGTCAAGTTTCACATGGTGATATCAATTTCTAACTGACTGTTGACCCTTAAAGTATTAACCCCTGGTATTGTCGCTTTCTTTGATACATTTTTTGCTAGAGTTTTTATGCAGACATTTGAAACAAAACGATAATTATATTGTATAGTATATTTCTGGCGCTTACTTGACCCCGACCGACACTGCTAAGCTGATGTTGATGCCGAATGCGTGTGGGGTTGCCCAGATCTCGATAACGCGATACGCCGAAACCCAGCAATAGGTATTTCTTAAGAGGTATAAAAGCAGTGGCGTAGCCAGCATTTTGGGGCGGGAGGGGCGCAGTCCTTGGAGCTAAAGCGCCGCAGACAAAAAAATTTTGGGACCACGCCCAAATTTCGTAGGAATTCACCTTCTTTATGCCCCCTAGGGAACAGGGGTCTGGTCCCTAATGAAGTTAAAATCCGCTATATAAAAATAAATAAATTTAATGTCATGGGACGCTCTCAAAACCGGTTTTATTAAGTTTATTCCCATCGCTCTTCTTTACTAAAAATAAAATAAGACTGATCTTGTTTCTTAAGAAATATTTTTTTAGTAGTAAAGGGGCGCCAGGCCAAGGGGGGCGTTTGCCCCCCTTCGCCCCGCTGTGGATGCGCCACTGTACAAAAGTAACGGGTATTATAAATAACAGGGTATTTTGAGTATTGGGTAAACACCCGCTACTTACTAACGGGTAGATATGTATTTTACATCACTACCACCAAGTGGTGATTCGATGTGTGAGCCATAACGTAACTATGACGAAGAGTCAGACCAACCACGCGCCTTGTACAATACGGTCAAATATAGTTATTTTGTTTATATTTATTCTAATATAATCCTAATAATTCAATTTCGATTATACTTTAGATCCTTCCCGGCTGTTTCTAACATGTTGCATACTTTTTTTGGACACACTGTACAGGGCAATCAATTTAAAATATCAAAGGTATATACTTAATAAGCCATCTACGTGAATCACCCTATCGCTATATGATATTTAAAATTTGTTAAAACGATAGTATTTCTTATTTGTCAGATCAGCTTTGATTCATATTTAGAATGAAATTAAAAAGATTCAAATTGCAAAATAAAATATGTTGATGAAACAGCCAAGTGGACGACAAAATTAATTACCAATTACAAAGATAAAAAATAGGTTATTTTTTTATTAAATACCATTTATCCGATTACGGCGAACAATGTGACGTAGGTATTGGTGTCCAATAAGAGTTTATTTCTATTAAAAAAAAAAGTGTCGACAGTGTTGCACATGAAGGATAGACGTTTGAGTGAACAGAACTGCGAATGAATTAAATTGTTATCGCATCAAAAAAAATAATATATTCCAGGATAAATAAGAAGTAATCACGAGGCCTTTAATTTAATTAATTGAAATTGAAAAAACATTTACTTTTTTTTAGTAAAATAATATTTGAGTAAATAAATAGATATCTGAATGCGAAATGTATGCTTAAAAGTAAGTCTTAAAAAAATTATGATGGAATTTCAAGGCTCTGTCAAACAAAAAGCGGTGTGCCGAACGTCTCTTGTCTCAACTTATTTATGATCAGAATCTTTATGCGACAATGAAATGGATTTTGTCTACTGGTGGAATTTCCTTTTTTAAATAAAATGAATGAACTTTTCTTTTAATTGCATGTTTATCATGTTCATCGATTAAAGTTTGGCCGAGAAAAGCAAACAACGAGAAGCGACAACATGACATTTGGCGAAATCATTGTAGTGGGAGGTAACCCGGTCAACTGTCATAAGCCGTGTTTCAGCCGTTAGTCCGGTAGTCGATGAGTTATCGAGTTTAGTTGTCGTTTTTGTTGAAAGAAGTGCATTGTTTAACTGTTTGTTTTTGTGAGTGTTGTGCTATTATAAAACTATGCCTGGTAACATCCGTGCGTTTCGAGGGTGTCACTCAAAAGAAGGTCAAGGAATAAGCATGTTTTTATTGCCAAAGGATCCTGAACAGTAAGTACATTTGCACCGCTATGATACATTTGTTTATATTTGTTTTGTTGTATTTATCTGCTGCATTTTATTACGTAACAGGTATATGGAAAAGACCTACCATTATTTATTATGTTATTCAAATGAAGTTGATATTAAATGTATAAAAACAAGTACCTTTTTAAGAAAAGGCGACGGGAAGGAAAAAACATGAAACTAATCTAAAAGAACATGTTTTTATTTTCCTAACAGATCTCGTGTTATTTGGAAAATATTCCTAAAAGCACAAGAACTTATTCACATATAGTAGTTTTTATTGAATAATATCATATTTCTAAGCGTAGATCAGGTAAAATAAGCAAAGAGTAAGTAGTAATAGATACAGTATAAAAAAAATCATAGGTCTTGCCGAAATATACAACTTATTTTGTTTAAACAAAATAGTTACGTAATATTATAATGTCTGTATTAACAAGGGCAATTTTCTCGTACCGGAATTTTCAAAATCGTGTGTAATAGGCTTCTTACCACTCTTGGTAGGTAATATACTATTTCATTTCCTTTCTAAAATGTACTATCACTAAGTAACGCACAATCAATAAAACATTTCAAAAATATTTTTATTTTATTTAATTTTTTTATGATTTTACGAAATTTGCTGGAAAGCCAGTTACATGAAACACAAGATATTCATGAAAAAGGTACTCCTCACTAGGTACCCACATTTCTTTATTGCAGTGTAAAGCATTTACTTCATCGTTTTAGTGTTTCTTTTAGTGTAATAACCCGGCGAACTGTCAAAATTTCAAGGTGAAGGACATATAATTTGGTCCCCATTTAATCAATGCTAAACACGGGATTTTGTCGCTTCTCGTTGTTTGCTTTTCTCGGGTTTTGTATTCTTCCCTTTGATGTTTTTGGAGGAGTCATTAAATCCATGTTGGCTTACACTTCACAAATTCACAGTATCGAAAAATCGGTGAAACCAGGTTGGTACAAATTTTAATTTGGATACGCAACATCCTTGTCAATTTGTTGCTGGATACAATTTGCCGGGAAACATCGCGTGTTGCTGTGTGGCGGCGATTATCGTTCGGTTTCTACCGGGTCAACGAAGATGAGATTTGTCCATAATAAGCTTTTGTGTTAAAGTATAGTTAGATATTCTGCACATTTGAAAATATTTTTAATTATACAGGGTGCGGTCAAAAGGTAGGGCACTAGAAGTATTCTCGTTTAGAGAGGTTACACCTATAGAAATGCGTGATTCCATTAACACCCTTAACAACAAGGCCATTTTTGTGCTGTTAACCTTGTCAAAGACATAAAAAATATTATTATTAGCCTACTGACTAAATTCCTTAACCTATGCTTCAATAAATCTCTGTTCCCTGATGCTTTTAAAGAAGTTGTGGTCTATAAAAAGCGTGATCAAAACAACGTGCCCAATTCCAGATCTATATCCCTGCTGCCCGTCTTCTCAAAACTGCTTGAAAGGTGCATGGCTACACGTATCACGCATTTTTTCGAATCTTATACCCTTTTTACCAACTCGAAATTTGGCCTTAGAAAACACCTTAGCACAACAATAACTGTGTCTGTCATTCTGAAAGCCTTTAAAAATCGAAGTTTTGTATCGTTGACTTTTTGCGACCTAAGCAAAACGCATTCAACTGCGTGCCCCATGATCTACTTTCGGAGAAGCTAAAAAACAACTTACTCATAGATAGTATATCGCTCATAGAGACGTATCTCCGGAACAGGTGTCAGTGCCAGGGTGGGAGCGGTGGTGTCGAGGCGAGAGTTGACTGTGAAAGCCCCTCCAGGAGTCTGTTTTGGATAAAATATATCAAGGGTCTACTTAACATAGACCCTAACATATACTCTCTCTTTGCTGATGATACTACCATCTCCCGTGTAAATGAAAGCTCTGACACGGCGCGTACTAGGTTAGATGAATGATCTGTGACTGACTAATCGTCTGTTTTGCTGACAAGACACAGCACGTGCTGTTTGCTTTGAGACTTGCTCCGGAGAATGAGAGCATGCGATTCCTGGGGGTTTATCTGGATCTCTGTAATATGCATTGCTGGTATGAGGTCATAGTTGCGGGTCATCCAGGGTTTTCAGCTTACAAAAAGGGCTTTGAGAATTGTCACGGAAACACCATATAGGTCTGTAAGCGGGATTTTGTTGCAACCTAAGTTTTGACCTTGCCTTGTCTTTTCATCCTTGAAAATCTAGTATATGTACGGATCTGCATTGAGCAGTACACCACACATAAATCTATCCACGCGCATGACAATAATATAAGTACACTTATGTCCTTTTTACTAGCAAAATTTTAACTAATCTACGAGTAAGGTCATAACTACCTTGTTTTTAAGTAAATACCTTTTAAAAGCAATATTTTAAAATTATGTTTGCTCAATAATAATGTACATATTAAAATATAAATTAAAACTAATTAAATTATCCGATTTCCCAAAACACTTTCAATGTTAATCTTCGATTTCCTCGGAATGTTACACTTGAGACCTTTTAAGGGGTCTAGTACATTTGGCTAACGGAGCGTTGCGAGGAGGCTGAAAACTTTGTTCGTATGGGGGACAGTTTTCAACTACACAAAAAAGTAAAAGAAGTTGCTGGCATCTACAACAAAAGACCTACAACCACTCTTAGAAATGATCAAAACGAACCGATCATAGACCCAGACGAGTTACAGGAAACCTGGAAATCATACGTGGCCAACCTTTTCAATGACGACAGAACGCAGAATACGCCCGAAGTTATTAACAATACACCGGAGGGGCCGAGCATACTGGAAAGTGAGGTAAGGTATGCCATAAAACTAATGAAGAACAACAAAGCTCCCGGACCAGACGATATGTATGCAGAGACTATACACATGCGAAACGTAAATAACATGAAAAAATTAGTCAAGTTTTTCAACATCATATATGACACCGGACAACTCCCTAAAGACTGGCTGAGATCCACGTTCATCACTCTTCCAAAGACGGCCAATGCAAAATTGTGTAAGGATTACCGACTGATAAGCCTCATGAGCCATTTTTTAAAACTCTTTTTACGCATCCTACATACTAGGTTATATAAAAAATGTGAAGCAGCCAGTGGGTCCAGTCAGTTTGGATTTAAGAGTGGGTTTGGCACGAGAGAAGCTATATTTAGTTTACAAACACTGGTTCAGAACTGCCTCGACCAGAGAAAGGATGTATTCATGGTGTTCATTGACTACGAGAAAGCGTTCGACAATGTGAAACACGACCTGTTGATAAGATACTTACAGGAATTAGGACTAGACAATAAGGATATCAGAATAATAGCTAGCTTGTACTGGAACCAATCTGCCGAAGTAAGGTTTCAAAATTTTAAAACCACCGAAGACATTGTAATAAAGAAAGGGGTAAGGCAAGGATGTATTCTCTCACCTATGCTATTTAACCTGTACGTAGAAAGAGCGTTTGCCGAAGTAATGTCAATGTGTACAATTGGTATAAAAGTAAATGGCATCCCAATTAATAATATTAGATACGCGGACGACACAGTAATCTTAGCAGACAACGCAAACGACCTTCAAGCACTTCTGCATATGGTTCAAGAGAAAAGTGAGCACCTGGGCCTAAAAATTAACTTAAAGAAGACCAAGTTTATGGTGGTTAGCAAAAATAACATCCCCGCCACCCCTTTATACCTAAACGGCATTCTAGTAGAGGAAGTCACTAAATTTAAATACCTGGGCTGCCTCGTTACCAACAAATGGGATCCAGAAGTCGAGATCAGAAGCAGAATTGAACAAGCTCGATCAACCTTCCTTAAACTTAAAAAATTTCTAACAAATAATGATCTCAGCTTTCAACTCAGATACAGAATGGTTAAGTGCTATGTCTGGTCCGTCCTGTTGTATGGTGTCGAAGCCTGGACTCTTAAAGTAACCTCGATAAACAGATTGGAGGCATTTGAAATGTGGACTCTTAGAAGAATGTTTAGGATCCCTTGGACAGATCTGGTAAGAAATGAAGAAGTCCTTAGAAGAGCCGGTCTGACCAGCCGTGAACTATTCGACGCCATTAAGAAGAGAAAGACTTCCTATCTGGGTCACATCCTGCGTGGTCCTCGTTACGAATTCCAACGTCTTATCCTCCAAGGAAAAATCGAAGGAAGAAGGGGAATAGGAAGAAAAAAAACTTTCATGGCTCAGGAACATTCGACAATGGACAGGAATACACGACTTTATGTCTCTCCAAAATGCTGCTCTAAATAGAGAAATCTGACAGGATGTAAATAGACGGTCGCCTACGCAGGAATCTGCTTGACACTTTAAGAAGAAGAAGAAGTACATTTCGCCGCGGCCGTTTCGCCGCGAGGACCATTTTGCCGCGGCCATTTCGCCGCCGCCAAATAGATGATAGGTATTAAATTATTTAAACAATGGGTGTAATTACAGGTAAAAAGAAATTGACATGACATTACAAAACAATCAAAAAAACACATAGATGATGCAATTGAAAAACTTTCAACTGAGCTTCCTGGAGAGCTGCAAGATTTAGTTAACTGGTTCGAAGACAATTATATTGGTATTCCAGGGCGGAGAGGGAAAATCAGAAGTCCTCCATTATTTCCCGTAAGAATGTGAAATGTACACAACAGAGTTATACAAGGAATTAACCGAACCAACAACAATGCAGAAGCTGCAAACAGAAGATTGCAAAATGAATTGGGAATGGACCATCCATCAATATGGAAGTTTATTGAAGCATTAAAAATAATACAAAGAGGCAGAGATATGTACTTAGAACAAATAGTCGCAGGACATGAACCGCAAAAAAAAATTAAAGAAATATATTCAAGCAGATGAAAGAATTTTAAGATTGGTGAAGGAGTTTCACGCAAGAGATATGCTAGACTTCTTAAGGGGAATTGCACAAAATTTCGAAAAAAAAATCAATAAAATGTTATTATGTTTTTATGTTAAATGTTTCTAAATAATAAATAAAGAAAAAAAAATATATGTAAATTTGTTTAAATTTCAAAACTATCATTATATTATTTGGCGGCGAAATGGCCGCGGCGAAATGGTCTTCGCGGCGAAACGGCCGCGGCGAAATGTCCCTTCCCCCCTTTTAAGGACTGACCACAGACCGATAAACATGTAGCTATTCTATGTTATTCGTTTCAAGGGGTAATTTTAAGAATATTTCGACCATTAATGATTTTCGGAAAGACGCTTTGTTTCGAAGAAATAGGGCGGTAAAAGTGTAAAGTCATTATTCCTCGAAAGTATTCAAAATATCGGGCCAGTTATGGTTCTAATTCCTGGTATAATGGGTCATATTCACCACATTCGACTGTTCTTGTATTAAATGGATGAACCCAATATTTAGCTCGACTCTCTTTCCCCTTTTCAAAACCGGTGACAGTACAATAGCATATTTAGACACTCGTGGCAATACCATGTTTACCGTTTGAGTGACTGCAAGTACTGGTATGTACGTACTTGGTGCAATTGACGTGCAGCGGTTACGGTACTCCACTATGCACCGCCTTACCCGGTGACGGCCTGGTCGCGTGGCAACATTCTTGCTTCCCATGCTACAGGTACCTGGTTCAAGCCCGGGCTGGCCCAGCAGACTTTTTCAGCTTGCAGGGCCCAGGTCACTATACTACGTAGTATTGCGTGTGCAACACACACCAACAAATTCTCAACGGCACTCTAGTCTAGTAGGTACTCTTGTCGAAGAAGGGATTCTTGAGCCAAGTGAAGGATGATCAGTGGTGCGGATGGTGTATCTCGGATACTGCCTGATATTCGTATGGTTGAGGTAAAAACCTTGACCAGAGAATTGGCAGCGGAGTCTCGAGTGCACGGGTCTGATGCTGTTCCGGATGGTTCGAGGGTTCCCGTGACATACATGCTGCACACAAGGACGTTTGAGGGTTGGCTCACGTCGAGGTTTGTGGTGAGCAAAGAGACGTTTATAATAACAAGACCGTAAAAATACTGTGCCGAGAATAACATAATCTGTCGGTTATATTGTGGTTCCGAATCCACGTTAAACTGTAGGTCCCGTCTGGCCGACATTACCCAGATGTTAAAACGGGGTTGGCAAAAAGGGTCAAAACTGACCTACTTGCTTGGCGTCAAAGCCTCCCCATCCGCTACTACTACTCGGTGAAATACTGGCCTAAGCGTGCAATGGCTCTTACTGTGCCGCCATAGTACATTTCTCTAGTTTCAAAGCACAGAAAATATAGATTTACATTTTCTGTGTTTATAGCTCTTTATTATACCTAAAATAATATAGTCTTACCTTTAGTGCTTGGTAAACTTTTCAACTCTTCCTCGATTTTTTCACTGGCTATTGCCTGCGCATCCCTAAAGAGTTTCAAGTCATACTCTGGTACGAAATTATTTAGATCTGGCTCCTTGGTTTTGTCTATATGTGGTTTAATATCTACAAAATATTTGAAATATTAGTTATTTATGCAACTGGCACGTAAAACGCATTATTAAAGAACCAGGTTGCAGTTTCTTGATCGAGTTATTTAATGATGCTTTACGCATAAGTTGCATACAATATATTTTCTATCCGATTGTGTCAAAAAATGACGTTTTATAGATTAGATATTTAGACAAAAAGGTAACATTTTCAATAAGGTATTGATTATTGCGCTGGTAGCTAGGCAACACTTTTCGTCCTAGTCCAAAAAATATTTTTCAGACGCTATTACAGGTTTCATTGTTAACTGACAAACATTAAGAGCGACAAATTATCGTGCTAGATGAAATGTATTGGTTTACTTTATTTTTATATTATTATATAACTAGCAATCGGATCAAAAACACGATCAAATAAAAAAATAACGTATGTTATACGGACGAAAAATGTTTTTCGGGCTATGCGGGTTACCTCCCGTGCGCGAAGTACTACATTTTCGTCCTTATAACTTAATATACTATTTTAGAATTGACAAAGAAAGTGGTATAAATACTAAAAGAAAATATACTGTCCGGATAAGGATTCGGAGCGGCTCTATCTCGGAAATTACTTGAAAAAAAAACCATCATAAAAATTGCTAGGAAAAATTTATTAAAAATAACTTCAAGTTTCATAACTTGCCGCAAGGGGGCGTAACGGCTCATTTATTTCTAAAAGTTATTTTACGGCCATAAATGCTACTAAAACGTAGAAAAACAAATAAATAATTAAAAGAAATAGATCGTTCGCTACAACTTTTATTATTGGTATTTTCTCGAATCGCGCCTAATAAAGGAGTAGCGAAAGCCCATCGAACATTAAAAAAAATTGTCATTATGTCCTTCAAAGGATTTTTCTTAACTTGAACTTGGTTCAAAGGGAATTCCTTGGAGTTTAAATAAATGATTCTGGAATTGTCACAAGTTTCCTAATACAAAAATTTTAAGATGGCCCTGTTATTCAATCTAACTCATTTCTTTCTTTTTCTCGGTATTTTTAAATCAGAAGGTATAACTTTTTTTTGGTAGTATAACAAACAATTTGCATTGAAAACAACTCGTCTAAACCGCAAATCCATATCACCAACAGTTTAAGAGTTATTTTGATTAATCTTTAAAAAATGATTAAGTTTTTAGTTACCGGTACCGGGTATACCCGCAATAAGTAATATAACAACTAATTCCATGACCTACTTACTGTGTAATAATCTATAAAAGGTATAATTAAAGGCTAAGGGGTCAAACAAACATCAATCACACTGAATAAAATATGAATATGAAAATATATACACAAATCTTAGAACAAGAAATTATTAGCAATCTAGCGAGAAAAAAATCACAAAAATGTTTTCTATCATTTTTTAAGCAATATTGTTTCCCTGACCGGCTCGTTCTCTGGATCTTACTTGTCTGGATTTTTACCTATAGGGTAGGTTAAAAGATCTGCTTTTCAAGAGAGACCAACAGCCAGGAGAAACATAATGGAACGGAAAAAAAATGCCGTTAGGCTGTAAATAGGTTTCTGTCGATTTGTTGAGCCATTAGAGGCTTTAAAAAAAACGTATATTCCCAAATAAGTTGGAAAAAAATTATTATTAAATCCAAAATAGCCACACGCGGGATTTGAGGGCGTATGTATATAGGTTTAAATTAATTCTGTGACCTACTAATGCTCTTGAAAAAAAATTCTATTTGCGAAATATCTTAGAAAAGAATATTTTCCCATCTTAAGGGGGACTAAACCAAGCCTATATGTCGCAAATGGTGTAAATCGACTTATTAGACTGTAAATAGGTTTCCGTCGATTTGTTGAGTCATTAGAGGCTTAAAGAACAGCTGAAATTGAGGTAGCCGTGTTTTACACTCAAAGAAGAATAGCTAAGTGTTTAGAAAGTTATGGAAAACATTTTAAACATTTCTGATTTTTCTCTCGCTAAATTGCTAATTGTTTCTAGTTCTAAGTTACGTGTATATTTTTATTTTATTTAGTGTTATTGATGCTTGTTTGGACCCTTGACCTTTTATTATACCTTTTATAGTTCATTACACAGGTCATGGAATTAGTTATTATCTTGCTTAAATGCTTGATAATAAAAACTGAATCATTTTTTTTACAAAAATCAAAATAACTGCTCATCCGTTGGTGATATTGATTTGCGGTTTGGACGAGTCGATTTCAATGCAAATTGTCTCCTATACTACTAAAAAAAGTTATACCATCCAATTTAAAAATACCGAGAAAAATCAAGATATAAGTTAGATTGAATAGCAGCGCCATTTTAAAATTGCATTATGAAACTTGTGGCAATTCCTTAATCATTGATTTAAACTATGAGGAATGTCCTTTTAAACAAGTCCAAGTTCAAGAAACCCCGTTGAGGAATAACGACATAATGGCAGTTTTTTTTAAATATCCTGAAACCTTACCCACTCCTTTATTAGGCGAGATTCGAAGAAATGTCGATAATAAAAGTTGTAGTGAACGATCTACTGATTTTAATTATTTATTTGTTTTCTTACGGTTAAGTGGCATTTCTTGCCGGCAATTTTGAAATTTGAAATAATTTTTAATGACTTTCTCTAGGCAATGTTTAAAATGGTGTTTTTTTTTTCAAACCTGTGAGACGAATCGTTTCTGTGGCCGCTCCGTAACCTTATCCGGACACCCTGTATAAACAAGGAGATATATCGTGTTTTTATTTTTTTTTTTTTATTTCAAATAAGGTAGTGGCATATCAGACAAAGAATAAAAATCGGAAAAAAGTAGAACTACAAGCCAGATTCGAACCGACAACCTTCGGTTTTATATCAATACGGTATTGCTTCCCAACCAGAGCTGGGCAATAGCTAGCTACTAAGCAGTTAAGCTAAAGTAAACGCCACAAATATAGCATTATCGTTTACATTTAAATATCTGTATAAAAACTCCAGCAAAAAATGTATCAAAGGAAACGACAATACCCCCGGATAAGAAGACTAAGACGCTAAGAAGGTTCTATCTAATTTCCTCTTATGAATATTCTATTGGCCTTCCAAGCCCATTTTCCGCTTGTCATTTGCTGGATTATTTAGAAATTGATATCACCATGTAAAACGTGACCTATTGCCAGTATTTTTGATCGCTAGAAGCGAAGCGTCGATACGGCTTCGTTCAGTTCTTATATATACTACGTTAAAAAGATATAGATGCGGGAGGCTCATGTCTGCACGAAATCGTACTTGGCGGCATCTGGCTTTTACGTTCAAAGTAATGCACTCGCCGAAACCTCATATTTTAAGTCGCAATGAATGCCGCGTAGAGGCGGCACTTTTTGCTGGAGTTTTTATAAAAGACAGAAATGTAAACAATAATGCTATATTTGTGGCGCTTACTTTATCAGCTAGCTACTTTTCTGGTTTCTTCTAAACGAAGTACCTTGTAGCTGTAGCTTTTACATTATTTTTGGTGTATTCATGAAGCTATTTTAAAAAGTAGCAAGTTACTTGAAGAAGCTACGTAAGCTACTTTCGGTAGCTTAAGGTACCCATATTTTTTCTACGCTCGGTATAAAAACTCGACTTTTTTTCACCATTATAAATGCATGAAGCACATATTTTCTTAACATGTCAAAAAAAGATGATCAGAGTGAAAAAAAGTTCAATAACGGTTCATTTTTTCACTCTCGCCTAATGCGATGTGGGCGTGCAACGAGATAAAACCAAGTTAAAGTGTGTTCACAAATATAAGAAACCGACCTAAATGACTGCAATTATTAGGGTATTCAAAATATAATAAACAACAATAAACCAGTTCTGTGAAATGATATGGGCGTAATAAATTTTAAGTACCGTACCTAGGTAAATAAAAATGCGGATAAACCAGGGTCCTTTTTGATTTTAGTCTGTCAACGTACACTGTTTAGTTTAGTTTGTTTTTTGAAAATGTTTCGTCCTTGGTCTTCTAGTGAGATTTGTGAAAGCAATGAAACTGAAGTAAATAACAGAGTACATTTATCAACAGATGCCAAACAGATTATAACAAATGTGTTTTTGACATTAATATCGCGCGGAAATTTGTGTGCCCTAAAGAAGTTGTAAAGGAAACGGCTTTACTTACAAAAAAATCCTTTTTCACAGTTTGGAAAATTACACAAGGGCCAACTTTGGAACGCAGAAAAAGAAGTGATATTGGAAAATCAAGAACGTTGGACCAAGGGGACGAGGAACTTATACGACGAAAAATTTATAAAATGTATAAAGAGCAAAGTGTACCAACGTTGGACAATTTAATGAAAAGGCTGACAATAGATGAAACAGAAATTAAATGCTCAAGAACGACATTGTGGAAGCGCCTTCAACACACGAGCTTTAAATTCAAAAGGATTAGTAAAAAGCAGGTTTTGATGAAGTTCAAGCGTCTTCAAGAATGGCGGTGGGAATATCTGACAAAATTAAATGAATAAACTGAAGGTAGGCCGATCATTTATTTAGATGAAACGTGGTTTGACACCCACGACACCCCGTCAAGTGGGTCGATTCTAGCGGCAAATGTGTGACACGTGCCCCGTCAAATCGTGGAAAAAGAATAAAAATCTTACATGCTGGTTCTGAAGAAGGGTGGGTGCCGAATGGTCTATCTCTCTCGGCAAAAAATATTAGTGAATCATGTGTTGACTATCATGAAGACACAACAGCGGAGTTATTTGAAAATTGGTTTAAAACTAAATTATTGCCGAACATTCCACCAAATAGTGTCATTGTTATGGATAAGGCTAGTTATCATATTAGACAATTAAACAAAGCTCCTTCTTCAAAAGACACTAAAGCCAAAATTCAAGAATATATGTTTGATAATGATATATATTTTCATGAAAACTATAGGAAGAAAGACTTATTAGAAGTGCTTAGAAGTATGTCTATTCAAAAAGAATATTACTGCGATGAACTTGCGAAAAGCATGGGCACATAGTATTGCGGCTGCCGCCTTACCACTGTATATTTAAGCCTATTGAACAAATATGGCACCAACTTAAAGCTGGAATTCGTCGCAATAATATTAACTGTAATTCACGATGAAACTAAAAAAAATTTCTGAGGTGTACTGAAAAAACTGCGTACTACATGTAAAGAAAGCAGAAGAAAGTTATATTTTTATTAGGAATGCAACAGAAAGGTTTATTATTACTTTGGATGATGATAGCGATAGTAAAGTAGATTTAGTTGGGTAATTTATTAATTAATATAATAATTTAGCATTATAAGTGTAAGTGTAAGTGTAAGACTATAATTCTATTTTTATATTTTGAATTTAATAAACATCAATCAGTTTCATATTTATTTGCTGCTAAATTAAATATTTCAATACTATGTATTTTCTAAGACGGTCCTAGCTCAGTCGGCATTGTGTCAATACCCCTATTTAGGTAGAAATAAATAAGAGTAATTTGGTCAGTTTCTTATATTTGTGAATACACTTTACCTATGGAAAATTGAACAAGGTCTGGTTTCTATGACAACATTGCGCAGTGGCACAGCTTCCTTTACTTCCAAGCTATGAAGGACAAAATCTGGCAACGTTGCAGGTAGACCGATGATCCGCTATTGTGAAGTGCATCGACAAGTGTTGATGCATACGTTGTTTGTTATTTTCCCGAGTTTTAGTTATCAATGTTATCATTTTATAGGAAAATCTTAAGGTTAGTTAAATTTTTGAGTTCTGTGGGTTAGTTCCAATGTTTGTTTAACTGGCAAAATGTTTTTATTTGCGTACGGCAAGGTTTAAAAAAGGGACGATTGGACTACCCCAATATATTTAAAAAATGATTTCAAGGTAAACTAGCTAAAGAAATTTGTGACTTCGCTTGATATATGGCATAACGATCCAGAGGGGGTGAGTTTAAGTAGGGACACTTATGATGCTATTAAACGTAGTAGGTACCAGTACCACAGTTCTAATAGAAATTATAGAATACTCATTTATCCATTTTGAAATAGAATACATTTTAGCTGGTAAATTTTAAACAGATACCCTTGAAAAAAGATTTGGCCGATATAGGAACCTTTCTGGTTGTAACTGTCATGTATCATTTCAACAGATCCTCGAATCAGAAAAAAAAATTAGACTTCAAAGTATTGTAAAGTCAGGGTTAAAAAATTTTACAGTGTTAAAATCAAATACTCTGTTAAGCATGATATTGAAAGTACAGAAATATTAGAGTTTCCTTACATATTTCAATCGGATTATCTTAAGGATTACCAGTTGGATGAGTCTGTTTAAATGTATATATGTAGTTATATCATTATATCTACAAAAATAGGAAATTAAAATGCATGGATTACAAAAACCTTATTATAAATAAAACAATGCAGTCTTCCTCCACAGTTTAATAATTAAACTGTGAAGGAATATTGCATTGTTTTATTTATATTACCTATATTGACTCCACTGAAAGTATCGACTATTTTTTCAACTTTGAAAACCTTATTGTTCGAGTCATAGGTTTAAATGTGGGGGATGAATATTTTGATTCTTTGCAAAGGAGGGGTTTATGTCTTGCTACCAATGAAGTAAATATTATGTACTTTCATATATTTGCAGCTTTTCAGTTTATTATAGCTACTAAAGAACTTAAACTTAAATTTTTCAATCGGCAAAATCACCATGTTCTTTTAGATAAACTAGGTTTGGCTAGTTTAGAAAGTGGTACTTTCTGATACCACTTAATGAGACATGTCCCTGTGGAGAAAGCTATCGAAATGTTTTATAAAGTAGCACTTACTCTTAGCAATATATTACTAAACAATTACACAAAAAACAGAAATGACCTTCAACACCAAAATACATCATCAAAAAAAAGAAAGCTTTCCACTTTAAAATAGGTTTTAAAATCACTATTTTTTTTAAGTTAATTTAAATTTCCTATTATTATATTCTTATTACTTATTAGACATACTATACTGAAGTAAAATGCAAAAAGTTCAATAAATAATTTGAAATAAACCGCCTAAACGGGCGAATCTGCACGGAAGTTGCGTTAGTTACTTATTAAAAATCGGTCTACTTCTGACAGGATTTGCGACGTTGCCTTTCTTACTTCACGGCTTGAAAATGTAGGGGGCTATGGCAGTGGCGTTATTTGTAAATATTTGGAAACGTCAAGCAGTCATTTGTTTACGAGCCTCGAAAAAATGTTGTATGAAACTCGTGCATAAAGCGTTTTTTTTTTCACTCCTGGGAGTACTTTTTTCACGATTGGGAAGTTTGCGCTCCCAGGAGTGAAAAAAAAGACGTTTTATGCACGAGTTTCATACAATATTTTTTCTACGATCGTAAGCGAATGACTGTATAGGGTGGCGCAAGTTAATTTATGGGCCTAGTTTAAATAACAGAAATTATTTATAGCGAGAACCGCGGTGTTCAAAAATACGTACTATAAACTTGTAATAATGACAAATTTGTCATAGAAACCCAACCTTGTTAAAAAAATATGTGCTTTATGCATTTATAATGGTGAAAAAAAGTCGACTTTTTATAACGAGCGTAAAAAAATAGTTTTACTACCCATTGCAAATATCTACTTTATCAACAAGATGCTGTCAGATTCTGATGCTAACCAAAGACACATTTCTTTAAAAAATTAAACTGAATTAGAAGTTTTAAAGTTTTTGGGTGACAAAAGGCAACACATTACTATGTTAGAAAATTATCCAATCATTAAACAGATATTGTTAAAATTTAACACCACTCCCGCTTCTTCAGCTTTAGTAGAGAGATGATTTTCGTTTGCTACCTATAATAATACTCCAAGACGAAATAGATTGTCGGACAGCTTATTTGAGAAGCACAAGCAAAATAATGCAGTTTTGAAAACTATATTTACTGACAAAGTAAGTAACGTTCAGATTAACTTAATTATACAGGGTGTTACTTAATGATAGGCCGTAATTCCAAGGGCGCATTGCTGAACCAAATTCAAGTAGAAAAGTTCATATATGTGTACCTATACATGTGTCCTAAAAAGTCTGGTTTTGAAGATACAGAGTGTTAAAGATTTAAAAAAAAAAACGTTTTTTTATTAATATCCTCGTTAATATCTCAAGGATCCTTTTACCGATTTTGGTGAAATCTGGCAGTGTTGTTCGTTGTGATAAGACGCTAAGTTAGCACTAACTAAATTATATAATTATGAGGTACAGTGGCGTCCCGACGAGCAGTCATACGATCAATATTGACAAAAAAAATGTACGCCACTAATTTGCTTAGGGCCGCTAGATCAATCGCTCGTTAATGTCTTAGGTAAATTTAACCTATTGTTAACGTAAAAGCATGCAATATCAACATATTGTTAACTCTAACAAGAAGATAAATATGTCCTATCAGGAGGATAAGTTAGCTGTAGCTGAAAGTAGCAGATACCCTGTTAACAGAGGGATTATAACCTATATTATTAGTTTTTTTCTTTATAAAGCTGTAATTTGTAATTAAATTAAACGTTATATCCCAATAAAAATGGAGGAATTAATAAATGTTGAATTGTTTTCGGACGATAGTGACGAGGAAATTGAAGATAACTTTAATTTTATCCTTCGAAAGCCATATACAGTTAGACCGCAGACCAATCATTTGGAGTTTTGGGATAATGAAGAATTTATATGCAGATTTAGATTAAGCAAACAAGCTTCCCAGTTTTTATTGCTACAACTTGAAGATATTATTCGTTTTCCTACAGCGAGGTAGATATAAATACATACCTACTACTATATAATATAATAAGTATATAGTTTAGGTGTTTTCAATAGATTGACATTTTTAATTAGAGCAAAGCAATTAATATATAAACAAGTAATTAATAATCATTTTCCTTATTGTTGCTGTTAAATTAATTTGTTACTTTACCCCAACAATCCATTTTCTCTTTCCACATAACTGCATCGGTTTGCTTAGATTCGATGACTAAAGCGTGTTTTACTACCGATTTGCATAATAGATCTGTCTCTCGCTGCGAAAAATTCGCAGCCCTTTGTTTTTTGGTGGTTTTCCATTAGACATTATGGGAATAATTACCGTTTTAATTTATATGTCTATAGTTTAAACTTTTCGCGAAGAAAAATCATAAAAATACGTCATTTGTTTACATTAACCTGGAAGAAACTGTCAAAAACGTAAAATACACATATATTGCGACGTTGCCAAACTGTGCTTGGAATTATCTGATTGTTTTCTACCAAAGAGTTAATTTTGGCTTAATATTGAGATTACATTTTTATCAAGCAGATAAATTTAGCCGTTTGTTTAATAACAAACCCTCTAACTATCGATTGATCCAGCGGCCCTTAAAGGTTTTATATTATTTTCGGGTTAAGCAGCTAAAAATTTTTTGTCTCTTGATATTTTTTGGTATCTTACTTCGTTTTCGAGAAAAAAAAAATTTCGACAAGTGGCTTTTTTTTCTCGAAATTGAAGTAAGATACGAAAAATATCAAGAAACAAAAAAGTTGTGTCTTTAGCTGCTTAACTCGAAAACAATGTAAAATTTTGAAACAAGTCAGTGGCGTACATTATTTTGTCAATATTATGTATGAGACTGCCCCCCGGGACGCCAATGGGACTCATAATTATCATCTAGTTAGTGCTAACTTAGCGTCTTATCACAACGAACAACACTGTTTTACCAAAATCGGCAAAATGATCTTTGAAATATTTAAAAAAAAAACGATTTTTTTTTTAAACTTTGACACCTTGTATCTTGAAACCCAGATTTTTTAGGACACATATTAATATGAACTTTTCAACTTCAATTTTGTTCAGGAATGCGCCCTAGGAATTACGGCCTATCATTAAGTAACACCCTGTATAAGTAGTTTTTTAAAAAAAATGTAGCTTGCAGCTTAGCTACTTTCAAAAGTAGCTTAATTACGAGGTAGCTAAACAACTTAAATTCTAAGTAGCTTGTAGCTATCTACTTTTTTCCAGTAGATTGCCCAGCTCTGCTCTCAACCAAACTTTAGTGCTTTACTATCTCAGGGTTCTAAAATATTAGCATTTATTGCAGGTCATATTTTTCGAAAAAAAAAAGTAAATTAATTAATATCTCGAAAACGGTAACAGATAAATATAGAAAAGTAATAAGGAAAGTGGTTAAGAACCTAATAAAGATTGTAAAAATAAGTCTATATGCAGGGTGCTCCATTCAAAATATTAAAGTTGCTACTACTTTCTAGTAGAAGCGGCAACACCGGATTGCCGAAAATATTTTAAGCTGTGTATAGGAGTAGAAGATGTGTGTTTAAGCAAAAAAAAACAAATTCCATCCACCGCGAATCACCCTGTATATGAAAGTATTATCATGAATAAAAAGAAAACTGCTTACCTTCATTGGGTTCTTGCTTAAATTTACTTCTTAAATCTCTAACTTTTGCTAAATACTGCTTTTGGTCCTGGGTGGGGGGACGCGGCGACTTATTTGCATTTTCTAGGGCTTTTCTACGGGTTTCCTCGCGCTTTCTGCGTTCTACTAATTCTGTTTTACATCTTGCTAGCTACAATATCAACGGCAAACATCAGATTTATTCCTGAATATTTCATTTTGTTGAAAGCATTTTGCTTCAATTAAACATAACTTTATTTTTTAAAGGTGTGATGATTAATCATACCTTAGGCTAAACAATATACATACTATACGGACTTTAGAACTACAAGCTTTGCTCAGAACTTAGATATTTTTGCTGTTTGTATAGAAACACATTTACTGCGGAATTTTAAGCTGCGATGAATGCCTGTTTACTTTGTCTTGACTATAGCAAGGCTTTCGAGGCTCTTGATCATGGTATTACGTTAGGATAGGTTTTTGAAAACATTTTAAATCTTAATCAAAATAAGGGACCCGGTCCCGATGGTATACCGCCTAAGTTCTTAGTGAACTGTGTTTATTCCCTGTCAAGGCCAATTTACTTTCTTTATAGGCTGTCTCCTGAAAGTGGGGTTTTTCCTGATCAGTGGAAGTACAGTTTTGTTACCCCCATATTTAAGTCTGGAAGTCAGTCTGATGCTAAGAATTACAGAACAATCTCTATTTTAAATACAATTCCTAAACTATTTGAAAAAATTGTATGCGATCATATTAAAGACATGATAATGTCTACTATTGGTCAGGAACAGCACGGCTTTTGTAGGGGAAGATCAACGGCCACGAATATGATGCTGTTACTCAGACAGCGTTGGATGCCTTGAAGAGTGGTTCTCAGGTTGATGCTCTTTATACGGACTTTAGCAAGGCATTCTATACTGTAAATCATTACATCCTTAGAAATAAACTAGAATGCTTTGGTTTTGCCGGATCATTGCTTAAGTGGCTGATATCATATATTAGGGATAGAAAACAGCTAGTAAGAGTGAAGGGATTTATTTCACAGGAAATATCTGTTACTTCTGGAGTTCCACAGGTAGGCCATTTGGGTCCCTATCTATTTAATGTATTTATCAATGACCTTCAACAAGAAATATTGTTCTCGCAGCATCTGCTGTTTGCTGATGATTTAAAATTGTTTGTAACTGTTGATTCGTTTGAGGATGCTGCGAGGCTTCAAAATGACTTGAATAGAGTGAGTGAGTGGTGTGGAACAAAATGGACTTGAATATAAAAAAATGTAAAGTTATTACCTTTCATCGCACAAAACACCCAATTATTTACGATTATAACTTGAATGATTATGTTCTGGAAAGAGTTACCACTGTATGCGACTTAGGCTTACACCTAGATAACAAATTGGATTTTCATTTTCACTATGAACAAATTGTTAATAAGTCCTTAAAGTTGTTGGGTTTCGTATGTCCAAATACAAGAGATTTCCAGTATGTTAGTAGTTTGAATCATGTTTATAAAACTCTTGTTAGGTCATGTTTGGAATACCTTTCCTGTGTGTGGGCACCATCCCACTCAATGCATAATCAAAACATTGAGAAAGTACAGAGAAGGTATGCCAGGTATGTCTCGTTTAAATTCAGATTACCTCTCCAAACTTATGATGATTTGAAGCGGGGACTGAGTCTGGATTCACTATCGGGACGTATAATTAAATCAGACATTTACTTTTTGTTTAAATTGGTAAACGGAATTATCGATTGTCCTGATTTGTTGCACAGGATCAATTTTCGTGTTCCGTCAAAGAACACCGGAGAGCAGTCTCTCTTCGTTGTCGATTTTCATAGGTATAACTATGGAAAATCATCTCCAATTCCTAGAATTCTTAATAACGGCAATAATATTGAGTCTGACTTTTTTAACTGTTTTTTTGCTTCTTTTAAGCGAAGGGTATCCCAGCTTTCGCTATAATTGTTATTGTTTTCAATAATTGTACAACTTTGTAACTACTTTTTGATAATTACTAGATTATTGTTAAGACTGTCTTGTAAAACTTATATGGGGTTTTGCCCGTTAATAAATAAATAAATAAATAAATAAATATCGCGCAATAAACTATTTTGGACTAAGTGTAGAAGCCGTTGATCTTACTTGATTAATACAAAGGTTTATTGCTACGATAAAAGTTCATATGAAAACTGGTAAGAAACTCGAACTTATTGGTTTTGTGGAGGATAATGATATTGATGTGCTTTTAATCCAGGAGACGTGGCTGAGAGGCCAAAGATTCACTTTTCCGAACTATAATGTCTACAGAAATGATCGTACTAACGAGGAGGAGGGACCATGATCTGGTTAGAAAGCACGTCATTGCTCAGACAGTACCAGGGCCTAAGAACTGTGTCCATATTGAAGGAACTGATATAGTAGTCCAAATAAAGAATGGTAAGCGCGTGCACCTGGGTTCGGTTTACTGTGGATCTGCCGTGGAACGCAATTTCAATGGCAATAACCTTAAAAAGATTTTTGACAATGATCGAACCATGTTAAAAGGGGGACCTCAATGCTAAGAACAGAGACCGAAGCAAGAGGTCGAACGCTGCTCAACAACTCGAATGTGTTTAACTATCATATTTTACAGCTGAATTTCTCAGTCGGTTATTTTGCACGATTTAACTTCAGACCATTTCCCAGTCAATGTGGAGCTTGGCGATTCGCGTGACAGGGGGAGGGCATTCATATCCAAAACCAGCACCAATTGGCTTCGCTATAAAACTGAATTACAGGAGGCCGAGCCGGCAAAGGCGGCCGGCGCGTCTGGTGCGATCGGAGCGGAATATTCAAAACAATGGAATGAATACGAGTGTCCGGAGTGTCCTATGTGGTACATACTGGCCGATACGCGCTTCGTGCGCGGTTTTGAGGTGGCCGCAGCGACAAATATTTTGATATACGCGTGTCCTACGTGAGCGGCAACAGACGTCCGGTGTGATCGGAGCGGGCGGCGCCGGGGCGTTTGCGGCAAACGCGGTCAGAGTGTCCTCCGTGGATTTTGAGGAGATTGTTGTTTTATTTACTAAGATGTCGTGGACAAATAAACGCACAATTCTTCTAACTTCTAAAAATTCTGCATATGCGTAAAAAAAACAAAAGAAGAGAAACAAGGCGAGCCGTGTGTTTTTAGAAAGATCTAAATAATATTTCACCATTTGTATGAAATACTGAGATCTTGTCCAAGATGTCCAGCTTTATTTCGAGGCTATAGCAGAGTGTTGCCCGAAACATAACAGACGAAGCTAAATTTACAAAAAATGGTGCCTCAAATCGACATAATTCCCATTATTGGAGTAATTCAAATTTACATGTGTTTAGAGAGCAAAATTTTGAAGACCCTGGCCGTTTAATGTTTATTGTGCCGTAATAAATTATGGCGTCGTGGCACTACATTTTTATCAAGAAAATTTAAATGGTAATTTAGACGTTTTTGAATCATTCTACATATAAAATGTGCTTATTAACTTATAGGTGAAGGCTATTTGAACATGTTACAAGATTTTGAAACCGACTATTTAGACAATTTGCTGCTCGCTGTTCATAAAAACCTGTTTTACCAGCATGATGGCGCACCTCCACATGGTACTACTTCATCGATAATTTTTTACGAAATGCTTTTGATGATCGATGGATCGCCAAAAATGGGCCTTTCCATTGGCCACCCCGCTTCCCAGATCTTACAGTGCTCGATTTTTTTATTTGGGGTACTATTAAAGTTCGAGTATATAATACTCCCATAATAACAACTATGGAAGTGAAGCGAGTGAGGAATGAATTTGCAAATTTAAGTACAATGTCAATAAGAAAAGCAACCCATGAACAAGTGTTGCTTAGATGCGAAAAATGTCTGGAAGTTGAAGGACGTCAGTTTGAACATTTACTGAAAAAATAATAAATAGGGGTTTTCATTTGAAAATGTAGATTTTTGCAGTTTTCTTAATTTAATTTTTAATCGTATTGTTTAAACACCCTTGTTCTTGAAATTCTCTATAGCTTGTTTAACAGCACATTGTGATGGCTTCTGTTTTTGCGGATATCGAATGACAAATTTCTCACATGTTCTTGATATAACTTTATCACATTCTCCGTAAATAATAAATAGGTTTAAATAATCTTCGTTTGTATAATTTAAGCGCCCCGTCATGATTATTATTAATTTTCAAATGGTAAGCGACAGCTTCATACATTTCTTTAGCATTTGAATGTTTTCAACGCCGTCATAGCCAACTGGGAACAATTAAACTTATTCGCAGCAAAATTGCCATATAAAAATATTCAATTGGCAATATTTCGAAAACTACAAATTTTCCGAACGGAGAACCTTATGCAGACTTACCCTTATTTTTAATGCTAAATAAGAAATAATTATACAATTTAGGGGTTTTTTATTTGAAAATTTAGATTTTTTGCAGTTTTCTTAATTTCATTTTTAATCTTATTGTTTGAACACCCTGTATTAATAATTATCAAAATATTATAAAAAATCTATTAAAGCAGGTCCTTTTTAACAAGGAATCGTACACAAATTAAATAATAAATAAATATTTTATGGCCTGCAAACGTCATTTTTTGACATATACCCTTAAATATCTCAAAGACGCTTAGCGCTTAGACTTGGGAATAGGACATGATATACAAAATCTGCCTAGAATCTTACGTAGAATTCAAAAATGTAATAATATACAGGGTATTTCATTTAAAATAAGCAAGTTGACACCTACTTCCGGTATAACCGAAAGTGTCAGCCTATTGTAAATATTTTAGCAGGGTTCCCCCAGCAACATTAGCATACCGTCAAATTTTCAAAAATTTTCTATGTATAGTTTTCCATATATAAATCGAAGCGGTTCCCGGTGGGACACCCTGAATAAAAGTAAGATATTGTGAATCGCATATACTTTCACTTGTAAGCTACTGTGATGTGCTGTATTGGTCGGCTCTGACAGTCAGGAATAGGTTAAAAACAATTGCAAAATGTATGCCTACGATTTTCATTTGGAGTTAGAAGATACGATAGTATCTCCCCCTGCTAAGTATATTCTGGCTGGTTAAAACTGGATAGTACGTACTTTTTGCAAAGGTTAAAACTGGATAGTACGTACATTTTGCAAAGGTGTATTTTAGCCTATAAAATCAACCAGTCTCAGAAGCCTGATTATCTTTTAAAAAAACTTACCAGGGACATCCACCTAT
Source organism: Polydrusus tereticollis (assembly GCA_963920685.1). Lineage (NCBI taxonomy): Eukaryota > Metazoa > Arthropoda > Insecta > Coleoptera > Curculionidae > Polydrusus > Polydrusus tereticollis. Next base: position 25,617,272 of record OY987328.1, read on the forward strand.
GGCAAACCAAATATAAATTACTCTGTACGTTTCACGACATAGAACTGCGTTCAGTCAAGTTAGTTACCATTAGACATGCAAACGAGCTAGTACGTATCTGCGTGTAAAAGACGTGTTAAGGACTGTGCTAAGTAAGCTAGGCAAATACTATAATAAAATATCACCACCGTATACTTTACTTTAAAATTGTTGATATTAATTAATAATTAAAACAAATTAGTAGAACAACCTTATAATCTCAACCACCTTCTTTCCCTAAATGCTACCAATATTTACAATATCCTATATCGGCACATAATAAGAACAACTAATTTACAGAATAACTACCTGGTTAGCATAAATATACAAAATACAAAAAAAAAATAAAAGAGAAAATAAAGATAAAAAATAGGATAAAAATAAAAAAAAAAGAAAAGGGGAAAGAAGGAAAAAAAAAGAAGAAAATAGAAACATAGATACATCTACATAGTATGTTAAGCAAAAAAATTCTTATACAAGGTTAACAAAATTATTCATTGTAAAAGGCCACAGCAAGTAAACGTCATGTAGCGTAAAATGACCAAATTGATAATAATGGATAGAACGATAAACAGAAGGAGGCTGGCCATTTGGTTTCAACCAGTGTTCAATATATTATTTACAGTCGTCATCTTAGTATAAGTAAATGGCATAAAAGAAATAAAGAAAAAAAAAAGAAAATTTCTCTAAATTCTTCTACAAGTACATTATTGTTTAAAAAATCATTAAAGTCATAAAATGTTTCTCCAACAAGTATAAATATTCGTACACACAGAGTGTTTCAGAAATACGGTACGTAACTTAAGGGGGTGATGCCTTATGATATTCTCAGAGAAAAAGTTCATATGAAAATGTGTCCGGAGTTGCCTCGTTTTTGATATACAGGGTGTTAAAGTTCTTTTAAAGAAATCGGCTTTTTATAATTTTTTTAAATATCCTTCTCCCGATTTTATTGAAATTTGGTATCGTTATTCATAATGATAAGGGGCTTAATTAGCCCTAACTAGATTGAATTTATTAAGTCCAGTGGCGTCCCGAGGAGCCACTTAATGAATATTATTGACTAAAAAATGCACGTCACTGACTTTTCTCTAATTTTAATATCCTTTTCGTATTTACCAACTAATAATACAACTATTTTGCTCCTTGAATAGTTTTCGTATCTTGCTTCGTTTCTGAGAGAAAAAATATAAACCACTTTATTGCATGTACCAAAAAAAAACCTATGTATTTCAAACCCATACCACATTCATCGAGTTTGAGCTCTGCTTCCCCGTAATTTTCAGCCCAGGTTTGATTTTAGTAGGTGGTTGCTGCATACAGTAGCACATAACAACAATTTTTTACCGAACATTTTATTTACTGATGAGGCCTCTTTTTCAAGAGAAGCCATTATGAATTTTCATAACGAACATTTTTTGGCGGACGATAATCCTGATAAAATGAGAGAAGGTCGTTTTCAGCAACAATCTTCGGTGAGTGTATGGACAGGCATCATTGACGACTATCTTATTGGACCATACTTAGTTACCACCTCGATTGAATGGAAACTCCTATACGCAGTTTCTATCTGAAGAACTTGACATTCTGTTAGAAGACGTACCTCTACAAATAATAACCAATATGTCGTTCATGCACGACGGCGCCCCAGCTCATTTTAGATCCCCAAGGTTGGCCAGCTCGCAGTCCCGATTTGAATCCTCTATTAATGGGGTCACCTAAAGTCTTTTGTATACAAGACGCCTGTACTAGATGTAGACGACTCGAATTATTGAAAGTTGCAATGCGATACGAAATAATGCAGGTATTTTTGAACGTGTAAGAGAATTAATGGTGAGACGACTGCACTCGTGCGTTTTATCAGAAGGTGGCCATTTTCAACATTTGCTTTGATTACCTGTTGCATTTTTTTGTATCATTATTTAAAAAAAAATAAAATTTTAATTTAAATGTTTTAATTAACATTGAAATACATAATAATATGATATTTTTTTGTACATGCAATAAAGTGGTTTTTATTTTTTTTTTCTCGAAAACGAAGTAAGATACGAAAACAACTCAGGGAACAAAAAAGTTGTACTATTAGTTGGTGAATCCGAGAAAAATATCAAAATTAGAAAAAAGTCAGTGACGTACATTTTTTTGTCAATATTATTCGTTAAGGTGCTCCCCGGGACGCCACTGGATTTAATAAATTTAATCTAGTTAGGGCTAATTAAGCCCCTTATCATTATGAATAACGGTACCAAATTTCAATAAAATCGGGCAAACGATATTTAAAAAAATTATAAAAAACGAACCAACACCCTCGAGGTATGAACCGAATACCCTTAGACCAACAGAGCATAACAAAAAACCTAGTGAACCAGTGCATGCTATGCAATCATGGAGACCTTGACCCCACACACAGACTTCTGACAAAATAAATCCCTAGTATCATTATTTTTAAAGTTTCACCCCAAGAAACTTTATTTCAGTTGGATTATTTATGTCCTCATTTCGCCTAAAAGTAAAAATCATACTTTCTGTCTTAGTCTGATACAAGACGATTTGTCCAAAATCAAACATATACTCCTGTAGTACTCTCTTCCATCTTCTCACTTATCGTTTCAAATCCCTTGGCAGTTGCAAGAAAACTGGTGTCACCAGCATACTGTATTACCTCACCGCATCGTGAAGAATAGGAATATTCTTATTGACAAATAGTCCAATCTTAGAGACCAAGTGTTTAAAAATATTTAAAATCTTAATCTTATATCACAATTTAGAAAGGCGAGAATGTATAGGTATAAGCAAATAAATAAATAAAATATATTAATAAACTAGGTATCACAGTCATACTCATCTATGAAATAGTTAAAACTGCATAAAGGGTTAAGTTGAATATAAAATGTATACAGAGTAACAGAGGTACATAGAAATACAAGGAAATTAAAATACATCATGAAAATTTTAGTTTTAGGATATATAAGAAATAAAGAGTAGGTATCTTATATCCAGAAAGAAATGTTAGGGATGATTCCGGGAATTTCTGGAGGTACATTCAGCAAAAAAAAAACCTTGTGCTATCCCTGGGGAAATGTCATACCACGGGGTACAGTTTAATAGCCTGAAGGATATTGTTTCTGCTTTTGCAAACTACTTCGTGACTTAGTAATCCCCACAACCCTTCAACTCTGAATCTAAACCACATGGAAATATCCCCACCCACTGTTACTGAAGCTCATTGAGATAACGAAAGGTCTTAAGCCAAGAATCTCAAGTGGTCCTGACTCTGTTCCAAGCTTTTCATTAAAGATACTATAAATGTCTTGGGAGCTCCATTATGTAAAATATTTAACATTTCATTAAGTCAGCAATGATATCCCAAACGATGGAAAGTATCTAAGATATGTCCAGAATTTACGAATGGGAACAGAGGACAAGTCGAAAACCAAAGAACCGTTTCGCTTATTTGTGGGTTTTCAAAAATTTATGAAATTACCTTATATCGACACATAACGCATAAGATTAAACCGCTCTTATCAGTTCGTCAGCACGGCTTCTTGACGGGTCGGTCAACGACCACCAACCTGGCTTGCTTTTCCAATTTTGCATCTAGAGGCCAGGTTGATGTGGTATTTACCGACTTCACAAAGGCCTTTGACAGGATATGCCACAAAATACTATTAATTAAATTCCAAGAGTCTGGCCTGCTTTAAAACATATTTAGAACACAGAACGCAGTATGTACAGTACAATGGGTTTAAATCGCAGCTGTTTGGAGCTACTTCAGGGGTTCCTTAGGGGTCAAACCTGGGATTACTTTTATTTCTTATATTATTGATGTGGAGTACCAAATATTTGCTGATGATCTGAAGTTGTATGTTTCGGTTAAGTCTTACTCTGACTGCGAAAAACTGCAGAATAATGTCAATGCGATTCACAACTGGTGTTGGTAATGGACTCTTACTCAATGCTAAAAAAATGTGCCATATTGACGATTAGTCGGAGAACATCATCACTGAATTTTATCTACGTTATTGATGGCGAGAGATTGAAAAGAGTGGAGAATGTCAAAGACTTGAGCGTCAATGTGGACTCAAAACTGGATTTCAATGATCACATTACTAAGGCAATTTCAGAAGCTATGCAAATGCTTGGTTTTATTATTCGAAATTGTAACTCTTTTAGAGATATAGAAACACTTAAGGTTCTATATCTAACGTTGGTTAGAAGTTGGCTTGAGTATGGGTCCCTTATATGGGCACCTATTTACAATAAATATGAGATAGCTGTTAAACAGGTTCAGAGAAAGTTCATGAAATATTAAGCCTTAAAACGGATGGGTATACCCACAAATCGGTATAGATAATAATGTCCTTTTGGCTAGGCTTAATTTGGAAAGTTTACAAAAATGTAGAGATATTCAAGAGATATTGTTCTTGCATAAACTTGTTAATGGTAGAGTCTTCTGTTCTTACTTGTTGGGTGAATTAAAATTGAATGTACCTAGAATTGTTAATAGTCATAGCGATTATTTATACTTATCAGCAGCAAACACTAATGTTATGTGTGTATCACCCGTGCATAAGATGTGTTCGACCTATTGTAGCATTTTAAATGCTACGCCTACTTTATTTGTACCTTAGAAGCGCCAATATTAAATTCCTGGTACTTTGGCTGAAGAAAAATGTTTTATTTGTTAAAAATCTTTTCACATCACATCACATCAGATGGCTAGAAAATATTTTCCTAATTAGTATATATATTTGTTTTATTTGTTATTTGAATCCGCGATCGATGTTTTGTAGGTTCAAGTTACCTAGTTTAATTTAGTTTAATATGATTCTGCAGAAACGGTGTTGGTTTGGATATGTATATATTACGGTTTCTGCTTTAATTATTCCCAGTTTTCCAAACAATAAAATACTTAGTGAATCCTGAGTTTTAAAATAATATTTTCGCGCTTGTATGTTGGCTCGGTGCGTCGCCGTGAGAAGGTGCGTGTGGTGCGTAAATCCATGCCCGACCACGGGACACGTGAGTACAGATGAAGCCTATTACCGGATCCTTGAAAAAGTGACAAAAGGTGGGAACGATTTGTGGTTTTTCTAGTTTCTCAGAATAGGCACCCGTTCCATTTTTTTATGCAAGCAGCACTTGAGGTATGCAGCGAGAACGTTGATTTCAGGAGATTTACGAATGGGAACAGAGGACAAGTCGAAAACCAAAGAACCGTTTCGCTTATTTGTGGGTTTTCAAAAATTTATGAAATTACCTGATATCGACACATAACGCATAAGATTGAACCGCTCTTATCAGTTCGTCAGCACGGCTTCTTCACGGGTCGGTCAACGACCACCAACCTGGCTTGCTTTTCCAATTTTGCATCTAGAGGCCAGGTTGATGTGGTCTTTACCGACTTCACAAAGGCCTTTGACAAGATATGCCACAAAAGACTATTAATTAAATTCCAAGAGTCTGGCCTGCTTTAAAACATATTTAGAACACAGAACGCAGTATGTACAGTACAATGGGTTTAAATCGCAGCTGTTTGGAGCTACTTCAGGGGTTCCTTAGGGGTCAAACCTGGGATTACTCTTATTTCTTATATTATTGATGTGGAGTACCAAATATTTGCTGATGATCTGAAGTTGTATGTTTCGGTTAAGTCTTACTCTGACTGCGAAAAACTGCAGAATAATGTCAATGCGATTCACAACTGGTGTTGGTAATGGACTCTTACTCAATGCTAAAAAAATGTGCCATATTGACGATTAGTCGGAGAACATCATCACTGAATTTTAACTACGTTATTGATGGCGAGAGATTGAAAAGAGTGGAGAATGTCAAAGACTTGAGCGTCAATGTGGACTCAAAACTGGATTTCAATGATCACATTACTAAGGCAATTTCAGAAGCTATGCAAATGCTTGGTTTTATTATTCGAAATTGTAACTCTTTTAGAGATATAGAAACACTTAAGGTTCTATATCTAACGTTGGTTAGAAGTTGGCTTGAGTATGGGTCCCTTATATGGGCACCTATTTACAATAAATATGAGATAGCTGTTAAACAGGTTCAGAGAAAGTTCATGACATATTTAGCCTTAAAACGGATGGGGTATACCCACAAATCGGTATAGATAATAATGTCCTTTTGGCTAGGCTTAATTTGGAAAGTTTACAAAAATGTAGAGATATTCAAGAGATATTGTTCTTGCATAAACTTGTTAATGGTAGAGTCTTCTGTTCTTACTTGTTGGGTGAATTAAAATTTAATGTACCTAGAATTGTTTATAGTCATAGCGATTATTTATACTTATCAGCAGCAAACACTAATGTTATGTGTGTATCACCCGTGCATAAGATGTGTTCGACCTATTGTAGCATTTCAAATGCTACGCCTACTTTATTTGTACCTTAGAAGCGCCAATATTAAATTACTGGTACTTTGGCTGAAGAAAAATGTTTTATTTGTTAAAAATCTTTTCACATCACATCACATCAGATGGCTAGAAAATATTTTCCCAATTAGTATATATTATTATATTTGTTTTATTTGTTATTTGAATCCGCGATCGATGTTTTGTAGGTTTAAGTTACCTAGTTTAATTTAGTTTAATATGATTCTGCAGAAACGGTGTTGGTTTGGATATGTATATATTACGGTTTCTGCTTTAATTATTTCCAGTTTTCCAAACAATAAAATACTTAGTGAATCCTGAGTTTTAAAATAATATTTTCGCGCTTGTATGTTGGCTCGGTGCGTCGCCGTGAGAAGGTGCGTGTGGTGCGTAAATCCATGCCCGACCACGGGACACGTGAGCACAGATGAAGCCTATTATCGGATCCTTGAAAAAGTGACAAAAGGTGGGAACGATTTGTGGTTTTTCTAGTTTCTCAGAATAGGCACCCGTTCCATTTTTTTATACAAGCAGCACTTGAGGTATGCAGCGAGAACGTTGATTTCAGGAGATTTACGAATGGGAACAGAGGACAAGTCGAAAACCAAAGAACCGTTTCGCTTATTTGTGGGTTTTCAAAAATTTATGAAATTACCTTATATCGACACATAACGCATAAGATTGAACCGCTCTTATCAGTTCGTCAGCACGGCTTCTTGACGGGTCGGTCAACGACCACCAACCTGGCTTGCTTTTCCAATTTTGCATCTAGAGGCCAGGTTAATGTGGTCTTTACCGACTTCACAGAGCCCTTTGACAGGATATGTCACAAAAGACTATTAATTAAATTCCAAGAGTCTGGCCTGCTTTAAAACATATTTAGAACACAGAACCACGGGACACGTGAGCACAGATGAAGCCTATTACCGGATAATTGAAAAAGTGACAAAAGGTGAGAACGATTTGTGGTTTTTCTAGTTTCTCAGAATAGGCACCCGTTCCATTTTTTTATACAAGCAGCACTTGAGGTATGCAGCGAGAACGTTGATTTCAGGAGATTTGGTGATAAATTGTGTCTTTTTTGATAGCTACAGTGTGCCGAGAAGTCACGGCAAAAGTATCGTTCCGCATTATTAAAGAAATATCGAAATTTTATAGCTTGCACTAGTATCGCATAAAGTGATTATTTATCGTGATAAATTGGCAGAATTTCCCAAGCAATCCAGGCATTTCCCACAGACCAGTGAGCGGCGACGAAAGCATTTTCCGGTGACCCTCCGACAACACCTTGGAGGGCTTTTATTGGTTGGTTTGTTTTTGCTGCTTCGTTTTCCCTCGAAAAACGCGAGTTACCTTACCGTCATAGACCATCGAGATCTTCTAGATCTCATAGGCGACATCTCTACGACGTCTGACTCGAACCTGTAACGTGAGCCATGGTTTTCTTTTCGAGGCTTCTGTTTGAGGAAATCTGGTAGCTAAAATTAACGTTTACCGCATAATAATTAACGAATTCACGGTGTGTTTATTTAAACACATATTTAGGAACTTGTAGTAGGCGAAGGTACCCGTAATTTATTTTGTTTGGAAAAATATATTAAATATTTTCAATCGCGAAAGAAAAAGGTACCGCTATGCCGCAAGTTTTAAAATCTAAATTTTCAATTGTTTTAACATCCACAAGTTTAAATACGGATATATTATTAAAGTAATTAAGATTTGTTTATTTTATATTTTCTTATTGTTCTTATGCTAAATAAGCCGATTGGTGAGGTCGTCTTGGTAGATAAACAATTTTTGGCAGTTTTTACAAGGTTTTCAGGTACATGCGCAGAATAAAAATCATGATTTTCAGGTGCGTCAGTTTTTAGATATACAACTACTATTTTTATTCTATATTTATTTAACATTTCACTACCAGGGAGTACTATGCAGGCGTATTATACTCATAAAATATTTGACAATTTATTCTATTAACCTCATGCTCGTCATATATTAGTAGAAATTTTTAAGTATTAAAACCATATTTGAAACTCGGGTATATTTGAAGGTCATATTGTGTACACTGACGTATAATTACTTTAATAGAATTTTTTTTAATTTACCTGATAGGCTTATTTCATTGTCTACCCTATACACACAACTCTCAACAAAATTTTAACGATTAAGCTTAAGGTTCTGGGTATTAGTTAATTTTTAACCCAGTGGCGCCCAAAGTGTCTTTGAGCAATATATAACAAATAATAAAAAACAGGAAGTTCCAACGAGATCCACGGCCGACTCACCAGGCGAAGAGCTGCCGCGCACTTGCTGCTTCCCATGGTTTAAAGAGGTAAGCCAAAGGTTGCCGCACTATAATAAAATATCGCACACATGCGACTTGAGCAACCAGTTCTTTCGCTTGTCTTCAAATTCTTTGTGATATGTACTGTACTTAAAAACTGTAATAGTCATAGGAAATACCTATTCTAAAAATATATTTGTAAAATCTATGTTATATTGTAAATTATCGGCCCTGTAAATTACATTGTTGGGCTTTGCTGAAATAAATAAATAAATAAATAGAATATTCAGTAAACAGAAGTTTTACAAGAGTCTCTAGAGCCCGCAAAGTCCGCTTCTCAATTTATCCATGCATACACTTAGAAAATTAATATCTAAACAGCTAAAAATTGAGTTTTATGCGTACCAAAGCATTCATTACTATGCCAAAAATCATTCGAACTGGAACATCAGAGCGCAAGTTTAAGAATGACATTTTTAAACTATTATGCGAAATAGAACCCTACAACCTGTCGGAGTATATGGACTATTTAAAACCAGATTGGGGCAGTGCCTACAAGTTTTAATGATCAATTGTATTTAGTCTCTTAAGCCGCCCATACACACGAAAACATGCGGCGATGCATATAGAGGTAATATTTGAGGGGGTAGGTAAGTTTCATAGAGAAGAATTAAGAATCAACTTCGGCCATCATGCAACTCGGCATCAGCATCGGTCTATCTACACACAGAGACGCATGTGGCTAAGCACGCGTCGATTCCCAAGAATAGTGACTCTTGAAATAATCTGCAGTCCATGTAGACGTTTCTTTATGACAAGTTTTCTTTTTTGAAAAACTAAAATTTGTGTTGCCTACGGTCGTAATAATATCACAGCTAGGAGATATGAACTTAAACTGAACCATAGATAAATGATTTATAAGGGAGAAAACTAGATACATTGATCTTGCGTCGATTCACCATCCTGTACGAGATTATAGATGCCTCGGCGCAGCTTGCTGCAACTGATGCAAATCGCTCGACTCCAGCCCACACACTATGCAGCATGAGTCTTGAAACGATGGAGTCGCATGTTGCAGTGTGTATGAGCGCCTTTAGGCTCGAACTGTAATGGTGTAGTTTTTAAATTGGTGTGCTGGTCTGTTTTGTTATCTTTACACTGACAAACCTGTTACACTTTTTTATAACATTAAGTAATAAAAATATTTTGTTTTATTATATTCCACTAGTAATCTGGTAATCAGGTAAAAATATTACAGAGATGATCTATACCCTTTTTGTTTACTCTCTTCGAATTAATTTATTACCCATTTAAAATCGAAACTCTTATAATATATTATTGTTTTAAATATTCTCTTGAATAATTATTTTCATTTAAATAATAATACCATTGGAGGTTGGTTCAATGAACCGCACATTATTTAAGACATTATTGACATTTTTGTTTGAGACATTATACAGTGTCACCATTAAAGTCCGCACCATATGGAACTTTTTTTTATTAATGAGGTTAGTTAAAATTAAATTTGGGCAATCGTTTTTGCTTCAAATTAGACTAAAAATTATATAATCAAATGTCACCATCTGTCATTCGGTATCTGTCAAAAATTACATTTTAATCAAAAAATGCTGAAAAATGGCATTGTTTTCCCGAATTTCAAAAAATTTTATTAGAAAAAGTTGTTTCTAGTACAATTCTTGGCCTAAATACAAAGTTTCAGTTTTCTAGCTCAAAGTTGATTTTTTTGCCATTTTTCTAATTAACTTTTTTTTTATTTAATGTAAGTTCGCTTAATGGATATTAAACTATTTGCTTATACCATACTCAATATTTTATTTAGTTTGTATGAGCTTTTTTTTACTAGAATGCCATTTTTTTTCGAAATTTAAAATTAAAGGCAAAAAAATTTGACACAGGTGGTGCAAAGTTATCCTAATTTAAAAATTTTAACAGATAGACGTCAGATGTTTCGTTTTTCAAATGACAAATACATCTAAATATTTGATAAAAATTTTATTTTATACTTAAAACTATCATTATTATTAAAAGGAACAAAAAGGAACTTTAATCATTTTAAATAGGTAACACAAAAGCAATATAAATTTCACATTTCAGTGTGACGTCCTTCTCGCTCTATACAAACACCCGTCCGTCTATAAACGTCTTTGACAGCATTTTGTAAAAAGCTTGGTCTTATATCGGCACAACACTGTCTTATCGTTTGTTCCAAATGCTCGATATTTCTAAACGGTCGATTCTTATAAACTTTCTGCTTAAGATAACCCCACAGAAAAAAGTCTAGTGGGGTTATGTCAGGCGACCTGGGTGGCCAGTGACATTCTCTATCACGCCCTATAACTCTGTTTTGAAATAATTGGTTTATGCGTTCTTTCACTGCTACAGTTTGATGTATGGGTGCACCATCAAGCTGATACCATAAGTTATGTCTATGGTGTAAGGACATGTTATCCAAAACTTCGGTAATCTCGTTATTAAGAAAATTCAGGTACCTTTCACCAGTTAAGTTTACTCTAAAGAAGTATGGTCCAATAAGCTCATCTTTCAAAATTCCACACCAAACATTGGTTTTAAAATGATACTGGTCGCGACATTCAATTGTGAAATTAGGATTTTCTTGGGACCACCATCGGCAATTTTGTGAGCTCACGGTACCATTCGAAGAGAAAGTGGCTTCATCTGTCCATATTATCTTGTATGGAAAAATAATATTCTCCTCATATTGTCCCTGATACCAAAACGAAAAATCAAGTCGGATATCAAAATCGCGTTCTTTTAATGTGTTTAGAAACTTGGGTTTATATGCCCGAAATCGATTTTTCTGAAGATTTTTTCTAACGCTTTCCCTCTTGCACACTGTTGAATCACTTATCTTGGTTACACTAGTTTGACCGTGGTCAATAACAGTTAAACAAACATCAAGTTGTGCTGCTTCATCGTATTTACTTGCCGCGTGAGGTTTCTTAAAATTATTTTGAACAGATCCAGTTTCCCTAAATTTTGACATTATTCTTGAAACAGTGCTATGCTGCAAATTTTTTTCTGGATGCCTCTCATTAAAAATGGCAGATACTTGCCGGTGAGGCATATTCTCTCCACAAATTAAGACAATTTCTATTTTTTCTTGAATGGACAACATTGGAGATAACACTGAAAACTATAACTTGCGAAAATATTCAAATTTATGACATTTCTTTTATTTATTCGGCACTCTAATTCGTTTTTTTTTCCATAGCCTACTTATAAAATTCAAAATTGCCTTGATATTTTATTGTGGATAAAAAGAAAATGTGTCTAAATTTTGAACTAATCCGATATCTGGGAATTTTATTATAAGTTTTTTAAACTTCTTAGGTGTATGTACTATCAAAAAAATGGAATATCTGACGTCTATCTGTTAGAATTTTTAAATTAGGATAACTTTGCACCACCTGTGTCAAATTTTTTTGCCTCTAATTTTAAATTTCGAAAAAAAATGGCATTCTAGTAAAAAAAAGCTCATACAAACTAAATAAAATATTGAGTATGGTATAAGCAAATAGTTTAATATCCATTAAGCGAACTTACATTAAATAAAAAAAAAGTTAATTAGAAAAAATGGCAAAAAAATCAACTTTGAGCTAGAAAACTGAAACTTTGTATTTAGGCCAAGAATTGTACTAGAAACAACTTTTTCTAATAAAATTTTTTGAAATTCGGTAAAACAATGCCATTTTTCAGCATTTTTTGATTAAAATGTAATTTTTGACAGATACCGAATGACAGATGGTGACATTTGATTATATAATTTTTAGTCTAATTTGAAGCAAAAACGATTGCCGAAATTTAATTTTAACTAACCTCATTTGCTCAGCTTTTTGTCTCAGTAAAGTCAAGAAGTGGTGATCTTATTATAGGTGGTGTTTACATTCCCCCAGGCTCCAGCATTGACAAGTATCTCGCTCATTGTGCTACTGTGGAGGACATTAGTCAATCATTCCCGGGCACTAAGTTGTTTATGTTTGGTGACTTTAATTTACCAGATGCCATTTGGAGTAATGATGAGCTGGGTCTAACTGTTCAGTGTCCAGCAAACTCACATGCAGTGCACGTCGCGGAAAGTTTTGCCTTTCTTAATTTATTTCAAAATAATAGTATTGCAAATAATCGCAATGTTTTCTTAGATCTAGTTTTTAGCCACTTTGCTTTTTTAGATGTATGTACAGCAGATGATATTTTGCTCCCAACAAGTATTCATCATGTCCCTTGTGTGTTTTATCTCCCAAGTGTAAATATTAATAGCTTGAGGTGTGATGAATGCTACTGGGACTTTAAAAATACTAACTTTAGAGCTATAAATGATTATTTTGCATCGGTCGACTGGAGGGGCATTCTGGGCCCGTTATCTGATATTGATCAAGCTACGGAATTAATGTATGATATTATGTACCATGGTGTACGGATGTATGTCCCGCGCAGGCGCAGCGTTTCGTCAAATTTCCCAAGATGGTTTAGTCCTGCTTTAAAAAAATTAATTATTAAAAAGAAAACCATTCATCAGAAATTTAAAGAAACTGGACAATACCATTACTATACTTCCTTTGTGACCTTAAGGTCCGAATGTAAAACATTGACAGCAAGATGCTATTCCCAGTACCTTCAAAGGGCCGAACAGAATATAAATAATAACCCTCGTAGCTTTTGGTCCTTCATTAATAGTAAACGGGTTTCCTTTGGATTACCATCGGCCATGACCTTGGGCGATACATCAGCTACTAATGGGCAAGATATAGCTAATCTATTTGAAAAATATTTTTCGAGTGTATTTGTTAAAAGCAATGTTCCTACGCCCAACTATAGCTTAAACTTTGAATGTAATGCTACCTACCGCCCAATACTAGTGGCTGAAGTATTTGATAAAATCAGTCGCTTGCCGGACAAACTTTCGGCAGGCCCTGATGAAATACCTAACTATTTGTTGAAACGCTGCGTCTGCACCCTAACTGACGTTCTTACTCTTGTATTTAATAAATCACTTGAAGTGGGGGAATTCCCGACACTCTGGAAGGAAAGCTTTCTTGTCCCCATTCATAAATCGGGCGATAAAAATAGCATAGACAATTATCGTAGTGTCTGTAATCAGTCTTGCATACCTAAGCTATTTGATTCTTTGGTGTGCGATCAACTTTCGTGGTGCTGTAAGGAGATAATCATAGATCAACAACATGGTTTCTCTAAGGGTAAATCAACAACTACAAACCTAGTAGTCTATGAATCGGAACTGTTGGATGCCTTGGAGGCGGGTGCTCAAATAGATTCTGTCTATACTGACTTCTCTAAGGCCTTTGACAGAGTCGATCATAGACTATTGCTTGCAAAGCTGTCAGCTGTGGGGTTTAGCCCAGCTCTAGTTAAATGGCTGGGAAGTTATTTAAAAAATCGTATATTTAAAGTAAAAATTGGAAACTTTTTCTCTAAGGGATTTGTGGCTGTATCGGGGGTACCACAGGGTGCCCACTGCTCGCCTCTTCTCTTTAACCTATTTGAAGACCACAGGGGAAAAACCTGATAAGTCACATTTTGCATTTTTTACAGTATGGTGTTTTTTAAGTTTATAACGTCCTTTTTATTAGTTTATAAAAAAACTGTGTCCATTTTTGGTATTAATTCGTTTAATTCAGATTAATTATTAGTTGCTTAATTATGGAAAAATTTGTAAAATTCTTAAACTCCTTTGGTATAAGAAAAAATAAATGGACTTATCAAGTTTTTTCCCTTTTTTGCTATTATAGTTTATTTTTTAATACATTTTATTGAAAAAAATTATATACACACTACATAAATTCATTAATGTGGCAACTGATCGAAAAATGTTTTGGCCTCTGGGGAGCAAAAAACCTTAAGATCCTGCAGATCTTTGAACTTCTCTTCCTTGAGCTTTAAACGTCCTGTAAAAAAATGAAAAATTACCACATATAAACAAGTGACTTTTGCGTTTGAAATATTAAAATTAAGTTGGATGTTAGTGGCATCATAGACAAGGGTAGAATATTCTGAAAAAAGTCAGCCCTCGAACAGCACTCGAACCTGCAACCTCTGGTTCTCCAGACAAGTGGGCTACACTGGTCTGAATTACCAGAAATTGCAGATTCGAGTCCCGTTGGACGGTTGACTTTTTTCCTGAATATTCGACCCTTATCTAACATGCCCGTATTGCCCGTAACATCCAACTTAATTACTTAATTGTTCAATAAATCCACAGTTTTACCTTCATAAGCAATATCCGGTTCGTCGGGCTGAGCATCAACTGCGATATTTGTGGTTCTGCGACGAACTTGCTTTAGTGGTTCTTGCACCCAGGCTCCATTATAAGTTGTCCGACAAGAGACTAGAAGGGTATGTTGAGCAGAAAAGGACAAGACTTTAATGGGTCGTGTTGCAAATGGGACTTTTTTTAGGTAGGTTCTGTCCAGATGTTTCGTCCAACCTTTAATCATAGTTCTATCAACTCGTATAGCAACAAAAGGAGATGGCTTGCATCTTGCAGATTCTATTTCTTGACACCAAGCCTCCGGGATCTCACACTCTGGTCCTTTCTTGATTAAAGCAGTATTTCTATCGCATTCAAGATACGAGTGACCACGGACTGGAAATGTTACTTGAATGGAAGTTAATAATTTTTCCTTAATAAACAAATTATGTAAAAAACGTATAACAGTTGAGTTTTTATTTTGCCCTCCACACGAGTCGCAGAATATGGACAAATCAGTTACCTCCGGGCTAAGATAATTGCTGACGAAATGATATAGAAATGAGCAGACTTCATCGCTACCTTTTTTTGCAACAGTTTCATCGTAGACGTAAAAAAAACTTTGTCCTGTAGATAAAACACTAATGTTGAACATGTACACCGAAAGTTGCCGTTTATAATAAACATCGTTTGTTTTTATGTTCGGGCATGGAAAGTTTTTGCAAAAATCGATAGCAATGGCTTCTTTTAAACTACTTCTTGTTGCTTCTTCTCTAGCCTTTCTTTTGCGGTCATAAAATGTCTGTTGTCTTTTAAGATGCACTTTATGTTCAGTATCTAGCTTTCTGATATCTTCCAAAATTTTATTTTTAGCATCAGTTCCTTTTACTTGACAAAGATCTTGCTCCAGTTTCTTTTTATCAGCTGAATATTTGTCACAAGAGCTGCAAGTGTCACACCTTGGGTAGCCAAAACTGATATTAAAATCATTATTAAACACCGACCTGTACGTCTCGTAGGAAACTTCAAGCATTGAAAATTTTTCCTTGAACAAATTAAACATTTGTTTGATGTTTAGGTTTTCAGGTAGATAAACTCTGTCAGTTTTCTTAAGGCTATAGTGACTATGCCGACTTTTAAAAGAGCCTATGTGTTCACGAATTGCATACATGGTCGCTTCAGGTTTCTTATGAGGTCGGTTTCTATGTTTCCCTCTTAAATCTTTTGGTGCATGCCCAATCTTCAACGAACTAACAAGATAGTCTACTTTTCCCCTACTTATACCATATAAAGATTGAAATGCCTTTTTACATACCTCAATTTCTACATTTTCATCATCCCGTATTATTTTGACTCTATACAAAACGCTACATTCGCGAAATTGGGCTTCTTCCTCGGGTTTTCTATTTCTTCTTCTTTCTACAGGAACCAAAGCAATGGATCCACTTAGGAAAAGGTTAACTTCGTCATTGTTACTCAGGCTATTTATTTTATTTATGATTTTTCTTCTATTTCCTTCGTCTACGTGTTCAAAACATTTTTTTTTGCATTCACAAGGCTCCCCTGTCTCATGAGACTGAAGTCTAATTTTTTTTAGCACATCTGTAACTCTACCGTACCGTTTTCTTTTTCTCGTTGATGAAGGCTTTTGCTCATCAGGGCTTAAATTAGGCAATGTTTCTTGCTGAAAATTTTCTACAACACTCATTGTAACTTATTTCGTCGTTTAATACGATACACAACACTGGCAAACCTAATTTATCTGACGACTAGACTTATCTAAACCTTAAAAATATTAAAAACCACCCGACAACCTAACGCAAGCAACGTATACTAAACAACGAAATAATGGAATCGCCCGTTAAAACGTGTTAGATTTGGACTAATCAAGTTATTTGCCGGACTCTCTGTGACTTATCATGTTATTTCCCTTTTCATCGTAATTTAAACTCCATATATCTCTGGACTCGTCATGTATTTTGCATGTTTGTTTTGCCACAATAAATTACTACTTCTTAGCTATCGAATGCCGTTAAAAACAGAAAATTTATAAATATGGACTTATCAGGTTTTTCCCCTGTGGTCTTCATTTGTAAACGATATTAAAGAATACATAATTGAAAGCATGTTTTTAATGTTTGCTGACGATGTCAAGATATATAAGATTATTACTAGTATTTACGATCTGGATTCCTTACAGCACGACATTAACAGATTTGTGTTGTGGGCTGAGACAAATGGTTTGCAATTAAATGTAGAAAAATGTCATGTTATTAGTTTCTATAGAGGATTAAGAAGGGTTAACGGTGATTATAGCATTGGTGGTTTAGTACTGGATAGGGTTGACAATATTAAGGATCTCGGAGTAATTTTAGACTGCCGACTATCATTAACTGATCAAATTAGTGCTGTTGTTACCAAAGCTTCAAAAATGTTGGGCTTTATTCAGAGGAATTGTAGCGATTTCTCAATTACGTCTTTAGTTTTACTTTACTGTGTCCTAGTGCGGTCCATAATGGAATACTCTTCGGTGGTGTGGTCTCCGTTTTACGAAGTTCATAAATATAGCTTGGAGAAGGTTCAAAATAGATTTCTTAGACTGTGTGCGTATAAATTGAATATACTGATTGTTGATCATGATTATAGTGAGATTAGAGGTATGGTTGGCCTTGACTTGTTAGCTCATAGAAGAATAATGTTTGATGTTAGCTTTGTTACAAAGATAGTTAGGGGTTATACTATATGTCCGGCTTTGTTAAATTCTATAGCTCTGAATGTTCCCATAAGGTCCCTTAGAAATTTTGAACTATTTCATATTGGTCATCACAGTACCAACTATGGTTCACATGCGCCCCTGATACGGGCCATGCGTTTTCTCAACCACCACAATGAGTTGGATATATTTTCTAATTCCCTCACTTCTCTTAAAAAAAAGGTAATTGTCAATTGTTTATAGTTGTATAATTTCGTCGATACCATCGTAAACTTACTTTTGTCAAGTTAGTATTTAGATATTTCAATAGCCTTTTAATTTAATTTCAGTTGTATTGATATTATAATGGGTTGTGCCCGTATATTTTACAAATAAATAAATAAAAATAAAATAAATAAATAAATAATAAAAAAAAGTTCCATATGGTGCGGACTTTAATGGTGACACTGTATGAGACCTGTAACTGACGGATAACGGAAAATTGATATATGTTTTAATTTTGTTTTTTTCTAATTATACTAGGCTATAGAGAATTAGTTTTGAAAAAAAAACAGTTGGTCGCTGACAATATCTGTAAATGTTTTTTTTTTTATTAATTTTATGTACTTTAGAAAATATTTTATTTTTTTTGTGGTTAGATAGCGAGTAGTAATTAAGCTAGATAATAGTAATATAATACTTACAGCTATGTTGTGATATGCGGGACAAGCCTCTAACACAAAGTGCTTGTCAAACTTGCCACTCAGATGCCCCATGCTGTCGCATCCCTCCAAAGGGCACGTTCTTTCCACGATAACATTATCGCACATTTTCGATTTGCCTTCGTGTTTTTTATTGTTTTTAGTTTTTCCTTTTGTTACACCCGGTGCTGGCGCCCTCTTGACCGGAGACCGACTGTTGGATCTTTTAGTGCTTTCTGTGTCAGAGTCAGTGTCAGAGAACACGCTTTTACCTAGGACATGCTTGGATTTACGCGTGCTAGCAGAACGGGTTAGTTTTCTAGTTGCCATCTAGAAATAAAATGATAGAATGTTCTGACTTTAGAAAATTTATAACATCTTTAACATCAATTCAAACAAATTGTTTAACGCCTAACTAAAAATCAAATATATTGGTTGATCCCGATTATGCAACAGGTGGAATTTACCTTTTTTACAACAATGGCCTAAAAAATCAGACTTTGATTTTTGAGAGTTTTTATATAGTTGTCAAAATTTAGTAAAATACAGTCCATTTAAAAGTAGAAAAATAGTGTTTAAATAAATATCAATAAGAGAAAATACGGTTGAACGTGGTCAGCCAATCATATATACAGGGTGTTTATTAAACATACGGCAAAAATTAAAGGGGTTATTCCCCGAACTATTCTAAGAACATTTTGTCCTTTGATGATTTTTTAAAGCCGCTTTGTTTACAGCGCGTTTACAGGGTGAGAAAACTTCCCGAGAATAACAACATTTTATTACCAAAAATTACACGTAAAGTTTCTTAATCTACAAGAACTGTTGAACAGCTAGGATGCAAGAATTCAATATTCTCCTCTTTAATAGTTAAACTTTTGTTAGTGAAGTTCTCTATCATGAATCGCTATACGAACACCGAGATGATTAACATGCATTTCATTTACGGACTTGCTGATGACAATTCATTACAAGCTAGGCGGTTGTACAGGGACAATTTTTTAAGTGTCTCACCCGATTGGCGATTCTCCTAGTGACTATAATAAAAAATAAATTACATATTTCTCAATGACTTTCGACAAGGAAGCCAAATGTAATGTCAAAAAATAAATATAATAATACTAATGTCTTTATTTTTACATTACTAGGTTTACAATGTTTACAATATAAATATAGTTAAATCATAGTACCTATATAGGTGTAATGCAAAAAATGGCGAAGTCCAGTGGCAGACTAGCCATTTCTGGTTCGCCTACCCAATATTATTATTATTATTATTATTATCATTGTTACAGCAGTAGGCGGCTCGCACCGATGAAACTGCTGTTGCATAGCCAAAGTCAATTTAAGCAGTATTTTTTTCTCCGCTCTCACAAAACTGAAATATTTGTGCCTCAGTTTTATAGTCTTTATAGTCAAGGCTGTATTTGTTCACAAATTTGACAGATACGATGCCATTTTGAATTTGTTTAAATCACAACCCTCATAAATAATCAGACGAGTAAATTGCACTTGGCGATCCGATTTCAGAAACCTATAGTTGTTAATATTTATTATTAGCCGTTTCGGAAATACCGAGGTGCCTAATTTGCCTTCATCGATTTTATCTTTTAAGTGTCTCACCCTTCTAATAAATAGACATTCTAAGCCGAACACACCAATTTCTTTTACAGTGACATAATATCCCGTGACCAAGCTATTTACGCTATAATCAAATCCGACAGATGTCAAAAAGTGACAGATACGACGCAATCTTGACTTTTTTGAAATGGCAACCTTCATAAATAACCACACGAGTAAATTGCACTTGGCGATCCGATTTCAAAAACCTATAGTTGTTGATATTTAATTTCAGCCGTTTCGGAAATACGGAGGTGCCTATTTTGCCTTTATCGATTTTGTCTTTAAGTGTCTCCTCACCCCTTTAATAAATAGACCTTTTAAGGTGAAAACCCCAATTTTTGCTGGTAACTTGTGTTTTAATGAAAACGTATGTGGATTATATAATATAATTTAAACAACAAGAAACACGACATGGTTTTTTAAAATAATTTTATTAAATTTCTATTATAAAGCTCTAAAAAGTAAAGTGAATAATTATTTATTATTATTTAGTGATTGGCTTTAAACAAAAGGTTCTATTTTTATCCCTTCCAACAAACTGCCGCCACTTAAAATAACAAACTATTTTAGTATTCTCTTTAACATATTTTATGCACTTTAGTTTATTCAAGCCAACTATTGGGAAAAGTAAAAAAAAATAAATATCAAAAACTATAGGTTTTTGAAATTGGATCGCCAATTGCAATTCACTTGTGTGGTTATTTATGAGGGTTGCCATTTAAAATAATTCAAAATGGCGTCGTATCTGTCACTGTTTGACATCTGTCGGATTTGATTATAGCGTAGATAGCGTGGTAACGGGAGATTATGTTACTGTGAAAAAAACTGAAGTGTTCAGCTTAGAAGGTCTATTTATTAAAGGGGTGAGACACAAAAGACAAAATCGATGAAGGCAAAATAGGCACCCCCGTATCTCCGAAACGACTGAAAATAAATATCAACAACTATAGGTTTTTGAAATCGGATTGCCAATTTTGTAATTCACTTGTATGGTTATTTATAAGGGTTGCCATTTAAAAAAATTCAAAATGGTATAACAGGTCTATTTATTAAAGGGGTGAGACACATAAAAGACCAAATCGATGAAGGCAAATTAGGAACCCCCGTATTTCCGAAACGGCTGAAAATAAATATTAACAATTCTCCCTTTAATAAATAGCCTATAGGTTTTTGAAATCGGAGCGACCAGAGGTAAATCCATGCTGATTGCTCAACACTATTTGCTGGAAGGCATTGGTTAGAACTGTTTCAATGCAGTGCTCAAATAGTTTAGGTATAGCCGAAAGTATACTGATTGGTCGGTAGTTCTTAACGTCATTCCTATTGCCTGATTTATGAATGGGACAGACATATGACAATTTCCAGACACTGGGAAAGATTTCCGAAGTAAGAGATTCTGAAAAGATATGATACAATGGAAAGTAGAGAGAGTGCGAACAATATTTTAAAACCCTATTAGGAATGCCGTCCGGGCCTGCACCCTTGTTAACATCAAGCTCAGCTAAGGCTTTTTGAATGCTAGCAGCATCTACCCGAACTTCTCAGTGGAAACAGGATTAGTAGCTGTACTGTTATTGGGATTCAAGACTGATGAAAAGTATTGAGCAAAAAGTTAGCAATATCAGCACCAATATCGGCTCTGTTCAGATCAAGGTGCATTTCCTTAAGAAGATTTAGAGTGAATGAAGTTCCAAAAGAAATTAGAATTGCTATTTTACTGAATGATTTGACTGACCCCTCTTGAAAAGATACGTTTTTGCCACTATTTCCATTTCTTAATAGGATAATACATTATTGGGAAACCGATGGCCAGCTCTCATACCAACGTTTGGGTGATCTTCCAAGTAGTCTTTTGGTGTTGAATTTTGTAGTTCGAACTATCTTTGCCAAATAGTCCTATCCCATTCGTTCCACTTGGTCCCTTACTCCCTTCACTCTCGGCGTCTACCTCTGGTCTATCTTACAACATCCTGGACTCCACGCTCATTCCGTATTTTGTCACTTCATCTTTGGTCGAAGAGTATTTCCTGTAATGGATCCTAAAATTCTCATTTCTGTAGTGCGAAGGAGGCGTTGCGACTGCATAGGTCAATATTGGTCTCATACAGGTCTTGTTGGTTCACACTTTACTCTGAATGTTCAGGTTAGTTTGTCCAACTGCTGTCCCTCAGCTAGCCGGATAACTTAACTGCTTTGGTGGTATGAACTGTTAGTAAAATTGCCTCCGAGGTACTTGAAGTTTAGCTATTGCCAGCAACTCTGTTTCTTTGGATAGATATAGTCATGTTCCAGTTCGAACCTATATATTATAGGAGCGTCTGTAGCTCAATGCGTCATTGGCGTAGCAAATTATATTGATTTCTTTGTTTCCCATTCGATATCCCGTCCGATCAATATCGACTATTCCTGTCGCCAGCTCAGCGTTTACTTTAATAAATGTCTGAATGGTTTTAGAATCGATTTGTTTAATAGTTTCACTACGTCGGGTATTCGTACTTTGTCCACAACGCACATGTATGCTGGTTTGTTCAATTCTATGGGCTTTTCTGGGATTTGACATATGATGAATATTGCATCGATAGTAGATCGTCTCGTTCCATTAAATTTCCATTGTCATTTTTTAGGATTTTCCTCTCCGCTTGTGGTACAGATATTTGCTGGTGTGATCTGACAGGGATTCAATATTCAGCTCTCTATCTACCTGTTTTGGTTTGCCTTTGTATGTATACCAAGTAAGGACACTTCGGTGTCGTTTCCTTTCGTCAGGCCCTAGCCTTGCTGACGAGTCGTGACACGGCGACCGGCGAAACACGTTTGAGGAACAGAGGATGCATCTGTCAAAAGGAAGCGACTAACCTTTAGATTTTCCATCACAATTGTTCTGTTCTCCCAAGAAACTGCGTTAGTACCACGTGGATTTTAAAGGTCTAAAACGGACGGCTATTTTCCAAATATCTAACCCATAAGAAAGATAAATTATGATTACTAACAGCTTTCGATGCGAATACACTATTTTTTGCCTTCTATTCCACAAAAAAGTGGCTGGATTTTATAAATTTTACCATATTTTCTTCAATAATTTATTTATTTCTGGACATTTCTATCAAACAAAAACTAGGATATATGGAAAAGTGCTTTACAACAGATACATGTTTCTTCCACGAACCCGACAGTATTAAATAAATGATAAACACAATTGCTTTAAATCAAATTAATCATTGTGTTGATATATCTGTTGATGCAGATACTAAGCTGCCTAATGACTGGTACGTTGAAAATAGTAAATAAACTAAGCAAGCAAAGCAAGGAGGTAACACAAATAAAGTTTTAGTCTTGAAGCAAAGTTAAATTAAAATATGCAAAGTTTGTAATTTGGTATATAAAGTCGTATGAACAAATAATGAGTATTTTGAACACCGGCGTCTAATGACATAGAAAACAAATTACAAAAATTGTATTTTGAATATTCTTACCTGCTTGGATTTATCAGCTTCAACTTCAGAATCAGAACCGACAACTTCATCTTTTGGAACCATTGTAGGTTTTTTACTTGGTTTCTTTGCATTTTTTCTTTCCTTGTCTGAATCATCTCCAGTGGATTCGCTTTCGCTACTGCTACTAGAGCCTATAATAGAAAAATATATACAGTGAACGCATAAAGATAAAAATACATTCGTTAAAATCCAGGAATTTAAATACATACCAAAGTAAAAAATAAAACATACCAGAACTAGAAGAAGCAGAACTGGCTGAGCTCCCTTCTGAAGGCTTTTTCTCAGGAGGCCGCTTATCTAATACCTTTTTCTCAACTTTAGGTTTTTCTATAGGTTTAGCAGCTGCTTTAGGCCTAGGTTCAGGTTTAGATTTAGCCTAGAATATCACAAAAGAAATAGAAATAAGCAATTAATTTATAGAAAAGAAAAACTTTTCGTGGCCACGTTGGTAAGAAAGATCGGTACGTCGTTTTTTTGCCATTCTTAAACTTCTGTTGTTTGAAGTTTCTTCAATCTGATTAAATACTATTTCTACTTTAAGCAGCAGTGGCAGGTATACAGTGAGAACGTAAGGGTTGAAATAAATTCGTTTAAAGTTCATGTGTTTTTTTCGAAAAAAACGCTCGGGCCCGTCAATTTTTTATTTTTGCTGCAAATTTCTTGAAGCTTATTTCATGTATACAGGTTGTCCCAAAAACAAGTTATGACGGTTTATATCTATATTTTTTTTGTATTTTGAAAAAACAAAATAAAACAGGAATAGCGGACCACTGTATAATAAATAACCACTCAATATCCAACAAAATAAAACCGATATATACTCAACACAAGGTTAGAAAACTCAACATATTCGAAACATTAGCAATCAAAAAAGCCTTAAAAAATCGATGTAATGTTGTTAATAATCAAATTGAAATACCTTCAGGTGCCAATCTAATACTTAATAGCCTAATAATTTAAGATAAATATGCAATAAACACTGTCAATAATTACGAGCGAAAAAACCCATAATTATATAAGTACACAATATCATTTTCTTAATTTTATTACTTAGATGTAAATACCTCTATAATCACACCTGTAATTTACTTGTACCTTTGGCCAATACCTGTAAATTAAGGACCAAAATAACCCAT
The DNA here is from genome assembly GCA_963920685.1 of Polydrusus tereticollis. Taxonomy (NCBI): domain Eukaryota; kingdom Metazoa; phylum Arthropoda; class Insecta; order Coleoptera; family Curculionidae; genus Polydrusus; species Polydrusus tereticollis. Next base: position 25,641,855 of record OY987328.1, read on the forward strand.
CATCTGTCAATTTTTATTTTAATGACATGTAGAATTTAGTATTGTCTTATACGCCTTTGATAATGATCCGCAAGGGTTGAAATACGTCTTAGGAAACTGAATTAAATTGTGAAATATAACAAGTACGACTTTAATTTCCTCTACCATGGAATATCCATTTCATCAAGCATGTAGCCCATCACAAATCAATTACCTATGTTTTTGTTCTATTTTACTGACAGTAGATCGAGATATCGGTTCTCTGCGAGGACACTTGTTAATTGAAGAGTTAGCAAACTTCCATTTGTGTGCGCATTCTATCTCCATAACCAATCATTATTAATATTTCTATTTGCTCTCTTTCACTTAAGCGTACCATTTTTTAAAATTACAAGATTATCAAAATAACTTTTGCCAGACACTTTGGTTTGAGGCAAAACTACTCAAATCAGGGGACAACCGTCACTGTCAGTTTGACAACCTAACAACCAAAGGCTTTATTTACAACACTGTTCATGATTTAAGTAATAATAAAAAATCGTCTGTTAAAATCCGAATACTTATCTATTTTCTGGACAACAGCTGAATTTAAGTATATGACATATTTCATGAAAAATGTTTAGAATTTTATGCAGAATCCAAAAAAATATTATAAAATAGGGGTATCCATTTAAAAAAATAAAGTCAACTGTCATAACTTGTTTTTGGGCAACCTGTATACATGATATAAGCTTCAAAAAATGAGCAACAAAAATAAAAAATTGCCGCGTTTCTTTTGTGAAAAAAAAACACATGTATTTCAAATGAATTTGTTTTTACCTTTATGTTCTCACTGTATATTTTTGACCTAAAGAAACGTGTTAATGATGGCGGTAAAGAAAGAAATGTAAAAATTAAAACGTTTGGCCAAGTGACATTTCGTTAATAATTTATGTTAAGAGTCTGATAAAGTTATGTTAAAGCTCTAATCAATATCCGGAGAGAATTTGTGTAGTTTTTTTATTAACGCCCTATAACAATTACGGAAATTTGACATTAATCATGAAAACATATTGCAACGATTTTAATAAAACTACAATCTGTGGCCCATTATCGGAAGGATAGTTGATTGAGGGGCTGCTTAAGCTTATTCAGGGTGTACAAAAAATTAAGTCTGGAAAACTTTTACATGAGAACATTTTCATATTATTCAAGTTAACTAAGAACGGGGGTTTGGAGCCTGGGAATATACCTTGAGATGTTTTTGAGAGTTTTTGATTTAGGGTCCCATAGCAAAAATAATGACTTTTAATAATCTTGATTGGCCTTTTGCTATAGTTTCACACTTAGGTGTGACCATTCTCGAAATTTCTTAGGGATGGGGGGATTCAAATTATACTGGGAGTCTCAAATAATAATAAATAAATTAAGAATAAGCGCGCTTTTACTGAGATTCCAGATTCTAAAGAATATATCTTAAAATTCTTTTTTAAGAAGTAGTCCATGTTCTGTGGCGAGATTGTAAATAGAAATAAAGGTCTGTCTTTACCACCAAATTTGCCCCTCTAGGGTAGGAAACAAGGGTTATAGAAAATACATAAAATGATGAAGAATTAAAATAAATTTCTTAACGTTGTACTAGTTTCGACTTTAGGGAAAGTCATCTTCAGCAACTAATCATTTAAGAAATTTTGTTATGAAAAGTAGTTAAAACAGTTGGGAGAACAATTGGTGATTCAACAATAAAATATAATGAAATGCAGATTATGCAACCATTGGAATAGACAGCAGCTTATTATAAGAGCGATGTATCTCTATGCAATGGTAGGAGATGATTTAAACGCAAGTAGGATTAAAGGCCTTAATCATAATATAGTGACTTAAGAATGTTAAAGTTAGAACATGTTGTAAAATAAGTTAAGTTCTAACTTTAACATTCTTAAGTCACTATATTATGATTAAGGCCTTTAATCCTACTTGCGTTTAAATCATCTCCTACCATTGCATAGAGATACATCGCTCTTATACTAAGCTGCTGTCTATTCCAATGGTTGCATAATCTGCATTTCATTATATTTTATTGTTGAATCACCAATTGTTCTCCCAACTGTTTTAACTACTTTTAATAACAAAATTTCTTAAATGATTAGTTGCTGAAGATGACTTTCCCTAAAGTCGAAACTAGTACAACGTTAAGAAATTTATTTTAATTCTTCATCATTTTATGTATTTTCTATAACCCTTGTTTCCTACCCTAGAGGGGCAAATAAAGTTATTTGGTGGTAAAGACAGACCTTTATTTCTATTAAAATTCTTTAATGTTATTGCATATAAAAAAAATTACTGTTTTTACTTTGAACAGACGCCACACACTTGTGTTTGTCGAACTGAACCTCGCCCTTGTGTATAAACAAATAAAGACCTATATTATTATTATTATTATTACCTCTTGAGAAACTTTGATAGTCCCAAAACATACTCATCGTGTCTTTAATATTAAAATAAGATTCGGCTAATTAAGTCTGGATTAGAATAAACTTTGAGGAGTGACCAATTAATTAATAAAAAAAATTCATCAGCCGTTTAATGATATATTCCCATAGATATTCTGTAATACCGTGTACAGAGTAAGCCAAAAATACATGAATAAATCGTATTTATCGAATGACATTAAAAGAGCGCTATTCTTTATTAATTATTATTTCGGACACTTGTTTATTCAACTCCAGTAAATACCAGGGAAGAGCTACTGCAAAGGATAATCCATTTTTGTGAACAAATACGAAACGATCCTGCAATGGTGTTCCAAGGACAGCGACAAAAAAATTCTTAGAATCAGAAAGTCTATTGAAGTTCAAGGTGCTCATTTTGAACATCTTATGAAATAAGCAATTAGAACAAAACTTATCGAATGACTTCCAAATTTGTATCAAGATTAATCCTTACAAATATTTTTTGATCTCCTTTTTAAAGAGAAATGGCCAACGTATTTTTTAGTTTTCCACAAATTACACCTATCTAAAGTTTAACCCTACGAGTCCGTTCGTAGCTTCCCTGGCTATGTACAAGAATTATTCTAGTATGAGTTTCTTAGTTAGTAGATGGTAGATGTTGGCTCAACCGACATCGCCCGGTGAAATACAATCGCATCGGCTTAGGTGGCGTGAAATTGCTCTTTGAGCTAACGTTTCGTCATTGTGCCGATGGCTCCAGTTTCCAGGGTGGGAAATATATGAAAAATGCTATGATGATGGTTCCAAGATCAAAATGTTCCGGAGTTAAAATCGCCCCCCGATCGGATCTCCGGGTGGGGGCGGGTCCTGGCGAAATTATCCAATCATCCACCATGTCCAGTAGCCATGCGGGTCCTTCGAACGATATTCTAAATGGAAATGGTGTGAAAACTGGAGTTGTTAAAAGACCCGACATTAGCAGCTTCCAAATTGACTTCTGTAATATAGGAGGACTGAACTCGAACATCAATGCAGTCCATCAACATCTACAATTTATCAAGCCTTATGTACTCGCACTAACCGAAACAAAGGTCAGATCATCGATTAGTACGGTCAGCTATTTATATCCTGGGTACAGCTTCCACCACCGATTTAGGCGGAATTTTGGCCTTTGTATCTTTGTCCGGAGTGATATTTCTTGTCAATGAGAGGAGACACTCGAGCCTAACGACTTTGATGTAATGTGGTTTAAAATACCAACGCAGAGAATTACTAAATTCATCTGCTGCCTTTACCAGCCGCCAAGCGACACCCATTATAGAGACTTGTTCTCTTCTCTTGCTAATACTATCTACTTTTTGCAAACCCAACATCCCAATTCCGAAGTTGTCATCCTTGGCGACTTCAACGTTCATAATGTCAACTGGCTCAAATACTCAAATATGACCGACGAGCAAGGTCGCGAAGCCGAATCCTTTACCATCAGCTCTGGCCTCGACCAGCTCGTGGGTGAACCAACTCGGATTCCAGACCGAGATGGTGATTTTGCTAGTTTGTTGGATCTTTTCTTAACTTCAAACCCCGACTTGTACACTGTCACCGTGAAGCCGCCGTTAGGAACGTCTGACCACAACCTTATTTCGGCACTGAACAAACTATCAATTAGTGCCGAACAGCTTACCAAACCACACAAGGTCTGGCACTATACATCAGCTAAGTGGGATGACCTAAAGGACCATTGTCGAACCTTTCCTTGGCGGGACGTTTGTTTTACCTCTGATGATTCATCCATCTGTGCAACAGAAGTATTGGAGGTTATCCTTACTGGCATGGAAGCCTTCATTCCTTTCTCAGAAAAGTGCCATTCTAACGGCAAGCCTTGGTTTACCAAAAGCGGTGAACGACCAGTTAAATCAAAAAATTATTTCTACCGACAATGGCGAAAAAGTCCTACCGCCGAAAATCGTATCTTTGTTAACTCTCGAAACCAATGCAAGCAAACGATAAACCAAAGCAAAGAAGCACAGAACCAAATAATCAAAGACAAGCTACTTGAATGTCCTAACGGCTCAAGATCATTTTGGTCGGTAGCTAAGTCCGTCAGTCAGAACTTTACCAAGTCAACCATTCCACCTCTAACACGTTCTGATGGCACCATTGCGACCAAAACACAGGAAAAAGCAAACTTACTCGCGGAACTATTCTCTTCACATTCAACGGTTAATTTTGACGGAAGTACTCCACCGAACATTCCCCCTGTAGAATCGAGAATGCTCGAGATTGTTTTCCGGCACCGCCAGGTTAAACGAATCTTGAGGAGTCTTGACACTAAAAAGGTTTCTGGTCCTGATGATATTCCAGTCATTGTAATTAAGACATGCGCTGACGAACTGACACCGGTATTTTGTAGGCTCTTTAACTTATCCTACAAAAAAGGAATATTTCCTAGCACTGGACATTTCCAAGGCTTTTGACCGAGTATGGCATGAGGGGCTCCTAACTAAAGTGAGGGCATGCGGAATGCCGGTTCAATTTTGTTCATGGCTGTCGAGCTTTCTTAAAGACCGTTCTCTGCGAGTGGCGACGGACGGATTTCTTTCAGACAGAAAGTCCATGTGGGCTTTACAAAGTTACAAAATGTCATTAAAATATACAAGATACAAGTTATAATCGAAAATATAATTCTTCTTGTCTTTGAAGCCCAATATCTTTGTTAGTACGCACATTAGGAAAAATGATTATATGAACTACTAGTACTATTTTGACCTCCCCTATACGCTGGCGAAATATTGCTCTATACTTACCGGACACGATGTATTTGCAATATGTAAAAATAAGTTGATGAAGTTTGGTCAAGATAAATTTAAAGGCTACTTATTTGAATTTATATTCTTAATTGAAGAGTGAAAATTAGAAAGGTCCGGAGTGGTATTTTTTATAAAATTCAGTTGCTACCATAAAAATATTCTAAGAAGCATTCTTAATGCTCTATGTCATCAAAGTTTGTATTTTAAGTTAAAACAAACAACAAAGGGATATACTTTCGTAGGATTAAAACCAACATATGCAGTAAACCATGGTTTATAAATACACATAGCAAAAAAGTAGTATGGGTTTTATCCAGACTACGGTCAAATCATATTATTTGCCCTAGCTATAAATTTAAAATAGGTCTCTTAGATAACCACAATTGCCCCACATGAAATGAAACAGCCGATCCACAACATATCTTATTTGAGTGCAGGTTAAACACAAATAACATAAACCAATTATACAACCAGCTAAATAGTACAATATCACCCTACCAACCAATCTTGCAAATCTGCTGACCGATGATAAAAATTTTAATATTATATATAGCCATTTCATGAAGTCAAGACTTATTTGCTGTGTAAATTGTAAATATGCATTGGAAGTGTTAAAAATACCATCCATGGACTGTAGGCATAAAGCATATGACAGAACATGCGAGGCATACAAACGAGTATTTAAACAGCTACAAGAGAAAGTAAATTATCCAGATCTTCACATTAATAGAAATAAAATATAGCAACCAAAATCTACTCTAATGTATTTAAACATACAAGGCCTTAACGCTCACAAAACACAGTTGAAATGGATTGTATGTCAAAACAAACATGCAGTAATATGCCTTTCCGAACCACATATCACAGAAGACTTCATACAAAATGAATTGAAAGGATACAACACAGTAAATACTTGTTCATCGAGTACCCATACAGGAGGGAGGAACAATAATTTATATGAAGAAAGGTTATAGATACAAAGAAATAACTAATATTGCCCACAATAAAAATGTATGGATAATTGGAATTGAAATTATTATTAGAAAAGAAAATTATTATCTATATAGCTTATATTGCCTTATATCACTCTCCAAGTGCAAGTGACTTAGAATTCGGTAAAATACTTGACGACTTCTTAGAAATTATAAAAAATGATACTATATTTATAATGGTGGGAGACTTCGACATCGATTTAGCTAGTAATAGTTTTTATGTACATAAACTGAGGAATCTAATAAATAATTATGGTATATATCAGCTGGTTGACACTTATACTCGAGTAACATATAACACATCTACAAAAATTGACCTTATCCTTACAAATAAAAAGGATATAAAACATGGTGTACCCATGACACCAAAAATAACAGACCACTCCATTATTGAAGTATTTCTCCCCGATGATCACATTAATAGCAACAAAATAAAAACATACAGAAACTATAAAAATATAAGTTCTATGGAATTCCAGCTTACATTAATGGATATAGATTGGCCATCAAGCACTACAGACACAAATATATTAGCTAACTGTCTAGTAGAGAACCTCATAAAAACTTAGAACGAATTTTCACCAGAAGAAACAAGATCTTTTAAAGAAACATACGGAAACAAAATGTGGTGGAATCTAAGCATAGATAAGGAAATGAAAACCAGAGACAACTTATACAAAAGGGCAATTAGAACTAAATCAGAAGAAGATTGGCGAAACTATAAAAAACAAGGAAATAAAGTGGCATCATTAATAAAAGCTACAAAACAGAGAAAATTGATGCAGTTCACAGAGATGTGGAAAACCCTAAAAAAATTAATCAACAATAAAGGACATGAAAGGCAAAATAATGAAATAATGTTCAATAAGGTAAGCACTAAAGGAAAGGACATATGTGAGAGTTTTAATGTTTATTTTCTGGATAGCATTAAGGATATTTCAGAGGGTATAATAAGAAACAAAACAAATGAAGAGATCACACAACACATAAATAGTGAGAGCAAAATGGAGAAGTTCAATAGAATAGTTCATGGCAAATTTAAGAAGAATTGTAAAGAAAATGGAAAATAAGGAAAGTAATATAGATGGTATAACTGTTAAAGTATTCAAACAAGCATTTGAAGTAATCGGAGACAAGATACATAATGTAATCAACCAAAGCTTGGAGTCTGGTGTGTTCCCTGAAAAATGGAAGTTAAATTATATGTTAAATAAACTTAAATGGTTGAATATAAGAAATTTAATATTTTTCCTAGTTTGTATTTTTATTTATAAAATTCAAAATAATTTATTACCATCTCATTTAAAAGACTTTATAACGCAAAACTTTGAAAATCATAACTATCAAACCAGAAACATTCAAAATTTGGGTTTAGGGAAAGTGACAAAAAATTTGACATATAAATCAGTATTTTTTAAAGGACTTCACGAATATAATAATTTAGATTCTTTAATTAAGAAACAAAATTCCTTAAGTAAATTTAAAAAATCCTTAAAAATATCATTACTTAGAAAACAAAATATCTGATAAAATTTATTTAAAAATATTTTTGGTGCATAAAATTTAATTTTAAATGTTTTAATTATTGTTAAAAAAACTAAAATTTATAATATTGTAGCAGTATTGCTAAAATAAATCTTGTTACTACTACCACTACATCTACAGTTGTTCCTATTGAAAAAAGGAGTGGAACAAATAAATGTGAAGAGTTCAGACCCATCAACATGGTTCCACCCTATGAGAAGCTATTAGAGTTGTGTGTTAATGAACAAATAGTTGGCTATGCTGAAAAAAAAAATATATTGTGCGAAAACCAAGCCGGATTCAGAAGTAAAAAACTCATGCGAAAGTACATTACAAAGTGTACTTTTTGACTGGAAAATTGCACTAAATGAAGGAAAAATGATAGGTGTCGCATATTTAGACTTCAAACGTGCTTTTGAAACAATAAATAGACAACCATTATTGCTTAAACTCAAAAAATATGAATTAAGACAAATAATATTAAAGTGGTTTGAAGATTACCTTACCGATCGAACCCAAGTGACAAAGTATGGTGAGACATCAACGGCAAGGAAAACAATTTATGGAGTGCCACAAGGGACAGTATTGGGTCCAACCCTGTTTATACTGTATATAAATGACATAGTGAAAGTTATTCAAAAGTGTAAAATCCAACTATTCGCAGATGACACTGTTATATATGTAACTGGAAATAATCTGAAAGACATAACAAACATACTAAATTATGAACTGAACAAAGTATATGAATAGTTAAATAATAACTCTCTACAGTTAAACATAAGTAAAACAAAAACAATGCTTATAAGAAATTGTAAAGTAAATATAGGGAGCAATTTAAACGTAAAAATTAACAATGAAGCAATTGAAACTGTACATACATTTAAGTATTTAGGTTGCATAATTGATGAGAATCTTACATTTTCTGAACATTGTAGGTACATAACAAATAAAATAGCAAAAAAGGTGAATATGTTAGGACGTACGTCAAAAAAAGCTTTAAGTTCTTGGGCAAAATTAACAATCTATAAAACAATAATCGCACCACACTTACATTTTTGTTCAACTCTCTTGTTTGTTATAAATAAGTCAGAAATGGATGTATTACAAAAAAAACAAAATAAGGCTTTAAGAATCATACTAAATTGCAACAGATATACTAGGCGAGATGATATGTTAAAATGTACAAATGTATTAAATGTAAAACAAACCATAACCTGTAACACTTTCATTTTTATTTATAAAATGTTACATCAGCTAGTTCCTAAATATTTATTAGATGGTATTACTTTTGTCATATATAATATCACAAGAGAAAAAATTTTGTCGGCAAAATTTTCGAAAGGTATGAAAGTTTGTTGCTTGGCAATTTCGCGAATGACATTTTTGACAAAATCACGATCCGTGTAAAACATTCTAGTGAAATAGTCAGAGATATTCATGAATACAACACTAGGTCGAGAAATAACTTTTACCTGCAAAAAGTAAATACTAACTATCATCAAAATAGCCTGTACTATAAGGGTCTAAAATAGTATAATGAATTACCTGATTATATTAAAGAATGTAAAAATTTAAATAGCTTTAAATGGGAATGTAAGACATATGTAAAGGCAACAGTGCCTATTTAGGTTTGACATAAAAAGTTCTTATATGTATATATTTTTATTATATATAGGTATTGATTTGACAATGAGAATTTATCTGTTTTATTTGTTTAATTTAGACATAAGTACTATTGTTTATAATTTGTAATATGGCTAGCCATGTGCTAATAATAAAGATTATTATTATTGTTAGGGAAAAGTCCCAAAGATTAAAAAAAAAAGAAAGTAAAGGAAAATAAAACTCACTATAACTACTGACAAGAGAGCTCGTAACACTGTAATAAACAAGAAAGGAAGATAAGTTAAGCAAATCAGATGTAAACGATGAATCAAGATCTAAAGAGAAAAAGGTAGTAGCAAAACCGAATTGTAAGAAACTAACCACCGATATGAGCAGTATCAAGCATATGGGTGGTAATGTTAAAAAAAATTGTCTGTCCTATTGGTTTATGACCAGAGCCACTGAAACTTACACACACACACACACACAAGTTTTCGGAACCATTTACAGATGTATGTGCCCAATCAAGTGTATTTGACTTTATTTAAATTTTGCTTAATAATCTCAATACTTCGAATTTGGCACATCCTCTCTAATTTCCACCCTTTAATTCGAATTAACCGCTTTAGGGTTAATAATACCTATTAAGTACAAATCTGACATTTAGCATTGTAATTAATAATAACTTTGTATCATATGTCACTAAATTGCAAGAAAATATTGATGGAAATAAATTGTTTTACTCTTTACCTGAGTGGTAGATTTTCCCTGGCTTTTAACACCATTTTTTCCTGAATCAGAATCTGAACTATTCTCAGGTGAAAATATACTTTTCTTCTTTGAATCAACAACTTTTGCTACCAATGAGGCTTTATGATTCGATTTGGGTTTATTATGTTCTTTGCTTGAAGCAGATTTAGGTGGAGCTTTGCCGCCCGGTAGCGTTTTTCCAGTTACGGGTTTCTGAGAGGAAGTTTTAGGAGTTATTGTAGCACTAGCTTTTGGCTTAACATTGCTTTTTCTCTTAACCTGAAATAAAACATTAGGTATAATTGAAAAAGTAGTCCATACTTGCAGTGAAGTTCGCGACCTACAAATAAAACAATAAGTCTTCCTCCACAAATTTTTTTAATAGAAAAATGTTGGTAATATTCCCTACACGTTCATCTTCAGGTGATACCAAAATCGAGTTGAATAAAATTATTTCACAATTCAAAAAATTTCCTTTTAAACCATCATAAAATACTCAATAGAATTTAAAATTTTGCACAAAAAAATTAAATGTATGACATTTTCTTATTATACAGGGTCGTTGGTATGTATGGAAACGGTCGATTATTTCTTAAAGCACAACAGTTAGCAAAAAAACATTCCAGACAAAAGTTTTAGGGTTTTTTATAGTCTATTAGAATTTAAAAAAATTAAGTATACAGGATGAGTCGGAAAGCCGTAGAGAAATAAAGTTACTTTTTTTTTAATAAAACACCCAATACCTTACAATATTTTTGGATTTTACATAAAATTACAATTATTTTTTATTAAGTGCATTATAAGTATAAACCTAATAGTTTCCGAGATATCGGCTTTTGAAAAATGATATTTTTAAATTTTGACAGCTTCTAGCCTTCTAACGGTACGTCTTAGAGTAAAACGGCTTACATGTCCCTATCTTAGTTTTTAACTATCTTTCTAAAAGTGTCAATTTCCGGTTAAACCGGATGTAGCTCAAATGCCGGAAATATAGTACTTCCGGTTTAACCGGAAATTGGTATTTTTGGGAAGATAATAAAAAAGTAAGATAGGGACGTGTAAGCCGTTTTGCTCTATAGCGTACCGTTAGAAAGCTAAAAGCTGTCAAAATTCAAAAATGTCATTTTTTAAAAGTCGATATCTCGGAAGCTATTATGTTTAGACTTATAATGGCACTTATCAAAAAATAACTGTAATTTTATGTAAAATCCAAAAATATTTTAAGATATAGGGTGTTCCATTAAAAAAAAGTAACTTTATTTCTCTACGGCTTTCTGACTCATCCTGTATATTCATCTTTTTTTAATTCTAATAGACTTTACAAAACCATAAAACTTTTGTCTTGATAATTTCTTGTTAGCTGTTTTACTTTAAGAAATAATCGAGCGTTGCTATACATACCAACGACCCTGTATTTTAGCTAATTGTATGATATCTATATAGATGCATGAACTGACGCAAATTAAAAAATATTCGTTGGGGTTCTAAGTAAGCATAGTCAAAGAAAATAACCCTCTAAGTAAGTATAAGCTATATACAAGGGGGAGGAGTTATTACTTAATCCGATGTGAGCGCGTGCGGTGGGCAGAATTGTAATTTTTTTAATCCCATAATTAGTTATGGACAAAACTGTTATTTTTAAGTAACAGTATCGACTGTTAACTGTTACTGAAAAATTACAGTTTAAAATAACAACACATCTCCGTCCCATGGGTTCAGTAATAAAGATTGTTGATTGAAGTTGGAACGTGAAAAATCATAGTTTAATAATTTCTTGATAATAAACGAAACATGGAAAGAATTAAGCGACCTGAAATAAATACTCGTCATTTGGTTATGCGCCCTCTGGTGGTCACGATTAAGAGTTCTTTTGAACGTACCAATGTACCGGTGATTGTTATTTTAGATTATTTTAAATAATTACCAATATTTTTCAATAAATGGAATTTAAATGCTCCGTCAGAGAAAAACCGGTCAACCCCGCTATATAAACGACAGGCTGCCGCAGCGGTCTACTAACATAATGGCACGCAGTGGCGACTCGTGATGTTAGAACTAGGCAGTGCTGCATGCAAATTCAGCCAGAAGTGACCGGCATTAATTTTAAAAGTTATTATAAAAAGCAACATATTTTTATGTTTTGCAAATAGCTACTCTTGAACTAGATACAATAAATCGGTATTGACTCACCAAACTGCTTAAACCGCGAAAAATTATATTTTTATATAATGTAATTAATGTCCATTTTTAACTTTTTAACGAGGTAATTTGAAAATTACTATTCTTTAATTTTGCTGCACCCTAATTCGCATCTCATCCATTAGACGTAGCAAAAATATTTTTGGGGGTGTATTCTAAAATTGACAAAATGATTCCTGGATAAACTATTTCTATATGGTGAACTGTCAAAAATAGTAATCTTGGTTCAAGAATACATCCACCCGCCAAGAAAGTATGGCCAAAGAGTTATGGCACTCTAAGTGTACAATTGTACATCTACACGAGCGAGGAAATCGCGACGATAGACTCGCGATGATTTAGACGCTTAAATCTAAAGCATTCATTCTAGTAAGCGAGCCTATACGGGCGTGGAACTCGTCCCGATAGCGCCAGCCATCGTCGGCGTGAGCGAGTCACTCGCAATTGCCGACGTTGGCAGGCGATTCTCGCGACGATTGCCTCGCCGTAGGTAAATGCAATTCATTAGTTCATATGGTGCCTTCTAGACGAGCGGAGAAGAAACGCCGTACTGTACAGTCATGTTCGATACAGAAAAGTTTATAAGTGCTGTGGAAAATCGACCAACTTTGTACAGTACAAAGTTGAAAGAATATAGCAATTGAGACATCAAACTAAAATTATGGGAAGGAATAGCCATGATATTGTATGATAATTGGGGTGAATAAGATTATTGCAATACTTTTTTATGCTGTACGATCGGCGGTATAGCGGTTATTGGCTAGGCATTTATATGCAAGTTACAAAACTTTAATTGTATCCCCTGATGATTTAAATTAAACAAAAGTAAGATTGAGACCACTTTATTATCGAATTTATCAATTAAATAAGATTTGTTAGCCTCTCCTTCTGGACATAAATGTTTGAACACATTATATATTATGTCAAATGGTGTGGCATGTTTATATTTTTTAATATTGCCATGGCACTGAACCCTAAAGTAAGATTTTGCCTAATAAATTTTCCGCCAAACCCAATGCCTCATCACCCACTATTACAAGCGGGAGAATAGGATTGTCAGTGCCTGCAATTGCCCGACTCTCGGGTATGTTCAGTTGTTTCATTGATAACTGTTTCCCTAGAACACTCTTATTTAAAATGTTACTATCACCTTCTCTTTCATAGGACCCAACATCGATTGCCGTAAAAGAATATTCCGCATCCATTAGTGCCAATAAACATGAACGGCATGAAAGCGATCATCGTAATTTTCTTAAATAAAGACTATTGGAATATAATACTGTGCATTACTTCGTCGGACTTAATAAATTTTGGTTGTTCCTTACCTTAAACTTATAACCAACCTTTTCACAGGTGAAATACGCAGACGCATATTCATATCTTGGAAATCTTTTCAGAAACAAGACACAACGCTCATCAAAACTTTGTATGGACATACGGTAGTATGAAAAAAATTTGTTAGGGTGCTCTCTGTGCTCATGATATTTTAAATGAAACTGTCCAGTAGTTAATCTGCTTTGCAGCATTGGGTGTACCCAAAAACGACGATTACTTCTGCGGTTTCTGCACCGGTAAATGCATATTGCAGCAACTGAACCAATTTGAACGACATTCATTTTTACTAAAAGCAAAATCATTGTTCCGAATGTACCTACTTGGACCGTTGCGATTCTCTCGCGCTCGTTTCATGCTTTTGCCGGGCGTTCAAATCGTCGTAAGTTTATCGTCGCGAGTCTGTCGTCGCGATTTCCTCGCTCGTGTAGATGTACACTAAGTTTTATTAGGGATGACGTTGCAGTCTCGACTGCGAACGATTGTGTGACGCGCATGGCGGTACAGCGACAACGAGGTGTATGAATTAACATAGCCAACGAGTTCGTACGTACAGAAGTATTTAAAATACATATTATTCTAGAATGTTAATTTTAAAAATATAATCATAATTATTTTAGGCAGTGCTGCAGCTAAAAAACCGTTACTGATGGCACGTAAAAAATGTATGTAAAAACTAACCGCTGGGGCTGAACGATTTCTGTCGGAGCCTAAAGGTTTCGACATGGACAAAATAGATGACTATTTCACAAAATTAGAAATAAAGTATTTTCAAAGAACGGGCGTTTCACTCAACCCGTTAATAACAAATTCACACGTTCACTCCACTGAAGATCAAAGACATAAATACCTAAAAGACTGGCTCCCACCTTAACTGTACAGAAATAGATAAAGAGCAGTAACAGTAGCCTGCACAATAAAAATCAAAAATGAACTAACAAATACCAAATATAGAGAAAAAAAAATATGTATAAGCAAAATCCAAAAACCTTCCAACATTTGACAAGTATTCAAGGTTAATTCGTTTCACACGATTTACCGACAGCCGATGGAAAAAGGCAAGTTCCGAATAATTGCCCAGAATAGACCGCTCATTCTACTTGACAAGCATCCACAAGTGACAAATAATTGCCAAGTACACGAGTCGTTTGAGTCCAGCTCAAATGCTTCAGACAATATTGAATCAGCGATAGCGACAGTTATTTCTCAAAAACCGGATATTTTTAACCGCGTGACAGTTATATTATCACATCTCTAAGTTTTGACATTTAAAAAAAATGAGGTTAGATTTTCAGTTATCACGAAGTAGAAGTTGGAAAAATTGTTTACGTTTAATAAAATAGAGCAATCCAAAATCCGACGACCATTACTACAACAGCTACACTGTCGGGCATAAGTATTGCAT
Organism: Polydrusus tereticollis; assembly: GCA_963920685.1. Taxonomy (NCBI): domain Eukaryota; kingdom Metazoa; phylum Arthropoda; class Insecta; order Coleoptera; family Curculionidae; genus Polydrusus; species Polydrusus tereticollis. The sequence continues at coordinate 25,656,880 of OY987328.1, forward strand.
CAAATCGAAAAATTCTTAAAATAAGTAAAAATTAAAAATTCTTCATTCTATACTTTTATTTTCGTTTTGTTGAACAGTAGACTGGAGCAACATCTCGGCAACAAAGGCTTTCAAGCAGAATTTGATACAACATGCAGTATAAAAATTTATAGAAATAATTTATTAAGATATGGTGGCGGCAAAAGTATTGCAACAGGTCAATTGATTAGATAAACAAAGAGCGAACTAAAAATACTAATATTAAATAGCATTAATCATCAACTAAATTGAGTTAAGTATCCAGTAGCATATCCACTATTGGCTATAACTTTGGTCCATCTTGTTGGCATGGAGTTGATTAAATTAACTGCTTCTCCAAACCTCTGTAATTTTATTTATTAGAGCTTGTTGGTTGGCAAATAATTCGGTTCGTATTCGTCTTTCTACCTCTTTCCATAAGTTTTCTATGGGGTTGAAGACGGGAGATTGCGCAGGCCAATGTAAGACTGTAATATTGTTCTGTCTGAACCAAGCTTGCACATGATTGAATGTGTGTGTTGGATTACTTCCCTGTTAAAATATGAACCGTAGGAGCATTTCCCATTCTGCAAAAGAAAGCATAACATTTTTCATAATATTTGCGTAGATATAGTGTAGAGGACCAACTCTCCCTCAGGGGAAAGCAACCCCATAAAGTAACACTACCTTTATGCTTAACTGTAGGCATTACATACTTGGGATTGAACGCTGGTTTACAGGTCTCCTAACTCATACCATCTGAGTTAAAAATATTGTATCGTGTTTCTTCACCGAAAAGGATCTTTCTCCAGTCAGCAGCAGTCCAGTCGATTTGCCTTTGTGCCAATGCAAGCCTAGCAGCTTTACTCTTAGCGAATTTTAAAGGTTTCTTTGTTGGTCTCCTGCCGTATAACCTCAGCATAAAGAAAGGACCAGCAGGCACGGTTCTTTGAATAGTTCAGCAGGATATGTTTGCATTTGGTATTTCGGCTTTGATCTGACTTTCACGTGTCATTTTGAGGAATGCGCTCTATCAACCTGTCTGTGTGGGTATTTGTTTTTTCGGCCTTCCTGACTGAGAAATAATATCAAAGTGACGTTGAATTAAAATATGAAATTATGCGTGAAACTGTAAAAATCTGTACTAGTTCCAATTTGTGTCAACTCAATTTTACCTCTTTGTTGCATCTTTATTCTGAAAACTGTTTGCTTAATGTTATATATCAAAGTGAGCTAAATATTCCCACTCGTTATAACACACGTCAATAATTTCTCCTGAACTTACCAATTCTACGATCCAGCCTAATTAAAAAATCTTTAATTTATGGCGGTAAAAAAATCTTTAATCACTTACCACTTCATTTGAAAAAGCAATGTGTCTGAAGAGGTTTAGAAGACTAACCAAAAAACTATTACCAGAAAAAGTATATTATACTCTTGATGAGAATTTTGACGACGTGTTGAGATAAGAAAAATTATAACATAGGCTAACTCTACTATGTAAATTTTGAATTATTATTCTTAACTACTTGCAAGAGCGGTTTTACGGGGGGGTAATAGGGGGAATGAATTTAGAATTTTAAACAAGCAAAAAGCAAAAATACAAAAAAAAGCAGAAAAATTAGAGGTACAAGGCACAACCAAATGCTGTTTGCAGCGCCTCGATGACACGACGCGACGCCCGTTTTGGCTTCGCATTGCCTTGTTGGTGATGAAATGATTGGTACGACTCCACCATGATGGTCGTACCCTATTACAATTTCCCAGTAAAATTTGGGTTTTTCAATAAGTTTAAAATAAAACTAAATACATTTTAAATTCATTATATTCGGTTAATTTTACTTTAATTTTAATATGTATTATTTACCTAATTAAAGTTACATATGTTTTCGTAAAAAAATTTTCTGCAACATTAGTTTAAAAAAAAAATGTAACCATGTCATTGGTCTCTTCATAAATAACAACATCTTAATAATTACCCACTGAAGATGAAGGTTTATACCTTCGAAACATGTATGGGATGTTAATCTGAACCTATTTATTAAATTAGTGGAGCAGACTTTGTGTTTCATTCTTCACTTAACCTAAGAAATATTTTAAGGGATAGGTTGTCCCAACCTGAAGATGTTTTATTATGAATTTCATTAAAAACACATTTGATTTCATATATATTTGTAGGAACCAAGAAAAAAGATTGCGACACAATCAGAGCATTAAAATATTCGCAACTCGTGATTCGTATCTATATGAACTATACTCAACCCTTACGAGGTTACAAGGCTAATTATTATAACAGAACTATCTCGCCTTCGCGGATATCGTGGCAACCAAGCATTGCATTTTTTTCTTGTTTCTGTTGAACAGCATCCGCTGCCCGCTACCATACGTCATGTCGCCGAATAAACTTGTTTAAATATTATTGCTTGATAGGTGATGTGCATGTGCATAGATTAAACTAGAAGCGTTTAAATCAAGAGACCGGTAAGAGCAAAAATTAAATTTTGCCTTTGAGGAAACTTATTATATCTAGGTACTATAAATATAATATAATACTTTTTCTTTCAGAGCAATGAGTAAACGGCAGTGCTTAAGCACTTGAAACATGTAGGGAGCTGTCTATTTGCCTTAATCATTAAACTGTGGAGGAAGGCTGCATTGTTTTATTTACATTACATTAACTGTACTGAAAGCATGGACTATTTTTTCAATTTCAAAAAGGGAAAGGATGTAAAATGTTATATGTCTAGAAAACATTTAGAAGCTCTTCAATGGCTGACATATTCTCATAATAAACTAGTAAAAGCACCGCTCGATAAGTACTCAAAACTTTAGGGAAAAGATGGTGATTTAGTTCAGGTGAGTTCAGGTTAGTCACCAAAATTTTTGATACCACCAAGAAGCAGTCGAACGAGCTAATTTTTTTCTAGAAAAAATGGCCAACCCAGAATTGTCAATTAAAAACTTGTTAGAAGAGGAAAGGAAAAGACAGGTGTTAGAAAATCGCAAAAGATTAATACCAATTATCGAAGGCATAATATTGCTAGGACGACAAAACATTGCATTTAGGTCGCACCGGGACGATGGATTCAATTTTGAGGCTATCAATGCCAATAAAAATATCGAAGGAGAACGAAATATAGTTATTGCTGAAAACTCACCAGTTAATTACGGAAACTTTAAGGTCATTTTGGAATACAGAGCAAATGGAGATCCGGTTTTAAGGGAACATCTAACAACATCTTCTGCACGATCTACTTACATCAGCAAAATAATTCAAAACGAGTTTATTTCCATAATTGGTCAAGAAATATTAAATGTCATCATAAAACGAGTAAATGAGGTACGGCTTTATAGTATTATATTTGATGAGACCACGGATATTTCTAAAAAAAAAACCAAATGTCATTGTTTATAAGGTACGTGTTTTCTGGTGAAATACGTGATAATTTTTTAAGTTTTATTGACTGCTACAAAGAAAATTATGAATCTGAAGATTTACAAATATTAGAACCCACCTTGACCAGTAAAGTTTTAGCGACCACATTTTTTCGTACATTACAACGGTAGTCAATTAATTTAGATAACTGCATTGGTATTGGAACCGACGGTTGTAATGTCATGTTAGGAGAATAAAAGGGTGCTGTAAAGGATCTAAAAGATTATCTTAAAAACGCAATTAAGTCTCCTTGTTACAATCACGCGCTGAACTTGTCTATTTCAAAAACTAGTAAAGTTCAAAGTGTTAGAAATTGTATTGGCACAATGAAAGAGACTATCTCATTTATTAATATGTCACCAAAGAGATTTGTTATTCTAAAAAAAAACTGGAAATTTGAGCCTGATAAAGCTTTACGAGACAAGATGGGTCGAAAGACATAAGTCCATTTTTCGATTTTGTGAGTCCTTAGAAGTTATAGTTAATGCATTAGATGTTATTTCAAACTGACAGGATACGGAATCGTCTAGCAAAGCAAATACTTAAAAAAATTCAATATTAACAACCAACTTCATTGCAACAGTTTTCTCCTTGTCTCAGGTTTTGTCTTTTACAGTTAATTTAAGCAAAATATTAGATAGTACTAGTATTGATAGAGCCACAGCTACCGATATGGTTAATCAGATCATAAAAACAATAGAAAATAAAAAAATGAATGTAGGTAAAGACTTTTCTGAAATATTTAAAAACATTTCTAAATTACACAAAGAATTAGGTATAGCTGTAATCAAACCTAGAGTAACAGGCAGACAAATAAACCGACCAAATGTAGTAACAACAAATTTCGAGGAATATGTTGTTTTGACTTTTAACGATTTAACCATGTCTAATTTTATTTAATGTCGTTGTACTCTTGTGTTCTGTTTGTTATCACCTCGTTACCCTAGTATATTATAGCTTTGTCAACAAAATAGATATTCTTAGGACAATAAAAGATTTTTTGATTTCGTTCGATTTGATTTGAACGCAGTTTCCTCGGATTTACCACGAAAAACAACCAATAATTGCAATAAAATATATTTGTTGCAATACTTTTGACGCTTAAGAAACAGTAAACTACTAAACGTCAAATTAAAAAACCACAAGTGTTCATTGAATAGTGTTTTGTTAAGCAAGCTCCCTTGTGCTTGCCAAATATCATTTTTTTTTTTAATATTTTACTTTGTTGCAATACTTATGTTCCAAAGTAAATATTCAAATATATATTACATTTATATATTTTCCATAAACTATAATCACAAATTAGGATTACAAGTAGAATAATAATGCCCGTAAGCAGCGTTAGTAATAACCTTGCACGTAGCCTAGTCAAAGAAAATAAATATATGTATTAGAAACATCTAATTACAATATTATTACCTGTTTTGCAACTGGTTTGTCATCTTCTTCATCAGTAGTATAGGGGTTTACAGATTTTGAAGGAGGATGCTTGCCGGACTGTCTTGCAGGTTGCCCTTTACTCTTCGAGGAAGGTTTGGGTTCTGCTTTATTGCTGGATGAAAGCTTAGAATTTTCTGTACTTTTACGAGGACTCTTCTATAAAATTTAAGTAAAAATTTTAAATGTTATGTACGCAATTATGATTTATTTTGTTTGTTTTATGGCTCTGGTTAAACCAACTGTAAGCATCTGTACACAATTATAAAGGTTAGAAAAGTAGACAAAATAACTTGTCTAGGTAAGTATTTTTATACAAACCCTATTCATAAATTAGGTAGTAATATAAAATTAAAAATACTGATAAGATATTTAAAAAAGTAAGCAGCACTGATTTGGCATCTCGGCCGTTCCTACTTCGTTCGTTTTGAAAAATGTGCCTGTTTTTGTGTCATTTCGGCCTGTTTATCAAGCTAAAAGAGCCACAACGTCTTTTTTCGTTTTTTCTAATAGGAAAATATGTGACTATTTTAATGTTAATTTATTCTCTATTTTAGATTTTTTTTCTCGTCATTTTAAAAACAAAACTTTTTGTCTGCTAGAATGAGATCAAGCTAATTATAAATACAGACGATGTTTATTTTGGTATGATCTACTTTTCAGTATTTGATATTAAACCCTAAGGTATCTTAAATCGTCTAAAGGCATTTTGGAAATCATACCGAGCTTTGCATCAGTTTTAAACAGATGATAATAACAATTTAATTATTAAATAATTAACAACTAATTTATTTTACTTAAAATACTTACATAAAATAATCATTGCTTAAAATTATGAAAGCGTCAAACTTAACAGATTCTATTGCTACTTTTTCCATATCAATGGGATACATTTACATACAACTTTTAATTGGCTTATTAGAAAATACTAATATTTGGTGTGCCATCATACAAGGACCTTTCAAAAAAGTTTAATGCAATTTTGACGTAAAATTAATAGGGAAGCCAATATTTGAGGGTAGCAAAATTTACAGGGGATTTCCCTCGGGATTTCCTATGGCCAGTCTGGCGATGCATCACCCGTTAGGTATAGATTCTGCGGTAATAATTTAGAAAAAGTCTAAAAAGTCTAGAAAGGTATTTAGTTTAACAGGAAAATCATTGCCCACGGTTATTTAACAGCAAAAAAATAATCTTAAACATTTGATTGTGTCTGGGCTAGAGATTTAACGCTTGAGAAAAAAACGGGAAAAATTGGAAAAAAACACGGTTTTTTACCGTTTTTTTCACATACCTTGGAAAAATTGGAAAAAAACGGAAAAATTGAAAAACCACAAAATATATTTATAGAAGCACAAATAAACGTAAATTAACCAAATTATACATTCTTGTGGGGTCAATAGTCAAAATCAAATAAAATTTTTCTTCTTATAATATAAAAATAACTTTGGTTTCAAGTTTTTAAACAAAATAAATGTAAAAAAATATTAAAAATCAAACTTAAATTATCATTTCAAAAAACAGAAACATTATTTAGCAAAAAAACTAAGAGGAAGATCTTCCTCCGAGTCCGATCCTGAGTCTTCGGCTTCTGAGTAAGCATCGGCATCTGAATCTGCCGCCACAATACCCTCTTCTTCATCTTGAATTAAATCCACAACGTTTTCAGACTGTTCTAAAAGCGGAAATGGTCTGGGATTATACATATATTTGCCATTTTCATATATATTTAAGCACATTAAACTAGATTGAATAGCAACCTGCTTTTGAACTTTATCCTGTGTCAATCTATTTCTTTTGGTAGTATGTATAAAACCATGTAAGGACCAATTGTGCAGACGGGGGATTTCCAGTGTCGTAGTTAGTGTTAATAATGATTAAAACATTTTTTTATAAGTTTTTATGAGGCTTATTTGGGCTAATTTCCTTATCAGACTACTCTACACTGATTTTTAACACAATTTCAATTTTTCCGTTTTTTTCCGGAAAAAAAACCCGGTTTTTTTCCATGACTCAATTTTTCCGGAAATTTTAAATCACTAGTCTGGGCACACGAACAACACGTACAGCTACCTGTATTCTGACCAGCCGAAATGTCACATCAATTTTAATTTGGCAAGATTTCTATTTTTTGGATTATTTAAATATGTATTTTTAAAAATATATTCCAAAACGTATTGAAGTTGAATAAATATTTTTAAAATCACACCAAATCAAGTTTAATACTACAATAAACCATTGTTAAAAATTCGGAATAATTGGTTCATTAGTTCGCCTAAACTAAATTCCTAAAAAATATCGTTTTTTGCCCGAAGAACCAGAATCAGACAGATCTTTAACAGTAGAAGTGGGAACGGACCTTTATTAACTCAGTGGTAAATTCGCTTTTTAAAATATCAAAGGCCCATCATTTTTGTGAGGAAGTCAAAATGCCGACATTTCGGTGTTGCAATAGAGATTTAATAAAGTATAGTTAAAAATAGTGATCGACCGATACCGATACCGATATATCGGCTATATCGGCCGAGAGCCGATTATCGGTATCGGCCGATAGATGTAAATATATATCGGCTATATCGGCCGATGTATAAAAACAACCATAGCAGCTTAAAACATTTTTTTATATTTAAATTTAAAGTAATATTTCAAATAAGTTAATCTTAAGAAATTATGGTAGATATAACATGAAATAGGCATTTAATATGAATAATGTAGTTTAGGCAAATTAATCATATTATTTATTATTATATATATTAGTTTCTCGGTTGTTTCTGGATTCAGCCGATTCCTTTTCGCCGAATTTACGGTTCCAGCTTCTGAAAACATTTGCTCACTTGCAACACTGCCAACTGGTGCAGATAAATATATAAGAGCTTGATTATATAATAATGGTAGAACTTCTCGTTTTTCTTGCCACCAAGAAATGGGATTCGCTTTTCTTTCAAGAAGAGGATGTTTCTTATATTCTGTAATTTCAGCATTCACTTCTTCACAAATGGATTCCCTAGAAGAAGATGATTTTGTGTCACAAGAAGATGATTTTGTGTCACAAGAAGATGTTGTTGGAATGGTTTTTGTTTTTGTGGAGCTCATCCCTTCTCCGGCAAATTCTTCGTAGATTTCCCAAAACAGATTTTGGCCAGATGTTCGACTAGTCTCAGGTTCAGAAGTTCGAACATACTTAGCAAGTGGTTCGTTGTCATCACTATCAATTTCTATAGAATCTATAGTTTCATTTATTGTATGGTCTTGAATGTAATCCGAAATGTCAGGGGAACTGGAATGTTCTACAGATGTATTGTTTTCTTTTATTTGGGACTTTAGATTTGTAGTTATGTATTCGCATATAAAATCACGGTCTTTTGTAAAAAAATTGTCTTTGAAGCGAGGATCCAAGAAAGTCGCGATGGTATAATGTGTTTTTATAAATATATTCTGAAATCGTTTATTCAAGCTGTTTTTCAATTCTTCTTTCATCGTACCTACTCCTGCAAAATTAGCGTTTTCTTTGTTAAGATAGGCAGTGATAGTCGAAACAAATGGAATGACTTCAGATATGCAGCAGTCTGAAGAACTTTTGTTATGTCTTCAAACGGCTTTAACAAATTTAAAATGCTTCCAACTAATTCCGGAATTAGTTGGAAGCATTCGGAAAATGTCAAGTCTGTAAGAGTCCCATGATCCAAAATATATAAATTTACTGCTTGTTTTTGTTCAAGTAGGCGAGAGAGTAGATAAAATGAGGAATTCCAACGTGTTTGTACATCTTGGAAAAGTTTGTGTTTGGGAAGGTTTAGTTGTTCTTGTAGTTTACTTAGTTTATCGCAAGAAGTTTGAGAGTGATTAAAATGCGAAACGATTTTTGTTGATCTTGCTATTAAATCACTGACTGAACGTTGACTTTGTATAGCATCATGTATTACAAGTTTTAAAGAATGAATGAAGCATGCTTCATAATTTACTTTTGCCTTAACAAAACCATTCCTCATATTGGCAGCATTGTCTGCTAATACTAAGTGAATATGTTCCCTTTTTATATTCCATTCTTGTAACAAAGAATTAAATGCTTCAGCTATGGCGTCTCCTGTATGAGATCCTGGGAACTTCTTGCAGGCAAGTGAAAAATGGGATCTCTGATTTAAACTTAAACATGTTTTTTCAAAAAAATGATTGTGAGAGACAAAAAAGAACTGTTTGTATATTTGCACGTCCAAATATCTGTAGTAAAAGATGCTTTTCCCAACATATTTGAAATTTTTTGAGTCACTTGCGCTTTACATCTTGAGTAAATATCTGGTACAACTTTTCTCTGAAGTATTTGTCAGAAGGAATTTCATAATTTGGAATAGCTTTCTTTAATAGCCGAGTAAAGCCATCATCTGATACAATGCTGAATGGCCGATTATCTAAACATATCATTTCACCTATAAGGTAGTGAAACTCCTTCGCTCTGGATGAATTAATGTCCCACTTTTGCATTTGCTTGAAAGAGTCAGCCAGTGAGACTTGCAATATAAATATTGGACCCTCAGTCCGAATTTGCCAGCTGAATATCGAAGGCATAAGCAGAGCCAAATGCCAATATTTATCCAGACCTTTGCAAGATAACGACATTGACCTGGCCGTCGTCCAGGAAACTCATTTGAGTGATGAAACAGAGCTTCGTGCGAGAGGTACAATACCGGGATATGAAATCCTAGCAGCAACTTATGCCCGAGCACACGGTATTGCCACCTATATACGAAACACAATTGAGAATGCAGTACTGATAGATGAATCCTCCACCAATAATATCCACGTGATCACTGCCCAGATAGGAGAGGTAACTGTCACAAATGTTTACAAACCCCCAAATGCCCCATGGCCTCAAGATGTACTGCACCAACGTAGTCACCCAGCGGTCTACATTGGCGACTTTAACAGTCACCACCAGGATTGGAAGTATCAAAGCAACGACTTGAATGGCGAGCTTCTAACCGGCTGGGCCGAAGATCACAATTTACATTTAGTATTCGATGCGAAAGACCGAGGAACCTTTAAATCTGCTGCCTGGCAAAGGGAGTACAATCCCGACCTCTGCTTTGTTTCGAAAGACAAAAATAACCTCCCACTAGCGACTTCACGAAAGGTGCTTGCTGACTTTCCACATAGCCAGCACCGACCCGTTCTCATCGAGATAGGTACTCAAGTCCCCCTAGTGTCATCCATTCCTCGACCACGTTGGAATTTTAACAAAGCAAATTGGCCCGCTTTCACCACTAAGCTTGAAAAATCCCTCAGATTTATCCCACCGACGCCGACGAGTGCAAACTACGAACGATTTGTCGGCCTGGTAATAAGCACTGCCAAAAAGACCATTCCTAGAGGGTACCGAAAGGAATATATCCCTGGCTGGAATAATACAAGTGAAACCCTATACCAAGAGTTTCTTGAGAGTGGCGAACAGGAAATAGCGGATGAGCTTCTACATAGCCTAGACGCTGCACGCAGACAAAAGTGGACTGAAACTGTTGAGGCTATGGACTTCAAACAATCCAGCAGAAAGGCATGGTCCCTCCTACGAAAACTGGGAAGTGGAAACGTGCCGATCCGTGACAACCCTGCCGTAACACCAAGCGCTGTTGCCTCACATATCGTCTCTACTTCTAGGGCACCCAGAGACCGAGAGCACACTAACCAAGTTAAGAGGGAGTTTAAACGTCTGAAAGCTGCCACCGACTTGCAATCAGAATACTCCCGGCCCTTCACCCATGAGGACATTACAAAGGCACTAGAGGATGTAAAGTCAGGCAAAGCTCCAGGGTTCGATGGCATACACCCGGAGTTTCTGAAAAATCTAGGCAAAAACGCCTGTGACTGGATGGCTAAGCTCCTCACTAACATTCTAAATACAGGAGATATCCCACGCTTATTCAAACAAACAAAGATAATAGCGATTCTAAAACCAGGAAAGCCAAATGACAAGCCAGAGAGCTATCGCCCCATCGCGCTTCTAAGTGCTAGTTACAAACTACTAGAGCGGCTTTTGTACAACAGAATTAGTCCAAAGATCCTTGAAAGCATACCAGTTGAGCAAGCCGGATTCAGGCCGAATCGAAGCTGTGCCGACCAAGTCCTGTCACTTACGACTTATATAGAGGCCGGATACCAGAAGCAGCTAAAAACATCCGTCGCATTCATAGACCTAACTGCAGCATATGATACTGTCTGGAAACAAGGGTTGCTCTATAAACTCCTTCGTCAAATACCCTGCAAAACAACTGTGGGACTAATCGATAATATGCTGAGCAACAGATTATTTCGTGTTGTCATGGGAAATTCACTGAGCGATTGGAAGAAACTCAATAACGGCCTTCCCCAAGGCTCAGTTCTGGCTCCACTCCTGTTCAACTGTTATATTGCTGATATGCCCACAACAAGATCCAGAAAATTTGGCTATGCTGATGACTGGGCAATAGCAACCAGAAGCAAATCAATAGAAGAAACGGAGGAAACGCTAACAGATGACCTGAACACCCTAGGGATATACTTCCGCAACTGGAGACTCCAACCTAGTGCAAGCAAGACGGAGGTGGCATGCTTTCACCTAAACAACCGCATGGCCAATAGAGAACTGAGTGTGAACTTCGGTGACAGGCTGCTGCAACACAACCGGTATCCAAAATACCTAGGAGTTACTCTTGACAGAACTTTATCCTTTAAACAACACCTAACTAAGACTGCCTCAAAACTCAAAACAAGAAATAACATCATACAAAAACTATGCGGCACTTCATGGGGATCCTCCGCTACCACGCTTCGATGCTCCGCCTTAGGCCTCGTTTACTCTACGGCGGAATACTGTGCTCCGGTCTGGCTAAACAGCCCACATGTTAAAATGGTCGACGTCCAACTGAACCATACAATGCGTCTAATCTCGGGCACAATTAGATCCACACCGAGTCACTGGCTACCAGTCCTAAGCCATATCCCACCTCCAACGATACGGAGATCCACTGCACTTGTCAGAGAGCACAACAAGATTCTTCAAAACCCACAGCTAACCATAAACTCAGATATCGACGACATAGGAAGGAATAGGCTGCGCTCAAGAAAACCCCCTATCAAAACAGCTGAAAACCTGGCGACCGCTGACTTCAACCCAATAAATGAGTGGAGGCAGAAGTGGACCCAAGCAGCTCAACCGGAACTTCACAACATGCCGTGCATAACAACTACCCCAGCCGGCTTCGACGTACCACGTAAGACATGGACAACACTCAACCGGATTAGGACCAGCCATGGCAGATGCGCCGATGCATTCTATAAGTGGAACATAATACCCTCCCCACAGTGTGACTGCGGCGCTGAAAGGCAGACGATCCGCCACATCACGGAGCATTGCAACCTGAGAGCGTATGGGGGCCACCCGGATGATTTCCTGACAGCGACGCCAGACTCAATTGATTATATTAATAATTTAGACATTCAACTGTGAATTATGTTATATTTTTGTGTTTTTACAATGTATATGTTGCACCTTTGATTTACGCGACATATTATGTGATGTATGCCATACGATAAATAAATAAATAAATAAATAAACTTGCAATAGCTTAGAGTTAGAGTTAGAAGTACTACTAGAACTACTAGAAGGTCCAGCCGTTTCTAAAAAAAATAGACTCAGGGTGATCAAAAGTCAAAACGTTGAAATAAACGGGGAAATTTGTTTTTAAATAAAATCATATCGTAGGTGTTAATTGTTAATGAAACGATTTAAAGTGATGAAAAAGAAAAATGTCCCCCCTCCTACACAAATCCCTTTAATTTCCCCAAATTCCCAACAAATTACTTTACAGATTTTTTCAGTAATTTTTTTACACAAATTCCCTTCAAATTCCCTAAATTCCTAATAAAATAAATCCCTAGATTTTTAGCAAAAAATTCCTGGGTGGTTTGCCCCTCAATCCTATATAATAATATAATCCTGAATGAGCAGGTCCTATTGTTGGTAAATATTTTTATAACGTGAACCGGAAAATAAAAATTTAGTACTAACCTGAGCTTGAATCAGTCCCTTTCAATTTATAATATTCTTGAGGATGTTTTTTCTCTAAATGGTATTTCATGTTTGAGGTATTCGCCGATTTTCCCACTCCCCCTAATGAAATGGTTATGTCACACAATTTACATTTTGCGGTGAATTTCTTATCTGCTGGGGATAATTTATTCTTTATGAAATATTTCCAATAAATACTTTTTCCATCCATTTCGCTACTTTGCACTCCACCAAACTCCAATAGGATTATTATTAACTATTAATATTATGTCTTTGTTAAAGATTAACTAAATTACGCCAAGAAATAATCGAACTTAAAACGATCTGCTTTAAGAATGCAATACTGAATGCACGGCAATAAACGCACGGGATTCACCGAGAAATTCAAATTAAGGGGATTCACCAATGACTTGGCGCTGAGCCACATAAATTACCGCCTATTGCTGTGTTGCCAAAGTGCAATTTTTGTTTTTATTTTTGTGATTTTAAATTGAACGTTAAAGAATTATAAATTATATTACAGAATATTCAGATTTTAGACATTAATAATGTTATCAATTAAAAAAGGCCGATATGCCGAAATATATCGTTATCGGCCAAGACATTATCGGTATCGGCCGATTATCGGTATCGGCTAAAAAAGTCATATCGGTCGATCACTAGTTAAAAACTTAAACTGAGTTTAGTGGCAAGATAATATAAAACCTGTTCCCCTGTTGTCTATTCTATGATCTTAAAACTCCTGAATAGCTTAAAATGATTAAACCAAGTTAAATAGAAAAGTTGAAAAGTGGTATGTGACAAAACTGCCAACCAGCTAAAACAAATAAGACCAAGTTAACTTTGACTACCTTTGATAAAAATAAATCATTTAATGTGGATAAAATCACTTTTAAGTAACATTTAAAAAAGTAAAGGCTTGTAGCCGCCTACTGTCGTTCACAATAATAATTATAATAAAGAATATTTTAATACTTATTTAAAAGTATTAGGGTTCAGGCTCATATTGAACGCTATTTATTTACCGTAAACATTTCCCTACATGTCTAATTTTGCGGCAGAATTTCTTCAAAGGAGAGGAGGGGCATAAATCAAGAGCTGCATTTCAAAGTTTGATTTTCATAAACTGCAGTGTAAATTATTTTCAGCAACAAAGATTTATCAGTACCTACCTAATACTTATTTGCAGAAGAGAGCCTAGCCTAGAACAACGGATGATACAGAAACCATTTTACTTTTCATGCTAAGTAAAAGTAAATAATATTAGGATGTAAGGTATTTCAAATACTCTATGCAGGTGTGTCGACAAATTCCCTTAGTCACTGGTAAAATCTATAAAATTAATGGAAATATTATCTTTTTGGAATGTGAATATTTTAAAACCAGTTGGAATACCTAACTAGGTATGATACATAAAATAGGTTTAGGAAAATATAACTTTATGTGATATACTGTATATTTAATATTCAAATTGCTTTATTTATCATATATTTTTTACAAACTACCTAGTCATACCTGCAAGAAAACAAACAAAAAAATAAAACATAAAAACAATACCACAGTAGTGTAATAAGTTCAAAAAGGTAAATCACATAAATAATGTGAATGAATAAATGAATATATAAAGTGACTAAGGGAATTTGTGGACACCCCTACAAAACGTATTTCAAATACCCCACATGCTAATCTTTTATTTTTACCTGTCCAGCGTTTTTCCATATATTTTGAAGCAGCCCTAGTTTTTGTATTTTAAGAGCTAGAAAAAATTCTAAATACGAAAGATGAATAACTATTGGTATTTGTATTATCTTTCCTGAGCTATCAAATTTTCCTATAAGGTAAAACAAATAAACATCCTAGATCCTAGACCTATCTCCTAATAAGTTTTTGTTATAAGTTAAAGCAAATTCAACTACCACTTAAATTGGTGCATAAAAGCCGAATTAGGAAATTTTCTCAAAAAATGTCCAACCAAACAAGAATTATCAAGAGACATTTTTTGTGTACTACTACCTGCCCTAATCGTCAAATCTTTCAAATTTTAAAAAAATTAGTGTTGTACCATTTTCTCTTAAAAAATCCTGAAAAGTTGACCTATATGTAAGCTCATGGTTGGATTGGAAATAATTTAGTATTTCCAAATTGTAGTCTTTTAAAATATTGTGCTATCCGAGGTGCTATCTCATTGTTACTATAAAGGTGAACTGATGCAGACCTTAATTTTGCCTAGTTTTCATTAACTCTTAGGTGACTTGCATAAATGTTACCATAGCATTACGAATGATTATATTTTAATCATTCATTAAAGGATGTGTATACTCGTCCGCAAATTGCGAATCCCTATCCTTTAAGACCTCCGCCAATGTTAATATGGGTTATTTGCTGCGGAGGACTATATTTACACGTCCTTAATTTAATTTAATTTAATTTTCAAAAAACTTTAACACCCTGTACCTATATCAAAAACCGGGAACTCCGGACACATGTCTATATGAACTTTTTCTCTTAGAATATCATAAGGAATCATCCCCTTAAGTTACGTACCGTACTTCTGAAACCCCCTGTATATTATACATATAATATATTCAAAAATCAAATAAATAATTTATGCACCAATACCAATGATATTGTATCTTTTTAGTTTGCTTACAAATAGCCCTGCCGGCCTTAATTTTTTCATTCTATAGGTAAACTAATATACACATTAGAGGCTGCACTCATCGGGCTGCGCAATGTTTTATTTGTCCTTACACTAGCCAAACGGATATCATCACTGTTACTTATTTAATGTTAATGACTTTGATTTATATATTGAATCCGACTATTGCACTTGGATTTGTTATTTAAAATTTTATTAGACATTAACATTAGAATTTGGTGAACAGGTTGAAGTTTAAGCATTTGGTAATTAATTTGCCAGTCATGTGTTTTAATGATGAATTTGAGACTAACCTGAATCGCAGCTGTTTTCTTGGGCGATTCTGATCCAGAGTTCTTAGTCGATTCCTGAGAGCTTGAAGACTCGCTATCACTAGAAGAACTTGAATCCGACCCACTAGATGAGGAACTAGATGTGGAGGAACCAGAAGTAGTTCCAGAACTTGATTCTGTTGAACTTCCAGTCTAAAGTGAAAATGATTATATTATTAATATCGTAAATAAATAAGTAAGGCCATTTATTACAAAACCAATGTTTATTTTGCAATGTACCTTCTTACCTCTTAAAAGACAATAATTAAAATGCAGAGGTCGTTCAGGCAACCAATATAAAACTATAACAGGAATTAACTAAACAGCTATCCGAAACTTACCTTTTTCTTTCCAGTCATATTTTTTGCTAATATGAAAATTAAATGGAAACTTTCAAAGGACTTTGTTTACGTTTTCATTCACATAACCTCTTAACACGGAGAGTTGACGTTGATGAACAGCGTCTTCTTCCTTTGATCTTCAAATGGCGTTAGTAACAAAGCTGTTAATGTCTTCTTTAACTTATTCGGGTCATTCTACTGTGACTGTAAGCAGGGCGTGGCCAACTAGCTTCTTCTCTTCCAAATTCCAATGGCCACTTGTTACCAAACGAACGCGATAGGCCCAGTGTAAAAGGTCCGTACTTTAGCAGGGATCGGACCAGAGCCGTTTACGGCAAAGAACCGGACTGAACCATTATTTTTTGTGTACCGGAATTGAAATCGTACACATATTTTATACCTGTGAAGAAATTTTAGGTGCAGAGCCCGAACTCCTTTTTCGGTTTTCAGGGATAGACATGACATTTTGCTAGCCACAGCCAAAGCCACAGCGATAATTTTGGCTATGTGCACGAACATAGCAATACGTTCGTGGCCGTGTAAGCTTTGTGGACAAGCAAAAGAAATATAGCTTTGCCACTTTTGGGTTCTGTGACTTGCAGTTAACGGTTCCGGTCAGAGCATGGATTATTAGTCTTAGTCTTAGTTGCAATGGCCACCTGTCTTAGCGACAATCAGCCAGCTATGAGCATGGATTATCTATTTGTGAGAACAAGCGCCAAAATTTGGAGGAGAAGAGCAGAGAGGAGACTAACCAATCCAACCATACATTTCGGGATTTGTGTTTTGTTGTCAGTGTGGTTGTCAGTTTTGTGTTGTGGTCAGTTTATGGATGGTCAGTTAAGCAAAGTTGCATTCGAATGTTCGAAACTATACTTAAGCTGGATTCATAGTCGCCGTAACGTAAGACGTAAGCCGTAAGCCGTAACACGAAATGGTTTATTTCCATTTCTTACGTCTAAAGCTGGGCATTCACGGTCCGTATTCCCGGACGGCTTATACGGACGTACCAATACGGAAGCTTATACTGGTGTGTTTAAATTTGTTAAGGACATACACCATCAGTAAATTATAACGTATTTGTATCAGTAATAAAGTGACAGTGGAAGAAAACGAAAGAAATCCTTTTTTTTACTGTATCCATTGTTGCCTTACAACCTACCTCTTTCAACTTTGTTAACAGAATATTAAGGGCAGAGTTCCGTTTTTGTTTATTGTGGTAATCCTTATGGTTTATCTGCCAAAGACTGGGATTATCTTTTAATTTTTTTAATTTAATTTTTAATTTAATTAATATCACGATAAATATCAATAAAATCGATCACAAACTCTTTTGATAATTGTCTCATATCCATTTTTAATTATCGCCACAAAATAATTCTTCAATAGGATTTCAATAAGTAAAACAATAATCAAAGTGCGTAGGCGTAGATTTCCGGAACCCCAAATAGAACCGACAATAATAATACGGACAATGCAAACACACAAGCTGTTTTCCCGACGTATTAACAATACGGCCGTATGAAATTCAAGCAGCAACAGATTTCTGTCGGTATGTAATTCTCGCCGTCAATACGTCCGTATTAGCCCACTCACGACCGGGCTTATATTACGTTTGTGCAAGACATCGGGGTATACGGACGTACCAATATGGAAGCTTATACTGGTGTGTTTAAATTTGTTAAGGACATACACCATCAGTAAATTATAACGTATTTGTATCAGTAATAAAGTGACAGTGGAAGAAGACCTTTTATTGATATTAGGGAGTTTCGTAGCTAGCCATAATTCAAGAAAACGAAAGAAAAAAGCATCAATCCTTTTTTTTACTGCGTCCATTGTTGCGTTACAATCTACCTCTTTCAACTTTGTTAACAGATTATTAAGGACAGAGTTCCATTTTTGTTTATTGTGGTAATCCTTATGGTTTATCTGCCAAAGACTGGGATTATCACGATAAATATCAATAAAATCGATCACAAACTCTTTTGATAATTGTCTCATATCCATTTTTAATTATCGCCACAAAATATTTCTTCAATAGGATTTCAATAAGTAAAACAATAATCAAAATGCGTAGGCGTAGATTTCCGGAACCCCAAATAGAACCGACAATAATAATACGGACAATGCAAACACACAAGCTGTTTTCCCGACGTATTAACAATACGTCCGTATGAAATTCAAGCAGCAACAGATTTCTGTCGGTTTATAATTCTCGCCGTCAATACGTCCGTATTAGCCCACTCACGACCGGGCTTATATTACGTTCGTACAAGACATCGGGGAATACGGATCGTGAATGCCCAGCTTAACGTCTTACGTTTCGGTCGGAATCAAATCAAATCAAACATAGCTTTATTGTCTTAAAAAATATAAAATTTCATTGACAAAGCACTTTCAGAAACAAATTTAAAATATCAAAAAATAAAAACAAAAACAATGTATATGAGTAACAGTAAACAAACAACAATATATAGTACCTCAAACACCATGTATATATGCGCAGAAACACTTAACGAATTAGGTTACAAAAATCAGAAAAAGGTACAAATCGCGATACACTTTAAAAATACCAGGTAAATAACCACCCATAATCAAATAAAATTTTCCTGGAAAAACTCATCTATAGTATAATAAGCCTTGGTGATCAAAAGAGCTTTAACTTCCCTCCTGAATTTCTTATCACTTTGACACCCTCTTATACACAGTGGAAGGTGGTTAAATATTTTTTTACCCTCAAATATTATGTAATTCTTAGTCTGGCTAGATTTTGGTATTGGCAGACCAATCCTATACACTTGGCGAGTATTATATACGGATAATAAATTAATCTGACTCTTAAATTTCTTAAAAATAAGGCAAGCAGTCTCCAATATAAATAAACATGGCAGAGTTAATATATTTTGAGCTAAGAAGAGTGGTCTACCAGGGTCTCTAGGTCCTGCATTGCACATATATTTTACGGCCCTTTTTTGCAAGGCAAACAATTAATTGACTAAGGCAACACAACAAGGAACCTGCCAAATATGCAGCTGAAGTAGAGAGTCTAGCGTTAAGCTTGAAAAGAGCTTATATCAGCGAGGGCGTTCCAATCAATGTAGCCGAATCTTATGCTACGAATACAACGGTAAAAGCGCTTAAAACTAATGCGCAGTCAGAAAGAATAAAATTAGTTATGGAGGCAGGCACATTTGTGACTTGTCAAGAGGCGTTAACAAAATTCGTTAATATAACTTCAGAGGACAATACCCCCAAAAACATACACCATATCTTAAATGTGACTCTATTAATGAGAAATACGCGGTCCTTGTTGTTGCGCAGTCCAAATTGTTTGATATTATTTTGACTGCATAGCAATTTGAGGCCAATTTTTTACTGAGATACGTAATGTAAGAGGTTAAAATAAACTTTCCGAGCAATAACCTCATAAAAAAAAAATTAATAAAAGAAATAAAAATAGAAAATAAAAACAATCTAAGAAAAATATACGGAGAGTAAACTTACTATTTTTCTACTTTAACATTAAATTAAAAATTTAGCGTCTGTCAGGAAAAGCGCTCGAGATGACACACCTGGAAATAAATAGAAAAGAATACCTGAGTAACCAATTTACAAATTATGAAATTAAAATCATAAGTTTAGAATAATACGGAATTTTGATAATAACATGATTGCCAACACAAACAAGACAGTTAGTGTTATATAAACACATGAACCCTACCAAATCACATATCAAAACAATCTTTCGGGTCCTAGGTATATGTTTCACCTCTCCAAAAGTACGATATGTCAATCTAGCGTAATCCATAGTTCACATATCTTTAAAACCCAATAAATAAAATGATATACTTTATAATTGTACAAACAACACATTAACCTACAACAAAAGTCAAGCATTTCTCGGGTCGTTGGTATTAAGGGTCAACTCGCAAAATACCTCTCCAAGAACGCAACATTACTAGTCCGGAGTATTATCATGATAACAGTGTATAATATATAGGCCTTCACTAAGATACTAAGGGTCAACTCGCAAAGTATCCACTCCTTTCAACTAGTTTAGTACGAAGGGTCAACTCGCGACGTACTACAGAAATATGTTATTTGTTTTATGTGTTATTTAATATATATAGGTGTAAACTTATTTACCAGTTAAGAGAGTAAAATAAAAGACAACAGTAATAATAAACAAATCCACAAATAATATAAATTGGTTACCCCGTGAGATAAACTCACCTAGGCTATTGCTGATCTTATCCTTTAACTTCCACAAAACAGATCACAACACTTTCGTTAGGGTACTTAACACGACTTTGTTCTATTTAATAATGATAACCCTATAAAAGAAACTGGGGACCAACGCAACGTAACTCGAGCTGGTATGAAAAAGACGTTTTAGGCGATTTTGGCCTTTATTTCCTATTCTACCTACAGCATACAATAATATAGCCAACACCCGAATGGTTCGTGAAGTCCCAAACAGAATGTTTACAAAATCATATCTGCATCGATATTGGTTTGTTTATATTAACACCATTAATTTCCAGCCCTCTTCTTGTGACCCGTTCTTCGTTAAAGCTTAGATTTTATGATGCGAGTTTAACTTCAATATTGAATAATATTATTTTCGTATTATAAAATTTACTTACCCTGACAGTTCTGCCATCCTGCAAATATCTCGCCCCGAGATATATTAGGCTCTTGTAGAATCACTGTCAGAAGTCAGTACGACTCCGTCCTCCCCACTTTCGTTGTCGGTAGTATCTGAAATACCTCCTGACGGGCACCAGGGACGCATGCGATCGACGGCTACAGTCCTTTCATAGTTCGATGCTTTTCTTGTGCGATAAGATTTTTCCATATCTTTGACAACGTATCGATCGTTTGGTAAAACAGCTTTAACTATCATTGGACCGCTGTAGGGAGCATTCAGTTTTCGACTAGTTCCAGTGGATGTAACTTGTTTTAGAATGACTACTAAATCTCCCTCCTTGTAAATTTTTGGTTTTTTTCTCTTCTTATCAAAATTTTTCTTCTGTCCAACTTGTGCAGCCTTAATTTTATTTGCGGCTTGTTCTCGCTCTCCAATAAGGTCTTCAAATAATGTAGCAATGGTACTGATTTCATCTTTAAGAATGGTATCCAATGAATTACTTCGTGGAGTGAAACCAAAAAGTAGTTGACTAGGTGTTTTGCCAGTACTTTTATTTATCACATTATTTATGGCGAATTGCATTGAACGTATTTTCTCATCCCATAATTCTTCCTCAGCTATTGACGGTAGTAACGCACCAAGGATCGTACTATTTAGACGTTCCACTTGGCCATTTGCCCTGGGAGTAGCTACAGCGTTTAGCACGTGTCGTATGTTGTTTTGGCGGCAAAATGATTCGAACTTTGTGGAAGTGAATGAGCTCCCTTGATCAGACACTATGATCTTTGGAACTCCATAGGTAGCGAAAATATCTTTAAAATAGTCGATGACATATTTGGTTTGGGTGCTTTTTGCGGCTCGGAGAAATGCAAATTTGGTAAATGCATCTATTCCGACAATTAAATACTGGTTGCTTCTTTTGGATTTTGGAAAAGGTCTAAGATGATCCACATGGAGAATATTTAATGGTACATCTCCTTTCGGTATTGGGTGTAAAAATCCCTCTTTTTTTCCATGGTTTCTTTTATTATATAAACATGGTATACAACAAGATATATAGTGTTCTACATTTTTTTTCATACGTGGAAACCAATAATTCTCACAAAATCTGTGTAGCGTTTTCTCTACTCCGAAATGCCCAAAATCGTCGTGAGCTGCCTTTAAAATACGTTGTCTCATTCCTCGTGGAACAATCCAAAGTATTCCTCGAGCTGTAATTCTATAAATTCTCCCATCTCGCAAACAATAGTTTTTGTAGACATTCTTTTCAGTGTCCGTCTCTGGACTTTTTAAGAGTATCTTGTGAATATCCTTTATCTTTTCGTCAGTTAGTTGTCCTGCCAGAACCCAGTCAGCTTCTTTAATATGCAAGATTACCTCACACTCTTCTTTATTATCTATATTGGCTGTTGGATTGCGACTTAGTGCGTCAACGTGACTCATGCGTTGTCCAGGGCGATATTGGACTTCGAATGTAAATTCTTGAAGCTCAAGCCACCATCTTGCTATTCGCGGTAAAAGATGCTTTTTCTTGCTTGCAGCTTTAAGAGAATTACAATCTGTGACAACAGTAAAAGAAATCCCAAGTAGATAGCTTCGAAATTTTCTAAGGCTTTCGACAACAGCTAGAGTCTCCAATTCAAATGAGTGGTATTTCTGCTCCACATCTGATGTTTGACGACTGTAATACGCTATGGGGTGTAGACGTTCATCTTTCTGCTTTTGAAACAATATTCCAGCCAATCCAATTTGGCTTGCGTCGGTGTGTAGTTCAGTTGCAGCTTCTGGATTAAATATACTTAAGACTGGTCGAGTGACTAGAATCTCTTGTAACTGTCGGAAAGCTTTTTCTTGTTTTTCTCCCCATACCCAAGTCACATTCTTTCGTATTAAAGTTGTTAAAGGCTTTGTAATAATGGCGTAGTCTTTTACAAAATGGCGAAAGTAGCCAGTGAGCCCAATAAACTGTCGTATTTGGTGGATTGTTTTGGGTGTGGGAAACTGTTCGACTGCTTTGATCTTTTCAAGTCCAGGTTTTACTGTTCCTTGTTCAATTTCGTAACCAAGGTATGTGACGGATGTTTTTAAAAAGTTACATTTTTTAAGATTTAATGTTAAGCCTTCTTGTCTAAGAATTTCTAATGCTTCTTTAAGAACCTGTAAAACATCATCTACCGTTGGTCCAAACAAAAGTACATCATCTAAATAAAGTGCAGAATTTGCCCGTATCGGTCTGAGTATTCGTGTCATTAATCTCTGGAAAACCCTTGGCGCATTGCTTAACCCAAAAGGAACTCTGTTGTATTCGTATTGTCCTTCCGGTGTGACAAAAGCAGTGTAGTGTTTCGATGTTTCTTCTAGACGTACTTGATGATAGCCTGATTTTAAGTCGAGACTAATAAAGTAATTTCCAGCTTGCAATTTGTCAATCTGGTCATCTATACGTGGTAATGGGTGGCTATCCTTTATACAAAGAGTGTTCAATTTACGATAATCAATGCACAATCTTTGCTCGCCATTTTTCTTTTTGACCAAGAGAACGGGTGATGAATACTCTGAATCTGACTCTCGGATAATCTGACTCTCCAACAGTTCATCGACAATCCCTTTAACCAAGTTCTGCTCTGCTCTTGCCATACGATAAGGCCTGTATGAAAATAGTTTGTCTTCACGTAGCCTAATTACCATTTCGGCAGTTTTTGAACATCCAAGTTCTTTAGTTGCTAATGCAAAACAATCTCTATATTTATTTAATATGTTGATTAATTTCTGTTTGTCTTTGGTAGTGACAGGTCCAATCATTATTTCCTCTTCAGGTAAAGGCTCATCAACACCTTCATATATTTTTCTGACAACTTCTTCCGAATCCCGCTCTTCTATACACTTAAAAGCTCTAACGACTATCCTATTTTTCCTAAATTCTATGTCCTTATCTGCTAAACTTATACATGGTACTATGGTAGATTCACCCTTCTTCATTGTTACTACGGTATAGGGAATACAATATTCTTGACCTTCTTGTAGTCGTACACTAGCGGCAATATAAAGGTCACCTTCATATAAATCACTGTAAACTGGTATATTGCCCCAATGATTTGGCAACAATGTAGTGTTCTCTAAAATACGTAGTTCAACCTTACAATTGTTTGGTTCGACTTCTATACTACTAAGTTCTGTCGAATTGTTGTGAAGGAACTTTAACGTAACATCATCCTTAATGATAAGTATATTCGGCATTTCAGTGAAATTTCTACCTAATAAAATTGGTGCTGTCTGTACTGCATTCGGAACCACATAGGCTGATATATTTGCTTCCACTTCATCTACTTTTATTTTAAATGATGTTGTTTCTAATGTAACAGTACGCCCATTTCCATAACCATGCAGAGTGATATTATTGGTAGTGTCTAGATTTAAGGTTAGCCTTAAGGCTTCTTGTGATTGAATTGTTGTGCAAGAACTTCCTAAATCTACATATGCTAAAGACGGCGTTCCGTTAATAAAAATGTTTTTGTAAAATTTTTGATTTGGCGTATTTGTTAATAGTCGGATGGTTTGCTTTGCTTTTACAGATTTGTTTTTAAGGAAACATTGTTCCTCCAAATGTCCAACATGTCTGCAAAACTGACAACGTTTTCAGCATTTTTGTTCTGGTTGCGATTTCTTTCTTGACACTGGTTTGACGTAAAACAAAATATTATAAATTAAGTGGCAGCATTTTTAAAATGTTTGTTATTGCCTTTAAAATGACTATGTTTGCCTGCTGTCGTTTACGTCCCCGCCGAGTACTCATTGTTCACAGTTTCTTAATAAAAATAAAGGAATAATTACAATCGGTTCTATTTAAATGTGTCATCTCGATTAAGAGGGCAAATAATTTAAATTAAATTTGATACCTTTAAATAACTTGAATTTATATATTTATTATTACTATTATTATTATTTTGTGGTAATTCTTGTGGTAATCATTGTGGTAATCCTTGTGGTAATCCCACTTCTGAAAAATTGTAAGAGGTTAAAATAAACTTTCCGAGCAATAACCTCATAAAAAAAAAATTAATAAAAGAAATAAAAATAGAAAATAAAAACAATCTAAGAAAAATATACGGAGAGTAAACTTACTATTTTTCTACTTTAACATTAAATTAAAAATTTAGCGTCTGTCAGGAAAAGCGCTCGAGATGACACACCTGGAAATAAATAGAAAAGAATACCTGAGTAACCAATTTACAAATTATGAAATTAAAATCATAAGTTTAGAATAATACGGAATTTTGATAATAACATGATTGCCAACACAAACAAGACAGTTAGTGTTATATAAACACATGAACCCTACCAAATCACATATCAAAACAATCTTTCGGGTCCTAGGTATATGTTTCACCTCTCCAAAAGTACGATATGTCAATCTAGCGTAATCCATAGTTCACATATCTTTAAAACCCAATAAATAAAATGATATACTTTATAATTGTACAAACAACACATTAACCTACAACAAAAGTCAAGCATTTCTCGGGTCGTTGGTATTAAGGGTCAACTCGCAAAATACCTCTCCAAGAACGCAACATTACTAGTCCGGAGTATTATCATGATAACAGTGTATAATATATAGGCCTTCACTAAGATACTAAGGGTCAACTCGCAAAGTATCCACTCCTTTCAACTAGTTTAGTACGAAGGGTCAACTCGCGACGTACTACAGAAATATGTTATTTGTTTTATGTGTTATTTAATATATATAGGTGTAAACCTATTTACCAGTTAAGAGAGTAAAATAAAAGACAACAGTAATAATAAACAAATCCACAAATAATATAAATTGGTTACCCCGTGAGATAAACTCACCTAGGCTATTGCTGATCTTATCCTTTAACTTCCACAAAACAGATCACAACACTTTCGTTAGGGTACTTAACACGACTTTGTTCTATTTAATAATGATAACCCTATAAAAGAAACTGGGGACCAACGCAACGTAACTCGAGCTGGTATGAAAAAGACGTTTTAGGCGATTTTGGCCTTTATTTCCTATTCTACCTACAGCATACAATAATATAGCCAACACCCGAATGGTTCGTGAAGTCCCAAACAGAATGTTTACAAAATCATATCTGCATCGATATTGGTTTGTTTATATTAACACCATTAATTTCCAGCCCTCTTCTTGTGACCCGTTCTTCGTTAAAGCTTAGATTTTATGATGCGAGTTTAACTTCAATATTGAATAATATTATTTTCGTATTATAAAATTTACTTACCCTGACAGTAATATGCTTTTCAAACTTTAGCTTGTGGTCTATATATACACCCAAAAATTTATTCACACATTCACTATTCAGCATCTGGTTCCCAACAGTTATTCCATCAAAAAGGCATTTAAAAGTCATTATATTTGTTTTTGTAACATTTAGCGACAGAAGATTGGCATCACTCCACTCCTTTACCTTAAGCAGATCACTTCTCACGTCAGTCTCAAGTTCTTCCGAATTTGTGCCAGTCCAAAGTATTGTCGAATCATCCGCAAACAAAGTAAACCGTCCCTTAATATTAATATTTGTTAAATCATTAATGTACAACAAAAATAGCAAGGGGCCAAGAACGGACCCCTGGGGTACTCCAGACCGAACTTCCCTTTGATTCGAGAGTTTATGGTAAAAGTTTACCGCCTGAAAACGACCAGACAAATGAGGGGCCTAGTATCAAAGGCGGTAATCTCCACTTTTTGATGAAATTTAGTTAGATACATCAAATTGTTCATTTCTTTGCGCTTGGTACGATAAAGGTGAAAACGAGAATCAAAGGCGACAATATCCCTTATAAAATAGCACGATAACTTAGGCTAAGAATCAAACACGGCATTCTCCATCAACCGTTTGGAATCAAAGTCGGCAATCTCCGCTTCGGCCAACTACACGGCTCGTAGCGGTCACGTGACAAGACATTTCTTTGTGATTTTCTGTAGTTTCTTTGTAACCTCAGTGCGAAACAGGTGTTTGTTTTGATTATTGTTTATAGTGGTAAAAGTTATTTTGTTTATGAATTAAAATGGAAAGTGATACAACTCCGGTTGAAAACAATAAAGCTCGAAAAAGAATTCGCAATCCATCTACATGGCAGCAAAATATGCAGAAAAAGATAAGGTAAGTTAGACGCTAGAAAGTTTTAGTTGACTATTTAACTAGAGTTTCTTGAAGTAGGTATTATGAACAAAAAACTGGACAAAATTCTTTTTTTTTTCAGATACTCTTCACAACAGTTGCCACAATATCCTACTTGTGGTCATAAAACGAAGGCCTATCAATGTTCTACCCTAACAATGAGGGATATTAAAAGTTTTCATGAGGCATTTTATGCAGTAAAAGATAAAATCCGTCAGGATGCATTTATTTTAAAGTTTTGCACTGTTCAACTACCAAAACGTCGCCGTCCCACAAACTCCAAACATACAGCAAAAGCAACTTCTGTAAAGTGCTTTATAAGAAACAAAGCTTTAAAACAAGAGGTTCCAGTGTGTCAACAAGCGTTTTTAAAAGTACTACATATTACGAAACATCGTCTTACGTACGTCATGAAATCATTTCTAAGAACAGGTGAAGCACCTTCGGAGAAAAGAGGAGGCGACAGAAAAACTGCAAAGTTCGAAGGGAAACAAGCTGCTGTCCAAAAATTTATTAATACATTTAAAAGTATCGAATCTCATTATTGTCGTTCCTCCTCACGCAGACGTTATCTTCCTTCCGATTTGTCTATAGAAAAAATATGTGAAATGTATAATAATCAGTGTTCTCCGGAGGAGACAGTAAAGTCGTCGTACTTTCGAATGATTTTTAATACCAAGTACAACCTCAGCTTTACCACTCCCCGTACTGACGTGTGTTCTTTATGTATAGAACTCACGGAGAAGATTAAGAGATGTACAGATGAAGAGGAGAAAAAAAATTTAGTCTGTGAAAAAAAGATTCACAAACTAAGAGCAAATGCATTTTTTGAGTTGCTTAAAGAAGCCCGGGATGATTTGATAACACTGTCTTTCGATTGCCAAAAGAACCTCGTCCTCCCTAAGGTCCCAGACCAAAGTGCGTACTATTCAAGACAAATGTATCTCTACAATTTTACAATTGTTCAGGGGACATCTCAATCTAAACTTACCAAGCAAAATGTGTTTTCCTATTACTGGACGGAAAACGAATTTGGGAAAGGTTCCAATGAAGTTTCTTCCGCTGTATTTGACAGACTCAATAAAATCGATTTTGACCCTGCTATAACTACAGTCAGGCTGATGGCAGATGGTTGCAGTGGGCAAAACAAGAATACTACACTCATTGAAATGTGGTGCAAATGGCTTTCGGAAAGAGCGCCAGAATATGTCCAGAATGTCGAGGTGATTTTTCCGGTGGTAGGCCATTCATTTTTGCCTGCTGATAGGGTATTCGGTAATATTAAAAAGGAAATCAAAAAGTTGGAAGTTATAACGCAGCCCGAAACCTATTTGGAGCTATTTTCAAGAATTGCTACAGTTATTCATTTAGGGCAAAGCTGCAGCGTATTTAACAGGAAACAAACGATCTCAGGTGTGTTTAAACCCATAGGATCATGGCATTTTTCTTTTAAGAATACAAAACGGTTTCTGCTAAAGAAATATAAAACTGGAAATATTTACATTAGAGGCATTACAAGAACGATTTGCAAATCTCCAGAAGTGTTCTAAAGAAGGGATGTACTCTTCACATGATTGATCCTGCTACCATAGAAAGTGGTTTGCAACAAGTCAATTTGCTGAAACTTAATGATGTTAATAAGCTTCTTACAAAACACTTTGGCGCCAATTGGAGGTCCCTGGAAGAACTTAAATTTTACACAGCTATTATCTCTAATGAAATGCCCAAGCCAGGACAGGAAGAAAGAGAAAATAGGTTGCCAGACGTTAAAGAAACCGAAGAAGCAACTTGCGAATTTATTGAAGAAGTTCCTTCTATACTTGTATAAGGTTATGCTCGATATTATGTTTTCAATTTCATTTTATTGTCATTAATAATAATATGAATATTGTATTATTTTGCCCATACAACCTGTCTAAAATACAAGGTATTCATTTCACAGTATTTTTGTCCTAAGAGTCTTGGTATCAAAACCGGCAATATCCAACTGTCAGTATCAAACACGGCATTCTCCATCTCTTTTTCTTAATTTTTTCAAAAACGGTTAAGAATTTAGGTAAAGTTACTTTACAATTCGCCGTAGTTTACCATCTTCCTTTATGAGAAACTATGTTTGTTTTGGTATAAGCCATAATAAAAGCGTAGCATTCTTTTGCGCTTTACTCAAAAGTGGAAATGGTGGAGGTTACCGCCTTTGATACTAGGCCCCTCAAATATGACCCAAACACTCCAGCGCGGAATCGGCGGTACTCGTGCATAACCGGCCGTCATTACCAAATTTGACAGTCGACGGGAGGGAGATTTCCTTTGTTTATTTTTGGTGATTTCATTTCATTGCCATTTTGCTTTTTGTCTTGCGAATTTTGCATTTTCCTTGTGTTTTTACAGTTAATATTATATATAAACAACGGTTAAAATGAGTAAGGTAGTTGAATAACAACTTCTAATAGATATCCTATAACCTACAATTTCGAAATTTCTTACGTCTTAACCTTAGACTCTCTTTCCTTGTCTAAGGTCTTAACTCTTACGGCTTTCATCTTACGGCTTACGTCTTACGGCTTACGTTACGGCGACTATGAATCCAGCTTTATACTTATACCATAAATAAATAATAATATAACTATTTTAGGTACCCTATTTTAAGCTGTTATAAGTTAATGATTAAATAAAAATTATATTAATCATGGATGACAAATATCTCTTAGCAGAAACATTTTCTTCTATAGCTCTGTCTGAGTATAAACTTAATAATTTTGACCTAGATCTAGATACAGTACGATGTGAAATATGTTTTAACACTGAAGAATGTATTTTAACTGATATTTCCAATACCAATTTTATGGGAACAAGTTTGAGCGAAATGTTGGATTATTTTCCTTTTATAAAGGTAGGTGTTGTTTCTTGAATTTAAAACTAACCAGGCTCCTTATATGTTTGTATTGTTCTTCTAGGAATACAGAATTATAGAACGTTCGTTTGTCTTATGTTATATTTGTGTGAGACAACTCGTTTCTTCATATTTATTTTTGGAGAAAATAAGTAAGTCTGAAGTGATATTTAAAGAGCTAGTGAAGCTTAATAAAGCCGGGGAACCGCACCAATCTGTAGCAGAAAATTCATGTTTAACGAGAAGTATTGATGGTATAAAAGATAAGGATTTGTCAAAGAAATATGATCCTAGCTATGATACATTTGCTGGAGAAGAAAATTTGAGGAATCTTGATTCTGATAAACCAGTAGATATGTTACCTTCTCGGTTACCTTTAAAAGATGTAGGTATCACACATGATCATTCCTATATTCAAAGTAGTGATAAGAATAATTTTATTGAGCCTTCTGAAGAAAAAATAGTGGAAGATGAACCTGAAAGAAATCTGATAATAATTGAAGATAATTCAAATACAGCAAATGGACAAGAGGAATTTATATGTGATTTGTGTAAAACAGGTAGGTAAACATTCAGCTAGGTATAAAAATTAAACTTTAATTTTTTTTTTATTTTTTATTTATTTATTTCCATAAGTAAGTATAGACAACACACACACAAAAGCTCTATGTGAGTGGGTGGCTTTCATATCAGCTGGCGGCAGGTGGTTGAAGATCTTAAGTGAGATTATTTCATTAATTTATTTATTTTTACTTATTTATTACACCTAGATTACCACTATTATTTTTTGTAATAAACTTAACCTATCAACCTCTATTAATTATAATAGGTACATCCTAAGTAACATTTTTGCATTAAAGAAAGTGCTAAAAGTAGCTATAGAACCATATTTAAATTCGTGTGATACCTAATGCTAGTTAGTTGGAAAAACTGTTAAACCCAAATTGCCCACCCTTAAAATGTCTGTTACAGCATTCTTTAAAACTTGTCTTAAAGTCTAACAGGTATCTAACAAAAGGATTTATAACTATTTAAAAGACATTCATAGAACTGTTGCTTAAATCAAACCCAAATATCCCACCCTTAAAATGTCTGTTACAGCATTCTTTACAACTTGTCTTAAAGTCTAACAGGTACACTGAAATAAAAACTAACTGGAACGACTGCGCGATCTACAAAGGTCGGTCCGAAGTGTTAGAACGGGCAAGTTGCAAAACGTGGTTCCTCGTCTTTGTTGCACACATTGGTAGTAATGGGAAAATCGTTCCTTGGCAATTGAAACATAATTTTATTATTTGAAGAAGGAATTATGTTAACTTAAAAATACATTTTAAGATAGATAAATGTTCTATAATTTTATTATTATTATCACTTACCGGAAATTTTTACAGTTAATCATATTCTCGATGTTTGAAAATAAAAATGTTGTTAGGCTAAAAATTTCTGAAATATGTACCTAAACAAACATTTATTATGATTATTTTCAATAACATTAAAACCAGATTTGTTGTATGTGAACTCTAAGAATTAGGTATTTACCATTTAATAATGCATGTAATGTCATTATCATTATAGGTATATGTTTAACTGAATGGAAAATAAAGACTAGTACAAATACAAATAAAGAAACTTTTATTTATAAACATAGGTTGATGAAATAGGCGTGAACACATTAAATACCAGTATGTAATACACTAGCCACCCTTGAATTCTTTGTTTCACTTTGTGCTAAATGTAACATCAAACCTTCGAAATTGTTTTGAAGCACATTTTCTAATTGGCTATTTGTTTTGTTGTTGTCCCCTAACACTTTTATCAAGTCTTTCATAGTTGTTATCTTTTTATTTCTTCTTTGTAAACGTTGCTGAAGGATTTTAATTTTTCTATTTTTCCTTGCCATTTCTGAATATTTCACTTTGCATGGTGATGTTTGGGTTGAAATATCTACCAAAACAGGCACGCTTGATGTATCCACATTTACCTAAAACATAGAGTAAACAATAATGTTTATAATTATATTTCATAGCATGACCTTGGTACAATATTACTTAAATATTAAAAAAAAATCAGGATATCATCAAATTTACCTCAACCTCAAGTTGGTAAGCACGTTCCAATTTTCTACGTTTGGGATTATGTTCATGATAATACCTTGGGAAATGGAAAACTGATGGGACTGCATTTGGTTTCAGACGTTTTTTGCTTAACGTTGACTGTAAATAATCTTCCGCTTTGAAATGCTGACTGCATATTAGGGTATGAGGCCTGGGAGTGAAATTTTCCAATCGAATAGCTTTTAGCCATTGTTCTAAGAGGGCTGGGGGACTTCAAGGGAAATCTAAAATATTATTCATATCGACAGTCCACATGACCGAAATAAATATGCTTAACAAAATCAAAAAAGGAATTTTAAGTGTGAGGTTATACATTAACCTTGCTTTGACTGTTTTGAACTATTTTTAATCCATTGGTAGAAAAAATAGACCTACCTATGATATTGGATACCTTGATTCGGACTCCACACATTTGTACAATTGTATGCACAACAACTCTTTACCATTTTCTTACGGAAAACGCGGTTAAATTATTAAAATAATCACTTAATAAGTGAAATCCCTATAAACACAAATGTACTAGACAGAGAAACTAATACACGATTTGCAGCCGCACTACTCTAACAGCGAGGCTCGCTTTATCGACACTGTTTGTGTTCAGACGATCGTTCCAGTTTGTTTTTATTTCAGTGAACAGGTATCTAACAAAAGGATTTGTAACTATTTAAAAGACATTCATAGAACTGTTGCTTAAATCCTGTTTAAATCCATGTACCTACTTCAGCAGCCTAATAGCAGTTAAGAAAGAATGTATTGTGTTGGTTACATCTGCATGTAAAATGATAGTGAAAATGTATTTTTGTGACTAGTAGATACTGTGGTGGATGCCAAGAAGGAATTGAATAAAACGAACTCTTAAAATAATACGGGTTGACGTTTTATTAATTTAATGGCGCAATATGATCTGATTTCATTCTTTTTAAAGATTTTTTGGTTCAGTAAAAAAAAGTAAAGGCCACTTTACTGTTAAAAATGCGGAAAAGCCGAAGATAGGCCCAAAAATCACGCGCGCTTATACAACTATTGTGATGCAAAAAAATAAATAACCTTGATATACAAATTTTATATTCGAAGTATTTTTGGTTCATCATTTGAAACAGTATACTAGTTAAAAAAATAATGTAATTTTCAAGATTGCTTAGTAATTTTTCTAAAAATTTCAAATATTTATTGTTTCCCCAAATTAGCGAATGTACTACTTCTGTAACAAACAAATATGGAGGAGTTTGTATAAAACCTAATGCACTCTATGGAATACCGAATAGAGCCAACATACTTAACAGTAGTAGTAAACAATCTTTATTGGTATCAACTGAAAGGCCATTGATCGAAGTCTCTCAGCCCTAGCAAATTTACAATAATTATAGTAACATTTAAACATTTTTGCTTAAAAAATGATATATCAAACCTAATATTCTGAAAAAAAAAAAAATTATATATATCCTATATGGCTACGTTTAAAATAAATGATTAAAAATTAAATAATATAATACAAAAAAAAATAAAAATTTAATAGAAAATGTTAAAATTCTTCCAATACATCCATTAAATTTTTTTCTGGGTGTTTTCGTCGTCTCTGCTGAATGTTCCGTTTTGTAATTACTGGTCTTAATGTCTGAAGGTGTCCCGGTTTCTTTGCAAAGCTGTGTGTTATACTTTTAAGACGGTCTTGGATTGGAGTAATCAAGGTTGCTTGGTACAGGTACTCGTTGGACGGGTTGTGCAAACAATTTCCTGGATGTCTTATTTTTGTGATTGTTCTAAGACATTGACGTTCTCCCTTCTCGATGTTTTTAATGTTAGAACATATTGCCTTTAACATAGCATTTATAAACATTAAGTTTTAAAGCGGTAATTAAAGTTTCTGTGGGCGAAATAAAAATATTTGTTAAAACTTTAATAAAACCCTATGCCCTTAAATAAGCCGCCAATGATTCTTGGAAGCTGTCGAAAGTCAATATTTCTAACCTCACACGTTTGAGACAATCTGATTTGGGGCAGTTGGTAGATCATTGTTTATGATAGGTAGCTTTATATAACACATTTAATTATCTACTTAAAGCTGTATGCCTCTTTTTTAGCCACATAAAATTCTTTTGATCTAAAGTCTGATTAAACTATTAAGTAAGGTTCAATATACTATGGAAGATTGCATGCAGCGAGTGAGGAATGAATTTGCAAATTTAAGTCCCATGTCAATAAGAAAAGCGCCCCATGAACAAGTGTTGCTTAAATGCGCAAAATGTCTGGAAGTTGAAGGACGTCAGTTTAAACATTTACTGAAAAAATAATAAATTTTATAGGGGGTTCCATTTGAAAATGTAGATTTTTGCAGTTTTCTTAATTTCATTTTTAATCTTATTTTTTGAACACCCTGTATTAATACTTATCAAAATATTATAAAATATCTATTAAAGTAGGTTATTTTTAACAAGGAATCGAACCCAAATTAAATAATAAAGAGTTCCTTTTATAGGAAAAATTGATAATTATTTTATGGCCTGCAAACGTCATTTTTTGACATGAAACCTTAAATATGTCAAAAACGCTTGAACTTGTGTATAGGAAATGATATACAAAATCTGCCTAGAATCTTACGTAAAATTCAAAAATGTAATACTATATAGAATGTTCCATTTAAAATAAGCAGCAAGTTGACACCTACTTCCAGTATAGCCGGAAGTGTCACCCTATTGAAAATATTTTAGCCGGGTTGCCCCCAGCAACATTAGTATACTGTAAAATTTTCAAAAATTTTCTTTGTGCACTTTTCCATATACAAGGGTGTTAATTAATGTCATGCAGATATTTCAGGGGGTGATAGTACTCGTCAAAATAAGAAAAAAATGCAAATATATGCATGGTCTAAAACGCGTTATTTTCGTTATACAGGGTGGCAAAGTTTCAATTTTTTTTCTCGTATTTTGCGTTTTCTCTCTTATATTCTGTGATAATTGTTTCAAATTTGGAACATCAACCATTTTTTAGAATCTCTACAATAAAGTATCAAAATTGTCGGTCGCAGTATACAGGGTGTTACATTTTCTTGAATCGGCTACAATTTTATCTTTGAGAACTTTTTTTTTGAGCTCCCTGTTTTAATTCCGGTATGCAATTTCAACTCTCTGTTCCTTTGTTTAGCGTTCTGGGCTCTTGCACTATTCTCGTATCTGTGACCGTTTCCGATTTATTTGCAAAAATAGCCATCGATGGAAATTAAGTGTAGGCGAAATAAAGCAGAGTAAAAAGCTGTTTTTATGTGTATGTATTCTAAGTAATTATTTTTATTTGCGATTTACCGACAGGGTTATCAACAATCAGATAAAAACATTACAAATTAAAAATAAATTAAAACAAAACAATTACTTAGTTAATCAAATAAAAATAAAACAAAATTATAAAAACTGTTAAAAATGACCGGCTCTTGCTAAAATGCACGAATCAAGTCTTCGTCTCATGGACTGACGGACTCTGCCAAATATTCCAGGAGTATTGCGAATGATGTCACCTGAAGCTATTATTCTGTTTCTTAAATCCTCTTCTGTCTGGACTGGGGTCTGATACACTAATGCTTTCAGGTGTCCCCAGAAAAAGAAATCCAGGCTATTCAGGTTTGGGGATCTAGGGGGCCATGGCTGAGGTTCCCCTCGACCTATCCAACGGTTGTTAAAAAAAATTTGATTGAGAAAGTTTCTCACCTCTATGCTGAAGTGCGGTGGTGCACCATCGTGCATGAACCACATTTGGTTTCTGACAAGAATTGGTACCTCTTCTAGCAGCCCTGGGAGTTTCTTTTCAAGAAATTGACGATAATATTGTCCGTTTAGCCT
Source organism: Polydrusus tereticollis (assembly GCA_963920685.1). Lineage (NCBI taxonomy): Eukaryota > Metazoa > Arthropoda > Insecta > Coleoptera > Curculionidae > Polydrusus > Polydrusus tereticollis. The sequence continues at coordinate 25,692,751 of OY987328.1, forward strand.
TGCTGGTAGGAAAAATGGTCCTATCAAATAATCTCCAATAATGCCGGCCCACACATTTACTGAAAACTGTTCTTGGAAATTATTTTCGCGTATCGAATGCGGATTCTCTTCTGCCCAAAAATGTTTGTTGTGAAAATTGTTTATGGCATTCCTTGAGAAATTTGCTTCATCGCTAAATAAAATCGTGTTTTCATATAACGGATTTTGGGCTAGCATTTGTATGAACCATTGGCAAAAATTAAAGCGTAGTGGAAAGTCACGTGGGAGGAGAGCTTGAACCCTTTGGATGCGGTAAGGATACATTAAGTTGTCTATTAAAATTTTCCAGACAAGCACAAATAAAATGTTAAGTGTTGCGGCAATTTTTCTCGGTACTAGTAGCAGGATCATTTTCTACTGCATTCAGGACTGCTTCCTCGACTTCAGGAGTCCTAACCGTTCTGTTTGCTTCTGCTAAATGAGTGGATTTCTTGAACGATCCATTTTCACATAGTCAGTGGGTCAGGCAGTATTCGATTTGGATACCTTTGTGCATACAGTCGTCTGGCTTCAAAACAATTGTTATCGGCGAGGCCATAGATTAAATGCATCTCTGCAAATTCTTGATTTGTGAATTCAACCATCATTAGCCTGTTCAAAACAACTCCGAAAACGTCAAACAAAAAAAATATTTGTTACAAAATGTCAGAAGGACAATAAACAGAATTAACAATTGCCTATCCCAGCCTACTATTTTTTTTCTCATATTTATTATTGCGCTATTTCGCCTACACTTAATTTCCATCGATGGCTATTTTTGCAAATAAATCGATAACAGTCACAGATACTAGAATAGTGCAAGAGACCAGAACGCTAAACAAAGGAACAGAGAGTTCAAATTTCATACCGGAATTAATACAGGGAGCTCCAAAAAAAAGTTCTCAAAGATAAAATTGTAGCCGATTCAAAAAAATGTAACACCCTGTATACTGCGACCGACAATTTTGATACTTTATTGTAGAGATTCTAAAAAATGGTTGATGTTCCAAATTTGAAACAATTATCACAGAATATAAGAGAGAAAACGCAAAATACGAGAAAAAAAATTGAAACTTTGCCACCCTGTATAACGAAAATAACGCGTTGTAGACCATGCATATATTTGCATTTTTTTTTCTTATTTTGACGAGTACTATCACCCCCTGAAATATCTGCATGATATTAATTAACACCCTGTATGATCGAAGCGGTTCCCGCCGGTGGGACACCCTGTATATACAGGTGGCCCACTCTTAACTCAGGATTCCATAATATCTAAACTAGGTCTACTATTTAAAATTATTTAGAATTATACAGGGTGTCCCAAATAGTTAGGGCATATCAAACGTACTTTTTTTTTAAATGAAACAATATAAAGGTATTATGGCTTTTTGGCATTTCTTGATCAATTCTAAGAAAGGTCTGTTTGACGTATCCTATGTATAATTTTAATAGTGTTTGAGTTATTAACGATTTTTCAAAAATTTGTTGTTTTTGCAGCACTTAAAAAATATTCACCTATCAGTAGTACAGACGGATATTAATACATGACATTTGTGTTATGGAATATGATTGCTTACTTAAAGCATATCTTAAAAAATAAATATTTTTATTAGAGCCTTTTAAAATGACTTTCTAAGTGTAACAATTTTAAAACGTGTGATAGTTTTTAACTAATTAAGGTGAAGTCTGGTCAGTATTCTGAGGTTCGTGGATATTTACATTGTAGTCTGGGGTATATCTAAATTGCGGAACAAATGGCCAGCTAAAAATTTAGTTTCAATTTGGTATAGCAAGATTAGGGGCCCAAAATTCAACTATATTTTAATACGAAGAGATCGTGGCAAAGAACCGAAATAGAAAATAAATATTATATTGATACTTATTTGAAGAGCAAGATTAAAGCTTCTTGCGTTAACTTGGACTTCCCAAGATCACGTCGCCTCTTTGATTTTTTAAAGATTTTACACGTCGCGTAATTTTGTATATGTGTCCGTTTGCATATCTTTAAGAACGACTACAAAGTTGTATAATGAGGGATGAAGTGAATAGAACGAATTGTTAAATTTCGAATGAAAACTTTCGCACGCATTTGTAGTATGGAGTATGGAGTATGGTCAATAACACCGATAATATAAGGACTCGGTTCTCTCGCGTGACGTCACCATAGGCGCGTTCATTGAAAGATGGTGCCAGTCGTCAACGGAGCCCTTTTTCGCATTGGTGAAGTGTTTTAAGAGATTGAAAAGCAGCTGCTTTTTCAACGCCACTGTCAAAAGCGGGATAATATAATGTTTGGTTTTGTTTTCAATTAAGCCAGTTATCTCTTATGCATTTAAGCAAATACAGAGTCAAATGAATAAAAAAGAGGACGTGTTTTATCTGTAGGGTGAGGATACATAATACTTAGTCTTTTGTTGTCAGCAAAATGGCCCATTGCTTTACTGTTTACAGCATTATTTTCACTAATAACGCAAAATACCTTGTAATCTATTTCCTCTAACTAGTTATAACTGTCTTAATTTATGAAAAAACTAGAACTCACTTTGAATGACAGTCGACTTTACGAAAATTCAAAATAAAATAATTTAAAATGCATCTTTAAATACTAGATGGGTCAAAAGGGTTTCTCCACCTTGAATTGAAGGAATGTCCTTTAATAAACGCCGGAAAATTCCTACAATAAATTGTAAGAAACCAATGGAACATCTGTGCTTAGAGTTAGGGTCCGCAATAATGTCATTATAAAATCGGGGCAAACCGGTAGGGTTGCCAACTTTCAAGAATGACATTTTGGTACAGACCGGCGCTGGTTGAGCCGCTGAGCCAGCGAAGTTAGAGGAGAGTAAAGTAGCAATAGCCTTTTCTCCCGCTGCTATGGCACCCAAATACAAAAATATATGTATGCGTTTTTACTTTTATATTACACTGCAACCTTTTTATTATTATTATTATTATTTGACAATAAATTCTTTTGCCTATAGCAGAATCCAAATAACATAAATAAAATAATATCTTAATAATAATAAGATATTCGCAAGTCAGTAACAAAAATATATGCATGAATAATCATTTTAAATAGATTTATTGGCTAATAACAAAACAAAAAAAAATATTTTAACAAAACTTAACAATACATTTGGTCTTAAAAGGATCATACATAAACTTAACATTTTATCAAGATACATAAATATGGTACTGTATTTGAGAAATCTTGATTTCGGGACAATCCCGGGCCCCGGTCAGCTTTTATTTTTGTCAGGACACAGAACCCCCGATTCCGGGATATCCCGGCGAGTTAGCAACCCTACAAATAGGGCAATAAGCAATGTATACTATGGTTTATATTATACCGTTGATCTTTTGAATGCCATAAAACCCTAATTGTCCCTCTGGTCATAAAATGCCCCAATTTTTCGGGCAGGGCCGGAGTACAAATTACCTGCGTCCCTGATTGCTATACCATTTTAAGTGGGTGTAAATACCTAATAATATGCAGGGTCCTGCAAGAGTGCGTCAGTCATCCATAGCTCCTATACCATTTAAGTTAGGAATCTCGTTCGAACGCAGAATACAGAATGGTCCGAAAAAGTATGACGACAAATGTATGACGACAAACTGTAAAAATATAGCACCGGAGATAGAAGGACCTCTGAAGAAACTCGCCACTCGTGCTAGCGAAACGTTAGGAAGCAATTCCAACCGACGACGGCCTTTAGACCCGAATCAGTCCTGATTGTGTGTAAAAATATATTTCTTAAGTAAACATCGTTGTGTTTCCATGGCTGCCTAGAATTTGGAATACTACTTTACAAATGAAATGGTTTTTGGTAAATATGTTGAAAACGGTCCAGAATTTTAATACACTTGTAATACAAAAAAATATTTGTATTCAAATTATACATTACATAGTTAAATAATATACAGGGTGCTTCATTTAAAAATCTTAAGAAAACTAGTTTAAAAGTTGTCATTTTTGGAACCAAATTATGGACACCCTGTATAAAATAAGATAAAACTATTTAATGTCAGAGTATCGTTTGACCTCTTGTATTCAATTTCAGTAGCTCAGACAAAACAGACATAAGGCCGTTTTTTAAATAATCTTTTCAGGGCGTGCAAAACGATTTTTGATTGTTTTTAACTTATTGCTCGTTAACGACTAGAGCAAATCAAATAATATTAAAGAAATGGTCCATTCTCAATGTGAAGTTGAAATATAGGGAAAGGAAAGAAAATCAAAAAGTCTTTCTTCACTTCTTCACTGATTTAATAAAGAGCAATCAAAGGTTTATGATAAAAAGTCTACATGATTCGAAGGTAGTGACCTTCATCCTCGGCAGACAAAAGAAGTGTTGCTGTTAGCATTAGCAGTAGAGATAAATTATTGCTACGCTTTTTACTCGCTGAAAATTTATTATTAGGTTATGTTTTTATTGTTATGTACTTTGTACGAAAAATTAAATCTTATTTAATATTAAACGAAAAAGAGGTAAACAAAAAGAGTAATGGCCAAAGAAGTCAAGCTGAGTGTGAGGGGCTAAGAGCGCGTGCAAATGCCCTAACTCAAACTCAAATTGCCGGAGAGTAAGGGGGAGGGGGGTTAAAGAAGGGCGCCACCGTTTTGCAGCCGGGTCAAAACGGAAACCTTCAAGATGGAGCTGGGGCCTCACTCTCAGCTGAACTTAGAAATATAACTAACCAGAAAGTAAGGGGTGTTGTGGGACGTCTCAAATATCAAACAACAACAGTTTTTTTTTAAAACACACTACAGGTACTTTTATTTAGGAAAGATCTTGGGTTTGACGCCCAAGAAAATGCATCAATATAAATTTATAGCATGACCCCTGTTAGTCGGCTTCAGGTGCACCCTAGGTAGTACTGGTGGCCCTGGGTTAAAACCCTAGGTAAAAGCCCCGGTGATATGCGGCTTCTGACACGTTTTCACGTTGTCTGGCCCGCGCTTCGACGCTTTGTAATCCGGCTACTGCCGTAGATAAAGCCCTAATCCAATAATCAACTAACTCAAAAGCAATTTGGGGTTTTTTCTTGGTAAACTTGGCCCAAAATCCACACACGTGCTATAATATTTGCGGGCACAACGTTTCACGTCGAAGGCGGGTCAGAAAGGTGGCATGTCCGGGAAAAATTGCACAAGACATGACGGGACCAGCTAACAGTGGTACCAACAAAATGAACACCTTCCGGTCGACCTCAAAACTCACTAGAATTCAAAATACTTCTGCCCCTACAGGACCGAATAAAATTAACGCACCCAATACAAACCAATCCAAACAGAAGAATAAAGAAAGGCAGGCATGAAAGAAACATGGGGTAACCTTGCGTCACTCTGTGCTGCGAGAAACTAACGAAATTTATTTAATTAACTAAAATATGAACATTATATTAAACCGCGGTCGACTAGTATATAATCCAAAATACACGAAAGAAATAAAACTAAATAAAGTTACTAGGTGACTTTGATGCAGCTTTAAAGTTTGAAAATGCGTTAAGCAGTGAACGTAATCAGCATACTGAAATCTTAAATAAAAAGTTTTTAATTGAAAGTACTTGTGAAAGGTTTGTTACATTTAGTAGGTTATAAAGAAAAATGATGTTCTTTCTGTGAAAGTTTTAAGAAGGGATATATAAATGGGATTGTGGGACATTCCAATTCATATCATGATATTTGTTTAAAGACATGGAAGAAAGATTTTGTTTGAATTTAAGTGCTATTTCATTTTGTTGAAGACTCATTTATAAAGGTTTAAAACATATTTATCAAATTTTTTGGGGGTACTGGAGACCTAAAGCCCCGTAACCCGTGATTAAGTTAGTCTCATTTTTTTTTAGAGAAATTAATCAAGATTGATAAAAAAAAAATCTTTCTTCCATGCCCTGAAACAAATATCATGATATGAATTGGAATATCCCACAATCCCATTTATATATCCCTTTTTAAAACTTTCAGAGGAAGAACATCATTTTTCTTTATTACCTACTAACTATGACAAACATTTCACAAGTACTTTGAATTAAAAAATTTTTATTTAAGATTTCAGTATGCTGATTACGTTCACTGCTTAATGCATTTTCAAAGTTTAAAGCTCCATCAAAGTCACCTTCCACCATTAATTTCTCTCTACTGCTAATGCTAACAGCAATACTTCTTTTGTCTCCTGAAGATATCATAAAATTGAGCCTTTGATTGCTCTTAATTAAATTAGTGGAGAAAGACTTTTTGACTTTCTTTCCTTTCCCTAAATCAAATAAAATTTTGGGAAATAAGAAAGAACACTAAAATCAACCAAAATACGCAAAAAAAAGAAATTTTTTGTCGTCATACTTTTTTGGACCATTCTGTATATGCGAAAATATGTTCCCGAAATACACTCATATATACAGTGTAGGTCTGCGTTCGAACGAAATTCCTTCCTTAATTGGTATAGAAGATATGGATGCCTAACGCACTATTGCAGGACCCTGTATAAATAACAAATTGATTTTTATTAATTTTAATTCCAATTAGTTTTCCGACGAGTGAATTTTGTTATATTAGTGTTTGGTTTACCGGCGCGTGATATTTTTTGTTGTATTAGTGTTAGAATGTGGCGTCCATTGGCTTGTGCCGAGAGTGGAGCATCTTATAGTGTCACTTTCAGAAGAAAGCACTTATCTCCCGATGCTACAGAAATGATTAAAAATGTGCACCAATCTTTGCTAAAAAGAGATTTTAATTCAAGTGATGCTTTAGCCGAGACGTCTGCTTTAACAAGTACTTCTTAATCGTCGATAAAGGATGTAGTAATGAAACCTATCGTTCCCAGAAAAAGGCGAAGTGACTATGGCACATTTAGAAGTATCGATGAGAATAATTTGGATTTATTAGGAAGGAAAATTTATCAAATGTATGAAGAATAATCTGTGCCTACCCTGGTTTCCCTAAAACACAGAACTAAGTTTCCAAAATTGATTATTGTAAAACTTTTCTGTGTACCGGGTGTCCCACTAAGAATGGCTGTCGGCCGTATCTCAGAAAGTGTGAGTCGTATGGCTTGCGGAAAAAAAATATATTAGGTAAAGTGGTCATGAGAAATTGCTGGAAATTATTTTCAAGTTTCTCAGACTGGCGCTAGAGGGTGCAACAGTAACGGTAAATATGAATCACGAAGTTTCCTCAAAAGTCGCCTAGTTAAGGTATCCCGAAAGTAACATTTTTGTATATTTCGAAGATTTATTAATAAAATTCACCTATAGAACGTGTTCGTCACTTTTTAAATAAAGTGGTGGGGGAAGGTTGAACATTATTTGTAATAAATGCTGATAACTCCGGTCTGGCTTAACATAATTTAGTAAACTTAGTTTTGTTAAAAAGGGCTTTTCTCACTCTATATATCATCTTATGAACTACGGCAATATGTGTTTTACACTAGGCGCTAGGGGGCGCTGTCTTACAACTTCACAAACATTGCGCGGTTTTTCCATAATAATTGTAAATATAATAGTATATTCAAAATTACCTGGATTACAAGGATGATTAAAAGTCTAAGAAGTCTGCGAATACCGCAAGTTAATATCTATTTTCAATCCGGAGATATCAACAACAATAATCATAATTACGGAACATTATGATTTTATTTTTAAGTTGCTATTGTAAAGGTTTTTTTAAGAGTCAAATAGGCCTTGGAAAAACAAAATATGAAGGTACGTATGTTTCAAGCAAATATATCGTTACGACAATAAAATGTTCAAATTGTCGCCCATCGTTCTGTATACACGACTCCAATCTCTCCCTGGTTGATAATACTGCAGTTTCCACCTCTGCCATAGGGATACGGCGGCTGCTGTCCATTATCCTTTCCATCATCCTTGTGGTGGGTCTGGTAACGAAAACAAGATCCTTCAATGTCCCCTATAGATAAAAATCTAGGCATGTTAAGTCAGGTGATCTAAAATAGAAATTACCACTTTCATTAACAGTATCACAATATATCCTATAATATTACCTGGCAGGCCACGGAAATATACTCCCTCTTCCTATCCACCTTGCAGGAAATGTGTCGTCAAGAATTTGACGAACGTTTGCCGCAAAATGTGCAAGACGACATCTATCGTGTTGGAAAACCATAGTTCTGCGAATATCCAAGGGCACATCTTCGAGAAGAATTGGGAGTTCGAAATTTAAAAAATGTAAATATCTTTGCCCAGTAAGCGACTCATTAAATACAAACGGTCCAATTATTCTGCCACCCAAAATGCCGCACCAGACATTGACACTCCATCTTCCTTGATGCTGCACCTCCCGCATCCAATGGGGATTATCCCGCGACCAATAATGCATATTATGGCGATTTACTCCTCCATTACTATGGAAAGTAGCTTCATCAGTCCACAAAATTCTGGAGAGGAGATTTCTATCTTCCAATATCATATTGAGCAACCAATAGCAATGATCCAATCTTCTATCATAATCTTGCGGGGTCAAAGCCTGGTGGAGCACAATATGGTAGGGATGTAGCCTAAAGATAAACAAAATACTTATTACATTGACTTGAAAACTATTAAGGGAAATATTGGCATTATTCTAAACTATTTAAGAGTTATAACATATATATATATAATTACTTACCTTTCTTCTAATAAAATCCTATGCACAGTAGAACGAGTAACGCCCAAGTCTCTAACAATTAATCTAATACTAATTTGTGGAATAAATTCCACATGCCAAAACATTTATAATGTTTTCCTCGGTTCGACCTCGGCGGCGTCTACGATATACAGGGCGACGAATACTTCCAGTAGTACGAAAACGGCTAGCTAAACGATTAAACATTCTACTGTCGTATCGGCGCGTTTGAGGGTATCGTACTGCGTAAACCCGTTCAGCAATTGTTGCATTTCCCAAACATTCAAAATACACCGCAATGGTGTCAACCGCTTCTTCAAGTAACAGAGGCATTTTGAAAATCAAATAGGACACAACACTGTTGGCACGACAAAAATGTTGACGTAATAATGAAAGATGAGACGCGTGCACAGTTTCAATTCATATTTTGTTTTTCCAAGGCCTATTTGACTCTTAAAAAAACCTTTACAATGGCAACTTGAAAATAAAATCATAATGTTCCGAAATTATGATTATTGTTGTTGATATCTCCGGATTGAAGATAGATATTAACTTGCGGTTTTCGCTGACTTCTTAGACTTTTAATCATCCTTGTAATCAGGTAAAATTGAATATACTATTATATTTACAATTATGGAAAAAACGCGCAATGTTTGTGAAGTTGTAAGACAGCGCCCCCTAGCGCCTAGTGTAAAACACATATTGCCGTAGTTCATAAGATGATATATAGAGTGAGAAAAACCCTTTTTGTAAAAATTATGTTAAGCCAGACCGGAGTTATCAGCATTTATTACAAATAATGTTCAACCTTCCCCCACCACTTTATTTGAAGAGTGACGAACACGTTATATAGGTGAATTTTATTAATACATCTTCGAAATATACAAAAATGTTATTTTCGGGATACCTTAACTAGACGACTTTTGAGGAAACTTCGTGATTCATATTTACCGTTGCTGTTGCGCCCTGTAGCGCCAGTCTGAGAAACTTGAAAATAATTTCCAGCAATTTCTCATGACCACTTTACCTAACATATTTTTTTTTCGTAAGCCATACGACTAACACTTTCTGAGATACGGCCGACAGCCATTCTTAGTGGGACACCCGGTACACATATTGTACTGTATTTAAATCTTAAACTTAATTTTAATCTTGTAGTAAGTGTGTAGTCTAAATCGTAACATTGTAAATTTTAATCATATATAATAACTAGTAAAAATCTATATAAGTAATGGAAACAACACTATACATGAAACTTTATAAGGGTTAACCCATAATTCGGATTTGTTTGTAGTCTAATATATTTACGTTAACATTGTTAATGAGAATGTAGCAGTCTTTCAACAATAAAGGATATTTTGAGTTAAACTATATTTCAAGCCTTAAAACTATGTAAAGCCTGCACTTAGTGCACAAAGTTCATGTTTTACGATTCAGGGGGTATATTCTATGGAATATCTTCTATTAAACATCTTTAGTTGTGTTACTTATCGTTACATTTAGTACTTTGACAGAACAAAGCAGAGAAAAAAGTTCAAAATTCCGGATATCTCTCTAATCCGGCAGCCCAAATTTCGATAGACAAGACAATATTAAATTGGCAACAAATACTTTACCTATTAGATTTCAGTACCTAAATTTCTCTCCTAAAGATATTAAAATCTGTTGGTACTGGGTATGCTTCAGTTACATAGATTTGATTTTTAATTAATAAAATATTATAATTCAAATTTTATAGTGTTCGCCCGAAAACAAAGTTTGGATTACCACATAAGAAGAGTTCACTTAAATGAAAAAACATTCCTCTGTTCAACTTGTGGAAAACAGTTTTTCCTAAAACTTGACTACAATAGGCATATACTATTACACAGAGGTGAAACTTTACATAAATGTACGATATGTTCTAAAGGTAAGGTTTTGCCAGTTGTGGCCAGTTCATGTGTTTTAAAACTAAGTACCTACTTATTTTTGCATACTGCTCTGCATTGTGTTTTTATTAACTATAAATTACAAAATAACGTTTTTCAGGATTCGTAGCTTCTAAGTTATTAAAAAATCACAAAATGACTGTTCACAAAGCCAAAGAAATGAAGTGTATGCTGTGCCCAAAAATGTTCAAACTTAAAACCCAATTACGAAGGCATATGGCTGTTCACAGTTCACTTTTAGTGGAAAAAAGAAGAGACGTTACATTAAAAGTAAGCAGTTTTCTTAAGTTTTCTACTAAATGCAAGATTTCCTGGCAGATCTATAGTAAAAAAGACGGTACATAAAGATTTCATATGGGCTGCATAAAATATAGTCGGGGTACTGACAAAAGTCACTAGTCAATTTTTTATTTTTTTACATATGATAGGTAAGTACCACAAAACATTTACAAAAATTAATATTTAAATTTCACTTTAAAATATGATGTCAAAACCTGTTTTCCCCAAAATAATAAGCTAAAATTTAAAGAAATAGTCCATTCTCGAGTGGAGTTGAAATATAGGGAAAAGGGGAAAGAAAGTCAAAAAGTCATTCTCCACTAATTTAATAGTGAGCTATCAAAGGCTCAATTTTAAAATAAAACGTCTCTACATGTTTCGAAGGTAGTAACCTTCATCTTCAGGAGACCAAAGTAGTGCTGCAGTTATTATTAGCAGTAGAGAGAAAACTGTTGACGGAAAATGACGTTGATGGAGCTTTTTTTTAAAAAAATATTTTGAACAGATATTAAAAAATTGAGTGCAATTAGCATACTAAAATTGTAAATGAAAGTGAAATGTCATATTTAATTTAAAATTACTGAAAATACACTGTCAATTTGTGGTCGAATTTAAAAAGGGAAGTTATTCGTCATCTGAAAGTCATAAGTCTATAAAAATAATCTTTTGGACATTCTAGGTCATGTTAGAAAAAGATTTTTGTTAGTGTTTTATGAGAAATTATAATGTTGAAATTTCATTTGTAAAATTAATTATTGGAGACCTAGGGTCCCGTCAACTTGTGTTATGTTCGTCCCATTATGTAGGGAAAACAATAGAATTAGATTTAAAATAAAATTATTAAAAACAGATCTTATATTTTATATACCCTTAAAGACTAAAATAGGGAGACGGACACAGTTAAAATAAAAAACTTCCTTTTTTAATTCGACCACAAATTGACAGTGTCTTTTCAGAAATTTTTTAATTAAATATAACATTTCACTTTCATTTACAATTTTAGTATGCTGATTGCACTCAATTTTTTAATATCTTTTCAAAATATTTTTTAAAAAAAAGCTCCATCAACGTCATTTTCCACCAACAGTTTTCTCTCTACTGCTAATAATAACTGCAGCACCACTTTGGTCTCCTGAAGATGAAGGTTACTACCTTCGAAACATGTAGAGACGTTTTATTTTAAAATTGAGCCTTTGATAGCTCGCTATTAAATTAGTGGAGAAAGACTTTTTGACTTTCTTTCCCCTTTTCCCAATTAGCTAAAAGATTAGGATAATTGCTGAACATCAAATTGTGCTTGTCTAAATAGACTCTTTATAGCAAATTTGATTTGTTTTACCTGAGAAAACCTGTTAATAATAATAATAATAATAATAATAATATTTATTTTCAATCATGTTTACAAAAAACACAAAAGAAGATGGCGTCACAAACAGAATAATGTTATTAAAAAAAATAACTACTTAATTATACAAAATGAAACCCCTTAAAGAATATGGTTCTAAAGTTAACTAACATTTTTTTGACGGAGATTTTAAATAGTTTCAGACTATTTATACATTTTATGTTAATCGGTAAATTATTAAATAATTTCAAACACATAGCTTGGGTTTTTCTCTGTTAAAGTTAATCTATGAATTGGGTAATTTACATTCAGAATTCTAGTATTGTATTCGTGAAAGGTTTGTTGTTGAAACATCTTTTTGTTTTTAAAGAAGAACATCAAACACTCAAAAATGTATACGCCATAAACTGTCAACAGCCCTCATGTCTTGAAAACATTTCTGCAGCTTTCATTATACCTCATTCTTTTTACAATTCTTAATGCTCCCTTCCGAACTACAAATATATACCTTCGTTAGTAAACTATTTCTGCCCCAGAGAATGATTCCATACTTCATAACAGACTCGATATTAGCGAAATATATTGTTTTTAGGCATTTTTCGTTCATGTACCTCCCGACTACTCTAATCCCGTAGCAAATAGAGCTTAGTTTTTTTTTATTAATATCGCGACATGATTCGGCCAATTTAAAAACTCGTCCAAGTATATTCCCAAAAACTTAGTTTCACTTGCAATATCTATATTCGACTCTCCAAAAGATAAACTGGGTGGTTTCTCCACTTTTGCTAATTTTGTCCTAAAGAGTAAGACATTTGTTTTGTTATTGTTTAATATTAGTTTGTTTTCCATAAACGATGTGTTGGCTTTGTTAAATAAAGTTACCCCAATCGCCATTAATTCTGCAGGATTCTTCCCACCAGTTATAAGATTGGTATCGTCAGCTTAACATGTTACATTTTCATTTAGTGTCGCTACTGAACTTAAGTCATTGAGAAATTTAAGAAACAAGACTGGTCCCGCAATGCGACCCTGTGCTATTCCTAGTCTATTTTCCTTTAGATTGGACATATAAGTTTGTCCGTTCTTTGTTATTTTGACTATCTGTTGTCTCCCAGTCAAGTATTTTCCCTAATACCATACAGTACTTGTTATGTACAGGGACATTTTTTTAAGTGTCTCACCCGATTGGCGATTTTCCTGCTGACTATAATAAAAAACAAACCACACATTTCTCAATGATTTTCGACAAGGAAGCTGAATTTAACGTCAAAAAATATAGAGGTTCACAAATTTGACAGAAATGACGCCATTTTGAATTTTTTTAAATGGCAACCCTCTTAAATAACCATACGAGTAAATTGCACTTGGCGATACGATTTCAAAAACCTATAGTTTTGATATTTATTTTCAGCCGTTTAGGAAATACGGGGGTTCCTTATTTGCCTTCATCGATTTTGTCTTTTAATTGTCTCACTCGTTTAATGAATAGACCTTCTGAGTTGAACACCTTAATTTTTTTCACAGTTAAATAATATCCCATGACGAAGCCATCTACGCTATAATCAAATCCGACAGATGTCAAAAAGTGACAGATACGACACCATTTTGAATTTTTTTAAACGGCAACCCTCATAAATAATAAAATAAATAAGTGCATAAAATATGTTAAAGAAAATACTAAAACATTTTGCCATTTTAAGTGGCGGTAGTTTGTTGCAAGGGGTAAAAATAAAAACTTTTGATTAAAGCCAATCACTATAATAATAAATAATTATTCACTTTACTTGTTAGAGCTTGATAATAGAAATTTTATAAATAAATCTAATACATTTTTTTAAAAAAACATGTACTGTTTCTTGTTGTTTAAATTATATTATATGTGGGATAACGTCTTCATTAAGACACAAGTCACCAGCAAGAAAATTGGGATTTTCAGCTTAGCGCAGATGGCTTGGTTACGGGAAATTATGTAACTGTGAAAAAAATTAAGGTGTTCAGCTCAGAAGATATATTTATTAAAGGGGTGAGACACTTAAAAGGCAAAATCGATGAAGGCAAATTAGGAACCCCCGTATTTCCGAAACGGCTGAAAATAAATATCAATAACTATAGGTTTTTCAAATCGACTCGCCAAATGCAATTCACTTGTGTGACTATTTATGACGGTTGCCATTTCAAAAAATTCAAAATGGCGTCGTATCTGTCAAATTTGTGAACCTATATATTTTTTGGCATTAAATTCGGCTTCCTTGTCGAAAATCATTGAGAAATATGTGGTTTGTTTTTTTATTATAGTTAGCAGGAAAATCGCCAATCGGGTGAGACACTTAAGAAAATGTCCCTGTACGTACAGTCATTTAAACTGTTTTTGCACAGCTGTCATTTCCGTAAGGCACTTAGACTTTGGAATCCCATTTTGAACTTAATCCTCTCTTCATTTTCGAGTTACAAAATGCTACTATGAATTGTCAAGTTACATTATTCTTGAATAGCTAATAACCGTAAAGGCATTATCTTTCACAAAGCCCAGTTTCAAACAACTAAATCATGGCTCAAACTACTCATAAAACTTGTACAGGCTATCTCTTCATGATTAAAAAAATACTGTTTATTGTTGTGGTAGATCAACGCATACAGCTATTTTCCAGTTTACCCGTTTAATTTTAGAATGTTTTGAACAAGAAAGAATGGCTCTGGGCATATTTTTGGATCTTTTCATGGGTTTATGATTCTTTGGACAGATGTCTTCTTCTGAACAAGTTGGAGTTATATGGCAGGTTGTGCTCTGAAATGGATTTTATCATATTTAGATAATCGAACACATAGAGTTGCCTTAGAAAGGGAAAATCCTCTTTATAAGTCGAAAATTTCGCAAAATACGATTGGAATTCCACAAGGCAGTATATTAGGGCCAATTTTGTTCATTCTATTTATCAATGATTTGAGTTTTTGAAATAAATAATTTAGTCTTGTTATCCAGTCTTATGCTGGTGACACTAACATTTTGGTGGGGGGTAAGGATATATCAGAATTGAAAACAAATGCAACACGAATGATCCAGGGGACAGAGTTGTGGTTTCAAAAAAAACAAATTGCTTTTAAGTAAGGAAAAAACAAACATTGTAATCTTTAAGACTAAGGTATGGAATAAGGGGAAACGCCTTGAAATGGTTTGATTCGTATCTGACTGGTCGTACACAAAGGGTAAATTTTAATAAGAAGTCTTCTCAACTGCTAGAGATTCGATCTGGAGTACCGCAGGGGTCTGTTCTTGGACCATTACTTTTTTTGCTATATATTAATGACCTAACTCATATTAAGATTAAGGGTAGATTCACACTGTTCGCGGACGATTCAACCATACTTTGGATAAATAAAAGTGCCAATGAGCTTGAAGCTGATATAAACAGGGACCTGGCTAAAGTTAAGGAGTGGACAGATGCAAATTCTCTATCACTAAACATTTCCAAAACAAATATAATTACATTTAAATGTTCTGTTGGGGATATTAATATGGGGACTCAGAGTTTAAACAGGGGATCGGAAAATAAGTTTTTGGGTGTATATATAGACGACAAGTTAAAGTTTGAGGCACACGTCCTATATCTGAGCAAAAAACTGGCTTCCAATTGTTACGCAATTAGGGTTATATCTAAGGATTTAGACTTGGAGATAAGAAAAAGTGCATATTTTTCACTAATAGAATCTCATCTGCGGTATGGAATATGTTTCTGGGGAAGTTGTCCGAAGTACCTGTTTAATATTCTATTTGTTTAACAAAAAAGGGCAATAAAATCTATTTTTAAATTAAAAATTAAAGATTCTAGTAAACCATACTTGTTATCGCATAAAATATTGACATTACCATGTTTGTTTTTGTTAGAGACCTGTTGTCTGATATTTAGAAAATTCAGGGATGAAATTAACTCGGTGTCAGTATACAATACGCGTCAGAAATATAGTACTAACTTGCCTATTCCTACATCTAGTCAAGTCAGGGGTTCAATTGTTTGTAGTGGTAAGAAGTTGTTTAATCATCTTCCTGTGCATGTCGGGGGAATAGATGGCGAAAGAAAGTTTAGAACAGAGGTCAAAGCACTACTGGCCACTAAAGCTTACTATTCAATTGATGAATTTTTGAATGATGTCTTCTGATTTAATGATGTGATAAGTTTTTTGTGTTGTTTGCTATCTTTCCTTTAATTGTTTTTTAATTTTTCTGCCGGGCCTGTTCTGAATGACGTCGTGATTTGTTTGACCGGCACTGCATTGGGTGGGTATTATCATAAAAAGTATTATTGTTATTGAGTTGTTGTCTGTGACTGCAATTTTTTATTACTGATATAACCGTCTTTACTTTTCCTGACACTTGCATTTTTAGTGAGAACTCTTTGGGCTTTTAATTCTTTCGTCCTTATATTTTTTTTTATATCTTTTTGTTTGTGTAATGCTGAGATTTTTAATTGTTGACGTTGTTGGTTATCATAGTATTTATAGTGTAATTGTACCTTTATTTTGTATCATTTATTTACTGTTTCTTCTAGGCTTTGTCAACGAAAGTTTACTTTTTAGACAATAAAGCATATTTTGATTTGATAAGCTTAATAAAAAAGAAATACCAGAAACCGTGGAACTTAATCAAATGTTGCTAAATGTAAGAAACAATACAAAATTTTGGGGTATTCACATTGATGAATTTTTAGACTGGTCTCACCATACTGATTATTTGACTGGAGATCTAAATAAGATATGTTACTGTCTACGCATAATAACAAAGTATCTAAATGAAACAGCAAGGCGAACCCTGTATTTTGCGAATTTCGAAGCAACGGCTAGATATGGAATCATTTTCTGGGGAACAAATATGAATTTACAAAAAGTATTTATTATTCAAAAACGTATATTAAGCATAACATACAGGATGGCATACGTGCAATCATGTAGAGACACTTTTAAAGCCAAAAAAATCCTAACCATTTATGGACTATATATTTATGAAACAATTTTATCTTTTTTTAAGAACAAAAATAAATTTAATATAATTAATTGTCATAATTATAACACACGAACACGGGATATAAATTATCCAATACATATGTCGGCACTCTCAGAAAAGAATCCATACTACATGTGCATTAAAATGTATAATAAATTAAATACCGCAATTAAGGATACTCTAAATGAACGATTATTCAAAAAAGGATTAAAATAATTTCTTGTAAATTTGGAACCTTATTCAATTGGCGATTATTTAGAAAACTAGGGATTTTTGTTTTCTTTGTTAACTTTTTTTTGACGACGTTTCATTTTGCTCCACATTTGTGTCTATCAATGTAATTGTGAAATAAAGATTAAATAAATAAATAAAAAATACCCTTCTTAGGGATGGGAAAACACTTTTAAACTAAAAGTTGTAGGAAATCTGTGACAACAGAGCCAGCAGAAGCTGTTTAATATTAAGGAAAGCTTGTGTATGAATACAACTTCACTCATAAACTCATGATCATAACTTTTTTTTAAGGAAAAAGTAGAATGCAACACATGTGGTAAAAAGCTAAATAAATACGCTATGAAGGCTCATATGGAAAGACACTCGGATTCAAAAAAATATCAATGTGATATTTGTGACCAGGGATTTTAGTAAGTTTGAATTTAATTCCGATTGAAAACACATAACTCGGGAGGTAGCGTTGAATTTTTGGTCGTGTGCCTATTTATACCTATATTCAGTAATCAATTTTATATGAACAATAACCGAAAGAATGGTTTAGATGTCAGTTACTCGTATGAACCTTGTACTACAGGTAAATTAGGTGGCCTACGATGGCAGACATAGGAAAAAAATGTATGCTTTTTGTACTTGTGGTCTGGAGGGGTTATAGCTAGGGTAGGTGGGGGCATTTTTATTTGTATTATTTATTCGTTTGACAGAAGTTGAAAAGTAGGACGATCTAACAGTGAGAAAAAATAAAATCCATTTCTGCCATGACGTCATCGATTGAAAAAATAATTTTTGTTTATTAGTAATTTTTTTTTCATCAATTTATATTTTATACCTAAAAGTATACAAAGTCTCTCGCTTGTACGCCTCTGCGTTTGCTAGGGGTAAATTCTTCAAAATATAAAAAAGTGCGTCTACCGGGTGACAATGAAATCATTTGACAGAACCTCACTTAATTATCGTTCAATATAGGAATTTGAAATTTTAACAGTAAATATGGTTTACGGAGATGCAAATTTTCCATCAACAATATTTTGAATATCACTTCCGGTTTGATCGGAAGTAAGGTTAGGTCGCATAATTTAAATGACACCCTGTATATTTTTTTGGATCTTCGAATAGAGCTCTAAATTCCCTTTTCAATGACATATCACAAGTTGTCATTGGTTTTTAAAATGGCGGCGTAGGATACGATTTCCTCAAATTCAAAATGGCGTAGTGTTAACCGCGTGACATAAGTTTTTATCCTATGACGTTTTAAAATGGTAACATTAGGTTATTTTCTTTCAACTTTTAATATAATTGAGGTGAAATATGTATTTAGAATCTCTAAGGATATTTTTAATTTTTATTTGACATTAGCAGTAGTCAGGCTCATTTTTCTCCATGATTTTTAATGGAAAGTACCAAATGTCAAAATACCCTGAAATACTACCGTGAGTTAGTTATTTGAAAATGTATAATGCTTTATCATATTGTAAAGAATTTAAAGAGAAAATTCTATAAGAATGTTATAGGTACCATTGCGCCCAAAACTGGGACAACAAAATTTTCTTTATATTCTTGGACTACAATATATTTTTTAGCAAACTGTCGAAGTCATTAATTTAAACATCAAAGTTGAAAATTTTGAAATAGCCTGGGAGATAGAAGTAAATTTGCGTGTCCCAGTTTTTTTTTTCGACGCTTTTTATCCTATAGTAATATAACAAAGTTACTTATTCTATTCAATGTTCTATTCTTTGACCTCTTCGTTGCTGACATTTTCAGTTAATAAATTTCGTAGATGTCTTATTGATATACCCTGAATTTCTGTCCTGATCCGATTTTCCAAATCCTCTAGGTCCTAAAGGGGTCTAGCATAAACCTTTTGTTTAAGATAACCCCATATGGAGAAATCAAGCGGAGTTAAATCAGGGGACCTTACCGCCCAACGGGTTGGCCCGTTTGTTCCAAGCCAATTTTCTCTGAATCTGCGGCTCAAATAGTTGGTTGCAATGCGTGAGTTATGTGCTGGGGCACCATCTTGTTGAAATATTATGTTGTCGTTTCCAGTGACATTATGTAATGTAAACTATGTTCAACCTGATTTTGCAGGAAGCCTAAATACATCTCCCCATTTAAAGGTCAGTGGGAAAAAATTGGACCAATAATATTTGTTCACATAATACCCAACCACACATTGACACCAAAACGCTCTTGAAAAGCACCATCCCTTACAAAGTGCTGGTTTTTCTTTGCCCAGTATCGAGTGTTGTTTCGATTAAACATACCCAGATTAGTAAATCTTGACTCGTCCGTAAAAAATATTTTGTGGTGGAAAGTTGCATTGTTATTAAGACTTGCCAAAAACCAATTACAATAATCTAATTTTCTTGGAAAGTCATTATCATAGAGATGGTAATGAACTTGGTATTTAAATGATTTGAAACCACGTTTCTCCAAAATTTGTCTTGCGCTTTCTCGGTTCACGGCACACTCCACTTCTAACTCGCGAACTGAAGCGGTATGGTCATTTTTTATATAAGCCAAAACGGTTATTTCGCTTTCTTCACTTACTATAAAACGTTGGTTATTGTCATTATTGTGGATATTACCTTCATTCTTTAAGTATTTTTCAAGCCAAGGGAAATAGCCCCTTGATGGAATCTCCCGATCTGGATACTGTTCGGCATATAATCTTGCAGCAAGCCTTGAGTTTTTTTTACCTTCGCCATGAATTAGGAGCATATCAATTTGATTTTTTCTCGTATAAACCATTATTATTGGATGCGTATAAATCTAGCCAAAATACCGATAAACCAGATACGCCAATTTATATCTACTTATTCAATTTAATAATGTTAAAATTAAAATTACTTTCATGTTTTGTTTCCATAGCCTGCCGAGAAACTAATTTCTTTGGTGAAATAAGATGGACTGCACGGTCACAGAATATCAGCAGCACGGCATTGGTTCAATGTTCCACTAAGACTAATTATTAGCTAAGTTACCAAAATATTGATATGTATCAGGGTGTAAGAAAGAATTAGTAACATAATAATAAAAAGGGTTTTCAAGTACGGCAGATAATATGAAGTAAAATAAAATATGTGTACCTAATACATTCATTAAAAATTTTCTCTTAAAATTCTTTACAATATGATAAAGCATTATACATTTTGAAATGACTAACTCACAGTAGTATTTCAAGTTTGACATTTGGTACTTTCCATTAAAAATCGTGGAGAAAAATGAGCCCGACTATTGCTAATGTTAAATAAAAATTAAAACTATACTATGAGATTTTAAATACACATTTCACCTCAATTTTATTAAAAGTTCAAAGAAAATAACCTAATGTTACCATTTTGAAACGTCATAGGATAAAAAATGTGTCGCGGCTAATACTCCGCCATTTTGAATTTAAGGAAATCGTATCCTACGCCGCCATTTTAAAAACAAATGACAACTTGTGATATGTCATCGAAAAGACAATTTATAGCTGTATTCGAGGATCTAAAAAAATATACAGGGTGTCATTTAAAATAAGCGACCTAACCTCACTTCCGGTCAAACCGGAAGTGATATTCAAAATAGTTTTGATGGGAAATTTGCGTCTCCCTAAACCATATTTACTGCTAATATTTCAAATTCCTATATTGAACGATAATTAAGTGAGGTTCTGTCAAACGATTTCATTGTCACCCAGTATATCATTAATTCATTTCTTTCTCTCGTCTATTTGATTTGCAATTTTGCGACGCTACCTCCTATACATACTAACTTGACATGTTTGTTTATTTTATTTGCAATGGGCACAACCGCTTATAATTTTAATTTATTTATTTATTTATAGTCCTGGTACACTACAGAATAAAATATTCTAAATGGTACAACAATATAACACTAAACAAAGGCAACATATCAAAACAATAAAAGAAAAAAAACAAAACAAAAGGCTTAGCCTAATTACAGTAAAGGTAAAATTACAATTACAATGACAGGGTACTCAACATTCTCTTCACCGAAGCCAAACTATCAGAGTAAATATCACAATCAGTGAAAAAATTGTTGTAATTGTGCAGTAAACGATCGACAAATGCATTAAAGCCATAGTTAGTTCTGTGATATCGCTCGTAAAATAACTGTGTTTGCCTTGTACGTCTTGCTGGAACTAAGAAAATAATTAAATTTAAAAGGCAGGTGCAATCAATACCGCCGTTAAGAAGCTTATGGAGAAATAAAAGATATGCATTCCTTCGACGACACTCAAGGCTATTGACCCCGCAAAGCAGGAGTCTAGTGTCATTAGGGATGTTGCTAAAAGGAAAGTGAAATTTGTACAATAAATATTTTAGAAATTTACTTTGAACTTTTTCGAGTCTTTGTACATGACAATCGTAACGAGGTGCCTAGATCACAGAACAGTACTCTGACAAGCTTTGAACTAGACAATTGTATAAACAAGTTATTGCTTTTGTATCACTAATATGCTTAGAATTTTTTTTAATGAACCCCAACATCCTGAAACCCTTTAGAAC
Organism: Polydrusus tereticollis; assembly: GCA_963920685.1. Taxonomy (NCBI): domain Eukaryota; kingdom Metazoa; phylum Arthropoda; class Insecta; order Coleoptera; family Curculionidae; genus Polydrusus; species Polydrusus tereticollis. The sequence continues at coordinate 25,714,691 of OY987328.1, forward strand.
AATGCTGTCTGTGTAAATTAAATGTTAGGTCTGTATCAAATATTATTCCAAGATCGTTAATCGATGACACCTTTTCAATTGTTGTGTTACCAATGGTATAAGTGTGGCCCAACGGATTACGACGTTTGTGAAAACTAATTGATCTACATTTAGAGATATTAATAGACAAGTAGTTAGATTCACACCAATTAACAAAACTATCAAGATCAGACTGTAAGCCAACAGAACCGGGACCCACTGCACTGAAGAGCTTGAGGTCATCGGCGTACAGGAGGCACTGGAATGATTTAAAGCACGAAAGGACATCATTAATAAATAATATAAAGAGCACAGGACCCAAATGCGAACCCTGGGGAACGCCAGAGGTCACGGATATATAACGAGAGAAGGAACCACAAACGATAACACGTTGACGACGCAGAGAAAGGTAGGATTTAATTAATTTAATGTTATTACCAGACTCCAATCTCAGACAGTTTATTGATCAGTAAAGTATGACAGACACTGTCGAATGCCTTAGATAGATCGGTGTAAACACTGTCAACCTGATAGCCCGCCTCAACGGATGATATAAGGAAGTTCTGATAGACTGCTAGGTTAGTGCAAGTGGAACGATTCTTGTAAAAACCATGCTGCTCAGGTATAATATAACATTTATATGTATTAAAAATTTCATCAGTAAGAACTGACTCAAAAAGCTTAGGTATGGCGGAGAGAAGTGATATACCACGGTAATTACTCACAATCGACCTATCACCCGATTTAAAAATAGGAAGAAGATTTGAATTTTTCCACGTTAAATGAAAGTAACCAGCGTCCATCGATTTTTGAAATAGGGATTTTAATGGGTTTACAAGAGAGTTGCAACAAGATTTCAGTAACAAAGGTGGAATACCATCGGGACCAGCTTTTTTGGAAACATCCAAGGACGACTATTTCGCGCTAATTTGCTCGGTGGAAAAAATATGAATGACAGCATAGAAGAGAATTCGACAGGGCGATTGCCCGTTAAAACTATGTCATCGTGATTAGAATAACAGGACTGAAAATAAGAGGCAAACGCATCCGCAATATCATTTGAATTATTAAGGGATTGATCATTATATTGCATTGTGCCGGGAATATTAGAGAGTCCAGCTAAGTTTTTCATGTAAGACCAAGAATGTTTGATGTTTTCGGGAATAAGATGTTCAGCTTTAGAGACAAATGTCAAATAACATAAATCAGTCCGAAATTTTACTTCCCTCCTAATGCTGGAAAATGCCTCATAAACTATTTGCGAGCCGGATCTTTTAAATTTTTTGTGCAACCTGTTTTTTTTAGCAATAAGTTTACAAAGTTTTCTGTCAAACCAACAGGGATATTTCTGACTCTTGATGGCTCTCTTAGGGACATAAAGATCTATACCATTAAACAGGATTTCATAGAACTTCTGAACAGCCAAATCGATGTCTAAAGTGGTACTTATTAATGACCAATCAATCGAACTGTAGAAATTATTCAATTCCGTGAAATTGGCACGATCGAAAACATAGTAAGTTGAGGTACTACTATTCTTTAGTTCAGGAATATAATGTATGTCGAGTAACGTTCAATGGACGGATGGTAAGTATCAATCTTAACTAGAGGATTAGAGCTCAATAGACTAGAAGAATTCTCGAGTACGTCGTCAGCGAAAATTAAATCTAAAATACGATTATGACTAATCAAGTGCGGATTGATCTGCTGGAGTTCCAGAAAAAACATCGACTCTATGACTGTTTCAGCAGAGGGAGAATTCAATGCTAGGGGGACTAATGTATCATCCTCCACAGACCACTGGACATTAGGAAGGTTAAAATCGCCACATAGAATAAATTTACAATTTTCATATCTATTCCTAAGAGATTCGCAAGTATTACAGAAGGACTGATAACATTCCACAGATGAGTTTGGAGGAATATAAACGCAACAAATGATGACTTTAATTTGGCCAAATAACAGACTAACCCAAACATGTTCAACAGACAGGTTGACAGGGGTATCAATAACATATGCTTGGATAATATTAGAGGTAGCTATCAAAACTCCTCCACCGCGCTGACAGTTAAGTTCGTCATAATTACGGTCTCTACGAAAGACGTTGAAACGTGAATCAAATATTTCAGAATTTAAAAAGCCATCATTTAGCCAGGTTTCAGACAATAGCACAATATCGTATTCTAGTGAGTGTGTACTAGCCAGGAGTTCACTAGATTTCGTTCTAAGACCTCTAACATTTTGATAATACACAGCTAATCTATTACAGTCGACGTCATTTAAAAATTTGGATCAACCCTGCACTTTTCATTGCTGGGAAGAGGCAAACAGTCTTCAGAGTTGTTTGGAATAGTGAATAACTTGGAGATTAAGTGTTCAAAAAGTTTCATCTTTGCACTGTAGGATGGGTCGCCAAAGTAGTTAAGCTCATCGCTGGAAAATTCATTAAAGCTGAGAAACTTCGCCGGAGAGTCATTCTCGTTAAAATGGACCCTTTTAAAGACTAAATCAGATTCGTAGTAAAATTATTGAGAATGGGTCTAGAGGCAGCATAAGGAGGTCCAACGATGATTAGGTTAGTGCGAGAGAATTTGTTGAGAATGTGGCCAACCAAGTTCTCATCAATAGATCTACTCTTAAAAGCATCAGCATTGCCGCAGAATAAAATGACATAATCCTGTCTGGTAAAGCGACGACTAAGATCGAAGTATTTGTCAAAAATTTCCTCCAGTAGAAGTAGCTTGCTAAATTGGCAGTTGATGTCAAATTGGACGGTTGAATGCTTTTTGACAAGCGATGAGCAGCCCATCAGACTAGACCTGTTTCCCATCATTAATAGTTGAGGACGTTTAAGAGTCTGATTGTTAGGACACTTGTTTAAGTTTTTCGGACCACTGGGTGGACTTGTCCGTGTAGCTTCAGCGCAGAAGTCCAGCTCCGCAGCCAAGCTAAGAACGTTATCGGAGGATTCTGTTTGAGAGCTTTTATCAAACAGAGCAACCTTATCGGTGTGGTCCTTGTACGTACTCTCCGAAGGTAAGTTAGGACAGCTAGCATGCGAGTCATCAGGACAATGATTCACAGAAAGCACACTGTTCGGAGTAACGGTTTGAGAACAACACTCCACAAGAACAGTGCGTTCAGTTAGGGTAGATTTGCTCGATTGCTCAAGAGCAGTCCGACTAGAAATGTCCTTTAGACCAACAGTAGTTTGTGTGCTAGAGTGACTGTAAGTTCTGCTGTTGATTTGCGATAGTACTTTATCATGTACTTCCCTAATACAATAACAATTACAAATTGTAGTGCAAATAATTAAGTTTAAATTAATAATATAACGATAAGATTTTAGGTGCCATTGCTTTCTAAATTGAAAAATAATAAGATGTGTATAAAGTATAGTATTGAATTTACTCATTCGGATTAATAATTACTCTACTTTCCGTTGACCTCTGCCACAAACTTAATTCTAACTAACATTATATGCTCGTTAAAGAATAAACTCTTATTAACTTTAATAAACTGTCCATTAATCACTGTGGAATGGCAGGGTACTTCATCGATATTACAAGGCTGTAACAATGCGAATGTAAATAAGTAAATTTAAAGATTTACATCAAAATGTTTTTATGCTTAAAACATGTTTAATTTTATTTTCAGTCAACTTTTGAGCCTTAATAGGCATATCATTCGGCATCAGGATCCAAAATATAGCTGTGAATATTGTGGAAAATCTCATTTTACAAAGCAAGAGATGCTGACCCATATTAGGAGGCAACACACAAGAGAAATTGTTTGTAGCTGTCAACACTGTGGTAAAGGTTTTGTCCATCAAACAAATTTGATACAGCATATCAGGAATTGCCATCCAGGGGACAATGAAGAAAAGTTTGGTATGTTGCACGGTATAAAAAGCGTCGTCTGTGAATAACAGAAAACATAAAAATACAAATCTTGTTTGTATATTGATAAGATATTTAGAATGGGTGAATCATGTCAACTACTTAACGAAAAAGTAAGAAAACTCATCTACAAGTTTTATCAATTACGTGAAATTATGAAAAAATGCCCTATCACAATTCAAACACAATACAAAATTATATACTATAAATAAATCGATTTGGCATCCCTCAAAACTACCAAATACAAAATTTCAATAAATTGACACAACTAGTGGCGTCCGTATGACCAATTTTATTTTTATTTCTTGTTAAAAATATGAATAAATAAGCGCTGTAAGGAACAAGTCAATACCAAGAAAGTTGACTGTTTAACTGCTTCATCTAAAAATATGATACGTTTAAAGTAGTGGCGTACTGTATTTTCTACTATAAAATTAATTTTTGTACATACAATATCTAATAATTTATTCTTGCAATGTGAAAAATTATAAAAGAATGAAACAGGCGCAAATACAAAAATTTTAATTGTTGGCCATGTAAACAAAATATTATTCACACGCCAATGAGAAAATTATTGTTATGTCAAAGTTAAATTGTTACAATTTGTGCTGTATACAAGATAGCAGATATGCGTTTGAGTTTGGCTAAAAAAGTAGAAATAGTGAGATTAGTAGGAGATAATGCGCCAAATTGTAGAGAGGCCGACCAAGAATTCAATTGAAGACATCCTCATCGCTTTATATCGCATAGTGCAATTTCTAAAGTCAATCAAAGCGGTTCGATAGTGCAAGGAAAAGTAAAACGTCCAAGAAATCATCGACCGGATTTTAAATGATTTCCGCGTAAATCCAAACTCAAGCTTAAGAAGCGTTGATGTTAGGCGGAAAAGTTCTGCGTTAAAAAGAAATGGTATTAAACACGTTGCAACCAGGTGAAGACGAAAGAAGAATGGAATGCTGCCTAGCAATGCAAGCAAAGTTTTATGACAATGCTATTTTTGCAAAATTTTGTTCACCGACGAGGCAACATTTTCTACAGACGGGACCGTGTCATCTCAAAATATTAGATTTTGGAGTGAGGAAAATCCACACTGGGTGATTAATTGTAAAAGTCAATACCCTAAGCGTGTAAATGTGTGGTGTGGTGTTTTAAAAGGTCTTATTACTGAACCTTTTTTTTAATACAACTTTAAATGATGTTAGATTTCTGCTTCTTGTAACACCATTTTTAGGATGCTATTCATGGTTTCCCGTTGGAATATAGGGAGAATTTGTATGTTCAGTTAGATGGCGCTCTAATTCATTACCTTGAGTAAGAGGATGGCTCAATGAAAATTTTGAAAATAAATGGATTCTTCTTTTGTAGCTTGACCTCCTAGGGCTCTAGACTTGACCCCTCTGGAATTTTATCTATAGGGTACTATAAAAAAAAAGTTTATAACACTCGTCCAGCGATTTTACATGCTTTGAAGGATCGTATAAGACAAGCACGTTTCAAAAATTTTCCGTCGAGAAGTTCGAAAACTTTGTTCATGGGTTAGAAATATTTATGAAAAATGCATTAGAAATTATAGTAGTTTGGGCGAAGATATCGACTTTTAATGTGCTTTTAGGTATTGGTTCAGAGTTATACATTCATGTTTAGTTAAGTTTATATTAATTTTGTTTTTGGTAATTGTCAGATTGTTATTGTTGTTTTCAAATAATTATTTCGTTTTAGTTACATGGCCAACTGAGTTTTTATACTTTTTTTTGTCACTGGCGTTTTAATGAAGTTATACGTATTCGATTATTTCATTCAACATCAAGAAAGTGCTGTTTATTGAATATTGCAACGTTTTATATAAATATTCTTAAATACTTATAATTTTAAATACTTTTAAATAAATAAGATTTGCCTCTAACAAGCACGTCTTCGGGGAATTTATAAATAAGTGTATTGAGGAATACCATATTAACATGTTTATTATATTATAACTATTTGAAATAATCTTATTATTATTAGTAAATATTTTTAACAATAAAAATAAAATTGGTCATACGCACGCTACTGGTTGTGCCAATTTGCTGAAATTTCGTATTTGGTCGTTTTGAGGGATGCCAAATCGATTTCTGGTATTAGTTTTCAAATAAAATAATCGGTAAAGGTACTTTACTCTTTAAATCATTATGTAATATCTCCTATAAAACCATACGCCCATGAGTTAACTAAAATTTTCAGCAATAGAAAAGTGCGCCCTAATGTCATACGTAAACATACGAAAATTCACCAAGATCAATTCAGAAATAACGAAAATATAAGCCTGTTTCCATAATAAGTGGGACACCCTGTGTATACAGGGTGTCCGGAAAATACGTGTACAACGTTTGACGACAGACTCCTTACGTCAAAATAGGTCGATCTAAGCCGACTTAGTTATATCCAAAATTGTCTCGTTTAGCCGGTAAAGGGCGTCAAAAATTTGTAAAAATTGGTTTTTCCTAAATTACGTGAAAACCTGCTAATGGATTTTAATTATTTTTAGTATGTAGGCTAATACTATAAAATGACGTTTTCTAGTAGTATAGCCACTGGCTGTAAATAAGTGGAAGTGTTTTAAAAGTGATATAATACGTCAACATTTTTCCTGATTTTTTTATATCAACGGCGTTATGACAAGCCACATATTTTTGTCGAGTGACTGGATGTATTTGGAAGCTATTTTACCTCTTCAATATTTTTCGTTGGATGAGCTGTTTTGCCAGAAAAAAAATATTTACAATTACCTGCATACATCAATTATTAACAGTAATAATAAAACAAAGTACAACAAAGTTGGAAGTATCTATTAAAAATATTCTAAGAAACTAAGTAAAACAAAAACATTACTTAAGCAAATGTGTAAAATGACCGCGATCTTGCTGAATACACTTATTAACACTCCTTAAAAAATGATATTGGCCCCTATTTAATGTCTCGGGGTTATTAAAATGGTTGCCTGCATTTAAAATCCGCGTCAAGAAATCATGGCGTGTGTTTACCGGAGTCTTGTAAACTTCTGTTTTAATAGCGCCCCACAAAAAGAAGTCACACATATTTAACTCCGGAGAACGTGGTGGCCATTTTACTGGTGCATCATTGCCCCTTCCAATTCATCGGTTGGGATATTGATGAATGAATATTCCATGTATATTTTGCACCATTCACAAACTTTAATTTAAGTAACAGTTAGAAATCCGTCCGAGTGCGGATCTAGTTTTTGTTTACGGGGGTTTTGCGAAGTGATATTTAACTATTATCCTAATGTTTATATTTTGTTGGTATTTTGCAAGATTTTTAAAAGCATAAACCAGATATAAAAAAACATTGCAATGCAAACATTTTTGACGCTTTTAACGGTGCGTAAAATTTTGTATTTTCCGTTTGGTATATTTATGTTTTCTTCAAGAATACCTTTTAATATTTGTACTAAATTCATGTAATTCTTAAATATCGCGCAAAGTCACTATAAGATTATTGGATCTTACTGAACGCAATATTAAAACAGTTAATTTTATCGGTTTTTCCTTTTAGTTGAACCAAAAATCCCAATGCAATGTACAGTTTGCGGTAAAATTTATTCCAGTAGGACAAGCCTTTATCACCACAGAAGGAGGGCGCACGAAAATAAGGAGTATTCATGTCCCGAATGTAAAATGACTTTTAGGAACCTTGCTCCATTTAAGTAAGTGATTTTAATTGCATACTTTGTCAATGTTAGGAACAATACTAATAACTCTAAACACAATCCATTAAAGCCGTCTCTGTATATCCTACCCATATATATAACGGATGAATTCCTAAAAACCATAATATAGCATTTTTATAATTTTAGGAGTCACTTAAAGAAAATACACGACATTGGAGACACATATAATTGTGATACTTGCAGCAGGTCGTTTTACACTCGCGGGGATCTTTGCAAACACAATAAACGAACGCATCTTACTGGAGTAAATTCTTTGTACTTATGTTGTACCGTTTGCAAAATTGAAAAGTTCAAGACGAAACATGAACTAATTCAACATATGCATGGTGAACATTTAATCAATGCTTCGACTGGCCCGCCAATTCTTTACGAATGCAATTTTTGTGTAACTTTCTTTGTAAATTTTGAGATTTTCCAAAAGCATTTGAATAAAGAGCATCCCACTAAAATTGGAAATTAACTGGATATTTTGGAATATGAGATAGGTGGCTGTAAAGTACAGTATTTTCAAAATAAAAGAAATGTTGATCATCGGTAATAAAAAGTTGTGGGGACGTGGATTAGGATTAAAGATTATAAATGCACATTTAACATGTATCTGGTAACTTGTTATAAATACAAATACATTTAAAATATAGAAGTTTTTTTGGTTAACAAACCTAATAATTGAAAATATACTGAGTGTCAATAAACAAAGATCTAAGAACCAGGTTGGTTCGATATAAAACACCAATCTTTATTTTTTGACCTAGCGACCCTCGAAGTTCAACGCACTTAGTCTTAAGATTTCTCCAGGTTCTCGATTCCTTCTAAGGTTTCTCCAAGTTCCTGATTCCTTTCCTGAAATTGTTTTCTTTAAGACCCTCGAAATAGTCGTTGACCGCCTGAATGGCTTCTTCATTGCACCCACATTTTTGTCCAATCAGGAAAGTTTGGAGTTTCGGGAACCGATGGAAGTCCGAAGGAACCAAATTGGATGGATTTTAGTTCAGTTTGTCTTTATTCCATCAAATTATTTTACATTGCAAGAGCAACGTCAAAGACATGGATCTTAGTTTCCGACTAAAGCATATGTTGAGAAATAAAAATACTTATTTAAAATGGGGTTCCGAGTGCGGTTCTAAATGTAACAATTTTAAAAACTTAAAAAATCCTAAAAGAACAACCCATAATAATATGATATTTTTAAGTCTACTTAAAAGGCATTTTTAATACAATTTTAATTATACTAGGGTCCCTGTACCATCTTTTATGTCTTTTCTAAAATAGCTATTTCTCCCTTTACCATATAAACTTATTAATGCTCATTTGCTAATTAAAAGTACCGTTTGACAAGGCATAAAAGATAAATGGGTTGTATTTAAAATAGGGGACTTTTAGAAACTTTTAAGTTTTAAATGAGATTATGTGCGTTTTCTAAGTTAGATCCAATCTTTAACTTTTTTTCTTTCTTCGTTCAACTGTTCGGCTGGTCATCATTAGATAAGTCTTGGATTCGGAAATAGTTCTTTAAATAATTGACGTGCGTCGACGGCGTTCAAGTTGGTGCTTAAATTGATTGAATTTGGAAGGTTACTTTAACGAAATTAATCGGGTCTTGGTAGAAGCCAGTGGCGGCTCCTCGTATAAAGCAACTGAGGCCGGGCCTCGCATGTAAAATTAATAAATTATTTATTTAAATATAAAACGTTTTTTAACTAATTTCCAATCATTAAAAGTATCAAAACAATAGAACATCAAATTACCATCAAAGTTCAACATATTATCTTTTAAATTTAGCGCGCACCCCATCCAACATTAATTTTAAAAACTGAAATCGTTGCCCGACCGCATAAAAAGAAAATTGTAATCCCAAAAACTTGAGCTTCCTTTACGTCACAAATCGCTTATAAAACGCTATGCTCTCCAACCCGGCACCTCCACCACTAATCGCGCACAACAGGAAAAAAGGTCAAATTTTGTAGGCGAGTGAGGCCCACTTATTTGGGCCTATATCGTATTATTTTTACAGTAGCTTGCAATGGCTTGCATGTTGCCAAATGTTGATTGAACAAGGACACTTATTGACTTATTTACTTATTATTTAAATGTTTTATTTTTAAAAACATAAAAAAATAAGTTAGAAATGATTGATAAATGTTTTCATTGTTCTATAAGATATTATTAATAAATATGCAATTAAATCCCAATAACAAAAAACGAAAAAACAGATCAAAATTAAAGATTACAGGTGGGTGCCTAGTGCCTATTTGAAACTGGCAATGTTTTATTGTTAACAGGCTCATCTATCTTTTCTTCTCAAAGGATCAGGTGTCGGCTTATTAGATTTAATTAGATCGTTGGAAAAGCCCTTTGCCGTTAGGCACAGTACACAGACTTACACCTTGGTCTATGCCGTTAGGTTACGAGTTACGACGCGTGCCATTCGTTTGTGATTGTTAACCTATCGTGATTTTAGATTTTCGAGGCGGGTCTGCGGGTTAAAATACTGACTGGCATAAGGCCATTCGTTTTTATGGTGTTAATGTAAACATATAGATGCTTAGAATTTAAATAGGGCATAGTTTTAGATATTTTGAAGGGTACCGTTAGAAACGGCAGTTTTTGTTAGACATTCGTCGGGTACGCCTTAAGATTTGTATTTGTCGATGTTTGAGCGTATTCGTACATAAAAAAGTTGATTATTAAACTATATCACTGATATATTTCGTTTTTTCTGTAGTAGTTCTTACAAGAGCAAAATAGAGACACAATAGCGGATGCACTGAGAGAAATTGACCCTGACCTTGCAAATTGAATATTTTTCTCGTGAAACCTAGTATTTCAAAATAATTATATTGCTGGTTGAATTCCTAACTATTCATTTTAAGCCAATGACCTTGAAATCGCGAAAAATTTTCGCCTGCGGCGCTATTTTATAGCCTCACCCCCTTATACATCCACGAGCCGCCACTGGTAGAAGCCAGTCTTTTGGTAATTTATATGTTCTGTTTGGTAGAGAATTAATGTGAGAGGTTATAATGAGTTCATTTTGCGAGACGTCTGTCCGTCTGAAGTAATTTGTTATGACTTTATCAAAAATAATTCAATTAACTTCGGCATTCGTAAGTCATTGTGCAGTACGTGGGTCATCGTCGTATGTCTAGGTGCGTCCACAATAATTCTTAAAACTTTGTTTTAAAAACGTTGCAGTCTTTTTATTTGAGTCTTGTTAATAGTGCATTAGGTTTTCAATATTGTTGCATTTAGAAAGCCATTTTGAAAGGCTGCAATAAGGTTTATATTTTTATTTATTTATAAGTTCTTTATTGGTTCCCCAACAGGCCATCGACCTAAGGTCCTTCAGCCTATAATATTTACAATATATGCCTCTCATTTCATCTTATTACCTATTACAAAATAACACTCAATATATTGTATCTTTTCCCTATCTTACAACAAAAAAAAAATACACATCATCTTGTTCCCATAAACAAACAACTCCCATCCAGGTTAAAAAGTTAAAGTTAAATAACCCTAATCAGACCCCATAAACTCATTGTTAACAAAACAAAAGATTTCAACTTAAATTAAAATTAACCTACACTAGCAGACTCCACCAAGATTATTCTTGTCCCCTGGCTGCTAGGAACCATTCCCATAATGTTTCGGCTGGAAATTTGTATTTTGGCATCACTTCTCTGTTCCGTGTTCTGCAGACTGTTTCCAGTAGTTCGTAGTTTTTTGGTTTGTTCGCGAACCTGCTCCCCAATTTCCGTGTTCTCTGGTGGATTGGTTGGATTCTTGTTTTGGCGTATAAAAATTGTTTGATGGATAGTGTATTGGGTTGTTTGGATGTCAAATCTTGGTCAGGCTTCTCAATCCAGTCGTCTCTCCTGTTGATAGATTTTTCCATGCTGGCTGCCTTGCGTTCAACAACAGAATTGAACCATATTCTACAACCGGTCTGCATATTGTGCTGTAAATTTGGACAGCCTTCTGTGTGGAGATACCCTGGTTCTTATATGTTAGGGAGCGAAAGTGCTTGGCCTTGAAGATAATTTTCTTCTTAGCAATTGCTGTCTGTTGGTTGAAGTTTAGCTTCGAATCTAAAGTTATGCCAAGGTATTTTGCAGATGGTATTGGTTGGACATTAACATTATCGATTTGTATTTGAGGTGATACTGCGGATATGTTGTGATTAAATATTACGAACTGGGATTTGATAGGATTGACTCTCAGTCTCCACTTTCTGAACCAGTTAATGATATGATTCGTCTGTTGCCGCAGTTGTTCTACTGTTCCTATGATTGACTTCCCATGTGCTATTGCTGTATAATCCGCGAATTGTAGTATGTATGAGTTAAGGTTCTCTGCAGCCTTGAGATCGGAGCAGTAAATATTGTACAATAGCGGCGATAGTGCAGAACCTTGCGGCACTCCTTGTTCTGGGTGGAATTTTTCCGATAGGTTATTGTTGATTTTTACGCAGAGGTTTCGGTGTTCTAGGAAGTCTTTGATCATCCATATTAGGTTATCGGACACTTCTAATTTTTTCATTTTATACGAAATCCCCCTATGCCAGACACTATCAAAAGCCTTTTTTATGTCTAAAAAGAGTGCTGCCGATTTGAAGTTTTTGAGCTTTTCTGTTTGTATATTTGATATTAGAGAAAACATAGGGTGCAAGGTTGAGCTGCCTGGTTTAAATCCGTATTGGTGTATTGGTATTTTGTTCTCTACTTCTAGTTGTATTTCATTTCGTATTAGTTTTTCGAATAATTTTCCTAGAACCGGTAGTAGGGTGATGGGACGATAATTCTTTGTATACAATAATGATCTGTAGTGGGTTTTGGAATATTGATGATGACGCCATCTTTCCAGTCATCTGGAAATATTTGTTTGCTAAGACAGAAACTGTAACAGTTTATTACATATTTGTGTGTCTCCCAGTTTAATTGTTTAAGTATGATCCAGGATACATTGTCCATGCCCGGTGCCGTGTTCTTTTGATTGTGTAGGGCCCTGAAATAATTTTCTTCTTCTATTGGTTTCACCCGTTTTGGTCTGTTTTCTTCTTTGAAGAATTCTGTGAACCATACGTTGACCGCTGCCTGGTTGTTGGCATCTAAATTTGGGTTTTGTTCTTCCACGTAATGTTGCTTGTAGTGTTGTAAAAAAACTGCTATTTTTCTGCGTCTGTGGAATATATTTTTCCGTTTTCTTCTATTTCTGGAATCACTGATTTGGTTCTGTATTTAGTTAGATGGTTTGTTTTTTGATAGAAATTTCTCCCTTGGGCTTCATTAATTTCTTGACATGTTTTTAGCCAGCTGTTTTGCCTAAATTGAAATATCATCCCTTAGATACTCTTGTTTAGTCTATTCAATATTATTTTTATGTGTTGATCTGGATTAGCACGATATTCTCGGAGCATATATCTTCCTTTTTTGTTTAATCAACCTGACCACATGCGGCGGCAGTGGAAAGGAATAGATCTGACGATTTACTTGTAGCGAGTTTTGTAGGATGGATTCCTAAAGTCTATGATTGAACAGCTTAATTTGCTTCATATTGATTGCCGTATTGCGGTATTCCGATAAGAATGAATCCATGTCTTTGTTGACCTTTTCTACATTACATTTATTAAAATTTATTCGGTTGCCTGTTTCGGAAGGTGTAATGCTCTTGTTGATTATTAACTTTATTGCTAGATGGTTCTCTGTTTACGTTGAGATCTCCAATGATCAATGTATATTTAGTCAGTGAATCTTTAAAGATTGATTCTTCTATTTTAGATGTTGGATGAATGTAGACCAAAAATATATGTAAATCCTCGTCCTGAAATGGTAGCGAGAAGTGGAGGCATTCGTTTAGTGGGAAGTGGGTTGTTTGTTTTTGGAGCATTAGCTTTTTTTATCTGGAGGTTTGGATGTACCTGTACTAGGCTCCCTCCCCTTGCATTGGTTGTTACGTGACCTTGCTGCAGTATCTGTTGCCAGTTCTTGTAGGTAGTGTTTGTATTCGGTTTGTTCTTTGTTTCTACCAACAGAATACAATTTGCATCTTCCCGCTCCACCAAGTTGTACATGAGTGTCGCTTATTGTTATAACTATTGATGTTGTTGTATACCTATAATGCTTATGTGATTATCCATTTGGTTAGATAGTCTGTGCTCCTTGGTTTGGTTGTGTAGGTGACGGCTTAGTCGGTGTTTCTATAGGTCGAACATTAAAATATACATTCGGTTGCCTGAGAAAACCACTGTCGTATCTATTCTATATGCATCTATGAATTTTTTTTTAAGTTTTTATAGGAGCTCCTCCCTATTGCTGTATTTTGGTTTGTTAATTTTTGATACATATGTTTCTATTATACTATCATGTATTGTAACCGGGGAGTGGGTCCTGGTATTTTCTGTTATGATTTTGTCCATCTCATAGCTTTTTTTGTTTAGGCTTCGCACTTTTATGTTGGGAACTCCTTCTATTGGTTTGGTTGGACGATTTGGACATTTATAGGACCAGGCCCGGTGTTCTTCTGAGCCGCATGATAAACATTTGATTGGCAGGTTTGATGTGCATTTGTCTGTATAATGGTTTTCCAGGCATTTTTCGCACTGCACTTCTTGGTTGCAGCTCTCTGTCGGATGGTTGAATTTGTTGCATTTACGACAAGCTTGGGGTGCTGAGGTTGGGGGAGAACTGGGAATGACGGCATAGTGTCTACTTTTATAGAAAAAAACCTCGTTCATTAGCTTCTTTATTTTCATTTATTTCGGTCTGTACTACAGAGAGGTGCATGTTTTTTAAGTGCTATAAAACTCCAAATTTTTGAAAAACCGCTAATAAAAACTATTTAATTTAGGATATGTTATACAAAAGTTTCTTAGAATTGATCAAGAAATCCAAAAACTATTTATAATTCCAAATAATTTTAGAACCAACACCTACTTCCCTATAAGTCTGTTTTTAAAAAATATTAAAATGTTTATTACATGCTACTATATGAAATCCTGCGTCGAGAGTGGACACTCGGTCCAGTGTGTCAGAATATGGAAGAATTCATAATTGACTCAAGAAAAAAGTAGCAAGCTGTATTTCAATAAACTTAAAATAAATATTGACAAAACAAAATTCTTGCTTTTTAAACAAAAAAACAAAATAGTGCGTGAAATGACAATATAAATAAATGATCTTATCTTGGAAAGGGTCGCAAGTGTAAGGTATTTGGGATTGATGGTGGATGATGGGCTGAATTGGAGGGAACATGTCACGAAGCTTACTGAAAAGATTCTCTCTATGATTCCTTATATTTAAGATTAGAAATTACATTACGTACAAAACTAAGAGACTGGTATACAATGCCTTTTTCTTGTCACACCTTCGGTACCTTATAACAGTATGGGGGATGTGTGGAAAGGGTGTGTTTGAGACTATGCAGATTGTACAAAACAAAATATTAAAAATATTATTTAATTTTGACAGGCTTACTCACACAGACACCTTATTTATTTATTTATTTATTTATTTATAACAGTACACTACAGAAGCAAAAAGTTCTAAATGGTACATATATAGTGTAAATTATGAACAATGAGTAAAAACACTAATATACAAATAAGTATAAAATAAAATACAAAATAGAATACAAAATAAATTATAAATTTCTGGTGACTGTAGGCTGTAGCACAATACACAGAAATAACAGGGAAACTGATTTATTCGCCTCAACATTTGGAATGACAATATTAATAATTATTATTTAACCATCCTTTTAAGATGCGTGAACTAAAATAAAAAATATTCATGTCGGAAAAAAAGCATTGTAATTGTGAACCATACGATTCACAAAAGCGCACAGACCATAGTTAGTTCTGCGAGTATGCTCAAAAAACAACTGAGTGTGCCGTGTACGTCTCAATATGGCCGCAAAAGTTTACAATTTTTTGATATGGCACTGAAAAAAAATTGAACTTAATATTACTTCGCAATTGATGGAGCCATTGATAAGCCCATGCAAAAACAATAGTAGTGCATTCCGGCGACGACAACTCAGGGTGCTGAAACCACACAGTAAAAGTCTGGTTTCATAAGTTATGTTAGCATAGGGAAAATGGAATTTATACAATAGATACTAAATGAATTTGTTCTGCACCCGCTCTGACCTGTCGATGTGACACTGATATTGTGCGGAGACCAAATCACGGAGCAATACTCAAGAACACTTCGAACTAGGCAGGTATACAAACAGTTGATTACTCTTGTGTCATTAATGTGCCTTGTGGTTCTCTTGATGAATCCAAGCATTTTAAATGACTTTAAAATGATATTATCAATGTGCAAGTTAAAGGAGAGATCCTTATCAAAAAGTATACCTATAGATCATTAAGAGAAGTCACATTTTCGATATTGGTGTGGAGTTTATATTATAAACAACTTTAATCGGATTTTGACATTTATAAAAGCTGATAGCTTTACATTTAGAGACATTGATCTTTAGAAAGTTTAATTCGCACCACTCAGTAAATCTGTTGAGATCAGATTGCAGATTATTACACTTGGGATCAGCAACTTCAAAGAACTTAAGGTCAACTGCATAAAGGAGAACATTAGATGTGTTGAAACAAGATATCACGTCATTAACAAAGAGCAAAAATAGCACAGGTCCAATGTGGGAACCTTGAGGAACACCCGAGGATAAAGTTATTTCACGCGAGACGGAACCGCACACTGACACACGCTGGCGACGATTATATAGGTAGGATTCAATCCATTTTAGGTAAGACCTGGACAAACCGAGCTCAGAAAGTTTGCGTAACAACAGAGGGTGACACACACGGTGTCGAAAGGCTTTTGACAAATCGGTGTAGACAGAATCGACCTGTTGGCCTGACTCAATTGAAGACACCAAGAAGTTCTGATACACTGCCAGATTTGTCGCAGCAGATCGACCCCTGAAGAAACCGTGCTGTTCGGGTATAATGTAGTCTTTGAAAGTGTCAAATATTTCATCTGTAATCATAGCTTCGAAAAGCTTTGGAATGGCAGAAAGTAGTGATATACCACGATAGTTTGTGATATCCGTCTTATCGCCAGATTTAAAAACAGGAATAAGGCTTAAATACTTCCATACCAATGGAAAAACACCAGTGTTCAAAGATTTTTGAAAGAGTGTCTTTAACGGTCTGACAAGAGATGTACAGCAGTTCTTTAATAGCACAGTAGGAACCCCGTCTGGTCACTACCACCGTAAAGACAAGGCCGTGAAACGCTCGATTTTATGAACCGATGAGTCATCGCTTGTAGACCGGATTTTAGACTCGGTACAGTGCACGCTTTTCGTTTGTGAATTTACTACCTATAATTTCTCGGCTATAATATTGTAAAGTACAGATATTTTTTGGTGTTTATAGTGTTCTTGTATTTAGGTACGGTGCTTCTATCGTTTACTTACTCAGGACACGTAGAATTTCGCAAAACATCCAGGCAGTGAACGTCTAGGTTATGTTATTTTGATAAAACTTTTAACTTTTATTTTAGTAAAAAATCATGCCGTATCGTTGTTGTGTTCCAAACTGTAGGGGAAATTATGATATAAATGGGCCAAAAGTGGCAGTTTTTGGATTTCCTCAAGACCCCGAACTGCGGAAACAATGGATATGGGCAATTAAAAGGGAAGATTTTGTTCCTACAAAAGCAAGCAAGGTAGGTTTGTGGCAATGGATATTTTAATAGCTTGTAATTACCAAAAATAAAATTATTTTTAGGTGTGTGAATTACACTTTCAACCCAGCTTCATTGAAAGAAAAACAACCTTCCAGATTGAGGCAACTGGTGAAGTTATCGAGGCAGCACTAAAATATCCACGATTAGTTAAAGGTAAGAGGGATATTAGAAAATATGATGCTCGATATGATGTGGGTAAAATATTTTATGCTTGTTGTTGGTCAAATAATTGGTACTGATTTTTTTTTAAATGATTCTTATTTGTTTTAGGAACTGTCCCAACCCAGATGCCTGGATGTCCATCATATTTGTCGAAAGATGATATCCCTGTGCGAATCTCTCCAGAGTCTAAACGCCTTCGAATAGAATGTCGAGATGTAGAGAAAGCTGTTACAGAAAGTATAAAAGCATCAGCAATTTATAATGGGTTAATAACTTTCTCTAACTTGGTGGAAGCTTTTGACAAATTGACAGAACCAGGCTGTGGATGGGTGAAGGGAAAAGGCACACAAAATATTTGTTTTTTCTATATAAATGAATCACAGAATGACCTTGCCCCAAAATTGTCAGTGTTTTTAAACGACGAACTTAATGTCAAAGTGTTTTTTGCTAATACTGAGGTCAAAAAAATTCTGTGTAGTGACAAAAGTGTTCTAAAATTTCCCCTAAGAGTGACTGACATTAATACTTTAAAAACTGTGTTATCGGAATTAAAAGTGTCTTTATTAGATGATTTACAGGAGAAAAGTTCAGATAAAGAAACACAAAAATTTAACTTCATTTTGGAACTTTTACAGTCCATGTCTGATGAGTTTTTGGAAGAAAAAAAAGGAGTTTTACAGTTTATACAAGAACAGCTTAAGTTAGTAACAGTGAGTAATAATACCTGCCTGAGATATTCTTGCGAGTTGTCACTGTTTGCTTGCTTATTACACTCCATCTCTCCTCACGCGTATAAATTTTTAAGAAGTGCAAATAGACTTATACTTCCATCTCCACGTACCCTTAAGACAATCTGTGCAAGCTTCAACACAGATCCCCGTTTGGAGCAAACAGATGAAAACTTTTTGAAATATGCTTCCAATAAGTTTAAGTTGTTGGAGGATTCTGACAAAACAATTGTTTTGATGATGGACGAGATTCACCTTAGAGCTAACATAGATTACAAGGGGGGTAACATTGTGGGTAGTGCCTACAATAGCGCAGCTGAACGTGCCACCAGTGCTCACACCTTTATGATTAGCAGCTTGTTGTCGCCATATCAAGATGTAGTCCATGTTCTTCCAGTAAGTAAAATGACTGGTAACGAGTTGAATAAAATAGTTATAAAAGTGATAGTAGGCTTAGAAAAGATTGGGTTTGAGGTAATTGCTGTAATATCTGATAACAATGCCTTAAACAGGAAAGCAATGTCTTTTCTTATGAAAGAACCTCAAGTTGTAGATACTTACCCTCATCCATGTGATCCTAGTAGACCTTTATTTTTTATTATCGATCCAGTTCACATAATAAAAAATATTAGGAATAATTGGATAAATCAAAAACCAGACCAGGCATTTAACTTTCCCGACTTTGAAATGGATGACTGTATGAGAATAGTCTCTTTTAATGCCTTAAAAGAACTTCATATGAAAGAAAAAGGTCAGTTACTAAAATATGGATATACCCTATCTTTAAAAGCTTTGTATCCATCATCAATAGAACGGCAGAATGTACCATTGACATTGCAAATTTTTAACCACAATACAATAGCTGCTTTAAAAGAGTTAGGTCCCAAAATATCCTTAACAAGTTATGAAGATAAATAAATGATAAGGCCGAAACTAATGAAAATTTTGAAAGTTTTACAATTCCATTACAATTAGAAAACTGTGGCCTCGTTCTTGATGATGACATCAATGCTATTAGTGAAAATGAATGGGCACCACTGGTCTATGTTGCTGGATATAGTGCGTACTCTGTCATAAAAAAACTTAACTGCGAATACTGCAAAACTTTTTTAACAGCTACTGAGACTGAACAATATTCAGATATTGATTTTAGCCTTATATCAGCAACATCTAGGGGAGGCCTTTGTTATCCTAGTGAAATAGTGGTTAAGATTGCGTCATTTGCCTACATAATAGCCCAAAAGGTAATAAATAAAGAGGAAGATTTTCTTCGCCAAAAAAATCAACATTTACTTTTGAAATCTTTAATGTATAATTGTTTAACAGAATGTAATGATTTATTTTTTGGTCACACAAATGTATGTCATGATGAAGATTATTTGATTAAATTGCTGCTTAATCCAATGGCTAACATCTTACTTAAAAATTATGTAAAAAAGAGAAATGATACGTTAACTACAAGAAGCATGCCAGATCTGAAACGGTCAAAGAAACATTAATTTGTGCACCTATACATTTCTAATATTAATCTAAATATTATAGAGAATTTTATTCCCAACCAATTTAGGTACTATTTTCCGTTTCGTCGCGAAATCAACAGGAATCGAGCTACACGTGAAAAGCATTTTCAACCCCTTCGAAAATAGTCAAATGAAGCAATAGCTCAATAAATAATAAAAATATTAAAAATAATTAAAAGAACAATATTATAAAAAATTTTATTTCCAACCAATTTACCTACTATATTCACTTTTCATTGCGAAATCTACAGGAATCGAGCTGCACGTGAAAATCATTTTTAGCCCCTTCGAAAGTAGTCGAATTAAGTAAAATCTCGATGAATAATAAAAATATCGAAAAATCTTAGAAGGACAATATAATGAACAATTTTATTTCCAACCATATTACTCGCTTCATTTCTCGTCGCGAAATCAACAGGAACTGAGCTACAGGTGAAAAGCATTTTCAACCCCTCCGATAAGGGTCAAATCAAGTAATAAATGCATGCCGATCTAACAGTGTTTAAGAATCTGGGGGTTATGACAGTACATGCCATGTGCCATGTACATTTTGAGCTTAAATCAAATCAAATCAAATCAAATCAAAAAATACTTTATTGTCATGAAACTGGAATTTCGGTGACAAAGCATGCTATTCTAATTTCTAATATAAGACATAGAACACAATATGATGTAAATTACACTACAGACTAAAACAACAATAAACTAAAGTACAATAATTAGGTAAAAACAGTAGGTATGTGGTCAGTATATAAAAAATTAAGTATATAAAAAATTAAGTGCCAATAGCCCACAAAGTGAGACAATACAAAAGTTACAGTGGCGGGTCGTCATAAAATTCACGCATATCGTAGTAAGCCTTATCCAAGAGGATTTTTTTTTAAGGTTTTCTTGAACAACTTCAAAGATCCTAACAGTTTTATCCTGTCGGGCAAGATATTAAAAATTTGTTTGCCCTTATAAAAGATTGATCTTCTTATTAATTCAGATTTTGGTATAGGCAGGGGTACATGCAAGGTCTGACGGGTCGTGCGCTCCGATTCACCACGAGCGTTATGGTAATTTTTAAAAATTAATGTTGTAATTTCAAGGATGAACAAGGATGTCATAGTTAAAATTTGAAGAGCCCGAAAGTGCGGTCTGCAAGATTCCCTTTGATGGACATTTGCGATGAAGCGAATCGCCTTCTTTTGCAACACAATTATCAGACTCAGCAAGCACTTGGTAGACGCGCCCCAGAATGCAATACCATACCTAAGACGAGATTCAAATAATGCAAAATAGACTGTACGAGCGATTGTTGTTCCAAGTTCCGCTCTCACGGTACGAATGGCAAAACACGCAGATGACAATCTTTTACTCAGGCTCAATATATGACTTTCGAACTTAAGCTCGCCATCGATGACAACTCCCAGAAACTTTGTTGAGGTATTTTCCTGTAGAGGCTCAGTGGCCAAATTCAACCCCTGCATATCACATTTAAAGCCTATAATATTTGTTTTTGCAATATTGAAGGTAAGCAGATTGGCATCACACCATTTTTTAATTTCCATAAGGTCCTGAGATATTTGTTGCCTCAAGCTTTGGACCTCCCTGCTGTGCCATAGGACAGAGGTATCATCAGCAAACAAGGTGAACGTTCCAGAAATATTCAAGCGCACTATGTCATTTACATAAATCAGAAATAACAAGGGTCCCAGGACCGACCCCTGAGGAACTCCACACCCAACCTGCAACATCAATGACCTTGCGCCACCACTACGAACCACCTGAGTACGGCCCTCAAGGTATGAACAAAACCAATCAATAGATGAGCCCCTAAAACCATATCGATGAAGCTTCTGCAACAGTATTCCGTGATCCACGCAGTCAAATGCCTTCGACAAATCACAGAATACCGCCGCAGTGGCCCCACCATCATTCAATCCAAGATACACTCTCTCCAAGAAACTGAAGATGGCGTCATGAGTACCCTTAGACTTCTGAAAACCAAACTGATCACCCGTTATTATATCATGTGCCAATAAGTAATTCCACACTCTTTTCTTGACAATTTTTTCGATAACCTTAGAGAGACTAGGTAACAAGGAGATAGGTCTGAAGCTAGACGGTTCGTTCAGATCACCTCCTTTATGCAGAGGAATCACAACTGATGACTTTAAACAAGAGGGGAAAACCCCCTTAGACCAACTATCATTAATGGCCTCAGACAGAGCATGCAGTGCATTAAAGGGTAACTTACTTAATACCTCGGATGAAATGTCGTCATTTCCAGAGGATTTTTTATTTTTTATTTCAAGAATGGCATCTTTTATTTCCTGAGGATTTGTAGGGAAAAAGTAGAAGGAACCAGGCACATTTACATCCCTCAAGTAATCAAGTGGGTCAGTAGAAGGCACAATCTTACCAGTCAGCCTGCCTGCAATGCTACAAAAGTACTCATTAAAAGTATCCGGATCCACATCGATATCATCATCAGCATCACCGGATTTGTTACGAAATTCGTTAACCATTGCCCAACTATCCCTCTGGATGTTTGCAGAATGTGCAAGTTTCCTTTCATAATACAAATTTTTTGCAGCATTTAGAAGCCTACGATAAATATTACGGTACCTATTGCAATATGCAATGAACCCTGGATCCTTACAAAACCTTCTGATGTAGTTCAAGGACCGTAAATTCGCTCCCGAGACTCTTAGACCCTCAGTGAGCCATGCATTGCGTTTTTTAGACCTAATTTTAATCCACTTCAGAGGAAATGCTCTATTAAACTGTGTTAGCAAAACCGAATGAAACAAAGCAATAGGTTCATCCGACATGTGTACAGAACCCCAGTTTACTTTCTGACACAAGCATTGAAAGTTGAGAAAAGCAGCTTTATTAAATATACGTCCATGCCTGCGCTTCCTGCTTGACTTGGGACGATCAAAACTTAAACTACAACTAACAGCCTCATGATCAGATATTCCCGAGTTCAACACCGAACAACAGGAAACATCACAGTTTGAACATATATAGTCAATAGTTGTAGCGGCTGAAACACAAAAACGGGTGGGAGACTGCACATGCATCTGCAAGCCATAAGCTGTCAATAGATTTCCAAGCTGAACAGTGCTTGCTGAATCCTTATTGCCATAGTCAATATTCATGTCCCCCGCCAACACCAATTTAGAATTTGTGGGAATATTGCTCAACAGAGAATCAAGTTTATTTAAAAATTCATACACATTACCTGCAGGTGAACGATATACACATAGAATATAAATATTATATTGTTTACAAAAGCACACTGAAAATTCAAAAGTTTTTTCTGTGAGAAAACTATTATATTTATCAATTTTTTGAAAGCTACAGCTTCCCCTAGACAAAATAAGAGTACCACCATGAATGGAGTCTTCTCTACAAAATAAGGAAACGGGTTTATAATCCGGTACCAGAAAACATTCATCTGGCTTAAGCCAGTGCTCGGTAATTAAAACTAAGTCAGGAAAATTATTCGCCTCTAACAGGATATATAATTCATCACACTTATTTCGCAGCGATTGAATATTCTGTAGAAATATGGTTAAGCGTGCACCCTCCCTTGCCAAATTTGACTCAGGGGATGAAATTATAAAAAAGAAGAATCACTACATATACCTGAACCCACATCACTCTCCAGACCCGCCATGTTGCTATCCTGAACATCCTGCGAAGTAGGCGCCACAATAAAACTGCTCTCCGGGAGCAAGGCTGAGCCGCCCTCATCAGAATGCACAGGACCATCAGAATGATTCGGTGATTTTAGAAGAATATTACTTTTAGTTTTATTGTGCTTTATATAGTGCGCAACACGTTCACATAGTTTCATTTTGGTATAAGAGTATGATCTATTTTGTTTTAAATTACACAATGTCGTCATAGAAACATTATTTTGAGATGCATAGAGATATGTATACCCAAGAACCCTGTAGTAGGCTTGTGGTAACTCAGTGATATCACATTTTAGACATAAAAGAACATTAGTGTACCTACCAACTGCAAGAAGAGACTTCAGGTGCCCTAATTTAATACTAGTATATAGGTTAAGATTCACACATATTATTATAAAGTCATTAGATGTTAAGTTTTTACACCGCTCAAATATGCCTTTCGAAAGTTCAGACAAGTCAGCACCCGGTCTAACCCAGCCCTCAATGTCAAAGACATCCATTGCAAAGTGATCACGCAGTAATACAGAAAAATTCGTTGCAGAGCTATCACCATAAATTAGTATTTTAGGTTTTTCATTATTTTTATTATTATTATTTACCCCAAGGCAGATATCAGACCGCTTTATCTCAACGTTGCTTTTATTTACAGAACTTAATATTTTCACTTCATCATGGCCATCTAATTTATTTTTAAATTTATTTAACATTACATTTAATGAGGCGATTTCACTAATATAGGATAGATTTTCGGCTTCGAGAACTTTTATGGAAGTATCTTGCTTTAACCTTACTATTTCCCTTGCATATGCTTCACTCTCATTTTCCAGAGTTCTAATGGATCCTAACATGTTTCTGTTCATTTCTGCAAGTTCCGTTAGGTCATTCTTATTTTTTTGGAGTTCTAAAGTAATGCTGTTCTTTTCCTGAGTAATCGAAATGTTGTTATTTTCCAATTCCCCTATTTGCTTTTTAAGTTTATTCACTTTATCCCTTAGTTCATTTATTTTCTCAATACCTTTTTTTTCTTCTTCAAACACCTCATCTTCAAAGTCTTTGGTCCTTCGTTGCAATCTTTTAATAAATAAGTTCTTTTCTTTAACTTCGTTTGTTAGTTGGGAAATTTTTTGCTGCAATTCATCTTTATTTGTTAGATTTTTTTCTTCTAGTTCTTCAATAGCCAGATCTCTCTGTTGTATATTAATCTTGTATTGATCTATTAATTTAAGCAATTTATCTTCATTTCGCTTAGCATCTAACTCCTTGTTTTCACATTCTAAAGAGCAATATATTATGTTATTGTTTATTATTTTGATTGACTTACACCTCTCCATACAGCTTGGGTCAGAAAGTAACTATAACATATAAGAACTCCGAACTTTAAATACTTACCCCATAGGCTGGCTGACTGAAAAGTCACCACATAATATGTGTGTTAAGCTGTTTAACAATATACCTACCAAAAGAAATAAAATGTATTGCGTCCGAAAAAAAAAATGAAAGTACAGATTAGGAAATTAATAATAAATTTAGGGTCATATTGCTTACGTGATTTTAGTCCAGATTTATAGAAATATTGTGATTTTTGTATGATGATTTGAAATAAAGAGTTTATTTATTTATTTATTTATTTACAATGTGTAAATATTTTTTTTCAAACAATGTGAAATGTGATTGAAATAATTACTGCGATTGATTTATTTTCATATTCTTCCCTAGTGTATTTTGTGAAATAATTCGTTTTTTTTTTTATATAAAAATAGTTATAAAATAAAACCATAATGCAGTTAAAGTATTCTTTCTTTCCATGCTTCCCTTTGAATTCATTCTTCAATCTCCTATCTAAGCAAATTAAAATAACACAATACAAGCGCTTTGATATCCATATAAAAATAATACCTATTTAGATAAAAACACACTTGTTAGTACTAAAATACTTTTTTGGTATGGATTTATACTTTCCATAAGTAAAATTTATCATAGTAAATCAAAATATTAAAAAATAAATCTTTATTGCAATATATTTCATCAGGAGATCGGCCGCCACTGGTCTACTCGTGATGACTCATACTTTCTCGTTTCACGGCCTTGTCTTTACGGTGGTAGTGGTCTGGTCCAGCCCCCTTAGAGACGTCGAGATCCATAATCTTTTCAGTCAGTTGGCCCCTAGTAAATAAGTGTGATGACAAATTTGTGGCAAACCTAACAGGTTGAATGCGTGTGAGGTCACCTTATACAGTACATTGCAAATAGCTAGATTACACGAAACTTTGGAGTTTGAGCAATGCAAATTAATGCATAAAATAATGTATATGGGCAACAAAAGACAAATTCTCAATTCTCAGTCACAAACGAAATACATAATTTCCCAACAAGAACACAAAACAATATCTATCACATACAAAACAGAACATGTTTAGGTACTAACAATCCTTTTTTTTTAAGCTGTCATAGGTATGTATTTAATCATCTTCCAATAGAAATTAAAGAAATTGTGATATATACATTGTTTATTAGGAAACTAAAAACATATTGTAACATTGTGTATAAGCTGATTAAAATTTAAGACTTATAATGCAATATTCTAGTGTAAAAATATGCTTCTATGCTGTGTATAAAATTGTATTCTCGAGGCCAGTGCTCAAGGCAGTGATTAAAGTACATTTTGTTTTACTTTTGTAGTTGTTTATTTTACAAGTAATATATTTATTTTTTCAAAACAAAAAGAAGTAAAAACTATAGGTACTTTTATTTTTAAGCAAAATGTAAAATTAAAATTATTATGGTTTCAATGTATACTCATTATTACTCATGCGGCACTATTGGCCTCCATGAGCTAGTACCAAATTTTAAAAACAGAAAGGAAAATTAAAAGAAGCTTTGAGTAAAATAAGAAAATTACAGAAAGAGACCTTAACGGAAAAGAAACTGTTTACCCACTAAATTTCAAAAATATAGATTGTCTTAAATAAATATACTGGGTGTCAACGGAATCATTGTAGATACATAGCAGCATGGCGCCATGTTAAAATTTTTTTTGGTTTTCAAGGTTTCACGTTACACAGTTTTCAGGTTTACCCTGGTAAAGACTGAAATGATCTCTATTTCGTTTTTAGGTAAAAATTAAGATCCTGCACAAAAATTTGAATAAAATAGTGTTGATTTCATTAACAAGGGATATAAATAAAATAAAAGAAATAACAAGCAATTTATTCAGGTACCTAATATTTTATTCAAGGAAGCAAAACTTAAACAGTCTCAACCATTTATTTATTCTCCTCTTATAAAAAATATTGCCACAAAATAAAACCCATTATGAACTATGATTAATGACAATACCTAAATTACAAGCCATATTCAATACTTTGTAGATATTTAGATATGCCTACCTAATTAAACATACTTAATAAAAGAATAGGAAATAAAATGTTGCAATAGATCAAGTGCCGTACCATATGGCAGTTCATGGCACATATTGACTGAGCAAAATGCATGTGTTACAACGGCATTACATAGAATAAAGGTCGACTTACAGAAACCAGTTGAAGAAAATAAACATATAAACAAATCACCTAGAAAATTTTAAGGTCTTAATTGGTCTGCATAAATCCACCTTTAAGTAGATTGGAGGTTTTTTCTCCAATATTGTATGTTAGTCTTAGTAAGACAGTGCTAAGTAAAGTGTTTGTAAATGCACTTTATAAAATGTATAAGTAATAGTTTATTTCTATGCCAAAATTACATGGGTACAATTTATACAGAGGTTAAGAAGTATTGTTTTACAATTATAAAATTGCAAATATGTGCTGGCTAGAGTGAATGGAATGTATTTTAAATACTTTTTACTTTAACATCACTTGCTGGAGATGTTTGATTTTCTTCTTCAAGTACTTTTTCCTCTACAGCTTTGCTTTTATTCTTATTCCATAAACACTCACAGCTAAACTTGCATTCCTCTTTTGTGTCACTGTCTTTAACTTGCTTATCTGCCCAGGGATTCCAGAATTTTAATAGAATTGGTTGAATATATCTGTGAAAGATGAAAAGTAGTAAGGGAATTACAAAACAGGGCACACAACCGGCCATGTCAAATCTAAAAAAAAAAGTGTAGGAGTTAGTATTAGTAAATCCTATACTATTTAATTATACTTTACTTCAAAAAATAATTATTTTTGATCTATCACAGAAAACTTGTTTGGTATGGATTCACTGACATTACGATTGTAACGTTTGTTTTTTTCTTACTCAGCTGATTTTGACGTCTCGATTACAAGTCATTCTCTTCTGGGCCTGGAACACGGTAATGAGGAAGTCGGAAGTCGGTCCTGTATATGGCCTGTATGGTGTCTTCTCTTTTATGGTTCCAATGGCCTCTTGACTTTCAGCATACAGCCATGCGGCTAATAAAGAAAATAAATATTATCCTAGGTTTTTCGCCCCTCTTATTTCTATGGTTTTTAGACGCAGCCCGTAGTTTAACACGTTGACTGCCACCATGGTATCAAAAAAACCGTTCGTTCTGGCCAAACTTTTTTTTTTGTTATTTTGGTATTAGATGACTATTTTGATAACAAAGCCGTTGTTTTTTTCGAGAAAAAATATGTGTTTTTTATATATCTTGATGGGAAGCAGCATGTGCTGCACTCGGCCCCATGGTATAAATTTTTTATTTTTAGCCACGTGAAGCCAAAGTGGTTACTCATTTCCTATAGCGTAACCTTGAGTTTTGAATGCAGCGAACATGTCCGAGGGGAAGGCAACACTGTTTAGACGACATATGATTTTCGTAAAACGTGTTAGAACCTATTATATTTTCTTTGCGTGTTAGAATAAAGGCGATTGCTGTAAGGGAGTATACGTGATTATTTATTTTGGTGTATTTCCTTCGGAAATGAGCTACGAAAAAGATCAACGGCATCTAGAGTCTTTATGGCAGGTAAATGATTTCACGCATATCCTTACAATATATGCTTTATAAGGTTATATTTTAGGATGTATTGTCTGACGAAGATGATGAAATGTTTGGAGAAGCAGGCTCGTCAGATGACTATGTTCCATCTAGTAGTGACGAATCATCAGATGATGAATTACCCCTGGCAAAACGTTTTAAATTGTCAAATATCGTAAAAAACATTCGCAGTTCGCAAAGTATCGATATTCCTAGCACTTCCACTGCCACCAATGATATGCATAAACAGGACCACACATCAGATATAATCGAAGCCGTTATACAGGAGTATGCAAGTAATAGCAGCGGTCATGGGGATAATGTTAGTGCAGAGGAAAACATCGAAGAAGGAAATCTAATGTGGAGTATTGTAACAGGTTTGAACCTAAGACAATTTACATTTAGCAATCCTAACTGCGGTATCAATTTACGACTGTATGGGGATTACTATAATAAAAGCCCGTTCGATTTTTATAAATTATTTTTGACAGGAGATATTCTTACTATGATGGTGACCGAAACTAACAGATATGCTGCTCAATGTAAGGAAAATGAGACCGCCCCTAAAGCCAGAATTCAGACTTGGTGTGATACGGATATAAATGAAATGCAAAAGTTTCTTGGTTTGCTCTTTTGGATGGGCCTATGCCAATATCCAAGTATTGAATCCTATTGGTCTCAAAGTATAATTTACGAAAATAAGATACGTTCTGTCATGTCGCGGAACCGATTTCAAATATTACTAAAAATGTGGCATTTTCATAATAATGAGGAAATAACAGGTCACAGATTGCAAAAAATTTTGCCATTGCTAGACAAACTTATTGAAAATTTCCAAGGCGCTCTCACACCGAAGGAAGCTGTCTGCATTGACGAAACACTTGTCCCGTTTAGAGGACGCTTGACCTTCAAACAATTTATTAAGAATAAAAGACACAAGTTTGGCATAAAACTTTATAAACTTTGTGTTGAAAAAGGATATACCTATAACTTGACGGTGTATTGTGGGCAGGACAAAGTCGAAGGTCAATCCTCCTCTCAAAATATAGTTCTCACTCTTGCAAAAGA
Organism: Polydrusus tereticollis; assembly: GCA_963920685.1. Lineage (NCBI taxonomy): Eukaryota > Metazoa > Arthropoda > Insecta > Coleoptera > Curculionidae > Polydrusus > Polydrusus tereticollis. Next base: position 25,744,157 of record OY987328.1, read on the forward strand.
TTTACTAAACGCAGGACGCACAATCTACACCGATAATTATTATACAAGCGTTTCATTAGCCCATGCTTTATTAGACAAACAGACTCACTTAGTAGGTACATTGAGGGCCAATCGAAAAATGAATCCAAAAGACGTTGTGCAGAAGGTACTAAAGAAGGGTCAGACAGTTGCTGCAGAAAGCAATACCGGCGTCGTAGTCCAGAAATGGAAAGATAAGCGCGATGTCCTAACTTTAAGCACTAAGCATACTTCTGATTTAGTAAAAATTTCATACGGTCGTAAAGAAACAGAAAAGCCACCTATGGTTGTAGACTACAATAATCATAAAGCTTTTATAGATTTATCTGATCAGTTAAAAGCATATGCTACTTCGTTACGAAGGGGTGTAAAGTGGTATCGAAAATTGGCAGTAGAACTTCTTGTTGGTACATCGTTAGTAAATGCATTCATTTTGCACCAAAATGTAACTAATAACAAGATGACAATAACAAAATTCAAAGAGCTTGTCGCCATGGAACTACTACAACTTGAAGACAGAAATTCTGGAATTGTTGTAGACGAAAGCCCGTCGGCTCAACATACTTTGGAGGATCTTGGTCGGAATGGTAGGCGGAGATGTGTTGTTTGTTACAAAAAACTTAGTGATGAACATGGACGAGAACACGCTCAAAAGAAAACACCATTTACAAAATTGAGATGCACTGAATGTAAAAAACATTACTGTTTGGAATGTTTTTTCAATGTGCATAGATGTACCAAGTAAATATTTGTTTCAACAATACGCGTTCTATTATTTGTTTATTTGTAAAATTTAATTCATCTTTTTTTTTAATATTACTTTAAAATTACTGTTTGAAATGTTTTTTCTATGTGCATAGATGTACCAAATAAATATTTGTTTCAACAATACGCGTTTTATTATTTATTTATTTGCATATTATAAGTAATCTTTAATTTAATATGGTGTCTGACATTTCAGCCATGTGAAGCCACTAGCGGTCTTCAATAGTACAGGCCAAATACAGTTTGTAACTCATACAGCCATATTATAACGCTTCCATATGAAATACACGGCGCTGAATAACCAACGTGGCTTCACGGCGCAAAAACAAATCGACTCGCAAGAGATGCCACCGTGGTTTCACACGGCCATATTGTTAAAAAGTTTGAGAAGCTACTTGTGCATCTCATGGCAGTCAACGTGTTAAGTAAATAATGTCTTTGGTACTAAGAATGGTAGGTACCCTATTTTCACATTTTTTTTATATTTGCAATTAAAGAAATGGTTTTCCGCTCGCGGATTTGTCGTTTAGAAAGTACGTGCTACATATTGCAAGAAATGTTTTTCATTTTACGCCATTTTTCGCATAAGCCGATAAACTGAAGTGGTATAATACCCTAAGAATAAATACGCATATATCTTTTTCACAAAAACATGTTTTGATATTTTTAACAAGGAAAATGATGCGCCACTGCTTTTTTAAGATAAATATCACAAAACAGATAAGAGGTTAGTTTTAAAATATTAATTTTATTTACGCCTCCTTATCTTATCACTAAGCATTAAATAAATGTCCCTTTTCGATTAAAAAAAAAATAAATGTCATCCGACAGAATTTGATAAAACTGTGTTATATTTGTCAAACAAAAAGAACGATAAAACTTAATATTTTGTAATATTGCCATTTTTTTATCCTAGTTTTTGCATGTACACCAACCCAATGCATCCGCATGTTGTACCATCAATGCCATGGCTCCACCACTAGTTAGCGTACCAATAGTTCCAAATAATAGCGTTCCAAGTCCAGTAGCACCCAATGATTGTAGAGTTGCAAAGAGGGATCCGGCCACAATCGTACCACCCATTGTGGATTGCCAAGCTGCAGCTATTGAGCCAGCACCAATGCCAGAGACGCCAAATCCAAGGAATGGTAAGGCTATTACTCCCAAAATTACTCCAACCGCAGAAGCACCGCCAATGTACATCCACATCTGTCGTCGAAATATATAAATATTAGTCTCCGTGATTTTTGGACGATGGCACACGTTGCACTTGTCCATGTCAGAACTCTGCTCCATGTTTGAGAAAGCGGGTAGGGCCAATAATAAAGTAACAAATAAAAGTATGGACATCATTGACATCACAGTCTAAAGCAAGGAAGACTAGTAACTAACACAAAACAGTCTAAAGCGAGTAAGAAGTAACTAACACAAAACAAATAACACAGAACTCAAATTCATAGTTTCGTTGCTCAAAGTCTGAAAGTCACAAAACAAATCTCAAAGACCTTAATCTTCGTTGTCTTGATGTCTTGTCTCTTGTCCTATCCTCTTTGCTTGCCTCACAGTAAATAAGAAAATAAGTATGTCATGTCTACAAAAATGCGGGAAACGCGGCTTGGCTTGACTGTCAAAGTCAAAAATTCCATGGTAGGCAATCTTAGAAACAGAAATACGCTAGATATCGCGACGCTGCCAGATTGTCGCGGGATTTGACGCAAGTTAAGTAAACCTGAGTTCGGTGATAGTTCGGTGCATAAGAAATTAAACTTTCGTTTGATAACGCTAGTTAACAAACTCCAGTTAATTTAAAAAACCGCGCATACGGCTGTTAGTTACTAAGGTCATAATCTTCTACCAATCCACTTTTTTACCTACTCACGTTTTAATTAAAGCTGACACCATGAACAGCAGTTCCTCAAATGTCTCTGTATCCATTCGCAAAAAGTTTTTAAAGTCAATAATTGATTCTAGTTCTTTAATAATATGTATACAGCAAAACTTTATCCCAATAAAGACTAATTGTCCTCTCTTTAAACTACCTTTTAACCCCGCGTCTTCTTTTCTTTTTTCGCGAATTATTTTCCAATAGCAGTCATCAGCGCAATATTTCGATTTTTTGAAATTTACTTAGAGGCATTCCGACCTTTTACGACTCAAGAGTCAAGACTACAAATACACTGCGAGATCGGGTGGTGTGGAGAACAACTTTCGCTTTCTTGTATGACCTGCAATTCCTGCAAATTGGACCCTCTGCAGATTGGTCGTATGTATAGGAGCTTTTACAAGTTCTCTGGTTTCATTTTCTACGGTCCCCTCCAAGGCTCCTTGCAGCTTACTCTTATCACAGAAAATATAGTCTATATTTTCTGTGCCCTCGTGAAACATATTCTTTAACCACTTGGGATCGATTCCGATCGAGCTTAAAGCTTTTTCTCATCCTCCCAGTCTGTGCCTCCCAGTTTCTCCAAAAGTGATTTTTAACTGAACCAGCTGCTTTTGTGCCAGGAGGTTAGAATTTTAATTTTGGGTATTCTTTTAGGGACAAAATTATATTAGTGTTTAGTCCTGATTCACTTAACTGATTTTTAAAATCTTATAGAATACGGCTCTTGACATCTGTTTTCGTCTTTGTTGGTGGGTCTGCCGACAGCGCCGACCCACGCCTACTCTGTGTTAAGTGTTCGTGGTTGCAAGCTTTTCTGAAAAGGAAGAAAACCTATTTTTGGCTTTGACAACATTTTCGACACTTCAATTCAATTTAACGGTTTTATTTTTTATTTGTTTAGAGAATTTGACTCTCACTGACGTTTCAAAAAATAACTTGGTTTTTGTTTTGCGTACTTAGGTTTTGTGTTGTTTTTTTTCTAAATTTTCATTATGTTGCCATCAATATACCTAAAACTTGCTTATAGAAATATGTTGATCGATACTGAAGATTGGTCGCGTACAAATGCCGATAACTTGAAGTTTTTCGACAAGCTTAAGATTGATTCGGATCCAGAGTACATTACCAAAGCCCTTCTTCTTATACACAGCCAATTCCCAGAAGTGTTGAAGAAAACAGGAGCGACAAACAAGTCAAATACAAAATCAGCGGATGCGCGAGGAAAAGCTAATGAGTTATTTAAGAAAAAGAAATGGATTGAGGCTTTAAAAAACTACTCGAAAAGTATTGCTCTTGCTGAGAATGGAAGCACAGAATTGGGCTTTGCGTATGCTAATAGGTCAGCTCTACTTTTGCATAGGGGGTTTTATAAGGAATGTTTAGAGGTAAGCTCTTGAGTATGCCATCATTTTTTAAAATTTATTGCAGTGTTTTATTAAAATTTCTTTATTCATGCTTAAGAAAATGGTTTTACATAGGTCAAATAAAGAATGCACTAGGTGTATAGAAAATTTAATTAAATAAATAGGCAAATGTTGACTGTCCTTAAAATAACAAATTTTAAGGTGGGCATACAGCAAATAAATAACTTAACATAAAAACAAAATAAAAATAACATTAAGAAATAAGGAATTTGTCCTGTTCATATGGACATCACATGAAAATAAAATGAGCAGAACCAATACCTACCTATACTTATATTTTTTATTAATTATTGTTTAATCAGCCCTAAAATATTTACAAACCTTATCAAATCGTTTATAGTGTCCAATCAAAACAACATTTCAAATTAAATAAGTATGGCAAAAATAGTCAAAGTACATCTGCCAAAAGATAAATGTTATACTTTGATGCACATGCTGGTAACGATTTTTACATATCTCTTATTTAATTTTTATGCTATGCTATTTTATCCTATGAACGTCTTATGGCAATGGGGGCTATTCCTATGCCCACAGAGTGTCCAAAGTGCAGCGAAGAGTGATCTGACTAATGGTTAGCTTGGGACACAAGGAGGACTGCAGGGGTGCTTTGAAGATTATTACTTTTCCTGCACTATACCTACATATTGGAGAGATCTTAAACCATTCTCAATACAAGGATCACTCTACAGCGTTGATCACTTCCAAAACCTCAGTTTAAATAATTTTAATATGAATTAGTTTATAACTCAATACATACTTACTATATTATAATATATATAGAGAATTATATCCAACCTGAGCCCACGATAGCAAACTGTACGTGCAATGTTGAGCCAGACAAACAAAGCTGAGCCGTATATGTGGCTCAAGTTTGTTTTTGCATGATAAAGGGGTCATGTGACAAGAAAAATCAATTTCAAGGCGGAGCCATGTTTACCCAATCCTGGTCTTTTATTTCACTCACCTGACATCTGTCACTAACAGCTATTCCCGCCAATTTTTCCTTTCAAAAGGTGGCTCAGGTTGGTATGAAATCTATTAATTTTAGTTCGGCAAAAGGCCTACCGTGGCTCTGTCGAACCAGTCGTATATACAAAATGTATATGTGTGAAGCTAAGTTCGTGCATTACAACCTGAGCCATTTAAATCTGGCAACAATGTGACTCTATTTATAGATATTTATTACGTTAATATTCCTTTAAGACTTTTAAGAGATTAATATGTGAACTATCGGCAATCAATTATGTCGCAAAGAACATTAAAGATTTTGTCTTTAAGTAAGATTGACGAATGTAAGAAAATTCATTTTTTTTGTAATGAACTATTGAGAAATACATTAACATTAACATTAACACGATGTGTTTTAAGTTAGGTACCTTCGGCTAAAAAACTTTAAAGTTACCCATTTTTCTAGAACTTTAGAGCTTTTTTAACAGGTAATCTTGGAAGATGGCAATGTTCAATCGAGGTGAATATATAAAAAAAATTACTTTTTAAAATATCCACTTTAATGATTATTCCTGACAAAACATACCCCTCTTTTAACCAAATAAAATATAATAGTAATGACGACATATCCTTAAAACAAATATATTTATTTTTTGTTTATATTATTTAAAAATATAAATTAGTACAAAGCACAACAAAATTTTAGAAACAATAAAAACCAAAACTTTTTCATAACACCCTTGCATTTTTTTAAATAAGTAAATCTAATTTTCTTCGATCCTTAGACAGTTTATTTAAAATTTCTTCACAGGAAACAGGAACATTCTTATGGATAAATAAACTTGCCAAACCATTAAGTCTTACTTGCCCGGTGGAATTTCTTAAGTACGATTTTAGGTACTTTAGAGTTGAAAATGATCTTTCAGATGTACTGGTGGTGACGGGAAGGGTGACACAAATTTGCAAAAGTTTTTTTTATATTGGAAAATATCATACCATTACATTGAAGATATAGTTTAAACATATCGGAGGGTATTCCTTTGGCATCTGTAAATTTGCCGTTGCATAATTTGAATTCGAATATTAGAATGTTTTCATTATCAAAATTTTCAAAAAATGAATAATTTGCATAAAAAGAATGAAGGCTAAGGAAGCTTCTTTGTATCGCACTGGAAATGAAAGTTTTTTTTGGGGGGCAATGGTCCCCTTGCCCCCGCCCTCCCCCCCCCCCCCGGGTGTGCCACTGACTGGACATCCTATACAACTCAAAATATGGTTACTTGCAATCATTTTAAATTTGTCCTACTTATTTTCTGCATTAACAATAAAGAACCAATATAAATAACGTTAATGTCTGGACATTGTGGTGGTATTTTAATTACTTTTGAAAATGGCACTGCTGGCAATTTTTTTTGTATTTTATGTTTGGAATTATTGTTCTGACAAAATTTAAATGACCTTCGAGTTCATGGACAATTAATGGACAGAAACACCCGACCTGGTTCAGTAATTTTTTTATTTAATTACTAATTGAGTTTTCTCCATACTCTCTGTTACCCATCTAGGAACAAACCTGACCAAAAAATGTTGAATTTAATATTTTAAAGTCTAATTCAAAAAATTACTGGCAATAGTGAAACATGGAGAAGACACGAATATATTATGGTTTGGATGTTTATATCCACTGAAGATCCAAGAAGCTTACATTTAATAGAAGCCATCATAATACATCTAAATATTTAGACATATTGAAGCGAAATTTGAGACAGTGTGAAAAAACTTAAAATCCTTAATAATTATCTGTAGTAATATATTAAGGGATAGGGAAATTATCGAAAATCATTCCGAAGATTTTTTGCCGTGGAAATCGCTCAAGGGCTTGCCCGAGAGCGATTTCCTAATGGCAAAAAATCTGAGAATGATTTTCCGATTATTTCCCAATCCCGAAATGTATTTTGAAGATTATTTACCAAATAAAAAACTAACGATTTCTGACGGGTGAGATTTTCACTTTTGACAAGGGTGATTTTCACCGGAGAGCGGGAGATTATCGCTGGATTTCTGACGGGTGAGATTTTCACTTTTGACAAGGGTGATTTTCACCGGAGAGCGGGAGATTATCGCTGAATAATCAGGTGAAAATCAACCCGCTTTTATAATGGATGAGGTAAATAATCATTTAAATTGTATCAGAAAAATTATCTTAAACATAAAACACAAGAATATAAAAACTGGCAACTTTACCATTTTCAAAAGTAATTAAAGCACTACCAGAAAGGCCAGACATTAATGTTATTAAGAATTTATGGAACCAGTTAAAAATTATAATAAGAAAATAGAAAATTTTGAATAAAAATCACTTGAAGCCTGGACTGCAAGAAAAATTCTCACAAAATATCGCCAGAAACTTTTAAAAATTAGCGATTCCGTTGCTTAATCAATTAGACGATCCCATAACAAACAAAGCTGTTCCAAAAAATTATTGGCAAAACTAAGGAACCGAAAAAAGTGAAAATATAAAGGTGCGTAAGATTTTATTTTTCTGATAAAATTTTTGAAATGCTATAATCGTTTTTTGTTATCTATTTACCAGATATGAAGTAAAAAAAATTGAAAATAGGTTTTTTAGTATACATATAGGATATTTCTAGTTCACTCCTTAAATTAGTGTGTTAATAAGTCACTAAAAAAATATAAACTAGTATGCGAGTGGCGTTCAACGTACTAATATTATTTGATTGAAACAGTAAAAATACTAAATGGGAAGTTAATTTAAAAATACTAAAGATGCTTTTTAACTATATTACATAAATAGTCGATTATCGCATAAAAATTATAAGAGAGCTCATGATTTACTTAATTTTCTTTAGTTGCCAAATTACTGTGTAATGAAATTATTCAAAAAATTGTCACAATTTGAAAAATTACGTGCCTGGCACGCGGTGTCTTTTAAAAATCTTTCCGTGAGTACTTCAGTACATATTTTGTTTTATTTTTGGGCGAAAGCATTTCAAAGTATTCTTATGTCCATTTACTGATTTATTTACTTTCGACTTTTTTGAATAACTCTGTATACCTCCAGATATTGACATAAATTACTTTGCTACCTACTTAAGTACGTGACAGAAGGAGAAATTAATATTCGCCGCTACAAAGGATATTGTTTATGGGGGCCTAACATAAATAAAATTATAATTTCCCGGTGAAACTGTTGACTTTTTAGTATTTATAATTACAGGAGCTCCAGTAAAAACAGACACTGTTGTGGACATTTCCCAATGGGAAAAAGAGGACGGGGAGTTCCTGTGTTACTTTCTCAAGATATGAGAGAACAATTTGACTTTTTAATTAATGTAAGGGGCAATTTCATCCAAAATACTGTTGGTAAAAATTTTCTAGATGGAACCAAACCACAAAAGTGGTATTCAAAATCCAAAATCTATAAGCGCTACTAGATTGCGAAAACATTTAGCAACTGTAACTCAGTTACTCCAATTTTCAGATGGCGATTTAGCGATTTAGATAAATTCATGGGACATAGGTACCCTTCAAGCGCATTGCAAATTTTACGGACTCTCTGACAGTACTTATCAGACCGCAAAAATATCGAAATTGTTGCTTCTTGCTACTGAAGGAGGGTTAGAAAATATAAAGGTTTAGACTTAAACAATATAAACATTGATTTAAATCCTATTTCTGGAGTCTGCGACGTAGAGGACATAATTACAGAACCTGATGATTTGGCAAATACTACAAAAGATAATTTGTCAGAAAATTTAAATCAGGATACCAATCAAAAGAATAAAAAGTGCGCTTCTGTTAAGCAGACATGGTCCTTGGATCATTGCAAACTATTTTGCTGCTCACAAAAAAAAAAGAAAGCTCCTAAACAAATTGAAGTTAACTTATTTCAAGACGAATATCCCGATTTATTTGTAGATAGAAAGTGGACATCCATAAAAACCGTTGTGTATAACTTTTATACCGGAAAACTTATTGTTCCGATCTAAATTTTTTTTCTGTTTAAAATTCTGATTATTTCAATTTAGAATAATCAAAATTTAATGTAATTTTTTGTAAGTAGTTGAGTTTTAATTTTTCCCAAAAACGATTTAAATGAAAGAAATAAGACACTTTCACTTTTTCTCCACTAATATATTAAGGCAAAGTAGTTAAGAAATATTAAGAATCTCTACATGTATCAGACGTAGTAAATGTCCATCCTCATGCAGGAGATATAGTACAGACGTCATGGAAGAATAGCAAAGGAAATTGGTGATCTTTATCTTAATATAGCTTAGGTCATATCGAGAAAACTCTTGTTAATTGAATTAAGGAAGAATAGGTAAAGGGGAAATTATTTTAATTTATAATCTTTTCTTTTTCCTTTTTTCTTACCTTTACAATCTAATATCACCTTCAAGTCAACTGCTATGCTCTCAATAAAATAAAATAATTTACCTATTCTTCACAATATATAATTTTTGAGGATGGACGTTACTACGTCCGAAACATGTAGATATTTTTAATATTAAACATAACAGGCCATATTAAAAAAAGAGTATCTAGAACTTAGTTTAAGTCCACTGCAAATATAACAAATAGTTACTATATGGTTTTTGATAGATTTATTTTAATGCTCGCAAGAGCTACTTTAGAAAAAACTGAATACTTTTTACTTTATTCAAAAGTTTTAAGAATGACTCTGAATATTTTCACTTTGCTTTCTTTAATTTATTTTTCATTCAGATAAGCATTTCTTATGCTGATATGCACCGTTAATATGTTTCTCGATTTAGCAACTTTCTGAACTTTATAAACTCGAAAAGTTGGGGTTGAGGTTCAGTTGGTGTTGGAAATAGGAGTTCAATTTAAACTAAAGGGAACACTCAGTTCCATTTATACAGTCGTTCATGTTGTTCATGTAAAGCTCATGTAAGGTTCGAAAACTTCCCGGGTAGTTCGAGATAACCAATTTTTATGCTCGAAGTTCGGAATATCTAGCCTCACAAACTTGATCATAACTTCAACCTCCCCAACTTTTCGAGTTTATAAATTCAGCTTAAGTCACAATTCTTTATGACATTGGCAATGACAATTTACACTTTAAGTTAGAGAGGCTGCTAAGTCAAGAAACATATCCACGGTGCATACCAGCATTAGCTGTTAAGAAAACTTAAGTTTTTTATTAATTTATTGTGTTTCGGAGTTTTCTAACTGTTTATCAGTACTTGAATAAAATAAGAAAATACCCGTTAGTCTCATTACCACAATATTTTTAATAAAAGGTTTACTGGCAACAATGTACGGCTCAGAGTTGCTAACTCAAATCTATAAAGTTGTGTATTTGGCTCAGATTCGATATAAATTTCTAAGTGGTTCAGGATAGTACAAAAATTATCCTTATATATAAAAATAAAAAAAAAAATAAAAAGGCATCAATATGATATATATATGTTAATAAAAACATACATTCTAACCTCTAAATGAAATATGTACCTTAAAACAAAATTTTTAAATATATTTTATCTGTGGCTCAGTATAGTACGATTTAACTAGTGGCTCGGATTTGATATAATGATCTATATATATATATACAATATAATATACAGGAGTACAAACTGGATATAGCAACAGTAACAATTGAAATCATTAACACATTAACAACAATTATTGCAAACTAAAACATTTGAGTACCTACTTAAGTAAGTAAGTAAGGAAGTAATCTTTATTCATCCCTCAAGCTATTACACAGTAAAAAACTTATCAGAGTTGTCAATATTAATGTATGCTATACCTACACTCTACACTCTACACTTAATTCTACAAACAGAAATTTAAACAGTACCCAAAAACTATACAGATTCTTTAATTTTATTTTTATTAAAGTTAAAACTAAAACTGAAGCCATGTTGACCTTCGCAGAGTTGTAAGAAGTTATTATACAATGCTATTCCCTAAAAACTGGGTGAATTCTGACTGACACCTAAATGAGAATAAGAAGAGGGTAGATGACCATGTGCTCATGTATTACAGTTATGAATCTCCAAGTTCTTAAGGAACTTCGCTTTCATTTTGGGTAACATATGGAATAATTGAAAATATATATACAGTGACAGGAGAGTTAATAAGTAAATAAAAGATAAGGTTGCAATATATCTACTACTTTCTTATTTCATTAAATCAATTACGTTTGAAAACGTTACAAAAAAAACCAGCGCCAAAATTCCTGTTCCCTAGTTAAGACCATACATAGACGCACTGTATACAGATATGATATTTTAAATGAAGCATCGTGTATATTTTTTGGCTATTTCACTCAATAGAAGTAATATATTTTTCCAATAATTGGGTAGGTGTGTTATAATTTAACTTTAGACTTGAATGAAATTAACAACAATAATATATAAGATAAAATACAGAAAAGTAAAGAAATATCTTTATATTATTATCCAGTGGACTTCTTTAAAAAATCATAGTTACCTATGCATTCTGCATAGCAATTTATGTAAACAAAATTTATAGCTTAAGATACATGGTATATACCAATACTGCTGGTTTTTAAATTTTTTCTACAGCGTGTTTGTGTAGACTTTGCAATATTCGACTAATTTATATCAGTGCTATTTTAATTTTTTTTTAACTGATCGGGTTTATCTTTTAAATACCTTAATTTTTATTGAACATGTCATTATCTAAATCCTCTACGAGCCCCAACAACTAAATTGGCCGACGGGCTGTTTATACAGGGTGTCCCGAAAATAAAGTACTATAATTACAGGGTTTATAAGCTACGCCCGAGGGGCCATCCGCTACTCGAAAATGTGTACCAGTAATGCAGTTTTCTCTAAATTTTGCGTAATGCGGAGTAATGCAGAGTAACGCCCATCAACGTTTTCTTAAATTTTTAAAATCTGTTTTTAATACCTATATTTTTTTAAAACGCGTACCTAAATACGTCATTATTTTTAGTATATTTTAATTATTTTAAAATATTTCCACCACCCATTCCACATTATGTGTTACGTTGTACGTTTACTTTAAATATTTACGACAACGTTAAAGCTTAATGTAAAAGAAAAATGCAAAAATATCAGCAAAAATATAATTTTTGTTAATTAACCCTCAAATTTACCTATCTGTGTAAAATCGTTGTCGTTGTCGTCGTCACTTTTTTTCGGTGTATAAAATATTTTTTTCAGTGTTCAGTGTTACAGTGTAGAGTGTACATCATTTTAGTTTGTCCCACTTTTAAGAGCCTGTAACTTTTTTGTTTTTTGAGTTAGCGCGTTCATTCCAAAAACAGGATGTAGAATTGTTAGCCGAGTTTTTATGGGTTTTGTCAAAATGACAGTAAGTGTCATATGTCACATTTAGATACAAAAATTATTTTTTTTAAATGGGACACTCTGTATATTAGAAGTGCATTAGATGGTCCCTTTTCTTCCCCTTTCAAATATATAATACACATATGCATTCTTCTCTTAATTACATCAAACATTGACAAAAATATATAAAAATAATATTGTTAAAAAGCATTAAGATGGCTATGCAACAGTTTTGTTGCTATGGATTTTGTCTTAATTTATATCTCAGTCTGTCATTTTAATTGTTATTACTCGTTCTGAATCTTGTAGCAAAGCCTTTTTGTAAAAATCACAATCAAACATGAGATAAGTAGGTATTATTTTTACATATTTTTGTCAATATTTGATGGAATTAAGAGAAGAATGTATTTGTGTCTTATATATTTGAAAGGGGAAGAAAAGGGACCATCTAATACGCTTCTAATATACAGGGTGTCCCATGTAAAAAAATATAATTTTTGCTATTAAATTTGACATGTGACACCTACTGTCATTTTTGACAAAACCCATAAAAACTTGGCTAACAATGCTACATCCTGTTTTTTGAATGAACGCGCTAACTCAAAAAACAAAAAAGTTACAGGCTCTTAAAAGTGGGACAAACTAAAAGGATAACACTGTACATGCTCTTCTCGCTATTTTTTTATCTTCCCCATAAAGTCGAGCATACAGTTGATTAAACTTAAAAGTTATTTTCTTCTAATAATAGTAATTAAGTAAAATTTTTACGGCGAATGCCAAAATAAACTTTAAACGAATATCCCTTGAACTTGAAAGAAAAAACAGCATTTCTTTTTGTCTTTTATTTAAAATTTTAAGATAGGTAGTAATATCCTTATTACATCTAGCATGTACTATTTACTTCATATTTTGGAAATATCCTTAATTATCACAAATGAACATAATTAATTCACATACAAATGGGGGGATCCATTTTAGGAAAGCTGCACAGAAGTTAAATAAAACATAAGTAACATAATAATAATAATAAGCCGCGAAGACGATGGCCAACGATTTTGCGACGTTAGCAAATTAGTCATCTTATTCATTTTAACCGAATTTTCTTATCCGCTTGTATTTCCTATCTATTTTAAGATGTTAAAAATTTTACTTACGTGTTGCAGTTAGAAGGTATTTTGATCCCCTGGGATACAAACATTGAAAAAGTTACTTTTGTCAGTCATAATCATAACGTATTTAGAGTAATGTGGGTTTAATGCAGGATAATTCGAGATACTGCGAAGTAATGCGGAGTAATGCAGTGTAATGCAGAGTAATGCAGAGTAATGCAGTGTAATGCAGCGTAATGCACAGTAATGCGGGCCAATTTGTACCAGTAATGCGACCAGTGGATGGCCCCTCGGCTACGCCCCAAAATAATTATATTTTTTTAATATTAAAAAATTAGCAAGCCCTAGAACTAAGTACTTCGTCCTACTTCGTTTGATTTATGAGTGACCCCATAAATCAAATCAAATTCTTTATTCATGCCACAAATTTTAAAAAATTTTACAATCGTCAATAAGTTTAAAATGTAATATACTAAAGTAACACCTAAGAAGAGTTTACAACACAAAATAAAATTGAGATATAATGGCAATTATACGTCATGCATTACTTAAACTATAACTATTCTCCCAAAGATGCGCCACAAGTATTTTCGGCGCCGTATATAGTGCGAAATAATAATAGGCATGTTTCACCAATATAATAATATTAAGCTAAAATAACCACCCTTCTCTCATAGTCGATCGTTGAGGTTTTTAAAAAAACACTACTTTTTAGTAGGGATGGGACCGAAGCCGAATATTTATTGGGCATTCGGCCACTTTTTGTTTATTCGGTATTCGGCCGAATATTTATTAGGCATTCGGCCACTTTTTGTTTGTTCGGTATTCGGCCACTTTTTGTTTATTCGGTATTCGGCCGAATGTTTGATTTAAGACCCCAAATATTCGTTTTTTTTAAGGTTGGGATAAAATGGGAAAGGCCGATTTTTATGATTTTTTATTTTCAAATGAAAATTCTAATACGTATTTATTAACATAGCTAAAAAAAAAACCTTTTAAAACTTAAAAAATAATTAATACTTAATAGTTATAATTGATAAGTGGTAGATTGTGGTGCAAAAGCACCAAGCTCTCATCAGCTCAGTCAGGTAATAAGCGACTCCTCTTGTTCTCATAAATATTTCCAGTTTCGGAGAACAAGCATTCACTGTAAACGGTACTTGCAGGAGCTGATAGGTAAACCATTGCGATCTGGCTCATTTTTGGAAATTTAAGAGGTTATTTTTTCCACCATCAAAACGGGCAGTGGTCTATGTGCAGTATTTCTTCTGACAAGTAAGCATCTAACTCAACTGCGACTCTGTTTTTTTTAGGGGGGTTGTAGACAGCATTAGTCAATGCTATTCCCAGAAAGTGGCGTTTAATTGATTAGTGTTTGTTTCAGACGATGTTTTTAAGTCTATGTTTATGCTGTCATCATCGCTGCTGCTGTCAGAACTCAAATCTCTTCGAAGCGATTCCACAAGAAATTTTTTGTCGTATATAAGGGACTTTTTCCAACTTAAAGAACTGCATGCGGTAACGGGGGTTTAATAAAGTGGCTAGGAAATAATTCTCATTTATTTCCATTTCCCTAAATCTGACTTTCAAGCCACTAATTGAAGAAAGTCGCATTTCACTAATATTTTGTGAGAAAAGATTTTCTCTGGCTAAGTATGTCAGCAGAGTGGTAGCATGTGGAATCACTTCCAAAATACTCGCAATAGAACTGCTTATTCTTTTGGTAACTTCTTCAAATGGTTTAAGCAGCATTAGACAGTCTTCTAGTAGTTGCCATTGAGTTGAAGACAAGTTTTGGAGTGTCACATCATTTTCAGAAATGTATAATGTAACCGGTCTTTTTTGTTCTAACAGTCTGGCGAGCATATAGAATGTGCTATTCCACCTTGTTTTGACATCTTGAATCAGCTGCAAAGGCAAGTCACGTTCTTGTTGACATAACTTTAATTTTTACTCACCGCTCTCAGAATGATGAAAATGGGTGATAATGCGCTTGGCAGCAGATATCATTGGGTCTAGTACATTTCGCCGCGGCCGTTTCGCCGCGAGGACCATTTCGCCGCCGCCCTTTCGCCGCGGCCCTTTCTAACCATAAACGGTGCCAGAAAGTGAAAAAAATTTTCGGACGGCGGAGCCCCTTTCACATCGGAACCGGAATGGGCTCGAGAAAAAAAATTGGACTTTTTTTTTGTAAAAAAAAATCGGGACCTGTCACGATTTTTTATCCGCGAATTGGAAATTCCCCGTCCATATTTTTTTTATGTTAAATGTTTCTAAGTAATAAATAAAAAAAAAAATATATGTAAATTTGTTTAAATTTCATAACTATCATTTTATTATTTGGCGGCGAAATGGTCCTCGCGGCGAAACGACCGCGGCGAAATGGACGCGGCGAAATGTCCCTTCCCCGATATCATTTCAGTGACGTTCTCCTGCACATTGATTGAATCATTAACCACCAACTGTAGCGTGTGGATAAAAGACGGAATGGGAGTATAATTGGATTCATTGAGCGCTTTAACTACATCGTCGTAGCTCCTTTTTTCTTTGCCCCCTCTTGAAATTAAAGCATTTCACAATGTGCACTGGGCTTTTTTTTATCGTCCTCTGTATCTGACTTTTTGGATTTATTCATTTTATTAATATAAATCTATTATAATCTACGTTCACATCAACCACCAACTCATCCCTTGGCAACAGCGTAACTTACACTAAATAGGCTTGCTCGGCGTGAACGTCGACACGTGCCATTACAGGTCGCAATCCGCAAAACTCAAATAAATCTTGGCGGCTACGCATTCAGATCAATCAAAACATTTAAAACTAGATTATTCGGTATGGCCGAATGTTCCGTTTCAATTTAGCCGAATGTTCCGTTTCAATTTGGCCGAATGTTCCG
Organism: Polydrusus tereticollis; assembly: GCA_963920685.1. NCBI lineage: Eukaryota > Metazoa > Arthropoda > Insecta > Coleoptera > Curculionidae > Polydrusus > Polydrusus tereticollis. The sequence continues at coordinate 25,760,533 of OY987328.1, forward strand.
TTTCAATTTGGCCGACTATCCGGTATTCGGCTATTCGTCACATCTCTACTTTTTAGTACTAATGTCTATATTTATTAGTGACAAACAGAAAGTACACCCCAAAAAATATTAATAGAATACGAAACAACAGTAACAAAACAAAAATAGTATCAAGTTACAAAACATTAAATCAAAATATTAAAAGAAATAAAATAGCGATTGTTTTGAAACAGATAATACATGATCATGATGTCTTACAAAAATTAAACTTCTCTAGCTGTACTTTTTGCAAATTCATTAACAAGATTTACCGTTTCAAGTTGCTTTAAAAAGTCAGACTATAGAAATAATAGCAAGATTTTCTAACCGGTCTTGGCCCATTTTAGATCGTAAATAATTTTTAATCAACTTTAATTTAGAGAATGACCTTTCGGCTGTAGCTACAGAAACTGGAATGGTTAATAATATGCGCAATGCAATCGTAATGTTTGGAAATAAGCGGGTTAGGTTATTTTGCAATGTGTGTTTCTACTACAGACACGGGATTGATTAACTTACAAAATAAAATACAATTTCTTTTTTTCGGCCCTGGGTGTTGAACGAGAAGGATCGTTTATATTTGGTGGCGGAAATTTTTTGAGATTTTTCATTATTTCTCATCGAAAGTGTTGGTAAGGAAGTTGGAAAGTCATCTGAGTAAGTTTCGTAGTTAATTGTTTTTGCTTGCTGCTTTTGCTTGGCTTCAGTTAACAGATTGATGGTTGGAGGTTAGGATAGGCTGCACGCATGGCGGAGCCACATGATCCAGGGGGAGGAGGTCCCCCAGTTAACCAAGATAGAATAGAACCCACATTTAAATCACTGCTTAATTCAAACACGCTTATTGTTTTTAATCAGCTGCATGCTCTTTCACCTTTAGATAATTCTAATATCGATACTGCTATAAAAGAGGTTTCAGATATTCTTAAAAGCGACAGGGCTTCATCTATCTCGACAGAATGGTTGAACGACTTGAAGGGTTTAGGTAGGCGATTGGTTGAGGCCAAGGGGAGAAAAGTAGACTACAACAAGGAAGATGGAAAACCATACCTGGTCAATGTAGAGTCCATTGCTCGCAACGTAGCAGGACTGCACTACTCGGACCTAAGCAAAATGCTTCACCAGCTAGGAATAAGGGGAGTTAAGGATGTCAAAAAGACAGGCTACAACAAAGTTGGAGTCTCATTTGAGACACACGAGGACGCAAACAAACTATTGTATAAAAATGAACTAAGAGAAAGAAATTTAAAAGCGTACATACCCCAGACGATGCTATCCACAAAGGGTATCATAAGAGATGTAGGATTTTCAATAGACCCGGAGGACATAATGGGTGATAGTGAAGGAAGAACGCGAATCACAGATGCTAAAAGAATCTCAAGAAGAGTAGGAAAGGGCTCTGAGGCACAGTGTGTACCAACCAGAACCTTCTTAATTACATTCGAAGGGAAACAGTTACCTAAGGAAGTTAGGTTATATAATGTCAACTATAAAGTTGATATATATATAAGAAGTGTTACGCAGTGTTTTAAATGCCTAAGGTATGGACATGCAAAGAAATTCTGCAGAGGAAAATTCAGATGCAGTAAATGTGGACAGGAGCACACAAGAGATGTATGTAATAGGACAGAATACCATGAGATGGAATGCTGCATATGCAGAGGAAATCATGAAGCTACTTCGAAGGATTGTCCAGAAATGACTCGACAGAAGTTAATAAATGAGACGATGGCAATGGAAAACATAACATTTTTTGAAGCTTGCCTACGCTTTCCGGCGACCTACCTCACAAGTAGGAACCCAATTAGGACCAACAGGAACATAGATTTCCCCACACTACTCTCGCCTCAAAGGAGGAACATACAAAAGGAGTTACAATCTGTTAGTCAAAAAGCAAGTAAATATGAGGCAGGCACGTCACATAGTCAGAGAAGCCAAATTAAAAGAATTGATATTCCCAGGACCCCACCGAAGAAGAGAATGCTCTCTCGCAGCCCAGTGACTGACGGGTATGACAAGGAGGCAAACAAAAGATGTCTATTTCCATCATCAAATAGGGTAAGAGTGGAAGAGCTCCCCCAATTTAAAATGTTTTCAGCAGAGAGACAGGAAGCTAGCGATAGCCAGGAACACAATGACACCAGGGACAGATGGTGGAACGAAGAAAAAATGGAGGAAGACACGGCAAATTTCAAAGAAAATCAAAGACTCAAGGTAACAGATAAAGAGAAGTATACAGATGAAATGGAAGACACGACGAACAAAGTCTTTAAGAACACAAGAAATAAAAAGGAGACAAGTACAGAGACAGAAAGAGATAAAGAACAAGAGACCATAAGAAAAAGCCTATATGAAGGGGACTCACCCTTTATATAACAGGCATTTACCCAGAGGTAGATAGTTTAAAGTTTAGATTTAGGTTAGTAAAAGTAGATATAAAATATTAGATAGTAGAGCACAAAAAAAAAAAACACAAAACATGAAAGTAAAATTGATGCATTGGAACATCAGGAGTTTCAAGACCAACAAGGATAATCTTATTTCACAAATCAGGAAATATTCCTCGGACATAATTTGTTTAAATGAGACATGGCTCAAGACAGAAGATATAGCCAACATTCCTAGTTACCAATCAATCCGGAACGACAGAGATGATGGATATGGTGGCGTGGCTATTCTTGTCAAGTACAACATTTCCTACAGAAGGATAGATATGGGAAATATACAACTGGATCCAAGATGGCAGCTAATCGCAGTGGAAATGGAGAAGATGTGCATAATAAGCATGTATGTCCCACCAGATATTCGCCTTATCAGTCAAACCTTACAGGCAATAATAGGAAAGGCTCAGCAAACTAATAAACCAATAATTCTGCTTGGAGATCTAAATAGTCAGGATCCAGCATGGGGTTCAGGCTTCACTAATAGAAATGGAGAACTTCTTTTAGAGTTTTTAGATCAAAGCGGTATGGTGTACATAAATAACGACACACCAACAAGATTCACAGCGCCAGATACTCGACAAAGCGCACCGGATGTAGTCATAAGCTCTCCAGAATTAGCCAATCAGCTGGAAATGACGGTGAGTCAGGATTTGGGTAACAGCGACCATTTTCCGTTAATAGTCGAATTTGAAGACCGGACAAGGCCCAAGGATAAAGTGATCGACGAAAGATTGGTTAGATACAACGAAAACAGAGCGGACTGGAGCAAATTTCAGCAAAGAGCTTCGCTACTCTCTCGAGCTGTCGAAGGTCATGGGTACGACGAAATCAAAGGCTGCATCATAGAGGCTGCGAATGCAAGCATGCGCAAGAACAAACTTAAGTTTGAAGAACAAAAGGCACAACATCCTTGGTGGAACGTGGGCTGCTCTTTGGCCATAAGAGAGAAAAAGGAAGCTATGGAAAGGTATATGACCGCGAAGACAATGGAAAATTACATAGACTTCAGGAGAATAGCCGCCAAAACAAGAAGAACCCTCACAGAGAGTAGACGGCAAGGGTGGCAAGAGTACTGTCAAAGAATTTCCGTAGACACACCGACCAAGGAGGTATGGAACGCAGTCAAAAGATTTGCTAAGGCTCAGGCGCCAAAGAAAAATCACAACATACTCGATGCAAATATCGGGCAAGAACTACTAGAGTCGCTAACTCCTGTACAGGGTCAGAACGTTGTACCGGATTTAGCATTTGAGAGAAGGGAAGAAATCCAATTTTCTATGGCTGAGCTAGAAGTAAGCCTGATAAGAAAGAAAAAGTCCGCGCCAGGTCTGGACCTGATCACATACTCCATGTAACAAAATCTCCCACACCTAACCAAACAAAAACTCCTTAATTTCTTCAATGAGTTGTTACGCAATACCAGTATACCACTGCCACAAGACTGGAAAACGCAGGTAGTACAACCTATACCAAAAGCGGGGAAAGACCAAACCGACATTACGGGATGGAGGCCCATCTGTCTGTCATCTTGTACGGGAAAGGTACTAGAGAATATGATCAAAACTAGAATCGAGTGGGAAATAGAAAATAAGCTAATTATTAGCCCCCACCAGATGGGGTTTAGAAAGGGAAGAGGTGCAATGGAAAACCTATGTAACATATATACACAGATCGAGGGTGGGATGGCCAAAAACCAAAGGTCCATATTGGTTTTGCTAGATGTAACAGCTGCATACGATAACATAAAGTTGGAGAAGATGATGGAAAAGTTAAGAGAAATCAACATGTCATTTAAGATGTCCACACTTATAAAGAAATTTTTAGAAAAAAGAATGATTTATGTGAAAGACCCTGCAACAGGACTGCTTGTAGGCCCCAGGGAGACAAGTCAGGGCGTACCTCAGGGATCACCATTGTCCCCAATTCTGTTTAATTTGTACACAGACTCGTCCAAAAATGTGACAGTAGGAGAAGTCAAGATAGTCAAGTATGCAGATGACATGGCCCTGTTACTTACAGGTTTCAACGATGAAGACATGATACAACTGGTAAATGACTCGCTAGACAATCTGAGAATTTGGATGGATGAACATGGACTGTCACTATCGCCTAATAAATCATCAGCAATTTTCTTTAACTCAAGAGGTCGGATCCCAGTGAACAACATAATTTTTAATCAACAAATAATTGAGTGGAAAACATCAGCGAAACATCTAGGTGTTTACTTGGATAACAAATTTAAATGGAAACCTCAGGTAGAGAACATGTGTACAAGGGCTCAGAAAGGTATCAACATTATGAGATGTCTTTGTAGGACCTGGTGGGGAGCAGACCCAACTTCGCTGCTCATGATATACAAAGCTATGGTAAGATCCCATCTTGATTATGGAAGCTTGCTTCTGGGGAGAGTTTCGAAACAGTTACTCCTCAAACTGGACAGAATCCAATTTCAGGCTATCAGAGTCGCTCTGGGAATGATGAAGTCCACTCCAACTAATATACTGTTGAGTGAAGCTGCAGAAATGCCCTTACAGCTCAGAAGAGACTGGCTGGCAGTCAAGTTTGTGGCAAAGAACCTGTCATACCAAAATGAAACCGCAGGCAACATCATAAATCTCTATACAGTATATAATTCCAGAACTACTTTTTGGAAAAATGTTCCACCAGTGGTGGAAGCATTTGACAACGTCTCGACGTTTCTACCCTTCATCAGGACAGTGCCGAACCTACCATGCTTCTTGTTTGAACTACAAGAACAGTTGGAGCAAAGAGAATTTACTAACCTTGGGTTAGTCAAAGAAGCGGACAATAATCAGAAGTTCCTGATAGAAGCGAGAAACAAGTGGCCAGAAAACTACCATTTCGTATTCACGGATGGCTCATTAGACTCAGAAGGCAATGTGGGAATCGGAGTGTACTCCAGTGGACTTAATATCAAGATGTCCAAGAGAATGCCCAAAACCCATTCTATATGTTCGGCAGAGGTGTATGCAATATATGCAGCACTGTCAATCCTGGAAGAAAAAGATATTACTACGGCGGTAATTTTCTCGGACTCGTCAAGCGCGCTGAACAAAATTGCTAGAAGGGGAATATTGGCAAAAAGTGAGGAAATGGTATTGCAAATGAAGAAAAAATTAGCGCAGAACCCTCTAATCGAGCTAGCATGGATACCAAGTCACACAAAAATTTATGGCAATGAAAAGGCTGATTCACTGGCAAATGAAGGCAGAAACCTCCCAGAGACGGACACACCCAAGGTAGACTTCAAAAACATCCTACCAATAATACACAAAAACATATGGAATCAATGGGTAACTAGGTTCAAGGCCCTAGGAAGGTTAAAGGGAAAAGAGTACAGCGCTGCAGTCGGATCTCCATTAAAAGAAACATGGTTTAAAGGTTTTAAGAAAGCATCCAGAGGGGAAATAACAACAATCATCCGATTGAGATCTAGCCACTGTCTGTCTCCTACTCACCTTCATAAGATAAAGATCAAGCGGGATAACTTATGTCAATGTGGAGAAGTCGGAAGTCCTTTCCACATAATCTTCGATTGCATGCTCAATCAACCTCATTCCCAAATCCTTTACACACAGCTCATGTCTATTGTTAACCATCAACCCATATCGCTTCATGACATCATATTCAATGCTATTAGCCCAGCATGCACCAAATCAATTTACAAGTTTTTGCACGCCTGCAAAATTAAGTTTTAGGTCGTAAGTCTTCTAAAGGTCCTTAACGACCATCGCTAAGTCAGTGATTATCTTATTACAGAACATGAGACATTCCAATCCTCAGGAGTAGAGACTTTCCGTCACCACCATCACCTGGGGCCACAGTAACTGGCTGTATGGTCTTAGCAGCCCAGGCCAATCAGCTTGTCTAAGACAAGCAACGAAAAAGGAAATACTACAGACACAGATTAACCTCTAAAATACAGATACGTAAGAGCGGCGATTTAGCGATTCGCACTAGACTTAATGGACACGTGCTGGCCGCATCAATGCATTTATATATTCAGGACGTCTCAGGAGAAAGATTAACCGCACCAATGTGTTCAAAATATGGAATGTTTTTATATTGTTATACTACCTACATTTTGATTGTTATTGTATTGAACTAATTTAAATAAAACCTCATGAATTGACAACGAAAATATTTATTTAGACATAATAAACAAAAAATGTTAATATTACAAATGACTCAATATTTTTATTTTTCGCTTCGTTTTATCGGTTTTTTTTTTTAAACTATATATATTACGATTTGCATATTTTAACGTATAAAATATCTTTAATCTAACAAATAATTTAACAATATATATAGTGGGAAAGTTTCTACATGGATGAATAAAAGTGATTTTGCTCATTTGGTTAAGAAAAATATGGGAAATTCCTTCATTATTTGAAACATCATCAAAAATTTTTAAGAATATATTTTCTAATTTATAAATATAATGAATAAATTCTTCACTTGGTGATTTTAAGCTTTCAAAAACGCCTTCTTTGGCGCCATAAGCTTTTAATTGTAAAAATATTTTAATTTTGTCTAGAGCCAAGACTGTTTGGAAAATTGGATACAAATATCGCATGAATGTATTCGTAAAGCTTTACTTATTAAATAGCCACAAACATAAATGAACGGATTTTGTGTTGTCATGGTTTCAGTCCTATAGTCATAATCACTTCGGCTTGTTGATGGTACAGGGTCTTCCAACGAGGACTGAACAGGGGCTCATTTTTGAGCTTCCTTGTATTTAAAGAAAAATCCAAAATAGCCAATCGATGTACTTTTTCCAGCAGAATTCAAAAATGAAACCAAAAATTTATTTGAACCAGAAACAAAAGAGTTACGCTATGGATAAGGTGTTTTTTAAATGGAACACAGCTTTTTTTATACGATTTTTGGAACGAGTGATTTTTTTTTGTCCGTTCTGATTAAAATATTTAATATTGTGACAGCTATTTTTATTAAATTTTAATGTTTTATCCAGTATAATTTAACTTTAACCTGTTTGAAACATACACTAGGTAATAAAGGTATAATCACCTTTGAATCCTTCAAAGTCAAAAAATTTGACAAATTTACTATAATATTGCCGAAATGAAATATTCATTAGATGAGAGATTGCAGATTGTTATCTTGTTCTACAAATGCCAAGAAAATGCAAGAGAAGCAAGGAGAAGATTTATTGCAAATTTTCACAGAAATATATCCGTCAATACTATTCTAAGGATAAAGAACCTATTTGAGGAAAATAAAACATTACATGACAGAAAAAGAAATCCAGAAAGGAATAGAAATCGAGACCGTGCCATTGTGAATTATTTTCGACTGAATCCAACCAAATCAATTTCGGACGCAGTTCGGGACGTTCAATACGGCGGCGGTGTAAGACGCAGAAGAGTTACCCAAGGAACTGTTCACAGGACTTTAAGAAATCATAAATTTAAGTATTATCATATCCTTCCACTTCAACATCTAACACCGGCACAAAAAGAACTTCGCTTCCAATTTGTTTCCCAAATTGTGATTCGGAAAGAAAACGAAGACCCTAATTTATTCAGAAATATCTTATGGACTGACGAAGCCACATTCACAACATCGGGGGTTTTCAATAGACATAATAATCATCACTGGGCCGTTGGAAATCCAAGAAAATTTCAGACAATTAAATTTCAAGGAAGGACTTCAATCCATGTTTGGTGTGGCATAAAAAATAATAGAATTTTGGGACCAATATTTTTTAACGGGACTTTAAATGGACAGAGATACTACGAGTTCTTAGAAAACGAAATTGAGAACTTTTTGGAAGATTTACCATTGGAAGAATATCAAAATTTGATTTGGCAACATGATGGGGCCCCTCCGCATGCCGTGCGTGAGGTTACTCAATATTTAAACGGACGCCATGAAGAATGGATTGGTAGAAATGGAACCTATGCTTGGCCACCCAATAGTCCCGATTTGTCAATATTAGACACATTTCTTTGGGGCCATTTAAAGAACGTGTTATATAAGCAGCGAAACCACGATATTGAAGAGATCATGCAGAAAATTGTGAATGAAATAAATCGCCTTAACCAGGAAAATCACAGTATAACAGCAAGTTTGGAAAGGCTACAAAGAGGTTATCGCACATGTTTCGAGAACAACGGAGGTCACATTGAACAATTAAATTATTAATGTTTTTTTTTTTTTTAAATTAGTATAGAGTTGGATTTCTTTTTCTGTCATGTAATGTTTTATCTCCTCAAATAGGTTCTTTATCCTTAGAATAGTATTGACGGATATATTTCTGTGAAAATTTGCAATAAATCTTCTCCTTGCTTCTCTTGCATTTTCTTGGCATTTGTAGAACAAGATAACAATCTGCAATCTCTCATCTAATGAATATTTCATTTCGGCAATATTATAGTAAATTTGTCAAATTTTTTGACTTTGAAGGATTCAAAGGTGATTATACCTTTATTACCTAGTGTATGTTTCAAACAGGTTGAAGTTAAATTATACTGGATAAAACATTAAAATTTAATAAAAATAGCTGTCACAATATTAAATATTTTAATCAGAACGGACAAAAAAAAATCACTCGTTCCAAAAATCGTATAAAAAAAGCTATGTTCCATTTAAAAAACACCTTATCCATAGCGTTACTCTTTTGTTCCTGGTTCAAATAAATTTTGGTTTCATTTTTGAATTCTGCAGGAAAAAGTACATCGATTGGCTATTTTGGATTTTTCTTTAAATACAAGGAAGCTCAAAAATGAGCCCCTGTTCAGTCCTCGTTGGAAGACCCTGTAGATTGTGAATATCAATTTCAAGGGTCAAGGGATCTGGAAAAAGAAAGATTGCCTTTATGATATGTTTTTATTTTACATTAATTCTGCAAAAGTGCGTCAGATTTCCGGATTATATCTTATCCCAATTGCGTTAGGTTAGGTTAAAAAAAGCCCACTTTTATGTGATTACACTTTTTTGTGAAACCCTGTACATGAGAAAACATTTTCCAGAAATACACCTCATGATAAAGTATAAATCAGCATATGAATGAAATTCCTAACTTAATTCATATAGGAGGTATGGAAACCTGAAACATTATTGCAGAACCCTGTATATTATCAAACAAAAATTTTGAAAAATACCTTGTACTTTCTGCGATACGTCCTTCACATTAATGGGATTACCTAATAATGGGGCATCCGGAGTTAGGAATACATCTGCAATATAAATACAAATTATCGCTAACTTTTCCATAAACCAAACATAGCTTCTTAAAATATGTGTTAAATGAATTATTTCTATTTACTTCTTATATGACAAGAATCTTTTTAGGCGGTTCCTCAGTCACATCATCCAACGATCGTTTTGGATCACGAAAAATTGATGGTACAGCGTCATTATAAAGCCGCTTCAACCCTGCCGAGGAAATCGACACCCATTTTTTCTTAAAGTGCTCTTCACAGATTTTATAATACGTAACATTTTTTTGTAGAAGACCTTTTCTTCCTACTGCTTTAGCCCAGATTGCAGACCTACAAATTTAATAGTTTTCGATTTCAATAATTGTGATCCTATTATACCTATATTTTTAATAATTTCAAAAAATGAAACCTACAACACTGGTTATTATGTTAGTTGAATCATCTTTCCAAACAAAAAATAGATCAAAAATACGTTATAGGAATATCTTACCTTAAACTATCTTTTGGAAACCCAAAAAGTGTCTTTTGTCCACCGCTTCTGGTAAAACAATGCAAATAAACACACTTATGTCCAGGCATCTTATTAAAATAACAACCAAAATAACATAGACACACGTACTACACTCAACAGTTTATTACCGATCGTGTTGCACCGATAGTCGCTAGCACTAAACTGATGCCCGTACTATACGACAAGGAGCCGGCTCTTTCTCGGGGGGCGTAGTTTTTACGAGGGTTGAATACGACGCTGCCGCTTACTTACGTATCTGTATTAGGTTAATCTGTTGTGCTACAGACGTCGCGTTCTTGTCGCCATTTTGCAGAAATTGTAATTCGTGTAAAAGTTCTGTTCCGTCTATATCTTTCTCGTTTCGATCTTTGTCAGTTAAGGTTTTTTCCAGTTTTTTACAAATCTTGGTCAGAATATTTACCGAAATCCTCAACATTCCACAAAAAATTAAAAACATCAGAATGACACGATAATAGTTTAAATCTTTCATGTACGGATGAAAGAGTCATGTCTAGCATTCCGAAAAAGCAATTTACTTTAAATTTCATTTCTTGATTTTTAATCAGCTGGTCGTCACTAGGGGTGGGCAAAATAATCGATTAATCGATATATAATCGATTAATCGATTAATCGATTTTTCGATTTGAGAAAAATTTTAATCGATTAATCGATTGTTCGATAAATCGATTTTCCGATTAATCGATTTTCCAATTAATCGATTTTTCGATTAATCGATTTTCCGATTAATCGATTTTCCGATTTTCTGATTAGTCGATGGTAAAATCGAGTGTAAATAAATTTTTACCCGATAATCGAAAATATAAATTATTATGTTATTGAATGATTTTGAAGTTGCTGGTGAAATATTAATTAATATACTGCACAATTAATTATTACTCTATACAATAACAGTTACGTGTACTGCGCCCGTATTTCTACTAGTATACAGGGTGTTAATTAATGGTATGCAGATATTTTAGGGGGTGATAGTACTCGTCAAAATAAGAAAAAAATGCAAATATATGCATGGTCTAAAACGCGTTATTTTCGTTATACAGGGTGGCAAACTTTCAATTTTTTTTCTCGTATCTTGCGTTTTCTCTCTTATATTCTCTGATAATTGTTTCAAATTTGGAACAACAACCATTTTTTAGAATCTCTACAATAAGGTATCAAAATTGTTGGTCGCAGTATACAGGGTGTTACATTTTCTTGAATCGGCTACAATTTTATATTTCAGAACTTTTTTGGGGCTCCCTGAATGAATTCCGGTATGAAATTTGATCTCTCTCTTCCCTTGTTTAGCGTTCTGGTCTCTTGTACTATTCTCGTATCTGTGACCGTTTTCGATTTATTTGCAAAAATAGCCATCGATGGAAATTAAGTGTAGGCGAAATAGCGCAATAAAAATGAAAATAATTACTTAGAATATATACAAATAAAAACAGCTTTTTACTCTGCTCGAAACATCGATTAATCGAAATAATCGAATAATCGAAATAATCGATTAATCGAAATAATCGATTAATGGAAAAAATCGATTAATCGAAATAATCGATTTTCCGATTAATCGATTAAATCGAAATTATCGATTATTTTTCATAATCGATAATCGATTATAACTTTTGATAATCGCCCACCCCTAGTCGTCACCCTCGTAAGAAAATTGTTTTTTTAATCTTTCGTGGCCTTAACATTTCTGTGGATATAAATTTTGCATCAACTTCGAAGCAAGAAGCTAGTTCTTTGGCATCTACTAATAAGTCACTGAAGCCTCTGTCAGATCGATATTGTTTTACAAATTTATTGAGGTTATTTAAACTTTCGCAAGCCTGGGAAATATTAGACATTCAACAACATTCACCAACATTCACTTTACTTAGAATCTTGTACCCCAAGACTACCATACACACAAACTCATAATTTTTAATTTTTTACCTAGAGAGGTACGTAGATGTTTTGTAGTATTGTCAATAGTAATATGTTAAGTGCATGTAAAATTGCTGAAAATCATGCATGAAGGTTTGTTGCCCTAGAAACAGCTTGAATGCATTTTTATTGTTATTTACCAAAAAGTGCCCGACCGAAGGGATAATATTATAAATGTCTAAACCATAATTCTCCAAAGTTTTTAGTAAAAAGTTGGTTAAACCTTCGCCTGTTGTATCACTTTATAGGACGAAATGTTAAGAAACGTTCTTCGACACTAAATTTATTGTTTTTTAAATTAACGTATCTTAAGCAAACAGAAATCTGCTCCTGGCGGCTTACATCAGGAGTACAATTAAGTAATATAGAAAAATACTTTGCTTCTTTAACTTCATTTAAAATATTATTTCTTATATTGTCACCTATTAATTTAATGGTTTCGTTTTGAATTTTGTCTCCAAGGTAAAGTGGAATATTTTTTTGAGATCTACTAGACTAGACTGGATCAAATTTTGCTATTACATATTTCTATACATTTTAAAAAAATTCCATTATTTTTTTCAAATAATTTGTTACTAGGACCACGAAAAGTCAAGTTTTGTTCAGGCAAAAATTGAATAATATAAATTATTCTTTCACACTGCGTTAATGTTTATTTTCATTTTTAATAGATTTTGCATTTCCGAATTAACGGTTCGATTAGTTTTTAATCTTTCTAGTAAATCTGACCAGACACGTAAATTTTTCAATTTCAATTCAAATTTCGCTTAAATGATGCCAATCATTGAAACCGTCTTGGTTTTTCATTTAGTGTTTTTAAAAGTCAGTGGATTGTTGGGGTTGGGGTCATTGAATATTTTACAGCAAAAGCAGAAAACTGCATTTTTTTCAATAGAATATAGCAACCAATGACGCTGAATCTTTTTACCATTTAACAAAATTCGAGTAAAATATATATCGGAAAACTTACGTCCACTTTTGTCTTTAGGACACATAGTTTTATTTTGATAATGCATTGGACCTTTTTCGACAAGTTCTTGCACCTGGATTGGAGACAATACACTCGGCCAAAGACCTGGATTGTTAGAAAGGGGCGCTTCTTCGGATAATTCGTCTTGCTTACTCGAACATGATGGTACCGACAATGACTGAAACGTATCAGGATCTAATTCTATGTCCCTAAAGTTAGCAGAGCAAGGTCAGCAGATCACAGGTTTCATAACATCATAATTAAAGGCTAATTAGATGCTAATTAAGTGCGCAAAACGCGATTTAAATGCTTTTCAACTTTTTCCGGAAATTAGAGATCTGCTAACTTTAGATAAAGTTAGCAGATCATAGCCGAAAATCGTAGTATACTCATCGGAATCATTGTAAAACGGCTCATTGAATGCTCTAAGAAAACATTTGGGAAAAAAAAAAATTTTTTTAATTTTTTTCGGACGAAGTTCGAACTCAGCAGATCATGGCCGAAAGCCATAGTATACAGATCAGGATCGTTGTAGAACCTGATTATTAATTAAAGGCACATTAAATGCTTCGCGGAAAAGTGCAAACTATTAAAAAAAAATTTTTTGTTTCTTTTTTTCGGACAAAGTTTGAACTTAGCAGATCATGGCCGAAAATCATAGTATACAGATCGAAATCGTTGTAAAACCTGATCTGCTAACTTCATCTAAACTTAGCAGATTCTATATTTTCAAAAAAAAAAGTAGGCGTTTCGATTGATGTGTGCTTTTTCTTTGAGCATTTATTGAGCCTTCAATTATTAATAAGTTTTTACAACGGTCCCGCAATGTTTACTACGATTTTTAGCAATGATCTGCTATAGTCAAACTTTATTTTATTATATTTTATCTTTTTTTCAAAATCTTTTTCAAATAATTTTTGACTTTTTTCCAAAGCATTTAATGAGCCTTCAATTACCAATAAGGTTTTACGACGATCCCGATCTGTATACTACGATTTTCACCCATAATCTGCCAAGTTCAAACTTTGTCCAAAAAAAATAAAAAAAATTTTTTTTTGAAATTTTTTACACCTTTTCTTAGAGCATTTAATGAACCTTTAATTAATAATTAGGTTTGACAACGATGCCGATCTGTATACTATGATTTCCGACTATGATCTGCTAACTTCATCTAAAGTTAGCAGATCCTAAATTAAAAAAATAAATAAAAAGGCGTTTAGCAGATCTCTAATTTCCGGAAAAAGTTGAAACGCATTTAAGTCGCGGTTTGCGCACTTAATTAGCATCTAATTAGCCTTTAATTATGATCTTATAAAACCTGTGATCTGCTGACCTTGCTCTGCTAACTTTAAGCTGGTTCTAATTCTTTTGGATCTTCATCCTCATTAGCTTTATTTTCTAATTCTAAATAAAATAAATAAAAAATATTAAACACTAAGCCTTACTTGTTTCATAAACAAAAGTTATTAAAAAGAAAAACAATTATTTGCATCCCTGTTAATTAATTTACTTAATCACTTACTTACCTTATTTGTAATTATTTTTCCCAATTGCGGTAGTAATAGCAAATAAGGCACTCTATACGTCTTATGCGCTTATCAAGACACGAATGAAAAATTAACCTGCTACATCGATTACAAACACGCAAAATTTTGCAAGTTTAAACCAGCGCGCCTAACGCACGCGCGCTTCCACAGGAAGAGGGTAGTAAAAGTCCACCACTGGTACTGGTCGCCGACCGGCGGTCGGTGTTGGTGGATAATGCATTTTCACCACCGGTATTCATTTATAATTTTTTTTAGTTTTATGTTAATTTGTGTTGAAGGCCTTTAAGGCATTGCACAGTGGTCCCGCTATATGGGGAAAGCGGTCATAGGGGCTTGCCACTAAACGAAAATTCCAAATTTAGGATTTTCGTGCACAAACTGTAACTTTTTTTAATTAACTTAACACTCTGGATCATGAATTTCCTGTTTATTAGAAAATTATAGACAAAGAAAATTATTAAAAATTGAAAAATTACACCCATCCACTTTTTCTGAGAAGGAAATATTTAAAGATAATTATGATAAGAAGTAAAAAAGCCTTTTCTTGAAAAAT
This sequence comes from Polydrusus tereticollis, assembly GCA_963920685.1. NCBI lineage: Eukaryota > Metazoa > Arthropoda > Insecta > Coleoptera > Curculionidae > Polydrusus > Polydrusus tereticollis. Next base: position 25,775,716 of record OY987328.1, read on the forward strand.
GAGTTTAAAATTATATTTTCCCATTGAAGCCAAATTAAAAAGTATTTACATTTAACGAGATTAAAACAATTGGAAAATAAATAGATTAAAATAGGGCGATTACTAAGAAATATGTTAATTACAAAGTATAGGTACTATAGTGGTAAGTAAATACAATATATTTATAAATTTAGGTAGATTGTCTTAAGTTTCTAACAAACCAAAAACCACTGGTAATAATACTGATTTATTTGTTTTTGATAATTTTCTTAAACTAGATATAAATGGATTCAAATAGAGAAGAAGTTTATGCAGTAGGTCTTCATTAGTAGTAACACGAGATTTTTTCCTGGTATTATCGCGCCAAATTAATTTTATGTTTTTATTGGAGGATTCCGCAGCTTCCTCGGAAAGTTCTTCAATAGATGATAACAAAGCATGGCTAATTACTTCAGATCCATAAATTAATGCTTTATGGAGCCATGCAGGTAGATAATACCACGGATAATCCTTCACAAGTTGTTTGGCTGTTTCTAAGGCATAATTTTTGAACTTAGCTGAATCAATTTTGTAACCTGATCCCATACATCGTAAAATAATGCAACATCGGTCAATTAACTCTATTCTTATGCCTGTAATTTAAGCGGAATTAGCCGAATTTGTAAAGAATTTTCTCGCAGTGTTGCCATCGTTTGACGTTCCACTTCCTCCACTTCGAGGTTTATCAACGATTAAGCCCAATTTTTCCCTAAACTTTGTTTGAATACCCTTTTTCCTTTCTGCAAGAAGAGCTTCTTCTTCACCTAATCTGTAGGACACATAAAGAAAATATTCGAAAAACCGAATCTAAGAATGACGTGAAATAAGTGGTGACAAACCAAACCGAAAATTATTAACAGAAAGAGGTTTGCTCAAACCAAGTTCAATGTTATTCATTTCCTTGGGAGTTGCGTTACAGATGTAACACCTACTTGAAGAAGTTTCAGCAAGAGCACAGTATACCTTGCCGTCCACCATAGTTAATTGTAAGGAATGCCGCACATTTAACTCATTTTCGTACTTAAATATTGTTGGTTGTAAGTTATTGATTTTGTCTTTAAAATACGCTTCTTCTTGCAAAGAGAGCTCTTCGGTCTCTTTTGCGAATTGAAAACGTATAGCTCTACAAGACCTCGTAAAGGACAAACAAAAAATAATTGATTAAATTAATCTGATAAAGTCTACTATAAAACTGAAACTAGCGTCACAGGCAACATTTTTAGAAAAGGTAGCCAGTTTGGGCGTATTTTCTATGTACTTAAAAAAGCCACAACTGGCAAATCAATGGAAAATCAATGAAAACAACATGAAATCAAATAAATAAATGCGCGAACGAGACTTAAGAGCCAAGTTCACTTGCCATTTCAGTTTTTGGCGACTATTTCAGTATTAAGAACTGTCATTCTCATTGAAAATCAAAGAGCAGAGCGATATTTCTAATGTTTAGCGACATTAAATCAAGCAAGTAGAGTAACAAAAATTTAAACCATAATTGTGATAGACGTAAAATACAAGAAAAACCGTATTGTAGGATGTAATTATGTGTTTCACTTTGATGGCCTAACATTTAGTTAATCTCGTTGCTCGACTTACTGTCGTTAGATAAATATCGCTCTGATCTTTGATATTGATTTAAAATTTAAAAAAAAAAGCTTAAAAGAAAAAATGTTCAAAAAACGAAATGGCAAAAGTGGTTAAAATGAGTCCTGGAATGTGCTCTTAATTAAGAGATAGTCACTTAATCTATCCTGAACTTAAAGCAAAGAAAATATGAAAATAAATAAATCCCTGCTTTAATTAAAAAAAAAATATCAAATATTGTTTTAAAAAAATTTTGTCTTGAGTGGGCTTTACATTGACCTACCTATATAAAAAAAATAAATTTCGTCGCACTTTGTCGCAATTTTTTTTAATGTACCAAAAACTAGAGATTTCAAGGAATTTTTTGAGATATATAGTTTGGCGGGGAATGTAGGGAAATGTAGTTAAAAGTCTATCTGCATTAATTAAGTTGCTTTTGATAAAATAATATCTAAAACGTTTTTGCTTCATTTTATATAATAATAAGGTATATACAGTGTGTCCCAAAAGTTTCGCAATGTACAATTATCTCACGAACCTTTTGGACACGCTTTATGAAATTTGGAACCTAGAGGGAATACAACATTCTGCGTTCGCTGGAAGTACCGGCGACGTTGCCAGATGTTCCACTTTCGAGAAATCATAGTCAACTTTTTACTTTTAAATGGTATACCCACTTTTTTTTTTAGTGGATTCCACGCTTAATTTGCTCTATGCTGGTACCAAAATATCAGGTTCCGAAATTGAAAGTAAGTTCAAATAAATGGTTTTTCTCAGAGCAGGTAATAGGTACCTATCCCGTTCTGACATCTACCTTTTCCAATGTGTTGCAGGTTGGACACTGACAATGACAATCAAACTACATTAATAATACATAACATTAATAATTGTCTAAAATTATCGAGTTTAAAATCACGGTCTAAAATGGTTCATTTAACTGAAAGGGAGAAAACTACATTAATTATGATGCGCGGTTATGCAGATCGTGTGAAGCCATGCACAGAGGTTGCTATTTTATTTAACAATTCATTTCCAAATCGTCATCCAATCGCTGCATCAACCGTTCAGAGAATAGTAAAAAGGTTTGAGGATACTGGCAGCTTAAAAGAGCGACCTAGATCTGGCCGCCCAAAATCAGCCACAAATGAAGAAAGAAGCTTAGATGTTTTACAGTCTTTTGTTGAAAATCCCCATTGTTCATTGAGAAAAACCGGCCTAGAAATTAGTAAGTCATCGGTTGAAAGAATTTTAGCTGAAAATAAATTTCGCCCTTACAAAATTCACCTAGTACAGGAACTTTTTGAAGACGATTTCGACAGAAGGGTTGAATTTTGTGAGACAATGATGTACAAAATTGATCAAGATCCCAACTTCTCAAAAAACATTATGTTTTCGGACGAAGCAACATTTATGCTCCATGGCGTTGTAAATCGCCATAATTGCAGATACTGGAGTGATGAAAATCCCCATTGGCTACGGGAAGTGCGTACCCAATATCCACAAAAAGTTAATGTTGTAACCTTGCGGCCCCCGGCTCATACGACCGGAGTAAAAAGCTGAAAGAAATTTTAATTAGTGGGTTATTAAAATGGGTTAATTAAATAATTAAGACATTTAATTACAAAGCTGAAAAATAAAATTATTATTAGTATTATTTTTAACAAAAAATTTGTGCCCTGGAAGGTCTGATTTAACACAAAAGTGTTATCGCACGACTCATGGAATTGAGTCATTATTCACCTATTCCAGAATTTCCCGCGTGACATCCGAATACATAAAATAATGCATTAGTATGCCTCACATACAATAAAGGAACAGGCTCTGATGTGACCGTTTAGATTCGGGCAAAATCTAAGGCCGACCCTACGTTGTGTTCGTCAGGTTCGCTGAAAAATACTAATTGGAGTATTATACAGAGTGAAGAAAAATTAACTCAAAGTTTATTATGGGCGTTTTATGGATTGTGTAAAAACACTTGTTTTAGTGAGATGGAGACTCATCAGATAGCAGAATTTATACTATTGTCGTCAAAATAAAATAACAAAATTGAAAATTAGTTCAAAGAAAGCTCCAGAAACGCACTCTCGACCACGTTTCCAAAGGAATCCCCTACCCTGTGCACCGGACGGGACGGAGGGGCTGTCGCCCTAGGCTGTCGCCTATCTCTGTAGGGTATCCTCTACTATCGGTTGCTGGAATGTGCTGTCGCACCGGTCTGTCGGCCGCCGTCCCACGTCGAAGGAAACATTGTAACCGACAAGTCTGGATCAAAAGAACGAGCCATTCACTATTCCTTGAACAACCTCCAACCAATATTTACCTTTATAAAACCTTTCTTTCTATAATACATTTATAGATAAAAACTGCCACCTATCCGAGCACGCGGGTATCGTTGTTGAACTAGCACATAACATAGCAAAGAGAGAAGTTCTTTCTTTTTCCTGTCTGATAAAAATCCCCGCATCCCCACGAGTTTATTTTTTCTCGTTGCTACGTCCAGCGTGGCCTGTCGCCCCGTAACAGCGCGAAGGGAGAGCATGGTAATAGGATAACCCCGAACTTAAATCGTTTAGGAAAAATAATTGAATTCTCATATTGGTTATTGATGGTTAATTACTTTTGTTGGTTTTTTTTTCTAGACCTCAGCAACAGATACCACTAGCACATAAACTGACTGTCTTAACGCCATAAACAACTTTGGGTAGAAATACTATAATAACGTGTAGAGTTTTATTCATCAAAATTCATTATACCATTACCAACCTGGAACATTAGTAAAACTGATGTTCTCTATATCAGCGTCTTCTTCCGCTTGCATTTTTAATTTTTTGCTCCTCTGAAACTGATAGAAGTTGATAAGTGATAAATATTTTGAGTAGTAAAAATGTCAAATTTTAAAACTTGAAACAAAAAACATTTAAAATTTAATATTGACAAAGGGAGAAAAAAAAATGTATTTTTCCATAAAGGAATGGAGAAGGATTAACAAACCCGGTGAAGTCCAACAAACGGAACTACCTTAAGTTTGTCAAGGGAGAAGGATTAACAAACCCGGTGAAGTCCAACAAACGGAACTACCTTAAGTTTGTCAGGGAGGAAGGAGTAACAAACCCGGTGAAGTCCAACAAACGGAACTACCTTAAGTTTGTCAAGGGAGAAGGATTAACAAACCCGGTGAAGTCCAACAAACGGAACTACCTTAAGTTTGTCAAGGGAGAAGGATTAACAAACCCGGTGAAGTCCAACAAACGGAACTACCTTAAGTTTGTCAGGGAGGAAGGATTAACAAACCCGGTGAAGTCCAACAAACGGAACTACCTTAAGTTTGTCAGGGAAGAAGTAACAAACCCGGTGAAGTCCAACAAACGGAACTACCTTAAGTTTGTCAGGGAGGAAGGATTAACAAACCCGGTGAAGTCCAACAAACGGAACTACCTTAAGTTTGTCAGGAAGGAAGAAGTAACAAACCCGGTGAAGTCCAACAAACGGAACTACCTTAAGTTTGTCAGGGAAGAACTAACAAACCCGGTGAAGTCCAACAAACGGAACTACCTTAAGTTTGTCAGGGAGGAAGGATTAACAAACCCGGTGAAGTCCAACAAACGGAACTACCTTAAGTTTGTCAGGAAGGAAGAAGTAACAAACCCGGTGAAGTCCAACAAACGGAACTACCTTAAGTTTGTCAGGGAAGAAGGAGTAACAAACCCGGTGAAGTCCAACAAACGGAACTACCTTAAGTTTGTCAGGGAAGAAGTAACAAACCCGGTGAAGTCCAACAAACGGAACTACCTTAAGTTTGTCAGGGAAGAAGGAGTAACAAACCCGGTGAAGTCCAACAAACGGAACTACCTTAAGTTTGTAAGGGAGGAAGGAGTAACAAACCCGGTGAAGTCCAACAAACGGAACTACCTTAAGTTTGTGAGGGAGGAAGGAGTAACAAACCCGGTGAAGTCCAACAAACCGAACTACCTTAAGTTTGTCAGGGAAGAAGTAACAAACCCGGTGAAGTCCAACAAACGGAACTACCTTAAGTTTGTCAAGGGAAAAGGTGACGGCAAGATTCAATTAAGTAAATTAGGGAGAAAAATAAAGGAAATATTTAACAGAGCGGGGAAAAGAAAAATAGATACAAGCAAAATTGAGAAATTTAAACTATAATGTAATTTTCCCCAAAAATTCTAACTTAGGAAAAGAAAATATTATGTTCTCTAAAATAACTTTTAAAACTCCTGAATATATTTAAGCAACCCAACAAAAAACCTTTAATTCAATTTTCCCTTGTTATAAATTGAAAGAAATAAACCCAAATTTTGATATTGCACTCCGAAATTCAGTAACCATCACAAAACAACACACGGCATAAACTTTTGACTTCCCCTGTATAGAATATAACTAACCCTCTAATGTTCAGACTTATAAAATGTGAATGTTTTGGAAATCCCCGTTTTACGTTTGTAAATTGCAAAACAACACCTTTTTAAATAAATTAAATATTTTATTATTTACGTAATTTACTTTCTCCAAATAAAGCCAAAAGAAACCCAAATTTATTTCACTCACAACCTTTGATCCCACTATTATTATTTGCAATTTGAGAAAAAGTACTTTTCAAGAAAATCTAAAGAAAATGTGGAGTTACGATTGCTCTTGAATTTCGATGCTTATCGCACCTGATAGAAGTTGATAAGTGATCCTTTCAATGTTCTCAATAGACCAGCAAGGCGATATTCTCCCCACTAATTTCGTCCTTCCACTTTTTACCAATCTGCGCCAACTACCCTGTCGATGAAACGGCGTAAAAAAAACATGCGAAGCGCTGCATCGCTCCCCGGGCAGACTCGAGAGTCCAAAGGTCACGCGCAATCTTACAATATATTAGAAAACATATTAGGAATCACTAGTTTTCTTTTAATTAAATCAACTTATTGTCATGGAATTACATGACAATTAATAACTATACTAATATACACTTACCAGGTTTTTTTCCCAATAATATATCAGGGTAAATTAAAACCACAACATGATTAAAACATAACACAGTCAAATAGGGCTGAATTAAATTAATATTAGGATGCTACAGTGCCGGGTAGGTCAAGATTAATTTAAGGATACAATTAATCTAAGAGCAAAAATAATTTAAAATAAAGACACCTGGGTCTGCTTCGTTACAGTCACCCCCTATTATTTTGAACGAAAAACAGGGTTATGAGGGAAAAATAATATTAATTTAGAGACAAAGAGAAAAAACTCTTTTCGATTGAGCTAGGAAAAAAGTGAAGAACCTAATGAAAATGCCAAAAAAAACCTTGGGCCTAGTGATGACTACTTTTTGACGACTTGCTTTTGCATAGGCAGGTACTCCCATGGAATAGCTTAAACCTTTTCTGGATTTTGCCTAATACCTTCGGGAGTCAAAATATCGCCTAAAAATTAGACTTTTTTTTTTCTTAATAAAATAGGATTTTTCTATATTAATGGTCATCTTGGCCTTCTGTAGTTGACCCATCACCATCTCCAGATGTTGCAGGTGTAAAAAAAAAAATCGGGAGACGCTATCAACAAGTCATCTATGTAATTGTAGGTAAATTCTCTCACCTTTGGTCCCAATATGAAATCCATTGCCCGAGAAAAACTACCAACTGCTGTTTTTAAACCGAAAGGTAACTTTAACCTGCCTACCCTGCAATACCACAGAAGGACACACCAACAAAACACAACAACATAATAACAGGTTTTCACTCAGTATAATTCTTTAGAACTAACTCCAATCCTGGTCACGGCACCACTGTAACCTTGCGGCCCCCGGCTCATACGACCGGAGTAAAAAGCTGAAAGAAATTTTAATTAGTGGGTTATTAAAATGGGTTAATTAAATAATTAAGACATTTAATTACAAAGCTGAAAAATAAAATTATTATTAGTATTATTTTTAACAAAAAATTTGTGCCCTGGAAGGTCTGATTTAACACAAAAGTGTTATCGCACGACTCATGGAATTGAGTCATTATTCACCTATTCCAGAATTTCCCGCGTGACATCCGAATACATAAAATAATGCATTAGTATGCCTCACATACAATAAAGGAACAGGCTCTGATGTGACCGTTTAGATTCGGGCAAAATCTAAGGCCGACCCTACGTTGTGTTCGTCAGGTTCGCTGAAAAATACTAATTGGAGTATTATACAGAGTGAAGAAAAATTAACTCAAAGTTTATTATGGGCGTTTTATGGATTGTGTAAAAACACTTGTTTTAGTGAGATGGAGACTCATCAGATAGCAGAATTTATACTATTGTCGTCAAAATAAAATAACAAAATTGAAAATTAGTTCAAAGAAAGCTCCAGAAACGCACTCTCGACCACGTTTCCAAAGGAATCCCCTACCCTGTGCACCGGACGGGACGGAGGGGCTGTCGCCCTAGGCTGTCGCCTATCTCTGTAGGGTATCCTCTACTATCGGTTGCTGGAATGTGCTGTCGCACCGGTCTGTCGGCCGCCGTCCCACGTCGAAGGAAACATTGTAACCGACAAGTCTGGATCAAAAGAACGAGCCATTCACTATTCCTTGAACAACCTCCAACCAATATTTACCTTTATAAAACCTTTCTTTCTATAATACATTTATAGATAAAAACTGCCACCTATCCGAGCACGCGGGTATCGTTGTTGAACTAGCACATAACATAGCAAAGAGAGAAGTTCTTTCTTTTTCCTGTCTGATAAAAATCCCCGCATCCCCACGAGTTTATTTTTTCTCGTTGCTACGTCCAGCGTGGCCTGTCGCCCCGTAACAGCGCGAAGGGAGAGCATGGTAATAGGATAACCCCGAACTTAAATCGTTTAGGAAAAATAATTGAATTCTCATATTGGTTATTGATGGTTAATTACTTTTGTTGGTTTTTTTTTCTAGACCTCAGCAACAGATACCACTAGCACATAAACTGACTGTCTTAACGCCATAAACAACTTTGGGTAGAAATACTATAATAACGTGTAGAGTTTTATTCATCAAAATTCATTATACCATTACCAACCTGGAACATTAGTAAAACTGATGTTCTCTATATCAGCGTCTTCTTCCGCTTGCATTTTTAATTTTTTGCTCCTCTGAAACTGATAGAAGTTGATAAGTGATAAATATTTTGAGTAGTAAAAATGTCAAATTTTAAAACTTGAAACAAAAAACATTTAAAATTTAATATTGACAAAGGGAGAAAAAAAAATGTATTTTTCCATAAAGGAATGGAGAAGGATTAACAAACCCGGTGAAGTCCAACAAACGGAACTACCTTAAGTTTGTCAAGGGAGAAGGATTAACAAACCCGGTGAAGTCCAACAAACGGAACTACCTTAAGTTTGTCAGGGAGGAAGGAGTAACAAACCCGGTGAAGTCCAACAAACGGAACTACCTTAAGTTTGTCAAGGGAGAAGGATTAACAAACCCGGTGAAGTCCAACAAACGGAACTACCTTAAGTTTGTCAAGGGAGAAGGATTAACAAACCCGGTGAAGTCCAACAAACGGAACTACCTTAAGTTTGTCAGGGAGGAAGGATTAACAAACCCGGTGAAGTCCAACAAACGGAACTACCTTAAGTTTGTCAGGGAAGAAGTAACAAACCCGGTGAAGTCCAACAAACGGAACTACCTTAAGTTTGTCAGGGAGGAAGGATTAACAAACCCGGTGAAGTCCAACAAACGGAACTACCTTAAGTTTGTCAGGAAGGAAGAAGTAACAAACCCGGTGAAGTCCAACAAACGGAACTACCTTAAGTTTGTCAGGGAAGAACTAACAAACCCGGTGAAGTCCAACAAACGGAACTACCTTAAGTTTGTCAGGGAGGAAGGATTAACAAACCCGGTGAAGTCCAACAAACGGAACTACCTTAAGTTTGTCAGGAAGGAAGAAGTAACAAACCCGGTGAAGTCCAACAAACGGAACTACCTTAAGTTTGTCAGGGAAGAAGGAGTAACAAACCCGGTGAAGTCCAACAAACGGAACTACCTTAAGTTTGTCAGGGAAGAAGTAACAAACCCGGTGAAGTCCAACAAACGGAACTACCTTAAGTTTGTCAGGGAAGAAGGAGTAACAAACCCGGTGAAGTCCAACAAACGGAACTACCTTAAGTTTGTAAGGGAGGAAGGAGTAACAAACCCGGTGAAGTCCAACAAACGGAACTACCTTAAGTTTGTGAGGGAGGAAGGAGTAACAAACCCGGTGAAGTCCAACAAACCGAACTACCTTAAGTTTGTCAGGGAAGAAGTAACAAACCCGGTGAAGTCCAACAAACGGAACTACCTTAAGTTTGTCAAGGGAAAAGGTGACGGCAAGATTCAATTAAGTAAATTAGGGAGAAAAATAAAGGAAATATTTAACAGAGCGGGGAAAAGAAAAATAGATACAAGCAAAATTGAGAAATTTAAACTATAATGTAATTTTCCCCAAAAATTCTAACTTAGGAAAAGAAAATATTATGTTCTCTAAAATAACTTTTAAAACTCCTGAATATATTTAAGCAACCCAACAAAAAACCTTTAATTCAATTTTCCCTTGTTATAAATTGAAAGAAATAAACCCAAATTTTGATATTGCACTCCGAAATTCAGTAACCATCACAAAACAACACACGGCATAAACTTTTGACTTCCCCTGTATAGAATATAACTAACCCTCTAATGTTCAGACTTATAAAATGTGAATGTTTTGGAAATCCCCGTTTTACGTTTGTAAATTGCAAAACAACACCTTTTTAAATAAATTAAATATTTTATTATTTACGTAATTTACTTTCTCCAAATAAAGCCAAAAGAAACCCAAATTTATTTCACTCACAACCTTTGATCCCACTATTATTATTTGCAATTTGAGAAAAAGTACTTTTCAAGAAAATCTAAAGAAAATGTGGAGTTACGATTGCTCTTGAATTTCGATGCTTATCGCACCTGATAGAAGTTGATAAGTGATCCTTTCAATGTTCTCAATAGACCAGCAAGGCGATATTCTCCCCACTAATTTCGTCCTTCCACTTTTTACCAATCTGCGCCAACTACCCTGTCGATGAAACGGCGTAAAAAAAACATGCGAAGCGCTGCATCGCTCCCCGGGCAGACTCGAGAGTCCAAAGGTCACGCGCAATCTTACAATATATTAGAAAACATATTAGGAATCACTAGTTTTCTTTTAATTAAATCAACTTATTGTCATGGAATTACATGACAATTAATAACTATACTAATATACACTTACCAGGTTTTTTTCCCAATAATATATCAGGGTAAATTAAAACCACAACATGATTAAAACATAACACAGTCAAATAGGGCTGAATTAAATTAATATTAGGATGCTACAGTGCCGGGTAGGTCAAGATTAATTTAAGGATACAATTAATCTAAGAGCAAAAATAATTTAAAATAAAGACACCTGGGTCTGCTTCGTTACAGTCACCCCCTATTATTTTGAACGAAAAACAGGGTTATGAGGGAAAAATAATATTAATTTAGAGACAAAGAGAAAAAACTCTTTTCGATTGAGCTAGGAAAAAAGTGAAGAACCTAATGAAAATGCCAAAAAAAACCTTGGGCCTAGTGATGACTACTTTTTGACGACTTGCTTTTGCATAGGCAGGTACTCCCATGGAATAGCTTAAACCTTTTCTGGATTTTGCCTAATACCTTCGGGAGTCAAAATATCGCCTAAAAATTAGACTTTTTTTTTTCTTAATAAAATAGGATTTTTCTATATTAATGGTCATCTTGGCCTTCTGTAGTTGACCCATCACCATCTCCAGATGTTGCAGGTGTAAAAAAAAAAATCGGGAGACGCTATCAACAAGTCATCTATGTAATTGTAGGTAAATTCTCTCACCTTTGGTCCCAATATGAAATCCATTGCCCGAGAAAAACTACCAACTGCTGTTTTTAAACCGAAAGGTAACTTTAACCTGCCTACCCTGCAATACCACAGAAGGACACACCAACAAAACACAACAACATAATAACAGGTTTTCACTCAGTATAATTCTTTAGAACTAACTCCAATCCTGGTCACGGCACCACTGTAACCTTGCGGCCCCCGGCTCATACGACCGGAGTAAAAAGCTGAAAGAAATTTTAATTAGTGGGTTATTAAAATGGGTTAATTAAATAATTAAGACATTTAATTACAAAGCTGAAAAATAAAATTATTATTAGTATTATTTTTAACAAAAAATTTGTGCCCTGGAAGGTCTGATTTAACACAAAAGTGTTATCGCACGACTCATGGAATTGAGTCATTATTCACCTATTCCAGAATTTCCCGCGTGACATCCGAATACATAAAATAATGCATTAGTATGCCTCACATACAATAAAGGAACAGGCTCTGATGTGACCGTTTAGATTCGGGCAAAATCTAAGGCCGACCCTACGTTGTGTTCGTCAGGTTCGCTGAAAAATACTAATTGGAGTATTATACAGAGTGAAGAAAAATTAACTCAAAGTTTATTATGGGCGTTTTATGGATTGTGTAAAAACACTTGTTTTAGTGAGATGGAGACTCATCAGATAGCAGAATTTATACTATTGTCGTCAAAATAAAATAACAAAATTGAAAATTAGTTCAAAGAAAGCTCCAGAAACGCACTCTCGACCACGTTTCCAAAGGAATCCCCTACCCTGTGCACCGGACGGGACGGAGGGGCTGTCGCCCTAGGCTGTCGCCTATCTCTGTAGGGTATCCTCTACTATCGGTTGCTGGAATGTGCTGTCGCACCGGTCTGTCGGCCGCCGTCCCACGTCGAAGGAAACATTGTAACCGACAAGTCTGGATCAAAAGAACGAGCCATTCACTATTCCTTGAACAACCTCCAACCAATATTTACCTTTATAAAACCTTTCTTTCTATAATACATTTATAGATAAAAACTGCCACCTATCCGAGCACGCGGGTATCGTTGTTGAACTAGCACATAACATAGCAAAGAGAGAAGTTCTTTCTTTTTCCTGTCTGATAAAAATCCCCGCATCCCCACGAGTTTATTTTTTCTCGTTGCTACGTCCAGCGTGGGCTGTCGCCCCGTAACAGCGCGAAGGGAGAGCATGGTAATAGGATAACCCCGAACTTAAATCGTTTAGGAAAAATAATTGAATTCTCATATTGGTTATTGATGGTTAATTACTTTTGTTGGTTTTTTTTCTAGACCTCAGCAACAGATACCACTAGCACATAAACTGACTGTCTTAACGCCATAAACAACTTTGGGTAGAAATACTATAATAACGTGTAGAGTTTTATTCATCAAAATTCATTATACCATTACCAACCTGGAACATTAGTAAAACTGATGTTCTCTATATCAGCGTCTTCTTCCGCTTGCATTTTTAATTTTTTGCTCCTCTGAAACTGATAGAAGTTGATAAGTGATAAATATTTTGAGTAGTAAAAATGTCAAATTTTAAAACTTGAAACAAAAAACATTTAAAATTTAATATTGACAAAGGGAGAAAAAAAAATGTATTTTTCCATAAAGGAATGGAGAAGGATTAACAAACCCGGTGAAGTCCAACAAACGGAACTACCTTAAGTTTGTCAAGGGAGAAGGATTAACAAACCCGGTGAAGTCCAACAAACGGAACTACCTTAAGTTTGTCAGGGAGGAAGGAGTAACAAACCCGGTGAAGTCCAACAAACGGAACTACCTTAAGTTTGTCAAGGGAGAAGGATTAACAAACCCGGTGAAGTCCAACAAACGGAACTACCTTAAGTTTGTCAAGGGAGAAGGATTAACAAACCCGGTGAAGTCCAACAAACGGAACTACCTTACGTTTGTCAGGGAAGAAGTAACAAACCCGGTGAAGTCCAACAAACGGAACTACCTTAAGTTTGTCAGGGAGGAAGGATTAACAAACCCGGTGAAGTCCAACAAACGGAACTACCTTAAGTTTGTCAGGAAGGAAGAAGTAACAAACCCGGTGAAGTCCAACAAACGGAACTACCTTAAGTTTGTCAGGGAAGAACTAACAAACCCGGTGAAGTCCAACAAACGGAACTACCTTAAGTTTGTCAGGGAGGAAGGATTAACAAACCCGGTGAAGTCCAACAAACGGAACTACCTTAAGTTTGTCAGGAAGGAAGAAGTAACAAACCCGGTGAAGTCCAACAAACGGAACTACCTTAAGTTTGTCAGGGAAGAAGGAGTAACAAACCCGGTGAAGTCCAACAAACGGAACTACCTTAAGTTTGTCAGGGAAGAAGTAACAAACCCGGTGAAGTCCAACAAACGGAACTACCTTAAGTTTGTCAGGGAAGAAGGAGTAACAAACCCGGTGAAGTCCAACAAACGGAACTACCTTAAGTTTGTAAGGGAGGAAGGAGTAACAAACCCGGTGAAGTCCAACAAACGGAACTACCTTAAGTTTGTGAGGGAGGAAGGAGTAACAAACCCGGTGAAGTCCAACAAACCGAACTACCTTAAGTTTGTCAGGGAAGAAGTAACAAACCCGGTGAAGTCCAACAAACGGAACTACCTTAAGTTTGTCAAGGGAAAAGGTGACGGCAAGATTCAATTAAGTAAATTAGGGAGAAAAATAAAGGAAATATTTAACAGAGCGGGGAAAAGAAAAATAGATACAAGCAAAATTGAGAAATTTAAACTATAATGTAATTTTCCCCAAAAATTCTAACTTAGGAAAAGAAAATATTATGTTCTCTAAAATAACTTTTAAAACTCCTGAATATATTTAAGCAACCCAACAAAAAACCTTTAATTCAATTTTCCCTTGTTATAAATTGAAAGAAATAAACCCAAATTTTGATATTGCACTCCGAAATTCAGTAACCATCACAAAACAACACACGGCATAAACTTTTGACTTCCCCTGTATAGAATATAACTAACCCTCTAATGTTCAGACTTATAAAATGTGAATGTTTTGGAAATCCCCGTTTTACGTTTGTAAATTGCAAAACAACACCTTTTTAAATAAATTAAATATTTTATTATTTACGTAATTTACTTTCTCCAAATAAAGCCAAAAGAAACCCAAATTTATTTCACTCACAACCTTTGATCCCACTATTATTATTTGCAATTTGAGAAAAAGTACTTTTCAAGAAAATCTAAAGAAAATGTGGAGTTACGATTGCTCTTGAATTTCGATGCTTATCGCACCTGATAGAAGTTGATAAGTGATCCTTTCAATGTTCTCAATAGACCAGCAAGGCGATATTCTCCCCACTAATTTCGTCCTTCCACTTTTTACCAATCTGCGCCAACTACCCTGTCGATGAAACGGCGTAAAAAAAACATGCGAAGCGCTGCATCGCTCCCCGGGCAGACTCGAGAGTCCAAAGGTCACGCGCAATCTTACAATATATTAGAAAACATATTAGGAATCACTAGTTTTCTTTTAATTAAATCAACTTATTGTCATGGAATTACATGACAATTAATAACTATACTAATATACACTTACCAGGTTTTTTTCCCAATAATATATCAGGGTAAATTAAAACCACAACATGATTAAAACATAACACAGTCAAATAGGGCTGAATTAAATTAATATTAGGATGCTACAGTGCCGGGTAGGTCAAGATTAATTTAAGGATACAATTAATCTAAGAGCAAAAATAATTTAAAATAAAGACACCTGGGTCTGCTTCGTTACAATGTGTGGGCTGGAATATTTGGAACGGACATAGTTGGTCCGTTTTTCATTGAAGGAAACCTGACTTCCGAAAGATATTTAGAAATGCTTCGAAACTTAATTATTCCTGAAATTAGAAATTTGGCTGGTCTAAACTACCAAAATGTATGGTTTCAACAAGATGGGGCCCCTCCACACCATGGTCGACAGGTTCGTGATTATTTAAATTTAACTTTTCCAAATAGATGGATTGGCAGGAGAGGTTTCATAGAATGGCCCGCTAGGTCCCCTGACCTATCACCTTTAGACTACTTCTTTTGGGGTCATTTAAAAAATAAAGTATTTGAAACTAAACCTGAAAATATAGAAGACTTGCAGCAGCGAATATTAAATGAAGCTGATCAAATTACGGAAGAAATTATACAAAATGTTCTTCAGAGATTTTATTATAACCTGGCGTATTGTCAAGAAGTACAAGGAAAACATTTTGAGCATTTCATAAAATAGTTTTCGTTTTAAAGTTACTGTTTTGTTACCTACAGATTTTTTGGATATTGTTTTAAAATAAATTGTTTGAAGCCTTTGATTTTTTTTCAATCTGATTTCTCAGAAGTAGAAAGAATTTTCTCTTGTCTATTAACCTAATCCGTTGTGACAATTATTTATTAAAATTACCTATACGTCAAATCCAATTGTCACAGTGTCCAACCTGCAACACATTGGAAAAGGTAGATGTCAGAACGGGATAGGTACCTATTACCTGCTCTGAGAAAAACCATTTATTTGAACTTACTTTCAATTTCGGAACCTGATATTTTGGTACCAGCATAGAGCAAATTAAGCATGGAATCCACTAAAAAAAAAAGTGGGTATACCATTTAAAAATAAAAAGTTGACTATGATTTCTCGAAAGTGGAACATCTGGCAACGTCGCCGGTACTGCCAGCGAACGCAGAATGTTGTATTCCCTCTAGGTTCCAAATTTCATAAAGCGTGTCCAAAAGGTTCGTGAGATAATTGGACATTGCGGAACTTTTGGGACACACTGTATAAATAATATTGATTCATTATGTTATAAAATTGTTACAATGTCAATAAATATTTACTAGATAGGTATTTTAAAGAGAGATAAAAATCCAGGTGGAAGTGGGTGCCCTGAAAAGGTAAATTTCGTGTAAAAACCATTTTAGGCAAAAAAAAAACAATAAAAAAATTGAAAAAAAACAAAATAAATTATTTATCAAAACAAGGTAGGTAACAGGTAGGTATCATTAAGGCAAGTTGTGAAAACCAAAAAACATTAATTTGTTTTTTAAAAGTTACTAACTAAATAAAGTCACCAAAAAATAACAAAATCAAAAAATCAATGCACGTAGGTATCAAAAAAGTCTTTGGGTAGGTACTAGGTTAGCGCTGTAACAATAATATATTATACCTACATAAGGACAAAAAAAAATAATGATTTCTATGTAAATGTATCTATTATTTGGTCGGAAAATTGTGGTCTGCAGTGAGATTTGATAACTCTTGTTCTATTAACATCATTGCTAACCCGGAGAGCCGTTCTTGTGTCATTGTATTTCTTAGGTAAATAGTAAATAGGTTTTAATTCGCTTGAGACATGAGAAGTTTCGTTCGACCGATACACTTGTTGCAGGGATAGTTAAAGCTAAATTAAAATGTTTATATGCTTCCACAAAAATTGTCTTAAAATTTTTAAATAACATATCTAAACTTTTTTCCACACTTAAATTTAAAAACTGTTCATTCCTATACAAAACAGAAAGCTAATTTTTTAACCTATCTTTGTCAAAAATACTTGGGTAATTTTTTATTTTATTAAACCATTTAGTAAGTTGTCGGGAAAGCATTTAACATATTCCGCATATTTTGTGGAGTCGACTAATGCAAGAAACTTTATGTTATTTAAATTTGCGAACCGCGTCTCTAACTAAGAGTTATGCAATCTATTATTTCGAAATATAATTGTTTATAATTCGTAAAAATATCGGATTCGCTAGAAGGTTGACCTCTACCTCTACGTGTGTTAATTGAGAGCTCCGTGGCATTTTTAGCAATGTTTAAAAGAATATTAAAATGTTCTTCGTTTCTTAATTCACTAATTCTTAACTTGGCATAGTTTATTTGTGAGGAGCAATAATTTATATCTAAATGTTTAGATTGTAAAATTTGAAACAATATATCGGTGCAACTAAAGATTTCCTTATAGATTTGTGTTAAAAGGCAAGATTCAAAATCATTAAAATGCTTAAGAAATCCTTTCGCGGCATTAATAGATTCTGATCCGGAACTTGGATCATTAATGATACTTTGAAAAACTAAAATCAAATTATCCCATTCATTAGCCACTAAATTTAAAATTTTAGACCGTGAACCAGCGCGTTTCGACAGCTCGCGGAATTCTTTTACCAACTATTTGATTAAGCGCAAACGACCGTTTTGGTGATTGGTGAAAATAATTTGGTATCCCTAATAAAGTAGCAAAAAATATACGACTTTGAGTTATCTGTTTTGTTCCCTGTTGCAATACTAGAATTAATCTGTGGGCACAGCAATGGGTAATTAAAGCTAAAGGCGCGATAGTTCTAACTTTTGTTTGAAGTCCATTTATTTCACCCGCCATAACACTGGCACCGTCATAACACTGCGCGACCAATTCCTCTTTAGTGTCATAAGGCTCTAAACTACTTTTTATTAACTGAAAAAGGCTCTCTGCTGTTCTATCATCACTGACGTCAAAAAATCCTATAAATCTTTCTTTTAAAGATCCGTTTGTTACATACCTAACTGTTATCAAACACTGAGATTTTTCCGTTATATCAGTACTATCTTTCGCTATTACGCCAAAAAAACAACAATCTGTATCCTTAATTTCTTTTTGTATATGTTCTTGAATATATTCATGTATGCAACCAATCAGTTCATTTTGAATAGTCTTAGACTGTCCTGTAAAAATATTACTAAATTTGCACAATGCTCGGTAAGTTCCGTATTTCTCTTTATTAAACATGAAATTTCCACGGTTAGATGAATCTGTCGTTTCATTGTGGCCTCGAAATGCTTACTCCTGTTTTCCTAACGTTACAGTAACATCAACTAAATAAGTTAATAATAAGCGATTTTTACGCACGTTTACATTATAAATAATTTTATTAACGCCTACATTTTCTCTCAGTGCATCCGCTATTGTGTCTCTATTTTGCTCTACTCTCGTAAGCCCCAAAGAATTCTTAATATGTTCTTTGGAACTTTCCTGTGATTTTACCGCCCGTGAAAATATTTTTAAATCAGAATAACCACCCCCTGAACTCCAATTGTTTTTTACGCTGCCTAATAAAATACCAAGGCCAACAATATAGGCTTTCCTTATAAATACTTCCGCACAGCCACTTATAGGTTTCGTACCAAGTTACCTGAAAAGCTCTTGAATATTGCTTGCCTTGTCTCTTATCGTTGAATATTGCCGAAATTTTTTATGTCGGACGACTACATAATATCTGTCTTTTTTCCGTTTCGTTTCTACTTAAAAATGGCGTTTCAATGACTGAGAGAATAATATCATGAACAAGATTCATATTTTTTTTAAACAATAAAATTTAGCGTTTAATAATTAATAACAATAAATAAATCTTAAAACTTACCGGATCTTGAAAATATATCTTAATTTGCCGAACACGAAATTATAAATTGCCCAAACAAACACTGCCAACACTTCTACATTACCTGCATCGCACCTGTATCCTGACTACCCTGCACAGTCACAGCAATATTAACATAAAATAAACCAATAAAATATGACAATTTGTAATTTTCCTAAATTAACCCAAACACCAAACACACACAGTTCACACACCTGCTACAATATACGCCGGGCGCCGGGTAATCACATAATTCGCAGAATAAAACATGTGATTTAAACAGCCAATCAACAACCAGCCAAGCTAGGTTCTTATAGCGTCAATGAGAGAAACAAACGCGAAATGACCCCCGAGTAAGAGAGAGACAGACCAAACAAAAGACGTTGAGATTTTCGTATGAGGCTTGCCAAAATAGGTACGAACACTCGGAGCAGTGAAGCTGAAATCATTTAGCCTCTCGGCCATCGACGTCGCCAAAGTTTAAAGAATAAAATAGTCGCTTATAGCGCGGCGCTCGGTAAAGCAGTATGAAAATTATTTTTCATATGAAATTTATATTTGAAAATTTATAAATTTACAAAAAACATATTTGTATTTTTTGAGAGGAGATTGAGGGTGAGGCGCGGCCTCAGAGGCCTACCCTGAGGAGCCGCCACTGTGAACACCTTCGTTTTTTTCACAGTTACATAATTTCCCGTGACCAAGCCATCTACGCTATAATCAAATCCGACACATGTCAAAAAGTGACAGATACGACGTTATTTTAAATTTTTTTAAATAGCAACCCTCATAAATAACCAGACGATTGAATTGCATTTGGCGATCCGATTCTAAAACCTTATAGTTGTTGATATTTATTTTCAGCCGTTTCGGAAATACGGAGGTTCCTAACTTGCCTCCATCGATTTTGTCTTTTAAGTATCTCACCACTTTAATAAATATACCTTCTAAGCTGAACACCTTAATTTTTTTCACAGCGACATAATTTCCCGTGAGCAAGCGATCTTCGCAATAGTCAAATCCGACAGATGTCAAAAAGTGACCGATACGACGCCATTTTGAATTTATTTAAATGGCAACCCTCATAAATAACCACACGATTGAATTGCATTTGGCGATCCGATTCTAAAACCATATAGTCGTTGATATTATTTATTTTCAGCCGTTTCGGAAATACAGAGTTCGGCAATCCTCGTATTTGTGTCGTTTGTGAGAGTATCTTTGTTAAGAAGGTTGAATGTTGTGGTTATTTTAAACCTGTTATTTTAAACATTTATCGTGATTGTATTCCGTTAGACAAAAATTATAATAAAATCGTTGTAAAACTTTTTGTTGCTATATATGTACTTTTAAATTTCATTAAAATTTATAAAACCGTTTCGGAAATATTTTAGAAAAACCAAAAAATATGGAATCCAAATTGAACTTACGCTTTGCCATTTTTTCTTTTAGGATATTGATCGAGCTTTGGATCAGGATTATCCAGAAAATAAAAAGTCCCAGCTTATAATCCGTAGGGACAAAGCGGAAAAACTAGTTTCCACTCAGAATAAAGGGATTACTCAAGACGTACTTCCCCCTTTACCCTCTAAAAATGAAACATTACGGGGAGCTACCCAAGCAATCAAACTAGCAAAAGATCAAAAATACGGCCGCTTTATTCAAGCAACTCGAGATATTGCACCAGGAGAAATTTTACTGATAGAGAATCCCTATGCCATAGTCATGGAACAGGATTACAAAACCACACACTGCGGAGATTGTAGTAACATGTGCTTCAATCCAATTCCATGTAGCAATTGTTCTGTCGAATTATATTGTACTGAAAAGTGTAGAGAAAAGGCTTACAAAGAGTATCATCAGTATGAGTGTGTTATTTTAAATCATTATCCAGCAGAAGTAAGTATTAACCGAACGACACAAGTGACAATATGAAATAAAAAATACAAAACACAATTAACAAATTAAACTTAAGCCCGTAAGGCACGATACAAACTCAAACTCAAAACTTAGCTTTATTATCTTAAAAAAATAAAAAAATTTCATTGACAAAGCATGTACAGGGTGTCCAGTTTTCGTATGTTTTACGGGTTATCTGCGTTATTAGTAAAGATAGAAGGTTGCGGTTTTCGCGGCACTGTGTTACTTTTTTGAGAAACAAACGATGCCACAAACAGAATTTTCATAGGCCCCTTAGTTTTTTAGATACGGGGTGTTTTTGAAAATTTTGCATTTTGGGACACCGTGTCTCGGTTACGCTGCAACTTATCAAAAAGGTAAAAAATAAACTTATAAGTTTTTTCACGTAGAATCCAGTGGCTTGGGTCAGATTTTTTCTATGTTTAATTGTTTTCGAGAAAAGGGCAAACTTGCATTTTTTTAAATGGGACACCCTATATATTTTTAGCTATTATGATTCAGTTTATCACAAGCTTTTTAAAAATATATAATACTTTATAGCTGTTTTTAATGTGAAGCTCAAAATTTACATTTTTTTAAACGGCACACCGTATATATTTTAAGATTAAACAATTGTCACAAGCTTCTCACAAATATAAAACACTAATTTTAAAAATATATACCTATAACATAAACTTTTATAAATATAAATAACAATTAACTCAGTTGTGTTATACATTCAAAAATTAAAAGCTCCAATTATTTGATGATTTAGGAAACTGTCTCATAAATATTGCTCAAACTGTTCTTCATTATGCCTAAGACATGTTTCACACATTGTTCTGATTCGCCTCAGTGCATTTGAAATAATAAAAGGCCGTGCCTGTAACTCCCTAAAGGCTCTTTCAGTGGCTTCTCCTAAATCTGCCATCGTTTGGTACTGGACGGTATAAATTTTATTTTTTAGGTAGCCCCACAAAAAAAAATCCAAAACCGTTAAATCGGGTGACCTGGGTGGCCATCTTACAGGTCAATGTGTTCCAATCCAGCGGCCAGGAAAATTATTGTTGAGATATGCTTTTGCAATTTGAGCATTGTGAGCGGGAGCTCCGTCCTGTTACAAATATAAACTATTAAGATGAGCTAGGGGCACATTCTCTACTATTTCGGGCACAATGTTTTCCAAAATTTCTAAATATTTATTTGCAGTAAGATTGCCTTCAAATATATTATATAAAATTTTAGTTCCCAGTATGAAGCATGAAACGCTAAACCTAAATCTGCCTTGCCGTTCTCGTGGAAATATAACATGTTGATTTTCCTGTCACCAAAACCTAGTATTTTGCCGATTAAATATACCGGCACTGGTAAAATGACTCTCATCAGACCATATAATCGTTCTTTCAAAATGATTTTCTCTATTTACATTTTGTAAATACCAATTACAAAACTCTACTAGTAGAGTGCTCGCGGAATTAAAAGCGGCTTATTTCTTGAGCCCGTGGGCACTTTAGGGCTAAAAAGGTTTGACCTTCGCGTTTGGTAGAGGATGTCCTGTAGTTCCTAGAACTGCTTGTCTTAAAAAAATCGTTGGGTCCCTAAGGGCTCAAATCAAAATTTTGTAGCTAATTGCACCACAAAATAGTGCTATTCATTACGCACCATTCAGTAAAAAATTGTAATATTTTCTATACAAATTAATTTTTTATTAATTTATTAAAATTAGGATTAGCACGGGCCGTTATGGAGTCTCCAACCACAAAAATGCATTTTTCTCGGTTTCACTGGCACTAAAATTTAATTATTTTTAAGTAAAATTTGTCTTTACACTGCGATATCTTGGAAAGTATTGCAAATACGAAAAAAACTTATTCTTGATAAAATACGGAGCAGTGTTTTTTCTGTATGATAGAAGTTGTTGCATATTTTTAGGGTAAGTAGTAAACTAGATAATTAAATAGTTCTGTGATTACACCACTTTATTGTAGACTTCGCCGTCCTCCCGTTCGATCGACGGCCGGGCGCTTTGCTTAGAGCTTCTTATAAAAGTGAGATCGCATCGCCCGGAATTTCTTCTTTTCTTTATTTGTTCCGTGCTAGTTTAAATGGAGCCAATGTGGTACTGAGCGTTCGTAGTGCTCACCGTTCAGCTGAGTCAGCTGATTGTTGCAAGTTGGAATTTGACTAGGAATGTCATCACAAATCAATAATTATTCGATGGTTATTAGTCTGGGGAAAATTATCGAAGGGCATACGGCGCCAGTATGTAAATGAAATACCAATATACGATGGCAAAATACCTATTTGATGCCATGTCCGTAGTTCAAAGTTTGGGCAAACCAGCTACAGCGAAAACTTTTTTGGAATATGGTAACATATTCAACTCCGTAATATTTAAAAATAAATTCAAAGCGTCCAGGATTGATATCGTTTTTGACCATTACGTAACCAAATCTATCAAAAATTCAACAAGATTGAAAAGAAAATCACCATCACAGCTAACAATAAAACGGATCATCAATTCACCAGAAGCCCTACTGCCACAACAATGGCACCTATTTATTCATTCTTTGTTCAATAAACAACAGTTAACACATTTTTTATCAAACTATCTTTTTAAACATCAACATAATACCAGCCTTGAAGTTGTGACTAGTGGAGGGTTTTCATCAGTCTTAGAATATAAAACAAACTTCCATCTGATTGATGGATTGCTAAAGTCCACACATGAAGAAGCAGATACTCGTCTACTCTTACATATCCTATCAGCAAAGAAAGCTGGCTACACAAGGGTTATACTTGACTGTAAGGATACCGACGTACTAGTTTTATTAGTTCGCTTTAAGGATCAGCTAACAGAGGAAATCTAGTTAAAAGTGGGGCATAGCGAAAACAGCAGATTTTTACCAATTCATGAGCTAAACATGGAATTACCACTTAGGAAAAACTTGCCAGTTTTCCATGCATTGACAGGTTGCGATACTACAAGTCAGTTTAATGGACTGGGAAAGAAAATATGCTGGAAAATTTACCTTAAATATAACGATCTTCTTGATCGTTTAGGTGTCGAAGAATTTAGTGACCAACATTTTGAAGATATACATAAATTTGTACTCAAATTATACACTAAAAACCAAACCGTCAAATGTGTCAATGAACTCAGGGCATCCCTATTATTTTCTCGGCCTATAGACAAACTTCCTCCAACTAGAGATAGTCTTTTTCAACACTGCCTTCGAGCGCATTACCAAACTATTATAAGGCTAAATAGTTTAAATCCCATACCTGACCTACCAGATGTTTCAAAGCATGGCTGGAAAATTGAAGAGGAGACCATAACACCCATTTTGCAAACATTGGAGTCCATACCAGAAGACCAAAGTATCTTAACAACTTGCAAGTGTAAAAAAGGTAAAGTTCTTGTCGCATGCGCCCAGCTATTTTCCTAAATATTGTCCATTTTCAGATTGTTCTAGTAAGCTGTGTTCATGCAAAAAAAATAATTTAACATGCATTATATCCTGTGGGTGTCTAGCAAAAATATCTTGCAAGAACAGTTTCGAATATAAAAAAATTAAGAACAAAGAAAATTTACGTGGAGAAGAGCAAAATCTTCTAGATGACAGTGATTAGGTAATAAGAACAGCTATATCTTTTACATACATATCTGTATTTACGATGTTTATATAAATTGTTTTAATAATGTCATTCATACCATCTTAAAACTCAAACACTTTAATAACCATATTAATTCTGTAAACAAATAGTGCGAAATTAGACACCGCTTAAAGCCTGTTTACATTAGGTGCAAGTGACTGCATGCAAGTTCATAGATGCATTTAAATGCATTGCATGATCGTTTACATTATGATGCAAGTATTTTAATGCAAGTAGCTTGTCAGAACATATTGCCAACCTTAATCCAGAAATCCACTCAATATCAGTTGATAAAAGAAAGAGTTATGTTTGGATTTTATTGTTTATAATATGTGCGTTTATTTTTGAAATAATTGTTAAATTAAAACAATGAATACTGAAGTGGAAGAACTTATCTTATTGACCCTAATAGCTGAAGCTTCGGCCGTTTGTCAGGTTGGTATTGAAAATATTACTAGAAAATTTACCAAACTTGCATGCCATTTGCAAGTAAATTAGAACAAGTCCTAATTTGGTGCAATGCAAGTAAACTTGCATCAGCTGATCACAAAGTGCCCAATGCGCATGCCTTCAGGCAATTTCACTTGCACTTGCATCTAATGTAAACAGGCTTTTAGGTTTAATAACTTGTGCACTACACGCACTCAGAAATATATTTTATTTCTTCCCATCGTCACTAGATAAAAAGAGAACGAACAGACGTCGAGAGAACCATTGATTATTTTCTAAAGCACTTTCAGCGCTACAAGCCGCCCGAAGGTCGACCGGAAAGATGGTGGTTCGTTAAAAAATTTACATTATCCCAGAATTATTAAAATATTTAGCTTACTACTTATTCTAAAAATATGCAACAAGTTCTATCATACAGAAAAAACACTGCTCCATATTTTATTAAGAATAAGTTTTTGTCGTATTTGCAATACTTTCCAAAATATCGCAGTGTAAAGACAAATTTCACTTTAAAATAATTAAATTTTAGTGCCAGTGAAACCGAGAAAAATGCATTTTTGTGGTTGGAGACTCCATAACGGCCCGTCCTAATCCTAATTTTAATAAATTAATAAAAAATTAATTTGTATAGAAAATATTACAATTTTTTACTGAATGGTGCGTAATGAATAGCACTATTTTGTGGTGCAATTAGCTACAAAATTTTGATTTGAGCCCTTTTGGACCCAACGATTTTTTTACGACAAGCAGTTCTAGGAACTACAGGACATCCTCTACCAAACGCGAAGGTCAAACCTTTTTAGCCCTAAAGTGCCCACGGGCTGAACGATACAGGGCGATGTGCACTCTACTATACGGTCTACGCGGCGCTCTGCGTCACCGAGATCTAAGTTTTGTACGACATGAAATTTGTATGGCTTAAACTTGTGTTTTTTTTAGAATAGTTTGAACCCTTGATTTTGTAACACCGACAGAACCTTCCACTGTTCTACAATAACTACTTTGATTTGTTTCAATTGAAGCCAAAACGTTTACTTCATCAATGTCCTGGTTTTCCTTATTGTAAATACTAGGTGGGGTTTGGAAAATGAACCGACTTCAATTAAGTTTGATTTTATTTTTAAAAATATTTTTTTATCCGGCTGTCTTCTTTCTGGGAATCTGCGAATATTACGTTTTTATAAATTTTAAAATATGATGAAAAATATAAAACGATGCCCATACCTGTTAAAATAAACTTCTAATGTTTCATCCGAATTTTCGTTACACTGAATATAACAAACTAACATATCGTACTTTTCATAATTCTCGAATTTTGCATTCGCAGCCATAATTAAGAAAAAACTGCTATTTATCGAAACTCAATAGAAATAAAGAACAGAAAATGGATAACCTATTCCGACAGTAAATATAGATTTTTTCAGATAACAAGCCTGTCATCTTTTGTTTTTCTAAATACCCATCATGGCCTACTAAAAAAAAATTTAAATTTGTTGAAAAATGTAAATTTTAAGCTTCACATTGAAAACAGCTATAAAGTATAATATATTTTTGAAAAGCTTGTGATAAACTGAATCATATTAGCTAAAAATTAGTGATGGGATAATTCGAATTAAAAATAATCGATAATCCGATTTTTCAAATAATCGTTATCATCCGATTATGAAAATATAATTCGAATTATTTGATTCGAATGATGAGAATCTGAATGTTCGCAATTCAATCACCCAAAATCGTTCTGCGATCTGCCAGGCCTTAACCGGCGTTGCTATAGCTCGCTCAATCGAGCGAATTCTGGCTCTTTTCTTCCTTTTTTTAGTGCCGAGTCTCATTATTTAGGTACG
Organism: Polydrusus tereticollis; assembly: GCA_963920685.1. NCBI lineage: Eukaryota > Metazoa > Arthropoda > Insecta > Coleoptera > Curculionidae > Polydrusus > Polydrusus tereticollis. Next base: position 25,802,455 of record OY987328.1, read on the forward strand.
AATTGATTTATTTGGGTTATTATATTTTAAACTTTTAAAGAAAACTGGAGTAATAAAGAAAATAATAATCTAATGGCAACAGCGCGCTACTGTCTGGGACAATAATCGGCGATCGGTAGCACTTGTTGGCGGTGACCGCTCATATTCGATTGTCTATTATGAATGATATATAATTCGAATTATAATGCGATTATTGAAATCATTCATAACCTGGTAATCCGATTATTAAAATAATACGATTTTTCCCAACACTACTAAAAATATATAGGGTGCCCCATTTAAAAAAATGCAAGTTTGCTCTTTTTCTCGAAAACAATTAAACATAGAAAAAATGTGACTAAGCCACTGGATTCTACGTGAAAAAAACTAATAAGTTCATTTTTTACCTTTTTGATAAGTTGCAGCGTAACCGAGATACAATATTTTCAAAACAAAATCACCCCGTATCTAATAAAGTAAGGGGGCTATGAAAATTCTGTTGATGGCATCTTTTGTTTCTCAAAAAAGTAACACAGTGTCGCGAAAACCGCAACCTTCTATCTTTACTAATAACGCAGATAACCCGTAAAACATACGAAAACTGGACACCCTGTACTTAAAAGGTAGAGCAGAAAGGCTAAAATAAAATTAAAAGAAAAATATCTAAAAAATATAAAGGATAAGACATTTACAATGTTTATGACATGATATTAGAAATTTACAATTTACAATGAGGTAGGTGCTGACATATTGTGTAACCAGACACTTATTGTAGGATTACACTTACGGGAATAAATAAAGAAGTAACAATAACAATTCATTTTCCACAATAAATAAAAACAAACCAAATAAACAAAATACAATTATCTGATAAAGATCAGACACCAACCCAGAACAAAATAAATTAAGGGTTGTCGTCATAAAACCCATTTACGGTGTAATACGCCCTAGCAAGGAGGAACTGTCTTACTTGTCCTTTAGATTTCCCGTCATATTGAATTTGCCAAATATTCAGTGGCAGCGAATTAAGGAGTTTTCTGCCTTTGTAGAAAATAGTGTATTTTTATCAAAGTTGAGTTAGGAATTGGTAAGGCTGCCGTGTGAGTGTTGCGTAAAGGATATGTGAGAGTTGTTCTAATTTTAGCCTTCTTTCTTACCAGACAATTCGCTTCAAGGAGACAAGCAACCGTTAGTATTTTGTGTTTAATAAAAAGTGGCTTACATGAGTCTCGAGGCTTAGCTTGACATAGAAACCTAATAGCTCTTTTTTGTAATCTGAATACCTTATTAAAATTGTAGTTAGAGCACGAACCCCAAAAACATATGCCGTACCTTAAGTGGGACTCTATTAGAGCCAAATAGGCGTTGCGCGCTATAGCAAACTTTAAATTTTGAGACACGACCCTTAATGCGTAACATCCGCGAGCTATTTTATTATTTAAATTTAAAATATGGCTTTCGAATTTTAGTTTTGAATCAATGAACAGTCCCAAATACTTATTCTCTTTCAAATTCTCAACAATCTGATCATGTAAATGAATATCGTTATTTGACATTTAAAACTTACAATGTTCGTTTTTGAGATATTCAGTGACAATTTGTTTGCATCACACCAATCTTTAACTATAATCAAATCATTTTTAATGGTTTCTTCCAGAATGTTATTATTTAAGTTATGCCAGAGGATCGTTGTATCGTCTGCGAATATGGTAAATTTTCCAGTAATATTTAACATTGGCAAGTCGTTAACGTAAATTAAGAACAGTAACGGCCCTAACACAGAACCCTGCGGTACGCTTGAAGTGATTTCGAGTGGAGCAGACAATTTGTCATTAATAGAAACCGTCTGGTAACGTCGAGTTAAGTAGGATTTAAACCAATCCAACGATCTGCCTCTAAAGCCATAGACTTCGAGTTTGCGCAGCAGTATTCCATATAGATATACATACACAGACATACAGGGTGTAACATAAAGGTTGGGAATAAATTAAACGGTGGATTCCTTAGTCAAAAATAATAGAAATTTTTCATATAAGGATATGCTCTACGGGATTTCGTTTCCAAGTTACAGGGTGTTGGATTTTTCTTAAAAATTTAGTTTAGGTTTAATATCTTTTGAACGCTGTCAGATAACAAAACGAAATTTTAGCAGTTACTTCACTTGATAATGCCCTAGGAGAAGTAAAAAAATTGTCTTCCTGGGATACTCGAGTGGCGTGCATACGGATATTGCCGTAGGGTTTTTTAATGAAAAATGTGGTACGTCACTGGTAGAATTATTTTTTTGTTAAAATTTATGAATTTTCCTTTTACTCTAAACAAAATTCCCCTCTTGCGTTTTCTTTGTATCTCTTGCCATTTTCCCGTAATTAAACATTTTGCAAATATCAGTTTTTCCACAGGTTACATAGGAAATTGAGGGTAATAGGAACAAAATCGAGCATGCCTTGGACCACGATATTTTCTGATAATGTCATTGTCAGTTAGGTTATTTAATTTTGCTTAGGCTTTTCAATTTTAGTAATAAACTTATTAAAAATGGATTACTCAGTTGAAGAATTAGCAGATATGCATTTTATTTATGGCCGTGCCAACGGGAATACTGTGTTAGCTGTACGTCTGTATGTTGAACGTTTTCCAAATCGACGCATTCCGAATAGGAAGACTTTTTCAAGGATTCACGCTCGCTTACGTGAAACCGGATCATTAAAGCCTTGCACCTCCAGTGGAAGACCACAATACGTAAGAACAGTACAGCGTGAGGAACGAATCCTTCAGATTGTCGAGGCGAATCCTGAATCTAGTACTAGAAGAATTGGAAGAATGGAAACGAATCCTACATGATAATTTATTGTACCCATACCATTTACAACGAGTGCAGGCTCTTTCTGTAGAGGATTATGCACCACGTCTTAGATTTTGTACATGGTTCTTAAATAAATGCAATTTAAACCATTCATTTCACTCATCCGTTTTATTTACCGACGAAGCTGGATTTACAAGGAATGGCATAATTAATTTTCATAATAACCATCTATGGGCTGATGAAAACCCTCATGGAATCATACAATCCCGGCATCAGCAACGATTTTCTATTAATGTTTGGGCAGGAATAATTGGCGATTATTTGATTGGTCCTGTAGTACTACCAAATAGATTAGACGGATTATCATATCTGGATTTCCTTCAAAATGGATTACCACCTTTATTAGAAGAAATTCCAATTGAAACGCGACAGCAAATGTGGTTTATCCATGATGGCGCTCCAGCTCACTTTAGGCGAGAAGTTAGAGAATACCTCAACGAAACGTACCACAATAAATGGATAGGTCGTGGAGGGCCAAGAGCGTGGCCTCCTCGTTCACCCGACCTTAATCCATTGGATTATTATTTATGGGGGCACTTAAAAAACATGGTTTATTCCGTTTCCATTCCTAACGTACAGATTCTTCGTCAAAGAGTTGAAATGGGTTGTCAGCAAATTTGAGAGATGCCTGGAATTTTTGGACGAGTAAGACAATCCATGAGAAAACGCATTGAAAAATGTATTGAAGTTGAGGGGCAACATTTTCAGCACCTTTTGTAATTTTGGTTGTGTTGGTTTACATACTTTATTAAAATAAATTGTTTTTAATTTCTAAGTTTTTAGTATTTTAATTTTTGTAAATTACATATTAGTATGGTGTTTTAAAAATCTAAAAGTTTCAATGTCGTTTCTGCCATTTTGTAAACACTGGATCACAACGTAGATACTCGATTTTATTACTGTAGGTACTGAAATTGCTGAAAACTGATATTTGCAAAATGTTTAATTACGGGAAAATGGCAAGAGATACAAAGAAAACGCAAGAGGGGAATTTTGTTTAGAATAAAAGGAAAATTCATAAATTTTAACAAAAAAATAATTCTACCAGTGGCGTACCACATTTTTCATTAAAAAACCCTACGGCAATATCCGTATGCACGTCACTGAGTATCCCAGGAAGACAATTTTTTTACTTCTCCTAGGGCATTATCAAGTGAAGTTACTGCTAAAATTTCGTTTCGTTATCTGCCAGCGTTCAAAAGATATTAAACAAAAACTAAATTTTTAAGAAAAATTCAACACCCTGTAACTTGGAAACGAAATCCCGTAGAGCATATCCTTATATGAAAAATTTCTATTATTTTTGACTAAGGAATCCACCGTTTAATTTATTCCCAACCTTTATGTTACACCCTGTATACAATTTCTACATGTAATTCTGCATGAAATGATAGTAACGTGTATGATATGATATTACAACAAAATTACTATAAAAAAATAACTGGCCTTTTAGTATGATAAAAATTCGCGTAAATCGACGCATAAGCTTTTTTTGTACAGCAAAACCATAACCTTAAATTAGACCAAAATATCGGTTTGTGTTCTGTGGTCAGGGATTTAGAACTTCTTTACAAAAGGGAAACAAATAATGTTCTTGATAAAAGAACAGGCCACTACCCTAATCAGGTAATCAAGACATAAATACGCTGTTAAAATTCCTGATTACAAAAATAAACGTCATATACTCAAATTAATTAACAGATTCCAACGATGTAAACAACGGGCTACAGCGCCCGCGGTAAACAAATTGTCTTTATTTTTATTGTTACCTATACCACTTTGCATTGAGCTTTTTTTTTCAAAACTTACATCACCACTCTTTCTGCCCTTTCCCTTAGGCATTCTAACGGTCAACGGATGTTGCCTCTACCACAATTTTCTCCGCCGGTTTAAAATTTATCCATCCCTGCCAATGTTAAAGATTCTTAGAGCAAAAACTAAAGCCCACCTGATCATTAGGTCTTAAGTTAGCTTTAGCTACGCAATAGAAGTTTGGTGGGATACGACACACGAAAACTCGCCGAATGGTTTCTCCGAAAGTTTTGAGGTGGCGTTACGAGTAGCAAGTATAAGCTAGTTCCGTGTTTCCGCCGTTCTGAGAAATAATTTGTTTGGCGACGTTGCCGTGTTGCTGTTGAGATAGTTCCTTGCAATTCAATTTATACCAAGTAGTGAAGTTAAAAGCTGAACGTATTGTGTCATCCCGTTTGCCCTTTGTTGCTAAAATGTAAGATCCATTCTATATACCTTGAGGAAACAAAATTGATTGGTCGTCCAGAAATCGTACTGTGCAGGGGGTGGGTTTTAAAAAATTAGTACATTTTTTTTTTGCGTTTTTTACACTTATTCCATTTGGTCATCAAACTGCCCTTATCCTATTTCAAAATCTTAATTAGAAATATATTCTTAATTTTAGAAAAATCGCGCGCCATGCTTTTATAGGAAGCGCTTTAATCAATAACCGCTTGCCCTGAACAGCCACAATTGTATTAACTTTCAACTCGTTACAACTCTAGAATCCTTTGGCTAATCAAAAAAATTATTTGTATGAACATTGTGGATCAAACTTTAGGCATTACAATGCTTTTTTGAAATTATCAGTCAGATGAACAGTTTCGTCAAAAAATTGAAAAATGTAAACCCATGTCACCCCAAATTTTGTATAATATGGATTCCTTCTAGATCTCTCTCTTTCTCTTCCAAGTCAGGCATTGCCTTTAACTTCTCTCAGTCATTGGGACCTTTGTTGGCCAAACTTCAAATAAGGAAATGGAGTTGAGCGAAGCCCTAGATTGTTTAAAAAGGGTATGAGCGTCTTTTTGCACTTATTCTTCTCTCACCTTAAACAAACGCTTCATTTGTCGAGGCTTCCATCGTTAGTGCCTCTCCACTATTGCTGGAGGCAGCCAATTCTTAGGGAACTTGTAGGTGGAATTCGGCGGTTATTGTAATTAGTGGATTGGTGGATACGTCCGTACGTTTGTAGTAATCAGCTAATATTTTATCATAAAATTCCGTCAGTGTCGGTATTTCAAAGTCTCTGTGTAGTACTCTATTTACAGTATATCTCGGAGCGTCCGCAATTATTTTTAACGTTCTAAATTGTTGCTCCCGGAACTTGTTATGCGCTGTTCTGTTTATGGTGCACCATGTTGGCACATAATTTTAATTTTTTATTTCGGAGTTCTTTTTCCAGTTTAGTCTCTCATCAAAAATAAGTCCCAAGTACTTGACTTCTTGGACCCAGTTTATCCTCGTTTAGTCTCGGTCTGCTCTTCGAGAAGAAAATGGCCTACGTTTTGGCAGGATTCAGGCGAATCCTCCACCTCGAAAGCCACTTCTCTAAAACTCATATGTGCCTCTGCAATCTAGCCACTACCAGCCGCGGTTGATCTGAAACTGAAGTAATTGCGGTGTCGTCAGCAAATAAGAACAGCTCGTTAAATCTGTCCCTCGGGATATCATGAACGTATACATTGTACAGCATCGGAGCGAGAGGAGACCCTTGTGGGACTCCCGCCCTGATGTGTTTGATCTTAGAAAGCACGCCTTCTAACGAGACTGCAAAACTCCTCTCCAAAAAGGAAGCAACAATCTTAACAAGATAATTGTGAGCCCCCAGTCTTAATATGGATTATTAGGTATTAACCCTGCTCAAAACCGGGTATAGTTTGAGTTTGCTATATTTTATAGGGTGAGAATCGGCAAAGTAGAATAGCTGAGTTATAAGAAATGCGTAAGAAATGTTGAAGGATAGCAAACGACCTATAACGTAAAATTATTTCTGTTTCTACAGGGTGGCTTCAAAAAGCGAGACGAAAAGTATCCAGGTTTTTTAAATAGAACACATTTTATTTTATAGCATTTTGGAATTCTAGGGATGAAACTAATAAAAGTTGCTATAATGCTTCCTAATACTACCTATAAAGATATGGAATAAATAAATTACACCTATCTACTTAGTTAACAAATAAAACAATGTATTTTGATTTAAAGATATTTTCTACGTAAATTTAAATTATATAATAATATTCATGGAATCAAACCAATTTGCTTTTTTGCTATTAATTGGCGAATCTCAATATTCTTAAATTTCAACATATTATCAGTTAATCTGTCTTATGTTGACAAATTGTTATATCCAAAATGGAGTTAAACCAAAATGACTGAATATTTTCTAACTTTGGGCCTATTATCGTAACAAAACAATTTTTCTTAATTGCCTAGGCACGCCTTATTTTTAAATATTTTCTAGAAAAAAATAAAAATCCGTCTCTATAATACTATTTAAATTAGCAATGTATTTATAACTATACCTACACATTTATGCCAAATTTCATATTTCTCCCCCCAATAGTTAAATTTAGGGTACTTGATACTAATAAAACTACTACGCTGGTATCCTTACAGTCAAGTATAGCCCTTGTGTAGCCAGCTTTCTTTGCTGATAGAATATGTAAGAGTAGACGAGTATCTACTTCTTTATGTGTGGACTTCAGGAAATTATCAATGCGGTGAAAATTTGCTCTATATTCTAAGATAAAAACCCTCTGCTATAGTTATAAGTTTAAGGCCTAACTGTTGTTTATTGAATGAAGCTTGAATAAATAGGTCCCATTGTTGTGACAGTAGGGCCTCCGGTGACTAGATTTATTGTTAGCTGTGATGGCGATTTTCTTTGAATTATATCAATTCTAGACGCTTTGAGTTTACTTTTAAATATTACGAAATGAGTATATGTTACTATATTCTGAAAAAGTCGCTGTAACTGGTTTGCCCAAAGTTTGAACTACGGACATGGCATCAAATATGTGACAAGTTCTGCCATCGTATATTGGTATTTCTTTTACTGGGGTCGTAAGCCCTTCGCTTATTTTTTCTAAGATCAAAAATAAAATAATAATTTTGTACTAATACCCTAAAATAATAAATCTCTGCTAATACGCCATCGACTAATTCATTTGCGACGTATGATTGTCATCATCGTCAAATTTCAACTTGCTCTAATGATGCGCAGTACAAACGCTCAGTACAACACTGTGTCCATTTAAAACTAGCACGGAACAAATAAAGAAAAGAAGAAACTTGCGGGCGACGGGCGATACGACCTCACTTTTATAAGAAGCTATAAGCACAGACGCTGAAGCCGGCGGACGCTCGCACGGAAGGACGACGAAATCTACAACAATGGGGCGTACTTACAGAACTATTTAAATATCCAGTTTACTACTTACCCTAAAAATATGCAACAACTTCTATCATACAGAAAAAATACTGCTCCATATTTAATCACGAATGACTTTTTCGTATTTGCAATAGTTTTCAAAATATCGCAATTTAAAGACAAAATTAATTTAAAAATAATTAAATTTTAGTCCCAGTGAAACCGAGAAAAATGCATTTTTGTTTTACAGATTCCATAACGGCTCGTGCTTATCTAATTTTCATAAATCACTGATGCGTAACGAATAGCACTATCTAGAAACTACATGAGACCCTCTACTAAACGCAGAGGTTAAGCTTGTTTAGCTCTAAAGTGCCCCCGGGCTTAAGAAATAAGCAGCTTTTATATAACTATGAACATGTGCGAACGACATCTTTTCGGTGGAGGATGAACAAAAACCGCGAGAAGCCGTCTAGAGCAGGGATCTCCAAACTTTCCAGCCTTAGGGACATACTGATTACTCCAGTAGGTTCCAAGGGCCAACACCGTTTTAATTTTCCTGTCATTATCTATAATTTCTAGACTAGTCGCCGAGTACGCGCGCTGAGCGAGCATACGCTTGCTACATTCGCTAGTTCAATCACTATTGTGTTGTACTGAATTGTTGCGACCGCGACACTTGACGACATCTGGTGGTTACATGCGGAAATAGGTAGTGTACCCTCTATCCACCGCTATCAGATAGAGCTCAAGTCGCGTCGAACCTCGTTGGTTCGAGAAAGTGCTGGTGTATTCCACTCACTTCTAGATGGCATTAATTGGAGTATAAAAAGGCTAGCGGCGCGACCGCGAGGCAGTCCACCTAGGGAACGCGAAAGAAGCGAATCTGTGTGTTGTGAAATAAAGTAGTTTGTAACTCCTTAAAACGTGTTTGTGTGTGTTTAAAACACACTTTCGTAACAATATTGTGATTTGACTTGCTGTTTTTGTGTGTGAATTACTAGCATGGAAAAGAGGCGAAAAATGGACAATGAATGCAGAACATTCAAAGATCGATGGAACTTTCAATATTTCGTAATTGAGTCCAGTAAGAAGCCGCTATGTTTGATTCTTCTCAAAGAATATAACATTAAGCGTCATTATGAAACGAAACATTTCAAAAATTATTCAAGATATACTGAAAGTTTGCGGACAGAAAAGCTTCAAGCTTTGAAGCGCGGATTGAAATCGCAGCAATCTTCGTTTACGAAACTCAATACTGAACAAGAGGCTGCAACTCGTGCCAGCTTTTGTGTGGCTCTTGAAATCGGAAAACGTGGAAAACCATTCACCAATGAAGAAATGATCAAAGAATGCGTAATTGCAGCAGCCGAAGAAATGTGCCCCGAAAAGGTAAATTTATGGTAAAAATAAAGGAGTGATCGCTCTTGTGTCAATCAAAGGCTGTAGAAAATGATGGTGGTTCAAAACCGTTAGTCTTACATTGTATCATTCATCCACAGTCTCTATGTCTGAAGTTCTAAAACCAGTCACATCAATTGTTAGTTTCATCAGATCCACTGGGCCGAATCACCGAGAATTCCGCGAGTTTACTAAAGAGATCGAAAAAAAATGATTTACCATATCATACTGCCGTACGCTGGCTTAGTTGCGGAAAAGTCCTTCAGCGCTTCTTTGAACTTCGAGCAGAGATCGGAATTTTTTTTAATGAAATGCATCGTAATTCATCCGAATTACAAAATTGCGAATGACTGTGGAAGTTAGCATTCCACGTCGATTTGACAAAACATATGAACGAACTGAATTTGAGGTTGCAAGGAGAAAACCAGCTTCTCCCTTATTTATACACTAATATCAAATCGTTTCGGCAGAAAATAATACTGTTTTAATCACAATTGCGTAAAAAATGTTTCACATATTTTAAAACATGTGAAATATTCAGCCACACTACTGAGACCGAGTTTCCCGTCGATTTTGCAATCGAAGCTTTGAGTGATTTGAATATAATCAAAATCATTTTGATACCGACATTGAAACCCAGAACTTCAAATGGACATTATTGATCTATAGTGCAGTGATATAATTAAGAACAAATATCAAAACTTATCTTTGTTGGAATTTTATAAGAGTCTTCCACTGGCACAATTTGATAATTTGCATAAATTTGCTCCTGGGCTGTTTTCTGTTTTTGGTACTACTTACTTGTGTGAGAAATGAAGTACGTAAAGAATGTTTACAGATCTAAGTTAACCGATGAGCATCTTAAATCTCTTTTAATAATTGGTACAAGTAAAATTGGTCAACAACTACAAACTATTGTCAGTGGAATATCACAGTTACATAAATCTCATTAGTATTTTATATGTTATAATGTTTATATATATTTATAATGTTAGTTGGATTCATTTCAATTATTTGTTAGTATTCTGCTTAAGATAAATTTTCTGCGTATTATACTTGTCATTAAGCTTTACCCAGCAAGTAAATAAAACCGAGTTATTATCATTCTGTGTTTTTTTATCCAACTTATTACAACAACAATAACAACTATAAGCCATTAGCTGTCGCGGGTTGGATTGATGACACTGGCGGGCCGGACTTGGCTCGCGGGTCGTAGTTTGGAGACCCCTGAGTCTAGAGCAAAGGGCTTCCTATTTCGGCGTTGATTTGTTGCCAGGTCTCCAGCGTTCTGTTGCTTAGCTATATTTTCTGTGGCCGTAGCATGTAAAATTACGTCCGTCAAAGTAGTCTTCACCCACTGCACAGCGTCGATTTTATTATGGGGTATAGGCCTGATTTTAAACACAACCCTCCTACCATGCAAGTTAAAACGTTTAACGGGTTTAATCGTATCTCTCAAGATAATATTTTTTTTTCATTTTAACACTTCCGTGCCCTACAAGATTCTACAAAGAACTGAGATAATTTAGATATGTTTTTGATATAGAGGGTGTCCCACTAAGGTCGGCAAGGTACGATATTAAGGAAGCCATAAACCTTACGGCTTCGGGAAAAATATTTTATTGACTAAATCGACCAAAGGATATTGCTGAAAAATATTTGGAAGATTCCAAAATTGCCGCTGGGGGGCACAGTTACTAGGATATATCTAAAAAGTTAAATTTTATCAGATAATCGCTACGTTAAGGTACTGTTTTAATGACGGAAATAAAAAGTTCGTTAATTTTTGCGGAAACTGGTTCCTAAAACTTTTTTTGTATCTTCGAAAATAAGAGTGGGGAAGCTTGTGGAAAAAATACCAATTTTCCTAATAAAATTAAATGGCATGATTTTTTTTTTCGTCCCTTAGGTCTGTCCTTAACTGGATCACTGCGGCCATAAGTAGGCCTATTGTACAAACCTTCGTTTTATTGTATCAACTCGGTTATCTCGGTTCCTTATGTTAGTTTATACACGTCAACTGCTGATTTAGTGATTATTTTATTTAGTTCCAGTTTTACTCTCCCAAATTTGACATAACGCCTGCGATCCAGGGATTCACAGTTACAGACTACATGACAGGTAGTTTCCCTATTTTTGCGCAGAGCCTACAGCTAAGATCTCCATTGTATATCTTCATTTTGTTCAGGTGATCCTTGATAGCACATGTCCTGTTAGGATTCCCGTTGTTATTCTTAGTTGATTCCTGCTACTGCCTACTTTCTCGGTATCTATAAAAGTAAGAACTCTATAAGTTAGATATTTAAATTACAAGATTGTAAACCTATTTTCGTGGCACTATATAAAGCAAACTATCAAGTCGTAATTTTCAAAACTTTCATACTACTACATTTTCGCAATTTTTTTAAACTTTAGTGAAGTAGTGATATGTATTTTAACAAAACAGTATTTTTGCCTATACATTTTGACAAATAGACATGCCAGTTAGATATTCTTTTGTTTGTTTCAATGGTTTCATGGCCTATATATACTACCCTAATTTTCTAAATTTTTTGTTTTGTGCGTTTAATATTAATAGTAACTATCCTATCCACGGATAGGGTTTACAATAGCACAAATGGATGAAAAATTTCATTTTTCGGGAAAAAGTCATTCTTGATAAAAAGTTTTACTTGTAAAAAAAATGCAATTCACGAAGAGAAAATTTTGATTTTTTATACAGGGTTCGAAAAAACTTCAAAAACATGATTTTTCTCCAAGAGTAAACTATCTTTATTTTTCATTTTTAACCAAAATGCCAATTAGAAAACTTATTTAGAATAACGTTTGTAATTTAAATCCGATATTTAAAATAAATCTTTGATTTTTTTAGTTTCTCAATTTTTAGATGTAAATGAATTTTTTTTTTGGATAGCATTAGCGGTCGAAATACATACATTATCAATTACTTTATATCTTACAGAGGGGCATCAAAAAATTTCAAAATCTGATTTGTGGCGTTACCAGAAATATGCATTTTGAATTTCACAAATGAAATGACCCCGGAAATATCACAACAAAGTCTTAAAATAACAACAAATAATTATTTTATAATTTGCTATTCAAACACTCCCCCCCTCCATATTCAGCACATTTTTCCAGCTGTAAACGAATGTGGTCAAAACTTCTTCGAATTTCTTCAATGGAAATTGTTTGAACAGCTTCAACAATTCGCTGTTTTAGAAGCTGTATGTCGTTCTCAATTGGACGGGAGTACACTAATTGTTTGAGGCGCCCCCAAAGATAGGCATCTGAAATAGTTAAATCGGGACTCCTTGGGGGCCACAGAACCGGACCATTCCGACCAATCCATCTGTGGCCAAATGTATTATCAAGCCATTCCCTTACTTCAATTGCGAAATGCGCAGGGCATCCATTTTGTTGAAAGTACATTTCGTTCCTAAATTGGAGAGGCAATCAATTCTTCTAGGTTGTCAGAAAAGAATGTTTCCAACATTTCAAGGTAACTCCTACGGTTACACGTGTTTTCAAAAAAGTATGGGTCAATAATGCCATAATGTGAAATCGCACACCAGACATTTACTTTTTTGTAATATTGTCTTCTAGCAGGAATTCTAAAACGGGGATTATTTTTGCTCCATCAGTATCTAATATGCGCAGAAGACACTTTCCTGTTTGTTGAAAATGTCGATTCATCGGAGAACATGATAAATTTATGAAAATTACTGTTTCCACTTACAATTTTGTCTCCGACCCAAAGACAAAAATCCCAACGTTTGGCTTCGTCTTCTTCTTCCAACGTTTAATTAAAAGTTGGCTTAAATGGGAATATTTTGTTTGCCTTTAAAATATTCCGAATGCGAGATTTTTTTACTAGGTACATCAAGTTCTTGAGCTCGGTTTCTTAATGAAAGGGTAGGATTGTCAGCAACAGACTGCAATACGATTAGGGAAGCTGCGTCATTCTGATCATAGTTTTTTTTTTTTTTAATTGGGAACTGAACCAGTTCGCTGAAATTTTCTTAATAATTTATAAAGTCTCATTTTTGAGACGTAAACGTTAGGATATCTTTGATTAAATTTCTCTATCACAAAGTTGTAAGAACATTCGCCCGCACCGTAACATTGAACTAAATAAACCCTTTGTTCTAAGGTCAACATTTTTAAAACACATCAAATTTTATTTGACAACTTCAAATTTGCCCCATACGTAAAGCAAAGTAATAAAAAGGTAAAAAAATTCCTTGTTTTTAAAATAGAAGGTAGGAATGCATTTAAAATTTTAAAATAAGATACACACCACCCATTATGAAAATAGAGTTTAATAAAATTTTATATTAATATTTTTATTGGGCAGCAAAATTTTCATTTACCTCTAAAAATTGAAAAAACCAAAAAAATCGATGGTTTATTTTAAATCTCGGATTTAAATTACAAACGTTATTCTAAATAAGTTTTTTAATTGGCATTTTGGTCAAAAATAAAAAATAAAGGTAGTTTACTCTTGGAGAAAAATCATGTTTTTGAAGTTTTTTCGAACCCTGTATAAAAAATCAAAATTTTCTCTTCTTGAATTACATTTTTTTTACAAGTAAAACTTTTTATCAAGAATGACTTTTTCCCGAAATATGAAATTTTTCAACCATTTGTGCTATTGTAAACCCTATCCGTGGACAGTCTGTATATTTTTGAAATTTGAAAATAGCCCAATCAAATAAGAGAAAAATATACAGGGTGTCCCATTTAAAAAATAACATTTTTGCTTTAAATCTCGAGAAGTAAGACCCCCAGAAGGAAAGTAAGCACGCCACTGAGTTCTCAGAACCAGTTTTCAATTTTTTGATAAGTTAAAGGGTAACCGAAATACATGGTGGTCAAAATGCAAACATCTTCGAAAACACCCTGTAGCTTAAAGACTAAGAAAGCTTTGCCAATTCTGTTTGCGGTATCTTTTGTTTCACTAAAAGAAGCGGAGTAATGTAAAAACCACAAATCTCTATCTTTACTAGTTACCGAGATACCTTGCAATTACATCGAAAGATGGACACCCTGTACTAATTAATAAAATAAACCCGCAAACTGTGTAATGCCTTTTTACAAAATTATCAAAATCCAGAAAATCTTATTTTACGCTCCCAGTAGCATCTTTGGTTGCTTGGAACTAACGCACCTACCGAACGAGAATTTTCGTTGATGCCATGTGGTCATCGGTAAATAGGTCACTTGAAGCGTTACCCGCAATTCTTATTGTAAAATTAAATATGCCCAGTTCTGAGAATTTTAATAACTTTCTGATCGAAAACCCAGAATTAATAAAAAAATGCCATGTGAGAAATATTATTTTAAGAATAAAATAAATAATTTCTTTGGTAAGTTCCTTTTCTTTTCTAATTTCAGTGCACATATATCGTCGCCTCCTATCCCAAGGATGTCCCGCATTGACTTCTTGTGCCACGGTTGGCCTAATTTGATGTTAGTGTAAAAGCTTAAAAAGGGGGGTACCAAAACCTAATTGCACAGAGAAATAAACGTTATTTCAGGAATTGCAGATCGCCAGAAAACTAGGCAAAAATCTGACAAAAATAAAACCATCAAATTAAAGGTTAATAACCGTATGCAGTGCCGATAAGACGGCAAAATAGCGCCGTAGGTAAAAATTGTTGTAGACCACGCCCAAATTTCGTTCTTGTCTACTATTCTAATATTTGCATTGAACAGAATGTCTGATAAATTAGTTAATTTCACGGCCATTTCTTTTTTATTTCTGTGCAATTGTATTACATAAAAATAAGTTTTAATGCGCTTTAGACGCCAAAATCCTCGATCATTTGACAGATGTGGGTGACAATAGAGTAAAGTAAATAGGTAAATATTTTGTTTGCCAAATAAAATAAAATAAAATAAATAATCAATTTTTAGTTGACTAAGGTATATGCTCCTACGGATTTTGATTTTTTCCTTTTTAATTTCAAAATAACATGCTTGGCCAAGTTTAATTTTGGTTACACCACAGATCTATATAGCTACTATAAGATGATCTGTGGTTTCACTCCCCGTAAGCAGTGGCGTAGCAAGATCGGTCTTATTTTATTCTTAGTAACTGGTTCTGATAGCGTCCCATCACATTCAATTTATTTTTTTTTATATAACGGATTTTAACTTCATTTGAGGCCAGACCCCTGCTCTCTAGGGAGCATGAAGGTGAATTCCTACGAAACTAGGGCGAGCTCCCAAATAATTTTTGCCTGCTTTAGCTCCACAGTCTGCGCCCCTTCGATAGTCCCCCCCCCCCCCCGCCGCCCAAAATGCTGGCCACGCCACTGCCCGTAAGCCAGGCATAATTTTGATACCATTTTTCTGAAAGTTACCTATTATTCCTCCTTGTCTCTTCACTGTTAACTAAATTCAACATTTTAGGGGTCGGCCGACCATTGTTTTTTAAGTTAATTTGTTCATCCAGTGACGAAAATCCACATTTTAAACTTAAAATATATTATATTAGATATAAGATCACTTTATTCCTCAGTTACCCTCAATTTTTTGGAATGTTCAAACAGGATATTTTATTTAAATTTTAAAACACTTACCTGTGGTCCTAATATTAAAAAGCCAAACCGAAAGTTTTGTTTTTCAACAGATAACACTTACTCTCACTTATTTTACACTAATTTAGTTCTTTTCTTTCAAGAATAATCACAAAAACTTCAAAAACAACATATTGATATACAAAGTCAGTATTTTCAATAGGATTGTCGTTTGTTAAATATTTTTTCTTATGTAATTGTTAATGTTAATGAGTAAAAAAGGTAATATTATTCAGCGACTGACTGTTTATAGTATTATTGTTAAATATTTTTTTTTATTAATGATAAAATGCTTATAAATAAAAAAAATGTGTTTTTCTTTCTTCTTCCTTCAGAAATGTGCACCGAAATAGTTATTTTCCTAACAAGAGCGCAAAGTGTTACTTTTCCGCACGCAAATAGTTAAGCGAACTACGCGAAGCGAACGTAACACTTTGCGCACTTGTTAGGAACACAATATTTCCTACGAGCTTCATATAAGATAACAACAAAAATAAAAAAATGATTATTTATTCAATAATTTTTATTGAAACTTGAAAGAAAGAAATATAAAACAAAGAATTACATTACATTAAAAAATAGTAATAGAAAATTAAATTATTTGTTCATAATATTTATAACAAAAGAACAATTATTGACATTTTGCAAATTGATTGCGGAAAAGTGTAACTTTGCGCACGGAAATGCATGCTGAAAAGTACTTCTTTGCGCACTCTCGTCAGAAAATGTTATTATTCTTTTTCTCGAGAACGGTTGCTCCTAGCGACTTATACACCAAGTATGCCATTTTCACGTAAAAATGATTAAAAAATCTATTTTTTGCTTAAAAATGTAATACAAGCACGTAAAAAAAGTTATGTTTCCTTAAAGGAGTAAAAATACATGTAGGTGGCGCCCTCTAGAAGTGGAAGGCATACTAACATCAAATTCGAATTTCGCATTTTAAAGTTACGGGGAAATTAATATTATCTACAGTTTTCTTTGTTCCGTTCTGATTATTGCTTAGTTTATTATGAAAAGTTACTCCTTGAAGCCTCAAACAAAACTTAGCCTTTGTATTTTAGATATTTAAAACTGCTGATAAACCTAAAGAAAAAAGATATATTTCTATGATGAACAAAGAGTACCTCAGACAGCTTGCTCTTAGAATAACCTTAAAAGGATTTAGAACTTATCAAGGTTCCGTCACTGAAGAAACTGAGGAGGACCTATATGAGCACATTGGCCAACTAAAAACTCACAAGGATGATCTGTCCAAATCTGCCCTGATGGTGTTGGCTTTCAATTTGGCGAAACAATTTGAGATCTTAAAAAAACACACTAACTTTATGTCTAAGTTACAGTTTAATGATAAAGAGGACATTTTGAAGTACCACCTGCTTCGTAACAGATTGATATGTTGTTTTAACGTCGCCACACTGCGGTATAGACTTGATCAACAAGTGAATGGTAAGTCAGCTTGTATGACCGCTATAGGATTGTATTTGACATATAGTATGTTCAACCACTCGTGTGCTGAGAACGCAGGTTATGGGTATTATGGACGTACTATAGTTGTAAGGGCAATAAGGAAGATCGAAAAAGGCGAGCAGTGTTTTATTAATTATCGGTAAGTTTTTACTATTGCTTATTACTTAACTATTATTATTGTGCTATCTAAAATGCACGTCTTTCATTCATTTTTAATTACAATCACGTCGCAATTTCCTTAAAAAATTGATAAAGTTCTTTGACAGTGTAACACTACTTTACTGCTCATAAACTTTTGTAAAATAAATATTATCAAAGAATTTGAGACAAGATACTTCATAAAAAATCTTTGTCAAATATGTTTTATAGTTTAATATCGGCCTAACGTATGGTTGGATATTCTGCATATTTTAAAAATATTTTGATTTGTACAGGGCGCGTTCAAAAAGTAAGGTGTCACAAAGTTACATTTTTTTAAACGGGACATCCTGTTTTTGAATTCTACGTATACTTCCATAAGTTTTTTTTATGGCTTTGGTTTTGTACCAACTGACCAGCATCTCTCTTTGTTAGTTTTTATTGTATACAAACATTCACATTCACACAAACATACATGCCCTTGCCCGGATTCGAACCAGGGACCTATCGGTTGCCAGGCAAGCTCTCTACCCACCGAGCTACCGAGGCCGGCTCCATAAGTTTAATATACGAAAAAAGATATAGTTTTCATGATAATTCGACCTTTTATGAAAATTTCCCATTTGCAATAATGTATTTGTTATGAAAATACTACTTACATTTTGATTCCAAGCGATTCATAATTTGTATCTTGAGCAAGAAAGGTCAAGGAAACATACCCACTATAAAATAGTTCATATCTTATTTACAGGGTGTTTTCTTAGGCCCAAAGTCAGTAAATTTCAAATTGAAAAATGTCACTTAATAAATGGAACAACCTGTATATTTTTCTGCCATCTTATAGATCGTCAAAAACTCTTCAACTTTTGTGAAGAAGAAATATCTTATTCCTATCTCTAATACTTTTTGCAATATTTTGATTTTTCGGCATTTCTTGTTCTCGTTGTAGCATTTTTGTCAATGGATCTCAGTAGCCATAGAAAACTAATGCTGGTTCATGACATTAAAGCTGCGTTGATATCACGAACGTGAATCACGCTTTCGTAAACCACGCGCCATGTCAAGTACTACATTCGTGAAATACGAATCGTAAATCTTTTTCACGAACCATGTGTTTGTTTTTTGTTTCGTTTAGTCGTTCGTGAGCAGAGCAAGAGGAAATCACGCACTGCATCGATAACTATGAATTTACTTATTGATGATTTAAGAACCCTAAATAAATATTTAGCTTATGTAAAGCTTTTAAAAGAGTCCCCAGTCGCTAAATATCAGAGTGATATTTCCAGTTTCAGTTTGGCCGGCAGAGCTTCCGTTATAATATGTAGGGCTACCAGATTACCACGTTCAAAAATACCAACACTCGAAAATTGTCAAGCTAACAAGTTCTAATGAATACTGAAAATGGTGTTCCGACATTCTAAGTAAATTTTAGAACAGGATCTGTTTTGTTTTAAACAAGTTTTAATATGGAACAGGTTGAAACAGGTATGAATCGATAGGTTTTCCTGTTCCGATGAAACAGTTAACTAACTGCTATCGCGGTTCGCAGCCGTCTCGTTTACTTGTTGCCGTTCCAGCTGTACTGTTCTGTTGCAGCAGTCGGATAACCTCTTATCTGTTTTGCGAGTCGGATCTCTCTTTTAAATCTCTTTATTATCCTATTGTTTCACAGATCTATTCCTTATTACTAACTTATACCTAGCTTAGCCTAATTTACAATTTAAACTAAACCTAACTAAATATATACAAGTGTTGGGCGCATATGGACCGTAAGCATACGGCCCAAAATGCGCCCAAAAAACCTGGCAAGCCAGGCGGCCGATATACATGGCCTAGGTAAAAGGAAGCAGACACTAACTCACTGCGCACTGTTCACACACGTACCGGCAAGTGCCATGACGAGGTGTTAAGGGCATTAATTCACCAATGGCGATAAAATAGTTTAATTTAATAACAGTTGACAGGTATGGAAAACAAATGGAAGCACTCCGGGAAAAGTTGCAAAAAACCCGGTCAGATTGGCTCTCACAGCTCATATTGCGTTCGCCTATAGCGGACAATCGTAAATGCAAGGATTATTCCTTTCCGCTGTGGGCGGAGCGAGGCAACAGTTCTGGGGGGCGTGTCTAAGTCTGGGGCGGTCGGTGTCTGGTAAGTTCATCCCACCGCCGTTTTTTGTCTCTGTACTGTGAGTTTTCAGCGGATTCCAGACTGCAAAATCGCCAAACGACCCGGTGATGCTGGAAGCCTAGCGATTTCCACATTCTTTCGTCCGCATTAGTTTATTTTTGTCTGTTTGTACGTTTTATGTTATTTTATGTCATATATTTGCGTGTTGTTTGTTTGTTTTGTATTTTGTCGTTGTTATTGTATGTTTGGCAGTGGGATGTTGTAAATTGGTAGTCGGTAATAGAGTGGTTTGTGTGTTGTATGTTCGTCATTTATGGCTCGTCTGTCTGTAATGTTTCTGGTTAATGGTGATCCGTCTAGTTTGTATATAAAATTTGTCTGAAATGTTTCGTATGTGAGTAATTATGTCGTCTATCGCTGCCATATGGTGCAGGTCTGCGACCGTGACGTATCTATTCGATGACGTCACGCATCGCAGGATCTTATTTTCCAACCTCAGCAAACGTTGTTGCTGAGTGTTGGAAGCACTGCACCATACGGGAGCTCCGTAAGTCAGTACTGGTCTTATTATTTGTTTGTAAATAAGTAGTTTGTTTGCCGGTGAGAGATGGGAATTTTTGGAGATGATGGAGTAAAGGCTTTGCATTGCTGCAAAGCCTTTTTTGAGGGTTTCGGAAATGTGAGGCTTGAAGGAAAGTCGTTCGTCAATAGTGAGTCCTAAGTATTTAAATCGTCTTTGTGGAGTAATTTGTACGTCATTTATTTTTAGAGGTATAAAAATTCGGTTGTTTGTAAATTTCTTTGTCAGAGTTGCACAAACTGTCTTACTAGGGTTAACCGCTATCTTCCATCTTTTGAAGTACGGGTCCAATATGTTAATATGCGACTGAACCTGCCGCTTAGCAGCTTCCGCATAAAATGATTGTGCGTTGATTAGTGCATCGTCCGCATACAATATCAGTTTTGTGAGGGGGTACCTCGGAAAATCGGCTGTATAGAGGTTGTAAAGTAGTGGTGACAGCATGGTTCCCTGAGGGACCCCCGCATTAACCACCTTAAGTAAAGTAATTAGGTACATCGGAAAATTGTGAATAGTCATGAGTTTAAAAAGTAGTCCGTCGTGCCAGACAGTGTCAAAAGCTCGACGACGTCCAGGGACAATAGTACGGTATTTTGTCCTGTATTGAATTTGTTTTTGACGTCAGTCAATACTTTTGTCACTGCCTGAACTGTACTGTGTTGTGCTCGAAAGCCAAATTGTTCGTTCGGTATTTTGTCGAGTATTTTTTGTTTTTTGAGTTTTAGTAAAATTGTTTTTTCTGTAATTTTGGATAACGTGTTTCTAAGTGCGATCGGTCTGTAGCTGTTCGGTAATTTGGGGTTTTTGGTGTGGTTTTAATAATGGTATGATGATTGCCTCCCTCCACCTCACAGGGAAGTGTTGGAGAGTAAATATTGCGTTTATAATATATAAAAGTTGCACAAATGCCCTTCTAGGTAAGTTTTTAATAAGTATGTTAGGAAGCCCGTCAGGCCCAGGGGCTTTTTTGAGAGGGATAAATCGAATTATCTCTCAATTCCCTGGACGTGACGAGCAATTTGAATAGGGCGGTGGGGGGGATCGGATATTTTTGTCTCGTAACGTTTGTCATTCTATTTGTTATGTAATTTTGTTCAGTTTCAGTGTTGTCGGGAGATGTGCAGACTGCAGCGAGTGCATTCGCTATGCAGTCTGCTTTCTCCTTGTTTGTCTGTGCCTTTTGTTGACCAGTCATAGTCGGTATTTTATTAAATTTTCGTTTGAGGCGCTTGGTCAAGCGCCACAGTGACGAGTCCTGTGCTGTAAGTCCTGTCAAAGTGTCATTCCAAACTTGGTTTTTGTATTGGTTAATTCTGTCTCGTATTGTGTGTTGTAATTCTGTCATTCTGTGTTTGTCAATAGGTCTTCTTGTCCTTTGCCAAATTTTGCGTTGTCGGTTTTTAAATTTAATTAAGTCGAGTATGTCTTGTGGAAGTCTGCCCTCTTTATGTTTGATTTTAATTTTTGTGCCAATTTGTCTGTATTTGTTGTATGTTTGTTGTTAATTTAGTCACTTCTTGTTCAAGTGTTTGTATGTCATTTATGTTATTATTTATTGTAATTTTGTCGTCTGTACGTGTTCCAGTTTATGTTTTTTAATAAAATTGTTTCTGTCGGGGATTCGAAGGACATTTGTGCATGCCATTCAATTAATACTGGTAGGTGGTCTGAATTAAGTTCATTCAAAACGGTCGCCTCGGACAAGCCTGTGAGATTTTTATTTTTATATAAAAGTCGATAAATGTGGGCGTTCCGCCGTTCATAGGAAAGTGTGTGGGCGTGTCCGAGGCGACTATTTGGATATTATTATTGAGAATAAAGTCGAATATGAGATTTCCATGCCTATTATTTCGATGATTTTTCCACATGTTGTGTCTTGCATTTAGATCGCCCGCCATAAGAACCTGGCCATGACTGGCGAAAAATGGCTCAATGTCAATGTTTTGCAGGCGGGTGCGGGGTGGGGCGTATGCCGCACTCATAACCACTCCATTCCTCAATTTAATCGAAACATGCTCGACTGCACTAATATAGTTTTCAATTTGCATGTGAGGAATGGAGTGTTTAATGAGTATGGCAACGCCACCCCCACGCACATTCCTGTCAGCTCTATGTATGGCATAATTACGTATTTTAATTGAGTCATTTTCCGTCAGTTTGGTTTCGGTGACGAACGCAACGTCGACCCGGTTTTCTGTTAAGAAGGAGATCAACTCTCCTAGTTTGCTTTTTAAACCATTTGCATTCCAATTTAGTAATTTTAAACACCTGAAAACTATCTAAAACAAAAAGTATGGAAAGTTTGCGAAAATTCGATAAGTTTAAATGGTATTAATGTTTCATTTTCAGAGGTAGTTATTGTTAATAATTCCTTAAAAAATCTCATGACCTCATTCATGTTTACTTTCTTAATGCCCTCAACAAGATTCATCATGTCACTTACCGGCAATGATGATGATGTTGCGGTCGCACTTTGTTGTACTGCTTGATGTTGATGTTGCTGCGGAAATTGGAACTGCTGCTGCGGGGGTGGTTGGTGGAGTCTCGGATCGGGAGGGGGTGCACCTGCACCACCTCTGGAGGGGAGGCTGGGGAAATTGTTGTGGCATTTGCCCTGCCCGATTCGGTGACTCCACTTGCCCTGGAGTTGTTCTTTTGTTGGTGCCATGGATTTGTAGTTGGTGTAGGTGCAGGAACATAGTTTCGAGGTCTGGAGCGCTGCTGGTTCTCCATTAGCTTGTTAATTTTGAATATGTGCACCGGGCACTGTTGATCATTGGACATATGTTGGCCGTTACAATTTGCACACATTATTGTGTGGCCCGGTGCACAATCCTTTGTATAGTGGTTTTTGCCACACCTCATGCACCTAGGGTCTCTGGCGCAGTAGGTGGTGGCATGCCCCCATATCTGGCAGCGCTTGCACTGAATGATGGTGGTTTGTGCATTTCTGCGCTCCCAGGATATGGAGGCATGTTGTAAATATCGAATTTTTTGTTGTATTTTGTTCAAATTATTGTCTCCTTTCAGGACAACCATGTATAATGGCCTGGAAGGAGTTTTAAGTAGATAAACAGTTTTTAATGGCAATTTGTGCGTGTGTTCTAGTTCTGCATGGACGTCATTTGGAGCTGGCCTATGATCTAGTCCCCTTATTATGTATGCTTGAGTTTTTTCAGAGCTTGTGGCGTATGTATGATACTTGTTACTTTTGTCGGCCTGTAGTTCTTGGAGGTATTTATTGTAGTCCTCGATATTCTCGAACTGAAGGATTGTAGAGCGTCTTGCAGTTTTTGTAGTGAATTTATTGCCATTAATTACTTTCTTAATGTCACTGCATACTTTTGAGTACTGATCCGCGGTTCCTGCTACTCCTTCAAGGACTATGGGCGGCACTGGGATTTTCTTTGAGGCTGCTGGGGGGTTGGAGGGTGTTTTTGAGGTTGTCCTGGAGGTGGTCGGTCTCGGAGAGCGTCTTCGAGCTGCCGTCGCGGAGGTCTCGGTGTCTTCATTTTCAGAGTCGGTAGTTTGTTCAATGTCTATGTCTATTGGTGTTAATGGCTTGTATTTGTTTCGTGTTTCTGTAATGTTTGAGGTTTTTGTTTGTAAATAAGTTCTGTGTGTCACTGTTCTAAATTGTTTGGGGTCTTGTTCGGGGGAGGTTTTTGTCAGTCGTCGTTTTCTTCCTCTGTTATTGTCTATTTGTTGGTCCATTTCGCTGTCTGTTGTATAGTTTTGTCCTTTGGTATTTTTATTTTTGGGTATTGCACCCTCGGCAGAGGAGGTCGCTTCGTTTGTTTTGTAATGTTGCTCTTTGTGTCTGTGACCTATCTATTATATTTAAATATGATTTAATAGGTCTGATTAAACTTGTTCTTTTTGTGGGGTTGGTAGGGTCAACTACCATTGCTTCCCCTGCTGAATTGTCCAATGTCATTGTGTCAGTATCAACAGTCATTGTTTCCGTCGTGTACAGTATGTTTTTGTTTGTATTTACGCTTGTTTTGTATGGTACAGGGTCATTTGAATGTAGGTCAGTGGGTAAGTCGATGCCCTTTGTCATTGTATTATTTATTTCGCGGTCGTCAACAAATTTATTTTTATTTGAATCTGGGTTATTCATTGTCATTTTAATATTTTTATCACTGGTTTCAGAAATGGCTTGTTGTTCATATGTCGAGCAAAAAACGTTTTGTTCGGGTGAGGGAGTTTTCGCGCTGCTGTCCGGTATGTTGTGCTTTTCACGCAAGTGTTTAGTGATCTGAACTCTGTGTGGACTTGTCAAAGTGTTTTTTGAAGCTTTAATAGCTGTGGCTTCACAGTACTTACATGTGCTAATTAGTCGTGTAGTGTATTTAATTATCGCGGCTTGTTTTAGACGTTTCACTGCCGGTTCACTTTCACTATTTAGCGATTTTTTCTCCCCTTGGGGGGATCTAAACATGGCACTAGAAGTGTCCACGAGAGGGGGGGGGCCTCAAAGAGGGTACTACACTATATTTACACTTAAAATTAGGTTTTAAATATTTACACGCACTATAAACTATTTCTATACACTAACTTAGTTTTTTGGGCACATCCAGGGGGGTGTACACCCCTAATCCGAGTCGGATCTTTTACCTCGTCTGCTGCGGCGCTCGGTACATAAACGAAAACCCGTGGCTTGGCCCGAGCAGTGTTGTCGATGTTCATTATTTTATAGAAAATACAAAAAAATAGAAACATATTTATTACTTTTTATAACATAAGTATTAAATAAATATAAAATATAAACTCTTTGGATAAAGTCCATATTATCAGTACATATTATCAGTACATATTAGTACCTACACAATAGAAATATTAATAAAAAGAACATTGAAATAAAAAGAATCATCCCTGTAACAATAAAACTATTAGGTACATTAGGTTGTACCGTAATGATAAAAACACATATTTATAAACTAAGTGGAGTGAACAATGAAAAGTAGCAAGTATAGGAACTTAAATTTCTCAAAATTTATAATAAATAACTAAATACAGTATACTTAATTACCCAAAAATCAAATCGAATAAAATCAAATCAAAAAACATTTATTTGCCAAATAATGACTTTTAGGACAAAATTGAACTGTACCGCGATTATGTAAAAACCGGTAGTTCTGTGCTCATATAATATAAGCGCAGAATGGTACAACCTATTTAAATAGTACGTTCTTTCGATTTCATAACATTAAAACCTATACAAAAAATAAGAAGAATGGGTTGATGGGAGCAGGGGAGTGGATGCATGCCATTTGAAGGCATTCGTTGGCCGATAAACCCAGAAGAATGGTGTTTTTTTAAGATTGTTATCGAAGATTTATAAGATATTTGCAATTTACACATATTACACTGTGCATTTGTCTTATCGATGACTAAAAAAATTTCACAGTGGGCTACTTTTATTTCGCATTGTTAAACTTTTTATTAAACTCATTACAAATTTTATTTCAGAAAAAAAACTGTTGTACTTCCTTAGTTACTTAAATCGGCGACATTAATATAGACAGTCGACACAACACGATTTACTACGTACGACGTATAAAACATAAATAGTAAATACAACAACACGAAAACAAATAGAAAACAGTGGAGTCCCTAAAAGCGAATATTTTAATTTTACTCCAAACGCTTTTCTGCTATTAACGCGACAACCGGCAACCTTGTCTGGAACAACGAACACCGCGTGATCGCAATGCAACAGGATGAGAAAAGCGTCAGTCGCCAGCGCGAAACAAGTACGTTTTGGAACAACTGGAACAGGTTATACCTGTTATTAAAAAATTGCTGTTTCAACCATCCCTAGTGGCTGACGTTCGTCATTCACGACCCATGTCAACGCCGCTTAAGATTCGTGTGGGTTTTCATGTTAAGCGTTCTGTAAATTTTTTTGCCCCGTTATATAGATTTTCAAAGGCGCGTTTCTTACTGTCATTGGTTACTTGCCCAAATTGAAGTTAATGAAACTTTTTTTTTTAAATTAATTATGTATTCAGATGAGGCTACATTTAGAAGTTATGGTTCTGTCAATAGACACAACATGCATTATTATGCAACGAAAACCCCACACTGGGTCCGTGAAGTTCAACACCAAAACCATTGGTTGGTTAATGTGTGGTGCGGCATACTTCACGACAGAATTGTAGGGCCATATTTTTTTAATGAATATTTAAATGGACCTACTTGTTGAGTTGCCAAGACTATTAGCAGAAGTAGACTTTGATGAACCACAAAATATGTGGCTCCAACAGGATGGAGCTCCTACCATAGGTATCGTAACTATAGATCCGACACGCCATTCATAAATGCTATAAAATTGTGATGCCAAAATCGTTTGTGGGCGAGACGCTGTGAGGAGCTAGGTGGGGCCTAGAGTGGGGATTACGCTGACGTTACATATGCATGCGACAAAACTGCAGGAAAACAACATCCGCTATCCCGAGTATTGTCGAGTCGATGCGGATGGCCACGAAAATGATGAAATCTGGGCGGATCCGTTATTGCTGCGTTGCCATACAACAGATTTTTTACAAGGTTTTAGGCAATGTTATATATTTCCCACATCATGTTAATCTAGTTAATCATAGAAGTTAATACTTTTAACAGAGTAAGCCCAGAAAACTACGTTTTCTGTGGCGTAAGTCTGGCAAACCAAGTGGAGGGGAGCAGCTTGTATGTTGATTTACTTTACACTGGAATACAATGATGACATCACGTTTATTTGTTATTGTTCGGTCTAATAGTTAGGATGTCTATGGCTCCTCCCCACATTTATCGTGAAGCGAGAGAATATTTGGATCAGCATATCCCCAAAGATGGATTGGCCACCAAGGTCTTGTGATCTTACCCCGTTAGATTTTTTCTTGTGGCGTTACATCAAAGATAGGGTATTTGTGACACCACTTACGACAAGGCCGAACATGGAGAATATGATTTAGGATATATGTCAAACAGCAGGCATGTTTCACCAGCTTTATTCGATACATGGTGTATGTTTGGTTGCCTATCTCCAAGCCTGAAATTCTAGTCTTCCATACTGATATTCTAACGACAGGGTAGGCATGCGAACCCCTGGCCGGGTTACTTGAAAAGTAAAACAATTTATTTTATGGCAGCTGTAGTTTGTTAGTATGACGTCCGGGGTTACAAGGGATATTTAAAGAGTGGTGCGGTTATTCCTTGGCAGTTTGAGTCATTAAAATGCAAATTTATGTTGATAAATAATATAACATATTGTCTGTTTGACACTGGGTCGGCACTGCCGCTCCTGAAAAGCCGCCACTGCATTAATGAAAACTATATTGAAATTAACATATAATAATATCTACCAACAATGACGATACATCATATCACAGAATCGTATACTTCTAATTAATAAACTAATACGTTTCTTTGTGAGCAATGATTCATTTGAACTATTTTACTAGTTTTGGTTTTAACCAAATAAGGTTTTGGAAAATTAAGCATTTCTAAAATATTCGTTCCTTCCCATAATCCACGCCAGTATTATTAAAAATTACATTTACTTTATTTTCAGCATTTTTTTCCACGAACAACACAAAATTGAAAGAAACTTTTTAAGTACCCGATGCTATTTATTTACTTGTAAGTGTATTGCCTGCGTTAAAGACTGGGAAACGTATGATCAAATGATGGACGAAGGAATGATCGATTTAAATTCTCGAACTCTGGAGAGCTTACAAGAAATAAGGACTGTAATAGAGATGCAAAAAAATATTGATGAAAGGTCGAGACAACGGTCATTTGGAGATTGTGCACAAATTGAAAATATGATTAACAAAGATAGACCTACTATTAATTTGGTTCGTTTGTATAACGTGTTGAATTTGATTATTTTATTGAGATACCAAGGATTGGATTTTTAAAGTTGGCTAGTGTATTTGTGAAATAAGCCTTCCAACAAAACCGTGAAGTTTTCGGTATAATTATTTTTTCATTTTATTTAAAACCACTTATAGTTATAATCTGAGGAGCTAACTGGAAGTATTATTAGGTTAAGAAAATAGTATTACTTTTGCTTTACTATACGTTGTTATTTGTTGTTGTTTTTTTAAAGATATTCTTAATAGTTTTATAATCTTATAACCTGAAAGAAACCCTACGTCCTCGCCTACCTCGTAAAGATTTTTGTTGGAAAATTGTATTAGTTAAGCCTGTGTTATTTTAGATCTGCATTTAAAGGTATTATTATGTGAAATTTGTTTTTGCGTGTTATTATTATACAGGGTCGTTGGTATGTATGGAAACGGTCGATTATTTCCTTATTATAGTAAAACAGTTAGCAAAAAATACTTTAGACAGAAATTTTAGGGTTTTTTAAGGTCTATTAGAATTTAAAAAAAAATAAGTATACAGGATGAGTCAGAAAACCGTAGAGAAGCAAAGTTACTTTTTTTTTAAATGGACTTTTGAAAAATTACATTTTTGAAGTTTGACAGCTTCTAGCTTTCTAACGGTACATCTTAGAGTAAAATGGCTTACATGTCCCTATTTTACTTTTTCATTATCTTCCCAAGAACATCAACTTCTGGTTAAACCGGAAGTACTGTATTTCCGGCATTTAAGTTACATCCGGTTTAACCGGAAGTGACACTTTTAGAAAGATAATAAGAAACTAAGATGGGACAGTAGTAGTAGTAGTAGTAACAATTTATATTTGTTTTAGCAATGCTGCTACAATATTATAAATTCTAGTTTTTTTAACAATTAAAACATTTAAAATTACAATTTTATGTACCAAAAATATTTTTAAATAAATTTTATCAGATATTTTGTTTTCTAAGTAATGATATTTTTAAGGATTTTTTAAATTTACTTAAGGAATTTTGTTTTTTAATTAAAGAATCTAAATTATTATATTCGTGAAGTCCTTTAAAAAATATTGATTTATATGTCAAATTTTTTGTCACTTCCCCTAAACAAAAATTTTGATTGTTTCTGGTTTGATAGTTATGATTTTCAAAGTTTTGCGTTATAAAGTCTTTTAAATGAGATGGTAATAAATTATTTTGAATTTTATAAATAAAAATACAAACAAGGAAAAATATTAAATTTCTTATTTTCAACCATTTAAGTTTATTTAACATATAATTTATCTTTGTGTATTTATTATTTTTTTATTTATTTATTTTTTATGCATGTAAGCCGTTTTACTCTAAGATGTACCGTTAGAAAGCTAAAAGCTGTCAAAGTTCAAAAATGTCATTTTTCAAAAGTCGATATCTCGGAAACTATTAGGTTTAGACTTATAATGCACTTATTAAATAATAATTGATGTTCCACGTAAAATTCAAAAATATTTTAAAATATAGGGTGTTCCATTTAAAAAAAAGTAACTTTGTTTCTCTGCGGTTTTCCGACTCATCCTGTAAACTTATTTTTTTTTTATTCTCATAGACCTTTAAAAACCCTAAAACTTTTGTCTTGAATATTTTTTGCTAACTGTTTTACTTTAAGAAATAATCGACCGTTTCCATACATACCAACGACCCTGTATATGCATTTCTTGGTTGTTCTTTAGTTAATAGAAAGAAGTAGAAAGGAAACTATTTTTGTGCCAGACAAGGTAATTAAGCCCGTCCCAAAATTAAGGTACCACACTAGGGCGCATATGGTATAAACGGAACACCCTACTATCTCTATTAGTTTCAACTTTCCTTATTATCATCTTATAGATATTTTTTTTTTTAAACACCTGCAATAAATGCTGGTATTTTCCAACTCTGAGGCAATAATGCACTGAAAATTGGTTGTTGAAGGTTAGGTAATACCCGGAGGCTTTTTACGCTATGGCCAAATCTTAGTTACAATATAGTACAGGGTAGCTTAAAAATACAGGTTTTTTGCTTATGCAAAATCTGCTTTAGCAAGCGCTTAAACCTGTAATGCCCTGCCCTTTTTCTATCTTTATTTCTTAGATCTTTCTAGCTTTTTTAAGGCAAGAGCACTGCAAGTTTTTAGTGGAGCGGGTCGGCCCTAGAGTACTTACTATCAGTAAAATAAAAGGAATTTGCTAATATATTGAAAAAAAACAATTTTTACCTTATCTGAAAATGTAGTGATGGTTCAAGGCAATTGTTACACTTTGTCAAATGATAATGTTTAAAGTGCTAAGTGTGAAAAAAAAACATTGACAAATACCATGATTGCAAACAGTTTAACCCGCACTTCACTTTTCACTAATATGCGTTAGGTAAATTACAAGATGTGTTAGTTAGGGAGCCACCCACTAAGGTTTAAAATAGTACGATACCTTTTAAGATAAAACACTCACTTTTTGGACTTCTGAGAGAACTAATATTTTTCTGGTTCCGAACGATCTTTTTATCTGTTACTGAACAACTATTTTCAAGATTTTTGCTACTTTCAACTTTTTGTTTTTAAATCTTAATGGCTTTACGAAACTCTTGCTGGCTTGACTGACTTAAGTAATGAACGACGTTATATTATGTCGTATAGAGAATAACTTTTTGGTTCGTAGCGAATGACTGCCTTAAAACAGGACGAGCGCTGGTATTTATAGAGAGTCTTTGTTACGTGGGGTCCCCATTTCCTTGACTTTTTTCTGTTCCCCACCCAAGTTAAGGAATGCGGCTTAAGAACAAACTAATGATCAAAAGTGATGATTCAAGAATTTTGTTTTTGCGAATAAAGTTAGAACCTTGGTTATATCTGGAAAAAACTGGCTAGTGTCTAAGTCATGGCCAAATATCTGGCCTGCGGTGGAATGTCACGCGGTTTCTTCTTTAGTTTAAGTAAACACTTCGGAATTTTTCTCAGGATGTCGCAAACTTTGTTTTTTTAAAATGAACATATTTTTCTTAGAATCGCGGAGAATTTTGTTATTGAAAAAAAGAATGGAATTTAGTTTTCGAAGGCTACACGAGTTTTGGTGTTGTAAACAATAAGGAATTTTTCTGGAAGTTCATGTAGACCTGAACTGTTTCGTAATTTATTTTTCTCCTCTGGGAGGGAGGCTTGACTTCGAAGATTTTGAATTTCATTAGATAGTTGTGAGCCGAAGTGAACGCTAGTGTCTCATCAGTGCACACTACAAGAATTAAAGGTATATTATATATACCAACGTATTTTATGATTTTTTTTTATCGAAGCTAAAAGTTTTATTTATTTTTCAAAATTAAAAAATATATTTTATAACCGAATTTTCTCACAACTTGGCCCAAAATTTAGTTCACGGATTTTAAAGTGGTTTTTCTTAATTTTTTTAGAGAATGTCAAATTCGTAAATATAAATTTCCAAAATAATTTAAAAAACAAAAGATTTTATTTATTAAGCCCAGGGCATCACAAACCTACCTAGAGTTCCGGCCTGTTTAATGAACTTAGGTAAATAATTAAAGTAATAGGGCCCAGTGAATTTAGGCGACTTTCGATAGTAAAGGTATGATTTTTACCATTCCATACCAAACAAGATTTATTTTCATAAACATAACTTAGGAGCTTAAACAAGTATATGTTGACAACTGTCATAATATTATGTGCGCAGAATATATCTACATGAGTCTCCATTTAGGGTGGCCCATCTTATGCAACCTTTGAAAAATTGTGCCGCCACCCCTCAAAAAAATTCCATTTGATGAAAAAACATCACTAAAATTTCATTTTGATCGGATACCAGGAAGTGGTGTCTCATGCAACGTTAATTCTGATAAAAATGAAAAATTAATTACATATTACCTAATTTGGCAAATATGTTGTATTTGTAAAGGCGAAATGTATTACAAAACAATATTTTGTTATTCTCAAAGTACCTTTAGAGCAATAAATATATTCTCTATTAAAACAATAATAATTATGCTTAATGGGAAATGGGTACAATAACACTACATGTATACTTTTTCAAATTTGGGATGATATATTTATAAAAAAAAATACCTGCACAACAATTTGTACATTAAGTCGTTTTACATTACTTTACAAGTTTACTTAAGACTATTCTAAGACCTGCAACATTGTATCTTTTTTAACATCTGGAAAACGTATTTTATAAGCCTTAACAACTTGAAGTATTTTTACTTCCTTAGCAATTTTTTGCTTTTGCTCTTCGTCCTTAATTAACATTTTGTTATACTCATTAATTAGCTTGATAGCCCTGTGTCATTTACTACTTTAAGATTTTGATAATTTTACAACACTTGGTGTAACTTTCGTTTTTATGTCAAATTGCTGGACCGCTTTCCAAAAATTCTGTAGGAAGATTCAGTTTTTGAAAAAAAATTTTAGTAGTAACGGATATAAAGTCGTAAATTTCTTTATTTGCTATTTGATCTAATTCCCCCACTATTACCCGTTTGATGCCCTCTTCATGTGACGCTGGCCTGTTTAGAGCCCTTACCATTTCCTTCTTAACATCAATCAAAATATTTTCACCAAAGAATGATAAGAAAACATTTTCAGGATTTAAATAGTACAAATGGTTTTTTTTTAATTTTACCACATACAGCTTTAAATATACAGTCGTCTATGTTTTTATATTTTATTAATTCTTTACAATAAAACTAGAGGTCGTGAAATGGGACCTTTTCTGCCGATGGCGCTGTAAACCAGGCTTTAATATAAATATTTACGAGCAAAAAGCATATGTCGTTAATAGCTAATTTCTCTTTTTGTGTTAGTTTAAACTGATCTTGAAAGAAAAATATTTTTAAGCAATAAATGCCTTTAGACATACAGCGTGCGTAATGAAATGTACCAGGACGGTAAAATGTCACATTTGACGGTTGTTCTTCAAAAAACAATTTGGAAAGTAACAAAAGTTTTTCATAATCATCTCGGGGGCTAGGAATCTTCTAGGAATGAATGTATAAAATCCACAATTTCAGATTTGCGAGGCTGCAAAATTTGCTTAATTATTTCGACTTGAAAACCGGTTTTAAAATTAGTTTGGTCTATTTTAGGCCAATATTCTTTAAAACGTTTAAATAAAGCGGCATCAGGACCAGATGAAGAGGGCATTTTAACATCAAATACGCTTCGCAAAACTATTTCGAAAATATGATGTTGACAAGGAAAATGTAAAATGTCTCTTTCCTCTTTCTAATTGTTGTTGCAGTATTGAAGCCGCATCATTTGAATACCCTAGATTAGAGGCTGTGTGTAAATTTGACACTTAACTACACAATATCTTGTGGTTGGAACGGAGGGGTGAAATAAAAGGAAGGGGTAGTGGTGGGCGGAGAATGCGCAAAATTTCGTTCTTTTTTTTTGCCATGCTTGATGCTTGCGAACCTCCACAAACTTCCGTCACGAGCCGCCACTGATGGGAAGCCTAAAATTCTCAATTGTTTTCCAAGCCTACTTGTGAAATTATTAAAGTTTAAGAATAAGCATAAAATTTTCTGATTTTTTAGGAATCCCTTGGTGAAAAGGGAAATTTAAGGTACATAGCTCGTACTTAACTTAAAATAAGTGATATTTTTCTTCGCTTATTATTACTAAGGAATAGTATATTCTATAACAAGTATGGAATGGATAAATTTCGCACGAGCGAAAAGTTTGTAGGCCGAGTCGTAGGCGAGGTCTACGGTTTCGCGAGGGCGGAAATGCCATTTCATACGAGTTATAGACTATACTTTCTCTAACACTATTGGAGAAAAAATATTTTATTATGTTATA
The DNA here is from genome assembly GCA_963920685.1 of Polydrusus tereticollis. NCBI lineage: Eukaryota > Metazoa > Arthropoda > Insecta > Coleoptera > Curculionidae > Polydrusus > Polydrusus tereticollis. The sequence continues at coordinate 25,836,444 of OY987328.1, forward strand.
AAATTAATATTTTGTAATAAAGCTAATCTACCTTGAATAATCAAGCGCGGTCAAAGTCGAATTTATAACCTGACGGCGTAAAATAAGTAATCCACAGCTATCATGATCTTCAAAATAATTTGGTTTCCCCATGCAATTTAGATTGCCGAATTAAAAATCTAACTGGCTTTGACTAGGTGATTACAGAATGATTCCATTGTGTACTAGTGTGTTAGAATGAAGCCATTCTATAACATTTTTTAAGTTATTAATATGTTGTTTCTAAAATAGTGTTAGAGAAAATACATTTTTAGTGTACGAAATTGTGAAAATAGTCTAAGAATGTCCTCCAGTTTCCTCACTAAAATTCGGGAGAAATGTACACTAAGAAAATATATATTGTGTTTTTGTTGGGTAAAATATGAGAAAAAATAAAATTTTAAAATTTTGCACCAAACTTTGGATTTAGAATATCCATGTAAATACAATTAACTTTTTCTTATGACATTTGTTGATATTTGGACAAATATTGTCATTTTCCGACGTTTGAAATTTTAAACGACATTTACGGATTGAAGCAAATGCGATATGTCAAATATTTGAAACCATTTTTTGGTTTCTAATTAAGCAAAAACAAACTAGAAAATCATTTTTTTAAAAGTTAAAAATTTCACGAATAGAAATTTTTCCCATATGGTGCAGACTGTTCCACAGGCACTGTATAAAAGAGTTACAAATTTTAGCAGTTCGAATCCGTAAAAATATATAAAATATCTACTTTTAGACATTTTTTCAAGTAACCAAAATACCTATATTTTTAGACCACCCTGTATATAATATGTAACTCCAAACTAAATTCCAGTGTCTTAGGGTCAGTAGTATGAAACAGTTCTGATCTTAAGTTCAACGGAACACCAATCAACACTGATTAAGGCTAAATTCTCAACACCTGCTTCTACCACGGGAATAGGAACGAACTAAAATTACCTTGTGGAAGAGATGGTTGGAGAAATACTTTCAATTCAATTTTTTTTGTTAAGCGAAATATTTGTAAAAATGTAGTGTCTTTTCATTTAGTAAAATATCTAGAAGGTTCCCTGAATATCCGTGGCATCCTAGCATTCATTACATCATCTACAAGACCCAAAATATCGTTATCATCAGTTATAACTTCGTTAAATTCATAAATTTGTATTAACTAAAATATTAATATGACGATATTGGTACAAGAAAATTATAGCTACACACTGCCCTCCTAAGAATAAACGCGGTATGTTCATTAGGAGGCAGACTGAAATATTCACCTTTAAAGTTTTTGGCTTGGCCCTTACGCATTTATGACATTTAAGTATTTTTTCTTGTAGATTCTTATATTACATATCTCCAGAATTCTACAGAAAGTTTACTCTTTCCAGAAATCTACATACCGCATTTATTCTTATTATCATGAGGAGCTTCACCAAGAAGAAAAGCGGTATGGCGAGTAAATTGAATATACCGCGTTTTTCTTAAGAGTTTCCTAGATGTGTTTGGTATCAGCTGCTGAAAATGAAAGCAGTACGTGCTAAAACTTAATTTGGTTTTTGTATTTATTGTTATTGTATGACAAATTTATCGAAAAAACCCACTTGCGTTAAGAAAAATATATTAACAAAATATGAATTTGCATAACATTAAATCGAAAATTAACATAAAAGTATACAATGTTAAGTTTTATTTAAAAAAAACTTTATTAATGAAATCTAAGTTTAAGTATTTAAGAATAAATGGAAAATTAACATAAAAGCAAATTAAACATAAGTTTTAATCATCGCACTCTGGAAGATTTACCCAAAACTGCTTCCGGTTCTCTGGAATAATACCGTCGAGGGCTTTAAGCAACTTTCCTTTTTTGGACTTTGAAAAACCACATGGCTTGGGACAAGAAGCAACTGGTGCGAACAGATTTTTTCATAGCTTTTTTGCATAGAAAATCTAAGTTTTGAAAACCTTCCTCGTCTGTTACTGATGTTTTATACTGAAGAATATACTTTCCTCGAGTAGCTTTTATTTGCACAATATCTGAAAAGCGCGAGAAATTTAAATTTGGCTTAATTTTCGCCTGAGATTTAAAATCTTGCCATAATTAGAAGTCGTTACGAGTCATCATCTTTACGTCGGTTTTAGATTTTCTGGATGTGCTGACAGCTTGAACAAAGTCGTCAAAATCATAAGTTTTTCCCTGTCTCTTCAGTGACAACTCAACCTGGTGGTGAAAGCTATCAGCCGCCATGAAGGTATGGCCTGGTTCGAAATAGTTTACTATGAGTTCTTGAGCTGCAATTTCATTTGAATTGACCATTTTCACTAAAAATGTCAGAAAGCACCAGTTTTTATTTTGGCTGGCACAATTATCCAGCCTAAAGTTAATAAGATTTGCATCCCTTTGACTTAATAAGAAGGCATAAAATGTGCTTATTATGTCTTCCTTATTGCACCCACTTTTAGATTCGTTCCAAATAACTGCGAAAGGTAGTAATTTCGAGGGTTTTCCCAGTGGAACGAAGCTTTCGTGATATGTGGTTAATCTTTGTACAAATATAATTCTTTTGAATGAGTCGATTCTCGGAAGCATTATAATTTTTTGTAGATCTATAGAAACACATACACTATCGTCACTAAGCCTGGATTGAGCTTGTTGTCGATACAGTTTTTTGGAATTATCCGCATGTTCGATATGCCTTCTCCATTTGACACATATTTCACAATCTTCTTGAAAATTATCTTTTGTGTGCTCATGTAGTTTAGCTTCCTCGCACATTTCACATTCCTCGTTGCCTAATTTTGCAAAGGAAATGTTCTTTGCTCTTACTTTAACTCTATAAGTTTCATTATAAAGAAACTTTTGTATAAAATATTTTTCTGTACTTATCTCTTGTAACTCAGAAAATATAGGGTAGTTTTGAAATTGTCAATTTTTTTATTTTCCCCCGTATCTCTTAAGCGAGCGAAAATTTTCAAATTTTGATTTTACCATTTTAAGTTTGACCCAAAAAGAGCACATGACACCTATATTACTTTTTTGATAGCACTAACAATTACGGCGATACCCTATAAAGGTGTCAAAAATGGGACAACCTGTACTTATATTTACATTGTTCAATGAAAAAAGAATATAAACTACTATGACAATGAAAAGTTAGTAGGTACTAACCTAAGAAAACTATATATTTCTAATTGAATCATATCTTTCACAACAACAAATAATATAGATAGCAAAGAACACTAAAAACAGACAACTGAACTACAATAATATAATGAGCCACCCACGTTTCAATTGCATCTAATTTGACGAAAAATAAAAAGCGGGTCTAATCCTGTAAGAAAGTGACGGCGCACTTCGCCGATACCAAAAAGTAACGCGGTATAATACACGTACTTAGGATAAACGCGGTAAGTTCGCAAGCAGACAGTATTTTTACCGCGTTCATTACTGGTAGAGCCTAGATACCGCATTCATATTTGGCACGAATTGGTTTTGGAAACATACGGCAGAATTATTGTGAATAGTTTTAAATAGTTCTAGTAAAGATACGGCGTTCATATGTGGCAGACAGCTAAGTTAAAGCAAAAGAAAATTTTTGGCATCAATAACTCGATTTTCGAAATTGTTGAACATACGGCGTTTATTCTTAGGAGGGCAGCACAGCTATAATTATTGTATTTGGTATAATACAACAAAACATTGTGTGGTTGAAAAATCACTTAAGATCGATATATAGTTCAACTTCGGAACGGCTCAACGCAAGCATTTAGTTGAGCTCCGGGCTTGAACTAAGTAGTAGTAGTATCCCAGAGTTGAAAAATATCAGCATTTGTCGATATCATGTTGTCATTTCGTGAATAACTTATATGTGCGGATTTTTAATTTTTTTGCAAAAAATTTACGAAACCTTAATATTTTTGATAAGAAAAAGTTGGTTCATGTCGCTAGGATATACCAAAAAACCATACGGAAAAAAGTTTTTTTGAGTTTTCCCGCATTTGTCAACTTGACATTCATGTGTGTTCTCTCAAGATTTTTTGCCTGCTATAATTAATAAAAATGGAATGATTTTTAAGCAGTAGAAGTAATCTGTTGTAGAACCTAGAGTTTCCCTTAAAAAAATACTGAATTTTTGGATAAAAATAGGCAAACAAAAAAGTTGTCTAATAATTACTTTTGCATATATGCATTTAACAAATTTTATTTTAGCACTAATCTTATAAGTATAGACCGGATTATATGCAACCAAAAACCTTAAGAATATGCGCATATATAAATGCACATATTTTTTAAAATTTATGCAGGATATATGCAAAAAAGACGTAAACATGCAATGAATATGCGGTAATAAAACAACTAAATTTTGATATTCTAAATTAAATTTTCATTTAATTAGGGGATTGAGTATTGAATAAAGATAAATTCAAGTTATAATATACTTTATTAAATCAGTTCACATCTAATACAGTTTTTTTATATATCACGCGCACACGCACCGCTCCCAGAGCGCCATAAAGGATTTATCCTGCAGTGCTGTGCCTTATCATAAAAAAAAAATCAAACTTATACTGATATTAATTTGAAAAATTATAAAACGCACCAGTTATTATGTGTGCTTCAAGGTTTTGAACTAAAAAATTGTGGCGTCTATCACTAAGGACATGTTTGTAAAAAGAAAACGATATTTCTACATCTACTGAAGTTATAGGGAAAATTTTAATTTCGGAAGTAAGGCAGGTTCAATAGCTAAATTATTTACATTTTTCCCCGACATTACGTTTACGACCTACCTTAAAATCTTAAAACCTGTGTTTTTTTCTATCAAATTTTCTAATTTTGCCACTACTGTTTTTCCTACCTCACCTCGAATTTGTTTGCAATTTTGTACACATGTTTCTATTATATCCATCGACTTTGGTAGACTTGTACACGATTCCTCTAGTCGCAAAATACTGTCTGCTATAAATGCCTAGTTACACTTAATATACATTAACTGTTGCTTCACTTTAGCACTTTGAAATATTTCTTTAGACTTTAGGATGCACTGTGAATCATCAGCAGACATTTGTGAAATTAAGTCTTTCAATTTTTGGAAATTATCTGCATAAAATATTGCCGCACGAATCCAGGTGCCCCATCTGGTCACGACAAGCTCAGATATGTAATGATAGACAGGTAATGATACTCCGGGAAGATTCTTGTACAATTGTATTCTTAATGGGGCCTTTATGAATATCTTTTTTACATTTGCTATTCGGTCATTGACCAACGGAAAGGAAACTCTAATAGTTCCGCAATCCTATCTAATCCGTGAGCTAGGCAAGTTACATGAATCAAATTTTCATAAAATATTTTTAAATTCTGTCCTGCCTTTATCATATTATACGGCGCAGTATCGGGCAACAGGACAAGAATTTTATCTGTAGAAACTGAATTCGGCAAAAAGAAATGTGTTAAGGTATTTTGAATAAAACGTGTAACTGTAAGGTTGTTTGTTTTTTCCACTTCTTTTATGGCTATAAGGTAAGCTTTTCCAGGTTCTTCTGTGAGTTTTCCGATCATTAAATTAACTATATAACGACCACACGAATCAGTTGTTTCGTCGACGACAATATACATATAGTTACCTCCAATTTCTTTCTTTATTTCATCTAGCACGGTACCAAATACCTTTCCAACGACATTTTTTCTTAATGTTGATTCATCTGGAGCATTACATTTTGTATATTTTTGCAGAAAGGCCCTAACTTGCGGGTTGGTTAACTTGTTTAAAGGAATATTAGCAGCCAAGAACGTTTTACATAGATCTTCGTTAAATTCTGACTGGTCATGGTTTCCGTTTTTAAAAATCTCAAATGACTGCTTCAGCGTTGACTGTAAGGGACCAGATTTCATCTTGCTAACCTTAGCAATGTGAGACGGCGTCTTAATGTGTTGGTCTATTTGAAATTTCTTTGAGCAGGAAACAATTTTTGAACAAGACTTGCAAAAAACATGGTCGTCGTTCAAAGCAAGTTCTGGGTAAAGCTTAATCCACGATATAAGTACATCGTATTTTCGACATAATCACCGCTTTCACTTTGTTTGCGTTTACAATACTAACTATGGCTACGACTAACGACAAACGACAACCTCAATAATACTGACAAACTGTAAGAAATGTGAGCAAATAAATAATTATAGAAGGTGTAGATAAAGAAATTCTCGTTAAAACATCTGGTCAGAAATACCCACCCACTAATGGAATTTCTCAGTAAAGTCCGTTTCGTTGGCGTTGATAGCTCGATGCCCTCATTAAAGATTCAAAACAAGACTCGGGTGGCTTAAAATATTTTACCTATAAAATGGTCTTTTTACGTACATCTAGCATAAGGATGAAGAAATTTTGACCTATTCCACCCGGTAACAGATAAAGTAACAATAGAGCCATAAAATGAAATGAAAGGATAATGATTAAAACGGCCCACCATGGTCGGAGAGTTGGGTTTTAATATAATCTAACCGCTTATTATTTTATTTAAATATAATAGATTTTATGATTTTATGAATTTTGGTAAATTATAACCATTGATTGATTTATTCTAGTCATCATGTCCTACGCTTATTACTAAAGGCTCAATTTCCATAGTTGTGTCAATTACGTTGTCAAGTTCCCACATTTTTTGTTCCTCTACTATAACATGTTTTATGGCGTTTTGCCAATTTTCTGATGACACATTTGCTAAAGAATTAAGCAAGAGTTGTCGCACTTCTTGCATTTTAAAAGTTTTGTTATTTCTAGCAACATATCCTTTTACTTGAGCCCATATTAATTCTATAGGATTTAGCTCACAATGATAAGGTGGTAAACGGAGCACTATAATACCTCGATCTCTTGCCATCTCGTCAATAACATACTTTTTATACTGCGATTTATGTAGCCTAACAATACCCAAAAGTTCTTTTTTTACCATGGTATTATCGTAACTCAATTCCTTCCGTTGTAACCAGTTTACGATTTCCGCCTTTTTCCATGAAGTTGTGGGAAGATTCTCTTTTAGCCTAGAGTGATAGCTGGCATTATCCATCACTATTACAGAATAAGCGGGAATGTATTCTATCATTTGCTTAAAGTATTCCTCGAAAACATCAGCAGTCATTTCTTCATGGTAGTCTTTTGTAGAATTCGACTGAAATTCTAATAATCCTTGATCCAAAAAGCCATTTGAACTTCCTATATGAGTTATAATAAGTCTGCGTCCCTTTCCAGATGGTGGTCTAAGTCCTGTTGACCAGCCTTCCATGACAGCTTGTCGAGAACTTAGGACATTTTTATCTTGCCAGACTTTAGATACGGTGTGCCCTTCGTTCAGCCAAGTTTCATCCAAACAGAAAATGTTTTTGCCTTCGCTGCGGTATTTTCGGATGGACCTTAAGTATTGACGTCTCCAGCAAATAATATCTGCTCTATCAATAAGAAAAGATTTTCTGTTTTGCTTCTCCCAACGAAAGTTCATATCATGAAGTATTTTCCATAGTTTCGTTCGTGATAGCTGTGGTATGTCCTCGTCATAGTTAATGGCTTGTAAAATTTTGTCTATAGTTGGTATTTCCGTTGCAAAATAAAAACTATGTACTTTTCTTCTAATACCATTTTTAATGAAATCGTCAATTTCTAACGGTTTCTTTCCTGGGAGTGGTTTTGGCTCACTGAGGTTCTTAGATTTTCTTTCACGCAAGAACCTATATATAGTAGCCTCTCCAACTCCTACCATATTGACACACTCTGCAATGATGCTACGAACATCACTTGCAGGTTTCTGGTGCACTAGAGCATCATGCACGTTTAATATTAATGTCTTTTCTCGGAGAGAATATGCACTCTTGCTAATTTGACGAAGACACGTTGGCGAAAAACTTGAAGCCATTGTCACAAGTATAGGAAATAATTTAACTTTGGGGTAATTCAGTATCTAAAACACTAAAAACATAGTTTGACAAACGCACATCAAATGGCGTAATAATATCCTAAAGCAGGCAAAAATAGGTAAATTTAATTACTAATTACTCCTGTTGTACCTACTTTAACCCTAATATTCCTAATGTATATTTAACAATGGACAGAGGCCAATTTTCTTATTAAATAAGGCATAGTAGGTAATTACTATTATAATAATAATATACTAATTACCAACGCCTATGGTTTACGGTTGTTTTATGGCTTCAACCCTCGATATGAGCTATCAACTGCAACGAAACGGACTATAGAAGAATAATTGTTTATTTTATTAGTTTATTACTTTATTAATTAGCCTATTAATTGCCCTCTTATCTTCAGACTCCGACACAGGCGACACGGCGGCGTGCGACCATAAAACTTAAGAAAATAACACAGAAATCGCAAAACATTCTTAGATATGCAATAGTTCTTAAAATATGCATTTTTTCATTTAAAATCACAAGATATGCAAAATGCATAAAATCCGGTCTTTACTTATAAGATAAGAATACTTGTTCCCGTTTTTAACTAGAACGGATCTCGAAATATTTGAACCGTTACGAAATCCGTAAATAAAGGTAATATCGACAAGCTTCCTACACCATTATGCTATCCCAAATTGACAATTGTAAGAAAGCTTTTTGTTTATTGGCCTTCTAGTACATTTAAATAGAGATCAAATATTCGGCTTTTCTCTCTGTGTCATGCAGCGTGATTTTTAAATTCACTTATCTTGAAACCGCTTTATCCTAGCGACATAACCAAGACTTACCTTTTTCTATTTACATACTATATTCATTTATGATTTTATATACCAAAGGGAGCTGTGTTTAGAAGTTATGTTAGTTTTACTATATTTGCTCAATTATTCTATACGATTATCTACAAGCTATCCGGATTTCGATGTATTAGTAATAATAGAAGGTTGCGGTTGGCACATAATGACGTTACTTTTTGTGAAACAGAATTTTCATATCTTGCTTTGTTATCGAGCTACGGGATGATTGTGAAAACTTACACCTTTTGAGCATCCCTTGTATATATAAGCTGTACGGTAACATATTCAAATGGAAAAAATTGGTTCTAATGTAAAATTTTGTCTAGAATTCAGTGAAGTTAGGCAGTTTTTTTGTCTACATATTAGCATTTTTGAGAAATGAAAGGAGAGTTGTGGTATTTCAAATGATGCACCCTACAGTAGATGGTTGCTTTTCGCTCATCGGGGGCTTTCAAAAATGTATAATACCTACATTATACTTATTTTTTTGTTGAAGCCGTTTCAGTTAAAAATTACAAGTTTGTTAAGTAGGCTTTAGCTAACAAAACGATTAACATGCATTTTAATAATCTTGTATATCAAATTATTATTGTCGGTTATAGTTTGCATAATTTAAAAATTATGAAAAATATGATGCAATAAAAACAGAATGAATGAACAGTAACGTTTAACCAAGATTTTGAATAAACGTCCCTAGGTCTTTTATTAAAAAATTTAAAAAAATCCCGGCCCGTATTTTTTTTAGGGTGAAACTGGCAATGGTTCCAAAAAAATAGAACGTATGGCAAAACTAGAGATTCTAAAAGAGAATAAAAAGTTGCCCCAATAAAGTGTCATTTGTTTTCTTTTATCTTTTACAGTTAATTCACAAACTGAAAAAGTCTATTTGACAATCTTACGGTTTAGGATATCTCTGTAGTTATAAACGAATTTGCTACACCCTGTATAAGAGAAGGTTACAAATGAAAACCTTTTAGCTCTTAAAATAAAATTTTTAGAGAAAAACGAAGTACGCCACTGAATTCTAGACAGAGTTCGGCATAAGATCCAGATTTTATCGCTTCGATATGTTGCCGCATAGTCAAAAAGAGAAAGTTTTCAAAGTCACCTTGTGACTCAAAAACAAAGAAAACTATGGCCATTTTTTTTATGGCATCTTTTGATTTACAATTCCATGACGAGCAAATCGCAACCTTCTATCTTTACTAATAACTGATATAACCCGCAAATACATCAAAATCCGGACACCCTGTACAGTAGTTGCAGCGATTCATTAAAATTCGGGCAATCCTTTTCTCTAGTGTAAATATCGTCGGCGTTTGGCTAAAATTAAGTTCAAATTATTAGATTTGAGAAAAGTGTTTTAAATATTAGTTTAATAATAAATTTAATATATTTTAAAGCAAAATTTGTTTGTTTGTGACTGAAGTATTTTTTCATACATAGATAAACAAATATAATTTAGGCCCAGTTGTATAGGTTAGGATAAACTCAAAACTGCAATTTAATCCAAGGGTTATTGTAAAAATGCATTGTAGAGACAACGGTTACCTTCAATCTTAGGATTAACCCTAAACTCGTGGATTGGGTATGAGTTAACTCGTAATTTAGGCTTAGAAAAATAATAATGGCGTATTTTTAACATAATATGTTTGCTGGAATGTAACAAATTCTGTGGGTTTATGGTGTTGTAAACTATTTTTCCTAGGTGAGGAAGAGAATATGAAAGTTAATTAACGAATATAATATATGCTCTTATTTCAAATTTATGTGCTTATAAGATGGGATACAAATAGGGCGTTTCTGTTTGAAGTGGGCCATAAAGATTTAGGTGGAAAATTTCGAACCCCATGAAGGCACTTTATTATAAAATTTAATGCAAACATTTCTTTAAAAGACAGTTCAGTATGAGCACGCCGCGCGATATAAGTAGAAATAGCGCGAAGGCCTCGGATTTTAAGCGTCTGTACTGAAAATTTTGATGGATCCAAAAATTGTTAAAAGGTTTTAATATTTCATAGCGCTTAAATCTACCAATTCCTGATTGAAACTATAGCCAATGCCTCCATTCTGCTCTGCATAGAAAATAAATATAACATGAACATTAATTTAAAAAATGCATGGAACTTGTTCTAATAAATTCTAGGCTGACCCTATCCTAATACAATTGCAAAAAAATATAACCATTTAAACTCTAGGTTTAATTTTGGTTAAAACTTTGGAATCATTTTAAAAATTAACTCTAACCTATACAATTGGGCATACAATAGGGGTGGACATAATGAGGTGTACCAGTTAAAATAAAATTAAATACCTGATTTATCCAAATTGATTAAAAATACAAAAAAATGTCAAATAAATGCCCATATTTTAATGATCGCAACGGCCCACTATATGTTAATGCTAGGTTAAGTCTTACATGTAAAATTATTACGATTTCCACTATATGTTAATGCTAGGTTAAGTCTTATATGTAAAATTATTACGATTTAGTAGTAACTGTTACTGCATCGTTGCCGAAATATTTTTGTTTTTGATTAGGGTAGACCGGGGTAAGTGCAAAGCGTTTTTTGCGAGTTCATATTTATATCCCTCTGTAATTAAGGTTTATTTTTTTTACGATATTTTGGAATACCTATATAGTAGAGTGATTAATATTCTACCAAATCAATGATATTTAAAGTCGATCGAATGAAAGGTTATATTTTTTTTTCAGTTTTATATTTTTTTGTGCTTTAATTTTTACACTTGCCCCAGACCGGGTGAAGTGTAAAAACGGGACGTACTTCCTATTAGAGTACAACAGTATTAAATCTGGGGTAACTGTAAAGAGTCTCTATATAATATAGTAAAAATATATTTTACTTTTCTTTTTACTAATTAAAGCTAAAAAGATATCAACTTTTTTAAAACGTTTCTTAAGGAGCCATCAAATGTAAGTATGGGGAAAATTAACAAAATAGTTTTTAAAAATCATTTTTATTTTATAAATGAAACACAGTACGGCCAGTATAACATTTTTAACAAAAAAAGTTTCATTTGACACCAATAGCGAAAAAAAATCCTAGAAGTTATACAAAAAAAACTCTGAAAGGATAAATGTATTTATGTGTAAAACGGAACCAAACTCCGATAAGAAAGAAACAAAAAAAATCTGAGTAGGTCAATAAAGCTAAAAAACTTCAAACAAAAATAGGAATGAGATACCTAGCTCCACACTTACATACCCTAGCTAGAAAGTCCATATTGTTAATTTAAAACCTAAATATTATAACCTGCAAAGTTAACTGTGAAATGGAATGATCCTCTACGCGTTACTATAGGTGTGGGTAAAGAAGTGATGATATTTTCTAAAGTTACTACATCAGTGTCATCAATTTGTGGCCAGATGAAATTATCTTTAAATTTCCTAACAAACCTAACTTTAAATTCTTGGTACACTAACGTCTCTGTTATTTGACCTATAAAGTATTTCAGACATTTTTTGGAAGCATATTTAACTAATACCCAAGTGCCCAGTTCAATATTAGTTTTGTCCAGACAAATAGAACCTTCATCATCAGATGTCTCTAGAGTAAAACTACATTCAGATTCCTCGTACAAAACACTCTCATTATCAGATGAATCACTGGATGACTGAACTGCGGCTGTATCGCAGAAGACATTTTTTCTGTTTCTTCTTTTATTTAGTTTTTTGATCGTTAAACTTCTGTTTAATTTTGACGTTGAAGGTGTTGGTTCAATCGACGTAGTACTTGAAAGAGCTGTAACAACCTCGTCGCCACGAGCTAATTTCTTTCTTTTAGTGGCTTCCTTCTTTGCTGACTGTTTATGTGAATCAAGAAGAAGATGTTGAAAACTAGTTTGAATCAGAGGCTGGTCTTCTTCATTTAGGGGGTCGTTTTGTTCAGTTACGGGTTCCATGTTTGGATTTAGGGCAACACTTTCACCTAAGGGCTCTTGTTCAGTTAAGGGTTCGATGTCTCGATTTTGGGCAACAGTTCCATTTAAGGATTCAATATTCTGATTTATGACTGGTTCAGATTCCTTGATGGATTTTGCTTCGTTAAGTAAGGGTGGTTTAATTCTAATTATTTCATTAACAGGCTTGCATTTTCGAGAATCGGCTGTTATAAGTTCAGCATTTGAATTCAATTGTCTTTTAGATTTGGTACCAGGCATTACAGTAGCTTTTACAGTTGCGAGTAAATCATTTTCGAAATTGTCTGCATTTTCGTTTTCTACTTGCACATTTTCCTCTTGTTGTTCTATGGCTTCATTTGTGGGATCTTCCCCATTTTGCTCTGCAGTTCCAGCTTCGTTTCTTTGTCTCCATCGTTTAAGCGCATCAGTATCATATTTCTCTTCTGCAACCACTGTTCTATCAAAAGGAAAAATGCCTCCTTTTTTAAATCCATTTTTTATGATTTCAGGGTTTACTTCTGACCATGTTTCCCCCAGCAACATGGTAAATTCTTTTTTTGGTATTCTAGTTCCTTGATGACTTCTTTGCCACGATATTAGTTTTTTGTCCCATATTGCCTTAAATGATCTAAATACTGCCAAATCTAAGGGCTGGAGTAAATGACTAGTATGCGCAGGTAGTTTTATAATATGAATATCTTGGTTTTGAGCATTCTCAATGAGGGTACTATCTAAATGAGATGCATGCCCATCGTATATAAGAAGAATCGGCCGCCTATCAGCAACATGGGGTAAGAAACACCTTACGAAATAATTTCGAAATATGTCGGAAGTCATCCACCCGTTTGGGCTTGCTGCAAACCTCATACCATTAAATGTCTCCTCATTTTTCTGTGGTATCCATGAGCTCCACACATTATTCCCTTTAAATATTACTAGGGGCGGAAGCTTTTCACCAGAAGCACTGGCTCCAACTAAAATTGAGACGTTCTCTTTACCTGACCCCGCTATTATTCTGGACGAAGGTTTCCCTTTTCCTCTAAGTACTTTTACACGTGAAGGATCTGTGCATAAAGATGTTTCATCCATATTAAAGACCAGTGCAGGCGCATTAGATAAATCTAGGTTTTCTAATGTATTTTTTAATAAATCAAAATACCTATTAACAAGAAATGGATCTGTCGATTTTTTTCTGCAATATTCTAGTGATTGGGGTTTCTTTACAGATAGAGAATGGCGCTTTTTAAAACTAGCAATCCAGTCATCGCCTGGTAAGTTGTTCTTGAAGGGGTTAGGGATATTGTTTAGTGTAACAAAATCTCTAACCTTTTCTTTAAATTCAGTGGTTGATAGGCCATAGCCCCATTTTTCCATTGTTTTTAAACTAACGGCTATTTTGTTCTCGATGTCAGCAGAAAGGACAGGCGGGCGTCCTTGGGTCTGGCTTTTTTCTCCCCGAAGACGTTTTGCTCTTTTATACAAGGTTATATAAGGTATTCTGTACTCTTCACTAGCTCTTGATATGGTTAGACGGCCGCCTTGTATATCATTTAGAGCCCTCCCAAGGGCATCTTGCCCATATGCAGCTTTATTTGTGGTTCGTCGGTAGTGTCTAACCATCGTGTGCACTTGTTCTGCGAAAAATAAAAAGAGGGTAAGTGTAAATAATTTAATTTACACTTGCCTCAAATGACATTTTTCTCGGGGCAAGTGTAAAAGAGGTTATAAAATTTTTCATTCTATAAAAAAATGTGTTACACATATTTCCACGCATATAATTATATTAATATTAAACTAAATTCACTACAAATAAATTAAAAAACGTTAACACTTACCTTTATAAATTCTTAAGCCGGACCATGTGCAACTCGCCTTTCGACCGTAAATGACATTAATTTTTCGTGACAGCCGATAAAACAGAAATCGTTGCGATATGGATTTGTTATCGATTACAGGGTCGCATGGACATTTAACTGGTTGCCTAATGATGATGATTCGATTATATCCTGATAAATTTCTTTGACTGGTTGCGGTTTTACACTTATCCCATTTATACACTTACCCGGGTCTACCTTACTTGATAAATAAAATTTGTATTTTTGTATTGATAGTCATTTTCTTTCTGGACACTCCGTTTAGACATTTTACATTAGTAAATTTCCCAAATTGAATTTTTATGAAATATTAAAATTTGACGTTACGTAAAAAGTTACTTTTTATAGAGTAAAAAAAATAATGTATAGAAAAAAGTTGAGGTTCAGTTTTAATCTGTTTGTGATTTTTTACTTTTGGTCGTACTAATGTCGAAGACGCATGAATTAAAGTTTTACGACACGGCGCCGACGTGTTTAAAAAAAAACTGAATAACTTTCGACCGTTGTATCACTACTCCACTGACTCACAAATATCGGCCGCTTGTTTTCGCGAGTGGCACGCAACCCGCGTCAAGCAATTGAATTAACAATATCCACCTATTGCCTTTAAGAATGCAGTTTATAAGTGTGCCGGTACGTTTGACACTGACTCAACTCATTTGATAGACGATTAAAATAACGATGGTTTCCAATGTGCCAAAACCTACGAATCTAAACCCTGATTATCCTAATCGTCTTATCAGTGTCGAAAAGTACCGGCATGTAGTTTATTAAATATATTATTGTTTGTTTTCAATGAATACATTTAAACCCAGGGTTTCCTTACTAATAAATATTAAATTATAATTAAGTAACGGTATGTGGTAACATTGCAAAGCACTGCACGTTCTTTGTCCGCATTCTTTCGGCAGCTACAGATAAATGTGTCGAGCTATAGTTCATATATATATGCCATATATGCATTTTATATGTTTTATAAGTTAAACACGAATACAGGTTTTGAATTGCAATTTTCACATAGGTGTTCACGTGGCTTTAAATTTGTTTTCGTCAATTTGTTATTTGCAATTATGAAGGGAAATATCAGAAGTAGAAATGCTATTTTTCAAGGGATGAAATGTTTTAAAGATCCTTGTTCGACGAACAAAAAAAAACTCGCATGGACTCATACCTGAACTAAAGCAACTGATAACAATTAAATTACCTGTATATAGATGCTAGACAATCAATAAAAAAGCACACATAAGCGCATCTCTCTTATCTATGGCATACATTTCTTAATAAAAAAATGACAAAATATTTAGTTGGTATCTTCACAAAATTGCATACAAAAAAAGTAAAATTGAAGCCGCTGAAAATGCCGACCATTCATTTCAATGCTCTTTTGGAGCCTCTTTAGATTATTAAAAGATAAACTCAAATAAATTATAGATACTACATGCGTTTTTCTTGGCTTGTCAGTAGTTTTATTACACGTGACAAGACTATGGGATTTTTCGTCTGACATATTTGCAAAAGTAGGTATGTTAATTTAGAACGGTAAAAAATAAAATTTTCAGCCATTTAAAATTAAGTTAAATAAGTTGTCCTATCTCCGAGAAAAGCGTTGCTACTTTTTTAAAACATTTCCTTGCATAATTGCAAATATCCAACTTACCAAAAAGATTTCAAAGCCACAGAGCAGTTCTGTGGAAAGTATTTAAAATGTGTCGAAATACCGTGGGATGACGCACGGTACCTATTTAAGTTTAAGTTGTCCCACTTTTGTGAAACTACTTATTGTACCTACCTATATTTGAAAATATTTTAAAAATATAAGTCTTTAGTTTTTATATTTAAAGTTTTTCTTTATCTATGATAGTTATGAGTTATCGAAGAGTTAAAAAATTAATTTCCGCATAACTATTTTAATACAGAGGTAATATTTCAATGGACTTTTTTTTTTGGGTACCTATGTAGGTATTAGTTAGCACATAGTAGTGGTAGTTTCTTAAGTTGAAATCCTTTTCCTTTACTTCTTTTTAGTTGTAGAGGTTTCTTTTCGATTACTTGGTTGGATGTTTTTGTTTGAATTCTTTTTTTTTTATGGTAAGGCACAGCACTGCAGGATAAATCCTTTATGACGCTCTGGGAGCGGTGCGTGTGCGCAGGAAACGATTCACGTTGCGCGTTGGTCTTGAATCTTTGAAGATTATAGTCGTTGGGGAACACGATCTCAGGGAGGTCGTTCCAGAGTGATGACGTTCTCCAGATGAAAGAATTTTGAAACAGTGTCGTTCGAGGGACACTAAGCTGAACCACGTACTGGTGGGCTGCAGTGGCTCGTCGTGTATTTCTACCATGCACCGCTCTGGGTGGTATCAAGCGGGCAACCTCAGTTGAACACTTGCCATGAAAATATTTGTAAAATAGACTCGAGTCGCCAACCTGCCTTCGATGTTCAAGGCTTTCCAGGTTATTTGTCAGACTATGGTCACCGATCAAGCGAAGGGCTCTTCTTTGAATGGAATCTAACAATCTCAGGGTATGTTTAGGAGCAGAGCCCCAAATATGCGAACAGTACTCCAGCGATGGTCGAATTTGGGCTTTATAAAGCATCAAAAGTTGTTGGGGTGTATAGAGGTTCTTTGTTCGGAAAAGTACTCTAAGCTTCTGCGAGGCTGCCTTAGCAATGGCCGCAACGTGGCTATGCCAAGACATATTATGACTATCCAAATTAACGCCCAATAAATGAATTGATGAAGCCAAGGGAATCGAGTGTCCCGCCATAACTGTATCCGGTTCTTCAACATTAACTTTTTTAGAAAAAAACTGCCGCCTGGGTCTTTTTACCGTTAAATTCTACTTGGTTACTGTCGCCCCAAGACAGAATTTCTTCCAGGTCTTTGTTGAGATGTGAGACCTCTTGCTACCTATAGAGATGTGCATTAGCAGCCGATGTCCGAGCATCCAAAGTTTTATTTGTTTGTGTTTATTGTATTGCCGTCTTCAAGATTTTTGATTTTTGTATTTTTATGAATTTTGAAAAGATTTTGTTTGAATAAATTCTGAAATTGAGTTCTGTTGAAATCTGTTAAGGATGGAGCCAATCTCTTGGTTATTTGTGTTTTTCGTGTATGTGAGATTCTGTAATTAGTCTATTTGGTAAATTTTCTGTTCTGCTGTAGTATTTTGTTATTATTTTGTCTGTAAATTGTTTGAGTATGTCAATTTTTAGGTCTAGATGCAATACATTGTTCGTCATGTACGTTGGTGCCCCCACCATTACTTTTAGAATTTTATTTTGAACTATTTGCATTTTTAACATTTTGGTTTTATTTACGGTACACCTCGTAGGTATACCGTAAGTAAGTACTGGGCGTACTAGTGTTTTGTACAACGTTGTTTTTACTTTAAGGTTTAATTTACTATTTATATTTACTACACGATATATAAGCGTGAAACTATATTTGGGCTTTTGCCACTCGCTCATCTGCATTGTCTTCCCATGCCATCTTTTTATCAAGAGGCAATCCAAGATATTTTATCTTGTTTGATCAATCTATTGATTTATTGTTAACCTTTACCATCGTTTCAGGTAAATTGATTCTTGCTTTTGAAAAAAAGATGGCCTGGATTTTGTCTGTGTTAAAACGAAGCTTCCAGCTTGGGAAATTATTGTTTTAAAAAAAAATATTCTTCTTTTATTTTAGGAGGTCACGTTTTCGAATCTATGCATAACTATTAATTCTAAACAACTTTTCTTAATAACATCTTGCTGAATTTTCTAGCATAGGGGTACTTTATTCATGTACAAGTTTTATATTTCTTGACCTACCCTGTACGCCGTTTGATCTGCAACCATTCCAAGTGCACCTAATATGATTATCGAAGATGCACCAACTTTTATCAAAAATAAAATTTTCTGAGAAATCGGTAATACAAAAAATTCCCATATCTTGCACACTTTAAATGACCACGACACTGTATAAAATTTTGTACGTAACACATATGATACTATATTATTATGAAAGCACTTATGTGATTCTATATCCTACTTGTTACGTAAATTTGGCTTATTTTGAAAGAAGTCAAGTTTGTATATTGTTGAAAATTTTTGTCGTACTTTTCAGTCAAACCGGAAGTGACGTTCGTTTGATTTTAAGGTAAAAATTAACAGCAGTAAAGTCCGACGCATGAGTCTATAGCTGTGAAAGGAGTTTAAAGGAATGTGGAACATTGTTGCCGTAATACTCTTTTTAAATTTCCATAAAGTATTTTATGGAGTGTGTATGGAATTCAAATATATTATATAAAAAAATTAGACGTATACATATCCATGAAGTGTATACACCCTGTAACATATATCCCGTTTATTTTTCCTCTTACATTGTATATTATAATCGTTAACGCGGTGAACATAATGTTTAAGAAATAATAATTAATCATTTTTTTTTGGTAAATTTGCCAACCCACGTATAATAGATCGCGGATTCCTCGGCCAAATATGATCACCTGTGCCTTGAGACTGGTCTTGTCTCTTTCTATCATATATAATATCGAATTTGTGCAAAGGTGCTTCTCATCTTCAGAAATTTTACAGGCATCGGCGGAGTTTAGAATTATATTATTTAATTTGTAATTAATAATTATATTTACACGTAGGTAGCTGTGCTAGTTAAATTTTACAAAGTCGAAAAACCGTTTTTAAAAAACAATTTATTCAGTGTTACAGGTATAAGATATAAAGAGAAGAATGACAATTAAACAAGATTTACATATATTTATAAGCTAGGATAAAAATGCTGTATTGGCAGTTTCTGTGGGAACATCCTCGGTATTCTCTTCACATAACTCCTCCCTCCTTAGGAAGAAAACATAAGGGATGGTATGTTTTCTGTTTATCATTGATTGGGCTGATTGGTTTGATTGGTTTCTGACTTCAAGTATTTCTTGTAATAAATCTTCACTAATATAAAGCACGTAAAAGCTATTAGTGCTAGCGTAGCGACGATACTGATAAAACTCCAACCGATAGGGTGAATTTTGTACTTCTCCGGGGCTTTAATCAGTAATGATTTTTCTTGCAGCCTGTGGATTTCGTCAATGTCGATTGATTGAATATTGATTGGGTTGTGTTGCAAATATGGCGTCTTGTCCTCTTGGATTTCATTCTTATTTCGGGCAGGTTAAGTGGATTTCCTTTTATTTCCTCTTCTTTGTTGTAGAGTTGGAGATCCATTGCTTTGATTTCACAATTGATTGGAAGTTCGATTAAGCTGGGCTTCTTAATAAATATATATTCTCCATTGGATCGGCATTTTTTAAATATTTTTAGTGGTTTTTCGGTGGGAATAATAACCATGTGTTTACTTGTAACGGTTTTTATGATTGGTTTTGGTAGGTGGACGTTTGCTGATGCAATCATTGAACAGTGGTTTTAATCGGTTTTGGCATATGTAGATGTCTTCGATGCTAGGGCAGTCCTCATAGTCTTCTTGTAGTTGATTGGTGCCAAGTATTAGGTAAGGATAATTTGGAATAATTATTGAGTGGTTAACGGGAATTGGGAGAAGGTGAAAGTTGTCGAAAACCTCGTTAATAATATTGGAAATTGAATTGCAAAAATAATTCTATCATTTGAATAACTTACTTGAATACCGCATAAGTGATAGTAAGAAATAGTATTTTTAAACCTAACAATTTTGTCATCATTATATAGTCCAGACATGTAATCTACTACATTACTTAACTCTGAAGCTGAAATTACTGCACTATGTAACGTATTTATTTCTGCAAACATAAGTGAGTTTTCTAGATTATCTAAAAATGTAATTAAATTTTGGCAGTTCAATATTATTTCATGTATAGTGTTTTGGGCTCTTAAGTATGCTGAAATGTCATCAATTGTTTTATTAACATCAAATTGGAAAAATTGCAATCTACGTTTAATTAAATCTTGGTTGAAGCTAAGGAGAGTGATAGTTTTATTATAGTTATTAATAACCTCTTTTGTTAGAGATGTTTGAAGAGAAATTTCGTGGTCTACAGAATTTTGGTTCTTTTCTAAAATAGAGATAGCATTATCAAATCTTTCGCCATCATCACTATCTAAGGTGCCAAAAAGCCATTTATGGGCTTTACCTACAACATTTAGTAAACCTCGTTTTTCGCGTTTATGCGGTGTAATATTATTAATCTTAGTTTTTACATTTAATATTAAGTGTTTAGCGTGTATAAGCAGATTACGTAAAAGCGCAATGTTATTTCTATAACTAGATTCATTAAGACTAAATTCCATTATTTGGTAAAACTTATCGATATTTTTTAACTGATTTTTAATATGAGATATTTCAATAAAATGAATAAAAGTATGCTTGCTCTCAATTACTCGGGCTTTTCCTAAATGAAATGGGAGTAAGGGAGATTTTATCTCGGTAATACTGATATCATTGCAAATTGTTAGAGTCGACATCGTCACGAGCATAACTACAACTAGGTTGAGGTTGGTCAGTGTCATGATGCGAGTCGTTGCCTTTTTCCTGTGAAAAAGAAGATTTGTTAGTCCGGGGTCTTGTGACCTTAGATTTATGAATAAGTCTGTCTTTGGATGTTTTTATTTTGTTTCTTAAATCCTCTTTAACTAATACCTTAATTTGCTTTTGTTTAGCTTTATTTCGGGCGGCGCCTCTATTTTTAGCATACGCTTTGGAACCAGTAACGTATGTAGGTGGCTCTTCGCGGTTTTCGTTGCGTTTTTCGATTACGCGTGTTTTTTCATTAAGCGAGTTTTGGTGTATTTGATTATACAAATGTTTAAGTCTTTCGCGCCTATCTATTATAAATTGATTTAGAATCAATTCATCGGTTAAATCGAATGGATCGATTGATTTTAAGCGTCCGTTAATTACGTCAAATGGTTTTTGTTTGGTGACACTATGAACAGAATTATTATATCCAAGAACTGCGTACTGCATAGTTTTTTTTATACTTAATTTTGGATCTTTTAGCTTCGTTACTCTGAAGTTATCTAAAAGGGTAGAATGAAGACGTTCGACAGGGCTGTTGCTATTGGAATTTCCGGGGGTGGTAAAATGTAAATTAATTTTGTGTAACTTACAAAAGTCTGTTAGAAATGATGTTTTAAACTCTGGTCCATTATCGCAAGTCATCTGATGTGGTACACCAAAATGTGTTATGAAATTTATAAGTCTATCGAGGACAACTTCGGCAGTACAAGCGGGTTCAAGGGGGTACGCTTGTGCGTATCGAGAAAAAACATCAATTATTGTGAGAAATTTTGTATTTAAGATTTGGAATGTGTCTACGTGAATAGATTCTAGTGGCTCTGAAGGAGTTGGCGTTAAAGCAAATTTAATTCTTGGTGGGTGTCTATCATATTTTGCTTGTTGGCAAACTTCGCAATTGTTAATATATTCGGTAATATCGGTCTTCATACCTGGCCAAAAGTATAATGTTTTAAGATCGGCTAAAACTTCATTGATTCCGCGGTGACATGTTTTTGTGATAATGTGTAAGTAACTCTTTTCTTCGTTGTTCGTCGGTGATATCAGTCATTATTTTCTTGGAAATTAGTAAACTATATGAATGGTTTTTGAACGTCTTGGAGAGTATAGTACTTAATTTAGGTAACAAATCAATGTCCGAGTTTTGTAGATATATACAATGTAGTTTTTTCGGATCAACGTGTTCCTTGAAAAATTTGATTATTTCACGTTCAAAATTTTGGGTTAGGTTAACAACTTTTCGGTGTTTTATTTCGAAAGGATTTGAATTAATTACATGATAGGTATTGGCTTTTTATAGCTAATAACTATTTGATTGGTATAGTAATTTACTGCATTTTCTGTGTAGGGTATGTCAAGTATGGGATTTTCAAAAGCAGAATGAACCGTTTCGTTTTCGTCAGGTTCTCGCGCGTCGGGTAGTTGTAATATTTCATTATAGTCATTTGGTGGTTGGTTAACGTTAAAGATTTGATCTAATTTATCTAAATCTTCAACTGTCACTGGTGAATCAGTATTGGTTTGCAGATATTGATCGATCTCTGTATCAATTTCGCCTGGGTTACCTATTAACGATTCATTTTCATTCATATGGATTTCAACGCGAGAGAGAGCGTCTGCGTTTGTATTCTGCGTACCTTTTTTATAAACAATTTCATAGTTGTACTCCTCAAGCTTAAGTCGCCATCTTACTAAGCGAGAATTGGGCTCTTTAAGACTAAATAACCATTGTAGTGGCTTATGGTCACTGACTATGGTAAATTTTCTTCCAAATAAATATGGCCTAAAATATTTTGCGCCCCATACGATTGCAAGTAATTCTTTTTCAATGGTACTATAATTGATCGCGGCTGGATTTAATGTGCGAGATGCGTATCCGATTGGAAGATCACTTCCTATTTTTCCCTGACTTAATACACAACCAATAGCGAAATTCGATGCGTCACATGTTAGATTAAAAGGTTTTTCGAAATCAGGATATTGCAGAATAGGGTCATTGCAAAGAATATTTTTACAAATTTCAAATGTTTCTATAAATTCTGAGTCATGTTCGATAGTTTCGCCTTTCTTTAGACATTTAGTGAAGGGTTTCGTCTATTTTGCAAAATTTTTAATAAATCGGCGGTAATAGCCTAAAAGACCTAAAAATGATTTTATTTCTTTTACCGTTTTTGGTATGGGAAATTTTTTAACTGCTTCAATTTTTCGCGGATTTGGCTTAATACCTTCAGCTGTTATCACGTGTCCTAAAAATTCGACGTCTTTTCGTAAAAACTCCGATTTATCGAGTTGTATTTTAAGTCGCGCTTCACGCAACCGTGTAAAAATTGCTTTAATATTTTTTTGTTGTTCCAAACTAGCTGAAAAAATGATAACATCATCCATATATACAAGACATATGGTGCCCTGCAGGTCTTTTAAAACATTATCCATCACCCTTTGGAAGATCGCGGGGGCGTTCTTAAGCCCAAATGGCATTCTTACGTATTCGTAATGCCCATTTTCGACATTAAAGGCGGTTTTTTCTATAGAAACGGGATCCATCTCAATTTGATGGAAACCTGACGCAAGGTCAAGGGTTGAAAAATAAGTGCATCTACCTAATTTATCTAATATATCGGTTATGTTGGGTAAAGGGTAGCGATCGTCGATAGTTTTTTCGTTGATTTTTCGATAATCACAGACCATTCTCCATTTTTGTTTGCCACTGGCGTCTAATTTCTTAGGTACGATCGAAATTGGGCTGGACCATGGGCTGTGACTTGGGCGAATTATACCGTCGTCTAATAGTTTATTTATTTGTTCTTGCACTTCTTTTTTGTGAACAAATGGATATCGATAAGATCTTGTATGTATCGGGATTTCATCGGTTGTTTTGATTTCGTGCTTAACATTATTTGTAAAAGTTAGTTTTTCGTTGTTTTTATGAAAAATATCAGAGAATTCATGACATAGCTTTAATATTTCGTTCTGTTCTTCTTTGTTTAAATGATCTATACGAATTAATTTGGAAATATCGGTTATATTTATTTTATTTTTTGTTGGTTTTATATAATTAGGTAAGAAGTTTTCTATGTGAAAAAATTCAAAGTTCTCCTTTTTCACGTCTGGGAACGGAATTACTTGTATAGGTTCTGAGAGGTTTAAAGTTACGCTTTCGTCAGAAAAATTATAAATTTCCGTTTTCGCAATACCTTGCTTTGCCACGGTCAAGGTTTCGGGGAAATAAAGATTATTCCTATTACATTCGGGAATTATAATATCACCGTTGTAAACAGATACGGGAACTTGAACTGAGGCTACTTCGTGAGAATTAATGCAAATTGTAAATGTTTCGTTCTGCGAATTGGGGTACAGTATGGGAATTTTAGTTTGTTGATTTATTAAACAATTATTTTTAAAATCAATAATAAAGTTAAGTTTTTGAATTTCACTTTCATATGCCATCGAAAAATGTATGAAAATCAAACAAAGTAAAAATAATATTTTCGTTAGTTTTTAATTCTTTTGGTGCAGGAATATTTGCCTTGAAACGTACAATTTTTTCGCCTATTCCTGTTCTTATTTTACTTGGGAAAGGGAATATTTTTTCGGGGAAGTATTTTTCGGCAATTATTGGTCGCAACATGGATTGAGAACAACCGGTGTCAATAAGAAGTTTCATAGGTGGATTCTGGATTTGAATATATGGTAAATTGCTATTTATTTCTGTATGCATTTCGGTAAAGGTTATATCCGATCG
The DNA here is from genome assembly GCA_963920685.1 of Polydrusus tereticollis. Taxonomy (NCBI): domain Eukaryota; kingdom Metazoa; phylum Arthropoda; class Insecta; order Coleoptera; family Curculionidae; genus Polydrusus; species Polydrusus tereticollis. Next base: position 25,861,250 of record OY987328.1, read on the forward strand.
TTGTTTAGGCCCGTGTTCTGAAAATTTTCGTAATGATCGATTGGGTCGCCAAAACCATCGTAAGGTTCATTATTAGGTTTCGCGTTAAAATAGTCTTCTCCGTGGTATTCGTAAAATTCGGGTTCTTCAGTTTCAAATAATATTTGTGAAGTTTGGCCTGCGGCCTCATTATTTTGTTCCATTTCTATATTTTCTGAGTTATCGCATTGATTTTCGATTTGAAATAATTCTTGTGATACGAAATTACGAGGACCGTTTGCTCTAAACTGATTATTTTGGTTATTTCCTTGATAGGGTTGTCTTACTGTTGGATTTCTAGAAGTTGTTGACATAGGTTCGGGTTTAGTATTTGGCACTTGCCCTGTAGGCTTAAAAACATTTTTTGGTGGTCCAAATACTTCTCTATTAGTAGGGAAGCGTCTCGGCGGCAAATCTCTGGGTTGTATATTTATTGGTTGACTAGGAAATCTATGATTTTGATAGTTCTTATTATGATATTGATTATTTGGGAAATAATTATTTTGATATCTGTTATTAATCGGTTGATTGAAGTTTGGTGCAACTGATCTGTAGTTCAGCTGATTTTGAGGTCTACGCGTAAAGTTTTGGTTAGATACATAGGTTTGTTGTGAATTCTTATGCTCACTTTGTGGCGGAGCCCTAAATAAATTTTGCGTATACTGAAAATTTTCTTCTTCGGTGATTAGTGTTATTGCGGTCTCTAAATTTGTGGGATTTCGTAAACGTATTATGCTTTGTAATGACCCGTTAAGGCTACGAATAAAAGTGCGTAAAGTAATTTTTTCGTATTAAGTTAAATTATTTTGGTTTGACTTGGAATAGTAGCCTCGGGTATTAATGTTAAATTTTGGGCAAGTTGACTCCTTAAAATTTGTAAACGTCGAGCGAAATCTAAAATGCTTTCACCTTTGTTTGGTCTAGCCAAAAAGAGATCCTGCTCTAAACATTCTAAGCTTCTATTATCTCCGAAACAATTTTGAAGAGTATCTTTAATTAAGTTCCAAGTATTTAATTCATTACGACAACCTACTAACAATTGAGCTCTACCAATTAATTTGGCTTGGATTACGCGTATTAGATAATTTTTTAAAATCGGATCGTTAGTTTGACCATAGGTCGTTTGTATAAAGTCACAAGTAGAAATAAAACTTGATAAGGTGATTGCATCACCGTCATAGTTGGGGATAATATCTACGTACATTTTTAACATACTTAAATTAGAAGTTTGAGGGGCAACAACCTGTGGTTGCTCTTGCGCATTTGCCATTTTTGGTTTTTTAGGTTTTATTGAAAGTTTCTTAAAAAAATCACAAACGAGTTGATCTACGTCAATTTCGTTATTTTCGCTCATAAAACTATAATATAGCCTGCGGCTGTAAATAATAAAGAAAGTAGATATAAATACTTTTTCTTAAAATGATTTCACTTAAATAATAGTAAAACGATAGTTTATCAATAATATTTGAAAAATTATTTTTGCAATTTCTCTTTGATTCAAAATTTTCTTTGTTTTCACTTAAAACTACAGGATACGGCCTATTCGGGGACTATCCTGAAAACTAACCTACGAGGTTTTCCTAAACAGGGAAAAATGTGAAAAACAGGATAAACACTTGGCTTACCAACCTCCTCCTGTCTGCACGGTGACTCTCCTCTCGTCTTGGCCTGATGGACACTGCTGACTCTGCGTTGAGGTTCTTTGAGGATCAATGCCAAAGGATTAAAATCCACGTTCTCTGCGATCGAACCGGACCCGATGCCGTGAATTAATTCGAACCGAAAACTGCACTAATCCTACCGACTGCGCCAGTTAAATTTTACAAAGTCGAAAAACCGTTTTTAAAAAACAATTTATTCAGTGTTACAGGTATAAGATATAAAGAGAAGAATGGCAATTAAACAAGATTTACATATATTTATAAGCTAGGATAAAAATGCTGTATTGGCAGTTTCTGTGGGAACATCCTCGGTATTCTCTTCACATAACTAGCTTGTCTAAATGAAATCGCACTACTTGAAACATATTATATAAATCTATAGAGAATTTTTTGTATTCTTATGTTTTTACGAATTTTATTATTATTATTATTATTATTTATTTATTTATTACTGACCTCGAAACAGATAAATCTGGTAATGAGGCCTATATACAGGGTTGGGCAAATGTTCCGGAACGGCTTAATTACAAGCGAACGAAAAGTGATATCGAATCGGGATTTTGGGCAATCTATAGGACAAAAATTTTACTATTTGACTGGTATACCATATGTCAGTAATGTCACCAACTGTCAAGTGTCGACGATATTTTTTTATTTTTTTAAATGGAACACCCTGTATATTATCAGATATTCTAGATCTTCAATAAATTACAAATATTTTTCATATAGCATACCATATGATTAAATTCAACTGTTTCGGAAATACGGGCAAATGAATCTAGAAAGCCCATATTACATTTTGTTTAAAAATCAAGCAACATATTTCTTTTATTATGACATTCCAAATAAAAGTCTTAGTTTCCATGACTCCCAAGTGTCACTCTGACACATTTCCTATTTAATTTTTATTTATTTGTATTAAGTGAGTTGTGCGAGTTTTTTATTTATCGACTAAACCTCTGATATAACTGATAAAACTATGGTTCAGCTAACTGAACAAGAACGGATTACTCTGCTTATGATGATAGGATATGGGGATAGACGGAGATCTTTTCAAGAAGCAACCGACCTTTTCAATCAAAGTTTTCCTGTTCGAGATCCCATTTCTAAATCAACTGCTAATAGAATATTCCATAACTTTGAGCATACGGGTACGGTAAAAAACTTGCCAAAAACAGGTCGTCCGAAAACTGCTACAAATGACGAGAAATCCCTGGATGTTTTGCTTGCCCTGCAAGAAGAACCACAGACGTCAGTTCCAAAGCTTGCTCTTGCACATGAAAACAGCGAAAAATCAATTAGAAGAATCCTCAAAAAAAATAAAATGTTTCCTTATAAAGTCAGCTTGCTTCAAGAACTATCAGAGGACGATCCTGATAGGCGTATGCAATTTTGTCAAGAAATAATGGACTACATAGACCTACAACCTAACTTTGTAAGTCGTATTTTATTTTCTGACGAGGCTACATTCTGTCTTAATGGTTTCGTCAATAGGCACAACTGTCGATACTGGTCAGACCATAATCCCCATTGGATGATTGAGCACCGTACGCAACACCCCCAAAAATTAAATGTGTGGGCAGGTATAATTGGAAACCATATTATTGGGCCTTTCTTCCTTGATGGAAACTTGACATCTATTTACTACTTAGATCTGCTTCGAAATAGAATTATACCAAATTTGATTAATTTATATCATGATCAGGTTAACGATCAAATACTAGCGAATGACATTTGGTTTCAGCAAGATGGGGCGCCAGCTCATTTTGGTATACATGTCAGAAATTATTTAGATCAAACTTTTCCTGGAAGGTGGATAGGTAGGAGAGGGTCCATTGAATGGCCTCCTAGATCTCCAGATTTAACACCTCTAGATTTCTACCTCTGGGGTCATTTAAAGACTGTCGTATATCGTACACAACCTAAGACTTTGGAGGATCTTCAAAACAGAATTTTAGATGCTGTGCATGTTATTTCTCGTGAACATTTGCAAAACGTGCGTTCTGAATTTTCCGACAGGATTGGACACTGTCAGGTGGCTGAAGGACGACATTTTGAACATTTAATTAAATAACCATTATTTTATATTATTGTGTTTTAAAGTTATTACCTTGGTTTTGTTTAAATAAAATGTACTACATTCATTTGCCCGTATTTCCGAAACAGTTGAATTTAATCATATGGTATGCTATATGAAAAATATTTGTAATTTATTGAAGATCTAGAATATCTGATAATATACAGGGTGTTCCATTTAAAAAAATAAAAAAATATCGTCGACACTTGACAGTTGGTGACATTACTGACATATGGTATACCAGTCAAATAGTAAAATTTTTGTCCTATAGATTGCCCAAAACCCCGATTCGATATCACTTTTCGTTCGCTTGTAATTAAGCCGTTCCGGAACATTTGCCCAACCCTGTATATAATAACAATACATTTTTAACAAATTCCTTAAATGGTAAAAGTAATAGTTAAAATTCTAATGTTTACATTTTACAAAGAAAGTAAAAAAATGTCTAAATAACATGTTAAATTTTCTATATTATATTAGTTTGGTACTGTTTCTTTAATATATTTTTTCAGGTTGGTATGCAGTATTTTTTTTCGGTGTTCATTAAGAAGTTCATCAGGAATATTATTATAGGTTTGAATGCTTCCCTCATATGGAGAGTCTTGTTTTTTCTTTGAGCGAGCAAATGTATTTCTTAAGACATCTTTTGATCTTATATTAGAGTTGTAATAATCTTTGTTTTGTTTTAGGACTGTGTTTGCTTTAATTAATTTATTTTGTACACTATGTATTAATTTGGTTTGCTCAAATTTTCTAAGTTGATTTATAGTAAGAAATGGGTATGTTCTGTACAAGTCTTCACTGGGTGTATAATAATTTATGGCAAATAAAGCTTTTATTGATTTATTTTGTAGTCTTTGTAGTTTCTTTATTAAATATTCACTAGCATTACCCCAACAAGGTATTAGATATCTTAAATGTGGTTCAATAAAACTGTTATACAGAAGGTATCTTGAATTATCATTGAGTTGGTGGGAGCATCTCCTAAGTGCTCCAACAATAGGTGCCACTTTATTGATAATGTTATTTATTTGAGAATTCCATGTTAATGTTGTTGGAAATTATGAGACCAAGATATTTATATTCTGATACTTGTTTTAGCAGTTGATTGTTTAATTTTATTTTTGGATTACACGTCCCTTTTCCTTTTTGTTTAATTATCATATATACACTTTTATTTACATTAATAGTCAACTTGTTGTAGCACAGCCATTCATAATATAGGTTTATGTCAGGGTTCACAATCTGTTCCAGTTCTTCTTCGCTCCTTGCAGAAAATACTAATAGTCCATGGAATTGGTACATTTTACCTTGCATGAAATGAGGTAGTTCTGATTTTTTGATATGTTGTATCTGATGAAGTGGTAATGACAAATCAGAGTTTTCGACCTTGAAAGCCCTCCGGATCATTGTTAAATATTACTAAAACCGCTAAATTTTCACCCTTTTTTCACTTTTTGTCAATTTTGACCACCAAGGACTCATGTTACGGCAAAAGTCCGTATATGCAATTTTGAAGTAAACAAAATTTACAAAAAAACGAGGTTAAGTTGGTCTTTGTAGGTGAAATAGTTTCTAAGATACAGCACTTTAAAGTTTTGCAAAATTTAAAAAACAAAAAAAATTAACAGTTTTTTTCCAGTGTTTGTCAATATTGACCACTAAGGACCCATTTAACGGCAAAAGTTATCATAAATAATATTAAGAAGGACTAATTTTCCAACAAAACGACACTAATTTTTTTTTTTTAGACCTACTAGTTCTTGAGATACAGCTGTCCAAAGTTAATGAGGTCAGTAAGCAAATATTTTAAAAAGGGTTTGTAAAATAAACGACGACTGTTAACGAAATAAGCATTATAAATTACTTAAAAAACCATTATAGCAAATATAAAATGATGATTTGATTTTTTTTTTGTATTATGAAATACTTCATTGTACTTACTATTGTACTTATGTATTGTTTACTAGTAATTCTTGTACATCTTTGATGGACCAGGCTGGTCTTCTAAATCCACAGCACTTATTTTTGGGGCAGTTTGCTTCGTTAGCATTTCTTCATCGATCGGATCAGGCAGGTCGAAATCGTCATCTGATGGTGGATCATCGATGAGTGATTCATCAATGTCATCAAATATAAGGTCTGGTATGTTTTCACAAGACTGACCGCTACAGTGTCTGCAAACAGCCGAGCATTTAAGTCCTGCTTTTCTACAACCGCAATTGTTGGTACAACCTTTTTTGCAGTTGCAGGAAATCATGTTTAGCAGGGGCTGAGGAGCTGGTGGTTTCGTCATCAGTTGCGGAATGAGGCCTTGTGTACTTCGTATCCAGCCCCAATCGAGGGGTTTCTTCTCATTTCCCAGCCACTTCTGAACCTGAAAAGAAACCAACAACCGAATTAAGACCAAATTTCAAGAAAATCAATAGTGGCAACAAGTAAAATTAAATATTTTTAAAACCCCGGGCGTTGGGGGGTTAAAAAATAATCTTTTTACCTGGTGGTAGGTTCGCAGAGAGTGAAATTTCGCAGCATCCCTGGTTGGAGGTAACCTGGCGAGGTTCATGTTGGACTTAGCTGCCGCCCTTGTAAATAACTGGAAGCGAAGGTCATCGAGATTTTGGAATTCATTGTTGCCTCCATACAATGAAACGAGAAAGCTCTCTCCTGCTTCGGCGACCTGCGCAGGTGTGGCATTGGAGCTAAGAAAAACTGAAGCGTTTTGTTCAAGGCGTCGCTGTTTTTTCAGCGTCGACAAAAATTTCATTTTTCCTTGTCCAAAAAGGGCTGATGTTGTATCACAACCACTGAATGCGTGAAGGAACAGGACCATACCGGGTTGTGCTTGGTGCGTTAAAGAATTCGCTGAGTAGGTGATATTTGGGTTTTTTCCTCTCCCACATTTTTCAAATATAATGGTCTTTGGTCTGTTAGATGAAAGGGTGTGGTCTCCTTCATCTGGTGACAAACCACAAAGCATGACCAACAGATCTATGTCCTCGCCGCATATCTTCACTACGTCGTAGGTAGAGGAAATGGAAATGGCTGTGGTTACTATTAACCGGTCAGCATCTTCTTCTGCCTGTAGTGTTAGAATTTTGTTCCTATTTAGGTGCACTTTCAGCATGTCGATAAGTCTAACCTTGTTCCTGTCGTTTAATAGGAACTTCTCCTGACTAACTGGAGCAATAGTTGTTTCGTCGAAGATAACATCTGGAGAGGACGTTGCTGTAGCTCTACGAAGACGTTCAGCGCTCTTGGTGTTTTTTTCTGATGCGTCAGATGGATACCCATCGAAAACTACTGTTATGTTTGACCCATAGTGATTTTGCAAGTATTTGACATACGTGGCGGCGATTTCCCCAAAAGACACACCCCGAGGCCACACAACTTTGTGGAGCAGATGTCCACCGTCTACAACTACGTATGTATCCTTCCTCTGCTGCTTTTCATCCAGACTCACAGGATTAAAGGCTGTATAAAATGATGACTTCGTACCCTTTCTAATTCCATCTTCAGTAAAAAGTGCCATAGGAAATGGTGACAATTCATGTGTAAAAAATTCCTTCAATTCTTCGTCAGTCTTTTTCAAAATGCATAATCTGTGGAACAGAGTGAGAGGGTTAACAGTCACCGTTCTCTCGTCAATTGAAACAGAGCAGGCAGCAGAGGCAAGCGTGTTCACTGTATTTTTTCGAGTAAACTTTACGTTTTCGAAATTTTCACCAATAACTTTTGACATCATCTCCTTTCCAATATTTACCGCATTGTGGCAGTTTACCTCTTTACTTCCAACGAGCCCACTACTTATTGAAATTATGGAATCAATCTTGGGAAATGGAGGGTGAAGTTCAAAGAAGACAAGCAGTTTCTCTACATCTTGTTCGTCTCTCGTCATTCTGGATGGTCGTCGATCAATATGCTGTTCAGACGTACCACTCATAATGTCGCAGTAGCTTTCTACATCTGTACATATGTTCTGCAGGTAGATCATTCCTAATGTCCATCGGGTTAGCACATTGTCTGTCATCCCGCGACCCCGGGTCAGACCTCCGTAGGATTTCATTGATCTCATTAGAACCTGTTCAATGGTCATGTCTGACCATACACCACACCAGAATTTTTTGGTTCGTCGAATTGTAAAGTATCCACTCTTTGTATACTGTTGGAATTCGAAAGGATCCATTCTTTCTTCTAGTGTTAACATGTCTTGAAGGTACATGTGGGCACACTTAGCATAAAAAAAATGGCCAGCTGCATGAAAAAATGGCAGCATTTTTTGAATAGTCTTGAGATGCAGATCCCAGTTTCCCATTCGCTCTGCTTCGATGAATTGTTTCACTAAAGTTACCATTTTGATATACTGAACCCAAAGCTTTGCTGTCGGACCATTAAGTTCAAGATTATCAAGCGCATTAGTGAACTTGGTTTCAATAAGTTGGAATTGCTCATTTACTGGTAACGTTAAGATGGTAGAGCTGTCAAAGCTGGAGAACACGTCATGGAGTACACCTTCATCTTCATCACTCAGAGTAACAGTTTTAACAACCTCTGTTGCTAATGCCAACTGGGTTAGAGTGTGAGCCCTCACAGCACGCGCATAAGAGTGTCCAGACATTATCTTGTCAATACTGTTAGATGCAAAAATCGTTGAAAAGACTTCCTTTAATCCAGACCCTTCCATTATCTTGCGTATTGTTCCCATAAATGACATCAGTAGGTGAAAACCACCTAACCTCACAACAATATTATTCAAGTCATTGCAGTTTGATACTATTTCTTTAGCTTTTTTGTATAGTGGTTGATCGAAGGTCACGAAGCCTGTTTTTTGACCATAGACATCACATTTTTCTTTAGCCACACTAAGAGCAGTTAATAAGGTGTCATACTGTGATGGAGGATGATTTATGAAAGGTAGACAGACAACTTTTGTTGTTTCGAAAGGTAAGTGATTTGTAGCCTGTTCCATATAACCATTCCATCCAGGTATACTCCACTTTTTCATACTCTTGCCAAACAGCCAGGCAACCAACATCCGAAGAAGATGGCGCAACCTTTTCAGGTAGTTGTTGAATACTGTCCACATCCTCAATAGTGATGGAAGCCAAACCTTGGTTTTTTTTCGGCTGGTAGATTTGCAACTGCACAGGTGGCCTCTGGTGCATAAGCTGGGAAGCACAGCATCTTTCTACTCGGGCAAAACTTTGTTCTGGGATAATTGATTCACTGGGAGTCACCATCATTATACCTCCTAAAGCGTGGAAAGTGCCCAGTCCATTCAATGTGTTTACATTAAAATCTGCGTTGTCAAAGGCGAATTGCACAAAACTCCTCTGCTCCAATTGCATTTCTTCTGGTCTTAGGATGGCAGAGGTTTCTAGTTTTACAATGTTTTTGTAACTCGCACAAAACCCCATAGTTGACAACAAGTCAACAAGGTGACTGGACGCAAACTTGTGATATAAATAGACACCTATGCCATGAAGCAACGAAGATATGAATGAGGAAGGTCTGACAGCTGACACTATTGAGTGTGACAGAGCAACACATTTTTTACGCCACTTATCCAGAGAACCTCGTTTGTCTTTTACAATCACGGTCTCCATAAACGTTTTCAGCGAGTTTGGTATTACAGAATCCACATCCTGCAAAAAATTATGCGAGGGCGGGTATTCTGTTGTGTTGTACACTTGAGAGCGAATATCCTCCCGGATAATATCAGCTGCAGCTTTAACCACCCGGAGTCGCTCTTCTTGGGGATCTGATTTCTGTTTAGTATACCACGCATCTGATAAAATTTGGTATCCAGTATTTTTGAAGCAAACAAGTGTTTTTTTGTTTGATATGGTAACTACTATTACGTCATTTTCGTACTTTTTAATTAGGCGACTTTTAATGGTTCGCACATCAGGTGTATTCTCACCTAATAGCTCAGTCAACTCTGTCAAGGAAAACTGACACTCTTCCGAGTTTTCTTCTAGGAAGTCGAATATTTTATCCATGGCTTCATCAACCGTGCTACGAGGATGTTCTCCCCTTTTTAGCCCTTTTCTAACAGGTCTGTAAAGCTTCCTCTGACAAAACCGATGATACCTTGCATCTAGTGCAGGCAAATCAGTATCTTCTGAGATGCGTTCTATTATTTTCAGTGCCCATTCATCGCCTATTTTCTCAGCTGCTTTTAATATGGTTGAAACCAGCTGCAAGCTCTCGACGGCAATCACATTATTTCTTTTTTCAGGCTTTTTCTTTTTCTCAGCTTCAATGAATTCAATAGTTATTTGCTCTCCACATAAAAAACAGTTCTCTCTGAAGTTGAACTGCTCAGTTGAGGTTCTTGTAGGTCTTGCTGTTCTCACTTCTTTTTCCCCGCGTTGCACAGCTGCTTTTATTAATTTGGGATTGGTGTATCTTTTTTGACACGCACTATGCACTGAAATCTCACTCGCTTCCTCCAGTAAACGTTCGTGTTCCCGGTTTTTTAATTTAATACTGCACGTAAGCAAAGTTTCCACTCCTCTCTTTTTCACCAAAATCACTTCACCTTCACTCAAACTATCATTGCATACGAAGCAAAGGAAATCCACGGAGGCTTGTACACTCTCCATCACTTTATTATTATTACTACACTTTCGAACTGAACGCGCCACGAAACTACGTATCTAAATCGGCAGAACGATATGAGCGACCTGCAGCCATTAAAACAAAGGTGACGACTCGACTGTCTACGTGTCGATCATGCAGTTTTACACCGGTTAACGCAAAATTTAAAGTTAAAATTTTGCGTAGCTGCCACGTTTCGTAATTATGACTAACTTTCTTTATAAAAATTTATACTAATAAAATTGTTAGCTTTGTAATAATTTAATATTTTTTTTATTAATTGTATGCCTAAAAATAAAATGTTTAAAAGGGATTAAATCAAATACAAATCATATAATGAATTTAATTATTTTGGATAAGCTGTAAGTTTTCATACAGAGGTACTTATGCATCAACTTTGAACAGCTGTATCTCAGGAACTATTAGGTCTAAATAAACCAAATTAGTGTCGTTTTATTGGAAATTTAGTCCTTCTTAATATTATATATGATAACTTTTACCGTTAAATGGGTCATTAGTGGTCAATATTGACTAACACTGAAAAAAATATATAAAATTTTCTTTTTTCGGAAATTTTGGAAAATTTTGATTTGCTGTATCTTAGAAACTGTTTCACCTACAAAGGCCAACTTAACCTCGTTTTTTTGTAAATTTTGTTTACTTCAAAATTGCATATAAGGGCTTTTGCCGTAACATTAGTCCTTGGCGGTCAAAATTGACAAAAAGTGAAAAAAGGGTGAAAATTTAGCGGTTTTAGTAATATTTAACAATGATCCGGAGGGCTTTCGAGGTCGAAAACTCTGATTTGTCATTACCACTTTATCAGATACAACATATCAAAAAATCAGAACTACCTCATTTCATGCAGGGCAACACCCCTTTTTTAGTACGATTTCCATGAACTATAATTTAATATTCATATGAAACAAAGCACATATGCCGCTACAGTTAAAACTGACTTTTTTGAAACCTTTTAGCCCCCACAGCTGTCGTAGCCACAGACTCGCAAAGCGGACTATAGCTTAAATTTAAATAAAATCTCTTAACATCACCCTGCAGTGCAATGTAAAATGAGTGCGCTGGCACTTGGTATACATTTTTAAAGAGGATTTTAGTCCCATCAAAGTAGTAATAGTTAGTTCCTCAACTATTTCTAAGATTAAACGTTTTAATTAAGATGTGGTCAAAAACGCTTCGTTTCGAAGATACAGGGGTTAAAATTATATTTTTGTTTTTATTTTTTAGATTTGTCTCTCTCATTCACAGCCCTCTAAACTTTTTGGTAAATCCAAAGGTTAGTTGCTTCCTTTCGTCGGATTGATCCCAAGGCGCTTTCGCCGTATAACGGCTCGTCAGTGAGGCTATAGAATCCGACGAAAAAAGCAACACCGGAAAGTCTACTTGACCCTAAAAGGCGGATAAATAACAGCAGATGTAGCTTAAAACTTTTTGCTGTATTAACATAACGGCGCGTTTAGTGGGCACTGAATGAGACTGAGCCGTCAGATTCGGCTATGCAACGCTCATGATGCAGAAAGAAAGCAACATACTAAAATATGACCAAATGCAGAGTGTATTTGCTTATTATGCATCGATTCTTTTATCGTCTTGAATTTGAGATTTGCGAATGTTAGATTGTGAAAGGTTAATAGAGAATCTCGTCTTGGTGAGGTTTTCACTTCCGTCTTGTGGTCTTAAGCACACATCCTAATTTTATTCTCTAAAATCACTTTGTAATTTTAGGAACAAAAATCTACGTCCGTCAGAAACGTAGAAACTGAAACTGGAATTACAAAATCTAAGGCGCAAAGAATTTTGACGCCCAATAAATATTTTCCCTATATTGTTAAAATTACCCAATATTTGCATCCTGGTGATGATGTGAGACGATTGGAATTTTGTCACTGGTTTTTAAATAAATCTAACGAGAATCGTTCTTTTCAGCAAAAAATAATTTGGTCAGATAAATGTCGAATTAAAAGTTGCGATATTCATAACCGACACAATGAAAGACATTTGAACTCCACAAATTCCCAGATGGTACGACCTGTTCGCCAACAAGGTCGATTTGGGATAACTATAAGTTGTTATTTGTTTCGAAACAAACTGGTGTATCGCTTTTTGAAGAAATTTAAATGCAGATAGATATCTGGACATACTCCAATCAAGCCTTTTTGATATCCTTGATGATGTTCCTTTAAATGAAGTAACATAGATTTACTTTCAACAAGATGGCGCCCCTACCCATAACTCTCTTCGAATAAGAGAGTATTTAAAAAATACTCACTTTAGAAACCGTTGGATAGGAACACATAGACGTGGCCACCACGATTTCCGGATCTAACACCTCCTTTCGAACATTTGCGATAATTCCCGTTATTTCTCTTAATCTGAATCTTTTATTTCGTTTCAAAGTAATAAAGTTTAAATAAATCGTATATAACCAATATCATCCATGGTGTGTTATATATTTGAAAAGAGAATTTAAAATGCTATCTTTTTAGATCAAAATATACAGGGTGTTCCATTTAAAAAAAATGAGGTTAGGTCCGATAACTTTTTTACCTAACCCCGTATACTTATTCTCAAAAAGGGCAGATTATCAACAATCATTATAAAGAAACTTTTGTATATAATATTTTTCTGTGTCTCTTTTAACTGGGAAAATATGGGGTAATTTTGAAATTGTCAATTTCTTGATTTCCCCCCGTATCTCTTAAGCGAGCGAAAACTTTCAAATTTTGATTGTACCATTTTAAATTTGACCCAAAAAGAGCACATGACACCTATATTACTTTTTTGATATAGTTGGGGTCAAGCAAATATTTGACGCGTGACACTTCCATATTGTCATGGGTGTCAAATACGGCAGGCCACTCATAATATAAAAGTTACTAATGGCTAATTTATATTATAATAATTACCACCCACTCGAAGTATTTGTATCTTTATCCTTTTATATGACTAAAAAGAGATATACATAATTCTCGTCGATTTGGTCAAATCATATGGGCTGCAGATCCGCATTTTATTTATTCCAAAACGAGTGATGTCGTTGTCTTGTTGACATTCTGTATTTGGTTTTGGATTTTGAGTATTTAAATCATTTTATTGCCTTTTTATAGTGTTCTATTGTCTTTATTTGTGTAGTGTTTCCCAGCAATCATTTTCTGCAAAGGTTTATAAATAACAATATTCGTCAGTCCGGCCCTGACTAAGTATCAGCTGTAATAAAGTTGGTGAAATCGAAATAACCTAGTATTGGACAAATATGACAAGATGGAAGTGTCACGCGTCAAATATTTGCTCGACTCCAACTATACCACTAACAATTACGGAGATACCCTATAAAAGTGTCTTAAATGGGACATGGGGGTCTAACTGAAGAAAAAAAACTAGTCAGTTTTTCACCTGTCACATTTATTAACGGACACCAGAAATGTAAATATCCTGAAATCAATTAGGAGTATTTCAGATCTACCTCTAGAAATCCATTTTTAAATTGAAAAAAAATCACCTCTCATAAACGGAGCGAGCAAACGCAAACCTTCATTTAAACTATTTACACATTTTTACACTAATTTGGCAAAATATACTAATAAAAAATGTACATTGGTAGTGTATCACTAAAGGGGAAACATTCTAAAAATCTACAAGTTACAGTATCGTTATGTGCATTTGAAAGATTAAAATATATAGCACAACTAATAATAGTAGAATTACAGTTATATTTACAGGTACAATAATTTATAATCTATTAATTTTATATACAGTAAAAATATTACTCTCAACAAATGAATTAAATAACGTCAGTTTGCAGCTAAATAAAAACTTAAATAATTTTGTAAACACTTTTTCCAATAATTTTAAGTATAAAGGTTTTAAACATAGCAGGGTGTCTTTAAAAGGCCTATTGTACCATATCCTATTAGCACGATTTAACTAAGGTATATCGCCACCCAACGTAGTTTGCCCACGATGGGCCGCCTTGCCAGCGTTCAAACCTATATGGATTCTCGCTGTCCTGGTTGGGTTGATGCGTGTGGCTGCCACGAGATGTAGCCACGTGCTGCAACTCTCGTCTATTTAATTGCATTTCTGCGTCAAAAGCACTTTAAGGTCCCTTACCTTTTCGTCAGACCCGGAGCCTTGCCGATGAGCCGTAGACGGCGAAACGCGTCCAAGGATTGGGTTTGACGGAAGGATAAGGGACAACTCTGTACACGAACTTAGTTTAATTTTGTTGTTTTTTAACGAGGTATATCTAACATGATTATTATTAACAGCAACTAACGGATGATCTATTTAGATTCGTTAAATGAAAATGCTTTTTTTTAACTGATAAGCGAACCGGCCAACGAAGTTGTATTTGACGTATGACAGAATTTAAACCTAAACGTTTTTGTGTTCCGTCGAATGTTTTTGAAGTTATAAAAATAGGTTTAGTTCCAAAACGTTACATTTGTTATACTTTTGGTATAACATACTTTGTTCCTAATATCAGTAGTTTTCGAAATAACGATGGGTTTTCAAAATTATTAACAAATTATGTTTTATTTATTAATAAATAAAATACCAGTTCACTTTTGATGTAAACTCATGAAAGCTGTCATTTTTACATGCAAAAATTTCTTTAACTGAAAGTGAAAGGATTATAATTCTTATGATGAGAGGATATGGCGATAGGGTCAGGTCTTACGAAGAGGTTAAAAATGTATTTAATGACGCATTTCCAAACCGAAATCCAATTTTAAAACCCACTGTTCCAAAAACTGTGCGACGGTTCGAAGAAACTGAAAATTGTAAAGATAGACGACGATCCGGACGATCAGCAATAGTATATGAAGAAAAGAAGAATTTTGTTGAAACCCCTGGTTCCCCATTAAAAAAAAATTCTCAAGTAAGGGACGTCTGCTTCAAATCGAATAAAAAATAAATATCACCCTTTCAAAATATATGAAATTCGAGAATTATCAGAAGATGATTATGAGCGAAGAATGGAATTTTGTAATATAATGATGTCAAGGCGGGACCAAAATGACCAGTTTTTCAACTTCATAGTATTTTCGGATGAAGCAACATTTATGTTAAATGGTGAAGTCAATAGACACAATTGTAGGTTTCGGGCCAATGAAAATCCCCACTGGATAAGAAAAGGTCGTACACAACGCCCTGAAAAATTGAATGTGCGGGCGGGGCTTGTGGGTAACCACAGGATCGTCCCATTTTTTTTTTTATTGATGGAGATTTGACATTACAACTTTACTTTCAGCCCTTGAAAATGCAAATAGTGCCTACTATACGAAATGTGATGGGTCAAAATTATGCAAGTACATTCTTCCAACAGGAGCTCCTCCTCATTTTGGTAGAAACGTGCGCGAATTTTTGAACAACACTTTTCCGAATAGGTGGATCGGTACATCTACCGATGTACCCCCTCGGGTAGAATCGAGTGGCCACCTAGGTCCCCTGATTTGGCGCCTAATAAATACTTTTTATGGGGACACTTGAAGAACAAAATTTATATCACAAAACCTCAAAATTTGGCGGATTTCGAGTCGAATTTCGGACAAATTTCAAGCTGTCAAGCTGTACAGGGAAAACAGTTTGAACATTTAGTATAATTTTTTAAAATTATACTCGTTATTTCGAAAACTACTGATATTAGGAACAAAGTATATTATATCAAGTGTAACAAATGTAACATAGAATCTATAAATAAAAAAATATATAGAGTGTTACATACAAAAACTTGGTTTGATGTCTATACAAACTAAACAGCTGGCAACAACGCCAATATCGTCATTCGGTGCTTAAGATCCTCTTAGACAACTGTACCAAGTTTGGGTTTAAATCGGCCAATAAATTGTGAGGTTATTAAGCCGTTTCCAGACTTTATACACGCACTGTACAGGGTGTTCAGTTTTCGATGGTTTTACAAGGTATCTCCGCTATTAGTAAAGATAGAAGGATACGGTTTTCGCAGCACTGTGCTACTTTTTTTATATACAGGATGTTTTTGAAAATTTTGCAGTTTGGGACACCCCCCATATTCAGGTTACCCTGTAGCTTATTAAAGAGAAAACAAATGTTCCTTTTGTAGTTTTTTACGTAGAATCCAGTGACGTACTCAGACTTTTTCGACGTTCAATAGTTTCCGAGAAAAAAAAAACTTGCTTTTTTTTAAATGGGGCACCCTGTATAATAATATAATTTAGTTTATAACAACCTTCTCGGAAATATATAATACCTTATTTTTATTTTTAATATTAAGCACGAAATTTACGTTTTATTAAAAATATACATTTTTTGTTAGTAGGCCATGACGGGTATTTAAAAAGAGAAAAGAACACAGTCATTCATGTCATATTAAAAACTTCTTTTGTTTCTGTCAGAGTATTTAGGTTCTCTAAGTTGTTTTAAAATATCTAATTAATAGTAAAAAATCATTTATTTTGTTTTAATTATGGCAGAAAATGTAAACTTTGAAAATAATGAAAAATACGACATGCTCGTTTGTTATGTCCATTGTAATGAAAATGAAGATAAAGCATTAGAAGTGTATTTCAATAGGTAAATATACGCTTTTTTGTAGTATCGCTATGGAGATTTATTAAATTTCTTAAATTACTTGTAGATATTCCGAAAGACGACATTTCTTCTAAGGATGAAATCAAATTCTAAACCTCGGCCTAAAATCTACAACAAGGAAAACCGCGAGACTGATGAAATAAATGTTTTAGCTTTAATTGAAACGAATCCAACTAGTTCTTGCAGAACGGTTGAAGGTTCGGTCGGAGTAGTTAAATCAAGAGTTAAAACAATTCTAAAAGACACAATTTTAAGCCATATAAGTTCCACCTAGTACAAAACTTACATCCTGGTCATGCACAGCGTCTTATAGAGTTCTGTAATTGGTATTTACAAAATATCAACAGGGAAAATAATTTCCGATGAGGCTAATTTTACCAGTGCTGGTATATTTAATCGGCACAATACGAGGACTTGGTCTCAAGAAAATCAGCATGTAATATTTCCACTCGAACTGCAAGGCAGATTTGGCTTTAACGTTTTATATTTTATTCTCGGAAGCAAAATAATTTATAATATATTTGAAGGCAGACTTAATGCAAATAAATATTTGGAAATTCTGGAAAATGTTGTGCCGGAAATAATAGAAGACGTGCCCTTAGCGGGCTTCAATAATTTGCATCTGCAACAAGATGGAGCACCCGCTCACAATGCGCTAATTATCAGGGCCTACTAAAACAATAATTTCCCAGGCCACTGGATTGAAACTAATGGACCTGTAAGATGGCCACCAAGGTCACCCGACTTGTCGGTTTTGGATTTCTTCTTGTGGGGATACCTTGAAAACAATTGCAGATTTAAGAAATTTAGGAAGTTACAAATGCGGCCTTTTATTATTTTAAATTCATTAAGGCGAATAAGAACTATGTGTGAAACATGTCTAAGGCATAATGGAGAACAATTTGAGCAATATTTTTGAGAAAGTTCTATAAATTTTCAGCTTTTGTTTCTAATGTTTTACGTAGTAGAACACAACTCGATTTATGCATTGTTATTATTTTTACTGAAATATAACTGCTGATTAGATTGAGGACTCCAAAATATATTTCTTCTGCAGTAATAGTTTTTTTAAATACCCGTCACACCCTAACAAAAAATGTATATTTTTTAATAAAACGTAAATTTCGTGGTTAATATTAAAAATATGTAGGGTGACCCATTTAAAAAAAAAAGCAAGTTTGTTTTTTTTTTCTCGGAAACTATTAAACGTAGAAAAAATCTGAGTACGTCACTGGATTCTACGTAAAAAACTACAAAAAGAACATTTGTTTTCTCATTGATAAGCTACAGGGTAACATAAATTTGGGTGGGTGTCCCAAAATGTAAAACTTTCAAAAACATCCTGTATATTAAAAACAAGGAGAACTAGAAAAATTTTGATTGCGGAATCTTTTGTTTCACAAGAAAGTAGCACAGTGCTGCGAATTTCGTATCCTTCTATCTTTGATATGAAATGATAACATGTGCAGAGTGGAAAGCATAGGAGTTTTTGGGCTTTCTGTTATTGTCCATCGGTATAAGATCGCGTGATCCTTTTCTATGGTAAATCGGGTGCGCTGAATTCGAAAATTATCACCGTTTTGCCTAATCAGCACAACCTTTTTTTTGCAAACATGTAAAAATTCGTATTTTCAACATCTGTCTTAAAAGTCAATTGATAGTATATTTTTATGGGAGCTACACCCGCCCAAGAAATAGAAAAACCACGAGATAAAAATTGTTTATGAGAAAGTTGAATAAAATTAGGCCAAAAAAATGCACTATTTCTTTAACTAAAATTGCAGTTTTCCAATATAAACAATTTTAATGAACTTTGCAGAATCTATAGTTATTTGTTGCGGCTGGTGGTGGCTAGACTACAGAGGCACATAAGAGTTTTAAAAAAGTTGCTGTCGAGGTGGAGGATTTGCCTGAATCCTGCCAAGATGAGGGTTATTTTTTTCTCGAAGAGCAGAGTTAGAAGACCCGAGACTAGGCTCTTGGTTAACGGCATTCAGATAAACTGAGTTCAAGAAGTCAAGTACTTCGAACTTGATTTTGATGAGAGACTAAATTGGAGAGAGAACTTCGAATTGAGATTAAAAAAAAGCTGCCAATTAGCTCCGTTCTATTTATTGTCTGTTAAATAAAAGGAGCAAGATAGGTTATAGAACTAGTTAATTCATATAAAACTCTCGTCAGGCCGGTCCCGACTTATGGAGTGCCAACATGGTGCACCATAAGCAGGACAGCGCATAACAAGTTCCAGGTGCTACAAAATAGAGCGTTAAAAATAATTGCGGACGATCCGAGAAACACTGTAAATACCGTACTACACAAAAACTTTGAAATACCGACACTAACGGAATTTTATGACAAAATATTAGCGTACAGACGTATCCACCAACCCACTAATTAAAAAGAAAACAAGGTCTGTCCATACCACCAAAGTAAATATATTTGTCCTTTTAGGGTGAAATAAGGGTTAAAGAGTATACATAATTTAAATTTGATATTAGGTTGTACTAGTTTCGACTTTAGAGAAAGTCATCTTCAGCAACCCAGTAATTAAGAAGTATGTTTTTTAGGATGTACCTAAATAAACTAATTGGAAGAGGGGAAGAAGAGTGGTTCAACAATATACGGTCATAACGTGTACCTTGTGCGGCCAATGGATTCGACAGCAGATAATCATGAACGTGATGCTACTTTAAGCAATCAAGGAAATCAAATGTGAATAAGCAATAGAGGCAAATATTCTTAATGGGATAATTTATAGCTATGTCATGTTTTAATAGATGTCAACACCATGTTAAATTAAGAAAGTTCAATAAATTAATTGTTTTATGAAACAACTTAGTGAGGGGACATGATTTATATTTTTTGGTGGGTCAGAATTTAATAAAAAAAAAAAGGGGGGGGGGAATTAAAAATAGTTTAAAAAACCAGTTACGTCATTGAGTAAAAATAGGGTGTCATCAAATTGTCAATATTCATAGCATAATTCTTCAATCAATTTATATTTTTTAAGATTGTTTAAATAAATTCACTAAAGCCTTATTTAAACAAGCTTAAAAAATATAAATTGATTGAAGAATTATGCTATGAATATTGGCAATTTGATGACACCCTATTTTTACTCAATGACGTAACTGTTTTTAAAATAAATTCACTAAGCCTTATTTAAACAATCTTAAAAAATATAAATTGATTGAAGAATTATGCTTCGAATATTGACAATTTGATGACACCCTATTTTTACTCAATGACGTAACCCCCCCCCCCTTTCTTATTAAATTCTGACCCACCAAAAAATATAAATCATGTCCCCTCACTGAGTTGTTTCATAAAACAATTAATTTATTGAACTTTCTTAATTTAACATGGTGTTGACATCTATATAGCATGACATAGCTATAAATTATCCCATTAAGAATATTGGCCTCTATTGCTTATTCACATTTGATTTCCTTGATTGCTTAAAGTAGCATCACGTTCATGATTATCTGCTGTCGAATCCATTGGCCGCACAAGGTACACGTTATGACCGTATATTGTTGAACCACTCTTCCCCTCTTCCAATTAGTTTATTTAGGTACATCCTAAAAAACATACTTCTTAATTACTGGGTTGCTGAAGATGACTTTTTCTAAAGTCGAAACTAGTACAACCTAATATCAAATTTAAATTACGTATACTCTTTAACCCTTATTTCACCCTAAAAGGACAAATATATTTACTTTGGTGGTATAGACAGACCTTGTTTTCTTTCATAATCTCGCCACAGAAAATGGACTACTTCCTGAACACTAATTAAAAAGTTACATGTGCAATCACCGCCGAATTCCACCTACAAGTTCCCTAAGAATTGGCTGCCTCCAGCAATAGTGGAGAGGCACTAACCATGAAAGTCTCGACAAATCAAGCCGTTTTTAAGCTGAGAGCAGAGTAAGTCTAAAAAGACGCTCATACCCCCCTCTAAGTGATCCAGGGATTCGCTCAATTCCATTTCCATATTTGAAGTTTGGCCAACAAAGGCCCCAATGACTAATAGAAATTAAAGGCAATGCCCGACTTGAAAGAGAGAGAGATTCAGAAGAGAGTTATTTGTCTCTATTTGAACATGTCAACATTTTGAATCGATCTAACCGAAACTGTTTAAGCTGCAGCAAGTTACTACTGAGGGTGCAAGAGGCATTTTAGCTTCTGACTGATGCTGTTGTGTGACCCATAAAGGCCGATTCGCGTTATAGGGACGCTCACGCTTACTTAATATTTTTGAGTTGGTTGCAATGAAAGCGTTTCCACTAAAGCTCACGCTCAAGTCACAATACGGTCACTTGAGCGCAGGAATTCTCGAAAAGAATATTCGAGCTGAGCGTGACTTGAGCGGTCAGTGTGAATACAAAAGCAGGATTTATAGTTCATGAAGTATTAATTGAACTTGTTTGTAACCACCCTGAACTGTATGATAGGAGTTCAGATACAAAACTTGCGCTGAAATAGGAGAAGCTCTCAGTAAAGGTACAGGGTTATCCAACCAAGACTAGACAAGGCGATTTTTTGACTTTTCCTGTACTTTTATAAAAAAACTGAAATAGCCATCTTAAGTCATTTTCTCCGGCGAATTCGAATATCTTCAGCAAAAAACAATTGAACATCAAACAAAAGTACTAGGGGTCACTTTGATATTTTTTAAATGGGATGCCGTATTTTTAATGAGCTTATCCGATTTCTCATATAAATTTTGATCTAAAATGTTGGATTTTAAAAACAAATTAAAATTTAAAATTAATTAATTTAAAATTTAAAACTGAAGAAAAAAGGCGTTTTTGAATTAAAAATCCAACATTTTAGATCAAAATTTATATGAGAAATCGGATAAGCTCATTAAAAATACGGCATCCCATTTAAAAAAATATCAAAGTGACCCCTAGTACTTTTGTTTGATGTTCAATTGTTTTTTGCTGAAGATATTCGAATTCGCGGGAGAAAATGACTTAAGATGGCTATTTCAGTTTTTTTATAAAAGTACAGGAAAAGTCAAAAAATCGCCTTGTCTAGTCTTGGTTGGATAACCCTGTACACTTTTTTTTTTACTGAATTGAAAATTACAAAAAAGTAAAAACAAACTCGGGCATTCGTGAAAACCAGAAGAAAATAAATACACTGCACAAATTATTTTACACACAACCAAAAATTTGCCTACGGGCCTTGACCGTGAGAGTCCCTCGCTATGTGAATACTGAACAAAATCCAAGGAGTGTGACTTGAGCGTGAGCGTCCCAAATTAGTGCGAATCGGCCTTAAATCAATATCTACTGTAAACATCGTAACTGAAATATGCACGAAAAACAATGGGTTAATTACATAATATTTCTATCTTTGATTATCGTTATCTTTAATTATATCAAACCAAAACATATAATAAAAACGTAAAATAATTTAACAAATGAAAAACCTTTCTTCAATGATTTTCTGGAATAAGACGCATGTGCTAAGGACTCCAGAAATAGGGTAGTTGACTGTAGTTGCAAAAAAAGAAATAAATATGTGAAAAAATAGATAAGTAGACAACACCACACAAATAAATTCATAATATTAAAAATAAGCGCTAATTAATAATATTTTGTTAAATCAAAACCGTATTATATAATCTGCATGTTACGATCAAAAATGTCATGTCAAAAACGACGTATTGTCATTGCCTTGTTGGTGAAATTTATTCCGAATTCCATTGGTAAAAAAAGTGCGACACGAGTGTAAAATTTTGAGAAACGGTGCAACATTTTTTGCACCAAGTGCAATCAGATCCGCACGTGTTCTTGGAGGTCGTGCGTTTCGGTGACGTCGAAATTCAATGACATTTTAAATTTTACCAATTACAGAAGTGTAAAAAAAAATTTGTTCCATGGCGTATGACGACATAAGTGATAACCTTCCATGGGCTGTTATTAGTGTATTGTTATTGTCATTGGTTGATTTTGCACACGTGATTACAAACACACGAAATCCATTCAATTACACTGTCCGACACGATTTCTGTAACACAATTCATCCCTTTATTTTCATAATGCTAATCCTTTCTAATAGAAAAAATATTCATAAAGCCCTAATACTTTTCAATGGACTCGATCATCAGACCCTTTTATATTGGCAGGTAGTAAACTTTATAAGGGGTAATTTTAAAACAAGAAGATAACCTAAAATGGATTTTTATAACATTAAACTTAATCTCTGATTCAGTCTTCTTTTTGAGTTCCGAATTGAGTGATTCTGTGTTGTTAAGAAAGTTTTTTCAACGACGAAAATGTCAAGTGAAATACGCCGCAGTTGCAAAATTTCACCTGACAAGTTTTGTTACATTTGTAGAGAATCTCTGGTGAAGTTACAAGCCAGACCATTTTCTGAAAATGTGAAGAAAGCCTATTTCATGTATTTTGGTGTTTTAATCGGAGATCAAGACAAGCAGTGGGCTCCCCATGTGTGCTGTGTCAGCGGTAACGTGTCATTGGTGCAGTGGATGAAAGAGAAGAGAAAAAGTATTGCATTGCAGTTCCAATGGTATGGCGAGAACTCAACAATCATTTTGACGATTGCTAATTTTGCATGACAAAGACTAAAGGTTGTTCCAAAAAACAAAAGGGCAAGATCGAATATCCAAATTTTCCTTCTGCCATAAGAACTTGTTCATCACAATGCAGTACGAGATGTTGCATGCGCAACATCTCGTACACGTATCGTTACATTTTGTGATAAATACCAGTAACGACTGCGCCTTTAGATTGAGAAGATATTGTTTTGGGAGATAATGGAGATAATAACGCATCATCAAACAGCTCCGAAGAACAGACCCCACTTTTACTCCAGGTCCCAGTTTTGGCGAGCCACATTTGATTGTTTAAAGCGAGTTAAATGATTTAGTATGTGATTTGGGGTTGTCAAAGCAACAGTCAGAACTTCTTGGTTGCCGTCTTAAGGAGTGAAACTTACTGGCCAAAGAAAGAAAAATTACGACTTTTAGGAATATAAATGCTAACTTTTCTGCATTTTACAATGTGGAAAATTCGTTATGTCCGTGTACTGATATCGATTGTTTAACGCAGGAACTCTATATCAAGCACTCTCCTTGTGAGTGGCGCTTGTTCATAGACTCATCGAAATATAGTTAAAAGCTGTGTTATTATATAATGGAAATTTAAAACCATATATACCAGTTGCCCATTCAGGAACAATGAAAGAAACCTATGAAAATATGCGCATCCTTTTAGATAAAATAAACAACAACCGGTACAAATGGCAGATATGTGGGGATTTAAAAGTTATAGTAGTTTTAGTGGGACTTCAGGGACGATTTACAAAATATTGCTGTTTTTTTTGTTTGTGGAACAGTCGTGCAGTGAACGAAGATAAAACGAACATTTGGCCGGAAAGAAGTGAATTTCAAAACATGTCCTTTTGCCTCCTCTTCACCTTAAACTTGGACTAATGAAAAGCTTTGTGAATGTTATGAATGAAGAGGGTGAAGGGTTTAAATACCCAAGACAAGTCTTTCCCAGTTAAGGGACGCCAAATTAAAAGAAGGCATTTTTATTGGGCCACAAATTAGAAAATTACTGGACGATGTTAAATCTATAGAAAAGCTCACCACACAAGGAATCAGAGCTTGAAACTTTTTTGTAAGTGTAGTGTGGGGATTTTTAGGCAACAATATGGATGCAAACTACGAACAACTAGTTAATGAACTTTTAGGCTCCTACAAATCGCTTAATTTCCGAATGTCATTAAAAATTCACTTTCTCCGTTCCCATTTATCATGTTTTCATGAGAATTTGGGCGTTGTCAGCGAGGAGCGTGGTGAAAGGTTCCATCAAGCTATCAGGACAATGAAAATTTCGTACCAAGATCGATGTGATCCAGCCATCATGAGTGATTACTGTTGGTTTTTGCAGAGAGAAGATGTGACCCCCCATAAAAGGTAAAAATATAATTAGTGTGCTTGAAATAAATATTTCTGATGTTTGCTTTTTTCGTAGATGTTAACTTAATATAAATTATTTCTTACAATTTTTTTTGGCCATTTTCGTATTCAGAATGAACCTACATTCTACTACAATATGCTATTAAGCTTTGTTACTTCAAAAAATTTTTTCTTGGTGCCCAGCGGCACAAAAATTTTCATTGAAAGATCGCTACACATCTCGCCAGTTTTAGTTTGGATTTTATGGAGATGTTTGGTGCCCTGTTCTTACTCCGCACAAGAGGCTTATTTTATCCCTGTTCATGTGTTTGTCCTTGTAAAACCAAGGCTTTTTCGCAGAGGATTGTGTGATATTGTAGTATTTTTTTGCCTTTGGTTCGACTTTGGTGTTTAAATAAATAATCAGTTTTTTTGTTGCCCTAAGCTAAAATGCCTTTCGCCATGAATTTGCTCTAGCTGCAACAATTTTTATTCTCTCTCTCTCTCTCGTCTCGAAATTTTGACACGTTAAATTAGAGACAAATAACTATAGATTCTGTAACTTTCATTGAAATCGAATTAAAATTGTTTTAAAAACATACATATTGAATTTTGCAAACATGCAACTAACTTAACAAAATTTATCTAATTAAGAATTATCTTTTTCATAAAGAATTCTTGTGTGTCTTACGTGGGTTTTCTATTTCTTGGGCGTGTATAGGCTCTAATAAAAATTACTGTCAATTGATTTTTGCGACAAACGTTCGTCATTTTATAACAACGATACAGGGGCGGCTCCGGGAAGGCACACTAGTGTCATAATGAATGGTTAGTCATAAGTTTAGTTTTCGCTAATAGCGCCCACTACAGGCCTTTTAAAGATACTCCGTAATATAAATTTATGGAAGTCTCACACATGCTTACTTAAGCTAGCTAAAAAAAAACACTGACGCGGTTTTTCATATTTAAACTAACATATCCCTACGTTGCTGCTGTTTTCTTTTTCGACAATCCGGGCAAAACCACTGGCCTTTCGGCGGAACCATTATACCTACGCATTCGAAATGGAACCATTCTATTTCACAATCGCTTGAATCGCACCTGAAAAAGAAAAATAATATCTTAGAGTTTGAATGAACTTTTATTTTTTAACATGTTTTAACTGATTTATTCACCTGCTAATACAGTGTTTTTGTAAAAAGTAATTAAAGCAGCTTAAATACAATTGATGTAACATATTGCGCAAAAGCGTGTTTCTTGCAATTGTGTGCAAAAACAAGCTATTTTGCATCGTGTTTCATCCAGGTCAGGACACGAAATTTCTAAATTCCGCTTACTTTGTAAAAAATTGCTGGCTGAATCTAAAAACACTCTTATTACCCTTACAGAGAACTCCTTAACAACCAAATGAAAACGCATGGGCAGTCAGTACTGAAAGTATTTAGGTCCCATTTTCAAAATGTATTTAAACTTGATATTGATTATAACGAACCGACAGATTACACTAACAACAGTGATTTGCACTTGAATTTATTTTCAGTCACTTTGTGAGAGATCTTTATTGTGTATTCTAAATCTGAATCCAAATAAAGGGCCCGGCCCTGATGGCATAACTCCAAGATTTTTGATTAATTGTGTTTATTCTCTGTCTAAGCCTTTACATTTGCTTTTTAAGCTTTCACTAGAGAGTGGTGTTTTTCTGAGCAGTGGAAGTACGCTTTCGTTACTCCTATATTTAAGTCTGGTAACCAATCAGATGCAAAAAATTACCGTCCGATTTCTGTTTTAAGTACAATTCCTAAACTTTTTGAGAAGATAGTGTGTAATCATATTGGGAGTTTGGTAATGTCTTCTATTGCTCGGGAACAGCACGGCTTCTGTAGGGGTAGATCAACGGCTACAAATATGATGATTTTTGCTCAAACGGTGTTGGATGCCTTAGAGGGTGGATACCAGGTTGACGACGCTGTCTATACGGATTTTAGCAAGGCATTTGACACTATAAATCATCAAATTCTGGCACATAAACTCAAGTGCTTTGGTTTTCATGGAACCTTACTTAAGCGGATAATATCTTATATAAGTAATAGAATACAGTTTGTTAAGGCCAAGGAATTTGTTTCACAGGAGATATCCGTTACGTCTGGTGTGCCACAGGGCAGCCATTTTGGTCCCGACTAATTTATAATCTTCATTAACGATTTAAAGCTGCAAATCTTGTTTTCACAGTCTTTGTTTTTTGTTGACGACTTAAAATTGTTTGCAATTTTTTTTTTTTTTTTTAATTATGTTTTATGGCTCTGGTTTACACCAAATGGCCAGCATCTCTCCTTGTGTTTGCAATTGTTGAGTCAGTTTATGATGCTTTGAAAATCCAAAGGTGCATGAGTGGTGTGCCAGAAATAAAATGGACTTAAACATTAAAAAATGTAAAATAATTAATTTTCATCGCAAAATGCATCCACTTAACTATGACTATAAATTAAATGATTGTATTTTGGAAAGAGTTATTCCTGTGTGTGACTTAGGCGTTCAATTGGATGATAAATTGGATTTCCATATTCACTACGAGTACATTGTTAACAAATCATTAGAGTCATTAGGATGTATGTGCAAAAATACTAGGATTTTCAGAATATTAACAGCTTGAATACGATATACAATATCCTTGTTAGGTCATGTTTGGAATACCTTTCTTGTCTGTGGTCACCGTCATATTTAAAACATAAAAAAAAAAAATATCGAAAAGGTATAAAAAAAATGTTAAATATATTTTATACAAATTTAGGTTGCCTGTTGACTCCTATGATGGTCTGAGGCGGAGATTGAATTTGGACTCGCTTTCTGAACTTTGAATCAAATTTGATATATATTTCCTATCTAAATTAGTGAATTGAATAATTGAATGCCCAGATCCTTTATATCGGGTTAATTCCCGTTCCACCAAGAGACACAAGAAATTATCTTGTTGCACTTGACCATCATAGATGCAACTACGGCAAATCCTCTCCCATGCCTAGAATTGTTAATAAAGCAAATAGAATTACCGCAAGGCTCACCTCTCTCTCCGATGTTGTATAATATTTATACTCATGATATTCCGCGAGATAGATTTACGCAGCTCTATCTTTTCGCTGACGATACAGCGATTACTTCGACTTCTAAATCACCGCGCATTGTCGTCAGTCGGATGCAGCGTCATGTAATCGAGCTGGAAAAATGGCTTTCGGCTTGGAAGATTCGCCTGAATCCCGCCAAGACGAAAGTCATCTTTTTTTCAAAAAGCACCGTGCGCAGGCCTGAAGCAAGGCTTCGGGTTAATGGAGTTCAAGTGAACTGGTGCCAGGAGGTGAAATACCTGGGACTTATATTTGACCGAAGGCTTAACTGGAGGCTCAATTCAATTAATAGAGTAAAGCTTGCATTGCGTCAATTAGGCTCTATCTACCCCCTGCTTCACAGGCGGAGTAGACTTTCAAATAGGACTAAGGTCAACCTCTACAAGGTATTGGTCAGGCCGGTTCTCACTTATGGTGCACCTTCGTGGTGCAACATAAGCAGAACGGAGCTTAATAAGTTCCAGGTAATTCAGAACAGGGCGTTAAAAACTATCGCGGACGTTTTTTTTGAAAATTATTAAAGACTATTACCGACGCACAGACGTATCGACAAACCCACTAATCACAGACTCACATACGAGATCTAGACAAGACACGACATACAAACTACCAAAAGACTGGCTCCCTGTTGGTCCCAATCCAAATCCATAGTAGAGAGGCACTATATGAAATATAATAGAAAAAGGCGCCAAAACTTTGCAGGCAAAAACTTTTAAAAGAAAACGCACGAACCAAAATTATTTAAGGCAAGAGCCGATATCAAAATTTCTGTAAACGACAATACCCAAACAGTACTCAATGAATAAAAGATGTCAAAGGATAAAATCCTAACGTAAAAATACATTCAAGAACCCAAGAATTACCAATGACTTTTTTAACGCCTTCCTCGTTTCCTTTAAGAGATATATTTCTGGACTTTCAATGTGATTATAGTATTGTATTAATATTATATAAGAGCTGATTTAGGTTTCAGTTATTTTGTTTTCCTTTTAACTGGAATAATAATTATTATTAATTGGCTAATCAAAATTGTAATTGTATCTTGCCCATCGATAAATAAACTTTAAATAGTTTTGGAACCTTGCTAATTTAGAAATAAATCCATCCCTTGCGAGTTTCACTATAGCGGAAATTGTAGTGGCTCGGGACTGGATGTAGCCAATATGTTTGTTGATGATTTCTCTCAAGTTTATAGTACTAACCTAATCACCAGATTCACGCTTTACACTTAATATACCAGGGTCACCAATTATTGCATCTTAATTTTTGGTGTATACCTGCATTTGAACGCCTTAAGACATAAACAAAGGAACTGGTCTCAGCGGCTTACCTGACTGCAGGAACTTTCCCAGAATTCTGGAAATTGGGCTACCTGACACCAATTCACAAATCTGCTAATAAGAGTTTAACAACAAATTATCGGCCAATAAGTATATCTAGAATGCTATTCTTTAGGTATTCGAACATATATGAATTAAATATACCTTTGTATCGGGTCAATCTATTACTCTTAAACAGTTTGGCTTTCAGAACGGTAAGAGTACTGAGCTGAACTTACTGACCTATACCGAATATATTTCAGATGTCTTCGAGAGGGGCTCTTAAGTTCACTCAGTCTACACGGATTTCTCCAAGGCATTTGATAGGGTTAGCCACTCCCTTCTTTTTACCAAGCTGGAGAGTGTTGGAGTTAGTGGTGTGTTACTACACTGGATTCAGGGCTACTTGACAGCTCATTCCCGGATTTTCAATCTAAGAGTATACAGGTCCCATCTGGAATCCTCAGGGTTCGCATCTGGGACTACTTCTTTTTCAATTTGTTTATTAATAATTTGGGGTTAAGTTTTGAGCGTAGCCAGTTTCTTCTGACGACTGAAAATTAAACATAGAAGTTTCCTCTTCATTTCATTGCATTGCTTAAAACTTCAGTCCGATTTTAACCATGTAGGAACATGGTGCAACATCAATTGTATGGAAATGAATGCTGCGAAGTGCCATTCAGTTATTTTTCATAAATCCAGGGCAGCATTTGAGCAACCGTACTTAATTAGTAACACTGCAATTTCTAATGTCCCTCAATACTGAATACTTTATTCATGCCAAGTCAAAACACAATGTGTTACACACGTCAATAGGTACAATATAATAAAAATTTTGACAATTACTGATTATTATATTATACAGTATTCATCTTGTATTGCTCTTGAAAAAGGCATAATAAGCCGAAACATGTAGAGTGATTTATTCTCTAAATAAATCACTCTACATGTTTCGGCTTATTATGCCTTTTTCAAGAGCAATACAAGATGAATACTGTATAATATAATAATCAGTAATTGTCAAAATTTTTATTATATTGTACCTATTGACGTGTGTAACACATTGTGTTTTGACTTGGCATGAATAAAGTATTCAGTATTGAGGGACATTAGAAATTGCAGTGTTACTAATTAAGTACGGTTGCTCAAATGCTGCCCTGGATTTATGAAAAATAACTGAATGGCACTTCGCAGCATTCATTTCCATACAATTGATGTTGCACCATGTTCCTACATGGTTAAAATCGGACTGAAGTTTTAAGCAATGCAATGAAATGAAGAGGAAACTTCTATGTTTAATTTTCAGTCGTCAGAAGAAACTGGCTACGCTCAAAACTTAACCCCAAATTATTAATAAACAAATTGAAAAAGAAGTAGTCCCAGATGCGAACCCTGAGGATTCCAGATGGGACCTGTATACTCTTAGATTGAAAATCCGGGAATGAGCTGTCAAGTAGCCCTGAATCCAGTGTAGTAACACACCACTAACTCCAACACTCTCCAGCTTGGTAAAAAGAAGGGAGTGGCTAACCCTATCAAATGCCTTGGAGAAATCCGTGTAGACTGAGTGAACTTAAGAGCCCCTCTCGAAGACATCTGAAATATATTCGGTATAGGTCAGTAAGTTCAGCTCAGTACTCTTACCGTTCTGAAAGCCAAACTGTTTAAGAGTAATAGATTGACCCGATACAAAGGTATATTTAATTCATATATGTTCGAATACCTAAAGAATAGCATTCTAGATATACTTATTGGCCGATAATTTGTTGTTAAACTCTTATTAGCAGATTTGTGAATTGGTGTCAGGTAGCCCAATTTCCAGAATTCTGGGAAAGTTCCTGCAGTCAGGTAAGCCGCTGAGACCAGTTCCTTTGTTTATGTCTTAAGGCGTTCAAATGCAGGTATACACCAAAAATTAAGATGCAATAATTGGTGACCCTGGTATATTAAGTGTAAAGCGTGAATCTGGTGATTAGGTTAGTACTATAAACTTGAGAGAAATCATCAACAAACATATTGGCTACATCCAGTCCCGAGCCACTACAATTTCCGCTATAGTGAAACTCGCAAGGGATGGATTTATTTCTAAATTAGCAAGGTTCCAAAACTATTTAAAGTTTATTTATCGATGGGCAAGATACAATTACAATTTTGATTAGCCAATTAATAATAATTATTATTCCAGTTAAAAGGAAAACAAAATAACTGAAACCTAAATCAGCTCTTATATAATATTAATACAATACTATAATCACATTGAAAGTCCAGAAATATATCTCTTAAAGGAAACGAGGAAGGCGTTAAAAAAGTCATTGGTAATTCTTGGGTTCTTGAATGTATTTTTACGTTAGGATTTTATCCTTTGACATCTTTTATTCATTGAGTACTGTTTGGGTATTGTCGTTTACAGAAATTTTGATATCGGCTCTTGCCTTAAATAATTTTGGTTCGTGCGTTTTCTTTTAAAAGTTTTTGCCTGCAAAGTTTTGGCGCCTTTTTCTATTATATTTCATATAGTGCCTCTCTACTATGGATTTGGATTGGGACCAACAGGGAGCCAGTCTTTTGGTAGTTTGTATGTCGTGTCTTGTCTAGATCTCGTATGTGAGTCTGTGATTAGTGGGTTTGTCGATACGTCTGTGCGTCGGTAATAGTCTTTAATAATTTTCAAAAAAAACGTCCGCGATAGTTTTTAACGCCCTGTTCTGAATTACCTGGAACTTATTAAGCTCCGTTCTGCTTATGTTGCACCACGAAGGTGCACCATAAGTGAGAACCGGCCTGACCAATACCTTGTAGAGGTTGACCTTAGTCCTATTTGAAAGTCTACTCCGCCTGTGAAGCAGGGGGTAGATAGAGCCTAATTGACGCAATGCAAGCTTTACTCTATTAATTGAATTGAGCCTCCAGTTAAGCCTTCGGTCAAATATAAGTCCCAGGTATTTCACCTCCTGGCACCAGTTCACTTGAACTCCATTAACCCGAAGCCTTGCTTCAGGCCTGCGCACGGTGCTTTTTGAAAAAAAGATGACTTTCGTCTTGGCGGGATTCAGGCGAATCTTCCAAGCCGAAAGCCATTTTTCCAGCTCGATTACATGACGCTGCATCCGACTGACGACAATGCGCGGTGATTTAGAAGTCGAAGTAATCGCTGTATCGTCAGCGAAAAGATAGAGCTGCGTAAATCTATCTCGCGGAATATCATGAGTATAAATATTATACAACATCGGAGAGAGAGGTGAGCCTTGCGGTAATTCTATTTGCTTTATTAACAATTCTAGGCATGGGAGAGGATTTGCCGTAGTTGCATCTATGATGGTCAAGTGCAACAAGATAATTTCTTGTGTCTCTTGGTGGAACGGGAATTAACCCGATATAAAGGATCTGGGCATTCAATTATTCAATTCACTAATTTAGATAGGAAATATATATCAAATTTGATTCAAAGTTCAGAAAGCGAGTCCAAATTCAATCTCCGCCTCAGACCATCATAGGAGTCAACAGGCAACCTAAATTTGTATAAAATATATTTAACATTTTTTTTATACCTTTTCGATATTTTTTTTTTTTATGTTTTAAATATGTTTGTATTGCTCTTGAAAAAGGCATAATAAGCCGAAACATGTAGAGTGATTTATTCTCTAAATAAATTGAAACATTAAAAAGCAAAATTTTTTATCTTATTTAAAAGTTATTGTTAAATGTTTATATTTTAAATTTTATATTCATTATTATCACTGACATGTGTAAGTACCAGTGGTGCGAAACCAAGGGGGGGGGGGGCTACCGGGCTGCAGCCTCCCCCCCCCCCCGAGCGTATCTGTTTACAAAAAAAAAACTCAACACTAAGATAGGTAAAATTGCACAAAAATTGAAACTAGTCAGGCTGTTTTTGTGATTTTCTGTTGTGTTTTTTATTTTTCTAACTTGAAAACCAAGCGTCATCATTGAAAAAAGGGCGTGGCAACCAAAAATCTTTTGCCTGCGCCGCATATTTTTTTCCAACCCCCCCCCCCCGCTTATTTTCTGGTTGCGCCACTGGTAAGTACTCATGTATATTGACATTAATAAGTTATTTCTGTTTCAATTGTCTGCAAGCGGCTCGTTTTGTAACGTAGACGTCCAAGTCAAAATGAAAATCATTTATTGTCACTTCTGCATACGGCGTTTGACAAGTAAGAATGTTGAGTCCCTCAGCACTCTTCCTAACATATAACAGGTATTTCAGAATATACAAGGATGGTACAGTTAATAGGCCCATACTCATAAATACACACCGGCAGTCTTCCCCGTAACTTAAGCCACCCATAACCCTTACAACTCGCCTTTGCGGTCCGAATATCCTGTGTGCATCCGCCGAGTGCCCCTAAGCCAAGATTGCATATGCAATATATAGCACAATATGCTGTTCTTAATACACTGGCAGAAACACACTGATAAATGTTTCTTAATACATATATGGACTTATTAAGCTTCTTTGACAGTGTCTTTATGTGTCCACCCCATTGCAGCCTTGGCTCCAACACAACCCCCAAGAAGTTCACCTCATTGAAATTGGGTGCCCTCAGTTCGCGCATTGTGAAGACAATCCTGTTTGTTTTCCCACATTCAGGAAGAGTATGTTTGAGCAGAGTCCGCCTTTGGCTCTCTCCTGCCAAACCATGGAACCCCTTAATGACTCCTCCAAGAAATCAGTAGAGAACGCCACTGTCGTGTCATCAGCAAAGAGTGTATTTTGTATGTGTGTATTGAGGATATCACAAGACTTTTATTTCCCATATTCAAAGCATGAATTCCAAGTCACTTTAACTACTAGGATTTGTTAAGCGTGTTACATGTGACTTTACTAACATTAGAGCTATTTAACAGCTATACTGCTTGTTAGTTAGTTTTCTTCCTATGTTTGGAATCCCCGCTACAACATACACGTCAAGGGTATAGAAAGAGTTCAGCACAAATTTTCGAAATATATTGCTTTTAAACTTAATATTCCAAAATTAAGCTATGTTCAATTGGAATCTTATATTCAATTTAAAACCCTCGAGGAACGTCGGAATCTGAAGGAACTTAAAATGCTAGTATATTACAGGATAAATAATATAACTGTCCGCTTTTGCCACATAAAATAGGTTTACAAGTTACTTCAAGGGAAAAACGTTAGCGATACCAGCACACAGAACTAATTACGCCCAAAATAACTTTTCATCCAGGTCAGGTAGGCTGGCCAATGAGCATCCTGGGTTCGACTTATTTTCGGATGGCTCAGTTTTTTTGAGACAGCTTAATTTGAAATCTCTAGTCTGACACACATACTGTTCATTACTGATGATGCTTTGTTCGAATTGTTTTTTCCTCAGTAGTAGTGAATAAATTGTATATTATAAAATTATATAAATTTGTAAAAGATGTAATATTACCTATTTGTGTTTCTTGTGAAATTGGACATTGCTCGTTGAAAACATAAAATCTTTGTTACGTTTTATTTTCATTTAGATTAAAATAATATCTTTGTGCTAATGTCAAATTAGTAAAAATAGTAAATTTTTATATTCTGTAGAGGTAACAACGCAACAATCGTGACCTAAGATTTACTATGGAAGAGTCAACAAATATTTGCCAAAATTCCGAATTTTATTTTTTAATTGTGTGCTTAAAAATAAGCTAATCTGAAGAGTCTCTACCTTTTGACGTTGAAGAAGTTGCAGCAGCTGTAGTAGCAAATTTGCTGCCGAGTAAGTCAAAGGCAGCGTATGAAACGGCTTACACGAATATCCCGTGCGAAGTGAAGAAAATAAATATTGAAAAATCGGAGTCACTATTCGATGTTACGAACAATCTCTGTCAATAAATATGTAGATATAAGTAAATCTACAAATTTGATCGTTTCCCTGATAAGGACCGCAGAATAAAGAGTGCCGTATCATGGCTCATCAGTGAGGCTAGAGTCTCAAGATAGGAAAAATACTACAAAATACTTTAATCGCACATATCTCGAACACATGACCTAGCCCAAACCGACGGGAAGTTATAAAAGTTAAGAAGTCAGAGAGGGAACCTGCAAAGCATATGGGTCACAATGGCATGTGTCACCGTGATATGGCGAATATGGCAGTAGCGGCTCGTGGTTAATTTGGTAGGGTGGTGAAAGTAGCGCCGCAAGCAAACATTCTTTGGGTGTCATTTCCTTCATATTTGTTGCTTAAAAAAAA
The DNA here is from genome assembly GCA_963920685.1 of Polydrusus tereticollis. Taxonomy (NCBI): domain Eukaryota; kingdom Metazoa; phylum Arthropoda; class Insecta; order Coleoptera; family Curculionidae; genus Polydrusus; species Polydrusus tereticollis. The sequence continues at coordinate 25,896,786 of OY987328.1, forward strand.
AAAATAAGCAAAAAATCCATCCACTAATATTTAAAAAATCGAAAAGCTTTAGACTATTGTTTTTTTAAGTCTGTATTACCGCACCTAAAGGTCTAATTTTTCTTAATTTTGTTTAATTATTGTTTGATGATTTGCATAAATGTAACCAGAACATTATAAACGTAATTTTCTTTAATTTTTCTTAATTGGGCTGCATAAATTCACCCTAATAATAGTATTAAAGCAAAATAAGCTAAAAATCGACACCTGTCGTAGAATCGATAAAAACAGAGCCATCACTGGCGAAAGGGGAAATACAAGTCGTAAATTCTTTACGTGCCTAAAATGTGCGTTAATAATAGTTTCTGTAATAATTGATTAGTTTCGCGCTGTCGCCTGCAATTGTGACCCCTGTCCTTGCGGGTTCCCTAACTGACTTCTAAACTTTTATAAGTTCCTGTCGGTTTGGGTCAGGTGATGCGTTTGAGCGCCGAGAGATGTCGCTTTACGCTACATTCTCACTTAGTCAATAAAGATATTGTTAGAATATAATAATATGGGAGGATTAATTAAAACAATTAAAATAAAATAACAAAATAAAAATACAACGCATCTCCCTTTACATGTAAAATAAGTACCAGCTGTACTTACCCGATCATCTCCGAAACTTCATCGTATGGACACCTGCAATAGCAATACAACTGGGGCTGCGGAGGTTTCGGGGGTTCAATCATTGGTGGTGGGACCGCTGGTTCGTCATTGTCCGAATCGTTGGATTCTGTTGCACTGTCGTCCTTAGATGTGGGCGGCGGGGGTCGGGGCGGAGCCAAACGGATCGGTGGAACCATCGGCTAAAAAAAAATCGACATTTTGTTGGGTTTATTTTTTGACCAGTAAGTTGCAAGATAGGTTGTTGTTGGTTCAATGTATACCGAACAATTAAATAAAAATATAGGATCTGTTCGTTGGCTGTTACACTATTTCGTGGATTGCGCGAAAAGTGTAGAAAGTGTCAATCATACCAAGCTGACGATTTAGTGTCAACAGGGACAATTAGGGCCGGATTGAATATAATAAGGAACATCTACACAACACAAGAAACACAAGAAAGGGTTTTGTGGGGTGTATCGGGGGGACTTTTGGAGGGTGGTGGTGCTACATGGCGCACCTAGACAAGTTGGTGACGGGGTCTTTTATGACTGTAAGGGGCATCGATGTCATAGTTGGAGGCTTGTCTGATAAGGGGGTTTGGGTGATTTGGGGCCGAAGTAAGAATCTTCGTGTTTCTCTCGTGGGGAAACTGGGAAAGTGGTGTGTGTTTGATGTCGCGGTGTAAATCTACGTTATGTATGAACCATGGGATGTCCATGGCGGTGCGGATGTAAAGTCCAAGGGATTGGAGGCGGTTGATGTGGGAGGGGGCTGCGTGACCCCACGCCACTGAACCGTATGTGAGGACGGGTCTGATGATGGATGTGATAAGGAGGATCTTGTTTTTGTGACTTAGTGTGCTGTGGCGATTGAGAAGGGGGTAGAGAAGAGAGGTCATTCTGGCTTTATTGAGGTTGCCATGGATATGGCGCTGCCAGTGGAGGGTTTTATCGAGGGTGATACCGAGGTATTTCACTGCGTCGGACTAGGCGACATCGCGTCCATCCAGGTTAACCGCGTCAAAGGGAGGCTGCCTTCTGCGAGCAAACTGGATGGTCTGGGTTTTATCGGGGTTGAGGCGAAGTTTCCAATTAACGCAGTAATTGGAAAATTCGTTTGCTGCTTTGCAGCTTTCTGGTGACCAGGTAGGGACGCAGTGACCTTACGATGGCGGTATCGTCGGCATAGAGGGCTAGGGTGCTCTCGGGGGGTTTAGGGATATCGTGGGTGAAGATGTTGAAGAGATGCGGGGTAAGGACTGCTCCTTGTGGGACTCCCGCTTCGAGGGTGCGGGGGGTTGAAAGTGAATGTCCGATGCGAGCTTCGATTTTGCGGCGGGCGAGGTATGATTGAATGAGGCGTACCAAGTTTGAAGAATAACCCAGAGCTATCATCTTGTGAATCAGCCCGTCGTGCCAGACGGTGTCGAAGGCCTTTTCGATGTCGAATAGGATCATCCCGACGTACTGATTCCAGTTGAAGCTCCGAGTTATGAACTAGTGATTCGGAGGGCTTGGAGTTCGCAATTGAGATTTTCCCGAAGTCCTTTCCGGACTTGGGGATCATGATGACAGTAGCCTCCTTCCACTTTTTGGGGAAGTGGGCCTGATAGTGGCGTTGGCGACGTTGGCCAAAGTGGCCATGCCTTTGCGGGGGAGGAATTTGAGGATCTTGTTGGAGTTGTTGTCGGGGACACCAACAAACCTACCTTACGATGCCTTTTATATTCGTTCGGCGGATGCAGCGGCCTGGGCAGTCGTAACGTGATTGGCTCGACCATTGGAGGGCGTGGCGGCGCAGCAGTTGGAGTCGGCACAGTCTTAATTGTGATTGGTGGGACTAGCATAGGAGAGGCGGGCGCTGGTATCGTCTATTAATAAAACAAAATCGAATGTAAAATAAAACGTTCAACTAAATTTTTACAATTTTTAAGGGGTCCATTCATTATGCGATATTCGAGCAACCAGATTGACAATCTTGTCGGCTTCAACCAAATTTCTCGTAAGTTTCCTTGTCAGTGGGAACTGGCAATCAAATTGCCAGCGATATTTGGAAATACGAACAAGCAACCCAATCTTCTATCCGGCAATCTGATTGCTCGAATATCGCCTAGTGGGTCCCTTTAGAGTTCTGTCAAAACGAAAGAAATTATGCATAAGTCGATGAGCCAAATCATCAACTTTTGAACAATTTTTTTCAAAAATAATTCCTTATGATCTACTCAAAGACATTAGAACTATTAGACGAAACGATTCATTCATAATTCCCATAAAAGTATCGACTATTATTGTTTTAAAATATTGGCGAGTGCGAGAGAGAAAGGCAGATCTCCTTGGCCCGATCGGCAACATTGTAAACCGTCCCTTGGTTTTGATCGCCAGTGGTGTAGAGGTTAAAACCTAACAACAATGTATGAAAATAATACAATAAATTTTTTTGTATCAGAATTTTTTCCTAAGAGTGGAAATAATAGGTCACAAGAAATATACTACAATAAAAAAAAAATTAATCACATTGCTTGTTTGATTTAATTGTTTTTCGTCTGAAATCCTTTTAACATATTGGATTAATTCCGAATCTTGAATTTTAGAATCACAAATTTACCTTTAATACTTATGATTCCGAAATTTCTGAATCTCAGTATGAAAGAAAGAGGTTATTTGGAAAATTCCTATTTTGAATTAGTTTCAGTTGGAAATTTATCACAAAATATGGGTAGGTACGTAAATGCAAAATAAAACACTGCTACTATTGCAAAAAAGTTGCTGAACTTTATTTCATTATTAGAATTGAAAACATTATAAAAACCTTTGTAAAAATTGTAATTACGAGGTAGACTACATTTATTCTTATTAAAATCTATACGACATTATACGAGTGTCCCAATTCTATTTGGACTTAGCTGCTGTATATAAAAAAAAACAATGAATACAAACATTTCTTATTTCAAAAACTGCCTTCAACAAGCATATACTTAAATATACAGTTTGTCCTAAACTTTGTAATATGTACTCATCGACTTAACACCATTGTATGTAGGTACTATACAGTGCGTCCATAAAGTCTTGCACAAATTCATTTAAAATTCAGGTATTTACTTTTTAAAAACGCTCGGACACGTCAATTAGTACTTTTGTTTGTGCATTTTTTAACGTAAAATGTTTTTATACAGGGTGTCGCACGTATGAGGTATGAGGTCATTAATAAATGTGTTTAAAATAAATTTTCAAACGTCAATATTTCGGAAACCGTGATTTCCAGAGGTGTTAAGTGTTCATCATAGAATTCAAAATTGATATAATATACAGGGTGTTCCATTAAAAAAAACCTTGATGACCTCATACCTCATACGTGCGACACCCTGTATAAAAACATTTTACGTTAAAAAACGCGCAAACAAAAGTACTAATTGACGTGTCCGAGCGTTTTTAAAAAAAGTAAGCCCCTGAATTTTAAATGAATTTGTGCAAGACTTTATGGACGCAGTGTATAACATATATATATATGTCTAAACTGAATGGTTGTTAAGATTTTGTTAATTGAAAAATTACAGTTCTTGAAGTCAACAAATATCAACCTCGGGTTTAACCAGATGTCATATTTTGTTACTTCCTGTTAAAAGCTGGAAGTTATGATAGAAGATATTCTTAGATAAACAATGAAAAACTAAGGTGTATGTATAATATTAATAATAATCTTTATTTGCAATAATGTTTAAAAACAACAAAAGAAGATGGCTTCACAAACAGAATAATGTATTCCAAAAAAATAACTACTTAATCATACATCATAAATAAAACATACCCTAATACATGATTGTGCTGCTTCTGTTATAGAAAATTTATCCTTCAACACTTTTAATAGTCCTGTTAATGTCCTTACCCGATCTTTAAGGTGTCGGACTTGTTTTTTTAAATTATAAATTTGTTTTCTTTGTTCAGTAATTGTGTTTTTTATAATTGTAACGTTTTTCCTCCATTTCCCTGGGGTGGAAAAATCGCTACTGGCCATGTCTCCAATATAATGCCCTTTTCTAAAAAATGTAAAAAATACACTTTAAGTAGCTTTACTCCTTTATGCAATTAAAAAAATGTATATTATACAGGGTGGCGCACATACGAAACATGTACGGAAAACGTTAAAAAAATTTAAAATTATTTTTGTTCTAGTACCTAATATGTAGGTTTATATTGGGAGCACATTTCAAAATTATTTTGGAATATACTGGGTGACTCAAAAAAAAGTTATACGTACACCAAAGTTGCAAATTTCTAAATGAAATATCCTGTATATTAGGTACTCTTATGGTGTATTTAAATGACCTGTGTGCTTTAAGCAACTAAACTGAATATCTTAAATCATATTCAGTATTGAACACCTGCTGTATAAAAAAAAAATTTAAATGTGCCCCTTAATGACCCCACTTAACCTGAATGACTTTACGTACTGAAACAAAAAGAAAAAAAAATTTTAACAGTGTGTTGTAAATGAACACCCTCCTGTATGAGTACTAATTTGATATACCTTTTCCCAGATGTAGCATTTTCTATAGCTGCATAATTTTCAATAGGTTGAAATTATCCTACTTATAAAAATTGTGTTAATTAAAATTGATAAAGATGTAAAGTTACCTAAAAAGAAAATATGCTTACCCAATTCCAGAAGGACCAGGAACTGACATTATATTTGGAACAATATTTGTAGGCCTAAAATAAAACGAAGAGATGGACATAGAACTTTTTTCTAGAATCAACAGAAAAATAAAAGAAAACAACTTTTGTTTGCATAGGGCCTACGTACCTTTGAATATTAGGAGAATTATAAATAATCTTGTAAGGTTCATCAGCAACTCGATCAGCATCATCTGATTTAACCAATATATCATCAAAGCATAGCTTAGACATCCTAAAAATGAATAAAATGAACTTCTAATTAATATTAAAAGGGTTTCATAATGAATAATAGGTATACCTATTACACTTATTATAAACCAAAAGTTTTATTTGTCATAAAATATAACAATACTAATTTTATTATTAATAGATATTACTTACGCCAATGTTGTTTTTTGCGGCAGGTGGTGTTCCAATAACAGTTGACTCAGAACTAAAAAACAAACAAGGATATTAAAATATTTTAAATAATTCTATTAGGCAAACCAAAACTTGACAGCTCCCAACCTTACCTGTTAGAGAGGTCGTCTAGAAATAAGAAGCCTTCACAGTAACGAGGGTTTACTCCCTTTCTAACATATTTAGCATCATTCACCCTTACTAAAATATCTGCAGGAAAAAAGTGATCCGAGCACAACTCTGGATCGTTTCGTAAAGGTTGGTTATCCAGAATCCTACTAAAGAAAACCAAAGTTTTCTTTTTTCAGCATCTTGAGGAAACCTAAACAGAATGTTTATATGTTATATATAAAACATCTCAATAAATAGGTACCTAATTAAATTTAGGAATAGGATTTCAATTTTACAGTATTTTACTAGTCGATATCTTTTTACTCGTTTACTATTAAGTAGCTACCATGAGTTATTTATCAATATCTACTCTTAATTGTTTCTAAGTATAACAAAACTTTTTCATTGTGCATAAAAGTTTTAACAACAATGGTGCTACCACAGCATTAGTAAACAAACCCATACGCTACACCAATGCTTTCTATAAAACAATAACCTAACCATACTTACCGATGAAATGATAAATTTGGATTAAAATGATCCACTTTTTACACACTACAGAGGCACGAACCATGATTGTTTATTTCTACACTAATGTTTAGGCAAATACACAAGGAAATCAAAAATAAACTGCAATAAAGGCACAAAAACACAAGCTAGCTGCTGTGACTCACTGGCAACATCGCAATCGCTACAGTCATTCAAAGAATCTCTCCGGTTGTAAAATCGTAGTACAATGTTGCCGTAGTGCCTGATACATATAATAATAATTTCAATACTTTTAAGGTTTTTAACAGTTTTCGATAAAATATTCGCATAACATTGCAAGCATGAATGCATAATTTGATATGCACACCTTAACTTTTTTGTATGTTAGGTTCTGGGCGTTACTGCAATTACTAACTTAATCTTTTAAAAACAGTTTTTCCCTAATATTTCTAACGGACAGATAAAGCCGGCTAAGGTCAAATTTTGAGCGACAGAGATGAATAATAAAGAGGGAATGATGATTTGCCACATCAAAATGTAAACAATTTGGTCTAATAGTTCTAATGTCTTTGGTTCTACTAGTTGATAGATTTATTAATTTTTTTTAATTTACCCAAGATATAAAAAAAAAGAAATGGAATTATGATTTTGAACACTTCTAGGAGGACAGAAATACCCAAAATTTATATCTTTAAAAATAATGTGGGTCGGATAACCAAGAGAAAATGAATTTGTTTGCTTGTCAAATTATGTTGTTATGTCACATAATAACTTGCGTATTGAACGAAGTTTTGAATTTTTCATTGTACAGGGTGTCTCATTATCGACACTTTTATTGGGTATCTCCGTAATTGTTAGTGCTCTCAAAAAAGTAATATAGGTGTCATGTGCTCTTTTTAGGTCAAACTTAGAATGGTAAAATCAAAATTTGAAAATTTCAACATTACCCTATATTTTCTTAGTTAAAAGATATACAGAAAAATGTTTTATACAAAAGTTTCTTTATAATGGTCGCTGAATAATTTGCCGTTTTTAGAATAAGTATACGGGGTCAGATAACAAAGTCATCGGACCTAACCTCATTTTTATTAAATATAACACCCTGTATATTCTAATCTAAAAAGATAGCATTTTAAATTCTCTTTTCAAATATACAGGGCTGTATGATGATTGATGTTTTTTTTTACCTTTTGAGGTAAGAAATCTTCATTGTTTCACGTTCTGACATTTTGTGACATTGTGACAATAGTTATGGTTTATTTGTTTGTTTGTAACGAAGCAAAACAAAACACAACAAAAAGGTAGTTTAACGTGGCAAATGCTGGAAATGTCCTCCACCCTCTACTTGGCATGCTCCCAGACGATGGTAAAATCCGGCGACGCAATTTCGAATGGCTTCAGCCGGTATGTTATGTGTCTCCAATCTAATTTTGTTTTTCAAATCTTCAATATTATTTGGCCTATTTTGGTAAACTTTTTCTTTTAAATATCCCCAAAGAAAATAGTCTAGAGGCGTTAAGTCTTTGGAACTTGGGGGCCATTCAATTGTACCACGTCGTCCATCCAGCGACCTGGAAATATCTGGCCTAAATAAATATCTTCTCACATTAACACCAAAATGCGGGGGAGCACCATCTTGCTGAAACCAAATTGTTTCATTAGGTGTATCTGGATCTACTTCGTTGGGAAAAATTACAGCTAGAGCAGGCCTCAACTCGAAGGTTAAGAAATCCAGGTACCGTTCAGCTGTGAGGTTTCCTTCCAAAAAGAATGGCCCTAAAATTCGGTTATTAATGATACCTGCCCATACATTTACTTTCTCGGGCCGCTGAGTATGCGCTTCAAATATCCATCGTGGATTTTCTTGACTCCAGAAACGATAATTATGTCTGTTAACCACCCCGTTTAAATAGAAAGTAGCTTCATCCGAAAATAATATGTTCTGTGGAAACCTATTATTTTCGTCACACCGTCTAATCATTTCTTCGCAAAATTGCAAACGCCTATCATAGTCATCTTCTAAAAGCTCTTGGACAGGACATACTTTATAAGGGTGGTATTTTTCTGCTTTCAAAAATCTTTCAATATTATCTCTAGATGTATCATGATATTGAGCCAATGAAACTGTTAAAACATGCGGATTATCCTGCAGAGATAATGCAATATCCAATTTTTCATCGTCGGCGTCGCCTAAAACACGTGACCGTCCATTCCTAGGCAAGTCCTTTACTGTGCCATGTTCATCAAATTTGTGGAATATTTTACTAACAGTGCCCTGTGAAATTTCATTTTCCGGATATTTAGCATTAAATAAAGTGCACACTTCACTTTGATATCAAGACTTCGATACGCTGCCTTTCCGCCAAAACCATTTTTGTATAGAAATTTGTAAAATAATACTTTGGAAATACCTAAATTAATTTTACAAGTTCACAATGCCACAAAATGTCAGAACGTGAAACAATGAAGATTTCTTACCTTGAAAGGTAATAAAAACATCAATGATTTATCATTTCCGCTTCTTTAAAAAGGGATTTTTTTAAAACTTTTAACAGTCGCCATTTTGAAATAGCTTGACAGAATCGCGTCAAAATTTATGAGCATTCTGTAAAGGATATTAGCTTTCAAATGATGTATCACAAGCTGTATGTTTCCATTAAAAAAAAATCGATGTCGTCATATCTTTGACAAATGTCTATAAAGAAACAAACGGATAACGTCAAAATGTGAGCATATATAAAACTAAATTGACGTGTCCGAGCATTTTCCCCAAAAGTTTCAGGTTAAGGCTATATTAATTTTATTCCGAACTTCGGGGCAGCCCTGTATAACACACCATGAACGATATTGGTTTCCTAGGCTATATAATAAAATTACTTCTTTATAAATTTTATTGGGGCTCCCTTTTAGGCCCATGTGTTCCTATCCAACGGTTTCTAAAGTAAGTATTTAAATACTCTCTTATTCGAAAAGCGTTATGGGTAGGGGCGCCATCTTGTTGAAAGTAAATCTCTATTACTTCATTTAAAGGAGCATCATCAAGGACATCGAAAAGGTGTGATTGGAGTATGTCCAGTTATCTATCCGCATTTAAATTTTCTTGAAAAAAGCGATACACCAGTTTGTTTTGAAACAAAAAACAACTTATATTTACCCCAAATCGACCTTGTTGTCGAACAGGTCGTACCATGTGGGGATTTGTGGAGTTCCATTATGTCGGTTATGAATACCGCAACTTGAAATTCGATATTCGTCTGACCAAGTTATTTTTTGGTGAAAAGAACGATCCTCGTTAAATTTATTTAAAACCCAGTGACAAAATTCCAATCGTCTCACAAAATGCAGCCGTAATCCTTCGTAATAATTTCTCGACTCGAGTTACAAGAACAGAAATAAGAAAACGGGCCCGTGCTTGCATAAGAAATGGAGGGACTCATTTCGAAAATGATTTGTAACCATTAATAAATAAACCATAAAAACTTTATTAATTTTTAAGGACTTAAAAGAATTTTCTTTGTAAAAAAAAAAACACTACCTGCACTTAGTATTATTAGTTTCTGTATCAAATGACTATCTAATTAATCAAATTTTACACCTCATTTGAAAGATATTAAACCAAAGAAGTTTTTAAAATTATTTGTACGTCTTATCTATTATCAAATTTTAGAAATACGTAGGTATGAATGTATAAGTCGTCGACATGTTTTTATTACAAGTTTTCGTTTTTGCCCCTGTATTTTTATTTCTTTTACTTCTTTGCCATACTTTTATCTTATAACCTGCACTAGTGTGTCAGCTAACACGTAAAATTGGAACATTTACAAAAATGAAAATTTTTTTCCTTAATTTCAAATTTTTAGTAGTCATAGTACGAGAATTTCGAAAAAACATAAACATGAAAATATCTCAAAATCCAGTGGGTTTTGCATAGAGGGTAGTATGGTTAATTCAATTGCAAATAGGCTCTACAAACACCTCCCCAAAGGAATACGTCTACTTACCAGTCACCCTGTACATTATATATTTGGAAAGATAATTTAAAATGCTATCTTGATGAGTTTAGGCACGATAACTTTTTTACATAATATTTTAGAAATTTTATACCCAGAAATTTTTTAATGTTTTTAAAAAATGGTGGTAAACGTCTTAATTTTCTTATTCAAATATTCTACTTGAAAATTCCAATTTAATTTACTGTCAAAAATTATTCCTAAATATTTTACATGATTAACTTTAAAATTTGAATGTCATCGCTTATATTGGTACTCTTCATATTTTGTGGTACATTATTTAGGTTTAAAGTAAAAGCAAGATAATTTGTTTTATTAAATTAATTGTTAATAAATTATTATCAAACCAATTTTTCATAATTTTAAAATCTTTTTTAATTTTCTTATTTAAATTGTCCCAATTTGTATCGCTGTAAAAAAATAGCAGTATCATCTGCAAAACTATGAATTATCCAAAGACATTAGAACTAGAAAAAGATTGAGTTAGTAATTGCAGTAACGCCCAGAACCTAACATACAAAAAAGTTAAGGTGTGCGTATCAAATTATGCATTCATGCTTGCAATGCTATGCGAATATTTTATCGAAAACTGTTAAAAACCTTAAAAGTATTGAATTTATTATTATATATATCAGGCACTACGGCAACATTGTACTACAATTTTACAACCGGAGAGATTCTTTGAATGACTGTAGCGATTGCGATGTTGCCAGTGAGTCACAGCAGCTAGCTTGTGTTTTTGTGCCTTTATTGCAGTTTGTTTTTGATTTCCTTGTGTATTTGCCTAAACATTAGTGTAGAAATAAACAATCATGGTTCGTGCCTGTGTAGTGTGTAAAAAGTGGATCATTTTAATCCAAATTTATCATTTCATCGGTAAGTATGGTTAGGTTATTGTTTTATAGAAAGCATTGGTGTAGCGTATGGGTTTGTTTACTAATGCTGTGGTAGCACCATTGTTGTTAAAACTTTTATGCACAATGAAAAAGTTTTGTTATACTTAGAAACAATTAAGAGTAGATATTGATAAATAACTCATGGTAGCTACTTAATAGTAAACGAGTAAAAATATATCGACTAGTAAAATACTGTAAAATTGAAATCCTATTCCTAAATTGAATTAGGTACTTACCTATTTATTGAGATGTTTTATATATATAAACATTCTGTTTAGGTTTCCTCAAGATGCTGAAAAAAGAAAACTTTGGTTTTCTTTAGTAGGATTCTGGATAACCAACCTTTACGAAACAATCCAGAGTTTTGCTCGGATCACTTTTTTCCTGCAGATATTTTAGTAAGGGTGAATGGTGCTAAATATGTTAGAAAGGAGTAAACCCGCGTTACTGTGAAGGCTTGTGATTTCTAGACGACCTCTCTAACAGGTAAGATTGGGAGGTGTCAAGTTTTGGTTTGCCTAATACAATTATTTAAAATATTTTAATATCCTTGTTTGTTTTTTAGTTCTGAGTCAACTGTTATCGGAACACCACCTGCCGCAAAAAACAACATTGGCGTAAGTAATATCTATTAATAATAAAATTAGTAATGTTATATTTTTATGACAAATAAAACTTTTGGTTTATAATAAGTGTAATAGGTATACCTATTATTCATTATGAAACCCTTTTAATATTAATTAGAAGTTCATTTTATTCATTTTTAGGATGTCTAAGCTATGCTTTGATGATATATTCGTTAAATCAGATGATGCTGATCGAGTTGTTGATTAACCTTACAAGATTATTTATAATTTTTCTAATATTCAAAGGTACGTAGGCCCTATGCAAACAAAAGTCGTTCAAAAAAATGTTAATCATGAAGAAAAATGCTATTTGGGCTTTTTCTTTTATTTTTCTGTTGATTCTAGAAAAAAGTTCTATGTCCATCTCTTCGTTTTATTGTAGGCCTACAAATATTGTTCCAAATATAATGTCAGTTCCTGATCCTTCTGGAATTGGGTAAGCATATTTTCTTTTTAGGTAACCTTACATCTTTATCAATTTTAATTAACACAATTTATTTTTGTAAACTAATTTATCATTTTGAAAATAAACAGTCCTAACATGGATGAGATGTCATCCTCAATCACCAAAACTGCTTCGGAAGTAGGATAATTTCAACCTATTGAAAATTATGCAGCTATTATAGAAAATGCTACATCTAGGAAAAGGTATATCAAATTAGTACTCATACAGGAGGGTGTTCATTTAGGTTAAGTGGGTCATTAAGGGGGACATTTAAATGTGCTTTCAATATAAACCTACATATTAGGTACTAGAACAAAAATAATTTTAAATTTTTTTAACGTTTTCCGTACATGTTTCGTATGTGCGCCACCCTGTATAATATACATTTTTTTAATTGCATAAAGGAGTGAAGCTACTTAAAGTGTATTTTTTACATTTTTTAGAAAAGGGCATTAAGTTCAGCAACTTTTTTGCAATAGTAGCAGTGTTTTATTTTGCATTTACGTACCTACCCATATTTTGTGATAAATTTCCAACTGAAACTAATTCAAAATAGGAATTTTCCAAATAACCTCTTTCTTTCATACTGGAATTCAGAAATTTCGGAATCTTATAAGTATTAAAGGTAAATTTGTGATTCTAAAATTCAAGATTCGGAATTAATCCAATTTGTTAAAAGGATTTCAGGCGGAAAACAATTAAATCAAACAAGCAATGTGATTATTTTTTTTTATTGTAGTATATTTCTTGTAGCCTATTATTTCCATTCTTAGGAAAAAATTCTGATACAAAAAAATTTATTGTATTATTTTCATACATTGTTGTTAGGTTTTAACCTCTACACCACTGGCGATCAAAACCAAGGGACGGTTTACAATGTTGCCGATCGGGCCAAGGAGATCTGCCTTTCTCTCTCGCACTCGTCAATTATTTTAAAACAATAATAGTCGATACTTTTATGGGAATTATGAATGAATCGTTTCGTCTAATAGTTCTAATGTCTTTGGAATTATCCCATCGCAATTTATACTAAATAAATCATTAATATAAATGTAGGGAAAGGGGAAAAAAAGGCTAAAAGTCTTTCTCCACTAATTTAATAGTGAGCTATTAAAGGCTCAATTTTAAAGTTAAATTGTCTCTACATGTTTCGAAGGTAGTAACCTTCATCTTCAGGAGACCAAAGTAGTGCTGCAGTTATTATTAGCAGTAGAGAGAAAACTGTTGGTGGAAAATGACGTTGATTGAGCTTTTTTTATTTAAAAATATTTTGACAAGATATTAATAATTGAATGTAATCAGTATGCTAAAATTGGAATTGAATGTGGAATGTTATATTTAAATCAAAGTTTATGAAAAGACACTGTCAATCTGTGGTCGAATTTAAAACGGGAAGATATTCATTATTTGAAAATCATACGTCAGGATATATAAAAAGGATCTTTTGGACATTCTAGATCTTGTTAGAGAAAGATTTTTGTTTGTGATTTGTTTTATGAGAAATTCTGTAATAAGAAAGAAATTTGTAATTAGTAATGAAATAAAATTATCAATAATGTCTGTACTTACATAATGTTGAAATTTCATTTGTAAAATTAGTTATTGGAGACCTAAGGTCCCGTCACCTTGCGTTATGTTCGTCCCATTATGTAGGGAAAACAATAGAGTTTTATTTAAAATAAAATTATTAAAAAATTAAAAAACAAAAAAACAGATCTTATATTTTATATACCCTTAAAGATTAAAATAGGGAGACGAACACAGTTAAAATGAAAACGTGACAACGTGTTCAGTCATTTTATAGTCGACCGTTGACAGCTTGAGAACAAAATGGTTGACAATGTTAGTATAATTGCATTAATGACAAAGGTATGAAAAGCTCAATCATCGTTCTTATAGTTACTAGTTAGTTAAATAAACATACATAAAACTTGAATATAACATAAAATATAAATAAAAGATATTATAATAAAAAATTTTTTTCACAAGGTTGGGGGAATGGTCTTAAAAGACTTCTCTTTTATATTCTTTGGCGGTCTCCAGTGATCGTTAAAAGAAATATCGACATTTAAGTTGGGAGAAAAACAATCATTGTCAAGATACAGAATCCAGGAGTACGACTAATCATGTAGAAATTTAAAGTTTTAAAAGGTTTAGCACAGAAAATAAATGTCAACTAAGCAACCCAAAAATCAAAATCAGTCGTCTTAAACTTCCTTTCCTCGGGAATAGGTGCTTTAAAGATCAGTGTTGTCATCTATGGGACCATCATCGAGGTGTAAGAAATAATTTGATTTAAAATACTAAAAGTAAAAGAATTTTTTTGTCGAAAATAATTTATGTTGTTAAACGATTGATGACTTGGTTGGATGCCGAGAGGCAAGAGGTCATCGAAAATTTCGAACAGAACAGAACAGAATGATGGTTAACCAGAGAAGACTGTCACAGGTGGTTGTACATAACCTCTCAATTATATTTTTTAGAGATTTCAGACTATTAAAGATTTACTGATAATATCAAAATAATTGAAATTAGAACATAGAAATAGAGAAAAAGAGGTAAAATTGTTTGTTTAATTTTTAAAATTAAGAGCATTAAAAAAATGGGTAGAAGTATGCTGAACTTGATCATTAAGACAAACTAAATTTTTGTTATGTAACGCTTTGTTAATTTCAAGAATCTCGAGCAGGTCAAGCCTGTTCCCCTTTTCACAGATGTGTAGATATTCTACATTAGAATCAGGATTAAAATGGTGTTTGTTAATATGAACGTGTCTAGAAAAACTAGACTTGATTCTTGAGGGGGAAAGATTTTGATTTGTAGCTTTCTCTATTTCTTTACAGTGTTCCTTTATTCTAACTGAAAACTTACGCCCTGTTTGACCTATGTAACAAGCACTGCAACCCTCTGTTGAACAAGTGATGCTCGAGATTCTTGAAATTAACAAAGCGTTACATAACAAAAATTTAGTTTGTCTTAATGATCAAGTTCAGCATACTTCTACCCATTTTTTTAATGCTCTTAATTTTAAAAATTAAACAAACAATTTTACCTCTTTTTCTCTATTTCTATGTTCTAATTTCAATTATTTTGATATTATCAGTAAATCTTTAATAGTCTGAAATCTCTAAAAAATATAATTGAGAGGTTATGTACAACCACCTGTGACAGTCTTCTCTGGTTAACCATCATTCTGTTCTGTTCTGTTCGAAATTTTCGATGACCTCTTGCCTCTCGGCATCCAACCAAGTCATCAATCGTTTAACAACATAAATTATTTTCGACAAAAAAATTCTTTTACTTTTAGTATTTTAAATCAAATTATTTCTTACACCTCGATGATGGTCCCATAGATGACAACACTGATCTTTAAAGCACCTATTCCCGAGGAAAGGAAGTTTAAGACGACTGATTTTGATTTTTGGGTTGCTTAGTTGACATTTATTTTCTGTGCTAAACCTTTTAAAACTTTAAATTTCTACATGATTAGTCGTACTCCTGGATTCTGTATCTTGACAATGATTGTTTTTCTCCCAACTTAAATGTCGATATTTCTTTTAACGATCACTGGAGACCGCCAAAGAATATAAAAGAGAAGTCTTTTAAGACCATTCCCCCAACCTTGTGAAAAAAATTTTTTATTATAATATCTTTTATTTATATTTTATGTTATATTCAAGTTTTATGTATGTTTATTTAACTAACTAGTAACTATAAGAACGATGATTGAGCTTTTCATACCTTTGTCATTAATGCAATTATACTAACATTGTCAACCATTTTGTTCTCAAGCTGTCAACGGTCGACTATAAAATGACTGAACACGTTGTCACGTTTTCATTTTAACTGTGTTCGTCTCCCTATTTTAATCTTTAAGGGTATATAAAATATAAGATCTGTTTTTTTGTTTTTTAATTTTTTAATAATTTTATTTTAAATAAAACTCTATTGTTTTCCCTACATAATGGGACGAACATAACGCAAGGTGACGGGACCTTAGGTCTCCAATAACTAATTTTACAAATGAAATTTCAACATTATGTAAGTACAGACATTATTGATAATTTTATTTCATTACTAATTACAAATTTCTTTCTTATTACAGAATTTCTCATAAAACAAATCACAAACAAAAATCTTTCTCTAACAAGATCTAGAATGTCCAAAAGATCCTTTTTATATATCCTGACGTATGATTTTCAAATAATGAATATCTTCCCGTTTTAAATTCGACCACAGATTGACAGTGTCTTTTCATAAACTTTGATTTAAATATAACATTCCACATTCAATTCCAATTTTAGCATACTGATTACATTCAATTATTAATATCTTGTCAAAATATTTTTAAATAAAAAAAGCTCAATCAACGTCATTTTCCACCAACAGTTTTCTCTCTACTGCTAATAATAACTGCAGCACTACTTTGGTCTCCTGAAGATGAAGGTTACTACCTTCGAAACATGTAGAGACAATTTAACTTTAAAATTGAGCCTTTAATAGCTCACTATTAAATTAGTGGAGAAAGACTTTTAGCCTTTTTTTCCCCTTTCCCTATATTTCAACTCCACTTCGAGAATGGACTATTTCTTTAAATTAATACAAATATTAAAAAATAATAGTCCTAAAATGTTCCCTTGGGGAACACCATATTTGAATAGCCTTCTTCTTTATCTATTTTAACATAAGTTGGTCTATCTTTAAGATAGATTTTAATTCATTCTAATCCAATATTTTCATTTTTCTTTATAGTAAATTATGGCTAACCGTATCAAAGGCTTTTGCTAAATCCAGAAAAAAAACAAATACCAGGTGTTTTATTATCTAGATACCTAAAGACTCTATTATACTAGTACGGGATTTAAATAATATTTTTGATGACAATAATAGTTTTGTCTAAACTTTGCAATTGCGCAATTTTTAGAGAATCATATAATTTGCTGATGTATGTTGATTTCCCTACTCAATTTTCACAATACTATACAACAAAAATTGACTACATCTGTTCAAATTTAGTCCAGCAATGTATCTTGTTCTGTAATAAACGCTGGTCTTTCGGACTATGAAGCGGTATTGTGTACGATTTCTTGCGATTTTAAGTTTAAACATTGTAAAAGGGGACTGGGTGGAATTTTGAGTGCAAATAATTACAATTAGGTTTATCGAGTATGTATGGAGGTTGACTGGAACTACTTGGGAGCGATGTATCATCTTGACGCATTTTATGAGGTTCTTCTTGAAAATTTTAATATTGTTTTTCTATTAAGGAATACAGGGTGTCAATTTGAAACTTTCAATGCAAATATCTCGAAAACTTCAAAAGTTAGTAGACGCATGTATGTTGCAGTGCGTATGGGCGTCTTTAGAAAGGCAGAGTGGAGTTTCTCCGATTCCTACGGGCTGTTTTAAGTTTTAACCCAGAATAGGTACCAAAATAGTAACTAAACATAATTTGCCAAGAATAGTTGTTAAACATTGAAAAATTATAGCTATTTAGAACCACACTTATTCCGTTCTACACTGAGATGGGCATACTGCTGTCTAGAAAGTGGAGGTAATATGTTTGAACATTTATTGTAGGACTGTTTTTAATTGTTAAAGTTTTCTTTAAAATGTGATTTGAAACATTTAAGATAACGAAATGAACAGAACAATTCTCATACCACAGTAAGGAAGCAATAAGTGTGGTTCTAAATAACTATATTTTTTTTTTATGTTTAACAACTATTCTTGCCAAATTATTGTTAAGTATCTACTATTTTGGTATCTCATCATCATCATCATCATCATCTTCAGCGTGTCTCAGTCCATCTTTGGACATACGCCTCTCCAAGTTGTCTCCATTGAGTTCTGTCAGCTGTTCTACTCATCCATTGCACTCCCGCTACCTTCCGAATATCGTCTCTCCACCTGGTCTTTGGTCTTCCTGGGTTTCTTCTACATCCTCTTGGTCGCCATTCGGTCACTTTCCTTGTCCATCTATTGTCCTCCGTTCTCATGAGATGTCCTGCCCATTTCCATTTTAGTCTTGCTACGTGTTCAGCAATGTCAATTACCTTTGTTTTCTGGCGGATCCATTCGATGGTTTTTCTCTCGCAGTCGTATCCCCAGCATACTTCGTTCCATCCTTCTCTGTGCAATTCTTAGTGTGTCCATTATTTTGCCGTTTAGTGTCCATGTTTCTGCGGCATAGGTTAAAATTGGTAGCACACATTGGTTGAAGACCTGAGTTTTGAGATGTTGTGGGAATTTGGTCTTAAATATGTTATTTAGTCTTGCATATGCTGCCCATCCAAGTTGAATCCTTCTCCTGATTTCTGTCATCTGTATGTTCTTATCGAAGGATATTTTCTGTCCAAGATATATATATTCATCGACAACCTGCACTACACTGTTATCACCTAAATCAGCCATCGTAACGTCTGCTGAATTTGACATTATTTTTGTTTTACTCGCATTGATTTTGAGACCGTATTTTTTTGCGGCTTTGTTTAGGGTTGAAAGCATATTTTGGAGGTCTTCCATCTTTTCTGCGAGAAGTACGATGTCATCTGCAAAGCGCAAATTACTCAGGTGTTCACCGTTGATGTTAATGCCAGCATTTTCCCAATCGAGCGTTTTGAATATATCCTCCAGAGCCGCAGTAAATATTTTAGGGGAGATTGTGTCGCCCTGTCTCACGCCCCGATTTACGGGTATGGGATCTGTACCATCATAGACCTGAACTGTCATGGTGGCGTTGTCATATAGGGCTTTGACAAGCTGTATGTATTTGTTGTCAATACGGCATCGTTTTAAAGCATTTAGGAAGGCCCATTTTTCAATAGTGTCAAAAGCCTTTTCAAAGTCAATGAAGGCAAGATATATGTGCTGATTATATTCTTGGGACTTTTCAATCACTTGTCGCAATGTATGCAAGTGGTCAGCCGTGCTGTATCCCCTGCGAAAACCAGCTTGTTCCACAGGCTGGAAAGCGTCTAGTTTGTTAGCGATTCTGTTGTTCAATATTCTTGTTAGTAACTTATAGAGGTGAGACAATAATGAAATTGGTCTATAGTTTCTTATATCCTCCTTATCGCCTTTTTTATATAGTATAATAACATTTGCGTTTTTCCATGAGTCTGGTATTCGGCCGCTGTCAAGGCAGAGATTGAAAAGTCCTTCCAGGTACGTTAGAAGTTTCCTACCGCCCATTTTAATATATTCAATTACTATGTCATCTGGACCGGCCGCTTTATTATTTTTCATTTTCTTCATGGCGCACTTGATCTCATATTTACTTATAGGTGGTAGTTCCTCAGTGTTATGTCTGGTCAATTTAGCTCTTTTGTCTGTTGTTTCATGTGGCCTTTCTGGGACCTTTTGGGAGTACAAGTCTTCGTAGAATTTCCCTATGAAATCCAAGATCTCAGTTCTAGTTTTAATTTTGTTTCCATTTTCGTCCTTTAATGTAATTATTTCTGATTTTCCCTGCGATAGTCTTTTTCTAAATACTCTAGGGCCCTTATTATCTTCTATTACATCTCGTACTAGCCTTTCGTTGTACCTGGCCACATCCTCCTTCACTTTTCTTCTGATCTCTTTGTTTTTTTCCTTTAACTTCTCGATCGTCATGAACCTTTTATTTTTGTTCCTGTCCCTAATTAATTCTTTAGTATTGTCTGAAATTTTACTGTTCTTTCTTGCTGTTTTGGTATCTATTCTGGGTTAAAACTTCAGTATTAATTTTTAACATTTCAATGCCTACTACACCAAGATGTTCGAAACTTATTAAGCAATTTTCTGAATAAAAACATGAGAAACCATACTGTGATATAAATCGTTGAATTCGTAACAGGAAATGTTATCTAATACAGGGTGTACTTTTCTTACAGGCAGCATAAAAAAATTAAGTTGATGGTTTCTTTAAAACGAAACTTTGCCTGAAAATTTGTAAACGCCGTCTTGTAGAGCTAAAAAAATGGCAATAAGAACGTTCGTTTTGTTTTTTATACCTTTTCAAATAACTTAAAAAAAAAATAAAAACGCAATCGCAAACTTTCGAATTTTTTCGAATATCTTCGGTTTTCTCAACTGAATATTGTTGACCACTAAATGGCGCAACTTTTTTGTAATTTAATCACCTTTGTAACTTTTACGGTTTCCAAGGTCTCCATGCTGTTCATCCTTATCTGGGATAGTGAAATTGTGCACAAAACTTATGTTTATTTTACCTTTAAGGTTTAAATGAAGTTTTACGAATTTAACTACATATTTATAAATAAACATTATAAAATGCGACGCTTTTGTAGCTAATTGAAACATATTTTCCCGGCCAAATCCTTTGGCAGATCAAACTTTAGCATTAAATACTATTCAAAAATATGATTTCGAGAATAAATATGATGTCAAGGATTTAGAGTGATCCACCTGAAAATTTTTAACCCAATAAGAAACTTTGTGATTATTTTGGTTTTAATTGGCACATCAAGTATTGTAAGGTTCCAGAGTTAATTAGAGAAAATGCAGAAATGAGATTTTTGGTTTTTACAAAAAAATATTTCTTACCCTGTTATTTTCCACTTTACTTCTTTTTAAACTATGCGGCTTGTCTGCGTCTTCGTCGCTGGAATATCCATAAAACTTGTTTGGTACCCGCCTTCGCTTCGACGCTCTCACACTGCTATCCGAGGCAGTCGAGTCTTGTCGAGCTAAACTATGACCTTCCTAAATAAAAAAAAAAATAGGTAAAATAATACAGTTGCAGGCAACACAAAAAATAATTATTTCATATTCACAACGGAAAGTTAATAAAAAGTGTACAAATTTTTAATTTAACGCACTAGTCACAGACATATATTATTATATAGAAGGCTAGAATGGCTATTACCTTGAACAAATAGGAGCGCAGCAACGGAGATCAGGGGCATTTCGACTTCTGCGCATGCGAACTTAATTTCTGAAGAATACAACATAACCCCAAATATCGACTTCTGTAATTTGACAGCTCGTCGTTTTATTCGATTTCTCAAAGGTTATGTATGTTTTTGGAGCTTCCATTATAAATAAACAACCGATTTTGGATATATTTGATTAACAAAATACCATGTAAGTGTATTTTTATTAAGAAAAATATAAACAACATTACCTACTTCTTGGGAAATGAAATAGCAATATAAAAAGTGCATGTGTTTCGTTGAAACGGGAATCCTTCATAAATATCATCATCTGTTGAATTTCACTGATAAAATTGTTAAATATCTAATAAATATAGATTAATTTGCTTTTATTAATCGAAATCTACAAAATCTTAACTAAACAAGAGTTTAAATGTTTATTTACAAATTGTTGTAGTCAAATGTGACGTAAAGCTCATGTTGTTCCTGTCGATGTCGTATTGAATCGTCTTGTTTTTTCGCCCATGCACACTGGACGAAATGCCCCTTATGAGCCAAGGACATATCGGCTTCACTTTATTCACATTGGTTAAATGGCTAAGCGTCATTAGAACTAATTCATTATGGTCACAGCACAGAATTTGTACCTGCTATAATTTTTTAAATTGTACATTCTTGCACCATTTAGCCGCCAGTACCGGATCTGTGCAGGTAGGCGGGGCGTGCGAACTAGGTAACTCCAGCACTCGTAGTGGCTGGTTAGTGCTGCGCATTCAACACATGTTCTTATAACATGTTTCGTTTTGTTTGTACACTGTCTTTAAACACAGTGATAAAAACGTGTAATTTTCATTGTCTTACAAGGTTAGATAAATAATGAAGTATTTTATACACGTGTATTATGTATAACGAACTCCAAATTTAATAAATAAATAGACAAAATTTATTTTATTGTCCGCGAAGAAAATTGAAAAATAACATAGCAATATCAAATATTGTTTTTCAGTATTATAAGCTCTATAAAGTTCATACAGAATTCCACTAACAAAACTCATTGATCAATGCTTGCAAGAAAATGTTGCCCATACTGTTCTAAAATATGCTATTGTGGTATTAGAAGGGTGACAATGCGGATGTGTTGAATTATCGTCTCATTACTACCAATCTTTTATGTATCCAAAGATATCTTGCTTCAAAAATCGTATAAATTCAATAATAGGCTTGTTCCAATCAGCAGTCCGGACTAGTTTTTAATTAGAAATAGAGTCTACCAGATGAATATTGCGTGTAGACCCCGGGGTGCCTTGTTAAGCCCTACAATTGGTTGATTGTATTGATAGTTTGAAACTGTCAGGGACTGATGGTTGGAACAACCTATTAACAGCATTCATTTTTAAAGTCATAATAGTAAGGGTGAACGGAAGAGTAGTCAGCATATGGGTGCCAAAAAGATCAGTTTTAGGGCCAATTATATTCTTAATATATTCAGACTATGATATTTACCCTTCGCGATCCTTATGGTAGACAGAATAAGGAGTCTGTGAATTTTTTGGAGGTGTATTTGGATCCGAAACATTTTGAGATGTTGTCAGAAGGCTCAGTAGTTGTCTTTTTTAATGGAGAAACCTCTTTCCCGGAGCACGTGGGGTGCAGAGAAAGGCTGTTAGGGTTATGACGGGTCTCGGATTACGAGATGATTGCAGGGATGCCTTCCTGAAGCTTGGTATCTTGATGTTGCCCGCGGTCTGGTTGCAATTTTAAAATTGCCACTATTGACTTTGTCAGGAATGTAGACTTACCTTTGATTCTTACCGTCACAAAGTGCATCTTTTATAGATATTTGGTCCAAAAATTGTTTATTAGGTTGTATCATCTTTGTTTACAGAACGTTAGTCAGAGTATGGGGCAAACGCACTACTTCTGCTTTTCTGTGGTTTGATGGTGCCAGGCGCCGCACATAGGTTGTCCATGTATTTCCTTTTTTGTCTCCGTCAAGTCGCAGAACGCCCATTTTTACTTTTGGCAATTTTATGTTTGAACATAGTTGTTTGGAATTATTTTCTTCATTTCGTTATTTAATTGAGGTTCCGGTAAAAGCCCAGACTCTCGTATCGTTCTGGTCTTTTGTAGTGTGTCTCTGTTCTCTTCTTTTTTTTTTGTTGGTGTTGGGTTAAGTTGGCAAACTTCGTGTCAGCTGATTGTTAAAGGAGAAGGGGTTTCTTTGGAGTTCTCGGGGCTTTTAAATTTACTTTCTGAAAATCCTTTAGACCAGAAGGTCAAGCCAGCCGCCGTTAGGCCGTTTTTTTTTGGCAAAAGGCCTCAAGGTCTTACTCCCCTTTTAGAGGTAAGCTCCTTTAATTTCTCTTGTTTCTTGGTATGTTGTTCTTGTTGGGATTCAGTGGGCAATCCTTCTTTTCTATTATTTTTAGAGGTTTTTGTTGGTTTTGGCTGATTTGCCGTTTTCCTGCCGTTTGGCATTTAAATAGGTTAGAGAACCAAATGGGATTTTAACAGTCACACGATAGCCTTTAAGCAATCAGGTTCCAGTTGGCCCACGCTGAGTTGAATTTAATTAATTGATATACTATACAGGGTGTTTCAGAATAAGATGCTGATTCTTAACGGTGTGAATCTTTAGGTGATTTTAAGAAGAAAAGTTCAAATTAACATAATATATCCTTAACCTATCAACTTTCGAACTACAGGGCGTTAAAGTTTTAAGAAAAAAATAGGTTTTCTATCATAACTTTAACAACTTTCTAGCTATTTTTATGAATTTTTCACACATGCCCTCTAAGCATCAATAGCCATATTTTGGTGTAGAAAAATTTTAAAAATTTTTAACCAGTGGCGTCCTGAAAGGGTTTGGACTAGACATTTTGGAAAAATATTATGTACGCCACTGCTTTTTCTCAAGATAAAAATTATTTTTAAAATACTCATTCATTTTAGGCCAAATTTAATATCTTGCCTTTTTATAGTCCGACAAACAGTTTCCGACAAAAAAAAATAAAAAGCATTAAATGCGCATTCGCTATGTGCCTATGGTTTATTTTTTAACATTAAATTATTAAAACAACTAACATTAAATAACGTGTGAACAAAAACGAAAATAATTTAGATTAGCTGTTGAAAGTGGCCACCACCTGCAAGAATGCATGCTTCAGCTCTTCTCCTCATTGAGTCTCGTACCCTTTGAAAAATTCCTGAAGTATTCCTGATAGTGTCGAAACAAACTATTATGCGGTTTCTCAACTCCTCTTCAGTATTTATTGGGATGCTGTAAACCAACGTTTTCAGATGTCCCCACAGGAAAAAATCTAGACTGTTTAGATCAGGGGATCTAGGTGGCCACGATTGTGTTCCTCTCAATTACTATGTTGATTTAAAAACTCTCGTGCTAAGAGACTGAAATGGGCAGGTGCACCATCGTGCATAAACCACATACGATGTCGGGTTAAAATAGGGACGTCGTCTAGCAAATTTGGTAAAGTGTGTTCAAGAAATTGGCGATAATTGATTCCGTTCAATCTGGCTGGTAAAAAATAAGGCCCAATTAAATAATCACCAATAATTCCAGCCCAAACATTTACAGAAAATTGCTCTTGGTGGTGGGATTCCGTAATGGCATGTGGGCTTTCTTCTGCCCAGAAGTGATTGTTATGAAAATTTTGTATGGCGTTCCTGGAAAAATTAGCTTCGTCCGTGAACAAAATTCTGGCATCAAATTGGGGATTTTCGGTAACCATTTGAATAAACCATTGGCAGAAATTGATGCGTAATGGAAAATCCCTAGGAAGTAGGGCCTGGACCCGTTGAATATGGTATGGATATAACAAATAACTTTGAAGAATTCTCCAGACTAGGACATGAGTAATATTTAAAATATTCCCAATTTTTCTGGTACTTATATTAGGGTTTTGTTCCACTAAATTTAAAACAGCTTCTTCGGTTTCCGGTGTTCGTGTAGTTTGGTGTGCCCCTTTTAAGTAGTTTTTTGTTTCAAAAGATCCCGTTTCACATAACTTTCTGTGAGTTCCTGAAATCGTTCGTGCATCCGGAACTATTCTATTTGGATAACGCTCTTGGTATAATCGTCTGGCTTCGAATGCATTGCCGTCAGCAAGCCCGTACAGGTAATGCATATCCGACTTGACATTTGTAAAATTTATCATGATACTTATACGTTTAAAAAGTATTACGTTTTTAAAATTTAAGTTAAGTGGAAAGCCGTGTACATAAATAAATAGCTGTCAAAACTATTTGGCATATAAATATTTCGTTATTGTCATTGTTTCCTTAACAAAGTTCATAGCCTACTTATCAGAAACCATAGGCACATAGCGAATGCGCATTTAATGCTTTTTATTTTTTTTGTCGGAAACTGTTTGTCGGACGACAAAAAGGCAAGATATTAAATTTGGTCTAAAATGAATGAGTATTTTAAAAATAATTTTTATCTTGAGAAAAAGCAGTGGCGTATATAATATTTTTCCAAAATGTCTAGTCCAAACCCTTTCAGGACGCCACTGGTTAAAAAATTTTAAAATTTTTTTACACCAAAAAATGGCTATTGATGCTTAGAGGGCATGTGTGAAAAATTCATAAAAATAGCTAGAAAGTTGTTAAAGTTATGATAGAAAAACGATTTTTTTCTTAAAACTTTAACGCCCTGTAGTTCGAAAGTTGATAGGTTAAGGATATATGTTAATTTGAACTTTTCTTCTTAAAATCACCTAAGGATTCACACTGTTAAGGATCAGCATCTTATTCTGAAACACCCTGTATATGGACTAAATTTCACCTGACCGATCATGGGTAGCTTTCAGGAACCACATGGGCCATGCCTCTTATAGCTGCCCCAGCAGAAGCGAGGGATTAACAGGCTTGTATAAAGCGAACCTCAATTTAATACGTTTAGCCATTTCAATTTAATTAATTCGTCGTAACATTTAAATTAACTGCTACTTAATTAATAACTTTTTTCAAATGTAAAGCTATCTTGAAAAAGGTAACCCTTTTATAACCATACACCATCAAAAGATTTACAAGGTTCTAGAATCTTACCCGAGGTTATAGGTACACAAATTTTATTTTAAATCCTTGCGTCCGGAAAGGCTGTTTTTTTCTCATTCCTTTTTTTATAATTCAAGCTAAATTTAACAATTTGATGATCATAAAGCTGGCATCAACCTTTTTTTTGATAATAAAAACTTTATTATTTGTGTGGGGAATATTTGAGTTTTATTTATTGCATAGATTTCCAATAGCACTGACATTCGGTATATTTTCCTGGTTTGAACTTCGATCAAACCAGGTGGCGCCCAAGGCAAACCAAGGACGAAGGGAAGGTGTAAGTATACGGACCACGACCTAGTGCCTCCACATTAAGAGCTACCGTCAGCAGATAGTGACAACCTGTTGTCCATGACAAAAGGTTGCCACTGTCATAGTCTTTATTTTGGAATGTGTCGTTTATGTGAAAGGGTATGAAGACAAATGACGCCATGGACATGTACAGTACACGGATATTTTACTTGTGGAAAGGATGACCTCTCTGACCGCCTAATGCAGATTGGGGAGGTGCAAGAATAGACCTGAGTTTATCGCGGTAAACCTCTCTAATACAATTCCCCTAAGCATTAAAACGTTTTCACCTGACAGATTTAACGAATCTAAATGGTTTTTTGATGAAAAATATTTTCTATAATGTACAGTGTTATCATTTTAGTTTGTCCCAATTTTAAGAGCCTGTAACTTTTTTGAGTTAGGTTAAATAAAACGCCAGCTGCCAAAACGCCGCAAAAGTAGCTTGTGTGTGTGCCGCATAAGTGATAGTTCCTGTATGTTATTTGGACCCTTGAACTCCCAAGTGGCCCGGTCCATCCAAGGAGCGCTTTAACCGCTAGCAGTATGGAGCAAGATTGTGTTTGTTTCTTGTGTTGTAAGCATGTACAATCATTCCTCGAGTATTCGTTTATATGGTTCTTGGTTTCAAGGATAAATAATGAGGGTACTGTCAGGATTTTATGCATCGCAAAGGGGGCTCTATCGTCATCTCCGTAACCCAGACCCGCGACTACTCTGATTGCCCTCCTTTGCAACCGAAATATTTTTTCGAGCCGGTAGCGTGTCCCTGAGCAACTATCGCCTAGCTTATATGAGAATGAGAAAGAAGTCTCCATATCCTAAGACTGTTCGAGACACACACACATATATTATATACAGTCGGCACATAATAACAAATATATTATAAATTAATGCTTATCCCGAATACGAAAATACGACAAAAACAGCTCTGAAAAGAACAGTTCTCAAGATTAAATTGAATTTCAAGGCTTAAAAACGTTTACAACCAAATTAAAGTTGACAGGTCAAAATGATGACTAAAATGAATTGACAATTCTGCTAATAACTTTTGTCTGTCTAGCACGTTACCTTGAATTGGAGACGTATTGAGCACACCCTGAGACGCTCTATTAGGTTTTTATTCATTTTTAAGGCTATAGTGTTAGAGTATAGGTACACCAAAAATCATTAAAATCAATTACCAAGTTTAGGAAAATTAGGAAAAACCAAAAAAAATTTAAATCCTGACGCCATTTACCGGCTAAAAGAAGCAATTTCGGATACAACTAAGTTGGCATAAATCGGCCTACTTTTACGTCAGGAATCTGTCATTAAACGGTTTTACAAGTATTTTTCGGCCGCCCTGTATAAAACAAACTTACCGTAGGACTAAACAACGGGGGAGTTTGCGGAGCCGGGCCGGGCGAATTTCTGGTCAAGGACAGCGTGATGGGTGCCACCGTCGGCGATTGCCTGTCTAACGTTTGATGGAATTGCTGATAATAAGGTATCGCGGGTGGAGGAACGGGAACAATAGGCTCGGAATCCATTATTAAAGTCGCCGAATACGTCCTGTTCTCTGGAGGCAGTTTCTTATCGCTTTTTCGTTTTTTCCGTTTTTTCGTCTTCTTTTTCTTTTTTGGTTGTTCTATAACAAGATTGTTCGTTATTAAAGGCGTTTGGGTTAGTATGCAGCAAACAAATTTTACTACAGAACAAGTCATAACAATATGGCAATATATTATTATGTATGGCGACCATTTATTTCTCCATAAGAGGAATTTTAAGATATTTTACACACTGTATGCAATGACATTTTACCATTTAAAATCATTTAGTAGTTTCTTTGTGTTTTTAGGGATTTAGACTGTTTTTTAGGCAATGGTAAAACATTGCATCATCTGCAAAAATACTTTGAGTATATTTATTATTTAAATTAAGTTAACATCTAAGAAAAAAGCAAACATCAAAAATATTTATTTCAAACCCACTAATTCTATTTTTTCCTTTAATAGGGGGTCACATCTTCTCTCTTCAAAAACCAAACAAAATATCACCCATCATGGCTGGATCCTATCGCCCTTGGTACCGAATTCCCATTGTCCTGATATCTTGATGGAACCTCTCGCCCTGCTCGTCGCTGACACCGCTCTAATTCCCAGGAAAAAATTATCAATAGGAATTGAGAAAGTTGATTTTTAATGACATTCGGCAACCAAGCGATTTGTAGGAGTCTAAAAGTTCATTAACTTTCTTCAAGCCTACGAATGGGAAATTACAGATTTTTCATTTCCAGGGTAGATGGAATTCTAAAGTTTCTCATTTTAAAAGTTTTTTACAGTGCCCAGAAAATATCCAAGTGATCGTTTCCGTTTGCAGTACTTAGGTACACCACCATACACCAGGAATGTATAAAAATATTACACACAGAATTGAGTATTTTGCACTATTATGCTTGTTCCATATGGGTAGAGAGTGTTAAAAATAGCTTTGCAAGTGAACATTATATTTGCCACTTTTTTGATGGGTTTGCTTATCAGGACCTTTTTTGGGCAGTACGCCTTATCTCGTGGCACGCTGTACCCGTACCGTAAAATGTTTAAATTATGTCGGGAAAGCGTAGTATTCCGGACATCTAGTGTTCAACGACATTTTCAAACAAGACATGAATCGGGGTTTAAGGATAATGCTGATAGAACGGAGACAATCCGAAGAGCAGTTGCTCAGTATACAAAGCAGGCAACATTCTTTACAAAAATTAGTCAAGGGAAAGATCAAGCAACCGAATGCAGTTTTAAAATTGCACAATCTTTGGCAGAAAAGGGAAGACCTTTCACTGATGGGTAATTAATGAAGCAAACGTTTCTGAGAAGTGCGGATGTATTGTTTGATGATTTTCCTAATAAACAAGCAATACTGGTCCGGATTAAAGATATACCAGCATCAGCGCGGACTATTGAGAGGCGAGTTACTGAAATGGCAGAAAATGTACGGAAACAACAGATCGACGCCATTAAACGGAATATCGTATTTAGTATTTCGTTGGATGAAAGTGTCGACGTTAATGACATTTCCCGGTTGGCAATCGTTGCGCGGTACTTTGACAATAACCGTGTGTATGAAGAACTGATCTGTCTGCTACCATTGGAAGGAACGACAAGAGGCGAACATACACTATCAGAATTCGTTAAACAGTTTCAGAAACGGGGACTAGACTTAACTAAGATTTTTTGCGTAACTACAGATGGCGCACCCGCTATGATCGGGGCACATAAGGGATTTGTATCTCTTCTTACTGGACGCATTGATCGACCACTTTTGATTTTCATTGCATTATTCATCAAGAAAGTTTATGCGCGAAGATCTCGAGCGGAAGCTTAAAATCCGTGATGGATACTGTTGTAAAAGTTTTCAACTACATTGCTGGTCGTTCTTCATTAACTCACAGACAATTCAAGTCATTTTTACAAGAAATGGAAAGTGAATATTCAGATATTCCATTACACAGCAATATACGCTGGCTTAGCCGCGGTAAAGTGCTTTCTAGATTTGTGGAATGTTTGGGAGAAATTAGGTAATTTTTGTTGCAAAAAAACAAGCTCAAGTCTTTCCTGAACTAGATAATAAAGAATGGATTTGTAAGTTGATGTTCCTAACTGATATTACAAATCATCTCGGCGAACTAAACCTTAATTTGCAAGGATCGGGTCAAACTGTTCTAGATTTGTATGATTCCTGGAAGTCTTTTAAAATGAAAATTGATGTATTTATTCGCGATATTACCTCCCATACATATAAATACTTTCCAAATCTAAAAACATACTTACCCAACCTTAATAATTGTGATAATGCTGCATTTAATGAGGAAATGTTAAACTACATGACTTCACTAAAAGAAGAATTTGCTGAAAGAGGCCAAGATTTTGATAAACATGGTCACATGTTCACCTTCTTGATAAAACCAGACTTAATGGATTTTACTAGCATTCCTTTTAATGATTCTCTTTTCGCATGGATGGAAATTCAAGATTTTGAGCTTCAGCATATTGAATTTAGGAACTCCGAGTTTTGGAAGACAAAATTTGTGGAACTAAGAAAGAGTTTTAGAAGGTGATCCTCAGGATAAATCAAACGAAATACTGAATTGTTGGGCTAGTTTGCCACATAAATTTATTTGCCTAAAAAAAGTGGCATTTGCAATGCTTTCAGCATTCGGATCGTCCTATATGTGTGAGCAAGTTTTTTCCCATATGAAAATCATTTTGAATCCATATCGAAGTCGGCTAACAACAGAAAATTCAGAGACGTGTGTAATATTAAAAGTAACTAGACATGAACCGGAAATAGAAAAGCTTTCGCGAGAAACACAAGGACAAGGATCGCACTGAAAACGTTTCAAATTTTAAACACAATGTTGCCTCACATAAAAACTTCGTTTAAAAGTAAAGTCTGTGCTATGTTTCCTTTTTGATTAAAATTTTTAGAAATATTGTTGATCATTTTTTTATTTTATTAGTTACCTTCTTTATTACTTTTAACAATTTTATACATTATTTATTCGTATAAAAATTATACAGTTTTGTATAGTGGCACTTTGGCTTTGTTCAAAATTGCACATGGGTACCTCTTTGTTAAAAGGTTGCCGACCCCTGACTCTAAACAAATATATAACCGTGGAAACGTTGACCTTTTAGAAAAACGCGTATAAATTGACGAAATAGTATTTTTGCGGGTATTTATCGATTTTTTAGCGCTACCAACTGTTGTCGTTGTCTCCATAACTTTACTTTTTGTTTTGAAAGAAAATACTGTTTTTTTTTTAGTGCATTTTTGGCAACGAAGGCAGAGGTTTTTGGATTATTAAATAATAAATAATGTATGTTTGATTATAACCTGACAACTTACTCCAGTTTTTAGGCTTGACAGCACTGAAATTTTAAAGCAAACTACTGGGCCATAATTACTTGATCTCTGCCTCAATGAGAGGTAAGCAAAGATTTAATGAGCTATAAACCGTAAAACAGGACCATATGATTATCTAGTTATTAGCCAAAACATTTGTATAGCAATTTTGATTGAGTGATATTAAAATCTTGTATTGACATTATTTTTAGATATTGATTTGAATACTTACACTTGTTTGAGAAGTTTGGCAAATGTGCATAGTTTACCAGACAACTCGCTGCTTTGTGAGATAATCCACTCGACCAATTTCTTATTGTACAGGGTCTTCCAACGAGGACTGAACAGGGGCTCATTTTTGAGCTTCCTTGTATTTAAAGAAAAATCCAAAATAGCCAATCGATGTACTTTTTCCTGCAGAATTCAAAAATGAAACCAACAATTTATTTGAACCAGAAACAAAAGAGTTACGCTATGGATAAGGTGTTTTTTAAATGGAACATAGCTTTTTTTATACGATTTTTGGAACGAGTGATTTTTTTTTTGTCCGTTCTGATTAAAATATTTAATATTGTGACAGCTATTTTTATTAAATTTTAATGTTTTATCCAGTATAATTTAACTTTAACCTGTTTGAAACATACACTAGGTAATAAAGGTATAATCACCTTTGAATCCTTCAAAGTCAAAAAATTTGACAAATTTACTATAATATTGCCGAAATGAATGCATTTGTAGAACAAGATTGTCAAATTTTTTGACTTTGAAGGATTCAAAGGTGATTATACCTTTATTACCTAATGTATGTTTCAAACAGGTTAAAGTTAAATTATACTGGATAAAACATTAAAATTTAATAAAAATAGCTGTCACAATATTAAATATTTTAATCAGAACGGACAAAAAAAATCACTCGTTCCAAAAATCGTATAAAAAAAGCTATGTTCCATTTAAAAAACACCTTATCCATAGCGTAACTCTTTTGTTTCTGGTTCAAATAAATTTTTGGTTTCATTTTTGAATTCTGCAGGAAAAAGTACATCGATTGGCTATTTTGGATTTTTCTTTAAATACAAGGAAGCTCAAAAATGAGCCTGTGTTCAACCCTCGTTGGAAGACCCTGTACATTGAACGTTGGCTGGCTTTAAAAAGTAAAGAAACGCGTCTATTTATATTTGTTTGTCTGAGTTCAATTTATTCCTTTTATGATGTGGGAAGTTCATATTACAGTGTTGTTGTGCTGTGTTTGTGACCTTTTGCGATTTTTGACTGATTTTCAGTGTTTTTTTTTTGGTAATAGAATTAAGAGTCTTATTAGCAATCTAAAATGGTTCGCAAGTGCGTAGTTTGTAAAAAAAGTGACTATTCTAACACCGGATTGGTATTTCGGCAGTAAGCCGGTAAGTAAGGTTATGTTTTTTTTTTAGCTTAAGCACGGGGGTGGTTAATTATTGTATATTATTTATTAAATTATTGCAAGCAACAGTGATACTTTTATATCTGGAGTTCTTTAAAATAATACATCGATGGTGGATTGAAAAAAATAATAAAAAAATGATTGTTAAATGCCAAGCTTTATGTGATTTAATTTGAAGCTGGAATAGGTAATTTTGTTGCATTTATTTGAAATGCAGGTCAATAAAACTAGATTTTTTTACAGGTCAACATTTCGTTTACATTCTACCTCGCCTTCTACAACACATTTTAATACACTTAAGTATATAGTTATCTATTGTTGTAGCTCTCCTGTAAATCCTGAGCGCAGACAAAGATGGATTATTTTTTTGGATTTAGAGAACCAGCATATCATAAAGTATGCTCAAATTTGTTCAGGTCTTTTTGATCAGAGCGATATTATAATCACCCAAATAACTGGTCCAAGGCAAATAAGACCAGATGCTGAGCCCCAATTCAATACTACAATTTTTACTGAGCGTTTATCTTACAGGTAAAAGAAAATTAAACGTATTTACAGTTGAATATGTTAATGTTATTAATATTACATTTATACTAATTTTCTTTTTAGTTTGGACTCCACCATTAGTGATACATCCCCAAGAAGATCTGTTAGGTAAGTAAATTGTAAGATATTTTTGTATTGTTAAAGACTTTTTTATAAACATATTTAATTTAAATATTTTAATTGCTACAAAAGCAATAAAATATTATATCGAGCATTTGGTATAATGTTAAAACCGGGTGGTGCGGTGAGGCATGCAATAATATGCAAGTATAACAAACCCATAATTTAAAACCTTTTTATGTTACATACCTAAACCACTCTGTATAGAAAAAGGTTTTTCTACAAAACTTAAATTAGGTTTTATAATTTTGTTGTAATGAATAGGTATATTAATTCTTTTATTTTTAGATCTCTAGATATTGATTTTGACAGCATGTTTAAAAATCCGCAATGTCGTAATCTATCTGAAGTCACTGGTGAACAAAATAAAGCTGCCCCCTCAAATGTGTAAGTATATGAATGTATGTTTTAAATAGGTATTTAAATAATCCAACAAGATGAAATGATGCCTTTGTCGTCCACTACAGAAACAACAGACACTGCTTCAGAAACGGAAATAAAAATGTTTGTACTTTTTATATGACATTTTTTTTTAAACCATATTTTGTTCTTTGCTTTATAGTTAGAGCATTTTTAATGAAAAATATAACATATTGGTAGGTAGGTAAGTTAGTAGGATTTTTATTACCTATTAAATTAATAACTTGTAGTAGTATTTCATTATATTTTTTTATTTACACCATAGGAAAGCCATGGTCCCCTTCTTCTGCTCTCTCAGAAGTTAAAGATTTAAACCCCCAAGGAACTTCATTTCTTTTTGGTTTTAAAAAAAGATTCATTGGAGATCTTGCCAGTAGCGATTTTTCAACTCCGGAAAAGGGAAGAAGAAAAGTACATACTCTACAAATGCCTGTAAGAATACTAAAAATGACAATAACATCAATGCAGCAATTAATTGATTACTTAAAGGAAAAATCCTTAATAAGTGAACCATCTGAATCAACTATAAAGGTATGGATCTATTTTCTGGATGATAAATACTTTTTTTATACCATAATCAATATTATTTTGTTTTAACTCCGCAAAAAATGTTTCTCTTATTACATACGCATAAAAAATTTAATTAATTATACCTAATCAATAAAATGCTAAAAATGTATGCTACATTTTTTCTGCGTGCCTAAAAGGGAACAAGGAACTTAATACATTGCGTAACAAATGGGAAACTTGGCTGGTATTAAAGTTTATTTTGTTGTTTTCCTACCATGCCCTTCCCTTAAGAATAAATCTAATATAAATTAAAAATACTTTTTATTTCTTAGAATCCCTAAGAAAAACCGCACGTCCCTGGCCAAGATAATAGGCGAAGGAGACCGGCAGATTAAGCGTTGCCATTTTTTAAAGCTATCTTTTCCCAACTTATTTAAAAATATGAAATTATGTATGATTGTAAACAAATTGTGTTTTATAAATGGGATGTTCTGTCTTATCTTTATTATATGTCTATGGCTAAACCCGTATCGCGAAAATTGCCTAATTCATTTTTATGCACGCCTCCGTAGAAATTAAGATGGTAGCTTAAACTGCTCGCGGCAATGATGAAAAATGTGTAAAATATTAATTCCAACATTTATTTTTCCTAAAAAGTTTTTGCCTACAACCACTAGAGAAGGAAATAAATCGATTTCAAAGGTTTTCCAAAATGGCGGAACCTTGCGAGGGGGATGGGGATACGCCATCAATTTTTGTAAGGTAAAATAACAATTTTACTATAGTAACGTAATAAAAAAGAGCGAGGCTAGACTCACTGTCTTACTTTTTTTATTACATGCGTTGACGCACTCCGATGTCCCCGCTGCTTTACTCGCCGGTCCACCATGTGCTTATCCTTAGTGGAGTGTCGAGCGAAGCTGCGCCTCACGCGTTAGTACATGTAATAAAATGAGTAAGATGAAGTCTCACTCTTTTTATTATATTAATAATAATAATAATAATAATAATAATAAGTTTATTTTAAATAATTACAATATAATAAACATGTTAATATGATATTCTTGAATAAACTTATTTATAAATTCCCCAGAATACGTGCTTGTTAGGGGCAAATCTTATTTATTTAAAAGTAGTTAAAATTATAAATATTTGTTGGGGAAACGATCATCCAAATGTATTAAAAATAATATAATTAAATGCAACAAATGTTTTTAGAATCAATACTACTGTTAAATATTTGATTTCAATATTAGTTTAATAAAGGAGCAACATGTATCAATGTTTGCTGAACGAATATAGTGTTATCGCCGGGATAGGCATAAAACTTGCAAATATCATCTTTTAAAATACATATAATATGTCCTAAATAATAAACGGCTAGTCGACGGTTATTCCAGGAAAAAGCAATGTTCCACGTTTAGATGTTAAAAGTATAACCCTTTGACGGCGTTTTGACGCTTTAGGAGGGTGACACGGCATGGTACAGTTTGTTTATTGCCGTTCGATTGGTTGGGAGAAAACATGGCGGTTGTGAGGCCTATCAGAATGCATTGTTGGTTAGTCGTCGTGACAGCGGGGGCGCAACCTTGCTGTCAGATGATATAGTTTTCCTTCTTCAAAACACTACACTTTGGGCTAAGATAAAGCAAAGTCGTATGTCAACAAACGCACGTGGTTTTCTCTCCGTCGGAGTGAAACAAATAGCATTGCCTAAAAAAAGGGCACCCAGCAAATGTATTAAACAAATATAGTGATTAGTTTGATTGTAAAATCAGTAGTGAATAGTTATGTTATAGTACGTTATTGTAAAATCATGTACTAAAGAAGTTTTGTGTGATTTGGAGAAATAAACGCCAAATGACCACAGTGAAAAGCTCGTTTAATCCCTTCACTCAGTAAATGAAAGAATCAGTGAAATTAACCTACAATCGAGGAACATAAAAGCCTCATGAACTGATGACGCAAGTTAAATAACAACACTTGGCTTGCTTAACAATATTTAAGAATATTTCTATAAAAAGTTGCAAGTATTTAATAAACGCTACTTTCTTGATGATAGATTATTATAACTTTATATTTTTTTAGAAAAATATTTTTTTTTAATATTTGTTGGTAAATAATCGTTTAAATAAAAGCATAAATATTTAAAAGTCTTCTGTCCTACGGACTTATTTATTTTAGGTTTTATGGATATTTCATTTTTATAACGTGTATTATGGTTATGGTCTTTAAATTGTATAATGCTTTTATTTTTAAAAATATACAGGGTGCCCAAGATAAGGAGGGCCTCTATGGGGATCTCGGTTATGGTAAGAGCTACAACTTTGATTAAATGGGGAAAAAGTTGCGCAATCAGAGGACTAATAATATGGCATAAAAAAAGTTTTAGTAATATTTGTAAGTTTTGAGATATTAAATAAAAACTGATATTTTGGATTTTTGATTTTATTTTTCTTTGGCGTTATTATTAAAGTTAGAGCAAAACTGACAAAACTCTCTCACAGCAACTTGTTATGAACTTAAAGATTACATCGCAATTTTTTTTATACGACGTTTCGTTTCCAAGCAAACACCATCAACTTCATTTTTTCTAATACGGCCCTGATTTCTTATTGTCAAATTTTGAGAGCATTTTTTATTCTTAATTCAATGATGTACCAGACAATGTTGTTTAATTACGTTTCGAGCCTTTTTAACCATCTTTATGAAATTTTCAGGGTCCGGACCTGGATCCTAGAGTGTTGCATATGCTTTTTCAGCTTTTTTAATTAAAAAAATGAAAATGATGGATGTAGAAGGTAACAACGTAATCTTTTTAGTTTCATTATGAATTTTAAAAAAAATAATAAAATTACATAATAGATTTTTAATTATTTATTTAACATTGTAAAATACTGATTCCGAACCCATAATAATTAAACTTTAATTAATTGAAATAAAACTAACATTAACTCATTAAAAATTAATTTTCCAAAAGGTGTTCAAAGTGATTTCCGTCGTTCTCCAAACATAAATAGGATCTTAAAACTGTATTATTTAGGACATTAGTTAACATTTGTGGCGTTATGCTGTGAAAGGCTGCAAGCACTAGTTGTCTAAGCTCTTCTTCTGTTTCAAAATTCTGCTTATAAACACAATTCTCGATATATCCCCATAGGAAAAAATCAAGCGGGGTTAAATCTGGGGAACGCGCCGGCCAGGGTGTTACAGAATAAGTGCTGATACTTTTTTCTGGAAATCTTGCTGAAATGTACTCTCTAACTACCCTTGAATTATGTGCAGGTGCACCATCCTGCTGGAACCAAGTGTCGCGTTGTTCTGCCAGAGGTAAATTATCCAGAGCCTCCTCTAAGTCATTTTGGAGTAAATTCAGGTAATGCTCAGATGTTAAATTATGTTGATAGAAAAAAGGTCCTATTATTCTTGTTCCCAAAATTCCAGCCCACATATTAAATCCGAAACGGTATTGGTGTCTTGATTCTTTGAATACACGTGGATTTTCCTTAGACCAGTAATGTACATTTTTTCTGTTAAAGATCCCGTTTCGATTTACCATGCTTTCATCAGACCAAATTATCTGGTAAGGAAAATTTATGTTTTCGTGGCATTTTCTGGTGTACCATTCGCAGAATGATCGACGTCTTTCTGCATTACCTGGCCTCAGTCCTTGACAAATTCTGTATTTATATGGGTGAAATTTTTGTTTGTTTAAAATAAATTGAGCAGTTGATTTCGCTACGCCTACATTTTCATCACTTTCTCTAGTTGATACTCCAGGGTTTTCAGTAACAGCTAATAATACGCTGAAAACCTTTTCCTGGTTACTATTTTTTTTTCGGGAGAGCATGGGTTTTTTAAATGCACCGTGTTCTTTAAGGTTAGTTACTAACTTACTGTAAGTCCGTTTAGCTGGTTGTCTCCTTTCCGGATATTTGTCCAAATACATCCACTCCGCTACATTACAA
Source organism: Polydrusus tereticollis (assembly GCA_963920685.1). Lineage (NCBI taxonomy): Eukaryota > Metazoa > Arthropoda > Insecta > Coleoptera > Curculionidae > Polydrusus > Polydrusus tereticollis. The sequence continues at coordinate 25,935,173 of OY987328.1, forward strand.
TTTTCTCCGCTTAAAATAAAACATGATAACATATCAAATTTTTCTTCATTTGAATAATAACCTGCTATATTTAGTTCAACTGAAGTAATGCCAAATTGTCTGACACCATACCTACTCATTTTTTTTTCCAATGCCTACTTCGCTAATTTGGGAAAAGAACAATACTTAGTTTGCAACAGCGTAGATTTGTGTTGTTTCAAAAAGAAAATAAACCCAGGAAGTTTTTATTTTTTTTTAAACAGCATCGTAAGGTTTAATTAAAAAAGCTGAAAAAGCATATGCAACACTCTAGGATCCAGGTCCGGACCCTGAAAATTTCATAAAGATGGTTAAAAAGGCTCGAAACGTAATTAAACAACATTGTCTGGTACATCATTGAATTAAGAATAAAAAATGCTCTCAAAATTTGACAATAAGAAATCAGGGCCGTATTAGAAAAAATGAAGTTGATGGTGTTTGCTTGGAAACGAAACGTCGTATAAAAAAAATTGCGATGTAATCATTAAGTTCATAACAAGTTGCTGTGAGAGAGTTTTGTCAGTTTTGCTCTAACTTTAATAATAACGCCAAAGAAAAATAAAATCAAAAATCCAAAATATCAGTTTTTATTTAATATCTCAAAACTTACAAATATTACTAAAACTTTTTTTATGCCATATTATTAGTCCTCTGATTGCGCAACTTTTTCCCCATTTAATCAAAGTTGTAGCTCTTACCATAACCGAGATCCCCATAGAGGCCCTCCTTATCTTGGGCACCCTGTATATTAAAATATTATATATAATATAAATTTGTCTAACGTTCATCTTTTTTGTTTCTGAATATAATTCTTTTGAAGGATTAGGTCGTATTAAATATAATTTTTAAAAATCTTTTTTGTAATACTTCTAATTTTTTAACCAAAGTTCCGTTTATTCCTCCCCAACCTAAAATTTCGTAATTTAAATGAGTTTTGACTAATGCATAATATAATATTTCTAGATGTGTTATATCCAGAAATTTTTTAATGCTTTTAAAAATTGGTAATAAACTTCTTAATTTTTTAATCAAATATTCTACTTAAAAATTCCAATTTAATTTACTGTCAAAAATTATTCCTAAATATTTTATATGATTAACTTTTAAAATTTGAATGTCATCGCTTATATTGATGCTATTTATATTTTGTGGTACATTATTTAGGTTAGTTCAGGTTAGTTTAAAGTAAATGGAAGATAATTTGTTTTATTAAAGATAATTGTTAATAAATTAGTATCAAACCAATTTTTTATAATTTTAAAATCTATTTTAATTTTCTTATTTAAATTGTCCCACTTTGCATCGCTATAAAAAATAGCAGTATCATCTGCAAAACTATAAATTTTCCCATCGCAATTTATACTAAATAAATCATTAATATAAATATTAAAAAATAATGGTCCTAAAATGGTCTATTGAGGAACACCATATTAAAACAGCTTTTGGGATACTGATATGAAACTTGATTTGGGAGGTGTTAAGGGTGATCGATCAGAATATATTCATATTTTTCCATTTCAGAAAAATGAACACAATGCAAGTTATATTATCTAGATTGATGATAACACGTAACCAATATGGCGTCACATAAGTCCAGCCTCTTTCAGATCATAATATTGATAGTTCTTACCTTCTTCCTCTACTGTACCAGCTGGTGGGGTCGGAGGCCTGCTAGTACTTTCAATAAATGAACCATTCGGAACCATATTCGGACCCATTTCAGCCAGCAGTTGTGCCCGCTTTTCCTCAAGGATCTTTTTAGCAAACTTCAGCGGCTCCCTGAAAGAATATTGCGTTTAACTCTTTTTAGTTGAAGTTAGCAGTTAGTTTCCGCATCTAATTTTTGTAAAAGTACCAACTTTTCACCCCCAAACGGTTTACGGGCGAATTTTAACGTTCCTTGCAAATCATATTTCTGGAACTTGGATATTTTTTTTTTTTTTTTTTTTTAATAATAATTTATTATTGACCTCAAAACAGTTTACAATAAAACTAATAAAATATAATTTCCATACATACATCATACACTATCGGAAAAAAAAAAGCAACATTTCCGAAAAATGAAAAAATCTGGAATTTATAATATTAAATGCATGATATCGTATTTAAATACATTGTGTTTTAAAATATCAAAGTAGGCTGCTGTTGTCCACGGCAATAGCTTTTTCCAATATCAAAACAAATGAACTAATATTGACGTTAACTTTCAAATACAGAATTGTATTGAAAAGAATGCGTCAAAAATAAAGCAAACATTTTAATATTTTCCTAAAAAAGAAAGGCTTTATAAAAGTAAAGGGTAAAATAATTTTGCAGAGTTTATTTTATGTTTAATTAATATTTCTGTTCTGGATTAATCATGACAAAAGAAATTCCAATTTCGAAAAAATTAAAGCAGAGAATAGTGACTGCATACTTGTAAGGTACACAACAAGCCAAAATTTCAGGACGGTTTGTTTCACCCAGATACAGCGTATGCAAAATAATTTCATGTTATAATGAAAGGTGACGTTTAGAGAATCTACCCAAATCGCGAAGGCCGAGAAAAACAACAATTTGGATCGACAGACGCATTAAAAGAATTTCTCAAAACTAAGCTGTCTGCACCTGAAATTATTGCTGAAATTCCAGAAATTATGGTAACTCCATGGACAGTTCACAGAAGGTTGGTAGACGCTAAGTTGTTTAGTAGATGCCCGGCTAAAAGCGGATAATTTCGGCAATAAATAGAGTCGCTAGGCTTGAATTTGCACGTCGACATTTAAATTGGACAGTAGACGAGTAGAAAAAAGTTCTATTTAGCGATGAAACGCGTTATACAATTTTCAATTCTGATTAAACAAAGCCTGAGACGGACAATCAACGTATAATCCCAAATACGTTACACCCATAGTTAAACATGGTAAAGGCAGTGTTCTTCTCTGGGGTTGTTTCTCATAGAATGGGGTGGGCCCTTTAAACTTCATTAATGACACCATGGATCGATTTGACTATAGGGATATAATGCAAAATGTAATGCTTATGGAAAGTAGGACATTCCGTTGCGTCTTATTTTTCAATAGGATAACGATCCAAAACACTCTTCAGGAGTTGTTCAAGAGTGGTTTCAGGAAAATAACGTTCGGGTTTGCAGTGGCCGGCACAATCCCCAGACTTCAACCCCTTTGAAAATCTATAAGAAGAAGTGGAACGTAAACATAAATAACGTAAATAAACAATCGTTGATAAATAAAATTAATGAAGTTTGGACAAAAGCTTCCCGAAAATAATGTTCAAAGGTTGATTGCCTCAATGTCGCGACGTTGTCGGCAAGTAATACATGATAATAGATATTCTATTAACTATTAACATAATACATCTAGCTACTAGGGATGCACGATGTTTTTTTTTGCGATACATCGAAAACATTGGGTCAAAACATCGATGTTTTTACTCCGATGAATTTTGACTCGATGTTTTATGACATCGATGGTAGGCTAGATCGATGTACAGTTGATGCAAAACAAAAACGGATGCACCTCATCAATCAGCTGATAAAGCCGTAAGAAAACACGAGGAAATTAAATTTGAGCAAAAAGTATTAAAACTTGCGCGATATTGAATTACCTACAAACTTAAAGTATTCTGGTTTGATACGAACCCACTTATAGCAAATATTTTGTTTATTTAAGCTTGTAGAAATTAATATAATTTGAATTTTGTTGGCCGATAGTTGGCAACACAACTGTAAACGGTGAGGTGGCGCTAGCTCGTTCGTTGGTTTGGTTTGACGTTTCATGCAAAACTAACTTTAATTGTTCGTCGTTCCGTGCGTCTATTTTTTTAACGAACACTCCAGATCTTTTCATAAGTAGCATTAAAAAACTGTTATATTAAGAAAAACAAAAGTGCACATACACATCTCTGTCGATTACGTTGTTTACTATTTGTGAAAAATGCCGAAGCATTTAAATAGTCGGTGCAAAGAGCTAATACCTTCTCCAAGAAGCTATTTTCAGGAATAACTTACCAACAATGGCCTATTGTTACCCCTAACATCAGTACAGAGAAGTAAATTTAACCCATTAATCCCCAACGTAGGATAAACGAAACATTTTGAAAATTAATACGTCGATATCATCAGAAAGTTAATTTTTTTGCAAATTTATGAACTATGCGGAAATTGGGAATTTAATTTACCAGATTTTCGTCGATCTAATTGTCTGACACAGAATACAATTGGATTTTCCAAATTACCAATTCATATTGACCCAACCTTTAATAAAAGGGACAGAACATAATATTTAAAAAAGCTTTTATATTTTCTGCATACCTGACTTTTATTATTGTTGCGTTTACGCAGCATCGGGATTTCCAGTAATTCGGCGCAGCGCCAATGTGTCGCGCCATCACCGACACCGAGTAGCGCCGCCTCCTTCCAACACACGAGTACGGATACGTATTAGGGTAGTCACTTTTATGTTATAATTCAGAGTGAATGGTGCTAATAAAGATCACTTATAGTTACAACAGATCGGTGTTGATTAGTGAAGTGAAGGTTTGGATAATATTGAGCCGAAGTAAGCAAACTACACAATTTATGTATAAATAGTGCATTTTTTTATTTAATCGGCAAATTTATTTCTAAAATTAGTTCCTTTGTTATAGTAATGTCTTGGAAAAACAAAAGACCTCTGTCAACCGTTGAGCTATATTCGAGGAGGATGAAGGTTTATTGCAGGCTGATACCGTTGATGCCGCATACATTCCGCCGCATGTAGAAGAACTTACAGACGAAGAAGAGATTGACGACGATATATGTGAGAACCAACGAGATTTACCAGATGTTGCTGGGACCTACGAAATACATGTCAGTTTACCGGATACTTCCAAAACTTAGATGATAATTCCTTACCACCAAGTTCCAAAAAAGCTAAGGTATCTAAAAAAACAATAAAAAATAAGACAAAGAAAACTCTTCCCAAATGGAGAAAAGAGAACCCAATTTATACAGCAGAACCAGAGAATGAAGAGAAAAATAATTTGGAACGAATTGAAAATGAAATTGGCGGTAAAACGCCTTTCGAAGTTTTTTCATTGTACTTCAGTGACGACGTTTGGAAAAAAATAATTTCTTATTCAAAAAAAGATGCTGCTGATAATAATCGCCATTCATTTGAACTTGACAGAACTAGCCTAAAGCGATTTTTCGGCATACTGATTCTTTCGGGATATCGTACGTTACCAGCTACAAACTTCTATTGGTCGAAAGATGAGGACAAAGAAATAATGTTTGTTAAAAAATGTATGAGTAGGGATAGATTCGATTCTATAAAGCAAAACATACATTTATCAGATCACGATCAACTTGATAAAAACGACAGATTTTCAAAACTAAGACCTCTTTTTGATTTGATAAATGAAAAGAACATGCAGTTTGGAGTATTCTCTCATAATCTGTCTATCGATGAGGAAATGGTTCCATATTTTGGACGACATATTTGCAAGATGTACATCAAGGGAAAACCAATTAGGTTTGGCTTCAAACTCTGGTGTAGTTCCAATGGTTACTTGTACAAATTCATACCTTATGGTGGAAAAACAAGCACTTATGAAAATGAATTAGGACTGGGAGAAAATCTTGTACTGGAACTATTCTCAGTGGTTCAGCAACCATCTGTTCATCGCGTATTTTTTGACAACTTCTTCTCTTCTTACAAGTTATTTACTTTGCTGAAAGAAAAAGGGTTTTACGCGACTGGGACAATTCGGGAAAACCGTACATGTAATAACAAAATGGAAACTGTGAAAAATATAAAGAAAGAAGATCGCGGTACTTGATTTTTCTTGACAATAAACAAAAAATTTTGTTAGTTAGATGAAATGACAACTCTGTGGTGACAGTTGCAACCAACAACTGCGCCATTGAACTCATAATAGGCGCAAAAAGGTACAACAGGAATCTAAGAACAGTAAGTACAACAGGAATCTAAGAATTCATGGACAAAGCGATTTTATTGTAACATATAATAATTTGGTAATTATAATCATAATTATTATCCTGGGCATGACAATACATAAAAATATTTTTTTTTTATGGAAGTAGTCCATCTCACACAGTGGAGTGATATTTTATTTATGGAATAAAACACAAAGTCTGCTCCACTAATTTAATAAAATAAAATTATATTACATGCTCATACATGTCATTTTGGTATGACTTCACCATGATGGTCGTACCATATTTTGGTTTTGATTTTAATTTCCCAGTAAAATTTGGCTTTTACAATAAGTTCAAAATAAAATAAAAATAAATTTAATCTTCATATTAATTAAATAAAACCCTTTATTAGTTATAATGTATTATTAAATTAATTCACGTTACATATGAATTCTTATAAAAATTAAAAATTTTTTCTGCAACATAAGTTTTAATAATTTAACAATGTCATTGGTCTCTTCATAATATACTTACATCTTAATAGTAACACACTGAGGATGAAGGTTTATACCTTCGAAACATGTATGGGCATATAATATAATTTTATTTTATTAAATTAGTGGAGCAGACTTTGTGTTTTATTCCATAAATATAAAAATATGCCTACCTGATCGAAAAAATGTATTTCTAAAACACTACAACCTGATAGGGGCAAAAAATGTATTTCTAAAACACTACAACCTGATAGGGGCAAACAATTAATATAATAAGAATACTTGACAATTGTAAATACATAAAAATGCAAATACAAATACAAAAAACAAAGTCAAAAGTGTAAAACAGCATACAAATTAAATAAATGAATAAAATTGAAAAAATTAAAATACGAAAACAAATTTTTTTTTTTTTTTTTTTTTTTTTATGATAAGGCACAGCACTACAGGATAAATCCTTTATGGCGCTCTAGGAGCGGTGCGTGTGCGCAGGAAACAAATACGTAACTCAGATAGGTATTAGATTAAAAAAAACATTTTTAAAAGTCTTCATTGTAAAATTCGTCCAAGCTGTAATATGCCTTCCGGAGTAAAACACTCTTCACCCTCCTGCGGAACTGGAGATACAGGGTCGTTGGTATGTACGGAAACGGTCGATTATTTCTTAAAGTAAAATAGACAGTAAAAAATATTTTAGATAAAAGTTTTAGGGTTTTTTAAGGTGTATTAGAATTTAACAAAAATAAGTATACAGGTTGAGTCAGAAAACCGTAGAGGAACAAAGTTACTTTTTTTTAAATGGAACACCCTATATCTTAGAATATTTTTGGATTTTACATAAAATAATAACTTTTTGAAATTTGAATTTTGAAAAATAAAATTTTTGAACTTTGACAGCTTCTAGTTTTCTAACGGTACGTCTTTAGTAGAGACGGTCTGGCTTTCGAAACAGCAATGTTTTTTTGGAATTTTTTTTTTAATCTTATTAAATCGGATTCCCTCTACCACCTGGTGACATGTTTAAACCTACCGAAGACGTTTTTTTTTTTTGGGGGGGGGGGGGGGGGGGAAATTGGCATGTGAATTTTTTTTTTAGGCTTAGAAATTGGTTTCTTGTCTATAACTCGGTGAGTTCGATTCTGATTACAAAAATGTTAGGTCGTAAAATGGAGGGCTCGCAAATGCGCATAAATTGAATTTTGTTTCATCGAAATCGGTCAAGCGGTTCTCGAGATATCGCGACTTAAAGGTACAAAAAACCCGTATGCTAAATTTCGCCGCGCGCCGTGTGCTGAGAGCCGTGTTCGGGTTTTTTAGCAGGGAAGAAATTCAGTTAGAAACTCTATTTTTTTTTTCAACGATAGATATTAATGATCTGAATAATGTGTCCAAATTTCGAGTCGATTGGTTAATTAGGGGGGGAGGGGGAGGAAATACCGTAAATAAAATTCAAACTGCTCTAACTTCCGCAATTTTGGTCGAAAACCGCGTACCCCACGGGAGATGACGCATTAGAGTGCCTGCCTTGATTTGATAAAAATAAAAGTCGGTTTTTTGGCCAGATTTTGTTTATTATTTGCAAATTTGACAAATTTGCCAAATCAAGGCAGGCATCCTAATGCGTCATCTCCCGTGGGGACGACGCGAGACCAAAGAACAGAAAGAAGAATGTTTATTGGAAATGTTGACATTAAATTGACAAAGGTTTTAGAAAAACGTATGCAAAGAAAAGTCAAAGCAATTGAAAAATGTAGGAAAAGTGAATGTTCTAGAAACAACTTCCTCCCCACTGGAAGAAAGTGTATTTCTGGGTGAAAGTTCTACAACAAGCGAGTTTAAACTTCAATTAGATAGTCCATCAACTTCAAAAGCAAGAACAGACCTTCGAGGGGTGGATTTCAGAAATTTAGCAGAGGCGTACGATCGAACGGGAGTTTCGGATAGATGTGCTTCTTTTTTAGCGAATGCTGTTCTGCAAGATCTTGGCGTTGTCAGTAGAAACGACCCTTCAAAATTATTAAACCGTATTAAATTGCGGAGAGAACGAAAGAGACGAAGAACGGAACTAAAAAAGGAATCAACAGGAAATTTGAAAATTACAGGGATCTATTTTGACGGTAGAAAGGACAGAACACTACTGACGGAGAAAAAAAGAAGCACTTATCATAAGAGATACGTTTTGGAGGAACATATTGTTCTTATTGCAGAACCTGGGTCTGTTTATCTCGGACATGTAACTCCGACTTCAGGAAATGCTAAAGACATCAAATCAAGTATTTTCGATTTTCTAAGCAGTAACTTGGGACCTGTTGAAGAACTTGCTGCTGTTGGCTGTGACGGAACTATTGTAACTATGTAACTATGTAATACAGGTTTCAAGAATGGAGTTGTTAAGCAATTAGAAGTAGCAATTTTGACAAAATGGATGGTAAAACTAACGACCCAAGAGGATTCTCAGGAACGATTGGAAAGCTTCTTTCAACATGTCAGAACCTTCCAATAGTTAAATTCGAAAAAATTGATGGGGAACTACCAGAATTCGACCTAAATGACACCAGTACCGATCAAGTTTATTTGTATCAAATGTGTTCGGCAATATCAAATCGTGATCCTGAAAAATGTCACACTCAAGATGGCTGACAACGGCAAATAGGATTTTAAGACTTTATGTAGCTTCAGAAAAACCTTCGAACGAATTGAAAACAACCGAATTTATATTAAAAGTTTATGCTCCTGTTTGGTTCGATATTAAAATCAGATCATCGTGTACTGAAGGCTCCAGACATTTGTTCTCTCTTATAACAAGATCAAGAAATATGCCAAGTACAGTTAAAGATGTGATTGATCCGGTCATACAGAGGTATGCATTTTTCGCTCATCCAGAAAATATTCTATTGACAATGCTTAGAGATGTTCGAAAGCCTATTAGAGAACTTGCGCTAAGAAGAATTCTGAAATGTAGAGTAATGAGTCTTCAGAATAGCAAAATCAGAGAGTTCAAAGTCCCAAAACTGAATTTTGACGCTCAAGACTACACTGAATTGATAAACTGGCAGTCAGTTAGCGTAACTGAACCACCACTCACAAGAACAATTTCAGTTTCAATTTGTGTACCTTCCCATGACATAACAATGCCTACGTTTTAAATAGATGTCCTAGATAATTAATTACGAACTATTAAACATCTTATTTATTATTGAATAACTGAATCATCATAATAATGAGGTTTGTTATATTGTTAGTAAATATGTTACTTGATTATTATGAAATTAAATAGTTTAAAGAACTTAAACTATTACAACTGCATTGCAAGAGATGATTCTAACAGTTCCTGACGACATCGAAATTTTGAAATACCCTTGTCACACACAATCTGTTGAAAGATGTATTAGGACAGTCACTGAAGCCTCTGTTTTAGTAAGCGGAACAGAATCAAGAGATGGCTTGATTCGAACTCGGATTGCCTCCAGAAAAAAAATTCCGAAAACTGAGACAAAACAGCAATTTTTAAAGGCTTTAGATCAATAAATTGATAATTTTCATTAATAAGACGAAGGTCGGGAGGGAGGCGGGGAAGAACTCGACATGCAGCCACCTCCACGTGGTGAGTTCTGGGTTATTTCATTCAATTTTTATTGAGTGAAATAAGCAAAGAGCTGCATATTTCAGTAGTACGCTTTGTGGAAAATTCGAAGCGAACTAGGCACCTGAAGATGGCGCTTGTCAGAGCCGAAACTTTTCATGAATGATCAACAATAGTAGTGACAACTTTCTAGCATCCAGGGTAATTGAGATCTCACACTTTATTTTTTTCCTTATATAGATCGACCCACCCTACTGTATATGGCAATTGTCTACACTCAATACTCAAGTTATTGTAGATCTTGAGACTTTCATAGATTATTGACCGTTTAATCAAAGTGAGCCTAGGTATAGGAAGGCGTATATTTTGGTTTTGTCGCGTGTTATATTTGTGTGATTTTGATGCGTTTTCAAGTTGATGAAAGTATTTTTTGTGAAGCAGAGAAACTGTTTCTAAGATAAATAAACATGTTAATGGTAAAATGCCATGTCTGACAAATAATGGTCTACAGTGGTCTCCACCTCTCATCCTGCAAGTCTTACGTAGCAACCACTGTAAAGAAAATGGATGAACCAGTTATCGAAGATGATATTTAAGACGCAGATATGGCGGGACCAAGTAACCAAGGAAACTTCCCTTCAAGACCAAAGCCAAATTATGGACGACCATCTAGAAGCGCATTACCCATTGAAATTTGGTTCGATAATGTCGGTCACGTGATAGTAGAGGAGGAAAATAAAGCAAGAATATGTAGACATCGAATTGCGAAAATCCCAACGTTGCGTATGCGCAACATTTTGTTGTAAAAAAAATTGAAAACTTAAAATTGTTTTAACTTGATAACCACTTATTTCAAAATATGTTTACTAATAAAATGCAGTGAAAACATCAAAATATTTTCTTTTCTGACCCTGGGAACTAATGGGTTAAAGAATATGTTAAGGTCTAGATATTTTATTTCTACTTTACTAATTTTTAGAGTGTAGCAGCTGCCCTAAATTTGAATATCTCCACTGTAAGCGCAATTTCAACAGCCCCACGTCTAAGAACCGTACAGAGGATTGCTATTTTTCCCATTGCAACATTAAAGGTCGTAACAGGAGAACTTTAAAACACATTGGGTTTCAAAAAATTCATGGTTCTGATATTCCTATACCTGTGGCACCAAAGCTGTTTCAAAGTGCTTAGTGTTGATAAAGATGCCAAACCCTTAGCTATTACAGAGATGTGCTTCAACCTTTATCATTAAATACATTTCCTTAAGAAGAGCTCACTGATTTAGAGATATGGACTTCGTAAGGATCTATTCGAAATACTGTGATATAGATTAAAAGATAAACACCTGCTTGCCCCAGGAACTAGATTGTATTGGAATCGCAATCGCGAGAGTGAATTTGTCGAATATTTTGAACAGCATGGATTACTTTGTATATTGTAAAGAATGTCGTTGACCGAGTTATTTCACTTTGTGCTCCCAAATATAGACCTGCTGATTGGAAACTTTTCATTAACTCATCAAAATGAAGGTATAAGGCTGTTCTTTTACATTACAAAAATTATATTCGAAAACGGCTAATTTTATGGAAACAAAATATGTAGAGTACATTTTTTAACGGAAATGATCAGAGTATTAAAAAAAATCAGTTTTCAGCTCTGTAAAATGACACCTGTCAAAACTTTGGCCCAACGAGTATGGTGACAAGTCGGTTCCTGACTTCCCTAACGATGCAAAACATCTAGTGAGTATGGTTATATGAGTCTTCATGGCCAATATAACACATTTAACAGTTAAGGAAAATAAATGATTAGAATCACCTTAAAACAAACGTTCTAATTCAAAGAGAGTTGTGAATGTGTGAAAATTGAATATAAGTTCTATCCGTGACACTATTTATGGAATGTACGAAACAAGTAAGTTGTATTATTTATGTTTGATAGTTGTCTTAACTCTTTAAAAAGCCTCTTGAAAAAAATAGGCTTCGGATGGTAAAAAGATGAACTGAGGCAAGGGCTTATGGAACTTTCACATGTAGCTTTCAAACGACTGGTATTTTTGAAAAAATATATTAAAGAAAAATAAGCATTCTTGTCCCAATTCGTTTTCTTGGATGAAACATAAAGTTTATGGTAAAAGGTATTATGGAGTGAACAAATATATAAACTATGGGAAATTCTTGTATATTTATCTTCTTTTTATGAAGAAAAAACTGTGTAATTTCCTCACTCGGATATTTTGGTTACAAGCTGGCAACATTGTCGATAACTGACGTCACTCGAAGAGTATCACGTGCATCGGGTTTTGTTTTGCATGAACTATGTATATAGAAATATCGATGTTTTTGAAAATACGTCGACTTTTTAAAAAAATTATAAACTAATCAAATTAGATTTTTATTTTAAAAGACAGAAGCTGGTGTCACAAGCTATATTTCTTCTATTTTTGATGGCCACTTTATTAAACACCTAAGAATACTCATGGCGGTGTCCAGTCTTTTATGTATATGATTGTTATTGATGTTGTACGTTGTTATGAACACTAACATTTAACAAGCGCAAACTTACTAATTAAAAGTGGCATATTTTAAAAATAGTTTACATTATACAGGGCGGCTCAAAAAAGTGTAACGAACTAAACTTGTATTTTTTAAAGTGGAACACACTGTATATAATTGGCCCAAAAGATGGGCATATAGCAATTTTAATATATGGTTATGTGGGGATATTTTTAGTCGTTTAAGAAATAATTACGATTTTATCTTAAAGGCGAAACATGTTACCTACTATTTTTTAAATATTAAATTAATTGACACCGGGACTTTGTGTTGGTTCTTTTGCTTAAATATTATATTCAGGTCTCTTAGAGAAATATGGACACTTTTTTTAATTCAGAGTTCACCGTATTTCAGTTTTCTCGACATTTACTTTAAAAGCCTCCATTCTTACTATTTCTTATTTACTTACTTAATTTTATTTGTATTCATAATCAAGTTGCCATGATTGGGTCATTGTCATTACCGCACATGCATCAACTTTTGGCAATATTTATATTTCGGTTGTGCAACTAATAAAAAAATGTCCACTTGCTGCACACTGAGCACACCATACTGTAATTTAATTTAATTTATGCCTTCCCCATATTACCTACTATTACTAAGGGTAATGAATTAATTAAGTTAACACCGTCACAATTGAGAAAAAGCCGATTCCTGTTATAATGTTGTATAGTTATGCGAAGAATTGAAACGCAAGGAAAAGGTACGATGTATATACTAGCACCTTGAATTGAAATAAGAAGCAGAATTCGTACTGATGGCTGTCACGGAATTTGTGGGCGGGATTTTAAGTCTAGCGAATTTGATTGGTCACTGCAAAAATTTTTTAATTAACTGACAGTGCGGTCCCTGGTGTTTTCTTCTTTAGCTTGACTCAGGTTTGTTTTTTGTTTAGTTCAGACTTTTCTCGGCTGACGTGTTTTGCTTTTAACTTTGTTGTTGCTATTATTATTGGAAGTGTGTTCATGTTGTATAAAGGAGATACCGCCTATAAGCCGAGTTATTTATTTCAATTGATATATTATGTTTTTGAATCAATAACGCTCTTTCACTCTTAAAAAAATATTTGCCGGAATGTCCACAACCTCTGTCTCATACATACCTGTCGTAAAACTCTTCATCCGTCTCACTCTCCGTCGTCTCCAAATCGGACTCCCGAATCGGCGTTTCAACCACAACAAGCGGCTGGTTAGACGTAACCACGTCCACCTTGGCAGCGTCCACCTTAGCAGCTCGCGTTCTTTGTTTCTTCGACGCTTTACTTTTCTCTTTTCGTTTTAACCGTCTCTGTTGTTGTTTCTTACGTCCCTCCTCCGTCGAACTATCTGAATTCGAACTGTCTGAACTGGAACTCGAACTGCCCGAGCTACTGTCCGAACAGGAACAATCCGATCCGCAGGCGCAACTCGAGTCGCTACCACTGCTCGATGAACTCGACGAGCTCGATCTTTTTCTAGGCGAATTCTTTTTATTGGATTCTTGAGCGGGACTTTCTTGTGGAGGCGGCACCGCTGTCACTGGTTCTTGTTTATTTTTATCGGCGTGGAAGCAGTAGTCGTGATCGATGCTTTCGGTCGACTCTAAAGAAGGCTGAAAAATAAATTTGTCAGGAATTCTGAAATTATTTCTTTGTCGCCATTGTTATTGTCAAATGAACGTAATTAAAATATATCGATTGTCATATACTTCACATCTACCTGCCGTGATTTGTACTTAACATTATTTTTGTTTTTACTTTGGGACGTAAATTCTGCCCTTCATGGTACCGAGAATTTAATTATCGCAGACACTATTTCAAGATGAAAATTTGAAATTCTAGTATCATATTAAAATTTATGTGCTCAATCCAATTTTGAAGTCAAAATAGTTAAAATTTAGTCAGGGGAGTAACATTCGAGGGCATAGAGGAAATAAATTAGTCACAACTTTTTTGTGCATAGATTCTTTTTAACTGAATCAATAATCAGTGGTATTTTTTTAATATAAAAACATAACCTGAACAGAGATAAAAAGCAAATATTGGTTTTCTAAATCTAATAGAAAGTTTTGAAACAAAAAATATTTATGCAATGGGGGTCATTTGGTCAAACCTTAAATTACACTCAACCTAATTTTAATGAAGCATTTATATGGTATGGTCAGCTCTGAAAATTTGAAGTCAATCCGATAACTAGTTTTCGAAATATACGAGATCAAAATTCAATAAAATGCTCGCGAGTCGGTGACGTCATTACCTCCCACAATTTATCCGCTTTAAACTTGTGCATATAAAAAAGAGATGCGCTTACTGTTTCTTCGTTTAGTTAAAGCAGAAGCTTATTATTACTACTTTTAATTGTATATTTTATGACAAGTAGGAAATGCCATTCCATGCGAGTTCTAGACCATACTTTCTCTAACTTTATTTTAGAAAAAATAAATTATTAATAATTATTTTTTTCCCTCCTGTCGATGTAAACTCTATTACCCAGCAACGGAGAAAGAGTGATGTAAATTGCCACCTGTCTTCTTAGTCGTAAACAGCAAGTAACAGCGGCAGCGAGCGCGACCCGACTTGCTATAGGAGATAGTGACGTCACAGAGCGGTTTCCTCGAGTCCATGTTCGTAAATTATTTTGACTATTTTGGTTTTAGAGGCGTCAGCAAACTAAATTTTTTTGCAGTTCGCACTAAAATTACAAAATCTTTCAGAAAATGTAATAAAAAAATGCTAAATGATCCTATTGGCAATTTGGGAATTTATGACGATATATGAAGCAACATGGGGGGGGACTAAATCCAAATATAATCCACTGATCATACACTACTATCGTATTATAAGACTTGTTCCAACCACCAGTCGGGGACTAGTTTTAATTAGAAGTAGTCTACCAGATAAATATTGCATGTATACCCCAGGATGCACAAAACATGAAGTCAGGATATCTGCTAGTCATCATAAAATTCTGAAACAAATACAGATAGAGGCCATGACCAACCTGGTGGGCACTATGAGAGTGGTACGAGACTTCCAATGCACCTTTGAAGAGGTTATACAGGACCGCAAAAGCGTAAAGAAAGGTGGCTACAGTTTAAACAATTTAACAATACACATATACAGTGATGGGCTAAAATATGGAACAAATTCATTTAAAAATCAGGTATTAATTTTTTGAAAAAACGCTCGGACACGTCGATTATAATTTTTTCTTCCGAATTTTTTGCCTAAAAAATAAATTATACAGGGTGTGTCAAAAAGTAGATGCAGCCAAAACTTTTTGTATTTTAAATAAATCCCTATTTTTTTCAGTCGAATTTTGAATTCTACGTCAAATTCTGCGCATAATTCATGTAGCATACCCATATCCTTATCTCTAACGGTTTTAGAGAAAAATTACATCATAAAACGAAATTTTTCTTTAAAAAAAGTTACATGTACCTACCTAAAGGTAAACAGGTAAATTTAAATGAATTGTCACTACGATAGCAAGTCATGTGCTCGGTCATGTGTCAATCAAAAATAATTTTAGGTATAATTTTGAAAAACGGTGATCATGGTGCATTTAAGTGAATCGAAATTTTAATTTTAATTGGATGTGGAGACAAAACAAGAAATCAAGAAGTAGTTTGTAACTTGTTTAGCGCTAAGTATCCAGAACGACCGATTACAAGATCTACAGCGAGTAAAATTGAGAAGAAATTCAGGGAAACAGGGAATGTAAAGGATCGTCTACGGCCAGGTCGTCCAAAAACTGTGTGAAAACACAAAATTGAACATTTTGTTAGAAGTTGAAGATAATCCCCATAGTGCATCCACTGAAGTAACCCCTAATAATGATGTCAAAGTCAAAATCCTCTTTATTCAAAAAATTATCCAAAAGAAAGAAATACACTTTTCCTAGACAATTGAGTGATATAGCGTCGATGATATAGTATGTTGCTAACCTATTCATATGCTAATAAAATTTATAAAAAACATTTACGCAGTACTCTTAATAAATGAACACTAAAACAAACACTAAAGTTCACGTTTTCTACCAACAATAATAGTACAGAAACAAAATTTTCAAGACCTAAAACCTATGCTGTATAAACTCCTCGACCGTATACGGTTCTATATCTAAAATTAATTTAAAAATTTCTTTCTTGTAGATTTTAAAATCATTTTCCACTCTTATATGGTTGGGCAACCCGTTAAAAAATTGAATACAAGAGTAGGTTGGACCCTTTCTGTTGCAGTAAGTCTATGTATTGGTATGTTATATTGGGTAGACCTGGTGTTAAATGGGTGCCGCATCTCATACTGAACAAAGCTTTCCCTATTTTTGAAAATGTAGATCAAACATTGATACACATACAGACATTCATACACATTCATGTGAGCCGACGATCTGTTTCGCGGGTATCGAAACAAGAAAAGTACTATCCGTACAAAATTAGGTTGCTGCACGAGCTAAACAAAAATGATCCCAACCGCCGACTACAGTTTTGTGAAACTATGATGGAAATTTGCAACTTAAATATATTTTTCCATCGCAACATACTTTTTAGCGATGAAGCCACGTTTTGTTTGAATGGTTCGGTAAACAGACAAAATTTTCGGTATTGGAGTACAAATAATTCCCGTTGGATGAGAGAACAGCACACGCAAAACCCACAAAAAGTAAATGTTTGGGCAGGGATATTAAATGATAGAATTATTGGACCTTTTCTCTTCGATGGAAATCTTACAGGATACCGGTATTTACAATTTCTTCAAAATGAATTAATTCCCCCACACTAGCAGCGGATTTTCCAAATCCGAATCAGCCTAATCTACCAGAAGCGTCTATTTGGTTTCAGCAGGATGGTGCTCCACCTTATTTTGCTCGACAAGTACGAGAGTATTTGAATACTGTATTTCCTGAACGATGGATAGGTAGAAGAGTACCCATAGAATGGCCTGCAAGATCTCCCGATCTTAAACCAATGGATTTCTTTCTTTGGGGTTATTAGAAATCAAAAGTGTATAAGAATAAACCACAAAATTTGGAAGACTGAAAATTTAAAATTAGATATGAAATTAGGCAAATTAATGAAAATACTGTTTTAGAAGGGGTTTTAAGTAGATTGGCATATTGTCAAGAAGTTAATGGTTGGCATTTTCAACACTTAATAAAATAATTTTCGTTTTATGATGTAATTTTTCTCTAAAACCGTTAGAGATAAGGAAAGGGTATGCTACATGAATTATGCGCAGAATTTGACGTAGAATTCAAAATTCGACTGAAAAAAAATAGGGTTCTATTTAAAATACAAAAAATGTTTGCTACATCTACTTTTTGACACACCCTGTATATTTTCTTTTTGAGGCAAAAAATTCGGAAGAAAAAATTATAATCGACGTGTTGGAGCGTTTTTTCAAAAAATTAATACCTGATTTTTAAATGAATTTGTTCCATATTTTAGCCCATCACTGTATGTGTTATTGCCCGCTCCCTACCTCTTAATTGAAATTTTTTAGAATATTCTGAAAGTAGAATACAAATATTTTTGATATTATATTATCTAAACTAGGAAAATTAAGAAGAAACCCAGTTATTTTCAAGCAGCCCAATTTAGAATTCTTTTCCCCCAAAGTTGTGCGATAACGGTTCTGAGATACAGCCAGTGTCCTTCCTTAGGGTGGGTATTATAAAACTTAATTGACAGATAAACGAAGGTTAACTTGTGGAATGACGTCACAGGTTGGTAACTGATGTACAGAACTTACAGATTTTGGTCAGTTTTGACTTTTGTTGACATAACGACCATAACGTATGATTTCATTTTTGTGTTTGAATCGAATTCGTTGTGTTTGCGTTTCTAAATCAGATCTTGTAATGTTAGCAGCAGATATAAATGATATACTTGAAGACAACGAATACTAATGTTGTTATGTCAGATATTGATGACAGGTTACAGGTATTTCCATTTTTTCTAGCAACTAAACAGTTAAAATCAAAGTTAACTTTTGCCTTTTTTATAATATCTACCCTAAGTGGGCTACCTGGTAAAATAACTAACTTTCCACGTCCTCCAATCCCTAACGGCTCAAAGAGTCAAGCTAGTGCCATGACTTGATGATCTTGGTGTTCATAAAAGGTTTAGGCGATCACCGCACTAAAATGTTCAAAGCTATTTCGGGGTATTCGAAAATTCTCTTGGAATACTTGGACTATAGTTATAAACGACTACTTCTCCATAGCCCTCAATCATTAAAGGCTTCTTTCATTTCTTGTTTTTTTTTTTAATAAATCATTTAAATAGCTTTTAGAGTAATAAAAGTTCTCTTCGTCACTACCATCAGCAGAACTAGATTTTGACTGAAGTAAAAGAAACTGCGACGCAAGCATTATTGGCACTGGTAGTAACTCCATAGTAAAGTAAAATAAAAATAATAAGAATCAAAGAAAATTTATCAAAAGTCACAATTACAAAAATGACAACGAATTAACGACTTTGCGTCGAATTGGTCCTTGACGTGTCGCGTTCACAAATTTCGGGCAATTTTATGCCGGTTAGCGCTGTGACGTCACAAATATAACCTTTAAGCAGCCGTTACAGTCGAAACGGTCGTTCTTTGCCGATGCGTCATTACTTCCACGTGACTAAAACCATACAGGGTGGCCGTTTAGTGTGGCAAAGTAGAATAGCTCCGTTTGTATTTATAATACACAAAAAATGTTAAAATAAAAGTTGAAGGACAGTAAGTAAGTTATAACGTAAAATTATTTTTAACTCTATAGGGCGGCTCAACAAAGAGGAACAAGACCTTTTTTTTTTAAATAGAACACCCTGTATATTTTTGCACGTTTAAATTCCCCTCGATATTCCGTGTATCGTGGCAAACATAGTTTTTAATTATTTTGCAATGTTGCCAAGTTATTTAAAAATATTCTTTTTTTGGAAGAAAAAACTTGGCACCTCAAAATTTGAAATATAATTGAATTAAGTCAAGACATTCGAAACATTCTCGAGGGTATCCAAGATAAAGACTAATTCAAGACTTAAAACCCTCAGAACATTCCATATTTTGTACAGGGTGTGCTCTACAAACGTGTCAACTTTTCACATTTAAAATTTTTTTTTTTCAAACGGAACACCCTGTATTTTAACATTTTATCTTGTAGAGTTTTTTGCCTCCTACAACTTTCGTTAAAAGGTTTATTAGTTATTTTTGCTCATTTTGGCGTAATATTTTTTTTTAATAAAAATTCTGAGAAAAATGTTTTTTTTTTTAAATTTTATTTTGTAATCAGCCATGACAGACAAAAGCAAATAAAGTCTGTGCGTCTTAAGAAGTCCGCTAAGCCATAAAACCTCTTGAGCATTATGTCGGTGGCTCTCAAACAATAAATTATATTGAAGGTAATTTTGGATGTTGATGAATTACATTTTCTAAATAAAATAATTTAAAGTAAATAAAAAATTAGTTTAGGTAAAGAAAAATAATAATTTTTTAGCTTTTGTAGTATTCAGACAAATTAGTTTTACGAATTCTTTTTTATAAACTTTTGGTTCTAAAAAGAACCGATTTTGTAGTCTTGCGACAGAGCGTACCTACTTGTAGATAGGTACTACTAAAAGTAGTCTTCCTCTGCATTTGAAATTTCACCCATGCTTTCAGACTCATCAGAATCAACATCATCGTCATCATCATAATTATAATAATCCCAAAAGAATGTCATTATCGGAAAAGTATATACCTGACAAAATCTTTAACATATTTAACCATCCCGCACTTGAGCAAATTTTAATTGGTTCTTGGAAAATAGCGATTATTATATAGATTTAACTATAATAATAGCAAAATAATTTAATTATCTATTTAATTATTATTTATGCTCAACGCGTAATTCTAAGATAATTTTGTTTTGAAACCTCTGATTTCGCCCAGTAATAGAATACAGTAAACCAGTGGGATGTTCGGTGTGATCAAGTATAGCGAAGGTGTGAAGATATTGGAACTTAACCGACTTACTGTTTTAAAAGCGATAACATCCCTTGGTGATTTAATCCGATATCGGACTTCTTAAAACGCACAGACTTTAATAGCAAAAGTAATAGTAAAATTTTATTAAGATGTCATTGTCATTTTATTTCTTACTTTTTATCAAGTTAAATTTATATTGTGACAAAAATGAATTATTCAAATGTAGAAATGATCGATATGATTTATGTTTTGGGTGCTAGTGATAAAAATGCTTTATTAGCTACAAGAATTTATAAAGAACAATACCCAGAGCGAAGACACCCTGATAAAAAGACATTCGAAAAGCTAATGGAGAGATTTGAAACTACAGGAAGTGTGGCTTATAAAAAAAATGACCGAATAAAACGGGTATGCACCGAAGAAAATGAATTCAACGTTCTGTTAAGTATTACTAAGAATCCTCATATTGGTCAGCGTCCTCTTGCACAACAACTGGACATTGGACGAACGGCGGTTCAAAAAATAATCAACTCAAACAAATTACATCCTTACCACGTCCAGTTGCTGCACGAGCTTAATGATGAGGACTATGGTAGGCGACTTGAATTTTGTGCGTGGGCGCAAAATAAAATAAGGGAGCAGCATCATTTTGGGCATTTAGTTTTTTTTGCGACAAAGCTACACTCCATAAAAATGACAACGTCAATAGACATAATTTTCGGGTGTAATACCACGAGTGCTTTAAAATTATCCGGTTAGTTTTAAAGCACGCATGGTATTTAAAGGAATATTTCACGAATCCAAAAACATTCATTTTGTCAACTTTGAAATAATAGAAATTTGTCAACAAAGTGACACTGACAAGTGGTATTTTCGTTTTGGTGTTTTCGATTTTGTATATCCGCTGTAAGTTTTCGAAAATACCACTGTCCTTATGGGATTTTTTATACGTGAGTGGAATATTCATTATTATGCCACTACAAATCCTTATTTTGTTAGATTTCACTCACAAAACCGATGGTCCCTAAACGTTTGGGGAGGAATTGTAGGAGACTACGTAGTTTGTCCACATTTGAGGGAACTCTAACGGGACAGATTTATTTGGACTTCCTCCAAAATGATTTACCACAGCTTATTGCCCATATACCGAACATAGTTCAAGAACGCATGTGGTTTCTTCATGCTGGAGCCCCGGTGCACTTCACAAGGCTCATTAGGGAATTCTTAGACGAAACTTATGGTCAGCAATGGATTGGAAGTAGAGGACCTGTATCATGGCCAGCTAGATCGCCGGATATGACAAAAATGGATTTTTCTATATGGGGATTTGTTAAAGACCAGGTGTACAAAATGTCTCCGACAACTAAAGAAGACATGAAAATTCGCATAAGAAATTGTTTCCAAGCGATTACTCCGGAAATATGTCGCAATTTAAGGATCGTGTCCAGAAGTGTATCGAGGCTAATGGAGGACACTTTGAACATTTGATTAGATAGTTTATGTAAGCAGCTAGATAAACTGATTAAAGCACCTTAAATAAGTAGAATTAAAAAAAAAACATAAAATACTAAAATTTGAAAAAAATTTGACATGTTTGTAGAGCACACCCTATACAAAACATGGAATGTTCTGAGGGTCTTAAGTCCTTAATTAGTCTTTATCTTTAATACCCTCGAGAATGTTTCGAAGGTCTTGAGTTAATTCAATTATATTTCAAATTTTCAGGTGCCAAGTTTTTCCTTCCAAAAAACAATATTTTTAAATAACTTGGCAACATTGCAAAATAATTAAGTTTACCACGATACGCGGAATATCGAGGGGAATTTAAAAGTGCAAAAATATACAGGGTGTTCTATTAAAAAAAAATGTATTGGCCCTCTTTGTTGGGCCACCCTATAGAGTCAAAAATAATTTTATGTTATACTTACTTACTGTACTGTATCGGCATATCGGCAAATTTTGCCGATAATCGGTATCGGCATATTTAAGATTAACTATTTTATTAATTGTAAGTGAAACCCCATTTTAACATTTTTTTTTTTTTAATAAAACAACTAAATTATTTCTAACATTAATCTTATTAATTTTAGGTTATTTACATAATATTAGGCATATGAGTCATATGACAAAATTAAATAAGGCATATGTTGGTCAATGAAAACAACACTTTTTTAACCAAACTAAACAACAAGTACAAGTTGTAGTTAACTTAAAATGACATTAAAATTACTAGGTATTGCAAAAAAAGAAAATATTGCACGACACGATCGATAGCCGAAGTAGCAATATACAATGTACTAATTTGATCTAAGAACTAAACAACGATTGCAGCAACGCGGGAGCACTACACTTTCCATAAAACGGGTTACCGATATTATATCGGTATCGGCAAAAAAAGTCCGTATCGGCCGATCACTAAGCACGTTACTTTAAATTCGAGACGTGTTGCGCAACCCCGGAGTATGTTTTTATTCGCTTTTAACGCTATAATAAATAAAAATGGGGTGTTGTAAACCACGTTGTCTCTTGATCGCTTATCCATCACGCACCGGCAAAGAACGACCGTTTCGACTGTACCTTCCCATCGCCTTCAATTTATGAACGCGCTCCTGGTGTGTAACGGGAGTTTTACAGATCCCAGTAAAAAAAAAAAACATTTAAAACACTCACCTTAACTTCGATAATAGCATCAGGCGCCTGGGTTTTCTCCGGGTCTACACAATAATCATGATCTCTCAACGCCAACTCCCACGTGACTCCTTCCTCGACTACGGGTATTGGAATATCAGGGATATAGGGCTGATCGATTTTCGTATCAACCTTAAAATTATTTAAAAAGAAGTAAAGGCATGTCATGTTGTAAAAGGTCACTAGAGTAAGAAAGTAAATGAAAAATACAAGAAGTACTTGTTATCTTGACGAGCAGGAAGTGTTAATTTACTCTAATAGAATGCATATGAGTTTTTGTATGACACTTTGTTATTATAATATATAATAAATTAAAAAAAAAAAACTGAGACATTGTAAAAAACTGAACAATGTCGAAGTTAAAAATTTTGATATTACTTTTAAAACTAAATCATAATAAGCGAAAATTTTTCTTTTCAGGGGAGGAAACATTTTCACCTATTTTAGTTTTAAATGCTATGTTATGTTTGAACTGTGACATTGTTTAGTTGTTTGTTGTTGTCAAACCATATATGTATAAGTCTTATATGGCTATTACCTTGAACAAATTGAACGGAGATAAAACATCAGGGGCAATATTAATAATAATAATAATAATAATAATAATAATAATAATAATAATAAGTTTATTTCAAATAGTTACAATACAATAAACATGTTAATATGTTATTTTTCAATAAATTTATTAATAAATTCCCCAGAAGACGTGCTTGTTAGGAGCAAATCTTATTTATTTAAAAGTATTTAAAATAATGAATATTTAAGAATATTTCTATAAAAAGTTGCAAGTATTCAATAAACGCAACTTTCTTGATGATAAATTATTAAATTTCTGAAAAAGGTTAATTATATAATTGATTTACAATAATATTAAAAAGCATTAACTAGTTATAGCATTCCCAAAAATATTTTTAAAGCGTGTGTTTCCAATATTAATGTTTTTATTTCAATTTTATATTTTTTTAATGACATACTTTTTTAAATTTGTTGGTAAATAATCATTTAAATAAAAGCGTAAATATTTAAAGTTTTTTGTCCTACATACTTACTTATTTTAGGTTTTATAGATATTTCATTTTTATAACGTGTATTATGGTTATGGTCTTTAAATTGTATAAGGTTTTTATTTTTAAAAATATATATTAAAATATTATAAATTAAAATTTGTCTAACGTTCATCTTCTTTGTTTCTGAAGATAGTTGTTTTAAAGGATGAAGATTGTCCTTATTAAATATAATTTGCAAAAGTCTTTTTTGTAATAAGTACTTCTAATTTTTTAACCAAAGTTCCGTTTATTCCTCCCCAACCTAAAATTCCGTAATTAAAATGAGTTTTGACTAATGCATAATATAATATTTCTAGATGTTTTATATCCAGAAATTTCTTAATGCTTTTAAAAATTGGTAATATACTTCTTAATTTTATAATCAAATATTCACTTGATAATTCCAATTTAATTTACTGTCAAAAATTATTCCTAAATATTTTACATGATAACTTTTAAAATTTGAATGTCATCGCTAATATTGATGCTATTCATATTTTGTGGTACATTATTTAGATTTAAAGTACTTAAAAGAAAGATAATTTGTTTCATTAAAATTCATTGTAATAAATTATTATCAAACCAATATTTTATAATTATTTATTTTATTTAGGGTATTTCGACTTCTGCGCATGCTCCATAAGGAATGTTTAAGTGTAAACAAAATTGCAATATCTTCACCAGAGGCGTGCGATATCAAGCAATGATATCAATAATTCTTTGAAAAAAATATGTAAGCTACTGATGTTTTTGATTTTGTGACTATTTTTTGTAATCCCCCTTTAATACCCGACATAAGATGTCTATTGGCATTCTTTAAGCTGCCGCTTAGTTTAGGAGAAAATGCTATTTTATTAAAAACAATGCAAGATTTATTCGGAGATTTCTTCTAATAAATTTATAACGTGGTAGAACCCTAACAAACAAAAATTGTTGCTTACACTTAACCCTTCCCTATGATAGGCAGTGTAATCGTTGAAAGTATTGTATTTTAGGAACCAGACATGGTTAAGATAAGTTTTTTTCATAAAAGAACCCTGAGGAATAGCTACTTGAAATATTTTAGATAACTTAGGAAACACACTGTATAGGAATGAAACGTTTTAACCGCCTCCCGAAAAATATTATAAACATTCTATCTTCAATTACATAAGAATTACTACCAAACCAAACCCTTCTAAAGGAGATATGCTTAAGATGTAGTACTGAGAAAAATAGAAGTAATAGACGTACAGGATTATTTTTTACATTTGCGCACCCACCTACAGGGGTTAATATAAGTGGCAGAAATAAACTTTTAATACAAAAGTTGCATGCTTTTTCCCGTGTTGTCTTTTAGACTTGTCAAAAGAAAACATACGTGCATCGCAAAGTCGAAAAATAATTGCAAGTTTTTTTTAATTGGACACCCTATATATTTTCACTAGAACGAAAGATCTCGTTCCGCTGATTTCAAAAATATATAACATGGCAACATTTACTTCATCAATCATTCATTGAATTTATCAAAATTGTAAACTCAAATATTTTAAAAACGTATATATTTTTGAAATCAGAGATCTTCCATCCTGGTGAAAAATACATAGGTGGTCTTATTTAAAAAAAGAAAACGTGCCATTGTTTCTCAACTTTGCGATGCGCGTATGTTTTTTTTTGACAAGTTCAAAAAATAACATGGGAAAAAGTATGCAACTTTTGTATTAAACGTTGTTTTCTGTCACCTATATTAACCTCTGTAGGTGGGTGCACAAATATAAAAAATAACCCTGTATGTCTCACTTAAAGAACAAATATGATCCAAAAAGAAGCATTCTAAATGTATATAAATTTTGTTTTAGTGTTAAAGAACTATTAATAGCCAACACATGCTGCAACATGACAGACTTCTTTGCAGGGTAGAGAAAGTATTTCTGACACCCCTTGATATTAACTCTTAAATACTTAGTTCGGATACTTAGTAATTATTCGGATTAGCGCATACATACCGGGTGTTGCATCGTCGAGCGGGACATAGGAAATCCCATGTAATTTTAAATGGGGTCAATTATTGGCTTCCCTAATTATTTTAGAGAAAAATTCTATTTAGGTTTATTAAAGAGCACTAAAACCCACATTCAAAAGAATAACTTTAGATATTTTTGATGAGCCCGTTTACGGGTTATCGCCGATTTCTTTTTAACTATTTCTCCTTTTTATGGCCCCGTATTTGCGGGCACCAGTCAAGGTAAAAGATGACTGTCAAATAAAGTTGTCATTTTGAAATGTGTGCTTTATTGTTATAAAAACTCCTACATCGAAAATATTAAAGGTGTATTTATGAGTACAAATTAATCTGAATAAAACTAAAATAAAGTATCCAATTACAAGGTTAATTATGACATTTTACATGTTTCAATATTTTACTAATTAATAGGTAGGTACTATTAAATTGTTAGAACTTTAGGATTTAAGAAGATGTTCAAATATTCCTCAAAATGACAACTTTATTTGACAGTCATCTTTTACCTTGACTGGTGCCCGCAAATACGGGACCATAAAAAGGAGAAATAGTTAAAAAGAAATCGGCGATAACCCGTAAACGGGCTCATCAAAAATATCTAAAGTTATTCTTTTGAATGTGGGTTTTAGTGCTCTTTAATAAACCTAAATAGAATTTTTCTCTAAAATAATTAGGGAAGCCAATAATTGACCCCCTAGTTGCTAACTTTGATGGATTTAAAGACACTGTTTCAAATAAATACGACATTATAGGTGTGTCAGAGACCTGGCTTCATGCTGGAATTATGGATGCGATGGTACAACTCAATGGGTATAAATTATATCGATGCGATAGGGCTAGCGGCAGAGGTGGAGGAGTTGCCATTTATTGCAAAATTTCAACTAAGTCTCGCGCGCTGATTGTACCCGAGGTACGAAGTACCGAGCAATTATGGATTTCGGTTAAACATTTTACAAGACAGTATAATATTGGAACGCTCTACCGACCTCCATGTTTCTCGGCCACTGATTTTCTTGGAGAACTCGAAAGTGTGCTTTCGGTGTTGGATCCTAAATGTGATTCGCTAATTTGTATGGGAGATCTTAATATCGATCTATTCGACTTTAAGAATAGTCACTCTAGAAATTTTTCAAATATATGCGATACGTTTGATTTATCGCAAATAATTAATGAACCAACCAGGTACGGCCCAACAAGTGCCAAATTAATTGATATTATAGCCGTTTCAAATAATGTACCAAAATTCAATACAAAAGTTCTGAATACTGAGAATATATCCGATCATTGTCTCATATCCTGTCAAATTTTAAGATCTAAACAAAAAATTGAACCATTTCTGTATACATTTCGGGATTTAAAAAACCTCAATTCAAATAATTTTAATGCAGATCTCGATATAGCAGATTTTTCGCGGGTGTATAATGCCCATGACATTAACACAAAAACAGATACTTTTAATTCTATTATTCTAAGCATCTTTGACTTTCATGCACCCATCAAAACTGTCCGTATTACAAAAAATGAGGCACCATGGCTAACGGGGGCCATTAAAATGCTTATGGCAAAACGAAACAAAGCACTTCTAAAGTTCAAAAAGTCAAAAAATCTATCTTCGTTTTTTTTTTTTTATCTTGTATATTATTCTTACTGACAATAAAAGCATTTATTATTATTATTTAAAATTACATGGGATTTCCTATGTCCCGCTCGACGATGCAACACCCGGTATATTTTCTTTTGTTGCAAAGGAAAATAATGTTTGAGAAAATTTTCATCCAAATTTCCCATTTCCACTAAATCATCGCTTGTACAACTCATATTCCTTCCTCAAAGAATTCTTAAACCAAATAAGACGTTTTGAGAAAGGATTACCTATGTGATATTTTAGCGGAAATGGCGAAATAAATATAAAATCCCAAAAAACTTCGGATTCGTGATCAGCAACCTCAAATTAGGCCATTAAAAAAAATTAGCGAAAAATTCGCTGTATGTACTAATCGAATAATTACCAGATATTTTTACTGCTGTTGTAATATTACCTAAATTTTAATATCGTCTTTGACTAATAATTAATATTTTGATTTGATTTAGTACAATAAGCAATTTTGAAGCTCCGTATCTCTGGAATAAGTGAGAACAAATACTACTCATGCCGGGATTGGCCATAAACAAGCGTATACCGGGTGGGGGGGCATCGTCGGGCGGGAAATAGGAATTTCCATGTACATTTTAAAGTAGTCAGATATTGGCTTCCCTAATTATTTTAGAAAAAAATTCTATTCAGATTTATTGAAGAGCGCTAAGACCTGTACCCAAAGAAACTTTAGCCTTTTTCGGTCAACAAGTTAGGAGTTAACTGCCAAAACTTTTTGCAACTTTGTAATTTATTTAAAACCCTGTATTAGCGAGTAATAATAAAATTAAAAAACACCAGGAGTTTTAACAATGACACTTCAAATGAAAAATTTGCAATGTCTGTGCAGACGCGAACAATTCACGTTAAAGAACTTCCAAAATACAGACATAGCAATAGAAAATAGACTAATCAGGACTCTTAGACATTTTTCACTAAATGCATACAGAACAGAACAACTTCTTCGCGATGCCAGCAGAAGTAACAGACATGATAAAAAGCAGACCCAATAAAAAGACCACTGGACACGACGAGATAACAAATGTAATATTAAAGAAGTATCCTCAAAAACGAATAACAGAGCTCACAAACATAAACAACGCAATACACAGGACAAATAGTTTCCCCAGCAAATGGAACCACGCAATCATCGTCATAATCCACAAACCAGGCACAATAACAACAGAAGCCAAAAAATACCGACCTATAAGTCTACTGCCAGTGATAGCGAAACTCGCCGAAAACTCAATTTTTGACAAACTGAAAGACAAACCTTCACGCAATTCCACATAAATAATTTGGCTTCGGACCAGAGCACTCAACAACGTACCTAACGACAATGTTGGCAGAACAGATAGTAGTGCAGTTCAACAAGAAGGCCCACCTAGTAGCGCTTCTCCTAGATGTGGCAAAAGCCTTTGACAGGGTGTGGCATAAAACCTCATAATCAAACTAGAATTTTCACCAGACCTAACAAAAACAGTAATCTCATTTTTAAAGAACAGAATATCCCAGACAAAAACAGAAGCGGCAAAATCAACGATAAGAAAAATAACCGCAGGAGTGCCACAGGGTTCACCAAGGTCGTCATTCCTGTCCAACATATTCATAAACGACATGCCTCCCCACCGAAACACAAAACTTGCCCTGTACGCAGACGATACGGCTATCATATAAACGTACAAGGATACAGAAAAAGTAACACAAAACCTACAGAACATATGAATATACTGATGACTTGGTTAGAAAAATATTCATTGGAATCAGAAAAGTGCCAAGATGAAAAATTAAATTTGAAAATATAGTATGGGCACAGATGACCAAAAAACAAAGACAGAGACTCCAAGCAGTACAAAACATCGCCCTCAGAAAAGCACCATGGTTCACGAGGAATAATGAAATTCATCGAGAAACAGAAACACTTAACAACACAGTTGCGACAGAATTCTTCAATAAAGCAAGAGGAAGCCAAATTAATGACCAGCACACTTAACAGAAATCTTCACCAAAGAAGAATTTACAAGCGGCCCAGCAGCCTAAAAACAAAAGGCAAACAGATGTTGAATAGCACCCAAAAAAACGCAAAACACAGGTAAAAACTGTAAGAGGACAAATTCCTAACAAAACAATCAAAACTAAAAAAAAAGGGAAAATGGAAATGTCACTGTCAAATTTGGTGTTCAGAAATGAGGGGTTAATAATAATTAATTATTAATAAAACTAGGCTTTATAAACAAAACATATGCAAATTTATCTTGCCCAAAAAACCGGGTGATGCATGGCTTAGTCGAACATAGGTGACTAAATATTGACTCCACTGTACATTTTAGAGAAAAATTGTATTATAATTGTTTGAAGAGGTCGATATAATAAACCCATGTGCTAAGTTTGAATAAGTTTTAAAAAGCCAATCCTAACTTATTCAATTAAATGCGATGATAAAATTACGCAATTTTCATAAATTAGGTATTATAGCAAACACCAGCAAATTATTATTTGGCATTGGCAAAACGAAAAGTAGCGTCAGTGACATTTTTATTGAAGGCGCTTTAATTATAGCTATTCCATTAAGGACAAAGTAACTTATGATTAAGTGGTATTATACAGGAAACAGTTTAGGAGCAGTGTCTGAAATGTTTTCAGTTCAATTCCCTGATAAGCCTATCCCTTCCATTTAATTAATTAAACTTATCATAAGTAAATTTGAGTCCAAAGGCACTGTAATAAATAATTAAATAATTGTAACTACTCAACTCAGAATGTCAATAGAGCTGAAGAAAGGGATAATAGAGATCTTGATATTTTACTGCACGTGGAGAGAAATAAAATAATTAACACGAGGATTCTTGGGCAAGCCGTAGAAAAACATCAATCCACAGTGTTGCGCATTTTAAAAAACATAAATATTTTCCTTACAAGTAGTATGAAAAACATCAAGAATTACGGCAAGGTGATGAAGAACGGAGAATGGTGTTCTGTTTTGAGGTAATGGAAAGAGCAAATAATAATAGAGATTTTTTGAGAAATATTTGTTTTACCGATGAATGTACATTCACCCTCAACAACGAACCAAATGTTCAAAATTGCCGGTATTGGAGCCAAGAAAATGAACATCGTCTTGTTCATACTCAGACGCAATATCCACAAAAAATAAATGTTTGGGCGGGGATTGCAGGACATCACATTATTGGACCATTTTTTATAGAAGGGAACCTTACAGCAGTAACCTATTTAGACTTACTACAAAATCGAATTGAACCCGCACTAAAAGAAGTTGTATGCGAAAATCAGATCTGGTATCAAATTGGCCCACGGCATCTAATCCTTTGGCCAGCCAGGTCTCCTGACCTTTCGCCAAACGACTTCTTTCTGTGGGGTCACTTAAAAATTTTTATTTATAAAGATGTAAAATTTGAAAATATAGACCAGCTAAAAAACTGTATTTTGTTAGAATGTGACAGAATCTCTCAATATCAACTCAGTAATGTTAGAAATGAAACTTATGATCGATGATGATTATTATTATTATTATTATTATTATTATTATTATTATTATTATTATATTGTATAATAAACTACAGGTACCACATCAGTAGAAAGACAATGTGAATTTTGTACAACGGAGTTCAAACTTGATAAAACTTATGTAATTGTTTGCTTTTATAGATCGCCACTTGGTGATGATTTTGACGTTTTTATTTCAATTATGGATAATATTTTAGATGAATTATATAGTCCTGATAAGCATCTGATAGTTGGCGGCGATTTCAATGTAAATTTTGCAACCCGTAACCCCTGGTTAATAACATTTTTAAACTTAATGGACAGTTATGGGCTGGAACCCCATGGCTTGGGCATGACTAGAGTAGGCCCAACATCTAGCACCCATATAGATAACATATTTCGTAATATTTCACCCAGTGTAATTTCTTTTGAAACTTGTATAACAGATATTTCGGACCACTACGGTCAAATCCTAAACATCCCTATTAAGATTAACAAGCCTCCCACATATATAAAGAGGCGATTTTTCAGCAGTAATAACATGAAAAGATTTAAGTCATTTCTACAACGTGAATCGTGGCAAGACGTTTTAGAGGCTTGTTGTGTAAATGATAATTCTTTTTTACTACTTTGATATCTCCTTCCCTATGTGTACGAGTAGAGCCAGAGGTAGAGAAGAATGGGTAAGTACTTAGAAACTTCGCCAGCTACATTAAGGATCTCTACGTTGCCTACAGGTTTTCAAATAGTGAGCAGGATCTAGCGATTTATAAGGCGGAAAGATTCAAATATCGGAAATATATATCTGAGGTTAAGATGAGTACTTATGATAACAAAATAATAAACTCAAGGAACAAGTCTAAAACCATGTGGAATATTTTTAATACTGAAACAAACAAAAAAAGAACCTGTAACGATATATCCCTTAAGATTAATAATGGTAATGTGATTGAGGACCCCAGTGAAATTGCTGAAATTTTCTGTACACAATTTAATTTTGTAGTACCAGACAATAATCTCCCAGACCCCACTATCCAAAGTATAATGCCAATCATATTTCTATATCCTGTAGACCCTACGGAGATTCTTTCAGTCCTCTTAGGGCTTCCCAATAAATATTCCTCTGGTTTGGACGAAATTCCTGTATTTGCCTTGAGGGGCGTCGCACCACTTGTAAGCGAACCCCTCTCGCATATTATCAATGAGTGTTTTGTTTCAGGGGTATTTCCAGATGGGCTTAAAAAAGCTAAAATCATACCCGTCTTTAAGAAGGGTGATAGACAGATTTGTAACAATTATCGTCCCATCTCGCTCCTGTCCTCGGTGTCAAAGGTCTTTGAGAGGGCAATTTATAACAGATTAGTTCAATTCTTCACTGTGCAAAAGATTTTAAATGATAAACAGTTCGCATTTAGACAATCTAAATCAACCGAATTGGCCATTTTTCATGCACTTGCATATATGTATGAAAATGTCGATAAAAAGTACAAGGTGGCGAGCCTATACTTTGACCTCTCAAAGGCTTTCGATACTTTGGACCATTCACTGCTTCTTCAAAAACTTCGGAGCTATGGAATTCGTGGAAGATGCGCTCATTTGATAGAATCCTATCTGGAAAATAGAACTCAAACCGTCTGTATAGCCAAAGATAATAAAAACGCCTACTCCGGCACGGTAACGATCAGACAGGGTGTGCCCCAGGGTTTAATCTTGGGTCCGCTCCTCTTCATATTGTTCGTGAATGACCTTTTTGATGGGTTCGATCAGGGGTTAGCTTGCCAGTATGCAGACGACACGTCGGTACTACGGGTGGACTCCTCTCTCTCTTGGGCTTGTCGGAGAGCTGCTCGGGCGCGGCAACGGAGATGGCTCAGTGGTGTAAGGATAACTCCTTACAACTCGATGCTGACAAAACCGGTCTCTTAGTTTTTTCTAAACGGGAAGCCCAGGAATCACTATTTGCCAAACTAGGTCACAAATCTATTCCTGTCACCGACTCTGTGAAATTCCTGGGGGTTACGCTTGATTCACGCTTGGGTTGGGAAAAACATATCAACCAATTGAATTCCAAATTGAGTAGTGCCTGTGCCGTAATTCGCAGATTAAAGAGCGTCATCTCTTTGAAGTGCATGCGTATATACTATTTTGCCCATGTGCAGTCAATTTTAAGTTATGGGATTTGTTTTTGGGGGTCATCAAAGCATGCCATGAGGATCTTTATCGCGCAGAAGCGAATTATTAGGTGTCTGCTGGGTCTGCATCCTCAAACATCCTGTAGAGACTACTTTAAAGAATTGGACATAATATCTGTTCCCTCTCTGTACTTTCTGTCACTGGTTATGTTGGTTAGAAAGAATCCAGAGCGTTTTACATTGAATCGCGAATTTTACACCGCGGATATGGGCATTGTTACTAGGGGCAGGAACGAATTAAGGGTTCCAGCGCATAGTTCATCCTTTTATGAGAATGGCCCTTCATACAGGGCTATCCAAGCATACCGCACACTACCAGATGCTATAAGGCAGTTGGAAAGCACTAAAACTTTTCGAAAGTGCGTTATTAGGTATGCCAAGGACATTTGTTTTTATACGTTTAATTTTTAACAGAAATACTGCATAATCAGGGTATCTACTTTGTGTATTTTAAATTATTTTAATGTATTTTATATAGTTGTATTGTATTTTGGATTGCTTGATGATTTTGATTGTTTTAATTTGTTCCTAGTGATGATAATGATTTAGATATCCTTATTGCATAAGGACGCATTATTTAAGGTAATTTTTTGGCCTACACATTGTGACGTTGCTTCTTTTCATTGTAAATTTTGCTGGCAATAAAGGATTTTTAAAGTAAAAGTAAAAAAGTTATTTAGCTGTTAATGGAGGGTTGTTTGAACATTTAATTAATTAATGTTTTAGGTATGTTATGTTAAATTAAAGGCCTAGTAAGAAAAACATAATGGTGTCTTTTATTTTGGATGTGCGACTGCCGGATTGGTGAAACAAAATGTGTTTTTAATGTAAAACAATCTTTATTCGTTACGTCCAGCTTTACGTCAATTTTTGACAATGGCGTCATAGAAATTATTTGCTGGTGTTTGCTGTATTACCTAAACTATGAAAATTTAGTAATTTTATCATCACATTTAATTGAATAAGTTAGGATTGGCTTATTAAATATTCAAACTTGGCACATACATCGGCCTCTTCAGAAAATTATAATACAATTTTTCTCTAAAATATACAGGGGAGCCAATATTTAGCCACCTCAAAATTGCATCACCCGGTATAGTATTTTTATAATAGTTTTTCTAAATGGTTCATTTTTTTGAGCACTTGGTAAAATTCGCGAGTTCTCTCCCCAGTATCGAGAATTAGGACCCTGACCTCGGTTTGGGTCGAGCCTGAAAGTGCGCGTGGCTATGCATCTGCCATGTTTGAAACTTGAATACCCACAGCATCTACATTTTTCGATGAAATTGCCTAATAATTCCGCTGCAAATCGAAATGCGAACGGTTTATCGTCGACCCCTATTTACATAAAAACCTATTTCGACGTTTACTTACTTCGCCGATAAGCATATGGTCCAGTTTTTCCTTATTGGCTTGATAATTTTTAAAGTTGTCCCAAATATTTTGCATTGCTGTAGATGAAGCTTCATCGACAACAGGCTGCGGCAAATCACAAGCCTGCGGCTCTTGAGGTATATTTGCGGTCTGATCAGCTACTATATTTTCTTGCGGTTCATTTAATATACTATCACCTAAAAATAGTTTGAGCGAAATAACTTGAAAGAAAGTAAACTGGGGTAAATGTAAAAAAGGGTAATTGTAAACACGTTCAGTATTGATTTTAAATTTACCCGTAACATTGGGACGGACATGCCTTCTTTTGATGAAGTTGATATAGATAAAGTGTGTAAGCATTGTGTTTCAGGTTGATAATGTATTTTTGTTTAGATCCCTGCAAAAAATTTGTATTCTGCTTTATACCAGGTGACGTAAAATTAATATACAAATTTTGTGTTAAAATTAAAGTGACGTAGTATCACAGCTTCTAGTAGGGGTAAATGTGAACAAGCGTTTAAATTTTAAATGACCTGTAGGAAGCCTTAGTGAAATCACTACCTACACAATGTAAAATATTAAGTGTTTTCAAATGCCTAAAAAAATAAATAATTAATTGCTTCTAACAGTTGTTTACAATTACCCTTGATTTTAAAATACTCCTCTCGGATTTTAACAACTTTTAATATACTATACCTTCTGGTTTCTCTTGTTGATTCTCGATTAACTGTTCATTGCTTGAGCTTTCTTCAGTTTTTGGTTTCTCTGATTCTGTTTCGGAATCGCTGGTATCACTTTCTGATAAATTAAGTTCCGGAAGATCATACACATCAACTTTAGGTTTTGCTTTGGGTAGTTCCTCTGGTTCTTTTATCTAAAAGAGATTTTTTGAGATAACTCTAGTAAAAAATATGAAAAGGATTATGCCTCAAATATTATATCCTCAATATTGGAAAACGATAGATTTTAGGGGTGGATGTAAATATCTCTGAAACCGTTAGTTAAACTGGGTGAAGCCCAAATTATGAATATGGTATTTGGTCATAAGTCAGTCTTATGTATGTAAATATCTCTGAAACCGCTGATCAGATTTTAATAAAATTTGGCATAGACAGGTAACAAAGCGGTGCACGCTGCGGTCTCAAAAATTATATCAGTTTTATGATAATGGAGGATCGTATGTATTATATTTTATTATAGAAGAGCAGAAAAAATGTTGTACGGCAGGTTGAAAAGATGTTATGAGTTTTGATGATTACGAGGTATTTCAGTTTAGTTAAGAATAACCCTGTATATTATCTAGGCTGAAAATCAATCCCTTACCATTCTAAAAGTACCTATTGGTATACCTTTATCTATACGACTTTTCCAAATATTGATTTTTTCAAGGTACCCTTGACATACGAAAAATCACATGGAGTTTTGTCACCTCTGTAATAAAACTATTGGCAAGCTATAACAATAACGCATTTTGTCAGGATTTGGTAAATGTGATTTATCTGAATTTACCTTCTAATAAGTATTAGTGGTTAAGAACGTTTTCATTAGCAGAAAGAGCAAAATTTCTTAATAATTTATGCAGAATCTGGATCCACTATGCGTAAACAGCGACGATTTCGAAGAGTTAATAAGACCCCTCCAAGTTATAACGCTTTCATCGTTTAGTTTAAACTATTCTGTATTCCGATCGACACTTACTCGTAAGAAGCAGTCAGTTTGACAACTACCGCCCCATTAGTTTGCTTTCAGCCTTTTCAAAAATCTTTGAGGTTGCAACACGGCTACCTAAAGGAAAGATCAATCAACACGGCTGTCTACGACTTTGTGGAACGGATCTTGAAGGCCCTTTGTCTATGGGAATTTTCCTAGACCTCTCAAAGGCGTTCGACAGACTGGATCATTACATAATTTCAGAAAAGCTCAATCGATATTGTGGAATTGGAATGTGGATTGGTTTGTGAAAAACAATTGGTTCCCAATGCGGAAAAAAACAACTTTCTGTGCTTCAGAACCAAATAGAGGAGAGATATTCCAAATGAAGTCCAGCTGGGCTCCCAGACAGTGTCGCTTGCCGAAAGCACGAAGTTTCTAGGAATTAACATTACAATACAACAGGTATCGAGTGTTTGCATAATAATAAATTCAGCTGGCTTCTCACTAAGTTTTGGCGAGGTATCTGAATCTCGGCGGTCTCAGATCCGTGTATTTCGCAAACATCCACTATCTGCTCAAATTTGGCGACATTTTCTGGAAGGGGGGGGGGGGGGCAGCACAGAGACCCAACGGGTATCTATTCTGCAAAAGAGACCCAATGGCATTGTCCGCACTTCCGACAACTCATCCTTGACAAACACAGAGCCCGCAGACTCTTCCAATACTCACGCAACCCCTGAGACAAACACGCATACAACACATCGACCCTGATCATGAACGACTGGTGGAGCGCAGAGCCAGATTAATGAGACGCTCCCTCGAAACTGAGGAAATCCTCAGACCTGTCTCCTCCGCGAATCGCAGGCATCATTTGCTCGAGCAAATCTAAAAAAAGTCCTGGGCCCCGACAACATCTCATACAAAATTCTCAAATTTCTCCCACGCAAAGGCCTGGCAACAATGGTGACCATCGCCAATGCCATACTCTGCCGCACCTACTTCTCCAAAAAGTGGAAAGAAGCCACTGTAATCATGATACCCAAGCCCGGAAAAGATCACACTTTTCCCCAAAACTATCGACCCATCTCTCTCCTTAACTCCATGGCAAAAATCATGGAAATTATCATTCTTGAACGCTTAAGAGGAAAAAACTGCCGAACTGGAAGTCCTTTCAAACGAGCAGTTCTGGACAGTTAATGCAAAATACGACATGCTCGTTTGTTATGTCCATTGTAATGAAAATGCAGATAAAGCATTAGAAGTGTATTAATCGTAGATGTAGATAGTGTATCAATAGGTAAATATACGCCTTTTTGTAGTATCTCTATGAAGATTTATTAAATTTCTTGTTCATTGTTTATTCTTATCTCTAAAGATTTACCTGGACAGACAAAACTACTGAAAAAGAACCAAGTCTATGGGGTCTTAAACGTCGGACAAGGATGTTTTAAGTGTTCGATATGTTTATAAGTTGTAGGGATAATGTAAGTATTTTTATAATGAAAAAGGATTAAATTTTCAGATTAGTTAAGAACATACATGGTTTCCATTTAAAATAACAAAGTTGTCCTATCACTACAAAATAAGTGTCTGTTTAACTTATTAACATTTTATATGTGTCAAAATACCGTGGGACACCAGCAAAATTTTCAAGAATAACTAAACTTTATACGTTCTCCACTTACCTCTTCCTTTCCTTTTTCTTCCTCAACCGTCTCATTTTCCTTGTTCTCTACCTCTTCTTTAACCTCCTCTTTTACTTCTTCCGGAGGTTCTGTATGCCTTTTGAGGTGCTTTAACATTAGTTTTTTGGAAACAAAAGCTTCTTTACAATCTTCCCATGTACAGGGGTGTTTCTTTTCATCTGTGTGTAACCTTTTATGAACCTAAAATTTAAAAAATATTAATAGAAAGGAAAATCGCCAATATTTTGTTTTTTATTTACATACAAATAATACATTATTCTGCTTACCTTTAGTAGTACTGCTTTAGTAAAAACTAAATTGCACTCTTCACAAGTAAAACTAGTTGGAGGTACACAAAAGTGATACACATGCGGCCATTTCTTTTGCAGGCATTTTTTGCAGAGAACACTTTCAGTGCCATGTTTCCAAAACAGATGTCTTGTAATATCAGGTTTATTTCTAAAAAAAAATATTAGTATACCTATATATTTCAAAAAAATTACAAATATTAGCAAATAATTTTGATTTTTTATCTAATTAACTCATACATACATGACATGAAAATTTAAGAATTAATTTTAAAATTCTGAAAAAACAATAGGGAATTATGAAAATTAGTAATTAATAAACAAACGTTAAACATTTTAAAAAATGGGTCAGGAACACTGGAAGCTCGCCGCAAGAATTTCGCATAATACTAACACGCCGAAACAGTAAAAATATAAAACTGCGAGATTAAATTTAAAGCCCCCAGACTAAAACGGCAGATACCGCAATGTGGTAAATGCCAAAGGTATGGCCACACTAAGAAATATTGCTTTAACAAATCACCTTAACCACCCTGTGTAAAATGCATAGGTGACCGTGGGACAGATGAGTGTCCTAGGAAAGAAACCAATGCAAACGTTAAAGGCGTCCTCTAAGAGGGCAATATCCATCAAATTACAAGGGCTGGACAGTATATAAAGGACTACAACAAAAAAATATCCACAACTAAGACCTAAACAGTTAAAGCCTGTCCAGAGATATAAGAAAGTTACACTTTGCCTTTAAATGGGATTATCCAAGGGTGACCATAAACAAACAATGAATGAATGAATAAATGCAGGTAAATTATGGTCCGTACTTAAAAATGTCTTACAGTAAACTGCAAATCCAGAAGACGTAATTTCATTATAAAAGTAATAGTTTAGTGATTTTAAACCGATTTTTACCTGATTTAAAATGAGAGGGTTAATCCCATAAAACAAATTATGTTCTAAAGACTGTTTATATAGCTAGTCTAGTTAGCTTTAAGCTTAGTAATTATTCTTACTTAGTGTGTAATACAGCGTTTGTTTAATCGTGTGTGGGGCATGAAAAATATGTGCGAGCCCAATGTATCTCAGGAGATAACCCCGTCGAAAAGCAGAAAACACTTTTCTGTGGAAACTAAGGAAGTTATAAACAATGTTTATTCAAATCTCATAGAACGTGCGGTCAGCAAGCAAGCAGCGTTAAAAGAAACGGCCACATTAACAAAAATTCCAACATCAACTGTATGGAAAATTGTGAATAATCTCATTTTAGCGAGGAAAAAAAGAACCGATACTGGCATTTTCTCGAAGGTAGATGGAAGTGATCAAGATATAATACGGCGTAAAATTTACAAGTTATACGAGGAACATAGCGTGCCTACATTAGATAATTTAATTAAGAGGCTTGAAAAACATGAAACCGGCGTTAAATGTGACAGAACAACGTTATGTAAGTGCATCCAACACATGGGTTTTAGATTTAAAAAAGTTAACATAAGACAAGTTTTAATGGAATCCAGTAGAATTCGGGATTGGCGATCCGAATATCTACAAAAAATTAGGATTTACAGAGATCAGCAAAGGCCGATTATTTACTTGGATGAGACACATATGATACCCCGGAAAAGGGTTGGGTTGACTCAAGCGGCAAGTGTAAAACAAGCGCGCCATCAAAAAGAGGTAAACGAATTACGATTTTGTATGCTGAACCTAAAGACGGATGGATTCCAAATGGACTTTCTCTGTCTGCAAAAAACATTAAAGATTCTTCTCTGGATTACCATGAGGACCCACTGCTGATTTATTTGAAGATTGGTTTAAAAACAAGCTAATTCCAAATATACCTCCGAATAGCGTAATTGTAATGGACAATGCAAGCTACCATAGTAGGCAGTTGACCAAGACTCCCTCCTCAAATGACACAAAAGCAACAATCCAAAACTACATAATGACATTTATTTTCAGGAAGATTACACCAAAAGACAATTAATTGAGGTTTCACAAAGTTTAAAACTACAAAAGAATACTTCTGTGATAATTATGCAAAAAATCCAGGGCATACAGTTTTAAGGCTTCCACCATACCATTGTATATTTAATCCCATCGAACATGTTTGGCAACCACTGAAATCTGCCATTTGTTGTAACAATATTTGCCCTACTATTAACTCCAGTGTACTTGAGCTTATAGAAACTGAAGTAGTTTTTAACATTTATTCACAAAGTCGGGCAAATTCTGTTACACATGTTAAAAAAGTGGAAAAATCCTATATCCATATAAGCAATATAGCACAAATAATATAATAATATTTCAGAACAAAGCTTTAAAAATCATTGCGGACGCTCCGAGGTATGCTGTGAATAGGGTGTCACATAGAGATTTTGAGATTCCAACTTTAATAGAATTTTACAATAAAATTATTACAAACTACTACAGACGAACGGACATTACCACTAACCCACTTATTAGACAAACACACATACATTCTCCGCCAGGCTCCACTTATAAGTACCCTAAGAATTGGCTAGCTCCAGTTATAGTTGAGAGGCACTGAGCTGGAGGGCTCGACGAAATATAATATTTTAAACAAGGAAGCCAATTTCGAGAAGAAATAGTGTGATAACATTAAGCAAAATTAACGCACTCTCAAACAACAATACTTAGGGCATTGCCCAAACCAAATTTTTATGTGAAGTTCGGCCCATAACGCTACAGATCATTGAATAGAAGTTAAAGGCATTAAGCCTGACTTAGAAGACAAGGAAGATCCCTAATAGCACAAATAATAATTAGAACAGATGATGATAGCGATAGTGATATTACTTTATTAAGTGAATAATTATTACAAGTACCTACCGAATAATTTGTATATTTTTGTAATCATAAATATAATTTTTAATAATAAAATAACTTGTAATTTCTCATTTAAACATGAATAAAATATTATTTAATGTCTTACTTATTTTTATTACAAACCATGTTTAAATTCTAAGCAAAATACGGACCTGTTCGGCCATATTTTAATTTTACAGCTAGCCCGGGTCTTTCCTAATAGAGATCAGTTAGTTACTTTCTTATATCTCTGAACATACTTTACCACAAGAAGCACGGACCAAACAACCCAATACCATGTACTCCAAAATTGTTATGAACAACCAACAACACCATTAGCATAATTTCACAAAATCAATCCCCATAATCAAACGATATGATCGAGTTAAAAAATATGTTAAAAGTGTTCAAGGATGAGCTAAACATGTTAACCAACATAATAGTCAAACTCACAACATAAGTAAATTTTTCAAAATAGCCTTTTGGAATACCAATGAACTGACCCAGCATGCTCAAGAGATCAAGGTCGTTATAACTGTCCACAACATAGATATCATGTCAATTTCATAAAATCAATTTACAACCGTATTTACTTCAAATATTTCAAATACGATTTTTATAATACTAACCACCCTAATGGCACTGCTAACGTTGGAACAACCCTATTAATTAAAACATCTATCAAACATTACGAGAATATTAAATTCATACAAGGCTATATACAAGCAACTAGTATAACTGTTAAGGACTCAGATGGACCCTTAACAATTTCAGCAATTCACAGTCGTTCACGAGTAATAAATATCAATTTCTTCATTTCTTTAAGACGCTCAGTAATCGATTTCTAGCAGCAGGACACTGCAAGGCAAAACACACGCATTGGGGGTTCGACCTTACTTCTCCTAAAGGCCGATAGCTACACTGACAGGCACGAAAAACGGGCACCTTTAAATTTTACCGAATTGTAAAGCTCTATAACTTTTTTGTTTTTTAACCGATTTTATTGATTTTTTAGGAATATGATAGGTCATTATCTTGACATTAAA
The DNA here is from genome assembly GCA_963920685.1 of Polydrusus tereticollis. Classification (NCBI taxonomy): domain Eukaryota; kingdom Metazoa; phylum Arthropoda; class Insecta; order Coleoptera; family Curculionidae; genus Polydrusus; species Polydrusus tereticollis. Next base: position 25,977,621 of record OY987328.1, read on the forward strand.
CTATTGGTTTCAAGTTAAATGTAAAATTTTCCCTAAGTCATATTATACGAGGGAAACCAATATGTTGTTTTTTAGGCCTAATTTTGAATCATCCTGTGAAGTTGTCAGACAGGCCAGGAATGTTAAAAAGATAGTAGGTATTAAGGTGTGTCTATTTTTAACATTTTGTTTTTTGATTCGTTTTGATAGCTTTATTTTTGTCGAAGTTGTGGGTTTTTAAAGAATATACTAACATTTTTAATTAACATTTTTATTTCCCAAAATAAAAGTATTAATCACATTGGCAAATAACATATAAAAAATATACCCAATAACAATACTAATATCGAGTATTACCCCCACGAGCTTGGATCACAGCGTTTATTCGTCGTGGCATACTTTGCACCAAGCGATTTATATCTCCTTGCTCGGAGAGTGCTCTTCGCAGTTCATCCAAGGTTCTGGGGGCCGGTACTAGATTTCGAATTCTTCTGCCAAGCATATCCCAAACATGCTCGATAGGATTTAAATCTGGACTGTGTGGTGGCCAGTTCAGCGATGAGATGTTAGCTTCACTGAGGTAATCCCTAACTATCCGAGCTACATGAGGTCGCGCGTTATCGTGCATAAGGAGAAAACGATTTCCTGCCAACGCTGCGTGTGGAACAACATAATCTGCTAGTATCTCATTTATATACCTTTCAGCAGTGATAGATCCTCTTGGAACAAGATATAAGGCGGTGCGTTATTCTATGGAAATTCCGGCCCAAACCATAACTGAACCATCTTGAAAACTTACTCTTGTGGACTGAACGCGCATTCGGCATAACGTTCACCTGTTCGCCGCCATACTCTTTCCCGTCCATCTGGGGATCTTAAACAGAATTTGGATTCGTCAGTAAATAATACCAGTCTCCAATCATTTTCCTCCCAATTTTGATGTTCTCTGGCAAATCGCATTCGAGTGAGACGATGTTCCCTATTAAGCCCCTGGTCCCGTAGCAGTTCGTCTTGACACGAGGTTTGCTTCATTTAGCCTCCTTCTAACAGTTTGCTCACTTATGTTTACGTTCCTTACATGATGTATTTCATTTCGTATTTGTACTGCTGGTAAATGTCGATTTCTTAGTGATAAATTTATAATAAAACGATCATCTTTATTAGAAGTTTCTCTACGAGGGCCTGTTCCTGGGCGCCTGATATAAGAACCCGTCTCAAGAAAACGAGCGTAAACACGCTGCACTGTACTTCGCGTACATCTAAACCTATTGGCGACATAACTTTGGTCTCTGCCATCTTGAATTAACGCCACAATCGCCGATACCACTTCTGAGCTTAAACTCATTTCTTCCAAAATAATTGACAACTTACAACAATTATGTATTTAAAAGGACGCCATCAAAATGATTCCATGGAACTGAAAACAATATTCCATGGATGTGTTTATTTATATTACCGGAGCTCGGAGGCTTGCTTGGGATTCAAATATCTGTGAATTGTAAGTGCATTCTTTAAAAACCCATAACTTCGACAAAAATAAAGCTATCAAGACAAATAAAAAAACAAAATGTTAAGAATAGACACACCTTAACACCTACTAGCTTTTTAACATTCCTGGCCTGTCTGACAACTTCACAGGATGATTCAAAATTAGGCCTAAAAAACAACATATTGGTTTCCCTCGTATAATATGACTTAGGAGAAATTTTACATTTAATTTGAACCCAATAGTTTAAAGTCAAGAAAGTGACCTATAATATTTCTAATAAATTAATAAAATCAGTTAAAAAGCAAAAAAGTTATAGATCTTTACAATTCGGTAAAATTTAAAGACGCCCGTTTTTCGTGCCGGTCAGTGTATATACACCGTTTCCACTAGCGAAACTACTTATTGACCAACAGATAGAAACACAATCCCTGACCTGGTAGATTTCGGTATAATGGTATAACTAAAGGCGTACCACCAGCAAATATACATGCAGTCTCATGCTTTGACCTCTCGCCAGGTCACTCCCCTGTTCTACTCATAATATATTCAAAAAGCCTTCACAAAGATTAGGCAACAAACACATTGGGGTTCTGGGGTTCATAGGATAGAGTTTGTACTTAGAAGTTTTAAAATACCCTAACGTCACGAGAGATTGGTCTAAGGCTTTTTTAACTTTAGCAAAGAAAGAACTAGTCGGGTCCCTATTGATCCTATCAAACTTATCAGGCACCAAGAAATCCATAACCTTGGCAATATAGTCTGCTCTTTTCAACAACACCAGACAAGAACCCTTGTCCGCCTTGCTAACGATCAAATCATTGGCCTTTATCTTATTCTTTAGAGATCTTAACATATAATTATTGGTAAGAGATTGGATTTGTTGAAGAAGTTGGACATAACAAAGGCCAAGAAAAGTCCAATTTTAAACTGTGTAAACGATGTGTTTAATTTTGAGCCGGGTCTGATTTTTAATAACTTATTGAATTTTAATGACACATAAACCCTGTCCAAGTATGAATGCTTCCGTAGTGTAGTGGTCAGAATATCGAACTATTACTCTCAAGGTACTAAGTTCAAATCAATTTTAAGTAATAAATTTTTTATAATTTTTTTTTTTCCCGATATTTTCTGTTTTGACTTTATTTAGCTAGCTTAACCTAACTTTTAATATTGTTTTGATGTGTTGTAAGGACGTTCGTGTCTATATTTTTTAATGTATTTTGATGTTTTTTAATGTTTTTAATATTTTTCTATTGTTTTCCCGTACTGTAAACGGGTTTAGTGTGACTGGACCATATTTTAAGGTAAATATTGTGTTTTATTTAATCTTTTGTGCATTAGGTGATTGTATTTGTAGGTCTGATGATGCCCCTATAGGGCGAAACGCGTCACTAAAAATAAATACTGAGACCGAGACGTTGATTTTTGTTTCTTTTACAAGAATTAATTTTAAACGGTTCAAAATAATTATAAACAGTCCAAAATAAAAAAATAATAATTTAATTATTGATTAATGTTCAAAAATATTTTCCTGAGCAGTGAAACATTTTCAATATTTTTCCTTAACCCTCATCAATTGCTCCTTGAATAGATCTACGCCTAATTCTGTGGAAGGTTGTTGAATTTTTATAATTAATTTTTCTATAGAATTTATTCCGTTTTTTAAATGGTGTTTTTTTAAACCCCCCCCCCCCCTCCCTTTCCCTTCACAAATAAAAATGAAGTGGCGACCGATCTGGAGATCTTGATGACCAGTCTACAACACCTTTATTTCCTATCTATTTCTGAGGAAACTCGTTATTTAGAAAATCTCGTACACTAGGGCTATTATGCGGAAGAGCCCCATTTTGCTGAAGCCACAAATTTCCGAAAGCGCCAGAGGGATTTCAGCTAAATATTCTTGAAAATCTGTACTTAAAAACTAAATATACCTTCCTTCATTTATGTATTTATCCATTTACCACGTACTGCAATAACACATTCAGCACACTACATGGTATCAATTATGAGGTAAAAAATAATTTAAATCCTATGTGTGCACTATGGACTAAAGTCTGTGTGTGCACACAGCCACTGAATTACACCACGTCAATACTTAATACTTATGTAAAATCTATCATCCTAAACTTATTATTTAATAGTATGCCCATTTTTACAATTCTTACAATTTTCACAATTCATAGAAACGTAACAGCATTTTTTATTTAAATTTTCATTAAAAATGTATGGCCGTAATATTGCTAATTAACGCTAAATTTAACTTGTATCTGAATTTCATGGTTTTCCATAAGATTTTCAATGCTCCAAATATGTTCATTTCGTCTGTTGAATATTCCACAATTGGTAAATTTAGTTTCGTCTGACCAAGTAATACTGTTTAAAAAATCGGGATTTAAATTTATTTAATCTTGTAGCCACACACAAAAATTCATTAGTCTTTCTGGGTCGCTTGGATGGAGTTTCTGTGAAAAACTTATTTTGAAAGGTTTATAATTACTAGCTTTTAAAACTCGTCATGCTTTCATGTGGTTTATGGATGGAAGATTAATGGTACTTTTTATTTGTCTAGTAGAAGAAGAAGGATCATTGTTTACCTAAAACAGGTTCAGAAGGAATTTATGAAAAAAAAAAACTAAAATTTGTTTAGCTTAATTTAATTTTTTATTCATGATTTGATCCCTTTCTTGGTTAGTTGACTTCCGCATTTATTTGGGGTTTTAGAAACGACCCGTAGTGGGTTATGTTATAATCGAGTTTTTGAAAAAGACAGCGATGTGGTTGGGGACATTCTGGGTAAGTCTCAAAGTATAGTTCCGCAGTCCTTGCACTTGAAGTATTAATTCTTTAATCTGCGTGTTTTAATGTGTAGACTTGTCCGTTCTATTAAATGAATTTATTGAGAACCATGCTAATAAATTGAATGTAATATCTGTATGCCTTTTTAAAATTTGTTGTATTTCATGTTTATAACTCAGTAATTTGTGTTACATTTCTTTAGGTATCCTTTTGAATATTATTTTAATAGAAATTATGAATTTTTTAGCCTTCTTTTAAGGAGTTAGTTTTTATTATTACACAGAAGAAAGAGCACCTGATTATTAGAAAGAAAAGATATGTGGAACACGCAGGGCCGGATTAGAAGAATCAAAGTAAAAAATAAATTACTACCCTAATTCTTTTGCAAAATTAACGTTTAATCAAGGTTTTGAATAAAGGTGCCCTAGGTCTTTTATCAGAAAATTTTTAAAATCCAGGACCGAATTTAAACAAGTGACACTGATGATGGTTCCAGAAAAATAAAACGCTGTATGGCAAAACAAGTCAGGGATTCTAAAAGAGAATAAGAAGTTGCCCTAATGAAGTGTCATTTGTTTTCTTTTGTCTTATACAATTAACGCGCAAACTGAAAAAGTCTATTTGACGACTGTCGACGATATCTATGTAGTGATAAACGAATTTGTTGCACCCTGTAGAGTGATATATCTTTATATTCAAGTAATGGGAGGCAGTTGATCTTTTTAATAAAATATCGAATACATATAAGATTCAAAAAATTGCATTGGTCAGTTATCTATTTTGTCTAAACGGCGCAATGGTATACAGGGTGGTTTTTAATAAGTTTCCATAAGTTTCACATAAAGATGTGGCCAAAAACGCCTCGTTTCCAAAATACAGGGTGTTAAAATTTTATTTTTATTTTAATTTTTTAGGATCTGGTATACTCAATAATTGTTACAATATCAGCCTTATTACTGTTTAATATGATCTAACCGAGGGGTAAACCACCTCGCGAAATACTGTCACAAATTCTTCGAAATCACCGAAATCGTAAAGGAAATCCTGCGAAATCCTGAGAAATCCCGCAAAATCAGCGCGAAATCCATGTGACGTAACGCATGATGTTTATTCAGTCGGCCAATCACAGCGTCCTAACCTTGATAAACGGTTTTGTTGGGCGATGCAGATCTTCGTCATAACTGCTGAAAGCAGCGTCGCTTCGACAAGTTTAGTCAGACAATTTTGTTTTAATATTCTAAAGGTGAGTTTAGTTTAGTTTAGTTTACTGAGAAGTGGTAAGTAGCCTGGTAAAAAATGTAGGTATTTTTAAGCAATCTATTTTTTTTATAAAAGGTTTTTTTTACCCTATTTAATAGAATATTTTGAATAAAATATTTACAACCAGATTTAAACTAAAAAAACCGAATAAATATATTGAGAAAAATCTATTAAAATAATGTGTTAGTTGGTACTTAGGTACTGTTATTTGGCTAAAAAATAAGATGACTCGAACTTTAATTGGAGGTTCGAAGAAACCGATGTCGTTCCTCAAAAACCAACAAACAGGCCTGATGGTGACGGATGCAAAGGATAAAGCTGAATTGCTCGCAGACAAACTCTGCGAGCAATTCAGCGAAAATCCCACCACGGATCCGGCCAGAGATGAGAGGATCTCCAGAACAATTAACATTTACAGAACGATAGATTATCCTCTGCCAAATTTCCCGGCGGTTACTCTTGAGGAAGTCAGATCACTAGTGAGTGTTTTAAATGCTAGAAAAGCCCCGGGTTTCGACGGCATTAAGAATACGGCGTTGCGAAACCTGCCAGACGCAGCTTTGAGGAACATTGTAGACATATCCCAGGCTATTATCAAAGAAGGTCATTTCCCGTGCATCTGGAAATACGCGAAAGTTATCCTCATTCATAAGAAAGGGGAGGATCCTACGGCACCGGTTAGCTACCGACCTATAAGCCTGTTATCTGGCCTGGGTAAGGTAGTCGAAAAATAATCCCGTCTCGTATAAACGATTTCGTTTTTAATAACAATGTGTTGCCTAACGAACAGTTCGGCTTTCGTTCCGAACATTGCACAGTTAGGCAAACGACGAGACTCACTTCGAACATAGTGACAGGATTTAACAGAAGGGCGCACACGGGGGGCGATTTTCTTAGACGTTTCTAAAGCATTTGATAAGGTCTGGCAAAACGGTCTACTATTAAAGTTGATAAGGCTCGGTGCTCCAAACTATCTAGTCAAAATCGTAGACTCATTCCTAGAGAACCTCTGTCTCCGATGTTGTACAACATTTACACTCACGACATTCCGCGAGATAGACAAAATCAGCTCTATCTGTTCGCCGACGATACTGCAATAACTTCGACTTCTAAACAGCCATGGCTCGTCGTCACACGTATGCAACGCCATTTAAACCAGCTAGAAAAATAGCTTTCGGATTGGAAAATTCGTTTGAATCCTGCCAAAACAAAGGCTATTTATTTTTCGAAATGTCGTGTGAGAAGACCTGAAACAAGGCTTCGTGTCAATAAGAGTCCAGATTGACTGGTGCCAGGAAGTGAAGTACCTTGGACTTATCTTTGACCAAAGACTAAACTGGAGGTTAAATTCGATAAATAGAATCAAGTTAGCGTTGCGTCAAATGAGCTCAATCTACCCCCTGCTTCACAGGCGGAGTAACTTAGTAATAGAACGAAAGTTAACCTCTACAAGGTCATGGTCAGGCCGGTACTTACCTATGGAGCGCCATCATGGTGCAACATAAGTAAGTCTGAGCTGAATAAGTTCCAGGTAATTCAAAATAGAGCATTAAAGACGATAGCAGATGTCCCTAGGTATACGATGAACAGGGTGCTCCATAACAACTTTAAAATACAGACGATTAACGAGTTTTTTTTGAAAATTATAACTGATTACATACTACAAACGAACGGACGTATCGACAAACGAACTGATAACAAACTCACATACAAGAACTAGACCAAACGCAACATATAAACTACCTAAAGACTGGCTCCCTGTGCGTGAGCCCAATATACAGTAGAGAAGCACTGGAGACAGTAGAGAAGCACTATCCGACAGCATCCAGGAGTTGGAAAACAGGCGCCAACGCAAGCAGCTTAAAATATTAGAGAAAACACGCAAGCACGAGACACGACAATTCAAAGCTCCGGCCGATTGAACATTAAAAAATTAAACAAAAATGCTGAATAAGCAAACAATGACCAGAAAAATGTCAAAGGTATTTACCTGAAGTAAAGATTCCAAAGAAGACCTTGTGATCTACTTACTACCCACCTTTTGCCAGATTTGGTGGCTGTTATTCTTGATTTTTAATCTCATAAGTTTTACTTAAAATTTATTTTTAGAGAAAAGATATATACCTATACAAGAAAGCAAAAATAGACTGTTTGCTATTTTAAAAGAAGTTGAATTAGATGGATTATTTCCAACTTATCTTACCGATTTTTTGGCCTACACTGGGTACATAAGTCATGACGGAATCAGTTTGATTAGTGATAATGACATATTAAGGCTTGAAGAATTTGCCCGAAATATTTTACCAACCTTACGTTCAGAAGAAAAAAAAAACTTTTACGGAATATTTATCAAAAACATTCCTATATTTTGTATTGTTGAGGGGGATAAATTATTGCAAATTTTAATAACAAAATGTAAATTATTTAAAGAACAAGTAACAGCAAAAACCCATAAGCAACGAAACCAGTCATCAGTCATCACAAAGGACAAAAAAGCGAAAGATTTGTGAAATCTACACAGACGAAAATTTGGAAGACACTGATGATTCCTCAGACGATTCTTTATTACCAGGTAAAGAAAGCCATGAACGTGCAAGAGATCATATCAGACTTATTGTTAGGTCTTACCAAGAGTAATTTATTAGTAATTTGAAAGAGGAAGACAAATAAATGTTTCTTAAAAATCGATCTACAGATGAGATTGATGTAGAAATCATAAACGATATTGCCTACGTTACTTGCAGTATGTGCAAGTTAAAGTCAAAAGCGTACTGTGAAGTAGATGGAAAAAGATCTAATAAGAAAAAATGGGTTTTTTCAGCATCAACAGGCATTTTAAAACCCATTTTAGAAATGCATCGGCATCTACTTCTAATAAGAAAATCGAAAAAAACACAATTTGAAAAAACTTCATATTTTAAGTCATTTAAAAATAATGTATCTCTGCAAGCGATGGACAAACACGAACAAGCTATCAAGATGTTCAATCGACTACTCAGGTCGAAGTTCAGCCTGTGATTGATATATTGTCTAGGATCGAGTCTAATACGGATTTACCTTCAACAGAAGAAATCTCGGGAGAAATATTAGAGGACATCGAGAAAGAAATAGATCTGACACAAATAATTTTGATACAGAATTCTCTGCGAACAGAATCACACCAGAGATCATTACTGAAAAGGTATATGATTTCACCACGGATTTCACATCAGTAACACCTCTCGAAATCTGTGATGTAAATCCCGAGGTAAATCCGACTGTAACTCATTCAAGGTTTCACATTTGAAATCACGCGAAATCGTACACAATAATGCGAAATCCGTCGCAATCATGCGAAATCCCGCGAAATCATTGAAAATCTTGCGAAATCTATAAAAATAATGCGAAATCTCTTGGAATTCGCAAGAAATCTTCCTATTTGCGAAATACTGTCACATTTTTTACTCCAGTGGTTCACCCCTCTACTACTAACCTGAACTAATCTGAAATATCAGACACTTATTAAAAAACACTCTGTAATATGGCTTCTTAATCGTTTTGTCGTACCAAAAATTGGGCTACATAGGTTCTACAGGAGAACTGTTCTTGCCCTTCTTACCGCTTCCCAACATATTTAGCTGGTCCAAACACAAAATCTCTTGCATCTTGGGTTTGGACGTTTTAAAGAAAATTCGACGATAAAATTCACCCTCTCAACGAGAAGCAATTAACTCTAGAGACGTTGCACATACTGCGAAAAAGGCACCAAATTTTCTTGTGTTAAATGTAATATGTTTATGTAATGTAACGCGAACTAGGCAGTCTGAATTATTTTTTTCAACAGACTCACAGAACTCAAAAATCAAAATCATTTATTATGTTACTACAAATACAATTTGCTTACACTCGTCACTAATTAAAAGTAAATCAGTAAAAATAGTAATAGATGAAAAGAGAAAAACAAAAAAGAATAACGAAGTATAGGTAAAAAAAAAAACAAAGTAAAGCACACAGAAAATTAAAATATATCAACAATATTGTCAACTAGGAACTCAGATATCTGGTAATAGGCTTTTAGTATAAGAAAATTATGCATTTTGGTTTTAAATTTCTTTATCTCTAGGTTTCTTATGCATACTGGCAATTTATTATAAAATTTAGGACCATAAAAGTTTACCCCATTCATTGATTTATTCAATCTTAAGTAAGTCAAGTCAATATCATTCCTGTGGCGCGTAAGATAATCATGAGTATTTGAATGACTGTTATATTTTTGTATATTGGTTTTGTATAAATAAGACATTCTGAACTAATTATGGACGCACTGCCTTTACTGAAAGACTGTTGAATAATTATAATAGACACTTCCCAGATTGTGCTATATTTAGAATTAGTCTTACCCCCTTAAAGAAACAATCCTAGTCTAAAGTTTTATTCTGTTTTCACGTTTGTAGCTTGTAATTTTACAATATTCGTTATTTATGTACCATTTGGAATTTAATTTCTGTAGTGTATTGTACTGATAAATAAATATTGGGTTACATCCAGACACATGCTTTCGCATCTATTATACCCTACCCACAGATTTAAACTTAAACTTCTAAAACGTATCTATTATAAAGCCTAGAATTATAATAAAATTCAGTCCTCACACTTATTTACATAATAAGTCATAAAAAACAGTCTTAAAGGATACTTTTTCGTGTTTTGTGGACAGATTCATATACTAAATGCCAAAAAAAAAAAATTACTCAGCATTTATTAGGTTAAAGGATAATGAATACAACTTTTTAAAAAATTTAATCAGTTTTGTCTTTCAAACGTTTTGAGGGTCTAAATATAAAAACGAAAACTCTGTACATTATACTACAAGATCTAAAATTGTACATATGCACCATAAAACAGTGTGAAGAATTATATATTTCTCTATATCCTATATACATACCTATAAGCAATTCCACATCTGTAACAAAAATGATGCAATTTGTGCTTCCAAACATGATTTGACAGTTTATACTGGTTATGACACATTTCCAAACAAACATCGCAAACATTGTGCCTTTTTCTCAAATGGACCATTAACCGAAAAGATGACGGTAAAACGTCACTAACACACATACAGCATCGGAATTGTAAATCACAGTCTAAAACATACACTCCTGGACACAAGTGACATATGAGTTCACTGTAACTGTAAAAGTTCGATTTGCACATAATGCACAACAGAAGGTTTTTTGAGTGAAATTTTCTGTTGTGCAAGTAGAGTTCTTTGTGAACCATTGTACTGTAATGACACTGAAAACACTCGAAAACATGGGAAAAAGTTATTGCTTCCTCTGACGCACCGGATTCTAAATTAAAAAATACAGTCTCTAGCTGTTCTAAACACTCCGCGATTCTAGAATTAAAGCTGTCTGGAATTAACTCCTCTTCTGTTATGCTTTTGTTTATAGCCGAGTACCGATGCTCCGCCATTGTGTGCAAAGCAAGCTGTTTGCCATTAACAGATATTCTTCTCGAGTGGTTACAATAGATGCATGTAGGAACAGTTGCTCCAAGACATTTCTGTAACAAAACTCTAACGTCCATTTTATCTAAGGGCTGGTCAAGTTCTATTTCAGTAATGGGAATATCTACACCGGCTGCTGGGTATTTAGACTCAGGTGGTGCATCGATTTGTTCAGAGACTGATTCCTCCTGTCGATCTTCATGTTGTTCTTCAATTTGTTCTAAAAAATATTATATAGTCAATCTTGGATCATTGGCATTGCACATAATAAATAAAAGTAAAATGAACGTCACATCAAAAAATTTACCATATATTTTCGTCAAGAGACGTTATCTTTTTAACGGCCGGTATTATAGGTTTCGTTTAAACTAAAAGAGTAGTTTAACATAGTTCTTCCGGTCTTGTGCCGAGGATAATAGGCAAAAAAACAGAAAAAGAAGAGACCCCGTTTTATTAAACTTTTATTTGAAAATATTAATTTAAACCAAACCTATAATAGGGTCAATTATTGAATAATATATTTCTTTACAAGAAAAAGTATTCGTCAAAAAATGAAAATCCACCTTTAAGCTCTTTATATGAAAATACAGTGCGATTTCTTTAAACCCAGGTTATGAAAGTCCAGGCTTAAACTTAAATAAATAAATAAATAAGATATTTATTTGCTTAGCACAGAACCATTTTACAATGAAAAGGACTTAATCTAATTCAATAATACCTAATTACCATACTAAGCCTTTAACCAGCATAATGGATTTTAAAAAATCTGTGCATGCTGGTCATTAACTCAGTATCCTTATGGTATCCTTTGCACCTTTGTATTTCTGTTATGCTAAGCTACTTCAATAGAAATTCAATACTAATGGTTACTAGAATAATTTTAAACCTATGTATGTGATATATATATAATAAGTATAGCAGTTAGATTTAGTTTATATGTGTATCAATAAAGTTATTTTTCAGAATCCAGCCTTGAATTTGATTTTTTATTTTATTGAATGGTTTATTTTTAAGTGAGATAGGCAAAGCATTATAAACTGTGGCCAGTATAGCTGATATGCCTCTGAGTTGCTGTGTCTGGCAAGGGATATGGACAGGTTAATTACTGTTAATCATGAATCTTAATACAGATTTTATATATAATTGCTTTAGGTTTGCTTTCTCGAAATAGTAGTTGTGTAGAAAATCTTTTATTTTTGAATATCATCAGCTATAAGTATTATATATTTTTGGGCTGTGCATAGACTGCTAAACACTATTTCTGATGCCTTGTCCCAGAAAATTACTGCACAATTTATGATAGATTCAGCCTTAGCATTTTGAGAGGTAAGATGTTTCTGAGTTCAAGGAATTCTGTATATTAATTTTCTAATTTTTTTTTGTGACATAGTCAATATGATTTTTATGATAGATTTTCATCAATAAAAACTCCCAGTAGTCCAATAAATGGAACGCTTAAAAAGGAATTTTAGTTAGAAAGCTGCTTTTTCGGTTGAAGGTACATTTTAATGTTTGAAAAGACAACTCAGTGTTATTTTGTGTCCAGTCCTTGCACGAGAGCTAAAAAAACCCTTCAATTGGGGTTGAAAATATATTTTTGGATTATAACTTTTAATTGAAAAATAATATGAAAAAAAGTTTTTATTAAATGTTGTAGAGCATTAAATTTTACACAAAAAAGGTTATTACTACTTTTTTCTAATCTATAAATCTAAAACCCATAAAAGGTTCGCAAATTTCAAAAACAATATTTGGTCAGGTCTTTAATAAATGGGACCTAAATATGGATATGGCATCACTGTCGTCTTTGGAAAAGAGTTGCAGCGTCTAGTGCAGTATTTATCGGGGTTTTAGATGCCGAATGATTTTTTGCGGATACAGGGTGCGCAAATAACATTTATATCTATATTTTAGGTATATGATATGTAAAATTTGGTTAGTAGATAGCTAATACTAAAAACATTACTTTACTTTAGAAAGACAATGTAAGAGAAGATCAAAATCTGAGTAAGTAATATATAATTTCACTGCACAGTTATTAAGTACTTCATACTATTTTTCATATAGGTGATACCTATTATAGGAGTGTATATTAAATTGGCACACCATCAATTATTGGCACCCAAAAAGTTGCTCTAAAAAAACTGTTTAAAACTGATTTTTTGCTTTAGGTACTCTTTTAACCTAAAAAATCGTTTAACCTTAATATCTTCACAGTTGACTGGCAATGGGCAATATTATTATTCAAGATACACCCCCAATAAAAATATCATATTATATAAAATAATTATAAACCATTAAAAATGTTTGGCTTAGTTTCATACATACCTTTCACAGGGTTATTCAAACAATATTTCACAAAAATATTTCAGTCATAAAAACCTCAAAACAGTACAAAAATAACATACTCCAATAAATTAACGTACCTACCTAAAAACTTTTTTTTCAGACACCCCTATAGAGTCTCAGCCGATGGGCAGTGTTGCCAAGTTGAAAATTTAATGCGTTTGTGAAATTTCGAAGAAGCCGACCAACCTTCAAAGTTCATATGATTTTAAGGCCACAACTATTAGAGATATCGTAAAAATGATCATAAACGTTTTTATTCAGATTTAAATGCTCTACAACTTTCGTCTAAAACCTTTTTTTCTAGTGTTTTTTGTTTTAAAGCAACGGGTCAAAAAACATTTTAAAGTAATTTTCCATCCCTTATGCAAGGGTTGAATACAAAATAATACCGAAGCGTCTTTTCAAACATTAAAATGTACCTTCCACCAAAAAAGCAGCTTTCTAACCAAAATTCCTTTTTAAGCGTTCCGTTTATTGGACTACAGGTACTTTATACTTTTTACTCTCTCTCTCAGTCACACGTTCTAACGTTTTCAGTGCTATGTTATTTATTTTTAGTTGCTGAATTACAGGCAATGATTCTTGGTTTAGAGCAGGGGTCTCCACCAAATTTTCCAGCCTTAGGGCCATACTAATTACTCCAGTAAGTTCCAAGGGCCAACACAGTTTTAATTTTCCTGCCATTATCTATAATTTCTAGACTAGTCGCCGAGTACGCGCCCTGACCGAGCATACGCTTGCTAAATTCGCTAGTTTAAACACTATTGTGTTGTACTGTACCCTGTTACGACCGCGACACTCGACGACATCTGGTAGTTACACGCGGAAATAGGTAGTGCACCCTCTATCCATCGTTAACAGATAGCGCTCAAATCGTGTCGAACCTCGTTGGTTAGAGAAAGTTCTGTTGTATTCCACTTACTTCTAGATGGCAGTAATTGGAGTATAAAATCTGCCGGCTTGTCAGCAAACGTCGTGGCTCGGAGGGTAGAAGCCATCGCGGAAAATATATCAATTCAACTGTCTGACAAAAATGAACATCTTGAGTGGTTTTCTCTGGCCTTGGATAAGTCAACGGATGTATCAGATACTGCTCAGGTGTTGATTTTTATTCGAGAAATAGCTAAAAGCTATGAAGTGTATGAAGAACGTCTTGATATTGATAGTATTCACGGCACGACTACCGGTGAATATATTTTTAGGGGATTTGAAAATGTCACTAATGAAAAGAATTTTCGATGGAAAAACTTGAAATCAATTACAACTGATGGGGGCAAAAACATGTGTGGTAAAAATAAAGAAGTGGTCGCTCGTGTGAAAGGCTGTAGAAAATGATGGTGGTTCAAAACCGTTAGTCTTACATTGTATCATTCATCAACAGTCTCTGTGCGGGAAATGTTTGAATATGTCTGAAGTTCTAAAACCAGTCACATCAATTGTTAATTTCATCAGATCCACTGGGCTGAATCACCGAGAATTCCGCGAGTTTACTAAAGAAATTAAAGAAAATGATTTACCATATCATACTGCTGTACGCTGGGTTAGTTGCGGAAAAGTCCTTTAGCGCTTATTTGAATTTCGAGCAGTGATCGGAATTTTTTTGAATGAAAAGCATCGTAATTCATCCGAATTACAAAATAGCGAATGGCTGTGGAAACAAAACATATGAACGAACTGAATTTGAGGTTGCAAGGAGAAAACCAGCTTCTCCCTGATTTATACACTAATATCAAATCGTTCCGACAGAAATACAGAAAATAATACTGTTCCAATCACAATTGCGTAAAAAATGTTTCACACATTTTAAAACATGTGAAATATTCAGCCACACTACTGAGACTGAGTTTCCCGTCGATTTTGCAATCGAAGCTTTGAGTGATTTGAATATAAATTTTGATACTCGTTTCTCAGACTTTGATGTCATTGCGAATTAAATTAAGATTTTTCAAAATCCTTTTGATACCGATATTGAAACCCTAGCCCCAGAACTTCAAATGGAAATTATTGATATACAGTGCAGTGATATAATTAAGAATAAATATCAAAACTCATCTTTGTTGGACTTTTATAAGAGTCTTCCACTGGCACAATTAGATAATTTCCATAAATTTGCTTCTGGGCTGTTTTCTGTTTTTGGTACTACTTACTTGTGTAAGAAAACATTCTCCAAAATGAAGTATGTAAAGAATGTTTACAGATCTAAGTTAACCGATGAGCATCCTAAATCTCTTTCAATAATTGGTACAAGTAAAATTGGTCCACAACTACAAACTATTGTCAGTGAAAAATCACAACATAAATCTTATTTGTATTTTATATGTTATAATGTATACCTATATATATGTTTATAATGTTAGTTGGATTCATTTCAATTATTTGTTAGTATTATGCTTAAGTTAAATTTTCTGCGTATTATACTTGTCATTAAGCTTTACCTAGCAAGTAAATAAAACCGAGTTATTACCATTCTGTGTTTCTTTTTATCCAACTAATCACAACGACAATAAGCCATTAGCTGTCACAGGCGGATTAATGACACTGGCGGGCCGGATTTGGCCCGCGGGCCGTAGTTTGGATACCCCTGGTTTAGAGCAAAGGTCACAAACTTTGTCTTTTCTATATTTAGTGATAGCAAACTATGGTTCAGTCAATTTTTTTTTGGCAGCAATTTCAGCCCTTCTAATGACAAGATCCCATGATTAATCCTACTATTACAGCTGTGTCATCAGCAAAGCAGAATACCGCCCCTTCATCAATAATTGACAAAATGTTATTTATGTAAACATTCAATAATAGTGGACCTAGCACAGACCCCTGCGGCACCCCACAAACCATCACAAGAGGCTCACTTATAGTGTTTCGATTTTAACACGTTGCGTTCTGTTATTTAAGTATTATTTGAGAAGTTTATCTACTATGCCGCTAATGCTTATTTTATGGAGTCTCTCAAATGAGGGGGTCAGTGGAAAAGTAGTACAAGTAACATTTTTCAATTATGGGAGATAAGTGCACCACAAGTTAGTTAAAGTGTATATCTGTTTAGACAAAAAATGGTACAAGTGCTATTCCATCATCTTAGCGCCATCTATAAATCAGTAGCTCAAGTTCAACTCTTAAAAGCTCTTTTCGTTTGGGAAAAAGTAGCACAGGTGCACTTATACCATTTTTCTATTTAGTAAATTGGTAAAACGTGCTTTCATGTTAGGATACGTTGAAGTGTTTTGCCAGTGACTAAAGTGACTTTAAAATAATAATCTTGGTATTTTATACTAAAATGGAGAATGGTGAGTATGTTTTAATAGCTAATTTGCGGTTACATGTTCGTGCATCGCTTGTAGAGGATCTTCCGAGGTGGCGTCTTGTTTATCAAAGTTTGTTCAGCAACTGCCAAAGTCAACAAAAAATATTATAGCCTTCAGTGACTCATGCGGGGGCCAAAATAAGAATAAAAATGTATTAAAATTTTGGATGTTTGTTGTGTGTGGACCCCAAGTTCTTAGAGCCGGGGCACACTTACATGGAGTGCGATGAAGACTTTGCATTAATTGAGAAACACAAGCGCCACGTTGAGTACGTATACGTACCTAGTGAATGGAATAGAGCCATTAATGAGAGTTGCAAGAAATTTTCTGTAACACAAATGACATCGGGAGACTTTTTCTCATTTTCAGAGCTTGAAGGTATAACTTCCATGGATCGCAATGACAAAGAAAAAAGAAAGATTGCCTAGAGACAAGTTAGATGGATAAGAGTTGAAAAAGATCAACCATTTACAATGAAATTTAAAGACACGCTAAGTGAATCTTTCGAATTTTATAAAGCAGACTGGGCCCTAAAAAGAAAAGGAAGACCAGCAGCACAAAAACTTTGCCTATTGTATAATGAGGCACCAAAAATTAAATTCCTATAAAATGGCAAAATCTTCAAGAGCTGTTGCAGTTTGTGCCTCCGGTGTACCACACTTTGTACAAAAATCTGTCACTTCAACTAAAAACTGAATCAAAAGCAGGGGCTGGCAGTATAGAAGAGAAAAATGACAGCGACGAAGACATAGTAGATGAAAGTGACAGGATTATTTTAGAGTCTGATAAAGATTAGTCAGGGTGTCATTATGTACTTTTTTTCACTTCTTTAAATTAGAATTTTTAATTAAAGTATTTTTTATGTCACTTATACTTGTTTTACTCCAAATCATCATGTATGGAAAAGTGGTACAAGTGAGAAAAATTAATTTTTTCAGAAAAATGCAATTTTTTTTAAACCCAAGTATACAATTCCAAATTATATTAGAATTTTTTAAATAGATATACGTAGCCATTCTTGGACTTACTTTTACTAGGATTTTACTAATAGTCATTAACTTTGACCTTTAGTTACTCTAAATCATGTTAATGTTACTTGTACCACTTTTCCACTGACCCCCTCAAATGTGATGTGCCACAGTGTCAAACGCTTTTCTTAAGTCCAACAAAATGCCAACAATATTTTTGCCATTGTCAAGACCCTTTAGGATCAACTTAGTGACTTTACTTAAAGCGTTCTCTGTACTGGGAGTTTTTTTAAGGCATTTTGATTATTTAAGAGGAGATCTTTCCGTTCAAAGAACGATTGCAATTTGAATTTAATGCATTTCTCTATTAGTTTACTGATGGTACTTATCATATTATTATTATTGGTCTGTAGTTTGATGTGGATTCTCTGTTTCCTTGTTTAAATATCGGTACCTACTATTATGGCCCTTTTCAAACTGCTGGAATATACTCCAGTACTTAAAACGCAGCTCACAACATGAATTAAAGGATCTATCAGGTGTATGTGATTTTCTTTTAAAATTTCAGAAGTCATGCCATCATCATCACTTGCCACTTCATTTTTAAGATTATTAATTGGTTTGGTGTAACTGCAGTGAAGTAACAAGAATCTAAGGTTGTTATTGAAGTGCCTTTAGATATTTTTACACACGGTTTTATTTTTAAGCTAATTACTGGCCAATTCAGTCGACATCAACTCATGATCACTGATAGATATGTTACTTGCATTTAATATGCTTTTTATTTCATTTTTACTGCTTCTATATCCCACGTTTTTTTAGGATTTTGAATGTTCTCTTGCAATTTAATTTAAAAAAACTGATATATTTTTTTTTTTAATATTTCTGTTAGTGAGTTTCTATAGTTTTTATAGTTACTCGAGAGTTCAACATTATCAGGATGTAGAGCACATTGTTTTTCATTTCCAATTGACCCTATAAAACCATCAGATTAATCCATTGCTTTAATCTCTGTTTTTTAACACTAATTCTACACTGAAAGGTACAACTTTCAATTAGCTTCTTGCATGGAGTTGATGAAGCTCTTTGCACATGTTTCAACATTATCCCATCTTGACTTGTGAAAGTAATTTATAGCTTTTTTTTATGGTAGGATTTTTTTGTTGCTTACTGAGATTGTTCTTGAGTTTTAAATTAAGTAAAATAGGATATTGATCCGTGAAATCTTGTTCTAATATTACAGAGTTTATTTTATTATAACCTTCATCTTTACACTTTAAGCTTGTATTGCCAAATCCATGCATCACAGTTAGATAGTTATTAATTCACAGGTGTTATCAAGGATATCTAAGTTTATGTCATCAGTAAATACATATAATCCTCTAGGATCCGTTGTAGATTTCTGTAAGATATTGCTTGAACTGTTTATAAATTCATTTATATCTTTCGAGCCTTTTTCTTTTATTTTACTATTTTACGGTTCGTCAACGTATCTGAGGCCATCTTGAACCGGTCATCGAACGTACGGTTTTTAATCGTGCGGTCTACCGACTGGGGAGTGTGAAACGGCACCTTCATCCTACGAGATATCCGATCTCATCCGGCCTGTCCGGCGTGAATAGGATGGTTTTGATGTCGATTCATTTTACACTCTTCCCTAAGACAAGAGCACGCGGTGTTTCCCAAGCGGTCACCCATCCAAGTACTAACCGCGCTCGACACCGCTTAACTTCGGTGATCTGAAGGGAACCGGTGCTTTAGGTGTCGCTAGGCCCTTGCCTATCATGCTAAATTGTACTTTTTCTGGACCTCTTAACCTTTCCCAACTAGCAATTTCATAGGTATTTTTTTATAATTGTGAAAGCGTTTTTCACAGAACATTTCTCCCCAAAACGTGTTCAATATGTTTTACAACATCAATTAATTAAAATTGGCCTCGTTTTATAAAATACTTTAGTTGCCATTCATGTTGTAAAGCTTTTAGAAAATATTACAAAATAATTTTATAAACATTTCTGCAGCACATAAAAAAGGCTACTACGCCAATATTATAAAATAATTTTATAAACGCTTATTATCTAAAATAAAAATGCAATGTGAAATAAGTATCAACAATAAATTTAAAATGTTCTTTTAAGCTTGTTCGAAAGTTGCAAGAAGTGATTCCGAGTTCATAACGACGACACGCGACACACTGACACAATAAAAATATACAAGTTGCTAACTATTTACACTCGTATTTACAAAAAACCATCTTAGTAATTGTACTTTTAATCTTCTAATAAAAATGTTTAAAGGCGTTGTTTGTGATAGATACCCAATTTTAACTGCGTATTAAATTTAATTATGAAATATGTAGTAGTAGTCCCTTTATTAAAATTCAAGAATAATTTTCTTAATTGTACCGGGTGGCTCAATAATCTATGAACCTTCTCAAAAATGCCCATTTTACAATATTCTTATAGTGTAATAAGCTTATTATATGTATACATGCAGGGTAGGCCAATTAGCTAAACCATTGACCTTATAAACGTTTTAACGTTTTGTCTATCAAAATTATTTTCAAGTATACAGGGTGTCTCAAAAAAGAGTAATACCAAAAATTATATTTTTAATTTGTATGTGGTTCCCGAGTTAGGATAATAAGAACTTGATAGTGGGGTAATAAGAACTCGCACTTTTCTGGTAAGAAAAATAGGATTTATATGAAGGCGTAGAAGAGCCACATAAAATAATAAACTAAAAATGACTTAAAATTTCGCATTACAACTAAAAACAAATTTATCTTGTAGCATCTAACTCAAATTTTGGTACATGTTTTTTTTTGTCATCCCTATAGAACCTTTGTACCAAATATGAGTATTCCACCTTCAGAAACAATGACGGAACTGTCAATTTTCTATAAGAGTAAAAAATAATATTTTTCTAGAAAAATTAAAATATTGGAGCAACTACTAGGTTTAGGTATATAACATTATCTTTTAAAATTATTATTTAAAAAAAGTTATGTGATATTCGCCACGCTTTTTTGAACCACCCTGTATACTCAAAAATTTTAAACTGTGCATGTTAGCATTTTCTCTCTTGTATTTAACGTTTTTTGGTAATTCCCAAAAACCCGAAAATGAGATAATGAACTTTACTCTATGGTTGACTCGTCCTGTACAGGGTGTCCCACATTCGAGCCTCATCATGGGGATCTCGGAAACTATAAGAGATACAGCATCGGTCAAATTATGGCAAAGTTGCGGAATTTGGTGCCCAGTAATATGGTAAAAAAATATCTGAGCTATCTTTTTTAGTTTTAGAAATATTAAAAAAAAAACAAAAATATTGAATTTTGGTTTTTTTAAATTGGACGACTTATTTTATCCGCTACAAAAAAACAAACACAACATTGTTAAGGCAACTTTTTTCGCTCCATATCGTGGTGTTCTTAGAATTTCGTTTCAACGTTTCGTTTTCGTGGAACTATTATCAACTTTAATTTTTTAAATACGGACCTGCATTTTTTATTTTATTTTTTGAAATCTCTTTAAGCCCTGAATTCAACCATGTAGCGCACTTAATTATATCTAGACGTTTTGATGCCATTATTACATCATCAGGAATGTGATAATTAATTTTAAATTAATACGGCCCTGGTGTTACTTATTTTTTTTACCAAATACAACATATAAGTGGAGCCAGAATTTATTAGTTATAAAGAATTAATTTCGTATAATAATATATAACATATATTTTAGTTTTTATAATAACAAAGTATAAAGTAAAACTAAAAAAAAAAAAACAAAGGTGGCTTAGACGTCAACTTTATGCTTACTTGATTGTGTGGCTTAATTATGTTGACAATTGTCACCATATTTTTATGTTGAATATTTCAGCAAAATTATGTTTTCTGCTTTAGAAAAACGCGACATGTTACGAGTTTATTATTCTTCCAATAGGAATTCACAAATTTCTTGTCAGCGTTATTTTCAGGACTATCCTGAACGCCTCATTATACTTATTTTGCTACACTTGATAGAAATTTAGCCGAGTATGGTAGTTTCAATAAACCAAGAGTAAACTATGGAACACGTATGGAACCGGAAGAACAACAAAATATTATCAATTCGGTAAGTTTTAATTTATTTTAAAAAATTACCAAATTTTCTATTTAGAAAATTTTATTTAAGGTTAATTATGCCCCTCGCGCTTCAACTAGGCATTTCTCCAACGAACTAGAAAAACCGAGGATGAGGATCTGGAGAACCTTAAATTCTCATGGATACAAACCATACAAAATTCATATCAGTCAAACGCTTAGGCCTGGTGATTCAGAAAGAAGACTTGCATTTTGTAATTGGCTTAGCTTCAAACTAAATGAAGATGATAATTTTTTAAACAAAGTCATTTGGACTGATGAATGCAATTTTACAACCAATGGATTATTTAATAGACACAATGAACATTATTGGTCTGTGGAAAATCCCAGACAAAATCAGGAAGTAAGACCTCAAGGACGACTTTCTTTTAATGTGTGGGTTGGAATGTGGAACAATAAAATTATTGGACCCTTTTTTATGAAGGCAACCTCAACTCGCGAAGATATTTGGATATAATAAATAATAATATTTTGGACGCATTAGATCTCGAGCCTTTGGAGACTTTAAGACACTTATGGTGGCAGCAAGATGGCGCTCCGCCTCATAATGGAAGAGAAGTAACCGAGTTACTAAACGAAATTTTTCCAAATAAATGGATTGGAAATCGTGGATTTATACGATGGCCAGCAAGAAGTCCTGATTTAAATCCGTTGGATTATTTTCTTTGGGGGTACCTACAAAATCGTCTGTACCGTAATACGCCACGCGATATTAATGTTTTACGAGGAAATTTAATCCGAGAAGTCAGGGCAATCCCCGCACGGGTTATTCAACGGGCGATATTTAAATTAAGGAGGCTTACTCAAAAATGCATTCGAGAGGAAGGGCACTTGTTTGAACACTTAATATAATCAGTTTTTTACTTTTTGTTTCTGTTATTTTCCGTTTTTATTTATTTCCTACATAATATATTATTCATTTATAAATGTGTTATAAGATTTCTTCATTTTTCATTTACTCTCTTTTATTTAAAAAATTTATATTATTCATATTATATCCTCTTGTGAGTAAAACAAATTAAACAAAAATATCTTGTGAGGTGTCTTAAACAATTTGTTAAATACCTGTTTGACAATCAGACATCATTATTTCTAGATAACCGAAAATTAGGCTTGAGTTGGCGAATGCCAAGATATTGGCGTTCAATAAATTGGTTAATGGGCTATTGTTTGCTCCAAAAGTTGGCTACTATTACATAGCATGCAAATGCATTTTTTTTCTTTAAAAAAATACTTTAAATAAATTCCAGGGTCGTATTTATTTAAAAATTAATTATCACATTCCTGATGATGTAATAATGGCATCAAAACGTCTAGATATAATTAAGTGCGCTACATGGTTGAATTCAGGGCTTAAAGAGATTTCAAAAAATAAAATAAAAAATGCAGGTCCGTATTTAAAAAATTAAAGTTGATAATAGTTCCACGAAAACGAAACGTTGAAACGAAATTCTAAGAACACCACGATATGGAGCGAAAAAAGTTGCCTTAACAATGTTGTGTTTGTTTTTTTGTAGCGGATAAAATAAGTCGTCCAATTTAAAAAAACCAAAATTCAATATTTTTGTTTTTTTTTTAATATTTATAAAACTAAAAAATATAGCTCAGATATTTTTTTACCATATTGCTCTGCACAAAATTCCGCAACTTTGCCATAATTTGACCGATGCTGTATCTCTTATAGTTTCCGAGATCCCCATGATGAGGCTCGAATGTGGGACACCCTGTACAGTTAAAAAAAGAAAATTTGACAATTGACGCCCTAATAATATTAAAGGCCCTAACAATCTTTAAAGCCAAAGAGGTTACATTAACTATAGCGCCATATACTCGTCAACACCGCAGAAAGCTTTGACTCACCAGAAAACTTATACCAAGATGCATTTTATTTTATTAAAGTTAAGTATAACTAAAACTGAAAACATGTTGACCTAGTTGTAAGGACTTATTATACAATGCTATCCCCTGAAATCTGGGTGAATTCTGACCGCCACATAAGCGAGAATAAGAAGAGAAATAATACCATTTGAATTCTTTTTTTAACTTATTTTTTGCTTAAAAAAACTTGCCAACGTTTCGTTTTAATGGTTTAAAGCGTCTTCCGGGCTAAAATAATGACAGATAAAATCATAAACTATTCTTAGCAGTAGAATGGTTAGAAAATGAGAATAAATGAGGCAATTTAACAATAAATTGTATTAATGTCTATACGGGGTGCCCGGTAAATTTAGGACAAAATTTCACCAGCGTATAGGGGAGGTCAAAATAATACTAGTAGTTCATATAATATTTTTTCCCAATGTCCCCCTCAACAAAGATATCAGGTCCCAAAGACTCCCTTGATGTTTTACATTTTAGATTATAACTTTTAAGTAACCTCGTATATTTTAATGGGATTTTGTAACTTTGTACAGCCATTATGGACTAAGAAACTCAAACTATAATAATTCCTGTCATAGCCAGGGAAGCCAGGAACGGACTTGGCACCGCACTCGTAGGGTCAAAATTTTGATAGGTGTCATTTTTGGAACACTAAAAAATACTGCTTAAAATACTTTGGGCATTACTCTTTAAAAAAAATACTCGTAATTTCTTTCAACAAAATCAAACATTTTCGAGATTATTAAATTCTTGTTCAATCTAATAGCAGCAGTTATTTATTACAAAATTTGAAAAAACTTACGGCAAATTTATATAAACACATTAATAACTAACCTATTATTTTCACATACTATATATTACTAGATATTATTATATACAAATAAACTTAAAAGTTTAATATGAAATAATACTAGCATGCATTTAATTTATGAACAAGCACGATGCAAATTCTCTGGAAGCAAGAAGAATTTATTGTGAGATATTTCCAAGTCGAAATTTACTCGATCATCGAAAAACATTAAATAAATCAATAAATAAATAAATAAACTTTATTCTTGTTAATACACCGGGTGTTTACAAACGTCAGATTTGGTTCCTGATTGTTAAAAAAAGAAAATGCAAAGTTTATACTATTTCCTATACTCAAGTAATACCAAACTAGTTTAGATCAATTCACCTTGAGTTACCCACCAAAATAGTTTTAAGTTTAAGCTTTAGTTTATATTAAAGTAATTTAAGACAATACTATATGGGAGAAATCGTTATTATAAAACTCTTCCATGTTATAAAAACTTTTGGATATTAGATAATGTTTAGTTATTTTCTTGAATTCTGACGTAGGTAGCATCTTCAGGGCGGCCGGTAGAGCATTAAACAGTTTTGGAGCATAAAAGGATATTCCACATTTTATTCTATTTATTCTATGAAAATCTGTATAGATGAAATTTCTGTGCCTTGTATGGTAGTTGTGGACTTGTTCGTGAGTGCGATACTCGTTGCAATGTTTGTGCATGAAGGTAATGCAGTGATCCAGATGCTCACCCCACAGCAACCTAGGCTTGATATGACCCAAGAATCTAACCGCCTTAGGCATCTCCAGACCATCAAAATCTCTCATCGAAAAGAACATTAGTTCAGTTTTGGCCTCATTCAAGCTTAGTTTGTTGCTTGTGAACCAATCCCGAACGCCCAACTGTGTCTCTGGCATCCGATCAACTATTTGCTCTTTTGATTTTTCTTTCTTTATAGCCGTGGTATCATCCGCAAAGAGAACGATATCAGCGCCAGGGTACCAAACTCCAGGTCGTTAGAAGGGATTGATCGCCGCTTAAGAGCAAAAATTGAAAAATAAAAAAAATACGAAGCATTTCTATTGATAAAGTAATATATTTTTTTTTTACTGCTGATATTAGATTGTATAAGAATTTAATTACCTCGAAAATGGTTGAGTTTTTTGAAACAAATGAAGAGTGCTTTTTTTTAAAGAGAAATGCTCAAAGCATTTAAAAAAGTATGTTTTAGTTTTCCAAGAATTACACCTATCAAAATTTTGCCCCTATGAGTGCTGTGCCAAGTTCATTCCTGGCTTCCCTGGCTATGTACTAGAATGAGTCCACTATGAGTTTCTTAGTCCATACGAACTGTACAAAGTTACAAAATTTCATAAAAATATAGTACTGATATTTTTGTTAGGAGGAACATTGGAAAAACTGATTATATGAACTAGGTACTAGTATTATTTTGACCTCCCTTGCACGCTGGCAAAATATTGCCCTATCTTATTGGACACCCTATATAATATATAAAAGTAAAAAAAAATCAATGTGGTTGTTACAATTTTATTAATCTTCTTATAATCTTTAGTAGAAAATGCTTTTTAATTTTTTAATTTTATATTTGATGTTTATTGTAGTGAAGTAATTTAAGTGTTAATTTGTTCCTTTTTCGGTTTGTTGTCCTCTACCTATGTGATTGTTAACTAACCGCTAGGAGTAGGTCATGATTTTATTTCATTATTTTAGCCCTAAAGAAGCTTTAAACCCGAGTTTAAACCATTTAAGCGAAACGTTGGCAAGCATTTGTTAGTCCTTTTTTTATTGTCCTCTTCCGACTATCTACGCTTTCAATAAATTTTTTTACATTGTTTGTGAAGTACCAAGGCTATTATACAGGGTGTTCCTCGGGGTGTTCCGAAATGATCGAGTGCATAATATTTCTGGGGTGTAATCTAGACCCCAGAAAAGTTCATATTAACATAAGCCTTGCAAAGAGCTAGAGCCCCCTAAAGGGTGGATTTTTCAAATATCTCCGAAACAACTCAATATAAAACGTGATATAAAGTTAATTGGTAGGTTTTATATAATTTTTGGAAGAAGCACTGGATAGTATATTTTATTGGTTTCATTTGTTTTCTCAAAGGCGTCACATTAGGCGTACCCTCGGGCGTACCAGTTATTTATTGCCCTAATCTTTTCATTTCTTAATAGTAGGTATCTATTTTAAATATGGATTTTGTATTTTTTATACAGTGGCGAACAAAAGTATGGAAACATTGTTTATTCCTGGGTAATCAAAATAAATAATAATATGTAAGTTGCAGCAGTAAAGATATGCGCGTTTCCTTAACTTGTCTATTTGCCTTGAAATGTGTTTACTGCCTATATGATGGGGAAATATTAGCGGGTGCTAATATTTTCTTTGCGATTTATAAGGTCGCGTTGTTTTTTAAACGTTTAAGATGCCTAAGTGCAAATATTACAGTACTGATTTGAAACAAAAAATTGTTGCCATGTACCAGGGTGGAAAAAACCAAATTGAAACTGCGAGAACCTTAAACATTGGACGGGGAACAGTAAGCAAAATTATTAAGGCATTTGTGCAGAGGGGAACTGTAGATCCAGCGAGGAAAAGTGGAAGACCAAGGAAAACGACTCGGAGAGTAGAAAGTACCATCAACAGAAAAGCCAAAAGTAATCCGAGACTATCAGCTGTGTCAATAAATAAGGAGATTCGAGAAGAATTTCCAGATGTGGTGGTGTCTGATATGACAATCAGACGTCGCCTTATGTCTTGCAACTTGTATGGTCGACGTGCAGTCAAAAAAACACTTCTCACAAAGCGTCACAGGCAGGCAAGGTTAAAATTCGCTAGAGAACACAAAGATTAAATAGAAAATCAATGGTCAAGGGTAGTTTTCAGTGATGAGAGTAAATTTAATCTATTTGGAAGTGATTCCACAGGATATGTGCGGAGGCCACCAGGACAAAGATACGATCCAAAGTATTAACTCCCTACTGTCAAGCATGGCGGAGGCAACATCACGGTTTGGGGTTGTTTTCGGCGATCTGGAACTGGACCAAACCAATAGTAAGGATAGATGGCAAAATGAATTCACAAATGTATTGTGACATATTACAGAGTCACCTCATACCATATGAAGAAGATATTCCATTGGCCTGGACTTTCCAGCAGGATAACGATCCAAAACATACATCCCGCTTAGTAAAAGAGTGGTTATCTGCAAATAAAATTCGGGTAATGCAATGGCCTTCACAATCTCCCGATTTAAATCCGATAGAGAATCTATGGAATTATTTAGATAAGCAGATAAGAAAAAGAAATATTAAAAACAAGAATGAACTATGGGCTGTACTGCAAGACGAGTGGAAGAGGATCCCATGTGATTTTTGTTCTAAGCTAATTGACTCTATGGGTAGAAGATGACAAGCTGTTATTAATGCTCGGGGTTATCCTCCAACTAAATATTAAACTTTTTAACAGATTTTTATGTAAAATTCTCTATCTAGAATGACTTTACAATAATTTGCAATAATGTTTCCATACTTTTGTTCGGTTAATTTACTCCCGTGTAAGTATTTTTTGCAATATAAAAATATATGTTAAAAGGGTGTGTAATTATTTTTTATTATACATTGTAGCCAAGAAAGATATTTCACAAAACAACATTTTTTAAACCAGAACTTTATAAATATGGAAAATATTTAATTTTAATACAAATAAAATAAATGTTTCCATACTTACTTTTGTTCGCCACTGTACATTTTTATGAAAAATAGGTAAGTACCTGCCAGTGGCGTGCAGTGACGTTGGAAACAGGGTAGGCAAAAACGATAAAGTAAAATTTATTACTTAAGAAATGTTTTTTAGGTTTCGAATTAAACAGAATAGTTTATATAAATCAGTTCAATACGACGGAATTTTTTTAAAAATGCATTTAACACGGTCATCATAAAAAATACAAGTAAGTAGGTACTATGTAAAATATACGGGACAATTAATTGTGAATTTTATTGAATTAGCCGATACTTGCTGGAGATCCATAACAATAGGATGTTTTTAGGAAATAATGTAAAATACTATTTACATACTTTTCTCCAGTATTTATTAATATGATTATATATTAATGTGACATGTTTCGCTACATTGTAGCTTTATCAAACAAATGCAAATCAAAAGAGGCTTGTGGACCTTTTTTTATGTAAAATCTTAACACCATCTTACATTAATGGATTTTCCTAAATATATACAGTATACCTACAGATTACGGCCTTAATTTGAAAATGTGTTATTATAACAAATAATGATGAGGTTTATTTTCATCATGGAAATTTCAAAGTATTACATACAGAAAAGAAAGGTTTAAAATTAAATTTGCTCGAGTCTTTAGAAATAAACAAACTTAAAAATTCCCAACAATTACTTAATGATCAGATAGACCTTAATAACTCACCCTTATTGAATATGTTTTAAATATTTATACCCACAATAAACCTCATCATTATTTGTTATAATAACACATTTTCAAATTAAGACCGTAATCTGTAGGTATACTGTATATATTTAGGAAAACCCATTAATGTAGATGGTGTTAAGATTTTACATATAAAAAGGTCCACAAGCCTCTTTTGATTTGCATTTGTTTGATAAAGATACAATGTAGCGAAACATGTCACATTAATATATAATCATATTAATAAATACTGGAGAAAAGTATGTAAATAGTATTTTACATTATTTCCTAAAAACATCCTAATTGTGAATTAATTAAACTGTATTGATAAACAAGATAAAAATATTATAAACTCAACACTCAACAAACCCGAAAAAGCCCTGTAACCTGCGACAGGAGACCTAACACAATGACGAATTACGCTAAGACATCTTCCAATCGCTCGAATTCTTTTTAACACACGACGCTACATCCGTGCCTTTAAATTCGTACTTTAATCAAAATTGTAGGTGCTGCCTTTATAAGAAGCTAAAGCGTCCATGCAAGGATTTAAGACACCTTTGCTGTGGTCATATGGGCCACCTACATGCGAAATATTAATGTAATGCTGATTTCAGTAGTTTGGATCGCTTAAAATGTCTTTGTTGTGTTGGATGATTGATGTTTTGTTTTGTTATATATATTGGAACATTCTTTGATATAAGTATATATACAATATATATTGTTTTAAGAATAAGCAGATAAGAAAAACGCATAATAATATTATGGATTTCTGTAAAAATTAAATTGTGACATTTTAAAATTATTTCCTTGGGACTTTTTCGCCAGGGTAGGCAATGCCTTTTTGCCTACATTGTCTGCACGCCACTGGTACCTGCTCATGTTATATCTCGATAGAATATACCGCTTTTGAGTAAAATGGAATTCAAAACAAGCGACATCTGAAAAATTATCAAATTTAAAAAATACAGGTAGGATATATTTTTTTACCTTATTTAATTAACTTAATAGTTAAAAACTTAAACTTTACTTTAACTTGTTCAGGCTTTTTAGAACAAAACTTTTGAAGCTAATAACAAGGTTGATAATAATAGCAAACAAAATAGAAAAAAATTAAACTCTTTTTACTTTTGTACTCGGTTTTGTAATGTTTCACATGTATACAGGGTGATTCAAAAGTACTTCGACAAACTTCGGGAGGTAATTGCCGGCAATATTTCAAGATGAAAAGTTCTTATAAACAGTGGTCCCTGGCGACTTCGTTACGGAGATACAGGGTGTTGAAATGTTAGAAGGAATGGTAATAATTTTTAAATAACTCCTTAACGAGTAATTTTTTTTTTATGAAATTTGGTGAATTAAATAAGCATCTCAGGACACTTATTTTCAAAGTAAAACACATCCGTAAATTTAACCAGTGGCGTCGGTACAAAATGTGGCTATCATATTTTTTGTGGAAACTATGCCTAACCTAACCACACCACTGACTTATTTGATTTTAACTTTTTTTTTATGAATCCCCCATTCAATTACAACAAAAAAGTTCACGTGTGTTATTTTGCTACGAGGGCCAGTTTAATGTCAAATGATTATTTTATTTGACTATACACAAATATTAAAAAATATGTTTTAAATAATTGATCAAACACTCAAATATTAATTTAAGTATATTAACTAAGATCTATACATACTTACAATAAACAAATATGTAGGTATATGCCAAAGGAAGGCATCTGAGGATGCCTATTTAAGTATAACATGTTCTCAGTGACATGCATATTTATTTATTAGTATGAATAGTATGTTATTTTCTAATATTTTCTATTTTGACAAGGCGGCTTTGGAAATACTTTTTTGATATTTTGTATTTTGATAAGGCGGCTTTGGAAATGCATTTGTCGTGAATTAAAACATATTTGACAGTTAGTTGCTTATGTGGTTTATTTCTCAGTTTTGTCATTTTCATTGAATATTAATAGTATTGTTTAAAAGGTATGGATTACTTAAGAAATAATGCGCATTTAGCTGACATGCATTTTGTATATGGCCTTGCCGATGGAAATGCACGAGCAGCTAGACGAATCTATCAAGAGCGATATCTAAAGAGTACTGCCTGCTGCTGAAACATTTTCAAATCTTCACCGACGTTTTGCTGAAACAGGGAGTTTTGCGAGGTCACGTGACATTCCTGGAAGACCGCGAACAGCCCGAACTCCAGAATTAGAAGAAGCTGTTTTAAATGCTGTAGTGGAAAATCCAGATACAAGCACTCGAATAATTGCTGATGCTCTCAATTCCACCCAAGCCACAGTTTGGAGAATTCTGCACGATGAGCAGTTGTATCCGTACCATATTCAAAGGGTACAAGCTCTTTTACCCAGGGACTTTCCTCAGCGCATTAATTTGTGTCAGTGGTTTTTGGAAAAATTTGCTGAAAATCCCCAATTTTTAAATTATGTACTTTTTACGGACGAGGCAAATTTTTCTCAGAGTGCGATTACAAACTTTCACAATAACCATATCTGGTCTTTGGAAAATCCCCACGCCGTTAGTGAACGAAATTTTCAATACCAATTTTCATTAAACGTGTGGGGGGGAATAGTTGGCGATTACTTAATAGGACCTTTTTTTCTTCCACTTCGGCTTAATGGCGAGACGTACCGACATTTTTTTGGAAAATGAACTTCCTCCCTTACTGGATGATGTGCCCTTAGAAACTCGAAGACGTATATGGTTTATGCATGACGGAGCTCCCGCCCATTTCAGCATAGTGGCCAGGACCCATCTTAATCAAATTTATCCAAATCGATGGATAGGTAGGGGAGTTGAGGAAGGAAATCAACCGTGGCCACCAAGGTCCCCAGATTTAAATCCTCTTGATTTTTATTTGTGGGGACATTTGAAGTCAATCGTTTACAAGACGCCAGTCGAAAATGCAGAAGTGCTAAGAAACCGAATAATCGATGGTTTTGAGGCAATAAGAAACAGACCAGATATCTTAGCACGCGTACGAGATTCCATGCAAAGGAGATTAGATGCCTGCATCTTGGCTGAAGGTGGACATTTTGAACAATTTATTTAAAAATCATTTAATTTTTGCAACGCACTTATTTAATTATAATTAAATAAAATGTTATACCTTACCCCTTACATAATAAATCTTTGAATTTAAAACATATTTTTTAATATTTGTGTATAGTCAAATAAAATAATCATTTGACATTAAACTGGCCCTCGTAGCAAAATAACACACGTGAACTTTTTTGTTGTAATTGAATGGGGGATTCATAAAAAAAAAGTTAAAATCAAATAAGTCAGTGGTGTGGTTAGGTTAGGCATAGTTTTCACAAAAAATATGCCTAACCCTCGGCCTAACCTAAGCCACATTTTGTACCGACGCCACTGGTTAAATTTACGAATGTGTTTTACTTTGAAAATAAGTGTCCTGAGATGCTTATTTAATTCACCAAATTTCATAAAAAAAAAATTACTCGTTAAGGAGTTATTTAAAAATTATTACCATTCCTTCTAACATTTCAACACCCTGTATCTCCGTAACGAAGTCGCCAGGGACCACTGTTTATAAGAACTTTTCATCTTGAAATATTGCCGGCAATTACCTCCCGAAGTTTGTCGAAGTACTTTTGAATCACCCTGTATATGCATATTTTTAAATCCATTTAACTCGAAAACGGTAAATTCTATTCCGACATAGTAAGAGTAGGTAGGTACCTTTTTCATAAAAATGTAAGAAAAATACAAAATTCATAATTTAAACTAAATTCAATTAAGAAATAAAAAAAACTGGGGCAATATGCAGACCTAGGTACCTACCTATATTCATATGAGCTATTCTTTTTTAATTTAATCAAAAGGGTTAAGACTAAGACCCCAAGTATTTTAGTGATCGACCGATATGACTTTTTTAGCCGATACCGATAATCGGCCGATACCGATAATGTCTTGGCCGATAACGATATATATCGGCATATCGGCCTTTTTTAATTGATAACATTATTAATGTCTAAAATCTAAATATTCTGTAATATAATTTATAATTCTTTAACGTTCAATTTAAAATCACAAAAATTGCACATTGGCAACACAGCAATAGGCGGTAATTTATGTGGCTCAGCGCCAAGTCATTGCTGAATCCCCTTAATTTGAATTTGTCGGTGAATCCCGTGCGTTTATTGCCGTGCATTCAGTATTGCATTCTTAAAGCAGATCGTTTTAAGTTCGATTATTTCTTGGCGTAATTTAGTTAATCTTTAACAAAGACATAATATTAATAGTTAATAATAATCCTATTGGAGTTTGGTGGAGTGCAAAGTAGCGAAATGGATGGAAAAAGTATTTATTGGAAATATTTCATAAAGAATAAATTATCCCCAGCAGATAAGAAATCCACCGCAAAATGTAAATTGTGTGACATAACCATTTCATTAGGGGGAGTGGGAAAATCGGCGAATACCTCAAACATCAAATACCATTTAGAGAAAAAACATCCTCAAGAATATTATAAATTAAAATAGACTGATTCAAGCTCAGGTTAGTACTAAATTTTTATTTTCCAGTTCACGTTATAAAAATATTTACCAACAATAGGACCTGCTCATTCAGGATTATATTATTATATAGGATTGAGGGGCAAACCACCCAGGAATTTTTTGCTAAAAATCTAGGGATTTATTTTATTAGGAATTTAGGGAATTTTAAGGGAATTTGTGTAAAAAAATTACCGAAAAAATCTGAAGAATTAAGTAATTTGTTGGGAATTTGGGGAAATTAAAGGAATTTGTGTAGGAGGGGGGACATTTTTCTTTTTCATCACTTTAAATCGTTTCATTAACAATTAACACCTACGATATGATTTTATTTAAAAACAAATTTCCCCGTTTATTTCAACGTTTTGACTTTTGATCACCCTGAGTCTATTTTTTTTAGAAACGGCTGGACCTTCTAGTAGTTCTAGTAGTACTTCTAACTCTAACTCTAAGCTATTGCAAGTCTCACTGGCTCTCTTTCAAGCAAATGCAAAAGTGGGACATTAATTCATCCAGAGCGAAGGAGTTTCACTACTTATAGGTGAAATGATATGTTTAGATAATCAGCCATTCAGCATTGTATCAGATGATGGCTTTACTCGGCTGCTAAAGAAAGCTATTCCAAATTATGAAATTCCTTCTGACAAATACTTCAGAGAAAAAGTTGTACCAGATATTTACTCAAGATGTAAAGCACAAGTGACTCAAAAAATTTCAAATATGTTGGGAAAAGCATCTTTTACTACAGATATTTGGACGTGCAAATATACAAACAGTTCTTTTTTGTCTCTCACAATCCATTTTTTTGAAAAAACATGTTTAAGTTTAAATCAGAGATCCCATTTTTCACTTGCCTTCCATAAGTTTCCAGGATCTCATACAGGAGACGCCATAGCTGAAGCATTTAATTCTTTGTTACAAGAATGGAATATAAAAAGGGAACATATTCACTTAGTATTAGCAGACAATGCTGCCAATATGAGGAATGGTTTTGTTAAGGCAAAAGTAAATTATGAAGCATGCTTCATTCATTCTTTACAACTTGTAATACAGGATGCTATACAAAGTCAACGTTCAGTCAGTGATTTAATAGCAAGATCAAGAAAAATCGTTTCGCATTTTAATCACTCTCAAACTGCTTGCGATAAACTAAGTAAACTACAAGAACAACTAAACCTTCCCAAACACAAACTTTTCCAAGATGTACAAACTACAAACACGTTGGAATTCCTCATTTTATCTACTCTCTCGCCTACTTGAACAAAAACAAGCAGTAAATTTATATATTTTGGATCATGGGACTCTTACAGACTTGACATTTTCCGAATGGAAATTAGTTGGAAACATTTTAAATTTGTTAAAGCCATTTGAAGACATAACAAAAATTACAAGTTCTTCAGACTGCTGCATATCTGAAGTCATTCCATTTGTTTCGACTATCACTGCCTATCTTAACAAAGAAAACGCTAATTTTGCAGGAGTAGGTACAATGAAAGAAGAATTGAAAAACAGCTTGAATAAACGATTTCAGAATATATTTATAAAAAAACTTTATACCATCGCGACTTTCTTGGATCCTCGCTTCAAAGACAATTTTTTTACAAAAGACCGTGATTTTATATGCGAATACATAACTACAAATCTAAAGTCCCAAATAAAAGAAAACAATACATCTGTAGAACATTCCAGTTCCCCTGACATTTCGGATTACATTCAAGACCATACAATAAATGAAACTATAGATTCTATAGAAATTGATAGTGATGACAACGAACCACTTGCTAAGTATGTTCGAACTTCTGAACCTGAGACTAGTCGAACATCTGGCCAAAATCTGTTTTGGGAAATCTACGAAGAATTTGCCGGAGAAGGGATATGAGCTCCACAAAAACAAAAACCATTCCAACAACATCTTCTTGTGACACAAAATCATCTTCTAGGGCATCCATTTGTGAAGAAGTGAATGCTGAAATTACAGAATATAAGAAACATCCTCTTCTTGAAAGAAAAGCGAATCCCATTTCTTGGTGGCAAGAAAAACGAGAAGTTCTACCATTATTATATAATCAAGCTCTTATATATTTATCTGCACCAGTTGGCAGTGTTGCAAGTGAGCAAATGTTTTCAGAAGCTGGAACCGTAAATTCGGCGAAAAGGAATCGGCTGAATCCAGAAACAACCGAGAAACTAATATTTTTACATGATAATTTGCCTAAACTACATTATTCATATTAAATGCCTATTTCATGTTATATCTACCATAATTTCTTAAGATTAACTTATTTGAAATATTACTTTAAATTTAAATATAAAAAAAATGTTTTAAGCTGCTATGGTTGTTTTTATACATCGGCCGATATAGCCGATATATATTTACATCTATCGGCCGATACCGATAATCGGCTCTCGGCCGATATAGCCGATATATCGGTATCGGTCGATCACTAATTAGAATGCTATTATAAAACACCCAGTATATTAAAAAATATCTGAGATTATAACTTACCAGTGTCACTTAGAGTATGCTCATTTTCATTTTCACTTTCAATATTATCAACATCCATTCCAAGTTTTTCGCTGTCATCACTGTCTTCAGGATCAGGTTCAGGATATGATCCTGGTTTTGGCAATTTTAAAGATAGTTTTGGCACTTTTCTCGTCTCAATAGGCTGCTCTTTAAGTTCTTCATTCGACTGCTCTTCCATTTCCCTTGAATCTGATAAGTTGTCTTCAATACTATCCATGGTGTTTTCTGTACTAGCAGGGTTACCCTCAGAAATTTTTGTTGAATCCAGAGAGTCTTGCTCACAATTTTCTACTATGTCCTCAACTTTATCCACATCACTATGCACATCATGAGGCTCGTCCCCTCTTACTTCAGCAGAGCTGTTGTTCTCCTCACACGGTTTCTTCTTTATAGTAGAATCATCACCATTTTCACTGCTGTCACTAAATAATTCCTTTGACTTTTGTGTTTCACTAAAGTTTTGTTTATCACTGTCAACTTGATTGCTTACACCTGTTTGACACTCTTCAGGTAAATCTTCTGTTGTGAAAGGTAGCTTTTGGGATTTATTTTCTAGATCTTCTTTTGAACAAGTTATTTCCATAATACTTTTTGGCATTTCTGCATTTATATCAGTTTTATTCAATTCTTCAAGGGGTGGCGCCACAAAGTCTCCTGTAACATGGTTTTCTGGAGCAATAACTTGTTTGATATGTTTTGGTTTGCTTTTTGCACTTGGTTTTGTTGCTACACAATTATGATAAAAAAAATTATCCCCTTCATTAAACTGACGGTTACATTCACAGCAAACAACATAACAGGGTTCATTATATGTGTTGTAAAATTCTTCCAAAGTATTTTTGATGCCAGGTTCAAGATTATGCCTGGACTGAATATGCTGACATAAATCTTCTAATACTGAGAACATTCCTAAACAATACAAACAAATATAACGTTTATGATATTCTAACATATGAATATAAAGATTCCAGTTTTCGTAATAGGTGCCACAAGTTGAACACAAAAACACTTTTCTTTTAAGTTTGAAACCTGAAACATTTTCATTTTCTGCAGTTTTCTCTAAACTTTGTACAGAATTGCACTGTAAAAAATGATCTTGAAGAGTTAATAATGATTCAAAGCCAGATTTTCCACACTTTGGACATTTAAATTGCACAGCTGGCTGTAAACCCAAATATTGGGCATATTCTTGTAACTTAGGCTTGGGTTTACCTCGTTTTAAAGTCCTATTACCATTTGAAGCCACATCTTTAGGGATTTGAGGATCACTAACAGAAGTTTCATAATGAGTTTGATGTAACTGAGACAACTCAAAAAGTGACTCATGAAAGAAAGGGTTTGAATGAGATAGTAATTCTTGTGTACTACTTACATCACTAGTTAACCTAGGAACATCACAATGTCTATGAGTTTCACTAATTTTACACTCTACAATATCACTGTTTCCACTCAAAATTTCACTTGTTTCAATGTTTTCATTGGAAATGTTTGGAGTAAAAGTGTTGGTTTCAGTATTTTGCACTGTTTTATTATTCACTGCGTCATTAAAAAGGTCTTTTACAAGTCCAATTTGTAACTTTCTATCATTGTTTACTTTTTCTTTTGAATCACCGGGGTTAGAAAGATCACTATCATTTTCCTTTTCACTTGTCTTTCTTGTAGCTTCCTTGGATTTTTTGCTATATTTACCCCTAACTCGTTTCTTCTTGGGGACACTTTCATCAATTACTAAAGCATCACTTTCAGAACTATACGAGTCTTGAAAAGGATTATCTAGGGTATTCTGATGATCTTGATTATTTTCCCCATTTACTTTAGGCGGTTCAATACAATGTTTGGTATCTTTGGCTTCTGTGACTGTCCCTTCTGGGAAATTAGCCATTATGGGGCTCACTACTCCATTTTTCATGTGGTCAAGCACTTGCAAGTTAGACAGACGACCATCTAAACCATCTTCCATGCCGACGTGCGGGTTCTTTAGACTTCCTACAATTAAAGCAAAAACTTTGGTAAAAATCCTAAACTATTTTTGTTTAGATAATGGTTGTCAAGCTGATGTTTACCACTGTGAACTGAGAACACAGAGTTTTTAAGCAAACGCTGGCTGACGGTGGTATTTCATAACAATTGTTCCTTTAAACTTTAACACGATAATAGCTTGTGAATGTGAAGTAACCCTGCTTATTTATGAATCAACACAACAGTCAACCATAGTGGATACTATATACTTTATTTTCACCACCTTATGAAACGTTTTACAAATATTGTGTTATTTGATAAATGCTGAAATCAATAATTTTACTTACTTCCATAATTAACGTTCTATTATTTGAAACGACCAAATCCACAGGTTTTCGGAGCACATAATTTTAAATAAAATTTGCTACTCCCCGCCTAAAAGGTTAATAAAATGGCGTTTAATGGAAGCCATGAGCGCTTTTATTTTGCTTTGTTGGATCAGGGTGGCCAACTTTCGGACTTTTTGCACCTTGGGGATCGAAATTTTTACGATTTTGCGATGAAATCGCATGAGAATAGGTAAAAAAACGTTGAGTAACGTTTCTCTTTTGGAAAAAGACCAAATTTTCGGTGAAAATTCTTGGGTGCTGTCAAAACGTGGGAGTTGTATTGAGGTTAGATGTATATCAGAAAAATAAAAAAATGCATTTTAATGGTGGAAAACGTAATTTTTATTTGTAAATTTAAATAATATAGTTGAAAATTTCAATTTCAGAAGGTTTTGAACATAAAATATAAAATAGGCAAAATATTTAATATTCCCATCTTGTGTATGAAAAACCAATTAATTATAATAATAATGGGTTGCGGTTTCTGTTTTATCGATATAACAAAATAAAATTTGTTTGTTCCATAGACCAATACCTTCTATGTTTGTTCGAACAACTTTCAAAAGAGGGCAGCATCATAGAAACTATTCTATGGGCAGCATAGATAAAAATTTCAGGAGCGGCTAAATCCATAGATATTATCCGCGACGTTGCCAAATGGCATGTTGACACTTCATGTAAAAAAATTATCTATATTGAAACGACTCGCAAATAAAAATAAATAGATTTGAGCGTAATCAAAACACACAACAAATTATTACGTAACGGATTGGAACATTATATTGCTTAACTCAACTAAATAATGCTGTAACTAATAATTATATTATAGACTTTATTGGTTAAACAGGCGCTAACACGGCATCTAATCCACCTTTTTGGTTCCAATTCGCCTTTTTCAACTTCACCGGCCAATTATTTACCAGCCCTTTTTGAGTCGATCCACTTTTAAAAAAAATAAAAGTTATAAAAAACTAAAAAAAAGTCATAAAGAAAAACTGCCCGAAACGGGAATCGAACCCGCGACCTATGGCATCAAACACAATTTCAATTCAATTCAATTTTAAATTTCTTTATTATTAATATTTTCACATATCGCCGATGCTATATCCTATGGCTATATCCATCCACTGTTCCACTGCAGGTTAGCCAGCGCAGCGTATCTAGGTTATCCCACAGAACAATAAGGTTATGCCCAGACCAGTCTTCGTTTCACAGAAAATATAGCTACCCATCAAAAGCAATTTGGCAACAGTGGAAGATAACATCTACGGATATAATCAAAGACATTAGAACTTGTCTTTGGATATAATATAGCCACTCGTAAAATTTCTGCCGACTTTATAAATTAGAGCATAGACATCGTCGTATGTGGCCTCCAGCGAAGTGGCGGGAAAGGGGGGAAGTAAGATTAATATAGATGCGAATCAAGAATTTCGAATTTTGAATAATGCTCCGATTGGTCCATTACAAATCTTTTTTGTCGGTAAAAGTGTTAGAACGAAGTTTTAAGATTTTGCAAATTCGCAAGATTTAAAATCTGGGGGGCGGGAATCTTGATTAACTTTCTCAACGATGTGTCAAATTCCGATTTGCCCCCCACGGCCATATTGAATTCGTTCCACAGAACTGAAAAGCATTCAACGAGTAATTAAATATGGCCGTGGAAGGCAAATATACACGAATTCAATGGTTAGTTTGCAGTTAATCCCTGTGCGTTTCAAAATCCTAAAAATCGATTAGCCGCCAAATTGATCAAATTGTTGGTTAGACTGTTTCGTCCGCTTGCTAACCGGCCGTAAGCGCACCCTAACGGACTTTATGTGTCTGTTTAAAACTGTCTTTATCGAAAAGTGTTGGTTTTTGTGTGCGAGTGTTTAATTCTGAAACAATATGCCTACAACTTGTCTAGTTTTCGGCTATAAAAGTCGCTTCAACAGGGCTCTTCATAAGTTTTATCGTGTATATAATATATACCTACCATCTTAAGCTAGTTTAAGTTATGAGTTTTTGTGTTTAATTACTTCTTTAAAACATTCAAAATAAACTTTAATAAAAATGGTAGAAAACATTTTTTGAACGAGACCGCCTTGCGCATGCGCATATCGCAGCACACTGCAAAATGGCCGCTGATTTAGACATTTAATTAGACATGCGTACATAGGTCCAATATCATGGGCGATTGCGTCCTTCAACATTTAATCTTAGTTTTCATTTTATATTTGTTCGTCTAAGTAAAGTCCAAACTATCCTATACTCTTTGGTCCGAACGCTAGCCACGATAATTTTGACGTTTATGAACTTAGACTTTGTTTTGACCTTTGGTTTTAGTTCTGTGGTTTTAGTCACGTGAAAGTAATGATGCTCCGGCAAAGAACCACCGTTTGTTATACAGGGTGTGTCAACAAGGTGTTCGCCTTCGATAGCGCCTGAACTGCAAGAGATATAAGAAAAAGTTTTATATAAGAGTTATAGGGTTTGCAATGGAGCATAACGTAAAAATATTTTGCGTTATACGGGATGGCTCAAAATATTGGAATACATACATTTTTTTTTAAATGAAACACCCTATATATTTTTTCTCTTTTTGATTCCGCTAAAAAGAATCTCTACACTCTACAGTCATACTTACTTTTTTTGAATTTAATTGCGACGTTGTCAAGGAAATAATCATTTCCTGGTATTTTATGATTTTTATTTGACCTATTAAAAAAATTATAGTTGCCTATGGAACCATTGCAATAGAATTAAACAAAATTTTTACCATAAGTAC
Organism: Polydrusus tereticollis; assembly: GCA_963920685.1. Taxonomy (NCBI): domain Eukaryota; kingdom Metazoa; phylum Arthropoda; class Insecta; order Coleoptera; family Curculionidae; genus Polydrusus; species Polydrusus tereticollis. Next base: position 26,018,723 of record OY987328.1, read on the forward strand.
CTTAAAGTACTTGGTACGTAACCATATCACTATTTGTTCTATTTATTATACACGGTGTTCGTGTTGACTTGGTAAATTTCGCTAATTTAAATATGCATTTTATGTCAATTTTTTTAAATGGAACACCCTGTATTTTTTTAACTGATAAGGTGTATTTTTCAAATGCCTTTATTTTTTGTTAAATATATGTCATCTACCTAAATCTTCCTGGTTTTTGTAATATTGTATATTTTATGAAAAGCTACACGAAAATTAGTAATTTTATTATTTTAATCAAGAATGCCATGGGCAAAATAATTAAAATGGGCATAAACATTAAAACTGAAACATATTTTTAAAAGCCCTCTTCAGAGAATTTTAGAAACGAAAAATGCATAAGTATTCGGTCAACGAAAGAATATCATCTGTTCTTTTAAGTATTAACCTTTTAGGTACGGGAAACGACCGAAGCCGCGAACATTTTTCGTGACCGCTGTACAGATCTCAACGCCGACAAGCCGCGCTGATTGGTCTATTCCATTTTAAACGTGTTTCTTTTTCGCTGGGCTGACGACGACCGGGGACGCTGTTGTTGCTATTTGTTACTATTTGTTAGATACTATTTTTTCATTATATGGACTATGTTTATATTACTGCATTGTAAAATTTGATCGTTTTAACATTGAAAATGTTTATATTATCGCACGGGCACGTAGTTTGGGTACGGAATTCGAAATTCTTGTGTTGCATTTGTCCCTGACGTCACACCGAGTTAAATGATCGGGATCAGACCAAGTCGAGAGTAATCGTATGGTTTCGCTGGAGCAGTCAGCGGGTGCAGGCTGGCGCGGCTGGAGCGCGCTTCAGATCATATTTGTATTTCGTAGTGAAAGCGCTTATGTATGACTTATAATGAACGCCGATAACATTAGTTGCATGCTGTTGTTGGAGGAAGAAGACGAAAAGGAGATGTTAGCCCAAATTCCTCCATTTCGACAAACGTCATATTAACACTTCAATTTATACTATAGGTACCATATTTAAATCTGCAGCATACCAAGTAAACAAATCAATTTAATTAAGACGTCAAAGAATCAAAACATTTCAAAATTGTATCATTAGTTGGTATATCAAAATATCAAAATTAGAAAAAAGTCAGTGGCGTGCATTTTTTTGTCAATAATATCCGTTGAAGTGTTTCCCGGGACGCCACTGGACTTTATAAATTTAATCTAGTTAGGGCTAATTCAGCCTCTTATCATTATGAATGACGGTACCAAATTGCAATAAAATCGGGAAAAGGATATTTACAGAAATAAAAAAAAAACGATTTTTTTAAAAAAACTTTAACACTCTGTACATCAAAACGGGGCAACTCCGGACACATATTCAGGTTAGTTCAGGTTAGCACTTCTGAAACACCCTGTATACAATCAAATACAACGGTCAAAAACACAAATAATAATATCAAAATATTGATAACAAACAATAACACCAAACGATACAATGCAATAATGCGAAAATCACGGGTAAACTAAATTCAACCCTGTCGCCCAGGGCCTTTTAGTTTTATTGCCGCTTGACCAATCGAAATAGAGTTACGGTTGTCATTAAGTACTGATCAAAATTTCCTTCGTATGCATAATCTTGGATTTGAATATGGTATAGAGGGTAGACTGGGGCAAGTGTAAAAATAGGGTAAGTGGAAAATCAGAGCGCCAATCAGGCAATATTGAAAGTTTACTTGTCTGTGTGGTTCGAGGCAACTAACTATACGTTAGCGCTGTTGAATTATCTACTCCCGGTGAGTAACCAGGTGTTTTTTTCTTTCTGAGTAGTCATTTGTAACATAACCTCCGAATCGGTCCGTTGAATAGTGTGTGATATTTCCATAAAAAATTGGTCAAAGGTAAATACTTATAATATACTTTTAGTTTTATTGCATTTTCTTATGTTTAGTCAATTGTTGTAGCTTTAAAATCCTATATATACCGACCAAATCTAAAAGCGGTTTTTACTCACGAACAGGTTTGCACTTCCCCATAAAAAACATAATATGGGGCATGTGTGAAAGTTGTAATGGGGAAAGTGTAAAGGTTAGTTTACACTTGCCCCATTTTCCTGGGAATGCTAAAGTTCATTGGCACTGACACTTAAAGCTTTTATTCTTTACAGAGAGTTGACGTCATGGTACGAAATTATAAAAGAAAGTCCGATAGGGCTGCCTATGGGGAGGAGCAATTAAATGCTGCAGTAAATGCCGTCAATCAAGGTCAATTAACCATGTCGATGGCTAGTACCGAATTCAGAATCCCATACATTACAATCTACTCTAGAATAACTGGCCGCCGTGGCGAAAAAAGCAAGACACAGGGCCGACCTCCAATAGCAATCCGCAAGATAAGTGTCAATTGGCCGAAAATATAAAAACAATGGAGAAGTGGGGATATTGATTAACTTCGAGAGGGCTTCAAGAAAAAGTTCGGGACTTTGTAACTTTAAAGAATATTCCCAATCCTTTTAAGAACAATATGCCAGGCACAGACTGGCTAATAAAGTTTAAACAACGTCACTCTTTGAGTATGATGAAACCACAAAGCTTAGAGTACTGCAGAAAGAAATCTACGGACCCATTCATAATAGACCAATATTTTGTTTTATTGGAAAAGGCTATATTGGAGTTGGGTCTTCAGGATCATCCTGAATGTATTTACAATTTAGATGAGACTTCACTGTGTACAGATCCTTCTCGTCTTAAAATTGTTGGCGCGAAAGGCGAATAGAGAAAATATAACCGTCCTGGCAGGAGCAAGTGCTAGTGGTAGAAAATTGCCACCATTGATAATATTTAAATGCAATAACATTGATAATATTTAAAGGCAATAATATTGCTGGATTTCAGAAAGAAATGAAGACTTCTTCAAAGACACCGTAAATGCAGCCAGCGCCAATGGATGGATGACCTCCGAAATATTTAAAAATTACTTTCTAAAGACTTTTATTCCTTTGGTTCGTGATCAGGCACCAATTATTGTTATATATGATGGGCATGTCTCGCATATGGATTGCTTATTAATTCAAGCCGCAAGAGAAGAAAATATTCATATACCTAAACTGCAGCCCATACAAGTCATTTACTTCAACCTCTCGATTTGAGTATGTTTAGATCCTTTAAGGCAATATGGGAAAGGGAAGTAATAACATGGCAAAGACGTCATCAGGGACAATGACTACCAAAAAGGGACTTCGCCACATTGCTAGTGAAAACCTGGGCTGAAGTAGATTCCGGAATCATAAAAACAGGATTCAGGAAGGGTGGTATTGTTTCATTTAATAGACATGTTATTCCTAAAGAAAAGTATGACATCGATGCCCTAAAAAGATGACAGGAACACTTAAAAAATCAAAGATCTGTAACAGATTTACAACCGAGCCCAGAACGCATTGATATTGAAAGGAATGAACATGATGCTGTAGCACCGAATGTAACAGAAAAAACCGCTACTTCCGAACAGTCAATGTTAAAAACAGTAAAGCCTTCTATATCTGGCGCTTCATTTAAAAGGAAACTAGCATCTAATGCAGAATTACTTACAGCTCCTTCAGCATCTAGTGCCACCAATCTCAAAGTAATTGTCAGCTCTGATCAAAATGAAGAAATATACTAAATAATCATCAGGAGCCTATAACTGAACCTGTAGTACTAGCTGCAACCGAAAATCGGCAAGAAAAGAAGGCAAGTTTTGATGATATACTACTTGATTCGCTCCGACAGAGTCCTCCTTCTAATCCAAGGAAACGAAAGCGCTTAATTCAAGGTGGCCAAACCATTGCAGGTACTATCGCAAGTAGTCAGTCAAAATACTCTACAAGTTCATCTACTATATCTAAACCAGCTATGAAAATTGACCGAAAGAGGAAACAAAGTCGACCAAGTCCGTATCAATTTGAATCCAGCTCCAGTGAATCAGATTATGAAAGTGTACCTTTTATGGAATCGGATCAAAGTTTCACTTTAGAATCGGATTGCGAAGATCAGATTCCTGAAATAAACAAAAATTACCAAAAGCAAAGAAACATTTTATTGGCCAGGCAAATACTGTTGACAACGGCTTTGAAATCAAGTTTACTAGAAAACTAAAATACAATTTTTTTATGGCCACTCACCGATGATGTCGATGTAGTATAGCTAGACGATATAGTGACTCGTTTACCTGAACCGGTAGTAACACGCCGAGGAGGTTTTCGTTTTAATGTGAAATTTGCGGGATACAATATTTAACAAGTTCCATAAAATTATTCGAATTTTTAAACTTTAATTTTCTTTTCTGTTTTAGTTTCTCCTTGGGAATAACTCCTACTGTTTTAAAGATTAAAGCCAAACATTGGGTTTTGAACGGATAAATACGTTTATAAAAATATTATTCTTGTTATTAGGAATTTTTTGGGGGTTATTTTGGATTACTTATTATTTTTCAGAGGTACCTTTTAATTTTTCGTTTTTATGATTTGCTTGGCTAACAATTTCCCAACAATAAAAAGTTCATAACTTCCCAGATTTTTATTTTTTTTTAAGTATGTAAAAAGAAAAATTGGCATGGGAGATATAAACTTCATTTACACTTTCCCATTACCACTTCTGCGAACATGCATGAAAATTGTATTCCGATTTTACACTTTCACTTTTTGGGGTACCTAAGTGTAAAATTTCGGTACAAAAAAAAATCATTTAAATCTCAAGATCTCAAAAATAATTCATGAGTGCCCTATGCAGTATGAAAAGTAAACATATTAAACTATTACTTTCTTACAAAGACACTTTTATAAATATTGTATATTTGAAGTAGGAAGGAAATAAACTTGAACTATTAAAAAGGGATTCGCAGTTGCCCCAGTCTATCCTAATTATAAGCTTTGTAATGTAATGCTGAAAAATAAACAGAATGGTTTTGTACACTTTACCGTTCTTCCCTACACTTGCTGCCACTTTTTTTCATGCATTTTCTTTCATTACAACATTTTTGTAATTTTCGTTCTCATAGTTGTATAAAGGGGGGTACTTTTGCACCTCCTCTATCAAACACTCGTCAGCAATAGCCAAAAACGGTGGCATTCTGCTGAGCGATCACGGCTGGACTGGTCTCTTTAGCAGTCCGAACGCAGCCACTGAAATTGACGGCGAACGCTGTGTCGCTGAGCTGCGGCAGTGAAACCGTGTACATACAAATCGCATTAAACCAGTACCGAGCTACCAATCGCGAACGCCAGCCGCGGCCGCTGACTGCTCCAGCCAAACCATACCTTAGAGGCGCGTTAGAGTTTATAACCTTTATTTTACTATTTTTTTATATTATGAATCAATAAACCTTATATCAGCTACCTAAATATAACATTTAAATCTATGAGTTTTCGCAGATCACAAATCTCACAATAGTCACAAGCGTTGCACTCTGCTTCGGCATTTTCAATGTCCTCCCGGTTGCATCTTTGTAAAGGACTGTAAATTTTTTCTTAAATAAACTTGTTTAATTTCATAAAAGGGATATTTTTTTGTCAAAAAAAATAAGCCAAAAGAAAACAAATTGTAACGCTCTCTATTACACGATATTTTTTAAGGTTAAGGACGGGAAGCGATCGAAGCCCCGAGCGCTTTCCGCGGCCGTCCAGGGGGCACGGTTCGTCAAAACCGCTGCCGTCCTTAAAGGGTTAACATTAAATGTATTATAATTAAAACGAACATCTTACACATTTATATTATCAATAAACCAAACTAAAAAGAAATATTAGATATAATAATTAAAGAAAAACCGTCTTGTTACAAATTTTGTTCAATGTGTCCTCCAAAAGTTCAAATTACATGAACGAATTCTTTTCGCAAATGAGTCGTTTACATTTCTCAAGTTATTTGCAGTGATGGTTTGGAACCAGCCCCGGATCTAGGGGGGGGGGGGCAGCCGGGGCTCCTGCCCCGGGCGGAAGCTCCAGGGGGCGGCAATATCAAGTGTGTCACGCCGATATAGAATACTAAATTTATGAATCGATTAATCTAAAAAAAACTTTCATCGTCGACAAATTATTTACAATATCACCCAAATTGCGATTTACGTTTTTGCTAAAAATTTTAGCGCTGCGCTAATTCGCACCTCAAAATCGCCCGATCTGGCCACACTGTAAGGGAGCGCGGGCGCCGCAAACGAGACCGAGAAGCATGCAAATAATTTGATATTGACGTAAACTTTCAAATACAGTATTGTAATGCGTCAAAAGTAAAGCAACATTTTAATATTTTCCTAAAAAAGAGAGGTTTTAGTGAAAGTAAAGGTTAAAATATTTTTGCCGAGTTTATTTTATGTTTAATTAATGTGCTGGATTAATCATGCCAAGAGGTATTCCAATTTCAAAAGAATTAAGGCAGAGAGTAGTAAATGCACACTTGGAAGGTACAATACAAGCCACAATTTCAAGACGGTTTGTTTTACCAAGATACAGCGTATCCAAAATAATTTCAAGTTACATCCAAAGGGGACATTTAGAGAATCTACCGAAATCGGGAAGGCTGAGAAAAACAACAATTTGGACAGACAGGCACATTAAAAGAATTTCTCAAAACGATCCTTGGATGACTGCACATAGAATTATTGCTGAAATTCCCGAAATTATTGTTAATCCACGGACAGTTCAAAGAAGGTTTGTAGACGCAAAGTTATTTAGTAGACGCCCGGCTAAAAAGCCCCTTATTTCGGCAAGAAATAGAGTGGCTTGGCTTGAATTTGCACGTCGACATTTAAATTGGACAGTAGACGAGTGGAAAAAAGTTTTAATTTAGCGATGAAACGCGTTATAAAATTTTCGATTCTGATGGAATGAAGTGTGTAAGACGGCCAATCAACACAAGGTTTAATCCCAAATAAGTAACACCCACAGTTATACATGGCAAAGGCAGTGTTTTTCTATGGGGTTGTTTCTCATGGAATGGGGTGGGTCCTTTAAACTTCATTAATGACACCACGGATCGATTTGTCTATAGATGAGATATAATGCAAAATGTAATGCTGCCTTATGCAGAGTAGGAAATGCCGTTGCGTTTTATTTTCCAACAGGATAACGATCAACACTCTTCACCAATTGTTCAAGAGTGGTTTCAAGAAAATAACGTATGGGTTTTGCAGTGACCGGCAGAATCCCCAGACCTTAACCCCATTGAAAATCTATGAGAAGAAGTTGAACGTAGAATTCGTACAAAATTATTTCCGAATGAGCAATCATTGGTAAATAAAATCAATGAAGTTTGGACAAACCTTCCCTAAAATACTGTTCAAAAATTGATTGCCTCAATGCCGCGACGTTGTCGGCAAGTAAAAAAAAATAATGGATACTCTATTAACTATTAACATAATATTCCTAGCTATTGCAATTATTAAATGTGTTTAATGTTTTTTTTATCGTAATATGTAAAATAAAATACTGTTGTTTATCTCGTCGATTTTTATAATTATAAATATTTCTCTACCTTCATTTCGTTCAATGTGTACCAAAATATTGTGAAATATTACTAATATTGTGGGGATAATATTTCATTAAAATTAGCTGGGGATCACAATCTTATAATTAATTTTTTAAATTCAAAGAAATAAAAGCACTTTGTTGCTCTACTTTTGTCCAATACTGTATATACATAACTTTTAGTGTGCATCTTTTTTTTTCGTTACAAAAAATTATAAATAAAGGATTTGTTACTTTGTTAGTATAAAATTGATTTTTAAGTTCTATCTGAAACCAGATTCTGCTTAAATATGCAAAAAAAATACAACTTAAAACGGAAATTTAAAGAAGGATGAGCGAGGGCGGCAATTTCAAGTTTTTGCCCCGCCTTGAAAAAATTCACGATCGGGGGCTGTTTGGAACACCTCTCGAATTCGATTTTGCATATTTTCTCTCGTGGTAAGAGCCGTCCCATATACTATTTCCTTTAAGTACATATCCCCATTACAAAAAATCTAGCTTGGTAAGGTCGGGAGACCTTGCTGGCCCTCCCCTACGGTCATGGAAACGTCGGTTTAAAATATGTCTCACTAGTAGACTGTAATGAGCTGGCGCTACATCCTGCTGAAACCACATTCTTTCCCGAGTATGTTCTGGTAACCCGTTTAATAGCACTTCTAAATGATTCTGCAAAAAATCAAGGTACACCTGACCAGTAAGGTTTCCATAAAATAAATGTGGACCAATGATATTATTTCCTATTAGGTATACCAGCCCAGACATTATAAGCGACCACCGATGTTGAAAATTAGTTTCTCGTGTAAAAAAGGGGTTGCATGCTAGTATCATAATAATGGAAGTTATGTTTGTTCACACATCCGTTTCTATGAAATGTAGCCTCATCACTAAACATAACATATTAAAAAAAACGAGGTTGTTGTTGTATCATACCTTCAGCCAACTGGCAAAATATTACTCTATTTTCATAATCTTGCGGCTCTAATTCTTACAATAACTGAATATGATATTGTTGGATGCTCTATATCGGTATGTGGTTTTTTGTGGGCTTTATAAATAAAGCCATATCTTGATTTGCTTTTAGGTTTTGTTGACCTGATAAGAGGCAGTATAAAATAAACACATGTTTAGAGTACATCGGTGTTTTACTCATTTACCATATTCTTTCGGAATATTCGTATATTAAATATTCAAATTAATATTTAAAAACATAACATTGGCGACGAGGTGTTTTTGAACCCACGGGTAATTAATTAGTAAGGAATAAGTGTGCGGGTCGTGAACATTTTTTTTTTGTGAGACCGGCCATAGTAAACAGTAAACAAAATGGCTCCACCGGTTGAAACGGAAAAGAAATCGCAAACCGAATTCCTGGGACTATTAGGATCACTAAGCAATTTTGATCCAAAATGTTCTAACTTTGCCGTATTCAGCGAGAGAATTAAACAGTTTTTTATCGCAAATAATATAACCGATGTGGGTCGGAAAAAGGCAATTTTATTAAATACCTTGTCAGAAGAGTGCTACATTTTGCTGCGAAATCTGTGTGTTCCAAATTTACCCGAAGATAAAACTTACGATCAGTTGGTCTCCGTGTTGAGTGAACATTTTTCTCCTGTCAAGTCTTTTTTTTCGGAGAGACTTAAATTTTATACGAGTAAGCGTCAACAAAGTGAGTCGGTTTCAGAGTGGGAGGCACGAGTTAAATCGTTAGCCTCAAACTGCGGTTTTGGAGCTGAATTAACCACCGTAATGCGCGACATTTTTGTGGTTGGTATCAATGACGGAAAAATCATGGACCGACTTTTCGAAGAAGACGCCTCGAAAGTGTCCTTCCAAAATGTTGTTAAAACGGCTCTGAGTAAGGAGTCGGCACTCAGGGAGCATATAACGTAAGAGAGTCTTTAGGGGCTGTGGTGAAAAGTGAACCATTAAATTATCAGCAACACGATCGTGGCTACCAGAAATTTTCACGGGGAAAGAAATCGTTTTCAGGTATAAAAGATGCCCGCAGAGGAGGAGTTAATCAGGAGGCAAGTGGTTCAGGTACCCAAAATAGAAGACAACAAACAAGTAAGTGCGGTGTTTGTGGTCGTTACAACCATTTGGCAAGTGAATGTGCATTTAAAGATTGCAAGTGCCATAAATGCGGCGTGAAAGGGCATTTAGCCCCTTAATGCAGGCGGTTTTCTCAAAATTTCTTGACAGAAGAAATGGGTAGTTCTGATGGTGACGTTTCGGATTCAATTTATAATATTGGAGAGTTGATATACAACGATAGCGACAATATGGGTAATGTAAAACCAACATTTGTAAATCTATTAGTAGGAAATATTCCTTTAAGTTTTGAGGCGGACTCGGGATTTGCCCACTGTGCCATTTCCGAAAAATTATACCTTAAACATTTTAAACAACAAATGCTATACAAAAATGATTTGGCTCTAAGAGATTATGTTGGTATTACATTTAAACCACTAGGTTATCTTAAGCTAAGTGTAATTTTTGAAAATAAACCCTTTGTTCTTAAAACATATATTATAAAAAACGGTGGACCGCCACTTATAGGTAGGAATGGATTAAAATTATTGAATTTAGGAATTTCCAAAATAAATAGCACAAACGATATTTTCTCAACAGAGGTAGGTGATTATGTTAATTCAGAAGATTATGTTATAAATAAAACTGTGTCAGAATTATTAAACAAATACAATGGTATGTTCGATGGAAATTTAGGCTCTTTCAATAAGTTTAAAGTAAATTTACCACTAAAAGAGGGAGCAGTCCCAAAATTTTATAAAGCTAGGCCAGTGCCATTCGCACTTAAACCAAAAATTGAGAGTGAACTAGATATATTAGTAAAAATAGGTGTTTTGGTACCCACAGAATTTTCGGATTGGGCTACACCTATTGTGCCTGTGTTGAAGCCAAGTGGGGGTATTCGAATCTGTGGCGACTATAAAATAACATTAAATCCTCAACTTCAGGAACAGCATTTTCCATTACCCCGTATTGAATATCTATTTTGTAAGTTGCAAGGCGGTAAAAAGTTTTCGAAGATAGATTTATCAGAGGCCTATCAGCAAATTTTGCTAAATGATGAGTCTCGAAAACTTGTTACCATCTCAACGCATAAGGGACTTTTTTCTTATACGCGCATGCCTTACGGGATTAAAAGCGCACCCGCAATTTTTCAGAATATAATGGAACAACTTTTTATCATGGAAGGGGTCGCCTGTTTTATTGATGATATTCTGATAACTGGAAAAAATGACAAGGAACATTTAGAACGTCTGGAAAAGGTTTTCCAGAGGTTGGAAGAGTGCGGCTTAAAGGTTAAAAAAGAAAAATGTCATTTTTTTCAAAAATCGGTTAAGTATCTAGGGCATGTAATAGACCAAGAGGGCTTGCATACCTCAGATGAGAGGGTCGTAGCCATTAGAAATGCGCAAGTTCCTAAAAATGTGACGGAAGTAAAATCATTTTTAGGAATGATAAATTTCTATTGCAGATTTATTCCAAACGGTTCCCATATTTTAAAACCTTTATATCATTTATTAAAAAAAGACACCAAATGGTGTTGGACGCATGAGTGTGCCAGTGGTTTTCAAAAAGCCAAGGACATCTTGTTATCTTCAAGTGTCCTTACTCATTTTAACCCTGAAGAGAAAATTAAATTGACTGTGGATGCCTCAAATTTTGCTTTAGGAGCAACCATTAGTCACATTTTTCAGGATAACACCGAAAAACCAATAGCTTTTGCCTCCAGATTATTAAATCAAGCTGAATTAGCTTATTCGCAGATAGAAAAAGAGGCGGTAGCTATTATTTTCGGCGTTAAAAAATTTTTTCAGTATCTTTATTGTCAGAAATTTATTTTAGTAACAGATCACAAACCTTTATTAGCGATTTTTGGCGATAAAAAAGGTATTCCTCCATTCGCTGCAAATCGTTTGCAAAGGTGGTCTTACATTTTATCTGTTTTCGATTATGAAATTAAATTTGTAAATTCAGAAAAAAATTATGCCGATTGTTTATCGCGTTTGCCACAAAAAAGTAGCACCGAAAACATTCACAAAACAGATACAAAATACTCATATTTAAATCTTTTGCAGGAATCAAATTTTACATTTAGCTTTAAAGATATAAAAAAGGAAACCAATAAAGACCAAATTTTAAGTAAAATTTTTTTTATGTCCAAAACGGTTGGCCAAATTCTTGTCCTGACCCCGTTTTCAAACCTTATTTTTGTAGAAAAAACGAGATAAACATGGAACAAAATTGTTTATCATGGGGATATAGATTAATCGTCCCAGAAAAAATTAGAAATTATGTTTTGGAGGAATTGCACAGTACCCATATGGGCATAGTCAAAATGAAGTCTTTTGCTAGATCATACGTTTGGTGGCCCTCAATGGATTCTCAAATTGAAGATTTGTCAAAGAATTGTAAGTCCTGCGCAGTGTACGCTGCAAATCCTCCAAAAACTCCGTTAATGACTTGGGGGTGGCCAAAGAATTCATGGACTCGATTACATGCCGATTTTTTTGGGCCACTCTTCGATAAAGATTTTCTGGTGGTGCAGGACGCAACGTCAAAATGGATAGAATGTTTTGTAGTACCTAATATGTGCGCGGTAACTACAATTAAAATATTTCGCGAACTCTTCGCTAGGTTTGGTTTACCAAGGGAATTGTGCACTGACAACGCTACGACTTTCACGTCTGAGGAATTTCAAACATTTATTAATAAAAATGGAATTAAACATGTAACAGGCGCACCCTACCATCCTGCCACAAACGGCCTAGGCGAGAGTGCGGTTAAAATTATGAAAAATGCTATTTTAAAGTCGAAACATGAAAATTCAAGGGCTGATTTTCATTTGATAGTGAATCGTTTTTTGATTTATTACAGAAACACCCCACACACCACTACAGGAGAAACTCCTGCCAAATTACTGTTAGGTCGAAATCTTAAAACAAAATTTGATCTATTATTGCCTTCGATAGCCGACACAGTCGAATGCAAGCAAGATATTCAAAGAAAAAATTATAAATCGGGTCAAGATGTTACTTTTAATATAGCTGACCGCATTTGGGCTCGCGATTTTCGGGTAAGAAAAGAGCAGTGGTGTGCGGGTGTTATCACAAAGGTGTTAGGTAAAAAAACATATTTAGTTAAGACTGATTGTGGATTAGAATGGAAACGACATGTAGATCAATTAAAGATAAATCATTTACCACATTATGATTCAGAACCTAATAATGCTGTTTCCATTCAACCACGCTTAGATATACGTGATCCAAATAATGCAAGGGTTAGTGATAGTACTGAAGTGAGAAATAATATTTCTCCAACACCCTCTAATAGTCCTCAACAAAAAGCTCTTCGGCGGCGTAGCCAAATTAAACCACCTGACCGATTGGTGGTCGGTATTTAATGTTGTTGATTATGTTATTCAATATAATTATGATGCATAATGTTTTCCACGATTTGGGGGGAAGGTGTTGGATGCTCGATATCGGTATGTGTTTTTTTGTGGGCTTTATAAATAAAGCCATATCTTGATTTGCTTTTAGGTTTTGTTGACCTGATAAGAGGCAGTATAAAATAAACACATGTTTAGAGTACATCGGTGTTTTACTCATTTACCATATTCTTTCGGAATATTCGTATATTAAATATTCAAATTAATATTTAAAAACATAACAGATATGGATGAAAATGTTCACTACGAAGCATTCTTGACACTGATGATGCACTAAACGGCAGTTCATTGCCTAGCTGTCAAGTACTCTTGTCAGGATCTTCAACTACACTTAAAGCCGTCATTAATTTATTGTCATCGTTAGTTTGACTCCGTTCATGTGTTTCATAATCGATATTTCCTGTTCTTTCAAATCTCTCTTTTAATCGCTCAAAAGCAGTTGGATGAGGATCTCTACTTTGTGGATGTTGTTGAGCATAAATCCTCGAAGCTAAAAAAGAATTTCTTTCACCTGCTCCCAAAGCATAAGTCATGTCAATAAGTTCTGCATGTGAAAAGTTCATGGTCAAAATACACCAAGATCAATAATAGTGATAAAGGAGAAAATTTAAACAATATTTACCATATAATACCAATATAAATAAGTTTAGAGATAAATAGTAATGACAACAAATTGGTTAAATGACAACTTATGTCAAGGCAAAGAGTTTATTTTGTCATGACCATTTTAATATAGGTATGTTTCTATTTTCCCAATGAATATTCCAATTTTAATTACTTTGCCCATGGTATTCTTGTTAATAATAATAAAATTACTAATTTTCGTGTAGCTTTTCATAAAATATACAATATTTCATAAACTAGAAGATTTAGGTAGATGACATATATTAACAAAAAATAAAGGCATTTGAAAAATACACTTTATCAGTTAAAAAAAATACAGGGTGATCCATTTCAAAAAAATTGACATAATGCGTACTTATTTAAAATAGCGAAATCTGCCAAGTCAACAAGAACACCCCGTATAATAAATAGAACAAATAGTGATATGGTTACGTACCAAGTAATTTAAGGTACTTATGGTAAAAAATTTGTTTAATTTTATTCCATAGGCAACTATGATTTTTTTAATAAGTCAAATAAAAATCATAATATACCAGGAAATAATTATTTACTTGACAACGTCGCAATCAAATTCAAAATAGTATATTAAAGTACATGTTTTATAAAGCATCATCTTATAGCACGCGTCCATGTTAAAAAACGAGCCGCTTGCGGCGAGTTTTTTAACGGGACAAGTGCTCTAACTGCTTTATAAAACACGTACTTTATACTATTTTTTCTATTTTGTATTTTTTTCAATAAGAAAATACATATTTAAAAAGAAAATCAACCCTTCAAATTTTGTAAATTTGTGTGTCTAAATTCTATGTTGGTAATACTCTAAATTTCTTTTTATCATAGTAGCCTTGACAATAAATAATATTTTCTTTGTGTCATTGTCACGAAATTTGTGATTTAATATTTCATAGAGTTGTTCATAATTATAATTAAAAAAATATGGAGCATGATAATCTAAGTTTAACTCCCCCTGAGTTAAGGGATATTGCTAATAAAACGATAAATCAACTTTTACCAGAGAAATCCCGAAAACTTTCTTTTCTCATGGATAACAATAACAGGAAACGTCAGACGTCAACAGAATAAAACATTTAAATATAACCAATGCCAACTTTTAAAAAATAAAATTCGGAGTTCGAAATGGATATATTTCGAACTCGCTAGCGCGTTCGAAATATCTATTTTTCGAGACAAAATTAGAAAAAAGTAAATATGACTGTAGAGATTCTTTCCAGCGGAATCAGAAAGAGAAAAAATATATAGGGTGTTTCATTTAAAAAATAAGAATTTTTATGTAGTACCAATTTTTTGAGCCATCCTGTATAACGCAAAATATTTTTACGTTATGCTCCATTGCAAACCCTATAACTCTTATATAAAACTTTTTCTTATATCTCTTACAGTTTAGGCGCTATCGAAGGCGAACACCTTGTTGACTCACCCTGTATATGTTTTACTGTTAAAAAATCAAAAATACTTATATTATTATACAGGGTGGGGACTTTAAATGGAACGCTGCTTATAGCTGATCTGAGAATAAGATTTCACTAAAATACAAAAATACGTCCTCAAAGATTTTTTATGGGCTTCGTTTTTATCATGTAAAAAAAAATTTGGGCCCCAAAGAGGGGGCGCAGCCCTAACCAACTTTTTTTATAAGATTGGAAGACACCACTTGTGAAACCTTTTTGGAAAGCGCATTGAAAAAGGAGTTTGTCAATCAATTCTTTTTGACATCTGTCAAACCATGTGCCAGAAATTTAATAAAATCTAATTTTAAACAATTATATTAACTGTAACATTAAAGCTGTAATGCCATCTTTTTAACTTTATAATAGTTTTATGGAAGTAGTCCATCTCACAGTGGAGTAATATTTTAAATAAGGAATGAAACACAAAGTCTGCTCCACTAATTTAATAAATAAGTTCAGATTAAAATCCCATACATGTTTCAAAGGTATAAACCTTCATCTTCAGTGGGTTATTATTAAGATGTTGTTATTTATGAAGAGACCAATGACATTGTTAAATTTTAAACTAATGTTGCAGAAAAATTTTTTTAAGAAAACATATGTAACTTAAATTTTTTAAAGTTTAATTTTTTAAACTTAAATTTTTTAAAGTTACATATGTTTTCTTAAAAAAATTTTCTGCAACATTAGTTTAAAATTTAACAATGTCATTGGTCTCTTCATAAATAACAACATCTTAATAATAACCCACTGAAGATGAAGGTTTATACCTTTAAAACATGTATGGGATTTTAATCTGAACTTATTTATTAAATTAGTGGAGCAGACTTTGTGTTGCATTCCTTATTTATAATAGTTGTTGAAAATGTGCCCCATTAACCAGTTGGCACAAACCTAACCGATGTTAAAACTCTTCCCGTACTCTTCCCAAAACTTCTGGCGTGATTAAACGTATCTCTGCCCGAATCCTTGCCTTCAACTCTTCCAAATTGTTAGGTCTGGTAACATATACCCTTTTTTTTAAATCCCCCCACAAATAAAAGTCTAAGGGTGTAATATCCGGTGATCTGGGCGGCCACTCTAAAAATCCTCGCCGCCCTATCCACCTGTTTGGAAATGCAGTGTTTAAGAATTCTCTGACAATTCTTGCAAAGTGGGGAGGGGCTCCATCCTGCTGAAAAAATATCCTTCGATCTAGATTTCCATAATTTGGGAATATTCTTTGGAGTCCTGGTATTAAAAATGTTTGAAGAAAATTTAAATACACGTCTCCATTTAAATTATGTTAAAAAAAGAATGGACCAATTATTATTCTGTCGCCTATTATTCCAGCCCAAACATTCACTTTCCCTTGGCGTTGAGAGTGACATTCAACAATCCAATGAGGATTTTCGTCGGCATAATAATGGAAATTTTGACGATTAACCTAAAATGGAAATTAATTAAAAATCGGTTTAGAAAGTAAGACTTTGCCTAGTGATTGTCAAGAACAATGGTTAATTCCCTTTAACTTTCAAACTTACCTGGCCCTCTAAAGTAAATGTTGCTTCATCAGAAAAAAGTATCCACTCTAAATCAATGTGTCGGTTGTCCAATGCGGTCATCATAACTTCGCAAAATTCTACCCTTCTATCTAAGTCATCCTCCAATAACTCTTGTACTGGCTGCATTTTGAATGGCTTTATGCCAGCAGATTTTGTGATCTTCAACACCGTTTTATGATCAATATTGTGGTCACGAGATAATTGCCATGCTGCAGTAATTGGGTTTTCTTGATAACTCAATAGGACATTTAATATGGTTTCATCTGATACTCGTTGGGGGTCTTCGTCTCGAAACATGTCTTACATGACCTAATTCCCTAAATTGCTTTTCAATTTTGCTGACTGTACTTCGCGACAGAGGTAGCCAATCGGGATGAATTTAATGAAACAACTCACAAACTTCTTCTTGACTTCCTTTTCTTTCTCCAAACCCGACCATCATCAGTATTTCAAACTTTAAGGTTTCAGTTAAATACATTCTTAAAATTTTTAAATGAAAGCGTCAAAAATAAAATTTTAATTAGTACCTGCTTGTTAAACGTAACAAAACTGGCTGCATTACCAAGGAAACAAAACAATAATTGACTTACGGTTGACTCTATGCCAACAGGTTAATGGGGCATATTTCTAACAATTGTTAAGCTAAAAAGATGACATTATAGTTTTAATGGTATTTTAACATAATTGTTTACCAAATTGTTTAAAATTAGATTTTATTAAATTTCTGGCACATGGTTTGACAGATGTCAAAAAAAATTGACTGACAAACTCCTTTTTCAATGAGCTTTCCAAAAAGGTGTCACAAGTGGTGTCTTCTAAACTTCCAATCTTATAAAAAAGTTTTGGTTAGGGCTGCGCCCCCCCCCCTTTGGGGCCTAAATTTTTTTTTACATGACAAAAACGAAGCCCATAAAAAATCTTTGAGGACGTATTTTTGTATTTTAGTGAAATCTTATCCTCAGATCAGCTATAAGCAGCGTTCCATTTAAAGTCCCCACCCTGTATATATTCAATATTATGAACTTTTGATTTTAGGGTGGGTTTAATTCTGACTAGTCGCAGACCATACATACTGGCTACAAGACAAACTTATGATCATATACAGAACTTATTCTTTTTACTTTATATTTGTGACTGACTTTTTCGGTTATATAATTTTATTATTATTATTCACTGAAGTTTATACCGACAATATTTGTAAGTGTATTAGATACCCTACCTTTTGTTCAGTAAAACATATAAGATGTTCTTATATACAGGGTGTTTCCTAACTACGGTTCGAAACTTCAGAGGGTGATACGTAAAGTCGTTTTAAGAAAAAAAGTTTCTATGAACATAATATATGTCCGAAGTTGCTTCGTTTCTGAGATAAGGCGTTAAAGTTGAAAAAAAAAGGTCATAAATATCCTGAAATCGATTTGGTTGAAATATAGGGTTCAGTTATTTGAAGTAATAAGGCGCTTATTTAGCCCTAACTAGATTAAAATTATTAGGTCCAGTCAGGCCCGTATCCAGAAATTCGGGGGGGGGGCTCAAGGACGAAAATCATTCAAAAATGTGGACTTATTTTAATTAATTCAGAGAAAAGCGAATCACACATTAAAGCTGGATCTATAAACTCGAAGCCGGCGTCGGCGCTCGCGCTGGCATGGGCGCTGAAAGTTAAACAAGTGAATCGTAATAGAGCGATTTATAAACTTCGCCGGCGCTGGCGCTGGCGCTGGCTGGCGATCGACATAAACCATCTTTATATTGCCAGCGCCGGCGTTCGTGAAAAATCCGTAGCGCCGCGTCATAACCAATGGGATTTTAGCATTTCTATCAAGTCATGTTTGGCATCTGCCAATCTGTCAATGGCCAATCGTCATTTTAATTTTACTACCGCTAAGACACCAAGTAACTTCTTCGAACGCGAACGCCAAGTTTATAAATGCCCACTATGCTTGTCTACGACGAACGCTGGCGCCGACGCCAGCGCCGGCGAGAGTTTATAAATCCAGCTTAAAACTTAAATCATTATTTTCAAATTTCGGGATTTCGGGGGGGGGGGGGGGCCCGGGCCCCCCCCCTGGATACGTGCTTGGGTCCAGTGGCGTCTCAGTGGATAGTGGACGATTGTCCATGGATAGCTTTTAGAGTGAGTTAAAGTGATTTTTATTTTTTTTTCTCGCAAACGAAGCCAGATATGAAAAAAACACAAGAGACCAAAAAGTTGTATTTGTAGTGGCTTAATCTCAACGAATAAAAAAACTAAAAAAAAGGCAGTGGCGTACTTTTTTTTTCAATAATAATTGGCTGTGGTGCCCACTGAGACGCCACTGTACCTAATAATAGCAATCTAGTTAGGGCTAAATAAGCGCCTTATTACTTCAAATAACTGAACCAAATTTCAACCAAATTTTAAGGATATTTATGGCCTTCTTTTTTAAACTTTAACGCCTTATCTCAGAAACGAAGCAATATCGGACATATGTTCATAGGAACTTTTTTTCTTAAATCGACCTTACGTATCATCCTCTGAAATTTCGTACTGTAGTTAGGAAACACCCTGTAGTTAGAGGTAGAGAGAGGTATATACATTATATCTATTAATATTACATTTATTAGATCATTCTTACAGTACAGGGTCATTTATAATTGCATGCTAATATACTTGAGGGTCTTAATCCGACGATTTTAGGAAGAAAATACCACATCAATATAACAATCATAAATAATCCCCCTTTATTTTTGAGATATAAACCGTTAAAAATTAAAAAAAATAGGGTTTTATCCCTCATTTTTTTTGTTTAATATACCGCTTTAGATATTATTTTTAATTTTAGTTAGATAACTGGCATAAAAACAATTTTCTTTTCATAATAACCGATTTGGTTTACGGTTTACTTCTACCGGTAGCCTCCGCGCTAACATGTATTTTAATATTTTTAAGGATGAAGGAAATAATATGCTACTATTTTTTTCGAAAACAATAAATATAATATACCTATAAATAAAAAGCAAATATGGGCCCTTTGACTTTTTTTCGTGATAAACGGTTTTTGATTAAAAAAATAATTGGAATTTAGGTACTTGCATATATATCGCTATGCACCTATCAACATTAATATTAACATATTATGTATCTCTTAAAGGAAACTGAAAAAAAAACATGCTTAGAAATTGGAACACCCTGCATCCCAAAAATAAAGCAGTTGCAGCACTATACTGACATGAGCTTTTTCCTAACATCATATTATATCTAAGACTTACCACCCTCAAGTATTGGCATGCAAGTATGAACCAATTCTAGCTACCAAATACTAGGAATGTAACGGGTAGCCCTTTTTAGGATCCGGCCAAACCGGGTACCCGGTCAATTAAGACCCGGCAAAACCGGGCACCCGGTCTTGCGGAATATTACAGGAAGCTATTGGCAACAGGCGAGATACAAATAGAAAATCATCTGCTATAGCACCAAACATACAACAGGACGTGGAGGTTGAAATAAGTTCATATTTGGCGTTGCCGTTAATTAGACATTTAAGCCCATTTTCGTGGTGGGAAATAAATTCAGAGAAATTCACTAATCTAGCAAAGCTTGCTAAACAGTTTCTTTCAGCACCTGCCTCAACAATATTTAGTGAACGGTTGTTTTCAGAAGCGGGTAATATTTATGAAGAAACCCGAAACCGACTATCCTCTGAGAATGGTGAAATGTTAATTTATCCAAATCACAATTTGCCATTAATTGATTTTAGATATTAAATGTTTTATAACAAAGTTTGTTGTTATAACCTTTTAAAATCTGTTTTTTTCTATGTATTTTTTAGCACCACAAAAATACATTGTTTCAGTTCTTTAATGTTTTATTTTGCCAAAAACAGAAAACAAAATAAAAACTCGGCCTGGTCGGGTACCCGTTACATCCCTACCAAATACATAATATGAGGAGTTGTTGCCATTAAATAATTTAACTGGTTTAAAATTTTTTAATTTAAAATACTTATGTAGGTATTACAAAAAAATCTTATAAGGTGATTCAATTTATCAGCATCAGGTATATTGCAATTGACTATGACGGCAATATTTCAGTTTACTTTACATTGTACACAAACACATAATACTAAAAAATAAAATGGTAATAAATGTCAAAACACAATACAGGTAACAAACTAAATCTTGCTTCAAATGTATGTATGGGTATGCATATTTTCTGGCAAAATATTGCAGTATGTACAGGGTTATCCAACCAAGACTAGACAAGGCGTTTTTTGACTTTTCCTGTACTTTTATAAAAAAACTGAGATAGCCATCTTAAGTCATTTTCTCCCGCGAATTCGAATATCTTCAGCAAAAAACAATTGAACATCAAACAAAAGTACTAGGGGTCACTTTGATATTTTTTTAAATGGGATGCCGTATTTTTAATGAGCTTATCCCATTTCTCATATAAATTTTGATTCAAAAATTAAAAAAAAAAAATTAAAAAAAAAAAAAAAAAAAATTTAAAACTGAAGAAAAAAGGCGTTTTTGAATTAAAAATCCAACATTTTAGATCAAAATTTATATGAGAAATCGGATAAGCTCATTAAAAATACGGCATCCCATTTAAAAAAATATCAAAGTGACCCCTATAGTACTTTTGTTTGATGTTCAATTGTTTTTTGCTGAAGATATTCGAATTCGCGGGAGAAAATGACTTAAGATGGCTATTTCAGTTTTTTTATAAAAGTACAGGAAAAGTCAAAAAATCGCCTTGTCCAGTCTTGGTTGGATAACCCTGTACATAATATATGCATATAAATAAATTTAAAATAACAAAATTAGTTTATTTCTAATATTATCCTAAAAAAATATATCTATTATACATTCTTTTGCTATTACTCTGCGACATATTGGACACAATGATTAAGATTTATCAGTTAGAATATCCATGCAGGGTTTGCAAAACAAATGACCACAATTTGTTGCTTTTGTGTCCAAATTTTTTAAGAATCGTAAACATACTGGACATTCAAGTAATCCTACTTTCTGGGTTTCTTTGTCATTTTTCTAAAATCAATGGAAAATATAAGAAAATCTCTTAATAGCAATATAAAGGCTAGGTAGTACCTACCTTAATCTCTGTACTTATTTGATGGTTTAATATTCTCCACATTTTGTTTGTTGAAATTTTTTAGTTTCCTGTCAGGTCTTTTTCGGATTAAAGGTTGATTTGTTTCTTTGTTAAGATTATCCCTACTTCCAGCTCTAAAAGAAGCATTATTCAGAAATATAATGATAGTACATTTATGTAGGTAGTCTTTAGGCTGTGTCTACCAAAACTATTTAAAGAATGTGTAGACAAAGATAGCAAGCTCATGAATTGTCCCTGCTGAAGGAGCTTAACCTATGGCTTCGCTTCCCCCTTATGGGTACCTATAATAGGTACCTACCTATATATCCCGCAAATTTCAAAATTTAATTTTATTTACTTACACTTCATAATCTTCAACAAATATGACCGAATCATCCATTGAAAACAATTAATAGATTAAAGAAGAGGTAAAAAAGATCAATTTGTAGAATTTGATGTTATGTTTTTAACACGCACAAAACTTTAAAAAAATCAAAATTTGAATTTGACAACATAAGCTAGGTTCGGGTATCACGTTCCGTTCACTCCGTGCGCTCCTTACGTGCTCCAGCCGTTCGGGTATGGCCATTTTGTGCAAGTGGCAAGTAGAGTGAATCCATTTGCGTTCGACTATTACGGAGTAAGGAAAATCGAGCTCACTCTAAAAGTTCCACTTCGAGAAAGCGGATTCCTAGAGTGAACTTGAGCAAACTGACAAAAGTGTTTTTTTAGGTTAACAAATTCGGTTTTTATTTTTAATACAATGCCTCTTTTCTTTCTTCGTGTTTTTAAAATATGAATAACATGAAAGAATTGGAAATTAACAAGGAAAATGGCTTTGTAGTTACCGATCCCGGTAACAGATGTGTTTTGGTGGACGATTCACTGTTACTCTGCAATCGGAAGAGTAACTATTTTTGCTCTCGTATTATTTAAAAAATTAACTTAAATTATTAGGAAAAAGTAAAATACTTAGGAATATGAGAAGACAATGTATATCTCAATTTTTATTTTATAATCTTTTAAAAATAACCCCAAAATAACCAACAAACAACAAATCAAAATCAGCTGCTATTGACAAGAGACAAGATTGACTTTCTTTCGGTCTGGTGGTTCGGGTATTATTTTTCTGTCCTTTTACTCCAAAATTGTTGAATATATCTCAAACAAATGTATGGCAACACTGTCATTGTACTGTCAACTATAAAAGCGCCACTTGTTTTGACTCTCGAGCTTGGAAAACGGCTATAAATAGCGTGATTTTCCAAGGGAGAGCCAGTCAGTGCAGAACCATAAATGGATGAAGGCCAATTGAAAAAGTGTTGAGCATTTATTTTGTCCCGGCTTTAAAATCTGCATAAGTATTTTCTTTGGACGACCGTCACCAAGCGAATTGCCAGTTGATCTTGGAGTTTCTGAGACCTGGGTGTGCCAAGGCGGCATACGTGAACCTGAAGTAAAAAGCAAGGCGTTGCTGAAGAAGCACCGGTGGAGGACGCCGTAGTCGAGCCCGATACTGTGAGGAAACAGTGGTTCCTAGTCGATCCAGAAGTTTGTACCTGGAATACGGGCAAATTTTGAACGCACCTAGGCGGAAAGTGTCTGCTCACGATCTTCGGAGGAGGGCCAATCGTTCGAGAACCTTTGCCAGCCTAGAGACCTAGTTTTAAGAGGAAGTACGACGAGAACCGGTCATAGCCGAAGTTGCCGACACTGGACTAACTGTGCCATAACTGCTGCAACGGACGCCATCGCCAGGGAGGCGTGTACGAGTGTTTACCACCTGGGCATAACCTGCACCAGGTCGGCAAGAAGAGAAAACCTAGTGGCAAAATAATTTTAAGAGGAAGTACGACGAGAACCGGTCATAGCCGAAGTTGCCGACACTGGACTAACTGTGCCATAACTGCTGCAACGGACGCCATCGCCAGGGAGGCGTGTACGAGTGTTTACCACCTGGGCATAACCTGCACCAGGTCGGCAAGAAGAGAAAACCTAGTGGCAAAATAATTTTAAGAGGAAGTACGACGAGAACCGGTCATAGCCGAAGTTGCCGACACTGGACTAACTGTGCCATAACTGCTGCAACGGACGCCATCGCCAGGGAGGCGTGTACGAGTGTTTACCACCTGGGCATAACCTGCACCAGGTCGGCGAGACGAGAAAACTAAGTGGCAACGTAATTTTGAGACGAATTAGTGGAAATCCGGCGACGCCAAGAGCTGGACGTCGTGGCCAGACCTCCAGCAGCTAGTGCCGACACCTAGAAGGCGGATACAAGTACTTACCACCTGGGCACAACCTGCCCCAGGTCGGCAAAGAAGAAGCCAAGCGTGGCAAACAGTGAACTGGCTGTAAATATGGACTTACAAAGTGTAACCCCTCCGGCCCTGACGGCGGAGGGCGAAGAAAACCCGAACATGATCTTTTCTACCGAGGCCGACTTCAGGCAAGGGCTTGAAGCGGTTTCAAACTGCCCTACACAGCTCGCCGCCCCTGAGATGACGACGAGAGCTAGCCGAGGTACTTCCAGGGATATGCCCCTTGAAGGAGAAAGCGAAGGCGAACTGTGCCAGGACACACTTGGAACGAATAAAAGTCAGTCGTTGCTGAAACTTCAAAGAGTACAGTCGTTTTAATTTGCCTTCTCCCGCGCAAAATTTAACAGGTTATGGGCCCAGACCCAGAAAGAGCTTTTAGTTGTTTCGCGAGTTAGATTGTTGTAAATCGATTAAAAACGAGTATTTTGGAGTGCTACGATCTACGATGGCAGTGAACTACTTAAACAATGTACCAAAGCTGTTGGGACGTGAAAATTATTCAGATTGGGCTTTTGCAGTTGAAAACGTGTTCGTTCTAGAGGGATTGTCAAAATGTATTGATGGATCCGAGACTGATACCATTTTAGTAAGCAAAGCCAAGGCGAAGTTAATTTTGACAGTGGACCCTTCGTTGTATATTCATGTGAAAGATACTAGTTCAGCCAAAGATGTCTGGGACAAGTTAAAAAAACTTTATGAAGATTCTGGATTTGCGAGAAAAATCGGTTTGCTTCGTAAATTGATTTCATTGAGGCTAGACAGTTGTGAATCAATGGAAAATTATATAAACCAAGTGATTGACACCTCGCAGAAGCTAGAAAGATGTGGTTTTAATTTGAGTCAGGAGTTAATTGGAAGTTTGCTGGTTTAACGGACATATTTGAACCCATGGTGATTGCGATTGAACACGCTGGAATTGACGTAACAGCAGATTCTATAAAATCTAGATTATTGGATATACACCTAGGTGGGCGCATTCACGAGTAGAGTTCCTAGTTTTGGCAGAGGGAATAGAGGTGGCGGCACTAGGAAGTTCAACAAAAATAAAAATGACATTACCTGTTTAAAGTGTAAAAAATTGGGGCATTTTATGAGCCAATGTCCAGAAAATAAGAAAGATAAAGATAAAAATGAACAGCCGTCCAATGCGTTTAATGCTGTTTTCCTTACTGGTAAATTTGACAAGTCAGACTGGTATGTTGATTCAGGATGTAGTGTTCATATTACTTCAAGAAAGGACTGGCTGAGGAATATAACCAAAGATGTACAAATGACGGAAATGACAGTGGCTAATGACAATAAGCTTGCCATAGAATGTGCAGGTGATATCGAAATCACTACAATAGCCGAGGACAAGCAGCATCCAGTCACAGTTTGTAATGTTCTTTATGTGCCAGAGTTAATGACAAATTTGCTATCAGTAAGTCAACTAATTAAAAACAAAAATAAAGTTATTTTTCATGTAAATGGTTGTGACATTTACAATAACAAACATCAACTGATTGCTACAGCAGGTTTAGTGGACAATGTCTATAAATTAAATGTAGAGAAACCACAGTTAAATTTAGCAGCAAGTTTAGCAATTTCTGGAGATATCTGACATAGGCGTTTCGGTCATTTAAATTATAAGGACTTAACTTTAATGAGAGACCGTCTTGTTGATGGACTTGAGTGTAAAGGTACTTTAGTTAAAAGTGATTTTGACTTATGTGAAGTTTGTTGTGAGGGCAAACAAGCTAGGTTGCCCTTCAATCATGAAGGAAATAGAGCTAATACAGTGTTGGAGATAATCCATGGAGATCTATGCGGTCCAATGGAAGAGACATCCCTCGGAGGCTCGAGATACTTTATGGTATTGGAAGATGATTTCACCAGAATGGTTTTTGTTTATTTTCTCAGAAGTAAGGATGAAGCATATGAAAAATTTAAGGAGTTTAAGAACTATGTAGAGAATCAGAGTGGTAAAATAATTAAAATTTTTCGTACTGATCAAGGTACTGAGTTTAATAGTAATCAGTTCAGAGACTGTTATAGGCAACATGGAATTTTGCATCAGCAAACAAACGTGTACACTCCTTAACAGAATGGTATGAGTGAAAGAATTAATCGTACCATTGTAGAGAAAGCTCGTTGTCTGTTGTATGATGCAAAGCTGGAAAAGTTTCTTTGGGCAGAAGCTGTGGCGACTGCAGTCTACCTTAGAAATCGCTCTAAAGTCTCAGGGATTGAGAAGACTCCTTACGAACTGTGGCATGACAAAAAACCTGATGTAAGTGGAATTCGAATATTTGGAAGCAAGGCCATGATGTTGATTCCTAAGGAAAACGACAAAAATGGGATAAGAAATCAAGGAAAATGATTTTAGTTGGTTTCAATGACAAGATTAAAGGTTACAGGTTGTA
Organism: Polydrusus tereticollis; assembly: GCA_963920685.1. Taxonomy (NCBI): domain Eukaryota; kingdom Metazoa; phylum Arthropoda; class Insecta; order Coleoptera; family Curculionidae; genus Polydrusus; species Polydrusus tereticollis. The sequence goes on from OY987328.1 coordinate 26,045,145, forward strand.
CGATATTATTGCAAAAACAGTAACAAAGAGTAGAGATGTGATAATTGAAAAGACTGTCAAAGAATTGACACTATATGAACCTCAGGAATCAGATTCAGTGGGGGCTTAATTTGATGAGCCAAGCAATATATTTGATCAGAGTTCTACAGATAGTGAGTCACTTGATTCAACTAGTGACGAAGATTTCGTCATCGATTTGCCTGAAGAATTACCGCAAATACAAGAAAACACAGAAATTAGAAAATCATAGAGAACAATCAAACCAAAACAGTTTGAAGACTATATCACTTACGCTTGTGTGCAAGAATTCAGTTTGTTTGATGATCCAGTCACCGTGAAGGATGCCATGTGTAGAGGTGATGCTGATTTATGGAAGGAAGCCATGTCTGAAGAAATCATGTGTTTTGAAACAAATGATGCTTGGGAATTGACAGATGACGTACCAAAAAGTTCAACGGTCGTTCCATGCAAGTGGGTCTTCAAGCGAAAAACAAGTGAAAGTGGTGAAGTGAAATATCGTGCGCGTTTAGTTGCAAAAGGTTGTGTCCAGAAAGCTGGTATAGATTATGGTGAAGTGTTTTCACCAGTAGTGCGACACTCGACTCTAAGACTGTTGATTGCTTTAGCAGTAAGATTAGATTTAAAAATAACGCATCTTGACGTAAAGAATGCATTTTTGAATGGTGTACTTGAACAACCAGTTTACATGAAACAACCAGAAGGGTTTATTGTTAAAAATCATGAAAATAAAGTATACCAGTTAAAAAAGGCAGTATACGGACTAAAGCAGTCGTCCAGGGCATGGAATGCTAAGGTAAATGAAGTTTTGTCTACACTGGGCTATAATAAGTCTAAACATGAGTCTTGTTTGTTTATAAAAAGGGACAATAATTCATTAACTTTGGTTGCATTGTATGTGGACGATTTTTTCGTTTTTTCAAATGATTGTAAAAATGTTGAATTTTTAAAGTCAAAATTAAGATCAGAATTTGAAATAAAAGATTTGGGTGAAGCAAAGCAATGTCTGGGGGTTAAAATATCTAGAGATTATAAAAATAATGCCATTTTCTTGGATCAGGAGAGTTATATAAATCAAGTTTTAAGAAATTTTGGAATGGAAAATTGTAAAACTGTAAATACTCCTATGGAGACTAAGATAAATGCAAAAGAAGTCCTTAATTCAGATATAAACTTAACCAATTTGCCGTATCAAAAGCTTATAGGCAGTTTAATATATTTAGCGGTGCTAACCAGACCAGACATAGCATTTGCTGTTAATTACTTGAGCCAATATAATAATAATTATTCAGAATATAATTGGCATTGTGCAAAAAGAATACTTAGGTACCTAAAAGGTACTAAGCATTATAAATTAAAATTCGTAAAGGGTACTGATACTAATGTTAATTTAGAGGGGTTTGTGGACTCTGATTGGGCCAATGATCATGACAGGAAATCATATACAGGGTATGTATTCAAATTGAATGGGGGTCCAATTTCGTGGCAAAGTTGTAAACAGAAAACTACTGCATTAAGTAGCACTGAGGCTGAATATATTGGTCTTAGTGAGGCATCCAAGGAAGCCGTTTATTTAAAAAACATTCTGGGTGAGTTAATTGGTTTTAAAGATAGTGTCATGATGTATAATGATAACCAGAGTGCTAAAAAACTAGCTTCGAATCCAATATTTCACAAGAGATCGAAGCATATTGATGTCAGGTACCATTTCGTTAGGGAATGTGTCTCAAACAATTTGATAACTATTTGTTATCAACAAACTGATAAAATGGTGGCAGACATTATGACAAAGGGTTTAGCGAAGGCCAAACATTTTTATTTTGTTAATAAATTGGGCCTAATTATTTGAGATAGTGGGGGTGTTGAATATATCTCAAACAAATGTATGGCAACACTGTCATTGTACTGTCAACTACAAAAGCGCCACTTGGAACGAATAAAAGTCAGTCGTTGCTGAAACTTCAAAGAGTATAGTCGTTTTAATTTGCCTTCTCCCGCGAAAAATTTAACAAAAATATTATAACAAAAATATGTTCGTGCTCTACTCCAACTCCGTTCTGAATAGACGAACCCACCTATAGAAAAATGAAACAATTTGACAATTTTTAGTAAATTTTTAGGTTAGAATAGGACGGTTTAGTCGGTTAACTTGAAATTAAGTCAACCACAGTTCCAACAAAGAACTGTTGGCACCTAACCTAGTCTTTGGTTGCCATTTTAAACTGCATGGTTGGGTTGGCAACATGACGTCTATTCCCGAATTAGGAGAATCACAGAACTTAGGAGAATAATGAAAAAAAAAAGTTATAAAATGCAGAAAAATAAAGCAAAAAATATGGTTATTCAAATCAAAAATTATTCCTAAACCGTATTTTCGAAAGTGAAAATTACCATTCACTTTCATCAAGAGTTAAGAGAACCACGGGCGCCAAAAGACCTGCTGTGTGTCCTTAGAGCTCAACATACATGCTATTTCATGTGTGGAATTCAACACATGGAATCTTTGCGAGTTTTTGAGTATCATCGACTTTCACAATACTTGGCAATGCAGCACTCGACACATTAATATTTATTGTATCCGCGCTCCCGCCAAGCTCTCGTATTCTTATATGTGAGTGGTAGTGGTATGTGAACACCAGGGGCGTGCGGTGAGTTATGAAGAAGGGGAAGCAGCGCCGGTAGGACCGCCGGAGGCGAAAAATTTTTTGAGGACCACGCCCAAATATTGGCAATTTTTCGACGTTTAAATGCAGGTAGAATACTGTCATGTAGGTAGTAGGTACTGTCGAAAATGTGTGATTATGTACCTATGATTTTTTAATATTTCTTCTATTTTCTAAATGGCTAGGTACCTATGTTTTTTTTTATTAATTTTTACGTAATTTGCCCGTCGAAAACCAATTCTTTAGTGACCCAACCCTGCCTAAGAGTCGTTAAAAACAAGTTAACAAAATTTCATAACAGAAACTAATACAGAAAACTATCTATACATTTTTACTTTGAATTCACAGTTTGATTTAATTTTAAACGGATTTTTTAGCCGCCTTCACTTCTGTCTGTAAATTAAGTTGTAGGCCTACCTGTTGCAATAATATTCCTTTTTTCATCAAAGAAAAGCGTTGAAGATCCTTTTTCCAATAACTTGCATACAGAACAGATACACTTTACATTTCCCGAACTCGATGGGCCGGCAATTGGTTGCTCCATGACAAAATAAATCAAGAAGTAAGAAATCAAAGTCAAGTCAGACAGATCCTCTACCTGTAGCCGTATTCCTGGCGAAAAATCGCGACAAACAATCGTAACGGCCGAGTACAAACACGTAGAAACTAAATATTTTGGCGGTTTCGTTCCAGCGTCGCATCGCGGCGAAGGAAATACCGAAGTCTAACGATTTACCCTTTACTTGGCACGGCAGACCATATTAATTATTACTCGTATACGCGTATAGAGTGTAGTATACACGTATTGAGATCACTTCGATTCTTCGATACATTTAATATTGCGTTGGTCAGGGATGCATACAGGGCCGGATTTGGTTTGGAAATTAGATAGAAATAAATACTTGGGTATTTTAATTGTATGGATAGGTATAAATTAATATAAAATTTGTTTTGTCTTATGTCTTATGAAAGCGGTAGGGGAAGCAGTGCTTCCATCGCTTCCATGGACCGCACGCCCCTGGTGAACACAGAGACTTCGCACTTGTAGGCCTAATGTCGAAGTTACACTGACACACCATTGCGAGAAATAGGTTTAGAAATTCTTTTTAAAAGGCCGATGTTGTGTGTCTGGTGTTTTCGTAAGACAAGGAATAAACATATTTTGTCGTACTTATGTAAACTGATAATGCCCCCGATAAAAAATGATAAAATTTTAAAAATCGACATTTATATTATAAGGTAAGGTGGGGTAATAAGTGCGGTCACGTTTTTATATAAGTAGTGCCAAATTGATTAACCACCGAGCTCTTAATAGGACGCGGAAAGAGTTACCAATTTTTTTCTGAATCATCTAAGTTGATAGGATTATAAAAATAATTGGAAATAAATTAAAATATAACGTTCTGCCAATATTTACAAGTTTTTATTTTTTGGGGTCTCTGATTGCACTTTCCCTAAAAATTGGGGAAAGTGCAACCAGTGATTGTTTTCTACTTACACTATTACATTAAATCATGGGGGTTAGTGCAATCAATTTTTAAAATGCCAAATTAATACCATATTTTTTATTATTTAAAAAAAAAAAAAATTGTGGTTGTTATAAACTTTTTACACATTTACAAAATAACTTAAAAAACTAGATTTTGTTTAAATACTTAACAGATGAAGTGAAATCGACGAAATCTTAAAATACATAATATGTAACTATCAAAGTGTTAAATTGCAACGTAGAAACGACCCCTTTTTTCAGATTACAAGAATCCTTACAATTTCCCGCTTAGATATTAAAGATCGATCTTCCACATCTGGAAAAACATAGTAGGCTGGGTAACTAAGTGTTTTGATCTGGCGTAAAAATGATGCATAATAATAGGTATCGTTTTCAAGCGCCTCTAAAAATTTGCCAACATATGTTTTTGTTGTTTTTTTCGAATAAAATTCTTCTAAAACAAACTGCCCTACTTCTGGCATTGCGTCTTGTTTGTAACTTTCTGTTTGCACGTTTTCGGGTGGTATGTCTGTACTTTTGAGTTCTATGTCTGGGTTTTCAGTTTGTATGTATGTGTTTGCGATTTGTAATATGTCGGTGTCTTTGAGTTGCATTATGTCTGTATTTTTTATTTGTATGCCAGTGCTCCCAAATTGAATATTTATATTTTTGGATTGTATGTCAATGTTTTCGGGTTGAATGCCTGTATCTACGATTTGTATGGTATCGTTTTGAAAATGTACATTTACATTTTCTTCGTCCTGCTCAAGTGTTACTTCTATTTCACGCATATCTTCGGCATCTACAATCGGGTCCTCAGTTTGTGTGATTTGCAGATCGATATTTCCATTTGATATTATTCCAGATTTTGTGTGCGTTTTGTTGCTGTTAGTTTCTGTGATCTCGTAATGTAAATTTTCGAATTCTGTAAATGATTCAGCGTCGTCGTCGGTGTCCATATTATATTCATGTTCTGCTAAAATACTGTCCGAATCAGTGTCGTCAATATATTTTAGCTTTTTTCTGTTGTGCTTAAGTTTATTTACTTTTCCCTTATTTTCCTTTGGCTGTTTCGTTTTCAAATTATTTTGTCGTTCTTGCATTTCTAAAGCTGTTATAACCTCTGCTCCCCCTGCTATGCGCTTTCTACTTGTGTTTGTGGTAAATACTGATCTATTATTCTTAAGTGTTTCTAACAAGATGTTTTCAAATGAAACTGTATGTGGCTCAGCATCCTTACAAATTATAATATGGTCTGCATTTTCCGAGGCATGTTCATTGTGTTCATCATGATTTATTTATTTTTTGTTATTTTGAGATTCCCAACGTTTTAGAGCTTCATTATCGAATTTTTCTTGGTGGCACAACAAATCTGTTAAAGGGGGATATCCCTGCTTTTCGAAATCCACTAGAGATTATATCAGATGATAGGTCTTTCCAAGTTTCACCTAGTAATAAGGAAAACTCTTTCTTCGGGATTCTGGACCTACTATGTTTTCTCTGCCAAACGCATAATTTTTGATCCCACTTATTCTTCATGGACTTGAATACGGCTAAGTTAAGTGGTTGTAACAGATGGCTGGTATGTGGGGGTAACTTAAGCATTATAACATTGTGGTTCTTTGCAAGAGTAATGACTTTATCTGTTACATGAGTTGAGTGTCCGTCGTATATTAGCAACACTGGACGGGTTTCAACAAATTCAGGAATAAGTTTTGCCTCCAAATAGTTATAGAAAATTTCACTGGTGATCTAACCATTCTTACTTGCGGCGTATGACATATTTGGATAACTTTCTTCTCCTATGTCTGGTATCCAGCTGGTCCATACGTTTAGTCCTTTAAATATAATAAGTGGGGGAGCCTTATTTTCTGCTGCACTTACAGCAGCCAAACACGTTATATTTTCTTTCCCGCTTCCACCTGTTGTCCGGGAACAGGATTTGCCTTTTTGTCCAACAATTTTTGTATTGCTTGGATCAGTACATACACTGGTTTCATCCAAATTCCAGATCAAGCCGGGTTTATCAAATAAATTAAGTTCTTCCAGTTGCTTGTGTAGAAGATCAAAGTAAGTTTGAATGACAAATGGATCAGTCATCTTTTTTCCACAGATTGTCTCAGCAAACACACTTGTTATTTTTACATAGAGTTTATGTAAATTGAGAACTAATATTTTTATATAAAAATTTTAATGTATCAGTGATACAAAAGATAGTATTTATATTTGGATTTTGTTATGTAACCAATTATACAGATATTTTACGTAACGTTATCATAACTATGGAGGGCTTTAGGAAGGAGACCGATCGCAATACATCGATTCCAGTCCCACTTTTGCATCGCTTTAAAAACTGCCGCCAGGATCGCATTGTTCCATTAGCGGTGCAAATTTCATGGGTTCTTATGGGAGAATTAACTGTTTAAACGAAATTAGTTAATTTAAACAGTCTACAGACCGAGATATCTGTGAGAGGCGGGTGCGGGATACTCCTTAGATACATAATTCTAGCATGTAAAAGGGTGTATTGCATTCTAAGACACTGTATTATTACCAGAAGGATTAATTTTTTCAAATACTGGCGGTCTTTATAGACACTCAAACAACTTGTTATTTGGAAAGGAAATAATTACACAATCTGCACGTTACTATATACATTTTTTATTTAAATTTAAACTAACCTGAACTAAAAATAAATTAACATATGTTCATTATAGGTAGTACGTACACCTTTTAACAGACCTGAAAAGAAGAAGATTCTTAACTTATTTATTTCTCAACTAACTTTACAAAAGATTATAAATGGAGATTTTAAAATTAAATTAAAAAGAAACGGAATAAAAATTATAGTAAACAACCAAAAAATTAAATTAAATTTTTTTTTTAACAATAAAATAGTTATTAATTTATTAATAAGTTTCTAAAACTTTTTTTAAAAAGTATAACAAAAATAGAAATATCTTATATTTTCAATAAATGTTTTTTTAATAAATATTTAAACCTTTTTTTATAGGTATTGATTGTATTTTTAATTGTTTTTGGAATATTATTATAAACTTTTATTATTCTATCATATATATACAATAGGTAGATATCTATAATTGATTGTTTTCCAAAATTGTAGGTAGGTAATATAATTAGGCGCGGGGCCTTGAATGCATGTTATGGTTTTATTTTGTAATTTTTTAAAGGATTAATATTCGACGAACTGGCAAACTGATATTAAATATTGAAATTTTGAGTACCTACCTACCTATATTGCAAAGTAAATATTTCTTAAAAGTTTTAAGGGGACGTAAGTAGGGTACCTATTATAATATCTTAATTTATATAAAATACCAATTAAAGGAGAAATATTATTTCTTAAATTATTAATACCTTTTTAAAGTTAGTTTAACAGTTCGTAACAATGAATCAAAATAAAAATGAATAATGGTAACATTTTAATTAGAAATAGAAGGTTTATCAAACCATCCTCCCATCAATCTAATACAAAAACGGAACCGAAAGTACACCATTCTTTATTTTTATCTCCTGTGAAAGGGGAAGAGGAGAGTAAGAGATGTTATCTAGAATTAGAGATAGATGATAAGAGTGCTGGTGAAACTGTGCGTGAAATGGAAAGTGAAAACGTCAACGATGTTCGGAGTGCGCGAATTGGAAACTTATCGAATACACAACAGGAATCCACCAGCCAAGACGAAAGTGAAAGTGAGAACTCAGAAAGTGACTCAACGTATTTAGACTGCAAAGATTCTGAGGAAGCTTACGTGTTAAGCAACAAGACTACCTCTTCAGGTAGATCAGTTAAGCCACCGCGGAGATAAGATCTTTAAAAAGGGGGATATAAGGGTAGGCAACACATAAATATTATATAAGTTAAGTATGTTGAATGCCTTAGCTTGGTATGGCAGGGTTGTTCCTTCTTTATATTTTGCAGTGGCAACACTGACAGTGATATAATAGATAGTTAAAATGGTTGACGTCTTTTATTATTCGCTCACATAATTAATTACACGAAACTAACTTACACTTACATTTTTCCCTGGATCCACGCCTGCACCGAACTGCCGATCTGGCTGAAAACCCACGAGCCGCCACTGCATATTACACCCAAATCCGAAAGATTGGGCAATCTATAACACCGACCAACACATAATTTGGCGACGGCAATTTTTTTACTGTTTCTAGGTAACTTGGGTCTGCTAAACCTAAAAATAACCTCAGATTTGCTCCATCAGATCGTTTTCAAAAACTGGGGCCGTAAGCTATATTTTCGGGATTAAGGGTATTTTATATCGCATAATTATATATGTATTACTGCTACCACCAAAAAACAACTCAGGAATGGAAGAAAAATAGTAGGTATAGTAAGTGATCTCCGCCACACAACCCCATGGACGTGCGGCCCCACATTTACATATTTACATATTTCTACACGATTGGGCTACCCGCAACACAAACCAATGGACTTGCCGATACCACATTTATATATTTACATATTCCTACATTATTGGGCTACCCGCCACACAACCTGTAAACAACTGTAACCTACAATTTCAGTGGCGCAGGGAACTCAAAGGTTGTGTGGCGGGTAGCCCAATCATGTAGGAAGATGTAAATATATAAATGTGGTGTCGGCAAGCCCATTGGTTTGTGTGGCGGGTAGCCCAATCGTGTAGAAATATGTAAATATGTAAATGTGCGGCCGCGCGCCCATGGGGTTGTGTGGCGGAGATCACTTACTATACCTACTACCTATAAATGTTTATTGTACACCACAAAAAATACAAAAATCATCTGTCAATAACTTTAACAATATTAACTTAAGTTATTAATTTAAATTAACCTAAACTAATAAATACGAATTAGCTAATCTGCATCACCCAAAAACTTCCTTCTATAAGATTTTCTCGCATGAGATTGAAAAGGACAGTCTCGTTGAAGACTCCAGCAGTAATCGGCCATCATGTGAATGTCGCATCTACCCTGATATCTCTATTCCTTAGTTTTTATATCCTGGTGGAATCGTTCCCCCTGTTCTTCACTAAGGTCGCCAAGATTTTCTGGGAATCGTTTCAAGTGGCTGTGGAGATAATGAATCTTAATGCTCATATTACACCCGTGTTGGTTAAAGTTGTTGAGCATATCTTCCACTATCTTTCCAGTAATTTTCCGATTTCTTGTTTTCGAGAAAATTTTGCACAACATTAACAAAAGAGCACCATGTATTAAATTCAGTTTCGGTCATCGATTCTGTAGAATATGAATCTTTTATCAGCTCTCTGATCTGAGGTCCATCAAATATTCCGGCTTTCAATTTCTCCTTGCTGAGTGCAGGAAATTTACTGGACAAGTATACAAAACACGCACCATTCTGGTCTAAAGCCTTTACAAATTGTTTCATTAGTCCTAGTTTCATATGCAAGGGAGTAAATATGATTTTTTCCCGTTCAACCAACGCTTTATTAATTACGTTACCTTCTCCTTGTACTATAGCATCTCTACAAGGCCACTTTCTTCTAATCCAGTGTTGATCCTTAGCCCTGCTGTCCCAAAGACACAGGAAACAAGGATATTTTGTATAATCACCTTGCTGTCCCAGAAGAAAGTTCACCATTTTTAAGTCAACACAGATTGTCCACTGATGCTCGTCATATTTAATTTTTTTAAGCACTAACGATATTGTTTTATATTCTTCTTTTAATTTTGTAGAATGCCCAATTGGAATACTTCCATATATGTTACCGTTATATAGAAGGACACACTTTAAACTTCGTTTGGAACGGTCGATAAAGAGACGCCAATGGTCTGGTTTGTACTCTGTTATACCCATTTTCTCTAACAGACCTTTGATATCATTACAAAAAACCATATTATTCTCCTGGGAGAAAAATGGCAAAAGATCCTTTTCTCTGTTACGGTAGTACGTAATTTTGGTACCTGGGTAAAGAAGATTCTTTTGCCCTTTATCTTCACAAGACAAAAATAACAATCGTCAAAATGGCTTTTGTGTCCCCTCCATACTATCGGAACACCAAACCTTAAACACTTTCTTTGTCCCTTTGTCCATTGTCGCAGGTGTTCGACACAGATCTTGCATACAACATGCGGAGCCCAGGGTTTATTTTAGTCTCCTAAGTGAACACCAAAATAGGCCAAATAAGCTTTTTCCACAAATCACAAATCACTCTTCTTCTTTCTTTTAAAATGTACTCGCCACATATGTAGCAAAAAACGTCCGGATGGTTTACGCAACTACGCCTACTTGTGTAGAAGCCATGTTTAAATACGATTTTTCAAAAAACCCACTCTTGCAATGAAGCTCAAGATTCAACTAAATGCATGCAGGCAATTTTCCGCATAATATAATCCCCATATTACGGGGACTATATAGGTACTAATACCCTAGGGCACAAGCCAAGTTAACGAATTAGTTTATGAGGCTTACGGTATACAATTTTATTCACTTTTATTGCCTTCTATTCTATATTTCGTGCTAATTGCAAATACGAAAATAAGAAATCTGCAGGTGCAAAAAAATTCCAGGAAAAATTATTTCTTATCTGTAATAATTATATGGCCTTTTGCCAATATAAGGTTAGGTATTTCCAGTGATTTATGAATAAATAGGTATAATTAAAAAGGCATTAGTCTTGAAATTAGTGAAGTTTTTGATAAAATGTATGACTATTATAATTGTCAAATATATTAATATTACAATTTATTATGAATAGGCTCTATCTCAAAAACTAGAGCTGATACGAAGAGAAGCTAAGTGTTTTTGGAATCACCGCATTCAAAATAACTAAAATCAGTTGTTTTCTCTTTGGCACCAAGACAAATTTTTTTTTTGTTGGGCTGTGTAATCAATGGGAATAAGTTCTGGGCCATCGGGTATAAACTGTTATTTTCTTAAAACTTTTGAATTTTGCGATATCTCTAAAAAGGTCCATTCTATATAAAGAATAATTTTTTACCTATTTAAATATACGCTTGAAGTATAGTGTTTGTCTATTCGGCGAAAAAGGTATTAAACTAAACTGACAATGAAACAATAAAAAACTTTTGAACTATGCAAATAGCGTTATTGCGGAATAAAAGCTCTTTGTTGATGATTTACTGTACCTAACATTTCACTTTATGTGAATAAATAGGGATTGAAAATTTTGTTCTTTGTTTTAGAAATCTCGCAATCGTAGGCCATTTCTGGATTGCAGCTATTTCTATTGAACGTAATAATATGGATTATGGATGCCGCGCCAATTTAGGGGGTTTTAATATATCAGTACAAAAAACAATACGATACGTACCTATGGCAGGAGAGGTTTCATAGAATGGCCCGCTAGGTCCCCTGACCTATCACCTTTAGACTACTTCTTTTGGGGTCATTTAAAAAATAAAGTATTTGAAACTAAACCTGAAAATATAGAAGACTTGCAGCAGCGAATATTAAATGGAGCTGATCAAATTACGGAAGAAATTATACAAAATGTTCTTCAGAGATTTTATTATAACCTGGCGTATTGTCAAGAAGTACAAGGAAAACATTTTGAGCATTTAATAAAATAGTTTTCGTTTTAAAGTTACTGTTTTGTTACCTACAGATTTTTTGGATATTGTTTTAAAATAAATTGTTTGAAGCCTTTGATTTTTTTTCAATCTGATTTCTCAGAAATAGAAAGAATTTTCTCTTGTCTATTAACCTAATCCGTTGTGACAATTATTTATTAAAATTACCTATACGTCAAATCCAATTGTCACAGTGTCCAACCTGCAACACATTGGAAAAGGTAGATGCCAGAACGGGATAGGTACCTATTACCTGCTTTGAGAAAAACCATTTATTTGAACTTACTTTCAATTTCGGAACCTGATATTTTGGTACCAGCATAGAGCAAATTAAGCATGGAATCCACTAAAAAAAAAAAAAGTGGGTATACCAATTAAAAATAAAAAGTTGACTATGATTTCTCGAAAGTGGAACATCTGGCAACGTCGCCGGTACTGCCAGCGAACGCAGAATGTTGTATTCCCTCTAGGTTCCAAATTTCATAAAGCGTGTCCAAAAGGTTCGTGAGATAATTGGACATTGCGGAACTTTTGGGACACACTGTATATGTAAGGCTAGGCGCTTACACTACCGTATTGTAGCAACATTTTATTTTTTATTTTAGAAAATGGTTTACTCTAGAAGAAGCTCTTCAAATCGCCTACAATGATGACCTGGACGTGGAGGCGATATATACAGAACCTCCAGAAGTGAATGTGCAGACAGACGAAGAATTTGGAGATGAAGATCTTGAAGGAGACTTGAACCATCTTCCTCCTCGTCAATTACGAGCTCAGACAGAAATAAAACTACAAAACAACGCAAGGTCCGAATCCATTGACGAGGATGCTTTTACCTTGGGCAACAATGAAGAACTTTCCATTGCCATACGATCCAAGAAGTGGTGGTGGTCCTTATTTACATGGATGCTAGATGTTTCAATACAGAATGCCTAGGTTTTGTATAAAAAATCTGGAAAATCTGTAACTCAGTTACAATTTAAAAGAGATATTGTCAATACGTATTTGCAAACATATGGAACAGCATCTAAGGTGGCTGGTAGGCCCCTCTCGGCCTCATTGTCAAGTGTTCAGGGAAGTCGAATAGGTGACAGAATTCGATACGATAGAACTGATCATCTACTTATATCCATCCCGGACAAGAAGTGGAGGAGATGTGCAATGGAAGGTTGCAGTACTAGTGCGAGAACGATGTGTCGTAAATGTGATGTTGGTCTCTGTTTAGACTGTAATGTTAATTCTCATTGTAAATAGTTTTTGTTGGTTTCGTGGTGTTGATAGTTAATATGCTAATAAGTTTTTTTAGAGATTTGCACTTATACGCTAAAAATGGTTTCATCACCTTATTACGACACCAAATGTGCCTAGCGTTACATATCTGTAACGTTATTTTTTTGTGATTTACAAAAAAAATATAAAAAATTGAACCTATAAAAATCCCTTTTATTGTCATTAGTGAACTGAACAAGAATAATCAACAAAAATACAAAAAAGAAAATTCGGGCGCTCAAGGGTTAACGAAGATGCAGAGCCCCAAAGGAGCACCCAGTGGCTTACCTTTTTGGCTGTAACTTTTGAACCGACATGTATAATTTCATAAAATTTTAATATTTTATGTAGGTCATAAAGACTCATAAAACCATACTACAGTAGATATTTTACATCGCCAGGGAAGTCAGGAACGGACTTGCCACCACACTCGTTGAGCCAACATTTTGACAGGTATAATTTTACAGAGCTGAAGTCTTATTTTTTAAATACGCTGGTCATTCCTCTTTAAAAAAGGTACTCTACATTTGTTTCGATAAAATTCGCCGTTTTCGAAGAAAATACATTTCTTGTATAACACGTTATTGAAATAATAAATCACAATACTACAATACAACACCAGTCGTTTTTATTTCGCTAACAATGTGTTATTGACAACACTTTTCTAAATTTTCTGATTGATTGAGTACATAAGACTTAAGTAATTGACTAATGGAGTATTACTCCTGTAGTGAATATGCTTGCATGTATGTAATTTATGGAAAATCACTCGGCAATTGTGTGGAAGCGAGAATAATTTATTCTGATATATTTCCAAATCGACGTTTACCGCACCGAAGAACTTTCGAAATGGTTGATTGTAGCTTAAGAGGAATAGGTAAAAGCCAAGTGAAATGAAAAAAATGCTAAAAGTAGCTAATCTTTTGCTAATCCATTTTAGGGGGTTTTTTGCCGCATCGTGGTGGAGAAGGCCTACAAGAAGAGCAAGGAGCCCTCAGAGGAGGAAATTCTGGATGAGATTACTGAAAATTCCTCTAATAGTGTAAGAAAACTCTCGGTCCAAGTTCATGCGACAAAGTGGGTTGTTCTCGAGAACAGCTGCTACATCCTTATCACGTCCACGTATATTGGATTTTGCAACGATTCAGGCAAAATTATAATTTTACTAGTATTGTTTTATTCACGAACGAAGCATATTTGGCATGAAGAAAATCCCCATGCAACAGCACAGGCAAGGCACCAACAAAGGTTTACGATTAACATGTTGGCGGAGATTATTGGGAATCATCTCATTGGACCTTTCTTTATTGAAGGCAGATTGTATTTCTTGCAACAAAACTTAAACGGTTTATTAGAAAATGTGCCTTAAGAAATTAAAAATTAGATGTGCACGCATGACTGTGCACCGCCCCATTTTAGCAATTTGGTTCACCAGCACTTATCAAATACCGCCAGTTTGCTTTTTCCTGTGCTTTGATCGCAATGGTGCCATCAAAACGTGTTAGAGGTGGAATGGTTCACTTGGTATTGTTCTGACTCACGGCCTTAGCTACCGACCAAAATGATCTTGAGCCGTTAAGACATTAAAGAAGTTTGTCTTTAATCCTCCGGTTGTGTGCTTCTTTGCTTTAGTTTATCGTTTGCTTGCATTGGTTTCGAGCGTTAAAAAAGATAATTTTTTGATATAACAGCTCGTTCGCAACTTTTGGTAAAAAGGCTTGCCGTTAGGAGGGCACTATTTTGAGAAAGGGATGAATGCTTTCATGCCAGTAAGGATAACCTCCGATACATCTCTAGCACAGATGGATGGATCGCCAGAGTTAAGACAAACATCCCGCCAAGTAAAGGTTCGAAAATGGTCCTTTAGATCATCCCACTTAGTTGACGTATAATGCCAGATCTCGCGTGGTTTAGGGAGTTGTTTGGCACTAATTGGTTGTTTGTTCAGTGCCAAAATAAGGTTGTGGTCGGACGTTCCTAACGGAGGCTTCTATATTCGACGCCAGTTCACACCAATGAAGATCTGATAGAAAGAATACCACAAGTAGGTACAACGAGAAAACATCCGTCGGCTAAGTTGTAACGAAGTTACATAAGTTTTAGTTTTATTAACCCGTTTAAGATTTAGGATAGCTAGGAATAAGATTAATCAACCGCCCAGGAATTAAAATTATTTAATTCTTTATTTGTCAATAGAAAAATTCCATTCTTTTACGAAATAGTATCATAACAAATTGTTGATTATCTATAAAGTAAAAAGAAAACTAAACCGATCCCCAAATTAGTTAACTAATTAAAAATGCAATGCACATTAATTATTATCAATCCTGCAAAATAAAGCGAGCAGTACCGAGTCGCCAACGCGAGGGGATACGCCGCGCGCCTCGATAGTACCGCGTCATAACAGGTGCGGGCAGCGGCTCCAGCTGCTTCAGTTGGCGCACGGAAGGGTATTTAAGCGAGCGCTGTTTCAGCACTCAAATTGCCTATAAATAGCCGACTTGTTGTGACGCTCGACACGTGGAAATCGGCTATAAGAAGCGCGATTTCGAAGGGAACGATCAGTCCGTACAGAACCATGAAGTGACAAGCTTCTATTAAAATAGTTGAGCATTTGTTCCGGCTTTAAAATCTGTATAAGTCTTTTTCTTTGGACGACCATCACCAAGTAAAATTGCCAGTCGAACTTGGAACTGCCGAGCACCTGGGTATGTCAAGGCGGCATACGTGAACCCGAAGATTAAAGCAAGGCGTAGCTGAAGAAGCACCGGTGGAGGACGCCGTAGTCGAGCCCGATACTGTGAGGAAACAGTGGTTCCTAGCCGATCCGAGGCGTTCGTACCAAGGTACGAGCAGGTCCGAAATTAATCTTAAGAATAACCATACGGAACCCGGTCATCGCCGACGTTGCCAACCTTGGACTAACTGTGCCACAACTGCAGCAGCCGACGCCATCGCCGAGGAGGCGTATACAATAATTTACCACCTGGGCATAACCTGCACCAGGTCGGCGAAGAAGTAAAACCCTACGGCAAACTAATTTCAAGCCGAAGAAATACGGAACCGGTCATCGCCGACGTTGCCAACCTTGGACTAACTGTGCCACAACCGTAGCAGCCGACGCCATCGCCGAGGAGGCGTATACAATAGTTTACCACCTGGGCATAACCTGCACCAGGTCGGCAAGAGTAAAAAACCTAACGGCAAACTAATTTTAAGTGGAAAAATACGGTACCCGGTCATCGCCGACGTTGCCCACCTTGGACTAACTGTGCGACAACTGTAGCAGCCGACGCCATCGCCGAGGAGGCGTATCCAAAAGTATACCACCTGGGCATCACCTGCACCAGGTCGGCAAAGAAGTAAAACCCTACGGCAAACTAATTTCAAGTAGAAGAAATACGAAAACCGGTCATCGCCGACGCTGCCAACCTTGGACTAACTGCGCCACAACTGTAGCAGCCGTCGCCCTCGCCGAGGAAGCGAATACAAGAGTTTACCACCTGGGCATAACCTGCACCAGGTCGGCAAAGCGTGAAAACCACGTGGCAAATACCATAATGACCGAGAATATGGCATTATTCGACGAAACCCCTCCAGCCCGGATGGCCGAGGATGTAAATAAACACGACATGCTCTCTACCACCGAGGCCGACCCCAAAACACGACCTGGGGCGGTCTCAAACTGCCCTGCACAGATCGCCGCCCCTGAGACAACGACTGCAGCTAGCCGCGCAACTTCCAGGGATAAGCCCCTTGAAGAAGGAAGCGAAGGCGAATTGTGCCAGGACATGGCGCCCAACTCGTTGACTTACTCGAAACACAAGAGTAACAAAGAACCCTGTGACGACGTTAGGCCCTTTGGCTTAAACGATCGCAAATCATTTGAATACCTGCCCATGGAGTGCCCAGCTTTCAATACAAGAGCGAAGCGCCGTTTATGGGAGGAGAAGTACAGTGTAGACGTGGAGATTCATAGCGAATCCGAAGAAGACTCAAATGATGAGTCCGAAGACACGTCAAGTGACGAACAAATACCATGTAACCAGGAAGCTTCGGTTATGTTAAGGGAAATTCAAAGAAAACTGTCAAAAAGTGAAATGCCACCTGAAGAACAACGGATGCCACCTACCCTGGATGAAGAGCTAAGAAGGCCAAGCTATGAGGACAAGCCTAGAGGTTCGGCGCTGCCACCGTTAAGTCGGCAAGTTCCGCCAACTCAAAGGGGAGTCCGGCAGAAGCCAGATTATGAAAGAAAAATCAGAGGAATGGCATTGCCACCTCTACAGGAACAACCAACGGAGCCAGGACAGGATTGGCAAGCTATGGAAGCATTGAGATGGAAGACTATGGAGGGTTTGGCCCAGTCCATAGGGCAGCTAATTGACAAACCGAGAAAATTAATTCCAGCACCACCGCCTAGATTTGCAGGAGCCGATACGGAGGACCCGGTGCTGTTTTTAAAACACATGCAAGAATATTGTATAGAAAACGGAGCGCCGGCGTACCAATGGACGGACCTGGCGATAAGACAGATGACCGGACAAGCAGCCATCCGGATGAAGATTTATGCAGGAGGGCAGATTACTTGGAGGCAGTTGCAAGAGGCAGTGCTTAGGGCATATAATAATAGCGAATGCGTGAATCATCTACGCGCAGAACTATATGGCCAAGACCAAGCTAAAGGAGAAGGTGCGGAGGCATTTTTGATTCGCAAGAGACAAATTTGTCAACGGATAAATCCGAGATGGCAGGAGGAAGAAGTAGTGCCGCTGCTGCTAAGCAGGTTAAACGGTCCGTTACGAGCTGCGCTACGTACGTGGAACTGTCAAAGCACAGAAGAACTATTAAACGCTGCAATTACGGTGGAACGGGATTGGAAGAGTTCCGAGGTGTACACCGCACCCAGAGTGAGTTTTGACACTCAAAATGGCAGAGATAATGGGGAAACTAGACAGTTCCAGTACCGAAACTATCAAGGCGGTCGAAACTACTATAGACCACAGTACAATAGAGACGGTCTAGAGGAAGGAAGGAGACCTCAACAACAGGGAGGTCAGGCGCAAGCACAAAATAGACCACAGTACAATAGGGACGGTCCAGATGAAGGAAGAAGACCTCAACAACAAGGAGGTCAGGCGCAAGCACCAAATAGGCCCCAGTACAGTAGAACGTGGGAGAGACGGGATAATCAGAATCCAAACAGACAACAGGCAAGCGTGGTCAAACCCAAGAAGTTAAAGTTTATATTCCCAGATGGGTCACCGGTAGAAATCCCTGGTACTAATAAGCATGGAGCGATGATTATGCGCGCCATGCAATATCAGATTGATCATCCTTCGCAGGGACCGGACTATAAACGTCAAGCGTTGAAGGATGGAATGTGGTACGCATTGCATGCGGATGATGAGGACTATGACCAAGATCTCCTGCGTCAAGAGTGTGGTATTCAAGGAAGAGATGAAGGAAAAGATACGTCGGAAGAAGAAGAAGAAATAGAGGACCCAGAAAAGATGCTGTTTAACTTCCGAAATAATGACTATATTTCTTGTGTGGATGACCTGGCAGATCCGGAAAACCGACACCCGGTTCAGTCAACAAGCCAGACTATTGGCAGTTTACCAATAAGAGTTCCAGCCACCATGGAAGATAGCGAGGAAACAGTTAGTGATACCACGTCAACTGATGAAGATACGCTGACAAATGAGGAATCGCCGATGACGGAGATTCGAAGGGACCGTAGGCAGCACCGTCGAGTGAGACGGATTAGACAGCGTCATGCTTCACCCCCAACTTCAGATTCGGAGGAGGGCGTGAAATTTGATAAAAAAAACGTGCATAGCGCTGTTGCAAGCAGAGAACGATGAAATTGCAGCTGACCGCTTGTTGCGACAAAAGAAGCGAGCAAGATATGAAATTTTGGAGCCACCGGACGTGATCCAGAAAGATGTAGTAATTAAAGATGAAGTGTTGGAACCACCAGACGTGGGCCAAGAGGTCGAGTTCGATGTAATCTCGCCACCTCCGGATTTTGAAGACAAAATTGAAATTAAAGAAGAAGAATTGTTCGATTCAACGGCCGCCACAACTGCAGGGTGTGATCAACCAGTTGCAGAGTTAACAGAAGCAAGGGAACCGGCGTTGACGGACCTACGATTGAGAGATGGGCAAGAAGGCCGATGTCCGAGAGAAGATTATGTAGGGTGGACGGTAGTCGCGGTAAAACGTACGCCACTACCAGAATCCAACCCAATAGCGGCTTTTGTAGAGCCACCTGTGACAGATTTGTACTTATGTCCTCCAAGTTTGGAGACCCAGTATGACCAACAAGGTGTTCCCTGGAGATATGTGCCCACCAGAGTTCCCGCACAGATCCAGCTACATAGCCAAAACCGTGAAATCCCTGAAATTCCGGCCCCTCAGCCCGAGGTCGCCGAGGTACCATTGAGGCAGCCCAAGAGAAAACCACCAGACGTGGAAGAAACTACGGCCCCTCAGCCCGAGGTCGCCGTACCAGCATTGAGGCAGCCAAAAGAGAAGCCACCTGAAGCCTCCGAGGAGTCCCCCAGGTCGCTAGAGAGCTACCCACAGGAGGCCTATACCAGGTCACCTGAAGGAGAGCCGCCAAGTGAAGCTAGAGCTACGGAGGTTGAGAAATCGCCTCGGATTAGAGAAAAAGAGAAATCATCCCACAAGAGAAAGTGATTTTAAATATGTTTATTTTGGACTTAGTTATTAGTTTTTATTGTTGTTTTCGGACTTAGTCATTAGTTTTTATTGTTAGTTATGGACTTAGTTATTTGGTATATTTGTTGTTTATGAAGTTGATTATTTTTAAGAATTTGATATTATAAATACGGTATAATCGTACTAGATGAGTACGGTTAAATAAACATACCGTAACAAATGCTCTTCAGAGGGGGGGTGTTGTGACGCTCGACACGTGGAAATCGGCTATAAGAAGCGCGATTTCGAAGGGAACGATCAGTCCGTACAGAACCATGAAGTGACAAGCTTCTATTAAAATAGTTGAGCATTTGTTCCGGCTTTAAAATCTGTATAAGTCTTTTTCTTTGGACGACCATCACCAAGTAAAATTGCCAGTCGAACTTGGAACTGCCGAGCACCTGGGTATGTCAAGGCGGCATACGTGAACCCGAAGATTAAAGCAAGGCGTAGCTGAAGAAGCACCGGTGGAGGACGCCGTAGTCGAGCCCGATACTGTGAGGAAACAGTGGTTCCTAGCCGATCCGAGGCGTTCGTACCAAGATACGAGCAGGTCCGAAATTAATCTTAAGAATAACCATACGGAACCCGGTCATCGCCGACGTTGCCAACCTTGGACTAACTGTGCCACAACTGCAGCAGCCGACGCCATCGCCGAGGAGGCGTATACAATAATTTACCACCTGGGCATAACCTGCACCAGGTCGGCGAAGAAGTAAAACCCTACGGCAAACTAATTTCAAGCCGAAGAAATACGGAACCGGTCATCGCCGACGTTGCCAACCTTGGACTAACTGTGCCACAACCGTAGCAGCCGACGCCATCGCCGAGGAGGCGTATACAATAGTTTACCACCTGGGCATAACCTGCACCAGGTCGGCAAGAGTAAAAAACCTAACGGCAAACTAATTTTAAGTGGAAAAATACGGTACCCGGTCATCGCCGACGTTGCCCACCTTGGACTAACTGTGCCACAACTGTAGCAGCCGACGCCATCGCCGAGGAGGCTTATCCAAAAGTATACCACCTGGGCATCACCTGCACCAGGTCGGCAAAGAAGTAAAACCCTACGGCAAACTAATTTCAAGTAGAAGAAATACGAAAACCGGTCATCGCCGACGCTGCCAACCTTGGACTAACTGCGCCACAACTGTAGCAGCCGTCGCCCTCGCCGAGGAAGCGAATACAAGAGTTTACCACCTGGGCATAACCTGCACCAGGTCGGCAAAGCGTGAAAACCACGTGGCAAATACCATAATGACCGAGAATATGGCATTATTCGACGAAACCCCTCCAGCCCGGATGGCCGAGGATGTAAATAAACACGACATGCTCTCTACCACCGAGGCCGACCCCAAAACACGACCTGGGGCGGTCTCAAACTGCCCTGCACAGATCGCCGCCCCTGAGACAACGACTGCAGCTAGCCGCGCAACTTCCAGGGATAAGCCCCTTGAAGAAGGAAGCGAAGGCGAATTGTGCCAGGACAGACTTTCGTGCTATTGATTCAGTCATTCACGGGGATTCAAACAGTAAAGATCAAATTAGCTGCAGTCATCATATGACGTCATATCTCGAGTTGATGAGATATTTTCACAGTAGTTAAAAAGTTGTTTTTGTATTTAAATAAAAGTTACCTAAAGCATAATCTGGGACTTTTCTGGCAGTAACAAAGCATCGTAAATCGGATGAATAAAAGTTTTTATAAAAGTTACAAAGTTGTTTATTTTGTGTTTTTAAGTTAGAAAAAATACTTAGACATAAAATAGTTTAAGAAATAAAATATTATACAGAGTTAGAATAAAACTTTGATATTTTAACTACCTTTTAACTAAGCTGTTGGAAGTCAGACACATGGCCTTAAATTTCGCAACAGTCTTAGACCGAATGCAGGACGTGCTGCTACCGTCTTCGCCGAGCGGCTTCCTGGAGGCCTGGATCATCGATGCCATGGGTTCCTGTACGCCCAATGGACAATCAGAACTCCAGGGAGTTAGCTATGACTCATCCGTCGACTCTGCGGAGGTGGCAAAGGGCCCAGACCGAGATGCCAACTGCTTGCTTGGTGTCCAGGACCTGTTAGGGTACCCTAAACCGTGGGTGGCTCAAAAAGGGCATTAACATCGAAGCCTGAAGAAGAGGATCTCTGGTCGTGGAGTGAAGATGTGCAGCCGTGGGGAATGCTGGGTGAAAATGAAGAAAAAGACGTTTACGTCGAACTAGCTGATCGTCAGCATATAAAAAATTGTGGTGAACGTACGTCGGAGCTACCTGGGAACGTAGACGTATTGTATCACTTCAGCGCTCGGCGCTCAAACGGCAGTTCCTGCTACGAGACCTAACCAAGGCACAGAACCGCCACGTGGGTAAGAAAACTTATTTTATTAGGGTGTGTCGTATTTAAAAGTGATAAATAAGGAAACCGTTAAAACTTTCAATCCGTTTTAAAATATATAGTGGATCATTAAAAGTGTTACTGTAGGGACCAAACCTCTTCCATATCTAATTTATTTCTGTGTACAAAGTAGTCCTGGCACAGTTCGGGATTATTAGTACCTATTTCTCACCCTCCGTGAAGTCAACAAGTCCTGGCACAGTTCGGGAAAATAGTTGCACCCTCTTTCTCAAAGCAAACAACGAGTCCTGGCACAGTTCGGGATTTAGTTGTATTTGCTTCAACCCTGACAGTCTGCGAGTCCTGGCACAGTTCGAGAAATAGTGGACTTTAAACCCCCTCCCTCTCAAAACAAACGACTATCCTAGCATACGTCAGGAAATAGTTGTCCTTATAAATTAGCCCCCCGTGAAGTCAACGAGTCCTGGCACAGTTCGGGAAAATAGTTGCACCCTCTTTCTCAAAGCAAACGACGAAGTCCTGGCACAGTTCGGGAATCAGTTGTATTTGCTTTAACCCTGACAGTCTGCGAGTCCTGGCACAGTTCGGGAAATAGTGGACTTAAAACTTCCCTTAAAAAGTTAAAATCCGAAGAATAACAGTACCGACAGTAACCTTATATTTTTTTTATTTATTTCACGGACTAAGTCCCGTTATACCTTTGTTTTTTATATACGACTGGCACCACCCTAATATTGCATCAAGCTTTAAACCGACCATTACCATTCTTTAAATCCTGCTGACATAAAAATACCGCTTCCGCTTTACAACACCTGCACGTCCGCTATACTACCAATTTAAAACACCGCTCGCACCGCTTGCTTTATTTTCGATCATATTCCTGCACCGCTTTTTTTTCTTAAACCGTAATCCGTTTTGGGGGTATTACTATTTTAGATTTAAGTTTGTAAATTATAAGTACACGATGGTAACAAGTAGCATTAAAGCATTTATCTTGTATTAATATTTTATTGAGATAAACACGACCTGTCATTAATTTAAGGAAACAAATTGTTTTATTCCTCCGAAGCTTACTGACTGAATTTCCGACAAAAGAGAAAGACAACTCCGTTCTAATAAATTTAAATGCACCGAACCCTTCTCCACTGTTTAAAGGCTACCCCGTGAGCATAGTGGATCCCTTTACCACTTCAAATAATAAAGGGTGGCGCTCGAGAATACCGATATCCCGATCCGCACCGTCACCGAAAAAAACCGTAATTACTCCGCCGCATTAAGGGTACCGTCCAAATCATCTATTAAACCGCTATCCGAGTGTCATTACAAAATGGCACCCGAACTATCGTAGAGAACGCCATTACAAAGTAAATGTACAGGGCGCCCATTTCGAAAATCTGCTAAAGTAAACAAGAAGAAGCAAATCTTCCACATTTTTAACATTCATGCATTTAAGTGATTTCCGAAATGTCAACCCTTTTAATGTTTCCTTCATGCGGTGCACTTCGATTTGGAAATGTATCAGAATAAATCCTTCTTGCATCCATATAATTGCCGAGTGCTTGTACATGTAATAATAACCAATTTTATTGTTTTAATGCGAATTATTAGTTCAGGTTAGTTCAGGTTAGTTATTATTTAATTAGTTACTGTGTTAAATAAAATTAACCTAAACTTGATTATTAAATAAATTTCGAAAGTCAATGCTTAAACGTGTTATACAAAAAAAATAGTTTCTTCGAAAACGGCTAATTTTATCGAAACAAATGTAGAGTAGGTACCTTTAAAAAGAGAAATGACATTTATTTGTTGTGTTCAAAGTGCACTTTGAAAATCACGATAAAAAAATGTAACGTGCTGTCCAAATATTTTAATTGTTTTTTCGTACATTTATGTCTTTTTAATTAGTTTTAATGAATTTTGACTCACATGTAAGAGACTAAATGCAGTGTTCCCAAGTTTTAAGTCATTAAAATAGAGTATGCAAATTTTGAAGATAGTGTGTATTAAGTAGGTACTGACGAATAGCCCTGAAGATGGCGAAAGCCGAAAGCGCCCTGCTACGATTGTAACAAGTTCTTTTTTGAATAAATTATACACGCAATACACCACTAAATTATTTCACTTATATTTCTACGTGCACACAGCCAACACCCTCCTTTTCATTATATACTTACCAGACACACGTATAAAATTTGAAAAATATACAATAATCTAGCTAACAATCACGAAAGGTATGTATGTATTACATAAAAATATATATTCTGCGTTAAAATGGACGCCAATGGAAACAAGAATATATTAACAATTCCGAGGCATCGCAACTTTTTAAACGCTTTTCTCGTACTGCGCAGCTTCGTATAATATTAAATATGATTAATAAATAAACTTTTTAGCATCGTGTGCATTTTTTAAAAAGAAGCTTAAAACTCTATTGTTTAATCAACAGTGACAGCAATGCTCCTCTCAGACTTAGTTTTGCATTCTTCAACTGTTCCTAAAATATACCTTCTTGATGTATAAGTATGGATATTCTCTCGGGTAATTTTTAATTTAATTTAATTACCAGTTTAGTATTTAGGTTCTTTGTTAACGAAATTACCTAATTTTCATGACAATAAAGCTTTTTTTGATTTAATTTGATTCGATAATCTTTTTAGTTTTTTCTCTGTGCTCCTTCCACTATCTTCTCTTTTCTTCCTCCCTCTTTCATACTTCTACTCTATTTTTCTTTAATTTGACCAAAATAATATATTTAAATAGTTCATATATGCATTTAAACCATCAACAAAATTGTTTTCTGAATTATTTAACAGCTTCACCAGCACCTGCATGATTTAAACAAGCAGGGAAGTTGCAATTATGGCCAATTATTGTATTTTTTTTACTGGGTTAATAAAAGTTTAATATATATTATTATTATTATTATTATTATTAATTTTGAAAACACCGTATACTTTCCTCCTTATAGTTGTTTTTAGCGTAAGGATTCATACAATTCATTCAACATACATTTTGCTGGTTAAAAATAAGTTTACTATGTGTTGAGTATGAGTTGTTTAAAAATTGCATTCTAACTATAATTAAGAGATCGTAAACTTAAGTGTCACATTTGAATTTTCGCTCCCATCGGTATTTAGAACAAAAAGTGTCATCTATGTCCCAAAAGAGAACATGATCTAAGTGACACGGTTCTCGCTAAGCCGTAGCAACTCCGAATGCTCTACTGTTTTGATAGAGTGCTAATTCATGTTACGAATTTAAATTAACTCTATAATTTATGGGTTTAAAATGCATAGAAGATGCTATTGATTTTATTTTTGCTATCAGGCCAGGGTGTCCGTATTTTTAGGTGAGTGGAACAAACTTTTTCTTTTTTATTTCCATACAGTTCCTTTTGACGTTAAAATATTTTCTAGTTTGCAAGTATTTTCTTTATTTTTGAAACAATCGTAAACGTTTTTTATTTGATTTGTGGAGCACAAAAAATTTGTGCATTGTCACCAAAAGTAGTTGAAGGATTACCTCTACTAGTGTGAGTGTGAGATGTGAGATCGTGTGATGAGTGGATTCAGGCACTACCACCGTTTTTCGGTGGTAGTGATTCAGGGAAACGTCCATCCGTTTGTGATAGTTGATAATAACGTGGTGAACGGCATTTTAAAAATATTATAACGAAAAAAAACACGGGAAAACTTTTGCTTATTTCATAAATAAAGAATTTATTTTTACTACCATTTAAATTAAAAAGAAAAATAATAATTTTATTAAATTTATATTCAGTGCGACGAGTCTTTTAGAGAAAATAGTTTATTTAAAATAAGTTTTGAGAAAAAAATATTGAAAATCAAAATAATTCCAAAATAAAATAAGAAACCTTTTTGAAAATGTTTAAAGTTGAATTGGATTTCAAAGTTTTACCAGAATAAGTTAAAATAAAGTAAAGAAATCTATAAGTTAATCTTCAACAAAAGTGCTATTACAATCCAGATAACTCTAAAATAATTTTTTAAAAAGTCAAGAAAGTTAAATGGATCAAAAATATTTGGAAAACTAACGTTTATAAAATAAAATAAAATTTTAATTTATTTTTCACTTCACTTTTCTTTTCCGACTGTTTATTTGACCGAGCAAAAGGTACCGTACGAGAGAAACTGATAAAATTAGGCGCTGCCAAAGTTTAAATAATCCCTCTCCCACTTCGGAGAAGACGCGCTAGTACGATTCCTGATTGGTCAAAACTCTAACTTAAACTAGCTTTATCTGGTTAGATCGTGGAATGGAGACGGATCGCGTTGGTGTCAACAAGTAACAACTGCAGAACATCTGCCGACCAGCTGCAACTGTTTTCTAATAACTGTCAAATAAATTAAGATAATTGCCTTTGTAAAAAGCCGAAATGTTTTGTTTTTCGGATACCGACAAAGGGATTTCAGAAACTGGAACACTTGTGTAAACATCTGCGAGCATTTTCAGGTGTTGTTTTGATTAATTTTCCCTATAAATAGGTGGGATTGCTAGAGAAAAAGTTAGTTTATTTTTAACCGTCGTAATGTTCAAATATCTACAAAGATAGTACCGTCGTCCGTCGAAAGTTGCCGTGCCGTAATGGTCAAGTGTAGTCGCGAAAAGTTTAGTTCGGAAGTTGAAAGTGCGTTGATCCGAAGTCACACGGAGGTAGCAAAGAATCGTCGCGGCGGTAGAAAACCTTTACTTATTCACTTGGCACTTTAACGCGAAAAGTTTAATTGAATAAAGCGTAAAGTGAACGCATTTCTAAAAGTCAGTGTCGACGTTAGGATTATTGTAATTTTAATAAGTAAGTGAAGAGATTTATTTGTGAATTTAAATTTTATTTTTGAGGGCTCCGATAGAAATTTGCTATTATAAAAAATAAGTGAACTTGATAGTGACTTTGTCGTTTTACTGCTAAATGTTTGAAGTAAACTTATTTAATTTAGAAGTAAATATTGCTCTCTTTCAATAAAATATTACTTCCTTTAAAAGAAAAGTATAAACTATTTCAATTCAACAACAATTTGGACGTACTTGGTGTAACACACTGGTGGTGCGAACCCCGTTGAGGATTTTAGTAGCCGCCTTCAAGGGATAAGGTCCTAAAGCAGTAAGTACCCATTTGAGGATAGAAGGTGGGCGCTACAATAGGTTTGCCTATATGTTAATTAATTGTCGGAATTTGTCGTTATGTAATGTATATACAGGGTCATCCAAATTAAGTTGGCAACTTTGTTATTATTAAAGATACAAAAGTCTTTAAATTAGCACACTAGCATATTATAGTTTTATCTGTTAAAACTTGAAATTTTCAACAAAAAAGCTTATAATGAATTTTCTCCTAGAATGAAAATTGATGTATCTTCCATATTTGCGTTACCCAAATTTAATCAGCTTAGGCTCGTATAACAGACACTTTCATACTTATTAAAAAACCGACTTAATTTAGTTTTTTCAAATTTTCTTAATAAAATTAAATGGCATGAAACATTTTTTGCTTACTTAACTCATATATTATAGAAATAGCTGTATTTCGGCCAAAACCGTGATTCGATATTTTTATTTGTTTTCGAGTTATTTGCAAATTACTATTTTAATTTAAATAATTAACGTTTACCGGTAAACGAAAGGAATGTAAGGATTCTCTTGTCATAATTTTTCATCAATTTGTTATCCACAATAATTAGTAAATTAAATTATTAAAATGTTTAGTCTATTGTTGAATTCATTTTGTGTCAATTGCCACCTGAAATCGAAGAAAACAAGATGATTCAACGGCAAAAACAAAAATGTAAATACTATTTATCAACTTAACTGTAAAAGCGTAAAGTTTCTTTAATTCTTAAAATTTAAGAGGTCAATCGACTTGAACAACGATAATAAAATAAAAACTATTTAGAGCTACGAAAATAACAGATATTTATTTATTAAATAAAAGTAACATATTATTTAGTTAATATTAAATATAAATAAACAATCTAGTCTTCCTGCACAATTTAATATTTATTATTATTATTTATATTGTTATTATTAATATTGATTAGCATTACATTACTGACTCCACTGAAAGTATGGACTCTTTCTTCAATTTTAATATTAAATATTATGTGAAAATTAAATTTTTAACTAACAATCTGGTGGTTGGTGGTTAGTAAATAATATCTATATTGTTAATTAAAATTATAGTATACAATTTATTTAAATATTATAGTCTATCTTTAAATGGCGCCAAGTAATAAATGCTCATTGAATATGCCAAACGCATACCGGGGTATCAAGAAGAATTTTAACACCATCCCTTAAAATCTATTGTGTTTACATTAAACGATCCAAATAATGAGCATTCTTTAGGTAGGTCCACCCTGAATTTATCGCAAGCTATTGTTACATTTGAGGATTTACCATTGGTATTGGGAAAATCCTGTAGCCAGAAGCGTGTATTGGGGAAGGTTTTAAATTAAAAATCTTAATCATGCCTATTCTCCTAAAATTGTATTATATTACATTCGTTGGTATTTATACCATATTATGAAAATATTTAAAAAATCGTATTAACTAATAAATAACAATGGGTGCCACTATTTTACATAATATAATTACAAGAACAAGATATAATATAGAATCTTACAAACAAAGCATTTTCAAAAATCGAATAATACTTTGTCGTTATGGCTTAATCATAGTCCGATTCGGAAGATGAACTTTTATTAACATCGTTTATAATAAGCGGTTCAACCATTTCTTCGATTATTATATCTACCTGCCACATTTTGGCTTCTTCTTCTATCACATGATCGATACACTTTTTCCACTTTTCTGTACTGATTTTATCCATAGCTTCATTAAAGAGTCTTTTTAAATCCACCATTTTATAAGTCGTGTTTTTTCTGGCGACATCTGTCTTTATTTGAGCACATATAAAGTCTTTTTAAATCCACCATTTTATAAGTCGTGTTTTTTCTGGCGACATCTGTCTTTATTTGAGCACATATAGCACATATATTCGTCGTAACTTTGCCATTTCATCGACTACATATTTTTTGAATGCATCTTTATGTTAATTGGTTAGTACCAATAGTTCTTTTTTTAAGGAATCTAATAGAATTTCTATTTGTCTTAAACTTAGCTATTCTGTTATTTCACTTTTACGCCATGCACTTGTCGGTAATTTTTTCGTCAGCCTAGAGTGATAACTTGCCTTATCCAATACAATTATTGCATCTTTTGGTATAAGATCCAACATTTGCTCGAACCATTGTTCAACGACATCGGCATTCATATCTTCGTGATAGTCTCCTGTATTTTTAGATTGGAACATCAGTAGACCACCTTTAACGATGCCTTCAGAACTTCCAATATGGGTTATGATAAGTCGATGTCCTTTTCTAGATGGGTCTTAATCCTGTGGACAATTCTTCAAAAAAAACTTTCCTCAAACTTTCAATATTTTCATCCTGCCAAAATTTAGTCACAGTGTGACCTTCATTTAGCCATGTTTCGTCTAGGTAAAATATTTTTTGTTTTCTTCTCTGGCTTCTCGGATGCTGCTTAAGACATTTCTTCTCCAACAGACGATATCGCTTCTGTCTATTAAAATCGATAGCCTATTATGCTTTTCCACCAAAAACCCATTCTTATTAATCATTTCCAAAGCGTATTTCTACACATAAATGGGTAGTCATGGTCTTCTCGGATTGAGGACAAAATTTTGTCCAGCGTGGGAGTTCTTTTTTTAAGAAACTATGAACTTTTTACCTTATTCTCTGCATTAAAACGTTATCCAGCTCAAGTTTTGGTCATCCTGAAGAAGTTTTTGGAGGTTTGACGCCAACACTTTTTTCTTCTTGTAAAAGTTTATACCGGGTGTTTTTTTAAGAACGATAGAACTTCAAACTTGGAAAAATAATAAAGAAACTATTTTTGCGATCAAAATACTAATTTTATTTGAAAAATCATTCTATGGCATTAACATTTAAATATGATTTGGGGCATATGGCCATCGCAGCTGTTCACGAGGTAGCGCATTTTTTGAGTTCAATTTTGGGTGACTTTTTCGAGCACTGCTGGCCGTACGTCATGAATAACGCGAACAATGTTGGCTTCTAAGGCGTCAATTGTTGCTGGTTTATCAGCATAAACCAATGACTTGACGTAGCTCCATAGGATATTAATCTAGGGGCGTCACATCACAGGACCTGGGTGGCCAGTTAACAGGTCCATTTCTCGAAATGAACTTATCACCAAACCTTGTTTGCAATAAGGCGACAGCTTCGTTCGCGTTGTGACACGTAGCGCCATCCTGTTGCATCCACATCTCGCCTGGATTAATATCATACATATTTTGGAAGAAAAATTCATTAATAA
Organism: Polydrusus tereticollis; assembly: GCA_963920685.1. Taxonomy (NCBI): domain Eukaryota; kingdom Metazoa; phylum Arthropoda; class Insecta; order Coleoptera; family Curculionidae; genus Polydrusus; species Polydrusus tereticollis. The sequence continues at coordinate 26,075,614 of OY987328.1, forward strand.
TTATGGTCCTGTAACTTTCTCCATTGACCGTAACGGTAGCCCCAGCCTCATTTTTAAAAAAATAAGGTCCGATGTTACCAGCAGCATGTAAACCGCACCAAACGGTACATTTTTCTGAATGTAATGGGGTCTGTTGAATTTCCTGTGGATTGGCATCACACCATATCCGGCAATTCTGTTTATTTACAAATCCGGTAAGCCAAAAATGAGCCTCATCGCTAAACACAATTTTGCGGTAAAAAAAACAACGGGTCAACTTCCAAGTATGCTAAAGCCCAATTAGCGAAACAACGACGCAAGCGATGATCTTGGGGCTTTAGTTCCTGCACCAGCTGGATCTTATATGGATATAACTTAAGATCTTTCCGCAAAATTGTCCACGTAGTCGACGGGGTGAGCCTAACTTGCTGCGACCGACGACGAATGGATAAATTTGGATTTTCTTCCACACTTTCACGTACAACGGCGATATTCCTTTCATTACGTACATTCTCTAGACGCACTGGTGTTTTTACATCATGTAGTAGAGAGTATGTGGTATGAAACAGTGCGACGGATAGTTAGCTCAGATAGACGATTATGTGCGCCGTAAAATTCACGAAGTCTTCTATACGTTTCGTGAATCGACGACCGACTTTCAAAGTAAATTTGAAAAATTTGGTAACGTTGTTCAAGCGTGAGTCTATGCATGATGATTTGCCAAACTATACGCAATATAAATTTTATAAACAGCGGCAGATTGACAGTTCAGTCTGACAGTGATTCCTGCCTAAAGTTCTATCTAACCTAAAAAAAAAACACCCTTTAAGCTGGATTTATAAACTCGAAAAGTTGACGAGGTTTAAGTTATGTTCAAGTTGGCGAGGTTCGATATTCGACAGTCCAGAATATAGCATTATTTATTAAGTCAGTAGCGAAGTTCGAAAAGTTGTTGTTTGATTGGTTGAAATTTTTGTCCAATAGAATGATAAAGTCGGCTTCCACTTAACTAGGCGCGTTATGAATTTATCATAGAGAAACTTATATAGTGTTGTCTTTCTTAAATCAAGGTTAAAACGGCATTATCAAGATATCCGTAATATAAACGCGATAAACTTATTCGTTATTTATGAATCGGGGAGAGAAGCACATCTAATCTTCAGTAATTATCAAAATGTGTTGAAGAACACTCCCGTATTACATAATGTCGTGAATAAGCTCCCCAGTTTTGACAAATGTGTCATTTATTAAAACTATTGTGACATAAAATGACGAATATAAATCGGTTTGCAGGTTTTTTGCATCCCCAGGCAAAAGAAATGGTTCTCAATTTAATAGATTATTTTAATAATGAACAGGAGGCTACTGAAACCGGCGAGTTATTAAATCCCAAGTATATTAAAGAGAAAGTCTCGAAAGCACTAAAACTAAGTTTAAGATCAATACAGAGGATTCTACTGATTTGATTTAGAGATCATATGCGCCTAGTTAAGTGGAAGCCGACTATAGTATTGTAGATAAATTCATAACTTTGGATTAACTCGAGTAACAATAAATTAGTGTCATCATTCTCTATACTGTCCATTTCTAGTTTTCCAATTTCTGACACAAAACACAATACTAACCTGAACTAACCTAAACAACGAAAAGACATTTGGCATTTCGCTGTAACCACATGACTTTGAAATTGCGTCTTCATTGGTCGAAACGCACCTCTCGAACTCTGAACATAAAAATTGGTTATCACGAACTTCTTCGAAACTTACGAACTTTGCACGAACTGAGTTTATAAATGGAACTGAGTGTTCCCTTTAGTTTAAATTGAACTCTTATTCCCAACGCCAACTGAACCTCAACCTCGCCAACTTTTCGAGTTTATAAATCCAGCTTTATATTGTTGTTTTCTCAACGTTAAGCATATCTGCTGTAAATTGTACTGCATTGCCAACACTCAAATCCGCTTACTTTTAATAGAATCGTAACAGTTAAGAATTAATTTTTTTTCATTTAGATGGACCGACTCTAGGGCGTTTAAGCAATTGTTGAAAATTCTCCATATTTAATTAAATAAACACTGACACTTCACACTTTGACTAGTTTCACTGAGAAACAAACACTCAAGGTAGGTCTGTAGAGATATAAATAGGTGTATTATTCCAATAGAGGCACACATAAAGGCATAATAACCACATAATTAGCAAACAGGTAACCAGGATTAAGTACAAAAAAAAGGAATAAAATGATCAGAGCAGAAGCGGAATAAGTACCTAGACTCTAATTAGTTTTAATAAAATTGCTTTCTAAAATTCCAGGTAAATGGTACGGCTGTACAGGGACATTTTTTTAAGTGTCTCACCCGATTGGCGATTTTCCTGCTGACTATCGTAAAAAACAAATTACATATTTCTGAATGATTTTCGATAAGGAAGCCGAATTTAATGTAAAAAAATACATAGATTTACAAATTTGACAGATGAGACGCCATTTTGAATTTTCTTAAATGGCAACCCGCATAAATAACCACACGATTGGATTGCATTTAGCGATCCGATTCTAAAACTATATAGTTGTTGATATTTATTTTCAGCCGTTTCGGAAATACGGGGGTTCCTAATTTGCCTCCATCGATTTTGTCTTTTAAGTGTCTCACCCTTTTAATAAATAGACCTTCTAAGCTGAACACCCTAATTTTTTTCACAGTGACATAATTTCCAGTGAGCAAGCGATCTACGCTATAGTCAAATCAGACCGATGTCAAAAAGTGACAGATACGACGCCATTTTCAATTTTTTTAAATGGCAACCCTCATAAATAACTAGACGATTGGATTGCATTTAGCGATCCGATTCTAAAACTGTATAGTTGTTGATATTTATTTTCAGCCGTTTCGGAAATACGGGGGTTCCTAATTTGCCTCCATCGATTTTGTCTTTTAAGTGTCTCACCCCTTTAATAAATAGACCTTTTAAGCTGAACACCTTAATTTTTTTCACAGTGACATAATTTCCCATGAGCAAGCGATCTACGCTATAGTCAAATCCGACAGATGTCAAAAAGTGACAGATACGACGCCATTTTGAATTTTTTTAAATGGCAACCCTCATAAATAACCCCACGGTTGAATTGCATTTGGCGATCCGATTCTAAAACTATATAGTTGTTGATATTTATTTTCAGCCGTTTCGGAAATACGGGGGTTCCTAATTTGTCTCCATCGATTTTGTCTTTTAAGTGTCTCACCCTATTAATAAATAGACCTTCTAAGCTGAACACCCTAATTTTTTTCACAGTGACATAATTTCCAGTGAGCAAGCGATCTACGCTATAGTCAAATCAGACAGATACGACGCCATTTTGAATTTTCTTAAATGGCAACCCCCATAAATAACCACACGATTGAATTTCGTTTGGCGGTCCGATTCTAAAACTATATAGTTGTTGACACTTGAGGCATATAGGATCAAAACCCACTAAATCCACTTTTGGCCAAAAATGAGTTATATACAGCAGATTGTGTACTTTAAAAATCTCTACCGATGTGAATAGCAATACAGTTGCAAAACTCATCTAATCCATCATAAAATACCATTTCAAAAGTCGGTTTAGTTTCAAATTCCCCTAAATCCAACTTGCTTCATTTTCAAACAGCACCAAATCCAATTTAACCAATCAGATAATATCTCGGTGATCACGTGGTCAACAGCGCGTCATGATTACATTATATTATTAATTTTTGAGGTTCTGTGTTCTTGCCAGTCATTATTTGACATCAGTTAGTTGCCGTAGACCTATAGGTACTGGTTTTTACGCTTTTACTAAAAAAAAAAAGGAAAAACAGAACAAAATAATGTGCGATGACGTAAGAGAAGTCGACGTTGTGGCTTCCAACAAAGCTAGAAAGCGAGAGCGAGCCCCAAAATTTTGGAAAAGAAATGTCGAAAAGGCTAGAAGGTAATTAACATTTCTAATCTACATTTTTTTTTATCTTAAGGAACATAGATAAATACCTCGGGTATAAAGTAGTGTGCTGTGCTTAAGGAAAACTGAGTATGTATGTTGCTTTTTAGGTATGCTGCTTCAGCCCTACCAAAATACCCAAAATGTAAGCATTGCACCAAATCCTACAGATACAGTACTTTGACCATGTTAGATATTAAAGAGTTTCATAATGCTTTTTATAAGAATGAGACTAAGGTAGGTCAAGACAACTTTATCGTGAAGTTCTCCCAGACAGAGGTGCCCAGTCGGCGTCGAAATAAAAAAGGATCATCCAGTCGACAATGTTCAAGGAAGTATTTTATCGGAAAGTCTCCAAATAACAAAATGATACCAGTCTGCCGAGAAGCTTTTTTAGGTGTGCTCTGCATTAGCCCAGATAGAGTCAAAGGTGTCTTGCAACGACATTTTGTAAGTCGTACTATGGCAAAAGAAAACCGTGGTGGAAATAGAAAAGAAACATTGTTTCAGCCTAAAAGAGAAGCAATAATTAGCTTTATAAAAAAGTTTAAAGCTACTGAGTCGCACTACTGCCGCGGCAGAACAGAATGCAGAGTTATTTATTTACCTAGCGGTTTAAATATTCGACGATTGTGGAAATTTTATAAAAGCGAGGCTCCTTTGGTGCTTCAAGTGAAAGAAAGTTATTTTAGAAAAATTTTTAATACCCATTTCAACATAGGGTTTGGATCTCCCCGAACCGATGTATGTTCAAAATGTTTGGAGTTTGGAGAAAATCTAAAAGAGGAAAAAGATGCTGATAAAAAAAACAAGTTAATAACTGAACTTCGAATACACAAACTGAGAGCAAAAGCGTTTTTTGCAAAATTGAGAGAAAGAAAAGATGGGTTGCTGATCATAAGTTTTGATTGTCAAAAGAACTTAACACTCCCTAAAATTCCAGATCAAAGTGTATACTACAGCAGACAACTGTATATGTATAACTTTACAACAGTCACAGGAGACTCTCATTCTTCACTCACACCAGAAAATGTTCGGATTTTTGCATGGACTGAGGACAAACATCACAAGGGAGCAAATGAGATTGCATCGGCAGTTTTTTATACTTTAAACCACATTAATCTTGATGGTGTCGAGAAAGTTCGTCTTGTCGCTGATGGATGCGGAGGACAGAATAAAAATAGCATTATGTTGGCAATGTGTTTTAAATGGTTAAGTACTTCGCCAGTAAAAGAAATGGAGCTCGTATTTCCTGTTGTTGGGCACTCGTACATTCCTCCGGACCAAGTATTTGGTAACATTGAAAAAGTTTTTAGAAAACTTGAGCAGATAGTGGAGCCTAGTGAATACCTTGATATATTTAAAGAACACGGAACAGTAGTTGAACTGGGTAAAGATGTACCTGTTATGGACTGGAAAACTGCATCCCAAGAAGTTTTAAATCCACCAGCTAGGTGGCATTTTAAATTCAATATGTCCAAAAGGTTTATTTTAAGTCGAGGGAAGAATAATACAGTCAACATAAGAGGAGAACAAAGTTATATGTCCGACCTTAATCAAAGTAAATCCGTTTTTAAAAGAGGAAGAAAAATAGATTCTTTAAATCCCTTGCCACTGGAAACCGGAGTTCCGCCAAAAATTAGAAAACTTCAGGACGTGGCAACACTATTATTGAAACATTATGGGGCTCAGTGGAAAGATTTAGAAAGATTAGATTACTATAAGCAGGTATTGGAAAAATATCTGGAAGGTAATATTCAAGAACCAAGTTAGTGAAACAGTTTCTTGCTTATTCTGAAAATTTTAGTAAAGTGGATTTAGCGGGTTTTGATCCTATATGCCTCACTTACTTTCAGCCGTTTCGGAAATACGGGCGTTCCTAATTTGCCTCCATCGATTTTGTCTTTTAAGTGTCTTTCCCCTTAGTGTGTAGATCGCTTGCTCACGGGAAATTAAGTCACTATGAAAAAAATTAGGGTATTTAGCTTAGAAGGTCTATTTATTAAAGGGGTGAGACACTTAAAAGACAAAATCGATGGAGGCAAATTAGGAACCCCCGTATTTCCGAAACGGCTGAAAATAAGTATCAACAACTATATAGTTTTAGAATCGGATCGCCAAATGCAATTCAATCGTGTGGTTATTTATGAGGGTTGCCATTTAAAAAAATTCAAAATGGCGTCGTATCTGTCACTTTTTGACATCTGTCTGATTTGACTATAGCGTAGATCGCTTGCTAACGGGAAATTATGTCACTGTGAAAAAAATGAAGGTGTTCAGCTTAGAAGGTCTATTTATTAAAGGGGTGAGACCCTTAAAAGAGAAAATCGATGGAGGCAAATTAGGAACCCCCGTATTTTCGAAACGGCTGAAAATAAGTGTCAACAACTATATAGTTTTAGAATCGGATCGCCAAATGCAATTCAATCGGGTGGTTATTTATGGGGGTTGCCATTTAAGAAAATTCAAAATGGCGTCTCATCTGTCAAATTTGTAAATCTATGTATTTTTTGACATTAAATTCGGCTTCCTTATCGAAAATCATTCAGAAATATGTAATTTGTCTTTTATGATAGTCAGCAGGAAAATCGCCAATCGGGTGAGACACTTAAAAAAATGTCCCTGTACATAATATGTAATTTAAGGTTTAACAAATTTAATATTAAAATATATATTTGAAGGCAAAACTTGAATTTAATGTCAATACTTGTACTAATTCTGCACAAATTTAAAAGTTCAGGTCTATTTAAATCTACACATGCCGAAAAATCTTGAACGATAATGGAGAAGACGGTTTTGATTAATTTATTACTTTGCATCATTCAAAGATAGACTATAATTAAATATAAAAATCCATTATTAAAATCTTTATCTAATTCTAAATCTAATAGTAAATATAATATACAGGGTGGCGCACCGAAAACTTTTCACCCAGGTTTATTTTCTTGTTAATAAATAAATCAAAATTCAAAAACACGGGAACCTTAGTTCTCAGGGGGACATATTTTTTTTTGCTATTTTCACCCCCCCCCCCCCGCTTGAACCCCTACGACGGGGTGGCTTTCACCCTTAAAATCTTAAATATAAAGGGGGTCGAGTGATACCTCGTTTTAAAGGGAATTTAATTGCCTTCCCAACGCGGCCTTGCTAGTTTAAATCGAGTAAATAGTTCCTGAGAAATAGGGCTAAAAAGAAAAGAAAATTTAAAAGTAATAAAATTTAATACCGCTTGTATCAATCAAGTAAATGTTGAAAATGTCCACCTCCAACCTCCATGCAATTGTAAAGGCACTGTTCAAAATGTTCGCGAACATTATGGAGCATTGCGGGAGTTATTTGTCGGCATTCGTACACTATTCGTTGTCGCAAGTCGTGGTTTCATAAATTTTAGACTTTAAAAATGTCCCCACAAAAAAAGTCCAGCGGCGTCAAATCAGGAGATCGTGCAGGCCATTCAATAGGACGTCTTCTTCCAATCCATTTTCCTGGAAAATTTTCATCCACTGTCTAACAGGGAACGCATAATGCGGGGGTGCTCCGTCTTGCTGAAAGTAAATATTTTCTGGCCGATAACGGTCATTTTCTTCTATGGCATTTGTTAAAGCATGGTTAATAGTGGTTTCCAACAGGTTCAGGTACATTTCACCTGTTAAATTTCCAGGTATAAAATACGGCCCAATAATACGGTCCCCAAAAATTCCAGCCCACACATTTAATTTTTCGGGATGTTGAGTATGCACTTCTCTAAAAATTCTAGGGTTGGAATCCGACCAATACCTGTGCAACGTTAGGAAAAAAGTGCATTCATCGGAGAAACAAATGTTAAAAATAAATTGTGGGTTGCGAATGATCATTTCACTAATTAACTCGCAAAATTGCAAACGGCGATCGTCATCGTCTTTATTAAGTTCACGAACCAGTTTTATTTTATAGGGATGGAACTTATGCGTTTTCAAAGTACGCTGAATCGTTCTACGCGAAACACCCGATACATCTGACACTATCCTCGTGCTAAGTGTGGGATCGATGGAAATATGACCCAAAACTGCAACTTCTACAGCTTCATTTCTTACAGGATTTTCAACAATCCTTTTTTTGTTTAGCACTGATCCTGTTTCACGAAATTTTGCCATTAATTGTAGCACGTAAGTATGAGACAAGCGTGCATTTAGAGCGGCAGCTCGAGCACAATCGTTACTTCTAATGAAAAGTGAAATAATTTGAACCCTTTCTTGTAGAGTAGGTATACGTCGTTTTAATCCGTTGTTGAACACACAGAAATGTAAAGCAAAATGAAATTTTATTCTTATTATATTAAGCACAAATTTGTTTACCATTTAATTTCTCGAAAGGTACTCAGCCAAATTCAATGAGCAAGGTTCCGTTGGAAAGACAATTTAAATCCTTTCAAAATAAGCTATCGCTCGACCTTTCTTCTCATTTAAGATTTTAAGGGTGAAAGCCACCCTGCCGTAGGAGTTCAAGCAGGAGGGGTGAAAATAGCAAAAAAATATGTTCCCCAAATAACTAAGTGTTCGAGCGAATTTTGATTTATTTATTAACAAGAAAATAAACCTGGGTGGAAAGTTTTCGGTGCGCCACCCTGTATAATATTATTATGTACATTTATTTTTAATTTTTTATGGACAAATTAGTATACTACAATAAATAGGCTGCGCAGAATATTCGTTTCAACTGTCTATTTTAATATTTAGATCGAACTGATACAATGTCAGGAAATCGGCATAATAACATATTATTAAATCAATTCATTTTTTAAATTAAAATAGTAATTTGTTAATAACTCGAAAACAAATAAAGATATTGAATTACGGTTTCCGCCAAAATGTAGTTACTTTTATGCTCTTTAAGCTGAGTTATAAAAAAATGTATCATACCATTTAATTTTATCAAGAAAATTTAAAAAAACTAAATCTTGTTTAAACAGCGGCACCTAGAAGACGTGGCATGCACTAGCGACAACGATCAAAGTCGGTTTTTAATAAGTGTAAAAGTGTCTATTAAACGGGCCTAAGCTGATTAAATTTGGGTAAAGCATTTGGAAGATACAGAAATTTAAATAGTACTTTTTCCACTTGCCGACATTAGTGGGACACCCTTTATATGCACTAAATAGGTACATTTTTGCTATATGATGATAATGCGTAACAAGATGGAATAACTGAAATTGTTACTGCATGCTAATGATAGTAAGTAAATACAGTGGCTGAGGAATAGCCTACGGGTCAAAAACGAAGAGTGCACGAAATTGAGAATATTGTGACAGAACAGGGGCTCAATGAATCTATATGCAAACCAGTAGAAGAAAATTACCTTGACGCCTCATCGACATCGTCGATAAATTAGAGACAAACTGGAGGGAGCCTTAGCATGCGCTTGCAATCCCGTACTCGGTTTTTACTCCCTCGCCAATTTGTCAAGAAAAATTTTTTTAAGAATTAAGAACTACAAAAATTACCTAATACAATATTGTGAATACTTGCATAAAAAGAAAGATACGACACAATGTTTTATTTTCTATCCTTCTGTATACTAAGGCTTGAAGCTCGGCCGTTTGCGTAATTATAAAAAATAACTTTAATAATCTTGCAGAATAGATTCCGATTCCGTTTTCATGCAACTATGGAACAAAAGGTGGCATTTTCTGAGTACTGGAGAATTTTTTTGACACACACAGGATACATATTAGGAGGTCAAATTTCTATATACACAAGATATATTTATGTAAAGGGTGTCTCAAAATGAACGCACATTTTTATTTGTTAACAAAACACATTTATTTCTTGAAATATGTCAAAACTTTACTGGGATTAGAAAGAAACCATATCACGATTAAGTGCGAAACACAATATCCGACAAATGTCCACCGCGGCTTTGCTGGCAGGCCCTTGCCCTTTTGACGAAATTATTGATAATGAATTTCGTTCTTCAAGTCGGGAATTGCGGCTGGTTTATTGGCATAAACACGAGTTTTAAGAAAACCCCAGAGAAAGAAGTCGCACGGTGTTATATCGCAGGATCGTGGTGGCCAATTCTGATCACCATTGCGAGATATGACACGACCAGGAAATTTCAGTCGTAACGAGTCCATTGTTTCACGCGCAGTGTGACAGGTTGCTCCGTCCTGTTGAAATTATAAGTTTTCCACATTAATTTGGTCTAATGCAGCCCACAGAAACTCTTCTAACATTGCACGATAACGTTCGCTATTCACTGTTAGTGCAGTTCCAGCCTCGTCTTCAAAGAAGTATGGCCCAATTATTCCGCCGAACCAAAAACCGCACCAAACGGTGACTCGTGGAGGATGCATTGGTTTTTCGTGAATAACACGAGGATTCTCTTCCCCCCAAATTCGACAATTCTGCTTATTGACGTATCCATTTAATTAAATATGTGCCTCATCACTAAACAGGATTTTCTTCGAAAAATCTCCGTCATTTGCCTCGTTTTCCAGAATCCAATTAACAAATTCACGGCGCAACCCATGATCTGCTGGCTTCAATTCTTGGGTCAATTGGATTTTATAGGCAAGCAAATGCAAATCTTTTGTAAGAATTCGCTGCATACTGCTTTTGATAATGTTCACTTGCTGTGACCGACGCGACGGCGAATCGACGTGCCTGGATTCTCACCAACACTTTCTGACACTGCTGCAATATTTTCAATAGATCGAGCAGTACGCGGCCGCCCTGTTGATTTTATGTTTCCAACTGAACCACTTTGCTCAAATTTCTTGATCAATCTTTGCACTGTCGTAGGTTTTGGTGCATTTTTTCTTCCAGAAACGGCTCGCACTCTACGAACTGTTTCCGCATAACATTCTCCACATTTATAATACGTTTTCACGATAACAACGCGCTGTTCTACCGTGTAGCGTTCCATGGCTATTATTTGTAATAAATTACATGACAGCTATCAAATTTTCAGAAGCCTACTATGACAAAAACGAAAATGCCACGATATTTAAAATGTGCGTACATTTGGGACACTATAATTCATATTATGCAATAAACAAACACTATTCTGCAAATACTTCTGTGTTTTTAGAGATTTCTAATGGCTATTTTTTACAATAAGTTTGAAGTATTGAGGCCACCTTCAAATGTGAACAAAATTCTTACACCCGAAGGGCAGCTTTCAGAACTAGTTGCTAGATGCAATCGGGTTCCCTCTGAGACCATACATAGGGTGCATTTAAAAGTTCAAAATTTAAATAAAATATAGATTTTTAATTTAACAAAAAAATAAAATAAAATAAAGATGGTAATTTAGTAAAAAATTACTAAAATAAGTGTCATTCTTTTTTCGCCATACTCCTGCGGACTATAATTTGGAAACAATCAGACTTTTAGTAAAGTAAGGATTGTCATTTTAATGCGTGGCCTACTGTCAATTATTTGACGTAACTGTGCGAGGTCTACGGCAACGCACTCTTTACGTTACTGCAGTCACCATAGACAACGCACAAAATCACCGACAGAGGGAGGCTCCAACAAGACAAGATTACAATTCTGAGCAAGTACAAAACAGGGTCCCCCACAATCAATATCTACAGACCAAGGAACCACCAGACCCAAGGGACAGGCCCATATGCTATAATTGCAGCAAACCGGGACACTTTGCATTTGAATATATAAGCAATAGGTACCACTATGCCCCCCCCTGTCGTCTGCATACAAAGGGGACAAGACTTGATACATGGTATTTCAGCCCTTCGCGTCAAGGTCAGCTTCAATAAAGTGACAACGACAGTAATAATTGACACCGGTGCAGAACATAGCGTAGCCGAAGAAAGCCTTCTTCGGCCATCCACCAGAATAGAAAATAATACTTCAGTCGTCGTCACGGCAGGAGGGCAAAGAATTAAAGTCCTGTGTCATTTAACAATAACAACAAAGGCTAGATTCTTACATACGACCTACGCGGTGGCACGAGTCATACGGAAATCACCGGTTCCGCTTATACTAGGCATGGACTTCTTGCGACGGCACGAGGCACAAATAGACCTACCAAAAAACACATTAATACCACGGAACAGACATATCAATCTCCAGAAATCACTACACTACCGGAACCCAGCATTAATGGTTTACAAAGAAGAGGTCCCGCAGAGCCCACAAGACAAAAGAAAAATAATCGACACCCTCAGAAGCAGTCCACATAACCCACCACCGACCGCAGACATCGTATGCTACATATCGGAAGACAGACGGATGGACACTAACCAAAACATAAGACTGAAAAACAACATCTCAAAGTGGACAGGGCCAAAGAACCAAAGAAGAGGACAGACAACATTTACAAAAGAAAAGACAAAATCATCTACTACTTAACCATAAAATAGAGGGCACATTTCAAATCAAGCATGCGTACTTCTATAAATCCCTACTCGAGGTGAAACAACTTACAAAACAGAGCGAACAGACGCAGTTACCAGCTACAGCATTCGGGATAAACTCGGAAACAATCAGTAGAATGGCAAAATACGTATTCAAATACCTAAACATTACGGTCTCCATGTACCACCCCGAAGAAAAAACAGAAGAAGAAACGGATGCGTGAAAGAAGCCACCTGAAACAGCTAAAGAAGCATGTGAAGCCCTCTTCAACATCTCCGTAGATAAGGACCCCGTCATATACAAAGCGATAAAGAAGATTACAATATGGACAACGACGATGAAAAAGTCATACAATTAGAAATTATAGACCTGCCACCTGCCAGAAGACGAAGCTCACCAGTTCAAAATAAATACAGTTTTTTTCATATAAAACAAATGGGCGCCAACTTCAAGCTTATACGTGACAAAAAACTCATTTTAATTTACCCCGGTATAACATCACTTAAGCGAACAATGTGAATTATTGAAAGAAGACAGAATAATTTCAATGAATGTATTTACAAGCTGGTAAAAAAAATGATAAAATTGGGATTAAAAATAAAAAAGTTATAAAGCATCAAACTTAGCCAATATTTTTGGGCGGCGGAATTTTGTGCCGGGGAGTATTATACTTAACATATTATAAACAGAAAGAATGTCTATATAAAAAATGGTAAACAGGAGACAAGACGATGCACATTGGTGTACGAGAACAAAGATTTTAAAACTAGTGTATTTTAGACTTCGTTGAAATAAAACTATATTCAGTAATAAAATTCTGTCTTGTATTTTCAACAAGATTTCTCTTATTCCGAAATTGGATACACAACTTTGTGTATTACCTGGTTTTAATAAAGATATTATCTCTATGGGCTTATCTTCTACTGGTAAGCTAAACAAACGCATGCAGGTGTTCCACCTAGATGTCTTACATGCGCTGCTTTCGTCTATCAAAAAGAGTAAACACTAGTTGCTAACATGTAAATACCTAAAATAATTCTAACAAAATGTACAATATTGACTTTGACAACAAAGTAAGTAAATAAAATAACAATACTCGTGACGTGCTGCATGTTTTGCAGGTAAAACAGATTGTCAACGGTGTTCAATTCGAATATTTACTTTAGATATACATATTTTCACATTTTGAATTTTTAAGACAATTTTTATTCAAAATTTCCTTATGTAACCACTACTCTTATTTACCTTGCCGTATGAAAAAAATGTGCTATTTTTAATTCTGCAATAAAAAATTGGGGTCTCCATTTAAAAAAAAAATGAAGGCGCCATACCTTTTTTTGATATTCCCTGTATATTTCGCTGCAACGTTAAAAACTCTAAACTAAAAAGCTCTTTTTAAAAATATAGATGTCAGTCAATACCTAATCCTTCTGTAATAATTAATAATTTTTTAATCTTTCTCAAATTCTAAGAAACTTTTATAAAAAACCTTTTCTCCTCCAATAACTCAATTTTCTTTCAAATAATCTTTCATCCATAAGGATTCTTCATTAAATAAAATTTCACATTTATAATTAAAATTTCACTTATATTTCAATCTTAGTACAATCAATATGTTAACATAATTAATATGACTAGTTAGTATACCTACTACGTCTTCAATTTTATATTCCTCATCCTGTTAAATTGTACTCATTAATTTGAGACAACCGTACATTAATTAACAGTTTCACTCAACTCGATGTTAGGTATGTCCCACTTAAACTTTTACTTTATATTTACTGGTCGTTCCTAACATTGTACTATCCTTTTTAGCATCCTCTGAGGATTCCCGTTGCCAGGGTTGCCACATAAAAAAAAAACGTCTTAATATGTTGTATGAATATTTCATGGCATAGCCGCTAAAAGCCATCGTTGTTCGTTTTAAGTTGACAGCATATACACATTATAACAATAAATTTATCTAGAAATAAAGGTCTGTCTTTACCACCAAATAACTTTATTTGCCCCTCTAGGGTAGAAAACAAGGGTTACAGAAAATACATAAATGACGAAGAATTAAAATAAATTTCTTAACGTTGTACTAGTTTCGACTTTAGTGAAAGTCATCTTCAGCAACTAACCATTTAAGAAATTTTGCCATGAAAAGTAGTTAAAACAGTTGGGAGAGCAAGGGGTGATTCAACAATAAAATATAATGAAATGCAGATTATGCAACCATTGGAATAGACAGCAGCTTATTATAAGAACGATGTATCTCTATGCAATGGTAGGAGATGATTTATACGCAAGTAGGATAAAGGACCTTAATTATAATAGAGTGATTTAAGTAATGGTGAAGTTAGAACATGTTGCAAATAAATTTATCTTTTTACAAGTAAAATTTCCATATTACCATATTAGGAAATACCGATAGGGGCGGCACGAGGCTAAAGGCGGGGGGGCGATCGCCCCTCCTGGTCCCCTATATGCTACGCCACTGGGAACTATATATATTTGTTTTTACACTTATTAAATTGTGGAGGAAGACTGCATTGTTCTATTTACACCTTAATAATAAGTTTAGATGAAGATAGTGATAGTGACACAGAACTAAATTTAGAGTAAATGAGAATTAAGTTGATTATTATAAAACCTTTCTGTGTACACACAATGTACTGTATTGAAATCTTGAACTTAATTTTAATCTTGTATTAGTGTGTAGTTTAAATGGTAATATTGTAAATTTTAATCATAATAACTTGTAAAAATATTTTTCATATACCTAGTGTACTTTAAAAACTTAATTTTTATTGAAATGAATAAATCTGTAATTCAGCATTACATTAATTTTTATTATATTATTGTCTTAAAATATTATTATTATAATAATTGATCTTTACTCTCATTTGGTTTAAAATGTCTTCAATTCAAAATAAAAATAAATCAATATACAGGGCGTTATTTAGTAAGTGTCCGATATTTTAAAGGACGATTCCTCAGTTATTTATAAGGTGAAAAGTTCATATAAATATGGGTCCTCAAGCCCTTTATTTTTGAGATACAGGGTGTTAAAAATTTATTCTTATTTTTGTTTTTCGTAAATAATTTTTGAAATAATGTGTATATTTGGACGAAAATTGGCATTTGGGAGAAAGAAAATCGATTTCTCTATTATTTCTACGTGAAAATGGTGTGCTTGTCAAAAGTCGCTACAAGCAGCCGTTTTTGAGATATTTTGATTTAAATTAATCGGTGCATGTGTTTGTCAAAAAGTGAAACAATTTTAAAAACTTTTTTTTTAATCAACATAGAAACATTTCAAACGGTAATTTTAAAAAACAATAAACAACGAAATACTAGATATAAAACTAAATCAAAATCACAATAATGCACGGATCCCATCTTCTTCTCATTGATTCGCGCACTTTTTGGAAAATTCCTGGAGTATTTTGAATCGTTCTACAGGAGTTAATTATTCAATTTCTTAATTCTTCTTCATTTCGGATGGGTGTCTGGTAAACTAAGGAAGATGTCCCCAAAGAAAAAAATTCAAACTGTTAAGTCCGTATGTAAAATGCATGTCAGCATACTCAGCATTGGTAAAGTTTACCATTTTTTAACAAATCATGACTGTCGAGCTTTCTTAATGACCGTTCTCTGCCAGTGGCGATGGACGGATTTCTTTCAGACACATTTAACATCAACGCCGGAGTTCCTCAAGGTTCTATATTGTGGCCCACCCTCTTCTTCCCATTAACGAATCTTTTGGAAAAAACTAAAAATCCTATATATAGCTTCGCTGATGACAGCACACTTGTTTCATCTATTACTTTGAATGCTCGGACATCGGCTGCCAATGCAAATCTTTACAGGCAGCAAGAGGTCTCACATCCCAGCAAAGACCTGGAAGAAATTCTGTCTTGGGGTGACAGTAACCAAGTAGGATTTAACGCTAAAAAGACCCAGGCGGCAGTTTTTTCTAAAAAAGTTAATGTTGAAGAACCGGATATAGTTATGGCGGGACAATCGATTCCCTTGGCATCATCAATTCATTTATTAGGCGCTAATTTGGAGAGTCATATGTCTTGGCATAGTCACGTTGCGGCCATTGCTAAGGCAGCCTCGCAGAATCTTGGAGTACTTTTCCGAACTCTATACACCCCAACAACCTTTGATGCTCTATAAAGCCCAAATTCGACCATCGCTGGAGTATACTGTTCGCATATTTGGGGCTCTGCTCCTAAACATACCCTTAGATTGCTAGATTCCATTCAAAGAAGAGCCATTCGCTTGATCGGTGACCATAGTCCGACAAACAACCTGGAAAGCCTCGAACATCGAAGGCGGGTTGGCGACTTGCGTCTATTTTACAAATATTTTCATGGCAAGTGCTCAACTGAGGTTGCCCGCTTGATACACCCAGAGCGGTGCATGGTAGAAATACACGACGAGCCACTGCAGCCCACCAGTACGTGGTTCAGCTTAGTGTCCCTCGAACGACACTGATCCAAAATTATTTCATCTGGAGAACGTCATCACTCTGGAACGACCTCCCTGAGATCGTGTTCCCCAACGAGTATAATCTCCAAAGATTCAAGACCAACGTGAATCGTTTCCTGCGCACACGCACCGCTCCCAGAACGCCATAAAGGATTTATCCTGCAGTGCTGTGGCTTACCATAAAAAAAAAGATAATCACAATAATAATAAATAAAACTATTTACCTAACTATGCGTCAAAATATCATATTTGACATATGACACAAAATAAACATTGGAATATACTTACTAGCCTGCTTGATATTTTTATTTTTAAGTTTTTTAAATTGTTTCACTTTTTGACAAACACATGCATCGATTAATTTAACTCCCCAAAAGAAAAATTGACCTGTAGGTGGCGCCCCCTGCAATTAAGGGCTATACTAAGATAAAATTTGAATTTCTCATATTAAAAAATTCCCAAATGCCAATTTTCGTCCAAATATAAACATTATTTTAAAAATTATTTACGACGAACAAAAATGAAAATAAATTTTTAACACACTATATCTCAAAAATGAAGGGCTTGCGAACCCATGCTTATATAAATTGTTCACCTTATAAATAACTGAGGAATTGTCCTGTAAAATATCGCACGCTTATTAAATAACACTCTGTATAGATAGCTATACTTCCAAGCCGACCCTGCACCCATTTATTGCGGTTTGAAGATGTTGGAACCTACACAATGGGGTCTCATCAGGTTGTTGATTTATTGCAGTAAAGTTCAACGATATAAGGTACACTTTACTATACATAGTATTATAAATAATGACCTATAAGTGACAAAAGGCAAGAAATATACCTAGACGAGTAATATTTGCAAAATCTAAAATGATAAAACCGCGTGCCGCAATTACATTGGAATTCTCGGAATATATCTACACACACACAGTCGTACACAACAATGGCGAATACGAAGCCCAATATCAGAATAACAATTGCCTCCGGTGTTCCTATTCAGAGCTAACAATGGCTGGAGCCATTTATTATCCTCAACATTACAAGATAAAGCAATTTTAAAATGAATATTTTTTGTTGACGGTTGAGTTGGCAAAATAGAAATTAGCGACATCAGGGATAGCAAAATACTAGGCAAATAAAAACATGCTGACGGCTTTAGTAAACCCTCTACAGACATGAGAAATATTTTAAAACCCTTGTTAAGTAGATGTAAGCTTATATTAAGACCATGCCCGCACACATCTCGGTCATGCTCTATACTAACCCCTAAGTAGCATAAATACTTTTGTGGCTTCGTATAGCTTCTCCAATAGTCGCCTGAAGATGTTCACCGGTTAAAACGTTGTGATAAAATAAATAATCACAGTATGGAAGTCCAAAAACACCTATATCATTGAAATTACTATTGAGGAATTAAAAAAATATCAAATACAATAACAAAATTATTATGTTTTCAAAGTTATTGTAACTTCCCGTTAAACCATAAGTTGTTTTAGAATTTATAAGTAAATTAAAAAAAAAAAAATACAATTATGATAACTCTCCAAAATTGGAGAGGTGTTACATCAACTTTCTTGGTCAACCAATATCTCGGTCATGCTCTGCTAACCGCCAGGTAGTAGGTATAAGTATAGTGAAGTTTACCGTTAATCTTTTGACTGCCATAAAACCCTAATTATCCCTCTGGCCATAAAATGCCGCAAATTTACATCTTTTCAGGAAGAGCCGGAGTACAAATTACACCTGCATCCCTACCCAGTCCGCAGGAGCACGTCAAAATGACGTCATATTCTGGTGACTTATGACCAGATATGACGTGACTATATATGACGATAATATTACGTAAAAATTACCTCCTGATGTCACAGACCGATGACGTCAATATCTCACGTCATTTTTACGTTTTTAAATGAAGTGACTTTCACGTCTAAAAATATTTTGTATTCACCAGTAATCCACTTTCCATTGAAACTACTATATACATTGTGTAAGCGTTTATTAGGGGTAAGTATATACTTCAACCAACGAAACCAAAGCGAAGTTAAGTACCTACTATTAAGTGCAGGGTATTGCTGCTGCATGACAAAGGATTTCTTGATTTCTAGTATTGTACTTATGTTAGTGGAGTTTTTTAGACAAAATCTCCAATTTTTAGTGTATTTGTGCTTAATTTTCTAGTAAAATTTATCTTTTGTTTATTTTTGCATATCCTTATCGCCATGCTGGATTTATGAACCACTTTAAACTTTATCACTTTATGCACTTTAAGGCCATTTTTAGGTTAACTCAAGGGTGAACTTTATTGGCAATAGAATTGAATATTGAAATTTTAAGAAGTTGGCCAACAACTACTACTACACACATTTTACTGTATTTAAATCTTAAACTTAATTTTAACCTTCTATTAGCGTATAGTCTAAATCATTACATTGCAAATTATAATCATAATAACTTGCAAAAATCTTTTTAATATACCTAGTGTACAGGGTGTTCAGTTTTCGTTGGGTTATGGGAGTTATTTTTATGTAGGATTCAGTAACGTAGTTTTTTTTCTAAAAGGTTTTGTTTTTGAGTTATGACCCAAATTTGTGTTTTTTTAAATGGTACACCCTCTATATTATTTCTTTGTCTTATTCCTCTTCTTAAGAGCTTTTCAAAAAGATATTATTATAATACTCCATATTTATTTCTTTTAAAAAAGGATAATTTTAATATTTCTTGTAAAATGAATCATTTTTCGTATAGAAGGCTATGCCCGCAAATAAAAAAACAAAATTAACAACATTATTTTTATTATACAACCTTATATTATTACCTAATTTTGAACCGACAGTTATACAAATATATTATTTTATTAAATCACAAAAGCTGCTCCAATTGGGCTCCGTTGTGTTCTAAAGACTTTCGACACACTGTTTCGATTCTTCGCAATGCATTTAATAGAATAATTTGCCTTCCCTGCAAAAGCCTAAAGGTTTTATGGGTAGCTTCTGGAAGTTGATCAACATTGTGGTATTGTCTCTTGTATAACTGATTTTCTATATACTCCAGAAAAAAAAATCTAAACAGAGAGATCAGGTGATCTTGGAGGCCACCTGACAGGTCCATTGGTACCAATCCATTTATCGGGAAATGTGGTTTCTAAATATTCTCTCAATATTATATGAAAATTGTGATTCGGAGTGCCATCTTGCTGGTAATAAATATTATTTAAATTGGCCAAAGGACCATCCTCCAATATTTCCATTATTGCATCTCGCATTATGTTTATTTCCTGTTAAAGTTCTTTTATAGATAAAATAGATAATTTTAGTGCCAAAAATGAAGCAGGATACGTTAAATCCAAACCGACCTCGACGATCTCGTGGAAATGTTACGTGTTGGTTCTCTTGAATTGTTTCGATTTAAAACACCAGAACTTGTCAGTAAA
Organism: Polydrusus tereticollis; assembly: GCA_963920685.1. Taxonomy (NCBI): domain Eukaryota; kingdom Metazoa; phylum Arthropoda; class Insecta; order Coleoptera; family Curculionidae; genus Polydrusus; species Polydrusus tereticollis. The sequence continues at coordinate 26,095,824 of OY987328.1, forward strand.
ATAGGTCTCGTTGGACTATACCACCCTTCTTTCAAGATTTGCGTTTTCCTGCAACATTTGTAGGTACCAGTAGCAAACAACTATCCTACGTTCTGCATTATAAGGATGCAAATGTTGGACTAGAATCTAGATGGTATTTGTAACATTAAATTTTTTTAGTATTTTGGACGAGATTCTGGATTTTTTAACTTCATCATATACTTTTCTGCATGATATGGATGGTTGTACCGTGACAGAAGCCAAAACATTTATTTTTTCTTCTTTCCTCTTTTCCTTGTTGTAACAACTAGGCCTTAGTTTTTTAAAAAATCCATGATCAATGATATTGCTTTGGATTTCTTGAAATATTCTTTTATCAGGTTGTTGTCTTTCTGGATATCTATGATAAATTTAAATATGTAACAAAAAACTAATAATATATAACAATAATGATTAAAACTTTTTTATTTTTATTATGAATATTAATGGTAGGTACCTACCTAACAAATGATTTTAAAACTTACGTATTAAACTATAGCTAAGAGATCGCGTTCGCGTTCTCATTAGCTTGGTTAAAAGAAACATCCTGTTTTTCATAATTTTCATATTTATTATTTTGTGCCATGTTGAACAATTTTTTTAAAGAAATAAAAATAACTTAGAAAATCAAACCAATACCAGTAATATTTGACAACAATCCGTAATGGCGCATTTACAGAATTTGGTTTTCTGTCATGGCTATCCGTGATTGACCATGACCTAGCCTTCTATAGGAAAAATTATTATTTTTACAATAAATGTTAAAATTATCCCTTTTTAATAGAAATAAATATGGACTATTATATATTTCTGAATGGCTCTTAAAAACACCGATACGACAAAGAAATAATATATAGGGTGTCCCATTTAAAGAGACACAAGTTTGGGTCATACCTCAAAAACAAAACTTCTTAAAAAAAAACTAACTACACTACTGAATTCTACATGGAAAACCCTATAATAACCCGTTTCTACCTTATTAATAAGTTATCAAATAACCGCGACAGGGGAGCGTCAAAAATGGCAGATTTTCAAAATTGCCCTGTATGTTAGAAACTGAGAGGGCTATAAAAATTTCGTTTGAAAAAGTTTCATGAAATAATAGAATAGTAAATCGTAAACCCCATCTCTCTATCTTTTATAATAAGGGAGCTGGTATATGAAAACACACGAAAACTGGACACCCTGTACTTTGTTGACGACTATAAAAACTTAATTTGTATTGAAACGAATAAATCTGTACTTCAGTACTTATTTCAGTCATTTTTATTGTACTTATTACGTCTCAAAATATTATTTTTATAATAACTGATCTTTACTTTCATTTAGTTTAAAATGTCTCTTTAATTCAAAATAAAATTAAATCAATATGTAGATTATAGCTATATTTTGAAGCCGACTCTGTACCTACCTAATTATAGGGACAGGATATCTACAATACAAAATAAGAGCAAAATATCGATATCTCGCTCAAGAAAATTGATTATAAGAAGACCTGCACGATGAGGTTTAATCAGGAACTTGATTTATTGCAGTAAACGTCAACGATATAATGTAAACTTCATTATACTTTATACTCTCATAGCCTTTTCAATATTCGTCTAAAGAAGGCTGCATTGTGATAAAATAAATAATAAGTATTTGTTTTTATTTCTTATTCTCCCAATCAGGTAGCTTACTATTCACATTAGTACAAAAAACAAATTTTCTCGGTCCCTGAATTCTTTCCCAAACAAGTTTACACATCCAATCCAACGATGACCTAATACCTAAAATTCACTGTAGTACAAATCCATTAATAAATATGTTAACAGCGACCTTCTAAAAATACAAACGCACACCGCTGTGCTGAAGCGAAGTCACTTGACGAAGAGTCCTTTATTTTTATGCAGTTTACGTGCATTTAAACAAACTTACAGAGTGATTTGTAGCCGTAGTGTTAGTGACTAGTGTAAGAGTGTGTTAAAATTTGTTTCAGGTAATTTTTAAGGAATTTAAAGCTGTATTTTAAGGGATTTTGTTTGATAATTTCTAGGTTATAACGTAGTTAGCAGAACGTCGTCATCGTAGGTGCAGCTTGATGTAGTAAGAAGCGCATACTCGACCGGACACGGACGGTTTATCGAATTTCTAGAACTCGGCACTCCAGTAGCGCAGCAACAAACCGGGATTGTTATGCCCTATATTTTAACTAATTATTTTATGCGCATTTGTTTTTAAAATAAACAAGCGGCCCTTATTCCTTTTTTGTGTGAAAAATGAAATAATGCGAATTCAGACACTTTACTTTTTTTCAGTAGTAGTATCCACCCCCAATAATTAATTAGGGTTTGTTCAGGAAATTTGTAGGAATGCTGAAAAGTCCGCATTTTTTGTAGCCTATCTTGAGGGCGCTGATCATGAACCTGGTTGGGTTTTTGTACTAAATTTATTAATTTTCCTAACAGCCGTATTCACCATTGTCAGTTAACTCCCTATCAGACTGTTAAACATTTATCAGTCAGTTAAATCGTATCGGGGTATTCACCATTAAAAGTTATCTAGGCTTTATCAGAGTGTTAAAAATAACTTGTGAAATTCGGCCTGATAAATAGCCAACAGACTGTTAAGTTTCAATAGTTAGGTTACCGTAGAATGGGGCTATTCGGTAATTTTTTCCAGGTTTTTCTGCGATATCTTTAAAACGAAACAAAACCGGGTCAACTTTTGAGGGGCTTTGAAAAGATCTATGGTAGGGCTATCTATTGTCAACATTGAACTGAGGGCACCCATTTGAGGGCACCCATTTATGGGTGCCCAAAAAAAATTTTTTTTTGTGTTCTCAATTTGCCCCACAGGGTGGGGCTATTTAAGAACATGGTTTAAATATGCATAAAACGCAATTTCTCCACTACAGGGGCTATTTGGGAACCAAATAATATTTTTAAAAAAGTAAAAAACATTTTAAAAAAATTTTAATTCACATTTTTAACAGTTAAAACATAAAAATAACTAAAAACTTGTCCTGAAAAATGTTACATTATTAGCAAATTTAGAAAACATTATAATATAAAAATAACAAAAACTTTGGTACCTAGGTATCCTAAAATATTTTACAAAAACATAAAAATAAACTCCAAACACTTTGGTAGGTAACTATTTTAAATTCAGTCCTGACAGATCTTCCTCAAAGTTGAAAAACTGTCTAGTTCCCGATCCTTCAATTTTAGGAGGCTTGAGTAACATGATTATCATTTCACTCGGTATCTCGTCCTCATCTAACCGCGGAGGAGACAGAAATGTTTCTGTTTTTGAAGATTTTTTTAGAAATGAAGAAGTTCTTTTAGAACGTCCAAAACTGATTCCGAAATGCTCGAATCTAAATTATTAGAATCTGTAGTGGAAGATGCGGGTAATCTTTCCTTTGGTCGTGAAAGATTTAAAGGATACAATCCAGTTTTGTTAAAACCAGCTATTAAATTTTGACTTCCTTTTCCATTCTCCTCAATCTTGACTTGAAGCTGTGTAAGCAATCTAGGGAATATATCTTTTGAGAGTGTACTTATTTTCCGCCCTGGACCTTTCTTCAATATTTTTTGAGAGGAGCATAAAATGCGACGTCTAGTGGTTGCATGACGTGGGTCGCATTGCTTGGCAAATAAATAAATGCTATATCCATTTCTTCGCATGTTTTAAGAACGTCTGCGGAAAAGTGAGAAGACAGGTTGTCCCCGATAAGAGCCTAAAATAAAAATAAAAAAGGCGGTATTATAGTCTGTACTTAAGTACCTACATATAAAGCTCCCATTTTTTATGATTAGGTACCTACCTTTTTTCCAGGTTTGTTTCTAAAAAATGGAACTACGACCGTAAAAAACCAATCTCGGAAACAAGTGGAATCGAACCACCCGCTTTTGGACCGATTATACCTGGCATCTTTAGGGCCTCCTTCAGTCCATGAGTTCCATAGATGTTCACCTTTGTAGACTACATAGACTGGTAATAGTTGGCCATCAGCAGTACCAGCATACATTAAGCTTATGGCCGTTTTTGTCGAATTTATTACCCTTTCAGGGTACTTTGTTCCTCTTTTAAAAATATATTTTTTATTCCCTGGATTATCTGTGGGGTTTGTTTCGTCAAAATTGATCATTAGACTAGCATCAACCGCTAATAACGTTTCTCTGGCATTATCAAAAAAATTATCGATGACTTCTGGCGAAAGTGATGCTCTTTTTGTAGAAATATTGGATGACAAACGGTTTGATATAAGTCTTTTATGTCTTTTAAAAAAGGCGAGAGCCCAATCTCTACCCGGTAAATTATTCCTTAAACGACTCTCCTGTATACCTTTTTTATCCAAATAATTTTTGGCAAAAAGCCTTAAATCCATTAAGTCGAAGGGGAATCCCCATGCTGACACAAGATTTAGATATTTAATAAAATGTTCATCTTCTTCTGTAGAAAAAATTGGAGGTCTTCCTGAATTTTTGTAAATATTACCCCTTTTAACATGCCTACTTATGGTTGCAATGGGAACCTTAAAACGCTCAGACGCCTTAACCAATATTAAACGTCCTTCTCTGACCCCCTCTACCGCTTTGGCCAAGGCATTTTCCGTATAATGCCGATATGGAACGAAATTCTTTCCATTTCTGACATGGCTGAGTGTTTTTTTGTAGTTCCGTACCATATCCTAAAAAATAAAAACAATAACTTACGATTTCCAAATAACCCACATGGTTTCTCAATTAACCCCCGATCTGTTCTTAAATTACCCCACTTTAGAAAACACACAAAAAATAAAAACAGAAAAGTTCTAAAATTCTGATGTTACAAACACACCTTCCTAAAACCCCATATTATTAATTGGTTAAAGTTACAATTGCCCACAATTAATTGGTTTAGAGTTACAGAAGAAAGTTAACTACTACGGTTTTCCCACAGAATCACACGTGTATCTCCTAATGCCTCTACGCGCCAAAACCAAATAATTTTCGTCCGCCGCGACACACTACGACTCGTGTTTACATGTCTACTATAGTTGGAGTCAAGCAAATATTTGACGCCTGACACTTCCATCTTGTCATATTTGTCCAATACTAGTTATTTCGATTTCACCAACTTTATTACAGCTGATACTTAGTCAGGGCCGGACTGACAAATATTGTTATTTATAAACCTTTGCAGAAAATGAATGCTGGGAAATTGGTCTAAGAATATGAATTATAATATAAATAAATTTGTTTTGATAAATCCTGTGCATTGTAATGGTGGGATTTAGGATTGACCATTAATATCACAGGCCTTAACAAAAGCAATCTTAGTAGTGTATAACGATTAATATTATTTTTATTTATTTATTAAGTACCTCATTGGTTTACATCAAAAGGCCATTGCCCAAAGTCCTTCAGGCTAAGTCAATTAAGTACATATTAGTTTACACTTAAAAACTATTTGTTTGTTTAGGTTACATTGATAGAATAGTCGGAAGTGAACAATAAAAAGCTAATGAGTGCTTGCCAACGTATCAGTATATTTATTTAAAGCTTCATTAGGGCTAAAATATTATAATTTTCTTAAAAATTTTGGCCTGGGGATTGTATATTTCATATGTATTTGCATTTGACTAGGTGTTTCCAATAAATGTCTATAAATAAATGTATTCAAACTTTTTAACCTTACAATTCGTTAATATTCATTGTCATTGTGTATAATATGTTCTTTATTTGTCATGTATTTTATATGCAGGCTCCAAAATTTTTAAGAAAATTATTATATTTCAGCCCTGATGAAGCTTTACATAAATAAAGCGAAACGTTGGCAAGCACTCACTAGCCTTTTTTATTGTCTACTTCCGACTAATTCTATCAACGTAAATGATGTTTATTGATATAATGCCAGTAGAGTTACTTACTTTTCTTAAGATAAACACACGTCTAAAAAAATAATACTAAATAAAAGTCTTATAAACTATAAACAATGTTTAACACTCACTACACAAATAAAGACAATAGAACACTATAAAAAGGCAATAAAATGATTTAAATACTCAAAAACCAAAACCAAATACAGAATGTCAACAAGACAACGACATCACTCGCTTTGGAATAAATAAAATGCGGATCTGCATTTTACCAAATCGACGAGAATTCACGTACGGTCGACAAGTGATATGACATTGAAAATGCACAAGAGGGAGAAACAAACAAAATTACGTTCGATGTTCGATTCATGTGTTTTCCTTTCTTCTTCTCTTCTTTTTTCTTGAGGTAACTCGGTTTATGTATGTCTCTTTTTAGTCATATAAAAGGATAAAGATACAAATACTTTGAGTGGGTGGTAATTATTATAATATAAATTAGCCATTAGTAACTTTTATATTATGAGTTGCCTGCCGTATTTGACACCCATGACAATGTGGAAGTGTCACGCGTCAAATATTTGCTTGACCCCAACTTATAAGAGATACCCGCGCCAGTTACCGATGTTTCTCGATCACGTGGGCAGCGTTGCCACGTTTAAAACTTTTCGGACAAATTATCAAATTACCCCTCATTTCCCGAATAGCCCCGTTCTACGGTATGGTTTATTTAATCTTTTGACTTTTTGCTTTCTGCTTGAGTTTAACTTTTATTGTGTTTTATTAAATAACTAATTTTATTTAATCTTTAATTAATTGTTTATTCTTAGATTAAATTAGGTACCCCTAAAATTTTCAGCAATTATTATTTTATTATTTAATGTTCTAAGAATATCAGGTGCGGGACTGGTCGATTCGAATATTTGTCGTGATGCGCTTGTTTTAATTTTTCGCACATTCAATGAAAACATCTCGTAATGAATTTAAAAAACATTCACTTGAGAACTTGAACATTATATTTTTCAGAAGTAGAATTATTAACAGTTTTAAAATATGCATAAAATAATTCAGTAAGAACTATAATTAATTGTTTTTATTCATAGTCATATTAGAGAATATTGTCACGTTGGGACGCAGTTCAGAATTTTATGAATTTAGTAAAGTTGATTAATTTAATTAATTATGTTAAGAAAATTGGTCTCGGGATTCTTAACCAGTTAATTTAAACAATATACAATATACAATTAATAATCAAATAGCAAAAAAGCATAAGCGGATACATGAAAGATTGTTTTATTGCGCAATGTACTGTGAGTCTAATGGTTGCCTTTATTTTTTTTTACTCATAGACTGCTTTAAGCTCCCTAGTTTTTGTTTATAAATTCGAGAAAAACCCTTCGGGATGTGGGTCTGGGTCTAGGAGACACAATTTTTTTGTTGGAAAGAGATTTATACAGGGTGCACTAAAAACAAGTTAAGAAAATATAACGTTGACCGTATACCCGACGTATTATTATAAACAAAGTAGATAAACCTACTTAATATGTGTGTAGTATTAGTAAATGTGTTTAGGCCTGATGATGCTCATGGAGGCGAAACACGTGTAATATTTTGATATTAGATAAAAAAAACAATTTTGACGCCTTGTATTTCAGAAATTCACAACCCATAGAAGTTAGTTTGACTAGATCGTTATATTTTAGCCTTAGGAATTTGTGCCAGCAATTTTTACAGGCCTTTTAAAGCCACCCTGTGTTTTCAGTTTTATTAGATAATTTAATAAATTATTAACGATTATTATTTTAACAATTGCAAAAGAGATTATACGAGTATTTAATGAATAGTGGCTGCTTATTGTCCATTAAATTTTTGTTGTTATATAGGTACCTACCTATAAAACTGACAACCAGATGATAATCAAACTTTTACTCATACTATCCACAGCGTTATAGTTCAACCACAATTTAAAAGCATATCTTTAGCTTTTATATTGTGGTTGAACTCACTTTTAATAACTAGCGGCAAATTCATTGTTTGTTGACCGCAGAAGGAGCGCATAAATTATCTGTAGATACATAGAAATGTAATTTAGGTGTTAGTATACAGAGTGTCCCACCGGGAACCGATTCGATCTATACAGGGTGTTAGTGAATAAGTGCGACAAACTTCAGGGGGTGATTCTACATGAAAAAATAATGATAGTTTGCTATATAACTTTTGTCCGCAAATGCTTTGATTTCCGAGATACAGGGTGTTAAATTTTGTATTAAAAAGTGACGATTTATTTATTGCTGTGAAACCCATCGAGATATGCAAATGAAATTTGGTAGGTTTTAAGAGGTAGTTATTGCGCATTTTCTGACATGCAATTAAGAATTTTATGTTTATCATTGGCGCGCATAAGGGCAATAATCTCAATTTTTTTAAAGAAAAAAATGATACGCCACTGAGATATATCAAACTAAAACCAATTTTTGAATTTCTCATTCAAATTGTGACAAAAAATCTCTCTTGCCTTTTTTTCGTATTGGGCGCCGTTTTTATGCAAAAAAATAAAACATCTTAACGCGTATTTTTCATTTCTTTAATACATCATCTAGTAGGCTACTGTCATTCTGTTAAATACGAATATTTCAACGAAATGTCAAATTATTAGAGTTTCTTCATTTTTAAGCTTTTAGTTTGGTATAGCATTAATGTTAATAAGTAATTAATTTTTCTTTTATCGAAAAGAATGGAAAATTATACAAATGCGGAATTGTCAGACATGCATTTTGTCTATGGTCGAAGTAATGGAAATGGTCGGCAAGCTCGACGATTGTATGCTGAGTTGTATCCAGGACATAGAGTACCCCATCACACAATATTTGCTCGTCTGCACCAACGTTTGCGCGAAAATGGTACATTTAAGAAACAAACGGCTGACTGCGGACGCCCTCGAGAAGTACGAACTGTGCAACTAGAGGAAGCAGTTCTCGAGTTAATTGCGGAGTCACCTGAAACAAGTACTCGAAAAATTGCCAACATATTGAATGTAAGCAACCTCACTGTATTTAAAATTCTTAAAGAACAGCAATTGGACCCGTTTCACATTCAACGTGTTCAAGCTCTACTACCTAGAGACTTTTTTCCGCGCCTAGTTTTTTGCCATTGGATTCTTCATCAAATCGCTCAAATTCCTAATTTTTTAAATGGCGTTTTGCGAGGCGTTTTGTTTACTGACGAGGCTAATTTTGGACGACAGTGTATACGAAATTTCCATAACAATCACTTATGGGCTGAGGAAAATCCACATGGAATCTGTGAAGCTCATTTTCAGTATCAGTTTTCAGTAAATGTATGGCTTGGGGTATTTGATGATCATTTAGTCGGTCCATATTTCCTCCCACAACGACGAACAGGCGACTCTTACCTTAATTTCCTACAGGAAGAGCTACCTGCTCTTTTAGAAGAAATCCCTCTACATCTGAGACAACACTTCTGGTTCATGCATGATGGCGCACCAGCTCATTTTAGCATTAATGTACGTAATCACTTAGATACAGTAGGTATATCCAAATCGTTGGATAGGTAGGGGAGGTACGAAAAATTGGCCTGCTCGATCGCCGGATTTAAATTCTCTAGATTTTTGCATTTGGGGTTTTCTTAAGTCGTTAGTTTATTCCACTCCCGTCGAAAATGTTGAAGACCTGAGGAATCGAATTATAGCCGGCTGTGAGACAATAAGAAATACACCAGGAATATTTGCGCGAATACGACAATCAATGAGGCGAGGAGTTGAGTATCACGTCTGAGGGAGGTCATTTTCAACATTTGTTGTAGCTTTGCGCCTATTTATTTATTACTGTTATTTTCTGTTATTGTTCGGGTTTAATGTTATTGTATTAGATAGTTTTTAATAATGTATTAAAGAAATGAAAAATACGCGTTAAGATGTTTTATTTTTTTGCATAAAAACAATACGAAAAAAAGGCAAGAGAGATGTTTTGTCACAAATTTGATGAGAAATTCAAAAAATTGTTTTTAATTTGATATATTTCAGTGGCGTATCATTTTTTTCTTTAAAAAAATTGAGATTATTACCCTTATGCGCGCCAATGATAAGCATAAAATTCTTAATTGCATGTCAGAAAATGCGCAATAACTACCTCTTAAAACCTACCAAATTTCATTTGCATATCTCGATGGGTTTCAGAGCAATAAATAAATTGTCACTTTTTAATAAAAACTTTAACACCCTGTATCTCGGAAATCAAAGCATTTGCGGACAAAAGTTATATAGCAAACTATCATTATTTCTTCATGTAGAATCACCCACTGAAGTTTGTCGCACTTATTCACTAACACCCTGTACATAGAAAATTTTTGAACATTTGACAGTATGCTAATGTTGCTGGGGACAACCCGGCTAAAATATTTTCAATAGGGTGACACTTCCGGTTATACGGAAAGTAGGTGTCAACTTGCTTATTTTAAATAGAACATCTTGTATATTATTACATTTTTGAATTATACGTCAGATTCCAGGCAGATTTTGTATATCGTGTCCTATACCCTAGCCGCCTAGCCTAAGCGTTTTTGACATATTTAAGGTTTTATGTCAACAAATTAGGTTTGCAGGCCATAAAATAATTATCAATTTTTCCTATAAGGGAATCGTTATTATTTAATTTTGGTTCGATTCCTTGTTAGAAAGGATCTATAATATTTTGATAACTATTAATACAGGGGGTTCAAACAATAAGATTAAAAATGAAATTCAGGAAACTGCAAAAAATTTACATTTTTAAATGGAAAGTCCTAAATTTTATAATTATTTCTTATTTAGCATTAAAAATAAGGGTCAGTTTGTATAACGTTGTCCGTTCGTAAAATTTGTAGTTTTCGAAAAATTGCCAATTTAATATTTTTATATGGCAATTTTGCTGCGGCTATTAAGTTTAATTTTTCCGGTTGGCCATAAGTTTAATTACTCCTAGTTGGCTATGACGGCGTTGAAAAGAGTTAAATGTTAAAGAAATGTATGAAGCTGTCACTTACCATTTGAAAATTATTAATAATCATGCCGGGGCGCCTAAATTCTATAAACGCAGATTATTTAAACTTATTTATTATTTACGGAGAATGTGATAAAGTTATCTCAAGAACGTGTGACGCATTTGTCATTCGATATCCGCAAAAACAGAAGCCATCACAATGTGCTGTTAAATAAATTATAGCAAATTTCAAGAACTTTGAATCCGCTAAGGCAATAGTGCAAAGAAATAAACCTCTAGTTAATAATGAGAATATTGAAATTGGTAATTTGGGATGTTTCGCCGCATATCCAACCGTGTCTGTAAGACAAGCTGCGTTAGAGTCAGGATCATCCAAATCAACAGTTCAAAGAATATCATGCAAACAAAAATTTCATCTATACGCATTTTCCATAGTCCAACATCTGAAATAAACTGATCTGCTAAGACGAGTGGCATTCTGTGAATTTATCATAACTTGGACATAAGGAAACAATTTTTTTTTGGACAATATCATTTGGACAGGCGAAGCTAAATTTACAAAAAAATGGTACCTTTATCGACATAATTCCCATTATTGGAATAATTCAAATTTACATGTATTTAGAGAGCAAAGTTTTTAAGAATCCTGGCAGTTTATTGTTTATTGTACAGTAAAAAATTATGGCGTCGCGCGTTGTGGCACTACATTTTTATCAAGAAAATTTAAATGGTAAGCTCAACGTTTTTAAATCATTCTACATATGAAATGTGCTTACTAACTTATAAGTGAAGGCTATTTGAACATCTTACAAAATTTTGAAACCGACTATTTAGACAATTTGCCGCTCGCTGTTCATAGAAACCTGTTTTACCAGCATGATGGCGCACCTTCACATGGTAGCTACCTCATCGATAATTTTTTACGAAATGCTTTTGATGATCGATGGATCGCCAACAATGGTCCTTTCTTTTGGCCGCCCCGCTCCCCAGATCTTACAGTGGTCGATTTTTTTATTTAGGGTACAATTATTAAAGATCGACTGTATAATACTCACATAAACAACTATGGAGGATTGCATGCAGCGAGTGGGGAATGAATTTGTAAATTTAAGTCTTATGTCAATAAGAAAACCGACCCATGAACAAGCGTTGCTTAGATGAGAAAAATGTCTGGAAGTTGAAGGACGTCAGTCTGAACATTTACTGAAAAAATAATAAATAGGGGGTTCCATTTGAAAATCAGTTTTCTTAATTTCATTTTTAATGTTTAAACACCCCCCACAAAGCTCTTAAAATTTTCTATAGTTTGTTTTACAGCACATTGTGATGGCTTCTGTTTTTGCGAATATCGAATGGCAAATGTGTCACATGTTCTTCATATAACTTGATCACATTCTCCGTAAATAATAAATAGGTTTAAATAATCTGTGTTTGTATAATTTAAGTGCCCCGGCAACCTTATACAAACTTACTTTTATTTTTAATGCTAAATAAGAAATAATTATAAAATTTAGTGGTTTCCATTAGAAAATGTAGATTTTTTTCAGTTTTCTTAATTTCATTTTTAGTCTTATTGTCACCCTGTATTAATAGTTATCAAAATATTATACAAAAACTGTTAAAGCAGGTCCTTTTTAGCAAGGAATCGAACCCAAATTAAATAATAAAGACTTCCTTATAGGAAAAATTAATAACTATTTTATGGCATGCGAACGTCATTTTTTGACATAGAACCTACAATATGTCAAAAAAGCTTAGACTTGGGTATAGGACATGATGTATAAAGTCTGCCTAGAATCTTACGTAGAATTCAAAAATAAAATAATATATAGGGTATTCAATTTTAAATGGGCAAGTTGACACCTATTTCTGGTATAACAGGAAGTGTTACCCTATTGAAAATATTTTAGTCGGGTTGCCCCTAGCAACATTAGCATACAGTCAAATTTTCAAAAAATTTCTATGTATAGTTTTCCATATATAGATCGAAGCGTTTCCCGGTGGGACACCCTGTATATAGATTCCAATCAAATAAAAAGTAGATATCTAGTAAAAGAAGTACATTTCATACAACTTAGTTATAGTTTAACCAGTGGCGGCTCGTAGACTATATTAGTAGATGTGCACACCCCCGCTCTGGAGTCCAAGAAAGTTTTAAAATTCTTGGGTGTGGGTTTAGATTCGGAGATCGGTGGCCAAGCAACGGGACCACTACGACCTATCATCTATCGAGGAATTAGTGACACCTCTTCCATTTGAAGAGGAATGTCCTCAAGTAGTAGAGGTAGATCGTGTTCCAAAAAATCCCGGTACATTTCGCTGTTCAAATTTCCGTCAAAGAAATGTGGTCCGATAAGTTCATTATTAATTATTCCAGCTCAAACGTTTACGGATAATCTTCTCCGGCAATGGGCTCTTGAATAGCATGAGGATTTTCGATTGCCCGCACATGTTCGTTGTGGAAATTGTTGATTCCATCGCTTGTAAATGTAGCTTCGTCATATAAAAGGGTACTTGAAAGAGTATCTAGATAACTATTCCACCATTCACAAAGACGAACTCTTTGGGAAAAATCCGTGGTGAGAAGATCGTGTACCGGTTGGTAATGATAGGGATGCAGTCCGTTTTCTCGCAAAGTGCCGTCCTATTGTCCAGCAAGTACAGAAACTCTTCTCATACTAGTATTAGGATCATTTTCAACCAGGATCATTTCAATAAGCATTTGCAGCATTATGCCTTTGCTTAAGTTCCCTTTGACAAGTCGGTTTAGTGAACGCACCTGTTAATCGAACATTTGTGACGGTTCCCCTGAACGTTTGCTTGTTTGGAATACGGCGATTTGGGTATAATTGTTAATATTCCCTAACTGAGGCGGTTGTACTACCGTTGGAATAGCCATACACGAAAATCATATCCGCGTATTCTTCATGTGAATAAATTATGTTAAATTAGTTCTTGTAGTTTAAAGTTTGTTGTTTTTTAATATTTAACTTTCGGTTGCTAAACCTACACATTGGCTTCTCGCGCCACCCAACGTAGTTTGCCCGCGATGCCAACGTTTGAACCTATACGGATTCTCCCTGTCCAGGTTGGGTTGATGCGTGTGGTTGCCACGAGATGTAGCCACGTGCTGCAACTCTCGTCTGTTTAATTGCATTTCTATGTCAAGAGCACGTTGAGGTCTCTTACCTTTTCGTCAGACCCGGAGCCTTGCCGATGAGCCGTAGACGGCGAAACGCGTCCAAGGATTGGGTCTGACGGAAATATAAGGGACAACTCTGTACACGAACTTATTTTAGATTTGTTGTTTTTTATTACTTTGTTCATGTTTTTTTATTTTGTCATTTAACTGCACTAAATCCCCTACCCCGCCTCTCTCCATACCTTTTCCTCACGATCTGTCTTAAACAACACACCAAACACACGGAAAACAAAACAAGGCGTTTTTATCTTTTAATTTTAATTTTTTAAATAGGTGTTCTCATTAAACTGCCGTTTATAGATTTTGTCATGACTTTTACCCGCAATTTCAAAATTTTAATCGAGCATAGGGCGACCACACTTTTTCACAACTATTTTTTTTCCATACGTAAGTTTGTAGAACTTAGTCTCGCCTAATTTAAATTTACCCTCCATTTCGCGCGAAAACTGACAACAAGCAGAAGAAATGAGAAGAAAAAATATAAACATTAGCCCGATGATACGAATACCGAAAACTAACCGGAACTGAAATAATTTGCAGCACTGAATCCAACATAATCAGCCTGTCAACCTATTTTAAGTTTTGTGGCGCTGTCAGTACTCGGCGGATGCATCAAATAGGAATGGGCGGATGACTTGGTGGTTACGGTTTATTGCGCCATACTCGGTTGTATACTTCGGCCATTTGGTGTAGAATTATAGTACAGTTCAGGTATCGATTTCGATATAAAAATTATAATTATAATACGATTTAAAATGTAATAACCGGAATTAATGATGATTTTGGTGGTTCTGCACCTCTGCAGTCCTTATACAGGAGCCGCCACTGAGTTTAACTATAATCTCTATTAAATCAGTGGCTAATTAGCTTTGTTAAATACTGAAAGCCTTCTCTTACCTTATTGGTAAGCCGCGCTTTAATCTTTTGCGATGAAATCCAAGTCCATGGCATTTCGGTGCTTTGCTTACACGCGTTTTCTTTAACTCTTCAGATAAATCGAAACAATTAACTCTGCTATTTAAAAAAGTTCAGCTGCACTGCAACCGATGTCATTGTTAATTTTACTGTAATCGCTAAACGATACTTTAAATTTAAGAACTTTTATGATTTAGAGAACATTCTAGTGAAATCTGAGAAAAAGAATAATAGTAGGGGAGCGATGGGTAATACCGTACATCTAAGGCTGAAACTTAATTAGCCCTAAATCGTAAATATTACATGTACAAGTCAAAAAATGTGTCCATATTTCACTAAGAGACCTGAATATAATATTCAACCAAAAGAACCAACACAAAGTCCCGGTCTCAAATAATTTAATATTTAAAAAATATTCGGTAACATGTTTCGCCTTTAAGGCATCATCAGACCTAAAAAGATGTCAATTAACACGCATATAAGTGAGCGAATCTTACTAGTAAACCTATCTGATACACCAAAAAACTATTTAAGAAGAATAAAAATGTCAAAATTTAAAAAACATAAAAAAAATGATAAACGTTACAATCACATCATTACAAAACAGTTAGAACTTAAACTAAAAACTGTATATAAACAAATGGGAACAACAACAAACTAAAAGTGTAAGGTTCGTTAAATAAGTACTAGGCATAGTAAGCCGGGGAGATGCAGTCACCCAGAGAATAAACTCAGCCCAAAATATAACAGCCATTAATATAAAATACGAGCGTACCAGCATCAAGGACGTCAATGTTGTCAGTCGATAAAATTGGCGGAGAAAATTTATAAGGTTAAATGTTGGTTACTAGCAGTCCGCTGTTAGTACTTTAAGTTGTTAAAAATAAAATAAGGCTCGAAATTAAAGACCTCATTAACGCAGGTAAGAACGGGGCTCTTTTTGGATTTCGTTATTTCTAGTTTTTCTAATAGATCTAGTTTTTTACTCTTCTGACATTCATGCAAAACATTAACATTTTTAGATGGCGAGAACTGGTGTTTTGATTCAAGTAGATGGTTTGCAAAAGCAGACTTAGTGTTGGTTATATCAGTATTCTGGTATTTATTAAATAAGCTAAAATGTCCATGAACTCTGCTGGCGATTCTCCTGCCCAATCTCCGCAATGTAGCTAATAAACTCCTGATTTTGAAAGGGGGTCCACTTTATCTTTAGTGTTGATTAAATGCCGCTTAAGATAGTTACTGCGAGGTGTTTATGAACGAATTAGAGAACAAAATCATGAATAGCAGATTCTCTAGGTTTCTGCTTGCATATAAAAGATATGTTGATGATATATGTATAGTTTGGAATGGCAGTGACTCAGATCTGAGAGATTTCCTCAGTTTCGTTAATGATTTACATCAGAATATTGAATTTACACTTGAGATCGAGAATAACGGACAATTACCTTTCCTAGATTTACTCCCGATAAGAAATAACAATAAAATTAACTTTGAAGTCTATAGAAAACCTTCATTTACAGATAACATTTTTTAGTTCAATTCAAATTCTCCCTTTTCTCACAAGTTTGCCACCTTCAATTCTCTTTTCTACAGACTGTTCAAGTTACTTTTGTCTAGAAATGCTTTCACTAAGGAATTCAATATAATAAAACTCATGGCCAGAAATAATGGATATCCTTTGACATTAATCAATAAACTTTATTATAAGTTTGTAAACAAATATAAACTAACCTATATATCATACGTGCTAATACACGGGATCACAAAAATTATAGAGCTTTAACTTATTTCGGCAACATTTCCTCACAACTAGCAAAATTTTTTAAACCTCACAACATCGCAGTAGCTTTCAGGACCTGTAACACTCTTAAGCGGCATTTAATCAACACTAAAGATAAAGTGGACCCCTTTTTAAAATCAGGAGTTTATTCGCTACATTGCGGAGATTGTCCGGCGGTGTATGTCGGTTAATCGGGCAGGAGAATCGCCAGCAGAGTTCATGAACAATTAAGCTTATTTAATAAATACCAGAATACTGATATAACCAACACTAAGTCTGCTTTTGCAAACCATCTACTTGAATCAAAACACCAGTTCTCGCCATCTGAAAATGTTAATGTTTTGCATGAATGTCAGAAGAGTAAAAAACTAGATCTATTAGAAAAACTAGAAATAACGAAGGCTAAAAAGAGCTCCGTCCTTACCTGCGTTAATGAGGTCTTTAATTTCGAGCCTTATTTTATTTTTAACAACTTAAAGTACTAACAGCTGACTGCTAGTAACCAACATTTAACCTTATAAATTTTCTCCGCCAATTTTATCGTCTGACAACATTGACGTCCTTGATGCTGGTACGCTCGTACTTTATGTTAATGGCTGTTATATTTTGGGCTGAGTTTATTTTCTGGGTGACTGCATCTCCCCCGCTTACTATGCCTAGTACTTATTTAACGAACCTTACACTTTTAGTTTGTTGTTGTACCCATTTGTTTATATACAATTTTTAGTTTAAGTTCTAACTGTTTTGTAATGACGTGATTCAATTGTAACGTTTATCATTTTTTTATATTTTTTAAATTTTGACATTTTTATTCTTCTTAAATCGTTTTTTGGTGTATCAGGTAGGTTTACTAGTAAGATTCGCTCACTTATATGCGTGTTAATTGACATCTTTTTAGGTCTGATGATGCCTTAAAGGCGAAACATGTTACCGAATATTTTTTAAATATTAAATTATTTGAGTCGGGCAAGGGCCCAGCGACACCTAAAGCACCGGTTCCCGTCAGATCACCGAAGTTAAGCGGTGTCGAGCGCGGCTAGTACTTGGATGGGTGACCGCTTGGGAAACACCGCGTGCTCTTGTCTTAGGGAAGAGTGTAAAATGAATCGACATCAAAACCATCCTATTCACGCCGGACAGGCCGGATGAGATCGGATATCTCGTAGGATGAAGGTGCCGTTTCACACTCCCCAGTCGGTAGACCGCACGATTAAAAACCGTACGGTCGATGACCGGTTCTAGATGGCCTCAGATACGCGGACGAACCGTAAAAAAGTAAAATAAAAAAAAAAAAAATTATTTGAGACCGGGACTTTGTGTTGGTTCTTTTGGTTGAATATTACATATACAAGGTTTATCCCCAACATTAGCTTATAGTATGTGTTAATTGAAACAGTGTCATAACCATATACAATTATACAGTGGCGGCTCGTGGGCATTTGAAGTGGGAGGTCATCGAAAAGAAAATAGCGCCGCAGACGAAAATTTTTTGGGTGCCACGCCCTTTTTTCAATGATTGTAATTCCTGCTTTTCAATTAGGAAAAGTAAAAAACACAACACCAATCCTCAAGAAATTAACAAAAACAATCAGGTTCATTATATTATAGGTTAGGTTTTTGTCAGAACGACAGAGAGACAGGATATATATACCGGGTGTTGCATCGTCGAGCGGGACATAGTAAATCCCATGTAATTTTAAATGGGGTCAATTATTGGCTTCCCTAATTATTTTAGAGAAAAATTCTATTTAGGTTTATTAAAGAGCACTAAAACCCACATTCAAAAGAATAACTTTAGATATTTTTGATGAGCCCGTTTACGGGTTATCGCCGATTTCTTTTTAACTATTTCTCCTTTTTATGGCCCCGTATTTGCGGGCACCAGTCAAGGTAAAAGATGACTGTCAAATAAAGTTGTCATTTTGAAATGTGTGCTTTATTGTTATAAAAACTCGTACATCGAAAATATTAGCCATGAATTACACTTCTGAAGAAAAAATATTGATGATTAAATGGTATAATCAAGGAAATAGTTATCAAAATGTGTCAGACATGTTTGCTGCTCTGTATCCGAATAGACCGATACCTGCAAAATCTACAGTCGAAAGGACTATCAAGAAATTTGAGACAAAAGGCACTGTAATAAATAACTGCAGATGTGAAGAAAGGCAGGAACAAAGAAGAGATGCAAGAAATGATAGGGACTTGCAAGTTTTATTGTGCGTGGAAGAAAATGATGGGAAGATCAGCACAAGGAAACTTGAGGATGACATAGGATTAGATCACACCACAGCGTTACGAGCTTTGAAACGACATAAATATTATTCATACAAATATGAAAAGCACCAAGAGCTAAGAGATAGGGACGAAATACGACGACAGGAGTTTTGTTTTGGTATGATGGAAAGAGCAAACATGGATAGGGAATTTTTAAAAAACATTTGTTTCACTGACGAATGCACATTTACCTTAAACAATGAACCCAATGTTCAAAATTATCGATATTGGAGCAAAGAAAACCAACACAGGTTTGTGAAAACAAGGACGCAATATCCACAAAAAGTTAATGTATGGGCTGGGATTTTCGGAGAAAATATTATCGGGCCATTATTTCTTACACGAAATTTAAATGCAGAATATTTTTTGGAACTACTTGAAGATCATATTTTACTTACTTTACATGATGCCGCCAGTGAAAATCAGGAAGTTTGGTACCAAATGGATGGCTGCCCGGCACATAGTACCCTGGCTGTCCGGCAATATTTAAACCGTGCTTTTAATGGAAATGTTATTGGCTTAAATCATACAGTAAATTGGCCAGCCAGGTCTCCTGATTTATCGCCAAATGATTTCTTTCTCTGGGGCCATTTAAAAAACAGGATATACAAAGATAAAAAATACCCAAATCTAGACGAGTTAAAAAATGCTATTTCTGCCGAATGCAATAGAATTTCAGTTTACCAACTAGCGAATGTAATAAGAGAATTTTATGATCGCCTCGGTTATTGTCTAGCAGTCAATGGAGGAATATTTGAACATCTTCTTAAATCCTAAAGTTCTAACAATTTAATAGTACCTACCTATTAATTAGTAAAATATTGAAACATGTAAAATGTCATAATTAACCTTGTAATTGGATACTTTATTTTAGTTTTATTCAGAATAATTTGTACTCATAAATACACCTTTAATATTTTCGATGTACGAGTTTTTATAACAATAAAGCACACATTTTAAAATGACAACTTTATTTGACAGTCATCTTTTACCTTGACTGGTGCCCGCAAATACGGGGCCATAAAAAGGAGAAATAGTTAAAAAGAAATCGGCGATAACCCGTAAACGGGCTCATCAAAAATATCTAAAGTTATTCTTTTGAATGTGGGTTTTAGTGCTCTTTAATAAACCTAAATAGAATTTTTCTCTAAAATAATTAGGGAAGCCAATAATTGACCCCATTTAAAATTACATGGGATTTCCTATGTCCCGCTCGACGATGCAACACCCGGTATAGGGATGTATCGTAACATCAATAATATCAAATGGATGATATTTTTCTTTGGACATGTTTTTAAATTTTTTAATTTTTATTCCGATATTTCAGAGTATCAATAGAAAAAAGTAACTATACAGGTTAGAGGGGTACAACTGGCAACGCCGCATTTTTAAAACTATTTTTAAAGGCTAGAATTTTATGTCTTATATGCATTCTCAAAATTTCAAAAATATATTTCTATTAGTTCTCGAGATACTTCTTATGTGCCATCGAGTTTGGGAGACCCTGTATATAGCGATATATTTTTAACGATGAATGTATGTTCGTCAACGGCACCGCTTGCGCAGTGGTAGCGCAGTGAAGCATGACGAAAAATCTGTAACGATATAATATTTTTTCGATATCAGAATCAACATCCCTATAAAGAACTACAGTCTGCCGACTGCAGAAGTCAACGGTCTTCTGTCTTTTTCCCATTCATTATAAAAATTGCAACGTGCGTCTAAGCTCAATCAAAAAAAAAACGGCTGACAGCCGACAAAACCTCTTTTTCTTCGAATTTAATACAAGTGCGAGAGTGATAACATGCTATTTATTCCTCTCTTTACCCCCACAGGCTTTGTTGGGTGACGCTATTTTTCGTGGGCAAGCTCGATTTTGACCTGAAATTTTTGCGGGGACGCATAACAAGTAGCGTTACGTCTAGTTTGTTTTGCTGCGTGTGCATTGCATTAATAAATACGAGGGATATTTTAGAGGTAATAGTATCCGAGCAGTAAAGTTTGGTTGATTGAATCAATTTTAATTTTAAAGTTAAATATTAATATGTTAGGTGGTTGGTGACTTGGCGTGGGAGGTCATTGCCCAAATGACCTTATGGTAGAGCCGCCACTGCAATTATACAAGTTGGTAATACATAATTTGTTGACGGGCTGCATGTACGGAATTTGCACGAAACGTTCGCATAATACCGTACAAAGCGTTGGGTCATTCCGTACATTATATTTTTAAAGAAAGTGTTACACTGCATCATTCATCTTGGTAGAAGAATATGTAATTTTCCATTATACGGTGGCGCCATTTAAAAGAAATGTAGGTATTTAAAATATAAGAACATCTTATGATATAAAATAATGTCGTAGTTTAATAAACCCTAGAAATGCTGTACAAATGTACGATCTTTACCCGATTTTACTTTTAAAAAGGAGAATTAAAAAAGAAAAAAAAGAAACACATTTAATAAAAGAGACCTGCATCAATCAATAAATAGCCATATAATGAGGCCTTAAAATTCATCACATATAAATTCAGTTAAATTGATGCATATCTACTTACCGCTAATATAGCGTACTAAAACAAACACCATATCGCTGCAACGATGATATGCGACTGACTAAGTCTAGCGATTGTTGCCGAAGTTAAAAGAGTGGGACTATGAATTAAAGTGAGAGAACTAGTACATTCAGTTCTCTTCCTAGAAGATATCTTGTGTACGGTATTACCCGTCTCTCCCCTAAGTTAGTTTTAAGATATCGCAAACAGACCCAATAATTTTTTTTTAGAAATAATAGCCGTGGAGGTTTTAAGTAATACATTCGCACCAACTAACCTAAACTACAACAAAACAGTGTACAATTTTATTAATTGCTTAATGTTATATTTTTTTATTTTAGATTTAACGATATGCATCAGTGTAAATTGTTACTAGATAATTATACAGGACAGTATTTGGCTGGATCCTCAATACAAGGCCGGATTATACTTAATTTAGATACAGACATTACATTAAGAGGTAACGAATATTTTATTTCGATAAATTACTAAATGTATTCGTATTATTAACAATTATTACAAACAAATACAGCGATATTATTAAATAATTTTGTTTTCCTTAAGGGTACAGGGCTTGATTAAAGATAAATGTAGAATGTAAAGTAAAATAGTTAATAGTTTTTGCCCCTTGTCAGAGAATTTCGGTAATAATAAACTAAAACAATACTCTATATTTAAAATACAATAACCTTACAAAGCTAGTAAATAAATTTTGAAAAAACAGGTAGCCATACCTATATATATTTTGGCTATAAATAAGAATGGAAAACCTACATTTAAGACTGAGGCCTAGTTGTACCTATAGTGGCCGATTCCACCAATACAAAATAAAGCTTGGCTTAAACAAGCTCCCGTTAAATTTTAAGCTTAGTTTATCTGCCATAGACTTCCACCGTATAAAATTAAGCCAGGCTGTAATAAACCTCGCTTTATAGGTTCGTTCAGAAGTGATTCAGAACAAATGAACTACTTCGCTTTTAATTAAAATTGTTAGCAGTCTTAAGCTACACAAGTGTTTTCTCTGCATTTTTTAAATTTATATAGTTTAACCAATTTTATGCACTTGTAAAAATACTTTTGTATGAACAATCATGAATAAATATTATAATTATATTATTATTATTATGCAAATAAAGCTTTACCAGGTGACTGAATCCTAACATGGGTACAGTCAATCGCACCAATCACTCTGGGAAATCTGGCTAACGTATAAAAACAGTTCTGCGTCTTAATCTGATCTTCATCTGTTGGCATTTTAATAAAAAGGTGCCTCTTATTAGCTATAACTTCTAGAACCCTAACAGTTATTCTTGATACAGTGGAAGGTTGTACACCCATGAAGTCTCCTATGGCATTTAAATGTGTATCAGTAGCACATAATCTTAAGAATATCATCAACTGATTTGCAGGAGAAACACTTTGATTGCTAAAATGTGTAAGAAAATATTACTAGTTAATTTTGGCAGACCTTTTTTAATTATCGAATACTTCTTAGAGAACACAATTTAAAATTACATTTACTATAAAAGCTGCTGTGCTACTAAACTTACAGATCATGGGGGTACTCCAATTCTTCCTCCACTAATTGTAACAAATATAAAAAACTGTCCTTTGTTAACCGAAATTTTCGATAAAAAGTTAAATTATCCATTTCTTCAAAATTATTTTTCCTGTCTCTGACATTCCTTGGGAATCCGTAATCGAGTATTTCTAGCAAGTCTAGGTCATCGTTAAATATATCGCCAACATTTTCCATTTCAAAAAAATAGCAAAACCAATACAACATTCAAAAGTTTGGTTAGAAAAACGAGAAAACCCCGGCTTAACTAGTTTAGGCGGTCAAATTTGGAGGCTTACTTAAAGCCCAGCTTTCCATCATTTCAACTAAGCTTAATTAACGGTGTAATGTAAAATTCAGTTTTAAACTAAGTTTATTACTAAGCTGAGCTTGTTCAGCAACGGTGGAATCGGCCATAGGTTAGATACACGTGGATGGCATATTAGACGTTTAGGGCGTACCAGTCAACAGGACGATTCACAAATTAAGTTTTGTGCATTTTACCCATCTAAAATATTTTTAACTACTCGAAAGTAGTAGCAACTTTCACCATATTTTTACAATCTCTAGTGGATTCTTAACAACTTTCCTTATTACTTTCCTATACCCTTCTGGTACCGTTTTCGAGATATAACTTAAATTCCATTTATTTTTTTGAAAAACATGACCTGCAATAAATTAATAAGGCTGATATTTTTGAACTCTGAGATACTAAAGCACTAAAAATTCGTTGATACTTAGGCAATACCCGTATGATGCTTTCTACACTGTGGCCAAATCTTAGTTGCAATGTAGAGGATGTCCCACTAGGGTCGGAAAGGTACGATATGGAAGCCATAAACCTTACAGCTTCGGAAAAAAAATATTGACTACCAAAAGAAATTACTGGAAAATATTTTTCAAAATGACAGCTGGTGGCCACAGTTACTAAGATATATCAAATTTGATCCGATAATCGCTATGTTCAAGAGAAAAGTACTGTTTTAATGACGGAAATACAAAGTTTGTTAATTTTTGCGGAGACTTGTTTCCTAAACTTTTTATGTATCTTCGAAAATATGGCTGGGAGAAGCTTGTGGAAAGAACATTTTTTAAATTTCTGTATATTCCACATGCTTTAACCAAATTTAATCAGCTTAGGCCCGTTTATTAGACACTTTTACACTTATTAAAAAACCGTCTTCTAGGTGGTGCTGTTTAAACAAGCTTTCGGGTTTTCTAATTTTTTTAATAAAATTAAGAGGTATGATGCATTTTTTTATTGCTCAGGTTATAAAGCATAAAAATAGCTACATTTTGGCGAAAACCGGTGGTACCTGTATTTGTTATCGAGCTATTTACAAATGACTATTTTCATTTAAAATAATATTGTTTACCTTAATGTTTACCGTTAAACGAAAGGAATGTAAAGATTCTGTTGTCATAATTGTTCGTCAAATTAGTTTCAACATTATTATAATGTTATTTTTAAATTATTAAAATGTTTAGCCCTTGGGTGCATTTATTTTGTGTCTATTATCGCCTAAAATCTAAAAAAACAAGCCAATTCAAAGGCAAAACCAAAAATGTAAAGATTATTTAACAACTAAACTGTAATAGCATAATGTTACTTGTATTCTTAAAATTCTAGAAAACGAATCACATTTTAAATCGTTCGCCTTAACAAAAATAAGATAATTTAATGTTTTTCGTAATTTATAAGTAATTTTTTAATTGACATTTCAATGGCAATATTTATTTAAACTTTTTAAGGAACCAATTGCCGCCTCTATTAGTAACGAGTGTGGTTTCAGTATGATGGATGCCCCGCACACTTTTCTCTGATAGTTCCTGACTTTTTGATCCAAAGATATCCGAACCGCTGAATCAGACGAGGAAATTTGTTTTCCTGGCCGCCTAAATCTAAGATCTCACTGTGCTTGATTTTTATTTATGGGGCAGTCTAAAAGACATTATCTTTCAAACTCGTCCTAATACTGCTGAAAGCCGCGATGCTATTGTCAGCATTCCAAAAGCTAAAATGGAAGCGCAGCAGTATTAAGCACGCAACTCAGATTAAATCGTTGAAAATAGTGGAATGCGATTTGAACATTTATAAAGACTTTTAGTTCTTAAGTGTTTTTTTCGTTGCTTTAAATAGTTTTTGTTTTATTGTCGTTGTTCAAGCCCATTGGCCTTTCCAATTTTAAGAATAAAAGTAATTTTACGCTATTACAGTTTAGTTAAATATTCTTTATATTTTTATTTTTGCCTTTGGATCAACTAATTTTTCTTGGATTTTAGGCGAGAATAGACACAAGATAAATGCACTAAAAGCATAAACATTTTAATAATTTAATTTAATAATTATTGTTGATATTAAATTGATGAAAACTTTTATGAGGAGAATCTTTACATTCTTTTTGTTTCGCGGTAAACAATAATGTAAACAATATTTTTTTAAATTAAAATAGTCATTTGTAAGTTGCTCAACAACAAATACAGGTACTACTTCACGGTCTTCGCCAAAATGTAGCTATTTTTATGCTCTAGAAGCCGAATAATAAAAAAATGTATCATTCTATTTAATTTTATTAAGAAAATTTGAGTAAACGAAATCTTGTTTAAACAGCGCCACCTAGAAGACGCAGTATGCACTAGCGACCACAACCAGAGTCGGTTTTTTAATAAGTGTAAATGTGTCTATTTAACGAGCTTAAGCTGATTAAATTTGGGTATAGCATATTATGGAAGATGCAGCCATTTAAAAAGTTTTTTACAGGTTGGTCTCAAAATACAGTTATTTTCATTACTTTTCTAGAAGTAGATTTTTTCAAATAAAACACCCTGTAAGTTTTTACTGATTTAAAAAGTTGCTGAAATTAGTTTTGCATACGATACCTGTACCCAACTAGATAAGTTTTTGACTTTCCATAAAAAGTTATTTGAAACAGTTTCTTAAAAAAGTTATTCCGATAGGGTAGGGTAGTGATAGTGTAAAAAGCCTTCGGGTATTACCTAACTCTGCACCAAATTTCAGTACCTTAGTATCTCAGAGTTCAAAATTATGAACATTTATTGCGGGTCTGCCGTGCAATGAAAAACCTAGTAACTCGACTTACTAGATTTTTGCTATGTTTGCCTATTTGAAATTATGGCAAGAAAGTTTACTTGTGACTATTTTTAAAATTGTTATCTCCAACTGTCTGTTAACCGATAATTAAGAAGTGCTTTACTAATAACTAGACTTAAGGTAACATTAATTAACAAGTTGAGTTGCTAATATATTTTTAAATTTTATGATTGTTTACTCACTTTTCAACAATAAAATATAGCAAAAGGTGTTGCAACTTGCGCTTTTAAGTTAATCCCAAAAAAACTATTTTCTCAATTTAAAAAAACAGAAACCTAGTAACTTGTTTTACATTTAAAAAATTAAATCGGACTCTATATAATTTCTCTGGATTATTGAAAAGGTTGTCTGCATTTAAAATTATCGCCAATAATTCATCGGCGTAAGTATTTACGGCGTCTTGTAAACTTCTTTTTTAAGGGCGCCCCACAATATGAAGTCACACGGATTTAAATCTGGACAACGTGGTGGCCATCTTACTGGTGCATTATTGCCTCTCTGAATCTATTAATTGGAGTATTGGTCGTGTACATATTCCCGAAAAACAACGGAAAAATGTGGTGGGGCACCATCATGTATATACTATAGTTCCTGCTATATTAAAAGACGCACATTTTCCAGAAGAATTGGCAATATGTCGTCAGTAAACCAATTTTTTCTATATAAATTTGGTTGACGGATTCTTTCGTTTCAAATAAATTGATTAAATGCAAAGCGCATGGGAGGATCAATCGGTAAAAGTTTCTTAACTTTTGCACGTGATATGGATGTAACAAGTGTTCCTTTATAATATTATTTACAATAGTTTTAGAAACAATCAGCTCTTGTTCTAAGCGGCGGATACTGATACATCTTCAACTCTTTTAAAAATTTCCTCTTGTCTTTCAATAGCTCGAGTTGTTAGCATACGAACCCTGCCTTCAAAGTTTTTCTTAAAGCTTTCCGTTTTTCTCAGATGACGCTCAATATTGACAAATATTTGGTGGCTTGCTATTTGACGGTTAGGAAATCTCCCCATCTAAACCCTAACACTTCGGCGCTCATTTCCTTGACCTCGTATACCAGGAGCATGTCAACCTTCCTGGAGTTCGTATAGTTATCCATGTGTAACGGTAAAATTAACTTAGAAATTAAGAATGTTGATCTTATTTTAGTAAACTTCTTTGACTGTGGTTGCACACACAAATTATTAAATGCCATAGCAACAAGGTGAGCCGAAAAATTATTATCAGATGATGACATATTTACTCTTCAAGTTGAACAATGTTCTTTACACCTTTCCTTTATCGTTCTTGTTTTCTGGAACATGTGGAAATACAGTTGTTATTCGGCTCTACTAATTTCATGGTATGTTTTAGCTTATAGAGTGATTTTGAATCTCCAATTTTTAAAAGTTTCGGGGTGTTTTGGTTATTATCTGCAGGGTAGGAGCCAGTTGCGGGGAAGTCTGTATGTTGCCTGGTGAGTCGCGCCTGTGTGTGTGTGTGTTTGCGTGTATTATTAGTATATTGTCCGATACGTCGGTCCGTGCGTAATATTTTGTGATTATTTTTTTTATCGAAAAACTGGTTTAGTGTGTCCATGTGCATGCCATTGTGCATTACTTCTATGTGTGTATATCTTGGTGCTTCTGTTATTATCGTAAAATTTTGTTTTGAAAAATTTGCAACTTTTTAAATTTTGTCTTGTTTACGGTACTTGTAAATGTTTGTCTTGCTCCTGTTATCTATTCTTCTGTTCTTATTTGCCCGGTGGTCAATATTGTCGTTCCAGGGCATCTTTTATTTAAGATTTATGTGTCGTTGCAGGCGTGAGATTACTATTCGAGGCTGTCTCGAGGTTGCGGTTATTGCCGTGACGTCAACAAACAGATAAAGTTGTGTTTGTGGGTGTTTGGGGATATCACTAGTGTATATATTGTACACGACCAGTGCAAGGGAAGACCCCTGCGGGACCCCGGCCCTAACAACCCTGACATTGGATACTACGTTTTCTGACGACACCGCGAGCAACCGTCCTCGAGAAATAGAGCTACGCTTTTGATCAAGTAATTTGACATACCTAATCTTATTAATTTTACTATAAGTGTATCATGCCAGACCTTAGCAAAAGCTTTCGAAACATCGAAAAAGACCGCTCCTGGCTCTTAAAACCCTTTAGGACATTCGCTGCTAGCCTTGTTGTTGGCGCACCAAATTTTTCTACAGTTAATAGGTGTATGGAGTCAATTGAAAATATTATTTCAATAAATTTGTGAGAAAAGAAATATTTCGGATATAACTAATTTAAATCGACCCATTTTGACGTCAGAAGTCTTGTCATCAAACGCTGTACACGTATGTTGTGGACATTCCGTATATTTATTAAAAATCAGAAGAAAGGTAAATCTAATTTTTTTTTTGTATTAAATGCCTAGCTGTGGTATAAGAAATAGAATTTAGAGTGAGATTTTTTAATAATAAGTTGCTACAGTAAAATCTCTCAATAGCGACCATCCTCGGGGAATCAAATGTTGGTCGGTTAACAGGGGTGGTGGTGAATAGAGAAAAATTAAAAAAAAAATGGTCCGTATTTTACAGTGTTTGTTTATTAATAAGTATCAACATATATATGTAAATAATTTTAAATATTTTTATTTAAATTTATCAGAACTGAAATTAAATGAGATGAAGCCAGTTTACTATAATATGTATATTATACTGCACGTGCATATTAACATATACAGGGTGACAATTTGAAAACGAACAGCATTTAATATTGCCTCTACCAATGATAGTATGAAAAATTTGGTGAAACACGTCAATTGATATATCAAGGGGGAAATTTTTTAAGGCATTTGTTGTCGTGTTACTTTCAACCCCCTGACCCCCAGGGCACCTACCCCTAAAATTTTAAATGGCAACCCCTATTTCTTTTTTCCATTTTTGTGTTCCTTATAAAATTCTACATAAACTGTATTATTTTTTTTTCAAAATTGTGGTTATTAACCTCACAAATTAATGAAATGTATTTAATATCGAATTTTAAAACGGATTGCATTCACCGCCTCATAGCACTTCGTTTAAAACTGTTTGTACCTACCAATAGTTACATTCTAAATTCTTTTATTTATTTACATTTCGTCTTCGATATCGCCACTAGAAAACATAAAATAATTTAATTTTTTTGCAGTTTTCGACAAAACAAGATTCTCGATTGGCTTATTCCTGATATTTCGAACAAATTAATGATAAGTACTTAGTAGGTACTTTATTTTCCGACTCCTGGTGTTCATTGTTTATTTCATGTTCTTCTAGAATCAGTGAAATAAGCTGTGAAAGTTAATTTCATAAACATTTCAATAGTTTTTAATTATTAGTGTCCTTTCTTAAAATGGTTTACACTATTGCTGAACACGTAGAAATGATTTTCATTTACGGAGCTGAAAATCGTTGCTTTGCAAGAACGGCGGCCGTAAATAAAAGAATTTGGAATGTAACTATTGGTAGGTACAAACAGTTTTAAACGAAGTGCTATGAGGCGGTGAATGTAATCCGTTTTAAAATTCGATATTAAATACATTTCATTAATTTGTGAGGTTGATAATCACAATTTTGAAAAAAAAAATAATACAGTTTATGTAGAATTTTATAAGGAACACAAAAATGGCAAAAGAAATAGGGGTTGTCATTTACAATTTTAGGGGTAGGTGCCCTGGGGGTCGGGGGGTTGAAAGTAACACGACAACAAATGCCTTAAAAAATTTCCCCCTTGATATATCAATTGACGTGTTTCGCCAAATTTTCATACTATCATTGGTAGAGGCAATATTAAATGCTGTTCGTTTTCAAATTGTCACCCTGTATGTTATACAATGTACTGCATGTTTGTTTTGAAATTCTTATTTTTTAAAATAATCAGAAATTAATGATTGCTTAATATTTTTTATTTTGTTTTTATATTATTCAGATTTACATGTTAATAGCAATTGAGAAATATTTGTAGACTCGTCAAAATTGTTAATATTATTAAAAAAGTCTCTCAAACTTGCGCGGGCCTCAGATAGGCCTGATATTTTCGACGTTGGAGCAAATTCAGGTTCCTCTTCCTCTGTTTCAGAGTTGGGAGTAGTTTCATCCGTTTCTTGGAAATCTTCAATACAGTCGATGATAGTCAATTCTGCCATTTATGTTGACAAATCGTTATCAATAGAGGCAAATAGTTCCAAGGTCACAAATGTGTCCTTAATGGTAGGAAACAGTTGTGCGAGCGATATATTATCTTTTTCCTCGAATTCGTCAATATTATCTGTATTACACATAAATCCGGCTCGAATAAAACATTTTTTTTATTGTCATTGTGGACAAATTGCGCTAGGCCACCGAAACCCATATCAAGGCGTTGGTTATGGTAATATTATTTTCGATTACTTAAAGAGGACAGCCACTATCTATACATGTTAAAAGCCTCTTAATAAGGTAGCTTCTGTAGAGCATTTTAAAATTCTGAATAATGCCTTGGTCCAAAGGTTGGCAATGTGAGGTAGTATTGGGTGGAAGAAAAATAAGTTTTACATTATGCAGTGTAATTTTGGGATCAGACGTTGCATTATCCAGAAACAATACCACTCTTCTATTCTGCTTCTTCATCTTGGTATTAAATATGTGAAGTAATGTTGCCATGATGTCTGCTGTCATCCACGCTTTTTTGTTCGAGACCCATTGGAGAGGTAACTTATCGATATGTGCGACTTTAAAACATTTTTGCTTTTGCCTATTATAAGTGGTGCTTCCTTCTCACCTTCACGTTTGCACGGAACATAATTGTAAATCGTTGTTTTGCTGTTTTCTTTCCAGTACACTTGTCATCTTTCAATGCATATGTTTTTGTCGGCAATGCACGATAGTAGAGGCCTGTCTGTCTCATCCGCATTAATTACGTCGCTAGGGGCATAATCTTTTAAAATGGTCAATAACCTTTCTTTCCAAGCAGCTACGTCTTCGATATTGGCAGAGGCTGATTCGCCACATATTATCATGAGGGTAATTTATCGTGTCGACGAATTTTTCTAACCATCCATTTGATGCCTTGAAGTTATCTAGTCCTAGAGATTGAGCAAATTCGAGGGCTTTTGCCTGAATTATGGGCCCTGATATTGGTAAGTGCTTGTTTCGCGCCTTACAAAACCAGTTAAAAACAACTTGGTCCACTGCCAGTCCTTCGGTTTTGGGAAATTTTCCTTTTGTTTACCGTTGCCACCTTCTTGAAACAAATTTCTAACTTCTGCTTTATTTTGAAGCAACATAGTCACTTGGGGCTTACCCACTTCAAATTTTTCAGCCAATTTCCTGGTACTTAAAACAGTTTTCTTACTTTCCTCGATTATTTAAATTGTTTCGCTTAAAGAAAGACATTTCCTTTTTCCCGCCATCTTCAAATATTCACGATTGTGCCAAAACACATAAAAACTGTTCAAAACAACAGTAATGTTAACAACCGATTTATCAGCCTTTAGAGCAAATTGAATGGATCCGCCTGCAATAAAGTAATTAGTGTATGGACGTATATTTTTTAAGAATTGTGTGAATGGAGGGTGTTTCTAGCATCAATGTTTACTAAAGATTCCGATGATGAGTGCCCGCGTTCGTTTAACAGATGAGTCGGTAAAGAGGACTATAAAATAATGTGATTTCCATTTTTTAATATGGACAATTCATAACAGGTCGTTTAACGCAGGTGGCCACTTTATAGAGGCGGTCGCAAAAAGAGGTTTTACTGTATAACTCGACTTACTCGGCTGTTGCGTTGGATTTTTTACAATAATTTGTTATAACTGAAGTTACTAGATTTTTGGGTAGGATTTGCTAAAAACAATTTACTAAAACTGAAGCTACTGGGCTTTTAGGCTGGATTTTAAGCAGTGATTTACTGTACCTTCACTTACTAGGTGTTTATGTTGCCAATAATTGGCGTTTTAAAATAACTACAAAGACGTGCACATCTTGGTTTCTGTTTAAAATATTTAAAATCGATTATAATAGTTTTATTGAGCTTACATTTCTATTAAAGTTTGCAAAATTGCATTCATTTATCTCTTAAATTAAAAACATTTCAACGAAAAAAAAATTATGTTACTGTTTTGGTGAAATATAAACTTTTTGGAGTTACTAGGTTCTTCGGTTGCGCGGCAGAGGTCTTGTTAAAAAAAAAAGTTGAAGTGAACTTATATCTCGAAGAGGGTAATAGATAGGTACTTATAGAAAAATAATAAGGAGAGTTGGTAAGAAACTACTGGATATTCTAAAAGAAGGTTAACATGCGTTTTGTTTAAAATATCAATTTTGCTAACTTTCTAGTAGAAGCGGCAGTGCCGCATTGTCGAAAATATTTTAGTGGGGTAGAGCATGTCCTTTTATGCAGGAAACCAAAAAAAAAGTTACTCTTCATGATAATTTTAAAGTAAAATTTCCACTTGTATAAAACTTTTTTGGGCAGTATGTATACAGTGTCTGCCCAGATTTGGTTAACATAGGGAATGCTTTTTTATTTTCGATTTTAGTGTGAAAATGCATTTTTTAACATAGTTTTCTTGGCCCTAAAAATAATATTACGACTAAAAAGTTCAGTTATATTATACAGGGTGCGGCAAAATTTTAAAATACACTAAAAGCGTATCTTATTTTCAGAAAAAAAATATTTTTTGACTAAAACTAATCTTGCTGTTGAAAAAATCAAAGTATATTATATAGTATGTGACAATATAAAACAAAAATGCATGTTCATGAAAATAATATCTTTATTTTTTATAAGAACAAAGCATTTCATTATAAAGGCAATTAAAAAATAAACAAAATATATTGGTATGATTCTGCAGAATCACCTTTGTTTTCTATGTGTTTAATTAATTAATTGCTTTCTGAATCTTCCTACCGAATATTCGACATGAATTGGTGACATCTGATTACAAGCTTGTCTAATTCTTTTTGTCAAGTCAATTACATTTGCAGGCCTGCCTTGATAAACGGCTTCTTTCACTCTTCACCAAAACAAATCCATTGGGGTAAGGTCGGAGGACCTTGGTGGCCAAAACTATAGGAACTCACTTCTTAACCATTTTGAGATAGGTACAGGTGCTAAACACTACCTTAATATTTTATGTTCCAATGAATAAAGTCCTAAATCATATAATCCTCAAGGCATGCAACCAGTAAAATATTTAAGATATGCAGTAACTCTAACCTGACCAACGCCTCCTACGAAAACGGCAGTATATAGAGTTACGATAACTTTTGTAGGAATAAATTGCGGAGTGTTTTTTGTTCTATTCTAACCTAAGTTTTTTTTTTAGTGTAAGAAGGAAATTAATTTCAGCAATGAGTAAAAGAACTAAAGTATTGTTAAACGAGCTATACGCATATATATTGTTTTTTAGTTTTGGAATGTTTACCTCAAAAACGGTTGCGCGTAGGGGAAAGTACTTCTACAATAAATTCTACCATTTTCGACAACACTTTAGTCAACGATAATGCCGAAATCGAACCTGAACCTGATCCAAACACTAATTTGGTACCTAATGAACCACAACAACAATCATCTGCCGGTTTACCATACACAGCTCATCCAATTCAGACAAGCAGTAATAGTTATTTTAATGAGAAGAGCAATAAAAATTTATTTAATGATAACTCTGATTCTGATCCAAACTTTGAGCCTACTGAAACAGAGAATGAGCAGTCCGGAGATAGTAGTTACGAACCAACTGCTCCAAGTGAATTAAATAAAAGAACCGACGAGAATACAAAAATTAAAAGAAAAAATAAGTGTTATCAGAGCCAATGTAAGAAAAAGGTTCAGGTTAGTTGGATAGATACGAAATCAAAAATATTATTAAACTGAAGTATGGAGCATAAGAATAGGAAAATAAATATAACTCAAAAAAGAAAAATGGATGCAAAGAAAAGTGTCGAATTCAGTGTCAAAGAAAATTGACGAAGAAACGAGGAAATCAATTTTTAAAGAATTTTGAGAACTTGCAGATCACACAAGGCAATGGGATTCTATAGCAAGATACGTTAAAGAAATTCAGAAAAAGCAGGTTAACGGAGAAGAGAAAAGGGTACGTAGAACCATGTTTTTAAATACTCTTGGTGTGTCAGAAACTTGGGTAACAACCGCTCTCTTAAAAATAAAAGGTTCAAACACAATAATTGCCGACGAACTTGGAAAACATAACAATGGACCAGAAAGAATTAAAGAAGCCATTAAGGACAGTGTACGAAATCATATTAAATTGTTCCCAGTTGTTCCTCCCTATTACGTACGCTAGGATTTAAAAAAATGGATTATGAAGAAGGTCTTAGCATACAAAAAATGTACAGTCTCTAGTCTCTACAATGAATATTGTACAGAAGGTCAAATTGGTGAAAAAGCAACAGTAAGACAATATCATGATATATTCAATGGGAAGTGTAATATAAGTTTTTTTTAAACCCAAAAAAGTTCAGTGGGACTTCTGTTCGGTTTATAGCATACCTATCTGATGAAACCAAAAAAGTTGAAGTACAAATGAATACAACCTCCACATTAAAATTAAAATATTAGCTAGAGAATTAAGAGATGCTGATAAAATTACTGCTATTGATGACGAAACGGTGCGTGTGGCATGTTTTGATTTACAAAAAGTATTGGTCACCCCTCAGTTCAATGTCAGCGACTACAAAAGTAAATATTCAATCTACAATTTTACGATTTACGATACAGGGAATAATTATGGTTTTTGTTATGTGTAGCACGAGAAAATATCGAAAAGAGGTCCTTGTGAAATTGCCAGCTGTTTGTTAAAATTTATACAAACACGAAAAGAGAAGGGTGTCAAAAACATTATTTTTTGATCGGATAATTGTGGAGGTCAAAACCGAAATGAATTTTTATTTTCTATATTATCAATGGCATTTACTACAGACTACAGAGTTCTACGTCACTCTCTGGGTGGCACAGAACTGGACACGCACTACTATGCGATATCATAAGGGGACCTGAGTTAGAAATGAGATCAGACCACACAAACCCTGCGTATCGCTATGACATACCGTTCAAGACCGTAAGGGACGAACGGGATGCGTGGAACAATAAAACACCAGATACTCCTGGGGCACTAATCTGGTACACAGATGGCTCAAAACCCAAAGAAAACCAAAGACGGTACCGGTGCAGGAATACACGGAGTAAGACCGAAGAGAAGATGCTTATTTCTCCATGGGTAAGCCTCCAACGGTGTTGCAAGCGGAAATCTACGCCATCCTACAGTGTGCGTATGATAACAATAGGAGGACTTATCAAAATAAGTGAATCCACAAATACTCCGACAGCCAAGTAGCCCTTAGAGTGCTAACATGCAATGAGGTGGCATCAAGACTGGTATGGGAATGTCAAGGGGAACTGGTGGCCCTGGCAAAAGCCAACAAAGTAATACTAAAATGGGTACCAGGACATGAAGGTATTACAGGAAATGAAAAGGCCGACGAACTTGCAAGAAAGGGGTCGGAGAAAACATTTATTGGTGCAGAACCGGCACTCGGAGTCCCAAGGTGTACAGTACGAGATGTCATGAAACGATGGACAAGGAATCAGTACAAAATCTGCTGGAACAACAGACAGGGATTAAACCATAGCAAATCTTTCACTGGGGACCCAAACTCGAAACTAACAAAACAGCTACTTCTGATGAGCAGAAATCAGCTGAGAATTACCACAGGAATTCTGACAGGACACATCGCCGTCAAGAGGCACCTGCACCGTATGCAACTGTACAACGGAGACCTAAGCTGCAGGTTATGCGGGCGAGAAAGTCAAACGGTACAGCATATGATTTGCCACTGTGAGTCATTGGATCGGAAAAGGCAACAAATACTCGGGCAACCAAGACTAAAACCAGAGGATATTCCGACACTTTCCCGAATTGACCTACACAAACTGGTACAAGGAACTGGAATCAATGAGTGCGTGTAAGAACAAACTAGAGTGAGCACAATGGGCGAAACCTGGTCGAAGTGCATGCGGCACTTGGACGGACCCTCGGAGGAAAAAAAATGGCATCTACTATTTATCAGATTAATATTGTTCACAGGTTCCTTGAAAAAGGGCACACCCAAAATGAGGGTGATAGCATGCATGCGGTCATAGAAAATTCAAAAAAACGCTAGTCAGTTTTCTACGTTCCTGAACAATAGATAACATTAATAAGAATGGCAAAGACAATAGGGAGAATTCATGAGTAACCAAAATATCTCAAAGCGATTTTTTTAACTTTAAAGATATTCAAAGCTGAAAAACAGACGAAAATAAAAATGCTTTTAAAATAATGAAGGTAAGGGAAGTTTGGGTAAAATATTCAGATCCTAAGACTATTTTCTTTAAATACGAGTATGATGTCGACAATAGTCAAACTTTAAAGATAAACATTCTGGAATTGGATAAAAAAATATTCTACCGTTAAACTTAAAAAGACTTTACCGCGCTGAACTGTGGACGAAAAAGAATTAAAAGGACTACTTAATAAAAACAAAATTTCTAAGTTGTATCATCAATTTTATAAAAGTCTAAAATATAAAATCACAAGAAACAGTGAAGATTCCGAAGATGAAGAGAATTACTAATGAATGAATAGATTTACAAACAAAAATGTGTGTATTTTATTGTGTTCATGTTACTCATAACTTCTTTATTTTTTTTATTTACTAATACTATGCATTATAATCTATCTAACCATTTAGTAAGTTGGAGTTTGTAATAAAATTTAAATAGATTGGTCAAAGTAAAAAATAAACACAGTTTACTTAGGTCGTATGTCATTTAATTTTGTGTACATTTTCCCCTGAAACTGCAGTAACGCATTAAAAAATTAGTTTGGCTACTTGAACACAAAGAGATTTTTGTCAAATAATTCTTTGACTAGCAAACAATTGTTTAGTAAATAAATAAAAACTCCAATCTTAAAGTTAAGATTTTGCCATCAAGTTCCACATTCAAACTCAGGTAGCGCAAAATTTCAAATAATGACTTACTGTAGTTTATCGTTGCACCCGTCGATATTATATCTTAATGTAACTGTAGATTTTTTTTAAACTCATCTTATCGTATCTTGTTAAACTAGAAATGCAAAATAGATTTTCTGTCTTGGGGTGACTAAGTAGAATTTAACGCTAAAAATCCCCGACGACAGTTTGTTCCAAAAAAGTTAATGTTGAAGAACCGGATATAGTGATTGCGGGACACTAGATTTCTTTGGTCATTAATTCGTTTATTGGGCGTCAATTTGGATAGTCAAATGTCTTGACATAGTCACGTTGCGGCCATCGCTAAGGCAGCCTCGCAGAAGCTTGACATCATTTTCCGAACTAAGAACCTGTATACACCCTAACAGCTTTTGATGGTTTTTAAAGCCAAACATTCTTTTATCTGGAGAACGTCATCACTCTGGAACGACTGTGCCTTGTTCCCCAACGAGTATAATCTTTAAATATTCAAGACCCACGTGAATTGTTTTCGGCGCATATACGCACCGCTCGCAGAGCGCCATGAAAAATTGATTCTAATAAAAAAAATGTATGTTCAAGAAAATCTTGATTATAAACCTTATAAGCTCAAATGCATCCGTACCTTGTTACCTGGGGATAGGGAAAGACGATTTGATTTTTGTGCTTGGATTATGAGATTTTTCGTCACAAAATTCACGTTGTTGAGCACTGAAAATCCAAATAGGGTTGTTGAATGTTGAGGCCAGCATTCAGAAATGAAATCAATTTTAAGGGAACAGATTTGGGACCAATATTTTTTGAAAATAATATTAATGGAGAGATACTTTTAAATTTTTTAACTGAAGTTTGCAGATATTTTAGAGGAACTGCTGTTAGCAGTCAGACAAAGTTTATTTTTTCAACTCGATGGTGTTCCTTGCCATTATTCGCCAATAGTCAGGGAATAGTTAGATGCAATTTTTAGAGATATGTGGATTGGATGTTCCGTTGAATATACCCAAAGTTTTGCTCATTGGCCACCAAGGTCCTCCGACCTCACCCCAATGGATTTTTTTGTGAGAGTGAAAGAAGCTGTTTATCAAGGCAGGCCTGTAATTGACTTGAAAAAAAATTAGATAAGCTTGTAATCAGATGTCACCAATTCATGTCGAATATTCGGTAGAAAGATTCAGAAAACAATTAATTAAACACATAGAAAACGAAGGTGATTCTGCAGAATCATACCAATATATTTTGCTTATTTTCTTAATTGCCTTTATAATAAATGCTTTGTTCTTATAAAAAATAAAGATATTATTTTCCTGAACATGCATTTTGGTTTTATATTGTCACATACTGTATAATATACTTTGATTTTTTCAGCAGCAAGATTAGTTTTAGTCAAAAAATATTTTTTTTCTGAAAATATGATACGCTTTTAGTGTATTTTAAAATTTTGCCGCACCCTGTATAATATTACTTAACTTTTTTAGTGGCAATAATATTTTCAGGGCAAGCGAAACTCTATATTATAAAGGATTTATTTTTTCGCTAAAATTGAAAGTAAAATTAGTATTCCATATTATGTTAACCAAATCTGGACAGATACTGTATCCACACAATAAAGGAAATTAAATAATAATATTATTACAACTAGACTCTTTAAATCGTGTTCGTAATCTAAAAAAGATTATCTACAACCTCAAAAACATCCAGGATTAGATTTAATTATGCAAACGTCAAGCTCCAGCAGGATAAAAAATAAATCAATTATGTCAAATGCGCAATTTTTGCCATTCTAACCCAAAGATTTCGTGTAAACTCATAGCCTATCCACGGGCTAAGAGTTAGTCCTTCGGTTAAACGTAATCTCTGTCTACAAAATACAATTTTATATTAACAGTCGGCTTAACTGCCAGTTTTAGGTTAACCCTAACCTCTACACTAATTTAAAGAAATAGTCCATTCTCGAAGTGGAGTTGAAATATAGGGGAAAGGGGAAAAAATCACAAAGTCTTTCTCCACTGATTTAATAGTGAGCTATTAAAGGTTCAATTTTATAAATAAAACGTCTCCACGTGTTTCGAAGGTAGTAACCTTCATACTCAGGAGACAAAAAACAGTGCTGCAGTTAGTATAAGCAGTAGAGAGAAAACTGTTGGTGGAAAGTGACGTTGATGGAGCTTTAGAAAATCTTTCGAACAAAATATTAAAAAGTGAATGTAAAAGCAATCGGCATACTGAAATTTTTTACAAATGAAATTTCAACATTATAATTTCTCATAAACTCTAACAAAAATGACCTAGAATGTCCAAAAGATCTTTTTATATATCCTAGATTATAACTTTCATATGAGGAACATATTCTCTTTTATATCCGACCACA
Source organism: Polydrusus tereticollis (assembly GCA_963920685.1). Lineage (NCBI taxonomy): Eukaryota > Metazoa > Arthropoda > Insecta > Coleoptera > Curculionidae > Polydrusus > Polydrusus tereticollis. Next base: position 26,135,459 of record OY987328.1, read on the forward strand.
AGTTAACAATTTCTTCACATACATTTCGAATCAAATAAAGCATTCCATTTAAAATTTCAGTATGCTGATTGCTTTTACATTCACTTTTTAAAATTTAGTTTGAAAGATTTTCTAAAGCTCCATTAACGTCATTTTCCACCAACAGTTTTTTCTCTACTGCTTATACTAACTGCAACACTGTTTTTTGTCTCCTGAAGATGAAGGTTACTACCTTCGAAACATGTAGAGACGTTTTATTTTTAAAATTCAGCCTTTAATAGCTCACTATTAAATCAGTGGAGAAAGACTTTGTGATTTTTTCCCCTTTCCCCTCTACACGAATGTTTTCTTTTTATGTTGTATGTACTAATTAATACAATTTTATTAGGTGTAAAAATCACCCTAAGCTGTCGCGAATACACAGAATGGATTGCAACTGAATCTTATTATGACACTGAAGCAAAAGAACAAAAGTCTAGAGATACTCAGTTTACTGGAGACAAGGAGGTGTTAAACATTAAACAATGGCTTTATGGAGACCGTAAGAACATTTTTGTTTATTTCAAATTATAAAATTTAGTGATGACATTTACTAAAGGGTTTTAGTTTTATGACGTAGTTTTTATATTATCATGGGAATTAAAACTTATAGTTTGTCCGTTGTGTTTTGCTTACGATTGATTTTATGTAGTATCATTGTGGCCAAAAAAATACTGGTACAAGAAAAAAATGATGAAATCCTTTCGAAAAGGTAAGTGTTATCTATGATTCCACCTTGCTACGCGTTAGTATACGAGGTAAAGATAAAGATTTTCAAAATGCTTTGCAGCATTCTGTTTTTTGAAAAGCTTTTCTGTTTTTTTTACTACATGTATTTTTATTGTCATTTACTAAGATTGCAGCCTTTAGGGATGTTGTCACTGACTTTTTGAAAGCCACGTTTTGATGACATTTAGATGGTCAACGTAAAACCCGAGTATTCCGCCTTTAGATTACTTTAATTTAATATCCTCGAACTTGTTCCGCATAGTAAGACGTAGAATTATTATCGAAGCTTCGCGCACCATTACTTCCTGAAAAGCAGCCATTTTCGGTATAGATGTAGTAGAACAAAAAAATAAAAAAAGTCGAAGAAAGTTAGATTTTAAGCGCCCTGTATAAACGTTAGGAACACTTTACGTTTATTGAAAGAAGAAAAAAAAAGTTAAATGTTTTATATGAACCGCCAGAAAAAAACAATTATCTAGTTTTCTTTTAATGGAACACCATGTGTATTTTTTATTTTTTCTTAAAGATATATCTTTCCCAGTTCTAAAAATATATAGTTTGCGTGGATTAGCTGGTTTTAAGGTTATACGTGTCCGGTAAGTACCTCCTAATTTCTGGGGAGCGAACAGAGGACGTTAAAATAACTCTAATTTGTCATAGAAAAAAAAATCCTTAAGTGCCCTTTAACGGAGATACAGAGCCCCAAAGGGGTGCCCAGCGATTTACTTTTTGGCTGCAATTCGCATTTATTTTTTAGGAAGAACTTTCCAACTCTTCGAAGGCAAGAAGACTTTATGCTCAGGCATTGTCAAGCCCAAAAACCTTTTAAAGGGTTGATCGGAGCTTATTAATTTATAATGTTTTTAAAATACACGAGTAATGAAAACGTTTAAATGTTATTTTGGCAAATGTTCAATATGGGCTTCACGTATTTCAATACATTTTTTTAGGCTTCAAATATTTTTCCGCTGCACTGCAAATAATATTCCGGCATTATAACCTGACTTCGTTAGAATGCCGTGTTATTTTTGCTAGTAGTTCTTCTCTAGTATTTACTGGTGTTGAATACTAGTTCTTTTAGATGTTCCCAAAAGTAAAAGGCTAGGGGATATAGGTCTGGAGACCTTGTTGGTCATAAGACAGGCCCACCTTGACCATCGAAGGCCAAAAACGCTTGTTAAGTTACAGTTACAATGAGGTGGCGCACTATCATGCATGTACAGGGTTATCCAACCAAGACTAGACAAGGCGATTTTTTGACTTTTCCTGTACTTTTATAAAAAAACTGAAATAGCCATCTTAAGTCATTTTCTCCCGCGAATTCGAATATCTTCAGCAAAAAACAATTGAACATTAAACAAAAGTACTAGGGGTCACTTTGATATTTTTTTAAATGGGATGCCGTATTTTTAATGAGCTTATCCGATTTTTCATATAAATTTTGATCTAAAATGTTGGATTTTTAATTCAAAAACGCCTTTTTTCTTCAGTTTTAAATTCGGAAAATGTTCGTCTACCGTAAGATTAATACCTGATAGATGGATACCCGTTTCACCTGTTCACCCTTTAACCTGCTTTAAAGCGTCCGTCAGTTAGACAAAATAATCAAGTTTCAAATTTCTATATATTTTTCACGAATTAATTACAAATAATGAAATATTCTTTAGAAGAACGGCTAAATGTAATAAAATTATATTACAAAAGTGGAGAGAATGCTCGACAAACACAAAGAACATTTTTTGAGAGTTTCCAGAGACACATTTCAGTGGATACAATTCTCAGAATTAAGACCCTATTTGAAGAAAGTAAGACATTGAAAGATAAGCCAAGAAAGATGAAAAGACGGAATATAAGGGATCGAGCTATTGTTCAATATTTTACTATAAATCCGAAGAGTTCTATTCCGCAAGCGGTACGAGAAGTAAGGTATGGTCCAGGGCTCCGGAGAGTAAGCTATGGAACAGTTCACAGAACTTTAAAAAAATGTGGTCTAAAACCATATTGCATCCTTCCCGTTCAATACTTAACACAGCTTCAAAAAGAACTGCGATTTCGATTTGTTGCTTCAATGCTGATGAGAGAGCAAGACGAAGATTATAATTTATATAATAAAATTCTATGGAGTGACGAAGCGTCATTTACAACATCGGGGGTATACAATCGGAAAAATACAAGATACTGGGCAGCAGTTAACCCTCATAGATTTGAAATGATAAAGTTTCAAGGTTGGAGCTCACTTAATGTTTGGTGTGGGATGTTAAAAAATCGAATTATTGGACCACTATTTTATCGTGGCTCTTTAACAGGCCAAAGATACCTCCATTTTCTTCATAACGATATCGAGGATTTCTTGGAAAGGTTGCCATTGCAAGCCTACAACAATATCATTTGGCAGCAGGATGGTGCTCCGCCTCATGCAGTTCGAGAAGTGGTAACATACCTAAACGAGCGTTACAATCAGTGGATTGGCCGTAACGGAACAATTCATTGGCCACCAAATAGCCCCGATATCACGCCAATGGATACATTTTTATGGGGTCATTTAAAAAATGTAGTTTATCAACGACCCAACAGAAGTCTGGAGGACATTCAGCAAAAAATTATAAATGAAATTAATAGACTTAACCAGGACCAAAATATTGTAAGAGATTCTTTGGAGAGATTGAAAAGGGGGCATCGGTCCTGTTTTGAAATCAATGGAGGACACATAGAACAATTATATTATTGAGATTAAAGTTATTCACTTTAGTTTATAGTTTTTTCTAATATGTCATACTTTTTTTATACGTAAGCAATAATAGATTTGCAAAAACTACTAAATTTGTAATTAATTCGTGAAAAATATATAGAAATTTGAAACTTGATTATTTTGTCTAACTGACGGACGCTTTAAAGCAGGTTAAAGGGTGAACAGGTGAAACGGGTATCCATCTATCAGGTATTAATCTTACGGTAGACGAACATTTTCCGAATTTAAAACTGAAGAAAAAAGGCGTTTTTGAATTAAAAATCCAACATTTTAGATCAAAATTTATATGAGAAATCGGATAAGCTCATTAAAAATACGGCATCCCATTTAAAAAAATATCAAAGTGACCCCTAGTACTTTTGTTTGATGTTCAATGGTTTTTTGCTGAAGATATTCGAATTCGCGGGAGAAAATGACTTAAGATGGCTATTTCAGTTTTTTTTATAAAAGTACAGGAAAAGTCAAAAAATCGCCTTGTCCAGTCTTGGTTGGATAACCCTGTACCACATTTCCATTTTTCTATTAAGAGGCACGTCTTTTATTCATTTCAAATTATTCAAATTTTGCTTTAAAAATTGTAAATAAATTTCACCATTGAGTCTTTCTTCCAAAACAAATGGACCTATAAGGTTATTTCCGATTATGGCAGCCCACACATTTACCAAAAACCTTTGTTGGTGTTTGTTTTGAATTATGGCGTGTGAATTTTCATCAGCCCAAAAATGTAAATTGTGCGAGTTTATTATGCTATCTTTTGTAGAGCTGGCTTCATTGGTAAACAAAATAAGGTTTGATAAATTTAGATTTACGTTATGTTGCGTTACGTTAAGTTGGAGTATTGAAGTCTTGCTGGATAATCATCCGGAGGCATAGCGTGTACTTTTTGAACATGGTACGGGTGAAGTAACTGTTCTTTTAGAGTTTCATGTACAACCCATTGTTGTACCGTTGTTTTGTGTCGCGATCTTCCTTATGTTGTTGAAAGGGTTGTCAGCAATATCTTGCAAAAATTTGTTCCTCTACGTGAGGGTCTCGTGTTCTCCTGGGAGGTCCCTCACCGCCACGTCGCGGGAAAAACGATGCGAATAAAAAATATTTCAAAAATTAATGCGTTAACTCTAATAATTGCTTTCCAATCATCTTGTACCTATTTCCCTTATGCTCCGATCAACCCTTTGAAAGGTTTTTTTGACTTGGTACTGTTTGGGCTGGAAATCTTTCAGAATAATGTCATCTTGCCTTTGTAGAGCTGGACAGCGCTTCCCAAAAATTAAATGCATATCAGCATATTCTGCCTAAGAATATTCTTCCATTTTTAAAAATTCTTTTTACTTGAAGGCGGTTTTGACAAGTTCCGTCAATACCTACGTACGTCGTTATGTAGGTATTAACAATAACAATCTTATTTTTACCTGCTTGTGTTTACCATTAGTAAATTTTGAGTGCTCGCATAAAAACTGCCACTGCCAAAAATTGAGAATACCTTTTTTAAAGAGGAATGAACAGAGTACTTAAGAAATTAGTTTTCAGGTCTGTCAAATGACACCGGTCAAAATTTTAGACCAACGAGTGTGGTGACAAGTCCGTTCCAGCCTTCCCTGACGATGTAAAACATTTGCTGTAGTATGGTTTAATGACTCTTTATGGCCTCTATAAAATATTAAAATTTCATTAAATTATAGAAGTCTGTTCACGAATTAGAGCAAAAATATAAATCGCTGGGTACCCCTCTGGGGCTCTGTATCTCCGTTAAGGGTCACTTAAGGAATTTTTTATAGTAAGATTTATTTTTACCTCCGGTGCATGCTCCCGAGAAATTAGGAGGTACTTACCGGAAACCCTGTATAAGCGATAAAATTTTGATAAAGCTCTATTCGTTTTGGTTTAGTTTAGATATTCAAAATCAAAAATAATTTTATTTATCCAAAATATTTTACCATAATAAGTACCTACCCAAGGGCGTCGCCAGTCAATGGATCAGAGAAGGGCAAGATGGGAGAGCGGATGGGGGAAATATGAATTGTATGGACACATAAGTACAGGGTGTCTCAAATTCGAGGGTGACCATTGGGATCTCGGAAACTATAAGAGATACGCAGAAGTTTAAATTATGGCAAATTTGCACAATTTGGTCCTCAATCTAATGGCATTGAGAATTTTAGGAAATTCCGAATACTTCCGGAGATAACCGGAAAAAAGCGAAATTCTGAAAATTGATTTTTATTTTTTCCTACGGTTATTTAAAGAGCAATTATGAAATAAATTGCACTTTCTCATTGACACTTTTTCTTCTCTACAAAATGGCAATATCAATTTTTGGGGCCCATCATTAACTTCATTTTTTTAAATACGGACCTGGATATTTTATTTCGGATTTCGAAAGCGCTCGTCATTCTAAAAACAAGTATGTATCATACTTGCTATCTCATTGAACGTTTCGACAAAAAAAAACGATCCATGGAATATAAATTATAAACAATAGCAAACTTAAAAATTAAAAATTTTTATAAAAATACATAAACATATATTTAACGAAATTAATAAAAGAGTCAAATATTATTCAATTTTTAAATAAATTATCAAAAGAAAAAAAAATTAATCATTTATTTTGTTAAAAAATACAATTTAGTTTGTTTTTTAAATAGTACTAATTTTTTATGTTTTTATACTTATTTGGTATGGTATTACAGATCATAATCCCATTGTATAATAATAATCGTTTAGCGAAATTATTACTTGTTATATATTATAAAAAAATTATGAAGCAGAAATATAATCAAACAATACAACTTGACAAAACAAACTGTAAATCAAAAATAAAAACAACTACTGATACAACAAGTTTGTCATTATTTAGTTATTAAGCAAATAACAAAACTCAAATAGTATTAAACAACTTAAAAATATTCTCATAATAGATATTCAAATTGCAAGCCCTCAGCTTCAATGCATTTTGCACTAAGCCGTCGTAATTTTAGTATCGAACGTTGAATGGACCTAGCAGGAATTGCTCTAATTTCTCGGATTAAATTTTGCTGCAGTTCATGTATGTCATTTGGTATATCTCGATATAAACGATTTTGTAAATATCCCCACAAAAAATAGTCCAGAGGATTTAAATCTGGACTTCTAGCAGGCCATCGCACAGGTCCCTGGTTTCCAATCCATTTATTTGGAAACAGTATATTTAAATAATTTGTTATTTCCCGTCCATTGTGAGGAGGAGCGCCATCCTGTTGCCACCATAACTGCTGCAGAATATTTAGAGGCTCATCTCCGAGATGCTCGAAAATATTATTTAATATTAGTTCTCTATACCTCTCGGATGTTAAGCTACCCTCGTATATTATAGGACCAATAATTTTATTCCTCCACATGCCGACCCACACACTAAAAGAAGTTCGCCCCTGTGGTCTGACAGTCTGACTTCTTGATGTTGCCGGGGATTTTCTATTGACCAATAATGTTCATTATGCCGATTAAATAAGCCGTTTGTTGAAAAATTGCACTCGTCGGTCCAGATTACTTTTGACAAAAAATTGTTGTCTTCTAGAAGTTTATATTGAAGCCAATTGCAAAAATCCAACCTTCGAATTTCATCACCAGGTCTAAGTGTTTGGCTAAGATGGATTTTGTAGGGTCGATATTTGTTAGAATTCAATGTTCGCCATATTCGCATTCTAGGTGTTTCTAATTCATTTTCAAAAACTCTAGTCGAACTGCGAGGAGCATTATTAACCTTTGAATAAAAAAAATGTCATTAGCTAAATTAGTAACGTTAATTAATATAAAATCGTACCGTGTTTAAAATATTTTCCTCTTCATCCGGATCAATTCGACGACCGTATTTATCTCTAGGCTTGCTAAAGCTTCCGAATTCCAACAAGTTTTTATCCAGTTTAGCAAAAATATTTTCATGCGGTTGCACTCGTCGATATCGATATTGGATTAAATATCGCTCACCGGAAATTCTACTGTTTCTATCTGAACTATAATAAATGCGTAACATATCACGTTTTTCCATATTTGAAAACATATTTTTAATACAATATTAAACACGAAGAAAATAGCCACAACTAACAAAAATATCCAAACAAATCGGCCATTTTGGTTTCACGTAAAATGTTTTGTCTCATAGCCACCTTTAAAATTATTTAAATTCTGGCTTATTTGCCCGTATTATGAAAGCAGATAATATACAGGTTTGATGATGTAATTTTTCATCGAAACGTTCAATGAGATAGCAAGTATGATATATATTTGTTTTTAGAATGACGAGCGCTTTCGAAATCCGAAATAAAATATCCAGCTCCGTATTTAAAAAAATGAAGTTAATGATGGGCCCCAATCATCGAAACGTCAGACCCAAAAATTGATAATGCCATTTTGTAGAGAAGAAAAAGTGTCAATGAGAAAGTGCAATTTATTTCATAATTGTTCTTTAAATAACCGTAGGAAAAAATAAAAATCAATCTTCAGAATTTCGCTTTTTTCCGGATATCTCCGGAAGTATTCGGAATTTCCTAAATTTCTAAATGCCATTAGATTGAGGACCAAATTCTGCAACTTTGCCATAATTTAAACTTCTTCGTATCTCTTATAGTTTCTGAGATCCCAATGGTCACCCTCGAATTTGGGACACCCTGTACAATGATTAAAATTTTTAATAAAGAAAAGGTTTTATTTTAAGAAAAAAATTATAAAAAAAATGAAAAGAAACTAAAATATTAAAAGAAAATTAATTAAAACATAATCTTCTCGGGTTTTGACCAAAATTTGTTTTTTTCCTAAATGAACTATCCACAATTCAAGAAATGATGGCTTAAAATAAAGAACACATCTCTTTCTAAAATATCTTTAAGAGTTTTCAAACAAGAGAAGTTTAGGCATATTAAACGAAATCGAAAAAGCCTACTAATTGAAAACAATTGAATTATTGTATGGCGGCGAAAATATTTGGAAAAAATACGGCAGTTTCGGGAAAAGGGAAAAAATTGTATTACATATACCGACAAAATATGGCGCAATGAAGGGCATACAGTTGAGAAGGTATGGCAAAATCTTATGGATCGATTTTTGCACGGACTAAGAAATCCTGGTGGAAAAGGTCGTCGTCTTATAGGATCAGGTTTTAAGGGGTAATGAAATAAATTTAATTTATAAAAAATTATGTGACGTTCTGACGAAGTTTCATCATTTAATATTTTTTTAAATGCAGACACCACTGGAATTCATTTTCCTGACGACGCACAACCCGGACCTTTCTACCGGGTGATGCATGGCTTAGTTGAACATAGTAAATCCCATGTAAATTTTGAGATGCTAAATATTGGCTCCCCTGTACATTTTAGAGAAAAATTGTATTATAATTTTTTGAAGAGGCTGATTAATAAGCCAATCCTAACTTATTCAATTAAATGTGATGGCAAGATATCCCTTCCATTTCATTAAGTAAACTTATCATTAGTAAATTTGAGTCCAAAGACCCTGTGATAAATAACTGTAAATGCTCAACTCAGAATGTCAATAGAGCTGATGAAAGGAATAATAGAGATATTGATATTTTATTGCACGTGAAGGAAAATAATATGATTAGCATGAGGATTCTTGGGCAAGCCGTGGGAAAACATCAAACCACAGTTTTGTGCACTTTAAAAAAATATAAATATTTTCCTTACAAGTATGAATAACATCAAGAGCTACGGCAAGGTGATGAAGAACGGAGAATGGTATTCTGTTTTGAGGTAATGGAAAGATCAAATATTAATAGGGATTTTTTGAGAAATATTTGTTTTAACGATGAATGTACTACATTCACCCTCAACAATGAACCAAATGTTCAAAATTTCCGGTATTGGAGCCAAGAAAATGAACATCTACTTGCTCATACTTGGACGCAATATCCACAAAAGATAAATGTTTGGGCGGGAATTGTAGGACATCACATTATCGGACCATTTTTTATGGTAGGCAACCTTACAGCAGTAACCTATTTGGACTTACTACAAAATCAAATTAAACCCGCACTAGAAGAAGTTGTACGCGAAAATCAAGAGATCTGGTATCAAATGGATTGCTGTTCTGCCCATAATTCTCTCATGGTTAGGGAATACTTGCAAAATATTTCTAACGGAAATATTATTGGCCCACGGCATCTAATCCTTTAGCAAGCCAGGTCTCCTGACCTTTCGCCAAACAACTTCATTCTGTGGCGTCGCTTAAAAAAATTTAGTTACAATGTGACAGAATTTCTCAATATCAAGTCAGTAATGTTAGAAATGAATTATATATTATACAGGGTGACTCGGATCTAAATGTACATACATCACCAGGAGATAGTGGACATCTTGGGGGTTCTAAATAATCTATCTTTAGTGGGTCCATCTTTCCTCGTTACTTAGATACAGAGTGTTTTATAAGGTTTGGCTCATTTTTGTTTTTACCATAATTCTTTTAGCACCCGGTATAAAATGTTCATATTCGGTGGAAATCATATTTTTGTCAATTTTATTTTTTATTTGAAAAACACATAAAAAACTAATTATAATGACATACTTATCAAAATCCCCGCGCTTGCCGCTCAGCCATAATAAATTGCTCTTCTTTAGATGTTGAAACACATACAAAATAATAACTGTTTTTATAACGACAATAATACCAATAATAACAAAAATAACAAAAACATAATTAATTATTTGAGAATATTTTCAAAATGCCCACCATTAACTTCTTCACATTTTCTTCCTCTGATATTTAAATTTGAAACTGCACTTCTGATTACTCCTGGTCTATTTTTTATTTCCTGAAATGAAGTGATAATGCGTTGCAAGAGCTGGTCCCGTGTATTAATTTCTTCCTCGTAAACTAAATTTTTCATAATCGGTTAGGATATTGTTTAGCTTTTAATGGAGGGTTGTTTAAAAATCTAATTAATTAATGTTTTTGTGAAAATATGTAGTCTATGTTATGTTAAATTAGAGGCTTAGTAAGAAAAACATAATGGTGTCTCTTATTTTGAATGTGTGATTGCCGGATTGGTAAAACGAAAATGCGTTCTTAATATGAAATAATCTTTATTCCCTATGTTCAGCTTTATGTCAATTTTTGACAATAGCGTCATAGAAATTATTTGCTGCTGTTTGCTGTATTACCTAAACTATGAAAATTTCGTAATATTGCAATCACATTTAATTGAATGAGTTAGGATTGGCTTATTAAAATTTATTCAAACTTGGCACCTGTGTTTATAATATCGGCCTCTTCAAAAAATTATGATGCAAATTTTCTCTGAAACGTACAGGGGAGCCAATATTTAACCACCTCAATATGCCAGTGATGATTCACTGACAGAAATTTTGAACTTGGAGTACTATAGGTGTCAAAGTATCTCTATCTACGTTTCATATTTTTAAATCTCTTGGGGGGGGGGGCAGCAGCCCCCCCTGCCCTTCCTTGGCAACGCCCTTGTACCTACCTACTTATTTTTACGCTATCCACTAATTTCTACAGTCTCTAAAACAAGATGTATACTCTCAGTACTTTAGATTTTGTCAGAAAATACAAAAATTAATATTTTTAATTAGAACCTAGATGACTAAACATTTAAATGTGCTAACCAAAAAAAAGAGAGAAGTTAGTTTATTAAAATTTTAATTACAACCACAATTTATAAACTACTAAATTAGTTTGTATTATTAGGTAGATACCTATAGAGATCCTAGGTTTACTTTGGTTCATCAGAGTTAGCCCTACTTACATTAGAATATAGAGGCTTACACAATTCCAAGGTCTCGCCTATATACAGGGTGGTCCGACGATAACTTAACAGCTCGATTTTCCTGCTTTAAAATGAAAATGTGGAAAATCGCTCGGACCCGTCGATTTCTGACTCGGGGGGGAATAACTTTTCCGCTTTTTTCATCTCCGTAACTTCAACCCCCTAACGGGAGTGAGCACAACCCTTTCTTCTACGGAATACACCATTTTAATTTTACTACAAAGTTACAATCGCTTTGACACAGTTTTAACGTTCTTAACAATTCACGATAGACTAAGGTAAATCAAAAACATGGTCCGTCTATTTTTTTTGGACAAAAAAATTAACAAATAAATAAATAATTCAAATGGGTCTGATAAGAGTAATATCCTCGAGGTAAATTCCACATTCTCTACTCATACACCAGCGTTCTTTACTGCATGCAAGTGAATGGTGGCCATTTTCAGCATTTAATAAACTAATCACAAAAGTAAGTAGTCTTCCACTATTTTAGCTGTCATTTCGTTAAAGACGAAAATTCTGAAGCGAAATTTTAGAGTCAGATAGTACTCGATAAGATCTTCAAAATGAGGTATCGCAACACCCCTCATCCCTATTCAAAATAAGGGGGTTGTGCTCATCCTCGTTAGGGGGTTGAAGTTACGGAGACGAAAAAAGCGGAAAAGTTATTCCCGCTCGAATCAGAAATCGACGGGTCCGAGCGATTTTCCACATTTTCATTTTAAAGCAGGAAAAAAATCGTTGGACCACCCTGTACAAGCTTTCCTGAAGGGCTATTTTTTTTTAATGATTTTGATTTGAATGGAAATTATATTATATATCTTAGGTGCTAAATAATTGACAGAAGATTTATATTTGTGTTACGCTTTGGTATTAGAATGTTTGTTTTATTTTGTGTCTCGTAAATATGATTTACATCATCTTGTAGGTTTTCATTTTCAAAAGTTGTTAAATTTATAACCACTATTTATATAGTTAAACCAATCAATGTACTGATTTTTTTTTAAACAGCAGTAACAGCACTTCCAAAATCCATACAGAAATACATAAACTAAATGCATGGAAATAATAAATAACAAAATAGAAAAAGCTTGTTCGCTATAATTGTTAATTTCAATTTCAATTTCAATTTCAAAAATACTTTATTGTCAAAAAAAAAACAAAGTTTTATGTGACAAAGCATTGTTAATAAATAAGACTTAAATATTAAAAAAATATACATTTGAATAAAAACATACAAATAATATTAAAATCTAAAGTAGGTAAAAGAAACTAAACAACAAAGCAAAGTAAAGAAACAATAAAAAACATAAAAGGGAACAGAGAACTTAATGACAAACATAGAAAACTATTAGAAATCAAATTTTAAGTCAAAAATGTGTATATATAATGTGCATAATCATTAAGCGTACCTAATCATAAGCGAGAGGTAAGGATGCAATACATAAAGGTAGCCGAAAAACTATACTCCAAACACCCGGAGGCGCACTGTCTAGTCGTCACTCGAAAAATTCGTCCAAAGAATAATATGCTCTCTCCAGCAGCAGTGCTGTAAGAGACCTTCGAAAAAGCCGCACCGAGGAAACATTCCTAATATTCAAAGGTAAGTTGTTAAAGATTTTTCTTCCTTGGTAAATTAGAGATCTCTGGGTGAAAGCCCTTGATGGAATGGGCAGTGGAAGAGAAAGGTAAAGAGCCCGGCGAGTCTCATAGTGGGGGGTGGAGCCCAGAAATGCTCTACGATTCTTATAGATAAGGGTGGCTGTCTCAAGTATAAACAAAGAGGTAAGGGTCAGTATCCTTTGAGAGAGGAAGCAGGGTCTACATGTTTCTCTCTGACTGATCCCCGCAATAAAACGCACTGCCCTTTTCTGAATAATAAATAAGGCGTTAGTTAGATAGTGAGCACCCGCACCCCAAAAAGGAATCCCATACCTAAGCTGTGACTCGAATAGGGCAAAATAGACAGTGCGAGCCGTCTCAGAACCCAGTTCTTTAGCGGCGGCCCTCACCGCAAAGCATGCAGAAGAGAGCTTCCCGGCAAGTCCATACACATGATCCTCAAAACGAAGGCTGTCATCAACAGTGACACCAAGAAACCTGCACACATGTCCACCCTGAACAGGTATCATGCCCAACTGAATCTCCCCCAAATCACATCTGAAACCCATTGCATGAGTCTTCTCCGTGTTAAAGCACAACCTGTTTGCATCGCACCAGTGTTTCACCTCCACCAGATCTACAGCCATCCGCTCTCTCAGATGAATCACCGATCCATCGCTCCACACGATGGAAGTATCGTCAGCAAAAAGGGTAAATTTTCCCGATATTCTAACACGTACTAAATCATTAATATAAATGAGGAAGAGTAGCGGCCCCAGTACAGACCCCTGTGGAACACCGCATTTAATATCTAAAGCCGTCGATCTGGTATCCCCGACGAGCACAGACTGTTTGCGGCCTTCCAAATAAGATGCAAACCAAAAGAGGGAAGAGCCCCTAAACCCGTATCGCTCCAGCTTCAGCAGCAGTATTCTATGATCAACGCAGTCAAATGCCTTTGACAAATCACAGAACACCGCTGCCACAGCCTCTCCTCGGTTCAGGCTAGAATAAACTCTATCCAGGAAACTGAATATGGCATCATGAGTCCCCACAGAACTCCGAAACCCAAATTGATCACCATCAATCAGCCCATGCAAGTCGAGGTAACTCCACATCCTCTTCCTGATCACCTTCTCAAAAACCTTTGACAACGTAGACAAAAGAGAGATTGGGCGAAAATTAGATGGCATATTTGGATCCCCTCCCTTGTGTAGCGGAATGACAATTGCCGTCTTTAAACACAACGGAAACACCCCGCTAGACCATGAGTGCTCAATCGCAACTGCAAGAGCTCTGAGAGCAGCAACCGGTAACCTCAAAAGAACCTCTGCTGATATTCCGTCGTCCCCACTGGATTTTTTGTTTTTAATTTCCGCAAGAGCATCACAGATCTCCCGCACCAGCACCGGCATAAAACAAAAGGAATTTGGAACTGAAACATCCCGCATAAAATCGAGTGGATCTCCAACCATAGGCAAACCCTGCGTCAGGATTCCAGCCACAGAGCAATAAAAAGAATTCAAAGTGTCAGCATCAATGCCAACCTCCTGACCACACGCAGAGGAACGATTGCAAAGATCATTTATTGTTAACCAACTCTCCCTCTGCTTATTCCTAGAATTAAGTATCCTTTTCTTATAGAAGGATGACTTAGCTAACTTGACAACTTTGCGATAGATGCAACGGTACCTATTACAATAAGAGAGAAAGCCAGCATTGTCAGTAAATTTCTTAAGTAGTTTTAGAGAGCGAAGATTCCTTCCTGAAACTTTTAGGCCTACTGTAAGCCAAGGCTTAGTTTTCCTTTTTTTTGTTTTTATCCATCTAATAGGAAATGCCGTGTTAAACAGGTCCAACACGACTGAATGAAACAAGGATATCGGCTCCGGAGACCGACACATGCCCTCCCAGTTGACACCAAGACTCATCCCATGAAACACCCTAAAGCTCGCCGCATTGAAAATCCGGCCCCGACGCCGCCGGCGGGACCCGGCTCCGCTCGTAGCGCAAACAAAAGAACAGCTTACCGCTTCATGGTCGGACAATCCCGCATTCAAAACCGAACAGGAAGCATTCTGAAAATTCGAGCATATGTAGTCAATCGTTGTGGAAGAATTCTTAGTTACACGAGTCGGACAGTCGACGTGCATCTTTAAGCCATAAGAATCAAGAATGCTCTCCATCAAAAGACTATTTAAGGATCGTCTGTCAGTAAAATTCACGTTAAAATCCCCAGCCAGCACAAGTCTGCAATTTAAAGGAATCTGTGAGAGAATCACATCCAACCTCTCAAAGAAAACATTGACATTTGCTGAGGGAGAGCGATACAGGCACAAAATATACAGCTTAGACTCTCTGCAAAAAATCATTGAAAACTCAAACACAGAATCCTCCAACAAGAAGTTAAACCTATCCACTGGTACAAAGCACTGATCAAGACAAGGTAACCTTCTCACTAGAATTAGGGTACCTCCATGAAGAGAGTTCTCTCGGCAGAAAATTGAAGCACAGAAATAGTCTTGAACATTGAAGCATTCACCGGGTCTTAACCCGAATGAAAATTAATGATTCTCAACTCAAATCAAATCAAAAATTATGTATTGCCTGTTTTGCTATAGTATTAGACATAAAATCTTACATCTATAATAAAACAATTATACAGAAAGAACATGAACATTTCGTATTTGGTAAAAATTATGTCTAAACAGTGCCTAAAAATTAAAAATAGTCAGTCCGACAATAATTTCTAAATTGTAAAATCAACAATCTACCCGGTACCGGGTCACGAAAATAAAATACCGAGTCACAGCATTATTTTTTTTCAAATGCTCAGGTTGTGCAAAAGCAGGCTGTACAAAATCGCCTCCCAAGACTGGCTGTACAAAATACGGTTTTGATAAAGTTAGAATAGAATTTTTCATTTTATTATAATTATTATAGTAGGTACAAAGGTACAATACATACTGATATGTCTACATACAAATAGGTTTTGCCTATTTATACAGAGTTAAAAAAATTTTTGGTGGGTCACAAAGGTGAAGCATAAAAAGTACGGGGTCAAGGCAAAAAAATGTTTGGGAAACGCTGAGCTACGGCTTGCTAACCAACAAAAAAACAGAAGGCATCCACCAGAGACTGCCAAGCTAATCTTTAAACTCTTGCACGTCGTAAAAGGTTTCACCCGACAATATCTTTTTTATTCTTTTTTTAAGTCAAGTCAAGTCAAAAACATTTATTGTCACTTTTGCATAGAGTGTTTGACAAGTAATTAAATACTTAGAACTACATAGACTATACCTACCAAGTACATATAATAGTATACACCATTGCTAACTTTTTTATTACTGGAGATACAAAGTCGCTTAAATTAGCAAAGTAGTAGCATTTTTTCCATTAATTAAAATGGTGAAAGCAGACAAACAATTAGACATAACGTTTCTGAATAAATGAGGAAAATGTATATTTTTTAAACGGCACACTCTGTATATTTTTTACCAAAACGTTTGCAAATCGTATACGGAATAAAAAAGTTCATATGCAATATTGACCTAAAATTGGAAAAACATCAGCACATCCATGGAAATAAAAAATGGTTTGCCTTTGACGTTTTCATCGAGACTGCCATGAAAACAAAAACGAATTAACTAAAGTGTCCTCGTTTTGGGTAGCCATTATTGTTAACGAAGCCAAAATTTTCGTAGTTTTGCGTTAAGTTATCTAGTTTTTGCTTTTAAATATTACAAAATGGCGTTCACGCATTGAGAACATTGCGATATGTTAGAAGCGTATCTTGGTTGCAGAAAATATAGTGTACTAGCACTCGAGCAATACGGTCAAATGTATCCTGAACGTGGGCAACCAGATAGAAGGTATTTTTTAAGGCTGTATAGAAAATTTAGAAGTAACGAAAGAGTTTTTATAAAGACGAGGACTAAAAAACTGTTTATAATAAGTGAACAAGTAGAAGTAAATGTATTGGCATATTTTGAGGCGCACAAAAATAATTCAACTAGAGATTTGGTAAGAGACAGTGGTTTCAGTTTATTTACAATTTGGAGGATTTTAAAAAAATATAAGTTTGTACCTTATAAGTATCGACCAGTGCAAACATTATTACCTGGTGACACTGAAAGAAGACTCATTTTTTGCCAATGGTTACAAGATATGTGTAGGCAAAATCCTAACTTTTTTAAGAAAATTTTATGGAGCGATGAAGCGAACTTTTTAAATAGGGGTATGTTTAATCGTAAAAACATGCACTATTGGTCTAGAATAAATTTGTTTATTGCTGTTCCCAGAAATCCGCAAGTAAGATTTAGCATTAATGTTTGGTGTGGTCTCATAGGCAGCCAAATTATTGGGCCAATTTTTTATGAAGGTACTCTGACCGGCAGGGGATACGTTAATATGTTGTCAGAATTACTAGAAGACTATTTAGATGATGTGAACTTAGAGGACCGTAACCAAATTTATTCTCAACAAGATGGAGTTTCTCCTCACCAGTTTCACGAAGTGAGAATATTGTTAGAAAGGCTTTTCAGAGATAGGTGGATGGCAACAAATGGTCCGATACGTTGGTCTCCAAGGTCTCCTGACGTAACTCCATTAGACTTTTACTTCTGGGGGTATGTCAAGGACGAAGTCTTTAAAACGAGATATGCGAATCTGGTCGAACTTCAAGACAACATTAGACGCATTATAGCATCCATCGATGGCAGAACAGTTTTAAAAGCTACAAAACGTGTATTAAAGAATGCCCGCAAATGTATTGAACAAAACGGTGATGTGCTTGAACATTTAATACAGTTTTTTTTTATTTCTTCCGCTAAAAATAAAATCTAGTTTTAATTTCTGAAATAGATAAATAAATTTGTTTTTGTTTTCATGACAGTCTCGATGAAAACGTCAAAGGCAAACCATTTTTTATTTCCATGGTTGTGTTGATGTTTTTTAATTTTAGGCCAATATTACATATGAACTTTTTTATTCCGTATACGATTTGCAAACGTTTCGGTAAAAAATATACAGGGTGTGCCATTTAAAAAAAATACATTATTCTTATTTATTCAGAAATGTTATGTCCAATTGTTTTTCTGCTTTCACCATTTTAATCAACAGAAAAAATGCTACTACCTTGCTAATTTAACCGACTTTGTATCTCCAATAATAAAAAGTTATGTAAATGAAACAATGCAGTCTTCCTCCACAGTTTAATGTTAAAATAAATTTTAAGTTCCCAACATGTTTCGAATGCTTAAGCATTCATCATCAGGGGCTACTAAAAGGATAATACATGATTGAGAATGAACAGTGAATATAAAATAAAGTTCTAGGACTTACCTAACATCCAGTTTAAAAGCGATGTAGGTTGTCTCAAATTAATGAGTACAACTTATAATGTGATATAAAAAATTATATTATATATTCACTGTTCATTCTCAATCCTGTATCCTTTTAGTATTCCCTGATGATGAATGCTTAAGCATTCGAAACATGTTGGGGACTTTAAATTTATTTTAACATTAAACTGTGGAGGAAGACTGCATTATTTCATTTACATTACATTGACTCCACTGTAAGTATGGACTACTTTTTTAACAATAAAAAGTTAGCAATGGTGCGCACTTAATTTGATACACCCTGTATACTTTTAAATTTGTCGTAATTAAATTATATTTACTGTAAAATAGGACAAGGTATAAAGTTATTTATAGTTTTATCACAATTATATGCTGAAAGGCAATAAGACATTAAGTCGATCATACAAAAGTTAAAGGTGGTGCAGATGGTTCTGAGTCACCCTTAAATTATATTATAGTGTATTAGCCAGTAGAATTTTTTTTCACTTTCTCTTCTTAATGCTACTTACATATGCGAGATGTTGCACGTGGCGACATCTTGTTGCAATCGAGCTATCCACCCAACCAGATCAGCGAGGTCTCAGAGAAGACCAAGCGCTGGAATGGAACCCGCATAAGCAGCTATCTCATGTCAGGTGGCGCTGAAAGTCAATTGTTGGTTTCTGCGAACCGAAAACGCGATATAAAAGAGAGAAGTTTGACCCTTTTTTTTTCGTCAGACCCAATCCTTGGACGCGTTTCGCCGTACTACGGCTCTTCGGCAAAGCTATAGAGTCTGACGAAAATGAAAGGGACCTTACAGTGAACTTCATCACATAATGTATACATACATATGCGAGATGTTGCACGTGGCGACATCTCGTGGAAATCGAGATATCCATCCAACCAGTATATAGCCTTGCCGTAGAGCCGTAATACGGCGAAACGCGTCCAAGGATTGGGTCTGACGAAAATAAAAGGGACAAACTTCTTTCTTTTATATCGCGTTTTCGGTTTGCAGAAACCAACAATTGTCTTTCAGCGCCACCTGACATTAGATACCTGCTTATGCGGGTTCCATTCCAGCGTTTGGTCTTCTCAAAGACCTCGCTGGTCTGGTTGGGTGGATAGCTCGATTGCCACGAGATGTCGCCGCGTGCAACATCTCGCATATGTATGTATACATTATGTGATGAAGTTCACTCTAAGGTCCTTTCATTTTCGTCAGACTCTATAGCCTTGCCGAAGAGCCGTAATACGACAAAACGCGTCCAACGACTGGGTCTGACGAAAAGAAAAGGGACAAACTTCTTTCTTTTATTAATGCTACTATCTTGAGGGGATGCAGTTATACCGCTTTAAAAGGGGCTTCTCAGATATTTTGAGGTATTTGGAAATGGAGTAGTTTTGTAAATAACTAATAAAACCTGCTTAACACTTAGAAGAAATAATAAAGACGAATTAGCACCTAAATTTTCATAATAGTTTAAAATCACAGATAGAGAGAGACAGACGCCTCAGCAACGTAAAAACAGTTAACCCCATTTCATTAAAAGTAATATTTGTTTTTAGAGCATGGAAGCACCAATCTTTCAAGGGGTCAACACATATACCCGTTTATGCTTAATCTCCAACAGAACATACCGGCAACGTACCAATGCGAAAAAGGGTCAATTTCTTACAAATTAACTGCCACCGTAGACAGACCCATGGCACTGGATTATGAAGATCAAATGTTTATTGTAATTAATTCACCTGTGGATTTAAACTTCCTTGCCAGACCTGAAGATTTAGTAAGTTACAGAAAAACCACTATGAAATCTAGGAAAATTATCTTGAGAGTAAAATTTTCTTTCATTTTTAACCTTACTATAGTAGTTTTATGAATCACAGAATTGGAAGTTTCCATTTCACTAACATTCTAGTAATAATAACGTCCCGGGAAAGTAAAGTACACATACCGGGTGATGCATGGCTTAGTTGAACATAGGAAATATCATGTAAATTTTGGGTGGCTAAATATTTGCTCCCCTGTACATTTTAGAGAAAATTTGTTTCATAATTTTTTAAAGAGGCGGATATAATAAGCCGATGCGCCAAGTTTGAATAAGTTTTAATAAGCCAATCCTAACTTATTCAATTAAATATGATAGTAAAATTACGATATTTTCATAGTGTAGGTAATACAGCAAACATCAGCAAATAATTTCTATGACGCTATTGTCAAATTGACGTAAAGCTGGATATAACGAATAAAGATTATTTCACATTTAAAAAACATTTTCGGTTCAGCCTTTAATTTAACATAACATACCTAAGACTACAGGTTTTCACAAAAATATTAATTAATTCAATGTTCAAACAACCCTCCATTAACAGTTGACCAATATCCTAACCGATCATAAAATTCATTTCTAACATTACTGAGTGAGAAATTCTGTCACATTCTAATGAAATACAGGTTTTTAGCTGGTCTAGATTTTCAAATTTTACATATTTATAAATAAATCTTTTAAAGTGACCCCACAGAAAAAAGTCGTTTGGCGAAAGGTCAGGAGAGCAAGTATTCCCTAACCATGAGACAATTATTATGGGCAGGACAACCATTCATTGGATACTAGGTCTCCTGATTTTCGCGTACAACTTCTTCTAGTGCGGGTTCAATTCGATTTTGTAGTAAGTCCAAATAGGTTACTGCTGTAAGGTTGCCTTCCATAAAAAATGGTTCAATAATATGATGTCCTACAATTCCCGCCCAAGCATTTATTTCTTGTGGATATTGCCTCCGAGTATGAACAAGACGATGTTCATTTTCTTGGCTTCAATACTGGCAATTTTGAACATTTGGTTCGTTGTTGAGGTAAAACAAATATTTCTCAAAAAATCCCTATTATTATTTGTTGCTTCCATTTCCTCGAGACAGAACACCATTCTCCGTTCTTCATCACCTTGCCGTAGCTCTTGATGTTTTTCATACTTGTAAGGAAAATATTTATATTTTTTTAAAATGCGCGACACTGTGGTGTGATGTTTTCCTACGGCTTGCGCAAGAATCCTCGTGCTAACCACTTTATTTTCCTCCACGTGCAGTAAAATATCAAGATCTCTATTATCCTTTTCTTCAACTTTATTAACATTCTGAGTTTTACAGTTAGTTATTACAGTGCCCTTGGACTCAAATTTACTAATGATAAGTTTAATTAATGGGATGGAAGGGATAGACTTATCAGAGAATTAAACTGAAAACATTTCAGGCACTTCTCTTAAACTGTTTCCTATATAATATCACTTAATCATAGTTAAGTTTTCCTTAATGGAATAGCTCATATTTAGCTATAATTAAAGCGCCTTTAATGAAAATGTCGTCAATTACGTTACTTTTCGTTTTGTCAACGCCAATTAATAACTTGCTGGTATTTGCTGTATTACCTGAACTATGAAAATTTCGTAATTTTGCCATCACATTTAATTGAATAAGTTGGGATTGGCTTATTAAAATTTATTCAAACTTGGCACATGGGTTTATTATATCGGCCTCTTCAAAAAATTATAATGCAATTTTTCTCTAGCGTGTGCAGGGAAGTCAATATTTAGCCACCTCAAAATTTACATGGGATATCCTATGTCAACTAAGCCATGCATCACTCGGTATATTAGAGATATCTGAGATTTAATATGGTATTTAGTAAGAGTATTGATGTGGTCATGTGCATGTCGATATCGGTAAAATGCCATTTCTATTAATTTTACGCGAATATGTGAATGATAAGATGATGGCGGTGTTCGTGGAGGCATTTGACTGCATAGATCGCGAACTCCTTTTAGAGAAGGTACAATTGTATGGCATTCGCGGAAATTATTACCACTTATTAAAATTCTATTTAGAAAATCATAAACAGCATGTTCTTTTTGGGGGAATGAGGTGTGTGCAGGCGAATGTCCATGTTGGTGTTTCACAGGGTAGTGTTCTTGGCTCATTGCTGTTCCTCATGTATACAACTGATATTTCATGTTATTTGTCAGCATATCACTGTGAGTTTCCGGATGACATAACATTGTTGTTATCAGGGGTGGTTCATCTGCAGCGCGGCGTGTATTCTTAATGCAGAAGAGAGCGGGATCGATTTATCTTTGGTCTTGGCTCTAGGGAATCATGTAAATGATAAAAAAATGAGTCTATCATGTCCTTACCTACAATTATAATTTTTCAAATTCTTGAAATTTAATTTATGTATACAGGGTGGCCCACTCTCAACGCAGGCTTCCATAGCATCTAAACAACTAAACTTTTTAATATTTTTTAATAACAGAGTCATAGGGAGGCATTAGACCTAAAATTTAAAATGATTTTAAATTATACAGGGTCTCCCAAATAGTCAGGGCATATCAAACATACTTTTTTATGCGGAACACCCTATATTTTACATTACTTTTGAATTCTACATAAAATTACAATTATTTTTTAGTAAGTGCATTATAAGTCTAAACTTAATAGTTTCTGAGATATCGAGTTTTGAAAAATGACATTTTTGAACTTTGACAGCGTCTAGCTTACTAACGATACGCCATATAGCAAAACGGCTTACATGTCCCTATCTTACTTTTTTATTATCTTTCCAAAAATGCCAACTTCCGGTTAAACCGGAAGTAGGTATTATATTTCCGGCTTTTGAGCTACATCTGGTTTAACCGGAAGTTGACACTTTTAGAAATCAAAACCTTTATTTGTGCATACAGCAATTACAGATAAAATAATTAAAAGATTACGTACAAATGCAAGAAAAAAGAACAAATATATATACAGGGTGTTCATTTGAAAACTTCCCACCACGGATTTATCGAAAACCACTGATTAAAAGAAAAAACGCCGAGACACGTCAAAAGATTTGCCAAAGGGGACAACTTTTTAACCAAAAACTACTTCACCCACTTTTACCCTCTGCCCCCCGGAGTCATCCCCTTAAAAATTTTAAATGACAAGGGGTATCAAGTAATAGCTTGTTTGAAAGGTCTTTCAAAGTGCTTTATTTTGACGTTTAATTTTTTAAAATCAGTCGATTCGTTTTCGAGAAAATTAGAAAAATCTTTATTTATCTTAATTTGTTCAGATAGAAAAAAAAACACACGAAAATATCACTTTTTATTTCAATAAGTGTTCAAAAACCAACATAAACAGCAATTCGGAAGATTAGACGTGGCAGCAACCAAATAACAACCCTTAACGACTTTTATTCAGCCATCTATTTATAAACAGAGATAACATGGGCGAACTGTATATATTCTTATACCTGTTAAGTTTTTTATAGTTGCTAAGGAAAAGAAATAATTTAATTTGCTGTCAGTTACCTTTGTGACAATCTTGGGATAGTGAAAATTAATTTATTGATTCAGATTTTACTTCCAAAATGGTTTACACACTAGCCGAAAGAGTGGAAATGATTCTAATTTATGGTGCCCAAAATCAATGTGCTCGGCAAACTGCCGTCACATTTAACGCCAGACATCCGGAAAAGATAACTTCGCATAGGTATGTTTTGGACCTTGTTACTAAATTTACTCAAACTGGATCTGTTGCAAATAAACGTAATCATCGTAGAGTTTTGGATGAAGCCGCTCAAGTAAAGTTTTGGGTCATTTTGGCATAAATCCTAATACTTCATTACGCAAAATTGTTGGCGCGACTGGTATTTCATTAGGCTCTGTACACACAGTTACTAAATTACATAAATTTCATCCATTCAAAATGAAAATATTGCAAGAGTTAACCGAAGATGATTTCGATAGGCGAGTTGAGTTTTGTGAACAAATGACTGCAGCGATTAATGATAATACCATTCATGTAAAGAATATCTGCTTCAGTGATGAATGCACATTTTATCTAAATGGATTAGTTAATAAGCATAACTGCAGGTATTGGAGCAATGAAAATCCTCATGCTTTTGTAGAAGGGCATACTCAGTACCCCCAAAAAATTAATGTATGGGCAGGCATTTTAGGAAACAAAGTGATTGGGCCATTGTTTATTAATGGGAATTGAAATGGAGGCATTTATTTAGATATGTTGGAAAATACCATTATTCCGCTTATCACTGAAACCATTGAAAACCAAATCGAAGACGATGGAAACCCTATACTTGATGAGGCTGAAATATATTTCCAGCAAGACGACGCTCCTCCTCACTATGTTCTTCCGGTTCGGCAATGGCTAGACGACGAGTTTCCAGATAAATGGATAGGGCGAAGAGGGTCTATAGAATGGCCTGCTAGGTCTCCTGACTTGACGCCATTAGACTTTTTTCTATGGGGCCATTTGAAATCTATTGTGTTCACTCCCCAACCTGAAAGTTTGGATGAACTTCGTCAACGCATCATCGAAAGCTGCCATGATCTCCCACAACATGTTTTTGAAAATGTCCGTCAGGAATTTGAACATTGCCTATATCATTGTTTGGCCAATAACGGGCAACATTTTGAACACTTATTGAAATAAAAAGTGATAGTTTCGTGTGTTTTTTTTTCTATCTGAACAAATTAAGATAAATAAAGATTTTTCTAATTTTCTCGAAAACGAATCGACCGATTTTAAAAAATCAAATGTCAAAATAAAGCACTTTGAAAGACCTTTCAAACAAGCTATTACTTGATACCCCTTGTCATTTAAAATTTTTAAGGGGATGACCTCGGGGGGCAGAGGGTAAAAGGGGGTGAAGTAGTTTTTGGTTAAAAAGTTGTCCCCTTTGGCAAATCTTTTGACGTGTCTCGGCGTTTTTTCTTTTAATCAGTGGTTTTCGATAAATCCGTGGTGGGAAGTTTTCAAATGAACACCCTGTATAGATGTATTACGATGGCAGTTCGACACAATATTTTTAAATATTTAGTATATTACCTATATACTATATAGAACATGAAAACTTATTAAACAATTCAACACATCAATTTAGAACATTACAAGTGCAGAAAAAGTTAAACAAACAATATTTTTCTGACCTTACTACAGAATACATTGTAACTACAATTAAAAATATCAATTTCGTTATTTTCCCGCATAACAAAGTTAACAATTTTGCACATTCGACCTAAAGGAATATTAGTACCATAATTAGTTCTGTGAAAAGTGAGTGCAAATAGGTCTTTATTTCGTGAATTCCTAGAAGGAATGCGAAAGCCTACCTCTGCATGAAGCTCTGGGGCATCAATCACGTTATTAATTATTTTAAAAAGATTTTAGAAAGATAGTAGAAAAGTAAGATAGGGACAAGCAAGCCGTTTTGCTCTAAGACGTACCGTCAGAAAGCTAGAAGCTGTCAAAGTTTAAAAATGTCATTTTTCAAAACTCGATATCTCAAAAACTATTAAGTTTAGACTTATAATGCACTTACTAAAAAATAATTGTTATTTTATGTACAATCCAAAAATGTTGTAAGATATAGGGTGTTCCATTTAAAAAAATATAACTTTGCTATGGATTTTTTTTGGGACATCCGGTATATTTCAAAATGATTTTAAACTGTAGGCCTAATGTCTCCCTATGACCCTGTTTCTAAAAATATTAAAAAGTTGAGTAGTTTAGATGCTATGAAATCCTGCGTTGAGAGTGGGCCACCCAGTATGTAATATACCTTTATGTGTTGTGTTAAATATGTTGACTTGTCCTATATCCTAGTTGTGTGATCTTTTTCAGTTTAATAACTTTATTTTATTTCAATTTTATTTTATTTCATACCTACTCATATTTATTTATTCTATCACTAAGTGCTAATTAACTGTGTTTACCAAAGTGAGCAAACGCGCTGGGAGCGGAAAATTGCGGGAATTTTTCAAATTCGATTTAAAGCAGAATAAGTGAGTGTTTAAAGATATTTGAGTACATTTAAATAAATGGAAACTTTAAAATTCTTTAAGAAAAAGAGATAATTTAATATACTTTTTTCTCGATTTTAGCAACCTTCGTCCTATTCAGACGATAAAACTGTATGTTGTTGGTGTTGCGCACAGGGACCAATTACAATGGATATCCAGTTAGCCAAAAAAACGTTGATACCAGGAGAGCAAGTGGAAGTTAGGATGAGATTAACTAATATGTCTAACACTAATGTTGAAGGAGTTAGTTTGGAACTAAAACAGGTTAGTTAATTATGCTTATGGGTCATTCTTTTACAAACCGCACGGATTTTAGGAAAAAAAAACTTGACACCTTGGATTTGCCTGAAACTTTTTTTACCGTTTATACACATAAAATAACTTAATACTTATTTCATGGTTTTGCTTAAAAAAATTTTTTCTCGACAATATCCACACACGAATATTCGATTATGTGACCAGATTTTCTCAAATCCTTTGCTACTTAAAATTCGTTATCTCCAGTTACGTCAGCTTTCACCGTTTATTTCAAACGAAATTTTTATTGTTAACAGTTAATTGTTAATAACAATTTAATTGTTTAAATACATTTAACATGCTCTTCCCCCACCTCAAATCGATTATGAAAAATATCATATTATTTTACATCTTTTTATCTTCCAAAAACATTTTACAGAAAAATGGTATCTTTCGTGGATCGGTAAATACGACATTTTTTCCAGCGCAAGTCACGCAGCGCGTGAGGAGTCGAAGCGCACGGCGTGCAACAAGTCAAATCGTGTCTAAACTTGCAGTCTAGCACGCTGCAAAGAAAGAATTTTTTCAGTGTCTTGTTCGAAATCGTGGCAGACTCATGTCTTCGGGTCCTTATCCTTTTAATTAAAAGTTTGTTGAAAGTGTGAATTTTTCGTAATATGCCCAAATCTCCCAAAGTTTTGATTGCTCCGAAAATTCGGGATGATCGATGTTTGAATCCTTTCGATCTACCGTCTCATCGAAAACTGAGAAATCTTCGACGAATCTCGGAGGAACATTTGAAGATTCTAAATTTCATCAGTTATTGAAAAATCTCTGAAACAAAAAACTTGCAATTCTTGCCATATTAGAGTTTTTCAATTACACAAGGATACCGAAAAAGAGGTAAATTTCACTGTCAATGCAATACTTCGAAAAATGAATTTCTTTGCCTACACTTTAATAAAAACGCGGGTTCTGAGATTCTAAAAACATTAAAATGAACTGTTGAAAGATGAGGTCACTGTAGTTACGGTACATCACATTTTTTCAGAATGAGGATATTCCTGATAATGATTTTGATGCGTTGGAAAATGATAAAAACATCGAATCTTTTTTGACGATCCTGGTGCATCATTCGAGAGCGATAAAAAAGTCTCTTCTGCAGCAATTGATTCGTTAAATCAGGGATTAGATTTGATAGGAGCTTCACCAATTCGAAAAAAAAAAGTTTCTTAAAAACGGTATTCAATTGACAAGAGGAAGAAGATAACTAAAGTTAAATTTAAAATTACTTCTTCATTCGTTCCTTGTTAAACAGCAAAATGAATTCATGAAAAATAAAAAAAAAATACCTGAAAGACAATGAGTGCTTTGTAGTATGTTGTAACGGTTTAATTTTAGTACTAGGGGTTAAAGCCTATTTTTGCTAAGGTGTGAGAAATAATCATTAAGGTAGTACAATGTGCTCTATGAAAAACCATTAGTATGTGATGAATTGAAACAAACCAAAATTTTATTTAAAGTTTATTATTATGTCGCCTTCACCTTTTTGTCAAGAACCTTTCAACATATTTGTTTTGCTGTTTATTAAATGTACATAGATATTTATAAAACATTTTACTAGTAAAAATAAGGCTATACATATATATATATTACTCGTATCATTGTACTGCTACATAACTCTCTCTCTCGGTGTTTAGAGGTTGCTTTCCTTTCTTATGACATTTGTTGATTACCTGGTTCCTCCTTTATTTTTCTGGCAATGCCGTTACCTCGAGTGGCTGATCCAGCTTGTGTTGTACCTAAAATAAAGATAACTATTTGAATTCTATGACTGCAGACTAAGATCTTAGGTAATTTTGCCTTCGATGGTACGTAAGGTTATATAGGTATGTAAGAGTTGTTAAAACGGTCTCTGGCTGCGAATGCCTGGTTAATAAAGCAGATCCTTACCTTATCTTCCATCTTGATTCCATATCTCCCTTGGCTTAGGGGTTGAAAGTCGATTTTTCTCCCTTGTTAAATGGCAGACCATGTCCTAAGTTAGTAGCCTAAAAACAGTCAGCTACAGACGGTGTAAATAGAGTAAGTTATAGGACTTACCGCTATGGTTGTGTCAAATACATTTTCGTGGGAAATACAGTGGATTTTCCGTATTATATTTCCCTTTGTTTGGTTCTAGAATGGTGTGACAATCTGATCGTTAGGTACATTTCACTTTGTAGGTTATAAATAAACCCTGTTCCTTTAATTTATATGAATAGAAGTGGGCGTCAATATCGATTTTAATCCCTTCGATCGACCTAACTTATTGATATTGTATTGACTGCTATCGGGTGATTGTTACCAGCCAATTGCATTGTATTGAAATCTGTTTATCGTTATGTAATGTAGGAGCCACTTGGGTGTTTATTTAAAGCTGGTAATTGGTGTAAAGTCATTTAGTTTCTAGGTTGACATCTATCGACCTTTGCGAGATCGATTATATCGCTTATTCCTTAGATGTGGGAAATATTTATCTGATGTACCGTTGGTTGTATACGGGTGACCGTGTTTGGTAATAATTTATATTGCCCATGTATTAGTTAATTAAAAACAAATTTCTTTAGTTTCACCGTCGCGCAGGGGGGGGTACAAGGGTAACCCAGGATTCTATTGTCTCCGCTCTTTGGTTATTTTATTATTTGTACGGGTTCGCTTCGGCTAGGTTAGTTCATTAGGTTTTTGTGTAGGTACGAGGTTTTGAATTCTAGCGCCCTTTTTATTGACAGGAAGCTTTCTATTTTGTTGGTAGGATTGCAGCTCTTCCGGGAGGTCGTGCGCGATTGTTACGGCCTTGCTTACTTACTTACTGACTTGTCTCCGTCGTGAAAGCGTGTGTCCAGCCAATTTTTTTTTTTTCACGTGAGTGGATTTTGGACACCGTTTTCTTATTAAAGCTTTTAAATTGCTTTAGTTTAGTGTTGGATTGAAAGCTTTTTTACGGCATAGCCGGATTTTAAAGCGACGGAGTGCAAGTCAGGAAACGTAAAAACGTGTAAGACCCCATCGTCATCGGGTAAGTTTAATCATTTTATGTTTGAAATCAATTGCAGTCACTTTAATTTTGCTCTTATTTGTAAATAAAATATATTATCATCTTACGTTAATATTTAAAACCTTAAATTTTTGGTCAAAACCCATGTATTTTTTTTTTATGCTTTCTGTTATCGATATCTATTTATGTCGCTAGAATTTTTCGATACCTTAGTGCCCATTGTACTTACAAAATGCACGTTTTTCAAGCCTATCTTTTTTTATTCTATTGTCATTGTTATTTTATTGTCAAAAAAAAAGGAACTCATCCGAACCGAACCGCGTGGCCTTAAGCCTGCATGTTGTAAGTTAATGCCTAGTTTTTATTTCTTTGTGTCGCTATTAATTTAATCTAATTTCAATAATTTATAATGTGCCTAATTAGCCGAATGTAATTATGTAATTTTTCTGGTTAATTGCTAAGTTTTACATGTGTTTACTGCAATTGGTGGATATGGTTTAATTAATTTTTATTTGATTGATAATTATGTATTATTTGCTTTAATTGATTTAAATGGCCGACATTGTGCAGCTGTTTTTTTTTTTGGTATTGCTGAATTGAAGTAAATAACTGTAGTTGTCGGGTTTTTCGGGATTACGTCGTGTTAATATTTTTCTGGGGAATTTATTCAGGGTTGTAAAATTGTAAAATTATTGTCGAATAGGTTTGATAATTAAATAACATTATTTTCTGGGATTTTTGTAATTATGTGGGAATAATATTTTTATGGGTCGCTTATTCAGGGTTTAAAAGGGGATTTTATTTGGAGTCATTAGCACCCCATATCGGCGTGTGGGCGGCGCATGCGCAGTTACTATATTGCGATTCAGCATATATATCTCTAAGTTCAAGTAGGAAATTACTTTGCAATTATTTTTTTTTATTAATCTGAAAGTTGGGATTTCAATTTTGATCATGCGCGTGGCGCATGCGCACTAACTACTTTTCTACAAACCAGTGGTTTTAATTTAGTGAGTTTCCTGCTTGGCTTAGATGAAGTTCTTTTAATTTTATTCGCCATCCTGAGCATGCGCAGTGCCCTCACGTCGATATTTTTGTTAATTCATGTCTGCAGAGGGGTTATTGGACACCCAGTGAGGTGCGCAGACAATTTTAGACGCATGCGCGTGGCGCATGCGCAGTAATAATTTTTCTAAATTTTGGGTTTTCGGTATTATTAGGGTGGTTGCACAGTGTTGGTCCATTTATCTAATCATTTGGGCCTTCAGCCATTTATTAAATGTAAATTTTTCGCAAATATTGCCGTTGTGCTGATGCGCCTGTTTTACTTCCTAGGGTCCTTATACCGGGGTGCTTCCACCCAGCTCCTATTACGTGAGCTTCTTTTATCTGGGGTCCACCTGGCAGTTGCTATGCTGGGGTACATCAAGGCCATCAGTTTGACCTAGAGGCGCTACCAGCCTTTTATACTAGGGTGTACCTAGAGTTGCCCACCAGGCATAGTACCAAGCAGCCACGGCAGTATCGGTGATACCATCCCGATAAAGTAATACAGGTTTTAATTTTGAGGTGTCAACCGTATCATTTACTTTATCTATCGTTATTAGTAGAAGGTAATAGTTGTGATCATAACCATAGGGCGGATATACAAGTGTATGGTTCTGTAATTTCCCAATTTAATTCAAGTGAATTCATTTTTTTTGAGGGTCGAGCCCAATTATTAATTTTTTTTTTTTTTAATAAATGTACTAAGTGTGTTTTTAAAAATTTTTAGTTTTATTTGAGACGTCCCACAACACCCCTTCGTAATTTGCTTTTCTTCTTTTTAATTTTTTTTATTATTCATTATTAAGTTCAGTGGAGAGTGAGCACCCACCGAGATCGCGGAGGCTTCCGTTTTGGCCTGGCTACAAAACGGTGGCGCCCCTTATTACCCCCCCTACTCTTCGGCATTTGAGCTAGGGCATTTGCTCGCTCTCTCAAGGCCTCTCACCCTCGGCTGAACTTTGTTGCTGTTAATTCCTTTTTTTTTTTTTAATTAAAAATTAAATTCTTTTTTTTTAATCTTTGGGCAAATAAAAGCGTAGCAAATTTTGGCGCCCAACGTGGGGCCATGTTTTGGTAAATCTTTTTTAAAAAAGTGTTGTTGGGCGTTCTCAAGTAGAGCAATTTACTTAAGTATATATTTTGATTATTAATTTCATTGTATTGCGCCTACCCTTAAGGACTGTAATAACTTTATTGAATTTTGAATTGATTTTGCATACCTTGTTACATATTTATATTGGTTGACCTTAAATTTATAGTATTATACCTTGCCCTGATTTTACCTGCAATTGCTTTGAATCAATCGTGGCCTTCGGTGGTTATACTTTTTTTATTTTCGTGCTCGCAGAGCGTATTGATTTGGTACTGATTTCTTTTTTTTTATTTTTGACCTACTTTGTTTTGCGATATTGGTGACCTTTTAGTATTACCTAATTGATTGGCTTACTACGTTAATTACTTGACTTTCATTAAAATTGTCTATTTAAAATACTACCACTGCTACTCACTTGATATTTTGAATTTGAATTTGTTATTGCTTACGTAAGTGAAGTGAAATCTAGTGATTTTATTTGCATAGTGTTACTGTAAGTGAGTGAGTTTGTGTGGCTTTACAGTCAATAGTGTTATTATTACTTTATTCTGTCATTGTCTGACTTGAAGAGGAAAAAAAAAATGGATTACAATATGAGGATCAACTACCTGAAGAAGGACATGCTAATACATGAACTGACTGTCCGTGGAATTCCCGCTGACGATTCCAAAACCGTCGATTCGCTGAGAGCGACACTGCGTCCGTTACTCCAACTGGAGAAGAGGAACAAATCTTTGAGTCATCCACCCTATTCTCTCGACTTCGACGACGAGAAAGTTCTCGTGCATGATGCGCTGCAGAGAATTAAATCTGCACTGAAATCAGTGACTGGAGAAAATGCTAGGGCCAGATTTGAGCGCTATCAATCTCGTCTAGTACACCTACTCAATCGCGTAGATCGCGCACCACCTAGTAGCTTGACTGCTGAGAATGTGGATACGAGAGCGAAGCTTATGGTCGATATTTTGGCCACTCTGGACCATTTAGAAACCGTGTCAAAGCAAGATCCCAACCTTAGTGCTATGTTAGCTGCTGCTCAAACTGAAGATTCGGATTCCGATGATTCGTCCGGCGTTCAAGGTGCCTCGCTACCTGTTTCTACCCCAAATAGACAACCTTCATACTTCAAGGGTCCTAAAATGGATAAATGGGGAATTAAATTCACTGGAGACACCAAGAGTATGTCAGTTCACGGCTTTTTAGAGCGAGTTTCAGAACTTAGAGTAGCCCGTCACGTGACTGAACGAGAAGTATTTGAGTCCGCCATAGACCTGTTTGAGGGAAAGGCTCTTAATTGGTTTAGATCGAACCGATCCAGATTTACTGACTGGAGAGAACTATCAGACCTACTTCGACGACATTTTGAACCGCCAGATTACAGAGCTCGACTCTTTAGGGAGATCTTAGATAGAACGCAGGATCCGTCCGAAAGCATTGTGGATTACTTATCAAGTATGCATGCTTTATGTAGACGTTACGGTGGAATGTCCGATGATGTGAAGCTGGACATTATTTCCCGAAACTTAGCTCCCTTTTACACAACTCAACTTCCACTAGTCAATACATTGGAAGAATTGGAGGAGTGCTGCTTATCTTTGGAAGCCAAGAAATACCGTGCAGAGCACTACGTGCCACCTTCTAGAAGAAGGCAAGGATTTGTCGAGCCTGATTTCGCCTTCGTGTCAGATATGCAAGAAGCCCTTTCTAGCAATCATTCGGACGAATACGTACAGGAAATTCGTCACTTTAACCCAACTACAAACGATAGACGTCCCAGGGAAATGCCTATGAACGATAGACGCCCTAGAGAAATACCTATAAATGACAGACGTCCTAGAGAAATGCCTACGAACGATCGACGTCCCAGAGAAGTGGTCTGCTTTAATTGTCAAAAGGCCGGGCATTATAACCGAGATTGCACTAGTCCTCGGAAAATGCACTGCTATCGTTGCGGAACACCTGACGTTACTACCAGAAATTGCCCCAAATGCACGAATTCGGGAAACGCTTCCCGGGGGAATCAATAGGTCGTGAGATGTCTCCCAAAATCGATACCACTTCGACCAACAACGATACTGGCTTTCCTGCAAAATTTCTCTTAGACTACATTATTAGTCACGCTCATGGTGATCAACGTCCATATTTAGAAGTTACTATCTTAGGCACTCCAATTCGAGGATTATTAGATTCTGGCGCTACAAGAACCATCGTCGGTCTTCCTGGATACGAACTATTACAACGGTTAGGATTAAAACTTTTGGCGAAAGAAACAAAATGCACAGTCGCCAATGGACAGAGCTGTTCCAGCATCGGTTGTATGCAGGTTCCATTCTGTTTAATGGGCAAAACCAGAATCATTGATGTGCTCGTCTTACCAGAACTTACTCATACCCTTATCCTAGGAATAGATTTTTGGAAAAATATGGAAATAGTCCCCGATCTGAGACAAGATATTTGGCATTTTGCAGATAGCACCGATCCGATGTTCATTAATAGCATTCAAGACGAAAGCACGCTCACAAGAGATCAGCGAATACAACTTGACAATTTAATAAAAATAAAGCTTTCAACTATGAGTTCTGGATTGGGATGTTGTAACGTAGCAGAACATACTATTGAAGTTAAACCAGGTACAAAACCCGTCAAACAACGATACTACCCCGTGTCTCCTTTTAAACAAAAGATCATAGATGAGGAGTTAAAGACAATGTTAAAAGACGGTGTGATAGAACCTTCCAAAAGTGCTTGGTCTAGCCCAATATGTCTAGTTCGTAAAAAGGATGATTCCTATCGCTTCTGCGTCGATTATAGGCTGCTGAACGAGGTAACCAACAAGGATGCGTACCCCATTCCATATATCTCTTCAATCCTGGACCGCTTAAGAGATGCTAAATACCTCAGCTCTATCGATATTAAGTCTGCTTTTTGGACCGTCCCTTTGTCAGAGTCTTCGCGTGAATACACCGCTTTTACTGTTCCTGGAAGAGGATTGTTTCAGTTTCGCCGAATGCCGTTCGGATTGACCAATTCTCCGGCCACGTGGCAGCGAATTGTCGATACCGTGCTTGGAGCTGACCTTCAGCCTTCAGTAATGGTTTACCTAGACGACATTATCCTCATCTCTCAGGACTTTGATGAACATTTGCGACTTCTAGACTTAGTGTTCGACCGCCTTCTCGAAGCAGGATTAGTTGTTTCATTGGAAAAGTGTCAATTTTGCCGACCAGAATTAAAATATCTAGGCTATGTAGTGGACCGTCAAGGACTTCGGCCAGATCCATCGAAGGTAGAGGCTATTGTAAATATACCACCGCCGAAAAATGTGACAGAGATTCGTCGATTTATAGGAACAGCGTCTTGGTACCGACGATTTGTACCGAATTTCTCCTCCAAAATATCTCCGCTAACCAACCTGACCAAGAAAAACGTTAAGTGGTCATGGACATTCGATTGCGACGCTGCTTTTAGAACCATCAAAGAAGCCCTGATTACAGCACCCATTCTTACTTGCCCCGATTTCAGTCGTCCATTCGTTCTTCAAACTGATGCGAGTGGCTTTGGCCTTGGAGCCGTTTTGTCTCAAACCTTTGATGAAGGTGAGAAAGTAATATGTTTCCTATCGCGCTCACTATCTAGGCAGGAAATGAAATTGACTGTGACTGAGAAAGAATGTTTGGCAGTGATTTGGAGCGTTGAGAAATTGCGTCATTACCTGGAAGGAGTTCACTTCACCGTGATAACTGATCATCACTCGTTGCTGTGGTTACATCGATTAAAAGACCCACAAGGGAGACTAGCACGATGGGCACTTCGTCTTCAACCGTACGACTTTACATTAATTCATCGACCTGGAAAAGACCACGTAGTTCCCGATTTTCTCTCGAGATCAGTTCCTGTTTCTGTTGACACTATAGATGCCGAAGTCAAAGAAGACGCATTCTCATCCACCACCGACAAATGGTATAAAAACATGTTCTCCAGACTCGAAGAGCATCCTCACAAATTTCCCACGTGGCGTGTAGAGAATAAAATGCTGTACAAATATGTGAAATCCAGTCCTTCTGAATTAGCAATTCCATCCAGCTGCTGGAAACTCGTCGTTCCTAAAGATAAGAGGCGCGAAGTACTTTTCCGTTGCCATGATATACCAGCTTCAGGTCATGTAGGCATATTTAAAACTTATTGGAAAGTATGTCAACGTTACTATTGGCCTAAAATGAGGAGTGACGTAACCAGATACGTGAAAGCATGTAGGATTTGTGCCCAGAACAAAGTGGAACAAAGAGCACCGGCAGGTCTAATGGGAAATCGACCAAACATTAATCAACCTTGGCAATGTATCAGCTTGGATTTCATCGGCCCGTTTCCTCGCTCAAGATCAGGAAATCAGTATGTTCTTGTGGTTAATGATTATTTCACCAAGTTCACCGTCATGTTCCCATCGCGTTCTGCGACAGCCAAATCGCTTACTAAGCAAGTCGAAGAAGGTATTTTCCTGATGTTTGGATCTCCGCAATTTTTAATGTGCGATCAAGGAGCTCAAATGAAATCTAAAGAGTTCCAAGGACTTTGTCAGCGTTATAAAAGCAAAATTTTCTATACAGCTTCTTACCATCCTCAGGCTGATCCTACTGAACGTGCAAACCGAGTGGCAAAAACTATGATTCGTTCATACATTCAGAACAATAATCACCGTACATGGGACGAAAATTTAGCCGCTATTGGTTGTGCTATGAGAACTTCACGACACGAAACAACTGGATTTAGTCCTTACTATCTAAATTTTGGAAGAGAGCATAAACTTTATGGACAAGACTTCGTCGAAGATATTCACAAGATCGATTTGGATCCTCAAGATTATGTCAAAAAGAGACAAGCCGCATTTTTAAAACTCTATGTGGAAGTTCAGGAAAAGATCAAGGCTTCTCGCCTTATCAGCCAACGACGTTACAATTTACGTAGGCGACCAGTCGAATATACACCTGGACAGAGAGTTTGGCGTAAAAATAAAAGTCTCTCGGATGCCACGAAATACTACAGTGCCAAATTAGCACCAACATATTTAGGACCTTTTATTATTAAAAGGAAGACTGGTACTTGCACATATGAGCTTCAAGATCAGACCGGTCAAAATAAAGGTGTTTGGCATGTACAGGACCTCAAGTTGTACAATCCGTCGATTGCAAGTGAGAGTTCGGACAATGAATAAATTGAGTTATTTATCTTTACTTATCTTTTCTTTTACTTCATTACTTTAAACTTTATTACTTTCTTTTGTCTGTGAGTAACGAATGAAGGTTCGCTTCTTTCTTTTTTTTTGTTCCAAATATTTTTACATCACCTCCAGCGGACGTGGAGTTCTAATGAAGTTCGGTTTCTGTCTCGGCGTGAAACTTGACAGGCCGAATGTAGTTGGTTAGAAATACTCCGCACGGCGTACCCGTGATAGTAGAAATCATATCAAGAGTACGGAGACAGACCAATCGCCTTCAGCCGGTTTGTGTCGTTGGTAGTAAATCAGGCCCTCAGCGGTTTGCTACAATGGGTATCTGAGGAGTTAACCTTCAGTTGGCTTCTCGCTTCACTTGTAAATGTTGTGGCAAACCTGATATATGAATCTTCGCCTTCAGTACCTTCGGTGTATTATTAGCTTTTTCGTAGATTTTTTTTTTTGGTACAATAGTTTCTTGCTTATCGATTATGTCTTTAGGTTGCCACTCCAGCAGTTAACATTTTATAGTATTAGTTTTATGACGTTCATTTAGTAGAACCTTTATTCTTGCTTATGCTTGTAACCCCAATGTTTTTATTTACTTTATTACTGAAGGTCACTCAATTCAGTCTGTGGTTGTGTACGCTGTTGTCTTGGCGTGAAACAAGACAGGAGTGGGTACGACTTTATTTTCTCTAGGAGTTGACTTTCTTCACTTTTTTTTTGGTTTTACTTTTCGTTATTTTCCTCCTTTTCATTCTATCTTTACTTTGGGGAACGATTTCAGTACCTACCGATTTTGACTTGATTCCTTGGAAATTTGGCTTTGCCGGATTTTCTTTAGTGATTACCCTGATTTGGACTTAGTATTTTACTTTTACCTTGATTTGTCGCCTTAGTTATTTGGTTAGTTTGGATGGATTGGCTAACGCCGGTTGATCTTTGCTGTCGCTCGTCTTGAAGACGTTATTTATTCATGATGACTTTTTTTTTTTTGCTTCGTCCTTCCTTTCAGTTTTAGTGGTAGGTTTTCGTTGTAATTTTTTTTGTAAACCGTGTTGAGTACGGGATATTTGCAACGAGAACGTAATTTCTCTCTCTGTTTTTTTGCTTGATTTGCGTTGTTGTTATATTTGCTTGATTTACTTTGTTGGACTTTGAGTTATTTTTGATTGACTTACGTTGCTTTATAGATAGAGTGAGATAACCCATTTGGGGATTTAAGCCGCTGTTGGAACTGAATTGCAAGAAACGGAGTAATTTCGTTATTGATGTCGCTCGGATGCGATTTATTGATTATTAATTGATTTTGACTTCGTCATTTAGACGCTTTATACTTACCGATTTTGTCTTGGTTCGGGTATAGACCGACTTTATATTTATCGATTTTGTCCTATTTATATACAGCCTTCTTTTTTTTTGCTATAGAAAAGGCCGAGGGGCGTTTGGTGATCCTAGATGGCGCTTTGCCGTCTTTTGTGGAATGTTCGTTCTGCTGAAGGCAGATTTGCGGGCAGAGTTGTATTGTGGGGGGTGGCTGTCTGACCCCTGATTCAGTCTGTACATTGCTGCAGCACAGGGGAGGGCGAAACTACTGCGTATGACCTCGTCCGCAGGTCTCGTGTAATACGCCAGGCCAGGAGCAGAGCCGCCTTTCGGAACACCCTAATTAAATTTTCCGTTGAAGGCTGTGGTACATTTAGTTGTCATCGACACGTTTGTATCTTTTAGTTTAGTGTGTACTAAAACATACTCCCTTTGATTGGTGGAACATCTGGGTTACAACTGTTAATTTTTTTTTTTTGTTGATATTGATTATCTTTAGTTTTCCACCTTTCAAGTACTGCTGTGAATTTGCTTTCCTTGGGTCTTTCTTGTGGGTGCGAGGTTGTGCCGCGAGTTTGTTTGCATGAGGTTAGTACACGAGGTTCGCCAAGTCACATTTGGTTGCAACGCAATGCTAACTTAAGTCCGATATCCATCAAGTTCGCTTTTGTGACCTCTATACCATACAAACAACTCGGGGTTGCATCCTTTCCTCTCTCGGAGTCTCCGTGGGTCGACAGCTGCGCAACAGTGCTTGAAATGATTTTAGGTTTCTATTATTTTTATTTTATTGCTTTTAGTGATTGACTGCTATATTTTAATGGCTACGTCGGTAGCGTCAAATTTTTTTTTTTTGGTCTAGGAGTTGATTGATAACTCGTGTGATTATTTTGTACATATAACTGAAATATGATTCCGTATTTAGAGTTAGCTTACCTATCTGAATATTTCTGTTAACTTCATTGGATTATACATAACTGGGTACCTTGTGTTCTCTTGTGCTGGCGCGAGTATAAATTTTTCTTTTGTTTGGTTATTACTTAGTTGAATTATCGTCGTAAAACTTCTTAGTGGAAGTTTTTCTCCTGCCGAAGAAGAGGGGAGTTGTAACGGTTTAATTTTAGTACTAGGGGTTAAAGCCTATTTTTGCTAAGGTGTGAGAAATAATCATTAAGGTAGTACAATGTGCTCTATGAAAAACCATTAGTATGTGATGAATTGAAACAAACCAAAATTTTATTTAAAGTTTATTATTATGTCGCCTTCACCTTTTTGTCAAGAACCTTTCAACATATTTGTTTTGCTGTTTATTAAATGTACATAGATATTTATAAAACATTTTACTAGTAAAAATAAGGCTATACATATATATATATTACTCGTATCATTGTACTGCTACATAACTCTCTCTCTCGGTGTTTAGAGGTTGCTTTCCTTTCTTATGACATTTGTTGATTACCTGGTTCCTCCTTTATTTTTCTGGCAATGCCGTTACCTCGAGTGGCTGATCCAGCTTGTGTTGTACCTAAAATAAAGATAACTATTTGAATTCTATGACTGCAGACTAAGATCTTAGGTAATTTTGCCTTCGATGGTACGTAAGGTTATATAGGTATGTAAGAGTTGTTAAAACGGTCTCTGGCTGCGAATGCCTGGTTAATAAAGCAGATCCTTACCTTATCTTCCATCTTGATTCCATATCTCCCTTGGCTTAGGGGTTGAAAGTCGATTTTTCTCCCTTGTTAAATGGCAGACCATGTCCTAAGTTAGTAGCCTAAAAACAGTCAGCTACAGACGGTGTAAATAGAGTAAGTTATAGGACTTACCGCTATGGTTGTGTCAAATACATTTTCGTGGGAAATACAGTGGATTTTCCGTATTATATTTCCCTTTGTTTGGTTCTAGAATGGTGTGACAATCTGATCGTTAGGTACATTTCACTTTGTAGGTTATAAATAAACCCTGTTCCTTTAATTTATATGAATAGAAGTGGGCGTCAATATCGATTTTAATCCCTTCGATCGACCTAACTTATTGATATTGTATTGACTGCTATCGGGTGATTGTTACCAGCCAATTGCATTGTATTGAAATCTGTTTATCGTTATGTAATGTAGGAGCCACTTGGGTGTTTATTTAAAGCTGGTAATTGGTGTAAAGTCATTTAGTTTCTAGGTTGACATCTATCGACCTTTGCGAGATCGATTATATCGCTTATTCCTTAGATGTGGGAAATATTTATCTGATGTACCGTTGGTTGTATACGGGTGACCGTGTTTGGTAATAATTTATATTGCCCATGTATTAGTTAATTAAAAACAAATTTCTTTAGTTTCACCGTCGCGCAGGGGGGGGTACAAGGGTAACCCAGGATTCTATTGTCTCCGCTCTTTGGTTATTTTATTATTTGTACGGGTTCGCTTCGGCTAGGTTAGTTCATTAGGTTTTTGTGTAGGTACGAGGTTTTGAATTCTAGCGCCCTTTTTATTGACAGGAAGCTTTCTATTTTGTTGGTAGGATTGCAGCTCTTCCGGGAGGTCGTGCGCGATTGTTACGGCCTTGCTTACTTACTTACTGACTTGTCTCCGTCGTGAAAGCGTGTGTCCAGCCAATTTTTTTTTTTTCACGTGAGTGGATTTTGGACACCGTTTTCTTATTAAAGCTTTTAAATTGCTTTAGTTTAGTGTTGGATTGAAAGCTTTTTTACGGCATAGCCGGATTTTAAAGCGACGGAGTGCAAGTCAGGAAACGTAAAAACGTGTAAGACCCCATCGTCATCGGGTAAGTTTAATCATTTTATGTTTGAAATCAATTGCAGTCACTTTAATTTTGCTCTTATTTGTAAATAAAATATATTATCATCTTACGTTAATATTTAAAACCTTAAATTTTTGGTCAAAACCCATGTATTTTTTTTTTATGCTTTCTGTTATCGATATCTATTTATGTCGCTAGAATTTTTCGATACCTTAGTGCCCATTGTACTTACAAAATGCACGTTTTTCAAGCCTATCTTTTTTTATTCTATTGTCATTGTTATTTTATTGTCAAAAAAAAAGGAACTCATCCGAACCGAACCGCGTGGCC
This sequence comes from Polydrusus tereticollis, assembly GCA_963920685.1. NCBI lineage: Eukaryota > Metazoa > Arthropoda > Insecta > Coleoptera > Curculionidae > Polydrusus > Polydrusus tereticollis. The sequence goes on from OY987328.1 coordinate 26,176,575, forward strand.
TTAAGCCTGCATGTTGTAAGTTAATGCCTAGTTTTTATTTCTTTGTGTCGCTATTAATTTAATCTAATTTCAATAATTTATAATGTGCCTAATTAGCCGAATGTAATTATGTAATTTTTCTGGTTAATTGCTAAGTTTTACATGTGTTTACTGCAATTGGTGGATATGGTTTAATTAATTTTTATTTGATTGATAATTATGTATTATTTGCTTTAATTGATTTAAATGGCCGACATTGTGCAGCTGTTTTTTTTTTTGGTATTGCTGAATTGAAGTAAATAACTGTAGTTGTCGGGTTTTTCGGGATTACGTCGTGTTAATATTTTTCTGGGGAATTTATTCAGGGTTGTAAAATTGTAAAATTATTGTCGAATAGGTTTGATAATTAAATAACATTATTTTCTGGGATTTTTGTAATTATGTGGGAATAATATTTTTATGGGTCGCTTATTCAGGGTTTAAAAGGGGATTTTATTTGGAGTCATTAGCACCCCATATCGGCGTGTGGGCGGCGCATGCGCAGTTACTATATTGCGATTCAGCATATATATCTCTAAGTTCAAGTAGGAAATTACTTTGCAATTATTTTTTTTTATTAATCTGAAAGTTGGGATTTCAATTTTGATCATGCGCGTGGCGCATGCGCACTAACTACTTTTCTACAAACCAGTGGTTTTAATTTAGTGAGTTTCCTGCTTGGCTTAGATGAAGTTCTTTTAATTTTATTCGCCATCCTGAGCATGCGCAGTGCCCTCACGTCGATATTTTTGTTAATTCATGTCTGCAGAGGGGTTATTGGACACCCAGTGAGGTGCGCAGACAATTTTAGACGCATGCGCGTGGCGCATGCGCAGTAATAATTTTTCTAAATTTTGGGTTTTCGGTATTATTAGGGTGGTTGCACAGTGTTGGTCCATTTATCTAATCATTTGGGCCTTCAGCCATTTATTAAATGTAAATTTTTCGCAAATATTGCCGTTGTGCTGATGCGCCTGTTTTACTTCCTAGGGTCCTTATACCGGGGTGCTTCCACCCAGCTCCTATTACGTGAGCTTCTTTTATCTGGGGTCCACCTGGCAGTTGCTATGCTGGGGTACATCAAGGCCATCAGTTTGACCTAGAGGCGCTACCAGCCTTTTATACTAGGGTGTACCTAGAGTTGCCCACCAGGCATAGTACCAAGCAGCCACGGCAGTATCGGTGATACCATCCCGATAAAGTAATACAGGTTTTAATTTTGAGGTGTCAACCGTATCATTTACTTTATCTATCGTTATTAGTAGAAGGTAATAGTTGTGATCATAACCATAGGGCGGATATACAAGTGTATGGTTCTGTAATTTCCCAATTTAATTCAAGTGAATTCATTTTTTTTGAGGGTCGAGCCCAATTATTAATTTTTTTTTTTTTTAATAAATGTACTAAGTGTGTTTTTAAAAATTTTTAGTTTTATTTGAGACGTCCCACAACACCCCTTCGTAATTTGCTTTTCTTCTTTTTAATTTTTTTTATTATTCATTATTAAGTTCAGTGGAGAGTGAGCACCCACCGAGATCGCGGAGGCTTCCGTTTTGGCCTGGCTACAAAACGGTGGCGCCCCTTATTACCCCCCCTACTCTTCGGCATTTGAGCTAGGGCATTTGCTCGCTCTCTCAAGGCCTCTCACCCTCGGCTGAACTTTGTTGCTGTTAATTCCTTTTTTTTTTTTTAATTAAAAATTAAATTCTTTTTTTTTAATCTTTGGGCAAATAAAAGCGTAGCAATGTGACTTTTCTGAAAATTATACTTTTGTAGTCCAAACTGCTGCACAAAGATTCCACTGGAATAATGATCAGGCTACAGTGCACCCATTTGCAATTTATTACAGAGATAAGAACTGCAATATACAAGTGAAAGTCTTGTGATAATTTCAGAATGTTTGCACCACGACACTATAGCCGTTCATGTTTTCCAAAAACATTTGGTGTCTTTTATCAAAGAAAAATTAAAAAAACTTTATAAAATCATATATTTTTCTGATGGGTCGGATGTACAATACAAAAACAAGAAAAATTTTGTTAATCTCACTCATCATAAGAAAGCTTTTGGTTTATCTGATGAGTGGCACTTTTTTCCCACATCACATGGCAAGGGTGCGTGCGATGGATTGGGTGGTACTTTGAAAAGATTAGCTGCAAGAGCTAGTCTTCAAAGAACATCCAATCCAATTCAAACGCCGAAACAGTTATATGAATGGGCAAGTGAATCTCTTCCGAATATCTCATCAAAATATGTAACCTATGAAGAATATCATGAAGGAGAACGACAACTAGAGTCGAGATTCAAAAAAGCAATAGATGTAAAAGGAACGTTGAAATTTCATTGCTTAACTCCTGTTGGATTAAAAAAATTGCGAGCCAAGCACTTTTCTTTGCAAAAAGAAAACGACTCTTTCGAAATCAAAGTCATGCAACAAAATGTATACTTCGCGATCCATCGACCTGAACGAAATTTCTTGTACTTGAATAGAATTTAATAAACTGAATACTTGCGATTTTCTTACCTAGTTTTATTTTTGTGTTTATTTATACTCGATACTATTCGTTAAATATTTTGGTGTTGCACGATATTTCATGGCTTAGTTTGGTAGTTTTTTAGGAAGTTGAAATTCTAATATTTATTTCCATCGGCGTAAAAATGATGCTGCCGTCTGAGATCACTGACGCTTGCAAAGAACGCTGCGTGACTTGCGCTCGGAAAAATTTCATATTTTCCGATCTAAAACAGATACCACTTTTTCGTTTAATGAGTTTTGTAGATAACAGAATAACGAACAAAATGATAACAGTATAAATAAATTTGACTTGGGGGAAGGGATTCAAAAACTAATTGGAAGAAAAATTAGTTATTATTGTTTATTATTAAAAATGATAACAATAAGCAATTTTCAAAAACATCATCAGTAAGCTAACACAATTATCTGTAGTAATATATTAAGGGATAGGGAAATTATCGAAAATCATTCCGAAGATTTTTTGCCGTGGAAATCGCTCGAGGGCTTGCCCGAGAGCGATTTCCTAATGGCAGAAAATCTGAGAATGATTTTCTGATTATTTCCCTATCCCGAAATGTATTTTGAAGATTATTTACCAAATAAAAAACTAACGATTTCTGACGGGTGAGATTTTCACTTTTGACAAGGGTGATTTTCACCGGAGAGCGGGAGATTATCGCTGAATAATCAGGTGAAAATCAACCCGCTTTTATAATGGATGAGGTAAATAATCTATAAAATAGAAAAAAACTCACATGAATTGGACCAGTATAAGTGGAGATATCGAATTTTAAGTATAAGAAGTTCAAAAAAAATCCAAAAATTTGTCAAAAAATCAAACGTGGATATTTTTTGAAAAAAAAATTTTTCGGCCTAATCCTGAAATACGTGTAAATTAATTTTACTTATAGCGTCTGTAAACAACATTTCAGCTGAATCAAAAGTAAACAACATTTCAGCTGAATCAAAAATGTCAAGTTCAAAAAGGTGTGCGGTTTGTAAAAGAATGACCCTTATGTTTCATTTAAAAGATGCATGCATTTAATCCGTTTAATAATATAATCTTTATTTCAACAAACACAAAATGAAATGACGTAAAAAAAAACAAAAACAGATTTACCAATCTGGATCAAAATTTCCTAAACTATAGGGTTCTAAGTCTATACGCAACCTTCTAATTTTACTTTTAAACTTTTTCTCTGAATTGATACATTTTAAGTTGTGTGGGAGCGTGTTAAACAATTTTATACACATATAGCTGGAATATTTTCAGTGTAAGTCTATGCGCTACGTAACTAACATCCTGAGATCTAGTATTATATTTATGTTTTGGGGTTTTTTTCTAAAAAAGAAGATTAGACACTCATACATATAAACAGCATATATAGTTGATGCAAAATAATTTCCAATGCACGTCATACCCTTCGGGTAACGTCAGTTCTCGGCAGTGTTGCCAGCTTGTAACCAAAATAACCGAGTGAGGGAATTATAGTGGTTTTGGTTTTTTATTAAAACAAGATAAATTTATAAAAATAAACACAAATTTATTATTTTATTTGTAAAATCTTCCAGGATGACAATATATAATTAAATTATATTAGAATAGTCATGTAATTTTATTGTTACTTTTTATATATGCCTTGGCTATTTGAATAATAAAAATATGGATCTTCAATCATCCTCCAAATCACTTGAATCACTCGTTTCATTTTCTTCAATATTTATTATATATTACCAACCTATTAACGATTGTAAAAGTTCGGCTTTGAAGATTGTATAATCAAATTTAATTTTATTAGTAGTTATTTTGAATTTTGAATTTGAATTGCAGCTTTATTCCATGATATGCTAGGTATTTTTGTTAACAGCGTGTTATATATGGGGCGTTGTTTATTACAATCACAGATGGAAGATGTTGTAAAAAATTTTGCTGATTCATTTCTCCATGGTAGTCACTCAGCTTAGTTGTATAAGAAAAAATTGCCTCTGCACCCTCAACAAAACCATTTTCACTACCAGCATGAAGTATTATGTACCTAGAAAAATATGTTTTACCTAGGTAAATTTCCCTTAGGTTATATATTTGTGTACTACATAATACCTTTACCATCAAGTTTAGTAGATCTAACACTTCTTTTATTTTCATCTTGCCAAGATCCACCAATGCGGTGCCATTCTGAAAAATCCATGTTTCATCCAAGAAAACGAATTGGTACAGGGATGCTTCTTTCTCTTTAATATATTCTTTCAAAAATACCAATCGTTTGAAAACTACATGGGAAAGTTCCATAAGCCCTCGCCTCGGTTCATCTTTTTTCCATCCGATCCATATTTCCTTTAAGAGGTTTCTTAAAAAGTCAAGACAACCATCAAACAGTTGTCTGCCTTTTAATTTCTTACTTAAAGTTGTCGAAGTTACATGATGTTCTAAAAAAAGTTACAGCTTAAGCATAACCAATGTAAAATATTAGTTTTTGAATAATACAACTTACTTATTTTCTACATTCCATGAATAAGGTCACATATAGAACTTATATTCAATCTTGACACATTTACAACTCTCTTTGAATAAGAACGTTTTTTCTTAGGTGACTCCAATAAGTTATTTTGTTTAACTGTTCTTGAAACTGCGCTTACAGTGGAGATATTCAAGTTTAGGGCAGCTGCTACACGCTAAAAATTAGTAAAGTAGATACAAAATATATAGACCTTAACATACTCTTTAAATTTTCTACTCTAACTGCTGTCAAGGGTAACAATGGGCCATTGTTGTTAAGCTCTTCCTGAAAATAGCTTATTAGAGAAGCTATTAGCTCTTTGCACCGGCTATTTAAATGCTTCGGCATTTTTTACAAATAGTAAACAACGTAATCGACAGAAATATGTATGTGCACTTTTGTTTTTCTTAAGATAACATCAGTTGTTTAATGTTATTTATGAAAAGATCTGAAGTTTTTGTTAAAAAATAGACGCAAACAGGAAACCACAGCATAGTTAAGGTTAGTTTTGCACGAAATATCAAAATAGGCCAACGAACGAGCCTCTATCGCCAATTACCTGGGCCCCTGGATTTAATTTATTTAAAAAATGTCGATTCCTCAACTATCATTTTGTCAGTACTTCTACCACAAAAACCAGAAGAAATATAAGAAATTAAACCATAAGGTATAGATGCTATTATGTATTTCCACCATGAAAGGAACTGTGTAGTATCAGTTCACTTGGTTTTTGCATTAAGATTTCAAAACAGGGAATAGGAATTTTTTTTGAACCTCAGATAATGATTTAAAGTGAACAATTGGATACAGGTAACCTGCTAGTAAAGATACTGTTTTTTGAATAGTATTACATACTTTGGCAACTTTTACACTAAAATCGTCAGCTAATATTCTGTAGGATAATTTTAGTTTGATTTTTTTGGGATTAAAAAAATATCCGTTCTATTCAATTTACATTTTTCGGCTAGCATATTGCGAAGAAAAATGTTCCCGTTTGTATTTCTTCTGGAATGCTTATATGTTATCTACTATCGGTATCTTAATCTCACGAGCACGAGTTCTGATAAAATAAATGTTGTAGAACCGTTACTACTACAAACTGAATCAGCACTATTTCCCTCAAAACCTTTTCCTTAAAAGGATATTTTCTCTTTTTTCTCAATTTTGACAGCAGCAAATCTTCACTTGTACACTGGAATCCCTTACTGCGAATTTCAGCCTTAAGCTGCAACACTTGAATACCCATATTACAAAACAAATAACAGACCCATATCTTTAGACTTTGGTTCGATTTTAATCCCATTTTCCTGCTCGACGTCCATATTCTCAATAGAAATATCTGAAGATTCAGGAAGAAACAAGTTATTAATCAGGGATTTCTGTTCTTTTTCTTGGAAAAACCGTGACGATGGTTTCGACCTGTGAGCCGTAATTCGATCTTTTTGACAATCAAAAAAAGACCTTGTTACTACTTTTGGCTTAACTCTGATATTTCCTTTCTTTATTGTCTTATGCACATGTAATTTTTTATGCCTTTTATCTAAAATAGGTTATAAATATCATTTATTTTGTAGTCTACTTTGGCATTTAAACTTACGTTAAAATGATCCTCACCGCAATGAACGTGGGATTTATTAAAAGCAAGAATATCCCAACGCATTTCTGCCAAACTTTTCTAGTTGCAGGATCAGAAGATACGCTTATAAACAGATTTTCTGGGGTATTTCTGGAAGTGTTACGGCACTCAGGTACCACACAATATTTGTTAGAAGCTTCTTTCTCTCTTATTTTAAACCAGCAAGAAGATAAAAAAATATAATTTAATTATCAAACGCTGTTTCTAAACACAATAACGCACGCTACACGCTTAGTAAATCTCTACCGTGTCACGCGAAGCTCCGCCCCGTTTTCGCGTAGACTATCTTTCGTAATTTATTTAAGGGCTTAAATGTCCGAATAAAAACCTAAACATTTGGAAATAACCTTAAAAAGTAGTCTACTTTCGATTTCTAAAATAAAAGAACCTACGACTTGTGTCACCCCCTTTCCCAAAGGAAAAAAAATTATGAAGTAATTTTTTTTTAATATAAAAGCACACATTAACCCTGTAATTATCTATTCAAATTAGTTGTCATCTGGACCATAATAAGGTTTTAAATCTTGTACATGCCAATTTTCCTTGGACTTCCCATTCATATCCTCTAATTCATATATACAATATCCAATCTCTTTAATTATCTTAAAAGGTCCTTCAAATTTTCCAGCAAGCTTAGACGAAAAATAATTCCCAGCGTCAGATAATGCAAATCGTCTCTTCCAGACTAAATCTTCTACCAGAAAATGAACATCGCGACCCCTAAGATTATACTGGTTTTTATAAATGCAAGCTCCTCTTACTTTGGTGGACAATAGATACTTAAAGTTAAAAGATAAATAAGTGAAATGAAATATTAAAGTGATAGTACTAGGTTTGACAATAAAATTTCTGAAGGTTTAAATTTATAAAGTTATCGATAAAAGAAAGCAAAAAGTCAAACCCTGACTGTCAGACCTACACTGTAAAAAATGACTGTTCAGTCTGATCTGGCAGCCACATAGACCTACATCCAGGACATTGCCTCAGACTAGAAATTTCCGCAAGGTCTGTGCAAGAACCTCTCACAACTAACTAAATTTACCATAAAATCTCTGTTAGAGTATAATACAATATCTTACAAGTACCTGTGGTTACTCAATAAGCATACTAGCCACTCGGCCATAGATAAGGTAAAATATCATAGTTACAAGTGTTATCAGAAGAAACAAATGGCCTTTGGCCGGGAAACAAAAATATTTACTTTATAATCATAAATTGTAACTATATTTACAACAAAATTAGTTGTAACAGACTACCTAACGCTCTGAACTACTAGAGACTCTTATGACGTCTTAACGCTATGTCGACATGCGGTACACGTTTACATTGCACAAGTTCTGTACATAACATGGGCGCAAAACTTTATCAAAACACTGTATATTAAACAATACGCAAATGCAGAATATTAAGAGTTTAATAGTTGACTACTTTTTAAAGAAAAATGAACACAGGGTAATGATACTTAGCTGCAACTTTACGTGCTACCCATGGTTTATGAAGACTCAATCTTCACACACACACATGGTCCATGAAACAGCTAACGTGGATACTGCTACACAGCTGGTCTCCAAGAATTCCAATAGTACACGGCAACTGGCACGTCCCGCGTCCAGGCATTTCCAACAAAAGTAAAGTAGTACTCCAGTGTGTACTCGGACTTTTAGCCCCTAACAAAAAAAAAACCCTAAAATCGAATTTTAGATATACAACAGGAAAGAGAAATCTTTCATAACACCCATCGAGGGTAATTCAGATACTAATGTTTAAACCTACCTCAAATAACTAACGAGGTTTCCAATTTACCAAATGGCTGCTGTTGAAGTTCATTAAAGCATTTTAAATCGGCATTCCGCCCAAAGGGATAGGCAAACTACCAAGCCATACCCTTTTTAAAGCATTTGTGGATGCTTTATCGGCACTACATTAGCCTGCACGGCCCAAGAAAAACTAAACTTGGGGAGCTATTTCCACAAACGTGCTTTAACTTCCAGTGTCCATGGTCGAAAGGGACGATTCTTATTTTTCTTCAACGTACATAGTTACCAAAACAAAACAATGACAAAAATTAGTCAACCCTATCTACGGAAACTAACCTCTTTCAACAACACAGAAAACTAACGGCGACCGAAGTCAACCCACGCGACCAAGCAAAAATTAACCAGAAGTCGCTGTGAAGACGCACAGAAACTGTCAGTCTGACACTGACCTATTATCGATTTTCTTAAAACAGCTGATTTACGACAGCCGAGACAATTAACCTACAACTTAAATACTAGGTTAAAAATTACCAATTACCAATTAACTAAAAAAAAGATTTGAAATCAAACCTATCTGCAAGTAGTATTAAACGATGAACAGAAGAAATCAATCCACTTGGCTATGTCTTACAAGATACAAGACATTCCTGGAATATAAACACCAACAAAGGTTTGAAACTAAACATAATGAAAATTTTGGCTATTACAGGTAACCTAATTAGTAATTAATGTTTAAGGTGAGAGTCTACATAAGTATTTTAACAATTTAAAATCGAAAACTTAACAGAGATAATCAAACTTATGAAATGCAATTTTCGAACTGTAACACTTGACCATTTATTTCTTTGCAAATAGTACACTTGCATTTTGGTTTATTGTCCGATCCCTTAATAATATTTTCATATTGGGCTGCACGAGCAATAATAAGCAATCTATCATACACCTTTCTTGCATATTATATCTTTCTTCAGTGTAGTCACGTCTCAATACAGTTAATAAAAACAGTCGTTACAAGTAATTTGATTTATCGCTAATTTATCCAATTTCTTGAATAATTCACGCAACGGGTTTTACGGAATAGGACAAAAAATTCATGGATGGAGCGTATTTTCGAAACGGGGTTAGAGTGAATGGTTAGTGGCAATACAATCATCGTTTGTGCATGGACGATTTTTGCGAAGATTTCCTAACCGTGGCTCTGTTTACAAAAACAGGTTCTATACAACATTAAAAGGAGCTGGATGGAAGACCTTCTATAAGAATAAAAGAACTTGTTGCAAACGTTAGTGAAATAATGCAAAATACGCCAACAGAATGTGTAGGACGCCAGTCTCAAGAAGTGGGGAGATGCAGTACTATATATTCCTAAAAACAGTTAAATTTGTTTCCTTGTAAAGTGCAAGTATTCCAAGAAATACGACCTGTTGATTTTGAGAGACGCAGAAATTCAGTGGTTTACCCAAAATTCATTGGAAAGAAATGATTTATTAGATCTGACATTTTTTTCTGATGAAGCCTGGTTCCACCTCACCGGTCATGTGAATTCTCAGAATACACGCATGTGATCTAAATCAAGCCCTACGTTCTCTTCTAAAGAAACAAAAGATTTTATTTATTAAGCCCAGGGCATCACATATGTGCCTCATGCTTTTCGCAAGTTTATCGCAGTAATATTCTTTTTGAATAGACATACTTCTAAGCACTTCTAATAAGTCTTTCTTTCTATGGAAATGAAAGTCTGTCTTTACCACCAACATTTTTTTAATATATTAACTACACTACACCCTAGATTTGGGTATCGAGGGCATATATATGGGAGGGATTCACCATATGAGTTAGATGTTCAATATACAATTAAGTTTGAAAATTGAGTCGGACTAGTTTCGACCTTAGAAAAGATCATCATCAGCAACTCTATATAATTATAATGTATACAAGGTAAAACACAGTAGTGGATAGTTCAATGAATGTGTGTGCCTGCCCATGGACTTGACTGTGAACGTCCCTTTGGCTACCCAAATAGGTTAAGAATAAGGGGTTTATTGGAACACTTGTTGAGGATTGAGTGTATAGGTTTTATATTTATTTGACGTAAGCTGATAACTGTAAATAGTAGGAGGAATAGGTCTTAAACAAGTTTGTTTTTTCTCTTGACCCATGCTAGTAGGGAAATGATTTTATTTATTTTCATTAAATATATTATTGAGAGAAAAGGATTTTGAATTAGTGGTGGTATTCTTTATGGAATAGACTTTTTAAATTAAGGTGGGTTTTTTATTTTTTAATATAACATTTTTAGACGTCAGATAGAACTAAAGGTTTGTTTTATGTTAAATTTAGGTACCTTTTAGTTCGTTTTTTATTTGTATTTCTCAGTCACTCAATAAAGATGAGGCTTTTCTCTTTTTTCTTTGGAGAAGGTAGAACATATTAATTCGGTAATATTTAATCATCAGTTTAAATCACTCTAAGTACTAGCAAAGGAATTCAGAAAATGTTTTCTGCCAAGTAAAGTGTGTTCACAAATATAAGAAACCGACCTAAATGACGGCTATTATTAGGGTATTCAAAATATAATAAACAACAATAAACCAGTTCTGTGAAATGATATGGGCGTAATAAATTTTCATTGGTCACTTGGGGACACTTGTTAAGTCATGTGAGCGGTCTACTTGGACAATTATTCGGCACTTGCTTTTTCTCATCGGCTGTTGGTAGATCGTATAAAACGAATTTACTTGCTTACTTGGATGGAGCGTATTTTCGAAACGGGGTTAGAGTGAATGGTTAGTGGCAATACAATCATCGTTTGTGCATGGACGATTTTTGCGAAGATTTCCTAACCGTGGCTCTGTTTACAAAAACAGGTTCTATACAACATTAAAAGGAGCTGGATGGAAGACCTTCTATAAGAATAAAAGAACTTGTTGCAAACGTTAGTGAAATAATGCAAAATACGCCAACAGAATGTGTAGGACGCCAGTCTCAAGAAGTGGGGAGATGCAGTACTATATATTCCTAAAAACAGTTAAATTTGTTTCCTTGTAAAGTGCAAGTATTCCAAGAAATACGACCTGTTGATTTTGAGAGACGCAGAAATTCAGTGGTTTACCCAAAATTCATTGGAAAGAAATGATTTATTAGATCTGACATTTTTTTCTGATGAAGCCTGGTTCCACCTCACCGGTCATGTGAATTCTCAGAATACACGCATGTGATCTAAATCAAGCCCTACGTTCTCTTCTAAAGAAACAAAAGATTTTATTTATTAAGCCCAGGGCATCACATATGTGCCTCATGCTTTTCGCAAGTTCATCGCAGTAATATTCTTTTTGAATAGACATACTTCTAAGCACTTCTAATAAGTCTTTCTTTCTATGGAAATGAAAGTCTGTCTTTACCACCAACATTTTTTTAATATATTAACTACACTACACCCTAGATTTGGGTATCGAGGGCATATATATGGGAGGGATTCACCATATGAGTTAGATGTTCAATATACAATTAAGTTTGAAAATTGAGTCGGACTAGTTTCGACCTTAGAAAAGATCATCATCAGCAACTCTATATAATTATAATGTATACAAGGTAAAACACAGTAGTGGATAGTTCAATGAATGTGTGTGCCTGCCCATGGACTTGACTGTGAACGTCCCTTTGGCTACACAAATAGGTTAAGAATAAGGGGTTTATTGGAACACTTGTTGAGGATTGAGTGTATAGGTTTTATATTTATTTGACGTAAGCTAATAACTGTAAATAGTAGGAGGAATAGGTCTTAAACAAGTTTGTTTTTTCTCTTGACCCATGCTAGTAGGGAAATGATTTTATTTATTTTCATTAAATATATTATTGAGAGAAAAGGATTTTGAATTAGTGGTGGTATTCTTTATGGAATAGACTTTTTAAATTAAGGTGGGGTTTTTATTTTTTAATATAACATTTTTAGACGTCAGATAGAACTAAAGGTTTGTTTTATGTTAAATTTAGGTACCTTTTAGTTCGTTTTTTATTTGTATTTCTCAGTCACTCAATAAAGATGAGGCTTTTCTCTTTTTTCTTTGGAGAAGGTAGAACATATTAATTCGGTAATATTTAATCATCAGTTTAAATCACTCTAAGTACTAGCAAAGGAATTCAGAAAATGTTTTCTGCCAAGTAAAGTGTGTTCACAAATATAAGAAACCGACCTAAATGACGGCTATTATTAGGGTATTCAAAATATAATAAACAACAATAAACCAGTTCTGTGAAATGATATGGGCGTAATAAATTTTCATTGGTCACTTGGGGACACTTGTTAAGTCATGTGAGCGGTCTACTTGGACAATTATTCGGCACTTGCTTTTTCTCATCGGCTGTTGGTAGATCGTATAAAACGAATTTACTTGCTTACTTGGATACTTGTCAAATGTACAATTATTTGGATATTCGCCACGTACATGAATCGTCTGAGCCCGGCTTTACGAGAATAAGTTATAAGTAACGCGCTTTAGATACGAAATGCCTCGCTCATATGATACAGATGTGCGTGAAAATGACAATAATTTATAAATTTCTCGAACGGTGTTTTGTAATAAACTGTTATACCTAAATAAAATAATAGATTTCCACAAGTTTTTCTCAATTTTTATAAATGAGCGGATCAGCCCACCAAGTAAAAAAACCTCGCAGTATGTTATAATAACACTTTTAACTGGTTCTCTATGTAAAAAATGATCGATAGCAATGTAACAGATTTTCACACAAAAACTTAGAAAAACCTTAAAATCTGCTTTAATTGAATTTATTGAAAAAAAATAATTTTTTTTTGATAAACATCTTAAAAATTACGATATCGGGTCGAAAAAAAGTGATTATTTTAAACATCTTCGTTGTGTTTAACATTTTATAGTCGAGCTGCATTGTTAAGTCAAACAAGATATTTTATTTAAATTATGAAACACTTGCATCATGTTCTAATCTTAAACAAACCAAACCGAAAGTTTTGTTTTTTCAACAAATAATACTTAGTCTAACTTATTTTACACTAATTTGGGCCTCATTTTCAAGAATAATTACGAAAAACCAACAGAATAATACAAAATCTTTCCGGTTGATAATGAGTATAAGACTTAACCACAGGATTGTAAACTATATACAATTTTGTGACTTAACCTTAACCTCACTGTAAATTTAACGGCACACACGAATTTGCCGACCCTTTAGTCTTATAATGGATACAAAATGCTAAGTGGTGTATGTTTGGTTGCCGATCTTAACGTCTGAACTTGTTCGGCCAGCCGTCACTGGGTTACAAGGCGATTGAAATAGTAATAGTACATTATTTAACGAGCGTAAAATGAAGGCTATATTACACGAGATTTTAAAACACGAGCCGAAGGCGAGTGTTTTAAGGATTCGAGTGTAATATAGCCATTATACGCGAGTCAAATACTATACTTTATCTACGACTATTCAGTATTCAAGAAGTTAGAAAATGGATTCAGAGCAACACATTTTATTACAATAGGATTATTATTAATGGTATTTCTTATCAACAACAAAATGTCACAGCGAAACTTAAATGACTGAGGAAAAAAATGATTCGTTTACTTGTCAATCGGTTGCTATGGTATTAATACCATTCACGCCTGCTTAAACTAGATCTGGTGCGTTTTTATCGTAATTCAGGTAACTTTGTTTTGTTGGGACCGTGGAATATGAAATCTCATATTCCACGGCTGTGGAATATGAGTAACTATGGTAATATGAACCACATTATATATGTACTAACAAACACATTATGCTTCTATTATTAAATAGTCGTAGATAAAACAATTTATTTGATGGCGGTGTAGTTTGCGAGTAATCCACTATGACATCCTGGGATAAAAAATAAATGTATTACTGTATATAAATATACGACGTCGTACTTTGAAGTTAATTAATTAAAAAGTTTTGCTTCTAGAGCATTGGTCAGGCAATATTGCAACCTTTATATGGATTTATTATGAAAGATATACTGACATTGACGCTATTTTTTGCTTTAATAATTCGATTTTTATTTTTTAGATTATATCATATAAAGTTACAGACCCTAATAGAGAAGATAAAAGGGATTCCAATATACTAGTCGATTTGAAAGATGTAGGACTAGGAGCACATGGAGAAAACACGTTTTTGTTTCACATCAGCTTGCCGCCTAATGTTGTTTTACCTAATTTTGCACAATGTAGCTTGTTTTCAGTGGAATATGTGTACACAGTAAGTAAATATTTTTTAAAGATCTATAGTTTTTATAAACTTCAGTTTAATAAACATTCCAGTGTCCATTCAAGTACCCGGATACCTGTTCACCCTAGTTCTATTTGTCAAATTTGACAGAATATTTGTTTTATTTGTTTTTTAATCTCGTATGCCATGTGATATCCACGGTCAATGGTACGTCAGACATATAATATGGAAAACGGCTAATAAGATCGCTTTAAGAATTTGGTTTCTTACATAAGGGCACATGCTCTATCCATCTAACATATCTTCAATGTTCCAGTGTTGCTGCTTCTACCGAAAAATAGGTGCAACTTTGTTATTTTAAATACAGGGTGGCCAACTGGCCATTTGAAAACGAAACAAAACCAATTTTGGGCATCCTAGGTTATTAAAAAAAAACGCTCGAACCCGTCGATTTTTTATTTTAGGGGGAAACATTTTTTTGGCGTTTTCGCCCTCTAAAAGTTAAACTCCTAGCGGGGGCGACAACTACCCCCAAAATTTTAAATGGAATAGGGGGGGGGGTCGAGTGATACTTTGTTTTAAAGGTATTTTTGTGTAGAGTATAACCCCAGAGTTTAACATCGCTACTATTTACCTAGCCTGTACAGTGGCAGTGGCTCACCAAAAGTACAAAAACAGGTTGTTTTTACCTATTATATTACAAAAGATGACAACGATAAATAGCATTTGCTGGGGTAAAACTTTGCTTTTTTGACAATTCTAGTTTTATTCCTGTGGCCTTTAATTATTGTTGCAGATCATATCCTTTGGTCGCGGTAAAGTGTTAAGGTTTAGTTAATTTCGTTACAGTATCGGCATAAAAGTGATAATGGTTTACTCAATTGCTAAAAGGGTGCAAATAATTTCGTTATTTTTTGCGAACAATGAATTTGCTAATAGAACTGCCCAACTGTTTGACCATCAACGTCAAAATCGAAAGTACATTTTGGAATTGGTGCAAAAATTTCGATAGGCGGGGTCAATAGCTAACAAAAAAGTCGAAAATCCAGTAGTAAATGAAGCTAAGAGGTGGCGATTTTGGGTCATGTTATTCAAGATTTCATACTGAGCACAAGAAAGCTGACGACAGTATCTGGTGTTAAAAAAAGCAGCATTCAAACGATATTAAAAAAAACACAAGTTTCATCCTTACAAAATACATCTCATACAAGAACTTAACGAAGACGATTTTGATAGGCGATTGCAATCTTGTGAAATTATGAGTGGACAATAAATGATCAGAACTTTCTTTTCAACGTATATTTTTCTGACGAATGTTTTTTTTTCCTAAACGGTACGGTGAATCGTCACAACTGTCGTTATTGGTCTGATTCAAATCCCAGAATATTTCGTAACGTGCATACGCAACATCCGGGAAAACTGAATGTTTGGGCTGGCGTTTTTGGCAACCATATAATAGGCCTTTTTTAATCTGGCAATTTAACAGGCGAACTGTATCTGGAATTATTACAAAACCCCATTTATCCAGCGTTAGTAGAAATGATTGAGAATGATGGAAAACTACCTAATATTCCAGCAAGACATTGCACCATCCCACTCTGCACTCACTGTTTGTCACTATTTGAACCAAACGTTTCCAGGACAATGAATTGGAAGGAGAGGAATATTGAGTGGCCCCCACGTTCTCCGGATCTAAGCCCGTTAGATTTTTTTAGTGACATGTGGACCTTAATTAGCCCAAAAATGTTTGTTCCTTCTGTTAAAAATCACTTACTTGCTCCTCGTTGATAATCTTCCGGTTTTAGAGCTTGAACTTAATTAAGTTTAAATGAATGCATGTCGTGACTTACTAGAATTCGTTATACTGATGTGTATAATAGGTGCACTTCGGACACAGATTACTTCTACTTCGGATGGAAGCCTATCCATGGAAGTGTCCCAAGACATTTATTTTATTTTCGTTCGAAGTCATAGGATTTGGTATACTGATAGACGCTCTCAATTTTGAGCCATAATTCGTACAAGCTTTCTCAGGTTCATTTGTGCTAAATCAGGATACATTACAATAAACTTTCTGCAAGTTATGGTTAAAATTTGGTCACATTCTCCATGCAAAATAAATAATTTTATTAGAAGAATAGTTATTTCGTTCATTTTGGCAAGTTAAACGTTAATACCAGTCTTTTCAAACTTTTTAAATTGTCATAATATCTACTTAAACACTAGGGATACTAACAAAAAAGCTCAACATTTAATAATTAAAAAACAATTGCTTTATTGAGACAACCTAAAGGTTAAGTATAAAGAAATTATTCATCATTTGAAAGCAAATTTGATGATAATAGTTTTAAAAACTTAATAATATACGGGGTGATCCATTTAAAGTTGCAACTATTTTTTGGTAGGAGGGACAACATTGGAACACTCAAAATATTTTAGATAGATAGAGTATGTGCGCTTATGTAAGAAACCAAATTTTCAAAACGATCCTGTATAAGCTATAAGGAAAGACGTCCCTTTGTGATAGTAAATACGTTTTTAGGCCGAAGCTAAACTTTCCTCTATGCACAAAAACTTAAATATTATTATGAACCCCAAAGTCGGCCACATACCACTAGGAGCGACCCGTATCGGAGAACCACACTATAATCCACATCCACCAATGATGCCAGGCACCATATATCCTCCTGTAATGGGTTGGACTGGAGTTCCTGGCAGTGGCAATCCAAGTGCCCCACCACTAAGTAATAATAATTAGAGAGTTTATGAGTTACCGAAATTTTCTTCAGCGTTTTAGGTTGCAGTTAGCAGTTAAATTTGACGTACGGGATGGACATCTAACCTATTAAAAATAAAATATATTTCCGGATAGCTTGGCAAGACCCTATCCCTTAGCACAACCGTAAGCTGGGGAGTTTAAGTAACCTCAATATTTGACACGAGGTTTGCAGTTAACGTTTAAACGGGGCAAGCGCTGTTTAAACAATCCTTAATCATTACGTTAAGGGGTGTTGTTAGCTACGTACTTTATACCCCTACGGTTGTGGTTTGTGGTAAAGAATGATGGGATCGAAGCGAGGTCACGTACAGGGACATTTTTTTAAGTGTCTCACCCGATTGGCGATTTTCCTGCTGACTATAACAAAAAACAAATCACATACTTCTCAATAATTTTCGATAAGGAAGCCAAATTTAATGTCAAAAAATATATAATATTTATGTTTGATATTAGTGACCACAGTTAGGTATAGATGATGGTAGTTTGGTTGGATAATGGTCAAAATAAAAACGGCTTAGAAGATCAAATTATTTATTTATCGACGTTTCGACCTATATTAGGTCATCCTCAGGATTCTAAAATATAGAAAGGGTATTGTGAAGGTACATATTTAAACATTTTCTTTAAGTATTAGGCTTGTATAGAGCCCGTTAAAACAATATACGGTTAAAATAATATAGTAACATTCAGTATATAGTAATTTAAATCAACATTTAACTTGCATATATATATATATAAATGCAAAACAACATTGTATATGTAGGTTAACAGTCATACACTTACATAAATCTAGATCTTCTGCGTAAAAATGGCTCATTACGAAACACATGATTGGACTGGTTTTTTTTATAAATATTTTTTATAAATATTTTTTATAATTTTTTTTCCTTATATTAATTAATTAACAGTAGGAATGCTTGGATTTTTTTGATTATTTTTAGCTGTTGGTATGCTACACTTGGCGAACGACGAAAAGCAAATCAAATGTTAACAATAAAATCAATTTTGTGGTAGGTATTATTCTCCCAACAATGTTCACCAATATAAAAAACTGATAACGATATGTCTATTGTATTAGATATCAAGGATGAAGGTAGAATGACTTTAATTGAATTTTTTATATACTGGGTGTTAAATATTTAAGAATGTTGAAATATGAACTGCTTAGATGTTCGACATCTTGTTTTTTATTTATACTATTTTTGTCTTTTTTAATTTCAACCATCTCATTAAGTAATCGTTTTTTATAATTATTTTGCTTTGCTAAAATTTTTGTTTCATCGATTGGAATGTATTTTTGGTAGAAAATACATTTTGGGAAAAATTCCGACTGTACATTTTAACTTTTTTCCTTCATCATTGGTGATTGACGAGGAATCAGTCAATTTGTCAATCAGTTTATTTAGTTTATTTTGTATTGTTATAGTGGGATCTTTTGTTAATAATTTATAAGTAGTGTTGTCAGATAGTAAATTGTAAGCTTTTTCTAAGTAGACTGTTTTTTTCATCATGACAGTTGTATTGCCTTTGTCTGCCCTCAGATACCACAAGATATTTTTAATTCTTTTCTGACATCACAGCAAACTACGTATGAAAACATTTACAGAAAAACTAAGAAAAAACATAAACAAAAAATTGACAAACTAGTTTATAAACAATCAGACACCAGTGTTAACGAACAGAATGGCAATGCAAAATGGTTTTCAAATCTCACTGATATCAATGTCCCTAAAAATGTTGAAAATATACTCGCATTGGGAGACAAATTTAATCTACCTTACAATCAAAACAAGTTACCTCTTGAAAAGCTCATCATAGACACGGAATATATTATAGATCAAACACCAAATGAAAACAATAAAATCGATACACGTAATAGAGTAGTAAACACGATAACGAATTTTTTACATTTCAATAAAAATGATAGAAACGAAAAGACAATTTTAAAAGATCTAAATCAAACTAACAATTTTAAAAGAAAACCCAGATCTGATGATTCTGAGGGCAGACAAAGGCAATACAACTGTCATGATGAAAAAAACAGTCTACTTAGAAAAAGCTTACAATTTACTATCTGACAACACTACTTATAAATTATTAACAAAATATCCCACTATAACAATACAAAATAAACTAAATAAACTGATTGACAAATTGACTGATTCCTCGTCAATCACCAATGATGAAGGAAAAAAGTTAAAATGTACAGTCGGAATTTTTCCCAAAATGTATTTTCTACCAAAAATACATTCCAATCGATGAAACAAAAATTTTAGCAAAGCAAAATAATTATAAAAAACGATTACTTAATGAGATGGTTGAAATTAAAAAAGACAAAAATAGTATAAATAAAAAACAAGATGTCGAACATCTAAGCAGTTCATATTTCAACATTCTTAAATATTAAACACCCAGTATATAAAAAATTCAATTAAAGTCATTCTACCTTCATCCTTGATATCTAATACAATAGACATATCGTTATCAGTTTTTTATATTGGTGAACATTGTTGGGAGAATAATACCTACCACAAAATTGATTTTATTGTTAACATTTGATTTGCTTTTCGTCGTTCGCCAAGTGTAGCATACCAACAGCTAAAAATAATCAAAAAAATCCAAGCATTCCTACTGTTAATTAATTAATATAAGGAAAAAAAATTATAAAAAATATTTATAAAAAAAACCAGTCCAATCATGTGTTTCGTAATGAGCCATTTTTACGCAGAAGATCTAGATTTATGTAAGTGTATGACTGTTAACCTACATATACAATGTTGTTTTGCATTTATATATATATATATATGCAAGTTAAATGTTGATTTAAATTACTATATACTGAATGTTACTATATTATTTTAACCGTATATTGTTTTAACGGGCTCTATACAAGCCTAATACTTAAAGAAAATGTTTAAATATGTACCTTCACAATACCCTTTCTATATTTTAGAATCCTGAGGATGACCTAATATAGGTCGAAACGTCGATAAATAAATAATTTGATCTTCTAAGCCGTTTTTATTTTGACCATTATCCAACCAAACTACCATCATCAATATATAATATTACAAATTTGACAGATACGACGTCATTTTGAATTTTTTTAAATAGCAACCCTCATAAATAACCACACGAGTGTATTACATTTGGCGATCCTACTTCAAGAACATATAGTTGTTGATATATATGTAATTTCAGCCGTTTATCAGAAATATTGGGGTTCTTAAATTGCCTTCATTGATTTTGTCTTCTAAGTGTCTCACCCCTTTAATAAATAGACCTTTTGAGTTGAAAACCCCAATTTGTTTCAAAGTTACCTAATTTCCCATGACCAAGCTATTTACGCTATAATCAAACCCGACAGATGTCAAGATACGACGTTATTTTAATTTTTTTTGAATGACGACCTCATCAATAACCACGTGAGTAAATTGCATTTTGCGATCCTATTATTAAATTTCATACTCCCTTAATCATGGTTCCGTACATTTCAAGATAGATTCAAATTGTGCTCCTAAGTTGTCTGCATTTACATCAATATTTTTTTCATGTTTCTATAAAGACTGCATCGTATATCAAGGTGAGTCACCCTATATTAATAGAGATTTTACGTCAAGAAATATTTAAATGGCGCTTTCTCTCATAATATTCATCTATGAAACCAAAAGATTATGTCAACATATGAGAAAGAATTAAATACATTATACTGTTACAGCGTTTTCCTAAAACTTAGTTATTTGGAACATGTAGCAAAATTCCATGATTAAGGGAGTGAGAAATTTAATAATAGGATCGCACAATGCAATTCACTCGTCTGGTTATTGATGAGGGTTGCTATTTATTGTCATTTTTTGACATCTGTCATATGTGATTATAGCGTAAAAAGCTTGGTCACGGGAAGTTATGTTACCGTGAAGAAAATTGAGGTTTTCAGCTTAAAAGGTTTATTTATTAAAGGGGTGAGACATTTAAAAGACAAAATCAATAAAGGCGCAATTTAAGAACCCCCAGTACTCCCGAAACGGCTGAAAATAAATATCAACAACTATATGTTTTCGAAATCGGATCGCGAAATGAAATGCACTCGTGTGGTTATTTATGAGGGTTGTCATTTAAAAAAATTCAAAATGGCGACGTATCTGTCACTATATATTTGACATCTGTCGGATTTGACTATAGCATAAATAGCTTGGTCATGGAAGATTATGTTACTGTGAAAAGAATTGGGGGTTTCAGCTTAAAAGGTCTATTTATCAAAGGGGTGGGACGCTTTAAAGACAAAATCGATTAAGGCAATTTAGGAATCCACGTATTTCCGAAACGGCTGAAAATAAATATCAACAACTATATGTTTTTAAAATTGGATCGTCAAATGCAATTCACTCGTTTGGTTATTTATTAGGGTTGCCATTTAAAAGAATTCAAAATGGCGTCGTATCTGTCAAATTTGTGAACTATTTTTTGACATTAAATCTGGTTTCCTTTTCGAAAATCATTGAGAAATATGTGATTTGTTTTTTGTTATAGTCGGCAGGTAAATCGACAATCGGGTGAGACACTTAAAAAATATCCCTGTACATATGCATATTAGATTGCCTATATTACAGATAGGATCGTGATAGTTTCTTTCTTTCTTTTTATTATTGGCTCGTTAGCTCGATTGCTTTTGATTATTATATTATGTCTGTTTAGAATTTACTTTGATTGGATAGTGTTTGTGAGAATTGCGCAAGCGATTTAAACTTTATTAAAGCTATAACGGACAACAGTATTATTAAGGTTCTAAACCAAAAATAATTAAAAATACACAAAAGTTGTTTTTCCTAGAAACTATGCCTGATATATTAACTGGAAATTTGGCACCGCTATAAAACTTGCTTGCCAGCATCTATGCTACGGTCCCAAAATAATTGGCAGAACTGTTCTTATCACAATTGACGGTGTGCGGAGAAAATAATTAACATCGATTCACACACTTTTAACTGAAATAAAAGCATTCAAAACCGCATGGGCATTAATAAGTCGTTACATGTTGCTAGGTTCTAAAATATTTCATTTAATTTCTCATAAAATGTACCAAAATCAGCATGCCATTAAGGGCCTTTACACCCTACGGTACTTGGTCTACTCAATTTGGCAACGCAGGTAAGAAAAACCCATGTCTAAAGGCGCTCGCACGCTTTCTTGTCGCCTCTAACCAACGTTCAGTGTCGTAGACAAGTTTGAATCAAGAGAATATTAGCAAATCAGTTTTATTATTTTGGTGGTTATTCAAAACAGCAAGTGATAGTAACCAACAAGTTACAAAACGACGTCATTTAAAACCTGGAGAGCGTACAATTGTAAAAAATTTGTATGAGGGAATTCTAAGTACACACAGTGGAATACCATTCACTAATGCAGCAGAACTTTGTGCCACATTGACTAAGACATCTTGCCGTACTGTTTATAGAACTATCAAGGACAATAGGAATACTAAAGCGTCCGATCAGAAGGAAACAAAAGGACGAAAAAAAATTTTTATTGATCAGCAAACAAAGTTAGCCATTCGTCGGAAAGTGCACGTAACGCCTTTATCAATGGATTGAAAGCTCCTTCAGGAAAAGGTCGTCGGTTAATTATAACCCACATCGGGAGTGATTCTGGTTTTCTTGAGGGTGGGTTAAACGTGTTTGAATATCGTAAAACCGGCGATTATCATGAGGATATGAATTCGGGAGTGTTTGAAGATTGGTTTAAATCCATCTTACCGCGTATTGAACGTGGGTCGGTAATCGTGATGGATAATGCACTATACCACAGCCGTCGGGTAGAAGCTTTGCCAACTTCTGCGTGGCGAGAAGGATAGACTGTTGACTGGCTCGAAGAGGAAAATATTGCATTTGGCGAAAAAATGCTAAAAGTGCAGTTGCTCGATCTTGCAAGACTCCACAAAAAAAATATACGAAATACGTAGTGGGTAAAATGGCTCGTGAATGAGGTGTTACAATATTACTTTTACCGCCTTACCATTGTGAACTAAATCCAATCCAGCTTATATGGGCACAGATAAAAGGCGAAGTGGCGCGTGAAAATAAAACTTTTAAGTTAAAAGATGTTAAAGAACTGTTAAAAACGGCAATAGCGAATGTACCAGCAGCAGATTGGCATAAGTGCGTATTTCATGTCGAGGGCGTAGAAAAAAAAATTTGGGACTTAGATGTACGCGTTGAAGTCATGGTAGAACCTATTATTATAAATCCTGCAGGTGACAGCAGTAGCGACAGTAATGAAATGTTTTCATCGTCAGATAGTGAATAATCGCTGTAATGACAATAATGAATTTAAAAGTGTAACGTATCGTCATTATAACACTTTTTAATGTCGGCGTGGAATATAATTTGTCAAATTATTATCAATTAGTGTTCATTAGGTAACAATAGTTAGAAAATTTATAAACATTTATAATTTAGGATTAGGTTTTGCCCTTAATCCACTATTATATGTTTCTATTATTATGTGGTATAATAAAAACATTATGAAAATAACATATACCGTCGCTTTATTATTCTTTTTGGATTTTATACCTGCGTAATTTAGTTTCTCTAATTACTTTATTAGATTACCAAATGTAAAAGCTCAATTTATTTTTCAGTTTAATTTATAATATTATATTTATTATAGTAAAAAATGTAAATATATTATAATAATAAACAAAAAATTCATATCTTCTTTGAATTATTATTGTTTAAAATGACACGTCTCTGGAATTGGCGTTCCCCTTACGTCTTGCACACACTGGTATAAATGAGTCACTGCCAATTATTTTGCTATCGGAGTATAGTGCAGTGTAATGGTCAAAATTAAACCTGCCTGTATCTACCTACTTTGGTCGAATATTTTTTTCCAGCTACATCAAGTATCATGCAAAACCTTAAGGTCCCCACAGACGTTGAGATCGGTAGCGCTACATGTCGCATGATTCGGAATTGCGATACAGATCTCAACGTGTATGTGGTTGTATCAGTATCACTTTGTTTCGCCGTCTGTCTCTCTGTCGTGAAACGTCAATACCGTGCGCGTCCTACTGATACAAGCTTCAACGTATGTGTGCATGTACCTTGTATCGTGATGCCAAACTGTAAATAAACGAACGTACATTCAGAAAAACAATGTCTCGTCCATGCGTAGATAGTTTCTAAAGTCATTCTTCTTACCTGCAGCAAATTGAAAATAACATGTTTACGTCTTTCACGCGACTAACGCTTCGCCCGCGTCCTTCTTACATTTTTTTCTTAATTTCTTAAAAAATTGTGACAACACCACTGCAACTGCCACTATCACTGGTTTGGGTAGCGACATCGTCAAAACATTCAGTAATTTCAATCACGTTTCGCAATCTACTAATGTTTCATGATTCCAGTTCGACGTATGTGGAGACGTTGATACTTCATACAAATCTCATATACTTGCATCGCGACTTGTATCGCCATATGTGGCGTTACCGATCTCAACATCTGTGGGGGCCTTTACACTTTACACAGTTTTAAAACTGTTCTTGTTTTAAATATCATAATTTGTTTAGGTAGGTCAAAAACTTTAAAATTATTTTTGTCGTGACTTTCAAAGATTAAATGAAAAATAAAATGATGTGCCCAAAAAAAAATAAAAATACAAAAAATATCCGCCCCTCTCAGGATTGTCAAAAACTTGTACCGGGTGTTCCATCTAAGGAGGTAATCGGCTATATCTCAGAAAGTAATAACACTAGGACTTTGGGAAAAAATATATATTGATAAAAGCGGCCAAGAGAAATTGCTGGAAATTATTTTCAAGTTCGAAAAATGACCGCTAGGGGGCATAAGAGAACTTTCAAAATAGAAATGCCGATTTTCTCTTGATTTTTCCTAATAAAAATATGTTAAAAATATAAGCATTGTATTCTTCATAAAATTATGCTACTTTATGTTAGGAATCGTTTTTTTCCATTTTCAATAATAAAGTGGTGGGAGAAGGTCAAACTTTTTTTCTTTCAAACGCTGATATCTCTGCTTTGGATAAACCGATTTTATTCAAGTTGGTCTTGAAAAAAGCTCTTCTTTTCCTCTACACGTAGATCTATTAACTATACCATATTGGTTCTGATGGTGGCCACTAGATGGCGTTTTTCCGTAATTCCTCAATGAATAAGGATTTTCTGAAAAAAATCAAATGTTAGAATATGACTTTTTTATCATATTTTATTTTAGGCTTATAAAAGCTATTAAATAGTGGAATAAAAAATCCAGGTCTGTATTTAAAATAAAAAAGTTGATGTTGGTCGCTCGAATCCGAAACGTCGGATTAAAAAACTAACCCCATCAGCTTGTAGAGGAGGAAAAGTTACTATCAGGAACTGAAAGCCGCAACGTGATATCTTTTGTTACACTAGAGATTTAATTGATTAATAAAATTAATGTTTTAAAAAATGGCCTTAACTTGGGATCTTCTCTGGGTTTTTAAGTCAGGAACGCTCCTTTGACTTCTATTGGTTTGTCGAAAACTGTTTAGGTCTTGTCACTTATAGAATTTTGAATTCGGTTCTTGCCTTGATTATTGTGGTTCGGGTGTATTGGATTTAAGAATTTTGTTCTGCATAATTTTGGCGCCTTTTCCATTAATTTTGTTATTGATAGTGCCTCTCTACTATTAGTGCTTCACAACTATGGGTTTGGACCGACAGGGAGCCAGTCTTTCGGTAGTTTGTATGTAGCGTTTTGTCTAGATCTCGTGTGCGAGTCTGTAATTAGTGGGTTTGTCGATACGTCGGTGCGTCTGTAATAGTCTGTTATAATTTTTAAGAAAAATTCATTTATCGTTTGCATATGAAAGTCCTGATGAAGTACGCGGTTCATTATATATCTAGGGACGTCAGCAATAATTTTCAACGCCCTGTTTTGAATTACTTGGAACTTATTAAGCTCCGTTTTGCTTATGTTGCACCACGAAGGTGCCCCATAAGTGAGAACCGGCCTGACCAATACCTTGTAGTGTAGAGGTTGACCTTTGTCCTATTACCAAGTCTACTTCGCCTGTGAAGCAGGGGGTAGATAGAGCCTAATTGACGCAATGCAAGCTTTACCCTATTAATTGAATTGAGCCTCCAGTTCAGTCTTTGGTCAAATATAAGTCCCAGGTATTTCACCTCCTGGCACCAATTCACTTGGACTCCATTGACCCGAAGCCTTGTTTCAGGCCTGCGAACGGTGCTTTTTGAAAAAAAGATGACCTTCGTCTTGGCAGGATTCAGGCGAATCTTCCAAGCCGAAAGCCATTTTTCCAGCTCGATTACGTGACGCTGCATCCGGCTGACGACAATGCGCGGTGATTTGGCAGTCGAAGTAATTGCTGTATCGAAAAAAAATGGCCTATTTTTCCATATTAATTATTATTATCCCTAATTTTTCTAGTTTGACAAAAGATATCACGTTGCGGTTTTCAGTTCCTGATAGTAACTTTTCCTCCTCTACAAGCTGATGGGGTTAGTTTTTTAATCCGACGTTTCGGATTCGAGCGACCATCATGAATTTTTTTATTTTAAATACGGACCTGGATTTTTTATTCCACTATTTAATAGCCTTTATAAGCCTAAAATAAAATATGATGAAAAAGTCATATCATAACATTTGATTTTTTTGAGAAAATCCTTATTCATTGAGGAATTACGGAAAAACGCCATCTAGTGGCCACCATCAGAACCAATATGGTATAATTAATAGACCTACTTGTAGAGGGAAAGAAGGGCTTTTTTTCAAGACCAAGTTGAATAAAATCGGTCTATCCAAAGCAGAGATATCAGCGTTTGAAAGAAAAAAAGTTTGACCTTCTCCCACCACTTTATTATTGAAAATAGAAAAAAACGATTCCTAATATAAAGTTGCATAATTTTGTGAAGAATACAACGCTTATATTTTTAACATATTTTTATTAAGAAAAATCAAGAGAAAATCGGCATTTCTATTTTGAAAGTTCTCTTACGCCCCCTAGCGGTCATTTTTCGAAGTTGAAAATAATTTCCAGCAATTTCTCTTAGCCGCTTTTATCGATATATATTTTTTCCCAAAGTCCTAGTGTTATTACTTTCTGAGATATAGCCGATTACCTCCTCAGGTGGAACACCTGGTACAATTATTTACGCCAATAGTGTCTTTGAAAGATTATAAAAAAAAATAAAACCATAAGCTCAACCAATACGAAGTTATATTTTTTAGTTAAAATGTGCGCTCTTTGAAAATTGTTCGAGTGTGTCACTTGTTTTTATACAGAGTGGAAAGAAAGTCGCGCATACTGCTTGCAACCTTTGAATTACCTCGTATACGAAAAAGTGACCTTTTTGAAAGTTGTTCAGTAAATTATTCCCCACATTTCTACCTGCATGAATTTTTTCTTTTATTTCTTTTTTGGTTGCCATAAAGACCAACTTACCTTTATTAAATGCAACACCCTGCATATGATTGCATATTTGGATTCTACTGGGAAAACTTCATAATAACAAAATAAATAGCCTGGAAAATTGAACAACTTAACATCGGAATAATAAACAAGTGAAATTTTTTCAGTGGATCAGGTGTTCAAAATGACCACCATTTTCTGCTAAGCAGAGCGCCAGTCGATCCCTGAACCTGTCTACAACATTTAAAATGAAGTCCTCTGAAATGACCCGAATTTCAGCACTAATTCTGACTTTTAAAGATTCTAAGTCATTTGGACGGTTAACGTAGACTTTGTTCTTTAAGCATCCCCACAAAAAGAAGTCGAGCGGGGTTAAGTCCGGGGATCGCGCTTGCCAGTCAATAGCACCTCTTCTGCCTATCCAACGTCCTGGAAATTGTTCGTTTATATATTCTCTAACATTTGCCGTATAATGCGCAGATGCTCCATCTTGCTGGAACCATACCTGTTCGTTTATGTAATTATTTACACGTACCCGGTAAAACCATTCTGCAAGAAGGAATTATGTGATTCCTGAGGAGGTCCAGATATTTTTTGCCATTCAAATTACCATCGATGAAAAAAGGTCCCACAATGTGTCTAGAACATTACCTCTTTCGGGCCTCTGAGTATGATATTCCTGGAACCAGTGAGGATTCTCAGCAGACCAATAACGATAATTGTGTCTATTAACAATGCCATTTAAATAGAAAGTAGCTTCATCGAAAATGATATTTGTTGCGAACTTATTATCGTTATTGCATCTTACGTTATACATCTACATCATCAGCACACAAAATTCAGCTCTTCTATCAAAATCGTCCTCTTTTAATTCGTACACTAACTTTATCTTGTAGGGATGCAACTTCTCCTGCTTAAACAAATTTTTCACTGACTGATGAAACACATTAAAATCCATTGCCATTGGCCTGGATGATTGTGTTGGATTTTCATGTATTGAGAGCATGATATCCAAAGCTTTGTGTCCCCCGGTTGCTGTTTTAGGTAGACCTGATGTAGCGGCTTCCCTAACACTGCCTGTTTCTCGAAATTTCTTTACCACTCGAAACACCGTTGACTGATTTATTGGAGGCCTATTTGGATATAATTTATTGAAAAGTTGATACACGTGATTTTGCGATCTCTTCATTTCAGTAACCGCTCATTATAAAAACTCGTTGTTTCTCATTCAGATGAACCATAGTGTAAACAAATTAGAAATCAGACAACAGAAAATTAAACAGGAACTTAAAATTGACACCTCTTAGGCCGCTGTCATGAAATCAACTTCACTCAACTGGTGGGTATTATACAAACACATACCACATACAGGCATTATGCGCGACTTTCTTGCCACTCTGTATATTTCTATTGGAAAACAAAGCTAATTTTACTATTAATCAATATAATAACATTTGATATTCAAAAAGAAAAAGACAAGAGGTGCACATTTATTTTAAATGAATAAATTATGTAATTAATGTTTCTCAGAATTTTCACATATCTACTAACATTAAGAAAGTAGCGCCTATTGTATACTTGCACCTATTTTTACAAAAAATGCACTTAAATATTTCTACTTTTAAATAAATAAGATTTTCTTTTAATAAGCACGTCTTTGGGGGATTTATGAATAAGTTTATTGAAGAACAACATATTAACATGTTTATTATATTATAAATATTTCAAATAAACTTACTCTTATTATTTTTGCACCTAACCCAGTAAACGCAGTCTCTTAGGAATAATTATATACAGGGTGACAATTTGGAAACGAACAGCATTTAATATTGCCTCTACCAATGATAGTATGAAAATTTGGCGAAACACGTCAATTGATATATCAAGGGGGGAAATTTTTCAAGGCATTTGTTGTCGTGTTACTTTAAACCCCCTGACCCCCAGGGCACCTACCCCTAAAATTTTAAATAGCAACCCCTATTTCTTTTGCCATTTTTGTGTTCCTTATAAAATTCTACATAAACTGTATTATTTTTTTTTTCAAAATTGTGATTATTAACCTCACAAATTAATGAAATGTATTTAATATCGAATTTTAAAACGGATTGCATTCACCGCCTCATAGCACTTCGTTGAAAACTGTTTGTACCTACATTCCAAATTATTTTATTTATTTACATTTCGTCTTCGATATCGCCACTAGGAAACATACAATAATTTAATTTTTTTGCAGTTTTCGACAAAACAAGATTCTCGATTGGCTTATTCCTGATATTTCGTACAAATGATAAGTACTTAGTAGGTACTTTATTTTCCGAATCCTGGTCATTATTTATTTCATGTTCTTCTAGAATCAGTGAAATAAGCTGTGAAAGTTAGTTTCATAAACATTTCAATAGTTTTTAATTATTAGTGTCGTTTCTTAAAATGGTTTACACTATTGCTGAACGCATAGAAATGATTTTCATTTACGGAGGTGAAAATCGTTGCTTTGCAAGAACGGCGGCCGTATTCAACGAAATACATCGTGAAATAAATGTGGGACACAAGTACATGAGTGAGTTAACAGCTAAATTTGAAGAAACAGGATCTGTTTGCAATAAGAAAAGGAATGAGCCAAGACTGCTCAATGAGGCCGCTCAGATTGAGGTTCTTGGTAAAGTTGCTATGGCTCCCACTACGTCCCTTCGTAAAGTTGCAGATCAAACTGGACTGTCGCGTGAGTCAGTCAGGAAAGTATTGAAGCTTCACAAATTTCATCCATACAAACTCCCAATTACTCAAGAATTAGGGGACGATGAGCCGGACAGACGTATTGAGTTTTGCGAAATTATGACGGATAAGATTATTACTCAGCCCAGGTTAATAAAGAATATCTGTTTCAGTGACGAATGCACTTTTTACTTAAATGACAAGGTCAACAAACAAAACTGTCGTTATTGGAGCGACCTCATCCTCATCCTCACATTATTAGAGAGGGCATACGCAATACCCTCAAAAAATAAATGTTTAGGCGGGTATATTAGGCAATAGTATCATCGGTCCCCTCTTTATCAATGGAAATCTGAATGGTAAAATTTATGCAGAAATGTTAGACACAGCTATAGAACCTCTTATAATTCGTGAGGTGGAAAATCAAAGGGGCGCCAATGGAAATGTTGCTCTAGATGAAAATTTGCTCCACTTCCAACAGGACGGAGTGCCTCCGCATTATGTACGCCCAGTAAGAGAGTGGTTGGATAATCATTACCCAGAGCAGTGGATTGGTAGGAGGGGACCCATAGAATGGCCACCTAGGTCACCAGATCTGACACCGCTGGATTTTTTCTTATGGGGTCACTTGAAATCCGTTGTGTTTGAAACTCAACCAGATTCCATTGAACAATTACAACAAAGAATTGTACAGGCGTGTAGAGCTATTTCACCTGAAACTCTTGAAAACGTCCGAAACCAGTTTGATTACCGGCTGTACTTGTGCTTGGAGAAGAATGGAACCCATTTTAAATAATTCATAAAGTAGGAAAGGTAAGCTTTCCAGTATTTCATTATCATTATCATAATTTTTCAAGGAGTTGCATTATTTAAATGTTTATTTAAATACATTTCATTAATTTGTGAGGTTAATAATCACAATTTTGAAAAAAAAAATAATACAGTTTATGTAGAATTTTATAAGGAACACAAAAATGGCAAAAGAAATAGGGGTTGCCATCTAAAATTTTAGGGGTAGGTGCCCTGGGGGTCAGGGGGTTGAAAGTAACACGACAACAAATGCCTTAAAAAATTTACCCCTTGATATATCAATTGACGTGTTTCGCCAAATTTTCATACTATCATTGGTAGAGGCAATATTAAATGCGGTTCGTTTTCAAATTGTCACCCTGTATTCTTCTAAAGTGAAACAATTAAATTATTATTAATCGATTTATTTACAAAAAAAAAAAAAACACTATTTATAACATAAGATCGTTTATGTATTTGTTATAAATTTTCTGCTTTTTATATTGACGAAAAGTTATTTATTATTATTATTAAAAGTCTTTATTTGCAATATTAAAATTTAGATTATAACATTAAGGGCGAAGTTTAACCCATATCATAGAGTTATTCTAACACTTAACCCATAGAAGATTTACATATATAAATAAATATAGATAATATATAACAAAATAATATGATGTAAGTTCAATGAGAAAATAAAGAAACATACTCAATTAGTAACAAATCCTAGATAAGAACAGGAATGAATAATTATTATAGGCGTAGTTATTTTTGACATTATTCTGGCATTTTAAATATATAAAGTTTTTCATTTTTATTTCTCCACAATTACACTGATATTGTTGTTTTATAGATTCAAAAGAGCAACAGTTTGGAGGGAATCAAGAATACAACCAAGGACCATTTAATCAGGGTATGTATTAAAATGTTGCTGGTGTAATTTCTGAGAGATATTTTATCGATAAGCATTTAAAGGAAATTATAGATTGGTTCCGACGCAGCCAAATTACTGTCCCCGAACGATAATTTCCAGTCTGTTAATTGAATTTTGAATTTGGCAATCGTTTATTGCAGTGATAAATTAGTTTAGCGACCGTTTGGGGACGGTTCTAGTACGGTTCTTGGCCAGGTTGGAACAAACTTATTGTGTTGGCGGAGATTCTAAGAAAAAAAGAAGCTGTCAATTGCTAACTACGTCATACCACTCTAAAGACAAATATTTCATACAATATCCTATTAATTAACAAGAAACGTATCTTTGTCAATTACTATGTCTAGAAGAAAAGAAAATTAGATTTTCAATGATATACAATAAGTTGACATTTTACTTTTTAAGTCATTTTACAAAAAAACAAAATGGTGTCTATAGAACAACGTATGTAATTGGATTAATTATTAGTCAGGCTACACTGACAAAAATTGATTTACCGATGTCGTGGGTTGCAGAATTAGAGCAACTTTAACGCACGTTTCTATGTTGTTCAAACTGAGCCTACGAATTATCACAAATTATTTAAAAACGCTACAATAACTCAGCTTCTTTTGGTTCGCCTCAACACACAATTATCAACATTTTAAACACATTTGGGTTTACCACAATTCTTCATTTAGTAACCATTTTATGAGTTACCTGAACTCAGTTTTTGGATTGGGAAAACTTACTAACTCATTTTAAAGTGCCGTTTTGACCCAGACGTGCATTATTTTAACTCATTCCATGTGTAAATTATTTTGAGTTGAAATAAGTCATAAAGAGTGCTCTAAAAACCCATGTCGAGGGTAAATCACCAATCTAAAGGTCACGGAAAGTTCCGAATTCACGTTTATGCCGATTTAGCGCGGCAACTTCATCCCATTGTTATTAGTACCTCGTGCACGTCGCGTCGTCATGGACCATATAACTAGACTTACTATACGCGCAATCGTTGATCGGAGGGATCTTTTTTTATTTTTGTTCAGAGTTTGTTCTCAAACAGGTGCGTGAAAATAAGAATAATCCAATTTTAGTGTTGGAATATATTTAAAGTGCCAAACCTTATTTGTGCTTAGCTTCGTTCATAGAGTAGTTCTTTTGCACTTGACGTTTATCATATGTTTTTAGATATGTCAGTAATGTCAGTTAACCTAGCATGTGTTTTCTGTAACAAGTGTTTGTTAATTAAAGTACATATTATTAAATATTCCTGGTGTTTCTTGGCTCATAACAGATTAAATCTTTAGTCGTTAAGTAAGCTAGAACTACTAAAAGGTCCAGCTGTGATAGCTCGAATCATGAGTGAATCTAGCCCGAGTAGTAACGCCTCACAACTCCCATATTGGTCTCTGGCAGCTTAAACAATGAATTGCTGCAGCCCACGTCGCATGTGTTCGTCAAACCCCAGTTACGATTAGCTACGCTAGCTAGCTAAAACAACCCATCTTTAGGGCTATTATAACTCATGAATAGTGACTTGATGCAACTTCTTCGATTTAGTTGCCGTAATTCAGAGGTCTGAGCTGTCCCCTATTAGCAACACGCGTTGGTCTAGGATAACTCATAATTGAGTTATATCAACTTAATATTTCGCTCAGTGTGTAACCTCGGTTAATTCTCTAGTGTTCAGAAATCAGAAATTACGGTTTTCTAAAAAATGAAGTTAAAGATTTCATTATTGTTTGTAAATCTGATTATTACTTTTAGAAACCTATATTTCAACATACCTAAGTTTTAATAATAAACTAGCTTCTAGTCCCAATGTAATATTTTACGAAAAGAAATTAATACTTACCTGGATTTTGTCGACTTAAGACGACCAATTAATTAGTATTTACCCTCATTTATTACACAGTTGTGTATGGAACTTAAGTCAAATAAAAAACACCAGTAAATACTAACTTAATTTATAAGCGTAACAAACAACTGATTAAAAGTAACTATAAACAAAAGAATAACATAGTAAATACATTTTTTAAATGTTTTTAATCTTCTCCATCTTTATTTTTATCTCAGATCCGGATCAATATCTATAATATTAGCAAAGTTTGGCAAATTTGTATAAAACTCGTAAAATACTGGTGGTACTGAACATAACAAAGAACATAAGACACGTTTTTTTCGCATAAATTGGCAAATTCTTTAAGTTGTGTTTTCTTCCTCGTCTTAAGAAGCTTAGAATTTTAAAGTCTTGCTTAAAGAACTTTTGTAATACACTAGACCAGGGATGCACAGACTTATAGGAAACAGGGGCTACTCGGGAAAAATATAAGCCAAGGACGGACCACTACAAACAATACAATACTTATTAACACAAAACAATTTTATTTTTAAATAGTATGAAATACAATGATAAAAATAAAAGAACCTTCAAAAATGTTTGTTGTAATTATGTAATCGTGGGGGTAATCTAATCATTACAATGTAATATTTCATGTTTTATTATTTTAATGCATGACATTGCATTGAACTAACAAGTTTTTTTATATTTGGCTCCACATTACTTGACGCCACACGTGAAATTGCTTCCAAATTTTCATTTGCCAGACGGTTTTGGTTTTTCGTTTTGTTTAGTTTCATCACTGAAAACGTTTGTTTACAAACATACGTCCATCCAAATAAGCTTCCGCATTTCAATGCATTTATTCGCAACTCTTTATAAACGTCTTTATCAACGCAACGGTAGAAGTTGAGTAAATTACCTTCATTAAATTTGTTTCGTAAACTATTATCATTTTGCATGTCTATTAATTCCAGCTGCATTGATTCCGGAGCATTTTCGGGTGAAATGGTGAAAGGATTGCTGAAAATGTCCAATAGAGGTTTAACCTTTTTAAAGTCTACAAAACGATTTTGAAAAGCTTGTATCAAAATATCAATTTTTTCAACATGAGCGAAATTGACGTCAGTTTTATTGACTTTCTCCATAATTTTTTTGTAGTTCGGAAAATGGCTGTAACTGGCTGAATTGATTTGTGTCCTGAAAAGACTCAATTTGCATTGAAAGGACGAAACATGAGAGTATAACTGCGAAATCAATTGATCTTTGCCTTGGAGTCGCGTATTTAAGGCATTCAAGTGATTTGTGATGTCTACAAGAAACGCTAAGTTACACAGCCAATCAGGGTTGTCGAGTTCGGGGACGTCGTTTTTCTTTTCCGCCAGAAATAATTGGATTTCTTCAATCAAGTTAAGAAACCGCTGTAGTGTCAACCCACGACTTAGCCACCTTACTTCAGTGTAAACCAGGAGATCACCATATTCGCTTTCAATATCCTCGAGAAATTGTTTGAATTGTCGGTGATTGAGACCTCGTGATTTTATAAAGTTTACAGTAGGTACTACAACTTTCATCACATTTTCAAATCCCAATAATTTTGAACAGAGGGCCTCTTGATGTATAATGCAATGAAACTGCATTAATTCTTTGGTATTTATGTTTTTAGTTTGTAAATCTTTTTTTAACAGTTACTATCCCAGATGTACTTCCAACCATTGAAGGTGCTCCGTCAGTCGTAATTCCAGATATTTTCGTTAAATCCAAATCCATTATAGAACATTTTTCCAGAAGAGCTTTTTAGCTTTGAGCATGTCACTCCCCTTGGTTTTACTTGTCAAAGAACTCATACCAATCAGTTCTTCACTCACTTCAAAATTTTGCGTTACACCTCGTAAAAATATTAAGAGTTGAGCAGTGGAACTTATATCTGTAGATTCGTCGAGTGCTATAGAAAAATACTCAAAACTTCTCGATTTCGTAGCTAATTGCTCTTCTATATTAGCTGCTAATGCGGTAATTCTTCTTTGAACAGTCATCCGATTTAACTGAATTTTTTCAAACTTCTTTACATTTTCCGGACAATTTTTGCGGCGATATCTAAACATTGCTTAACAAACTCACCATCTTTAAAAGGCCGACAAGTTTTCGCTATTATTCGAGATATTTCAAAGCTAACTTGTAAAGTGGAAAGTCTTTGCGTTCGATTTTCGCCAGTTAATTTGGTAAAAGTAGGATGCTGGGTTTCAAAGTGCCTTTTCACAATTTAATCCTTCGGAATAGAAACACTACTCTTGCATATTAAACAGACAATTTTGTTATGCGATGAAATAAAAAAGCATTTTTCGGTCCCAATATCTTGAAACTGTCGATTTTTATCTTCAACCTTACGACTACGTTTCTTACTGGGGCCTGGTTTATCCATGTCAAAATTGATATTATATTGTTACGTAGGTAGAAGCCAAGTTCGAACGATGAAATATTTACTCGTCTCAGATTACAGTTCTTAATCAGTATAACGTTCGCTTGTCCGTAGTTAAAACTTAACTGCCCCGGTAGCTGGCGATGCGTTGTATTTATACGAGTTACCAAACATCGAGAATCTTCCACTTTGTTCGGGGATACTACCCACGTGTTTCGCGAATCTTAAAGTAATCTAGTTGATGCGACAGATTTCTAGTCTCGTAATAATATGCTTAGACCGGAGCGCGGTGAGTAGGATACTTTTAAAATTCGTTGGCAGGCCGCATAAATATCGCTTTTAAAATTCGTTGGCGGGCCGCATAAATATCGACAGCGGGCCACGGTATGTGCATCCCTGCGACTAGACCATTCTCTTTATACTGAAGCCATTACATAAAATGCCAAGAGAACTATTTCTCTGATATATCTTCTTCCTGCATACCAATACAGATTTTAATAAACCAGAAAAATCAAAAAATTCCCCTTGTTGCATCTCGTGAACGTCAAATTGCATTTTTCTGCCATACCAACTGATACCAATCGTTATGCCTGACACTAGAGAATTATTTTTAGTAAAAATTTTTTTAAATGAATTAAGAGCTTGACTTGGCGTTTGCTCCTCTTACTGAGTTATTATTAAGTCAAAATTTCATTTTGAGCTTGGTAGTACTATCAATATGAGGAGAAAGTTATCAACAAAATTGAACCAAAAATGGTAACAGCCTGAGTATTCGACTCTTTATGGACTGTACTAAATCTTCTGATGTAATGAAAATGTAAGCCATATTATGTGTATTGCTATATTGTTGCTAAGGTATACTTTTAGTATAACAATAAAAAAATTCTTGACATATTTTACAAAAAATAATTTGTTATTTTTTATTTTCAGCTCCCCCGTCCTACAATAGCGTTAATATGCCTTAAGAAACAATAAAAGAAAATTCGTTTTTAAGATTACCGTTGAGAATAAAGGCTACAAGCACAAGTATATTTAGATCTGATATAAAACGTTTTTATTTCTAAAATATATTGCCTTTTTTGTTAGTTTAGCTGACGGCGGATTCCACCGACAACGGCCAGACCCAAAATCTTGAATTAACTCATAATCCGTTTTTTATATGTGTTCTTTGATATGCCTTCAATTTGGCCTAATTATTCTAGTTCTAGTATAACTATAAGGAAGCAATGTATATACAGGGTCATCAAAAAATGAGGTTTTCAGAATTTTTAAGCTCATTTGTCTCACGTTTTAGTACCTATAGCGATTAGGATTTGTGGTTTATTCGCGTATGTAGTTTTTAAGAACGGAAGAATATTAAAAATCAAAAACGAGGAAGAAAGAGGCGTTTTATAACGGTTGCCTACCATCTTTTATAACGTACCTATTATTTATATGGTAATTTTTTAAAAGCTATTATTTCAATGGTTCCACAGTACCTACTAGAAGATAAGCTGTACAAAGTTTGAGCTGTATCAGACATCGTCAACTCGTGCCCCATCGATGCCAAATTTTAGAATTTTTTTCATTTTGTATTTTTAATTCTAAGACCTGGTACTTTCACGTCCGAATATCTTTATTGTCAGAATAATTGCTATAGTTTCAATTGTATCGACAATGGTTTCCATAGATATTATTTGACGAATAGCTAAAGCATATAATCAGGAGCGGATCCACAACCTCGTTTTTTTTTGGGGGGGGGGGGGGTCATTCACAGAAAAGTATAATATATTTCACTTTTGTGTATTAATGCTATTATTATATAATAAATCTCTAAAATAATAAAAGAAGTTTTCATAAATACATTTTACGGATCAATAAAATTAAATTTTATCATGCATTGGAAAATAATATATGATCCCCCACTTTTTTCACACCCTTAATTAAAAATATTCTTAATAAAGTGGAAAACAATGTGAAATACCAGACAGACATACAAACATGACATATACCTACAGGTAAGTATACAAATACATACGCCTCAAAATATAAGTAAAATTTTTTTTACAGCTGCTCTGTTACCTCTATTCCAATATTATTATTATTATTATTATTAACCAACGTTGACATACGCTGGCGCTTCCAGCGAAAATATCGTATCATAATGCCAATTTTATTAAAACGTGGACTATAAGCTGCCGTACACAGTTAGACAATAAAATTGGTTTAATTTACAAAAAACTGTTGTTTTTTTGTTTTTTTTTTAATAATAGGTTATTAAATCCGCTGAAAGCATTCCCCTAGGCATTACTGTTTAAAATTTTACAAACTCCGTTGACAGAGAAGCAATAGGTGAAAATGTAAATGCATTTTGTTACTTACCATTACTATTCACTTTTTACGGTTTTGAAAATTATAGAGTAATTCACCACAAAATTTCTAAATGCTTTATGCTTTAGGGCTTAATACCAAACTAAAGGACATTTTACTATTCCCTATCCGCCCAAAAACAATAATTAAACAAAGGACTAAAACGACTTCAACAGTTCAACACAGTTCCGATGAAAGCCCCTGTTTTATTATTTTTTTGCGGCCCGGCATTAACAAAGGATATCGCCGCTCAAGACTCAAGCTTGCCGCCCCGGAGTTGCCGACACCAACAATTAAAGACGACCGAGGCTAATAATACGGCGATAATACTAATAAATCAATTGCAAAAAAGTCTATATATTTTTATTGATTTTTCAATTCAATGGATAAACCAAATTTAAATACTTACATTAGGTGCTTTGATTGTGACCAAGCTGCGGCGTTAGTCAATACAAAACAGCAAAGTAATTATAATATATAATATTTATTTGTGTTTCTCTGTTTGTTTGGGGGGGGGGGGGGCATGACCCCCATGACCCTCCCCCTGGATCCGCGCTTGTGTATAATATGTTGAATATAAAATAGCATTGTTATGCACTTACACTCGATTTATTTATTTTTTAAGCTATACGTTTATGGTTATTGGTTTCATAATATTTTATATACACATATACAGGCTGTCCGGGAAAATGTGGTAAATCTCTCAGACAGTTGCGCAACCAAGGGGGCTACCGGGCTGCAGCCCCCCCCGAGCGAGCGTAGCTCGGGTCGTCTAACTACCTGTTTACAAGAAAAAATAAACCCATCACTACCTAAGAGAGGTAAAACTAATTTTTTGTATTTTTAATTTTCTGGTTGCACCACTGCTGTCAGATTCAGATAGAACATGAAAAAATAAGATGACAAGTTCCTATAAAATTTTTTCTTACAGGCCTTTCCTACGGAGATATATGCCCCTAAAGAACGCCGCTGGGAATTGGTTTTTCTTGAATAACTTTCAAAGCACTTAATATAATTTAATAAAAATTTATTGTGATGGACACTAGTAATGACCTCTTAAAATAGTGTCTTTGAAACATATTTAGCTTTTTTAGTTTACCAGGGGCGGCTAAGCTCTACAACTTAATGCTTAAGTTTTTAACACCCTGTATGATAAGGACTTTAAAAAAAAATAAATCTGGCTAGCTTGCAACTTAGTAAAACTTAATCTCAACTCAGCTTAATAAGAGGATCATGATTTCTATTTGGTTTCTCGACAACAAAGTGTGATACGAAAGTTATTCAAAGAACAGAAAATTTTCGGGGGTAAGTGCACAAGTGCATCAAAATTACCGATAATTTTTGAATGAAATGTGTTTTTTTATAATTGCAAGAGTTTGTTTTCATATTTTCGCGAAAAAGCCCGACTCCGCAGGAGGAGGGCATTTTCGTAAAATATGAAAACAAACGATTGCAATTTGTAAAAAAAACACATTGAATAAAAAAAATTATCTGGTTATTTTTATGCACGAGTGTAATTTATTTGAATATTTCCCAAATTAATTAAGAACTCGAATCAAGTAAATTTAAATATTGTATTTAACAGAAAATACTAACAATAAAATTAAAATGCTTAAAAATTACAAGAATTGCAATGACGTTAATTGTCAGAATATTACATTTTTTGACGTTTGTTAACAATAAAATCCCGCTTTGACGTTTCGTCAACAATATAAACTTGCGATGCAATTTTCGATTTCTGGCAGTGCTGTTTTCAATAGTAATATGTTAAGTGCATGTAAAATTGCTGAAAATCATGCATGAAGGTTTGTTGCCTTAGAAACAGCTTGAATGCATTTTTATTGTTATTTACCAAAAAGTGCCCGACCGAAGGGAGGGCACTTTTTAAGGTAAATAACAATAAAAATGCATGAAAGCTGTTTCTTTAGGGCAACAAATCTGAGTGCATGATTATCAAGCCATTTTACATGCACGAAATATATTTTTTAGACTATTTCCTGAATGAAAAACTCATCATTTTGATAAATTGACGCGAAATTGTCAAAGCAGAAATTTCAACTTGTTGTGACAGTGACGGTTATTCTCGTAGGTAACCAACAATCAAAAACCAGAAGAGTGCAATTTTCAGCTCAATCGCGACCGAGGGCTAATTTTCACCGAAAATCAAGTGAAAAGCGCATTGTAGTTACAGTATATGAGGGAAATAGTCGCTGTAATTTTGCGAAAATTGCATTTCTCTTATGGGAACTTTAACATATGAGGGAAATATTCGCTGTAATTTTTCGAAAATTGCATTTCTCTTATGGGAACTTTAACATATGAGGGAAATATTCATTTTAAGTTGTTTAATCCGAAAAATTACAAAAATGTAAAAAAACGCAGTTATATAATAGGAGGCACCTTAACGAAATTATTGAAAAGCTGCATAAGAGGGTTCAACATGGGCTCCGTGAAGTCTGACACACTCGCGGGCACGACGAATTAAGGACTGCTGTACATAGCCTTGATCCTTATCACATCACAATGAAACGTGATTTTCTGTAGAAGTTCCTCCGTAGTTCCGACCGAAGTGGAATATACCACGTTTTTCAGGTATCCCCACAGGTAAAAATCCAACGGCGTTAGGTCAGGAGATCGAGGAGGCCAGGCAATAGGTCTTCCTCCACCTATCCAACGGGTTGAATAGACTTATTCAGGTGCTCCCGCACATCAACGCTGAAATGAGGTGGTGCCCCATCGTGCATGAAGTATATATTTTGGAGAGTTTCAAGTGGTAAGTGCTCTACTAAATCCTGAAAAGCGTTCTGGAGGAACTCCAAATAAAGTTGCCCATTCAAACATTCTGGCAATACAAATGGTCCAATCAAGAAATTGGCAATG
Organism: Polydrusus tereticollis; assembly: GCA_963920685.1. NCBI lineage: Eukaryota > Metazoa > Arthropoda > Insecta > Coleoptera > Curculionidae > Polydrusus > Polydrusus tereticollis. The sequence continues at coordinate 26,218,312 of OY987328.1, forward strand.
ATTCCTGCCCAGATATTAATTGATTGGAACTGATGTTGATGATGCGAAACAATAGTGGCATGAGTATTTTCATCAGCGCATACATGTGTGTTGGAAATCTTTCGTGATATAACCTTCTGGCTTCTAAAGTATTGCAAGACGCAAGACCATACATCCGATGCATATCTGCATACTCAATAAACGTGTATTTCATAGTTCGAATTAATTCACAATTAAATTCAGCACGAAATCCAAAAATCAGTAAATTAATATCGAAGTAAAGGATCAATGTGTCAGCGATGTGAAAGATGACAAGTTCTAAAATGCAGGATATTTTATTTATTTCGTGCCATAGTAACGTTTGCAACAACAATACTTTTTTTTGGTGCCGATAAATAAATAAAACGCATATTTTTTTGCGAATATAGTCTTCTACAACTATTCGTTTATTATTCTTTTTCTCGAAAACGGTTAATTTTATCGACAATAAACAAGTGTACCTTTTTTCTAGTCTAAGGTGCAAGCTACCCAGATTTAAGTCTTTATCATACAGGGCGTTAAAAATTTAAGCAATAAGTTGTAAAGCTTAGTCTGCCCCTGGAAAACTAAAAAAACTAAATATGTTTCAAGGACACTATTTTAAGAGATCCTTCCGAGTGTCTATTACATAAAATTTTTCCGACCGATTATCAAGCGGCGTCCTTCAGGGGCACATATCTCCGTAGGGAGAGCCTGTAAGAAAAATTTTTATAGGAACTTGTCATCTTATTTTTTCATGTTCTATCTGAATCCGAGAGATTTCCCACATTTTCCCGAACGCCCTGTAAATTATAATTTAAATACAAATTGAACACTTTAGTAAAACGAACAATAATTGCTACGGATTTGTTTTTCTTAACGCCTCTCGCGTGGTTCTTGCATACTTTCTTCGATAATCTTGCACCGTCTGGAAAGTAAAAGAAAATTAAACATTTTATAAAAAGAAGTATTTAACCTTGAAACAGAGAAGTTAAGAAGATACTTATAAGATCGAAGACCACCTTACCTGTAAAACAAATCGTTTTTGGGATTCATCTTTTGTAAATTTAGAGTTAAATTTTTCCATTAATTTTACACCTCTTTCCGCCGTATGATTTACCACTCTCAAAGATGTTAGGATCTTTCTTCCATTTATATAACTTTATTGTTGCTTCCAGTACACAGGATCTAGTTGAGGAAAATCTTGGGATATTCCAAACTTAGCAAATAAATTCTTAGATTTCTTTGTAATTACTTATAAAAGAAGATCTTTATTAAGGAAGTAGTTCAACTTATCAAATTTAATAAGAAATGTGCTTCTAAGTTCTCCGGCATCATACTATTCGTTAATCAGTATCTTTTGTCCTATTTTTTTTCTTCCTTCGTCACTTATTCTTTCATCAAATATAGATAAAGTGGCACATTCTTCACTTAAATACCATAAATAGTTAATAAATTTCTTGATTGCAGTTTCTTTAACTAATGGGTCATTGATCTTGTAAGCTACCAAGTTTTTAAGAAAATTGATATCGTTAAGAGGAGTTTCAATAGGATTCACAGCCGAAAAGCACGTCTTGTCATTTCATTATGAAACAACAGATTCGCCTTAGAGATTTTTCCTCCTTGTGGGTTAATTAAAATTGCTGTGTGAATAAATATATTTTTAAGCAATATATTGCCTTGGGCCTCCATCTCTGTGTGATATGCTCCAGATTGTCGAAAATATATACCTCCTATTGGCGTCGCCCCTAAAGTAGTGAGGATCGATGAGAGAGCATGTCAATCAGCAAGCGCTAGACCAACGACGCTAGACAAGCTCGAACTTGTATTTTCACTCACAATAAAATGTCTATAAATCAAACAAAATTAAAGTTAAGAAGCTATAAGCTTAATTCATAAGTCCTTTGGGGCGCGGTTTAATCATTGCTCCCAAGTTTAACAGGGATATTTTTTTATAAAAATGAACAAACTCAGAGGGTCCTACATACAAATATTTGAAATTCAAAAATAAGGACCACCCCAGTACCTATATAGATTTAAAATGCCTGAAGTGATACACCTTTTTGCTGTTGGTTAAAAAAATATCGTTTTTTTTTTTGAAAAAACGGAGGTTCTTGATAAAAGTCATGTGAGATCCATCTAAGGCGACATAAGCTCAAATTTGTATTTTTAGCATAAACTTCGGTTCATTCCCTAAAGAAAATTTACGGAGGAATTCCTGATTTGATACTAAGTGTATGATTGGATTGAGCTAATTTCGTATTAAAATTTGGTGTTTGTTAAAAATGATCTTAACGTGGTTTAAATCCCTAAAGTGATATTTGGGCAGTTCGTAATTTGATGTGGTAAAAAAACAAATAATTTTAAATAACTACTGATCATAGTGAAATATTTCCATCTCAGCCTACATTATGTGTTTTTAGCAGAAACTATAAAAAATATAAGTAATTCCCAGACGACTACCGGGTGTCCTAAATTATGACTAAGTTGAGCTACATTTTTATAGATTATTTTTCAATTTGTAGTGTACCTATAGGTACCCTTGAGCATTCAAGGTTGGGTAGACCCCCAAATGTCAACTCTTCAAGAGAGTATTTTACCTCCCAGGAGCCTTGCGTGGGGGTGGCAGGCGGTGGAGGTTTGTGCCACACCAAAACTTTTTGGAAGTAGGCATTTTCGAAGATTCCATTAATATCCTCCAATAATCAACAAAGAAATATTGGCGATTTTGTAAAAGTTCGGCAATACGGCATTTTTGGAAAATTGTTTAGTGAAAGATGTGTGAAGATCGAAAAATTAATTTGATTGCTCACTGAAATACTTAAGTATATTAATTAGTCAGCACTTAAAAGTTTTGTCTCGGAAATTCCGATTACTCCTTTCACTGTTCGAGGCGCATTTCAAAATAAATAGGATCAAATCCATTGTGCAGTTAGAACCCGAATTTTTTGAAGAACCAGAATGTTTGTTTGCTGACGTGCAAATTCTTGTACGACTTGTCCAAGCTAGCGTGATATATGAGAATATCAAATATGTGCCGCCCATTCGATGCGCCGGCGCCGTGGCTAGCGACTAAATTTGCCATATTTATCGAGACCTTCAAGGAGTAAAGAACGATACAGTCGGACTGTACTATCCAAGAAGCACCAACACCGATCGGTCGCGCGATCGTCTCTCTTTTCCTCCGAATGCGTTCTTTTGCTGGTTTGTACGCAACCAGCAAAATTTTTTTATATCAAGCTATCTTGGACAAGTTGTGCATATACACATTTTTATGACATTTGTAAAGTAGAGTTCAAGTTAAAAAATGTGGTACCCTAAAGCCCGGTACTTCCACGTCCGAATATCTTTATTTTCAAAATATTAGCTATAGTTTCAATTATATCGACAGTTGTTTTCATAGATATTATTAGACAAATAGCGCTATCCCCAGATGAAAATATCTATTTTAAGCGTATAACCCCATTTCTTCCGTTTTTACCCCTCCCATTACGTCGGATTAAACGTAATAATTTCAATAAAATCATATTCTTACGTCTGTGTAAGCATGTACTGTGTAACCTTGCCCTTTAAACGTATTCAATAATCCTTAATAATTGTACAGAGAATAATATTGTATAGCAATAAAATTCTTAACTGTATTGTTTGGTGTATTCAACTTACTTTCTAATGAATTTTTATACATACAGAGTAGGTACTCTTATTCTGACTCCGTATGATACAAATAATAAAAAAATCTACACAGTCGGCAAATACTACTAGGCATTTTAATAAATAAAAATAACCCCCATCATCATCGGGACGTTTCCTAAGTTTTTTAAAAAGTGAGATTTTTAGTATATACATCGCAGCTGGTGAAACGCTAGCCGCCATGATGGTTTCGTATAAGACGTCACTATTTTCTAGTAAACAAAGCAACTTAACCCTTTGCGGACCGAATTATGTTTTTTGTCAGAATATGTTTTTAGTATTGAATTTATAGTTAATGTGGATCCGCTAAACTATATTTTTTCACAAAAATCAGTGCTAGTTGCGTATTTTTTGTTAAATATGGTGGTTCCACTGTGGAACCACTGGGAAAAGAAAAGAAATATTTTTTATTAATTTATATATTTGTTACTAAAGTTTTACAAATTTTTACGTAATTATTTACTTATGAAATATAGCAAAACAGTTTTTTTTATCCGTAAGGCACAATCCCACCTTACAGGAGGAACAGTGCCATCTGGATCTGTGGGGCTCCTTTCTAGTACTGCAATGTGCGCATCGAACTTTTGGTCCATGTAGCGGCATATGTGCAGCGTTACTAGTTCGACGTTCTAAGGAAACATAAGGCTTGAATTTGTTTACGATTGGTTCCAAGCTTTTTCTACCTCTTTGGGGTGTTACAGGGTCGGCACCAATCAACCCATTTGCCACTGCAAGTCGAAATTCCTTCGATGACAATGTTTTTCCAAGATTATTGGATTTCTCTTAAAAAATTAAATAAGCATTTACTACCGTAAGGTCAATAAAGTGCCAAAAAATCCTATGCCACCATTTCTTCGACTTACGGTCAATCTCATAACATGATTTATACATGTCACTTTTGTCAACATAGCCCATGTACTGATTATAATCTTTGACTAGTTTGATACAACCGAATTCTTTACTTGACCCATCTTTCTGTTTTCGTGAAATGACCTGAATATCCTCAGGATTATGAAAATTGCTCAAAAAGTGTACGCCCTTATTATCCTTCCATTTCAGTGCTATGATTCCAGTATCACTTACTCTCCAATCAAAGTCGCCCCTCTTCATACTCTTGTCATCTTTAAAATCTTTCGGAAACCATTTTCGGTCTTTTCTTGCTGTTCCACAACTGTATATTCCATCGTTTTGCAAACCAAACTGCAAGGATACAGAATTAAAATAATTGTCAATGCAGACTTCATGATTTTTTCCCACTAAGTCTCTTGTCAAATCCGTCACTACCCTTTCCCCTAAGCTATGTTCCGTAACATCTTCAGTTTTGCCTGAAAGAGATAAAGAGGATATATATAGTTACTGTATTCTATGTTGCCTAGATATGTTACCTGTATACAGTTGAAACTGTGAAACAAAACCAGACTCATTTGCTCTGACCCACATTTTGTACCCTCTCTTTATCGGTTTCATCGGCATGTATTGTCGGAATGAAATTCGGCCTTTGAACCGAATCATCGATTCGTCAATTGCTTGACATCTTGACGGTTGGTAAAATGTCGCATAGGTTTCCGACAGCATATCCAGAAGAGGTCGTAGTTTATATAGTTTGTCATATTCGGGTTGTCCTTTTATTGGTTGCACAAAATTATCATTGAGGTGAATGTTACCTAAAAGCCAACTAAAGCGGTTGCGTGGCATGCAAGATGAAATGAAGTTATCGCGAAGTTCCATTCGAGATGACCAATAATCTTTGTAGCTGGGAAGTTTTTTTATGCCCATCAAAATATTCAGGCCAAGAAAACATTTTATTTCGCTTATTGTCGTGGGTACATATTTATCTCCGAGGTCTCTTTGTGTGGCATATAGATTGGTTTCAAAAACAATTTTTTGTAACAGTTCTTCAGGAAACAAAAGCAAAAATATATCCAGAGGTTCCAAATTATTATTATCTGTAATGTTCGGCCCGGAAGTCTCAATAAACTCAGCTTGTTCAATGATATTATTCAGTGATTTTGTCCAAGTAAAGTTTGGTGCTGTGTTACGAACTGGTAAAAATGCAGTCAAAGGCAATTCGTCCTCAGAATCCCAGTTGAGCAGATCTTTATTAGTAGTATTCAAAAGCTGGATATTGGCTTCTGGCAAATCAATTTCCATATCAATGCTTTCGTTATCGTCGGTATCGTAATTTGACTGAATGGATTCATTGTCAGAAGGAATATCTTCTAACCAAGTATATAAGTCCGCGGCAGGCATCTGTTGCAAATCAGAAAAACTGATTTTTTTTCGGTCTGAAACAATTAGACAAAAAATATTACACCGAGCGTACTAGTGGGCCCATATGGAACCACATAACATAACCTACCAAAAATATAACTTGTTTTAAAGTTTTTGTTAATTTATCTAATGTTTATGCGAAAGTATATAGTTATAAACAATATTAACTAAAAACATACCTGCCATAACTCCAAACGAACAAAAAACAATGATATTATATGGTATATCCAAAAAACGCGCGGGAATAAACCAATTTACGAAGATAAACAGCTCACATGCGATATCGTAGCCAACTGAAGGTACGTTACCCAAGAGCAGTAATCCCCACCAAAGCATCTACAAGTGTGGTTCCAGCCAACGCTTACTGGGACGCCAGAGATTTTAGTGTTTGAAATGTGGTCCCAAGGTGGAACCACTGGCCCACAAAGGGTTAACAGTTCTCGTGTTTTACATATCGTCTAAATTACGGACTGATACTGACACTGGTACATGATTTTTAAAGCTTATCTTCCTGCGTTTGTTTATGAAAATTGTGTGATGTTACGCCATTCCCAAACATGCATTAGCGTTTTCGCGTGTACTATAAAAATCGAAATTAATAATGCCGTTTTTCTTTTCAATAATTTTTTCGACCATATAAACAATTTAAGACATTTTCCGAAAAACAGTAAAATATCCTATTTAACCTTATGCCACTTGTCAATTAATATTTTTTCTATTTTAAGAGATGAGTTAATAGTATATTACATACTGAGGTGGAAAGTGTTTCACTATTTTTGAGAGAAAAGGATGGTTGGGAGGTGTACCATTTCTCGAGACAGGAATGAAACATTTCACTGAGGGTTGTATACTATATTATGATGCAAATGATGCTTTTTGAGACTAATGTAAATAACTATATGAGAAATTACCAAAGTAAGATCCTTGTATATAACCACAAGCTTCAGCACCATCCACAAATTAACAAAAACGGTTTGCTGTATTTTTCAGCGACATTTTCATAAAATAAATAGTAGAATTTATCTTTCAATCACACTGTCTTTATTTACTGAAACTGGTTTGGGGTGTACTGGATATTAGTAGGTTTCTGGCTTAACTGCCTAAGCCAGTGGCGCCGGGCCCACCTCCTTGAACTAGCTAGGTTTTTGCTGCACTTTGGCAACCCTAGACACGTGTCTTCTAGGTTTTCTCAGGAGTGTAGCACTTCCTAGTTACTTCCATTTTGAGGTGTACATTTATGTTGATTAAATTGATTGACCGGATTAATTTTTTTTATGTCCATTAGAATGCGGCGAGGTCTGTTAATTAACAATATCAATTTTAAAAAGATGAGAAACAAGGTAAGGGGTTCAAAAAAACTATATTTTTTATTTTATTCATTTTTAAACGATATTAATAGCGTTTACAGCAACATTTCGACTTAAGTGTTACTTTTTGAAAAGTAATAATAATAGTAATAATAATAATAAACGGAGGGATTTCTAATGGCAATCAGGTCATTCCAACTAGAAACTACCTAAAATACATAATTAGAGACGACTCAATGCAGGCAGACCAATGCAGATACGGATGTAAAAGGGCAGAAACGATCCAACACATCATGGGAGGATGCCAGATGTTTTCTGCAACAGAATACAAAGGGAGGCATGACGCAGTGGCCAAGGTCCTACACCAGGAGTTAGCGGTGAAGCTACAGCTTGTCCACAACAGACCGGACCTTGTTGTGGTAGACAAGAGGGCCAGGAAAACGACTTTGATAGATGTAGCTATACCAAATAACAATAACCTTCTAGTGAAGCATGCTAAAAAAATTGCGAAGTATCGAGACCTCCAGGAGCAAATTAGAACACAGTGGAATATGGACAGCATCGAAACCATGCCGATTATTGTTTCAACAACAGGAGTAATCCCAAACAAGCTTTTGGAAAACCTTAGAACACTAGACGTACCGCAAGATCTATACAAGGATATGCAGAAAGCAGTGCTACTTTCAACAAGCCGAACAGTCAAAAGGTATATGGGTAATCAAAGAAGAACCCCACGGGCCCAATAACACGGAAAGGGCCCCCACAGAGCTTAATCCTTTTGATATGATAGAATCAGCTTCTACAAATAATTTTTTGAATGCGCCACTCAATGTAATGTGCAGATTATTTAATGAAATTAGAAATGATTGTGATATATTTCATATAAGTCTAAGAGAATTTAAAATGATTTTGTATAACTTATTGTAAGCATTGGAAGGTAAATTGTAAATAGTAACTAGGTATAAATATTGAAACTAGGCTTCCTACTCTGTAAAAGGGTATCTCGATACCTGTTGAGTTTGTAAATAAATAAATAAATATCTGGGATGAGTGAATGTTCCCCATAGAGGAAGTGCATGACAGGTCTCGTGACCTGTCAGAAAATCCTAATAATAATAATGATGATAACAATAATAAAGGTAATCATTACACTTTGTTAGAATGTTCATTTCATAGCTACAATAAATAAATAAAATTGACTTAGACGGTCGATTAAATATATAAAAATAAGTATATACATTTTGAAGAAATTCTTGTGCCAGCTTATTTCCCTGAAGATGTGAATATTGAGTGACCTAAAAAAAATATAACATTAAAAAATAGGGACCCAAAGGTTACCATGCTGTTAGCCGTTGTAGATAAGAAAATTGTTCTTGTAGTTTTTCTGATTTTAAAATTAAAATTGTGCATGTCTAAAATTTTAAATGGTTAAATTACCATGTTTTCTTCATTTCTTTCTAGAGGTACTGGTACACTGTTTTATCTTGGTCCATATATAATTAATATTCTGAAAGATGAAACAAAGAAAAATATAATGATTATTAGTAACTAAAACCTAAGCAAACCTGAAGCTGTTCATACTTACTTTTTAATAAATACCGCCTGTTTAATACAACAAAATTAATAACAAACTAAGAAAATCTCTAATATACACACTAACTATAATATCACACAAAAAAACTGTATTAAAAAACCACCAAAAATATTTTAAAAAATGGCCCAAAAATCTGCGGAATGCTACCAGACGGAAACTTACGTTCTGTTTTCTGTATATTTTCTTAACAGAAATATAGTATACATTTTTCTCTATCCGTACTTTTTTGATGACACTGTATATAGTGATAATAAAAATACACAGAATTTTACTGTATAAGTAATGCATGGATTGTTTAATTTAAAACGTAGGTTGTTATTGTGTGTCACCTAATTATTTACGCTTTATTATCTATGGCAACTCTGTGCTCTGTCTTACAGTGTTATACTGCGGTATATTCCTAAAGCGTAAAAATCTTACAAACTTTTTTCTTGTGATCATACTAATAATAGAATGTATTAGTGAAATCACTAAGAAAACAGTTTACCCAAACGTCAAGATAAAATTCGTAAACGTCAAAAATAAATAAAATAAGGTGTGTCCAATCAGAGGAGGCGTATTAGTTTTGTTTTATTTCCTAAGATATAAATAACAACATAAACAAACATGTATTGTGTATTGTTCCACAATACAATATGTAACAGATAAGTTAAGTAACAAAATAGCATCACTTTTAATTGGAAACCTTTATTTATTATTGTTGATATTTCACAGTGGCACCAAATATATAGAAAAGTTTTATTGTGCAAGGCGGCTTTTCGTATGCTAGGTAGGTACTATTTTGACATAAGTTTGAGACTACTTGACACAAACATCCTTTCCTTGACGTCCAGCTCAACTATGTTATTGTCTGTTACAACCACTGCCAAAGAGAGATTTAAAACCCATTAAATACTAAAACTGTATAAGGAAACTATACAGAGTGGTGAAAAAGTTGCCTCGAACAAGAAAAAGTGACCTTTATAATAGTTGTTCAGTAAATTATTCCCCACATTTCTACCTGCATGAATCTTTTCTGTCATTTCTGGTTTGGTTGCCATAGAGACTAACTTACTTTTTTTAAAGGAAACACCCTGCATGTGATTGCATATTTTGGTTCTACTGGGAAAACTCTGAATTTTTTGTATTTCAAATTTTCATTTATTTAAAATTGTAACAAACTTTACAATAACAAAACTAATGGCCTAGAAAATTGAACAACTTAACATCGGAATAATAAACAAGTGAAACTTTTCAGTGGATCAGGTGTTCAAAATTACCACCATTTTCTGCTAAGCAGAGCGCCAGTCGATCCCTGAACCCGTCTACAACGTCTAAAAGGAAGTCCTCTGGAATGGCTCGAATTTCAGTACTAATTCTGACTTTTAAAGATTCTAAGTTATTTCATGGTTAACGTAGACTTTGTTCTTTAAGTGTCTCCACAAAAAGAAGTCGAGCGGGGTTAAGTTCGGGGATCGCGCTGGCCAGTCAATAACACCTCTTCTGCCCATCCAACGTCCTACAAACTGTTCGCTTATGTATTGTCCAACATTTGCCGCATAATGCACAGGTGTTCCATATTGCTGGAACTATACCTGTTCGTCTATGCCATTGCTTACACCCGGTAAAACCTTTATGCAAGAAGGAATTATATGTGATTCCTGAGGAGGTTCAGATGTTTTTCGCCATTCATATTACCATCTATGAAAAAAGGTCCCGCAACATGTCTACCAACTATGCCCGCCCAAACATTAACTTTTTCGGACCTCGAGTATGACCTTCCTGGAACCAGTAAGTATTCTCAGCAGACCAATAACGATAATGGTGTCTATTAACAATGCCATTTAAATGGAAAGTAGCTTCATCCGAGAAAATGATATTTGTTGCGAAGTTATTATCGTTATTGCATCTTTCCATCATCAGCTCACAAAATTCAGCTCTTCTATCAAAATCGTCCTCGTTTAACTCGTGCACCAACTTTATCTTGTAGGGATGCAACTTCTTCTGCCTAAACAAATTTTTCACTGACTGATGAGACACATTAACATCCATTGTCATTGGCCTGGATGATTGTGTTGTATTTTTATGTATTGAGAGCATGATATTTAAAGCTTTGTCTCTCCGGTTGCTGTGTTAGGTCGACCTGATCTAGCGGCTTCCCTAACACTGCCTGTTTCTCGAAATTTCTTTACCACTCTACTCACCGCTGACCGATTTATTGGAGGCCTATTTGGAGATAATTCATTGAAAAGTTGACAAACCTGATCTTGCGATCTCTTCATATTTTCGTAATCGCTCATTATTAAAATTTCAAATCGTTGTTTCTCATTCAGATGAACCATAGTGTAAACAAATTAGAAATCAGACAACAGCAAATTAAACAGGAACTCAAAATGGACACCTCTTAGGTCGCTGTCATGAAAACACCTTGACTCAACTGGTGGGTATTAGGTAGGAATAATTATAATTAGGAAGTTTTTCATTTTTAAGCTGTCATTATCTCGGAAACGCTTGCAGATAGGTGAAAATTTGAAATAAAATTCAGAGTTTCCCAGTAGAATCCAAATATGCAATTATGTGCAGGGTGTTCCACTCAAAAAAAGTAAGTTAGTCTTGATGGCAACCTAACCAGAAATGACAGAAAAAATTCATGCAGGTAGAAATTTGGGGAATACATACAGGAATTACAACTTTCATTAAGGTCACTTTTTCGTATACGAGGTAATTCAAAAGTTACAGGCATTATGCGCGACTTTTTGCCACTCTGTTTAAAGCGAAGTGTCTGAGCTTTTATAGATATTCACTCATAATACTTAACGTGTTTTTTTTTTAATAGTTCTTAGTTTAGAAGCTTTTTTTAATCAAAGCAATCTGGTATTTCCGTTCTTACTTCTCTGAGCTCTGTCTTTTTATCAGAAAATATCGAATCTTCTCGTTCCTGCATGAGCCGATTTCTTTCCAAGTAAGATAAATATTATGTTGTATCTCGATATATGAAAAAAAAGACAAATCGCAGTGGTCTGGGGATATTTTTAATTTGTCTAAAATTCTTTTAATTTGCCTAAAAAATCAATCATTTCATCAAATCACTTATTTATTTTTAGTAACGAATACAGTTATTGGTCTTTCGTACCATTCAAAAATTTAAAAGCTCTTTTTTAATATTTCTTGAAAAACATATTAACACTGCCATTTTAATAACGGGTATGTGAACCACTAACATTTGTTACATACAATAGGTACATATTGCTATATTTAATGTCCGAAATTCAAAACGGACACACGTGTTTGCCTTGTAAGTAGTGTAGGGTAGTAGATCATGTCTAAACATTTGGTTTATAGAAGAACTACAGCGTTGATTGAAGATTAGTGTCTTCAATCATGACTACAGGTTGGAGTATTAGCTTATAATTCATTGACTTGTACTTATTCTTGTTTCCATTAAAAGTATATTAGTTCGCCATCTTGTATGTATGGCAGTATGGAAGCCCATGAGAATGGCCCTCACAAATATGTAATCGAACAGGTTTCATGCCAATTTCTCCTTCGATCTTTTTGAATTAGGGTGTAAACCGAATCAAGACTCGGCCGTAAATAAACAGGGTTCCACTACTAATTTTTGCAGCTCGTATGTTTCCCAACTTACCCACACAGCATAATCATGTTTCAAAAATTAGAGGCACCTACTTTTCAGAACTATTTCAAAAAAATTTTTTGTAATATTTCTGAAATTATATAAAATGGAATAATATATCATTCAATATCACGAACATATTTAATAAAAAAGCATATGGACTACTATTAAGTAATAAATTTAATATGAATATACAAAATATGATACTTATTTATCTCTGAAATTCTTCTTTATACGGGGCGCTGAAAGTAGAAATTCAAAAATTAATAATTTTAAGTATGAATCATAATAATATTATGTGGGAATGTGGGTATAAAGGTGCATTTATAAAACTTTCGTCACCGCTCCCGCTCGTCGCCACCGTTACCGTTGCAACTGAACCTAAAGGGGAATAATGTATGCATTTATAAAAGCCGCCACCGCTTCCCTTCATGGTCACAACATGACCAATTTTTAACTTACTGACCTTGTCTTGTTCGTGCTTTAGAGAAATATTTTCCATATTCCTTCGATTTCAGCATTTATAGACAATAGACAGGGCTTAACTTATCTCATAGTTGAAAAATTATAATAAATACTGGTCACATTATCCACTTTTTTAAAGAAAATTAATATAGGTTACTGCTCTTGCGAATTTACAATGGTGCATATTCCATTATAAAGACAGGAAAGTTTAGCCAAAATTTGTTATCAACTGTATATCTTATATAGGTATTTAAAGTTCTTACATTTCCCGGGACAAACGAAGTTTGCACTGCGGCAGCCACAGTACAACAATCTTTTGCACCTTTAGTTCTGTCCCGTGTTGCCTTACTGCATCTTTTATTATTCTATTAATGGTTTTGTTAAATATTCTCATTCACAACAGTAACAACTTAAGTTTAATAAATAAATAAAGCTGAAAAAATCATAAAATGAACCTAATCTACAATTATTTTTATACCTATTATTAAAATAGAGACTTAGCTCAGTTTCATTATCCATAATATAATTATTTGGTAGTGGCACAGTTCATCCACAAATAATAATGTATAATTATAATTGTTAATTGAACATTACACAAACAAAAGCTAAAATAAGGGGAACAGGTCGGTTTTTCTGCATTTGGTCTGTCAAGTGTCAAAGGCAGGGTATGTTACCTGTCATTTTGGGCGTAATGAATCTGAAATATTTTATAAATATTCTCGATGAAATATTACAAGTAAAGTTTCATATTTGTTTCGTGAAATATTCCAGAAATATTGATATGAAAAAATGTTTTTGGAGACATTGGAAATATATCAGAGACATTTCTAAAAGGAAGTGTGCTGTGTGGGAATTCCCTCTAGATAAAGAGGAACACCTGATTGGGCGTCTGCTTCTTAAGCCAGTTTTCTGTAACTGATTCCCCCATTACTTCTGGTATTCTAATCATTGGATTACGTCTCGCAGTATTAATAAGAAATCTGCCGTGAATTTTGTGCAGTTGTTGTTTTTTGAATAGTCATATCAAGACATCAACTTGTCACGCACCGCTTTCAATTATACCTAACTTTTCAACTTAAATGATTACACACTATTAGAATAATTGCATTCACTCGATATTGTCGAGAAATACCAAAGAATGAATAAATCAAATAATAATATCTGACAAAACATATCGCTTTTATCATCATATTACATTGAAAATTAAAAAAACATTTGCTAAAAAAATTTTAGATTCATTTTCCCACATACTAATTACCTTATTGTAAATTTACATAATTACTTAATAACGTAAAATATCTTGTAAAATCGGCAATATTTCTAGACCGCTGAGGTGTGTGTACTCGTATATATTTAGTTATTACCAAGTAAAGTGTATTCACAAATATAAGAAACTGATCAAATGACTCTTATTTATTTCTACCTAAATAGGGGTATTCACACAATGCCGACTGAGCTAGGACCGTCTTAGAAAATACATAGTATTGAAATATTTAATTTAGCAGCAAATAAATATTAAACTGATGTTTATTTAAGTTTATTAAATTCAAAATATAAAAATAGAATTATGGTCTTACACTTACTTACACTTATAATGCTAAACTATTATATTAATTAATAAATTACCCAACTAAATCTACTTCACTATCGCTATCATCATCTAAAGTAATAATAAACCTTTCAAATTTTCAAATAACTCCGCTGCTGTGTCTTCATGATAGTCAACACATGATTCACTAATATTTTTTGCCGAGAGAGATACTTAGGCCATTCGGCACCCACCCATCTTCAGAACCAGCATGTAAGATTGTTATTCTTTTTCCACGGTTTGACGGGGTACGTGTCACACATTTGCCGCTAGAATCGACCCAACCACTTGACGGGGTGTCGTGGGTGTCAAACCACGTTTCATCTAAATAATTGATCGGCCTACCTTCAGTTCTGTATTCATTTACTTTTGTCAGATATTCCCACCGCCATTCTTGAAGACGCTTGGACTCCATCAAAACCTGCTTTAGATTAATCCTTTTGAATGTAAAGCTTATGTGTTGAAGGCGCTTCGACAATGTCGTTCTTGAGCATTTAATTTCTGTTTCATCTATTGTCAGTCTTTTCATTAAATTGTCCAACGTTGGTACACTTTGCTCTTCATACATTTTATAAATTTTTTGTCGTATAAGTTCCTCGTCCCCTTGGTCCAACGTTCTTGATTTTCCAATATCACTTCGTTTTCTGCGTTCCAAAATTGGCCCTTGTGTAATTTTCCAAACTGTAGAAAAGGATTTTTTTGTAAGTAAAGCCGTTTTCTTTACAACTTCTTTAGGGCACAAATTTCCGCTCGACATTAATGTCAAAAACACCTTCTTCATAATCTGTTTGGCATCTGTTGATAAATGCACTCTGTTATTCACTTCAGTTTCATTGCTTTCACAAATCTCACTAGAAGAGCAAGGACGAAACATTTTCAAAAAACAATTTAAACTCACAGTGTACGTTGACAGACTAAAATCGAAAAGGACCCTGGTTTATTCGCATTTCTATTTACCTGAGTACGGTACTTAAAATTTATTACGCCCATATTATTTCAAAGAACTGGTTTATTGTTACGTATTATATTTTGAATACCCTAATAATAGAAGTCATTTAGGTCGGTTTCTTATATTTTTGAACACACAATACACATCGATCTGCATTCGATTCAACTGGTAGGATATATTACCTCCTTTCAATCGGTCGCGTCTTTATCAAAATATCTCGATTTAGGAATCGGCTTAAAAATAAATGTCTCCTAATGTAAATGGTGAGTTTTTAACTAACTCAAATTCAAACTCACTCAACTGTTAAAATTTACTTACATTCACCTTAACTCTATTTAAAACTTTAGTGGAAGATAATTGACCTATCTGACCTAATAAATCTTGTAATTTCGATCGCAACGGTCTCGGTTTTTTTAAGCGTATCAACATTCATTCGTCGGTTGAACCTGTGCAACTTTTAGATGTAACCGTACCCAGTTAACTTTTTAATGGAAATAATTAATTAGTAAACTTTTTAAACATAGATTTTTACGTTTGTATATCTATTATATGTATTTTATTGTATTCTTTTTGTTGTTACAATTAGCTTTTTCTATATTAGATAACATTAAAGATTATTATTTTCCTTTTGTGTTTATTATTGCTATCCACCTACTAAGGATTCCAATTTTGGCTTAGACCATATAGTAAAGTTCTTTTCTCGAAAAATGGTTCTGATTTAATTACTGCAATAAAATGGGTGTCATGTGCGGTCGTAAATTCCCAGTATTCATTTTCGGGGCCGGATTATAATAATTTCTAGGTAAGGTTAAATTAAAATAAGATAATTTAAAATGTTTAGAAATCCCCCTATAGCAGGTATGTTGAGAGATTGAATGTCAGTCTTTATTTCTCACGGGAAGTGTTCAGTTGTATTGCAATATCATTTTACGAAATACTATATCATACGTATAAAACAGCATTATATGGCGTCCGTGGAAAAATATTGATAGAGCTTCTTCAAATGTTCCGGCGAAGAAAAAGCATTTATCTCTCGATGCTAGGAACGTTGTAAAAACTGTTTATAGTTCGTTACTTAACAGGGGACTTACCGCTAGTGCTGCTGCGAGTAATTTGACTAAGATACCTCTGACTACAGTTAAAAGAATCGTGTCAAATCGTGTCAAAGAAAGAAGCGTAAAGATGCCGGTTCCAATAAATGCTTCGACGAAGCCGACAAGGACTTGATAAGGCTGCAAGTCTATACCATGTACGAATAGCAACGCATACCTATACTAGAAACTCTAAAGTAATGACGAAACACAAATAAGCTGTAGCATAACTAGAGAGTTTTGTTTAAAATGGGCTTCATCGCACAATTGACAAAAGGCAAGTGTACTTATGAAATCCCAGCGATTACAAAAATGGCGTCGTGAGTATATAACATCGATAAGAAAATATCGTTGTGACAATCGTCCAATAATTTACTTCGATGACACATGGTTTGACATGCATGACCCACTATCCAAAGGACGCACGGTCCGAATCTTCCAGCAGGTGTAAAACAGGAGTTCCGTCAAATAAAGGGAATATTACAGACTCCTGCGTAGACTAGGTATAACGGTAGAAATTTTTGAAGAATGGTTCAAAAATTGGTTTTTACCAAATCTTCCTCAGAATAGCGTGATAGTAATGGATAATACGAGCGATCACAGTCGCCAATTATATAAGGCTCCAGGTTTAAATAATACGAAATTGGAGGTTTACAACTACGGAGCGGCGCACGATATATATTTTGAAGAATAAAAGTATAGGTATATGTTTGTGACGCACTGGCAGAGGAAATGGGTCATACTGTGCTACGGCTCCCAACTTATTGTATTTTTAATGCCATAGAGCACATGTGGCATCAATTGTTGGGTCAGAAAATACTTCGCCGACTTAAGCTATAGTGCTGTAGAATTAATAAAAAAATGTGTTAATGATATTCCCCCAGGTAGTTGGAAAAATTCAAAACATCATGTCACTAGTTTAGAAAATTCTTATGTTACTCTGCATGATACAATTAAACCGATTATAATTATCAAATAAAACAACGGCAGTCTACCTCCACAATATGTATTTAAATGTTTATGTTTATATCCTACATGTTTCGGACATAGAAATGTCCATCATCAGGGATACAGTAGTCGATTACGATAGCTCTGTCTTGCATAAGCGACGATCAAAAGTTATGTTAAAATTGAAATTGTAGGTTCTAATGAATGTTCAAGACTGAATGAGATGTGATATTTTAAATTTTGGTCAAGGTATCTTTGAAGAAGGGGGTTCCCAGTCTGTAGCCACTAAGACAGGTGGTGAAGCAATTATGTCATTTGTAGCTATTTAGAGGGGATTAATTTAAGTGAAGTGCTCAAAGATGCTTCATCTCACCGTGTCTAGGGTGTGGACAACAAAATACTGGGTTAGACTTGAAAACACTTTCTTAGGAGATAAACAATAAATGAAATGAGGATTATACTACTTTTAAGGTTGGAATTTATTAATTTGAAGCCAATGGGCAGGTGGTGAAGCAATTATGTAGGTTTGTAGCTAATTAGAGGAAAATAATGTAGATAGGTGCTCAAAGATGCTTCATCCAACCATGCCTGGAGTATTGGCTAACAAAATTTTTAGGTTAAAGGGGGTAGAAAATGAACATAATTTTATGATTGAAAAACAACATTAAGAAAATTAAAACTGGATTCTCACCATCTCGACTAGAAGTGAAGTATTTATGTTGAAATTACATTGTATTAGCTAATTAGAGGATATTACAGCTCAAAGATACTTCACTTCACCATGCTGGCGTGCAGGAAATTATAATTAATTTAAATGAAGATAGCGACAGCGAAACAGAACTAGATATAGAATAACATTATACATGCAAATAAATATAAGTAGTATTTAAAAATTTATGTTATTTAGTTTTTTTTTATTTCAATAAGTTAATATAAACACATCATACGAGTATACCTAATTACTTAATTTCCTTAGTTCGACTCTTTACTGGACCTTTAACCTTTACATATTTATTGTCCACACAATGGGGTCGACCCTTTAGTTTTATTGCAGTTAGAAGGTCAAAACCATTTATTGTGAATAGAATTTTACATGGACTGAGTGTTCCCTATCCTATTGTTTCGACCCGGCCGTGGATCACTTTCAAATAACGCGCGCAGAAACTTATACTCAAAGAGTAACTCCACTAATTAGTTTATGAAATACTAAAATACAATTTATTTATGAAATACTGAAATATAGATTTATTCGTTTCAAGAAAAATTAAGGTTTTGTAGTCGTCAAAAAAGGACATTAGGAATATGAAAAAGATTTTCACAAGTTATTATGACTAAAATTTACAATGTTACGATTTGGACTACACACTAATACAATATTAAAATTAAGTTTAAGATTTAAATACAGTACAATGTGTGTACACAGAAAAGTTTTACAATAATCAATTTTGACACCTTACTTTATTCTAATTTAGTTTTGTGTCACTATAACTATCTTCATCAAACCTTATTATTAAAGGTTGAACATTAGTACTCATACACATATAACAATTTTCCACCTCAATTACATATTGTGTACAGTTTTTCCAACTGTCTGCAGAAGTGTTACTTACTATGTTTTTTATTAATTCTACAACAGATATATTTAGTGCGGGTGAAGTATCATTCCTTCTAATATTTGTTTTTACTTGGTGCCATATTGGTTCGATTGGATTAAATACACAATAGTAGGGAGAAGACGCAACACTGTATGTCCATTTTCTGTTGCAAGTTTATCACACACGTATTTAATTTTAAAAGTCTATAATACTCCTAAAAGATCCCGTTTTTTGTAAGTTTCTTCAATATCTGTTTGGGACACACGTCATATTTCTGTCGTGACCCAGTACAAAGTTAAAGTAAAAGCGTGGAACTCAATTCTAGGAAATATAATGTAACGTAATACTAATCTAAGCGGCAACGCCGCATTCGTGCTAAATTACTATGTTTTTCTTCAACTACTAAACGCTAAAAACCAGAGAAAAATACATTAAATTCATACGTAATATAAATGGCAACACCACATATTAAAGTAGTGGCAACGTTGTACAAATCCATAAAGATATATGTTCAAGTTAAATCCTAATGTATAAAAAACCTGTCTGATATTTTGTATTATTCTCTAACACGCAAATTTAAGTACGACATACGCCACGTGCATAGTAACAACGAATCTCTATTCTTATTGGCTAACAACAGTATCGTGACGTGAAAGAAGCCATCTTAGTTTTCAACGTATTAGGACCTGATTGGTCAAGGTGTCGGGATACGGTAAGAGACGGACAGTAGCTTTGTAAACAAAGCAGTGTCAAGCAGAATACGAACGAGTTAACTTGCAGCCGCTCCGTGTGTAGTTTAACCTGGCACGTTAAAACAAAGTGATTAAAAGGAATTGAAAGTAATACAGTACAGTGTTATTCAAAAGTATAAAGAGATAATATGCGCTCCGTGCTCAGTTAAATGTAGTACGCAAAAAGATGATAAATTAAACAAAAGCATTCAAAAGTAGTGAAGTGGTTGTTTGACGCATCCAAGTTAGAAAGGTGTTAGTATGTCATACCCATGCTAGGGTATATACTGATGAAGTAAATAATCTGTTAATAAATGATAATGCAATAAAATTCAAAAGAAATATTGTTTTCCAAGTAAAGCAAAGTTTGAACCAGTCGACTTGTGAAGACACATGTTAAAGTTTTTAGTGTCGCTCATTGTTACAAGCGTGAGTCGTACAATATCTATATTACTATTTATCATAAAATTTTGGATTTCTGCTTTTGTACGTGAGAACTAGGAAACATTTTCACTTGACGACTACGATTACTAGCATTGTCCATTACAAATATGCAATTTTTCGGTATATTTTTAAGAAGTCTATGTTCGAACCAATCTTCAAATAGTTGTGCGTCAGTGTCTTGGTGGTAAACTAGAGAAGAATCTGCCTATGTTTTTTTAGGGGAAAGCAACATGCAGTTCGGAACAAATCCATTTTGTGAACCTGTGTGAATTATTGTTATTCTTTTGCCTTTATTTGAAGGACTCTTGACCTTTTTTTGAAAAATCATTCCATTCTTTTCTTGCAGTGTCATGTGTATATCGAACTATGTTTCGTCCAGGTAAACAATTTTCGGCCCTATATTGTTTAGTAGCAAGTGTAGTAATATTTATGATGCCATTCCTGTAAACGTTGAGATTCCATTAAGGTTTGTCTTTTAACAATTGTGTGATATTAAAAACCCATTTTAAGCAAAATTTTTCTAATGCTTGGAATGCTACAAGAAATGTTTGTTTTGTCGTTGGTAAGCTTTTTTTTTAAGGAAACCAGGGTAGGTACAGATTTTTCTTCATACATTTCCCACATTCACTTCGCTTCTTTCTGGGAATGATAGGTTTCAGTACTAAAGTCTGTGCGTTTTAAGAAGTCCGCTAAGCCATAAAACCTCTTGAGCACTATGTCGGTGGCTCTCAAACAATAAATTATATTGAAGGTAATTTTGGATGTTGATGAATTACATTTTCTAAATAAAATAATTTAAAGTAAATAAAAAATTAGTTTAGGTAAAGAAAAATAATAATTTTTTAGCTTTTGTAGTATTCAGACAAATTAGTTTTACGAATTCTTTTTTATAAAGGTTTGGTTTTAAGAAGGACCGATTTTGTAGTCTTGCGACAGAACGTATCTACTTGTAGATAGGTACTACTAAAAGTAGTCTTCCTCTGCATTTGAAATTTCACCCATGCTTTCAGACTCATCAGAATCAACATCATCGTCATCATCATCATCATTCGTAATAATTAACGGTCTTACTTCGTCTATAACCTGTTCTGTCTCATAAGATTCAAAAATAATTTTTTCTGTGTGTTCAATGCATTTCCGCCATTCTTCTTTGCCCGCTTGGCTAAGCGCCTCCTCCCATAACTTTATAACGCTAGGCTTACCGATATTTTTACAGGCATGTTTGTCATAATAGTTCTTGCTAATACCCCATACCAATTCAATTGCGTTGTAATGACAATGGTAGGGCGGCAATCTCAAAACTTGATGTCCATATTTGAGGGCTAATTCGTCAACAACATACTTTTTTTTAAATAACTGCTCTTTACACTTGCTTAAAAGTTCACTTTTTAAATATAAATTTTCATGGTTTATGTTTTTCTTTGACAACCACTCTTTTATTTCTTCCTTTTTCCAGCTGCTTGTAGGGAATTTCTCTTCGAGTCTCGTATGGTAAGAGGCATTGTCTAAAACAATTAAGGAAGGTTTTTCTAAACTTTTTAAAAGTTTTTCCTTTTTTTATGCTCAACGCGTAATTCTAAGATAATTTTGTTTTGAAACCTCTGATTTCGCCCAGTAATAGAATACAGTAAACCAGTGGGATGTTCGGTGTGATCAAGTATAGCGAAGGTGCGAAGATATTGTAACTTAACCGACTTACTGTTTTAAAAGCGATAACATCCCTTGGTGATTTAATCCGATATCCGACTTCTTAAAACGCTCAGACTATATATCCTTTATTAAGAAGTATGGTTCACATTTTTAATAATATTTTTTGCATCGGGAGATAAATGCTTTCATCTGAAAGTGACACTACAAGATGCCCCACTCTCAGCACAAGCCCATGGACGCCACCTTTTAACACTAATACAACAAAAAATAGCACTCGCCGCTAAACCAAACACTATAGTCTATTTCTTAATGCGAGAGAGTAATAAATCATTATTGAACAATAAAACCCAGTGGTCCTCGCCGTATTCCATAGGCGTAGTCCAATTATTATTTCATTCAACATTCGGAGTTGCAAAATAGTTGAAATGTGTTTGAATATGACTGGAGTCGGACAGTCAACAATATACCGACTTGTGCACGAGGATAAACGCGGCCCCATCAGGTCACCAAAGAGAAGTACAGGAAGGAAAGATACTGTAATAAATGAGGATGAAAAGACTGCCATCAGAAGAATCCTACACTCGTTAAACTTAAAAAAAGAAATACCTACCTTGGACAAAATAATGTCTGAAATGAAAAAGGATGATTTTATTCCACCC
Source organism: Polydrusus tereticollis (assembly GCA_963920685.1). Taxonomy (NCBI): domain Eukaryota; kingdom Metazoa; phylum Arthropoda; class Insecta; order Coleoptera; family Curculionidae; genus Polydrusus; species Polydrusus tereticollis. The sequence continues at coordinate 26,240,904 of OY987328.1, forward strand.
ATGGGTAAGAAGAAATTATGGAAAACTTTGAAGGAAATGAATTTTTGTTATGAAAAAAATCAAAACAGAAAATCACTTTTAATAGAGAAAAACGGAATCATCTGCAGGCGACCACGATACTTGAGGGCAGTTAGACAGTTTGGAAGGGCAAACAGGAATATCTATTATATGGACGAAATTTGGTTAAATGAAGGATACAGGTATCGTTGGTAAAATATGGCAGAAGAAATATATAAAAAGCGCGAGGCAAGCTTTCGTGGAAGGATGGTCCACTGAAATTAAAGCACCCTCGGGAAATGGCAAAAGATTAATAATTACTCACATTAGTAGCAAAAATGGATTTGTCGATGGCGGATTACTAGCATTTAAATCAAAATGGGCTGGAGACTATCATGAAGACATGAACGCTGATGTCTTTGAAAAATACTTCCAATAAATGATAGATCCTATTCCTCCTGGGTCTGTTATAGTCATGGATAATGCCAGCTACCACTCAAGAAAATCCAAAAAAATACCAACGTTTTCTTCGAAAAAAATGACATCATTCATTGGCTTACTGTAAATAAAAAGCCATTTCATAAAGATGTCCTGAAAAAGGTGCTACTGGAGATTGTAAAGTTGAATAAACCTCTTTGTACGAAATTTGTTGTCGACGAAATCGCTTCAAAACGACATATTATAACGGTACATCGCCTATCATTGTGAATTAAACTCCATAGAATGAGTGTGGACCCAAGTAAAAGAGTTTGTAGCAAGGCATAACACCACTTTTAAAATGAGAGACGTCGGAAACCTCTTGCAAGGGGGAATAAAGACAGTGGATTGTGGAAAATGGAGTAAGTGCGTCGAACATGTGATTTAAATCGAAGATAGAGTGGGAAGTTGATAAAATGCTAGAAGACACTATTAGAGCCCCTGATTATTTCTCTGGACCACAACGACGATAGTTCATCGGACTACTCGGAACATGATGACTAAAATTTAAAAATTAAGTTGTTGCATTGTACATAGTAGATCTTTTTTTATAGATACTAATATTTAAAGTACCTGTAGTAACGCCGCTATTATTACAGGTAGTTTTCATTTTATTCACCAAACAGGTCTTTCTATTGTATACTGATTGGGTCGAGCCTATGTAATAATTAATAAAAAATAAAAAAATAAAAAAAAATAAAAAAAAGATAAAAAAAAGATTCTTATTTACTTTATTCAATTTATGATTGTTCTTGTTATATGTTTATTAATTAATTACTTGGGTCACCACGGCCACTCAGTTTTTTAATTCGCTTGAGAGCTAAGGTCGTAGATTTAATTCAGATAAGATTTTTGGGCGCCATCAACCAAAGGGGTTGAAAAAGAATATAAAGAAAAGAGTAAATAGAATATTTAGTTCCCTAGCCCTGAAAGAGAAAGCAGTATGAATAAAACAATTATTTTAATCAATTCCTATTTTATTAATTAAAAGAATAATATTTTCCAACTAACACCCATTTTATTCATATAGGAAGAAATAAACATAACATAGAAAAAGAATTTGAATAAAAGGCTAAGCAACTAAATCAGAGAAAGAAGATATAAAAAATAACATAGAAAAAGATATGACATGAGCTAGACAGCTCCACTAAAAGATATATTAGATCGTAGGAAATCAAACAGAATAAGAAGTGAGGATTCTTTCTAAACACCCAATAATAGGAGTCAAATACTAACTAAAAGCTTTGAACATAATTAAAGTGTAATTACTTTAAAGGTAGTGACCAAAATAAAACAGAATTTAAATTGAATGTAAACTAAATCAAATTATAGCATTCATTATGCCAAAATTGAAAATAAAATATTCTTTATAGTAAAGTCAATGAAAGGTCAATTGAAGCACTTACGATGCCCCAAAATTTGGTTAAGATCCCTTGAGAAATTTATGATAACTTCAAGGTTATGTAATTAAAGACATTTACCCTTTTGCCCAAAATTCAAAGTAAAGCAGCATTTAGGGTAAAGTCAATATAAAGTCATATACATATATATATAGCATTCCCTACGCCAGAATTTAAAGTGAGTTAGAATTTAGAATCAAATTCATAAATAGTAATATCACTTCCAGGTTATATTAATAAAAACATTTACCATGCCCTATTCCAAAATAGAATTGGGAAACTTAAAACTTTAGTTATGTTCCCAGCAAAAAAGGCTTAGGGGTGAAGATAAAGATTATCTAGCTAAGTCTAACTAATAGATATAGCCAAAACCTAGAATGACAAAAAATACATACTGATGGTAACTAAAATATCTGGGTCAGTAAGTAATGCATTCAAAACCGAGATTATCAGTCTCTTATTAACCCGCTCAAAACAGATATAGATATATCCCTTACAAGGTTAAGTCCAATGAAGAGGTTACCGATATAGGAATATCTCAACAAATTCATAGGGATATCTTAATAAAATTAAGTCAAAATAGAGAAAATTACAGCTATAGAAATAACTCAATACTCTATAGGGATATCTTAATAACATTAAGCAAAAATAAAGAAATTACAGATATAATATCTCAATAACTTTACAGGAGATAATAACTCCAATATAGCTTTGGAAAGATTTAAAATTCATTACCCAAAATTAATTAGAGGGAAAATGCATACTTCCTGAGGAAGTTCTAGAATAATACTTAAAAATTAAACATTTAACCGCTACTTCTGTTAGAAAGTAAGACTTACGTTTTTTGTTTAATGTAAATCTCAATTTAAGATAAATAAAATAACCATCTTATACTCCTTGACGAGTAAAAGTTAGTTTCATAAATCAAAACTAGCCTGTTCCAGCTAGGTAAGCATAAAACCTACTAGGGATTAATATGCAAATGAATTTACAATAAATAGACCAACCACTCAAGCATTCCTTGACGAGGGAGGTTTCGGTTTTAAATTGAAAACTAAGTTTTCGTATGATACAAGATAGGTAGTTTAGGCAATATATACATTACTGGAGTGACCCATCCACTTTAAGCGAAATCTACAAGAATTTACAACAGTCTTAAGCGAAGCTAGGGTAATTATACACTATACATAAAAATATACAGAGGGAAGAATATACAAATATAATACAGTCTACCAAATCACCACATAAAAGGTTTATAACATAGGAAATTAAGTTAAGGGTTAACAAATTGACTTTTAGTGGCTATCAGTCATCAAATAAAAAAGGTTAAGTCCGGTAAGTGTGGCATTGTGCCAGTCAAAACGTTACAAGTGAATAAAAAAAGGGTTATTTTAGCAATATTACATAAAAAGGTGGCTCTAGGCCCATTAATAGTACATTACGAGTGATTTAACTGAAGTACAGAGGTGAAATTATCCTGAATTATTAGACACATGAAATTTACTTATTCAAACTCAAAAGAAGGGTTTTTTGGTACTATATTTTATGAATTTTAATAAAAATTAGTCGGAGGTGGTGTTAGTACAGTAAACAAGGAGAAAAAATATGCTACTTAGCTCATGTAAGGCAGGACTCTAGCAGACAGGCACGACGGATTATGCGTCAATCTCCAGCATCAGATCAATGTGGACGGTTGACCATACAGCACGTTGGGGTGACCGGCACATGCACCAAAACAGGAACTTCATCCAAAATGACACCCCCACTCGTCTTGGCCTCTCTAAGACATACATCCTCCATTCCAGACATGGGATCCTTAGCAGGGTAAAGAATTTAGAGGAAGACTCCAGGTTACGAATACTGACTAAAGCATTTCCAACACATGGCTAAATCCATGTAGAAAGTAGAAAATAGAAGTTGAAGGTAATAAAGGTAGAAGATAAAAGATGTAGGAGATAATAGAACCAGAAGGTAAAAGAAAAATAGACGGTAATCGAAGTAGATAAAGGAAGTAGAAAAAGAAGTTGATGAAAGAAAAATGATGAATAATGAAGGATAATAAAGTAGTCGAAAAATGAAGAATAATGAGGGATAATAAAGGATAATAAAAGATAATAAAGCCTAAAACAAAACGTGAACATTAGGACGCCATTTTGTGAAACCAAAAAATACTACTCACCAGATGGTCGGGCTTTCTACGGTCTAGGTGACGAAACAATCCCATTTAAGGCTCAAAAGACAGCTTCTATGTTAAATTCCGATCCGGCCATTGCCGACACATATAAAATGTGAATAATTAACACAAAACCATAATTTTTATATCTTCGTCACCTGCTGTTCAAGTCTTCTGGACCGGTATATAGAACGAACAGACCTAGGCACTACGCCGTAAAGTCCTTAAATAGACTTTCCTATCCAAAAAACAACTTCCCACTCGTGACTCGTACTGCTTCGAAAACCCATGTGACTTCCGGTAATGACAAGTAAAGCTGGAGGGCACTTTGAACTTGAAAACGGGAATCTACTCATTTTAACCAAAAAAGCCATGAAAATAGATGCAAGTTTGACCCGAAACTAAATGCATCCAAAATACTAGGTTAGGCAACGTCAAAAAACCGGCAGTCATCCCAAAAATGTAAAAGATCGCATAATACCATCTGGGTGTGCAAGTGATATTCCGACAACTGGTCCTACACATCGTCATATTACGGGTTGCCTATACGTAGGTTATTATATTAAGAAGACCAGCCTGGGTCTAGAACCTTTTAGACAGGGGCGTATTCAAAAATTTTTAAAAAATTTAATTATTTAAATTGGTCAAAATTTGATAAAACTCGGGCCATCCACTAACGTTGTAACAAGCACAAAAAGATTGTTACAAATACCCCCTTTCAACAAAAAATTAAAAAATAAGAAATAATTCAGGACAATTGGGTACCTCTTAACGTCTAATTTCCAAAAAATTTTTAGGCTACAGGTTGCCTTTACATTTGAGATACAATATACATTTCGGTTTATATTTTAGTCTTAATTACTAACTTACTAGCTATGGAAAACGGTTGGGTTTAGGGCTGGTCAGCGTCTTCAAGATCAAGACTGCTATCCAGAGGGGATTTAAGATCTTTAATGTGATACCGACCGATGCTTTTATCGTGCTCATCCTTAAGTTCATAAATGATTGGAGAAATTTTCTTAATGATTTTACATTTAATGAATTTCTTTGCCAGTTTCTTAGAAAAATAATTCCCAGCGTCAGACAAGATGAAATTTCTTTTATAGACTACGTCACCTACATCAAACTCAATATTTCTCTTTCTCAAATCATAATATTTCTTATTTCGCTCATAAGCTTTATTGATGTTTTTAATAACTTGTTCATAAACGTCTGGTAATTTAGAAAGTTCTTGAGCTAAGTTTTGTCTGTCGTCAAATTTATATGGACAAAGATTTTTACTTTCTATGATACCAAAATAATCTCCAGAGGTAGGTAAGTTACGTCCAAAAGTTAAGAAAGCTGGTGAAAATGCAGTTGATATGTGTGTAGTGGTGTTTATAGCGTTACATATGTGGTGTACGTGTTTGTCCCAGTCACGGTGGTTATTTTCTTTAATATAGGACCTAATCGCGGTGCCTATCACTCTATTTGCACGCTCTACGTTATTTGTTTGGGGATGGTATCTGGCATTGTACCAGATGTGACCTACTTTATAACTATTCATCAGGCTGGTGAATTCTTTTGATTTAAACTGCGTACCATTGTCTACTATTGTTGTACTAGAACTTGGGGAACGCCAAAATATATCAAAACTATTTCCTCCAGAAAGCTACAAATTTCCTTAGTCAAAGCTCGTTTCATTTTATGAATAAAAGTAAATTTGGTGAACCAGTCTATTACGACGAGCAAATAACAAAAGCCGGACCTGGATTTTGGAAAAGGTCCCTGAATGTCTATAGAAAGTAATTTAAATGGGGTGGAAATATTCTTAGGTGCCCCCATGAGACCAGCCCTAGCAAATTGAGAAACTTTCTGTTCATTACAAACCTGACAACGAGAAACATACGTCCTTATATCTCGTCTAATCCCTGGCCACCAGCATTGTTCTAAAATTTTATCGAGACACTTTTTAAAACCAAAATGTGCACCTAATGGATTATCATGAAATTTTTCTAAGACTTCCGATCTTTTAATTCGTGGTATGATTAGTTTCCAATCTTTTTGGTTAATTTGAACATTGTGACTACTGGGGAAATGTTTATATAAGTTATTACCCTCTATTCGAAAAGCTGGATATTTTTGAGGATGTTTTTGTATTTTATCCCTCAACTGTGAATACCATTTATCTAGTGGAACGTTATCTATTGAGGAAATTTCTGGAAAACTACGACTAAGTGCGTCTGCGACGACGTTTGAGGTGCCAGACCTATGCTTAATAACAAAATTAAATTGTGACAGCAAGATGGACATTCTAGCTAATCTACCCATGGGGTTTTCTAAACGGAAAAGCCACTGCAAGGAATAATGGTCAGTTAAAATTGTGAAAGTTGGGCCACCCTCTATATAAGACCTAAACTTTAGTACAGCGTGTACTATGGCCAAAAGCTCTTTTTCTGTAACTGTCATGTTAATTTCTGATTTTGTTAAGGTTCTAGAAGCATAAGCTATTACATATTCGTCGTCCCCATCTGATTGAGTAAGGACCGAGCCTACTGCTGCGTTTGATGCATCAGTTTGTATGGTAAAGGGTTTATTAAAATCTGGATTTCGCAACACCGGTGTTGTAACTAGTCTTGTTTTAATATTTTCAAAAGCTTGCTCCGCTTCAGGGTTCCACTCTACAACTTGTTTTTTCTTTTTACTTTTTGTTATATTATTTAAGGGTACTATAAGTTCAGAAAAATTTTTGATAAATTTTCGATACCAAGAAGCCATTCCCACAAAACGTTTAATGCCTGTGACATCTTTAGGTTTTTGATAATTACAGATGGCTGAAACTTTGTCAGGATTCGCGTGTAATCCATTCTTGTCTACTACATAACCAAGAAAAGCAAGGCTAGGTTGACAAAATTTACACTTTTTTGCATTTATGCTGAGGCCTGCATTTTTAAGAGTATCAAAGACTTTATTTAGAGTTTCCAAGTGAGAGTCAAAATCGCTATTTACTACTACCAAATCATCAAGATAAACAAAGATGTTCTTTTCTAAAGTGGGGTCAAAAAGGCGGTCCATTAATTTTTGGAGGGTTTGAGCAGCATTACATAGCCCGAAAGGCATACGAACGAATTCAAAATGTCCCCTGTTAATGACAGTAAACGCGGTCTTGGCACATGAGTCTTCACTTAGTTTTATTTGCCAGAAAGCGTGCTTTAAATCTATAGAGCTTAAAAATCTAGCATCTTTTACTTTGTCTAGTGTTCTTGATAGGTATGGTAAAGCATAAGGGTCTTTAACTGTATAAGAATTTATGGCTCTTCCATCATAGCATAACCGGTATTCACCTGAATCTTTCTTTACAAGCAAGACATTGGCGGAATACGGGCTTGTGGAAGCTCTTAGCACACCGAGAGTTAATAATCTATCGATCTCGTCGTTCATGTATTTTTGCATATAGGGAGAAAGAAGAAAAGGTCTCTTACGAAAAGGTTCCTTACATGTAAGTTCTATTTTATGTTCTATTAAGTTGGTCACCCCTAATGTATCTGATACTAACTCATCAAACTTCCTAATCATATTCTCTAATCTACCCTTTTGTACCACTGTTAGATCGTTTTCAGACTGGATAGATATCTTTTCGAATTTTTCTTTAACAATAATTTCATTTAAACCCAGAGTGCTGTTTAAATCATAGGAATTGTCCTTAAAATCTAGTCTTAAGTTCATTTTTTGACAGAAATCTATGCCCAAAATAAAAGATTGATGAATGCTTGGAACTACTAATACTTCTAGGTCTACCTTTTTATTACTTAAGTAAAGAGGAAGGGTAACAGATCCTAAAATTGATTGTGGATTGCCATCAGCAGTGGTAATGGATTCTCTACTGAATTCTTTAATTGTGAAACCTAAGTTTGATATGATTTGATATCCTCTCTTCCCTACTACACTTTGCATAGCCCCTGTATCCAATAAAGCAGTCACAAGTTTATCTTTAATAAAAACGTCTAGATAAGGTCTTTGGTCGTTATTTGATTGTTTTGAGAATAAAGGTGAAATTTCATTATATTTAAAGAAATGTTTTACTGTATTTAGCCACTTAGACCAGTTGTTCGATAAATGAAAAATATCGGACTTTAAATTTGCTTTTAAACACTCCCTGCCGACTGATGAGAGTAGGTTACTACGTTTTTTGGACCACAAGCTTTACAATTAGGTCTGGGGACATTTTTGTGTCCACACTTATAACAGAAAATTTTCTTTTTCATTTTACAGGCGGAGAAGATATGCCCCTCTTCATCGCAGTTAAAGCATTTAACTCTCTTTCTTAAAATAGGCTGAGTTATACCAGTAGTTTTATTTGTTTGATCTAAAGCGCTTAAATTTAGGTCTTGAAAATTTATTAAATTATCAGTACTATTGACATTTTGACTTGAATTTTGTTTTTCTTGTTCTAGATTGACATTGCTAGGAGATTGATTAATTTCACTAACGTTTCTATTATTATTATTAAATTTTTGGAAAGGCTTTCTATAAGCTAGCTCGGGTTCCAGAGTGGAAGAATTGCAAAACGGTGGAGCTTGAAACTTATCAGTTCTTACTTTTGTGTCTTCTAAAATTCGACAAAGATTTTTTAACTCAAATAAAGATACTGGTTGCCTCAGAGCTAATTGTCCCTGGTAATAGGGTAACAGATTTCTAGTTATTATTTTTAATTGTACGCTCTCGTCAACTGGGTTTAAAAATCTTTTAAATAAATTTTCCATAACCGCTATATAGATAAGCGCCTTTTCAGTAATACCTTGAGTACGAGATCTCATTTCATCCCACAATGCTAATTCATAGTCTATAGGCAAGAAATTTAAACGCAACTGATAAACTAACTCATCCCAAGTGTTAACTAGACTTCTTATTGACCTGTACCAAAATAAAACATCCCCTTCAAAAAATTCGTGTGAAAAATTTAAGAGCCCTTCTCTAGGTATTCTATATGCTAGACAAAATTCCTCTACCCTCTCTAAAAAGCTGTGTAGACTTTGGTTTCTACCATTGAATTTAAGACCAATACGATTTAAGGGAGGTAGTCTGTAATTATCCTGACTACTTAACGAATTTGAAGGCACTTGTCTATTTAAGAAGGAGGTTCGATAAGGATCGTTATTTAATTGTTGATTAAATGGCCGGGGTTCGTTTAAATTTAAATTGGAGGCTATGCTATCGAAAATTCCTGAGTTTGGAAAACAGTTATAACTCGGATTAGGTAAGCTTGTGGTGGTATTAGGTGGAGGACCTTGTGCAACTGAACTATTCCTATTTATATCTGGTCTTGAGCTATTTATGTTATAGGTATCTGCCTGTGGCAAGTTAGGACCCTGCAAAAATGAGCGATTTATAGTGACATTTCCTTCAGATTGATATTTGCTATGCAAGTTTGCCTGTGGCAAAATAGGACCCTGCAAAAATGAGCGATTTATAGTGACATTTCCTTCAGATTGATATCTGCTATGCAAGTTTGCCTGTGGCAAAATAGGACCCTGCTCTAAACTTTGTTGTCTCTGAAAAATATGACCTGCGGCCTGATTTACTTGGTTTCCTGACATAAACCCACTTTCCTCCCTAATAAGGCTATTATCCATGTCGTGTGGAGAGTCTCCCAAGGTGGCCATATGTGAAAATCTATCCAAGGAATCTAATCTGCCCTGTTCATTATAAAAGTCTGGCATTATTCGCGAACTTTGAGGTCTTGAGTTTAAATTGATATGTCGTGTGTTTAAGTTGGTATTTTGTTGGGTGTCTCTACTAGATAAGGTTGCAAGATTTGGTGTGCGGGAACAATTTGGTTGAACCCAGCTTTCAAAGTCATTATCAATTAAATTTTCGCCATTATCAACTTTATTTTGAGATATTGAGTTTAAACCAAATTGTCGTCTATACAAGTTTACGTTTTCTTGTGTGTCCCTACTAAACAAAGTTTTAGGCTGTAATGTATGAGAACAGGTTGGTTGAATAGAGCTTTCAAAATCATTATTGTTACTCATATGTTGAGATACGGAATTTAATTGCGAATCCTCCTGTGCTGGCCCACGAACAAGAACGTCAGAATGAATAATTATTTTAGGATTTTCTCCTGGATTTACTTTTTGTTCGTCGGTCGCAAAAGATACTCTACGAGAATTTACAATTTCAGGAGTTTCAGAATCGCTTTCATACGAGGTCTCTGAAGAACTTTCATCTGTGTCCTTGAAATGCAAAAGATTGACGTCATTATTTTGAGCTTTTGCCTTTAAATTGGCAATAAGAGAGGTTGTTTCCGTTATAAGTTCGGATTTGAAATTATCTTCTTCTGGGTTACCAGAAGAGATATACTCTAATCTACGTTTAACATGTAGTAAACGTGACATAGCTCTTTTATAATCAACATGTTCTTTATTGGAATTAAAAATGGTTACCAATCCTTGTAATATCACGAGTTTTCTTTGGCATATTTGTGTTTCCTGTTGAAAATCCATCGATATCGCCGGATGAGGCACGATAGAATCATCTTTCTCAGCTTTCTGTAGCTGTCGCAATAAGGATTTGAGGATGTTGACTTTTGGTCCTGGATCAGCCTGGATTCCTCTGACGCAGAGTTCCCAAACCAACTCATCTTTCCACAGGTAGGTAGGGTTCATTTTAGACATTTTTCTCTATACCAAAATGTACCTAAAAATTCCAAATACAATTAAAAAATGGTCAAAATAATATCTCTGGCCAAGCCAAAAATATAGAAATTTATGTGTTTAGAAAGATATCACTGCAAGGAAAAATGAAGATTTTTATCTGAAATGTTGTTAAAAATTTTACTAGTTACATACGACTGAGCTACCCACAAAATGTTATTCCTGGCCCCACGTTGGGCGCCATTTGTAATAATTAATAAAAAATAAAAAATTAAAAAAAAATAAAAAAAAGATAAAAAAAAGATTCTTATTTACTTTATTCAATTTATGATTGTTCTTGTTATATGTTTATTAATTAATTACTTGGGTCACCACGGCCACTCAGTTTTTTAATTCGCTTGAGAGCTAAGGTCGTAGATTTAATTCAGATAAGATTTTTGGGCGCCATCAACCAAAGGGGTTGAAAAAGAATATAAAGAAAAGAGTAAATAGAATATTTAGTTCCCTAGCCCTGAAAGAGAAAGCAGTATGAATAAAACAATTATTTTAATCAATTCCTATTTTATTAATTAAAAGAATAATATTTTCCAACTAACACCCATTTTATTCATATAGGAAGAAATAAACATAACATAGAAAAAGAATTTGAATAAAAGGCTAAGCAACTAAATCAGAGAAAGAAGATATAAAAAATAACATAGAAAAAGATATGACATGAGCTAGACAGCTCCACTAAAAGATATATTAGATCGTAGGAAATCAAACAGAATAAGAAGTGAGGATTCTTTCTAAACACCCAATAATAGGAGTCAAATACTAACTAAAAGCTTTGAACATAATTAAAGTGTAATTACTTTAAAGGTAGTGACCAAAATAAAACAGAATTTAAATTTAATGTAAACTAAATCAAATTATAGCATTCATTATGCCAAAATTGAAAATAAAATATTCTTTATAGTAAAGTCAATGAAAGGTCAATTGAAGCACTTACGATGCCCCAAAATTTGGTTAAGATCCCTTGAGAAATTTATGATAACTTCAAGGTTATGTAATTAAAGACATTTACCCTTTTGCCCAAAATTCAAAGTAAAGCAGCATTTAGGGTAAAGTCAATATAAAGTCATATACATATATATATAGCACTCCCTACGCTAGAATTTAAAGTGAGTTAGAATTTAGAATCAAATTCATAAATAGTAATATCACTTCCAGGTTATATTAATAAAAACATTTACCATGCCCTATTCCAAAATAGAATTGGGAAACTTAAAACTTTAGTTATGTTCCCAGCAAAAAAAGGCTTAGGGGTGAAGATAAAGATTATCTAGCTAAGTCTAACTAATAGATATAGCCAAAACCTAGAATGACAAAAAATACATACTGATGGTAACTAAAATATCTGGGTCAGTAAGTAATGCATTCAAAACCGAGATTATCAGTCTCTTATTAACCCGCTCAAAACAGATATAGATATATCCCTTACAAGGTTAAGTCCAATGAAGAGGTTACCGATATAGGAATATCTCAACAAATTCATAGGGATATCTTAATAAAATTAAGTCAAAATAGAGAAAATTACAGCTATAGAAATAACTCAATACTCTATAGGGATATCTTAATAACATTAAGCAAAAATAAAGAAATTACAGATATAATATCTCAATAACTTTACAGGAGATAATAACTCCAATATAGCTTAGGAAAGATTTAAAATTCATTACCCAAAATTAATTAGAGGGAAAATGCATACTTCCTGAGGAAGTTCTAGAATAATACTTAAAAATTAAACATTTAACCGCTACTTCTGTTAGAAAGTAAGACTTACGTTTTTTGTTTAATGTAAATCTCAATTTAAGATAAATAAAATAACCATCTTATACTCCTTGACGAGTAAAAGTTAGTTTCATAAATCAAAACTAGCCTGTTCCAGCTAGGTAAGCATAAAACCTACTAGGGATTAATATGCAAATGAATTTACAATAAATAGACCAACCACTCAAGCATTCCTTGACGAGGGAGGTTTCGGTTTTAAATTGAAAACTAAGTTTTCGTATGATACAAGATAGGTAGTTTAGGCAATATATACATTACTGGAGTGACCCATCCACTTTAAGCGAAATCTACAAGAATTTACAACAGTCTTAAGCGAAGCTAGGGTAATTATACACTATACATAAAAATATACAGAGGGAAGAATATACAAATATAATACAGTCTACCAAATCACCACATAAAAGGTTTATAACATAGGAAATTAAGTTAAGGGTTAACAAATTGACTTTTAGTGGCTATCAGTCATCAAATAAAAAAGGTTAAGTCCGGTAAGTGTGGCATTGTGCCAGTCAAAACGTTACAAGTGAATAAAAAAAGGGTTATTTTAGCAATATTACATAAAAAGGTGGCTCTAGGCCCATTAATAGTACATTACGAGTGATTTAACTGAAGTACAGAGGTGAAATTATCCTGAATTATTAGACACATGAAATTTACTTATTCAAACTCAAAAGAAGGGTTTTTTGGTACTATATTTTATGAATTTTAATAAAAATTAGTCGGAGGTGGTGTTAGTACAGTAAACAAGGAGAAAAAATATGCTACTTAGCTCATGTAAGGCAGGACTCTAGCAGACAGGCACGACGGATTATGCGTCAATCTCCAGCATCAGATCAATGTGGACGGTTGACCATACAGCACGTTGGGGTGGACGGTTGACCATACAGCACGTTGGGGTGACCGGCACATGCACCAAAACAGGAACTTCATCCAAAATGACACCCCCACTCGTCTTGGCCTCTCTAAGACATACATCCTCCATTCCAGACATGGGATCCATAGCAGGGTAAAGAATTTAGAGGAAGACTCCAGGTTACGAATACTGACTAAAGCATTTCCAACACATGGCTAAATCCATGTAGAAAGTAGAAAATAGAAGTTGAAGGTAATAAAGGTAGAAGATAAAAGATGTAGGAGATAATAGAACCAGAAGGTAAAAGAAAAATAGACGGTAATCGAAGTAGATAAAGGAAGTAGAAAAAGAAGTTGATGAAAGAAAAATGATGAATAATGAAGGATAATAAAGTAGTCGAAAAATGAAGAATAATGAGGGATAATAAAGGATAATAAAAGATAATAAAGCCTAAAACAAAACGTGAACATTAGGACGCCATTTTGTGAAACCAAAAAATACTACTCACCAGATGGTCGGGCTTTCTACGGTCTAGGTGACGAAACAATCCCATTTAAGGCTCAAAAGACAGCTTCTATGTTAAATTCCGATCCGGCCATTGCCGACACATATAAAATGTGAATAATTAACACAAAACCATAATTTTTATATCTTCGTCACCTGCTGTTCAAGTCTTCTGGACCGGTATATAGAACGAACAGACCTAGGCACTACGCCGTAAAGTCCTTAAATAGACTTTCCTATCCAAAAAACAACTTCCCACTCGTGACTCGTACTGCTTCGAAAACCCATGTGACTTCCGGTAATGACAAGTAAAGCTGGAGGGCACTTTGAACTTGAAAACGGGAATCTACTCATTTTAACCAAAAAAGCCATGAAAATAGATGCAAGTTTGACCCGAAACTAAATGCATCCAAAATACTAGGTTAGGCAACGTCAAAAAACCGGCAGTCATCCCAAAAATGTAAAAGATCGCATAATACCATCTGGGTGTGCAAGTGATATTCCGACAACTGGTCCTACACATCGTCATATTACGGGTTGCCTATACGTAGGTTATTATATTAAGAAGACCAGCCTGGGTCTAGAACCTTTTAGACAGGGGCGTATTCAAAAATTTTTAAAAAATTTAATTATTTAAATTGGTCAAAATTTGATAAAACTCGGGCCATCCACTAACGTTGTAACAAGCACAAAAAGATTGTTACACCTAATTTAGGACCGATTCGGGCAGTGTAGTGTAAAAACTAGAATTGCAATTTACCTGAAATTTAGAATGCAACCTTTAAGTTGTCCACCCTGCTTATTGGGTCCTGCCATTGCAAATTTACATTTCATTGCTCTCTCGCATTAAGAAACAAAGAATAATAAACCGATTGGAACTAAAACTGATAAAAAATCAATTTGCTATTTATATATTATTAGATATTTATACCTACTTAAAATGGTAAAGAATTAGGGATGCAGGTAATTTGTACTCCAGCTCGGTCAGAGGTAAACTCGGCCGCTTTGAATATTTGAATCCTCGCGGTCAAAATAAGTCTGAAGCTGTATAGGTAAACTCGGCCTGGTAATCCAAGCATATAATTTTGGACGATTGGCACTCGCATCTAAAGCGGCCGAGATTACCTCAATAACGAACCTGAACTAACCCTAAAAACAGTACACCAATTCTTTAAACTATTCAAAAATATATATGTATATCGCATAGTAGAACCACAAGGTGGGAAGTCAATGTGTTTTAGACAGGGGTTCGACCTGGCCTCACATAGACACTTTATTACCCACAGTATAAGGTTGGTTCGTTTAATTTTTGCTAGACCAATTAAAGTTATTTTGCTATGTCTTTTTATTCCTCCACTTTTTACCACCTTTACAATATTACAATTTTTACATTGATAAACACGAATACATCATCTTAACAACCCTAAAGCACTGCACCGAAATATCGTTAAGATTTCATTGGTTTTTACCATACAGAATGAACCAGAGCTTGAATTAATTATAGCGTCATTGCCGTCTAAATATCACGAGGGTTATTTGAAAGACATGTTCTGTATAGAACGGAATATTTCACGTATTTACGCGAACTGCAAAACACTGAGGTGCAACTTCGTGCACGACTTAACCAAACACAAAGAATGTAGTCGATTTAACTGCGAAATTCACGGTATTTTTACTGTACGTTTAAAAGAATTGTAACCTGTATAACCAGGCACGGGTCCCCAAAATATCAATTACTTTAATAGTAGAAAATCACTTTGCCTGACACATATCAGATTAATTGACCAACTAACGGAGGTCGCGTCCACCTAGGTTAGCGGCCATACTTGTTTGCTGCCAGTACGGAAATTAAAGCATTAAATGATATTGCCCTTTGTCTGTCAAAACATCACAGAACCAAATTTACATACTCTCGAAGCCGCAAACCTATTGCAAAGCTACCGATTAACGGTTTTCGTAGACGTAAATTTAATGTTATTTAGTTTAGAATATAGCACGTTTTTATGTTTACACAAGACTTTCCGAGAATTAGAATACTGTACTGTGTGAATCTTATGTACATTATTAGAAAAAAAGAACAATACAAAAATATATTTCATATTTATATTTATAACATTTTATAAAAAAATAAAGAAATAAACCACTACATACAAAAAAGTTAATCTGAATCTGAAGATAAAGAAATGTCACTCTCAGAATCTGAACCAGAATCTGACACATGAATTATCACATTATCAGTGGCTTAACCTGAACATCCAGAATGTGTTGCTTTGGCCAATAATCCCTTACAATAGCATTTTCATCTTTCCTGTTTTTTCCAATAATTTGTTTATTAAAAAATGTTTTGCTTTGGGCCCAAATTAATTCAATAGCGTTGAAAATGCAGTGGTAGGGCGGCAATCTCAAAACTTGATGACCCATAGTACAAATTAATTCATCCACGGCATATTCTAATTTTGCTTTGTATTGTTTTACTATTTGTAGCAATTCGGGATTGAGTGCGTTTTCCATAAAATTGATATTTTTGCTTTGTAGCCAGGAAATGATATCAGCTTTTCTCGTTGAAGCATTTGGCACATTTTTGCTGAGCCGTGAATGGTACTTTGCATTGTCCATAACAAGAAGCGAGGGTTTTTCGAGCCGAGGTAAAAGCTGTTTTTTCAACCATTTTTCAAACAATGTAGAGTTCATGTTGTCATGATAGTCAGCGCTTTTATTTTTTGTAGAAAAACTAGGTCTGCCCCATCTATAAAGCCATCTTTGGTGCCAGTATGCAAAACTATATATCTTTTGCCGTCTGATTTCATGTTGTCATCATGCCATGTTCTAACGTCGCTACCATTTTGAAATATCCATGTTTCGTCTATTAGAACCATATCTAACGGAGTTTCTGATAACAAGTTATCTGTATATTGTCTCAAAAATTTTATACGTTTTGTAACAATATCCTGCTTCTTCATAATGTAGCGCCTGCCACTATCTCTTTTAAATTAAAATCCCAAATGCTTTAACAAATAAACTAATGTAGAGTTGATTAGGTCAACAATTTTTTTGGCATGCGATTCCTCTTTTAGCTTTTGCCGTGTGACATACTTATGTGTGACAATCATATTGTAAACTACGTTCCTTACTTGAGTTTTCCTTGCCTCAGTTAAATCCCTTGTTTTTGGGACACGTTTTCCTTTATTAGCCTAAAAACTAAATTGAATGTTATGACTACACGTTCTTTTATTACTTTATAAATGAATACTTATAACAAGTTACAATCCTTATATATTATATAATATAAAAATCGCATAATTTTTTGGTCCATAAACGTCTAATACTCCTTCCACTGTGGGACACCCTGTATTCATATGTGAATTAATTTCAAACCACTTAACCTGTTGTATATTCTTTTTGGATCCTGGCTACAGTTTTCTCACTAATCTTACAGGCCGCTGAAGTGCATTTCACAGCTGAAATTGGCTGTATGCTATTTTCTTTTTCATTTTGAAAATACTCCAAAACGTTTAAAATAATTTTCCGTGTTTCAGCGTTGAACATTTTGCACCAAATATTTTAAGTCGAATGTGGAATAAACCTTAAAATGCCCGTACTTGAATTTTTTGGTACCTGGGAAAAGGTTCTTTGTTCCGCTTGAATTTCTCATACCTGACAAAGAGAGGCAATTAAGGGTTGGTACTTGCTAATTTCATGCCTATGATTTGTTCAGAATAAAGAAAGATGATTAAAAGCTGTGGCTTTCTTTGTTGCAGGTTTTTGCCCTTTCGGTCTTTTTAAATAATCTCTAATATATCTCCCTCCGGCTCTGCCCGAAATGGGGCATTTTATGGCCAGAGGAATAAATAGGGTTTATGGCAGTTAATGGATCAACGATAAGGTAAACTTTACTATACGTATCGAAGTAGCTACTGCTTTCCAGTAGAACCGGCAACACCACATTGCATTGCCGAGAATATATTAACTGGGTAAAACATGCCCGTTTATGTAAAAACAATTGTTGGTGCGTCCTATTGACTGGTTCACCATTAACGTCTTATGTTCCATCCACCGTGAATCACCCTAAAGATGGGTTTAACTTTAAGTTAAAAAGAAATACGTTAATCGAAGCAGTAAGTATCATATCTTGTTTTTGACAATTAGCACTGCAACTACCCTGTATAATATAAAACATTCCTCAAAGTCATATTAAAGTCAAAGTAATGTATTTATTAGTAGCCTGATGTCATAATATTAAACTGAATTTATAGAGGGTTGTTAAAATCGGATAAAACGATTATGCCGCTACTCTGCTTCCTCGATGTCCCGCATACCCGGTATATTATAATAATCCACTCCGCGGACCCCAAATCACTGGGAATTTGGATATAATCGCACGGGTCGCGGCCCCGTTCGCGTTAATAATTTGTGCTTTATTGGGATTTTAATCTTTTTTAAGCCGGCTGGATGTGATAAAATTGGAGTTTAATCCCCTAATGGTATCAACTTAAATTTTCCAAAGACGGTTCAGTTATATTTATTGTCTAATTTTTAGATTTTTTTAAAACTATTTAATCTATTGTTAACTATTGGCTAAACAGTCTAAAAAATAAACTATATCAATCGTGCATCACTCCTAATATTAGGCAAATGTAAACCACGGCCGACCCTAGAGTCAAGTTCAAACACTCAGAGATAGAGGTCTAAAAAAGCTTAGGGCAGCTTTTTAAATATTTAGTTAATTGGAAGATTATTATGTGGTTTATACCAGTAGCTTATTTTTGGTTTATGCATGTCCATTTACAATATTCTGTTACCAGCATCTTTATTGTACATATTGTCACTGTAATTGTCAAAGAATAATTCGTAATAGGTCTGTGGTATTGTTTGTTTTTCTGAAGAAGTCTTTGTTTCATCAGTACTTCATCCATAAGTTACGGTTAAACAAAGGTTTATGCAGTTTGGTGGAAACTAGAGGTTCTAAAATTGATGTATTTTATTAGTTAACTACACATTGAAACAGCTGCCTTCAGAGACACAAAAGTATGCTAGGATTGGAAATATTATAAGTAGATAAAGGAGAGCCAAGATAACGCATGGGGCAAGATGACGAATTTATATTTTTTCCAAATGTTAACCTCATAAATCCTCGAACGTTGATGTAAAATGCTCGTGACCATAAGTAATATCAAGATTTAAACACGAGATGTCACTAGCCTTGTTTGTTTAACAATGGCGACCTGTCCTCCTTTTTAGCCTTGGACGCAGGCCCGGATTATCCATAAGGCACATTAGGCACTTGCCTAGGGCCTACGAAACGCGAAGGGCCTACGATCATAAAATATAATAAAAATAGACACAAAAAAAGGATCAATACTGTATTTTACAATAAGAAAAAGAGTTCACAGACACAGAGACAAACTGCAATGTGATACAGAAAACCTTATAACATATTACATATACCTTATATTATATATATTATTTATCCTACGCAATTATTTTCGATGGCAAAAAGTTAGTTTTGTTCAATAAAAAGCTAAAATTTCTAAATTATTTTGTAAGTTTTTTTTTAATTAACAACTTTTGGCCATATATTAAACATGATGTTTTTAACTTTATCTGTAAGAACAGCGACGTCAGCGACTTCATCAGGGCATGGGCATCCATTGGGCTCTGCAAACGCATAGAAATGTTTAGGAAACCACTTAATTTGTAAATTTTGTTATTTCTTGGTAAAATTAAGGCGTGGCACCCAAAAAATTTTCGCCTGCGCCGCATTTTTTCCGCAACCCGTTAGTAACCCTCCCCGAATTAAAATCTAACATTCACCACTGGTGCCTAGGGCCTACAAAACCTTTAATCCGGCGCTGCTTGGACGTTATAACATTGTCTTGAAAATAAGGGTAACAGGGTGCCCCAGGTAAGAATGCACTCCATACGGATCTCGTAAACCATCGGACATACTAAGATGATGAATTAGAGAAAAGTTGCGCACTAGTAAACTCTGAAACGTCGTGTTTTCAAATTTCAATAATTCCGAATATGAGAAACCTGAATTCTGCGATATCGTTCTTAATAAAAATACATTTTACATTCTCATTGCTACTTTTTATCCTCTACAACAAGGTTTAATTAAATTTTCAGTCTGACGTTTCGTTTTTTTCGCAACACTCATCAACCTTGTTTTTTTAAATAAAAATTTTATTTTACGCTTTATAAACTCCACTTTTTATTCTGAATCCAACAACATATCACACTTATTTTTATTTAGACGTTTCGGACTAAAGAACTTATCATTAATGCAAATGAGCACTGTCACTGTAAACTGTCACCGTGAAGCCTTCGTTAGGAACGTCTGACCACAACCTTATTTCGGCATTTAACAAACTACCAATTAATGCCGAACAGCTCCCTAAACCACGCAAGGTCTGGTATTATACATCAGCTAAGTGGGATGACCTAAAGCACCATTTTCGAACTTTTCCTTGGCGGAACGTTCGTTTTACCTCTGACGATACATCCATCTGTGTTAGAGAAGTATCGAGGGTTATCCGTACTGGCACGGAAGCTTTCCAAAAAGGTTCCCTTCTAACGGCAATCCTTGGTTTACCAAACATTTCGAACGAGTTGTTAAATCAAAAAATTATATCTACCGACATGGCGTCAAAACCCTACCGCCAAAAATCGTACCATATTTGTTAACGCTCAAAACCAATGGAAGCAAACGATAAACCAAAGCAAAGAAGTACATAACCAGAGGACCAAAGACAAACATCTTGAATATCCTAGCGGATCAAGATCATTTTGGTCGGTAGCTAAGGCCGTCAGTCAGAACTTTACCAAGTCAACCATTCCACCTCTAACACGTTCTGATGACACCATTGCGACCGAAGCTCAGTAAAAAGCAAACTTACTGGCGGAACTATCCCCTTCACATTCAACGGTTAATTTTCAGGAAAAGAACTCCACAGAACATTCCCCCTGTAGAATCGAGAATGTCCGAGATTGTTTTCCGGCAGCGCCATGTTAAACGAATGTTAAGGAGTCACGACACCAAAAAAGCTTCTGGGCCTGAAGAAATTCCATTCATCGTAGTTAAGACATGCTCTGACGAATTGACACCGGTATTTTGTAGGCTATTTAACCTATCTTACTAATAAGGAATATTTCCTTCTTGCTGGAAAACTGCACGAGTCCAGCCCATACCCAAACAAGGCAAGAAGTAGATCTTGCCAGCAGGAGACCTTTTCGCTTATGTTACTCACGTTTGGAGCAACGCAATGGAATATTATGGGGAGTCTCGGGCGGTAGCACTGGATATTTCCAAGACCTTTGACCGAATATGCCACTAACTAAAGTTAGTGAGAGCATACGGAATCCGGTTCAATTTTGTTCATGGCTGTCAAGCTTTCTAAAATACCGTTCTTTGTGAGTGGCGATGGTCGGATTTCTTTCAGACACATTTAACATCAACGCCGGACTCTCTCGTGGTTCCATATTGTCGTCCCCCCTTTTTTTACTACACATTAACGATCTTTTGGAAAAAACTAAAGATCCTATATATAGTTTCGCTGATGACAGCACACTTGTTTCACCCTTTACTTTGGATGCTCGGAAATCGACTGCCAATGCACATCTGCATAGACAGGAAAAGTGTAGCAATTTTAAAATTCCCACTATTGACTTTGTGGGAAACGTAGCCCTACCTTTGATTCTTACAGTCACAAAGTGAATCTTTTATAGATATTTGGTCCAAAAATTGTTTAGGTTGTTAGGTTGTATCATCTTTGTTTACAGAACGTTAATCAGAGTATGGGGCGAACGCACTACATCTGCTTTTCAGTGGTTTGATGGCGCCAGGCGCCGCACGTAGGTTGACCATGTATTTCCGTTTTTTCATCTCCGTCAAATCGCAGAACGCCCATTTTTACTTTTGGCAATTTTATATTTCAACAAAGTTGTTTGGAATTATTTTCTTCATTTCGTTATTTAATTTAGGTTCTGGTAAAAGCCCAGACTCTCGTATCGTTCTGGTCTTTTGTAGTGTGTCTCTGTTCTCTTTTTTTTTGGGGGGGTTATGTTTATGTTGGCAAAACTTTGTGGCAGCTGATTGTTGAAGGAGAAGGGGGTTCCTCAGAGTTCTCATGGCCTTTGATTTGACTTGCTTAAAATCCTTCAGTGAAAAAAGTGAAGCCTGTCGCCGTTAGGACATATTTGTCAAGGACTACGAGGTCTCACTCCCCTTTTAGAGGTAAGCTTCTTTAATTTCTTTTGTTTCTTGGTATCTTGTTCTTGTTGAGATTCAATGGGTAATTCTTCTTTTCTATTATTTTTAGGGGTTTTTGTTGGTTTCGGCCGATTTGCCGTTTTCCTGCCGTTTGGCATTTAAATAGGTTAGAGAACAAAATGGGATTTTAACAGCCACACGATAGCCCTTGAGCAACGAGGTTCCAGTTGGCCCACGCTGAGTTGAATTGAATTAATTGATAAGCTATATATGGACTAAATTCCACCTGACTGACCATGGGAAGCTTTCAGGAACCACATGGGCCATGCCCCTTATAGCTGCCCTAGCAGAAGCGAGGGATTAACAGGTTTGTATAAAGCGAACCTCAATTTAATACATTTAGCCATTTCAATTTAATTAATTTGTCGTAACATTTAAATTAACTGCTATTTAATTAACAACTTTTTTCAAATGTAAAGCCATCTTGACAATGGTAACCCTTTTATAACCATACACCATCAAAAGATTTACAAGGTTCTAGAATCTTCCCCGAGGTTAAAGGTACACAAATTTTATTTTAAATCATTGCGTCCGGAAAGGCTGTTTTTCCCTCATTCCTTTTTTTATAATTCAAGCTAAATTTAACAATTTGATGATCATAAAGCTGGCATAAACCTTTTTTGATAATAAAAACTTTATAATTTGTGTGGGAAATATTTGAGTTTTATTTATTGCATAGATTTCTAATAGCACTGTCATTCGGTATATTTTCATGGTTTGAACTTCAATCAAACCAGGTGGCACCCAAGGCAAACCAACGACGAAGGAAAGGTGTAAGTATACGCACCATGACCAAGTTCCTCCACATAAAAAACTACCGTCAGCCGATAGTGACAACCTGTTGTCCATGACAAAAGGTTGCCACTGTCATAAGAGGCCTCACATCTCAACAAAGACCTGGAAAAAATTCTGTTTTGGGGTGACAGTAACCAAGTAGAATTCAACGCTAAGAAAACGGTAGTTTTTTCTAAAAAAGTTAATGTTGAAGAACTATAGAAGCTTATCTAACAAATCTAACATTTTTACAATATAAATTATTTTCAAAAAACACATCCTATTCGAACATAACGTACCATTTCTATTCAGCATTACAGGAGCGGCTATGAAATTGGACAACATTTACAATTATTTAAATAATTTGTTTAGATGTGTCCCCTGGTTACAGATACTTGCCAGTTTTAAAGTTGGTAATTACACTGGGCGACAAAAAATACTTTGTTGTAACATAAAGCTGAGTAGCATGTTTTAGTAGAATGTAACATGAACCTATCTGAATAAGAAAATGGCAAAAGTTGTAGCACGTAAGGTTTTCTTGTTACATTAAACAAACCGCATGTAGAACGGTACCATTAAATATTTATTGAAAAAATGATTTTAGAAGTTTTTTAACCCTATATATCAACTATATTTATAACTAATATTCAGTTAACATCTAAGAAAAAGCAAACATCAAAAATGTTTATTTCAAATACACTAATTCTATTTTTTCCTTTTATGGGGGGGCCACCTCTTCTCTCGTGTCATCCTTGGTACCGAATTTCCATTGTCCTAATATCTTCATGGCACCTTTCACCCTGCTCGTCGCTGACAGGGCCCAAACTTTCAGGCAAAAATGATAAATGGGAGTAGAGAGAGTGAATTTGTAATGACATTCGGGAACCAAGCGATTTGTCAGAGTCTAAAAGTTTGTCAATTGTTCGTACTTTGTGTCCATACTGTTATCTAACAATCCCCGTACTACACTTACAAATGAGTTCCAAGCTCTGAGTTCTTGCGTGGTGGACTTTTCTATAAAATTAACATTGATCCGCAATTTTCTAATTTGTGGCCCAATAAAAATGCTTTCTTTTAACTTGGCGTCACTTAACTGGGGAAAGACTTATCTCAGGTATTTAGATCCTTCACTCTCTTTATTCATAGCCTTCATGAAGTTTTCCATTAGTCCAGTTTCATGTGAAGGAAGCAAAAGGACATTTTTTGGTTCTACAAGGGGCGCATACAACCCTTGAGTGGTGACGCCTGATCTCATGGACCGCCGAGAACTTTTACATATAATATTGTGTTGAAATTGGCGGATGCGCTGGACCACCGCCCGTATACCTTCTTGCCAGTTATTAGTAAGTGTTCCTACGGAGTAGTCGATTTTTAGGCATTATAATTTTTGCTCTACGACCGATTTTGGTCTAGTGGACCGACATCACTGTTTACGTATTTGACAAATAATTGAATGGAAAAGGGTTTTATTAATTTTTTGGTAAGAAAGTATAAAATACTGCTATTATATGGTAAAGTCTTAACGTTTATTTTATTGTAGAAATATGGGTCAATACGAAAAAGATCAAAAATGGCTGCAAAGCCTTATGTATGAGGTAGTAAATGAAAAACCAGATACCTTGGTCTATGACGACGAAGATGAAAATGAAGACGATTATGTCGAGACAAATTATGAAAGTTCTAATACCGAACAGGAGTTTGAACTTGACGACGATTTAGAAGAAAGTCCGGGACCACAAGATAAAAAAAACTATTTGGAAAAAGCACGTTCCCCCACAAATCGTAAGAACAAGAGCTAAAAATAGTATAAGAATGAAGCTACCGTCGGTAAGGCCTGATCTACGTGCAATCAGGGAACCTTTGGAAATTTAGAGGCATTTTTATGACGACGATATCATAAATCTGATAGTTGTTCACACAAATGAATACTTAGAATAGGTAGCTGATAAGTATGACCGCGCAACTTATACCAGACCTACAGATAAGTTGGAAATAGAGACACTTTTGGGTTTATTGATTTTAGCTGGTGTTTATAAAAGCAATCACGTAAACGCTGAAAACCTGTTTAGAACCAATGGCATTGCTCCAGAAATTTATCGGGTAACCATGTCATTACAACGTTTTCGCATGCTTTTACGTTTTATTCGCTTTGACGACATTGCAACTAGAGATGCCAGACGCCAATTGAATAAATTGGCACCAATAACGGTGCTGTTTGAAATATTTGTAGCAAATTGCAAAACAAACTTTAATTTATCACAACAGGTAACCATTGATGAAAAACTCGAGGCATTTCGTGGTAGATGTAGCTTCCGGCAGTATATGCCGCTAAAGCCAAATAAGTATGGAATAAAAATTTTTGCCTTGTGCGACGCAAGGTTGTACTACACGTATAACCTCGAAGTTTATGTCGGTAACCAACCTGATGGACACTTTGCTCATCGTAACAGCGCTTTGTCACTGGTTGAACAATTGACTGAACCAATTTATGGTAGTAACAGAAATGTCACAACAGATCGGTGGTTTGGCAGTATTGAATTAGCAAAGAGCCTACTTAACCATGGACTTACAACCATAGGAACAATCCGAGCAAATAAAAGGGAACTCTCTCCGCAATTTGTACAGAAAAATGCCCGACCCATTAGTTCTAGTATGTTTGGATTCCAAAAAGATTGCACCCTCGTCTCATGCATGCCCAAAAAGAATAAAAATGTTCTTCTTATCTCGATTTGTCATGATGATGACCGAGTAGATTTTGAAACGGGCAAGCCTGAAATAATTATGGACTATAATCGGACTAAAAGTGGAGTAGATACCGTTGACCAACTTTCAAGCAATTATAATTGTGCAAGGAGAACAAGGAGGTGGCAAATGGCTGTACTTTATAGTTTACTAAACATATCGGAGATTAACTCCCAGGTGATATGTTCTGTCAATAAAGAAGAAAAAACTGTAAGGCGACATTTTCTTAAAAATCTAGGTTTAAGCCTACTCGATGGTCATCTTAGAGTACGAGCCAATTCCAACTTTTTGCCAAGACCACTACGCCTCAGGATTTATGAAATATGTGGGATGGAACAACCTCAGGAACCGCATGAAGAAAGACGAAACTTGTTGGGTAGATGTGTGCCTTGCGGGTCTAAGAAAAATAGGAAGACAAAATATTGCTACAAAACATGCAGAAAGTTCTTATGCCTGGATCACGTGACGGTTTCCTGTGTTAATTGCTACGAATCTCGCAATACTCAGGAATAATAATAAATATTATTTTATTATACAATAAATAATGTATTGATTTAAAGTTTTGTAATTTTTAATGATTTTATTATTTCTAGCTTATTATTGGATTATTACTTGACAACTTTGTTTTATCCTATGTTTATTTTGACACCCAATTTGTACAATAGTAGTTTCAAATATAATATACACAATATTTTGTATTATATTTACACCTATAATATGAATATTATTATATTCCGGTCTGCCAGACCGACGACACCGTTCGTGTCATAACTATCAACGTCACTCCTCAAGGGTTAACATTTTGAGATCCCTGTTGAAAGTCACTTCTTTCTGGCCAAATTTTCGTTACACAATGTTCATTTACGGCACGACTGTCCTACAAACAAAGAAAACAGCAATATTTTGTAAATCCTCCCCCAAGTCCTACTAAAATTGCTATAACTTTTAAATCCCCACATATCTGTACCTGCTGTAGTTTATTTTATCTAAATATTTTCATAGGTTTTTTTCATTGTCTCTGAATGGGCAACTGGTATAGATGGCTTTAAATTTCCATTATGTAATAACACTGGTTTTAAACTATATTTCGATGAGTCAATGAACACAAGGAGCATGTTCAATATTGAGTTCCTGCATTACACCATCGATATCAGTACACGCACATAACGAATTTTCCATATTGTAAAATTTAGAAAAGTTCTGACTGTTGCTTTGACAACCCCAAATTACGTACTAAATCATGTAACTCACTTTGAAAATCAAATGTGGTTCGCCGGAACTGGGACCTGGAGTAAAAGTGGGGTCGGTTCACTGTTCTTCGGAGTTGCCTGATGATGCGTTATTATCTTCATTTTCTCCCATAACAATATCTTGTCAATCTAAAGGCGCAATCGGTACTGGTAAGTCTGCATTATGAGGAACAGGCTTTATGGCAGAAAGCAAATTCAGATATTCGATATTATGCTATTCATTTTTGGAATAAACTTGAGTCTGTCATGCAAAAATAGCAATCGTCAAAATGATTGGTGAGTTTTCGCCATACCATTGAAACTGCAAAAGGCATACTTTTCTCTTCCCTTTCATTCATTGCACCAATGACACGCTACAGCACATGGGGAGCCCAATGATTGTCTCCGATGAAAAAACTATAATACATGAAATAGGCTCACATTTTCAGAAAATGGTCTGGCTTGTGATTGTACCAGAAATTCTCGACAAATATAAGAAAACTTGTCGCGAGAAATTTTGCAACTGCGGCGCGTTGACAAAGTTTCTTAACTACAAAGAACCACTCAATTAGAAATTCAAAAGAATACTGAATAAGAAAATAAGTTTAATGTTGTTTGGGACACACGTCGTATTTCTGTCGTGACCCAGTACAAAATATTAAAGTAAAAGCGTGGAACTCAATTCTATGAAATATAATGTAATGTAATACTAATCTAAGCGGCAACATCGCATTCGTGCTAACTTATTATGTGTTTCTTCAACACCTAAATGCTAAAAAAATAGAGAATATTACATTAT
The DNA here is from genome assembly GCA_963920685.1 of Polydrusus tereticollis. Taxonomy (NCBI): domain Eukaryota; kingdom Metazoa; phylum Arthropoda; class Insecta; order Coleoptera; family Curculionidae; genus Polydrusus; species Polydrusus tereticollis. The sequence goes on from OY987328.1 coordinate 26,268,589, forward strand.
ATTCACATGCAATATAACTGACAACACCGCATATTAGGGTGGTGGCGGCGGTGTACAGGCCCATAACATATATGTTCAGGTTATATCCTTATGTATAAAAAACTGTATATTTTATAAATATTCTCTAAATCGCAAATTTAAGCACGACCTATGCCACGTGCATAGTAACATTGAGTCTCGATTCTTATTGGCAAACAATAGTGGCGTGACCAGTGGCGGCTCCTGCTCAATTCGGCAGGGGGGTCAAAACCAGTGGCAGCTCGTGGGTGCATAAGGGGATGAGGCTAAAAAATAGCGCCGCAGGCGAAAATTTTTCGCGATTTCAAGGTCATGGGCTTAAAATGAATAGTTAGGAATTCAACCAGCAATATAATCATTTTGAAATACTAGGTTTCACGAGAAAAATATTTAATTTGCAAGGTCAGGGTCATAGACAAGTCAGGGTCAATTTCTCTCAGTGCATCCGCTATTGTGTCTCTATTTTGCTCTTGTAATAACTACTACAGAGAAAACGAAATATATCATCAGTGATATAGTTTAATAATCAACTTTTTTATGTACGAATAGACTCAAACATCGACAAATACAAATCTTAAGGCGTACCCGACGAATGTCTAACAAAAACTGCCGTTTCTAACGGTACCCTTCAAAATATCTAAAACTATGCCCTATTTAAATTCTAAGCATCTATATGTATGAAAAAAACTTACCCTATTCTATAACTTTTTATATGTTTTACATTTTGTTTAAACTCACCATGCACTTAAGTTCTGTGTTTTTAAATTTTTCTTTCATATGTTTTAAATCATTAACCCCCCTTTTACTGCAAAAATCGAATGCAGGAAAAGAAAAACACGGAAAGCAGAAAACATCTCCTTGTCTTTGCTGCTACATATAAAATCGCACAAATTATACATTGTTTTTTTAAAATACCACTTTTATTTTTGTCCCGAGCACCTAAATGTTCAAATTCCACGCGTTTTTCGAAAGATAAACCATTGCTTTCTTTTAAATACAGTTTCGCGAACTACTAACAGGACAATTTTAGTGTTTAATACCTAATTAATTTTGAAAATAAACTAAAAAAATATTCCATTGCGCGCCCAAAAATGTAAACAAACCAAAGTAAGGTTAGGTGTGGGAGGTAGGAATGTTGGAAACATATTATCGATGATATCACATGTCACATGGATGATTTTTCGATAAATACTTTTTAGTTTTTTATTCCGATATATCAGAGTATGTACTATATAAAAAAGTAACTACCGAATACGCATATATTTTTAGTAATGGATGTAGGTATGATTTCGTTCGCCAACAACAACTCTCAAGCAGCGGCAGCGCAGTCACTAGGCGACGATGCGACATTTTTTTTCGATATGAAATCAACATCCCTATTATTGCGCAGTCTTCCGTCTTTTCCCACCACATTCTAAAAATTAAAACGTGCGTCCGAGCTCAATCGAAAAAAAAGCCGGCTGTCAGCCCAGAAAAGCTCTATTTCTTAGCGTTTCATGCAAGCGCGACAGTGATAGCATGCTATTTATTCTTCTCCTTACCCTCACAGGATTTGTTGCGTGACGCCAATTTTTGTGGTCAAGCTGAATATTGCCCTGAAGATTTTGCGGGGACGCACAAAAAGTAGCGTCACTGCTAGTTTCTCTCGCTCATTGCGTGCGTTACACTAAATACGAGGGATATTTTAGGGGTAATAGTACCCGAGCAGAACTAAAGTTTGGTTGATTAAATGGATTTTGATTTTTAAGTTAAATATTAACAAGATTAGTGTTAGGTGGTGGTGTGGCGTGGGAGGTCATTGCCCGAATGACCTTATGGTAGAGCCGCCACTGGGCGTGACGTGGGACGAGGCCATGTTGATTTTCAACGTATTAAGACCTGATTGGTCAAGGTGTTTTGATACGGTGATATATGTGCTGTTTGTTTTGTAAACAAACCAGTGTCATTCGAGAGTCTAAAGAGATAGGAAGCGCTCCGTGTTTGGATAAAGCCGTCACGTAAAAGTTTGTTGTTGTTGACAAGTGTCACACTGATTTTCAAATAGATAGGTTGTCGCTCCGTAAAGAGAAAAGCTTTACGTAAAAAGGTACTAAAATTTGTTAAAATAGTCAAGATAGAGTATGTTGACAGTGTTAAAGGGTTATGTGAAAGTATATAAAGTTGAATTACCACTAAGTGAGTGTTTAAAGCATCTAAGTTAAAAGTTATTTGTATGTTATACCCATGCTAGGGTATATACTGGAGGAGTAATTATTCACTAATAAATGATAATCCAGTAAAATTCAAAAAGGATTTTATTTTCCAATTGTAAAGCAAATTTGAACCAGTCGACTTGTGAAGACACAGGTTAAAAATTTTGTGTTGTTACAAACGTGAGACGTACAAATGTTATAAACAATCCATTTTCTACTAGCTTTCTGTTATAAAATGCACCCCTTTTAAATGACCCTCATAAAATTTACTACCTGCCAGTATAAAAAGGTTTATTTTTTTTATTATTAGAAAGGTATTATTAGCATTGTGAAAATAATGAGCTGGGCTATGTTAGAAAAATGGTGTCGGTCCGTGTTATTAATATTTGGTACGTGTGCGAGATGCTGCACGTGGAGACATCTCGCGGCAATCCACTCAACCGTTCGCAGAAACCGGTAAATTGGCTTTCAGCACCACTTGACGTAGATACCTGCGTATGCGGGTTCCATTCCAGCGTTTGTTCTTCTCTAATTTCTCGCTTATCTGGTTGGGTGGATTGCTCGATTGTCGCGAGATGTCGCCACGTGCAACATCTCGCACATGTACCGTTACATTTTGGGTTGAAATGCGCTGTGAATTCTCTTTCCTTTTTGTCAGACTCTATAGCCTTGCCGAAGAGCCGTTATACGGCCAAACGCGTCCAAGGGTGGGGTCTGACGGAAGGAAAAGGGACAAACTTCTTTATTTTTATTTATTTTAACTTTTCTACTGTGTAGTAAAATTTAGAACAATGGAACATTATTCTGACGAAGAAAAATGTTACATGATTAGTTGTTACATAGAGAATCATAAGAATTGTATGCAAGCAGAGATGCAATATTTTCAAAAATAACCTGAACGGCGTCAACCAAATTGTCCATTAGATCTTAAGTTGGAAAAATATTCCTTTCTTAGTTATTTCGGCAAGTAGAATTTGTTTCAAGAGCATTCACTTACAAATTTACGAAAACATGCTGCATTTGACAAACCAGTGTTACATCGCAAAAAAAAGATTATGACCCTGAACAGGTAATAACCGTTTTGTTTGCTTTAAGTACAAGATGATGATGTATGACTTCAGAGTCATACAGAGAAATACCGTCTATAAATTTCGCATCTGTCATACTTTACTTCCAGGCGATTACGAACGCAGAATGACTTTTTGCGTGTGGTTTACTAGGCAATGAGATGAAAACCATTATTTTCCCAATAACATTCTCTAGACAGAGAAGGTTATTTTTGTAATAATGGCATCTTTAACAGAAAAAATCGTCATTATTGTTTAACATAAAATGAAAATAGAGTTTGACTTGTGGTGTGGAATTCTTGGAACACGAATTATTGGACTCATAATTTATGAAGGAACACTAAATCCGGGAAGATACGGACAATTTTTAAGAAACGACATCAAAGACATTCTTGACTTCTTTTTCCTCTAGTAGTAACCAATAATATATGGTTTCGACAAGATGGGGCTCCTCATAATTCCAAAAATAATATGAAGAGCCTATGGGAAAAACGATGAAACTCACAATTTTATAAATTTTCAGTAGAGCGATTTTAAAATATAAAACGGCATTGATGTAATAATAATAGTAGAAAAAAATTAATCTAAAATCTTAAAAAATCGTAATTTTTATAAATATTTCCTCATATTTAGCGTTTTTACATTATGGAAATTTAGTAAAGTATGAAAAATATTACGAATTTCCTTAATACATGCTTAACGCTCTAAGCGAAATGGGGAAGAACAGTAAAACTCACACTCAGATTGTAATAGAGTATAATATTAAACGAAACGGTTTATTGAGTACATGAAGACGTAAAACTGTATAAAAAAGAACAAAACACTATATCTATGATGAAATTATTTCTTATTTTTATGAGGAAGTACAAAAAAAAATATTTTCATTCTTCGCTGCAATATTTGACAAGTTTGATTAAATCTTAAAATTTTTCGGCTGAAAGAGGGATCAGATCTGTAACCAACGAAAAAGTGTGAACGTGTGTATGTAATTATTCATTATTATTATTATTATTACCTTCATAGAGAGAAGTCGGAAGGCGAAATTCTCCGGTGCTGTTGCTTGCATAAGGTTTTCCTACAATGTCTACAGACTGCCATGCTTCATTGTACGAGTCCCGGTAATAGACCAGTCGTGGATGCTCAACAGAAATTTTTAATTCTTTAAGGAATCTTGATGGGAAAGGACACTTCTTCTTGTATAAAGACCGTAAATGTTGTTCCCATGATCGAAAATACATTTGCTGCACCTCTTCAACGTCAAATGGACTGTGCTTCACTCGCGCTGTCTTCACAACATCACACCAGTCACCTAGTTGTTCAGTTCTTGATTTCTGATTAATGATGCCGAAGTCCTTATTACACTAAATAAGAGTCTTTGCGGATGGGAAAAGTCATCTGAACGTGGTCAAGTTTCCGTTCATAATGGACAACATGATGCAAGAAACGAAAAACTGTTAAGTTTGTTATTTTGTCTTCCACAGGAGTCCGAAAATATCTGTAGGGTTTTTACGTTAGGATGTAAGTAGTTATAAATAAAATTATGTAGCAGTGAACACACATGGTTGCTTCCTTTCTTGCCTACAGTTTCTGGGTAGCAGTAAAGTATACTTTGCTGTGTACTCAAGATATGTATGTTGAATATGAACAAAGAGACTGTAATACACGTCGTTAGTCGTGATGTTTGGCATCGGCAAGTTTTTAGAAAAAGCCATACAAATACCTTCCATGGCTGCAATAATGATGCTGATAATTTTACTTGCCGCTTCCTTTTCTAAAATGTGTTCGCTTTTCGCAAATGCAGAACTTTACCTGTTTCAAGATTTCGCAACTGAAGAAGATGATCTAAACATTCTGCTTCTGGACCATTGGCATTAGAAGCATTGGCCACCTTTCCTTCTAAGCCTTTTATTTGAACTGCCATTTCATCACATTTCGAGCAGGTGTCTGAACGGGGATAGCCCAAGCTTATGTTAAATTTCTCATTGAATATTTTTCTGTAGGAATTGTATGATATTTTTATGTTTGGATTTTGGTAATTGGTTTTAGAAATACTGTAATGGCTAGATATTTCCTTAAACGATGAAATATGACTGCAAACAAGTTTTTCGATACCTTTCATAATTTTGTGAGGTCTATTTAAATGTAATCCTCTGCGATCTTTTGGTGGTTGGTTTAAGTGAATTTTTAATAAACTGCACTCGACGACCAGTAATACCGTGTACAGCTAGAAATGCTTTACAACATACTTGAGTATCTAAAGACGATCCCTGGCAGATGTACCTTACTATAAAGATATACAAGGCATCGTTGAATTTGTTTACACCTTCATCTTTATCCTTAGGTCTACGCCTTTTCACGGGAACAACGGTAATGAGTCCACCAAGATATGTCTTGTTCATCATATGTTCCATAACTATTAAAGTTTCTCAATATGTCCATCTTATTTTCGTGCGAAATTTTTGAAAAACACTTTAGTCGCTGACATCGGCAATCAGGGCCAAGTTCATGACTATTTAGTCTAATTTTCTTACCGACATCAGTCATTATGCCATACGATCTTCTTTTTTTAGTATTCTTTTCCATATTGAATAATGCATACATGTAACTCACTACTCTAAAATGTACCATACACAGCACAAAATGTTAGGATTCACGCAACAAAACGCACTGTAAACGGTTTTTAAAAAGAGTAATATTCTTATGCGATCTATAAAACTGATAGGTTGACACGTAGGCACATGTTCGGAATTTGGGAGCTTCAGCGTTTTTTCCTGTTACGCTTGGAACCTTATCATTTTTCCGGAGTAGCCAGATTCTTCTAACATTAAAATATATATCGCGGTTTTAGATAGACTAACGTGTTAATCTCACCGCTGCCTACATTTTGATCTGAATAAGTCGATTTGACCAAATAATGGAGTTTCATCGTTTTTCCCGTCGACTCTTCATAATAATATGGATTATTTGAAAGAACTGGCCTCTGCGAACCCCAGATATTATACCGATAAACTTTGTCTTTGAGGGGATTTCTTGACAATGAAGTTTGTTGAAAGACTTTTATTACTCCAAAAGTGTTAAATGCCGCTATGGAAGAACGTGTTTACCGGTGTTATTTATGTTTGAAGAATGAGGGTGGAATATTTAATATTTAAAAATAATTTCAATTATAAAAATGGTAAAAAAAAATAAATTAATACCTAAATGTTTCATTTTTTAGATAAGCTTCTATAATTTCTAAATTGCTTGTTATTAGTTTCGTTTCATTATGTGCCATCATGTTTCATATGTATATATTTGAAAATTAATCTAATTTTATTGTAAACAATGCAAACTGAAAAAAGTATAAAACATAGATTAAAGCTAAAAAAGTTTACAAACAAATAAAAGTATATTACAAAAGTTTCATTGTGTAATACAGGCTGTTTCCAATTATGTGCGAAAATTTGAAGAGAGTTTCAAGAGCGAATTTACGGGGAGGGGGGATAATAGGGTAAGTACCCCCTTATGACTTTTAATTTTTGCACAAAGCAATTTGTTTATCCATGCATGTTTGTTGCCCGTGCCCAGGCAGAATAATATGATGAAATTTGCTGATAATGCTTAGTTTTTAAAATATAGGGGGTTAAAAAATCATTGTTCTTTATCTGGTTTTTAATTATCTTACTTGTTTTTCAGAATAACTAGGTGGAATTTGGTACACGTAACGATTTTTGTAGTTCCCATAAAACCAATTTTATATGTTTCATTTTTATGCTTACAATTAGCTGAAGATTAACCCCACTTAAAACTCTTTGTAGGTACGTATACCTGAAGTTGTTTACTAATTTCAAAGCAAAAGGAATATGTTTTATACAAAGAAATATATAAAGTCAAATCTTTATTAAAATAAATTTAACTTTATGTAATTATTATTATGTATTATTAAAGGGCGGATGCAAAGTGCATACATAACATACATTTTTTGCATATTTTGTCAGTTTTATAATAAAATGCATATTTTCCCCAAATTATTATTTTATTACCATATTTTTATGTTTTCGGCGTTGTCAAAAAATTAAAATCGCCCGGTGATGAAAACTTGTAGACTCGATAGGTTTAAGGTCCAATCCGGCACTTGTTTCAGGGATTTTCCAATCTGAAGATAATTATATAATAATTAATATTTCCTTTTTGGGTATACACAAGGTATTTCTTGGGGGTTTCCGGGGTTTGCAGGTATATTTGTTAGGGGTTATTTATTGTCATTTAATAATGCCTTATTATTACCTGCTTAACAAACTGTATTTATATTGGGTTGTAATACGTGCTTCTGTTTTAGTTTGTCGAAAGATTTCAGTATTTTCAGTGTGAAACTAGTGATTTCAAATTTGTGTTTAAAATGTCTAAAGTGGCGAAAACGTCTTCGTGGATTAAAAATTTCTCAGAGTTAGAGTTTAGTGGAGAAAAGGTCTTCTGTAAACCTCGTACAAAAATTATTGTTTGCGAACAGAAGTTCTAAATCGATCAACATTTGAAAACACCGCTGCATAAATCAAAGTTACAAAAAATGAAATCTGAGCCAGTTCAGCTGAGTGTAAAAAGCGCATTTCAAAATGCTGAAGACTTATGCGAGGCTTTGGTCGCAGCAAATATGCCCTTAAAAAAATTGCAAAATCCTCAATTTAGAGGAAAATATTGTAAAGAAACCATTCCTGGCGAATTCATGCTTAGAAAGAAGAATGTCCATTCCGTATACGAAACCGTTTTAGAAGAAATTAGAGCTTTGCTGGGTTATACAAATTTTGACATTATTGTTGATGAAAGCACAGATGCTTGTGGCAGATACATCGCACATCTTATGATTGGAGCATTTCAAGAAGATAAAGCAACAAACCCATATTTAATAGCTTCTAAACAGCTACAAAAAACTAATAATGTGACTGTAATATGATTTATTCAGCAGTCCCCATCGAGCTTGTTGATGCTTTTGTCCTCGTTAGAGAGTAGAAATTTAGGTTTAAGAGACTCAATTAGTATTGTTGAAACTTCTTCCGCTAAATGTAACAATATTCCCGATAAAGTAGGAGGTCAAGTAAGTAACAAATTGGATGTAACTGTAAAAAAGAATAAAGGATTTTAGATTTTAATACTTAACTGCGGTAAATAGCATGTATGAAGGTAAAAAACCATCCAACGAAGTTGTATCTTGGCCTTATACTTTACTACCTAAGTTGCAGTATTGTCCGATTACATCAGTAGATGTTGAAAGAAGCTTTTCTTTGTATAAACATATTTTTACTGATAGAAGACAATCCTTTTCAGTTGAAAATTTTGAAAAAATTTATTAATAAATGCCTTTTATACAATTTCAGGTTAGAAAATTATATACTTTTATTTTTCCTTGTCTTTTTTCGCATTTTTTTTAGATAAACATCTTTTTTATAACCCAGTGTGTTTCTTTACCCTATTTTACTATAATAAATTAAGAAATATTGCATACCAGTATGCATATTTGGTCAAAGAACACTGCATATTTTAAAGACAAACAAGGTATATACACAGGGTCGTTGGTATGTGTGGAAACGGTCGATTATTTCTTAAAGTAAAACAGTTAGCAAAAAATATTCAAGACAAAAGGTTTAGGGTTTTTAAAGGTCTATTAGAATAAAAAAAAATAAGTATACAGGATGAGTCGGAAAACCGTAGAGAAACAAAGTTACTTTTTTTTTAAATGGAACACCCTACCCTACCTTAGAATATTTTTGAAGTTTATGTGAAACATCAATTATTATTTAATAAGTACATTATAAGTCTAAACCTATAGTTTCCGAGATATCGACTTTTGAAAAATGACATTTTTGAACTATGACAGCTTCTAGCTTTCTAACGGTACATCTAATCTAATAGTTTCCGAGATATCGACTTTTGAAAAATGACATTTTTGAACTATGACAGCTTCTAGCTTTCTAACTGTACATCTTAGAGTAAAACGGCTTACATGTCCCTATTTTAGTTTCTTATTATCTTTCTAAAAGTGTCACTTCCGGTTAAACCGGATGTAACTTGAATTCCGGAAATACAGTACTTCCGGTTTAACCAGAAGTTGATGTTCTTGGGAAAATTATGATAAAGTAAAATAAGCCATTTACTCTAAGATGTACCGTTAGAAAGCTAGAAGCTGTCAAAGTTCAAAAATGTCATTTTTCAAAAGTCGATATCTCGAAAACTATTAGGTTTAGACTTATAATGCACTTACTAAAAAATAATTGATGTTCCACGAAATATTCAAAAATATTCTAAGATACATTCTATTTAAAAAAAAAGTAACTTTGCTTCTTTACATCTCTCATCCTGTATAGTTATTATTTCTTAATTCTAATAGACCCTAATAAACCCTAAAACTTTTGTCTAACGTATTTTTTGGTAACTGTTTTACTTTAGGAAATAATCGACCGTTTCCATACCTACCAACGGCTCTGTATATATATGTGCATATTTTGGCTAAATTTAAGTGCATACATTCCGGCCTTTAGTAATTATATATTTTTGATATCTTTCTCTCTCGATGTAACTCGTGTTTTAAATTTTGCACATAATCCTCCCTATTGAAATGTTTTGAGCACATTCGTGCCGAAGTTACATCAAATGTATCAAACGTATCCATTCTAATTTCGTCTTTCTATCGGTAGAAAAAGTGAAAAACCTTATATTTTTATCAAAATTATTTCACTGGTTATCCAGATCACAACCGTACACAACACACCTCATATCATGGATATTCATTCAAATAAATATACAAAAACCCGACCCAGTACCACTAAAATTACTAAAATTCGTAAAAATTCCGGTTAACATCCTTTGAAATCATGTCGTTCGATAACCACCGAAGCTACTCACGCGATGACGTCACTAAGCTAAGCCTCGTCTGCGTGATATCTAAAGAAATTATTATAACGTCTCTGGCAATGTCTTACCTTTAGTTTATTGTACCATAAGTCACACGGGACCGTCGTTTTCTAACACAAAAAGTGTGTTGTTCTTTTTCCGCTTTAAAGTGAGTAATATTCCTCTCCGCCAAAAAGTGGCAAACATTCATGTTTGTGTGTGCCTCGTTGGGAAGCCTTCGGATGATATGCGTTTATGTAGGCAATTTAATGAATGTAATATAGGTGAATTCCTGTACCCCTTTAACAACGCTTATAGTGATATAGAGGGTTACGATTTTGACTACGAATTCAATGATTCCCTTGACTATTTCTGCTGGAGCTTTGAAGTGAGCTTCCCTTTTAAACACAGAAGGACGCGTATTAAGCCTAAAGTGGGTTTCTCTAATGAAATTCTGACTGAACTGTCCGATTTGCAAGAGCTTAGTTGGCTCAAGAACAATACTGATAAAAAAAAAATGAAAGAAACTTATAAATTGCGGAAAATGGAACTAAATAAAAATATTCAGCAAGAAATTATAATAAAGCTTTTTGTCGTTCACATAATTAAACTAAGATTGCGTGGAATATCGTAAATAACTTACTGGGCAAAGATCAGAGGACAAAGGAGTACATTAGAATCTTCGACCCTGACCAAGAGCTTATTGATCCTGGAAGGGTGCCATCCACATTTGGCACCTACCTTAGCTATGTAGTATGAAGCAAGCAAGCTGAACAGCTACTTTAATGGTGATCTTTCAGACAGGTGTTCAACGAGTAAGAGGCATGTTAGTAATTCTTTCTTCTTTGAATTAGTTACAGGCAAGGAGGTGGAGAAGGCTGTCATGAATTTTCCGAATAATAATTCATGCGGTTTTGACGACATTCCAATGTGCTTAATTAAATGTTTAGTCCCAAAATCTCAGGGTTGTTGGCCTACTTTATTGACTTCTCCGCTTATTTTGGCATCTTTCTTAGTCGCCCTAAAACTGCTATTGTCGTCCCTGTATTTAAGAAGGGTGATCTCCAAAAGGTCAAAAAATATAGACCGATTTCTTTAAAGTTCGTTCTCTAAGATCTTTAAAAAAATTGTACACATACAGTATTGTATAAGAAACTGTACGCTATTATATTTTTATATTTTAACTAATAAACAACACGCTTTTCGTCATGGATTTTCCACAGAAACGGGGTGTGCCGACCTAATACAGCATGTGTCTGAGAGAATTAATAATAGGGAGATTGTCATCTAATTCTAATTCTATCTAACCCGGGCTTTCGATACTGTTAATAGCTAGTTTTAATGATTAAAATTAGCTAACTTGGGTATTAGAATTAGAGACAAAATGAACGATTTAGTATCACTTTTAACTAACAGAAACTTCAGTTGATAGTCTAAATTATTTGATCAGGATATTGGAACACCGCAGGGAAGCATATTAGGATCACTGATTTTTTTGACTTTCGTTAATGATCTGCCTGATTGTGTGAGTATAGGACGGATCTTTCCTTATGCTGATTATGCTACGATCATTGTCTCGTAGTATTGACGGCATAAGGAGAAAGCCAATAATATTGAGTGACTTTTCAGGGTGGTGCAGAAAAAATAACCTAATGATAAATCACTCTAAAACAGCAGGTATGCAGATAAAAACCATTAGAAAAAAGTCAAGTGACCTTTCCTTTGATTTTGAAGGTCATAAAATTTAATTATCCGAAGTGACTAATTATTTGGAAATCACTATAGACAATCACCTATCGTGGGGGACCCACATTGATGGTGTCTGTGGTAGGCTTAATAAGAACATCTATATAATCAATAGTTTGAAGAATAGTGTTGACAGGACCACGCTCTACGCATTCGTATATTCCACTATGTTATACATCATCATTGTATGGGGCAGTATTTCTGATTCAAAAGCGTATCTTGAGAATTATTTTTGATTTACCGTACAACACATGTTGTCGAGATAGTCAAAAATTACAAAATACTAACAGTCTACTCGGTCTATCTATTAAAGCTTCTGGTTTATATACATAAACAAATAAATAATAACCTGCTCAATAGTTTTTACCATGAATATTCTACGAGAAATAGAAACGATATTTCTTTAGTAAGCATAACCTAGAACTTTACAAAAAATCTCCGTAGTCGTATCTTCAACCAACTGCCCGGGAGATTGAAGAGTATAATTGAGGACATAAAAGCAAAACGGGTAAAATCCACATACGTTAATGTTAAGAAAAAACCAAAAAATTGTTGCGGTCTCAGATTAGTCTTTTTTATTTTCAAGTTCAAGAGCCTTTTGACGTCAGACACTTTTTTTGAAAAGGAATGACCTTGTACCGGGAAAATAACCTAAATTTCTTTTACATTATTAGGAGATTGCAGCAGTTACCGTTGAAACATGTTTTTGTTTTTATTTTGTCCGCCACATCCGTCAGCTAATAGTTTTATACTCGTAATCTTAGTTAAATCTAAGTTCTGCAGATAATGGAAAACACATGAAGCTACCTCGTTCGAACCTTTTGGGTAGGTTCCTTCAGTCCATACATAGCTAAAGCAATTGTCTACCTCTACCAACAAAAATAGATAAATTAAACAGGTAAAGTTGACTCCGGTAGTAACCTTCTCCATCTGGAATTTTCGAATTGGTTAAATTTTTCTGGCAATTAAGCAAGACCGTTAGATATCCTGGTTCTTCTTCCCTCAGTAATCAGACAATAGTTTAAGTCCTTTTTTTGTGATCTGCTTGGGTTGCTTGTAGTGACGACAATTTTCAAGCATCGGTTCCTTGTTTTATTTTCTCTATAAGTTCAAGGCACAAGATGAGCCAAAACCCAAATTAAACTTGTGTTAAAAACGTAGCGAATCTATGAATTTTTCACTATCAAATTCTCATCGGCCTGAAGATTTACATACTTGCTAGTTTTTCTATGTTCAGATTATAGCTAAGGTAACTTCGACGAGTATTGCTGCGACAATAATGAGATTCTGAATACTTTAAAGAGCTGATGTACATGTTAATAGTTCTTTCGTTTCACTGAATTAAGCAGAAGTATAGTTGCTGCCCCTTCCTTCTTGCACGACATTATCAACTGTTGTATGGACGCGGAGAATATTCTGAACCCTAGAATTACTGATCCCTAAGATTCGACGAAAACCAGTTCACAAACTTGAACATCCTTCCCATGTCTATTTTTTTTGGCGGCTTAGCTCTTTTAGTGGCGTTGGGATGTACCTTTTTCTTTCCCGCCTTTGACGAATATACTACTAAAGGTGACTGTTCCATTTACGATTAAAATCACAATGGTACAAATCTTTATTCAAACCAAATAATCCTCAGAAAAACTTAAAAGCAACTTAAACGTTTACGAGTTCAGCCTTCACTAAATGAAAATTTTCGCATATAACGCCACCACCAAGTTGACATGTGGTTAAAGCGAGCTTGTGATTTGTCGCAGCGGAATTTACCTGTTTTGGTTTTTGAGCGCGAGGGACTTTATCCGTTTTGCTTCCAAGCTATGATCTCAGGGACTAAAATGTAGTGGATTTTATTTGTTTCGGTAGTTATAGATTTGTTGCGCTAATAAAACGCAGTTTTAACAAATCATTTTACTGACTTACTCTCTTTTCACCAAAAATGGACTTTACTCGTTTTGTTTTCAAGCCCCTAAATTATTCTGCCAATAAAATTTAAAAGAGAAGTCAAAAAACTTGTTGTCCCTGGGGGCATTTTATAGCATTGGTTTGTTACTTTCTTAAAGAGTGGAAATGGTTTAGGTGTATCTTAGGGCTTAGGTGATTTTATATGTCTTTTATTTTTATCTTAATTTTGTTGTTATGTTGATATCGCTGTAATATGTTCCTCATGCTTGTGAAACATAATGTGAATGTTAGGCACATCATTCAAATTTTTGTTTGTTTATTTACCTAATTATGATTTATAAAGTGTAGTGTAGTCATATTGTATTAGTACCATATAACGCATTGCCCATTTAACCAATGTAAACGTAGTGAAGCCGAGGTTCCTTGTTTTGTCAAGGTCATTTCGCGCAGTGCGCATGAGCAAGAAAAAATAAATAAACGTTTGTTTTAATGGAAAAAAAGAGGTTAGGTATATCACATTTCACTTTGACAACTGGACAGAAATTTGTAAACAAACATTAGAGTTCTTGAGTTGTTAAAGATTTTGTATATTATTTCGATTGAGAAAAGAAAAACAACGCAGGTAAATATATTAATAAAAATTTTATTAGATATTTGAATGATAGTTGAAGGAAAGTCTTCTCCACAAGAAAAATGCAATTTCATTTATTCAAATGTATGATGCATTTCGGCACTGTATATTACCATCATCAGATACTATAAAATACAGAAAATTTGTTAAAAACATGATTATATAAATAATACTTGACAAACCTTCCAACAAGTTAATAACATTATAGTTCTTTAAAAAACAGCACAATACAAGTTAAAATGTCAATTTTGGTATTTTTAACAATATTTTTAACTAACATGGAGACATCTAAGGGTTTATGAATAAACCAAATAATAAATCTTAATAAATCTTAAAAAACATTAAGCCGGATGCAGCGCCACATAATCAAGCTAGAAAAATGGCTGTCGGATTGGAAGATTCGCTTGAATCCCTCTAAGACGAAGGCTATTTATTTTTCGAAAAGCAAATAAGTCGCAATCCGAATAACAACTTCAACATAAATATACACGGTTCACCAATAGAGCGAGTCACAAACTTTAAATACCTAGGAAGTTGGATCAGCGAGGATCTGAATCCTGACATTGAAATTAGATCCCGCATAGAGCCAATTTTATTAGGATGAGGAACCTGTTAACCGACAGAACACTCAACATAAGCATAAGATTTAACTTTGTTAGATGCTATGTGTATTCCACGTTACTGTATGGAGTCGAGGCCTGAACGCTAAAAGTCAGCAGTATTAACATGCTTTACATACCAAGGAATGACCATATTACCAATCAAGAGGTCTTACATAGAATGAACAAGGACCGAACAATTCTCGAGACCATAAAAAAGCGAAAGACAGCTTACCTTGGCCATGTCATGAGGCAGGACAAGTACAGATTCCTGCAACTAATTATGGAGAGCAAGATTGAGGGAAAGCGTGGTCCGGGGCATAGACAGTGCTCTTGGCTGAAAAACATAAGGGATTGGACAGGCTTAGATTCAAACACCCTACTGAGAAGAGCCCAAGACAGAGACGAATTTGCCAGAATTGTTGCCGATCTTCATTGAATGGAGAAGGCACTTAAAGAAGAAGAATGTTAGTAGGCCTGAGACAAGGCTTCGTGTCAACGGAGTCCAGGTGAACTGGTGCCAGGAGGTAAAATACCTGGGACTTATATTTGATCAACGACTGAACTGGAGGCGCAATTCAATTAATAGAGTGAAGCTAGCATTGCATCAATTACGCTCTATCTATTCCCTGCTTCACAGGCGGAGTAGACTTGGTAATAGGACTAAGGTCAATCTCTACAATGTGTTAGTTAGGCCGGTTCTCACTTATGGTGCACCTTCATGGTGCAATATAAGCAGAACGGAGCTTAATAAGTTCCAGGTAATACAAAACAGGGCATTAAAAATTATTGCGGATGTACCCAGGTACACGACGTATCGACAAACCCATTAATCACGGACTCCCACACGAGATCTAGACCAAACAGTACGTACAAACTACCGAAAGACTGGCTCCCTGTTGGTCCAATCCCATAGTAGAGAGGCACTTCTAGTAGTGAGGCACTATCAATCAACCACCAATCACCCAATCAATTCACAATCAATGGAATAGGCGCCAAAATTTTGCAGTATAAAAACTTTTTAAACTAAACAAGCAGAAATACGAATAATCAAGGCAAAAGTCAATTTCAAAATTTCTACAAGTGATAAAACCTAAACAGTTTGCGAAGATCCAATTGAAGTCGCAGGAGAATTCCTAACTTAAAAAAAAACAGAGATTCCAAGTAAAAAACATTAGTAGATTACTGCTAAACTTAATGGTGACACCTTGAGAAGGTAAAAAAGAATTCGCCAGGCCAACGACAATGGCGAATTCTTTTTTACCTTCTCAAGGTGTCACCATTAAGTTTAGCAGTAATCTATTAATGTTTTTTAAGATCTATTAAGATTTATTATTCGGTTTATTCATAAACTCTTATATATGCAAAA
Organism: Polydrusus tereticollis; assembly: GCA_963920685.1. Taxonomy (NCBI): domain Eukaryota; kingdom Metazoa; phylum Arthropoda; class Insecta; order Coleoptera; family Curculionidae; genus Polydrusus; species Polydrusus tereticollis. Next base: position 26,284,977 of record OY987328.1, read on the forward strand.
TGTCATATACGCCTCCAAAATATATATTTTATTAACGAATCCGCCTAAAAATCGGAGGCGACTTCGAAAAAGTCGGAGGTCAATTCGTATCGCCATGTATAACATGTTCAATCGAACGACCAGGGCTCCGGAAGATAAATAGCAAATTTTTCTGTGGAGGTCATTTCAATAGGTACACATATACAGTTATACAATTTAGTTCACAGTAATTCCACTACGAGGCGCCACCCTTTAATACACATATATACCATATTTTATGGCCAATGCGGGTATGCCTCCGTATAATGTCGTTCCTTTATTACTCCGAGATATGACAACCCCGTACGGAGGTCGCTTAATGCGACGATTCTATACCAGTGTAAATAAATTAACTTCTTCGATAATTATATATTTGCTCGAGTTGTGATTAGGGCTCCAAATATGTTAAATTGTGTATAAGATTTGAAAATCTTGAAGACCCCCCAATAAATGTATCGTTGATTGCCGGGAAAAGCCTTAGACACGTTAATTTAAAAGAATTAGTTTGGAATTCGTTTTACTCAATGATCATATTTGTTAAAATTTGACAGTATGCTGTCTGAATGTTAATCTTATTAAAAAAAAACCTTTATGTTCCGGCCCTAGTTCTTTAATCTATATCTAAAAATGTCAATATCTGGTTAACTGCTAGCAACAAACTATACTTTTTATTTTCAGTACTTAAACCAGATTTTTTAAACAATTTAAGCAGTTCCTGCCTGTTTTTTATAGGTTTTTTTATAAGTGCCCTTTGGCATAGCCCAATCTTTAAAAGGCTGTACCTTCAAAATGATTTGAAATATTTCTACCACGATTTCAGATTATGAAATGATTTAATAGCTTTACTGGCAGATGGTAATTTTTATGTTATACAGGGGTTGAGAAAATCATAAACCTACAATTGCGTAAATTGTGGTAAGCTGTTGTTATTAAAGCTATGCTAAATCGGCTGTATGTTATTGTTTTTTAAAATAGCCATTAAACAATGTTAGGAAAAACAGTAAAATAAATCTGTCACTAGAATCAAAAAAGCACCAATTTAAGAGAATATTAATGAATAATTACCTGCTCAAAATTAATGTAGACACCGAGCTTGAATACAGAGACATTGAACATACTGCATTTATGAATACCACTAAAATGGAATTGTATACCTACGAAAATAAACAATCTAGACCCATTTTTAAAGTTATGGTTAGAAACCTGCACCCATCATGCGACTCGAATGAAGTTCAAGAAGACCTCTTATGCAGAGGTTTTAAGGTTCTTGAAGTGGTTAATAAAATCGAAAGGACTAAAGTTAATGGTCAAGAAAAAATAATCCACATGCTTACTTTTGAAAATACGGACGACAAAAAAAAATTGGAATTCAGTATTTATGTCACATGAAGTAAAAATTGAAGCACCGAGGAATAGTATCATAATAATAGTCAGCAATATGAGCATACTCAACACGCGGCGAGTTATGGTAAATGTGATGGAAATCATTTAGCAGCAGAATGTAGGAAGCCAAACGATCGGTACCCCACCGAAATGTTTAAACTCTCCAGAGGCCGATCCTGCGAACTACCGTGAATGTATAATAGCAAAGGAGTTGCAGGAAAGAAGAAGCAAGACAAAAATATACCCAACCAAGAAAGTTTGTACCCAAAAATACAACTAATGAGGTTACCTAGGTATGCACAAGCGACCTAAATTGGCGATAAAATTTTAGCGGCACCAGTTAAAAACGAGCAGCAATCCATAATGCAGATGATTCAGAATATGATGAAGACACTTGAATAAGTAAATGAGAGGCCAGAAACACTGGAGCTCTACCCAAATAGAAATACATGTTACGGAATAATGTGACCTATGAAAAGACATGGAATAGCAATGGTATTCTGAAGAAGAAACATGACTTAGAAGTCTTTGTTAATACTCAGCATATATATATTTGTCTTATTTCAGAGACACATATGACAAATCAATCTTTGATTAAGATGAGAGGATATAAGGCATATTTTATTATCTACCCGCAAAGTGGTAGTGCGGTTGTAACTAAGGAATTATTTTGAAGAATGTCATTTACAACGTGTAGATTTTAAACTAACAGTGGTCGGAATCAATCCAACTAGCAGAAATTAAGAGTGAGAGCAGTCTACTCTACACCCAGATTTAATTAAAAACTAATTAATAAATAATAAGATTAGATTATTCTTCAACATCTTGGCGAAAGATTTATTGTGGGTAAAGACTTTAATGCCTAACATGTGAATTGGGGATCAAGGTTAAACACAACTAAAGGTAATGAGTTAAGAAAAGCTGTTCAAGAAACTGGTGGTAGTTACCACTCAACAAGTAAGCCTACCTACTGGCCCACTGATATCAAGAATATACCTGATTTACTAGTCTTTTTTATATTAGGAAAAATAACACCCAACTTCACTGACGTCGAAGAAAACTGTGAACTGGATTCGTACTTTTCAGCTGTCATTTTAATATTGAGCGACTTACTCTTTCAAACAAAACCATTGATTGGGAAACTTTTAGAATCCACGACCAAAATACTATAAATTTGAATATTAATTTGCGGACAACCGAGCAACTGGAAAAAGAAGCCAAAAACTTTATCAGACTTGTACAGGAAGCTGCATTCAATAATCCCAAAGAAGTCGTCCATATAACCAAAGAAGTAATTTATCCAGTTGAAATTTTGTAAGCACTTTTGCGCTTTGTAAATAACCTTTCTTTGAATTCTTCGTAATGTTGTAGCTATAATTTTGTTACAAGCCTGTTGAATTCTTTCAGTTAAGTCATTTAAATCACGAGCTGTGCAAAATACTTCCTAAGCAGTGTGTGGAGATCTTAACTTCTTATATCTCTGATCGATTTTTTAGAATCAGGAAGGAGGATAAATATTCCGAGTTGAAAGAAATAAGAGCCGGCGTACCCACATGAAGCGTCCTAGACCCCATTCTTTATTTGATATACAGGGTGTTATTTAATAAGTGCCCGATATTTTACAGGAGGATTTGTCAGTTATTTATAAGGTGAAAAGTTCATGTAAGCATGGGTCCGCAAGCCCTTCCTTCATTTTTGAGTTACCGGGTGTTAAAAATTTAATTTAATTTTTGTTTTTCCTGAATAATTTTTTAAATAATGTCTATTTTACTTTACCAATGCTGAGAATGCTGACATACATTTTACATACGGACTTCCTAACGGAAATGCATATGAGGCTAAACGTTTGTATCAGGAGCGTTATCCGAACCGCACAACTCTTACTTTAAAAACGTTTTCAAAAATTCACGCTTGGTTGAGGGAAACAGGAAGGCTTGAAAAAGCTACTTATCTGTCGGGTGCACATCGGACGGTAAGAACTCAAGAAACCGAGAAAGCAGTTCTTAATCTGATAGAAGGACACCAGGAAACAAGCACCAGAAAAATAGCGCTGACGTTAAACATTTGCCAGGTTCTAGTATGGACAATTTTAATTGATAATTTGTTATATCCACACCACATTCAAAGAGTTCAGGAACTCCCCCCTCGTGATTTTCCATTACGTATCAGCTTCTGTCGTTAGTTTCTCCAATGCCTTATTCAACATCCTTTATTTAAAAATTAAATTCTGTTTAAGGACGAAGCAAATTTCTCACTCAACGCTATACGCAATTTTTACAACAATCATTTGTGGTCAGAGAAAATCCCCCCATGCGATACAGGAATCACATTTCCAAGAACAGTTCTCTTTTAACGTGTGGGCAGGAATCCTTGGAGATTATTTAATCGGCCCATTCTTTATTCCAGGGAGATTGAACACAGAGAGATATCGTCATTTTCTTGCAGAAGATTTGCCTATTTTACTGAAAGATGTGCCGCTTAGACTATGAATTGAAATGTGGTTTATGCATGACGGTGCTCTGGCACATTTTAGCATAGCGCGAGAATTTTTAGATCGTACTTACGGTAACCGTTGGATAGGGTCAGGGAGGGCCTCAACCATGGCCCCCTAGGTCACCAGACCTTAACAGTTTGGAATTTTTTCGATGGGGACATCTAAAATCCTTAGTTTACCAGACGCCCATCCAAAATAAAGAAGAATTAAGAAATCGAATAATAACTCTTGTAGAACGATTCAAAATACTCCAGAAATTTTCCAAAGGGTGCGCGAATCAATGAGGAGAAGATTGGATGCGTGCATACAGCAAGGAGGTGGACATTTCCAACATTTATTGTGATTTTGATTTAGTTTTATATCTAGTGTTTTGTTGTATATTGTTGTTTAAAAGTTACCGTTTAGAATGTTTCTATGTTGATTAAAAAAAAAGTTTGAAATTTTTTCACTTTTTGACAAACACATGCACCGATTAATTTAAATCAAAATATCTCAAAAACGGCTGCTTGTGGCGACATTTGACAAGCATACCATTTTCACGTAAATATGCCAGTGGAATCGATTTTTCTTCTATAAAATGTGATACATACATGCACGAAGAAGTTGTGATTCCCCAAAAGAGACAAAAAACCTGTTGGTGGCGCCCCCTACAATTAAGGGCTAAACTAAGATCAAATTTGAATTTATCATACTAAAAAATCCCCAAGTGTTTATTTTGGTTCAAATAAAGACATTATTTCAAAAATTATTTTTAACCCATGTATCTCAAAAATGAAGGGCTAAGCTGACCCATGCTTATATGAACTTTTTACCTTATAAATAAGTGAGGAATCATCCTGTGAAATATCGGATACTTATTAAATAACACCCTGTATATCAGTGAGTTACCATTATCGGAAGAAACTATTAGAGCCACATTCGCTAATGACACTGCTATTCTCGTAGTTGATCAAGATTATGAGAGCTATACTAGAAAATTTCGAACAGCAACAAGGTAGCTGACTGGGCAAGACAATGGTAAATTAAGCCCAACGAACTTAATCCAATCCATGTGAATCTTACCAACAAGAAGCTAGCACATTTCTCCTAGATGTTAACGGTACAATTGTGCCCCATGAGATTGAATGCTAAATATCTTGGCTTAACTCTTGATGCTAAACTACGATGGAAAGAGCACGTGAAGCAGAAAAGCACTTAGCTAGATTTAAAATATAAACAACACTAGTTTCTGGGACAAATCCAAAATTATCAATGTACAATAAGATGCTTATTAACAACCAGGTTTTGAAACCAGTCTGGTTTTACGGTATTCAATTTTGAGGCTGTTCCTGTGATAGCAATATCAAAATTATACAGACGTTCCAGAACAAAGTGCCACGTAACATAGTGAATGCTCCTTGCTATGTTCGCAACTCTGATCTTCATCGAGAGCTTCTAATTTCAACAGTGGAAAAAGAGATCAAAAGGTGTGCCGGTAGGCATGAAGCTCGTCCTCACCCACATATCAACCCAAAGGCTTTACAGTTACACGACCAACATCACGTCCGAAAACTGAAGAGAACCAAGCGGTCTGATCTTGTGTAGTGTTAAAAGTTATAAATAAAGATCACAAAGCTCGAGTGAATGTGTATCATCTAGCTTGTGCAATCTAAAGAACAACGGATGGAATTTAGGTGAAAAATAAACAAATAGGTTAGTTCAGGTTAGGTAAAACGTGGTGGTTGGGTATGTTGTGTTTTTGGGCAAAATAATTATTAAAACTTCATTTTTGAAACTTAACTTTAATAAAATAAATTTACAAAAACGAGGCAACATAATACCACAAAAATACCTTTCCATTAGCAACGAGTGTTCCCACCTCTTGCTGGGATCATGACCTGACAACGTCGTGGCATACTTAAAATTAGCCACTTAATCTCTTGTTGATCAATTTTGACACCAAATTCCATTAAGCCTTTCTGTCATGCCTCTTAGGTATGCGGGTTAAGATTACCGGACTTTCATTCTTCTACCCATCATGTTTCATAAATAATGTTCAATCAGGTTAAGGTCCGGGCTGCATAGCGGCCAATTTATTGTCTCAATATCGACTTCTTGAAGATGGTCTTACACGATAAATAAATAGACATAAATAATTTTTCCGCACAAATAACGCAGGACAAAAGTTCTGAATTAACAGTATCTGTTATGTACCTTTGAGCTATTAATCTTCCACCATTTACCAGTATCAGTTCAGCTCGGTACTCCCAGGAAATGCCCCTTAACACCATCATTGACTCAATAGGTACAAAGTTGCATTTTGTTGGTATTCTGTACACCATAGTTCGCCTATTATTAGTAAAAAGGCGACATTTAGATTCGTCTGAGAATAATACGTTAGCACAGTCCCAAATTTGCCAACTGAGCTGCTGATGCGCAAATTTCAGATGTTGTCTTCTGTGCTCTTTGGTGACCAGATGTCCAATGGCTGCTGTATAAGCCCCATTTAGTTTTCAGCATGTTTTCTTTCACTTATTGGAAAGTTAAAGCGTTCTAAAACTGCCGTCGTAACAAATAATGGTTTCTAACATTCTTAAAGATTGCTGGAGATGAATATACTGGCCTTGCATCATGTTTGTTGCTTGGTGGCGATCCTGGCCTTGTCTTCTTCTATTCCTTAATCCTCCTGTTTAATTAAAATGCTGGAACACAAGGGGATTTTGAGCATAACCCTCTTGAGGAAGCGCAACAACTAAATAGCACATTCAGCTTTGAATAAACTCTGATTTATTAATGGAATTGGGTTTATTTTCAAAACGTTTAAAGCATTTCCCTCACCAAGTCTAAAATTTTAAATGACATTACCCAACTAGTGACACCTCTCTAGAAAGCTTATCGAAAATGTTTTTCTGCGATACCAAAATTAATAAAGTCTGTGCGTTTTAAGAAGTCCGATATCGGATTAAATCACCAAGGGATGTTATCGCTTTTAAAACAGTAAGTCGGTTAAGTTACAATATCTTCGCACCTTCGCTATACTTGATCACACCGAACATCCCACTGGTTTACTGTATTCTATTACTGGGCGAAATCAGAGGTTTCAAAACAAAATTATCTTAGAATTACGCGTTGAGCATAAATAATAATTAAATAGATAATTAAATTATTTTACTATTATAATAGTTAAATCTATATAATAATCGCTATTTTCCAAGAAATAATTAAAATTTCCTGAAGTGCGGGATGGTATGTTCTACTTTATTTTAAATAAGTAGTTGTGCTTTTCACTTTTAGTTTGTTTCTCATTGTCATTACAACGCAATTGAATTGGTATGGGGTATTAGCAAGAACTATTATGACAAACATGCCTGTAAAAATATCGGTAAGCCTAGCGTTATAAAGTTATGGGAGGAGGCGCTTAGCCAAGCGGGCAAAGAAGAATGGCGGAAATGCATTGAACACACAGAAAAAAATATTTTTGAATCCAGAACAGGTTATAGACGAAGTAAGACCGTTAATTATTACGAATGATGATGATAATGACGATGATGTTGATTCTGATGAGTCTGAAAGCATGGGTGAAATTTCAAATGCAGAGGAAGACTACTTTTAGTAGTACCTATCTACAAGTAGGTACGTTCTGTCGCAAGACTACAAAATCGGTTCTTTTTAGAACCAAAACTTTATAAAAAAGAATTCGTAAAACTAATTTGTCTGAATACTACAAAAGCAAAAAAATTATTATTTTTCTTTACCTAAACTAATTTTTTATTTACTTTAAATTATTTTATTTAGAAAATGTAATTCATCAACATCCAAAATTACCTTCAATATAATTTATTGTTTGAGAGCCACCGACATAATGCTCAAGAGGTTTTATGGCTTAGCGGACTTCTTAAAACGCACAGACTTTAGGATATTATTTCTTGCATTTCGAGTACTTAATAATCATTTTTATTCTATTTTAAAAAAATATTTTTTACGTTATTAGATTATAATAACTTTGTTGTTAAATCTCATTAATTTTGGTATCTCTGAAAAGTATTTTTAATAAGCTTTCCAGAGAGGTGTCACAAGTAGAGTAGTATCATTTGTCATTCAAGATCAGGATACGCTAGGTTTGCCGCCCCTAATCAATGTGCAAATAGGCAGTAGAGTGCCTTTTAATTTTGAAGGCAGATTATTATGTTAATTTAATATCAATAATAGATACCTATTTTATTTTACACTACACATATCTACCTTGGACAATTAAAAAAATTACCAGTCAGATTAAAAGATGGCACTATTATTTCACTATACTTTAAAATAAAAATGAATTTGCCGCATATTTGCCGCAAATTTGCATGTTGATTATAGCCGGTAAAGTTAGATATTCGTCATAAGGAATTTTCCACCTTGAATGTGCAACCTCACTTGACCAGATTAACTATGAGAATCGTTTGTTAATAACCACTCCTTTGAAGGAGTCAAAGTGGAGTACCACGTTCAGTCGGGGTGGCAAATATAGCGCATCCTAATCTCCCATGACCAAATTTTAAAATTTGAGATTTTTTACCAAAGTCAAAGAGCGAGATATGAATTCCATACGGTCGACTCTGAGACTATAAGGAGTGGGTGAGGGTGGTCCTCAAAATAGCTTATTTGTTTCCCGCGTTTTTACACTAACGGTATTTTTTTGTTTTTTAGTATCTTGTCTAGTGTAGAAAAGTAGAAAATATAGCCATTGTAAATTTTAAAATTGTAACCCCGTGTAATAATAAAACACATTATACTTACCTTCTTATTGTCGCAAACTCGATCTCACACATGCGCACATGTCATAAATTAGGTAAAACTAAACACTAGAAATATGTTAAAACGTTTAAAAGATGATGAATCACCTCTAACGACGCGATTTAAATCAGGCAACCCTGTCGGAGGCGTATGCGATCATAACGCGTATAAAAATTTATTCAACGGAGGTTAATCCTGATTATAATATTCGGAGGAGCATTACATTTAAAAATGTAGCAAAAATCCGTATGTTTTTCTGAGCCTATTCCTTTACCCCTCTCGGGTTGCTCGTGTAGACGTTAACTTTTTGTTGCGTTTTGACCAGGTTATATACGAAAAAGTTGATGCCTTAGGGCGGAGGCCAGGGTGCCTGCTTTTCGTATGGAGGCGACTAAGATAGGAAAGCATGTATATATAGATGTCTCCATGTTAGTTAAAAATATTGTTAAAAATACCAAAATTGACATTTTAACTTGTATTGTGCTGTTTTTTAAAGAACTCTAACTTCTTGGTAAGTTTGTCAAGTATTATTTATATAATCATGTTTTTAACAAATTTTCTGTATTTTATAGTGTCTGATGATGGTAATATACATTGCCGAAATGCATCATACATTTGAATAAATGCAATTGCATTTTTCTTGTGTAGAAGACTTTCCTTCAACTATCATTCAAATATATTTACACTCCACTTATGGACTTCTACCAAACTACTTTATTAGATATTTTACAATTATTATTTCTAGAGTTCAACAGGTAAAGTAATAGGTTTTTGTAAGATTCTTTGAAGTACATGCAATTTTCGGTAAAAATAGGTAGGTACCTAATTATATGAACAGCAGCAAAGGAAATTATAATTTCTAGGAAATGGACTGCCTAGTTATTGTTCCCTCACGAAATTAACGTAAGTAAGTTAAAAGAAAGAAACATCCGGTCAGGGTACATACCTGAAGAACCTGTTCAAGTTTTTACGCCTGTTTAAAAATAATGTAAAATATTCTGTTTTGCCTCGGCATCGTCACAAAGTGATCACACTTCACACACTCCATCAAAATTTGCAGAAAAGTAAAGATAAACAGTACACAAAAGCCGTTAGTAATAACAAATCAACTCGATGAAACGAACTGTCAACCAAATTAACATTTGCCAAAGATGTCGAGGTTATGTCGAGCAAAAATGAGACGTTGTCACCCTCCAGTTATATGAAATTGTTATTTGACCCGCTTTAGTTTAAAGATGAAAACAAATAATTTGAAAACACTTGGAAGTACCGACTTACTGCTTATTTTGCAATTTTTAGCAAGATTTTTGGTAATTTTATCATTGCTCTAATTTTCTAAGGCTCACTCTTCTGCCTTGTTCTAAAGAAATAAAATTATATTTGGCAATAGCCTTATGGCATATGCGCACAAATCGAAATGACCTATATGAGTGTAGTATTATTATTATTATTATTATTAAACGTCTTCATCTGCAATATTACATTGAAATATAATATTAAGGGCGAAGTTTAATCCATGTCATAGAGTTATTATAACACTTAGCCCATAGAAGATTTATATACTATGTGGTGATAAAGTTTGGAATAATAGGAATATTTCTGAACAGGTTAACTTAAAAAAAAACGCTCAGACACGTCGATTTTTATTTTTATTTTTGCATTTTTTTAGCTAATACTAGAATATACAGGGTATTACATAAATGAATTATCACGTCAATGTCACTTTTTGTAAATGGAATACCCTGTATATTATTTCATTTTTCGATTCTACGCAAGATTCTAAGCCGATTTCGTTTATGATGTCCTATACATATATTCAACTGTTTACGAATTATTGACAATTGAAAATTTGACATCTTTAATGAAAATAAAAATATAAATTGAATTGTTTGAGCGTTTTTTTTTTTAAGTTAACCTGTTCACAGATATTTCTATTATTCCCAACTTTATTTTCATTCGTATAGGGTGTCTCAGAAAATCAGTAACAATTTCAAGTTCGTTTTTATAAACGAAATGACACTTATTTAAATTTTAAACATATTATTTTATTTAATGAACATTATTTACAATAAAGGAATTTTAATAAATGTTGGAAGTGGTATCCATTCACAGCTCTACAATGACCCAATCTATCCACAAACTCTCTTTGGACGTTAGTAACAATATCTGGGGTAATTTGCCGTATCGTTGCTCTTATTCTTATTTTCAAGTCTTCTAAATTTTTTGGTTTATTTTTGTATACTCTCTACGTAACCCCATAAGATGAAGTCGAGCGGAGTTAAATCGGGTGACCTTGGTGGCCACTCTATTTTGCCACGTTGGCCTATCACACGATGATGAAACGTATTGTCCAAATATCTTCGAACATTTGCGCTAAAATGGGCAGGAGCTCCATCTTGCTGAAACGAAAGTCTATCATCAAACGTTTCTGGAACATCTTCATTTGGAAATAGTGTAATTAAGGCAGGTACAAGTTCTTCCTCTAGAATTGACAGGTATCGTTTGCCATTCAATGTCCCCTCAAAAAAATATGGCCCGATGATTCTATTCTCAACAATTCCCGCCCAAACATTAATTTTCTCCCTATACTGCGTATGGACCTCTCTATACCATTGTGGATTTTCATTTGACCAATAACGAAAATTTTGCTTATTTACTTCCCCATTAAGGCAAAATGTGGCTTCATCAGAGAAAATCACGTTTTTTACAAAATTATTATTACATTGGTAGATATCCATAATTACCTCACAAAACTGATTCCTTCTGTCCGGATCATCGTCATATAGCTCTTGAAATATTTTTATTTTATAAGGACGCCACTTTTCTTTTCTTAAGAACTTCACAATAGCTGAATGATCCACATCAATGTTGTCTTAGTTTGAAAGACATCTGGTACTTGAATGAGGATTTTCTTCCAGCGACATTCAAATATCAATTTTAGTGTCTTCAGGGATGCTTGGCCGTCCTGAACGCGGCTTGTCTCTGACATGTCCGAAATTATTAAATTTATTTATTAATTTACTTACAGTGGCCTGACTGATTGGCTGTCTTTCCGGGTATTTATTATTGAACATCTCATACACTTCTTCTTGCGTTCGAGTTTTATCACCACAACCAGCCATAATGAGGATCTTGATTTTTTGCGTTTCTGTTAAGAACATTATGATAAAAAATACAAAATAATCAAATAATCACAAGGCGTTTGTCAAAAAAGTGAATTAGAATGACATTAAATTAATAACATCACTATGAACGCCAGATATTGGTAACCATGCTAACGTCCAAAGAGAGTTTGTGGATAGATTGGGTCATTGTATAGCTGTGAATGGATACCACTTCCAACATTGATTAAAATAGGCAGGCATATTCCTTTATTGCAAATAATGTTCATTAAATAAAATAATATGTTTAAAATTTAAAAAAGTGTCATTTCGTTTATAAAAACAAACTTGAAATTGATACTGATTTTTTGAGACACCCTTTATGTAACACTCTGTATATTCTAGTATCAGCTAAAAAAATGCAGAAATAAAAATAAAAATCGACGTGTCTGAACGTTTTTTTTTAAGTTAACCTGTTCAGAAATATTCCTATTATTCCAAACTTTATCACTTTATATAAGTAAATCTAGATAATATATAACAAAATAATATAATATAAGTCAATGAGAAAATAAAAAAACATACTTAACTAACAAGTAACAAGTCCTAGATGATAAAAGGAATACATAATTATAGGCATAGTTACTTTTGACATTATTTTGACATTTTAAATATATAATGTATTTCATATCTGCTGATCCAAATAATACTGTTTAGCGCCCTTTTTAAAAGCTTGCACACAAATTAGTTCCCTAGGAAGTATAATAACAGACAGCATTGTAAGAAAAGCTTCTTTGAAAAAATGCAGTTTTATGACTTAGCGAAGCGGCTCACAACGTCTGCGGTGGTGAGTTTATTGGAGTTCTTGGTTCAGGCTTTTGAGGGAGAGCAGTATGCTAGTGCGGCGTTCTGTGACCTCTCGAAGGCTTTCGATTATGTATCCCATGATATCCTTCTTGACAAGCTTGTATATTACGGAATGGATCAAGTTAGTATAAGCCTTACGAAAAGTTATCTGACAGGTCGTAGGCAACAGACTCTCTTATTTCTTATACACATCAATGGCATCCAATATGCGAGTTCGGATACAAGACTGTGGTTGTTTGCCGACGATACTACTGTTGCAAGGGCTGGAAGAGAACTGCCGGATGTATGTAAGGCTCTGTGGGCGGATGCTGAAGGTCTGGCGTATGGTTTAGTGCCAATCGTCTGAGCCTAAACGCTGAGAAGACGGTTAACGTAACATTTGGTCTGCGTAGGATGCCGGGTGGGAAGTCTGGGGGGACAGTGTCTCTGGACGACTGTCAAGACATACTTTTTTAATTAAGAAACCTGGTCAGAGTGCTGCCTTTTCCGGTGCTTGTTCAGGCTTTTCACGCGGTTTTCCAGTTTTTGTCGCTGCTTATACGATTCTGACAAGGGGTCACTCCCCTCAGGCGGGTCGGGTCTTTGGCTTGCAGAGGAGGGCCGTCCGCATCATTGCGGGAAAGGGATATAGAGATGATATAAAACAGACTTTCGTTGACTTGAATATGCTTACGGTCCCATCGGGGTATATTTTGAATGTATTTTGTTTGCCCACAAAAACCCAGATAGATAGAGTACGAATAATTCCTATAATAACTATTAAACAAGGAGGGGGAATAACATTAGAATTGACTTCTTGCGGCTAAACAGAACAAGGTTTTCATTTAATTATTACTGCCCTTTGTTTTATAATAAACTACCAAATCATATAAGATATTTGCCAATGTTAGGATTTAAAACAGAAATTAAACAACGGCTCTTGAAAAATGCCTTTTATAGCTTTGGAGAGTAAAGGTGGATTTATAAACTATTCAGTTCAGTTACGCGCAGTTCAGTTCCGCAGCGCAGTACGCCAGAGTTCGCCCGAGGTCGCCGTAAACAAATTTGTAATTTATAAACTTAGCTGCTGTTCGCATGTCGTATTGCATTTCATTGGTTCATTTGGCCTGTCAACCGTCATCTGTCAACCACCACGTGATTCAACTTTCGCATTTTATTGGTTAAGAGTCCTGCGACAACGAACTGCAGCGTCAAAAGATAAAACTTGGCCATCTCGAGCGTAGCCGAGCGTCTCGCTGCGCGACTGGGCGTACCGCTGCGAATGAATTGAGGGTTTATAAATGGTTTGGTATGTTTTCGTTTGTTTAAAGTCGAACGACAATCAGCGTAACTGAACTGGACTGCGCGGAACTGAACTGAGCGTTGCGACCAAGTTTATAAATCCCACTTATATCAACAGTGACATAGGGCAACAACTGTCAATAACTGACTAATGGAGCAATAAGTGTCAAAAATTTTAATGTGTGACATTTTTAATGTGTTTTATAATGTGCCCATGCGTATTGTCCTATTTTGTTTGATTGAGTATATTTGCTTTAACTGGCTTTCTATTGTTGTTTGGGACATATTTATATATAAAAACCAAGATGGCGTCAAGTGAAGCAACTGTGAAAAGTTCTGATCGCGGAAAAGTAGAAAAAATCGAGAATCTACAGTGTTTTCATTGCAATAAGTCAATCCAAACGTTAGTCAGTTCTTGTGTAAAGTGTGACAATAGTTTTCATCCCTCTTGCCTAAAACAAGCAGCTGCAAAGAAATCGACACCATGTGTCCATGAAATACGTGCAACCGACGAAAGTGAAGGTAAAGAGTGTAAAGACATAGAAATCGCATATCTAAAGCGCCTAATTCGAGAATTAGAAGACAAAAACCGAATCCTGGAAGAAAACTGTGCCCTATGGAAAGAAAAAGCACCATTTATGGGGGAATGTTCTCAAAAGAACGAGGTTAGTCAGGTTAGGAATCTACCACCACCATCAGTCAATCTCCTTTCCCCGCTTCCCTTGCCACTGGATGCTAACCACAGAACTCCAATCAAAGACCGAATCCCAGTAGCAACGCCACCAGTTCCGACTGTCAACGCCAACTTTCCCGAAAAGAAGAGGAGTAGTTCCACTACACCGTTACCCTTGAGAAGTGATAGTTCTAAAGCAACTCCCAGAACAATGACAAGTGACACAGAAACTGTCGTTGATGTTGACACAAATATGAAAGAAGTCCAAATTGACCCCCCTGGTAACAATGAGGAAAACTGGGAAACCCAAAAAAAAGAGAGGATTCAAAAATAAAAAAATACCTATTACACAGCTCAAGAATAGGCCAGAACCTTTGAAAAGTACAAATGTTAATGTACAAATGTTAAAAGCAGCAGAAAAAACATCATGTCTGTTTGTGTCCGGATTGGCGCCGGAGACACAGGATAAGGACATACTTGCGTATCTAAAAAGCATGAATCTCTTGCATGGTTGTCAATGTGACAAAATGACAACAAAAAGGAGCAAGCAACGAAGCTCGTTTAAATTAACAGTGCCCCAAAGTAAACAAAATGACTATATGTCTTCAGAACTATGGCCAGAGGGCGTTCTAATCAACCATTTTCTGAACCTACAGAACCGGTCTACGGTGAGGGATTAAGCAATAACATAAAGAAACAAAAACAAAACATAAAAATCTTACACTCCAACGTAAGATCACTCAAAAACAAGGTATTGGATGCATTCCTAGTTGACAAAACCTTTGAAATTGTCTGTTTGACTGCGCACTGGTTGTCAAGTGACGAAATGATAATTGTAAAGGTAGGCGACTACAGAACAGCGGCCTATTTTAGCAGGCAACAGAGTGCTGGTGGAGGCTATGCCATTTTTGTTAACAAAAACTTAGCTTTAAGGAATATTGAATTTATTAAGGGCTATAGTGTAGAGCAATGTATTGAATTGTGTGGTATCTTTGTTAGTAAACTTGAATTGTATATTTTAACACTCTATAGGCCTCCTCAAGGCCACTTTAACACCTTCTTGGGTTGCATTGAGGGTATGTTGACCGGAGTAGGAGTTGGTAAAAGGGTGATTTTGGCGGGCGATTTTAATGTTAATTTTGGCACAAACCAGATCGATGCTGTCATGCTCTGTGATGTGCTGAATAGTTTTGGTTTTAAGCAAACAGTGGACGATCCGACAAGATTGGGAGCATGTCTTGATAATATATTTATAAACTTTTGTGAAGACTCTTTTTTAGCATCTGTTATAGACTTAAACATCTCGGATCACCTGGGACAACAACTGGAGCTTGATATTGATGAGGTGCCTGATGTTTTTCAACAAGAAAAAAAGGTGTGTCGGCCACTAACAGGGAGAGGAATGTCAATGTTTCTCGACTGCATAGCTTCAGAGTCGTGGAATTTTATAGGTAGTATTGGTGCTGATGTCAACAATCAGTTTGCACACTTCATAGGTACTCTGGAACGGGCCTATTTACAGTCATTCCCAGAAAAAACTTACAAGGTAAGATCGGATCAGGATCACAATATTAGCTGGTTTAATAACACACTAAGAGGTATGCGCGATCATCTTCACTTGCTGGGTGAGCTTAGTAGGCAGTATGGTCATCCCGGCCTACAGGACTTTAAGGACTATAGAAAACAGTACAAAAGATCTACAAGCAATGCCAAGATAAATTCAAATGACAATTTAATTAAATCATCAAATAATCCATCCAGATCTATGTGGTCTATCATCAACAAACAGAGAAATATTTTAAACTCCGACACGAGGCCGTGTCAAATATCACCAGATGAATTTAATACCTTTTTTTCTAATATTGCTCAAGATTTAATCGGTGGTATTGTGCCAGCCGGGGCCGATCCTGTGAACTACTTGGGTGATCTCGATCCCCCCCAACGGCCCTTCTTCTTTAGGGAAGTCACATTCATTGAGGTACGAGACATCATTGACGGCCTAAAAAATAAGAATAGTCGAGATGCTTATGGACTTAGCACTAAGCTTATAAAATCGGTAAAAAACCAAATTGTGTCTCCTCTCACCAGGCTAATTAACCTCTGCTTTCGTGAGGGCACCTTTCCTGCCACCCTGAAACACGCTGTGATAACACCTATTTTCAAAAAAGGCGACTCTCGTTTATCCAAAAATTACAGACCTATTTCGATTTTGCCCATCATCTCAAAAATCATTGAGAAGTGCATGGCCTCACAAATGACAGCCTTTTTTAAACAAAATAACCTTTTCTCTGAATGTCAGTTTGGTTTCAGGAAGGACAGAAGTACGGCTCTGGGCATTGTGGATCTGATCTCATACGTTCTGGACTCATTTGAGAACATGGAATATACTGGCACCATTTTTTGCGATCTCAGCAAGGCGTTCGATTGCGTCTCGCATGACATCCTCCTTCGGAAGCTGCATTTGTACTCTTTTCATCAAGGCAGTTTAGCTCTTCTTAGCTCGTACCTATCAGGGAGGACACAGGCGGTGAGGGCTGGCGTGGTGGCGTCAGTGGGGAGCGCTATTACAATCGGTGTCCCGCAGGGATCTGTCCTGGGGCCCATTCTTTTCCTTACATATATAAATGACCTGCCAAAGGTGGCTACAGACGCGAAGTTTACGCTCCTTGCTGACGATACCACGATATCTCTCAGCGCGCCGGTGCTTGAAGATGCCGTGGAGGGGTCTGCTGAACTGCGGGAGACGGTCGAGAGATGGTTTGCAGCTAACATGCTGCTTCTAAACAGGGAAAAGACCAACAGGGTGGTGTTCTCACTGAGAGATGTTGACAACGAGAATGAGGGCATTGACAGGGTTGGGTTTCTGGGGGTCCAGCTTGATCCGAGACTTCTTTGGGCTGGTCATATCGACTACATGACTGCGAAGCTGGGCAGAGCTCTATTTGTACTCCGTAGCCTATCTGGTTGTATGTCCCAAGATGTCCTAAGAACGGCTTACTTTAGCCTTTTCCATTCCAGCTTGACATACGCTATTATTACATGGGGTCATGCAGCACAAGCTCGGAGGGCATTTGGATTGCAGAGGAAGGCCATGCGTTTGGTGTTCGGCCTGGGATTCAGGGACGATTGCAGGGACGCATTTCGAGCCCTGGGAATACTTACACTGCCATCGGCTTATATTCTGGAGGGCCTGCTTTATGTGAGGAAAAACGCTGAGCTTTATAGGATGAATTGTGAGGTCCACCCTTACCATACTCGTTGTCGAAACGATCTTAATACAGGATATTTGCAGACTAAGGAGGTGTCAGGTTGGCCCGAGGTACTGGGCCATTAAATTCTTTAATCATTTGCCCATTGATATACGAGCCCTACCACTAAAGCAATTCAAAGAAAAGACAAGGAAGTTTTTATTAGAAAATGTGTTTTATACTCTTGATGAATATTTATAATTTAATTTATAATTGATTGTAATATTGTGACATATGTTATAAGTTTCATTCAGTTTTAATCAATATTGTAACTTATACATATTTCTGTAATTTTTTTTTTTTAAATGTACTCTTGAAATGTATTTTGTATCTGTATTGACGTATGTAAACAAACCTGTATTGACATCAATAAATTATCAATCAATCAATCAATCAATCAATCAATATATGTTTATATATTTTACTTGACGTCAGGAATGATGACTGTGCTGTCGAACACTTAAATAAAGAATTTTGAATTTTGAATGACGGTAGGTAAAGTTAGGATTGACTTAAGCTGGATTTATAAACTCGAAAAGTTGGCGAGGTTAAGGTTCAGTTGGTGTTGGAAATAGGAGTTCAATTTAAACTAAAGGGAACACTCAGTTCCATTTATACACTCGTTCATGTTGTTCATGTAAAGCTCATGTAAGGTTCGAAAACTTCCCGGGTAGTTCGAGATAACCAATTTTTATGATCGGAGTTCGGAATATCTAACCTCACAAACTTGATCATAACTTCAACCTCACCAACTTTTTGAGTTTATAAATTCAGCTTTACTATTACGAACTGTTCTCTGCTCTATGATCTGTTCTATAGGACAGTTTATGACGCAAGTAAAGCGGAGCATCCAACATAAGCACCCTGTGGTTAAAACTAACAAGAAAATATTTACATGTATTCTCAATGTTAAGCCATTTAAAATTTGGAAAGTACAATCCAGTGTGAATATACTTCTAAGACCATATATAAACCTGACAAAATTATTTTTTTAAATTTGAAGTCTCTTTTCCATAACCCTGTCCAAGCACGGGTAATAAAGTATTAGGACATAATAAAATAAAGGCAAGAGAATATGCTCATAAAGTTTTGTTCGTGTTTTAAAGTATAGTATATATTTATTTCTGTAAAGTTTTTTAAATCCTAAATATGCCCTTCTAAACAACCGAATAACGTGCTCATTGAACCTTAATTCCGAGCGTAATTCGCTATCAAACACAACCCCCAAATTTCTAGTCTTATTAACAAAAACTAATTTTTGATTATCAAGAGTTATGTTGAGGTCGGCAATGAGAGGGTTATAATCTTTTTTAGGAGAAATCAACATTTGTTCAGTCTTCTGCGAATTAAGCCTAAGATTGTGACACTGACAAAATTTACTTATTCGCTCCAAACCTTCATTTAGGTTAATACTGGCAATGTTGGTATCATTAGGCTTAAAACTAAAGTAAACCTTGGTATCGTCGGCATATGAGTGAATATATACATTATTTACCTGGCTGTACAAGTTCATGGTACATATCAGGAACAAAAGCGGGCCTAAAATTAAACCTTGTGGCACTCCGGAGCTGACCAACTGAAATCCCGACATATACCCTCTAATAATCTAATACTAATACTTTGATCTGATACTGAGATCGATTATTTAAGTATGTGTCAAAAAATTGAAGCGGAGTATCATTCAGACCAAAATATTTCAACTTTGCCATCAACAATTCATGATTTACAGATTCGAACGCTTTTGACAGATCGAACAAAACAAGCACCCTTGCCTTTCTCTTGTCCATCGCTTTTATAATATCATCTTATATTTTAAATAAAGCAGTAGTGGTACTATGTCCCTTTTGAAAACCGGATTGATTATTAGGCAATAAGTTACATGAGTAATCATTTTTCTAAAATCTTACTTAAAATTGGCAACGGACTTATGGGTCTGAAGTCTTTATAGTCCACAGGAGAATTACATTTCGCTACAGGTCACATCACCGCACAACGCCTTAGGAAAGTAACCTATCTCTAAATAGCAATTTATTATATGCGTGATCCGTGATGTGGTTAAGCAACAACGGGGTGCATAGTCTTACCATTTGAGACTTATACCATTATAGCCGGATGTGTTGGATATTATGCTATGCAGTACCTTATGAACAGCAACAGGTTCTATGGCTCAAAAGTTAAAACTGTTTTGTTGATCGTAAATATTATTGTTATAAAATTCTAAAGTTACTTTATCAGCAGTTATATTGTTATTAAATACAGAGAGAAAATAATCACCTAATCTCTCTATGTCGTTCAAAGATCCAGACAATTCTGTGTGTGAGCTTTGCGTAACGTTCATCTTTCTCAATTTTTTCCACAACTCATTGCTCCTTATTTCTCCATTGAACCTTAAGTAAGCTCTCTTTTCCCTCCTAATAGCTGCAAAAGTAAAATTTTATAAGTCGTATACGCTTTATCTATTTATATTATTTAATGGCAGAATTCAACCAAGGAGCGGGAGCCTCATTCATTTGAATAATCTTTATGGGAGCATGAATTTCAAAAAGACTAAGTTATCTTGAAAAAACAAAACCTTATCTTCAATACTATTTATAGAGAAAATGTCATCCCACGACAAGGTTGATAGATCATTACAGAAAATTTCCTAATTAAAGCTATGAAAGTCTTGAAAACTATACATCCTTTGTATCCATTTAGGTGTACGCACCACCAGTTTTTGTTTGTTTATTTACCTAATTATGATTTATGAAGTTTACCTTATATCGTTAATTTTTTTATTTGTAATTTGTATAAATATTGTGACCGGTTTCTTTCCACAACATGTGTTGCTCGAAACCAAAATAAAGAATTTGAATTTGAATTTAAATGTTCTATAGGGAAGAAAGTGAAGCATTCTTTTTCAGTCGACAAGCGACGTTTTAGTATAGCATCGCAAGAGAAGATATGTTTTCTATCTTGCGTAATAAATAGTAAGTCCAACAGGTGCCTAAGTACTGTGCAGTTTCTAACGTTAGAAGGTCCTGTTATTTAGTATTATAACTGAATTTAAACGAATGTACACCCATATCTACAAGTGAAATTTAACTTAAATGTGGAAAATAGAAAACATTTTAAGTTAATACATTGTTTTATTGAATCTGGCAGTATGCAAACCAGAAACCAACCAACTTATACTGTGGCGATACAGTAAACTACGATGGCTCTGAAGGGCCATAGGCGTGTTAAAAATTCTAATTAATTGCCAGATACCAAGTGGAAATTTCCACATACTAAGGTTTATCCAATCCAAATATTAATTGGAAATTTCTAGATATTTTCTGGGTATTTGTGATTATTAGGCAAACGGCAGAATCAATTCATCAGTTCTACAGCAACACTTAGCCTGTACAGTGACCTGCGGTGGTTAACTCGTGATTCTCTTGCTCTGGTGAAAGCAAGAATATTATTAACCTCAAAGACTGTAGAAAATTTTATTATGACATGGGATTAACTCACAGCGCATTCTATACTTTCTTGAAAGCAAGGAAAATTTTACAATAGGTCGCAGAACTTTAAAGCGTATTTTAAAAAAATGTCGGTGGTATAGGAGAAAACAATTTACTGATTTAAATATCATAGTGTTGTATATCGAAGAAAAAACAAGAAAATCTGGAGAAATTTATGGATATCGATGGATGCATTTAAAATGCATACATGAAGTATATTGTAAAACGAGAAACAGTGCGCCTAGCGTTACCATTAATTGATCCAACTGGAGTTGAATTTCGTAAGCGACGAAGATTGAGACGACGAAATTACTCTAACAAAGGCCCAAATTATTTATGGCACCTGGTTTCTTATGACAAGTTAAAACCATATGGCATATATATAAATGGGTGCGTACGGTGGCTAAGTGAGCGAGCAAGAGCGAGCGAGAGCAAGATCATGTTCAGGTTAGCGCCTGCTGATGATCCACACCTCGTGGATCTTCAGCGAGCATGAGCTCTGCTCGAGGACCCGTCCAGAGCACGTGAGCATTCATAAAGAACATTCCAGCTTTCACCAGAGCAAGAGAATCACGAGTTAACCACCGCAGGTCACTGTACAGGCTAAGTGTTGCTGTAGAACTGATGAATTGATTCTGCCGCTTGCCTATTAATCACAAATACCCAGAAAATATCTAGAAATTTCCACTTAATATTCGGAAATTTCCAAATAGTTTGTGGAAATTTCCACCTCGTATGTGGAAATTTCAACTTAGTATATGAAAATATCCACTTAGTATGTGGAAATTTCCAATTCATCTGTAGAAATTTCAACTTAGTATTTGGAAATTTCCACTTGGTATCTGGCAATTATTTAGAATCTTTAACACGCCTATGGACCTTCAGAGTCATAGTAGTAAACTAATGAGCAACAAGCTAGAAACCGTTGTCCGTACAGTCACTCAATTTTCTATATTAATCAAAATCATTGAGTAGTTGTGTATTCAAGATTGCAACAAAGGAGGAATCCGGAGGGCCTCGACAGTCGTATCGTGTATATTCTCTGACGTTTCTTTTTAATTATGATCTAAAAAGTTAGTTGCAATAAAGATAAAAATATTCTACCTTGAGCGGAACTCTATGGGGTTTCTATATCATTTGTGCTTTGTTTATTAATTTGAATTTATTTTAGGTTTGTTTTGTAAAAAAGCAAAATTCTGTATCTTTTTTTCCACTTAGTGGCGAAAAATTGCTGAGATATATTTTAGTAAATTGTTAATAAAATTTCAGTTTCGGTGTATATTGCCTTGCTGGTGCAAAAATTTTAATAAAATCTAGTTTAGTTTCAACATTTTTTTTCTTTATTCCATTTAATAAAATATTCAAAAAATTATATTTTAAGTATTTAACTTCATTTTATTTTATTTATTGCATATTGACCCTAAAATACATTTTATAAATCAGTCCATGCCTTTCTTCCTGATACCTTTTTTTTTTAATATTTTTGCTTTGAGCTTACTATACACAAAAAATACATAAGCATGATTATCTGCAAAGGACACAAATTATTTATATCTCAAAAATTCACCTTAAAAATGTTTTTTTTTATTTTTCCTCAATATTTTGCCCCAAGAGACTTGATTCGTTTATGGACTGGACCCCGCAATAAATTTACGATGCCGGTTGAATTAATTTATGAGTCAACAGCTTAAATGTCTTATTTTTAAACTCTTAGCATTAATTTGCTCCAACTAAGACAATTTTTATCCGATCCCTATGAAATTTTAATACACGTTAAAATAGAGACAAATAAGTATGATTCTGTGAATTTAATCAATATCAAAAAATAATAGTAGATATATTATAAACCGAGATAGAAATTGTTTCATTTCCATCTAGAGACTACAGAGATATGAAGCGTCGAGCTAAACCGTTATCTCGAGACTTTTGCACAGGTTTAAATTATAATTTATTTACAACCATTATAATTAGGAAACATTAGGGAGACAAAAAGTCGTCCGAGTACGCACAGTAATTTTTCTACAGTGTGTATCAGCCAAATGGAATAAATTTGATAATAAACACATGGGGGCGTGTCCGAGAAAACGCTCGGACATTCAATTTTTGGATTCTTTGGAAAATTTTGGACATATTTCATGTACAATATCCTATACCTATCTTCAACTGTTTCGGAAATATTAAGTGTTTTCAGATTTATTGCAAAAATTAACAACACACCAAAAAAACTAATAAGTGATACTGTTTATTTCTTGATAATGTAAAAAACCAAAAAAAAACATTAATGTAGGAGATGTTAAAATGTTTTTACTGATATGAAATAAGAAAAAGGTATAAATAGTTTTGTTTACTTTTGTTTAAAACGCCTGACCTTAGCAAATTGTTGTCTATCTGCATGACAGTAGTTGTTAGTGTTATACTCGTTTGAATTTGGTTAACTGCATATAAGAAAAATGGTTTATTTAACAGAAATGCACAAAATAACAATTCTACAAACGATTGGTTATGGAGAGAAAACACGGACACAAATGGAAGTTGCTCGCTTATTTCATGAAAAATTTGCTGCCTATAACCCAAGGGACAATTAGTAAAATAGAAAAGCAGTTTTGCCAGCTTCGACATGTAAAGCAGATAGAAAAAGTAGCTGCCGATGCAATAAGTATTTTTATGAGAATATCAAATAAAAAGGACTGTTTGTGACTTCAGTCCGACCTTGACAGACTTCTGAACTGGTTCGATCGTAATGGCATGCAATTGAACGCATCTAAGTGTCATGCCATGGTTTTCAGCCGGGCTAGAAATAGCATTGCCCACACATATTATGTAGGCCACGATCCATTGGATACTGTCAGTGATGTGAGGGACTTGGGTGTAACACTGGATAGCTCCCTGAGCTTTGTTAATCATATGTCGGCAGTAGTCTCGGAAATCATTACAGCGTCAACTCATTAAGATTATAGATAAAAACCAATACTTCTGTCTTCCTCCACAAATGATATATTTCAAAAATTAAATTTTTATACAGCGATAGTCCCTACATGTTTCGACCGTACAAACGGTCATCTTCAGGGGAACTAAAAGGAATCTATGAAAGTACAATGACAACAGGCACCATAAAGGGCTTACCTAAATCGAGTTTGGTCTCGGTTTTAGTAGTTGCCTCAAATAAATGAGTGCAACTCTTTTTAAGATTATTAGGCAATTGAAATTTTGTTAGTTGAAGACTTGTTTGGCTGAACGTGGTGGATAAATAGATGAGCACAGTTTAAGAAATATTCATTATATTATTATTGTATCAATTAGTACTTAAAAGTGATGAAATGTGGTTATATGTAGCATGAGTTTAATTTGGATTTTATATTGTTATAAGGAACGTTATTGAAGTAGGTATTATAGTGTGGAGAAATCAAAAAAGAAAAAAATAGTTTTTCATCTTAACTAGTCAAAGATGTATTCCTCAAAAGGAATTTTCAAAAATGTTTATAATAAATACATTATTAAAATTTAAAGTGAATGGTTTTTGTTATTTTTTTATATTATTTAAATTTGGGACAGGGGGCTCAGCCCCTGTTGTGTTAAATAATAATCGATCATTATAGAATTGAAAGTATTTTAGAAATTTTTTATAGTAATAGAATCGGGTTAGTGCTCACCAATGCCACGGCAAACGTGAAAAGAATTGAAGTAAAAGTAAGGTTAATGTCAATATGTGAAATCAAAGAGATTTGGCATATGACATGACAAGTCTCAGATTGTAGATATCTTAAAAGTTTAAGTGTTGGACCAATTAGAGTGACTCAATGTTAGGTTAACAAAGTCTATAAAATAGATTATCTGATGGTTGAAAGTTGTAACTTTTAAACGCATAAGATACCTGAATAAAGAAAAGACTGCGACATCTATAAGAGAATTGTTCAATTAATGGTTTTTAACAATTTTAAAATTTCTTTTTCAAAATAAGGGGATTAAATGTTTATAGGAGGGTAGTTCTCTATACACAAGAACATGCACTTTAAGTTGAGGTTCACTGCACTAACACTAGGTGGGAAATTTGAAATTTAAATCGAATATAAATCGAATATAATGATGTTTCAAAGGGAAATACTCATAATATAAATTCACAAACAGATATATTGAAGTGGGAAAATTTTTTTGTTTTTTATCTTATTAAAGAAAAAAAGATATGGGCAGATTCACATAGGTAATGTATAAAAAAATAATGTTATTGTTTTTTAAATTGTTAATTGTCTAATGAAGGTAGGGAGATATTGAGTGGAGATTGAAAGAGTGAAAATGTGTCTATGAGAGAAGAACTAAGAACATTGTAGCACCAACAAGAGGGAGCGCGGCCCCGCCAAGTACGTCAACAGAAAACACGAGGATCCGTCCATCGACCCCTCAGCAGCAATATCACATCTCAATGATGGGAGAAACCCATGAGACTAATCTATAGCCATTGCACTAATTTGTTAACCGCCGCTGTAGGGGCCCAAGAACGCCCCAAACTATCCACCGTCAACACATGACAGGCCCACGCAGCCCCTTGAGGGGATACACGCTCGTTAAGTTATCTTAAGTTTAGAGAATTAAAGAAGTTTGTGCTGCTATGAATTATTTGATCGTTGACACAATTTATATTAGCATTATTAAAATTTTTATTAATCTCAACAATTTCAAGCAAATCCAGCTTATTACTTTTTTGGAAGAAGTGTAATAGTTTAGTGTTTGTTTCTGGATTGAAAGTATGGTTATTGGTTGATATGTGTCTAGAAAAGTTGGATTTAGTGTTAGATGGTGACAAATGAAGTCTTGTTGCTCTTTCAATCTTCTTACAGTGCTCATTTATGCGAATTTTGAATTTTCTGCCAGTTTGACCTAAGTATGCTGTGGAGCAGCCAGCAGTCGAACACATGACCTCGTATACACATAAAAAAATAACAAAAACCATTCACTTTAAATTTTAATAATGTATTTATTATAAACATTTTTGAAAATTCCTTTTGAGGAATACATCTTTGACTAGTTAAGATGAAAAACTATTTTTTTCTTTTTTGATTTCTCCACACTATAATACCTACTTCAATAACGTTCCTTATAACAATATAAAATCCAAATTAAACTCATGCTACATATAACCACATTTCATCACTTTTAAGTACTAATTGATACAATAATAATATAATGAATATTTCTTAAACTGTGCTCATCTATTTATCCACCACGTTCAGCCAAACAAGTCTTCAACTAACAAAATTTCAATTGCCTAATAATCTTAAAAATAGTTGCACTCATTTATTTGAGGCAACTACTAAAACCGAGACCAAACTCGATTTAGGTAAGTCCTTTATGGTGCCTGTTGTCATTGTACTTTCATAGATTCCTTTTAGTTCCCCTGAAGATGACCGTTTGTACGGTCGAAACATGTAGGGACTATCGCTGTATAAAAATTTAATTTTTGAAATATATCATTTGTGGAGGAATACAGAAGTATTGGTTTTTATCTATATTACCTACTCCACTGTAAGGATGGACTACTTCTTTAAATCATTAAGATTACTTTACTGCTCTTTAGTCCGCCCCCATCTAGAATATGCTTCCATCGCATGAAATCCTTGTTACAATATACACAAACAGAACGAACAGGTTCAGCATAAGTTATTAGATATGTTGCATTTAAACTAAACAGTCACGTCCCTCTTAATTACGAGCAGTTGGAATCTGACCTTCATATTTCTACTCTCGAAAACAGACGCAAATTAAGGGATCTGAGATTATTTTATGACATTTTGAATTCCCATCTTCATAGCCGGGACATGCTGGGTAGAATAGGAATGCACATTCAGCCAAGGCAAACTTGCTCTGCACAGTCTCTCATGTTCCTGTGCATAGAACCAATTACGGTACAAATACTTTTGTCACTCGCGCCAGTAGGTTAGCCAACGAATACTCCAACTCTTTAGATTACTTTTCTAATAGGTCCCATTTTTTGAGACAACTACATCAAGTATAACTGTATCTTGTCACTTGTACAATGTTGTGTTTTTTTTTCCAATACTGAGTTGTTTTTATTTTTATTTCCTGTGTAGATCTAAAATATCCTTTTGTCAGTTTGTCTTTTATTAATTGTACTTTTACCCTACTTTTCCTCTATTTTTTATCTTTTAGGTAATAGTATCATTTTATTTGATTGCAATGTATGCTTTTTTATATGTATACAGGGTGTTTCGGGAGGAAAGGGAAATATTTTTAAGAGGTATTCTAGAGGTCAATATAAGAAAAAAAGGTCATATAAATGTGGGTCTGGAAATGCTTTCTTTTCGAGATACAGTGTGCCAAAAAAAAAGTAATATACATTTTTCCTTCAATACCTCGAAAACGATTTAAGGTATTACACTGATCATGGGTGTGCGCTATACTGGCATGAAAATACGTTTTCTCGATTTAAAAAGTTTTTACCATTTTACCAGTGGCGTACGCGACAGCAAAAAATAAAATTGTTTTGGCGAAAAAAATTGTACGCCTCTGGTATTTTTCAAATCAGGGGTCTATTTCTTAATCTACAGTCATTTCTTAAAAGGAAAAGTATTTTGAGTTTTTTTGGTAGAACAAACCATTTTCAAGTAATAGTTAGAATGCTGTTTTATTACGTTACTGATATTTCGACTTCACGACATTTATTTTGTAAAATAATCGGTTCTGAAATTTACAATAAAGTTTATTTTAACAACAAATAACTAAATCTAAATACTAAACCATAAAAAAAATCTTAACGAATGTTCTCAAAAATGCCACCGTCTGCTTCGATACATTTATTCGCTCGTTTATTAATTGCTCTGGTAGCACGGCGAATTGAGAGACGGTTAGTACGGATAATAGCTGCAGCATTGTTAATGCGATCAAGCAACGCTTCCCTTGTTTCTACTCTTGTTGCATAAACCAATGATTTCATCCACCCCCACAAGCAATAATCCAAGGGATTAAGGTCAGGTGACCTTGGTGGCCAATTGTAAGGACCACCTCTGCCAATCCAATGATCAGGTAAACAAGTATTTAAAAAATTTCGCACTCGGAGACTAAAGTGTGGTGGGGCACCATCATGTTGGAAATACAGTCGTGCCCTTGCATCTAAAGGAACTTCATCAAAAATATTAAATAAGTTTTCTTGTAAGAAGCGTAAATAGCCCAGTCCATTAAGATGTCCATCCAGTACAAAAGGACCAAACAATTGATCCCCAAGCATACCACACCATACGTTAATACTAAATCGATGTTGAAAGTTTCGTTCGAATGTAGCGTGAGGATTTTCTTCTTACCACCTATGTTCATTATGACAGTTATTAATTCCGTCACGGGTAAATTGAGCTTCATCACTAAATAAAATGTACATATGCAGTTCTCGATTTTGACGTATCCATTCACAAAACTCTGCATGTTCTTAGAGCATAATCACCATCGTGAAGATGTTGAACTGGTTGTATGTGAAACGGATTTAAACCATTTCTTTTCAATGTCTCCCAAACGGCTTTGTGTGAAGGTATATGAAGTTCATTTGCAATCCTTCTCGTACTTTCACTTGGATTTTCTGTAGCAATATGAAGAATATTCTCTTCAACATCTACGTCGAGGCCCTGCGGTCTTTCGGAAACAATTTTCGCACTTGGAAACATGCCAGTTTCTTGTGCTTTTAAAAATACTTTTTGAAACACTTTTCTGTTAGGTAGGACTCGATTTGGAAATCGACGTTGATATTGATTCACTGCCTGGATTGCGCTACCATTGCAGAAACCGTAGATAAAGATCATGTCGGCATATTCCCTATGGCTATACGTCTTAGGCATTGTACAATAAATATTTCACTGCTTACTTACGGTTTAGTAGGTACTAATAATTTATAAAAATATTAAAAATAACACTGTTAGTACTTTATGTCAAATAATATGCCAAACATTATTGTGACATTAATTTATCAAAGCCAACTTGTAAAAAAATTAATTTCAACTAGTAATTTTTGGAAACGGTTGTAAAACAGCATTCTATTACTTGAAAATGGTTTGTTCTACCAAAAAAACTCAAAATACTTTTTCTTTTAAGAAATGACTGTTGATTAAGAAATATACCCCTGATTTGAAAAATACCAGAGGCTTACAATTTTTTTCGCCAAAACAATTTTATTTTTTGCTGTCGCGTACGCCACTGGTAAAATGGTAAAAACTTTTTAAATCGAGAAAACGTATTTTCATGCCAGTATAGCGCACACCCATGATCAGTGTAATACCTTAAATCGTTTTCGAGGTATTGAAGGAAAAATGTAAATTACTTTTTTTTTTCGCACACTGTATCTCGAAAAGAAAGCATTTCCAGACCCACATTTATATGACCTTTTTTTCTTATATTCACCTCTAGAATACCTCATTAAAATATTTCCCTTTCCTCCCGAAACACCCTGTATATGTTGACTGTTAACTGAATTGGGCACTAGCCCGTTAATAAATAAATAAATAAATAAATAGGTAATGATACCAAATTAGATATTATGCTTGAGTTTCAGGAAAACCCACATACTTCTAGTCGAAAAACAGCCCCAATGTTCGATGTTTGCCATTCATCGATTATTCGACATTACAAGAAAATAAAATGTATCCCTATAAAATGACACCTACTCATGAGCTCATGGAAGACGATTTTGATAGAACGTATTTTTGTGAACAAATGATGGCAATGTTAGATAACAATGTGATCCAATTAGAATACGTTTTGTTTTCTGATGAGTGCACCTTTACACTTCATGGTCATGCTAATCGTCAGAATTGCCGCTATTGGTCTAGGGAGAATCCTCACTGGATGAGAGAAGAACATACGCATTATCCTGAAGAGGTTAATGTTTGGGCAGGAATTGTTGGAGATCATATCATAGGTCCCTTTTTCATTAATGGCTATTTAAATGGGGATAATTATTTAGCACTGCTTCAAAATAATGTCTTGCCAACTTTGACAAACTTATATCCTAATCCAGCAAACCCACAACTTCCAGCGAATATGATATGGTTTCAGCAAGATGGAGCACCGCCCCTATATCAAATCAATGTCCGGCAGTACCTTAACCAAGTATTTCCAAATCGGTGGATAGGGAGGCGTGGATCGATGGAATGGCCAGCACGATCCCCTGATCTGACGCCATTAGACTTCTTCTTATGGGGTTATGTCAAAAAATATTGTATATAAAACTAAACCTCTAAAGTTAGCTGACTTAGGAAGACGAATAACGCTTGCGATTAGATCGGTCACGCCTGAGATGTTCAGTAAGGTTAGAAGAAATTTCTATTTAAAATTAGGATGTTGCCAAGACGTTCGCGGCGAGAATTTTCAACATCTCCTACATTAATGTTTTTTTTTTGTTTTTTACATTATCAAGAAATAAACAGTATTACTTATTAGTTTTTTAGTGTGTTGTTAATTTTTGCAATAAATCTGAAAGCACTTAATATTTCCGAAACAGTTGAAGATAGGTATAGGATGTACAGGGTTATCCAACCAAGACTAGACAAGGCGATTTTTTGACTTTTCCTGTACTTTTATAAAAAAACTGAAATAGCCATCTTAAGTCATTTTCTCCCGCGAATTCGAATATCTTCAGCAAAAAACAATTGAACATCAAACAAAAGTACTAGGGGTCACTTTGATATTTTTTTAAATGGGATGCCGTATTTTTAATGAGCTTATCCGATTTCTCATATAAATTTTGATCTAAAATGTTGGATTTTTAATTTTTTTTTTTTTTTTTTTTTTTTATTTTTAACATTTTCCGAATTTAAAACTGAAGAAAAAAAGGCGTTTTTGAATTCTTGTAAACATTCTAAACATATCTGGTATAGCATACCCTATGTATAAAGTGAAAGATTATCGAGAAATTTTCGATTGAATTATAGTATTTTTAAAGTCACCTTGAGTTTTATTATTTAAATAGGTATAGACCAGTCCTTCAAATGTATTGTCATTAGTTGTCAGTTTATAGCTGACAGCTATTAAGTAACATTTAAGTAATCTTGTCTCATGCAGCATTTCGTACTACTTAACTAAATAAAATTGAAAATTCACAAAAGAAAATGGTTAAATTGACTGAAACTCAGAGAATAGATGTTTTAATTATGATAGGATGTGGTGATCGTATTAGGACTCAAAGGGAAGTTTGTGAACTATTTAATATAAAATATCAAGACATTTAGATATCTCAGTCCAACGTAAGCAGAATTGAGAAGAGATTTAGAGAAACGGGACAGGTACGAGATCTTCCTAGGTCCGGTCGGCCTTCAATTTCAGAAGATAAACAATTAAACGTTATATTATCCATTAAAGAAAATCCACATAAACCTACTCAAGAGCTAGCATTGGATAACGAAATTGGAAAATCATCTGTAAAAAGAATAAAAAAAAAAGAGAAATATCATCCATATAAAATAAAATTAATCCACGACTTTAACGAAGATGATCCAGATCGTCGCTTAGAGTTTTGCGAAACTCTAATGAATATTTGCAATAATGATAATTTTTTTGCACGTAGGATTATATTTTCTGACGAGTCGACCTTCTGTCTGAATGTGGTGATGAACAGACAAAACTGTCGCTACTGGTCTTCTACTAATCCACACTGGGCTGTTGAAGCTCGCACCCAGTATAAACAGTCTGTTAATGTTTGGGCGGGTATTGTGGGCGACAGAGTCATTGGACCGTATTTCTTCGATGGCACGCTAACAGGTCAACGTTACTTGGAGTTTTTAAGAAATGAATTGATCCCCGCCTTATACCGTTTGTTTCCAAATGCGAACAACCCTAATATTCCTGGAGATTGGGTTTGGTTTCAACAAGATGGCGCGCCTTCGCACTTTAGTAGGGAACTGCGCGAATATTTAAATTACGTATTTCCGGGTCGTTGGATAGGGCGAAGGGGGCAAATAGAGTGGTCTTCTAGGTCGCCGGACCTAACTTCAATGGACTTCTCTATATGGGGCTATCTTCAACATAAAGTGTATATGAACAAACCCAACAATATCGAAGAATTAAAAAATAAGATCAGATATGAAATTAAATTAATAACCCGTGAAATGATTCATAACATTTTTGAAGAGTTTGAATTGTGGCTTGCTTGCTGTTAGGAAGTCAATGGGGCACAGTTCGAACATTTACTAAATTAATGATTAGAGTACCTTTTAATATTTTAAGCTTTGATACCCCCAATTTAATAAATATTTTTTTAACTTAGTCTTTTTTATTCAATCGAAAATTTCTCGATAATCTTTCACTTTAGACCTAGGGTATGCTATAGCAGATATGTTTAGAATGTTTACTAGAATTGAAAAATCGAAAAGTATACGGGGTGTTCCATAAGAAAAAATAACAAATTACGTCATATCTTTAACATGTGTCACCCTGTATACTAAACTTTCACGTCAAAAAATGCGCAAATGAAAATAAAAATTTACGTATTTAAGCATCTTTCCGAAAACTGCATCACTAATTTTTTATCCAATTTATGCAGGACTTGTGGTCCTCACTGTACATACACTGCGTCCATAAAGTCTTGCACAAATTCATTTAAAATTCAGGGGCTTACTTTTTTTAAAAACGCTCGGACATGTCAATTAATACTTTTGTTTGCGCATTTTTTAACGTAAAATGTTTTTATACAGGGTGTCGCACGTATGAGGTATGAGGTCATCAAGGATTTTTTTTAATGGAACACCCTGTATATTATATCAATTTTGAATTCTATGATGAACACTTAACACCTCTGGAAATCACGGTTTCCGAAATATTGACGTTTGAAAATTTATTTTAAACACATTTATTGATGACCTCATACCTCATACGTGCGACACCCTGTATAAAAACATTTTACGTTAAAAAATGCGCAAACAAAAGTACTAATTGACGTGTCCGAGCGTTTTTAAAAAGTAAATACCTGAATTTTAAATGAATTTGTGCAAGACTTTATGGACGCACTGTATATCTTACGTATTGAAACATTTTTGCGAAAATGCGATAATTGTGTTCGATGGATATACTAATAGTCCTTCTACAAAGGATGAAGAACATCGACGAAGAAAGAGTAACAAAATATCAGTTGAAATTATTCTTAGTGAATCAACAGTCATACCTATGAGTCAAGCAAATTTTTTAGGCCATGAAAAACATAAATTTCAATTAATACAACTACTTAGAAAGCAATTTAGAGAGAACAGAATTTCAACGTATGAAGCTAGTGCAGATGCGGACACCTTAATAATTGTAAATACAGCCATAAGCCTGGCAGAAGAACAAGTAAATAAGTCGGTAGTAGTATTGGGGGGAAGGCACAGATTTAATCGTCTTGTTGATTGCTTTGTGCGGTGAGAGATCAAATCTTTATTTCAAAAAAAGTGAGTCGCGGCGACAATGAAGATAAAACTTTCCATTTAAAAAAAAGTGTGTGAGGATTTGGGGCAGCCTCTTGTTAACAGCCTTCTTTTTATTCATGCCATTAGTGGCTGTAATGCTACTTCTTATCTCTATAAGAAAGGCAAATCGGCCGCGCTTAAGGTGTTTAAGAAGCATGCATTTATGTATGACAAATTGTTAGTGTTCAGTGATAAGAATGCAGATCTAGATGAACTACTAAACGTTGTTTATGGATATGTCTCCTATACGTACGGATTAGATGGGTCCCGAGACATTAATGAAGAACGATATACGCTTTACAATATTGGTGTAGCTAAGCAGACGCTCGAGAAATCTTTTGATTTGGCCGTTCTTCCCCCAACCAAAGATGAACTGAAGCAGCATATTTTAGGTAGTGTTTCAAATGGTGATTACATTATTAATAGCACATGTACGGACTCACGTTTGTAACAATGAGCTACACAAAACTTTAACCTGTATCTTTACAAGTTGACTGGTTCAAAATTGTTTTAAATTGGAAAATAAAATCCTTTTTAAATTTTACTGCATTATTCCTTTATTAAACGATTAATAACACTCCTCCTCTGGTCACCGTAGCATGGGCTACAACATATAACAACTGTCACAGTGATGGCTTTGTCCACTCACTTAGCGGTGACATAACATTCTATACTTTTCACCTGACACTTGTAAACAACAACAAAATTATACATGAAGGCTTTCTCCCTTCATGGAGCGGCGACTTGCCTCTTTAGACTCTCGCATGACACTTTAACACTTTCTTAACGTGAAGGCTTTTCTCTCCACGGAGCGACGAACTTATCTCTTTAGATTCTCGAATGACACTCTAACACTTTCAACTACTTTTAACGTGAAGGCTTTTCTCTCCACGGAGCGGCGGCGACTTAACTCTGTAGAATTCCGCTTGACACTAATTTGTTTACAAACAATAGAATATAATATAACCCTATCCAAACACCTTGACCAATCAGATCTTAACACGTCGAATCCAAGATGACAACGCAGTGGCGTAGCCAGCATTTTGGGGCGGAGGGGGCGAACTACCGGAGGAGCGCAAATCGCGAAGCTAAAGCGCCGCAGGCAAAAAATTTTTAAGACCACGCCCAAATTTCGTAGGAATTCACCTTTATGCTCCCTAGGGAACAGGGGTCTGGCCCCAAATGAAGTTAAAATCCGCTATATATAAAAAAAATAAATTTATTGTGATGAGACGCTCTCAAAACCGTCTTATTAAGTTTATTACTGTATATCACTCTTCTTTACTAAAAATAACAATAAGACCGATCGTGTTTTTTAAGAATTATTTTTTAAGTAGTAAAGGGGCGCCAGGCCAAGGGGGGCGGGGGGGGCGATCGCCCCCCTGTGGCTACGCCACTGTGACAACGTCTATCAGGCCACTGTCGATCGGCCAATCAGAATCGCATCCCTTGTTACTAAGCACGTGGCTTATGTCGTACTTACAATTGCGTTGTAGAGAATATTATAAAATAGCAGACTGTTTTACATTATAGGATTTTGTTGGAACGTATATTTTTATAGACTTGTACAACGTTGCCACCACTTTGATATGTGGTGTTGCCATTTATATTGCATGTGAATTTAATGTATTTTTCTCTATTTTTTAGCATTTGGTTGTTGAAGAGAAATATAGTACTTTAGCACGAATGCGACGTTGCCGCTTGGTTTAGTATTACATTACCATTATATCCCCTAAGATTCATTTCAACGTTTTTACTTTGCTTTCCTACTGGGCCACGACAGAAATATGAAGTGTGTCCCAAACAGCACATCATTATTTTTTTTATGTTTTCAGGACCCATCTTCAAGTACAGCAATGGATGGGAAATTTCCTACCCCCGGATAAATTTCGATGGAAGATATCAAAAAATGAAATGTTTCCAATCACAATGCAGCAATCTCCTGCACCAGAAGAACTAATAAGTCTGATCTACTGTAAATGTAGAAACGGCTGCCATAAAAAATGTGTATGTTCACAAGTCTGACGCTGCAGTTCTATGTGCCTTCACTGCCATGGGATAGACTGCAAATATGCCTGTGTTCTAGATGAGGAACTTTGGAATGACTGAGTTTTTGTAGTAAGCTAGAATGTAAAGTAAGTTAGTGGTATTAAAAAGTTAAATGTAGAAAGTAAAAGTAAATGAAAATTTATTTTTCCGTTTTCAGTTTTTTTGTTAGGAAATTTATATTTTTGGTTATATCTAAATTAAAAGATCATTTTTTTGTAATGTTAAGGTTAAAATTCCGTAAAAATAAAAAAATGTTAAAATTGCTCCAAGAGATAAGAAGATATTTCATTTCTTTTTAAATTTGAACGGGCGGCTATGTTTTTTCAAGATGGCGTATTTAGCTCACATCAGATTTTTTGGGATTTTTATATATTTGTTCCTGAACATAAAACCTATTGATTCCTATTGAAAAAAGAATGTCCCCTAAAACTTTATTGAAAAAATAAGATTTGCCTGGTCTAATAAATATATTTCTCTTTCTCCCCTTCAAAAGTCGCCACTTCTGCTGAAGGAATGAATCGGGGCTTTAAAATGGCCGCAAATGTTTCTAAATCCGATTGTTTCATTTTAAATAACAATAATATTCAACTATATAAGAATAAAAAGTCACTAAACGAGTAGTAAAAGTGAAAACTCTCATAAGTAAACAACGAGGCTTTCGTATACCTACAGATTTTTTCTAATAACAATGAGGGTGTAAAAAATAAAATTAATGTACAGGGTGGCAACTATTTAATTGCCCACTATTGGTATCTTGTAAACGGTCACTTCTACTAAGTTAATTAAATTCGAGAAAGTGTGCTATTTTTAAAGTTTTTTCAATGTGCACTAGCTGCGTTGCCTAATTGTTTTTCATTCCTGAAATCTGAAATACAGGGCGATTTGTTAAGAACGTCTAAAATTAACTCCTTTAATAAATCAAGAAGTTTCAATTTTAGAAAAAGTTCTTAAAATAAAGACTTTGTAGTTTTTTCTTCCCTACAAAATGGCCTTATCAGTTTTTTATATCACTTGTTATAACTGAGTTACCATGACCCACTTCATTTCTTTAAATACGGACCTGGATTTTCAAATTTTATTTTTAACGCACATTTCACCCACAATACAATGATGTATCGCTCAGCCCTATTTACTTACGTTTCGACACAAATTATAAATAATCAGAAAAATGTTGAAAATATTCTCAACCTACGCCTATGGCTTTTTCAAATATTATTTTCATTTGATTTAAATGGAATTGAATCGAAACAAAAAGCAGTAAAATTATTTTATTTTATTTAAAATACTGTTTACCAAGCTTTACCTAAGTACAACTGAATTAAAATTAAGCACAAAATTAAGATGGTCAATCGTGAATAAAAAAATAACTAAATATTTTATTTATACACCAAGTCAGTGACTCATCACTAGCATATAGAGAGCTCCGGGTTGTGCGACGTCGGGGAAATGAATTTCAGTGACGTGGGCATTTCACAAAATAATATGATGAAATTTTAATATAATTCTTTATAAATTAAATTTATTTCATTAACTCTTAAAACCTGATTCTACAGGGGTATTTTTTTAAAACTTGACGTTGACTAACTTTTTTTGTTTGAAGAGATAGACCTATAAGTAGTCCCTAAAGCAACGTTTTAGAAATTGGTCCAACTAAGAAAAATATGTGGAAAAAATAAACGAGTTGATGCCAGATTGGGCGTTATTTTAAAAACTTATTTTCTTAAATGGCAAAATTTTTTTGACTAATTTTGATACATTCTAAGATTCTAGACAAAACATAAAGAATACAACTTATTGATTAGAGTGGAGGTTTACGAGCTATTATTGTCTAATGAACACTACCAGTAGCTTTTAACTTTACCAAATTTTGTCTCAAAATCTCTGGACTAGAACGAGGTGTGTCGGAATGCCTAACATTGAATTCAGTACATGCTTTTCTTAAACTTAATCCACCAACATGCAGAAAAATTAATTCAATTTTCTCTTAAGATGTAATGATATCCATTTTAATCCAAGATTACACAAAACTTATTGTTATCTTATAAAAACAGGGACAAACAATACAATTCATAGCCTACTTTTTCCATGAACAACTTTTTACATTAATTCCATGAGGACCAAAATTCAACTTTAAACAATAATAGCTCGTAAACTGCCACTTTAATCAAGAACTTGCATTTTTTATGTTTTTTCTAGAATCTCCAGATGTATCAAAACTTGGCGAAAAATGCTGTGTTACCATTTAAGAAAATAAGTTTTTTTGAAATAGCGCCTAATCTGGCAACAACTCGTTTATTTTTTCTACATATTTTTCTTAGTTGGTCTCATTCTTAAAACTTTTTTTAAGGAACTGCAGGCCTATCTCTTCAAATAAAAAAAGGTAGCCTATGTCAAGTTTTAAGAAGATAACCCTGTATCAGACCTGTTCCGCCATAATTTCGTAGCCCTTACGAAAACCCATCCATAAATGCCTGCCTTAAACTTTTAATATTTAGATCTTGCCATACCTTCTCAACTGTGTGCCCTTTATTGAGTCATGTTTTGTCGGTGTAATACAATTTTTTCCCTTTTTCCGAAACTTTGTTGAGTATACCTAAAATTCATTTCTTTTAATAAGTTTAGTTAAAGTGCCACATACTTCTGCAGCATCCAATGTGTACAACTAGTTGAAGGTAAAATGAGCTTTGTAGAATAAAATAAAAAAATCCATATCCGGATTTAAGAAAATGAAGTGGGCCATGATAACTTAGTTATAACAAGTGATATTAAAAAAAAAAGATATAATGTAGAGGAGAATAAATTACAAAGTCTTTATTCCAAGAACGTTCTTCTATA
Organism: Polydrusus tereticollis; assembly: GCA_963920685.1. NCBI lineage: Eukaryota > Metazoa > Arthropoda > Insecta > Coleoptera > Curculionidae > Polydrusus > Polydrusus tereticollis. Next base: position 26,323,594 of record OY987328.1, read on the forward strand.
ATTGAAACCTTTTGATCTTTTAAAATCAGGCAACGCAGTAAGGATATTGTAAACAAAATGGTGGGCTCCACATTTTAATTATAATTTTCACACTACTAGACCACTGTGCGTTGAGGTCGCGGACCACTGTGCCATCCAATGTCATGCAAGTTCAATTAAACAAGACTCAGCACTTTCGGTGTATAAATACCCGAATATTGGATGGACACGGTACCTTCGTCTCAACGACTGGTCAACCACCCTGCGACAGGAGTGCCCAAAGTGTCAATATAGATTCGAGGCCCCTCTCCTGCTCGATTTAAAAGCATCCCCCAAAAGTCCCCTTGATCAACTACCCTGCGACAGGAGTGCCCAAAGTGTCAACATTGACTCGAGGCCCCTCTCCTGATCGAACTATAAGTACTCCCCAATAGCCCCCATCGATAGTGCCGAACTGGTCTGCACCCCCCGGAGACATGCTGGGCTTTCTCCGAGCTGCCTGGTAAAGTTTATACCAAAGTATTAATAAAGACCTGTATTGTTTTTTAGTCCAAGTGGTTTTTATTCACGCCCCGTTAGGAAAACAACCCTCAAGTTGTGACAATATCTTAAAAAAGCTTTAAAAATTGCACATTTCCCTCATATAATCAACTTCGTAGAAGTTACCGTTTATAAGATACCAATAGTGGACAATTAAATAGTTGCCACCCTGTATAACTTTTTTTTAATTAGAAATAATTGCCAAAAACACAATGCCGTTTTTCGTTTAGTATTTAAAACGGCTTCACAATGAATTTTTAAAGTCGTTTGTTTGTTTTACTTGCAATTTAACGTGCTGATGACATCACTAATAACATTCTTAGGTTATAAGTTCTTGTCAGGTGCCTGCCTATGATTATTGTGAGCGTCAAAGAACAATAAAGGTTAGGTTAGGTCAGAATTGTGTAATGATAATATGAAGTCAGCGGCCTATAAGAAAAAATTAGGGTGTGACACATTTTACCCAACTTTTAAGATTTCCTATCATACAAATAGTTTAAGATCTTCCGTAATATTTTCAACCATCATTTAGCAACAGACAATAATATCGTTGCCGTACTGGTGGACATGTGACAATCTTGCTGGAAATTAACGTCGAGACTTCCTTTCCAGCGTCCAGTTAGCGCCAGAGGGGGCCCATCTTCGAGAACATTTTAATCTTGAGCTTGTCAAACGCTTCGTGACATTCGACCGTTTCAGACTCATTGTCGGGGTGGTCTGAGGGTGCAAAATGGGCACGGATGTCGAAGTAGCTTAAAAATAACATGAACAGCGTGTCCAAAAGAATTGTGAAACATCTGGACATTTTCTTTATGTTATAAAAATTTAGGCTTTATGAGAAAATAATATTAAAATATCAAACATCTACAGCGCACCTCATATTCAGTCTTTATCTGAGAAGTAACCAAACAAAGATTTACAAACGTTATATGTTTTACATGAATCTTTTGAATTTGTTTAAACACATTTCAACATTGTATTATTCGACGGGCGGCAAGTCCATCATCAAAATACGTCGTTTTAAAGGGAAGCCCAATATCTCGGTATAACTATGAGACCAATACTATCTTATTAAGCAGGTGTTTTTACATAAATAATCACAGTTGCTGATTTTTACTATTGGTCAAGACGGATAATATAGCCAAAAATCAAGAAAAATTGATAATTATTAATTTTTAGACTTAACTGCAAATAACTTCTGTTGGAGAAACATACATGTGCATTTCAAGTCTAATTAACATAATTCAAACTCCTAATATTAATTAATAATTGGACCAAAACCATAATCGCTTTTCAGTGAAAAGTTAATAATGATCGGCAACGCCGCATTTGGGTCATGTCCTGTTGTTCTAAAGAAATAAATGAAACTCATCTTTTAACATATTATATAAACTTAATTGCAAATTTGCGTCGCATTTAATAATCCTTTCGGTAAAATAATGCAATAGAAAACCCTTCATAACAAAACAGCTTGTTTACGTTTTCATGCAACCTTAAATTGCGTCTAGCTGGTAAACAGTTAATATGTGGCTTCGGTTCAATTGATGGGCGGTAAGCATCATGTTTTGGCAAGGCATTCCCAATTATGACAAGAGGCGACCGGCGGCGTTGGAGACGTGGCGTACGTGCTAGACAGGTCAGTTGTTCTGGGTGCGGCATGAAAAGTGTTTAAGGGGATGCGGTGTTGCAAATGGTTTTCGCGTGGGAAGAGTGACACGTCGAGTTACAGATTATTTTCGTGGTGGAACGTCTTTTCCGCACGGATTTTCTGGGGCTATCAGCGTCTAAGTAGTCGTTAGTTGTCAACCTTTTGCAAAAATTGTTCAAGTAAAAGTATAATAGTTTGTTGCGGGTTACACGAACCCCCTTAAGTGTGATTAGTCAATGTGGCCATTGATTAGTTAATCGTTAGTATGTCATGTGAAGTAGTAGTACGATTTCACAAATTATGTTAACACCTGACATTATCTGTTCAAATGGCATAGTTTGGTAGAAGAAAGAAATGCTTTTGTGAAAAAAAGTGTTCTCTTGAGAGTGAAATTAGAAAAGAGAGTCGGTGAATCACCCTATGGAAAAATAGTACTTTTTGTCGCTGAGACTGGGATTTTAAAACCCAGGCTTTGTACAACTAAGTATTTAAAAGAACACAAAGTTTTTTTTTACAGATTTAGAGCCTAAGCATGTGTCTTATTTCCGTTGCATGAAAATTTGGAAAAGTGTAAATTTTGCAGTAATTAATTCATGTCGTTGGTTTGTTTTATATTTAGTATAGATTCATGCGTGTGTGTGTATAATGCATCGTTGTGGAAAATAAAATACCTGAAAAGATAAGAGAAGAAGACGTCAAGAAAATGTTTGACTAAATAGAATCCACAGGGGTTAATCCGTTTGATATAAACAACTCTTCGGGTTATCTAATCCATATTGCAACTGGCAAAATAGGTTCAGATGATGTAAAAAAATCACTAACAAGTTTCAAAGAAAATGTTTCTTCCAGTAACAAAAAGTTTGCAGAAGATAAAATAACGATTAACAGTCAGTTTTTGGAAAGCTGTTCCTAGAGCTCAGACAAAGATTTTTGCTTTTGACAATATTGGTTACAAGAAAAATGTTCTATAAGCCCTCGCCTCAGTTCATCTTTTTACCATCCAAAGCCTATTTTCTTGAAGAGGATTCTTAAAGAGTTAAGAAAACCATCAAACAGTTCTCTGTCTTTTAATTTCTAACCTAAAGTTGTCAAAGTTACGTAATAAAAAACATCATCAGTTATGTTTCGAAGAATTATAGTGCAGCGCAGTATAAAGAACTTAATTTTGCTGATGTTCTTAGTTACGAGTTCTATTCCAGTATCAATTTTTCATAAAGACCGCACAATGGAAAATACAACCAAATCTGAATTGACGAACAAATCGAAAATATTTTCGGATATACTGTAACAACCTACAGAAGTTAAATCATATTTTATTGATGGTATGGTGCTGTTGCAAAAGTTAACTAAAAAAGCATTTAAAACTTTTGAAGATCTGGGAGATATGGTGATTAAAAAACTTTTCTTTATTTATCAGGAGATTACATATTGCAAGGAAATATCACTTATATTCAATAGACATGATATAGAAGGATTCATTAAACATTTAGAAAGACAAACGAGAGGACACAACAAAGTTGGAATATATTCTAGTGATGAAGAATAAATATCTACCTGTTATTTACTAACTAACGGGTGTTCGCCCAATACCCAAAGTACTCATTCCCTGATATTTAAAATACCCGTTACTTTTGTAAATATTTATAATTTATATTCATGTTTTAAAAATATTGCCGCGTATCGCGCTCGCGATATTGATATGGTCGGCAGTCGGCATCGGCTCGCAGTGTCGGTCGTCGGCGTCGCGCGTGTACAAATTTGTTTTGGTTGGTAGTTATTAATTATAAACATAATGCTATAGACACATATTATACTTGGATAGTTATTTATTTTGTTTGTTGTGTTATGTGTTACTTTTACCCTCTTATCGTGTTAAGTAACAAATGAAGAGAGAGAAAAAATGTTTTACCATTATTACCATCTAATACTTATCAGAATTACATATCGAGCGAATATACCCGTAAGGTACCAAGATACCAATATTACTATTACTCATTCTATTCCCATGTGAAAAGATACTAAAAAGTATTTAACTAATAAATCTACCCGAAAGTAAAAGTAACAGTAACGGGTATAAAGTAACCGGTACTAATATTAAAAGTAACTACCCATAACAGATATTTAAAAGTAACGGAAGTTTACACCACTAATATATTCTATAAACCAATTATTGGTTCTCGTAATGTACCCCACTATAGAAATTTTCTAAAATCGAGGACAAACAAGATGTCTTTGATTAGATTCATAACCCAACTAAACTGTCTAATTTTTACATTACCAATGAAAATACAGACAAAAATATTGTGATAAAATCAGACGATACTGATGGTTGAATTTTACTACTATACTTAATGCAAAACAAAAACCGATGCACGTCATACCCTTCGAGTGACGTCAGTTATGGACAGTGTTGCCAGCTTGTAATCAAAATATCCGAGTAAGGGATTTACACAGTTTTTTTTTTCATAAAAACAAAATAAATATACAAAAATTTCCCATAGTTTATATACTTGTTTACTGCATAATACCTTTTACCATCAACTTTAGTAGATCTAACACTTCTTTTATTTTCATCTTGCCAAGATCTACCAATGGTACCATTCCAAAAAATTTATGTTTCATCCAAGAAAACGAATTGGTACAAGAATGCTTCTTTTTCTTTCATATATTCTTTCAAAAATAACAGTCGTTTGAGAGCTATACATGGGAAAGTTCTATAAGCGCTCGGCTCAGTTCATCTTTTTACCATCCGAAGCCTATTTTCTTGAAGAGGCTTCTTGAAGACTTAAGACAACCATCAAACAGTTCTCTGTCTTTTAATTTCTAACTTAAAGTTGTCAAAGTTACGTGATGTTCTAAAAAAAGTTACAGCTTATGAATAACCGATGTAAAATATTATATCTTTTAAATAATACAACTTACTTGTTTTCTACATTCCATAAATATTGTCACGGATAGAACTTATATCCAGTCTTCACACATTAACAACTCTTTTTGAATTAGAGCGTTTGTTTTGACTTGATTCTAATAATTTATTTTCCTTAACTGCTGTTGAAACTGCGCTTACAGTGTAGGTATTCAAATTTAGGGTAGCTCTTTGCACCGACTAAATGCGTCGACGCTCTTCACAAATAGTAAACAGGGTAATCGACAGAGATATGTATGTGCACTTTTGTCTCTCTTAATAGAACAGGTTTTTAATGCTATTTATGAAAAAAAGCTTTTGTTTCAAAATAGACGTTAAGATAGTCTTGCATGAAACGTCAAACCAAGTCAACGAACGAGCTGGCGCCACCGCACCGTTTACAGTTGTGTTGCCAACTATCGGCCAATAAAATTCAAATTATATTAATTTTTACAAGCTTAAATAAACAAAATATTTGCTATAAGGGGGTTCGTATGAAAGAAGAATACTTTAAGTTTGTAGTAAATTCAATATCGCACAAAGTTTTAATACTTTTTGCCCGAATTTAATTTTCTCGTGTTTTCTTACGGATTTACAACTGATAGATGACTATTATGTTGGTTAACATGTTTAGCCCATCCTTGAACACTTTTAACATATTTTTTAACTCGATCATATCCTTTGATTATGGGGATTGATTTTGTGGAATTATGCTAATGGTGTTGTTGGTTGTTCATAACAATTTTGGAGTACATGGTATTGGGTTGTTTGGTCCGTGCTTCTTGTGGTAAAGTCTGTTAAGAGAATCCCTATTAGGAAAGACCCCGGCCAGCTGTAAAATTAAAATATGGCCGAACAGGTCCGTATTTTGCTTAGAATTTAAACATGGTTTGTAATAAAAATAAGTAAGACATTAAATAATATTTTGTTTATGTTTAAATGAGAAATTGCAGGTTATTTTATTATTAAAAATTATATTTATGATTACAAAAATATACAAATTATTCGGTAGGTACTTATAATAATTATAATTATTCACTTAATAAAGTAATATCACTATCGCTATCATCATCTGTTCTAATTATTATTTGTGCTATATTGCTTATATGGATATAGGATTTTTCCACTTTTTCAACATGTGTAACAGAACTTGCCCAACTTTGCAAAGAAATGTTAAAAACTTCAGTTTCTATAAGCTCAAGTACACTGGAGTTAATCGTAGGGCAAATGTTGTTACAACAAATGGCAGATTTTAGTTGTTGCCAAACATGTTCGATGGGATTAAATATACAATGGTATGGTGCTCAGACGAACTATTTGTTCGTCTGTGGTATGGTGGAAGCCTTAAAACTGTATGCCCTAGATTTTTTGCATAATTATCACAGAAGTATTCTTTTGTAGTTTTAATACTTTGTCAAACCTCAACTAATTGTCTTTTGGTGTAATATTCTTGAAAATAAATGTCATTATCATACATGTAGTTTTGGATTGTTGCTTTTGTGTCATTTGAGGAGGGAGTCTTGGTCAACTGCCTACTATAGTAGCTTGCGTTGTCCATTACATACAATTACGCTATTCGTAGGTATATTTGGAATTAGCTTGTTTTTAAACCAATCTTCAAATAAATCAGCAGTGGTGTCCTCATGGTAATCCAGAGAAGAATCTTTAATATTTTTTGCAGACAAAGAAAGTCCATTTGAAATCCATCCGTCTTTAGGTCCAGCATTTTTTTTGCTTTCCATCAACTGTATATTATAATTGATATGATATGGGCTACATGCTTGGTGAAATGGATATTCCATAGTAGAGGAAATTAAAGTAGTACTTGTTTTATTTCACAATATATTTCAGTTTCCTGACACGTGTTTCAACCCTTGCGGGTCATTATCAAAGGCATTGTAAGACAGTTAAAAATTCTACATGTCATTAAAATAAAAATTGACAGATAAGAAAGGTTATTTTGGTCCTTAATTTCCAGGTATTGTAATTATTTGGAAACTGACCACTCAATCAATTTCTTGGACCTTACAATAATAAATCAAAACAGCCAATTAACCTACCAAATCTATAGAAGACCAACGACAACCGATATAGTTATACCATCAGACTCAAAACATCCCCAACAAACCAAACTAGCTGCATTCGATAGCATGATCCACAGATTAGTCAACATCCCACTTTCAAAAACTTCATATAATAAAGAATTAGACATAATACAAACTATAGCCTTAAACAACGGCTATTCAACAACATTCATAAACAAAATACTAAAGGAAAAACTCAGACAAAAAATACAAGAACTACTCTACCGAGGACGTCCCCTTCCATCAAACGCGAAATACAGTTCAATCAGATATACAGGTCACACAAGCCAAAAAATCTCCAAAAAACTCAAAAACCATAAACTTATCCCCATACAAGTCAATAAAAATAATCTAGGTAAATACATAGTGTAACATTACATTTTGTAAATGTTACAATTTAACTAAAATAATAAATAATATTAAATAATTTAATCAGCTGCAATAAAACCAATCACTGTCCAGGAACGATTGTGGATCCGCAGAATCGGGCATGCATGAACTTTACATTTAAATTTACTTGGAAAGATACTAGAGTTGTTTTGTTCGACATTAGTGACATTCCGATTTAGCTAAGAACTACGTTGACGAGTTTAAGGCTAGTCGTTTCTTGGATCGTGGAACTTTTTTTCAGTTCTTAAATAGTTTTTTGGTTTTTTTTTCGAGTTGGTCGATTTTTTTTTAAACTGAATCTATAAATTCACAAGCGACGGTGAAAAAGCTCTCTTTCTCCTGCTCTTCTTTGGCCAACTGATTCGCAGCAAAGCGATTTGAAGATTTGTGAATAGTACCCACATAGCAAAAAAAGTATATTCACATCCTGAGAATATGCTATCGACAGCCCACAAGTCACATTCATTTAGTTACATCCATAGCATATCCATGTCATATTTAGAAATTAATTAAAATCATGTTCGTTTGGATATATCCATAGCATATCCAAGTCATATCTAGAAATTGATATAAAAATCATGAGTCAAAAAAGTGAAATTAAAAATAGTAAAGTATTAGGGTAAAAAGATTTTCTTACTTTAGTATTTTTAAAATAATATCTAAATTTCTTTAGGGCAATGCGATTGCTCACTTGCTCAGGTTGGTATTTAAATCTCCAACTTTTGGCGGCCCTGCGCACTTCGCGCTTGGGATGACATTACATAACCTCAGTTTTTATCATTTTCTCTGCTATCCTCGATCGTCTCATAGTCGTGGCGTGTAAGTTTTTTTGGTGGCTTGTTTTTCATTTCCTTACAGTTCAGTAAGTATGTTCATTGTTTAATAAAGTGTTTTTGGTATGTGAATGTGTAAACAATAAGTGAACAATATATATATAAGTATAATTTTATAACGTACCTAATCATATTGCTTTCAACCGCCGAAATTTTACTCTTTCTTAAATATTATGTCTTCAAGCAGCAAAAGTAAGATGTCATTTCGTAGGTTTATATCCCGAAAAACAAAATGATTTGCTGTCATTAGAAGTATTAGAGCATTCACCCGAAGGTGTAATAGCAGATGATATTTCAATAGCAGAAAATGTCTTAGTTTAAAGGTGTTTACTAACAATTCAATTAAAAAAAAGCGAAGGAAATGCTTAACAATAAAAAGAAAAACAACCTTGACAAGTAACAATTCCTTACTCATTTTTTAAAAACTGCAAGAACATAATATAATAGAAACCTGTTTTTAAAGTGCTCAGACATTACTCTACATTTTTTTTAACGTAAATATTTTCTCAACCATTCATTTATGTTTTTCTTTTCAGGAAAAACGAAACTGACGTTATAAAGCAGTAACTCCTTAGTTTAAAAAACTAATAATTATGTCTGTACCTAATTGTTCTTTAAGAGTTTGATTGTGCTCTAATAAAGCCTGTTTTAATATGTTTATTTGATTTGATTTAAACAAATATGAGACTGACACTTCAATATTAAGTATTAGAGACGTCGATTGACCCAACATTTCGAGATACGACGGCCATGGTGGCCATGTCGGCAAAATACTCTGGATTCTTAAATTTAGTAGGGGTAGTTAGCCGCAATAAAATCCTTGACACGAAAAATTATTATTTGCCAGCTTCCCAAAGGCTCTACTGAATGATGTTTGCATTGGAATGGTATATAGTATAGCCTATTTACATTTACAATCTTTTCGATGAAAATTCCAAGCAAGAATGGGCATCATACCTGCCTCTACAAGCAGAAATCTGTAAAAAAATAATTTAATTTTAGATACGCGAATCTGTGGCATTCGGATGAAGAATGAAAAGTAGATTTACTACTAACCCTACAACCGAGTGTCGTCGGTTCGAGTCCGGCTCATAGATTTCTACTTTTATTTATTTTTTTTTAATTTTATCTGCACTTTCATTCTTAGTCTAAATACCAGAAATTTAAAAGTAAAATTTAAAAATCGGGTCATCCCTATTTTGGGCAAAACGAATATACTGTGCATGTCATTAGTATACACATACGAATCTTCTGTGAATGTGCAGAGGATATGCTAAATGTCCGGAAACGCATTTTCTCAGCATGTCCGACTTGTGGCCAAACGCATGTCGTATGCATATACGTAGTATATATATGTATGTTCTATGAATCTGCGGAGGATGTGCCACTCAATATCCATATCCGAAAGAGAATATATTTCATATATCCACAGGATATCTTTTTGCTATGTGGGTATCAGCATAGTGCTGGATTTTGGGGTCCCATAAGAGCTCAATGCTAGAAACAAAGAAGAAATCGTTAAGCTGAGGAAAGCCACAAACTACGTTGTTCCAAGAGTTCCCAGTGAACTTGAGTTCACATTTTCACGTTGATATTCAATTGAGCATCAAATGGTTGCTAGCCAAGTTGGAATTGCTACCGTAGGAGTAGGTACAGTTTTCTTGAGGAGAGGTACCGAGTCCAGGCATTGAACACCCGAGGCAGCTGCATCTGAACAAGGAAACGTCTATGACCAACACGTGTTAGTTGGTGATGGTATGACCAGATTTGAGACGTGGAACTGTTATCGAGGGGCGCTACATCAAAACCAGTGTAAAGATAGGTACTTTGCTTTAAGTAAACTTGCTTCAACCTTGCAAAATATCTCATATTTAGGGCAGTATTGAAAGTTATTCGTAGCCGACTAGGTGTGACTTAGTCGAAAATATAGTTATTTGGACTGTTCCGCTATTAATGTGGCACTATATCGTATTTATTACCTCTAATTTGGGTTGTAGGCCCACGTTTAATTAATTTTAGGTGTAATTTATATTTAGGTCACTGACCTTAACTTATTTTTTATTCATAATTACCATTATCCAATCTTAATAAATTGTAATTTGGGTTGAAGGCCCACATTTAATTAATTTTTGGTGCAATAATATCTAGGTCACTGACCTTAACTTATTTTTTATTCATAATTACCATTATCCAATCTTAATAAATTGTAATTTGGGTTGAAGGCCCACATTTAATTAATTTTTGGTGCAATAATATCTAGGTCACTGACCTTAACTTATTATTTATTCATAATTACCATTATCCAATCTTAATAAATTGTAATTTGGGTTGTAGGCCCACATTTAATTAATTTAAGGTGTAATTTATATCTAGGCCACCGACCTAATTTTATCTAATCATTAATTAGCTTATCTAACCTTAATAAATTATAATCTTTAATAGCTGGCCTGTATTAATCTCACTTTTATTGCATTTATATTTATTCAGTGATTAACTTATTTTACTTTAAGTGATTAATTGATTAGCTAATAACTAATTAACGTATAATTTGAAATGATGCTAATATTTCCTTGACTGTCAAACTTTTTTCTGAATACCTACTTACTTAAATAAATTTCTTGTTGTTGATTTTTGTAGTTGTGATTGCTTTTCCTTTCTTTTCTGTTTGCCACTAGTGCAAACTGGCGCCCAAAAATAGTATTTGATTGTTTTTCCTTAATAAGAGCTAATATACAGAATTTGCTTTTTTAAAAAAAAAATCCCACGACCCAGCTCAAATACCTTATAACTGCAGCAACGTGGCATATGATGAATATATATATATATATATATATATATATATAAGGGAAGAAAGGTTTAATTTTTTTAATTAATAAAAAGTTAGGATCCCCTTTTCTCTTTCTCTTCTTTTTTAAATATATTACAAGTGACGCCTTTTCTATTTCCCATATTATTATTATTTTTTTATTATATATATATATATATGTATGTGTATAGGTAAATACATAGCTAATTCAAAAATTGAAAGTAAAGACAAAATAACACATAGCGGGGTCTACCAAATACAATGTGATGACTGTGATGCAATCTATATAGGTAAAACAGGCAGAAACTTTAAAACTAGGCTTAAAGAACATAAAACATCTATTTCAAAAAAAACATCTATTTTAAAAAAACAAAATAAAACAGGAATAGCGGACCACTGTATAATAATTAACCACTCAATATCCAACAAAATAATACCGTTATATATTCAACACAAGGGTAGAAAACTCAACCTATTAGAGACATTAGCAATCAAAAAAGCTTTAAAAAATCAATGTAATGTTGTTAACAATCAAATTGAAATACCTTCAGGTGCTAATCTAATACTTAATAGCCTAATTACTTAAGATAAATATACAATAAACGCTGTCTATAATTACCAACGAAAAAACCCATAATTATTATACACAGTATCATTTTCCCAATTTTATTACTTAGATGTAAATACTTCTATAATCACACCTGTAATTTAGTTGTACCTTTGGCCAATACCTGTAAATTAAGGACCAAAATAACCTTTCTCATCTGTCAATTTTATTTTAATGTTATATAGAATTTCTAACTGTCTTACAATGCCTTTGATAATGACCCGCAAGGGTTGAAACACGTGTCAGGAAACTGAAATATATTGTGAAATATAACAAGTACTACTTTAATTTCCTCTACTATGTATATTATAAACTATTATTATTGGAACGATTAAAATTTAAAATCTAGTAAACTGTGGAATAGGGCCATGGGACAACAGCCCTGAATAAAGGAAGGTTTGTCTCTGTTCATACAATAGCAAGGTTATTGGGATAATTCACCTCACTTTTATTGAACCAATCAAAACGCTCATTTTCATAGCAACCACCTTGGTAACGGTCGTCTTACCCGATAAGACTACCGCTAGCTCGAAAAGACGCTTGTAGCTTTTTTACTTAAATAAAAAATTAGGAACACCTCTAACTTGTATATTTACCTTTATCATACGGCCTTCATTTTTATGTTCAGTAAATTATCCAATAAAATACACCTCTAGAGGCGGTTTCTTATCTTCATACCTTCGTTTTTCACTCGAAACTCGATTTTCCAAGAAAATTTTCACTCAATGTAATTTTTACTTATAATCAAAGATAAGACCCTCGAGCTAAAGCTCTCGGGATCATATCAGATTATAAGTAAAAATTACATTTCGTAAAAATTTGTCAGAAAATCGATTTCTTGTTAAAAACATCGGTATTACCGATAAGACGCCTCCTCTATCGGTATATTACTGTTGATAATTCACCTCACTTTTATTGAACCAATCAAAACGCTCATTTTCATAGCAACCACCTTGGTAACGGTCGTCTTACCCGATAAGACTACCGCTAGCTCGAAAAGACGCTTTCGAAAAGACGCTTGTAGCTTTTTTACTTAAATAAAAAATTAGTAACACCTCTAACTTGTATATTTACCTTTATCAGACGGCCTTCATTTTTATGTTCAGTAAATTATCCAATAAAATACACCTCTAGAGGCGGTTTCTTATCTTCATACCTTTGTTTTTCACTCGAAACTCGATTTTCCAAGAAAATTTTCACTCAATGTAATTTTTACTTATAATCAAAGATAAGACCCTCGAGCTAAAGCTCTCGGGATCATATCAGATTATAAGTAAAAATTACATTTCGTAAAAATTTGTCAGAAAATCGATTTCTTGTTAAAAACATCGGTATTACCGATAAGACGCCTCCTCTATCGGTATATTACCGTTGAAAACAAATTTGTAATGACTTACCAGCATTTCATGCGTTGACAAGATGCGACAAATTAAGTTTTAGAAAATAGGAAAAAAATGGCATGGAATATTTATTACCACAACTGTGACAAGTATGATTTGTGTGGTTTTGAAAGAAACCCATTTGATATAAGTTTAGATAATGCGAGAAATCTGATATCACACTTGTAGCATAAAGAAAATCATATCAATCTAAGTGATATAACTAAATGTATAACTAAAAGCAAGATACTTTACCTTTGCATATGATACTGCCCTAGTCTATACATCATGAATGAACAAGAACTGTGCAGGGGGGTCAACAGTGACCTTGAGAGATACATAGACTGGCTTTATTCTAACAGGCTCAAGATTAATATCGATAAAACTAAGTATATGATGTTTAAACAAAAAAATAAACAAATAGAAAACTTTGTTATTCACATTAATAATGTACCTGTGGAGAGGGTTGAAAAAATAAAGTATTTAGGCTTAATTGTAGATGAAAATTTGTGCTGGTCTGACAATGTTAATAATATCTGTGATAAAGTTGTACCAATGATTTCAGAAATATTTAAGTGCAGGAACTACATATCAGATAAAACTAAAACAATGGTATATTACGCGTTTTTTCTATCACATATTAGATATTTATTGCCCATATGGGGCATGTGTAGTAAAACAAATTTTAATAAAATTACTATTTTACAAAATAAAGTTTTAAAAATACTATATAATTATTATAGGCTCACTCATACTGATACGTTGTATCGAGAACTGAATACGTTTAAACTGGATGCTCTGCGGCAAATCGTGCAGTGCAAACTTGTGTATAAAATATTAAACAGGCACCAAAAATCAAATATTGAGATCATCAAGTCCCTAATTATGAAACGAGAATAATAAATGATATATATCAAATAAACACCAGAACAAATATAGGTTTGTATAACCCCATTGTTAACGCATCTAAGTCTTTTAATCGACTTCCTCATAATATAAAAAATACAAATAAGTACACGTTATTTATAAAAAATGTAAAGATCAATCTCCTAAATGTATAAAGTACAAAATAATTCGCACGCACTGTTAATGTTGTAGATTAGTTTTCTCGAGGCCAGTGCTCTCATGCACTGATTAGAGAATAGTAGATAAATTTATGTATAAACTTATTTAAAGATAATAAAATAAAAAAATTTCAAAAAAAATATTAGGCCTAAAATGACATAAGAAATAGCGGAGTCTACCAAAGAAATTCCTCCTACTGAGGACTTATTTAATTTGTACGTTCAAAAGTAAAATACATACTACTTATATTAATACTGTGGTCACAAATTATTTTAATAATAGGTTTTTTGTATTTTGTCCCTTTGGAAGTGTTATTACAAAGTTCATATTTTAATACAAAATATGATATTGTTAAAAAAATTAGATCCCAAAGATTATGGTTGAACAATGGAAGATGAACGCTTAATGCCCAAATGTTCCACAAAGCGACCCATTCCAAATGAAATTAGAAAGTTGAAAAAGGAAGGTATGTTTTGCTCCCCCGAATGCAAATGCACCATGAACTGTGGCTATAATGGATAAAATAATATAATAGAAGAAGTAAAGGAATTAGAAACGATATAATACTAGACGATTTATATTTAGATAATTATTATTATTCTTTTTTTATTTTAGAAATCCAATAGCACAGCTAAAGAAGCGGTAATGTAAGGTATATGAAAGTTTTTTTGTAGGTACGTCTCAATAAAAACAAACATTTTTCTTTACGAAATATTTCGTCTAAGTTATCCTAGTTTTAAGGGTATGTCATTATTTTATTAAAGTAATATAAAATAGATATACACTATCGGCAAAGTAAAACTTTGCAGGCCAATTTTAATGCAATAGAATAGTATGGTTATAAAATGCCTAAGATTAAAAAGAGAACGACAGCGATTTCCCCTATTCCCCTTCCAATACGACGAGAACAAACGAGAGTATTCCTTTCGCGCGGCATCGGAACTGCTGGATTTTGCGACGTTGTCACGTAGACTTTTCGAACCTAAGTTTTTAATATTTTATTGGGGAAGACAACATAAATAATTTCATTTTTACTGGTTGATCGAAACCCTGCCCTTTGCTTTCGCGGGTGGCGGTACTATGCAAGACTTGTAAGGACTGGTGGGGGCGGCTACGGCAAAGCTCATATTCACAGAGTCTTTTGCATAGAAAGGAGTAAATTAATATTTAAAAAAAATGTATTCGCGTGAACAGAAAATTAATATAGTTTTATGGTATTCCAAAGCTGAAAGTGCCGAAGGTGTTGTTGGGCAATTTGCATTTGCGTACCCTGATCAACAGGTTCCTTCCCGCCAAACGATTATTAATATTTATAATCGTTTTAAAAAATCCGGGTGCATTAACCAATGTGGTAAATGCTATCACGAGGATCAACAAGCCCGTCCTATTCCTGAAGAAAGAGTCGAGAGGGACGAAAATGTATGCGCGTTTGTGGAAGCAAGTGAGCCATGTTCCAGCACCCATATTTCTCAAGAAATTGGCATTCCAGACCGCACAGTTAGACATGTTTTAAAAAAGCATGGGTATACATCCTATAAAATTAAAACTATCCAAGAAATTTTTCCAGATGATTTTATGAGGCGAATGGAGTTTTGTGAGACCATGAGAAGGCAAATTGATGAAAATGAAGATTTTTTAAAAAATATTCTGTTTACGGATGAATCATCATTTTCTCTTCATGGTTATCATAATCCTGCAGTCGCCAGATATTGGTCACGGGAAAATAAACATTTAAGTGCGCCTTTGCGGACACAATATCCCCAAAAATTAAACTGTTGGGCGGGTATTTTGGGCGACAATATTGTAGGACCTTTTGTCATTGACGGCAACTTAAATGGGGAAAAATATTTGCAGATGCTGCAAGAGGAAATAATACCAGCTGTGCGTGCCTTGAATGTTAATTTCGAAGAAATTTGGTTTCAGCAGGATGGTTGCCCTGCTCACAATGCAAGGCGAGTTCAGGAGTTTTTGAGTATGACATTTCCTGGACGGCTTATTTGTGGCAGAGGTACCATACCATGGCCGGCAAGGTCACCGGATTTGACTCCCCTCGACTTTTTTTTGTGGGGCCACTTAACTCAACTAATTTACAGGTATCCACATGAGAGGGCTGTAAATTTAGTTGACTTAAGAGCAAAAATATTCGACATTACTAATTCCATAACACCGGAGGTATTGTCGAATGTTAGGACGGAGTTTTATGATCGGCTCGGGTATTGCGAAGCCCAGCAAGGCAATGTCTTCGAGCATTTATTAAAATGACTTTTTTAGTTTTATACCATTTTAAGAATACTTATTGTTTAAAGTTATTTTTTAATTACAATTACCATTAATTTTATTTCTTTTTAAGAATGTTCATGAGTTTATTTTTTCTTAGAATAACAGGTTTTATTTTACTTTTATGCTTAAGGCCGATAAAAATTTAAACACCTTAAAATTACTGTTAGTTGTATGTATTAATAGAACTACCAATGATAAACATGACCGCAAAAAAACGACGTCGTAAAACATCGCACAAAATGCGATTGACAATCACTACTGCTCCAATATCTGGCTGATACGATACTGCCGTCGCCCGTCGCCCACCTACCGTGCCAGCTAGTATTCCCCTCTACCATAAAAGCGTATTGGTCGGTGGAAGGGGAATCGGCTAGAGCATGATTTTGTCTCTCTTTATTTCTCTCGAGCCTTTGCCTATACCGTTTTATCACACTGAAAACCTCCGCATGTAAGATAAATGCTTGCCAATAGTGTATAGGTAAGTGTTAAGTTTTAGTGCAATGTATGGAATATTTAAAACAAGCCCTAAAATATTAGTTAATATTTTTTTCTGTTAAATAAAATGAAAAGAGCCTATGGACATTCGGCAACATGTATACTGAAACGCAATGCGGAATGTACGCCCGGTAATATTCATGTGCGAACTGTATAGAGGTGGGAAGTTCGATTCTTTTTGGTGACTCAATTCATTTGATCCATTCAGTTAAAAAGATTCGTTCTCATACGATTCACTTACCTACTTTTAAATAATTTCACGTTTTAAACGCGAAAATGCTAAATCGATGTTTGTTTAAATAACAGCCAGTCGTTTGTTATAAAGATTGTTGCCATAAGTGGTAACAAAATACCCAAATGTTGAGCCCAATGTTTACGTTCTTGAAACGTCTTAAATGAATAATAAATAGATTCTTATCCAAAAATAATATTCTTCTATGGTTTATTAAAATTTGTTCAACCATTTGTACAGTTACACTATAAAAAAATTAATCATAATACCAAACAAATCAAATATTTTATCCCACACATTCATCTCTTTTCCTTCTACTGTACTTTGCGTACCTAATTAAACTGCTGTCTTCCTCTACATTATGAAAATGGAAGACGGCATCACGCATCGCCGAGCGAGGCCAACTCTCGAGCTCGATCGTTCGAACTGCGGACTTGCGAACGAGTTAATTACTGAACTGGTGAATTGCTTTTTCGACTTTCGGGTAAGTGAACGAAATGCGACTTTGATTCACCAATTCTTTAAATTATTCCTGACTTGGTGAATCAAAAAAGAATCGAATCTTTTAGGAACGATGAATTATTTCTTTCGGTTTAATGAAGTGATTCGTTCGTTTTGAACGAATCGTTCGTGAACGACACACCTCTAGAACTGTACAAGGTGAGAGTAAAATAGTGCTGCCTGTACGCCGCTAAAGCGTGCATCGCTGCCTTAAATAGCGGTAACTTCTGTATTATTATAAATTTTTTTTTTTTTTTTTTTTTTTTATGATAAGGCACAGCACTACAGGATAAATCCTTTATGGCGCTCTAGGAGCGGTGCGTGTGCGCAGGAAACGATTCACGTTGGTCTTGAATCTTTGGAGACTATACTCGTTGGGGAAGACGATCTCAGGGAGGTCGTTCCAGAGTGATGACGTTCTCCAGATGAAAGAATTTTGAAACAGTGTCGTTCGAGGGACACTAAGCTGAACCACGTACTGGTGGGCTGCAGTGGCTCGTCGTGTATTTCTACCATGCACCGCTCTGGGTGGTATTAAGCGGGCAACCTCAGTTGAACACTTGCCATGAAAATATTTGTAAAATAGACTCAAGTCGCCAACCTGCCTTCGATGTTCAAGGCTTTCCAGGTTGTTTGTCAGACTATGGTCACCGATCAAGCGAATGGCTCTTCTTTGAATGGAATCTAGCAATCTCAGGGTATGTTTAGGAGCAGAGCCCCAAATATGCGAACAGTACTCCAGTGATGGTCGAATTTGGGCTTTATAGAGCATCAAAAGTTGTTGGGGTGTATAGAGGTTCTTTGTTCGGAAAAGTACTCCAAGCTTTTGCGAGGCTGCCTTAGCAATGGCCGCAACGTGGCCATGCCAAGACATATGACTATCCAGATTTACGCCCAATAAATGAATTGATGAAGCCAAGGGAATTGAGTGTCCCGCCATAACTATATCCGGTTCTTCAACATTAACTTTTTTAGAAAAAACTGCCGCCTGGGTCTTTTTAGCGTTAAATTCTACTTGGTTACTGTCACCCCAAGACAAAATTTCTTCCAGGTCTTTGTTGAGATGTGAGACCTCTTGCTGCCTATAGAGATGTGCATTAGCAGCCGATGTCCGAGCATCCAAAGTAAAAGTTGAAACAAGTGTGCTGTCATCAGCGAAGCTATATATAGGATTTTTAGTTTTTTCCAAAAGATCGTTAATGTATAGTAAGAAAAGGGTGGGCGACAATATAGAACCTTGAGGGACTCCGGCGTTGATGTTAAATGTGTCTGAAAGAAATCCGTCCATCGCCACTCGCAGAGAGCGGTCTTTAAGAAAGCTCGACAGCCATGAACAAAATTGAACCGGCATTCCGTATGCTCTCACTTTAGTTAGGAGCCCCTCATGCCATACTCGGTCAAAAGCCTTGGAAATATCCAGTGCTACTGCCCGGGACTCCCCATGGTGTTCTATTGCGTTGTTCCAAACATGAGTAACATAAGCGAGAAGGTCTCCTGTTGATCTAGACTTACGGAATCCATACTGGCGGTCACTAATAATGTTGAAGCCTTCCAGGTATTTTAGTAATTTTTCGTTGATAGCCTTCTCCATAACTTTTGATATAACCGAGAGCAATGCGACTGGACGATAGTTGTTTGGCAAGGTCTTCTTGCCTTTTTTGGGTATGGGCTGGACTCTCGCAGTTTTCCAGCAAGAAGGAAATATTCCTTTTTTGTAGGATAAGTTAAAAAGCCTACAAAATACCGGTGTCAGTTCGTCAGCGCATTTCTTAATTACAATGACTGGAATATCGTCAGGACCAGAAGCCTTTTTAGTGTCGAGACTCCTCAAGATTCGCTTAACATGGCGGTGGCGAAAGACAATCTCGGGCATTCTCGATTCTACAGGGGTAATGTTCGGTGGAGTACTTCCCTGAAAATTTACCGTTGAATGTGAAGAGAATAGTTCCGCCAGTAAGTTTGCTTTTTCCTGTGCTTTGGTCGCAATGGTGCCATCAGAACGTGTTAGAGGTGGAATGGTTGACTTGGTAAAGTTCTGACTGACGGCCTTAGCTACCGACCAAAATGATTTTGAGCCGCTAGGACATTCAAGAAGTTTGTCTCTGATCCTCTGGTTGTGTGCTTCTTTGCTTTGGTTTATCGTTTGCTTGCATTGGTTTCGAGCGTTAACAAAGATGGTACGATTTTCGGCGGTAGGATTTTTACGCCATTGTCGGTAGAAATAATTTTTTGATTTAACAGCTCGTTCGCAATTTTTGGTAAACCAAGGCTTGCCGTTAGAAGGGCACTTTTTTGAGAAAGGGATGAAGGCTTCCATACCAGTAAGGATAACCTCCGATATTTCTGTTGCACAGATGGATGGATCATCAGAGGTAAAACAAACGTCCCGCCAAGGAAAGGTTCGAAAATGGTCCCTTAGGTCCTCCCACTTAGCTGATGTATAATGCCATATGTTGCGTGGTTTAGGAGGCTCTTCAGCACTAATTGGTAGTTTGTTCAGTGCCGAAATAAGGTTGTGGTCAGACGTTCCTAACGGGGGCTTCACGGTGACAGTGTACAAGTCGGGGTTTGAAGTTAAGAAAAGATCCAACAAACTAGCAAAATCACCATCTCGGTCTGGAATCCGAGTTGGTTCACCCACCAGCTGAGTGAGGCCAGAGCTGATGGCAAAGGATTCGGCTTCACGACCTTGTTCGTCAGTCATGTTTGAGTATTTGAGCCAGTTGACATTATGAATGTTGAAGTCGCCAAGGATGACAACTTCGGAATTGGGATGGTGGGTTTGCAAAAAGTCGATAGTATTAGCAAGAGAGGAGAACAAGTCTCTATAATGGGTATCGCTTGGCGGCCGGTAAAGGCAGCAGATGAATTTAGTAATTCTCTGCGTTGATATTTTAAACCACATTACATCAAAGTCGTTAGGCTCGAGTGTCTCCTCTCGTTGACAAGAAATATCACTCCGGACAAAGAGACAAAGGCCAGAATTCCGCCTAAATCGGTGATGAAAGTCGTACCCAGGATATAAATAGCTGACCGTACTAATCGATGATCTGACTTTGGTTTCGGTTAGTGCAAGTACATGAGGTTTGGTAGATTGTAGATGTTGATGGACTGCATTGATGTTGGAGTTCAGTCCTCTTATATTGCAGAAGTCAATTTGGAAGTTGCTAATCTCGGGTCTTTTAACAACTCCAGTTTTCACACCATTTCCATTTAGAATATTGTTCGAAGGACCCGCATGGCTACTGGACATGGTGGATGATTGAATAATCTCGCTTGATAAGGCGCCAGGACCCGCCCCCACCCGGAGATCCGATCGGGGGGCGTTTTTAACTCCGGAATTTATTGATCTTGGAACCATCATCACAGCATTTTTTGTATATTTCCCACCCTGGAAACCGGAGACATCGGCACAGTGACGAAACGTTAGCTCAAAGAGCAACTTCACGCCACCTTAGCCGATGCGATGGTGTTTCACCGGGCGATGTCGGGTGAGCCAACATCTACCATCTACCATAAATAACCCTAATATTAGGCGAGACCAAAAAAAGCCAATTAATTTTTACAGATTTTGGTGTAAAAATGTATTATTAGGTAGGTGAGTTGGGACAAGTTAAAAAAAAACGAAAACTATTATAGTTGTGACCTTTTTAATAAGTTGAGATCATTTTTATGTTAATATTTTTGCTTATGCAAAAAGTGATATCCTGTATTAGAGGAAAATATTTAAATATGTAAAAACTTAAAAATTTTGTCGTAATGACTTTGAAAGTTATTGGAAGTTAAATATTAAAATTGATATTTTCAATTTTTTTACGTTTTCTTGCTATAACTTTAGTCTCGACCAAAACAAAAAGTCGGCATATTTACCTTTTTTATGTAAAAAGGCTTGCTTAATTCGATGGTTTGAGTCCCATAAAGTTATACCAAAAGGTTTGGTGAACACAAATAGCACCTAGCTGCCCGTCTATATGCCAGGCGGCTCACGGGTTGGTAGTCAGGGTCGGTAAGAGCGTCGAAGGCGTAAGTGTAGCGGTGCAGGCGAAACTTTTTGGAGACCACGCCCGAACTTCGTTCTTGTCTACAATTTTTATATTTAGATTGAACAGTGTATTGTAACAACGAAAAAATAAAAAAAAAACTAAAATTAAAAAAGAATATAAAAGATTGGATTGATAAGGTGATTAGTGAATTAATAATAATAATATTAATAATAATAATAACTCCGCCAACGCCGGTCCTAAGCCCGGGTGAAAAAGGAGCAAGGGGAGGAGTAACAACCTCGTTAAAAAAACCAGGGTTCATCTGGCCCGGATGATGCCAACCTGTAAGGGCCCCTGCCTAGGGTTACAGGCAAAAACCCATGAAAATGGAGACCAGAAGTGGTAAACGCCTCGGGAAAAGGTCGCTGCCTGGGGATTGCCAGGGCATGTCTGGAGCCGGCGCTGGGCATGACAGCATGCGGACCGCCGGTGGCAGGGTGCTGAGGAGGCGGGCCCTGCCATGCAAGCAGCTACAGCCCAACAGGAAAGAGAAGAGGAAGAAACAACGCCACGGAGTCAAACAAGAACCAGCACTCCGACCGCCGAAGGTGCTGCGAAAGAGCTACAGCCAGCGCTCACCCAAGCGGGACGTCCTAGACAGCGCATGAAGTGGACAACAGCGAAACTGTAATGCGTAGGGTGACGCAGATAGGACAAGATACGACCGTAGACCGTCAAAGACTGCACGCTGGTTTCTGCAATATATACCCACACCTTCAAGTCTCAGAACAAAGTACAGAGTAATACTCAGAAATAGACTTATTCCAGAAACCAGATTGAATACAATTAAAAGAGATGAACGAGAAATCCAAGAACAAGGAGAACAAGAAAGTGGCGAAGAAAATGCAAGAAATTCAACAGAAGCGCCACAACCCGAAAAACAAGAAAATGAACAAGCTGAATTACAACCTATAGATCGAAACCAGCAAGAAGAGCAGCTGATCGAAAACCCACCAGAAAACTATCAGCTCGTCGAAAATCTGACCATGGACATGAGAAGAGCTGAAATGGAATACTAAGGTATAGGTCCACTGTGTAGACTACCACTACCCAAGCTAAACCCCTAAAAAAAACCAGCAGCCACACTAGAGGTAATGAACAACAGAATCCTACAAGAATATGTTGCAAGAGCAATCCCATAGAACTCGAAGATTTGTGGTGGGTCGAAAAGAGAGTTGTAACCAGATTCAATCAGTCCCTAAATTTATATCATTGTATGTAACTAGGGTTGTGCCTGGAACAAAGCCTGAGCAGTTGAAATCCTTCTTGGAACCTAACTTCCCAGAGGTAGCCTGCGAACAACATGAGTCGAAACGCCCTGAATGCTACACTTCAATGAAAGTAACTATTAGGCAGAAAGACTGTAAAAAAGCTTGGATGCGGGAATTCTGACCCAATGGTGCTTTGGTTTCAAAGTTTTTCCGCAAAAAGAGGATGCTGCCGTAGCTGGTGGATTCTCTAACACAAGTAAAATAATAATAATAATAATAATAATAATAATAAATGCCTTTATTTAATGTATGAATCAAATGTACAAAAAAAATCATTTCAATTCGAGTGGCGGTATCCAACTGCTGCTGCTCATACAACCACTCCAGTGTAAAGAATTATTTACAATATTACTACATACTTAAACTAAGATATACAGATTAACTGATATAAGGAAAGATACAAAAATAATAAAAATAAATGATGTGCACAAAAATAATAATAAAGGAAATAAATTAATTAAATTAAAATAGAGCACGATCCTCAGTGCGCATTCCGACCCGCAAGCAAACGGCCCTTAACTCCCTTACAAAACACGGAAGAACTAGAAGCTATCTTCAAGCTATCGGGTAAAGAATTAAAAGCAGTAACTGCTGTGTAGCTAAATGAACGCTGGAAGAATGCATGAGTATGCCTGAGAACACTATACAAGTCCCTGTGTCGTGTCAAAAGGTTATGCAGATCTGAGCCCTTAATAAGTTTATCATAAAGATATTTAGGAAGATGGTGATGTCTAACTTTGTAAATAAGATGCAAGAGATGTAGTTCGAATCTTTCTTTAATGGTGAGCCACCCAGACTCGTTCAATGAAGCAGTAATATGATCAAATTTACGTACATTGAAGCTAAACCTAAGGCATGCATTTTGAAGTTTTTGCAGACTATCCCGGTCCCTCTGCAAGAGAGCAGGCCAGTAGACAGTATCGCAATAACCGAGATGGGATAATATAAGCGAGTCAGTTAAGCGTAACTTAGTAGCTGTATCAAATATGTCTTTATGCATGTATAAAAGTTTTAATTTAGCGAAAGTCTTTTGAATTAGAGACGAGACATGATCAGAAAATCTCATTTCAGAATCAATAACCAAACCCAGGTTTTTGCACTTATTGATGGGGTTCAGCACTGTGCCATTAACAGTAATTTTAAATAAAGGATTCTCAACCAGGGTAGATTTAGATGCACCAAACACCACCAACTGGGTTTTTTTTTCATTCAAAACTAAAGAGTGGTATTTAGAGATACCACCAATAATTTCAAGATCCTGGTTAATTCTTTCAACAGAGACAGCGACATCAGGGGGTGTAAAAGAAAAGTATAATTGTGTATCATCTGCATATTGATGAGATGTACAACTTTTGAGAAATTTGGAAAAGTCAGAAGTATAAATGGAGAAAATTAGTGGTCCTAGAATACTGCCCTGAGCTACACCCCTGCTAATATTAGAGAGTTGAGAAGGATTATTACCAATTAAAACACGCTGACATCTGTTCCGAAAATAAGATTCAAAGAAATTCAAAGCCACATCTCCCAAGCCGAAAAACCTGAGCTTAGCCTGCAAGATATCATGACTTATAGTATCAAAAGCCTTACTATAGTCGAGCAATATAAGGCAAGTGCATTGATTGTTGTCCCAAGCTCTCAAGAGGTCATCTGTTATATTAAGTAAGGCCGTAGTTGTGCTATGATTTTTACGGAATCCCGATTGAGTTGGAGGGAGAATATTATGGGCATCCAAAAAAACGGTTAATTGATTTGCTACAACTCTTTCAAGGATTTTAGATAAAGTGGGCAGGATACTTATCGGCCTATAATCAGAAAGCTGCTTAGGATTCGAAACCTTTGGCACCGGTACAATATCAGCGAGCTTCCAGCAACTAGGAAAATAGCCAGTGGAAAGGCAGCTATTGATTATAAAGGATATGTGATCAGTTAAGTGGGGGGTTAAATAAAGTAACATTTTTAAGTTGATGCCATCAGTGCCAACTGCGTTACTTTTAAGGCTGTTGATTATTTTATTGATATCGTCATTAGTAACATTAATAAATTTAAATTTATCACCTTGGTGAGAGTTTTCATTTCTATAGTGTAAATTAATAAAAGCACGATCATTGGGACCAACGGGAGGAAGAGAGTTATTAAAAAAGTTATTGAAATCGTTAGGATTTCCGACATTAAGCAAAGAATTAGAATCTTGAGAGGTAGAGCTTAAATTTAGATATTTTATCATCCGCCAAAAGTTCCTGGGATCTCTTTTAAAGGTGTGTTGAAGAAAAGCTTTTTTTTCTGCCCTGACAGTAATATTGACGCGATTACGCAAGGCTTTGTATTGTATCCAAGCTACGTCACTCTTAAGTTTTTTATATTTTGAGAATGCTTTGTCCCTGAGTTTCATCATGAATTTCAAATTAGGAGTTATCCAGGGGGCAGGAGATTTAGTAATTTTAGAAGTTTTGATCGGAGCATGTATATTGAATAATTCATTAATGTTACAATTAAAATAGTTCAACATTAAGTCGATATTAGTTAAAGAATGTATATATTGCCAGTTGATTTTGCCCAGGTCTCGCAAAAAATTATTATAATCGAAATTAGAATAATCTCGATAGGTTCTGAATGATGGCCCAGGCTTAGCTTTTGTTATTTTAATCTCAAAGTTAACCAACTTGTGGTCAGATATGTCGTCCATATTAATAACGGTCACATTTTCAACAATATTAGAATCTGAACACACAAGTACATCTAGAAGGGTGCTACTTACATTAGTGACGCGAGTAGGATCTTTTACACATTGATGTAATCCATATTTATTTAACAAATTAGTAAAATTCAAGGTACAAGGATTATTAAGATTGCTGAGATCTATATTAAGATCTCCACCAAATGCAACGAAATCATATTCAGGTAAGATACCAATTAAAGTATTCTCTAATACATCCATGAATTCATTTAGATTAGAGCCAGGGGGCCTATACAATGCAATGCACCCAAACAGACTCGCCTTCCACCTGACTTAACAGATATCCAAACTTGTTCCAAGGAATTAGCATTGTTTGTTTCTACCAAGGAATATTTCAAATTATTTTTTACATAGAAGGCGACTCCCCCACCACGTCCATCACGATCGTTCCTAATTAAATCAAAACCCTCAATCCCAATACCATCGTTTCCCATGTTAGGGCTGAGCCAAGTCTCTGAGAGACCGACAACATCAAAGGAGCCCCCAGTCAGAACATCCGCAAACAGGTCGAAACCAGCGCATAAGGATCGCACATTAAAATGAGCAAAACCAATCCATGTATCCCGCATAGAACCGTTTTCCCCAGCTTATGGGTTAAAATAATGAAAATTAGTCCCCCGCATGTAATATATAAAATAATTAGGAAAAATCAAAAATTTATAAAACAATAACCTGGTAACTAGAGAACCGATACCAGTTGAAATCTAAGTATATTATAATAAGGCATGCCACAAAAATCAAAAACCAATCCCAACTTTCCCTTTAACACAGGTAAAAATATTTATTATTTAAAAAATGTATTGATAGAACATTATAAATTATATTGGATTTGAAAGATCATGCGATAAGAAATTTGTTCACACAGATATAAAAAATATGTTCCTATGCTACGTATTGTTCTGACTCTACCGCGACGACCAAATACTGACCGTCAATAAACAATAAACGATATACAATATACATTATAGCTTAAAAGAAGTGTTGAATAAACTTAAGCAGAGATTTGTTTCTTTCTATTTTCAGAAATGCACCAATAATAAATACTACCATTCACAGACCACACTTTATTTTTCCCGTACTTGCGTTTGGCACTCATCAGTAATTCGTATCGTTTTTTTGTTAGGTCTTCAAATACAGCTAATTGAGAGTTTTTTAAAATTTTTTTAGCATTAAAGACTTCATTGCGCACCCAGTTTAACGTAAAGGTAACAAGAATAGCACGTGATTTATTACTATCTTCCGCTTTAGACATTGAATAAGAAATAAATGGAATAGGGAAAAACATTAACACTAATATTTACTATAAGAATGTACGTGGTCTGCGGACAAAACTTACTGAATTTTATGGGGGTATAATTTTACAGGAGTATGATGTGGTAGTTATAACAGAATCATGGTTAACGGATGGTTTCAATGATCCAGAACCATTTGATGAACGATATCATGCTTTTAGAAGAGACAGAAACAACCACCTGACTCGAGGCGGAGGTGTACTGATGACTGTGAAGAAAGAATTGTCTGCGGAAAGAGTAGATTTTAAATGTGATTTAAAGTGCCTACTGATTAAATGTAAGTTAAGTAGTAAAGTTTTTTATATATGTTGCGTGTATATTTCTCCCAATACAAAAACTGAATTATACGAGGAATTCTTGGGTGTGTTTGAAACTGTTCTCGATAAGAACGTAGATATTTTAATGGTGGGTGATTTTAATTTACCATAATTTGAGTTGGATGACTATGATAAATGTATACTTGTTAAAAAATTTATGACCATAAATGATCTCAAGCAGTGTAATACTATTACTAATCATATGAAGAGAAGGTTGGATTTAATTCTCACTAACATGACCATTTCTGATTTGGAGAGGTGTAATGATCCGCTAGTGCAGGTAGATCCTTACCATCCATCACTAATTTTTAATGTTTCTATATCAAATGGTTCTTTTATACCTCAAAATATCAAACCGTCATATACTTATGACTATTCAAAAGGAGACTTCTACCTTTTGTATCAACTACTAAATGATACTGATTGGGTAAATCTAGAATTATGTAATGATGTGCATAGTTGCGTATAAATATTCTACAATAAAGTATTTGCTTGTATTGACCAAGCGATACCGAAATAAAGAGTCTGTGAAGCCCCTAAGGCAAGGATATATCCATATAATTTTCTTTTCATTGGATTTGGTTAAGAAAAAAAAGCAAAATGATCGGTTCCATAAACAAGTTAGAAAAGGTAAGGCTAGCCACCTTACAATTACTGCTTATAAGAGTTTGAGGTGTATTGTAAAAGCGCAATCCAAGGAAGAATTTAAATTGTATAATGAAAATATAGAAAACAACATTTGTAATGATCCAAATAGCTTTTGGTCATTTATAAAATCAAAAACAAAGAGAAATGGCATTCCGTCAGAAGTTAGCTATAGGGGAGAATCATTTAGTGACCCCCAAGATATCTCTGAAGCCTTTGCGCAGTACTTTAGTACCATCTTTTTGAAGTCTGACTTACCAACTATAAGGGAATATCAAGGCAATTTTTCTTTTTCTCATATTACTAAAGGACAAATTAAAAATAGTATAAAAAATTTAAAACCAAAAAAGGCCACTGGGTCTGACAATATTCCGGCTTATGTCTATAAGGGTTGTGTCGATATTTTTTCCAAGCCTTTGGCAATAATTTTTAATCTTTTAATTAAAACCAATGAGTTTCCTGAAAAACTAAAAAATGCAATAATTACCCCTGTTTATAAACAAGCAGGCAATGTAAATTTAGTAGATCAGTACAGACCCATAAGTGTTCTAAATTCTATAGCCAAAATATTTGAGTTCATACTTTGTAGTGATATACTGCAAACATTCAAGAATAGTTTTACCATGGAACAGCATGGCTTCTTAGAAGGCAGGTCCACTATCACAAACCTTTGTACTTTAACAAATATAGCTTCAGAGGCAATAGAAAATAAGATTCAACTTGATGTCATCATGACAGACTGCGCAAAGGCTTTTGATCAGGTTGACCATGGTATATTAATAGATAGGTTGAGCGAGTTTGGTTTCTTTGAGGGAGCCTGTTCCTTCATGGCAACTTATCTACGCTCCAGAGGACAAAATATTAAAATAGGAAAAAGTATTTCAAATAGTTTCATTGCAACATCTGGAGAACCTGGGACCCCTGTTGTTTGGGATTTTTATTAATATCTTACCGTCTTCGGTAATACACTCGCAAAGCTATTGTCTGCGGATGACTTCAAAATGTTTAAAATAATCTCTACACCTGAGGACTGTCAGAAATTATAGAGGAACATAGATTGTGTTACGCAATGGTTTAGCGAGAGTAGAATGTCATTAAATGTTAATAAGTGTCATGTGATATCTTTTGCGTGGAAAATAAATTATATTGTGTATAGATATACCATAACTGACTCTAGTGGTAACGAAAAAAGAGCGTAAGGATCTTGGAGTGTGTTCACAATCAACATTGAAATTTAACAGTCATTGTCAGACTGTAATAGGTAAAGCATACAAAGCCCTGGGCTTTGTAATTAGGAATTCAAAAATGTTCAGAATAGATACCATTATTAAACTATACAATGCATTAGTCAGACCTTACTTGGAATATGCTGCTGTAATATGGTCCCCACAAGCTCAGTCTGTCAGTAATGACATTCAAAAGGTGAAAAAAAGGTTCCTTAGATATCGTAAAGCAGTTTAATATATACCCTTATATGATATCCTATAATACCATCCTCAGTATGTTTAAAATAGAAAAGCTAAGTGATAGAAGATGTATGCACTGTATCTTGCTTGTTTTTTTGTATTGTAAATAATGTTAAATACACAAACTGCGGTTTGATCAATAAGATTGCTTTTAATGTTTCTAAAAATATGCTTAGGCTTATACAACCTAAACTGTTCTATAATAATCCTCTGCTTTGTTCACCTTTGAATCAGATGCTGTGTGAATGCAACAAATTCATCCACAAATACAATATAGATATTTTTAATACCTCGTCCAAGGCCATAAAAAATTGTTTTAAATCACTTGTAATGTAATTTTAAGAGTTTTAAATGTTACTGTTTTTGTTTCGCTTTTTTAGGTGTATTTAGTTTTAGTTTTGAACTTATCAGTAAGCACTCTTACATTGTAATTACTTTTTGGTGTTATGTTTGAGGATACGATAAATAAATGATTGGAAGCAATACACACGGTAATATATTGTGCAGCATTAACAGTAGTCAAATCAACTGGAGCGAAAATAAAACAAAATGGCCACCAGGCAAGACTCGAACCCCGAATACCCGCATGGCAGAAGAAAATAGAAGCGTCCAGAAAAAGTATTGGACAACTTCAATCTTACATAAGTGGAGTTAGATCAGAAAGAGTAATACGATCTGTAGAAGCTATAATGACTCAATATAGGATACACTGAAGACAAGATGCAGAAAATGTCTCCCCACAACAAGGCCTTGATACATTAAAACAGCGGCAGAAATATCCGACACCACCATGCAGGGAGTTACATTACTGGAAAGCGCCTGGCCCGGATGGGGTACATAATTACTGGATTAAGAAACTCTGGTGCGCGAATGGGAAACTGGCTGCATTAATTAATGAAACTCTGAAAGACCCCTAAAGCTGCCACCATTTCTCACCCTAGGAACAACGTATCCTCTGCCAAAAGACCGCAAAAATACACACGATCCATCAAAATATCGACCAGTCACTTGCCTCTCCACATTATACAAGCCGATAATATCCTATATTACTAAGAGAATTTCTTCCCACTGTGAAGGATACAACATTATAGCCCCACAACAGAAAGGGTGCACCAAAGGAGCCATGGGATGCAAGGAACAATTAATAATTGATTTAGACATCATAAATCAAGCTTACCTACTCTAAGCAAAGAAACCTTTATACTGCCTTTGTAGATTATAAGAAGGCCTTTGACTCCGTACCGCACGAGTGGCTCCTTTGCATATTAAAGGTCTACAAAATCGATCCTTACTTGATAAAATTTCTACAATACGCAATGGGGCTGTGGAAGACCAAGATCCATCTTAATGAGTGAATTTTGGGATAAGCAAGTTTGAATAAATCGCATTATTGTTTTGCCTTAAGGAGTCTGCTGTGGCTCTGTGTCCCATTACTTTTGGGACACCCTGTATATTTACAGTGCAGCGACAAAATCTTCGAAGACTAAGAAAACCTATTGAAGTACATGAAGCCCATATTGAACATTTGCCAAAAGAACATTTAAACGTTTGCATTATTTTAGTATTTTAACAACTTTGTAAATTAATTAAGCTCCGATCAACCATTTGAAAGGTTTCGGACTTGTCAATGTCTGAGCTTAAAATCTTTCAGCTTAAAGTTTTTGCCTTCGAAGAAATTAAAGCGTTTCCTCAAATATTAAATGCACATCAGCATACCATGCGTATTTTATTTTTTCCAGTTTGTGTTTAACATAGTACCTTTTTTGAAGAGGAATGACCAGAGTATTTAAAAAATCAGTTTTCAGCTCTGTCAAATGACACCGGTCAAAATTTTGGACCAACGAGTACGGTGGCAAGTCCGTTCCTGACTTCCCTGACGATGTAAAACATCTACTATAGTATGGCTTAATGAGTTTTAATGGCCTCTATAAAATATTAAAATTTCATTAAAATATACAAGTCGGTTCAAAAGTTAGTGTCAAGAAAGTAAAGCTCTGCGTAGCTCTTTTGGGCTCTGTATCCTCGTTAAGGGACACTTTAGAAATTTCTTTTATAACAAATAAGGGTTATTTTGACCTCATCTGTATTCTCCCCAGGAATTAGGACGTTCTTACCGGACACCCTGTATTGCAAAATAGATTTTATGCTCTTATTTAAAAGAAAACAAACATTTTTCTGATTTCAAAAATATATTGTTTGTCTTTGTTTAGTTAAATGGTTTTTAGGATATTGGACCCTATAAATAGTAAAAATAATATTAATTAGTCATGAAAATATTGAAAGTGCGTCTCTGCTATATAGCTAAATGTCGTTTATTGTTTTTATATTTTATATAATAAATATAATATACTTAATGTATGCATTTCAAGGTAGAATATTGGTCTCTTTTCTGGTGATTTTCTCCGATATAACGTAGTTCAGACGATCACTACATGCTTAGATGTCAAAATATAACTAAATTAATCCAATTTCACTGCTATGTCTGTGTTAAAAGGTACCTGATAATAAGGGCACCCTATAATGCAACCAGTACTAAAGGGCTTTATTGTATCGATTAAATAAATTTATATATCTGCATGTTTTAACTCTAGATAAAACTTTACGATAGTGCGTCTTCCCACACAGCACAATCATGTTTCAAAAATATTTCATATCGTTTTTCCGAAAGATTTTAAATATTCCATAAATATATCAAAACATTTATGATATATTGATGAAATATTTCAGAAACTCAAAAATGTCCCAATAGTATTAAAGTAAATAATATTTCATTTTATGTTTCTGCAACATTTATGAAATATTTCAAAAACATTTCTTGTAATATTTCTGAAATTATACTTATAAGTTGAAATAATATACCAGTCAATATCAAGAACATATTTATTAAAAAATCATATAAACTATTATTAAGTAATAAATATGAATATACAAAATAGGATGCTTCTTTAACTCTGAATTTCTTCTTTCTATGGGGCCCTAAAAGGATAAAATTAAAAATTAATAATTTTAAGTATGAATCATAATAATATTATGTGGATATGAAGGTGCATTTATAAAACTTTTCGTCACCGCTCCCGCTCGTCGCCACTTAACCTAAAGGGGAATAATGTATGCATTTATAAAAGCCGCCACCGCTTCTGTTCGTCGTTCCAACATGACCAATTTTTATCTCGCTGACCTTGTGTTGTTCGTCGGTCGTGCTTTAGCCAACGGGAAGAAAGATATTTGACACATTTGATAAAAACAGAAATATTTTCCATATTCCTACGATTTCAGCATTTATGGACAATACACAGGGCTTAACTTATCGAATATATATCTATAGTATTAAGTACTGGTCACATTATCCACTTTTTCAAAGAAGATTAATATTCTAACCTCAAAACATGTTAGTGCTCTGGCGAATTTACAACGGTGCAGTTCGCGTTTTATAAATACCCTAAGAACGGTGGTGACGAGCGGGATCGGTAACAACAAGCAGGAGCGGTAGCGAAAATTTTTACAAATCGACCTTTATATTATAGGTTCCTGGTAGAATATATCAACCTCTAATATATCAAGGACGCTGCGTATGTCAATGTTTGATACATAAACACTATTAAAACTACATATTTCATTATAAAGACAGGAAAGTTTAGCCAAAATTTGTTATCGATTTATATAGGTATTCAAAGTTCTTACAATTCAGGGGAGTTTGCACTGCGACAGCCACAGTGCAACAATTATTTGTGCCTCTAGTTCTTACGCCGAGGAGATGATGCCTTACTGCATCTTTTATTATTCTATTAATGTTTTTGTAATTTACAAATGTTTCATTTTTCTTCTGTCCCTTTGTTATTTAATATTCTAATTCGCAACAGTAATAACTCAAGTTCAATAAATAAACTAAAGGGGGGAATATCATAAAATTAACCTAACCTAAAATTATTAATTTACCTATTATTAAAATAGAGACTTACCTCAGTTTTATTATCCATAATATAATTATTTGGTAGTAGCACAGTTTACCCACAAATAACAATGCCTAATAATAATTATTGTTGTTAACTGAATATCACACAAATAAAACATAAAATAAGGGGAACCCGTGAGAGGAACAGGCTGGTTCTCCTGCATCTGGCCCGTCAAGTGTCAAAGGTAGGGATGTTGACTGTTGACTTGATATGAAGGGTTACGTTTTTGAGACATTCAAGATATATATTAGATATTTTTGAAAGGAAGTGTGCTGCATGGGTTATTACACTAAAGTAGAATTTACATTTGTCTATAACTGATAGACGAGGTATTTTCTTGCCGAGAGACGATAGCAATTTTGCAAGATTATTTGCTGTAACGATATTGATTAAATATATTCCAATATTTTAATAACTAGTCGCACGAGTGTGACTTAACATTAAACAATGTTTCATCAGCGAGACTGCCACATGAGGGCTGATAATATTCTGAATGATACTAGCCAGGGAGATGAGAATGCTTAGAGAAAAACACATAAATTAAATACAAATAAATTGAATGTTACCTGTCTGCCCAAAACATAACACTATAATACAGAAAAAAAAAATATAATAATCCGTTAAACTAAAGCAACACTATTCGTAATCAAAAGGCAGAAATCAGTTACATTAAAAACAAAAATGGGGCCCACATTATTTAATCCGATATTACTGACTGAAGAAATTTTAAAGTGCAAGGACCAAGAAATAATGTTCAAAGTTTAAAAGTTTATATGCACTCGAAGAAACATAATGTTCACTTTGACAAACAACACTTGATTTACTTAAACAATGTCCATTATTTAGCAAATTTTTTATTTAATTACATGGGATGATGCAACTTAACGTTCCTTAACTTTGGGGAATCTGTCAGCTTCAAATAATGTTATAGTCTAAGACCTACTTTGAGGCAACTTCTATATTCTTTCTCTTACTGAGGTGACTTACTCGAACCATTAACTTTTCACGCCTATTTGAAGTCGAACTGCAATGAGAGGCGCTGATTTCAGTGACGCATCACCACTTGGACACACACGCTCACGACACTTTAGAGTAGCAAAACATTCAAAAATCCTTTGCATCGAGCAAAGTACTAGACATACTATACAATAAACAACTAACTTAATCAAGTTTTTAAGGGTAAACTAATTTCTGAGACGAATTATATCCGTAAATTTTACACGTCGCTGGACGATAAGGGTGCTTTTTCACACAAGGCAGTGCAGAACTTTCTTGAGTATGGTTTTTATGACACTACTCTCGTTCCGTAACCAGGTACGATAGCTTGACAAGAAGAGTATCTTCAGCGGGTAGGTGTGAGAGGGCAGGTGTGACTAACAATCAGCGAGAGATTAATGCTATCTTCGCGTTTAAAAACTTACCATTTTTATTGGGTGCATAAGTAAGACAGAGAGATATTGAAAACTTTAGCGAGATGGATTGATTGTTTGTTTTGTTGTTTGGCACAAGAAGATATTTCTGCGTATTTTACTACGCATTCCTTATTTTCGTCTTGATATGATATTAAACTTTGAAATTTCATCCATGCATTGGGGTAGGTACAGTTATTAATTATGATTAATATTATATAAGAGAAAATCAGCTAATAGTTGCGAAATCGCAACATTTGCTTTTCTATTTTTATCTTCGTTGTGAATTTTTTTAATCACGCCTATCCTTGCTCCTGTCTACATCGAAAGCCTGTCTAATTTTCGTTTCAACGGCAAATTAAATGCGTTATTTCTGGCTTCCACATCACAAGCATTATAAACAATACAAGCAATAATTTCACCAGATTTGGAATGCTAAGTTTTGCCAACAAAAAGAGAAACGGTAAGAAAAATTCGCTCTATTAATTAAACACGTAGCTTTTCACCTCCACCACTGGTGTCAGAACAATGCTGCGGAGGCGTGCCCATATCAATCACATGTTTGATATTGAATAATACGTTTTCTCTTTTTCCAATGCTGTCAAACGAATAAAGATAGCCATAATCTTATTAGACGGGTGAGAGTTTTCAAGAAGATCTAAAATTTCACCGGAAAACAATTCCGTCAATCAGAATAATGCATATTCACACATTGTCAGATTTGCTACCCAAGTAACAATTTAAATGCCAACAAGTATTTATAGGGTTTTATCACAGGTTTAAGAAGATAAATAAACCGAAGTGGGTTTTATTATTTCTTTCGTGCATACCAATTTATCTGCAGCTAATACGTACTTAAAAAAGGCCTTCAAATTAACTTTAAAGCAAGTTGTTAAATCTTTTTGCTCTTAAAGACCTATTGGTTATATTACCGCTTAATTGCTTCATTAATCAAAACCACAATAAACTCATTAAGGTTTATAGAGGATTTTAAATCTTTTAAGTTTTGTGGTAGACATCTATAAATCTTTGGGTTTGATGGGAGTTTTAAAATATGGTTTTTAAGTACTCCTTACGATCAAGCAATAAAACGAATAACTCTTACGTAGTCTTACCCTTAATATATGTTATCATAAATACTATTTACTTTGGACGATATTTGGTAAAGGTTCCTTGAAACCTAATAGTTTTTTGGCAACTTTAGTAAGCTAAGTTAAAACCTTTTATTAAAAGTATAAAAGCTGAGACTTTCAGTCTTTTTATCTTTTAAGAATTGATCGTATATCACACGAATAAAAGTATGAATACACCTTTCTTAACGCCTGCGCCGCCCATGTGTAGAAATATGGCATGAAACATGCCAATTCGCGCCATTCTGCAAATAAACTAATATTACACTTACTATAGGTAAAATAAACCAATAATACACTTATCATAGGTATTTAATATCATAACAAAATTGTTTAAAATCTACTTACTTGTATTTTTTTCACTTTTGCTTGCTTACAGTGCTTACACACACAAAATCACGAAATTAATGTTTTTTTAGGTTGTTATCTAAGTACTTGTATTAGAGGTTGTCAGAGACAAATTTTAAGTGTTTTAAAAAAGAGTAGTAAGGCTGGGTAAAGTCTTACAGGTTTTAAAATTGCAATAAAGTGGAGCAATTGGAATTTAATAAAACCTTTTGCTTTATAAAAATATTTCTCAAACCCACAAATTCTTAATAGGGCATTCTATCAAAATAAACGGTTTAATAAATTTTCCATCCATGTTTTTTTCCGTTAGCTACGGCAGACATGTTTAAAGAAAGTTAGGGCAACAGTGTTTGGTTATATTTTTATTTATTCTTTAACTGTTTACATTTAGCCTGCAATAATTATCAAAGATATGTTAATATGTTATAAACCTGCTACTAGCCCAAAATCATACTAATTAAGCTAAAACTAGGGTTATAATTTTTTTTATTAATTGTAAATAATAATTAATAAGCTAACAATTGAAAGGCGCGTGATTTTTTTAAAAGTTTTTTTATATACTTTATTAATAAAGTGGCCGGGGTTGACAATTTTTTATTACTAGGTTGTTTATTAATATTAAATTATAAAATATTAGCACATGCAGATATTTCAATCGAGGTAGATATATTTAACTATACTTGGTGACAATTTTTGGTATTGACAATTTAAGTGCAACAAGTCTTTGAGACAGAACGATTAAAGACACAATAATAATAAAATTATTTATAATGGTTTGAAATCACGCATAAGATTTGATTGCAAGTACTAACGGTTTTAAAAAGGCTTTATAAAATGTTTTGTGGTAGACTTGAAAACATCTTGCAGATTTGGGTTCAAAGGTACTGTTGGTTTTATTGACAGTTTTAAGGAAGATATTTATAACCTTTACAAAAGGTCCTTTTTGGTTTTATGCCGGGTTTATTGGAGCTTTGAAGAGGTTATCTAGTATAAGCAGTTTTACGATCAGTTTTATTATATAGACTTAATAACCTCTTGTACATTGTGATAAAACTTAAAATGTTACTTGGATAGTATATAAATAATTCAATTAATATTTTAATTTTATTGGTTAATTAAACCTAGGTGTAAAACAGGATAAATTAAATTAAAATACCGGCCCCTTTTTAAGATTGAATAATAATGCTTTCTTACTTTTTAACGACTACGTTACATTCTGTATTCATAGGAGTATTAAGCATAATTTTTCATAAAACTGATTACATTTCGTAAAGCAATTTGACAACATTTATACACATTCCTTAAATAGTTTTGGTAGACTCAGACTTGAACGATAACCTATAACTGTGGTGGCCTGTACAATGATTGCGTTTACACCCGGTATTGTGAGTTCTCTAAGTGATTCTTCTAAATTGTTTTTAACAGGAGTTTTGTGTCCCTGTCTGTGCCCGTTTCACTTTTAAGACCGCCCCAAAATCAGCCGATAATGCTTTGCCAATCAATTAAGTTAAATCTGGAAAAGTTTCTTTTGTTCTAAGATTTAATTAAGGTGCCAATGACGC
Organism: Polydrusus tereticollis; assembly: GCA_963920685.1. Taxonomy (NCBI): domain Eukaryota; kingdom Metazoa; phylum Arthropoda; class Insecta; order Coleoptera; family Curculionidae; genus Polydrusus; species Polydrusus tereticollis. Next base: position 26,361,508 of record OY987328.1, read on the forward strand.
ATTGGCAGCCTCCTTGGGCAAGACACTAAAGTAATCACCTTCGCCTTATCCAGCCAATCTAGTAAAATCCACATGGTAGGTACGGAAACTAAAGGAAAATTTCAGGATTTTTTCAATTGTTACGGTTGTTACAATTAATGTGACAAATTAAATTAATAAGGGAGCCAAGAAGCAAAAAATTATTAATTAAAAAGAGAAATAAAAAAATTATATTTAATTATGTCTGGCAATATATCCTTTCGTCCTCGAATATGCCAACCGGGACATTTCATTTAATTAGTATTACAGACCACCATTACAGACCACAACTTGCTTTTGTTAGAACATATTAAATTCGGTCATATCCAATTTATTTGGGAATTTCAATTTGCGCCGGGTATGTAGCAAAATTATCAATAAATTACCCAACAAACATATTAAGTAATGTAGACCAGAACGGAAGGAAAATAATCCTAAATTGTCAAATATTTGTTTATTTTTGCCTTAAATGTTTTCTTAAAAGTCACAAAAGATTCGAACTCTAAAATCTAAGTCAAAACTTGGATATCTAGAACTTAAATAATTTGTTATAGGGAAGTCTACTTGTAGTTCAATTTACCTAGTTAAAAATTACAAATAAATTACCTCTCTTAGACATTAAAAATATTTAATCCTAATAAGGAATATGATTAAGTAATAATTTACTTAATTGTTACTTAATATATGTGTTCAAAATTAAGGAATTTTTTGGCTATTACGCTAGGTAAATATTACCCAATTATTGCCTACAAAAAGTCCAAATAATTTACTGACCATGTAGTTTTAGAAACAGGTAATATTTTGGATAATTTTGCCCCATAAATTGTTCCTAAAGTTATAGATCTTTTGTGGTTAAAAATTGAGCTACTTCATAACTTTCTGATTAACCTCAAAGGCTAACATTGCTTGTACAGTTAATAATAAAGAAAAAAATAACTTTAAGGTTAAAAATATAAAGGCGGCCATATTTAATAATTATTAGTTTTCCTGTTTATCGACAACTATAAAAAAACAATAATTAAAATTTTAAGAATTACATAAGGTGAGTGGAAAATCCATTAGACTACGATATCTTTCGTCAACGAAAGTTTTTTTAAAACTTTAGGTACATATAATGTTTATAATGAAGGCACTCTGTTTTTAGGTTATAATGGTAAAAATATTTTAAATTATCGTAATAATACATAAAAAAATGCATATTTTAAGGGCGCGTTTAGTTTTTCGAAGTATCATCACCATAATTCACAAACACATTTCTTTCGCATCCAAATTTCGATCCAGAAAAATGATAAAACTTAATTATATCATATTGTTGAAGTTATAATATGCGGCCATTCCAAATATCTACTTAAGTCGAACTCCATTTTATAATTTATTTTGTCCTGTTGGAAGTGTTGGCATAAGTTGTTGTCTTTTCTTTCTAACACCAGATATAATATGTTTTCTCTGTATTTTTGTCTAGTGTCTTATTGCTCCTATTTAGGTTATATTTAGGTCAAAAGGTTGGTCTCACTTTCCACATTTAGACGTAAAATAGGTCTATATTTATTTCACTTCGTTTCAACTTATTGGACAGAAAAACCCTATCAACCTATTTTCGACCTTCAATTTACTTTAGTTTCTTTCCCCACATTGGGCAATAGGAAAACAAATGTAGGTAAATTATCCCTATATATAATTGGTCGTGCAAAATATTTGACCCGTTTAGAGGTCGAATAAAGGTAAATTTAACTTAAAATGTTTGTTGGGTATATTGTATGTTCGCCACTAGTTTTCCAACTGGTGCTTGGAAAAGTGGCCGTGTCCGAAAATGTCGCTTCACGATATTGGCTAATTCGAAACCAGAACAAAACGGACCGAAACGACCTGGAATATTTCTGTTTTGAGAATTCGTGTATCATATTTTGGTTATAATAATAATAATAATAATAATAATAATAATAATAATAATAATCATAATAATAATAATAATAATAATAGTCTTAATCAAGAACTGAAAAATGCGTAAATTACAATTCTTAATGGGCGAAGTCTAGCAGTCTAGCAGATGACGAGAGTCAGCTACTCAACTTTAGCCCTTTTTAAATAGGATAACCATTTAATTATATGTCCATATTTAATATTTTAACAAAGGGGTTCCTGACGCCGCGCATTTTTTTTTAAATCGACCTATAAAAATAGCTTTTTTGACTTGATTCCATAGTTTTTTTTTATTTTCTACTTTCCCCACTCCCCTCTCCCGTTTTATGCCCGTGTATAAAATCGATACAGGTGGCGTAGAATAGAAAAGAATGTTCGATGCCAGGCCAACTGTATACGTAGATATACACCCGGCGTAAACTTGTTAATTGTTGTGTAATTTGGAATAATTTCGCATTTATTAGTTTGTCGTTTAATACGATAAGGTAGAGTCGCATAAATGAGTAATAGTGCGTATTTTTACAAGAAATGGGATGAGAAAGAGCAAAATGAATATTAGGCATTATGAGTGATGATGGCTCTTTCCTTCTCTGACAAAAATCCCAACTATCTCACAGAAAATTAACCCAGGCAGTCATAGAAAGGGGCCGTTTCCCGACCTCTTGGAAAAAAGCCAAGGTAGCATTGATACCAAAGGCCACACAGGGCTTAACGCTAGCGTTAGTTATAGACCCATAAGTCAATTATCCAGTTTAAGCAAAATTATTGAAAAGTTAATACTTTATCGGATCAACGCTTTTGTATTGTACAACAATATTTTAACACCAGAGCAGTTCGGTTTTCGGTCTGCTCATTGCACGGTGCGCCAAACAACAAGGCTAGCAGCAAATGTGTTTTAATGGCCGCTTTTCAACGGGAGCGGTCTTTTTCGATGTTTTAAAAGCTTTCGATAAGGTATGGCACGATGGACTTATAGTAAAATTGAAAAGATTAGGTATGCCAAATTACTTGATTAAAATCGTAGTTTCATTTTTCGAGGACAGGTCGTTCGCGGTGCCGTCAGAAAACGCAGTGTCCAGTGTTAGGGTTGTTAGGGCCGGGGTCTCGCAGGGATCCCCTCTTGCGCCGGTCCTGTACAATATATACACTAGCGACATCCCCAAGCACCCACAAACACAACTTTATCTGTTTGCGGACGACAGGGCAATAATTGCCACCTCGAGACAGTCTCGAATAGTAATCTCACGCCTGCATAGACACATAAGCCTTCTGCAAAAATGGCTTGATATTTGGAAGATCCGTCTAAATGACTCCAAAACTTAGGTCATCCTTTTCTCAAAATCGCGAGTCAGATTACCAGAGAGCAGAGGCAAAGTAAACAAGAAGGAAATACCATGGAAAAGCAAAGTCAAATATCTGGGACTCGTGTTTGATAAAAAGATGGCCTGGAACGACAATGTTGACCACCGGCTAGCTTGCGGCCAAACTGAATTGTGTGCAATATATCCTTTGATAAACAAGAACAGTAGAATAGATAACAGGACTAAGACACACATTTACAAGATAATAATTAGACCAGTACTGACATACGGTATAACGACTTGGTGTACCGTAAACAAGACAACATTTAAAAAGTTGCAAATCTTTCAAAGCAGAATTTTACGAATTATAACAGACGCACCAAGATACACACCTACAAGAGTACTGCACAATGACATGCACATGGACACAATACATCAGTTTTTCGACAAAATATTACGCACGGGCAGACGTACCGGACAATATTCTAATAATATACTCACATACACACGCACCCCACCAGGCAACATACAGACTCCCCCGTGTCTGGCTCACACCCTGAAGATAGTAACCAAGACACCCATAACCTTTTAAACATTCAAAATTGAAAACCACTCTACAAGCGAAAGCACGCCATGAATTAGCAAAGCTGAATAACAACTCTATATCCAGATATTCCAAAAAAGAAGAAAAGGAGTAAAGAACATTGTTCAACTTAAAGAGTAAATATGTCATCATCAAGTGGTGGAAGTCGCACAGTAAGGCCACCTTCCAAGAAGACTAGGAAAATAGCTAAGGGTATTTATAATAGCTTCTATTACTTACAGACCTAGTTCCTAGATCATAAAATAGATCCACCTGTGTCTGAATTCGAGAGGCACGACTCTAGTGATGAGAATGATAATAATAACGAAGATTGACGAATAGCAGCGGATAATGGCAAACAATTTCATTTTGAAGTTATTGCTTTAAAAAATGAAGACGAGTTCGCGTTCTTAAGACTTTTTTTTTAGACGATGATGTTATAAGCCTGTTGGTCTAACAAACAAATTTATATGCGTATCAAACCATTGTGGAAGGGATGATCGACGAAACTATTTGTCCGTTTTCAATATTAAATTTAATAAGTAGATACGGACAGGTAAATTAAATTTTTTTTTATGGTAAGGCAGGATTACTCCTTTGTAAGATGTAATTTTTTTTAAACGCTAATCATTTGTTTAATGTGTAACTAATACAACTTTTGGATGCTAACTTGGAAATTTTTTGTCAAGAAGACACTTTTTCTTTCTTTTTTATGATAAGGTACAGCACTGCAGGATTAATCCTTTATGTCGCTCTACGAGCGGTGCATGTGCGCAAGAAACGATTCACGTTGGTCTTGAATCTTTCGAGATTATACTTGTTGGGGAACACGGCCTCAGGGAGGTCGTTCCAGAGTGATGACGTTCTCCAGATGAAAGAAATATTAAATAGTGTCGTTCGAGGAACGCTAAGCTGAACCACGTACGCGTGGGCTACAGTGGCTCATCGTGTATTTCTACCATGCACCGCTCTGAGTGGAATCAAGCGGGCAACTTCAGTTGAGCAGTTGCCATGGAAATACTTGTAATATAAATTGAAGTCGCCAACCTACCTTTGATGTTCAAGGCTGTTCAGATTGTTTGTCAGATCATGGTCACCGATCAAGTGAATGGCCCTTCTTTAAATGGAATCCAGTAATCTTAAGTTGAATTTGTGCCTTATAGAGCATCAAAAGTTTTTGTGGTGTGTAGAGGTTCTTGGTTTGGAAAAGTATCCCAACCTTCTGCGAGGCTGCCCTAGCAATGGCCGCAACCTGACTATGCCAAGACATATGACTATCCAAATAGATCACAATAAGTTAATTGATGAAGTCAAGAGAATTGAGTGTCCCGCCATGACTATACCCGGCTCTTCAACGTTAACTGTTTTAAAAAAAACTGCCCCCTGGGTTTTTTAGCGTTAAGTTCTACTTGGTTACTGTCACCCCAAGACAGAATTCCTTCCAGCTCTTTGTTAATATGTGAGACCTCTTCCTGCCTATGGAGATTTGCATTGGCAGTCGATGTTCGAGCATCCAGAGTAAAAGATGAAACAAGTGTGCGGCATCAGCGAAGCTACATATAGGATTTTTAGTTTTTTCCAGAAGATCGTTAATTTATAGTAAAAAGAGGGTGGGCGACAATATGGAACCTTGAGGGACTCCGGCTTTGATGTTAAATGTGTCTGAAAGAAATCCGTCCATCGCCACTTGCAAATAACGGTCTTTAAGGCAGCTTGGCAGCCATGAACAAAATTGAACCGGCATTCTGTATGCTTTCACTTTAGTTAGAAGCCCCTCATGCCATATTCGGTCGCAGGCCTTGGAAATGTTAAGTGCTACCGCTCGGGACTTCCCATGATGTTCTATTGCGTTGTTTCAAACGTAAATAATATGAGCAAGAAGGTCTCCTGTTAATCCAGACTTACGGAATCCATACTAGCGGTCACTAATAATGGTTACCCAACAAACATATTAAGTAATGTAGACCAGAACGGAAGGAAAATAATCCTAAATTGGCAAATATTTGCTTATTTTTGCCTTAAATGTTTTTCTAAAAGTCACAGAAGATTCGAACTCTAAAATCTAAGTCAAAATTTGGATATCTAGAACTTAAATAATTTGCTATGGGAAGTCTACTTGTAGTTTAATTTACCTAGTTAAAAATTACAAATAAATTACCTCTCTTAGACATTAAACATATATTTAATCCTAATAAGGAATATGATTAAGTAATAATTTACTTAATTGTTACTTAATATATGTGTTCAAAATTAAGGAATTTTTTGGCTATTACGCTAGGTAAATATTACCTAATTATTACCTACAAAATGTCCAAATAATTTACTGACCATGTAGTTTTAGAAACAAGTAATATTTTGGATAATTTTGCCATATAAATTGTACCCAAAGTTATAGATCTTTTGTGGTTAAAAATTGAGCTACTTCATGAATTTCTGATTAACCTCAAAGGCTAACATTGCTTGTACAGTTAATAATAAAGAAAAAAATAACTTTAAGGTTAAAAATATAAAGGCGGCCATATTTAATAATTATTAGTTCTCCTGTTTTTCGACAACTATATAAAAAAATAATAATTAAAATGTTAAGAATTACATAAGGTGAGTGGAAAATCCATTAGACTATGATATCTTTCGCCAACGAAAGTTTTTTTAAAACTTTAGGTACATATAATGTTTATAATGAAGACACTCTGTTTTTAGGTTAATGGTAAAAATATTTTAAATTATCGTAATAATACATAAAAAAATGCATATTTTAAGGGCGCGTTTAGTTTTTCGAAGTATCATCACCATAATTCACAAACACATTTCTTTCGCATCCTAATTTCGGTCCAGAAAAATGATAAAACTTAATTATATCACTTTATTGTTGAAGTTATAATAAGCGGCCATTCCAAATATCTACTTAAGTCGAACTCCATTTTATAATTTATTTTGTCCTGTTGGAAGTGTTGGCATAAGTTGTTGTCTTTTCTTTCTAACACCAGATGTTTTCTCTGTATTTTTGTCTAGTGTCTTATTGCTCCTATTTAGGTTATATTTAGGTCAAAAGGTTGGTCTCACTTTCCACATTTAGACGTAAAATAGGTCTATATTTATTTCACTTCGTTTCAACTTATTGTACAGAAAAACCCTATAAACCTATTTTCGACCTTCAAATTACTTTAGTTTTTTCCCCACATGGGGCAATAGGAAAGCAAATGTAGGTAAATTATCCCTATATATAATTGGTCGTGCAAAATATTTGACCCGTTTAGAGGTCGAATAAAGGTAAATTTAACTCAAAATGTTTGTTGGGTAAGTATTCCAGGTACTTTAATAATTTTCTGTTGATAGCCTCTTCCATAACTTTTGATATAACCGAAAGCAATGCAACTGGACGATAGTTGTTTGGCAAGGTCTTCTTGCCTTTTTTGGCAATGGGCTGGACTCGCGTTGTTTTCCAGCAAGAAGGAAATATTCGTTTTTTGTACGATAAGTTAAAAAACCCACAAAATATCGGTTACTATTTGTCAGCGCATGTCTTAATTACGATGACTGGAATATTGCCAGGACCAGAAGCTTTTTTGGGGTCAAGACTCCTCAAGATTCGCTTAACATGGCGCTGCCGGAAACCAATCTCGGACGTTCTCGCTTCCACAGGGAGAATGTTCTGTGGAGTTTTTCCCTCAAAATTAACCGTTGAATATGAAGAGAACAGTTCCGCAAGTAAGTTTGCTTTTTGCTGAGCTTTGGTTGCAATGGTGCCATCAGAATGTGTTAGATGTTGAATGGTTGACTTGGTAAAGTTCTGAATGACGGCCTTAGCTACCGACCAAAAGGATCTTGATCCGTTAGGACATTCAACAAGTTTGTCTTTGATCCTCCGGTTGCTTTGGTTTATTCTTTGCTTGCATTGGTTTCGAGCCTTAACAAATATGGTACGATTTTCGGCGGTAGGGTTTTGACGCCCTTGTCGGTAAAAATAATTTTTTGATTTAACAGCTCGTTCGCACTTTTGGTAAACCAAGGTTTGCCGTTAGAAAGGCACTTTTTTGAGAAAGGAACAAAGGCTTTCATGCCACTAAGAATAAACTCCGATACTTCTCTAGCACAGATGGATGGATTATCAGAGGTAAAACAAACGTTCCGCTAAGGAAAGGTTCGAAAATGATCATTTAGGTCATTCTACTTAGCTGATGTATAATTCCAGATCTTGAGTGGTTTAGGAGGCTGTTCGGCATTAACTGGTAGTTTGCTAAGTGTCGAAATAAAGTTGTGACCTGACGTTTCTAACGGAGACTTCATGGCGACAGTGTTCAAGTAGGGGTTTGAAGTTTAACTTTTTGGGTATATATTGTTTATATATTTGATATGAATGAGTTCGGACAAAAAGCCAAAAATGTCTGACTACTCGTCAAAGGCGACGTACTTGTCATGTAACCGATTTGAAATTTTGTGACGGCGTTTTATGGTAATTGCTATGGTAACTTTATGATAAACCATTAAGTACAGCAGAAGGAAGACTGCACAAAATCAAGCCTATAGTAAGTTTACTAAATACGAAATTCAAAGGGTAATATTACTAAATTACCAGGAGAAAACACGTGCATAGACGACAGAATGGTTTTGTTTTGTGGTCGTTTAAAATTTCGATAATATATAAAAAGAAAAAGACGTAAGTTTGGGATTAAACTTTTTAAGCTGTGCCTTCCTAACATTCCAAACATACTAACATTTATTGTGGGGCACACAAAATCGATGGTACGTCAGTAGCGAAGAAAGTAGTTTTTGAACTGGATTTTTTTTTACAGTGAATAATAATAATAATAATATGGTTTCCGATTGTATTTTAATTGAGACAGCCGTTGCATTGTATATTAAGACAGAGTCTAAAAAACGGCTTTGGTGATCAAAAGAATGACTGAAAAAATGGGAAACGTATTATCTATACAAGCTTTAATAAATTCTACTAAGAACTCTCTAAATAGACTTTTTAAGTCCGCCATATTGATAAACGCTGCGTTGTAAACATATATTTGAACTATAAAATCGGCCAATCTGACAGATTCGCATACACACAGTCCGACTTGGTATGAAGAAGAAATTACACAATATGTTCTGACCAATTTTGCTCAAACACCG